>JAZHRO010000062.1:13327500-18397500 GCA_037157565.1 Thalassia testudinum | reverse complement strand
CCTTCACGCACAGGTAAGGACTCCACCTTCCCTAATGAACAAGAGGGTTGGATCTTATGTTCACCTGGTCTTTCTTGATATGTGTAGTGTGAACCAAGATTACTTAGGCTCTCAAGTAGAAGCAAACAAATGGATCATGTACTGGTGTCTCAGGTACAAGAATACATCCTTAGTTAGGAGAGATTCCAATCTATCTTGTCAATGCTCAAGTGAATTAAGCCGAGCCTGAGCGAATCAAGCTTCTGTGGCCTGGAAAGTCTTCAAAACAGCGATTGAATATCCTTAAACACTTATTGTATTTTTGTTTCAACTTTCAGATCATTACTAAACACCTTTTTTTTTGTATATATATATAGATAGATAGATGGAAACTGCATGATACCCTAAAATACCCAGATCCTATTGATGCCTATCCACCCTCCCATGCCAAACGATCTATGTCCTCATATGCATGCAGGGTAGGGTAGAGAAAGGACGAAAGATCGGGTAACGAGAGGTGAGGTTCAGGGTATACAGCAGGGTGGTAGGGTGGGTGGATGGTGGGTGGTGAAGTGAAAAGTGAAGTGATCGTGATAGTGGCGTGAAAAGTGATGGTGGATAGTGAGTGTTGTTGGGGTGCCTCCCAACGAGCACTGAACTTAATGTCCCCAGCTGGACTCAGAATGAGGCACAAAAATTAGTTACCCTCCAGCAGGGCAACAGTTTCTCCAATGAGGGCAGGTTTATGAGTAAGATAGGGTTTCAAACGTTGCCTGTTGACCGTAAATTTATGCCCAGATTTGGGATCTTCAATCTCGACGGCCCCGTTGGGAAATGGTCTTGAGAGCTGGAAAGGACCAGTCCATTTGGACTTTAGTTTCCCAGGAAAGAATTTGAGTCGGGCATTATAGATCCAAACTTGCTGAGGTGGCTCGAACCCTTTCTGCCGAATATGGCTGTCGTGAAAAGTCTTAGTGTGTTGTTTGAAAGTTAAAGCAGAATCATAGGCTTCACGACTGAGCTCTTCCAGCTCCTGGAGTTGGAGTTTCCTTTCTCAACCATACAGGTTTGGGTCGAGGTTACATTAGCAAACCGCCTAATAAGCGCGATGCTCCAACTCCACAGGAAAATGACAAGGCTTCTCGTAAATGATTCTATAAGGAGACATACCAAGGGGAGCCTTGAAGGCGGTTCGATATGCCCAAAGTGCGTCAATCAGGTTGTCGGACCAATCCTTACGGTCAGGCCGAATCGTTTTCTGGAGAATTTGCTTGATTTGCCGGTTCGACACCTCTGCCTGGCCGTTCGTCTGAGGATGATACGGGGATGCGATACGATGGTGGACTCCGTATTTCCTCAGAAGTGTCCGAAAAGAAGCATGGGTAAAGTGGCTTCCTCCATCCGAGATAATGGCACGAGGGATCCCAAAATGCGCAATGATGTGGTCTTTGACAAATCGAGTGGATATAACATGGTCAGCAGGCACGTGGGAATAGCCTTGATCCATTTCGAAACATAGTCAACGGCCATGAGGATAAATTTGAAGCCGTTGGAAGGAGAAAAGGGACCCATGAAGTCAATTCCCCAAATGTCGAAGATTTCCGCAATTAGGATGGGTTGTAAGGGCATCATGTCACGACGTGACATTGACCCTAACGACAGGCACCTAGTGCAATGCTTGGCGTACTTGTGTGCATCCTGGTGAAGGAAGGGTCAAAAGAAATCGCACTGCAACACCTTGGCTGTAATTTTCCTCCCAAAGAAATGGCCTCCGCAGGCCTGATCGTGGCAGATGGATAGCACACTAGGGAATTCGCTGTCAGGAACACAGCGACGGATGATTTGATCAGCACCTATGCGAAAAAGTGGATTATCCCAGAAATAATACTTTGCTTCTGCCATGAGACGCTCGCACTGGTTTTTAGGCCAGCCACGTGGAAGGGATCCAGAAGCAAGGTAATTGGCAATGTCGGCATACCAAGGTCCACTTGCCACATTAATTGCCAATAGGTGCTCATCAGGAAAAATCTCATTGATCGGTAGATTAAGTCCAATATGGTCAGGGTCCAGTCTGGAAAGGTGTTCAGCCACAACATTCTAGGATCCGGCCTTATCGCGAATCTCAATGTAAAATTCTTGGAGCAGAAGGATCCAACGAATCAGTCTAGGCTTGGCATCCTTCTTGTGCATGAGATGGAGAATGGCCGCGTGATCAGTGAAAATAATAACGTGTGAGCCCAGAAGGTAAGAGAGAAATTTCTCCAGCCCAAAGACGACCGCCAGTAGTTCTTTCTCTGTGGTAGTATAATTACGCTGGGCCTCGTCCAATTTCTTACTAGCGTAGTACACCACGAAGGGGTGTCTATTACGTCTTTGTCCCAGGATGGCTCCAACTGCAAGGTCGGAAGCATCACACATGAGTTCAAAGTCGAGGGACCAATCAGGTGGCTGGAGAATAGGGGCCTTGGTGACAGCATTACGTTTCCTATAATCTACACACACTCTCCAAGATGTAGGAGTGAGTGTAGGGATGGATTCGCCCCTGTTATTGACACGGATGGTGAGTCTTGCCTTCTTGGGCACAACGTGAATCAGACTCACCCAGGGGCTATCGCTGATCGGGTAGATTATGCCTGCATCCAGCCATTTAATAATTTCTTTCTTAACAACCTCCCGCATGTTAGGGTTGAGACGTCACTGCATCTCGTGGGAAGGTCGAGCCTCCTCCTTTGTATATATACGGTGAGTGCAGTAGGCGGGGCTAATGCCAGATAAGTCTGATAAAGACCATCCAATGGCTGCCTTGTGTTCTATGAGGACCTTTGTTAGTTTGCACTCTTGCTCCCTAGTCAATTTTGAATTGATGATTACAGGGAGAATTTCATTTGGTCCCAGGAAAACATACTTAAGTGTACTAGGCAGCTCTTTCAGCTCGGGAGTGGATGGTGAAAGGTCTGGCATTTCTTGGGACGAGAGTGTCCCAGGCGAATCAGGAAACAAGTCAGGAGGAAGAAGCTGGCCCTCAGATTGGCCAAGAAGAGGGGCTTCTTAGATAGATGGATCCAAAAAGGAATAGCCCCAGTGAGAAACATATGAGCTCAAGGTCCCAGTGTTGATTTGCAACTCTGCCTGATTTGGCGAGAAAGAAAGGGCAATCCGATCTTCGAGAGTGTGGACCAGCGGTGAATAGCCCGGATATGACTCAGACCATGAGGTATCGGAAGCGGAGAAAACCTCATCAGAAGTCTGGCTAGGAGAAGGTATGGGAATAGGGAGGTGGTGGTGTAATGATTGTAAATGTTTGTTGGTAATAATTGTTGATCATGTCGTTGTAGTATAGGGTGTATAATATAACATTAAGGATGTCGTATAGTGGTGAGTATGGGTGAGTTCCAGTCATTACAACCATTATTATCATTTGCTTATTTATCTAATTTTTACTGGTTTTGTTCCAGGTCGTTCTCTGGGAGGCAATTTATTGAATTTAATTCGGTCACTCTTTGATTATCTCCAAAATTGTCTTCTTATTCAAAAAGAAACTTTACATTTAAAGAATGAATGAATGTTTTATTTACCTAGTTACTAAGAAGTGCTTGCAAAAATGCTAAGTATGAACAAGCATCAAACAATCTATTATTATACTCTAAACTATGTATTTACAAGTTATACTATTAACACTAATATGTTAGTTCATACTACATTAGGATACCATAGTGTAAAAACTTAACTTACTAATCATTTATTTATAGTGACATATATATCAGTTTTAGTGACAGATATAAACGTCGCTAAAGCTCAGAAAACACTATATACAACCTAAAGAAGCAAACTGAGGTCTTTAGCGACATTTATAGTGTCGTTTTATTCTGTTAGTAATTATGTGGGTTTAATTTTACATATGTACAGAGTCTTTTCTGTTGTTATCTCGTGTTATCTCTTTTTTTTTTTTTTTTTTAAGTCGTCTGTCCTTTCATTTTGTTCTGTGTAGTCTTTCAGAGGCTGCGGTGGAGAGTCCTTAGTGTAAAATGTGTTTAATTAGCGGGCGCGCTTTTCGAGGGATACACAGCACCCTTAGGGTGGGACCAGACCTCTACTAAGCGCGCCCTAATCTCAGATTAGGTGCTTAATTACGTTTTCGTATCAGCGTAGGGCCTCAGCCCAACGCCTTCAATAAGTTCGCACACACTCGGGCTCCCAGCCCCACATAGGAAGCACGCATTAAGTATTCAGCACATATCAGAATCGGGTTATCGGATCAGACGGAACAGGTGAAGTTTCGGGCGCCCGACGCCATGACGACTAACTAAGCTATAGCATAAATTCTATTTATATAGCTGCGTTTCGTTTGCAGCCCACGATGTGGCGCTATTCCAGCGCCACATCGTGCGCTGGAAACCAGACGCAGCTGCGTCTGTGCGCGTTTTTGGCCCTCGATTTGGGGGCCATAAATTATTAAAAAAAATAAAATAAAATATGGTAAATAAAATATTTACATAATACTACATAATTGATTAATTAATTTTGAATTTTAAATATATTTACTATATAAATAAATTCGCTAAACTAGGCTGATTATACAGGTTGATTTAGGTGATTAAATAGTTAATTACTTATAAAATAATTAGTAAATGGTCTAATTGACCTTAAACAGTTTTAACTTACATACTTAAGTATTTAATACATATTTTTATTGTATTTTTACGAATTTATTTATGTTTTATTTAGGCTAAAATAGCAATTCTGTGTAGTTTATAATTAAAACTAAGTTACAGTAAGTTATACTAGGTATAATTATACTTTGACTAACTTAAATTACTTAATATATACATATATATATATATATTCCCAAGTTTATAGATTTATTTACTTGATTATTGCTCTAACCTATTAACTTAGCTACTAAATCAGTAAATATAAATCTGTACATATATATATACATTGATCAGTAGATACATACATACTAGATTAGTATATATACATATTTTTTACATAGATTACATGTGTATACGAATTTCTGTATAGGTTTTATACATATTTACAGTATAACTATGTATCTAACTGATATGCTATAGTTATAATACTATGAATGGGTGTATTTATAGTTTTAAAATAAGTCTATGCCATTAGGCTTTTGTATAAAGTTAGGGAATTAGAGTTGATTGATTTTTTTTATTTGAGTTTAGGCAGCAGCTTCAGCTACTGTCAGAGGAGATGGAGAAGAGAACAATGTGCTGTTTTAGTGTTATTTACAGTGGCAGTGGCTTAAGCCACTGTCAAATGGCTAACTGCTGCTGCAGTTAGTCCACTTGAAGAGGGGGGAAGTATTCTACAGAGAAGAGGGAAACTTAGAGAAGAGGGGAGTTTAGAGAAGAGGGGAATGTAGCTGCTAAATGCAGCATATTGCTGTGTAACTGGGAGTAAGATAGAATTCAAAACAAACTACAATTTACAGAGTTGAAATCCAAATCTGAAAGGGGTTTAAATCTCACGAAAATCTCATGTAAATTTAGCTCAAATACTCATTAGGAAAAAAAACCTTATCAGAAGCATCCTTTCAGATCAAAACAGCAAATGGCATTGAGTTAGTCTTCCTAATGCCATAGACAGCATGAAGGAAGACTTAGCTCAATCAATTAAAACCAAAGAAACACAATCCCAGTTTCTTGCAACCTTAAGGAGTATGGAAAACTCCTTAGGTTAGAGAATCACCATACAGAAATGATCATCAACACAAATAGTGCATGGCAGTTCTGAAATAGCAAAAAGAGACTAAAAATGCATTAAGGAAATTTAATGGAAGCTGGCGAATGCATTCAAAACAAAATATAAACAGAATCATGAAAGGCTCTTCTGATTGGTTCTCTGTCACCAGAGAACTTCTCAGATTCCTTGCCTACAATGAAAACCAAAAATCCTTTCAATTTGTCAGATCTGTCAAAACATTTCAGAGAGTAAAAATCCTTTAAAATCCAGATCAAAAGTGCTCTGACAAACTGAGGCAATCCGTTTAAAACAGAGGGGCTTTTGTGAAACAAATGGAGTAAGTGAGAAGCCCCAAATGGTGCTTGTGATGCCACTTTCAAATCTGAGGCAGTGCGCCATCAGATCTGAAATTGGGTCAGGATGTGTGGGTGATTGGTGAAAAATTCGTCGTTAAAAGGAAAAAACAAGAATCAGAATCTGGATGATGGGAAAAACAAAACATGAAGAGGGAGATAAATTGAACAGTGAACAGATGATTCTTCCCCTCTGATCTGGACTGATCAGAGGAGGTGAGGGAGGGGATCTAATACTAATTCTACTCCTAAGACTAATCTAACTACAGCTAACATTAAACACTAACAATTAAAACTAAATCTATTCTAAACTACTGCAAACTAAATCTACAACTACTTGTGCAGAATTAAAAACTAAACTAAAAGGAAGAATGGGACCTATGGGTCCTTAGCCGGCGGCTAAGGAGGAAGAAAGGAGGAGGGTGACTCCAGCGGAGGGAAGAGTCTGCTAGTGAGACTCCAGGGTCGTCCTCAGGTGCTACGAGGTCCTTAGCGACGAGGAGGGTCGAGAGCAGGCGATGATTCCACAGCCGGTGGCTGTGAAATCAGGGTCTAGATGAGGAGGAGAGACTGGAGTGGAAGAATTGATCGCTGAGAGATGTAGGAGGGAGCGATCCCTTGCGCGCGACACCACTGAGGTGCTTAAATAGCAGCTCAGTGACTGAGATCACCGCAAGGGTGAGGTTAATCAGAATCAGGCTGGCGGTGAGGATGAGATGGGTAGAGCGCGCGGCGAGTCAAGAGAGAGATCTGACAGTCAGATGAGATCTGGGAAGAGAGGTGAACGCACGCACCGAATCGTGCGAAGGTTCCATTTGATTCCAGCCGCAGATCGAGATCAAAAGTGCGATGGACGGTCGAGAATGGGTGTGTTCTTCGCGCGCTACAGTGCGCGTGAAGAACACAGGCTTCTCTCTGAAATGAGGGAAAACTTGCAGGAAGACCCTTAAACGAAGGGGTAGAAGAATAGCGTGCAGGTCCAAAAGTGAGAAGAACTATAACCGGAAGGGCCCTGCAGTCATACAGAAGGGTCCCTGCGGCTTGCAAAAAGGTCCAAGAAGGAGTTTTGAAGGGTAGAAATGTAATGCATGAAGGACCTAATTGTAATCTATTTATTTCTAAGCCTAAATGATGTCCAATTGCTTTCAAATTTTTACATGTGCTTAATTGAACATTTAAGACATTGATTTTACTTCTGATTTGTCTTTTCAAACTTGTTTATGTGTTCAATTGATGCATGGATCATCATTTGTTCTTTAGTTTTCAGAATATCTCATTTTTGTGACCTAATTAGGAGATTTTAACACACATTAAAAGTTTTAGGTCTTTTCTTTAATTCCCACACTTAACCCTTTTTATGTGTTAATTTGATATTGTTTTGCTTAGTATCTAGCTTAATTTCGGCCTTTTAGCTATGATGAGTAGCCACTCATCATACCCCCATGCTTACGTTTTGCTAGTCCCTTAGCAAACAATCTGTTGAAGTGTAAGGCAATTTAAGTATCAGCAAGGTAAGTGTGTAAAGATATCTTTTTTTTCTTTTTCAAAAATTTTTAAGTGTTTTATGATGATCTTTAAGCTGAAAAATTTTTTTTCAATAAACCAACTGAGTTTTTGGACATTGTGAGAACCTGGTTACTGAGGATAACCTACCAGAACTCGAGGCTTAAATGACATAGACCATCTCTCAACCAACAAGGATTCTTGATATTTAAACCTTAAGTCGAATTCCAGGACTCAGGGGGTTTTTACGGAGACTCAGAATGCTATGAAGTTATGGCTGTGCTTTGTGATAAGTCAGGACTAACCAGGTGAATTCTAAGGCTCATTCCCGGGGTTTCACTTCTTTTTAAGTCCAGGTTGGTCCTAACTTCAGCTCATGTTTTCGGATGACTCTCAAAAATTGATGGTATTCAATCACAACCCTTATTGTATTTGTGGCTCAGAGAAGATTTTTTTTTTTTTTTTTTTTTTGGATAAACAGGGTATTGTTTTGAACCCTGAAAACATTTTTGGTGGAAGAGTAGTTTTTCAGACTTTTTGGAGAACATACTTGACCCCCTTTTTTTTTTTTTTTTTTTTTTTTAACAGTATGTCTCCGGAACTTATTTGGTAGAGCGCACTGAATTTGGTGGGTGGATTTCTTTTGTGGAAAGAGCTTCTCCTAGACACAAAACTAAAGATTAGGACAAAGAGTCTACCTGCACGCACAGGTAAGGACTACACCTTCCCTAATGAACACAAGGGTTGAGGCTTAGGTTCAAGTGGTCTTTCCTGACACTGTGTAGTGTAAGCCAAGGTTACTTAGACTCCTAAGTCAAAGCAAACCAACGAATCCTGTACTGGTGACTCAGGTACAAGAATTATCCTAAAGTTAGGAGAGACTGTGGTCTATCTTGTCAGGGCTCGAAGTGTATTAAGCCTAAGCTTGTACCAAGCTTCTATGGCCCGGCAGGTCAAACCAGTAACGGTTGAATGTCCATAGACACTTATTCTATTATTATTTTTATTATTTTTTATTTTTTTATTTCAGCTATAAGATCACTTATCTTTTCTTTCTTTTTCTTTTTCTTTCTCTCCCTCCCCTCTTGAAATGAATGTCCTCCTTTGATAATGAAGTACATGTCCCTTATTGTATTTTTGGAATTTTTCTGATTTGTTATTTTTTTGTATTTTTAGCTTTGCAATTTTTTTTCAAAAAAATTTTTCAAAATTTTTCAATTTTTTGAAGTATATAATTTTTTGATAATACTATATGTACTATAGTTGTGTCTACAATTGCATTTTGGTTTAAATGGTTTACCATTTACACCCCCCCATGCTTAAATGTTTCAATGTCCTCATTGAATGAAAGGGTGGATGCAAATGCATGCTCTGCTTTTCACTATCCTAGACTGGGTGATGAAAGGAAGTTGGAATGAGGAGATACAATCTCTGTGCGGACGATTTTAAGTCTGATCTAGGATCAGAGTGAACAGTCGGGCTAGGAAGTGAAATGCATGACATGTGTGTCAATAAATGTATGCTCAGAATGCAAGGGTAGACACTATATGCAAATAAAGGCAAGAGTAAGAAAGGTGTAAAACAGCTATATACAAGGGTAGGTGTTTGCTAAGTTTAACGCCGTCAGCTAGGCGAAAACTTAGTTTGGTAGCTCAAAATGTAGGAGCGAAATGGTGGAATTAACAAGTCTGAGATCATGCGGCTCAACGAAAGGCTTCAGTCTTTGTCCATTAACAATAAAGGGTTCAGATTTGTCAAGTTCAGTGATCTCAACGGCTCCATTATCAAATAATCTCAAGATTTTGAAAGGTCCAATCCATTTTGATCTTAACTTCCCAGGAAAGAGTTTCAGTCTAGAGTCGAAGAGAAGGACTTTTTTACCAGGGTGAAAAGATTTCCTAAGAATGTGACGGTCATGGAAGGTCCTAAGTTTGTCCTTATACATCCTTGAGCTTTCATAAGATTCATTCCTTAATTCATCGAGCTCAGACATTTGTAATTTCCTAAGATCACCGGCCTTCTCTAAGTCTAAGTTACACTTTCTGTGGCCCAATAGGCTTTGTGCTCTAATTCGACAGGAAGATGACAGTGTTTCCCGTACACAAGTCTAAAAGGAGACATGCCTAAAGGGGTTTTGTGGGCTGTCCTATATGCCCACAACGCATCAGAAAGGCGGGAAGACCAATCCTTTCTATCAGGTCGGATGGTAGTATGTAAAATCTTTTTGATCTCTCGATTAGATAATTCAGCAAGTCCATTGTTTTGAGGGTGATAACATGTAGCAATCCTATGTGACACCCCATAATTTTGCAGTAGGGACTGAAAATGTGTGTTTCTAAAATGAGACCCTCCATCACTAATGATGGCTTTAGGTACCCCGAATCTAGAGAAGATGAAATCTTGAACAAATTGTGTCACAACTCTATGATCATTAGTCCTTGAGGGGATGGCTTCAATCCATTTTGAAACATACTCAACTGCCAACAATATGTACTCGAAGCCATAAGATTTAGGAAAAGGTCCCATGAAGTCAATGCCCCAAATGTCAAAGATTTCGCACACCATGATCGGATTCAAGGGCATCATGTCTCGGCGGCCAATACTACCAAGAGACTGACAGCGTGAACATGCCCTGCTATATTTGTGTGCATCCTTGAAGATTGTGGGCCAATAGAAACCACTCTGCAAAATCTTTGCAGCGGTCTTTTTGCCAGAGAAGTGACCGCCGCACGCCTGGTCGTGGCAGAATGATAAGATGCTTCTAATCTCCTTATCAGGGACGCACTTGCTAAAGATCTGGTCTTTACAATGCTTGAAAAGCCAAGGTTCTTCCCAGTAATAGTGCTTGGCCTCGGATCTAAGTCTGTCTTTTTGATGTCGGACCCAATTAGTGGGGATGAGTCCAGAAGCCAGGTAGTTGACAATGTCAGCATACCAGGGAAGATCAGAATGAATGACCAGCAATTGCTCGTCAGGGAAGTGGTCAGAGATGGGTAAAGAAGGAGAAATCGCTTCAGAAGGAAGGCGGGATAAGTGGTCAGCTACCACATTCTGCTTTCCAGCCTTATCACGAATCTCTAAATCAAATTCCTGTAAAAGTAGGATCCATCTAATCAGACGAGATTTCGCGTCCTTCTTGGCGAGAAGATATCGAACTGCCGTGTGGTCAGTGTAGACTATAATGTGGGAACCTAAAAGATAAGGTCTGAATTTTTCCAGTGCATATACTACAGCTAGCAGTTCTTTTTCCGTGACGGTGTAATTCCTCTGAGCTTCATCTAAGGTCTTGCTAGCGTAATAGATGACTGTGGGTTTCCCGTCCAATTTTTGACCAAGGACAGCTCCTACTGCATAATTAGAGGCATCACACATGATCTCAAAAGGGTGAGACCAATTCGGGGGTTACAGTATGGGTGCCTTGGTAATCAGATCACGAAGTGTCGTATAGGCACGAACACAATCGTCAGAGATCTGGAAGTCTACGTCTTTAGAGAGGAGAGTAGTGAGAGGTCGGGCTATTTTCGAGAAATCCGCTATAAAGCGGCGATAAAAACCAACATGCCCGAGGAAAGATCGAATTTGCTTAACCGACGAAGGTAGTGGTAAATCAGAAATCAACTTTACCTTCGCGCGGTCAACCTCAATTCCTCTCTCAGAAATAAGGTGACCTAATACAAGTCCTTCAGTTACCATGAAATGAGATTTCTCCCAGGAAAGTACCAGATTCACATTAATGCATCTTTGCAGGACCTTGGTCAGGTGGTCTAGACATGCATCAAATGTGCTCCCGAAGATCGAGAAGTCATCCATGAAGACTTCTAAACAATCGCCTACTAAGTCAGAAAAGATTGCAAACATACACCGCTGGAATGTAGCAGGTGCGTTGCACAATCCAAAAGGCATCCTACGGAATGCAAAGGTTCCGTAGGTGCAGGTGAATGTCGTTTTCTCCTGATCATCGGGGTGAATTGCCACCTGATTATATCCTGAATAGCCATCCAAAAAGCAGAAAAATCTATTCCCTGCCACTCTTTCCAGTATTTGATCAATGAAGGGCAAAGGGAAATGATCTTTCTTCGTGGCTTGGTTGAGTTTTCGGTAATCTATACATACTCGCCACGAACTAGCAATGCGTGTAGGGATGACTTCTCCAGAATCAGTGGTGATGATGGTAAGTCCGGCCTTCTTTGGCACAACCTGAACAGGACTTACCCATCTACTATCAGAAATTGGGTATATAATTCCATTGTCCAGCCATTTAATCATTTCACTTTTTATCACCTCTTGTAATGTAGGGTTTAATCTACGCTGGGGCTGTCTAGTAGGTCTAGATCCTTCTTCAGTGAAAATCCTATGTGTGCAATAAGAAGGACTGATGCCAGTAAGGTCAGAAAGGCTCCATCCTATAGCCTGCCTATGTGCTCTTAGGACAGATAAGAGTCGTGACTCTTGATCAGAAGAAAGGGAAGAGTTAACAATCACCGGATAGGTCTGATCAGGTCCTAAGAAAACATATTTGAGAGAGTCAGGAAGAGGTTTGAGTTCAACAGGCACAGGATCAGAAGGAGCAGGTGTGAAAGTTTCAGGAGATCCTAGAGATACTAATGGAATGGGAGGAAGGTCCTCAGTCTCTAAATTTGGTATCTCAGTGGAAGTCAAGTCAGAGTCCAAAGAGTGTTGAGGTTCTAAATTTAATGAATTGATCAAGGTGTCCTCAACCAATTGATCCAATGAATCCAGGGAGAAGATTTCTTCAATTAAACTACAGGTTGGTCCTCTTTGGGCCTGAAAAATATCAATTTTTATTTTCTGATCTCCAAACTTTAATTCTATAAGGCCCTCCTCACAATTGATGTTTGCCTTGGCCGTAGCCAAGAAAGGTCTTCCTAAAATGATAGGTGTATTCTGGATATCTTCAGGTACTTCCATGTCAAGGACTATAAAGTCTACAGGGAAGTAAAAATCCTTGACCCGCACTATGACATCTTCCAACACTCCCTGAGGTGTCTTAACTGATCTGTCAGCTAATTGCAGGGACACCTTGGTTGGCTTCAAATTGCCAACCTCAAAATGTGTCAGTAGAGAGGTTGGGATAAGATTGATGGAAGCACCTAGGCCAAGTAGTGCTCTATTGAATGTGGTGTTACCTATCATGCAGGATAAGAGAGGGGTGCCTGGGTCTTTCATCTTAGTTGGGAGGGTACTAGAGATGATGGAACTAGCTTGTTCCGAGAGAATGATTGGACTACTCCCTTTTTGAATTCTTGCTTTACGCTTAGGTGTACATAGGTCTTTTAAAAACTTAGAGTAAAAAGGGATGTGGCGGATTGCATCCAACAAGGGGATGTTTATGTGGACTTGCTCAAAGAGCTTAAGCAAATCCTCCTCAGGTGCCACACAGGTCTTTTTCCTTCCTTTCTCCTTCTTCTTTAAAGCTTCAGGAAAAGGTACTGGTGTTGTGAGAGGTTCAGTTATAGGTAGAGGAGAAGTAGGAAGTGGAGGAGCAGAACTAGAAGTGGTAGGTGTTGGAAGAGGTGGATCTAGTGTGCATTTACCACTCCTAGTGACTATGGCATTTAGTTCAGCTCTAGAGGTAGATGGTAAATCATTGTTAGGTAGCAGAGGTGGTTGCGTTTGTGCAAGAGAAGAATTTGAGTCAGTGAAGAATTCAGTGTTGTGCACTGCTTGTGAAATGTCATGTGTTTGGTTTTGCAATGCTGGTCTAGGTTGGACATACCTTTGAGCAGGTATGTTCCTAGGGTTGGGTTGTGCTTGGGATGGGAGTGAATGTGGTTGACGGGACTCCGTCAAGTGTGATAGCTGGGCTCTCATCTCATCTAAGGTCGCGTCCTGTCTCTGCTGCATAGCAATATTCTGTTGTTGCATATCAGCAAGAGCTTTCATGATAGACCCCAACTGGTCATCTCGTGTAGGCCCAGATTGAGAGTATTGGGTGGGCCTGGGTTGGGGTTGCTGGTAGGTACGCGATGGATATCCGTGTGATTGTGGAGGTGGTGCTCGGATCGGGTTGTGTAATGGTGGTGCAGAAGGTTGTTGAAAAGGAGGTCTTTGTGAATTTCCCGACCACGAGAAATTTGGATGATTACGCCATCCAGGGTTATAGGTTTGTGTGAAAGGATCATTGTGAATGGCATGAAGCTCCTCCGAAGCTCCAGAAGGTGCAGGGAAGTCAGTGAAGGGAGGAACAAAGGTTCCTCCAACCGGTGAAGGATATGGAAATGGAAAATCCGGTAATGCAGTTTGTGTCACAGAAAGGTTATTCACAGTTTCCCTCCCTGTGGGAAACTGAGAAGAAGTGTTTTGTGCTGGTGACTGAGAAGAAGAAGATGGGTGTTTTGAGAGAAATTTCCATACTTCATCTACTTTCTTCTCGATTAAGCCTACTTTATCCAGTTGACTAGCCACTATCTCTAAGTCTTTGCTACTGGATTGGGCTTCATGTACCCCCGTGTGTGAGTGGGAATGTGAGGACTTTCTATTAAACACGCTCATTGAAGCATTATTAATAGAGTTTTCGGCCATGCCTTCAAAGAGCTCAAAGGCTGAGTCCTCGTCCCGACACAGGAAATTGCCTCCACAAGCGGCATCTACAAAATTCCGTGTGTCATCATGGAGCCCATGGTAGAAGATCTGAACCTATTGCCAGCGTGGGACACCATGGTGGGGACATTTTCTCAAAAGCTCATGGAATCTCTCCCAAGCCTCGTGCATAGGTTCTCCTGAATTCTAGGTGAAGGTGGTGATGGCACGCCTTAAGGCATTAGTGCGGCCTACAGGAAAGTACTTCTTTAAGAACTCATGTTCTAAAGAAGCCCAAGAATCTATAGGTGTAGTCCATGCAAGTGTTCTAAACCAAAAGGCTGCCTTATCTTTTAATGAAAAGGAGAACATTTTCATCAAAAGCGTGTGCTGATCATGTCCTTGCGGACCCAAAGTTTGGGCAAGATTCTTCAGCTCCTCTAAATGCTGAAAAGGGTCCTCAGAAGCAAGTCTATGGAAGTGAGGAATGAGTGCTATAATGTTCGGCTTCAGTTCAGCAGCACGACCCCCATCGGGATAACGTACCACAGGCATTGGTTGGGCAACTGCGGGATTATAATAATCTCGTAGTTGAGGTCTACGGGGTTGGGGTGGTGCCTGAGGATTTCTAGGTTGAAGTGGTTGTGGTTGGGGGTTAGCTAATAGATTTACAGCTTGAGCAAGCTGTTGCACCTGTTGGGTTAAGGTATTCATTTGTAGTTGTGTATCGAAAAGGTGCTGAAGATGAGGCATAGGTCCTCTCTCCAGGGGTGGATTAGGATGATTAGGATAAGGTGGAGGTTGGAACCTAGGGATAGGTGGTTGCTGTGGTAGAGGATGTGCAACTAAGTCTGGAGGAAGTTCTTCAAAATCCTCAAAGTGTGAAGAATCAAGATCATCCTCTTGGCGAGGGGGATTGTGGAAAGTATTTTGAGACTCAGGAGGTAAGGGATTAGAAGTGGAAGGCAAAGAAGATGATGCAGTAGCTTGGGTAGCAGTACCCAAGGGGAGTACAAGTTCTGGGTTTTGGGATCTCCTACCTTCCATTGAGTTGGTTTTTTTTTTTTTTTTTTTTGAAATCCCGTTTACTCTAATTCGATCCAACTCAATGGGAAAAAATTTTTAACGTTCACAATAAAATAGAAGAATCCCAATAAAATCTCAATTCAAGAAGACCAATCAATCGAAATGAATCGGAGAAAATTTTTCCTAGAGGCTGCTACGCAAAGTATGTTATACGCAAACAATTGTTTCAAGCAATTGTACGTATCCTAAGATAAACCTAGCGAAATGCAGACCTCTAAAATCCACTGGAAATCTGGATTAGACTGAGCGTGCGGATCCAGATCCTGTGGTTGCAGAAAGATGAGGTAGAAACCCGTGTATTGTGGCCTTAAGTGATCGTGCTGTGTGCACGATAACATTCAACACAAGGCGATTAAAATCTCAAACATGGTTTCACCCAATTTTGCTATCTCCTTTTTGATTTAATTGAAGTGATTAAAATGTGTTTTCTATGCTGCTCGTTTCACTTTTTACTAAATTCAGAACAAGTAGTGGTCTTCTTTAATTTTAAGTCAAATGCAAATATGGCAGGAGTTAGAGTTAGGTAAGAAATGCGTACCTGACTCCAGCAATCTTCTAATGCAGATTTGACTTGAATTAAAATCTAGCAGGAATGAAATGCAATCCTAAAAATGGATGCCTGAGGTTATGCTGCTGCTAGATAAGTATGAGGTCTTTTTGATTTTTTTTTGATTTTTTTTGATTTTTCTGAAAAATTTTATATGCAATTCAAAAGTAAGGAAAGAAATTAAGAAGATAAAGAAATAAAGTCCAGATAGTCCAGAATTATTACAAAAATTGTGTGAGAACAAGCTCTCACAACTTATGACTAACAATTGCTCCTAATCAATAAACCTAAAACTATCTATACTAAAACTAATACTAAAATCCTACAGCTACTTCGAGGCAAAACTCCACCAGGAAGACGGATCTGGAGCGCAGCGACTCCACCAGGAAGACGACACTCCCCCTCAAGTGCTATGGAAAAAAACAAATGATTAGTAAAAGAATAAAGAAATGTATACACAATTAATTCAATGGAAAATAAAAGCAATTACAATGAATGAATGAATGATTTCTATATACAAAAGAATGAAAAGAAAATTTTGATGCAAGGAGCGTTGCCTCCCCGGCAACGGCGCCAAAATTATGGTGGTGTAATGATTGTAAATGTTTGTTGGTAATAATTGTTGATCATGTCGTTGTAGTATAGGGTGTATAATATAACATTAAGGATGTCGTATAGTGGTGAGTATGGGTGAGTTCCAATCATTACAACCATTATTATCATTTGCTTATTTATCTAATTTTTACTGGTTTTGTTCCAGGTCATTCTCTGGGAGGCAATTTATTGAATTTAATTCGGTCACTCTTTGATTATCTCCAAAATTGTCTTCTTATTCAAAAAGAAACTTTACATTTAAAGAATGAATGAATGTTTTATTTACCTAGTTACTAAGAAGTGCTTGCAAAAATGCTAACTATGAACAAGCATCAAACAATCTATTATTATACTCTAAACTATGTATTTACAAGTTATACTATTAACACTAATATGTTAGTTCATACTACATTAGGATACCATAGTGTAAAAACTTAACTTACTAGTCATTTATTTATAGTGACATATATATCAGTTTTAGTGACAGATATAAACGTCGCTAAAGCTCAGAAAACACTATATACAACCTAAAGAAGCAAACTGAGGTCTTTAGCGACATTTATAGTGTCGTTTTATTCTGTTAGTAATTATGTGGGTTTAATTTTACATATGTACAGAGTCTTTTCTGTTGTTATCTCGTGTTATCTCTTTTTTTTTTTTAAGTCGTCTGTCCTTTCATTTTGTTCTGTGTAGTCTTTCAGAGGCTGCGGTGGAGAGTCCTTAGTGTAAAATGTGTTTAATTAGCGGGCGCGCTTTTCGAGGGATACACAGCACCCTTAGGGTGGGACCAGACCTCTACTAAGCGCGCCCTAATCTCAGATTAGGTGCTTAATTACGTTTTCGTATCAGCGCAGGGCCTCAGCCCAACGCCTTCAATAAGTTCACACACACTCGGGCTCCCAGCCCCACATAGGAAGCACGCATTCAGTATTCAGCACATATCAGAATCGGGTTATCGGATCAGACGGAACAGGTGAAGTTTCGGGCGCCCGACGCCATGACGACTAACTAAGCTATAGCATAAATTCTATTTATATAGCTGCGTTTCGTTTGCAGCCCACGATGTGGCACTATTCCAGCGCCACATCGTGCGCTGGAAACCAGACGCAGCTGCGTCTGTGCGCGTTTTTGGCCCTCGATTTGGGGGACATAAATTATTAAAAAAAATAAAATAAAATATGGTAAATAAAATATTTAAATAATACTACATAATTGATTAATTAATTTTGAATTTTAAATATATTTACTATATAAATAAATTCGCTAAACTAGGCTGATTATACAGGTTGATTTAGGTGATTAAATAGTTAATTACTTATAAAATAATTAGTAAATGGTCTAATTGACCTTAAACAGTTTTAACTTACATACTTAAGTATTTAATACATATTTTTATTGTATTTTTACGAATTTATTTATGTTTTATTTAGGCTAAAATAGCAATTCTGTGTAGTTTATAATTAAAACTAAGTTACAGTAAGTTATACTAGGTATAGTTATACTTTGACTAACTTAAATTACTTAATATATACATATATATATATATATTCCCAAGTTTATAGATTTATTTACTTGATTATTGCTCTAACCTATTAACTTAGCTACTAAATCAGTAAATATAAATCTGTACATATATATATACATAGATCAGTAGATACATACATACTAGATTAGTATATATACATATTTTTTACATAGATTACATGTGTATACGAATTTCTGTACAGGTTTTATACATATTTACAGTATAACTATGTATCTAACTGATATGCTATAGTTATAATACTATGAATGGGTGTATTTATAGTTTTAAAATAAGTCTATGCCATTAGGCTTTTGTATAAAGTTAGGGAATTAGAGTTGATTGATTTTTTTTATTTGAGTTTAGGCAGCAGCTTCAGCTACTGTCAGAGGAGATGGAGAAGAGAACAATGTGCTGTTTTAGTGTTATTTACAGTGGCAGTGGCTTAAGCCACTGTCAAATGGCTAACTGCTGCTGCAGTTAGTCCACTTGAAGAGGGGGGGAAGTATTCTACAGAGAAGAGGGAAACTTAGAGAAGAGGGGAGTTTAGAGAAGAGGGGAATGTAGCTGCTAAATGCAGCATATTGCTGTGTAACTGGGAGTAAGATAGAATTCAAAACAAACAACAATTTACAGAGTTGAAATCCAAATCTGAAAGGGGTTTAAATCTCACGAAAATCTCATGTAAATTTAGCTCAAATACTCATTAGGAAAAAAAACCTTATCAGAAGCATCCTTTCAGATCAAAACAGCAAATGGCATTGAGTTAGTCTTCCTAATGCCATAGACAGCATGAAGGAAGACTTAGCTCAATCAATTAAAACCAAAGAAACACAATCCCAGTTTCTTGCAACCTTAAGGAGTATGGAGAACTCCTTAGGTTAGAGAATCACCATACAGAAATGATCATCAACACAAATAGTGCATGGCAGTTCTGAAATAGCAAAAAGAGACTAAGAATGCATTAAGGAAATTTAATGGAAGCTGGCGAATGCATTCAAAACAAAATATAAACAGAATCATGAAAGGCTCTTCTGATTGGTTCTCTGTCACCAGAGAACTTCTCAGATTCCTTGCCTACAATGAAAACCAAAAATCCTTTCAATTTGTCAGATCTGTCAAAACATTTCAGAGAGTAAAAATCCTTTAAAATCCAGATCAAAAGTGCTCTGACAAACTGAGGCAATCCATTTAAAACAGAGGGGCTTTTGTGAAACAAATGGAGTGAGTGAGAAGCCCCAAATGGTGCTTGTGACGCCACTTTCAGATCTGAGGCAGTGCGCCATCAGATCTGAAATTGGGTCAGGATGTGTGGGTGATTGGTGAAAAATTCGTCGTTAAAAGGAAAAAACAAGAATCAGAATCTGGATGATGGGAAAAACAAAACATGAAGAGGGAGATAAATTGAACAGTGAACAGATGATTCTTCCCCTCTGATCTGGACTGATCAGAGGAGGTGAGGGAGGGGATCTAATACTAATTCTACTCCTAAGACTAATCTAACTACAGCTAACATTAAACACTAACAATTAAAACTAAATCTATTCTAAACTACTGAAAACTAAATCTACAACTACTTGTGCAGAATTAAAAACTAAACTAAAAGGAAGAATGGGACCTATGGGTCCTTAGCCGGTGGCTAAGGAGGAAGAAAGGAGGAGGGTGACTCCAGCGGAGGGAAGAGTCTGCTAGTGAGACTCCAGGGTCGTCCTCAGGTGCTACGAGGTCCTTAGCGACGAGGAGGGTCGAGAGCAGGCGATGATTCCACAGCCGGTGGCTGTGAAATCAGGGTCTAGATGAGGAGGAGAGACTGGAGTGGAAGAATTGATCGCTGAGAGATGTAGGAGGGAGCGATCCCTTGCGCGCGACACCACTGAGGTGCTTAAATAGCAGCTCAGTGACTGAGATCACCGCAAGGGTGAGGTTAATCAGAATCAGGCCGGCGGTGAGGATGAGATGGGTAGAGCGCGCGGCGAGTCAAGAGAGAGATCTGACCGTCAGATGAGATCTGGGAAGAGAGGTGAACGCACGCACCGAATCGTGCAAAGGTTCCATTTGATTCCAGCCGCAGATCGAGATCAAAAGTGCGATGGACGGTCGAGAATGGCTGTGTTCTTCGCGCGCTACAGTGCGCGTGAAGAACACAGGCTTCTCTCTGAAATGAGGGAAAACTTGCAGGAAGACCCTTAAACGAAGGGGTAGAAGAATAGCGTGCAGGTCCAAAAGTGAGAAGAACTATAACCGGAAGGGCCCTGCAGTCATACAGAAGGGTCCCTGCGGCTTGCAAAAAGGTCCAAGAAGGAGTTTTGAAGGGTAGAAATGTAATGCATGAAGGACCTAATTGTAATCTATTTATTTCTAAGCCTAAATGATGTCCAATTGCTTTCAAATTTTTACATGTGCTTAATTGAACATTTAAGACATTGATTTTACTTCTGATTTGTCTTTTCAAACTTGTTTATGTGTTCAATTGATGCATGGAGCATCATTTGTTCTTTAGTTTTCAGAATATCTCATTTTTGTGACCTAATTAGGAGATTTTAACACACATTAAAAGTTTTAGGTCTTTTCTTTAATTCCCACACTTAACCCTTTTTATGTGTTAATTTGATATTGTTTTGCTTAGTATCTAGATTAATTTCGGCCTTTTAGCTATGATGAGTAGCCACTCATCAGGAGGGATGGGGGAACGCCACAATATGTGTCAGTCAGGCAATCGTCAATGTTTAAAGGTAATCTGCAGCAGTCAGAGTAGGTCCCAATTAGTCTGATACACGAGCTGATGGCCATGTCCTCGTCAGACGTGTCATCCTCGATGCAATCGCAATCAAAGTTCTTGGCTGCCTTGAAGATGTTAAGCTTGAGCTTTTCAAATCCAACGGCAATCTCAATACAGCTCGACTCGCAGTCAATATGGGCGTGGGCTGTGGCCAAGAAAGGTTGACCAAGGATGATCGGACAATCAGAAAGTGAGCTAGGAACTTACATATCTAAAATAAGAAAGTCAACAGGAAAATAGAGACTATTGACCCTAACCACCACGTCTTCCACCACACCCTTCTGAATTTTGACAGAACGATCTGCCAACTGTAACGTGATAGGGGTGGGTTTCAGATTTCCCAAGGAAAATTTTTCGAGCATGATGGTCGGTATAAGATTGATGGAAGGTCCTAGATCAAGCAGGGCACAGTTAAAATTGCAACCTTGAATGCTGCAGGAAATGAGCGGTGTGCCCAGATCTTTCTGCTTTGGTGATAGATTTGATAGTATAGCACAACTCGCATGAGGCAAGAGAACCACCAGATTCTTAGTTTTCTTTGACTGTCGCCTAGGTGTTGTATAGTCTTTGAAAAATCGAGTGACAGTAGGTATATGGTCGATAGCCTCGAGTAGGGGTACCTTGATTTCTACATCCCTGAACAAATTACGCAGGTTATCAAAGGCCTGTGTATCTTTCTTTTTTCCTTTTGGCTCCCTCAGTAGAGCCTCAGGGAATGGGACTGATTCTGCACCAATTTGGGTGTATCTTCCTCTTGCGAATGCGGTGCACATCCCGAATGAGAGGTAATGAAGAAGACGGGCCAGGATCAGGTCGAGGTGGATCGACAGTTTGCTTACCGCTCCTCGTAGTGATCGCATTGGACGATGTGGGTCCAGTGGGATCATACGGCGTAGGAGGGTTTGCAATAGGGACATAAGAGTGCGGTGCTGCAGTGGGATTAGCCTGAAATCCCGGTGGAATGCTCAGAGCCTGCAGAATCTGATGAACCTGCCCTTGAGAAGGTCGTGCCTGTGGTTGAGGACCACGGGGTACGAAATTTCGCGGGTTTGGAACAGGTTGGGCGAGAAGAGTGCCCTGAGATCGAGTCACCATGCGTAGTTGACTGATCTCAGCATTCTGCTGTGCCAATTGGTGCTGAAGAGAGGTATGTTCTCTTCATGGCGCTTTGATATTTCCGTCATCATCTGCATCAATTTATCAAGAGGACTTGATGAGTGTTCTACTTGCAGTATGCAAGTACCCGATGGCGGATTCGCCGTAGGATTAGACTGGGCCCTTTGGATGACAGATGCGGACGATCGCATTGGTCCACCCGCAGGGTTTTGGCGCTGCGGGTTGTTGGACCATGCGAGGTTTGGATGATTTCGCCACCCTGGGTTATAAGTGGCAGAGAATGGGTTGTTGCCCAGGGTTCAAGCATCTTCTATGCCAGAAGACACGTTCTCATGTAAATATGCATCCGAGCACACGGAGGCTTGGTCCTCTGTGTCAAAATACTGGCTTGCAGAGGCCAGATCCACATGACTTACCGAGTCGCTTGGTGCGACACTAGGTAAGGAAGGTCTTACAGGGTTTCTTGGAATAAGCCTGGTATTGGAAGGATTAAGACTGTGACGAAGTGGTGAGGTGGGGGTGTTTGCCATAGAACAGGTGGGGTTGGCTAGAAGCTCGTCTAGCTTCTTGTGCATGACGGAGACTTCATCCAATTTCTGTGCGATAAGGCTAAGATCAGTGGATGAATGGGAGGGTCCCGTGTCAACTTCGTGGACATTATGGGGCAGGCTGGTATGATTAAAGGTGATAATGGAAGCATTGTTCATTGAGTTTTCACTCATATTTTCAAATAATTCGAATGCTCCATTCTCGTCTTTATTCATAAAATTTCCTCCGCAGGAAGCGTCTACAATCTGCTTCAAAGTCTCATTTATCCCATAATAGAAAATCTGGGCTATATGCCACTTAGGCAGATCGTGGTGCGGACACTTCCTGAGGAGGTCATTATATCTCTCCCATGCCTCATGAAATTGTTCACTGTTTTGTTGCGTAAATGATGTGATAGCACGGCGAAGTGCATTGGTTCGCCTGATTGGGAATAACTTCTTGAGAAACGCTGTTCGCATCTCTTCCCAAGAGTGAATGGTTCTCCCAAGGGTGCATAACCACTGTGACACTTTATCCCACAATGAAAACGGGAACATTTTCATGAGGACTATAGGTAACCCGATATTCCAAGGTTTAACAGTTTCAGCCAATCGGGTTAGGTCTTCCAAGTGGAGAAAAGGATCTTCACTTGCAAGACCATGGAAGTGAAATTTTATTAGGCCAATTATGTTAGGCTTCAATTCAAAGTCGTCCCCGCCCATGGGGACCCGAATTTGTCCTATGGTCTCTATAGCAGTGGGATTCTGATAAGAGCTAAGAGACCTAGGCTCCTCCCGTTCGGGAGGGTTCTGCATTTCCTTCAATGTTTCCCTTATGGCTTCAATTTATTCATTATACATTTCCATTTGGGCTTGGAGGTGGGTTATGGGATCTAAGGCTCCACCACCTGGTGGGTTTTGAGGGCGGTTTCCTCCCTCGGGATTTGGGGGTGGGCGTGTAGCCATGTTTATGGAGGAGGAGGATGATTTGGCTCCTTTTCTAAAATTATCAGGCAATTCACACAGTTCAGGGTTTTGTGACCTCCTCCCAAACATGCACTATCGTAGGAAGAATTGGGGAGATAAGAAGGGAAAGGAGATGAGAGAAATGATGCCGCAAAGGTACACTTGATGACAAATCAATACAATCAAATTCCTAACCTCTACAGTGTGCCCTTAGACCTAAAGATCTAAGTTACCTGCTATCACGAACTATGAAATCGAATGCAAGCACCACGGAACCATCGGGCTAGATTGAAAGGCCGTTTGCCCCAGTCTTAGACACCCGATAGCACGCGGGAACCCTCACCAGCACGTAGGCGCTACACGTAGGTAGTTAGACCTCCAATCCTTAATAAGGGTCAAGTTGCTACCAGTTTTAGTTAGAGGCTTAGGATCAAGTGCTTCTTGGAATGTGAAGGGCGTTATTTTCGGGTAATGCCCAAGTGACTGATTTTTAGAGTGTGTAAACCAAGCATGCAACAGGGAAATCTCCCCAAATTGAAGTTTTAATTGGTGAATGATTTTTAGAATTCAGCCTTAAGTAGTATTGATTTTAGGATTTCGCTGAATTACCAATTCAACCAATCTCCGTGTTTTGAGAGAATACAAGTTTGCTTCTAAGCCCAACAAACCCTTCTTCAATGTCAATTGGTTAATGCAAGCTAAAATGCAATGGGCTTCCCTAAATGGAGATTTCTATGTGTGGATGCACAAATCAGTTTTAGATTAGTGTGAAAGGGAGCCAAAGCACTTCATTTCAAGTGCTCCCAATCACCAAAATGATTTCCACACAAGGCTCAACCAAAAGATAAAGAGAATCAAATTGTTGGGGTTGAAGCATTCGGGATCGACTCTTACGCAAGTGAAAGGTCGTGGTGGGGTTGGAATTAACTCAATTCCAAGTCTCCCCACCAAGAAGGTGATCCTGAATTGTAGATAAGTGAGACAAAGAGGGATGGCAATCAATCTTTTTATTTGCCTCAAAGACTACTTCGCATGGCGAAAGATTCAAGAATCAAGATTCTTGAATTTTCGCTATGCGAAGTTTTGGAGGAAATCCCGAGGCGGTGGGAGTTAAGGCAAACAATCAAACAAGTGAATTTTAATCCACTTGCCCCAAGAGATCCCAAAAAGTTTTTCTAGTTTTTCTTTTTAGTTGTTTTTTTTTTTATTAAGGTGACAAGTTAACCTAGGTTGCTAAGAAAGGAAGACCTACTTGTTCAACAACGTGTGAGGAGCTCTAGTGCAGTGTCGACGTCTTCACTCTCTCGTTCCCGCCTTAGATCTACCTACGTCTCCGACTTCGTCTACCTGCCTTCTCCTTGCAACAGGTTCACCTGCACAGCAACAAACAAAAACACCCATGAAGAGAAGGGTGTGAGAAGAGAAAAATTACAGGAATGGAGTTAAAACTTACTTCAAGGTGCACTTCCCCGGCAACGGCGCCAGAAAGGTTTATGGTGCAGACTCGGATAGGTGTGTTCATATGGTGATTTTATCGTTATAATGAGTATAGTGGTTATCCTAAATCCAGCCTAACCATCTCTTTACAAAATTTTTTTTACCTGGCCTACTTGATTTTATCTTGGTCACTTTTAGGCCCAGGGTCGAACTCAGGGAAGTGGGACTAGAAGTGAAATTTCTACGCCTTTCCTACAACGAATCTCCTCCGTTCGTTTATTGTGTTTCTAGTGTTTTTCTGTTTAGATTTTTTTTCTGATAATTCTTGTTCTTGAGGCATACCCGCAAAATCAGGTTCTTGGCTTTGAGCCAAATCAGGGTTTCAAAACTGGTCTTGCTATTCGCAAGACTGAGTGCCTACAAGTCAAGGATTATCTTTTCTCTTTTATATTTTTTTTTTGTTTATCTTTTTAATGGAAAGAAAGAGAAATAGAAATTAAGTAAATATAGTATATATATATGTATATATTATATATGTATAAAGGGGTGGGGGTGGAGGTGGAGATGGCGTGTGGCACGGTGTCAAGTCGGTCGTCGTCTAGAAAGACGCAACCAACAGGACGAGGTGCTGCGTGGAATGTAAGGTAGATTGGTGGAAGATGAGTGCAAACACGCTTTTTATACGTGTGTATCGAGGAATATCAGCAACTGGTGCAGATATTCCCGTGATACAATGTATATCAAGTAATTTGAAAATATATATATGTATGTATATAGACTAATACATAGTTATATAAGTACTAATATATGTATAGATATAGGTATATATATATATGTATATAAATACACATATATATATATATATATTTATGTATGTATATATATATAAGTATATAATAGTGTATAGGTGAGAGTGTGTGTGTGCGAGAGTGTGAGTGTGTGTGTGTATGTGTCGGCAGAGAGAGTGAGAGAGTGCTTTGAGAGAGAGAGAGAGAGAGAGAGAGAGAGGGAGAAACTGCTAAAGAAGAAATGGCGTTTAAGTCGTCTGCAGCCTCAGGGCCGACGTCTGGTGTCTTACGCACGCGCGCAGGTGTGTAGGCGCGTGGAGAGGTGCGTGCTGGGAGGGAGTGAGCGCAAGGGAGAGAGGCCGCAGTGCACTACGCTGCGTGAAGAGCGGGCGCTGAAGCGGGCGCGTGCGGGCGAATGGAGACGCGGACGCAGACACTGAAGCGGGCGGGCGCTAGCAGATGTGAGCGCACACAGATGCGCGGGCGGGCACTGGAGCGAGCGCGGGGCTGGACGCGAGCGTGGGCTGGGGCCAATTGCAGCGCGTCGAGTGGCCGGCTAAGTGAGAAACTTACCGGTCACCGCACTATAGCCACAGTGTTCCGCTGAAACGCGTGAACAGTGGCTATAGTGTCGGGGCGAGTCTCACGCCGGGTGCGCCTGGTGTTGTGAGTACGGGAGGCGTGGACGGCGCAGCGCGCGTGCGAAGAAGCTACATCGGCTGCTGGCTTGCGGAGAAGAGGTTCGCGACGGGGCACGCGGAGAGGGCTGCGGGCGGCCTATTTGCATGCGCAGTGGCTTGCGTGCGCGGAAGAGGGGTGCGGGTGGCCTGCTGCTGCTGTTGACTTGCTATTGCTACCATGGAGCTTCAGACCTTGAAGCCTGCGGCAATGGCGGAAGTGGCTTAACAGAGAATACCACCATGCCCACTAGCTCTCTGATGAGCTGGGCGATGGTGGACTCACAGTGGTGGTTGTGCACCACTGTGAGGTGCTCCTGCCCGCAGCGTGGCTCCTCAGAGGAGGAGAGGCTGAGTATGGAGGGAGAGGGGAGGAGACGGTCTGGAAGGGAAGAGCTGCTGTGTGGGTTTTTTTACGTGGACCAGGCTCCCCCTACAAAGAAGGAGCCATGCCCTTTTTATAGAGGAAGAAGGCATGCATAGCCATGCCCTGGCTGTGCATGGCAGTGCATGTGGCTTGGCAGGGAGTGGCTGTGTAGGGCAAGCTGAGTAGGGAATGGCATGAGGAGGAAGCTGCCATGCTTTGCAGCTGCGGGGAAGAATTCAAAATTGAATAGAAATAAAAATAAAGATGGAAATTTTGTGAAGCAGCACTTGAAGAAAATGTGAATTGCGAGGCCATTTATTTCACTCTCCTCTCCTCTTAAATAAATGCATGCATGCGTGTATTTTTGCAAATGCGACTATGGATACCTAATATGCACTGGTAATACTAGGAAATAGCACAAGATGGC
Source organism: Thalassia testudinum (assembly GCA_037157565.1). NCBI lineage: Eukaryota > Viridiplantae > Streptophyta > Magnoliopsida > Alismatales > Hydrocharitaceae > Thalassia > Thalassia testudinum. The sequence continues at coordinate 18,370,589 of JAZHRO010000062.1, read as the reverse complement.
ACAATTGCAGGTGTATTTTTGCGGTGCAATCAATATGTTTTCTTCAAAACTATAGCAATCAGGATAAGTTTGCCTCTTAATACTAGTCTAATCTAATACCCTAATTAGCTTATTCTAGGATTAGCCCCTTAATAAAATCATGCATTTAGATTGTAATTGTTGCATTTAGAGCATGAATGCATATTATGTACATTATGTTCAGTTTAGACCTAATTATCTAATTTTAGTCTTTTGTGAATAATGTAGGTTAAGGACTTGGAATAAGTGGGAGCATTGAGCTGAATAGGAAAGAAGCTCCAGCATAATTAGGAGCTGGTTGAAGACCAAGATTTGGTTAAGGAAGAAATGAAGATCCAAGTAAAGAAGAAGAGAGTGAAGGACTAGGATAACCTAACCCTACCCTTAGAACCCTAGGATACTCTTATCCCAACTCCTACCCATAAGTCAGCTCAAACTGAATAAGTGAGCTCAAAAGCTGAAATTATGGATAACACTATCCATGATCTTGACCCTTTATCCACAGAGTTGTCCTACTATCCAGGAACCAATCCAACCTACCCTAGATCCAATCCTTAACCCAAGAACCTATTTAGGTCCATAAGCTTACTTAATTGACTTAGTATAAGACAATTGGGTTCATGGAACCTATTTGGACCAAACCCACTAGACTTAGGGTCAACCTAGCCCAATTAGGAACCTATTCTCACAACCTATGTCTATCCCTAACCCTACCTACATAAGACCCACGAAAATCCTAGCCTAATCCTCTTAAGTCAGTGGCAACTTAAGAAGATTTTATCCCTTAGTGGTTTGCCAAGAGATAAGATCTTATCTCTTGGTAAGATTTTATCCCTCGGTAGCCACCCACCTAGGTTGCCTATTTTTAGAAAACCCTCATCCTATCCTAGCCCTACAACTTAGATCCTAAGGTCCCTATTCAACCAATCCTAGGTATCACTTTTGATTAAATCTAAACCATCCAAATTAGTGATCCTAGTCACTTTAGATCAACCAATAGGAAGCCACCTACTTTTCTATAAAAGGACCTAGCCTCTTCCCTTTGGAACATAACTTAGATACCTAGAGATAGAAAAAAACATCCACCAAACACATCTCTAGCCTCTCTCTCTGCAGTCACTCTCTTTGATCTTCCTCCTGGTGCTCTGGATCTAAGGTGTTACTGCACTTCACACAAGCATCCCACAAGTAGCGTCGTTCTTCATCTATTTTCTCTCTCTATTATTTAGCATAGTTTTTTTAATTCCTAGCTTGAGTGTTGTTTGCCATTAGTAATGAAAATCTGATTTTCTGAATATATGATCTCTATTTTTATGTTGTATTAAGATAGATTAGGTAGTACAAAAAGCTTTGAAAATTGTGTTTTGCTTCCCTGCGAACGACTCAAGACTCATCAATTCTGATTTATAAATTTATTTGTTTCGATATGATTCGCAGTACAATGATAGAAATATTTTCATGTGTTTCACGACGAACACCTCTTGTGCCACAAAGTGTCTTTCTTGGTTACTCTAGGACCCAAAAAGGCTATAAGTGTTATGATCCAGTTTGTAGGAGGTATATTGTTACTACTAATGCAACCTTCTTTGAGAAGATTCCCTACATCTCAGAAGAAGGGTCATCCATAGAGGCTGCTATATAGGAGACACAGATGTATCATAGGAGATCTCAAGTAGATGATTCCTCTAATGTTGTGCTAGCTCAGCTTGTTATCCCCTTAGATGATGGTGATTCAGATGGAGAAGAGGAGAATGTGCAAAGGAGATCTAGTACCAAATGTACGCTACATCTTATTTCCCATTATACTACAATCTCCCATCTCTATGAGGGAGACAAACAGTTTACGTCTGCTATCACTATCACAATTGTTCCCATTTCTTTTAGGCTCTTAGCAATCCAAGGTGGAAAACAACTATGGGTAAGGAGATGCATGCTCTACAGACCATGAAAACATGGGATGTTGTTCCATGTCCTGAGGGTGCTACAATTGTTGGGTGCAGATGGGTGTACACCATCAAGTACAAATCTGATGGGATAGTGGAGAGATATAAGGCCAGACTTGTTGCCAAGGGATTCAGCCAAACATTTGGGGTGGATTACTTTGAGACCCTTTCATTAGGTGCTTGTATTACTTCTATTAGGATTATCTTGTATGTTGTTATAGTTAAGCAGTGGCATTTACATCAGCTTGATAAAAAGAATGCTTTCTTATATGGATATCTTGCTGAGGAGGCATATATGAGACAACCACTAAGTTATGACAGTCAGAGGGAGCTTGTTAATAGTCTATGGATGACCATATATGGCTTAAAGTAGATCCCACAAGCTTGGATTGAGAGGCTCAATTTGGAGATCAAGAAGGTGAGGTTCCAGCGGAATACCACTAATCATTCTATATTTGTTATATGGACACAGTATGGTGAAACATGGAGAGTAGTTATCCTGACAGTTTATGTTGATGATATGATCTTGACTAGTGATGACATTGATGGGTTGGTAGAGGCAATGTCTTTCTCTAGTCCACTTTTGTCACCAAAGATTTAGGTGACCTTCTCTTCTTCCTGGGGATAGAGGTTGTTCATTGGGAAGTAGGCATATCCTTATCATAGAGGTAGTACACTTATAGATCCTAGAGGAGGCTGAACTTCTTGGGTCCAAACCATCTAGGATACCAGTGGAGGCACCTTTTGGTCACAACTTTTGTAAGGCAGATCCTTTATTTAAGGATGTTACTAGGTACCACAATTCTGTTGGTTGTTTGTTATATCTAACTATTACACGACCAAAAATTAGTTTTGCATTCAGTCGAGCTAGTTAGTTTATGCATAGTACTAGATACAATCATTAGTGTGATGTGTGTCTCATCTTGTGATACCTAAAGGGCACCCCAGTGCGAGTCTTGTACTACAGTATGAGTGGCTCTCTTGATCATGTGGCATGTTTAGATGCAGATTATGCAAGGTCAATTGAGGGCAGACGATCTACATCAAGCTTTGCTATCTACCCAGGTGGAAATCTAGTTTCATGGAGGAGTAAGAAACAGAGTGGTTGCTCACTCTAGTGCTAAGGTAGAATGCAAGTCCATGGCTCAAGCTGTGTGAGAGATCACATGGATGGTTGGTTTCCTACAAGATTTAAGGGTGGAGGTTGATCACCTGTTCCACTCTATTGTAATAATAAGTCTGCTACCTATAATGCCTCCAATCTAGTCTTCCATGAGAGGACTAAACATATTGAGGTTGATTGCCATTTTATATAGATGCAGTTTTAGAAGGCAAGATAAGTACCCCTTATATATCATTTGAGTTACAGATTGTTAACATTCTCACCAAACCTTTGAAGAAGAAGCGCCATGATTTTCTAAGCAACAAGTTGGTCCTTAATTACATATACGCCCTAATTTGAGGGGGAGTGTTGAGTTGTAAGGGGGTGTTTGCTATTTCTTTTATCCTTAAGGGATACTTACGTAATTTGCCCAGTTCTCTTTTATATAAAAAAGGACTAGGGTTTCTTTTAAAGGTTAATGCATTCTTTTTTATTCAAGATTTGCTTTATCTTCAAATCTACAAGCAACATTAGCTGAATGTTGGGACACAAATGGTAATGTATGGTCCCCACTTTTCTAATCAAAGGTTGGATGAGGTTTTGCAGTTGTAAGGGAAGCTATTTGCTCGCATTCCTTCTATGGATCAGTTGGACTGTGGGGTTTAAGAGAATGATTCATTTCTTTTGCAAACTACATATAGATACTTACCCTTACCCCTACATAATATGGATGATAAATTGATTAGAGATTATAGATTGATCTGGAAGAAAAATGCCCTTGAAAATCAAGATCTTTGCTTGGCTATTACACAAAGAGAGAACTCATAATGAAGCCTTGCAAGCTAAAGCTTACTCCCTACTCTAATACAAGATGCTCCTTGTGCAACAAGGAGGCAGAGGACTATGCACACATCATCTTTTTATGTTCTTTCACCAAAGAGATTTGAGAACATGTGGGGAAACCAATGGGTGGTTATATATTCATTATTTACCCTTTAGGAGAGCTGCTGAAGAGGTCTTTTCCAAAGTAAATCAGAGCAGGCTGGTCCTTTTGCTATTTTGTGTATTGTTTGCCTTCAGAGAAATGGTGTAATTTTTTAATGGGAAAGACATTTAGTTCAAAGTGTTTGTAGACAGCTGTCTCCTTATAGAGGTTGTGGTTTTGTTTGTAATGTGCTTGGATAAACGCCCTCTCTTTTTAATAAAGCAAATGATCATTATTCTAATCATCCCTTTTTCTTACATAACAAAAAAAATGGGTATATAAGTAGGGAAGTTCAGTTAGGGAATAAATTAAGATCCAATTAGTTAGGAATTTGGTTGTTTTTTCTATTTAATCCATTTTATTTTTAGTAAATGTTTCCTTATTGTACCAAATGCTCTCCCTATATAAAGAGAGGTATGGCTTTCTTATTTCAATAAGAAAAAATGTTTCCTCTATTTCGCAACATAATACGAGAGCCACCGATCTCTGAAAGTTAGAGTAAAAAATAATGATCATTTTTATTTCTCAAAAGATGACCAACACCTCTTTATATAGAGAGAGGTTTGGGTAAACTACAGTGCATGTCCAAAATAGAATAAGAAATAACAAATACACCAAAACTAGTAAAGATAAATAGGAGTCTCAACACTCCCCCTTAAGCTAGAGGACATATGTCAATTATGCTCAGCTTGGAATAGTAATAACCAAACGTTGATCAAGATAGAGGTTTCATAAACACATCGACTGTCTGATCCTCAGATGCAACACAAGCAGTATGTAGCAAACCACACTAAATAAGATCCTTAGTGTAGTAGCAGTCCACCTCAATGTGTTTGGTGCGATTATGAAACATGGGGTTGTTGGGTATATAGGTAGCCACCTGATTGCAACTCCATAGGCTCCTCAATCTGGATATGCAAATCATGCAGTAGAGATCATATCCAGATCATCTCTGCAACAGTTTGGGCCATTGCCCTATGCTCTGACTCTGCACTAGAGCGAGAAACTATCCCCTATTTCTTGCTACTACATGTAACAAGATTATTGACCACAAAGGTACAAAAGCCAGTGGTGGATTTCCCGTCAGCTACACATCCTGCATAATCAGCATAGAGTATCCTACCACTATCAAAGGAGAGCCTCTCTAGAATAGAATACCACAACCCGATTCTTTCTTTAAGTATCTCAGCACCTACATAGTTTCCTGGCAATGAATCTTCAACGATCTATCCATAAACTAGCTAAGCTTGCCTACTACCAAGGCAATGTCGAGTCTGGTAATGGTCAGGTACAATAGCTTGCCCACAAGCTTCCTATATGCTCTACTATCAACACGATCTACCTACTCATCATAAAGGTGCACCTTGGGGTCCATAGGAATATTGACTAGTTTGGATCCCAGCATCCCTGTCTCATATATCACATCTAGAGCATACTTCCTCTGAGAAAGGACAATACCTTGCTTGCTTCTAGCTACCTCTATGCCCAAAAAGTACCTGAGTTGGCCTAGATCCTTCATAACAAATTGCTTAGCTAAGGATCTCTTAACCTCCACTATTCCGACTTTGTTGTTACCAGTAATAATGAGATCATCCACATAAACAAGCAGTATCAGGCATCCCTTCTCAGCCATCTTGATAAACAAAGAGTGGTCAGATGAAGATCTCTACAAGCCCATCTTCCCTACCACCTCCAAGAGCTTTTGGAACCATGCTCTAGGACTCTTCTTAAGGCCATAGATGGCCTTCCTCAACCTTTACACACACTCCCCATGAACCTCAAAGCCAAGGGGTTACCACATGTAGACCTCCTCTTGAAGATCACCATATAAAAAGGTGTTCTTTACATCCAAGGTTTTAAATATCGATGTCATATCGACAAGTCGAAAAAGGGATATATCGGGGATATGTCGCTGATATATCACTGATATCAGTGAATTTTAGAGAAATCACTAAAAAAGTCCCAAAATGTTACAAATTTGATGAAAATTAACATTTTAATAACTAATACATCATGATGAAATGCCTAGAAGATGAAATCATAAATTTTGAATGAAAACATAATAGAAATGCACTAGTCGCATGTCGACAAAGTCATATATAGAAAAGAATGTGTGCATAATATGATAATAATTGAAAAATGTTCATAGTAATGCTACTCACCAGAAGAAATAAAATATCAATAGTGTCAGAGTATCAGTAGACCACACCAAGCATGGAAGCACTGACCAATGCCACCAAATCAATACTAGGTTGAGCTTCGACCTGGCTTGATACCTCTCCTCTGATTATCTTCCCCTATTCGTAGCATTCTAACATATTCACAATATGACTCCCATGCCATGTAGTTGTATCAAGTATTGTATTCATTGATGTATCGTTAATAGTCTTCATCACTACAATACAGAAGTAATCCAAGACATGGATATCGACTGTGACTGTCGGATAAGCTGCTCCTGCTTCTAGTTCTAAATCCATCATAAGTACACTCATCTCGATGTCCTCTTAAATTGGTAGACCCGGTAGAACCACCTCATTCAATGTAGAACCTAACGATTCACAAGGTTCATGCTATCTCATCGATGAATTTCATGGTGGTCGAGGAAGTGGTGTAGTAGAGTGGGAAGGTTGATAAGAAAATGTTTAAAGACCTTCAAATGCAACATACTCAGGGAATATCTCATGGCCATAACTTGCAGATGCAGGATCACTTTGGATCCTATCACTTTTGTGACGACCATCATACCCATAGGAGGAACCATAATAAATTGGTACCTTGATGATGATGATCCTGGGCCACCTCCAAAGATTGACTCTGCTGCTAGATTAAGGGATGCCACTAATGAATTTAAATCATCGATGGACATCATAGAATGGCCTAAGGCATACCCATACCCTATTTCTGCGTCATAGTCACGAGATGGTCTTAGCACTAGGTCTCCATGTATATTTATATATGTTTACATGTATTCATGTTGAGCATCCTCTCTAGTCTCTAGTCAAATCAAATCAAATCAGGAAACTTGAATGATGATTACTATGTAAATAAATCAAGTTAATCCTAATTGATTTCTCTTTCAGCCTTCCCAAGAGAGAAGGGGTTTAAATAAGAAGGAAATGTGATTACCTTCCTCTGGTGTGGTTGCTTGTGTGGTCAATCTTCAGATTCACCTACAACAACACAATAAAGTAGATATAGGAAGTTAAAATCAACCAAAAAGTGTGATTAGTGACTGAAATGCACGTTGCTTCCTGGCAACAATGCCAAAATGTTGGTTTGAAAATCGTCGTAGTTTAGGAGAGTATCGCATCATAGTATAGTGATGAAAATTGAATTGACATCTAAATTTTTATGTGCTCGAAAAATGTGCAAGTTCTGAGGTCTTTCTCAGGAAGCAAATATTGCAACTCAGTCCACTAATCAAATATAAATGATGTATGCAATTAATATTCAATCACAAATATAAGAATAATAAATTAACACTCAAATTGTATCTTAGAATAAAAATATAATAAAGAGAATAAAAATGGTGGTTGGAACCACCAATTAGTCTCAACAGTAACCATAATTCTGAATCAAATCTCAAGTTCAACAGTGGTTTGAAATCAAAGTCAATTCCCTTCTCAGATTAGATGTCCCCAACAAGCCTCAAATAGTTTAAGTATCAAGCCCAAATCACTTCTAAAATTGACTATGTGTAGGCACGAATCACGAGGTAGCACAATGCAAAGCTCCCCTCCTTCCCTCAAAAATTCCCTTCTCTCTCAAAATCGGGTAATGGGTATTTGGGCAATTAGATCTGAATCAAGGACCAGGCTCGCGTGTGTGGGGCATGAGCGAGGTGTGAGGGAGTAAGTGAGGGACCTCCCCCCATGTGTACTGAGGCAATGACATTACAAGCGTTATTCAATTTGTATCAAAAAAAAGTTTAGCCGCACCTGATGTGGGACTATCTGAAGGCTTGTCGTGCGCAGTTGCAACAGAGTGGAAGTGCCTTTGATTGATGTTGTTGCTTCTTCTTTCTTCTTCAATTGAAGTCTTAGATCGCATTGTGGGAGCAGACCGCAACCGCTCGAGGTGGATTCCACGCTTGAGCTAATCAGTCGACGACGGACGATGTCGGAGATGATGGTCGGAGGCGGTGATGACCTGTAGATAGAAATATGGGCTAAAATCCCAAATTAAATAGCTCGGTCGACTCATCGTGAAGTGAGGAAGGTGACGAGGTGCCTAAAGGTGTTGTGGTGGCCGAACAGAGGAAATGGAGGCTACTATGGATGGGTGAGTTCGGATGGTGCTTGGAGATGCCAATAGCCCCAATTATGTTGGGGCTTTTGGTCATGGGGTCAAGGCAGAGATGTACGCGGTGGTGGCATGGTGTTTAGTGACCTGTGGAGCCGACGAGAGATCATTGGAGCTCATGCCAGAGTTGGGGACAAAGGTGGTGGACAGGCATAGAGAGAGTTTAGAGAGGGAGAGGTTAGGGTACTTAGGGGGGCTTGAGGTGGTGAGATGCATTTGGCGTTGTCCGCTTGGATGCGAGGACGATGAAGTCCAATGAAGGTTTCAAGGAGGAAGAAGAGGTCGAGAGCGATCGTGCTTTGGCTGGCAACATTTGCGAAGGAGGTGAGGAAGGATGTGCGCCACCCAATTTGGTGGTTGGTTGGCCAAAGAAAGGAGGCAGAGGGGCTTGCCAGAATCGAAGAAGAAGTTTGCCGGAGAAGGAGGAAGCGGAGGAACTCCGATTGACTCTTGACTGAGGACCACACTAGGAGTTGGAGGAGTTTATATAGATGTTGAATTGGACCTCAATTTCAAGGATTACGCAAGATTTGCTCATGATTTTTTGAAAAAAAACTGCTAAAAATCTTAAGGTCTCTAGTGATCTTGGGTCAACCTCAAATCTCATGAGAAGGCTCAATTGGTAGAGAATCTTCTTTAGAGTAATCGCTTCAAGTTTGGAGAGATTCCACCTTAAATTGGAGGAGAAATCTCCTATCAAAGGTCGACAGGATTGGGTGTAGGATTCTATTTAGACAATAATGGCGGCACGGGTATTTTTGTGAAGATGACGAGAACTTAAGGGTGTGGTTGTAATGAAACCTGAAAGTTAGGGGTTAAAGTGTGAGAAATAAAGTTTTTAGGGTCCACATTGCAAAATAGGTCAGATGAACTCTGATTGGGTCCAAATTTTGGTGTTAGCCTAATTTGGACCCAATGAATCTAATAATGAACTTGTATTTGAGTTTCGACCACATTTGACTAGGTAAATTTCACAGAAGCCCAAATTAGGAAAATTCCCATATAAGTGTATATTCTTCGTCAAAATGGGATCAAATGGTCATTGTGAAGATACCAAACCTCTTAAAATATTTTTCAATAAAATTTGGGAGGTTTAGATTGAATTTATCTCAACTAGAACCCTTTAATTTTAAGTACGACTGATAATTAGGATTTTTAGTTATATTTTAATTCTCAAAATGCATGAAACCCTAATTCAGCTAATGTAAGCCCACCTTTTAGTCTTCCAAGCTCATTTGACCTTAAATTCACCCCTTGATTAATCTACATTAATGGTGGAATGGTAAAACAACAGAGTTAACCTCATTTTTTTGTCTTCTCCTCTGAATAGTTCAGTAAGGAATTGTGACACTCAGATAGTCATTTAGGAGCATTTATCAATGGATTTCCACTAATTCAAGTTAGTTATGACAATTGATGGTGTTACTATTATACCCCCATGCTTAACTTTGCTAGTCCCAAGCAAAATCCTATGCACCAAATAAGATCTCTAAGTCAGATTTTAACCGTCAAGATGCCTTAGTGAGCCACATATCTAGAAATTAGATCAAAATATCATCAATAGGTCTAGAGGTACTCAAGTACCAGCCAAGATCTAGAATTGACCAACCGTGGCCTTGGGTCTGCCATGAAGGTTTCTAAGGCTAGCAAAAACTACTAGAGGTTCGTTGACCTAAGCGGTTAAAACACTTGTGCATAAACGTAGCAACTCAAGGTTCAATTTGCCAATGCATTTTTTATAAGAGAGAAAGAGAGGGATATTTATTTTGAGAGTTTTCTGTCTTTTCTTTTTATTTTCCCCTAAATCCAACATTGGATTGGCTCTAAAGATGGTCTGTATCGGATTCCTTCTCCCCACCATCAATTCTCGAAGGGTCCTTGGCTTTCTATGCTTCAGGATAACACCACCCATGGCGACCCCTAAAACTCCTGGCTTTCAACACTTCAGGATAGTTCCACCCATGGCATTCTATAGCTAAATTCACGCCCTGGCAATTGACATTTCAGGATAATCCCACCCATGCACATGAACCAGCACAAGGTATGCTTACATGTCCTCAGTAGGATATTTAGATATCCTAGGAGATAAGCACCAAGGATATGATATGTTATAATTCATCTTTGTGGGGAGTACTTTTCATTCCTCCTTTCCATGCCAGGAACTCATCAAATCAACTTATGTCTTCGAGCTGCTCCTAAGCTCGATCTTCAGGAAAACATTTTTAGAATAAAACACTTTTGGCATTATACTTCATTAAGCACACTGAACCAGACTGGTGTGTGATTTTTGGGTGTTTAGGTTACGAAGTCCCACAAACCAAAGGGTAGGCAACAGGACCGAATAATCCTTAAGCCTTAGACTTAATATATCAGCCTCGTACTTTCCTTAACCTCTTAAGGATTAATCCAGATCTTAACAAATACATGAGTGTTTAATTGCTAGAATAGGCCTAAGAGGCCTAAGGTCGGTATTTTTCACTTATCTCCTAAGCTTAGCCCTTCAGATCTTAATTCATCATCCGGTCCAGCTTAGAACTTAGGTGAGTTCCATATTTAATTATAGGGTCTAACACCATTTTCTTCCATTGTTTGCTCCTTTTGTTTTTCCTTTCCTCCTCTTTTTCCTTTAAGAAAGATTTTTCATTCATTTCACAAAATTTTCCTCCCTTTCCTCCTTTTTTTTTCATGAAACCCCTCCATGAATTGAATTTCATAGCATTTTGCACTTTAATACCTCCCCATGTTTAAGATTTGTAATGTCCTTATTGGAAATTAGGTAGGTTTGAGTTCAACTTAGATTGTACATTAGAAAAGGTTTGGGTAGGTGGCGAATGGGTCAAGATGACTATTGCAGACTATTTCAAGCTTTGATATGAATATCGAAGGTGGAGTCGGCTGTTCTAATGGACGAACCCTAGAGTGCAATAGGAATGCATCTCAAAAAAGCTGATAAGAAGGGTCTCGATTTTTTTTGAAATGACGGGCTGCCTCCCTTTAAGCGCTAATTTTAACGCCATTGGTTGGGCGCAATATAACTCTAAAGGATATGTCATCTGGTACATTGTGATGAGTGGTAGGAGAAAATATGTGATCATGGTGAAAGAGAATCGGTTGCCACAAATGAGCACCAAATCATGATGAAGAGTCAATGCAGAAGGTCTATGATATGGATCAAGTAGATTCATTTATGGGTGCCTGTTATTGAGTTTTTTTAGAGGAATTACAGATAAGGTGAAGTAGTCAAGGGGCCTTAAAGTCAGATTGTGGTGAGTCCAGGACCCTATAAAGGTGAACCTAGTCAACGTAGCCCAAATGTTTGGTTCCTCTCATGCAATGTAGGCTAATAGATCATTATCCAATGAGTCATCTTGATCATTTTCCATTGTGGGCAATATCAACTTCTCAAGAAATGACTCGAAGATTGGTTCATCCAATGGATCCCCTCTATAATTTTCATCCCAATCAAAGGTAAATGTCTAGAGAGTGACAATTGGACATAAAAATTTGGTTCTATAATTGATTCAAACTCTAGATTGTGGTCACTCTCGGTATCTACTATGCCTTGTTCCTATATATCCTCAAAATAAACATCGTAGAATGTCTCCAAATCCATGGAATACAAATTTGAATCCCGTCGAATGTCCTGGATGGTAATACCATCATTCTTCATAACTAACTTAATTTAGGTGGAATTAAGTGCTAAATGCTCCTAAATGATCATATGAGGGCCATAATTCCACAATGATCTAAATTGAGAAGACAAGAGAATAAGGTTAATTTTATTATTTTAACATCACATCGCAAATGCAGATTAACCATGTAGTTACTCAGAGATTAATTAAAGGTCAAATGAACTTTAAAGACCAAGAAGTGGGCTCACACTGATTGAATTAGGGTTTTACACATTTTGAGGATGAAAATAATACTAAAAACCCTAATTATCAGTCACACTTAAATTGAAAGGGTTTTAGTCAAGATAAATTCAATCTAAACATCCTAAAATTCATGAAAAAATATTTTAAGAGGTTTGGTACGTTCCCTTTGACCATCTAAACCTATTTTAACCAAGAATAGAGATTCAGATAGGAATTTACGCTGATTTGGGCTTATATGCAAATTACCCAACCAAACATGGTGAAAACTCAAATCCAAGTTTACCATTAGATTCCTTGGATCTAAATTAGGTTAACACCAAAATTTGGGCCTAATAAGAGTCCATCTTGACCTAGTTTGCATTTTAGTCCCTAAAAACTCTATTTCTCAAATCCAGACCCCTAGATTTCATGTTCATTACCAAAAGGCCCCCAACTTTGTCATCTTCTTTACAATCAGGTCCCTACCGCCAACAACTTCTAAGTTGAGTCAAACCCAACTTTGACCGAGCATATCTCCCTCATTTTAAGTCTAAATCCCTCAAAATTTGAAGGGATTGTTCATTAAGGGATTCTCTAAGATGTGGACTTGATTGCTTGCCCAAATTGGAGCTTAAGAAGCTCCACCAACCATGGAATTAAAAATAGAAAAACACATTGTTTCCTACTTGAGAGCTCTAGAATTCTTCCTAATTAAGCTCCAACCAAGCTCTATAAAAGCTCTGGGAACTTCCAACGTGTTTCCTAACCTGGTTCCAGCCATAAAACCTGTTCTCCTTCTTCCTCCAGCCACCTTCAACCGTGTCTCTGGTGACCTTCACGCCCTCACTCTTCCAGCCACCCAACTACCAAATTGGGTTGCCCAACATCCTCACCTTCTTCTGCTCCTCACTGAACAAAGTAGGAGTGCTAACCCCCTTCGTCATCTCTACTTTGCATTGAAGGCTTCATCTCCCTCGCATCCGGCAAGGCACGCCGGCACGAGCTTCATCCCCTCTTCATCCAATTAGTTAGTTCGATCTCTTCCTCACCCTTTCTAGACTGTATTTAGGACCTTAGAACTTAGGTTTGATCACTCCCACTCAGCTCTCCCCCTAGTCTTCTCCACGGCCAGCAAAGCTCTGGCTAGCTCGCAAGGCCACCACATGCACTAAAACAACAAACCGCCACCATCACTACCTTCCTCACCCTCCGTATACCAAAAATCCTCTGATTATTGAGAGCTTTGGCCTCTCCAACCTACCCTTGAACAAACCCACAAAACTCCACCCTCGCCGTCATCGACAGAGCTCCACACATCACGAACCACCTCAGTACCACCGTAAACACACTTCGTGAACTTCGATGAAGCTCTTGAATACTATAATTGGGGCATTAAGCCCATTTTTGTGTCTACAGGTGCTCGTCGGAGCTCCTCCTGTAACCATCGTGCTCTGCTGCCATACGTTGATCTCAGCAATCACTTCTATCTCCACCAACTATGGACTGAAGCAACGAAAGTTTCCAAGCCTTCAATTGGATGAAGGCACAGTAACAACAACAACAATTCGAAGACCTTCATCTGCTGCAGTGTGTTAAGAAAGGAACTAAAGAGATACTCCTACATCAAATACCTTGATTTGAATTTTGATATTTAAGGATTTTACTACCTTAGCTGCTTGTCTCTGATCATGAGGTGAGGTCCCTCTCACCTATACTATTCACTCCTCGCCCACCGCCACCATCGGGTAGGCTTGGACCAAGATCCGTTTACTCGTTTAGCCCTGACCCAGTTTTGAGGAGAGAGAAAGGAGAGGAAATTCTTAGGAAAGGAGGGGGCTTTGGTAGTGTAGATTCTTGGGATCCATGCCTACACTTAGGCAAAATTCAGAGATTTAGGATTGAAGTTTAAGTCATCTAAGGTACATTGCAGACGTCTGATAGCTGACTCTGAATTGGCTTGAAGCTAATGTTGAGATATTGAGATTTGACTTGGGAATTGTTGGGCTTAATTGGTGGTTTCAACCACCACTTTTTGGGCTCTATTATCTTCTTATCATTTGATTATTGAGATACATTTTTTTTTATTGAATACATTTTTAGTGGATCATTTATTCGTTGCATATCATTATTGTGGATTGATTATTCTGCTCAATGCTTATTATTTCGATTAGTGGTTTGAATTCCGTATTTTCTCTCTATGAACAACCTCGAAACTCACAATTTTTCGAGCACTTATAAATTTAAATGGCGATTCAATTTTCATCACTATACTACGACATGATACTCTCTTAAACTACAATGATTTTCGCTATCAACAGTCGTCGTCTTATTCCCTGAAATCCATGTGTACATCCTTAAGATCAAAGGTGAAAACCTCCAATACTCTCAATCTGTTGAAATCATGCTTGGCTGAATCGAGATCCGCTGTAATGTGAAAAACTTCAAGTTTGAGTTCTAGGTTTTCTAATACTGAGATGGTCGTGAGTTTCTGAATCAAACCTAGCTGTTCTGCCGAGTTTTTTTCCTTTCCTTTAGATGATGCCTCAAAAATATTGATCTTAGTTCTCTTATCTCCAGAGGCAATTGTCATGTGCCATGATTCAAAATTGATTATGGCTCCTGCAGTAGCCAAGAAAGGTCTCACCAAAATAAAGGATATCTTGTATTTGTCGTGGTGCATCCATGTCAAGAACTGGAAAATTAGCTAAGTAGATTAAATCTTTAACTCTAATTACCATATCCTCTACCAGCCCAACCAGGGTGATTACAGTTTGGTTAGCTAATTGCAGAGTAACATCAGTGGGTTTTAGTTGTCCTATCCATAGTTTATCAAATAGGGTGGTCGGGATTAGGTTGACCAAAGCATTGGGATCCAGTATAGCCCGCTTAAAATTTGTACCACCAATTTTTCAGGGGATCAGCGAGGTTCTTGGATCAGATTTCTTAGGAGGTAGACCATTTTGGATTATAGCACTCACATTTTCAGGCAGTGCTACCTTCCTTTGCAAGGATTCCTCCACCTCTCTTTTAGATGAGTCAGGCAAGCTGGAGTTGAAAGTGAGGATATCAAGTAACGGGATAGTGACTTGTGCATTCCTCAACGATCCCATTATGCCTGATTTGGATAGTGCTCTAGTGTGGAGGTGGGGTAAGGTTTGGGATAGGGGAATGGATTGACTAGCCTGAGGGATGGGTTTCTGCTTCCACCTCTTGGTTTTGTCCTCAACCTTGTTGGCTTGATCATGGGTTGGGTGGGATTTAGGAGAAGGGTTACGAGGCCTAGTCATGTGATCTTTTCTCATGCCCACAACGTCAATCATAGCACAGTCATAATGTGGAGTCGGAGGAGAGAGGATTGGACCCTGTTGTGGAACAACATGGTTAATCATTGAGGCTTGATTTAGATTACCTGAGGAGGTGGAAGCTCCAAACACACAGGTATGAGTCGGTGGGCCTAGCTGGGTGCAGCAAACTTGACCTTGGATTTGGTTCACCACGTGTTTCTTGGTCGACACGTTGTTTGAATTCGGCAAAGGCTGAGAAGGAAGTGCACCAAGTTGGCGAGTTCACACCATTTGTGCAAGTTGATTTCAAACCTCTGTGATCTCTGTCTTATGTTGTGGCTATATAGCCGTGTTGTTCTTCTTCATCTCAACCAAGGACTGCAAAATCAAGCTCATTTTATCTTCCTTTATAGGCTCGAATTGGAAATTTGGGTTGCGGCTAGGCTGATCAGGCTGATATAGTTGCGAAGCTTGTGGTCAAGGTTGGAATTGAGGTCTTGAGTTCTAATTATTTCCCAACCACACGAAATTTGGATGATTGTGCCATCCAGGATTATAAGAGTTGGAGAATGGGTCATTCTGGATGGCATGGGATCCTCATGATGAAAAGATTTTCACTTAATTAAGATAGTTGTAATAAAATGATTCATCATTGTATTTTATGTGGTAGAAAATCTCTTAATCAAAATTAAAATAGATATCAAATTGAACCACAATAAAGATGTTGCATCCACAGGGAGGTATGATCCAAATAAACTCACAAATATTTCCACATTAATCTTAATTCCATAGAAAAATGCTTCGCAAGATTATTTCTTAAATGTGTTTCTTGTTCCAATAAATTCTTTCATTGGATGAAATAATAACAGATGAGAGAGTTAAATGATGTTGCATGCAATTGACACCTCAGACATCCTAATAGGTATTTCCTGACTTCATGATTATCTTAGTCATGAGAGATAGAGAGAGAGCTTGTGGGTAGCAAAAATAGATTTCGAAGAATAGAGGGAACAAGGAGGGCCAGAGAGCAAAACCACCAATTAATCTAAACTAATCAAATAATTCGGTTGGCAATGGTACAAAATGTAAAAACAAATTCAACCCGAAATAGAGCATTTGCTATGGAGGGTTGTGCATGCAAGGAGGGGAGTCGTCGGTCGTTTGCTTTGGTGGAGGGGGTGCACAGTAGGAGAGGAGCATGCTGGTGGTGTTGACTTGGCCTAGGACGGTCGGATGTGGGCAGGCGGTGGATTGGATGCTGGCGGCAATGGGTGGCTACTGGCAAACTGTGGATGCATCGGCGGGTGCTTAAGATCGACGAGGAGGCTCGTCGGTGCTTGAGATCATCGGAGTTAGCTTGGGGATGAGTTTGGTGGTTGGAGGAGGCTCGGAGGAGGTGCTGCAGGTTTGGGTGCATTGGGTTCTTTTGGGATGGGTTGGAGGAGAGGAAGAAGAAGAAGAAGAAGAGGAAAACAGAGAAGAAGAGAGGGTAGGTGGTGGCTATTGTGTTGGTGGGCGTGTGCTGTGGTGTGAGGGAGGAATGAGGAGGTAGGTCCTGAGGTCTAGAGTGGTGGTATTGGCATGGGAAGGGAGAAGGTGGTGAAGGTGGGTTGCTCTGCAAGTGGAGAAGAGGAAGAAGATGAAGAAAAGGCGGATGGGGTTTGGCTGCAAGGGGGTTAAAGTGGTGATGTTGGGTTTGGGTTGAAGTTGTCGATGGTGATGTTATGGCCGTACGCTATCTCTGTGTGACCGACGAGAGGGAGGATGACCAGAGATGGAGGTACGCTTTAGGCCACAGTGCTCGCCTCTACCATGGTATGGTGCAAGTTTGGTTCATGGTGCCCACAACCGGAGGAAGAAGGTCAGGGGCTTTTTATCCTACTCCTTCGTAGTACTACTAACCAATGACCACAACCTCTGGGATTTTGAATTCCCATTACTAAAATTAGCCATGACTCAATATGGAAGTTGGGTCAGCAAATCGTGAAAAGGGTGAGTGGGTTTGGCAGAGGAGGTTGATGGTTTATTCTTTAAATAACGAAATATGAAATAATTATTTATATACATAATAAGTTATAAAATGCAATAGGACATATGCAAATCTAAGTAATGATGTATGCAATTATTCTATGACCTAGTGCAGTTATTAACGAACATAAAATGCAAGAATAAAGCTAACTTAGGTGTAACAATAGTCCATTTAAATGGACTCATCAAATGCCGCCATGCCTAAGTTTTGCTAGTCCCGAGCAAAAGTGAAAAGTTATGGAAGTGACCAATAGATTTCTTCTTTCCTTATTCCAAAAATTTAGAGATCCTAACAAAAGTGAAGTGATAATAGCCTGGGTAATGGAACAAAGTGAAAAGCCAACCTATATTTAAAGCTCATGCTTTATCCTTGATAAAATTCTATCGGGATAGGCAACTACTTCCCTCGGGGATAAAGTAGGAAATGATCTATAATTTGACCCTGGCTTTTTGGCTTAGGTAGGAGACAATGAGTTGAAAAGATTTATATTTGGTGGCTCACACTCATCTGGTGCTACTTGTAGTCTAGTACTGCAAACTCTAAATCTCTAGACTATCAAATGAGTCAACCCAGAGAGAGGCTAAAAGCTGTGATTTCTTAATGCTCCTTTGTGCTCACTCTTTTTCCTTCTTTTCTTTTTCTTTTGGTTTTCTGAGATCACATATTTTACCAAATTTTGTAAATGTACTCAATGTCTAGTGACCTCACATGGCATTCACACTTCAATTAAAGTCTAAATAACCCTACAACTAAGTCAAAATTCTTCAGCCAGTATTTGGGTGATCAAAAATACTGAAAAAGTAGGTATGGGTCATATTTGGTGGACCGTAGTGGGTGTTTTTGTTACCTTAATGATATGGACAGCTGATAAAATTGACACCTAAGACAACCATAACTCGAATAATATTTTTTTTTACATTTATATATATTTTTTCTTTCTTTCTTTTATTATATATATATCTATATATTTCTTTTCTTCTTTTTCTCTCTCTTCTTTTTTTTTTTAACTCTAACACAACAAGACATAGACTTTTATTCATGAGCCATTATTAGGGATGATGATGGTCAAGAGAATATTGTGTGGCTTATTTGGCGGAAGTACCTAATCTTGGCACTGGGAAGGAATGGATAGGACAAGCATATTTCTGACCTTTAGGACTAATACCCTTCTTCAGTCAAGGATTCTATGAAGGACGGTCTAACCATCCACCATAGTCATAGTTTTATTAGGAGTCAATCTTTGTGTATCTACCTTATTTGGTGACTCTTAGGAATACACACAATGTTTGCACATAGGAATAGAGAGCGAAAAATATGCCTAACTCTGAGGTGTCATCATCTAATTTTCCAGAACATAGGAGTCCTTGCACTAGACATAGCGCACCAGTCGCCTCTCTACTTTCTCCTCACAAATATTAGGTGGATATAATATAAGATAGTTTGTCTGACTTCCTTCAAACTGTCCAAGGATTTAGCAGACTAAAAATGCTTATTGGTTTTCTACAAAGATCCATTACCCAGTCTACGTGCAAGTGAAGTAATTGTACTAGATTCTAAACTTAGAAATAATTTAAGAAGAAAATCTTTAATGTCACCTCCTTGATAAAAATATTCTGCTAGGGACTAACCAATTCAGCTTAAGAAGCAAAAGAGATTTTTTTTTTACTAATGCACCTATCCTAAATGCATGCAAATATTTATAAATGCTATAAACATCCTCAGGTTATATACCCCCATGCCTAAGATTGATAATGTCCTCATTGGAAAAATAATGACATAGAAGAATATCACTTGAGGAGGAGAGTGGGAGGAGCTAAGGCTCCTCAAGCCAAAGTGCGTCCAAAACCTGGCCATTTAAAAGGGTAACATAAGGTTTAAGCCGATGGCCCTTTACCTTAAAGCTCGAACCAGAAGTAGGGTTCTAAATTTCTATTGCTCTATGAGGGAAGGCATTGATAACAACATACGGCCCATCCAAGCAAGACTTGAGCTTTCAAGGAAACACTTTAAGTTTGGAATTGAAAAGCCAAACCCACTGGTTGGGCTCAAAGGTCTTTCTAACGATGTGCTTATCATGGAAGACCTTTGTTTGTAAGCTTGAGAGGTTTCCTGGGCTTCATTGTGAAGCTCCTCAAGCTCACGTAACTCCAACATGCATGCTATACCCACTTTATCCAGATTTAGGTTAACGTTTTTAATAGTCCAATAAGCTTTGTGTTGGATTTCCACGGGAAGGTGACATGCTTTTTCGTAAACAAGACGGAAAGGAGACATGTCCAAGGGAGTCTTATACATTGTTCTGTAGGCCCAAAGAGCATCATTTAATTTTTTTGTCCAATCCTTATGATCGAGCCTAACATTTTTTTCTAGAATCTATTTAATTTCCCTATTAGACACTTCAACTTGTCCACTCGTTTGGGGATGGTAAGGTGTTGCTATCATGTGGCTGACTCCCAAATTTTGGAGTATTGTTGTGAAGTGCACATTCTTAAAGTGAGGTGTTTGCGGGGCTAGATCGTGTTTTAATAGATATCTCGTTGTAATATAGATGAACTCTCCGCGAAAACAAATAAGAATTTATAACTTGAAAATCAAAGTATCTGAGGTCGAATACAGGGAGTAAATTGGGTATTCCAAAACTTGAGAACACAATTTTTAATAAGAAGCAATAACTAGTTCAATAAAAATAGCAGAATAATGTTATGGAGAAAGTGCTCAAAAAGAATTGGACATTTGATATTGTATCAGACGTCTTAAAAATTCAAACTGCAGTGCGTTTAAATTTGTTGGCCTTCTATCTTTTCCTTTTGCTTTGCCCAGCGGCTATGGCTTCTTCTTCTCCTTTTCTTTTTCTTCCTTAGCCACTCGTGCTTCTTTTCTTTTTGCTTCCTTTGCTTTCTCTCTTCTTGATTCTCTTCCTGCAGCTAAGTCCTAGCCTTTTCTTCTTATCTTCCTTAGTTTCCTTCTTCTTTTTCTTCCCTTGGTCTGCCGCTCCTTTGCTACAGTGCATCTCTCTTCTTTTTCTCCTTCTCTTGCTACGGTGAAGTCCTTCTTCCTTTCCTTCTCTTGTTGCACCTCTTCCTCCCTTAGCTTCCTCTTCCTACACAATCACCACACAACAAAACTTATTCCCCTACCCTCCCGCGCCTCTCTCTCTCTCTCTATTTCTCTCTTTGGTTCGCTTTCCCAAAGTCGAGTAATCGGGTTGGGTGCGCGCCCGGGTCCAAGCGCACCAGCGTGGGTGTGGTGCGCGAGGAGTGCACGGATAGGTTAGTCAGATCCGGGTGCCAGGTCCATGGGGGGAGTGTCGCGGACGAGGCATGGAGAGTGAAGGCAAGGGACCTCACCCCTGTCTAACTTGAGGCAACCAAAACAAAACACAAAATGAATATAGGTTACGTGTCGCACTCTTGCATTCACGAGGTGGGACTAAATGTCCCACCCACTTCTGCTGGCACCTGTAGGCGGATGTCTTCACTCAATTGATGTAGCTGCAGGTCTCGCAACAACTGCTCTCAGGCTGGACTTGCACACACACTCAACCCGCACAGCCTAGGAGCCTGAATCTTGAAGCTTGCTGACTGAAGCTAGAGAACAAGCAAGCTCGTGTGCTTGTTAATGGCAGACGAGGGCTTGACCCTACACGAGACAAAAGTAGCCTTACGGCTCTATTAGACAACAGGAGAACCTTCGTCATGTCACGGCGAAGGCGAGGCGGGTGTTGGTGTGGCTTAGATCGGTCTAGGCGTGCATGCCTAGGTCGGACTGTGACCGTGTGAGTAGGTGTGTTCGGTGGAAGCGTGGAGTGTGTGTGGCGATCTGTGAGTGGGTGGAAAGTGTTCAGTGGTCGATGGCGGAGGTGTTGAGGTTGGTGACGAGACGTGTGGAGGTGTGGAGTGATGGATGCGTCTCGTTAGAGGTTGGCTGGAGATGGGGATGATGAGGGTGGACAGTGGCAGTCGAGGGGTAGTTTGTGAAATATAATGAGGGAAAAGAGATAGTAGAAGACAAGGAACTTATTTGGGGTACTTGGAATGAAGGGGAGGTGGAGGAGATGAACGACGCGTGTATGCCGTTGTCAGAGAAGACAGCCCTGAGGTGGGGATAACGGCGATGAGGAGATCAGGAAGGTGTGCACTGGTGCGGCGTAATGCGGAAGAACAAGGCGAAGCAAACCTTGCCACTGGTATGGCAGCAGAGTGATGAGAGGGAGGAGAAAGAGTCGCTGGAGCTTGTGGGCTACTTGGCCAGAGAGGGGAGAAAGGAATTCTGGGGGATTCTTCGGTCAAGTCAAGCTTGAGGGATTCGCAGAGGATCGGGGATCCTTTTATAGTTGCTGGCGAGCTTCTGGTGCTTGGAGGGCAAGCCTTCTGTCACCGACTCCTCGCCAGAGAAGGAAGGTAGTTGGAGATCCAAATCTCTCGTGCGTTCGCATGAGAGATTAGATGCAAATCAGAGATTGCAATTGAGCTCAGATGGAAGGGAATTCCTCAGAGAATTTCCCTTCCAAATCTGGGAGGAGATCTCTGAGGAATCAGGGAGTACTCCCCTCCATTCCTCGTCGGAGATGGATTTCTCCCCATTAATGGTAGGGGACCTGTTTGTAAGAGTGGGAAAGAAGTTAGGGGGTTTGTGTAATGGTTTTCAAAAGATAGGGGCCAAAGTGTAATTGGGTATACTATTTTTCAAACTAATTCAAGATGACCTCCCCTTAGGTCCAAATTTTGGTGCAAACCTAATTTGGACCTAAGGGATCCAATGATGAAGTTGGATTTTAGGTTTGACCATGTTTGACTGGACTTTTTCCACAAAAACCTAAATTAGGTCAATTAATGTGCTCGGACCCTAATGTAGGTCAAAATAGGTTCCAAAGGTCAAATTGAAGGTTCTAAACCCTAGGAGATATTTTTCCATGAAGTTTAGAGGGTTAGTTGATTTTTAACCTAACCAGAACCTTGTTGAATTAAGTGGGTCTGTTTTAGGGTTACAGAATGTCATTTAATTCCTAGACTGCACATTAACCCATTTCTGACTGATCCAACCCACTTTTTATCTTATTATGATCATTTGACCAATGTTTTTCCTCTAAGAAATCCCGTTTACGTTCTGCAATGGTGAAATTATAGTTTTAACCTTTATTTCATATTTTCTTCTCAGAACACTTATTCTTTGAATTAAGCCCTTCTTCAGGTTATGTAGGAGCTCTTATTCTCTTTCTTAGGTCAAAATGAGCCAGTTAGGGCTTATGATAAGGCTCTCATCATACCCCCATGCCTAGCTTTTACTAGTTTCTTAACAAAATTTTAAGATTTTAACTTCTGTTCTAGTCCCTGAGTGTCTGTCACTAGTTATGATAAGTACTTTTCTTCTTCTTTTGATTAGGTTAAGAATGTTGACAATAGGCCTAGAGGTACTCAAGTACTAACCAAAATCCGGACCTGACCCGCTTTAGCCTCAGTCCTCTACAAAGGTTTTTAAGGCTCGTAGAAACTATCCTAGGATTTGTTGGACTCCATGGTTAAAGCACCCGTGCTTGAGAGATTTTTAACCTAGGTTCAGTTTGCAGTGCATTTTTGTAAGAGAGAGACAGAGGATTTATTTGTTTGGAGAGCTTTCTCTCTCTTTTCTTTTTATTTCTAGCTTCGGATTGGCTTCTCAACACAGTTTGTATCGAATTCCTCGTCCCCATCATCAATCCACAAGGGTCCCTAGCAATCGATGCTTCATGATAGCACCACCCATGGCAACCCCCAAAACCCTGGCTTTCAAGATTTTGAGATAATCTCACCCATGGCGTTCCGTGGCCGAATTCAGACCCTGGCAATCGTCATTTCGTGATAATGTCGCCCATGGTATTTGAACCAGCAGAATGCTTACATGCCCCCGATAGGATATTTAAATATCCTAAGAGACAAGAAATGAGGAGACGATATGTTGTTTTCACATCTTCGAAGAAATTTCCTACCTCTCTGCACCGGGGACTCATCTAAATCAACTTGTGTTGATCGGCCGCTCCTAATCTAGGTGACTTTTTTCAGAAGATTGAAACATTTTTTACATGATTTTGATATTTATGTGCACTGAACCAGACTGTGTGTGAATTAGGGTGCTTACGTTACCGAGTCCTGCAAATCAAAGGTTAGTTAACGAGGTCGAATACTCCCTAAGCCTTAGACCTAATACTTAAGCTTCGCATTTTCCCTAACCTCTTGAGGAGTATCCTGATTTTAGCGGGTACATGAATTTTTAAGCCTAAGAGTCTAGCCCAAAAGTTCTAAGATCAGCGTTCCTGCTAATCTCTTTTTATGTCTCCTTAGCACTTTTCCTTCATTTTTCTCTTTTCTTGATCTGGTCTAGAATTTCAATTAATCCCTTAATCTTTTACTAGTGACCACTTTTTTCCTTTTCATTTTGTGCTCCTTTTTTGGCATTTTTCTCTTTTCCTCCTCTCATTTTGTATAGCCCGAAAATTTTCTTTCCCCCTTCAGTTTTTTTCTTTTTCAAGATTTTTTTTTGTTTTCTTGATATGAGTTTTCCTGACATTTTGCACTTTCATACCCCCCCATGCCTACGATTTGCAATGTCCCCATTGTAAGTTAGGTGGTTCAATTTTAGCTTAGTTCATGCATTAGGACAGGTGTTGGGTGGGCGAACGGGTCAAAGTGACTATTGCAAATGATTTCTAATATCGGGTAGGGGTACCTGAGGTGGATTCGGTTGTTCTAATGGATGAACCCTAAAGTGCAATTTGAATTCAGCGTAGAAATGTCAGAAAAGGGTTCAGGTTTTTCAAAGAATGACGGGTAGCCTCCCGGTAAGCATTGAGTTTTACGCCATCTGCTGGGTGCAATGAGCTCAAGGGGAATGGAGGGTAAAGGATGGCTCATCCAAATTTGTATTGGTCATGTCAATGAACGGTTTAAGTCTTTGACTGTTCACAACAAAGGGTTCGGAATCGTGGCTGAGTGGGCTGATTTCAATGTCTCCATTTCCAAAGATTTATCGGACTAGGTAGGGTCCGACCCACTTAGATCGTAGCTTTCCTGGGAATAATTTGAGTTAGGCATCAAAGAGTAGAACCTTTTGACCAGGATGAAAGATCTTTCTAGAAATGTGTTTGTCATGAAAAGCTTTAACCCATTCTTTATAAATTCGTTTGTTCTCATACGCGTCATGGCATAATTCATCAATCTCGCTCATTTGAAGTCTTCTATGGGTTCCAGCCTTAGAAAGATTTAAGTTACAATTTCATACTGCCCAATAGGCTTTATGCTCCAATTCGATGGGGAGGTGACATGCCTTCCCATACACTAGTCTGAAGGGAGACATTCCTAATTGGGTCTTGTGGGCAATCCTATAGGCCCACAATGCTTCCGGAAGCCGAGAAGACCAATCCTTCCTGTCAGGTCAAATAGTAACCTGGAGGATTTTCTTGATCTCTCAATTTGATAGCTCAGCTAGACCATTAGTTTGGGGGTGGTAAGGAGTAGAGATTCGATGCGACACCCCGTATTTGATCATCCATGACCTAAACTGAGCTTTGTAAAATGGGCCCCTCCGTTGGAAATTATTGCTCGTGGAATCCCGAACCTTGAGAAGATGTTTTGATGAATGAATCTGATAACAACCTTATGATTATTGGTTCGGGTGGGAATGGCTTCTATCCACTTGGACACGCAGTCAATGACGAGTAAGATGTATTCAAAGCCATCCGAGATAGGGAAGGGTCCATAAAATCGATCCCCCAAATGTCAAAAATGTCGCATACCAAAATCAGCTGTAGAGGCATCATGTCTTCCTGGCTCATGTTGCCCAAGGTCTGGCAATAGGCACATGCCTTACAGTGAGCGTATGCATCCTTGAAAATTGTGGACCAGTAAATGCCACACTGAAGGACTTTTGATGCGGCTTTGTGTCTTGAGAAATGTCCACCGCATGCCTGGTTATGGCAAAAGGAGAGTATGTCTTTGATTTCTACTTCCACGACACACCGTCGAATTATTTGATCAGCACCAATGAGGAATAGATACGAGTCTTCCTACAGGTAATACTTGGCATTGGAATGTAATTTATTTTTCTTAGCCTTCGGCCAATTGGATGGGATCTGATGTGATGCCAGGTAGTTCACTATATCAGTGAACCATGGAAGCCCTATATAGATAGTTAGGAGGTGCTCATCAGGAAAGTGTTCTGTGATGGGTCTGGAAGGGTCAATTATTTCAGAAGGAAGGCAGGACAAGTGACAGCGACCACATTTTGCTTTCCCACTTTGTCGCAAATCTTGAGGTTAAATTCTTGCAACAGCAAGATCCATCAGATTAATCAAGGTTTCGCGTCCTTCTTTGCAAGGAGATGCCTCACAGCTGTGTGATTTGAGTATATGATAACTCGGGAACCCAGAAGGTATGATTTGAATTTTTCTAGGGCAAATACTACAGCCAGCAACTCTTTCTCAGTAACCGTGTAGTTACACTGAGCCTCGTCTAGTGTTTTGCTAGCGTAGGAAATGACCACGGGTTCCCCGTCAATTTTCTGCCCCAAAACTGCACCTACAGCGAAGTCAGATGCATCGCACATGATCTCAAAGGGTTGAGACCGATCAGGGGACTGTAGGATCGGGGCTTGGGTGACTCGGTTAGGAAGGATCTCAAATGCTTGAATGCATTCCTTGGAAATTTCGAAAGGCACATCCTTGGTGAGAAGAGTAGTCAGGGGGCGCGCGATTTTTGAAAAATCAGGGATAAATTGACGGTAAAAGCCGACGTGCCCCAAAAAAGATTGGATGTCCTTAATGGAGCTAGGCATAGGGAGCTTGGAAATCAGGTTAACCTTAGCTTGATTGACTTGGATGCCTTTCTCTGAGATTAGATGACCCAGGACGATTTCCTCAGGCACCATGAAATGGCTCTTTTCCCAGGAAAGAATCAAATTCACATCAATGCACCGCCTGAGTATTTGGACCAAGTGCTGGAGGCAATCATCCAATGATGCTCCAAAAACTGAAAAGTCATCCATGAAGACCTCCAGATAATCACCAACCTTATCTAAGAATATGGCAAGCATGCACCGCTGAAAGGTTGCCGGTGCATTGCAGAGACCGCAAGGCATCCTTCGAAACATGTATGTCCTGAGGGGCAGGTGAACGTGGTCTTTTCTTGGTCTTCTCGATGGATTGCCAACTGGTTGTAACCGGAGTGCCTGTCAAGAAAGCAAAAGCACCTATTTCCCACTAGTTTCTCGAGGATCTAATCATTAAAAGGTAGTGGAAAATGGTCCTTCTGCATGGAGGAATTGAGTCTTCTGTAATCAATGCAGACTCTCCATGAGTTAGCTATTAGAGTAGGAATGACCTCTTCAGTTTCATTCATGATGATGGTGAGTCCGACCTTCTTAGCCACAACCTGGATTAGACTCAGCTAACGACTATCGAAGATCGGGAGATGATCCCTGCATCTAACCACTTGATGATCTCCTTTTTCACGACCTTCTGCAAGTTAGGGTTTAAACGTCTCTTCATCTCTCGTGAAGGTCGTGCGCCCTCTTCTGTGTAGATTCGATGTGTGCAGTACGAGGGGCTTATGCTAGTCAAGTCATCGAGAGTCCATCTAATGGCTCTACGATGTTGCTGGAGAACAATAATCAGACGAGATTCCTGGTCAGGTGTGAGTCGGGAGTTGATAATCATGGGAAACATCTGATTGGAACCCAAAAAGACGTACTTCAGATGCTCGGGAAGGGGCTTGAGTTCCATGGCAGGATTATCAGCAGCAGCGGGTGATTCGAGGTTTGTATCAGGAATAAGGGTTAGAGTTATGGGTGTGTCTAGATCAGGTTCATATTCCTCTGTTTACGGGTTTTGATTTTCTAGTGGTTGATCAGGGATAATCAGGTTGTCCTCAATATGCGATTCATCAACCACGGCTCTGATATCACATATTTGCTCTATAACCCCGCAATTAATCCATTGTTGGGCCTTAAAGATGTCAATCTTCAGAGTTTGATTCCCAAATTTTAATTCTACTTGGCCCTTTTCATAGCTTATGTTGGCCCTAGCAGTGACCAAAAAAGGTGTCCCTAATATGATTGGTGTGTCCCTTGGGTTCTCAGGTGCGTCCATATCTAGAACTATGAAATCCACCAGGAAGTAGAAATCCCGTACCCTAACAATGACATCCTCGAGTATTCCTTTAGGTGACTTGATGGATCGATCGACTAACTGCAACGTCTCCTCAGTCGGTTTAAGTTCGGACTCTTCAAGGTGGTCAAGGAGGGATGTAGGTATTAGATTTATGGAGGCACCTAGGTCTAGCAAGGCTCTAACAAATTGGGTTTCACCAATTTTTCATGAAATCAGGGGAGTTCCAGGGTCTTTAGCCTTGGGTGGGAGTTTACTCAAGATGATAGAGTTGGCTTGCTCTGACAGTACGATCGGATTCCCACTCTTGGTTCGCAGCTTACGTTTAGGTGTACATACGTCTTTCAAGAATCTAGCGTAAGCCGATACGTGGCCGATTGCATCCATCAAGGGGATGTTTATCTGGACATGTTCAAAGAGCTTGACCAGATCCTCCTCGGGAGCCACAGGTTTGGTTATCCTTTTTCCTTTGGTCAAGGCATCAGGAAATGGAATCCTAGTTGGTTCCTCTAGAATAGGTCCAGGTTCTTGATCTGGGATAGGGGTATCTTGGATAACTATCCTAGGGTTTTGGCTACTACCAGGCTTGGAGTGGTTCAGATAATGTGGGTCTTGGGTTGCTTTACCACTACGAGTTGTTACAGAGTTTAATCTTGCCTGGTTTTGGTTTGGGTTTGGTAAGAGGGGTGGCTGCTGTTGAAATCTCGCATAAGATGTCGAAGTTTCCATCCCGTCTGGTGATGGAGTAGCAAGGGCCTGATAAATCAAATGTGCGTGGCCTGAATTTGGGTTCATAACGTGCCTCTGGGTCGGCAAGTTATTTGGGTTTGGCAGAGGTTGTGTAGGAAGGGTGCTAGGTTGGCAGGAATTTGCCATCTGGGCTAGTTGATTGCGAACCTCTGTGATCTCGTCCTTGTGTTGTTTTTGCATTGCCATATTCATCTTTTGAATGTCAGCCAGTGCTTGAAGGATAAGAGTCATTTGATCGTGGTTTGGCCCAGATTGATAGGTGGGATTGGGCTGAGGCTAAGGCAGCTAATATGGGCAAGGAGCTTGTGGACGGGGCTGATAAGGTGGTCTTTGAGTCTGAGAATTTCCCATCCACTGAAAGTTTAGATGATTTCTCCATCCAGGGTTGTAGGTATTGGAGAATGGGTCATTCTGGATGGCATTGAGGTCCTTGTAGGTCCGAGGAACCTTAGGAAAGTCAGAATACGAGGGTTCAGAGTTTCCCCAACTCGAATAGAGTGGATCAGAGGTTACTCCATTCTGAGAGTCAGACAGGGGTGGATACAGGTCCATCCCCTGAGAAGATTGGTGATAGATGTTCTGCACAGTTTCCCTCGCCAGAGGTGGCCGTGCAAAAGAATTCTGTGCAGAGGTGGCTCACTGCAGATGCTGAGTTAGCTCGTCCACCTTCTTCTCTATGATAGAAACCTTGTCCAACCGATTGGCCATCAGTTCCAAGTCGACGGATGTGGACAGGTCCTGCGTGTCATGTGCTCCCCCCAGATTCATCGATGTGCGGGCATTCGTTCAGTCGAATAAGCCCATGGAGTAATTATTGATAGAGTTCTCGCACATGTTTTCGAGAATCTCCCACACCGTGTCCTCATGTTGACCCATGATGTTTCCTCCACAAGTTGCATTGATGAATAATCGAATGTCTTCACGGAGTCCCTCGTAAAAAGATTGGACTTGTTCCCATTTAGGAACTCCGTGATGGGGGCACTTTCGTATGAGATCTAAGAATCAGTCCCATACTTCATGAAGAGGTTCTCCCATTTGTTGAGTGAAGTGGGTGATCTGGTGGTGCAAGGCATTTGTCCAGCCAACGGGAAAGAACTTTTTCAAAAATTCAGACTGAAGTTCATCCCATGTGCTGATCAGACGAGTCTGAGTTTGATACCAATGAGTAGCCTTATCCAGGAGGGAGAAAGAAAACATTTTCATGAGCAGAATATCCCAGTTTTGTGGATCTAACCTGAAGGTCTGGGCTAGATGCTTGAGTTGTTTAATGTGCTAGAATGGATTCTCGGAGTTAAGCCCATGAAATTTTGGTATGGCATGAATCATAATGGGCTTGAGTTCAAAATCAAGACCTCCAACCAGGATTTGAACTCGAGGCTCGATTGCCACCGCAGCGGGATTGTAGTGATCTCGCATCATTGGTCGCTGCGGTGGGTTTACAAAGTTTTGGAAGAGATTAGTCAGGTGCTGAAGCTAGTGCTCAAGGTTGTTTTCTTCTTAAATGGGTTGCGCCATGATGGAAGAAGAAGGAGAATTTGGTTTTGAATCAAAGGAAAGGTCTATGTGGTGAGGTTGCTGCACAAACAAGGGCGTTGAGGCTTGGCCTCGGAGAGAATGAATTTCTAAAGGAGGTCTTAAGGATGGTCTTAAGGACCTCCTACCGGACATGCACCGAAGGATATGATGAGATTAGAAGGTGCTAGACCCAATCGAGACACCCAAAAATTGTTGGGTGGCTTTAGAGGTTCGAGGCGGATGATACCCTTAGTCAGAAAGGTCGTCCACTTGAGAAGTACTTGGGAAACCAGAGAGGGAGAGTCCCGCAAAGACACCTACACGGTAGAGCATCCCCACAAGTTACAAGGTTTCCCCCACTCGACCTCTCTTGTCACTAAGATTCCAGGTAGACTAGAATGGGGACCCTGACCTCTTAAGTCTACCTTTCTTACTTAAGATCAAGGTTCTTAGGGTTCCAGTTGAACTTTTAGGTCTTTTCAGTGAAAAAACTGACCTAATTTTAAGGTTGGCTGACCCAAAGGATCAACTTCACCTCTTGTTTCTTTGAGAGCTTTGAGGTCCTTTCTTTTAGAGTTCAAATGGATTAAGAGCCTGATTTGCTTAGGGTTTCTCTTATATAGATCTTTTCAAACAAGGCTTAGGCACACCTCATTTTGAAATTTTTGCTTCTTTATTTAAGAGATGTGTCTCTAAAAAGCCTAGCTTTGCAATCCTTAGGTTGGCTCTAGTTGGTCCAATTTAGTTGCCTCAAAAATTTGGTATCTAGGGCTCAATCAAGATGGTTTTTGCCCTAGTTACCTTAGTTGGATGTGCAATTCAAGATGTGTTGAAATGAAGATCAAGCAACTTTGATGAATTACTAAGTATGGAAACAGGTAGCCCTAGGTTGATTTTTCTTTGTTTTTTTTTTCAGACCTTGAGGGGATTAAGAGAGAAGGCTAATGAAAGTTACCTATTCCTTGGTGTGGTTGTTGTTCGGCTGCTCTTCTTTTCTCTGCTTTTCCTGAGACAAGCACAACAAAGGAGAGGAATTAAGTCAGTATTGAATTAGAAGTTGTGATCAAAAGCTTCAGAACTGGTCGTTGCTCCCCAGCAACGGTGTTAAAATGTTTGCGTTGCTAGATTGTGTTTTAACAGATATCTCATTGTAATTTAAATGAACTCTCAGCAAAAACAAATAAGAATTTATAACTCGAAAATCAAGGTATCCAAGGTCAAACACAGGGAGCAATTTCGGTATTCGAAAACTTGAGAAGACAACTTTTAATAAGAAGAAATAACTTGTTGAATAAAAATAGCAGAATAATGTTATGGAGAAAGTGCTAAAAAAGAATTGGACGTTTGATATTGTATCAGACGTCTTAAAAATTCAGACTGAAGTCCGTTTAAATTTGTTGGCCTTCTGTCTTTTCTTTTTGCTTTGCCAAGTGGCTATGGCTTCTTCTCCTTTTTTTTTCTTCCTTAGCTGCTCCTGCTTCTCTTCTTTTTCCTTCCTTTGCTTTCTCTCCTCTTGATTCTCTTCCCGCAACTAAGTACTGGCGTTTTCTTCTTATCTTCCTTAGTTTCCTTCTTCTTTTTCTTCACTTGGTCTACCTCTCTACTGCTACAGTGCGTCTCTCTTCTTCTCCTTCCCTTGCTGTGGCGAAGTCCTTCTTCCTCTCCTTCTCTTGCTGCACCTCTTCCTCCCTTAGCTTCCTCTTCCTGCACAATCACCACACAGCAAAACCTATTCCCCTACCCTCCCCGCATCTCTCTCTCTCTCTCTCCCTATTTCTCTCTTCGATTCGCTTTCCCAGAGCTGGGTAATCGGGTTGGGTGCATGCTTGGGTCTAGGCGCACCAGCGTGGGTGTGGTGCGCGAGGAGTGCACAGATAGGTTAGTCGGATCTGGGTGCCAGGTCCGTGGGGGAGGTGTTGCGGACGAGGGATGGAGAGTGAAGGCAACGGACCTCACCCCTGTGTGACTTGAGGCAACCAGAACAAAACACAAAATCAATATAAGTTACGCGCCACACTCTTGCATTCAGAATGTGGGACTAAATGTCCCACTTGCTTCTACTGGCACCTGCAGGCGGACGTCTTCACGTAATTGATGCAGCTGCAGGTCACGCGGCAATTGCTCTCAGGTTGGACTTGCGCACACACTCAACCTGCACAGCATGGGAACCTGAATCCTGAAGCTTGCGCCCTGAAGCTGGAGAACAAGCAAGCTCGTGTGCTTGTTAATGGCGGACGAGGGCTCAACCCTACACGACAAAAAATTAGCCTTGCGGCTCTACCAGACAACAGGAGAACCTTCATCGTGTCACGGCGAAGGTGAGGCGGGTGTTGGCATGGCTCAAACCAGCCTAGGCGTGCGTGTCTAGGTCAGACTATGACCATGTGAATGGGTGTGTTCGGTGGAAGCGTGGAGTGCCTGTGGCGGTGTGTGAGTGGGTGGAAAGTGTTCAGTGGTCGATGGCGGAGGTGTTGAGGTTGGTGGCGAGACGTGTGGAGGTGTGGAGTGATGGATGCATCTCGCCGAAGGTCGGCCGTAGATGGGGAAGATGAGGGTGGACAGTGGCAGTCGAGAGGTTGTTTGTGAAATAGAATGAGGGAAAAGAGAGAGTAGAAGACGAGGAACTTATCTGGGGTACTTGGAATGAAGGGGAGGCGGAGGAGACGAGCGACGCATTTATGCCGTTGTCGGAGAAGACAGCCCTGAGGTGGGGATAACGGCAACGAGGAGGAGATCAGGAAGGCGTGTGCTGGTGCGGCGCAACGCGGAGGAACGAGGCGAAGCGAACCCTGCCGTTGGTAAGGTAGCAGAGCGACGAGAGGGAGAAGGAAGAGTCGCTGGAGCTTGTGGGCTACTTGGTCGGAGAGGGGAGAAAGGAATTCTGGGGGATTCTTTGGCCAAGTCAAGCTTGAGGGATTCGCAGAGGACCGAGGATCCTTTCATAGTTGTTGGCCGAGCTTCTAGTGCTTGGAGGGCAAGCCTTATATCACCGACTCCTCACCAGAGAAGGAAGGTAGTTAGAGATCCAAATCTCTCGTGCGTTCGCACGAGAGATTGGATGCAAATCAGAGATTGCAATTGAGCTCAGATGGAAGGGAATTCCTCAAAGAATATCCCTTCCAAATCTGGGAGGAGATCTCTGAGTAATCAGGGAGTACTCCCCCTCCATTCCTTTCCAGAGAAGGATTTCTCCCCATCAATGGTGGGGGACCTATTTGTAAGAGTGGCGAAGAAGTAAGGGGGGTTTGTGTAATGGTTTTCAAAAGATAGGGGCCAAAGTGTAATTAGGTGTACTATTTTTCAAGGTAGGTCAAGATGACCTTCTCTTAGGTCCAAATTTTGGTACAAGCCTAATTTAGACCTAAGGAATCCAATGGTGAAGTTGGATTTTAGGTTTGACCATGTCTGACTAGACTTTTTCCATAAAAACCCAAATTAGCTTAATTAATGAGTTAGGACCCTAACCTAGATCAAAATGGGTTCCAAAGGTCAAATGGAAGGTTCTAAACCCTAGGGGATACTTTTCCATGTATTTTAGAGGGTTTAGTTGATTTTTAACCTATCCAAAACCTTTCTGAATTAAGCGAGTCTATTTTAGGGTTACAGAATGTCATTTAATTCCTAGACTGCACATTAACCGATTTCTGACTGATCCAACCCACTTTTTATCTTATTCAGACCATTTGACCTATGTTTTGCCTCTGAGAAATCATGTTTATGTTCTACAATGGTGAAATTACAGTTTTAACCTTTATTTCATGTTTTCTTCTCAGAATAATTATTTTTCGAATTAAGCCCTTCTCTAGGTTATGTAGGAACTCTTATTCTCTTTCTTAGGTCAAAATGAGCCAGTTAGGGCTTATGATGAGGCTCTCATCATGAGGTCCTCCATCACTTATGATAGTCCTTGGGCACCCCTACCAAGAAATGATATTAGCCCTAACAAAATCCAAGACCATGGAATGGTCATTGGTCCGTGTTGGCATGTCTTATATCCATTTCGATACATAGCCCACGGCCATAAGGATATACTCATATCCGAAGGAGATAGGAAAGGGACCCATGAAGTCGATGCCCCAAATATCAAAGATCTCAACGAGGAGAATAGGTTGCAGGGGCATCTCATCCCTTTTTCCAATGATTCCCGTCTGCCGACAACGTAGACATGCGCCCACATAAGTATGTGCATCTCTAAATAATGTGGGCCACCAAAAGCCAGACATAAGAACCTTACAGGTAGTCTTTTTCCCACTAAAATAGCCTCCATAGTGGAGATCATGGCAGAAACTCAGAACACTCCTTTGTTCTTCGTTAAGGACGCAACGGCACAATAACTGGTTAGGGCCTATTCTAAAAAGCTCGAGTTCCTCCCAGTGATAAAATTTCACATCAGCAAGAAACCTATTTGGCTTCTGCTTATCCCAAGTACTGAGGGTAATGCTTGTCACTAGATAGTTCACTATGTTAGCAAACCAAGGAGTTTTGGCCTCCACAGTCTTTAGAGACTCATCCGGAAAAGCCTCT
This sequence comes from Thalassia testudinum, assembly GCA_037157565.1. Lineage (NCBI taxonomy): Eukaryota > Viridiplantae > Streptophyta > Magnoliopsida > Alismatales > Hydrocharitaceae > Thalassia > Thalassia testudinum. Next base: position 18,336,148 of record JAZHRO010000062.1, on the reverse strand, counting down.
TAGATATCACTAGTAGGGGTTGATGCCTTAATAGGGATCCTAGACAGATGATCTGTTACCACATTCTCAACTCCTTTCTTATCTTTTATTTCTAGGTCAAACTCTTGGAGTAGCAGAATTCAATGAGTTAAACGAGGTTTGGTATCCTTCTTAGCAAGAAGGTGCTTTAAAGTAGAATAATTAATGAATACCACAACCTTGGATCCCAATAAATAAGACCAAAACTTTCCAAAGCAAACACTACAGCAAGAAGTTCCTTTTCAGTGACCGTGTAGTTTTGCTGATGATCCATAAGGGTCTTGCTGGCATAATGCAAAACATGAGGTTTGCCATAACATGAGGTTTGCCATCAACCCTTTGACCTAAGACTATTCCCACTGTAAAATCAGAAGCATCGCACATCAACCCAAATGGGAGGGCCCAATCAAGTGCTTGGAGAATTAATGCGGTAATAAGGGCTTTCTTCAAGATTTGGAAAGCCTCGCCACATCTATCATGAAAATCAAAGGAAACATCCTTCACTAACAGGTCACAGAGTGGCTTAAAGATTTTACTAAAATCTCTAATGAAGCACCTATAGAATCCAGCATGGCTAAGAAAAGATCTAACTTGACAAACATTGGTAGGCAATGGAAGTTTATAGATGGATTCAATTTTGGCTTTATCCACCTCTAATCCTCTCAGAAACTACATGCCCCAAAATAATGCCCTATTGGACCATAAAGTGCCCTTTCTCCCAGCTAACCACCAGCTTTTCCTCTTCACAATAGGTTAAGACTCTATCAAGGTGCAAAAGGCATAAGTCAAATGATTAGCCATAAATGGAGAAATCATCCATGAAAATCTCTTCAAGTTTGTCGATCATGTCGGAAAAGATAGCCATCATACATCATTGGAATGTGGCAAATGCATTACATAACTCGAATGGCATTCAGCGGGATTCAAATGTGCCATATGGACTCGTGAAGGTGGTACACTCCTGATAATCAGGAAAGACGACTATCTGATTATACCCAGAGTACCCATCAAGGAAATAGAAGTACTTGTTCCCTACCAGTTTTTCCAAAATTTGATCATTAAACGACAAGGGGAAATAGTCTTTCTGGGTAGCCATATTCAAACGGTGGTAATCAATGTAGACCCTCCAACTAATTGAGGGTCTAGTGGTCACCAACTCTCTTTGGTCATTTTCTTCCACAGTAATTCCTTACTTTTTGGGCACCACATGTATTGGGCTGACCCATTTACTGTCTGAAATGGGATAGATAATTCCTGCATCTAGCCATTTCAGATTCTCCTTTTTGACAACCTCCCACATATTGGGGTTGAGCCTTCTTTGCATGTCTCAATAGAGTTTCACGGATTTTTCCATGTATATATGATGCATGCAGAGGGAGGGGCCAACACCCTTAATAGCAATTATCGACCAAGCAATAGCTCCCTTGTGCCTTTGTAGACACTCGAGCCAAGCTCCCTCCTGTGATTCAGATAATGCAGATGAGATAATGACGGGGAGCATGTCATTAGGGCCAAAGAAAGCCTACTTCAATGTGCTCAAGAGGGGTTTAAGCACCAACTCAGGAGCCTTCTAGATTGAGGGTATAAGTTGAGATGTCTCCACCTCAGATAGCAGATCTACCTTCAGGGTCCAAGGTGGGGATAGAGACTTTGTGTGTACTCCTAGCAACTCTTCCAATTCGGGCATATCCCCTTCATTCTCTTCAATACTCGAAGGATGGTCCGTAGATATGACCATTTAAAAGGGATCCCTACATAAGAGAGCTGGAGTAGTCTCCTCAATCATTTCATTAACAACCTCAACCTGAGAACAATCTTCAAATCTGGATTGCTTGTAGGTATCAAAAACATTCAACCAGATCTTCTTGTTTCCAAAGCCCATTTTAAGTGCCCCTGATCTACAATTGATAGAGGAATTGGCTGTGGCTAAGAAGGGGCATCCTAGAATAATGGACAGCTTGATGGGCTTATTAGCTGGGTCAGTATCTAACATGACAAAGTCAACAGGGAAGAAGAAGTCCTCCACTCTCGCCAAGACATCTTCCAGCAATCCCCGTTGTGTCTTAGTGATCTATCTATGACATGGAGGATGACTGGACTAGGCTTTAAATCACCTCCTCCCAAAAGGTAGTAGACAGAGCTCAATAAAATGTTCACCCCCGTGCCTAGATCGAGCGGAGCCTCATCAATGTGTTGGTTACCTATAGTCACTGAAATATACAGGGTCCCTGGGTCTTTCATGTTGGGAGGTATTCCATGTTGGAGTACCGAGCTAACATGGCTAGGCAAGATGACCTTAGCTTGGACTTGTCTCCTAGATTGGTGCTTCTGGGTACACAGTGATAGCGAAATACGCGTGATTTGTAAAAGCAGGTTTTCAACGTCATTGTAACACGCGAATCTGCTTTCGCTTTTAAATTTATATCCTAGATAGGGGAAGTATCTAGGGTCATCCAAGGAAGCTAAATGGTTGCAATATTAATCCTCTTGCTTACAAATAGATCTCAACTTTCTTTTTGGTATTTTAAATATGTAATTTTTTTTTGTTTTGAAAAGACGAGGACAAAATGCAAATTGTAACGGAAAGTACTAACACCTACAATTTCTTAACTAAAATTTAAAAGTTAGAAATATCTTCTTCCTAAGCTCACTCTAAGCAAGTGGAGGCCTAAAGTAATTAGGAAGAAGATGTGAAACAAGTGCTAGAACCAAAAGTAACAATTGCAATAAAAGCTAAAAGAAGGCAATTTAATTGACTAGAATTAATATTCTTTTCAGGGACAAGTAGAGGAATGCTTCTACTAGAACTAAACAAATTTAAAAGCAAATAAAGAAACACTAATCCTCTTGCAAAATTTGGTGAAGAAGGGAGTCTTCTTGCTCCAAGCCTAGCCGCTCCTTGGCTTGAAAAGAGGGCCTCCTTCTTCTCCTTCCTTGAGAGCTCCTCCAAGGTGGAAGCTACCACCTTCAATGCTCTCTCCAAGGGGTGGGCGTGCACCACCCTCAAAAGCACCTCCAAGGTGGCGTGGACCACCTTCAAGATCTCCTCCAAAGATCTTCCTTGCCTGGCTTCTCCTTTGGCTGGCGTGACCCAAGAGAAAAGGGAAGAGGGGAAGGCACCAAGGGTACAGAATATCCCCTTAATCTTCTTCTTCTTCTTCTCTCTTGGACGTGGGCTTCTAGGTGGAATATGAGAGTGAATTTGCTAGCCAAGGATGCCTTGAATGGTGGTGGGTAGTGGTCTTTTTATAGGGTAGGATGGGGGCTTAAGGTGCCCCTTGAAATGGAGGGCTAGGATGGAAGGATGGAGGTGGTTGGTGATCCTATGGCCAAGGGTATTTGGTGCCAACCCAAGGGGTGTTAAAGGGGTTGGTTATGGTGGTGTTGGTGGCTTTTGGTGATGGAGAGACACCACCATTTTGGCACCAACCTAGGGTCTTCTAGAAGGGGGGTTAGGTGGATGGTGGAGATGGATTTAAGGAGAGGTGTAAGGTGGAGATGAAGGGAGTTTTTGGAGGGAAAAGTGGTGCCATCAAGGGGGTGGTTAGGGTGGTTTTGGTGCCACTTTTAGGTGTCCTTTGGAGGTGGTGGGTATGGTAGGTTGGTGCCAAGTAGGTGGAGATAAGGTGGAGCTAGTAGGTGGAGTTGTTAGGTAGGGTTTTTGGTTGGTACAAGCCAAGGAAGTTGGAGCATAGCTAAGCTATGCTAAGCTAAGCTAAGATAAGCTAGCTTAGCTAAAGGAGGAGTAGAGAAAGAGGTGTTGGAGCTAGAGTTTGGAGGGAGGAGTTGAGGAGAAGAAGTCCGGAGCTGAAACTGGAGCTAGCTGCTGCTGAAGAGGCTAGCATGGAGCTACTCTAGCTAGCATAGCTTGCTAGTTCTTTGCTAGCTGCTAAGCCAAGCTAAAGTGAGGTAGATTTTACCATAATGAGCTGAGGTGAGCTAGGTCAGGTGCTCCCGAGGAGGATCAAGCTAGTTGAGGCAGTTAAGGTAGCTTAGCTCAACTGAGTTGAGCTAAGCTGAATTCCAAGGAGCTGGACTTGAGCTTCCTGAGCTGAGATGAGTTCTTCTTCACTAGCTGGAGTTGAGTGGAGCTGGATGTAGTTGTGTCTGAGCTAGGGTGAACTCATGTCAACTCAGCTGAGCTAGCTAGAGCTCCCTGTGGACTAATGGGAGCTGAGATGAGCTTGACTCAGTTAAGTTGAGCTGGATCTGAGCTGACTTGAGCTAGGGTGAGCTAAGATGAACTCTCTTGAGCTGCCATTCAGCTAAGATTAGCTAAATGGAGCTGGGATGAGCTAACCATAGTTCAAGTGAGCTGGGTACCAGTTGTGGTGAGCTGGATCAAGCTGAGTTCCAGCTAGTCTGAGCTTCTCCTTCACCATTTGCCTTCTTAAGTACTAGGGTTTTAGGGATCTGCATATCTATTCATCCCTAACACTCACAAAAACATATCAAAAAAGACAATAAAAAATGCAATGCATGCCTAACCTAATTTATGCCAAAATGCAGCCCAGAAACCCGTTTGCGGAATAAAATCCTAAGAGCTAGGTTTGTTTTAATGCATAAGAATGATAATAAACTGGCGTTTATCACTCCCCCATGCTTATCTTTTGCTAGTCTCTTGGCAAAACGTTAATTTTTTGGAAAATGGAATTTTTGGGAAATCTAATGTTTTCAACTTTTGAGGAGAAAAAGAGATTAAGGGACCTTGGTAGATTAAAATACAGGAGGTATGGGATTTGTTAAAGATAAACATTAGGATTTATTTTTGGATTCAACCATTAGACAGAACGGGATCAATATATCCTCCAAAAAATTCACAAATTAACCCCTTGTTAATTCAGATGACTAGAAATGTTTATTTTTAGGATTTTTCTGGCTCATGAATCAGATTCGCAACTTGTAAAATCCTTTAAAGCCTTGTGTCTATGCTTGTGAAAAGCCAACATTTATAAGGGCGTGTTAATTTATTTATTATTACTTTTTTTTTCTTCCCCATGCTTATTTTTAGCTTAGTCTTACAACAGATGTGTCGGGATCATCATTCCCGTTACCATTCCTCGAGGGGGCTCTGGCGCCATTACTTCAGGATAGCACTATCCATGACACCACCCAGGAGCTCACAACCCCAAAACATGATGCGGTGAAAAGGGGCGCTTCAAGCAAACTCAAGCTCTTGCTCCGACACTATAGGTAGAGCACCATCCAAGACACTTGAGCTGCTAAAATGCGCTTTAATGCTTCATCTAAAGATATGAAATATAGATATGGAGCAGCACCGAGGCGGTAACATGTTGACATCACATCCTCAAAGGAGGCATTTTCCTCCTTCTCGGCGGTGGGAACTCAAACCAATGATCTGCTTCAGACTTTTACTAAGCCCAAACAAGGGAGTTTTTCAAATTTTTAGTTATTTTTAAGTGTTGGCTTGTGTGTGAAGAGTGACACAAGAAGTTTCTCAAAACATGCAAGTTTTTGAATTAGAAGCTAAGTCAAATACTTTCCACATTACAAAATATGATCAAGTCACCTGAACTATCATGAGTTCAGGTGGAATTTTAAAGAAGGATATCTGATCTAGTCTAAAATAGACCCTAAAATTCTAATGATCAGATCCGCATCCTCATCCTTAGTTTGCTAAAGATTAAATCCCATTGTACCAAAAGTGAGTTTTTCAACCTTAGTCCCAATTTCAAAATCTTTCCTCAAAAAGTTCTCAATATTTTTTTCTTTTGGGTATGCAAGTAGGAAAATAAAATAACTAAAGAAAAATGCATGTTTTTAGGCTTTCAAAATCCTAAATCGATCGTCAAATTTTAAAAACACCCCCCCATGTTTAAGATATGTCATGTCCTCATGCATTAGGAGGGAAAGGGATCACCTTAGTGAAGAACGGTCAGGTTTAGTATGATCAAAACTTGGAAAAAGAAGAAGAAAAAGGAAAGCAAGAAAAAATGATGGGTTACCTCCCATCCAGTGCTATCTTTTATGCCATTCAGTCAGGTGTGATGTGCATTAGTGATCAAGGGTGGCTGGCTCAGTAAAATTAAAAGATTCAAACAGAATTTTAGGCGTATGGTCAAAATAGGGCTTTAAACGCTGGCCATTGACTTGAAATGTCGAATTAGTTTTTGGATCAAAAAGGTCAACAGCGCCGTATGGATATGTTTTATGGACAATAAAGGGGCCAGTCCATTTAGATTTTAATTTGCCAGGAAAAAGACGTAATCTCGCATCAAAAAGCCAAACGTGTTGATTAACGTCAAAGTGTTTCTGAACAATATATTTATCATGAAATTTCTTTGTTTAGTCTTTATAAATCCTTACATTTTCATAGGAAAAATTACGTAATTCTTCCAATTCAGTTAATTGTAATTTTCTATGGTTACCGACGTCTGATAAATCCATATTGAGTTGTTTTATTGCCTAAAAAGCCTTATGTTCTAATTCTATCGGGAGATGGCATGCCTTCCCAAAAATCAGACGGAAGGGAGACATGCCAAGCGGAGTTTTAAAAGTGGTACGGTAGGGCCATAAAGTGTCGTCCAATTTGGTGGACCAATCTTTACAGTCGAGCCTAACCGTCTTTTGTAAAATATTTTTAATTTCCCAGTTAGAAACTTCAGCCTGCCCATTTGTTTGGGGGTGATATGGTGTGGAAATTTTATGATTAACCCCATATTTAGAAAGAAGGTGACGGAATTGTGAGTGGGTGAAATGTGTGCCTCCGTCACTGACAATGGCTTTTGGTATACCAAATCTTGAGAAAATATTTTTCTTAGGAAATTCGACAACCACACGGTGATCACTAGTGCGGGTGGGTATTTCTTCTATCCATTTAGAAACATAGTCGACTACAACTAATATATATAAATACCCACCAGAGTTGATTAACGGTCCCATGAAATCGATGCCCCAAACATCAAAAATTTCAACCTCTAAAATAGGATTAAGGGGCATCATATCCTTCCGAGTCATGTTGCCGATGCTCTGGCAACGCACACAGGATCGAACGAAGTCATGAGCATCTTTGTGCAAGCCGGGCCAATAAAATCCCGCATTAAGGATTTTAGCTGCAGTTTTCTTGCCCAAAAAATGTCCGCCACAAGCCATTGAGTGACAATGTGTCAAGATATCTTGGATTTCAGAATTGGGGACACATCGTCGAATGACCTGATCGGCACAAATGCGGAAAAGGTCGGGCTCCTCCCAAAAATAATATTTAATATCAGCAAAGAACTTATCCCATTTTGTTTTTGGCCAATCAGCGGGGATTTGTTCTGTTGCTAAGTAGTTTGCAATGGGTGCAAACCAAGGGAGGGTTGTAGCAGCTAAAATGCTTTCATCGAGGAACTGATCTGGCAGGGTCATTATGTCATTTGTCATAAGACGAGAGAGATGATCGGCCACTACATTGTGCAATCCCGCCTTATCCTTGATTTCCAGGTCAAATTCCTGGAGCAGTAGAATCCAACGGATAAGGTGGGGTTTCGCATCTTTCTTTGTCAGCAAATATTTAATTGCTGAGTGGTCGGTATAAACAGTGACATGTGATCCCAACAGATAAGATATAAATTTTTCTAAGGCAAATACAATGGCAAGAAGTTCCTTTTCAGTAACTGTGTAATTCCATTGTGCATCATCAAGGGTTTTGCTAGCATAATAGATCACAACGGGCTTCTTGCCAATTCTTTGCCCTAGAATGGCCCCTACAGCAAAATCTGAGGCATCTGTCATTAATTCAAAGGGACTATTCCAATCAGGTCCCTGCAATATTGGTGCCTCAGTAACCTCTTTCTTCAACCTCAAAAAACTCTCCAGGCACTTATTATTAAAAACAAATGGCTGGTCTTTAGTGAGAAGCTGACTTAAGGGCTTGGAGATTTGGGAAAAGTTTTGTATGAATCGACGGTAGAAACCCACATGACCCAAAAAGGATCTGATCTGTTTGACAGTAGTGGGCGGTGGGAGCTTAGATATAGCATCTATTTTTGCTTTATCTATCGCGATTCCTTATTTTGAAATAACATGGCCCAAGACAATACCTTCTTGGACCATGAAATGACTTTTTTCCCAGCTGAGGACCAGATTAACTTCTATGCACTTTTGCAGAGTTCTTTCAAGATTTTTGAGACAATGGTCAAAAGAATCTCGAAAAATAGAGAAGTCATCCATAAAGACTTCTAAACATTCACCTACTAGGTCTGAAAAAATTGCAAGCATGCACCTTTGAAAAGTCACAGGTGCGTTGCAAAGATCGAAGGGCATTCTTCGGAAAGCAAAGGTTCCGAAGGGGCAGGTGAAAGTTGTTTTGTCCTGGTCCTCAGGATGAACCGCTACTTTATTATAGCCGGAATAACCATCCAAAAAATAGTAAAAATCCCGTCCAGCTAACCGCTCCAAGATTTGATCAATAAAAGGGAGCGGCAAATGATCCTTCTTGGTGGCGGTGTTTAATTTTCGATAATCGATACACACGCGCCAAGAAGAAGTGGTTCGAGTGGCTACATTTTCCCCATTTTCATTAGTGACAACTGTTAGTCCAGCCTTTTTGGGGACAACTTGAGTTGGACTAACCCAGGAGCTGTCAGAAATGCGGTAGATGATATCAGCATCCACCCACTTAATAATCTCCTTTTTTACCACCGCCTACATAACAGGATTCAAGCGCCTTTGTGGTTGGCGGGAGGGGCGAGAATCGTCCTCTAAATATATACGATGCGTACAATAGGATAGATGAATACCTTTAAGATCAGAAAGGGTCCAGCCAATAGCTTTCCGATATTTACTCAAAACTTGGAGGAGTTTGTCCTCTTGTGCCCCGGTGAGTCCATAATTTATAATCAGGGGCAGGGTCTAATTTGGACCCAGGAAGACGTATTTAAGAGAGTCGGGCAAAGGTTTTAATTCCAATTGTGGGCCCGGCTCTGAAAGAGTTTCTGCTTTGTGGGTTAAAGGTGAGGTGAGAGTGAAAGGGTCAGCTGGAATGTTAGCTGGACGTGTGGTTGGGGTGGAAGGGTGAGAAAAAGTAGATTGTTCAGGAATCGTATTGACAGCAAAACAGGAACCTAAGTGGGAAATCTGCAAAGTTTCCTACACAATGTTTTCTATTTCTGAATCCGAATCATCAAAGAAATCTAGTTCTTGGAACCGCCTAGAAGCTTGAAAAATGTCTAGGGTTACAGATTCACCACCACACATGATCTTCATCTTTCCAGAATCACAATCAATATTGGCGCAGGCGATGGCTAAGAATGGTCTTCCAAGAATAATGGGGGCAAACTTAAGTGCTTCAGGTACCTCTATGTCCAGGACTAAAAAGTCTACTGCAAATAGACAATTTTTGACTCGGACAAGAACATCTTCAACAATTCCCCTTGGTTTAATCGTAGATCGGTTGGCTAATTGGAGAGTAACCTCAACAGGCTTCAATTCACCGATCTTAAATTCCTCAAAAACAACTGTGGGGATAAGGTTAATTGAGGCACCAAGATCCAACAAAGCACGATCAAATGAGGTATCATTAATGATAACTTGGATTAGGGGGGCGCCGGGATCTTTTCTCTTAAGAGGCAGTCGGCTCTGCACAACTGAGCTGACTGTCTCTGGAAGAATTACCTTTCCTAAATTTCTGGGTTGCCTTTTCGGAGTACATAAATCTTTTAGGAATTTTGCATAGGTAGGGATATATTTAATGGCATCTAGGAGAGGGATATTAATTTCTACTTGCCCAAATAAATCCATTAGTTCCTTCTCAGTGGGCTCGGATTTTGTCTTTTTCTTTTTTGAAGAGTGGAGGGCTTGTGGAAATGGGGCAGGGTTGCCCTGTTTTGCATGAATTGGTTCCTGAACAATAGGAGGGGAAGAGTTAATCTGTGTGTCATTAGAGCGGGTTTCTTTAACAGGCAGGGTATTGTGAGTGGTTTTCCCATTCCTCAAGGTAACTACATTTGCAGTCTGGTTGTTTCTAGGATGAGGACGGGGGGCCTGGCTGTTATTAAAACCCGATAGATGCTGAGGTGCTGGCTGAATGGGTTGACTGGGATATCCACCTTGGAATTGATTCCTTTGATTATTTGGGTTGGGCTTGGGTTGGGAAGGTAAATTCCCAATAGGTCAATGATCAGGAGTAACCTTAACTTGGTGTTGCTAGTTGGTAATCATGCGGGTTACTTATGTCATTTGAGTCTACATTCCTTGCGGAGTTTTCATGACCTGATTATTAATATCATCCTGGGATGGTCCAGGTTGATACATAGGTTGCCCATAATTCCCAAAATAGTTTTGTTTGGGAAAAGGAATCAGATTCGGGTTTTTCCAGGAGTGATTCGGGTTAGTCATCCAGTTTTGATTGGAAGTGTTGGAGGGGTTTCTAAATTGCTCCTGGAGAGCATAAATATTTTCCAAGGTGGGATCAAAATATTTTGATCAAAATTCCCAGTCAAATCTTGTGGGAAATCAGCTAGAAATTGCTGGCCAGCAGATGTGACATCAATATTGTGTATATTTTCTCTTCGGAGAATGTGGGGGGGGTTAGTGTGTGGAGAGTGGACGTGTGGAGCTTGTTTGTTTATGAGCTTTTCTTCCATTTTCTTTTGGTGAATTTGCATTTGGTCCAGTCATTGAGCTAACATATATAGATCATCTTGCGTGACTGGAACAGAGGTGGATTTGGAGTCAATTTCATGGACTCCATGTCTGGGGTTTTGTGATCTGCCAAAAGTGTCCATTGAAGTCATGTTAAATGAGTTTTCACTCATTTCTTCAAAGAGAAGATAGGCACTTTCGGCATCTTTGTTAAGAAAATTGCCCTCACATGAGGCATCCACAAATCGTTTCAATTGATCTTCTAATCCATGATAGAAGATCTGCACTAATTGCCATTGTGGAATTTCATGGTGGGGACAACTTCTTAGAAGTTCTCGAAATCTTTCCCAGGCTTCGTGGAGGGGTTCACCAATTTTTTGTTGAAAGGTCGTTATGGATCTTCTTAATGCATTCGTTCGACCGATCGGAAAATTTTTTTTAAGAAAAGCACTTTTTAATTGGGGCCAGGTGGTAATAGGGCGCCCAACTGTTCTAAAGCAATGCGATGCTTTGTCTTTAAGAGAGAGAGGAAAGAGTCCCATTAACCACATGCCTTCCTGCAAATTGCGGGAACGAGTGGTTTGAGCGAGGACAGTTAATTCCTCAAGATGACAAAAAGGGCCCTCTCTTGGAAGACCATGAAAATGCTTGATAAGGTTTAGAATGGCTGGTTTAATCTCGAAATCCCCTTATGGTATGACCACCCCTGGTCTTTCCTCGTAATTGGAAGGATCATAGAAATCCTTAAGAGGAACGACGGGCTATTGGCGGGGTGGTGGATTTTGTCCTTGATTAGCTAGTTTCGTGACAGTCCTAGCTAGATCTTCTTTATTTTGTTGTAGTCGAGCCAAATGGTCGACCATTAATGCAAAGGGATTTGTATTTTGGGTTATAATTGGAGGGCCACCAGGCCCTGCTGGTATTTCTGGTTGCACCAAGTTAGGAAGGTGAGGGAGGGTGAAGTCAGCTTGTGGGTCAGCTGATGGGTTAGAAGTGGAAGCAGAATTTTTTTGACGGCTTCCTGGGTTTTCCATTTTTTTAGAAGACAAGGGGGAAGAAAACAATGATTTCCTACTGCGGGGGGCGAAATCAGATGGTCCCTCAAGGTGTGGTTTTTGGGACCATCGCCCGTGCATGCACTACTTGGAAGAATTGGAGGGGAGAAGAGAAAGAGATGAGCGAAAGTGTGCAATTCAAACAAACAAATTTGGACCTAACTTAAATGCGACTCCCTAATAATAAACCTAAGACTTGGTCTATGTAGGAAATAAGTAGTCAATAGTGAATACTCGTTCTGTCAACAAATCTAGCTAAGTTGCTTAAGGGGAGGTTTGGGCCCAAACGTTTCCCAGGAAAAAGCCCAGGTGCTTGTACAAACCCGTGCCTGGTCGTTTGACATGGCCCCTCAGCCTGAACACCAGATATAGATGACAGAATTGGTACTAACTAAAGAAAACTTAAGACCTAAATAGCAAGCCTAAGTTGATAAAGCCTTAGGGGTCAAGTTGCTACAAATTTTAATTAGGTCTAGGATGCTATAGTGCACACGGAATGTGGAGGGTGTTTATTGGGATGTTGCCCTATTATTTTAATTTTTTTGTGTGTGTGCAGGAATCGGAGAGTGGCTCTAATGAAAATCAAGTTATCACACAATTTTCTTGTATTTATGTCTTTTAGGATTCAATTTAATTAAATGTGTTTTAGGATTTTTCTCTTTAAATTTTCAAACAAGTTTGAAATCTCACAATCAAAGGAAAGACAAGTTATATTGGTTATGGTTAATTTCCTTTAATGTGAGTCTCTAAAAAGAAAGAGAGAAACCCTAAGCCAATTATCCCTAAGACAGAAAATTACTACCAATGGATTGATTTTTGGCTTTCTGAATTAAGTAGTGGTCCAAACAAGTCAAACAACACCACTACTTTGAATAAAATGAAACAAGGATTCCAAAAAAGATTTTTGTAAGATTTTAGGAATTTGTTTGACAATCGTTTTGAATTTTTAATTATACTGGTGTCAAAGTCTAGAAATGATACCTATGGGTATTTTGAACTTTTCAATATTACCACCGACCTCAGAAAATTTTTATGATTTTATATGATGTATAAAATTCCACGAGAATTCCAGCAAGATAAATTTCACAAAAATTGGATGAGTATAAGAATTGTAAAAATTCGCAGACAGTAGCAAAATAGGAAGATTAGAGGGTGTGACCCCTCTGCAGTCCACGAATTTTTAAAAATTAAATATAAATCCAATTGATCTGAAATTTCGAACAGATGTTCCTAGCTTAATTAGGAATCACTATATGAAATTTTATGATTTTAGGAAGCTTGTGGTATTAGGAATCGATTTTTCAAGTCTGGATAGAAATCTGGACCTGAAAAATAGAACACCAATACTTGCAATGGAGTGGTGTTAAAGAAGCATTCAAGCAAACAATGGATTTTATATGGGCACCACTTCACTTAATTAAAGTGTTTAGGGTCCTGGAAGCCAAGTTTAATATTTTTTTGGTAGTCTTTTAGCCTAAATGTGACAAGAAAGGGGAACCAACCTGAATTTCATGGGAAGAAAAGAATCTTTGAGCTCTCGCTTCCAGATTCCCGCCTTCCCATTGTAATTCCTGTGCACACAAAAGAAAGAAAGAGAAGGGGATGAGATCCACTTCAAGTAAGATAAAATTAACTAATGCAAAGCCGTGCCTTCCCAACAACGGTGCCAAAAAGTGATAGCGAAATACGCGTGATTTGTAAAAGCAGGTTTTTAACATCATTGTAACACGTGAATCTGCTTTCGCTTTTAAATTTATATCCTAGATAGGGGAAGTATCTAGGGTCGTCCAAGGAAGCTAAATGGTTGCAATATTAATCCTCTTGCTTACAAATAGATCTCAACTTTCTTTTTCCAATTTTAAATATGTAATTTTTTTTTATTTTGAAAAGACGAGGGCAAAATGCGAATTGCAATGGAAAGTACTAACACCTACAATTGCTTACCTAAAATTTAAAAGATAGAAATATCTTCTTCCTAAGCTCACTCTAGGAAAGTGGAGGCCTAGAGTAATTAGGAAGAAGAGGTGAAACAAGTGCTAGAACCGAAAGTAACAATTGCAATAAAAAGCTAAAAGAAGGCAATTTAATTGATTAGAATTAATGTTCTTTTCAAGGACAAGTAGAGGAATGCTTCTACTAGAACTAAACAAATTTAAAAGCAAATAAAGAAACACTAATCCTCTTGCAAAATTTGGTGAAGAAGGGAGTCTTCTTGCTCCAAGCCTAGCTGCTCCTTGGCTTGAAAAGAGGGCCTCCTTCTCCCTCCTTGAGAGCTCCTCCAAGGTGGAAGCTACCACCTTCAATGCTCTCTCCAAGGGGTGGGCGTGCACCACCCTCAAAAACTCCTCCAAGGTGGCATGGACCACCTTCAAGATCTCCTCCAAAGATCTTCCTTGCCTGGCTTCTCCTTTGGCTGGCGTGACCCAAGAGAGAAGGGAAGAGGGGAAGGCACTAAGGGGACAGAATATCCCCTTAATCTTCTTCTTCTTCTTCTCTCTTGGACGTGGGTTTCTAGGTGGAATATGGGAGTGAATTTGCTAGCCAAGGATGCCTTGAATGGTGGTGGGTAGTGGTCTTTTTATAGGGTAGGATGGGGGGTTAAGGTGCCCCTTGAAATGGAGGGCTAGGATGGAAGGATGGAGGTGGTTGGTGATCCTATGGCCAAGGGTATTTGGCGCCAACCCAAGGGGTTGGTTATGGTGGTGTTGGTGGCTTTCGGTGATGGAGTGACACCACCATTTTGGTGCCAACCTAGGGTCTTCTGGAAGGGGGGTTAGGTGGATGGTGGAGATGGATTTAAGGAGAGGTGTAAGGTGGAGATGAAGGGAGTTTTTGGAGGGAAAAGTGGTGCCATCAAGGGGGTGGTTAGGGTGGTTTCAGCAACACTTTTTGGTGTCTTTTGGAGGTGGTGGGTATGCTAGGTTGGCGCCAAGTAGGTGGAGCTAAGGTGGAGCTAGTAGGTGGAGTTGTTAGGTAGGGTTTTTGGGTGGTACAAGCCAAGGAAGTTGGAGCATAGCTAAGCTATGCTAAGCTAAGCTAGCTTAGCTAAAGGAGGAGTAGAGAAAGCAGTGTTGGAGCTAGAGTTTGGAGGGAGGAGCTGAGGAGAAGAAGTCTGGAGCTGAAACTGGAGCTGGCTGCTACTGAAGAGGCTGGCATGGAGCTACTTTAGCTGGCTTATCTTGCTAGTTCTTTGCTAGCTGCTAAGCCAAGCTAAAGTGAGCTTGCTTCTACCATAATGAGCTGAGGTGAGCTAGGTCAGGCGCTCCCAGGGAGTGTCAAGCTGGTTGAGGCAGTTAATGTAGCTTAGCTCAACTGAGTTGAGCTAAGCTGAATCCCAGGGAGATGGACTTGAGCTTCCTGAGCTGAGATGAGTTCTTCTTCATCTGGCTGGAGTTGAGTGGAGCTGGATGTAGCTGGGTCTGAGCTGGGGTGAACTCTTGTCAACTCAGCTGAGCTAGCTAGAGCTCCCTGTGGACTAGTGGGAGCTGAGATGACCTAGACTCAGTTAAGTTGAGCTGGATCTGAGCTGACTTGAGCTAGGGTGAGCTAAGATGAACTCTCTTGAGCTACCATTCAGCTGAGATTAGCTAAATGGAGCTGAGATGAGCTAACCCTAGTTCAAGTGAGCTAGGTACCAGCTGTGGTGAGCTGGATCAAGTTGAGTTCCAGCTAGTCTGAGCTTCTCCACCATTTGCCTTCTTAAGTGCTAGGGTTTTAGGAATCTGCATATCTGTTCATCCCTAACACTCACAAAAACATATCAAAAAAGACAATAAAAAATGCAATGCATGCCTAACCTAATTTATGCCTAAATGCAGCCCAAAAACCCATTTGCGGAATAAAATCCTAAGAGCTAGGTTTGTTTTAATGCATAAGAATGATGATAAACTTGCGTTTATCACACAGGTCCTTCAGAAACTTGGCATAGGATGGAATATGTTTTATAGCATCCAATAAAGGCATGTTGATATGGACTTGCCTAAAAGTGTCCATAATCTCATCTGTCCTATCCTTGGCTCCAGATGAGCCAACAGAAGATTCCCTAAGAGCAGATAGGTGCTCTTGATAGGGCACCCTCGGTTTCTAGGTAGAGGGGTCATCACGGCGGGAAAGGGGTGGTGGAATGATGACATCCTCTGGGTGGGTGATTTCATGCAAGGGAGAGCAGTGTGGCTCTTCCTTGGTGGGGATGGAAGTCGAGTTTGATATAGAAGGGGAATCCTAGGAGGTGATTGTAGGAGTGCTATCAAGTTTGTCGATTTTCTTTCCACTCCTCAGCACAGTCACAGCTTGAGCGTGCTCCCTAAATATGACCCCTTTACCCTTTGGGTTCTCCTCAAAAGAGCTAGGCAGCTTCCCTGGATCTTGTTGCCTAACTGCCTCAGTAAGATGACCAATTTGAGATTGCATATTAGTGGTCATCTTATTCTGAGATTGGATGACCATATTTTGAAGCTCTTACATCGCTTTCATCATGGATTTCAGTTCATCCATCTCAGAAGGCTTATTCTGAGGAGGGTTTGTATAGGATGGTTGTTATACGGGTTGTGGAGGTTGGGGTCTTGCATTCCCTAAGTTGGAAGCACAACCTTGATTCCATGAAAAGTTTGGATGGTTCCGCCACCCCAGATTATAGGTATTGGAATAGGGATTATTACAAAGAGGTGGTCAGAAACCTTGGTCTACATTTAGGTCAACCTGAATCAACTCAGGGAATTGATTTGCCATGTGGCACTCCGTAGTGGCATGCGTAGTGCTTTGGCAAATGGAGCATTCACTTGAAGCCTAAAAGATAGAGGCTACTTGCATGTTCATGCTGGGGTTTGCTAAAAGCCTATCAAAATTTTGTTCAACAATTTAATCTGATAAGCCAAATCCTGAGTAGCTCCAGCTTCATGGCCCTCTATCTTCCTCTGCGAGATTGATGGTTTTCTTTCTTGATAGGAAAAGGACATACGTATGGAATTATCACTTAATGTTTCAAATAATGCTCAACCTTCTTCCTGAGTTTTGGTCATGAAGGTTCCTGCACAGGCTGCATCGATGGTTTGCATGTGACTTTCAGATAATCCATTGTAGAACCTCTTGACCAATTACCATCTTGGCACTTGATGGTGGGGGCATAACCTAAGGAGGTCATTAAAATGCTCCCAAGTTTCATGAAATTGCTCCCCTTCCTGTTGAGTAAAACCCATAATCTCTCTTCTGTAATGGTTGGTCTTAGTCATAGGAAAGTACTTTTTCAAGAATTTTCCCTTAAGGGTAGCCTAATCATTTTCCCTTGCATCCAGGGTATGGTACTAGTACTTGACCTTATCCTTTAGGGAGAAAGGAAATAGAGTTTTCATCAGTAAAGCCTTGGAGCTTCACTGTGGAACAAACCTTGGTGAATTCCTCAAGATGCCTGTAGGGATCATCCCTAGCAAGACCATAGAAAGTGAGGAGCAAAGATATGGTGCTGCTCTTGATCTCATAAGGATTATCCACTCTAGGTCTTCAGATAGGTAGGGCTTGGTGTGTTGTAGGGAGGAAATAATCTCTCAAGGTTCTCTGATTTTCACCAAACCTAACTCTTCTTCAGGTCTTTCTTCTTCCATTTTTCTTCTTTCTTGGTTGGCTTTCCTAATAATCCTCTCAGGTTCAGGGTTGAAAAGAAGACTATTTTTAAGAGAGTGCCTACCAAGCATACACCAAGCAAACACAAGGCAAAAGGTCTTGTTGATTTAAAGTACTTAAGCCCTCTTCCAACCTTTCTAGCATGCCTAAATAGAGTCAAGGCAGTATTTCCCCATTCCCATGTAAGTGGTATAAGAGAAGTGAGGCAGTTGAGATTCCTGATCAATGTCTATTAAGGAGGTTGAGGTTACTTTTAATCCTTTTTGGGTGACCAATCAAGTAGTCAATCAATTACGCACCCTAAATTGACCTTCGAGTTCACTAAAGATGTACACCTTGTTGCAATGATATTCTCAAATGCTCAAGTAAAAAGGTACTTGATTGCACAGCAAAAATACACTAGTAATTATGCCATCTTGTGTTATTTCCTAGCACTACCATTGTATCTTATGTAACTATAGTTGCATTTGTAAATTAACACATGCACGCATTTATTGGGAGGGGAGGAGAATGCGAATAATTGGCAATCTAATTAACATCTTCATTAAGGGTTGCATTACAATTTCACCATGTTCATTTTTTATTTTGACTTTGAATTCTTCTCCCTCATGTGGTTGCAGGGCATGGGTCATGCACCTCTTCATGCCACTCCACCAGCAGCATGGCTGGACATGCAACACCAGCAGCATGGCTTTGGCAGGCTCCTTCTTCTTTAAAAAGCCTTGTCCTCTCCCTTGCACCGAGAGCCAAAACACACACCACCTTCAAACACTCCATTGTCAGGCCAACCTCCTCCCCTCTCCCACTACATACACAGTATCTCTTCTCACTGAAGAGACACACTGCGAGCAGGAGAAACCTCACAGTGGTCCCATGAGCACCACTGTGAGTTCCACCACTGCCCAGCTCCTTCGTGAGCAGGTGGGCGTGGTGGTTTCACCATTTGATTTCCATTGTCAGAGCTTCAAGCTCGAAAGCTCCAGCAGCAGCAATGGCTGCCTGAAGCAGCGCAGGCCACCGCACGCACGCCAGCAGACCTCTGCGAGCTCCTCCCGCGCGTGCAGGCGCTTCCCAACATGCCCGCGCACGCAGAACCGGCCGCTACTGGTCGCTCGCTCCCACGCGGCATTGTAGCCACTGTCCACGCCTCTCAGCGTGACACTGTAACCACCGGCTTGTTTCTCACTTAGCCGGTGGCACAGTGCTTTCTCTCCTCACCTGCTACCTGCTCTAGCCGGTCGCCTGCATATGCACCCGCATCTGCGCCTGCGTTCGCTCCCGCTCATAACGCTGTGCGCTGCGCTGCGTAGTGCGCTACGCTGCACTCCCGCACCTGCCTGCGCACGAAGACAACGCGTGTGTTCCCTCCATCACCCACGTGAAGCCCTTCTGCGCCTGCGTGCGCCCTTCCCGCCAGACGACTTAACTCCTTCCTCTCTCTAACACTCACCTGCCAGTGCACGCACACACACACTCACTTGTACACACTCACATGTACTCTCTCACACACACTTGTACACACACACACACCCTTATAAACTCACGTCTACACACATATATTTATATATCCACTCACATGTATACATAAATATATATCTACATATCTATATATACATATATACATATATATATCTATATATATCTATATACATAGATACTTATACAAATATATCTATATACATATATACATATAAATATCTATACACATATATTACTATATATATATATATCTATATAGTCATAAATATATATATCTTTATAAATATATATATATATGTGTGTATTTATATATTTATAAAGATATATATATATACACAACTACATATATACCTATATAGTTATAACCCTATCTATATATATACATATATATATATATATATATTTACATACACATCACCTACCTGTATCCCTGCGCCCTTGCACCAGTTGCTGATATTCCTCAATACCCGTGTAAAGCAAGCGCCTCCGCACACACTCCCACACATCCGTCCTACACTCTACGCAGCACCTCGTCTTGTTGGTTGCATCTTACTAAACGTGGACCAACTCGACACTGTGCTACACTCCATTTCCACTTCCACCTCCACCCCTATATATATAATGTATACATATCTACATATATAGAGACTATTTTTATTATATTAGGCTAGGTATTCCCTTCTCTACAAGCAACCTACCTTATTTTTTATTTCTCTTTTGTTTCCTGCTATTAAAAAGATAAAAAAAAAGAAAAGAGTAAAAGAGAAAAGATAATCCTTGTCTTGCAGGTACTCGGTCTTGCAAATAGCAAGACCAGTTCTTTTGGGGAAACCCTAAGTTGGCTCAAAGCCAAGAACAATTTGGCTCAAAGCCGAGAACTTGATTTTGAGGGTGTGCCTCAAGGACAATATTATCAACAAAAAATCTTAAACAGAAAAAAACAAAAACATAATAAACACACAGAAGAGATACGTTCTAGGAAAGGCCTAGAAACTTCTTCACCTTTAATTCCTGCCTCCCTGAGATCAACCCTGGGCCTAAAAGTGACCAAGATAAAATTAAGTAGGCCAGGATAAAAAGATTTTGTGAAAGATGGTTAGACTCAATTTAGGTTAACTCACTATACTAACTTCAACGATAATTTCACCATATTAACACAACCTATTCGAGATCTAACAGTACTCCAAGGATGGGACCAAGGGATGCAAGTAGGGTGAACCCTTCCTCTGAGGCAATGCGTTAGCAGTGCCTCTTAACTATCCTTGAATTACTATACGGGGTGTCTCCCTCCTTAGAGTATCAAACCACTTGGGCAAAAGTTAATACCACCGTCACAAAGCGAGATAGGAGGATTTGCACTGATAAGGAGATTGATGCCTATAGCCTTAAGGGTCCAAGTCCTAGTGCGGTGTCTATAGTGCTTGCTCAGTGCAGGAAGTGTGCATCACACCACAAAAAAGTGATTTTTCTTTTGAAAATCGTAATCAAGTTATTCAAACACTTCCTCTATATTTTACTTTTCCTTTAAGTAATGTGACTACTTGATTAATCTTTTCAAGTCAGCTTAAGTGGCCTTCTTTATTTATGTCGAAATGCAATGCGTATGTAGATAACTGATGTAGAAAGATAGGAAATGCATACCTTGCTCCAGCACTCTTCGATGCAAAATGTACGTAATGCAGTAAGAAAATCTAGATGCTGCTCATGCACTCTTAGATGGTCAACCTATGAATATGCAACTTCTATCAGGCCACTCAGTTTTTTTTTTTTTTATAAATGCACAATGAGAAGAACTAACCACCACACACAGAATAATCCTAGAATCTAAAGAATCAGGGACAATCCCCAAAAAATTGGCCCCAGATTACAAGGGTGGGAAAACAGATAATTAGACTAAATCCAAAAGTGTCTACTTTAAAATTCTAAATCAGAATTCTAAGAGGCAGGATCCTCCTAGATGGTCCTCCATGCATCTTCACATGTGTAGGATCAAGGCCCACAGGCTCTTGCGATTATCTCTAAGGTGGCGGTAAGGTCCACCAAGATGAGCGTCTGCTGCATGCGCCTCCCCCTTAACGACGTACCTCGCACAAGAAAAAGAAATAGATCAATGAATATATAGCCCTGATTAGAAATCACTACGAACAAGAAGTACGTGCGAGTTTACTAGGCTCGTTTCCTCCTCGGCAATGGGGCCATTTGACGAAAAGACTTTCACTTAATTAAGATAGTCGTAATAAAATGATTTGTCGTTGTATTTTACGTGGTGGAAAATCTCTCAGTAAAAAATTAAAACAGATATCAAATTGGACCACAATAAAGATGTCGCATCCACAGGGAGGTACGAGCCAAATAAACTCACAAATATTTCCACATTACTCTTAATTCCATGGAAAAATGATTCACAAGATTATTTCTTAAATGCATCTCTTGTTCCAATCAATTCTTTAATTGGATGAAATAATAATGGATGAGAGTTAAATGATGTTGCATGCAAGTGACACCTTAGACATCCTAATAAGTATTTCCTGATTTCATGATTATCTTAGTCATGAGAGATAGAGAGAGAGCTTGCGGGTAGCAAAAATAGATTTTGAAGAATAGAGGGAACAAGGGGGCTAATTATGGCTGATTCGCACGCAGAAAGGTTTGGAGTTTGGAAAACTCGTCGTCGTAGTTTGATTCGTAAGAAAATTTGTCGGTCAGATAAAATTTATAATCGAAACTCAAAAAGTGTGTCCCAGGTCGAACACAGGGAGGCAAACGTTTGGTTTTGAAAATCCATGTTTCTTTTTTATTTATTTTTGTCATTTTTGTCTTTTCTAATTTTTTTGGTATTTTTAGCAAGCAAGAGATCAGGTCGATGAATTCTCATCTAACTAATCTACTTGCAAAATATAAGAGAGAGAGACAGAGAGAGAGAAACAAACATGTATCTTTATAATCAAATGTTTATTACAATTACAAATATGGGAAATCTTTACTACGAAAGCAATAAAGATAGAGATAGGTGAGAGAAATCCCCCTCGACGGTCGCTTGGAGGACAACTCGCTCTAACGTCGCCTGGAGGAAGGTGGTGAGGAGAGGGATGAATGAGGACAAAGCCGAAGGACGAGGGGCAGGGTAGGATGGCGTCGCGGTGAGGATCTACTTCCCAAGGTAGGTGAGAAGATGGACGCGGGATGCTCCACAAATGGGGATGAGGGGAGGGAAAAATATTTGATTTTCTACTCTAGAGGAGCATCCTAGGCTTGGGACAAGCTCTCTCTAGAGCCTTGGAGGTGGTGAGAGGAAGGAAGAGATGAAGAAAAATGGGAGGGGTAGGGGTCCTTTTATAGTGGAGGAAAGAATCAAATTCATATACAGGAAATTTAGTGATGGTCATAAACGTCGCTGAAGATCCGCTGCAAATGTTGTTGAAGATCCCCACCAAGCCTTGCCCCTGTTGACGCGTGCATCACGTGCCCTTGCTACCACACCGTTGGCGTGTGCTCTGCACCCCCATGCCGTGCACCTCCATGCGTGCCCATGCGCACCCGCTGCACGCACGTGCCCATGCATACCCGTTGCGCTGCACTATTGTGCACGTGCGGTGGTGCATGCGTGCTCATGGGCGGGCTGGGGTTGCACCACGTGGCGTGGTCTGGGCTGTCCATCTTCTTTTCATTGTAGGGGCAGCTACAGAGGTTGGATTGAGTCGATTTTCACGTCGTTAGGCTGCGATCGTCGACCCGATCCATCCGCACGGTCAGATTTGTCGTTTGAAGCTCCGAATTATGTCACTAGTGTCTTGGCCGTTGATCTTCCTCCGACTGCATATGCTGCTATGGTACTATGATCAAGGTGATTTCAGAGGCATTGGACTTCGATCGTCATCTTGATCAGATCCGTACGATCGGATCGTTAATCCGAGGCTCTAAAATAAATCTCCTTCTCTCCTGATGTTTACACGACTAGATCGTGTTTTAATAGATATCTCATAATATAGATGAACTCTTGATTGCACAGCAAAAATACACCAACAATTGTGCCGTCTTGTGCTATTTCCTAGCATTGCCGGTGCATATTAGGTATCCATAGTCACATTTTTAAAAATACACACATGCATGCATTTATTTGAGAGGGGAGGAGAGTGAAATAAATGGCCTTCTAATTGACAAATTCTTCAAGTGTTGCCTCGCAAAATTTCCATCTTTATTTTTATTTATATTTGATTTTGAAATTCTTCCCCACGGCTGCAAAGCATGGCAGCTTCCTCCTCGTGCCATTCCCTGCAGCAGCTTGCCGTGTAGCCGCATGCACAGCCAGGGCATGGCTGTGCATGCCTTCTTCCTCTATAAAAAGGGCATGGCTTTCTTCTTTGAGCTGAGTTTGGTCCACACAAAAAGAAACACCACAGCAGCTTCTTCTCCAGGCCGTCTCCTCCCCTCTCCCCTCCATACGCAGCCTCTCCTTCTGAGGAGCTACTCTACGGGTAGGAGCCGCTCACAGTGGTGCACAACCACCACTGTGAGTCCCACCACCGCCCAGCTCATCAAAGAGTCGGTGGGTGTGGTGGTTCTCTCTCTATTTCAACGTTGAGCCATTTCCGCCATTGCCACAAAGCCGAGCTTTCAAGCTCAAGCACTGCAGCAGCACAGCACCGGACTCCTCTTCCGCACATGCAGGCCACCGTGCATGCCAGCAGGTCGCCCTCGCCCTCCACCGCTCACGCCAACAGGCCGCCCGTGCCCCTATCCGCACGCCCTGTTGCCAAGTTCTACCCGTAGCCCAGCCGGCGCAAACCTTCCATACGCGCTCTAGCTTGCGCAGCGGCTCCCGCACTCGCAGCATCGTGCATAGGCGGTCGCGCGAGCCGACCATACAACTCTTTTCATGGCACCATTGCTGGGGAAGTGCGTATTCAAGTAAGTTTTTACTCCATTCCTTTAATTTTTCTCTTCTCGCACCCTTCTCTTCATGGGTGTTTTTGTTTGTTGCTGTGCAGGTGAACCTGCTGCAAGAAGACAGGCAGACGAAGTCGGAGACGTGGGCAGATCCAAGGCAGGAACTAGAGTGTGAAGACGCCGGCACCGCCCTGGAGCTTTGCACACGTTGCTGAACAAGTAGGTCTTCCTTTCTTAGCAACTAGGGTCAACTTGTCACCTTAATAAGAAAAAAAAACTAGAAAAACTTCTTGGGATCTCTTGGGGCAAGTGGATTAAAATTCACTTGTTTGATTGTTTGCCTTTACTCCCAGCACCTTGGGATTTCCCGCAAAACTTTGCATAGCGAAGATCCAAGAATCTTGATTCTTGAATCTTTCGTCGTGTGAAGTATTCTTTGAGGCCAATAAAAAGATTGATTGCCACCCCTCTTTGCCTCATTTATCTGCAATTCGGGATCACCTTTTTGGTGGGGAGACTTGGAATTGAGTTGATTCCAACCCCACACGACCTTTCACGTGCCTAAGATTCGATCCCGAATACTTCAACCCCAACAATTTGATTTTCTTTATCCTTTTGATGAGCCTTGTGTGTGGAAATCATTTTGGTGATTGGGAGCACTTGAATTGAAGTGCTTTGGCTCCCTTTCACACTAATCTAAAATTGATTCGTGCATCCACACATAGAAATCTCCATCTAGGGAAGCCCATTGCATTTTAGCAAGCATTAACCAACAGATAGTGAAGAAGGGTTTGTTGGGCTTAGAAGAAAACTTGTATTCTCTCAAAACCCGGAGATTGGTTGAATTTGTAATTCAGTGAAATCCTAAAATCCATACTACTTAAGGCTGAATTCTAAAAACCACTCACCAATTAAAACGTCAATTCGGGGAGATTTCCCCGTTGCATGCTTGGTTTACATACTCTAAAAATCAATCACTTGGGCATTACCCGTAAATAATTCCCTTCACATTCCAGAAGCACTTGATCCTAAATTGGTAGTAACTTGACCTTATTAAGGATTGGAGGTCTAACTACCTGCGTGTAGTGCCTACGTGCTGGTGAGGGTTCCCGCGTGCTATCGGGTGTCTAAGACTAGGGCAAACGGCCTTTCAATCTGGCTCGGTGGTTCCGCGGTGCTCACATTCGGTTCCATAGTTCGTGATAGTAAGTAACTTAGATCTTTAGGTCTAAGGGCACACTGTAGAGGTTAGGAATTTGATTGTATTGATTTGTCATCAAGTGTAACCTTTGCGGCGTCATTTCGCTCATCTCTTTTCTCTTCGTATCCCCCCAATTCTTCCTGCAATAGTGCATATTCGGGTGGAGGTCACAAAACCCTGAACTGTGTGAATTACCTGATAATTCTAGAAAAGAAGCCAAATCGTCCTCCTCCTCCACAAACATGGCTGCACGCCCACCCCCAAATCCCGAGGGAGGAAACCACCCTCAAAACCCACCAGGTGGTGGAACCTTAGATCCCATAACCTGCCTCGAAGCCCAAATGGAAATGTATAATGAACAAATTGAGGGCATTAGGGAAACATTGGAGGAAATGCGGAACCTTCCTGAATGGGAGGAGCCTAGGTCTCTTAGCTCCTATCAGAATCCCGCTGCTACAGAGACCATAGGACAAATTCAGGTCCCCATGGGTGGGGACGACTTTGAACTAAAACCTAACATAATTGGCCTGATAAATTTTCACTTCCATGGTCTTGCAAGTGAAGATCCTTTTCTCCAGTTGGAAGACCTAACCCGATTGGCTGAAACTGTTAAACCAAGAAATATCAGGTTACCTATAGTCCTCATGAAAATGTTCCCATTTTCATTTTGGGATAAAGCATCGCAGTGGCTACACACCCTTGGGAGAACCAACCACTCTTGGGAAGAGATGCGAACAGCATTTCTCAAGAAGTTCTTCCTAATCGGGCAAACTAATGTGCTTCGCTGTGCTATCACTTCATTTACGCAACAAAATGGCGAACAATTTCATGAGGCATGGGAGAGATACAATGACCTCCTCAGGAAGTGTCCGCACCACGATCTGCCTAAGTGGCATATAGCCTAGATTTTCTACTATGGGCTAAATGAGACTTTGAAGTAGATTGCTGATGCTTCCTATGGAGGGAATTTTATGAATAAAGACAAGAATGGAGCATTCGAATTATTTGAAAATATGAGTGAAAACTCAATGAACAATGCTTTCATTGTCACTTTTAATTGTACCAGCCTGCCCTGTAATGTCCACGAAGTTGATATGGGACCCTCCCATTCATCCACAGATCTTAGCCTTATCGCACAGAAATTGGATGAAGTCTCCGTCGTGCACAAGAAGCTGGATGAGCTTCTGGCCAACCCCAACCGTTCTAAGGCAAACAACCCCACCTCACGACATCGTCACAATCCCAATTCTTCCAACACCAGGCTTATCCTGAGAAACCCCATAAGACCTTCTTTACCGAGTGTCGCGCCAAGCGATTCGGTAAGACATGTGGATCTGGCTTCTGTGAGCCAGTATTTTGTCACGAAGGACCAAGCCTCCATGTGCTCGGATGCATATTTACATGTGGACGCATCTTCTGGCATAGAAGACGCTTGCACCCTGGGGAACAACCCGTTCTCTGCCACTTATAACCCAAGGTGGAGAAATCATCCGAACTTCGCATGGTCCAACAACCCGTAGCACTAAAACCCCGCGGGTTGACCAATGCGACCTTCCGCACCCGTCATCCCAAGGGCCCAGTCTAATCCTATGGCGAATCCGCCATCGGGTCCTTGCGTACTGCAAGCAGAACACGCATCAAGTCCTCTTGATAAATTGATGTGAATGATGACGGAAATGTCCAAGTGCCATGAAGAGAACATGACCTCTCTTCAGCACCAATTGGCGCAGCAGAATGCTGAGATCAGTCAGCTACGCATGGCGACTCGATCTCAGGGCACTCTTCCTGCCCAACCTGTTCCAAACCCGCGAAATTTCGTACCCCGTGGTCCTCAACCACAGGTACGACCTTCTTAGGGACAGGTTCACCAGATTCTACAGGCTCCGAGCATTCCACCGAGATTTCAGGCTAATCCTGCTGCAGCACCTCACTCTTATGTCCCTATTGCGAACCCTCCTCCACCTTATGATCCCACTGGACCCGCATCATCCAATGCTATCACTACAAGGAGAGGTAAGCAGACCGTTGATCCACCTCAACCTGATCCTGGTCCATCTTATTCATTGCCCTCTCATCCGAGTTGCGCACTGCATTCGTGAGAGGACGATACACCCAAATTGGTGTCAGAATCAGTCCCATTCCCTGAGGTTCTACTGAGGGAGCCAAAAGGAAAGAAGAAAGATGCGTAGGCCTTTGATAACTACGAAATTTGTTCAGGGATGTTGAAATCAAGGTACCCCTGCTCGAGGCTATCTATCACATACCTACTGTCACCCAATTTTTCAAAGACTACATAACACCCAGGCGACAATCAAAGAAAACTAAGAATCCGGTGGTTCTCTCGCCTCATGCGAGTTGTGCTATACTATTAAATCTACCACCGAAGCAAAAAGATCTGGGCACACCGCTTATTTCCTGTAGCTTCCAAGGCTGCAATTTTAACCGTGCCTTCTTGATCTAGGAATCTTATACCAACCATCATGCTCAAAAAATTTTCCTTGGGAAATCTGAAACCCACCCCTGTCATGTTACAATTGGCAGATCGTTCTGTCAAAATCCCAAAGGGTGTGGTGGAAGATGTGGTGGTTAGGGTCAACAGTCTCTGTTTTCCTGTTGACTTTCTTGTTTTAGATATGGAAGTTCCTAGCTCACTTTCTGATTCTCCGATCATCCTTGGTCGACCTTTCTTGGCCACAGCCCGTGCCCATATCGACTGCGAGTCAGGCTGTATTGAGATTGCCATTGGATCTGAAAAGCTCAAGCTTAACATCTTCAAGGCAGCCAAGAACTTTGATTGCGATTGCATCGAGGATGACACATCTGACGAGGACATGGCCGTCAGCGTGTGTATAGGATTAATTGGGACCTATTCTGACTGCTGCGGACTGCCTTTAAACATTGACGATTGCCTAACCGACACATATTGTGACGTTCCCCCATCCCTCCCTTGTCCCATACTTTCTCCTGACCAGACTTCTAACGAGGTTTTCTTCGCTTCCCATACCTCGTGGTCTGAGTCATATCCGAGCTACTCACCGCCGGTCCACACTCTTGAAGATCAGATTTCCCTTTCTTTCCCGCCAAATCAGGCGGAGTTGCAACTCCACACTGGGACCTTGAGCCCACATGCTACCCACAGGGGCTATTCCTTTTTGGATCCATATATCCAAGAAGCCCCTCTTCTTGGCCAATCTGAGGGCCAACTTCTTCCTCCTGATTTGTTTTCTGATCTGCCTGGGACACTCTCATCCCAAGAAATGCCAAACCTTTCACCATCCACTCCCAAGCTAAAAGAGCTGCCTAATACACTTAAATACATTTTCCTAGGACCAAATGAAACGCTCCCCGTAATCATCAGTTCAAAATTGACCAGGGAGCAAGAGTGCAAACTAACTGAGGTCCTTATGGAACACAAGGCAGCCATTAGATGGCCATTATCAGACTTATCTTGCATAAGCCCCTCCTACTGCACTCACCGTAATATACGGAGGAGGAGGCTCGACCTTCCCGCGAGATGCAGCGACGTCTCAACCCTAACTTGCGGGAGGTCGTTAAGAAGGAAATTATTAAGTGGCTGGATGGGGGTATAACCCGATCAACGATAGCCCCTAGGTGAGTTCGATTCATGTTGTGCCCAAAAAGGCGGGACTCACCATCTGTGTCAATGACAGCGGCGAATTCAGCCCTACATGCACTCCTACATCTTGGAGAGTGTGTGTAGATTATAGGAAACTCAATGCTACAACTAAGAAAGATCACTTTCCGCTACCTTTCATTGACCAAATCCTGGAGCAGTTAGCGAGAAATAAGTTTTTCTATTTCCTAGATGGATTCTCAGGATATAACCAGGTGGAAATTGACCCCCGGGACTAAGAGAAAGTCACTTTTACTTGCCCCTTTGGCACCTTTGCATTTCGAAGGATGCCGTTCGGACTTTCTAACACGCCAGCAACTTTCCAGAGATGTATGCTTGCGATATTTCATGACATGGTGGGTGACTTTCTTGAGGTCTTCATGGATGAGTTTTCGATCTTTGGACCATCTTTCGATGACTGTCTTGCCAACTTGACCCGTATCCTTAGGAGATGTATTGATGTAAACCTCGTGCTTTCTTGGAAAAAAGGTCATTTTATGGTGCACGAGGGAATTGTTCTCGGACACATCATCTCCGATAGGGGTATTGAGGTTGACAGAGCTAAGCTTGATGTACTTGCTGATTTACCTGTGCCTGGCTCTGTCAAGCAAATCCACTCCTTCCTGGGACACGTCGATTTCTATAGGAGATTCATCAAATATTTCTCCAAGATTTCTCAACCTTTAACTCATCTCCTATCGACCGACGTACCCTTCAATATGGGCCCCGACTGCATACGAGCATTCACGCAGCTGCGTAATGCTGTCACCAAGGCCCCTGTTCTCCAGCCACCTGATTGGTCCCTCGACTTTGAACTCATGTGTGACGCTGTCGACCTTGCAGTTGGAGCCATCCTGGGACAAAGTCGCGATAGACACCCCTTCGTGGTGTACTACGCCAGTAAGACATTGGACGAGGCCCAGCGTAATTATACTACCACTGAAAAAGAACTACTGGCGGTCATCTTTGGGCTGGAGAAATTCCGCTCTTACCTTCTGGGCTCACATGTTATTGTTTTCACTGATCACGCGGCCATTCTCCATCTCATGCATAAGAAGGATGCCAAGCCTAGACTAATTCGTTGGATCCTTCTGCTCCAAGAATTTGACATTGAGATCCGCGATAAGGCCGAAGCCTAGAATGTTGTGGCTGATCATCTTTCCAGACTGGACCCTGACCATATTGGACTTACTCTGCCGATCAATGAGATTTTTCCTGATGAGCACCTAATGGCAATTAATGTGGCAAGTGGATCGTGGTATGTCGACATTGCCAATTACCTTACTTCTGGATCCCTTCCACGTGGCTTGCCTAAAAGCTAGCGCGAGCGTCTCATGGCAGATGCAAAGTATTATTTCTGGGATAATCCACTTCTTTTTCGAATAGGTGCTGATCAAATCATCCGTCGCTGTGTTCCTGACAGGGAATTCCCCAGTGTGCTGTCCTTCTGCCACGATCAGGCCTGCAGAGGCCATTTCTCTGGGAGGAAAAATGCTGCCAAGGTGTTGCAGTATGATTTCTTTTGGCCCTCCCTTCACAAGGATGCACACAAGTATGCTAAACATTGCACTAGGTGCCAGTCGTTAGGGTCAATGTCATGTCGTGACATGATGCCATTGCAACCCATCCTAGCTGCAGAAATCTTCGACATTTGGGGAATTGATTTCATGGGTCCCTTTCCTCCTTCCAACGGCTTTGAATTCATCCTCGTGGCTGTTGATTATGTTTCGAAATGGATCGAGGCTATTCCCACGCGCTGTGCTGACCATGTTATATCCACTCGATTTGTCAAAGACCACAACTTTGCGCACTTTAGGATCCCTCGAGCCATTATCTTGGATGGAGGAAGCCACTTTACCCATGCTTCTTTTCGGGCACTTTTGAGGAAATACGGAGTCCACCATCGTATCGCATCCCCGTATCATCCTCAGACGAACGGCTAGGCAGAGGTGTCGAACCGGCAAATCAAGCAAATTCTCCAGGAAACGGTTTGGCCTAATCGTAAGGATTGGTCCGACAAGCTGATTGATGCACTTTGGCCATATCGGGCCGCCTTCAAGGCTCCCCTTGGAATGTCTCCTTATAGAATCGATTACAAGATGCCTTGTCATTTGCCCATGGAGTTGGAGCATTGCGCTTATTGGGCGGTTCGCCAATGTAACCTCGACCCAGACCTGTATGGTCGAGAAAGGAAACTCCAACTCCAGGAGCTTGAGGAGCTCCATCATGAAGCCTATGATTCTGCTTTAACTTTCAAACAACACACTTAGGCTTTTCACGACAGCCGTATTCGGCGGAAGGAATTTGAGCCATCTCAGCAAGTTTGGCTCTACAATGCCCGACTCAAATTCTTTCCTGGGAAACTGAAGTCCAAATGGACTGGTCCTTTCTTGGTCTCGAGACCATTTCCCAACGGGGCCGTTGAGATTGAAGATCCCAAATCTGGGCATAAATTTACGGTCAATGGGAAGCGTTTGAAACCCTATCTTACTCATGAACCTGTCCCCGTTGGAGAAACTGTTGCCCTACTGGAGGGTAACTAATTTTTTGCCTCATTTTGAGTCCAGCTGGGGACGTTAAATTCAGCGCTCGTTGGGAGGCACCCCAACAACACTCACCTTCCACCATCACTTTTCACGCCACTGTCACAATCAGTTCACTTTTCACTTCACCACCCACCATCCACCCACCCTACCACCCTACTGTATACCCTGCACCTCAGCTCTCGTTACCCGATCTTTCATCCTTCCTCTACCTTTCCCTGCATGCATATGAGGACATAACATCGTTTGGCATGGGGGGGTGGATAGGCATCCATAGGATCTGGGTATTTTATGGTATCATGCAGTTTCCATCTATCTATACATATATATATATAATGGTGTTTAGTAATGATCTGAAGGCTGAAACAAAAATACAATAAGTGTTTATGGATATTCAACCACTATTTTGAAGACTTTCCAGGCCACAGAAGTTTGATTCGCTCAGGCTAGGCTTAATTCACTTGAGCATTGACAAGATAGATCGAAATCTCTCCCTAACAAAGGATGTATTCTTGTACCTGAGACATCAGTACAGGATTCATTGGTTTGCTTCTACTTGAGAGCCTAAGTAATCTTGGTTCACACTACACATATCAAGAAAGACCAGGTGAACATAAGATCCAACCCTAGTGTTCATTAAGGAAGGTGGAGTCCTTACCTGTGCGCGCAGGTAGACTTTTTATCCCAGGCTTTAGTCTTGTGTTTAGGAAAGACTCTTTCCACCAAAAAGGTACTCTCCCACCAAAAAGAAAAGTGTGCTCCTCCAAATAATGTTGTAAGAGATATACTGACACGTGTTTCAAAAAAAAAAAAAGAGGCAAATAAGTCAGTATATCTCGCAAATGTCTGTAAAATCTTCCTACAAAAAAGTTCTTCAGGGCAAATACCCTATTTTCTTTGAGCCACAAATGTCAGAAAATGGGAGTTGAGTTTTCCGTCATCTTTTTAAGGGTCAATCCGAAGACACGAGCTGAAACTGGGACCAACCTTTACTTAAAGATTCATGAAACCCTAGGCTTGAGTCTTAATGTTCATCTGGTTAGTCTTGATCCTTCACTAAGCACAAGCCATAATCTCTTGAGCTCTCGAGTACGGCAAAAACCTCCTGGGTCTTGGAAATCGTACTTAAGGTTTAAATATCAAAAGTCCTGGTTAGTCAAGAGATGATCTATGTCATGTGAGACTTAAAGTACTGGTAGTCTTCTATACAATTGGTTCTCACAATATCCAGCAATAAACACACCTATGTCGCCTCAGGAGAAAATATTCAGCTTAAGATCATTTCTAAATACAATACAAAAAAATGTTTTTCTAGGGACTAGCAAAAGATAGTCATGGGGGTATGATTGCACAAAAAAAGTAGACCAACAATTGTGCCGTCTTATGCTATTTCCTAGCATTGCCAGTGCATATCAGGTATCCATAGTCGCATTTGTAAAAATACACGCATGCATGCATTTATTTGAGAGGGGAGGAGAGTGAAATAAATGGCCTTGTAATTGACAAATTCTTCAAGTGCTTCCTTGCAAAATTTCCATCTTTATTTTTATTTCTATTTGATTTTGAAATTCTTCCCCACGGCTGCAAAGCATGGTAGCTTCCTCCTCGCGCCATTCCCTGCAGCAGCTTGCCCTGCAGCCATACGCATAGCCATGCACAGCCAGGGCATGGCTGTGCATGCCTTCTTCCTCTATAAAAAGGGCACGGCTTTATTCTTTGAGCCGAGCCTGGTCCACACAAAAAAAAACACCACAGTAGCTTCTCCAGGCTGTCTCCTCCCCTCTCCCCTCCATAAGCAGCCTCTCCTCCTTCTGAGGAGCTACTCTACGGGCAGGAGCCGCTCATAGTGGTGCACAACCACCACTGTGAGTTCCACCACCACCCAGCTCATCAAAGAGCTAATGGGCGCGATGGTTCTCTCTCTGTTTCAACATTGAGCCATTTCTGCCATTACCACAGGAGCTTCAAGCTTTGAAGCTCAACCTTCGCAGCAGCAGCACTCACCTCCAACGCACGCATGAAGGCCGCCCTCACCTCCAGTGCACGACTGCAGAACACCCTCGCCTCCCTCTACGCACGCCTGCGTCTGCGCCCTCGCCTCTCTCCGTGCAAGCCAGCAGCTGGTGCAGACCTTTCGCGCATGTGCCAACTCACGCAGCGGCTTCCGCACTCACAGCACCAGGCACAGGTGGTCGCGCGAGCCCACCACGCACTGTAGCCACTGTTCACGCGTTTCAGCGGAACACTGTGGCTACAGTGTGGTGACCGGTAAGTTTCTCACTTATCCAGTCACCCGACACGTCGCAACCAGTGCTAGCCCGAGCCTGCGTCTGTCCCTGCACCTGCTCCAATGCCCTATCCCGCGTGAGCCTTCACCCGCATACGCCCGCCCGCTTCGACGTCTGCGTGCGTCTGCGTGCGAGACATGTGGAGGTGCGGAGTGTTGGATGTGTCTCGCCAAAGGTCAGCTGGAGATGGGGAAGATGAGGGTGGACAGTGGCAGTCGATGGGTGATTTGTGAAATAGAATGAGGGAAAATAGAGAGTAGGAGAAGGGGAACTTATCTGGGGTACTTGGAGCGAAGGGGAGGCAGAGGAGACAAACGACGCATTTGTGGCATTGTCGGAGAAGACAACCCTGAGGGGGAGATAACGGCGATGAGGAGGAGGTCAGGGAGGCGTGCGCTGGTTTGGCACAACGCAGAAGAACGAGGCGAAGCGAACCCTGCCACTGGTATGGCAGCAGAGCAACGAGAGGGGGGAGGAAGAGTCACCGAAGCTTGTGGGCTACTTGGTCAGAGATTGGAAAGAGGAATTCTGGGGGATTCTTCTGCCAAATCAAGCTTGTGGGATTTGAAGGGCACGGGCTTCTGGTGCTTGGAGGGCAAGCCTTCTATTGCAAACTCCTTGTCGGAGAAGGAAGGTAGTTAGGATACCCAAATCTCTTGAGCATTTGCATGAGAGATTGGATGCAAAATTGATCTAGAGATCGTATTCAAATGATGGAGAAATCCTTAGAGTATCTCCCTTCTAAATCTGGGAGGAGATCTCTGAGGATTTGAGGAGATATTAGCCTTGAATCCTTGCCGGAGTGGGATTCCTCCACTGTAATGGTGGAGGGACCTGGATGCAAAGGTGGCAAGGAAGCTAGGGGGCCTTGCGTAAGGTTTTTTCAAAAATTAGGGGCCAGAATGTAATTAGGTGGACCATTTCACAAAGTAGGTCAAGATGACCTTACCTTAGACCCGAATTTTGATATAAACCTAATTTGGACCTAAGGAATCCAATGGTGAAGTTGGATTTTAGGTTTGACCACGTTTGACTGGATATTTTGCATAAAAACTCAAATTTGGTTAAATACTGAGGTAGGACCCCAATCTAGGTCAAAATAGGTTCTAAAGGCCAAATTGAAGGTTCTAAACCCTACAAAAATTTTCTCCATGAATTTTAGAGGGTTTGGTTGATTTTCATCTTGGCCCAAACCTTGTTGAATTAAGCGAGTCTGCTTTAAGGTTATAGAATGTCATTTAATTCTTAGATTGCACACTAACCCATTTCTGACTAAACCACCCAACTTTTTATCTTATTCATACCATTTTACCTATGTTTTGCCTATGAGAAATTCTGTTTATGTACTGTAATGGTGAAATTGCAATTTTTACCCTTTAGTTCATGTTTCTTTCTCAGAACATTAAACCCTTGACTTAAGTCTTTTTTGAGGTTATGCAGGAGCTTTTGTTTACTTTCTCAGGTAAAAATGAGCTAGTTAGGGCTCATGATGAGGCTCTCATCATACCCCCATGCCTAGCTTTTGCTAGTCCCTTAGTAAAATTTTAAGATTTTAACCTCTGTTCTAGACCATGAGTTTCTTCTACTAATTGTGACAAGTGCTTTTTCTTTTTCTTTTTTGTGATTAGCTCGAAATGCCGACAATAGGCCTAGAGGTACTCCAGTATCAACCAAAATCATGACCTGACCCGCTCTAGCCTCAGTCTTTCGCAAAGATTTTTAAAGCCCACAGAAACTGTCCTAGGGTTTGTTGGACTTCGTGGTTAAAGCACCCATGCTTGAGATATTTTTAGCCTAGGTTTAGTTTACAGTGCATTTTTTGTAAGAAAGAGACAGAGGATTTATTTGTTTGGAGAGCTTTCTCTCTCTTTTCTTTTTATTTCTAGATTCGGATTGGCTTGTCAACACAGTCTGTATTGGATTCCTTATCCCCATCATCAATCCTCAAGGGTCCTTGGCAATCGATGCTTCATGATAGCACCGCCCAGGGCAACCCCTAGAACCTTAGCTTTCGAGATTTCTAGATAATCCTACTAATGGCGTTCCATGGCCGAATTCAGACCTTGGCAATAGAAATTTCATGATAATGCCACCCATGGTATCTAAACATGTAGAGTGCTTACATGCCCTCGGTAGGATATTTAAATATCCTAAGAGACAAGCACCGAGGAGACGATATGTTGTTACGCATCTTCGAGGGGAATTTCCTACCTCTCCGCACCGGGAACTTGTCCAAATCAACTTGTGTTGATCGTTCGCTCCTAATCTAGGTGACTTGTTTTAGAACATTGAAACGCTTTTTGCATGATTTTGATATTTATGCGCACTGAATCAGACTGTGTGTGAATTAGGGTGCTTAGGTTACCGAATCCTGCAAATTGAAGGTCAGTTAAGGAGGTCGAATACTCCCTAAGCCTTTAGACCTAATACTTAAGTTTCGCATTTTCCCCAACCTCTTGAGGAGTATCCAGATTTTAGCAGGTACTTGAGTTTTTAATCCTAAGAGTCTAGCCCAAAAGGCCTGAGATCAGCATTCCTACTAATCTCCTTTTATGTCTCCTTAGCACTTTTCTTTCATTTTTTTCTTTCCTTGATCTGGTCTAGAACTTCAGTTAATCCCTTAATCTTTTACTAGCGACTACCTTTTTTCTTTTATTTTGTGCTCCTTGTTGGCATTTTGCACTTTTACTCCTCCAATTTTTTATAACAAAGAAAAACTTCTCTCCCCCTCAGTTTTTTTTCCAAATTTTTCAAAATTTTTGTGTTTTTTGTGATATGTAATTTTTTTGTTGAAACCTTTTCTTGATATGAGCTTTCCTGACATTTTGCACTTTCATACCCCCTATGCCTACAATTTGCAATGTCCCCATTATAAATTAGTTGGGTTCGAATTCTTCTTAGTTCATTCATTTAGGACAGGTGTTGGGTGGGCGAACGGGTTGAAGTGACTGTTGTGAACTATTTCTAGACTCTGGTATGGGTACCTGAGGTGGAGTCGGCTGTATTAATGAATGAACCCTAAAGTGCAATATGAATTCAGCGTAAAAATGTTAGAAAAGGTTTCGGGTTTTTGAAAGAATGATGAGTTGCCTCGCGTTAAGTGCAGAGTTTTACACCATCGGCTGGGCGCAATGAGCTCATGGAGAATGGAGGATAAAGGACGACACAGCCAAATTTGTATTGGTCATGTCAATGAATGGTTTGAGTCACTGACTGTTCACAAAAAAGGGTTCAGAATTTTGGCTGAGTGGGCTAATCTCAACGGCTCCATTTCCAAAGATTTATCGGACTAGGTAGGGTCTGATCCACTTAGATCGTAGCTTTCCTAGGAATAATTTGAGTCAGGCATCAAAGAGTACAACCTTTTGACCAGGATGAAAGATCTTTCTAGAAATGTGTTTATAATGAAAAGCTTTTACCCATTGTTTGTAAATTCGTGAGTTCTCATATGCATCGTGGCATAATTCATCGATCTTGCTCATTTGAAGCCTTCTATGGGTTCCAGCCTTAGAAAGATCTAAGTTGCAATTCCGTACTGCCCAATAGGCTTTATGCTCCAATTCGACGGGGAGGTGACATGCCTTCTTGTTGTCATAGCTTTTGTGCGATTTTAAAGGATGTCACGTTGTAGTATAGCCGACAAAGCGTTCAAACAAATAGAGAATTTTATTACTCGAAAATCGGAGTATCCGAGGTTGAACACAGGGAGCAAATGGAATTTACTACTAATCAAAATGTAATTGAACACTCTAATTTACTCAAAATGTTAATTCAAATATGAATGTATGCCATTAAAAGTAATTATGACAAAAAATATGAAATTGGACGTCTGATCTGGTGATCAGACGTCTTAAAAGTATTTCCCCTTTTTCTTCTTTTGATCTTCTTTCTCTTCTTTTCTTGTTAAGGCTTCTTCTTCCTACCTTTGTATCTTTTCTCTTGTTTCTTCTCCTACCTTGCCTTCCTTCTTTCTTCTTCTTCTGATCTTTGCTATCTTCACTTGACCTTTCTTTCGTTCTCTGGCTTGCTTCTGCCTTGCTCTTCCTTCTTCTCCTGCAAAGGCTTCTTTCCTCTTCTTCTTCTCTGCCTTGGTCTCTCCTTCGCTCAGTTTCTTCTTCTGCTTCTTCTCTTCTCCTTGTGGCCAAGTCTCTCCACGCTCAGTCTGCCTGCACAGGAGCAAAACCTACCCATTTCCCTCTACCCGCGCGTCTCTCTCTCTCAACAATTCACTCAGGAACGCTCTCCCAGAGCCACACAGATATTCGGGTCGGATCGTACCCGAGACCAGGTGCACCTGCAGGTGGTGTGATGCGTGAGGAGTGCTCAAGGATTGGGTCGGTCGGATCCCGCCAGATCCGTGTGGTCAAGCCACGGACGACGGGGCTGAGGCGGCGTGTGCGGGTGCTGCGCGACGCGGAGGAGAGTCAGGAAGCTAACTCTGCCACTGGTTTTGTGGCAGAGCAAAGAGGGAGGGGAGGGGGGCTCGCCGGAGCTTGCTGGGAATTTTGGTCGGGCAGGAGGAGATGAATTGGAGGTGGAAACTCGGCCAAATCAAGCTTAGGTTCTGCGGCAGGGTCTGGGGAGCCTTTTATAGGCGCTGGCCGAACCTTCTAGCGTGTGGAGACCGTGCAATCACCTCCGTCGGCTTGCCGGAGTTGGAAAGAGGGTGG
This sequence comes from Thalassia testudinum, assembly GCA_037157565.1. Classification (NCBI taxonomy): domain Eukaryota; kingdom Viridiplantae; phylum Streptophyta; class Magnoliopsida; order Alismatales; family Hydrocharitaceae; genus Thalassia; species Thalassia testudinum. Next base: position 18,298,170 of record JAZHRO010000062.1, on the reverse strand, counting down.
ATACCTGAATCTCTAGAGAGATTGGGTTCACACCAGCGATTATAATTGGCTTTAGAAGGAAGGGAATTCCTTAGAGAATCCCCCTTCCATTTCTGGGAGGGAATCTCTGAGGGATTAGAGAGTAATCCCTCTCTAAACCTCGCCAGAGCTCGGTTCTGCCCTAACAATGGCGGTAGGACCGGATTGCAAAGGGGGCGAAAAACTTAGGGGGCTCTCTGCAAAGATATTCAAAAGATAGGGACCAAATTATGCTTTGGGTGTACTAAATTGCAAAGTAGGTCAAGATGACCTCCCCTTAGGTCCAAATTTTGGTAAAAACCTAATTTGGACCTAAGGAATCCAATGGTGAAGTTGGATTTTAGGTTTGACCACGTTTGACTGGACATTTTGCGTAAAAACCCAAATTAGGTTAATTGATGAACTAGGACCCTAATCTAGGTCAAACTGGGTTCCAAAGGCCAAATTAAGTGTTCTAAACCATAGGGGATATTTTTCCATGATTTTTAGGGGGTTTACTTGATTTTTATTCTTACCTGAACCTTGTTAATTTAAGCGAGTCTGTTTTAGGGTTACCACATGTCATTTACTTCCTAGATTGTATATGAACCCATTTCTGATTGACTCAACCCACTTTTTATCTCATTTAGACCTTTTTCCCTGTGTTTTGCCTCTGAGAAATCCCATTTATGTACTGCAATGGTAAAGTTGCAGTTTTAACCTTTAATTCATGTTTTCTTCTTAGAGCACTTGTTCCTTCAGTTAAGCCTTCTTTTAGGTTATGTAGGAGCTTTTATCTTCTTTATTGGGTCAAAATGAGCTAGTTATGGCTCATGATGAGGCTCTCATCACTTCCCGTACACTAGTCTGAAGGGAGACATACCTAATTGGGTCTTGTGGGCAATCCTATATGCCCACAATGCTTCTGGAAGTCGAGATGACCAATCCTTCTTGTCAGGTCGAACAGTAACTTGGAGTATTTTCTTGATCTCTCTATTTAATAGCACAGCTAGACCATTAGTTTGGGGGTGGTAAGGAGTAGAGATTCGATGCGAAACCCTGTATTTGGTCATCAGTGGCCTGAACTAAGCTTTTGTGAAATGGGTCCCTCCGTCGGAAATTATTGCTCCTGGAATCCCGAACCTTGAGAAGATGTTTTGATGAATGAATATGATAATAACCTTCTGATCATTGGTTCGGGTCAAAATGGATTCTATCCACTTGGACTCATAGTCAACGGCGAGTAAGATGTATTCGAAGCCATCCGAGATAGGGAACGGTCCCATAAAATCAATCCCCCAAATGTCAAAAATCTCGCATACCATGATCGGCTGTAAAGGCATCATGTCTCGACGGCTCATGTTGCCCAAGGTCTGGCAATGGGTACATGCCTTACAGTGACCGTATGCGTCATTGAAAATTGTGGGCTAGTAAAAGCCACACTGGAGGACTTTTGATGCAATTTTATGTCCTGAGAAATGTCCACCACATGCCTGGTCATGGCAGAAGGAGATTGTCTTCGATTTCTACTTTCGCGACACACCATCGAATTATTTGATCAGCACCAATGCAGAATAGATACGGGTCTTCCCACAGGTAATATTTGGCATCGGAATGCAACTTGTCCTTCTTGGCCTTCAGTAAATTGGATGGGATCTGATGTGATGCCAAGTAGTTCACTATGTCTACGAACCATGGAAGCCCTATATTGATAGTCAGGAGGTGCTCATCAGGAAAGTGTTCTCTGATGGGTTCGGAAGGGTCAATTATTTCAGAAGGAAGGCGGGACAAGTGATCAACTACCACATTTTATTTTCTCACTTTGTCGTGAATCTCGAGGTCAAGTTCTTGCAACAGCAAGATCCATCAGATTAATCAAGGTTTCGCGTCCTTTGTATGGAGATGCCTCACAGCTGTGTGATTCGAGTATATGATAACACGGGAACCCAGGAGGTATGATCTGAATTTTTCTAGGGAAAATACTACAGCAAGCAGCTCTTTCTCAGTAACCGTGTAGTTACGCTAAGCCTCATCAAGTGTTTTGCTAGCATAGTAAATGACCACGGGTTTCCCATCAATCTTCTACCCAAAACCGCTCCTACAGCGAAGTCAGATGCATCGCACATGATCTCAAAGGGTTAAGAACAATCAAGGGACTGTAGGATCGAGGCTTGGCTGACTCGATCACGAACGATCTCAAATGCTTAAGTGCATTCCTAGGAGATTTCAAAAGGCACATCCTTGGAGAGAAGAGTAGTCAGGGGGCGTGTGATTTTTGAAAAATCAGGGATGAATCGATGGTAAAAATCGACGTGCCCCAAAAAAGATCGGATGTCCTTAATTGAGCTAAGCATAGGGAGTTTGGAAATCAGGTTAACCCTGGCTCGATCAACTTGGATGCCTTTCTCTGAAATTAGATGTCCCAGGATGATTCCCTCAGGCACCATAAATGGCTCTTTTCCCAAGAAAGAACCAAATTCACATCGATGCACCGCCTGAGTATTTGGACCAAGTACTGGAGGTAATCGTCAAATGATGCTCCAAAAATTGAAAAGTCATCCAAGAAGACTTCCAGATAATCACCTACCATATCTGAGAATATGGCAAGCATGCACCACTGAAAGGTTGCAGGTGTATTGTAGAGACCGGAAGTCATCCTTCGAAACGCATACGTCCCAAAGGGGCAAGTGAACATGGTCTTTTCTTGGTCCTCTGGATGGATTGCCACCTGGTTGTATCCAGAGTACTCGTCAAGAAAGCAGAAGAACCTATTTTCCATTAGTTTCTCGAGGATCTGATCAATGAACGGTAGTGGGAAATGGTCCTTCTTCGTGGAGGAATTGAGTCTTCTGTAATCAATGCAGACTCTCCGCGAGTAAGCTATTCGGGTAGGTATGACCTCTCCGGTTTCAATCGTGATGATGGTGAGTCTGGCCTTCTTAGGCACAACCTGGATTGGACTCACCCAGCGATTGTCGGAGATTGGGTAGATGATCCCTGCATCTAACCACTTGATGATCTCCTTTTTCACGACCTCATGCAGGTTAGGGTTTAAACGTCTCTACATCTCTCGTGAAGGTTGTGCACCCTCTTTTGTGTAGATTCGATGTGTGCAGTACGAGGGGCTTATGCTAGTCAAGTCATTGAGAGTCCATCCAATGGCTCTACGATGTTGTTGGAGAACAGTAATCAGACGGGATTCCTGGTCAGGTGTGAGTCGGGAGTTGATAATCACGGGAAACGTCTGATTGGAACCCAAAAAGACGTACTTCAAATGCTCGGGAAGGGGCTTGAGTTCCATGACAGGATTATCAGCAGAAGCAGGTGGTTCGGGGTTTATATCAGGAATAAGGGTCAGAGTCATGGGTGTGTCTAGATCAGGTTCATACTCCTCTGTTTGCTGGTTTTGATCTACTAGTGGTTGATCAGGGATAATCAGGTTGTCCTCAATATGCGATTCATCAACCATGGCTTTGATATCACATATTTGCTCTATAACCCCACAATTAATCCCTTGTTGGGCCTTAAAAATGTCAATCTTCAGAGTTTGATTCCCAAATTTTAATTCTATTTGGCCCTCTTCACAGTTCATGTTGGCCCTAGCAGTGGCCAAAAAAGGTCTCCCTAATATAATTGGTGTCCCTTGGGTTCTCAGGTGTGTCCATATCCAAAACTATGAAATCCACCAGGAAGTAGAAATCCCGTACCCTAACAATGACATCCTCGAGTATTCCTTTAGGTGACTTGATGGATCGATTGGTTAACTACAACGTCACCTTAGTCAGTTTAAGTTCGAACTCTTCAAGTTGGTCAAGGATGGATGTAGGTATTAGATTTATGGAGGCACCTTGGTCTAGCAGGGCTCTATCAAATTAGGTTTCACCAATTTTACATGAAATCAAAGGAGTTCCTGGGTCTTTAGCCTTGGGTGGGAGTTTACTCGAGATTACAGAGCTGGCTTGCTATGAAAGTATGATCGGATTCCCAGTTGTGGTTCATGGCTTACGCTTAGGTGTGCATACGTCTCTCAGAAAGCTTGCATAAGCCAGTACGTGGCGGATTGCATCCATCAAGGGAGTGTTTATCTGTACCTATTCAAGGAGCTTGACCAGATCCTCCTCGGGAGCGGCGGGTTTGGTTATCCTTTTTCCTTTGGTCAAGGCCTCAGGAAATGGAATCCTAGTTGGTTCCTCTAGAATAGGTCCTGGTTCTTGATCTGGGACAAGGTATCCTAGATAACTATCCGAGGGTTTTGGCTACAACCAGGCTTGGAATGGTTTGGATAATGTAGGTCTTGGGTTGCTTTACCACTACGAGTTGTTACAGAGTTTAATCCTACCTGGTTTTGGTTTGGGTTTGGTAAGAGGGGTGGCTGCTGCTGAAATCCCGCATAAGATGTCAAAGCTTCCATCCCGTTTGGTGATGGAGCAGCAGGGGCCTGATAGATCATATGTGCGTGGCCTGAATTTGGGTTCATAATGCGCCTTTGGGTCGGCATGTTATTTGGGTTTGGCAGAGGTTGCGAAGGAAGGGTGCCAGGTTGGCTGGAATTTGCCATCTGGGCTAGTTGATTACGAACCTCTATGATCTCATCCTTGTGCTATTTCTGCATTGTCACATTTGTCATTTGAATGTCGGCCAGTGCTTGAAGGACAAGAGTCATTTGATCTTGGTTTGGCCCAGATTGATAGGTGGGATTGGGCCAAGGCTGAGGCGGCTGATATGGATGAGGAGCTTGTGGACGGGGCTGATAAGGTGGTCATTGAGTCTGAGAATTTCCCATCCACTGAAAGTTGGGATGATTTCGCCATCCAAGGTTGTAGGTATTGGAGAATGGGTCATTCTGGATGGCATTAAGGTCCTCGCAGGTCTGAGGAGCCTCATGAAAGTCAGAATACAAGGGTTCAGAGTTCCCCCAACTCAAATAGAGTGGATCGGAGGTCCCTCCGATCCGAGAGTCAGATGGGGATGGATACATGTCCATCCCCTAAGAAGATTGGTGATAGATGTTCTGCACAGTTTCCCTCGCCAGAGGTGGCCGTGCAAAAGAGTTCTGCACAGAGGTGGCTCGTTGCAGATGCTGAGTCAGCTCGTCCACCTTCTTCTCTATGATAGAAACCTTGTCCAACCAATTGGCCATCAGTTCCAAGTCAACGTATGTGGACAGGTCTTGCATCTCATGTGCTCCCCTCAGATTCGTCGATGCGCGGGCATTTGTCCGGTCGAATAAGCCCATGGAGTCATTATTGATAGAGTTCTCGCACATGTTTTTGAGAATCTCCCACACTGTGTCCTCATGTTGACCCATGATGTTTCCTCCGCAACTTGCATTGACAAATAATCGAATGTCTTCATGGAGTCCCTGGTAAAAAGATTGGACTTGTTCCCATTTAGGAACTCCGTGATGGGGGCACTTTCGCATGAGTTCTAAGAATTGGTCCCATGCTTCTTGAAGATGTTCTCCCGTTTGTTGAGTGAAATGGGTGATCTGGTGGTGCAAGGCATTTGTCCGGCCAATGGGAAAGAACTTTTTCAAAAATTTGGACTGAAGTTCATCCCATGTATTGATCGGACGAGTCTAAGTTTGATACCAATGAATAGCCTTGTCCATGAGGGACAAAGAAAACATTTTCATGAGTAGAATATCCCAGTTTTATGCATCAGACCAGAAGGTCTGGGCCAGATGCTTGAGCTGTTTAATGTGCTGGAATGGATCCTCGAAGTTAAGCCCATGAAATTTTGTTATGGCATGAACCATATTGGGCTTGAGTTTAGAATCAGGGCCTCCATCCAGGATTCGAACTTGAGGCTCGATTGCCACCGCAGCGAGATTATAGTGATCTCGCATCATTGGTTACTGCAGTGGGTTTACAATGTTTTGGAAGAGATCATTTAGGCGCTGAAGTTGGTGCTCAAGGTTGTTCTCTTCTTCAATGGGTTGTGCCATGATGGAAGAAGAAGGAGAACTTGGTTTTGAATCAGAGGAAAGGTCTATGTGGTGAGGTTGCTGCACAAACAAGGGCGTCGAGGCTTAGCCTCGGCGAGAATGAATTTCTAAAGGAGGTCTTAAGGATGGTATTAAGGACCTCCTTCCAAACATGCACTGAAGGATGTGATGAGATTAGAAGGTGCTGGACCCAATTGAGACACCCAAAAATTATTGGGTGACTATAGAGGTTCGGGGTGGATGATACCCGTTAGTCAGAAAGGTCGTCCACTTGAGAAGTATCTGGGTAGCCAGTGAGGGAGCTCCTGCAAAGACCCCTATACGGTAGAGCGTCCCCACAAGTTACATGGTTTCCCCCACCCAACCTCTCTTGTCACTGAAATTCCAGGTAGACCAGAATGGGGACCTTGACCTCTTAAGTCTACCTTTTTTAATTATGATTAAGGTGCTTCGGGTTCTACTTTAACTTTAGGTCATTTGAGTGAAGAAAAGTGACCTAATTTTAAGGTTGGTTGACCCAAAGGATCAACTTCACCTCTTATTCCTTTGAGAGCTCTTAGGTCCTTTCTTTTAGGGTTCAAATGGATTAATAGCCTGATTTGCTTAGGGTTTCTCTTGTATAGATCTTTTCAAACAAGGCTTAGGCACAACTCTTTTTGAAATTTTTGCTTCTTTATTTAAGAGAAGATGTGTCTCTAAAAACCCTAGCTTTGCAATCCTTAGGTTGATTCTAGTGGATCCAATTTAGTTGCCTCAAAAATTGATGTCTAGGGCTCAATCAAGAAGGTTTTTGCCCTAGTTACCTTAATTGGATGTGCAATTCAAAATGTGTTGAAATGAAAATTAGGCAACTTTGATGAATTATTAAGTATGGAAACAGGTAGCCCTAGATTGATTTTTCTTTGTTTTTTCATTTTCAGACTTTGAGGGGATTAAGAGAGAGGGCTAATCGAAAGTCACCTGTTCCTTAGTGTGCTTGTTGTGCAGCTACTCTTCTTTTCTCTGCTTTCCGTGAGACAAGCACAACAAAAGAGAGAAATCAAGTCAGTATTGAATCAGAAGTTGTGATCAAAAGTTTCAAAAATGCTCGTTGCTCCGCAGTAATGGAGCCAAAATGTTTACGCAGCAACATCGTGTTTTAACAAATATCTCATTGTAATATAGATGAACTCTCCACGAAAACAAATAAGAATTTATAACTCAAAAATCAAAGTATTCGAGGTCGAACACAGGGAGCAATTGGGTATTCCAAAACTTAAAACCACAACTTTCAATTAAGAGCAATAACTAATTCAACCAAAATTGAAGAGTAATGTGATGGAGTAGGGCACAAAAAGAATTGGACGTCTGATACAATGTTAGATGTCTTAAAATTTCCAACTACAGTGCTTTGAATTATTGTCCTTCTGTGTCTTCTCTCTCTCTTCTTTTGCTTTGCTCTACGGCTATGCTTCTTTTGGCTTCTTCTTTTCTTCCTTAGTCGCTCCTGCTTCTCTTCTTTTTCTGCCCTTGCTTTCTCTCTTCTTTCTCTTCCTGTAGCTAAGTCCTCTTCTTTCTCTACCTCTCTTTGTTTTCTTCTTCAGCTACCTTCCTCTTCTTCATCTTTTGATTTGCCACACCTTTGCTTTAGTGCGTCTCTTGTCTTCTTTCTCCTTGCTGTGGCTACCTTCTTCCTTTTCTTCTCTTGCTGTGCCTCTTCCTTCCTTAGCTTCTTCTTCTTGCACAATCACCACGTAGCAAAACCAACCCCCTACCCTCCCCATGTCTCTCTCTCTTTCTCTCTTCGGTACACTCTCCCAGAGTCGGGTAATTGGGTCGGGTGCACACCCGGGTCCAGACGCACCGACGTGGGTGTGATGCGCGAGAAGTGCTAGGTTAGGTAATCGAGTCGAGTGCTAGGTCCGCGGGGGCAGGTCGCGGACGAGGCATGGCAAGTGAGGGCAAGGGACCTCATCTCTATGTGACTTGTGGCAAACAGAACATATCACAAAATCAATTTAAACTACATACCTCACTCTTGCATTTCCGAGGTGGGACTAAAAGTCCCACCTGCTTCTGCTGGCACCTACAGGAGGATATCTTCAAGCAATTAATGTAGCTGCAGGTCCCGTAGCAACTGCTATCAGACTGGATTCGCTCGCCCACTCAACCCGCGCAGCCTGGGGTCCTGAAACCTAGAGCGCGTGGCCTGAACTCGGAAGCAAGCAAGCTTGTATGCTTGTTAATGGCGAACGGGGGCTCTTCCCTACACGACACAAGAATAGCCATGCGGCTCTATCAGATAATAGGAGAACCTTCACCGTATCATGGCGAAGGTGAGGTAGGGGTCGGCATGGCTCAGAACGACCTAGGCTTGCGTGCCTAGGTCGGTCTGAGTTCGTGTGTGTATGGTTGTTCAGTGGAGGTGTGCAGCGTGAGTGGCGGGTAGTGAGTGGGTGGAAAGTGATCAGTGGTCGATGGCAGAGGTGAAGAGGTTGGTGGTGAGACTTGTGGAGGTGCGAAGTGATGGATGTGTCTCACCGGAGGTCGGCCGGAGATGGGGAAGATGAGGGTGGACAGTGGCAGTCGAGGGGTTGTTTGTGAAATAGAATGAGGAAAGATAGAGAGTAGGTGAAGAGGAACTTATTGATTACGCAGCAATCATAGGTCTTAATTGAACTAAATTAGGCTAGGACTTAGCGTAAGCTAGGGTTATCCATGCATGCATACGCATTATCTGCATCTTTACTGCTTTTCTTTAGCTATGCATAAAATAATGTTATAATGTGCTGATTAAGTGGATTATGTCGATTGCAGCGAATAAGCTGATCAGGAGCTGGATCTGAAGCTAGATCAGGAATAACGGGAGTTGTAGCAGAGCTTAGATATAGGAATAATAATGTAAGGGGGTTAAAGGTTTTCTATTATATTAAGTAGAAATAAAGCAGTAAAATGTGAAGAGCTTAGGTCCATCCTAGCCCTAGGATAGCCTAGAGACTTCCCCAGGCCTTAGCCACCCTTAGATTAGGTCACAACACCCTAAGAAGCCCTAAAACCCTAGTTCCAACCCTTCTCTGGACGTCCAGAGAAGTTTTAAGACTTCCAAGACCCTTAGCCAACTCCCGCACACTTCAAACCCACTTCTGCAGTGTTATTCGACGTCCAGACACTTTGTCAGACGTCCAATTTCTGCAGAATATCCAAAACAGAACCTGAAATCCTTCCTGACTCTGATTAGACGTCCAGACAACAAGTCTGGACTTCTGATTTTTGAGTATAAGACGTCTGATACTGCTCTCCAATTCCTGTTTTGAGATTTAAGCCTTGATCTTGGATCTCTAAGTCCCTAAACCCAATTCCAACCCGATAGGAACCTAAATTAAGGTGCCCTAACCCTAGTACATCACCTCCAGACCTCCCTAAGGACCTAATTAGGTCCTCACTAAACCTAATTGACTTGGATCTTAGTCAATTCCATTAGCCTATTCAGTTGGACTCATTGAGTCCAATTGAGCCATGATCTCAGCACACACTGTCCAATTGGACTCAGTGAGAGTCCAATTGACCTAGACCTGACTTAATTGAGTTGTTTTACTCTCAATTAAGTTTTCACACACCCAATTAAACTTGTATTAAGTTTAATTACACGTTACCTTAGTGAATTAGTGTTTATAACCCTAATTTGAGACCTACCTTGACCTAAACCCACTAGAACCCAACCTAATCAACCTAGCCACCTAAGTTTCGACCCACACACACCCACACACACCATCCACATGAAAATATAAATAGATTTCTCTAGAACTCTCTACCATGTGTGGTTGCCTTGGTTGCCAAAAATAGCAACCAAGAGCCATTCAATTTTTAGATCCACATTTGGTGGATCTAAAAACCACCATTCACCCTCTCTCTCTCACTCTCCCACGAGCTCCCACCATAGGCCTCTCTAGAGAATTCCATAATTATCTAGAGAGCTTCCCTTAGGTCTATAAAAAGACCCCTTGGGTGGCCATTGGCACCCATTCACTTCTTTGGCAATTGCACTCCATTGGTGCCATTCACTCCACCTCCACTTAGCTACTCACTCCACCTCCACGAGCTCACTACCACCACCATGGAGGACACCATGCCGGGATGCTGGATCAACCCTACTTCTCTCCAAGGGTCGGCCTAAGCTACATTGGCCGCCCCTCATTCTCCTCTTGACCACTCCAAGGCCATCGGGGACCACCCCTGAATGCCCTCTACTCTTTTAGTTCTAGATCATGCTTTTCATAAGTTTTACTGCTTTCATTTACTGCTTAGTAGAGTAGTTTCTCTTCTCCCCCAATGATGCATGCGAAATCCCCCCGTCGATTCTTGTATGCAATCGTTTTCTAGTAGCTAGGTTTAATTTCAAGCATTCCTATATAAGCTTTCCTCTAGATTTCCTGTACAAACAACTCTCCCCCAATGAATGAATGAAAATTCATTTATATATATATCTCTCTTTATGTGTTCGAAATCACCATGAGCTGAATGATTATTTTATTTGCATGATTTAAGTGCCTGTTCTCTAACCGCCTATATATTGCGCACCAGAATATTAAGTAGAGCGGCTTTAAGATCGATTTCAAAAATAGAAACACACCTCCCAAAGACGAACGACCGGGACTCAAGTCTCGTTATTTTACAAAACAATATTTTTGACGAACGTTTTGAGCGACTATACTACGACTTTCGACGACTTTCAAATGCGCGAAAACGGCTCTTCGTCACTTATCTGGGGTACTTGGAGTGAATGGGAGGTAGAGGAGACGAACGGCACGTTTGTGCCATTGTCGGAGAAGACGGCCTCGAGGGGGAGATAATGGCGACGAGGAGGAGGTCAGGGAGGCGTGTGCTGGTGCGGCACAACGCGGAAGAACGAGGCAAAGTGAACCATGCTTCTGGTATGGCAGCAGAGCAACTAGAGGGGGAGGAAGAGTCACCAGAGCTTGTGGGCTACTTGGTCGGAGAGGGGAAAGAGGAATTCTGGGGGATTCTTCGACCAAATCAAGCTTGAGGGATTCACAGAGGACCAGGGATCCTTTTAAAGTTGCTGGCCAAGCTTCTGGTGCTTGGAGGGCAAGCCTTCTATGGCAAACTCCTCGCTGGAGAAGGAAGGTAGTTAGGATACCTAAATCTCTCGAGCGTTCGCACGAGAGATTCGGTGCAAAATTGATCTAGAGATCGCGTTCAATTGATGGAGAAATCCTAAGAGAATCTCCCTTCCAAATCTGGGAGATCTCTGAGGATTTGAGGAAATATTAGCCTTAAATCCTCGCTGGAGTGGGATTCCTCCGCTGTAATTGTGGAGGGACCTGGATGCAAAGGTGGTGAGGAAGCTAGGGGGCTCTACGTAAGGTTTTTCAAAAGTTATGGGCCAGAATGTAATTGGGTGGACCATTTCGCAAAGTAGGTCAAGATGACCTTCCCCTAGGCCCGAATTTTGGTATCAACCTAATTTGGACCTAAGGAATCTAATGGTGAAGTTGATTTTAGGTTTGCCACATTTGACTGGACATTTTGCATAAAAACCAAAATTAGGTTAAATACTGAGGTAGGACCCCAATCTAGGTCAAAATAGGTTCCAAAGGCCAAATTGAAGGTTCTAAACCCTACGGGATATTTTTCCATGAATTTTACAGGGTTTAGTTGATTTTTATCCTGGTCCAAACCTAGTTGAATTAAGCGAGTCAGTTTTAGGGTTATAGAATGTCATTTAATTCTTGGATTACACAATAACCCATTTCTGGCTGAACCAACCCACTTTTTATCTTATTCATACCTTTTTACCTATGTTTTGCCTCTGAGAAATCCCATTTATGTACTACAATGGTGAAATTTTAGTTTTTACCCTTTAGTTCATGTTTCTTTCTCAGAACATTAAACCCTTGACTTAAGTCTTCCTTGAGGCTTTGCAAGAGATTTTGTTTACTTTCTCAGGTCAAAATAAGCTAGTTAGGGCTCATGATGAGGCTCTCATCCCCTGACCACAAAAAGAATGCAATTAACCTAAAATATACACAACTACTCTAAATGCTGAATGATGCATGCCATGCAATATTTATAATATGGAATGCAAATCTAAGCCTAGGAACATGCATAAATAGGCATTTCAACCTAAATGGATGTGTCTACATCATACCCCCATGCTTATCTTTTGCTAGTCCCTAGCAAAATTAAACTACATGCTATGTATAAAAATAGAATTTGGACTCAATCTCTTAGGCCTAAGTTGTTTATTAACAATGGAAATTTCCAACTAAGGTCCTAAACTATAGAAGCTCAACAGTATCCGGGTGTCTGCCAGAATGCAAACCGCCCATGTCCTCGCCGTATTTGAAAAGGGAAGATACATTTTTTTTGCTTTTCCTTCTTTTCTAATTTTTTTGGACTTTTGGAGTTTGAGAATTTTGGGATAACTTTTTATGGCTACTCGACCCACCAGACTCAAAAAGGACTCTAAGTGCTAAGCACCTTGTGAAAAGAGTGGAAGACTCACTAGGCGACCGTTAAAGCCGACTTCGGGTTTCTACGATCCCAGGTGGCCTTAAGAATTTCTTCCTAAAGGTTTATCTTTCCTAATGATAGCTTTCTCCGTACTTAATTTTTTATGGGGTCAACACAAGGGCGAACCTAGTGTATATCTCCCTGGTTTATTCTACTTCCCCACTTCTTCCCTATGTGTTTTGGGAATTATTGGACTTTTTTGTGAGTTGGGCTCTGGAAAACCGACTAATGGGCTGTTACCCACGGCAACTTGTCAGCCATACTCGTGCGGTGAAATGTGATTTTATTTTTTGATTTTCTTCTTTTTCTATTAATTTTTTTCTTTTTTTTCTCTTTTTTCTAAGTAGGTGGCTTCCCTGATCTAAGATTTACCTAAAAGTAATAAAATGAGTATGGTCATGTAGTTGGGCTCTAGATAACCGACCAATGGGCTGTTACTCATGACAACTTGCCAGCCATACCACCCTAGACAGTTCATTAGCTACTCAATTTCCGTAAAAATCACCGAAAAGTGAGTCAGTGCAAACAATGTGTAGATGCTTAGACTTAAAGTTCCTTTAAATCAGAGGATAGGTTGATAAGTCATGTACTTATCACCCTAATTTATTTACCAAATTAAGATAAAATTACTTGGCAAGGACTCAAAATTAAGTCCTCATTCGAGTGGACACCTAGGCTAATTAAGCCTGAAGACTTGAAGAGTCTAATTATTTAGGTTTTATCGTGTCATTTCCTAAAGTTAATAACCTCCAAAAGCCAAAGTTCTCTTCTCCTAATTCTATTTTTTTCCTTTTTTTGTCTTTTTGAATATTCAATTTTTTTTAGAAGAAAATAAAAGTGATTCTATAGATCTAAAGAAATAATTTCAAGATTAAGTATCCACCCCCCAATGCATAAATGATGCAATGTCCTCATTGTAGAAATAAAGACATGAAAAGGGAAAAATAATAGAATATCACTTGAATTTCATGACAATCCAGTCAGCTCTGCAGAGAATGCGGAATATACACACGTGCTAAATTTATTACCTTCAGCTAGGCATGGTTCACAAGTAAAGATGACGTTAAAAGTTCAAAAGTATAGGTCAAAATTAAAATAAGAAGATTGATTTTGGAACCTGCAAAAAGATGTCCACAGATGTGGACCAGATTATGGTACAGACCCATGCCCCAGGGTTGAGTGGTTCTCAGGTTTTGGATGAAAATCACCCAAAATCGAAGATTGTTGAGCTTACGGGGCCGAGCCTGCGATTTTGTAGTATGCAACCCAAGACCAAAGTGTCGGACAATGGGTAGAGATGGTTCAATAGGTTCGAATGTCCTTTTAGATTTCAGCTCAAAAAGATAATCAATGATGCTGAGTTTGAGTTGAATGTGAAAGATATTATAAGGGTCCTGGTAGAAAGTAGGTGATTTCAGGTCAATGGGAACCCTTAGATCCAAAATCATAGTTCCCTCAAAAGTAGCTTCCTAGATTTTTATTTCCAACTTCCTATCCTCCAAGATCAAGGTTTCTGGGACCTCCAGATTGTTGTACACCCCATCTAAAATATCCAAGTCCAACAATTGTGGCTGAATTAGGATTGACTTGGGCATAATGATTTCAAAAGTCAGCTCTTCGAGGTGCGGATGAGGAATGGGGCCATTAATTGAATCATTAGGATTCAGATCCTCCAAGCTAACCCCAATTGAATCAAATTCCTTTATTATTGGGCTATCAAATGGTTCGTCAGATTCCTCATGCCCATTTACCTCACTAAAATCATCTTCCTTATGCTCAAGTGAGACTTCACTAAGAGATTCTTTACCCTTAGAGTCAAAGAATTCTTGATACGCATTTATATACGTCTCAAAAACATATGTCAATTCATGATCCAAGGAGACATGTTTTTCTTCATTCCCTGGCTCAGGGATCTCAGGTGAATCAATCGGTTTATCATCAATGGGTTGCTCTAGCCCAACCTAGTCAACCTCGGTCTTAGAAAATGTATCGCTTCCGATAGGTGCCTAAGTAGGTTCAGACATTGACTCTCCTGAAGGGGGTTTATCCTAGGTATCATCCAAAGATTGGACTAAGGCAACCACGAATTTCATTCTCAACCGCAACAATTTCCCAAGTAGAAACTCACCCAAGCCCCTATCCCTAGCTTGTTGGAGTAAATCCAATAAAGAGTTATTCAGCTCATCAATCATTTTTATCATAGGCTCCAATGCTTCAGTGCATGGTGTTGGCTGAGCCTCTAAAGATTGGATGGTGTTCCTCAAGTTAACCAACACCCTATCTTGGATTTGGTTCACCTGAATCGAATGGTTTGGTTCAGGGTTGGGTGGGTTTGGGTTCATTCTAGGGGAGTAAAGATATTGAGGTTCTCGGGTTCCTCCTTGATAGTAGGTCTTCTAGGGTTTTTCGAAGAATGGTGGCATCCTATATTCAGTGGAATACTAGGGAGGGTCGGTGTTATAGTCAACATATCCTTCTTGATTGTAGATCGGGTTAAGTTGATCATCAAAGGATGGAGATCTATAATCATTATAGCTTTGGGAAGGATAGTAATTATAGTCTTGTTATCTAGGGTTAGGTCCTAAACACTGAGGTCTATATTCATATCCCTAATCAAAGTTATCTCAGCTAGGAGATGGGTAATCAGAAGTCGAGTTGGGGTAGTAATCATCTTGGGAATAAGTGGTGGTAGGAGGGTAGGATGGGAGATGAGTGTAGGATGTGGAAGGATACATGGTAGAATAGGAGGGAAATCAGAAGAGAGAAAGGAGCCCTGAATACAAGCAATCAACCCTGTCCTTAGGTGGGTTAGCCTAAAGACCTACAGACTCCCAGGGCCAGTCTTGAGATTATAAATGATTTGGTCTACTTCTATCTAATCAATCCAACCAGTTAGAGGGAGGGGCTAGGGAGAAGGTTCTTCCTTTAGCTTGCACCTCTGGTTCCTAGTGTACCCCCCAGCTGTAGTCGTTTGACGCCACTCCCTTAGCTAGACTTCAGATGGACCAGTAGAAGGAGATTAATTGAAAAAAATCTCATTCTGAGCCTCGAAGAGAGAATCAATCCTTAAGGCCAATATCTACTCAATTCTAATTAGGCATGGGATGATTGTGCTCTTGGAATGTGATGGGCCCTTTAGATGGGTTGTGGCCTTAATGATTGATTCAAATGTGTGTGCGTGCTCAACCAGGGTTTGCAAACAAGGTTATTTGATGATGTGTCTTTTAGGGTTTAACCTTGTTTAATAGATTTTAGGGTTTAATCTTAGGTGCATTCAATCAAGTTCAAGGGAACACTCCAAGTTTTGAAGTCACAGGTGTAGATATATTCCTTTAAAAATCAGAAATAAAATGTGGAGTACCTAGTTTAGTCCTAAAAATCAACCCTAATGGCAAGCTACTTGATGAATCAATTTTAATTTGAGTGGTGCGACCCAAACAACTCAATCAATTGGCCGGTTGCACTACTTAGTTAAGGCACACAAAAAGTCTTAGCGTAGTCAAATTTTCTACTCACTTATTGGTGTGTTTAGGGTGTACCGGATCCATAGGTCAGATTCCGGTTAAGTGGTAGAATCGATGTGAAGTGGTGCGCCTTAAGTCGAGAGTTGTGGGTGTTAATGTGTGTCTCTTTTAGAAAATCCCACAATCAGATAACCTCTTTTTTTTATTTATGTGGATGGCAAGGTGAGTGGAGTGACAAACAAGAGAAACAATTTCTATCCTAGGGTTTGTGAAAACACCTAAGTAGATTAGGTCTTGATTATTAAGGTGACAAAATGATCTAGTGGGTAGGGAAGGGGGGGAAAACTTACAAATGTCTCTACCCACACTTTACTCGAATCTACTGCCTTTGGCTCCTAGACAGGGCTCCTGCAAGACAATAAATCGAAGAAGAAAGATAGGTTAGAAAAATATGTAAGTAATGCGGGAAAATGCGAAAAAAAACCAAAGAGCATTGCCTCCCTAGCAACGGCGCCAAAATGATAGCAATGGATACGCACGCGAAAAGGCTCAGAGTTTGGAAAACCCATCGTTGTAGTTCGATTCGCGAGAAAATCCATCGATCAGATAAAATTTATAACTGAAACTCGAAAAGTGAGTCCCAGGTCGAACATAGGGAGGCGAATGTTTGGTTTTGAAAATCCGCATTTCACTTTTATTCATTTTTGTCATTTTTGTCTTTTCTAATGTTTTTGGTAGTTTTAGCAAGCATGATATCAGGTTGATGAATTCTTATCTATCTAATCTACTTGCAAAATATAAGGGAGACAGACAGAGAGAGAAACGATCATGTATTTTTATAATTAAATGTTTATTACAACTAGGAATGCGAGAAATCTATATTAAGAAAGCAATAAAGATAGAGTTAGGTGAGAAAAATCCCTCTCAACAATCGCTTGGAGGATGACTTGCTCTGACGTTTCCTGGAGGAAGGTGGTGAGTGGGACGAACGAGGACGAAGTCAGAGGACAGGGGGCAAGGTAGGATGGCATCATGGCGAGGATCTACTTCCCGAAGTAGGTGAGAAGCTCCACAAATGGGGATGAGGGGAAGGAAAAATATTTGATTTTCTACTCTAGAGGAGCATTCCAGGCTTGGGACAAGCTCTCTCTAGAGCATTGGAGGTGGTGAGAGGAAGAAAGGAAGAGATGAACAAAAATTGGAGGGGTAGGGGTCTTTTTATAATGGAGGATAGAATCAAATTCGTATACAGGACATTTAGTGACAGTCATAAACGTCACTGAAGATATGCCACAAACGTCACTGAAGATCGTATGCCAACCCTCGCCCTTGCTAGAACATGCATCACGTGCCCCTATTGCTGCACCGCTGGCATGCTTCGCGCACCCACGTGCACTGCCGCTACCTCCGCTCGCCCATGCCCGCCCGCTGTGCTGCTGCATGTGCGTGCCTCCACACGTGCATGTGCCTATGCTACTGTGCACGTGTAGTGTCGCGTGCATGCTCATGGGCGGCCTGGTGTTGCACCACATGGTGCGATCTGGGCCGTCCATCTTCTTTCCATTGTAGGGGCTGCTACAGAGGTTCGTTGAGTCAATTTCCATGCCGTTAGGCTGCGATCATTGACCTGAATCCATCCATGCAGTCGGATTTTTCATTTGAAGCTTCAAATTATGTCATCTAGCCCCTTGGCCATTGGTCTTCCTTGGACTATATATGGTGCTACAGGACTCCGATCAAGGTGATTTCGAAGGCATTAGACTCCAATCATCATCCTGATTAGGTCCGTATGGTCGGATTGTCAATTCGAGGCTCTGAAATAAATCTCCTTTCCTGACCACAAAAAGGATGCAATTAACCTAAAATATACACAACTACTCTAAATGCAGAATGATGCATGCTATGCAATATTTATAATATGGAATGCAAATCTAAGCCTAGGAACATGCATAAATAGGCATTTCAACTTAAATGGATGTGTTTACATTAGGGGCTAGAGAGCAAAACCACCAATTAACCTAAATTAATCAGATAATTCGGTTGGCAATGGCACAAAATGTAAAAAAAAATTCAACTCAAAAAAAAATTTATTGAGGAGGGTTATGCGTGCAAGGAGTGGGCTCCCCGACCATTTGCTTTGGTGGAGGGGGTCCACCAGAGGAGAGGAGTGCACCAGTGTGGTTGCTTGGCCTGGGACGGTCGGATGTGGCCGTGTGGCAGATTGGATGCCGGTGGTGGTGGGTAGTTGCAGGTGAGCCGTGGACTCATTGACAGGTGCTTACGATCGGTGAGGAGGCTCGTTGGTGCTTAAGATTGCTGGAGTTAGCTTGGGGCTGAGTTTGGCAGTTGGAGGAGTCTCGGAGGAGGTGCTGCGAGTTTGGGTGTGTTGGGTTCTTTTGGGATGGGCTGGAGGAGAGAAAGAAGGCAAAGAGGAAAACAGAGAAGAGGAGAAGGGGGGTAATGGCTACGGTGTTGGTGGCAACGGTGGGCATGTATTGTGGCGAGAAGGAGGAATGAGGAGGTGGGTCCTGAGGTCAAGAGTGGTGGTTGTTGAACGTGCGAATGGCTACGCTAACGTGTTTGGTTTTGGAAAACATGTCGTTGTAGTTTGAAAACGAAGAATTCGTGTTCAACAAATAAAATTTATACCGAAATTGAAATTCTGGGTCGAACACAGGGAGGCGGACCTTTGATTTAAAAACTACGTGTTTCTTTTTATTTGTCACGAAGTAATTCAATTTAAAACTGTCTAATTATTTATAATAAATAGAAGAAAGAGTGAGAGGGTAAGAGAGAGAGAGAATATTACACATAGAAATCAAAATGGGATGTAGAATAGACAAAGAATTTATCATTGAGGAGATTATTCATTACAACTAGAAAGCATAAAACAATTACACTAGAAAGCGATAAATTTACTCTAGAAAGCATTAAAAGAATGGAGGGAGAAATGTCCTCCTTAATGATTGCTTGGAGGACGAGCAGAACTACACTAGAAAGTAGTAAAAAGAATAGGGAGAGAGAAATCCTCCTCGACGGTTGCTTGGAGGACGAGCCGGACAGGACGATGCCTGGACGAAGGAGAACGAAGCAGGACGAAGGAGGACGAAGCAAAAGAATGGGAACGGAGCAGCACGCCGTCGTCGTCACGGGATCCACTTCCGAAGGGGGACGAAAATTTGGACTTTATCTTGCGAGGAGCATCCCGGGTGTGGGACAAGTTCTCTTGAGCTTTGGAGGGGTAGAGAAGAGAAGGAAGGGGATGAGAATTTCTTATGGAGGGGGTCTCCTTTTATAGTTGCAAGGAGTGGTGGCAAAATGGGCATTACAACTTTAAAATAATAAATGAGGGGTCTTTAGTGACGGATAAATCCAAAAAAAATTTTCTTAAACCCAAATTCTCTTTCCTAATTCTGATTTTTTTTCTTTTTCTAATAAAAGAAAATAAAACAAATCTACGGAGCTGACAAATGAATTCAGAGATAAATATCCACCCCCAATGCCTATCTAATGCAATGTCCTCATTGTAT
Organism: Thalassia testudinum; assembly: GCA_037157565.1. Classification (NCBI taxonomy): domain Eukaryota; kingdom Viridiplantae; phylum Streptophyta; class Magnoliopsida; order Alismatales; family Hydrocharitaceae; genus Thalassia; species Thalassia testudinum. The sequence continues at coordinate 18,278,719 of JAZHRO010000062.1, read as the reverse complement.
TAAAAAGGCATAAAATAGAATGGAAAAGCGTAAAAAGCACCTGAATTGCGTGAATGTCAGGTCCGCTCCAAGATGAAAATGAAAAAGAACTGTATATGTGTTGAGTTTAGTGCCTTCAGCTAGGCACACTATACAAAGAAAAGAAATGAAGAATTCACAAGTGCAGGTCAGAATTAAAATAAACAGAAGAATCCTCTGACCTGTCAATAGAGGTCCACAGATGTGGACCAGATTGTGGTGCAGACCCATCCCCCATAATCGAGAATATCTTAGGTTCTGGATAAAAATTACCCAAAACCTAAAATCAGAATGCAAGCGGGGTCAGGTCTGCGATTTATGAGGATGCAAGCCAAGACCAAAAAGTCGGGTTACAGAGAATTGAAGTTCAAAAGGATAATCGTTGAATGTGTGCTTGAGTTTGACATCCTCGAAACAAATGTCGTAAGGGCTCTGATTTGATGGTTTTAGCTTAAATGGAACCCTTCGACTCAATCTTCCATTTCCTCCAAAATTAGCTTCCCAAATCAGAACTTCCCAGCTCCTAGCCTCCTCATTCTGAATGTTAAATTCTGAGACCTCTTGCATGTTAATCACCCCGTCTGAAATCTCCAAGTCTAAATGATGTGGCAGAATCAAAATTGACTTGGGTCTAATTATCTCAGAAATAGAATTATCGATAAGCTCAACGGGGTGTAACTGATAATCGGGCCATTGAATTGATTCATCCAGAAGATGTAATCCTGGATCTGTAATGTGTGCCCTAAGATCAGTTTCCTTAGTTATTAGGCTATCAAATGATCTATCAGATTCCTCAGGCCCAATCGTCTCATAGAAATCGTGTTCAAAAAACTCACGTGAGACTTTGCAACTTGAATCTTCACCATCAAAGAAATCAGGATCCGTATCAATGTATGTCCCAAAATCATTTGTCACTTTCTGTTCCAAGGAGACATACGTTTCCTCGTAACCCGGCTTAGGGATCTTAGGTGAAGAAATCAAATCATCCTTAATTGGTTGCTTTAATTCAATCTGGTCAGCCTCGTAACACGTGTCCCCCCAACAGGTGCCTGAGTGGGTTTTGCCATTGGCTTTCCTAAAGAGGGTTCATCCTGGGAATCATCCCAAGATTGAATTAAAGCAACCACGAATCTCATCCTCAATTTCGCTAATTTCCCAAGTAGAAACTCACCCAGGTTCTTATCCTTAACGTCCTGGAGCCAATCCAACAAAGACTTATTCAAATCATCAATCATTTCAATCAGGGGCTCCAATCTCTCAATGCAAGGTATTGGCTGAACTTCTAAAGATTGAATGATATTCCTCAAGTTAGCCAGAACCTTATCTTGAACCTGGTTAACCTGTACCAAATGAGTTGGTTCAAGGTTGGGCAGGTTTGGGCTCAATGCAGGGGAATTAACGAATTGAGATTCGTTATACCCTTCCTGATAATAGGTCATTTCAGATTGTTGAAAAGATGGTGATGACCTAAAGGCAGTGAAATCATAGGATGGGTAAGGATCGATGTATCCTTCTTGATTGTAGATCGTATTAGACTGTTCATGAAAGGAAGACGATCTATAATTGATGTAGCTCTGAGAAGGATAGAAATCAGAATCAAAGTGTTCAGGGTTAGACCCTAAACACGGAGGTCCGGAACTGTATCCCCAATCCGAATTATCCCAACTAACTGATAGTTGATTATAGTATGAGTTGGGATAATCGTCATGTTGAGGATAATTCACAACAGGAGGGAAAGAGTGGGAATGCGTGAAATATGTGGAAGGATTCATGAGACACGGGAGGAAGAAAGGTGCCCTGCAATACAGACAATCAAACCTGTCCTCAAATGGGTTAGCCTACAGACCTACAGACTCCCAAAACCCGTCTTGAGATAAAAAAATGATTTTATCTACTTTCGTCTGTTCAATCCAACCACTTAGGAGGGACTGAGGAGAAGGTTCTTCCTTCGACTTGCATCTCCGGTTCCTAGTGTACCCCCTAGCCGCGATCATTTGACTCTGCTCCCCTAGCTAGACATTAGATTGAATAGTAGAAACAAATTAATCGAAAATAATCTCGTTCTGGATTCTGAAGAGCGAGTCCAATCCTTAAGGCCAACGTCTACTCTGTTTTATTTAGGGCTAGGTTTGAATGTGCTTTGGAATGTGATGGGCCCTTTAAATGGGTTGTGCCCTTAATGATTGATTTGTGTGTGCGTGCACAACCAATTAGTTTCAAGCAAGATTATTTTTGATGCGGTGAATTTTAAGGTTCAAATCTTGCTTAGTAGCTTTTAAGATTCAACTTTAGGTATTTTCAAACAAGTTTCATTGGCACACCAGGTTTTACAAGCATAGGTGAAGATGTTTTCCTTTAAAGCTTAAAAAGAATGTGGAGTGCTTGGTAAATCCCTAAGAGTTGAACCTAAGTGGCAGCTACTTGATGAGTTTATTTTATTTGAAGTGGTGCAGCCCAAACAACTCAAAAAACTGGCCCCAAATGCACCACTAAGTTAGGCACACAAAGATGGTTAACCTAGAATGATTTCTACTCTTTTATGTGTTGCTTTGTGTGTACCGGTCCCACAGATCAGAACCCGATTGAGTAGAAACAAATCAATTCGGTTAAGTGCCAATGAATGTGGGTGTACGTTGTGTGTTTGTTGAAAATTGCCCCACAAAATTATCTTTTTATTTTTTTATATAAATGAAGGTGGAATGAATGTGAGTGAGAATCCAAACAACCAAACTATTCCTAGGATTTATACAAACATCTAGGTTAATTAGAATTTGGATTTAATGTGGCGAATGAAATCTATGGAGGGGGAAAGAATGGGGAATAACTTACAAAACCTTCCACAGCACTTTACTCCAATCTACCGCTTCTGCTCATCTCAAAAGAGTCCCTGCAATCACAATAAGAAAGGAGAGAAGTGAGGTAAATGACTTGTAAGTTACAAAACGCGAAGAGAAATCAAAGATCGTCACCTCCCCGGCAATGGCGCCAAAATGTTAAGCGCACGAATTGCTCCCAGGCAACGGTGCCAAAATGTTGAACGCACAAATGACTACGCTAACCTGTTTGGTTTTGGAAAACCTGTCATTGTAGTTTGAAAGCGAAGAATTCGTGTTCAACAAAAAAAATTTATACCGAAATTAAAATTCCAGGTCGAACACAGGGAGGCGGATGTTTGATTTAAAAACTACGTGTTTCCTTTTATTTATCACAAAGTAATTCAATTTAAAACTGTCTAATTATTTACAATAAATAGAAGAGAGAGAGAGGGTAAGAGAGAGAGAGAGAGAATATTACACATAGAAATCAAAATGAGATGTAGAATAAACAAAGAATTTATCATTGAGGAGATTGTCCATTACAACTAGAAAGCATAAAACAATTACACTAGAAAGTGATAAATTTACTCTAGAAAGCATTAAAAGAATGGAGGGAGAAATGTCCTCCTCGACGATTGCTTGGAGGACGAGCAGAACTACACTAGAAAGTAGTAAAAGGAATAGGGAGAGAGAAATCCTCCTCGACGGTTGCTTGGAGGACAAGCCAGACGGGACGACGCCTGGATGAAGGAGAACGAAGCAGGACGAAGGAGGACGAAGCAGAAGAACGGGAACGGAGCAGCACGCCATCGTCGTCGTGGGATCCACTTCCGAAGGGGGACGAAAATTTGGACTTTATCTCGCGAGAAGCATCTCGGGTGTGGGACAAGCTTCTCTTGAGCTTTGGAGGGATAGAGAAGAGAAGGAAGGGGATGAGAATTTTGTATGGAGGGGGTCTCCTTTTATAGTTGCAAGGAGTGGGGGCAAAATGGGTATTACAACTTTAAAATAATAAATGAGGGGTCTTTAATGATGGATAAATCCGTCACTAACGCCCCCAACATGGGCGTAGCTCCCACGTCCACGCGCGCCTCCTCGGCTGCCCGCTTCTTCAACGTATATGCACGTCCATCAGTTCTCAGCCGTCCGATCACGAGATCGGATGTCTTAAGTCACACCTTCAACTGCTGCACTGCGCGCCCGCCTGCGTGCGATCGCACGTGACGCTGTGCATTCAATCGCGCATGAACGCTATCAGGCATACGCGGCCGTCCGATCAAGATCCAACGCCCGGCCACGCTCAATCGCCCGCGCCTTCCATCCCTTCGCTACAGCTCGAACCCGCGCCCGCCGCTCACGTAAGCGTGCTCGACCGCTGCTCTACGAGGTGCAGATGGTCGAGCAGACGCTTTTAGGCGCGACTGACCACAATCGTTGGATCAAGATCCAACGGCGGAGAGCGAGCGGGTGCGGGGTCTTCAGAAGTTGCATGCGGCCGTTTGGGCGGCCAAGATGGCACCACATGGTGCCATCTTGGCCGTCTCTCTTCTGGAAGTTGTAGATGGTGCCACAGATGTCGGATTGACTCGATTTTTGTGTCGTTGGGCTGCGATCGTCGATCCAAATTCATCCGTGTGATCGGATTTGTCATCTGAAGTGTGGATTTACACCATCCTGGCCCTTGATCTTCTAGGGTTCCCCGATCATTATCTGATGTTATGGATACCTGATTAGGGTGATCTTGGAGTCGTTGAATTCTAATCGTCGCCCTGATCACATCCATACGGTTTGATCTTTGATCTGAGGCCCCAATAAAATGTTTGCCCTGTCCAAGCACATAAAAGGAGACAATTAACCTCCATTTTATTCAAACTACTCTAAATGCAAGATGATGCATGTTATGCAATATTTATATCATGAAATGCAATCCTATGCTTAAGAACATGCATAAATAGACATCTTAAGTAGCATAAATGTGTTTACATCAGTGGTGTTAGCATGGGAAGGGAGAAGGTGGTGAAGGTGGGTTGCACTGCAGGTTGAGAAGAGGAAGAAGATGAAAATGAGGTGGATGGGGTTTGGCTGCGAGGGGGTTAAAGTGGTGATTTTGGGTTTGGGTTGAAGTTTCCGGTGGTGGTGTTGTGGCCACACGCTATCACCGTGCGACTAGCGAGAGGGCGGATTAGCGGAGATGGAGGTACGCTTTAGGCCACAATGCTTGCCTCTACCATGGTATGGTGCAAGCTTGGTTCATGGTGCCCACGACCGGAGGAAGAAGGTCGAGGGCTTTTTATCATACTCCTCCATAGCGCTGCTAACTGACGGCCACAACCTCTGAGATTTTGAATTCCCATTACTAAAATTATCCATGACCCAATATGGAAGTTGGGTCGGCAGATTGTGAAGAGGGTGAGTGGGTTTGGAGGAGGAGGTTGATGGTTTATTCCTGAAATAACGACAAATAAAATAATTATTTATATACATAATAAGTTTTAAAATGCAATAGAACATATGCAAATCTAAGAATGATATATGCAATTATTCTATGACCTAATGTAGTTATTAATGAACATAAAATGCAAGAATAAAGCTAACTTAGGCGTAACAATAGTCCATTGAAATGGACTCATCACCTCGCAAGTCTGAGGAACTTTAGAGTAATCAAAGTACAAGGCTTCAAAGTTCCCCCAACTAGAGTAGGATGGTCCGGTGTTTACTTCGAAACCAGGATCAGATAGGTTTAGATACGTGTCCATCCCCTGATATGCATGGTGGTGAATGTTATGCCTGGCCTCCCTACCTGAGGGCAACTATGTATACATGTTTTGCTGTGAAGAGGTGGCTCTCTATAGATGTCGAGTCAATTTGTACGCCTTCTTCTCAATGATGGAGACCTTATCCAGGCGATTGGTCACCAACTCTAGGTCAACGGATGTGGATAACTCATGTGTCTCGTGTACCCCTCATGTGTTTGTTAATGCACGGGTGGTCGTTCAGTCAAACACACCCATAAACTCATTGTTTATGGAGTTCTTGCACATGTTCTCGAGAATCTCCCAAACTGTGTCTTCATGTTGGGCCATGACGTTGCCACCATAGGATGCATTGACAAATAATCGAATGTCCTCACGGATTCCCTGGTAAAATGACTAGACTTGTTCCCATTTAGGAACTCCGTGATGAGGGAATTTCCATAAGAGATTCAGAAAGTGGTCCCATGCCTCATGAAGTGGTTCTCCTACATTTTGCATGAAATACGTGATCTAGTGCCTCAAGGCATTAGTGCAACCAACTAGGAAGAATTTCTTCAAGAATTCAGATTGGAGTTCATCCCATGTATTGATCGATTGAGTCAAGGCTTGATACTAATGGGTAGCTGATGAGACACTATCATGATCTCTAATTACCCCTAATTAACTAGTCTTCCTAGTTAATTAGCTAAGGTTATGAATTTATAAGGGTTAATTATAGAATAAAGGATATCTAGTAAAGGACCTTAAAATAAGTTAAAAATGACATTTTATCATTCAATTAACATTATTAATAATATAGTTAATAATTGGACGCGAAATGCTATTAATCATTCTCCTAATTAATAAGATAAGTAACTTTAATATAATGTATACCAAAGTATATAATAACTTAAGTAATTTTACTTAATCTAATAAATTAACCTAAAAAGGTCAAAAATGTAAATTCAAGGTGTAAACATAATATTTACCTTACTTGCTAACATATATAAAAAGTTGAAAAAGATCTAAGTTAAAATAAATCTTCAAAACCTGGGTTTACATTTTGGTCCTTAAAATTCATTACAGTCGGGTCCTTATTTCTCACATAGGTCCTTAAATTTTATTTCATTTAAGTCCCTCTTCGTCTTCTTCTTCTTCATCCGAATGAACGGCTGGCGCCAGAGAGTCACCCCACCGCGCGATTACCGCCCTACCGACATCATCCTTCTTTGTCCAAGTTCTTGTAGCTTGCGCTCACCACCTCCACTTCATCCATCGGTTTGGATTAACCGGAAATCCTATTTTTCAGTGGGAGATAACCTCACCGTTGTCGAAGATGATGACGGAAGTTAAGCTCCTCAAGCTCCTTCTTCGGCCAGACCCCGCCACTCTCTTCGCCGCCAACTGCTATAAATACCCCCTCACACCTCTGATATTATTCAAGTTGGCTTCCTTCCCTCTTCTAACACTATAGCTGACTTCGATAGGCTATTCTTCCAAAACTCCGATGACTTTCCATTCCAATTTTCGACTTCCTCCGTCCATCTTAATTAGCCGAGGAGATCCGCCGTGGTCTTCCGCATCTCTAACACAGGCACCGACCCAAGGAATCCTCCGCTCCACCTCAAATCTGCCTACCGGAGATCTTTCTTCCACCCTCTGATTTCGTCGTCTACTATGAACCTTCGGCGGAACCCTATTGACCCCTTCGTCCAGGTAACAGTAGATTAGGAGTAGGAGTAGGAGTAGGCTAGCTTAGTTAGTTAGTTTAGGTAGTTAGATTAGAGTAATTTTAGATTTTAGTTTCATCTTCTCCGACTCTAGCGAGTTCCTTGAGCACGCCAGAGACTTAATTTCATCTTTCTAAATCACTATCCACCTTCCTTTATCTTCCATAATCACTTCTAAATCACTTAATCATTTAATTGAATCACCTGATCGCCTAATTCAAATTTCACCTTCACTGACTACTGACACTGTCTATGGTGATAGTAATCGATATAATTCCACCTTCATCAGTTCTTCATCATCTATCCACCACCTATGAACCCTAATCGACACTATAATACATATTAATACCACATATAAATTAAACACCCAAATATAATTAAGTTTCTAAGCTTGCTGTCCATTGTGGCTCAGGAACAGTTCAAATCTTAAATTAAATACATATTTATGAATATAAACATCTGTTGACTTGTTTGAACCTCTCAATAGAGTGGTTAAATAAGTCCTGAGCTTATTTCAAATCAGATCTTTAAGAAAATGAATTCACTATCAAATCTTAATTTTAATGGACAAATGAAGAATTAGATGTGATACTGAGGTTCCTTGCAATCTCAGGGTCTTTTCTAAATCAAAAATGGTAAGTTTTCACAATCTATACACACTTTTCATATTTTCTGGACTCACCGGAGCTCCGGCAAGCTCCGACGAGGCAAAACTGTGTTTCAACCACTAGAATTTGTTGAGAAGCTCCAGAATGATATTAAATGGATCACTGATTGTTTTAAGGATGTTTATTTGAGGATTTAATGTATGGAGATATAGATATGAACTTCATCTTCTCCAACTCCGGTAGAGTTGGAGAAGTCTATTAGTTAGGTTTAAGTTGATTTTAAGGAACCTAGAAGCTTCAGTGCAATGCATTGAAGCTGTTTAAGCCTTTAGAACACTATAACAACCTTCCATTAGCTCTGTCGAACAAAGTCATTTTGAACCTCAGGCAGCGAGCCTGAAACCCTAGGAATCAGGGCCAGAACACCTATTTGAAGATCTGAATAAGTTCTGGGTGTTGAGAAGACTTTATTCGAGGCTTTGATTTCTTGGGAGAAGGCTTTGAACAGAAAGTCAAACTTTTGTTCCTTCATAGTCAAACCTGAGGAGGAAACTTTGTTTCTAAGTTCAATTTGAGGAATTGATGCAATTAAGTTGTTTCTGGGAACTTGTTTGATGGTTTTAGATAGAATTAAGTGAGCTTAGATGAATAAATGTTTGAGAATTTGAATCCTGTCAATTTGGGTTACTTTCAAACCCAAACCAATAGCAATGCCATTTTGTTGAAATATAAACTTGAATCCTACCCAGATGAGTTAATTATAACCCTTAGAATTAGTTCAAATTGATTAGAAGCATTCTTAAGTGTCTGTTGCACATAATGAAGTCTGAAGATCTGAACTCTGAAGCTTTTAGAGAAGTGAAGAGCTTCTCTGCTGGTCTTGAAGGTCTTGAGAGCTTCAAGACTACTCTAACAGATGCGGAATTAATTGTATAACCTGTACAGACCTTTAAATAAGAGAGAGAAGTCCATTTGAGGACTCTGTAGATATAATTTCACTTCCAGGCTAGTAATAGCCTGTAGGAACCCCTGATGTCATCTTTTACATTAAAAAGGAAAACATCCTCAAAACCTTAAATTGACCCTGTAATTGTGTAGATCTACCTTGGAGCTTTCTAACAAACTTGAAATCACTCGATTTGGAGCTCTGGGTAGAAAGTTATGATCATTTGAAATTGGGTTTGGAAGGGGTTAGTTAGTCCCACATCGCTAGTCCACGAGTGTGGGCCTGGGGATAAAATGAATTTGTTGCATGGCCTCTTCAGTCGTCAGCACTCGGTGCACCGGTTACCAATTTGATTTGAGCATGTGCATGTGTGTGTGTGTGCGGGCTTATGTGCCTACAGGTGTGCGCCCTTGGGGGCGTAAGCGAGTATGTGCCCTGGGAGGGTGAGAGGCCTGAGAGGTCTGGTTGAGCAGAGTTGGCTCGAGACTGTGAACCGGTAAGAAATAAACCGAAAATGAACCTAATTGAGATTAGGAGAGGATCGAGTAGGGTCTGGTCCCACCCTGGTCTCAGGGTGCTGTGTATTCTCGAAAGGACCTCACCGCAAATAAAATAAATTTTGGTTAAAAAAGGTAAAAAAAACCCAATTCAGCTGAAGGACTTAAGGAAAAGAGAAGTCGATGGTTGTTAAATGCTAAGTGTTGAGCAAAGGCTAAGGAACAAAGGAGCACAGGCACTAAGGAAGGAAAAGACTAAGGAACAAAAAGAGAAGACTAAGGGAAGAAAAGAAGGCAAGAGAAGACAAGAACAGAATAGAAGAAAGGTAAGAAAGAGATCTCGAGAGAGAGAAGAAAATAAAAGAAAGAAAGAAGAAGAGAGAGGCTGAAGAAGATAAATGAAGGATATTATTTTTCATACATCATTACCTTTTGTTCTTAATTGTACAAAGTCATGTTTTAATAGAATAACTTTCAATTGCCTTAATTTCTTTTGAAATAAAATTGGAAAACAAACATCATTTTGAGTAAATATATTTTTTATATGGAATTTTGTATATTCTTTATAGTTTAAATATTTTGGCAAAATTCATGTTTTAAAAATCAACTTAGTTATACCTCATAAACTTATAGAGAAATAAAAGAAAATTGGTGAATTTGGAAAAATTATTATACCTCCCAGTGAACGACCAGGACTCAACTAGTAAAAATTTCTAAAATGTTAGGTTAATTCGACCCTATACTACACAACCGACACAATTTCGAGTTAACCTAAGTAATTTCTTCTACTCTTAATTAAGTGAAATTAACTTAATTATTGAGTTGAGTGAAACCACACGATCAGTAGCCTTCTCCATAAGAGAGAAGGAGAACATCTTCATAAGTAAGATGTCTCAGTTCTGAACAAGTGGTCCAAAGGTCTGGGCTAGACGTTTCAGCTGTTTGATGCGCTGGAAGGGATCTTCAGAGTTCAAACCGTAAAATTTGGGGATCGCATTCATCATATTTAGATTTAATTTAGTGTCAGGTCCTCCAGCCAGGATTTGCACCCTGGGTTCGATTACTACCACCACGGGATTGTAGTGATCTCGCATCTGCAGACGTTGTGGGGGATTCATGAATGCTTGGAATAAATTAGTGAGGTACTGTAATTGATTCTGAACATTGGGCACTTCTTCTTCATTCTCCATGGATGCAGATGATGGAGAGCCGAGATCGAATGTGGAAGGGTTGGAAGAGATCTCGATTTGATCAGATGAGAACACAAACAATTAGGTTGGGGCTTGACCTCGATGAGAGTCAACTATTAATGGAGGCCTTAAGACTTGTCTTAAGGACCTTCACCCGTACATGTACTATGGAATTAGATGAGGGACATAATGTGCACTACACCTAATCGAGGCAACCAACGAGGCTAGGTGACCATAGCAGTTTGACGTGAATGGACCTGTGGATCAGAAACTCACCCACCCGAGAATTACCTAGGCAGCTGTTGTAGCAAATGAATGAGGAGATTTAAATATGCATTCATTGTAGTATCCTCTAAATCACACAATCAATAAATACAATTTATTACACGAATTTAAAATAGTATCCGAGGTTAAACACAAGGAGCAAATATGGAATTCACGCACTAATCTCAACAAATAATATAAATGAATTCAAATAATTACTCAAAACTAATATTCAACGTAGCACATGAGTATATCTAGAATCTAATGAGGCAAAAAGACATCTAAGATAAAATAATGATGATTTTAATCACTAATTATTAGCTCAGATACACATATAATAATTACTTAATGAACTAAATAAATGAAAAGTATCAACCACTTTAAATCCACGCAAGCTTTAGTGCATAGTGCACTATCAGACGACAAAACATTCAACCAGACGGCTTAATTGCTCAGAAGCTACAGTGTTTAATGAGTCTTCTTCTATCTTGCCTTTCTCTTTCTCTTCTTCTGCCTTTCTTGCCTCTTCACGCAAAAGGGAGATCTCAGATTTTGGCTAAGTGTTGGAAGGTTTCAAGAGCAAAACCCCCCTTTTCCCCGCTCTCTCTTTCCCTTCCTTTCCTTTCCTTTCTCTTTTGCAAGGGCAACCAGGCATTCGGGTAATCAGGCATAAGTGCACCTGGGACCAGGGTTGTGGGTGTGGGTCGCAGCCGAGGTGTGAGTATAGCTTAGGCAAGTTATCGGGTTCGGAGCCAAGCCCACGTGGAGTAGTGTCACGAGCAAGGCATGAGGGGTGTGCGGGAACCTCACCTCCAGTGTTACTTAAGGCAATAAGCTCAGATAAGAAATTCGTTTTATGCACTGCTGTTGGTCTTTCTCCCATCGATGTGGAACTAAACCAACCCTCCTCATCACATGCAGTTGTGGATGGTTGAAGCTCCAATTGAGCATGCTCTCGCAGCTGGAACCTCCAATTGAGGACCTGGACGACCTTTTGGGGTTAGTCTGCTCTACCTGGAGGGTGCACCTAGAGCTGGGACCTCAAGAACAAGGTCTGGAGCTTCATGAAGAAGTTCCAACAATGGCGCGATAGGTCCTGTACCTGAAATCAAGAAGATGGTCCTTTGACCATGTTAAACCAGTTCAAAAGGTTCATCGGAGCATGGCGAACGTGGCAGTGGTGGTTTCATGGTGTGAGAGTGAGTGTGGCGGCTGGTCGGAGGTGGAGATGGCCAGGGGAAGTGGGTTTGTTTGGGGGTGGTCGTGAGAGCGAGAATGGTGAAATAGAGAGAGGGCTTTTGTTTGTGAAGTCAAGCCAAAGGTGTAGGGCGTGGTGGCAAGGCGGATGGAGGGGTGTAGTGGCAGGGATGCCTCGTCGGAGGTTCGGTCGGAGATGAAGAAGATGAGGGTGAACTGTGGTGTCGAGGGCTTACTTTTGGATTTTTGATAAGGGAAATTAATCTAAGAACTAAAGAGACCTAACTACCTTCTCTAAGGGTCGAAAAGGATAAGGAGGATGCCGGGTATGGTATGGCTAGCGCCGCGGAAGAGAACTGCTCTGGTGAGGGTAAGACGGCGAAGTCGACAGAGGGAGAAGCATCAGTGAGTACGACACGATGCGAAGGAAGATGAGGAAGATGAATTCACCTCCAGTATTGCAGACGGAGGACGAGGGAGGTCGAAGAAGATCGCCGAACATGGAGGAGCTATCCGGCCAAAGAGGAGGGATGAAGTAGAGGGATTCCAAGCCAAATTCGAATGTAGGGAGGATGTGCAGGCCAAGCGGATCCTTATATAGGCCCCAGGGAGTTGGTTTAGCTTGGGAATCAAGCTTTGAGAGCTTGGAAAGCTCACCGGAGAAGGAAACTTATAAGATACCTGAATCTCTCATGCATTTGCATGAGAGATTGGGAAGGTTATGGAGATTGAAACTTGATCCATTGGAAAGAGAACTTCTCAAGGAATCTTCCTTCCAATTTGGAAGGGATTCATTGATCAGAGGAGTTCTCTTCAATCAAAGGTTGCTAGAGAAGGACTCCTCCTGTGATAATGGCAGAGGGACCTATTTGCAAAGAGTGACAACAAAGATAGGGGCCTTCTTCTAAGGAATCCAAAAGTTAGGGGCATGTGTGTGAGAGAAAAGACTTAGACTGAACCAAATTGCAAACTAGGTCAAGATAATCTCAGATTGGGCCGAACTTTTGGTACAAACCTAACTTGGATCCAAGGAATCCATTGGTGAAATTAGATTTAGTTTTTGACTAAGTTTGATTGGGTAATTTATGCAAAAACCTAAATTAGGGCAATTGTCTGTTTGAGTCTTTGTTTTAGGTCAAATTGGGTTTCAATGGTCAAATCAAATATACTAAACCCTAGAGAATATTTTTCTATGATTTTTAGAGGGTTTATGTGAATTGTATCCTGACCAGAACCTTAGTAGATTAAGCTGGTCTATTTTTAGGATTTCAGATGTCATTTAATTCTAGAAATGTGCAAAAACTCGTTTCTGTCCGCATAAACCTACTTGTTAGACATTTAAGACCATTTGACCTTTAATTAATCCTTGAGAAATCTCGTGACTGTTCTGCAATTGAAATATGCTGTTAAAACTACAGTTTTATCAATATTTTCTTGTTATTCTCTCAGAATGGATTTGTAGTGAGTTAGGGCTCTCTGGCGGTTATGTAGGAGCATTTATTCCTTGATTATGACTAATTAAAGTTAGATATGGCTGATGATGACGTTATCATCGGCATCCAGGAAGGGAAAGTCCTGCAAAGACCCCTACACAGTAGAACGTCCCCACGGGTTACAGTGTTTACCCCACACAACCTTCCTTGTCACCGTGATTGCAAGTAGACTGGAATGTGTGAACTTGACTCCTAGGTATACCAGTAGACTGGAATGTGTGAACTTCAAGTTAATTTGATTTGTGACCTAATTTAGAGGTTGGTTGAATTACAAGGTGAACCAACTTCACCTAACCTGTACTAAAATTAAGGATGAGGTTTGGGTTAAGAACCCAAATCACCCTAAGTTGGCTTGCAAACAAGTTATTAGGTCTCAAATTTTAATGATCCAAGTGATTATAGAACCTTGATTTTAGGGTCCACTTGATTAGATCAATTCAACCAAGGGCTTGGGTAACACACAATGCAGGAATACATTTCCTTTTGAAGCAAGCAAGTTTGTACTCCTGGAACCCTAATGTGGAAACCCTAAATTTGCTCTATTTCCACGTCCAATCCTTTCGAAGATGGTACCTTAGGCTCAATCAAGAAGGTGAATAGTCTAAGGAACCTTATGTCTCTAATATGTGCAAGTATTAGGATGGGGATCTCTAGTCAAATCGAATCAAACCAAGAAACTTGAATGATGATTACTATGTAAATAAAGCAAGTTGATCCTAATTGATTTCTCTTTCAGTCTTTCCAAGAGAGAAGGGACTTAAAGAAGGAAATGTGATTACCTGCCCCTAGTGTGGTTGCTTGTGTGGTCGATCTTCAGATTCACCTGCAACAACACAACAAAGCAGATAGAACAAGTTAGAATCAATCAGAAAGTAAGATCAGTGACTGAAATGCAAGTTGCTCCCCAGCAATAAGGCCAAAAAGTTAGTTTGAAAATCGTCGTAGTTTAGGAGACCATCGTGTCATAATATAATGACGAAAATTGAATCGACATTTAAATTTCTAAGTGCTCAAAAAATGTGAATTCTGAGGTTGTTCACAAAGAGAAAATATTGCAATTCAATCCAGTAATCAAATATAAATGATGTATGCAATTAATATTCCATCACAAATATAAGAATAATCAATTAATGCTCAAATTTTATCTAAGAACAAAAATATAATAAAGAGAACAAAAATGGTGGTTGGAACTACTAATTACTCTCAATAGTAAGCACAATCCCCAATCAGATCTCAAGTTCAACAGTGGTCTGTTGAACTTTTGAAATTCAAGTCCAAAGCACTTCTGAAATTGCCTAAGTGTAGGCACGAATCCTGAGGTAGCACAGTGCAAAACCCCCCCTCTTTCCCTTGAAAATTCCCCTCTTTCTCTTAGAATCGAGTAATAGGTATTCGGGTAATCAAATCCGAATCGAGGACCAGGCCCACGTGCATGGGGCACGAGCAAGGTGTGAGTGAGTGAGGGACCTCACCTCGTGTGTACTTAGGCAACGAGGCTATATGATCTATTCAATTTGTATCAAAACAAAGTTTAGCCGTGCTCGATGTAGGACTATATGGATGCTTGTCACACGCAACTGTAGCAGAGTGGAAGTGGCTTCAATTAATGCTGTTGCTTCTTCTTTCTTCTTCAATTGAAGTCTCGAATGGCCTTACGAGAGTAGTTTGTAGCTGCTGGAGGTGGAATCAAAGCCTAAGCTGATCGATTGATGGTAGATGACGAACGGAGAGGCGATGACCAGTAGACGGGAATACGTGCTAAAAGCCCAAATTAAATAGCTTGGTCGACTCGTCGTGAAGCGAGAAAGGTGCAAGAGGTGGTGGCAAGGTGCTTAAAGGTGTTGTGGTGGTCGGACAGAGGTGGCGAAGGCGGATGTGGATGGGTGAGTCCGGCCAGTCCTTCGAGATGCCAATAGCCCCAATTATGTTGGCCCTTTTGGTCATGGGGTCGAGGCATAGATGTACGTGGTGGTGGCATGGCATTTAGTGACCTGTGGAGCCGACATGAGCTCGCCGGAGCTCGTGCCGGAGTTGGGGACGAAGGTGGTGGACAATGCATGAAACTTAAATCTAAAGGCATAGAAAGAGTCTAGAGAGGGAGAGGTTAGGGTGCCTAGGGTGGCTTGAGGAGGTGAGATGTGTCCGCCGTTGGCCATCTAGACACGAGGATGACGATGAAGTCCAGCAGAGGTATCGATGAGGAAGAAGAGGTCTAAAACGGCCGTGCTTTGGCTGGCGACAGTCGCGAGGAGGTGAGGAAGGATATGGACCACCCAATTTGGTAGTTTGTTGGCTGGATGAAGAAGGTAGAGGGGGTCACCGGAGCAGAAGAAGAAGTTGGCTGGAGAACGAGGAAGAGGAGGAACTCTGGTCAATTCTTGGCTGAGGAGCATGCTGGGAGATGGGGGAGTTTATATAGATGTTGAATTGGACCTCAATTTTAAGGATTACGCAAGATTTGCTCGCGATTTTTGGCAACAAAAACTATTGAAAATCTTAAGGTCATCAGAGGTCTTGGGTCAATCTTAGCTCTCATGAGATGGCTCAATCGGTAGAGGGCCTTCTTTGGAGTAATCTCTCCAAGTTTGGAGAGATTCCACCTTAGATTGGAGGAGAAATCTCCAATCAAAGGTAATCAAAGGTCGGCAAGTTTGGGTGTTGGATTCCATTCATACAATAATGGCAGCAGGGGTATTTTTGTGAAGATGACGAGAACATAGGGTTGTGTTTGTAATGTAACTTGAAAGTCAAGGGTCTATGTGTTTGTAATGAAACTTGAAAGTCAGGGGTCTAAGTGTAAGAAATAGTGTTTTCAGGTTCCAAAGTGCGAACTAGGTCAAGATGGACTCTAATTTGGTCTAAATTTGGGTGTTAGCCTAATTTAGATCCAAGGAATCTAGTGGTGAACTTGGATTTAAGTTTTGACCATGTTTGAATAGATAAATTATACAGAAGCCTAAATTAAGGTAAATTTCCATCTAAATCTTTGTTTTTAGTCAAAATAGTTCAAATGGTTAAAGTAAAGGTACCAAACCTCTTAGAATATTTTTCAATAAATTTTAGGAGGTTTAGATTGAATTTCTCTAAACCAGAATGCTCTCAATTTACGGCTGATAATTAGGAATTTTAGTGATATTTTAATTCTCAAAATGCATGAAACCTCGATTTAATCAATGTGAACCTAGTTTTTAGTCTTTTGAGTTCATTTGACCTTAAATTAGCCCCTTGACAAATTTGCATTAATGGTGGAATGTTGAAACAGTAGAATTAACCCTATTTTTTTGTCTTCTCCTCAAAACAGTTAAGTATGGAATATTAACCCTTAGATTGTCATTTAGAAGCATTTATCATTGGATTTCCACAAATTCAAGTTAGTTATGATGGCTGATGGTGTTACCATCAAGACCCCACTAGGTGAGCCCCAATTGGAGGAGGTGTCATTTCCCACATCTATTTACTACGATGTGCAGTCATCTCATCCTCCATGGTCTTGTGCCACTTTGGATCGAGTAAAGTCTACTCATACGTGGAAGGAATCTCTATGGCAGTAAGAGCTATAGTGAAGAGACCAAAGGATGCCCCCAGATTAGCTATAGCCACAGATCTAGCAACATGATATTGAGTGCAAGAATGAGGCACCTTCCTAACTACTATAGAAAGGCCATCATCTGCAACATCATCACCTGATCCTGCACAATTACAACTTGGAACAGAAGAGTCAGATGCCTCAACACATACCTATTATGGGGAGGACGGTCGAGCTGAAGTAGGGATCTGTGTTTCCTGCAAGTAACTGGTTTCCAAAAGACAACAATCGAATATGGGTATCAATATCATCTCCAATAATAGGTACCTCAGTAGTACCATCAGTTGTATTGTAAGGTGCTAACACACTTAATGGTGCCAGACTACCACTATCATGTGCAGGACCTTCTCCCGAGATGGGAAACTCATCCATCTAAACAGGAGGGATAGGCATGAGAGCAAACTCATCTTATGGCTATAACTGTCATGCTACAATAAAGAAGTATGGCATAGATTCATGAAATGTAACATCTGCACTCACAAAATGCGTCCTTATTACAGGATCAAGACATCGGTACCTCTTCTGCATTGGTGAGTACCCAAGAAATATGCACTTCACTGCTCTAGGTGCTAGCTTGTCTCTTCCTAGTCCCACTAGGTGTACAAAAGCAACGTATCCAAAGACATGAGGAGGCAACTGAAATAGATCTTTGTCTGGATACAAGACGTGCCAAGGAGTGTGCTCATGTAAAATGAAAGATGGCATTTTTTTGATAATTTAATAAGTTGTAAGCAAGTCATCTCCTCTGTATAGATGTGGCACACAATGATGGATGAGTAACGTGCGTGCCATATCTAAGATATGACTATGCTTCTATTCTACCACACCATTTTGCTGTGAGGTGTGGGGGTAGGATGCCTGGTATATGATGCCATGAGACTTGTAAAACTGTGCCAACCTAGTGGTTCAAAATTCCAAGTCATTATCAGATCACACAATTTTTGCCACAATAGAAAACTGATTTTTTATTTCCACTATAAAAGTCTTAATGACATGTCCAACATGAAACTTATTCTTCAACAAAAACAACCAAGATAAAAGAGAGAAATCATCTACAATGATCAAGTAATATCTATGTCCTTGTCAGTCAAGAATCCAACTCAGACCCTAAACATCCATATGCAAAATCTCAAAGGTAGAAGTAGTCCCTGGTGCTGAACTGGAAAGAAAAGATGACTTATGGTGCTTCCCTAGCTGGCATGCATCACATAGAATCTCTGTAGTGGCAGATATATGTAGGAGAATGTGTCTGAGCCTGCCCAGAGAAGAATGATGATTGCACAACAATCATAGGACCTAATCTACCTGAATTAAGCTAGATTTTAGCTTAACTTAGGGGCAATGCATGCATCAGCATCATAATTTGCATCATAGTTAAGTTGTTAGCTTTATAGATAATAATGCTATTTTATGCTATAAAAGAGAGACAATATTAATTACAGATGATCCGAGGTCACAAATTATAAATCAGACCTTACGAATTTGATCAGGATGACGACGGGAGTCCAACGCTTTTGGAATCATCTTGATCAGACTTCCATAACACCACATTTAGCCCGTAGAAGATCAGAGGCCAAGGAGCAAGATAGCAAAGATCCAAACCTCACATGCATATCCGACCGCATAGATGGATCTGGATTAACGATTGCAATTCAACAACGCAAAAATCAACTCAATTGAAGCCTTGTAGCACCAATTACAAGGGCGGGAAGATGGACGGTCAGGATGGTGCCACATGGTGCCATCCCAATGGCTCACCTACGCGCCCCAAACACCGAAGAGTGAAGTAGGGCCATTGGATCATCATCCATCAGCGACCATTGTGCCATGTCGCCCCTCTCCACACCCTTTATCAGAGGAGGAATCCATCTCAGTCGTTGAATCGTCATCCAACAGCTGAGAGTAGTTATGCAAGAATACAAGAAGGCAACAAAAAGGCACCTGTAGCACATTGGTCACCACCTTCACACGAGAGCAACCAATGCACGTTCGAATCGCGTAGAGTGGGAAATCAAAGAGGCGATGAGTGAAGTAGAAATTGGGTTCTGCGATGGCGATCGAGCTACACAGAGACTACCGTGTGGCACGCGGAGGCGTGCTGGATGAGGTGGTGTGGCAGTTGCGCTGATGCACACAAGTGTGGATGCGCCATTGTATGCGGATCAAAGAAGTGATGCAACGCTCGTTTTAGGATCAGACGACTAAAATTGAAGCATGTGTGCACACGCGTGAAGAGCGAATCAGGCGACTTAGCATGCGCCACATGTCAGCATCTAGTGCAACGCACTCGTTGAAGGCATTTTGGAGGCAATTTTGAGGCGCAATTTGGTCCGTTGATGTCCAGATCGACAGATCTAATGACTCCAAGGGTGTTACACAAGATTGGGACTCAAATGCCAGCTTTGCCCCTCATTTTAGCTATAAAAAGGACTCCAAAGACCCCATCTGAAGGCATCTCAACTTACACCAGACACATCTCCAACCTTTGTCTCTCTGCAGCATCACTTTGTCTTCCCCCCGGCATTCTGGATTTGAACTGCTGTCGCATTTTGCACAAGCATCCCACAAGCAGCGCTATCCTTCGTCTATTTTTCTCTCTCTGCTCTTTATCATAGTTGTTTTAATTCCTAGTTTGAGAACTATTTCCAAGTAGTAATAAAATTTGATTCTCTGAATATCTGGTCTCTATTTTATGCTTACATTACAATAAAGAATACTTTTGGTCGCAGTTAAAAATTGTGACCAAAGGGTTTGGAATGGTTACCAATTAGCGTCACCAAAAGTTGTGCGGCGGAAGAGGTTTTGTCATGGTGCCACCCAAAATGATATCCAAAATCCTCACTTTTGAGCACGGTTTTGAAATCGTGACTAAAGAATTTTTCTCACGGTGCCACTCAAAACCGTGACCAAATCTACTACCATACGCTGGGTTCAAAGGGATTTTGTGATGGTTATAAACCATGACGAAAACTCTTTCATCCTGGTTTTAAAACTGTGACCAAAGAGCGAGCTTCGGTCACAAGTTGTAACCATGACCGGAAAGTTGGAGCTGAAAACAACAAAGATCTTTCATCACGGTCCACCAACCATGACCAAAGGGATTCTTTGGTCAAAGTTTATAAATCGTCACAAAAGATCCTTTCGGTGACAACTAATAAACCGTGACCAAAGATCTCTTAAAACAAAAAAAAGTTAAAATACCCAAGATGCAATCACATAATGGCAATGCTTAAAAAAGAAATACTAAATATAGCTTAATGGAAAGCTAAGGTTGAAAAGCTAAATCCAAGACACTAAGTTGAGAAGGACAATAGAGCATCAACTCTCACTAATGTGGCAAGCAATAGAGAACATTATTATCTGAAATCATTCTTTGAAATTCAATAAATCCAACTTAAGTTACTAAAATGAATGAAATTCATAACTATCTGTCAAGAAAATTTCATCTTTGGATAAGCAAATCCAAAATGGTAGGAAACTAACAGTGATAATTAATTTCATGGTTCTGGTTGAAAAAACAAATAGAAATAAATTTCAGACCAATAGTGTATTTATGGTTGAGCTTCTTATTTTCCTCACTTAATAAACATAGGGGTGTAGCAAGTTCTTGCTAGTCTAGCACATAGAAGAATCTTCCAGTAAATTGTTTGCATCACACCCCTCTTAAACAAAAAAACACATGCATGCATGGGCATGCACAAACAGGTGGCTGCATCAGAAATCATATGACTCCAATGTAGATTTTGATTGTCCCTTGTGTCTTCGTGCCTTTTTCATATAGATGTTGATTGGAACCTGGATGAAGAAAGAGCCATTACTGTAAGTCCTTTGACCAATGCCTTAATCTAGACTGCGTAGAAGCTTTATAGCAGCAATCTTTGTGTAACATAGATATCATGGTAGTAAGCAATAAATACATAATACCAGTGCAGTCCCTAGATTATCCTTTATTCACGTGTATGTTAGGGACAATATAGTCATAGTTGTAAAAATACCTTTCCAAGTACCAAAAGATAGCAACGTAAAAAGCTATAAAAGAGTAAACAAGAAAAACTAAAATCCATCGAGGCACAGTGTAGTGACGATCATTTGAGGAACTCTTTTGCATGTGTCTAATCCCTATCTAGGTATGTAAAAGAATATCCAAAATAAAATCCACATTCAATACTCACAAACTCAAATCCCCATTGATGATTTGTATTACAACATCTATGGTTTGCTTTCCAAACTTTATGACACTTCATGACAACATGAATGTTGTCAATTTGTATAAATTTAATGAATATCATGTGGTTCCTTTTTTAAATTATACTACTTTAAAAGATAATTATCACTGCACATGGAAGTCGACATGCTCCAAGGCCCAACTAAGACCTAATAATAAAATAGTGCTCAATATTCTTCCTTATATAGACTTACAATTTTCCTAAACTCATCTTATAACTTCTAAATAGAAAATAAAAACCATCACAAATTATCTTTAGCTAATTAGTGAAGTATACTTACAATTTGCCCAAATTCATCCATCGTCTCGATATGTATTTCTTATGGACCCTCATTTTCTTGTATTCCAACAAGCTTACTCTAGATTGTGGAAGTCCTTTGCCAATAGCAACTTCATAGATCATCTCATCTAGAGCATCCTTTTCCTTCTTTTTGTCTTGCTTCATTTGCTCTCATCATTTGCTCCCTAAAGACTAGAGAGTATAGTTTTAGTTATCCGAATTAAAGCACCATCAAACTTGTCTGACAAAATAGAGAGTACCATGGGTAATCACGCTTGAAATCAGTTAGATGGTTGTCCTTAAGCTTTGTAAAATTTTGGAGGTAGACTCAAGTTGGATTTCCAAAAGAAATGTAAGAAACTGGAACTAACTTATTTTTTGCATTTCAAAATAAAAAGAAGTACTGCATATTGATAGTACCAAGTATAGCTTCAACTCTGGAGAAGTTGTTCCTGCTTAGACCCTCTGATGTTCTTGAGGTGGTTATCTACTAGCATTGGTATCCGAGAATGAGAACCAGGACCTTCGGAACTTCTTGAGGAGTGGTATTACTGGTTCGTCCACTAATACCATAATTGACTACAAGAGAAATGGAGAAAAAAGGTTTAACATCTATTTTGTGTATTCAAAGTTCAAAAACAAACAAAGAAAGCTATCAAATGATTCCCATGAGAATGGTGAGTATCAATAAACAAATGGAATAAATTGTAAATGCAATAGCTAGTAGTGCCATGGGCCACAGGGGTGAACATTAATTGAACAAGCATCTTTGTTTCTTGTAGTAGATGTTGTGGAGATTGCGGATGTACCTTACATTTCATCCAGTACAGTTGAGGAAGTCCCCAACACATTAGTTGAGGAATTGAACCTGCACCGACTCCTTGGGATCATAAAAAAGAACAAAGAAATGAGTTCTAGAATTAACCTAAAAATTTACCTTCTTGTGCATATGGTGAACCACTAAAAGAATTGGAAGTGCTAGCATGTCTAAAGGATATTTTCCAGGCCAGATTTGGAAATAGAGGAGCTTTCTGCTTACCTGGAGTTCCTTCATCAAAGTATAATGACAGATCTCTTTTATGCAGGTAAACTAAACATTTTTCCACCAAACATCATTTCCTTAATTTCAATTTCTTTGCATAACCAAGTTGTAAGAACATGAGGCCAAGGAGATTTTTAAAATAGTGCGTAGGTTACATGCAAATTTTTAGTTCAACCCTATGAGTCACCATTTAAGATTGACACAATTATAACCGTAAAAAACATTTCCAACTAGATTTGTTGATGTAAATTGAAATAATCCGAGAAATGCTCATTAAAAGATCTAAAATTCCATAGTTTAAATGTGCAACTTGATTTGCTGCAAATTTTGTAAAACTGAGCGAAATAAATACATGAGTCATATTAAGGTCTCTAGCTTCCAAAATATGCCAACATATACATGGAAATATTAACAATATTATGAGTTGATTTTACAATAATAAAAGAAATGATAGAAAGTCCAAACATTAACAGAATGGAAATGCGACGTTATTCCAAATTAGAATACAAGATCTTTTGTTACTTAACATATGCATTGGCTCATCACTAAAAGATACCAGGTGGTGGCACAGTAGTGATTGCATTGCAAACAACACATCATACAAAAGTTGCCCCATGTGGATAGAGAAGAAGATTTCTACATCCAAAGAGGATTAGCTGGCTCTACTGTTCCTAAGGGATCATCATTTTGCAATTTAACACTCTGCAAAAGGGAGAAAAATGAAACAACCATGATTGTAAAAGTCGGTAGTCGGTATTCAGTCAACCAGGCCACTGATTAAGGAGTATACGGTATGCGGGAGAGTAGTCGAGGAGTACTCGGTCAGGTTTTTTTTTAATATATATATCTATATTACACACACTCATGTTTGGTTAAACAAATTTTTACATGCATATATATATATATATTATTTTGTCCTAGCGATTGTTACACAGAAATCCATATTCCATGCAATTTTAGGTGATTGGTTTGGTTAAACAAATTTTGAGGTACATATCTAAGTACATATTTGAAAAACCCAACGTCATTCGAATTTTCAGCTTAAAATATTTGATATATGGGTCCGAGAGACAATAAATGAGATGATGTTGTAACATAATACCTATTTAAGCCTTGCCAAAAATTATACCTATTTATGCAATGGTGTCTACCATGTATCCTCCATCATGTTTACAAATGGTTCAGCTTTCCTCTGCCATAAATTGTCTAGATGCTTAGATCCGTAACTTATGCTTGATCTCCTCTTTGATTTGAGGATACATGGGCAATAACCTTGATTCATTGTTCTGTCAACATTTATTTTGGCTGCCAACAATCTGATTGGTAATGCTTACTGGTAGACATTCTAGGATTGGCCTTTGGCATCCTTGAAATATTAGGTTGTCAACACCCTTTTGTCATAGGGTCGGATGGTGTTTAAAAATACATACATGCTGCACATATACATGCTTTTGTACATGCACGCATGCCTGCATCGATCAGAGTAGTGAGTCTGATGACTTAAATTTTTTTAGGTTTAATCCTTTATGTAAAACTCGGCCGATTACTCGGCTGACTACACTGACTACTCGGCTAAGTAGTCAGTGTGGCCGACTATAGCACCGACTATTGACATTCAGTCTGTTGGAGGCCGACGACAATTACTCGGTCGAGTAGACCAATTTTCACAACCATGGAAACAACCAAGTTTCACACCCACCAATGGCAAAACACACAACACAACTATAGACCTAGACCCTATAATTACAAATTGGGAGGAGTAGGTTCAACTGGAAGCCCTTCGGAAGTTGGTGGTGGTGAAGGAAATGTGGTTGTTGAATTGGATGGTGGTGAAGGGGTTCTTGCTGTAGCACTTGGTGGCATTGCCATCTTCCCTAATCAAAGCAAAATTGTTAGTGGAGGGAAGCAAGTTCCTCTAGATTGAAGAAGCATACACACACACACAGAGCAAAATCATGCACCAAAGCTAATTAGTAATTTGACAGAATAACAAGAAAGACCTAACAAAGTTATTATGTTCTGATTTTACGAGCACATATAAAGAACTCCAAAATGTCAAAGAAGAATCAACCTCGTGTCTTCAACGGAGATGCTCGAATTAGTAAAGTCAAAGAGAGAGAAAGACGAAATTCTAATTAGGAATCTGAAAGCTTCTGAGTATAGACATTGAATATTTCTCATGCATTACCTACGTATGATAAAATATCCTCAGCACATCCACAAGCGACCACCCAAATCGAACGAGAAACACAAGAGAATCAAACAACAGGACCTGGGTGGGGAATCGAGAGCCCTTCCTTGGCAACCCTAATCAATCATGGTCTTGGCAGTGGCAATCATCCCTGATGTCGAGCACCGCCCGTAGGTTGAGATGGTTGGTGGGCTCATCGAACAGCAAGAGCATTGGCTGTATGAACAATGCCAACATCTCCTTGGTGAAACTAAGGCCCACCAAGATCTTTGAGGCCTGGGCCTTGGCAGAGTCTGTCCCCATGATATACAACCTCTCATACAGCTCCACGAGCAAGACGTCCATGTTGCAGGGGATGGGGATGTTCCTCTAGGCGAGGAGCTTGAGGAGGGTGGACTTGTCCTTCCTGTTAGGGCCCACGAGGCTGTACCTCTTGTCGTGGGATATCTTGATGCACTCTTTTGAAGATCTCCATCCCCTCACGAACACCAAGAAGTTCTCGATGGCGATGTCCTTGACATTGGTATCGCCGGCATCTACGTTGAGGAGTGCGAAGGCCTTGCTCCCGATGATGACAGTGAAGGTGCACGTGGTGGAGGTTTTCTGTGCTAAGGGAGACTCCCATCTCGGCCATAAGGGGTGTGACGAGGGAGGAAGGTGTGAGGTTCGAGAGCAAGACGCCGTAAGTGGCCTTAATTTAACTCGAAACTTTTGAGCAGTGGTGGAGGGAGAGGAGGAGGAGGATGGGGAGCACTTGGTGAAGCGAGGCTAAGGAGGGTTTAAGGTGGTCAGGGGATGGGGAGCGAGAAGGTTTGATTTCACGGAGGGAGAGGAGCTGCAGAAGGGAAGGGGAGGTTTTACGAAGGCTAAGGGGTTGCCGAGGGGAATTGGAGGGGGAGGAATGTATTTTTTTGGAAAAAGAAGTTTCGGTCACCGTTCCAAGTGGAACCACGACCAAAGGCTTTGGTCATCATTTTCCAAATCGTGACAAAACAAATCTTAGTCCTCCTTTTTGGTCACGATTTTTAGTAGACCGTGAGCATAAGTTACTTTTGGTCGCAGTTCCTAAAACGATGACCAATTCTCGCTTTTCTAGTAGTGTTAGATTAGTTAGTACAAAAAGTTTTGAAAATCACATTTTACCTCCCTACTAAGGACTCACCATTTCTGATTTATAAATTTATTTGTTTCAACATGATTCACAGCTAAAATAATATAGAAATCTTTTTGCGTGTTTCACGACAAATAAGTTGGCATCGTTGTCGAGAAGGCAACAGAAATTTTTAAAAGCTTTTCTTATAAAGTGTTTATTTGAGAATCTATCTTGCTATTCTTTTTTATTGCATGTGTGCAGGTATCGTAGAATTACGAGAAGAAATATGCAACAGAAAAAAAAAATGGGTTCGAATCTTAGGTAAGTACTCATATCTTAGATTATGTTAGATTTTCTTTTGAAAAAAAAAAAAAAATCTTGTTGGTGGGAATCAACAAAACCACCTCCTATATTTTCGGGCTGAAACAAACTCTCATCTTAAATGGATGTGGGTTATGAAATCAAGAACAACATATCCAAATTTTGCTTTATTCTAAGTTATATAAAAATTCTAAAAATTTGCAAACTGAATTGCAGTCAAATCTATTATTGTTCCTTATTTTTTGAAGTTCAAAATATCATAGGAATTTTTATGCAACTCTAATTGACTTGAAATTTATGGCACGGATTTCCTGTGAAAATAAAAAAAGTAAGAAAAATATGAAAAAATATTTTCTGTATGTTTGATTGCATGTACTATTCAATCACTAACTAGGAGTCAAAACAGACTACATAACCCCCACTACACTTTAAATCTAAAAAAATAGAAAACCTACATTAAAATTCTTGAAAAAAATATTTTCTAAGTGCTTAGTTGGTGATGCAATAGGATCAATTGGTTGCATTGATTGGGTCGCACTACCGTACTTGTTTACCACTTAAATCCAATCATTCAGCACTATCTGTTCTTAGGATTTCACATTAAGGTAGAGCATTCTTGCATTTCCATACTTAAAGGAAATCTATCAAATAATTGGGACTTGCAAAACCTCTTGTGTGTCTCAACAGAACCATTGTTTGAATATATTTACTTAAGTGAACCCTAAAATTAACTAATACAAGCATTTAAACTTTAAAAGCAACCACATCAACTAAGCTTGTGTTGTGAACCCCTTGATTGAGCACTTCACTTCTTGAAATCAATTTTAAGGGTAACACCCCCTTAATGCCCATCATATTTCAAAAGCACTTCAAGCCTAAGCCTAAAATTGAGTAGATGTGCCTTAGGTAGGACTAATCAGCTTGGTAACTTAAAATTAGATTGGGCTAAGGTCAAGGCCTTGTCTATTGGACCCACTGGTGACAAGAAAGGTCGGTGTGGAAACTACATTAACCCTTAGTGGTGTCCTGCCATGCAGGTGTCCTAGGGTGTCTCACCCTTCTGGCTAGTCAAGTAATTGAAGGGTTGATCTAAAGTTTTGGGAAGCCAGGATCAGGTCTAATTAAGGATTACACTCTAAACACTAGCTTGTACTATGAGGGTAGGCATTCTCGCATCTATCTTCTCTCTCTCATCCATAGACATTCTTTTGGTGCAATGAAGGAAGATCTCTACATCCTGATTTGCTACCACCTTTAGAGAGAAATCGGAGAAGAAGACCTGATTGTCCAAGATCTGAATCTAAACCTTCTTCAATGGCTAGTCACCATGAGGAAGATGAGGTTGAAGAAGAGGAACAAAATCTGGATCCAATGGTGCTCTTACAGAGGCTGATTAATAGGCAGGGCTAGCATCATGACAAACAAATGAGGATCGTAATACAGACCATTACCCGACTCCATAATGGGAGAGAAAACTGGCCTCTCAGAGACTTTTACAATCCTTCTGATGCCCAACCAGAACCTTTTGTTAGGGTACCTCAAGATGGGGATGATTTTGAGCTCAAACCATAGATCATTAATCTGATTCCCCACTGATCAATGGGTTTTGGTGAAGAAAATAAGGGTTTCAAGAACTTGTCGTCGTAGCTCACAAAACACATTATCAAATACAATTTATAACCAAAAATCCAAGGGAGTCTCGGGGCGAACACAAGGAAGCAACATTTACTTTTGTTGAAATCCATGCTTTGTTTTGTTTCTTTTTGAGGTTTTAGGGTTTTGTGATTTTTTTTCTTTTGCTTTTGCAATAAAGAAGTAGGCAAGATAATGTCACAAAATGAGATGGAAACAAATTTGATATATCATGCAATTGTTTATTATAATAAGCTAAGAAATACAAAAGAGATAGGGGTGAGAAGAAATATCCCAAATCGGCTATTTGGTTAGATGACGGTGCTTGGCAGTAGCCTGGATGGAGGTTAGATGCAGGAGGACACCGGGTAGAGGAATGCTTCACCAAGGCTATGGAATGGGGATGAGGAGATGGAGGTGATCTTCTATCGGAATAGAGGTGGGAGGATGACTCCAAGGCTTCTTATGAAGGTGGTAGGATAAGGGATGAATATTTCGTGGGATATAGGAGAATTACACTAATAAGAGGCCTTTAGAGCAAGGGAATAAGCTCTAATGGAGCTTTGGTAGGCTACTAGAGCTTAGAAGTAGGTGGGAGCAGAGTAGGTAGAGATACCTAGGCAAGGGAGGTGTGTAGTTTTTTATATAGTGGATGGGAAGGGGCTAAAAATGGACACAATGTCATTAGCTACCTCCAGGACGTCGCTGTAGGTCCAGCTCAAGTGTCGGTGTAGCCACCTCATGTCCGTCCACGCGTGAGCTGTGCACATGTGCAGATTGTGCTAAGGCCCAGCTAGTGCATGTTGGTGCTCACTGGCAGTGGGTGCGGGTGTGTGCTGCTAGTGCATCCTGGCATGTGCACGAGTGCACACTGGAGTGCTCGTCGGCATGCGTCGGCATGCACCCAATTGGTGAATTGGGGGGGTCTGCGTGTTTCGAACCTGCGCCCCTCCTTTGGAATCAAGCACCTCCACCATTGTGCCATGCCAACAAGATTGTCGAGAGGATGTGTTGTGGGCATGCAGTCGAGGAGGGCTCTCAGTTGTTGGATTCTCATCCAATGTTTGAGATCGCTTGTTGGGTGGCCTTGGGAAGTACGACGGGTGGCCTTGGACGATCCAGATGGTGCCACATGGAACCATCTGGACCATCCACCTTTCCTTGCTTGTAAAGGATGCCACGGTGCTTGGATTGAAGTGATTTCCTCGCTGTGGGGATATGATCGTTGCTCGAGATCCATCTGTGCAATCGAATTCTTCATCCGAAGCATGTAAAGATGTCGCATTGCCTCCTAGACATAAAATGTCAGAATTGCTATACAATTTACACAAATGATCCTAAATGCAATGTAATGCATGTTATGCACTATTTATACTTATGAAATGAAATGTTAGGCTTAGGAACTATCATAAATAAGCATTTTATCATGAATTTATGTGTGTTTATCATACCCCATGCTTATCTTTTGCTAGTCTATAACAAAATTAACCTAAATGCTATGTGTAAAAGTAGAATTAGGATTTGATCACTTAGGCACGATTTGTTGGTTGCCTTAGAAACTTTCAACCTAAGACCTGGTTACAAAAACTCGACAATGCCCAGGTGTCTAGCAGAATGCAGACCGTCCAAGCCCTCGCCTTATTTGAAAAGGGAAGATACTTTTTTTTTTTTTTAACTTTTTGAGTTTGAGAGTTTCGGGATAATTTTTTATGGCTACCCAACCTACCCAAGACTCAGAAAGGACTCTAAGTGTTAAGCATCATGTGAAAAGAGTGAAAGACTCACTAGGTGGCCGTTAAAATGGACTTCAAGCTTCTACGACCCTAGGTGACCTTAAGAGTTTTTGCTTAAAGGTTTATCTTTCCGAATGGTAGCTTTCTCCCTACTTTTAAAATTTATTATGGGGTTAACACAAGGGCAAATCCAGTGTGTATCTCCCAGATTTATTCTACTTCCCTACTTCTTCCTTAAGTGTTTAGGGAATTATTTATGCATTTTTGTGAGCTGGGCTCTAGACAACCAGCCAATAGGCTATTACCCACGATAACTTGCTAGCCATACTTGTGCGGTGAAGTGCGGTTTATTTTTCTACTTTTGTTCTTTTTTTCTTTTTCTATTTTTGAGTACCAATTATTTTTAAGTAGGTGACTTCCCTGATCTAAGATTTACCTAAAAGCAGTAGAATAAGTATGGTCAAGCAACTAGGCTCTGGACAACAGGCCAATGGGCTGTTACCCATGACAACTTGCCAGCCATACTATCCTAAAAGGTTCATTAGCTACCTAATTTCCGAAGAAATCACCGAAGAGTGAGTTAGTGCAAATAGTGTATAGATGCTTAGACTTAAAGTCCCCTCAAATCAAAGGGCAGGTTGACAAGTCATGTACTTATCACCCCAATTTATTAGCCAAATTAAAATAAAATTATTTGGCAAGGACTTGAGACTAAGTTCACATTCAAGTGGACACCTAGGCTAATTAAGCTCGAAGACCTGAAGAGTCTAAGTATTCAGGTCCCAAAGTATCAATTCTTAAAGTTTACAACTCCTAATGCCTAAGTTCTCTTCTTCTACTTTTTTTTCTATCTTTTTGAATATTCAATTTTCTTTTTAAGAAAAGAAAAGAAATTCTACAAAGCTAACGAAATAATTTCACGATTAAGTATCCAACCCCTCATGCCTAAATGATGCAATGTCCTCATTGTAGAAATAAAAACATGGAACAGGTGAAATAATAAAATATCACCTGAGTTTCGTGTCAATCTGATCAGGTCCGCAAGGAGGAGAGAATACATGTGCTATGTTTAATGCCTTCAACTAGGCATAATATACATACAAAGAAGAATTTAAGAATTCACAAGTGCAGGTGATGTGCATACATCTGAATAGCCAAAAATGACTATTAATGCATGTTCTTAGTATCATATAAGCATCATGCATTGTAAATATTCCATAACATGCATCATCATGCATTTAGGTCAAATTGTACAAATTATATAGTAATTCTTCTTCTAGGTGGCCAGGGATAGGGTGACATTTAATTGGGGTGTCGGATTGAAGATCCAACAATACAAATTTGATCAAGGCGACAGTTAGAGTACAACGACTCTAAGATTGCCTTGATTGGACTTCCGTAGCATCAGATATAATCCAAGGAAGATCAGAGATCAAGGGCCAAGATGGTGTAAATCTACACTTCAGATGACAAATTTGACTGCACAGATGGGTTTGGATCGACGATGGCAACCCAACGATGCTAAAATCGATCTAATTCGACATCTGTGGCACCATCTACAACACAAAGAAGATGGATGGACAAGATGGCACCAAGTGGCGCCATCCTAGCTACCCAACCAGGCAAAGGAGTGCTACACGATGCCCTCCTCGATCTCTTGGTCAATCTCAGCTGTTGGATTTCAAATCCAACAATCGAGATTGCATTAAGGAATGCCTGCGCACTGATGAAGATTCAATGCTTGAGCACCATCAGCTGTTGGATCTTCGTCCAACGATCGAGCGCGCTTGAGCCCAAATTGAAACCACGACCATCCGTGAGGATGGCATAGTGGTCTCGAAGCCACGAGCGACGCGGAAGTCGCACGCTCGAGCCCCCGCAAGCACCTCAAATCAGCTGAATGCAGGGCGCAGTTGATTTCAGTCATGTGATGCACATCGGGCGGTAGCAGGAGTGCCACGTGGCTCACCCAGATGCAAGGAATGCCACACGTGCAATCAGACGTGCCTCTACACGTGGGGGGGACGTTATGAAGGCGCGGTGCGATGCAATCTCAGCCGTCGATCACAAGATCGGATGGCTGAGGTTGTTTGGACATGCTTAGGCGTTGAAACAAAGGAAGAGGAGGGGGCGGCGCATGCGTGCGAGCTACGACCACATTCAGGGTCTTTAGTGACACTTAAATCTATCACTAAAGACCCCTATATTAATGTTTCAAGGTTAAAATGACCTATTTACCCCCAACCTCTACACGTATAAAAAGGCCTATGCTCCCCACATTTCATTCATCCCTTCCTTCACCTCTCTCCCTCTCTAAAGCTCTAAAGAAGCTTGTCCCAAACCCGAGATGCTCCTTTAGAGTTAAAATCGAAGTTTTCTTGCCCCCATTCCGAAAGTGGATCCTGCGACAACGATGCCCTGCCTCGCCTTTGGTTCTTCCCACTTCGTTCTCTGTCTTCTGTCTTCGCCCTTTGTCTTTCAGGCATCGCCTCGTTTGACTCATCCTCCAAGTAGCCGTCATGGAGGATAACTTCTCACCTCCTTTCTCTTTACTATTTTCTAGAGTAGATTTTACTGCTTTCTAATTGTAATATTTCCTGCTTTCTAGCTGTAATATTTTTCGCTTTCTAGTTGTAAAAACATTATCCATATTATAAAGTGTTTGTTCTCTCTCTCTCTCTTATTGTTAATATCAAATTCATTGTGATTATCTCGCTTTCTAAACAAATATATATATAATGGCGGATTTTAAATCATTGTAGCCTCCCTTTGTTTGACCTGGAATTCTTTTTGAGTTTTGGTAAAATTTATTTGTTGATGGATTTGTTTGCAAATCACATTACAATGACAAGTTTTCAAAACTCAACTTCTGTTTGTGACAATTTTTCGCATCAACATTTTGGCATCATTGCCGGGGAAGCAACGAATCTCGATTTTCTTTCCGCATTTCACGCACTTAATTGTTTTGTAATTTGCTTTTATTTCTCTTCTATTGTTTTGCAGGTACCTCAACAGGGAATCTTTAAGGGGTAGAAAGGAGTAAAGTGTAGTTGAAGACAACTGTAAGTGCTCCTTATTCTTCCCCCCTCCATAGATTTCATTCCACAACCCTAATTCAAGTCTTAATTAACCTAGGTGTTCGCATAAATTCTAGGATTAGTCTGGATGCTTTGATTTCCACCCCCACTCATCTCACCCTCGTAAAAAAAGTAAACAAACAAAAAGATACTTCTTGCGAGACAAATTAACATACACACTACATACACCCACATTGGAGGCACATAATCTAACTTGATTTTTATCTACTCAACCGAGATTCCAACCTGTGGAACCGGTACACACACCCAAACACATAATCGAGTGGAAATCAGAATAGGTATCCACTTGTGTGCCTAACTTAGTGGTGTATTAAGGCCAATTGTTTGAGTTGTTTGGGTCGCACCACTTCATCTAAAATCAACTCAATAAGTAGCTTCCCCTTAGGGTTTACAATTTAGGTCAATACCAGGCACTCCACTTTACTTTTTATTTCAAAAGGAAAATATCTTCACCCGTGTTTCGAAAATCTGGTTTGCCACTTGAACTTGATTGAATTTACCTAATACTAAACCCTAAAAGCTACTTGATTGCACAACAAAAATACACCAACAATTGTGTCGTCATGTGCTATTTCCTAACATTACCAGTGCATATTAGGTATCCATAGTCACATTTGTAAAAATACACGCATGCATGCATTTATTTGATAGGGGAGGAGAGTGAAATAAATGGTCTTGTAATTGACAAATTCTTCAAGTGCTGCCTTGCAAAATCTCCATCTTCATTTTTTATTTCTATTTGACTTTGAATTCCTCCGCGTGGCTGCAGGCATGGCCTCTTCTTCCTCTTCGCGCCATGCTCTGCAGCAAGCCACTCCCTGCAGCCGCATGCACAGCCATGCACAGCCAGGGCATGGCTGTGCATGCCTTCTTCCTCTATAAAAAGGCACGGCTTTTCCTCTGCAAAGGGAGCCTGGTCCACGCCAAAAAAAATACAGCACCTTCTTCTCCAGGCTGTCTCCTCCCCTCTTCCCTCCATACGCAGCCTCTCCTCCTCTTGAGGAGCCACGCTACGGGCAAGAGCAACTCACAGTGGTGCACAACCACCACTGTGAGTCCACCACCGCCCAGCTCATCAAAGAGCCAATGGGCGTGGTGGTTCTCTCTCTATTTCAACATTGAGCCATTTCCACCATTGCCACTAGAGCTTCAAGCTTTGAAGCTCAAGCTCCGTAGCAGCAGCAGCAAGGCGGCAACAGTAGTGCAGGCCACCGCGCGCGCGCACGCAGGCCAGCGCGTGCGCCTACAGGCTTCCCTCGCATCCTGCTTCTTTGTGCCCGCACCCACTTCTCTGCAAGCCAGCAGTCGGCGTAGCTTCTCCGCGCTCACGCCAGCTCGTGCAGCAGCTCCACACTCACAGCACCGGACACGCTCAGGCGCGCGAAGCCGAGTGGCACTGTAGCCACTGTTCACGCTAGTCAGCGGAACACTGTGGCTACAGTGCGTTGACTGGTAAGTTTCTCACTTATCCGGTCCCCTGGCACGGCGCAACCTGCACTTGCTCGCGCCTACGTCCCGCCCTGAGCCCGCTCCAACGCTCGCCCGCACGTCTGTGTGCGCCCGCATCTGCTTGCACCCGCTTCCTTCGCCTACATACGCCCACACTCGCCTCTTCACGCGGCGCACTGCACTACGGTCCTTCTCCCTCGCAGCACGCGCCTCTTCACGCACCTACGTGCCTGCACAAGCACATGAACCATCAAATGACGCTTGGCTGCTTCAGACGGCTTAACACCGCGCTTCTTCTCTAGCAGATGATCCTTCTCTCTCTCTCTCTCTCTCTCAAAGCACTCTCACACTCTCTGCACACACATACACACACACACTCACACTCTCGTACACACACCTATACTCTACTATATACATATATATATTCATATATATTTACATATATACATATATTTATATACGTATAAATATATATATATATATCTATATATATTACCTATATAACTAAGTACAAGTATAGATACATATATATATATATATATGCATATATACACGTATACTTATACATGTATATATATATAAATATACATACATATATACATATATATCTATTACTATATATACATATATATATATATATACATATCTATCTACATATATCTATATACATATATTACTATATATATATACATATATATATATACATCTATATAGTTATATTTACATACATACATATATATATATATATCTATACATATATCTATCTATACATATATTTACATACCTATATATATATGCACACACACACACAAATATATATATATGCATATATAAGTACACATATACCTATATAATTATAACCATATATATATATATATATATACATCTAGACATATATTTACATATATAGATATATATATATTTTTTTTCATATCACTTACCATACGTTGTATCGCGGGAATATCTGCACCAGTTGCTGATATTCCCCGATACACGCGTATAGAAAGTGTGTTCGCACTCATCTTCCACCAATCCACCTTACACTCCATGCGGCACTTCGTCCTGTTGGTTGCGTCTTCCTAGAGGACAACCGACTTGACACCGTGCTACACACCATCTCCACCTCCACCCCCACACCTTTATTCATATATAATATATACCTATATATATATACTATATTTACTTTATTTCTATTTCTCTTTCCTACCAGTAAAAAGATAAAAAAATATATATATAAAAGAGAAAAGATAATCCTTGACTTGCAGGTACTCAATCTTACGAAAACTAGTTTTGAAACCCTAATTTGGCTCAAAGCCAAGAACCTGATTTTGAGGGTGTACCTCAAGGACAAAAAAATTATCCGAAAAAAATCCTAAATAGAAAAAACACCAAAAACACAATAAACGAATGGAAGAGATTCGTTGTCGGAAAGGCGTAAAAACTTTTAATCCCACTTCCCTGAGTTCGACCCTAGGCCTAAAAGTGACCAAGATAAAATCAAGTAGGCTAGGTTAAAAATTTTTGTAAAGAGATGGTTAGGCTCGAATTAGGTTAACCACTATACGCATTTCAATGATAAAATCACCATATTAACACGACCTGTCCGGCTCGACCATACACCTCTTTTTCATGGCACCGTTGCTGGGGAAGTGCGCATTCAAGTAAGTTTCTACTCCATTCCTTTAATTTTTCTCTTCTCACACCCTTCTCTTCACGGGTGTTTTTGTTTATTGCTATGCAGGTGAACCTGTTGCAAGGAGAAGCCGGGCAGATGAAGTAAAAAACGTGGGCAGATCCAAGGTGGGAACGAGAGCGTGAAGATGCCGACTCTGCATTAGAGCTTCGCACACGTTGCTGAACAAGTAGGTCTTTCTTTCTTAGCAACTTAGGTCAACTTGTCACCTTAATTAAAAAAACAACTAGAAAAACTTCTTGGGATCTCTTGGGGAAAGTGGATTAAAATTCACTTGTTTAATTTTTTCCCTTTACTCCCACCGCCCCAGGATTTCCCACAAAACTTCGCATAGAGAAAATCCAAGAATCTTGATTCTTGAATCTTTCACCGTGGAAAGTATCCTGAGGCAAATAAAAAGATTAATTGCCACCCCTCTTGGACTCATTTATCTGCAAATTCGAGATCACATTTTTTTGGTGGGGAGACTTAGAATTGAGTAGATTCCAACCCCACCACGACCTTTCACGTGCCTAAGATTCGATCCCGAATACTTCAACCCCAACAAATTGATTTTCTTTATCTTTTGGTTGAGCCTTGTTTGTGGAAATCATTTGGGTGATTGGGAGCACTTGAATTGAAGTGCTTTGGCTCCCTTTCACACTAATTTAAAATTGATTCATGCATCCACACATAGAAATCTCCATTTAGGGAAGCCCATTGCATTTTAGCATGCATTAACCAACTGACATTGAATAATGGTTTGTTGGGCTTAGAAGAAAACTTGTATTCCCTCAAAACCTGGAGATTGGTTGAATTGGTAATTCAGAGAAATCCTAAAATCCATACTACTTAAGGCTGAATTCTAAAATCCATTCACTAATGAAAACTTTAATTCGGGGAGATTTCCCCGTTGCATGCTTGGTTTACACACTCTAAAAATCAATCACTTGGGCATTACTCATAAATAACACCCTTCACATTCCAGAAGCACTTGATCCTAAGCCTCTAACTAAAATTGGCAGCAACTTGATCCTTATTAAGGATTGGAGGTCTAACTACCTGCGTGTAGCGCCTACGTGCTGGTGAGGGTTCCTGCGTGCTATCGGGTGTCTAAGACTGGGGAGACGGCCTTTCAATCTGGCCCGGTGGTTCCGCGGTGCTCGCATTCGATTTCGTAGTTCCTGATAGTAGGTACCTTAGATCTTTAGGTCTAAGGGCACACTATAGAGGTTAGGAATTTGATTGTATTGATTTTTCATCAAGTGTACCTTTGCGGCGTCATTTCTCTCATCTCTTTTCCCTTCTTATCTCCCCAATTCTTCCTGCGGTAGTGCATGTTTGGGTGGAGGTCACAAAACCCTGAACTGTGTGAATTGCCTAATAATTTTAGAAAAGCAGTCGAATCGTCCTCCTCCTCCACAAACATGGCTGCACGCCCACCCCCAAATCCCGAGGGAGGAAACCGCCCTCAAAACCCACCAGGTGGTGTAGCCTTAGATCCCATAACCCGCCTCCAAGCCCAAATGGAAATGTATAATGAACAAATTGAAGCCATTAGGGAAACATTGGAGGAAATGCAGAACCCTCCCAAATGGGAGGAGCCTAGGTCTCTTAGCTCATATTAGAATTCCACTGCTATAGAGACCATAGGACAAATTCGGGTCCCCATTGGTGGGGATGACTTTGAATTAAAACCTAACATAATTGGCCTGATAAATTTTCACTTCCATGGTCCTGTAAGTGAAGATCCTTTTCTCTACTTGGAAGACTTAACCCGATTGGCTGAAACTGTTAAACCAAGAAATATCGAGTTACCTATAGTCCTCATGAAAATGTTCCCGTTTTCATTACGGGATAAAGCGTCGCAGTGGTTACGCACCCTTGGGAGAACCATCCACTCTTGGGAAGAGATGCGAATAGCGTTTCTCAAGAAGTTCTTCCCAATCGGGCGAACCAATGCACTTCGCCGTGCTATCACTTCATTTACACAACAAAACGATGAACAATTTCATGAGGCAAGGGAGAGATATAATGACCTCCTCAGGAAGTGTTCGCACCACGGTCTGCTTAAGTGGTATATAGCCTAGATTTTCTACTATGGACTAAATGAGACTTTGAAGCAGATTGCAGACGCTTCCTGCGGAGGGAATTTTATGAATAAAGATGAGAATGGAGCATTCGAATTATTTGAAAATATGAGTGAAAACTCAATGAACAATGCTTCCATTGTCGCCTTTAATCGTACCAGCCTGCCCCGAAATGTCCACGAAGTTGACATGGGACCCTCCCATTCATCCACCGATCTTAGCCTTATCGCACAGAAATTGGATGAAGTCTCCGTCGTGCACAAGAAGCAGGACGAGCTTCTGGCCAACCCCGCCGGCTCTATGGCAAACACCCCCACCTCACCACTTCGTCACAAGTCCAATTCTTCTAATACCAGGCTTATCCCGAGAAACCCCATAAGACCTTCCCTACCGAGTGTCGCGCCGAGCAATTCGGTAAGTCATGTTGATCTGGCTTCTGCGAGCCAGCATTTTGACACGGAGGACCAAGCCTCCGTGTGCTCGGACGCATATTTACAAGCAGATGTGTCTTCTGGCATAGAAGATGCTTGCGCCCTGGGGAATAACCCATTCTCTGCCACTTATAACCTAGGGTGGCGAAATCATCCGAACTTTGCATGGTCCAACAACTCGCAGCGCCAAAACCTCGCGAGTGGACCAATGCGACCGTCCGCACCCGTCATCCCAAGGGCCCAGTCTAATCCTGTGACAAATCCGTCATCAGGCCCTTGCGTACCGCAAGCAGAACATGCATCAAGTCCTCTTGACAAATTGATGCGAATGATGATGGAAATGTCAAAGCGCCATGAAGCGAACATGACCTCTCTTCAGCACCAATTGGCGCACCAGAATGCTGAGATCAGTCAACTACGTATGACGACTCAATCTCAGGGCACTCTTCCCGCCCAACCTATTCGAAACCCGTGAAATTTCGTACCCCATGGTCCTCAACCACAGGTACGACCTTCTCTGGGGCAGGTTCAGCAGATTCTGCAAGCTCCGAGCATTCCACCGGGATTTCAGGCTAATCCCGCTGTAGCACCGCACTCTTATGTTCCTATTGCAGACCCTCCTCTGCCTTACGATCCCACTAGACCCGCATCATCCAATGCGATCACTACGAGGAGCACTAAGCAAACTGTTGATCCGCCTTGACCTGATCCTGGCCCGTCTTCTTCATCGCCCTCTCATTCGAGATGCGCACCGCATTCGCGAGAGGACGATACACCCAAATTGGTGCCAGAATCAGTCCCATTCCCTGAGGCTCTACTGAGGGAACCAAAAGGCAAAAAGAAAGATACGCAGGCCTTTGATAACCTGCATAATTTGTTCAGGGATGTAGAAATCAAGGTACCCCTTCTCAAGGCTATTGACCACATACCTATTGTCACCCGATTTCTCAAAGACTACACAACACCCAGGTGATAGTCAAGGAAAACTAAGAATCCGGTGTTCTCTCGCCTCATGCGAGTTGTGCTATACTGTCAAATCTAACACCGAAGTAGAAAGATCCAGGCACACTGCTTATTTCCTGTAGCATCCAAGGCTGCAATTTTAACCGTACCCTGCTTGATCTAGGATCTTCCATAAATCTTATACCAACCATCATGCTCGAAAAATTTTCCTTGGGAAATCTAAAACCCACCCCTGTCACGTTACAGTTGGCAGATCATTCTGTCAAAATTCCGAAGGGTGTGGTGGAAGACGTGGTGGTTAGGGTCAACAGTCTTTGTTTTCCTGTTGACTTTCTTGTTTTAGATATGGAAGTTCCTAGCTCACTTTCTGATTGTCCGATCATCCTTGGTCGACCTTTCTTGGCCACAGCCCACGCCCATATCGACTACGAGTCGGGCTGTATTGAGATTGCCGTTGGATCTAAAAAGCTCAAGCTTAACATCTTCAAGGCAGCCAAGAACTTTAATTGCGATTGCATCGAGGATGACACGTCTGACGAGGACATGGCCGTCAGTGCGTGTATCGGACTAATTAGGACCTATTCTGATTGCTGCGAATTACCTGTAAACATTGACGATTGCCTGACCAGCACTTATTGTGACGTTCCCCCTTCCCTCCCTTGTCCCGTACCATCTCTTGGCCAAGCTTCTGATGAGGTTTTCTCCGCTTCCCATACGTCGTGGTCTAAGTCATATTCGGGCTACTCACCACCGGTTCACACTCTTGAAGACTGGATTGCCCTTTCTTTCCCACCAAATCAGGTGGAGTTGCAAATCCACACTGGGACCTTGAGCCCATATACTACTCACTGGGGCTATTCCTTTTTGGATCCATCTATCCTAGAAGCCCCTCTTCTTGGACAATCTGAGGGCCAACTTCTTCCTCCTGACTTGTTCTCCAATCTGCCTAGGACACTCTTGTCCCAAGAAATGCCAGACCTGTCACCATCCACTCCCGAGCTGAAAGAGCTGCCTAGTACACTTAAATATGTTTTTCTGGGACCAAATGAAACACTCCCCGTAATCATCAGTTCAAAATTGACCAGGGAGTAAGAGTGCAAACTAACAAAGGTCCTCATGGAACATAAGGCAGCCATTGGATGGTCTTTATCAAACTTATCTGGCATTAGCCCATCCTATTGCACTCACCGTATATATATGGAGGAGGAGGCTCAACCGTCCTGCAAGATGCAGCGGTGTCTCAACCCTAACATGCGGGAGGTCGTTAAGAAAGAAATTATTAAGTGGCTGGATGCGGGTATAATCTACCCGATCAGCGATAGCCCCTAGGTGAGTCCAATTCACGTTGTGCCCAAAAAGGTAGGACTCACCATCCGTGTCAATGACAGGGGTGAATCCATCCCTACACGCACTCCTACATCTTGGAGAGTGTGTGTAGATTATAGGAAACTCAATGCTGCAACTATGTAAGATCACTTTTAGCTACCTTTCATTGACCAAATCCTAGAGTGGTTAGCAGGAAATAAATATTTTTGTTTCCTGGATGGATTCTCAGGATATAACCAGGTGGCAATTGACCCCCGGGACCAACAGAAAACCACTTTTACCTGCCCCTTCGGCACCTTTGCATTTAGAAGGATGCTGTTTGGACTTTGCAACGCGCTAGCAACTTTCCAGAGATGTATGCTGGCGATATTTCATGACATGGTAGGTGACTTTCTCGAGGTCTTCATGGATGACTTTTCGGTCTTTGGACCATCTTTTGATGACTGTCTTGCCAACCTGACCCGTATCCTTAGGAGATGTATTGATGTAAACCTCATGCTTTCCTGGGAAAAAAGTCATTTTATGGTACA
This sequence comes from Thalassia testudinum, assembly GCA_037157565.1. NCBI lineage: Eukaryota > Viridiplantae > Streptophyta > Magnoliopsida > Alismatales > Hydrocharitaceae > Thalassia > Thalassia testudinum. Next base: position 18,237,566 of record JAZHRO010000062.1, on the reverse strand, counting down.
CGAGGGAATTGTTCTCGGACACATCATCTCCGATAGGGGTATCAAGGTTGACAGAGCTAAGCTTGATGTAACTGTTGATTTACCTATGCCTAGCTCTGTCAAACAAATCCACTCCTTCTTGGGACACGTCGGTTTCTATAGGAGATTCATCAAAGATTTCTCCAAGATTTCTCAACCTTTAACTCATCTCCTATCAACCGACGTACCCTTCGATATGGGCCCTGACTGCGTACGAGCATTCACGCAGCTACGTAATGCTGTCACTAAGGCCCCTGTTCTCCAGCCACTTGATTGGTCCCTCGACTTTGAACTCATGTGTGACGCTTCCGACCTTGCAGTCGGAGCCATCCTGGGAGAAAGACGCGATAGACAGCCCTTCGTGGTGTACTACGCCAGTAAGACGTTGGACGAGGCCTAGCATAATTATACTACCACTGAAAAAGAACTACTGGCGGTCGTCTTTGGGCTGGAGAAATTCCGCTCTTACCTTCTGGGCTCACACGTTATTGTCTTCACTAATCACGCGGCCATTCGCCATCTCATGCACAAGAAGGATGCCAAGCCTAGACTGATTCCTTGGATCCTTCTACTCCAAGAATTTGACATCGAGATCCGTGATAAGGTCGGAGCCCAGAATGTTGTAGCTAATCATCTTTCCAGACTGTACCCTGACCATATTGGACTTACTCTGCCGATTAATGAAACTTTTCCTGATAAGCACCTTTTGGCAATTAATGTGGCAAGTGGACCTTGGTATGCCGACATTGCCAATTACCTTTCTTCTGGATCCCTTCCACGTGGCTAGCCTAAAAACCAGCGTGAGTGTCTTATGGCAAAAGCAAAGTATTATTTATGGGATAATCCACTTCTTTTCTGCATAGGTGCTGATCAAATCATCCGTCGTTGTATTCCTAATAGCGAATTCCCTGGTGTGCTATCCTTCTACTACGATCAGGCCTGCGGAGGCCATTTCTCTGGGAGGAAAACTGCAGCCAAGTTGTTGCAGTGTAGTTTCTTTTGGCCCTCCCTTCACCAGGATGCACACAATTATGCCAAGCATTGCACTAAGTGCTAGTCGTTAGGGTCAACGTCACGTCATGACATGATGCCCTTACAACCCATCCTAGCTGCGAAAATCTTCGACATTTGGGGAATTGATTTCATGGGTCCCTTTCCTCCTTCCAACATCTTCGAATTCATTCTTGTGGCTGATGATTATGTTTCAAAATGGATCAAGGCTATTCCCACGTGCTGTGCTGACCATGTTATATCCACTCGATTTGTCAAAGACCAGATCTTTGTGTGCTTTGGGATCCCCCAAGCCATTATCTCGGATGGAGGAAGCCACCTTACCCATGCTTCTTTTTGGGCACTTCTGAGGAAATACAGAGTCCACCATCGTATAGCATCCCCATATCATCCTTAGATGAACGGCCAGGCAGAAGTGTCGAACTAGCAAATCAAGTAAATTCTCCAGAAAACGGTACGGCCTGATTGTAAGGACTGGTCCGACAAGCTGATTGACGCACTTTGGGCGTATCGGACCACCTTCAAGGCTCCCCTTGGTATGTCTCCTTATAGAATCGTTTACAGGAAGCCTTGTCATTTGCCCGTGGAGTTGGAACACTACGCTTATTGGGCGGTTCGCCAATGTAACCTCGCCCTAGACCTGTGTGGTCGAGAAAGGAAACTCCAACTACAGGAGCTGGAAGAGCTCCATCGTGAAGCCTATGATTCTGCTTTATCTTTCAAGCAACGCACTAAGGCTTTTCACGACAGCCGTATTCGGCGGAAAGAATTTGAGCCATCTCAGCAAGTTTGGCTCTACAATGCCCGGCTCAAATTATTTCTTGGGAAATTGAATTCCAAATGGACTGGTCCTTTTCTGGCCTCGAGACCATTTCCCAACAGGGCTGTTGAGATTGAAGATCCCAAATCTGGGCATAAATTTATGGTCAATGGGCAGCGTTTGAAACCGTATCTCACTCATGAACCTACCCCTGTTGGAAAAACTGTTGCCCTGCTGGAGGGTAACTAATTTTTTGCCTCATTCTGAGTCCAGCTGGGGACGTTAAATTCAGCGCTCGTTGGGAGGCACTCCAATAACACCCACCATCCACCCACCCTACCACCCTGCTCTATACCCTGCACCTCAGCTCTCGTTACCCGATCTTTCATCCTTCCTCTACCCTTCCCTGCATGCATATGAGGACATAGCATCGTTTGGCATGGGGGGGTGGATAGGCATCCTTAGGATCTGGGTATTTTATGGTATCATGCAGTTCTTATCTATCTATATATAAAAAAAAAATGGTGTTTAGTAATGATTTGAAGGCTGAAACAAAAATACAATAAGTGTTTATGGATATTCAACCTCTGTTTTGAAGACTTTCCAGGACACAGAAGCTTGATTCGCTCAGGCTCGACTTAATTCACTTGAGCATTGACAAAATAGATCGGAATCTCTCCTAACTAAGGATGTATTCTTGTACCTAAGACATCAGTATAGGACCCATTGGTTCGCTTCTACTCGAGAGCCTAAGTAATCTTGGTTCACAATACACATATCAAGAAAGACTGGGTGAACATAAGATCCAACCCTAGTGTTCATTAGGGAAGGTGGAGTCCTTACCTGTGCACGCAGGTAGACTTTTTATCCCAGGCTTTAGTCTTGTGTTTAGGAGAGACTCTTTCCACCAAAAAGGAACCCTCCCACCAAAAAGAAAAGTGTGCTCCTCTAAATAATGTTGTAAGAGATATACTGACACGTATTTCAAAAAAAAAAAAAAGATGCAAATATGTCAGTATATCTCACAAATGTCTGTAAAATCTTCTTACAAAAAAGTTCTTAAAGGAAAGTTACAAATACCCTATTTTCTTTCAGCCACAAATGTCAGAAAATGGGAGTTGAGTTTTCCGTCATCTTTTTAAGGGTCAATCTGAAGACACAAGCTGAAATTGGGACCAACCTGTACTTAAAAATTTGTGAAACCCTGGGCTTGATTCTTTATGTCCATCTGGTCAGTCTTGATCCTTCACTAAGCACAACCCATAATCTCTTGAGCTCTCGAGTACGGCAAAAACCTCCAGGGTCCTGGAAATCGTACTTAAGGTTTAAATATCAAGAGTCCCGGTTAGTTGAGAGATGATCTATGTCATGTGAGACTTAAAGTACTGGTAGTCTTCTCTGCAATTGGTTCTCACAATAACCAACAATAAACACACCTATGTCGCCTCAGAAGAAAATCTTCAACTTAAGATCATTTCTAAATACAATACAAAAATATGATTTGCTAGGGACTAGCAAAGGATAGGCATGGGGGTATGATTGCACAGCAAAAATACACCAACAATTGTGCCATCTTGTGCTATTTCCTAGCATTACCAGTGCATATTAGGTATCCATAGTCGCATTTGTAAAAATACATGCACGCATGCATTTATTTGAGAGGGGAGGAGAGTGAAATAAGTTGCCTTGTAATTCACAAATTCTTCAAGTGCTACCTTGCAAAATCTCCATCTTCATTTTTTATTTCTATTTGACTTTGAATTTCTTTGCGCGGCTGCAGGCATGGCCTCTTCTTCCTCTTCGCGCCATGATCTGTAGCAAGCCACTCCCTCCAGCCGCATGCACAGCCATGCATAGCCAGGGCATGCCTGTGCATGCCTTCTTCCTCTATAAAAAGGCACGGCTTCTTCTTTGCAAAGGGAGCCTGGTCCACGCCAAAAAAAACACAGCACCTTCTTCTCCAGGCCGTCTCCTCCCCTCTCCCCTCCATACGCAGCCTCTCCTCCTCTTAAGGAGCCACGCTGCGGGCAGGAGCAACTCACAGTGGTGCACAACCACCACAGTGAGTCCACCACCGCCCAGCTCATCAAAGAGCTGGTGAGCATGGTGGTTCTCTCTCTATTTCAACGTTGAGCCATTTCCGCCATTGCCACTGGAGCTTCAAGCTTTGAAGCTCAAGCTCCGCAGCAGCAGCAACAAGGCGACAGCAGCAGCGTAGGCCACCGCGCGCGCACACGCAGGCCAGGGCGCATGCCTGCAAGTTGCCCTCACCTCCCACTTCTTTGCGCCCGCACTCGCTTCTCCGCAAGCTAGCAGTCAGCTCAGCTTCTTTGCACTCACGCCAGCTCGCGTAGTGGCTAAGCACTCACAGCACCGGACACGCCCGGTCGTGTGAAGCTGAGTGGCACTGTAGCCACTATTCACGCTAGTCAGTGGAACACTGTGTCTACAGTGCGGTGACCGGCAAGTTTCTCACTTATCCGGTCACCTGGTGCATCGCAACTTGCGCCAGCCCATGCCCGTGTCCCACCCTGAGCCCGCTCCAGTGCCCACCCACGCGTCTGCGTGCTCTCACATCTGCCTGCGCCTACTTCCTCTACCCACGTATGCCCGCCCGCTTCTTTGCGCCTGCACTCACCTCTTCACGCAGCGCGGTGCACTGCGGTCCTTCTCCCTCGCACTCACTCCCTCCCAGCGCGCGCCTCTTCGCACGCCTGCGCGCGCACATGAACCATCAGACGACTCCTGGCTGCTTTAGACAGCTTAACATCGCGCTTCTTCTTCAGCAGACGATCCTTCTCTCTCTCTCTCTCTCACACAGCACTCTCTCACACTCTCTGCACACACATACACACACACACTCACACTCTCGTACACACACCTATACTCTACTATATATATATATACGTACATATATATATTTATATATATATATTTATATACATATATTTATATATACATATACCTATAAATATATTAGTACTTATATAACTATGTATTAGTCTGTATACATACATATACATATATATACTTATATATATATACATATATATTTACATATATACATATATATATACATCTATATAGTTATATATACATACATATACATATATATATATATATATCTATACATATATCTATCTATATATATATTTGCATACCTATATATATATACAAACATATATATATATATATATATATATACATATATAAGTACACATATACCTATATAATTATAACCATATATATTTTCATATCACTTACCATACGCTGTATCATCGGAATATCTGCACCTGTTGCTGATATTCCCCGATACACGCGTACGAAAGCGTGTTCGCACTCATCTTCCACCAATCCACCTTACACTCCACGCAGCACTTCATCCTGTTGGTTGCATCTTCCTAGACGACGACCGACTCGACACCACGCTACATGCCATCTCCACCTCCACCCCCACCCCTTTATACATATATAATATATACCTATATATATATACTATATTTACTTTATTTCTATTTCTCTTTCCTACCAGTAAAAAGATAAAAATATATATATATATAAAAGAGAAAAGATAATCCTTCACTTGTAGGTACTCAGTCTTGCGAAGACTAGTTTTAAAACCCTAATTTGGCTCAAAGCCAAGAACATGATTTTGAGGGTGTACCTCAAGGAAAAAAAAATTATCAGAAAAAAATCCTAAATAGAAAAAACACCAAAAACACAATAAATGAACGGAAGAGATTCGTTGTAGGAAAGGCATGGAAACTTCTTCTAATCCCACTTCCCTGAGTTCAACCCTGGGCCTAAAAGTGACCAAGATAAAATCTGGTAGGCCTGGTTAAAAATTTTTGTAAAGAGATGGTTAGGCTCGAATTAGGTTAACCACTATAAGCATTTCAACGATAAAATCACCATATTAACACAACCTGCCCAGCTCGACCATACACCTCTTTTTCACTACTTAAGCAAGATTTAAACTTTAAAATCCACTCATCCAAATAATCTTGTTTAAAAACCTTGGTTGTGCATGCACTCACACATATTCAATCAATCGTTAAGGGCACAACCCATTTTAAGGGCCCATCACATTTCATAAGCACTACAATCCTAAGCCTAAGTTAAATTTGATTAGACGTTGGCCTTAAGGACTGATTCACTCTTCAGGACCCAGATTGTGATTGTTCACAATTAGCCTACTTGTACTAGTCAATCTGATGTCTAGCAAGGTGACGAGTCCATTTAAATGGACTATTGATACTCCTAAGTTAACTTTATTCTTACATTTTATGTTTGTTAGTAACTACATTAGGTCATAGAATGATTACATGCATCATTGCTTAAGTTTACATATATTCTATTACATTCTATAACTTATTACGTATATAAATAATTATTTTATATTTCATTATTGTATGAATAACTTATGTTATATTGCATTTCAATGTGCCACTCTCTCATGCAAGTAATGCACACAGCGCACCCTCTCCATCTCCTCCACCTGACCTGCTCCATCAGGCTATTTTAAGAGTTAATAGTAACCAGGAAAATGGGAGAGGAGGAGGAACAAATTTGCGAAGAAACCAAGGTCTTTTGAGCCAATCCTTCCCCCCTACAGGGATCACCTCCAACCGCACCACCGTGGACCCTACACGCACCGTAAACTTCAGCAAGCACTGTGACCCCCTCACCGCTCGTAGCCAGACCGCTCACGCAACCCCTCACTTCTTAGCAGCTAGATTGAATGCGCTACCCCCTCACCGTGCATGGCCACGCCTGCACATAGCCACGTCCTCACGTGCAACCATTCACGTGCGTGGACAACAGACCTTGCTCATCCTTCCTGCTCAGCCACGGCAGAGCACCACACCAGACCACGACCTCCTCGCATGTAGCCCGCACAGCCACATGCCGCCAGCCCTAGTGTTTGACCACAATCCCGCAACCCGCAATAGCTCGCACCCCTCAACCCCCATGCTCATAGGCTGTAGCCACATCACCTCCTTGCGTGGCCTCTTCATGCGCGCACACAAGACCTTGTGCGCACTCTTTCTCGCGCATGCATGCCCGCGCGTCACCGCCGGATCTTGTTCTTCTTCTACTTCTCTACCAGCCGAAAGAACCCAAAGCCACAAAAATGCAGTCGCCACCACAAGCCAAGATTCTTCACGCCATCAATGCCAACAAGCCCGGCTCAACCCCACGAGCACCACCGCAACCTCCGACGGACCGACAATAGCCCATGCGCACGTGTGGATAGCCACTGCCGTCGGCCATCCTCCTCATCGTCGGCGTCAACTCCGACCACCGTTCAAAGTGCCACCACCACCACTAAGTTTCCTACAGTGAGAAGGGCCTCCACCGCATGCAAGTCGATGGTCGGCCTTCCCTCTTAAAGTGCGAGGAAGAGAAAGGAGAAATCCTCTATTTCTCTCACAATTAGAAATTACAGTGAATGCCATTGCCATAAGCACTATTCATCCATTTTAAGAATTTAATATATTGAAAGTAATTTGCATAAATATCCTTCCATTCTACTTGAATTGCATATAGTTACATTCGTCTGATGAATAATCGAGCATGGATCTTTGTTATAGGGAATGAATTTTGTTTTAATTAAATTTGACGGTGCTTGTTAGTAGTAAGATCACAATTCATGTGTTTCAATGATGGTGATTTTGTATTTGTATACCTATATTCTTGATTAATTATCTAGATCAAGAATTTATGGTGGAAATGAGAGCACTAGTTAGCAAGCACATCAGTTGATATTCCCAATTATTTGATGCATCATTACTCATTTTTAATAGGCTAATTCCTCCCTGTGGAAATGACCTAACTATTTTCTTGGTTATTTTTGAATTATTAAACATTTTTGAAAAGTGATTTTCTACCATGCAACGAAATACAATGATGCGACATTTTATGTCACAAATTTTATCGAAAACGAAGATCGCTCTTTCAAATGGCACTGTTGCCAGGGAGGAAACATGCCTATTAATATTTTTGGGAATTTTATATTATTTTTATGCTATTATGAAGCTTTTCTAAATCATTGATCTATTTCTTTTTCCTCTCGAGGTACATTTGTTTGGAGGAAACGAATGCAGCAGGCGCGCAAGGCGGAGACGATATTTTTTGTGGGCCTTGACACCATCTGGAGGCCAGCAATGGGTGCTTGTGGGCCTTGATCCCACGCACGTAGGTGTACGGAGGAGCCTTTTTTTGATTTAGTCATTAGATCTTAGTTTAGATTTAGGCTAGATAGACATTAGCATTTAATTTTTGTCTTGTGGACCCGTGTTGGGTATTTTTGGGAACGTGTTCCCAGTGCTTTTATTGCTTATTGCTCTTGTATGCGGGAGTGTATTTTTGGGAGCGTGTTCCCATTTTATCTAGATTATAGGATTAGTCGAATTGTTTGAAGTGCATATAGGTTAGTTAGTTAGCTAGATTAGGTTTGTTTGCTTAATATTATTATAAATAAATAAATAAATAAAATATATCGAACTACCTACTAGAAGCTGCATATCAATAGGGCGATCATCTAGGACTGAATGAGCGGCATCTAGTTTATCTTAATTGCATTACAGACATCCTTGCATTGAAGAAAGCTGGAGTAAGGTACGTCTTTTTCTTGAGCATCAATTACCTGTCATGCATCTGCAATGAACCTAAATCTAAGATCACTAAAGTGTTTGAATCAAATTAATTCATTGGTCACTTTGAAAATTGGGATTGCTAAGAGGTTGGACCTTAAAATCTGACTTGAAATTGTGTACAAAAAGATCTTGTTTGCGAAATTTCAAAACTCAAAATGTTGCACACCTGAGACACTGTGCACATCACACATAAGGTCACTAGATAAATTTTTACCTCTCCTCTTTTGTACCACAAGGGAAGTTAGTCGGAAATCAATAAGGCTATCGACCAAGTTACTTCGATTCCTCGTGTGTGGGCTCGATTTGAGACTTCCATCCCTTGCGAGTAGGTTGTAGGCACCTATGAAGGTTAGCTTAGGAAACATAATTCTTGAAAAACTTGTTTGGCCACCAATTGAACATTTAATTCTATGACCTATTTATTGGTAGAAAGAGAGAGGGGGCGATGTCAGGCGGTCTCGAGATGACAACAAGTGGCATCAGGGTAGCAACTGGTAGAATCAAGGAAGACGAAGGATGGACAACTTGGAGGTCGAGGGCATGGAGGTGGAAGGAGAGGAGAAACTCTGATATGCATGGTAAAAGGGCGATAGAGGTGAGGTGGACTGCTAGAAGGGGCGTAAGGGAGAACGATAGGATCGTGTGTTTCCGGTGCCGGCAATGGGGACATATGGCAGCTACTTGCCGATTTCCCATTGTGTGTTTAGAGTGTGGGGGATTTGGTCACAAGAGGGATTCGTGCAAAGGTCTTGGGGGCAGATGAATGACCGTCTTTTCCCACGCTCTAAAATTTTGAATTCTAGGGCTTTGCAGACGCTTCCACTACCCCCATCTTCACGTAGCTTTGGGGGGCATATGGTTGATGTGGAGGTACCTATGACAGAGAACATCAAAGCGGTAGAGTTGGTATTACGTGGAGCGCTGATCGGAGAGGTTATGACTAGGAGACCAACACCGGAGAACGTGCATAATCTGGTAAGCTCTCTTTCCCCTTTGACTAATTCCTGGCAGTCTGCCTTTCTGTCACCTACACGATTTATCCTATTTGGGCTGGGGATGATTGATGTTGAGAGGCTGCGATTTCAAATGTCTTACAATGATGGCCTAATGGTGATCTGGAGATTGGTTTCTCCCTTTGATGGAGCCCTGCCGGAGAGGCCACCCCAGAGAGTGGGTTCCAGGTCAGGAAAACTTGAGATCAAGGGGTTACCTTTGCATCTGAGGTCGAAGGAGGTCGTGGCATTCATGATATCAGGGTTTGACTCAATGGCAGAAGATGCAATTGTAGGATTGTTGGAGGGTGATAGGTGCTCACTAAATGTGATGGTCAATGTGTTTAAAGTTGGCTCAGTCCCTGACATATTGATTCTGAGGTGTGGTGGGAGTTCATGGCTGCTGCGGTTGAAGTTCATGGTGGGTGACACTGTAGCGAAGCAAGATAAGTCGTCTAAATCTGAAGTTGTTGAAGAGGCGGTTGCACAGGATGTGTGTAAGGCTCCATCTGAAGAATCCCCCTCTTTCAAAAAATGCAAGGACCATCATTTGGGGGAAAGGGGGGAGGTAATGGTTGAAGGGGAGGAATCGATTTTGGTGGAAGCATCAAGGCCAACGTTTGTGGTGGTAGGGAATGAGCTGCCAGATGAAGAGGATGTTGAGGGCCAGGGGGTACAAGAGACTCAGTCTGATTCCCTAAAGGATAAACAGGATCTACAAGAGATGGAGGGTCTTAAATTTGATGGTGGTTCTTACGCTAAATCTGTTAAGGACAGATCACCTTATGGCCTCAGACAGAGGAAATCAAAGGCTGACCTACTGTCGGATGAAGACAAAATTGTAGAGATTATGCAGGTATGCAAGTGTCAGAACCTCAAGGGGGAGGGATCTCATGAGGATAGATGAGAATCCTCACTTGGAATGTGCGTGGGCTGTGAGACAAAAGCTGGAGGGCTTCTTTGATGAGGTATTTGAGAGAGTGGGGGATTGAATGTGTGATCATTCAAGAGATGCACATTGAGAATAACTCTGATAAACTATGGTATGACTTGTTTGCTACGGGGACGAATGAATGTGTGAAGGTTGATGCAAAGGGTACATCGGGGGGCATTGCTATTTGGTGGAGAAAGGTATGGGCACAATGTCTGGAAGTTCACAAGGCTAGGCACATGTTGACTTGCAAATTCCAAACTCACCAGGGGCATGATTGTATCTGGGTTACTAGGGTATATGGCCCCTGTGCTGCTTCTGCTAGGCAAGAGTTGTGGGAGGAATGGGCTGCTGTGGCTGAACTGGTGCAGGGGGAAGCATGGCTGACAGGAGGTGACTTCAACTGTGTGCTAACAGGGGCAAATAGGCCCATAGGTGACATAAATAGCTCAGCTATTGGTTTCCAGATGGTGGTTCAATCTCTTGAACTGAGTGAGTACCCTTCTTCTGGTGTTGAATTTACTTGGCGCAATGGTAATGGGTTGTTATCCAAAATAGACAGATTTTTTTGGAATGTGAACATCCTTAAAAGATTTCAGCTGTCGACTGTTAGTGGCTTGGACTGACCCTTCTCTGATCACACCCCTTTGGTTTGGGATAGTGAGGAAGAAATCCAAATTGGCTCATACATCATGCCTAGAAGATCATGGCTGACTGAACCGGCGTTCTATCAGATGGTCAGTTCTTGGTGGCAAGCTAAAAAGGTGGAGGGTTCTGCTACTGTCAGATTGTCATCCAAGCTGAATGCTTTGTGCACAGTCCTAAAGGAGTATGGCACTACTGTGAACACTGTAAGGCAGCAAAGGAGGATAGAGGCTTTGATTAACATTCAGGAGCTGGACTCTACGGAAGCAGCAGGGCCTTTATTAGAGGAGGAACTTACAGATAGGAAGATGTGGCAGGGTGTGATATTGGATGAGGATCTTAAACAGGAGATTGATTGGAGGGAGAGATCAAGACAATTATGGCTTAAGGAGGGAGATGCCAACATGAAATTCTTCCATCTTGCGGGTAGCTCTTGGAGGCATGCAAATTTTATCTCTTCTATTCTCAGAGATGGACACAGGATCTCCTCCATTCAGGAGATAAGGTCAGAAGCTATCAAATATTATAAGGATGGCTCTTGGGCAATTAAGAGGGGCCAATGGAGAATGGCAGGAAATGATGCGCCTGGTGTGACAAGTGAATAGGCTTCTCAGCTGACAGCAACCATCACTAAACAGGAGACCCTGCAGGCAATTAAAGAGCTTAATATGGAAGGTTCCCCAGGCCCTGATGGGATACAAGTTTTCTTTTATAGAGAGATGTGGAATGTGATGGGCAAGGAAGTGATGGAAGTCATTAGAGCATTTGAGAAGGGAAATGATGGTTTTGAAAAGATCAACAAATCATATCTATTCTTACTACCTAAGTCATTGGGAGTAGAGAAGTTTTCAGACTTTAGGTCGGTCCCACTATCAAATTCCATCTACCTTGTAGTGAGCAAGATATTAGCTAACCAGTTGAGAACTGTTCTACAGAGCCTAATCCATCCAGTGCAATCTACCTTTCTACCCAATAGATCACTCCAAGAATCCTTCATTTTGGCTCAGGAAATGGTGAGTGGATGGCACAGAAGGAAGTGCAAGGCATTCATGTGGAAAGTTGACTTTCAAAAGGTATATGATTCGATTTCTTAGTCGTATCTCTGGGAGGTATTTAAAAGGAGAGGATTCCCTCCTGTGTGGATCCAATGGATGAAACGTTGTATCACAACTGCCTCCTTTTCTACACTGATCAATGGGAAGCCATGCGGTGTTTGGATTCAACCTCAGCATGGGGTTAGACAAGGATGCCCTCTAGCCCCCCTGATCTTTAACCTTGCAGTGGATGGGCTTGCAAGGTATGCATGCAGACTGGCAGAGGTGGGGATACTCAGAGGGTATTCACTGTCCAAAAGGAGAACTTTGGCCCCCATTTTGCAATATGCAGATGACACAGTCTTCTTTGTGGAAGGGACCAAGCCTGCTGCACATGCTCTGGGGCTGTTGGTAAAGATCTTTGGGGACATTTTAGGCCTAAAATTGAACAAGGAAAAGTCTACTTTGATATGTTTTGGCATGAATGAGTAGGAGTAGAAGGAGTTGGAGAATACATTGGGGTCACCTCGAGCTAAACTACCAATGAGGTACCTAGGACTGCCATTAAGAGCTGCAGAGCTGAAGAAAAATGATTGGAATATCTTGTTGGATAAGGTCTCTAGCAAGTTGAAAGGCTGGAGTAGTAAACTCTTGTCAAAGTGTGGGAGATTAATCCTCCTTAACTCAGTCATAACATCCATCCCGGTCTTTTACTTTAGCATTTTTAAGGCCCCAAAGTCTATTTGGAAACATTTGGATGTTATAAGGAAAAGATTTTTTTGGAAAGGCGTTGGCCATGAGGGTGGTTTTATGCAGCCCATCAGATGGAATAAGATTTGTAGGCCAAAGGAGACAGGTGGTATGGGGATTAAGGTGCTCAAGGAGTTCAATGAAGCCATACTGATTAAATGGGCCATCAAGATTCTAGATTGCAAGGAGGATTTAGTGGCAGACTTAATCAAAGACAGCTATGGTGGATCTAATAATGCTATGAAGAGGCTACAACCAGTGAAACCTTCCCCTTTTCGGTGATCAGTTACCCTTGCAGTCAGCAACAATTGGCATCTGCTGTAGCCTAGACTTGGAGATGGCAGTGATTTCAGCCTGTGGAATGAGCATTGGTCAGGTTTGGGGATTCTAAAAGATGCATACCCGAGGGCTTATGCTGCTGCTATTGGTAAGGAGGCTAAAGTCAGCAGTCTGTGGTCTACTGCAGAGGGATGCTGGAGACTGGAAGGACAGGAACAATGCAGATCTGGCACTCGATTATGGGAGGATAGGCAGAACCTGATGGCTGCACTACAGCAGGTGCATCCTAGGTTGAATGTGACTGATACTTATGGCTGGAATGGGGTATTTTTAGTGCAACAGGCCTATGAGAAGATCATCAGTTCAAACACTGAGATGGAGAATGACCCAATTGACAGGAAAATATGGCTACTGAAAATCCCCTTGAAGGCTCAATTCTTCTTGTGGCTTTGCCGATGGAAGGTCTGATCACTAGTGATCTTAGACACAGAAGAATGGGGACTACTTTGAATGCTTGTCATCTTTGTGGTTCGCATACTAACAGTACGTCACATATTTTCTCCTCTTGCCTGGTCACAGACAAGATTTGGAGGATAATTTTCCTAGAACCTCTTCCCACCGAGGATTCCCTTTGGCAGAAGTTTGTTACTCCTGGACGACCGTATAGGGGTATGGCTGCCATTCTATGGTGTGTGTGGAGGGCGCGAAATGAAAAGTTTTTTCTGGAGAGACCGGTTAAATGTGAGAAAATTGTAAATGAGTGCTGGTCCCTCATACACAGTTGGGGATCTTTTTTGTAATGTTTTGTTTGATTTGAAATATATTGCCCTCTAGATTGCTATCGTTTAATGAAAGCTTTCATCACTGTTTCAAAAAAAAAAGACCTACAATTTACTAAAAATAGATCCCACTATATTTGTGCTTATTTTGACAGCGATAGAACTCTCTAGAAAGTTTCTGCTTGTGTTCTGATTTCTTCTAAATCCTAAGAGAGTTAAACCTGTTTGGCTTAAAGAAATGGATCACCCTTACTCCTATCATTCAGATTATCAGAGTCAATACTTCCCATCTTTTAACCAGGATCCCATGGCCCGAGCATATCCATCCTTTGATGGGTACAATGACAATTCATGGGATCATTCATATTCCTATCCTGGGAGTACTGGCTCGATAGCTCCCACTTTTGAGCAAAGCCTAGGAGCAAGATTTTCTAACCCTGGAATCCCTACTACTATGCAAACACCCAACCCTCCCACCCTTCATTATTTTTCATATCGAGGTTGGACTGATACCGTTAGGGAACCAGAGCCAGAAATTGACAATCCTCCCAAAGCTGATAGTAGTAGCCTCTCCTCTTTTATGATAGAAATGCAAAAGAAACAAAAAGAAATGATGGAGACTATGGGAGAGATGTTGAGGAATAGTCAACAATTGAACAAAGAAATTATACAACTTAGCTACGCTCTTCCTAGTAATTCTGATCCCTACCCATACGACTGTGATCATGAAAATAATTTTGAGGAAACTAATGACAATAGGGATCCCATTTTACGTAGCTATCACTTAGACTCTCCCAATGAGACATGGCCACTAGAGGAGAACAATCCTAGTAATTATCCAGCCAAGCTATATTGGAGTAAAAGAAAGGGAAGATGGTACCTCTTGAGGACCTTGACCCCAATGACAGTATTTTCCTTACCCCTGATAACCCAGGTCAAGGTTGTATTGTTCATATCACTTCCCCTATTAATTATCTTGTAGAACCCCATTCTACCCTTAGTGAGCCTAATCCTGACCCTCCATTTAGGGAATCAACACCTACCATTCAGCATTCTGAGGATTTGAAAGCACCTAATGAAGGTGACCCTAAGGGAATGGAGGATGAATTAGATCAATTTTGGCCACAAGGATATAAAGAGTCTCTTTTAGAGGATGAGGATGACCCAATGGAGGAACCCAGACTGAAAATCTAGAGTGGATCACAAGGGGATTATTTGTTATTCGAGGACTTACCCCCGGAGGATATAAACAATATGGTGAAATCCGGATTCCTCTGTTCTTTTGAGAGTCATCCTCCACAAAACTAGGAGTTGATATTGGAGGAGGACAAACACAATAGTGAGAAGCCTAGAGGAGACTCTCGGGGACAAAACATGTCAATTGAGGATTTATGCCCAAGAAGAATAAAGAATTGAGTGATATAGGCTTACTCCAAAACATTAAGATGGATCCTCCTTCAGAAATAATTAAGGATATTGATCCAACTCCTCTCTTTACTAATGAATCACATATACACCTCGACAAAAACTTCAGTGAACCAAAAGAATTCAAGGATGAAATTAATGAAAATGATTCTATTGCTTTGACCCTGCCATCAAAGGAATCTAATTTGGAGTCCACCATTGATTCACATATACTAGAAGGTGAAAATATGATTTCGATCATTAATGATAGGTTGGGTGACATGAATTTTTCTACAACTGTTAGGGAGAATACAAAATTTGAATCGTTGTTGGAATTGGACTCGGCACCGACTAAGCCCTCATGGCACTTAATCATTACCTTCCAACACCACAAATAACCCTTACACTCCCTAACTGATCCTTGGCTTAGATCTCTGCTCATGTACATTCTTTCTAGAGAACATATCTGGCCAGTACATCCTTGGGTAGAATGGAGAGTGTGGATTGATAGTTGTACTTTTAGTCTCACCATTCAAGGGTTTGAAATAATAATGTTTATATCTTTCAAAACCCTTCATACTTTGGTCGACCCTTGCTATCCTCCACTTATTCCATTTTGGGAGGTCCCTTTTCAAATTCCTTTTATTATTCCTAGACCTCCCCAGGTAGCCTACGAGGTTATTTGCTTTCATGACTTCTAGCGAGCATTTGGGATAACATTGCATCATCAGCTTGCCAACATCTGTGGCTACCTGTTTTCTAGGCCCGTGCTGTTACACATATTTTTACGGCCCAGCTCTTTCTGTTCGAAACCAAACTTACAGGTTCCTTATAAGTCTGGCTGTTGACAGAAAATGCAAAGCTTCTTGGGAGGCAACCCAGTGTTTAGAATAACACCATCATCAGGTAATTTCCTTCTTTTCTCCCCCTGTTTTAATTTTACAATGAGGACATTGTAGGATTTAGGCATGGGGGGTGCATTTTGCATTTTAGGAAGTATTCATGCATTTAGGTTAGAATATATAAAAAAAAATTTATTTTCTTGAGCTAAATTGGTTAGTCCCTAGCAAAAGATCTTTGTCATGGAGGTGTCATTAAAGATTTTTCTTCTTAAATTGTTTCTTAAGTTTATAATCCAGTACATTAACTTCACTTGCACATAGACTGGGTAATGGATCTTTGAAGAGAACCAATAAGTATTTTTAGTCTACTGAACCCTTGGACAGTTAAAAGGGAGTAAGGTATACTATCTTCTATTAGATCCACCTCATATTTGTGAGAAAAAAGTAGAGAGATTACTGGTGTGCCAAGTCTAGTGCAAGGACTTTTAAGTTTTGGACAATTAGATAAGGATACCTCAAAGTTAGGCATAGTATTGGCTCTCTGTTTCAGTGTGCGAATATTGTGTGAATTCTTGAGAGTCACCAAATAAGGCAGATACACAGAGATTGAGTCTTAATAAAACTATGACTTTGGTGGATGGTTACGACTGTCCTTTATAGAATCCTTGGCTGAAGGAGGGTAATAGTGTCAAAAGTCAGAAATTTGCTTGTCCTATCCATTGCTTCCTGGTGCCGAGAGTAGGCATTTCCACCAAATAAGCCACACAATATCCTCTTGACCATCATCATCCCTCTAATGCCTCATAAATAAAAGTTTGTGTCATGTTATGTTTGTTTATAAAGAAAGAAAAAGAAGAAAAAAAAGAAAAAGAAAAAAAGAAAGAAAAGAAAAAAACATTTGAAAAAATAAAATAAAAAAAGGAAGAGAGAAAAGAAAAAGAAAAGAGTTAAAGTTTATAGTTTTATCTTTGTACCGATGTTTCTGAGGCAACAAAAACACCCATTTCGATCCACCAAATATGATCCATACCTACCTTTCAGTATTTCTGATCGCCCGAATACTGGCTGAGGACTCTAACTTAGTTGTAGTGTGAATGCCATGTGAGGCCACCAAACAGTAAGTATATTTACAAAATCTAGTGAGATTTATGATCTCAAAAAGAAAAGAAGGAAAAGAGTAAGCACCAAGGAATATCAAGAGAGCACAGTTGTTTAGCCTCTCTCTAGGTTGACTCATTTGATAGTCTGGAGAGTTAGAGTCTGCAGTACTAAACTACAGGTAGCACCAGATGAGTGTGAGCCACCAAATACAAATCCATTCAACTCGATATCTCCTACCTAAGCCAAAAAGCCGGGGTCAAATTACAGATTATCTTCTGCTTTATCCCCAAGGAAAGTAGTTGCTATCCCGATAGAATTTTATCAAGGGTTAAGTACGAACTTCAAATGTAAGTTCGCTTCTTACTTGGATTCGTTATCTTGGCTACTATCACTTCACATTTGTCCGGATCTCTAAATTTTTGGAATAAGGAAAGAAATCTTCTGATTACTTCTATTATTTTTCACTTTTGTTAGGGACTAGCAAATCTTAGGCATGGGGGTATTTGATGAGTCCATTTAATGGACAATTGTTATGCCTAGGTTAATTTTATTCTTACATTTTATGTTTGTTAACAACTACAATAGGTCATAGAATGATTCATGCATCATTACTTAAGTTTACATATATTCTACTGCATTTTATAACTTATTATGTATATAAATAATTATTTTATATTTCATTATTATAGGAATAACTTATGTTATATTGCATTTCAATGCGCCACTCTCTCATGCAGGTAATGCACACAGCGCACCTCTCCATCTCCTCCACCTGACTCGCTCCATCAGGCTATTTTAAGAGTTAACAGCAACCGAGAAAATGGGAGAGGACGAGGAACAAATTTGCAAAGAAACCAAGGTCTTTTGAACCAATCCTTCCCCCTATGGGGATCACCTTCAACCGCACGACCGTGGACCCTGCATACACTGTGAACTTCAGCGAGCACTATGACCCCCTCACCGCTCATAGCCAGACTGCGTGCACACCCCCTCACCACTCGCCAGCTAGATCGCACGTGTTACCCCCTCACACTGTGTGGCCACGCCTGGGCACAGCTACGCCCTTGCATACAACCATTCACGTGCGCACACAACAGACCTTGCGCGTCCTTCCTGCTCAACCATGATAGCGGCACCACACTAGACCGTGGCCTCCTCGCGTGCAGCCTGTGTGGCCACACACCGCTAGCCCTTGTGTTCAACCACGGTCCGGCAACCCACAGCAGCTCGCGCCCCTCAACCCCCGTGCACGTAGGCTGCAGCCGCATCACCTCCTTGTGCGTCCTCTTAACATGCGCACACAAGCCCTTGCGTGCACTCTTTCACACACGTGCACGCTCGTGCACCACTGCCAGTTCTTCTTCTTCTTCTCTACTGGCCAAAAGAACCCAAAGCCACAAAAACATAACCGCAACCACAGGTCGAGATTCTTCATGCCATCAATGACAACGCGCTCGCCTCAACCCTACGAGCACCACCGTAACCTCCGACGGACCGACAACTACCCACACGCACGCGTGGACAACCACTGCCGGTGGCCATCCTCCTCATCGCCAGTGTCAACTTCGACCACCGTTTGGAGTGCCACCACCACCACCGAGTTGCCCTCAGCGAGAAGGACCTCCACCGTGTGCAAGCCAACGACCGGCCTTCCCTCTTCAAGCATGAGGATGAGAGAGGAGAAATCCTCTATTTTTCTCGCAATTAGAAATTACAGTGAATGCCATTGCCACAAGCACTATTCATTTATTTTAAGAATTTAATATATTGAAAGGAATTTGCATAGATGCATCTCCATTCTACTTGAATTGCGTATCATTACATTCATCTAATGAATAATCAGGCATGGATCTTTGTTATAGGGAACGAATTCTGTTTTAATTAAATTTGACGATGCTTGTCAGTACTAAAATCACAATTCACATATTTCAATGATCGTGATTTTGTATTTGCATACCTATATTCTTGACTAATTATCTAGATCGAGAATTTATGCTGGAAATGAGAGAACTAGTTAGCATGCACTTCAGTTGATATTCTCGATTACTTAATGCATCATTACTCATTTTTAATAGGCTAATTCCTCCCTGTGGAAACGACCAAACTATTTTCATGGTTAGTTTTTAATTAATAAACATTTTTTAAAAGTGATTTTCTACCAAGCAACAAAATACAACAACGCAACATTTTATGTTACAAATTTTATCGAAAACGAAGATCGCTCTTTCACTAGGGGAGTTTAATCAAACGATTGCGACTGGGAGGTACATTAGAAACCAGAGGAGGAAGTCGAAGGAAGAACCTTCTCCCCAGCCCCTCCTTCTAACTGGTTGGATTGATTGGATGCAAGTAGAGTAAATCATCCATAATCTTAGGATGGATTCTGAGAGTTTGTAGATCCTTAGGCTACCCAACTTAAGGACAGGCTTGTTTTGTTGTGTTGCAAGGTTCTTCCCCAATCCTTCTGACCCCTTCCTAGTTTATGCTTGGAAGGAGGTCATTGAATCCTTGATTGGAAGGACCATTAGATCATTCTAGGAGGTGTAGATTGAATTTTTGCCAAATTGATCCCATGGCCGATCAACAACCTCCTCTACCTTAGAATCAACAAGAGATGTTTCAAAGGCAATTAGAACAAGTGTAGAGAATGAAAGAATGGTTCCAGAGAATGCAGAGCGCTTAGCCCTTGAAGGATTTTTATGATCCTTCAAATCATGGGGAATGTCCCGATGTCCAGATTCCTGTCGGAGATGTAGAAATTAGGCCCCAGGTGTTAAGCCTGATCAAACATTTTCATGGGCTTGGCTCTGAAGACCTATTTTAGCATTTGGATGACTTGACCACTTTGGTCCAAACCACCAAAGCACGAAACGTGAATGAAGTGCAAATGATCATGAGGCTCTTTCCCCACTCTCTTAGGGATAAGGCTGCTCATTAGTACAGGACCATAGGAAGGCAAGTAGCAACTTGGAATGATCTTAAATTGGCTTCCTTAAAGAAATTCTTTCCAGTCGGGCATAATAATGCACTAAGGCGGACGATTACTACTTTCGCCTAGCGGCCGGGGGAGCAATTTCATGTTGGCTGGGAGCGATTCCAGGACTTATTACGAAAGTGTCCACACCACGAGGTGCTAAAATGGCAACTCATGTAGATCTTTTACCATGGGTTGACAAAGCAACTCAAAAATCACGTGGACGCTTCTTGCAGAGGCAAGTTCCTCCGAAGACGTAGATAGTGCGCATGATTTGTTTGAGGAAATGAGTGAAAATTCAATCAATCATGCCTTCATGGATACATTTAATCGGTCCCAACAACCCAGATCGAATGTTAATGAGGTCCACGACTCTTATTCATTTGATATGGAGCTGATTTGTAATAAACTAGCTAAGGTGGACCTACTTACCAAAAGGATAGAGTGGATGGTGGGAAACTCTGCAAACAATTCTTGATCCACTCAATCCCAGAATACGGGATTCCATTCTTTGCAAGCTCCTTTTGGACGAGAGTTCGTGAATCAACTTGATGCGGCTCAACCTATGAGCCAGGATTGCTCAGAACCCCACGGGTTCGGGTTCCAAACTAGAGCCTTTAATCCCAATTTCTCTGATCCCTCCCTTTCTTTCTCTCCATCCTTGCCCTATGAGGATGTCTATGCTGTATAGGAGAATGTTAGGTCCAATGCATATTCCAATGCTTATAATCCGAGTTGGAGGAACCACCCTAACTTCTCCTGGAAAAATTCATGGTAGCAGACCCAATTCCGACCCAACAACTATGCTCCACAAAGACCAATGCGTCAGGGACATGTTTATACTCAGCTGCCCTCGAATTAGGTCAATCAGCCAGTTTAGAATGCTCGTCAACCTGTAGGGCAAGCTGATTTGAACCGTCAGATGGTAGAGATGCAAGGATCTATGCTCCAACTCATGCAACAAATGAGAACCTCACTGGACAACTTGCAAACCGAGCTCATTGCTAACACCGGTTGATGGGAACACCATCATGAGCCCTAACTAGCTCATTTTGACCCATAGTGGAAAACAAAAGCTCCTATATAACCAACTAGAGGTCCTAATTCACTAAATAACCTTTCTGAGGGAAAAGCAAGAAACAAGGGGTAAAACTGCAATTGTACCATTGCAATACAACAACGGATTTTCTCAAGGGCTAAACACAGGTCAAAGGTCTTAACAAGATAAAAAGTGGGTTGGATTTGACAGAAAAGGGTTTGTGTGAACCCTGTGAATTAAATGACTTCTTGAAACCCTAAAGTAGAGCCGCTTGATTAACCAAGGTTCTGGTCAGAATAAAATTTACCTAAACCCTATAAAAATCATATAAAAATATTCTCTAGGGTTTAGAACATTCAATTTGGCCATTGGAACCCATTTTGACCTAGAATGGGGTCTTAGACAAATATTTACCCTAAATTGGGTTTTTACATAAATTGCCTAGTCAAACGTGGTCAAACCCAAAATACAACTCCACCATTGGATTTCGTACATCCAAATTAGGTTTGTACCAAAATTTGGACCTAAGGAGAACTCATCTTCACCCACATTGTAAATAGGTCTAACCTGATCACATTTCTACCCCTATCTTTCAAAAACCCTTGCATTTGGCCCCCTAGCTTCTTCATCGTTCTTTTTAATTAGGTCCCTCCACCATTATAGAGGAGGAATCCTACTCCAGCAAACTTTAGAAGGTGATTTCTCCCTGATTTCTTAGAGAATCCCCTTCAAAATTGGAAGGGAGATTCTCCGAGAAAATCCCTCCAATCTGAACCCATCCATGATCCAAGATTCTTTCCCAATCTCTCATGCGAATGCATGAGAGATTTGGGTCTCTTCTAAGTTGCCAACTCTGGTGACCGGAATTCCCCTCAATTTCTTCTCTCCTCTGGCTGACTTGCTCATCAAGCTCCAACGACCTTCCCTGATCTTCTTCATCACCTGACCATAATACCGGTGGCAGGTTCCTCTTCCTTACATTTGTCCGCGTCGTGCAGCACCTGCTGATGCCCCTGTCTACCCTTCATCCTCACCGACCGTCCCTCTCTAAGCATCTTCGTCTCCGGCGTCGGCAATACACGCCAGACGCCATCTCCGTCTCCCTTTCATCTCTTCACCTCCTAGATAAGTTCCTTTCACCCTCTACATTCTTTCCCCCTCTTTATTTCCCAAAATCGACTACTGTCACACTCCACCACCATCATCACCTTCACCTCCAGCCACCACCTCCGGCGAGATCGCTCCACCACCACAGCCCACCCCTCTCCTCGCTGACAAGTCCATAAGCATCACCTAGACTCCCTAATCACAACCCCTTACTCCATTCACTCTACCACTTACCCAAAAGCACCCCCGAACACGCCCACACATACGCACACAGTGTGCCCTAGGCATGCTCACAGGTGTTTTCATGCCACACCAACCATCTTAGCACACTCGCCGTGCCTCGATGAAGCTTACTGAATGTTTTGACATGGCCGTGAGGACGTTGTGGTGATTTCAGGTGCAGATGTTCATCCACCATTGGAGAAAAGCTTGAAGCAAGCTTGCAAGTTGCTCTAGGCTTTGCCAGCTCCAGGCTTGTATCCCAGATTGTGCGAAACGTCTTTGCGCACGACTCCAGGAGGTCAATTGAAGACAAAGGCAGTAGCAGCAGCTGCAATCGAAGCGAGCACCTCTGCCGCAAGTGCGCACGAAGAAGGTGTGAAGATAGTCCCACCTCAGAACTGGAAGAGGCGTAGCACCTGCATAAATTGAATTTCTACCAGTGGCTTATTGCCTCCAACTCACAGGGTGAGGTCCCTCTCACCCAACCCGACCGGCCTCATCCACGACCATGCCTGGCAGGACTGGTTGACCTGACCTGTTGCACTCCTCGCCCACCATCGCACGTTGGTGGGCTTGGTCTCGGGCACGTACCCGACCCGATTACCCGAGAAACGCGTGGCTCTAGGAGAGTGGAACCTAATAGAGAAAAGAGAGGAGAGTGCGCGAGTAGGGGGTAGGTTTTTCTCTACAGAGGAAGAGAAGGAAGCAAAGGAAGAGGAAGGAGAAGACAAGAAGCACGCAAAGAAGCTAAGGCAGAGAATGGAAGAGGAAGAAGAAGATAAAGGTAGAAAGGCAGCAAGGCAAAAGGAAGAAAGAAGGCAGCTGACAGAGAGAGAGAAAGAAGAAGAAAGCCAAAGAAGAAGAAATAGGCAGAGAAAGCTAACGGAAGGGCTAAGCCAGGAAAGCTAAAGAAAAGAGAAGCCAAAGGAAGGAGAAGAAGAAGGAAGTAGAAGACAGAGAAAGAAAGATAACTCGCCAAGGCAAAATCAGAAGAAGAGAATCAGAGAGAGAAGAAATAGCATAGACATTGTAATTTTTATTCATATTCATATGCATTGAATTCTTGATTATTTTCTGTTGCACTGTGATATTTGATATTATTGCATATTATTGAATTGTGACCTTGATTTTTAAAGCACCAATTTGCTCCCTGTGTTCGACCTTGGACTTTAAAATTCGAGTAATAAAATTGTATTTGTTTTGAATGCTTTTTCGGCAGTACTACAACTTGATATTCTTAAGTACCGATCCAGCACGATAAACATTTTGGCACCATTGCTGGGGAGCAATGGGCGATTTAGAATTCTTGATTACAATTGCTGATTTGGTACTAACTTGCTATATCTCTTTGTTGTGGATGTTTCAGGGAGAAGATTCAAAGGAAGATAGCCGTACATCAAACACGCCAGGGGCAGGTAATTTTTGAGTACTCTCCCTTAAGTCCCTCATTCTGAAAAGGAAGAAAAAGATAAAATCAATTAGGGCTACTTGCTTTCCATTTCTAGCTAATTCACCAAGTTGCCTGATTTGATTTCAACAACAACACTGATTTGTACACCCATTTAAGGTAACTAGGGCTACCACATTCTTGATTGAGCCCTAGATACCACATTTGACAAACTAAATTGGACCAAGGTTTGAGCCAAATTAAGGATTTCAATCTCGGGTTTTAGAGACACACCTTCATAAAGCAAGAA
Source organism: Thalassia testudinum (assembly GCA_037157565.1). Lineage (NCBI taxonomy): Eukaryota > Viridiplantae > Streptophyta > Magnoliopsida > Alismatales > Hydrocharitaceae > Thalassia > Thalassia testudinum. Next base: position 18,213,322 of record JAZHRO010000062.1, on the reverse strand, counting down.
TTAACTTTCCAAAAAGAGGTGTGCCTAAGCCTTTGTTGAAGAGATTTATTCAAGAAAACCCTAAAATTCAGACTCTTAATCTCACTTGAATCCTAAAAGAAGGGACCTAAAACTTCTCAAAGGACAAGTAGGTGAAGTTGACCCACTTTGTTGGGTCAACCAACCTTGAAATTAGGTCACTTTTTATACTCAATACATCTAAAGTTCAAGTGGAAATCTTAAGCACCCTTGCTCTTAATTAAAACTGGTAGACTTAAGAGGTAAAGTCCCCATTCTTGTTTACTTGGAACATCAGTGACAAGAGAGGTTGGGTGGGGGAAACCCTGTAACTCGTGGGGGCAGTCTACCTTGTAGGGGTCTTTGCAGGACTCTCCCTCTCTGGCTACCCAGGTATTTCTCAGGTGGATGCCTTTCTGACTAAGGGGTATCATCCACCCCAAGCCTCTATAGTCATCCAAAGATTTTTGGTGTCTTGATTGGGTCCATGACATTCTACTCTCATCCAAACCATCGGTGCATGTTCGGTAGGAGGTCCTTAAAACCATCCTTTAGTGATTCACTCCCATCGAGGCCAGGCCTCGACTTCCATGTTTGTGCAGCAACCCCATCACATAGACATCTCCTCTGATTCATCTGAACCCAATTCTCCTTCTTCCATCATCATGGCACAACCCACAGAAGAAGAGAATAACCTTGAGAACCAACTTTAGTGCCTTAATGATTTATTCCAAGCCTTTGTAAACCCACCGCAGTGTCCTATGATGCAAGATCACTACAATCCTGCTCCGGTGGCAATCGAATGTCGAGTCCAAATCCTAGCTGGAGGTCTGGATTCTAAACTCAAGCCCAACATGATTCATGTTATTCCAAAGTTTCATGGGCTTAATTCTGAGGATCCCTTCCAGCACATCAAACAACTCAAGCATCTGGCCTAGACCCTTGGGTCAAATGTCCAAAATCAGGATATTCTTCTTATGAAGATGTTCTCCTTCTATTTCATGGACAAAGCAGCTCACTGGTATAGACTCAAACGCGTCCAATCAACACATGGGTTGATTTACAATCCGAGTTTCTGAAAAAGTTCTTCCCAGTTGGTCGGACGAATGCCTTACGACACCAGATCACACACTTCACCCAACAGCCTAGAGAACCACTTCATGAAGCATGGGACCGTTTCTTGGATCTCATGCGAAAGTGCCCCCATCACGAAGTTCCAAAATGGGAACAAGTCCAATCTTTTTACCAGGGACTCCGTGAAGATATCCATTTATTCGTTAATGCAACCTGCGGAGGAAATATCATGGCTCAACACGAAGACACTGTGTGGGAGATTCTCGAGAATATGTGAGAGAACTCCATCAATAATGACTCCATGGGCTTATTCGACTAGACGAATGCCCATGCATCGGCGAATACAAGGGGAGCACATGAGATGTAGGGCTTGTCCACATCCGTCGACTTGGAATTGATGGCCAGTCAGTTGGACAAGGTCTCTATCATTGAGAAGAAGGTGGATGAGCTAACTTGACATCTGTAGTGAGCCACCTCTATGTAAAACCCATTTGCACAGCCGCCCTCTGGGAGGGAAGCTATGCATAACATCTATCACCGATCTTCTCAGGGGATGGACCCGTATCCACCCTCGTCTGACTCTAGGACCGAAGGAAACTCCCATCCTTCCTACTCTAGTTGAGGGAACTCTGAACCCTCGTACTCTGATTTCTCTGAGGCTCCTCAGACCTGCGAGGACCTCAACGCCATCCAGAATGACCCATTCTCGAATACCTATAACCCTGGATAGTGGAATCATCCCAATTTCCTATGGGTGGGAAATAATTAGAATCAAAGACCACCATATCAACCCCGTCCACAAGCTCCTCGTCCATATCAGCTGCCTCAGCCTGAAGCCAACACCACCTATCAATCTGGGCCAACTCAGACAGATCAAATGACTCTCATCCTTCAAACTCTGGTTGACATTTAGAAGATGAATGCGACTATGCAAAAACAACATAAAGACGAGATCACAGAGGTTTGTAATCAACTCACCCAGATGGCGAATTACCACCAACCTTGCACACTCCCTTGGCAACCTAATGTCAACATGTTTACACTACTTAAGATGTCTATTTATGCATGTTCTTAAGCATAGGATTGCATTGCATACTATAAATATTGCATAACATGCATCATTTTGCATTTAGATTAGTTTGAATAAAATGGAGGTTAATTGTCTCTTTTTATGTTCATGGACAGAGCAAACATTTTATCGTGGCATCAAATCAAAGATTCAACCATACAAATGTGATCAGGGCAATGATTGGAGTTCAACGACTCCAAGATCGCCATAATCAGACATCTGTGGCATCAGATAGAGACCAGGGAACCCTAGAAGATCAAGGGCCAAGATGGTATGAATCAACACTTGAAATGACAAATCTGACCACACGGATGGATTCGGATCGATGATCGCAACCTAACGGTGTGAAAATCGACTCAATCCGACAATCGTGGCACCATCTACACCATCCAGAAGATGGCAGGCCAAGATGGCACCACTTGGTGCCATCTCGACCGCCCAAACCAGCCCAGCTGATCTTGAAGACCACTGCGCGTTAGATCTAAACTGCACAATCGAGATCCAACAGCTGTGGGCAGCCGCACTTCAAAACATCCACGCAACCATTTCTCCTCCACAGCGCAGCAGGTGAACGTGCTTACACGAGCAAGTAGCAAGCATTCGAATCGCAGCAAGTGGCTGTTGGGGTACGGTGAGTAGGGGCGATTGAGCGGTCGCACACGCGCAATTGCGCTCATGCCGTATCACACGCCGCACCTCATGTGAGATTAAACGCGGGCAGGCACACTGAGGAGGTAGGTGGAGGAGCGAAATAAGCCGTCCGATCGTGAGATCAGCTGAATGTGAATGCGCATTACACACGCGAGTAGGCGCGCATGCTCCGCCACACGTCACCCACGATGGGGCTTTAGCGACGATTTTATTCGTCACTAAAGGCCCCTTATTTAATGTTTTGAGATTTAAAAGACCAATTTGCTCTCATTCCTTGCAACTATAAAAGGAGACCTCCTCCACATGAAATTCTCATCTCGTCCTTCTCTTCTCACCCTCTCCAAAGCTCAAGAGAAGCTTGTCCCACACCCGGGATGCTTCTCGAGAGATAAAGTCAATTTTTTGTCCCCTTTTCGGAAGCAGATCTCACGGCGATGACGACGTGCTGCCCCATTCCCGTTCCTCCTACTTCATCCTCCTTCGTCCTGCTCCATTCCCCTTCGTCCAAGCGTCGTCCCGTCTAGCTCATCCTCCAAGTGACCGTCGAGGAGGATATCTCTCTCCCCATTCTTTTTAGTACTTTCTAGAGTAGATTTACTGTTTTTTAGTGTAATCATTTTCCCGCTTTCTAGTCGTAATGTTTAGTGTATTGAACAACCTTTCTGATGATGAATTCCATGTTCATTCTACATCTCTTTTGATTTTTTTTGTAATATTCTCTCTCTCTCTTATTCTCTCTCTTTCTCTATTTATTGTAAATAGTTAGTTTCTAATCAATTAATTTTCTTCGTGACAAATAAAATAAACGTGTATTTTTTAGATCAAATGTCCGCCTCCCTGAGTTCGACTTGGGATTTCTATTCCGGTATAAATTTTATTTGTTGAGCACGAGTTCTTCGCTTTCAAACTACAACGACAGGTTTTTCAAAACCAAATATGTTAGCATAGCAACTTGAAGCGTTCTACATTTTGGCGCCATTGCCGGGGAGGCGACGGTATTTGATTTTTTTTTTTTTGCGCTTTCCAACTTAAGAATCATTTACCTCACTTCTCTCCTTTCTTATTGTGATTGCAGGTACTCTTTTAAGATGAGAAAAAGTAGTAGATTGAAGTAAAGTGCTATGAAAGGTTTTGTAAGTTATCCCCCACCTCCCACCCATTAGTTTTCATTCAACCACATAATAACACAAACATCAATCAACGTAGGTGTTCTTATAAACTCTAAGGTTAGATTGCTTGTTGTTTGACACCCATACCCGCCCCAACCTCCATATTTAAAAAGAAAAATTTAAAAAAAAAATCTCACAGAGGTACACAACCTCATCTGATTTTCAAACTCAACCGATAAACCGATCTTTCAAGCCGGTACACACATCCAAACACATAATTGAGTAGAAATCAGATTAGGTAATCACTGGTGTGCCTAATTAAGTGGTGCAACAGATTAATTGTTTGAGTTGATTGGGCCGCACCACTTCAATTAAAATCAATTCATCAAGTAGCTGCCACATAAGTTCAACTCCTAGGGATTTACCAGGCACTCCACATTCTTTTAAGTTTTAAAGGAAAACATCTTCACCTATGCTTTCAAAACCTAGTGTGCCATCAAAACTTTGTTTGAAAATAACTAAAGTTGAATCCTAAAAGCTACTAAGCAAGATTTGAACCCTAAAATTCACCACATCAAACATAATCTTGCTTGAAAACCACTGGTTGTGCATGCACACACATCAATCAATCATTAAGGGCACAACCCCGATAAAGGTCCCATCACATTCCAAAGCACATTCAAACCTAGCCCTAAATAAAACAGAGTAAACGTTGGCCTTAAGGATTCGACTCGCTCTTCAGAGCCCAAAACGAGATTATTTTCGATTAGTCTGTTTCTACTATTCAATCTGATGTCTAGCTAGGGGAGTAGAATCAAACGATCGTGGTTGGGGGGTACACTAGGAACCGGAGGCACAAGCCAAAGGAAGAACCTTCTCGCCAGTCCCTTCTTCTAACTAGTTGGATTGAACAAACAGAAGTAGATCAAATCGTTCCTTTATCTCAAGATGGGTTTTGGGAGTCTGTAGGTCTTTAGGCTAGCCCACTTAAGGACAAGTTTGATTGTTTGTATTGTAGGGTGCCTTTATTCCTCCTGTCTCTCATGAATCCTTCCACAGATTACATGCATTCCCGCTCTTTCCCTTCTGTTTTGAATTATCCTCAACATGACGATTATCCCGACTCGTACTGTAATCAACCATCAGTTAGTTGGGATAACTGGGATTGGGGATACAGTTTTGGACCTCCATGTTTAGGGTCTAACCTTGAACACTATGATTGTGATTTCTATCCTTCTCAGAGCCACATCGATTATAGATCATCAACCTTTCATGAACAACCTAATACGATCTACAATCAAGAAGGATACACTGATTCTTACCCATCCTCTGATTACACTACCTTTAGGTCATCACTACCTTTTCAACAATCTGAAATGACCTATTATCAGGAAGGGTATAACGAATCTCAAATCGTTAATTCCCCTACATTGACCCCAAACCCGCCCAACCCTGAACCAACTCATTTGGTTCAGGGTAACCAGGTTCAAGATAAGGTTCTGGCTAACTTGAGGAATATCATACAATCTTTAGAAGTTCAGCCAATACCTTGCATTGAGAGATTGGAGCCTTTGATTGAAATGATTGATGATTTGAACAAGTATTTGTTGGATTGGTTCCAGGATGTTAAGGATAAGAACCCAAGTGAGTTTGTACTTGGGAAGTTAGCGAAATTAAGGATGAGATTTGTGGTTGCTTTAGTTCAGTTGTGGGATGATTCCCAGGATGAACTCCCTTCAGGAGAGCCAATGTCAGAACCCACTCAGGTACTTGTTGGGGGTAACATGTGTTATGAGGCTGACCAGATTGAATTAGAGCAACCAATTAAGGATGATTTGATTTCCTCACCTGAGATCCCTAAGCCAGGGTATGAGGAAATGTATGTCTCCTTGGAACAAAAAATGGCAGATGATTTTGGGACATACATTAATACGGATCTTGATTTCTTTGATTCTGATGGTGAAGATTCAAGTTGTGAAGTCTCACGCGAGTTTACAGAACACGATTTCTGTGAGACAATTGGGCCTGAGGAATCTGATAGATCATTTGATAGCCCAATAACTGAGGAAACTGATTTTATTAGGGCTCACATTATGGATCTAGAATCGCATTTTCTGGAGGATTCAATCAAATGCCATGATTGTCAATTACACCCCATTGAGCTTATCGATGATTCTGTTTCTGAGATAATTAGACCCAAGTCAATTCTGATTCAGCCACATCTTTTAGACTTGGAAATTTCACATGGGGTGATTAATATGCAAGAGGTCTCAGAATTCAACATTCTGATTGATGAGCATAGGAGTTGGGAAGTTCTGATTTGGGATGCTAACTTTGGAGGAAATAGAAGATTAAGTCTAAGGGTTCCAATCCATCTGAAACCATCAAACCAAGACCCTTACGACATCTGCCTTGAGGATGTCCAACCCAAGCATACATTCATTGATTATCCTTTAGAATTCTATGTAACTCGACTCTTCAGTCTTGGGTTGTATCCTCATAAATTGCAGGCTTGACCCTGCTTGCATATTGATTTTAGGTTTTGGGTAATTTTTACCAAGAACCTTAGATATTCTCGATTATGGGGTATTGGTCTACACCACAATCTGGTCCACATCTGTGGACATCTACTAGCAGGTCCGAGGTTTCATCTTTTTATTTTGATTCTGACCTGCACGTGTGAATTCTTTATTTCTCTTCTTTGTATAGTGTGCCTAGCTGAAGGCACTAAATTCAGCACGTATACAGTTCTTTTTAGTTTTTATCTTGGAGCAGACCTGACATCCATGCAATTCAAGTACTTTCTATGCTATTCCACTCTGTTTTATGTCTTCTTAATACAATGAGGACATTGCATTGGATAGGCATGGGGGGTGGATATTCATCTCTGAATTTATTTTCTTTTAAAAAAAAGAATTATGGAATTAGGAAAGAGAACTTGGGTTTAAGAAAATTTTCAATCTTAGAAAATATTACATTATGATCTGAACACAACGACCCTTCAGGTTTTTAGACTTAATCAGCCTGTGTATCCACTAAAATGTGGATTTGTTTTCCGAGTCCTCGCCAACCTAAATTCTATTTTAATTGGAGTAAATAAGTTTGGATGATAAGTACACGACTTATCAACCCACCCTCTGTTTGAGGGAATTTTGAGTTTTAAGCATCCACACACTATCTTGTCACAGACTCATTGTTCGGCGATTCTAACGGAAATTGGGTAGCTAATGAACTTGCTAGGGTGATATGGCTGGCATGTTATCGTGGGTAATAACCCATAGGTAGGTTGTCTAGAGCCTAGTCACTGGACCTTTCTCTTTTTGCTGCTTTTAGGTAAATCTTAGACTAGGGAAGCCACCTACTTAAAAAGAGAAAAAGAAAATAAAAAAAAAGAGAAAAGCAAAAAATAAATAAGCCACACTTCGCCGCACGAGTATGCTTGGCAAGTTATCGGTGGTAACAGCTCATCGACCGGCTGTCCAGAACCCAGCTCAATAAATCACTGAAAATTACCAAAACACTTAGGAAGAAGCAGAGAAGTAGAATAAACTGGGGAGAAATACACTGGATTCACCCTTGTGTTGCCTTCATAAAAATAAAAGTAGGGAGAAAGCTACTGGTTGTAAAGATACACCTTTAGGCAGAATTCTCTTTTTAAGGTCACCTAGAGGCGTAGAAATTCGAAGTCCGTTTTTACTACCGGTCAACAAGTCTATCACATTCACAATAAGGTGCCTAGAACTTAGGGTTCTCATCAAATCTTGGGTAAGTTGAATGGCCGTAGAAAGCCACTCTTAAACCCTAAAACTTGAAAATCCAAAAAAAAAATTAGAAAAGAGGAAAAAGAGAAAAAGAAAATTTTCTTTGAATAAGGAGAGAGCTTGAGGCAATCTGCATTTTGGCAAATACTTGGGCACTGTTGTGTTTTTGAAAGTTCAGGTCCTAAGTAAATATTTTCTTAATGATTGAAAATAACTCAAGCCCAAATAATCCAACCTGATTCTTTTATAAATAGCATATAGTTTTTGCTAGGGACTAGCAAAAGATAGGCTTGGGGGTATGATGTAAACATGTTTACACTACTTAAGACGTCTTTTTATGCATGTTCTTAAGCATAGGATTGCATTGCATACCATAAATATTGCATAACATGCATCATCTTGCATTTAGATTAGTTTGAATAAAATGGAGGTTAATTGTCTCCTTTTATGTTCATGGACAAAACAAACATTCTATCATGGCCTCAGATCGAAGATTCAACCGTACAGATGTGATCAGGGCAACGATTGGAGTTCAACGACTCCAAGATCACCCTAATCAGACATCTGTAGCATCAGATAGAGATCGGGGAGCCCTAGAAGATCAAGGGCCAAGGTGGTGTGAATCCACACTTTGAATGACAAATCCGACCACATGGATGGATTCGGATCGATGATCATAGCCTAACGGCATGAAAATCGACTCAATCCGTCAATTGTGGCATCATCTACATCATTTAGAAGATGGATGGCCAAGATGGTGCCACGTGGTGCCATCTCGGTCGCCCAAACTGACCCAGCTGATCTTGATGACCACCACACGTTAGATCTGGACTGCATGATCGTGATCCAACGGCTGTGGGCAGGCGCACCTCAAAACATCAACGCGACCATTTCTCCTCAATAGTGTAGCGGGTGAATGCGCTTGCGTGAGCGAGCGGCGCGCGTTCGAATCGCGGCGAGCGGCTATTGGGCCGTGGTGAGTGGGTGCAATTGACTCCTCATTCGCGATCGAGAGGTCGTGCGCACGCAATTGCGCTCATGCCGTATCGCACACCGCACGTCACATGAGATTAAATGCGAGAGGGCGTGTTGAGGAGGTAGGTGGAGGCGCAAAATAAGCCATCCGATCTCACGATCGGATGGCTAAGATCAGTTGAACGTGAACGCACGCTACACGCACGAGCAGGCGCGCGCACTCCGCCACATGTCACCCACGATGGGTCTTTAGCGACGATTTTATTCGTCACTAAAGACCCCTTATTTAATGTGTTGAGATTTAAAAGACCAATTTGCCCTCATTCCTTGCAACTATAAAAGGAGACCTCCTCCACACAAAATTCTCATCCCTTCCTTCTCTTCTCACCCTCTCCAAAGCTCAAGAGAAGCTTGTCCCACACTCGAGATGCTTCTCGCGAGGTAAAGTCAATTTTTCGTCCCCCTTTCGGAAGCGAATCCCGCGACGACAACGACGTGCTGCCCCGTTCCCGTTCTTCCTGCTTCATCCTCCTTCGTCCTACTCTGTTCCCCTTCGTCTAGGCGTCGTCCTGTCTGGGATGTCTTCCAAGAAACCGTCGAGGAGGATATCTCTCTCCCCATTCTTTTTACTGCTTTCTAAAGTAGATTTACTGCTTTCTAAAGTAGATTTACTGCTTTCTAGTGTAATCATTTTCCCGCTTTCTGGTCATAATGTTTAGTGTAATGAACAATCTTTCTAATGATGAATTCCATGTTCATTCTACATCTCTTTTGATTTTTGTTTGTAATATTGTCTCTCTATTTATTGTAAATAGTTAGATAGTTTCTAATTAATTAATTTTCTTCGTGACAAATAAAACAAATGCATATTTTTTAAATCAAATGTCTGCCTCCCTGAGTTCGACCTGGGATTTCTATTCTAGTATAAATTTTATTTGTTGAACATGAGTTCTTCGCTTTCAAACTACAACAACAGGTTTTTCAAAACCAAATATGTTAGCGTAGCAACTTGAAGAATTCTACACAACCTCTACCGAATCCGAATAACGTATCGAACCAGAGGTGCATTATGAACCCAAATCTGGGCCATGCCCACATGATTTATTAGGCCCCTTATGTTCCATCACCCGACGGGATGAAAGCTTCGACACCACACTCGGGATTTCAGTAGCAGCCACCTATTTTACCAAGACCGAACCAAAGCCAGGCAGGACTAAATTTAATAACAACCCATAGTGGCAAAACAACACAAGACCCACCATACCCAAGCCACTTTCAGCTTGGTAGTGCAAACCCAAACCCTAAGATAGTTATCCAAGACACCCCTGTACCAGATCAAAAAACTAGACCTATTCTAGAGGAACCATCCAAGGTTCCATTTCCCGAGGCCTTGACCAAGGGAAAGAGGACAAACAAACCCGTGGCACCTGAGGAGGATTTAGTCAAGCTCTTTGAACAGGTCCATATAAACATCCCCTTGATGGATGCGATCCGCCATGTATTGGCTTACGCACGATTTCTAAAAGACATTTGTACACCTAAGCGTAAGCTGTGAACCAAAAGTGGGAGCCCAATCGTATTGTCAAAGCAAGCCAGCTCTGTAATTTTGAGTAAACTCCCACCTAAGGCAAAAGACCCAGGTACTCCCCTGATTTCCGGTACCATTGGTGATACCCAATTTGATGGAGCTTTATTAGATCTAGGAACCTCCATAAACCTAATACCTACATCCCTACTTGACCACCTTGATGAATCTGAGCTCAAACCGACAGAAGTGACATTATAGTTGGTTGATCGATCTATTAAGTCAACTAAAGGAGTTCTTGAGGATGTCATTATTAGGGTTTGAGATTTCTATTTCCGGGTGGACTTTGTAGTCTTGGATATGGATGCTCTAGAAAACCTGAGGGATACACCAATTATACTAGGGAGATCCTTTCTAGCCACTGCTAGGGCCAACATAAATTGTGAGGAGGGCCAAATTAAACTAAAATTTGGGAACCAAACATTAAAGATTGACATCTTTAAGGCCCAACAAGGGATTAATTGCGGTGTTATAGAACAGATATGTGATATCAAGGCTGTGGATGACGATCCATATATTGAGGAAAACCTGACTACTTCTGATCAACCACAAGAGGATCAAAACCCACAGTCAAAGGAGTTCGAACTTGACCTAAATACACCCATAACTCCCTCCCTTACTACTGACACACACCCTAAACCACCCGCTGCTGCTGATAACCCTGTCCTGGAACTCAAGCCTCTTCCCGATCATCTGAAGTATGTCCTTTTGGGTTCCAATCAGACATTTCCTGTGATTATCAACTCCAGACTCATACCTGATTAGGAATCCCATCCGATTACTGTCTCCAGCAACATCGAAGAGCCATTGGATGGACCCTTGATGATTTGATTGGCATCAGCCCCTCTTACTGCACACACCGTATCTACACTGAAGAGGGCACACGACCTTCTTGTGAAATGCAGAGACGTCTGAATCCTAATCTGCAGGAGGTCATGAAAAAGGAGATCATCAAGTGGTTAGATGCAGGGATCATCTACCCAATATTGGACAGTCGGTGGTTGAGTCTAATCCAAGTTATGCCTAAGAAGGTAGACTCACCGTAATCACGACTGAAATAGGAGAAATCCTACCGACCCATGTGGCGAATTCATGGAGAGTCTGCATTGATTACAGAAGACTCAATACCTCCACAAAGAAGGATCATTTCCCATTACTATTTATTGATCAGATCCTCGAGAAACTAGCAGGACATAGGTTCTTCTGCTTTTTGGACGAGTACTCCGGTTATAACCAGGTGGCAATCCATCCTGAGGACCAAGAAAAGACCACCTTCACCTGCCCCTTCGGGACGTACGTGTTCCAAAGGATGCTGTTCGATCTATGTAATGCACCCGCTACCTTTCAGCGGTGCATGCTTTCCATATTCTCAGATATGGTAGGTGATTATTTGGAAGTCTTCATGGATGACTTTCCAGTATTTTGAGAATCATTTGACGATTGCCTCCTGCACTTGGTCCAGATCCTCAAGCAGTGCATTGACGTGAATCTGGTTCCTTCATAGGAAAAGAGCCATTTCATGGTGCCTAAAGGAATTGTCCTGGGACATCTTATATCAGGAAAAGGCATCCAGGTCGATTGAGCCAAGGTGAATCTGATTTCCAAACTTCCTATGCCTAGCTCGATCAAGGACATCCGATCTTTTCTGGGGCACGTTGGTTTTTACTATCGATTCATTCCTGATTTCTCAAAGATCACGCACCCCCTGACCACTCTACTATCTAAGGATGTTCCTTTTGAAATCTCCAAGGAATGCACAGAAGCATTTGAAATCCTACGTGATTGAGTTACCCAAGCTCCGATCCTACAGTCCCCTGATTGGTCTCAACCCTTTGAGATCATGTGCAATGCATCTAATTTCGTTGTAGGAGTGGCACTTTGGCAGAAAATTGACGAGAAACCCATGGTCATCTACAATGCTAGCAAGACACATGACGAGGCTTAGTGTAACCACACAATTATTGAGAAAGAGCTGCTAGCCATAGTATTTGCCCTGGAAAAGTTTAGATCATATCTTCTGGGCTCCCGTGTTATCATTTACTCTAATCACACAATTGTGAGGCATCCCCTTGCGAAGAAGGATGTGAAACCACGATCAATCCGTTGGATCATGCTGTTGCAAGAGTTTGACCTTGAGATTTGCGAAAAAGCAGGAAAACAGAACATGGTAGTTGATCACTTGTCCCGCCTTCCTTATGATATTATCAACCCTTCCGGACCCATTACAGAACATTTTCTTAATGAGCACCTCCTGACTATCAGTATAGGGCTTCCATGGTTTGTGGATATAGTAAACTACCCGGCATCACATCAAATCCCATCCGATTGGCCGAAAGCCAAGGACAAATTGCTTTCCAATGCCAAGTATTACTTCTGGGAAGACTCGTATCTTTTTCGCATCGGTGCTGATCAAATCATTCAATGATGTGTCTCGAGAGCGGAATTCAGGACATATTGCCCTTCTACCATGACCAAGCATGCGGTGACACATCTCAGGTCATAAAACCGCAGCGAAAGTCCTCCGGTGTGGCTTCTATTGGCCCACGATTTTCAAAGATGCATACAATCACTGTAGGGCATGCACTCGTTGCCAGACTTTAGGCAACATGAGCCACCGTGATATGATGCCCTTGCAGCTGATTCTTGTATGCAAAATCTTCGAAGTCTGGGGGATTGATTTATGGGACCCTTTCCTATTTCGGACAGCTTCGAGTACATTATACTCGCTATTGACTACGTGTCCAAATGGATCAAAGCCATTCCAACCCGAACCAATGATCATAAGGTGGTTATCAAATTCATTCATCAAAACATCTTTTCGCGGTTTGGGATTCCACATGCTATAATCTCCGATAGAGGGACCCATTTCACTAATGCCTAGTTCAGGTCACTGATGACCAAATACGGGGTATCACACTGAATCTCTACTCCTTACCACTCCCAAACTAATGGTCTAGCTGAGCTATCAAATCGGGAGATGAAGAAAATCCTCTAGGTTACTATTCGACCTGACAGGAAAGACTGGTCATCCTGACTTCCGGAAGCTTTGTGGGCTTATAGGACCACCCACAAAACCCAATTAGGTATGTCTCCCTTAAGATTGGCGTATGGGAAGGCATGTCACCTCCCCGTCGAATTGGAGCACAAAGCCTATTGGGTAGTATGGACCTACAACCTAGATCTTTCTAAGGCAGGAACCCATAGAAAGCTTCAAATGAGTGAGATCGATGAATCACGCCACGACGAGTATGAGAACTTGCAAATTTACAAAGAGCAGGTTAAGGCCTTTCATGACAAGCACATATCTAGAAAGATCTTTAACCCTGGTCAAAAAATCCTACTCTTTGATGCTAAACTCAGGCTATTCCCAGGAAAACTCAGATCGAAATGGATCGTACCTTACCTCGTCCGACGAATCATTGGAAATGGAGCCATCGAGATCAGTCCACTCAGCCATGTTTCAGAACCTTTCATCGTGAACGATCAGAGACTTAAACCATTCATTGACCTTATCGATACAAATTTGGCTGAGATATCCTTTACCCTTGATGTAAACACATTTACACTACTTAAAATGTCTATTTATGCAAGTTCTTAAGCATAGGATTGCATTTCATGATCTAAATATTGCATAACATGCATCATCTTGCATTTAGAGTAGTTTGAATAAAACAGAGGTTAATTGTCTCCTTTTATGTGCTTGGATAGGGCAAACATTTTATCGGGGCCTCGGATCAAAGATCCAACCGTATGGATGTGATCAAGGCGACGATTGAAGTTCAATGACTCCAAGATTGCCTTAATCAGGCATCCGTAGCATCAGATAGTGACTGGGGAACCCTAGAAGATCAAGGGCCAGGATGGTGAAAATCCGCACTTCAGATGACAAATCCGACCACACGGATGAATTCGGATCGACGATCGCAGCTCAACGACAAAAATCGAGTCAATCCAGCATCCGTGGCACCATCTACAACTTCCAGAAGATGGACGGCCAAGATGGCACCACGTGGCGCCATCTCGGCCGCCCAAATGGCCACCTACATTCCTTGAAGACCACGCACCCGCCCCCTCTCCGCCGTTGGATCTCGATCCAATGGCTGTGGACGCAGTGCTTTAAAATCATCGTTGCAACCTTCTCGATGGTGTAGCACAGCGGAGATGCAGCCGCGGGCGAAGCGGAGGTTGCGGGATGGAGTCCCGCGAGCCTCAAATTGGGCGCAAGCTATTGGGCGCGTGGAGCGTCAGATGGAGATCGGACGGCCACATGCTCCCAATAGCGCCGACGCGCGATTGAACGCGCGGCACGGACGTGCAATCGGACGCGTGGGCGGGCGCGCAATGCAGCGGGAGAAGGCGCGACTTAAGCCGTTCGATCTCGCGATCGGACGGCTGAGGATCGCTGGATGTGCGTGTACGTTGATGAGTGGGCAGCCGAGGAGGCGCGCATGGGTGCGGAAGCTACGCCCATGTTGGGGCTTTAGTGACGGATTTATCCGTCACTAAAGACCACTCATTTATTATTTTGAAGTTGTAATGTCCATTTTGCCCCCACTCCTTGCAACTATAAAAGGAGACCCCCTCCATACGAAATTTTCATCCCTTCCTTCTCCTCTCTACCCCTCCAAAGCTCAAGAGAAGCTTGTCCCACACCCGGGATGCTTCTCGCGAGATAAAGTCCAGTTTTCGTTCCTCTTCGGAAGTGGATCCCACGACGACGACGGCGTGCTACTTCGTTCCCGTTCTTCTGCTTCGTCCTCCTTCGTCCTGCTTCATTCCACTTCGTCCAGGCGTCGTCCCGTCTGGCTCGTCCTCCAAGCAACCGTCAAGGAGGATTTCTCTCTCCCTATTCTTTTTACTGCTTTCTAGTATAGATTTACTGCTTTATAGTGTAGTTTTGTTCATCCTCCAAGCAATCGTCGAGGAGGACATTTCTCCCTCCATTCTTTTAATGCTTTCTAGAGTAAATTTATCGCTTTCTAGAGTAATTGTTTTATGCTTTCTAGTTGTAATGAACAATCTCCTCAATGAAAATTCATTGTTTATTCTACATCTCATTTTGATTTCTCTGTGTAATATTCTCTTTCTCTCTTACTCTCTCTCTCTTCTATTTATTGTAAATAATTATATAGTTTTAAATTGAATTATTCTGTGACAAATAAAAAGAAATGCGTAGTTTTCAAATCAAACGTCCGCCTCCCTGTGTTCGACCCAGAATTTTAATTTCGGTATAAATTTTATTTGTTGAACACGAATTCTTCACTTTCGAACTGCAACGACAGGTTTTCCAAAATTGAACACGTTAGCGTAGCGTTCGTAAACGTTCAACAACCCTCCATTCTCTCTGAGCTCATTACGCTCAACTAATGGCGTAAAACTCAATGCTTAACAGGAGGCAACCTGTTATTTTTGGAAAACCCAAAACTTTTCTTGACTTTCCTATGTTGAATTAATATTGCACTTTAGGTTCATCCATTAGAACACCCAAGCTTTGAAATTGTCCGCAGCAGTCACCTTGACCCGTTCACCCACCCAGAACCTGTTCTAATGAATGATCTAAGCTGAACTCGAACCCACCTAATTTACAATGGGGACATTGCAAATCGTTGGCATGGGGGGGTATGAAAGTGCAAAACACCGTGAAAATCATCTTACAAGGAAAGGTTTCAACAAAAAAATTACGTAATCCTAAAAATACCAAAAAAATGAAAAAATTATTGAAAGGAACAAACAAAATTCTGAGGGGAGAGAAAAATTTTGAGGCCATGCAAATCTTAAGGAGGAAGAAGAAAAGTGAAAAATGTCAAAAAGGAGCACAAGTTGAAAATAAAAGAGATAGTCATTAGTAAGAAATTAAGGGATTAACTGGGTTCTAGACCATATCAAGAAAAAGAAAATGAAAGGAAAAAAGTGCAAATGAAACATAGAAGAGATTAGTAGGAATGTTTATCTTAAGCCTCTTGGGCTATACTCCTAGGCTTAAAAATTCAAGTATCCACTAAGATCTGGATAGTCGTCAAGAGGTTGGGGAAAATGCGAAGCTTAAGTATTAGGTCTAAGGCTTAAAGAGTATTCAGCCTCGTTAACTGACCTCTGGTTTACGGAACTCGGTAACCTAAGCACCCCAATCCACACACAGTCTGGTTCAATGCGCATAAGTATCAAAATCATGCAAAGGCATTCAAATTGTTCTGGAAAAGTCACCTAGATTAGGAGCAGCCGATCGACACAAGTTGATTTTGATGAGTTCCAGGTGTAGAGAGGTGCCAAATTCCCCTCGAAGATGCGCAATAACATATCATCTTTTCGGTGCTTGTCTCCTAGGATATTTACATATCCTACCAGGGGCATGTAAGCACCCTGCGTTGATTCAGATGCCATGGGCGGCACTATCACGAAATGTCGATTAGCAGGGTCGGATTTAGCTACAAAACACCATGGGCGGGATTATCTCGAAATCTCGAAAGCCAGGGTACTGGGGGGTTGCATGGGCGGTGCTATCACGAAGCATCGATTGCCAGGGACCCTTTGAGAATTGATGATGGGGACTAGGAATCTGATACAGACTATGTTGAGAAGCCAATCCAAAGCTAAAAATAAAAAGAAAAGAGTGAGAAAACTCTCCAAGCAAAGAAAATTCCTCTGTCCTTCTCTTACAAAAAAATACACTGCAAACTAAACCGAGGCTAAAATATGTTGCAAGCACGGGTGCTTTAACCGCAGAGTTCAACGGACCTTAGGATAGTTCCTGTGGGCCTTAAAAACCTTCGCGGTAGACTAAGGCTAGGACTAGTCAGGTCCGGATCTTGGTTGGTACTTGAGTACCTCTAGGCCTACTATTTGAATTCTAACCTAATCTACACAAAAAGCACACTTCATAGTTTTTAAACATCAAAGGAACTCATGGTCTAGAATCAAAGCTAAAACCTTAAAATTTTGCTAACGGACTAGCAAAAGCTAGGCATGGGTGTATGATGGGAATACCATCATGAGCCCTAACTAGCTCATTTTGACTCATAGAAGAGAACAAAAGCTCCTACATAACCAACTGGAGGTTCTAATTCATGGAATAACCTTTCTGAGAGAAAAGCAACAAACAAGGGATAAAATTGTAATTTTACCTTTGCAATACAACAACGGATTTTCTCAAGGGCTAAACAAAAGTCAAAAGGTCTTAACAATATAAAAAGTGGGTTGGATTTGACAGAAAAGGGTTTGTGTGAACCCTGTGAATTAAATAACTTCTTGAAACCCTAAAACTGACTCACTTGATTAACCAAGGTTCTGGTTAGGATAAAATTTACCTAAACCCTCTAAAAATCATAGAAAAATATTCTCTAGGGTTTAGAACTTTCAATTTGGTCATTGGAACCCATTTTGACCTAGAATGGGGTTTTAGACAGACATTTGCCCTAAATCGGGTTTTTGCATAAATTAACTAATCAAACGTGGTCAAACCAAAAATCCAAATTCACCATTGGATTTCTTAGGTCCAAATTAGGTTTGTACCAAAATCTGGACCTAAGGGGAACTCATCTTGACCCACTTTGCAAATAGGTCCAACCTGATTACATTTCTACCTCTATCTTTTAAAAACCCTTGCATTTGGCCCCATAGCTTCTTCATCATTCTTTGCAATTAGGTCCCTCCACCATAATCCTACTCCAGCAAACCTTAGAAGGTGATTTCTCCCTAATTTCTCAGAGAATCCCATTCAAAATTGGAAGGGAGATTCTCTGAGAAAATCCCTCCAATCTGAACCCATCCATGATCCAAGATTCTTTCCCAATCTCTCATGCACTCTTTCGAGTTGTCAACTTCGGTGACCCTGCCTTGCTTGGAAGCTAGGCTCCCAAGCACAAAACCGACCTCCAAGGCTCTATTTAAAGGAGCCCAGTTTGCCCCGACTCCTCCAAGCTTGAAATCAGTTGGAATTCCCCTCAATTTCTTCACTCCTCCGGCCGACTCGCTCATCAATCTCCGGTGACCTTCTCTGATCTTCTTTGCCCCCTGACCACAATACTGGTGGTAGGTTCCTCTTCCTCACGTTCGTCCACATCATGTAGCACCTGCCGACGTCCCTGTCTCCCCTTCATCCTTGCCAACCGTCCCTCCCTGAGCATCTTCGTCTCCGGCATCGGCAATACGCGCCAGACGCCATCTCCATCTCCATCTCCCTTTCATCTCTTCACCTCCTAAATAAGTTCCTTTCACCCTCTACATTCTTTCCCCCTCTTTATTTCCCTAAATCGACTACTACCGCACTCCACCATCATCATCTCCATCACCTCCGACCACCACCTCCGACGAGATTGCTCCACCACCACATCCCACCCCCCTCTTTGCCGACAAGTCCATAAGCAATGCCTCGAATCCATAATCACAACCCCTCACTCCATTCACTCTGCCACTTCCGAAAAGCACCCCCGAGCACACCCACACATACGCACACAGTGTGCCCTAGGCACCCTCACACAGGCGTTCCCATGCCACGTCGACCACCGCAGCACACTCACCGTGCCTCGGTGAAGCCTACTGAACATTTTGACATGGCCGCGAGGTAGTTGTGGTGATTTCAAGTGCATACGTTCATCCGCCATTAGAGCAAAGCTTGAAGCAAGCTTGCAAGTTGCTCCAGGCTTCGCCAGCTCTAGGCTCGTGTCCCAGTTTGCACAAAACATCTTCGCGCATGACTCCAGGCCGTCAATTGAAGACAAAGGCAGTAGCAGCTGCTACAATCGAAGAGAGCACCCCTGCCACAGGCGCGCATGAAGAAGGTGGGAAGATAGTCCCACCTCGAAACTGGAAGAGGCACAACACTCGCATAAATTGAATTCCTGCCAGTGGCTTATCGCCTCCAACTCATGTGGTGAGGTTCCTCTCACCCGACCCGACCAACCTCGTCCC
Organism: Thalassia testudinum; assembly: GCA_037157565.1. NCBI lineage: Eukaryota > Viridiplantae > Streptophyta > Magnoliopsida > Alismatales > Hydrocharitaceae > Thalassia > Thalassia testudinum. The sequence goes on along the minus strand of JAZHRO010000062.1, from coordinate 18,194,194 downwards.
CGACCATGCCTCGCAGACCTAGTTGACCCTCGACTTGCACTCCTCACACACGACCACATGCCGGAGGGCTTGGTCTCGGGCACGTACCCGACCCGATTACCTGAGAAACGCATGGCTCTGGGAGAGCAGAACCTAAGAGAGAAAAGAGAGGAGAGTGTGTGCGGATAGGGTGTAGGTTTTGCTCTACAGGGGAAGAGAAGCGAAGTAAAGGAAGAGGAAGGAGAAGACAAGAAGCATGCAAAGAAGATAAGGCAGAGAAAGGAAGAGGAAGAAGCTGAAGGCAGCTGGTAGAGAGAGAGAAAGAAGAAGAGACCCAAAGAAGAAGAAATAGGTAGAGAAATCTATGGGAAGGGCTAAGCTAGGAAAGCTGAAGAAAAGAGAAGCCAAAGGAAGGAGAAGATAGAGAAAGAAAGATAGAAAGAAAGATAACTCGCCAAGGAAAAATCAGAAGAGAATCAGAGAGAGAAGAAATAGCATAGACATTCTAATTTTTATTCATATTCATATGCATTTAATTCTTGAGTATTTTTGGTTGCTCTGCGATATTTGATATTAATGCATTTTATTGAATTGCGATCTTGATTTCTAAAGCACCAATTTGCTCCCTGTGTTCGACCTCGGACTTTAAAATTCGAGTAATAAAATTGTATTTGTTTTGAACACTTTTTCGGTTGTACTACAATGTGATATTCTTAAATATCGATCTAGCACGATAAACACTTGTCAGCCTGGATCTTTACCATTTCAACCCATACCCAACCTACACAACATACAGAATCTGGGCAATCAATCCCAAGGGTATGGGAATCAGAGGGACACACATGCACATGCTTAGGTGGTTGAGCAGGGTCCTTCCTCTTCTGTTTCTTCATCAAATCCTAGGCTTTTGGCTAATCAAGCCCCTCTGATCTTTCTTCACCCTCCCCAAGACCCAAACGCATATGCATCTATCTGCCAACTCCGTTACTTTGAGGAGTGGAAGGCAAACCCAGGACCCACACCTATGTTCTGTGCATAATTCGCATTTTAAAGTTAATCAGTTGTAGTATAGCGCGAAAACACGTCGACAAATATTACTTATAAAACTCCAATGAGTACCGAGCCGTTCGCAAGGAGGCAATCGCAATTTATGAAGAAGCATTTCAATAAAACTAGTTCTAACAGGTATTTATATATGTATATGTGTATTAAGAAGCATCAGATATTCATGAGATCAAATTTCATTACATTGATTAAGAGTTTTTCACAGTAGAAATTGCTATGCTAAATAGAAATAGATAGATAGAAAGAGCGAAAAAGAGATAGAGAGAGAGACATAGAGAAGAAAATGCTAGAGAAATGACGTTGCTTGTGGGATGCTTGTGCGAGATGTGGCAGCACCTCAAATCCAAAGCGCCGGGATGAAGGTCGAAGCGGAGTTGAAAAGGGACGGAGAGTTGCAGAGAAGGTGGAATATGTCTGGAGTTGATGGAAGAGAGAGATGCAACAGCTGGGGGGCTCTAGGCCTTCTTTTATAGCTTTTTTAGAGGGAAAAAAGGCTATTTTAGCCCTTAATCTCATGTAACAACTTCTGTTTGATCAGATCCGTTGATCGGGAGATCAAAGGATCATATCTGACCTCAAAAAATCTTCAAATTCACCTCCATCACATGGATTTAATCCCTGGCTAACACATGTCGCCCGCTGCGCCCTTGGATCAAGATCGCATGGCCTCGCCTCCTCCTCGCACTCCCACTGCAACAATCTCCCTCTGCACGTGCACCAGCAAGGCTTTTCTTAGTGCCTGATCCTCACGATCGGATGGCTCGAGTGTGCTTGCCTTGCCTTCCTAATCTCACAAAGTGCATAGGATCGTATGTCCTCTAGCGGCGCGCTTCGATCGCACCACGTGGTCGCGCCTCTACCCTCTAGTCGCATAATTGCACCCATGCCCATAGCCGCTTCAATTTCATGAAGCGCATGGCTCGAACACGCGTCACTCACTTCCGTGCGAGAGAGTAAGCCAATGCGCTGCGTGAACGTTCTATTATTCTTACTTGATTGTTTCTATTTAAGCTTATCCGACTAGGCGGGTGACATGGCGCACTAGTGGCCGTTGGATGAAGATCTAACAGCCCACAGCATGCGAGGTGGCCTTCCTAGATGGGGCGGTGGTGAGGGAGCGGCTGTGATGGCGCCACGTGGTGCCATCATGGCTGTCCATCTTCTTTTCCTTGTAACTGGTGATGTTGACCTCTGATCGAGTTGATTTTTGCGCCATTGGGCTGCGATCGTCGATCCAGATTCATCCGTGTGGTTAGGTTCTTCATATGATGCTCAGATCTTTGTCCTTTAGCTTTAGGATCTCCATTCTTTTATGGACTACAAACGGTTCCTTGGTTGTTTGATTGAGACGATTTCTGAAGCGTTGGGCTCCCATCGTCGTTTTGATCAGATCTGTCCGGTCTGATCTAACATCCGTGGCTTTGAATCATCTATGATCAGAATCGAGATGATTTTAGCTAATAAAATGGTGATATTATTTATATGACTAATAAACTAGCTATTGTGCAAATTACGATGCCTATGAATGCATTATTCCTAAGTTATCCTAGAATCTACCTTAATTAAGGTGATTTAGGTTGCATTATTGCTATGCAATCACACCCTCATGCCTAAATCTTGCTAGTCCCTAGCAAATGCATGAATAAATGCAAAGTGATCCTACATGAGTAATTTTTATCAAGAGTTTGAATAGTGGTTTATGCCTTTTGTTTTCATCCGAAGCTTTAGTAATCCAGATAATCGTGGATGTGTTTTGTTGTAGCCTATACAACAGATCCAAGTGAAATCCAATCCTCATCTAAAGCTCGTACTTGACCCTTAGTAAAAATCTATTAGGATAGGAAAACTACTTCCCTCAGGGTTATAAAGTAAACCTGCATATGCAACCCCAACTTTTGGCTTAGGTAGGAGATTTTTGAGTCAAGTAGATTTGTATTTGGTGGCTCACACTCATTTGGTGATACATATAGACTAGTACTTTAGAACTTATATTTCCAAATTATGAAATAATTCAACTCAGAGAGAGGCGAGAAACTGCACTCTCTTTAGTTCCTTTGTACTTATTCTCTCTCTTCCTTTTTCTTTTTCTTATCTTTTCTTTTCCTTTCTTTCTTTTTGAGCTCACAATCTCACCAGATTTATCAGTATATTTGGTGGTCTCTCCTGGCATTAACACTTTGATTAAGTTCTAATAACTTTAAGACTAAGTCAGAATTCCTCAACCCGTATTTAGGCAGCCAGAAATATAGAAAAATAGGTTAAGGCTGTATTTGGTGGATCGTGAGGGTGGTAGGTATTGTTGCCTCATTACACTTGAAGTAAATTCTAACTCATAAACTAATTTTTTTCTGCTCTTTTCTTTTTCTAATTTTTTCTATGTATGTACATTTTTTTTCAAATATTTATTAACGCAATGCAACATACGAACTTTTATTTATGAGGCATTATTTGGGATTATGGGTTTTCAAGAGGATATTGGGTGGCTTATTTGGTGGAAGTGCCTATTCTTGGCACCGGAAAAGGAATGGATAAGACAATGTATTTTTGACCTTGACATTAATACCTTCCTTCAGCCGAGGATTTTGTAAAAGACAATCGTGACCATCCACCTCAATCCTAGTTTTATCATAACCCGCTCTCTACATATTTGACTTATTTTGTGGCTCTTAAGAGATTCGAACTAAGAACTTGTATGCAGAAATTGAGAGCGAAAACTATGCCTAACTCTGAGTATCACTATCTCATTATCCGAAGTTTAGGATTCCTCATACTAGCCTTAGAGCACCAGTAGACTTTCTACTCTCACCTCACACTTGTTTAGTGGATCTATTAGAAGATAGTTTGTCTGGCTCCCTAATTACTATCCAAGGGTTTAGGAGAAGAAGCATTACTTCTCAACAAACTAAACATGTTTATTGGTCTTCATAGGGGATCCATTGCAAATTCTACGTGTAAGTGTGAAGTTGCACTGGATTCTAAACTTAGGAATCAACTTAAGAATAAATCCCTAATAAAACCTTAATAAAAATTTTTTATGTGTAAATGCAATTTCTTTTTTGACATAAAACTAGACATGCAAGTGCGTTCAAGTCGTGCACTGCGCGAATGTTCTATTATACTTGATTGTTTCTATTTATGCTTATTCGACTAGGCGGGCGACGTGGCATGCTCGTGGCTGCTAGATGAAGATCCAACAGCCCACAGCGTGTGAGGTGGCCTTCCTGGATGGGGCGGTGGTGAGGGAGCGGCTATGATGGCACCATGTGGTGCTATCATGGCCATCCATCTTCTTTTCCTTGTATTTGGTGATGTAGACTTCCGATCGAGTTGATTTTTACGCCGTTGGGCTACAATCGTCAATCTGGATTCATCCGTGCGATTAGATTTTTCATCTGAGGCTCGGATCGTTGTCCTATAGTTTTATGATCTCCGTTCTTTTATGGACTACACAAGGTACCCTGGTTATCTATCCGGTCTGATCTGACATCCACGACTTTGAATCATCTGCAATTAGAATCAAGACGATTTTAGGTAATAAAATGATAATATTATTTATATGGCTAATAAACTAGCTATTGTGCAAATTACGATGCCTATGAATGCATTATTCCTAAGTTATGCTAGAATCTAGCAAAATTCAGGTGATTTAGGTTGCATGATTGCTATGCAATCAACCTACCCTACCCTAGTCAAGAAAATCCTGGTGAGCTTGAGGAAAGAAAGGAGAATTCTAAAGAAGAAATCAACGCTCAAGAACTTGATTCTGAAGATCTGACTCATGTTCCTTTTCCTAGGCCTTGATTAAACCCAGGAAGAAGCCTATTAATAGTAATGAGGAACTCTTGAATATATTCAAGAATGTTGAAATCAGTATCCTCCTCCTTGATGCTATCAAACACATACCGGCTTATGCTAAATTATTAAAGGATTTATGCACCCCGAAGCGTAAGCCAAGGGAATCCGTTCCGAGGAAGGTGGTACTCTCCGAGCAGGCTAGTTTTGTAATCCTGTATCACTTTCCTCCGAAAAAGAGAGATCCAGGTGCCCCTTTGATTTCATGTGTTATCGGAGATTACACCTTTGATAGGGCACTCCTGGATAGAGGTGCATCCATTAACCTAATTCTGACTTCTCTTTACGAGAAGTTCGGATTAAGTGAACTTCAGCCGACCTCAGTAACACTACAGTTAGCGAACAGTTTGGTCACAAATCTGAGAGGCATTATTGAGGATGTTATTGTCAAGGATAAGGACTTCTATTTTCCTGTGAATTTCCTTGTCCTTGACATGGATATTCCTAAAAATTTAAGGAACACGCCCATCATTCTGCAGCGTCCGTTCCTAGCAACCGCTAAGGCCAATATCAACTATGAGAGCGGTAGCATAGAAATCACCTTTGGGGATCGGATATTGAAACTTGATATTTTTAAGGCGATTAGCAAATTTAAGGATTGTGGATATGTTGAGGAACTCAAGGAAGATAACTTGAATATTGAGACATGTATGGTTGTTTCTGCAATTGAAAGTTCCTCCTATCTCGATGAATCCAACCCACAACTCTCTGTGGTAAACCTGCCACATTCTGAAGAGGTTATTGATTTTGTTCACTTTCAACCTCTTCCTCTTGATGAATCTTCATCAGCATCATCCTTACCTTCCATCTTAGACCTGCCCCAGCTTGAATTGAAACCATTACCTGAGAGTTTGAAATATCAACTTTTGGGAACTAAAAAGATACTCCTTGTGATTATCAGTGCTAGATTGAATAAGGAGCAGGAGATTAAACTGATCAAGGTCCTAAAGGAACACAAGGAGGCAGTTGGTTGGACCATCCATGATCTTAGGGGGATTGAGCCATCTTATTGCAATCACAGAAATTTCATGGAAGATGGATCCTACCCTTCTTGCCAAATGCAAAGGGAATTAAACCCTAATATGCGAGAAGTGGTCAAGAAGGAAATAATTAAGTGGCTTGACACAGGAATCATTTATCCGATCTCAGATAATCCGTGGGTAAGTCCCGTGCAAATTGCTCCCAAGAAAGCTGGATTACCGTTGTGACCAACGAGAAAGGAGAATCTGTCACAACTCATTCAGCTTTCGTTTGGAGGATCTGTATCAATTATAGGAAGTTGAACACAGCCACGAAAAGGGATCATTTCCCTTTGCCCTTCATCAATCAAATTCTTGAAAGACTGGCTGGGCAAAAGTACTTCTGTTTCCTAGACGGTTACTTGGGATACAATCAAGTCCCTATCCATCTCTAGGATCAGGAAAAAATGACTTTCACCTGTCCCTACGGAACCTTTGCTTTCCATAGAATGCCATTCGGCTTATGCAATGCACCTATAACTTCTCAAAGGTGTATGCTAGCCATATTCTCTGACATGGTGGGAGAGTTTATGGAAGTCTTCATGGATGATTTCTCTATTTTCAGAGAATCGTTTGATTCTTGCCTGGCTAATCTTGAATTGATCCTTAAAAGATGTATCAAAACAAGATTGGTCCTTAGTTGGGAAAAGAGTCATTTCATGACATAAGAAGGTATCGTCTTGGGTCATGTAATCTCTGAATGGGGAATTGAGGTCAACAAAGCTAAGGCCGATGCTATTTCCAAACTTCCTCCTCCCACATCTGTTAAACAAATTCAATCATTTCTTAGTCATGTGTGATTCTATCGGAGGTTCATCAAGGATTTCTCCAAGGTTGGTCACCCTTTGAGCAACCTTCTAGCCAAAGATACGTCATTTGAATTCGATGAATCATGCCGCAAAGCATTTGATTTTCTTAAAACGACAGTCACTTATGCTCCGGTGCTGCAACCACTGGTTTGGACAGCCCCTTTTGAGATCATGACCGACGGTTCTGATTACACGGTCAGGGATGTTTTAGGTCAAAAGATTGATAGGAATCCCTCTATCATCTACTACGCTAGCAAAACTCTGGATGAGGCCTAGAGGAATTATATTGTTACTGAAAAGGAGTTGCTAGCTATAGTATTTGCTTTGGAAAAATTCAGGGTTTATCTCTTAGGATCTCACGTCATAATTTACACTGACCACTCAGCCTTGAGACATCTCTTGGCCAAAAAGGATGCCCAATCCCAGCTCATTCGATGGATTCTTTTGCCTCAAGAATTCGATCTTGAAATCAAAGATAAATTCGGGGCACAGAATGTGGTGGTGGATCATCTTTCGAGACTTCCAAGTGATCCTCCTCGTCCAGATATTCCAATTGCTGATACTTTTGCAGACAAGACTATTCTTGTAGTGTCAGGTTTCCAAACCCTGTGGTTTCCAGACATAGTAAACTATTTGGCTGTTGGTCAAATCCTTAGGATTGGACCAGGCAACAATGAGATAAACTCAAATCTGTGGCCAAATATTACTTATGGGAGGACCCTGAACTGTACTGCATCAGCTTTGATCAAATTATTCGTTGATGTGTTTTGGAGAATGAATTCCAAAGTATACATAAGTTCTGTCATGCATTTGCGTGTCGTGGACATTTCTCCGGGAAAAAGATGGTTGCAAAAATATTGCATTCTGGATTCTATTGGCTATCTTTATTCATGGATGTCCAGGAATTCTCGAGGTCATGTTACTGATGCCAAGCAATCGGGAGCATAACCAAGAGAGATATGATGCCACTAAACCTAATCCTTCCCGTCAAAATCTTCAACGTTTGGGGCATTGATTTCATGGGACCCTTCCTCCCTTCATTTGGACACCAGTACATTCTTGCCGCTGTTGATTACGTGTCCAAGTGGATCGAAGCTATTCCCACCCAAAACAATGACCAAAAGGTGGTCATTGATTTTGTCAAAAACATCTTCAGTAGATTCGGGATTCCGAGGGCCATCATCAGCGATGGTGGTACTCACTTCATAAATGCCCAGTTTCGCACTCTACTGGCAAAATACAGGGTAAATCACAGAATTTCCAAACCTTACCACCCCCAAACAAATGGACAGGCCAAGATCTCCAATCAAGAGATCAAGAATATCCTACAGAAAATAGTTAGGCCTGATCGAAAAGAATGGACTCAAAAGCTTGATGACTCTCTTTGGGCCTACCATACAACGTACAAAATGCCTATTGGCATGTCACCGTTTCATCTGGTGTATGGAAAGGCATGCCATTTACCCATAGAGATTGAACATTGGGCATTTTGGGCAACCAAGTAGTGCAACTTGGATTTGAGTTTAGTCGGAAAGACCAGGAAACTCCAACTATCTAAGTTGGAAGAGCTTAGAAACGATGCGTACGAGAATGCCAACATCTATAAGGCTCGAACCAAAGCTCTTCATGACCAACTGATTTACCACAAGAGCTTTGAGTCGAACCAGAAGGTCTGGCTCTTTGATTCTCGACTTAAGCTGTTTCCCAGCAAACTTAGGTCAAAATGGAATGGCCCATTCATCATTAATCAGATATTTCCAAATGGGGCTGTTCAGATCTCTGACCCAAGGACGGGTAATTCTTTTAAAGTCAACAATCAAAACTTGAAACCTTATGTTGACCGTGTTGTTCCAGAATCTATCTCAGACAAGGTTGCTTTAATCTTATTGTGATTTCTTTGGCTGGACTTTGTCTAGCAAATGGCATTAAACTCAACACTTGTACAGTCTGACTCAAAGTTGACCCGAGCATCATATAGAGGTGATATTTTCTTCATCTACCTTTTCTTTCTTGCCTTTTACTTTTCAATGAGGACATTGCATTAGCTAGGCATGGGGGGTGGATTCAATTCTGAATTATTTTGTCAGCTCTGTGGAATTCTTGTAAATTCTACTTTTTTTTCTCTTTCTTTTTTAAAAAAATTGAATTAAGAAAGAATACTTGGGCATTAGGACTTTCAACCTTAGGGAATAATACAGTAGGATCTGAACACTTAGACCCTTCAGGCCTTCGAGCTTAATCAACCCGAGTGTCCACTAAAAATGTGGATTTGTTTATTGAGTCCTCGCCATTCTGAATTTACTTCAAATTGATTAAATAATTTGGGGTGATAAGTACACGACTTATCAACCCACCCTCTGATTTGAGGAAACTTTAAGTCTAAGCATCTACACACTTTTTGCACTGACTCGTTTGGTGGTTTTAACGGAAATTGGGTAGCTAATGAACACTCTAGGGTAGCATGGCTGGCAACTTGTCTGTGGTAATAGCTCATCGGCCGATTATCCAGAGCCCAGCCACAGGACCATTCTTTTCCTGCTGCTTTTAGGTAAATCTTAGATCAAGGAAGCCACTTACTTAAAGAAAGAAAAGAAAATGAAAAAAATTTCAAAAAAGAAAAAGAAATAGAAAAGGAGAAAAAAAAGGAAATAAGTCACACATCACTGCACGAGTACGGCTGGTAAGTTATTGTGGGTAACAGCCCATTGGTAGGTTGTCTAGAACCCAGCTCAAGAAATGCATGTATAATTCCTAAACACTTAGGAAGAAGTGGAGAAGTAGAATAATCCGGGGAGATGTACACTGGGCTCGCCCTTGTGTTGACCCCATAAAAATAAAAGTAGGGAGAAAGCTACCGGTCGAATAGATACACCTTTAGGCAGAATTCATTTTTTTTCCTTTTTTCTTAAGGTCACCTAGGGGTATAGAAACCCCAAGTCTGATCTGATTTTCGATCAATGAGTCAATCACATTAACGAAAAGATGCTTAGAACTTAAAGTTCTCATCGATTCTTAGATGGGTTGAGTAGCAGTAGAAAGCTTCTCTAAAACACTAAACTCAAAAATCCAAAAAAAAATTAGAAAAAGAAGAAAAAAAATATCCTTCTTTGAATAAGGCAAGGGCTTGAAATGGTCTGCATTTTGGCAGACACCCGGGTGTTATTGTGTCTTTGTAGTTCAGATCCTTAGTAAAAATGTTGAAAAATGGCTCTTGCCCGAGAAATCAAATCCTAATTCTTTTATAAATAGGGTGTGATGTGCATACATCTGAATAGCAAAAAATGTCTATTAATGCATGTTTTTAGTATCATATAAGCATCATGCATTGTAAATATTGCATAACATGCATTATCACGTATTTAGGTCAAATTGTATAGTAACTTTTTCTTGGTGGCCAGGGACAGGGCGACATTTAATCGAGGCCTCAGATTGAAGTTCCAATCGTATGGATTTGATCAGGGCGACAATCGAAGTTCAATGGCTCCAAGATCACCCTGATCGAACTTCCGTAGCATCAAATATAGTTTGAGGAAGATCAGAGATCAAGGGCCAAGATGCTATAAATCTGCACTTTAGTTGACAAATCTGACCGTACGGATGGGTTTGAATTGACGATCGCAACCCAACAGTGCGAAAATCGATCCAATCCGACACCCGTGGCACCATCTACAAGGCATAGAAGATGGATGGCCAAGATGGCACCACGTGGCACCATCCTAGCCACCCAACGGCCAAAGGAGTGCTGCACGATGCCCTCCTCGATTTCTTGGTCAATCTTAGCCATTGGATCTCAAATCCAAAGACCGAGATTGCATCAAGGAATGCCTGTGTGTTGCTAAAGATTCAATGCTCGAGTACCCTCAGCCGTTGGATCTTCATCCAATGACTGAGTGCATTTGAACCCAAATTGAAACCGTGACCATCCATGAGGATGGTGCAGTGGTCTCGAAGCCACGGGCGACGTGGAGGTTGTACGTTCGAGCCCCCACAAGGGCCTCAAATCAGTAGAATGCGGGGTGCGGTTGATTTCAGCTATGCATTGCACATCAGGCGGTAGCAGGAGCACCACGTGGCGTGCCCAGATGCGAGGAGCACCCCACAAGTGATCAGACGCGTCTGTACACGCGACACGGCACGATGCAATCTCAACCGTCGATCGTAAGATCGAACGGCTGAGGTTGTCTGGACGTGCTTAGGCATTGAAACAAAGGAAGAGGAGGCAACACGTGCAAGCGAGATATGGCCATGTTCAGGGTCTTTAGTGACGCTTAAATTCGTCACTAAAGACCCCTATATTAATGTTTTAAGGTTAAAATGACCTATTTGCCCCCAACCTCTCACCTATAAAAATGCCTATGCTCCCCATATTTCATTCATCCCTTCCTTCACCTCTCTCCCTCTCTAAAGCTCTAAAGAAGCTTGTCCCAAACCCGGGATGCTCCTCTAGAGTTAAAATCAAAGTTTTCTTTCCCCCATTTTGGAAGTGGATCCTGCGACGACAATGCCCTACCTCACCCCCGGTTCTTCCTGCTTCGTTCTCCATCTTCCATCTTCACCCTGCATCTTCTAGCTGTCGGCCCATCCAACTCGTCCTCCAAGCAACCATCGAGGAGGATAACTTCTCACCTCCTTTCTCTTTGCTTCTTTCTAGAGTAGATTTACGGCTTTCTAGTTGTAATATTTCCCATTTTCTAGCTATAATATTTCCTACTTTCTAGTTGTAAAGTGTTAGTTCTCTCTCTCTCTTATTATTGATATCAAATTCATTGTGATTATCTTGTTTTCTAAACAAAAACAACAAAAAAAATATAATCGCGGATTTCAAATCGACGTAGCCTCCCTATGTTCAACCTGGAATTCTTTTCGAGTTTCGGTAAAATTTATTTGTTGATGGATTTCTTCGCAAATCACACTACAATGATGGGTTTTCAAAACTCAACTTCCATTTGCGATGAATTTCCTCATCAACAGTGGGTCAGAATCAAAATAAAAATATTGATCCATAAACCCGCTAACAGAAGATGTCCACAGACATGGACCAGATTATGGTGTAGATCCATGCCCTAAGGTTAAGTAGTTCTCAGGTTCTATATGACAATCACCCAGAATCAGAGATTATTGTGCTTGCATGGCTGAGCCTACGATTTGGTGGTGTGCAACCCAAGACTAAAGTGGCGGACAATGGGTAGATCTAATTCACTCAACTCGGGTGTCCACTTAGAGTTCAGCTCTTGAAGATAGTCAATTATTTCGATGTTGGGTTGCACATCAATGATATCGTAAGGGTCCTAGTAGAAAGTAGGTGATTTTAGGTCAATAGTAACCCTTAAATCCAAACTCCTGCATTCCCTGAAGTTAACTTCCCAGATCCTCACTTCTAAATTCCTATCCACCAACATCAAGTGTTCAGGCTCCAAGACCTCTAGCATATCACTCACCCCATATGATTTACCCAAATCCAGAAATCGTGGCTAAATCAGAATTGACTTGGGCATAATGATCTCAAAAGTATGATCATTCAGCTCTTTAGGGTGTGGTTAAAGAATAGTGCTACTGATCGAATCTTCTAGTAAATGAGGATTCAAGTTAGCCCCAGCCATATCATAATCTTCGAGAATCGGTCTATCAAATTGTTCATCAGATTCCTCAAACCCTTTTGCCTCATTAAAATCATCTTCCTTAAGTTCATGTGAGACTTCACCTAAAGATTCCTCATCGTCAGAATTAGAGAATTCTTGATCTGCATTTATATATGTCTCAAAATCATATGTCATTTCATGATCCAAGGAGACATATTTTTCTTGTTCCCTAGCTCAAGGATCTTGGGTGAATCAATCAGTTCATCCTCAATGCGTTGCTCTACCCCAACCTGGTCATCACCAGTCTTAGGAAATGAATCCCCCCCGACAGGCGCCTGAGTGGGTTCAAACATTGGCTCTCCTGAAGGGGGTTCATCATGAGAATCATCCCAAGATTGGACTAGGGCAACCACGAATTTCATCCTCAACCTTGACTATTTCCTAAGTAGAAACTCACCTAGGCCCCTATCCCTAACATGTTGGAGCAAATCCAATAAAGAGCTATTCAACTCATCAATCATTTTTATCATAGGCTCCAATCCTTTAGTGCATGGTATTGTCTAAGCTTCTAAAGATTGGATGATGTTCCTCAAGTTAGCCAACACCCTGTCTTGGACCTGGTTCACCTGAACCGAATGATTCGGTTATGGTTTGGGTGGGTTTGGGTTAAATCTAGGGGAGTCAAGAGATTAAGGTTCTCGGGTCCCTCCCTGATAGTAGGTTGTTTCAAGTTGTTCAAAGAATGGTGGCAACCTATATTCAGTGGAATACTAGGGAGGGTAAGTGTTATAATCAACATATCCTTCATGGTTGTAGATCTGGTTAGGTTGATCTTCAAAGGGTGGAGATCTATAATTATTGTAGCTCTAGGAAGTAAAGTAATTATAGCCTTGTTGTCCAGGGTTAGGCAGTGGACACTGAGGTTCGGATTCATATCCCTAATCAAAGTTTTCCCAGCTAGGAGATTGGTAATCATAAGTCAAGTCGAGATAGTAATCATCTTGAGGATACGTGTTGATAGGAGGGTAGGATTGGAAATGTGTGAAATATGTGGAAGGATACATTGTGGAGTAGGCGGGAAAAGCAGAAGAGAGAAAGGTGCCTTGTAGTACAATCAACCAAACCTGCCCTTATGTAGGTAGCCTAAAGACCTACAGACTCCCAAGACCCGTCCTAAGATTATAAATGATTTACTCTACTTCTATCCAGTCAATCCAACCAATTAGAGGGAGGGGTTGGGGAGAAGGTTCTTCCTTTGGTTTGCACCTCCGGTTCCTAGTGTACCCCCCAGCCATGGTAATTTAATGCTACTCCCCTAGCTAGACATCAGATGGACCAGTAGAAGCAGATTAATCAAAAAAATCTCAATCTAAGCCCCAAAGATCGAATCAATCCTTAAGGCCAACGTCTAATCAATTTTAGTTAGGCTAAGGATATTTAGTGCTTTCGAAATGTGATGGGCCCTTAATGGGTTGTGCCCTTAATGATTCATTGAAAATGTGTGTATGTGAACAGCCAAAAGTTTTCAAGTAAGATTATTGATAATGAAGTAAGCTTTAGGGTTCGAATCTTGCATAGTAGCTTTTAGGGTTCAAATATTAGGTATATTCAACCAAATTTCCAAGAGGCAAACCAAGTTTGAAATCATGAGTTTAAGTATTTTCCTTCATAAATCAAGAAAAATATGGAGTGCCTGGCTTGACCTAATTATTGAATCCTATGGGGCAGCTACAAAATGACTTCCTTTTAGATTAGGTGGTGCAGCCCAAACAATTCAATCAACTAGCCCAAATGCACCACCGATTAGAGCACACAAAAAGGTGATTAACCTAGTATGATTTCTACTCCTTTATGTGTTGAATTGGTGTACCAGTTCCACAAGTAGGAATCTTGGTCGAGTAGATAAAAATCAAGTTAGGTTATGTGCCTCAAATGTGGGTGTATGTAGTGTGTCTGTTGATTTGTCCCACAAGAAGTATCTTTTTATTTTCTTTTTATAATATGTGAGGGTGAGATGAGTGGAGGTGACAAACAAGACAAACAAATTCTATCCTAGGGTTTACGCAAACACCTAAGTAGATTAGGCCTTGGTTATTGATGTGGCAAAATGAAACTAGTAGGGGGGAATGTGGAGGCACTTACAGATTACTCCACCTGCACTTTACTCCGGTCTATTGCACTCGGATCTCCTTGCTAGGGTACCTCCAAGATAGTAAATCAGAGGCAAGTGGGGTTAATAATAAGCAAATGCAAAGAAACACAGAAAACAAGAAAGCAAATTCCGTTGCCACCTCAGCACTGGCGCCAAAATGATCAAAGGGTTTCGGTGAAGAAAAATAAGTGTTTCAAGAACCCATTGTCATAGCTCGCAAAACATGTTATCAAATACAATTTATAACCAAAACTCCAAGGGAGGCCCTTGTCGAACACACGGAGGCGACATTTACTTTCGTTGAAATCCGTGCTTCATTTTGTTTCTTTTTGAGGTTTTAGGGTTTTGTGATTTTTTTCCTTTGTTTTTGCAATAAAGAAGCAGACAAGATAATGTCACAAAATGAGATGGAAACAAATTTGATATATCATGCAATTATTTATTACAATAAGCTAAGAAATACAAAAGAGATAGGGGTGAGAAGAAATCTCCCAAATCGGTTGTTTGGTGAGACAACGGCGCTTGGCGGCAGCTTGGATGAAGGAGGTGAGGTGCTAGACGATGGAGGTGAGATGTTGGAGAATGTCGGGTAGAGGAATGCTTTACCAAAGCTCTAGAATGGGGATGAGGAGATGGAGGTGATCTACTATTAGAGTGGAGGTGGGAGGACGACTCCAAGGCTTCTTATGAAGGTGGTGGGATGAAGGATGAATATTTGGTGGGATATAGGAGCATTACACTAATAAGAGGAATTTGGAGCTTGGGAATAAGCTCTAATGGAGCTTTGGTAGGATACTAGAGCTTAGGAGTAGGTGGGAGTAGAGTAGGTAGAGATAGCTAGGCAAGGGAGGTATGTAGGTCTTTATATAATGGATGGGAAGGGGCTAAAAATGGACACAGGGTCATTAGTGACCTCCAGGATGTTGCTGTAGGTCTAGCTCAAGAGTCGTTGTAGCCACCTCACATCCGCCCACGTGTGAGCTATGCTACCCCTCCATCACGGGCATGGATTGCGCTAAGGCCTCGCTGGTGCGCGTTGGTGATGCCTGTGGGTGCACGCTGCTGGTACGTGCTGGCATGCGCGTAGGTGCGCGTTGGCATGTGCTAGCATCCATACTGGTGTGGCCCAATTGGCAAATTGGGGGGAGGGGTCTGCGGGTTTTGAACCTGCACCCCTCCCTTAGAATTAAGAACCTCCACCATTGCGCCATGCCAACGAGATTGTCAAGAGGTTGTGTTGTGGGCGCACGGTGGAGGGCTCTCGACCATTGGATTCTCATCCAACGGCTGAGATTACTTGTTGGGTTGCCTTGGGAAGTACGGTGGATGACCTTGGGTGCTCCAGATGGTGCCACGTGGCACCATCTAGATCGTCCACCTTTCCTCACTTGTAGAGGATGCCACGGTGCTTGGATCGAAGTGATTTCCATGTTGTCGGACTGTGATCGTTGCTCCGGATCCATCTGTATGGCTAGATTCTTCATCCGAAGCCCGTAAGGATGTCGCATTGTCTCCTAGCCATAAAATGTCAGAATTACTATGCAATATACACAAATTATCCTAAATGCAATGTCATGCATATTATGCACTATTTATACTTATGGAATGAAATGCTAGGCTTAGGAACTATCATAAATAAGTATTTTATCATGAATTTATGTGTGTTTATCACCCACTTCCATAGCCACAACTCTGATGACCCCTTCCATCACCTTGAAGAACTTCTACATATAAGGACCTTTGGCTCGAGGAACATGAATGAAAATACCTTAATGATGAAAATGTTCCCATTTTCTTTAAAAGATAAAGCTACTCAATGGTTGAGGACAATTGGTAGAACAATCCTAACTTGGGAAGATTTGAGAAGCACTTTTCTAAAGAAATTCTTTCCCATAGGAAAAATAAATGCCCTTAGATGTGCCATTACAACCTTTAAGCAAAACCCTAGGGAACAATTGCATGAGGCTTGGGAGAGGTTTAATGACTTAGCTAGGAAATGCCCTCATCATGGGATTCCCAAGTGGCACTTGGCCCATATTTTCTATTATGGGTTAGGTGACAATTTGAAGAATTTTGTTGATGCAGCATGTGGGGGCAATTTCCTAAGAAAAGATGCTGAGGGAGCCTTTGAATTATTTGAGAATATGAGCGAAAGTTCCCTCAGCAATGCCTCAATATTCACCTTCAATAGAACCAATCAACTAAGGAGCGAAGTCTATGAAATTAAAGATAATTCAAACTCGATTGATTTAGAACTGATTGTACAATGATTGGATAAGGTGGAACTCATTGGGAAAAATGTAGAGAGTTTGGATAAGAATTGGACAACCTTCTGAAGGGTGGCAATTCCTTAGGTACACATTCCAGAATAAACCCTATGCCTACCTAAGGAACTTCTATGCCAGCCCGCACCTAACTCCCCAACCCTCTAAGTAAGGCATTAGTGAACAATATCACTGACCTAACTAGGGCTCCACCCATGGGCCAACTTTACTTAGACCCATCTCTTTCTGGGTACCAAGGAGGGACCTTGATGCCCTCAAATTCTGAATTAGGCATCCCGATGCCTAATTATTCTTAGGATGTGAATGCACTCTAGGGATACACTAGAAATGACCCATATTCAAACACCTACAACCCTGGATGGCCTAACCATCCTAACTTTGCTTGGTCAAGTCAGAAACCCACTTAGGGTCCTAACTCGACTAAGCCAAGCACTTATGGGCAACCTAGTAGGTACACACAACCGCGCACATACCAACCACAAACTATGTAGGAAACCCAGCCTTCTGATCTAAGTCTAGTCCAAAAAGAATTGTGAGAAATGAATCTAAGACATAAAGAAGAAATGAATCAATTGAAGATAGAATTGATGGGACAATTAGACCAATTAGTAGATGCTAGTCAACATGAGATGTTTCCATTCCAACCCATCTCCAACCCAAGGAACTTTAATAGGGTTAACTAGAACGACACACGGGAGCAACAGACACATATAGTTCAACCTGCTCTCCAGCACCCACCTAGCTTTGCTAACCCTAATCCTAATTAATATCAACATTTCATCTATTACATTGCTTTTAGGATAATGTGTGTAATTTATATATTAATATCAACATTTCATGGCCAGGGGGCAATGCGACATCTTTATGGGCTTTGGATCAAAATTCCAACTGTACGGATGGATCCGAAGCGATGAACGTAGTCCATCAGTGCAAAAACCACTCTGATCAGAGCTTCATAGCACCCTCTACAAGAAGTTGACGGCCACGATGGCACCACATGGCACCATTGCAGCCCTCCAGTCCATCGTAGCCGCTCCTCTCAAGCCACACTTGCGAAGTCTCAACCGTTGGATCCGAATCCAATGATGGTCAAGAGGCCACGTCACCCGCCTCGAGCCAAGCAGAGAAGAGCTTCACACAATCTCGACTATTGGATCAAGATCCAACGGTCGTGGGTCTATGAGCTTCAATTCCAACACTCGATGTAAATGTGCCTGCAGCGTAGTGGTCGACAGCTCTACTCGCCGCGCACAGATGACCGATCGAAGACCCACGTGTGGGTGAAAATTGAGCTGTCGATGGGTGATCTAGCAACAAAGGAAGTGGCAATGTGGCACTCTGAGTGTCGTGAGATCTACATGCATTCGATAATGTGCAGATGCACGTCGAATCACACACGCACCCATCGCGTGATCTGGTGCACTCAGTTAAGATGGTTGTAAGCACTCTCTGCCATCTGATCTCGAAGAGGCGAAATAAGCTTGCATTCAACTTAATGCAAATGTGCAATCTGTATGCTCTCCTTAGCCAGACGATGCGAATCCGATGGCTAGCATTCACCCTTGCCAGCAAAGCTATGACGCACATGATTTGCGAGCACAGGATCTGCTCACTCTGCACCCTTTGATGGATATCCAGCAGCTGCAGATGCTCGAGTGCCATCCAGCTGCACTACGTGAAAATGCCAGCATTGAGAGGGTGATGCGCGCGTGTGCGTGCTACACTGTGCGCAACTGTGCGCGGGTGGTGGGCACGCAACATGTGTCTTGCGTGTAGCCTTTGACGCATGGAATACCCTCTCCTACACCTATATAAACCCACCTACACCTCCGCATTTGCCTTCATCTCTACATATGCTATTCCCACCTACCCAAGAGCTCAAGAATCCAACCAAGTCCCAAAAGCTCCACTCCCAAGCTCTAAAGGTTCGCTCTTAGTGTAGAATCCTATCTCTCCACCAAATATTCCTCCTACATCACATCACCTCTATAGGGAACCCTAGAGCCATCTCCTCACCTCCATTCAGGTCGATGATCACCTCCACCTCCTGATCACCATTCCTACAGCTCGGTCAAGTGGCCCTCTACCCGAATTCTTCTTGTGCCTCATGTTCAACATCCAAGCACATCACTTCCTCCATCCAAGCCACTAGCATGCGTCATCATCATGCCAGGCATTCGCTTTGGGATATTTCTTCTCATCTTCATTCTTTTGTTATTTTGCTTAAAATATCTCTATTTAGTGTAATAAACAGTATTTTGATATATCAGATTTCTTTCATTTCTATACTCCCCCTCTCTTTATTTATTTTCACGAGTAGATTATCTTGGCTAGTTCTTCATTATAAAAGTACAAAAAAATGACAAAGCCCCAAAAATACCAAAAAGAAGCGAAGCGAAACATAGATTTCAAGAAATAAAATGTCGCATCCCCATGTTCGACCCAGGGCTCCCTTTGAGTTTCGATAAATTTTATTTGGTAGCGAGTTTTGTGACTACGACGATAGGTTTTCCAAAACCCTGATTTTTCCTTGCGGAAACACACTCACCATTTTGGCGCCATTGCTGGGGAGGCAATGAAATTTTCTTTCTTTTCCAAGTTTCTTTGAATTTACTTATTAACTAACTCTGCTTGCCTCTAATTTGTTGTCTTGCAGGTATCCTAGTAGGGAAATCCAAGCGTCTTAGACTGGAGTAAAGTGCCGGTAAAGTGGTTTGTAAGTACCCCCACATTGCTCCCCACTAGTTTCACATTTCACCACATAAATAACCAAGTCTTAATCTACTTAGGTGCTGACATAAACCCTAGGATAGAAGTTGTGTGTCTTGCTTGCCAACTCCACTCATCTCACTCTAGCATATAAAAAAAGATTCTGATTGTGGGACAAAATTAACATACACACTACATACACCTACATTTAACGCACATAACCTCTTTTGATTTTATCTACTCAATTGGGATTCCGACCTGTGGAATCGGTACATGCACAATTCAACACATAAAGGAGTAGAAATTGGATTAGGTTAACCACTTTTTGTGTGCCCTAATTAGTGGTGTAACAGGGCCAGTTGGTTGAATTGCTTGGGCCACATGACCTAACTTAAAACTGATTCATCTGGTAGTTGCCCCATATGATTCAAATAATTAGGTTAAGCCAGGCACTCCATATTTTCTTGATTTATAAAGAAAAATACTTGAACTCATGCTCTCAAACTTAGTTTGCCTCACAAAACTTGGTTGAATACACCTAATATTTGAATCATAAAAGCTACTAAGCAAGATTCGAACCCTAAAATTTAATTCAACCTTAATAATCATGCTTGAAAACTTTTGGTTGTGCACATACACACATTCTCAACAAATTATTAAGGGCACAACCCATTAACAAGGCCCATCACATTCTGAAAGCACTACTATCCCAGGGCTTAATTAAAATTAAGTAGACATTGGCCCTAGGATTCATAGAGTCCATTTCAGAGTACTCTCTTGAATGCATTTCGAGTTACTGATGTCTGCTTGCTTCAAAAGGTGCTAAGTTGAGGGGCCTGATTGTCAAACGACTTAAGCAAGTAGGGGTTTGGCATAATTAGTGGCCCTCAGTACATGCTCCCCCTCTTCGTCAACCCAACTTTACCATCTTCGGGATCAAGGACAATAACAAATTCGTCATGTGGTTGAAGTTTATTTCTGAATCATATGTCCTTAAGCTACCCAATTTAATTATAGGCTTACATTTTTGTGTTGCAGGGTTCCTTTTTCCCCATCCTTACGACTTCCTTCTAGTGCATGCTTGGAAGGAGGTCATTGAATCCTTGCTTGGAAGGACCTTTAGACCATTCCCAAGGGTGGAAGTTGAGTTATAGCCAAGCAGATCCCATGGTTGATCAACAACCACCTCCCTCACCGCCGAACCAGCAGGAGTTGATTCAGAGACAGTTGGAAGAGCTGTAGTAGATGTAGCAATGGTTCCAATGGATGAATGGTCAGGGTGCTCGGCCCTTGAAGGATTTTTATGATCCTTCAAATTACGGGGAACATCCTAGTGTCATGATCCCTGCTAGATACGTAGAAATAAAGCCCCAAGTTTTAAGCCTGATTAAACATTTCCATGGGCTTAGCTCTGAGGACCCATTCCAGCACTTGTAGGATCTGATCACTTTGGTTTAGACCACCAAAGCTAGGAACGTGAATGAAGAGCAAATGATCAAGAGGCTTTTTCCCCATTCTCTTAGGGTTAAGGCTGTACATTGGTACCAGACCATTGGAAGGCCAATAGAAACATGGACTGCTCTTAAGTCGGCTTTCCTGAAGAAATTCCTCCCAATTGGACAGACCAATGCTTTGCGACGGGCGATTACCACTTTCGCCCAACGGTCGGGGGAACCATTTCATGGTTCTTGGGAGAGATTCCAAGATCTTTTGTGGAGGTGTCCACACCATGAGGTGCCGAAATGGCAACTCATGTAGATATTTTACCACGGGTTGGTAAAACAACTTCGTAATCATGTGGACGCCTCCTGCAGAGGCAATTTCCTCAACAGGGATGCAGATAGCGCATATGACCTGTTTGAAGAAATGAGCGAAAATTTGATAAATCATCCCTCCATGGAGACTTTCAACTAGTCTCAACAACCCAGGTCAAATGCTAATGAGATTCAGAACTCTCATTCATTTCACATGGAATTGATTCACAATAAATTAGATAAGGTGGATTCTTTACAAAAAGGAAGAGTGGATGGCTGGAAATTCAGGAAACACTTCTACACCCACTCAATCCTAGAATTTGGGATTCCATCCTTCACGAGCTTCCACAGGGCAGGTGTTCGTGAACCAACTTGAGTTGGCTCAACCTATGAGCCAGAATTTCTTGGAACCTTATGGGTTCCAAACTAGGGCCTTTAATCCCAATTTTTCTGATCATTCCTTTTCTCCATCCCCACCCTATGAGGATGTGTATGCTATATAGGAGAATGCTAGGTCCAACCCATATTCCAACATTTATAACCTGGGTTGGAGGAACCACCCTAACTTCTCCTGAAAAAATCAAGGGCAACAGACCCAAATACGACCCAACAACTATGCACCTCAAAGACCTATGGGTCAGGTTCAAGCATGCACCCAATTTCCCCTAAGACCAGTTAGTCAGCCATCTTGGAATGCCCAACAACCTGCAGGGCAGGTTGATTTAAGCCAATAGATGGTAGAAATGCAAGGATCTATGCTCCAGTTTATGCAACAAATGAAAACATCACTAGACAACTTGCAGTCTGGGCTAATTTCTAATACCCGTCATCCTAGATCTCTACCATCTCAACCCGTACCCAATCCCCGCAATGTACAAAATCAAGGCAATAGAGCCCTAGGGTATGGGAATCAAAGGGACCCACACACACATGCTCAGGTGGTTGAGCAGGATCCTTCCTCTTCTTCTGCTCCTAGATATCTGGCTAATCATGCCCCTCCAATCTTTCCTAACCCTCCCCAAGATCAGAACCCGTATGCTCTGCAAACTCCATCACCTTGAGGAGTGAGAAGCAAACCCAGGACCCTGAACTACCTTCTTCTAGTAACCAAAACCCTGGTGAGCCTAAGAAAGAAAAGGAGAAAGTTGAAGAAGAAAACAAGACTCAGGAACATAAAATTGAGGACACCACCCACATTCTGTTCCCTGAGGCCTTCTAAAAAGCCAGGAAGAAGAAAACCCTAGACAACAACGAGGAGCTCCTGAATTTATTCAAGAGTGTAGAGATCAATATCCCACTCCTCTATGCTATTGAGTACATCCCAGCTTATGCTAAGTTTCTGAATGATTTATGTACTCAAAAGCATAAGCCAAAAGAACCCACCCTGTGGAAGGTGATACTCTCTGGGTAGGCTAGTTCCGTTATCCTACACCACCTTCCACAGAAGAAGAGAGATCTAGGTGCCCTCTTGATTTCATGTGTCATTGGGGATTACACTTTTGATAGGGCACTATTGGATCTAGGTGCATCCATCAACTTAATCCCAACCTTTCTCTATGAAAGGTTTGGGTTAGGTGAACTCAGGCCAACCTCAGTAATGCTACAGTTAGCGGACCATTCGGTCACCACACCAAAAGGCATTATTGTTAAGGTCAAGGATTTCTATTTTCCCATAGATTTCCTAGTCCTTGACATGGATGTACCTAAAGATTTGATGAACACACCCATCATTCCGGGGTGCTCATTCCTAGCTAGTGCTAAGGCCAACATCAATTGTGAGAGTGGTAGTATGGAGATTGCCTTTGGAGACAGGAAACTGACACTTGATATTTTCAAGGTGATAAACAAATTTGAGGATTGTGGATTTATTGAGGAGCTCAAGGATCATGATTTCAATGTTGAGACATGTATGTCGATCAATGTACTTGAGGACTCTACCAACATTAGCGAACCTAACCTACAACCCTCCGTGGTCGACTTGCCACACCCTGAAGAGGTTGTTGATTTTGTTCACTCCGAACCTCTTCCACTGGACCATCCTGATGAATTTTCATCAGCATCCTCTTTACATTCCATCTTGAACTCATCCCAGCTTGAACTGAAACGATTGCTTAAGAATTTAAAATACGAGTTCTTAAGACCTAAGAATACGCTCCTTGTGATTATTAGTACTGATTTGACTAAGAAGCAAGAACTAAGATTGATTAAGGTCCTTAAGAATAATAAAGAGGCAATTGGTTGGACCATCCACGACCTTGGGGGGATTGAGCCATCTTACTGTAGAAATCGTATTTTTATGGAAGAGGGATCCTGCCCTTCTCACAAAATTCAAAGGAGACTAAACCCTAATATGCGAGAAGTGGTCAAGAAGGAAATAATCAAATGGCTTGATGCAGGAATTATTTACCTAGTCTCAGATAGTCCTTGGGTTAGCCCTGTTCAAATTATGCCCAAAAAGGCAGGGATAACTGTAATGACTAATGAGAAAGGCGAATCCTTCACCACCCATTCAGCTTCCTCTTGGAGAGTTTGTATCGATTATAGGAAGCTTAGCACAACCACCAAAAAGGACCATTTCCCTTTGCCATTCATTGATCAAATCCTAGAAAGGTTAGCTGGGCAAAAGTACTTTTGCTTCTTGGATGGTTATTTAGGATATAACCAAGTCCCTATTGATTAGCCCATATTTGTGGGCTATTCAAGTATTTAAGTGCCTAAACATTAAGTTAATTTTAACATTTAGCTAGCATACATTAGGATATAAATAAATTAATTCATATTTTTAGCTTAATTGCATAATTCATGTGTCGCATTCATATCTAAATGCATTTAGAATTAACTTAGAATTGCATGCATTTGATTAGTTAACTAATTAGGTGCATTACATACATTGTTTTAATTAACATAGTTAAGGAGTTATGTATAAATAATCCTAATTATTTTATTATTATTATTATTATTCTCTTCGGCAAGTAATCGCTCTAGCTCCGTCTCCTCCTCCAATGCCCATTCATTTTTAACAACTGCCAGCATTCACGAGGATCTGCTTCCGCCTATTGTGATTTCAAATGAATTGGTTGTAGCTAAAAGATGAGGGACGAGATGATGGTGCTTAGGGGGCCATCATCCCACTTCACCACCGTGCAGAGCTCAGAGCTCCTCCATTCCATATTGTGGGCCTCTACCGCGATGAGAGGTCCGCCACTGTGGACGTCCGGGGTGACAGCCCACACCGTTGTTTGCAGAGCCTCGCACCACCGTGCTTCGTCATTGCCATCATAGTGCCTCAACCTCCACCAACTTCATCATCATGTGTCTGCCACTATTCATCTTCTTCATTCTTCCACTTCCTCTATTTCAACCCACCAAACCCAACATAACCCATCACCACCAATGCCAACAGACCCACCAGCGTGCTCCTCGCCTTCTGTGGAACTCCTCCACCAAAGCAAACGGCCGGGGACGCCTCCTCCATGTGTGCAAGGAAGAGGGAGAATCTTTCCTCTGTTTCCACATGAATTAGTTTTTACATTGCTTGCTATTGTCGGATATTTTGAATTTTTAGATAATAATATTTTATTATATTGATTTTATGTGCATCTCCCTCTTGTTCTTCATAATTACAATATCGGCATGATAATGTCATATTATCTCAATTGAAAAGCAATTTTGATTCGATTTCTTGACGAAACTAATCGTGAACATCGATTTTTTAACCGGTGCAAGTTTAAATAGGCCATTACCTCCCTGTGGATACGACCCGCTCTTCTGCGAGTGGTTTAATTTTAATTCAATATCTTGATTAGTCGATTTTCTACCACTTAAAAATACAATGATCAATCATCTTAATCATCATCTTCGAAAGCAAAAATTGACTCATCAAATGGTGTCGTTTCCAGGGAGGCAACAGGATTAATAAAATCGCATTCATTCATTTGTTCGTGTTGATTTAAATTGAGGCATATTTAACTTGTTTTATCTAATTTGGTGCAAGGTACGTCGCACCAGCCTCAGCAATGCCGTGGTGAACCTTGTTTCCACCACTTGGAGGAGAGACTGAGTTTCGCATCTTGGTGGACCTTGACACCACCAACCCAAGGAGAAGAATTTTTTTTTAAAAAAAGAGATCATCTTTATTCTCTACTTCTGCATTTAGATAAACTTAGACTTTAGGATTTGTTGCATTCATTATTTCAGACCCTTGTTCTGGGGTACATTTTAGGGGTTTGTTCCCTGACTTTCTTTTAGGCTCGTGTTGGGTAATTTTTGCAGGAGTATGCTCCCATTTATTTAGACTTAGGTTTCTACTTTCCTTTGTGCATTGATTTTATTTTTCTTGATTGTGCATAAGTTGTTAAAAAACAAAAAAAAAAACAAAAACACGAGCTGCTTGCCTTAGGACGACCACTTGGGTGTGAATGAGCAGCCTCTAGATTTTATTTTGCATTTGCGTGCATTTCATTGAAGATTGCTAGAGGCAAGGTATGTTTTCTTTTCCTTGCATTCTATATTGTTCACGCATTTGCATCTAGACTTAATTGCAAGAACACCTAATTGAATTGAAAAAAATCTAACAAGTTGTCACATATTTTCTTAAGAAAAGGACTTTAAGTTAAGGAGGAACACTAAAAATAACCAAGAACTTGAGCTGAAAGCTTGTCATGTGTTTCAAAATTCGAACTCAAATCTTTGACTGTGTATGCAAATTTGTTTTCTCTTTGCACCAAAGCACGCATTTAGACACTCCTAAGTCTTGGAACTACTAGAACAAGAGCCCATCTACCGCTGGATTCTGAAGTGCTCAGAACTTGAGATCAAAGGTTTTGTAACTCCAAAGAGGGGGATACCCTATCACGGATTTTTGGGGGTAGTTAAGAAGCACCGCGAAAGCACATCTTTAAGGGAAGGTGTAGGCCTACTTGCATCCCTCTATTTTCCATCTTTGGAGTTGCTCTACCATTTGAGATTTAGGGAAGAATACTTAAAGTTCCAACTAGGTCTTTTAGGCATTTCGTAGGTCAACAATAGACGCGTAATTGATTGGGAAACTTGCTTTGTCACCTACATTTTGAATTAAAGAAAAAAGCCTAAATTTGTAAATACATAACATGTCCTTTTGAATTGTGCTTGTAGTGCATTCTTGGTAGGCGATCTCTTAGGAGACAAGTTGTGTTTGATCCTGAACATGAAAGAATCCTAAGAAGGGACCACCCAAGGGAAGAAATGGCTTGTCAAAGGAGCCTTAAGGAATATTTCATTCCAACCAATCAAACTGGCCCTGCACTACGTAGACCTGGAGGGGACAATCCTTATGAGATCAAAAGCAGTACCATATCCTTGTTGTCCTCCTTTTATGGTACTGCTAGGGTAGACCCCTATAGGCATATAGAGGAAATCACCGAGGTCAGTTCCACGGTGAAGCTGCAGGGCATTACTAATGACACTCAAATGCGGACCCTCTTTCCTTTCTCCCTCAAGGACAAGGCCAAGTATTAGTATCATACCCTAGATGATATTAACACTTGGGATGCCTTGAAGGAGATTTTGAAAAAGTACTTCCCCATGAGTAAAACTAATCACTTTAAGAGGGAAATTATGGGTTTTGTTCAAAAGGATGGGGAAGCTTTCCATGATGCATGGGAGCACTTTAATGACCTTTTGAGACTTTTACCACATCACCAGGTGCCCAAGTGGCAACTGGTTGAAAAGTTCTACACTGGACTTAATGATTCACACAAGCAGACTGTGGATGGTGCTTGTGTAGGAACCTTTCTATCTAAGACTGAGGATGAAGCTTGGAACCTTTTTGATACTTTGAGTGAGAATTCTATTCACTTGAATTCTGCCTACTTGGATAGAAAACCCACTCTCATGCAAAGAAAGTTGAAGGCAAATGAGTCAAGGGACACCCAGAATTTAGCCTATCAGATTCAATTGTTGAATCAAAATATGGAAAGGCTTATGTCGAGCCTGGGCCAATTCACATCTAGCACCTCAACATCCCAAGCTTCAGAATGCTCCATTTGCCAAGGCAATACACATGCCACTGTGGATTGCCACTTGGCCTCCCAATTCCTTAAGCTTGTACAAGCAGACCTAAATGCCATTCAAGGGTTCCGTCCCAGACCGCGTAATGACCCTTTTTCCAACACTTATAATGAGGGATGGAGGAATCACCCAAACTTTTCCTAGAGACAAGGGAATGTCTCAACTTCAAGGAATTATAAATCACAACCCTTTCAAAATCAACAAATGAACCAGCCTCAGACCTTTGCCCAACCTAAGACCTCTGAGATCGATGAATTGAAGACAATGTTGAGAACTATGCAGGAAAGTCAAAGTGCCATCATCCAATCTCATGACAAAGCTATACATGAAATGAAATTGCAGATAGGACACCTTGTTGAGGTCGTTAGACAGAGGGAAACTGGGAAGCTTCCCAGTGTTGCCGAGGAGAATCCTAAAGGAAAAGGGATTCTCTTTAGGGGGCATGCCCAGGCGATGACTAATCTAAGGAGTGGGAAGGAAATTTCCAAACCCGATGCTCCTATAGTCTCACCTTCTGAAAAACCATCCATCTTGACTTTCACCCCCACCGAAGAAGAATTGCCCAACTCTCCTTCGCTTGAAATCACCTCACTGGAAGAGGTTGCCCCTGTTTCTACCCACCAAACCCAACATAACCCATCACCTCCAACGCCAATAGACCCACCAGTCAGTACACTCTCCTCGTGCACGTGCCATGCCTTTCCGCGTGCACAGCAGTAGCGAGCAACCCCAGCCATCCCCCAGCATGCACTCTCTCACTACACCCCTTCGCCTCCATCGTGAGCCCCCTCGTTGCGCCTCCCCCTGCCCAAGCAGCTTCCCACCCACATGCACAACCCACGCGACCAGCGTGCCGCCCGCGCACATCTCTAGCGTGCACCGCCCTCTAGCTCCATCGTGCGCAAGCATGCATCACTCCCAGTGACCCTCCCTCGCCATCTTCGTGCAGACACCACCTACAGCACTGCCATCTCCATACCCAAATAGGGGACTGTGCTCTACGCACCCAACACCCTCTCAACGCCGGCCGGTCACCTCCAGCTGTCTCGGCCTTTGCCTCCGTCACCAGTGCGCTCCTCTCCTCTGGTGGAACTCCTCTACCAAGGCAAACAGCTGGCGACACCTCCTCCATGCGTGCAAGGAAGAGGGAGAATCTTTCCTCTGTTTCCACATGAATTAGTTTTTACATTGCTTGCCATTGCTGGATATTTTGAATTTTTAGATAATAATATTTTATTATGTTGATTTTATGATCATCTCCCTCTTGTTCTTCATAATTGCAATATCAGCATGATAATGTCTTATTATCCAAATTGAAAAGTGATTTTGATCCGATTTCTTGACGATCTAATCGTGAACATCTATTTTTAACCGGTGTGAGTTTAAATAGGCCATTACCTCCCTATGGATACAACCCGCTCTTCTATGAGTGGTTTAATTTTAATTCAATATTTTGATTAGTCAATTTTCCACCACTTAAAAATACAACGATCAATCATCTTAATCATCATCTTCGAAAGCGAAAATTGACTCGGCACCTATCCATCCTGAAGGCCAGGAGAAGACAACCTTCACATGTCCCTATGAAACCTTTGCATTCCGTAGGATGCTGTTTGGGTTTGCTATGCACCTGCGACTTTTCAAAGGTGCATGCTTGCCATCTTTTCTGACATGGTGGGTGGTGATGTCAAATTTGCATGCATAAATGATTGGAGTTTGGAAAACTCGTTGTCGAAGATCGATTCGCAAGAAAATCTGTTGATCAGATAAAATTTATAACTGAAACTCGAAAAGTGAGTCCCAGGTCGAAGACGAGGAGGCGAACATTTGGTTTTGAAAATTCACATTTCGCTTTTAATTATTTTTGTCATTTTTTCTTTTCTAATTTTTTTGGTATTTTTAATAGGGTAAGAGATCAAGTTGATGAATTCTAGCCAATCTACTTGTAAAATATAAAGGAATGAGGGAGAGAGAGAGAAAGAATCATGTATTTTTCTGAAGCAAATGTTTTCTACAACTAGGAAAGTGATAAAACTATACTACAAAAGCAATGAAGATAGAGATAGGTGAGAGAAATTTGCCTCGACAGTTGCTTGGAGGATGACTCACTCTAACGTTGCCTGGATGAAGGTGGTGAGGAGAGGGACGAATGAGGATGGAGCCGAAGGATGGAGGGCTGGGTAGGATGGCGTCGCGATAAGGATCCACTTCCCAAAGTAGGTGAGAAGGCGACCACGGGATGCTCCACAAAGGGGGATGAGAGGTATGGGAAAATATTTGATTTCTACTCTAGAGGAGCATCCTAGGCTTGGGACAAGCTCTCTCTAGAGCCTTGAATGTGGTGAGAGGAAAGGAAGAGATGAAGAAAAATGGGAGGGGTAGGGGTCCTTTTATAGTGAAGGAAAGAATCAAATTCGTATATAGGATATTTAGTGACGGTCATAAATGTCACTGAAGGTCCACCCCAAACGTCGCTGAAGACAACCCACATGCCTACCAATTGTTGTGCTAGCACGTGCATGCACGCTACGCTGCTGCCGCTGCCTCTGCGTGCGCCTATGCGCCCCCCGCATTGCTGCGAGTGTGTGCCTTCGCTTGCGGGCACTGCTGTGCACATGCAGTGGCGCATGCATGCGCATGGGTGGCTTGGGTTGCACAACGTGGCATGATCTTGGATGTCCATCTTCTTTTCATTGTAGGGGCTGCTGCAGAGGTTGGATTTAATCGATTTTCATACCGTTGGGTTGCGATCGTCGACCCAAATCCATCCGTGCGATTAGATTTGTCGTTTGAAGCTTTGAATTACGTCACCTAGTCCCTTAGCCATTGATCTTCCACAGACTGTAAATGGTGTTATGGGACTCTAATCAAGGCGATTATGGAGGTGTTGGACTCCGATCGTCATCTTGATTAGATCCATATGGTCGGATCGTCAATTCGAGGTTCTGAAGTAAAACCCTTCTCTCCTGACCACAGAAAGGGCACAATTAACCTAAAATATACACAACTACTCTAAATGCAAAATGATGTATGCTATGTAATATTTATAATATGGAATCCAAATCTAAGCTTAGGAACATGCATAAATAGGCATTTTAACCTAAATGGATGTGTCTACATCAGTGAGAGATTGTCGTGAGGTATTCATGAATGATTTCTCTATCTTTGGAGATTCCTTCGAGTCATGCCTAGCTAATTTGGAATTGATCCTCAAGAGATGCATCAAGACACGGTTGGTCCTTAGTTGGGAAAAGAGCCACTTCATGACTCAAGAAGGCATTGTCTTGGGTCACATGGTCTCTAATTGGGGTATTGAGGTTGATAAGGTTAAGGTGGATGCCATCTCTAAACTTCCTCCACCCACATCTGTGAAACAAATCTGATCATTCCTTGGTCATGTGGGATTTTATCGGAGATTCATTAAGGACTGCTCGAAGGTTGCTTGACCCTTAAGTAACCTTCTAGCCAAAGACATGCCATTCGAGTTTGATGAATCGTGCCCCGATGTTGCAACCACCGGTCTGGACAACCCCTTTTGAGATTATAGTTGACACGTCTGATTATGCGATTGGGGCTTGATCGCACGTGTTTCGTGTGTTTGAAATTAGGGTTACGAGTAACCCGTCGTCATAGTTGCACAACTAATGATCAAATAAAATTTATACTGAAGGAGTCTCAGGTCAAACACCGGGAGGTGAGGTTTACTTTAATTGAAAACCATCCTTTGTTTCGATTGTTTTTGGTATTTTAGGGTTTTGTTATTTTTTTTTATATTTTTGAAAGAAGAAGACAAGCATAATATATCACAAGAGATATGGAACAAATATGATATATATCACTCTAATGTCAATTACAGTAAATTATGAAAGCGTAAAAATGAGGGAGTGAGAAGGAATCTCCCAAAGTGGCTGTTCGGTGAGACGACGATGCTTAACAGAAGCTCAAATGAAGGAGGTGAGGAGCGGGACAACGGAGGTGAGATGCAGGAGGATGTCGGGTAGAGGAAAGCTTTGGTGTGGCTTCGAAATGGAGGTGAGAAGGAGGAGATGATCTGCTATAGGAATGGAGGTGGGAGGATGGCTCCAAGGCGACCTATGAATAGGGATGGGAAGATGGAGGAATCTTTGGTGAGGCAGAGGTTCGCTACACTAATAGGAGCCTTGGGAGCTTGAGAGTAAGCTCTAATGGTGCGTTGGTAGGCTTGCTAGAGCTTAGGAGTAGGTGGGAGTAGAGTAGGTAGAGATGCTTTGGAATGGGGGGTGTAGGGGTGTTTATATAGTGGTGGAATGGAGGTGGTTTGTGTGCACGGGCCTTTAGTGACATTTAAGACATCGCTAAAGACCCGCCAGAGACGTTGCTAAAGCATTCACGTGCCTTGGTTGGTGGCTGAACGCTCGACTGCAACTGTAGTAGGCACGGCGATCGTCGGCCGTTGGATCAGGCGTGGACGGCTGTGATTGTGGGAGGAGAGCGCGCACCTGCCAGCATTTGAAATTCGCACCGCTGGCGCATGTGTTGGTAGTCGTCGGATGAGGCATCGCACGGTCGAGGTGCCTCCGCAGATCACATGCACTCTGATTTGAATCGCGTGCCTCGCACGATTGTGAGGATCGGATGGTGGGCGCTGCTCATGGTCAACTTAAATGCACACACCAAATGGCATGCGTGTGATCTGGTGTGCACTTTCGCATTGGTGGGCAGCGTTGGATCATGCGTGGGGAATCTCAACCGCTCGATCGCGATCGAGCGACTTTACTGCAGCTGGCATTGTAGTGGGCATGGCAAATCGCGGCTCGATCTTGCACTTGCTCGCGATCGAGCGACTTTACTGCAGCTGGCATTGTAGTGGGCATGGCAAATCGTGGCTCGATCTTGCACTTGCTCTTTGAGAGCGCTCATCCTCACCATTAGGACACATCCGCGGGTGTGTTGTGAAGAGGAATTGCGGCCGCGTGGTGAGGGCGGCCTCTCAGCCATTGTATTTTCATCCAACGGTTGAGATCACTTGATGGGTGGCCTTTGGAGATGTGGCGGGTGGCTTTGGGTACTCTAGATGGTGCCACGTGGCAACATCTGGATCGTCCACCCTTCATTGCTTGCAGAGGATGCCACGGTGCTTGGATCGAGGTGATTTCTATGTTGTCAGACTATGATCGTCGCTTCGGATCCATCCATATGGTCTGATTTTTCATCTGAAGTACGTAAGGATGTCGCATTGCCTCTTAGCCATATAAAATGAAGGAATTAATATACAAAACATACAACTATCCTAAATGCCATGCAATGGATGTTATGTAGTATTTATAACATGATATGCAATGCTAAGCCTAGGAACTATCATAAATAAGCAATTTATCATGAATTCATGTGTGTTTATCATACCCCCATGCTTACTTTTTGCTAGTCCATTACAAAATTAACCTAAATGCTATGTACAAAAGTAGAATCAGGATTCAAGTATTTAGTCAAAATTCATTGATTGCTTTAGAAAATCTCAACCCCAAGACCTAATTACAAAAACTCAACAGTGCTCGGGTGTCTGCCAGAATGTAGACCATCCAAGCCATCGCCGTATTTGAGAAGAGAAGAGACAAAATCTTATTTTTCTTCTTTTCTAATTTTTTTTTGTACTTTTGGAGTTTGAGAGTTACGAGATAACTTTTTACAGCTACCCAACCCACCTAAGTCTCAAAAAGGACTCTAAGTGCTAAGCATCTAGTGAAAAGACTGAAAGACTCACTAGCTAGCCATTAAAATGGACTTCAGGTTTCTACGACCCTAGGTGACCTTGCCTAGAGGTTTATCTTTTCAAATGGTAGCTTTCTCCCTACTTTTATTTATGGGGTCAACACAAGGGTGAATCCAATGTATATCTCTCTGGTTTCTTCTACTTCCCCTCTTCTTCCCTAAGTGTTTTGGGAATTATTATGCATTTTTTTGTGAGCTGGGTTCTGGACAATTAGCCAATGAGCTGCTACCCACGACAACTTGCTAGCCATACTCATGCAGTGAAGTGTGGTTTTATTATTTTTTCTCCTTTTTCTTTTCCCCTTTTTCTTTTTAAGTAGGTAGCTTTCCTGATCTAAGATTTGCCTAAAGGTAGTACAATGAATATGGTCTTGTGACTAGGCTCTGAACAATTGGCCGATGAGCTGTTACCATCGACAACTTGCCAACCATATCACCTTAGATAGTTCATTAGCTACCCAATTTCCGAAGAAATTGCCAAAAAGTGAGTCAGTGCAAAAAAAGTGTGTAGATGCTTAGGCTTAAAGTCCTCCCAAATCAGAGGATGGGTTGATAAGTCGCATACTTATCATCCCAATTTATTTACCAAATTAAAATGAATTTTAATTGGCAAGGACTCGAGACTAAGTCCACATTCGAGTGAACACCCGGGCTAATTAAGCCCGAAGATCTGAAGAGTCTAAGTATTCAAGTCTCAAAGTATCAATTCCTAACGTTTGCAACTCCTAATGCCTAAGTTCTCGTCTCCTAATTTTAATTCTTTTCTCTTTTAATAGAATAAAAAAAAAGGAAATTACTGTTATAGCTGACAAAAAGATTATAAGATATTTCCACCCCCCCATACTTATCTATTGCAATGTCCTCATTGTTAAAAATGAAAGCATGTAGGAGAGTAGAAGTGGAAGAATAGCACCTAGTTTCCGTGAGACTCTGGTAATCTTGGAATAGTCTTTACATGTGCTGAGTTTAGTGCCTTCAGCTGGGCGATGATCAGCTCACGATGGTTAAGGCAAGGTAAGAGCAACCTTGTCCAAGATGGGTTCAGGGAACACATGGTCAACAAAGGGTTTGAGATGTTGTCCGTTGACCTTGAAGATATTACCCGTCTTTGGGTCAGAGATTTCGATGGCCCCATTAGGGAAAATCCACTCAATAACGAACGGGACGTCCCAGTTACACCTAAGTTTTCTGGGGAAAAGCTTCAATCAAGAATCGAAAAGCTAGACCATCTGGTTTGGCTCAAAGCTCTTTCATGAAATCATCTGGTCATGGAGAGCTTTGGTCCTTGCCTCATAGATTCTGGCATTCTCATAAGCATCACTTCGAAGCTCCTCCAACTCAGATAGTTGGAGTTTCCTGGTTTTCCCAGCCAACTCTAGGTCAAAATTACACTTCCTGATGGCCCAAAATGCCCGGTGTTCAAGTTCTACAGGTAAGTGACACGCCTTACCAAACACCAGATGGAATGGAGACAAACCGATAGGCATTTTGTACGCCATAAGGTAAGCCCAAAGAGCATCATCTAGCGTTTGGGTCCAATCCTTCCTATCAGACCTAGCAGTTTTCTGCAAAATGTTTTTGATCTCCCGATTGGAGACCTCGGCTTGTCCATTAGTCTGAGGGTGGTAAGGTGTGGCAATCCGATGATTCACCTTGTATTTTCCCAGTAAATTTTGAAACTGAGCATGAGTGAAATGTGTCCCACCATCACGGATAATTACCCTAGGAACCCCGAACCGACTTAAGTTATTTTTCTTCACAAAATCGATGACCACCTCGTGGTCATTAGTCCGGGTGGGAATTGCCTCAATCCATTTGGACACCTAATCAACAGCAACCAGAATATACTGGTGTCTAAATGAAGGAGGGAAGGGTCCCATAAAGTCTATGCCTTAGATGTTGACAATTTCGATGAAAAGAATTGGGTATAGGGGTATCATATCTCTCTTAGCCATATTCCCGAGTGTCTAGCATCGAGTGCATGACTTTGAGAATTCCTAGGCATCCTTAAATAATGACGACCAATAGAATCTGGATTGCAAGATTTTTGCTGTGGTCTTTTTCCCGAAAAAGTGTCCACCATACGCAGATGTGTGGCAGTACTCAAGTATGTTATGGAACTCGATTTCCAGGACACATAGACGAATAATCTAGCCTACGCCGATACGGTACAGCTCGGGATCGTCCCAAAAATAATATTTGGCCTCAGACACAAGTCTATCCCATTGTTGTTTGGTCCAATCCTGGTGGATTTGACCAACGGCCAAATAATTGACAATATCCGCAAACTATGGGGTTCAGATACCTGAGACTGTAAGGATAGTTTCATCCAGAAAAGTATCAGAGATCAGGAGATATGGATGAGGAGAATCAATTAGGATTCTTGAGAGGTGATCTACTGATGGGTCGGCCCGGATAGGTTGTTAATATGATATTTTTATCGTTGAAATATGTATAGTGGTTAACCTAATTTGAACCTAACCATCTCTTTACAAAATTTTTAACCTGGCCTACTTGATTTTATCTTGTCACTTTTAGGCCTAGGGTCGAACTCAGGGAAGTGGGGTTTAAGTCGAGTTTCTACGTTTTCCTTAAAACGTCTCTTCCGTTTGTTTATTATGTTTTTGGTGTTTTTCTTATTTAGATTTTTTTCTGGTAATCCTTGTCCTTGAGGCACACCCTCAAAATTATGTCCTTGGGTTTTAGCCAAAACAGAGTTCTAAAACACGCCTTGCTACTCGCAAGACGGGGTACCTGCAAATCAAAGATTATCTTTTCTCTTTTATATATTTTTTTTTCTTTTTACTAAGAAGGAAGCTAACAGACAGAAAGTAAATATAGTATCTATAGATATATATGTATATTTATGTATTATATATATAAAGGGGTCGGGGTGGAGGTGACGATAGAGTGTAGCACTATATCGAGTCAGTCGACGTCTAGAGAGACGCAACCAGCACGACTAGGTGCTGCGTGGAGTGTGGATGGAGGATGGATGATGAATGTGTCCACGCTTTTTGTACGCGTGTATCGGAGAATATCAGCAACTGGTGCAGATATTCCCGCGATACAGCATATAGTAAATAACGTGAAAGTATATATACATATATATAAGTAAGTATATTTATATATATATATATATGTATAGGTATACATGTATAGATATATATAGATATATATGTATATATATATAGGTGTATATGTATATATATATATGTATGTATATATGTATATAGCTATGTATATATGTATATAAGTATATATATATATAATACTATATAGATGTATATATATATATATGTATATAAGTATATATGTATCTAGATATATATATATGTGTATATATAGAAGTATATAGATATGTATATATATATGTATATAAGTATGTGTATATATATATATAAGTATATGTATAAGTATATATATATATATGTATACATAAATATATAGATATACTATGTATATATTTATAAGTATATGTATAAGTATATAGATATATATAAGTAGCTATATATATTGTATATATATGTATGTTACTATAAGTGTGTGTGTGGGTGTGCGTATGTGTGAGTAAAGCTGTGTGTGCGTCGGTGAAGGTGTGTGTGTGTTGCTGTGAGTAAGTGAAAAAAAGAGAGAGAGAAAGAAAGAAAAAAGAGAGAGAGAGCGAATGCGTGAGAGAGAGAGTAGGAGAGAGAGAGAGTATACGTGAGAGAGAGAGGGGCGGGAGAGATCGGCAGAGAGAGAGCGGGCGAGCGAGAGATCGCAGACGCGCGAGTTAAGACGTCTGTCGCCTCCGGCGGACGTCTAACGCCGCGCCGTCTGAAGGCGGAGGCAGACGTCTGAATACGGCGGGTGCGGGCGTGGCTTCACGTAGGGTTCCTGCAGGCATGCACGAAGGCGACGGGCGGGCGAAGGCACGGAGGAGCGAGCGTGGAGGAGGTCTGCAGGTGGAGGGTCGTGGAGGAGGGCAGGGGGCGGCGCAAGGCCGTAGCCGGCCGCTGCAGTTCGCGCGGCGGCGGGCTACGGGTGCAACTGCGAGGCTGACAGGACGGAGGTTGAGCGGGGAATGGCCCTGCAGGCGGGCGCGAGGTCGACGGGCGGCTGCGGGGATGGTCGCGGAGGAGGCGGGGGGACCAGTTGCTGCTGTGTGGCTGCTGCTGCCGCGGCTTCAAGCTTCGGAGATTGAAGCGGCAGCAATGGCGTGAGACGAAAAAAAATGAAACGAAGGAAGACACCACTCCCACCAGCTCGTTGAAGAGCTGAGCGGTGGTGTTCCCACTGTGGTGGTGTGCACCACAGTGGGTTCTCCTGCTCGCCGAGTGTCTCCTCGAAGGAAGGCCGACGTATGGGAGGGGAGAACGGGTGAGAGGAAGGTGGTGGAGCTGTGGGGTGGCTTCGTGTAGCAGCGTGTCTCGCGAGGAAGAAGCTACAGCTTCTTATAGAGGAGGAGAGAGTGGCATGCCGGCTGCAGCAGGGAGAGGGTGATGGAGTTGCAGCTGTAGGGAGCGGCGTTGGCAGGGAGAAGTGACGTGGAGTAAATGGATGCAGCTGCTACGGGAAGAAGTGCAGCCGCGGGAAGAAGAAAAGAAGAAATCAAGAGAGAAAAAAATAAAAAGAGGTGGAATTTACAAGGAGGCACTTGAGATAAAATGTAACTATGCAAGCCATTGTTTCACTCCTCTTCTTCTCTTGATTAAATGCATGCATGCAAGCGTTTTTACAAATGCGATTACAGGATCCTATTATGCAATGTTAATGCTAGAGAATAGCACAAGAAGGCGTTATTACAGGCGTGTTTTGAGGTGCAAACATATACCCCCATGCCTATCTTTTGCTAGTTCCTAGCAAAATAGTATTTAGAAATGATCTTAAGCTGATGATTTTCTTCTGAGGTGATATAGGTGTGTTTATTATCGAGTATTGTGAGAACTAATTGTAAAGAAGACTACCAGCACTTTAAGTCTCACATGACATAGATCATCTCTCAACTAACAGGACTCTTGATATTTAAACCTTAAGTATGATTTCCAGGACCCAGGAGGTTTTTGCCGTACTCGAGAGCTCAAGAGGTTATGGTTTGTGCATAGTGAATGATCAAGACTGACCAAATGAACATTAAGACTCAATCCCAGGGTTTCACGAATTTTTAAGTACAGCTTGGTCCCAGTTTCAGCTCATGTCTTCGGATTGACCCTTAAGATGATGACGGAAAACTCAACTCCCATTTTCTGATTTTTTTTTTTGGCTCTCAGGAAAACAACGGATTTGTAACCTGCCCTGACGAACATCTTGTAGGGCAAAGACTTTATAGACATTTATGAGATATACTGACACTTGCATTTTTTTTTCTTTTTTTTTTTTTTTGAAACACGTGTCAGTATATCTCTTACAACACATTCAGAAGGAGCACACTTTTTTCTTTTTGGTGGAAAGAGTCACTCCTAAACACAAGACTAAAGCCTGGGATAAAAAGTCTACCTACGTGCACAGGTAAGGACTCCACCTTCCCTAATGAACACTAGGGTTGGATCTTATGTTCACCTGGCCTTTCCTGATATGTGTAGTGTGAACCACATTTACTTAAGCTCTCAAGTAAAAGTAAACCAACGGATCTTGTACTTGTGTCTCAGGTACAAGAATACATCCTTAGTTAGGAGAGATCTTAATCTATTTTGTCAATGCTTTAACTGAATTAAGCCGAGCCTGAGCGAATCAAGCTTTTGTGGCCTGGAAAGTCTTTAAAACAGAGGTTGAATATCCATAAACACTTATTGCCTTTTTATTTTAGCTTTCAAATCATTACTAAACACCATTTATTACTATTATATATATATTTTTTTTCTTCTTTTTTCTTTTTGTTGCATATTTATAAATAGG
Source organism: Thalassia testudinum (assembly GCA_037157565.1). Taxonomy (NCBI): domain Eukaryota; kingdom Viridiplantae; phylum Streptophyta; class Magnoliopsida; order Alismatales; family Hydrocharitaceae; genus Thalassia; species Thalassia testudinum. Next base: position 18,155,318 of record JAZHRO010000062.1, on the reverse strand, counting down.
TGGGAACTGTATGATACCATAACATACCCGGATCCTATGGATGCCTATCCACCCCCCCATGCCAAACAATGCTATGTCCTCATATGCATGTAGGGAAAGGCAGAGAAAGGACGGAAGATCGGGTAACAAGAGCTGAGGTTCAGGGTATAGATCAGGGTGGAAGGGTGGGTGGATGGTGGGTGGTGAAGAGAAAAGTGAAGTGATTGCGATAGAGGTGTGAAAAGTGATGGTGGATGGTGAGAGATTTGACATTTTCTGGAACGAGAGTGTCCCAGGCGGATCAGAAAACAGATCAAGAAGAGGAAGTTGGCCCTTAGATTGGCCAAGAAGAGGGGCTTTTTGGATAGATGGATCCAAAAGTGAATAGCCCTAGCGAGTAAGATGTGGGCTCAAGGTCCCAGTGTGGAGTTGCAAATCCGCCTGATTTGGCGGGAAAGAAAGGGCAATCCGGTCTTCCATAGTGCGGACTGGCGGTGAGCAGCCCGGCGATGACTCAGACCACGAGGTATGGGAAGCAGAGAAAACCTCGCCAGAAGTCTGGTCAGGAGAAGGTATGGGAATAGGGAGGGATTGGGGAACGTCACAGTTTGTGTTGGTCAGGCAGTCGTCAGGTAATTCGCAGCAGTCTGAATCGGCTCCAATTAGCTCGATACACGTACTGACAGTCATGTCCTCGTCAGACGTGTCATCCTTGATGTAATCACTATCAGCATAAGAGTGCGGTGCTGCAGCGAGATTAACCTGAAATCCTAGAGGAATACTCGGAGCTTCCAGAATTTGAACCTGTTCCTGAGAAGGTTGTACCTGTGGTTGCGGATCACAGGGTACGAAGTTTTGCGGGTTTGGAATAGGTTGGGTGGGAAGAGTGCCCTGAGATCGAGTCGCCATGCTTAGTTGACTGATCTCAGCATTCTGCTGCACCAAATGCTGAAGAGAGGTCATGTTCTCTTTATGGCGCTTTGACATTTCCATCATCATTCACATCAATTTATCAAGAGGCTTTGATGCGTGTTTGGTTTTCTGTACGCAAGGGCCTAATGGCGAATTTTCCATAGGATTAGACTGGGCCCTTGGGATGACGGGTGCGGACGATCGCCCTGGTCCACCAGCGGGGTTTTGGCGTTGCGGGTTGTTGGACCATGAGAAATTCGGATGATTACGCCACCCTGGGTTATACGTGGCAGAAAACAAGTTGTTCCACCAGGCGCAAGGGTCTTCTATTCCAGAAGACGTGTCCGCATATGTGTCTGAGCACACGGAGGCTTGGTCCTCCGTGTTGAAATACTGGCTCACAGAAGCCAATTCCACATGGCCTACTGAGTCGCTTGGCGCGATACTCGACAAGGAAGGTCTTGCAGGGTTTCTCGGGATAAGCCTGGTGTTGAAAGAATTGGAATTGTGATGAAGTGGTGAGGTGGGGGTGTGTGCCATGTTTGTGGAGGAGGAGGATGATTCGGCTATTTATCAGTCAATTCAAACAATTCAGGGTTGTCTGACCTCCTCCCAAACATGAACTATCACAGGAAGAATTGGGGGGATAAGGGGAGAAAAGAGATGAGAGAAATGACGCCGCAAATGTACACTTGATTACAAATCATTACAGTCAAGTTCCTAACCTCTACAGTGTGCCCTTAGACCTAAAGATCTAAGTTACCTACAATCACGAACTACAGAACCAAATGCGAGTACCGCAGAACCACCGGGCCAGATTGAAAGGCCGTTTGCCCCAGTCTTAGACACCCGATAGCTTGCGGGAACTCTCACTAGCACATAGCCACTACACGCAGGTAGTTAGACCTCCAATCCTTAAAAAGGGTCAAGTTACTACCAGTTTTAATTAGAGGCTTAGGGTCAAGTGCTTTTGGAATGTGAAGGGCGTTGTTTACGGGTAATGCCCAAGTGATTGATTTTCAAAGTATGTAAAACAAGCATGCAACGGGGAAATCTCCCCGAATTGGAGTTTTTATTGGTGAATGGTTTTTTTAGAGTTCAGCCTTAAGTAGTATGGATTTTACGGTTTTGCTGAATTACCAATTCAACCAATCTCTGGGTTTTTGCAAAAGTATAGGTTTTCCTTCTAAAACCCAAGAAACCCTTCTTCAATTATCAGTTAGTTAATGCGTGCTAAAATGCAATGGGCTACCCTAAATGGAGATTTCTAAGTGTGGATGCACGAATCAGTTTTATATCAATGTGAAAGGAAGCCAAGGCACTTCAATTCAAGTGCTCCCAATCACCAAGAAGAATGTCCACACAGGCTCAACCAACAGATAAAGAAAATAAAGTTGTTGGTGTTGAAGTATTCAGGATCGAATCACAGGCAAGTTGAAAAGTCGTGGTGAGGTTGGAATTAACTCAATTCCAAGTCTCCCCACAAAAAATGTGATCCTGAATTAAAGATAAGTGAGGCAAAAGAGGGATGCAAGCAATCTTTTTCTTTGCCTCAAGGAATACTTCCCATGGCGAAAAATCCAAGAATCAAGATTCTCGGATTTTCACTATGCGAAGTGTGGCTGGAAATCCCGGGGCAGTGGGAGTGAAGGCAACCAATCAAACAAGTGAATTTTAATCCACTTACCCCAAGAAATCCCAAGAAGTTTTTCTAGTTTTTTTTATTTATTTTTTTATTTTTTTATTGAGGTGGCAAGTTAATCCTAGTTTGCTAAGAAAGGAAAACCTACTTGTTCGGTAATGTGTGCGAAGCTCCAATGCGGTGTCGGCATCTTCACGCTCTCGTTCCCGCCATGGATCTGCCCTCGTTTCTGACTTCGTCTGCTTTCCTTCTCCTTCCACCAAGTTCACCTGCACACCAAAAGCAACAATACCCGTGAAGAGGGAAGAGAAAAATTGAAAGGATTTGGATAGAAAGTTACTCGAAGGCGCACTTCCCCGACAACGACGCCAGAAAAGTGTGATGGGTCGGCCCGGATAGGTTGTTAATATGATATTTTTATCATTGAAATATGTATAGTGGTTAACCTAATTTGGACCTAACCATCTCTTTACAAAATTTTTAACCTGGCCTACTTGATTTTATCTTGTCACTTTTAGGCCTAGGGTCGAACTCAGGGAAGTGGGGTTTAAGTCGAGTTTCTACGTTTTCCTTAAAACGTGTCTCTTCCGTTTGTTTATTATGTTTTTGGTGTTTTTTTTTTATTTAGATTTTTTTCTGGTAATCCTTGTCCTTGAGGCACACCCTCAAAATTATGTCCTTGGCTTTTAGCCAAAACAGAGTTCTAAAACACGCCTTGCTACTTGCAAGACGGGGTACCTGCAAATCAAAGATTATCTTTTCTCTTTTATATGTTTTTTTTCTTTTTACTAAGAAGGAAGCTAACAGACAGAAAGTAAATATAGTATCTATAGATATATATGTATATATATGTATTATATATATAAAGGGGTCGGGGTGGAGGTGACGATGGAGTGTAGCACTATATTGAGTCAGTCGACGTCTAGAGAGACGCAAGCAGCACGACTAGGTGCCGCGTGGAGTGTGGATGGAGGATGGATGATGAATGTGTCCATGCTTTTTGTACGCGTGTATCGGAGAATATCAGCAACTGGTGCAGATATTCCCGCGATACAGCGTATAGTAAATAACGTGAAAGTATATATACATATATATAAGTAAATATATTTATATATATATATGTATAGGTATATATGTATAGATATATATAGATATATATGTATATATATATATAGGTGTATATGCATATATATATATGTGTGTATATATGTATATAGCTATGTATATATGTATATAAGTATATATATATATAATACTATATAGATGTATATATATATATATATGTATATAAGTATCTATGTATCTAGATATATAAATATATATATGTGTGTGTATATATAGAAGTATATAGATATGTGTATATATATATATATGTATATAAGTATGTGAATATATATATAAGTATATGTATAAGTATATAGATATATATATACGTGTGTATATATATATATGTACACAAAAATATATAGATATACTATGTATATAAGTATATATATATATATAAGTATATGTACAAGTATATAGATATATATAAGTAGCTATATATATATTATATATATGTATATATATTGTATATATATGTATGTTACTATAAGTGTGTGTGTGGGTGTGCGTATGTGTGAGTAAAGGTGTGTGTGCATCGGTGAAGGTGTGTGTGTGTGTTGCTGTAAGTGAAAAAAAGAGAGAGAGAAAGAGAGAAAAAAGAGAGAGAGAGCGAATGCGTGAGAGAGAGAGCGGGAGAGAGAGAGAGTATACGTGAGAGAGAGAGGGAGTGGGAGAGATCGGCAGAGAGAGAGAGTGCGGGCGAGTGAGAGATCGCAGACGCGCAAGTGACGTCTGGCGCCGCGTCATCTGAAGGTGGAGGCAGACGTCTGAAGACGGCGGGTGCGGGTGAGGCTTCGCGTAGGGTTCCTGCAGGCGTGCGCGAAGGTGACGGGCGGGCGAAGGCACAGAGGAGCGAGCGTGCAGGAGGTGTGCAGGTGGTCGCGGAGGGTCGTGGAGGAGGGCAGGGGGCGGCGCAAGGCCGTAGCCGGCCGCTGCAGTTCGCACGGCGGCGGGCTACGGGTGCATCTGCGGGGCCGACAGGACTGAGGTTGAGCGGGGAATGGCCCTGCAGGCGCGCACGAAGTCGACGGGCGGCTATGGGGATGGTCGCGGAGGAGGCGGGGGGACCTGCTGCTGCTAAGTGGCTGCTGCTGCCACAGCTTCAGGCTTCGGAGCTTGAAGCGGCAGCAATGGCGTGAGACGGAAACAAATGAAATGAAGGAAGACACCACACCCACCAGCTCATTGAAGAGCAGGGCGGTGGTGTTCCCACTGTGGTGGTGTCCACCACAGTGGGTTCTCCTGCTCGCCGGGTGTCTCCTCGAAGGAGGGCCGGTGTATGGGAGGGGAGAACGGGTGAGAGGAAGGTGGTGGAGCTGTTGGGTGGCTTCGTGCAGCAGCGTGTCTCGTGAGGAAGAAGCTGCAGCTTCTTATAGAGGAGGAGAGAGTGGCGTGCCGGCTGCAGCAGGGAGAGGGTGCGGGAGTTGCAGCTATAGGGAGCGGTGTTGGCTGGGAGAAGTGACGTGGAGTAAGTGCATGCAGCTGCTGCGGGAAGAAGTGCAGCCGCGGGAAGAAGAAAAGAAGAAATCAAGAGAGAAAAAAATAAAAAGAGGTGGAATTTGCAAGGAGGCACTTGAGATAAAATGTAACTATGCAAGCCATTGTTTCACTCCTCTTCTTCTCTTGATTAAATGCATGCATGCAAGCGTTTTTACAAATGCGATTATAGGATCCTATTATGCAATGTTAATGCTAGAAAATAGCACAAGAAGGCGTTATTACAGGCGTGTTTTGAGGTGCAAACATCTGCCACTACATTTTGTGCCGTAGCTATACCCTAATTTCAAGATCGAATTCTTGAAGCAGTAGAATCAAGCGAATAAGCTAGGGTTTGGCATCCTTTCTGGCCATGAGATGTTTCAAGGCCTATTGGTTGGTATAGATGATGACACGAGAACCTAATAGGTATGCCCTGAATTTTTCTAAAGCGAAATCTACGGCTAGCGATTCTTTTTCAGCAATGGTGTAGTTCCTCCGGGCCTCGTCTTGGGTCAGAAGATAGATAAAAAGCCCTCTGTTATCTACTACACTAGAAAGACTTTGGACGAGGCCCAGAGGAACTACACAGTTACTAAGAAAGAGTTGCCAGCTGTAGTTCTCGTGTTGGAAAAATTTAGGGCTTATCCTTTAGGTTCTTGTGTCATTATTTACACCGACCACTCAGCATTGAAACATCTCTTGGCCAAAAAGGATGCCAAGCCCCAGCTTATTCGTTGGATTCTTTTACTTCAAGAATTTGATCTTGAAATCAAAGACAAACTCGGGGCACAAAACATAGTGGCGGATCACCTTTCGAGAATCCTAATTGATTCTCCTCATCTGGATATCGCAATCTTAGACACTTTTCTGGATGAGACTACCCTTACAATCTCAGGTATCCAAATCCTCAGGTTTGCGGATATCGTTAATTATTTGGCCATTGGTCAAATCCACTAAGATTGGACCAAGCAACAACATGATAGACTTATATCTGAGGCCAAATATTTTTTTTGGGATGATCCCGAGCTGTATTGCATCGACACTGACCAGATTATTCCTCGATGCATCCTGGAAAATGAATCCCTTAGCATACTTGAGTTCAGGCATGCATCTGCGTGTGGTTGACATTTTTCCAAGAAAAAGATGGTAGCAAAAATTCTTCAATCAGGATTCTATTGGTCATCGTTATTTAAGAATGCCCAGGAATTCTCAAGGTCGTGCACCCGATGCTAGGCACTCGGGAACATGGCCAAGAGAGACATGATGCCCCTAAACCTGATACTTCCCATCGAAATTTTTGACTTTTGGGGCATCAATTTCATGGGACACTTTCCTTGATTTGGATACCAGTATATTCTGGTTGCTATGGATTACATGTCCAAATGAATTGAGGCAATTCCCACCCAAACCAATGACCACAAGGTGGTCATCAATTTTGTGAAGAAAAATAACTTCAGTCGATTCGGGATTCCTCGAGCGATTATTAATGATGGTGGCACGCATTTCACTCATGCCCAGTTTAGGAATCTACTAGTGAAATACGGGATGAATCATCAGATTCCACACCTTACCACCCCCAGACGAACAGACAGGTCGAGGTCTCCAATCGAGAGATCAAGAACATACTGCAAAAAACGGTTATGCCTGATAAGATGGATTTGACCCAAAAGCTTAATGATACTCTTTGGGCTTGCCATTCGGTATAAAAAATGCCTATCAGTATGTCTCTGTTCCGTCTGGTGTTTGGTAAGGCGTGTCACTTACCCATAGAATTAGAACATCGGGCATTTTGGGCCATCAAGAAATGCAATTTTGACCTAGACTTAGTTGGGAAGAACAGGAAACTCCAACTATCTGAGTTGGAGGAGCTTGGAAATGATGCCTATGAGAATTCCAAAATCTATAAGGCAAGGACCAAAGCTCTTCATGACCATATGGTTTCCCGTAAGAGCTTTGAGTTGAACCAGAGGGTCTGGCTCTTTGATTCTCGACTTAAGCTCTTTCTCGGTAAGCTTAGGTCTAGGTGGAACAACTCGTTCATTATTGGTCAGATTTTTCCTAATGGAGCCATTTAAATATCTAACCCAAAGATAGGTAATTCCTTTAAGGTCAACGAGCGACGTCTCAAACCTTATGGTGACCATGTTCTCCCTGAACCCGTCTCAGACAAGGTTGTTCTCACCTTGGCCTGATATCTTTTGGCCAAACATCACCTAGCTGAAGGCAATAAACTCAACACGTGTATAGGATGTTTTTGAGCTGATTGGATTTTCACAGAATATTGGTGATATTTTTCCTATTCTTCCCTCCTTTATGGTTTTATTCTACAATGTGGACATTGCATTAGCTAGGCATGACAGGGTGGATACTTTATGATTTAATTATTTTGTCAACTCGTAATAGTAATTTCCTATATTATTAAAAAAAAGAAGAAAAAAAACTAAAATTAGGAGAAGAGAACTTAGGCATTAGGAGTTGTTAACTTTAGGAAATGATAATTTAGGACCTCAACACTTAGACTCTTCAGGTCTTCGGGCTTAATCAGCCTAGGTGTCTACTAAAATGTGGACTTAGTCTCAAGTCCTCATTAAGTACTTTTATGTTAATTTGGTCAATAAATTGGGGTGATAAGTACACAACTTACCAACCCACCCTCTGATTTGGGGGGACTTATAGTCTAAGCATCTGCACATGTTTTGCACTGACTCACTCCTCAGCTGTTCTAACAGAAATTGGGTAGTTAACGAACCTTCTAGGATGGTATGGCTAGCAAGTTGTCGTGGGTAGCCCATTAACTAGTTGTCTAGAGCCTAGCCACAGGACCATTCTCTTACACTATTGCCTTTAGGTAAATCTTAGATTAGACAAGCCACCTACTTAAAATAAAATAAAGAAAAAGAGAATAGAAAAAGGAGAAAAAGAAAAGAAAAGAAAAATATGGCACACTTCACCACATGAGTATGGCTGGCAAGTTGTCGTAGGTAACAGTCCATTGGCTGGTTGTCCAGATCCTAGCTCATAAAGCACATAAAAATTTCAAAACACTTCAGGAAGAAGTAGGGAAGTAGAATGATCCGGGGAGATACACACTAGGTGAGCCCTTGTGTTGACCCCACAAAAATAAAGGTAGGGAGAAAGCTACCGGTTGAACTGATACACCTTTAGGCAATATCTTCCTTTTCAAGGTCACCTAGGGGCATAGAAACCTAACGACCATTTTAATTTCCATTGAGTAAGTCTATCATAACTTTCACGATAAGATGCTTAGCACTTAAAGTCCTTTTCGAGTCTTGGGTGGGTCGGGTAGCCATAAAAAGTTATCCTGAAACTCTCAACTCCAAATTTCGAAAAAAATTAGAAAAGGAGAAAAAATAGAAAAAAATGTATCTTCCCTTTTCAAACTAAGGCGAGGACTTAGGTGGTCTGCATTTTGGCAGACACCCGGGCACCGTTGAGATTTTGTAATTAGGTCCTTAGTTGAAATTTTCTAATGAGATCAACAAAGTTGCCTAAGTGATCAGATCTTGATTCTATACATAGCATTTAGGTTAATTTTGCTAGGGACTAGCAAAAGATAGTTATGAGGGTGTGATAAATATGCAATTATTCATGATAAAATACCAACTTATGATAGTTCCTACACTTAACATTGCAAGTGGCATTGTGAATAATGCATAACATCCATTACATTGCAATTAGGATAATGTGTGTAATTTGTATATTAATATCAACATTTCATGGACAGGAGGCAATACGACATCTTTACAGGCTTCGGATGAAAATTCCGACCATACAAATGGATTCAGAACAACGATCACAGTCCATCAGTTTAAAAACCACTTTGACCAGAGCTTTGTAGCACCCTCTATAAGAAGTTGGACGGCCACAATGGCGCCATGTGGTGCCATCGTAGCCCTCCAGCCACTGCAGTCGATCCTCTTAAGCCACACTTGTGAAGTGTCGATCATTGGATTCGAATCCAACGATCATCAAGTGGCCACGTCGCCCACCTCGAGCCAAGTAGAGAAGAGCTTCATGCAATCTTGACCATTGGATCAAGATCCAAAGGTCATGGGTGTGTGAGCTTCAATTCCAACACTCGACGTAAACACGCCTACACTGCAGCAGTCGATGCCTCTACTCGCCATGCGTAGATGACCGATCAAAGCCCCGTGCACAGATTTAATCTACTGAGAGCGCGTGATAAACGCCAGTTTATCATCATTCTTATGCATTAAAACAAACCTAGCTCTTAGGATTTTACTCCGCAAACGGGTTTTTGGGTTGAATTAGGCATAAATTAGGTTAGGCAATCCTTGCATTTTTTTTATTATCTTTTTGATATGTTTTTGTGAGTGTTACGGATGAATAGATATATAGATCCCTAAAACCCCAGCACTCAAGAAGGCAAATGGTGAAGGAGAAGCTCAGACTAGTTGGAACTCAGCTTGATCCAGCTCACCACAGCTGGAACCTAGCTCACTTGAACTAGGGTTAGCTCATCCCAACTCCATTCAGCTAATCTCAGCTGAATGGCAGCTCAAGAGAGTTCATCTTAGCTCACCCTAACTCAAGTCAGCTCAGATCCAGCTCAACTAGTTGAGTCTAGCACATCTTAGCTCCCACTAGTCCACAGGGAGCTCTAGCTAGCTCAGCTGAGTTGACGAGAGTTCACCCCAGCTCAGACCCAGCTACATCCAACTCCACTCAGCTCCTGCCAGCTGAAGAAGAACTCATCTCAGCTCAGGAAGCTCATGTCCAGCTCCCGGGGATTCAGCTTAGCTCAACTCAGTTGAGCTAAGCTACCTTAACTGCCTCAACCAGCTTGATCCTCCCAGAGAGCACCTGACCCAGTTCACCTCAGCTCATTATGGTAGAAGCCACCTCACTTTAGCTTGGCTTAGCAGCTAGCAAAGAACTAGCAAGCTATGCCAGCTAGAGCAGCTCCATGGCAGCCTCTTCAGCAGCTGCCAACTCCAGTTCCAGCTCCAAACTTCTCCTTCTCAACTCCTCTCTTCAAACCCTAGATCCAGTACCTCCTCCTCTACTCCATTGCTAGCTAAGCTATCTTAGCTTAGCTTAGCTAGCAACCAGCTCCTTGGCCATCCACCACCTTCAATTCAACCCTACCTAGCTCCACCAAACTTCTGCCCTACCTAAGCTAACTATCCTACTCAAGTTGGCGCCACCTCCTAGTCACCACTTCACCCCATCATCACCACCAAAAGGCACAAATTTTGGCACCAAAATCTAACCCTAACTACCCCTCTTTTTGGCGCCAACATCCACCCCCACATCCACCATACACCTAACCTTACAACCCATCCTAGCCACCTACCTACCCCTCCTTCTAGAACCCTTCTTGTCACCACCTAAGACCCTCTTCTAGAAGCCATTTTGGCGCCAACATTAAGGGGTGCCACCACCCATAACCACCCCCTATGTGTCCCTTGGGTTGGCGCCAATTATCCTTAGCCATAGGATCCCCAACCACCTCCATCTCTCCATCTTAGCCCTCCATTCCAAGAGTCACCTTAGTCCCCTTCCTACTCTATAAAAACCCACCACCTATCATCATTTGAGAGCATCCTCCATTAGTGTATTTTGCTACCTATACCACCTACACCTACAGCCAAGAAGAAGGAGTAGAGAAGAAGATTAAAGGGGCACATCACCAGCCCTTTTGGTGCCTTCTTCTCCCCACTCTCTTCAACTTGGGCCACGCCAAGGAGGAGGACTTTTCTACTTCAAGGAGGATGGCCAGGCAAAGGAGAAGGACCTAGGGTGGACGTCCACCCTTGGAGAGAAGCTTAGGGCACGCCCCTTTAGGGCTTGCCTTGGAGGACATCACCTTGGCGGAGCATAGCAAGGAAGGAGTTGGAGGACTCTTTGCAAGCTTGGGAGCTACCAAGCTTGGAACAAGAAGCCCTCTTCTTCACCATCTATCTAGAGGATTTGTGTTTGCTTTTATTTATTGCAATTTTTCTAGTAGTAGAAGCATTTTTCTACTAGGCTTTTTTGTAAAACACTTTTTCATTAATCTAGTTGCCTTCTTTGCAATTTCTTTATTTGCATTTCTAATTGCTTTGTTTTTAGCATTCTTCACTCCCTCTCCCAAATTATTCTAGGCCTTCACTTTCCTAGAGTGAGCTTAGGGAGAGGCTCTACTTGCCACTTTAGAAGTAGTATATTGAGTTGAAGTGTAAGTCAGTTTCCAGCCACAATTTCGCATGTTTCCTTAATTTCAAAAACATAAAAATGATATATTGAAAAAGACCAAAAAGAACGTTGAGATTTATATTCCAAGTAAGAGAATTAATTTTGCAAACATTTGGCCTCCTTGGATGACCCTAGATACCCCACTATCTAGGATATAAATTTAAAAGTGAAAGCGGATTTACGCATTGCAACGACACTAAATTACCTAATTAACAAACCGCGTATTTTCGCTATCAGTGCATGGGTGAAAGTTGAGCTGTCGATGGGCTACGAAGCGATGAAGTGATGACGTGGCTCTCTGAGCGCCGCGAGATCTACACGCATGCAATAATGTGAGGATGCATATCGAATGACATGCACACCCATTGCGTGCTCTAGTGCACTCACTTAAGATAGTTGTGAGCACTCTCCACTGTCTGATCTCAAAGAGGCATGATACACGTGTGTTCAAAATGATGCGAAGGCACGATCCATGTGATCTCCTCAGCCAAACGATGTGAATCCGATAGCTGGCATTCGCCCTCTCCCATAAAGGCACTATGCATGCAATTTGGGAGCGTGGGGTCTACTCTCTCTCTCTACCCTTTATGGATATCCAATGGTTGTGGAAGCTTGAGTGCCATCCAGCTACATTACCTGGAAAAAACAGCACTGAGAGCACGATGTGCGCATGTGGCGCATGTCTTGCGCCCAGCCTTTGATGCATGTCCGTGGAAGACCCCTCTCCTACACCTATAAAAACCCACATACACCTCCCCATTTGCCTTCATCTCTACCTATGCTATTCCCACCTACCCAAGAGCTCAAGAAGCCTACCAAGCTCCCAAAAGCTCCATTCCCAAGCTCTAAAGGTTCCCTATTAGTGTAGAATCTTATCCCTCCACCAAATATTCCTCCCACATCACATCACCTTCATAGGGAACCCCAGATTCGTCTCCTTACCTCTATTTAGGTAGACGATCACCTCCACCTCCTCATCACCATTCCTATAGCTCAGTCAAGCAACCCTCTACCAAGATTCTTCTTGCGGCTCATCCCCAACATCCAAGCACCTCACCTCCTCTGTCCAAGCCGCTACCAAGCGCCGTCATCTTGCTGGACATTCGCTTTGGGAGATTTCCTCTCATCTTGATTCTTTTGTTATTTTTCTTAGCATATCTCTGTTTAGTGTAATAAATAGTATTTTGATATATTCGATTTCTTTCATTTCTATACTCTCCCTCTCTTTATTTATTTTTGCCAGTAGAATATCTTGACCAGTCTTTCATTATAAAAATACAAAAAAATCACAAAGCCCCAAAAATATCAAAAGGAAATGAAGCAAAATGAGGATTTCATGAAACAAAATGTCGCCTTCCGATGTTCAACCTGAGACTCCCTTTCAGTTTCGGTAAATTTTATTTGGCAGTGAGTTTTGCGACTACGATAACGGGTTTTCCAAAACCTTGATTTTTCCTCATGAAAACACTCTCACCACTAATCAAGAAGACAAGGATCAGGACCCAAACAATCATGATTTCCCTCAAGCACCCTTTCTTGAAGCCTTGAACAAATCTAGGAAAAAAAACCACTCTATCTAAGGAGTGGCTTGATATTTTTAAACATGTCCAGGTGAATATACCACTCCTTGAAGAAATTGAGAATATCCCAACATATGCAAAATTTTTGAAAGAAATGTGTACACCTAAATGCCAGGCTAAATCATCTAAAAGGGTAGTGTTATTTGAACAAGCTAGTGAAGTTATCCTTAGAAACCTACCCCGAAAAGAAAAAGATCCCAGAGCCCCCCTAATTTCTTGTGTTATTGGAGATATTACCTTTGATAGGGCCCTGTTAGTCTTAGGTTCCTCCATCAATTTGATCCCCACATTAATGTTATATGAAAAATTTAACTTTGGAGAGTTAAAACCTACTGAGGTCACACTACAGCTAGCTGATCGATCTGTGACCACACCTCGTGGTATTATTGAGGATATAATTGTCAAGGTTCATGATTTTTATTTTCCTGTGGATTTCTCGGTCCTTGGCATGGAGGTACTAGAGAATTTAAAGAACACCCCAACAATTTTGGGAAGACCATTCTTAACTACTACTAGAGCGAATTTGACTATGAATCTGGCAGTATGGAAATTAAATTCGCGGACAAGAAGACAAAGATTAACATTTTTAAGGCCATCAAACAATTTGAGGATTGTGGAATGATAGAAGATTCTGAAGATGTGGACCATACTGTTGAATACTGTATGAAGTTAGGAGTTTCCCAATCCGAACTTACAGGCCTTGATCCCCAAACCAATCAAGAGGTCAGTCACTCAATCACTGACTTGATTCCAAGACCTCTTGAGGATAACTATGATCTACCTTTGGACCCTTCATCCCAAGGACCCAAACCTAAGCTAAAACCTCTCCATGATTATCTAAAGTATGCTTTCCTGGGATTTGATCAAACTTATCCAGTGATCATTAGCTCTTATCTAACCCAAACTCAGGAAAATCAATTAAGAGCAATTGGTTGGACATTGGATGATCTGAAGGGAATTAGTCCTACTTATTGCACCCATAGAATATATATGGAGGATGGATCTAAACCCTCCTAGAAAATGCAGAGATGATTGAATCCTAATATGCGAGAGGTTGTGAAAAAGGAGATGATTAAGTGGTTAGATGTGGGAATAATCTACCCAATCTCTGGCAGCCCATGGATCAGTCTTGTATAAGTGGTTCCTAAGAAAGGTTGACTAACTGTGATTACTAATGATAATGGGGAAATGATCACAACCCACACAGCTTCCTCTTGGAGAGTCTGTATCAATCACAGGAAGCTGAATAATGCAACCAAGAAAGCCCACTTTTCACTTCCCTTCATTGATCAAATTCTTGAAAGACTAGTTGGCCAAAAGTTCTTCTATTTCTTGGATGGCTACTCCAACTACAATCAAGTAGTTATCCACCCCGATGATTAAGAGAAAACCACCTTCACATGTCCCTACAAAACATTTGCATTCCGTAGAATGCCTTTTGGATTATGCAATGCACCAGCAACTTTTCAAAGGTGCATGCTTGTAATGTTTTCAGACATGGTGGGTGATTTTATAAAAATCTTTATGGATGATTTTTCTATGTTCGAGGACTCTTTTGAATCATGTCTGATCAATTTGGAGGAAACTTTACAAAAATGCATAGAGGTAAACCTTGTCCTATCTTGGGAAAAAAGCCACTTCATGGTTAGGGAAGGCATAGTCCTTGGCCATGTTGCATCTGAAAGAGGAATTGAAGTGGATAAAGCCAAGTTAGACACAATCATTAAACTCCCGCCACCTTCGATGATTAAACAAGATCATTTCTTGGACATGTGGGATTTTACCATCGATTCATTAAGGATTTTTCTAAGGTGGTGAGGCCCTTAAGTAATTTATTGGTGAAAGATCAAACCATTGATTTTGATTCAAGTTACTTAAGTCCTTTCAATCAACTGAAGGTGGCCATTACACAATCACCCATCTTACAACCTCCTAATTAGGATTACCTATTCTAAATCATGACCGACGCTTCTGATTTTGCTATTGGCACGGTCTTGGGACAAGAAACCTTTCATGATTTATTCCGCTAGTAAAACTCTTAATGTGGTTCAAAGGAATTACACCACTATAGAAAAGAGTTGCTAGCAGTAGTTTTTGCTCTAGAAAAGTTTAGACCCTACCTACTTGGATCTCATGTCACGATTTTCACAGATCAAACTGCATTAAGGCACTTGATGTCTAAGACCACGAGGTATGGGAAGCGGAGAAAACCTCGTCAGAAGTCTGGTCAGGAGAAGGTATGGGAATAGGGAGGGATTGGGGAACGTCACAGTTTGTGTTGGTCAGGCAGTCGTCAGGTAATTCGCAGCAGTCTGAATCGGCTCCAATTAGCTCGATACAAGTACTGACAGTCATGTCCTCGTCAGACGTGTCATCCTTGATGTAATCACTATCAGCATAAGAGTGCGGTGCTGCAGCGGGATTAACCTGAAATCCCAGAGGAATACTCGGAGCTTCCAGAATTTAAACCTGTTCCTGAGAAGGTTGTACCTGTGGTTGCGGATCACAGGGTACGAAGTTTTGCGGGTTTGGAACAGGTTGGGTGGGAAGAGTGCCCTGAGATCGAGTCGCCATGCTTAGTTGACTGATCTCAGCATTCTGCTGCGCCAAATGCTGAAGAGAGGTCATGTTCTCTTTATGGCGCTTTGACATTTCCATCATCATTCACATCAATTTATCAATAGGCTTTGATGCGTGTTTGGTTTTTTGTACGCAAGGGCCTAATGGCGGATTTGCCATAGGATTAGACTGGGCCCTTGGGATGACAGGTGCGGACGATCGCCCTGGTCCACCAGTGGGGTTTTGGCATTGCGGGTTGTTGGACCATGAGAAATTCGGATGATTACGCCACCCTGGGTTATACGTGGCAGAAAACGGGCTGTTCCCCCAGGCGCAAGGGTCTTCTATTCCAGAAGATGTGTCCGCATATGTGTCCGAGCACACGGAGGCTTGGTCCTCCGTGTTGAAATACTGGCTCACAGAAGCCAATTCCACATGGCTTACCGAGTCGCTTGGCGCGATACTCGACAAGGAAGGTCTTGCAGGGTTTCTCGGGATAAGCCTGGTGTTGAAAGAATTGGAATTGTGACGAAGTGGTGAGGTAGGGGTGTGTGCCACGTTTGTGGAGGAGGAGGATGATTCGGCTACTTATCAGTCAATTCAAACAATTCAGGGTTGTGTGACCTCCTCCCAAACATGAACTATCACAGGAAGAATTGGGGGGATAAGGGGAGAAAAGAGATGAGAGAAATGACGCCGCAAATGTACACTTGATTACAAATCAATACAGTCAAGTTCCTAACCTCTACAGTGTGCCCTTAGACCTAAAGATCTAAGTTACCTACTATCACGAACTACAGAACCGAATGTGAGCACCGCAGAACCACCGGGCCAGATTGAAAGGCCGTTTGCCCCAGTCTTAGACACCCAATAGCATGCGGGAACTCTCACTAGCACATAGCCACTACACGCAGGTAGTTAGACCTCCAATCCTTAAAAAGGGTCAAGTTACTACCAGTTTTAATTAGAGGCTTAGGGTCAAGTGCTTTTGGAATGTGAAGGGCGTTGTTTACGGGTAATGCCCAAGTGATTGATTTTCAAAGTATGTAAAACAAGCATGCAACGGGGAAATCTCCCCGAATTGGTGTTTTTATTGGTGAATGGTTTTTTTAGAGTTCAGCCTTAAGTAGTATGGATTTTACGGTTTTGCTGAATTACCAATTCAACCAATCTCCGGGTTTTTGCAAAAGTATAGGTTTTCCTTCTAAAACCCAAGAAACCCTTCTTCAATTATCAGTTAGTTAATGGTTGCTAAAATGCAATGGGCTACCCTAAATGGAGATTTCTAAGTGTGGATGCACGAATCAGTTTTATATCAATGTGAAAGGAAGCCAAGGCACTTCAATTCAAGTGCTCCCAATCACCAAGAAGAATGTCCACACAGGCTCAACCAACAGATAAAGAAAATAAAGTTGTTGGTGTTGAAGTATTCAGGATCGAATCACAGGCAAGTTGAAAAGTCATGGTCAGGTTGGAATTAACTCAATTCCAAGTCTCCCCACCAAAAATGTGATCCTGAATTAAAGATAAGTGAGGCAAAAGAGGGATGCAAGCAATCTTTTTCTTTGCCACAAAGAATACTTCCCATGGCGAAAAATCCAAGAATCAAGATTCTCGGATTTTCACTATGCGAAGTGTGGCGGGAAATCCCGGGGCAGTGGGAGTGAAGGCAACCAATCAAACAAGTGAATTTTAGTCCACTTGCCCCAAGAAATCCCAAGAAGTTTTTCTAGTTTTTTTTTATTTATTTTTTTATTTTTTTATTGAGGTGGCAAGTTAATCCTAGTTTGCTAAGAAAGGAAAACCTACTTGTTCGATAATGTGTGCGAAGCTCCAATGCGGTGTCGGCATCTTCACGCTCTCGTTCCTGCCATGGATCTGCCCTCGTTTCCGACTTCGTCTGCTTTCCTTCTCCTTCCACCAAGTTCACCTGCACACCAAAAACAACAATACCCGTGAAGAGGGAAGAGAAAAATTGAAAGGATTTGGATAGAAACTTACTCGAAGGCGCACTTCCCCGGCAACGGCGCCAGAAAAGTGTGATGGGTCGGCCTGGATAGGTTGTTAATATGATATTTTTATCGTTGAAATATGTATAGTGGTTAACCTAATTTGGACCTAACCATCTCTTTACAAAATTTTTAACCTGGCCTACTTGATTTTATCTTGTCACTTTTAGGCCTAGGGTCGAACTCAGGGAAGTGGGGTTTAAGTCGAGTTTCTACGTTTTCCTTCAAATGTGTCTCTTCCGTTTGTTTATTATGTTTTTGGTGTTTTTCTTATTTAGATTTTTTTCTGGTAATCCTTGTCCTTAAGGCACACCCTCAAAATTATGTCCTTGGCTTTTAGCCAAAACAGAGTTCTAAAACATGCCTTGCTACTCGCAAGACGGGGTACCTGCAAATCAAAGATTATCTTTTCGCTTTTATATATTTTTTTTCTTTTTACTAAGAAGGAAGCTAACAGACAGAAAGTAAATATAGTATCTATAGATATATATGTATATATATGTATTATATATATAAAGGGGTCGGGGTGGAGGTGACGATGGAGTGTAGCACTATATCGAGTCAGTCGACGTCTAGAGAGACGCAAGCAGCACGACTAGGTGCCGCGTGGAGTGTGGATGGAGGATGGATGATGAATGTGTCCATGCTTTTTGTACGCGTGTATCGGAGAATATCAGCAACTGGTGCAGATATTCCCGCGATACAGCGTATAGTAAATAACGTGAAAGTATATATACATATATATAAGTAAATATATTTATATATATATATGTATAGGTATATATGTATAGATATATATAGATATATATGTATATATATATATAGGTGTATATGTATATATATATATGTATGTATATATGTATATAGCTATGTATATATGTATATAAGTATATATATATATATAATACTATATAGATGTATATATATATATATGTATATAAGTATCTATGTATCTAGATATATATATATATATATGTGTGTGTGTGTGTATATATAGAAGTATATAGATATGTATATATATATATATATATTTGTATATAAGTATGTGTATATATATATATAAGTATATGTATAAGTATATAGATATATATATACGTGTGTATATATATATATATATATATATTATATATATATATGTATACAAAAATATCTAGATATACTATGTGACGGGCGGGCGAAGGAACAGAGGAGCGAGCGTGCAGGAGGTGTGCAGGTGGTCGCGGAGGGTCATGGAGAAGGCAGGGGGCGGCGCAAGGCCGTAGCCGGCCGCTGCAGTTCGACAGGACTGAGGTTGAGCGGGGAATGGCCCTGCAGGCGCGCACGAAGTCGACGGGCGACTGCGGGGACGGTCGCGGAGGAGGCGGGGGGACCTGCTGCTGCTGCGTGGCTGCTGCTGCCACAGCTTCAAGCTTCGGAGCTTGAAGCGGCAGCAATGGCGTGAGACGAGAAAAAATGAAATGAAGAAAGACACCACACCCACCAGCTCGTTGAAGAGCTGGGCGGTGGTGTTCCCACTGTGGTGGTGTGCACCACAGTGGGTTCTCATGCTCGCTGGGTGTCTCCTCGAAGGAGGGCCGGCGTATGGGAGGGGAGAACGGGTGAGAGGAAGGTGGTGGAGCTGTTGGGTGGCTTCGTGCAGCAGCGTGTCTTGCGAGGAAGAAGCTGCAGCTTCTTATAGAGGAGGAGAGAGTGGCGTGCCGGCTGCAGCAGGGAGAGGGTGCGGGAGTTGCAGCTATAGGGAGCGGCGTTGGCAGGGAGAAGTGACGTGGAGTAAATGCATGCAGCTGCTGCGGGAAGAAGTGCAGCCGCGGGAAGAAGAAAAGAAGAAATCAAGAGAGAAAAAAATAAAAAGAGGTGGAATTTGCAAGGAGGCACTTGAGATAAAATGTAACTATGCAAGCCATTGTTTCACTCCTCTTCTTCTCTTGATTAAATGCATGCATGCAAGCATTTTTACAAATGCGATTATAGGATCCTATTATGCAATGTTAATGCTAGAAAATAGCACAAGAAGGCGTTATTACAGGCGTGTTTTGAGGTGCAAACATCTGCCACTACATTTTGTGCCGTAGCTATACCCTAATTTCAAGATCGAATTCTTGAAGCAGTAGAATCTAGCGAATAAGCTAGGGTTTGGCATCCTTTTTGGCCATGAGATGTTTCAAGGCCTATTGGTTGGCATAGATGATGACACGAGAACCTAATAGGTATGCCCTGAATTTTTCAAAAGTGAAATCTACGGCTAGCGATTCTTTTTCAGCAATGGTGTAGTTCCTCTGGGCCTCGTCTTGGGTCAGAAGATAGATAAAAAGCCCTCTATTATCTACTACACTAGAAAGACTTCGGACGAGGCCCAGAGGAACTACACAGTTACTAAAAAAGAGTTGCCAGCTGTAGTTTTCGTGTTGGAAAAATTTAGGGCTTATCCTTTAGGTTCTTGTGTCATTATTTACACCGACCACTCAGCATTGAAACATCTCTTGGCCAAAAAGGATGCCAAGCCCCAGCTTATTCGTTGGATTCTTTTACTTCAAGAATTTGATCTTGAAATCAAAGACAAACTCGGGGCACAAAACATAGTGGCGGATCACCTTTCGAGAATCCTAATTGATTCTCCTCATCTGGATATCGCAATCTTAGACACTCTTCTGGATGAGACTATCCTTACAATCTCAGGTATCCAAATCCTCAGGTTTGCGGATATCGTTAATTATTTGGCCATTGGTCAAATCCCCTAAGATTGGACCAAGCAACAACATGATAGACTTATATCTGAGGCCAAATATTTTTTTTGGGATGATCTCGAGCTGTACTGCATCAACACTGACCAGATTATTCGTCGATGCATCCTGGAAAATGAATCCCTTAGCATACTTGAGTTCAGGCATGCATCTGCGTGTGGTTGACATTTTTCCAAGAAAAAGATGGTAGCAAAAATTCTGCAATCAGGATTCTATTGGTCATCGTTATTTAAGAATGCCCAGGAATTCTCAAGGTCGTGCACCCGATGCTAGGCACTCAGGAACATGGCCAAGAGAGACATGATGCCCCTAAACCTGATACTTCCCATCGAAATTTTTGACTTTTGGGGCATCAATTTCATGGGACACTTTCCTTGATTTGGATGCCAGTATATTCTGGTTGCTATGGATTACATGTCCAAATGAATTGAGGCAATTCCCACCCAAACCAATGACCACACGGTGGTCATCAATTTTGTGAAGAAAAATAACTTCAGTCGATTCGGGATTCCTCGAGCGATTATTAATGATGGTGGCACGCATTTCACTCATGCCCAGTTCAGGAATCTACTAGTGAAATACGGGATGAATCATCAGATTCCACACCTTACCACCCCCAGACGAACAGACAGGTCGAGGTCTCCAATCGAGAGATCAAGAACATACTGCAAAAAACGATTATGCCTGATAAGATGGATTTGACCCAAAAGCTTAATGATACTCTTTGGGCTTACCATTCGGCATAAAAAATGCCTATCAGTATGTCTCTGTTCCGTCTGGTGTTTGGTAAGGCGTGTCACTTACCCATAGAATTAGAACATCGGGCATTTTGGGCCATCAAGAAATGCAATTTTGACCTAGACTTAGTTGGGAAGAACAGGAAACTCCAACTATCTGAGTTGGAGGAGCTTGGAAATGATGCCTATGAGAATTCCAAAATCTATAAGGCAAGGACCAAAGCTCTTCATGACCATATGGTTTCCCGTAAGAGCTTTGAGTTGAACCAGAGGGTCTGGCTCTTTGATTCTCGACTTAAGCTCTTTCTCGGTAAGCTTAGGTCTAGGTGGAACAACTCGTTCATTATTGGTCAGATTTTTCCTAATGGAGCCATTTAAATATCTAACCCAAAGATAGGTAATTCCTTTAAGGTCAACGAGCGACGTCTCAAACCTTATGGTGACCATGTTCTCCCTGAACCCGTCTCAGACAAGGTTGTTCTCACCTTGGCCTGATATCTTTTGGCCAAACATCACCTAGCTGAAGGCAATAAACTCAACACGTGTATAGGATGTTTTTGAGCTGATTGGATTTTCACAGAATATTGGTGATATTTTTCCTATTCTTCCCTCCTTTATGGTTTTATTCTACAATGTGGACATTGCATTAGCTAGGCATGACAGGGTGGATACTTTATGATTTAATTATTTTGTCAACTCGTAATAGTAATTTCCTATATTATTAAAAAAAAGAAGAAAAAAAACTAAAATTAGGAGAAGAGAACTTAGGCATTAGGAGTTGTTAACTTTAGGAAATGATAATTTAGGACCTCAACACTTAGACTCTTCAGGTCTTCGGGCTTAATCAGCCTAGGTGTCTACTAAAATGTGGACTTAGTCTCAAGTCCTCGTTAAGTAATTTTATGTTAATTTGGTCAATAAATTGGGGTGATAAGTACACAACTTACCAACCCACCCTCTGATTTGGGGGGACTTATAGTCTAAGCATCTGCACATGTTTTGCACTGACTCACTCCTCAGCTGTTCTAACAGAAATTGGGTAGTTAACGAACCTTCTAGGATGGTATGGCTAGCAAGTTGTCGTGGGTAGCCCATTAACTAGTTGTCTAGAGCCTAGCCACAGGACCATTCTCTTACACTATTGCCTTTAGGTAAATCTTAGATTAGAGAAGCCACCTACTTAAAATAAAATAAAGAAAAAGAGAATAGAAAAAGGAGAAAAA
Source organism: Thalassia testudinum (assembly GCA_037157565.1). Taxonomy (NCBI): domain Eukaryota; kingdom Viridiplantae; phylum Streptophyta; class Magnoliopsida; order Alismatales; family Hydrocharitaceae; genus Thalassia; species Thalassia testudinum. The sequence continues at coordinate 18,133,134 of JAZHRO010000062.1, read as the reverse complement.
GAAAAGAAAAGAAAAATATGGCACACTTCACCACATGAGTATGGCTGGCAAGTTGTCGTAGGTAACAGTCCATTGGCTGGTTGTCCAGATCCTAGCTCATAAAGCACATAAAAATTTCAAAACACTTCAGGAAGAAGTAGGGAAGTAGAATGATCCGGGGAGATATACACTAGGTGAGCCCTTGTGTTGACCCCACAAAAATAAAGGTAGGGAGAAAGCTACCGGTTGAACTGATACACCTTTAGGCAATATCTTCCTTTTCAAGGTCACCTAGGGGCATAGAAACCTAACGACCATTTTAATTGCCATTGAGTGAGTCTATCATAACTTTCACGATAAGATGCTTAGCACTTAAAGTCCTTTTCGAGTCTTGGGTGGGTCGGGTAGCCATAAAAAGTTATCCTGAAACTCTCAACTCCAAATTTCGAAAAAAATTAGAAAAGGAGAAAAAATAGAAAAAAATGTATCTTCCCTTTTCAAACTAAGGCGAGGACTTAGGTGGTCTGCATTTTGGCAGACACCCGGGCACTGTTGAGATTTTGTAATTAGGTCCTTAGTTGAAATTTTCTAATGAGATCAACAAAGTTGCCTAAGTGATCAGATCTTGATTCTATACATAGCATTTAGGTTAATTTTGCTAGGGACTAGCAAAAGATAGGTATGAGGGTGTGATAAATATGCAATTATTCATGATAAAATACCAACTTATGATAGTTCCTACACTTAACATTGCAAGTGGCATTGTGAATAATGCATAACATCCATTACATTGCAATTAGGATAATGTGTGTAATTTGTATATTAATATCAACATTTCATGGACAGGAGGCAATACGACATCTTTACAGGCTTCGGATGAAAATTCCGACCATACAAATGGATTCAGAACAACGATCACAGTCCATCAGTGCAAAAACCACTTTGACCAGAGCTTTGTAGCACCCTCTATAAGAAGTTGGACGGCCACAATGGCGCCATGTGGTGCCATCGTAGCCCTCCAGCCACTGCAGTCGATCCTCTTAAGCCACACTTGTGAAGTGTCGATCATTGGATTCGAATCCAACGATCATCAAGTGGCCACGTCGCCCACCTCGAGCCAAGTAGAGAAGAGCTTCATGCAATCTTGACCATTGGATCAAGATCCAAAGGTCATGGATGTGTGAGCTTCAATTCCAACACTCGACGTAAACACGCCTACACTGCAGCAGTCGATGCCTCTACTCGCCATGCGTAGATGACCGATCAAAGCCCCATGCACAGATTTAATCTACTGAGAGCGCGTGATAAACGCCAGTTTATCATCATTCTTATGCATTAAAACAAACCTAGCTCTTAGGATTTTACTCCGTAAACGGGTTTTTGGGTTGCATTTAGGCATAAATTAGGTTAGGCAATCCTTGCATTTTTTTTATTATCTTTTTGATATGTTTTTGTGAGTGTTAGGGATGAATAGATATACAGATCCCTAAAACCCCAGCACTCAAGAAGGCAAATGGTGAAGGAGAAGCTCAGACTAGTTGGAACTCAGCTTGATCCAGCTCACCACAGCTGGAACCTAGCTCACTTGAACTAGGGTTAGCTCATCCCAACTCCATTCAGCTAATCTCAGCTGAATGGCAGCTCAAGAGAGTTCATCCTAGCTCACCCTAACTCAAGTCAGCTCAGATCCAGCTCAACTAGTTGAGTCTAGCACATCTTAGCTCCCACTAGTCCATAGGGAGCTCTAGCTAGCTCAGCTGAGTTGACGAGAGTTCACCCCAGCTCAGACCCAGCTACATCCAGCTCCACTCAGCTCCTGCCAGCTGAAGAAGAACTCATCTCAGCTCAGGAAGCTCATGTCTAGCTCCCGGGGATTCAGCTTAGCTCAACTCAGTTGAGCTAAGCTACCTTAACTGCCTCAACCAGCTTGATCCTCCCAGAGAGCACCTGACCCAGTTCACCTCAGCTCATTATGGTAGAAGCCACCTCACTTTAGCTTGGCTTAGCAGCTAGCAAAGAACTAGCAAGCTATGCCAGCTAGAGTAGCTCCATGGCAGCCTCTTCAGCAGCTGCCAACTCCAGTTCCAGCTCCAAACTTCTCCTTCTCAACTCCTCTCTTCAAACCCTAGCTCCAATACCTCCTCCTCTACTCCATTGCTAGCTAAGCTATCTTAGCTTAGCTTAGCTAGCAACCAGCTCCTTGGCCATCCACCACCTTCAATTCAACCCTACCTAGCTCCTCCAAACTTGAGCCCTACCTAAGCTAACTATCCTACTCAAGTTGGCGCCACCTCCTAGTCACCACTTCACCCCATCATCACCACCAAAAGGCACAAATTTTGGCACCAAAATCTAACCCTAACTACCCCTCTTTTTGGCGCCAACATCCACCCCCACATCCACCATACACCTAACCTTACAACCCATCCTAGCCACCTACCTACCCCTCCTTCTAGAACCCTTCTTGGCACCACCTAAGACCCTCTTCTAGAAGCCATTTTGGCGCCAACATTAAGGGGTGCCACCACCCATAACCACCCCCTATGTGTCCCTTGGGTTGGCGCCAATTATCCTTAGCCATAGGATCCCCAACCACCTCCATCTCTCCATCTTAGCCCTCCATTCCAAGAGTCACCTTAGTCCCCTTCCTACTCTATAAAAACCCACCACCTATCATCATTTGAGAGCATCCTCCATTAGTGTATTTTGCTACCTATACCACCTACACCTACAGCCAAGAAGAAGGAGTAGAGAAGAAGATTAAAGGGGCACATCACCAGCCCTTTTGGTGCCTTCTTCTCCCCACTCTCTTCAACTTGGGCCACGCCAAGGAGGAGGACTTTTCTACTTCAAGGAGGATGGCCAGGCAAAGGAGAAGGACCTAGGGTGGACGTCCACCCTTGGAGAGAAGCTTAGGGCACGCCCCTTTAGGGCTTGCCTTGGAGGACATCACCTTGGCGGAGCATAGCAAGGAAGGAGTTGGAGGACTCTTTGCAAGATTGGGAGCTACCAAGCTTGGAACAAGAAGCCCTCTTCTTCACCATCTATCTAGAGGATTTGTGTTTGCTTTTATTTATTGCAATTTTTCTAGTAGTAGAAGCATTTTTCTACTAGGCTTTTTTGTAAAACACTTTTTCATTAATCTAGTTGCCTTCTTTGCAATTTCTTTATTTGCATTTCTAATTGCTTTGTTTTTAGCATTCTTCACTCCCTCTCCCAAATTATTCTAGGCCTTCACTTTCCTAGAGTGAGCTTAGGGAGAGGCTCTACTTGCCACTTTAGAAGTAGTATATTGAGTTGAAGTGTAAGTCAGTTTCCAGCCACAATTTCGCATGTTTCCTTAATTTCAAAAACATAAAAATGATATATTGAAAAAGACCAAAAAGAACGTTGAGATTTATATTCCAAGTAAGAGAATTAATTTTGCAAACATTTGGCCTCCTTGGATGACCCTAGATACCCCACTATCTAGGATATAAATTTAAAAGTGAAAGCTGATTTACGCATTGCAACGACACTAAATTACCTAATTAACAAACCGCGTATTTTCGCTATCAGTGCATGGGTGAAAGTTGAGCTGTCGATGGGCTACGAAGCGATGAAGTGATGACGTGGCTCTCTGAGCGCCGCGAGATCTACACGCATGCAATAATGTGAGGATGCATATCGAATGACATGCACACCCATTGCGTGATCTAGTGCACTCACTTAAGATAGTTGTGAGCACTCTCCACTGTCTGATCTCAGAGAGGCATGATACACGTGCGTTCAAAATGATGCGAAGGCACGATCCATGTGATCTCCTCAGCCAAACGATGTGAATCCGATAGCTGGCATTCGCCCTCTCCCATAAAGGCACTATGCATGCAATTTGGGAGCGTGGGGTCTACTCTCTCTCTCTCTACCCTTTATGGATATCCAATGTTTGTGGAAGCTTGAGTGCCATCCAGCTACATTACCTGGAAAAAATAGCACTGAGAGCACGATGTGCGCATGTGGCGCATGTCTTGCGCCCAGCCTTTGATGCATGTCCGTGGAAGACCCCTCTCCTACACCTATAAAAACCCACATACACCTCCCCATTTGCCTTCATCTCTACCTATGCTATTCCCACCTACCCAAGAGCTCAAGAAGCCTACCAAGCTCCCAAAAGCTCCATTCCCAAGCTCTAAAGGTTCCCTATTAGTGTAGAATCTTATCCCTCCACCAAATATTCCTCCCACATCACATCACCTTCATAGGGAACCCCAGATTCGTCTCCTTACCTCTATTTAGGTAGACGATCACCTCCACCTCCTCATCACCATTCCTATAGCTCAGTCAAGCAACCCTCTACCAAGATTCTTCTTGCGGCTCATCCCCAACATCCAAGCACCTCACCTCCTCTGTCCAAGCCGCTACCAAGCGCCGTCATCTTGCTGGACATTCGCTTTGGGAGATTTCCTCTCATCTTGATTCTTTTGTTATTTTTCTTAGCATATCTCTGTTTAGTGTAATAAATAGTATTTTGATATATTCGATTTCTTTCATTTCTATACTCTCCCTCTCTTTATTTATTTTTGCCAGTAGAATATCTTGACCAGTCTTTCATTATAAAAATACAAAAAAATCACAAAGCCCCAAAAATATCAAAAGGAAATGAAGCAAAATGAGGATTTCATGAAACAAAATGTCGCCTTCCCATGTTCAACCTGAGACTCCCTTTCAGTTTCGGTAAATTTTATTTGGCAGTGAGTTTTGCGACTACGATAACGGGTTTTCCAAAACCTTGATTTTTCCTCATGAAAACACTCTCACCACTAATCAAGAAGACAAGGATCAGGACCCAAACAATCATGATTTCCCTCAAGCACCCTTTCTTGAAGCCTTGAACAAATCTAGGAAAAAAAACCACTCTATCTAAGGAGTGGCTTGATATTTTTAAACATGTCCAGGTGAATATACCACTCCTTGAAGAAATTGAGAATATCCCAACATATGCAAAATTTTTGAAAGAAATGTGTACACCTAAATGCCAGGCTAAATCATCTAAAAGGGTAGTGTTATTTGAACAAGCTAGTGAAGTTATCCTTAGAAACCTACCCCGAAAAGAAAAAGATCCCAGAGCCCCCCTAATTTCTTGTGTTATTGGAGATATTACCTTTGATAGGGCCCTGTTAGTCTTAGGTTCCTCCATCAATTTGATCCCCACATTAATGTTATATGAAAAATTTAACTTTGGAGAGTTAAAACCTACTGAGGTCACACTACAGCTAGCTGATCGATCTGTGACCACACCTCGTGGTATTATTGAGGATATAATTGTCAAGGTTCATGATTTTTATTTTCCTGTGGATTTCTCGGTCCTTGACATGGAGGTACTAGAGAATTTAAAGAACACCCCAACAATTTTGGGAAGACCATTCTTAACTACTACTAGAGTGAATTTGACTATGAATCTGGCAGTATGGAAATTAAATTCGCGGACAAGAAGACAAAGATTAACATTTTTAAGGCCATCAAACAATTTGAGGATTGTGGAATGATAGAAGATTCTGAAGATGTGGACCATACTGTTGAATACTGTATGAAGTTAGGAGTTTCCCAATCCTAACTTACAGGCCTTGATCCCCAAACCAATCAAGAGGTCAGTCACTCAATCACTGACTTGATTCCAAGACCTCTTGAGGATAACTATGATCTACCTTTGGACCCTTCATCCCAAGGACCCAAACCTAAGCTAAAACCTCTCCATGATTATCTAAAGTATGCTTTCCTGGGATTTGATCAAACTTATCCAGTGATCATTAGCTCTTATCTAACCCAAACTCAGGAAAATCAATTAAGAGCAATTGGTTGGACATTGGATGATCTGAAGGGAATTAGTCCCACTTATTGCACCCATAGAATATATATGGAGGATGGATCTAAACCCTCCTAGAAAATGCAGAGATGATTGAATCCTAATATGCGAGAGGTTGTGAAAAAGGAGATGATTAAGTGGTTAGATGTGGGAATAATCTACCCAATCTCTGGCAGCCCATGGATCAGTCTTGTATAAGTGGTTCCTAAGAAAGGTTGACTAACTGTGATTACTAATGATAATGGGGAAATGATCACAACCCACACAGCTTCCTCTTGGAGAGTCTGTATCGATCACAGGAAGCTGAATAATGCAACCAAGAAAGCCCACTTTTCACTTCCCTTCATTGATCAAATTCTTGAAAGACTAGTTGGCCAAAAGTTCTTCTATTTCTTGGATGGCTACTCCAACTACAATCAAGTAGTTATCCACCCCGATGATTAAGAGAAAACCACCTTCACATGTCCCTACAAAACATTTGCATTCCGTAGAATGCCTTTTGGATTATGCAATGCACCAGCAACTTTTCAAAGGTGCATGCTTGTAATGTTTTCAGACATGGTGGGTGATTTTATAAAAATCTTTATGGATGATTTTTCTATTTTCGAGGACTCTTTTGAATCATGTCTGATCAATTTGGAGGAAACTTTACAAAAATGCATAGAGGTAAACCTTGTCCTATCTTGGGAAAAAAGCCACTTCATGGTTAGGGAAGGCATAGTCCTTGGCCATGTTGCATCTGAAAGAGGAATTGAAGTGGATAAAGCCAAGTTAGACACAATCATTAAACTCCCGCCACCTTCGATGATTAAACAAGATCATTTCTTGGACATGTGGGATTTTACCATCGATTCATTAAGGATTTTTCTAAGGTGGTGAGGCCCTTAAGTAATTTATTGGTGAAAGATCAAACCTTTGATTTTGATTCAAGTTACCTAAGTCCTTTCAATCAACTGAAGGAGGCCATTACACAATCACCCATCTTACAACCTCCTAATTAGGATTACCTATTCTAAATCATGACCGACGCTTCTGATTTTGCTATTGGCACGGTCTTGGGACAAGAAACCTTTCATGATTTATTCCGCTAGTAAAACTCTTAATGAGGTTTAAAGGAATTACACCACTATAGAAAAGAGTTGCTAGCAGTAGTTTTTGCTCTAGAAAAGTTTAGACCCTACCTACTTGGATCTCATGTCACGATTTTCACAGATCAAACTGCATTAAGGCACTTGATGTCTAAGACCACGAGGTATGGGAAGCGGAGAAAACCTCGTCAGAAGTCTGGTCAGGAGAAGGTATGGGAATAGGGAGGGATTGGGGAACGTCACAGTTTGTGTTGGTCAGGCAGTCGTCAGGTAATTCGCAGCAATCTGAATCGGCTCCAATTAGCTCGATACAAGTACTGACAGTCATGTCCTCGTCAGACGTGTCATCCTTGATGTAATCACTATCAGCATAAGAGTGCGGTGCTGCAGCGGGATTAACCTGAAATCCCAGAGGAATACTCGGAGCTTCCAGAATTTAAACCTGTTCCTGAGAAGGTTGTACCTGTGGTTGCGGATCACAGGGTACGAAGTTTTGCGGGTTTGGAACAGGTTGGGTGGGAAGAGTGCCCTGAGATCGAGTCGCCATGCTTAGTTGACTGATCTCAGCATTCTGCTGCGCCAAATGCTGAAGAGAGGTCATGTTCTCTTTATGGCGCTTTGACATTTCCATCATCATTCACATCAATTTATCAAGAGGCTTTGATGCGTGTTTGGTTTTTTGTACGCAAGGGCCTAATGGCGGATTTGCCATAGGATTAGACTGGGCCCTTGGGATGACGGGTGCGGACGATCGCCCTGGTCCACCAGCGGGGTTTTGGCGTTGCGGGTTGTTGGACCATGAGAAATTCGGATGATTACGCCACCCTGGGTTATACGTGGCAGAAAACGGGCTGTTCCCCCAGGCGCAAGGGTCTTCTATTCCAGAAGATGTGTCCGCATATGTGTCCGAGCACACGGAGGCTTGGTCCTCCGTGTTGAAATACTGGCTCACAGAAGCCAATTCCACATGGCTTACCGAGTCGCTTGGCGCGATACTCGACAAGGAAGGTCTTGCAGGGTTTCTCGGGATAAGCCTGGTGTTGAAAGAATTGGAATTGTGACGAAGTGGTGAGGTGGGGGTGTGTGCCACGTTTGTGGAGGAGGAGGATGATTCGGCTACTTATCAGTCAATTCAAACAATTCAGGGTTGTGTGACCTCCTCCCAAACATGAACTATCACAGGAAGAATTGGGGGGATAAGGGGAGAAAAGAGATGAGAGAAATGACGCCGCAAATGTACACTTGATTACAAATCAATACAGTCAAGTTCCTAACCTCTACAGTGTGCCCTTAGACCTAAAGATCTAAGTTACCTACTATCACGAACTACAGAACCGAATGCGAGCACCGCAGAACCACCGGGCCAGATTGAAAGGCCGTTTGCCCCAGTCTTAGATACCCGATAGCATGCGGGAACTCTCACTAGCACATAGCCACTACACGCAGGTAGTTAGACCTCCAATCCTTAAAAAGGGTCAAGTTACTACCAGTTTTAATTAGAGGCTTAGGGTCAAGTGCTTTTGGAATGTGAAGGGCGTTGTTTACGGGTAATGCCCAAGTGATTGATTTTCAAAGTATGTAAAACAAGCATGCAACGGGGAAATCTCCCCGAATTGGTGTTTTTATTGGTGAATGGTTTTTTTCGAGTTCAGCCTTAAGTAGTATGGATTTTACGGTTTTGCTGAATTACCAATTCAACCAATCTCCGGGTTTTTGCAAAAGTATAGGTTTTCCTTCTAAAACCCAAGAAACCATTCTTCAATTATCAGTTAGTTAATGCGTGCTAAAATGCAAAGGGCTACCCTAAATGGAGATTTCTAAGTGTGGATGCACGAATCAGTTTTATATCAATGTGAAAGGAAGCCAAGGCACTTCAATTCAAGTGCTCCCAATCACCAAGAAGAATGTCCACACAGGCTCAACCAACAGATAAAGAAAATAAAGTTGTTGGTGTTGAAGTATTCAGGATCGAATCACAGGCAAGTTGAAAAGTCATGGTCAGGTTGGAATTAACTCAATTCCAAGTCTCCCCACCAAAAATGTGATCCTGAATTAAAGATAAGTGAGGCAAAAGAGGGATGCAAGCAATCTTTTTCTTTGCCTCAAAGAATACTTCCCATGGCAAAAAATCCAAGAATCAAGATTCTCGGATTTTCACTATGCGAAGTGTGGCGGGAAATCCCGGGGCAGTGGGAGTGAAGGCAACCAATCAAACAAGTGAATTTTAGTCCACTTGCCCCAAGAAATCCCAAGAAGTTTTTCTAGTTTTTTTTTATTTATTTTTTTATTTTTTTATTGAGGTGGCAAGTTAATCCTAGTTTGCTAAGAAAGGAAAACCTACTTGTTCGGGTAATGTGTGCGAAGCTCCAATGCGGTGTCGGCATCTTCACGCTCTCGTTCCTGCCATGGATCTGCCCTCGTTTCCGGACTTCGTCTGCTTTCCTTCTCCTTCCACCAAGTTCACCTGCACACCAAAAACAACAATACCCGTGAAGAGGGAAGAGAAAAATTGAAAGGATTTGGATAGAAACTTACTCGAAGGCGCACTTCCCCGGCAACGGCGCCAGAAAAGTGTGATGGGTCAGCCTGGATAGGTTGTTAATATGATATTTTTATCGTTGAAATATGTATAGTGGTTAACCTAATTTGGACCTAACCATCTCTTTACAAAATTTTTAACCTGGCCTACTTGATTTTATCTTGTCACTTTTAGGCCTAGGGTCGAACTCAGGGAAGTGGGGTTTAAGTCGAGTTTCTACGTTTTCCTTCAAATGTGTCTCTTCCGTTTGTTTATTATGTTTTTGGTGTTTTTCTTATTTAGATTTTTTTCTGGTAATCCTTGTCCTTAAGGCACACCCTCAAAATTATGTCCTTGGCTTTTAGCCAAAACAGAGTTCTAAAACATGCCTTGCTACTCGCAAGACGGGGGTACCTGCAAATCAAAGATTATCTTTTCCCTTTTATATATTTTTTTTCTTTTTACTAAGAAGGAAGCTAACAGACAGAAAGTAAATATAGTATCTATAGATATATATGTATATATATGTATTATATATATAAAGGGGTCGGGGTGGAGGTGACGATGGAGTGTAGCACTATATCGAGTCAGTCGACGTCTAGAGAGACGCAAGCAGCACGACTAGGTGCCGCGTGGAGTGTGGATGGAGGATGGATGATGAATGTGTCCATGCTTTTTGTACGCGTGTATCGGAGAATATCAGCAACTGGTGCAGATATTCCCGCGATACAGCGTATAGTAAATAACGTGAAAGTATATATACATATATATAAGTAAATATATTTATATATATATATGTATAGGTATATATGTATAGATATATATAGATATATATGTATATATATATATAGGTGTATATGTATATATATATATGTATGTATATATGTATATAGCTATGTATATATGTATATAAGTATATATATATATATAATACTATATAGATGTATATATATATATATGTATATAAGTATCTATGTATCTAGATATATATATATATATATGTGTGTGTGTGTGTATATATAGAAGTATATAGATATGTATATATATATATATATATTTGTATATAAGTATGTGTATATATATATATAAGTATATGTATAAGTATATAGATATATATATACGTGTGTATATATATATATATATATATATTATATATATATATGTATACAAAAATATCTAGATATACTATGTGACGGGCGGGCGAAGGAACAGAGGAGCGAGCGTGCAGGAGGTGTGCAGGTGGTCGCGGAGGGTCATGGAGAAGGCAGGGGGCGGCGCAAGGCCGTAGCCGGCCGCTGCAGTTCGCACGGCGGTGGGCTACGGGTGCATCTGCGGGGCCGACAGGACTGAGGTTGAGCGGGGAATGGCCCTGCAGGCGCGCACGAAGTCGACGGGCGGCTGCGGGGACGGTCGCGGAGGAGGCGGGGGGACCTGCTGCTGCTGCGTGGCTGCTGCTGCCACAGCTTCAAGCTTCGGAGCTTGAAGCGGCAGCAATGGCGTGAGACGAGAAAAAATGAAATGAAGAAAGACACCACACCCACCAGCTCGTTGAAGAGCTGGGCGGTGGTGTTCCCACTGTGGTGGTGTGCACCACAGTGGGTTCTCATGCTCGCTGGGTGTCTCCTCGAAGGAGGGCCGGCGTATGGGAGGGGAGAACGGGTGAGAGGAAGGTGGTGGAGCTGTTGGGTGGCTTCGTGCAGCAGCGTGTCTTGCGAGGAAGAAGCTGCAGCTTCTTATAGAGGAGGAGAGAGTGGCGTGCCGGCTGCAGCAGGGAGAGGGTGCGGGAGTTGCAGCTATAGGGAGCGGCGTTGGCAGGGAGAAGTGACGTGGAGTAAATGCATGCAGCTGCTGCGGGAAGAAGTGCAGCCGCGGGAAGAAGAAAAGAAGAAATCAAGAGAGAAAAAAATAAAAACAGGTGGAATTTGCAAGGAGGCACTTGAGATAAAATGTAACTATGCAAGCCATTGTTTCACTCCTCTTCTTCTCTTGATTAAATGCATGCATGCAAGCGTTTTTACAAATGCGATTATAGGATCCTATTATGCAATGTTAATGCTAGAAAATAGCACAAGAAGGCGTTATTACAGGCGTGTTTTGAGGTGCAAACATCTGCCACTACATTTTGTGCCGTAGCTATACCCTAATTTCAAGATCGAATTCTTGAAGCAGTAGATTCTAGCGAATAAGCTAGGGTTTGGCATCCTTTTTGGCCATGAGATGTTTCAAGGCCTATTGGTTGGCATAGATGATGACACGAGAACCTAATAGGTATGCCCTGAATTTTTCAAAAGTGAAATCTACGGCTAGCGATTCTTTTTCAGCAATGGTGTAGTTCCTCTGGGCCTCGTCTTGGGTCAGAAGATAGATAAAAAGCCCTCTGTTATCTACTACACTAGAAAGACTTTGGACGAGGCCCAGAGGAACTACACAGTTACTAAAAAAGAGTTGCCAGCTGTAGTTTTCGTGTTGGAAAAATTTAGGGCTTATCCTTTAGTTTCTTGTGTCATTATTTACACCGACCACTCAGCGTTGAAACATCCCTTGGCCAAAAAGGATGCCAAGCCCCAGCTTATTCGTTGGATTCTTTTACTTCAAGAATTTGATCTTGAAATCAAAGACAAACTCGGGGCACAAAACATAGTGGCGGATCACCTTTCGAGAATCCTAATTGATTCTCCTCATCTGGATATCGCAATCTTAGACACTCTTCTGGATGAGACTATCCTTACAATCTCAGGTATCCAAATCCTCAGGTTTGCGGATATCGTTAATTATTTGGCCATTAGTCAAATCCCCTAAGATTGGACCAAGCAATAACATGATAGACTTATATCTGAGGCCAAATATTTTTTTTGGGATGATCCCGAGCTGTACTGCATCAACACTGACCAGATTATTCGTCGATGCATCCTGGAAAATGAATCCCTTAGCATACTTGAGTTCAGGCATGCATCTGCGTGTGGTTGACATTTTTCCAAGAAAAAGATGGTAGCAAAAATTCTGCAATCAGGATTCTATTGGTCATCGTTATTTAAGAATGCCCAGGAATTCTCAAGGTCGTGCACCCGATGCTAGGCACTCAGGAACATGGCCAAGAGAGACATGATGCCCCTAAACCTGATACTTCCCATCGAAATTTTTGACTTTTGGGGCATCAATTTCATGGGACACTTTCCTTGATTTGGATGCCAGTATATTCTGGTTGCTATGGATTACATGTCCAAATGAATTGAGGCAATTCCCACCCAAACCAATGACCACACGGTGGTCATCAATTTTGTGAAGAAAAATAACTTCAGTCGATTCGGGATTCCTCGAGCGATTATTAATGATGGTGGCACGCATTTCACTCATGCCCAGTTCAGGAATCTACTAGTGAAATACGGGATGAATCATCAGATTCCACACCTTACCACCCCCAGACGAACAGACAGGTCGAGGTCTCCAATCGAGAGATCAAGAACATACTGCAAAAAACGGTTATGCCTGATAAGATGGATTTGACCCAAAAGCTTAATGATACTCTTTGGGCTTACCATTCGGCATAAAAAATGCCTATCAGTATGTCTCTGTTCCGTCTGGTGTTTGGTAAGGCGTGTCACTTACCCATAGAATTAGAACATCGGGCATTTTGGGCCATCAAGAAATGCAATTTTGACCTAGACTTAGTTGGGAAGAACAGGAAACTCCAACTATCTGAGTTGGAGGAGCTTGGAAATGATGCCTATGAGAATTCCAAAATCTATAAGGCAAGGACCAAAGCTCTTCATGACCATATGGTTTCCCGTAAGAGCTTTGAGTTGAACCAGAGGGTCTGGCTCTTTGATTCTCGACTTAAGCTCTTTCTCGGTAAGCTTAGGTCTAGGTGGAACAACTCGTTCATTATTGGTCAGATTTTTCCTAATGGAGCCATTTAAATATCTAACCCAAAGATAGGTAATTCCTTTAAGGTCAACGAGCGACGTCTCAAACCTTATGGTGACCATGTTCTCCCTGAACCCGTCTCAGACAAGGTTGTTCTCACCTTGGCCTGATATCTTTTGGCCAAACATCACCTAGCTGAAGGCAATAAACTCAACACGTGTATAGGATGTTTTGGAGCTGATTGGATTTTCACAGAATATTGGTGATATTTTTCCTATTCTTCCCTCCTTTATGGTTTTATTCTACAATGTGGACATTGCATTAGCTAGGCATGACAGGGTGGATACTTTATGATTTAATTATTTTGTCAACTCGTAATAGTAATTTCCTATATTATTAAAAAAAAGAAGAAAAAAAACTAAAATTAGGAGAAGAGAACTTAGGCATTAGGAGTTGTTAACTTTAGGAAATGATAATTTAGGACCTCAACACTTAGACTCTTCAGGTCTTCGGGCTTAATCAGCCTAGGTGTCTACTAAAATGTGGACTTAGTCTCAAGTCCTCGTTAAGTAATTTTATGTTAATTTGGTCAATAAATTGGGGTGATAAGTACACAACTTACCAACCCACCCTCTGATTTGGGGGGACTTATAGTCTAAGCATCTGCACATGTTTTGCACTGACTCACTCCTCAGCTGTTCTAACAGAAATTGGGTAGTTAACGAACCTTCTAGGATGGTATGGCTAGCAAGTTGTCGTGGGTAGCCCATTAACTAGTTGTCTAGAGCCTAGCCACAGGACCATTCTCTTACACTATTGCCTTTAGGTAAATCTTAGATTAGAGAAGCCACCTACTTAAAATAAAATAAAGAAAAAGAGAATAGAAAAAGGAGAAAAAGAAAAGAAAAGAAAAATATGGCACACTTCACCACATGAGTATGGCTGGCAAGTTGTCGTAGGTAACAGTCCATTGGCTGGTTGTCCAGATCCTAGCTCATAAAGCACATAAAAATTTCAAAACACTTCAGGAAGAAGTAGGGAAGTAGAATGATCCGGGGAGATATACACTAGGTGAGCCCTTGTGTTGACCCCACAAAAATAAAGGTAGGGAGAAAGCTACCGGTTGAACTGATACACCTTTAGGCAATATCTTCCTTTTCAAGGTCACCTAGGGGCATAGAAACCTAACGACCATTTTAATTGCCATTGAGTGAGTCTATCATAACTTTCACGATAAGATGCTTAGCACTTAAAGTCCTTTTCGAGTCTTGGGTGGGTCGGGTAGCCATAAAAAGTTATCCTGAAACTCTCAACTCCAAATTTCGAAAAAAATTAGAAAAGGAGAAAAAATAGAAAAAAATGTATCTTCCCTTTTCAAACTAAGGCGAGGACTTAGGTGGTCTGCATTTTGGCAGACACCCGGGCACTGTTGAGATTTTGTAATTAGGTCCTTAGTTGAAATTTTCTAATGAGATCAACAAAGTTGCCTAAGTGATCAGATCTTGATTCTATACATAGCATTTAGGTTAATTTTGCTAGGGACTAGCAAAAGATAGGTATGAGGGTGTGATAAATATGCAATTATTCATGATAAAATACCAACTTATGATAGTTCCTACACTTAACATTGCAAGTGGCATTGTGAATAATGCATAACATCCATTACATTGCAATTAGGATAATGTGTGTAATTTGTATATTAATATCAACATTTCATGGACAGGAGGCAATACGACATCTTTACAGGCTTCGGATGAAAATTCCGACCATACAAATGGATTCAGAACAACGATCACAGTCCATCAGTGCAAAAACCACTTTGACCAGAGCTTTGTAGCACCCTCTATAAGAAGTTGGACGGCCACAATGGCGCCATGTGGTGCCATCGTAGCCCTCCAGCCACTGCAGTCGATCCTCTTAAGCCACACTTGTGAAGTGTCGATCATTGGATTCGAATCCAACGATCATCAAGTGGCCACGTCGCCCACCTCGAGCCAAGTAGAGAAGAGCTTCATGCAATCTTGACCATTGGATCAAGATCCAAAGGTCATGGGTGTGTGAGCTTCAATTCCAACACTCGACGTAAACACGCCTACACTGCAGCAGTCGATGCCTCTACTCGCCATGCGTAGATGACCGATCAAAGCCCCGTGCACAGATTTAATCTACTGAGAGCGCGTGATAAACGCCAGTTTATCATCATTCTTATGCATTAAAACAAACCTAGCTCTTAGGATTTTACTCCGTAAACGGGTTTTTGGGTTGCATTTAGGCATAAATTAGGTTAGGCAATCCTTGCATTTTTTTTATTATCTTTTTGATATGTTTTTGTGAGTGTTAGGGATGAATAGATATACAGATCCCTAAAACCCCAGCACTCAAGAAGGCAAATGGTGAAGGAGAAGCTCAGACTAGTTGGAACTCAGCTTGATCCAGCTCACCACAGCTGGAACCTAGCTCACTTGAACTAGGGTTAGCTCATCCCAACTCCATTCAGCTAATCTCAGCTGAATGGCAGCTCAAGAGAGTTCATCCTAGCTCACCCTAACTCAAGTCAGCTCAGATCCAGCTCAACTAGTTGAGTCTAGCACATCTTAGCTCCCACTAGTCCATAGGGAGCTCTAGCTAGCTCAGCTGAGTTGACGAGAGTTCACCCCAGCTCAGACCCAGCTACATCCAGCTCCACTCAGCTCCTGCCAGCTGAAGAAGAACTCATCTCAGCTCAGGAAGCTCATGTCTAGCTCCCGGGGATTCAGCTTAGCTCAACTCAGTTGAGCTAAGCTACCTTAACTGCCTCAACCAGCTTGATCCTCCCAGAGAGCACCTGACCCAGTTCACCTCAGCTCATTATGGTAGAAGCCACCTCACTTTAGCTTGGCTTAGCAGGTAGCAAAGAACTAGCAAGCTATGCCAGCTAGAGTAGCTCCATGGCAGCCTCTTCAGCAGCTGCCAACTCCAGTTCCAGCTCCAAACTTCTCCTTCTCAACTCCTCTCTTCAAACCCTAGCTCCAATACCTCCTCCTCTACTCCATTGCTAGCTAAGCTATCTTAGCTTAGCTTAGCTAGCAACCAGCTCCTTGGCCATCCACCACCTTCAATTCAACCCTACCTAGCTCCTCCAAACTTGAGCCCTACCTAAGCTAACTATCCTACTCAAGTTGGCGCCACCTCCTAGTCACCACTTCACCCCATCATCACCACCAAAAGGCACAAATTTTGGCACCAAAATCTAACCCTAACTACCCCTCTTTTTGGCGCCAACATCCACCCCCACATCCACCATACACCTAACCTTACAACCCATCCTAGCCACCTACCTACCCCTCCTTCTAGAACCCTTCTTGGCACCACCTAAGACCCTCTTCTAGAAGCCATTTTGGCGCCAACATTAAGGGGTGCCACCACCCATAACCACCCCCTATGTGTCCCTTGGGTTGGCGCCAATTATCCTTAGCCATAGGATCCCCAACCACCTCCATCTCTCCATCTTAGCCCTCCATTCCAAGAGTCACCTTAGTCCCCTTCCTACTCTATAAAAACCCACCACCTATCATCATTTGAGAGCATCCTCCATTAGTGTATTTTGCTACCTATACCACCTACACCTACAGCCAAGAAGAAGGAGTAGAGAAGAAGATTAAAGGGGCACATCACCAGCCCTTTTGGTGCCTTCTTCTCCCCACTCTCTTCAACTTGGGCCACGCCAAGGAGGAGGACTTTTCTACTTCAAGGAGGATGGCCAGGCAAAGGAGAAGGACCTAGGGTGGACGTCCACCCTTGGAGAGAAGCTTAGGGCACGCCCCTTTAGGGCTTGCCTTGGAGGACATCACCTTGGCGGAGCATAGCAAGGAAGGAGTTGGAGGACTCTTTGCAAGATTGGGAGCTACCAAGCTTGGAACAAGAAGCCCTCTTCTTCACCATCTATCTAGAGGATTTGTGTTTGCTTTTATTTATTGCAATTTTTCTAGTAGTAGAAGCATTTTTCTACTAGGCTTTTTTGTAAAACACTTTTTCATTAATCTAGTTGCCTTCTTTGCAATTTCTTTATTTGCATTTCTAATTGCTTTGTTTTTAGCATTCTTCACTCCCTCTCCCAAATTATTCTAGGCCTTCACTTTCCTAGAGTGAGCTTAGGGAGAGGCTCTACTTGCCACTTTAGAAGTAGTATATTGAGTTGAAGTGTAAGTCAGTTTCCAGCCACAATTTCGCATGTTTCCTTAATTTCAAAAACATAAAAATGATATATTGAAAAAGACCAAAAAGAACGTTGAGATTTATATTCCAAGTAAGAGAATTAATTTTGCAAACATTTGGCCTCCTTGGATGACCCTAGATACCCCACTATCTAGGATATAAATTTAAAAGTGAAAGCGGATTTACGCATTGCAACGACACTAAATTACCTAATTAACAAACCGCGTATTTTCGCTATCAGTGCATGGGTGAAAGTTGAGCTGTCGATGGGCTACGAAGCGATGAAGTGATGACGTGGCTCTCTGAGCGCCGCGAGATCTACACGCATGCAATAATGTGAGGATGCATATCGAATGACATGCACACCCATTGCGTGATCTAGTGCACTCACTTAAGATAGTTGTGAGCACTCTCCACTGTCTGATCTCAGAGAGGCATGATACACGTGCGTTCAAAATGATGCGAAGGCACGATCCATGTGATCTCCTCAGCCAAACGATGTGAATCCGATAGCTGGCATTCGCCCTCTCCCATAAAGGCACTATGCATGCAATTTGGGAGCGTGGGGTCTACTCTCTCTCTCTCTACCCTTTATGGATATCCAATGTTTGTGGAAGCTTGAGTGCCATCCAGCTACATTACCTGGAAAAAATAGCACTGAGAGCACGATGTGCGCATGTGGCGCATGTCTTGCGCCCAGCCTTTGATGCATGTCCGTGGAAGACCCCTCTCCTACACCTATAAAAACCCACATACACCTCCCCATTTGCCTTCATCTCTACCTATGCTATTCCCACCTACCCAAGAGCTCAAGAAGCCTACCAAGCTCCCAAAAGCTCCATTCCCAAGCTCTAAAGGTTCCCTATTAGTGTAGAATCTTATCCCTCCACCAAATATTCCTCCTACATCACATCACCTTCATAGGGAACCCCAGATTCGTCTCCTTACCTCTATTTAGGTAGACGATCACCTCCACCTCCTCATCACCATTCCTATAGCTCAGTCAAGCAACCCTCTACCAAGATTCTTCTTGCGGCTCATCCCCAACATCCAAGCACCTCACCTCCTCTGTCCAAGCCGCTACCAAGCGCCGTCATCTTGCTGGACATTCGCTTTGGGAGATTTCCTCTCATCTTGATTCTTTTGTTATTTTTCTTAGCATATCTCTGTTTAGTGTAATAAATAGTATTTTGATATATTCGATTTCTTTCATTTCTATACTCTCCCTCTCTTTATTTATTTTTGCCAGTAGAATATCTTGACCAGTCTTTCATTATAAAAATACAAAAAAATCACAAAGCCCCAAAAATATCAAAAGGAAATGAAGCAAAATGAGGATTTCATGAAACAAAATGTCGCCTTCCCATGTTCAACCTGAGACTCCCTTTCAGTTTCGGTAAATTTTATTTGGCAGTGAGTTTTGCGACTACGATAACGGGTTTTCCAAAACCTTGATTTT
This sequence comes from Thalassia testudinum, assembly GCA_037157565.1. NCBI lineage: Eukaryota > Viridiplantae > Streptophyta > Magnoliopsida > Alismatales > Hydrocharitaceae > Thalassia > Thalassia testudinum. The sequence goes on along the minus strand of JAZHRO010000062.1, from coordinate 18,114,190 downwards.
TCCTCATGAAAACACTCTCACCACTAATCAAGAAGACAAGGATCAGGACCCAAACAATCATGATTTCCCTCAAGCACCCTTTCTTGAAGCCTTGAACAAATCTAGGAAAAAAAACCACTCTATCTAAGGAGTGGCTTGATATTTTTAAACATGTCCAGGTGAATATACCACTCCTTGAAGAAATTGAGAATATCCCAACATATGCAAAATTTTTGAAAGAAATGTGTACACCTAAATGCCAGGCTAAATCATCTAAAAGGGTAGTGTTATTTGAACAAGCTAGTGAAGTTATCCTTAGAAACCTACCCCGAAAAGAAAAAGATCCCAGAGCCCCCCTAATTTCTTGTGTTATTGGAGATATTACCTTTGATAGGGCCCTGTTAGTCTTAGGTTCCTCCATCAATTTGATCCCCACATTAATGTTATATGAAAAATTTAACTTTGGAGAGTTAAAACCTACTGAGGTCACACTACAGCTAGCTGATCGATCTGTGACCACACCTCGTGGTATTATTGAGGATATAATTGTCAAGGTTCATGATTTTTATTTTCCTGTGGATTTCTCGGTCCTTGACATGGAGGTACTAGAGAATTTAAAGAACACCCCAACAATTTTGGGAAGACCATTCTTAACTACTACTAGAGTGAATTTGACTATGAATCTGGCAGTATGGAAATTAAATTCGCGGACAAGAAGACAAAGATTAACATTTTTAAGGCCATCAAACAATTTGAGGATTGTGGAATGATAGAAGATTCTGAAGATGTGGACCATACTGTTGAATACTGTATGAAGTTAGGAGTTTCCCAATCCTAACTTACAGGCCTTGATCCCCAAACCAATCAAGAGGTCAGTCACTCAATCACTGACTTGATTCCAAGACCTCTTGAGGATAACTATGATCTACCTTTGGACCCTTCATCCCAAGGACCCAAACCTAAGCTAAAACCTCTCCATGATTATCTAAAGTATGCTTTCCTGGGATTTGATCAAACTTATCCAGTGATCATTAGCTCTTATCTAACCCAAACTCAGGAAAATCAATTAAGAGCAATTGGTTGGACATTGGATGATCTGAAGGGAATTAGTCCCACTTATTGCACCCATAGAATATATATGGAGGATGGATCTAAACCCTCCTAGAAAATGCAGAGATGATTGAATCCTAATATGCGAGAGGTTGTGAAAAAGGAGATGATTAAGTGGTTAGATGTGGGAATAATCTACCCAATCTCTGGCAGCCCATGGATCAGTCTTGTATAAGTGGTTCCTAAGAAAGGTTGACTAACTGTGATTACTAATGATAATGGGGAAATGATCACAACCCACACAGCTTCCTCTTGGAGAGTCTGTATCGATCACAGGAAGCTGAATAATGCAACCAAGAAAGCCCACTTTTCACTTCCCTTCATTGATCAAATTCTTGAAAGACTAGTTGGCCAAAAGTTCTTCTATTTCTTGGATGGCTACTCCAACTACAATCAAGTAGTTATCCACCCCGATGATTAAGAGAAAACCACCTTCACATGTCCCTACAAAACATTTGCATTCCGTAGAATGCCTTTTGGATTATGCAATGCACCAGCAACTTTTCAAAGGTGCATGCTTGTAATGTTTTCAGACATGGTGGGTGATTTTATAAAAATCTTTATGGATGATTTTTCTATTTTCGAGGACTCTTTTGAATCATGTCTGATCAATTTGGAGGAAACTTTACAAAAATGCATAGAGGTAAACCTTGTCCTATCTTGGGAAAAAAGCCACTTCATGGTTAGGGAAGGCATAGTCCTTGGCCATGTTGCATCTGAAAGAGGAATTGAAGTGGATAAAGCCAAGTTAGACACAATCATTAAACTCCCGCCACCTTCGATGATTAAACAAGATCATTTCTTGGACATGTGGGATTTTACCATCGATTCATTAAGGATTTTTCTAAGGTGGTGAGGCCCTTAAGTAATTTATTGGTGAAAGATCAAACCTTTGATTTTGATTCAAGTTACCTAAGTCCTTTCAATCAACTGAAGGAGGCCATTACACAATCACCCATCTTACAACCTCCTAATTAGGATTACCTATTCTAAATCATGACCGACGCTTCTGATTTTGCTATTGGCACGGTCTTGGGACAAGAAACCTTTCATGATTTATTCCGCTAGTAAAACTCTTAATGAGGTTTAAAGGAATTACACCACTATAGAAAAGAGTTGCTAGCAGTAGTTTTTGCTCTAGAAAAGTTTAGACCCTACCTACTTGGATCTCATGTCACGATTTTCACAGATCAAACTGCATTAAGGCACTTGATGTCTAAGACCACGAGGTATGGGAAGCGGAGAAAACCTCGTCAGAAGTCTGGTCAGGAGAAGGTATGGGAATAGGGAGGGATTGGGGAACGTCACAGTTTGTGTTGGTCAGGCAGTCGTCAGGTAATTCGCAGCAATCTGAATCGGCTCCAATTAGCTCGATACAAGTACTGACAGTCATGTCCTCGTCAGACGTGTCATCCTTGATGTAATCACTATCAGCATAAGAGTGCGGTGCTGCAGCGGGATTAACCTGAAATCCCAGAGGAATACTCGGAGCTTCCAGAATTTAAACCTGTTCCTGAGAAGGTTGTACCTGTGGTTGCGGATCACAGGGTACGAAGTTTTGCGGGTTTGGAACAGGTTGGGTGGGAAGAGTGCCCTGAGATCGAGTCGCCATGCTTAGTTGACTGATCTCAGCATTCTGCTGCGCCAAATGCTGAAGAGAGGTCATGTTCTCTTTATGGCGCTTTGACATTTCCATCATCATTCACATCAATTTATCAAGAGGCTTTGATGCGTGTTTGGTTTTTTGTACGCAAGGGCCTAATGGCGGATTTGCCATAGGATTAGACTGGGCCCTTGGGATGACGGGTGCGGACGATCGCCCTGGTCCACCAGCGGGGTTTTGGCGTTGCGGGTTGTTGGACCATGAGAAATTCGGATGATTACGCCACCCTGGGTTATACGTGGCAGAAAACGGGCTGTTCCCCCAGGCGCAAGGGTCTTCTATTCCAGAAGATGTGTCCGCATATGTGTCCGAGCACACGGAGGCTTGGTCCTCCGTGTTGAAATACTGGCTCACAGAAGCCAATTCCACATGGCTTACCGAGTCGCTTGGCGCGATACTCGACAAGGAAGGTCTTGCAGGGTTTCTCGGGATAAGCCTGGTGTTGAAAGAATTGGAATTGTGACGAAGTGGTGAGGTGGGGGTGTGTGCCACGTTTGTGGAGGAGGAGGATGATTCGGCTACTTATCAGTCAATTCAAACAATTCAGGGTTGTGTGACCTCCTCCCAAACATGAACTATCACAGGAAGAATTGGGGGGATAAGGGGAGAAAAGAGATGAGAGAAATGACGCCGCAAATGTACACTTGATTACAAATCAATACAGTCAAGTTCCTAACCTCTACAGTGTGCCCTTAGACCTAAAGATCTAAGTTACCTACTATCACGAACTACAGAACCGAATGCGAGCACCGCAGAACCACCGGGCCAGATTGAAAGGCCGTTTGCCCCAGTCTTAGATACCCGATAGCATGCGGGAACTCTCACTAGCACATAGCCACTACACGCAGGTAGTTAGACCTCCAATCCTTAAAAAGGGTCAAGTTACTACCAGTTTTAATTAGAGGCTTAGGGTCAAGTGCTTTTGGAATGTGAAGGGCGTTGTTTACGGGTAATGCCCAAGTGATTGATTTTCAAAGTATGTAAAACAAGCATGCAACGGGGAAATCTCCCCGAATTGGTGTTTTTATTGGTGAATGGTTTTTTTCGAGTTCAGCCTTAAGTAGTATGGATTTTACGGTTTTGCTGAATTACCAATTCAACCAATCTCCGGGTTTTTGCAAAAGTATAGGTTTTCCTTCTAAAACCCAAGAAACCATTCTTCAATTATCAGTTAGTTAATGCGTGCTAAAATGCAAAGGGCTACCCTAAATGGAGATTTCTAAGTGTGGATGCACGAATCAGTTTTATATCAATGTGAAAGGAAGCCAAGGCACTTCAATTCAAGTGCTCCCAATCACCAAGAAGAATGTCCACACAGGCTCAACCAACAGATAAAGAAAATAAAGTTGTTGGTGTTGAAGTATTCAGGATCGAATCACAGGCAAGTTGAAAAGTCATGGTCAGGTTGGAATTAACTCAATTCCAAGTCTCCCCACCAAAAATGTGATCCTGAATTAAAGATAAGTGAGGCAAAAGAGGGATGCAAGCAATCTTTTTCTTTGCCTCAAAGAATACTTCCCATGGCAAAAAATCCAAGAATCAAGATTCTCGGATTTTCACTATGCGAAGTGTGGCGGGAAATCCCGGGGCAGTGGGAGTGAAGGCAACCAATCAAACAAGTGAATTTTAGTCCACTTGCCCCAAGAAATCCCAAGAAGTTTTTCTAGTTTTTTTTTATTTATTTTTTTATTTTTTTATTGAGGTGGCAAGTTAATCCTAGTTTGCTAAGAAAGGAAAACCTACTTGTTCGGTAATGTGTGCGAAGCTCCAATGCGGTGTCGGCATCTTCACGCTCTCGTTCCTGCCATGGATCTGCCCTCGTTTCCGACTTCGTCTGCTTTCCTTCTCCTTCCACCAAGTTCACCTGCACACCAAAAACAACAATACCCGTGAAGAGGGAAGAGAAAAATTGAAAGGATTTGGATAGAAACTTACTCGAAGGCGCACTTCCCCGGCAACGGCGCCAGAAAAGTGTGATGGGTCAGCCTGGATAGGTTGTTAATATGATATTTTTATCGTTGAAATATGTATAGTGGTTAACCTAATTTGGACCTAACCATCTCTTTACAAAATTTTTAACCTGGCCTACTTGATTTTATCTTGTCACTTTTAGGCCTAGGGTCGAACTCAGGGAAGTGGGGTTTAAGTCGAGTTTCTACGTTTTCCTTCAAATGTGTCTCTTCCGTTTGTTTATTATGTTTTTGGTGTTTTTCTTATTTAGATTTTTTTCTGGTAATCCTTGTCCTTAAGGCACACCCTCAAAATTATGTCCTTGGCTTTTAGCCAAAACAGAGTTCTAAAACATGCCTTGCTACTCGCAAGACGGGGTACCTGCAAATCAAAGATTATCTTTTCCCTTTTATATATTTTTTTTCTTTTTACTAAGAAGGAAGCTAACAGACAGAAAGTAAATATAGTATCTATAGATATATATGTATATATATGTATTATATATATAAAGGGGTCGGGGTGGAGGTGACGATGGAGTGTAGCACTATATCGAGTCAGTCGACGTCTAGAGAGACGCAAGCAGCACGACTAGGTGCCGCGTGGAGTGTGGATGGAGGATGGATGATGAATGTGTCCATGCTTTTTGTACGCGTGTATCGGAGAATATCAGCAACTGGTGCAGATATTCCCGCGATACAGCGTATAGTAAATAACGTGAAAGTATATATACATATATATAAGTAAATATATTTATATATATATATGTATAGGTATATATGTATAGATATATATAGATATATATGTATATATATATATAGGTGTATATGTATATATATATATGTATGTATATATGTATATAGCTATGTATATATGTATATAAGTATATATATATATATAATACTATATAGATGTATATATATATATATGTATATAAGTATCTATGTATCTAGATATATATATATATATATGTGTGTGTGTGTGTATATATAGAAGTATATAGATATGTATATATATATATATATATTTGTATATAAGTATGTGTATATATATATATAAGTATATGTATAAGTATATAGATATATATATACGTGTGTATATATATATATATATATATATTATATATATATATGTATACAAAAATATCTAGATATACTATGTGACGGGCGGGCGAAGGAACAGAGGAGCGAGCGTGCAGGAGGTGTGCAGGTGGTCGCGGAGGGTCATGGAGAAGGCAGGGGGCGGCGCAAGGCCGTAGCCGGCCGCTGCAGTTCGCACGGCGGTGGGCTACGGGTGCATCTGCGGGGCCGACAGGACTGAGGTTGAGCGGGGAATGGCCCTGCAGGCGCGCACGAAGTCGACGGGCGGCTGCGGGGACGGTCGCGGAGGAGGCGGGGGGACCTGCTGCTGCTGCGTGGCTGCTGCTGCCACAGCTTCAAGCTTCGGAGCTTGAAGCGGCAGCAATGGCGTGAGACGAGAAAAAATGAAATGAAGAAAGACACCACACCCACCAGCTCGTTGAAGAGCTGGGCGGTGGTGTTCCCACTGTGGTGGTGTGCACCACAGTGGGTTCTCATGCTCGCTGGGTGTCTCCTCGAAGGAGGGCCGGCGTATGGGAGGGGAGAACGGGTGAGAGGAAGGTGGTGGAGCTGTTGGGTGGCTTCGTGCAGCAGCGTGTCTTGCGAGGAAGAAGCTGCAGCTTCTTATAGAGGAGGAGAGAGTGGCGTGCCGGCTGCAGCAGGGAGAGGGTGCGGGAGTTGCAGCTATAGGGAGCGGCGTTGGCAGGGAGAAGTGACGTGGAGTAAATGCATGCAGCTGCTGCGGGAAGAAGTGCAGCCGCGGGAAGAAGAAAAGAAGAAATCAAGAGAGAAAAAAATAAAAACAGGTGGAATTTGCAAGGAGGCACTTGAGATAAAATGTAACTATGCAAGCCATTGTTTCACTCCTCTTCTTCTCTTGATTAAATGCATGCATGCAAGCGTTTTTACAAATGCGATTATAGGATCCTATTATGCAATGTTAATGCTAGAAAATAGCACAAGAAGGCGTTATTACAGGCGTGTTTTGAGGTGCAAACATCTGCCACTACATTTTGTGCCGTAGCTATACCCTAATTTCAAGATCGAATTCTTGAAGCAGTAGAATCTAGCGAATAAGCTAGGGTTTGGCATCCTTTTTGGCCATGAGATGTTTCAAGGCCTATTGGTTGGCATAGATGATGACACGAGAACCTAATAGGTATGCCCTGAATTTTTCAAAAGTGAAATCTACGGCTAGCGATTCTTTTTCAGCAATGGTGTAGTTCCTCTGGGCCTCGTCTTGGGTCAGAAGATAGATAAAAAGCCCTCTGTTATCTACTACACTAGAAAGACTTTGGACGAGGCCCAGAGGAACTACACAGTTACTAAAAAAGAGTTGCCAGCTGTAGTTTTCGTGTTGGAAAAATTTAGGGCTTATCCTTTAGTTTCTTGTGTCATTATTTACACCGACCACTCAGCGTTGAAACATCCCTTGGCCAAAAAGGATGCCAAGCCCCAGCTTATTCGTTGGATTCTTTTACTTCAAGAATTTGATCTTGAAATCAAAGACAAACTCGGGGCACAAAACATAGTGGCGGATCACCTTTCGAGAATCCTAATTGATTCTCCTCATCTGGATATCGCAATCTTAGACACTCTTCTGGATGAGACTATCCTTACAATCTCAGGTATCCAAATCCTCAGGTTTGCGGATATCGTTAATTATTTGGCCATTAGTCAAATCCCCTAAGATTGGACCAAGCAATAACATGATAGACTTATATCTGAGGCCAAATATTTTTTTTGGGATGATCCCGAGCTGTACTGCATCAACACTGACCAGATTATTCGTCGATGCATCCTGGAAAATGAATCCCTTAGCATACTTGAGTTCAGGCATGCATCTGCGTGTGGTTGACATTTTTCCAAGAAAAAGATGGTAGCAAAAATTCTGCAATCAGGATTCTATTGGTCATCGTTATTTAAGAATGCCCAGGAATTCTCAAGGTCGTGCACCCGATGCTAGGCACTCAGGAACATGGCCAAGAGAGACATGATGCCCCTAAACCTGATACTTCCCATCGAAATTTTTGACTTTTGGGGCATCAATTTCATGGGACACTTTCCTTGATTTGGATGCCAGTATATTCTGGTTGCTATGGATTACATGTCCAAATGAATTGAGGCAATTCCCACCCAAACCAATGACCACACGGTGGTCATCAATTTTGTGAAGAAAAATAACTTCAGTCGATTCGGGATTCCTCGAGCGATTATTAATGATGGTGGCACGCATTTCACTCATGCCCAGTTCAGGAATCTACTAGTGAAATACGGGATGAATCATCAGATTCCACACCTTACCACCCCCAGACGAACAGACAGGTCGAGGTCTCCAATCGAGAGATCAAGAACATACTGCAAAAAACGGTTATGCCTGATAAGATGGATTTGACCCAAAAGCTTAATGATACTCTTTGGGCTTACCATTCGGCATAAAAAATGCCTATCAGTATGTCTCTGTTCCGTCTGGTGTTTGGTAAGGCGTGTCACTTACCCATAGAATTAGAACATCGGGCATTTTGGGCCATCAAGAAATGCAATTTTGACCTAGACTTAGTTGGGAAGAACAGGAAACTCCAACTATCTGAGTTGGAGGAGCTTGGAAATGATGCCTATGAGAATTCCAAAATCTATAAGGCAAGGACCAAAGCTCTTCATGACCATATGGTTTCCCGTAAGAGCTTTGAGTTGAACCAGAGGGTCTGGCTCTTTGATTCTCGACTTAAGCTCTTTCTCGGTAAGCTTAGGTCTAGGTGGAACAACTCGTTCATTATTGGTCAGATTTTTCCTAATGGAGCCATTTAAATATCTAACCCAAAGATAGGTAATTCCTTTAAGGTCAACGAGCGACGTCTCAAACCTTATGGTGACCATGTTCTCCCTGAACCCGTCTCAGACAAGGTTGTTCTCACCTTGGCCTGATATCTTTTGGCCAAACATCACCTAGCTGAAGGCAATAAACTCAACACGTGTATAGGATGTTTTGGAGCTGATTGGATTTTCACAGAATATTGGTGATATTTTTCCTATTCTTCCCTCCTTTATGGTTTTATTCTACAATGTGGACATTGCATTAGCTAGGCATGACAGGGTGGATACTTTATGATTTAATTATTTTGTCAACTCGTAATAGTAATTTCCTATATTATTAAAAAAAAGAAGAAAAAAAACTAAAATTAGGAGAAGAGAACTTAGGCATTAGGAGTTGTTAACTTTAGGAAATGATAATTTAGGACCTCAACACTTAGACTCTTCAGGTCTTCGGGCTTAATCAGCCTAGGTGTCTACTAAAATGTGGACTTAGTCTCAAGTCCTCGTTAAGTAATTTTATGTTAATTTGGTCAATAAATTGGGGTGATAAGTACACAACTTACCAACCCACCCTCTGATTTGGGGGGACTTATAGTCTAAGCATCTGCACATGTTTTGCACTGACTCACTCCTCAGCTGTTCTAACAGAAATTGGGTAGTTAACGAACCTTCTAGGATGGTATGGCTAGCAAGTTGTCGTGGGTAGCCCATTAACTAGTTGTCTAGAGCCTAGCCACAGGACCATTCTCTTACACTATTGCCTTTAGGTAAATCTTAGATTAGAGAAGCCACCTACTTAAAATAAAATAAAGAAAAAGAGAATAGAAAAAGGAGAAAAAGAAAAGAAAAGAAAAATATGGCACACTTCACCACATGAGTATGGCTGGCAAGTTGTCGTAGGTAACAGTCCATTGGCTGGTTGTCCAGATCCTAGCTCATAAAGCACATAAAAATTTCAAAACACTTCAGGAAGAAGTAGGGAAGTAGAATGATCCGGGGAGATATACACTAGGTGAGCCCTTGTGTTGACCCCACAAAAATAAAGGTAGGGAGAAAGCTACCGGTTGAACTGATACACCTTTAGGCAATATCTTCCTTTTCAAGGTCACCTAGGGGCATAGAAACCTAACGACCATTTTAATTGCCATTGAGTGAGTCTATCATAACTTTCACGATAAGATGCTTAGCACTTAAAGTCCTTTTCGAGTCTTGGGTGGGTCGGGTAGCCATAAAAAGTTATCCTGAAACTCTCAACTCCAAATTTCGAAAAAAATTAGAAAAGGAGAAAAAATAGAAAAAAATGTATCTTCCCTTTTCAAACTAAGGCGAGGACTTAGGTGGTCTGCATTTTGGCAGACACCCGGGCACTGTTGAGATTTTGTAATTAGGTCCTTAGTTGAAATTTTCTAATGAGATCAACAAAGTTGCCTAAGTGATCAGATCTTGATTCTATACATAGCATTTAGGTTAATTTTGCTAGGGACTAGCAAAAGATAGGTATGAGGGTGTGATAAATATGCAATTATTCATGATAAAATACCAACTTATGATAGTTCCTACACTTAACATTGCAAGTGGCATTGTGAATAATGCATAACATCCATTACATTGCAATTAGGATAATGTGTGTAATTTGTATATTAATATCAACATTTCATGGACAGGAGGCAATACGACATCTTTACAGGCTTCGGATGAAAATTCCGACCATACAAATGGATTCAGAACAACGATCACAGTCCATCAGTGCAAAAACCACTTTGACCAGAGCTTTGTAGCACCCTCTATAAGAAGTTGGACGGCCACAATGGCGCCATGTGGTGCCATCGTAGCCCTCCAGCCACTGCAGTCGATCCTCTTAAGCCACACTTGTGAAGTGTCGATCATTGGATTCGAATCCAACGATCATCAAGTGGCCACGTCGCCCACCTCGAGCCAAGTAGAGAAGAGCTTCATGCAATCTTGACCATTGGATCAAGATCCAAAGGTCATGGGTGTGTGAGCTTCAATTCCAACACTCGACGTAAACACGCCTACACTGCAGCAGTCGATGCCTCTACTCGCCATGCGTAGATGACCGATCAAAGCCCCGTGCACAGATTTAATCTACTGAGAGCGCGTGATAAACGCCAGTTTATCATCATTCTTATGCATTAAAACAAACCTAGCTCTTAGGATTTTACTCCGTAAACGGGTTTTTGGGTTGCATTTAGGCATAAATTAGGTTAGGCAATCCTTGCATTTTTTTTATTATCTTTTTGATATGTTTTTGTGAGTGTTAGGGATGAATAGATATACAGATCCCTAAAACCCCAGCACTCAAGAAGGCAAATGGTGAAGGAGAAGCTCAGACTAGTTGGAACTCAGCTTGATCCAGCTCACCACAGCTGGAACCTAGCTCACTTGAACTAGGGTTAGCTCATCCCAACTCCATTCAGCTAATCTCAGCTGAATGGCAGCTCAAGAGAGTTCATCCTAGCTCACCCTAACTCAAGTCAGCTCAGATCCAGCTCAACTAGTTGAGTCTAGCACATCTTAGCTCCCACTAGTCCATAGGGAGCTCTAGCTAGCTCAGCTGAGTTGACGAGAGTTCACCCCAGCTCAGACCCAGCTACATCCAGCTCCACTCAGCTCCTGCCAGCTGAAGAAGAACTCATCTCAGCTCAGGAAGCTCATGTCTAGCTCCCGGGGATTCAGCTTAGCTCAACTCAGTTGAGCTAAGCTACCTTAACTGCCTCAACCAGCTTGATCCTCCCAGAGAGCACCTGACCCAGTTCACCTCAGCTCATTATGGTAGAAGCCACCTCACTTTAGCTTGGCTTAGCAGCTAGCAAAGAACTAGCAAGCTATGCCAGCTAGAGTAGCTCCATGGCAGCCTCTTCAGCAGCTGCCAACTCCAGTTCCAGCTCCAAACTTCTCCTTCTCAACTCCTCTCTTCAAACCCTAGCTCCAATACCTCCTCCTCTACTCCATTGCTAGCTAAGCTATCTTAGCTTAGCTTAGCTAGCAACCAGCTCCTTGGCCATCCACCACCTTCAATTCAACCCTACCTAGCTCCTCCAAACTTGAGCCCTACCTAAGCTAACTATCCTACTCAAGTTGGCGCCACCTCCTAGTCACCACTTCACCCCATCATCACCACCAAAAGGCACAAATTTTGGCACCAAAATCTAACCCTAACTACCCCTCTTTTTGGCGCCAACATCCACCCCCACATCCACCATACACCTAACCTTACAACCCATCCTAGCCACCTACCTACCCCTCCTTCTAGAACCCTTCTTGGCACCACCTAAGACCCTCTTCTAGAAGCCATTTTGGCGCCAACATTAAGGGGTGCCACCACCCATAACCACCCCCTATGTGTCCCTTGGGTTGGCGCCAATTATCCTTAGCCATAGGATCCCCAACCACCTCCATCTCTCCATCTTAGCCCTCCATTCCAAGAGTCACCTTAGTCCCCTTCCTACTCTATAAAAACCCACCACCTATCATCATTTGAGAGCATCCTCCATTAGTGTATTTTGCTACCTATACCACCTACACCTACAGCCAAGAAGAAGGAGTAGAGAAGAAGATTAAAGGGGCACATCACCAGCCCTTTTGGTGCCTTCTTCTCCCCACTCTCTTCAACTTGGGCCACGCCAAGGAGGAGGACTTTTCTACTTCAAGGAGGATGGCCAGGCAAAGGAGAAGGACCTAGGGTGGACGTCCACCCTTGGAGAGAAGCTTAGGGCACGCCCCTTTAGGGCTTGCCTTGGAGGACATCACCTTGGCGGAGCATAGCAAGGAAGGAGTTGGAGGACTCTTTGCAAGATTGGGAGCTACCAAGCTTGGAACAAGAAGCCCTCTTCTTCACCATCTATCTAGAGGATTTGTGTTTGCTTTTATTTATTGCAATTTTTCTAGTAGTAGAAGCATTTTTCTACTAGGCTTTTTTGTAAAACACTTTTTCATTAATCTAGTTGCCTTCTTTGCAATTTCTTTATTTGCATTTCTAATTGCTTTGTTTTTAGCATTCTTCACTCCCTCTCCCAAATTATTCTAGGCCTTCACTTTCCTAGAGTGAGCTTAGGGAGAGGCTCTACTTGCCACTTTAGAAGTAGTATATTGAGTTGAAGTGTAAGTCAGTTTCCAGCCACAATTTCGCATGTTTCCTTAATTTCAAAAACATAAAAATGATATATTGAAAAAGACCAAAAAGAACGTTGAGATTTATATTCCAAGTAAGAGAATTAATTTTGCAAACATTTGGCCTCCTTGGATGACCCTAGATACCCCACTATCTAGGATATAAATTTAAAAGTGAAAGCGGATTTACGCATTGCAACGACACTAAATTACCTAATTAACAAACCGCGTATTTTCGCTATCAGTGCATGGGTGAAAGTTGAGCTGTCGATGGGCTACGAAGCGATGAAGTGATGACGTGGCTCTCTGAGCGCCGCGAGATCTACACGCATGCAATAATGTGAGGATGCATATCGAATGACATGCACACCCATTGCGTGATCTAGTGCACTCACTTAAGATAGTTGTGAGCACTCTCCACTGTCTGATCTCAGAGAGGCATGATACACGTGCGTTCAAAATGATGCGAAGGCACGATCCATGTGATCTCCTCAGCCAAACGATGTGAATCCGATAGCTGGCATTCGCCCTCTCCCATAAAGGCACTATGCATGCAATTTGGGAGCGTGGGGTCTACTCTCTCTCTCTCTACCCTTTATGGATATCCAATGTTTGTGGAAGCTTGAGTGCCATCCAGCTACATTACCTGGAAAAAATAGCACTGAGAGCACGATGTGCGCATGTGGCGCATGTCTTGCGCCCAGCCTTTGATGCATGTCCGTGGAAGACCCCTCTCCTACACCTATAAAAACCCACATACACCTCCCCATTTGCCTTCATCTCTACCTATGCTATTCCCACCTACCCAAGAGCTCAAGAAGCCTACCAAGCTCCCAAAAGCTCCATTCCCAAGCTCTAAAGGTTCCCTATTAGTGTAGAATCTTATCCCTCCACCAAATATTCCTCCTACATCACATCACCTTCATAGGGAACCCCAGATTCGTCTCCTTACCTCTATTTAGGTAGACGATCACCTCCACCTCCTCATCACCATTCCTATAGCTCAGTCAAGCAACCCTCTACCAAGATTCTTCTTGCGGCTCATCCCCAACATCCAAGCACCTCACCTCCTCTGTCCAAGCCGCTACCAAGCGCCGTCATCTTGCTGGACATTCGCTTTGGGAGATTTCCTCTCATCTTGATTCTTTTGTTATTTTTCTTAGCATATCTCTGTTTAGTGTAATAAATAGTATTTTGATATATTCGATTTCTTTCATTTCTATACTCTCCCTCTCTTTATTTATTTTTGCCAGTAGAATATCTTGACCAGTCTTTCATTATAAAAATACAAAAAAATCACAAAGCCCCAAAAATATCAAAAGGAAATGAAGCAAAATGAGGATTTCATGAAACAAAATGTCGCCTTCCCATGTTCAACCTGAGACTCCCTTTCAGTTTCGGTAAATTTTATTTGGCAGTGAGTTTTGCGACTACGATAACGGGTTTTCCAAAACCTTGATTTTTCCTCATGAAAACACTCTCACCACTAATCAAGAAGACAAGGATCAGGACCCAAACAATCATGATTTCCCTCAAGCACCCTTTCTTGAAGCCTTGAACAAATCTAGGAAAAAAAACCACTCTATCTAAGGAGTGGCTTGATATTTTTAAACATGTCCAGGTGAATATACCACTCCTTGAAGAAATTGAGAATATCCCAACATATGCAAAATTTTTGAAAGAAATGTGTACACCTAAATGCCAGGCTAAATCATCTAAAAGGGTAGTGTTATTTGAACAAGCTAGTGAAGTTATCCTTAGAAACCTACCCCGAAAAGAAAAAGATCCCAGAGCCCCCCTAATTTCTTGTGTTATTGGAGATATTACCTTTGATAGGGCCCTGTTAGTCTTAGGTTCCTCCATCAATTTGATCCCCACATTAATGTTATATGAAAAATTTAACTTTGGAGAGTTAAAACCTACTGAGGTCACACTACAGCTAGCTGATCGATCTGTGACCACACCTCGTGGTATTATTGAGGATATAATTGTCAAGGTTCATGATTTTTATTTTCCTGTGGATTTCTCGGTCCTTGACATGGAGGTACTAGAGAATTTAAAGAACACCCCAACAATTTTGGGAAGACCATTCTTAACTACTACTAGAGTGAATTTGACTATGAATCTGGCAGTATGGAAATTAAATTCGCGGACAAGAAGACAAAGATTAACATTTTTAAGGCCATCAAACAATTTGAGGATTGTGGAATGATAGAAGATTCTGAAGATGTGGACCATACTGTTGAATACTGTATGAAGTTAGGAGTTTCCCAATCCTAACTTACAGGCCTTGATCCCCAAACCAATCAAGAGGTCAGTCACTCAATCACTGACTTGATTCCAAGACCTCTTGAGGATAACTATGATCTACCTTTGGACCCTTCATCCCAAGGACCCAAACCTAAGCTAAAACCTCTCCATGATTATCTAAAGTATGCTTTCCTGGGATTTGATCAAACTTATCCAGTGATCATTAGCTCTTATCTAACCCAAACTCAGGAAAATCAATTAAGAGCAATTGGTTGGACATTGGATGATCTGAAGGGAATTAGTCCCACTTATTGCACCCATAGAATATATATGGAGGATGGATCTAAACCCTCCTAGAAAATGCAGAGATGATTGAATCCTAATATGCGAGAGGTTGTGAAAAAGGAGATGATTAAGTGGTTAGATGTGGGAATAATCTACCCAATCTCTGGCAGCCCATGGATCAGTCTTGTATAAGTGGTTCCTAAGAAAGGTTGACTAACTGTGATTACTAATGATAATGGGGAAATGATCACAACCCACACAGCTTCCTCTTGGAGAGTCTGTATCGATCACAGGAAGCTGAATAATGCAACCAAGAAAGCCCACTTTTCACTTCCCTTCATTGATCAAATTCTTGAAAGACTAGTTGGCCAAAAGTTCTTCTATTTCTTGGATGGCTACTCCAACTACAATCAAGTAGTTATCCACCCCGATGATTAAGAGAAAACCACCTTCACATGTCCCTACAAAACATTTGCATTCCGTAGAATGCCTTTTGGATTATGCAATGCACCAGCAACTTTTCAAAGGTGCATGCTTGTAATGTTTTCAGACATGGTGGGTGATTTTATAAAAATCTTTATGGATGATTTTTCTATTTTCGAGGACTCTTTTGAATCATGTCTGATCAATTTGGAGGAAACTTTACAAAAATGCATAGAGGTAAACCTTGTCCTATCTTGGGAAAAAAGCCACTTCATGGTTAGGGAAGGCATAGTCCTTGGCCATGTTGCATCTGAAAGAGGAATTGAAGTGGATAAAGCCAAGTTAGACACAATCATTAAACTCCCGCCACCTTCGATGATTAAACAAGATCATTTCTTGGACATGTGGGATTTTACCATCGATTCATTAAGGATTTTTCTAAGGTGGTGAGGCCCTTAAGTAATTTATTGGTGAAAGATCAAACCTTTGATTTTGATTCAAGTTACCTAAGTCCTTTCAATCAACTGAAGGAGGCCATTACACAATCACCCATCTTACAACCTCCTAATTAGGATTACCTATTCTAAATCATGACCGACGCTTCTGATTTTGCTATTGGCACGGTCTTGGGACAAGAAACCTTTCATGATTTATTCCGCTAGTAAAACTCTTAATGAGGTTTAAAGGAATTACACCACTATAGAAAAGAGTTGCTAGCAGTAGTTTTTGCTCTAGAAAAGTTTAGACCCTACCTACTTGGATCTCATGTCACGATTTTCACAGATCAAACTGCATTAAGGCACTTGATGTCTAAGACCACGAGGTATGGGAAGCGGAGAAAACCTCGTCAGAAGTCTGGTCAGGAGAAGGTATGGGAATAGGGAGGGATTGGGGAACGTCACAGTTTGTGTTGGTCAGGCAGTCGTCAGGTAATTCGCAGCAATCTGAATCGGCTCCAATTAGCTCGATACAAGTACTGACAGTCATGTCCTCGTCAGACGTGTCATCCTTGATGTAATCACTATCAGCATAAGAGTGCGGTGCTGCAGCGGGATTAACCTGAAATCCCAGAGGAATACTCGGAGCTTCCAGAATTTAAACCTGTTCCTGAGAAGGTTGTACCTGTGGTTGCGGATCACAGGGTACGAAGTTTTGCGGGTTTGGAACAGGTTGGGTGGGAAGAGTGCCCTGAGATCGAGTCGCCATGCTTAGTTGACTGATCTCAGCATTCTGCTGCGCCAAATGCTGAAGAGAGGTCATGTTCTCTTTATGGCGCTTTGACATTTCCATCATCATTCACATCAATTTATCAAGAGGCTTTGATGCGTGTTTGGTTTTTTGTACGCAAGGGCCTAATGGCGGATTTGCCATAGGATTAGACTGGGCCCTTGGGATGACGGGTGCGGACGATCGCCCTGGTCCACCAGCGGGGTTTTGGCGTTGCGGGTTGTTGGACCATGAGAAATTCGGATGATTACGCCACCCTGGGTTATACGTGGCAGAAAACGGGCTGTTCCCCCAGGCGCAAGGGTCTTCTATTCCAGAAGATGTGTCCGCATATGTGTCCGAGCACACGGAGGCTTGGTCCTCCGTGTTGAAATACTGGCTCACAGAAGCCAATTCCACATGGCTTACCGAGTCGCTTGGCGCGATACTCGACAAGGAAGGTCTTGCAGGGTTTCTCGGGATAAGCCTGGTGTTGAAAGAATTGGAATTGTGACGAAGTGGTGAGGTGGGGGTGTGTGCCACGTTTGTGGAGGAGGAGGATGATTCGGCTACTTATCAGTCAATTCAAACAATTCAGGGTTGTGTGACCTCCTCCCAAACATGAACTATCACAGGAAGAATTGGGGGGATAAGGGGAGAAAAGAGATGAGAGAAATGACGCCGCAAATGTACACTTGATTACAAATCAATACAGTCAAGTTCCTAACCTCTACAGTGTGCCCTTAGACCTAAAGATCTAAGTTACCTACTATCACGAACTACAGAACCGAATGCGAGCACCGCAGAACCACCGGGCCAGATTGAAAGGCCGTTTGCCCCAGTCTTAGACACCCGATAGCATGCGGGAACTCTCACTAGCACATAGCCACTACACGCAGGTAGTTAGACCTCCAATCCTTAAAAAGGGTCAAGTTACTACCAGTTTTAATTAGAGGCTTAGGGTCAAGTGCTTTTGGAATGTGAAGGGCGTTGTTTACGGGTAATGCCCAAGTGATTGATTTTCAAAGTATGTAAAACAAGCATGCAACGGGGAAATCTCCCCGAATTGGTGTTTTTATTGGTGAATGGTTTTTTTAGAGTTCAGCCTTAAGTAGTATGGATTTTACGGTTTTGCTGAATTACCAATTCAACCAATCTCCGGGTTTTTGCAAAAGTATAGGTTTTCCTTCTAAAACCCAAGAAACCCTTCTTCAATTATCAGTTAGTTAATGCGTGCTAAAATGCAATGGGCTACCCTAAATGGAGATTTCTAAGTGTGGATGCACGAATCAGTTTTATATCAATGTGAAAGGAAGCCAAGGCACTTCAATTCAAGTGCTCCCAATCACCAAGAAGAATGTCCACACAGGCTCAACCAACAGATAAAGAAAATAAAGTTGTTGGTGTTGAAGTATTCAGGATCGAATCACAGGCAAGTTGAAAAGTCATGGTCAGGTTGGAATTAACTCAATTCCAAGTCTCCCCACCAAAAATGTGATCCTGAATTAAAGATAAGTGAGGCAAAAGAGGGATGCAAGCAATCTTTTTCTTTGCCTCAAAGAATACTTCCCATGGCAAAAAATCCAAGAATCAAGATTCTCGGATTTTCACTATGCGAAGTGTGGCGGGAAATCCCGGGGCAGTGGGAGTGAAGGCAACCAATCAAACAAGTGAATTTTAGTCCACTTGCCCCAAGAAATCCCAAGAAGTTTTTCTAGTTTTTTTTTATTTATTTTTTTATTTTTTTATTGAGGTGGCAAGTTAATCCTAGTTTGCTAAGAAAGGAAAACCTACTTGTTCGGTAATGTGTGCGAAGCTCCAATGCGGTGTCGGCATCTTCACGCTCTCGTTCCTGCCATGGATCTGCCCTCGTTTCCGACTTCGTCTGCTTTCCTTCTCCTTCCACCAAGTTCACCTGCACACCAAAAACAACAATACCCGTGAAGAGGGAAGAGAAAAATTGAAAGGATTTGGATAGAAACTTACTCGAAGGCGCACTTCCCCGGCAACGGCGCCAGAAAAGTGTGATGGGTCGGCCTGGATAGGTTGTTAATATGATATTTTTATCGTTGAAATATGTATAGTGGTTAACCTAATTTGGACCTAACCATCTCTTTACAAAATTTTTAACCTGGCCTACTTGATTTTATCTTGTCACTTTTAGGCCTAGGGTCGAACTCAGGGAAGTGGGGTTTAAGTCGAGTTTCTACGTTTTCCTTCAAATGTGTCTCTTCCGTTTGTTTATTATGTTTTTGGTGTTTTTCTTATTTAGATTTTTTTCTGGTAATCCTTGTCCTTAAGGCACACCCTCAAAATTATGTCCTTGGCTTTTAGCCAAAACAGAGTTCTAAAACATGCCTTGCTACTCGCAAGACGGGGTACCTGCAAATCAAAGATTATCTTTTCTCTTTTATATATTTTTTTTCTTTTTACTAAGAAGGAAGCTAACAGACAGAAAGTAAATATAGTATCTATAGATATATATGTATATATATGTATTATATATATAAAGGGGTCGGGGTGGAGGTGACGATGGAGTGTAGCACTATATCGAGTCAGTCGACGTCTAGAGAGACGCAAGCAGCACGACTAGGTGCCGCGTGGAGTGTGGATGGAGGATGGATGATGAATGTGTCCATGCTTTTTGTACGCGTGTATCGGAGAATATCAGCAACTGGTGCAGATATTCCCGCGATACAGCGTATAGTAAATAACGTGAAAGTATATATACATATATATAAGTAAATATATTTATATATATATATGTATAGGTATATATGTATAGATATATATAGATATATATGTATATATATATATAGGTGTATATGTATATATATATATGTATGTATATATGTATATAGCTATGTATATATGTATATAAGTATATATATATATATAATACTATATAGATGTATATATATATATATGTATATAAGTATCTATGTATCTAGATATATATATATATATATGTGTGTGTGTGTGTATATATAGAATTATATAGATATGTATATATATATATATATATTTGTATATAAGTATGTGTATATATATATATAAGTATATGTATAAGTATATAGATATATATATACGTGTGTATATATATATATATATATATATTATATATATATATGTATACAAAAATATCTAGATATACTATGTGACGGGCGGGCGAAGGAACAGAGGAGCGAGCGTGCAGGAGGTGTGCAGGTGGTCGCGGAGGGTCATGGAGAAGGCAGGGGGCGGCGCAAGGCCGTAGCCGGCCGCTGCAGTTCGCACGGCGGTGGGCTACGGGTGCATCTGCGGGGCCGACAGGACTGAGGTTGAGCGGGGAATGGCCCTGCAGGCGCGCACGAAGTCGACGGGCGGCTGCGGGGACGGTCGCGGAGGAGGCGGGGGGACCTGCTGCTGCTGCGTGGCTGCTGCTGCCACAGCTTCAAGCTTCGGAGCTTGAAGCGGCAGCAATGGCGTGAGACGAGAAAAAATGAAATGAAGAAAGACACCACACCCACCAGCTCGTTGAAGAGCTGGGCGGTGGTGTTCCCACTGTGGTGGTGTGCACCACAGTGGGTTCTCATGCTCGCTGGGTGTCTCCTCGAAGGAGGGCCGGCGTATGGGAGGGGAGAACGGGTGAGAGGAAGGTGGTGGAGCTGTTGGGTGGCTTCGTGCAGCAGCGTGTCTTGCGAGGAAGAAGCTGCAGCTTCTTATAGAGGAGGAGAGAGTGGCGTGCCGGCTGCAGCAGGGAGAGGGTGCGGGAGTTGCAGCTATAGGGAGCGGCGTTGGCAGGGAGAAGTGACGTGGAGTAAATGCATGCAGCTGCTGCGGGAAGAAGTGCAGCCGCGGGAAGAAGAAAAGAAGAAATCAAGAGAGAAAAAAATAAAAACAGGTGGAATTTGCAAGGAGGCACTTGAGATAAAATGTAACTATGCAAGCCATTGTTTCACTCCTCTTCTTCTCTTGATTAAATGCATGCATGCAAGCGTTTTTACAAATGCGATTATAGGATCCTATTATGCAATGTTAATGCTAGAAAATAGCACAAGAAGGCGTTATTACAGGCGTGTTTTGAGGTGCAAACATCTGCCACTACATTTTGTGCCGTAGCTATACCCTAATTTCAAGATCGAATTCTTGAAGCAGTAGAATCTAGCGAATAAGCTAGGGTTTGGCATCCTTTTTGGCCATGAGATGTTTCAAGGCCTATTGGTTGGCATAGATGATGACACGAGAACCTAATAGGTATGCCCTGAATTTTTCAAAAGTGAAATCTACGGCTAGCGATTCTTTTTCAGCAATGGTGTAGTTCCTCTGGGCCTCGTCTTGGGTCAGAAGATAGATAAAAAGCCCTCTGTTATCTACTACACTAGAAAGACTTTGGACGAGGCCCAGAGGAACTACATAGTTACTAAAAAAGAGTTGCCAGCTGTAGTTTTCGTGTTGGAAAAATTTAGGGCTTATCCTTTAGTTTCTTGTGTCATTATTTACACCGACCACTCAGCGTTGAAACATCCCTTGGCCAAAAAGGATGCCAAGCCCCAGCTTATTTGTTGGATTCTTTTACTTCAAGAATTTGATCTTGAAATCAAAGACAAACTCGGGGCACAAAACATAGTGGCGGATCACCTTTCGAGAATCCTAATTGATTCTCCTCATCTGGATATCGCAATCTTAGACACTCTTCTGGATGAGACTATCCTTACAATCTCAGGTATCCAAATCCTCAGGTTTGCGGATATCGTTAATTATTTGGCCATTAGTCAAATCCCCTAAGATTGGACCAAGCAATAACATGATAGACTTATATCTGAGGCCAAATATTTTTTTTGGGATGATCCCGAGCTGTACTGCATCAACACTGACCAGATTATTCGTCGATGCATCCTGGAAAATGAATCCCTTAGCATACTTGAGTTCAGGCATGCATCTGCGTGTGGTTGACATTTTTCCAAGAAAAAGATGGTAGCAAAAATTCTGCAATCAGGATTCTATTGGTCATCGTTATTTAAGAATGCCCAGGAATTCTCAAGGTCGTGCACCCGATGCTAGGCACTCAGGAACATGGCCAAGAGAGACATGATGCCCCTAAACCTGATACTTCCCATCGAAATTTTTGACTTTTGGGGCATCAATTTCATGGGACACTTTCCTTGATTTGGATGCCAGTATATTCTGGTTGCTATGGATTACATGTCCAAATGAATTGAGGCAATTCCCACCCAAACCAATGACCACACGGTGGTCATCAATTTTGTGAAGAAAAATAACTTCAGTCGATTCGGGATTCCTCGAGCGATTATTAATGATGGTGGCACGCATTTCACTCATGCCCAGTTCAGGAATCTACTAGTGAAATACGGGATGAATCATCAGATTCCACACCTTACCACCCCCAGACGAACAGACAGGTCGAGGTCTCCAATCGAGAGATCAAGAACATACTGCAAAAAACGGTTATGCCTGATAAGATGGATTTGACCCAAAAGCTTAATGATACTCTTTGGGCTTACCATTCGGCATAAAAAATGCCTATCAGTATGTCTCTGTTCCGTCTGGTGTTTGGTAAGGCGTGTCACTTACCCATAGAATTAGAACATCGGGCATTTTGGGCCATCAAGAAATGCAATTTTGACCTAGACTTAGTTGGGAAGAACAGGAAACTCCAACTATCTGAGTTGGAGGAGCTTGGAAATGATGCCTATGAGAATTCCAAAATCTATAAGGCAAGGACCAAAGCTCTTCATGACCATATGGTTTCCCGTAAGAGCTTTGAGTTGAACCAGAGGGTCTGGCTCTTTGATTCTCGACTTAAGCTCTTTCTCGGTAAGCTTAGGTCTAGGTGGAACAACTCGTTCATTATTGGTCAGATTTTTCCTAATGGAGCCATTTAAATATCTAACCCAAAGATAGGTAATTCCTTTAAGGTCAACGAGCGACGTCTCAAACCTTATGGTGACCATGTTCTCCCTGAACCCGTCTCAGACAAGGTTGTTCTCACCTTGGCCTGATATCTTTTGGCCAAACATCACCTAGCTGAAGGCAATAAACTCAACACGTGTATAGGATGTTTTGGAGCTGATTGGATTTTCACAGAATATTGGTGATATTTTTCCTATTCTTCCCTCCTTTATGGTTTTATTCTACAATGTGGACATTGCATTAGCTAGGCATGACAGGGTGGATACTTTATGATTTAATTATTTTGTCAACTCGTAATAGTAATTTCCTATATTATTAAAAAAAAGAAGAAAAAAAACTAAAATTAGGAGAAGAGAACTTAGGCATTAGGAGTTGTTAACTTTAGGAAATGATAATTTAGGACCTCAACACTTAGACTCTTCAGGTCTTCGGGCTTAATCAGCCTAGGTGTCTACTAAAATGTGGACTTAGTCTCAAGTCCTCGTTAAGTAATTTTATGTTAATTTGGTCAATAAATTGGGGTGATAAGTACACAACTTACCAACCCACCCTCTGATTTGGGGGGACTTATAGTCTAAGCATCTGCACATGTTTTGCACTGACTCACTCCTCAGCTGTTCTAACAGAAATTGGGTAGTTAACGAACCTTCTAGGATGGTATGGCTAGCAAGTTGTCGTGGGTAGCCCATTAACTAGTTGTCTAGAGCCTAGCCACAGGACCATTCTCTTACACTATTGCCTTTAGGTAAATCTTAGATTAGAGAAGCCACCTACTTAAAATAAAATAAAGAAAAAGAGAATAGAAAAAGGAGAAAAAGAAAAGAAAAGAAAAATATGGCACACTTCACCACATGAGTATGGCTGGCAAGTTGTCGTAGGTAACAGTCCATTGGCTGGTTGTCCAGATCCTAGCTCATAAAGCACATAAAAATTTCAAAACACTTCAGGAAGAAGTAGGGAAGTAGAATGATCCGGGGAGATATACACTAGGTGAGCCCTTGTGTTGACCCCACAAAAATAAAGGTAGGGAGAAAGCTACCGGTTGAACTGATACACCTTTAGGCAATATCTTCCTTTTCAAGGTCACCTAGGGGCATAGAAACCTAACGACCATTTTAATTGCCATTGAGTGAGTCTATCATAACTTTCACGATAAGATGCTTAGCACTTAAAGTCCTTTTCGAGTCTTGGGTGGGTCGGGTAGCCATAAAAAGTTATCCTGAAACTCTCAACTCCAAATTTCGAAAAAAATTAGAAAAGGAGAAAAAATAGAAAAAAATGTATCTTCCCTTTTCAAACTAAGGTGAGGACTTAGGTGGTCTGCATTTTGGCAGACACCCGGGCACTGTTGAGATTTTGTAATTAGGTCCTTAGTTGAAATTTTCTAATGAGATCAACAAAGTTGCCTAAGTGATCAGATCTTGATTCTATACATAGCATTTAGGTTAATTTTGCTAGGGACTAGCAAAAGATAGGTATGAGGGTGTGATAAATATGCAATTATTCATGATAAAATACCAACTTATGATAGTTCCTACACTTAACATTGCAAGTGGCATTGTGAATAATGCATAACATCCATTACATTGCAATTAGGATAATGTGTGTAATTTGTATATTAATATCAACATTTCATGGACAGGAGGCAATACGACATCTTTACAGGCTTCGGATGAAAATTCCGACCATACAAATGGATTCAGAACAACGATCACAGTCCATCAGTGCAAAAACCACTTTGACCATAGCTTTGTAGCACCCTCTATAAGAAGTTGGACGGCCACAATGGCGCCATGTGGTGCCATCGTAGCCCTCCAGCCACTGCAGTCGATCCTCTTAAGCCACACTTGTGAAGTGTCGATCATTGGATTCGAATCCAACGATCATCAAGTGGCCACGTCGCCCACCTCGAGCCAAGTAGAGAAGAGCTTCATGCAATCTTGACCATTGGATCAAGATCCAAAGGTCATGGGTGTGTGAGCTTCAATTCCAACACTCGACGTAAACACGCCTACACTGCAGCAGTCGATGCCTCTACTCGCCATGCGTAGATGACCGATCAAAGCCCCGTGCACAGATTTAATCTACTGAGAGCGCGTGATAAACGCCAGTTTATCATCATTCTTATGCATTAAAACAAACCTAGCTCTTAGGATTTTACTCCGTAAACGGGTTTTTGGGTTGCATTTAGGCATAAATTAGGTTAGGCAATCCTTGCATTTTTTTTATTATCTTTTTGATATGTTTTTGTGAGTGTTAGGGATGAATAGATATACAGATCCCTAAAACCCCAGCACTCAAGAAGGCAAATGGTGAAGGAGAAGCTCAGACTAGTTGGAACTCAGCTTGATCCAGCTCACCACAGCTGGAACCTAGCTCACTTGAACTAGGGTTAGCTCATCCCAACTCCATTCAGCTAATCTCAGCTGAATGGCAGCTCAAGAGAGTTCATCCTAGCTCACCCTAACTCAAGTCAGCTCAGATCCAGCTCAACTAGTTGAGTCTAGCACATCTTAGCTCCCACTAGTCCATAGGGAGCTCTAGCTAGCTCAGCTGAGTTGACGAGAGTTCACCCCAGCTCAGACCCAGCTACATCCAGCTCCACTCAGCTCCTGCCAGCTGAAGAAGAACTCATCTCAGCTCAGGAAGCTCATGTCTAGCTCCCGGGGATTCAGCTTAGCTCAACTCAGTTGAGCTAAGCTACCTTAACTGCCTCAACCAGCTTGATCCTCCCAGAGAGCACCTGACCCAGTTCACCTCAGCTCATTATGGTAGAAGCCACCTCACTTTAACTTGGCTTAGCAGCTAGCAAAGAACTAGCAAGCTATGCCAGCTAGAGTAGCTCCATGGCAGCCTCTTCAGCAGCTGCCAACTCCAGTTCCAGCTCCAAACTTCTCCTTCTCAACTCCTCTCTTCAAACCCTAGCTCCAATACCTCCTCCTCTACTCCATTGCTAGCTAAGCTATCTTAGCTTAGCTTAGCTAGCAACCAGCTCCTTGGCCATCCACCACCTTCAATTCAACCCTACCTAGCTCCTCCAAACTTGAGCCCTACCTAAGCTAACTATCCTACTCAAGTTGGCGCCACCTCCTAGTCACCACTTCACCCCATCATCACCACCAAAAGGCACAAATTTTGGCACCAAAATCTAACCCTAACTACCCCTCTTTTTGGCGCCAACATCCACCCCCACATCCACCATACACCTAACCCTACAACCCATCCTAGCCACCTACCTACCCCTCCTTCTAGAACCCTTCTTGGCACCACCTAAGACCCTCTTCTAGAAGCCATTTTGGCGCCAACATTAAGGGGTGCCACCACCCATAACCACCCCCTATGTGTCCCTTGGGTTGGCGCCAATTATCCTTAGCCATAGGATCCCCAACCACCTCCATCTCTCCATCTTAGCCCTCCATTCCAAGAGTCACCTTAGTCCCCTTCCTACTCTATAAAAACCCACCACCTATCATCATTTGAGAGCATCCTCCATTAGTGTATTTTGCTACCTATACCACCTACACCTACAGCCAAGAAGAAGGAGTAGAGAAGAAGATTAAAGGGGCACATCACCAGCCCTTTTGGTGCCTTCTTCTCCCCACTCTCTTCAACTTGGGCCACGCCAAGGAGGAGGACTTTTCTACTTCAAGGAGGATGGCCAGGCAAAGGAGAAGGACCTAGGGTGGACGTCCACCCTTGGAGAGAAGCTTAGGGCACGCCCCTTTAGGGCTTGCCTTGGAGGACATCACCTTGGCGGAGCATAGCAAGGAAGGAGTTGGAGGACTCTTTGCAAGATTGGGAGCTACCAAGCTTGGAACAAGAAGCCCTCTTCTTCACCATCTATCTAGAGGATTTGTGTTTGCTTTTATTTATTGCAATTTTTCTAGTAGTAGAAGCATTTTTCTACTAGGCTTTTTTGTAAAACACTTTTTCATTAATCTAGTTGCCTTCTTTGCAATTTCTTTATTTGCATTTCTAATTGCTTTGTTTTTAGCATTCTTCACTCCCTCTCCCAAATTATTCTAGGCCTTCACTTTCCCAGAGTGAGCTTAGGGAGAGGCTCTACTTGCCACTTTAGAAGTAGTATATTGAGTTGAAGTGTAAGTCAGTTTCCAGCCACAATTTCGCATGTTTCCTTAATTTCAAAAACATAAAAATGATATATTGAAAAAGACCAAAAAGAACGTTGAGATTTATATTCCAAGTAAGAGAATTAATTTTGCAAACATTTGGCCTCCTTGGATGACACTAGATACCCCACTATCTAGGATATAAATTTAAAAGTGGAAGCGGATTTACGCATTGCAACGACACTAAATTACCTAATTAACAAACCGCGTATTTTCGCTATCAGTGCATGGGTGAAAGTTGAGCTGTCGATGGGCTACGAAGCGATGAAGTGATGACGTGGCTTTCTGAGCGCCGCGAGATCTACACGCATGCAATAATGTGAGGATGCATATCGAATGACATGCACACCCATTGCGTGATCTAGTGCACTCACTTAAGATAGTTGTGAGCACTCTCCACTGTCTGATCTCAGAGAGGCATGATACACGTGCGTTCAAAATGATGCGAAGGCACGATCCATGTGATCTCCTCAGCCAAACGATGTGAATCTGATAGCTGGCATTCGCCCTCTCCCATAAAGGCACTATGCATGCAATTTGGGAGCGTGGGGTCTACTCTCTCTCTCTCTCTACCCTTTATGGATATCCAATGGTTGTGGAAGCTTGAGTGCCATCCAGCTACATTACCTGGAAAAAACAGCACTAGAGCACGATGTGCGCATGTGGCGCATGTCTTGCGCCCAGCCTTTGATGCATGTCCGTGGAAGACCCCTCTCCTACACCTATAAAAACCCACATACACCTCCCCATTTGCCTTCATCTCTACCTATGCTATTCCCACCTACCCAAGAGCTCAAGAAGCCTACCAAGCTCCCAAAAGCTCCATTCCCAAGCTCTAAAGGTTCCCTATTAGTGTAGAATCTTATCCCTCCACCAAATATTCCTCCCACATCACATCACCTTCATAGGGAACCCCAGATTCGTCTCCTTACCTCTATTTAGGTAGACGATCACCTCCACCTCCTCATCACCATTCCTATAGCTCAGTCAAGCAACCCTCTACCAAGATTCTTCTTGCGGCTCATCCCCAACATCCAAGCACCTCACCTCCTCTGTCCAAGCCGCTACCAAGCGCCGTCATCTTGCTGGACATTCGCTTTGGGAGATTTCCTCTCATCTTGATTCTTTTGTTATTTTTCTTAGCATATCTCTGTTTAGTGTAATAAATAGTATTTTGATATATTCGATTTCTTTCATTTCTATACTCTCCCTCTCTTTATTTATTTTTGCCAGTAGAATATCTTGACCAGTCTTTCATTATAAAAATACAAAAAAATCACAAAGCCCCAAAAATATCAAAAGGAAATGAAGCAAAATGAGGATTTCATGAAACAAAATGTCGCCTTCCCATGTTCAACCTGAGACTCCCTTTCAGTTTCGGTAAATTTTATTTGGCAGTGAGTTTTGCGACTACGATAACGGGTTTTCCAAAACCTTGATTTTTCCTCATGAAAACACTCTCACCACTAATCAAGAAGACAAGGATCAGGACCCAAACAATCATGATTTCCCTCAAGCACCCTTTCTTGAAGCCTTGAACAAATCTAGGAAAAAAAACCACTCTATCTAAGGAGTGGCTTGATATTTTTAAACATGTCCAGGTGAATATACCACTCCTTGAAGAAATTGAGAATATCCCAACATATGCAAAATTTTTGAAAGAAATGTGTACACCTAAATGCCAGGCTAAATCATCTAAAAGGGTAGTGTTATTTGAACAAGCTAGTGAAGTTATCCTTAGAAACCTACCCCAAAAAGAAAAAGATCCCAGAGCCCCCCTAATTTCTTGTGTTATTGGAGATATTACCTTTGATAGGGCCCTGTTAGTCTTAGGTTCCTCCATCAATTTGATCCCCACATTAATGTTATATGAAAAATTTAACTTTGGAGAGTTAAAACCTACTGAGGTCACACTACAGCTAGCTGATCGATCTGTGACCACACCTCGTGGAATTATTGAGGATATAATTGTCAAGGTTCATGATTTTTATTTTCCTGTGGATTTCTCGGTCCTTGGCATGGAGGTACTAGAGAATTTAAAGAACACCCCAACAATTTTGGGAAGACCATTCTTAACTACTACTAGAGCGAATTTGACTATGAATCTGGCAGTATGGAAATTAAATTCGCGGACAAGAAGACAAAGATTAACATTTTTAAGGCCATCAAACAATTTGAGGATTGTGGAATGATAGAAGATTCTGAAGATGTGGACCATACTGTTGAATACTGTATGAAGTTAGGAGTTTCCCAATCCGAACTTATAGGCCTTGATCCCCAAACCAATCAAGAGGTCAGTCACTCAATCACTGACTTGATTCCAAGACCTCTTGAGGATAACTATGATCTACCTTTGGACCCTTCATCCCAAGGACCCAAACCTAAGCTAAAACCTCTCCATGATTATCTAAAGTATGCTTTCCTGGGATTTGATCAAACTTATCCAGTGATCATTAGCTCTTATCTAACCCAAACTCAGGAAAATCAATTAAGAGCAATTGGTTGGACATTGGATGATATGAAGGGAATTAGTCCTACTTATTGCACCCATAGAATATATATGGAGGATGGATCTAAACCCTCCTAGAAAATGCAAAGATGATTGAATCCTAATATGCGAGAGGTTGTGAAAAAGGAGATGATTAAGTGGTTAGATGTGGGAATAATCTACCTAATCTCTGGCAGCCCATGGATCAGTCTTGTATAAGTGGTTCCTAAGAAAGTTGGACTAATTGTGATTACTAATGATAATGGGGAAATGATCACAACCGACACAGCTTCCTCTTGGAGAGTCTGTATCGATCACAGGAAGCTGAATAATGCAACTAAGAAAGCCCACTTTTCACTTCCCTTCATTGATCAAATTCTTGAAAGACTAGTTGGCCAAAAGTTCTTCTATTTCTTGGATGGCTACTCCAACTACAATCAAGTAGTTATCCACCCCGATGATTAAGAGAAAACCACCTTCACATGTCCCTACAAAACATTTGCATTCCGTAGAATGCCTTTTGGATTATGCAATGCACCAGCAACTTTTCAAAGGTGCATGCTTGTAATGTTTTCAGACATGGTGGGTGATTTTATAAAAATCTTTATGGATGATTTTTCTGTGTTCGAGGACTCTTTTGAATCATGTCTGATCAATTTGGAGGAAACTTTACAAAAATGCATAGAGGTAAACCTTGTCCTATCTTGGGAAAAAAGCCACTTCATGGTTAGGGAAGGCATAGTCCTTGGCCATGTTGCATCTGAAAGAGGAATTGAAGTGGATAAAGCCAAGGTAGACACAATCATTAAACTCCCGCCACCTTCGATGATTAAACAAGATCATTTCTTGGACATGTGGGATTTTACCATCGATTCATTAAGGATTTTTCTAAGGTGGTGAGGCCCTTAAGTAATTTATTGGTGAAAGATCAAACCTTTGATTTTGATTCAAGTTACTTAAGTCCTTTCAATCAACTGAAGGAGGCCATTACACAATCACCCATCTTACAACCTCCTAATTAGGATTACCTATTCTAAATCATGACCGACGCTTCTGATTTTGCTATTGGCACGGTCTTGGGACAAGAAACCTTTCATGATTTATTCCTCTAGTAAAACTCTTGATGAGGTTCAAAGGAATTACACCACTATAGAAAAGAGTTGCTAGCAGTAGTTTTTGCTCTAGAAAAGTTTAGACCCTACCTACTTGGATCTCATGTCACGATTTTCACGGATCATACTGCATTAAGGCACTTGATGTCTAAGAGGGATGCAAAACCTAGATTAATCAAATAGATCCCCCTACTACAAGAATTTGATTTAGAAATCAAAGACAAATCTGGTGTCCAAAATGTAGTAGTAGATCATCTTTCTAGAATCCTTATAGAATCTACAACTCCTCAATTTTCTAATTCATTCCCTGATGAGACTCTTTTGACTATTTGCAAACTACCTTAGTTTGCAAACATTGTTAACTATTTGGCAATCGAAAAATTACCCATGGATTGGCCTAAGCATAGGCGTGACAAGTTAATTTCTGATGCCAAATACTACTTTTGGGAAGACCCAGAAATTTTTAAAATTTGTGTGGATCAGGTTATCCATCATTGTGTTCCATATGATGAGATCACAAGTGTGCTAGAATTTTGTCAAACTTTTGCTTCTGAAGGTCACTTCTCAGAAAAAAAGAAGGCAACCAAACTGCTGCAAAGTGGGTTGCACTGGCCATCATTATTCCGTGACTCCTACAATTTTTGTAGGTCATGTACTAATTGCCAAACTCTAGGAAACATGACTAGGAAGGATATGATAACCCTAAATCCAATACTTGAAGTTGAGATCTTTGATGTATGGGGCATTGATTTCATAGGACCTTTTACCAATTCATTTGGGTACTAGTACATTCTAGTTGCAGTTGACTATGTATCCAAATGGATTGAGGTCATCCCGACCCGAACAAATGACCATAAGGTGGTCATGGACTTTGTAAAGAAAAACATCTTCAGTCGGCTCGATGTACCAAAGTCTCTGATTAGTGATGGCAGGTCTCATTTCACTCACAATCAATTTATGACCTTACTGACTAAGTATGGAGTCACTCACAAAATGTCTACTCCATACCATCCACAGACCAATGGATAAGCTAAAATTTCCAATCAAGAAATTAAGAAAATCCTTCAAAAGACGGTCT
Source organism: Thalassia testudinum (assembly GCA_037157565.1). Lineage (NCBI taxonomy): Eukaryota > Viridiplantae > Streptophyta > Magnoliopsida > Alismatales > Hydrocharitaceae > Thalassia > Thalassia testudinum. The sequence continues at coordinate 18,082,582 of JAZHRO010000062.1, read as the reverse complement.
GCCTAGATCGAAAGGATTGGTCTAGTAAATTAGATGACACTCTCTAGGCCTACTAGACTACGTATAAAACTCTGATTGGAATGTCTCCATTCCCTTTGGTCTACGAAAAATCTTATCATCTGCCAGTTGAACTTAAACATAAAGCTTATTGGGCAATCAGAACTTTTAACCTAAATCTTGATCAATCTGAATGATAAAGAAAACTTCAATTGACTGAATTGGAGGATATCCAGAATGATGCTTATGATAGCTCGAGACTTTATAAGAATAGAACAAAAGCTTTACATGATAAGTATATCTCTCAAAAAAGCTTTGTCCCTAATCAAAAGGTTTGGTTATTTGATGCCTGCTTGAAGCTCTTTATGGGAAAATTAAGATTAAAATGGATAGCTCCTTTTATTGTAAGAAAAATTTTCCCTCATGGGGCTATTCTCATTCTGGATCCCAAGATTGGCCACGAAACAAAGGTAAACAGTCCAAGGCTGAAGCCTTACATTACTTAGAATCCTGATATCATTCCTAATAGTCACATTAACCTTATGAAATCATCTTAGAGCTAAACTAAGTCCGACAAATGACATTAAACTTAGTGCTAGTTGGGAGGAAACCTAGTATTCTATATAGGTATTTTTCATTTTTTTCTAATCAAGCTAACTTGGATTAACAAGCTCAGTCAAGTTATATTCCCTCCTCTCGCTTCTTACATTTTGATTTTTTTGCATACATTTCAATGAGGACATTATAATGAATAAGCATGGGGGTGGACATTGCATGTCTTATTTTTATGTCAAAAAAAATTACTTTTGTGCATAAAGAATTTTTATCAAGAAGGTTTTATTAGGGATTTATTCTTAAATTGATTCCTGAATTTAGAATACAGTACAATTTCACACTTACACATAGAATTTGCAATGGATCCTCTGTGAAGACCGATTGATATCTTTAGTTTATCAGGAAGAAGCAATGCTTCTTCTCCTGAACCCTTGGACAGTAATTAAGGAGTTAGGCAAATCATCTTCAAGTAGATACACCAAACAATTACGAGGTGAGAGTAGAAAGTCTACTGGTGCTCTAAGTCTAGTACAAGGAATCTTAGTTTCTAGGTAATTGGGTAATGATACTCGAAGTTAGGCATAGTTTTCGTTCTTGGTTCCTGCGTATAAATTCTTTGTGAAATTTTTTGGAGACCCACCAAATAAGGCAAATATGTAGAGAGCAGGTTCTAATAAAACTAGGATTAAGGTGGATGGTTATAACCGTCCTTTATGGAATCAAAGGAGGATATTAATATCAAGGTCAGAAATACACTATCCCATCCATTCCTTTCCCGAAGCTGAGAGTAGGCACTTTCACCAAATAAGCCATCGGATATCCTCTTAAACACCCCCAATCTCGAATAATGCCTCGTGAATAAAAATGTGCATGGGTGTTGCAGTACATTGTGTTGGTAGAAATAAATATATATGAAAAAGGTAAAAAATAAAAAAGAAGAAAAAAATATAAAAAAATAGAGAGAGAATGTGTGTTAATTGCTTGTGTCAAGCACATTGAGGCAGCAACACCCATTCTCTTTACAATCCACCAAATACAACCTTGACCTACTTTTCTGTATTTCTAACCACCCGAATACTAGCCGAGGATTGCTGACTTAGTCATAGGGTTATTAGAACTTAATAAAAGTGTTAATGCCATGAGAGGCTACCAATTATATTGACAAATCTGGTGAGATTGTGAGCTCGAAAAGAAAAAGAAAAGAAAAGAGAAGAAAAGGAGAGAAAGAAAAAGAAAGGGAGAGAATGAGTACAAAGGAACTAAATAGAGCACAGTTTCTTCACCTCTCTTTGAGTTAAATTATTTAATAGTCTGAAAGTCTAGGCTCTATAATACTAGTCTATGTATAGCACCAGACGAGCATGAGCCACCAAATACAAACCCACTTGACTCAAACATCTTCTACCTAAGCCAAAAGCTAGGGCTGAAATTACTTATTATTTTATAACACCGAGGAAAGAAGTTTTCCTATCCTAATATAACTTTACTAAGGGTCAAGTATAAGCTTTAGATGTGGATTGAAATTTCACTTGGATCTGTTGCATGGGCCACAACACTACACTTTCACAACTATCTGGATTTCTAAAGTTTTGAATGAAAACAAAAGAAATAAATCCCTAGTAAAACACTTAATAGGAGTTTGTCATTAAGGACCACTTTGCATTAGCTAGGGACTAGCAAGATTCAGGCATGGGGGTGTGATTGCACAGCAGTCATAGGACCAAATCTACCTAAATTAAGCTAGATTTTAGTTTAACTTAGTGACAATGAATGCATCAATATCATAATTTGCATCATAGTTAAGTTGTTTGCTTTATATATAATAATGCTATTTTATGCTCTAAAAGAGAGATAATATTAATTACAGATGATTTGGGGCCACAGAATATAAATCAGACTGCACGGATTTGATCAAGATAGCAACAGGAGTCCAACGCTTCTAGAATTGTCATGATTAAACTTCCATAGCACCACATTCAGCCTGTAGAAGATCAGAGACCAAGGAGCAAGATAGTAGAGATCCAAACCTCAGATATCAGATCCGAATTGCATAGATGGATCCAGATCAACAATTGTAGTTCAATGGCACAAAAATCAGCTCAATCGGAGCCTTGTAGCACCAACTATAAGGGCAAGAAGATGGACGGTCAAGATGGTGCCACGTGGCACCATCCCAATGGCCCACCGACGTGCCCCAAACATCAAAGAGTGAAGCAAGGCCATTGGATCATCATCCAATGACCACCGTTGCGCCACGTTGCCCCACCCTACACCCTTTATCAAAGAAGGAATCTATCTCATTCGTTGGATCATCATCCAATGGCTGAGAGCGGCTGCATAAGAATACAAGATGGTAACACAAATGCTCCCGCAGCATAATAGTCACCGCCCTCGTACGATAGCAACTGGTGCATGTTTGAATCATGCGGAGTGGGAAATCAAAGAGGTGGTGTGTGAAGGAGAAATTGAGCCATGCAATGGTGATCGAGCAACGTGGAGACAGCCGCGTGGCGTGCGGAGGCGCACTGGATGAGGCGGTGCGGTAGACACACAGATGCACGCACGTGTGGATGCATCATTGTATGTGGATCAAAGAGGCGGTGCCGTGCGCGTTTTACGATCGGACGGTTGAAATTGAAGCATGCATGTGCTGTGTGAAGGGCACAAAGCAATGGATCAGGCAGCTGAGCATGAGCCACATGTCAGCATCTAGTGCGATGCATGCATTGAAGGCATTTTGGAGGCTATTTGAGGCGTGCTTTGGTCCGTTGATCTACCGATCGATGGATCTCATGGCTCCAAGGGTGTTACAAGAGATTGGAACTCAAATACCAACTTTGGCCCTGATTTTGGCTATAAAAAGGACCCTAAAGCCCCCATCTTAAGGCATCTCAACTTCCACCAGACACATCTCCAACCTCTCTCTCTATAGCATCTCTCTGGTCTTCCTCCTGATGCTCTGGATCTGAAGTGCTGCCGCACATCGCACAAGCATCCCACAAGCAGAGCCATCCTTTATCTATTTTTCTCTTTCTACTCTTTATCATAGTTATTTTAATTCCTAGTTTGAGAACTATTTCCAAGTAGTAATAAAATTTGAGTCTTTGTACGAAAAGTTTTGAAAATCATGTTTTGCCTCCCTACGAATGACTCAGGACTCACCAATTCTAATTTATAAATTTATTTGTTTCGATGTGATTCGCAACTACAATGATAGAAATCTTTTTACGTATTTCACGACAAATAGATGACCAAGGCGACAATGTCACTGCAAGGTACTCCCTATAGCAGAATTGGAATTACCCTAGCAAGCAGCAACAAGTGGTGTCTAGACTAGGCAATACACACACCCTTCTTCATGTCCTCTACCAATCGTCCTCCCCGTTAGCTTGTCTTGAAAGATTCATCCTAACTCGTCAAAAATGGCATGACAGTGAAGCTGTTTACTAATCTTTCTAATAGGTAAGAGATTCAATGAGAAATCAAGGACAAAAAATGCATCAGGTAGCCTTATGGTGTAGTCGATGAGACCTCCCCCTGACCACCAATCTTTGTGTGCCTCTCATCTATAACTTGTATTGTCCTGCCATGGGGTATAGATTGTATCTTGCCAAAGCACCCCTGATCTCCTGACAAATGGTGAGAAGCACCAGAATCCACCAACCAAGTAGTCCCTATAGATTCCTGAGAACATAGGTCAATACCTGATGAGGAGGTGAAGGCAGCAGTCTCAGTAGGAGTTGTTGGCTCCTATGTCAGTTGGAAGAGACATTGTAGTAAGGCATCATAGTTAGCTCTCAGAATAGAAACAACATTTGCAGTCGTCTCAATAGTCATTGATACTTGGTTGGCCATTAGTAGTCTCCCATGCTTAGATTAGCATGAAGCCTCCACATGGCCAACCCTGCTACAAAAGGTGCATGTAATGCTGATGCGCGACCTCCTAGAAGTACCACATCCTCTTCCATGCCTACAAGTGGAAGAGGATACTTTGCCACCACATCCAGCCACTACAGCAAGGTTAGAGGCGTGGTTAGCATCTCTAGTCTGAGAGACAGGCATGGCAATGCAGCTCAAACGGCTGCAGACTTCCTCTAAGGTAGGAAGCTCAGAAAGGGTGAGAATCTGTGACTGAGTTACCGAGTAATCAAGACCAAGGCTTGAAAGAAACTAATGTATTGTTGCCTTTCTGTGGTACTCCCTCTGTGTAGCACACTACTCATCTGCACGATTTGTACTTCTCCTGAAGCCACTTGGGGTGGAGTAGTATTGAGAGAGAGATTGTCCTGTGGTTCTTGCAAATCTTAATGGTATACTAGAGGGGATGGGTGAATAGTATTGCTTGATAATTTAAAAAATAATAATAGAAAAAAAAATTCAAACCAAAAAATAACATGCATAGATCACACCTATATTTATAGTGGAAACCCTTCCCAGGTAAAAACCACTACCTAAGCCTCATGTCTTAGGATTTTTTCGACTAGGTGAGCTAGTCAATCCACTATCGTACCACTTGAAGGAGGGTGGCACAACATCTTACAACAATCCCTTCTCTTTTCAAACTAAAGAGAAGCACAACAACAATGGGTCTTCCCAACAAATCAAAGCAATACATAGATATTAAAATAATATAATCCTATGGAACCTCAAGGAAAATCAAATCAAATTTTTCGCAGAGGTTTAGATCGTCATGCTTTGGAAAGTGTAGAAGCAGAAGCTCAGAATCATAGAAGCACTTAAGAGAAAGCACGGGAACTCTTTTTCTAGAGAGATTTATTCTTGGAATGTGTGTTCAAAAGAGGGCTACCTTGGATCTCTATTTATACTAGAGAATCGACCTGAAAAGGAATTAATCCAAATCCAATGGGTCGATCAATTAAGGTAGTTTGGTCAATCAAATTGAGATTTGGTTGGTCAAACTAGTTATCTGATCGATCAACATTTGGCCAATTAGTTAAGCTAAATGGTTGATCAAAGGTGTATTAATCAACTTCCTAAATTAGGCTAGTTTAATCGATTAATTAAGTTGGTTGGTCGATCAAAGCATTTGATCGATCAATTATTTTATTTGGTTGATCAATTAACCTAAGAATTTGAATTTTAGAGATTTACGTTAAGAACAAAAATTCATTTGAAGTCATTTGAGGTTCCTTACAAAATATTCTAGACTCAAGAAAAGCAAAAAGACTGAGAAGCAAAATGGCAATCTTCTTGCTTTAATCCCTGAATCCATGAGAGAGTCCTGAATGATTAGTCTAGACAGATAGCATAATTTTAGTGCATCAAAATAGAGGTACTTATATGTCCTTCCTACTTGAGCTAGGACAACTCATGGCTTATCTGAAAAACTTGGGATGAGTTTTTCTCATGTGAGTAAGTGCCACGAATATTGTCCCACATTTCTTTAGCAGTTGGGTAGCACATGACCTCGTCTCCAATCCGAGGAATAACGCAATTCATTAACCATGCCTTGACCATTGCATTATCCTTCTTCCATGTGGTGTATTTCCCTGTCTTCTCTATAGTTTCTGGCTCCAACAAAATGTGTTCCTTGTCATGACCCCCTACCTTCATCAGGAACATCTGAGACCATCTAGGATAATTGGTCTCATCCAACTTGATGATGGGGCCAAAAAACAGGCCCTTATAGGCCCCAGGCTAAGGAGCAACACCCAATGTCACCTCAGATGAACTGGAAGACGCCATCACACGCCTAAGAAGCGGGAGAACATGCCAAAATTAGATCTGAAATAGAGCTTCAAACCATAAATCCAATTGCTTAGAACAACCTCATGGAGAAATCAGACACATAGGACCATAGTAGGGTCCTTAGTGGTCCTCTCCCTCCACCGGTGGGCCCACCAGATGAGGGCGGTTGTTCTACCAGCGACTGGCGACACTGGAGGCTACCTCATGTGTAAATGTGTGAGGGAAGAAAAGAAGACATGGTATTGCTTCACATTCACAAGTTAATAGGCAACGCTCTTATGCACCCACCCAAGAAACCTAGCATGAGCTAGCTTGTGTGGGGACGTACAAGAAGAGTCACCCATGTCACAATTTCTCTTATACCCAATGCCTTATGCAGGACGTAAAAGTCATTGCAAATGCAAAACCTACTTACTCTAACTGTCGTTGATCTCCAATTATCGTATACTCCTATCACTCCTCTGACAGCCTACATTAAGGGGGAGCCCTCGTTTGTCGTGACTTCTTCAAGTTGGACGTTACACGCTCCAACTTAGGGGGGGAATGTTATGAAATGAATTAGGATGTAACTAGTTATGAATTTGGTTGTCTTTTTTATTTAGTCCGTGTTACTTTTAGTAACTTAGTTGTTATGCTTCCTTATTGTACCAAACCCTCTCTCTATATAAAGAAGGGTATGGCTTGCTTATTTCAATATGAAAAAACATTTCCTCTATTTCTCAATAGTATCGATCCTTTTAGTGGTGGTCCCCTTTCCTGCAAAAAGATCATTTTCTCTATTTTCTTTAGTGCCATCATCTTCTTGATTTGTCTCTTAGTCATTCTTCTCTTAAATTTTCAATTTCGGGTGATGGTGGTGGATATTTTTTTAACACCTTATCATCGTGGAGGAAAAATTAGGCTACTCATAGGAGCTATAATGGGAAAAATATCATCATGGAATTGATCAAAAACACTTTTAGGCTTCGTTTGGTAGGGGTTTAAAGCTTAGAATTGGGTAAAGTTTAGGAAGACACAAGGTTTAGGAGTGGTGCGTTAGTGTGGTGTAGATGTGATTGTTGAGTTGATATGTTATCATTGTACTTTTTTTATTTGTATTGGGAGTGAGTTGGTGGGTGTAGACTGATGAGACACTCGTCATGATATCTAATTACCCCTAATTAACTAGTCTTCCTAGTTAATTAGCTAAGGTTATGAACATATAAGGGTTAATTATAAAATAAGGGATATTTAGTAAAGGACCTTAAAATAAGTTTTAAATGACATTTTATCATTCAATTAACATTATTAATAATTTAGATAATAATTGGACTCGAAATCCTATTAATCATTCCCTTAATTAATAAGATAAGTAACTTAAATATAATGTATACCTAAGTATATAATAACTTAAGTAATTTTTCTTAATCTAATAAATTAAGCTAAAAAGGTCAAAAATGTAAATTCAAGGTGAAAACACAATATTTACCTTATTTACTAACATATAGAAAAAGTTGAAAAAGATCTAAATTAAAATAAACCTTCAAAACCTGGGTTTACATTTTGGCCCTTAATATTTATTACAATCAGATCCTTATTTCCCACACAGGTCCTTAAGTTTTATTACATATAAGTCCCTTTCCATCTTCTTCTTCAGCCGAATGAACGGCTGGCAGTAGAGAGTCACGCCACCGCATGATCACCTCCCTGCCGACATCAACCTTCTTTGTCCAAGCTCTTGCAGCTTACGCTCACCACCTCCTCTTGATCCACCGGTCTGGATTAATCGGAAATCCTATTTTTTAGTTGGAGATAACCTTACCGTCGTTGGAGACGACGCCGGAGGTTAAGCTCCTCAAGCTCCTTCTTTGGCCAGGCCCCGCCACTCTCTTCGCCGCCAACTACTATAAATACCCCCTCACCCCTCAGATTTTACTCAAGTTGGCTCCCTTCCCTCTTCTAACACTGCAGCCAACCCAATAGGCTATTCGTCCAAAACTCCGGCGACTTTCCATTTCATTTTCCGACTTCCTCCATCCATTCTAATCAGCCGAGGAGATCCGCCATGGTCTTCCGCATCTCCAACACAGGCGCCGACCAAAGGAATCCTCTGCTCCACCTGAAATCTGCCAGCCAGAGACCTTTCTTCCACCCTCTGATTTCGTCGCCCGCTATGAACCTTCGGCAGAACCCTATTGACCCCTTCATCCAGGTAATAGTAGGTGCAGGAGTAGGAGTAGGTTAACTTAGTTAGTTTAGGTAGTTAGATTAGAGTAATTTTAGAATTTTAGTTTCATCTTCTCCAACTCCGACGAGCTCCTTGAGCTCGCTAGAGCTTTAATCTTGTCTTTTGAAATCACTGTCCACTTTCCTTTAACTTCCATGATCATTTCAAAATCACTTAATCGCTTAATTGATCACCTAATCGCCTAATTCACATTTCACCTCCACCGAGTACTATCACTATCCATGGTGACAGTAATTAACCTAATTCCACCTTCATAGGGTCTTCCATCATTTATCCATCACTTATGGACCCTAATTGACACTATAATACATATTATTATCACATATAAATTAAACGCACAATCTTAATTAAGCCCCTGAGCTCGCTGTCAATGGCGGCTCAGGAGCAGTTCAAATCCTAAATTAACTATATATTTATGAATATAAACACTTGTTGACTTATTTTAACCTCTCAATCAAGTGGTTAAACAAGTCCTGAGCTTATTTCAAATCAAATTTTTAAAGAACAAATTCACTGTCAAATCTTAACTCTAATGAACAAAATGGGAATTAAATGTGATACTGAGGTTCCTTGCAACCTCAGGATCCTTTTTAGATTAAAAATTGCAAGTTTTCACAATCTGTGTACACTTTTCACATTTTCTGGACTAACCGAAGCTCCGACGAGCTCCGGCAAGCCAAATTTGTACTTCAGCCTCTAGAATTTGTTGAGAAGCTCCAGAATGATATTAAATGGATCACTGATTGCTCTAAGGATGATTTTTTGAGGATTAAGTGTCTGGAGCTGAAGATTGAAGTTCATCTTCTCCAACTCCGGTGGAGTTGGAGAAGCCTATTAGTTAGGTTTAAGTTGAGTTTAAGGAACCCAGAAGCTTCAATGCGATGCACTAAAGCTGTGCATGACTTCATTCCACTGTAACAACCTCTGATTTCCTCTGACGAACGCACACATTTTGAATCTCAAGTGGCAAGCCTGAAACCCTAGAAATCAGGGTCAGAACACTTATCTAAAGATCTTATTAAGTTCCTGAGGTTGAGAAGACTTTATTCGAGGCTTTGATTTCCTGCGAAGTTTTTAATGGAAAGTCAATTTTTGTGCCTTCATAATCAAACATGAGTTTGATATTCTGAATCCAAGCATGATTTGATGAATTGAGATGCTTAAACAGATTCTGAGATCTGTTGGACTATTTTAAAGAGATTTGACTAAGCTCAAACATGTATTTTGATAGGATTTTAGTTCCTATCAGTTTGGGTTACTTTTGAACCTAAACTAACAGGAGAAGCATTTTGTTGAAATATGAACTTGAATCCTGCCTAGTTAAGTCTGTTATAACCCTTAGAATTAGTTTAAATCAATTAGAAACATTCTTAAGTGTCTGTTGCACATATTAAAGTTTGAAATTTTTGATCTCTGAAGCTTTTAGAGAAGTGAAAAGCTTCTCTGCTGGTTCTGAAGGTCTTGAGAGCTTAAAACTTACTCTAATAGATGCGGAATCATTTGTAGAAATGGTATTGACCATTAAGTAAGAGAGAAAAGTCCATCTGAGGACTCTGTGACATTAAAACTATTTCTAGGCATTAAATAACCTGTAGGAACCCCTGATTTTATCTTTCAAATTGAGGAGGAAAACATATTCAAAACCTTAAATTGACCCTGCAATTGTGTAGTTCTATCTTAGGGCTATCTAACAAACTTTGAATCACTCGATTTGGAGCTCTGAGCTGGAAGTTATGATCGGTTGAAGTTGGGTCTGGAAGGGGTTACAATAGTCCCACATTGTCAATTTCTGAGCGTGCGCATGGGGATAAAACGATTTTGTTACCCCAGCTATTCAGTCGTCAGCGCTCGGCACACCAGTTACTGATCTGAGCATTCTGAATATTCTGAGCATGTGCATGTGTGTGTGCAGGCTTGTGTGCCTGCGGGTGTGCACCCTTGTGGGCGTGAGCGAGTGTGCCCTGGGAGGGTGAGAGGCCTAGGAGGCCAGGTTGAGCCCGATTGGCTTGAGACTATGAACCGAAATGAAATAAATCAGAATCGAACCTAATTGAGATTAGGCAAGGACTGAGTAGGGTCTGGTCCTACACTGGTCTCAGGGTGATGTGTATCCTCGAAAGGTCATCACCGTAAATAAAATAATTTTTGGTTAAAAAGTAAAAAAACCTGGTTCAGCTGAAGGACTTAAGGAAAGACGAGCTGCTGAAGGTTAAAGTTAAGTGTTGAGAAAGCTAAGGTTAAGTGAAGAGCTGAAGCAAAGGAAAGAAAGATGAACAAGCACTAAGGTAAGAGAAGAAGGTAGGAGAAGACTAAGGGAAGAGAAGGTAGGAACAAAAGAAGAGAGGTAAGAGAAGATTTCAAGAGAAAATAAAAATAAAGTAAAAGAAGAGAAAGAAAAGGAGAAGATAAGAGGATGAAGAAATAAATGAAGAAAGGATATTATTTTTCTTGCGTCATTTTAATTACTTTTTGTTCTTAATTGTAAAATGACATGTTTTAATAGAACTCTTATTGCCTTAATTGTTTTGAAATAAAATTGGAAAACTAGCATGTTTACTTGTTAATAAAGTACATCATTTGAGTAAATATGTTTTTTATATGGAATTGTTGTATATTCTTTATAGTTTAAATATTTTGGCAAAATTCATGTTCTAAAATCAACCTAGTTATACATCTTAAACTTATAGAGAAATAAAAGAGAATTGGTGAATTTGAAAAATTATTATACCTTCCAGTGAACGACCTGGAGTCAACCAGTAAAAATTTCTAAAATGTTAGGTTAATTCGACCCTATACTATACAACCGACATAATTTCGAGTTAACCTAAGTGACTTTTTCTACTCTTAATTTAGTGAAATTAACTTAATTACTGAGTTGAGTGAAAAGACACGCGATTATTTCAATGGCGTCGTTGCTGGGGAGGTAATATTTTGCTCATTAAAATATTTCCTAGCATTGCTTCGTCTAACCACCATTTTAATGGTGCTGTTGCCGGGGAGGTAATATTTTGCCTCACTAAAATTTAAAAGGATTAATTATCTAATTAGGAGGTATTTTGTAAATATATTTTTATTTTTAATAAATTTTTTTCTAATTAGATGTATTTTGTTTTATTTTTCTTTTATTTTTATTTTCTATTTTCTTTTCAGGTTTACCTTCATGGGTGATCTCAGGAGAAGGCGAGAATCAGTTTTACTATTTTTGTTTTTGTGAGTATTTCTTAATCTTTTGTTTTGTTACATTTAAAAAATAAAAAAATACAAAAATACATCTTTATCTGACTAGTAGCAGCATATACATAGGCATACACTCTTAGGAGTGCATATTATCTACTAGTATTAGTGCGATCTGACTCGGGAATTTTTTAAACTATTTTCTCGCATCAGCCGGAAAACACGAGAAAATGTACATAGATCCCTATCCTCTGAGAAATTAAAAAGACCACATATTTTTGTATGAAAGATATAAAAAGTGGCCATTGTAGTTTAATTGATATATTTTTGAAAAAGATTAACTAAAAAGAGGAAGTAAAATTTGTGACTTAAATCTGTTTGCAGAATGCATGCTGGTTTTTATATCGCTATCGTCTGTTGCATGCTATCACGCACACAGCGCAATCGCTAGAGTCACACGAGTCTATTTTTCTATCTCTCCTCTTTGCACCTCTTAGGGCTTTGGCCGAAGATCAACAAGTCTGTCTCACTACTAGAGCCCCGGGGAGCCAGTAGTGAGCGGTCTCGATCCTAGACCTTATACCTTTGAGCTTTAAGGTACGCACCTACGTAGACACGGATTAGGATGCATATTTTGATACTGTTACTCTATTTGTTTACATCAAATTACTTTTCTTATCTTAGGAATCTCTTCTTTCCTTTGAAAGAAGAGCAAAACTTGCGTCTTTTGTGCTGTTTTGCAGGTTTTTTGTGCCACTGTTTTCTTATTGGTGGTGTGCATTTGCCTTTGCACATTATTTTCCGTTTATGGATGGGAGGTGATCCTTGCATCCGCCTCTTGGACCACCATTGACAGATGATTCTAGGCCGGTTGCAGATAAGCAACCAATGGTTTTCCCGTCTGATCCATCTACTTCTATGGATCCAATGCAGAACCTTAATCCTGAGATCCCTTCTTCTTCTAGTCAGGGGGAGATGCTGCCTTTTGGCATTCGTGAGGTGCTCCTGAACCAGAATCTTAGGATGCTAGAGCAAACAAGACAAATCAATTTATTAACAGCAGCCTTAGATAATTTACAAACTCTTCAAACCCGTTCTACACCTCAACTTGAGGCAGGTTTTGAAAACCCTAATTTACCGATCTATCATCCAAGGCCTCTACTTAGAGATTATTATAACCCATCTAATGCACAAGTAGAGCCTAATGTTAGGATACCTATTGGGGAAAATGATCCAGAATTAAAGCCAAACATCATAGGTTTAATCCCCCACTTTCACGAATTTGCATCCGAGGATCCATTTCAACACATAAAAGATCTTAAAAATTTATCCCAAACTCTTGGTCCTCGAAATCAAAGTAGGGAAATCCTACTAATGAAAATGTTCTCTTTTAGCCTTAAAGATAAAGTAGCTTATTGGTATAGAACTATAGCAAGACCAATCTCAACTTGGGCTGAACTCGAATCTGCATTTTTGAAGAAATTCTTTCCTATTGGTCGAACCAATGATTTAAGGCAAGCAATTACTACTTTCAATCAAAATCAAGGAGAACCAATTCATGAAGCATGGGAATGTTTTCATGAATTGCAAAGGAAATGCCCACATCATGACATCCCTCATTGGCAACTCATGCATATCTTTTATTATGGTTTACAAGAGGGCATTCGCAATCTAGTTGATGCCTCTTGTGGAGGGAATTTTCTAAATCGCGATGTAGAATCCGCTTTAGAATTATTTGAAGGGATGGCAGAAAACTCAATTAATAACGCATCAATGTCGCAATTTACACGCGGAGAGAATACAAATCACCAAAATCCACATAAGGGCATTCACGAGATCGGTAATCCGTCCAGTTCAAAGGATCTAGAGATTATTGCAGAAAAATAGGACAAAGTAGATATCGTAGCAAAGCATCTCAATGAGGTTAGAAATACAATGAAGACTCTTACGCCTCTACTTGCTACGAATCCTGCGTATTCACCTGTTTCGCAAATTCACGTGGGGAGGGAATTTGTGAATAATATGGATTCTAGAGATCCATCTTCCTTGGGTTTTCTATCTACTCCTTCACTAACCCAAGGAGGGACCTTTGTCCCACAATCTTACCCACCTTTTCTGTTGTAGAAAACACATCGTATCTTCTAGGTTTACATGCCATCTAGGAAAATACTCCAAGACCAAACCCTTATTCAAATTCCTATAATCCTGGATGGAGAAGCCACCCAAATTTTTCTTGGGTTGATCAAAATCAAAATCAAAGACCAAATTATCCGAATCAGACCCATTTTAACCCACCTCCATTGCCTCCTCAGCAATCAGATTTAAGGCCTAACCCGATGAGTATGCAGAATTACTCTAGGCCTATTAGAGATACACAACTAGACCAGATTTTAAGAGCTGTGTCAGAGAGCCAGCGACAAAATGCTGAAGCTCTCGTTGAGATCCATAGGCAATGTAAGGTAGAGTTGGCTGATTTAGGAAATCAGATCACATTTTTGGCTGAGTCTCGTCAGCCAAGTACTCTTCCATCTCAGCCAATTCCGAATCCTAGGAATCTACGAAATCCTAGGCTAAATCAAGGCCAAGTCCACTTCATTAATCAAGCCTTTGATTCTAATCATAACTCATCCTCCATATTACCTGAAAATAACCCACCAAACCCGCATCAACAACCTATTTTGTGTCAAAATGACCTACTTATTATTAAGAACAAAAACTGATTTTGTTGATCTTCTGAACTTGGTGGAATCATCTTTCATAAATTGCCTTAATCTTAAACATTCTACATCTCAACCTAAATCAGATCTATTCTTCATAAGATTCACTCTGATCTTTCTGAGATTTTTCACGAGAATCTAATTTTGGGTTCTACGAGATCTATTCTAGGCAATTTCTGGACAAGTTTTGATTGGGTGGTTTAATCTGTTTTCTATTTATCTTGAATTAATTCTTTCATAACTCCTCTATTTTTACCGTATACCTATTCTTTTTAGGAGTTCTTTACCAGGGTTTACGCCTAGCTGAAGGCGTAAAACTTAGCACTTGTACATAGCTATTTTTTGTTTTCATCTTTTTGATTTTCTTCTACACTTATTTTAAAATTTCACTTTATATCATATTGATTACCTTTATTTAGTCCAACTGACCACTCTGACCTTTGGTCAGACTCGAAATCGTATGCATGGAGATTTTTAATCTCCTCTATTCGACTCCTTCCATCACCCTATACTAAATGAAGTGTAATATCTTTTCACCCTTCTTACATTGAGGACATTGTAAAATTTTGGCTTAGGGGGGTGTTGAAGTGAAATTTTCACTTTAAGTGTGGGTTAAAAATAAACACATAAAAATTAAATATCCATGAAATTAAAAAAAAATATAAATTCTAAAAATGATAAAAATTTTAAAAAATCAAAAATTTCATAAAAAATGGAAAAATTTTTGAAAAAAAATCATAAAAATTGAAAAATCTTATATACATAAAAATAAAAATATATAAATACAAAAATTTGAAAAGAAAATTCTTAAAAACAATAAAAGGGGTATATTCATTTTTAATAAAGAAGAAAAGAAGAAGAATATATATATATTTTAATTAAGACCTTAATTTTCTTTTAGGTCAAAAGTTTAAAATGTATATAGAATATATATAGGTATTTAAGAGCATTCAATTCTTAATTAGATTTTACTTAAACATTTCGTAAAAACACACTTTTGTGTTTAAAATTTTTAAAATAAGATTTTATTTGAATTAGGAATATTTTAAATCTTTTAAGGATTTGTTTTTCTATTCTTACCTTGAATTAAGAAACTAATTGTGTTAAGATTTAAACTTAAGCTTTGGAATTAAATTATAACTTTTTAATCAATTAGATTAAGTAATCATTTTGCTTTTTGAAAATTTGATTCTATCATAAAGTTAAGTAAAAGACCATATATTCAGAGTTAATTAAATAGAGAGTTAGTAGATTTTAGTTTACAAAACTTACAAGCTAGAGATAAATAACTGGACGTGATAAATTTTGTCTTAACGAATCCTGTAGGAGGAAACTAAAAATTTGAAGAACCTGAGAGTAAAGAGCTTTGTTGTCCAAGCTCTGGTTTGAGAGCTAAGTAACCTAAACATCTAAATTCACACACATAGAATTGTCTTGTTGGCATATGAGACCGCGAAAACACAGAGGTTAAGAGATCAGTTTTGAATCCTCTTTAGTCTAAGGATTTTTGCGGGGCGGTTCTTGAAAGGGTGAAGGATATGCCACACACCTAGAAAAAGGAATTGGAGAATAAAGTTAGTAAGAAAAATGAGAAGGGGGAAAAGAAAAAAAATAAAATAAAATACCCTGCAGTTAAGTGCCTTGTTAAAAAAGGGTGTTTATGTAGTTTTTCCACATAATAAATAAAGGCATCTCGTTACAAATGGATGCTACCCTTCCTTCCATCCAATAAAAAGAACACCTTGCTACAAATGGGTGTTCTAACCTATAGAAAAAGTGAAGAAAAATATATGGAGAAAAAAATATTAGGAATAAGAGACCTAGTGGTCCACCGGGGAGATATACACAAAAAGTGTTGACCTCGGGATAGAAAAGTGGTGAGGAGAAAGCAACCAAACCTAAGTAAGGCCAAGCCAAAGGCTTGATTTGGAATAATTGGGATTGGAAAATGATGTCTTAAGATCTGGATTTTTGCAACTTTGGATGCCTTTAGGACAATTCTCTTCACTAAGCACAGATTTTTTAAAATCATAGCTACTGAACCTTGGTATTGGGCAATGAAGCCTAAGAAATTAGATTTTGAAGATTTTAAGTTGAGACCTAAAGGAGAAGAATTGACAGAATCCTAGGTCTAGAAGTTAATCTTTAGTGTTGTACACTAGTAAATTAGAGTTTTACTACTCTAAGTTTAATTAATAATGAGTATCTGGTTAATTTGCTTAAACTTATATTGATAAAAGTCAAATATCATAAACAAGGGATTAACTTAAATCTATTTGAGTTTTTGAGTTAAAATTTAATTCTCAATTCTTAAGTTTTGTTTCCTTAAAACACTTTGTATTCTAATTTGAGTTGAGAATAGTTACAAAGATTAAGAGATTTTTTAAGAATTCTAATTCTGAATAAAATTCTTGCTTACAAATTGCTTTAAGTGTGTTTTTGAAAATGTTATAAGTATAAATCTAAGTAAGAAAATTTTCACATAAGCTCTATACATTAATCATTTATATTAAACTTTAAAAAAATTTTCTGACCTGAGCTTTCCTCTACATAGTTACTATTAATAATAATTTAAACCCAAGTGCTTTAAATCATCATTGTCTTAGTTAATTTTTCTAGGGACTAGCAAAACTTTGGCTTGGGGGTATGATGAGACACTCATCATGATCTCTAATTACTCCTAATTAACTAGTCTTCCTAGTTAATTAGCTAAGGTTATGAACATATAAGGGTTAATTATAAAATAAGGGATATTTAGTAAAGGACCTTAAAATAAGTTAAAAATGACATTTTATCATTCAATTAACATTATTAATAATCTAGATAATAATTGAACTCGAAATCCTATTAATCATTCCCTTAATTAATAAGATATGTAACTTAAATATAATGTATACCTAAGTATATAATAACTTAAGTAATTCTTATTAATCTAATAAATTAAGCCAAAAAGGTCAAAAATGTAAATTCAAGGAAAAAACATAATATTTACCTTATTTACTAACATATATAAAAAGTTGAAAAAGATCTAAATTAAAATAAACCTTCAAAACCTAGGTTTACATTTTGGTCCTTAATATTTATTACAATCGGGTCTTATATCTCACATAGGTCCTTAAGTTTTATTACATATAAGTCCCTTTTCATCTTCTTCTTCTTCTTCTTCAGCTGAATGAACAGCTGGCAGCAGAGAGTCACGCCACCGCATGATCACCTCCCTGCCGACATCAACCTTCTTTGTCCAAGCTCTCGCAGCTTACGCTCACCACCTCCTCTTGATCCACCGGTCTGGATTAATCGGAAATCCTATTTTTCAGTTGGAGATAACCTTACCGTCGTCGAAGACGACGTCGGAGGTTAAGCTCCTCAAGCTCCTTCTTTGGCCAGACCCCGCCACTCTCTTCGCCGCCAACTACTATAAATACCCCCTCACCCCTCAGATTTTACTCAAGTTGGCTCCCTTCCCTCTTCTAACACTGCAGCCGACCCAATAGGCTATTCATCCAAAACTTCGACGACTTTCCATTTCATTTTCCGACTTCCTCCATCCATTCTGATCAGTCGAGGAGATCCACCATGGCCTTCCGCATATCTGACACAGGCACCGACCAAAGGAATCCTCTGCTCCACCTCAAATCTACCCGCTAGAGATCTTTCTTCCACCCTCTGATTTCGTCGTCCGCTATGAACCTTCGGCAGAACCCTATTGACCCCTTCATCCAGGTAACAGTAGGAGTAGGAGTAGGAGTAGGTTAACTTAGTTAGTTTAGGTAGTTAGATTAGAGTAATTTTAGAATTTTAGTTTCATCTTCTCCAACTCCAACGAGCTCCTTGAGCTCGCCAGAGCTTTAATCTTGTCTTTTGAAATCGCTGTCCACTTTCCTTTAACTTCCATGATCATTTCTAAATCACTTAATGGCTTAATTGATCACCTAATCGCCTAATTCACATTTCACCTCCACCAACTACTATCACTGTCCATGGTGACAGTAATCGACCTAATTCCACCTTCATAGGGTCTTGCATCATTTATCCATCACTTATGGACCCTAATCGACACTATAATACATATTATTATCACATATAAATTAAACGCCCAATCTTAATTAAGCTCCTAAGCTCGCTGTCAATGGCGGCTCAAGAGCAGTTCAAATCCTAAATTAAATATATATTTATGAATATAAACACTTGTTGACTTATTTTAACCTCTCAATCGAGTGGTTAAACAACTTCTGAGCTTATTTCAAATCAAATTTTTAAAGAAACAAATTCACTGTCAAATCTTAACTCTAATGAACAAAATGGGAATTAAATGTGATATTGAGGTTCCTTGCAACCTCAGGATCCTTTTTAGGCTAAAAATTGTAAGTTTTCACAATCTGTGCACACTTTTCACATTTTCTGAACTCCCCGGAGCTCTAGTGAGCTCCGGCGAGCCAAATTTGTACTTCAGCCTCTAGAATTTGTTGAGAAGCTCCAGAATGATATTAAATGGATCACTCATTACTCTAAGATGATTCTTGGAGGATTAAGTGTTTGGAGCCGAAGATTGAAGTTCATCTTCTCCAACTCCGGTGGAGTTGGAGAAGTCTATTAGTTAGGTTTAAGTTGAGTTTAAGGAACCTAGAAGCTTCAGTGCGATGCACTGAAGCTGTGCATGACTTCATTCCACTGTAACAACCTCTAATTTCCTTTGACGAACACACACATTTTGAACCTCAGGTGGCAAGCCTGAAACCCTAGAAATTAGGGTCAGAACACTTATCTGAAGATCTTAATAAGTTCCTGAGTTTGAGAAGACTTTATTCGAGGCTTTGATTTCCTGTGGAGAAGTTTTTAATGGAAAGTCAATTTTTGTTCCTTCACAATCAAACATGAGTTTGATATTCTAAATCTGAGCATGATTTGATGAATTGAGAGGCTTAAACAAATTCTGAGATTCTATTGGAATATTTTAGAGAGATTTGACTGAGCTCAAACATGTATTTTCATAGGATTTTAGTTCGTGTCAGTTTGGGTTACTTTCGAACCCAAACTAACAGGAGAAGCATTTTGTTGAAATATGAACTTGAATCTTGCCGAGTTAAGTCTGTTATAACCCTTAGAATTAGTTTAAATCAATTAAAAACATTCTTAAGTGTCTGTTGCACAAATTAAAGTTTGAAAATTTTGATCTCTGAAGCTTTCAGAGAAGTGAAAAGCTTCTCTGCTGGTTCTGAAGTTCTTGAGAGCTTAAAACTTACTCTAACAGATGCAAAATCATCTGTAGAACTTGTATAGACCATTAAGTGAGAGAGAAAAGTCCATCTGAGGACTCTGTGACATTAAAACCACTTCCAGGTGTTAATTAACCCGTAGGAACCCTTGATTTTATCTTTCAAATTGAAGAGGAAAACATCTTCAAAACCTTAAATTGACCCTACAATTGTGTAGATCTATCTTATAGCTTTCTAACAAGCTTTGAATCACTCGATTTGGAGCTCTGAGCTGGAAATTATGATCAGTTGAAGTTGGGTCTGGAAGGGGTTACGATAGTCCCACATCGTCAATTTCTAAGCGCGCGCATGGGGATAAAACGATTTTGTTAACCCGGCTATTCAGTCGTCAGCGCTCGGCGCATCGGTTACCGATCTAAGCATTTTGAATATTCTGAGCATGTGCATGTGTGTGTGTGGGCTTGTGTGCTTGCAGGTGTGACCCTTGTGGGCATGAGCGAGTGTGCCCTGGGAGGGCGAGAGGCCTGGGAGGTCGGGTTGAGCCGGATTGGCTCGAGACTATGAACCAAAATGAAATAAATCAAAATCGAACCTAATTGAGATTAGGTGAGGACCGAGTAGGGTCTGGTCCCACCCTGGTCTCAGGGTGATGTGTATTCTCGAAAGGTCCTCGCCGCAAATAAAATAATTTCTGGTTAAAAATTAAAAAAACCTGGTTCAGCTGAAGGACTTAAGGAAAGAGGAGCCACTGAAGGTTAAATTTAAGTATTTAGCTGATGGCTAAGTATTGAAAGCTAAGGTTAAGTGAAGAGCTGAAGCAAAGGAAAGAAAGAAGAATAGGCACTAAGGGAAGAGAAGAAGGTAGGAGAAGACTAGGGGAAGAGAAGGTAGGAACAGAAGAAGAGAGGTAAGAAAAGAGCTTGAGAGGAAATAGAAATAAAGGAAAAGAAGAGAAAGAAAAGGAGAAGAAGATAAGTGGCTAAAGAAATAAATGAAGAAAGGATATTATTTTTCTTGCATCATTTTAATTACTTTTTGTTCTTAATTGTCAAAAGGCATGTTTTAACAGGAAACCTGGGTTTGGAGGAGAGAGAAGATCCGGCAAAATTTGAATTCTCCTTTGGGAAGGAAGCTCCGGCGAGGATGGCCGGCCGCCTGAGGGGCCTCGACGCCCATGCTGATGGCTCCGATGAATGGGCGGTATGGCACTCACGATCTTGGTGCAGGAGGGTGCATGGCTCCCATGTGCCTAATGGAGTTGGGGCCCTGGGCAAGAGGGGTTTTCAAGGTGGCTGGGACAGAAGTCGGAGGGAGGTGATTTGCTTTAGATGTCAGCTTCGGTGACACCTGGCGGCGACCTGCCGGCGGCCATTGCTTTGTCTTGCATGTGGAGGATTTGGTCACAAATGGGACGCCTGCCTGGTGACTTGCAGTGATTTTGGGGGCAGGGATTGCAATACACCTTCGCGGCCTAGGGGTGAGGTGCAGATGCCCTTCCCACCTCAACTCTCGGGGGACACACTATGGATGTGGAGATTCCCCTGACCGAGGATGTCAAGGTAGCTGAGCTGGCTCTACATGGTGCTTTGATTGGAGAAGTAATGGTGGGTACCCTTTCGATGGACAGAATTCGGCAATTGGTGAGCTCTCTTACTCTATCAACTGATGCTTGAAAAATTGCAGTTATCTCTTCGTCGCGATTTATGCTTTTTGATGTGGGTGCAGTAGATGTAGAGAAGTACTGCTTTCAAACTAGCAAATTGGGGGGATTATCAGTGATCTGGTGGCTGGTATCCCCCTTTGATGGCTCTCTGCCTGAGTGTCCCCCTCAAAGGGCAGCTTCCAGGTTTGGTGTTCTTGTGATCAGAGGTCTGCCTCTACATCTAAGGTCTAGTAAGGTGGTGGAAAACATGGTAGCCGGGTTTGCATCTATGGCCGAGGATGCTGTTGTTGGTTTCATTGAAGGAGATGCCAATGTTCTAAAAGTGAGGGTGAAGGTCTTCAGGGCTGGTACCATTCCTGATAAACTGATCCTCAGATGTGGGGGCAGCTCTTGGATGCTCTTTTTTAATTTTATTGTGGCAAATAGGGAGGTCATGCCTAGACATCACCCCCCCTCTTATGCTGAGGTGCTGAAAACCAAAATTCCTTCCTTGCAACCAAACTGTGCTAGTCAGGAGGTGGTGGCAGAATCCGTTAAAGGTAGGGAATCAGTAGATGGGGTAGGGAGATTGGGAGTTGAGGAGGTGAGGACTGAAGCTCTGGAGGGTGTGGCTGAACTACCTCTGATCCAAGACCTCCCCTCTTATGCTGAGATGCTGAAAACCAAATCTCCTTCTTTGCAACCAAACTGTGCTAGCCAGGAGGTGGTGGCAGAATGCTCTAAAGGTAGGGAACTGGTAGATAGGGTAGGGAGCTTGGGAGTTAAGGAGATGAGGACTGAAGCTCTGGAGGAAGTGGCTGAAGTACCTCTGATCCAAGAGGTAGCTACAGTGGTGGTTGATGAAGGGATGGAAATGAGCGTGATTAATGAGCCTGTTGATTCTGTTCTGGTGGACTCCTCTGTGAATTCCTTGAACTTGCAGAATTGCTCTCCTGTGGCTAATATCATGCAATTGAAGTCAAAGACTACTTCTATTGCTAGGATTGGGAAACCTCCCTACAAGTTGAGGCTAAGAGGGCACACTCCTGCACAAAGAGTTGATGAACCTGTCATTGCGGCTGTGATGAAGATCAGTAGAGCTTCTACAGCTAAGAAGGGGACAGACCTGACTCCCAAATGAGGGTCCTAACCTAGAATGTGCGTGGGTTGCGCGATAGAAGTAGGAGGGGGCCTCTACTTAGATATCTGCGTGAATGGGAAATTGATTGTGCCATCTTTCAAGAGACAGACATTGATTGTGAGTCTAACAGAGCATGGGAGGAGATGAGGGTAGGTCTTGCAAATGATCTTGTGGTGGTCAACTCCAATTGTAGATCTAGGGGAATTGCCATCTGTTGGAAGAAGCAGCTACTATGTTTAGAGGAGGTTTCTGTGGCTAGGCACCTTTTGACTTGCAGATTCAAAAGAGGCCAGGGGGACAATGTCATCTTTATGACAGGAGTGTATGGTCCAAACGATCCTAACAAGAGGCAGGAGCTGTGGGAGGATTGGAACCTGGCTACAGATTTTGTAGATGGGGGAGCTTGGCTTGTTGGAGGGGACTTCAATTATACTTTATTGGGGAGTGACAGACCAAATGGGGTGGTGGACAACTCTACCACTGGATTCCAATTGATGGTCCAGGCCTTGGGAATGTGTGAATTTCCTTCATCAGGGGCTGAGTTCACTTGGAGGAATGGTAATGGGCTCATGTCCAAGATTTATAGTTTTTTGGCAATGCTAAACTGATGGATCTCTTCCAGATGTCATTTGTTTATGGTCTTGAACTCCCATTCTATGATCATACACCCTTGGTGTTGGACAATGGTGAACAGGTGGTGGCTGGCTCCTACTTCAAATTTAGAAAATCTTGGCTGAGGGAACCAAGGTTCAGAGACATGCTTGCTAGCTGGTGGAGGTCGCAGCAAGGTGAAGGCACGGCTACATTCAGATTGGCTTCCAAGATTGAGGCTTTGAAAGGTATGCTGAAGGAGTATGGAGATATTATCTCTGTTCTCAGACATCAGAAGCATCGTGAGGCCTTGCTAAAAATTCAAGAACTGGATGCCAAGGAAGCTGTGGCTCATCCGTCTGAGCTGGACCTTGCAGATAGAAAGAGATGACAGGGGGTGGTGATTAAAGAAGACCTAAAATTGGAAATGGATTGGAGGGAGCGGTCTAAGCAGCTATGGCTAAGTGAGGGGGATGCAAACACCAAATTTTTTCACCTGGCTACTAGTTCTAGGAGAAGAACTAATATGATCTCTTCAATTGTTATTGAGGGGCGTAGAATTACCTCCTTATCTAATATCAGAGCTGAGGCTGTCAGGTATTTCAAGGAATCTTCAAGAGCTACAGGCAGGGGTAATTGGAGGATGACAGCCAGTGATCTACCCAAAATTAAGGATTCTTAGGGGTCCAACCTGATTGAACCCATATCTGAAGGTGAAGTTCTGAAGGCCATTAAGGATCTCAACTGTGAAGGGTCATCGGGTCCTGATGGAATCCAAGTTTTCTTCTACAAAGAACTGTGGGACATTGTGAGCACAGAGGTTATGGAAGTGATTAGAGAGTTTGAAAGTGGCAATTTTGGCTTTGAAAGGATAAATAGATCTTATTTGTTTCTTCTGCCAAAAACCCTGGGTGCTGAATCCTTCCAGGAGTTTAGACCCATTGCCCTCTCTAACTCATTGTACTTGGTGATTAGCAAGGTCCCAGCCAATAGATTGAGGCCCGTATTTCAAGAGCTGATCCATCCTGCTCAATCAGCATTCCTCCCTGGTAGATCTCTACAAGAATCTTTCATCTTAGCCCAAGAGATGATTTGTGGCTAGCACAAGAGAAAATGCAAGGACTTCCTTTGGAAGGTTGACTTTCGTAAAGCTTATGACTCCATCAGTTGGCCTTATCTCTGGGATGTGCTTAAAAGAAGGGGCTTTCCTTCTACTTGGATAGGTTGGGTTAAAAGATGTTTTACCACTGCCTCCTTCACCCCTTTAATAAATGGAAAACCTTGTGGTGCGTGGATTCAGCCCCAATGTGGCATCAGGCAAGGATGTCCCCTGGCTCCCCTGATCTTCAATTTAGCAGTTGACAATTTGGCTTGGTTTGCCTGTAAGCTTGCTGAAGTTGGTCTTGTTAGAGGATATTCACTATCTTGTAGGAATAATCTGGCTCCCATTCTTCAGTATGCAAATGATACTATTTTTTTTGTTGAAGGATCCATGGATGGACCAATGGCTCTGCATCATATGGTTAATATTTTTGGTGAGCTTTCTAGATTGAGGTTGAATAGAGATAAGTCTGGTTTAGTCTGCTTTGGCTTACCTGAGGTGGAGCAAGATGCCTTAGCAGCCATTTTGATGACTCCCCGCATCAGTCTTCCTATCAGATATCTAGGGTTGCCTTTGAGGTGTTCCAGGATGAAGAAAAGTGATTGGAACTGCCTTTTTGACAAGATTTCTGTGAAACTAGATGGTTGGCATAGCAGGTTCCTATCCAAAGGTGGAAGACTTGTCTTGCTCAACTCAGTAGTCACCTCCATCCCTATCTTCTACTTTTCCATTTTCAAAGCACCAAAATCCATTTGGAAAAGGTTGGATGTGATGAGGAAGAGATTCTTTTGGAAGGGAGCTGGACACAAGGATAGTTTCTTGAAGCCTCTCAAATGGGATCAGATCTACTATCCTAAAGAGAAGGGTGGTCTTGGGATTAAGTCCCTGTAGCATTTTAATGATGCCCTACTACTTAAATGGGCTGCTAAACTGCTGCAAGGTGACCTGAAGCCGTGGTCTATTCTGATTAAAGACAGATATGGAACATCCAACAGCATGCTGTCCAGACTTCAGCCCAACTATCCTTCTCCCTTCTGGAAATCTGTGACTAAGGCATTGACTGATCACTTCCATCTGCTGTAACCATCACTTGGAGAT
This sequence comes from Thalassia testudinum, assembly GCA_037157565.1. Lineage (NCBI taxonomy): Eukaryota > Viridiplantae > Streptophyta > Magnoliopsida > Alismatales > Hydrocharitaceae > Thalassia > Thalassia testudinum. Next base: position 18,057,413 of record JAZHRO010000062.1, on the reverse strand, counting down.
GGCAGGTCTTTCAGTTTCTAGAAGGAGGGATGGTCTGAGCCGGGTGTCATGAAGGAGCTCTATCCAAGAGCCTTTGCTGCAGCAACTTACAAAGATGCCACTGTCAGCAATGTCTGGTCCTGCAGTAGCAGCAGCTAGAATCTGGATGGTGAGGAGGCCAGCAGAAGAGCTACCCGGCTGTGGGGAGAAAAGAGAAGGCTTATATCTGACCTTGAGAGCTTTAGACCTAGGCCTAGAATGGAGGATAGATATCTGTGGGAGGGGATCTATACTGTCCAATCTGGCTATAACAGATTACTGAATTTTGAAGAGGGTTGGAGATATGATTCCATTGACAAGAAGATTTGGTTGTTAAAAATTCCTCTCAAGGTACAAATTTTCCTCTGGCTATGCAGGAGAGATGGTTTAACCACAAGTGATCTACGCCACAGAAGGTTGGGTACTGATCACCATGTTTGTTTTCTGTGTGAGATGAGTACTAACAATGTAAATCACCTCCTTTCTTCATGCCTTGTCACTGATGGCATCTGGAGAAAAATTTGTCAGGAGCCATTACCAGAGTGGGATTCTATCTGGCACGGGTTTGAGGTGAGAGGGAAGCCACATGTTCACATGGCTGCTACTATTTGGTGTGTATGGAAGGCAAGGAATGAGAGACCTTTTCAGGAGAGGCCGATATGTTGTGAGAGTATTGTAAGAGAGTGCTGGTCCCTCATACACTCTTGGGGATCGTTTTTGTAATTTCCCTTACAGTGCACATAATATACTATTCCGGACTACTATCGTAAGACGATAGCTATCCTTTCTATTTTAAAAAAAAAAAGGCATGTTTTAATAAAACAACTTTTATTGCCATAATTACTTGGAAATAAAATTGGAAAACTATCATGTTTACTTGTTAATAAAGTACATCATTTGAGTAAATATGTTTTTTATATGGAATTTGGTATGTTCTTTATAGTTTTAATATTTTGGCAAAATTCATGATTTAAGATCAACCTAGTTATACCTCCTAAACATATAGAGAAATAAAAGAGAATTGGTGAATTTGAAAAATTATTATACCTCATAGTGAACAACCTGGACTCAACTAGTAAAAATTTCAAAAATGTTAGGTTAATTCGACCCTATACTACACAACCGACACAATTTCGAGTTAACCTAAGTGACTTTTTCTAATCTTAATTAAGTGAAATTAACTTAATTACTTAGTTGAGTGAAAAGACACCCAATCATAGACTTGATGGGTGGGAGTGGATTAGTAGAGATAGATGTGATTGTTGGGAGTAGATGTAATGGATGGGAGTGGATTGGTGAGGACTAGATGTAATCGATAGGTGTAGATGTGATGGATGGATGTGGGTTAGGTTAGTAAGGGTAGATGCTAACCCCTTTGCAGTGTTCACTTCTTATAGCACTTATTTTGTCCATGTACGAAAATCCCTCCACTTGATATTGCACCAAATAGGGCCTTAGTGATTTTGGCAAAGCAAGTTTTTTGTCTCCCAAAGCAACTTCTACTGGTTCAAATTAAAGAAGGGTCCAAGAATTCTAGGTACTATTGAAGTTATTCCATTTATTATTATTGCCATTCATTACCATCTATCGTGATTGCCAACCTCACTTGTCACAATCTTTGCTATCTTGATAAACAATTTCTCAGAAAATGAGAGAACCTGAAGTGATATTTGAAGAGATATATTAGCACATAATGCTCCCTTAAATCTACATAAGGACAATAATTATGCATTGATGATGCCAATTGGTCGTGACACCAAGGTCTTAGCATTGCAAAGTGGCAATTGCATCTTGTGGAAAATGCATGTGGAGTGTGAATTGCAGTGAACCACAAGCAACCCTTTCCACTACAGGCATGTAAAAGAAAAAAGATCATAAAAATATCATTATCATAGCATAAGCTTATTACCCAAACCACCTAGCAACTCGATTGGCGATGTATCTTGTCCATTAGTTGCAAGGTGACTAGCGCACTCCTTAAAAGAGTTATAAGCAATCTCTCAAATCATAGGACATTAATGTAACATGTATTCTAGGAGATTGTCCACTTATATCACATCAACCATTCATTAATGAACCACTATCAATCACACACTTGTATTCCCATTCTTAGTATGATTATGAAAGAAAACAAATTCAAATATGCAAAGCTACATCATTATAATTGTGAAGAATAAGAGGCCATGTGGCACATAAGGCCATGTGGTAGTACCACATAGCAGGTCTGCATGCACCCAAGAGCACTGGCCTTAAGGGACTTAGTTGGGCGTGCTTAGAGTCCAAGTTTTCTAAGTTTAGTACGTTTAGGTGTCATTTAACCAAGTTGTTAGAAGGATATGTTATTCCCTAATTTTAGAGATTTGATTGATTATGTTTTCCTCATTTAGAGATTAGGAGTATCTCTCTATATAAAGAGAGAACATATGTAATTTCTTTCTTGAGTTGAATGCAATAATATTCCCAACATCTCTCTTAACTCCCCTCCTTTCTCATCGCTGATTCTCTCTCTCTCTTGGTTCACGCACCCCAACAGTCCACTCGTGAATTGTTCACTCATGTACCAACACACCAAGGACCTCCACACTGCACCAATCTTCGCGTGGTATTAGAGCCATCAATCTAGGCTACTTGGCATGTACGAATCAGAGATATTCAGGAGAAGTTCATGCACAAAAGCAAACTCTCTTGTTCATGGATTCTTTGTGTCAACAAGAAGGCCACCATGCATGGCTTTCTCCTCAGACGTGGGAATTCACTCAATGAATTCCTTGGAAGACCTTGGTGACTTACGTAAGGCCCAAGGATCATGTGGGAATTTCTAAGGGATCCTCTTCTTGTCACATCCAATGCCTTATGCGAAGTAGGAGAAGGATCGTAGATCAAAGGAGATGGCTAGCATTGAGACCATGTTATCAATAGGAGAAGGCAAGGTGGTCTTCCAAGGAATGACCATCAAGCTTCAAGGTGCTTCCAACTACGTCTTGTGGACCTGCGCATTCAAGATATTTGTTAGGGGTCAAGACAAACTCAACGTCCTCGAAGAAGCACCTAAATAGAAAGATGGAGCAAAGAAGAAGCTTGAGAGGGAGAATTACATGGTGATGAACAGGATCATGAACTCAGTTGATCCTACCATTGCCTTAAACATGCTAGATAAGAAGAGCACTTACAAGATTTGGATGACCCTGGAGAAGAGGTATTGTAACGAGCGCGTACCCCAGACGTCTTTTAAGACGTCTGGGAGGTGGCCCAGACGTCTGACCAGACGTCCGGGATAGTTTACAGACGTCTGACGAACAGTTATGCTCGCACGGGATATTCGTCTGCGCGCCTGTGCGCGCAGACCTGCGATCCGCATCTTCTCTGCGGCTGCAGGCGACTGCGACCGTCTCTCCCTCCTCTCCGCGCGGCGTTAAAAGGGGGAGGGGGCGCGCCTCCCCTCCCGTCTCCACCATCTTCCTCCTTCTCTCCTGCCTGTGCGCGAGAGCGAGCGGACGCGAGGGCGCAGCGGCAGCGGCGGCCGCAGTAGGCGCGGAGGAGCTGCGGCGTGCGAGGGCGGGGCTCTGCCGTGAGGGCGAGCTCGCCGGGAGCGGCTTGGCCGGCCGGCGGAGGGCGCAGGGGGCGTAGAGCGTCGCGAAGAGGGACCTGCTGCAGGCGGAGCAGCGGACGCGCGAGGTGCGACGCGGGCGGCGTCGCGAGCGGAGGCCGAGCGAGGTTCTGATTCTGGAAAAATCTCCAGAATCAGACGTCTGGACTGATATCCAGACGGCAAGGTCGACGTCTGTGTGATCATACAGACGTCTGAAAGGTGAGTTCCGCTTTCTCCTTCTTTTTTTGTCGACTGACCGTACTGAGGGAGGAGGGTTGGCTGTGCGCAGGTGTTCGGATTCGTCATCCTTTGCGAATCCGACGTCTGGAAGTTGTACCAGACGGCGGGAGTGACCTCCAGACGTCCGGAGAGACCATCGGACGTCTGGGATCTAGGAGAGACGTCCCCACAGACTTCTGGACGTCCGGGGAACCAAGCCGAACAGGTAATTCTCTGATCCACCGTTTAAGACGTCTGGAAGGAGTTCCAGACGTCTGATTTTGCACAGTATTGTCTTTCTCGACCCGTTAGGGCCCGTTTGGGCTCCGTTTTCCGCGATTCGAGTTGCGTTCGTTTCAGAATTTATTCCTCTACCCACCTACAGTAGCTATACACTGTTTTGAGACACTCCTTGTGTTTGATCCTTGTGATAGGACCTTGTTCGGTTGCAGTCTTGAGAGTCGCGGAGGCGCGCGGGATTCCCGACCACGCCCCCATTACTTCCGTTGTACCTGGTAGAGTGGTTTTAAGTATTAATAAAATCTGTTAAAGTATGGAACCATAACTAGAACCTAGGGCATTGCATGAATCCTAGGAATGAGAAATATATGGAATGATAGCTCCTAGGTGTTGCATGAATCCTAGGGCCGGAAAACTAGATTGTATGATAGATCCTAGGATATGGCATGAATCCTAGGATGGAAAAACTAGTGGAATGTATATTACTGCAGTCTTGGAAAAATGGAAAGGAATATATATAAAGCTGCCTGTAAATTTAATTAACAGCTGCCTGTTATGCATAGAGAATCATGTTGAGATCATGGAATGTGAGAACGTGAATCTGGAAAGTGAAACATATGGTGTTCTGAGATAAAGAGCTGGAACCCTACGGGGAATTAGGAGTGGAACTCCTGGAAAGAAAAGGAATGGAACTGAGATGTAGTTTGTACTATCTCTTGGGTACGCAGTACCAAGGGAAGTACCTGTACCTGTTTTAGTGCAGAGTGGGGCCAGCCGCCCCAGGGACCCGGGGTTAGGCTTGGCCGCTCTGTACCGACTTGTTGGCCCTCGTGTACGTAGTACCGAGGAGAGCTAGTAGTGTTAGGAGAGTACTAGCTACCCCACGGGCCCCGGGGTTCTGCTAGCCTCCTTCACCGACTTGTTAGGCCCACTAGGGCAAACCAGGGTAGTCAGGCGAGGGTGCGCGGACTGTGGAGGGGCAAGGCCCCGGTTTGGTTACTGTGGAGGGGTTGGACCCCTGTTACTGAGAGGGCTCTGCCCTGGTTCCGTGCTGTGCTTTGGGCGCACCCGTTAACGGAAACGACTGACCGCGTGCCTGTACGGGCTAGCTACCTGTGCGTTTATCGCGCGTGCCGTAGTCACCGTTACGTCTGTCAGTGACCTTGGGGTGGTTGACTGAGGGCAGGATCACCACGGGGGACTCTCCCGGCCAGGAGAGCACCACGTGCTACTTCTACTGTTGGAAAAGACTGCAATCAAGATCGTCCCACGAGGACATTCGAGATCAAGTAAAGGATCTGAGAAGTAAATGAAATAGTGAGAAAAAAAATTGAAAGATGTAAATAAAGGAAGTAATAGAACATAACAGCTACTGTACACTCTACTGTTGCCTTTAGTTAGTTTGCCACTCTACTCAGCGTTTTGCTGACGTGTTACACTCGTTACCTTTTTCAGGACCAGGTGTTGAGCAGCCAGGGTCGGCGGCTGCAGAGGACGCTGGGCCGAGTAGGGTCCAGTAGAGTTGCCACAGCTTTGTACCTTCTTTTGTTTCTGTTCTAGTGAGTAGTTTTGTTTCCGCTGTACCTTCTTTACCTACAGTTTTTGTTATATGATAAATGTTGCTTTACTGTTGTGGTGGTACCTACTGTAGTAGTTTCTTTCCTTACTGCTGTACTTTTTACTGTTAGTTATATTCATGCTGAATGTGGTTTATTTTACTGTCTTTTGGTTACTTCCTCGTTGGACGACTGGGTCTTGGGATTAGTCGAGTCGGTCCGGTTCTCGTGTCTCATAGGGACTCGGGAACCGGGTCGTTACAAGATGGTATCAGAGCAAGGTCGTCCCGAGAAGTGAATCAACTGACTGGAAAATAACCAATTCACATGTTTATAGCTAGAGTAGCCACCACAACATATCTCTTGACATGAGCTCTTAGAAGTGTTGTTAGGTACCGTCTGTTTTGACGTTTCCGTTTTGTTTCGCGTTTCCGTTGTAGGAGATGCCGCGTCGTGGAGCTAGGAGGGTGAGCCGCAGGCGCGGCCGAGGTCAGGGCCCGGGGGACAGATATGTCGGGCTTGGAATACATACTACCCCTCCTCTTCTCCTGAGTATACCGTCTCGGGACCTCGTCCAACTGATTCGAGAGGTGGTTCGAGAAGAATTTCAGCTTCCACCCACGTCGCCACCCCCTCCCCGTTCCGAGCGTACGACAGGGGAGTTAGTGGTGGAACGAGATTTCCGCCGCCACACCAGGCGTGTTAGGAGAACTCAACGGAGACACGTGGCATCCGCAGGAGAGCCGTCACGTTGTGCAGGGCCATCAGTGGCCTTTGGGGGCCCTCGACAGGGGCCAGTCGCCAGCACCGGACCCCCGCCTAGCCGACAGCAGGGACTCACTGAGGGCGGGAGTCGGGTTCCCCTCTGCTACCAGTGTGGCCAGCCGGGCCACGTCAGGAGGGACTGCCCATCTAGGGCAGGAGGTCAGCAGATACTTCCCGCGCAGAGCACTGGAGGGCGCGCAGGAGGCCGCGGTTTCCAGGCGCGAGGAGGAGGACCGCAGTCGCGAGGAGGGTACCGGCCAGCACCTACCCGTCCGACGCAGAGTGTGGCTGCTTCGTCCGCACCTAGAGCTGAGGGGCGTATCAACGCCCTAACACACAGGGACGCCAGAGCTTCGGGATCCGTGGTAGCAGGTATGGTTTCAGTTTCTGGCAGACTCGTTTACACGCTTTTCGATTCCGGCGCTACGCACTCGTTTGTCGCAGACAGTTTCGCAGTTAGTTTGGACCAGGATTATACATTGTTAGAGAACCCGTTCGTAATCAGAGGTCCGAGTGGTCAGCTGTTTGTAGCTGAGGAGGTGTACACGGGTTGCGGGGTCAGCATCGGGGGACACAGCCTGCCAGCTGACCTGATTATGATGCAGATGGAGGACTTTGGGGTGATCCTGGGGATGGATTGGCTGTCCGCTTACCACGCATTGGTAGACTGCTTTGAGAGGAAGATTGTCTTCTCCATTCCGGAGTTGCCTTCCGTCGAGTTTCACGGGCAGCCAGTGGACGGAGGTTTCAGGTGCATTTCGGCACTTCAGGCGGCGAGACTTTTGAGCCAGGGGGTGAGGGCTTCTTAGCTTGTGTGGTGGCAGAGCACAGCCCCGTGGCAGACTTCCAGAGCATCCCGGTGGTCAGAGAGTACCCCGACGTGTTTCCAGACGAGTTACCAGGACTACCGCCCGAGCGTGAGATCGAGTTTGAGATCTCACTAGTACCAGGGACCAACCCCATCTCCACCGCGCCATACAGGATGGCACCGCTTGAGCTGCGAGAGCTCAAGTCTCAGTTGCAGGACCTTTTGGAGAAGGGTTTCGTGAGGCCCAGTGCGTCTCCCTGGGGAGCCTCGGGACTGTTTGTGAAGAAGAAGGATGGGACCCTACGCCTTTGTGTGGACTACAGACAGCTGAATAGGGTCACCATCAAGAACAGATATCCGCTGCCGAGGATTGACGATTTGTTTGACCAGTTGCGGGGTGCCAAGGTGTTTTCCAAGATCGACTTGAGGTCTGGATACCACCAGTTGAGGATCAGGGAGACCGACGTCTCCAAGACAGCTTTCCGCACCCGGTACGGACACTACGAGTTTTTGGTCATGCCGTTTGGGCTGACCAATGCCCCCGCTGCTTTCATGGACCTGATGAACCGGGTGTTCAGACCGTACTTGGACCAGTTTGTGGTGGTTTTCATAGATGATGTACTCATCTATTCTAGAGATCGGACGCAGCACGGACAGCACTTGCGGATGGTTCTGGACACTCTGAGACGACGCAGGCTGTACGCCAAATACAGCAAGTGCGAGTTCTGGTTGAGGGAGGTGACCTTTTTGGGTCATGTGATCTCTGGAGACGGCCTGCCAGTGGATCCCGCCAAGGTCGAGGCAGTGCTCAGGTGGGAGAGACCGCGTTCAGTCACTGAGATTCGCAGTTTCCTGGGACTGGTAGGTTACTACAGACGGTTCATCAGAGGGTTTTCGCAGATTGCACGTCCTATGACACAGTTGACTCGGAAGGATGTGCTTTTCACTTGGACAGACGCCTGTGAGGCGTGTTTTCTGGAGCTGAAGGAGAGGTTGACCTCGGCTCCCGTGCTCACCATTCCTGACAGTAGTGGCGGGTTCGTCGTGTACACGGACGCTTCCTTGCAGGGGTTAGGAGGTGTGCTCATGCAGAGGGGTCACGTGGTCGCTTACGCTTCGCGGCAACTGAAGCCCCATGAGCATACCTACCCTACCCACGACCTAGAGTTGGCAGCTGTTGTCTTCGCGCTGAAGACATGGAGGCATTACTTGTACGGTGAGACCTTCGAGATTTTTACAGATCACAAGAGCCTCAGATATCTTTTTGACCAGAAGGAGCTCAACATGAGACAGAGACGTTGGTTGGAGCTCCTGAAGGACTACGACTGCAGCATCTCCTACCACCCGGGAAAGGCCAATGTGGTGGCTGACGCCTTGAGCCGTAAGGCGCCCGCACGCTTGGCCAGTCTACAGTTACAGAGTTGGAGCCTTTTGGAGGAGGTGGGCAGTTGGCGACCTCTAGAGTTACGAGGGTACTGTGGGGCAGTGACGGTGACACGGCAGACCAGACCAGAGTTGATAGACCGCATCATCACGGGACAGATGGCCGATCCGTACTTGCAGTCTTTGCGCGACAGAGTACTGTCAGGGGACCCAGGGGACTTCTCTTTCACAGACCAGGTGTTACGCTTGAGGGGACGGCTGTGCGTCCCCAGAGACGAGGAGCTGTTGAGAGAGCTCCTGACTGAGGCACACGGTTCCAGATTCACCATACATCCCGGAAACACGAAAATGTACCATGACTTGAGACGTGAGTTCTGGTGGAGAGGGATGAAGCGGGATGTGGGTGAGTTCGTGCAGCAGTGCTTAGTGTGCCAGCAGGTGAAAGCCGAGCATCAGAGGCCTGCAGGGCCGCTTCAGCCGCTTCCAGTGCCAGAGTGGAAGTGGGAGAGCATCACCATGGACTTGGTGGTGGGTTTACCTGTTACCCAGCGAGGACACGACGCGGTCTGGGTAATAGTGGATAGGTTGACGAAGACGGCACGATTCTTGCCGATCCGAGTCACTTTGGGACCAGCACAGTTGGCAGAGAGGTATATCCGTGATGTGGTGCGACTACACGGAGTTCCGTGGGAGATCGTATCCGACCGGGATACCCGCTTTACGTCCCAGTTTTGGGCTGAGTTTCAGCAGGCTTTGGGGACGAGGTTGAGGTTTAGCACGGCTTACCACCCCCAGACGGACGGACAGTCGGAACGCACGATACAGACACTTGAGGATCTTTTGCGTGCCTGTGTACTAGACTGGAGGGGCTCTTGGGAGGAACACCTGCCCCTGGCAGAGTTTGCATACAACAACAGTTATCACTCGAGCATCGGCATGGCTCCCTACGAGGCTCTGTACGGACGGAAATGCACGGCACCCTTGAGTTGGGTTGAGGTGGGGACCAAGTGGGAGGTTGGCCCCAGGTTGATCCGGCAGAGTCAGGAGGTAGTTGAACAGATCCACAGACGACTCCGCACTGTCAGGAGCAGACAGAAGAGCTACGCAGATCGCAGACGCAGAGAGGTGCAGTTCGAGGTTGGGGACCACGTCTTTCTTCGTGTTTCGCCCATGAAGGGCTTACAGCGGTTTGGGGTGAGAGGGAAGCTCGCGCCGAGGTTCGTGGGGCCCTTCGAGGTCCTGGAGCGGGTTGGACCCGTTGCTTACAGACTTGCCCTTCCCCCGCAGCTTTCTGGTGTGCACGACGTGTTCCACGTGTCCAACCTCAGGAAGTACGTAGCCAATCCCAGCCACGTACTGAGTCACGAGAGCGTCGAGGTGAGCGACGACCTGACCTACCCCGAGCGGCCAGTGCAAATCCTAGACCGAGCCGTCCGCAGGTTGAGACGAAAGCAAGTACCCCTGGTAACGGTTTTGTGGAGGAGCCAGCGGTACGAGGAGGCTACCTGGGAGCCTGAGGCGGCAATGCAGGAGCGGTACCCAGAGCTTTTCGCGGGTACGTCTTTTCGGACCGGCTTCGGTCCTCTTTGAGTTTGTTATGGTTATTTGGACATCCTTTTTCCGCACCCTAGTTGGCGCAAGTTTCGGGGACGAAACTTCCTTTGAGTTTGTTATATTGTAACGAGCGCGTACCCCAGACGTCTTTTAAGACGTCTGGGAGGTGGCCCAGACGTCTGTCAAGACGTCTGGGATCACATCCAGACGTCTGACCAGACGTCCGGGATAGTTTACAGACGTCTGACGAACAGTTATGCTCGCACGGGATATTCGTCTGCGCGCCTGTGCGCGCAGACCTGCGATCCGCATCTTCTCTACGGCTGCAGGCGACTGCGACCGTCTCTCCCTCCTCTCCGCGCGGTGTTAAATGGGGGAGGGGGCGCGCCTCCCCTCCCGTCTCCACCATCTTCCTCCTTCTCTCCTGCCTGTGCGCGAGAGCGAGCGGACGCGAGGGCGCAGCGGCAGCGGCGGCCGCAGTAGGCGCGGAGGAGCTGCGGCGTGCGAGGGCGGGGCTCTGCCGTGAGGGCGAGCTCGCCGGGAGCGGCTTGGCCGGCCGGCGGAGGGCGCAGGGGGCGCAGAGCGTCGCGAAGAGGGACCTGCTGCGGGCGGAGCAGCGGACGCGCGAGGTGCGACGCGGGCGGCGTCGCGAGCGGAGGCCGAGCGAGGTTCTGATTCTGGAAAAATCTCCAGAATCAGACGTCTGGACTGATATCCAGACGGCAAGGTCGACGTCTGTGTGATCATACAGACGTCTGAAAGGTGAGTTCCGCTTTCTCCTTCTTTTTTTGTCGACTGACCGTACTGAGGGAGGAGGGTTGGCTGTGCGCAGGTGTTCGGATTCGTCATCCTTTGCGAATCCGACGTCTGGAAGTTGTACCAGACGGCGGGAGTGACCTCCAGACGTCCGGAGAGACCATCGGACGTCTGGGATCTAGGAGAGACGTCCCCACAGACTTCTGGACGTCCGGGGAACCAAGCCGAACAGGTAATTCTCTGATCCACCGTTTAAGACGTCTGGAAGGAGTTCCAGACGTCTGATTTTGCACAGTATTGTCTTTCTCGACCCGTTAGGGCCCGTTTGGGCTCCGTTTTCCGCGATTCGAGTTGCGTTCGTTTCAGAATTTATTCCTCTACCCACCTACAGTAGCTATACACTGTTTTGAGACACTCCTTGTGTTTGATCCTTGTGATAGGACCTTGTTCGGTTGCAGTCTTGAGAGTCGCGGAGGCGCGCGGGATTCCCGACCACGCCCCCATTACTTCCGTTGTACCTGGTAGAGTGGTTTTAAGTATTAATAAAATCTGTTAAAGTATGGAACCATAACTAGAACCTAGGGCATTGCATGAATCCTAGGAATGAGAAATATATGGAATGATAGCTCCTAGGTGTTGCATGAATCCTAGGGCCGGAAAACTAGATTGTATGATAGATCCTAGGATATGGCATGAATCCTAGGATGGAAAAACTAGTGGAATGTATATTACTGCAGTCTTGGAAAAATGGAAAGGAATATATATAAAGCTGCCTGTAAATTTAATTAACAGCTGCCTGTTATGCATAGAGAATCATGTTGAGATCATGGAATGTGAGAACGTGAATCTGGAAAGTGAAACATATGGTGTTCTGAGATAAAGAGCTGGAACCCTACGGGGAATTAGGAGTGGAACTCCTGGAAAGAAAAGGAATGGAACTGAGATGTAGTTTGTACTGTCTCTTGGGTACGCAGTACCAAGGGAAGTACCTGTACCTGTTTTAGTGCAGAGTGGGGCCAGCCGCCCCAGGGACCCGGGGTTAGGCTTGGCCGCTCTGTACCGACTTGTTGGCCCTCGTGTACGTAGTACCGAGGAGAGCTAGTAGTGTTAGGAGAGTACTAGCTACCCCACGGGCCCCGGGGTTCTGCTAGCCTCCTTCACCGACTTGTTAGGCCCACTAGGGCAAACCAGGGTAGTCAGGCGAGGGTGCGCGGACTGTGGAGGGGCAAGGCCCCGGTTTGGTTACTGTGGAGGGGTTGGACCCCTGTTACTGAGAGGGCTCTGCCCTGGTTCCGTGCTGTGCTTTGGGCGCACCTGTTAACGGAAACGACTGACCGCGTGCCAGTACGGGCTAGCTACCTGTGCGTTTATCGCGCGTGCCGTAGTCACCGTTACGTCTGTCAGTGACCTTGGGGTGGTTGACTGAGGGTAGGATCACCACGGGGGACTCTCCCGGCCAGGAGAGCACCACGTGCTACTTCTACTGTTGGAAAAGACTGCAATCAAGATCGTCCCACGAGGACATTCGAGATCAAGTAAAGGATCTGAGAAGTAAATGAAATAGTGAGAAAAAAAATTGAAAGATGTAAATAAAGGAAGTAATAGAACATAACAGCTACTGTACACTCTACTGTTGCCTTTAGTTAGTTTGCCACTCTACTCAGCGTTTTGCTGACGTGTTACACTCGTTACCTTTTTCAGGACCAGGTGTTGAGCAGCCAGGGTCGGCGGCTGCAGAGGACGCTGGGCCGAGTAGGGTCCAGTAGAGTTGCCACAGCTTTGTACCTTCTTTTGTTTCTGTTCTAGTGAGTAGTTTTGTTTCCGCTGTACCTTCTTTACCTGCAGTTTTTGTTATATGATAAATGTTGCTTTACTGTTGTGGTGGTACCTACTGTAGTAGTTTCTTTTCTTACTGCTGTACTTTTTACTGTTAGTTATATTCATGCTGAATGTGGTTTATTTTACTGTCTTTTGGTTACTTCCTCGTTGGACGACTGGGTCTTGGGATTAGTCGAGTCGGTCCGGTTCTCGTGTCTCGTAGGGACTCGGGAACCGGGTCGTTACAGGTATGCTCAGAAAGCAAGTAATGCATGGATTACTGATCTCTACATGCAGATATGGATGGCTAGTCAGGGAGATCTCTCTCTGACTAAGTACTACTCGAAGATGGAGTCGCTATTCGAGGAATTGGATATCTATGAGCTCATCTGTTGTGATAAACAAGGGGAGACACGTGCTTGATGGCAAGTGGCCAAGTTCTTGTCGGGGTTACATCCCCACTACCATCCGGCGCACGATCAAATTCTGGCAATAGATGGGAAGATGGATCTTGAAACCATCTTTGACCATCTTAAGAAGATGAAGGTCCTAGAGGTTGAGGCTACTACAAAAAATGACAACTCCACACTCGCTATTCCAGGGATTGGTATGGTGCATAGGAGAGGACATGGCCGAGGTCTAGGCTGAGTCTATCCCCTATGACAACATCATGGATGCACCAATCATCCACAGGATAAATGTTGCGATAGGTTCGGGAGGCCTCCACATGGGGCTACTAGCATCTCACACATGGACTCCCTTACACCTGCTGCTAACGCCCATTCGTTGGGTTTTAGAAATATGTTATAGTATAGTCAACATAAGCGAATCAACATTTAAATTTATATGGTTGAATTTTGAAAGAGTTCTGAGGTCATCTTAGGGAGCAAATGTGACAGCAATTAACCATTAAAAAAATAATCAAAATAAAGCTCAAGAGAGTGATACGACCAGAAATGTATTCAGTGTAAAATAATGCATATATCAAACTCAACAAAAACATATACTCTAAGTGTTAAAGATCAAAAAAATGTGTGTCAACTAATGCTCAAGTCAGCCTCAACACTTAGTTATTTTCAGCCCAAAGTCTATGTGAACACAAGGCCTCAAACAAACATCCACACTAATCACCAGATGACTAAAAGTTCTAAATTAGACCCAAGTCTAGATGCAAGTCCAGACCCAAGGGTCGCCTAGCAAAATCAACCCTTCTCCTCTCTCGGCCGAATAACCTCTTCCTCCTCTTTTTGTCTATTTAGATCCAGGTTCAGACCCAGGTCCACCTGAGCATGTGTGGGTAGGCAAGGGTACGTGCATATGGCGTGAGTGTAGTGGGGATCCGTCCCTTATGCACGACTTTCCTTATCTACACACTTTTGAGCTCCTTAGTGAATGAGGTGGGACTACTGGTCTCGCCATTTCTTTCTCTTCTTCGTCTGTTGTACCATGGATGAGCTCCACTTAATTGGAGTTAAAGTCGCTTCAATCCTCCGAATTGATGGTCCACTGATAACACCACGCAAGGGGGTAGTAATTAGGTTGAATATGGCCCATCTTTAGAATAAAAGGCACAACATAAAGTAGAATAGGAGCATTGCATGCATCAAGTACCAAGATTGCTTATAAACTGCATTAATGGCCATTTGTGTAAAGCATGTGTCAAAGAAGGCCTCAGATGAGCAATTGGACGGCACGGATGGATTCAGAACGACGAACGGAGTCCAACGGACTCAAGATCCGCCAAATCCGACATCTGGAGCTTCCACAATGGGCCCAAGAAATTCTGACCTTTGATCTGGAGATCAACGGCCCAGAAAGCGCCACGTCGCCCCAGCCCCACCGCTCGGACGCCTCAAGCCATCCAAGGATGAATCTCGGCCGATGATCTTCGATCGAACGGCCGAAATCCGTGCGCTCGCCCGCTGTCGCCGCGACAAAGCACGGGCGTGGAGCAACAGCTAGCGCGCACGCCCGCATCGCAGCGACGCGCGTTCGAATCGCGCGGAGTGGAAATCAAGCACGAGCGAAGGGCGCGGCAAAATTGGGCCGCCCGATCAGCAGCGGGCGGCCAGGATCGCGCCATGCGGCACGATGACAGCTCCCGAGCGCCCACGCGCGCGGGCACGCCGGGCGGAAACACGCGCTCGCACGCGCGCTTGAGGCGCGATCTCAACGCGGGAGCGGGAGGATCTCAGCCGTCCGATCTTCGATCGGACGGCTCTCGTTCAACGTCCACAGATCGCGCTTGGAGAGAGAGAGGGGCGGGCAGCTGACCGGCGGCGGGAGGGCTTCACCGACGTATCTGGAAGCGATTTTAGCGACGTTCTGGATGTCGCTAAAGCACATTCTTCTTTTAGGAAGCCCTTAACTCTATTTAAACCCCCTTCTACCACCATTCAAGGCATCCTCTCCCACTTGCAACTACTCCACTCCTCTCCTAGCTAGTTTTAGGCACTCTTGTAATCGCCGGAGACGACGGGCCACCGACGGAGCCTCCTCCACCGCCGTGGCTGCCTCGTCGCTCTCCACTCTCTCTCTACCTCTCTCTCTCTCTTTTAAGCTTTCATTTACTTTTGTTGAAGCATGTATTTAATGTTGTAAACCATGAACTATGAATGCATGTTTAATGAAATTATTTTCCGTTTAGTCGCCATTTTAATTTCTGTTTAAAGTGCATGATCAAAACCAAGAGCTTTCTAACCCTAAACTCTCTCTCTATCTCTCGCTTTTCAAAACCGTCTCTTTCGCAAGCAAAACTCTGCCTTTTTCGTGACAACAAGTGGTAAACAAAACCCGATTTCCATGCCTCCCTGAGATCAACACTCGGACTCACCTCCGTTTACTTCTTTTAAAATTGACGTATCAAGTGCAACTATAACGACACCTCTTAACACACACGCACGAAGGCACGTCATCCACGAAGACTTCTGAAGTTGATCTACACTTGAGGAAGGTAGCATCTCACTGATGGGAGCTCGTTGATGTCAAAAAAACACATTTTGATAAAAGCCAATTTTGATGTCATTGTAATGCGTATCTTGGCAATCACCTTTTACAATTTATAATACCTAGATAGTGGAGTATCTAGGGTCGTCCAAGGAGGCCAATTTGTTAATCACATGAGTGGTTCTCTCTCTCACCTCTCTAATCCGCACTTATGTTTTTGTGATTTTGATTTATATTGTTTTTAGGGTTTTCAGAAATAATCGGGTTTTGTGATGCAAAGATTAACTACACTAACGACTGCACCTATCAACTAACCCTAAGTGACAATAATGAAGCCTTGTCCTCTAAGCTCACCCTAGGCAAGTGCGCCTAGGGTAATTAGAAGATAAGGGTGTGCGGTGCACTAATTTATAATAACATGAAAAAATGCTAAGATAAAGACATGAACTTGGATAGGAAAGAAAACTTGTATTAACTAGCAAAGTAGATGCAATGTAGCTGAATGCTTGTTACATGAAAGATAAGGAAACACTAGCTAATACAAGAAAAACATAAAGATAATGAAGAAGAAAAGTGTCCTCAAAAGATGATGAAGGAAGAGGTAGGTCTTCCTCTAATCACATCAGCTCCTCTGCTTGAAAAGATCTCCTTCTTGCCTTCAAGTTGATATTCCTCCAAGCCTTCCTCCAAGATGAGTGTCAACCACCTTACTCCTCTTGCCCGGCCATCCTTCCTAGATGAATATTTCCTCTTCCTTAGCGTGGCACAAGGGAGAGGAAGCATAGGAAGAAGGCACCAAGGGGGCGGGTAGGTTGCCCCCTTGATCTTCTTCTCCTCTTCTTCCTTGGCGTGGATGAAGGTGGTATGGGTAGAACCTACGTAATGGTGGAGATGATTTTTTTGGTGGCAATTTGGAGGGATATATATAGGAATGGAGGGGGGTTGGCGTGCCCTTTGGATGGATGGTTAGGATGATTTGATGGTGGTGGTTGATGATCGTAGGGAGGAGGATAGTTGGTGCCACTTTAAGGGATGCAAGGAGGGTGGTTATGGTTTGATTCCACCCCTTGGTGGACGTCCATGAGTGGAGAGATGCCTCCACTTTAGCACCAAAATGTGGGTTTCTAGAAGGTGAATTAGGTGTAGGGTTGGGATTGATTATGGAGGTAGGTGTTTGTTTGGTATTAGGGTTCATTTTGGTGCCAATTCTAGGGTAGTTATTAGGTGGTGTTGGTGCCATCTTTAGGTGTCTGTTGGTGGTGGTTGAGGGGCCATGGGATGCCTATGTTGGCGCCAAAAGAGAAGGGTGGTGGAGGTAGCTTAGGTGGACTATAGGTAGGCTTATTTGGTGGAGCTAGTTAGGTGAGGTTTAGGGTTAGGTTTAGGTGCCAAGGAGATGAACTAGGTAAGCTAAGATAGCTTAGCTAGTAGAGAGTTGGGGAGGGAGGTAGAGAGAGCTAGGGTTTTGGAGGTGATAAGATGGAGGAAGATATCTTGAGCTGCACTAGAGCTAGTGGCTGCTGAAGAGCACTACAAGGAGCTACCTTAGCTGGCTTAGATTGCTAGTTCTTTGCTAGCTGCTAAGCCAAGCTAAGATGAGCTGGCTTCTGCTAATGTGAGCTAAGGTGAGCTAGGTCAGATATTCCCGAGGAGGACCTGGCTAGCTGGGGTAGCTAAGGTAGCTTACCTAAACTAAGTTGAGCTAAGTAGAGCCCTCGGTAGCTGGACTTGAGCTGGCCTGAGCTAGTTAAGCTCATCTTCAACTGACCAAGTCTAGCTAGTTGATAGTAGTAGTTAGTCCTAGTTAGGTTGAACTTCTAGTGAACTCTTCTAAGCTAGAAGAGTTGGGATGGAGTTGGGATCAACTGTCATTAGCTAGTTTGAGCTGCCATCCAGCTAAGGTGAGCTGAATGGAGCTAAGGTGAACTAGCTAGAGCTACCATTTAGTTAAGATGAGCTGAATGGAGCTAAGGGTGAGTTGATCTAGCTAGAAGGTGGTTGGATCTAGCTAGGATGAGTTGGATCTAGTTGGGATTCAGCTAAAATGAGCTGGATCTAGTTGAGATCCAGCTGATAGGAGCTTCTTCTTCATCTTCTGCCTTCCTAAGTGCCAAGATGTGTGGGATCTGACATTCTGCCTAATCCCGACACTCAGTTAAATGCATCAAAAATACATTAAAATGTAATGCATGCCTATCCTAGGTAAATGCCTAAATGCAACCCAAAAACCCATTTGCAGAGTTAAAACCCTAAGAGTTAGGTTAGTTTTGGGGCATAAGAATGATGATAAACTGACGTTTATCACACTCCCATGCTTATCTTTTGCTAGTCTCTTAGAAAAACTATTTTCACAAAATAAATTTTCTGGGAAACACTAATCTTTTTACTTTTGAGGAGAGAAAGACTACGGGACTTTGGTTGATTGAAAACTTGAAAGGCATGGGATTTGTTAAGGATAAAACCTCAAGATTCATCTTTGGATCCAAGAGTTAGAAGAATCAGGATCAGTGTATCTTTAAAAAATTCACAAATCAACTTATTGTTAATTCAGATGACCCCAGATTTTCATAGTTAGGATTCTCTGGCTCTTGAATCTGATTTGCAACTTGCATCAACTTTTAAAACCTTGTGTCTATGCTTGTGAATGCCAACTTTTATGAGGTCGTGTTTTTGGTTTAAAACTTCTTTTTTTTTAAAACTCCCCCATGCTTATTCTTAGCTTAATCCTACAACAGATGTGTCGAGAACATCATTCCCATCACCAGTCCTCAAGGGGGCTCTGGCACCGGCACTTCGTGATATTACCGTCCAAGACACCACCCAGAAGCTCACAACCCCAAAACATAATGCGGTGTAAAGGAGCACTCCTAGAAAACTCAAGCTCTTGCTCTGATGCTATCAGTAGAGCACTGTCCAAGACACTTGAGCTTCAAAATTGTGCCTTAATGCTCCATCTAAAGATATGGAATATAGATATAGAGCAACGCTGAGGCGGTAACATGTTGTCATTGCACTCTCAAAGGAGGCATTTTCCTCCTTCTAGGCAGTGGGAACTCAAACCAATGATCTACTTCGAATTTTACCAGGGCCAAATAGGGGTTTTCTTCTAATTTCTACATGTTTTTTCAAGTGTTGGCTTGTGTGCGAATTTTGACACAAGAATTTTGTCAGAATTGCAAGTTTTTGGATCCGAAGCTAAGCCAGATAATTTTCATGTTACAAAGGAAGATCAAGTCACCTAAACTCTCATGAGTTCAAGTGGAATTAAGAGAAAGATACTTGATCTAGTCTAGAAATTAGACCTAGAGATTCTAACAATCAGATCTTAATCTTAATCCCTAGTTTGTTAAAGATTAAATCCCTTGTACCTTAAAATGAACTTTTCAAAATTTGTTCCATTTTTCAAAATTTTCCTCAAAAAATTTTATGATTTTTCTGTAATGAGATTCATGCAAAGGAAAGAAAATGCATATTTTTATGTTTTGAAAATCCTAAATCGATCATCAAAATTTGAAAACACCCCCCCTTTCTTATGATATGCAATGTCCTCATGCATTAGGAAGGAAAAGAATCACCTTGGTGAAAAGTAGTCAGGTTTAGGATGGTCAAAACCTGGAAAAAGAAAGAGAAGTTAAAAGCAAGAAAAAATGATGGGTTACCTCCCATCCAGTACTATCTTTTGCATCATTCAGGGTCAATAGACAATCATGTAAATAATTTGACACTTGAATGTCCTCAAGAAATGTGTTTTCCTCAAGATCCCTAAAAAGATGATTGGTAAAGAGATAGGGATCAAAATGAAATGGAAAGGTGGAAGAATGGCCCAGGTCTGGCCAAGGTTTGAGTTCATGTAAAATGGCAAACTTGGGTGGGTTGGGTGGTAGGACCAATGGAAAGGGAGGGAGAAAGTAGTCAATGAGATTTAGGGTGGGTGAAGTTAGTGTGGATGTTTTTGGTGAAAAATCAGGAAGATTGAAAGAGTAAAAGTCAAACCCTCGTTGATCTGAAAAGTCTTGGACCACATAATCATCCTTAGAATAGGAATCAAGAAAATCTAGATCCATGGTGGTCAGAGCTGAGTAGGATTTGATCAACATAGACTTCTCAAATACTACTTCCATCGTATTATCAGGGTCCTCAAAATTTTCATGATCAATGGACCGCCTGGAAGCTTGAAATAAATTTAATAAGAAAGTTTGGTTACTGCAACTTATATTCTTTTTCCTAGAATGAGAATTGATAGTAGCTATTGCAGTAATCAGAAAGGGTCTTCCAAGGATGGCGTTAATGAGAGCCTCAGGTACCTCTATGTCAAGGACCATAAAATTAACTGGAAATAGATAATTTCAGACCTTGACAATACTATCCTCAACATTTCCCTGCAGTTGAATGGTAGATTGGTCTTCCAATTGACATTGAACCTTAGTAGGTTTAAAATCACTGAATCAAGATTCCTCGAATAAGATTGGGGGAATGATATTACTAGAGGTACCTAAGTCGAGAAGGGCGCGAAATAGGGTGGTGTCATTTATGACAACCGGGATGAGAGATGCACCTGGGTCCTTTTTTATGAAAGGCAGCTTGCTCTAAAAAACTGAGCTTGTTGTCTTAGAAAGAACCACCTTTCCTAGATTCTGCGCCTACCGTTTTGGAGTATATCTTTCTTTCAATAATTTAGCATAGGCAGGGATGGTATCTAGGAGGTGTATATTAGTCTTGACTTGCCCAAATAAGTCCGAAAGATCTTGGTGAGAGGGCTCTGATTTCTGATTAGAAGAATTGGATTGCAGTGCTTGAGAGTGAGAGATAGGATTTAAATCTAGTGTTTTTGGTGTTTCTTTTTCTTCTTCCTGAGTGGGGTTAGGAGAGTTGATTTGCATAGGTTGGGAGTGGGTTTCATCAATTTGATTTGAAGGCCCTAAATCAGTGGTGGTTTTTCCACTCGATGTATTTGCATAAGAGATTTGGTTGTCACTAGGAGGAAGTGGAGGGCCTGTTCTTGATGGAAACCGAGTTGGTGCTGAGGTATCGGGTTAATAGGAGGCTGATTAGTGTGGTTCTAATGTTGGTGTCCACTAGGGTGTTGGTTCCTTTGATTGACAAAGTTTGCTGTGGGTTGGAATGGTGAATGTCCTGCAGGTCTTTGAGTCAGAATAACCCCAACTTGATCATTGAGATTATTAATAACATGGGTGATTTCCATAGTTTTTCTTTGCATCTCCTGCAGGGTTTTCATCATCCTGGCATTGATGTGCTCTTGAGATGGCCCAGATTGATAAGTTTGATTTGAACCATATCCTCCAAACAGGCTTTGTTGTTGGTGAGAAACCGGATTGGTCCAGGGGTGAGTCCAATAATTACTCCAATTAGTAGAATTTTTAAATATCTCTTGGAAGGTGGAGACATTTTGGGTGGGGTGATGATTTCGATAAGAATAATTCCATGTTGAACCATAGAAGGCCTCGGAATAATGATTATACTCAGCACGGGTAGTATTTAGATTATGCAAATTTTCTCTCTTTGGGGTGTTAGAAGGGGTGAGATGTGGAATTCATGGAGCTTGGGTAGGTGTGGTAAGTCTCCCTTGGTTGCTACATCCCTATTCAACTGTTGTTGATTAGCTTGTAGCTGAGCCATTATGGAGTATAAATTAGGTGGAGGGGCCTGATTAAGTAGCTCTTGGATGGATAGATGGGGGAAGGAAAAGTTAGCATGTAGGTTAGAGGACTTATTTTGCTTTTCCATTTTTAAAGAAGAGGAAGAATGTAGGAAAAGGTCTTTTGTGGGGGAGGCAAAAATCAAGTGGTCCATCCAAGTGTGGAGTTTTGGACCACCACCCATGCAAAATGGAAGAAACGATGAGGAGAGGAGGGAGAGATGAGAGAAGTGTGCAATCAAGCAAAACAAAATTCTAGACCTAACTTAAATGTGACTCCCTAAAAATTAACCTAAGACTTGATCTACCTAAGAAATAAGAAATCAATAGTGGATATCCGTTCTTTCAACAAATCTGGCCAGGTTGAATAAGGGGAGGTTTACACCCAAGCATGTCCGAGGTAAATCATAGGGGGCTTGTGTAAACCCACGCCTGGTCGTTTGACATGGCCCCTTAGCCTGACACTAGATATAGATGAAACAATTTATATCAACTAAAGATGACTTAAGACCAAGATAGCAAGCCTAAGTTTGATGAAACCCTAGGGGTCAAATTGCTACAAATTTTAATTAGGTCTAGGAAGCTAAAGTGCACAAGGAATGTGATGGGCATTTGTTGGGGCAATACGATGGGAACACCACATTACCTTCAAAGGGTCCTAAGTGCTTAATTTGGTCTGTTAAAGTCCATAAAAGCTTTTACATAACCTTCAGAGGGTCTTAAGTGCTTTATATTCTATTTTGAGAAGAAAAGATGAAAATAGGGTTATTTGTATGACTTTACCATCTTATCACAAATATAGAATAACCACTGGGTATGTCAAGGGTTTATTAAAGGTTATATGGTCATTAATGTCTAATAAGTGGGTCCATGCAGACAAAAACGAGTTTTCATGCATTTCAAGAGTTAATGGACATCTGAAGCCCTTAAAACAAACCCACTTAACTAACTGGGGTTTTTTTTAGGATAAAATTCATCTAAACCTTTTAAAAATCATAGAAAAATATTCTCTAAGGTTTGGCATCCTTGATTTGACCATCTGAACCCATTTTGACCTAAAATAGAGTCTCAAACAGGTAATTGCCCTAATTTGGGTTTCTACTAAATTTACCTAGTCAAACTTGGTCAAAACCTAAATCTGACTCCACCATCAGATTCCTTGGGTCTAAATTAGGTTTGAAACAAAATTTGGGCCCAATTAGAGATCACCTTGACCTAGTTTGCATTCCAGTCTAGATGGACTCCTTTTATCACACAATGGCCCTTAACTTTTTGAATTTTTTACAAATAGGTCCCTAACTTTTTCTTCATCTTCACATTTAGGTCCCTACCGCCATTGGTGTGAACATGTTGAGCTCCGAAGAGATTCAAGCGAGATTTTCTCGCTCGATTCTCAGCCAAACAATCCTAAATTTGAACCCGAGATTACTTGTGAAATTCCCTTCCAAATAAGGCCAATCTTGGATCCCAACTCCTTCCCAAAAGCTCATGTGAACTCTTTGAATGGAAGGGTATCTAGCTTGAGCGAAAAGCTTGGAATTCACAAGTTTGCTTTCCAAGCTTGGAACTCCATTCTATTGCCTATAAATGATCCTACATCAAGTTCCTCACCTCCTTAGCAAATTTTGGGGAGCGAAATCACCCTAATCTACCCTCTCCGGCCACCAAATATCCTTACTCAGGCGACACCCTATGTCTTGCTCCACACCTCCAACCATCAAATTGGAGGTGCCACTGTCTTCCTCACTTCCTCGCGCACCTCTCCAATCAAAGAGAGGGCATTCCTCTGCCTCATTTGCTGTCGTCGCCTCGCCGTCTCTATCTCCTTCTCTGACTCCATTCAGCCACAACCGGAGCCCTCCGCCCATCTCCTTCCCCTCTAAGTCTCTTTATTCATTCTTCTCTCCCTCTACTTTCTTTTCACTTACTCATAAGTCACTCATAACCACCGCACCGCCCTCTCGCACTTCATCTTCACGACCGGCAAAACACCGGTGAGTTCGCCCAGCCTCCATAGTCCACCAAATAGTGCCGCGCCACCTCCACAAGTTCTGCCACACCACAATCATCAAAGACCCTCTTCTAATTTCAGCTTTCATCAACCAACGCACTCCACTAAACTCCACCTCCTTCTCGCACCTTCTCTGACTCTGTCAGCCCTTCACACGCACGCACTCAGCAAACAACCACCACCAACGCACTTGCCTTCACACGGCGACCCTTCTGAGCTTATTTGACAAGGCCGAGAGGCCGTGCTTTCTATTTCAAGTACACATCGGAGCTCCGCGATCGCCTTCGTCTTCTTCGGTCCTGTCCACTCATCTCCAGTCCCAACTCATCCAGCTGCAATTCGCAATCGACGCGGAGCCTTCATCTACAGCTATCTAGGTAGTCCATCGAAGCCACTACCTATCATCTACCTCAATTGGAAACTCAACCTCCTGATGCTGCTGTGCAATGAGCTTCTGTGGGGTTGTCCCACATCGTAGAACACAAACACGCCCGCAGTGGATATATTACTTTTATGCCTCAGCCCGGTTGCCTCCGAGAGCACAGAGGTGAGGTCCCGTGCATAGATGCTCTCGCCTACATTCACGCTACGTAGGTCTGGGCCTTGGTCTGATTACCTGGCTACTCGGGTCCGATTTGGTTTGCCTGATTCTGAGAGAGAAATAAGAGAAAGAAAGAAAGAAGGGAGGTTTGCCCTCTGCTGCTCTCTACACTTAGCAAATTTGAGAGGCCTTCACCTCTGTGTTGCGCTTGTGACTCTCCTTGAGGCTTGACGGAGAAAAGAGGCCTTTGCCTCTATTGCTGGTTCTTGGCTACTGTTGCATTATTGAGGTACTTAACTAACGTGGAAAATTTGGTTGGATTCACTATTCATTTATTTGGGTTACTTGAGCCTAATTAAAAGGGTTAATTAGTGATTCAAATCACCATTTTAACCCATCATTTTTGCATATTGTTACTTGAAATTATTGATATATCATTGTGAATCGGTTCTGGTTGCAATTGCTTATATCTTTTACTTAGAATTGTGATTTTGTGATTGAATTGTTGATTGCTTCCTGTGTTCGGCCTCGGATTTCCATTCGAGTATAAATTTTATTTTTTTTGCACTTTATCTGCTATACTGCAAGGTATCATTTTTAAACTCCGATTTAGAGCGATAAACATTTTGGCACTATTGCTGAGGAGCAACTCATAATTTGATCTCTTGATTAGAATTTCTGACTTGATACTAACTTGATTTATCACTTTTGATTATGATTTGTGCAGGGATTTAGCCAAGGAACAAGATCAACCACACAACAGCTACTCCAGGGGC
Organism: Thalassia testudinum; assembly: GCA_037157565.1. NCBI lineage: Eukaryota > Viridiplantae > Streptophyta > Magnoliopsida > Alismatales > Hydrocharitaceae > Thalassia > Thalassia testudinum. The sequence goes on along the minus strand of JAZHRO010000062.1, from coordinate 18,032,777 downwards.
AGGTAAACCACGAATCCATCTTTGTTAAGCCCCTAATTCTGAAAAGCTAGAAAAGGAAAAAAAGTCAATTAGGATCAACTTGCATTCTATTTTTAGATTCAATCATAACAAGTTGCTTGATTTGGTTCATTTCTAGAAACATCCCAAACCTAATTTTTGCACCTATTTAGGGATTTAAGACACCTAGAGCTACCACCTTCTTGATTGAGCCCTAGGTGCCATATTTGGAATTAAGTGATTGACCAATTAGAGACAATTAGGGTTTCCATTCTAGGATTTTAGAGACACTTGCTTAAAAAAGATTCAATCTTCCCAAAGAGTGTGTCCCCTAAGCCTTGGTTGAACTTACCTAAATAAGCAAACCCTAATAATAAGGCTCTAAATCTCACTTGAATCCTAAAAGCGAGACCTAATAATCAAGGAAAACTCAGGTGAAGTTGACCCACCTTGCAGTGTCAACCAATTTTCAAATTAGGTCACCATTCACAAAAACATCTTAAAGTTCAAGTGAAATCCTAAGCACCCACTCTCTAAACATAAAATTGGTAGACTTAAGAGGTCATGTTATCCATTCTGGTCTACCTGGACCCTCAGTGACAAGGAAGGTTGGGTGGGGGAAACCCTGTAACCCGTGGGGGTGCTCTACCATGTAGGGGTCTTCGTGGGACTCTCCCTTCCTGGTTGCTTAGGTAATTCTCAGGTGAACGACTTTCTAATCTAGGGGTATCTTCCGCCCCGAACCTCTATAGTCATCCAAAGATATTTGGGTGTCTTGATTGGGTCCATCACACCTATTCCTCATCTTCTCCATCGGTGCATGTTTGGGAGGAGGTCCCTAAGACCACCCTTGAGGCCTTCATTAGCTATTCACTCCCATCGAGGCCAAGTCTCAATTCCCTACTTGTGCAACCACCTGACCATATTGACATATCTTCTTATTCATCTGAGCCTAGATCTCCTTCATCCATAATCATGGAACATCCAGTAGAAGAAGAAAACAATCTCTAGAATCAGCTTCAGTGCCTCAAAGATCTATTCTAGGCCTTTATGAATCCACCGCAGTGTCATATGACGCAAGATCATTGCAATCCTGCTGCGATGGCGATCGAACCTTGAGTCCAAATCCCTGCTGGAGGTCCCAATACTGAACTCAAGCCCAATATGATTCATGCTATTCCTAAATTTCATGGGCTTAATTTCGAAGATCCCTTTTAGCATATCAAGCAACTCAAGCATCAAGCCCAGGACTTTGGGTCAGAAGTTCAAAATCAGGATATCTTGCTCATGAAAATGTTCTCCTTCTCTCTCATGAACAAGGCTGCTCACTGGTACCAAACCCTAACTCGTCCAATCAACACATGGGCTGAACTATAATATGAGTTTCTGAAAAAGTTCTTCCCTGTTGGTCAAATAAATGTTCTACGGCACCAGATCACACATTTCACGCAGCAGGCAGGAGAATTGCTTCATGAGCCATGGGATTGCTTTCTGATGAGTCGTGTTTCGTGAATTAAAATTAGGGTTTGGAGAACCCGTCGTCGTAGCTCGCAAAATGCATCTATCAAATACAATTTATAACCAAAACTCCAGGAGAGTCCCGGGTCGAACACGGGGAGGCAACGTTTACTTTGTTTGAAATCCGCATTTTGTTTTGTTTCTTTTTGGTGTTTTGGGGTTTTGTTATTTTTTTCTTTTATTTATGGAAAAAGCAAGCAAGACTGATCACAAGAGAGATGAAACAACTATGATATATTACGCAAATGTTTGCTACAATAATCTATGAAAGCATGAGAGAGATAGGGGTAAGAGGAAATCTCCTGAATCGACTATTCTGCGAGACGACGGTGCCTGGCGGAAGCTTGGATGAAGGTGAGATGCAGGAGGACGTCGAGTAAAGGAATGCTTCATCGAGGCTCTGGAATGGAGGTGAGGAGATGGAGGCGATCTTCTACCGAAATGGAGGTGGGAGGACAGCTCCAAGGTAACCTATGAAGGTGGTGTGATTTATTGGGAAATAAGATCATTACACTAATAGGAGGCCTTTGGAGCTTGAGAGTAATCTCTAATAAAGCTTTGGTAGGCTACTAGAGCTTAGGAGTAAGTAGGGGTAGAGTAGGTAGAGATGAAGAGGAATGGGGGACGTAGGGGTGTTTATATAGTGGAGGAAAAAAGAAATTTGTGTAGAGGGCAGTAATGACAGCTACACGCATCACTAAAGACCCCTTGCAGTTATCATTGAAGATCGCACCCCCATCGCTCACACCCGCAGCTATCCTTGCACTTACAGGCAATTAGTGACAGCTGTAAGCATCACTACAGGTCCGCCCAGGCTGTCATTGAAGATCCACGCCCCCACCGCTCCTGCTAGCCTACGCATCGTGCACCCCTTGTCGTACGCATGCTCGCATAATAGCTCTGTGCTACGGGTGGTTGTGTGCGCGCCTGTGCACGTGCGTGCTTGCGCTACACTACGGCTGGCTTTGCGCCCGTCTGCGCGTGCGTGCTTCCAATTTCTGATTTAGGGTGTTCGTCGGTCTAGAACCCGCACCTCTTGTCTGAGGAGCGGGTGCTTCACCATTGCGCCAACAAGGTGGATTATCGTGAAGATGTCTTATGGGCATGCAGTGGAGAGATCTTCTCAGCCGTTGGATCTTGATCCAACGGCTAGGAATGGAGGTGAAGGTGATGAGGGGCACCTTCCAATTACTGCTGGCTGGTGTTGGGTGGCCGAGATGGCGCCACGTGGCACCATCTGGGCTACCCATCTTCTTTCTATTGCAGAGGGTGCCACGATGCTCGGATCGATTTGATTTCCACGCTGTCGGACTACAATTATTGCTCTGGATCCATCTGTATGGTCGAATTTTTCATCTGAAGCCCGTAAGGATGTCGCATCGCCCCCTGGCCATTGATCTTCCTCGGATTGCATAAGGTGATATAGGATTCCAATTAGGACTATCACGGAGGCATTGGACTCGGATCATCATCCTGATCAGATCCATACATTTGGATCGTCAATCTGAGGCCTTGAAATGAATCTCCTTCCCTCCTGGCCATAAAAATGATGTAATTAACCTAAAGTATACACAACTACTCTAAATGCAAGATGATGCATACTATGCAATATTTATAACATGACATGAAAATCTAAGCCTAGGAACATGCATGAATAGGCATTTTAACATAATTAAATTTGTCTACATCATACCCCTATGCCTATCTTTTGCTAGTCCCTAGCAAAATTAGACTATATGCTATGTATAAAAATAGAATTAAGACTCGATCACTTAGGCCTAAGTCATTTATTAACAATAGAAACTTTAAACTAAGGTCCTAAACTATGAAAACTCAATAGTACCCGAGTATCTGCCAGAATGCAAACCGCCTAAGTCCTCACCTTATTTGAAAAGGGGAGATACACATTTTTTTTATTTTTCTTCTTTTCTATTTTTTGTACTTTTGGAGTTTGAGAGTTTAGGGATAACTTTTTACAGCTACCCAACTTGCCCAAGGCTCAAAAAGGACTCTAAGTGTTAAGCAACTAGTGAAAAGAGTGAAAGACTCACTAGGCGACCGTTAAAATGGACTTCGAGTTTCTATGACCCTAGGTGACCTTGCCTAAAGGTTTATCTTTTCGAACGGTAGCTTTCTCCCTACTTCTTTATTTATGGGGTCAACACAAGGGCGAACCCAGTTTATTCTACTTCCCTGCTTCTTTCCTTAGTGTTTTGGAAATTATTATGCATTTTTGTGAGATGGGCTCTAGACAACCGGCCAATGAGCTATTACTCACGGCAACTTGTTAGCCATACTCGTGCGGTGAGGTGTGATTTTATTTATTTATTTTTATTTTCCCTTTTTTCTATTTTTTTTCTTCTTTTTTTTCTAAGTAGGTGGCTTTCTTGATCTAAGATTTACCTAAAGGCAGTATGAAGAAAATGGTCTTGTGGCTAGGCTCTGGAAAATCGGCCAATGGGTTGTTACCCATGACAACTTGCCTGCCATACCACCCTAGATAGTTCATTAGCTAACCAATTTCTATAAAAACTGACAAAAAGTGAGTCAGTGCAAATAGTGTGTAGATGCTTAGACTTAAAATCCCCTCAAATCAAAGGGCGAGTTGATAAGTCATTTATTTATCATCCCAATTTATTTACTAGATTAAAGATGAAATTGAATTGGCAAAGACTCGAGACTAAGTCCACATTCGAGTGGACACCCGAGCTAATTAAGATGGAAGACTTGAAGAGTCTAAGTGTTCAGGTCCTATCGTATCATTTCCCAAAGTTAACAACTTCCAAATGCCTAAGTTCTCTTCTCCTAATTCTATTTTTTTTCTTTTTCTTGTCTTTTCGAATTTTCATCTTTTTAAGAAAATAAAAGAAATTCTACAGGGCTAACGAAATAATTTCAGGATTAAGTATCCACCCCCCTATGCCTAAATGATGCAATATCCTCATTACAAAGACAAAGACATGAAAAGGGTGGAATAACATAATATCACCTGAATTTCATGACAATCCGGTCAGCTCCGCAGAGAACGTGGAACATACACACATACTAAATTTTAATGCCTTCAGCTAGGCATAATATACATACAAAGAAGAATTTGAGAATTCATAATTGCGGGTCAGAATCAAAATCAAAAGATTAATCCTCATATTCGCCAGTGATAGCGATTTCACGCGGTTTGTTAAAATACGTCGTTGTAACGCGCGAATCCGCTTACGCTTTTGAAATTTATATCCTAGATAGGGGAGTATCTAGGGTCGTCCAAGGAGGCAAATATTCCAATAATGATTCTCTTGCTTGGAATATAATCTCAACTTTCTTTTTAATATTTTTTCAATATGTAAAATTTTTTTTGTATTTTGAAAAGACGAGGGCAAACTGCTGATTGTAGCGAAGAGAACTAACACCTACAAATGATTAACTAAAATCTAAAAGATAGAAATATCTTCTTCCTAAGCTCACTCTAGGCAAGTGGAGGCCTAGAGTAATTAGGAAGAAGAGGTGAAACAAGTGTTAGAACCAAACAAACAACTGCAACAAAAAAAAATTAAAAGAAGGCAATTTTGATTGAGTAGAATGAGTGTTCTTTTCAAGGACAAGTAGATGAATGCTTCTACTAGAATTAAACAATCTAAAAGCAAGAAAAGAAACACAAATCCTCTTGTAACAATGGTGAAGAGGGTTGTCGTCTTGCTCCAAGCCTAGCTGCTCCTTGGCTTGAAAAGAGGGCCTCCTTCTTCTCCTTCCTTGAGAGCCCCTCCAAGGTGGAAGCTACCACCTTTAATGCTCTCTCCAAGGGGTGGGCGTGCACCACCCTCAAAAACTCCTCCAAGGTGGTGTGACCACCTTCAAGATCTCCTCCAAGATCTTCCTTGCCTGGCTTCTCCTTTGGCTGGCGTGACCCAAGAGAGAAGGGAAGAGGGGAAGGCACCAAGGGGACATAATATCCCCTTAATCTTCTTCTTCTTCTTCTCTCTTGGATGTGGGATTCTTGGTGGAATATGAGAGTGAAATGGCTAGCCAAGGATGCCTTGAATGGTGGTGGGTAGTGGTCTTTTTATAGGGTAGGATGGGGGGTTAAGGTGCCCCTTGAAATGGAGGGCTAGGATGGAAGAATGGAGGTGGTTGGTGATCCTATGGCTAAGGAGAGTTGGCGCCAACCCAAGAGGTGTTAAAGGGGGTAGTTATGGTGGTGTTGGTGTCTTTTGGTGGTGGAGAGACACCACCATGTTGGCGCCAACATGGGGTCTTCTAGAAGGGGGGTTAGGTGGATGGTGGAGATGGGTTCAAGGGAGATTGTGTGGTGGAGATGAGGGGAGATTTTGGAGGGAAAAGTGGCACCATAAAGGGGTGGTTATGGGTAGTTTTTGGTGCCACTTTTAGTTGTCTTTTGGAGGTGGTGGGTAGGTTAGGTTGGTGCCAAGTAGGTTAGCTTATGTGGAGCTTAGGTGGAGCTAGTTGGGTGGAGTTGGTAGGTGGGTTTTTGGGGTGGTATAAGCCAAGGAAGTTGGAGCATAGCTAAGCTAAGCTAAGCTAAGCTAGCTTAGCTAATGGAGGAGTAGAGGAGAAGGTAATGGAGCTAGGGTTTAGAGGAAGGAGCTGAGGAGGAGAAGTCTGGAACTGAAATTTGGAGCTGGCTGCTGCTGAAGAGGCTGGCATGGAGCTATTCTAGCTGGCTTAGCTTGCTAGTTCTTTGCTAGCTACTAAGCCGAGCTAAGGTAAGCTAGCTTCTACCATAATGAGCTAAGGTGAGCTGGGTCTGGTGCTCCCGGGGAGAATCAAGCTGGTTGAGGTAGCTAAGGTAGCTTAGCTCAACTGTGTTGAGCTAAGCTGAGTCCCTGGGAGCTGGACTTGAGCTTCCTGAGCTGGGATGAGTTCTTCTTCAGCTGGCTGGAGCTGAGTGGAGCTGGATGTAGCTGGATCTGAGCTAGGGTGAACTCCTGTCAACTTAGCTGAGCTACCTAGAGGTCCTTGTGGACTAGTGGGAGCTGAGATGAGCTAGACTCAGCTAAGTTGAGCTGGATCTGAGTTGACTTGAGCAAGGGTGAGCTAAGGTGAACTCTCTTGAGCTGCCATCCAGCTGGGATTAGCTGAATGGAGCTGGGATGAGCTAACCCTAGTTCAAGTGAGCTAGATTCCGACTGTGGTGAGCTGGATCGAGCTGAGTTCCAACTAGTATGGGCTTCTCCTTCACCATTTGCCTTCTTGAATGCTAGGGTTTTAATCTGTATATCTGTACATCCCTAACACTCACAAAAACATATTAAAAGACAAATAAAAAAATGCAATGTATGCTTAACCTAATTTATGCCTAAATGCAACCCAAAAACCTGTTTGCGGAGTAAAATCCTAAGAGCTAGGTTAGTTTTAATGCATAAGAGTGATGATAAACTGGTGTTTATCACACCCCCATGCTTATCTTTTGCTAGTCTCTTAGCAAAACTTTAATTTTTTTGGAAAATGGATTTTTTGGGAAATCTAATTTTTTTGACTTTTGAGGAGAAAAAGAGATTAAGGGACCTTGGTAGATTACAACACAGGAGGTGTTTGCACCTCAAAACACGCCTGTAATAACGCCTTCTTGTGCTATTTTCTAGCATTAACATTGCATAATAGGATCCTGTAATCGCATTTGTAAAAACACTTGCATGCATGCATTTAATCAAGAGAGGAAGAGGAGTGAAACAATCGCCTGCATAGTTACATTTTTCTTCAAGTGCCTCCTTGCAAAATCACCCTCTTTTTATTTTTCCTCTTGATTTCTTCTTTTCTCTCCTTCTCGCGGCTGCACTCTTCCCGCAGCTGCATGCAGCAGCCACGCAGCACTTCTTCCCGTCACTTCTCCCTGCCAACGCCGCTCCCTATAGCTGCAACTCGCACACCCTCTCCCTGCTGCAGCCGGCACGCCACTCTCTCCTCCTCTATAAGTAGCTGCAGCTTCATCCTCGCAAGAGAGGCTGCTGCAGCAACAAAAACCCGCAGCCATCTTCTCCACCACTTTCCCCTCCCATACGTCGGCCCTCCATCGAGGAGGCACCCGGCGAGCAGGAGAACCCACTGTGGTGCACACCACCACAGTGGGAGCACCACCGCCCAGCTCTTCGACGAGCCGGTGGGCGTGGTGCATTCCCTCGCTTCGTTTTTTTCTCTTTAACGCCATTGCCGCCGCTCCAAGCTTCGAAGCTTGAAGCCACGACAGCAGCAGCCCAGCAGCAGCAGGTCCTCCCGCTCCTCTGTGACCGTCCCCGCAGTCGCTCACCGCCTCCGTGCGCGTCTGCAGGGCATTCCCCGCCTCCGTCTCCATTCTGTCCGCCTCGCAGTTGCACCTGTAGCCGTCCGCCGCGCGCACTGCAGCGGCCGGCTACGGCCTCGCGCCGCCCCCTTTCCTCCTCCGCGACCCTCCGCGACCACCTGCAGACCTCCTCCACTCTCGATCCTCCACGCCTTCGCCCGCCCGTCGCCTTCGCGCACGCCTGCAGGAACCCTACGCGAAGCCGCGCCCGCACCCGCCGTCTGCAGACGTCTGCCTCCGCCTTCAGACGACGCGGCGTCAGACGTCCGCTGGAGGCGCCAGACGTCTTAACTCGCGCGTCCGCGATCTCTCGCTCGCCCGCTCTCTCTCTCTTTGCTGATCTCTCCCGCCCGCTCCCGCTCTCTCTCTCTCACGTATTCTCTCTCTCTCTCTCTTTTTTACTCACTAACAGACACACACTCACAGCAACGCACACACACACACATTCACCGACGCACACACACCTATACCAACACATACACACACACTCACACACTTATAGTAATATATATATAAATATATACATACATACATACATACATATATATATATATACATAGTATATCTATATAGTTATGTATACATACACATATATATAATATATATACATATATAATATATATATATATATCTACTTATATATACATCTATATACTTATACATATACTTATATATATATAGACATTTATACTTATATACATATATATATATATACATATCTATATACATATATATATACATATATATAGTAATATATATATATATACTTATATACATATATATACACATATATATCTATATATATATATCTATACATATATAACTATACATTTATATATATATATAGATATATTTACTTATATACATACATATGTACATATATTTTCATGTTATTTATTATACGCTGTATCGCGGGAATATCTGCACCAGTTGCTGATATTCCCTGATACACGCGTACAAAAAAAGTGTGGTCCCATACATCATCCATCCTCCATCCACACTCCACGCGGCACCTAGTCGTGTTGGTTGCGTCTCTCTAGACGTCGACTGACTCGACATAGTGCTACACTCCATCGCCACCTCCACCCCCACCCCTTTATATATATACTACATATATATATATATATATACATACTATATTTACTTTCTGTCTATTTGCTTTTCTGTTAGTAAAAAGATAAAAAAAATACATAAAAAAGAAAAGATAATCTTTGACTTGCAGGTACCTCGTCTTGCGAGTAGCAAGACTTGTTTTGGGACTCTGTTTGGCTAAAAGCCAAGGACACAATTTTGAGGGTGTGCCGCAAGAACAAGGATTACCATAAAAAAACCTAAATAAGAAAAACACCAAAAACACAATAAACGAACGGAAGAGACGCGTTTTAAGGAAAACGTAGAAACTCGACTTTAACCCCACTTCCCTGTGTTCGACCCTGGGCCTAAAAGTGACAAGATAAAATCAATTAGGCCAGGTTAAAAATTTTGTAAAGAGATGGTTAGGTCTGAATTAGGTTAACCACTATACACATTTCAACGATAAAAATATCATATTAACAACCTATCCGGGCCGACCCATCATAACTTTTCTGGCGCCGTTGCCGGGGAGGTGCGCTTTCGAGTAAGTTTCTATCCAATTCCTTTAAATTTGTCTCTTCTCTCTTCACGGGTATTGTTGTTTTTTGGTGTGCAGGTGAACCTGGTGGAAGGAGAAAAAGGCTGACGAAGTCGAGGACGTGAGCAGATCCAAGCCGGGAACGAGAGCGTGAAGACGTCGACATCGCATTGGAGCTTCGCACACGTTGTCGAACAAGTAGGTTTTCTTTTCTCATCAAATTAGGGTTAACTTGCCACCACAATAAAAAAAAAAAAATTTAAAACTAAAAACTAGAAAAACTTCTTGAGATTTCTTGAGGGCAAGTGGATTAAAATTCACTTGATTGATTGGTTGTCTTCACTCCCACTGCCCCGGGATTTCCCGCCTTACTTCGCATAGCGAAAATCCAAGAATCTTGATTCTTAGATTTTTCGCCGTGGGAAGTATTCTTTGAGGCAAAGAAAAAGATTGCTTGTATCCCTCTTTTGCCTCACTTATCTTTAATTCAGGATCACATTTTTGGTGGGGAGACTTGGAATTGAGTTGATTCCAACCCCACCACGACTTTTCAAACTTGCCTGTGATTCGATCCTGAATACTTCAACCCCACCAATTTTATTTTCTTTATCTTTTGGTTGAAGCCTTGTGTGTGGAAATCATTTCTGGTGATTGGGAGCACTTGAATTGAAGTGCTTTGGCTCCCTGTCACATTGATATAAAACTGATTCGTGCATCCACACTTCGAAATCTCCATTTAGGGTAGCCCATTGCATTTTAGCATGCATTAACTAACTGATAATTGAAGAAGGGTTTCTTGGGTTTTAGAAGGAAAACCTGTATTTTTGCAAAAACCCGGAGATTGGTTGAATTGGTAATTCAGCAAAACCCTAAAATTCATACTACTTAAGGCTGAACTCTAAAAACCATTCGCCAATAAAAACTTCAATTCGGGGAGATTTCCCCGTTGCATGCTTGTTCTTACACACTCTTAAAATCAATCACTTGGGCATTACCCGTAAACAACGCCCTTCACATTCCAAAAGCACTTGACCCTAAGCCTCTAATTAAAACTGGTAGTAACTTGACCCTTACTAAGGATTGGAGGTCTAACTACCTGTGTGTAGCGACTACGTGCTGGTGAGAGTTCCCGCGTGCTATCGGGTGTCTAAGACTGGGGCAAACGGCCTTTCAATCTGGCCCGGTGGTTCCGCGGTGCTCGCATTCAGTTCCGTAGTTCGTGATAGTTGGTAACTTAGATCTTTAGGTCTAAGGGCACACTGTAGAGGTTAGGAACTTGACTGTATTGATTTGTAATCAAGTGTACCTTTGCGGCGTCATTTCTCTCATCCCTTTTCCCTTCTCATCTCCCCAATTCTTCCTGCGGTAGTGCATGTTTGGGAGGAGGTCACAAAACCCTGAACTATTTGAATTGACTGATAAGTCTAGAAAACAAGTCGAATCGTCCTCCTCCTCCACAAACATGGCTGCACGCCCACCCCCAAATCCCGAGGGAGGAAACCGCCCTCAGAACCCACCAGGTGGTGGAGCCTTAGATCCCATAACCCGCCTCCAAGCCCAAATGGAAATGTATAATGAGCAAATCGAAGCCATTCGGGAAACATTGGAGGAAATGCAGAACCCTCCCGAACGGGAGGAGCCTAGGTCTCTTAGCTCTTATCAGAATCCCGCTGCTACAGAGACCATAGGACAAATTCGGGTCCCCATGGGCGGGGACGACTTTGAATTAAAACCAAACATAATTGGCCTAATCAATTTTCACTTTCATGGTCTTGCAAGTGAAGACCCATTTATCCACTTGGAAGACCTAACCCGACTTGCTGAAACCGTTAAACCAAGAAACGTCGGGTTATCTATAGTCCTCATGAAGATGTTCCCATTTTCATTACGGGATAAAGCGTCGCAATGGTTACGCACCCTTGGGAGAACCATCCACTCTTGGGAAGAGATGCGAACAGCGTTTCTCAAGAAGTTCTTCCCAATCGGGCGGACCAATGCGCTTCGCCGTGCTATCACTTCATTTACGCAACAAAACGGCGAACAATTTCATGAGGCATGGGAGAGGTATAACGACCTCCTCAGGAAGTGTCCGCACCACGGTCTGCCTAAGTGGCATATAGCCCAGATTTTCTACTATGGGCTAAATGAGACTTTGAAGCAGATTGCAGACGCTTCCTGCGGAGGGAACTTTATGAATAAAGACGAGAATGGAGCATTCGAGCTGTTTGAAAATATGAGTGAAAACTCGATGAACAATGCTTCCATTGTCGCCTTTAATCGTACCAGCCAGCCCCGAAATGTCCACGAAGTTGACACGGGACCCTCCCATTCATCCACTGATCTAAGCCTTATTGCACAAAAACTGGATGAAGTCTCCGTCGTGCACAAGAAGCTGGACGAGCTTCTGGCCAACCCCGCCCGATCTATGGCAAACACCACCTCTTCACCACTTCGTCACAATCCAAGTTCTTCTAATACTAGGCTTATCCCGAGAAACCCCGTTAGACCTTCCTTACCGAGTGTCGCGCCAAGCGACTCGGTAAGTCATGTGGAACTGGCTTCTGCGAGCCAGTATTTCGACACGGAGGACCAAGCCTCCGTGTGCTCAGACGCATATCTACATGCGGACGCGTCTTCTGGCATAGAAGATGCTTGCGCCCTGGGGAACAACCCGTTCTCTGCCACTTATAACCCAGGGTGGCGTAATCATCCGAACTTCACATGGTCCAATAACCCGCAGCGCCAAAACCCCGCGAGTGGACCAATGCGACCGTCCGCACTCGTCATCCCAAGGGTCCAGTTTAATCCTATGGCAAATCCGCCATCAGGCCCTTGCGTACCACAAACTGAACATGCATCAAGCCCTCTTGACAAATTGATGCGAATGATGGCGGAAATGTCAAAGCGCCATGAAGAGAACATGACCTCTCTTCAGCACCAATTGGCGCAGCAGAACGCCGAGATCAGTCAACTACGCATGGCGACTCGATCTCAGGGCACTCTTCCCGCCCAACCTGTTCCAAACCCGTGAAGTTTCGTGCCCCGTGGTTCTCAACCACAGGTACGACCTTCTCAGGGACAGGTTAATCAAGTTCTGCAAGCTCCGAGCATTCCACCGGGATTTCAGGCTAATCCTGCTGCAGCACCACACTCTTATATCCCCATTGCAAACCCTCCTCCACCGTATGATCCCACTGGACCCGCATCATCCAATGCTATCACTACGAGGAGCGGTAAGCAGACCGTCGATCCGCCTCGACCTGATCCTGGCCCGTCTTCTTCTTCGCCCTCTCATTCGGGATGCATACCGCATTCGCGAGAGGATGATGCACCAAAACTTGTGCCAGAATCAATCCCATTCCCTGAGGCTCTACTAAAGGAGCCAAAAGGCAAAAAGAAAAATACGCAGGCCTTTGACAACCTACGTAATTTGTTCAGGGATGTAGAAATCAAGGTACCCCTGCTCGAGGCAATCGACCACATACCTACTGTCGCTCGATTTTTCAAAGACTACACAACACCCAGGCGACAGTCAAAGAAGACTAAGAATCCGGTGGTTCTCTCGCCTCAGGCGAGTTGTGCTATACTGTCAAACTTACCACCGAAGCAGAAAGATCCGGGCACACCACTGATTTCCTGTAGCATCCAAGGATGCAGTTTTAACCGTGCCTTGCTTGATCTAGGATCTTCCATCAATCTCATACCGACCATCATGCTCAAAAAATTTTCCTTGGGAAATCTGAAACCCACCCCTGTCACGTTACAGTTGGCAGATCGTTCTGTCAAAATCCCGAAGGGTGTGGTGGAAGACGTGGTGGTTAGGGTCAACAGTCTCTGTTTTCCTGTTGACTTTCTTGTTTTAGATATGGAAGTTCCTAGTTCACTTTCTGATTGTCCGATCATCCTCGGTCGACCTTTCTTGGCCACAGCCCGCGCCCACATCGACTGCGAGTCGGGCTGTATTGAGATTGCCGTTGGATCTGAGAAGCTCAAGCTTAACATATTCAAGGCAGCCAAGAACTTTGATTGCGATTGCATTGAGGATGACACGTCTAACGAGGACATGGCCGTCAGCGCTGTATCAGACTAATTGGGACCTATTCGGACTGCTGCGGATTAATTATAAACACTGATAACTGCCTGACCAACGCATACTGTGACGTTCCCCAATCCCTCCCTTGTCCAGTACCTTCTCCTGGCCAGACTTCTGACGAGGTTTTCTCCGCTTCCCATACCTCGTGGTCTGAGTCATATCCGGGCTACTCACTATCGGTCCACACTCATGAAGACCGAATTGCCCTTTCTTCCCCGCCAAATCAGGCGGATTTACAAATCCACACTGGGACCTTGAGCCCATATACTTCTCACCGGGGCTATTCATTTTTGGATCCATCTATCCAAGAAGCCCCTCTTCTTGGCCAATCTGAAGGCCAGTTTCTTCCTCCTAACTTCATCTCCTACCCGTCTGGGACACTCTCGTCCCAAGAAATGCCAGATCCTTCCCCATCCAGTCCCGAGCTAAAAGTGCTGCCTAATACACTCAAGTATGTTTTCCTGGGACCAAATGAAACGCTCCCTGTAATCATCAGTTCAAAATTAACCATGGAGCAGGAGTGCAAACTAACTAAGGTCCTCCTAGAACACAAGGCAGCTATTGGATGGTCTTTATCAGACTTATCTGGTATTAGCCCCTCCTACTGCACTCATCGTATATATACGGAGGAGGAGGCTCGACCTTCTCGCGAGATGCAGCGACGTCTCAACCCTAACATGCGGGAGGTCGTTAAGAATGAAATCATTAAGTGGCTGGATGCGGGTATAATCTACCCGATCAGCGATAGCCCCTGGGTGAGTCCGATTCACGTTGTGCCCAAAAAGGCAGGACTCACCATCCGTGTCAATGACAGGGGCGAATCCATCCCTACACGCACTCCTACATCTTGGAGAGTGTGTGTAGATTATAGGAAACTCAATGCTGCAACCAAGAAAGATCACTTCCCGCTACCATTTATTGACCAAATCCTGGAGCGGTTAGCGGGAAATAAATTTTTCTGCTTCCTGGATGGATTCTCAGGATATAACCAGGTGGCAATAGACCCCCGAGACCAAGAGAAAACCACTTTTACCTGCCCTTTTGGCACCTTCACCTTTAGAAAGATGCCGTTGGGACTTTGTAATGCGCCAGCAACCTTCCAGAGATGCATGCTGGCGATATTTCATGACATGGTGGGTGACTTTCTCGAGGTCTTCATGGATGACTTTTCAGTCTTTGGACCATCTTTCGACGAATGTCTTGCCAACCTGACTCGCATCCTTAGGAGATGTATTGATGTAAACCTCGTGCTTTCCTGGGAAAAAAGCCATTTTATGTTGCATGAGGGAATTGTTCTTGGACATATCATCTCCGATAGGGGTATCGAGGTTGACAGAGCTAAGCTCGATATCATTGCTGATTTACCTGTGCCTGGTTCTGTCAAACAAATCCGCTCCTTCTTGGGACACGTCGGTTTCTATAGGAGATTCATCAAAGACTTCTCCAAAATTTCTCGACCCTTAACTCATCTCCTATCAACCGACGTGCCCTTCGACATGGGCCCTGACTGTATACAAGCATTCACGCAGCTGCGTAATGCTGTCACCAAGGCCCCTGTTCTCCAGCCGCCTGATTGGTCCCTCGACTTTGAACTTATGTGTGACGCTTCAGACCTTGCAGTCGGAGCCATCCTAGGACAAAGACGCGATAGACACCCCTTCGTGGTATACTACGCCAGTAAGACGTTGGACGAGGCCCAGCGTAATTATACTACCACTGAAAAGGAACTACTGGCAGTCGTCTTTGGGCTGGAAAAATTCCGTTCTTACCTTCTGGGCTCTCACGTTATTGTTTTCACTGATCACGCGGCCATTCGCCATCTCATGCACAAGAAGGATGCCAAGCCTAGACTGATTCGTTGGATCCTTCTGCTCCAGGAATTTGACATTGAGATTCGTGATAAGGTCGGAGCCCAGAATGTTGTGGCTGATCACCTTTCCAGACTGGACCCTGACCATATTGGACTTACTCTGCCAATTAATGAAGTTTTTCCTGATGAGCATCTATTGGCAATAAATGTGGCAAGTGGACCGTGGTATGCCGACATTGCCAATTACCTTGCTTCTGGATTTCTTCCACGTGGCTGGCCTAAAAACCAGCGCGAGCGTCTCATGGCAGAAGCAAAGTATTATTTCTGGGATAATCCACTTCTTTTTCGGATAGGTGCTGATCAAATCATCAGTCGCTGTATTCCTGACAGTGAGTTCCCCAGTGTGCTATCCTTCTGCCACGATCAGGCCTGTGGAGGCCATTTCTCTGGGAGGAAAACTGCAGCCAAGGTGTTGCAGTGCGGTTTCTTTTGGCCCTCCCTTCACCAGGACGTGCACACTTATGCCAAACATTGCACTAGGTGCCAGTCATTAGGGTCAATGGCACGTCGTGACATGATGCCCTTGCAACACATCCTAGCTGCGGAAATCTTCGACATCTGGGGAATTGACTTCATGGGTCCCTTTCCTCCATCCAACGGCTTCGAATTCATCCTCGTGGCCGTCGACTATGTTTCAAAATGGATCGAGGCTATTCCCGCGCGCCGTGCTGACCATGTTATCTCCACCCGATTCGTCAAGGACCATATCTTTGCGCGTTTTGGGATCCCTCGGGCCATTATCTCGGATGGAGGAAGCCACTTTACCCATGCTTCTTTTCGGGCACTTCTGAGGAGGTACGGAGTCCACCATCGTATCGCATCCCCGTATCATCCTCAGACGAACGGCCAGGCGGAAGTGTCGAACCGGCAAATCAAGTAGATTCTCCAGAAAATGGTTCGGCCTGACCGTAAGGATTGGTCCGACAAGCTGACTGACGCACTTTGGGCGTATCGGACCGCCTTCAAGGCTCCCCTTGGTATGTCTCCATATAGAATCGTTTACGGGAAGCCTTGTCATTTGCCTGTGGAGTTGGAGCACCGCGCTTATTGGGCGGTTCGCCAATGTAACCTCGACCCAGACTTGTGTGAACGAGAAAGGAAACTCCAACTCCAAGAGCTGGAAGAGCTCCGTCGTGAAGCCTATGATTCTGCTCTAACCTTTAAACAGCGCACTAAGGCTTTTCACGACAGCCATGTTCGGCGGAAGGAATTTGAGCCATCTCAGCAAGTTTGGCTCTATAATGCCCGACTCAAATTCTTTCCTGGGAAATTAAAGTCCAAATGGACTGGTCCTTTTCTGGTCTCAAGACCATTCCCCAATGGGGCCGTCGAAATCGAAGATCCCAAATCTGGGCGTAAATTTACGGTCAACGGGCAGCGTTTGAAACCCTATCTGACTCATGAACCTGCCCCCGTTGGAGAAACCGTTGCCCTGCTGGAGGGTAACTAATTCTTTGCCTCATTCTGAGTCCAGCTGGGGACATTAAATTCAGCGCTTGTTGGGAGGCACCCTAACAGCACTCACCATCCACCATCACTTTTCACACCTCTATCGCAATCACTTCACTTTTCTCTTCACCACCCACCATCCACCCACCCTTCCACCCTGATCTATACCCTGAACCTCAGCTCTTGTTACCCGATCTTCCATCCTTCCTCTGCCTTTCCCTGCATGCATATGAGGACATAGCATTGTTTGGCATGGGGGGGTGGATAGGCATCCATAGGATCCGGGTATGTTATGGTATCATACAGTTCCCACCTATTTATAAATATGCAAGAAAAAGAAAAAAAAAAAATATATATATATTATAATAAATGGTGTTTAGTAATGATCTTGAAGCTGAAACAAAAAGGCAATAAGTGTTTATGGATATTCAACCTCTGTTTTGAAGACTTTCCAGGCCACAAAAGCTTGATTCGCTCAGGCTCGGCTTAATTCACTTAAAGCATTGACAAAATAGATCAAGATCTCTCCTAACTAAGGATGTATTCTTGTACCTGAGACACCAGTACAGGATCCGTTGGTTTGCTTTTTCTTGAGAGCTTAAGTAAACTTGGTTCACACTACACATATCAGGAAAGACCAGGTGCACATAAGATCCAACCCTAGTGTTCATTAGGGAAGGTGGAGTCCTTACCTGTGCGCGTAGGTAGACTTTTTATCCCAGGCTTTAGTCTTGTGTTTAGGAGCGACTCTTTCCACCAAAAAGAAACTCTCCCACCAAAAAAAAAAAAAGTGTGCTTCAAAATGTGTTGTAAGAGATATACTGACACGTGTTACAAAAAAAAAAAAAGAAAAAAAGAAAAAAAAAAGAAAAAAAAAGAAAAAAAGAGATGTTTTAAAAGAGTCAGTATATCTCATAAATGTCTGTATACTTTGTTTTTCGGTGAGCCACAAAAAAAAAAAAATCAGAAAATGGGAGTTGAGTTTTCCGTCATCATCTTAAGGGTCAATTCGAAGACATGAGCTGAAACTGGGACCAACCTGTACTTAAAAATTCGTGAAACCCTGGGATTGAGTCTTAATGTTCATCTGGTCAGTCTTGATCCTTCACTATGCACAAACCATAACCTCTTGAGCTCTCGAGTACGGCAAAAACCTCCTGGGTCCTGGAAATCGTACTTAAGGTTTAAATATCAAGAGTCCTGGTTAGTTGAGAGATGATCTATGTCATGTGAGACTTAAAGTACTGGTAGTCTTCTTTACAATTGGTTCTCACAATATTCCATAGTAAACACACCTGTATCACCTCAGAAGAAAATCTTCAGCTTAAGATCATTTCTAAACACTATTTTGCTAAGGACTAGCAAAAGATAGGCATGGGGGTATATGTTTGCACCTCACAACACGCCTGTAATAACGCCTTCTTGTGCTATTTTCTAGCATTAACATTGCATAATAGGATCCTGTAATCGCATTTGTAAAAACACTTGCATGCATGCATTTAATCAAGAGAGGAAGAGGAGTGAAACAATCGCCTGCATAGTTACATTTTTCTTCAATTGCCTCCTTGCAAAATCACCCTCTTTTTATTTTTCCTCTTGATTTCTTCGTTTCTCTCCTTCCCGCGGCTGCACTCTTCCCGCAGTTGCATGCAGCAGCCACGCAGCACTTCTTCCCGTCACTTCTCCCTGCCAACGCCGCTCCCTATAGCTGCAACTCGCACACCCTCTCCCTGCTGCAGCTGGCACGCCACTCTCTCCTCCTCTATAAGTAGCTGCAGCTTCATCCTCGCAAGAGAGGCTGCTGCAGCAACAAAAACCCGCAGCCATCTTCTCCACCACTTTCCCCTCCCATACGTCGGCCCTCCATCGAGGAGGCACCCGGCGAGCAGGAGAACCCACTGTGGTGCACACCACCACAGTGGGAGCACCACCGCCTAGCTCTTCGACGAGCCGGTGGGCGTGGTGCATTCCCTCGCTTCATTTTTTTCTCTTTAACGCCATTGCCGCCTCTCCAAGCTTCGAAGCTTGAAGCCACGGCAGCAGCAGCCCAGCAGCAGCAGCAGCAGCAGCAGGTCCTCCCGCTCCTCCGTGACCGTCCCCGCAGTCGCTCACCGCCTCCGCGCGCGTCTGCAGGGCGTTCCCCGCCTCCGTCTCCGTTCTGTCCGCCTCGCAGTTGCACCTGTAGCCGTCCGCCGCGCGCACTGCAGCGGCCGGCTACGGCCTCGCACCGCCCCCTTCCCTCCTCCGCGACCCTCCGCGACCACCTGCAGACCTCCTCCACGCTCGCTCCTCCACGCCTTCGCCCGCCCGTCGCCTTCGCGCACGCCTGCAGGAACCCTACGCGAAGCCACGCCCGCACCCACCGTCTGCAGACATCTGCCTCCGCCTTCAGACGACGCGGCGTCAGACGTCCGCCGGAGGCGGTAGACGTCTTAACTCGCGCGTCCGCGATCTCTCGCTCGCCCGCTCTCTCTCTCTCTGCTGATCTCTCCCGCCCGCTCCCGCTCTCTCTCTCTCACGTATTCTCTCTCTCTCTCTCTCTTTTTTACTCACTAACAGACACACACTCACAGCAACGCACACACACACACATTCACCGACGCACACACACCTATACCAACACATACACACACACTCACACACTTATAGTAATATATATATAAATATATACATACATACATACATACATATATATATATATATACATAGTATATCTATATAGTTATGTATACATACACATATATATAATATATATACATATATAATATATATATATATATATATATATATATATCTACTTATATATACATCTATATACTTATACATATACTTATATATATATAGACATTTATACTTATATACATATATATATATATACATATCTATATACATATATATATACATATATATAGTAATATATATATATATATACTTATATACATATATATACACATATATATCTATATATATATCTATACATATATAACTATACATTTATATATATATATAGATATATTTACTTATATACATACATATGTACATATATTTTCATGTTATTTATTATACGCTGTATCGTGGCAATATCTGCACCAGTTGCTGATATTCCCTGATACACGCATACAAAAAAAGTGTGGTCCCATACATCATCCATCCTCCATCCACACTCCACGCGGCACCTAGTCGTGTTGGTTGCGTCTCTCTAGACGTCGACTGACTCGACATAGTGCTACACTCCATCGCCACCTCCACCCCCACCCCTTTATATATATACTACATATATATATATATATACATACTATATTTACTTTCTGTCTATTTGCTTTTCTGTTAGTAAAAAGATAAAAAAAATACATAAAAAAGAAAAGATAATCTTTGACTTGCAGGTACCTCGTCTTGCGAGTAGCAAGACTTGTTTTGGGACTCTGTTTGGCTAAAAGCCAAGGACACAATTTTGAGGGTGTGCCTCAAGAACAAGGATTACCATAAAAAAACCTAAATAAGAAAAATACTAAAAACACAATAAACGAACGGAAGAGACGCGTTTTAAGGAAAACGTAGAAACTCGACTTTAACCCCACTTCCCTGTGTTCGACCCTGGGCCTAAAAGTGACAAGATAAAATCAATTAGGCCAGGTTAAAAATTTTGTAAAGAGATGGTTAGGTCTGAATTAGGTTAACCACTATACACATTTCAACGATAAAAATATCATATTAACAACCTATCCGGGCCGACCCATCAGGAGGTACGAGATTTGTTGAAGATAAACATCAGGATTTATTTTTTGGATCCAACCATTAGATAGAATGGGATCAATATATCCTCCAGAAAATTCACAAATTAACCCCTTGTTAATTCAGATGACTTGAAATGTTTATTTTTAGGATTTTTCTGGCTCGTGAATCTGATTCGCAACTTGCAAATTGCTTTAAAACCTTGTGTCTGTGCTTGTGAAAAGCCAACATTTATAAGGACGTGTTATTGTTATTATTATTATATATATATATAGATATTTTTTTTTTCTCCCCCATGCTTATTTTTAGCTTAGTCTTATAACAGATGTGTCAGGATCATCATTCCCGTTACCATTCCTCGAGGGGGCTCTGGCACCAGTACTTCGGGATAGCACTGTCCATGACACCACCCAGGAGCTCACAACCCCAAAACACGATGCGGTGAAAAGGGGCGCTCCAAGCACACTCAAGCTCTTGCTCCGACGCTATAGGTAGAGCACCGTCCATGACACTTGAGCTGCTAAAATGCGCTTTAATGCTCCGTCTAAAGATATGAAATATAGATATAGAGCAGCGTCGAGGCGGTAACATGTTGACATCGCATCCTCAAAGAAGGTATTTTCCTTCTTTTCGGCGGTGGGAACTCAAACCAATGATCTGCTTCAGACTTTTACTAAATCCAAACAAGGGAGTTTTTCAAATTTTTAGTTGTTTTTAAGTGTCGGCTTGTGTGTGAAAATAGACACAAGAAGTTTCTCGAGAACCGCAAGTTTTTGAGTCAAAAACTAAGTCAAATACTTTCCATATTACAAAATAGGATCAAGTCACCTGAACTATCATGAGTTTAGGTGGAATTTTAGAGAAGGATATCTGATCTAGTCTAAAATAGACCTTGGAATTCTAATGATCAGATCCAAATCCTCATCCTTAGTTTGTTAAAGATTAAATCCCATTGTACCAGAAGTGAATTTTTCGACCTTAGTCCCGATTTCAAAATTTTTCCTCAAAAAGTTTTCAATATATATATATATATATTTTTTTTTTTTTTTTTGGGGTATGCAAGCAGGAAATAAATTAAAGAAAATTGCATGTTTTTCAGTTTTGAACATCCTGAATCGATCGTAAAAATTTAAAAACACCCCCCCATGCTTAAGATATGCCATGTCCTCATGCATTAGGAGGGAAAAGGGATCACCTTAGTGATGACGGTCGGGTTTAGGATGAAAAAAACCTGGAAAAGGAAGAAAAAAGGAAAGCAAGAAAATGATGGGTTACCTCCCATCCAGTGCTATCTTTTACGCCATTCAGCCGGGAGTGATGTGCACTAGTGATCAAGGGTGGCTGGCTCAGTAAAATTAAAAGATTCAGATGGAATTTTAGGCGTATGGTCAAAATAGGGCTTTAAACGCTGGCCATTGACTTGAAATATCGAATTAGTTTTTGGATCAAAAAGGTCAACAGCGCCGTATGGATATGTTTTATGGACAATAAAGGGGTCGGTCCATTTAGATTTTAATTTGCCAGGAAAAAGACGTAATCTCGTATCAAAAAGCCAAACACGTTGATTAACGTCAAAGTGTTTCCGAACAATATATTTATCGTGAAATTTCTTTGTTCGGTCTTTATAAATCCTCACATTTTCATAGGAAAAATTACGTAATTCTTCCAATTCAGTTAATTGTAATTTTCTATGGTTACCGGCGTCAGATAAATCCATATTAAGTTGTTTTATTGCCCAAAAAGCCCTATGTTCTAATTCTACCGGGAGATGGCATGCCTTCCTGAAAACCAGACGGAAGGGAGACATGCCAAGCGGAGTTTTAAAAGCGGTACGGTAGGCCCATAAAGCGTCGTCCAATTTGGTGGACCAATCTTTACGGTCGGGCCTAACCGTCTTTTGTAGAATATTTTTAATTTCCCGGTTAGAAACTTCAGCTTGGCCATTAGTTTGGGGGTGATATGGTGTGGAAATTTTATGATTATCCCCGTATTTAGAAAGGAGGTGACGGAATTGTGAGTGGGTAAAATGTGAGCCTCCGTCACTGATAATGGCTTTTGGTATGCCGAATCTTGAGAAAATATTTTTCTTAAGAAATTCGACAACCACACGGTGATCACTTGTGCGAGTGGGTATTGCTTCTATCCATTTAGAAACATAGTCTACTGCGACTAATATATACAAATACCCACCAGAGTTGATGAACGGTCCCATGAAGTCGATGCCCCAAACATCGAAAATTTCAACCTCTAAAATAGGATTAAGGGGCATCATATCCTTTCGAGTCATGTTGCCGATGCTCTGGCAACGCACACAGGACCGAACGAAGTCATGAGCATCTTTGTGCAAGCTGGGCCAATAAAATCCTGCATTAAGGATTTTAGTTGCAGTTTTCTTGCCCGAAAAATGTCCACCACAGGCCATTGAGTGACAATGTGTTAAGATATCATGGATTTCAGAATCGGGGACACATCGTCGAATGACCTGATCGGCACAAATGCGGAAAAGGTCGGGCTCCTCCCAAAAATAATATTTAATATCAGCAAAGAACTTATCCCGTTTTGTTTTTGGCCAATCAGTGGGGATTTGTTCTGTTGCTAAGTAGTTTGCGATGGGTGCAAACCAAGGGAGGGTTGTAGCAGCTAAAATACTTTCATCAGGGAACTGATCTGGCGGGGTCATTATGTCATTCGTCATAAGACGAGAGAGATGGTCGGCCACTACATTGTGCAATCCCGCCTTATCCTTGATTTCCAGGTCAAATTCCTGGAGCAGCAGATCCAACGGATAAGGCGGGGTTTCGCATCTTTCTTTGTCAGCAAATATTTAATTGCTGAGTGGTCTGTATAAACAGTGACATTTGACCCCAACAGATAAGATCTAAATTTTTCTAAGGCAAATACAATGGCAAGAAGTTCCTTTTCAGTAACCGTGTAATTCCGTTGTGCATCATCAAGGGTTTTGCTAGCATAATAGATCACAACGGGCTTCTTGCCAATTCTTTGCCCTAGAACGGCCCCTACAGCAAAATCTGAGGCATCTGTCATTAATTCAAAGGGACTATTCCAGTCAGGTCCTTGCAATATTGGCACCTCAGTAACCTCTTTCTTCAACCTCAAAAAACTCTCCAGGCACTTATTATTAAAATCAAATGGATGGTCTTTAGTAAGAAGCTGACTTAAAGGCTTGGAGATTTGGGAAAAGTTTTGTATGAATCGACGATAGAAACCCACATGACCCAAAAAGGATCTGATTTGTTTGACAGTAGTGGGCGGTGGGAGCTTAGATATAGCATCTATTTTTGCTTTATCTACCGCGATTCCTTGTTTAGAAATAACATGGCCCAAGACAATACCTTCTTGGACCATAAAATGACTTTTTTCCCAACTAAGGACCAGATTAACTTCTATACACTTTTGGAGGGTTCTTTCAAGATTTTTGAGGCAATGGTCAAAAGAATCTCCAAAAACAGAGAAGTCATCCATAAAAACTTCTAGACATTCACCTACCAGGTCTGAAAAAATTGCAAGCATACTCCTTTGAAAAGTCGCAGGTGCGTTGCAAAGACCGAAGGGCATTCTTCGGAAAGCAAAGGTTCCGAAGGGGCAGGTGAAAGTTGTTTTGTCCTGGTCCTCAGGATGAACCGCTACTTGATTATAGCCGGAATAACCGTCCAAAAAATAGTAAAATTCCCGTCCGGCTAACCGCTCCAAGATTTGATCAATAAAAGGGAGCGGGAAATGATCCTTCTTGGTGGCGGTGTTTAATTTTCGATAATCTATACACACGCGCCAAGAAGAAGCAGTTCGAGTGGCTATATTTTCCCCCTTTTCATTGGTGACAACTGTTAGTCCAGCCTTTTTGGGGACAACTTGAGTTGGACTAACCCAGGAGCTGTCAGAAATGGGGTAGATGATATCAGCATCTAGCCACTTAATAATCTCCTTTTTTACCACCTCCTGCATAATAGGATTCAAGCGCCTTTGTGGTTGGCGAGAGGGGCGAGAATCGTCCTCTAAAAATATACGGTGCGTACAATAGGACGGATGAATGCCTTTAAGATCAGAAAGGGTCCAGCCAATAGCTTTTCGATATTTACTCAAAACCTGGAGAAGTTTGTGCTCTTGTGCCTCGGTGAGTCCAGAATTTATAATCAGGGGCAGGGTCTGATTTGGACCCAGGAAAACATATTTAAGTGAATCGGGCAAAGGTTTTAATTCTAATTGTAGGCCCGGTTCCGAAAGAGTTTCTGCTTTGTGGGTTAGAGGTGAGGTGAGAGTGAAAGGGTCAGCTGGAATGTTAGCTGGTCGTGTGGTTGAGGTGGAAGGGTGAGAAAAAATAGATTGTTCAGGAACCGTATTTACAGCAAAACAGGAACCTAATTGGGAAATCTGCAATGTTTCCTCCACAATGTTTTCTATTTCTGAATCCGAATCATCAAAGAAATCTGGTTCCTGGAATCGCCTAGAGGCTTGAAAAATGTCTAGGGTTACAGATTCACCGCCACACATGATCTTCATCTTTCCAGAATCACAATCAATATTGGCGCGGGCGGTGGCTAAGAATGGTCTTCCAAGAATAATGGGGGCAAACTTAAGTGCTTCAGGTACCTCTATGTCCAGGACTAAAAAGTCTACTGCGAATAGACAATCTTTGACCCGGACAAGAACATCTTCAACAATTCCCCTTGGTTTAATCGTAGATCGGTCGGCTAATTGGAGAGTAACCTCAACAGGTTTCAATTCACCGATCTTAAATTCCTCAAAAATAGCTGTGGGGATAAGATTAATTGAGGCACCAAGATCCAGCAGAGCACGATCAAATGAGGTATCATTAATGATAACTTGGATTAGGGGGGCGCCGGGATCTTTTCTCTTAAGAGGCAGTCGGCTCTGCACAACTGAGCTGACTGTCTCTGGAAGAATTACCTTTCCTAAATTCTTGGGCTGCCTTTTTGGAGTGCATAAATCTTTTAAGAATTTTGCATAGGCAGGGATATACTTAATGGCATCTAGAATAGGGATATTAATTTCTACTTGCCCAAATAAATCCATTAATTCCTTCTCAGTTGGCTCAGATTTTATTTTTTTCTTTTCTGAAGAGTGGAGGGCTTGTGGAAATGGGGCAGGGTTGCCCTGTTTTGCGTGAATTGGTTCCTGAACAATAGGAGGGGAAGAGTTAATCTGTGTGTCTGATGTAAACACATTTACACTACTTAAAATGTCTATTTATGCATGTTCTTAAGCATAGGATTGCATTTCATGATATAAATATTGCATTACATGCATCATCTTGCATTTAGAGTAGTTTGAATAAAATGGAGGTTAATTGTCTCCTTTTATGTGCTTGGACAGGGCAAATATTTTATCGGGGCCTCGGATCAAAGATCCAACCGTATGGATATGATCAGGGCGACGATTGGAGTTCAACGACTCCAAGATCGCCCTAATCAGGCATCCGTAGCATCAGATAGAGACCGGGGAACCCTAGAAGATCAAGGGCCAGGATGGTGTAAATCCGCACTTCAGATGAAAAATCCGACCACACGGATGAATTCGGATCGACGATCGCAGCCGAACGACACAAAAATCAAGTCAATCCGACATCCGTGGCACCATCTACAACTTCCAGAAGATGGACGGCCAAGATAGCGCCACGTGGCGCCATCCCAGCCGCCCAATCGGCCGCAGGAGTCCTGTGAAGACCACGCAACGTCTCCTCTCCGCCGTTGGATCTCGATCCAACGGCTGCGGTCGCGCGCGTTTAAAAACGTCCGCGCGACCATTTCGCCGCGTAGCGCAGCGGCTACGCAGCTGCGGCCGAAGCGGAGGTCGCGGGTTCGAGCCGCGGAGAGGGGGGCGAAGGCGCGGGCGAGCGGGCGCGCACGAGCGTCGGATGAAGATCCAACGGCTGCGCGCGCCCGATAGCGCCGACGCGCAATTGGACGCCCTGGTGGGCGCGCGATCGCACGCGGGCGGCGCGCTACGCAGCGGGCGCGGGCGCGATCTAAGCCGTCCGATCTCGCGATCGGACGGCTGAGACGACGCGGACGTGCGTCTGCGTTACGCGCGCAGGCCAGCCGAGCGGGCGCGCGTGGGCGCGGCGGCGACGGCGACGGCGGGGCTTTAGCGACGGTTTTATCCGTCACTAAAGACCCCTTATTTATTATTTTGAAGATGTAATGTCCATTTTGCCCCCACTCCTTGCAACTATAAAAGGAGACCCCCTCCATACGAAATTTTCATCCCCTTCCTTCTCCTCTCTACCTCTCCAAAGCTCAAGAGAAGCTTGTCCCACACCCGGGATGCTTCTCGCGAGATAAAGTCCAAATTTTCGTCCCCCTTCGGAAGTGGATCCCGCGACGACGACGGCGTGCTGCTTCGTTCCCGTTCTTCTGCTTCGTCCTCCTTCGTCCCGCTTCGTTCTCCTTCGTCCAGGCGTCGTCCCGTCCGGCTCGTCCTCCAAGCGACCGTCGAGGAGGATTTCTCTCTCCCTATTCTTTTTACTGCTTTCTAGTATAGATTTACTGCTTTCTAGAGTAGTCTATTCGTCCTCCGAGCGATCGTCGAGGAGGACATTTCTCCCTCCATTCTTTTAATGCTTTCTAGAGTAATTGTTTTATGTTTTCTAGTTGTAATGAAAGAACTCTTTTATGATAAATTTCTTGTCTATTCTACATCTCATTTTGATTTCCATGTATAGTATTCCTTCTCTCTCTCTTACTCCCTCTCTCTCTTTTATTTGTTGTAGATACTTAGATAGTTTAAATTGAATTTCTTGGTGACAAAATAAAAAGAAACGCGGAGTTTTTTAAATCAAACGTTCGCCTCCCTGTGTTCGACCCGGAATTCTTATTTCGGTATAAATTTTATTTGTTGAACACGAATCCTTCACTTTCGAACTACAACGACGGGTTTTTCCAAAAACCAAACACGTTAGCGTAGATTCTCGTTCAACATTTTGGCGCCGTTGCCGGGGAGGCAACGCTCTTTGATTTCTCTTCGCGTTTTGTAACTTACAAATCATTTACCTCACTTTTCTCCTTTCTTATTGTAATTGCAGGTACTCTTTCGAGACAAGCAAAAGCGGTAGATCGGAGTAAAGTGCTGTGGAAGGTTTTGTAAGTTACCCCCCACCTCCCACCCATTAGATTTCATTTCATCACATAATAATTCAAACATCAATCAACCTAGGTGTTCTTATAAACTCTAAGGTTAGATTGTTTGTTGTTTGACATCCATACTCACTCCAACCCCCACATTAAAAAAAGAAAAAATAAAAAATAAAAAAAAAAAATCTCACAGAGGTACACAACCTCATCTGATTTTCTAACTCAACCGGTAAACCAATCTTAGGAGCCGGTACACACATCCAAACACATAATTGAGTAAGAAATCAGATTAGGTAATCATTTGTGTGCCTAATTAGGTGGTGCATCAGGCCAGTTGTTTGAGTTGTTTGGGCCGCACCACTTCAAATAAAATCAACTCATCTAGTAGCTGCCAATTAGGTTCAACTCTTAGGGATCTACCAGGCACTCCACATTCTTTTTTAAACTTTAAAGGAAAATATCTTCACCTGTGCTTGCAAAACCTGGTGTGCCAATGAAACTTGATTGAAAACACCTAAAGTTGAATCCTAAAAGCTACTAAGCAAGATTTGAACCTTAAAATTCACCACATCAAAAATAATCTTGCTTGAAAACCACTGGTTGTGCACTCACACACAAAGCAATCAATCATTAAGGGCACAACCCATTTAAAGGGCCCATCACATTCCAAAGCACATTCAAACCTAGCCCTAAATAAAACAGAGTAGACGTTGGCCTTAAGGATTGGACTCGCTCTTCAGAACTCAGAACGAGATTATTTCCGATTAGTCTGTTTCTACTGTTCAATCTGATGTCTAGCTAGGGGAGTAGAGTCAAACGATCGCGGCTGGGGGGTACACTAGGAACCGGAGGCGCAAGCCGAAGGAAGAACCTTCTCCCCAGTCCCTCCTTCTAACTGGTTGGATTGAACAGACAGAAGTAGATCAAATCGTTCCTTTATCTCAAGACGGGTTTTGAGAGTCTGTAGGTCTGTAGGCTAACCCATTTAAGGACAGGTTTGATTGTTTGTATTGCAGGGCACCTTTCTTCCTCCCGTGTCTCATGAATCCTTCCACATATTTCACGCATTCCCACTCTTTCCCTCCTGTTGTAAATTATCCTCAACATAACGATTATCTCAACTCGTATTGTAATCGACCATCAGTTAGTTGGGATAATTCGGATTGGGGATACAATTCCGGACCCCCGTGTTTAGGGTCTAACCCTGAACACTTTGATTCTCAATTCTATCCTTCTCAGAGTTGCATCGATTATAGATCGTCCTCCTTTCATGAACAACCTAATGCGATCTACAATCAAGAAGGATACACTGATCCTTACCCATCCTCTGATTTCACTGCCTTTAGGTCATCTCCATCTTTTGAACAATCTGAAATGACCTATTATCAGGATGGGTATAACGAATCTCAATTCGTTAATTCCTCTACATTGATGTCAAACCCGCCCAACCCTGAACCAACTCATTTGGTTCAGGTTAATCAGGTTCAAGATAAGGTTCTGGCTAACTTGAGGAATATCATTCAATCTTTAGAAGTTCAGCCAATACCTTGCATTGAGAGATTGGAGCCCCTGATTGAAATGATTGATGATTTAAACAAGTCTTTGTTGGATTGGCTCCAGGATGTTAAGGATAAGAACCCGGGTGAGTTTTTACTTGGGAAATTAGCGAAATTGAGGATGAGATTCGTGGTTGCTTTGATTCAGTCTTGGAATAATTCCCAGGATGAACTCTCTTCAGGAAAGCCAATGACAGAACCCGCTCAGGCACCTGTTGGGGGGGACACGTGTTACGAAGCTGACCAGATTGAATTAAAACAACCAATTAAGGATGATTTGATTTCTTCACCTGAAATCCCTGAGCCGGGTTACGAGGAAATGTATGTCTCCTTGGAACGCAAAGTGACAAATGATTTTGGGACATACATTGATACGGATCCTGATGGTGAAGATTCAAGTTGCGAAGTCTCACACGAGTTTTCAGATCACGATTTTTGTGAGACGATTGGGCCTGAGGAATCTGATAGATCATTTGATAGCCCAATAACTGAGGAAACTGATCTTATTAGGGCACACGATACGGATCCAGAATCGCATTTTCTGGAGGAATTAATTCAATGCCCTGATTATCAGTTACACCCTGTTGAGCTTATTGATGATTCTAATTCTGAGATAATTAGACCCAAGTCAATTTTGATTTTGCCACATCATCTAGACTTGGAGATTTCAGACGGGGTGATGAATATACAAGAGGTCATGGAATTTGATATGCTGAATGAGGAGGATAGGAGCTGGGACATTCTGATTTGGGAAGTCAATTTTGGAGGAAATGGAAGATTGAGTCGAAGGGTTCCTTTTAAACTGAAACCATCAAATCAGAACCCTTACGACATTTGTTTCGAGGATGTCAAACTCAAGCACACATTTAACGATTATCCTTTTGAGCTTCAATTCTCTGTAACCCGACATTTTGGCCTTGGGTTGCATCCTCACAAATCGCAGGCCCGACCCCGCTTGCATTCTGATTTTAGGTTTTGGGTAATTTTTATCCAGAACCTAAGGTATTCTCGATTATGGGGTGTGGGTCTGCACCACAATCTGGTCCACATCTGTGGACCTCTGCTGACAGGTCAGAGGATTCTTCTGTTTATTCTAATTCTGACCTGCTCATGTGAATTCTTCATTTCTTTTCTTTGTATAGTGTGCCTAGCTGAAGGCACTAAACTCAGCACATATACAGTTCTTTTTCATTTTCATCTCGGAGCGGACCCGATATCCACGCAATTCAGGTGCTTTCTACGCTTTTCCACTCTGTTTTATGTCTTTTCAATACAATGAGGACATTGCATTAGATAGGCATGGGGGGGTGGATATTTATCTTTGAATTCATTCGTCAGCTCCGTAGATTTGTTTTATTATTAAAAAAAAAAAAAAAAAAAAAAAAAAAATCGAAATTAGGAAAGAGAATTTGGGTTTAAGAAAATTTTCGATCTTAAGAAATACTATATTATGGTTTGAACACAAAGACCCCTCAGGTCTTTGGACTTAATTAGCCTGTGTATCTACTAAAATGTGGATTTGTCTTTGAGTTCTCGCCATCTTAATTCTATTATAATTGGAATAAATAAGTTTGGGTGATAAGTACACGACTTATCAACCCGCCCTCTGATGTGAGGGAATTTTGAGTCTTAAGCATCTACACACTTTCTTTGCACTGACTCGTTGTTTGGCGATTTTAACGGAAATTGGGTAGCTAATGAACCTTCTAGGGTGATATGGCTGGCAAGTTATCGTGGGTAACAGCCCATAGGTAGGTTGTCCAGAGCCCAGTCACTGGACCTTTCTCTTTTTGCTGCCTTTAGGAAAATCTTAGACCAGGGAAGCCACCTACTTAAAAAAAAAAAAAAAAAAAAAAAAAAAAAAGGAGAAAAGAACAAAAAGAAATAAGCCACACTTCGCCGCACGAGTATGGCTGGCAAGTTGTCGGTGGTAACAGCTCATCGACCGGTTGTCCAGAACCCAGCTCAGAAAATGCACTAAAAATTCCCAAAACACTTAGGAAGAAGCGGAGAAGTAGAATAAACCGGGGAGATATACACTGGATTCACCCTTGTGTTGACCCCGTTAAAAAATAAAAGTAGGGAGAAAGCTACCGGTTGTAAAGATACACCTTTAGGCAGAATTCTTTTTGAGGTCACCTAGAGGCGTAGAAATCCGAAGTCCGTTTTAATTGCCGGTCAACGAGTCTATCACATCACAATAAGATGCTTAAAACTTAGGGTTCTCATCAAATCTTGGGTGAGTTGAATGGCCGTAGAAAGCCACTCTTAAACCCTAAAATTTGAAAATCTAAAAAAAAAAAAAAAAAAAAAGAGTAAAAACAGAAAAAGAAATTTTTCTTTGAATAAGGCGAGGCTTGAGGCGGTCTGCATTTTGGCTGATACCCGGGCACTGTTGTGTCTTTGAAAGTTCAGTTCTTAAGTAGACAATTTCTTAATGATTGAAAATAACTCAGGTCCAAATAATCTAACCTAATTCTTTTATAAATAGCATATAGTTTTTGCTAGGGACTAGCAAAAGATAGGCATGGGGGTATGATGTAAACACATTTACACTACTTAAAATGTCTATTTATGCATGTTCTTAAGCATAGGATTGCATTTCATGATATAAATATTGCATTACATGCATCATCTTGCATTTAGAGTAGTTTGAATAAAATGGAGGTTAATTGTCTCCTTTTATGTGCTTGGACAGGGCAAATATTTTATCGGGGCCTCGGATCAAAGATCCAACCGTATGGATATGATCAGGGCGACGATTGGAGTTCAACGACTCCAAGATCGCCCTAATCAGGCATCCGTAGCATCAGATAGAGACCGGGGAACCCTAGAAGATCAAGGGCCAGGATGGTGTAAATCCGCACTTCAGATGAAAAATCCGACCACACGGATGAATTCGGATCGACGATCGCAGCCGAACGACACAAAAATCAAGTCAATCCGACATCCGTGGCACCATCTACAACTTCCAGAAGATGGACGGCCAAGATAGCGCCACGTGGCGCCATCCCAGCCGCCCAATCGGCCGCAGGAGTCCTGTGAAGACCACGCAACGTCTCCTCTCCGCCGTTGGATCTCGATCCAACGGCTGCGGTCGCGCGCGTTTAAAAACGTCCGCGCGACCATTTCGCCGCGTAGCCGCTGCGGCCGAAGCGGAGGTCGCGGGTTCGAGCCGCGGAGAGGGGGGCGAAGGCGCGGGCGAGCGGGCGCGCACGAGCGTCGGATGAAGATCCAACGGCTGCGCGCGCCCGATAGCGCCGACGCGCAATTGGACGCCCTGGTGGGCGCGCGATCGCACGCGGGCGGCGCGCTACGCAGCGGGCGCGGGCGCGATCTAAGCCGTCCGATCTCGCGATCGGACGGCTGAGACGACGCGGACGTGCGTCTGCGTTACGCGCGCAGGCCAGCCGAGCGGGCGCGCGTGGGCGCGGCGGCGACGGCGACGGCGGGGCTTTAGCGACGGTTTTATCCGTCACTAAAGACCCCTTATTTATTATTTTGAAGATGTAATGTCCATTTTGCCCCCACTCCTTGCAACTATAAAAGGAGACCCCCTCCATACGAAATTTTCATCCCCTTCCTTCTCCTCTCTACCTCTCCAAAGCTCAAGAGAAGCTTGTCCCACACCCGGGATGCTTCTCGCGAGATAAAGTCCAAATTTTCGTCCCCCTTCGGAAGTGGATCCCGCGACGACGACGGCGTGCTGCTTCGTTCCCGTTCTTCTGCTTCGTCCTCCTTCGTCCCGCTTCGTTCTCCTTCGTCCAGGCGTCGTCCCGTCCGGCTCGTCCTCCAAGCGACCGTCGAGGAGGATTTCTCTCTCCCTATTCTTTTTACTGCTTTCTAGTATAGATTTACTGCTTTCTAGAGTAGTCTATTCGTCCTCCGAGCGATCGTCGAGGAGGACATTTCTCCCTCCATTCTTTTAATGCTTTCTAGAGTAATTGTTTTATGTTTTCTAGTTGTAATGAAAGAACTCTTTTATGATAAATTTCTTGTCTATTCTACATCTCATTTTGATTTCCATGTATAGTATTCCTTCTCTCTCTCTTACTCCCTCTCTCTCTTTTATTTGTTGTAGATACTTAGATAGTTTAAATTGAATTTCTTGGTGACAAAATAAAAAGAAACGCGGAGTTTTTTAAATCAAACGTTCGCCTCCCTGTGTTCGACCCGGAATTCTTATTTCGGTATAAATTTTATTTGTTGAACACGAATCCTTCGCTTTCGAACTACAACGACGGGTTTTTCCAAAAACCAAACACGTTAGCGTAGATTCTCGTTCAACAGTGTCATTAGAGCGGGTTTCTTTAATAGGCAGGGTATTTTGAGTGGTTTTCCCATTCCTCAAGGTAACTGCATTTGCAGTCTGGTTGTTTCTAGGATGAGGACTGGGGGCCTGGCTGTTATTGAAACCCGGTGGATGCTGAGGTGCTGGCTGAATAGGTTGACTGTGATATCCACCTTGGAATTGATTCCTTTGATTATTTGGGTTGGGCATGGGTTGGGATGGTAAATTCCCAATAGGTCGATGATCAGGAGTAACCTTAACTTGTTGTTGTAAATTGGTAACCATGCGGGTTACTTCTGTCATTTGAGTCTGCATTCCTTGCAGAGTTTTCATGACCTGATTGTTAATATCATCCTGGGATGGTCCGGGTTGACACAAAGGTTGCCCATAATTCCCAAAATAGTTTTGTTTGGGAAAAGGAATCGGATTCGGGTTTTTCCAGGAGTGATTCGGGTTAGTCCTCCAATTTTGATTGGAAATGTTGGAGGGGTTTCTAAATTGCTCCTGGAGAGCATAAATATTTTCCGAGGTGGAATCAAAAATATTTTGGTCAAAATTCCCGATTAAATCTTGCGGGAAATCAGCCGGAAATTGCTGGTCAGCAGATGTGGCATCGATATTGTGTAGATTCTCTCTTCGGAGAATGTGTGGGGGGTTAGTGTGTGGAGAGTGGACGTGTGGAGCTTGTTTGTTTGTGAGCTTTTCTTCTATTTTCTTTTGGTGAATTTGCATCTGGTCCAGTCGTTGAGCTAACATATATAAATCATCTTGTGTGACTGGAACAGAGGTGATTTTGGAGTCAATTTCATGGACTCCGTGTCTGGGGTTTTGTGATCTGCCAAAAGTGTCCATTGAAGTCATGTTAAATGAGTTTTCACTCATTTCTTCAAAGAGAAGATAGGCACTTTCGGCGCCTTTGTTAAGAAAATTGCCCCCACATGAGGCATCCACAAATCGTTTTGATTGATCTTCTAATCCATGATAGAAGATCTGCACTAGTTGCCATTGTGGAATTTCATGGTGGGGACAACTTCTTAGAAGTTCCTGAAATCTTTCCCAGGCTTCATGGAGGGGTTCACCAATTTTTTGTTGAAAGGTCGTTATAGATCTTCTTAATGCATTTGTTCGACCGATCGGAAAAATTTTTTTAAGAAAAGCACTTTTTAATTGGGGCCAGGTGGTAATAGGACGCCCAACTGTTCGAAACCAATGTGATGCTTTGTCTTTGAGAGAGAGAGGAAAGAGTCTCATTAACCACATGTCTTCCTGCACATTGCGGGAACGAGTGGTTTGAGCGAGGACAGTTAATTCCTCGAGATGACAAAAAGGGTCCTCTCTTGGAAGACCATGAAAATGCTTGATAAGGTTTAGAATAGCGGGTTTGATTTCGAAATCCCCTTGTGGTATGACCACCCCTGGTCTTTCCTCATAATTGGAAGGATCATAGAAATCCTTAAGAGGAACGACAGGCTGTTGGCGAGGTGGTGGATTTTGTCCTTGATTAGCTAGGTTCGTGACAGTCCTAGCTAGATCTTCTTGATTTTGTTGTAGTCGAGCCAAATGGTCGACCATTAATGCAAAGGGATTTGTATTGTGGGTTATAATTGGAGGGCCACTTGGCCCTACTGGTATTTCTGGTTGCTCCAAGTTAGGAAGGTGAGGAAAGGTGGAGTCAGCTTGTGGGTCGGCTGACGGGTTAGAAGTAGAAGCAGAATTTTTTTGACGGCTTCCTGGGTTTTCCATTTTTTTAGAATACGAGGGGGAAGAAAACAATGATTTCTTGTTGCGGGGGGCGAAATCAGATGGTTCCTCGAGATGTGGCTTTTGGGACCGTCGCCCGTGCATGCACTACTTGCAAGACTTGGAGGGGAGGAGAAGAGATAGAGATGAGAGAAAGTGTGCAAATCAAACAAACAAACTAGACCTAACTTAAATGTGACTCCCTAATAATAACCTAAGACTTGGTCTATATTGGAAATAAGTAGTCAATAGTGAATACCCGTTCTATCAACAAATCTAGCCAAGTTGCTTAAGGGGAGGTTTGGGCCCAAATGTTTCCCAGGGAAAACCCCAGGTGCTTGTACAAACCCGCGCCTGGTCGTTTGACACGGCCCCTCAGCCTGAACACCAGATACAGATGATAGAATTGGTATCAACTAAAGAAAACTTAAGACCTAAATAGCAAGCCTGAGTTGATAAGGCCTTAGGGGTCAAGTTTCTACAAATTTTAATTAGGTCTAGGATGCTATAGTGCACACGGAATGTGGAGGGCGTTTATTGGGTTGTTGCCCTGTTATTTGATTTTTTTGTGTGTGTGCAGGAATTGGAGAGTGGCTCCAATGAAAATCAAGTTGTCACACAATTTTTTTTTTTTTGTATTTTTGTCTTTTAGGATTTGATTTAATTGAATGTATTTTAGGGTTTCTTTAGTTAAATTTTCAAACAAGTTTGAAAACCCACAATCAAAGGAAAACAAGTTGTATGGGTGATTGTATATTTCCTTTTAATTGCGTCTCTAAAGAGAGAAAGAAACCCTAAGCCAATTATCCCTAAGACAGAAAATTACTACCAGTGAATTGATTTTTGGCTTTCTGAATTAAGTAGTGGTCCAAACAAGTCAAACAATACCACTACTTTGAATAAAATCAAACAAGGATTCCAGAAAAGATTTTTGTAAGATTTTAGGAATTTGTTTGATAATTGTTTTGAATTTTTAATTGTACTGGTGTCAAAGTCCAGAAATGATACCTGTGGGTATTTTGGACTTTTCAGTATTACCACCGACCTCAGAAAATTTTTTATGATTTTATATGATATGTAAAATTTCACAAGGATTCCAGCAAGATAAATTTCACAAAAATTGGATGAGTATAAAAAATTTAAAAATTCTTGGATAGTAGCAAAATAGGAAGATTAGAGGGTGTGACCCCTCTGCAATCCACGAATTTTCAAAAATTAAATACAAATCCAATTGATCTGAAATTTGGAACAAATGTTCCAAACTTAATTGGGAATCACTCTATGAAATTTTATGATTTTAGGAGGCCTGTGATGTTAGGAATCGATTTTTCAAGTCTGGACAGAAATCTGGACCCGAAAAATAGAACACCAATACTTGCAATGGAATGGCGCTAAAGAAGCATACAAGCAAACAATGGATTTTAAAATGCACCACTCCACTTAATTTAAGTGTTTAGGGTCCTGAAAGCCAAGTTTAATATATTTTTGGTAGTTTTAATTAATTATGTGACTAGAAAGAGGAACCAACCTGAATTTTCGCGGGAAGAAAAGGATCTTTAAGCTCTCGCTTCCAGATTCCCGCTTTCCCGTTGTAGTTCCTGCACACACAAAAGAAAGAAAGAGAAGGGGATGAGATCCACTTCAAGCAAGAGAAAATGAGTTAATGCAAAGTCGTGCCTCCCCGGCAACGGCGCCAAAAAGTGATAGCGATTTCACGCGGTTTGTTAAAATACGTCGTTGTAACGCGCGAATCCGCTTACGCTTTTAAAATTTATATCCTAGATAGGGGAGTATCTAGGGTCGTCCAAGGAGGCAAATATTCCAATAATGATTCTCTTGCTTGGAATATAATCTCAACTTTATTTTTAATATTTTTTCAATATGTAAAATTTTTTTTGTATTTTGAAAAGACGAGGGCAAACTGCTGATTGTAGCGAAGAGAACTAACACCTACAAATGATTAACTAAAATCTAAAAGATAGAAATATCTTCTTCCTAAGCTCACTCTAGGCAAGTGGAGGCCTAGAGTAATTAGGAAGAAGAGGTGAAACAAGTGTTAGAACCAAACAAACAACTGCAATAAAAAAAAACTAAAAGAAGGCAATTTTGATTGAGTAGAATGAGTGTTCTTTTCAAGGACAAGTAGATGAATGCTTCTACTAGAATTAAACAATCTAAAAGCAAGAAAAGAAACACAAATCCTCTTGTAACAATGGTGAAGAGGGTTGTCTTCTTGCTCCAAGCCTAGCTGCTCCTTGGCTTGAAAAGAGGGCCTCCTTCTTCTCCTTCCTTGAGAGCTCCTCCAAGGTGGAAGCTACCACCTTTAATGCTCTCTCCAAGGGGTGGGCGTGCACCACCCTCAAAAACTCCTCCAAGGTGGTGTGACCACCTTCAAGATCTCCTCCAAGATCTTCCTTGCCTGGCTTCTCCTTTGGCTGGCGTGACCCAAGAGAGAAGGGAAGAGGGGAAGGCACCAAGGGGACATAATATCCCCTTAATCTTCTTCTTCTTCTTCTCTCTTGGACGTGGGATTCTTGGTGGAATATGAGAGTGAAATGGCTAGCCAAGGATGCCTTGAATGGTGGTGGGTAGTGGTCTTTTTATAGGGTAGGATGGGGGGTTAAGGTGCCCCTTGAAATGGAGGGCTAGGATGGAAGAATGGAGGTGGTTGGTGATCCTATGGCTAAGGAGAGTTGGCGCCAACCCAAGAGGTGTTAAAGGGGGTAGTTATGGTGGTGTTGGTGTCTTTTGGTGGTGGAGAGACACCACCATGTTGGCGCCAACATGGGGTCTTCTAGAAGGGGGGTTAGGTGGATGGTGGAGATGGGTTCAAGGGAGATTGTGTGGTGGAGATGAGGGGAGATTTTGGAGGGAAAAGTGGCGCCATAAAGGGGTGGTTATGGGTAGTTTTTGGCGCCACTTTTAGGTGTCTTTTGGAGGTGGTGGGTAGGTTAGGTTGGTGCCAAGTAGGTTAGCTTATGTGGAGCTTAGGTGGAGCTAGTTGGGTGGAGTTGGTAGGTGGGTTTTTGGGGTGGTATAAGCCAAGGAAGTTGGAGCATAGCTAAGCTAAGCTAAGCTAAGCTAGCTTAGCTAATGGAGGAGTAGAGGAGAAGGTAATGGAGCTAGGGTTTAGAGGAAGGAGCTGAGGAGGAGAAGTCTGGAACTGAAATTTGGAGCTGGCTACTGCTGAAGAGGCTGGCATGGAGCTATTCTAGCTGGCTTAGCTTGCTAGTTCTTTGCTAGCTACTAAGCCGAGCTAAGGTAAGCTAGCTTCTACCATAATGAGCTAAGGTGAGCTGGGTCTGGTGCTCCCGGGGAGAATCAAGCTGGTTGAGGTAGCTAAGGTAGCTTAGCTCAACTGTGTTGAGCTAAGCTGAGTCCCTGGGAGCTGGACTTGAGCTTCCTGAGCTGGGATGAGTTCTTCTTCAGCTGGTTGGAGCTGAGTGGAGCTGGATGTAGCTGGATCTGAGCTGGGGTGAACTCCTGTCAGCTTAGCTGAGCTAGCTAGAGCTCCTTGTGGACTAGTGGGAGCTGAGATGAGCTAGACTCAGCTAAGTTGAGCTGGATCTGAGCTGACTTGAGCAAGGGTGAGCTAAGGTGAACTCTCTTGAGCTGCTTCAAGTGAGCTAGATTCCGACTGTGGTGAGCTGGATCGAGCTGAGTTCCAACTAGTATGGGCTTCTCCTTCACCATTTGCCTTCTTGAATGCTAGGGTTTTAAGGATCTGTATATCTGTACATCCCTAACACTCACAAAAACATATTAAAAGACAAATAAAAAAATGCAATGTATGCTTAACCTAATTTATGCCTAAATGCAACCCAAAAACCTGTTTGCGGAGTAAAATCCTAAGAGCTAGGTTAGTTTTAATGCATAAGAGTGATGATAAACTGGTGTTTATCAGCCAGCAAAAGATGTCCACAAATGTGGACCAAGTTGTGGTGCAGACCCATGTCCCAGGGTCAAGTGGCTCTAAGGTTCTGGATGAAAATCACCCAAAACTGAAGATTGTTGAGCTTGTGGGTTCAGGCCTGCGGTTTTGTAGTATGCAACCCAAGACCAAAGTGTCAGACAATGGGTAGAGATGGTTCAATAGGTTCGGATGTCCTTTTAGATTTCAACTCAAAAAGGTAATCAATGATTCTGAGCTTGGGTTGCATCTCAGAGATATCATAAAGGTCCTAGTAAAAAGTTGGTGGTTTTAGGTCAATAGGAACCCTTAGATCCAAAATTGTGTTTCCCTCTGAGTTAACCTTCCAAATTTTCATTGCCAAGTTCTTATCCTCTAAAATAAAAATTTCTAGGACCTCCAAATCGTTGTACACCCCATCTAAAGTACTCAAGTCCAATATTTGTGGCTGAATCAGGATTGACTTGGGTACAATGATTTCCAAATCAAAATCAATCCCTTTAGGGTGAGGCTAAGGAATGGGGCTACTGATTGAATCTTCTAGTAAATAAGGATTCGAATCCTCTAAGTTAGCCCCAATAGAATCCAAATCTTCAATAATTGGGCTATGAAATGGTTCGTCATACTCCTCGAGCCTGTTAGTCTCACTAAAATCATTCTCCTTAAGCTCCAATGAGACTTTACTAAGAGATTCCTCACCCTCAGAATCAAAGAATTCATGATCCTCATTTATATATGTCTAAAAATCATATGTGATTTCATGGTCCATGGAGACATATTTATTGTAATTCCCTGGCTTTAGGATCTCGAGTAAGAAACTCAGTACATCCTCAATGGCTTGCTCTAGCCCAACCTGGTCATCCTCGATCTCAGCATATGTATCCCCCCGATAGGTGCCTGAGTGATTTCAGACATTGGGTCTCCTGAAGGGAGTTCATCCTGGGAATCATCCCAAGATTGGACTATGGCAACCACGAATTTCATCCTCAATCATGACAATTTCCCAGGTAGAAACTCACCTAGGCCCCTATCCCTAACATTTTGGAGCAAATCCAATAAAAACTATTCAGCTCATCAATCATTTTTATCATAGACTCCAATGCTTCAGTGCATGGTGTTGGCTAAGCTTCTAAAGATTGTATGGTGTTCCTCAAGTTAGCCAACACCTTGTCTTGGACTTGGTTCACCTAAATTGAATGGTTCGATTCAGGGTTGGGTGGGTTTGGGTTCATTCTAGGGGAGTGAAGATATTGAGGTTCTCGGGTCCCTCCTTGATAGTAGGTTGTCTCGGGTTGTTCAAGGAATGGAGGTGACCTATATTCAATGGAATATTGGGGAGGGTAGATGCTATAATCACCATATCCTTCCTGATTGTAGATTGGGTTGGTTTAATCATCAAAGGATGGATATCTATAATCATTGTAGCTTTGGGAAGGATAGTAATCATAGTCTTGTTGTCCAGGGTTAGGCCTTAGACATTGAGGTCCGGTATCGTATCCCCAATCAAAGTTATCCCGGCTAGTGGATGGGTAATTATAAGTTGAGTCAGGGTAGTAATCATCTTGGGTATAAGTGTAGGTAGGAGGGTAGGATGGGAAATGAGTGTAGGATGTGGAAGGATTCATGGTAGAATAGGAGGGAAATCAGAAGAGAGAAAGGAACCATGCAATACAAGTAATCAACCCTATCTTTAGGTGGGTTAGCCTAAAGACCTACAGACTCCTAGGACTCGTCTTGAGATTGTAACCGATTTGGTCTACTTTTATCTGGTCAATCCAACTAGCTACAAGGAGGGACTGGGGAAAAGGTTCTTCCTTTGGCTTACACCTCTGGTTCCTAGTGTACCCCCAGCTGCGATCGTTTGACGCTACTCCCCTAGCTAGACATCAGATGGACCAACATAAGCAGATTAATCGATAAAAAATCTCAGTCTGAGCCCTGAAGAGTGAATCAATCCTTAAGGACGACGTCTACTCAGTTTTAATTAGGCTTGGGATGATTGTGCACTTGGAATGTGATGGACCCTTTAGATGGGTTGTGCCCTTAATGATTAATTCAAATGTGTATGCGTGCACAACCAGGGTTTGCAAACAAGGTTATTTGATGATGTGACTTCTAGGGTTTAACCTTGTTTAGTAGCTTTTAGGGTTTAATCCTTAGGTTGGTTAAATCAAGATTCAGTAGAACACTCCAGGTTTTACAAGCATCGGTGATGATGTATTCCTTTAGAAATCAGAAAAAAAATGTGGAGTGCCTGGTTCAGCCCTAAAGATTAACCCTAAGTGGCAAGCTACTGATGAATCACTTTTATCTTAAGTGGTGCTACCCAAACAGTTCAATCAATTAGCTTGTTGCACCACTTAGTTAAGGCACATAAAAAGGTAATTAACATAATATGATTTCTACTCCTTTATGTGTTGAATTGGTGTACCAATTCCACAGGTTGGAATCCCGATTCAGTAGATAAAAATCAAGTCAGGTTAGATGCCCCAAATGTGGGTGTATAAAGTGTGTATGTTAATTTGTCCCACAGAAAGTATCCTTTTTGTTTTTTTTCTTTTTATATGCGAAGGTGAGATGAGTGGAGGTGGCAAACAAGACAAACAAATTCTACCCTAGCGTTTCTGCAAACACCTAAGTAGATTAGGTCTTGGTTATGAATGTGGCGAAATGAAACTAGTGGGGGGGAATGTGGGGGACACTTACAATTACTTTACCCGCACTTTACTCCGATCCACCACACTTGGATCTCCACACTAGGGTACCTGCAAGACAGTAGATCAGAGACAAGTGGGGTTAATAATATGTAAATGCAAAGAAGCTCAAAAAATAAGAAAGTAAATTCTGTTGCCTCCCCGGCAATGGCGCCAAAATGATGAGCCGTGTTTCACGAATTAAAATTAGGGTTTGGAGAACCCATCATCGCAGCTCGCAAAATGCATCTATCAATATAATTTATAATTGAAACTCCAGGGGAGTCCCAGGTCAAACACGGGGAGGTGACATTTACTTTGTTTGAAATTCGCATTTCGCTTTGTTTCTTTTTGGTGTTTTGGGGTTTTGTTATTTTTTTCTTTTCTTTTTATAGAAAAGGCAAGTAAGACAAATCACAAGGGAGATGAAACAACTATGATATATTACGCAAATGTTTGTTACAATAATCTATGAAAGCAAAATAGAGATAGGGGTGAGAGTAAATCTCTCGAATCAGATATTCAACAAGATGATAGTGCCTGGCAGAAGCTTGGATGAAGGAGGTGAGATGCAGGACGTCAGGTAGAGGAATGCTCACTGAGGCTCTGGAATTGAGGTGAGGGGACGGAGGCAATCTTCTACCGAAATGGAGGTAAGAGGACGGCTCCAAGGCAACTTATGAAGGTGGTGGGATGAAGGATGAGTATTTGGTGGGAAATAGGATAATTACACTAATAG
This sequence comes from Thalassia testudinum, assembly GCA_037157565.1. Taxonomy (NCBI): domain Eukaryota; kingdom Viridiplantae; phylum Streptophyta; class Magnoliopsida; order Alismatales; family Hydrocharitaceae; genus Thalassia; species Thalassia testudinum. The sequence goes on along the minus strand of JAZHRO010000062.1, from coordinate 17,990,179 downwards.
GAGGCCTTTGGAGCTTGAAAGTAAGCTCTAATGGAGCTTTGGTAGGCTACTAGAGCTTAGGAGCAGGTGGGAGTAGAGTAGAATGAGATGAAGAGGAATGGGAGGTGTAGAGGTGTTTATATAGTGGAGGGAAGAACAAATTTGTGTAGAGGGCTGTAGTGATATTTGCAAGCATCACTAAAGACCCCTTGCAGCTGTTGCTGAAGATCGTGCCCCCACTGCTCATTCCCGCAACTATCCTTGTGCCTACAAGCAATTAGTGATGGCTGTAAGCGTCACTAAAGATCTACCCAAGCTATTGTTGAAGATCCGCACCCCCACCGCTCTTGCTGGCCCACGCATCACGCACCCCTTGTTGCACGTGTGCTCACGTGCTGGTGCTGTGCTGCGGGTAGCTGTGTGCGTACTTGTGCCCGTGCGTGCTTATGTTGCGCTGCGGCTGGCTGCACGCATGCCTATGCGCGTGCGTGCTTCCAATTTCTGATTTAGGGGTTCTGCAGGTCTCGAACCCGTGGCCCTTGTTTGAGGAGCAGGCGCTTCACCGTTGCGCTAAGGAGGTAGATTATCGCGAAGATGTCTTATGGGCATGCAGTGGAGAGATCTTCTCAGTCGTTGGATCTTGATCCAACGGTTGGGAATGGAGGTGAAGGAGATGAGGGGGCACCTTCCAGTTGCTACTGGCCGGTGTTGGGTGGCCTAAATGGCACCACATGGCGCCATCTAGGTTATCCATCCTATTTCTGTTGTAAAGGGTGAGATGGTGCTTGGATCGATTTGATTTCATCACTGCCTGATTGCAATCATTGCTTTGGATCCATCTATACGGTCGGATTTTTCATCCGAAGCCTGTAAGGATGTCGCATTGCCCCCTGGCCATTGATCTTCCTCAGATTGGATAAGGTGATACGAGTTTCCGATTAGGAGGATCTTGGAGGCATTGGACTTCGATCATCATCCTGATAAGATCCGTACATTCGAATCTTCAATTTGAGGCCTTGAAATGAATCTCCTTCCCTCCTAGCCATAAAAGGGACGTAATTAACCTAAAATAAACACAACTACTCTAAATGCAGGATGATGCATGCTATGCAATATTTATAACATGAAATGCAAATCTAAGCCTAAGGACATGCATGAATAGGCATTTTAACCTAATTAAATGTCTACATCACTTTTTGGATCTCATGCGAAAGTGCCCCGACCACGAAGTTCCTAAATGGGAACAAGTAGAGTCTTTTTACTAGGGACTCCGTGAGGATATTCGATTGTTTGACAATGAGACCTATGGAGGAAACATCATGGGTCAACATCAAGACATCGTGTGGGAGATTCTCGAGAACATGTGCGAGTACTCCATCAATAATGAATCCATGGGCAAGTTCGACCGGATGAATGCCTGTGCATTGACGAATTCACAGGGAGCACATGAGATGTAGAGCCTGTCCTCTTCTGTCGACTTGGAATTAATGCCCAGTCGCCTGGACAAGGTCTCGATCATTGAGAAGAAGGTGGATGAGTTGACTTGACATCTGCAGTGAGCCACCTCTGCGCAAAACCTATTCGTACAACCACCCTCTAGGAGGGAGGTTGTGCATAACATCTACAACCGATCTTCTTAGGGGATGGATCCTTATCCACCCCCATCTGATCAAGGGTTTGGAGGAAACTCCGGATCAACTTACTCTAGTTGGGGGAACTCTGAATCCTCGTCTTATGATTTCTCTGAGATTCCTAAGACCTACGAGGACCTCAACATCATCCAGAACGATCCTTTCTCAAACACCTACAACTCTGGATGGCGTAATCATCCTAATTTCACATGGTCAGGGAACAATCAAAATCAGAGACCTCAATATCAGCCTCGACCACAAGTTTCTCGTCCATTTCAGTTGCCTCACCCTCAGCCCAACCCAACTTACCAAACTGGGCCAACTCGGGAAGATCAAATGACTCTTATACTTCAGACTCTAGTTAGCATTCAGAAGACAAATGTGACTATGCAAAAACAGCACAAATATGAGATCACAGAGGTTCGCAATCAACTTGCCCAGATGGCAAATCCCCGCCAACCTAGTGCATTCCCTTCTCAACCTCTACCCAATCCAAATAACATGTCGAACCAGAGGCGCGTTATGAACTTGACTCAGGGACAGGCTCATTACATTTATCAGGCCCCTTCTGCTCTATCACCTAACGGGATGGAGGCTTCGACATCATACGCAGGTTATTAGCAGCAACCACCTCTTTTGCCTACCCAACCCAGAATCAGGTAGGACTGAACTCTATTACCACCAGTAGTGGCAAAACAATTCAGGACCCACCTTACCCGAACCACTCTCAGCTTGGTAGTTCAAACCCTAAACCTAGGTTGGTCATCCAGGATACCCTGTCCTAGATCAAGAATCTAGACCAATTCTAGATGAACCTGCAGAGGTTCCATTTCCGGAGGCCTTAACCAAAGGAAAGAGGAAGCCCAAACCTGTGGCTCTCGAAAAGGACCTGGTCAAGCTCTTTGAGCAGGTTCAAATAAACATCCCATTCATGGATGCAATTCGCCATGTACAGGCTTATGCAAGATTTCTGAAGGACGTATGTACACCTAACATAAGTCACGAACCAAAGGCGGGAATCCAATCGTTCTGTCAGAGCAAACTAGCCCCATCATTTTGAGCAGACTCCCTCCTAAGGCAAAAGACCTTGGTACCCCTATAATTTCATGCAAGATTGGTGATTTAGAGTTTGACATAGTCCTTTTAGACTTAGGAGCTTCAATCAATTTGATCCCTACGTCCCTACTAGATCATTTCAAGGAGACTGAGCTAAAACCGACTGAGGTGACTTTAGAGTTAGCTGACCGATCAATCAAGTCACCTAAAGGAATTCTTGAGGATGATCTAGTTCGAATCTATGATTTCTACTTTCCTGTAGACTTCATTGTGTTGGACATGGAGACTCCTGAGAATCTGAAGAATACACGGATTATATTAGGCAGACCGTTCATAACGATAGCTACGACAAACATTAATTGCGAGGAGGGCCAGATTGAATTGAAATTTAGGAACAAGATGCTAAAAATTCATATATTTAAGACCCAAAAATGAATTAACTGTGGGGTAGTGGAACAAGTATGCGACATCAATTCCATGGTTGAGGACATGTTTCCCGAGGATGACTCGATTATCCCTGATCCTCAACCCCAAGCAGATCATACACCTCAAACAGAAGAGCCTAGTACTGATCTAAACCCACCCACATCTCCCACCTTTTCTTCTGAGGCCCATCTCGACCCACCTGCTACTGCTGATAATCCCGTTATGGAACTGAAGCCTCTTCCTAATCATCTAAAATACATCTTTCTGGGTTCTGATCAGACATTTCCTGTGGTTATCAATTCCTGCCTTACCTCTGATCAGGAAACACGTTTGATTTATGTCCTCCAGCAACATTGGAGAGCCATTGGTTGGACTCTCGATGATCTGACTGGCATTAGCCATTCGTATTGCACACACCGCATTTATACCAAAGAGGGCACATGACCATCCTGTGAAATGTAGAGACGTCTGAATCCTAATCTGTAGGAGGTCATGAAGAAGGTGATCATCAAGTGGTTAGATGCAGGGATCATCCACCCGATCTCTAACAGTCGGTGGGTGAGTCTAATCTAGGTTGTGACTAGGAAGGCATGACTCATCGTGATCACGACGAAAATCGAAGAGACCATACCAACCTGTATAGCAAACTTGTGGAGAATCTGCATTGATTAAGAAGATCGAATGCCTCCATGGAGAAGGATCATTTCTCGTGACCGTTCATTGATTAGATCCTTGAGAAACTAGAGGGAAATCGTTTCTTCTACTTTTTGGATGGGTACTTCGGTTATAACGATGTGGCAATCCATCCTGAGGACCAAGAGAAGACCACCTTCACCTGCCCCTACAGGACATATGCATTCCGTAGGATGCCTTTCGGTCTCTGTAATGCACCCACTACCTTTTAGCGGTGCATGCTTGCCATATTCTCAAATGTGGTAGGTGAATACCTTGAAGTCTTCATGGATGACTTCTCAGTATTTGGAGATTCTTTTGATGATTTCCTCCTACACTTGATCCAAATCCTCAAGCGTTGCATCAACGTAAACTTGGTTCTTTGTTGGGAAAAGAGCAATTTCATGGTTCCCGAGGGAATTGTCTTGGGTCACCTTGTTTCTGAAAATGGTATCCAGGTTGATAAAGCCAAGATTAATCAGATTTCTAAACTACCCATGCCTAGCTCAGTCAAGGACATCTACTCTTTTTTGGGGCACGTCGATTTTTACCACTGTTTCATTCTCGATTTCTCAAAAATCACGTGCCCCTTAACTAATCTTCTCTCAATGGATGTCCCTTTTGAGATCACCGATGAGTCCACTCATGCATTTGAGAGCCTACGTGATCGAGTTACTCAAGCACCAATCCTACAATCCCCTAACTAGTCTCTACCCTTTGAGATCATGTGTGATGCATCTGACTACGCAGCAGGGTAGTGCTTGGGCAGAAAGTTGACGGGAAACCTGTGGTCATATTCTACGCCAGCAAGACACTGGACGAGGCTCAGCGTAACTACATGATTACTGATAAAGAGATATTGGCAGTAGTAGTTGGCCTAGAGAAATTCAAATCTTATCTTATGGGTTCCTGTGTCATCATTTACTCAGATCACACCACTGTGAGGCATTTACTCGCGAAGGATGCAAAACCTCGATTAATCTGTTGGACCTTGCTGTTGCAAGAATTTGATCTCGAGATTCATGGTAAGGCGGGAAAATAGAACGTGGTAGCTGACCATTTGTCCCATCTTCCCTCTTCAGTCATCGACTCATCTAGTCTGATCACCGAGCATTTTTCGGACGAGCATCTACTAGCCATTCATGGTCTCCCCTAGTTTGCTGATATAGTAAACTACTTGGTTACGGGGAAAGTCCCGCCAGATTGGGTGACTTCCAGGAAGGATAAGCTGATTTCCGAGGCTAAGTACTATATTTGGAAGGAATCGTATCTCTTCTACATTGGCAATGATCAGGTGATTTGGAGATGCATTCCTGACGATGAGGTCAATGACATGATCTCATTCTATCACGACCAAGCCTACAGTGGCCATTTCTCTGGGCATAAAGCCACAGTGAAAATTCTCTAGTGTGGGCTCTTCTGGCCCACAATGTTCAAAGATGCACAAACATATTGTAGGGCATGCGCTCGTTGTTAGACCCTCGGCAACATGGGCCTGCAGGATATGATGCCCCTGAACCCGATAATTATGTGCGAAATCTTTGACAAATGGGGAATCGATTTCATGGGACCCTTTCCCAGATCTAACGGCTTTGAATACATCTTGCTCGCTGTTGATTGCATCTCTAAATGGATCGAAGCTATCCCCACGAGAACTAGCGATCATAAAGTTCTCCAATTCATCCAGGAGAACATCTTTTCCAGATTTCGGCTTCCTAAGGCCATCATCAACAATGGCAAGTCTCATTTCAACAATGTGCACTTCCAGTCCTTGATGAAGTATGGGGTGTCACATCAGATCTTGACTCCTTACCACCCCCAGACTAATGGACTGGCAAAACTGTTGAATCGAGAGATCAACAAGACCCTTCAAGTCACTATTCAGCTTAACCAGAAGGACTGGTCTACTCGCCTTCCGATAGCTTTGTGGGCCAATAGGACTACCCACACGACCCAATTAGGCATGTCTCCCTTCAGATTATTGTACAGAAAGGAATGTCACCCTCCCATAGAGATGGAGCATAAGGCCTATTAGGCAGTACGGAAGTGCAATTTGGATCTGATGAAGGCTGGAATACACCACCAGTTGTAAATGAGCGAGATCGAGGAACTATACAATGACGTGTAGAGAACTCGCATATCTACAAAGAGCAGGTCAAAGCCTTCCATGACAGACACATTGTGCGAAAATCTTTCCACCCTAGTAAAAAAGTCATAGTCTTTGATGCCAAGCTCAAACTATTCCCAGGCAAACTCAGATCTAAGTGTATTGGACCTTTCTTGGTAAGAAAAATCTTTGGAAATGGAACAATTGAAATTAGTGAACTCAACCATGATTCTGAAGCTTTTTCATGAACTGTCAAAGACTCAACCCGTTTGTCAAGCTCACCGACCTGAACGTGGCTGAGTTATCTTTTGATCTCCATTGTACCTGAGCTTATTGCGCCCAGCTGATGGCATTAAACTTAGCACTTAACAGGAGGCAACCCATCATCTTTTGAAAGAATCTGAAATCCTTTTGACATATCACTTTGCTGAAATCATATTGTACTTTAGGGTTTGTCCATTAGAACAATCGACCCCACCTTTGGTACATGTACCAGAGCTTGAAATCGTCCACAGCAATCACCCCAACCCGTCCACCCACCCATTGAAGCTATTCTAATGTATGATCTAAGTTGAACTTGAACCCACCTAACTTACAATGAGGACATTGCAAATTGTAGCCATGGGGGGGTATTAAACTGCAAAACGTCATGAAAATCAAATCTTACAAAAGGATTTCACAAAAAAAAAATGGAGGTTGAAGAAGGCCCATTTGAGAGAAAAATGAGAAAAAGGAGGGAGGAAAAATTGAAAAGAAAAGAAAGGAGCAAAAAGATAAAGGAACAAATTGAGTCCCTTCAAAATGATATGGAACTTACCTAACTTCTAGGTTGGATTGAATGATGAATTAAGACCTGGAAGCCTAAAACTTAAGGGATTAGTGGCACCGACCTTAGGCCTCTTAGATCTATTCTGAGATTTAAACACTCACGTACTTGTCAAGATCCAGATTAGTCCTCAAGAGGTTGAGGAAAATGCAAAGCTTGTGTATTAGGTCTAAGGCTTAGGTAGTATTCAGCCCCGTTAACTGACCTCTGGTTTGTAGGACTTGGTAACTTAATTACCCAAAAATCACACACAGTCTGGTTCAGTGCACTTAAATATGAAATCATGCCAAAAGAATTTATGCTATTTTATAAATGGTCTTAAGATCTAGATTGGGAGCAGCTCAAAAGCACAAGTTGATTTGGATGAGTTCCCATCACGGAGAGGTGGGAAATTCCCCTCGAAGATGCATAATAACATATCGTCACCTCAGTGCTTGTCTCCTAGGATATTTAAATATCCTACCGGGGGCATGTAAGCACCTTGTGCTAGTTCAGATGCCATGGGTGGCATTATCATGAAATGTCGATTGCCAGGGTCTGGATTTAGCTATAGAACACCATGGGCGGCACAATCCCGAAGTGTCAAAAGCCAATGTTCTAGGGGTTGCCACGGGTGGTACTATCTCAAAGCATCAATTGCCAATGACTCTACGAGGATTGATGATGGGGACAACGAATCCGATACAGAATGTGTTTAGGGCTAATCTGAGGATGGATCTAAGGAAAAATATAATCCAAAGAGAAAGAGAGAGAAAATCTCTCCACAAATGAAAATTCTTCCATCTCTCTCTCTTATAAAATGCACTGCCAAACTGAACCTGGGCTAACCATGTTACAAGCATGGGTGTTTTAACTGCTAGGTCCAACGAACCTTAAGTTAGTTCCTACAAGACTTAGAAACCTTCGTGGCAGATAGAGGTGAAAGGTAGTCAGTTCTGGATCTGGGCTAGTACTTGAGTACCTCTAGGCCTATTGTTGGTATTAAGATCTGATTCCTAGAGATGCAACTTAGTAAGGCATCCTAATGATTACATCCAACCTACATAACTAGTTTGGACCATAAAGTTTTGCTAAGGGACTAGCAAAAGCTAAGCATGGGGCCATGATGGGAACACCATCATGATCCATAACTAGCTTAATTTGGTCTGATAAAGTCAATAAAAGCTCCTACATAACCTTCAGAGGGTCCTAAGTGCTTAATATTTTATTTTGAGAAGAAAAGATGAAGATAGGGTTATTTATGTAATTTTACCATCTTATCACAAATACAAAATAACCATGGGGTATGTCAGGGGTTTGTTAAAGATCATATGGCCATTAATGTCTAATAAGTCGATCCATGCAGATAGAAATGGGTTTTCACGCATTTCAAGAATTAATGGACATCTGAAACCCTAAAAATAGGCCTGCTTAATTAACTGGTGTTCTAATAAATATAAAATTCATCAAAATATTCTAAAAATCATATGAAAATATTCTTTAGGGTTTGGCATCCTTGATTTGACCATCTGAACCCATTTTGACCTAAAACAGAGTCTTAGATAGATAGTTGCCCTAATTTGGGTTTCTATGCAGTTTACCCAGTTAAAATTGGTCAAAACCTAAATTTGACTTCACCATCAGATTCCTTGGGTCCAAATTAGGTTTGTACCAAAATTTGGGCCAATCAGAGATCACCTTTACCTAGTTTGCATTCCAGTTCAGACAAACTCTTTTTATCACATAATGGCCCTTAACTCCTTGAATTATTTACAAATAGGTCCCTAACTTTTTCATTGTCTTCACATTTAGGTATCTGCCACCATTGGTGTGAACATTTTGAGCTCTAGCAAGATTCAAGCTAAATTTTCTTACTCGATTCTCAGCCAAACAATCCCAAATTTGAACCAGAGATTGCTTATGAAATTCCCTTTCAAACAAGGCCAATCTTGGATCCCAACTCCTTCCCAAAAGATCATGAGAACTCTTTGAATGGAAGGGTATCCGGCTTGAGCGAAAAGCTTGGAATTCGCAAGCTTTCTTTCCAAGCTTGGAACTCCGTTCTATGGCCTATAAATGATCCTACATCAAGTTCCTCACCTCCTTAGCAAATTTAGTGAGACAAATCACCCTAATCTACCCTCTCTAGCCACCAAATATCCTTGCTCCGATGACACCCTCCGTCCTACTCCTCCACACCTCCAACCATCAAATTGGAGGTGCCACCGTCTTCTTCTCTTCCTCGTGCACCTCTCCGATCAAAGAGAGGGCCTTGCTCTGCCTCATTCGCCGTTGCCACCTTACCGTCTCTATCTCCTCTTGTTCCGATCAGACACAATCGAAGCCCTCCGCCTATCTCCTTCCCCTCTAAGTCTCTTTACTCCTTCTTCTCTCCCTCTACTTTCTTTTCACTTACGCACAAGTCACTCACAACCACTGCATCGCCCTCCCGCACTTCATCTTCTTCACGACCGGCAGAACTCCGGTGAGTTCGCCCGGCCTCCATAGTCCACCAAATAGCCCCACACCACCTCCACAAGTTCTGCCACACCGCACTCGTCAAAATCCCTCTTCTAATTTGGGCTTTCATCCACCAACACACTCCACCAAACTCCACCTCCTTCGAGCACCTTCTCCAACTCCGTCAGCCCTTCACACGCATGCACTCATCAAACAACCACCACCGACACACTTGCCTTCACATGAAGACCCTTCTGAGCTTATTTGATAAGGCTGAGAGACTGTCCTTTCTATTTCAGGTACATGTTGGAGCTCCGCCGTTGCTTTCGTCTTCTCCAATCCCATCCGCTCATCTTCGGCCCCAACTCATCCAGCTGCAGTTCGCAATTGATGTAAAGCCATCATCTGCAACTGTCCAAGCAGTCAATCGAAGCCACTACCTACATCATCTACCTCAATTGGAAGCTCAACCTCCTGCTGCTGCTGTGTAATGAGCTTTTGTGGGATAGTCCCACATCGTGGAACACAAAGCGCCCGCAGTGCATATATTACTTTTGTACCTCAGCCCAGTTGCCTCCGAGAGCACCAGGGTGAGGTCCCACACGCATGCTCTGCATGTAGGTGCCCTTGCCCACACTCACACCATGTGGGTTTAGGCTTTGGTTCGATTACCCAGCTACCCTGGTCCGATCCGGTTTGCCTGATTCTGAGAGAGAAAGAGAAAGAAAGAGGGGGAGTTTTGCCCTCTACTGCTCTCTACACATAGCAAATTTGAGAGGCCTTCGCCTCTGTGCTATGCTTGTACCTCTCCTTAAGGCTTGAAGGAGAAAAGAGGCCTTTGCCTCTGTTGCTGGTTCTAGGCTACTATTGCATTATTGAGATACGTAACTGATGTGAAAATTTTGGTTAGATTCACTGTTCATTTAATTGAGTTACTTGAGCTTAATTAAAAGGGTTAATTGGTGATTCAAATCACCAATTTAGCCCATAATTTTTGCATATTGCTACTTGAAATTATTGATATATCATTTTGAATTAGTTCTGGTAGCAATTGCTTATATCTTTTACTTAGAATTGAGATCTTGTGATTGAATTGCTAATTTCTTCATGCGTTCGATATCGGATTTCCATTCAAGTATAAATTTTATTTATTTTCGCACTTTATCGGCTATACTGCAATGTATCATTTTTAAACTCTAATTCAGAGCGACAAACATAATGCCTGATTATTTCATTTTTGTGTGTGTGCGAATTGGGCGGGAAGTGTTGCCCAAGCCAAATCAATTGGGTTTGCAAAACAAGGAATCTTAGTTGAAGTGTTTTAGGGTTTTGTTTAAGATTTAGTGTCTTTTAAGATTCTCTCTTGTTAAGGATTCAAATAAGGTTTTGAAATTCCACAAATAATAACAATTACGTTGTAGTTGATGGAGTTCAATTCCTTTAGAGTTTGATGTGACTAAGAGAGAATTTAAAAACCCTAAAGTTGGAAAATCCTATACCTACAACTCCTAAATGAATCTTTTTTAAAAAAATATTTTGAGGTGGTGGTCCAAACAAGACAAACAACACCACCACCTGATGAAAAATCAAACAAGGAATCCAAAAATAATCGTTTTGAGATTTTATAGACTTATTTAATATTTTTTTGGAATTTTTCTTCCTACTGGTTTCAAGAGTCAGAATTGATAGATTCAGGAAATTGATTATGTAGAAACTTTAAATGGCCTCAAAACTTTTTGGGAATTTTATATGTTGTAAATAATTTCTTAAGGTTTCTAGAAATATAATTTTTGCCTAAATCTGATGAGTAGAAAAATTTATAAAATTCACTGACAGTAAGAAAACAATAAGGAAACAAGGTCTGACCCCTATTTAGTCCGTGAATTTTTTAATTTTTTTTATTGAATGAAATTTCTTAAAAATTGGACTCAAGGTTCTTGACTCAAAGGGTTTTCCTTGGACGAAATTTGGTGATTTTAAGAAGATCCTATGTGCCTGAAACTAATTTTTAAAAATCAAGACAAAAATCTGGATTTTCAAAAATCAGACACCAATAAGATTAAGGTGGTGGAAAAGTAAATAAAACAATCAACACAATGAATTTTAGGGTTCCACCACCCTTAATTTTTCTTTTTTTTTTGGATAATTTAAATATTTTTTTAAGAGATTTTATTTTTGTTTTTGATGAGAAAAGGCTTGGGGTATCAACCTGAAGTACGCGGGAAGAAAGAAACTTGAAGCTTCTGCTCCAAGTGCTCCAAATCCCACTCTCACTCCTAATTCACACCTGAAATTAAAACAATCAGAATTTCGTGAAGATCAAGAAAACAAGAGAGAGATAATGATGCGATTAAGCCATGCCTTTCTAGCAACAATGCCAAAAAGTGATCAGGTTTTTACGCAGTTTGTAAAATGTGGGTTTTATAAATCGTTGTAACATACAAAAACCTATCGCTTTTAAATTTACAACCTCCTTGCCTCCCCGGCAATAATGGCAAAAAGTGATGTCAAAAATACGCAGTTTGTTAAAAGTCGATTTTGATGTTGTTGTAATGCATAACTTTGCAATCAACTTTTACAATTTATAATACCTAGATAGTGGAGTATCTAGGGTCGTCCAAGGAGGTGATGATAACATCATCATCAGCCATATCTAGCTTTAATTAGTCATATTCCATTAATAAATGCACCTACATAATCGCCAAAGGACCATAATTCACTGCACATCCTTTCTAAGAGTTTAACATGAAATCAGGGCTAAAACTATAATTTTACCATCATATCATGAATGCAGAACAACTGTGGATTTTCTTAGGGTTTTACTAAATGTCAAATATTCATTAAAGTCTAACAAGGGGGTCCATGCAAATAGAAATAGGTTTTCACGCATTACAAGAATTAAATGACATCTGAAACCCTAAAAATAGACCTACTTAATACCCTGAGGTTTTGGTCAAGATAAAATTCACCTAAACCCTCTAAAAATCTCATAAAAATATTCTCTAGGGTTTGGCATCCTTGATTTGACCATTGAAACCCAATTTGACATAAAGTAGTCTCAGACAAATAATTGCCCTAATTTGGGTTTTTGCATAATTTACCTAGTCACACTTGGCGAAAACCTAAATCCGACTTTATCATCAGATTCCTTGGGTCCAAATTATGTTATTTTCAAAATTTGGGCCCAATCGAAGATCATCATGACCTAGTTTACATTCAGTCCTATTTTATTCTTTTCTCTCACACATATGCCCCTAACTTTTGAATTAATTACAATCAGCTCCATAGCTTTATCATCGTTCTTTGCAAAAAGGTCCTCGCAGCAGTTTTGGAAGGTTAGACCTTCATTGTCAAGTTCCGAGCAAGGGTTTCTTGCTCGTTTCTCAATCAAACACTCCTAAAATTGAAAGGAAGATTCCTTGAGGAATTCCCTTCCAAATGAGACCTTCCATGAATCCTAACTCGGCCCCAATTCCTCATGCGAACCTTTTGAAGGTTCATATGTCCTACTTGCACTAAAATCATGGTGTTTCAAGCTTGGTTTCCAAGCTTGAAACCCTTCCCCATGGCCTATAAATGGATCTACAATGCAAACCTCACCTCCTTAGATAGGTTTAGCCCCAAAAATCTTCCCTTTTCCCTATCTTTGGCCTCCTCCTACCTATGCTTCGGCGGACCTTCTCGACCTCTCTCCTCCGTGCCTCGAATGGCCAAATTAGAAGTGCAGTGACCTTCCCCATCTTCCTCCGCATCTCGCCAGCCATCGCGAGAGCGTTCTCACTCTCTCTTCGCCGTCATCTCCCTCATAGAGGGTTCATCTTCCCCACGTCCGACAATCACACCGACGTGGGAATCTCCCTTAATTCATCCATAATTCTAGGTCCCCTCAATCCCTATTCCCCTCTACTTCCTTTTCCTCCCCTTAACTTCCCAATTTTGACCATAGTTCACACTCTTCCCCATCATCTTCTCTCACTCCGATGCAAGCTCCGGTGAAACCGTGACACCACCACAGACCACTAAACCACTCCGTTCCACTTCCAAAAGCTCCACCGTTCCACCATGACCAAAAGCCCTTTCCTATTTCACCTCTTTGCCTACCCAAACCACCCACCGAACTCACCCACTTCCACACACCTACTCTGACCTCGTCCAACTAATTTACACCCTCTCACGCCATCAAAACACCACCACCATACTCCACAACATCCAGCGATGCTTTGGAACTTGTTTAATGTGTCCAAGAGGCTATGTTGATGTATTTCAGGGATTCATCGATGCTCTGCTACCGCCACCATCAACACTGCTGTGTTCTTCTAGCTCCAGGCATCGCACGTCCCGAGTGACACCTACAAGCTGTGCGGAAGGCTTCTAGGAACATGCCCAGTTGGTCAATTGAGCACCACACCACCTGCTGCTACTCCAATTTGAATCCACTCCACCTACAACCACACGCAACAAGAGGACAGAATTTAGTCCCACATCGTCGGATCTCAGTCGAGCAAAAGTGCTTAATTTGTTTTTGTTACACCGGCTCTTCGCCTTAGACACTAGGGGTGAGGTCCCCGCTCACCCACACGACCCAACCCAACCTGACCTAACCTATTCACTCCTCGCTCATCACCACTACCGGTGAGCCTGGACCTGGGTGCACACGATCATATTACTCGACCACCCAAGAGAGAAAGAAGAGAAGAAAGAAAGAGAGAGTGTGGGGGAGGGGGCTTTTGCTCTTGGAAGAATTGTCCCTGTGTGACACTTTGACAAATTTGAAGGGTGCGTAGCCCTTATGCATGAAGAGAGGAGAAGGCTTGAGAAGAAAAGCAGAAAGCCTATGCATGCTGAAGAAGGAAGGAAGAAGAAGAATAAAGGAAGAGAAGAGTTGAAGAAGATGAACAGTGCCTTTGCATTGTAGCATCTAAGCACCTCTCATTTGATTGAGTATTATCTATGTTACTATTGAATAATTTAAGTACTATGGTTAATAATAAATTAAGATGCATGCTTAAATGTAGATCTAAAAGGTGATTTCAATCACCACTTTTTAGGACCATTTCCATTCATTTTGCTATGTCAAACTTATGTTATACATTGATGATCAATTTTAAAATTATTCCTCCTTGAATATCATTCTTGGATCAATTATTGTGCTCATATATATATTCATTAAGATTAGTGCTTGAATTCCTACTTGCTCCCTGCATTCGACCTCAGACTCATTTCTTGATTCTGAGCATGAATTGTGTTTGTTTTCGCACTTTATCGGCTATACTACAATGTCTCATTTTTAAACTCTGATTTAGAGTGGTAAACAGGAGGCCAATTTGTTAATCACATGAGTGGTTCTCCCTCTCGCCTCTCAAATCCGCACTTATGTTTTTGTGATTTTGATTTATATTATTTTTAGGGTTTTTCATAAACAATCAGGTTTTGCGATGCGAAGATTAACTACACTAACAACTACACCTATCGACTAACACAGTGAAGATAATGAAGCCTTCTCCTTTAAGCTCACCCTAGGCAAGTATGCCTAGGGTAATTAGAAGAGATGGGTGTGTGGTGCACTAAGCTAGAATAACATGAAAAACACACTAAGATAAAGACATGAACTTGGATGGGAAAGAAAATTTGTATTGACTAGCAAAGTAGATGCAATGTAGTTGAATGATTGTTACATGAAAGATAAGGAAATACTAGCTAACACAAGAAAAACATAAAGATAAAGAAGAAGAAAAGTGTCCTCCAAAGATGATGAAGGAAGAGGTAGGTCTTGCTCCAAGCATAGCAGCTCCTCTGCTTGAAAAGATCTCCTCCTTGCCTTCAAGTTGATATTCCTCCAAGCCTTCCTCCAAGGTAGGCATCAACCACCTCTCTCCTCCTCTTTCCTAGCCACCCTTCCTAGATGAAAGTTTCCTCTTCCTTAGCGTGGCACAAGGGAGAGGAAGCAGACGAAGAAGGCACCAATGGGGCAAGTAGGTTGCTCCCTTTATCTTCTTCTCTTCTTCTTCTTCCTTGGTGTGGATGGAGGTATGGGTGGAAACTAACTAATGGAGGAGATGATTTTTTTGGTGGTAGTTAGGAGGGATATATATAGGAATGGAGAGGGGGTTGGCATGTCCTTTGGATTGATGGTTAGGATGATTTGATGGAGGTGGTTGGTGATCCTAGGGAGGAGCATAGTTGGCACCACTTTAAGGGATGCAAATGGGGTGGTTATGGTTTGTCTCCACCCCTTTGTGGACGTCCATGAGTGGAGAGATGCCTCCACTTTGGATCCAAAATGGGGGTGTCTAGAAGGTGAAATATGTGTAGGATTGGGATTGATTGTGGAGGTAGGTGTATGGTTGGGATTAGGGTTCATTTTTGTGCCAATTCTAGGGTAGTTATTAGGTGGTTTTGGTGCCACATTTAGGTGGATTTTGGTGGTTGTTGATGGGCCAAGGGATGCCTCTGTTGGCTCCAAAAGAGAAGGGAGGTGGAGGTACCTTAGGTGGACTATAGGTAGGCTTAGTTGGTGGAGCTAGTTTGAGGTTCAGGGTTAGGTTTTGGTGCCAAGGAGATGAATTAGCTAAGCTAAGCTAGCTTAGCTAGCTTAGCTAGTAGAGAGTTGGGGAGAGAGGTAGAGAGAGCTAGGGTTTTGGAGGTAATGAGCTGGAGAAAGCTATCTTGAGCTGCACTGGAGCTGGTGGCTGCTGAAGAGAGCTCCAAGGAGCTACCTTAGTGGTGACGTTTCCCAACCGCGGCTAGTCTTTGTTTGTTTTAATGCTTGTTATAGTAATGTCGTTGTGGTATAAAATAAGATAGCTACGATTGTCGTTACCATTAAAATTTTACTCGGAAATAGTTTCCCGAGGTTGAACTCAGGGAGCTACTGGAATTCTAGAAGTACAATGTTTCTTTATTACAAAAATAAGAGAGAGAGAGAAGGAGAAATAGATTTCTGTCTTTTGGCTTTTTCTTCTTCTCTTCTTTCTCTCTTTGCTTGTCTTCTTCTCTTCATTCTCTTTTCTTTATTTTTATGGGTCTTCTTCCTTGGCTCTGATTGCCTTCAGTTCCTCTTCTTCTGCTTGTCTTCTAGTTCTTTTCTTCTTCAGTTCTTCTTCTTTTTCTTGTCATTATCTTCTTTCTTCCTTCTTCTCTTTTCTTTCTCTTCAGCTGCGGAGCCTTTTCTTTTTCTTCTTCTCTGCTTTATCTCCTCTGAAGCTTCATCCGTCATCTGATATCACAGTCAGATGACTTAAACAGCAGTCTGCTACAGTGCTTCCCCTCTTTTCTTCCTTTGCTGCTTCTTCTTCTTCTCTTCTTCTTCCCGCTTCTTCTTCCTTGGTCTTTTGCCTTGCTCAGCTATAGAGCCTTTTCAGAGTTTCTTCTTCTTCTCCTCTTCTTCTTCCTGCAGCCAAGTGGTGAACCTTCTTCCTTCGCGCCCTGTTCCTGCACAAGGCACAGCAAAACCTAGCCCTTCCCTCTACCCGCACGTCTCTCTCTCTCTCTGTAAACCGCACATAGGAAGCTCTCCCAGAGCCAGGTTATCGGGTTGGGTAGCGTACCCGTGACCAGGCGCACTGGTGTGGGTGGTGCACGAGGAGTGCAGGGTAAACGGGTCGGCCAGGTCCGCATGGCGTGGGTCGCGGATGAGGCGAGCGAGTGGGCGAGGGGACCTCACCCCGTGTTCTGAGGCACTTAGGTAAAAACACAAAATCAATTTAAATGGGTGCGGCGCTTCAAAATCTTACGATGTAGGACTAAACTTCGTCCCTTCTCGCACGCGCTCGCAGGAAGAATCACCACCTTGCCTCAGCAGCTGTGTCCTCGCTTCCCTTCGCATCCCAGTTGCCTGCCTTCACCTGGGTCTCTCCAATTCGCCTCAGCTGGAGTCCTGTTGCTTCGAGGCCTGGAGCTTGCTTGGAAGCTCCTTTCTTCGTCGCCAATGGCGGCCAGGGCTGAAAATCTGCCTAACACAAACAGGGCCTCTCGACCTAATCAGACCACAGGGAAACCTTTGCCGTGGCATGGCGAAGGTAGTGCGGGGTGGAACAGGTTGCGGGGCGGTGTCTGGCGGCAGCCCTAGGTCGGACTGCAACCAGAAAAATGGGTTTGATCGAGGGAGTGTTGTGGAGGTGTGGAGTGGCAGTGGAGGGGTGGGGGGTGTTGGGTAGGGTGAGGCGAAGCTTTTGGGACAGTTGGCGAGTTGTGTGGAGCAGCAAATCGACGAGGGCAACTCGCCGGAGGGTTGCCGGAGGGATGGAAGATGATGGTGGTCGGGGGCAGTCGAGGGGTAATCAACTAAAAGGCAATGGGGAAAAGAAAGAGGGGACAAAGGGAAATAACAGTAACCTACCTACAGGGACGAAGGGGGCCGGAGCAGGGCGGCAGTCATATCGACTGTCACCGGAGAAGAAACACCCAGAGGGAGAGAGCGGCGGTGAGGAAGAGGGCAGGGAGGTGCACGCTTGGTACGGCACGACATGGGGAGATAGGTGAAGGTGGCTCTGCCGCTGGTATTGCAACAGAGCGACAAGATGAAGGAGGAGGAGCCATCGGAGCTGGTGGGTTCCTGTTGGACTGGGGAGAGAGGAAGGGTTGGGGTTTTCTCCGTCCAGACCAAGCTGCCCGAACCGGCTGGCGACGCAGGTCTTTATAAAGGCAGTGAAGGAGGGGTGGACGCAGGGAGGCGACGTGCCTCCCTCGTCGGAGAATGGCCGAAGGTGTGACCCATACCTTCCGCACGTTCGCACGGAAGGTGTGGGCATCGTCAAGCGGCATGGCGGTGTCCCTGTGACAGCAGGCGTCGCAGGGAACACCAGGTTCAATTTGCAGGGCATCCCCCTCACCCTGCGCGGCGCCATGCTCCGCGCAAAGTCACCGGAGCATGGCGCTGCGCTGAGACTTGCAGGAGGGACCTAAATGCAAAGAACGACGAGGAAAATAGAGCCAAAATGCAAGGGTTTCGAAAGTTGAGGGTCAAAAAGTAATAGATGAGGACCAAATTGCAAAGTCGGTCAAGAAGGTCTCTTCTTAGGCTCAAGTTTTTATGCATGACTAAATTGGACCTAAGGATTTTAATGGTGAATTTTTTTTCTAGGTCAAACCTTGTTTGACTGGCCAATTTATGTAAAAACCCAACTTAAATCATTAATTGGGCATGGTTCTCAATGTAGGTCAAAATGGGTTTCAAGGCCAAATTGAAGGTTCTAAACCCTAGAGATTATTTTTCTATGAATTTTAGAGGGTTTATTCGATTTTTACCATATCTCGAACCTCATGAATTGAAGTAGGTTTGTTTTAGGGTTACAGAATGTCATTTAATTCCTTGGAGTTGCTGTAGCTCTTGTTGGATCAGATCATCCCACTTTCCTTCTTATTAGGTTAGTTTGACCTATGTTTGGACCCTGAGTTACCCTGTTTGCAGATTGTGTTGGTGAAATTGCATTTTTACCCCTTATGTCTTGTTTTCTTCTTGAACTCAGAATTCTCTAAGACAAGCCTTTCTTTGAGTTATGTAGGAGCTTTTTCTCGCATATCTAGGTTAGATTATGCTAGTTAGGTTCATGATGAGGCTCTTATCATACCCCCATGCCTAGCTTTTGCTAGTCCCTTAGCAAAAACTTAAGGTTTTAACCTTTGTTCTAGACCATGATGTTTTTAATAATTTCAGATAAGTGCTTTTTTCATTTGAACTTAGATTAGGTTAGAATGATGACCATAGGCCTAAAAGGTACTCTAGTACCAACCAAGATCCAGATTTTTCTAGCCTCAGCCTCAGTCCTTAGCAAAGGTTTTTAAGGCCCACAAGAACTAACCTAAGGTCTATTGGACTTTGTGATTAAAGCACCCATGCTTGAAATGATTTTAGCCCTGGCTCAGTTCGCAGTGCGTTTTGTAAGAGAGAGAGAGATAGAAGATTTTTCTGTTTGGAGAGTTTTCTCTCTCTTTTTCTTTTTAATTCTAACTTAGGATTGGCTTTTCAACACGGTCTGTATCAGATTCCTTGTTCCCATCATCAATCCTCAAGGGTTCCTGGCAATCGATGCTTCGAGATAGCACCGCCCAAGGCAACCCCCGGAACCCTAGCATTGAGATTTTGAGATAATCCCATCCATGGTGTTCCGTGGCCGAATCCAGACCCTGGCAATTGACACTTCGTGATAATGCCATCCATGGAATCTGAACCAGCAGAGTGCTTACATGCCCCCAGTAGGATATGAAA
The DNA here is from genome assembly GCA_037157565.1 of Thalassia testudinum. Classification (NCBI taxonomy): domain Eukaryota; kingdom Viridiplantae; phylum Streptophyta; class Magnoliopsida; order Alismatales; family Hydrocharitaceae; genus Thalassia; species Thalassia testudinum. The sequence continues at coordinate 17,970,836 of JAZHRO010000062.1, read as the reverse complement.
ATATCCAAAGAGACAAGCAACGAGGAGATGATATTTTGTTACGCATCTTTGAGGGGATTTTCCCACCTCTCCGCGCTGGGAACTCGTCTAAATCAACTTGTGTTGATCGGCCGCTCCTACTCTAGGTGTACTTTTCAGCATTTTGCGATGCTTCTGCATGATTTTGATTTTTACGCTTATTGAACCAGGCTGTGTGTGAGGTTAGGGTGCTTAGGTTACTGAGTCCCATAAACCAAAAGTTAGTTAATGAGGCCAAATGCTCCTTAAGCCTTGGACCTAATACTTAAGTTTTTCATTTTCCTCAACCTCTTGAGGAGTGTCCAGATCTTAATGGGTACTAAGAGTCTATCCAAGAATGCCTAAAGTTTGCGTTCTTACTAATCTCACCATGCACTTTCCATTTATTTTCTTGAATGAGGTCTAGAACTTAGGTCAATTCCTTAGTTTGTTACTAATGACTATCACTCTTTTCTTTCATTTTTGCGCTCCTTTTTCATTTTGTTTCTTTTCTTTCTCTCACAAAATTTCCTTTCTCCTCTTATTCTTTTATTCCCTTTTTTTTCTTTTTTTTTTTTAAAAAATTTAATTTTTATGGTGTTTTTGGCATATGTGAATTTTTTTGTTTAAAACCTTTTCTTACAAGTTTTGCACTTTTATACCCCCCCATGCCTAAGGTTTGCAATGTCCTCATTGTGACTTAGGAGGTTTTTATGCTTAGTTCATTCCTTAAGACAGATGTTTTGATGAGTGAATGGGTCGGGATGATTGTTGCGGATGATTTCTAATCCCAGATGCAAGCATCTGAGGTGGAGTCGGCTGTCTAGAAGGGTGAACCTTAAGTGCACAAAGGTGTTAAAAAGGTTTTAGGTTTTCAAGGAAAATGACGGGCTGCCTCCCGTTAAGAGCTGAGTTTTACGCCATCGGTTGGGCACAATAAGCTCAAGGGGAATGGAGGATATAAGATGATTCAGCCAAATCAGTAGAAGTTACATCAATGAACGGCTTGAGTCTCTGACCGTTCATGATGAAAGGTTCGAAATCGTGGCTGAGCGGACTGATTTCGATGGCTCCATTTCTAAAAATCTGTCGGACTAAGTATGGTCCGACCGACTTGGATCGCAACTTTCCAGGAAAAAGTTTGAGTCGGGCATCAAAGAGTAGGACCTTCTGACCAGGATGAAAGATCTTTCTCGAGATATGCTTGTCATGGAAGGCTTTAACCCGCTCCTTGTAGATTCGCGAGTTCTCATATGCATCTAGGCTTAATTCATCGATCTTGCTGGTTTGAAGTTTTCTGTGGGTTCCAGCCTTCGAAAGATCTAGATTACAGTTCTGTACTACCCATTAGGCTTTATGCTCCAGTTCGACGGGAAGGTGACACACCTTCCCATACACCAGTCTAAAGGGAGACATGCCTAATTGGGTTTTGTGGGCGATCCTATAGGCCCACAAGGCTTCCGGAAGTCGGGACGACCAGTCCTTCCTACCAGGCCGAACAATGACTTGCAGGATTTTCTTGATCTCCAGATTTGATAGCTCAGCTAGACCATTAGTTTGGGGGTGGTAAGGAGTAGAGATTCGGTGAGACACCCTGTATTTGGTCATCAGTGACCTAAACTGAGCGTTAGTGAAATGGGTCCCCCCATCAGAGATTATAGCACGAGGAATCTTGAACCTTGAGAAAATGTTTTGATGAATGAATTTGAGAACGATTTTGTGATCACAGGTTCAGGTCGGTATGGCTTCGATCCATTTGGACACGTAGTCCACAGCCAGCAGAATGTATTCGAAACCATCCGAAATAGGAAAGGGGCCCATAAAATCAATCCCCCAAACATTAAAGAATTCGCATACGAGAATCGGCTGCAAAGGCATCATGTCGCGATGGCTCATGTTGCCCAAAGTCTGGCAACGACTGCATGCCTTGCCATGACTGTATGCATCTTTGAACAGTGTGGGCCAGTAAAAGCCGCACTGGAGGACTTTTGATGTGGTTTTATGCCCAGAGAAATGGCCACCGCATGCCTAGTCATGGCAGAAAGAGAGAATATTGTTGATTTCCTCTTCCGGGACACATCTCCGGATGATTTGATCAGTACCTATGTGGAAAAGGTACGGGTCTTCCCAGATGTAATACTTGGTATCAGAGCGCAATTTGTCTTTCTTGGCCTTCGGCCAATCAGACGGGATCTGATGAGATGCCAAGTAGTTTACTATATCAGCAAACCATGGAAGTCTAGTACAAATAGTCAGCAGGTGTTCATCAGGAAAATGTTCTGTGATGGGTCCAGAAGGGTTGATAATCTCAGAAGGAAGATAGGACAAATGGTCAGCTACCACATTTACCCTTCCGGCCTTGTCGCGAATCTCGAGATCGAATTCTTGCAACAGCAAGATCCATCGAATTAGTCAAGGCTTCATGTCCTGCTTGGAAAGGAGATGCCTTACAACCGTGTAATCCGAGTAGATGATGACGTGGGAACCCAGGAGATATGATCGAAATTTTTCAAGGGCAAATACTACGGCTAGCAGCTCTTCCTCCGTAACCATGTAGTTACGCTGAGCCTCGTCAAGTGTCTTGCTAGCGTAGTAGATGACCACGAGTTTCCCGTCAGCTTTCTGCCCCAGGACCGCTCCTACAGCGAAATCAGAAGCATCGCACATGATCTCAAAGGGTTGAGACCAGTCAAGGGATTGTAGGATAGGTGCCTGGGTGACTCGGTCACGAAGGCTTTCAAAGGCTAGTGTGCATTCCTTGGAGATTTCAAAGGGTACGTCCTTAGAGAGAAGAGAAGTCAAGGGGCGCGTGATTTTCAAGAAATCAGGAATGAAACGACGGTAAAATCGACGTGCCCCAGAAAAGAACGGATGTCCCTGATCGAGCTAGGCATAGGAAGGCGAGAGATTAGATCAGCCTTAGCTCGATCCACTTGGATGCCCTTCTCCGAGATTAAATGTCCCAGGTCAATTCCCTCAGGCACCATGAAATGGCTCTTTTCGCAGGAAAGAACCAAATTCACATCGATGCACCGCCTAAGTATTTGGACCAAGTGTTGGAGGCAATCGTCAAATGATTCTCCAAAAACTGAAATGTCATCCATGAAGACTTCTAGATAGTCACCTACCATATCTAAGAATATGGCAAGCATGCACCACTGATAAGTAGCGGGTGCATTGCAAAGATCGAAAGGCATCCTTCGGAATGTGTATGTTCCGAAGGGGCAGGTGAACGTGGTCTTCTCTTGGTCCTCAGGATGCATTGCCACTTGGCTGTAACCGAAGTACCCGTCAAGAAAGCAGAAGAATCTATTTCCTGCTAATTTCTCAAGAATCTGATCAATGAAAGGTAGTGGGAAATGATCCTTCTTCGTGGAGGAATTGAGTCGGCGGTAATCTATACAGACTCTCCACGAGTTGGCTAATCGGGTAGGAATGACTTCTCTGGTTTCAATCGTAATAGTGGTGAGTCCTGCCTTCTTAGGCATGACCTGAATTGGGCTCACCCAACAACTATCGGAGATCGGGTAGATGATCCCGGCATCTAACCACTTGATGATCTCCGTTTTCACGACCTCCTGCAGATTGGGGTTCAAGCGTCTCTGCATTTCACGAGAAGGTCGTGCGCCCTCTTCTGAATAGATACGATGAGTACAATACGATGGGGACTTATTCCAGTCAGATCATCGAGAGTCCACCCGATGGCTCTGCAATGTTGCTGGAGGATAGCAATCAGACAGGATTCCTATTCGGGATTGAGCTTGGAATTGATAATCACAGGAAGGGTCTGATTAGAACCCAGAAATATGTATTTCAAGTGAGCAGGAAGGGGCTTTAGTTCGAGGATGGGGTTATCAGCAGCGGCGGGTGGTTCAGAATAGATGTGAGGTTCAAGGGTAGGAGCTATTGGGTTGTCTAAATATGGATTCGACTCCTCTATTTGCGAGTCAAGATCTTTCTGCGGTTGATGAGGTATAATCAGGTCATTCTGAAAGTGTGTTTCATCAACCAGAGCCCTAATGTCACAAATCTGTTCGATGACACCGCAATCGATTCCTTGTTGGGCCTTAAATATACAATTTTCAGGGTTTGATTCCCAAATTTGAGCTCTATTTGGCCCTCCTCACAGCTAATGTAGGCTCTAACAGTAGCCAAGAAAGGTCTCCCTAGAATGATTGGTGTATCCCTAGGGTTTTCAGGTGCGTCCATCTCTAAGACTATAAAGTCTACAGGAAAGTAGAAATCCCGCACTCTTACAATAACATCCTCGAGAATCCCTTTTGGTGACTTTATAGATCGGTCTGCTAATTGTAATGTCACCTCAGTTGGTTTTAGCTCAGATTCTTCTAGATGGTTAAGTAAGGATGTGGGTATCAGATTTATGGAAGCACCCAAGTCTAGTAATGCTCTATCAAATTGGGTATCACCTATCTTGCAAGAAATCAGGGGAGTACCAGGATCTTTAGCCTTGGGTGGGAGTCTGCTTAGGATTACAGAGCTGACTTGCTCTGACAGAACAATTAGACTCCCACTCTTGGTTCGCAGCTTACGCTGAGGTGTACACACATTCTTTAAGAATCGTGCGTAAGCCGGTAGTGGCGGATTGCATCCATCAAGGGGATGTTTATGTGGACCTGCTCAAAGAGCTTGACCAGGTCCTCCTCAGGTGTCACGGGCTTGGTAGTCTTCTTTCCCTTGGTCGAGGCCTCAGGAAATGGAACCTTGGTTGGTTCTTCTAGGATAGGTCCAGGTCTTTGATCTGGGACAGGGATAGGAACATCCTGGATTACCGTCCTAGGCTTGGGATCACTACCAGGCTTGGAGTTGTTTGGATAAGGTGGATCTTGGGTTTCCTTACCACTACGGGTTGTCACGGAATTAAGTCCTGCCTGGTTTTGGTTGGGATTGGGTAAGATGGGTTGCTGCTGATAGCCCGCAAAAGAAGTGGAAGCCTCCATCCTATCAGGTGAAGGAACAGAGGGGGCCTGATAAATCATATGGGCTTGGCCCGGGTTTGGGTTCATAACACGCCGCTGTGTTGGCACGTTATTCGGGTTAGGAAGAGGTTGGGAAAGAAGAGTGCCTGGCTGGCGAGAATTTGCCAACTGGGCCAGTTGATTACGGACCTCTGTAAGTTCGTCCTTGTGTTGTTTTTGAATAGCCACATTCATTCTTTGAATGTCAGCCAGAGTCTGAAGGATAAGGGACATTTGATCCTGATTTGGCCCTGATGGATAAGTAGGGTTGGGCCGAGGCTGAAGCGGCTGGTAAGGACGAGGGGGTTGTGGGCGGGACTGAAAGGGTGGTCTTTGGGTTTGGGAATTTCCCGCCCATTGAAAGTTGGGATGGTTTCGCCATCCAGGATTATAGGTGTTGGAGAATGGATCGTTCTAGATGGCGTTGAGGTCCTCGCAGGTCTGAGGAACCTCCAGAGAGTCAGAGAAAGGGGGAATGGAATTCCCCGGGCTGGCATAGAAAGGATCGGATGGCCCTCCGATCCTAGAATCAGATGATGGATATGGATCCATCCCAGGAGAAGATCGATGGAGAATGTTTTGCACAGTCTCCCATGTGGAAGGAGGCTGTGCAAAGGAGCTATACGCAGAGGTGGCTCGCTGCAAGTGCTGAGTCAGCTCATCCACCTTCTTTCCAATGATTGAGACCTTGTCCAATCGACTGGCCATTAATTCCAGGTCGACTGATGCAGACAGGCCCTGCGTCTCATGTGCTCCCCTAAGATTCGTCGATGCGCGGGTATTCGTCCTGTCGAATAATCCCATGGAGTCATTGTTGATGGAGTTCTCGCACATGTTTTCGAGAATCTCCCACACGGTGTCCTCATGTTGAACCATGATATTCCCTCCGCAGGTTGCATTGACGAAAAGACGGATGTCTTCACGGAGTCCCTAGTAAAAAGATTGGACTTGTTCCCATTTAGGAACTCCGTGATGGGGGCACTTTCTCATGAGATCCTGAAAGCGATCCCATGCCTCATGGAGAGGTTCCCCTATTTGCTGAGTGAAGTGAGTAATCTGATGGTGCAAGACATTGGTCCGACCAACGAGAAAGAACTTTTTCAAAAATTCAGACTGAAGTTCTTCCCAAGTGTAGATCGGTCGGGTCTGAGTTTGATACCAATGAGCGGCCTTGTCCATAAGAGAGAAGGAGAACATCTTCATGAGAAGAATATCCCGATTTTGTGCATCTGACCCAAAAGTTTGGGCCAGATGCTTAAGTTGTTTGATGTGCTGGAAGGGATCTTCGGAATTAAGCCCATGGAATTTAGGTATAGCATGAATCATATTGGGCTTTAATTTCGAATCAGGTTCTCCAGTCGCGATTCTAACTCGAGGCTCAATGCCCACCGCAGCAGGGTTATAATGGTCCCGCATCATAGGACGCTGCGGTGGGTGCACAAAGTTTTGGAAGAGGTCATTGAGTCGTTGGAGCTGGTGCTCCAGATTATTTTCTTCCTCAACTGGCTGAGCCATGATGGGGGAAGAAGAAGAGCTTGGTTCTGAATCAGATGAGAGAATAATGTGGTGGGGTTGCTTCACAAACATGAGCATCGAGGCTTGGCTTTGACGAGAGTGAATTTCTAAAGAATGTCTTAAGGGTGGTCTTAAGGACCTCCTACCGTACATGCACTATTGGAATAGATGAGTTTAGAAGGTGTTGGACCCAATCGAGACACCCAAAAATTATTGGGTGACTATAGAGGTGCGGGGCAGATGGACCTTGATCAAAAAGATCGTCCACCTGAGAATTACCTGGGCAGCCAGAGAGGGTGAGTCCCGCGAAGACCCCTACACGGTAGAGTGTCCCCACGGGTTACAGGATTTCCCCCACCCGACCTCTCTTGTCACTGCGGTTCCAGGTAGACCAGAATGGGGATCTTGACCTCTTAAGTCTACCTCTTTTACTTTAAGATCAAGGTGCTTAAGGTTCCACTTGAACTTTTAAGTATTTTGAGTGAAAAAGTGACCTAATTTGAAGGTTGGTTGACCCAAGGGGTCAACTTTACCTCTTGTTCTTTTCAGAGCTTTTGGGTCCTTTCTTTTAAGGTTCAAATGGATTTAAGAGCCTGATTTGCTTAGGGTTCCTCTTGTATAGATCTTTTTCAAACAAGGTTTAGGCACACCTCTTTTTGGGAAGATCTTTTCTTTGTTAATAGAAAGCATGTCTCTAGAAACCCTAGATTTTCAATCCTTGGATTGGCTCTAGTTGGTCCATTTTAGTTGCCTCAAAATTTTAGTATCTAGGGCTCAATCAAGAAGGTTTTAGCCCTAGTTACCTTAGTTGGATGAATAGTTAAGTATGTGTTGAAATAGGCAATTTTGATGAATTACTATGTATAACACAAGTAGCCCTAAGTTGATTCTTCTTTTTGTTCCTTTTCAGATTTTAAGGGAGTTAAGAAAGGGCTAATAGAGATTACCTATTTGTTGGAGTGTTTGTCGTGCAGCTGCTCTTCTTTTCCTTTACCTGCACACAAGAGAGAGAGAAAAAGATTAACAATCTTTTAAAAGAAATTCAAAGCTTCTAGAATAGCCGTTGCTCCCCGGCAACAACGCCAAGAAAATGGTGACGTTTCCCAACTGCGGCTAGTCTTTGTTTGTTTTAATGCTTATTACAGTAATGTCGTTGTGGTATAAAATAAGACAGCTACGGTTGTCGTTACCATTAAAATTTTACTCAGAAATAGTTTCCCGAGGTCGAACTCAGGGAGCTACTGGAATTCTAGAAGTACAATGTTTCTTTATTACAAAAATAACAGAGAGAGAGAGAGGGAGAAATAGATTTCTATCTTTTGGCTTTTTCTTCTTCTTTTCTTTCTCTCTTTGCTTGTCTTCTTCTCTTCTTTCTCTTTTCTTTATTTTTACAGGTCTTCTTCCTTGGCTCTGATTGCCTTCAGTTCCTCTTCTTCTTATGCTTGTCTTCTAGTTCTTTTCTTCTTTAGTTCTTCTTTTTCTTGTCATTATCATCTTCCTTCTTCTCTTTTCTTTCTCTTCAGCTGTGGAGCCTTTTCTTTTCTTTTTCTTCTTCTATGCTTTATCTCCTCTGAAGCTTCATCCGTCGTCTGATATCACAGTCGGATGACTTAAACAGCGATCTGCTACAGTGCTTCCCCTCTTTTCTTCCTTTGCTACTTCTTGTACTTCTCTTCTTCTTCCCGCTTCTTCTTCCTTGGTCTTCTGCCTTGCTCAGCTCCAGAGCCTTTCCAGAGTTTCTTCTTCCGCTCCTCTTCTTCTTCCTGCTGCCAAGTGGTGAACCTTCTTCCTTCGCGCCCTGTTCCTGCACAAGGCACAGCAAAACCTAGCCCTTCCCTCTACCCGCACGTCTCTCTCTCTCTCTGTAAACCGCTCGTAGGAAGCTCTCCCAGAGTCGGGTTATCGGGTCGGGTAGCGTACCCGTGACCAAGCGCACCGATGTGGGTGGTGCGCGAGGAGTGCAGGGTAAACGGATCGGCCAGGTCCACGTGGCGTGGGTCGCGGACGAGGCGGGTGAGTGGGCGAGGGGACCTCACCCCGTGTTCTGAGGCGCTTAGGTAAAAACACAAAATCAATTTAAATGGGTGCGGCACTTCGAAATCTTACGATGTGGGACTAAACTTCGTCCCTTCTCGCGTGCGCCCGTAGGAAGAATCGTGACCTTGCCTCAGCAGCTGTGTCCTCTATTCCCTTCGCATCCCAGCTACCTGCCTTCACCTGGGTCTCTCCAATTCGCCTCGGCTGGAGTCCTGCTGCTTCGAGGCCTGGAGCTCGCTTGGAAGCTCCTTGCTTCGTCGCCAATAGCGGCCGGGGCTGAAAATTTGCTTAACACAAACAGGGCCTCTCGGCCTAATCAGACCACAGGGAAACCTTCGTCGTGGCACGGCGAAGGTAGTGCGGGGTGCAGTAGGTTGTGGGGCGGTGTCTGGCGGTAGCCCTAGGTCGGACTGCAACCAGAAAAAATGGGTTTGATCGGGGGTGTGTTGTGGAGGTGTGGAGTGGCAGTGGAGGGGTGGGGGGTGTTGGGTAGGGTGAGGCGAAGCTTTTGGGACAGTTGGCGAGTTGTGTGGAGAGACGGATCGACGGGGGCAACTTGCCGGAGGGTTGCTGGAGGGATGGAAGATGATGGTGGTCAGGCACAGTTGAGGGGTAATCAATTGAAAGGCAATGGGGAAAAGAAAGAGGGAACGAAGGGAAATAACAGTAACCTACCTACAGGGACGAAGGGGGCCGGAGCAAGGCAGCAGTCGTATCGACTGTCGCCGAAGAAGAAACACCCAGAGGGAGAGAGCGGCGGCGAGGAAGAGGGCAGGGAGGCACGTGCTTGGTACGGCGCGACTCAGGGAGATCAGGCGAAGGTGGCTCTGCTGCTGGTATTGTAGTAGAGTGACGAGACGGAGGAGGAGGAGCTGTCGGAGCTGGTGGGTTCCTGTCAGAGTGGGGAGAGAGGAAGGGTTGGGGTTTGCTAAGTCAAGACCAAGCTGCCCGAACCGGCTGGCGACGCTGGTCTTTATAAAGGCGGTGGCAGAGGGGTGGACGCAGGGAGGCGACGTGCCTCCCTCGCCGGAGAATGGACGGAGGTATGACCCATACCTTCCGCGCGTTCGCACGGAAGGTGTGGGCGTCGTCAGGTGGCATGGCGGTGTCCTTGCGACAGCAGATGTCACAGGGAACACCAGGTTCAATTTGCAGGACATCCCCCTCACCTTGTGCGGTGCCATGCTCCGCGCAAAGTCGCCGGAGCATGGCGCTGCACTGAGACTTGCAGGAGGGACCTAAATGCAAAGAACGACGAGGAAACTAGGGGTCAAAATGCAAGGGTTTCGAAAGTTGAGGGTCAAAAAGTAATAGATGAGGGACAAATTGCAAAGTCGATCAAGAAGGTCTCTTCTTAGGCTCAAGTTTTTATGCATGACTAAATTTGACCTAAGGATTTTAATGGTGAATTTTGTTTCTAGGTCAGACCTTGTTTGACCAACCAATTTAAGTAAAAACCCAAATTAAATCATTAATTGGGCATGGTTCTCAATGTAGGTCAAAATGGGTTTCTAAGGCCAAATTGAAGGTTCTAAACCCTAGAGATTATTTTTCTATGAATTTTAGAGGGTTTAGTCAATTTTTAACCTACCTCAAACCTTGTGAATTGAAGTGGGTTTATTTTAGGGTTACAGAATGTCATTTAATTCCTTGGAGTTACTGTAGCCCTTGTTGGATCAGATCATCCCACTTTCCTTCTTATTAGGTTAGTTTGACCTATGTTTGGACCCTGAGTTACCCTGTTTGCAGATTGTGTTGGTGAAATTGCATTTTTACCCCTTATGACTTGTTTTCTTCTTAAACTCAGAATTATCTGAGCCAAGCCTTTCTTTGAGTTATGTAGGAGCTTTTTCTGGCATATCTAGGTTAGATTGTGCTAGTTAGGGTTCATGATGAGGTTCTTATCACTTAGCTGCCTTAGCTTGCTAGTTCTTTGCTAGCTGCTAAGCCAAGCTAATATGAGCTGGCTTTTGCTGATGTGAGCTGAGGTGAGCTAGGTCTAATATTCCCAGGGAGGACCTAGCTAGCTAGAGTAGCTAAGGTAGCTTAGCTGAACTAAGTTGAGCTAAGTGGAGTCCTCGGGAGCTAGACTTGAGCTGGCCGGAGTTGGTTAAGGTCATCTTCAATTGACCAGGTCTAGCTAGTTAATAGTAGTAGCTAGTCCTTGTCAGGTTGAACTTCCAGTGAACTCTTCTAAGCTAGAAGAGTTAGAATGGAGTTGGGATCAACTGGCTTTAGCTGCCATCCAGCTGAGGTGAGCTGAATGGAGCTAAGATGAACTAGCTAGAGCTACCATTCAGCTGAGATGAGCTAAATGGAGCTAAGGGTAAGTTGATCGAGCTAGAAGGAGTTGGGATCCAGCTATGTGAGCTGGATCTTGCTAGAATTCAGCTGAAATGAGCTAGAAATAGCTAGGATTCAGCTGATAGGAGCTTCTTCTTCATCTTCTGCCTTCCTGAGTGCCAAGATGTGTGGGATCTGACATTCTGCCTAATCCTGACACTTAGATAAATGCATCAAAAATACATTAAAATGCAATGCATGCCTATCCTAGGTAAATGCCTAAATGCAGCCCAAAAACCCATTTGCGGAGTTAAAACCCTAAGAGGTTGGTTACTTTTGGGGCATAAGAATGATGATAAACTGGCTTTTATCACACCCCATGCTTATCTTTTGCTGGTCTCTTAGCAAAACTATTTTCACAAAATGAATTTTCTGGGAAAGACTAATTTTTTTACTTTTGAGGAGAGAGACTATGGGACTTTGGTTGATTGAAAAACTTGAAAGGCAAGGGATTTGTTAGAATAAAACCTCGAGATTCATCTTTGGATCCAAGAGTTAGAAGAATTAGGATCAGTGTATCTTTTAAAAATTCACAAATCAACTCATTATTAATTCAAATGACCCAAAATTTTTGTAGTTAGGATTTCTCTGGCTCTTGAATCCGATTTGCAACTTGCATCAACTTTTAAAACCTTGTGTCTATGCTTGTGAATGCCAACTTTTATGAGATCGTGTTTTTGGTTTAAAACTTCTTTTTTTATTTTTGAAACTACGCCTTTCTTATTCTTAGCTTAATCATACAATAGATGTGTTGGGAACTTCATTCTGGTCACCAATCCTCAAGGGGGCTCTGGCATCGGCACTTCGCGATAGTACCATCCAAGACACCACCTAGAAGTTCACAACCCCAAAACACAATGTAGTGTAAAGGAGCGCTCCTAGCAAACTCAAGCTCTTACTCCGGCGTTATTGGTAAAGCACCGCCCAAGACACTTGAGCTGCAAAATTGCGCCTTAATGCTTCATCTAAAGGTATGGAATATAGATATAGAGCAGCACTGAGGCGGTAACATGTTGTCATCGCATCCTCAAAGGAGGCATTTTCCTCCTTCTCAGCGATGGGAACTCAAACCAATGATCTGCTTCAGATTTTACCAGGGCCAAACAGGGGTTTTCTTCTAATTGCTACATGTTTTTTAAGGTGTTGGCTTGTGTTTGAATTTTGACACAAGAATTTTGTCAGAATTGCAAGTTTTTGAATCAAAAGCTAAGCTTGATAATTTCCAGGTTACAAAGGAATATCAAGTCACCTGAACTATCACGAGTTTAGGTGGAATTAAGAGAAAGATACTTGATCTAGTCTAGAAATTAGACCCAGACATTTTAACAATCAGATGTTAATCTTAATCCCTAGTTTGTTAATGATTAAATCCCTTGTACCATAAAATGAAATTTTCAACCTTAGTTCCATTTTCCAAAATTTTCCTCATAATGTTTTACGATTTTTCTGTAATGAGATGCATGCAAAAAAAAGAAAATGCATATTTTTAGGTTTTGAAAATCCTAAATCGATCATCAAAATTTGAAAACACCCCTCCATGCTTATGATATGCATTGTCATGCATTAGGAGGGAAAAGAGATCACCATGGTGAAAAGTGGTTGGGTTTTGGATTGTTAAAACCTGGAAAAAGAAAGATAACAGGAAAGTAGGAAAAAATGATGGGTTACCTCCCATCCAGTGCTATCATTTACACCATTCAACTGGGTGTGAAATGATGCACGGAAAATGGGCAATCAAGTAAATAATTGGACACTTGAATGTCCTCAAAAATGTGTTTTCCTTAAGATCCCTAAAAAGATGATTGGTAAAAAAATAGGGATCAAAATGAAATGAAAAGATGGAAGAATAACCCAGGTATGGCCATGGTTTGAGTTCATGTAAAATACCAAGCTTGGGTGGGTCGGGTGGTAGGTCCAATGGAAAGGGAGGGAGAAAGTAGTCAATGAGATGTAGGGTGGGTGAGGTTAGTGTGGATGTTTTTGGTGAAAAATCAAAAGATTGAAAGAGTAAAAATCAAACCCTAGTTGATTTGAAAAGTCTTGGACCACATAATCATCCTTGAAATAGGAATCAAGAAATCTATATCCATGGTGGTCAGAGCTGAGTAGGATTTGATTAACATAGACTTCTCAAATACTGCTTCCATTGTATTATCAGTGTCCTCAAAATTACATGATCAATAGACCTCTTAGAAGCTTGAAATAAAATTAATGAGAAAGTCTGGTTACTACAATTTATATTCATTTTCCTAGAATGAGAATTGATATTAGTTATTGTAGTAATCAGAAAGGGTCTTCCAAGGATGGCATTAATGATAGCCTAAGGTACCTCTATGTCAAGGATCAGAAAATTAACGGAAAATAGATAATTCCGGACCTTGACAATACTATCCTCAACATTTCCCTATGATTGAACAGTAGATCGGTCTTCCAATTGAAATTGAACCTTAGTAGGGTTAAAATCACTGAATCGAGATTCCTCAAATAACACCAAGGGAATGATATTAATAGAGGTACCTAAGTCGAGAGGGGCACGAAATAGGGTGGTGTCATTTATGACAACTAAGATGAGAGATGCACCCGGGTCCTTTTTTCCCAAAGGCAACTTACTCTGAAAAACTGAGTTTGCTGTCTTAGAAAGGACCACCCTACCTAGATTCTAAGACTACCATTTTGGAGTATATCTTTCTTTCAACAATTTAGCATAGGCAGGGATGGCATCTAGGAGGGGGATATTAGTCTCGACTTGCCCAAATAAGTCCAAAAGATCTTTTTGAGAGGGCTATGATTTCAGATTAGAAGGGTTGGATTGCAGTGCCTGAAAGTGAGAGATAGGATTTTAATCTAGTGTTTTTGGTGTTTCTTTTTCTTCTTCTTGAGTGGGGTTAGGAGAGTCGATTTGCATAGGTTGGGAGTGGGTTTCATCAATTTGATTTGAAGGCCCTAAATCAGTGGTGGTTTTTCCACTCCTCGATGTATTTTCATAAGAAGTTTGGTTGTCACTAGGAGGAAGTGGGGGGACTGTTGTTGATGGAAACCGAGTTGGTGCTGAGGTATCAGGTTAATAAGAGGCTGATTAATGTGGTTCTGATGTTGGTGTCCATCGGGTTGTTGGTTCCTTTGATTGACAAAGTTTGGTATGGGCTGGAATGGTGAATGTCCTGCAAGCCTTTGAGTTAGAATAACCGCAACTTGGTCATTGAGATTGTTAATAACACGGGTGATTTTCGTAGTTTTTCTTTGCATCTTCTACAGGGTTTTCATCATCTGGGCTAGTTTTTCTTTGCATTTTCTACAGGGTTTTCATCATCTAGGCATTGATGTCTTCTTGAGATGGCCCATATTGATAAGTTTGATTTGAACCATACCCTCCAAACAGGTTTTGTTGTTGGCAAGGAATTGAATTGGTCCAGGATTGAGTCGGATAATTCCTCCAATTAGAGGAATTTTTAAATTGCTCCTAGAAGGTGGACACATTTTGGGTGGGGTGATGATTTGGATAACTATAATTCCCTGTTGAACCATAGAAAGCTCAGAATAAAGATTATACTCAGCACGGGAAGTATTTAGGTTATGTAAATTTTCTCTCTTTGGGGTGTTAGAAGGGGTGAGGTGTGGAATTCGTGGAGCTTGGGTAGGTGTGGCAGGTCTCCCTTGGTTGGTTGGGTTTGCTACATCCCTATTCAATTGTTGTTGATTAGCATGTAGCTAAGCCATTATGGAGTAGAAATTAGGTGGGGAGGGCCTGATTACGTAGCTCCTGGGTGGATAGATGGGGGAAGGAAAAGTTAGCATGAAGGTTAGAGGACCTATTTTGATTTTCCATTTTTAAAGAAGAGGAAGAATGTAGGGAAAAGTCTTTTGTGGGGGATGCAAAAATCAAGTGGTCCCTCCAAGTGTTGCCCAAGCCAAATCAGTAGGGTTTGCGAAACAAGGAATCTTAGTTGAAGTGTTTTAGGGTTTTGATTAAGATTTAGTGTCTTTTAAGATTCTCTCTTGTTAAGGATTCAAACAAGGTTTTGGAATTCTTCAAATAATAGCAATCAAGTTGTAGTTGGTGGAGTTCAATTCCTTTAGAGTTTGATGTGACTAAGAGAGAATTTAAAAACCCTAAAGTTGGAAAATCCTATGCCTGTACTCCTAAATGAATCTCTTTTTTTACAAAATATTTTGAGGTGGTGGTCCAAACAAGATAAACAACACCACCACCTGATCTAAAATCAAACAAGGAATCCAAAAATAATTGTTTTGAGATTTTATAAAATTATTAAATATTTGTTTGGAATTTTTCTTCTTACAAGTATCAAGAGTTAGAATTGATAGATTAAAGAAATTGATTCTACAGAAATCTCAAATGGCCTCAAAAATTCTTGGGAATTTTATATATTGTAGATAACTTCCTAAGGTTTCTAGAAATATAAGGTTTGTCCAAATCTGATGAGTAGAAAAATTTATAAAACTCATGGAGAGTAAGAAAACAATAAGGAAACAAGGTCTAACCCCTGTTTAGTCCATGAATTTTTTAATTTTTTCTATCCAATGAAATTTCTTGAAAATTGGACTCAAGGTTTTTGATACAAAGGGGCTTCCTTAGATGAATCTTGGTGATTTTAGGAAGCTCCTATGTGCCAGAACCTGATTTTTGAAAATCAATATAGAAGTTTGGATTTTCAAAAATCAAACACCAATAAGATTAAGGTGGTGGAAAAGTGAAGAAAACAATCAATGTAATGAATTGTAGGGTTCCACCACCAACTTTTCTTGTTTTTGATTTTTTGGATAATTTAAAGATTTTTTTAGGAGATTTTATTTTTGGTTTTGATGAGAAAAGGACTGGGGTACCAACCTGAAGTATGTAGGAAGAAAAGAAACTTGAAGCTGAGAGTTTGCGTGTGCCTGCAGATCTTACTTGGCCATAAATACAAGATTAAGTGTGATATCAATTATAATAAAAATATAGCACACAAAAACAATCACACAATATACACAAAGATTTATAGTGGAAAACCCTACAGGTAAAAACCACTACCTAAGCCTCCTAGCTTAGGATTTTCCCTACTAGGTGTTTAAGAGCGCTTGATTGGGTTTTAAAACATCACGTTGTAGTACAGTCGAAAAAGTGTTAAAAAAAAATACAATTTATTACTTAAATTTTAAAGTCTGAGGTCGATCACAGGGAGCAAATTAGGGTTTAGAAATTAAGATCAGAACTTTAGAATTTAAAAGAATATGCAATAAGATCAATGTTATAGTGCAAAAAGATAGGAATAAATGTAAGGCACAAAATACTAAAGGAACCAATGTATGTCAATTGCACTCAAAATTGGATGTCTGATTTGTGAATCATACGTCTTAAAATGCTTATGCTGCAGTGCTTGGTCTCTTTTCTTTCTTCTGCTTCTCCTGTTCTCCTTTCTTTGTCACTACATTTGTCTTCAATCTTCTTCTTTATCTTCCTTCTTCTCTGTTCTCTGGCGTCCGCCATCAGCTTCCTTTGCCTTTCTCTTCCTCTGCCTTCTTCTCTTTCTTTCTCTGCCGGCTGCCTTCCTCTCTTTGGCTTTGGCTCTGGCTTCTTCCTTCTATTGCAGCCCTTCTCCTTCCTTTCTCTTCTGACTTCGGCCTTCTCTACTTCCTTGCCTTCTCCTTCTTCTCTTCGGCCTACAGAGCAAAACCTACACCCTACCTGTGCGAGCTCTCTTCTCCCTTTTCTCTCGTAGGTTCGCTCTCCTAGAGCCACAGCTTCTCGGATAATCAGGTTAGGTATGCGCCTGGGACCAGGCCCACCGGCGTGCGGTGGTGGGTGAGGTGTGCTGGTTGGATCGGGTCACCAGGTCCGCAAGGCGTGGTCGCAGATGAGGCGTCGGGTCGAATGAGAGGAACCTCACCCAGTGGACTTGGAGGCGATAAGCATAATGTAGAAAATCAACTTATGCAGGTGCGGTGCTCCAAATCATTCCGAGGTGGGACTATCTTCCCACCCTCTTTCACGCGTGCCTGCAGTAGAGTGTGCCTTTGATTGCAGCTGTAGCTTCAACCTTCCACACCAATTGGATGCCTGGAGATGTTCACGAAGGCTTTCCATGCAACCTGGGACTATGACCTGGAGTGGGCATGGTCTGGAGCAGCTTGCAAGGAAGCTTCGAGCTGTGCGTCAATGGTGGAGAGCTCCTAGACCTGAAATCATGACAACGGCCTCGCAGCCACGTTAAAAAGCTCAGGGAGCTTCACCAAAGGTGCGATGAATGTGTAGAGGTGGTCGGCATGGCATGGGAATGCCTGAAGGAGCGTTCTTAGGGTACACTGCGGCCGTGTGTGTGAGTGTGTTCGAGGGTGCATTTGGGTGAGTGGCAGAATGTTGTGAGTGGGGAATTATGATTAGTGAGTCAAGGTGGTGCTTAGGGATCGGTCAGCGAGGAGGGAGGTGGTCTGTGGAGGTGGAGCAAACTCGCTAAAGTTGGTGGCCAGAGGTGAAGGGGATGATGGTGGTGGAGTGCAGTAGTGGTCATTTAAAGGAAATAAAGAGGGAAAAGGAGAGTATAGGATAAGAGGAACTTATCTATCGGTGAAGAGACGAAGGGGGAGGTAGGGATGGCATCTGGTTCATATCGCTGACGCTGGAGAAGGTGGTCGACGATGATGAAAGGGAGGCAGGGGCATCGGCGGGTGTTGTGTGACGCGAACAAGCGTGAGGAAGAGGAACCTACCACCGGTATTGTGGCTAGGCGACGAGGGAGTGTAGGAGAGGTCGCCGGAGCTTAACGAGCGAGTCGGTCAGAGGAGGAGAGACGAAATTGAAGGGGTTCTCTGGCTGATTTCAAGCTTGGGAGATGCAGGGCGAACTGGGGTATCTTAAATAGGCCCTGGAGGTCGATTTTGTGCTTGGAGGCCAAGCTTCCAAGCATGACAAAGTCACCGGCAATGGTAACTCAAGAGAGACCCAAATCTCTCATGCGTTCTCATGAGAGATTAGGTACCAAATAGGGCTTCTAATTGGGTTCACATTGGAGGAGATTTCTCAAAGAATCTCCCTTTCAATTTTGAAGGGGATTCTCTAAGGAATCTTGGAGAAATTGCCCTTTCAAGCTCATTGGAGTAGGATTCCCTCCGCTATAATGGTGAAGGGACCTAATTGCAAAGAATGAAGAAGAAGTTAGGGGGTCAAATGTAAGGGTTTTTGAAAGATAGGGATAGAAATGTAATTGGGTCGGACCTGTTTGCAAAGTGGGTCAAGATGAGTTCCCCTTAGGTCCAAATTTTGGTACAAACAAAATTTGGACCTATGGAATCCAATGGTGAGGTTGGATTTTGGGTTTAACCACATTTAACCATGCAATTTATGCAAAAACCTAATTTAGGTAAATATTTGTTTGAGACCCCATTCTAGGTCAAAATAGGTTCCAATGGCTAAATTGAGGGTTCTAAACCCTAGAGAATATTTTTCTATGATTTGTAGAGGATTTAGGTGAATTTTATCCTGACCAAAACCTTGTTTAATCAAGTGGGTCTATTTTAGTGTTACAAGAATTCATTTAATTCCCAGAACTCACACGAAACCTTTTCTATCTTATTCAACCTACTTATTATCTTGTTAAGACCATTTGACCTGTGTTTAGCCCATGAGAAAACCAGTTCTTGTACTACAATGGTAAAATTACTGTTTTACTCCTTGTTTCTTACTTTTATCTCAGAATGATTATTCAGTGAATTAGGACCTCCAATTGGTTATGTAGGATCTTTTATTCTCTTTTATGGATCAAAATGGGCTAGTTAGGGCTCATGCTGGTGTTCCCATCATAACCCCATGTCTAGCTTTTGCTAGTCCCTTAAAAAAATTTTAAGGTTTTAACTTCGATTCTAGACCATAAGTTCCTTGATTTTCAAAAACTATAATGAGTGCTTTCTTCTTTTGATTAGGTTAGAATGCCGATAATAGCCCTAGAGGTACTCAAGTAGCAACCAAGATTAGGACCTGGCCAGCTCTAGCCTCAGTTCGCCACGAAGGATTTTAAGGCCCACAGGAACTATCCTAAGGTTCATTGGACTCCGTGGTTAAAGCACCCGTGCTTGTAACATATTTTAGCCTCGGTTCAGTTTGCAGTGCATTTTTTTTGTAAGAGAGAGAAAGAGGGTTTCTTTGTTTGGAGAGTTTTCCCTCTTTTCTTTTTTATTTCTAGCTTCAGATTGGCTTCTCAACACGATCTATATCAGATTCCTAGTCCCCATCATCTATCCTCGAAGGGTCCTTGGTAATCAATGCTTCGTGATAGCACTGCCCATGGCAACCCCCAGAATCCTGGCTTTCGAGATTTCGAGATAATCCCACCCATGGCATTCTATAGCTAAATCCAAACCTTGGCTATCTACATTTCATGATAATGCCACCCATGGTATCTGAACCAGCACAAGGTGCTTACATGCCCCCAGTCGGATATGTAAATATCCTAGGAGACAAGCACCGAGGAGACGATATGTTATTGCACATCTTCGAGAGGAATTTCCTGCATCTCCATGCCGGGAACTCATCCAAATCAACTTGTGTTGATCGGCCACACCTAATCTAGGCGACTTTTTCAGAACAGTTTAAACACATTTGCATGATTTTGATACTTATGTGCATTGAACCAGACTATGTGTGGATTAGGGTGCTTAGGTTACCGAGACCCGCAAACCAGAGGATAGTTAATGAGGTTGGATACTCCCTAAACCTTAGACCTAATAGTTAAGCTTTGCATTTTCCCCAACTTCTTGAGGACTATCCAAATCTTAACGGTTACTTGAATTTTTAAGCCTAGAAGTCAACCCAAGAGGCCTAGGATCAGTGTTCCTACTAATCTCTTCTATGTCTCATTAGCACTATTTTCCTTTCATTTTCTTTTTCTTGATATGGTCTAGAACTCAGCTAATCCCTTAATTTCTTACTAACGACTATCTCTTCTTTTTCATTTTGTGCTCCTTTTTTGACATTTCTCACTTTTCCCCTTTCTCCTCACAATTTGTATGGCCTCAAAATTTTCTCTCCTCTAAGAATTTTTTTATTCTTTTTCAAGATTTTTTTTCATTTTTTTGGTATTTTTGTGATATGTGATTTTTTTGTTGAAACCTTTTCTTGTGAGATGATTTTTCATGGTGTTTTGCACTTTCATACCCCCCCATGCCTATGATTTGCAATGTCCCCATTGTAAATTAGGTGGGTTCGAGTTCAGCTTAGATCATTGATTATAACAGATTTTGGGTGGGCGAACGAGTCGAGGTGACTGTTGCGAACGATTTCAAAACTCGAGTACAGGTACCTGAGGTGGGGTCGGCTGTTCTAATGGATGAACCCTAAAGTGCAATATGAATTCAGCATAGGAATGTCAAGAAAGGTTTTAGGTTTTTCAAAAATGATGGGTTGCTTCCCGTTAAGGGCTGAGTTTACGCCATTGGCTGGTCGCAATGAGCTCAGGGAGAATAGAGGGTAAAGGATATCTCAGCCAAATTTGTATCGGTCAGGTGAATGAATGGTTTGACTCTCTGACTATTCACAACGAAAGGTTCTGAATCATAGCTGAGTGGACTGATCTCGATGGCTCCATTTCCAAAGCTTCGTCGAACAAGGTAAGGTCTGATCCATTTTGATCGTAGTTTTCCTGGAAACAGTTTAATCTTGGCATCAAAGAGTAGGACTTTTTGACCAGGGTGAAAGATCTTTCTAGATATGTGCTTGTCGTGAAAATCCTTAACCCACTCTTTGTAAATTTGCAAGTTCTCATACACGTCATGGCATAATTCATCGATCTCGCTCATTTGAAGCTTTCTGTGGGTTCCTGCCTTAGAAAGATCTAGGTTGCGGTCCCGTACTGCCCAATAGGATTTGTGCTCCAATTAGATGGGGAGGTGACATGCCTTCCCATACACCAATCTGAAGGGAGACATACCTAATTAGGTTTTGTGGGCGATCCTATAAGCACATAAAGCTTCCGGAAGTCGGGATGACCAGTCTTTCCTATCAGGTCAAACAGTAACCTAGAGGATTTTCTTGATCTCTCGATTTGATAACTCAGCTAGAACATTACTTTGGGGGTGGTAAGGAGTAGAGATTCGGTGTGATACCCCGTATTTGGTCATCAGTGACCTGAACTGAGCATTAGTAAAATGGGTCCCTCCATCAGAGATTATAGCACATGGAATCCTGAACCACAAAAAGATGTTCTGATGAATGAATTTGATAACCACCTTATGATCACTGGTTTGGGCCGGAATGGCTTCGATCCATTTGGACATGTAGTTAACAGCGAGTAGAATGTACTCGAAGCCATCCAAAATAGGAAAGGGTCTCATAAAATCAATACCCCACACGTCGAAGATTTCACATACGAGAATCAGCTATAAGGGCATCATATCACGATGGCTCATGTTGCCTAAGGTCTAGCAACGAGTGCATGCCCTACAGTGATTGTATACATCTTTGAAAATCGTGGTCCAATAGAAGTGGCACTAGAGGACTTTCACTACGATTTTATGACCTGAGAAGTGTCCACCGCATGCCTGGTCATGGCAGAAGGATAGGATGTCTTGAATTTCCGTTCTCATGACACAACTTCGAATGATTTGATCAGCATCGATGCGGAAAAGATACGGGTCTTCCTAGAAGTAATACTTGGCATTAGAAAGCAATTTTTCCTTCTTGGCCTTCGGCCAATTGAACGGGATCTGATGTGATGCTAGGTTGTTTACTATATCAACAAACCATGGAAGCCTTGTATTGATAGTCATAAAATGTTCCGTGATGGGTCCAGAAGGGTCGATAACCTCAGAAGGAAGACGGGACAAGTGATAAGCTACCACATTCTATTTTCCCACTTCGTCACGAATCTCAAGGTCAAATTCTTGCAACAGCAAGATCCAACAGATTAATCAAGGTTTCGCATCCTTCTTTGCAAGGAGATGCCTCACAGCTATGTGATCTGAGTAAATGATAACACGGGAACCCAAAAGATATGATCTAAACTTTTCCAGGGCAAATACTACGGCTAGCAGCTCTTTCTCCGTAACTGTGTAGTTACGCTGAGCCTTGTCAAGTGTCTTGCTAGCATAGTAGATGACCATGGGTTTCCCGTCAATTTTCTGCCCAAGTACCGCTCCTACAGCAAAATCAAATGCATCGCACATGATCTCAAAGGGTTGAGACCAATCAAGGGACTGTAGGATCGGAGCTTGAGTAACTCGATCACAGAGGATTTCAAATGCTTCAGTGCATTCCTTAGAGATTTCGAAAGGTACATCCTTAGATAGTAGAGTGGTCAGGGGGTGCACGATCTTTGAGAAATCAGGAATGAATCGACGGTGAAAATCGACATGCCCCAGAAAAGATCGGATGTCCTTAATTAAGCTAGGCATAGGGAGTTTGGAAATCAGGTTTACCTTGGCTCGATCGACCTGGATGCCCTTTTTTGATATGAGATGTCCTAGGATAATTCCTTCAGGCACCATGAAATGGCTCTTTTTCCAGGAAAGAACCAGATTCACGTCAATACACCACCTGAGGATTTGGACCAAGTGCAGGAGGCAATCGTCAAATGATTCTCCGAATATTGAAAAGTCATCCATGAAGACTTCCAGATAATCACCTACCATATCTGAGAATATGGAAAGCATGCACCGCTGAAAAGTAGTGGGTGCATTGCAAAGATCGAACGGCATCCTTCGGAATGCGTACATCCCGAAGGGGCAGGTGAAAGTGGTCATTTCTTTGTCCTTAGGATGGATTGCCACCTGGTTAAAACTGGAGTACCCGTCCAAAAAGTAGAACCTATTTCCCGCTAGTTTCTCGAGGATCTAATCAATAAATGGTAGTGGGAAATAATCCTATTTTGTGGAGGTGTTTAGTCTTCTATAATCAATGCAGACTCTCCACGAATTTGCCACACAGGTCGGTATGATTTCTCCGATTTCAGTCGTGATCACGGTGAGTCCTAACCTTTTAAGCACAACTTGGATTGGACTCACTCACCGACTGTCGAAGATCGGGTAGATGATCCCTGCATCTAACCACTTGATGATCTCATTTTTCACTACCTCCTACAGATTAGGATTCAGACGTCTTTGCATTTCACAGGAAGGTCATGTGCCCTCTTTGGTGTAGATACGGTGTGTGCAGTAGGAAGGGCTAATACCAATCAAATCATCGAGAGTCCATCCAATGGCTCTTCGATGTTGCTAGAGAACAGTAATCAGACGGGATTCCTGATCAGGTGTGAGTCTGGAGTTGATAATCATAGGAAACATCTGATTGGAACCCAAAAAGATGTACTTCAGATGGTCGGGAAGAGGCATGAGTTCCAGAATAGGGTTATCAGCTGCAGCGGGAAGTTCAGGGATTGTGTCAAGAACAAGGGAAGGAGTTACAAGTGTATCTAGGTTAGGTTCGAACTCCTCTGATTACGAGTTTTGATCCTCTTGTGGTTGATCGGAAGTAATCAAGTTTTCCTCAATATATGGATCATCAACCACAGCCTTGATCTCACATATTTGTTTTATAACACCGTAATTAATCCCTTGTTGGGCCTTAAAGATGTCAATCTTCAATGTTTGGTTTCCGAATTTCAGTTCAATTTGGCCTTCTTCACAATTTATGTTGGCCCTAGCAGTGGCCAGAAAGGGTCTCCCTAGTATAATTGGTGTATCCCTCAAGTTTTCTGGAGCATCCATGTCCAAGACTACAAAGTCCACCAGGAAATAGAAATCCCGCACCCTAATAATGACATCCTCAAGAACTCCTTTAGGTGACTTAATAGATTGGTCAGCCAACTATAATGTCACCTCTGTCGGTTTAAGCTCAGATTCCTCAAGGTGGTCAAGTAGGGATGTAGGTATTATGTTTATGGAGGCTCCTAGATCTAATAAAGCTCTGTCAAATTGGGTATCACCAATGGTACAGGAAATCAGGGGAGCACCAAGGTCTTTTGCCTTAGGTGGGAGTTTGCTCAAAATTACAAAGTTGGCTTGCTCTGATAGTACGATTGGACTCCTACTTTTAGTTTGCGGCTTACGCTTAGGTGTACACACGTCTTTCAGAAATCATGCATAAGCTGGTACGTGGCGGATCGCATCCATCAAGGGGATGTCTATATCGACCTATTCAAAGAGCTTGACCAGATCCTCCTCAGGAGCCAGAGGTTTATTTGTCCTCTTTTCCTTGGTCAAGGCCTCGGGAAATGGAACCTTGGATGGTTCCTCTAGAATAGGTCCAGGTTCTTGATCTGGGATAGGGGTGTCCTAGATAACTATCCTAGGGCTTAGGTTAGTACTACCAGGCTGAAAGTGGTTTGGGTGGGGTGGGTCTTGTGTTGCTTTGCTACTACAAGTTGTAACAGAATTCAATCCTGCCTGGTTTTGGTTTGGAGTTGGTAAAATAGGTGGTTGCTACTGATATCCTGCATATGATGTCGAAGCTTCCATCCCGTCAGATGATGGAACAGAAGGGGCCTGATAAATCATGCGGGCTTGGCCTGGATTCGGGTTCATAACACGCCTTTAGTTCAGCACGTTATTTGGATTTGACAGAGGTTACAAAGGGAGTGTGCCAGGTTGGCAGGAATTCACCATCTAGGCGAGTTGATTGTGAACTTTTGTGATCTCATCCTTGTGCTATTTTTGCATAGCCGCATTCGTCTTCAGAATGTCAACCAGAGTCTGAAGGATAAGAGTCATTTGATCTGTTTGAGTTGGCTCAGATTGATAGGTGGGGTTAGGTCGAGGTTGAGGCGACTGATATGGATGAGGAGCTTGTGGACGGGGTTGATATAGTGGTCTTTGATTCTAATTATTTCCCGTCCACAAGAAATTGGGATGATTCCACCATCTAGGTTTGTAGGTATTAGAGAATGGGTTATTCTGGATGGCGTTAAGTTCCTCGCAGGTTTGAGGAACCTCAGGAAAGTCAGAGTATGAGGGTTCAGAGTTCCCCCAACTAGAGTAGGTTGGATCGGAGTTTCCTCCGATCCTAGAGTCAGACGGGGATGGATATGGGTCCATCCCCTCAGAAGATCGGTGATAGATGTTATGCACAGCTTCCCTCCCAGAAGGTGGCTGTGCAAATGGGTTTTGCACAGAGGTGGCTAACGTGCTACAGATGCATTTATTTAAAAGGATCGTTGTAGCTTGCGTTCGCTGCATCGGTTTAAAATAAAGAAATGGATGTGAGATCGAGTGTCGAACACAGGGAGGCGTGAAAATCAGATTTTTCTATCACTTAGTGTCATGAAAATAGCGGGTTTTTGCTTGCAAGAAAATGCAGGAGAAAAGCAAGTACGGAGAGAGAGAGAGAGTAGGGTTAGAGTTCTTTTAAGTCATAGCATTCTGTTTGCACCTCAAAACATGCCTGTAATAACTCCTTCTTATGCTATTTTCTAGCATTAACATTGCATATTAGGATCATGTAGTCGCATTTGTAAAAACGCGTGCATGCATGCATTTAATCAAGAGAGGAAGAGGAGTGAAACAATGGCTTGCATAGTTACATTTTATCTCAAGTGCCTCCTTGCAAATTCCACCTCTTTTTATTTTTTCTCTCTTGATTTCTTCTTTTCTTCTTCCCGCGGCTGCCTTCTTCCCACGCCCTCATGCACGCCATGCGGCTTTACCCTGCCAACGCCTCTCCCTGCTGTCCTTCCCGCACCTCTCCCTGCAGCTACCATTCTCCCCCATTCCCCACATGCTCCACGCCATGCTCTCCTCCTCTATAAGAAGCTGCAGCTTCTTCCTCGCGAAAACACACTGCTGCACCAAGCAAGAACTCGCGAGCTCCACCACCTTGCTCTCCACCGTTCTCCCCTCCCATACGCCGACCCTCCTTCGAGGAGGCACCCGGCGAGTAGGAGAACCCACTGTGGTGCACACCACCACAGTGGGAGCACCACCGCCCAGCTCTTCGATGAGCCGGTGGGCGTGGTGCATTCCCTCGCTTCGTTTTTTTTCTCCTTAACGCCATTGCCGCCGCTCCAAGCTTCGAAGCTTGAAGCCACGGCAGCAGCAGCCACGCAGCAGCAGCAGGTCCTCCCGCTCCTCCGTGACCGTCCCCGCAGCCGCCCGTCGACTTCGCGCGTGCCTGCAGGGCCATTCCCCGCTCAACCTCTGTCCTGACGTCCCCGCAGTTGCACCTGTAACCGTCCGCCGCGTGCACTGCAGCGGCCGGCTACGGCCTCGCGCCGCCCCCTGCCCTCCTCCGCGACCCTCCGCGACCACCGCAAAACCTCCTCCACGCTCGCTCCTCCGCGCCTTCGCTCGCCCGTCGACTTCGCGTGCGCCTGCAGAACCCTACGCGAAGCCGCACCCGCGCGCGTCGGATCTCTCCCGCCCTCTCTCTCTCTCTCTCTCTTTTCTTTTACTCACAGCAACACACACACACATTCACCGACGCACACACACCTATACCAACACATACACACACTCACACACTTATAGTAACATATATATATATATACATACATAAATATATATACATACATATATCTATATATACCATATATATATATCTATATAGTATAATATATATATACATACATACATACATATATACATATATATATATATATATATATACATCTACACCTAGATATATACATACATATATATCTATATATATCTATAGATACTATATTTACTTTTTGTCTGTTAGCTTCCTTCTTAGTAAAGAGATAAAAAAATATAAAAGAGAAAAGATAATCTTTGATTTATAGGTACCCCGTCTTGCGAGTAGCAAGGTGTGTTTTGGAACTCTTTTTTGGCTAAAAGCCAAGGACACAATTTTGAGGATGTGCCTCAAGAACAAGGATTACCATAAAAAACCTAAATAATAAAAATACCAAAAACACAATAAACGAACGGCGGAGACGCGTTTTAAGGAAAACATAGAAATTCAACTTGAACCCCACTTCCCTGAGTTCGACCCTGGGCCTAAAAGTGACAAGATAAAATCAATTAGGTCAGGTTAAAAATTTTGTAAAGAGATGGTTATGTCCGAATTAGGTTAACCACTATATACATTTCAACGATAAAATCTCCATATTAACAACCTATCCGGGTCGACCCATCTCATGCAACTTTAAACTAAAGAAGACTTGATAACAAGAGAGAGATAATAGCTAAATAGGGGAGTTTTACAAATACAAACATAGATGAATGCTTAAGTGAGATAAAGTTAAGCTAGAGAGAGGGACAGAGAAAGAGGAAGAGGAGTCGGCAAGGTGGGCATGACGGTAGAGGTTGGTTCCATCGGTGGCTCGTCGACTTTGGCGCTTACAAAAGAGTGCTAAGGTGGCTAGGAGTAGGGTAGAACACTTGTAAAGGTATTGAATGCTTTACATGGGTGGTTGAGAGGGGTTTATATAGGAAGAAGGGATTTCTAAATGAAGAACGTCGGTGAAGCCCCCTACCCACCGTCGGATGCGCGTGCCGTTCTTCTCCTTCGCGATCCGTGTGCGGCTACTGAGGATCGTTCGATCCCCGATCAATAGTCCAAATCACGTGTGCCTACGCACTCAGATCACTCCTTAAGCATGCGTGAGATCGGGCATCATTGACAAGCGTAGGTGCGCACATGGAAGCATCGACGCTTGATGAGGCACCACGTAGCGCTATCGAGACCGATCGATGGCGATCGGGTGGTCTAATTTGGTCGCATGGACGAATTCCGTGCTTGAGCTGCTGCGGGCGCTTTGAATGCGTGCCTCCTGCACGTGTAGCAGGGGCGCAACCACTGTGCTACATCGCGTGGTTGGTCACGGACGTGCATCTATGCTCGGCTACTTCCGACAATTGGATGGAGATCCAACGGTCGAATCTTCGTACTGAGGCATGAAGGCGTGCGGGTGAGAATGGTTCTCCGCCGTCCGATTGGAGATCGGATGGCTCAGATCGTCCTGTGACTTGATGGAGGAAGCTAGCAAGGCCTGGTGGTTGCTGATCGAGTGCCATGTGGCACGCTGTGGGTCATTAATCATCAGATAAACGGCCATAACTTCTTGGGTCAATTGCGAGAGCTTCAGATGTCGAATTTGGTCGATTTTGAGTCCGTTGGACTCCGTTCGTCGTTCTGAATCCATCCATGCAGTCCGATTGCTCATCTGAGGCTTGTACAAATGGCCATTAACAATGCATTATGAGCAATCTCAATGTGCTATGCATCTATTGCTCCCATGCCCATTTACGATGTGTTATCTATGCATTGTATCCTTAAGGCAAACCCCAATTGGCATAATTATTACTCCAAAATGTAGTGTTATCATACCCCGATGCTTACTCCTTGCTACTCCCTAGCAAGGTTCATTCTAGCCATTATTCAGGAGGTGATTACTTAGACATTTTATTACTTGTCAATCGAAGGAAATATACTAAGATCCTGATCTATAGAGACTCAACAGCGCCCGGGTGTTTGCCAGAATGTGAACCGCCCGAATCCTCACTTTAAGGCATATATATATTTTCTTATTCTTTTTCATCTTTCTCATTTTTTGGATTTTTGGAGTTGAGAGTGTGTTGGTAACTTTTTACGGCTACCCAACCCACCCAAAACTCAAAAAAGAGCTCTAAGTGCTAAGCATCTTGGTGTGAAGATCGTGATAGACTCACTCAATGGCAATTTAGACAGACTTCGAGTTTCTACGTCCCTAGGTGACCGGAAAAGGAAATGTTTTGCCTGAAGGTGTATCTGTCCGATTGGTAGCTTTCTCCCTACTTTTATTTTACTTGGGGTCAATACAAGGATTTTTCCAGTGTATATCTCCTTGGATTGCTCTACTTCCCCGCTTCTTCTTTAAGTGTTTTGGATCTTTTTGTGCATTTAATGAGCTGGGTTCTGGACAACCGACCAATGGGCTGTTACCCACGATCACTTGCCAGCCATACTCGTGCGATGAAGTGTGGCCTATTTTGTTCTTTTTTTTCTTTTTTTTTTATTTAGTAGGTGGCTTCCCTGATCTCAAATTTACCTAGAGGCAATAAAAAGAAAGTGGTCCTGTGGCTGGGCTCTGGACAACCGGCCAATGGGCTGTTACCCATGACAACTTTCCAGCCATACCACCCTAGAAGATTCATTAGCTACCCAATTTCTGTTAGAATCTCTAAGGAGTGAGTTAGTGCAAAAATGTGTGTAGATGCTTAGACTAAAAGTCCCTCCGAGTCAGAGGGCAGATTGATAAGTCGTAAACTTATCACCGTATTTTATTTGTGAATTAAAATAGATTAAGGTTGTGAGGATTCAAGGCTAAATCCATATTTTAACAGACACTAGGGCTAATTAAGCCTGAAGGCCTGAGAAGTCTAAGTGTTCAGGTTCTTTTCGTATTATTTTCCACTGTTGACAAGTTCCTAATGCCAAAGTTTTTCTTCCTAAATTCAAAATTTTCTTTAATTTAATTTTATTTTATTTAGACTGATTAAATGAACTCAGAATCATGCAAATTACCACCCCCCCCATGTTTAAGTTGGACAATGTCCTCATTGACAAATACATGGATGCAATAGGGGTTCAGAAAGATATTACCTGAGTGATGTAATATACCTGATCAATCTGAATCGTCTGGGTTGCCTCCCAGGAAGCGTTGAGTTTAATGCCTCCAGCTGGGTGGTGCTTCGTGTCATCCCTCAATGAGGGTGACAACCTCCTTTGGGGGAACCTAGGCGAGGAAGTGTTTCAATCTCTGACCATTGACTGTGAAAGTATGCCCAGTGTTAGGATCTGTGATTTCGACTGCCCCATTAGAGTAGGACTTGACTACCCTAAATGGTCCTGTCCACTTGGATCTGAGCTTCCTGGGGAAGAGTTTAAGTCGGGTGTCAAAAAGCCAAACTTGCTGATTAGGCTTGAAGGTGT
The DNA here is from genome assembly GCA_037157565.1 of Thalassia testudinum. Lineage (NCBI taxonomy): Eukaryota > Viridiplantae > Streptophyta > Magnoliopsida > Alismatales > Hydrocharitaceae > Thalassia > Thalassia testudinum. Next base: position 17,941,115 of record JAZHRO010000062.1, on the reverse strand, counting down.
TTTTGTGGATGAGTCGATCATGGACGGCTTTCATCTTTTCCTTGTACAACTGATTATTCTCAAAGGCATCTCGACAAATCTCCTAGAGCTCGGAGAGTTGGAGTGTCCTTTGCACACCGACTAACTAGGAATCCATGTTACATTGCTTAACAGCCTAATAAGCTCGATGTTCCAACTCGACAGGAAGGTGGCAAGCTTTGCCAAAGACCAGGCAATAAGGAGACATGCCTATCGGGGTCTTGCAAGCGGTCCAATATGCCCATAGGGCATCATCCAGTCATGTGGACCAGTCCTTCCTGTCAGGTCTCACATTCTTCTCTAGAATGTTCTTGATCTGCCAGTTTGAGACCTCGGTCTACCCATTTGTTTGCGGATGATATGGGGTGGCAATGCTGTGGGTAACCCCGTATTTTCTGAGTAGGGTACGGAATTGGGTGTGGATAAAATGACTTCCACCATCACTTATCATGGCTTTCGGTATTCCAAACTAAGAAAAGATGTTTTTCTTAACAAAGTCCATGATAGCCTTGTGATCGCAACGACAGGTGGCGACAGCTTCAATCCATTTGGAGACAGTCTACAGAGACTAAAATGTACTCAAAGCCATTGGATGGTGGAAAGAGGCCCATAAAATCAATTCCCCAAATGTCGAAGATCTCGACAATCAAAATGGGCTGGAGGGGCATCATGTCTTTCTTGGTCATGGTCCCCAGAGTTTGGCAGCGAGGGCAAGTCTTAGCAAATTTGTGTGCATCCTTGAATACTGAAGGCCAGTAAAATCCAAGCTGCAAAACTTTTGCAGCCGTCTTCTTCCCTGAAAAGTGGCAACCACAAGCTTGGTCATGACAAAAGGATAGCACACTTTGAACTTCATCCTCTGGGATACACCTCCTGATGATCTGGTCAGCACAGAGGCGAAACAGCATGGGATCATCCCAGAAATAGTGCTTGGCTTCAGCCAAGAACTTATCCTGTTGTTGTCTGGACTAGCTGTGCGAGGTCTGTCCTACTACTAGGTAGTTGACGAAATCGGCATACTAAGATAGCTTTCTATCTTGCACAGTAAGAATTTTCTTATTGGGAAAGGTTTTAGATAAGGGCGAGGACCCAATGTGGTCCGAGTGGAGTCTGGACAGGTGATCGGCCACAGCATTCTTTGACCCGACTTTGTCGTGAATTTCTAGGTCAAATTCCTGCAAGAGTAGGATCCATCTGATGAGCCTAGGCTTCGCATCCTTTTTGGCCAACAAATGTCGGATGGCTGAGTGGTCCATATAGATTGTCACGTGGGATCCCAGAAGGTAAGATCGAAACTTTTCACGTCCAAAAACTGTGGCAAGCAGTTCTTTTTCTATGACCGTATAATTTCATTGGGCCTCGTCCAACATCTTGCTCGCGTAGTAGATCACCACAGCTTTCTTGTCTTGTCTCTGTCCTAGGACTGCGCCTATGGTAAAGTCTGATGCATCACACATGATTTCAAAATCCTTGGACCAGTCCGAGGGCTGAAGTACAGGTACGATGGAGACTAAGCCCCTAAGGGTATGGTAAGCCTGGATGCAATCAGAGGTCATGTGGAATAGGGCGTCATTGGCCAGAAGTTCAGTCAAGGGTTTGGAGGGCTTGGAGAAGTCTTTGTTGAACCTTCGGTAGAAGCCAACGTGTCCAAGGAACGAGTGGATTTGCCTGACCAAGCTAGGTGGGGGAAGTTTGGAAATTAAATCAACTTTAGCTCGATCCACCTCAATGCCCCTGTGCAATATGATGTGACCGAGGACCATTCCTTCCTGAACCATGAAATGGCTCTTTTCCCAGCATAACACCAAATTAACCTCGATACATCGTTTCAGGATTTTCTCCAAGTTTCTCAAATAGTGGTCGAATGAATTCCCAAACATTGAGAAATCATCCATAAAGACCTCTAGGTATTCACCCACCATCTCTGAAAAGATGCCTAGCATGCAACGCTGAAAGGTAGCGGGTGCATTGCATAACCCAAACGGCATACGACGAAACACGAACGTGTCATGTAGGCAAGTGAATGTGGTCTTCTCTTGATCTTCCTGAGCAATTACAACTTGATTATATCCTAAATATCCATCTAGGAAGCAAAAATACTTCTGCCCTGCCAATCGCTTAAGAATTTGATCAATGAATGGCAAGAAGAAATGATCTTTCTTGGTCGCCTCATTGAGCTTCCTGTAATCAATACATACCCGCCAAGTAGTGGTGGTGTGGGTTGGGATGGATTCACCACACTCATTGGTGACAATGGTGAGCTCGACTTTCTTGGGGACCACTTGAGTAGGGCTCACCTAGGGGCTATCGGAGATGGGATAGATGATGTCAGCATCAAGCCATTTGATTATTTCCTTCTTAAAGACCTCTCACATATTTGGGTTTAACCATCCCTGCATCTGACGGGAGGGTCGTGCTCCATCTTCTAGGTAAATCTTGTGGGTAAATAGGTGGGGCTAATTCCTCTCAAGTCTGAAATAGTCCAGCCAATGGCAGCCCTATGTTCTGATAGGGTCGCAGTCAACCTATGTTCCTGATCCTTGGTTAGGTTGGCATTGATAATCACTGGGAAGGTTTGGTCAGGTCCCAGGAAGACATACTTTAGATTCTCAAGTAGCGGCTTTAGTTCAGGTGTGGGTAGAACAATGTTTGATGGAAAGGGGAAAGGCGGGAGTTGATCAACATCAATCTCCTCGAATGGTGCTGGTTGATGGCAATCAGCCCTACAAAGGTCTGTGTACACTAATGGTGATGGGTCAGAGCAGTTGGTAAGTCGATTTTTCCTTTTGAATAATGTATTAAGATGATTTGTCATTATATGATTGAAGTGGTGGAAAACCGCTTAACAAAATAATTAAAATTAAAATTAAACCACTCACAGGAGAGCAGGTCGTGTCCACAAGGAGGCAATGACTTAGTTAAACTCTCAATTAGGTCAAAATCAAGTTCGCTAAACTATTCGCCAGATCAAACAATGCCTGTGTAGCTCTAAAAGTAAACCTTAAATTTATGAAGTCAAGGGGTGTTATTGTAATTTTTACATCAGAAAATTATCCATGTGCAAGAGTATGCCATGTACTATTCACTTGCATGCATATGAAAATGTCATTCAAAATTAAGTTCAATGCGCATAGAGATGAATAACAAGGTTTAACAATTCTCTAGAAGCATGAGCATGAAGGCATAAATTCACCACAATAAAATAATGATAAATCAAAATCCATTTTCGTGGCAATGGCATGAAATGTAATTATTAATAGAGGATGAAATAGGGGATTAGCTTCGGGTGGAGCTTCTGCACGAATGGAGAGATGGATGACGAGTTGGCGACCAGAGGTAGCCTCTCCGATCTACACCTGATGGTGGTGGCGACTCAATGGATGGTGGTCGGAACTGGCCTATCGGAGGAAAGAAGTGGCGACGGTGGAGGATGATGCTGCTGGCCGCACATGCTACTGGCCCAAGGAGGGTAGCGCACGGGCACTGTAGGTGCATGCGAGGCATGGGCACGTGGAGGAGCGGTGCTCTACGAGCCGCACAGGCGCGTGACGGGGTTCTGTTAGCACTGGCTGCATGTGCTACAGGGAGGCACGAGCAAGGGCTGAAAGGGGGGCGCTGGGGCACGCTGAAGGCGTTGCTAGAGGGCACTCTGCAGGTGCAAAGGCGCGCGGGCGTGCTGGCTGGTGAAGGTGCCCTAGGCGAGGGCGTGCAGGCATTGGTGGGTGCGCTGGAGCTGTTGGTGAAGGTGCGCACTGGGCAGATGGTGTGCGGTGGCGTGGGTGCTGGAGCGTGGGTGGACTGGAGATGAAGGTGCGGGCAGGGTCTGATGGCATGAGGCAGGAGGAATTGTAGGGACTCTTGGTGGTGTGGGCTGTCACCCCACACGTCCACGGTGATGGAGTCGCACTGCCGCGGTGGGAGGCTGGTGGTATGAATGGATGAGAAGCAAGGTTCTTTGAGCACAGTGAGGAACAAAGGGGTGGAGACCTCCATTTGAACAGTAACCTCTCCTCTTTTGTAGCCACGGTTAAGATTTGAAATTCCAAAACTACCGTAGAATCAATGTAATGCACAGGAGGCGGAGATGGAGGAGTTACTTGCAAAGGAGAAGAAAAAGAATAAAATAATTGGTGTTATTTATACATAACCCCTTAACTTCTATGTTAATTAAAATAGTGCACCTAATTAATTAAGTAATTAAATGTATGGAACCTAGGTTAATTCTAAATGCATGAATTATGCACTTAAGCTAAAAAATATGAATTAATTTATTTACATCCTAATGTATGCTATCTAAATGTTAAAATTAACTTAATGTCTAGACACTTAAATATTTAAATAGGCCACTAATATGGGCTAATCGAATACCCCCATGCCTAGTTTTTGCTAGTCCCTAGCGAATCCAAGCAAAACCTAGCACTCCAAGTAGACTAGCCAACCCAATCGGTCTTCCTTTAGAAACATATTAAGTTCAGACTTTAGACCTAAGGTTCCCAAGTAGTTGCTAAGTTACATACTAGGTCGGCTAAAGACGAGTTGCAAGCACAAGTTTCCCTGATTTCTGTCTCTACTCTAAGGTTTATTGATCCCTGAGATTAAAGCGTCCGTGCATGTGCATTGGTCTGAGTTATTTGAGGTTGGTATGACTGCCAACCTGGAAAGGAAAAAGGATATATATATATATATATATATATATATATATATTTTTTTTTTTTGTTTGATTCCTCTAAGTCTAACCTCGGATCAGCTATCAACACGGTCTGTGTCGGATTCATTGTCCCCATCACCATACCTCGAAGGGTGCTTGGCTTTCGATGCTTCGGGATAGCACCGCCCATAGAGACCCCAAGAACTCCTCGCAATCGATACTTCAAGATAGTATCGCCCATGGATTTCTTAAGAGAATTCAGGCCTGTGGCAATCGGCACTTCAAGATAGGGCCGCCCATGGTACCTGAACCTCACAATGCACTTACATGCCCCCAGTAGGATGGATATCCCAAGAGACAAGTGCCGAGGAGGTAATATATTATCATCGCATCCTCAAGGTGAGTATATACTCCACCTCTCCTGCGGCAGGAACTCTTCCAATCAAATTATATTTTCAAGCCTCTCCTAAGTCAAAACTAAGAGAACCAAATTTCTTTTAAGAAAGGAATTAAGGTGATCAGTTACACATGACCAAGTGTGTGAGATTTGGATGCTTGGGTTACAAGGACCCGTAAACCAAAAGGTATAACAAGACTCTAGGTACTACCCCACCTTTTAACTCAATCCCTAGCTTTCCTTCCACAACCTCTTGAAGAATGGACGCAACTTAACTCCTACTTAAGCTTTTAAGTCCACAAAGGACCCTAAAGGTATAAAGCTAGTAGCTCAGTTAGCTTCTAAAGTTTGACCCTAGAATCAACTTACTCTAGCCTAAAGTTCTCATCTTATGCCTAGAAATGCAGGGCCAGCCAATTAAGCTCAATAATACAAAAAAAAATATTTTTTTTTAATGCAAATGTATGCAATGCAGAATGCTTTAACTAAATACATGAATGCACTATGTATAAATGATATGTATATCCCTAAGTGCACCCCCCCATGCCTAAAATCTACAATGTCCACATTGCAAAGAAGGATATTACCTGGGTCAGCGATGGGTTGCCGTTAATTTGCTAGCAGCCGAGTAGCCAAAGAACCCACAAATCAGGTTCAAGGATTGCAAAAATAGACCCTAAAAATGAGCAAAGTAATGATGGCCTAGAAAATAGGTAACCTAGGATGTTAGCGAGCTGATGATGAATCCCGATAGCAAATTCTTGCTCAACCAGGATGGGAATAAAATCTTCCCAGGTCACTAGAGGAGGTTCTAAAGGATAAACTGGCATAACAACCTCCAAAGGGGTAGGGGGAGGATGACAAGGATCCTCCAACAGAGATGGGGAAGGAATGGTGCAGAGATAAACCCCCAGGGTAATGGACTAACTAAAGAAATCATCAATCCGTACCCGATACTCCATTACAAGAAATATTGGTTTGTTAAGCCCCCCAGTTAGAACAAAAGTGAGCATATCTCTAAGCCAAGGATCGTCTAGGGTGTCCAAGTTTTGAGGTTGCGGGATGGCCATAAGATCTAGGTTGGGTTTAATCAGCTCGGTGTCCATCCCTAACAATCTTTCCAAATCCTCAATTGCATCCCTAGCATTCCTTGGACTATCACAAGTATCTTCCTGCACTTCATCAGGAGTCAAAATTTTGCCTTCAGACATAAGTGAATCAGAGGGTGACTTCAAAACAAATGAAGGTAGGTTGGAAGCAACAGATCTAGGGATTATCCTATCAATGTCATCCCCAGGTTCTTGTTCTTTACTCAAATCTTCCTTGGAGTATATATGTGAATCCACATAAATCTTAAAAGTTGCCTCCAAATTTTTCATCATTTCATCATGAGGAGAAATATCATCGATGGGTGTACTAAGGAAACCTAATTTGGTCAAATTTGTGACATCCTCAGGGGCTAACTCTTCAAATAAGACATAATCACCCTTAGCGTCACTCCAAATCTTGAATGTAGGTTCCACATATAATTTATCCTTCTCCTCATCATATGATTCATCATATACCCAAGGTCTAGAATCATCTAAAATCTTAGCAAATCCCCTAGGGTACTCTATCTGAGGTAAATGGTTTACACTAGTAACATCGGACTCCTCAGATAGGTCAATTTGTTCAGGGTTAGGTTCCCTAAGGGTGGGCTTGAGTTCCATCTCATGATAAGAAGGGAGGGTAGGATTAACAACATGACTTCGTCCCACTTTATCAAATGTCGTGAAATACTATCATCTGGGTTGAGGTCTTCCAATAGTACCATCATTCCCTTCTTTTGACTCGAATATAATTCAGGTGGATACTCAACCTTATCATCATCTTCCTCGGGTTGCCACCTTTTTTCATCAAATGCATAGCTACTTTCATATGTATCTTCCTCCCACTTAAGGCGTGGATCTCTCAAGGAAGTGTCATCTATTGGGGAGGTTTCAAAATCGATCCTCGAAAAGTAGCTATTCTCCCTTACATAATCCCCAAAATTTCCCTCCAACTTAAAGTGTACCTCTCCCACGGGAGATTCATCTAGCGTAGAGGGGTGTACGCCATCCTCAATGGGGTAGATTGGGTGGCTAATTTCATCTCTTTCTTGTTGGCCTACTCTCAAAGATTTTCCTAACAATTCAATCATTTCATTTTGCATTTTCTGTATTTCCATCTTCAAGGAGGAGAGGTCATTTCTATCAGGAGAGAAGCCAGGCTCAGGCTTATAGTACCTAGGAGTGTCTGTCCAACCATTATAATTATTTACGGAGGGTGGGTTGGGTATTTCTTTGGTGTGTGGGATATTGGGCAAAGCAAATCCCGTTCCTAGGTTCTACTCACTAATTTGGGGCTTAACCAGGCCAATACTCCTATAATAGGAGTAAAACGGATCCCAATGATTGTCATTGTGTCCATCAAAGGATAGACCATCTCGGTGTATGGGATCGAAGAGTATAGAGTGGGGGTAAGGGTGTGGGTAAGATGTGAAATGATGAAAATCAATGTGGTCCATTCTAACTCACACCTCAATCAGAATTCCCCAAGCAAAACATAATTCAAAAAGGACTTTTTAGGTCTTTCCCAATTTAGGCTTTTGATTTTAAGTCAGATTGTAGGTGACAATACAATTTATTCAATCAATTTACGTGCTTATTGTCGACCTACGAATCACCTAAGAAGACCTAACTGGGACTTAGGTGATCCTCCCTAAAGCTAAAAAATTTTAGTCACCACCAAACATGGCAAAGAAGGATGCAAGTAGGGTTAAACCATTCCTTTGAAGCGTTGCTTTCACGGTGCCTCTTAACTACCCTCAATCCGCAAGGTTTGGAGGCAACTTCACCTCAGAACTAAATTTTGGGTCACTTTAGACCTCAGTAATAGGAGGCTCTAATCCTAGCGGTTCCAAACCTAAGGAGTGTCTAAAAGCGTGTCGTGGTGCAAGAGATATAAGTGTGCATACACCGTAAAAGATTTTGAATTTTGAATCACACACCAAGTTTGAAAATCAAATCCTTGGTTTTTAAATGTCTCTCCTTTAATTAGTCCTTTTTCCAGAAAATATGTGACCACTTGTTAGATCTATTCAATATAGATTAGGTGGTCTTGAAATTAATCCAAATGCATTTGCATGATAGGTAGAAAAGCAAAGTTAGAAGTGCATACCTGATTCCAGCATTCTTCATGCAATATGCAAGATAGGAAATTAGATCTAGATGCTGCTCATTCAATCTTAAAAGATACGACCTAGGGGCAGGTAGCTCGTGTTTTTATTTTCTTTTTTTATGCACAATCAAGAAAAATAAAATCAATTCACAAAAGAAAACCTAGATCTAAAGAAAGAGGGAATAGGCTCTCAAAAATTACCCAACACGGGCCTAAAACAAAATTGGGGAACAAACCCCTCAACTGTACCCCAGAACAAGGGTTTTCCAAATGAATGTATTAAAATAAAGAGAGGAAAGAAAAATAAAATCTGTATACAGCTAAATGGGTGAGATGAAGACATGGTCCTCCGGATATCTCCTCCAGCAGTTGAAACAAGGTCCACCAAGGCATTGCTGAGGCGGGGGTGATGCTCCTTCTCCCAATGTTGCAACTCCACTGACGATGTCAAGGATCGCCTAATCTTTAAGGCTGGTGCAACAAGATGTCGAAAAAATACGTGTACCTCTCACCAAATAGAAAATTGAATTTAAATATGCCTCAAATAAAATGTGAACAAATAATCAAATAAATACGAGTCTAATAGGCCCGTTGCCTCCCCAGCAACGGTGCCATTTGGTAAGTCGATTTTCACTTTCGAATAATGTATTAAGATGATTTGTCGTTGTAGGATTGAAGCAGTGGAAAACTGCTTAACAAAATAATTAAAATTAAAATTAAACCACTCACTGGAGAGGAGGTCGTGTCCACAGGGAGGCAATGACTTAGTTAAACTTGCAATTAGGTCAAAATCAAGTTCGCTAAACTATTCGCCAGATCAAACAATGCCTGTGTAGCTCTGAAAGTAAACCTTAAATTTATGGAGAAGTCAACGGGTGTTATTGTAAGTTTTACATCAGAAAATTATCCATGTGCAAGAGTATGCCATGTACTATTCACTTGCATGCATACGAAAATGTCATTCAAAATTAAATTTAATGCACATAGAGATGAATAACAAGGTTTAACAATTCTTTAGAAGCATGAGCATGAAGGCATAAATTCACCATAATAAAATAATGATAAATCAAAATCCATTTTCGTGGCAATGGCGTGAAATGTAATTATTAATAGAGGATGAAACAGGGGATTAGCTTCAGGTGGAGCTTGTGCGCGGATGAAGGAGAGATGGACGGCGAGTTGGCGACCGGAGGTAGCCCTCTTCGATCTGCACCTGATGGTGGTGGCAGCTCGATGGATGGTGGTCGAAGTCGGTCTGTCGGAGGAAAGAAGTGGCGGCGGTGGAGGATGCTGCTACTGGCCGCACGTGTTGTAGGCACAAGGAGGGCAGCGTGCATGCTGCAGGCGCAAGAAGGGCAGCGTGCGGGCACTGTAAGGGCACACGGGGGTTTTGTTGGCTCCAGCTACAGGTACTGCAGGGAGGCACGAGGAAGGGCTGAGGCGGGGGTGCTGGGGCATGCTGAACGCGCTACTGGAGGGCACTCTGCAGGCGCAAAGGCATGCAGTGGGTAGGCACGCTAAGCGAGGGCGTGCAGGCGCTAGTGGGTGCACTAGAGCTGCTGGTGAAGGCACACGATGGACAGATGGCGTGCGGTGGCGTAGGCACTGGGAATGAAGGTAGGTGTGTGGGTGCTGGAGCGTGGGTGGACTTGAGATGATGGTGCGGGCAAGGTCTGATGGCGTGAGGCAGGAGGAATTGCAGGGACTCTTGGCTGTGTGGGCTGTCACCCCACACGCCCACGGTGATGGAGTCGCACTACCGTGGGCAAGGTTCTCTGAGCATAGTGAGGAACAAAGGGGTGGAGACCTCCCTTTGAACGACAGCCCCTCCTCTTTTGTAGCCATGGCTAAGATTTGAAATTCAAAAACTACCATAGAATCAATGTAATGCGCAAGAGGAGGCGGAGGCGGAGGAGTTACCTGCAAAGGAGAAGAAGAAGAAAAGAATAAAATAATTAGGGTTATTTATACATAACTCCTAACTTCTATGTTAATTAAAATAGTGCACCTAATTAATTAAGTAATTAAATGTATGCAACCCTAGGTTAATTCTAAATGCATGAATTAAGCACTTAAACTAAAAAATATGAATTAATTTATTTACATCCTAATGTATGCTATCTAAATGTTAAAATTAACTTAATGTCTAAACACTTAAATACTTAAATAGCCCACAGATATGGGCTAATCAGCAGTCGTCACAAGATTGGGTTTGGTAGTCTGAAACGAAACTAAGGGTGAGGAATTCTTCGACCAAAGGTTCCACGGGATCATGTTCCTCGAGACAGTCTCAATGGAAAGACTTGGTCGCTCGGAAGATATCCAACTGCATCTTCCTATCTCCGAAGGTGATTTACATGCATCCCATGTCACAATCGATGTTTGACTTAGCCGTAGCTAAGAAGGGTCTGCCTAGGATGATGGGTGTGTTTTGTAGTTGTTCAGGGACTTCCACGTCGAGCACCAAGAAGTCAACTGGGAAATAGAAGTCCTTGACCCACACAATCACGTCTTCGACAACCCCCTTCGGGGTCTTCACAGATCTATCGGCCAACTGGATGGTCACAGGTGTGGACGTCAATTCTCCGAATCCAAATTGATGGTATAGGGTTGTCAAAATCAGATTGATGGAAGCACCTAAGTCCAGGAGTGCTCTATCAAATGTCATGTCACTGATATTACAGGATATCAGGGGTGCTCCTGGGTCAGTTCGTTTGAGCGGAAGGTTGCTCAATATCACGGAACTTGCTTGCTCTGAGAGCACAACCTTCCAAGGTGCTTGAGGTCTTGGCTTACGCTTTGGTGTACAGGCATCCTTCAGGAACTTGGCGTAATCCGGAATGTGCTTGATGGCTTCAAGGAGCAGAATATTAATCTGAACCTGCTTAATGATCTCCAAGAGCTCCTCATTCTCCATAACACTTTTCTTTTTCTTAATCGTCTCCAAGGCCTTGGGATATGGTGTCTAAATGTGAATAGGGTCTATTTCTGGGTCCTTGGGTTTTTCCTGTGCCTCTTCAGAGCCAGGCATTTCAGGGGGGGAAGTCACGGGAGGAGTCGACCATTTGGGATCCTAGGTTTTGGTGCCGCTTATCAAGGTCGCCGCATTTGCAGAGGCGTTGGGACCATGGGTCGATCCTTCAGAAGATGAGGAAGAAGAAGCTTTGTGGGGCTGGCTGGACCATGTGGGCTTGCCCGGGATTGCCTTGAAACCCTTGTGAATTGGGGCCTCTGTTAATCTTGTTTCATGGGTTCGGTTGTGGCTGAGAAGGAAGGGATCCCTGTTGTTTACAATCCAACAGCTGGCTCAACTGTCCCTTCACTAAAGCCATTTCCTCCTGGTGTTTTTTGTTCATTTTAGCCATCATTTTTATCAGGGTGTCCATTTGGTTTTGTGGAGGAGGAGCCACCCTATTCGGATTATAGGAGGGTCTAACCAGTGGACCTTGTTGGTAGGAGGGTGGGTTTGGCTACTGGTTTGGCCTGGGCTGGTTCTGAAATTGAGGCGATTTCTGGTTTGTCCAAGCAAAGTTTGGGTGATTACACCAGCCGGTGTTGTAGGTGTTGGAGAAGGGATCAGGTTTGGAATAACCTTGGATAGCCTAGACATCTTCAAAGATAGAAGGTGTCGAGGGGGAGGGAAGAGAATAATCAGGGGTTGAGGGAGCAAAGGTCCCTCCCTAGAACATGGTCAGGGGTTGTTCCAGGTGCATTTGGCTTAGTGGCTGGGCCAGATCAATGTTGTGAGCTCCCTTTGCTAGGGAGAGGGTCTTTAGCAGGCTCCTAGTCTGGTTCAATAGTTCATCTATCTTTTTATCTACCAATTCCACTCAATCCAATTTCTTAGCAATATATCCATGCCAACCATTCCAGAATTTACTTGTGCCTCATAGATCCCACCATGGGGTTGACTGGATCGACTAAACTAGGTCATGGAGGCATTGTTGAGCGAATTTTTACTCATAGACTCGAAGAGCTCAAATGTGCTCTCCTCGTCTTTGTTCAGGAAGTTTCCCCCGCATGAGGCATAGACAAAGTTTCGAAGGTTGTTGTCCAGACCGTGGTAGAAGATCTGGGCCAATTGCCACCTTAGTACTTCGTGGTGTGGCCATTTCCTCAATAGTTCATTAAATCTCTCCCACTCCTCATGGAACTGTTCCCCGCCCTGGAGTGTAAAGGTGGTAATGGCTCTTCTAAGGGCATTGGTCTTTCCTATGGGGAAGAATTTCATTAAGATTGCATGCCTCAGTTCTTCCCTGGTGGCAATGGGTCTTCCTAAAGTCCTAAGCTAGTGAGACGCTTTGTTTCTCAATGAGAAGGGGAACATCTTGATCAAAACAATGTCTAGGCTAATGTTCCTGGGTTTTATAGTCCAGGTGATCCGATCAAGATCCTTTAGGTGCTAGAAGGGGTCTTCATTTGAGCTTCCATGGAAGTGGCTCTGAATCAGGCTCAGGACGTTTGGTTTTAGCTTAAAATCATCTACCCCCTCGAGGATCCTAAGGTGTGGTTCAATCCAAATCGCTCAAGGATTGTAGAAGTCACGGAGGGGATTAGGTTGGTCCTGGAATGGTGGCGGTTGTCCTTGCTGGTCCTGGAAAGGTGGTGGTGGTTGCCCCTACGTATTTTGCAACCAGTGTAGGGCTTGCATGATAGTGTGGATCTGTTGCTACTGGAGCTGGTGGTTTGCGTTGATCTAGGCCTGGATGATGGCCATCGTATCTGGTGGAGGTTGGTCCCCAACCTCATCTACTCTAGGTTCGGCCATGTCTCTAACAAGATCAAGTCTCCTAGAATCCCATCCCAAAACAAACAACTCAGGATGAAGTGATCGTCTCCCGTGCATACACTAGAGAAGAACAGGAGGGCATGCGGAGAGAGACAGATGCAAGAAGTGTGTGTGCACAACCAAGCAGGCAAGCCTAGTCCTTATAGTGTATTCCTTAGGGGACCTAGAAATCTCCAAAGGAACGATCAAGTCCGTAGGCACGGGATGGCCCTTCCCAAAGCTAATCTGGCCAGGTTGATTATGAGGGGATTGTGGGGAAGGTTCTTCCTTTGGCTTGCATTGTTGGTTCCGTAGACCCCACAACCACGATCGTTTGACACTTCGCCGCAGCCTAGTCACCAGATTCTACTAAGGGAGTGAAGGCCAAGTGCCCAGCAAACAAAACCACACCTCTTAAGACTTAACCCAGTCCTGCCTAGGGCACATCTACTCTATTTTAATGGGGCTAGGATAGTGCTTGTGCTTAGGTTATGTGATGAGGCATTGATTGGGGTGGTGCCTCTTAGTTATCCAATTCGAGTGTGTGTGCTCCTTCTTCGTCCAAGCACCGAGTTCCTGTAACCATCAAGTAGAAGGAGAAAATGCGTTAGATGATGTGAGCATGGATGCAAAATGTAAGTGACAAAATAAATCTGTTGCCTCTCAGCAACGGTGCCAAAAGCTGATGTGCTACGAATGCATTTGTTTAAAAGGGTCATTATAGCTTGCATTCACTACGTCGATTTTAAATAAAGAAATGGACGTGAGTCCGAGTGTCGAACATAGGGAGGCATGAAAATCAAATTTTTTTGTCACTTAGTGTCACAGAAATAGCGGGTTTTTGCTTGCAAGAAAATGTTGGAGAAAAGTGAGTAGGGAGAGAGAAAGAGAGAGAGTGTGTGTAGGGTTAGAGTTCTTTTAAGTCATGGCATTCATGCAACTTTAAACTAAAGAAGACTTGATAACAAGAGAGAGATAATAGCTAAATAGGGAACGTCATCATTTAATCATGCAACTTTGAGTTTTACAAATACAAACATAGATGAATGCTTAAGTAAGATAAAGCTAAGCTAGAGAGAGGGAAAAAGAAAAAGGAAGAGGAGTCAGCAAGGCAGCCACGGCGGTGGAGGTTGGCTCCGTCGGCGGCTTGTCGACTCCGGTGCCTACAAAAGATTGATAAGGTGACTAGGAGTGGGGTAGAACACTTGCAAAGGTATTAAATGATTTACATGGGTGGTTGGGATGGGTTTATATAGGAAAAAGGGCTTTCTAAATGAAGAAGGGGTTTTAGCGATGTCCGGGATGTCGCTAAAACCCTTCCCAAAACGTCGGTGAAGCCCCCTGCCCACTGGTCGCACATGCGCGCCATTCTTCTCCTTCACTATCTGTGTGTAGCCACTGAGGACCGTTCGATCCCCGATCAACGGTCCAAATCGCGTGTGCCCGCACGCTCAGATCGTGCCTCAAGCGCACATGAGATCGGGCATCGTCGACCGGTGTAGGTGCACGCGTGGAAGCACTGATGCTTGAGGAGTCGTCGTGTAGCACTATCGAGACTGCTCGATGGCGATCGGGCGGTCTAATTTGGTCGTGCGGACAAATTCCACGCTCGAGCTGCTGCGGGCACTTCGAATGCGTGCCTCTTGCGGATGTAGCAGGGGCACAACTGTTGTGCTACGTCGCGTGGTTGGTCGCGGATGCACATCTGTGCTCGACTGCTTTCGACTGTTGGATGGAGATCCAACGGTCAGATCTTCGTACTGAGGCATGAAGGCGTGCGGGCGAGGATGGTTCTCAGTCGTCTGATAAGAGATCGAACGGCTTAAATTGTCCTACGGCTTGATGGACGAAGCTGGCGTAGCTTGGTGGTTGCTGATCGTGCGCCACATGGTGCATTGTGGGCCGTTGATCATCAGATCAACGGCCAGAACTTCTTGGGTCAATTGCGGGAGCTCCGGATGTCAGATTTGGTCGATTTTGAGTCCGTTGGACTCCATTCGTCATTCTGAATCCATCCGTGTAGTCCAATTGCTCATCTAAGGCCTACTTTGACATGAGCTTATACAAATGGCCATTAACAGTGCAGTATGAGCAATCTCAATGTGTTATGCATGTAATGCTCCCATGCCCATTTACGATGTGTTATCTGTGCATTTTATCCTTAAGACAAACCCCAATTAGCATAATTATTACTCCAAAATGTAGCGTTGTCAGTGGCTCGCTGCAGATGTTGAGTCAGCTCATCCACCTTCTTCTCAATGATAGAGACTTTGTCCAACCGACTGGCCATCAATTCCAAGTCGACTGATGCTAACAGGCCCTGTGTCTCATGTGCTCCCCTTGGATTCGTCAATGTGCGGGCATTCGTCCGGTCGAATAAGCTCGTGGAGTCATTATTGATGGAGTTTTCTCACATATTCTCGAGAATCTCCCATACAGTGTCTTCGTGTTGACCCATGATATTTCCTCCACAGGTTGCATTGACAGATAAGCGGATATCTTCACGGAGTCCTTGGTAAAAATACTGGACTTGTTCCCATTTGGGAACTCTATGATGGGGGCACTTTTGCATGAGATCCAGGAAACGGTCCCATGCTTCATGAAGTGGCTCTCCAAATTTGATGGGTGAAGTGTGTGATCTGGTGTCATAAGGCATTCATCCGACCAATTGGGAAGAACTTTTCTAGAAACTTGGATTGGAGTTCAACCCATGTGTTGATTGGACGTGTTTGAGTCTGATATTAGTGAGATGCTTTGTCCATGAGGGAGGAGAACATCTTCATGAGAAGAATGTCCTGATTTTGGACATCTGACCCGAAGGTCTGGGTTAGATGTTTGAGTTGTTTGATGTGCTGGAAGGGATCCTCAGAATTAAGCCCATGAAACTTAAGAATATAATGAATCATGTTGGGCTTGAGTTCAGAATCAGGACCTCCAGCTAGGATTTAGACTCGAGGTTCGATTGCCACCGCAGCGGGATTATAGTGATCTCGCATCATAGGACGTTGCAGCTGGTTTACAAAGGCTTGAAATATATCATTAAGGAACTGAAGTTGGTTTTCACGATTATTCTCTTCTTCTATGGGTTGTGCCATGATGATGGAAGAAGGAGAATTTGGTTTAGATGAATCAAAGGAGATGTCTATGTGGTGGGGTTGCTGCACAAATATGGACGTCGAGGCCTGGCCTTGGTGGGAGTGAATCACTAAAGGAGGCCTCAAGGATGGTCTTAAGAACTTCCTACCGAACATGCACTGATGGTTTGGACGAGAGTAGAATGTGATGGACCCAATCAAGACACCCAAAAAATTTGAATGACTATAGAGGTTCGAGGTAGATGATACCCTTTAGTCAGAAAGCCGTCCACCTGAGAAATACCTGGGCAGCCAGAGAGGGAGAGTCCTGCAAAGACTCCTACATAGTAGAGTACCCCCACGAGTTACAGGGTTTCCCCCACCCGACCTCTCTCGTCACTAATGTTCCAGGTAGACTAGAATGGGGACTTTGACCTCTTAAGTCTTCCAATTTTAATTAAGAGCAAGGGTGCTTAAGATTTCACTTCAACTTTAAATGGATTGAGTGCAAAAAGTGACTTAATTTTAAGGTTGGTTGACCCAACAAAGGGGGTCAACTTCACCTACTTGTCCTTTAAGAAGTTCTAGGTCCTTTCTTTTAAGATTCAAGTGAGATTTAGAGCCTAAACTTTAGGGTTTTCTTGAATAGATCTCTTCAACCAAGGCTTAGGCACACCTCTTTCTGGAGAGTTGATTCTTGCTTATGAAGGTGTGTCTCTAAAACCCTAAATTGAAATCCTTAGTTTGGCTCTAATCTTGGTCCAATTTAGTTTGTCAAAATATGGTATCTAGGGCTCAATCAAGAAGGTGGTAGCCCTAGTTACCTTAAGTGGGTGCACAATCAGTAATGTTGTTGAAATCAAATCAGGTAACTTGGTGAAATTAGCTAGAAATGGAAAGCAAGTAGCCCTAATTGATTTTATCTTTTTCATCCTTTTCAGAATGAGGGGCTTAAGAGAAAGAGAATTAATCAGAAATTACCTGCCCCGAGCATGTTTGATGTGCAGCTGTCTTTCTTTGAATCTTCTCCCCTGAAACAACCACAACAAAATGGATATATTAAATTAGTACCAAATCAGCAATTGTAATCAAGATTTCTAAATTGCCCAACGGTGCCAAACTGTTTAAGAGCGCTTGATCGGGTTTTAAAAAGGTCGTGTTGTAATACAGTCGAAAAAGCATTCAAAACAAATACAATTTAATATTCGAATTTTAAAGTCCAAGGTCAAACACAGGGAGAAAATTTGGGTTTAGAAATCAAGATCACAACTTTAGAATTTAAAAGAATATGCAATAAGATCAATGTTATAGTGCAAAAAGATAGGAATAAATGTAAGGCACAAAATACTAAAGGAACCAATGTATGTCAATTGCACTCAAAATTGGATGTCTGATTTGTGAATCAGACATCATAAAATGCCTATGCTACATTGTGGTCTCTTTTCTTTCTTCTTCTTCTTCTCTTATTCTTCTTTCTTTGTCTCTACCTTTGTCATCAATCTTCTTCTTTATCTTCCTTCTTCTCTATTCTCTGGCATCTACCTTTAGCTTCCTTTGCCTTTCTCTTCCTCTGCCTTCTTCTCTTTCTTTCTCTGCTGGTTGCCTTCCTCTCTTTGGCTTTGGCTCTGGCTTCTTCCTTCTGCTGTAGCCCTTCTCCTTCCTTTCTCTTCTAACTTTGGCCTTCCTTGCTTCCTTGCCTTCTCCTTCTCCTCTTCGATTTGCAGAGCAAAACCTACCCCCTACCCATGCGAGCTCTCTTCTCTCTTTTCTCTCTTAGGTTCGCTCTCCCAGAGCCATAACTTCTCGGGTAATCGGGTCGGGTACGTGCCTGGGACCAGGCCCACTGGCATGCGGTGGTGGGCTAGGTGTGCTGGTCAGGTCAGGTCACCAGGTCTGTGGGGCGTGGTCACGAACGAGGCATCGGGTCGCATGAGAGGGACCTCATCCACTGAGTTGGAGGCCATAAGCCTAATGCAGAAAATCAACTTATGTAGGTGCGGCACTCCAAATCTTTCCGAGGTGGGACTATCTTCCCACCCTCTTTCACATGCGCCTGCAGCAGAGTGTGCCTTTGATTGCAGCTGTAGATTCAGCCTTCGACACCAATTGGATGCCTAGAGATGTTCGCGAAGGCTTTCCACGTAACCTAGGACTATGACCTAGAGCAAGCATGGTCTGGAGTAGCTTGCAAGGAAGCTTCGAGCTATGCGTCAATGGCAAAGAGCTCCTAGACCTGAAATCATGACAATGGCCTCGTGGCCACGTTAAAAAGCTCAAGGAGCTTCACCAAGGTGCGGCAAATGTGTAGAGGTGGTCGGCGTGGCGTGGGAACGCCTGAGGGAGCATGCCTACAGTACTCTACGGCCGTGTTGTGGGTGTGTTCAAGGATGCTTTTGGGTGAGTGGCAGAGTGTTGTGAGTGGGGGGTTATGATCAGTGAGTCGAGGTGGTGCTTAGGGACCGGTCGGCGTGGAGGGAGATGGTCTGTGGAGGTGGAGAGAACTCACCGGAGTTGGTGGCCAGAGGTGAAGGGGATGATGGTGGTGGAGTGCAGTAGTGGTCGTTTGAAGGAAATAAAGAGGGAAAAAGAGAGTGTAGGGTAAGAGAAACTTATCTAACGGTGAAGAGATGAAGGGGGAGGTAGGGATGGCACCTGGCTCGTATCGTCGGCATCGGGGATGCAGGTGCTCAGAGAAGGTGGTCGACGAGGATGAAGGGGAGGCAGGGGCATCGGTAGGTGCTGTGCGACGCGGACGAGCGTGAGGAAGAGAAACCTGCCACCGGTATTGTGGCTAGGCGATGAGGGAGAGTAAGAGAGGTCACCGGAGCTTGAAGAGCGAGTCGGCCGGAGGAGGAGAGACGAAATTGAGGGGGTTCTCTAGCTGATTTCAAGCTTGGGAGATGCGGGGTGAACTGGGCGTCTTAAATAGGCCCTGGAGGTCAATTTTGTGCTTGGAGGCCAAGCTTCCAAGCATGGCAAGGTCGTCGGCAATGGTAACTCAAGAGAGACCCAAATCTCTCATGCGTTCGCATGAGAGATTAGGTACCAAATAGGGCTTCTAGTTGGGTTCACATTGGAGGGGATTTCTCAGAGAATCTCCCTTTCAATTCTGAAGGGCATTCTCTGAGAGATCAGGGAGAAATCACCCTTTCAAGCTCGCTGGAGTAGGATTCTCTCTGCTATAATGGCAGAGGGACCTAATTGCAAAGAACGAAGAAGAAGATAGGGTGTCAGATGTAAGGGTTTTTGAAAGATAGGGATAGAAATGTAATTAGGTCAGACTTATTTGCAAAGTAGGTCAAGATGAGTTCCCCTTAGGTCCAAATTTCGGTACAAACCTAATTTGGACCTAAAGAATCTAATGGTGAGGTTGGATTTTCGGTTTGACCATGTTTGACTTGGTATTTACGTAAAAACCCAATTTAGGGAAAATATTTGTCTGAGACCTCATTCTAGGTCAAAATATGTTCCAATTGCCAAATTGAGGGTTCTAAGCCCAAGAAAATATTTTTCTATGATTTTTAGAGGGTTTAGGTGAATTTTATCCTAACCAGAACCTTATTTAATCAAGTGGGTTTGTTTTAGGGTTACAAGAAGTCATTTAATTCCCAGAACTCACACGAACCCTTTTTTGTCTGATTCAACCCACTTATTATCTTGTTAAGACCATTTGACCTGTGTTTTGCCCATGAGAAAATCAGTTGTTGTACTGCAATGGTAAAATTACAGTTTTATCCCTTATTTCTTGCTTTTATCTTAGAATGATTATTTAGTGAATTATGACCTCCAATTGGTTATGTAGGAGCTTTTATTCTCTTTTATGGGTGCAAATAGGCTAGTTAGGGCTCATGATGGTGTTCCCATCACTAGGCAACCTAGTCAATCCACTAACGTACCACTTGAACGAGGGTAGCACAACCTCTTACAAACCACTTCACGTTTTATCCTGAAGAGAAGCAAAAACAACAACCACGAATCTTCCAAATAGACTTGGAATCCGCAAATCAAAACCACAAAATAGTATAACAAGAAAATGAATTCTATGGAACCTCAATAAATGATCAAACCGATTTTTCACAGAGGTTAGAGGCATCGTGCTTTCGAAGAACGTGAAGAATGGGGCACGAAAGCCTTTGGAAATAAGCACGAGATGCTCTATTTTTGAATGGTGTTTCTATTTAAAAGTTGTAAAGGAATCGGCTGTGTGAGACCTCTATTTATACAAAAAGTTTTGCCTGAATAGGAAATTAAATTGGTTAATCAATTAAGGTTAATTAGTCGATCAAAAAGCACTTTGGTCGATCAATTAAGAATGTTGGTCGATCGCTTGTTGGTCGATCAATTAGCTTGGTTGGTTGATCAAGAGGATTTTTCTCAACTTCCTAAAATGGACTGATTTGATCAGTCAAATAAGTAGGTTGGTCGATCAAAGTGTTTTGGTCGATCAATAACTCTAAAATTTGGTTTTGAAAAGATACGCGAAAAAAATTGATTTTGAGTTTTATTTGAGGTTACTTACAATAAAGTCCTACACTCAAATAAATAAAAAAGATGCACATCAGCAACTATCTGAACTTGTGTCTTGAACAGAGGCTTCAATCCAAGATAGTCCTGATATGTCAGTCATAGCAATAAACATAATTTTGGTGCATCAAAATAGAAGTGCTTACATTCTCCCCCTTTTTGCTGACAACAAAATTATAATTATGAATTTGAAAATAACTTTGCATAATATCTCCCCATTTTTGTTTCAGCAAAAAAGTAAACGTGCTGCTGGTTATTTCACAATTAACTCCCCCTTAAACAAGTAATATAAGCATCAATATAATAACATGCATTGAGAGAGCTATTAATATAACTGAAGGAGAAAATATTCATACAATCTTCATAATAAAATGATTAGAAAAGATAACATACAACTAAATCTAGAATAAACTGATACATGCCATTAAAAAATGAAAGTAAATATAATAACTAATCATCTAACGTTGCCATAAATGCGTCCATGGTGCTCTGAAGATCGGTATCCATCTCGAGATCCAATGATGGATTCTAGGCGAGCTACAGTAGCATATGTTTCATCAAAACAGAGGTCTTAACATTCTCCCCCTTTTTGATATCAACAAAATGATATATCTCAAGTGACTTGTTATTAATCATACTTAAACAAGTAAAATTCTAAGAATGAAAATTACATTTTTCTCTCCCTTTTTCATGTAATATTCTATTAAGCATGATGTTAAATTAATCATATGAAAACTATTAAGTTCATGATAAGGAGATGATGAAATTCATGATAGTTTAACACAATGACTATATCAAAATGAAATGAAGTGTTGAGTAAGAGTTATACAATCCAACATAGATAAAGATGCAATCTAAGGTTACTAATGTTACTAAGAAAGTGATCTTGATTCTCCCCCTCAAACAATGATCCCTTATCAAGGTTTGATTTTCTTTATTCTTATCCCTCTATCAAGTTGGCCAAATTAATTAATTCAATGCTTAGTCAATTTTATATCAAAATTTATTTATAACTAAGCAAGTAATAAATATTTAGTTTTGGGAATCATACCTGCTAAGGTATAAGGAGTTATACCTAATAGCAGTAGCCAGGTGGAGGGGGTCTCCACCAAAAATCTGGCATCCATTGACATTGTTGGTTCCAACATCGTTCATAGCCAAATTGATTATTGTTGGCTTGTTGAAGGTTGCCTCTCCAATTGTAATTTCCATGTCGATCTTTTCCATAACCTACAACCAATTTTCTATAAATTTTTTCGGTACCCATATTCTTTTGGGTCCGTGGTTGTTAATTCCTTTCAAGTTAGAGGGTCCACTAGACTCTCTTCTTTTGGCCTTTTGGTATAAAAATGCATGCCTAATCTTCCTTTGCCTATTCCTTTTAATGTCCTCATACTTTTTCACATATGTTCTAGTAGAATATTTGAGGCCATTAAGTGTGTCTTTAAAGTTAATACATTGTTCCTTGAGATCTACTTTCTCATGAAACTCTATATTCACAACTCTTGTTACATCTAATTCTCTTTTCTTATTTTCTAAATCTAGAGATAAACTAAGTTTTTCATTTTCAAAACCAGTGCACTTATCTTTAAGTTTCTTATTTTCTTTCTTTAATCTTTTAGATAAATTGTATAAATCATGATATGCATCTAATAATTAATTTAAAGTAAGGTCAGAATTTATCTCTTCTTCACTTGATTCTGTTGGTGCCATGAGACAAAGATGAGTAACTCCATCTTCGTGGCTTTATTCTTCAATATTTGATTCCGAACTTGTATTGGAATCATCCCATGTTACTTCTTTGTCAGTGATTTCCTTGTGCATGATAGAGAGTTGATTCATATCTCATATGCACTTTTACATGAAGCAACTTTTTCAAATTCCTCTCTTGTTAATGCACAAAATAGTGAATTCATGGCTTTGGCATTATTTGTTGCTTTCTTATTCTCTTCCTCCATTAGCTCTTTCTTCTTTCTTCTTTGGCATAAATTTGGACTCGATTATATGCCAAATCTCAAAGTCCATTACTTCAAGAAAGATTTACATTCTTCTTTTCCAATAATCAAAATCTAATCCGTCAAATAGTGGTGGCTGGAAAAATGATTGCCCCTCCATAAAACTTATTGTTGCGGCCATGTGAAGATGAGTTGTGACGTCTCCACGATTAGGCTCTGATACCAAATGAGAGTTTGCGTGTGCCTACAGATCTTACTTGGCGACAAATACAAGATCAAGTGTGATATCGATTATAATAAAAATATAGCATACAAAAACAATCACACAATATACACAAGGATTTATAGTGGAAACCCCTATAGGTAAAAACCACTACATAAGCTTCCCAGCTTAGTATTTTCCCAATTAGGCAACTTAGTCAATCTATTAATGTACCACTTAAATGAGGGTGGCACAACCTCTTACAAACCACTTCTCTTTTTATCCTGAAGAGAAGCAAAAACAACAACCACAGATCTTCCAAACAGACTTGGAATCCGCAAATCAAAACAACAAAATAGTATAATAAGAACATGAATTCTATGGAACCTCAATAAATGATCAAACCGATTTTCGCAGAGGTTCGAGGCATCGTGCTTTCAAAGAGTGTGAAGAACGAGGTGTGAAAGCCTTTGGAAATAGGCACAAGATGCTCTATTTTTGAATGGTGTTTCTATTTAAAAGTTGTAAAGGAATAAGCTGCATGAGACCTCTATTTACACAAAAAGTTTTGCCTAAATAGGAAATTAAATTGATCGATCAATTAAGGTTAATTGGTCGATCAATTAAGAATGCTGATCGATCACTTGTTGGTCAACCAATTAGCTTGGTTGGTCGATCAAGAGGATTTTTCTCAACTTCCTAAAATGGACTGATTTGATCGGTCAAATAAATAGGTTGGTCGATTGAAGTGTTTTGGTCGATCAATAACCCTAAAATTTGGTTTTGAAAAGATACACGAAAAAAATCATTTTTGAGTTTTATTTGAGGTCCCTTACAGTAAAGTCCTAGACTCAAATACATGAAAAAGATGCACATCAACAACTATCTAAACTTGTGTCTTGAACAGAGGCTTCAATCCAAGATAGTCCTAAAATGTCAGTCTTAGCAATAAACATAATTTTGGTGCATCAAAATAGAGGTGCTTACAGAAGCTTCTGCTCCAAGTGCTCCAAATCCCACCCCTACTCCTGATTCACACTTGAAATTAAAACAATCAAAATTTCATGAAGATCAAGAAAGCAAGAGAGAGATAATGATGTGATTAAGTCGTGCCTCCTCGGCAACGGTGCCAAAAAGTGGTCGGATTTTTAAGTGGTTTGTAAAATGGAGGTTTTATAAATCATTGTAACATGCAAAAATCGATTCGCTTTTAAATTTATAACCTCCTTGCCACCCCAACAACGGCGCCAAAAAGTGATGTCAAAAATACGTGGTTTGTTAAAAGCCGATTTTGATGTCGTTGTAACGCGTATCTTTGCAATCAACTTTTACAATTTTTAATGCCTAGATAGTGGAGTTTCTAGGGTCATCCAAGCAGGCCAATTTGTTAATCACATGAGTGGTTCTCTCTCTCGCATCTCAAATCCACACCTATGTTCTTGTGATTTTGCTTTATATTATTTTTAGGGTTTTTCAGAAACAATCGAGTTTTGTGATGCAAAGATTAACTACGCTAATAACTACACCTATCAACTAACCCTAAGTGACAATAATGAAGCCTTCTCCTCTAAGCTCACCCTAGGCAACTGCGCTTAGGGTAATTAGAAGAGAAGGGTGTGTGGTGCACTAAGCTAGAATAACATGAAAAACACACTAAGATAAAGACATGAACTTGGATGGGAAAGAAAACTTGTATTAACTAGCAAAGTAGATGCAATGTAGCTGAATGCTTGTTACATGAAAGATAAGGAAACACTAGCCAATACAAGAAAAACATAAAGATAAAGAAGAAAAGTGTCCTCCAAAGATGATGAAGGAAGAGGTAGGTCTTACTCTAAGCACAGCAGCTCCTCTGCTTGAAAAGATCTCCTCCTTGCCTTCAAGTTGATATTCCTCCAAGCCTTCCTCCAAGGTTGGCATCAACCACCTTGCTCCTCCTCTTGCCTAGCCATAATTCCTAGATGATAGTTTCCTCCTCCTTAGTGTGGCACAAGGGAGAGGAAGCATAGGAAGAAGGCACCAAGGGGGCAGGTAGGTTGCCCCCTTGATCTTCTTCTCTTCTTCTTCTTCCTTGGCGTGGATGAACGTGGTATGGCTGGAACCTAACTAATTTAGGACATGATTTTTTTGGTGGTAGTTAGGAGGGATATATATTGGAATGGAAGGGGGGGTTGGCATGTCCTTTGGATTGATGGTTAGGATGATTTGATGGAGGTGGTTGGTGATCCTAGGGAGGAGGATAATTGGTGCCACTGTAAGGGATGCAAGGAGGGTGGCTATGGTTTGATTCCACCCCTTTGTGGATGTCCATGAGTGGAGATATGCCTCCACTTTGTAGCCAAAATGGGGGTTTCTAGAAGGTGAATTAGGAGTAGGGTTGGGATTGATTGTGGAGGTAGGTGTATGGTTGGGATTGGGGTTCACTTTTGCGCCAATTCTAGGGTAGTTATTAGGTGGCCTTT
Source organism: Thalassia testudinum (assembly GCA_037157565.1). Classification (NCBI taxonomy): domain Eukaryota; kingdom Viridiplantae; phylum Streptophyta; class Magnoliopsida; order Alismatales; family Hydrocharitaceae; genus Thalassia; species Thalassia testudinum. The sequence goes on along the minus strand of JAZHRO010000062.1, from coordinate 17,915,869 downwards.
GGTGGTGGTTGAGGGGCCAAGGGATGCCTATGTTGGCTACAAAAGAGAAGGGAGGTGGAGATAGCTTAGGTGGACTATAGGTAGGCTTAGTTGGTGGAGCTAGTTAGGAGAGGTTTAGGGTTAGGTTTTGGTGCCAAGGAGATGAACTAGCTAAGCTAAGCTAGCTTAGCTAGCTTAGCTAATAGAGAGTTGGGGAGAGAGGAAGAGAGAGCTAGGGTTTTGGAGGTAATGTGCTAGAGGAAGCAGTCTTGAGCTGCACTGGAGCTGGTGGCTGCTGAAGAGAGCTGCAAGGAGCTACCTTAGCTGGTGACGTGTGCTTGTGTGTGTGTGTGTTAAGAAGTGTCATTATAGTCGTACTTGCAATGCCGATTTTAAAGTAAGGAATGAGTCCGAGTGTCGGTCTCAAGGTGGCGTGAAAATCGAATTTCTCTTATCACTTGTCACAGAAATTGCGGACTTTTTCTTGCGAAAGGTGCGGTTGAAAAGCGAAAGAGAGATAGATAGAGAGAGAGAGGGGGAGAGATTAGGGTTAGAGTTGTTTCTTGCTTGATCATGCAACTTAAACAGAAATTAAAGCAAACAACTGAACGAAAAGTAACTTCATTAATCATGCAACTTTAGTTCACAAATTACAACATTAGATACATGCTTAAACATAAGTAAAGGAAAGCTTAAAATAGAGGAAAAGAGAAAGAGAGGGGGGAGAGCGGCGAGGTAGCCACGGCAGTGGAGGAGGCTCCGTCGGCGGCTCGTCGTCTCCGGCGATTACAAGAGGGCCTAAAGCTAGCTAAGAGAGGGTAGAGTAGTTGCAAGGGAAGTGAATGCCTTGAATGAGTGGTTGGAGGGGGTTTAAATAGGGAGAAGGGCTTTCTAAAAGAAGACGGGGCTTTAGTGATGTCCAAGATGTCGCTAAAACCATTCCAAAAGCATCGGTGAAGCCCTCCAGCCTGCCGATCACCCGCCTGCGCCGTTCTTCTTCGTGCCCGATCTACAGCCGCTGCGTGAGAACCGTCCGATCGAAGATCGAACGGCTGAGATCTTCCCTTGGGTGTGCTCGGATCGCGCCTCGGGTGCACGTGTGCGCGGGCATCGTCGCCCGACGTGCCCGCAAGCATGGGCGCTCGTTGTCTGAGGGCACGCCTTGTGGCGTGATCTCGGCTGCCCACTGCTGATCGGGCGACCCAATTTCACCGTGCGCTCCTTCATCTTCAATTCTTCGCACCGCGCGGCTCGAACCCGCGTCGCATGCGTGCAGGCGTGCGCGCTAACCGTTGCATCACACCTGCTGCTTTGTCAAGGTGACCGCGGGCAGGCGCACGGTTCTCAACCATCCGATCGAAGATCGACGGTCGAGATTTGATCTCAGCTGAAGGAGGAAGTGGCGTAAGGTGAGCAGGGGGTGACATGGCGCAACAAGGGCCGTTGATCATCATATCAACGGTCAAAACTTCTTGGCCCATTGTAGGAGCTCTGGATGTCGGATTTAGCCGATCTTGAGTCTGTTGGACTCCGTTTGTCATTCTGAATCCATCCGTGCAGTCCAATTGCTCATCTGAGGCCTGCTTTGACAATTGCTTACACAAATGGCCATTAATATAGTTTTATAAGCAATCTTGGTATATGATGCAAGCAATGCTCCCATTCTACTTATGTTGTGCCTTTTATTCTTAATATGGGTCCTATTTAATAGAATTATCACCCCCATGTGTAGTGTTATCAGCTGGCTTAGCTTGCTAGGTCTTTTCTAGCTACTAAGCCAAGCAAGGATGAGCTGGCTTCTACTGATGTGAGTTGAGGTGAGTTGGGTCTAATATTCTCGGGGAGGACCTAGCTAGCTGGAGTAGCTAAGGTAGCTTAGTTGAACTAAGTTGAGCTAAGTGGAGTCCCCGGGAGCTGGACTTGAGCTAGCCTGAGCTGGTTGGGGTCATCCTCAGCTAACTACGTGTAGATAGTTGATAGTAGTAGCTAGTCCTAGTCAGGTTGAACTTCCAGTTAACTCTTCTGAGCTGGAAGAGTTGGAATGGAGATTGGATCAACTGGCTTTAGCTAGTTTGAGCTGCCATCCAGCTGTGGTAAGCTGAATGGAGATAAGGTGAACTTGCTAGAGCTACCATTCAACTGAGATGAGCTGAATGGATCTAAGGGTGAGTTGATCCAACTAGAAGGATATGGGATCTAGCTGAGATGAGCTGAATCTAGATGGGATTCAACTGAAATGAGCTAGATCTAGCAAGGATCCAGCTGAAAGGAGCTTCTTCGTCATCTTCTTCGTTCCTGAGTGCCAAGATGTGTGGGATCTGACATTCTGCCTAATCCTGACACTTAGATAAATGCATCAAAAATACATTAAAATGCAATGCATGCCTATCCTAGGTAAATGCCAAAATCCATCCCAAAAACCCATTTGTGGAGTTAAACCTAAGAGCTAGGTTAGTTTTGGGGCATAATAATGATGATAAACTGTCGTTTATCAGTCGTACGGTGGTGGACAACATCAAAGAAGACAAGCATGATGATGATGTACCTGCGAGATGCATATTGCCCTAGGGCTAAAATTAAATATAGAAGAACCTTCACGAGAGTGTGGTGAAGTGTGTGGTGGTGGTGATTTGGTGGGACGGTGTATATGGCGATCGACTGGAGAAGCTTGAAGCAACTCCGATGACAGGTGTCGAGGAAGATGATGGAGGTAGTGTGGGATGCAATTAGGTTGGGCAAAAGCCTTGTGAAGGTGAGAGGAAGCATTTGTCTAACCTAATTAGGTTGGAGGAGGGTGAAGAAGGTCAGTCGGTGAAGGTGGATGGCAGCGTAGACGGTGGAGTCGGAGGAGGTGAAGGACCTAGTGTTTGGAGCTCTAGAGCTCCAGAACTCTAATTGGAGGGGAGGAAAACAAAAGCTCTAATCTAATTTGATGGAAGGAAGAGAGGGAGAGGTCACCGTTGTCGGCTGATTAGGAAGAAGATGACAGAGGTGTTCGAAGTAGAAGAGGGGGAATTTCATGGGAAGCTTCGTGGAGGCACGGAGAAGAGAACCCCTCTACCTATCATACGTGGTAGAGGGTGAAGAAGAGGTTCAAAGAGCTTCGGTGGTGCATTTCATCTCATCAGCAAGGAAGAAGATGGAGGGGAAATCTGATGAAATTTTACACGAATTCAACTTGAGAATCACAACCCTTTATATAGAAGTGGAATTCAGGTCAATTAGCCTTGAAAATGAAAGTTTTGTGTTTGACTTTGAAAGGAAACAAACTTCAGAAATTTCGAGCTTGCTAGAGTATTTTAGGCAAAAATTGATCTTGAGAGTAAGTGCAACTAAGAGGGTATGATCTAATTGCCAATCCCACCAAATTTGGTGGATTTAGCAAGAATTTGAGGCTTCAATTCCTCAATCAAAACTTGACAGGGTTGGGTGCTTCATTGTTGTTGTTGCCATGTTAGGCAAGGAAGAAGATGATGGAGGCAGGGGGCTATTTGCAAGAATGAAAAAAGGTTGGGGCCTCATTGTAATAAAAACACAAAAGGTAAGGGGCCATGTGTAATAAACAATGATCTAAGGGATAAAATGCAAACTATGCCAAGATGGACTCTGATTGGGCTCAAACATTGGAGTTAACCTAATTTGGACCCAAGGAATCTAATGGTGAACTCATATTTGATTTTTGATCAAGTTTATTGGGAAAATTTACACAAAAGCCCAAAATAGAATAAATTCCTGCCTAACCTTTGGTCAAAGTGAATGTTCCAAACCTCTTAGAACGTTTTTAAATAACTTTTAGGAGGTTTAGATTGCATTTATTTCTACTAAAACCATTTAGTTGAAGTAAGGCTGTAATTAGGATTTTTATTAATAAAATAAATCCTTAAAACTCAGAAAACCCTGATTCAGTCAGCTTAGGAAATTAAGCTTATTTGACCTTTGATTAAACCATGATTAACCCCTCAGTTAATCTACATTTATAACTAGGTGTTAAAATAACAGAATTAACGAAATTTCCTATCTTCTTTTTGTATTTCACTCATAATAGAGTTATGATCTTCTGATGAATATTAAGGAATATTTATTACTGTAATTAGGTAAAATTGCACTACTTAACACCAATGATGGTGCTACCATCACCTGTCGATCTTGAGAATATACAAACCATGCTTCAATAAGAAGAGGAAAAGAAGACAATGATGGTCATCACAACGACTATTGAGGTTTCCAAGGAGGCAACGACTTCAGAGGCCATAAGAGGTTACACCGTGACTTTTGCAAAAGACAAGTTGAAGAGATCCAAGCTTAAAGAAGAGAAAGAGTGGTGGGGCATCTAACTCCAGAAAATTGAAAAGCAAGTCATCGTCCTCCCAGCCTCGACTTAAGGGGGAGTGTGAAGAATAAGAGGCCATGTGGCATGTTTTGTGTGCACCCAAGTGGTGTCAAACCTAAGGGACTTAGTTGGGTTTTCTTAGAGTCCAAGTTTTCTATTTTTAGTATGTTTAGGTGTCATTTAATCAAGTTGTTAGGAGGATACGTTAGTTTAATTTGATTGATCATGTTTTTCTAATTTAGAGATTAAGAGTATCCTCAATATAAAGAGAGAACATATGTAATTTCTTTCTTAAGTTGAATACAATAATATTTCCAGCATCTCTCTCAACTCCTCTCCTCTCTCACCGTCGACTCTCTCTCTTTCTCGATTCACACACCCTAACAATCCACATGTGAACTATTCATGCATGTATCCACAAGCTAAGGAGCCTCCACACTGCACCAATCTCCACAATAATCATCTAGGTTACAAGTCACAAGACCAACATTTAATAAGAAAGTCGCAATAAGCATGTTAAGTCATAATTATCTTCCAAAGAAACTTTAAATGCTAATTTGAATCATAATCTTATGATTTAGAGCAAGTCAAGAGGGATTCCAATGCTCAACAAAAAGAAAAGGGAACATATGCAAAAGGATGAAAATAAATAGCATTTAACCCATTATCACAGTGCATGGGAGAGAGATGGGGTAAACTACTCTAGGTAAGACATTGAGGGTCATGAAAACACTGATTTCTTGTGAACGCTAGTGTCCTTACCATTCATTCCACAGACCTAAAGAAGATGTCACATGAAATAAACCATGAAGACAAATTAGGACTTCCATGAACACCTATGCACACTAGAGGAATCTATAAAGATAAACAGTTGATATTTGAAGTACCACTATCTCGCTCATATTACAAAGTCTTTATGGCTAGTCTCCATGCTCTTACACAATCTCATGAGCCCCGTGACTCCGTATGATGCAAGTACATGAAATTAAATGAGAAATGAGATAGCATGAGTTGAAATGGGTGTGGCATGCAAAACAAGTCACATGTTTGTCACCATGCATCCCACATATTCACACTCCATGCACTATGCACACCTACATGCACATCATGCACCTTCATTTACATGCTACTTTGTGCATGACCCATCTTGCAACAATGCAACGCATACACCAGCCTCCATTCTTGGTGCTTACACTACATCCATGCCTGCATGTCACACCCTACGTTGCTACACATGGAACTTGATGAAGCACCCTTCACAAGCCTTGCTGTACACCTGTTTGGGCCATAAGCACACCATCAATTTGTGCATAACATGACTCATTGTTGCATGCATGTAAAAGTGCATCTGTGTAACACATCTCTCTCTTGTCCCCCTTCCCCTAACTTCTTCTGATCTCTCTTTCCTTGGATTTCATGTTGTTGAAGGCTATTTTTGAGCAAGAATGATTTTGAGGGCTATCTATAGGCCAAGAGAGTGTGCTACGTGTAGGGTTATCCCTAATTACATCATCCAAACTTGAAATCTAGTTTAATTATGCCTCCTACCCCAAAACACGAAACATATCTTAAGATCCCAAGTTTAAATTTTAATAAAATAAGAACGATTGAAAAGTTTGTAATAAAGATATCTAATATACCATACAAGATCATTTTTTAGTCAATTTGACCAAGGTTTATCAATAGCATGAGTTTCCATGTTTTTCGAGGCATCCTAACCCTAGTTGTACTCTAGGGGTACACCAATGGGCTCATGTTGATATGTAAGACAACTTAGAGAACCTGATTTCGAGGTTTTTATAGATGAGCTTCCAATTTGTATAGATTTTTTAACATGGTAGACAACCAATTTAGCACCACTATAAAAGATTTTAATCCCATAACACCACAGAGTATTTAGACTCCAAGTTGCTTGAATACTTTTAAGACATAGATATTATTCATGGCACTTCCTACAGGTTTACAAAGAGAAAGGTATACAATTATGGAAGAATGGACACCTAGTCAGAATGACTAGAGCTATTCTTTTTGGAAGAAACAAACCTAAAATATTAGGTGGATGCCATTCTTACTAGCACTTTTCTTATTGATAGAACATTATACCATATTCTTGGTTGTGAGACTCCATTTTCAATGTTATTTCTTACTTTAGAATTATTTCTTTTAACTCATGTTGTTGGCCATATGTGCTTTATACACAACTAAACTCCAAAATGAATAAAATTTGATCCAAAGGCAACTAAAGATTTTTTTCTAGGATATCCATTTATACAAAAAAGAGTACAAATGTGTTAATCCTTAAATGAGTAAGCAAGGAGGATGTCATATTTCTTCATGTGGAGATTTTACCCCATAGCAAAGGCAATTTTGGCTACTTTGTCTTCCATTTCTAAGCCAAAATGAAAGTTAATTTGGGTCCATGGTGGATAAAAGTTGTAAAAAGGGAGAGACTTGAAAAGAAGCAATCCTAGGATATAGTGAATATTTCGAATGGGTGTCAAGTACAAAGCACATCGATTGATATTAAGAAAGATTTAGTGCATATTAGATTATTTGGAGACTTATACACCAATAGTGAATCTCCTAACAATTGTATTAATTAGGTGTCAAAAATGCATTCCTTAATGGGATATTGCATAGGGTGGATTAACTACAGATGCCAACTGGACAAAAAGGGAAATGTTTATTCAAAGAAAAGAAATGAAAAGGGAAATGCTGTTATAATCTTATAAAAGCTATGTGGTGTTAGGTAGTCTTCTTCCCACACATGGATTGAGAGGTTAAGGCTGGCAATGAATGTTCAAGTAAGGAAACAATGATCACACAACATTTATCAAGAAGCTAAGGCAAATTTACTTACGTGTTGGTAGATATGGATGATAAGATCATCATTTGTGATGAAAAATCAGTGGAGTGAAGATCAAATTGGAAAATGAAATTGTAATCAAAGATTTGGAAAATTTTAAGTACTTGGCACTGAGAAAGCTAGATAAAAAAAGGGTCTTGCCATGCATTGGTGGAAATAAGTACTTGACTTATTAAAGGAAACTAGGAAAGTTAGGTATAAACCTATATCTACTTCAATTGAAGCTATTTACCAATCTGAACATAAAGGATACTAGAATTAATGGGAAAACTTATTTGCCTTGTGTCAACTACATCCACATTTCTTAACCTCTTGTTAATATGCACCTTAAGGTAATGCATAAGTATTCCACTATTAAAAAAAAAGTTTGAGAAAATGAATTTTATTTATTAAAGGAGAAGAGCTTAGTTTTGAGAAAAACATGATACAATCATTCCAACTTCTATGGTTAGTACTATAACTCTAGCTACTATGTATATTTAAGAGGCAATCTCATTATTTAGAAGAGTAAGGGCAAGCCATGTGTACAAGTTCAAGTGCAAAAGCTAAACATGGATCTAAGACATTGGAAGTTACAGAATTGAAATGGGTTCAGTCTTTCTTTCAAGCATTAATCTTCTTCCAAAAGTTTCTATGATGCTTCATTGCTACAATAATGGAGCAATCATAATTGTCAACAATCCTATTCTTCATGACTACACAAAGTATGTGGAGTTCAACAAACACTTCACTTGTAAGAAGGTTGATTCAGGTAGCTTATGCCTTCCTTATGTTAAGTCTAAAGTCACTAAGGGATATGGATACATGTTGGGCATATTTGGCATCCATACCCAACTTAAGGAAAAGTGTTGAGTTGTACCTAGGTAAATAGAACTTGGATATGTATACACTTATTCTGCATGCTTATATATTTGTATTTGAATCCTAATGTTTTTCATTCATCCTAGTGAAAAAAAATCCTATTAGCCAATGGGCACCAAGGGTTCCTTCCCATGGTTTTCGTATCTCATTTCGAGGGGTTTCCACGTAAATGATGTTGGATGTAATTGTTTTGTGTATTTGTTATTTCAAAAGCACCGAATTGCATGTTCTAATTATAGATTGCTACATTTTAGCATAAAACAATCTCTAACATAAAATTGTAAAGGATTACATGATGCTTTAGCACAAACCTATAGGTCTAGCAATCTAACCTAGAAAGCCCATAGATTTACCTCAAATCAAACTTTGTTCCAGTATAAAAGAGAAGGTACGTAGAAAAAAAATACGAGGATGGTGGCTGAGAAAGACCACAAAGATAGCAATAGTGGGAATAAATAAAGGATCATCTTATTATGAGGGTCCTACCTCTTTTTATATAGAGATAGGAGAAAGAGCAAACAACCCAACAACGGACAAAAGGTGTACAACACATCCTTATAAATAAATGTAAAAATATAAATAAGTCTACACTCTTACTCAAGTTGGAGCATATATAGCTATCATGCTCAACTTGGAACAACAAGAATAAAAAATAAACTTGTGAAGTGACTTGGTAAAAATGTCTACCATGTGATCATCTATGGAAACTAGGTTTCTATATAGGAAGCCTTTCTGAATAAGATCCCTAGTGTAGTGGCAGTCCACTTCAACATGTTTGGTCCTTTCATGAAACATTGGATTGTTGGTAATATATGTAGTAGCTACATTATCACATCTCACCTTCATAGGACTAACAATCTATATGTGTAAATCTCCCGAAAGTGACTTTACCCACATGAGTTCGGTAGATGTCTATGCCATAACCCTATATTCTAACTCTGCACTTGACCTAGAAACAACAGCTTGCTTCTTGCTTTTCCAGGTAACCAAATTGCCAACCATATAAGTACAAACTCCTATGGTAGAATTTCTATCCACCAAACAACCTGCATAATTTGCATCTGAATATGCCACTACTGACATGGAGGTACCACAAGTAAATAGAAGACCACAACCAGGTGCCTTCTTAATGTATCTCAAAACCATCATGGAAACATCCCAATGCTAGCTTGTAGGCTTAGCCATGAACTAGCTAAGTCTCCCAACTACAAAAGCAATGTCCGACCTAGTAATAGTGAGGCAAAGTAGCTTCCCCACTAGCTATCTATACCGATTGCTATCCACAGAAGGTGCCTTAACATCATAGAGATGTGCCTTTGGGTCCATGGGTATATTCGTGGGCTTTGCCCCAAGCATCTCAACCTCCTATAAAACATCCAGTGCATATTTTCTCTATGATAGAACTATGCTCTACTTGCTACGAGCAACTTCTATTCCCAGAAAGTATCATAGTGGACCCATGTCTTTCATCACAGACTAGCTGGCCAATTACTCCTTGATCTTCCTAATACCATTTGCATCATCCCCTTTGACAATCAAGTCATCAATATGTACTAGGAGCACTACAACATCTTTCCTAATCTTCTTGACAAACAACGAATGATATGTGAAAGATCTCTGAAAGCCTTCTAACTCTACCACCTGAGGTAGTTTCTGGAACCATGCATATGGACTCTACTTAAGCCCATAAATAGCCTTTCTAAGCTTGCACACACACTCCACCTACATCTCATAGCCAAGAGGTTGCTGCATATAGACCTCCTCCTGTAAGTCACCACCATAAAGAAAGGAATTCTTTACGACAAGTTGATGAAGTAGCCAATCATAATGTGCTGCAACTGAAACTAGTATCCACACTGTCGAGAGTCTCGCCACTGGAGAAAAGATATCAAAGAAGTCCACCCCATAGGTTTGGATGAACCCTTTCTCTATTAGTCGTGCCTTATATCTAGCAATGCTCCCATCTAGATGGAACTTGAGTGCAAATACACATCTGCACCCAACAAGACTGGCCCCTAGTGGAAGTGGTGCAAGATCTCACGTGCATCTACTCTGAAGCATAGCCATCCCCTCCTCCATGGCCTGACACCACTTTGGATGAAGCATTGCTTCCTGATAAGACATCAGCACTGTGCTGGTACTTAGGGCTCTAGTGAACCTAGAAAATGCAGTACCAAGATTAGCAATGTGGAGATATCCCGCCACATTATACTTGGCACAACATCAAGGAGCCTTCTGAATAAAAATCAAAATGTCATTGTCCACCTATAAGTCCTCCATAGCCTCAACTATCCCTACATCATCATTAGGTAGAAAGGCATCAATGTCTAAAGACTGTGTGCTCACCTAGGGAAAGGCTGGAGGCATGGGAGGAGGGGGCATCTAGAAGGTAGTATGCGGTCTCTGATAAGTAACAATAGGGTCATGAAATCAATCCTTCTCAATAGTAAGAGCTGAGCGAGCATCCATAGGTATAGTACCAAATGGAATAGGTGAAATGGGCATAGGTGCCTTACTAGTCACTGGAAGCAAGTCTGAACTGGTAGTGGAAAAATACGACACACACTCATGAAATGTCACATCTACAGAAACATAGTGGCGGGAATGAAAACGATCAAAGCATCTGTTGAACGTGTTTTGCGAATCGCTACGCTTACGAGATTGGTTTTGGAAAACCTGTCGTTGTAGTTCGGAAGTGAAGAATTCGTGTTCAGCAAATAAAATTTATACCGAAAATAATTCCGGGTCTAACACAGGGAGGCTACGTTGATCTATTTTCGCAATTATATTTTTTTAGGATTTTCTTTAAGCAAGGCATTATAATTACAATGGGGCTATCAAACTATGAGAGAGAGAGGAAGAGAGAGAGAAAGAGAGAGAGAGAGAGAAAGATAACATGCATTCAATATTTCAATAGTTTATAAAAGTTACACTAGAATGCGGAAAATCAATTACACTATAAAGTAGAAAATTCTACACTAGAAAAGCTGTAAATAAGAATGGGAGAGAGAAATTATCCTCCTCGACGATTGCTTGGAGGACAAGCCGAATGGGACGACGCCTGGATGAAGGAGAATGAAGTAGGATGAAGGAGGATGAAGCAGAAGAACGGGAACAGAGCAGCATGCCGTCGTCATCGCGGGATCCACTTCTGAAGGGGAACGAAAATTGGACTTTATCTCGCAAGAAGCATCCCGGGTGTGGGACAAGCTTCTTTTGAGCTTTGGAGGGGTAGAGAGGAGAAAGGAGGGATGAGAATTTCGTATGGAGGGGGTCTCCTTTTATAGTTGCAAGGAGTGGGGGCAAAATGGACATTACAACTTCAAAATAGTAAATGAGGGGTCTTTAGTGACAGATAAATACGTCACTAAAGCTCCCTTCGTGGGCGACGTGGGCGGCTCGCGCGTGCCCGCTCGGCTGCCCGCGCACGTCCATTGATTTTCAGCCGTCCGATCGTGAGATCGGACGGCTTAAAATCGCGCCTTCATCCGCTGCAGCCCGCCCGCCTGGCGCGTGCGATCGCGCGTTATGCGCGGGTGTCCAATCGCGCGTCGGCGCTATTGGGCGCACGTAGCCGTTGGATCTCCATCTGACGCTCGTCCGCGCCTGCTCGCCCGCGCCTTAGAGCCCCTTGCCGCGGCTCGAACCCGCGACCTCTGCTTCGCCCGCGGCTGCGTCACCGCTGCGCTACGCGGACGAAATGGTCGCGCGGACGCTTTTAAGCGCGAGCGACCACAGCCGTTGGATCTCCATCTGACCGCAGAGAGCAATCGAGCGGGGGCCTTCACAAAATGCAAGCGACCATTTGGGCGGCTGAGATGGCGCCACATGGTGCCATCTTGGCCGTCCATCTTCTGGAAGTTGTAGATGGTGCCACGGATGTCGGATTGACTCGATTTTTGTGTCGTTGGGCTGCGATCGTCAATTCGAATTCATCCGTGCGGTCGGATTTTTCATCTGAAGTGCGGATTTTCACCATCCTGGCCCTTGATTTTTTAGGGTTCCTCGGTCTCTATCTGATGCTACGGATGCCTGATTAGGGCGATCTTGGAGTCGTTGAACTCCAATCGTTGCCCTGATCACATCCATACGGTTGGATCTTTGATTCGAGGCCCTAATAAAATATTTGCCCTGTCCAAGCACATAAAAGGAGACAATTAACCTCCATTTTATTCAAAGTATTCTAAATGCAAGATGATGCATGTAATGCAATATTTATATCATGAAATGCAATCCTATGCTTAAGAACATGCATAAATAGACATCTTAAGTAGTGTAAATGTGTTTACATCATACCCCCATGCCTATCTTTTGCTAGTCCTTAGCAAAAACTATATGTTATTTATAAAAGAATTAGGCTAGATTATTTGGACTTGAGTTATTTTTCAATCATTAAGAAATTGTCTACTTAGGAACTGAACTTTCAAAGACACAACAGTGCCCGGGTATCAGCCAAAATGCAGATCGCTTCAACCCCTCGCCTTATTAAAAGAAAAATTTCTTTTTCTCTTTTTCTCTTTTCTAATTTTTTTGATTTTCAAATTTTTGGGTTTAAGAGTGGCTTTCTACGGCCATTCAACTCACCCAAATTTTGATGAGAACCCCAAGCTTTAAGCATCTTATTGTGATTGTGATAGACTCATTGACCGGCAATTAGAACGGACTTCGGATTTCTACACCTCTAGGTGACCTCAAAAAGAATTCTACCTAAAGGTGTATCTTTACAACCGGTAGCTTTCTCCCTACTTTTATTTTTTAACGGGGTCAACACAAGGGTGAGTCTAGTGTATATCTCCCTGGTTTATTCTACTTCTCCGCTTCTTCCTAAGTGTTTTGGGAATTTTTTTAGTGCATTTTCTGAGCTGGGTTCTAGAAAACCGGTCGATGAGCTGTTACCACCGATAACTTGCCAACCATACTCGTGCGGCGAAATGTGGCTTATTTCTTTTTGTTCTTTTCTCCTTTTTATTTTTGATTTTTTTTTTCTCTTTTTTTTTTTTAAGTAGGTGGCTTCCCTGGTCTAAGATTTACCTAAAGGCAGCAAAAAGAGAAAGGTCCAGTGACTGGGCTCTGGACAACCTACCTATGGGCTGTTACCCATGATAACTTGCCAGCCATATCACCCTAGCACGTTCACTAGCTACCCAATTTCCGTTAAAATCGCCGAACAATGAGTCAGTGCAAAGAAAGTGTGTAGATGCTTAAGACTCAAAATTCCCTCAAATCAGAGGGCGAGTTGATAAGTCGTGTACTTATCACCCAAACTTATTTACTCCAATTAAAATAAAATTCAAGTTGGCGAGAACTCGAAAAACAAATCCACATTTTAGTGGATACATGATGTAAACACATTTACACTACTTAAAATGTCTATTTATGCATGTTCTTAAGCATAGGATTGCATTTCATGATATAAATATTGCATAACATGCATCATCTCGCATTTAGAGTAGTTTGAATAAAATGGAGGTTAATTGTCTCCTTTTATGTGCTTGGACAGGGCAAACATTTTATCGGGGCCTCGGATCAAAGATCCAACCAAATGGATATGATCAGGGTGACGATTGGAGTTCAACGACTCCAAGATCGCCCTAATCAGGCATCCGTAGCATCAGATAGAGATCGGGGAACCCTAGAAGATCAAGGGCCAGGATGGTGTAAATACGCACTTCAGATGACAAATCTGACCGCACGGATGAATTCGGATCGACGATCGCAGCCCAACGACACAAAAATCGAGTCAATCCGACATCCGTGGCACCATCTACAACTTCCAGAAGATGGACGGCGAAGATGGCGCCACGTGGTGCCATCTCAGCCGCCCAAACGGCCGCTAGCATTTTGTAAAGGCCACCACCCGATCGCTCTCCACCGTCAGATGGAGATCCAACGGCTGTGGCCGCCCGACGCTTAAAACGTGCGCTCGACCATCCACGCCCCGCAACGCAGCGGTCGAGCGCGCTTACGCGAGCGCGGGGCGCGGGTTCGAGCCGCGGCGAGTGGATTGGAGGCGCGGGTAATTGAGGCGCGTGGAGCGTCGAATAGAGATCGTGCGGTCGCGGGCGCCCGATAGCGCCGACGCGCGATTGGACGCCCCGCGTAACGCGCGATCACACGTGCAGGCGGGCAGGTTGCAGCGGGCGCGGACGCGTTTTAAGCCGTCCGATCTCGCGATCGGACGGCTGAAAAGCACTGGACGTGTGCGAGCGTTGAGGAGCAAGCAGCCGAGGAGAAGCGCGTGGGCGCGGCGGCGACGGCCATGTCGGGGCTTTAGTGACGGATTTATCCGTCACTAAAGACCCCTTATTTATTATTTTAAAGCTGTAATGTCCATTTTTCCCCCACTCCTTGCAACTATAAAAGGAGACCCCCTCCATACGAAATTTTCATCCCTTCTTTCCCCTCTCTACCCCTCCAAAGCTCAAGAGAAGCTTGTCCCACACCCGGGATGCTTCTCGCGAGATAAAGTCCAATTTTCGTTCCCCTTCGGAAGTGGATCCCGCGACGACGACGGCGTGCTGCTTCGTTCCCGTTCTTCTACTTTGTCCTCCTTCGTCCCGCTTCGTTCTCCTTCGTCCAGGCGTCGTCCCATCCGGCTCGTCCTCCAAGCAACCGTCGAGGAGGATTTCTCTCTCCCTATTCTTTTTACCGCTTTCTAGTATAGATTTACTGCTTTCTAGATTAATCTACTCGTCCTCCAAGCAATCGTCGAGGAGGACATTTCTCTCTCCATTCTTTTAATGCTTTCTAGAGTAATTTTATCGCTTTCTAGAGTAATTGTTTTATGCTTTCTAGTTGTAATGAACAATCTCTTCAATACGAAACTTCCTTGTTTATTCTACATCTCATTTTGATTTCTCTGTGTAATATTCTCTTTCTCTCTTACTCTCTCTCTCTTCTATTTATTGTAAATAATTAGATGGTTCTAAATTGAATTATTCTGTAACAAATAAAAAGAAACGCATAGTTTTTAAATCAAGCGTCTGCCTCCCTGTGTTCGACCCGGAATTTTAATTTCGGTATAAATTTTATTTGTTGAACACGAATTCTTCGCTTTCGAACTACAGCGACAGGTTTTCCAAAACCGAACACGTTAGCGTAGGTTCATAAACGTTCAACATTTTGGCGCCATTGCCGGGGAGGCAACGCTCTTTGATTTCTCTTCGCATTTTGTAACTTATAAATCATTTACCTCACTTTTTTCCTTTCTTATTGTAATTGCAGGTACTCTTTCGAGACAGGCAAAAGCGATAGATCGGAGTAAAGTGTTGTGGAAGGTTTTGTAAGTTATCCCCCACCTCCCACCCATTAGATTTCATTTCATAACATAATAATTCAAACATCAATCAACCTAGGTGTTCTTATAAACTCTAAGGTCAGATTGCTTGTTGTTTGACATCCATACTCACTCCAACCCCCACATTAAAAAAAAAGAAAAAAACAAAAAAATCTCACAGAGGTACACAACCTCATCTTATTTTCTAACTCAACCGGTAAACTGATCTTAGGAGCCGGTACACACATCCAAACACATAATCGAGTAGAAATCAGATTAGGTAATCATTTGTGTGCCTAATTAAGTGGTGCATTTGTGGCCAATTGTTTGAGTTGATTGGGCCTCACCACTTCAAATAAAATAAACTCATTAAGTAGCTGCCAATTAGGTTCAACTCTTAGGGATTTACCAGGCACTCCACATTCTTTTTAAACTTTAAAGGAAAACATCTTCACCTGTGTTTGCAAAAGCTGGTGTGCTAATGAAACTTGATTGAAAACACCTAAAGTTGAATCCTAAAAGCTACTAAGCAAGATTTGAACCTTAAAATTCACCACATCAAAAACAATCTTGCTTGAAAACCACTGGTTGTGCACTCACACACGAATCAATCAATCATTAAGGGCACAACCCATTTAAAGGGCCCATCACATTCCAAAGCACATTCAAACCTAGCCCTAAATAAAGCAGAGTAGACGTTGGCCTTAAGGGTGGACTCGCTCTTCAGAACCCAGAACGAGATTATTTTCGATTAATTTGTTTCTACTGTTCAATCTAATGTCTAGCTAGGGGAGTAGAGTCAAACGATCGTGGCTGGGGGGTACACTAGGAACCGGAGGTGCAAACCGAAGGAAGAACCTTCTCCCCAGTCCCTCCTTCTAACTGGTTGGATTGAACAGACGGAAGTAGATCAAATCGTTCCTTTATCTCAAGATGAGTTTTCAGAGTCTGTAGGTCTTTAGGCTAACCTATTTAAGGATAGGTTTGATTGTTTGTATTGCAGGTCACCTTTCTTCCTCTCGTGTATCATGAATCCTTCAACATATTTCACGCATTCCCGCTCTTTCCCTCCTGTTGTAAATTATCCTCAACATGACGATTATCCCAACTCGTATTGTAATCGACCATCAGTTAGTTGGGATAATTCGGATTGGGGATACAATTCCGAACCCCCGTGTTTAGGGTTTAACCCTGAACACTTTAATTCTGATTTTTATCCTTCTCAGAGCTACATCGATTATAGATCGTCTTCCTTTCATGAACAGCATAATACGATCTACAATCAAGAAGGATACACCGATCCTTACCCATCCTCTGATTTCACTGCCTTTAGGTCATCACCATCTTTTCAACAATCTGAAATGACCTATTATCAGGAAGGGTATAACGAATCTCAATTCGTTAATTCCCCTGCATTTAGCCCAAACCCGCCCAACCCTAAACCAACTCATTTGGTTCAGGTTAATCAGGTTCAAGATAAGGTTCTGGCTAACTTGAGGAATATCATTCAATCTTTAGAAGTTCAACCAATACCTTGCATTGAGAGATTGGAGCCCCTGATTGGAATGATTGATGATTTAATCAAGTCTTTGTTGGATTGGCTCCAGGATCTTAAGGATAAGAACCTGGGTGAGTTTCTACTTGGGAAATTAGCGAAATTGAGGATGAGATTCATGGTTGTTTTGATTCAATCTTGGAATAATTCCCAGGATGAACTCTCTTCAGGAAAGCCAATGACAGAACCCGCTCAAGCACCTGTTGGGGGGACACGTGTTACGAGGCTGACCAGATTGAATTAAAACAACCAATTAAGGATGATCTGATTTCTTCGCCTAAGATCCCTAAGCCGGGTTACGAGGAAATGTATGTCTCCTTGGAACACAAAGTGACAAATGATTTTGGGACATACATTGATACGGATCCTGATGGTGAAGATTCAAGTTGCGAAGTCTCACGCGAGTTTTCTGAACATGATTTCTGTGAGACGATTGGGCCTGAGGAATCTGATAGATCAATTGATAGCCCAATAACTGAGAACACTGATCTTATTAGGGCACACATTACGAATTCAGAATCACATTTTTTGGAGGAATCAATTCAATGCCCTGATTATCAGTTACACCCTGTTGAGATTATTGATGATTTTAATTCTGAGATAATTAGACCCAAGTCAATTTTGATTCTGCCACATCATTTAGACTTGGAGATTTCAGACGGGGTGATGAATATACAAGAGGTCCTGGAATTTGATATGCTAAATGAGGAGGATAGGAGCTGGGAAGTTTTGATTTGGGAAGTTAATTCTAGAGGAAATGGAAGATTGAGTCAAAGGGTTCCTTTTAAGTTGAAACCACCAAATCAGAACCCTTACGACATTTGTTTCGAGGATGTTCAACCCAAGCACACATTCAACGATTATCCTTTTGAGCTTCAATTTTCTGTAACCCGACTTTTTGGTCTTGGGTTGCATTCTTAGAAATCACAGGTCCGATCCCGCTTACATTCTGATTTTAGGTTTTAGGTAATTTTTATCCAGAACCTAAGATATTCTCGATTATGGGGTGTGGGTCTGCACCACAATCTGGTCCACATCTGTGGACCTCTGCTGACAGGTCAGAGGATTCTTCTGTTCATTCTAATTCTGACCTGCACATGTGAATTCTTCATTTCTTTTCTTTGTATAGTGTGCCTAGATGAAGGCACT
The DNA here is from genome assembly GCA_037157565.1 of Thalassia testudinum. Taxonomy (NCBI): domain Eukaryota; kingdom Viridiplantae; phylum Streptophyta; class Magnoliopsida; order Alismatales; family Hydrocharitaceae; genus Thalassia; species Thalassia testudinum. Next base: position 17,897,853 of record JAZHRO010000062.1, on the reverse strand, counting down.
AAACTCAGCACTTATACAGTTCTTTTTCATTTTCATCTTGGAGCGGACCTGATATTCACGCAATTCAGGTGCTTTCTACACTGTTCCACTCTGTTTTATGTCTTTTTAATACAATGAGGACATTGCATTAGATAGGCATGGGAGGGTGGATATTCATCTCTGAATTCATTCGTCAGCTCCGTAGATTTGTTTATTTTCTTTTATAAAAAAAAAATTTGGAATTAGGAAAGAGAATTTGGGTTTAAGAAAATTTTCAATCTTAGGAAATACTACTTTAGGATCTGAACACAAAGAGCCCTCAGGTCTTTGGACTTAATTAGCCTGTGTATCCACTAAAATGTGGATTTGTCTTTGAGTCCTCGCCATCTTAATTCTATTATAATTGGAATAAATAAGTTTGGGTGATAAGTACACGACTTATCAACCTGCCCTCTGATTTGAGGGAATTTTGAGTTTTAAGCATCTACACACTTTCTTTGCATTGACTCGTTATTCGACGATTCTAACGGAAATTGGGTAGCTAATGAACCTTCCAGGGTGATATGGCTGGCAAGTTATCATGGGTAACAGCCCATAGGTAGGTTGTCTAGAGCCCAGTCACTGGACCTTTCTCTTTTTGCTGCCTTTAAGTAAATCTTAGATCAGGGAAGCCACCTATTTAAAAAAAAAAAAATCAAAAATAAAAAGGAGAAAAGAACAAAAAGAAATAAGGCACACTTCGCCGCACGTGTGTGGCTGGCAAGTTGTCGGTGGTAACAGCTCATCGACCGGTTGTCCAGAACCCAGCTCAGAAAATGCACTAAAAATTCCCAAAACACTTAGGAAGAAGCGGGGAAGTAGAATAAACCGGGGAAATATACACTGGATTCACCCTTGTGTTGACCCCACTAAAAAAATAAAAGTAGGGAGAAAGCTACCGATTGTAAAGATACACCTTTAGGCAGAATTCTTTTTGAGGTCACCTAGAGGCGTAGAAATCCGAAGTCCGTTCTAATTACCGATCAACGAGTCTATCACAAATCACAATAAGATGCTTAAAGCTTAGGGTTCTCATCAAATCTTGGGTGAGTTGAATGGCTGTAGAAAGCCACTCTTCAACCCTAAAATTTGAAAATCCAAAAAAAAAGTTAGAAAAGAGTAAAAGGAAAAAGAAATTTTTCTTTTAATAAGGCGAGGGCTTGAGGCGGTCTGCATTTTGGTTGATACCCAGGCACTATTGTGTCTTTGAAAGTTCAGTTCCTAAGTAGACAATTTCTTAATAATTGAAAATAACTCAGGTCCAAATAATCTAACCTAATTCTTTTATAAATAGCATATAGTTTTTGCTAGGGACTAGCAAAAGATAGGCATGGGGGTATGATGTAAACACATTTACACTACTTAAAATGTCTATTTATGCATGTTCTTAAGCATAGGATTGCATTTCATGATATAAATATTGCATAACATGCATCATCTAGCATTTAGAGTAGTTTGAATAAAATGGAGGTTAATTGTCTCCTTTTATGTGCTTGGACAGGGCAAACATTTTATCAGGGCCTCGGATCAAAGATCCAACTGTATGGATATGATCAGGGCGACGATTGGAGTTCGACTCCAAGATCGCCCTAATCAGGCATCCATAGCATCAGATAGAGACTGGGGAACCCTAGAAGATCAAGGGCCAGGATGGTGTAAATCCGCACTTCAGATGACAAATTCGACCGCACGGATGAATTCGGATCGACGATTGCAGCCCAACGACACAAAAATCGAGTCAATCCGACATCCGTGGCACCATCTACAACTTCTAGAAGATGGACGGCCAAGATGGCGCCATCTGGCACCATCTCAGCCGCCCAAACGGTCGCTGGCATTTTGTGAAGGCGCCCGCCCGATCGCTCTCCACCGTCAGAAGGAGATCAAACAGCTGTGCCGCCCGGCGCTTAAAACGTGCGCTCGACCATCTGCGCCCCGCAGCACAGCGGTCGAGCACGCTTACGCGAGCGCGGGGTGCGGGTTCGAGCCGCGGCGAGTGGATTGGAGGCACGGGTAATTGAGGCGCATGGAGCATCGGATGGAGATCGTGCGGTCGCGGGCGCCCGATAGCGCCGACGCGCAATTGGACGCCCCGCGTAACGCGCTATCGCACGCGCAGGCTGGCGGGTTGCAGCAGGCGCGGACGCGTTTTAAGCCATCCGATCTCGCGATTGGATGGCTGAAAAGCGCTGGACGTGCGCGAGCGTTGAGGAGCGGGCAGCCGAGGAGGCGCTCGTGGGCGCGGCAGCGACGGCCACGTCGGGGCTTTAGTGATGGATTTATCCGTCACTAAAGACCCCTTATTTATTATTTTGAAGATGTAATGTCCATTTTGCCCCCACTCCTTGCAACTATAAAAGGAGACCCCCTCCATACGAAATTTTCATCCCTTCTTTCTCCTCTCTACCCCTCCAAAGCTCAAGAGAAGCATGTCCCACACCCGGGATGCTTCTCGCGAGATAAAGTCCAATTTTCGTTCCCCTTCGGAAGTGGATCCCGCGACGACGACGGCATGCTGCTTCATTCCCGTTCTTCTGCTTCATCATCCTTCGTCCCGCTTCGTTCTCCTTCGTCCAGGCGTCGTCCCGTCCGGCTCGTCCTCCAAGCAACCATCGAGGAGGATTTCTCTCTCCCTATTCTTTTTACCGCTTTCTAGTATAGATTTACTGCTTTCTAGATTAATCTACTCGTCCTCCAAGCAATCGTCAAGGAGGACATTTCTCTCTCCATTCTTTTAATGCTTTCTAGAGTAAATTTATCGCTTTCTAGAGTAATTGTTTTATGCTTTCTAGTTGTAATGAACAATCTCTTCAATACAAAAATTCCTTGTTTATTCTACATCTCATTTTGATTTCTCTGTGTAATATTCTCTTTCTCTCTTACTCTCTCTCTCTTCTATTTATTGTAAATAATTAGATGGTTCTAAATTGAATTATTCTGTAACAAATAAAAAGAAACGCGTAGTTTTTAAATCAAACGTCTGCCTCCCTATGTTCGACCCGGAATTTTAATTTCGGTATAAATTTTATTTGTTGAACACGAATTCTTTTATTTCAAACTACAGCGACAGGTTTTCCAAAACCGAACACGTTAGCATAGGCTCGTAAATGTTCAACAATACACGGGCTGATTAAGTTCAACGACCTGAAGGGTCTTTGTGTTCAGATCTTAATGTAGTTTTTCCTAAGATTGAAAATTTTCTTAAACCCAAATTCTCTTTCCTAATTTCGATTTTTTTTTTTTAATCAAAATAAAACAAATCTACGGAGCTGACGAATGAATTCAGAGATAAATATCCTCCCCCCCATGCCTATCTAATGCAATGTCCTCATTGTATTAAAAAGACATAAAACAGAGTGGAAAAGCGAAGAAAGCACCTAAATTGCGTGAATGTCTGGTTCGCTCCGAGATGAAAAATAAAAAAGAACTGTATAAGTGCTGAGTTTAGTGCCTTCAGCTAATCAAACTATACAAAGAAAAGAAATGAAGAATTCACATGTGCCGGTCAGAATTAGAATGAACAGAAGAATCCTCTGACCTGTCAGTAGAGGTCCACAGATGTGGACCAGATTGTGGTGCAGACCCACACCCCATAATCGAGAATATCTTTGCTTCTGGATAAAAATTACCCAAAACCTAAAATCCGAATGTAAGCGGGATCGGGCCAGCGATTTATGAGGATGCAACCCAAGACCAAAAAGTCGGGTTACAGAGAATTGAAGCTCAAAAGGATAATCGTTGAATGTGTGCTTGGGTTGAACATCCTCGAAACAAATGTCGTAAGGGTTCTGATTTGATGGTTTCAACTTAAAAGGAACCCTTCGACTCAATCTTCCATTTCCTCTAGAATTAACTTCCCAAATCAAAGCTTCCCAGCTCCTATCCTCCTCATTTAGCATATCAAATTCCAGGACCTCTTGTATATTCATCACCCCGTCTGAAATCTCCAAGTCTAAATGATGTGGCAAAATCAAAATTGACTTGGGTCTAATTATCTCAGAATTAAAATCATCAATAATCTCAACAGGGTGTAACTGATAATCAGGGCATTGAATTGATTCCTCCAGAAAATGTGATTCTGAAGCCGTAATGTGTGCCCTAATAAGATCAGTGTTCTCAGTTATTGGGCTATCAATTGATCTATCAGATTCCTCAGGCCCAATCGTCTCACAGAAATCTTGTTCAGAAAACTCGCGTGAGACTTCGCAACTTGAATCTTCACCATCAGGATCCGTATCAATGTATGTCCCAAAATCATTTGTCACTTTGTGTTCCAAAGAGACATACATTTCCTCGTAACCCGGCTTAGGGATCTCAGGCGAAGAAATCAGATCATCCTTAATTGGTTGTTTTAATTCAATCTGGTCAGCCTCGTAACACGTGTCCCCCCCAATAGGTGCTTGAGCGGGTTCTGTCATTGGCTTTCCTGAAGAGAGTTCATCCTGGGAATTATTCCAAGATTGAATCAAAACAACCACGAATCTCATCCTCAATTTCGCTAATTTCCCAAGTAGAAACTCACCCGGGTTCTTATCCTTAACATCCTGGAGCCAATCCAACAAAGACTTGATTAAATCATCAATCATTCCAATCAGGGGCTCCAATCTCTCAATGCAAGGTATTGGCTAAACTTCTAAAGATTGAATGATATTCCTCAAGTTAGCCAGAACCTTATCTTGAACCTGATTAACCTGAACCAAATGAGTTGGTTTAGGGTTGGGCGGGTTTGGGCTCAATGCAGGGGAATTAACGAATTGAGATTCGTTATACCCTTCCTGATAATAGGTCATTTCAGATTGTTGAAAAGATGGTGATGACCTAAAGGCAGTGAAATCAGAGGATGGGTAAGGATCGGTGTATCCTTCTTGATTGTAGATTGTATTATGCTGTTCATGAAAGGAAGACGATCTATAATCGATGTAGCTCTGAGAAGGATAGAAATCAGAATCAAAGTGTTCAGGGTTAAACCCTAAACACGGGGGTTCGGAATTGTATCCCCAATCCGAATTATCCCAACTAACTGATGGTTGATTACAATACGAGTTGGGATAATCGTCATGTTGAGGATAATTTACAACAGAAGGGAAAGAGCGAGAATGCGTGAAATATGTGGAAGGATTCATGATACACGGGAGGAAGAAAGGTGCCCTGCAATACAAACAATCAAACCTGTCCTTAAATGGGTTAGCCTACAGACCTACAGACTCTCAAAGCCCATCTTGAGATAAAGGAACGATTTGATCTACTTCCGTCTGTTCAATCCAACCAGTTAGAAGGAGGGACTGGGGAGAAGGTTCTTCCTTCGGCTTGCGCCTCTGGTTCCTAGTGTACCCCCCAGCCGCGATCGTTTGACTCTACTCCCCTAGCTAGACATCAGATTGAACAGTAGAAACAGACTAATAAAAAATAATCTCGTTCTGGGTTCTGAAGAGCGAGTCCAATCCTTAAGGCCAACGTCTACTCTGTTTTATTTAGGGCTAGGTTTGAATGTGCTTTGGAATGTGATGGGCCCTTTAAATGGGTTGTGCCCTTAATGATTGATTGATTCATGTGTGAGTGCACAACCAGTGGTTTTCAAGCAAGATTGTTTTTGATGTGGTGAATTTTAAGATTCAAATCTTGCTTAGTAGCTTTTTAGGATTCAACTTTAGGTGTTTTCAATCAAGTTTCGTTGGCACACCAAGTTTTACAAGCACAGGTGAAGATGTGGAGTGCTAAGTAAATCCCTAAGAGTTGAACCTAATTGGCAGCTACTTGATGAGTTGATTTTATTTGAAGTGGTGCGGCCAAAAAAAAACTCAAACAACTGGCCATAAATGCACCACTAAGTTAGGCACACAAAGATGGTTAACCTAGAATGATTTCTACTTTTTTATGTGTTGCTTTATGTGTACCGGTTCCACAGATCAGAACCCGGTTAAGTAGAAACAAATCAATTCGGTTAAGTGCCTTTAAATGTGGGTGGACATTGTATATTTGTTGAAAATTGCACCACAAAATTATCTTTTTGTTTTTTTTTATATAAATAAAGGTGGAATGAATGTGAGTGAGAATCCAAATAACCAAACTATTCCTAGGATTTATGCAAACACCTAGGTTAATTGGAATTTGGATTCAATGTGGCGAATGAAATCTATGGAGGGGGAAAGAATGGGGGATAACTTACAAAACCTTCCACAGCACTTTGCTCCAATCTACCGCTTTTGCTTGCCTCAAAAGAGTACCTGCAATTACAATAAGAAAGGAGAAAAGTGAGGTAAATGATGAATTCATTCATCAGCTCCGTAGATTTGTTTTATTTTGATTCAAAATGTTGAACAATTACAAACCTACGCTAACGTGTTCGGCTTTGGAAAACCTGTTGTTGTAGTTCGAAAGCGAAGAATTCATGTTCAACAAATAAAATTTATACCGAAATTAAAATTCCAGGTCGAACACAGGGAGGCGGACGTTTGATTTAAAAACTACGCATTTCTTTTTATTTGTTACAGAATAATTCAATTTAGAACTATCTAATTATTTACAATAAATAGAAGAGAGAGAGACAGTAAGATAGAAAGAGAATATTACACAGAGAAATCAAAATGAGATGTAGAATAAACAAGGAATTTTTCATTGAAGAGATTGTTCATTACAACTAGAAAGCATAAAACAATTACTCTAGAAAGTGATAAATTTACTCTAGAAAGCATTAAAAGAATGGAGGGAGAAATGTCCTCCTCGACGATTGCTTGGAGGACGAGTAGATTAATCTAGAAAGTAGTAAATCTATACTAGAAAGCGGTAAAAAGAATAGGGAGAGAGAAATCCTCCTCGACGGTTGCTTGGAGGACGAGCCGGATGGGACGACGCTTGGATGAAGGAGAACGAAGCAGGATGAAGGAGGACGAAGCAGAAGAACGGGAATGAAGCAGCACGCCGTCGTCGTCGCGGGATCCACTTCCGAAGGGGAACGAAAATTGGACTTTATCTCGCGAGAAGCATCCCGGGTGTGGGACAAGCTTCTCTTGAGCTTTGGAGGGGTAGAGAAGAGAAAGAAGGGATGATAATTTCGTATGGAGGGGGTCTCCTTTTATAGTTGCAAGGAGTGGGGGCAAAATAGACATTATAACTTCAAAATAGTAAATGAGGGGTCTTTAGTGACGGATAAATCCGTCACTAAAGCTCCCTTCGTGGGCGACGTGGGCGGCTCACGCGCGCGCGCACGTCCATTGATTTTAAAATCGCGCCTTCATCCGCTGCAACCCACCCGCCTAGCGCGTGCGATCACGCATTACGCGCGGGCGTCCAATCGCGCGTCGGTGCTATTGGGCACGCGCAGCCGTTGGATCTCCATCTGACGCTCGTCCGCGCCCGCTTGCCCGTGCCTTAGAGCCCCTCGCCATGGCTCGAACCCGCGACCTCTCCTTCGCCCGCGGCTGCGTCACCGCTGCGCTACGCGGACGAAATGGTCGCGCGGACGCTTTTAAGCGCGAGCGACCACAGCCGTTGGATCTCCATCTGATGACGGAGAGCGATTGGGCGGGGGCCTTCACAAAATGCAAGTGGCCGTTTGGGCGGCTGAGATGGCACCACGTGGCGCCATCTTGGCTGTCCATCTTCTGGAAGTTGTAGATGGTGCCACGGATGTCGGATTGACTCAATTTTTGTGTCGTTGGGCAACGATCGTCAATCCAAATTCATCCGTGCGGTCGGATTTGTCATCTGAAGTGCGGATTTTCACCATCCTGGCCCTTGATTTTCTAGGGTTCCCCGATCTCTATCTGATGCTACGGATGACTGATTAGGGCAATCTTGGAGTCGTTGAACTCCAATCGTCGCCCTGATCACATCCATACGGTTGGATCTTTGATCCGAGACCCTGATAAAATATTTGCCCTGTCCAAGCACATAAAAGGAGACAATTAACCTCCATTTTATTCAAAGTATTCTAAATGCAAGATGATGCATGTAATGCAATATTTATATCATGAAATGCAATCCTATGCTTAAGAACATGCATAAATAGACATCTTAAGTAGTGTAAATGTGTTTACATCAGCATCTATACCTCTTATGGGTTCTAAAATAACCCAAGAAAATACACTTGATAGCCTGTGGTGCTAGTTTATCCTATCTAAGACTCAAATCATGAACAAATGCAATGCACCCATAACTACAAGGGATAACAAAAAATAAAAGGCGACCATGATACAAAACCTGCCATAGATTTTGCTTATGAATGGTAGAATTTGGCATCCTATTAATTAGAAAACAAGCCGTAAGAACAACATCCCCTAATATAAAGTAGGCATAGTATGGTGAATAAGAAGGGTGCATGCAACATCCAACAGGTGTCCATTCTTCCACTTAGTAACTCCATTCTACTGAGAGGTATGAGCACAAGTAGTTGGTGGACATTTCCATTACCATGGAAAAATTGCAACAAGCGAGAGGTGCAAAACTCAAGGGCATTATCTGAATGAAACATTTTAATGGTGATAGAAAATTAGGTCTTTGTTTCCATAACAAAATTCTCGATGATAGTACCCACATCAGATTTATTTTTCATCAAGAACAACCAACACGAGAGAAATCATCAATAAGAACAAGAAAATAACAATGCCCAAGATAGTCAAGAACCCAACTTGGAACCCATACATCCATATGGATCAAATCAAACAAAACAGAAGACACAACATGACTGGAAACAGGACAACTAGCACGATAGTGTTTGTCTAGCTAGCAAGTGTTGCAAGTAATGGTGGTATTGGTAGGTATGTGGGGTAGAACACGTCTAAGTCTCTCCATAGGAAGGTGGCCAAGGAGAAGATGCCACCAGGTAGGAGATTTAGTGGCCAAAGTAATCTCCTAATCGGCAATATTTTGTACGCGAAAAAAATGGAGTTAAAAACCCGTCGTCGTAGTTTGTTAAAAATCCGCCATCAGATAAATTTAACTGAAACTCTAGTGGGTCCAGGGTCAAACACAGGGAGGCTACATTTGATTAAAATTCACATTTAGAAATTATTGCCACAAAGAAAGTAGCTGGTTGAAATTAAGCTACGCGAGCTAACCTACTTAAAGAATAAATAATAGAAGAAAGAGAGAGAATAATACAAAAAAATAGAAAAATAGAGAATGAACAAATATTTTATAACCATAGAACCATGTCCATTACATCTACTTGTAGAATTAAAACTACACTAGAAAGTAATAAAAAGATAGGGATGGGAAAATCCTCCTCAACGACCGCTTGGATGATGAGCTGCGTTGACGGAGCGCCCGGAAGATGGTGGTGAGAGGTTGGATGAGGAAGGACGAAACTGGAAGACGGAGGACAAAGCATGGTAGCGTCGCAACGAGATCCATTTCCTGAATGGTGGTGAGAAGACAACCACAGGTGCTCTATGAAGGGGATGAGAAGATTAATAAAATTTTATTTATTTACTCTAGAGGATCATCCCAGGTTTGGAACTAGCTCCTTAGACTTTTGGAAAGGAGTGACTAAGAAAGGAAGGGATGAAAAATGTGTAGGAGGGGTAGGCTATTTATAAGTGTAGTCATGGGGGCAAAAGGGTCTTTTAAGGCCTTTAAAAAAAATGTAGGGCCTTTAATGATGTTTACACATGTCTCTAAAGGCCACACGTTGCTAAAGCACGCATTAAAGGACAACCATTCATCAATGATTCAACGCTCCACATGTAGCTACGTCACACGGCTGCTAATCTTCATCCATTTGCGTGCACAACCAAGCGGTGGCTCATCAACGCAGTCCAACAGAAGACCAATGGCTTAGATCTTCGGAGTGTCATCACACCTTCACAACTTGCGCCCCCCTCATCTCCCAACACGTCATCATGCGCATGAGAAATTGTTCGTTCACTTTCGATCGAGTTTTAAGAGAAAATACATTGTAGTATAGCCGACAAAGCGTTCAAACAAATAAAGAATTTTATTACTTGAAAACCGGAGTATCCGAGGTCGAGCACAGGGAGCAATTGGAATTTACTACTAATCTCAAATGTAATTGAACACTCTAATTTACTCAAAACTTTAATTCAAATATGAATGTATGCGGTTAAAAGTAATTATGACAAAAGAAATGAAATTGGACGTCTAGTTAAAAGTAATTATGGCAAAAGAAATGAAATTGGATGTCTGATCTTGTGATCAGACGTCTTAAAAGTGTTATTCTTCTCTTCTAATATTTCTTTCTCTGCAGCCTCTCTTTTGCCTTGCTTCTTTCTCTTCTTCTCAGCAGTCTCTCCTTCTTCCTTCTTCTTTTCTCTTCTGTGAATGCTTCTTCCTCTTCCTTGGTCTTCTGTTCTTCCTTCTATCTTCTTCTGATTCTGTGTTGGCTTTCTGCGAAGGCTTTTTCTACCTTGGTCTCTTCTTTCTTCTCCTTTGGCTCTGCAGTCCTTTCTTTCTTCCTTCTCTTTTCTCTTCTTCTTCTCAGCAGTCTCTTTTTCTTCTTCTTCTCTGCCTTGCTCTTCTTCTACTTCTTCTCTTCTTCTTCCTCGCGAAGTCTTCTCCTCCCTTGGTCTTCTTCGCTCAGTCTCTTCTTCTGCTTCTCCTTGCGTCTAAGTCTCTCAACGCTCAGTCTGCCTGCACAGAGAGGTGGAAGCAAAACCTAACCCTTCCCCTATACCCAAACATCTCTCTCTCTCTGCAATTCGCTCAAGGACGCTCTCCCAGAGCCACCGGTATTTGGGTCAGATCTCGCACCTGGGACAGGCGCACCGGCAGGTAGGTGATGCGCGAGGAGTGCTCAGGTTAGGGTCGGGTCAGATCCCTCCAGATCCGCGAGGTGAAACCGCGGATGAGGCGAGCATGGGTCAGGTGAGGAAGATGGAGGTGGTCAGCGACGGTCGAGGGGAAATTAAATGAAATAACAGGGGGAAAAGAGAGGGGAAGATGGAGAACAAATCTAACCTACTTACAGGGACGAAGGGGACGGAGAGGCGGACAGCTGTACCTGCTGTCACCAGAGAAGAAGCTGCCCAGTGGAGGTGGACGGCGGCGACGACGGGGCTGAGGTGGCGTGCACGGGTATTGCGCGATGAGGAGGAGAATCAGGAAGATGTCTCTGCCACTGGTTTTGTGGCAGAGCGAAGAGGGAGGAGAGGGGGGCTCGCTGGAGCTCACTGGGTTCTTGGCTGGAGAAGAAGAGACGAATTGGAGGTGGACGTCCGGCCAAGTCAAGCTAAAAATGAGCGGTAGGGTTTGGAGGTTCTTTTATAGGCACTGGGCCATGCTTTCAGAGCGTGGAGGGCACGCCTGTGTCTCTGATGGCTCACCGGAGAAGGAAAGAGGTTAGATACCCAAATCCCTCATGCGTTCACACGAGAGATTGTGATTGGCCTTAGATGGAAGGAAATTCCTCAGAGAATCTCCCTTCCATTTCTGGGAGGGAATCTCTGAGGAATCAGAGAGTAATCCCTCTCTAAACCTCGCCGGAGGTTGGTTCTGCCTTAACAATTGCAGTAGGACCTGATTACAAAGGTGGCGATGAAATTAGGGGGTTCTCTGCAAGGATTTTCAAAAGATAGGGACCAAATTGTGATTTGGGTGTACTAAATTGCAAAGTAGGTCAAGATGACCTCCCCTTAGGTCCAAATTTTGGTACAAACATAATTTGGACCTAAGGAATCCAATGGTGAAGTTGGATTTTAGGTTTGACCTTGTTTGACTAGATATTTTGCGTAAAAACCCAAATTAGGTTAGTTGATGAGCTAGGACCCTAATCTAGATCGAACTAGGTTCCAAAGGCCAAATTGAATGTTCTAAACCCTAGAGGATATTTTTCCATGATTTTTAGAGGGTTTACTTGATTTTTATCCTGACCAAAACCTTGTTAATTTGAGTGGGTCTGTTTTAGGGTTACCAAATGTCATTTAATTCCTAAATTGCACATGAACCCATTTCTGATTGACTCAACCCACCTTTTATATTATTTAGACCTTTTGACCAATGTTTTGCCTATGAGAAATCCCGTTTATGTACTGCAATGGTAAAATTACAGTTTTAACCTTTAATTCATGTTTTCTTCTCAGAGCACTTATTCCTTCATTTAGGCCTTCTTCTAAGTTATGTAGGAGCTTTTATCTTCTTTATTAGGTCAAAATGAGCTAGTTATGGCTCATGATGAGGCTCTCATCATACCCCCATGCCTAGCTTTTGCTAGTCCCTTAGCAAAATTCCAAGGTTTTAACTTCTGTTCTAGACCCAGAGTGTCTGTCAACAATCATGATAAGTGCTTCTCCTTTTCTTTTGTGATTAGGTAGGAATGCCGACAATAGGCCTAGAGGTACTCAAGTACCAACCAAAATCCGGACCTGACTCGCTTTAGCCTCAGTCCTTCGCAAAGGTTTCTAAGGCCCACAGAAACTAACCTAGGGTTTGTTGGACTCCGCGGTTAAAGCATTCGTGCTTGAGACATTTGTAGCCTAAGTTCAGTTTACAGTGCATTTTTGTAAGAGAGAGATATAAGATTTATTTGTTTGGAGAGCTTTTCTCTCTCTTTTCGTTTTATTTCTAGCTTTGGATTAGCTTCTCAACACGGTTTGTATCAGATTCCTCGTCCCCATCCTCAATCCTCAAGGGTCCCTGGCTTTCAAGATTTCGAGATAATCCCGCCCATGGCAACCCCCAGAACCCTGGCTTTTGAGATTTTGAGATAATCCTGCCAATGGCGTTCCGTGGCCGAATTCAGACCCTACCGATTAACATTTCGTGATAATGCCGCCCATGGTATCTGAACCAGTAGAGTGCTTACATGCCTCCAGTAGGATATTTAAATATCCTAAGATACAAGCACCGAGGAGACGATATGTTGTGCATCTTCGAGGGGAATTTCCCTACTCTCCGCGCCGGGAACTCGTCCAAATCAATTTGTGTTGATTGGCCGCTCCTAATCTAGGTGACCTTTTCAGAACATTAAATTCTTTTGCGTGATTTTGATATTTATGCGCATTAAACTAGACTGTGTGTCAATTTGGGGTGCTTAGGTTATCGAATCCCGCAAACCGGAGATCAATTAACGAGGTCGAATGCTTCCTAAGCTTTAGACGTAATACTTAAGCTTCGCATTTTCCCCAACCTCTTGCGGATTATCCAGATTTTAACGGATACGTGAATTTTTAAGCTAACAAATCTAGCCCAAGAGGCCTAAGACCAGCGTTCCCGCTAATCTCTTGTTATGTCTTCTTAGCACTTTTTCTTTTATCTCTTTTCTTGATCTGGTCTAGAACTTCAGTTAATTCCTTAATCTTTTACTAATGACTATTTCTTTTTCTTTTTCATTTTGTGCTCCTTTTTGTCATTTTTCTCTTTTTCTCCTTATGAATATGTGGCTCACAAAATTTCCTCCCTCCCCCATTTTTTTGTTCTTTTTCATAATTTTTCAATTTTTTTTTGACATATGTGAATTTTTTGTGAGAATCCTTCTGATTTTTTTCTTGGTTCTGTATGTATGCACTTTATCACCCCCCATGCCTAAGTTTTGCAATGTCCTCATTGTAAACCGAGGGTGTGAATTAGTGTTGAGGTCAGTGGCTTAGAACAAGATACATCGGGTGGGTGAATGGGTCGGAAATGACTGATGTGGATGATTTTAAGCTCTGATACGTGTACCAGAGGTGGGATCAACTGTCTAAGGCTGAACTCAAGGTGTAATGGATGTGGAGTACGGATGGATAATCAGACGGGTCTCTATTTTTGGGATGACGGGTTGCCTCCCGTTAAGCGCTAAATTTGATGCCTTCAGCCGAACGGAAAATGGGGTGGAGAGGGAGTGGTCAAATCAATGGAATTTTGGAAAACAAGCACCTTGATTAAGAGACTAGTTGGTCCAACCAGGTGCGTGTTAAGATCAGTGGGCTGATGATGCAGCCCAAACCCAATAAGTCTGGTGGGTTGATCGATGTAGATCAACAAATGCGGCACCCACCATATGCAGTGAAGTTCTGATGGATATGGAAGTGAAGACTCGGGTTCAGGATGAGTCGACTCAGCCTGGTCAGAGTAGGGTTCCAAAAAATAATCAATGTAAGGTGTGGAATCCCTACAGGGGTGATCAAAGAATGATGGCTCTTATTTTTCGATCTGATCAATGCCTGATACCCGGTATAGATATGGAGTTGAATCATCTACAAATGGCTCAGTGAGAGGTGAATCGGAATAGACATTGAGTCCAGTTGGGGGTCGAGGTAGAGAACGGGTTTTGATTGGTTCTGTATATGTGGAGCAGGTGGCTTCAAAGAAAATTGGCTTATTATAATCAGGAAGTAGATTTTCTTCGATGTTATGGTCAGATTCGAAATCGTCGGAGAGTTTTCGAAAATCAAAATTTGAATGAGATTCAAGATCATGAGTTCCACCATAGAATAAATCATATGTTGTATACTCAGCAGCCTGACTGGGGTCTAGCCTAAATGTTAATTCTGAGCTTAAAAGAGTATCCTTATCTGGTAGAGGCTCAGGTTCTAAGCTAGTAGGGCAGACCCAATTGAAACCCCGCTCGCCCAACTCCTCGGTTTCTGTGTCGTAGATTGGCATGACTTCCAAAAAATCGATTCGTTCCTCTGAGGAGGTTGGCGAGGGATATTCATCAAATCGAGGCCCAAAATCATATTCTTCATTAAAAGATTGATCTTCTTCATATGGGGCCCTGAAATCTTCAAAATAGATTTCAGATCTATTTTCTAGGCTTCAGATGTGGGTTGAATTACTAGAATCTAGGTCTGAATAACCTTCGAGGGTCACCTTATCAGAATAAGGGATGGAATTTATACCCTCGAGAGGTTCAATTCTACTCTCATACTTGCAGGAGTTTTGGGATTCTAAAATGGGCTCATCATGGTATTTTCCTGCATTTGGAGCTTCCCAACCTTCTTCAATATCCGGCACGTTGTACTCCATCTGGGTTGGGAATCCACAACCATTTTGTGCCTCAAACCCGAGATCAGATTTATCCTCGATGTTGTCCCAAGATAGTTCCTCCTCTGTTTGTGGTATATATGGGTATTTCTGGTCAATAACTTGTTTTACTAATCTCATTATCTCTTCCCATTTTTCAAGACTATCTTGGTGTTGCTTCCAAAGTCGAGGATTTGTCATACATTGAAGGTATTCAATATTATGCAGTTTTTCTATCTCAATGTATGCAGTAATGATCAAGTCACGGGTTGATCCTTTTGTGGCTTCTGTTAATAGTACTTGGGCACAAGTTATGATAAAGGTTGTAGTTGTTGGGACATCAACCTGAATGTTTCCTACTGTTGTTGAGGTTTCTTCATTTTCATAGAATTTCATGGCATACTCAATCATTTTATCTCTCATGGATCTCTGATATTCAGGTTTCTCGAATGGTAGTCCTAGGTGGTTTAGCTGCATATTTGGATCAGGTGGTGGAATCAAGATGTAGAATCAAGTTATGAAGCGATCAGATCTAAATAACGAGTCCCACTGAAAATGTGTATGTGTGCTCTAAAGAGAAAGGATGAGGGACTAGAGATGTTTTTGACCCAATCAAGACACCCAAAGATGTTTGGATGACTATGGAGGTTCGGGGCGGATGGACCCCTGGATCAGAAGATCGTCCACCTGAGAATTACCTGGCCAGCCAGAGAGGGAGAGTCCCGTAAAGATCCCTACATGGTAGAACGTCCCCACGGGTTACAGGGCTTCCCCCACCCGACCTCTCTTGTCACTGAGATTCCAGGTAGACCAGAATGGGGACCTTGACCTCTTAAGTCTACCACTTTTATTTCAAAGGTGCTTTAGGGTTCTCACTT
Organism: Thalassia testudinum; assembly: GCA_037157565.1. Classification (NCBI taxonomy): domain Eukaryota; kingdom Viridiplantae; phylum Streptophyta; class Magnoliopsida; order Alismatales; family Hydrocharitaceae; genus Thalassia; species Thalassia testudinum. Next base: position 17,882,059 of record JAZHRO010000062.1, on the reverse strand, counting down.
GAACTTTAGATGTTTTGATGTTGTGACCTAATTTAGAGGTTGGTTGACCCAAGGGGTCAACTTCACCTGACCTGTCCTATAGATGGCAGAATGATTCTAGGTTCGGAGCCTAGAGGTCACCCTGAATTGACTCCCAGGTTATTAGGTCCAAAAATTTTAAGATTCAAGTGATTTTAGAGCTTCTTTTTTTTTCTTAGGGTTTGTCTTGTTAAGATCTCTTCAATCAAGGTCTTGGGTGACACACTGATGCGGGAAGGTTTATTTCCTTTTATGCAGGCATGTGTGACTAACACTCCAAGATCCTACTGTAGAAACCCTAATTTGGTTCTATTTCCAATCCTTCTTTTCTTTTTCACAGAAATTCTCTTTGGACTTGAAAGCAAGAACTGTGTTGTCCGTAGAGATTAAGCGATATTTCTATTAGGCACATGAATTTATGGGATGGAATCTAAAAGAAAATCACTCCAACTTCAAGAAGAATTAAAAAATTTTCGCAAAATTAGGAAACGTTTGCCTTAAAGATGATAATTACTATATAAAGAAGGCAATTGATTCCTAAATTGATTTTCTTCCTTTTGCCTTTTCAGGATTAGGGGATGGTTTAAGGAAGAAAAGAAATTACCTGCCCTGGAGTGGTTGACTTGCAGGAGGGATTTTCTCGTGAAATACCTGCAAGATCAAAACAAAGCAAAGTAGGGCAAGTTAGTGTTCAATATGATAAAAAGAATGTAGAGACTAGTGGTAACTTGCGCGTTGCTCCCCGGTAACAGCGCCAAAATGTTCGTTCGTTTTCGATCGGGTTTTAAGAGATAATACGTTGTAGTATAGCCGACAAAGCGTTCAAACAAATAAAGAATTTTATTACTCGAAAATCGGAGTATCCGAGGTCGAACACAGGAAGAAATTGGAATTTACTACTAATCTCAAATGTAATTGAACACTTTAATTTACTCAAAACTTTAATTCAAATATGAATGTATGCGATTAAAAGTAATTATGACAAAAGAAATGAAATTGGACGTCTGATCTTGTGATCAGACGTCTTAAAAGTGTTATTCTTCTCTTCTGATATTTCTTTCTCTGCAGCCTCTCTTTTTCCTTGCTTCTTTCTCTTCTTCTCAGCAGTCTCTCCTTCTTCCTTCTTCTTTTCTCTTCTGCGAATGCTTCTTCCTCTTCCTTGGTCTTCTATTCTTCCTTCTATCTTCTTCTGATTCTATGTTGGCTTTCTGCGAAGGCTTTTTCTGCCTTGGTCTCTTCTTTCTTCTCCTTTGGCTCTGCAGTCCTTTCTTTCCTCCTTCTCTTTTCTCTTCTTCTCAGCAATCTCTTTTTCTTCTTCTCTGCCTTGCTCTTCTTCTACTTCTTCTCTTCTTCCTCGCGAAGTCTTCTCCTCCCTTGGTCTTCTTCGCTCAATTCTTCTTCTGCTTCTCCTTGCAGCTAAGTCTCTCAACGCTCAGTCTGCCTGCATAGAGAGGTGGAAGCAAAGCCTAACCCTTCCCCTCTACCTGAACGTCTCTCTCTCTCTCTGCAATTCGCTCAAGGACGCTCTCCCAGAGCCACGGGTATTTGGGTCAGATCTCGCACCCGGGACAGGCACACCGGCAGGTGGGTGATGCGCGAAGAGTGCTCAGGTTAGGGTCGGGTCGGATCCCGCCAGATCTGCGAGGTGAAAAAGCGGACGAGGCGAGCGTGGGTCAGGTGAGGAAGATGGAGGTGGTCAGCGACGGTCGAGGGGCAATTAAATGAAATAACAGGGGGAAAAGAGAGAGGGGAAGATGGAGAACAAATCTAACCTACTTACAGGGACGAAGGGGACGGAGAGGCGGACAGCTGTACCTACTGTCGTCGGAGAAGCTGCCTAGTGGAGGAGGACGGCGGTGACGACGGGGCTGAGGTGGCGTGCGCGCGTATTGCGCGACGTGGAGGAGAATCAGGAAGATGTCTCTGCCACTGGTTTTGTGGCATAGCGAAGAGGGAGGAGAGGGGGGCTCGCCGGAGTTCGCTGGGTTCTTGGCTGGAGAAGAAGAGACGAATTGGAGGTGGACGTCTGGCCAAGTCAAGCTAAAAATGAGCGGCCAGGTTTGGAGGTTCTTTTATAGGCACTGGTCCGTGCTTTCAGAGCGTTGAGGTCACGCCTGTGTCTCTGATGGCTCACCGGAGAAGGAAAGAGGTTAGATACCCAAATCCCTCGTGCGTTCGCATGAGAGATTGGGTTCACACGAGAGATTGTGATTGGACTTTGATGGAAGGAAATTCCTCAGAGAATCTCCCTTCCATTTCTGGGAGGGAATCTCTGAGGAATCAGAGAGTAATCCCTCTCTAAACCTCGCCGGAGGTTGGTTCTGCCCTAACAATGGCAGCAGGACCTGATTACAAAGGTGGAGATGAAATTAGGGGGCTCTCTGCAAGGATTTTCAAAAGATAGGGACCAAATTATGATTTGGGTGTACTAAATTGCAAAGTAGGTCAAGATGACCTCCCCTTAGGTCCAAATTTTGGTACAAACCTAATTTGGACCTAAGGAATCCAATGGTGAAGTTTGATTTTAGGTTTGACCTTGTTTGACTAGATATTTTGCGTAAAAACCCAAATTAGGTTAGTTGATGAGCTAGGACCCTAATCTGGGTCAAACTAGGTTCCAAAGGCCAAATTGAATGTTATAAGCCCTAGAGGATATTTTTCCATGATTTTTAGAGGGTTTACTTGATTTTTATCCTGACCAGAACCTTGTTAATTTGAGCGGGTCTGTTTTAGGGTTACCAAATATCATTTAATTCCTAAATTGCACATGAACCCATTTCTGATTGACTCAACCCACCTTTTATATTATTTAGACCTTTTGACCTATGTTTTGCCTATGAGAAATCCCGTTTATGTACTGCAATGGTAAAATTACAGTTTTAACCTTTAATTCATGTTTTCTTCTCAGAGCACTTATTCCTTCATTTAGGCCTTCTTCTAGGTTATGTAGGAGCTTTTATCTTCTTTATTAGGTCAAAATGAGCTAGTTATGGCTCATGATGAGGCTCTCATCATACCCCCATGCCTAGCTTTTGCTAGTCCCTTAGCAAAATTCCAAGGTTTTAACTTCTGTTCTAGACCCAGAGTGTCTGTCAACAATCATGATAAGTGCTTCTCCTTTTCTTTTGTGATTAGGTAGGAATGCCGACAATAGGCCTAGAGGTACTCAAGTACCAACCAAAATCCGGACCTGACCCGCTTTAGCCTCAGTCCGTCGCAAAGGTTTCTAAGGCCCACAGAAACTAACCTAGGGTTTGTTGGACTCCGCGGTTAAAGCACCCGTGCTTGAGACATTTGTAGCCTAAGTTCAGTTTGCAGTGCATTTTTGTAAGAGAGAGATATAAGATTTATTTGTTTGGAGAGCTTTTCTCTCTCTTTTCATTTTATTTCTAGCTTTGGATTAGCTTCTCAACACGGTTTGTATCAGATTCCTCGTCCATATCCTCAATCCTCAAGGGTCCCTGGCTTTCGAGATTTCGAGATAATCCTGCCCATGGCAACCCCCAGAACCCTGGCTTTTGAGATTTCGAGATAATCCTAGCCATGGCGTTCCGTGGCCGAATTCAGACCCTGGTGATGAGAACCTCATCATGAGCCATAACTAGCTCATTTTGACCCAATACAAAGGATAAAAGCTCCTACATAACTCAAGGAAAGGCTTAACTCAGAGAATTCTGAGTTTAAGGAGAAAACAAGTCATAAGGGGTAAAAATGCAATTTCACCAGTATAATCTGCATACAGGGTAATTCAGGGCCCAAACATAGGTCAAAGCAGCTTAATAAGAATAAAAGTGGGATGAAATGATCTAGCAAGGGCTACAGCAATTCCAAGAAACTAAATGATAAATCTGTAACCCTAGAACAACCCACTTCAATTCACAAGGTTCGAGGCAAAGTAAAAATAGAATAAACCCTCTAAAATTCATAGAAAAATAATCTCTAGGGTTTAGAACCTTCAATTTGGCCTTTAGAACCCATTTTGACCTACATTGAGAACCATGCCCAATTAATAACTTAATTTGGGTTTTTGCGCAAATTGACCGGTCAAACAAGGTTTAATATGAAAATGAAATTCACCATCAGATTCCTTAGGTCCTAATTAGTCATGTATAAAAACTTGAGCCTAAGAAGAAACCTCCTTGACCGACTTTACACTTTGGTCCTCATATATTCACTCTTTGGCCCTCAACTTTTGAACCCTCGCATTTTGGCCCCTAACTCTCCTTCGTTCTTTGCAATCAGGTCCCTCCTGCAAAAACCTGCCAGCACCATGCTCCGGCGACCTTGCGCGGAGCATGGCGCCGCGCAGGGTGAGGTGGGAGACCTAGCAAGTAAACCGGGGGTGCCCTGCGTCGTCAGCCGTCGCAGGGGCACCCCCCTGGTCATTGTAGCCCACCATACCGGCCGTGCGAACGCACGGACGGTATGGGTTCGTGTTTCCGACCATTCTCCGGCGAGGGAGACACGTCGTCTCCCTCCGCCTTCCTCCCTGTTTCATCCCTATAAATACCCCCCCACTGTTCCACCGACCAGAGTAGCCTGGATCTGACGGAGAAAATCCCCAACTTCCTTCTCTTCTTTCTCCGGCAGACGCTCACCAGCTCCGGCGGTTTCCTCCCCCTCCACCTCTTCGCTCTGCCGCAATACCAGCAGCAGAGATTTCCTCCCCTGCTCTTCCCGCGCCACGCCGCACCCAGCTGGCGCCTCTCCGGCTCTCTGCTCGCCGCCGCCCCTTTCCCTGAGCATCGTCTTCTCCGGCGATAGTCGATACGACTGTCGCCCTGTTCCTCCCCCTTCGTCCCTGCAAGTAAGCTAGAGCTACTCCCCTTCTCCTCCTCTTTCTTTCCCCGCTTTCAATTTATTCAATTAAGCCCTCTACCGACCCTGACCACCTTCACCCCCTTCGCCTCCGACCACCCTCTGGCGAGCCGCTCCCATCACCTCAGCAACCCACACGGCTCGCCGACCCTCACCGAACCTCCGCCTCATCACACTGAGCACCCCCCACCCCTCCACTGCCACTCCACACCTCCGTAACATTCCCCCGAACAAACCCATTCCTCCGGTTGCAGTCCGACCCAGGGCTGCCGCCAGACACCTCCTTGCGGCCTGCCGCGCAGCTCCTCACCTTCGCCGTGCCACGGCGAAGGTTCCCCAGTGGTTTGATCAGGCCGCGAGGCCATATTCATGTCCGACAGGTTTAGAGGTTCAACCGCCATTAACGCACATTGAAGCAGCTTCTCCCACGCTCCAGGCTTGAGGACTCCAGGTCTCCAGCTGCTGCGGAGTACAGGGAGTATTGCGAAGGCAGCCAGCCAGCAACCTATGCAAATAGAAGCCGCAGCTGCAGAAGCCAGGCCGCGGTCTCCTAGCAGGCGCACGCAAGGAACGGTCTGCGTTTAGTCCCACATCGGTAAGCCTCACACCCGTTCCACTGTTTAAATTGATTTCGTGCATTGGCCTTATTGCCTCAGTACACGGGGTGAGGTCCCCTTACACCCGCCCGGTTACCCGGTCTCGTCCGCGCTCACGCCCCGCGGACCTGACCCGACCCGACTTAGACTGACCTGCACTCCTCGCCCACCACGCACGCCGGTGGGCCTGGACCCGGGCGTGACCCGAACCCGATTACCCGGTAGCTCTGGGAGAGCTTTCCTAAGAGTGGTTTCAGAGAGAAAGAGAGACGCGGGGGAGGGGGGTAGAGTAGGTTTTGCCTCTGACGAAAAAAAAAACTCTGAAGTGTGCAGGCACAGGCGAAGAAGAAGACCCGCGGAAGAAGAAGGAGCTGCACTGTAGCAAATGCGTAGTTAAGTCGTCTAAGTACCGGGTCAGACGACGGAAGGTCAGCAGCCAGAGCAGGAAAGAAGGCAGGCTGAAGAAGAAGGAAGAGCAACGGCCAAAGCAGAAGAAGAAGAAAGGAAGACTTAGTAGCTGAAGGCAGAAGCTCTGCAGCCATAAAGAGGAAAAGGGAACAGAGAAAGGGTCACCACAATTGCAGAAAAAGAAGAAGAGAGGTCAAGACAGAAACCAAGGAAGAAGAAGAAAGAGATCTGAAGAGGAGCATCACCTCTGCAGAACGAAGAAGAAGAACAAGGAGCTCTGAAGAAAGAAGATAACCACCAAAGCAGGAACAGCAGGAAGAAGCACCTCTGCAGAACAAAAAGAAAGAAAGAGATCTAAAGAAAGAGAGAAAGAAGAGCATCCCCTCTGCAGAACAAAGAGAAAACAACAAATTCTTTCCCTCTCTCTGTCTTTATTTTGTAAAAGAAACATGTATATCTCTAGAATACAACTTGCTCCCTGAGTTCGACCTCGGGAACTCTTTTATTTTCCGAGTAAAAAATTTATATTTGAAATGTTGGTCATAACCGGCTTTACTACAACGTTATAACAAAACAAAACCGACGTTTCATTTTGGCGCCGCTGCCGGGGAGCAACGGCTATTCTAGAGGTAAACATTCCTGTTTCTTTTAATTTCTGATAATCTCCTCTCTTTTGTGCGCTACAGGAACTCAAGAAGACAAGCAACCACACGACAACCACTCCGAAGACAGGTAAAATTTTCCTCTCACTATTAACCCCTAAACTCTAAAGAGGAAGAAAAGAACAGAACAAGCAATATAGGGCTAACCTGCCTTCCATACTTAGTAACCATAAAGAGTTGCATGTTTTCAACTCATCACTCCTGCACACTATTAAGGGTATTTAAGGGCTAACACATTCTTGCTTGAGCCCTAATTGCCCAACAAAGAGTTAAATGGACCAAGTAGAGCCAACATAAGGTCAAACATTAGGATTTCAGTAGAGACACACCCCTTAATCAAGAATTGAGGAAATCCAAAAGAGGTGTGCCCAAGCCATTGATTGAAAATAATTAACAAGAAAAATCCTAAAACAATTGGCTCTCTCTAAACACTTGAACCCTAAAAGACAGGACCTAAAAGCTCTTAAAGAAAACAATAGGTAAAGTTGACCCCTTGGGTCAACCAACCTTAAATTAGGTCACTCTTTGCACTTAAAAAGACTAAAGTTCAAGTGAAACCTTAAGCACCCTGATCTTAAAATTGGTAGACTTAAGAGGTCAAGATCCCCATTCTGGTCTACCTGGAACCGCAGTGACAAGAGAGGTCGGGTGGGGGAAACCCTGTAACCCGTGGGGACGCTCTACCGTGTAGGGGTCTTCGCGGGACTCTCCCTCTCTGGCTGCCCAGGTAATTCTCAGGTGGACGATCTTTCTGATCAAGGGGTCCATCTGCCCCGCACCTCTATAGTCACCCAACACATTTTTGGGTGTCTTGATTGGGTCCAGCACCTTCTAAACTTACCTCTCCCAACTGTGCATGTACGGAAGGAGGTCTCTAAGACCACCCTTAAGACCTCCATTAGAAATTCGCTCTCGTCAAGGCCAAGCCTCGACGCCCGTATTTGTGCAGCAACACCCTCACATTATTCTCTCTTCTGATTCAGAACCAAGTTCTTCTTCTTCCCCCATCATGGCTCAGCCAGTTGAGGAAGAAAATAATCTGGAACACCAGCTCCAGCGACTCAATGACCTCTTCCAAAACTTCGTGCACCCACCACAGCGTCCTATGATGCGGGACCACTACAATCCTGCTGCGGTGGCCATTGAGCCTCGAGTCAGAATCCCGATTGGAGGACCTGATTCCGAACTAAAGCCCAACATGATTCATGCTATACCTAAATTCCATGGGCTTAATTCTGAAGATCCCTTCCAGCACATCAAACAGCTAAAGCATCTGGCCCACACTTTTGGATCAGATGCGCAAAATCGGGATATTCTTCTCATGAAGATGTTCTCCTTTTCTCTTATGGACAAGGCCGCCCATTGGTATCAAACTCAGACCCGGCCGATCAACACTTGGGAAGAACTTCAATCCGAGTTTTTGAAAAAGTTCTTTCCCGTTGGTCGGACCAACGCCTTGCGCCATCAGATTACACACTTCACTCAACAATCAGGAGAACCTCTCCATGAGGCATGGGATCGTTTTCAGGATCTCATGAGAAAGTGCCCCCATCACGGAGTTCCTAAATGGGAACAAGTCCAATCTTTTTACCAGGGACTCCGTGAGGACATCCGCCTTTTCGTCAATGCAACTTGCGGAGGAAACATCATGGGTCAACATGAAGACACCGTATGGGAGATTCTCGAAAACATGTGCGAGAACTCCATCAACAATGACTCCATGGGATTATTCGACAGGACGAATACCCGCGCAGCGACGAATCTTAAGGGAGCACATGAGACGCAGGGCCTGTCCGCATCAGTCGACCTGGAATTAATGGCCAGTCGATTGGACAAGGTCTCAATCATTGAAAAGAAGGTGGATGAGCTGACTCAGCACATGCAGCGAGCCACCACTGCGCGTAACTCCTTTGCACAACCTCCTTCCACACAGGAGACTGTGCAAAACATCCTCCACCGATCCTCCCCTGGGATGGATCCATATCCATCCCCATCTGATTCTTGGACTGGAAGATCGTTCGATCCTTTCTTCACCAGCCGGGGGAACTCCATTCCTCCTTTCCCTGATTCTCAGGAGGTTCCTCAGACCTGCGAGGACCTCAATGCCATCCAGAACGACCCATTCTCCAACACTTACAACCCTGGATGGCGAAACCATCCCAATTTTCAGTGGGCGGGAAATTCCCAAACCCAAAGACCACCTTTTCAGTCCCGCCCACAGCCCTCTCATCACTACCAGCCGCCTCAGCCTCGGCCCAACCCTACTTATCCATCAGGGCCAAATCAAGATCAAATGTCCTTAATCCTTCAGACTCTGGCTGGCATTCAAAAAACGAATGCGGCTATTCAAAAATAGCACAAGGACGAGCTTACTGAAGTTAAAACTCAGCTGGCCCAGTTGGCAAATTCTCGCCAGCCAGGCACACTCCCTTCCCAACCTCTTCCTAACCCAAATAACGTGCCAACCCAGAAGCGCGTTATGAATCCAAATTTAGGCCACGCTCAATGGATTTATCAGGCCCCCACTGCTCCATCTCCAGACGAGATGGAAGCCTCAACTTCTCGTGCGGGATTTCAGCAGCAGCCACCCCTCCTACCAAACCCAAACCAAAACCAGGCTGGATTAAATTCTGTAACAACACGTAGTGGTAAGACAACTCAAGACCCGCATTATCCAAACCACTCCCAGCCTGATAACCATGACCCTAGGATAGTTATCCAAGGTACCGCTGTTCCAGACCCACAACCTGGACCTATCCTAGAAGAACCAACCAAGATCCCGTTTCCCGAGGCCCTGACCAAGGGAAAGAAGACCACCAAACCCGTGGCCCCTGAGGAAGACCTGGTCAAGCTCTTTGAGCAGGTCCACATAAACATCCCCTTGATGGATGCAATCCGCCACGTACCAGCTTACGCACGATTTCTAAAGAATATATGTACACCCCAGCGTAAGCCGCGAACCAAGGGAGGGAGCCCAATTGTTCTGTCAGAGCAAGCCAGCTCTGTAATCCTTAGTAGACTCCCACCCAAGGCAAAAGACCCTGGAACTCCCCTGATCTCCTGTAAGATAGGTGGTACCCAATTTGATAGAGCATTGTTAGACTTAGGTGCATCTATAAATCTGATACCCACATCCTTACTTGACCATCTAGAAGAATCTGAGCTGAAACCAACCGAGGTGACATTACAATTAGCAGATCGATCTATAAAGTCACCAAAAGGGGTTCTCGAGGATGTTATCGTGAGAGTGCGGGATTTCTATTTTCCAGTGGACTTTATAGTCTTAGACATGGATGCACCTGAGAACCCTAGGGATACACCAATCATTCTAGGGAGACCTTTCTTGGCTACTGCTAGAGCCAACATCAGCTGTGAGGAGGGCCAAATAGAGCTTAAGTTTGGAGATCAAACACTGAAAATTGATATATTTAAGGCCCAACAAGGAATTAATTGCGGCGTCATCGAGCAAATTTGTGACATCAAGACTTTGGTTGATGAATCACACCTCCAGAATGACTTGAGTATGCCTCATCAACCACAGAAGGATCTTGACCCGTAAACAGAGGAGTCAAATCCAGATGTGAACAACCCAGTAACTCCCACCCTTAAACCTCACATCTATACTGAACCACCCGCTGCTGCTGAAAACCCCATCCTCGAACTGAAACCCCTTCCTGCTCACTTAAAATACATCTTTTTGGGTTCTGATCAGACCCTTCCTGTGATCATCAATTCCAACCTCAGTCCTGAACAGGAATCCCGTCTGATTGTTGTCCTCCAGCAACATCGCAGAGCCATCGGATGGACTCTCGATGATTTGACTGGAATAAGTCCCTCTTATTGTACTCATCATATCTATTCAGAAGAGGGCACACGACCTTCTCGTGAAATGCAGAGACGCTTAAACCCCAATCTGCAGGAGGTCGTGAAAAAGGAGATCATCAAGTGGTTAGATGCCGGGATCATCTACCCGATCTCCGATAGTCGTTGGGTGAGCCCAATTCAGGTCGTGCCTAAGAAGGCAGGACTCACCACTATAACGACTGAGACCGGAGAAATCATTCCTACCCGATTAGCCAACTCGTGGAGAGTCTGTATAGATTACCGTCGACTCAATTCCTCCACGAAGAAGGATCATTTCCCACTACCCTTCATTGATCAAATTCTCGAAAAATTAGCGGGAAATAGGTTCTTCTGCTTTCTTGACGGGTACTCCGGTTATAACCAGGTGGCAATCCATCCTGAGGACCAAGAAAAGACCACGTTCACCTGCCCCTTCGGAACATACGCTTTCCGAAGGATGCCTTTCGGTCTTTGCAATGCACCCGCTACTTTTCAGCGATGCATGCTTGCCATATTCTCAGATATGGTAGGTGATTATCTGGAAGTCTTCATGGATGACTTTTCAGTTTTCGGAGCATCATTCGACGATTGCCTCCAACACTTGGTCCAGATACTCAGGCGGTGCATCGATGTGAATTTGGTTCTTTCCTGGGAAAAGAGCCATTTCATGGTGCCTGAGGGAATTGTCCTGGGACACTCAATTTCGGAGAAAGGTATCCAAGTGGATCGAGCTAAGGTTAATCTGATTTCTCACCTTCCTATGCCTAGCTCGATCAGGGACATCCGATCCTTTTTAGGGCATGTCGGTTTTTATCGACGATTTATCCCTGATTTTTCAAAAATCGCACGCCCCTTGACCACTCTTCTCTCCAAGGATGTTCCTTTCGAAATCTCCAAGGAATGCACTCAAGCATTTGAAATCCTGCGTGACCGAGTCACCCAAGCCCCGATCCTACAGTCCCCTGATTGGTCTCAACCCTTTGAGATCATGTGTGATGCATCCGACTTCGCTGTAGGAGCGGTTTTGGGGCAGAAAAATGACAAGAAACCTGTGGTCATTTACTACGCCAGCAAAACACTCGATGAGTCTCAGCGTAACTATACAGTTACTGAGAAAGAGCTGCTAGCTGTAGTATTTGCCCTAGAGAAGTTCAGATCGTACCTTCTGGGTTCCCATGTCATCATATACTCGGATCACACGGCTGTGAGGCATCTCCTTGCAAAGAAGGACGCGAAACCTCGATTGATCCGATGGATCTTGCTGTTGCAAGAATTTGACCTTGAGATCCGCGACAAAGCGGGAAAACAAAACGTGGTAGCTGATCACTTGTCCCGTCTTCCTTCTGAAATAATTGACCTTTCCAGACCCATCACTGAGCATTTTCCCGATGAGCACCTGCTGACTATTGGTACTAGCCTTCCATGGTTCGCTAATATTGTAAATTACTTGGCATCTCATCAGACCCCGTTCGATTGGCCGAAGGCCAAGAAAGACAAATTACGCGCTGATGCCAAGTATTACATTTGGGAAGACCCGTACCTCTTCCGCATAGGTGCCGATCAGATCATCCGGAGATGTGTCCCGGAAGGGGAAGTCAACAATATCCTCTCTTTCTGCCATGACCAGGCATGCGGTGGCCATTTTGCCGGGCATAAAACCGCATCAAAAGTCCTCCAGTGCGGCTTTTACTGGCCCACACTGTTCAAAGACGCACACAGTCATTGCAAGGCATGCAGTCGTTGCCAGACTTTGGGCAACATGAGCCGTCGCGACATGATGCCTATGCAACCGATTCTAGTATGCGAAATCTTTGATGTTTGGGGGATTGATTTTATGGGCCCCTTTTCTGTTTCGGATGGTTTCGAATACATTCTGTTGGCTGTGGACTACGTGTCCAAATGGATCGAAGCCATACCGACCCGAACCTGTGATCACAAAATCGTTCTCAAATTCATTCATCAACACATTTTCTCAAGGTTCGGGATTCCTCGTGCAATAATTTCTGATGGGGGGACCCATTTCACAAATGCTCAGTTTAGGTCACTGATGACCAAATACGGGGTGTCTCACCGAATCTCTACTCCTTACCACCCCCAAACTAATGGTCTAGCTGAGCTGTCTAATCGGGAGATCAAGAAAATCCTGCAAGTCACTGTTCGACCTGACAGGAAGGACTGGTCGTCCCGACTTCCGGAAGCATTGTGGGCCTATAGGACCGCCCACAAGACCCAATTGGGCATGTCTCCCTTTAGATTGGTGTACGGAAAGGCATGCCACCTTCCCGTCGAACTGGAGCATAAAGCCTATTGGGCAGTACGGAACTGTAATCTAGATCTTTCCAAGGCTGGGACCCACAGAAAACTCCAAATAAGCGAGATCGATGAATTACGCATAGACGCGTACGAAAACTCGCAAATCTACAAGGAGCGGGTTAAAGCCTTCCACGACAAACACATCTCGAGAAAGATCTTTCATCCTGGTCAAAAGGTCCTACTCTTCGATGCCCGACTCAAACTCTTCCCAGGAAAACTGAGATCTAAGTGGGTCGGACCATATTTGGTCCGACAGGTTTTTGGAAATGGAGCAATCGAAATCAGTCCACTCAGCCACGATTCTGAACCTTTCATCGTAAACGGTCAGAGACTCAAGCCGTTCATTGATGTAACTTCTACTGATTTGGCTGAGGCATCTTATATCCTCCTTTCCCCTTGAGCTTATTGCGCCCAGCCGATGGCGTAAAACTCAGCGCTTAACGGGAGGCAGCCCGTCATTCTCTTTGAAAACCTGAAACTTGTTCTGACACCTTTCAGCACTCGAAGTTCACCCTTACAGACAGCCGACCCCAACTCAGATGTTCGCATCTGAGATTTGAAATCGTCCGCAAAAAAAAAAAAAAAAAAAAAAAAAAAAATTTCAACCCGACCCATCCACTCACCCAAATTTCTGTCTTAAGGAATGAACTAAGACCCCCTAGATTACAATGAGGACATTGCAAATCTTAGGCATGGGGGGGTATGAAAGTACAAAAACTCGTAAGAAAAGGTTTCAAACAAAAAAATTCACATATGCCAAAAACACCATAAAAATTAAAAAAATTTTTCGAAAAAGAATAAGAGGAAAAGAGGAGAAGAAAATTTTGTGAAGGAGAAAAGAAACAAAATGAAAAAGGAGCACAAAATTATGAGAAAAAGTGATAGTCATTAGTAAGGAACTAAGGAATTAACCTAAGCTCTAGACCTCATTCAAGAAAAGTGCACAATAAGATTAGTAAAGAATGCAAACCTTAGGCATTCTTGAATAGACTCTTAGTACCCATTAAGATTTGGACACTCTTCAAGAGGTTGAGGAAAATGAAAAGCTGAAGTATTAGGTCTAAAGCTTAGGGAGTATTCGGCCTCGTTAACTAATTTTTGGTTTACGGGACTCAGTAACCTAAGCACCCTAATCTCACACACAGCCTGGTTCAGTAAGCGTAAAAATCAGAATCACGCAGAAGCGTTGCAAAAATCTGAAAAGAACACCTAGAATAGGAGCGGCCGATCAACACAAGTTGATTTGGACGAGTTCCCAGCGCAGAGAGGCGAGAAATCCCCTCGAAGATGCGTAACAAAATATCATCTCCTCGGTGCTTGTCTCTTAGGATATTTACATATCCTACTGGGGGCATGTAAGCACTCTGCTAGTTCAGATTCCATGGATGGCATTATCTCGAAGTGTCAATTGCCAGGGTCTGGATTCGGCCACGGAATACCATGGATGGGATTATCCCGAAATCTCAATAGCCAGGATTCCGGGGGTTGCCATGGGCGGTGCTATCTCGAAGCATCGATCGCCAGGAACCCTTGAGGATTGATGATGGGAGCAAGGAATCTGATACAGACCGTGTTGAAAAGCCAATCCTAGGCTAGAACTAAAAAGAAAACGAGAGAGAAAACTCTCCAAACAGAAAAATTTTCTATCTCTCTCTTACAAAACGCACTGCGAACTGAGCCAGGGCTAAAATCATTTCAAGCACGGGTGCTTTAACCACGAAGTCCAATAAACCTTAGGTTAGTTCTTGTGGGCCTTAAAAACCTTTGCTAAAAGACTGAGGCTAAGGCTAGACAGATTTGGATCTTGATTGGTACTAGAGTACCTTTTAGGCCTATGGTCAGCATTCTAACCTAATCTATGCTCAAATAAAAAAAGGCACTTATCTAAAACTATTAAAAACTTCATGGTCTAGAACAAGGGTTGAAACCTTAAGTTTTTGCTAAGGGACTAGCAAAAGCTAGGCATGGGGGTATGATAAGAACCTCATCATGAGCCATAACTAGCTCATTTTGACCCAATACAAAGGATAAAAGCTCCTACATAACTCAAGGAAAGGCTTAACTCAGAGAATTCTGAGTTTAAGGAGAAAACAAGTCATAAGGGGTAAAAATGCAATTTCACCAGTATAATCTGCATACAGGGTAATTCAGGGCCCAAACATAGGTCAAAGCAGCTTAATAAGAATAAAAGTGGGATGAAATGATCTAGCAAGGGCTACAGCAATTCCAAGAAACTAAATGATAAATCTGTAACCCTAGAACAACCCACTTCAATTCACAAGGTTCGAGGCAAAGTAAAAATAGAATAAACCCTCTAAAATTCATAGAAAAATAATCTCTAGGGTTTAGAACCTTCAATTTGGCCTTTAGAACCCATTTTGACCTACATTGAGAACCATGCCCAATTAATAACTTAATTTGGGTTTTTGCGCAAATTGACCGGTCAAACAAGGTTTAATATGAAAATGAAATTCACCATCAGATTCCTTAGGTCCTAATTAGTCATGTATAAAAACTTGAGCCTAAGAAGAAACCTCCTTGACCGACTTTACACTTTGGTCCTCATATATTCACTCTTTGGCCCTCAACTTTTGAACCCTCGCATTTTGGCCCCTAACTCTCCTTCGTTCTTTGCAATCAGGTCCCTCCTGCAAAAACCTGCCAGCACCATGCTCCGGCGACCTTGCGCGGAGCATGGCGCCGCGCAGGGTGAGGTGGGAGACCTAGCAAGTAAACCGGGGGTGCCCTGCGTCGTCAGCCGTCGCAGGGGCACCCCCCTGGTCATTGTAGCCCACCATACCGGCCGTGCGAACGCACGGACGGTATGGGTTCGTGTTTCCGACCATTCTCCGGCGAGGGAGACACGTCGTCTCCCTCCGCCTTCCTCCCTGTTTCATCCCAATAAATACCCCCCCGCTGCTCCACCGACCAGAGTAGCCTGGATCTGACGGAGAAAATCCCCAACTTCCTTCTCTTCTTTCTCCGGCAGACGCTCACCAGCTCCGGCGGTTTCCTCCCCCTCCACCTCTTCGCTCTGCCGCAATACCAGCAGCAGAGATTTCCTCCCCTGCTCTTCCCGCGCCACGCCGCACCCAGCTGGCGCCTCTCCGGCTCTCTGCTCGCCACCGCCCCTTTCCCTGAGCATCGTCTTCTCCGGCGACAGTCGATACGACTGTCGCCCTGTTCCTCCCCCTTCGTCCCTGCAAGTAAGCTAGAGCTACTCCCCTTCTCCTCCTCTTTCTTTCCCCGCTTTCAATTTATTCAATTAAGCCCTCTACCGACCCTGACCACCTTCACCCCCTTCGCCTCCGACCACCCTCCGGCGAGCCGCTCCCATCACCTCAGCAACCCACACGGCTCGCCGACCCTCACCGAACCTCCGCCTCATCACACTGAGCACCCCCCACCCCTCCACTGCCACTCCACACCTCCGTAACATTCCCCCGAACAAACCCATTCCTCCGGTTGCAGTCCGACCCAGGGCTGCCGCCAGACACCTCCTTGCGGCCTGCCGCGCAGCTCCTCACCTTCGCCGTGCCACGGCGAAGGTTCCCCAGTGGTTTGATCAGGCCGCGAGGCCATATTCATGTCCGACAGGTTTAGAGGTTCAACCGCCATTAACGCACATTGAAGCAGCTTCTCCCGCGCTCCAGGCTTGAGGACTCCAGGTCTCCAGCTGCTGCGGAGTACAGGGAGTATTGCGAAGGCAGCCAGCCAGCAACCTATGCAAATAGAAGCCGCAGCTGCAGAAGCCAGGCCGCGGTCTCCTAGCAGGCGCACGCGAGGAACGGTCTGCGTTTAGTCCCACATCGGTAAGCCTCACACCCATTCCACTGTTTAAATTGATTTCGTGCACTGGCCTTATTGCCTCAGTACACGGGGTGAGGTCCCCTTACACCCGCCCGGTTACCCGGTCTCGTCCGCGCTCACGCCCCGCGGACCTGACCCGACCCGACTTAGACTGACATGCACTCCTCGCCCACCACGCACGCCGGTGGGCCTGGACCCGGGCGTGACCCGAACCCGATTACCCGGTAGCTCTGGGAGAGCTTTCCTAAGAGTGTTTTCAGAGAGAAAGAGAGACGCGGGGGAGGGGGGTAGAGTAGGTTTTGCCTCTGACGAAAAAAAAAACTCTGAAGTGTGCAGGCACAGGCGAAGAAGAAGACCCGCGGAAGAAGAAGGAGCTGCACTGTAGCAAATGCGTAGTTAAGTCGTCTAAGTACCGGGTCAGACGACGGAAGGTCAGCAGCCAGAGCAGGAAAGAAGGCAGGCTGAAGAAGAAGGAAGAGCAACGACCAAAGCAGAAGAAGAAGAAAGGAAGACTTAGTAGCTGAAGGCAGAAGCTCTGCAGCCATAAAGAGGAAAAGGGAACAGAGAAAGGGTCACCACAATTACAGAAAAAGAAGAAGAGAGGTCAAGACAGAAACCAAGGAAGAAGAAGAAAGAGATCTGAAGAGGAGCATCACCTCTGCAGAACGAAGAAGAAGAACAAGGAGCTCTGAAGAAAGAAGATAACCACCAAAGCAGGAACAGCAGGAAGAAGCACCTCTGCAGAACAAAAAGAAAGAAAGAGATCTAAAGAAAGAGAGAAAGAAGAGCATCCCCTCTGCAGAACAAAGAGAAAACAACAAATTCTTTCCCTCTCTCTGTCTTTATTTTGTAAAAGAAACATGTATATCTCTAGAATACAACTTGCTCCCTGAGTTAGACCTCGGGAACTCTTTTATTTTCCGAGTAAAAAATTTATATTTGAAATGTTGGTCATAACCGGCTTTACTACAACGTTATAACAAAACAAAACCGACGTTTCACCTGGCGATTAACATTTCGTGATAATGCCGCCCATGGTATCTGAACTAGCAGAGTGCTTACATGCCTCCAGTAGGATATTTAAATATCCTAAGAGACAAGCACCGAGGAGACGATATGTTATGCATCTTCGAGGGGAATTTCCCTACTCTCCGCGCCGGGAACTCATCCAAATCAATTTGTGTTGATTGGCCGCTCCTAATCTAGGTGACTTTTTCAGAACATTAAATGCTTTTGCGTGATTTTGATATTTATGCGCATTGAACCAGACTGTGTGTCAATTTGGGGTGCTTAGGTTACCGAATCCCGCAAACCGGAGATCAATTAACGAGGTCGAATGCTTCCTAAGCTTTAGACGTAATACTTAAGCTTCGCATTTTCCCCAACCTCTTGCGGATTATCCAGATTTTAACGGATACGTGAATTTTTAAGCTAACAAATCTAGCCCAAGAGGCCTAAGACCAGCGTTCCCGCTAATCTCTTGTTATGTCTTCTTAGCACTTTTTCTTTTATCTCTTTTCTTGATCTGGTCTAGAACTTCAGTTAATTCCTTAATCTTTTACTAATGACTATTTCTTTTTCTTTTTCATTTTGTGCTCCTTTTTGTCATTTTTCTCTTTTTCTCCTTATGAATATGTGGCTCACAAAATTTCCTCCCTCCCCCATTTTTTTGTTCTTTTTCATAATTTTTCAATTTTTTTTTGACATATGTGAATTTTTTGTGAGAATCCTTCTGATTTTTTTCTTAGTTCTGTATGTATGCACTTTATCACCCCCCATGCCTAAGTTTTGCAATGTCCTCATTGTAAACCGAGGGTGTGAATTAGTGTTGAGGTCAGTGGCTTAGAACAAGATACATCGGGTGGGTGAATGGGTCGGAAATGACTGATGTGGATGATTTTAAGCTCTGATACGTGTACCAGAGGTGGGATCAACTGTCTAAGGCTGAACTCAAGGTGTAATGGATGTGGAGTACGGACGGATAATCAGACAGGTCTCTGTTTTTGGGATTCCGGGTTGCCTCCCGTTAAGCGCTAAATTTGATGCCTTCAGCCGAACGGAAAATGGGGTGGAGAGGGAGTGGTCAAATCAATGGAATTTTGGAAAACAAGCACCTTGATTAAGAGCCTGGTTGGTCCAACCAGGTGCTTGTTAAGATCAGTGGGCTGATGATGCAGCCCAAACCCAATAAGTCTGGTGGGTTGATCGATGTAGATCAACAAATGCGGCACCCACCATATGCAGTGAAGTTCTGATGGATATGGAAGTGAAGACTCGGGTTCAGGATGAGTCGACTCAGCCTGGTCAGAGTAGGGTTCCAAAAAATAATCAATGTAAGGTGTGGAATCCCTACAGGGGTGATCAAAGAATGATGGCTCTTATTTTTCGATCTGATCAATGCCTGATACCCGGTATAGATATGGAGTTGAATCATCTACAAATGGCTCAGTGAGAGGTGAATCGGAATAGACATTGAGTCCAGTTGGGGGTCAAGGTAGAGAACGGGTTTTGATTGGTTCTGTATATGTGGAGCAGGTGGCTTCAAAGAAAATTGGCTTATTATAATCAGGAAGTAGATTTTCTTCGATGTTATGGTCAGATTCGAAATCGTCGGAGAGTTTTCGAAAATCAAAATTTGAATGAGATTCAAGATCATGAGTTCCACCATAGAATAAATCATATGTTGTATACTCAGCAGCCTGACTGGGGTCTAGCCTAAATGTTAATTCTGAGCTTAAAAGAGTATCCTTATCTAGTAGAGGCTCAGGTTCTAAGCTAGTAGGGCAGACCCAATTGAAACCCCGCTCGCCCAACTCCTCAGTTTCTGTGTCGTAGATTGGCATGACTTCCGAAAAATCGATTCGTTCCTCTGAGGAGGTTGGCGAGGGATATTCATCAAATGGAGGCCCAAAATCATATTCTTCATTAAAAGATTGATCTTCTTCATATGGGGCCCTGAAATCTTCAAAATAGATTTCAGATCTAGGTTCTAGGCTTCAGATGTGGGTTGAATTACTAGAATCTAGGTCTGAATAACCTTCGAGGGTCACCTTATCAGAATAAGGGATGGAATTTATACCCTCGAGAGGTTCAATTCTACTCTCATACTTGCAGGAGTTTTGGGATTCTAAAATGGGCTCATCATGGTATTTTCCTGCATTTGGAGCTTCCCAACCTTCTTCAATATCCGGCACATTGTACTCCATCTGGGTTGGGAATCCACAACCATTTTGTGCCTCAAACTCGAGATCAGATTTATCTTCGATGTTGTCCCAAGATAGTTCCTCCTCTGTTTGTGGTATATATGGGTATTTCTGGTCAATAACTTGTTTTACTAATCTCATTATCTCTTCCCATTTTTCAAGACTATCTTGGTGTTGCTTCCAAAGTCGAGGATTTGTCATACATTGAAGGTATTCAATATTGTGCAGTTTTTCTATCTCAATGTATGCAGTAATGATCAAGTCACGGGTTGATCCTTTTGTGGCTTCTGCTAATAGTACTTGGGCACAAGTTATGATAAAGGTTGTAGTTATTTTGACATCAACCTGAATGTTCCCTACTATTGTTGAGGTTTCTTCATTTTCATAGAATTTCATGGCATCCTCAATCATTTTATCTCTCATGGATCTCTGATATTCAGGTTTCTCGAATGGTAGTCCTAGGTGGTTTAGCTGCATATTTGGATCAGGTGGTGGAATCAAGATGTAGAATCAAGTTATGAAGCGATCAGATCTAAATAACGAGTCCCACTGAAAATGTGTATGTGTGCTCTAAAGAGAAAGGATGAGGGACTAGAGATGTTTTTGACCCAATCAAGACACCCAAAGATGTTTGGATGACTATGGAGGTTCGGGGCGAATGGACCCCTGGATCAGAAGATCGTCCACCTGAGAATTACCTGGCCAGCCAGAGAGGGAGAGTCCCGTAAAGATCCCTACATGGTAGAACGTCCCCACGGGTTACAGGGCTTCCCCCACCCGACCTCTCTTGTCACTGAGATTCCAGGTAGACCAGAATGGGGACCTTGACCTCTTAAGTCTACCACTTTTATTTCAAAGGTGCTTTAGGGTTCTCACTTGAACTTTAGATGTTTTGATGTTGTGACCTAATTTAGAGGTTGGTTGACCCAAGGGGTCAACTTCACCTGACCTGTCCTATAGATGGCAGAATGATTCTAGGTTCGGAGCCTAGAGGTCACCCTGATTTGACTCCCAGGTTATTAGGTCCAAAAATTTTAAGATTCAAGTGATTTTAGAGCCTTTTTTTTTCTTAGGGTTTGTCTCGTTAAGATCTCTTTGTTGGTGCTGGAGCACCACGATCATTTGTTTTGATGATAACAAAACACGTGTTATTTAACATTTGCAATTTGAGTCCTAGATTTCAGGTCAATTGCAAATGTGGACGTGTTTAGACGGAGTTCGAGCTCGCATCCAGGACGGATTGGAGGAGCTTGACGAAAAACAGAGGAGGTTCGCGTGGAGCGATAGATTGAAGATGGAAGGAAATGAAGAAGAGGATAGATTTCCTGCTTTTGTACTTGTTGTATTTTTCGTTTCTTTTGTTGCTCTTTATTTCCTTAGAAATTATGTTAAAGAGCCTCAAAGAACCCTAACAGTAGTCCTAGGAACACCGGCACAACCCTAGGATACTTAGGTTTTCTGTAGAATACTTAGAAAACCAATATAGGGTTCAAACAACACTTCCAGACGTCTAATTCCCAAATCAGACGTCTGATAAAGTATTGTAATACGTCTGACTGTTGTTTCAGACGTTTGATATCTGTTAGGCTGGAGACAGCTAGTTCTGTCTGATGAAATCAGACGTCCGGACCTAATACCAGACGTCTTAGGAGACTTCTGATGGACTTGCCAGACGTCCAGATAGTGGACCGTTGGCTAGCTTAGCAGGCACTCAAGGATATGACCGTTAGAGCCTTATCAGATGTCCATACGACTGTCCAGACGTCTGATAATTGACCGTTTTGCCTTGGCTGACCCAAAATCTCTTCTCAGAGATTTTCTAGCCGTTGCAACGGTTGGAAAATCCATTCCGTAGGAAAAGTTGGTTTCCAGACGTCCAGGCATAGTGTCAGACGTCCTGTATGTCGTCTGATCAACTTGAACAAAAACCCTGTTTAGATCTGATTCAAGTCAGGAGGAAACCCGCATAGAATCAGACGTCTTACCTTTAAATCAGACGTCTTAAAGTGGCCTTCCAGACGTCTGATGCCATAGTTAGACGTCTGATAACCCTGTCAAGTGTAATCATTGTCCAGATTTCGGCCTGATTCTCTTGGGCTTTGTTCCCAACGGCTATACAACCCTTCCTAAGCCTTCCAAAGCCTTCCTAAGGCCTCTATAAATAGAGGGGAGCCTTTACACACCTAGACACACAAGATATATACAAGAGAAACACTAAGAAAGACACAAGACACACTTAGCTATACACTCTCACACTCTTGTGTCCAAGAAGCTGTTGCTCTCTAAGCTCAAGTTCTACATCTTGAGAGCATCAAACCGTTGCGCACCCGCTCTCCCGCCGTTGTCTACGAGAGCGAAGTTGCGCCATCGCGTGGCTCACACATCCGCGTCATGGATGCACTCCTTGCAAAGGGGAGTTTCCTATTTCCTATAGAAGCTAGGTTTAAATTCCTTTGTTGGCTCTATAGGACTACTTGTTTTATTTTATCTTTGTCTTTTGGTTGGGTATTCGCTTTGCGAATTCCCGTCTCCTTCGTGGGACAAAATCCTTCTCGTGGAGAGAAGGGGTTGAGGAACGCTACCCTCGTACTTGTAGCGTGGTTGTACTAAGGTTGAATCACCCTCGTTTTAAAATGATTCAGTTAGTGGATTTGATCAACTAGGTTGATCGGAAAATCCTAACTCGAGAGGGTTAGGTGGTGGTTTTCACCCGTTTTGGGTTTCCACCTAAAAACATTTGTGTACTTGTGCGATTGATTTTTTGTGAGATTGCTTTATATTTCAATTACGCATTTTTTACGTCACCCCTCCTAGTAGGGGAACCTTCAATTGGTATCAGAGCAGGTCTCGCAAAATCGACGTTACAAACCGGCGAGGATCCAGATCATGGAGGGAAGCATAGCCGCAATCAGAATCTCCGAAGGGCAGTCCACCGTCCGACCACCCTACTTTGACGGGAACAACTACAACTACTGGAAGTTGCGGATGAAGACATGGCTTCAAGCCACCGACTTCACAGTCTGGGCCAGATGCGAGACGCCATTTGAGATCCCAGAAAAACCCGCGGGAGGCTACTCGCAGCAGCAGATCCGGGAGCTCTCTCTCAACGCGAAAACAATGAACGCGTTGTATTGCACGCTCAGCCCGGAGGAGTTCAACAGAATCTCGCAATGTGCCACCGCATACGAGATTTGGCACACATTTGAGGTAACTCACGAAGGTACCTCTAAGGTAAAAACTTCTAAAATTAATTTACTTTCTCAAGAATTTGAATCTTTTTCTATGAAACCTAACGAGTCTTTAAGTGAGATGAACACTAGGTTCACTCTCATTGTAAATAATTTGAAAGCATTAGGGAAGACCTTCATCAAGGGGGAGCTTCAAGGGAAGCTTCTTCGTTCCCTTGGACCGGAGTGGGTACAGAAAGTCACCGCTATCGAGGAGGCGAACGAAGTAGAGGAGCTCAACATGGAAGATCTCCTAGGCAATCTAATGGCCTACGAGACAAAATTGAAGCAAAAGAAGAAGGATACACCGGAGCCCAAATTGAAGAAGACTCTTGCCTTCAGAGCCGCGTTGGATAGCGAGGTAAGTTCCGACGATGAAGACTTTAGAATTTTACTTAAAAATTTTTCCAAGTTTTGTAGGGAATTAAAGAAAGGGAAAAAGGAGAAGGAAAGCCCGAGATGTTGCTACCATTGCAACGAGAAAGGGCACCTACGGCCAGAATGCCCTCTTCTCAAAAAGGAGAAGAAAAAGGAAAAGGAAAAGAATTCTAAGAAGAAGGCATTCCAAGCCACTTGGGACGATTCCAGCTCGGAGGAAGAAGAAGAAGAAGAAACCGCTTGCTTTGGTTTCATGGCCAGAGGAACCAACAGCGACAGCGAAAGTGGAAGTGACGACAGCGACAACGAGGTAAATTTCGATTTAAAAGAAGCTTTTAATGAACTATTTGAGATTAGTAAATCACTTAAAATAGAAAACAAAAGTATTAAAAAGAACCTTAGTTTTCTTAAAAATGAAAATGATAGGTTAGAAAAACAACTTAAGGACATAGAAGCTAATCCTAGAATTGATAACCTATTATTAGAAAATCAAGACCTCATCAATGAAAATAATAAATTGATTGAGGAAAATGATAGTCTAAAGTTAGAAATCTATGATTTAAAGACTAAGATGCAAACTATAGAAAAAGAAATCGCATGTCTTAGGGAAAATTCTAACAAATTAATCAACAAAGTAGATAATTTTTATAGCCCTAAGGTTGAGAAAGGATCTCCGTCAAGGAGACCCGCTAACAAATCCGAATCCAAGCCCACTTGGATACCGAAAAAAGAATTGGAATCTTGTTTTGTAGGTTTCAAGGATAACTACAACACAAAGGACTGGACCTACAAACTCAAAGCTGGTCAACTCGAGTTGGGAGAACCAAGGAGTAGACCAAGGAGGAGAACAAGAAGACCGACAAGACGGCGAACAAACGACGGACCCGCCGCACGTCGACCACCAGATTGGAGACCGGCGCCAATGCCCGGGCCTCCAAGCTACGGATGGGAGCCCCATCCGATGTGGCATCCACCACCACCATTTGGCCCACTTTATTGGCCATGGTAGGTGAGGTAAAATTCTTAACCCTATCTTGTTATAAGCATTTAGATAGGGGGAGTTAAAAAATGAAAAATGATGAGCTAATTGTCAATTTTTAAGGGGGAGATATAAGTTAGCTAGATTTCCTTTAGTAAGGGGGAGAAAAATAATAGCTATCTTGTTGTTACAAAAAGGGGGAGAATATCACCTTTGTTAAAATAAATTTATAGAAGAGCATGTTTTAAGGGGGAGTTATAGGAAATGTAAAATCAATCAAACTTTTTTGATAATGTCAAAAAGGGGGAGGATTTTATGCATCATTATTTACGGTTTTGTCATCATCAAAAAGGGGGAGATTGTTGGTGCTAGAGCACCACGATCATTTGTTTTGATGATAACAAAACACGTGTTATTTAACATTTGCAATTTGAGTCCTAGATTTCAGGTCAATTGCAAATGTGGACGTGTTTAGACGGAGTTCAAGCTCGCATCCAGGACGGATTGAAGGAGCTTGACGAAAAACAGAGGAGGTTCGCGTGGAGTGACAGATTGAAGATGGAAGGAAATGAAGAATAGGATAGATTTCCTTCTTTTGTACTTGTTGTATTTTTCGTTTCTTTTGTTGCTCTTTATTTCCTTAGAAATTATGTTAAAGAGCCTCAAAGAACCCTAACAGTAGTCCTAGGAACACCGGCATAACCCTAGGATACTTAGGTTTTCTGTAGAATACTTAGAAAACCAATATAGGGTTCAAACAGCACTTCCAGACGTCTAATTCCCAAATCAGACGTCTGATAAAGCATTGTAAGACGTCTGACTATTGTTTCAGACGTCTGATATCTGTTAGGCTGGAGACAGCTAGTTCTGTCTGATGAAATCAGATGTCCAGACCTAATACCAGACGTCTTAGGAGACGTCTGATGGACTTGCCAGACGTCCAAATAGTGGACCATTGGCTAGCTTAGCAGGCACTCAAGGATATGACCGTTAGAGCCTTATCAGACGTCCATAGGACTGTCCAGACGTCTGATAATTGACCGTTTTGCCTCGGCTGACCCAAAATCTCTTCTCAGAGATTTTCTAGCCGTTGCAACGGTTGGAAAATCCATTCCGTAGGAAAAGTTGGTTTCCAGACGTCCGGGTATAGTGCTAGACGTCCTGTATGTCGTCTGATCAACTTGAACAAAAACCCTGTTTAGATGTGATTCAAGTCAGGAGGAAACCCGCATAGAATCAGACGTCTGACCTTTAAATCAGACGTCTTAAAGTGGCCTTCCAGACGTCTGATGCCATAGTTAGACATCTGATAACCCTGTCAAGTGTAATCATTGTCCAGATTTCGGCCTGATTCTCTTGGGCTTTGTTCCCAACGGCTATACAACCCTTCCTAAGCCTTCCAAAGCCTTCCTAAGGCCTCTATAAATAGAGGGGAGCCTTTACACACCTAGACACACAAGGTATATACAAGAGAAACACTAAGAAAGACACAAGACACACTTAGCTATACACTCTCACACTCTTGTGTCCAAGAAGCTCTTGCTCTCTAAGCTCAAGTTCTACATCTTGAGAGCATCAAACCGTTGCGCACCCGCTCTCCCACCGTTGTCTACGAGAGCGAAGTTGCGCCGTCGCGTGGCTTACGCATCCGCGTCATCGACGCACTCCTTGCAAAGGGGAGTTTCCTATTTCCTAAAGAAGCTAGGTTTAAATTCCTTTGTTGGCTCTATAGGACTACTTGTTTTATTTTATCTTTGCCTTTTGGTTGGGTATTCGCTTTGCGAATTTCCGTCTCCTTCGTGGGACAAAATCCTTCTCGTGGAGAGAAGGGGTTGAGGAACGCTACCCTCGTACTTGTAGCGTGGTTGTACTGAGGTTGAATCTCCCTCGTTTTAAAGTGATTCGGTTAGTGGATTTGATCAGCTAGGTTGATCGGAAAATCCTAACTCGAGAGGGTTAGGTGGTGGTTTTCACCCGTTTTGGGTTTCCACCTAAAAACATTTGTGTACTTGTGCGATTGATTTTTTGTGAGATTGCTTTATATTTCAATTACGCATTTTTTACGTCACCCCTCCTAGTAGGGAAACCTTCACTCTTCAATCAAGGTCTTGGGTGACACATTGATGCGGGAAAGTTTATTTCCTTTTATGCAGGGATGTGTGACTAACACTCCAAGATCCTACTGTAGAAACCCTAATTTGGTTCTATTTCCAATCCTTTTTTTCTTTTTCACAGAAATTCTCTTTGGACTTGAAAGCAAGAAGTGTGTTGTCCGTAAAGATTAAGAGTTATTTCTATTAGGCACATGAATTTGTGGGATGGAATCTAAAAAAAAATGACTCCAACTTCAAGAAGAATTAAAAAATTTTTGCAAAATTAGGAAACGTTTGCCTTAAAGATGATGATTACTATATAAAGAAGGCAATTGATTCCTAAATTGATTTTCTTCCTTTTGTCTTTTCAGGATTAGGGGATGGTTTAAGGAAGAAAAGAAATTACCTGCCCTGGAGTGGTTGACTTGCAGGAGGGATTTTCTCGTGAAATACCTGCAAGATCAAAACAAAGCAAAGTAGGGCAAGTTAGTGTTCAATATGATAAAAAGAATGTAGAGACTAGTGGTAAATTGCGCGTTGCTCCCCGGCAACGGTGCCAAAATGTTCATTCGTTTTCGATCGGGTTTTAAGAGATAATACGTTGTAGTATAGCCGACAAAGCGTTCAAACAAATAAAGAATTTTATTACTCAAAAATCGGAGTATCCGAGGTCGAACACAAGGAGCAATTGGAATTTACTACTAATCTCAAATGTAATTGAACACTTTAATTTACTCAAAACTTTAATTCAAATATGAATGTATGCGGCTAAAAGTAATTATGACAAAAGAAATGAAATTGGACGTCTGATCTTGTGATCAGACGTCTTAAAAGTGTTATTCTTCTCTTCTGATATTTCTTTCTCTGCAGCCTCTCTTTTTCCTTGCTTCTTTCTCTTCTTCTCAGCAGTCTCTCCTTCTTCCTTCTTCTTTTCTCTTCTGCGAATGCTTCTTCCTCTTCCTTGGTCTTCTATTCTTCCTTCTATCTTCTTCTGATTCTGTGTTGGCTTTCTGCGAAGGCTTTTTCTGCCTTGGTCTCTTCTTTCTTCTCCTTTGGCTCTGCAGTCCTTTCTTTCCACCTTCTCTTTTCTCTTCTTCTTCCCAGCAGTCTCTTTTTCTTCTTCTTCTCTGCCTTGCTCTTCTTCTACTTCTTCTCTTCTTCCTCGCGAAGTCTTCTCCTCCCTTGGTCTTCTTCGCTCAGTTCTTCTTCTGCTTCTCCTTGGGCTAAGTCTCTCAACGCTCAGTCTGCCTGCATAGAGAGGTGGAAGCAAAGCCTAACCCTTCCCCTCTACCTGAACGTCTCTCTCTCTCTCTGCAATTCGCTCAAGGATGCTCTCCCAGAGCCACCGGTATTTGGGTCAGATCTCGCACCCGGGACAGGCGCACCGGCAGGTGGGTGATGCGCGAGGAGTGCTCAGGTTAGGGTCGAGTCGGATCCCGCCAGATCTGCGAGGTGAAAAAGCGGACAAGGCGAGCGTGGGTCAGGTGAGGAAGATGGAGGTGGTCAGCGACGGTCGAGGGGCAATTGAATGAAATAACAGGGGGAAAAGAGAGAGGGGAAGATGGAGAACAAATCTAACCTACTTACAGGGATGAAGGGGACGGAGAGGCAGACAGCTGTACCTACTGTCGCCGGAGAAGCTGCCTAGTGGAGGTGGACGGCGGTGACGACGGGGCTGAGGTGGCGTGCGCGCGTATTGCACGACGTGGAGGAGAATCAGGAAGATGTCTCTGCCACTGGTTTTGTGGCAGAGCGAACAGGGAGGAGAGGGGGGCTCGCCGGAGTTCGCTGGGTTCTTGGCTGGAGAAGAAGAGACGAATTGGAGGTGGACGTCTGGCCAAGTCAAGCTAAAAATGAGCGGCCAGGTTTGGAGGTTCTTTTATAGGCATTGGGCCGTGCTTTCAAAGCGTTGAGGGCACACCTGTGTCTCTGATGGCTCACCGGAGAAGGAAAGAGGTTAGATACCCAAATCCCTCGTGCGTTCGCATGAGAGATTGGGTTCACACGAGAGATTGTGATTGGCCTTAGATGGAAGGAAATTCCTCAGAGAATCTCCCTTCCATTTCTGGGAGGGAATCTCTGAGGAATCAGAGAGTAATCCCTCTCTAAACCTCGCCGGAGGTTGGTTCTGCCCTAACAATGGCAGCAGGACCTGATTACAAAGGTGGCGATGAAATTAGGGGGCTCTCTGGAAGGATTTTCAAAAGATAGGGACCAAATTGTGATTTGGGTGTACTAAATTGCAAAGTAGGTCAAGATGACCTCCCCTTTGGTCCAAATTTTGGTACAAACCTAATTTGGACCTAAGGAATCCAATGGTAAAGTTGGATTTTAGGTTTGACCTTGTTTGATAGGACATTTTGCGTAAAAACCCAAATTAGGTCAGTTGATGAGCTAGGACCCTAATCTAGGTCAAACTAGGTTCCAAAGGCCAAATTGAATGTTCTAAACCCTAGAGGATATTTTTCCATGATTTTTAGAGGGTTTACTTGATTTTTATCCTGACCGGAACCTTGTTAATTTGAGCAGGTCTGTTTTAAGGTTACCAAATGTCATTTAATTCCTAAATTGCACATGAACCCATTTCTGATTGACTCAACCCACCTTTTATCTTATTTAGACCTTTTGACCTATGTTTTGCCGATGAGAAATCCCGTTTATGTACTGCAATGGTAAAATTGCAGTTTTAACCTTTAATTCATGTTTTCTTCTCAGAGCACTTATTCCTTCATTTAGGCCTTCTTCTAGGTTATGTAGGAGCTTTTATCTTCTTTATTGGGTCAAAATGAGCTAGTTATGGCTCATGATGAGGCTCTCATCAGAAATCCACAGTCCTCCACGCGCCACGTCATTGCTTGATCCACTGCTCATCGCACATCCGACGGTCAAATTCTATCTGCACCTGCCTTCATTGGATTTAATCTTCGGAGTGTGCCTTGATTACACATTGCACCCTATGCGTAAGGCACATGACTGCTGCGCTGTCCTCCGCTCTTTGTCGCGTTTTAGTTTTAAAGCTTGAGCATTTAAGACTGTTGGATGGCAATCCAACGGTCAAGAACACTTGACCCTTCCATACAGAGATTTGTGAAGCATTTCCTTGATGGATTCTCAGTCATTGGATCTCATATCCGATGGTTTAAATGCATTGATCATCTGATAAAGAGTTGTTGCAGGCGTGCTTGGGCCATTTGCATGGTTGGGATGGCACCACATGGTGCCATCCTAACCATCCATCTTCAAAATCTCGTAGGTGGTGTCATGGATGTCGAATTGGATCGATTCTTACGTCGTTGGGCTACAATCGTCGATTCGAATCCATTCATGCAGTCGAATTCTTCATCTAAGGTTCAAATTTTCACCACCTTACCCCTTAACCTCTGATCTTCCTCGAACTGCATTTGATACTACAGAAGTCCGATCGAGGCAATTTTAGAAGCGTTGGACTCTGATCATCGCCTTGATTAGATTTATATAGTTAGGTTTTCAATTTGAGGCCTCGAAATAATGTTGCCCTGTCCCATGGCCACAATAAGAGGCGAATTACTATATAATTTGTATAAATTAATCTAAATACATGATGATGCATGTTATACAATATTTATAATGCATGATACTTTCATGACCCTAGGAACATGCATAAATAAGCATTTTAGGTAAATTAGATGTGTGCACATCATCTCCCCCTAACTCACAGAAGCAGCAACAACAATCAGAGAAAGACTTATGATCGGGAGATTTCGCTTGTAAGAATGATGTGTCAGAAAAATACGTCATTACAATATAAATCACGTGGTGGAAAAATTCGTAATCAAAATATATTTAATAGTCAAAATTATTCATAAAAGTTAAGTCGTATCGATAGGGAGGCACAAACCAATAAATCACCAATATTTTCATTGCATCATTCGGGTATGTTGTACGAGGTTAATGTGATGCAACATCAATTTCTCCATAAGCTGTGGCATCAAATGAGATCAAGAATGGCTTGAATGAGCATTATATGAAATATATAGAAGTAGGAGGGCTTGAAAGAAAATTACCCAGCAATATAAAACACTATATCAAAAATCCCATTCTTTCAACCGTGGTCATTTAATCTAATTGACCTCCTCCTGTAGCAAAACAGGGGAGGTTGATTTCCCTTGGTGTGCACACGGAGGAGGGCGTTGGCAAGTCTGAGGAGCTCAAGGAAGGTTAAGGCAAACGAGGGCTTCGCGTCGGGGGTGGCGGCGTGATGAGAGATGGTCGCTGATCGCCAGCCGGAGGAGATGAAGCTTGCCGGTGTAGAGGTTTGTTGGTGGTGAACGGTGGCCGTACACGTCGCTACACGAGGCCGAGGATGGTTTGAAGCTCGAGGCGAGATGGACGGCATCAACGATGCGTATGCTGGAGGATGGAGGGACCGGCTGCATGTGGAGGATCCACGTGGAGTTTTGGGTTCCTCTTCTTCTCAGTCAGCATAGAAGAAGAACAAGAGGAGGAGGAGGAGGAGGCTGGCTGTTGCTTGCGCGTGAGGGGATGGTCGCGCGGAGGCCCACATGGGCTGCCTGCGCGTGAGGGGGCTGAACTTAAGGTAGAGGCTGCGCTGAGGCAGTGCATGGAGAAGGTAGTTGGTAGTGTTTGGTTGTATGTAGTTGCAGATGAAGAAGAAGAATGAAGAAGATGGCAGTCGTGTGTAGTCAGAGGTTGAGGTAGTCGAGGGCGCTTACGATCGGTGGATGGCTTGCGATCGTTGGGCGTCGAGGAGGATGGCACGATGGTCGCTGCTGATGGGCAACGAAGATGGGGAGTGAGAGATTTAACACCAAATGAAACCAAATCAATATACAAACAAAACATTCGAGAGGTTTCATAAATCCCAAGAATCTCTGATTTCCCATATGCATTGATAATCCAAAAAAAAAAAACAAAAAGAGTTTAAATGGATACTTGAATCCATCACTTGATTTTACGTAAAAGGAAGCGAGAGTGAATCCTTCTATTCCCATTGAGAATCTCGATGGGGTTTTGGTGATGGTGCTTCCAGGGATCCAGAGAGAATGAGCGCGAAAGAGGAAGGGAACGTTATGTTCTTGTGTGTACCCCTTCGGTTTCCGCCTGGGGTCCTTATATTTCCCATGAAGGGGTGCAGGAAAACCAAACTGCCCATTACTCGCATATCCCGAGGGACCACAACCACTATATTTCAGAATTGACGGTTCTACCCATCAACAAACCATAATTCCATAGAGGGTTTCTATACAATTAACCCCATATTATTGGAAGTACAATTTACCCAATTCTTATTGGATCACATATTGGGCATGTTTACGAATATACATGTATATGATATATATTAATATAAGTCCCCTTATAATAATATATGTATGCCCACTAATGATTCTAGCAATCTCCCACTTGAGCAACATATATTATTCATACAAACTCACATTAATTTAGATTGTATGAGCTCAAACTGTATATCATATACATATAAAACACACCACCACCAATCTCATCCATACTGTGTTAGTTATAGGACCAATGCGATCTTTGTCACTTTAAATTTGACTAAAACCCTCAATGATCACATACAACAACACAAATAATGGCATAGATCAAATGTGGGTGCATAGCATGAAAAATTGCATGTCAAATGATCCATACATGCCTATCTTTCAACTGGTCCAACCTGATTATAAGAGATCACAAATACAGAATAAATCGAGTTCAAAATAAACATAACTTTATTTGCATAAAATAAAAGAATATGTCCACACATAATGAACACTAGAATGAAACAAACTCCCACTGAACTGCAGTATCATTTAAAAGATACAACACCCATTCAGGTTACATGCTCGTGAAAGACTCTAGGCGTTAGCCCCTTAATGAGCGAGTCAGCCACCATCGAGTGAGTTCCAATGTGTTCTATGGACACTTGACCACTTTGAACTCTTTCTTTAACTACTAGAAACTTAATATCAATATACTTTGACCTCGACGAACTTTTGTTGTTGTTCGAATACAACACTGCAGAATTATTATCACAATAGATTCGTAGTGGTCTTTCAACACTACCCAAAATGTGTAAAGCTTTGACAAAATTCTTAAGCCATATTCCCTAATTTGAGGCCTCAAAACATGCTATGAATTCTACTTCCATGGTAGAGGTGGCTATCATCGCTTGCTTAGCACTCCTCCACGAAATAGCTCCTCCCACCAGTAGAGAAATATAGCCCAAAGCGGACCTTCGGCTATCCTGACAACCCACAAAATCGAAGTCCAAATACCTGATGACCTCTAGAGTATCGGATCTCTTATACATGAGCATGAAATCCTTTGTTTTCTGAAGATATCTCATGACCCATTTGTCTACCTTCCAATGATCGGGTCCAGGATTCCTTAAGTATCTGCCTAACGTGTCAACAATGTATGCAATATCTGGCCGCATGCAGACTTGTGCATACATCAAACTTCCCACTACCGATGCATAGGGAATACACTCCATTTCCTTAGATTCAACCTGATTCTTAGGGCACTAATTAAGGGAGAATTTATCCCCTTTAGCCACAGGGGTGTCTCCTGCCTTACAGTTTTCCATGCTAAATCTCTTTAGAATGGTTTCAATGTAATTCTTTTGTGACAATCCAAGGATACCTAGAGAGCGATCTCGGTGTATCTGGATTCCTAATACAAAAGAAGCTTCACCAATATCTTTCATTTCAAATTTGTTTGAAAGAAATCCCTTGATTTCAAACAGTAAACCATTATCATTAGAGGCAAGTAATATGTCATCGACATATAAAATTAGGAAAACATATTTACCTTTATTGAATTTATGGTATATACATTCATCAACTGAATTTGTCTCAAAATCAAATGAGACAACTATCTGATAAAATTTATAATACCACTGACGTGAAGCCTATTTTAGATCATAAATGGCTTTCTTTAATTTGCAAACCATTTGCTTTGCATCACCTAAGGCAAAGCATTTTGGTTGCACCATATATATCGTTTCATCAATGTCACCATTAAGAAATGTCATTTTCACATCCATTTGGTGTAGCTCTAAGTCAAAATGAGCCACCAAAGCCGTAGTGGTTCTAAAGGAGTCTTTTGAAGAAACAAGGGAGAATGTCTCTTTGAAATCGATGCCTTCCTTTTGAGTGAAGCCTTCCTCAACAAGACAAGCCTTATACTTATCAACAAGCCTTTAGAATCCCTCTTGTTTTTAAAAATCCATTTACAACCAATGGGTTTTGCACCATCAGGCAATGGGACAAGTTCCCAAATGTTATTGTCACTCATTGATTTCATTTCCTCATTCATGTCATTGGTCCATTCTTGGGAATTGGAACTCCTCATGGCATGAGTGATCGAAATGGGATCTGTATCCATTTGGTCTGCCTCTAATTCCTGGAGAAATACAACATAGTCAATGAAGATTACACTTCTCCTTTCCCTAGTAGATTGCCTAAGGGGTGCTTGTTGAACATTTTGAGGATAATGAGTTTGATCCATAGGGAGGCTTTTATCATTACTTTCATCCCTTTCTATCATTGGAACGACATCAGGAATGACTACTTGACCCTTTTCAGTAATATCCATAGGAATAGGGTCAGGTTCCTGAAAAGTAATATGTCTATTACCTCCACCAAAACAGATATCCTCAAAGAAATGGGCATTTCTCGTTTCAAAAAATGAGCGAGTTTTAGGGACAAAGAACTTATATCCCTTAGACCTTTCCGAGTATCCAACAAAATAGTAGTCGACCATTTTAGAGTCCAATTTTCTTTCATTAGGCTTATAAGGCCTAGCCTCAGCTGGACATCCCCAAATATGAAAGTGCCTAAGGCTTAGCAATTTACCAGTCCACATTTCATATGGGGTTTTTGGTACCGCCTTTGATGGTACTCTATTTAAGATGTACGCTGTTGTCATCAATGCTTCTCCCCAGAGGGACTCTAGCAAAGAAGTATGACTGATCATGCTTCTCACCATATCCTTAAGAGTCCTATTGCACCTTTCTACAACACCATTCATGCTAGGTGTCCCTGGCAAGGTGTATTAAGGTATAATTCCACATTCATTTTGGAATAAAGCAAATGGACCTTGATGCTGTTCTCTTGATCCATCATATCTGCTGTAGTATTCACCCCAACGGTCAGATCTAACAGCTTTAATCCTTTTCCCAAGTTGATTCTCAACTTCGGCCTTATAGGATTTGAAAGAGTCTAAAGATTGTGGTTTTCAATTAATCAGATATAGGTGTCCATATCTAGATAAATCGTCTATGAACGTAATAAAATATTGTTGACCATTTCAAGAAGCCATAGGGAATGGCCCACAAATATCTATATGTATTAGTTCTAAGATGTCTGTAGCTCTTATGGCACCAACACCTGATTTGTTTGTTCATTTCCCTTTTAACATTCTACACAGACATTAAAATCTGTATAATTAAGGGAATGGAGAATTCCTGTGGAAATAAGCCTATCAATTCTCCCTTTAGAGATATGACCCAAATGCCTATGCCATAACATTCCGAAATCCTCACAAGTTAATTTTCTTTTCGTACCACTAGACGTAGCATGCACGATTTCAAAAGCAAATGGAGACGTATGAAGCATATATAGATTGTCATACAAAGATAAAGAACCAGTTGCAATAAGACTTGAATCAAGAAACAACTTAAATTGCTTGTATCCAAAAGAACAATAATACTCTGACTTGTCTAGTAGATAAACAGAAATCAAGTTCCGTCTGAATGACGGTACTACAAAAGTTTCTTTCAAATCTAAATCGTAACCAGTACTTAAAAATAATCTAAAATCTTCAATAGCTTTAACCTCCACCTCCTTGCCGTCGCCCACATATATGAACCTTTCGGCTTCACTTGGCAGTCGGCAATTTAAGCAACCCTGCATGGACATACTGATGTGAATAGTGGTTCCTGAATCTATCCACCAAATGTCTAAGGGTACAGAAGCTAAATTAACTTTTGAACAAACAAAAGAAAGATACATACCCTTCTTATCACGCCAAGTGTGATACTTGGTACTGTCCTTCTTTACGTGTCCTTCACCTTTGCAGAAGAAACAGCTTGCCTTAGGCTTATTCTGAGATGAAGAGCTAGCAGTAGCATCATTTTCCCTTTTTCTTTTGGAACTGGTAACAAAATGAGCACTTTCAGGTTTGTTCGGCTTAAGTCTCTCCTGTCGCCGCACCAGCCTGCACCTGCACCCAACCCCTGCAGGCGCCCGCTCCACCTTGCGCGCCCTTGCCAAGCCGCACCCGCACAACACCTCCCTACAGTGCACCCTCCCCTCTGCAAACCTACCTCGCCACCAGCACCACCAGGCGCCACGCTTGCCCTTGCATGCCATACCATCACCGCGCCCCTTTCCAGCGCCATCCACCAGCCTGCACCAAGCATGCCAAGCGCTCACTGTAGCATGCCCCCCCTCATCCGCGCACCCTTCAGCCGTGCCCGTAGGCACTCCAGCGCTCACGCCACTCCACCTTACGTGCCTCTACCAGGCCACTCCCATCTCCAGCCACCCCTGCAGGCACCTGCTCCATCACCTCCGCGTGCCCCTCTCAAGCACCGTAGGCCCTGCGTCTCCTTTAGCCGCCAACACCTGTCTCCTGCACCGCCCGCCTTCACCCTCCAACGCAGGCGCCCCTCTGCAGGCGCTGCAGAATGCTCTCGCGCACCCGCACAATGCCTCCCTACAATGTGCCCTCCCTTATGCAAACCGCCCTCGTCGCAGCGCCTCCACCTCACCGCAACGCCTTCACAGCAGAGGCAGCCTCCTCCAACAGACCGATGGCCCTCCTCTGGCCGCCGGCCACCTCTCGCCGTTCTGTCACCGTCATTGTGATCCCCACACATCGGTCAACCTTCCCCCATAGTCACTCCGTCGCCGGTGCTCCATCTGCCACGCGAGGAGGAGAGAGAGTGAAAGCTCTATTTTCCCTTCAATTAGATATTAAATTTGCTGCCATTGCCAACACTTGATTTTTTATTATTATTTTATTATGGAAAAATTGCGAATGCACACTCATACTTTCTGATAATTGCATGTTATTATTATTCACTTATTTCAAGATTGGTTTTGGGATTAACATGTGCACCAATTTTCTCTAGTTTATGTCAATTGAAAATTACATAAAATCATCATATATTTATTGAAGATTTCAGTAAGGGAAAATTGCACATATACCCTTATATTTTTGAGTTATTGTGAATCTTCTTTCCATCGCATTTTATGTCGGCTTTGACTAGGGATTTTGCACTTAACTGAAAGAATACGAAATAATCGAGAGTTTATTGCATAATTGCCTCCCTGTGGACACGACCCGCTCTTCTGTGAGTGGTTATTTTATTGTTGATTAGTCAATTTTTCCACCACTTAAATACTACAACGCATAGCGGAAATCGACTTGTCAGATAGAGAGAGATGAGAAGAATCCCCCTTGACGGTTGCTCGGAGGATGACTCGCTCTAACGGTGCCCTGGACAAAGGAGAATGGTGTCGAAGGAAGGAGGACGGGGCAGGATGGCATCAAGGCAAGGATCTACTTCCCGAAGTGGTGAGAGGACAACCATGAGATACTCCTCGAAGGGGGATGAGAGGCTGGAAAAATATTTGATTTCTACTCTAGAGGATCATCCTGGAATTAAGACAAGCTCTCTCTAGAGCCTTGAAGGTTGTGAGGGAAAGAAAGGAAGAGATAAAGATGAATGGGAGGGGTAGGGATACTTTTATAGTGGAGGAGAAGAGGCTTTTTGCACATGGACAATTAGTGACGTCCATAAATGTTGCTGAATGCCCATCGCAGATGTCGCTGAAGACCAATGACCCCGTGCACAGCACTGGTGCTCTGGTGTGCGCTAACGTGCACTTCGTGCACCCGTGTCCCATACGTCGCACGCGCTCCGCGCACTACGCACTTGCTACTGGTGCACACCCGTGCTGCTGCGCGCCCCGTGCGCTGCGTGCACCTGTGCAAGCACGTGTGCAGTAGTTGCTACTGGGGGGAACCCTTGGGAGGCCTGGATAGTGTCACTTGATGCAATATGGGCCGTCTATCTCTTTCCTTTGTAGGGGGTGCTACAGATGTCGGATTGAGTTGATTTTTGCACCGTTGGGCTGCGATCGTCGACTCAAATCCATCCGTGCTGTCAGATTTTTCGTTTGAAGCCCCTAAATATCACCTTGCCTCTTGGCTGTTGATCTTCCTTGGACTATATATGGTGCTACGGGGCTCTGATCAAGTCGAATTTAGAGGCATTGGACTCTAATTGTCGTCCTGATCAAATCCGTACAGTTGGATCATCAATCCGAGGCCCTGAAATAAATCTCTTTCTCTCCTGACCACAAAGGACATGAATTAACCTATAATTTATATAGACTACTCTAAATGTAGAATGATGCATGCTATGAAATATTTATAATGTGGAATGCACCTCTAAGCTTAAGAACATGCATAAATAGGCATTTTAACCTAAATGGATGTGTCTACATCAATTGTACTACAGGGCACCTTTCTATCTTTTGTCTTCCCTCCTACTTCACCATGTATTCTTCCACACCACACCTGTATTTCCAATCCTACCCTCCTACCACCACTTATCTCCAAGATGATTAGTTTTTCGATCCGACTTATGACTACCCATCCCCTGGTCAGGATAACTTTGATTGGGGATATGATTCTGAACCTTAATGTCCAGGACCTAACCCTGGACATCATGATTATGATTATTATCCTTCCCAGAGCTACACTGGTTATAGATCACTGCCGTCTTATGAATAAACCAACCCGATCTACAATCAGGAAGGATATGATGATTATTACACCTACCCTCCCTAGGATTATACTGAATATAGGTCACCACCCTTCTTTGAACAACCTGAAATGACCTATTATCAGTGAGGGACCCAAGAACCTCAATTTCTTGACTCCCCTGAATTTAACCTAAACCCACCCAACCTTGAACCGAACCATTCAATTCAGGTGAACCAGGTCCAAGATATGGTGTTGGCTAACTTGACGAACACTATACATTCTTTAGAAGCTCAGCCAACACCACGCACTGAAGCATTGGAGCCTATGATCAAAATGATTGACAATCTTAATAGCTATTTATTGGATTAGCTCCAAGATATTGAGGATAAGGGCTCAGGATAGTTTTTACTTAGGAAGTTGTCAAGATTGAGGATGAAATTCGTGGTTGCCTTAGTCTAATCTTGGGATGATTCTCAGGATGAACCCCCTTTAGGAGAGCTAATGTTAGAACCCTCTCAGGCACCTATCGGGGGGGACACATTTTATGAGACCAGGGATGACTAGGTTAGTTTAGAGCAACTGATTGAGGATATGTGATTTTCTCACCCGAGATCCCTATGCCAAGGAATGAGGAAAAATGACTTTGAACTAGGAAATGACAGATGATTTTGAGACATATAAATGAGGATTAAGAATTCTTTGATTCTAAGGGTGAAGAATCTTTAGGTGAAGTCTCACTTGAGCTTAAGGAGAATGATTTAAGTAAGACTAACGAGCCTAAGGAATCTGATGAATTATTTAATGGCCCTGCAATTGAAGAATTTGATCCTACTGGGGTTGACATGGAGGATTCAAGTCCAGATTTATTAGATGATTCAATCAGTAGCCCCATTCCTCAACCACACCCCAAAGAACTAAATGATGATAATTTTGAAATCATTAAACCCAAGTCAATTATGATTCAACCATAAATTTTGGACTTTGATATTTTATATGGGGTTGACAACACTTGTGAGGTCTCGAAAACCCTAATTTTAGAGGGTAGAAATTTGGAAATGAAAATCTGGGAGGCTACTTCTGAGGGAAATATAATTTTGGATCTAAGGGTTCCTATTGACCTGAAATCACCAACCTTTTACCATGACCCTTATGATGTCTTTGATTTTCAGGATGTGCAACCCAAGCTCAGAATAATTAATTATCCTTTTGAGTTAAACTCTAAATGGAATATGAACCTATTGAACTAGATCTACCCATTGTCCGACATTATTGACTTGGGTTAACCGTAGGCCTGGCCCCACAAGCACAACAATCTCCGATTTTCTGTGATTTTCATCCAGAACCTTAGAATTACCCAACCTTGGGGCATGGGTCTGTACTATAATTTAGTCCATATTTGTGGACACCTGTTGGTAGGTCCTAAGATCAATATTCTTATTTTGATCTTGACCCACACTTATGAATTCTTAATTCCTTCCTTGTTTGTATATTATGGCTAGCTAAAGGCAATAAACTTAGCACATGTGCATATTCCACTTCCTCTATGGAGCCGACTAGATTTTCACAAAATTCAGGTGATACTCTACTTATTCCACCCTTTTCATGTCTTTATTTTTACAATGAGAGCATTGCATCAGTTAGGCATAGGGGGTGGATACTTAATCCTGAAATTATTTTGTTAGCTCTGTAGCATTTCTTTTATTTTATTTTAAACAAAAAGAAAAAAAATTAAAATTTGAAAAGAAAAAAAAATTAATTAGGAAAAAAGAACTTAGGCATTAGGAGCTATTAACCTTAGGAAATAATACTTTAGGACCTGAACACTTAGAATTTTCAGGTCTATAGGCTTAATCAACCTGAGTGTCCACTAAAATGTAGACTTGGTCTTGAGTCTTCGCTACATTAATTTTATTTTAATTTGGCTAATAAATTGGGGTGATAAGTACACGACTTATCAACCCACCCTCTGATTTGAGGGGCTTTGAGTCTAAAGCATCTACACACTATTTGCACTGAGTCACTTTTCAATGGTTTTTATGAAAATTAGGTAGCTAATGAACTTTCTAGGGTAGTATGGCTGGCAAGTTGTTGTGGGTAATAGCCCATTGGCTAGTTGTCTAGAACCCAACTACATGACCATTCTCTTTCTACTGCATTTAGGTAAATCTTATATCAGGAAAGCCACTTACTCAGAAAAAAATATGTATACTCAAAAAAAGAAAAGAAAAGAAAAGAAAAGGAAAAAAAAACTAAGGTACACTTCACCGCATGAGTATGGCTGGCAAGTTGTCATGGGTAACAGCTCATTAGTCAGTTGTCCAGAGCTTAGCTCACAAAAGTACACAAATAATTCCCAAAACACTTTGGGAAGAAGC
This sequence comes from Thalassia testudinum, assembly GCA_037157565.1. NCBI lineage: Eukaryota > Viridiplantae > Streptophyta > Magnoliopsida > Alismatales > Hydrocharitaceae > Thalassia > Thalassia testudinum. The sequence goes on along the minus strand of JAZHRO010000062.1, from coordinate 17,841,555 downwards.
AGGGAAGTAGAATATATCAGGGAAATATATACTGGGTTTGCCCTTGTGTTGACCCCATAAAAGATTTTTTTAAAAGTAGGGAGAAAGCTACCAATCAAAAAGATAAACTTTGAGGTAGAATTTTTAGGTCACCTAGAGTCATAGAAACCTGAAATATGTTTTAACGACTGCCTAGTAAGTCTATCACTTTTCACAAGATGCTTAGAACTTTAAGTTTTTTTCGGGTTTTGGGTGGGTTGGGTAGCCATAGAAAGTTGCCCTGAAACTCTAAACTCAAAATTCAAAAAAAAAAAAAAAGAAAAGGAAAGAAAAAAAAATGGATTTATTTTTGTTCAGAATAAGGTGAAGACTTGGGCAGTCTACATTTTGGCAGGCACCCAGGCACTGTTGAGTCTTCATAGTTTAGGACATTAGTTGAAATTTCTTCTTGTTAATAAACAACTTATGCTTAAGCGATTGAGTTCTAATTATGTTTTTATACATAGCATATAATTTAGGTTTGCTAGGGACTAGCAAAAGATAGGCATGGAGGTATGATGTATATACATCCATTTAGGTTAAAATGCCTATTTATGCATGTTCCTAACCTTATAGATGCATTCCATATTAAAAATATTGCATAGCATGCATCATTTGTATTTAGAATAGTTTGTATAAATTATAGGTTAATTTGCATCCTTTTGTGGCTAGGAGAGAAGCAGATTTATTTCGGAGCCTTAGATTGATGATTCGACCATACAAATCTGACCAAGACGACGATCAGAATCTAATGCCTCCGAAATCATCTTGATCAGAGTCCTATAGCACATTATGCAGTCCGAGGAAGATCAATAGCCAAGGGGTTAGGTGACGCAATTTGGAGCTTCAAATGACAAATCTAACAGCATGGATGAATATAGATCAACAATCGCAATCCAATGACGCATACAACAATCCAATCTGACGTCCGTGGTGCCACCTACAAAGCAAACAAGATGGATGGCCATGATGGCACCACATGGCACCATCACAGTTGCCTAAGACTGGTAGCAGCCACCACTCACCCCTAAAGAACATCATCGTGACAAGATCTCGACCATTGGATCATGATCCAATGGTTGAGAAGCTGCCTCCACTACGCCTCAGAAATTTGTAAACGTGACACAACCGCATGAGTAGCATAGTGGTAACGCACTTAGAGCGAGGCAAAAGCCATGCATTCGAAGCCCCGCATGCGGATTTAATTTGCTGAAGCACTCATGAGTGAAAATTGAGCCATCAATTCAGATCCAACAGCGACAATGAGGCCACATGGTAGTGCCGATCTTCGTGGATGTAGCCTGGCAGGAGACATGCGAATGCATGTGCAAATGAACGCGCGATCGCACACGCTTGAGCTATGATCTAAGCGCGCATGTGGTGTGATTATGGCCGCTCATCTTGGATCCAACGATGGAGAGTAGCTGATAAGTCCAATTTATTGGACATTTATTTGGCTTAAGTACATATGGAATACATTTCCTTATAGTTTAATGACCTAAGCTAAGTAGTAATTAATCTTAGCTTACGAATATTTTTGTATCTGCTTTGCATTCTAATACATACATTTATACTTCTTATTTGATATGTGCATGCAGAGAGAAAAAAATAAAAGTATAATAGGTGGTTGGACATGAATATAATTCGCATTTGAAGGAGGGTATGCCCATAATTGTCCCTCACTGCTGCTTTCTCCGCTAGCATTCAAATCCAGCAGTTGCACATGCGAAGGGAGAGGCAGATGTTGTGGATCTAGAAAAGTTTAAAGAATCGCTTCGGGGGTTTGATGGATCCACTCCCTTCCTCTCCACCGTGAAGCAGAGCATGCACCACAACCAGTCGCGCGCATTGTGACCCCCTCACCAACTGCAACAAGCCGTGCGTGCACCCCCTCACTACTCGCCAGCCAGACCATGCGCACTACCCCCTCACCATGTGGCCACGCCTGTGCACAGCCACGCCCTCATGGGAAACCATTCACGCGTGCACACAACAGACCTTGCGCGTCCTTCCTACTCAGCCACGACAGCAGCAACACACCAGACCGCGACCTCCTTGCACGCAGCCCGCATGGCCACACACCACTAGCCCTCATGTTCGACTACGGTCCTGTAACCCATAGCAGCTCGTGCCCCTCAGCCCCCATGCGCTCAGGCCGCAGCCGCATCACCTCCTTGCGCGTCCTCTTCACGCACGCACACAAGCCCTTGCACACACTCTATCACGCACATGCACGCCCGCGCACCACCGTTAATTCTTCTTCTTCTCTGCCGGCCAAAAAACCCAATCCCACGAAAATGCAGCCACCACCACAGGCCGAGATTCTTCACATCATCAACGCCAATGCGCCCGCCTCAACCCCATGAGCAGCACCGCAACCTCCGACGGGCCAACAATAGCCAACGCGCACGCGTGGATAGCCACTACCACCGGCCATCCTCCTCATCTTCGGGGTCAACTCCGGCCATCGTTTGGAGTGCCACCACCACCACCGAGTTCCCCTCGTTGTGGCCGACCTCCATCGAAGCTTTCACGGCCAGTGGCGACCTCAAGCGTGTGCACTATCAAGAGGAACACATCCTCTGTTTTGGGTATAATTAAAATTTACATTCAATTCCATTGTCAACTTCTAAATTTTGATTTTTGGATTATTATATTGAGGTGGAATTATATCAGCACACTTATACTTTCTCGTTATCATTCAGTGCATGTTTTTTTTCACTTGCGATTGCATCAAATTGTGGCTAAGATTTGCGTCATTCCTCTCTCGTACCAATACTGTTGGAAATTACATGAGATGCCACTAATGATCACATCTTTTAATGAATATTTTATTGAGGAAAAACTATGCCCATAACCTTATAGTCTCTAGTTAGTGTGTGCATCCTTCTTCTCATCTCGTTTTGAAGCAGATTGGGGCACAAATTCCATACCTGATTGGGTAGATATAAAGGGAAATATTCATGAATTTATTACATCTATTCCTACCTGTGGATACGACCTAATCCACCATGGTTAGTTTTATTGATAAATATTTTTGTCCGAGTTTCTTTTCCACCACGTGATTTCACTGTGATGACATATTTTTCTGACATTATTTCTGCAAGCGAAAAATGCCTGTTCAATAACCTTGCACGATGACAGTTATGAGCGTGCGCGAGCGCCAGTGGATACATGGGCTGGCCTTCAACAACGATTGAGCTGGATCTACAGTGACATCTTTGCTGTCACTAATTGTCCCATGCCCGTTTTAACTCCCTTTCCTCCACTATATAAAGGCCCATGATGCCCCATGTCTCTTCATCTCTTCCTTTCTCTCCCTTACCACCTCTAAGGCTCTAGAGAGAGCATGTCCCAAGCCCGGGATGCTCCTCTAGAGTAGAAAAGAAATATTTTTTCCCGCTTCTCACCCCCCTTCGTGGAGCATCCCATGGTTGTCCTCTCACCACATTCGAGAAGTAGATCCTCGCCACGACGTCGTCCTATTCCACCCTCCATCCTCTGGCTCCATTCTTCTTCGTCCAACTTCTCACCACCTTCATCTAGGCGCCGTCAAAGCAAGTCGCCCTCCAAGCCACCATTGAGGGGGATTCTTCTCACCTCTATCTATCTTTTATCGCTTTTCTAGTGTAGTTTTAATTAGTTGTAATAGACATTGCTTGATCTATGAAATATTTTCTCTCTCTCTCTCTCTCTCTTATTCTACTAGAGTAGATTAGATTAGATAACAATTTTTCCTTGATTTCTTGCCTTATAAAATACCAAAAAAATCACAAAAGATAAAAACACTAAAAATAAATAAAATTGAAAGCGTGGAGTTTCGTAAACCAAGTGTTCGCCTCCCCGTGTTCGACTCGAGGCTCACCTCGAGCCTTAGTTATAAATTTTATCTGGTAGCGGATTTCTACTCATTGCGATGACAAGTTTTTCAACTCAAATCTTTTCGCGTGAGAAATACCGAATGTGTCAATTCTCAACACAGTTAATTAAGTTAATTAGACTTAATTAATTACATCAAAAAGTAACTTATGTTAATTAGAATTAGTGTCAGAATTGTAGTATAGGGTCAAGTTAGCCTAAGATTTTAGAATTTAAGTTCTTTTCAACTGGTTGAGACTAGGTCGTTCACTGGGAGGCATAATTGAAACCTAATTCACCATTAATTTCTAATGAATAATTAACAATCACTTAATCAATCAGATTATAATTAATAATACTTTAAGCACATGAATATTTGCACAAAAGATTAATCAATTAAAAGCATACAATATTCCATTATGAAGAAATAAGTTTACAAGAGAAATCTATCATTTATAATCAAGTAAACAAGTTTATTACAATTTTTGCAAGAATATAAGGCAAGAAATGGTATTACAAAAAGTATCATTGCCTTTACAATAAGTTTAAGCTCAAAAACATAACAAAAGTAACTCCAACCCTAAAATTAGGAGTCTAAAAAAAATGTTAGACGACTTAAAAATTAGACTTCTGATAATAAGTGTGGACGTTCGATTCTTTCTTCCATTATTTCTTTAATTTTCTTCTTTAGTCTCTGGCCTTCACTTTTCTTTATTCTCTTATTCATGCTCTCTCTCTATCTTTTTACCTTTTCTTTATGAACTCTTAAACCTCTCTTACATTTTGTTCCTTAATTTTTTTTTTCTTAAGTCTCTCTTTTTACTTTCTTCTTAAGCTCTTCCTTAACTCTTCTTCCCTTGTTCTTTCTTTCTTTACTGTGCATTCTCTAGTCCCACACTTAGTCGAATTTTCACCACTTAACCCCATTAACCTTCTCAACTATAAAAATTATGATTTTTAATGGGCAGCACGGACTTTTTGAAGATACACAACGCCAACTAGGTCCAAGACCAAACCCTACTAGGCCCATGCCTAATTTATTTAACTGGTGGATTTTTCATATTTTTCAGAATGCACAATACTGGGCCATGTCAAGCCTGCTCACAACCATGCCCACACTCGGGCCCAAGCATGCACTCCCACAGGCGCACACACCCACGCACAGGTATGTGCACACATACGCACCCGCACACATGACCAGTTTTCTTTGCACCCTACACTGATGATCGAGAGGGTCGTTGATGAGAACCTCATCATGAGCCCTAACTAGCTCATTTTGACCTAAGAAAGAGAATAAGAGCTCCTACATAACCTGATGAACACACATAAATTCATGATAATTGCTTATTTTTGATAGTTCCTAGGCTTAGCATTGCATATCATGTTATAAATATTGCATAACATCCATTGCATGGCATTTAGGATAGTTGTATATTTTATATATTAATTCCTCCATTTTATATGGCCAGGGGGCAATGCGACATCCATACGAGTTTCGGATGGAAAATCCGACCGTACGGATGGATCTGAAGCGACGATCGCAGTTCAGCATCGCGAGAATCATCTTGATCTGAGCACTGTAGCACCCTCTACAAGAAGAAGAAGATGGATGGCCTAGATGGCGCCACGTGGCGCCATCTAGGCTGCCCAACACCGGCTAGCAGCACCGCCCAACTCCTTCTTCATCCGCGCCCTTCAATCCTAGCCGTTGGATCAAGATCCAATGGCTGGGAAGCGGATGCACCAAGCCGCTCCACAAGACACAAGGGAAGGATTGCCGCAATGGGGGGAGCGTTGGTTTGCAAAGGAGGGGCGCAGGTTTGAATCCCCGCAGCCCCTCCAATTCGCAATTGGGCAGGCAGAGCGGCAGCGCTAGCGCAAGGCAGCGTACGCGCGCACGCGCACAACAGCTCATGGCAAGTCAGTGCATGCGCGCACGCGCACGCCAGTGCATAGCAAGCACGCACGCCAGCGCATAGCACACGTGCACACAGCAGGGCGCGCGCAGTCAGTGCGCGTGATGAGCGAGGCAGCGCGGCATGGGCACAAGGGTGGTTGGCACCAGCTTTCATCTACAGCTGGGCTGACCTACATCGACGCTTACAGTTGTCGTTATTTCATTGCAAGCTAGCAGAGCTAGCTATAGGCGTGGATGGAGGTGACCTATCTACAGCAACGTTTCCAGCGACAGTCTGGAAGTCACTAAAGGTCCTTTATCCATTTTTAGCCTCTTCTCCTCCACTATAAAAGGACCTACACCCCCTCCCTTCCAAGCCATCTCCACCTACTCTATTCCCACCTACTCCTAAGCTCTAGCAAGCCTACCAATGCTCCATTAGAGCTTGTTCTGAAGCTCCCAAGGTACCTATTAGTGTAGCGAACCTCTGCCCTACCAAATACTCCTCCAACTTCCCTTCTCCCTTCATAGGTCACCTTGGAGCCATCCTCCCACCTCCATTCCGGTAGCAGATCAACTCCGTCTTCTCACCTCTATTCCAGAGCCACGTCGAAGCTTTCCTCAACACAACATCTTCCTGCATCTCACCTCCATCGTCCCGCTCCTCACCTCCTTCGTTCGAGCTTCTGCCAGGCACCATCGTCTCGCCGAACAGCCGATTCGGGAGATTTCCTCCCACCTCCCTCTCTTTATATGCTTTCATAGTTTCTTATAATTGACATTGGAAGTAATATATATCATATTTGTTCCACATCTCTATCTTGTGATACATTTGCTTATTTTTTTTATTTCAAAAATACAAAAAAATAACAAAGCCCCAAAATGCCAAAAAGAAATAAAACAAAGCGCGGTTTTCAAGTAAAGTAAACGTCGCCTCCCTGTGTTCGACCTAGGACTCCCTTGGAGTTTCGGTATAAATTTTATCTGATCAACGTGTCTTGCAACTACGATGACGGGTTACTTGTAACCCTGATTTCTAAACACGAGAAACACGCACGACCATTTTGACACCGTTGCGAGGGAGGAAATGGAATTTACTTTATTATTTATTAAGTTTCTTTGCATTTACATAGCACTAACCCTACTTGTCTTTGATCTACTGTCTTGCAGGTACCCTATCATGGAGATCCAAGTGCGGTAGATCGGAGTAAAGTGCAGGTAGAGTACTCTGTAAGTGTCCCCCACATCCCATCCACTAGTTCATTTCGCCACACTCATAACCAAGACCTAATATACTTAGGTGTTTGCATAAACCCTAGGATAGAATTGTTTGTCTTGTTTTACACATTTATCCACCTCACCCCCACATTTAAAAAAAAAAAAAGTGATACTTGCTGTGGGACGAATCAATATACACACTGTATACACCCACATTGGAGGCACATAATCGGACTTGATTTTTATCTACTCAACTGGGATTCCGACCTGTGGACCCAATACGCGAATTCAACACATAAAAGAGTAGAATCATATTAGGTTAATCACCTTTTTGTGTGCCTTAATCGGTGGTGCATTTGAGCCAATTGATTGAATTGTTTGGGCTGCACCACCTAATCTAAAAGAGGTTCATTGTGTAGCTGCCCCATAGGATTCAATACTTAGGTGAAGCCAGGCACTCCATATTTTCTTGATTTACAAAGGAAAAATACTTGAACTCGCGCTTTCAAAACTTGGATTGCCTCACAAACTTTGTTTGAAAACTCCCAATATTTGAATCCTAAAAGCTATTAGGCAAGATTTGAATCCTAAAACTAACCTCATCATTAATAATCTTGCTTGAAAACCTCTTGGTTGTGCACATTCACACATTATCAAATGAATCATTAAGGGCACAACCCATTAAGGGCCCATCACATTCCAAAAGCACCAATATCCCAAGCCTAACTAAAATTGAGTAGACGTTGGCCATAAGGACTAGTTCGCTCTACGAGATCCAGATTGAGATTATTCACGATTAACCTACTTAAACTAGTCAATCTGATGTCTAGCTAGGGGAGTAGCGTCAAACGACCGCAGCTGGGGGTACACTAGGAACCGAAGTCACAAGCCAAAGGAAGAACCTTCTCCCCAATCCCTCCTTCTAATTGGTTGGATTTCTTGGACATAAGTAGGGTAAATCGTCCATAATCTTAGGATGGATTCTAAGAGTCTGTAGACCTTTAGGCTACCTAACCTAAGAACAGGCTTGTATTTTTTGTGCTGCAGGGTCTCTTCTCTTCCTCGTCCTTCTGACTTCCTTCCAGTGTATGCTTGGAAGGAGGTCATTGAACCCTCGTTTGGAAGGACCTTTAGACCATTCCCGGAGGCGGAGGTTGAGCTTTAGCCAAGTAGATCCCATGGATGATCAACAACCACCTCCCCCGCCTCTGAACCAACAGAAGCTGATTCGGAGGTAGTTGGAAGAATTACAGCAAATGCAGCAATGGTTCCAACGAATGAATGGTGAAGGAACTCGGCCCTTGAAGGATTTTTATGATCCTTCAAATTATGAGGATCGTCCCAACGTTGTGATCCCCGTCGGAGATGTTGAGATCAAGCCCCAGGTTTTGAGTCTAATTAAACACTTTCACAGGATTGGCTCAGATGATCCATTCCAACATTTGCAAGACCTAATCACTCTGGTTCAGACTACTAAATCGCGGAATGTGGATGAAGAACAGATGCTCATGAGGCTTTTCCCCCATTCACTTAGGGATAAGGCCGCACATTGGTATCGTACCATTGGAAGACCGATTACTACTTGGACAGCTTTGAAATCGTCCTTCCTGAAGAAATTCTTCCTAATTGGGCGAACCAATGCATTGCGACGGGCAATTACCACTTTTGCCCAGTGGCAGGGGGAATCGTTTCATGAGGCCTGGGAGAGATTCCAGGATCTGTTGCGGAAGTGTCCACACCATGAGGTGCCTAAATGGCAGCTTGTGCATATTTTTTATCACGGGTTGAATGATCAACTCCGTAATCATGTGGATGCTTCTTGCGAAGGCAATTTCCTCAACAAGGACGCAGATAGCACATATGATTTGTTTGAGGAAATGAGCGAAAATTCTTTGAACCACACCTCCATGGAAACCTTCAACCGATCCCAACAAATTAGATGAAATGCCAATGAGGTCCAAGATTCTCGTACATTTGATATGGAATTGATCTGCAATAGATTAGATAAGATGGATCTGGTTACTAAACGAATGGAAGAGTGGATGTCTGGAAACTCTAATTTTTCTAGATCCGCTCAATCCTAGGGATCGAGATTCCATTCTTCGCAAACTCCTACGGGACGGGAGTTTGTGAACCAACTAGAGATGGCTGGACCTTTGAGCCAACTCTTCTCGGAACCTTATGGGTTCCAAAGGGCCTTTGATCCCAGTCTTTCTGATCCTTCTTCATCCTCATCTTATGAGGATGTTCATGTTGTGCAAGAGAATTTTAGGTCCAACCCTTATTCGAATTCCTACAATTCTAGTAGGAAAAGTCATCCTAACTTCTCTTGGAAAGATCAAGGGTAGTAGACCCAATATCGACCCAACAACTATGTACCACAAAAATCAATGGGTCAGGGTCATGTATATACTCAGTTGCCCCTGATCAGGTTAATCAACCCATGTGGAATGCTCAACAACCCGCCGAGCAGGCTGACTTGAACTTGAAAATGGTAGAAATGCAAGGGTCAATGCTCCAGCTCATGCAACAGATGAAAACTTCGCTGGACACTTTGCAATCCGGACTTAGTACAAACAACTGGTAGCCCGGATCTCTACCATCACATTCTGTACCAAACCCAAGGGATGTTTAGAATCGAGGCACTGGGCCTCAAGGGTTTGGTAATGATGGGGAGTCGCATGCTCAAGCTCATACTATCTATCAGGCTACCCCAGCCCCTCCCAGAGCTAACCAAGTTCCTACCATAATCAACCGGAAGCCTCCTATTTTGCCCAACCCTCCCCAAAGCACTAACCAACAGCATTTTGCCATGGCAAACACCATCACCTTAAGGAGTGGTAGTAAATGCAAGGGACCTACCCAACCCCATGTCAACCCCATTAGGCCTCGTAGCAAGACTTCCAAACTCCCAACTAAGAATGTGATCAACAAACCATCAGGGTTTGATTCGGGAGTATGTTGTTGTATGGGCAAATAGAAAAAGTCGGAGGAGAAATTGGAGGAAAGGATGCCCTTCAGGCTTTCAGGCTTTCAAATTAACAATCATTTTACTCCTCGTGGATATCGGATCAATCCCTGCCTACGCCATGGGTTTACTGAATGCATATAAAGAAAGGCGTAGAGCAAAATCTGAAATCAATAGGAGAGTAGTTTTGTTTGATAACACAAGCACATTGATCATAAACAAGCTACCTCCTAAGAAGTAGGACCCAGGAGCCCCGCTGATTTCCAGCACAATAGGAAACGTTACTTCTGACCGGGCCCTCCTCTACTTAGGTGCTTCCATTAATGTGATCCCCACCTCACTGCACATGGAATTGGGTCTAGGCTACCTAAAACACACTGACATAACCTTACAGTTAGCCAATAGATCCATTACAAAACCAAGGGTATTTTGGAGGATGTTTTAGTCAAGGTTAATGATTTACATTACCTTGCTGATTTCATGGTCCTAGACATGGAAGCCCCAAAACAGCTCAACCACACCCTGATTATTTTGGGAAGACCTTTCCTGGCTACTACCAAGGTGAGGATTGATTGTGAATTGGGAAATATAGAAATGGCCTCAAGGGATAAGACAAATCGATTCAATATTTTCTAGGTCTCAAAGAAGAATAAAAGTAAGTGTGGTTTGATGGAGGAGCTTGGTAGAATAGAGGAAGTAATGGCTATACATACCTTAGACAACCTTTTAATGGCCAACTCAACCCAAACTCAAAAAGAAGATCACACAGTTGCTGAAATAATTGAGGACAAAGCAAAAATGAGACCAATTGTAGCAACACGAGATGAGGAAGATATACATGAAATCGAAAAATTGTTGGATGATTCACGTGATCAAGATAAAATCCAACAATATCCTTATCCTGAATGCTTAGAGTTTGAGGTCCAACTTGTGGGTGGGAATTTTGAGGATCAGGATGGTTGGTTTAAGAACCTAGAGTGTGAGGATGAAATTGAACATTAGGGAAGAACTCTTCAAACATTAGGTATTCTAGAGTACCCACAAATCCCCAGCACATCACAAAACCCTCATCGTCCTTTTTTACCCAACCACTGCATAAATTCTATACCCAACTACACTTCCTCTGTAATAAATCAACAAAACTCCTATTGGAGAGCATTTGGGCTCTCCCTGCACCACCAGCTTACCACTTTCATTGTTCATCTCTTTGGTAAGCCCATTTTCACTCTCCGGGACCCATACCTGGGGGCCCAGAAACTGTGTTGTTGTGGCCTCAATGTTTAGTTATTAATGATTGAGAACCTTGCCTAGCTAAAGGCACTAAACTTAGCACATTTAAAGGCTGTTCCAAGCTGACCAGTTTCTCACGGAAACCAGGTGCTATTCTTCCACTTCTACTCTCTTGCATGCTTTCATTTTTTTTTCACAATGAGGACATTGCAAAAGCTAAGCATGGGGGGGTGGACATATTTTATAACCTTTTTGTCAGCTGTAACAGTAATTTCCTGTTATTTGATTCTTGTTAAAAAAAAAAATAGAATTAGGAGATGAGAACTTAGGCATTAGGAGTTGTAAACTTTAGGAATTGATTCTTTGAGACCTGAATACTTAGACTCTTCAGGTCTTCGGGCTTAATTAGCCCAGGTGTCCACTCAAATGTGAATTTAGTCTCAAGTCCTCACCAAATAAAATTTATTTTAATTTGGTAAATAATTTGGGATGATAAGTATGCGACTTACCAACCCGCCCTCTGATTTGGGGGGACTTTAAGCCTAAGCATCTACACACATTATTTTGCACTGACTCACTTTCCGGCGATTTTTACGGAAATTGGGTAGCTAATGGATCGACTTGGGTGGTATCGCTGGCAAGTTGTCGGTGGTAACAGCTCATCGGCCGGTTGTCCAGAGCCCAACCACAAGACCATTTTCGTTGTACTGCCTTTAGGTAAATCTTAGATCAGGGAAGCCACCTACTTAAAAAAAACACTCAAAAAAAAAGGAGAAAAAAGAAACAAATAAAACCACACTTCACCGTCCGAGTATGGCTGGCAAGTTGTCGGTGGTAATAGCTCATCGGCCGATTGTCCAGAACCCAACTCACAAAAAAATGCACAATAATTCCCAAAACACTTAGGGAAGAAGCAGGGAAGTAGAATACACCGAGGAGATATACACTGGATTCACCCTTGTGTCGACCCCATAAATAAAAGAAGTAAGGAGAAAGCTACCGATCGTAAAGATAAACCTTTAGGCAAGGTCACCTATGGTCGTAGAAACCCGAAGTCCATCTTAACGGCCGTTTTTTGAGTCTACCACTTTTTCACAAAGATGCTTAGCACTGAGTCCTTTTTGAGTCTTGGGCAAGTCGGGTAGCCGTAAAAAGTTATCCCGTAACTCTCAAACTCCAAAAGTGCAAAAAAATTAGAAAAGAAAAAAAAATTATCTTCTCAAATAAGGCAAGGGCTCGGACGGTCTGAATTCTGGCAGGCACCCAGGCACTGTTGAGTTTTTGTAATTAGGTCTTGGGGATGAGATTTTCTAAAGCAATTAATGAATTTTACCTAATTACTCTAACCCTGATTCTACTTTTATACATAGCATTTAGGTTAATTTTGCTAGGGACTAGCAAAAAGTAAGCATGAGGGTATCATGAACACACATAAATTCATGATAAATTACTTATTTTTGACATTTCCTAGGCTTAGCATTGCATATCATGTTATAAATATTGCATAACATCCATTGCATGGCATTTAGGATAGTTGTATATTTTATATATTAATTCCTCCATTTTATTTGGCCAGGGGGGCAATGCGACATTCATACGGGTTTCAGATGGAAAATCTGACCGTACAGATGGATCCGGAGCGACGATCGCAGTTCGACATCGTGAGAATCATCTTAATCTAAGCACCGTAGCACCCTCTACAAGAAGAAGAAGATGGACAGCCCAGATGGTGCCACATGGTGCCATCTAGGCTGCCTAACACCGGCCAGCAGTGCCACCTAACACCGCCCAACTCCTTCATCTGCGCCCTTCAATCCTAACCGTTGGATCAAAATCCAACGGCTAGGGAGCGGATGCACCAAGCCTCTCCACACGACACAAGGGAAGGATTGCCATAATGGTGGGAGCGTTGGTTTGCAAAGGAGGGGTGCGGGTTTGAATCCCCGCAGCCCCTCCAATTCGCAATTGGGCGAGCAGAGCGGCAGTGCCAGTGCAAGGCAGCATGCGCATGCGCATGACATTGCATGACAAGGCAGCGCACGCGCACATGCACACCAACTGCGTACACCAGCGCATAGCACACGCGCACACAATAGGGTGAGCGTAGTCAGTGCTCGTGATGAGCGGGGTAGTAAGGTGCGGGTGCAAGGGCAGTTGAGGCCAGCTTTCAACGATAGCTGGGCTGACCTACAGCAATGCTTACAGCCATCGCTATTTCATTGCAAGCCAGTAGAGCCAGCTATGGGCGTGGGTGGAGGTGAGTTGTCTACAGCAACGTTTCCAGCGACGGTCTGGAGGTCGCTAAAGGTCCTTTATCTATTTTTAGCTTCTTCTCCTCCACTATAAAAGGACCTACACCCCCTCCCTTCCAAGCCATCTCTACCTACTCTACTCCCACCTACTCCCAAGCTCTAGTAAGCCTACCAACACTCCATTAGAGCTTGTTCTCAAGCTCCCAAGGTGCCTATTAGTGTAACGAACCTCTGCCCCACCAAATACTCCTCCAACTTCCCATCTCCCTTCATAGGTCACCTTGGAGCCATCCTCCCACCTCCATTCCGGTAGCAGATCAACTTTGTCTTCTCACCTCCATTCCAAAGCCACGCCGAAGCTTTCCTCAACACGATGTCCTCTTGCATCTCACCTCCATCATCCTGCCTCTCACCTCCTTCGTTCGAGCTTCCGCCAGGCTCCGTCGTCTCATCGAACTGCCGATTCGAGAGATTTCCTCTCACCTCCCCCTCTTTACATGCTTTAATAGTTTCTTGTAATTGACATTGGAAGTAATATATATCATATTTGTTCCACATCTCTATCTTGTGATACATTTGCTTGTTTTCTTTTATTTCAAAAATACAAAAAAATAATAAAACCCTAAAATACCAAAAAGAAACAAAACGAAGCCTGGTTTTCAAGTAAAGTAAACATCGCCTCCCTATGTTCGACCCAGGACTCCCTTGGAGTTTTGGTATAAATTTTATCTGATCGACGTGTTTTGCAACTACGACGATGGGTTACTTGTAACCTTGATTTCTAAACACGCGAAACACGCACGACCATAACCTAAAGAAGGGCCTAATTCATGGAAGAAATGCTCTGAGAAGAAAACATGAAATAAAGGGTAAAACTATAATTTTACCATTGTAGTACATAAACGAGATTTCTCAGAGGCAAAACATAGGTCAAATGATCTGAATAAGATAAAAAGTGGGTTGGTTCGATCAGAAATGGGTTCATGTGCAGTCTAGGAATTAAATGGCATCTTGTAACACTAAAACAAACTCGCTTAATTCAACAAGGTTTTGGTCAGGAAAAAAATCAAATAAAACCTCTAAAATTCATGAAAAATATCCCCTAGGATTTGGAACCTTCAAATTGGCCTTTGGAACCTATTTTGACCTAAATAAGGTCCTAGCAATTACTTGACCTAATTTAGATTTTTGTGTAACATGTCCAGTCAAACGTGGTCAAACCTAAAATCCAACTTCACCATTGGATTCCTTAGATCTAAATTAGTTTTGTACCAAAATTTGGACCTAAGGGGAGGTCATCTTGACCTACTTTGCAAAATAGTCCACCCAATTACATTCTGGACCCTAGCTTTTGAAAATCCTTGCACAGACCCCCCAAACTTCCTCACCACCTTTACAATTAGGTCCCTCTGCCATAAAGCGGAGGAATCCTACTCCAGCGAGGAATGGAGGGGGATTACCCCCTGATTCCTCAGAGATCGCCCAGATTTGGAAGGGAGATTCTCTGAGGAATTCCCTTCCATCTAAGCATGAATTCAAGATCTAATTTGCATCAAATCTCTCATGCAAACGCACGAGAGATGTGGGTGTCTCCTTGTATCCTACTTTGGCAAGGACTTTTGTACTTGGAAGCTTGTCTTCCAAGCACAAGAGCCCCTGCCAGCACGTATAAAAGGACCACCACCTCCGGCTGCACTTTTTCAACTTGACTTCACTGGAGAACCACCTCCAATTAGTCCCTTCTCCGGCCAAGTATCCAGTAGGCTCCGGCGACCTATCTCCATCCTTCTCGTCTCTCTGCCACAATGCCAGTGGTAGAGCCATCTTCGTCTACTTCCTCTGCGTCGCGCAATACCCACGTGCGTGATCCAACCCCGTCATCGTCGTTGCTCTCCCTTCACTGGACATCTTCTTCTCCGATGGCGGCAAGTTTAGCCAGCCACCTCTCTATCCCCCTTCGTCCACTTAACTAGGTCAAAACTCTTACTCTCTCTCCCCTCTTCATTTCCCCTCTCTTAATTTCTACTTTAGACCCCTCGATGGCGTAAACCACCACCACCTTCTCCATCTCCGGTAGGCCACCGGTGAAGGAGCTTCCACCGCTCCATACCTCCAGACGCCTCGCCGGACCCCTCATCACCTTCGCCATCACCCACTGATCATCTTTTGTCCTTCCACTGACTGCCATCACTTCCCTAAATGCCCCTGACCTAACCCACCTTCACGGACATAGGGTGAACTAAGCACACATGCGTAGGCTACCCCGCAGCTAGCCACCCACCGCCTCACCTTCGTCGTGACACGACGAAGCTCCTCATGTGTTTTTATGGGGCTAACAGGCCGTATTGAGTGAAGTGCAGGTCCGACCCTCTCCGCCATTGACGTAGAAGCACAGAGCTCGCAAGCTTCGCTCCAAGTCGCGCACTCCAGGCATAAGAGTCCCAGCTGACGTGCGAGGGTCTCATGCACTATCCAGCCAGAGAGCAGGCTTAGCGAGTGACTGCAGCAGTGGCAATTGGGCGAAGGCCTCCTACGGGCATGCAAGTGAAGCGGGTGGGACTTTTAGTCCCACCTCGTGAACTCAGGAACATGGTAAGACACTTAAATTGAATAAGTGTTCTCTGTTGTTTGCCTCAAGTGACATGGGGTGAGGTCCCTCGTCCACATGCACCCACGCCTTGTTCGCAACCTATGCCCCGCAGATCTGGCTGACCGACCCAATTAGCCTTGCACTCCTCGCGCACCACCCACGTCAATGCGCCTAGACCCTGGCACACGAACACTCAACCCGATTACCCGACCTGGCTCTGGGAGAGCAAACCCAAGAGAGAAACAGAGAGAGAGTGTATGTGGGGGAGGGTAGGGGTAGGTTTTACTCCGCTGTGTGCAGGGAAGAGATGAAGGAAGAGAAGAGAAGACAAGGCAAGTAGGGAAGGAAGTTGTGGCCGCAAAGAGGCTAAGGAAGGAAGAAGAGGCAGAAGCAAGGAAGACAGAAGCTAAGGGAAAGAGAATGCACTGTAGCAGAAAGGAGGCACGGCTGAAGAAAAGAGCTGAAGTTAGAAGCTTGAGGAAAGAAGGAAGGAGGAGGAAGAAAGAAGAAAGAAGAAAGAAAGAAATCAAGGGCAAAAAGAAATAAGGAAGAAGAAGGCCAAAGAATAGAAGAAGAAGAAAGGCAGAGAATTACTAAGGCAAAGACATAGAGGAAAGTTAGAGAAAGAAAGAAGGAAGAAGAAAGGAGAGAAGAAAGAAGAGAAGAACAAGCTGAAGCACAAGCCAAGGAGAATCAACCCTTTTTCTATTCCTCTCAATTTCTCTTCTATTTTGCAACATGTTAATTCATAAACTCTTGCATTTTATTTTGAATTAGATTTTGATTAGATTTAAGTGTTCAAATTACATTGTTGAGATTAGTGTATAGATTCCATTTACTCCCTGTGTTCGACCTCGAATACTTAGGTTTTCGAATAAAAGAAATTTCTTATTTGTTTTCAAGGCGATTTCATTTATACTGCAACATACATCTTTCTCAAAATTGATTTCGCCCTGTTAACATTTTGGCACCGTTGCTGGGGAGCAACGTGCAATTTATCACTAATCTCTATATTCCTTTTTATTACATTTGAGAACTAACTTGCCCTATTTTGTTTTGTTGTGATCTTGCGAGGCATTCCACGAGAAGATCTCCCACGCAAGTCAACCACTCCAGGGCAAGTAATCTCTTTTCTTCCCTAATCCATCTCCTAATCCTTGAAAGACAAAAGGAAGCAATCAAAATAGGAATTACTTGCCTTCTCTTTTATAGTAATTACCATCTTTAAGGCAAAGGTTTCCTGATTTTGCGAAAATTTTTCAAAAACTTATTGAAGTAGAAGCGATTTTTAGAGCCAATCCCACAAATTCCTGTGCCTAGTAGAAATCACGCTTAATCTCCGCGGACAACGCACTTCTTGTTTAAAGTCCAAAGATGTAACGACCCGATTCCCGAGTCCCTACGAGACACGAGAACCGGACCGACTCGACTAATCCCAAGACCTAGTCGTCCAACGAGGAAGTAACCAAAAGACAGTAAAATAAACCACATTCAGCATGAATATAACTAACAGTAAGAAAGTACAGCAGTAAGGAAAAAAACTACTACAGTTGGTACCACCACAACAGTAGAACAACATTTATCATATAACACGAACTGCAGGTAAAGAAAGTACAGAGGAAACAACTACTCACTATAACAGAAACAAAAGAGGTACAAAAGACTGTGGTAAACTCTACTGGACCCTACTCGGCCCAGCGTCCTCTGCAGCCGCTGACCCTGGCTGCTCAACACCTAGACCTGAAAAAGGTAACGAGTGTAACACGTCAGCAAAACGCTGAGTAGAGTGGCAAACTAAACTAAAGACAACAGTAGAGTGTACAGTAGCTGTTATGTTTTATTACTTTCTTTATTTACATCTTTCAATGTTCGCACTATTTCATTTATTTCTCAGATCCTTTACTTGATCTCGAATGTCCTCGTGGGAACGATCTTGATTGCAGTCTTTTCCAAAAGTAGAAGTAGCACGTGGTGCTCTCCTGGCTGGGAGAGTCCCCCGTGGTGATCCTACCCTCAGTCAACCACCCCAAGGTCACTGACAGACGTAACGGTGACTACGGCACGCGCGATAAACGCACAGGTAGCTAGCCCGCACTGGCACGCGGTCAGTCGTTTCCGTTAACGGGTGCGCCCAAAGCACAGCACGGAACCAGGGCAGAGCCCACTCAGTAACAGGGGTCCAACCCCTCCACAGTAACCAAACCGGGGCCTTGCCCCTCCACAGTCTGCGCACCCTGGCCTGACTACCCTGGTTTGCCCTAGTGGGCCTAACAAGTCGGTGAAGGAGGCTAGCAGAACCCCGGGGCCCGTGGGGTAGCTAGTACTCTCCTAACACTAGTAGCTCTCCTCGGTACTACCTACACGAGGGCCAACAAGTCGGTACAGAGCGGCCAATCCTAACCCCGGGTCCCTGGGGTGGCTGGCCCCACTCTGCACTAAACAGGTACAGGTACTTCCCTTGGTACTGCGTACCCAAGAGACAGTACAAACTACATCTCAGTTCCATTCCTTTTTCTTTCCAGGAGTTCCACTCCTAATTCCCCGTAGGGTTCCAGCTTTTTATCTCGAAACATCATATGTTTCACTTTCCAGTTTCACGTTCTCACAATCCATGATCTCAATCATGTTTCCTTATTCATAACAGGCAGCTATTAATTCAATTTACAGGCAGCTTATATTCCTTTCCATTTTTCCAAGACTACAGTATTATACATTCCACTAGTTTTTCCATCCTAGGATTCATGCCACATCCTAGGATCTAGCATACAACTAGTTTTCTAGCCCTAGGATTCATGCATCACCTAGGAGCTATCATTCCATACATTTCTCATTCCTAGGATTCATGCAATGTCCTAGATTCTAGCTAAGGTTCCATACTTTAACAGATTTTAATAACTTAAGCCACTCTACCAGGTACAACGGGAGTAATGGGGGCGTGATCGGGAATCCCGCGTGCCTCCGCGACTCCCAAGACTGCAACTGAACGAGGTCCTATCACAAGGATCAAACACAAGGAGTGTCTCAAAACAGTGTATAGCTACTGTAGACGGGTAGAGGGATTAATTCTGAAAAGAACGCAACTCAAATCGCGGAAAACGGAGCCCGAACGGGCCCTAAACGGGTCGAAAAAGATGATACTGTGCAAGATCAGACGTCTGGAACTTCTCCCAGACGTCTTAAAAAGTGGAACAGAGAATTACTTGTTCAGCGTGGTTTCCCAGACGTCCAAAAGTCTGCGGGGACGTCTGTCCTATCTCCCAGACGTCCGATGGTCACCCCGGACGTCTGGATGTCACTCCCGCCGTCTGGTACAACTTCCAGACGTCTGATTTGCAAAGGATGGCGAATCAGTGTACCTGCGCACAGCCAACTGCCTCACTCAGTACGGTCAGTCGACAGGAAGAAGAAGGCGGAAATACTCACCTTTCAGACGTCTGTATTAGCTTCCAGACGTCTCCCTCGCCATCTGGCTATCAACCCAGACGTCTGATTCTGAAAACTTTTCCAGAATCAGGGCGCGACCCGTCCTCCGCTCGCGACGCCGCCCGCGTCGTACCTCGTGCGTCTGCTGCTCAGACCGCAGCAGGTCCCTCTCCGCGTCGCTCCGCGCCCCCTGCGCCCTCCGCCGGCCGGCCAAGCCGCTCCGGCAAGCTCGCCCTCCCGGCAGAGCTCCGCTCTCGCACGCCGCACCACCTCCGCACTCACTGCGGCCGCCGCTGCCGCCCTCGCGCTCACGCTCATGCTCACTAGCTGAAGGAGAAGAAGGAGGAGACGGTGGAGACGGGAGGGGAGGCGTGGCCTTTTAAGGCCGCGCAAGGAGGAGAGAGGGCGCGGCAGGCGTCTGCAGCCGCAGAAAAAAAGAAGGAAAACGAATATGCGGTCTGCGCGCTCAGGCGCGCAGACGAGTCGCGCGTGTGGAAGATAACAGTTTTTCAGACGTCTGGAAACCATCCCAGACGTCTGGCAAGACGTCTAGATGTGATCCCAGACGTCTGGTCCGACGTCTGGGCCACCTCCCAGACGTCTTAAAATACGTCCGGGGCACGCGTTCGTAACAAAAGAGAACCTTTTGTGAAAAGAAAAGAGGATTGGAAATAGAACCAAATTAAGGTTTTAACAGTGGGGTTTTTGGAGTGCTAGTCACACATGCTTGGATAAAAGGAAAATAAACCCACCAGCAATTGTGTGCTACCCAAGCCCTTGATTGAAGAGATCTAAACAAGACAAACCCTAAAATTGAGTTCTAAAATCACTTGAACCATAAAAAACCTTGGACCTAATAACCTGGGAGTCAAATTAGGGTGATTTCTAGGTCATGAACTAGAATCATTCTGCAATCTTTAGGGCAGGTCAGGTGAAGTTGACCCCTTGGGTCAACCAACCTTGAAATTAGGTCGCAAAAACAAAACATCTAAAGTTCAAGTGAAAACCCTAAAGCACCTTTGATCTTAAAAGTGGTAGACTTAAGAGGTCATGGTTCCCATTCTGGTCTACCTGGAATCTCAGTGACAAGAGAGGTCGGTGGGGGAAACCCTGTATCCCGTGGGGACACTCTACCATGTAGGGGTCTTTGCGGGACTCTCCCTCTCTGGCTGCCCAGGTAATTCTCAGGTGGACGACCTTCTGATCCAGGGGTATCACCCACCCTGAACCTCCATAGTCATCCAACATTTGGGTGCCTTGATTGGGTCAAAAACACCTCCAGTCCCTCATCTCTTTTCTTTAGAGCACACACATACATTTTCAGTGGGACTCTCTACTCAGATTTAATTGCTTCATAACTTGATTCTACATCTTGATTCAAACTCTGATTCTACATCTTGATTCCACCACTTGATCCAAATATGAAGCCAAACCACTTAGGGCTACCATTCAAGAAAGCTGAATCCTGGAGATCCATGAGAGATAGGATGATTGAGGATGCCTTGAAATTCTATGAAAATGAAGACAAAACCTCAACACCAGTAGAAAACATTCAAGTTAGTGTACCAACAACCAAAACCTTCATCATAACCTATGCCCAAGTGTTATTGATTAAAGCCACCAACAGATCAACCTGAGACATTCTCATCACAGGATATATTGAGATAGAAAAGTTGCACAACCTTGAATACATCCAATGCATGACAAATCCTGTACTTTGGGAACAACACCAAGATGATCTTGAAAAACAAAAAGAGATAATGAGATTATTAAAATAAATTATCGACCAGAAATACCCATATATGCCACAAACAAAGGATGAACCATCTTGGAACAATATCGAGGATCAATCTGATTTCCCAGATCTAGGGCTTGAGGCACAAAGAGGTTGTGAATGGCCAACCCAGATAGAATACAACATGCCTGATATTGAATTAGGTTGGGAAATTGTAGGAGAACACAATGTTGAGCCAACCCTAGACCATGAATCACCAAGCTTAGATTCCAAAACTCCTGCAATGATGAGAGTAGAACTGAACCTCTCGAGGTTGTAAATTCCGCCCCTTATTCTGATAAGGTGACCCTCGAAGGTAATTCGGACCTAGATCCTAGCGATTTAACCCACATCCCAAGCCTAGAATCTGAATCTGAAACCTATTGGGAAGATTACGAGGCCCCGTATGAAGAAAATCAAATTTTCAATGAAGAATATGATTTTTGGCCTCTATTTGACGAATATCCCTCGCCAACATCCTCAGCAAGACAAATCAATTTTTTGGAAGTCACGCCAATCTACGATGCAGAAATCGAAGAGTTGGACGAGTGGGGTTTCAATTGGGTTTGTCCTACCAGCTTGGAACCTGAGCCTGTACCAGATAAAGACACCTTTTTAAGCTTAGAATTCACATATAGGCTGGAGCCAAGTTAGGCTGCTGAATCTACATCATATGATTTATTCTATGTTGGAACTCATGATCTTGAATCTCATTCAGAATGTGATTTTCACAATATCTTCGACGATTTCGAATCTAACCATGATTTTAGAGAAAATCTGCTTCCTGAATACAACAAGCCAATCTACAACCTCAATTCCCATGATTCATTCTCCGACTCTGACTCTGAGGTCACAGTTCCCAAGATCACTGATTTAAGTTCAGGTTCCAGTAACATGGAATCATTTCTTTTCAATCGCCAGGAATCAAAATCAGAAAATGCCGAGTGATTGCAACCCAAAATTCGAATCTTTTCTCGACTCAGATTTCAATCATCCTATATACACTCTTTAGGCATTCACTTTTGACTTTGAAAGATACTACGAGGACTCTCTCAATGAAACCGCCTGTAACTACTTTCTAGAAGAGCCCTCATACTCAATCCTCATAAAAGCTACCTCTTCCACATATACAGAACCGATCAAAACCCGTTTTCAACCCTGACCCGCAACTGGACTCAATTTCTATTTTGATTCACCACTTACTGAGTCGATTGCAGATAATTCAATTCCACATATCAAACATTGATTAGACTGAAAAGCATGATCCATCATTCTCTGATCACCCCTGTAGGATTTCCATATTATTCACTAATCATTTTTCAGAGCCCTACTCTGACCAGGCTGATTCGGCTCAGCCTAAACCTAAGTTTTCATTTCCACATCCATCAGAGCTTCATTGCATATGGTGGGTTCTGCATCTGTTAATCTACATCTATCAACCCACCAGATTAATAGGGGTTGGGTTGCATCATCAGCCCACTGATCTGAACAAGCACCTAGTTGGACCAACCAGGCTGTTAATCAAGGTGCTTGTTTTACAAAACTCTGCTGATTTAACCACTCCCTCTCCATCCTGTTTTCCACTCGACTGAAGGAGTTGAATTTAGCACTTAACGGGAGGCAACCCGTCATTTCAAAAACCTGAGATCCGTTTGATTATCCGTCTATACTCCACGTCTATTGCACCCTAAGTTCAACCTTAGACAGTCGATCCCACCTCTGGTACACGTGCCAGAAATTGAAATCGTCCGCATCAATCACATCCCGACCCATTCGCCCACCCAATTTATCCTGTTCTAAGTCCTTAGACCTAATACTATTTCACACCCTCCATTTACAATGAGGACATTTCAAACTTAGGCATGGGGGTGGTAAAATGCATACATACAGAAACTAATAAAAATCAGAAGGACCCTCACAAAAAAATTCACATATGTCAAAAATACCAAAAAAATTGAAAATTATAAAAAAAAAGAACAAAAAAATGGAGGAGGGAGGAAATTTTGTAAGTCATATAATCATGAGGAGAAGAAAAGAGCAAAAAGAGACAAAAAGGAGCACAAAATGAAAAAGAAAAAAAAGAGATAGTCATTAGTAAAAGATCAAGGGAATAACTAAAGTTTTAGACCTTATCAAGAAAAAGAAAAATGAAGGAAAAAGTGCTCATGAGACACAAAAAGAGATTAGTAGGAACGTTGATCTTAGGCCTTTTAGGCTAGACTCTTAGGCTTAAAAATTCAAGTATCTGCTAAGATTTAGATAATCCTCAAGAGGTTGGGAAAAATGCGAAGCTTAAGTATTAGGTCTAAGGCTTAGGGAGTATTCGGCCTCGTTAACTGACCTTCAATTTGCAGGACTTAGTAACCTAAGCACCCCAACCCACACACAGTCTGGTTTAGTGCGCATAACTATCAAAATCATGCAAAAGCGTTTTAATGTTCTGAAAAGGTTGCCTAGATTAGGAGCGGTTGATCAACACAAGTTGATTTGGATGAGTTCCCGACGTGGAGGGGTGGGAAATTCCTTTCGAAGTTGCATAACAACATATCGTCTCCTCGGTGCTTGTCTCTTAGGATATTTACATATCCTACCAAGGGCATGTATGCACTTTGCTGGTTTAGATAGCATGGACGGCATTATCACAAAATGTCGATTGCCAGGGTCTGGATTCGGCCACGGAATGCCATGGGCGAGATTATCTCGAAATCTCGAAAGCCAGGGTTCTGGGGGTTGCCATAGGCGATGCTATCATGAAGCATCGATTTCCAAGGACCTTTGAGGATTGATGATGGGGACGAGGAATCCGATACAGACCATGTTGAGAAGCCAATCCGAAGCTAGAAATAAAAAGAAGAGAGAGAGAAAACTCTCCAAACAAATAAATCCTCTGTCTCTCTCTTACAAAAGCACACTGCAAACTTGACCAAGGCTAAAAATGTCTCAAGCATGGGTGCTTTAACCGCGGAGTCCAACTAACCCTAGGGTAGTTCCTGCGGGCCTTAAAAACCTTCGAGGAAGACTGAGGCTAAAGCTGGTCAGGTCCAGATCTTGGTCGCTACTTGAGTACCTCTGGGCCTACTTTCAGCATTCTAAACTAATCAAAAGAAAAAGAAAAGCACTTATCATAACTGATGAAAGAAACTCAGGGTCTAGAACAGAAGTTAAAACCTCAAAATTTTGCTAAGGGACTAGCAAATGCTAGGCATAGGGGTATGATGAGAACCTCATCATGAGCCTTAACTAGCTCATTTTGACCTAAGAAAGAGAATAAGAGCTCCTACATAACCTAAAGAAGGGCCTAATTCAAGGAAGAAATGCTCTGAGAAGAAAACATGAAATAAAGGGTAAAACTACAATTCTACCATTGCAGTACATAAATGGGATTTCTCAGAGGCAAAACATAAGTCAAATGGTCTAAATAAGATAAAAAGTGGGTTGGTTCCGTCAGAAATGGGTTCATGTGCAGTCTAGGAATTAAATGACATCTTGTAACCCTAAAATAGATCCACTTAATTCAATAAGGTTTTGGACAGGATAAAAATGAACTAAACCCTCTAAAATTCATGGAAAAATATCCCATAAGGTTTAGAACCTTCAAATTAGCCTTTACAACCTATTTTGACCTAAATAGGGGTCCTAGCTAATTACTTGACCTAATTTGGGTTTTTATGTAAAATATAGTCAAACATGGTCAAACCTAAAACCCAACTTCACCATTGGATTCCTTAGGTCCAAATTGGGTTTTTACCAAAATTTGGACCTAAGGGGAGGTCATCTTGACCTACTTTGCAAAAGAGTCCAACCAATTACTTTCTGGCCCCTAACTTTTGAAAATCCATGCACAGACCCCCCTAACTTCCTCACCACCCTTACAATTAGGTCCCTCCACCATTAAAGTGGAGGAATCCTACTCCGGCGAGGATTGGAGGGGGATTACTCCTTGATTCCTCAGAGATCTCCCAGATTTAGAAGGGAGATTCTCTGAGCAATTCCCTTCCATCTGAGCATGATTTTAGGATCTGATTTGCATCAAATCTCTCGTGTGAACGCACGAGAGATGTGGATATCTCCCTGAATCCTACTCCAGCGAGAACTTTTGCGCTTGGAAGCTTGTCTTCCAAGCACAAGAGCCCCTGCCAACACCTATAAAAGGACCACCACCTCCAGCCGCACCTTTTCAGCTTGACTTGGCCGAAGAACCACCTCCAATTCATCCCTTCTCCTCCGACCAAGTATCCAGCAGGCTCTGGCGACCTATCTCTCTCCTTCCTATCACTCTGCCACAATACCAGTGGCAGAGCCATCTTCGCCTATTTCCTCCGCGTTGCGCAATACCCGCGCACATGCTCCAGCCCCGTCGTCTTCGCCACTCTCCCTCCACTGGACATCTTCTCCGACAGTGGCAGGTACGGCCAGCTGCCTCTCTATCCGCCTTCATCAACTTAACTAGGACAAAACTCTTCCTCTCTCTCCCCTCCTCATTCCCCTCTCTTAATTTCTACTTTAGACCCCTCGACGCCGCAGACCACCACCACCATCTCCATCTCCGGTCGACCACCGACGAAGGCACTTCCACCACTCCATACCTCCACATGCCTCGCCAGACCCCTCATCACCTCCACCATCACCCACTGATCATCTTCTGCCCTTCCACTGACCGCCATCACTTCCCTAAATGCCCCCCGACCTAACCCATCTTCACGGCCATAGAGCAACCTAGGCACACACTCCTAGGCCGCCCCGTGACCAGCCACCCATCGCCTCACCTTCGCCATGACACGACGAAGCTCCTCATGTGTTTTAATGGGCCGACAGGCCGTATTAAGTGAAGTGCAGGTCCGACCCTCTCCGCCATTGACACTGAAGTACAGAGCTCGCAAGCTTCGCTCCAAGTCGCGCGCTCCAGGCATAAGATTCCCAGGTGACGTGCAAGGGTCTCACGCACGCATCCAGCTAGAGAGCAGGCTTAGCGAGCAACTGCAGCAACGACAATTGGGTGAAGGCCTCCTGCGGGCGCGCAAGTGAAGCGGGTGGGACTTTTAATCCCACCTCGTGAACTCAGGAGCGCGGTAAGACACTTAAATTGAATTTGTGTTCTCTATTGTTTGCCTCAAGTGACATGAGGTGAGGTCCCTCACCCATATGTACCCATGCCTCGTCTACGACCTATGCCATGCGAACCTAACTGACCAGCCCAATTAGCCTTGCACTCCTCGCGCAATAGTCGTAGCATGAATTCAACTTATACCAAGGTGTTTGCTCTTAGTTTCCCGATGTGGGACTAAGTTCAACGCTTCTAGGCCAGACTTTGCTTGGAGATTCCTAGCGACTCAATGGCTCAAATCGGTCGAGCTAAGGCTCGATGGAGAGCTGGAGGAATGCTCCACATGATTGTAACACCAATTTGGTGTTTGGATCAACTCTAATCCATCTATTTTAAAGACGAAGCATGGCTGTCTGCCATGGTCAGGATGGTCCGCAATGAAGGAGAAACAGGTCTAATGACCTGTAGAGAGGTATTTGCTTTCTACTAAAGTCTTGGATGCCTACAGTGAATCATTCCACACCTAATGGTTAAGGAAGTTGATGGGAACACCATCATGAGCCCTAGCTAGCTCATTTTGACCTAATGAAGAGAATAAATGCCCCTACATAACCAACTAAAGGTCATAATTCATTGTATAACCAATTAAGTACAACCACAGGTTTTATCAAGGGCTAAACAAAGGTCAAATGGTCTTAATAAGATAACAAGTGGGTTGGATTTGACAGAAAAAGGTTTGTGTGTATTCTGAGAATTAAATGACTTTTAAAACCCTAAAAGCAGACCCACTTAATTAACCAAGGTTCTGGTCAGGATAAAATTCACTTAAACCCTCTAAAAATCATAGAAAAATATTCTCTAGGGTTTGTACCTTCAATTTAGCCATTAGAACACATCTTGACCTAAAATGGAGTCTTAGACAGATATTTACCCTAATTTGAGTTTTTGCATAAATTACCCAATCAAACGTGGTCAAAATAAAAATCCAACTTTACCATTGGATTCCTTAGGTCTAAATTAGGTTTGTACCAAAATTTGGACCTAAGGGGAACTTGTCTTGACGTAGTTTACAAAAAGGTCCTATCTGATTACATTTTTGCCCCTAACTTTCAAAAACCCTTGCTAACAGCCCCTAACTTTCTCATCGTCTTCACATGTAGGTCCCTCCACCATTATCGCGGAGGAAACCTACTTCGGTGACCTTTGACAGGGCAAATCTCCTTGATTGCTCAGAGAACCCCCTCCAAAATTGGAAGGGAAATCCTTTGAGAAATTCCCGTCAGTATGAACCCATCTTTGAGATCTGATTCCTTCCCAATCTCTCATGTGAACGTATGAGAGATTTGGGTATCCTAACAAGCTCCCATCTCCAACGACCTTCCAAGCTTGGGAAGCTTGCTTTCCAAGCCCTAACTGCCTTTCAAAGCTCTATTTAAAGAAGCCCAGATCCCCCCGACTCCTTCACTCTCAAATTCGGCCACAAATACCCTCAATTCATCTCTTCCCCTTGCGACCGAAGGCTCCTCGACATTCGACGACCTTCCCTGCTCCTCCTCGTTGACCGATCGCCAAACCTACGGCAGATTCCTCCACCTTGCCTTCGTTCGCGTCTCGTCGTAACA
Organism: Thalassia testudinum; assembly: GCA_037157565.1. Taxonomy (NCBI): domain Eukaryota; kingdom Viridiplantae; phylum Streptophyta; class Magnoliopsida; order Alismatales; family Hydrocharitaceae; genus Thalassia; species Thalassia testudinum. The sequence continues at coordinate 17,813,661 of JAZHRO010000062.1, read as the reverse complement.
GCAGGTGCCCGTTCTCCTTCATCCTCGTCGTTCCCACCTCACCGGAGCCACCTTCATCTCCGACATCGGCCACACCAGACTCGACGCCTTTGCTGCCCCCCTTTGTCCTTTAACGCCTTAGATAAGTTCCATGTCCCCTCTATTTACTTCCCCTCTCTTCATTTCCCAAAATCTGCCACTAACGCCCATCGCACCTCCATCCCTTCTATCTCCAGTCACCACCTCCAGCGAGGCCATCCCACCTCCACAAGCCACCGAAACCCTCGCCGACAAGCCCACAACTTCCGCCTCACTTCCCTTCACTTCACTCACCGTGCCACTCACCCAAACCACCCCCCGAACACACCCACTCATATGCACACAGTTTGCCCTAGGCACACACCCACAGGCATCCACATGCCACGCCACCACCTCCAGCACATCCGCCGTGCTCCAGCGAACCTCCCTGAGTGATTTGACGTGGCCGAAAGGGTGTGCCCTTGATTTCAGGTTCAGGCCCCATCTGCCATTGGCGTGCAAGCTTGAAGCTTGCTTGAAACTATTCTAGGTGTTACCAAGCCCAGGCTGACACTCCCAGGACGTGTGGAAAACTCTTACACACGGTCCCAGGCTTTCAATTCCACTCGAAGGCCTTATAGCTGATGCATAACAACCTCTGCTACAAACACGCAAGAAGAAGGGTGCACGGATAGTCCCACCTCAGGAATTTCTGAGGCCATGCACCCGCATAAATTGATTTTGTGCTTGCTGTTATTCGCCTCAGTACCACATGGTGAGGTCCCACTCACCCGACCTGATCTTGTCCGCGACACGGCCCTGCGAACCTAGCTGACCTGACCATACCTACACTCCTCACCCACCATCGCATGCTGGTGGGCCTAGTCCCGAGTACACACCCGACCCGATAACCCGAATACCTATGTCGCTCTAGGAGAGCAGATCCTAAGAGAGAAAGAGAGTAGAGTCGCGTGGGTAAGGAGAGGGTTTTGCTACAGGGATCTCTGGCTGACACTTAGCAGATTCTGAAGAAGAAGAGGAGGTCAGGGTTGAAGGGTCGCAAAGGAAGAAGAAGGAAGAAGAAGAAGAGGAGGCCAGAGGCAGAAGCTGAAGAGAAAGAGAAGGAAAGTAGAGCAGAAGAAGGCCAAGGCAATGGAAGATGAAGAAGAAGAAAGGAGAAGGTAGAGAAAGCTAAGTGCAGAAGAAGCTGAAGAGATAGAGAAGAAGCAAAGAAGAAGGATCAGACACTTTAAGTTGTCTGACTCCTTCATCAGACGACAGATCATCACTTTCATTTCATTACAAATACATTGAGTTATTTGGTGATATTGTAGGAGTATTTGGTGATCTCAATCACCAATTTACTCCCATATTTTTGTACTTTGATACTGATATTATTGCATATTCTTTTAATTCTGAATTGTGATCTTAATTTCTAAATACCAATTTGCTCCTTATGTTCGACCTTGGACATTTTCAAGTAATAAAATTGTAGTTGTTTGAACGCTATTTCGACTATATTACAACGTGACACTTTTTAAAACATCGACTTAGCAACCCAACATTTTGGTGCCATTGCCGGGGAGCAACGGGCAATTTAGAATTCTTGATTACAATTTCTGATAGAGATTCTAACTTGCTATATCTCTTTTACTATGGTTGTTTCAGGGAGAAGATACATTGAAGAAAGTTAGCCACACAACAAACACACCAGGGGCAGGTAAATTCTGATTACTCTCTCTTATGCCCCTCATTCTAAAAAGGAAAAAAAAGGATAAAATCAATTAGGGCTACTTGCTTTACATTCTTAGATAATTCATCAAGTTACCTAATTTGATTTCAACAACAAAACCTGATTTGTGCACCCATTTAAGGTAACTAGGGCTATCACATTCTTGTTTGAGCCCTAGATACCACATTTGGCAAATTAAATTGGACCAAAATTAGATCCAATTAAGGATTTCAAGTTAGGGTTTGAGAGACACACTTACATAAACAAGAATCAACTTTTCCAAATGATGTGTGCATAAGACTTGGTTGAATTGATCTATTCAAGCAAACACTAAAAATCAGGCTTTTAATCTCACTTGAATCCTAAAAGAGGGACCTAAAACTTCTCAAAGGACAAATAGGTGAAGTTGACCCACCTTGTTGGGTCAACCAATCTTGAAATTAGGTCACTTTTTGCACTCAATACATCTAAAGTTCAAGTGAAATCCTAAGCACCCTTGATCTTAAATAAAATCAGCAGACTTAAGAGGTCAAGTCCCCATTCTGGCCTACCTGGAACATCACTGACAAGAGAGGTTGGGTGGGGGAAACCCTATAACTCGTGGAGGCACTCTACCGTGTAGGGGTCTTGGTGGGACTCTCTTTCTCTGGTTGTCCAGGTAATTCTCAGGTGGACGGTTTTCTGATTGAGGGGTATCATCCGCCCCGAACCTCTATAGTCATCCAAAATTTTTGGGTGCCTTGATTCTGTCCATCACATTCTACTCTCATCCAGACCATCGGTGCATGTTTGGTAGGAAGTCCTTAAGATCATCCTTGAGGCCTCCTTTAGTCATTCACTCCCATCGAGGCTAGGCTTCGACTTCCGTGTTTGTGCAGCAACCTCACCACATAGACATCTCTTCTGATTCATCTGAGACTAATTCTCCTTCATCCATCATCATGGCACAACCCGCAAAAGAAGAGAATAACCTTGAGAATCAACTTCAGCGCCTTAATGATTTATTTCAAGCCTTTGTGAATCCACCGCAGCGTCCAATGATGCGAGATCATTACAATCCCGCTGCGGTGGCGATCGAACCTCGAGTCCAAATCCCGGCTGGAGGTCTTGATACTGAACTCAAGCCCAATATGATTCATGCTATTCCAAAATTTCATGGGTTAAATTCCGAGGATCCTTTCTAGCACATCAAACAACTCAAGCATCTGGCCCAGACCTTCGGGTCAGATGTCCAAAATCAGGACATTCTTCTCATGAAGATGTTCTCCTCTCTCATGGACAAAGTAGCTCTCTGGTATCAGACTCAAATGCGTCCAATCAACACTTGGGTTGAACTACAATCCGAGTTTCTGAGAAAGTTCTTCCTGGTTGGTCAGACAAATGCTTTACGACACTAGATCACGCACTTCACATAGCAGCCTGGAGAACCACTTCACAAAGCATGGCATCGTTTCCTGGATATCATGCAAAAGTGCCCCCATCATGGAGTTCCTAAATGGGAACAAATCTAGTCTTTTTAGCAAGGACTCCTTAAAGATATCCATTTATTCGTTAATGCAACTTGCGGGGGAAATATCATGGGTCAACACGAAGACACTGTATAGGAGATTCTCAAAAATATGTGCGAGAACTCCATCAATAATGACTCCATGGGCTTATTCGATCGGATGAATGCTCGTGCATCGACGAATCCAAGGGGAGCACATGAGATGTAGGGCATGTCCTCATCTGTCGACTTGGAATTGATGGCCAGTCATTTGGACAAGGTCTCTATCATTGAGAAGAAGGTGGATGAGCTAACTCGACATCTGCAGCGAGCCACCTCTGCACAAAACACGTTCGCATAGCACCCTCTAGGAGGGAAACTATGCATAACATCTACCATCGATCTTCTTAGGGGATGGACCCGTATCCACCCTCGTCTGACTCGAGGTTCGAAAGAAATTCTGATCTTACCTACTCTAGTTGGGGGAACTCTGAACCCTCGTACTCTGACTTTTCTAAGGTTCCTTAGACCTGCGAGGACCTCAACGCCATCTAGAATGACTCATTCTCTAATACCTATAACCCTAGATGGAGGAATCATCCTAATTTCCTGTGGGCGGGAAACAATCAGAATCAGACCACTATATCAACCCCGTCCACAAGCTCCTCGTCCATATCAGCCGCCTCAACCTTGACCCAACCCCACCTATTAGTCTGGGCCAACTCAGACTGATCAAATGACTCTTATCCTTCAGACTCTGGCTGACATTCAAAAGATGAATGCAGCTATGCAAAAATAGCATAATGACAAGATCGTAGAGGTTCGCAATTAACTCACCCAGATGGTGAATTCCCGCCAACCTGGCACACTCCCTTCGCAACCTCTGCCAAATCTGAATAATGTGCTGAACCAGAGGCGCGTTATGAACCTAAATCCGGGCCAAGCACACATGATTTATCAGGCCTCTTCTTCTCCATCACCCAATGGGATGGAAGCTTCAACATCATACTTGGGATTTCAGCAGCAACCACTTATTTTACCTACACCAAACCCGAACCAGGTAGGACTAAATTCAGTAACAACCCGTAGTGGCAAAGCAACACAAGACCCACCTTACCCAAGCCACTTACATCCTGGTAGTAACCCAAACACAAGGATAGTCATCTAGGACACCCCTATCCTAGATCAAGAACCTGGACCTATTTTAGAGGAACCATCCAAGGTTCCATTTCACGAAGCCTTGACCAAGGGAAAGAGGACAACCAAACCCATGGCACCTGAAGAGGACCTGGTCAAGCTCTTTGAACAGGTGCATATAAAAATCCCCTTGATGGATGTGATTTGCCACATACCGGCTTACGCACGATTTCTGAAAGACGTGTGTACACCTAAGCGTAAGCCGTGAACCAAAAGTGGGAGCCCAATCGTATTTTTAAAGCAAGCCAGCTCTGTCATTTTAAGCAAACTCCCACCTAAGGCAAAAGACCCAAGTACTCCCCTGATTTCCTGTACAATTGGTGATATCCAATTTGATAGAGCATTACTGGATCTATGAGCCTCCATAAACCTAATACCTACATCCCTACTGGACCATCTTGACAAATCTGACCTTAAACCGACAGAGGTGACATTACGGTTGGCAGACTGATCTATTAAGTCACCTAAAGGAGTTCTTGAGGATGTCATTGTTAGGGTTTGAGATTTCTATTTCCCGGTGGATTTCGTAGTCCTGGATATGAATGCTCCAAAAAATCTGAAAAACACACCAATCATACTAGGGAGACCCTTTCTAGCCACTGTTAGGGCCAACATAAATTGTGACGAGGGCCAAATTGAACTGAAATTTGGGAATCAGACATTAAAGATTGACATCTTTAAGGCCCAACAAGGGATTAATTACAGAGTTATAGAACAGATATGTGATATCAAGGCTGTGGTTGACGATCAGTATATCGAGGAAAACATGACTACTACTAATCAACAACAAGAGGATCAAAACTTGCAATCAGAGGAGTTAAAACTCAACCTAGACACACCCATAACTCCTTCCCTTACTCCTGACACACACCCTGAACCACCCGCTGCTACTGATAACCCTGTTCTAGAACTAAAGCCTCTTCTCAATCCTCTAAAGTATGTCATTTTGGGTTCCAATCAGACGTTTCCTATGATTATCAACTCCAAACTCACACTTGATCAGGAATCCCATCTGATTACTATTCTCCAGCAACAACGAATAGCCATTGGATGGACTCTCGATGACTTGACTAGTATCAGCCTTTCTTACTACACACACCGCATCTATATTGAAGAAGGCACACAACTTTCCCGTAAAATGCAGAGACGTCTGAATCCTAATCTACAGGAAGTCATGAAAAAGGAGATCAACAAGTGGTTAGATGCTGGGATCATCTACCTGATCTCCGACAGTCGGTGGGTGAGTCCAATCCAGGTTGTGCCTAAAAAGGGAGGACTCACCGTGATCACGACTGAGACCGGAGAAATCATACCGACCCGTGTGGCAAATTCGTGGAGAGTCTGCATTGATTACAGAAGACTCAATACCTCCACAAAGAAAGATCATTTCCCACTACCGTTTATTGATTAAATCCTCGAAAAACTAGCAGGAAATAGATTCTTCTGCTTTTTGGATGAGTACTCCAGTTATAACCAGGTGACAAGCCATCCTGTGGACCAACAGAAGACCACTTTCACCTGCCCTTCGAGACGTACGTGTTCCGAAGGATGCCTTTCGATCTCTACAATGCACCCACTACTTTTCAGCGGTGTATGCTTGTCATATTCTTAGATATGGTAGGTGATTATATGGAAGTCTTCATGGATGACTTCTCAGTGTTTGGCAAATCATTTGATGATTGCCTCATACACTTCGTCCAGATCCTCAGACGGTGCATTGACATGAATCTGGTTCTTTCCTGAGAAAAGAGCCACTTCATGGTTCCTGAAGGAATTGTACTGGGACATCTTATCTCTAAAAAAGGCATCCAGGTTGATCGAGCCAAGGTAAATCTGATTTCCAAACTCCCTATGCCTAGCTCGATCAGAGACATCTGATCTTTTCTGGGGCACGTCGATTTTTACTGTCAATTTATTCCTGACTTCTCAAAAATCGCACACCCCCTGACTATTCTTCTATCTAAGGATGTTCCTTTTAAAATCTCCAAGGAATGCACTCAAGCATTTGAAATCCTACGTGATCGAGTTACCCAAGCCCCGATCCTACGGTCCCCTGATTGGTCTCAACTCTTTGAGATCATGTGTGATGCATCTGATTTCACTGTAGGAGCGGTACTTAGGCAGAAAATTGACGAGAAACCAGTGGTTATCTACTACGCTAGCAAAACACTTGACGAGGCTCAGTGTAACTACACAGTTACTGAGAAAGAGCTACTAGCCGTAGTATTTGCCCTAGAAAAATTCAGATCGTATCTTCTGGGTTCCCATGTTATCATTTACTTTGATCACACAGCTGTAAGGCATCTCCTTGCAAAGAAGGATGCGAAACCTTGACTAATACGATGAATCTTGCTGTTGCAAGAGTTTGACCTCGATATTCGCGACAAGGTGGGAAAATAAAATGTTGTAGCTGATCACTTGTCCCGCCTTCCTTCTGACATTATCGACCCTTTCGGACCCATTACGGAACATTTTCCCGATGAGCCCTAGACTATCAGTACAGGGCTTCTATGGTTTGCTGATCTAGTAAACTACCTAGCATCACATCAGATCCCGACCGATTGGCCGAAGGCCAAGAAGGACAAATTGCTTTCCGATGCCAAGTATTACTTTTGGGAAGACTCATATCTCTTCCGCATTGGTGCTGATCAAATCATCCGACGATGTATCCTGGAAGTAGAAATTCAGGGCATCTTGTCCTTCTACCATGGCCAGGCATGCGGTGGACACTTCTCTGGTCATAAAACTGTAGCTAAAGTCCTCCAGTGTGGCTTCTATTGGTTCACGATTTTCAAAGATGCATACAATCACTGTAAGGCATGCACTCGTTGCCAGACCTTAGGCAACATGAGCCATCGTGATATGATGCCTTTACAGTCGATTCTCGTATGCGAAATCTTCAACGATTGGGGGATTGATTTTATGGGATCCTTTCCTGTTTCGGATGGCTTTGAGTACATTCTACTTACTGTTGACTACGTGTCCAAATAGATCGAAGCCATTCCGACCCGAACCAATGATCATAAAGTGGTTATCAAATTCATTCATTAGAACATCTTTTCTCGATTCAGGATTACACATGCTATAATCTCTGATGGACTGATGCTCAGTTCAGGTCACTGATGATCAAATACGGGGTGTCACACCGAATCTTTACTCCTTATCACCCCGAAACCAATGATCTAGCTGAGCTATCGAATCGAGAGATCAAGAAAATCCTTCAGGTCACTATTCAACCTGACAGGAAAGATTGGTCATCCTGACTTCCGAAAGCTTTGTGGGCTTATAGGACCACTCACAAAACCCAATTAGGTATGTCTCCCTTCAGATTGGTGTACGGGAAGGCATGTCACCTCCCCATCAAATTGGAGCACAAAGCCTATTGGGAAGTATGGAACTGCAATCTTGATCTTTCTAAGGTAGGAACTCACAGAAAGCTTCAAATGAGTGAGATTGATGAATTACGCCACGACGCGTATGAAAACTCGCAAACTAACAAAGAGCAGGTTAAAGCCTTTCACGGCAAGCACATATCCAGAAAGATCTTTTACCATAGTCAGAAAGTCCTACTCTTTGATTCCAAGCTCAAACTATTCCCAAGAAAACTCATATCAAAGTGGATCAGACCTTACCTTGTCCGACGAATCTTTGGAAATGGAGTTGTCGAAATTAGTCAACTCAGCCACGATTCAGAACCTTTTGTCATGAACGATCAGACACTCAAATCGTTCATCGAACTTACCAATACAAATTTGGCTGAGACATCTTTTATCCTCCATCTCCCTGAGCTCATTGCACCCAGTCAATGGCGTTAAACTCAACACTTAACGGGAGGCAACCAGTCATTTTGAAAAACCTGAAACCTTTTGTTCTCACGTTTTTGTGCAGGTTTAAAGTATATAACGTTGTAGTATAACCAACAAAACGTTTAAACAAATATAAGAAATTTTATTACTCGAGAAACTAAAGTATCCGCAGTCGAACACAGGGAGCAAGCTCAGTACTTTTTAAAACCAAAGAATACAACTGTTAAATGAAAAGGATTGATTCAAAGAGAGAATTTTAAAAAGGATTTATGAAATAAAAATAGAATTGGACGTCTGTTTTTTGTATCAGACGTCTTAAATGTAATCTCCTTTCTCTCTTCTTCTTCGTTGCTCTTCTCTCTTTCTGCTTTTGCTTCTTATCTTGTGCAGGCTTCTTCCTGCCTTTGTTTCTTTTCTCTTATTTCTTCTTCTGCCTTGCCTTTCTTCTTCTTCACTTGGCCTCTCTTCGTTCTTCTCTCTCTTCTGCCTTGTCTTTCTTCTTCTTTCTTCTTCTCTGCGAAAACATCTCCTTTCACTGCTACACAGCCTCTTCTTTCTTCTCTTCCTGTTCTGCAGCTGCTTCCTTTGCTTCTTCCTTCCTACACACACCACAGTCGAAGCAAAACCTACCCCCGTCCTCTACCCAAGCGTCTCTCTCTCTCACCAGCAATTTGCTCAAGGACGCTCTCCCAGAGCCACACGGGTAGTCGGGTCGGATTCACACCCGGGACTAGGCGCACCGGCAAGTGGTGATGCGCGAGGAGTGCGTAGGTTCAGGTCGGGTCGGATCCCACCAGATCCGCGAGGTCAAGCCACGGACAAGGCGGGTGTGAGGGCAGGTGAGGGACCTCACCCCTGTGCTTACGGAGGCAATGGGCTTAAAACACAAAAATAACTTATATGATACCTGTGTTTTGCAATCCCACGATGTGGGACTATCTGGTTGGTCCTGCTTTCGCGCCCACAGAGCTTTCGTCGCGCGATTGCTCCAGCTGCTGGCCTCTCTTTGCGACTTGAGCCTCACTCACTTCGCGACACTCGCGGGAATCTACTGCACCTGTAGCCTGGGAGTCCTGGTACCTGAAGCTGTTGCAAGCTCCTTGCTGCTTCGGCTGATAATGGCGACCGGAGCTTAAACCTGTCACACACAAGAACGGCCTATTGGCCCAATCAGATTGGCTAGAAACCTTCGTCGTGGCACGGCGAAGGCGGTGGGCGGTGCTGCAGGCTGCAGGTCGGCCTAGGCGTGTGTGCCTAGGTCAACCTGTGGCCGGAGATGTTGGGTTGTTTGGGGGGTGATTGTGGAGGTCTAGAGTGGCAGTGGTGGGGTGAAGTGAGTTCCTGGTGGTGAGGCGGAGCTCACGAGGGGGTTGGCGAGCCGTGTGGAGGGGTGGAGTGGTGTGGGCAGCTCGCCGGAGGGCGGTCGGAGGCGAGGACGATGGAGGTGGTTAGGCACTTTTGAGGGGTAATCAGATAAAATAGCAGGGGGAAAAGAGAGAGGAGAGGAGGGAGAAGGTATCTGGAGTGGTCTGGAAGGAAGGGAGGCGGCGGAGAGGACGGCGCGTAACTGCCGTCGTCGGGGAAGAAGGACCCCGAGGGAGGAAGCGGCGACGAAGATGAGGTCAGGGGCACACGCGCGTGGTATAGCGCGACGCGGGAGGAAGTGGCGGAGTTGACTCTGCTGCTGGTATGGCAGCAGAGAGACGAGAAGGAGGGGAGGAGGTCGCCGGAGCTTGCGTGTCGTTTGGCTGGAGATGGGAGAGAGAGAATTTGGAGGGGATCTCCGTCAAAATCAAGCTTAGATCGAGCGGCCGGAGGTGTAGTCTCTTTTATAGACGTTGGGCCGGGTGTGCAGAGCGTGGAGGGCACGCCAGCGTCTGAGGTTGGTCGCCGGAGATGGAAAGAAGTTAAGATACCCAAATCTCTCGCGCGTTCGCACGAGAGATTGGGTTCACACCAGCGGTTGTGATCGGCCTTAAATGGAAGGGAATTCCTCAGAGAATCTCCCTTCCATTTCTAGGAGAGAATCTCTGAGGAATCGGAGAGGAATCCCTCTCTAAACTTCGCCGGAGCTTGGTTCTGCCCTAACAATGCTGGCAGGACCGGATTGCAAAGGGGGCGAAGAACTTAGGGGGCTCTCTGCAAAGATATTCAAAAGATAGGGACTAAATTATGATTTGGGTGTACTGAATTGCAAAGTAGGTCAAGATGACCTCCCCTTAGGTCCAAATTTTGGTACAAACCTAATTTTGACCTAAGGAATCCAATGGTGAAGTTGGATTTTAGGTTTGACCTCGTTTGACTGGATATTTTGCGTAAAAATCGAAATTAGGTTAATTGAAGAGCTAGGACCCTATTTTAGGTCAAATTGGGTTCCAAAGGCCAAATTAAGTGTTCTCAACCCTAGAGGATGTTTTTCCATGATTCTTAGAGGGTTTACTTGATTTTTATCCTGATCGGAACCTTTTTAATTTAAGCGGGTCTGTTTTAGGGTTACCAAGTGTCATTTAATTCTTAGATTGCACATAAACCCATTTCTGATTGACTCAACCCACTTTTTATCCCATTTAGATCATTTGACCTATGTTTTGCCTCTGAGAAATCCCATTTATGTACTGCAATGGTAAAATTACAGTTTTAACCTTTATTTCAAGTTTTCTTCTCAGAGCACTTATTCCTTCAGTTAAGCCGTCTTCTAGGTTATGTAGGAGCTTTTATCTTCTTTATTGGGTCAAAATGAGCTAGTTATGGCTCATGACGAGGCTCTCATCATACCCCCATGCCTAGCTTTTGCTAGTCCCTTAGCAAAATTTCAAAGTTTAAACTTCCATTCTAGACCCTGAGTGTCTGTCAACAATGATAAGTGCTTCTTCTTTTGTGATTAGGTAGGAATGCTGACAATAGGCCTAGAGGTACTCAAGTACCAACCAAAATCTGGACTTGTTCTACTTTAGCCTCAGTCCTCCGCAAAGGTTTCTACGGCCCACAAAAACTAACCTAGGGTTTGTTGGACTCCGTGGTTAAAGCACCCGTGCTTGAGACATTTTTAGCCTAAGTTCAGTTTGCAATGCATTTTTGTAAGAGAGAGATAGAAGATTTATTTGTTTGGAGAGCTTTTCTCGCTCTTTTCTTTTTATTTCTAGCTTCGGATTAGCTTCTCAACACTGTCTTTATCGGATTCCTCGTCCCCATCATCAATCCTCAAGGGTCCCTGGATTTCGAGATTTCGAGATAATCCCGCCCATGGCAACCCCCAGAACCCTGGCTTTCGAGATTTCGAGATAATCCCTCCCATGGCGTTCCGTGGCCGAATTCAGCCCCTGGCGATCGACATTTCGTGATAATGCCGCCCATGGTATCTGAACCAGCAGAGTGCTTACTTGCCCCCAGTAGGATATTTAAATATCCTAAGAGACAAGCACCGAGGAGACGATATGTTGTTATGCATCTTCGAGGAGAATTTCCCGCCTCTCCGTGCTGGGAACTCGTCCAAATCAATTTGTGTTGATTGGTCGCTCCTAATCTAGGTGACTTTTTCAGAACATTCAACGCTTTTCGCGTGATTTGGATGTTTATGCGCACTGAACCCGACTGTGTGTGAATTTGGGGTGCTTAGGTTACCGAATCCCGCAAATCGGAGGTCAGTTAACGAGGTCGAATATTTCCTAAGCCTTAGACCTAATACTCAAACTTCGCATTTTCCTCAACCTCTTGAGGACTATCCAGATTTTAATGGATACGTGAATTTTTAAGCTAAAGATACTAGCCCAAGAGGCCTAAGACCAGCGTTCCTGCTAACCTCTTGTTATATCTCCGTAGCACTTTTCTTTTCTTTTTCTTGATTCGGTCTAGAACTTCAGTTAACCCCTTAATCTTTTACTAATGACTATTTCTTTTTATTTTCCTTTTGTGCTCCTTTTTGTCATTTTGCTCTCTTTTCTTCCTCTCATTTGTATGACGCTGAATTGTTCCTCCCCTCTATCAAGTCTTTTTTTTTTTTTTTATGAAACCCTTTTCTTGATATGAATTTTCTGACATTTTGCACTTTCATACCCCCCATGCCTAAGATTTGCAATGTCCCCATTATAAATTAGGTGGGTTCGAATTCAGCTTAGTTCATGCATTAGGACAGGTGTGTGGTGAGTGAATGGGTCGAAGTGACTTGTTGCGAACGATTTCTAATCTTGGGTAGGTATACCTGAGGTGAAGTTAGCTATTATAATGGATGAACCCTAAAGTGCAATATGAGTTCCGTATAGAGATGTCAGAAAAGGTTTCGGGTTTTTCAAAGAATGACGGGTTGCCTCCCGTTAAGCGCTGAGTTTTACGCCATTGGCTAGGCGCAATGAGCTCAAGAGGAATGGAGGGTAAAGGATGACTCAGCCAAATCTATATCAGTCATGTCAATGAACGGCTTGAGTCTCTTACCGTTCACGACAAAGGGTTCAGAATCGTGGCTGAGTGGGCTGATTTCAATGGCTCCATTTGCGAAGATTTGTCGGACTAGGTAGGGTCCGACCCACTTGGATCTTAGCTTCCCTGGAAATAGTTTTAGTCAGGCATCAAAGAGTAAAACTTTTTTACCAGGATGAAAGACCTTTCTAGAAATGTGTTTGTCGTGAAAAGCTTTAACCCGTTCTTTGTAAATTCGCGAGTTCTCATACGCGTCACGGCGTAACTCATCGATCTCGCTCATTTGAAGTCTTCTATGGGTTCCAGCCTTGGAAAGGTCAAGATTACAGGTCCGTACTGCCCAATAGGCTTTATGCTCCAACTCGACGGGAAGGTGACATGCCTTCCTGTACACTAGTCTGAAGGGAGACATTCCTAATTGGGTCTTGTGGGTGGTCCTATAGGCCCACAATGCTTCCGGAAGTCGAGAAGACCAATCTTTTCTATCAGGTCGAACAGTAACCTGAAGGATCTTCTTGATCTCTCGGTTAGATAGCTCAACTAGACCATTAGTTTAGGGGTGGTAAGGAGTAGAGATTCGGTGCGACACCCTTTATTTGGTCATCAGTGACCTGAACTGAGCGTTTGTAAAATGGGTCCCTCCGTCGGAAATTATAGCACGCGGAATCCCGAACCTTGAGAAAATGTTTTGATGGAGGAATTTTATAACGACTTTATGTTTGTTGGTTCGGGTCGGAATGGCTTCTATCCACTTGGAAACATAGTCAACTGCGAGTAAGATGTATTCGAAGCCATTCGAGGTCGGAAAGGGTCCCATGAAATCAATCCCCCAAATATCAAAAATTTCGCATACCAAGATCAGCTGTAGAGGCATCATGTCTCGATGGCTCATGTTGCCCAGAGTCTGGCAACGGGAACATGCCCTACAGTGATCGTATGCATCCTTGAAAATTGTGGGCTAGTAAAAGCCACACTGGAGGACTTTTGCTACGGTTTTATGTCCTGGAAAATGTCCACCGCATGCCTGGTCATGGCAGAATGAGAGTATGTTTCTGATTCCCACTTCCGCGACGCACCGTCGGATTATCTCATCGGCACCAATGCGGAATAGATACGGGTCTTCCCATAGGTAGTACTTGGCATCGGAACGCAATTTGTCCTTTTTGGCCTTCGGCCAATCGGACGGAATCTGATGTGATGCCAGGTAATTAACTATATCAGCAAACCATGGAAGACTTGTATTGATAGTCAAGAGGTGCTCATCAGGAAAATGTTCTGTAATAGGTCCGGAAGGATCAATAATTTCAGAAGGAAGGCGGGACAAGTGATCGGCTACCACATTTTGCTTTCCCGCCTTGTCGCGAATCTCGAGGTCAAATTCTTGCAATAACAAGATCCATCGGATTAATCGAGGTTTCACGTCCTTCTTAGCAAGGAGATGCCTCACAGCTGTATGATCCGAGTATATGATAACAGGGGAACCCAGAAGGTATGATCTGAATTTCTCCAGGGCAAATACTACGGCCAGCAGCTCTTTCTCAGTAGCCGTATAGTTACGCTGAGCTTCATCCAGTGTTTTGCTGGCGTAGTAAATGACCACAGGTTTCCCGTCAATTTTCTGCCCCAAAACCGCTCCTACAGCGAAGTCAGATGCATCGCACATGATCTCAAAGGGTTGAGACCAATCAGGGGACTGTAGGATCAGGACTTGGGTGACTCGGTCACGTAGGATCTCAAATGCTTGAGTGCATTCCTTGGAAATTTTGAAAGGCACATCCTTGGAAAGAAGGTTGGTCAGGGGGCGTGCAATTTTTGAAAAATCGAGAATGAATCGATGGTAGAAACCGACATGCCCCAAAAATGATCGGATGTCCTTAATCGAGCTAGGCATAGGAAGCTTGCGAATCAGGTTAACCTTAGCTCGATCCACTTGGATGCCTTTCTCTGAGATTAGATGTCCCAGGACAATTCCCTCAGGCACCATGAAATGGCTCTTTTCCCAGGAAAGAACCAAATTCACCTCGATGCACCGCCTGAGTATTTGGACCAAGTGTTGGAGGCAATCGTCAAACGATTCTCCAAAAACTGAAAAATCATCCATGAAGACTTCCAAATAATCACCTACCATATCTGAGAATATGGCAAGCATGCACCACTGAAAAGTTGCAGGTGCATTGCAGAGACCGAACGGCATCCTTCGAAATGCGTACGTTTCGAAGGGGCAGGTGAATGTGGTCTTTTCTTGGTCCTCTGGATGGATTGCCACCTGATTGTAACCGGAATACCCGTCAAGAAAGCAGAAAAACCTATTTCCCGCTAGTTTTTCGAGGATTTGATCAATAAACGGTAGTGGGAAATGATCCTTCTTCGTGGAGGAATTGAGTCTTCTGTAATCAATGCAGACTCTCCACGAGCTAGCTATTCGGGTAGGAATGACTTTCCCGGTTTCAGTCGTGATGATGGTAAGTCCTGCCTTCTTAGGCACCACTTGTATTGTTCTCACCCAACGACTGTCGGAGATCGGGTAGATGATCCCTGCATCTAACCACTTTATGATCTCCTTTTTCACGACCTCCTGTAGGTTAGGGTTTTGGCGTCTTTACATTTCTCTTGAAGGTCGTGAGCCTTCTTCTGTGTAGATTTGATGTGTGCAGTATGAAGGGCTTATACCAGTCAAATCATCGAGAGTCCATCCAGTGGCTCTACGATGTTGCTGGAGAACAGAAATCAAACGGAGTTCCTGGTCAGGTGTGAGTCGAGAATTGATAATCACAGGAAACGTTTGATTTGAATCCAGAAAGACGTACTTCAGATGTTCGGGAAGGGGTTTGAGTTCCATGACAGGGTTGTCAGCAGCAGCGGGTGGTTCGGGGTTTGCATCAGGAGCAATGGTAGGAGTCATAGGTGTATCTAGATCATGTTCGCACTCCTCTGTTAGCAGTTTTTGATTCTCTAGTGGTTGATCAGGAATAATCAGGTTGTCCTCTATATGCAATTCATCAACCACAGCTTTGACATCACATATTTCCTCTATAACCCCACAATTAATCCCTTGCTGGGCCTTGAAAATGTCAATCTTCATGTTTTGATTCCCAAATTTTAATTCTATCTGGCCCTCTTCGCAGTTAATGTTGGCCCTAGCAGTGGCCAAAAAGGGTCTCCCTAATATGATTGGTGTGTCCCTTGGGTTCTTAGGTGCATCCATGTCTAGTACTATGAATTCCACTGGAAAATAAAAATCTCTTACCCTAACAATGACATCCTCGAGTATTCCTTTCGGTGACTTGATGGATCGATCGGCTAACTGCAATGTCACCTCAATGGGTTTAAGTTTAGATTCTTCAAGGTGGTCAAGGAGGGATGTAGGTATTAAATTTATGGAGGCACCTAGATCTAGTAGGGCTCTATCAAATTGGGTTTCACCAATTTTACAAGAAATCAAGGGAGTTCTTGGGTCTTTAGCCTTGGGTGGGAGTTTGCTCAAGATGACAGAGCTGGCTTGCTCTGACAGTACGATTGGGTTCCCTTCCTTGGTTCGCGACTTACGTTTAGGTGTACATATGTCTTTCAAGAATCTTGCGTAAGCCGGTATGTGGCGGATTGCATCCATCAACGGGATGTTTATCTGGACCTGTTCAAAGAGCTTGACCAGATCCTCCTCGGGAGCCACGGGTTTGGTTATTCTTTTTCCTTTGGTCAAGGCCTCAGGAAATGGGATCCTAGCTGGTTCCTCTAGGATAGGTCCAGGTTCTTGATCTAGGATAGTAGTATCTTAGATAACTATCCTAGGGTCTTGGCCACTATCAAGATTGGAGTGGTTGGGATAATGTGGGTCTTGGGTTATTTTACCACTACGTGTTGTTACAGAGTTCAACCCGGCCTGATTTGGGTTAGGTAGGAGGGGTGGCTGTGGAGGTCTGGAGTGGCAGTGGTGGGGTGAAGTGAGTTCCTGGTGGTGAGGCGGAGCTCACGAGCGGGTTGGCGAGCCGTGTGGAGGGGCGGAGTGGTGTGGGTAGCTCGCTGGAGGGCGGTCGGAGGCGAGGACGATGGAGGTGGTTAGGCACTGTCGAGGGGTAATCAGATAAAATAGCAGGGGGAAAAGAGAGAGGAGAGGAGGGAGAAGGTATCTGGAGTGGTCTGGAAGGAAGGGAGGCGGCGGAGAGGACGACGCGTAACTGCCGTTGTCGGGGAAGAAGGACCCTGAGGGAGGAAGCGGGGACGAAGATGAGGTCAAGGGCACACGCGGGTGGTATAGCGCGACGTGGGAGGAAGTGGCGGAGTTGACTCTGCTGCTGGTATGGCAGCAGAGCGACGAGAAGGAGGGGAGGAGGTCGCCGGAGCTTGCGGGTCGTTTGGCCGGAGATGGGAGAGAGAGAATTTGGAGGGGATCTCCGTCAAAATCAAGCTTAGATCGAGCGGCCGGAGGTGTAGTCTCTTTTATAGATGCTGGGCCGGGTGTGCAGAGCATGGAGGGCACGCCAGCGTCTGAGGTTGGTCGTCGGAGATGGAAAGAAGTTAAGATACCCAAATCTCTCGTGCGTTCGCATAAGAGATTGGGTTCACACCAGCGGTTGTGATCGACCTTAAATGGAAGGGAATTCCTCAGAGAATCTTCCTTCCATTTCTGGGAGAGAATCTTTGAGGAATCGGAGAGGAATCCCTCTCTAAACTTCGCCGGATCTTGGTTCTGCCCTAACAATGGCGGCAGGACTGGATTGCAAAGGGGGCAAAGAACTTAGGGGGCTCTCTGCAAAGATATTCAAAAGATAGGGACCAAATTATGATTTGGGTGTACTGAATTGTAAAGTAGGTCAAGATGACCTCCCCTTAGGTCCAAATTTTGGTAAAAATCTAATTTTGACCTTAGGAATCCAATGGTGAAGTTGGATTTTAGGTTTGACCTCGTTTGACTGGACATTTTGCGTAAAAACCCAAATTAGGTTAATTGAAGAGCTAGGACCCTATTTTAGGTCAAACTGGGTTCCAAAGGCCAAATTAAGTGTTCTCAACCCTAGAGGATGTTTTTCCATGATTATTAGAGGGTTTAATTAATTTTTATCCTGATCGAAACCTTGTTAATTTAAGTGGGTCTGTTTTAGGGTTACTAAGTGTCATTTAATTCTTAGATTGCACATAAACCCATTTCTGATTGACTCAACCCACTTTTTATCCCATTTAGACCATTTGACCTATGTTTTGCCTCTGAGAAATCCCATTTATGTACTGCAATGGTAAAATTGCAGTTTTAACATTTATTTCAAGTTTTCTTCTCAGAGCACTTGTTCCTTCAGTTAAACCGTCTTCTAGGTTATGTAGGAGCTTTTATCTTCTTTATTGGGTCAAAATGAGCTAGTTATGGCTCATTTCTATGAGGCTCTCATCACCTTTCTTGACACATTTCTATGTTGAACTCACATTGCACTTTAGGGTTCATCCATTAAAATAGCCGACTCCACCTATGACACACGTACCGAGCTTGAAATTGTCTGCAACAATCATCCCGACCCATTCACCCACCCAAAACCTATTCTAATGAATTTTCTAAGCTAAACTTGAACCCACCTAATTTACAATGGGGACATTGCAAATCGTAGGCATGGGGGGGTATTAAAGTTCAAAATGCCATGAAAATCATCTCACAAGAAAGGGTTTCATCAAAAAAATTGCATATTCCAAAAATACCAAAAAAATAAAATTTTTTTGAAAAAGAACAAAAAAATTGAGAGAAAATTTTGAGGGCATATCAGTTTTGAGGAGAAAAAGGGGAAGAGTAAAAAATGTCAAAAAGGAGCACAAATTGAAAATAAAAGAAAAGAGATAGTAATTAGTAAGAAGTTAAGGAATTAACTTAGTTCTAGATCATATCAAGGAAAAGAAAATGAAAGGCAAAAAGTGCTAACAAAACAAGGAAGAGATTAGTAGGAATGCTGATTTTAGGCCTTTTGAGCTATGATCATAGGCTTAAAAATTCAAGTACTTGCTAAAGATCTAGATACTCCCTAAGAGGTTGGGGAAAATGTGAAGCTTAAGTATTAGGTCTAAGGCTTAGGGAGTATTCGACCTCACTAACTGACCTCTGATTTGCAGGAATCAGTAACCTAAGCACCCCAATCCACACACAATTTGGTTCAGTGCGCTTAAGTATCAAAATCACACAAATGCGTTTAAATCGTTCTCAAAAAGTCGCCTAGATTAGGAGCAGCTGATCAAACACAAGTTGATTTAGACGAGATCCTGGTGCAGAGAGGCAGGAAATCCCCCTCGAAGATGCACAATAACGTATCGTCTCCTCGGTGCTTGTCTCCTAGGATATCTACATATCCTACCAGGGGCATGTAAGTACCTTATGCTGGTTCAGATGCTATGGGAGACATTATCTCGAAATGTCGATTGCCAGAGTTTGGATTTAGCTATAGAATACCATAGGCGAGATTATCTCAAAATCTCGAAAGTCAGGGTTCTGGGGATTGCCATGGGCAGTGTTATCTCGAAGCATCGATTGCCAAGGACCCTTCGAGGATTGATGATGGAGAGTAGGAATCTGATACAGACCGTGTTGTGAAGCTAATCCGAAGCTAGAAATAAAAAGAAAAGAGAGAGAAAAATCTCCAAAAAGAAAATTCCTCTGTCTCTCTCTGACAAAAACGCACTGCAAACTGAACTAAGGCTAAAATATGTTACAAGCACCGATGCTTTAACTGCAGAGTTCAACGAACCTTAGGATAGTTCTTGTGGGCCTTAAAAACCTTCACGGCAGACTAAGGCTAGAGCCGGTCAGGTCCAGATCTTGGTTGGTACTTGAGTACCTCTAGGCCTACTATTGGTATTCTGACCTAATCTACAAAAGAAATCACACATCACAGTTTTGAGCATTAAAGGATTTCATAGTCTAGAATCAAAGTTAAAACCTTAAAATTTTGCTAGAGGACTAGTAAAAGATAGGCATGAGGGTATGATAGGAATACCATCATGAGCCTAGCTAGCTCATTTTGACCCAATGAAGAGAATAAATGCTCCTACATAACCAACTAAAGGTCATAATTCACTACATAACCTTTCTGAGAGAAAAATAAGAAACTAGGGTTAAAATTATAATTTTACCAATGAAGTACAATCACAGGTTTTCTCAAGGGCTAAACAAAAGTCAAATGGTCTTAATAAGATAACAAGTGGGTTGTATTTGACAGAAAAAGGTTTATGTGTATTCTGAGTGAAACCCTAAAAACAGACCCACTTAATTAACCAAGGTTCTGGTTAGGATAAAATTCACTTAAATCCTCTAAAAATCATAGAAAAATATTCTTTAGGGTTTAGTGCCTCAATTTGGCCATTAGAACCCATCTTGACCTAAAATGAGGTCTCAAACAGATATTTGCCCTAATTTAGGTTTTTTCATAAATTACCTAATTAAACGTGGTCAAAACAAAAATCCAACTACACCATTGGATTCTTTAGGTCCAAATTAGATTTGTACCAAAATTTGGACCCAAGGGGAACTTGTCTTGACCTAGTTTACAAAAAGGTCTTGTCTAATTACATTTCTACCCCTAACTTTCAAAAACCCTTGCTCCCCCTAGCTTTCTCGTCATCTTCACAAGTAGGTCCCTCCGCCATTATCGCAGAGGAAACCTACTCTGGCGACCTTCGGCGACCTTTGATAGGGCAAATCTCCTTGATTGCTCAGAGAATCCCCTCCAAAATTGGAAGGGAGATCCCCTGAGAAATTCCCATCAGTATTAACCCATCTTTGAGATTTGATTCCTTCCCAATCTCTCATGCAAACGCATGAGAGATTTGGGTATCCTAATAAGCTCCCATCTCCGGTAACCTTCCAAGCTTAGGAAGCTTGCTTCCCAAGCCCTAACCGCCCTTTAGAGCTCTATTTAAAGAAGCCTAGATCCCCCCGACTCCTTCACTCTCGAAGTTGGCCGTGAATACCCTCAATTTGTCTCTTCCCCTCACGGCTGAAGGCTCCTCGATGTCCGATGACCTACCCTACTCCTTTTCGTAGACCAACTGCCATACCTACGGTGGATTCTTCCTCCTTGCCTTCGTCCACATCTCGCCGAACCAGCAGGCACCCATTCTCCTTCATCCTCGCCGTTCCCACCTCACCAGAGCTACCTTTGTCTCCGGCGTCGACCACACCAGACCCGATGCCTTTGCTGCCCCCCTTCGTCCCTTAATGCCTTAGCTAAGTTCCCTATCCCCTCTATTTACTTCCCCTCTCTTTATTTCCCAAAATCCACCACTAACGCCCATCGCACATCCGTCGTGCTCCGGCGAACCTCCGTAAGCGATTTGATATGGCTGAAAGGCTGTGCTCTTGATTTCAAGTTCAGGCCCCATCTGCCATTGGTGTGGAAGCTTGAAGCTTGCTTGAAGCCGCTCTAGGTGCTGCCAAGCCCAAGCTGACACTCCTAGGATGCGCGGAAGACTCCTACTCACGGTCCTAGGCTTGCAATTCCAGTCGAAGGCCTTACAACTGTTGCAATTGGATGCAACAACCTTTGCTGTAGATGTGCAAGAAGAAGGGTGCACGAATAGTCCCACCTCGGAAAGTTCTGAGGCCGTGCACCCACATAAATTGATTTTGTGCCTGCAGCTGTTCGCCTCGATACCACGGGGTGAGGTCCCACTCACCTGACCTAGTCTCATCTGCGACACGCCCCTGTAGACCTGGCTGACCTGCACTCCTCGCCCACCACCGCACGTCAGTGGGCCTGGTCCCAGGTACGCACTCGACCCGATAACCCGAATACTTAGTGTGGCTCTGGGAGAGCGAATCCTAAGAGCGCAAGAGAGGAGAGTCGCGTGGGTAGGGGGAGGGTTTTGCTACAGGGATCTCTGGCTGACACTTAGCAGATTCTAAAGAAGAAGAGGAGGCCAGGGTTGAAGGATCGCAAAGGAAGAAGAAGGAAGAAGAAGAGGAGGCCAGAGGCAAAAGCTGAAGAGAAAGAGAAGGAAAGTAGAGCAGAAGAAAGCCAAGGCAAAGGAAGAAGAAGAAGAAGAAGAAAGGAGAAGGCAGAGAAAGCTAAGGGCAGAAGAAGCTGAAGAGATAGAGAAGAAGCAAAGAAGAAGGATCAAACACTTTAAGTTGTCTAATTCCTTCATCAGACAACAGATCATCACTTTCATTTCATTGCAAATACATTGAGTTATTTGGTGATATTGTAGGAGTATTTGGTGATCTCAATCACCATTTTACTCCAATATTTTTGTACTTTGATACTAATATTATTGCATATTCTTTTAATTCTGAATTGTGATCTTGATTTCTAAATACTAATTTGCTCCCTGTGTTCGACCTCGGACTTTTTTTAGTAATGAAATTATATTTGTTTGAACGCTATTTCAACTATATTACAATGTGACACTTATTAAGACATCGACTTAGCAACTCAACAATAGGCGGTTCTAAAAGCTTCAGGGAGGAAGGAGAAGCTCAAGAAGCTCATTCAGGAGATTCAGAACTCGATTTTGAACTTGAATTAGCTTAACAGAGAGAGATTAACCTCTAGAAGAGGTTTGAACAACCTCAAAAGGTCAAGAGTGACTGATTTGGGTAGATTTGAGGTTTAAAATTCATCAAAACCACACTAAAACAGTATTGGGTTCATTTCGAACCCAAACTGCTCAGAAATCCAATTCTCAATTAATCTTCAATGAAACAAAAGTAAATCACTTCAAATATATTCTAAATCATATCAGGGGATCAATCAACCCATTTAATCATGAAATCAAACCTAAATTCCTTAGATTCAACTCAATTTTGACCTAATTGGCTTGAAGTTTGACTTTCTGCTCCAAGGCTTCAGAGATCCAATTGAGACCCTAAATCACCCTAATTCATCCTCAGGAGTTCATTCATCACCTCAAAACTAAGTTTTGATGACTTCTAATGGCTTCTCAGACGTCGCCACCTGACTTGAAAGGTGTGTGTGTTCAGTGGAAGAATCTAGCAAGTTTCAGTCCTAATAACGGCCAAGGATAATCTAAGCAAGTGTCTCTTATGCTTCTGGACCAGATTTTAGGATCTAAACCCTAACGGAATCACCTCTCCAACTCCACTAGAGTTGGAGAAGATGAAGTTTAGATGAGAGCTCCAGACATTAAAACACACTTCTAATTCTAGAAAATTAATCTCTAAGTCCAAAGTAATCACTATGGAGTTTTTCAGGGCTTGCCAAGGGCTGAAGCTTATTTTTGACTCGCTAGAGCTCTGGTGAGTCCAGAAATGATGTTTTGGAGTTTAAAACTCCAAGGAACTGCTCAGAAATAACCTCAAAAGTCTCGTTAGGTTGCAAGGAACCTCAGGAGCTTAACAATTAGTGCAATTAAATATGAAATCAGAGATAAGCTTCGAATTCAACTAAATCAGAAAATTAAGTTTGTTGGAACTCAAATCAATTCTTCTCACTCAATTGAGTGTGGGGAATTGATCAGTGATGTTTTGCGATGATGTCTAGGTGATTAATTAGGCGAAAAACCCCTCCTGAGCCACCATTGACAGTAAGCTCAAGATGTTGAGGTGCAGTTGGGCATTTTTGATTTAAATGATTATTTAACAAATTAATGCAACGATCGGGGCCCTTAGATGATGTTTAGGTGATCGAGGCCCCAGTGAGTGCAGTCTAAGCTTGAGGACCTCCGCCATGGACCGCGGAGGTCGCTAGTGCATGTGATGGTGTAATAGGCGATAAAGCTGATAACAGTGGAAGGAAGGGAGTGATATGGAACCATGAAAGAGGAAGGAAGGTGTTCAGCAAATTAAAAAGATTAAAGCATGCTCCTAACAAGCTCAATGAGCTTGCCGAAGCTGAAGACGACGGAAGAAAAACTAACATTACAACTAACTAACTACCTAATTAACTACACTAATCTACTTTAACTTACCTAACCTACTGCAACCTGGATGAAGGGGGCAAAAGGAACTCCATCAAAGGTCGTAACGGAGGAGGAAATAGAGGGGTAGGGGAAGAAGTCTAGAGGGTGAATTCGTTGCATGGAAGTGGAGTCCGGAGTCATTGCCTTGTCTAGAGGTGCGGTGGAGGATAGTGAAGCTCGGCGAAAGGTGGAAAGAATTGAAGGAAGTGTGTGGAAGTGGGGGTAGTTCTTTGAATTAGGAGGGAATAGCCTATCAGTTAGCTACAGTTGAGGAAGAGGGTAGGGAGCTACATGCTCAAATCGGAGGTATGATAGGTTGCGGTGGTAGTCAAGGGGGGTGTACTTGGACCGGTATAGGTTTAGGTTCAAGGTAACCACCAGCATCATCTCCAACACCAGTGAGCTTAACTGCTAGACCTAAATAGGATTAAAGAGTCATCCACACCGTTGGATGCAGAGAGGAGAGTGAGCCGAAGATTTGGAAGCTTGGTGAAGGAGTTTTGATGGTGGATGGGTGGTGATCAAGCGGTGCGGTGATCGGCTGTTGTCAGCCGTCCAGTGCGAGGAAGAAGAGAGGAAGAAGACGCTATGCTCACAGGGACCTATATGCAAGAGAACTTAAGGACCTAAAAATGCATAAAAGGACTCGATTAAAATGATTTCTAAGGACCAAAATGTAAACTGAGGCATTTTAAGTTAAATTTTATTTAATTCTTTTCCAAATCTTTTATATAGTTATAAATTAGATAAATATTATATAAATGCCTTGAATTTATATTTTTGACCTATTTAGCTTAATTTATTTGATTAATTAAGTTACTTAAGTTATTATATACTTGGGTGTAAATATTTATAATGTTAAATTAAATATTAATTACGTAGCTAAATATTTATAATTCGAGTCCAAATTATTATTTAAACTATTAATAACATTAATTGACATTAAATTTAGTATTATTAACTTATTTTTATGGTCCTTATTAATTTATCCCTTATATCATAATTAAACCCTAAATAGACATATTCCTAGCTAATTAACTAGCAAAACTAGTTAATTAGGGGTATTTAAGAGTCATGATGAGCTTCTCATCACTCACCACGCTACCATGTCGAAAAAATCTTCAAGGCAACCATGTAGTTCTCCATGATGGATTGTCTCTTACTGAAAGTCAACTATACAAGTCTAATAAGCTGATTAAGCACCTTCCCAAGACAACAAACTAAGGTCTTGGAGACTAACAAATAGATGGAGTTGGAGAGTGCAATCAATTTGCAATCACCGGCACTCAGTTTCTTCACCCTTCAAGAGTAGGAAAGGGAAGAAGAGGTTCATATTGGTCAAGTAACCACCAAAAGTCAAGTGCTCAAATATCGCCATGATGTCTCCCTTAAGGAGCTACCAGAACTCCTTAAGGAAAAAGAACGAGAAAACGTTAAGACCAAGAGAGCCCTCATGCTTCAGGGAACACAGGGCTTGCCACACTTCATCTTCAATAAAAGAAGAAAGTGTGTCCACCTCATCTTGACCAAGTCTCTGAGATCTATATCTACCAAGGTGCCAATGCCTGTCATCCCTCTGGTAGAAAAGATCATGGTAGAAGTCTACAAATGCTCTACCCACCTACTATCTACTAGTGTACTGCCCATGTTGATCTAAAACAAACTTGATAAAAATTCCTTCTCCTTCCAATCGCAAAGGAGTGGAAGAGCTTGGCGTTGGAGTCCCCTTTCTTTAGCCAAAGTTGCCAAGACCTCTGCCTCCACTCGATCTCCTCCTTGTCCTCCATCTAGAACTAAATACGGAGCTCCTTTCTTTCCACAATCTCTTGGGTGGAAAGGTTGTAAGAGTCCTCCACTCTGTCCAAACTAGATATACCAACCAGCGTGTCATCTCTAACTTGATGGCATACCTCTCTGAGCTCCTTCCTAAACACACGTAGCTCATCCTTGAGGAAAATAATTCTCTAATGAAAGGTGAAGGGTGGTGATCCCACAACCTAGCACTCACGCCACCAATCTTCCACCTTGTTATGAAATCCATACTCCAACAGCTAAGACCTCTCAAACTTGAAGTAGGTTCCGTAGTGAATGTGTTCACCCGAGTCCCATTCCAAGGGGATATGGTTTGAGAAAGGTCTTAGCAAGGCCTTAACTTGACCAAGAAGAAAGCTCTTGCAAAAACTGATCAAACCGAAGAATCTGTCCAACAAGGACCTTCTGCTACCTTCATCATAACTCCTTCAAGAATATCTGCAATTGGGGACCTCTAGCTCTACAGCCGCAACTATAGATATCCAATCCATAAATGCATCGACTCCCCTATTTCTACCTCAACCACCTCTAGGTCTATCCTTAGCAGAGAGAGTAGCATTAATGTCCCCCCCCAACCAACCAAGCATCTTCCATAACCAATTGTGACAACTCCTCCTAGATTGCCAACTTGTCCTCCAAAGCATATGGGCATATTCATTGATAAATTTGGAGGAGAAGCCATCACTTCTCTATAGGTCAACAAGCATAGAGAAAGTCCTTTTAATGATTCCAAAAGAGTGAAAGTGTGTCCACTCTAGCCAATCAGCAAACCCCCTGATCTGTCATTGGCATCAAGTGCAGCAAATTCATTAAGGTTGCCGCTCCTGATCCTAAACAAAGCAAAACGATCACATTAGTCTACCTTAGCCTCTTGGAGTAGTGCAATATTTACCTTCCACTCCATGATGTATCTCCCAAGAACTCCCCTACTATCCTAGTCTCTGAGACCTAACATCTCAAAATAGAATATTCATCAGGCATGGATAACAACCCTCTCACTGGCCTTAGTCCTACGTGACCGATCTTAAGCAATACATCTCTCCACCACTCGAAGGCTTACTACTCCTAGTTTTGTCCATATTCTCAACAACTAGTGGAGAGGTACTAGGTGGAGCATAGAGGTAGGAAGTGCTTGACTACCCACACCCGAACCACCAGCCATCGAGGAAAAGAAAAAGGCAGGTCTTCTAGTGTAGATGAACTCAAGCTCCACCAGGAAGGATGAGATGACCTCCTATGCAAGAGGGTTATAGCCGATATCAACATCAGTCTTGAAGCTGATATCTTTCGATACCTCATTAAGCATGTTCACAAAGCTCGAGCGACAAAGACACTCAAGGCGATAGAAGTGCTTCGGGCAACATAGGAGTTTGGGGCAGTAGTGATATCTAGGGGAGCACCCCATTCATTGCCCTCACCCGAGGACATTCGTAGGAGCTAGAGGCATCGAATGTTGTCTTGGTGGCAAAGCTCAAGTGATCCAGTGAAGCTCATCAATCACTACTACCATCATAGTCTATGGATGAAGCTCACCGGTTACAACTGGGGATCTGGAGGATCAAATAACATTTGAAGACATAATCCAAATCAACAAAGGGCACCTTAAGGTGGAGTCAGGCCTTCCTGACCTGGGATCATAGGCAAGGAGACATAAGGACCACAAAGGATAGATTCAACCAGAAAATTTCAAGGCAAATCACAATCGACTCGGAAACAATCTATTTTAGGCACCGCGAATTACTCCATTTCTAAATATGGACCCTCTCGATGAGAATCCCATTCATCAAGCAACGAAACAACTTCCAAGTTTCAACCTAGTTGGAAATTCCCAACTTGCCGTAAGCCCGTCGTCGCTCGATGCATGAAAACCTTCCCATCGTCACCGAAATTGAAAACGGGGGCGAATGGATGCCAATAGAAACAGTGAGGAGGGACTCCTCCACCCATGAGACCATTCTTCCTCCCTCCCTCCCTCAAGCCTCGTTACTATGCCAACCAACGACGCAAAGGCGGAGAAATTTTCTAGCACGAGCAAAACATACTCGCCATGCATGAAAGTGCAATATCACCTCCCCTTCGCAAATCTAGTGACGAATTGCAACACCCTCACGAAAGATGCATCACGATAGATAAGGGAGCCTCGTGGAGCCTTCTTTGGATCAAAGCAAACCCTGCGAGTCACAACATGGCGAAGGTACTTGTCCACACGGTGACCCAAACCCTTGCATTGCCGACAAAAAACATCCGAGGAGCACAAGCCCACCATGCTGCCGATGCGAAAACAATGGAAGCATCAAACAGTGTTACTCCAACCGCAATCGATAGCGCGGCAACGACGATGAGTCACCTGAACCCAACCATCTTCGTCCCGATACACTTGTGCTAATGGTGCGACATCCTCCAAACATCCACGAAGAGGAGGTTCCTGGCATTGGAGGCCTTGGCGGCGATGGAGGTGGGAGGGGCGATAAAGGCAGCGAAGGTAGGGCAAGTCTCAACGGCGGTCGTTGTAAGGGGCGGCGACGGCGTCTACAACGATGGAGATGGGGTGGTGGTGGAGGTGGCGATAGTAGGGCTCGAAGGTGGGGTGGGGTCACCCTCGCTCTCTCTCGAAGTGGTGGGGAGGTAGGGCCGCTTTCGCCCTCTTTCTCACCATCGCAATCTTTTCAATAGTTGTATTTCTATTCAAAGCATTTGACATGAAGATTTTGGCATATTACACCGCCGATATTTAAATCCACAAGCTAAATGATAAACTTGGATAGCATGGTCCCTGAATTATTTTAAGATGCAGTTACAATATCTTGCCCGATTAGATGGTTTTGTAGAGCTCACATTTTCTCAGGTATCATAAAATGCCTTGTAATAAAGAGTTAAAATTGGAGAGCAACCATCAATCTTTGACTGCCAAAGGAGTAAACACTAAGATTATAACCTGTCAATGGAACAAATTCAGAGAGAAATACTATTCAAACAATAAATCGTAGGTTTTAAACGCAAGAGAAAATCTCCTTTAATTTGTTCATAACTGTTGATGAAAAAAATGAATTCCATGTTAATAATGGAAAGAAAAATCTTGAATCAATTGGATTAACACAATCATGTACCATTAAATTGTGTCTACTCATACCATATGCTAAAAGAGACAATGGTACTATCTAAAACATAAGAGGTCATAAGCCGGAGGAGAAGCCACTTCCAAACCAGAAAGACCAGACAGTGCATGCATAGAAGATAAATTATCAGCCATGAATTTACCATAAGCCACACCAGTAGCTGCACCAATAAAAAGAGATGGTGCATAATACCCTCCTACAAGTCCTGATGCCCGACTGAAAGATGTTGTAATGATTTTTGCCCCAGTTAACTGAAACAAGAGTTCTGCAGGGAGGCCTTGCCCATAAGGTCGTGATTCTAACAGAATATCAACATTCTCGAATAAGATAGGGCTACCACACCAACAGCTAAAGCAGGAAGTAAGAACCTTGGCATTCCAAGGCTTTGTGTAGTGTGTACATGTTCAACAAACTTCTGTGCATATGATGTGGAACTAGTTAAGGTCAAAGAAACTAGTCCGCACAGGATTCCAAGCAAAAGACACAGTGGCAGTTCTGAAGATGTATCGAATATCATAAATACCATCAAATTTCCTCAAGCTCTGTACATAAAAAGTTAACTCATTAGGAGCAAGAAAAGAGTACAACTTGACGGAGTTAAAACAAAGCTTTAAGAATAGCTTGTCACTGAGAAATGAGGCTTTTCATATTAACAAGTACAAATCAGCGAAATGCTTCAAAAAGGAAATCAACTAAAAAAATTGTTGACATTCAGCTCACAGCTTGCAATTCTATGTGAAAGAAAGCCTACCACTCGGACTTTGAAAATCATATTCTGGCACTGTAAAGGCTGGAACAGGGCCCAGGCCTATTTCTGAAACCACTGATGCTATCATTGCACTGAGAATCACCATTGAGGTAGGGTTTGTAAGAGAAGCAGAAGCATCAGTAGTACACGCAGCCAGCAGCAGAAGCATTAAATCCTACATAGTCATACCACTTGTATGGTAATATTTTTAATTATAATATAAAGCAAAGAAAGTGGTAGAAAATGGGAAATAGAGAGAGATTCTTCAACGAAATGTACAAGTAAATGGGAAAAGGACAACATACCCCTTTATGTGGAGATGAGGAGGGAAAATTACATAGTTGAAATATTTAAATAAGAAGTATAAATCAAAGTAATAAATAATCGATTTATGTGGAAACCTCACTTATGAGGAGTGGGGAGAAAATCACGGAAGAAGCTTCCTATGGGCGTGTTTTTCCTGTATTTCTTCTCAAAGTAAAATGGGAGTATACGCTTATTTATAGGCCATCACACACACATAAAGTGCACACTTTCCAATGTGACACTAAATAATCACTCACGCGAGTTCGATTCTTGCAACATTCCCTCTCAAGCTGGAGCATGGAATGCTGAGCTTGTAACACAAAGAAACCCACTGTACATAGGCAGGAACAAAGGTTGGAGCTGCTGAAAGATCACTTTCCAATGTGACACTAAATAATCACTCACGCGAGTTCGATTCTTGCAACATTCCCTCTCAAGCTGGAGCATGAAATGCTAAGCTTGTAACACAAAGAAACTCACTGTACATAGGCAGGAACAAAGGTTGGAGCTGCTGAAAGATCTGTAGCTGTCTCTGAAGATCTGGTGCTAATGGCTTCCCATTCAATATCCCTGAAATTGGATCTTCCTCTGAAGACTTTGAATGTGGATCCCCCTTTCTGGAGTTCATGAAACTGGATCTCCCACATAGAAACCTGAAATAAGTTATTCATCTGAGGATCTCGAAACTCTTAACCTCCCAGAATTGGGTTTCTCATGTGAAGTCCATGAACAAAAGGAACTCCTAAGTGGGGGTGACTACAAAAGCTCCCACACTCCCCCTTTCTCCCATACTCGTATGGGAGAAAAAATAATAAAGACGAGAAGAAAATAAAATATTAAAAACTAGCGGAGACTTCTCCACATCTTCTCTTAACCATAAACTTCATCATTTCTTTTTACCTTATTTTTTTTGCCATTTTCTTTTTTTTCTTTTCTCTTTTATTTTTCCTTCTTCCTTCTCTCTTTTTTTCTTTTCCCTTTTTTTTCTCTCTTTTTTATTTACTCCATGTCATTTTCCTTTTTTTTTTCTTTTTGCACCTCTTTTTTCCCTTTCTCTTTCCTTTCGTTTCCTTTTTCTTATTTAAAAGAGGCTAAACATCAATGCCAACCAGCAAATAAATAGAAAGAGGGAAAAGAGGAAAAGAAATCCCTTACAGTTTGAAGAGAACCCAACAGTCATGCCTCCGGCTCCCATGTCCTTGTTGCCTACATCGCCTCTTCCTCCTCACCTCTGTCATCAGAGATCGGCAAGTACGACACTGCTCCCATCGGGTCACTGCGCCTGCGGCCTTCCTGAGCCCCATGTGCAGTGCCCTCCGCCAACAACCAATGCATCACCGTGGATGGTCAACCTTCATTCGACTTGATCTCCTTCATCGCCGTTGCTTACAGCCATTGCGCCGAACCACTTTTCCTTCTCTTCTCGCAGATCTAAGCATGCAAGCTCTACACCTTCACCAATGCCATTATTGCAGGAGATCGCACACCGTGGAGGAGATCGCACCGATCTTCATGGTCATCATCACTGTCTTCCATAGCCTTGCTCGCACGGTTGCCATCAACCGCGTGTTGCCTGCCGCGCCGTTTAGGGTCACCTCGAGTAACCCTCTGCAGCGCTGCGACACCCTTTGCTCCACCTCGCGCCGCCTCCTACGGCCTCCTGATGTAAATCTTCTTCGCATTTCCTCGAGGGTTCCATGCGTCAACAATATTATGGCTTACTCCACCTTGCACTGCCTCACATCGATCTTCAGCATGAGACTGGTAGAAACTCAACTGAGGAGATCCTCCTTGAGCAACCCTGATCAGAAACCTTAGCGAGGGGTAGATAACCTTACCAAATACTCCTTGATTCTCCTTCAGATCAAGATATTGGAACTCCAAGAATAGAATAATGATAAAAGATAATAATTTAAAGAATAAACCCAAGAATCAAAATGTTCTGATACTAAGTTGAAATATTTAAATAATATGGAAGTATAAATCAAAGCAATAAACAATCATGGAACGCTTGGGTTTACGTGGAAACCCCACTCACGAGGAGTGAGGAGAAAACCACGGAGAAGCACCCTATGGGCGTGTTTTCTCTGTATTTCTTCTCAAAGTAAAATGGGAGTACACACCTATTTATAGGCCATCACACACACACAAAGTGCACACTTTCCAATGTGGCACTAAATAACCATTCACGCGAGTTCGATTCTCACAACATACATAGCATTACTCACACAACAGAAATAACAGCAATAAACACTAGCAAACTTACCACAAAAATAAACACTAGCAAACTTACCACAAAAATAAACACTAGCAAACTTACCACAAACTGAAGAGTATGCATCACATATGTCCAGCTTGCTATCAAGAAATTTTTGGCACTCCCTTGGGAGTTCTTTGGTGAAGATATCAACAATCTAGGAGAATATTTTTTTAAAGAAATCTGGGAGACAGACAAGGTTGTAAACTACCTAGAAGTTGTAGAATTGGTAATAGATTGACAATCAACTTCAACATGCATTGACCGCTTGCGAAATACAAGATTGGAGACCATATAAGTTGCACTACATAGTCATAGGAAGAGTAACAACGACTCCAAGACTACGTAAAAATAGGACACATCAATGGGTTACATTTTGGTAATACTTAAACCCACCAATTAAATCCACTATTTTAACAAGTGATGCATAACCATTCCTTAGGATAAGGCAAGAGAGGTCATAGTTTCTTTGAAACCTTAAGTCCAAATTCTAATCTAGTGGATTAGGTCCTCAATTATTTGACTAGTCAAGATTCCATCTAAGATCACACATTTGAAGCTAGTCAACTAGTCCACTAGGTCCAATGTTTGATTCAGAATCTATTCAACTAATCTCATGTTTGATTCCTTCTCTAGTTAACTAGGCTTTATGCTTACTCAAGTAAATCTGACCTGGGGGTTGTCTTCAACCTTCGATTGGTCAACTAGATAGGATAGTTTCTATTCAACTTGTCCAAATCGTTATTCTATCAAAAAGGTCCTTGCAACCTCAATTCAACAATAATCTTCTCTCTTCAAGGATAGTTGGATGTTGTCATAAGCTACGAATTCAAATGTAAGCATCATATAAGACTCCTGGATTCTTCAAAATCTAGATTTTAGTAGAGAAACAATTTAAGCCAAGAATCTTCATCTAACAAACAATAAGGAATCAACCAAAAGGACTTCATTCTAGAATCAAATGGAGTTTAAGATCTTCATAAACTAGATAAAGATTCAAGCAACAATATTGATAGAATCAAGCATGGATTCCATAAATCCTATAGTTTAAGAGCTTGGAATCAAATGAAAAAATTCCATATCTCCCTATGCTACACATTGAAGCAAATGGTTCACACATAGTGCTTACCATGAACTTCACAACACAACTAAATACTTGTCAAGCAGCCTTCCAATTGAAGAGCGACACTTCCTTGTTTGAGCTTCCTCATTCTATTTTGAGGAAAATCTACGCTTTCTTGTAAAATCTTGCAACTTCACTTTTAAGTTCACCTTTATTCATAAAGGAGCCCCACACATTGAACTAGTAAACCATGAAGATTATGAGCAATCAAAATCCGTATAACAGTGCAAATTATGAGACAAAGATCAAGAAAACATATTTGAACAAGAAACCATTACGATTGTATGTTGTTAAAATATGTTCTTTTAGTTTATTCCTTATTTTTCTATTTTCTTATTTTACTTGGAGTACTTTGTAATTTTTCCTCATGTCTACCCTTATATAAAGAGGCTAGGATTTCAAGGAATAAACAACTCTCTCCTTTCTTCCAACATAGTATCAGAGTAGCGATCCTAAGCCAGTGGTTGATACCTACTTGATTCCTATCTTTTTCTCCTTTTCTTTCACCAAATAAGCACAAAAAAAACCCTAAAACTAGGTTTTCAAGCAAGAAAACCATCATTCTTTGTAAGAACTCAACTCCAACACTGCCACCAGGCCAACAACCAATCGATGGGTCTCCGACAACGAGCAACCAACCAACACCGATTGTCATAGGCACTTGTGGTCTGGTTCTGGCCAAATTCGACCCCAATCTAGGAACCTAAAGGTCATATCCATCCCTATAGGGACTAATCAAACTCCCTTGCCTCTACCTAACCATCCTTGACCTAGCTAGGAACTGTTCCTATTGCTTGTGACCTATTATGACTTTTAGGAGCCATCCTTGCCACCAAAAACTTTTTTTGACTGAATAAGGGTTGCTCTTACTACTTGATACTTTTTTTTCCTATTAAGGGTCATTCTTGCTTCACCTTATGATGGTAGTTGGTGGCCTTCTCTTCTATTGTTGGGCACCAATGGGGGTTTTATTCCCCTTTTTTGTACTATAGCTAACAACTAAGTAGGGATTTCTTGGTCTTTGTGCCTGCTGTTCATTGACACGGAGTAGTATTTTGACTTGGTGGTCTTTACCAAGTCCTAGGATCTGAGTTTCATATTTTGAATAAATAATGAATAGTATAAAGCCTCAAATTGTTGCTAATCTTCTATGCAAGAAGATAGCTAAGGAAATTTGGAATAGTTTGGCCAAGAAATTCTCCTAAAAATAGAATCATGCCCATATAGCAGGTATTTATCACTGCATTTGGTCTACAATTCAAGGGGAGAGCTCTTTGGTAGACTATTACACTTAAATGGAGTCACTTTTTAAGGGTTGAATGTCTTTTGGCCTTCCTACTGCAATACCCTGACTAGACAACATTAGATGCGGTAGGTTTACAGGTTCTTGGATGGTCTGAGCCCTTGCAAGAGACCAAATTCTTGCTTTGGAGGATATCCCCGATCTAAAGAGCATTTATGGGAGGCTTCAGAAGATTTCAGTTGATACGACTAGTACTATTAGGCAGTCCACTACTCAACCCACTATACGTCCTCCTACAAAGACATCTACCTTTGTAGTCCCTGGTGGGTGCAAAGGCATAAGTAAAGGTCATGGTTGTGGCTATGGATGAAGATAATCGCATGAGCCATGCATTCATTGTAAGCAGACTAATCATCCTTTCGAGAGATGCTAGGAGAAGCTCGGAACATTGGCCTAGGCTAATTCTGTTGATGCTCAAGACTCTTCTTGTGTTACTACACCTCAAATAAAGTCCATTGTTGATGTTATGCATGTTTGATGCAGCTTCTTCGTTAGTCCATTTCCTCTACAGAGTCTCACTGTTTCTACTTCCTATGCAGAAATTACAAGTACTAGTGCTAATTTGGCTACGACATCATCTTCCTAGGTGGTCGATTCAGGTGCCTCCAACCACCTTACTTGTAAAAGGGATTGTCTTACCTTTCTACATCGTTCTAGTGGTATTACCTTGGTTAGATTAGCTAATGGACAATATGTTTATTTTTAGGACATCTAAAGGAGCCAGGTGATTAATGGGGGGGATTAAGAAATGTGGGTTGTACTAGATGGATATTCCTACAATCTTTGCTGGTACAGCTTCTATCTCTGGCAATCAAGAGCTTTGGCATTGTCAACTTGGTTATCCCTCTGCCACCAAGCTCCGTTAAATGTTTCCAGCGTCTTCTACTTCAGCTTCCTTTGATTGTAAGGCGTGTCAACTAAGGGAACACCACAGAGCATCATTTTAGTCTAGAGTAATAATTAGAGTCCTTTTCATTTGGTCCATTGTGATGTTCGGGGACCCTGTCATGTCAGTAGTGGGTTTGGTTTTCGTTACTTTGTTGTCTTCATTGACGATTTCAGTCGTTTGTCATGGGTATTTCTAATGAGGATTAGTCAATATTGTATTTGTTGTTGTACTTCCAAAGTTCTTTAATGAAGTTCAGAATTTTATTCTACAAATATCAAAATTTTCCTAAACAATAACGTCCTTGAATTTTCACAATCTAATATACAAAACTTTCTTCTACTAATGGTATTATCCACCAAACATCCTGCACCTATACCTCTTAGCAAAACGAGGTTGCCAAAAGAAAGCTATGCCACAATCTTGATGTTGCTAGACTCTCCTTATTACTATGAAGGTGCCAAACACTTTTGGGGAGATGTCATTCTTACTACCACATAGTTGATCAATAGGGTTCCTTCCTCAATCCATAAAGGGGAGATACCTTACAAAATTGTACTGCCCAATTCTAAACTTTTTTCCTTACTACTGTAGATTTTTGGATGTTATGTTTTTAGTTTTGTGTAGTTGGTCTTTATTTCTATTTTGTTATAAAAGGGTGTCCCTGTAATTTTCTCCTTTGGTGCCTCTCTAAATAAAGTCACTAGGGGCCTTTAGAAAAACTATTGCATTTCTATCCTAACACAGTATCAGATCCACGATCCTAGATCGGGGCTCTGGTATCCAATCAAACCCTAACCTCCACCCCACCACCACACCCCTTCCTCTCTCTCTCTACCTAGCATCATCGACCACCAACAGGACAGCAGCGCTGCCCCCCACCAACGTCGCCAACCACCGCGAGGGCTAGTAACACCGCCACTAGCACCACCGAAGCTTCTCAAGTGGTTGTTGCGTTGCCATCTGCCCCTATGCCACCAGTTGCAGCGTCACCTGGTGGTGTAGGGGGTCCTCATCAACATCTTTCCTCCATTGTTAGGCCTACATGGTCTCTAAATCTCCTTCTAAAGGTTGTGCTAGCCTAGATCAGGGTGCTTAGTGGTCCTCTAATCCCTAATCTACTTCTCTGGGGCTGTGAAGATTGACTGCTACTGCTAGAACTGGAGTTACCGATTCTCTTCTACTTCTACAGTCCCTTCTAGAGGAGTTTCACACATTGAAAGGCACCATTATGGCCTAATCTATTACCTAGCACGTGCAAAGATAGTATTCTTTGGTACCTACAAGGTACATGAACTGAAATCAAAGTTCTTTTGGTTTATATGTGTGATTTGGAGGCAACTCGGGTCTGAAATCATAGTTTTCAGGCCTTATGTACTAATTTTTAGCCTTTAAAATTGCTATTTTTCATGGATCTTGACTCCGAACATCATAGGGGACCAAAAGGAATCTTTGAGTGACTTTGTGGGAAAGTCATCAACCACAAGTGCTCAAGGGACATCTATCAAGTTAGATGGATCCAATTTTTTTACTTTGGTCCACTTCTTTTTTCGGATTTATCGGATCCCATTGGAAAAAGTATATCTCGACAGATGATGTGCCTGCTGTGAAGTCTGTGGATTGGGAGGCTAACAACGAATGAGTGGCAACATGTCTCCTAAACAGCATGACTCAAACAATTGCTAAGCAGGCATGGTGTATGCTTTAGCAAAAAAGATGTGGGAAGTGTAGCATGAGATTCACTCCCACAGGAGCAACATCACCAAGTTATACCAAGTTGCAGAGAATATTCACACTCTTCAGAAAGACACCATGGCCTTATCCGAATACTATGGAACCATGAAGAACCTGTGGGATGAGCAGGATGTGTACCAGCCTATTTCTACATATGCAGCAATTATAGCCAAGTAGAGAGAGGCTATTTGTTCTATTCAGCTTTTGTCTGGGCTTGGTCCTGAGTATAAGGCAGTGAAAGATCAATTCATGACCATGGATGAGATTTCCACACTTGCATAGATTTATGCTCATCTCTCAAGGCTTGACACCTCTGATCCTATGACTACATCTGACTCCTCTACTATGGTTGTTGTTGGTTGTGGTAGGGGAAATTCTGGGGTAGAGTTGGTCGAGCTCGTGGTGGTGCATGTGGTCATGGTCGAGGTAGGAGCTCTTTCTTTTGTAAGTACTATCACATAAATGGACATACTGTGGAAGGGTGTTGGGTGAAGCACGGATGTCCACAGGCCATGGTACCACGTGCCCATCAAGTATCTATAGAGGTGACTTCTTAGGTGCATGAGAATGATAGCCAGATTTCAGTATCCAAAGCAGACTATGAGCTCTTCATTGCTTCTTAGGCATCTACCTCAGTAGGAGCCTCAGTTCAGAGATCTGTAGGTACTTCAGCCATATTAGTTAGATCCCAAGCTCCTACTTGGCTTGTGGATTTAGGTGCCTCCTCTCGCATAACTGATGATAACACCTTATTTTCTTCTCTACAAGATCGTGCTACCCCATTCCAGGTTAATGTAGCAAATGGGGGTTTGTCACCAATTACTAGTCTTGGGAACACTCTATCTCCTCTACTTTACCACTATTTAATGTTATGCATACACCCAAGTTTGCTCTTAATTTGATGTCTATTAGTCAAATTACGAAGGATTTATATTGCAAACTAGTGTTTCATGACCAGTATTTCGTCTTACAGGACCTCCAGACAATGAGGCAGATTGGTGGAGGACTTAATAGAATGGTTTCTACTACCTCCATGTTCCACCTTCACTCAATGCTGATGCTGTTTGAGCCACTACTACTCTTCAATGGCATCTCCGCCTCGGTCATCCCAACCTACCTGTCCTTCATCGTCAATTTCTATAGATGCCTTTTCCTGAGTCTTTTCGGTGTGAAGCATGCCAATTGGGCAAACACCATAGGTCTTCTTTTCCAACTCAAAATAAACGAACTGAGTCTACATTTGATTTAATTCATGCTGATGTTTAGGGCCCGTGTAGGGTTAAGAGTATTTAAGGTTTTCGGTACTTATTCTTGTGGATGATTGTACCAGGATATCCTAGGTGTTTATGATGAAAGAGAAGTTTGAAGTTTTTGATCTTGTTAAAAATTTTGTTCAAGAAATAAAGACTCAGTTTTCCACTACTATAAAAGTTTTCCAAAGTGATAATGGTATGGAGTTTGTGAATGCCAAGGTTACACATTTTTTTTAGTCTTTTGGTATTATTCACTAGGCTCCTTGCATTCATACCTCCCAACAAAATGGGGTAGCTGAACATAAGCTCTGTCATTTGTTCTATGTGGCTTATACTATTATGTTTCAAATGAATGTTCATCTTTTTGAGCTAATGTTATTCTAACAGCCACATGCTTGGTGAATCGTGTTTCCTCTTTGATTTTGGGGGGTAAAACCCCATACTCTCTTCTGTTTCCTAGTAAGAGCATGTTTTCTATCACTCCAGTTGTTTTTTGCTATGTGTTTTGTCCACTTATATGAAGTGGATACGATTTCTCCTCGCTTTGTGAAGTATTTTTCTATGCTACTCCAAAACCCAGAAAAGGTATAGATGCTATGATCCTATTTCCCGAAAGTTTTATGTTTCTACTGATGTCATATTCTTTGAGGAGATTCCTTGCTACCACAAACAAGGGGAGCAATCCACTTCTTTCCACCCTTAGGAGGTTCCCCTTCCTATGTCGTCTGAGCCATCACAACCATTATAGCCACCACAACCCATTGAGCCACCTATATTTAGGACCAGTCAACCTGAACCTGGTCCTTTCCCATGTCATCCAGAGGTCCTTAATACATATACATTAACTAAGCACTTTCAATACAGGTCTCTAGATATTCCTCAGGTGGAGAAATCATTGTCTACCATTTATTCTCAGTCTCCACTAGTTGTTGATGACTTATCTGAGGACCAGGTACCTACTGCTACTAAGAGTACTACCCTAGACCTTCCTATTGCACAAAGGAAGGCTCCATGGTCATGTGCTAAATATTCTATATCATAATTTATGTCATTTGATAGTTTGCCTATAGTTGGATGATAGTTTTCTCTAGCTATTGTTAGTCTACAAGTACCATAGGACCATTAGGAGGCATTCTAAGATCCATCTTGGACCTTGGTTATGGAGGAAGAGATGGAAACTTTACAGTCCCGTGGCACGTGGGAACTAGTTGATCTACCCCCACGTTCTACAGTTGTGGGGTGTAGATGGGTCTTCACTCTCAAATGTCGTTCAGATGGTACTGTGGAAAGATACAAATCATGCCTTGTTGCCAAAGGCTACACTGAGACTCTTAGGGTTGACTACTTTAAGATTTTTTCCTAGTGGCTCACCTTAATTCTATCAGTATATTACTCTCTTGCAATTAACAAGAGCTGATTGTTCATCAGCTAGATATAAAAAATGTGTTTCTTTATGGAGACTCAGAGGAGGAAGTTTACATGTAACAGCCACCAAGTTTTTCCACTAAGGGGAGCATCAAAAGGTATGCATGGTAAAGAAAGCTATTTATGGGCTAAAATAAAGTCCTAGAGCTTGGTTTGAGAGATTTAGTAAGGTAGTAAAGAGTATGGTTTTGCTAGATCATCTACTAATCACTCTATTTTTACACTGCATGGGAAGACATGTTATGTTATACTTATTATTTATGTTGATGATATACTACTGACTGGCAATGATAGGAAAGACATAGAAGAAACAAAGGAGTTGCTATAGTCAGTTTGTGACCAATGATATAGGTCCCATCTACTATTTCCTTTGCAGTGAGGTGCAACACAATAAAGGAGGACTTGTGTTATTTCAACGCAAGTATGTTCTTAACATGTTGAGACACTGGTATGCTGGGGTGTAACCTAGTGTATGTGCCTATGGATGCGTCCTTGCCACTTGCAGATGATGATAGCCCCCTACTACAAGACGTGACCGTGCAATGGTTGGTAAGTTATTGTATCTAATAGTTACCTGACTTGACATTGCCTTTGTAATTAGGCGGTTGAGCAAGTTTATGCAGTCACCAAGGGAAGTTCATTGGGATGGAGTTTGCTAGATTCTCAGCTACTTGAAAAGTGCACTTGCAAAGGGCTTTATTTTAAAAATAATAGGCACTTGGATGTATGTGGCTATTCAGATACTAATTATTCTGGAGCACATGAGGATAGAAGGTTCACTACAAGATACTACACATTTGTTGGGGGTAATCTAGCTACGTGGAGAAGCAAAAAGCCAATTGTTGTCTCTAGGTCAAGTGCTGAATTAGAATACAGAGCCATGGCCTAGGCTACTTGTAAGCTACTTTGAGTCCAATCTGTTTTAGAGGATTTTGGAGTACAGGTCACTAGTCCTATTTCTATGCATTGTGACAGTAAGGCTGCCACTTTCATTACAAATAATCACGTCTTCCATCAGAAAACTAAACATATTGAAGTTGATTGTCACTACATCAGGAAGGTTATTATGGTGAAGAAGATTTCTACACCCTACATATGTACTGAAGACAAACTTGCAGACATCTTCACTAAAGCACTTTCCAAGAAGCAACTACGCAGTCTTTGTTCCAAGTTGAGCATGTTTGATGCTTATGCTCCAGCATGAGGGGGAGTGTTGAGTTATGTTTCTAGTTTTGTGTAGTTGGTCATTATTTTTGTTTTGCTATAAAAGGATGTCCCTGTAATTTTCTCCTTTGGTGTCTCTCTATATAAAGGCACAAGGGGTCTTCAGAATAAACTATTTCATTTCTATCCTAACAAATGCACATACTTTGTTCATTTGCTTGGGGCTACTGATAAACTTTCTCCCTATGTTGTTAAATGTGTTTTCGTTGGATACTATCATACTCAGAAGGGGTATTATTGTTATGATCCAATTGGGAAGAAGTATTATATTAGTGTTGATGTCACTTTCTTTAAGTGTGTGTCATTCTTTTCTGTCAGTCTCTTAAGTGGGATGTTCCACCTCTTATGACCTACCAGTGTCAACCTAAGGATCCTATGTCTACTCTTCCTTCTAGGTCAGTGATATATTTGAAAATGGCCCATTAAATTTTCAATCCTTACCAAAATATGATCGGATGCTCCACCTGCTTAGCAAGCAGCTAACTTACCCACTACTCTATGGAAAGCAGTAAGAAGCTGCACTCTTCATCCTATATTACATTATACTTCTGTTGATAGACTTAGTCCTACCTTAAAACAATTTTGTATAGCTTTATGTAGTACAAGGATTCCCAAAAACTATTCTAAGGCTGTGTAGGATCCTAGGTGGAAACATGCAGTGGATGAAGAAATTAATGCTCTTGTTACTAAAGGTACATGGGAGTTGACAACTAACCTTGCAAGTGCTAAAGTTGTGGATTGCAAATGGGTCTATGTACTGAAATATAAACTAGATAGGATAGTTGAAAGATTAAATGCCTAACTTGTTACAAAGGGCTATACGCAGACATATGGAGTTGTTTATTTTGATACTTTTCCCCTATAGCTTGTCTTAGCCCTGTTTGTATTCTATTATCCATTGTGAATAAACAATGGCTTCATACTAGTTAGATGTAAAAAATATTTTCTTGTATGGTGATCTGCTTGAGAAGTTTTA
The DNA here is from genome assembly GCA_037157565.1 of Thalassia testudinum. Lineage (NCBI taxonomy): Eukaryota > Viridiplantae > Streptophyta > Magnoliopsida > Alismatales > Hydrocharitaceae > Thalassia > Thalassia testudinum. The sequence goes on along the minus strand of JAZHRO010000062.1, from coordinate 17,771,980 downwards.
CATGACCCAACCATCGGGCAATGTGGTTGAGGGGAGGTCTGCAAACTCAATAAAGCGATATATAGCCTAAAGCAAAGCCCTTGAGCATGGTTTGAAAGATTGAGTTGTGAAGTTTAGAAGCTAGGTTTTACTAGATCTATCTCATATCATTCTATATTTATCAAACGTATGGACTCTGGCACAATTATTATAACCATTTATATTTATGACATGATACTGGTGATGGCAATATAGGAATCCAAGAGACCAAGAAGTTCTTGTAGAAAACCTTTGTAATAGAAGACTTGGGCAATCTCAAATACTTCCTTGACATTGAGGTGGCCAGAAATTCTAGTGGTATGGTTCTCTCACAGGAGAAATATGTTATAGAAATTCTTAAGGAAGCTAGTCTACTAGAAACTAAGCCGTCATTTATTCCAATGCAGGCTCAAGAGCAAATAAAGGAAGAAGATCCCCTCTTTGAGAACAAGAAAAGATACCAAATCATTGTTGGCAAACTCCTATATTTGATAGTTACCAAACTAGATATTAATTATTCAATGAGCAGAGCAAGCCAATCTATGGAGAATCCATGTTACACACGCAATATGCTTAATTCTTAAGTATCTAAAAGGCTTTCCATGGAAGGGCTTGTATATGAAAAATAATGGACAATTGAATTTATGTGCCTATTCAAATGCAGACCATGAAAGGTCAATTAATGATAGAAAGTCAACCATTGGTTCACTTTTCTTGGAGGAAACCTAGCCACATGGACAAGAAACAGATTGTAGGGGCCCGCTTTAGTGCACAAGCAGTGTATAAAGCCATGGCCCATACAACATGTGAGACCATGTGGATTGTTAATTTTTTGGCTGATGTGGGATTGAAAGTAAATATACATGTTCCTATGTTTTGTGACAATCAATGTACTATTTTTATTACTTCCAATCTGATGTTTTAAAAGCTATGGAAGTAGATTGCCACTTTATTCAAATATGGTTGCTAAGGGATAGACCTGTACTCCTACCACTTCTTTTGAGCAGCAAGTGGTAGATATTTTTACGAAGGCTCTCCCACGCAAATGCCATGCCTACCTATGCAAAAAGTTGGGCATGATTGATATATATGCTCCAACTTGAGGGAGAGTGTTAATATATGTTCTCTTAGTTTGTTCCTTGCTTTGCTATTTTCTTGCTTTGCTTGGAGTACTTTGTAATTTTTCATCTTGTCTCTCCTTATATAAAGAAGCTAGGGTTTCAAAGAAATAAACAATTCTCTCCTTTCTTCCAACACATTTATCCTAGGAGGTTAGGCCTTCATATCCAACAAATCAAAGGGTAGATAAAAGAAGACATGATGTAGACAACTAAAAAGTGAAGGTACAAGTTTAACAATGCAACAAACAATGAAAAAACCACCTGTTAATGTGTGCAAAACATGTCTAATCAACTAGTTTGGAGAATCAATTAGGCAAGCTGCAATGATAGCTCATCATCAGGCTAGATTAGTTGACTAGTCAACCTAACTAACCTATTAATTTTCCAGTTCTTTGTAAATTTCAAGTTTCTTCCCACATTTTATAAGTTGTTGATTGAAAATTTCTTTAAATTCTTCAACCTTCTTAATTGTATTTAAGGGCATTGCCTCAATGTAGACAAGCCAGGGACGATAAGTCTCGCATGGAGAGAAGGGGGGCAATGAGGGTCCTCGTCATGCCCATGATCTAATATGCTACAAGTGTGGGACATTCGCTTGGAATTTCCATGATCCTATTTATAGGTTCACTTTAGTGGATTAGAATTAATCCTTAGAGCATTTAATTGATAGTTGGAAATAGATTTTGAGTACACATTACAAAGAATATTCGTTGAGCGTGAAAATTATCGTTCCTGCATTTTTCAATTGATGTGCTTCATTTGCATATGTATTTAACATATATTCATTGATATGTGTTCTCTTACAGAAATTAATTGGGGATGAGAATTTGGACTATTGCAAAAGGATAAAATCATCAGAGATTCCCTATCTCTGATTTTTCCAATTCTGTCTCTTTCCTATTATTCCCCTTCCTGCTCTCTTTTCTTTTGTGGGGATGCGTACACACAAGAACACCAACAGAAATTCCCTTATTTTCCTTAACCTCTCCTCCAATAATTTCTCTCAATCTTGTATTCTCTCCAATTATTCTCTTTCTTTATATACCAGGGCATGAAGGATGGCCAATCCATCATCTTCCTCCACGGGAGGAAGCCCTCTCTCCACATCCTTCTCCTCTGCATGGAGGTGAACACCACTATCCTCTTCCTCCTCTGATTGTGTTCCACCATCAACCACGGCGACCAACAGCCACCACCATGTGCCTTCTTCTTCACCACCATGAGCCATCGACCACGTCCTGTTCCTCCTCAAATCCCCACATGCACCAATAAGGACTCCTTCATCTCCTTCCCCACTACCGCATTCCAGAAATATCTACTATGACTCCAACGACAGCCACCACTGTGAGCCATCCACCAACCCTGACTTCCTCGACACTACGTGCCACCACCTTGGTCGGAGGTGATAGCTCCCGATCGTAATGACCATCATCCTTGCACTGTGACCTTCGTCCCCAATGTCAACACCATGCTCTTCCTTGCCCGCGACTATGCCATTAGCGACCGTCATCAACTGCTGTCACCCTCGACCACATCATCTACTCCTCACTGTTGAATGCAGACCCTTCTCTAGTGCACCTCAGTCTCATCACTACACCAACGCTTCTCTACCCCAACACTTGTCCAAACAAAGGCCCCCGCTGGTTCTTTCTCTTGCTGCTTGCACAGCGACAGAGGACAATGCCCACGCCACCGTAAATGATGACTACCCTGCACCCAGACAGCAGTGACCTCCTTGATGACCCTACCCCTTCCTTCTTCACTGCAATAGGGACCATCTTCATCTCCTTCCTTGGACCTCTCACAAACCCAACAGGAGCACCGAACCAAGCTCCCCTTCCCCCTCCTCTAGTGAAGAGACAGAGAACCACAGCACCGTGACCAGCAGAGGACCATTGCATTCATCTTCCTCACCGCTCACCGACGGGCAGCAACTAACCCACTATAGACAGTAGTGACCTCCTCGATGTCCCTCCCCCATTCCAGCAAATTGGTGGCTATCTTTCTCTATAGTGGCCACCTCTGACGTCGTTGACCACATCGTCACCATCAACAAGAAGCCCTCGACCATTTTGACATTCGTTGAGATCCTCGGCCCTCGCCATCGACCCCTCGATGAGTACAACCAAGAGGAGAGAATCCTCTATTTTTGGGTTAATTAAAATTTACCATCCATGCCATTGCCACTCCTTATTTTTGATATTAAATATTTGATATATTGAGTATTTTGCTTGTGTGCCCTTCTGTTTCTCTCTATTACACATCAATACTTATCCAAGTCACCCTATCTCTTATTTGATGCTATCGTGTATTTACAAATCTATTTCGCATCATATTAGCCTCACACCAAGTACTCGAATAGTGCACTAAAAATATTTGTGGGATTATTGCATTTGTGCTTCCCTATGGATACGACCTTAACTCTTCGTGATTAGTTTTCACTAATAAATATTTTGTTTGGGATTTTTTCACTGTCATTTAACTATGACGACATATTTTTCTAACATATCATCTGAGTCAAGCGAAAATTTCCTGACCACCTATTGTTTGTCTTCTTTGTCAAGGATGCAAGCATCAATGGAGATCCTGTCCCAAGAGGAAAGACTATGGGTGTACAAGTGTTCAACCAAGGTTACCTCCACCATATGAAGCTTTATCAATGGAGGTGGAGATTCCTTGGTCAAGGGGAGAAAAGGAGATTGATTCATAGTTGAGGTCTTCTTTAGTTGGTATTCTTGTTCATGGTAACATGAATGCTAGAGAGGTACGAGTGGTTCTATCTAACATTACTTTCTCTTTAATCGAATGGAAGGTTGCAATGTTATTGGAGAAGGTGCTTGTTTTCTATTTGCGGGAGTCTGATATGGATTTGCTTAAATTTTGAGAGACACAGTTTGATGGAGCTTGTATTCATTGGCGTCTATTGGCCCTCTATGAACTTGTTGGTGATGAGAGGATTTTATTGTGTACTTCGATTAGTTTTCACATTTGTGGTGCTTCGATTAGATTGAGGATGGTAGGGGTGGTGGAATTTATTTGTTCATCTTTTGCTTTAGTTAGAAGATGTCATGGTGTTGGTCTTTTTGAGGGCAATGCATCTTCTATTTTGGTTGAGGGAGAATTTCTTGTCGTATAAGATGATCCTACATTTTAGTGGTTGTTCATGAATTATTTGCTTCAAGGGGATTGGTCTGGATCTTTGCAAAGATCCATCCACGCAAAAGTGGTGGTGGCAGGCGGAGCGAGCATAGAAAGAGCTTCTCCGACATAGAGTAGGCTACATTAGATCTGGAAGTCGGTTTCCAAATTGGTCAGCCGGCATGGCTTAGTTTGAATTTCGAACGGTGGGGTTCCAACCACTTTGCCTAATTTTCTCCCTTATTTTGGGGTAGACAATGTTCCATTTTTGGAATCCACTCCCTGATAAGCAAGGAAATTGTGCATTTTGAAATCGTCAGAAATCATAGTATAGTCGCGAAATTCCCTTGACAAAAATATTTATACTATCGAAACTCAATGGATGTCATTCTTTTGAAAACTTGAGTTTCGGTCGTTCATCTCTGGGAGGCGTGAAAACAAGTTGAGATTTGGATTGGCTTAATCTAACCTAAATCTAATCTAACCTAATATTTTTGTCTTTTTGTGTTGTTGATCTTTATTTTGAAACACGAAATGAAAGCATGCATCAAAGTTGTAAGCTGTGAAGATAATAGCATGCATATAAAAACATTAGACAAGAGTATCATGCATCAAAAATTAAGTCACTATAAAATTCGGATACATGGAAATAAAGCTAAACTAATGAAAGGGATCAACCGAGAGAGGCTCAGGAGAAGCCTTCTTGGTCGTCCACTAAAGAGAGGAGGATGGGTGTGTGCACCCAAGTGGAGAGAGGAGGGTGTTGCACCCTTTCTCTACCAATGGCCATCCTTGAGAAGACCTTGAGGGGGGTCTTCTCTATGGCTGTTGTTGAACGTCGGGTTGCTACACTAATGCGTTTGGTTTTGGAAAACCTATCGTCGTAGTATGAAAGCGAAGAACTCGTGTTCAACAAATAAAATTTATACCGAAATGGAAATTCTGGGTCGAACACAGGGAGGCGGATGTTTGATTTAAAAAATTTGCGTTTGATTTATTCGTCACAAAGTAATTCAATTGATTAGAACTATCTAACTATTTACAAAAATTAGAAGAGAGAGAGAGAATAAGGGAGAGAGAATAATACAAACAAAAATCAAAAGAGATATAGAATGCACATGGAATTCATTATCGAAAGGATTGTTCATTACACTAAGAATTACGACTAGAAAGCGGGAAAATGATTACACTAGAAAGCAGTAAATCTACTCTAGAAAGCAGTAATTCCATTCCAAAAATCAGTAAAAAGAATGGGGAGAGAGATATACTCGTCGACGATCGCTTGGAGGACGAGTCGGACCGGACGACGCCTGGACGAAGGAGGACGAAGCAAGACGAAGGAGGACGAACCGGGAAGAATGGGAACGGGGCAGCACGTCGTCGTCGTTGTAGGATCCGCTTTCGAAAGGGGGACGAAAAATTGACTTTATCTCGCGAGAAGCATCTTAGGTGTGGGACAAGCTTCTCTTGAGCTTTGGAGAGGGAGAGAAGAGAAGGAAAGGATGAGAATTTCGTGTAGAGGGGGTCTCCTTTTATAGTTGCAAGGAGTGGGGGCAATTTGGTCATTACAACTTTAAACATATTAATTCAGGACCTTTAGTGACGGATAAAACCGTCGCTAAAGGTCTGAATGTGGGCGTAGTGGGCGGCCCGCGCACACCCACTCGCTTGCCCGCGCGTTCAACGCACGCGCATGTCCAGCCGATCTTAGCCATCCGATCGCGAGATCGGACGGCTTAGATCGCGCCTCCGCCCGCCTATGCTGCGTGCCCCATCGAGTGCAATGCCACATCTTCGCCACACGTGCAATAACGCATGAGTGCTATAGGGCGTGCATAGCCGTTCGATCGCGATCCGACACTCACCCGCGCCCAGTCGCCTGTGCTGTTCGCCTGCTCGCGAGGAATCGAACGTACGCCAATGCCTTGCGATAAGGCGCTCGCCCATTGCACTGTCGAGGGGAGTTGGTCGCGGAAATGATTTAAGAGGAGCGTGCTCATGGCTGTTGGATCAAGATCCAATGACCTAGATCGCGCGTTGGATTTCCTTTGGAGAGGTAGCAGTGGTCTTGAGGGCCAATTGGACGGCTGAGATGGCACCACGTGGTGCCATCTTAGCCGTCCAATTGGTGCCATCTTAGCCGTCCATCGTTTGGATGATGACACGGGTGTTGGATTGAGTCGATTTTCGTGCCGTTAGGCTACGATCATCGATCCGAATCCACCCTTGCGGTTGGATTTGTCATTTGAAGTGTGGATTCACACCATCTTGGCCCTTGATCTTCTAGGGTTCCCTGGTCACTATCTGATGCTACAGATGTCTGATTAGGGAGATCTTGGAGTCGTTGAACTCCAATCGTTACCCTGATCACATTTGTATGGTTGGATCTTCAATCCGAGGCCCCAATAAAATGTTTTCCCTGTCCACGAACATAAAAGGAGATAATTAACCTCCATTTTATTCAAACTACTCTAAATGCAAGATGATGCATGTTATGGAATATTTATAGCATGCAATGCAATCCTATGCTTAAGAACATGCATAAATAGACATCTTAAGTAGTGTAAAAGTATTTACATCATACCCCCTTGCCTATCTTTTGCTAGTCCCTAGCAAAAACTATATGGTATTTATAAAGGAATTAGGTTGGATTATTTGGGCTTGAGTTATTTTCAATCATTAAGAAAATGTCTACTTAGAATCTGAACTTTCAAAGACAAAACAGTGCCCGAGTATTTGCCAAAATGTAGACCGCCTCAAGCCCTCGCCTTATTCAAGGAAAAATTTATTTTTTCTTTTTCCTTCTTTTCTAATTTTTTTTTTGGATTTTCAAGTTTTAGGATTTAAGAGTGGCTTTCTACGACCATTCAACTCACCCAAGATTTGATGAGAACCCTAAGTTCTAATCATCTTATTGTGAATGTGATAGACTCATTGACCAGCAGTTACAACAGACTTCGGATTTCTATGCCTCTAGGTGACCTAAAAAAGAATTCTGCCTAAAGGTGTATCTTTACAACCATTAGCTTTCTCCCTACTTTTATATTTTTACAGGGTCAACACAAGGGTGAATCCAGTGTATATCTCCCCGATTTATTCTACTTCTCCGCTTCTTCCTAAGTGTTTTGGGAATTTTCAGTGCATTTATTGAGCTAGGTTCTGGACAACAGGTCGATGAGCTGTTACCACCGACAACTTGCCAGCCATACTCATGCGACGAAGTGTGGTTTATTTCTTTTTTTTTCTTTTCTCCTTTTCCTTTTGACCTTTTTTTTTTTTTTAAGTAGGTGGCTTCCCTGGTCTAAGATTTACCTAAAGGCAGCAAAAAGAGAAAGATCCAGTGACTAGGCTTTGGACAACCTACCTATGGGCTGTTGCCCATGATAACTTGCCAGCCATATCACCCTAGAAGGTTCATTAGCTACCCAATTTCCATTAAAATCGCTGAACAACGAGTCAGTGCAAAGAAAATGTGTACATGCTAGAAACTCAAAGTTCCCTCAAATCCGAGGGCGGGTTGATAAGTCGTGTACTTATCACCCAAACTTATTTACTCCAATTAAAATAGAATTTAAGTTGGCGAGGACTCGAAAAACAAATCTACATTTTAGTAGATATATGGGCTGATTAAGTCCAAAGACCTTAAGGGTCTTTGTGTTCAAATCATAATGTAGTATTTCCTAAGATTGAAAATTTTCTTAAACCCAAGCTCTTTTTCCTAATTCCATATATATATATATATATTTAATAAAACAAATCTACGGAGTTGACGAATAAATTCAGAGATGAATATCCACCCCCCCATGCCTATCTATGCAATGTCCTCATTATATTAAAAAGACATAAAACAGAGTGGAACAGTGTAGAAAGCACTTGAATTACGTGAATGTCAAGTTCGCTCTGAGATAGAAACTAAAAAGAGCTGTATATGTGCTGAATTTAGTGCCTTCAGCTAGGCACACTATACAAAGAAGAGAAATGAAGAATTCATAGGTGCAGGTCAGAATCAGAATAAAAAGATGAAACCTCGGACCTGCCCGCAGATGTCCACAATTGTGGACCAGATTGTGATGCAGACCCTTACCCCATAATCGAGAATATCTCAGGTTCTGGATAAAAATTACCCAAAACCTAAAATCAGTATGCAAGCGGGGTCAGGCCTATGATTTATGAGGATGCAACCCAAGACCAAAAGGTCGGGTTACAGAGAAATCAAGTTCGAAAGGATAATCATTGAATGTGTGCTTGGGTTAGACATCCTCAAAACTGATGTCGTAAGGGTCTTGGTTAGATGGTTTCAGATTAATAGGAACCCTTCGACTCAGTCTTCTACTTCCTCCGGAACTAGCTTCCCAAATCAGAACTTCCCGGCTCCTATCCTCCTCATTCAGAATGTTAAATTCTGAGACCTCTTGCATATTAATCACCCCATGTGAAATTTCCAAGTCAAAAAGATGTGGCTGAATCAGAATTGACTTGGGTCTAATTATCTCAAAAATAGAACCATCGATAAGCTCAATGGGGTGTAACTGATAATCAGGGCATTTAATTGAATCCTCCAGAAAATGCGATTCTGGATCCATAATGTGTGCCTTAATAAGATCAGTTTCCTCAATTATTAGTCTATCAAATGATCTATTAGATTTCTCAGACCCAATCGTCTCGCAGAAATCATATTTTGTAAACTTGCGTGAGACTTCGCAACGTGAATCTTCACCATCAGAATCAAAGAAATCAAGATCCATATTAATGTATGTCTCAAAATCATCTGTCACTTTCTGATCCATGGAGACATATGTTTCCTCGTACCCCAGCTCAAGGATCTTTGGTGAAGAAATCAGATCATCCTTAATTAGTTGCTTTAATTCAATCTGGTCAGCCTCGTAACACGTGTCCCCCCCAACAGGCGCCTGAATGGGTTCTGAAATTGGCTCTCCTGAAGAGGGTTCATCTTGGGAATCATCCCATGATTGAATCAAAGTGACCACAAATCTCATCCTCAATTCACTAATTTCCCAAGTAGAAACTCACTCGGATTTTTATCCTTAACATCCTGGAGCCAATCCAACAAATACTTATTCAAATCATCAATCATCTGAATCAGGGGCTCCAATCTCTCAATGCAAGGTATTGCCTGAACTTTTAAAGATTGTATGATATTCCTCAAGTTAGTCAGAACCTTTTCTTGAACCTGGTTACCTTGAACCAAATGAGTTGGTTCAAGGTTGGGCGGGTTTGGGATTAAAGCAGGGGAATTAACGAATTGAGATTCGTTATACCCTTCCTGATAATAGGTCATTTCAGATTGTTTAAAAGGTGGTGATGACCTAAAGGCTGTGTAATCAGAGGATGGGTAAGGATCCGTGTATCCTTCTTGATTGTAGATCGTATTAGGTTGTTCATGAAAGGGTGACGATCTATAATCGATGTGGCTCTGAGAATGATAGAAATCACAATCAAAGTGTTCAGGGTTAGACCCTAAACACGGAGGTCTGGAACTATATCCCCAATCCGAGTTATCCCAACTAACTGATGGTTGGTTACAGTACGAGTTGGGATAATCGTCATGTTGAGGATAATTCAAATCAGGAGGGAAAGAGCGAGAATGCATGTAATATGTGGAAGGATTCATGATAAGCGGGAGGAAGAAAGGCGCCCTGCAATACAAACAATCAAACCTATCCTTAAGTGGGCTATCCTAAAGACCTACAGACTCCCAAAACCCGTCTTGAGATAAAGGAATGATTTGATCTACTTCTGTCTGTTCAATCCAACCAGTTAGAAGGAGGGACTGGGGAGAAGGTTCTTCCTTTAGCTTGCGCCTCCGATTCCTAGTGTACCCCCCAGCTGCGATCGTTTGATTCTGCTCCCTTAGCTAGACATCAGATTGAAAATAATCTCGTTTTGGGCTCTGAAGAGCGAGTCAAATCCTTAAGGCCAACGTCTACTCTGTTTTATTTAGGGCTAGGTTTGAATGTGCTTTGGAATGTGATGGGCCCTTTATATGGGTTGTGCCCTTAATGATTGATTGATTTGTGTATGCGTGCACAACCAGTACTTTCAAGCAAGATTTTTTTTTTTTTGATGCGGTGAATTTTAGAGTTCAAATCTTGCTTAGTAGCTTTTAGGATTCAACTTTAGGTGTTTTCAAACAAGTTTTTTTGGCACACCAGGTTTTGAAAGCACAGGTGAAGATATTTTCCTTTAAAACTTAAAAGAATGTGGAGTGCCTAATAAATTCCTAAGAGTTGAACCTATATAGCAGCTACTTGATGAGTTTATTTTAATTGAAGTGGTGCGGCCCAATCAACTCAAACAATTGGCCTGTTGCACCACTTAATTAGGCACACAAGTGATTTCCTAATCTAATTTCTACTCAATTATGTGTTTGGATGTGTGTACCGGGTCCAAAGATTAGTTTACCAGTTGAGTTTGAAAATCAGATGAGGTTGTGTACCTCTGTGAGATTTTTTTTTAATTTTTCTTTTTTTTAATGTGGGGGTTGGGGTGGGTGTGGGTGTCAAACAACAAACAATCTAACCTTAGAGTTTATAAGAACACCTAGGTTGATTGATGTTTGTGTTATTATGTGGTGAAATGAAATCTAATGGGTGGGAGGTGGGGGATAACTTACAAACCTTCCACAGCACCTTACTCCAATCTATCGCTTTTGTCCATCCCAAAAGAGTACCTGCAATCACAATAAGAAAGGAGAGAAGTGAGGTAAATGATTTATAAGTTAGAAAACACGAAGAAAAAAAATAAAAAGTCATCGCCTCCCCGGCAACAATGCCAAAATGTTGAACGTCGAGTTGCTATGCTAACGTATTTGGTTTTGAAAAACCTGTCATCGTAGGATGAAAGCGAAGAACTCGTGTTCAAAAAATAAAATTTATATCAAAATGGAAATTCCGGGTCGAACACAGGGAGGCGGACATTTGATTTAAAAAATTCGCGTTTGATTTATTTGTCACAAAGTAATTCAATTGATTAGAACTATCTAACTATTTACAAAAATTAGAAGAGAGAGAGAGAATAAGGGAGAGAGAATAATACAAACAAAAATCAAAAGCGATATAGAATGCACATGGAATTCATTATCGAAAGGATTGTTCATTACACTAAGAATTACGACTAGAAAGCAGGAAAATGATTACATTAGAAAGCAGTAAATCTACTCTAGAAAGCAGTAAATCCATTCCAAAAAGCAGTAAAAAGAATGGGGAGAGAGATATACTCGTCGACGATCGCTTGGAGGACGAGCCGGACGGGACGATGCCTGGACGAAGGAGGACGAAGCAGGAAGAATGGGAACGGGGCAGCACGTCATCGTCGTCGCAGGATCCGCTTCCGAAAGGGGGATGAAAAATTGACTTTATCTCGCGAGAAGCATCCCAGGTGTGGGACAAGCTTCCCTTGAGCTTTGGAGAGAGAGAGAAGATAAGGAAAGGATGAGAATTTCATGTAGAGGGGGTCTCCTTTTATAGTTGCAAGGAGTGGGGGCTATTCAGTCATTACAACTTTAAAAAATTAATTCAGGACCTTTAGTGACAGATAAAACCGTCGCTAAAGGTCAGAACGTGGGCGTAGTGGGCGGTGCGGCTACGTCTGCTTGCTTGCCCGCGTGCTCAACGCACACGCATGTCCAGCCAATCTCAGTCGTCCGATCGCGAGATCGGACGGCTTAGATATTGCCTATGCCGCCTATGCTGCGCGCCCCATCGCGTGTGATGCCGCGTCTTCGCCGCACGTGCAATAGCGTGTGAGCGCTATTGGGTGCGCACAGCCGTTCTATCACGATCCGACGCTTGCCCACACCTGCTCGCTCACTCGCCTGCACTGCTCGCCCGCTCGCCTGCACCGCTCGCCCGCTCGCGAGGAATCGAACACACGCTAGCGCCTCACGATAAGGCGCTTGCCCACTGCGCTGTGGAGGGGAGTTGGTCGCGAAAATGATTTAAGCAGCGCGTGCTCATGGCCGTTGGATCAAGATGCAACGGCCAAGATCGCGCGTTGGATTTCCTTTGGAGAGGCAGCGACGGTCTTGAGGGCCAGTTGGACGGCTGAGATGGTGCCACGTGGCGCCATCTTAGCCATCCATCTTCTAGATGATGTAGATGGTGCCACAGGTGTCGGATTGAGTCAATTTCGCGCCGTTAGGCTGCGATTGTTGATTCGAATCCATCCGTGTGGTCGGATTTGTTGTTTGAAGTGTGGATTCACACCATCTTGGCCCTTGATCTTCTAGGGTTCCTCGATCACTATCTGATGCTACAGATGTCTGATTAGGGCAATCTTGGAGTCGTTGAACTTTAATCGTCGCCCTGATCACATCTGTACGGTTGGATCTTCGATTCGAGGCCCCGATAAAAAGTTTTCCCTATCGATGAACATAAAAGGAGACAATTAACCTCCATTTTATTCAAACTACTCTAAATGCAAGATGATGCATGTTATGCAATATTTATAACATGCAATGCAATCCTATGCTTAAGAACATGCATAAATAGACATCTTCAGTAGTGTAAGCATGTTTACATCAGTTATCTAAGAGGAAAAGAAAATGTGGGCGTGGATGCTCTTTGGTAGAAGAAGAGGGCACACCCACAAGAAGAAAGGACAAGGTGTTGCATCCTTACACTCTTCTTCTTCTCGCCACCCATGAAGAAGCTTGGAGGAGAGCTTCTTCCTAGCCGTCCATGGAGGGAGCCTTGGAGGAGGAGGACAGCCTTGAGAGGGAGAGGAGGAGGTGTGGTTGCAAGTTGAGAGAGTGGAGAGAATGGACGGAGATGGTCCGATTTCGTGGCTCTCTCTTTGCCCTTATGGAAGGCTCCATTTGGTTGCCACTTTTGGTGGCTCCAAAATTAGCTAATGCCACATTTTTAGGATCTAGTTTTGACACAAGTTTTAGGGTTTCCAAGAAAGTGTGCTTGGGTTTGGTGGGGGTAAAATAGGAAGGTGTGTGCGGGTGTGTGTGGGGGTGTGTTTTTCGTAGGTCTAGGTTGTGGGTTTTGGTAGGATTAGGTGCTAAATAGGTTGGGTCAATCTAGATTGAGTGGGTGTGGACCTAATTAGGCTTAGGAAAGTCTAATTGGATAGGAGTGAACATAATTAGTTCTAGGTCAAGTCTAATTGGATGTGTGCATGTGATTAGGCTAGGGTAACCCTAATAGGTATGAGTCAATTAGATCCTGGGTGGATCTAATTGGGCTTAGGTGCACCCAATCAACTGTAGATGCACCCAATTAGGTATTAGATGGTTCAATTGGGTTAGGGATAGGATAAGTAGGGCTATGGATAGTGGACTAGGCTTAGGAGGTCTCTAATTAGGTTTCCTAGGGTGTCTGGTGGGGTTTATAGGTCAAAATAGGCAAGCTAGGGCTTTCAACACCAAAATTAGGAACCAGAGAGTAGTATCAGATGTCTAGAATAATGGTCAGACGTCTTATACTACAAAATTGGACGTCTAGACATTAAATTGGGTGTCCAATTCTATGTCAGTATGAGTTTTGGCTTCCTGGATTGTCATTCTGCAGAAATCAGACATCCAACCAGATGTCTGGATGTCCTAAAAGGTGCTGGAGGGTGGGTTTTAGGTTTTCTAAGGTGGGTTTTGGTTCCTAAGTGTTTGGGAGAGGGATAGGGTGGATAAGAACATGGATAGTGCTATCCATGTTTGGGTTTTGAGGCTAAGGTGCCTTAATGGAGGTCATTTTGGGTTTGGGAAGGCTATCCTAAGGTTTCTAAGGGTAGGGATACGGCTATCCTCCTCACTCCTCTTAACTGAATCAGAATTCTTCTTCCTTTATTGCTTTATTCCACTATCTCCATCCTGGATCACTTTATTATCTGCAAATAGTAATAAAAATCATTAACTAGCAGGATATCTCATGTTATTCTAAATAGACTGATGCAATGCATGATATGCAAGATATGAGTGCAATATCCACAATTTAAGCTAGGTTCAGACATTATTTAGGTTGATTTAGACCCATGATTGCTATGCAATCATACCCCCATGCCTAAACTTTTCTAGTCCCTAGCAAATGCAAGACTAAATGCATGACTAAGTTATTTACAAATTTAATCCCTAAAGGACCACTTATTCTTTTTATCAAAGAGCTTGACTAAACATTTTTCTCCTTTTGTTTCATCCAGAAATCTACAAATCTAGATACGTGAAAGTGTAGCTATGTAGCTTTTGCAATGGAATTGAGTGAAAGGCCTGATTCACCTCTAGGGTCAGTACTTAACCCCTAGTAAAATTCTAGCGGGATAGGTGGACTTCTTCTCTCAGGGTATCCAAGATATTTTTTTGAGTTCCACCCCAGCTATAAGCTTAGGTAGAGAATGTCAGAGGGAAATGGATGCGTTTATTTGGTAGCTCACTCTCACTTGGTGCTGCATAGAAATTAGTACTATGGAATCTAAATTTCCAAATTATTAAGTAACTCAACTCAGAGAAAGATGAGAAAACTCTGCTCTCTTTTGGTTCCTTTGTATTCATTCTCTCTTACTCTATTTATTATTATTATTTTTTCTTTTTCTTCTCTTTTCTTTCTTTTTCTTAAAGCCCACAATCTCACCAGATTCTCATGTATGATCCATATTTGGTGGTCTCACTTGGCATTAACACTTTAATTGAGTTCTCATAACTTTAACACTAGATTGGAATTCCTCAGCAAGTATTCGGGTGGTCAGAAATACAAAAAAATAGGTTAAGGCTTTATTCAGTGGATCTTAAATTTATTTGGTGGTTTGCCTCAGTGCAACTAAATATTCACACTCTCTTTTCCTTTGCTTTTTCTTCTTTTTCTATTTTTTTTTCTTTTTCAATTTTTCTCTTTTTTTTCCTTTTTTTTTAATGTATATATATATGTATATATTTTTTTTCAACACAACACAGGCTAGCATACATTCATGAACTTTATTGAGGAGGCATTATTAGGGATTGGTGGTACTCAAGAGACATTGAGTGGTTTATTTGGTGGAAGTGCCTACTCACGGCATCGAGAGAGATGGATAGGATGGTGTATTCTAACCTTGACATCAATACCCTCCTTCAGCTGAGGATTCCGTAAAGAATGGTCGTAACCATTCACCTTTAGCCCTAGTTCTATGAAAACTCGCTTTCCGCATATTGCCTTATTTGGTGGCTCTCAAAATTTTGCAAAAATGTATACGCAGGATCCGAGAGTGAAAACTATGCCTAATCTCTGAGTATCATTACCTAATTATCTAAGATTCCAAATTCCTTGCACTAATCTTAGAGCACCAGTACACTCTACTCTCATCTCACATTATTTGGTAGATTTTTGGAAGAAAATCTATCTGACTCCCAAAACACTGTCCAGGGGTTCAGGAAAAGAAGCACTGCTTCTTCTCGACAAACTGAAGACATTCATCAGTCTTCACCGTGAATCTATTGCAAAATCTACATGTGAGTGAAAATTGTACTGGATTCCAGATTACAGGAATCAACTAAAGGATAAAATCCTTAATAGATTCTCTTGATAAAAATCTTATCCATGAATGCAATATATATAAATGCTATTTGTAACATTTCAAAGTAGCACTTAAAAAATTTCCCTAATTCGGGTTATATTCAACTTGACCCTAAATTTAGAACAAAAAGGTAAATGGATGAGTCGAAAGTGGTTGTTGCGGATGATTTTTAGCTCTAATGAGAACATTGGAGGTGGAGTCGATTGTTCTTAATTTAAGGACCCTAAAGTGCAATTAGCATGATGTATGAAAGATTTTTCCTAGGTGTTGGCAGAAAAATTTTCAGTTTACAATTACTACCCCCCCATGCCTACTTTCTTGCATATCCTTATGCATGAATATAACGAAAAATAAATTAAGACTGGGAGTAAAAGGTTAGAAATCACCTAGAATAGCTCTTGAATTTTGACGTTCTGCTTATTCCAACACCTAAAATTGAATATGCAGGAAAAATATGACAAATAAAATATGCTATATATAAGTGCTGAGATTAACACCTCCAGCTGATCAAAAAGGATATGTCAATACACTATTGAGAATGGCAAGTAAAATGATAAGAATTTTAATCTCGTTCGCCAATAGTGGGCAGCAAATGCAGACCAGCTGTCCATGAATTCCAAGCCCAAATAATCAAAAAAATATGTAGCTGGGGCTTGGGATTATCTGCAGCCAGATGCTACAGAAGAAAGATGGATAATTACGGGTGCTTGGAAGAGATGAAGGTGAAGGCATACCCAAGAGGTGATGGAGAATGTGGGTGGTAGGGGTACGGGTGGAGTCGTGTGGGGTAAAGTCATATGGGTCTTGATAATGGTGATGAATGGAAGGCATGACCCAAGTAGTGTGGTCATATTTGGAAATCAAGGTCCAGTGATCAGTCTTTGTCTCTACCAAAGATGTTTGGGTATCATCTTCTTCTTTTATCTCTTTAAAAATTTCATTTCTAATTCCCAATTATCATATGATTCCCCAAAATTTTTGGCTTCCTCCGATAACTCATCATATGAAATCCCCAATAATCTTTCAATCTCTTGAATATCCTTTTCATAAGGGGATATTTCCTTCTTCTCACTTAGATGAAATTGGTCATTAGGTTCGGTAGTGAGTCCCTCCATGAAAGTGGAATGGGTTGAATCATTGATTGAGGAGTTGTTATAGACCTTTTGATTTTGTTGCTCCGTGTATGAGATCATTTGAATTAATTCATCAATGTCTCTGTTCGTCACGCTTTTGTGCAGTTTGTTAAAAGATAATATCGTGTTGTAGTATAGCCGCGAAAGCGTTCAAAACAAATAAAGATTTTTATTACTCGAAAATCGGAGTATCCGAGGTCGAACACAGGGAGCAATCTCAGTACTTTGGAAAACCCAAGAATACAACTGTTACATGCAAATATAATTGATTCAAAGAGTTTTTAGAAAAAGTAGAATTAGACGTCTGATTTATGTATCAGACGTCTTAAATGTGATCTTTCTTTCTTTCTTCCTTCTTCTCCTTTCTGCTTCTGTATCTTTCCTTCTGCTTTGCCGTTCCGATCTCTTTGCAATCTTCCCTTGCCCTTCTTCTTCTTCTCTGCGAAGACTTCTAATCTTTCTGCTTTCCTTCTCCTGCGAAGGCTTCTTTCTTCTTCTTCTGTCTTCTTCTTTGGCTTGCTTTTCCTTCTTCTGCAGCGGCCAAGTCCTTCTCCTGCGATCAGCCTGCCTGCACAGGAGCAAAACCTAACCCTTCTCCCGCTACCCGCACGTCTCTCTCTCTCAAGCAATTCACTCAGAGCCGCTCTCCCAGAGCCACAAGCATTAATCGGGTCGGATCGTACCTGGGACCAGGCGCACCTGAAGGTGGTGTGATGCGCGAGGAGTGCGTAGGTCTAGGTCGGGTCGGATCCGCCAAGTCCGCGTGGTCAGGACGCGGACGAGGCAGGTGGGGTCAGTGAGGGACCTCACCCCTGTGCTTTCGAGGCAGTAAAGCTATATCACAAAAACTCTTTATACCATACCTGTGCCTTGAGATTCCACGATGTGGGACTAAACGTTCCGCCCTTCCTTTGCGTGCGCCCGCAGACTCTCGTGTGCAATTGCCCACGCTGAAGGCCCTGCTGCTGCTCCAAGCTGAACTCAGTCACCTCGCGACACTTGCGAGAGCCAGCTGCACCTGCCGCCTGGGAAGCCTGACGCCTGCTGTTGCTCCAAGCTTCCTGCTGCTTCGGCTATTAATGGCGGCCGGGGCGTTCACCTGAGATTCCACAGAACGGCCTATTGGCCCAATCAGAATAGCTGGAAACCTTCGCCGTAGCACGGTGAAGGCGGTGGGTGATGCTGCAGGTTGTCGGTCGGCCTAGGCGTGCGCGCCTAGGTCAACCTGTGGCCGGAGATGGTGGGTTGTTTGGGGGGTGGTTATGGAGGTCTGGAGTGGCAGTTGTGGGGTGGAGCGAGTTCCTGGTGGTGAGGCGGAGCTCACGAGGTGGTTGGCGAGCCGTGTGGAGTGGCGGAGTGGTGTGGGCAGCTCGCCGGAGTGCGGTCGGAGGCGAGGAAGATGAAGGCGGTTAGGTACTGTCGAGGGGTATTCAAGTAAAATAGTTGGGGGAAAAGAGAGAGGAGAGGATGGAGAACGTATCTGGGGTTGTCTGGAGGGAAGGGAGGCGGCGGAGAGGACGGCTCGTAACTGCCGTCATCGGGGAAGAAAGACCCTGAGGGAGGAAGCGGCGACGAAGACGAGGTCAGAAGCGCGCACGCGGGGTACAGCACGACGCGGGAGATAGCGGCGAAGAGGACTCTGCTGCTGGTATGGCAGCAGAGCGACGAGGAGGGAAGGAGGTCGCCGAAGCTTGTGGGTCGTTTGGCCGGAGATGGGAGAGGGAGGAATTTGGAAGGGATCTCCGTCAAAATCAAGCTTAGCCTGTTCGGCCGGAGTTGTGGGTTCTTATATAGGCGCTGGACTGGGTGTGCAGGGCGTGAAGGGCACGTAATTGCCTGAGGTTGGTCGCCGGAGATGGAAAGGAGTTAGGATACCCAAATCTCCCATGCGTTCGCACGAGAGATTGGGTTCACACCAGCGATTGTAATTGACTTTATAAGGAAGGGAATTCCACAGAGAATCCTCCTTCCATTTCTGGGAGGGAATCTCTGAGGGATTAGAGAGCAATCCCTCTCCGAACCTCGCCGGAGCTCGGTTCTGCCCTAGCAATGGCGGCAGGACCGGTTTGCAAAGGAGGCGAAGAACCTAGGGGGTTCTTTGCAACGGTATTCAAAAGATAGGGACCAATTTGTGATTTGGGTGTACTAAATTGCAAAGTAGGTCAAGATGACCTCTCCTTAGGTCCAAATTTTGGTACAAACCTAATTTGGACCTAAGGAATCCAATGGTGAAGTTGGATTTTAGGTTTGACCTCGTTTGACTAGACATCTTGCATAAAAACCCAAATTAGGTTAATTGAAGAGCTAGGACCCTAATCTAGGTCAAACTAGGTTCCAAAGGCCAAATTAAGTGTTCTAAACCCTAGAGTATGTTTTTCCATGATTTGTAGAGGGTTTACTTGCTTTTTGTTCTGACCGGAACCTTGTTAATTTAAGCGGGTCTGTTTTAGGGTTACCAAGTGTCATTTAGTTCTTAGATTGCACATGAACCGATTTCTGATTGACTCAGCCCACTTTTTATCTCATTTATACCATTTGACCTCTGTTTTGCCTCTGAGAAATCCCGTTTACGTACTGCAATGGTAAAATTGCAGTTTTAACCTTTATTTCATGTTTTCTTCTCAGAGCACTTGTTCCTTCAGTTAGGCCTTCTTCTAGGTTATGTAGGAGCTTTTATCTTCTTTATTGGGTCAAAATGAGCTAGTTATGGCTCATGATGAGGCTCTCATTAGTCTCCATGGGTATTCTCAAATACAACAAAATCGTATTCAGGTCCCTTAATGCTTGGTTCCTCAAAATGAAATGATTGGTATTCAGGCCCTAAATCAAGATCAAGATTCTCGAATAAATCTCTATTCTTGACTTCAATAAGATTATTAATATCATCCACCTCAGGTGTTTGATCAACAGAATCCTGCATGACCACCACCGAATCACAAATTGGTTGTGACACACCTGACCCAAATTCAAATGTTTCTGATTTTTGTTACTCGTCCTGGATTCTATGAAGCTCTTTTCTTATATCATCATATTCTCTTGCACTAGCTTCTTTTATTTCATGAACCATTTTGATCAATTGAGTAATCTGGAATTCATTGCAAGGGGCAGGGGTTTGAATTGGGCTAGGTCGATTAAGATAGTCAACCATGCTATCAATGATTTAATCCTGTTTTGATGGTGACTTATGTGATCTAGTGGATTTTTGATTTGGGTCATGTGGTTCTACCTAGGTGTCAATTGCCATGGTTTCTTCCGAATTGCCCTCCGAATCACTTTCCGTGTCATCCAGAAAAAATTCTAACTTTATTTTCTTAGCGGCTGCATAAATATCAAAATGAATCTTCTCATTACCGCTACTCATCTCCATACATCCTGACTAACAGTCAATCCATGCATTGGCCGTAGCCAAGAAAGGTTGACCCAGAATGATGGGTGAATTACTTAGCTTTTCCGGTATATCCATGTCCAAAACAATAAAATCAACTGGAAAAATAAGACCTTGCACTTTGATAGTCACATCCTGAACTACCCCCTTAGGTGTTTTGATGGAGCCATCTGCCATTCTAATGGTGACAGGTGTGTGGTGTAGATCTCCAAGTCTAGTGCGGTCAAAAAGGGCGGTAGGAATCAAGCTAATGGAAGACCCTAGATCTATAAGGGATCTATTGAAGGTGAATCCCTTGATGGCACAAGATATGAAAGGTTTTCCAGGGTTGGTCTTTTTGGGTGGTAGAGTGCCAAAAACAAATGCACTTATGTTAGCAAAACCACCACTTTAGGTGTGCAAGTCTTTTTCTTCTTTTGTGACTCTTTCTTTAAGGCCTCAGGAAAGGGTAAATAGGTCAAATCAACTTCAGAAGCCTTTTTCTTCTTTTTGTCCCTAGAGTCTAATTCAGAGCTAGATGTGGGTTTGGTCTTATGATTTTTGGTTGATCCCGAATCAGGTCGTTTGGGTGGGCTCTTAGCTTTTCTCTTCTTTTTAGAGGCCACAGATTTGGCCCCCGCACAATGGCATGTATGATAGATTGGAGGGATCGGAAGAATTGGTGGAGAAATAGGAGTGAAAAGGCATTTGCATTTGGGGATAAAGTGATTCTTGAAGTCTCTTGATTTGATCCCCTTGAGATTTCACTTGATTTTCCAACTTAATCAGCCTTTCTTCATTTTTCTTGTCAAAGTCCAACAAAATGTTCATGATATCTTCAAGGGTGGTTGCGGGTTGGGCTAGACTAGATGGTTGTCCTAAAGTGGATTGAGTGGAATATTGGACTGGCCTAGATTGATGTTCAGTATAAGTCGGTCTTTGTGGTGGCCATGAAAGATTAGGATTGTTTCTCCACTCAGGGTTATACGAATCTGGATATGAATCAATAGGTGTATCACCCTGAGTGGGGCTGACTATAGAGGGAGTTGATTGAGAACCTGTTATGTGGTCTTGTACTTGTATCCATTATTGCAATTCCCTAGTGATATATCATCATGTACAGGTGTATCAGAAATGGTGCATTCCTCAAATGATCTACGCAAATCATGGATTAGGTCCAAAGGTTCCTTTTGGGTTGGCTGAGTCCAAGATACCTCCCCATGGTAGCAAGAATTAGTAGAGTAGCTAGTGGATCCAAAATATCAGTCACTAGATCCACTAGGCTAGTTGTTCCAAGTCTCTTGTTCCTGGGAGGAGTGATCAGATTGAGATTGTGCCTGAGATCATCTAATTTGCTCTAGAAGCTTGTCACATTGATTTGTATAGTCCTTGTTATATTCCTAGAATTTGGCAACTATGACTTTCAATTGGTTCTGATCAAGATAAGGGTCGGATCCATGAGGTTCAGGCTCTAAATAAGCTGGGGGATAAGGATGATCATATCCCAGTTGGTTAGGATGAGTCTCCCAACTAGGAGGAGTCGAAATCATGGTTGGGTTGGGAGATAGAGTACCCTGAGGGTCAAAAGAATGATATGGATTCATGGATATTTGAGAAAAGATGCGGATAGAGAAAAGAGATAGTCTTCCTTAGGAAGACGCAACCAGCTACAAGGGGCTGGTGGAATTAAGGCAAAGGCCTAGGAAGAAAGATGAGAGAGCCCTAAATCAAGCAAGCAAAATAGCCTTAAATTTAATACCCTAATTGGATCTAAACCTGGTATCCTGAGATGGAACTGGGTTAAACCAACCCTTGAATTACTTGGCTGGCAAGAATGGTGGGACCCCTTAGGACACCTCGCATGGCAGGACACCACTAGAGGTTAACGCGGTTACCGCACCGACCTTTCTTGTCACTAGTTGGTCCAAATAGACAAGGCCTTGATTTTTACACAATTAAATTTCAGTTACCAAGTAATTTACTCCTGCCTAGGGCACGTCTACTTAGTTTTTGGCTTGGGCTTAGAGTGCTCTTTGGAATGTGATTGGGCATTTGGGGGTGTTGCCCTTAAAATTAGATTTGTGAGTGTGAAGTGCACAAACAAAAAATTTTCAATACAAGCTTTAGTTGGTGTAGTGGATTTTATGGTTCAAGTACTTGTATTAATTTTTTTTTTTTTAGGGTTTCCTTATTTTTAAGTCAATTCAAACAAGGTTGTAGTGGAGCACGCAACAGCTTTTGCAAGTCCCAATTTATTAAATGAATTTCCATTAAGTATGGAAAGAAAATGTCTCTACCTTAGTGTGGAAACCCTAATATTAGATAGGTCTATATGATGCTTTTAAGTCCAACAAGGTAGAGTGGTGCGACCCAATCAAGGAAAACAATGGTCCTAATGCACCACTACTAAATGAAATAGACTTAAGTGGCTGCCTAAGTTGAAATGTAAACCAAATTCAATTTAAGTGGGTGAGGGGAAGACAACCAATCAAATCAGATCCCCTCTCATGCAGTCACACCCAATTTAGGCTCAAATAGGTTCATTTTGGGTCTCTAAATTTAAACCCTAATGTGAAACACCTAGGGTTTGTGCTTCTAAAAATTTGTAGTCAGACCTTAGTCTGACTTGAAATCACTCCCCAAATCAGTAAATAAATCAAAAGAAGATGAAATTTGGTAGAGACCTTGTTTTTTCAATAAGTTTTTCAGGGAATATGTTTTAAAGATTTTTACTATTTCGTGCAATTTTTCAAGAATTTTTTAGTGTCAGGAGGTCAAATAAGCCAGACCCTTTGCGAGTAATTTAGTTTGAAACAGTATCAGAGGAAATCCAAAAATTCTTAAAAATTTATAGAAACAACTATCTTTTAGTGGCTTTTCAACCCCACAAATTTCAAAGAGATTTGACTTATGTAAAGGTTAGAACTAACATTTAAAGTTATATAAAATCAGAGTGTAGACTATTCTGACCTTCTTCCACTGTGCGAATTTTTAAAATTCCTACAGTGTGAATTTTTCCAAATAAAAGGTGGCGCTAGAAAGCTAGTTAGAAAACTAATATCAGATCAGATCCGAAGATTTTTGGGTTCCTATTTTTTTTTTTTGAAATAGAAAGGAGAGCTATTGTCTTACGATAGCAGTCTAGAACAGTATATTATGTGCACCGTAAGGGAAATTACAAAAAGGATCCCTAAGAGTGTATGAGGGACCATCACTCTCTTACAATACTCTCACAACATACCAGCCTCTCCTGAAAAAGTCTCTCATTCCTTGCCTTCCATACACACCAAATAGTAGCAGCCATGTGGACATGTGGCTTCCCTTTCACCTCAAACCCATGCCAGATAGAATCCCACTCTGGTAATGGCTCCTGACAAATTTTTCTCCAGATGCCATCAGTGACAAGGCAAGAATAAAGGAGGTGATTTACATTGTCAGTACTCATCTCACACAGAAAACAAACATGGTGATCAGTACCCAACCTTCTGTGGCGTAGATCACTTGTGATTAAACCATCTCTCCTGCATAGCCAGAGGAAAATTTGTACCTTGAGAGGAATTTTTAACAACCAGATCTTCTTGTCAATGGAATCATATCTCCAACCCTCTTCAAAATTCAGCAATCTGTTAGAGCCAGATTGGACAGTATAGATCCCCTCCCACAGATATCTGTCCTCCATTCCAAGCCTAGGTCTGAAGCTCTCAAGGTCTGATATAAGCCTTCTCCTTTCTTCCCACAGCCGAGTAGCTCTTCTGCTAGCCTCCTCACCATCCAGATTCCAGCTACTGCTACTGTAGGACTAGACCTTGCTGACAGTGGCATCCTTGTCAGCTGCTGCAGCAAAGGCTCTTGGATAGAGCTCCTTCAAGACACCAAGTTCAGACCATCCCTCCTTCCAGAAACTGAAAGACCTGCCATCTCCAAGTGATGGTTGCAGCAGATGGAAGTGATCAGTATTTGCTGGCTGGATTTCCAAATCTGATTTTTGGTGTGTTTAAATACTTTCCAAGTTAAAACACACACCAAAAAATAGAATTTTTTTTTTTGTAAATTCAAATCCAAAAATTGGAATTTGAAATTTTTTTATATATATATTTTTTATTTTTTTTAACCTTAGGAAGCAACAAATAGAGGATGAAGAATATACCTATGGTCTTCACCACGGGTCGATGTGTGCGCGGATCCTCGTCTTAACACCCTTACAATCAAAACAATAAAAAGTTAAACAAATCCAAATCTAAACCCATGCGTTGCCTCCCCGAAAATGGTGCCATTTGACAAGCATGGAAATCATGCATTTTGAAATCGTCGGAAATCGTAGTATAGTCGTGAAATCCCCTTGACAAAAATATTTATAATATCGAAACTCGATGGATTTCATTCTTTTGAAAACTTGAGTCCTGGTCGTTCGTCTCTGGGAGGCATGAAAACAAGTCAAGATTTGGATTGTTTTAATCTAACCTAATATTTTTGTCTTTTTGTGTTGTTGATCTTTATTTTGAAACACGAAATGAAAGCATACATCAAAGTTGTAAGTTGTGAAGATAATAGCACACATATAAAACCATTAGACAAGAGTATCATGCATCAAAAATTAAGTCACTATAAAATTCGGATACATGGAAATAAACCTAAACTAATGAAAGGGATCAATCGAGAGAGGCTAAAGAGAAGCCTTCTTGGTCGTCCACTAAAGAGAGGAGGATGGGTGTGCGCACCCAAGTGGAGAGAGGAGGGTGTTGCACCCTTTCTCTACCAATGGCCATCAGTGAGAAGATCTTGAGGGGTGTCTTCTTTATGGCCGTCTAAGAGGAAAATAAAATAGGGGCGTGGATCCTCTATGGTGGAAGAAGAGGGCACACCCACAAGAAGAAAGGAGAAGGTGTTGCATCCTTATGCTCTTCTTCTTGCCACCCTTGAAGAAGCTTGGAGGAGAGCTTCTTCCTAGCCGTCCATGGAGGGAGCCTTGGAGGAGGAGGACAGCCTTGAGAGGGAGAGGAGGAGGTGTGGTCACAAGCTGAGAGAGTGGAGAGAATGGATGGAGATGGTCCAATTTAGTGGCTCTCTCTTTGCCCTTATGGAAGGTTCGATTTGGTTGCCACTTTTGGTGGCTCCAAAATTAGCTAATGCCACATTTTTAGGATCTAGGTTTGACACAAGTTTTAGGGTTTCCAAGAGAGTGCGCTTGGGTTTGGTGGGGCTAAAATAGGAAGGTGTGTGCGGGTGTGTTTTTCGTAGGGCTAGGTTGTGGGTTTTGGTACGATTAGGTGCTAAATAGGTTGCGTCAACCTAGATTAAGTGGGTGTGGACCTAATTAGGCTTAGGAAAGTCTAATTGGATAGGAGTGAACCTAATTATGTCTAGGTCAAGTCTAATTGGATGTGTGCATGTGATTATGCTTGGGTAACCCTAATAGGTATGAGTCAATTAGATCCTGGGTGGATCTAATTGGGCTCAGGTGCACCTAATCAACTGTAGATGCACCAAACTAGGTATGGGATGGTTCAATTGGGTTAGGGATAGGATAAGTAGGGCTATGGATAGTGGACTAGGCTTAGGATCTCTAATTAGGTTTCCTAGGGTGTCCGGTGGGGTTCGTAGGTCAAAATAGGCAAGCTAGGGCTTCCAACACCAAAATCAGGAACCAAAGAGCAGTATCAGACGTCCAGAATAATGGTTAAACGTCTTATACTACAAACTTGGACGTCTGGACATTAAATTGGACGTCCAATTCTGTGTCAGTGTGAGTTTTGGGTTCATGGATTGTTAGTCTGCAGAAATCAGATGTCCAGCCAGATGTCTGGATGTCCTAAACGGTGCTGGAGAGTGGGTTTTAGGTTTTCTAAGGTGGGTTTTGGTTCCTAAGTGTTTGGTAGAGGGATAGGGTGGATAAGAACATGGATATTGCTATCCATGTTTGGGTTTTGAGGCTAAGGTGTCCTAATGGAGGTCGTTTTGGGTTTGGGAAGGCTGTCCTAGGGTTTCTAAGGGTAGGGATAAGGCTATCCTCCTCACTCCTCTTATATGGATCAGTCTTCTTCTTCCTTTATTGTTTTATTCCACTATCGCCATCCTGGATCACTTTATTATCTGCAAATAGCAATAAAAACCATTAACTAGTAGGATATCTCATCTTATTCTAAATAGACTAATGCAATGCATGATATGCAAGATATGAGTGCAATATCCACAATTTAAGCTAGGTTCAGACATTATTTAGGTTGATTAGGACCCATGATTGCTATGCAATCACTCCCCATTTGGATGCCGAGGTGGCGGGGATTACAAAACAGAACATAAGAGATGTATTTTGCTCTACACAAGTGGCATCTGAGTCTATAATCGGATCCAAGTGTGGTGAGTTTAAACCTGAAACATCTAATCGGTTTGGTCCTTTAGACTGTTCTTGTGAGAATGTTGGACCTATTGCTACTTCTTGCACTCATTTATTGCAGGATAAACCAGACCCAATGGTTTGTGGGCCTGGCGATTTCCCTTCCTTCGAAAATAGTCCATAGGTGATCACTGAAAGTTGGCAGGAAATAAACTACTAGATGAGGAACATGCCTTCTGCATTGCATAGGTGGGATCCAAATCCGTAATCAGATTAGGGCATGGTGAGTTTAAACCCAAAATTTCAAACCAGTTTGATCCATTGGACTGCTCGTGTGAGAATGTTGGGCATGCTGTTGCTTTTTTCACTCATTTATTGCAAGATAAATTAGACACCATTGTTTGTAGGTCTGGTAATTTTCCTTCCTTGGAAAACAGTCCACATCTGATCATTGAGTTGGCAGAGAATAAATACTTAATGGGGGGATGACCGTTGCTTTACATAGATGGCATTGGATCTGTAATCGAATTCGAGCGTGGTGAGTTTAAACTCAATAACTCAAACTGATTTGGTCAATTGGATTGTCCTTGGCAAGTTTTTTGGAAGCTTATGTCGTGCACTTGCTACTGTAGAGATACCATCTAAATATCAACAGGTCATGTTACATCCAAAATGGAGTCAAGCAATGGAGGATGAAATGGCTGCACTTCGATCTCATGGCAAGTGGAAGCTCACACCCTTACCTCCAGGGGCAGCTGTAGTGGGTTGTCATTGGGTGTTCACACTCAACTACAATCCTAACAAGTCGATTTCCAGAAACTTACATGGTTGATTTCTTTGGTACTTTGTCCCCAGTTGCACACCTATACACAATTCGTATACTGGTTTTTGTAACCATACGAAAGGATTGGTAGCTTCACCAGGTAGATGTGAAGAACACTTTCCTATATGGAGATCATTACAAGGTATATATGCAGCAACCCCAAGCTATGAGGTTCAAGGGGAATGTGTATGTCGTTTATAGAACACTAGTTATGGCCTGAAGTAGAGTTTGAGAGCTTGGTTCCAAAAGCTTTCCCAAGTGGTGGAATCAATTAGTTTTCAAAGGTTATCTGTTGATCATTCCCTATTTGTTGGAAAGACAGGGAAAGGAGTGGTGGTACTCTTGGTATATGTTGATATGATAGTTATTAAAGATGATAGGACAGGAGTGGCAGAGATAAAAAGGACTTTGGCATACTAGTTTGTCGTGAAGGATTTGAGGCCATTGCGATATTTTCTTGAGATAGAAGTAGCTCACAACAAAAGTGGAATTGTTCTATCTCAAAGAAAATATGCCTTCGACATAGTGAAGGAAACTGGTATGCTGGATTACAAGCTAGCCAATGTTCCTATGGATCCCAAGGTACGACTATATAATAGAGATGCTGAGATAATGGATAGCAGTGGATATAGGAAGCTTGTAGGAAAGTTGTTATACTTGACCATCACCAAACTTGATACCTCTCTTGTTGTGGGGAAGTTAAGCAAGTTCATGAAGAGTCCTATGGGGCAGCATTAAGATGCTGCTATGATGGTGCTCAGGTACCTGAAGAGAGCACCAAGATAAGGTCTTCTCATTACCAGAGGGACTTCTATGATACTGGTTGGATATTCAGATGCAGATTATGTAGGCAGCAATGATAAGAGGAAGTCCACTACGGGCTTCTATACTTATGTTGTAGGGAATTTCATGACCTGGAAAAGCAAAAAGCCAACTGTTATTTCCAAGTCTAATGTAGAGTTTGAGTATATGGCTATGGCCAAGACATCTACAGAATTGATGTCAATAAAGTCCCTTTTAACTAATCTGCATGTGAAGTTTGATGGACCCATGGAGTTACGAGTGATAATTGGGCTACCACTTATATTGCTAATAATCGCATGTTTCATGAGTGGACCAAACATGTGGAGGTGGATTGTCACTACACTCAGGATTTAATCCAAAAAGGATTTATCTTCACTACACAGGTTGCCTCAGAGGATTAGACGGTCGACGTCTTCACCAAGCCCTTGACATGCTCTTCTTTTGACGCTTGCATTTCGAAGCTGAATATGATTAACATCTATGCTCCAGCTTGAGAGAGAGTGTTGAGTTATTTATTTCTTGTATTTGGGTATTCTTGTTATTTCCACTTTCTTATGGGGTTATGGTGTAATTTGTTCCCACAAGGTAGGGTTTGATAACCATAAAGGAATAATGCCATGTGGCAGTCCACATGGCACAATTGCCACGTGGATAGTCCATGTGGCAGTGGTCATGTTTTGGGTCTAA
Organism: Thalassia testudinum; assembly: GCA_037157565.1. Classification (NCBI taxonomy): domain Eukaryota; kingdom Viridiplantae; phylum Streptophyta; class Magnoliopsida; order Alismatales; family Hydrocharitaceae; genus Thalassia; species Thalassia testudinum. The sequence continues at coordinate 17,743,053 of JAZHRO010000062.1, read as the reverse complement.
TAAAGGGCCATCGACCCTAGATATTTAAGGAATTACTTAGAGTCTATGCCAACTTGTGGCACTTTATTTAATGGATAATTAGAGATTTGTTGGGATAATTACAAGTTACTATTTTTTGTAAATTGGGATTCTGATTTTCTATTTTTCTATTTTAAGATGTAGGATTATCTCTATTAAAAAGAAAGGAATCCCATCATTATCATTTAGTTGAATTCAATAATATTTTCATCCATTCCTCAACTCCTCTCCAACTCTCGTGTGGACTCTCTCTTTCTCAAGCACAAGGCTCCACGCATGGATCCTCTCCATTTGAGACACCATCACACACATCATTCTCCACATGGTATTAGAGCCGTCGATCTAAGTCATCCAATCATATGCATGGAGCGAGAAGAAAGAAAAAGAAGGGAGTTCACACATAAGAAGATCATCTTGTGCCTGAACATCTCAATGCAACATCGAGGCCCCGAAGTTTGGGGCATCTTCGCTTGATGTAGGGAGCTCTCTCACAAGCTTCTTGAAAGACCTTGGCACCTTACGTAAGGCTTGAGAAGAGGAGAGGAGCTAGTGAGTTATCTCTCTCACATATCTAACACCTTACATGGAGCATAAAGTAGAGACTAGATCGTTTCTTGAAGATGAAGATGACAAAGCTTAAGACCCAAGTGACCATAACGCATCCAAGAAGAAGTTGGAGAATGATAAATATGCATTTCTTCATGATAAAATGCCTACTTATGTCAGTTCCTAAGCTTAACATTGCATTTAGCATTGTAAATAATGCATAACATTCATTACATTGCATTTATGATAATTTGTGTAATCTATATATTAATATCTACATTTTATATGGCTAGGGGGTAATGTGACATTTTTACGGGCTTCGGATGAAAAATCCAACCGTATGGATGGATCCAGAACGACAATCGTGGTCCATCAGTGCAAAAACCACTTCGATCAAAGCTCTATAGCACCCTCTACAAGAGGAAGAAGGTCGACGGCCACGATGGCACCATGTGGTGCCATTGCAGCCCTCTAGCCTGACCGCAGCCACTCCTCCCAAGCCGCACTTGCAAAATCTCAGCCATTGGATTCGAATCCAACGGCTGTCAAGGGGCCACGTCTCCCACCTCAAGCCAAACAGAGACAAGCTTCACGCAATCTTAACTATTGGATCAAGATCCAACAGTTGTGGGCATGGGAGCCTTAATTCCTAAATGAGACTCAAACTTGCCCTTAGTGCAGCGGTTGGCGCTTCGACTTGTAACGCATGGACGACTGATCGAAGCCTCGCTCATGGAAGTAATCCGCTAAAGCGCGCACAGGTGAAATTCATCTGTCGATGGGCGATCGAGTGGCGAGGGAAGCGACTATGTGGCATCACCCGATGCACGCAACCCACACACGCGAGATTCAATGCATGGGTGGATGCGCGATCGTATGCACACCATGGGCGTGAGTCTTAAGTCATCTAAAGCGATCTTCGCATCTGATTGAGTGGGGCATGATTTGATGTGTCCTCTCCTGCGTGATCAGAGCTCTTCATCCGCCATCCAAGGGCAGCAATTCACTCCATTGCAGCTTAACAGATGCATGCAATGGCAGCTAGAGATGTGAGATGGATGGCCAGTGAAGCATGAGTGCGATCAACGCGTGAGATGGACGACCAGCATAGCTCACTACAGCGAGTGTGTGAGCGAGCGTGAATTGGCTATAGCAACGCATGAGCGGGATCTATAATGACATCCTAGAGGTCACTAATTGTCTCATACCTATTTTTAGGCCCCTCACATCCACTATATATGGACCTACACGCCCCCCTTGCCTACCAATCTCTACGTAACTATTCATCACTCACTCAGGAGCTCCAAGAAGCCACCCAAGCTCCCAAGAGCTCATTCCCAAGCTCCACGTCCTCCTATTAGTGTAATACTCCCCTACACCAAATACTCAACCATACCCTCACCTCCTTCATAGGAGACCATAGAGCTGTCCTCTCACCTCCTTTTAGGTAGACGATCACCTCCACCTCCTCATCAGCATTCCTACAACTTAGTAAGTGGCCCTCTACCCGGATTCCTCTTACACCTCATCCTCGACGTTTAGTACCTCATCTCCTCCATCCAAGCTGCCGCCAAGTGCCGTCGTCTCGCTAGACATTCGCTTTGGTAGATTTCTTATCATCTTCATTCTATTATTATTTTTAGCATATCTCTATTTAGTGTAATAAACATTATTATGAATATATCAAATTCCTTTCATGTCTCTACTCTCTCTTGATTTATTTTCGCTAGAAAATTACCTTGGCTAGTTCTTCATTATAAAAATACAAAAAAATCACAAAACCCTAAAAATACCAAAAAGAAGCAAAGCAAAATGAGGATTTCAAGGAAACCAATGTTGCCTCCCTATTTCAACCTGAGACTCTCTTGGAGTTTTGGTATAAATTTTATTTGGTAGAGATTTTTACGACTACGGCAAAGGGTTCTCTGAAACCCTAACTTTTCCTCTCAAGAAAACGCTTACCATTTTGGCGCCTTTGCGGGGAGGCAACGGAATTTGCTTTCATTTTCTATGTTTCTTTGCATTTACTTATTGACTAACCCTTCTTACCTCTGGTTTGCTGTCTTGTAGGTACCCTAGCAAGGAGATCCAAGTGCAGTAGACCAGAGTAAAGTGCGGGTAAAGTGGTTTGTAAGTGCCCCCACATCCCCCCCCACTAGTTTCTCATTTGACCACGTAAATAATCAAGACTTAGTCTACTTAGGTGTTGGCATAAACCATAGGATAGAAATTGTTTATCTTGGTTGCCACCTCTACTCATCTCACCCCGTGCATAAAAAAAAAAGCTTCTTCTAATTGTGGGACAAGAATCAACATACATACTACACACACCTACATTTAAGGCACATAACCTCTTTGATTTTATCTACTCAACCGAGATTCCGATCCGTGGAAGCAGTACACGCACAAATCAACACATAAAATAGTAGAAATCAGATTAGGTTAATCACTTCTGTGTGCCTTAATTGGTGGTGTGTCTGGGCCACTTGTTTGAGCTGTTTGGGCCACACCACCTAATCAATTTAAAACTTAATTCATCTTGTAGCTATCCCATAGGATTCAAATATCTAGGTCAAGCCAGATGCTCCAAATTTTCTTGATTCATAGAGGAAAATATTTGAGCTCCTACTTTCAAACTTGGTTTGCCTCACAAAACTTGGTTGAATACACCTAATATTTGAATCCTAAAAGCTACTAAGCAAGATTTGAATCCTAAAATTCACTTCATCCTTAATAGTCTTCATTGAAAATTTTTGGTTGTGCACATACACACACTCAATGAATTATTAAGAGCACAACCCATTAACCGGGCCCATCACATTCTGAAAGCACTATTAACCTAGTCGTTAATTAAAATTAAGTAGATGTTGGCCCTAGGATTCATAGTCTTTTTCAGGGTACTCTCTTGAAGGAACTTTGAATTAGTGACATCTGCTTGCTTCAAAAGGTGCTAAGTTGTGGGGCTCGATTATCAAACGACTTAAGTAGAGGTTTGGCATAATTAGCGGCCCTCGGGACTCTCCCCTTACTTCGTTGGCCCAACTTTACCACCTTCGAGAGTAAGGACAACACCAAATTCGTTGTGTGGTCAGAGTTTATTTCTGAAGCATAGGTCCTTAAGCTACCAAATTTAAAGACAAGCCTATATTTTTTGTGCTGCAGGGCTCCATTTTTCCCATCCTTCCGACTTCCTTCCAGGAAATCTTGGAAGGAGGTCATTGAATCCTCGCATGGAAGGACCTTTACACCATTCCCGGAGGTGGAGGTTGAGTTATTGCCAAGCAGATCCCATGATTGATCAACAACCACCTCCTCCACCCTTGAGCCTGCAGGAGCTGATTCAGAAGTAGTTGGACTAACTATAGTAGATGCAGGAATGGTTCCAACAGATGAATGGTCAGGGCGCTCAGCCCTTGAAGGATTTTTATGATCCTTCAAATTATGAGGATCATCCCAGCATTGTGATCCCTGTTGGTGTTGTTGAGATCAAGCCCCTTGAGTTTGGTTAAACACTTTCAAGAGCTTAGCTCAGAAGACCCATTCCAACATTTGGAGGATCTGATCACTCTGGTTCAAACCACCAAATCGTGGAATGTGGATGAAGAACAGATGCTCATTAGGCTTTTCCCCCTTTCACTCAGGGATAAGGCTGCACATTGGTACCGTACCATTGGAAGACCGATTGCTACCTGGACAGCATTGAAATCAACCTTCCTAAAGAAATTCTTCCAAATTGGATGAACCAATGCTTTTCGACGAGCAATTACCACTTTCTCTCAATGGCCGAGGGAGCCATTTCATGGGGGTTGGGAGCGATTCTAGGATCTGTTACGGAAGTGACCACACCACGAGGTGCCTAAATGGCAACTTGTGTAGATTTTCTACCACGGGTTGAATGATCAACTCCGCAATCATGTAGATGCTTCTTGCAGAGGAAATTTCCTCAACAAAGTCGTAGATAGCCTCCATGGAAATCTTTAACCGATCTCAACAAACTAGATCAAATGCCAATGAGGTCCAAGATTCTCATACATTTGATATAGAATTGATCTGCAATAAATTAGATAAGGTGGATCAGGTTGCTAAGAAAATGGAAGAGTGGATGTCTGGAAACTCTAATACTTCTAGATCCACTTAATCCCAGAGCTCAGGATTCCATTCTTCACAAGTTCCTATGGGACGGGAGTTTGTAAACCAACTTGAGTCGGCTCGGCCTTCGAGCTAGCACTTCTCAGAACCTTATGGGTTCCAAACTGGGGCTTTTGATCCCAGTTTTTCTGATCCTTCTTACTCCTCATCCTCATCTTATGAGGATTTTTATGCTATACAAGAGAATGCTGGGTCCAACCCTTACTCGAACTCCTATAATTTTGGTTGGAAAAATCACCCTAACTTCTCTTGGAAAGATCAGGGGCAGCAGACCCAATATCGACCCAACAACTATGTACCACAAAAACCAATGGGTTAGGGTCATTGATGTAAACACATTTACACTACTTAAAATGTTCATTTATGCATGTTCTTAAGCATAGGATTGCATTTCATGATATAAATATTGCATAACATGCATCATCTTGCATTTAGAGTAGTTTGAGTAAAATGGAGGTTAATTGTCTCCTTTTATGTGCTTGGATAGGGAAAACATTTTATCGGGGCCTCGGATCAAAGATCCAACCGTATGGATGTGATCAGGGCGACGATTGGAGTTCAACGACTCCAAGATCGCCCTAATCAGACATCCGTAGCATCAGATAGTGATCGGGGAACCCTAGAAGATCAAGGTCCAGGATGGTGAAAATATGCACTTCAGATGACAAATCCGACCGCACGGATGAATTCGGATCGACGATCGCAGCCCAACGATGCAAAAATCAAGTCAATCCGACATCTGTGGCACCATCTACAACTTCCAGAAGATGGACGTCCAAGATGGCGCCACGTGGCACCATCTCGACCGCCCAAACAGCCGCACGCATTCCACAAAGGCCCTGCACCCGCTCGCTCTCCGCCGTTGGATCTTGATCAAACGGCTGTGGTCAACCGCGCCTAAAAGCGTTCCCTCGACCATCCGCGCCCCATAGCGCAGCAGTTGAGTGCGCTTTCGCGAGAGACGGGCGCGGGTTCGAGCCGCGGCGAGGGGCTGGAAGGCGCGGGCAATTGAGGCGCGTGGAGCGTCAGATGGAGATCGGACGGTCGCGAGCGCCCGAACGCGATTAAACGCGTGGCGTGAACGCGTGATCGCACGCGCTAGGCGGGAGCACAACGAGCGGGCGGAGACGCATCTTAAGCCGTCTGATCTCGCGATCGGACGGCTGGGAATCGACGAACGTGCGCAAGCGTTGCGCGCACGGGCAGCTGAGCGGACGTGCGTGGGTGCGGAAGCTACACCCACGTTGGGGGCTTTAGCGACAGTTTTATCCGTCACTAAAGACCCCTCATTTATTGTTTTGAAGTTGTAATGTCCATTTTGCCCCTACTCCTTGCAACTATAAAAGGAGACCCCCTCCATAGGAAATTTTCATCCCTTCCTTCTCCTCTCTACCCCTCTAAAGCTCAAGAGAAGCTTGTCGCACACTCGGGATGCTTCTCGCGAGATAAAGTCTAAATTTTCGTTCCCCTTCGGAAGTGGATCTCGCGATGACGACGGCATGCTGCTTCGTTCCCGTTCTTCTGCTTCGTCCTCCTTCGTCCTGCTTCGTTCTCCTTTGTCTAGACGTCATCCCGTCCGGCTCGTCCTCCAAGCAATCGTCAAGGAGGATAACTTCTCTCTCCCATTCTTATTTACAGCTTTTCTAGTGTAGAATTTTCCTGCTTTATAGTGCAATTGATTTTCCACTTTCTAGTGTAACTTTTATTTAGTTTGATTATATAAATAGTTGAAATATTGAATGCATGTTCTCTTTCTCTCTCTCTCTCTTTCTCTCTCTCTCTCTCTCTCTCTTTCTTTTAGTCTGATAGCTCCATTGTAATTATATCGCCTTGCTTATCAAAAATCCTAAAAAAATATAATTGCGAATATAGATCAACGTAGCCTCTCTATGTTCGACCCGGAATTCATTTCGGTATAAATTTTATTTGTTGAACACGAATTCTTCGCTTTCGAACTACAACGACAGGTTTTCCAAAACCGAACATGTTAGCGTAGCGATTCATAAACGTTCAACATTTTGGCGCCGTTGCCAGGGAGGCAACGATTTCCGATCTTTTCTTCGCATTTCTTGCACTTTATGTTGTTTTCTATCTAGCTTTCTCTTGTGTCTATTGTTTTGTAGAGACCTCCATCAAGGAATCAACAAGCGGTAGACTGGAGTAAAGTGCAGTTGAAGACAACTGTAAGTGCTCCCCCATTCTTACCCCCTCCATAGATTTCATTCGCCACATTAAATCCAAATCCCAATTAACCTAGGTATTTGCATAAATCCTAGGAATAGTTTGGTTGTTTGGATTTTCACTCACATTCATTCCACCCTCATTCATAAAAAAATAACAAAAAGATAATCTTGTGGGGTAATTTCCAACAAACACATAACACACACCCACATTCAAGGCACTTGATCAACTTGATTTGTTTTCTACTCAACCGGGTTCTGATCTGTGGAACCGGTACACACAAAGCAACACATAATAGAGTAGAAATTATTCTAGGTTAACCATTTTTGAGTGCGTAACTTAGTGGTGCGTTTGTGACCAATTATTTGAGTTGTTTAGGCCGCACCACTTTATTTAAAACCAACTCATTAAGTAGCTCGTCCATAGGGTTTTAAATCTAGGTATATTCCAGGCACTCCACTTTCTTTCTGATTTTAAAGGAAAACAATTTTCACCCGTGTTTTACAACTTGGTTTGCCTAGAAACTTGATTGCAATTCACCTAATTTGAAACCCTAAAAGCTACTTAAGTAAGATTTGAACATTAAAATTCACGCATTATCAATAGTCTTGCTTGCAAACCCTGGTTGTGCACGCACTTACACAAATCTCAATCAATCATTAAGGGCACAACCCATTGTAAGGGCCCATCACATTCCATAAGCACCACAATCCCAGGCCTTAATAAAATTGAGTAGATGTTGGCCTTAAGGTTTGATTCGCTCTTCAGGGCCTAGTTTGAGATTGTTTTTTATTAACCTACTTGTACTGATTAATCTGATGTCTAGCTAGGGGAGTAGCGTCAAACGACCGCGGCTGGGGGGTACACTAGGAACCGGAGGCGAAAGCTAAAGGAAGAACCTTCTCCCCAGTCCCTCCTTCTAACTGGTTGGATTAAAAAGACGCAAGTAGAGTAAATCACTTACAGTCTTAAGGCTGGTTTTGGGAGTCAGTAGATCCTTAGGCTACCCCACTTAAGGACAGCCTTGTTTTGTTGTGCTGCAGGGTCCCTATCCCCAGTCCTTCCGACCTTCTCCTAGTTTATGCTGGTAAGACGGTCATTGAATCCCCGATTGGAAGGACCATTAGAACATTCTTGGAGGCGCAAGTTAGATTTTGGTCAATTTGATCCCATGGCCGAACAACAGCCTCCTCTGCTTGAAAATCCACAGGAAGAATTTCGAAGGCAGCTGGAACAAATGCAAAGAATGCAGGAATGGTTCCAGAGAATGCTGGGCGCTCAACCCTTGAAGGATTTTTATGATCCTTCAAATTACGGGGAACGTCCCGGTGTCCAGATTCCAGCCGGTGACATAGAAATCAAGTCCTAGGTGTTAAGCCTGATTAAACATTATCATGGGCTTGGCTCCGAAGATTTGTTTCAGCACTTGGACGATTTGACCACTTTGGTCTAGACCACCAAGACTCGAAACGTTAACGAGGAGCAAATGATCATGAGGCTCTTCCCCCACTCTCTTAGGGATAAAACTGCGCATTGGTATAGGACAATAGGAAGACCAATTACATCTTGGAATGAGTTGAAATCGGCCTTTCTGAAGAAATTCTTCCCAGTCGGTCGTACCAATGTTTTGAGACGGGCAATCACTACCTTTACCCAGCGGTCAGGGAGTAGCTTCATGTGGCCTGGGTGTGATTCCAGGACTTATTGTAGAGGTGTCCACACCACGAGGTGCCGAAATGGCAACTCGTGAAGATCTTCTATCATGGGTTGAATGAGCAACTCAAAAACCATGTGGATGCTTCTTGCGGAGGCAATTTTCTCAATAAAGATGCAGATAGTGAACATGATTTATTTGAGGAAATGAGTGAGAATTCAATTAATCTTGCCTCCATGGATACTTTTAACCGGACCCAGCAACCCAGATCAAATGTCAATGAAGTCCATGACTCTCACTCATTTGATATGGAAATGATTTGTAATAAACTTGATAAGGTGGACTTAGTTGCTAAAAGAATGGAAGAATGGATGGCTGGTAATTCTGTTAACAACTCTCAATCCACTCAATCCCAAAATTCGGGATTCCATTCCTCACGAGCTCCTTTTGGACGGGAGTTCGTGAATCAACTTGATGCGACTCAACCTATGAGTTAGCATTTTTCGGAACCCCATGGGTTCCCAACTGGGGGCTTTGATCCCATTTTTTCTGATCCTTCCCTTTCTTTCTCTCCATCCTCACCCTATGAGGATGTCTATGCTGTACAAGAGAATGTTAGATCCAACCCCTACTCGAATGCCTATAATCCAGGTTGGAGAAACCACCCTAACTTCTCTTGGAAAAATCTGGGGCAACAGTCGCAATTCCGACCCGGCAACTATGCTCCGCAACGACCAATGGGTCAGGGTCAAGTATATACTCAGTTGCCTCTGAATCAGGTCAATCAACCAGCTTGGAATGCCCGTCAACCTGCAGGGCAGGCTGATTTGAACCATTAAATGGTAGAGATGCAAGGATCTATGCTCCAGCTCATGTAGCAAATGAAAAACTCGCTGGACAACCTGCAATCCGGGCTCATTTCTAACTCTCGTCAACCCGGATCTCTACCATCCCAACCCGTACCCAACCCGCGAAACATTATAAATTCGGGCAATCAAGCCCAAGGGTACGGAAATCAGAGGGACCCGCACGCACATGCTCAGGTGGTTGAATAGGGTTCCTAGTCTTCTTTTTTTGCAAATCAACAATTCATGGTCAATCAAGCCCCTCCAGTCTTTCCTAATCCTCCCCAAGACCCAAATTCTTACGCTTCTGCAAATTCTGTAACATGAAGGAGTGGTAAGAAGACTCAGGATCCACAACCACACTATTCTGATCGTTTGAATCCTAAAGAATCTAAGGAGAGAGAGGAGAATTCTAGAGGTGAAATCAAGGCTCAGGAACCTGATTCCAAAGATCTGACTCATGTTCCTTTTTCCTGAAGCCTTAACCAAAGCAAAGAAGAAGAAGTCTGTTGATAGCAATGAGGAGCTTCTGAATTTATTTAAGAATGTTGAGATCAATATCCCGCTCCTCGATGCTATCATGCACATATCAGCTTACGTAAGATTTTTAAAGGAATTATGTACACAAAAGAGTAAGTCGAGAGAATCTGTTCTGAGGAAGGTGGTACTCTCCAAGCAGGCTAGTTCTGTTATCCTGCACTACCTCCCTCAGAAAAAGAGAGATCCTGGTGCTCCTTTGATTTCTTGTGTTATTGGAGATTACACATTTGATAGAGCACTTTTGGATCTCGGTGCATCCATCAACCTAATTCCGACTTCTCTTTACGAGAAGTTTGGGTTAGGTGAACTTCGGCCAACTTCAGTAACACTACAGTTAGCAGACCGTTCGGTCACAAACCTGCGAGGCATTATTGAAGATGTTATAGTTAAGGTCAAGGATTTCTATTTTCCTGTAGATTTCCTTGTCCTTGACATGGATGTACCAGATAATCTGAGGAACACGACCATCATTCTGGGGCGTCCGTTCCTGGCTACCGCAAAGGCCAACATTAATTGTGAAAGCGGTAGCATGGAAATCGCCTTTGGGGACCAACGAATGAAATTGGATATTTTTAAGGCAATCAACAAATTTGAGGACTGTGGATTTATTGAGGAACTTGATGAGGATAATGTTAATATTGAAACTTATTTGACAATTTCTTCAATTGAAAGTTCTTCTTTGGTTGATGAATTTGACCCACAACCCTCTGACCTGACATCTTCGGAAGAGGTTACTGATTTTGTTCACTCAAAACTTCTTCCTCTTATTGAATCTTTACCATCTACCCTACCATCAATCATCACCCCACCCTAGCTTGAATTGAAACCATTGCCCGAGAATTTAAAATATCAATTTTTAGGACCTCAGAATACGCTCCCTGTGATTATTAGTGCTAAATTGACAAAGGAGCAAGAAATTAAATTGATTAAGGTCCTAAAGGAATATAAGGAGGCAATTGGTTGGACCATTCATGACTTCAGGGGGATCGAGCCATCTTACTGTAATCATAGAATATTTTTGGAAGATGGATCCTGTCCTTCTCGCCAGATGCAGAGGAGATTGAATCCAAATATGCGAGAAGTGGTCAAAAAGGAAATCATCAAGTGGCTCGATGCAGGAATTATTTATCCAATCTCTGACAGTCCCTGGGTAAGTCCCATTCAGATTGTTCCAAAGAAAGCCGGGATTACTATTGTGACTAATGAGAGAGGAGAATCTGTCACAACTCGTTTAGCTTCCTCTTGGAGAGTTTGTATTGATTACAGTAAGCTGAACACAGCCACTAAAAAGGATCATTTTCCCCTGCCCTTCATTGATCAAATCTTGGAAAAATTAGCCGGGCAGAAGTACTTCTGTTTTCTTGATGGCTACTCGGGATACAACCAAGTTCCTATCCATCCCGAGGATCAGGAGAAAACTACTTTCACCTGTCCCTACGGAACCTTTGCTTTTCGTAGGATGCCTTTTGGGTTATGCAATGCACCTACGACTTTTCAAATGTGTATGCTAGCTATATTCTTCGACATGGTGGGAAAGTTTATGGAAGTCTTCATGGATGATTTCTCTATTTTCGGAGAATCATTTGACTCTTGTTTGGCTAATTTAGAAATGATTCTTAAGCGATGTATCAAGACACGACTGGCCCTTAGCTGGGAAAAGAGTCATTTCATGACCCAAGAAGGCATCATTTTGGGTCATGTAATCTCTGAACAGGGAATTGAAGTGGACAAAGCTAAGGTTGATGCTATCGCTAAATTTCCTCCTCCCACTTCTGTTAAACAAATCAGATCATTTCTTGGCCATGTGGGATTTTATCGAAGATTCATCAAGGATTTCTCGAAGGTTGCTTGTCCTTTGAGCAATCTTCTTGCCAAAGAAATGTCGTTTGTTTTTGAGGAATCATGCCGAAAGGCATTTGATTTTCTGAAAACGGCAGTCACCTGCGCTCCAATTTTACAACCAGCAATTTGGACAGCCCCTTTTGAGATCATGACCGATGCTTCTGATTACGCGGTCGGGGCTGTCCTGGGTCAGAAAATTGATCGAAAGCCCTCCGTCATTTACTACGCTAGTAAAACTCTGGATGAAGCCTAGAGGAATTACACTGTTACTGAGAAGGAATTACTAGCTGTAGTATTTGCTTTGGAAAAATTCAGGGCTTATCTCTTAGGGTCTCATGTTATCGTTTATACCGACCACTCGGCCTTGAGACATCTCTTGGCTAAAAAGGATGCTAAACCCCGGCTTATTCGTTGGATTCTTCTTCTTCAAGAATTTGATCTTGAAATTAAGGATAAAATTGGGGTACAAAATGTGGTGGTAGATCATTTGTTGAGACTCCTAGGTGATTCTTCTTGTCCGGACATTCCAATTGCTGACACTTTTCTGGACGAAACCATTCTTACAGTTTTAGGTGTCCACACCCCATGGTTTGCTGACATTGTTAACTATTTGGCCATTGGTCAAATCCCCTAGGATTGGACCAAGCAACAATGGGATAGACTCAAATCTGAGGCCAAATACTACTTTTGGGAGGACCCTGAACTGTATCACATTGGCTCTGATCAGATTATTCGCCGATGCATACCGGAGAATGAATTCAATAGTACACTCGAGTTCTGCCATGCATCTGGGTGTGGTGGACATTTCTCCGGGAGAAAGACGGCTGCAAAAATCTTACAATCTGGCTTCTATTGGCCGTCTTTATTCAAGGATGCCGAGGACTTCTCAAGGTCATGTTCTCGATGTCAGTCACTTGGGAACATAACTAAGAGAGACATGATGCCCCTAAACCCTATTCTTCCTGTAGAAATTTTTGATGCTTGGGGCATCGATTTCATGGGACCCTTTATCCCTTTATTTGGATATCAGTACATTCTTGTTGCTGTTGATTATGTGTCCAAATGGATTGAGGCGATTCCCACCCGAACCAATGACCACAAGGTGGTCATTAATTTTGTCAAGAACAATATCTTCAGTAGGATCGAGATTCCGAGGGCTATCATCAGTGATGGTGGCACTCATTTTACTAATGCCCAATTCTAGAATTTATTGGCCAAATACGGGGTTAATCATAGTATTTCCACACCTTACCATCCCTAGACAAATGGACAAGCTGAGATCTCCAATCGAGTGATCAAGAACATTCTGCAAAAAACGGTTAGGCCTGATCGCAAGGATTGGACTCAAAAGCTTGAGGATGCTCTTTGGGCTTACCGTACAACGTATAAAACACCCATCAGCATGTCTCCATTCCGTTTGGTGTATGGAAAGGCATGCCATCTACCCGTAGAGATTGAACACAGGGCATTCTGGGCAATCAAACAATGCAATTTAGATCTGAATCTAGCTGGGAAGACCAAGAAACTCCAACTATGTGAGTTGGAGGAGCTTAGAAATGATGCTTATGAGAATGCCAAGATCTACAAGGCTTGGAACAAAGCTCTACATGATCAATTGATTTCCTGCAAGAGCTTTGAGCCAAACCAAAAGGTCTGGTTATTCGATTCTAAACTTAAGCTCTTTCCTGGCAAACTTAGATCTATATGGAATGACTCATTCATAATTGATCATATTTTTTCAAATGGTGCCATTCAGATTTCTGACCCAAAGACGGGTAACACCTTTAAAGTCAACGGTCAACGTTTGAAGCCTGTTGTTGACCGTAATCTTCCAGAACCCGTCTCAGACTCTGTTGCTCTAGCCATTTTGTGACTTCTTTGGCTAGACTTCGCCTAGCTGACGGCATTAAACTCAGCAGTTGTACATATGACACAAGGCTGATACGAGCTTCATATCCAGGTGATATCTTTCATATTCTACCCTTTCTTTCATGTCTCTTTTTCAATGAGGACATTGCATCAGCTAGGCATGGGGGGGTGGATTCATTTTTGAATTATTTGGTCAGCTTTGTGAAATCTATACAAATTATTTTTCTCTTCTTATTTTTTTTTTTAAAATAAAAATAAAAAAAATTAGGAAGGATTAGTTGGACATTAGGACTTTTCAATCCTAAGAAATTTTACATTAGGATCTGAACACAAAGACCCTTCAGGTCTTTGGACTTAATTGGCCTGTGTATCCACTAAAATGTGGATTTGCCTTTGAGTCCTTGCCATCTTAATTCTATTATAATTGGAATAAATAAGTTTGGGTGATAAGTACACGACTTATCAACCCACCCTCTGATTTGAGGGAATTTCTGAGTTTTAAGCATCTACACACTTTCTTTGCACTGACTCATTGTTCGACGATTCTAACGGAATTTGGGTAGCTAATGAACCTTCTAGGGTGATATGGCTGGCAAGTTATCGTGGGTAACAGCCCATAGGTAGGTTGTTCAGAGCCCAGTTACTGAACCTTTCTCTTTTTCCTACCCTTAGGTAAATCTTAGATAAGGGAAGCCACCTACTTTAAAAAAAAAAAAAAAAATCAAAAAGAAAAGGAGAGAAAAAAAAAGAAATAAGCCACACTTCGCCGCACGAGTATGGCTTACAAGTTGTCGGTGGTAACAGCTCATCGACCGGTTGTCCAGAACCTAGCTCAGAAAATGCACAAAAAAATCCCAAAACACTTAGGAAGAAGCAGAGAAGTAGAATAAACCGCGGAGATATACACTGGATTCACCCTTGTGTTGACCTCGTAATAAAAAAAAAAAAAGTAGGGAGAAAGCTACCGGTTGTAAAGATACACCTTTAGGCAAAATTCTTTTTGATGTCACCTAGAGGTGTAGAAATCCGAAATCCGTTTTAATTGCCGATCAACCAGTCTATCACAATCACAATAAGATGCTTAAAACTTAGGGTTGTCATCAAATCTTGGGTGATTTGAATGGCCGTAGAAAGCCACTCTTAAACCCTAAAATTTGAAAATCCAAAAAAACTAGAAAAGAGTAAAAAAAAGAAAATTTTCTTTGAATAAGGTGAGGGCTTGAGGCGATCTGCATTTTGGATAATACGTGGGCACTGTTGTGTCTTTGAAAGTTCAGTTCCTAAGTAGACAATTTCTTAATGATTGAAAATAACTTAGGTCCAAATAATCCAACCTAATTCTTTTATAAATAGCATATAGTTTTTGCTAGGGATTAGCAAAAGATAGGCATGCGGGTATGATGTAAACACATTTACACTACTTAAAATGTCTATTTATGCATGTTCTTAAGCATAGGATTGCATTTCATGATATAAATGTTGCATAACATGCATCATCTTGCATTTAGAGTAGTTTGAATAAAATGGAGGTTAATTGTCTCCTTTTATGTGCTTGGACAGGGAAAACATTTTATCTGGGCCTCAGATCAAAGATCCAACCGTATGGATGTGATCAGGGCGACGATTGGAGTTCAACGACTCCAAAATCGCTTTAATCAGACATCCGTAGCATCAGATAGTGACCGGGGAACCCTAGAAGATCAAGGGCCAGGATGGTGAAAATCTGCACTTCAGATGACAAATCCGATCACATGGATGAATTCGGATCGACGATCGCAGCCCAACGACGCAAAAATTAAGTCAATTTGACATCCGCGGCACCATCTACAACTTCCAGAAGATGGACGGCCAAGATGGTGCCACGTGGCACCATCTTGACCACCCAAACGGCCGCACGCATTCCACAAAGGCCCCGCACCCGCTCGCTCTCTGCCGTTGGATCTTGATCCAACGGCTGTGGTCGACCGCGCCTAAAAGCGTCCGCTCGACCATCTGCGCCCCATAGCGCAGCTGTCGAGCGTGCTTTCGCGAGCGGCGGGCGAGGGTTTGAGCCGCGGCGAGGGGCTGGAAGGCATGGGCAATTGAGGCGCGTGGAGCATCAGATGGAGATCGAACGGTCGTGCGCGCCCGATTGCGTTCACGCGCGATTGAACGCGTGATCGCATGCACCAGGCGGGCGCACAACGAGCGGGTGGAGACGCATCTTAAGCCGTCCGATCTCGCGATCGGACGACTGAGAATCGACGAACGTGCGCAAGCATTGCGCGCGCAGGCAGCTGAGCGGGCGCGTGTCGGCGCGGAAGCTACGCCCACGTTGGGGTATTTAGCGACGGTTTTATCCGTCACTAAAGACCCCTCATTTATTGTTTTGAAGTTGTGATGTACATTTTGCCCCCACTCCTTGCAACTATAAAAGGAGACCCCCTCCATATGAAATTTTCATCCATTCCTTCTCCTCTCTACCCCTCCAAAGCTCAAGAGAAGCTTGTCCCACACCTGGGATGCTTCTCGCAAGATAAAGTCTAAATTTTCGTTCCCCTTCGGAAGTGGATCCCGCGACGACGACGGCGTGCTGCTTCGTTCCCATTCTTCTGCTTCGTTCTCCTTCGTCCTGCTTCGTTCTCCTTCGTCCAGACATCGTCCCGTCCGGCTCGTCCTCCAAGCAATCGTCGAGGAGGATAACTTCTCTCTCCCATTCTTATTTATAGCTTTTCTAGTGTAGAATTTTCCTACTTTATAGTGTAATTGATTTTCTGCTTTCTAGTGTAACTTTTATTTAGTTTGATTATATAAACAGTTGAAATATTGAATGCATGTTCTCTCCCTCTCTCTCTTTCTTTTAGTCTGATAGCTCCATTGTAATTATATCGCCTTGCTTATCAAAAATCCTAAAAAAATATAATTGCGAATATAGATCAACGTAGCCTCCCTGTGTTCGACCCGGAATTCATTTCGATATAAATTTTATTTGTTGAACACGAATCTTCGCTTTCGAACTACAACGACAGGTTTTCCAAAACTGAACACGTTAGCGTAGCGATTCGTAAACGTTCAACAGTCATGTTTATACTCAGCTGCCCCCATATCAAGTTAACCAGCCCATGTGGAATGCCCAACAATCCACCAGGCAAGCTGATTTAAACCTGAAGATGGTAGAAATGCAAGGGTCAATGCTCTTGCTCATGCAACAAATGAAAACTTCGCTGGACACCTTGTAATCCGGACTTAGTGCAAACAACTGACAGCCTAGATCTCTACCATCACAGCCTATACCAAACCCAAGGAATGTACAGAACCAAGGCCTTGGGCCTCAAGGGTTTGGTAATAGTTAGGAGCCACATGCTCAAGCTCATGCTATCTATCAGGCTACCCTAGTCCCTCCTAGAGCTAACCAAGTTCCTACCATAATCCACCAGGAGTCTCCTGTTTGCCTAGCCCTCCCCAAGGCACTAACCAATAGCACTTTGCCACTGCAAATACCATCACCTCAAGGAGTGGTAGTAGATACAAGGGTCCCACCCAACCCCACATCAATACCATTACAACCTGTAATAAGAATTCTAGACTCCTAACTAAGAATGTAATCAACAAAACATCAGAGTTTGATTCTGGAGTATGTTGTTATATGGGAAAATAGAAAAAGCTAGAGGAGAAATTGGAGGAAAGCATGTCCTTACTTAAGGCTTTCAAATTGACAATCATTTTACTCCTCGTGGCTATTGAATCAACCACCGCCTACGCCAAAGCTTTACTGAATTCATATAAAGAGAAGCGTAGAGCAGAATCTGAAAACATTAGGAGAGTAGTCTTGTCTGACAACAGAAGCACACTTATCTTAAACAAGCTACCCTCTAAGAAGTAGGACCTGGGAGCCCCACTGATTTCTTGCACAATAGGAAACATTACTTCTGATCGGGCCCTCCTCAACTTGGGTGCTTCCATTAATGTGATCCCTTCCTCATTGCATAGGGAATTGGGTCTAGGCTCCCTGAAACACATTGACATAACCTTGCAGTTGGCCGATAGATCAACTACAAAACCAAGGGGGCTTTTGGAAGATGTTTTAGTCAAGGTTAATGATTTACATTATCTTGTTGATTTCATGGTTCTTGACATGGAAGCACCAAAACAACTCAACCACACCCTGATTATTTTGGGAAGACCTTTCTTGGCCACCGCCAACGCAAGGATTGATTGTGAATCGGGGAATATAGAAATTGCCTTAGGGAATAAAATAAATCGATTTAATATTTTCTAGATCTCAAAGAAGCATGGTTTGATGGAGGAGCTTGGCAGAATAGAGTTGGTAATGGCCATACACACATTAGACAACTCCTTAATGGCTAACCCAACCCAAACTTAGGAAGAAAATCACAAGGTTGCATGGATAATTGACAATGAAGACATGCAACCAACAATGGCAAACTGGGATGAGGAAAATATTCATGAAATTAGGAATTTGTTGGAAGATTCACCTGATCAAGTTAAAATCGAATAATGTCCTTATCCTGAATTTTTAGAGTTTCAGGTTCAAATAATGGGTGGAAATCACGAAGATCAAAATGGTTGGATCAAGCACTCGGATTTTGAGGATGAAATTTAACTTTGGGGAGAAACTCTTGAAAAGCTTGGTATTCTAGAGCACACTTACATTACAAACCCCCAATACATCAGAAAAAGCTCATCATCCTTTCTCGCCCAACCATTGCACAAATCCTACACCCACCCAAACCTCCTCTGTACTGAAAAACTCCTATTGGAGACCATTTGGGCTCTCCATGCATCACTAGCTTGCCACTTTCATTGATCATCTCTTTGGCAAGCCCACTTTTAGTCTTCGGGTCCCATATCTTGGAGCCTGGAAACTTTGTTCTTGTAGCCTCAATGTTTATAATTTTTGATCGAGGACTGTGCCTAGCTGAAAGCACTAAACTCAGCACGTGTATAGGCTATCTTGGAGCGGATTGGAGTTTCATAGAATACAGGTGATATTCTTCCTATTCTACCCTCTTTTATGCTTTTATTTTTCAATGAGGACATTGCGTTAGTTAGGCATGGGGTGTGGATACTTTATGATTTGATTATTTTGTCAGCCTGTAACTGTAATTTTCTATTATTAAAAGAAAACTAGAATTAGGAGAAGAGAACTTAGGCATTGAGAGTTGCGAACTTTAAGAAATGATACTTTAGGACCTGAACATAAAGACTCTTCAGGTCTTCGAGCTTAATCTACCCAAGTGTCCACTAAAATGTGGACTTGGTCTCGAGTCCTCACCATGTAATTGTATTCTAACTTAGTTAATAAATTGGGGTGATAAGTGCACAACTTGTCAACCTTCCCTCTAATTTGAGGGGACTTTAAGTCTAAAGCATCTATAAATTATTTGCATCGACTCACTTTTCGACAATTTTTATGAAAATTAGGTAGCTAATGAACCTTCTAGGGTGGTATGGCTGGCAAGTTGTCGGTGGTAACAGCTCACTAGTCAGTTGTCCAGAGCCCAGCGACACTACCATTCTCTTCCTGCTGCCTTTAGGTAAATCTTAGATTAGGGAAGCCACATACTTAAAAATAGAAAAGAAAAAAATAGAGAAATACCAAAAAAGAAAAGAAAAGAAATAGAAATAGAAAAGAAGGGAAAAAATATAAATAAAGAAATAAGTCACACTTCACTTCACGAGTATGGCTGGCAAGTTGTTGGTGGTAACAGCTCATCGGCCGGTTATTTAGAACCAACTCATGAAATGCACAAAAATTCCAAAACACTTAGGGAAGAAGTAGGGAAGTAGAATAAATCAGGTAGATATACACTGGATTCGCCCTTGTGTTGACCCCATAAAAAAATCAAGTAGGGAGAAAACTATCGATCGAAAAGGTAAACCTTGAGGCATTATTTTTAGGTCACCTAGGGTCGTAGAAACCTGAAGTCTATTTTAACAACCACCTAGTGAGTGTATCACCTTTCACAAGATGCTTAGAGATTAAAGTTCTTTTCGAGTCTTGGGAGGGTTGAGTAGCCATAGAAAGCTGCCCTGAAACCCTAAACTCAAAAATCCAAAAAAATTAAAAAAGAAGATAAACAGAAAAAAATGTATCTTCCCTTTTCAAATAAGGTGAGGACTTGGGCGGTCTGCATTTTGGTAGGCACCCGGGCACCGTTGAGTTTTTGTAATTAGGTCCTTAGTGAAATTTTCTAATGTGATCAACAAATCTTACCTAAGTGATCAAATCCTGATTCTATTTTATACATAGCATTTAGGTTAATTTTTCTAAGGACTAACAAAAGATAGGCATGAGGGTATGATAAATACACATTTCTTCATAATAAAATGCCTACTTATGTTAGTTCCTAAGCTTAACACTGTATTTAGTATTGAAAATAATGCATTACATTCATTATATCGCATTTAGGATAATTTATGTAACTTGTATATTAATATCTACATTTTATAAGGCCCAGGGGCAATGTGACATCTTTATAAGATTCGAATGAAAAATCCGACCTTGCGGATGAATCCGGAATGACGATCGCAGTCCATCAGTGCAAAAACCACTTCGATTAGAGCTCCATAGCACCCTCTATGAGAAGAAGGTGGATGACCATGATGGCGCCACGTGGAGCCATTGCAGCCCTCCAGCCCGACCGCAACCACTCCTCCCAAGCTGCACTTGTGAAATCTCGATCGTTGGATTCGAATTGAATGGTCGTCAAGGGACAATGTCACCTGCCTCAAACCAAATAGAGACAAGCTTCACGCAATCTCGACCGTTGGATCAAGATCCAACGGTCGTGGGTGCATGAGGCTTAATTCCTAAATGAAATTCAAACCTGCCCTCAATGCAGTAGTTGGCGCTTTGACTGACAACGCGTGAACGACCGATCGAAGCCCCGCGTGAGGAAGTAATCCGTTGAAGCGCATGCTGGTGAAATTTGTCCGTCAATGGGA
Source organism: Thalassia testudinum (assembly GCA_037157565.1). Taxonomy (NCBI): domain Eukaryota; kingdom Viridiplantae; phylum Streptophyta; class Magnoliopsida; order Alismatales; family Hydrocharitaceae; genus Thalassia; species Thalassia testudinum. Next base: position 17,722,461 of record JAZHRO010000062.1, on the reverse strand, counting down.
GATTGAAGCTGCTACATGGCATTACCGAACACTCGATCGTATGCGCAAAGGGGGGTGCGAGGATTAAGTTGTTTGACGCGATCTTTGCTATCTGATCGGGTGGGGCTTGATCTGAAGTGTCCTCTCCCACGCAATCAGAGCCCTTCATCTGCCATCCAAGGTTGGCAATTCACTCCACTATGGCTCAGCGGATGCATGTGATGGTAGCTGGAGATGTGAGATAGATGGCTAGTGAAGCACGAGCACGATCAACACAAGAGATGAACGGCTAGCACAGCTCGCTATAGCGATCGTGTGAGCGAGCGTGAGTTGGCTATAGCGACGCATGAGCAGGATCTTCAACAACGTCCTGGAGGTTGTTAATTGTCTCATACCCATTTTCAGGCCCCTCTCATCCACTATATAAGGACCTACACACCCCCCTTGCCTACCCATCTCTACCTAGCTATTCCTCACCCATTCAAGAGCTCCAAGAAGCCTTCCAAGCTCCCAAGACCTAATTCCCAAGCTCCACAGCCTCCTATTAGTGTAACTCCCCTACTCCACCAAATACTCAACCTTACCCTCACCTCTTGGTGCGAGAAATATGCGGTTTGTTAAATGATGTAATTAGTGTTGTTGCCCGTAAATCCATAATCAAACTTTTACATTTATAATACCTTGATAGTGGAGTATCTAGGGTCATCCAAGGAGGCTAATTTGTTAGTCATAAGGAATGGTTCTCTTTCTTGCTTCTCAAATCAACACATATATATTTGTGATTTTCATTTTGTTTATTTTTATAGTTTTGGAAATAATCGAGATTGATGCAAAGATGAATTATGCTACAACTATCCCTAAGTGACAAAGGTGAAGCCTTCTCCTCTAAGCTCACCCTAGGTAAGTGTGCCTAAGGTAATTAGAAGAGAAGGGGTGTGATGCACTGGTAAACTAATAGCAACACAAATGGCACACTAAGCTAGAAAGCATGAAATTGAAGGCAATAAACAACTTTGTATTACTAGTAGAGTTGATGACAAGTAGTTACATGCTTCTTAAAAGTAAAAGAGAAACTACACTAGATAATACAAAGAAAATAGCGATGAAGAAAAACCCTCGAGAGATGATGAAGAAGGAATGGTCCTTGCTCCAAGCACAATAGCTCCTGTGCTTGAAAAGAATGCTTCCTTGCTTATGATATGATAACTCCTCCAAGCTTTCCTCGAAGGTGGGCATCAACCACCTTGCTCTTCCTCTTGCTTGGCCGTCCCCTTAGTGTTGAAGATCTCCTCCATTGGCATTGCAAAGGGAGAAAAAAGGAGAGGAAGAAGGCACCAAGGGGGCGAATTTGTGCCCCCTCGATCTTCTTCTCTTCTTCTTCCTTGACATGAAAATGGAACCTAATCTAAATGAAAAAGATGGCACCTAACTAATGGAGAGGAGATGGGAATTACGTAGTGGTAGGGTAGGGTATTTATAGGATGGGAAGAGGGGTGGTTATGATATTTTTTGGAGGGAAATGAAGGGGTGCTTGGATATTTTTTGAGGGAAAAATGGGAGGGAAATGAAGAGGTGCTTTGGTTTTCCCTCCAAAAATACCTTCTAGAAGGTGTTGATGGAGGGTGGAGATGGGTTGAAGGGGTAGGTGTAGGGTTGGATTTCAAGGGTTTTGGTGGGAAAAAGTTGGCACCATTTTTAGCTAGTTTTGGAGGGAATTTGGTGGTGTCTTTTCGTGGTAGAGAGGGGTGAAGAGATGTATAGGGTTGGCACCAAGATTGAGGTGGAGTGGTGGTAGCTTAGGTGGACTTAGGTAAGGTTAGTTGGTGGAGCTAGTTAGGTGGGTTTTAAAGTTAGGTTTTGGTGGCTCAGGAGGTGACTAGCTAAGCTAAGCTAGCTTAGCTAGTAGGGAGTAGGGTTAGAGGCATAGGGAGCTAGGGTTTTGAGGGAGAAGAGCTGGTGGTAGCTATCTTGAGCTACATTAGAGTTGGTGGCTGCTGAAGAGAGCTGCAAGGAGCTACCTTAGCTGGCTTAGCTTGCTAGTTCTTTGCTAGCTACTAAGGAAATATAAGATAAGCTGGCTTCTATTGGTGTGAGCTGAGGTAAGTTATGTTTGATCTTCTCGAAGATTACTGAGAAAGCTAGAGTAGCTAGCTTAGGTCAAGTAGCTCAACTCAACTAAGTTGAGCTGAGTTAAGCCTCCGAGAGCTAGACTTGAGTTGGCCTGAGCTGGTTAAGGTCATCTTCAGCTAACCAAGTTTATTTAGTAGCTAGTCTTAGTTAGGTTGAACTTCCAGTGAACTCTTTTCAGTTAGAGGAGTTGGAATGGAGTTGAGATCAACTGACTTGTACTAGTTTGAGCTGCCATTCTGTTAAGGTGAGCTGAATGGGGTTAAGGTGAACTAGCTAGAGCTACCATTCAGCTGCGATGAACTGAATGGAGATAGGGATGAGTTGATCTAGCTAGAATGAGCTAGAATCCAGTTGGGAGGAGCTGGATCTAGCTGGAATTGGGCTGAAAGGAGCTTCTTCTTCATCTTTTGCCTTCTTGAGTGCTAGGGTTTTAGGGATCTGACTATCTACTTATCCCTAACACTCATAAATGTGTCAAAAATACAACAAAATATGCAATGCGTGCTTAACCTAATTGAGAGTAGGAGGATATCCTGCGGATCGCAACGTATACTAGAGGGGAGGGGTGGATAGTATCCCCTTAAAACAAATATATACACAGATCAAAAATTAATCACAAAAGATTCAATCACAGAGTACACCTAATTTATAGTGGAAATCAAAATTGGGTGAAAACCACTACTTAAGCCTCCCAGCTTAGGATTTTTCTTACTAGTCCAAGCTAGTCAATCCACTAACTGTACCACTTGAATGAGGGTGGCACAACCTCTTACAACCACTTCTCTTTTTATCCTAAAGAGAAGCAAAAACAACAATCACAAATCTTTCCAACAATCTTGGGATTCGTAAATCAAAGCAACAAGATAGAATAATAGAAATAACTTCTACGTAACCTCAATAAAAGATCAAATCAAATTTTTCGCAGAGGTTCGAGGTGTCGTGCTTTTGAAAAACGTGAAGAATGGGGCGTGAAGGCTTTTGGAATAAGCATGAGAAGCTCTAGTTTTTGAAAGGTATTTCTTTTTTGAAAGTTATATTAAGATAGGCTCCGTACGACCTCTATTTATACTAAAAGTTTTGCCTAAATAGAAAATTAAATTGATCGATCAATTAAGATTAATTGGTCGGTCAATTAAGGTGGTTGGTTGATCACTAATTGATCGGTCAATTTACTTGGTTGGTCAATCAAAAGGATATTTATCAATTTCCTAAAATGGGCTGATTTGATCGGTTAATGAAGTTGGTTGGTTGATCAAAGTATTTTGGTTGATTAATTAACTAATTTGGTCGGTTAATATCCCTAAAAACTTGGTTTTGAAAAGATACGTGAAAATCCACTTTTGAGTTTTTATTTGAGGTTCCTTACAATAATGTCTTAGACTCAAATAAAGATAAAAGGACACACATTAGCAACTATCTGCACTTGGCTTGAAAGACGCTTTAATGCTTTAATCCGAGATAGTTCTGAAATGTTAGTCTAGCAATAAATATAATTTTAGTACATCAAAATAGAGGTGCTTACATTCTCCTTTTTGATGACAACAAAATTATAATTATGTAATTGAAAATAGTTTTGCATAATATCTCCTCCTTTTTGTTTCAGCAAAAAGTAAAACATGCTGCTATTGATTTTACATTTAACTCCCCCTTAAACATGTAATTTAAGCAAGATAAACTTAAACGTGCATTGAGAAAGAGAGTAATATTGAGAGAGATAACATTCATGCATAAATAAAGAGTTTAGATAAGCAGTGCATAAAATATAAATGTCCGGAGAAAAATCAAGTTATACTTGCCAACAATGAGAATTAAGAAAAGATAAAAAGAGATATAGCATCTAATCATCGAATGATGCCATGAAGGCATCCATCGTGCTCTGAAGATTAGTGTCCAACTCGAGGTCCAGCAAATCTAATCTCTCAGAAGATGTAGGCTGACCAAGACAAAGGTGCCACTGAGCTGATGACCTGGGTGTCGACTGCCTAGATGTCCTACGTGGTGGTGTAATCTGCTAATATGGTGGTGGTGCTGCTGAAGTAGTAGGTGGAGTGGGGACCAAATTGTGGGGTAGGGTAGTAAAAAAAATAGGTGTTGGAGTAAAAAATGAGGTGTTTTATAGAAGACATGATTAGCAAAATAGGTAAATACCCTTAAGGCAACTAATCACGTAGGATAGAAATGGTAAAAGCTGATTGCGAATGCAAATCGAGGAAAAAGATTGCAATCTTCGAAAAGAGAATCCACCCAGTTCTGGTCAATCAAAAAAGGCTTTTGGTCAATCAAAATGAAAAATGATCGATAAAAAATGTTAATTGGTCGATCAGGATTTAAACGTTTGGAGGTTAAATTCCCACCCAACTGGATTGGTCGATCAAACATCTTGATTGATCTATCAAAAGTCAAAATTGAGAGGGAGATTTCCCGCCAAAGATTTTGGTCAATCAAAGTGTACTATTTGATTGATCAAACAGTGAAAAAAGCATTCATTAGGAGAATAAATTAGGCTATTTTAATCTTGATAAACCTAGTGAATGGAAAATTTGGTTGAATCTTTCTTTTGGCAAAGGTTTTGTGAATATATCATCTAGTTGATTTTCTGTGTTAACAAATTCCATATTGATTTCTCCTTTTAAGACATAATCTCTAAGAAAATGATGTCTAGCATCTATATGTTTAGTCCTAGAGTGTTGTATTGGATCTTGGATAGATTAATGGCACTTGTGTTGTCACACAAAATTTTGTTATTCTTATAAGATAGGCCAAAATCTTGTAATGTCTGTTTCATCCACAATAGTTGTGAACAAGCTAAAGATGCATCTATGTATTCGGCTTCAGTTGTGGATAGTGATACAATATTTTGTTTTCTAGATAACTAAAGGACTAGAGAATTTCTGAGAAATTGACAAGTTCCACTAGTACTCTTTCGGTCTATGAAACTACCCGCATAGTCATCATCACAAAAGGAATATAATTCCAATGTATCTGACTTCAAATAGAAAAGTCCTAAGTCTTGTGTGTTGTTTAGATAACTAAGTATTCTTTTAATAGCATTTAGATGTATTTCTTTAGGGTTTACTTGAAAGTGAGCACACAAACAAGTGCAAAACAATATATCAGGTCTACTTGTAGTTAAATATAACAATGATCCTATCATGCTTCTATATAGTTTTTGATCTACTCATTTACTTGTGTCATCAATTTTCAATTGGGTAGAAGTTGCCATCGATGTTTCTTTACCTTTGACTTTGTCTATCGAGAATTTCTTTAGTATCTCCGTTGTGTACTTTGTTTGAGATATGAAGATTCCAGAGGATAGCTGATCAATTTGAAGTTCGAGAAAGAACCGAAGTTCTCCCATCATGCTCATCTCAAACTGATCCCGCATCACCTTTGCAAAGTCTTGGTATAATAGATCATTAGTAGCACTGAAAACAATATCATCAACATATATGTGTATTATTAAGAGATCATTTTCTTTCCTTTTAGTGAATAAGGTTGGATCTATATTACCAATTTTAAATCCATTATCAATTAGATATGCTTTTAATCTATCATACCAAGCTTGTGGAGCTTGTTTAAGTCCATATAATGCTTTGTTCAGTTTATAGACATGGTCTAGTTTTTAACATCTTCAAAACCTGGAGGATGTTTAACATAGACTTCCTCCTTGATAAATCCATTTAGGAAGGCACTCTTGACGTCCATTTAGAAAACTTTGAATTTCATATTGGCGGCAAAGGCTAGCAGCATCCTAATGGATTCTAGGTGAGCTATAGGAGCATATGTTTCATCAAAATCAATTCGTTCTTGTTGATTATACAGTTGGGCCACAAGTCTAGCTTTATTTCTAACTACATGTCTTGATTCATTAAGTTTGTTCCTAGAGACCCACTTGGTTCCAATAATAATTTGTGATTTACGCTTTGAAACAAGTTTCGATACTTGATTTCTCTTGAATTGATTTAACTCATCTTCCATTGCAATGATTCAGTGATTATCAGAAAAGGCTTCCTTGACACTTTTGGGTTCTAATTGTGAAACAAATGCAGTAAAAGCTAAACTATTAAAGGAAGATCTAGTTTGAACTCCTTTAGACAATTCACCTATCACCAATTCTTTTGGATGATCTTTCACAAATGAAATATCTCTCGATAGTTCATTAGAAATATTCTCTTGGAATGTTTGATGGGTCAACTATTAGGTCATCATCATCAATCGCAGAAGATTTTGGTTGAACTAAAGCTTCATCAAAAGATACATGCATGGTTTCCTCAACAACAGAATCTTCTTGTAAACAATCTATAGGCTTTACTTTTGGTTGAATAGCCTAAGAAAATTCCTTCTGAACTTTTGCCATCAAACTTATCAAGATTGTCCTTAGTATTGAGTATAAAACATCGACAACCAAATATCTTGAAGTAAGAAATTCTAGGTGTCTTTCTTGACAGAGTTCAAAAGGTGTTTTGTTTAAGATAGGTCTAATCAGTGATCTATTTTGGATATAGCAAATAGTGTTTACAGCCTCAACCCAAAAATATCGAGGCAGGTTTGACTCACACAGCATTGTGTGGGCACACTCTTGCAACGTCCTATTTTTCCTCTCAACTACATGATAGCGAAATACGCGTGATTTGTAAAAGCAGGTTTTTAATGTCGTTGTAACACACGAATCCGCTTTCGCTTTTAAATTTATATCCTAGATAGGGGAGTATCTAGGGTCATCCAAGGAGGCCAATTGTTTGCAAAATCAATCCTCTTGCTTACAAATAGATCTCAACTTTCTTTTTGGTATTTTAAATATGTGATTTTTTTGTTTTGAAAAGATGAGGGCAAAATGCGAATTATAATGGAAAGTACTAACACCTACAATTGCTTACTTAAAATTTAAAAGATAGAAATATCTTCTTCCTAAGCTCACTCTAGGCAAGTGGAGTCCTAGAGTAATTAGGAAGAAGAGGTGAAACAAGTGCTAGAACCAAAAGTAACAATTGCAATAAAAAGCTAAAAGAAGGCAATTTAATTGACTAGAATGAGTGTTCTTTTCAAGGAAAAGTAGAGGAATGCTTCTACTAGAACTACACAAATCTAAAAGCAAGAAAAGAAACACAAATCCTCTTGCAAAAATGGTGAAGAAGGGAGTCTTCTTGCTCCAAGCCTAGCTGCTCCTTGGCTTGAAAAGAGGGCCTCCTTCTTCTCCTTCTTTGAGAGCTCCTCCAAGGTGGAAGCTTCCACCTTCAATGCTCTCTCCAAGGGGTGGGCGTGCACCACCCTTAAAATCTCCTCCAAGGTGGCGTGGACCACCTTCAAGATCTCCTCCAAAGATCTTCGTTGCCTGGCTTCTCCTTTGGCTGGCGTGACCCAAGAGAGAAGGGAAGAGGGGAAGGCACCATGGGGACAGAATATCCCCTTAATCTTCTTCTTCTTCTTCTTCTTCTCTCTTGGATGTGGGCTTCTAGGTGGAATATGAGAGTGAAATTGCTAGCCAGGGATCACTTGAATGGTGGTGGGTAGTGGTCTTTTTATAGGGTAGGATGGGGGGTTAAGGTGCCCCTTGAAATGGAGGGCTAGGATGGAAGGATGGAGGTGGTTGGTGATCCTATGGACAAGGGTGTGTGGCGCCAACCCAAGGGGTGTTAAATGGGGTGGTTATGGTGGTGGAGAGACACCATCATTTTGGTGCCAACATAGGGCCTTCTAGAATGGGGGTTAGGTGGATGGTGGAGATGGATTCAAGGGGAATTGTGTGGTGGAGATGAAGGGGAAATTTGGAGGGAAAAGTGGCGCCATCAAGGGGGTGGTTAGGGTGGTTTTGGCACCACTTTTAGGTGTCTTTTGGAGGTGGTGGGTAGGTTAGGTTGGTGCCAAGTAGGTTAGCTTATGTGGAGCTCAGGTGGAGCTAGTTGGGTGGAGTTGTTAGGTGGGTTTTTGGGGTGGTACAAGCCAAGGAAGTTGGAGCATTGCTAAGATAAGCTAAGCTAAGCTAGCTTAGCTAATGGAGGAGTAGAGGATAAGGTGTTGGAGCTAGGGTTTGGAGGGAGGAGCTGAGGAGGAGAAGTCTGGAGCTGGAGCTGGAGCTGGCTGCTGCTGAAGAGGCTGGCATGGGGCTACTCTAGCTGGCTTAGCTTGCTAGTTCTTTGCTAGTTGCTAAGCCAAGCTAAAGTGAGCTAACTTCTACCAAAATGAGCTGAGGTGAGCTAGGTCTGGTGCTCCCGGGGATAATCAAGCTGGTTGAGGCAGCTAAGGTAGCTTAGCTCAACTTAGTTGAGCTAAGCTGAGTCCTCGGGAGCTGGACTTGAGCTTCCTGAGCTGAGATGAATTCTTCTTCAGCTAGCTGGAGTTGAGTGGAGCTGGATGTAGCTGGATCTGAGTTGGGGTGAACTCCTGTCAACTCAGCTGAGCTAGCTAGAGCTCCTTGTGGACTAGTGGGAGCTGAGATGAGCTAGACTTAGCTAAGTTAAGCTGGATCTGAGCCGACTTGAGCTAGGGTGAGCTAAGATGAACTCTCTTGAGCTGTCATTCAACTGAGATTAGCTGAATGGAGCTGGGATGAGCTAACCCTAGCTCAAGTAAGCTAGGTTCCAACTGTGGTGAGCTGGATCAAGCTGAGTTCCAGCTAGTATGGGCTTCTCCTTCACCATTTGCCTTCTTGAGTGCTAGGGTTTTATGGATCTGTGTATCTGTACATCCGTAACACTCACAAAAACACATTAAAAGACAACAAAAAATGCAATGCATGCCTAACTTATTTTATGCCTAAATGCAGCCCAAAAATCCATTTGCGGAGTAAAATCATAAGAGCTAGGTTCGTTTTAATGCATAAGGATGATGATAAACTGGCGTTTATCACTACATCATTCTAAGGTGCAGCTCTAGGGAAGGAAAATTCATGTTTTATCCCATATTGATCACAGAAATTGGTAATGGATTCATTCTCAAATTCTCTATCATGATCACTCCTAATCCTAATTACTTCATACCTTTTTTCATTTTGTAGTCTTCTAACTAATTTGCTAAAAACATCAAAGGTTAAGTCTTTACTTTTTAAGAAAGATACCCAAGTAAATCTAGAAAAATTCATCAATTATGACTAAGCAATATTTGCAACCACTTAGGCTTTCAAATTTGGTTGGTCCGAATAAGTTCAAGTGAAGTACCTCCAAAGGTATATAGCATTTCATGTTATAAATATTGCATAGCATGCATCATTCTGCATTTAGAGTAGTTGTATATAATTTAGGTAATTGCATCCTTTTTGTGATTAGGAGAGAAGGATATTTATTTCAGAGCCTCGGATTGACGAACCAACTGTACGAATTTGATCAAGACGACGATCGAAGTCCAACGACTCCGAAATCGCCTCGATCCAAGTCCCATAGTACCATATGCAATCCAAGGCAGATCAATAGCCGAGGGACCAGGTGACACAATCCAGAGTGTCTAATGACAAATCCGACCTCACAGATGGATTCAGGTCGATGATTGCAGCCCAACGGCACGAAAATCGACTCAATTTAACCTCTATAGCATCCCCTACAAAGGAAAGAAGATGGACGACCAAGATTGCACCACGTGGTGCAACCTAGGCCGCCAATGCACACGCACATGCCACTGCACATGCACAGTAGCGCGGGTGCATGCACGTGCACGGAGGCATGCATGCACAAGCGCAGCGGCGTGCGCAGCAGCGCAGCGTGCGCGAGGAGGCAGCGACGCGTATCGCACGTACGCGTGTGACACGGGCGTGTGGAGCATACGCCAGTGTAGCGGCATGTGGGCGCGTTGGCTGTCTTCGGCGACATTTGCAGTGGATCTTCAACAACGTTAATGACCGTCACTAAATGTCCTGTATATGAATTTGATTCTTTCCTCCACTATAAAAGGACCCCTACCCCTCCCACTTTTCTTCATCTCTTCCTTTCTTCTTCTCACCACCTCGAAGGCTCTAGAGAGAGCTTTTCCCAAGCCTAGGATGATCCTCTAGAGTAGAAAATCAAATAGTTTTCCCTCCCTTCATCCCCATTCGTGGAGCATCCCATGGTCGTCCTCTCACCGCCCTTCGGGAAGAGGATCCTCACCGCGACGCTGTCTTGCCCCATCCTCCATCCTCCGGCTTTGTCCTCCTTCGTCCCGCTCCTTACCACCTTCCTCTGGGCGACGTCAGAGCGAGTCATCCTCTGAGCAACTGTCGAGGGGGATTTCTCTCACCTCTTTCTATCTTTTTATGCTTTCGTAGTGTAGATTTTCTGCTTTCATAGTGTAACAAACAATTCTTCATGAATAGATGATTGTTTCTTGATAACACCACACAAGGGGGTAATAATTATGTTGAATATAGCCATCTTTAGAATAAAAGGCACAACATAAGTAGAATAGGAGCATTGCATGCATCATGTACCAAGATTGCTTATAAACTGTATTAATGGCCATTTGTGTAAGCATTTGTCAAATCAGGCCTCAGATGAGCAATTGGACCGCATGGATGGATTCAGAACGACGAACGGAGTCCAACAAACTCAAGATCGGCCAAATCCGACATTCGGAGCTCCTACAATGGGCCCAAGAAGTTCTGATCGTTGATATGGAGATCAACGGCCTAGATTGTGCCACGTCAGCCCGCCCCCACCGCACACACGCCTTCAGCCAACCAAGGATAAATCTCAGCCGTTGATCTTCGATCGAACAACCGAGATCTGCACGCCTGCCCGCGGTCGCCGCGACAAAAGCGCGGGCGTGGCACAACGGTTAGCACGCACGCTCGCATCCACGCGACGCGTGTTCCAGCTGCGCAGGGGGGGATTTGAAGGCTAGCGAAGGGCGCGGAGAAATTGGGTCGCCCGATCAGCAGCGGGCGGCCAGGATCTCGCCACGCTGCGCGACCGCAGCGCACGAGCGCCCATGCGCATGCGCACGCCAGGCGGAGACGCGCGCGCACACGCGCGCCCGAGGCGCGATCTCAGTGCGGGCAAGGAAGACTCTCAGCCATCCGATCTTCGATCGGACGGCTCTCGTTCAGTGGCCACGGATCGTGCAAGGAGGAGGAACGGGGCGAGCGGCTGTCCGGCAGCGAGAGGGCTACACCGACGCTTTTGGAAGTGATTTTAGCGACGCTCTAGATGTCGCTAAAGCCCCTTCTTCTTTTAGGAAGCCCCTGACTCTATTTAAACCCCCTCCAACCACCATTCAAGGCATTCACTCCCCCTTGCAACTACTCCACTCCTCTCTTAGCTAGCTTTAGGCACTCTTGTAATTGCCGGAGACGGCGAGCCGCCGACGGAGCCTCCTCCACCGCCGTGGCTGCCTCGTCGCTCTCCACTCTCTCTCTCTCTCTCCTAAGCTTTCCATTACTTTTGTTGAAGCATGTATTTAATGTTGTAAGTTATAAACTATGAATGCATGTTTAATGAAGTTATTTTCCATTCAATTGCCATTTTAATTTTTGTTCAAGTTGCATGATCAAAACCAAGAGCTTTCTAACTCTAAACTCTCTCTCTCTCTATCTCTCCCTCGCTTTTCAAAATCGCATCTTTCGCAAGCAAAACTCCGCCTTTTCCGTGACAACAAGTGATAAACAAAAATCCGATTTCCACGCCTCCCTAAGACCGACACTCGGACTCACCTCCATTTACTTCTTTTAAAACCGACGTATCATGTGCGACTATAACGACACCTCTTAACACACGCACAAAGACACGTCAGTTTTTGGCGCCGTTGCCGGGGAGGCAATGGATTTGTTTTATCACCTCCATTCCACACTCATTCTCACATCGTCTAATGGCCTATTTTCCTTTTTACTTGACGGTTGTAGGAATTCTGCGCATGGACGGCGAAGCGATGCATTCCACGATGGTAGCAAGGGAGTAGGCGCCTCGAGGATCGATAGTAAGTAACATGTCTCTCATTATTTGCTTGCATGAAAAAGCTAAAAAAATTGTAAAACCTGAAAAAGTTGGCGTGGTATATGATTACTTGACCCACATCCTTAACATATCACCCCACAAAAAAATGTACACTCTAACATTTTGAATAAATTCTTGGAGTGTTCTTTTCTTTTTCTTGAGTGGTGTTTGTGAAACCACCGTGAATTGACCTGGGCTGCACCACTCAACCCTAAAATTGACTCATCTAATAGAAGCTGCATGATCATCAGGATGAGTACACTAGGGTTTTAGAGCCTCTACAAAAGAAAAGGAAATCTACTTTCACCAAGTTGTGTGCAGAACTTGACGTGCCCGCTGAAACTTGTTTGAAAACATTAAGACACGTCAACCCTAAAAAGTAGTAAAGTAAGGATGAAACACTAAAAGACACCACATCTTAACAAATCCTTGCTTGAAAACCATGTTTTGCTAGAAGCACACACTTTGAAAGTGGAAAATTAAGAGGCACCACCCCAAGCAACGCCTCATCACATCACCCTAAGCACAAGCACTATCCTAACCCTTTAAAACTGAGTAGACGTGCCCTAGGCAGGACTGAGTTAAGTCTCAAAAGGCGAGGTTTTGTTCGCTAGGCACTTGGCTTTCATTCCCTTGGTAGAATTTGGTGACTAGGCTGCGGGGCAGTGTCAAACTATCGTGGTTGTGGGGTCTATGGAATCGGAGGTGCAAGCCAAAGGAAGAACCTTCCCTGCAATCCCCTCATAATCAACCTGGCCAGATTAGCCTTGGGAAGGGGTGTCCAGTGCTTACGGACTTAATCACCCTTTGTGAGATTTCTAGGTCTCCTGAGGAATACACCATAAGGACTAGGCTTGGGTGCTTGATTGAAACACATTTCTTGCATCTATCGCCCTCCGCATCCCCTCCTGTTCTTCTCTAGTGTATGCACGGGAGGCGCTCACTGCATCCCAACTTGTGTGTTTTGGGGTAGGAATCTAGGCGATGTAATTCTATTGAAAACATGGCTGAACCTAGGGTAGATGAGGCTGAGAATCAACCCCCACCAGATGCTATGGCCATCATCCAAGCTCAAATCAATGCTAACCATCGGCTTCAACAACAACAAATCCACACCATCATGCAAGCCATACAACGGTTACAGAACCCACAAGAACAACCACCACCACCTTTCCACGACATACCAGGACAACCACCACTTGATTTATCGCCATTTCAGGACCAGCCAAGACCTCTCCGTGATTTTTATAACCTTTCTGCTATTAGAGTCGAGCCCCACCTTAGGATCCCCGAGGGGGGAGATGATTTTGAGCTAAAACCGAATGTCTTAAGTCTGATCCAGAGCTACTTTCATGGAAGCTCAAATGAGGACCCCTTTCAGCACCTAGAGGATCTCGATCGCATAACACGAATGGTGAAACCTAGGAACATTAGCCTTGACATTGTTCTAATCAAGATGTTCCCTTTCTCATTAAGAGACAAGGCTTCTCATTGGCTTAGAACCCTAGGTAGACCCATCACCACCTGGGAAGAACTGAGGCATGCATTTTTAAATAAATTCTTCCCCATAGGAAAGACCAATGCCCTCAAAAGAGCTATCACTACCTTCACACTCCAGGGTGGGGAACAATTTCATGAGGCATGGGAAAGATTTAATGAACTTTTGAGGAAATGCCCACACTACGAAGTTCCAAGGTGGCAATTGGCCCAGATCTTCAACCACGGTCTGGACAGCAACCTACGGAACTTCGTTGATGCCTCATGCAGGGGAAACTTCCTAAACAAAGATGAGGAGAGTGTGTTTGAGCTCTTTGAGTCTATGAGCGAGAATTCGCTCAACAATGCCTCCATGAACTAGTTTAACAGGTCCAGTCAACCCCGTGGCGGGATTTATGAGGTGCAAGCAAATTCTAGAATGGTTGACATGGACATCATTGCCAAAAAGTTGGATCGAGTGGAATTGGTGGACAAAAAGATTGATGAGCTACTGAATCAGACCAGGAACCCCTTGCAGACTTTCTCCCTAGCAAAGGGAGCACATAATGTTGACCTGGTCCAGCCCTTCACCCAACTGAACCTGGAACAACCCCCGACCACGTTCCAGGGAGGGACCTTTGCTCCCTCGACCCTTGATTACTCCCTTCCCTCTTCATTAACATCGGCTATCCTAGAAGATGTGCAAGCCGTCCAAGGTTATGCGAAACTTGACCCTTTCTCCAACACTTACAACACCGGCTGGCGTAACCACCCCAACTTTGGTTGGACAAACCAAAAACCACCGCAATTCCAAAGCCAGCCCAGGCCAAACCAGCAGCCACACTTGCCCCCCTGTCAGCAAGGACCACTAGTTAGACCCCAATATAACCAGAATAGGGCGGCCCCTCCCCCACAAAACCAAATGGATACCTTAATAAAGATGATGGCTGACATGAACCAGAAACATCAGGACGAAATGGCCTTGGTAAAGGGACAGTTAAGCCAACTCTTGGACTGTAAACAACAAGGATCCCTACCTTCCCAACCACAACCAAACCCGCGAAATATAATTAACAGAGGCCCCAATTCGCAAGGGTTCCAAAGCAACACGGGCAGGCTCACATGGTCTAGCCAGCCCCGCAAACACCTCCTGGGTTTGGCGCTTCTTCATCCTCGTCTCCTCAAGGATCACCCCATGGCCCCAATGCCTCTGCGAATGTGGTGACCTTGAGAAGCGGCACCAAACCCAGGATCCCAAATGGTCGACTCCCCCTGAGACTTTACCTGTTGAAATACCCGACTCAGAAGAGGCACCAACCAAGGACCCAGACATGGAACCAATCCACATTCAGACACCCTAACCTGAGGCCTTTGAAACAATCAAGAAAAAGAAGAATACTGTGGAAACTGAGGAGCTGTTGGAAATTTTTAAGCAAGTACAGATTAATATTCCACTCCTAGAAGCCGTTAAACACATCCCTGCTTACGCCAAGTTCTTAAAGGATGCCTGTACACCCAAGCGTAAGTCGAGACTGCAAGCACCTAGGAAGGTTGTACTTTCTGAGCAAGTAAGTTCCATGATATCAAGCAACCTTCCACTCAAGCAAACTAACCCAGGAGCGCCCTGATTTCCTGCAATATCAGGGACATGACATTTGATAGAGTGCTCCTGGACCTAGGTGCTTCTATCAATCTAATTCCAACAACCCTGTACCACCAATTTGGTTTTAGGGAGCTGACACCAACCCCTGTCACCATCCAGCTGGCTGATAGATCTGTGAAAACCCCGAAGGGGGTTGTCGAGGACGTAATTGTACGGGTCAAGGACTTCTATTTCCCGGTCGACTTTCTGGTGCTCGACATGGAGGTCCCTGAAAAATTATAGAATGCACCCATAATTTTAGGCAGACCTTTCTTAGCTACGGCTAAAGCAAACATTGATTGCGACACGGGATGTATGGAAATCGCCTTTGGGGACAGGAAAATGCAATTGGATATCTTCCGGGCAACAAAGTATTTTGATTGTGATTACATTGAGGAACATGATCCCGTGGAAACTTTAATCGAGGAATGCCTCACCCTCAGTTCTATCTCAGACCACCAAACTTGTAGTTCTGACCTGTCACCATCATTACCCGTGGGCCTCTGTAAGGCTGAGTATCATCACATGACACCATTTGAAGAGATCGATGTTGATCAACTACCGCCCTTTCCCTTCCCATCGACTGTGGTCCCACTCGCACCCGAACTTAAACCATTGCCCGAGAATCTCAAGTACGTCTTCTTGGGACCTGACCAGACCTTCCTAGTGATTATTAATTCTCATCTAACCAAGGATCAGGAACTCAGGTTGACTGCGACCCTTTCAGAACATCGGGCTACCATTGGTTGGACCATTTCAGATTTAAGAGGAGTTAGCCCCACCTATTGCACCCACAAGATTTACCTGGAAGACAGGGCCCGACCTTCCCGCCAGATGCAGAGCAGTTTAAGCCCTAACATGCGGGAGGTCATTAAAAAAGAAATCATCAAGTGGCTTGACGCCAACATCATCTACCCTATCTCCGATATCCCTTGGGTGAGCCCCACTCAAGTGGTTCCAAAGAAAGCTGGGCTCAGCGTTGTCACCAATGATCATGGCGAATCCATCCCCACTCGCACCACTACCGCATGGTGGGTGTGTATTGATTATAGGAAGCTTAATGAAGCCACTAAGAAGGACCACTTCCCCTTGCCATTCATTGACCAAATCCTTGAAAGATTGGCAGGGTAGAAGTATTTTTGTTTCCTGGATGGATATTCAGGATATAACCAAGTCGCAATTGCTTTAGAAGATCAGTAA
Source organism: Thalassia testudinum (assembly GCA_037157565.1). Taxonomy (NCBI): domain Eukaryota; kingdom Viridiplantae; phylum Streptophyta; class Magnoliopsida; order Alismatales; family Hydrocharitaceae; genus Thalassia; species Thalassia testudinum. The sequence goes on along the minus strand of JAZHRO010000062.1, from coordinate 17,706,138 downwards.
AAGACCACGTTCACTTGCCCGTATGGCACGTTTGCATTCCGTCGAATGCTGTTCGGGTTATGCAACGCACCTGCTACCTTCCAACGTTGCATGCTAGCCATTTTTTCAGAAATGGTGGGTGAATATTTGGAGGCCTTTATGGATGATTTCTCTGTATTCGGGAATTCATTCGACCATTGTCTAAGCAACTTGGAGAAAATCCTGAAACGATGTATCGAGGTTAACTTGGTGTTAAGTTGGGAAAAGAGCCATTTTATGGTTCAAGAAGGAATTGTCCTCGGTCACATCGTCTCGCATAGGGGTATCGAGGTAGATCGAGCTAAGGTTGATTTAATTTCCAAACTTCCTCCACCTAGTTTGGTCCGGCAGATTCGCTCCTTCCTAGGACATGTTGGCTTCTACCGAAGGTTCATCAAAGACTTTTCCAAGCTTTCAAAACCCTTGACCGACCTTCTAGCCAACGACACCATATTCCATATGTCTCCTGATTGCATCCAAGCTTATCACACCCTCCGGGACGTAGTCTCCACTGCACCTGTACTTCAACCCTCAGACTGGTCCCAGGACTTTGAGATTATGTGTGATGCTTCAGATTTTGCCATAGGCGCTGTCCTGGGACAAAGGCAAGACAAGAAGCCTGTGGTGATCTACTATGCGAGCAAAACGTTGGATGAGGCCCAACGTAATTATACTGTCACAGAAAAAGAATTGCTCGCTGTAGTATTTGGACTTGAAAAATTCCGCTCATACTTGCTGGGATCCCACGTGACTATTTACACTGACCATTCAGCCATCCGGCACCTGTTGGCCAAAAAGGATGCAAAGCCTAGGCTCATAAGATGGATCCCGCTTTTGCAGGAATTTGACCTGGAAATCCGAGACAAGGCCGGATCGAAAAATGTGGTGGCTGACCACTTGTCGAGACTTCATCCAGACCACATTGGACCCTCCCTACCTCTAGCTGATACCTTCCCTGATGAACACATCCTAGCCGTGCAAGACAAGAAAATGCCATGGTATGCCGACTACGTTAATTACCTGGTTATAGGACAAACCCCGCACAGCTAGTCGAGACAGCAACGGGACAAGTTCTTGGCTGAGGCCAAGAACTATTTCTGGGATGATCCCATGTTGTTTCGCCTCTGTGCTGATCAGATCATCAGAAGGTGTATCCCTGAAGATGAAGTTCAGAGTGTGCTTTCCTTTTGTAAAGCATGTGGCGGCCACTTCTCTGGAAAGAAAATAGCTGCAAAACTGTTGCAGTCTGGATTTTACTGGCTGTCCCTATTTAAGGATGCACACATCTTTGCCAAAACTTTCCCACGCTGCCAAACACTGGGGACCATGACCAAGAAAGATATGATGCCCCTTCAGCCCATTTTGATTGTCGAAATCTTCGACGTTTGGGGTATCGATTTTATGGGCCCCTTTCCACCATCCAACGGCTTCGAGTACATCCTGGTCTCAGTAGACTATGTTTCCAAATGGATTGAAGTCGTCGCCACCCGACGATGCGATCACAAGACTGTCATGGACTTTGTGAAGAACATCTTTTCCCGATTTGGAATACGCAAGGCCATGATCAGTGATGGTGGAAGCCATTTTATCCATTCCCAATTCCGTGCCCTACGTAGAAAATATGGGGTAAACCACCGCATTGCCACCCCGTATCATCCACAAACAAATGGGCAGACTGAGGTCTCCAATAGACAAATCAAGAACATTTTACAAAAGACTGTGAGACCTGACAGGAAAGACTGGTCCACACGACTTGATGATGCCCTGTGGGCATACAGGACCGCTTTCAAGACCCCGATAGGCATGTCACCTTATCGCCTGGTCTTTAGCAAGGCCTACCATCTTCCTGTCGAATTGGAACACTGGGCTTGCTGGGATGTCAAGTAGTGTAACATGGATCCTCAGTTAGCCGGTGCGCAGAGGACCCTGCAATTTTCTGAGTTCGAAGAAATCCATCGGGATGCCTTTGACAATAGTCGACTGTATAAGGATAAAATGAAAGCCGTTCATGACTGACTCATTCATAGAAAAACCTTTGAGCCTAACCAGCAAGTTTGGCTGTTTGATGCATGCCTAAAACTCTTCCCAGGGAAACTCAGGTCCAAATGGACAGGACCATTTCAGGTGGTTAAGTCCTATTCTAATGGGGCGGTTGAAATCGTTGATCTTAACACTGGGCACACTTTTACAGTTAATGGTCAAAGATTGAAGCATTTCCTGGCCCAGGTACCCCCCAAGGAAACTGTCACCCTCGTTGAGGGCTGACATCGAGCACTGCCCAGCTGGAGGCGTTAAACTCAGCGCTTCCTGGGAGTCAACCCAGAGGATTCAGACTGATCTAGTAGTTCACGTCACTTAGGTACTATCTTTTTGAACCCTTTTGCATCATGTATCTACCAATGAGGACATTGTCCAACTTAAGCATGGGGGGGTGGTAAATTGCATAATCCTGAGCCCAATTAATCAGTCTGAATAAATAAATTAATTAATTAAAAAAAAAATTTAGGAAGAAAACTTAGGCATTAGAAACTTGCAATAGTGGGAAATAATATAGAAAGAACTTAAACACTTAGACTTTTTAGGCCTTCAGGCTTAATCAGCCCTGGTGTCCATTAAAATATGGATTTAGCGGCGAATCCTTGCAACCTTAAGCTATTCTAATCCACCTACTAAATAAGGTAATAAGTATACGACTTATTAACTCACCCTCTAACTCAGAAAAACTTTGAGTCTAAGCATCTGCACACATTTTTGCACAGACTCACTTCTCAGAGATTTTGACAGAAATTGGGTAGCTAATGAACCCTCTAGGGTGGTATGGCTAGCAAGTTGTCGTGGGTAACAGCCCATTGGCAGGTTGTCCAGAACTCAGCCGTAGGCCATTTCTTTTTCGTTGCCTTTAGGTACATTTGAGATCAGGGAAGCCACCTACAAAAAAAAAAAAGACAAGAAGAAAAGAAAATAAACCACACTTCACCGCACAAGTATGGCTGGCAGGTGATCGTGGGTAACAGCCCATTGGTCGATTGTCCAGAGCCCAGCTCAATAATTGCACAAAAAAAGACCAAAACACCTAAGGAAGAAGCGGCGAAGTAGTACAAGCCAGGGAGATATACACTGGAAAAATCCTTGTGTTGACCCCAATTAAAAGAAATGTAGGGAGAAAGCTACCAATCGAACAAATACACCTTCAGGAAAATTTGTTTCCTTTTCCGGTCACCTAGAGGCGTAGAAACTCAAAGTCTGTCTCAATTACCGTTAAGTGAGTCTATCACAACATTCACACCAAGATTTTTAGCACTTAGGGTTTTAACCGAGTTTTGGGTGGGTTGGGTAGCCGTAAAAAGTTACCAACCCACACTGAATTCCGAAAAAAATTCTTAAAAAAAAAATATATATATATATATATATACGTATGTATAGTTATATACATTAAAGCAAGGATTTGGGCGATTCGTATCTTGGCAGACACCCGGGCGCTGCTTAGTCTTTGTAGATTAAGATCTACGTATATTTCCTCTTATTAACAAGTAACGAAGTGCCTAAGCAATTACTTCTTGAATTCTGCAAGGGAATAAAGACCAGAATAAACCTTACTAGGGACTAGCAAAGAGTAAGCATGGGGGTATGATAACACCACTCAAGGAGGTAATAATTATGTTGAATATAGCCCATCTTTAGAATAAAAGGCACAACATAAGTAGAATAGGAGCATTGCATGCATCATATACCAAGATTGCTTATAAACTGTATTAATGGCCATTTGTGTAAGCATTTGTTAAAGCAGGCCTCAGATGAGCAATCGGACCACATGGATGGATTCAGAACGACGAACGGAGTCCAACAGACTCAAGATCGGCCAAATCCGACATCTGGAGCTCCTACAATGGGCCCAAGAAGTTCTGGCCGTTGATATGGAGATCAACGGCCCAGATTGTGCCACGTCAGCCCGCCCCCACCGCACGCACGCCTTCAGCCAACCAAGGATAAATATCGGCCGTCGATCTTTGATCGAACGGCCGAGATCCGCACGCCCTCCCGCGGTCGCCGCGACAAAAGCGCGGGCGTGGCGCAACGGTTAGCACTCACACCAGCATCCACGCGACGCGCGTTCCAGCCGCGCGGGGGGGATTTGAAGGCGGGCGAAGGGCACGGCGAAATTGGGCTGCCCGATCAGCAGCGGGCGGCCAGGATCTCGCCACGCGGCACGACCGCAGCGCACGAGCGCCCACGCGTGCGCGCACGCCAGGCGGAGATGCGAGCGCACACGCATGCCCGAGGCGCGATCTCAGCGCGGGCAAGGAAGACTCTCAGCCATCCGATCTTCGATCGGACGACTCTCGTTCAGTGGCCACAGATCGTGCAAGGAGGAGGAACGGGGCGAGCGGCTGACTGGCAGCGAGAGGGCTACACTGACGCTTATGGAAGCGGTTTTAGCGACGCTCTGGATGTCGCTAAATCCCCTTCTTTTAGGAAGCCCCTGACTCTATTTAAACCCCCTCCAACCACCATTCAAGGCATTCACTCCCCCTTGCAACTACTCCACTCCTCTCTTAGCTAGCTTTAGGCACTCTTGTAATCGCCGGAGACGGCGAGCCGTCGACGGAGCCTCCTCCACCGCCGTGGCTGCCTCGTCGCTCTCCACTCTCTCTCTCTCTCTCCTAAGCTTTCCATTACTTTTGTTGAAGCATGTATTTAATGCTGTAAGTTATGAACTATGAATGCATGTTTAATGAAGTTATTTTCCATTCAATTGCCATTTTAATTTCTGTTCAAGTTGCATGATAAAAACCAAGAGCTTTCTAACTCTAAACTCTCTCTCTCTATCTCTCCCTCGCTTTTCAAAACCACATCTTTCGCAAGCAAAACTCCGCCTTTTCCGTGACAACAAGTGATAAACAAAAATCCGATTTCCACGCCTCCGTAAGACCGACACTCGGACTCACCTCTGTTTACTTCTTTTAAAACTGACGTATCAAGTGCGACTATAACGACACCTCTTAACACACACGCACAAAGACACGTCATTTATCTCTCTCTCTCCCTTCCTCCCTCTCTCTTTTATGTTTTTGTAAGTAGATAAAGTTTTCATCGATCTAATCTCTTGCTTGTTAAAAATACCAAAAAAATTAGAAAAGATAAAAATGACAAAAAACAAATAAAAGTGAAGCGTGGATTTCCAAAGCCAAACGTTTGCCTCCCCGTATTTGACCCAGGACTCACTTTTAGAGTTTCGGTATAAATTTTATTTGACCACGAGTTTTGCTACTACGATGATGGGTTACTTGTAACCCTGATTTCAAACTTGAGAAGCACGTGCGATCACTTACCAACTTTACAAGAATCATCGACTTTGCTTCTCTTGAAGTTGATATTTGGCAGACCTTTGACGAGTTCTTGTTTCATGAGTCTACTGATGTTTCCTATGTGAACATGACCTAGTCGTTTATGCCAAACTATTGCTTCTTTGTCAGATATGACCAGACATTCAAGATTGTCACATTTATCGAAGTTTACAGCATAAATGTCTTTATGTCTGTTTCCTTTAAGAAAAATTTTTTTTGTTTCTTTATTAAGAATTTTAAAACATTTTGATGTGAAAGTAAATTTTATAGCCTTTATCACATATTTGATTTACACATAACATATTATGTTTTAAGTCGCTAACTAAGTATACATTATTGAAAGAAGTAGAAGAGTTACCAATTTGGCCAGTACCACTAATATGACCCTTGTGGCTTTTCCCAAACGTGACTGTACCACCTTCTTGACAGTTGAGCTGCAAAAATAGGTCTTCCTCGTTGGTCATGTGTTTGGAACAGTCGCTGTCCATTATCCATCTTCTTTCTTCTCTTTCCTGTCATTGGTTTGTGTTTGTGAGGCTTTATTTGATAGAATGGCTTCAGTGTTCCATTTGTTTGTTAGAAAGTCCATGTCTTATAATCTACAAAACCTACAAAATAAGATTGCAATATACTTTTTGGTACCCATTTTGTTTGGGTCCATGGTAGTTAGTTTGGGTTGCCTATTTTGGCAGGCTACCTTTTCCTTTGCTAGAACTAGATGCTTCATGATCATTTTTTGGTATATAACCTAACCCAAATTTTGTGGTGCTTTGGGTTTGTGTTCGTAACAATTTATGCAAGTTTCTACTTCCATTTGTGAACTTAGCTAGATCATTTAATGGAATAGCAGTTTTCTTTTAATTTGTTTATATCTACCTTTAAGTTGTTTATCTATGATTTTAATGTAGTGATCTTAACAGATAACTCTTTGTTTTGATCATCAAGTATGTCTTTTTATGCTTTTTCTTCACCTAATGCTTTTGGTGGATTTTTATTTTCTAGTTTTAATGATTTTGCTATATCATGCATCTTAATGAATGCTTCTAATAATTCATCTTGAGTAAAGGAGGTTACCTCATCTTCTAGAGCAATAAGACCAAGAAGGGCTTCTTCTCCCAAGGTTTCTTCTTCCTCTGAACTTTTGTCCGACTCATCCCAAGTTGTCGTGAAAGCTTTCTTCTTTTCATCTTTTCTGAAGGGCTTCCTCTTCTTGTCTGACTCCTTTTGAGAAGCGGACAGTCCTTCTTGATGTGTCCCCTTCACTTGTAGTTGTAATAGGTGATTGCATCATTCTTGATTTCTTCTTTCTTCTTCCTCCAGTTCTTCTTGTCTTTGAGGAACTTCCTAAATTTTTTGGAGAGGAGGGCTATGTCTTCCTCTTCTTCTCCGCTTGAGGTTTCTTCGGATTCCTGAATAGCTTCAAGAGCTATAGTCTTCTTCTTGGATCCTTCTCCTTCTTGATCCCTCATGTGTTGTAGTTGAACCTCATATGCCATTAGACTTCCAATAAGATCATCCAGTTTCAGGGTGGATAGATCTTTTGACTCTTGAATGGCGGTAGTCTTGGTTTCCTAGTCGCTGGTCAATGAGTGAAGAATTTTTCTGACAAGGGCTTCGTTCTTGATGTCTTTATCAAGATTCCGTAAGGAGTTTATGATGTCCATGAATCTTGTGAACAACTCCTTTATTGACTCCCCTTTCTTCATCCTGAAAAGCTCGTAGCTCTGGGTTAGTGGATTTACCCTTGTTTCTTTTACCTTTGAAGTTCCCTCATGGGCAACTTCGAGAATGCTTCATATCTCATGTGCGGTTTGCATGCAGAGACTCTGTTAAATTCTGCTCTGGAGAGACCGCAGAATATGGCGTTCATGGCCTTCATGTTGTGTGTAGTTATCTTCTTTTGGTCTGGAGTGATTACAATGCCGTCTTTGATTTTTGGGAGTGTGTACTTCGAGGTGATGACATCTCATACCTCATAGTCTATTGACTCTAGGAAGATCTGCATCTTGCTCTTCCAATAGCTAAAGTTTGTTCCATCAAATAGAAGAGGTCGAACTGTCGACTGACCCTCAGCATACATGTCAACATTTGACTTTGACATCTCCTGGACAATGCAAGCTCTGATATCAAGTGAGAGTAGGAGGATACCCTGCGGATCGCAATGTATACTAGAGGGGAGGGGTGAATAGTATTGCCTTAAAAGAAATATATACACAGATCAAAAATTAATCACAAGAGATTCAAGCACAGAATACACCTGATTTATAGTGGAAACCTAAACCGAGTGAAAACCACTACCTAAGCCTCCCAGCTTAGGTTTTTTTCGACTAGTCCAAGCTAGTCAATCCACTAACCATACCACTTGAACGAGTGTGGCACAACCTCTTAGAACCACTTCTCTTTTTATCCTGAAGAGAAGCAAAAACAACAACCACAGATCTTCCCAACAATCTTGGGATCCGTAAATCAAAGCAACAAGATAGAATAATAGAAATAACTTCTATGGAACCTCAATAAAAGATCAAACTAAAATTTTCGTAGAGGTTCGATGCATCGTGCTTTTGAAGAATGTGTAGAATGGGGCGCGAAGGCTTTTGGAATAAGCACAAGAAGCTCTACTTGTTTTTTTTTTTGAAACAGGAGAAGCTCTACTTTTTGAAAGATATTTCTTCTTTGAAAGTTATGTTAAGATGGGCTACGTACAACCTCCATTTATACTAAAGTTTTTCCTGAACAGAAAATTAAATTGGTCGATTAATTAAGGTTAATTGGTCGACCAAAAGGTAATTTAGTCGATCAATTAAGGTGGTTAGTCAATCACTAATTGATCAGTCAATTTACTTGGTTGGTCGATCAAAAGGATATTTATCAACTTCCCAAAATGGGTTGATTTGATCGGTTAATGAAGTTGGTTGGTCGATCAAAGTATTTTAGTCGATCAATTAACTTATTTGGTCGATCAATATCCCTAGAAACTTGGGTTTGAAAAGATACGTGAAAATCTGCTTTTAAGTTTTTATTTAAGGTTTCTTACAATAATTTCCTAAACTCAAATAAAGATAAAAAGACACACATGAGCAACTATCTGCACTTGGTTTGAAAGATGCTTTAATGCTTTAATCCGAGATAGTCTTGAAATGTTAGTCTAGCAATAACCATAATTTGGTGCATCAAACCTGAGGTGCTTACACTAATTGATGCCTAAATGCAGCCCAAAAACCCATTTGTGGCGTTAAAATCCTAAGAGATAGGTTTGTTTTAGGGCATAAGAATGATGATAAACCGGTGTTTATCACACCCCCATACTTATCGTTTGCTAGTTTCTTAGCAAAACAAATTTTTACAAAATAGAATTTTTGGGAAAATAAATTTTTTTAGCTTTTTCATGGAGAAAGAGATCATAGGACCTTGGTTGGTTAAAACACGAGAGGTATGGGATTTGTTATAGATAAACATTGGGATTCATTTTCGGATCCAAAATATTAGACCAATCGGGATCAATATATCCTCAAAAAATTCACAAATTAACCCCTTGTTAATTAAGATGACTCGAAATTTTTGTTGTTAGGATTTCTCCAACTCTTGAATCCGATTCACAACTTGCAATATCCTTTAAAACCTTGTGTCTATGCCTGTAAAAAGCCAACATTTATAAGGTCATGTTTTTGGTTTAAAACTTTTCTTTCTTTGTTTTTTTCCCCATGCTTATTCTTAGCATAGTCTTATAACAGATGTTTCGGGATCATCATTCCCGTTACCAATCCTTAAGGGGGCTCTAGCATCAGTACTTCGAGATAGTACTGTCCATGACACCACGGAGGAGCTCATAACCCAAAACACAATGCTGTGTAAAAGGGCACTCCAAGAAAACTCAAGCTCTTACTCCGACGCTATGGGTAGAGCGCTGTCTAAGACACTTGAGCTGCAAAAGTGCACCTTAATGCTCCATCTAAAGATATGAAATATAGATATAGAGCAGTGCTTAGTTGGTACACATGTTGACTTCACATCCTCAAAGGAGGCATTTTCCTCCTTCTCGACGGTGGCAACTCAAACCAATGATCTGCTTTGAACTTTTACTGAGGCCAAACAAAGGGTTTTGCTAATTTCTAATTATTTTTAGGTATTGGCTTGTGTGTGAATTTTGACATGAGAAATTTTGCACGAGATGCAGGTTTTTGAATTGGAAACTAAGCTAGATACTTTCCATGTTATAAAGGAGGATCAAGTCACCTGAACTATCATGAATTTAGGTGGAATTTTAGAGAATGATATTTGATCTAGTCTAAAGATAGACCCTGAAATTCTAACAATCAGATTCATATCCTTATCCTTAGTTTGTTTGAGATTAAATCCCAATGTACCAAAAGTGAATGTTCAACCTTAGTCCTGATTTCAAAATTTCCTCAAAAAGTTTTCAACATTTTTACTTTTTTGTGTAGGCAAGCGGAAAATAAAATAGGAAAATTGTTTTTTTTTGTTGGGCTTTGAAAATCCTGCTTTGATTATCAAAAGTTTAAAAACACCCCCCCATGCTTAAGATGTGGCATGTCCACATGCAATTGGAAGGGAAAAGGAATTACCTTGGTGAAGGCGGTCAACAACAGGATAGGCAAAACCGCAGAAAAAAAAATAGAAAAATGAAAGGCAGAAAAAAAATGATGGGTTACCTCCCACCCAGTGCTATCTTTTACGTCATTTAGCTGGGTGTGAATTGCAATGCACAGAAGATAGACAATCATGTAAATAATTGGACACTTGAATGTCCTCAAGAAAGGTGTCTTCCTAAGGATCCCTGAAAAGATGATTGGTAAAGATAAAGGGATCAAAATGAAATGGAAAATTGGAAGAATGACCCAAGTCTTGCCATGGTTTGAGTTTATGATGAAAGCCAAACTTGGATGGGTCGAGTGGTAGGTCCAATGGAAAGGGAGGGGGAGAGAAGTCAATGTGATGTAGGGTGGGTGAGGTTAGTGTGGATGTTTTTGGTGATAAATCAGGAAGATTAAAAGAGTAAAAATTAAACCCCAGTTGATCTGAAATGTCTTAGACCACAAAATCATATTTGGAATATGAATCAATAGAATATGGATCAACAGTAGTCAAAGCAGAGTAGGGGTTGATCAACATAAATTTCTCAATTATCGCTTCCATTTTATTATCACCATCCTCAAAAAATTCATAATTAATGGACTTCTTGGAAGCTTGGAAAATATCTAATAAAATAGTCTGGTTACCGCAACTTATATCCATTTTTCTAGAAGGATAATTGATATTACCTTGTGCAGTAATCAGAAAAGGTCTTCCAAGGATGACTAGTACCTCTATGACAAGGACCAAAAAATCAACCAAAAATAGACAATTCCGGGTCTTGACAATAATATCCTAAAAAACTCCTCACGATTTAATGGTAAATTGGTCAGGCAATTAAAATTGAATCTTAATAGGTTTTAATTCACCAAATCGAAATTCCTTGAATAAGATCGGGGGAATGAGATCAACAGAGGCACCAAAATTGAGAGGGGTGCGATAAAAGGTGGTGTCATTTACTATAACCAAAATGAGTGGTGCGCCTGGGTCCTTTTTCATGAGAGGCAACTTGCTCTGTACAGCTAAGCTTACTGTCTCGAAAAGGACCACCTATCCTAGATTCTGGTCTTGCCACTTTGGAGTACACCTGGCTTGCAAAAATGGAGCATAGTTAGGGAAGGCATCTAGGAGGGGGATGTTAGTCTCAACTTGCCCAAATAAGTCCAAAAGATCTCGGTGAGAGGGCTCTGATTTCTCTCTTTTAGAAGGATTGGATTGTAGTGAGTGAGGGTAAGGAGTAGGATTTGAATCTTGTGTTTTTGGTGGTTCTTTTTAGTCTTCCTGATTAGGGTTAGGAGAGTAAACTAGCATAGGTTGAGAGTGGGTTTCATCAGTTTGATGTGAAGGCCCTGAATCAGGGGTGGTTTTCCAACTCAATGTATCTGCATAGGTAGTATGGTTATGACTGGGAGGAGGTGGGGGGCCTATTGTTGATAGAAACCAAGTTGGTGCTGAGGTATTCGGTTAATAGGAGGATGAGTAGTGTGGTTTTGATGTTGGTTTCCACCTGGGTGTTGGTTCCTTTGATTAACAGTGTTTGGTGTGGGCTAGGATGGTGAATGTCCTACAGGTCGTTGGGTTGGAGTAACCACAACTTGATCTTGGAGATTTTTAATAACACGAGTTACTGGTTCTCATTGTAAATTAGGTGGGTTCGAGGAGGAGACTGAAGGATGGAAGGCAATTTTAGGGCGACAAGAGGGAGAAGCCGTGATGTTGTTGGATGGACAACTTGGAGATCCAGAGCTTGGAGGAGGGAAAGAAGAGGATTCATGGAGGCTGGCAGAAGGGAGGCAGGCATGGGAAGGGCGAACATGGGTTGATCCTGGGGCAGGAGATTGTCTGCTTCAGATGTCAACGGAGAGGACACATGGCAGAGGTGTGCCGCCACCCCCTGGTATGTCTTTCATGTGGGGGGCAAGGTCATAAGCGGGACTCCTGCATGGTCAATAGAGGGCAGAAGAAGGGAGAGACCACTATGAGCCCTAGAGTACTGAATATGAGAGCGCAGTCGCTGATGCCACTGCCTCCTCCTACCTTTGGGGGACATACTGTTGATGTTGAAATCCCTATGATAGAGGATATTAAAATGGCTAAATTGGTGCTAAGAGGAGTGCTGATTGGAGAAGTGATGACCGGCAACCCCACACCAGAAAAGCTCCGACAGTTGGTAAGTTGTCTATCCCTGTCAACTGATGGTTGGAAGATCACGTTGCTCACCCCACGCGCTTTGTGCTTTTTGGTTTGGGGATGATGGACGTGGAACGTCTGCACTTTCAATTGAGTGCCTTTGAAGGGTTGTTGGTGATTTGGAGATTAATCTCCACTTTCAATGGGTCTCTGCCTGAGAGACTGCCCCAGAGGGCAGGCTCTAGATCGGGGAGATTGGCGAACAGAGGTCTGTTGCTTTATCTAAGATCAAGAGAGGTGGTGGCGGCCATGATATCAGGATTTGCTAGGTTGGCTGAGGATGCCGAGGTAGGTCTAATTGAGGGAGATGGATGGGTTCTAAATGTTTTGGTGGACGTTTTCAAGGCAGGGTCTATCCCAGAGAGGCTAATTCTTCGGTGTGGGGGAAGCTCATGGCTACAGATCTTAAGCTTTACTGTGGATGTTTCAGTTGAGGAGAAGGGTCAGGATAGGATGTCTTATGTGTAGGCTACTAATGAGGAGAATGATGTGCGTCTGACGGGCAAGTTGACTCCTGAAGAGGCACTGGAGACCAAGAAATGTAAGGACCACCACCTTGGGGAGAAGGAGGAATTAGTGGATACTGCTGTAGTGAAGACAGACATGGTTGAGGAAGAGACAACCATGGGTGAGGTAGTGGCAGTAGCTCAGTCGTTGACTGACATAACTGAAGAATGAGTCCCGAAAGAGATCTCAAATAATTCTTTGGGAGTTCACTCCAATTTGTAGGATATGAAAGGTCTGAAATTTGGAGCTAGATCAACTACCGAGGTTGGGTTAGGTAGATCGCCTTATAGGCTTTGGCAGAGGCTGCTGACCACAGATTTGAAACTTGATGAAAATGCTGTGGCTGCCATTATGCAGGTTGGCAAGGTACAAAATTCAAAGAGAGGGGATACCCAGAGAGGATGATGAGAGACCTTACATGGAATGTGCGTGGGCTTCGTGACAAGAGCCGGAGGGCTTCTCTCTTGAGATACCTATGATAGTGGGAGATTGATTGTACGATTATACAAGAAACACACATTGAAAATGAGGATGATAGGGTCTGGAATGAAATGAAGAATGCGAGGGTGGTTGAATGTGTGATGCTCAATGCACATGATAGATCTGGTGGCATTGCTCTGTGGTGGAAAAAGGCATGGTTACAGCTACTAGAGGTGCATAAAGCTCGACACCTGGTGACTTGTAAATTCCAAAGAAGTCAAGGGCAGGGAGTATTTTATATTACTGGTGTTTATGGACTGTGTGTCGCTTCAGTGAGGCATGAAATATGGGAAGACTGGGTTGCAACTGCAGAGCTTATACAAGGGGATGCCTGGCTAGTTGGTGGGGATTTTAACTGTGTACTGACAGGGAGTGACTGGCAAAATGGCGCAGTGGACAGTGATTCACTTGGATTCCAGTTGGTGGTTTAAGCTCTTGGTTTAAATGAATATCCATCTTCAGAAGTTGAGTTTACTTAGAGAAATGGCAGTGGCCTTATGTCAAAGATTGATAGATTTTTTGGGAATGCCACTCTTTTAGACACGTTCCAGTTCTCTACTGTCTCTGGGCTGGACCGCCCCTTCTCAGATCACACCCCATTGGTCTGGGACAGTGGGGAACAGATGCATGCAGGATCTTATTTCAAATTTAGACGGTCAAGGCTGAGAGAACCTGGGTTCCGTGAGATGATTGAGTTGTGGTGGAGGGCTAAATAGGTGGAGGGTTCAACCACTATCAAGCTTGCCTCTAAGTTGACCACTTTACGCATAATGCTGAAGGAGTATGGTGTTGTGGTGTCTGCTTTAAGGCAGCAAAGGCATCTTGAGGCTCTGGATGAAATCCAAGTATTAGATGCTAAGGAGGTAGCAGGTCCCTTATTTGATGCTAAGGTTGATGCTAGAAAAATGTGGCAGGACGTGGTGGCGAAGGAGGACTTGAAACAGGAGATGGACTGGAGGGAATGATCAAGACAACTTTAGCTAAAGGAGGGGGATGCCAACACAAAATTTTTTCATCTCACAGCTAGCTCTCGTAGACGGGTAAACATAATTTCTTCCATACTCAAGGATGGTCAAATATTATCTTCTATGCAAGAGATTAGATTGGAGGCTATCAAATATTATAGGGACTCTTCAAGGGCAGCTGAGAGAGGTATATAGAGGATGGCAGCATGTGATGCTCCTAAAGTCTCTGTTGAGCAAGCCTCTAATCTAATGGCTCCCATCTCTAAGAAAGAAATTATGGATGCCATAAAATACTTAAACAATGAGGGCTCTCCTGGACCTGATGCCTTTCAAGTTTTCTTTTATAAGGAAATGTGGAGTGTGCTTGGTAGTGAGGTGATGGATGTTATCAAAGAGTTTGAGAGAGGTAACTCTAGCTTTGATAAGGTACAAGGTGTAGAAAAATTCTCTGATTTCAGACCAATTGCTCTTTTGAACTCCATCTACTTGGTGGTGAGCAAGATTCTGGCAAATAGAGGTGTTTAAAAGAAGAGGTTTCCCTCCTCCCTGGATCCATTGGATGAAGCGGTGCATTACAACCACCTCCTTCTCTCCATTGATCAATGGGAAACCATGTGGGGCTTGGATTCAGCCACAGTGTAGTGTTAGGCAAGGCTGCCCGTTAGCCCCATTGGTATTTAATCTTTCAATGGTTGATCTTGCTAGATATGTCTACAAGCTTTCTAAGGCTAGTGTTTTATGAGGATATTCATTATCCAACAGGAGAGCTATGGCACCTATATTACAGTATGCAGATGACACAGTTTTTTTTGTGGAAGGGACAACCACTGATGCTCGAGCACTAGGACACATGGTCAAGATATTTGGAGATATCTCTGATCTAAAATTAAATAGGGAGAAGTCCAACTTGATATGTTTTGGCCTTAATGAGCAGGAGCAAGAAGCACTCTCTACGACATTGGGAACCCCTCGATCCAATCTGCCAATTAGGTACCTAGGGCTACCATTGAGAAGCTCGAAACTGAGGAAGAGTGATTGGAATCTACTCTTTGACAAGATGTCCATTAAGCTGCAAGGATGGAGCAGTAAATTCTTATCTAAGGGAGGAAGACTGATCTTGTTAAACTCAGTTATTACCTCTATCCCGATCTTCTTTTTTTCCCTCTTCACAACTCCGAAGTCTATTTGGAAACGTGTGGATCTGCTTCTAAAGAAATTCTTTTGGAGGGGGGTGCGACATGAGGGGAGATTCATGCAACCTTTAAAATGGGAGCATCTGTGTCGCCCCAAGGAAGAAGGTGGTTTGGGGATTAAATCACTTAAAGAATTTAATGATGCCCTTTTGATGAAATGGGCAATTAAAATTCTTAGCGGTGAGGATAAGCTATGGACTGATCCGTTTAAGGATGGCTATGGAGACTCTAACAGTGCACTAAAGAGACTATTCCCTGTCAGACCTCCATTTTGGAGATCAGTTACTCAGGTCATCAAGAATAACTAGCGCTTGGTGCAGCCGGTGCTTGGTGATGGTAGGAATTTTAATTTCTGGAGGGAACAATGGTCACCATTGGGCATCCTGAAAGAGTCCTATCCAAGGGTATATGTGACGGCAGTTGATAAAGACAGTTCGGTTAGCAGCTTCTGGTTTGAGACGTGCGACAGCTGGAAATTGGCTGAACCTGAAACCAACAGGGAGGCCACTCGACTGTGGGAGGAAAGACAACACCTGATTTCAGACCTACAGAGTTTCAGACCAAGGCCTGGCATGGTGGACACATATGCTTGGGATGGCATATACATAGCCCAACTTGCATATAATAAAATCCTAATTTCTGTCTAGGATTTGGGGAGAGCTCATATTGAAAAGTAGCTTTGGTTATTGAAGGTCCCTCTTAAGGTGCAAATCTTTCTCTAGTTGTGCAGAAAAGGTCTGATTACAGGGGACCTTAGACACGAGCGGATGGGGACAGCAATGCATGAATGTCACTTTTGTGGACTGTACACTAATAGTGTAACTCACATTTTCTCTTCAACCTTGGTCATGGATATAATTTGGAGAAAAATCTGCCAGGAGCTGCTCCCATCATGGGAATCATTATGGCAGTATTTTACGATGCCTGGGAAACCACATCTGCACATGGCTGTGTCCCTTTGGTGTGTTTGGAGGGTGAGAAATGAATGATTATTTTAGGAGAGACCAGTATGCTGTGAGCAAATTATAAATGAGTGCTGGTCCCTCTTACAAAGATGGGGATCTAATTTGTAGTTCTCCTTGTTTCTTCATAATTTTGAATAAAAAGCCCTCTGGATCGCTATCGTAACACGATAGCTTTCCTTTCAGTTTCAAAAAAAAAAAACACGGGTTACTTCCATCGTTTTGCTTGGCATTTCGTGTAGGGTTTTCATCATCTAAGTATTGATTTCTTCTTGAGATGGCCCAGATTGATAACAAGTTTAATTTGAATCATACCCTCCAATTGGGTTTTTTTGTTGGTGAGGAACTGGAATGGTCTAGGAGTGAGTGGGATAATTCCTCCAATTAGAGGAATTTTTAAATTACTCCTGGAGGGTGGAGATATTTTGAGTTGGGTGATGATTTGGATATGTGTAATTTCCCGTTGAACCATAAAAAGCCTCGAAATATTAATTATACTTAGGACGAGTAGTATTTAGATTTTGCAAATTTTCTCTCTTTGGGGTATTGGATGGGGTTAGATGTGGAACTTGTGGAGCTTGGGTAAGTTTTGTAGGTCTCCCTTGGTTGGCTAGGTTTGTTATATCCCCAGTCAGCTATTGTTGATTAGCTTGTAGCTGAGCCATCATGGAGTAGAAATGAGGTGGGGGGGCTTGATTAGGTAGCTCCATGGTGGATAGATAGGAGATAGAAAAATCAGCACGTGGGTTAGAGGACCTATTTTATTTTTCCATTTTTCTTTAAAATGCAGAGAAGAGGAAGAATGCGGGGGACAAAATCAAGTGGTCCCTCCAAGTGCAGAATTTGGGACCATTGCCAGTGAGAAAAATGGAAGAAAGGGGGAGGATTGGAGGGAGAGATGAGAGAAAGTGTGCAATCAAGCAACAAAATTCTAGACCTAACTTAAATGTGACTCCCTAAAAATTAACCTAAGACTTGGTCTATCTAGGAAATAAGAAATCAGTAGTGGATATTCGTTCTCTCAACAAATTTGGTTTGGTTGAATAAGGGGAGGGTTGGGCCCCAGCATGTATCAGGAAAATCACTGGGGGCATGTGTAAACCTGGGCCTGGTTGTTTGACACTGCCCCTTGGCCTGGCAACAGATATAAATGAAAGAATTGATACCAACTAAAGAAAACTTAAAACCTAGGTAGCAAACCTAAGTTTGATGAAACCTTAGGAGTCAAATTGGTACAAAATTTTAATTAAGTCTAGGAGCTTAAAGTGCACAAGGAATGTAATGGGAGTTAGTTGGGGTAATGCTTGATTATTTCTTTTTTTTCATGCAAATTGGGTGGGAAGTGGTGCCCAAGTTAAATCAAAAGTGGTTTGCAAATAAGGATTTTTGGTTGAAGGATTTTAGGGTTTTAATAAAGATTTCGTGTCTTTTAAGATCTCTCTTATTAAATGTTCAAACAAAGTTTTGATGTCCCACAAAATAATGGCAAACAAGTTGTTGGTGGAGATCATTTCCTTTGAATTTTGATGTGACTAAGAGAAAATTAAAAATCCTAAAGTTGGAATTCTTAGTTAGGCAACTTCTAAAAATCTATTTTTTAAAATCTTTTTAGGTGATGGTCCAAAAAAAACAAACAATACCACCACCTGATGTAAAATCAAATAAGGAATCTAAAAATTATTTTTTTGTGATTTTAGGAATTTGTTTGATATTTTTTTGAAAATTTTCTTCTTACTAGTGGCAAGAGTCAGAAATGATAGATTTGGGGAATTAATTTTGTAGAAACTTCAATAATCTCAAAAATTTTTGAGAATTTTATATGATGTAGACAAATTTTCAAGGTTTCCAGAAATATAAGGTTTGCCCAAATCTGATGAGTATAAAAATTTATAGAATTCATGGATAGTAAGAAAACAAGGTCTAACCCCTATTCAATTCATGAATTTTTTAACTTTTTCTATTTAGTAAAACTACTTAAAAATCAAACTCAAGATTCTTGACTCAAAGGGGCCTCTTTGGATGAAATTTGATTATTTTAGGAACCTCCTAAGTACTCGAACCTGATTTTTAAAAATCAAGATAGAAGTTTAGATTTTCAAAAAACAGACACCAATAAGGCAAAGATGGTAATTGGGGTTCCGCCACCCTTTTTCTTGTTTTTAATTTTTTGATAATTTAAAGATTTTTTTAGGAGATTTTGATTTTTTTTTATAAGGAAAGGCCTGCGGTACTAACCTGAAGTATGCAGGAAGAAAAGAAACTTGAAGCTTCTGCTTCAAGTGCTCTAAATCCCACTCTTGCTCCTGATTCGCACCTGAAATCAAAACAAAAAAAATTTCATGATGATCAAGTAAGCAAGAGAAAGATTAAATATGTGACTAAGCCGTGCCTCCCTGGCAACGACGCCAAAAAGCGATGCGAGAAATACGTGGTTTGTTAAGTGATGTAATTAGTGTCGTTGCAACGTGTAAATCCGCAATCAAATTTTTACATTTATAATACCTAGATAGTGGAGTATCTAGGGTCATCCAAGGAGACCAATTTGTTAGTCACAAAGAATGGGTTCTCTTTCTTGCTTCTCAAATCAACACATATATTTTTGTAATTTTCGTTTTGTTTGTTTTTATAGTTTTGGAAATAATCGGGATTGATGCGAAGATGAATTATGTTACAACTAACCCTATGTGACAAAAGTGAAGCCTGCTCCTCTAAGCTCACCCTAGGCAAGTGTGCTTAGGGTAATTGGAAGAGAAGGGGTGTGATGCACTAGCTAGTAAACTAATAGCAACATGAAAGACACATTAAGCTAGAAATCATGAAATTGAAGACAAGAAACAACTTTGTATTACTAGAAGAGTTGATGACAAGTAGTTACATGCTTCTCAAAAGTAAAAGAGAAACTACACTAGATAATACAAAGAAAATAGAGATGAAGAAAAATCTTCCAGAGATGGTGAAGAAGGAATGGTCCATGCTCCAAGCACAGTAGCTCTTGTACTTGAAAAGAATGCTTCCTTGCTTCTGATATGATAACTCTTCCAAGCTTTACTCCAAGGTGGGCATCAACCACCTTGCTCTTCCTCTTGCTTGGCCATCCCCTTAGTGTTGAAGATCTCCTCCTTTGGCATGGCAAAGGGAGAAAAAAGGAGAGGAAGAAGGCACCAAGGGGGTGGGTGTGTGCCCCCTCAATCTTCTTCTCTTCTTCTTCCTCCTTGGCGTGAAGGTGGAACCTAACTAATAGAGAGGAGATGGGAATTATGTGGTGGTAGGGTAGGGTATTTATAGGATGGGAAGAGGGGTGGTTATGGTATTTTTTGGAGGGAAATGAAGGGGTGCTTGGATATTTTTTGAGGGAAAAATGGGAGGGAAATGAAGAGGTGTCTTGGTTTTCCCTCCAAAAATACCTTCTAGAAGGTGTTGATGGAGGGTGGAGATGGGTTGAAGGGGTAGGTGTAGGGTTGGATTTCAAGGGTTTTGGAGGGAAAAAGTTGGCACCATTTTTAGCTGGTTTTGGAGGGAACTTGGTGGTGTCTTTCGGTGGTAGAGAGGGGTGAAGAGATGTATAGGGTTGGCGCCAAGATTGAGGTGGAGTGGTGGTAGCTTAGGTGGACTTAGGTAAGGTTAGTTGGTGGAGCTAGTTAGGAGGGTTTTAAAGTTAGGTTTTGGTGGCCAAGGAGGTGACTAGCTAAGCTAAGCTAGCTTAGCTAGTAGGGAGTAGGGCTGGAGGCATAGGGAGCTAGGGTTTTGAGGGAGAAGAGTTGGAGGTAGCTATCTTGAGCTACACTAGAGCTGGTGGCTGCTGAAGAGAGATACAAGGAGCTACCTTAGTTAACTTAGCTTGCTAGTTCTTTACTAGCTGCTAAGCAAAGATAAGATAAGTTGGCTTCTGCTGATGTGAGTTGAGGTAAGCAAGGTCTGATCTTCCTTGAGATTGCTGAGCTAGCTAGAGTAGCTAGCTTAGGTCAAGTAGCTCAGCTCAACTAAGCTGAGCTGAGTTGAGCCTTAGGGAGCTGTACTTGAGCTGGTTAAGGTCATCTTCAACTGACCAGGTCTAGCTAGTAGCTAGTCCTGGTCAAGTTGAACTTCTAGTGAATTCTTCTGAGTTGGAGGAGCTAGGATGGAGCTGGGAACAACTGACTTGAGCTAGTTTGAGCTAAATGGAGTTAAGGTGAACTAGCTAGAGCTACCATTTAGCTGTGATGAGCTGAATGGAGCTAGGGATGAGTTGATCCAGCTAGAATGAGCTAGTATCCAGTTGGGATGAGTTGGATCTAATTGGAATCCAGTTGAAAGGAGCTTCTTCTTCATCTTTTGCCTTCTTGAGTGCTAGGGTTTTAGGGATCTGGCTATCTGTTTATCCTTAACACTCAGGTAAACATGCCAAAAAGACAACAAAATATGCAATGATGCCTAACCTAATTGATTCCTAAATGCAGCCCAAAAACCCGTTTGTGGAGTTAAAATCCTAAGAGCTAGGTTTGTTTTAGGGCATAAGAATGATGATAAATTGGTGTTTATCACCTCCTTCATAGGAGACCGCAAAGCCATCCCCTCACCTCCATTCAGGTAGACAATCACCTCCACCTCCTCATCACCATTCCTACAGCTTGGTCAAGCAATCCTCTACCTAGATTCCTCTTACACCTCATCCCTGACGTCTAGTACCTCATCTCCTCCATCCAATCCGCTGCCAAGTGCCATTGTCTCACTAGACGTTCGCTTTGGGAGATTTCTTCTCTTCATTCTGTAATAAACATTATTATGGATATATCAGATTCCTTTCATGTCTCTACTCTCCCTCTCTCTTGATTTATTTTCTCTAGAAAGTTACCTTGGCTAGTTCTTCATTATAAAAAATACAAAAAAAAATAAAAAAACCCTAAAAATACCAAACAGAAACAAAGCGAAACATGGATTTCAAGGAAACAAACGTCGTCTCCCTGTGTTTGACTTGGGACTCCCTTGGAGTTTCAATATAAATTTTATTTGGTAGCTTTTTTTGCAACTACAACGACAAGTTCTCCGAAACCATAACTTTTCCTCACAAAAACATGCTTACTAGAGAACAAAATCTATCAAGTTATACGAAGACAAGACGACTGGTCCAATAGCCATGACTTCAGAGGTTACCAAAGAAGCCACGACTATAGAGGTGGCAAGAGGATTCAAAGTTGCATCAAAAGAAGATGGTGGAGCATCTAGCAGTACGATCAATGAACCAAAAGTTGCTCAAGTCATCTGCCTACTTTGGCCTCGACTTGAGGGGGAGTGTGAAGGAATGACGCCATGTGGCAGTCTGCATGGCACAGTTGCCACATAGATAGCCCACGAGGCAGAGATCATGTTTTGGGTCCAATAAAAGGCCATCGGCTCTAGGTATTTGGGGAATTGCTTGGAGTCTAAGTTTTACCAACTTGTGGCACTTTATTTGGTAGACAACTAGAGATTTGTTAGGATAATTAGGAGTTGTTGTTTTTTGTAAATTGGGATTGTGATTTTCTACTTTTCTATTTTTAGATGTAGGATTATCTCTATTAAAAGAAGAATTCCACTAATATCATTTGAGTTGAATATAATAATATTTCCATCATTCCATCAACTCCTCTCCAACTCTTGCATACTTTCTCTTGATTCTCTCTCTCTCATCCACAAGGCTCCATGCTTGGATCCTCTCCACGCCAAAGCATCATCATGCACATCATTCTCGACAACAACAAAGCAATGCAACTATTCTTTCCAACTCAACTAGTATATCGCCCTTAGTGATAAAAAAATGAGCACAATACAATAGTGCAAAATATCAAGGGAATATTATAGCGAACACTTTTAACTTTTGACCCAAAATGATTCTCGATTTCAATTAGAAAATTTCTTATTATAATGCCAACTTTAGCAAGAAAGGCGAAAGAAATTAATCATGATTACAATTATGATCAAAGCCTTCGCTACCCTTTGGTGTTTCTGGTTGTAGAGGAACAGGAAGATTTTTAGCACTGAATGGTGTTGGATTGAAAATATGAGGGTGATACATTTTTTATTTTATTCTTTTCTTCAAAACTTGTAAGTCTATTCCTTTTTTATGATTAATATAATTTCTGGATGATTACCGATCTCTAAAAATCTTCCTTTTCTTCCCTAAAAAAAAACCATAATTATGAGGTAATACCTATGCCCCATGCAATCAAAAATGTGACTGGAATTGTAGATATTAAGATGCAAGATTGCAAATATAGAGGTTGAACTCAGGCTCTATCTATATGCATAGGATCCTCTTTGGTGCTTGCTAAGCTAACAAGATCCGAAGCAAGTAGCTTACCCTTGTCATTGAATTCAATGGGGACATCTTTTATTGAATGTCTGAAGTTTGGAAAAATCAGCCATGTGACAGTGCCATGTGACAACTTGTGTGCATGTCCATGTGTGCCCATGTATGTGTGTGTGTGAGTTGGTGTGAGTTGTTGCTTAGGATGCAAGTTTTCCTAATTTAATTAATTGTGGTGATTAGGTTGTTTAGGAAAGAGTCAATTAGGATTAGGATTGCTAAAATCCTAATCCCAAGTTTGTTGGGATTGTGATTGCATCAATAATGGGATTTGATCTCCTTAAATAGAGACCAACAACTCTTGTTTTTCCTTCAGACCAATAATAAAAATTCTTTCATCTCTACCATGACTCATCTCCTCTCTTCCTCTTTACACACCATCTTCTCCTTCATGCCATTGTCTTCCATGCATATACCTTGTCTTTCACATGGGTTCACCAAAGTGCTCCAATTCTTTACATGGTATCAGAGTAAGTACTCTTGTGACCTAGTGATCAAAAGATCAGTTAAGAGAAACGAAAACTTATCTTATTCCAGAAACCCTACCTTTCTTTATATAGAGAGAGAGGTGAGCAAATAGCACCACAACTCCAACATAAAATAGAGTTACCAACATGTCCTTACAAACATGACATAAAAATAAGGAGTATAACACTCCCCCTTAAGCTGGAGTATAAATATTTATCATGCTCAGCTTGGAACAACATGCATTGAAAACGGGCTTGATAAGTGGCTTGGTAAATATGTCTGCTGTCTGATCATCAGTGGAAACGGGAGTTGTGTAGAGCAGTCCCTTTTGAATGATGTCTCTAGTGTAATGACAATCAACCTCCACATGCTTTGTGCATTCATGAAACATAGGGTTATTAGCTATGTAGGTGGCTACTCTATTATCACATCGCATCTCCATAGGATCATCAATCTCAATATGCAAGTCAGCCAACAAGGATCTAATCCACATCATCTCTGTTGTTGTTTGGGCCATTGCCCTGTATTTTGATTCTATACTAGATCTAAAGATAGCTACCTGTTTCTTGCTCTTCCAGGTCACAAGATTTCCAACAATATAGGTACAAAAACTTGTAGTAGACTTCCAATCCAAGTGACATCCTGCATAATCAGCAACAGAATAACCCACTACTGTCAAAGAAGTCCCTCTGGTAAATAGAAGACCCTTGCCAGGAGCCTTCTTAATGTATTTGAGCACCATCAATGCAACATTCCAATGTTGTCTAGTGGGTTTTGCCATAAACTATCTCAATCTGTCAATTGCATATGATATGTCTACTCGGTAATAGCAAGATATAACAGTTTCCCAACAAGCTGTCTATATTGCCTGCAATCCACAACTTCAGCCTCAGTATCATAGAAATGCCCCTTTGGATCCATAGGAATATTGGCTGCCTTAGCTCCTAGCATGCTAACTTCCTATAGAACATCAAGAGCATACTTCCTTTGGGACAATACAATACTCTTACTGCAAGCTACTTCTATCCCAAGAAAGTATCTCAATGGACCCAGATCCTTTTGGTCAGCCAAACATCTCTTGATCTTCCTTATCCCCTCCTATCCATCCCCTGTAACAATCTGATCATCTACATATATAAGATGAACATTGATACCTCACCCTGTTTCCCTAACAAACAAAGAATGGTCTGCTAAGGATCTCTAGAATCCCATTAATTCCACCACCTAAGATAATTTATGGAATCAGGCACGGGGACTTTGCTTAAGACCATAGATGACCTTATCTAACCAAATACACATTCCCCCTGAATTTCATATCCCAGGGGCTGTTGCATAAAAACTTCTTCCTGCAAATCTCCATATAAAATGCATTTTTGACATCAAGTTGATGTAATGACAAATCCTTATGCACTACAACGACCACAAGAATGCTCATGGTAGATAGGTGAGCAACAGGAGAAAAGGTGTCAACGAAGTCTCCTCCATATGTTTGAGTAAAGCCCTTTTCTACTAGTCTGGCTTTATGCGTTGTAATTTAACCATTCAAATTGTACTTCAAGGTGAAAGCTCAGCGACACCCAACAATAGTAGATCTCTGCAGCAAATAGGTCAACTCCCATGAGCATCGACTCTAGAGAGAGGCCATCTCCTCCTCCATAGCCTGATGCAACTTCCAATGAAGCATAGCCTCTTGGTATGTTGCAGGAATATGAGTAGCTACCAAAGCATGACAGAAGATAGCCCATCTATCACTAGATCACCTGCAACTGAATATCAAGCACAACTTCATGGGGCCTTTCGAATGGCTATTGGAAGATCAAGATCCTCCTCATGAGGAACAGTAAAAGATCCATCTTCATCACTAAGCACATAATCATCAATATCTAAGGGTGCAGAACTCACCTTTTTAGAGGAGGTCAGACGAGGAGGTGAAGGAAGGGGAATCTGCAAGGTAGCATGTGGCCTGACATAAGTACGAATGGGCATACTATACCTTTGTTTTTCAGGGATCACAAAAATAGAAGAATCCATATCAGGAATAGCACCAAAAGGTATATGAGTTATGGGCATAGGTGCAACATCAGGGGTAGGAGACAACTCTCGACCAGAAGTCAAAAAATATGGAATTGCCTTATAGAAAGTAACATCAGCAGACACAAAATAGTGAGAAGTAATAGGATCAAAACAATGATACACTTTTTGTGTCTATGAATAGCCTAGAAAAACACACTTCACCACTCTAGGTGCCAGTCGTCCCATCCAGGACCAAATATGTGAACGAATGCCACACACCCAATAACCCGAGGGGGAACATGATAGATTGGTCTATCTGGATATAACACTTGCCAAGGAATTTGCTTATGAAGAGCAGAGTTAGGCATTTTGTTAATAAGAAAACCTGCAGCTAATACCCCACCACCCCAATATAAAGATGGGACAAAATGATGAATCAACATGGTATGGGAAACATCAAGCAAGTGCTTATGTTTCCTCTTAGCCACCCTATTCTGCTAAGAGGTATGAATACAAGGGGTCTGATGCATAAAAGGAATGCCATTGAACTTATAAAAGGAATGCAGGTAAGTACTCAAAATTTCAAGGTATTGTCAGAGCAAAACATCTAAATAACAATAGAAAACTGGGTCTTTATTTCAACAACAAAATTCTCCACAATGTTTCCAACCTCAGATTTACTTTTCATAAGAAAAATCAAAGAAACATGGGAAAAATCATCAACCAAAATCAAGAAATATCTATGTCCTAGCCTATCAGAAATGCTCCTAGGACCCCATACATCCATATGAATAAACTAGAAAGTAGAGTAGACCTAGAGTGAATAAAGATAAGAAAATTGTCATGGTGATGCTTGCCTAGTTGACAAGCATCACACACAATAGAAGCAAGTGGTTGAAATATAAGTTAGAACACATCTAAGTCTCTCGAGGAGAAGATGACCAAAATGAAGATGCCACTAGAGTGGTAACCTAGAGACACCCCCCCAATGACCAACAATAGTAGTAGTAATAGGTGAATGACTAAGATGGTATACCCCTCCTTCCTCACGTCCTCCACCAATTGTCCTCCCCATGAGCTTATTGATAAGTCAATTTTCGCTTTCAAAAATGATGCTTAAGATGATTTGTCGTATTTCTAAGTGGTGGAAAATCGACTAATCAAAGTAATTAAAATAGCCAACCAATGAGGAGTGGGTCGTATCCACAGGGAGGCAATGACCTATTTAAACTTGCACTGGTTAAAATCATATGTTCATGATTAGTTTCGTCAAGAAATTAGATCAAAATCGCTTTTCAATTGTGATAATAAAACATTATCATGATGATATTGTAGTTATGCAAAGCAAGAGGGAGATGCTCATAAAATCAACTAAATAGAATATTATTACCTAAAAATCCCTTCCCCCTCAATGGAAAAAAATGTAAATTTTAATTACAAGCAAAATAAAGGATTTTGTTGTGAGGAGCTCACGCATTGAGGAGGGCTTGGCTGGAGGTGAGATTTGGCGGAGAAGATGAGTGAGCTGAGGGCTTTGCGGCGGTGGCAGCGGCAAGTTGCGAGATGGCTGGAGGTGGTAGGATGGAGCAGTGAAGGAGGGTTCCGGTGGCTGTTGGTACTAGGAAGAGCTCCAAGTGAGCGGCATGGGAGGTTTGCTACCAGTGAGTGATGCGCACGGAGAGGAGGGTGGTGGCTGCTTGTTGGAGGCGCATGCAATCACGCAGGAGGGCTGCTGGCTGCACATGGGAAGTTGCCGCTGCTGCACTAGCACGTAAGCGTGGGGAGTGGATGGGCTAGCGACAAGGAGGCACAGCGAGGGACTGCACGTGCACGAAGTGTGGCACTGCTGGAGGGCGGTTGCTGCTGCGAGTGTGGCGGAGGTGCTGGAGGAGCACACGCTCTGTGCACGTGGGCTAGAGGCGAGGACCGGTGGGGGGTGTGGCTGGTGTGGGGTGCTCTGTTGCTGCTGGAACAACAACTTGGAGTGGCTACGGGAGTGGAGGAGATGGAAGCATGCTTAGATGCACACATAGGTCGAAGGCGAGGAGGCACAGTGGTGGTGGGTAGCACTCACGCGTTTGCGCTTGTTGCTACAGCTGCAGCTGCTGCATGAGCAAAGTGCTCTGTAGCGTGCAGGCAGAGGTGCGTCAAGGAATTGATGAGGGGAGGCGTGCACTACTGGCCATGTTTGCTACATGCAAAGGTGAGTGTGAGGCCGGTGGTGGGCATGGTGACTGCTGAGGTAGCGAGGAGGCATGCGTGTGGAGGTGTTGTGAGGAGATACATGGTGAGCACGGGGTGGTCGAGCAAGCATGGATGGCAATGGTTGTGGTGGTGTACCGGGGAAGAATGGTAGCAAGTCGTGCATCAGTAGATGCACTCACGGTAGGTGAGCTTCAAGGAGTTTGTGCATGGTGGCAACCAATTCCATCCTCTTGGCGCGGCAATCTGCCACCCCACTGGCACATAGTATGATGGAGCTTGGCCGTGGAGGCCCACGGTGGTGGAATGCTGCACGGTGGTGAAATGGGATAATGGCCTCCCTAAGCACAGCTACCTCCTCCTCTCCCTTGTAGTTGCAGCTGCCCGACCAGATCCACCTCTCCCGCTCCTCCATGAGTAGGGGTCTTGAGTGCAGGCAGCTAGCGAAGAGTGAATGCACAGGAGGAGAAAGTGGAGTGGTTGCGGAAGAAGAAAATTAATAAAATAAAATATTAGGATTATTTATACACAAATCCTTAAGTTCTATGTTAATTAAAACAATGTATGTAATGCACCTAATTACATGCCATTCTAAGTCAATTCTAAATGCCTTTAATTATGAATACAATACATGAAGTATGTAATTAAATCAGAAATATAAATTAATCTATTTACATCCTAATGCAGGCTAAATAAATGGATGCGTTACCTTAATGTATAAGCATTTAGACATTTAATTAGCTCACAAATATGAGCATATCAAATGCCCCATGCCCAATTTTTGCTAGTCCCTAACAAATCGTAGCAATAACCTAGCACTCCAACTAGCCAACCCAATCAGCCTTCCTTTAGAAATATGTTGTGTTCAGACTTTAGACCTAAGGTTCCCAAGTAGTTGCTAAGTTACAGACTAGGTCAGCTAAAGACAAGTAGCAGGCACAAGTTTCCCTGATTTCTCACTCTACTCTAAGGTTTATTAATCCCAGAGATTAAAGAATCCGTGCATGTGTATTGGTCTGAGTTATTTGAGGTTGGCATGATTGCCAACCTAGAAATAGAGTAAGAAGGATTTTTTTTTTGTAACATATATATTTTTGTTTGATTCCTCTAAGTCTAACCTTGGATCAGCTATCAACACGGTCTGTGTCAGATTCATTGTCCCCATCACTGAACCTCAAAGGGTGCCTGCTTTTGATACTTCGAGATAGCACTGCCCATAGCGACCCCAAGAACTCTTGGCAATCAACACTTCGAGATAGTATCACCCATGGATTTCTTAAGCAAATTCAGGCCTGTGGCAATCGGCACTTCGAGATAGGGCCGCCCATGGTACCTAAACCGACAATACGCTTACATGCCCCCAGTAGGATGGATATCCTAAGAGACAAGCACCAAGGAGGTGACATGTTATCATCGCATCCTCAAGGTGAGTATGTACTCCACCTCTCCTGCGGCAGGAACTCTTCCAATCAAATTGTGTTTTCAAGCTTCTCCTAAGTCAAAACTAAGAGAACCCGATTTTCTTCAAGAAATGGATTAAGGTGATCACTATTTACACAAGACCAAGTATGTGTGAATTGTGGACACTTAGGTTACGAGGACCTGTAAACCAAAAGGTAGAACAAGACTCCAAGTACTACCCAGCCTTTAACTCAATCCCTAGCTTTCCTTCCTCAGCCTCTTGAGGAATGGTCTGCAACATAACTCCCACTTAAGTTTTTAAGTCTACAAAGGACCCTAAATGTCTAAAGCTAGTATCTCAACTTAGCTTCTAAATTCAGACACCTAGAGTCAACTTAGTCTAACCTCAAGCTCTGGTCTACCTAAGAATGCAAGGTCCAGCCAATTAAGCTTAATGCAATTTTTTTTTCAATGCAAATGTATGCAATGCAGAATGCTTTAACTAAATGCTTGAATGCACTATGTATAAATGCTATGTATATCCCCAAGTTCATTCCCCCATGCCTAAAATCTGCAATGCCCTCATTGCATAGAAGAGTATTACCTGGGTCAGAGTTGGGCTACCGTTATCTTGTTGGCAGCCGAGTAGCCAAAGAATCTGCAAATCAGGTTCTAGGATCACAAAAATAGGCCCTAAAAATGAGCAAAGTAATGCTGGCCTAGAAAATAGGTAACCTAGAATGTTGGCAAGCTGATGATGAATCCTGATAGCAAATGCTCACCCAACCAGGATGGGAATGAAATCATCCCCAGTCACCAGAGGAGGTTCTAAAGGATAAACTGGCATAACAACCTCCAAAGGGGTAAGGGGAGGATGAGAAGGATCCTCCAAAAGAAATGGGGGAAGGAATGGTTCAAAGATAAACCCCCAGGGTGATGGACTGACCATAGAAAGCAATAATCCAAGCCTAGTACTCCATTACAAGAGATATTGGTCTGTTAAGCCCTCCGGTCAAAATAGTAGAGAGCATGTCTTTAAGCCAAGGATCGTCTAGGGTATCCAAGTTTTGAGGTTGCAGGATGGTCATAAGATCTAAGTTGGGCTTAGTTGTCTCGGATTCCATCCCAAACAATCTTTCCAATTCCTCAATTGCATCCCTAGCATTCCTTGCACTATCAGAAGTATCTGCCTGCACTTCATCAATGATCATTTCAACGTATGGAGTCAACATTTCTCCTTTAGACATAGGTGAATCAGAGGATGACTCCGAATCAAATGAAGGCAGGTTGGAAGCAATAGATCTAGGGATTATCCTATCAATCTCATCCCCAGGTTCTTGTTCTTTACTCAAATCCTCCCCGGAGTATATATGTGAATCCACATTAATCTCAGAAGTTGCTTCCAAATTTTCCATTATTTTATCATGAGGAGAGATATCATCAATGGGTGTACTAAGGAAGTCTAATTTGGTCAACTTTGTGACATCCTCGAAGGCTAATTCTTCAAATAAGGCATAATCACCCTTAGTGTCACTCCAAATCTTGAATGTAGGCTCCTCATATAATTCATCCTTCTCCTCATCATACGATTCATCATATACCCGAAGTCTAGAATCATCTAAAATCTCAGTAGATCCCCTAGGGCACTCTATCTAGGGTACATGGTTTACACTAGTAACCTCGAACTCCTCAGGTAGGTGAATTTCTTCATGGTTTGGTTCCCTAAGGGTGGGCTTGAGTTCCATCTCGTGAGCAGAAGGGAAGGCTAGATTAACAACTTGACCTCGACCCACTTCATCAAATGTGATGAAAATACTATCATTTGGGTTGAGGTTTTCCAATGCTACCATCATTCCCTTCTTTTGACTCCAATATAATTCTGGTGGATACTCAACCTGATCATCATCTTCCTCGAGTTGCCACCTCTCTTCATCCCATGTATAGCTACTTTGATATATATCTTCCTCCCACTTAAGGCGTGGACCTCTCAAGGAAGTGTCATCTAGAGGGGAGGTTTCAAAATCAATCCTCGAAAAGTAGCTATTCTCCCTTTCATAATCCCCAAAATTTCCCTCCAACTTAGGGTGTGGCTCTCCCATGGGAGATGTATCTAGCATGGAGGGATGCACTTCATTCTCAATGGGGCAGATTGGGTGGCTAATTTCTTCTTTTTCTTGTTGTCCTGCTCTTGAAGATTCTCCTAACAATTCAATCATTTTATCTTGCATTTTCTGTATTTCCATCTTCAAGGAGGAGAGATTACCATTACTATCAGGAGAGAAGTCAAGCTCAGGCTTATAGTACCTAGGAGTTTCTGTCCAACCATTACAATCAATCAGGGACGGTGGGTTGGGTGTTCCTATGATGTGTGGGATATTGAGCAAGGCAAATCCCACCCCTAGGTTCTGCCCAATGATTTGGGGCTTAACCAGGCCAATACTCCTATAATAGGAGTAAAAAGGATCCCAATGATTGTCATTATGTCCATCAAAGAATGGACCATCTTGGTGTCTGGGATCAAAGATCGCAGAGTGGGGGTAAGGGTGTGGGCAAGGTGTGAAAGGATGAAAGTCAATGTAATCCATTCTAACTCACACCACAATTAGATTCCCCAAGCAAACACAAATCAGAGGACCTTTTAGGTCTTTAGTCAATTAGGCATTTGAGATTTAAGTCCACTTGTAGGTGACAAATCAAGTTATCTAAACAGTTACGTGTCTACTTGTCAACCTACGATACACCTAAGAAGACCTAACTGGAACTTAGGTGATCCTCCCTAAAGCCCAAAATGTTTAGTCACCACCAAACATGGCAAAGAGGGATGCAAGTAGGGTCAAGCCCTTCCTTTGAAGCATTGCTTTCACAGTGCTTCTTAACTACCCTCAATTTGCAAGGTTTGGAGGCAACTTCACCTCTGAAATAAAGTTCGGGTCACTTTAGACCCCAGTAATAGGAGGCTCTAGTCCTAGCGGTTCGAAACTTAAGGAGTGTCTAAACATGTGCCGTGGTGCAAGAGATATAAGTGTGCATACACCGTAAAAGATTTTGAATTTTGAATCTCACGCCAAGTTTGAAATTCAAGTCCTTGGTTTTTAAATGTCCCTCCTTTAATTAGTCCCTTTTTAAAAAAAAAATTAAATGTGACCACTTGTTAGATCTATTCAATATAGATTAGGTGGTCATGAAATTAATCCAAATGCATTTGCATGATAGGTAGAAATGCAAAGTTAAAAGCGCTTACCTGATTCCAGCATTCTTCATGCAATATGCAAGACAGGAAATTAGATCTAGATGGTGCTCATTCAATCCTAAATGATTTGACCTATGGGCAGGCAACTTCTAGCAGGCAGCTCGTGTTTTTTTTATTTTATATATATATATATATATATTTTACCTACTTATGCATAAATAATGAAAAATCAATCCATGAAAGAAAATAAAAATCTAAGTCTAAATAAATGGGAATAGACTCCCGAAAAGTTACCCACATAGGGGCCTAAAAGAAGGTCAGGGAACAAACCCCTCAACTATACCCCAGAACAAGGGTCTCAAACCAAAATGTGCAGGGAAAATTAAGTCTAAAGTCTTAATCCTACTCTAATCAAATCAGAGACTAAATGTGCGAAGATGATCGTCACATCCTCGTCCTTCCTCTCCTGGCAATCTGGTTAATTGCAAGGTGGCTCGAATAATTTCTCCTCTGGCGACGTCAAGGGTCACCTCTCACAATGGCTGGTGTGATGGCAAGTCATAGAATGTGTGTCGCAGATCGTTGCACTCGCACCAGAATAAAAAGATCCAGAGTTAAATATGATTCAAAATTTAAATCAATGTGAACAATTGAATGAATGCCATTTACTTAGGCCTATTGCCTCCCCGGCAATGGCGCCATTTGATAAGTCGATTTTCACTTTAGAAAATGATGATTAAGAAGATTTGTCGTATTTCTAAGTGGTGGAAAATCAACTAATCAAAGTAATTAAAATGACCACTCAATGAGGAGCGGGTCGTATCCATAGAGAGGCAATGACCTATTTAAACTCGTACCGGTTAAAAACATATGTTCACGATTAGTTTCGTCAAGAAATCGGATCAAAAGCACTTTTCAATTGTGATAATAAAACATTATCATGCTAATATTGTGGTTATGCAAAACAAGAGGGAGATGCTCATAAAATAAACCAAATAGAATATTATTAACTAAAAATCCCTTCCCCTCAATGGCAAAAAATGTAAATTTTAATTACAAGCAAAACAAAGGATTTTGTTGCGAGGAGCTCACGCATTGAGGAGGGCTTGGCTCGAGGTGAGATTTGGCAGAGGAGATGAGTGAGTCGAGGGCTTCGCGGTGGTGGCGGCGATGAGTTGCGAGATGGCCGAAGGTGGTCGAATGGAGTGGCCAAGGAGATGGGTTTTGGTCGCTTTTGCTACTGGGAAGAGCTCCAAGCGAGCGGCGCAGGAGGTCTGCTGGTTGTACGTGACGCGCACGGAGAGGAGGGTGGTGGCTGCTTGATGAGAACCTCATCATGAGCCATAACTAGCTCATTTTGACCTAATACAAAGGATAAAAGCTCCTACATAACTCAAGGAAAGGCTTAACTCAGAGAATTCTGAGTTTAAGGAGAAAACAAGTCATAAGGGGTAAAAATGCAATTTTACCAGTATAATCTGCATACAGGGTAATTCAGGGTCCAAACATAGGTCAAAGCAACTTAATAAGAATAAAAGTGGGATGAGATGATCTAGAAAGGGCTACAGCAATTCCAAGGAACTAAATGATAATCTGTAACCCTAAAACAACCCACTTCAATTCACGAGGTTCAAGGCAAAGTAAAAATAGAATAAACCCTCTAAAATTCATAGAAAAATAATCTCTAGGGTTTAGAACCTTCAATTTGGCCTTCAGAACCCATTTTGACCTACATTGAGAACCATGCCCAATTAATAACTTAATTTGGGTTTTCGCATAAATTGACCGGTCAAACAAGGTTTAATATAGAAATGAAATTCACCATCAGATTCCTTAGGTCCTAATTAGTCATGTATAAAAACTTGAGCCTAAGAAGAAACCTCCTTGACCAACTTTACACTTTGGTCCTCATATATTTACTTTCTGGCCCTCAACTTTTGAACCCTCGCATTTTGGCCCCTAACTCTCCTTCGTTCTTTGCGTTCAGGTCCCCCCTGCAAAACCTGCCAGCACCATGCTCCGGCAACCTTGCGCGGAGCATGGCGCCGTGCAGGGTGAGGGGGAGAGCCTGGCAAGTAAACCGGGGGTGCCCTGCGTCGTCAGCCGTCGTAGGGACACCCCCCTGGTCGCTGTAACCCGCCATACCGGCCGTGCGAACGCACGGACGGTATGGGTTTCCATCTCCGGCGTCCTCTGGCGAGGGAGACTCGTCGTCTCCCTCCGCCTTCCTCCCTGATTCGGTCCCTATAAATACCCCCGTCGCTCCACCGTTCTTCCCAGCTCGGATCTGACGGAGAAAACCCCCAACTTTCCTCTCCTCTCACTCCGGCAGACGCCCACCAGCTCCGGCGGTTCCTCCTCCTCCTCCTCTTCGCTCTGCCGCAATACCAGCAGCAGGGACTTCTTCCCCTGCTCTTCCCGCGCCACGCCGCACCCAGCTGGCGCCTCTCCGGCTCTCTGCTTGCCGCCGCCCCTTCCCCTGGGCATCTTCTTCTCCGGCGACAGTCGATACGACTGTCGCCCTGCTCCGGCCCCTTTCGTCTCCGTAGCTAGGTCAGAACTCCTCCCCATCTCCCCCTCTTTCTTTTCCTCACTGTCTTTTATTTGATTAAACCCTCGACCGCTCCTGTCCACCGTCACCCCCTTCGTCTCCGGCCAAACTCCGGCGAGACCCCCCCCTCACCCCAGCAACCCACACGGCTCGCCGACCATCGCAGAACCTCCTCCTCCTCACCCTGATCAACCCCCGCCCTTCCACTTCCCCCACATCACCCTCTGCAACCCCACCGAACAAACCCATCCTCCAACCCACAGTCCGACCAAGGGCAGCCCTTGCACGCCGCCCCACGCCTCGCCACCACCCACACGAACTTCGCCGCACTCTGGCGAAGCTCCCGGCACCTTCTGATTAGGCCGAGAGGCCGTTTTGCTGTGAACAGGTCACCCGACCTCCGCCGCCATTGCCGTGCAGAAGGAGCTGCTTCCGCCTGCAGCTGCAGGCGCGCCACGCCTAGATTCGACTCCCAGGCCTTGCGAGGCATTTCGACAAAGCATCAGGCTCGCAGCTGGGGCGAAGGCCTCGCGTGTAGCTGCGATCACCCGCTGCTTTCTCCGCTGCGGGCGCTCAATTAGGGTGGGACATTTAGTCCCACCTCGGAAAAGTCTGAAGAGGCGCAGCGGTATAAAGCGAAAAAGTGCTGGAGGCTTACTGCCTCAACACACGGGGTGAGGTCCCCTTCACCCGCCCGGTTACCCGGTCTCGTCCGCGCTCACGCCCCGCGGACCTGACCCGACCCGACTTAGACTGACCTGCACTCCTCGCCCACCACTCACGCCGGTGGGCCTGGACCCGGGTGCGACCCGTACCCGGCTACCCGGCAGCTCTGGGAGAGCTATCCTATGAGCGGATTCTGTGAGAGAGAGACGGAGGGGCGGGGGGTAGAGTAGGTTTTGCCCTCTGACGTAAACTCTGAAGTGTGCAGGCACAGGTGAAGAAGAAGGACCGCGGAAGAAGAAGGAAGCTGAGGGAGACACTGTAGCAACAAGCGGTTTAAGTCGTCTGATTGGAAAATCAGACGACGTCCTGAAGGGAAAAGAAGAAAGAAGGAGAGACGACGTCCTGACAGGAAAAAGAAAAGAAGAAAGAAGGAGATCTGAAGAACAACAGAAGAAGGCGAGGCAGAGGAGAACACAGGGAACAACTGAAAGAAGAAGAGCACGAGAAGAAGATCTGAAGAAAGGAAAAGAAGAAGAACAGGACCGCTCTGCAGAAGAAAAAGGAAGAGCAGGAACAGCTGAAAGAAGAAGAAGAACATCGCCACTGCAGAAGAAGAACATCACCACTGCAGATAAAGAAGAAGAAGATAACAGAAGATCTGAGACGAGGAGAAGCAAAGAGAAAAGAAGAAAAGACAACAAATTCTTTCTCTCTCTTTCTTTATTTTTGTAAAAGAAACATGTATATCTCTAGAATACAACTTGCTCCCTGAGTTCGACCTCGGGAACTCTTTTATTTTCCGAGTAAAAAATTTATATATTTGAAATGATGGCAATAACTGGCTATACTACAACGCTATAACAATAAAACCCGGTTATCTCTCGAAGCCACAGCGTTTCACTGCTTGTTGGAGGTGCATGCGATCGCATAGGAGGGCTGCTGGTTGTGCATGGGAGGCTGCTGCTGCTACACTAGCGCATGAGCACGTGGAGTGGATGGGCTGGTGACGAGGAGGCACAGTGAGGGACTACACGTGTGCAGAGTGTGGCACTGCTGGAGGGTGGTCGCTGCTGTGAGTGTGGCTGAGGTGCTGGACGAGTGCGCGTTCTGCATGCGTAGGCTGGAGGCGAGGATTGATGAGGGGTGTGGCCGGTGTGGGGTGCTTTGTTGTTGCTGGAGTAGTAACTTGGAGTGGCTGTGAGCGTGGCGGAGATGGCAGTGTGCTTGGATGCACGCGTAGGCTGCAGGCGAGGAGGCACGGTGGTGGTGGGCAGCGCTCATGTGTTTGCGCTTATTTCTGCAGCTGTAGCTACTGCATGAGTGGAGTGCTCTATAGCGTGCAGGCAAAGGTGCGTCGAGAGATTGATGAGGGGAGGTATGTGCTGCTGGCCATTCCTGCTACACGCGAAGGTACGCGTGAGGCCGGTGGTGGGAACGATGACTGCTGAGGCAGCGAGGAGGCGCGCATGGAGGCTACGCACGTGGAGGTGTTGTGAGGAGATGCGTGGCGCACACGAGGTGGTCGGGTAAGAGTGTATGGCAATGGCTGTGGTGGTGTACAGGGGAAGAATGGTAGTAAGTCGTGCATCAGTAGATGCACTCACGGTAGGTGAGCTTCAAGGAGCTCGTGCATGGTGGTGGCCAACTCCATCCTCTTGGCACGGCGGTTTGTCACCCTGCTAGCCCACGGTATGACGGAGCTTGGTTGTTGATTGCACTACAAAAATACACCTGCAATTGTGTCGTCTTGTGCTATTTCCTAGCATTACCAATGCATATTAGGTTTCCATAGTCGCATTTGTGAAAATACATGCATGCATGCATTTAATTGAGAGGGGAGGAGAGCGAATAAAATGGCCTCGCAATTACATTTTTCCTTAAGTGCTGCTTTGCAAAATTCACCATCTTTTTATTTTTAATTTTATTTGACTTGGAATTCTTCCCGCGGCTGCAAGGAATGGTTCTTCTTCGCACCTTGTCCTGACTCAGCCATGCACTGCACTGCCTCTCCCTGCCAAGCCATGCATGAGCCATGCACAGCCAGGGCATGGCTGTGCATGCTTTCTCCCTCTATAAAAAGAGCTCGGCTCCTTCTTGCAAAGAGAGCCTAGTCTAGCCAAAAAAAAGCCCAACGCAGCTTCTCCTTCTAGGTCGCCTCCTCCCCTCTCCCTCCATATGCAGGACCTCCTCCTCTGAGGAGCCACTCTGCGGGTAGGAGTCCATCACTGTGATGCACACCCACCACCGTGAGACCACCACCGCCCAGCTCATCAAAGAGCCAATGGGCGTGGTGGTCTTCTCTTCCCTGTTTTAGCGTCCAAGCCACTTCAGCCATTGGAGTAGGAGCTTCAAGCTTTGAAGCTCAAAGCGCCGCACGCAGCAACAACAACAAGGCGGCAGCAACCATAAAGGCCCTCCAGAGCACGCCTGCAAGCTGCCCTCACCTCCAGCGCACGCCTGCAGGCACCCTCGCCTCCCGCTTCTTCACGCTGCACTCACCTTTCCGCCTACAGCCAGCCACCGCGCGACCCTGCAGTGGCCGACCAAGCTTCACCGCACCCGCCAGCCAACACCCGCAGGCCACCGCATGCCCTATCGCACTCCTTCGCTCGCAACCCAGCCCTCTCCATGCACTCTATAGCGACGTCCCGCCTGCAAGCCAGCAACCAGTGCACCTCTTTCGCGCATGCGCCGAGCCAGTCGCAAGCCACCCGCACTCACAGCACCGGGCACATGCGGTTGTGCAGCTCGCTCGGCCACTGTAGCCACTGTTCATGCCAGTCAGAGTGACACTGTGGCTACAGTGGGGTGGGTGGTAAGTTTCTCACTTATCCGGTCACCTGGCGCACCGCAACTGGCTTTCGCCCGCATGCGTGTCTCGCCCCGCGTCCTGCTCCAGCGCCCGTCTGCGCGTCTGCGTGCGGTCCTCTGCCAGCACCCACTCCCACCCGCATCTTTGCCTGCGTGTGCCTGCGAGCGCCTGCTCCAGCCCTTCGCGCCCACTACCCAGCTTGCACGCGCCTCTCAGCGTGCATATGCGCTTGCGCACGTGGACTCTAGATGATGCCTGGCTACCTCAGACGACTTAACCGCACTCCTTCACAGCAACTCCAACTCTCTCCCTCTCTCTCTCTCTCTCTCAGCACTCTCTCACTCTCTCTCTATACACACACACACACATATTCACACTCTCGTACACACACCTATACACTAATATATACTTATATATATATATATATCTACTTGTATCTATATATATATTAGTACCTATGTAACTAAGTATTATTATACATATATATATATATATCTATATGCTTATATATATATATACATATATATATATATATATATATATACACACATATATATCTACATATATACATATACTTATATGTATTTATATATATAAATATACATACATATATACATATCTATATATATATATACATATCTATCTACATATATCTATACATACATATATTACTATATACATACACATATATATATATACATATATTTATCTATACATATAGTTACATACATATATATATATAACTACATATATATACCTATATATTTATAACCATATATATATATATACATATATACATATATATATATATATTTTGACATTACTTACCATACATGGTATCGCGGGAATATCTGCACCAGTTGCTGATATTCCCCGATACATGCGTACAAAAAAGCATGGTCACACTCATCTTCCATCAATCCACCTTACACTCCACACAGCACCTCGTCCTGTTGGTTGCATCTTTCTAGACAACGACCAACTCGACACCGTGCTACAGTACATCTTCGCCTCCACCCCCACCCCTTTATACATATATAATATATACCTATATATATATACTATATTTACTTTATTTCTGTTTCTCTTTCCTGTTAGTAAAAAGATAAAAAAATATATAAAAAAGAAAAGATAATCTTTGAGTTCCAGGTACTCCTTCTTGCGAACAGCAAGACCCATTTTGGAACCCTGATTTGGCTCAAAGCCAAGAACCTAATTTTGTGGGTGTGCCTCAAGGACAAGAATTATCAGAAAAAAACCTAAATAGAAAAACACCAAAAACACAATAAACGAACGGAAGAGATTCATTGTATGACAAGCGTAGAAACTTGACTTCTAACCCCACTTCCTTGAGTTCGACCCTGGGCCTAAAAGTGACAAAGATAAAATCAAGTAGGCCAGGTAAAAAAAATTTTTGTAAAGAGATGGTTAGGCTCAATTAGGTTAACCACTATACACACTTCAACAATAAAATCACCATATTAACACGACCTATCCAGGCCCGACCAACATCCCTCTCAAATGGCGCCGTTGCCGAGGAAGTGCGCCTTCAAGTAAGTTTCTATTCCATTCCTTTCATTTTTTTCTCTTCTCTCTTCACGGGTGTCTCTGTTTTTGGTGTGCAGGTAAACCTGTTGCAAGGAGAAGACAGGCAGACGAAACCAGAGACGTGCGTAGATCCAAGGCAGGAACGAGAGCATGAAGACGCCGACACCGCACTGAAGCTCCGCACACGTTGCTGCACAAGTAAGTCTTTCTTTCTTAGCAACCTAGGTTAACTTGTTACCTTAATAAAAAAAAACTAAAAACTAAAAAAAAAAAACTAGAAAAACTTCTTGGATCTCTTGGGGCAAGTGGATTAAAATTCACTTGTTTGATTAATTGCCTTTACCCCCACCGCCTCGGGATTTCCCGCCCTACTTCACATAGTGAAAATCCAAGAATCTTGATTCTTGAATTTTTCGCCGTGTGAAGTATTATTTGAGGCAAATAAAAAGATTGATTGCACCCCTCTTTGCCTCATTTATCTGCAACTTCGGGATCACATTTTTGGTGGGGAGACTTGGAATTTAGTTGATTCCAACCCCACCACGACTTTTCAACTTGCTTAAGTTTCGATCCCGAATACTTCAACCCCAACAATTTGATTTTCCTTATCTTTTGGTTGAGCCTTGTGTGTGGACATCTTTTTGGTGATTGGGAGCACTTGAATTGAAGTGCTTTGGCTCCCTTTCACACGAATCTAAAACTGATTCGTGCATCCACACATAGAAATCTCCATCTAGGGAAGCCCATTGCATTGTAGCATGTATTAACCAATTGACATTGAAGAAGGGTTTGTTGGGCTTAGAAGAAAACTTGTATTCTCTCAAAACCCGGAGATTGGTTGAATTGGTATTTCAGCGAAATCCTAAAATCCATACTACTTAAGGCTGAATTCTAAAAACCAT
Organism: Thalassia testudinum; assembly: GCA_037157565.1. Taxonomy (NCBI): domain Eukaryota; kingdom Viridiplantae; phylum Streptophyta; class Magnoliopsida; order Alismatales; family Hydrocharitaceae; genus Thalassia; species Thalassia testudinum. The sequence continues at coordinate 17,665,813 of JAZHRO010000062.1, read as the reverse complement.
TCGCCAATTAAAACTTCAATTCGGGGAGATTTACCAGTTGCATGCTTGTTCTACACACTCTGAAAATCAATCACTTGGGCATTACCAATAAACAATGCCCTTCACATTCCAAAAGCACTTGATCCTAAGCCTCTAACTAAAATTGGTAGTAACTTGACCCTTACTAATGATTGGAGGTCTAACTACCTGCATGTAGCATCTACGTGCTGGTGAGGCTTCCCGCGTGCTATCGGGTGTCTAAGACTAGGGTAAACGGCCTTTCAATCTGGCCCGGTAGTTCCGCGATGCTCGCATTCGATTTCGTAGTTCATGATAGTAGGTAACTTAGATCTTTAGGTCTAAGGGCACACTGTAGAGGTTAGGAATTTGATTGTATTGATTTGCCATCAAGTGTACCTTTGTGACGTCATTTCTCTCATCTCTTTTCCCTTCTTATCTCCCCAATTCTTCCTGTGGTAGTGCATGTTTCGGTGGAGATCACAAAACCCTAAACTGTGTGAATTGTCTCATAAATTTAGAAAAGAAGCTGAATCGTCCTCCTCCACGAACATGGCTACACGCCCACCACCAAATCCCGAGGGAGGAAACAACCCTCAAAACCCACTAGGTGGTGGAGCCTTAGATCCCATAACCCACCTCTAAGCCCAAATGGAAATGTATAATGAACAAATTGAAGCCATTCAGGAAACATTGGAGGAAATGCAGAACCCTCTCGAATGGGAGGAGCCTAGGTCTCTTAGCTCTTATCAGAATCCCGCTGCTACAGAGACCATAGGATAAATTCAGGTCCCCATGGGCAGGGACGACTGTGAACTGAAACCTAACATAATTGGCCTAATAAATTTTCACTTCCATGGTCTTGCAAGTAAAGATCCTTTTCTCCACTTGGAAGACCTAACTCGATTGGCTGAAACTGTTAAACCTAGAAATATCGGGTTACTAATAGTCCTCATGAAAATGTTCCCATTTTCATTGCGGGATAAAGCGTCGCAGTGGTTACGCACCCTTGGGAGAACCATCAACTCTTGGGAAGAGATGCGAACAGCGTTTCTCAAGAAGTTGTTCCCAATCGGGCGAACCAATGCGCTTCGCTGTGCTATCACTTCATTTACGCAACAAAGCGGTGAATAATTTCATGAGGCATGGGAGAGATATAATGACCTCCTCAGGAAGTGTCCGCACCATGGTCTGCCTAAGTGGCATAGAGCCAAAATTTTCTACTATGGGCTAAATGAGACTTTGAAGCAGATTACAGATGCTTCCTGCGGGGGGAACTTTATGAATAAAGATGAGAATGGAGCATTTGAATTGTTTGAAAATATGAGTGAAAACTCAATGAACAATGCCTCCATTGTCGCCATTAATCGTACCAGCCAGTCCCGAAATGTCCACGAAATTGACACGGGACCCTCCCATTCATCCACTGATCTCAGCCTTATCCCATAGAAATTGGATGAAGTCTCTGTCATGCACAAGAAGTTGGACGAGCTTCTAGCCAACCCCACCCGTTCTATGGCAAACACCCCCACCTCACCACTTTGTCACAATCCCAATTCTTCCAACACCAGCCTTATCCCGAGAAACCCCGTAAGACCTTCCTTACTGAGTGACGTGCCGAGCGACTCGGTAGGTCATGTGGAACTGGCTTCTGCGAGCCAGTATTTCGACACGGAGGACCAAGCCTCCGTGTGCTCGGATGCATATTTACATGCGGATGCATCTTCTGGCATAGAAGACGCTTGTGCCCTGGAGAACAACCCGTTCTCTACCACTTATAACCCAGGGTGGCTCGATCTCAGGGCACTCTTCCTGCCCAACCTGTTCCAAACCCGTGAAACTTCATACCCCATGGTCCTCAACCACAGGTACGACCTTCTCAGGGGCAGGTTAATTAGATTCTGCAAGGTCCGAGCATTCCACCAGGATTTCAGGCTAATCCCGCTGCAGCACCGCACTCTTATGTCCCTATTGCAAACCCTCCTCCACCGTATGATCCCACTGGACCCGCATCGTCCAATGCTATCACTACGAGGAGCGGTAAGCAAACCGTCGATCCACGTCGACCTAATCCTGGCCCATCTTCTTCATCACCCTCTCATTCGGGATGCGCACCACATTCGCGAGAGGACGATACACCTGAATTGGTGCCAGAATCAGTCCCATTCCCTGAGGCTCTACTGAGGGAGCCAAAAGGCAAAAAGAAAGATACGTAGGCCTTTGATAACCTGCGTAATTTGTTCAGGGATGTAGAAATCAAGGTACCCCTGCTCGAGGCTATCGACCACATGCCTACTGTCGCCCGATTTTTCAAAGACTACACAACACCCAGGCGACGGTCAAAGAAAACCAAGAATCTGATGGTTCTCTCGCCTCATGCGAGTTGTGCTATACTGTCAAATCTACCACCAAAGCAGAAAGACCCAGGCACACCGCTCATTTCCTGTAGCATCCAAGGCTGCAATTTTAGCCGTGCCCTGCTTGATCTAGGATCTTCCATTAATCTCATACCAACCATCATGCTTGAAAAATTTTCCTTGGGAAATCTGAAACCCACCCCTGTCACGTTACAGTTGGCAGATTGTTCTGTCAGAATCCCAAAGGGTGTGGTGGAAGATGTGGTGGTTAGGGTCAACAGTCTCTATTTTCCTGTTGACTTTCTTGTTTTAGATATGGAAGTTCCTAGCTCAATTTCTGATTTTCCGATCATCCTTGGTCAACCTTTCTTGGCCATAGCCCGTGCCCATATCGACTGCGAGTCAGGCTGTATTGAGATTGTCGTTGGATCTGAAAAGCTCAAGCTTAATATCTTCAAGGCAGCCAAAAACTTTGATTGAGATTGTATCGAGGATGACACGTCTGACGAGGACATGGCCGTCAGCGCATGTATCGGACTAATTGGGACCTATCTGACTGCTGCGGATTACCTGTAAACATTGATGATTGCCTGACCAACACATATTGTGATGTTCCCCCATCCCTCCCTTGTCCCGTACCTTCTCCTGACTAGACTTCTGATGAGGTTTCCTCCGCTTCCCATACCTCGTGGTCTGAGTCTTATCCAGGCTACTCACCGCCGGTCCACACTCTTGAAGACCAGATTGCCCTTTCTTTCCCGCCAAATCAGGTGGATTTGCAAATCCACACTGGGACCTTGAGCCCACATCCTACTCACTGGGGCTATTCCCTTTTGGATCCATATATCCAAGAAGCCCCTCTTCTTGGCCAATCTGAGGGCCAACTTCTTCCTCCTGACTTGTTCTCCGATCCACCTGGGACACTCTCATCCCAGGAAATGCCACAACACTCACTATCCACCATCACTTTTCACTTCACTGTTACGCTCACTGCACTTTTCACTTCACCACCCACCCTACCACCCTACTGTATACCCTGCACTTCAGCTCTCGTTACCCGATCTTTCATCCTTTCTCTACCCTTCCCTGCATGCATATGAGGACATAGCATCGTTTGGCATGGGAGGGTGGATAGGCATCCTTAGGATCTGGGTATTTTATGGTATCATGTAGTTTCCACCTATTTATAAATATGTAAGAAAAAGAAAAAGAAAAAAAAAATATAATAATAATAATAATAAATGGTGTTTAGTAATGATCTGAAGGCTGAAACAAAAATACAATAAGTGTTTATGGATATTCAACCTCTGTTTTAAAGACTGTCGAGGCCACAAAAGTTTGATTCGCTCAGGCTCAGCTTAATTCACTTGAGCATTTACAAGATAGATCGGAATCTCTCCTAACTAAAGACGTATTCTTATACCTGAGACACCAGTACAGGATTCGATGGTTTGCTTCTACTTGAGAGCGTAAGTAATCTTGGTTCACACTATACATATCAAGAAAGACTAGGTGAACATAAGATCCAACCCTTGTGTTCATTAGGGAAGGTGGAGTCCTTACCTGTGCGTGCAGGTAGACTTTTTATCCCAGGCTTTAGTCTTGTGTTTAGGAGAGACTCTTTCCACCAAAAAGGAACTCTCCCACCAAAAAGAAAAAAAAAGTGTGCTCCTCCAAATAATGTTGTAAGAGATATACTGACACGTGCTTCAAAAAAAAAAAAGTTCTTCAGGGCAAAAACCCTGTCAGAAAAAAAAAGAAAGAGATGCAAATAAGTCAGTATATCGCACAAATATCTGTAAAGTCCTCCCCCTACAAAAAAAAAAAAAGTTCTTCAGGGCCGAAACCCTGTCAGAAAATGGGAGTTGAGTTGTTGTCATCTTTTTAAAGGGTCAATCCGAAGACAGGAGCTGAAACTGGGACCAACCTTTACTTAAAAATTCATGAAACCCTGGGCTTGAGTCTTAATGTTCATCTGGTCAGTCTTGATCGTTCACTATGCACAAGCCATAACCTCTTCAGCTCTCGAGTATGGCAAAAACCTCCTGGGTCTTGGAAACCGTACTTAAGGTTTAAATATCAAGAGTCTAGGTTAGTTGAGAGATGATCTAGGTCATATAAGATTTAAAGTACTGGTAGTCTTCTCTACAATTGGTTCTCACAATAGCCAACAATAAACACACCTACGTTGCCTCAGAAGAAAATTTTCAGCTTAAAGATCATTTCTAAATACATTACAAAAATGTTTTGCTAGGGACTAGCAAAAGATAGGTATGGGGGTATGATTGCACCGCAAAAATACACCTGCAATTGCATCGTCTTGTGCTATTTCCTAGCATTACCAATGCATATTAGGTTTCCATAGTCTCATTTATGAAAATACATGCATGCATGCATTTAATTGAGAGGGGAGGAGAGCGAATAAAATGGCCTCGCAATTACATTTTTCCTCAAGTGCTGCTTTGCAAAATTCACCATCTTTTTATTTTTAATTTTATTTGACCTGGAATTCTTCCCGCAGCTACAAGGAATGGTTCTTCTTCTTCGCACCTTGTCCTGACTCAGCCATGCATGAGCCATGCACAGCCAGGGCATGGCTGTGTATGCTTTCTCCCTCTATAAAAAGAGCTCAGCTTCGTCTTGCAAAGAGAGCCTGGTCCAGCCAAAAAAAAACCCAACGCAGCTTCTCCTTCCAGGCCGCCTCCTCCCCTCTCCCTCCATACGCAGGACCTCCTCCTCTGAGGAGCCACTCTGCAGGCAGGAGTCCATCACTATGGTGCACACCCACCACCGTGAGACCACCACCGCCCATCTCATCAAAGAGCTGGTGGGCATGGTGGTCTTCTCTTCCCTGTTTTAACATCCAAGCCACTTCAGCCATTGGAGCAGGAGCTTCAAGCTTTGAAGCTCAAAGCTCCGCACGCAGCAGCAACAGCAAGGCGGTAGCAGCCGCAAAGGCCCTCCAGAGCACGCCTGCAGGCTGCCCATACCTCCAGCGCGTGCCTGTAGGTGCCCTCGCCTCCCACTTCTTCACGCTGCACTCACCTTTCTGCCCGCAACTGGCCACCGCGTGCCCCTGCAGCGGCCGGCCAAGCTTCACCACGCCTGCCAGCCAACACCCGCAGGCCACCACACGCCCTGTCATGCTCCTTCGCCCGCAACCCAGCCCTCTCCGCGCGCTCTGTCGCGACGTCCCTCCCGCAAGCCAGCAACCGGCGCACCTCTTCTACGCATGTGCTGAGCCAGCTGCAAGCCACTCGCACTCACAGCACCGGGCGCAAGCGGTTGCACGGCTCGCCCGGCCACTGTAGCCACTGTTCACGCTAGTCAGCGCGACACTGTGGCTACAATGGGGTGTCCGGTAAGTTTCTCACTTATCCGGTCACCCGGTGCACCGCAACCGTCCTTCGCCTGCGCGCGCATCTCGCCCCACGTCCTGCTCTAGCGCCTGCTCGCGCGTCTGCGTGCGGTCCTCTGCCAGCGCCTGCTCCCGCCCGCGTCTTTGCTCGCATGTGCCTGCGAGCGCCGGCTCCAGCCCTTCACGCAGCGTGGTGCGCTGCGCTCCTTCCTCCACTCCCACTCCCCTGCCTGCGCACGCCTCTCAACGTGCATACGCGCCTACGCGTGCACGCATGGACTCCAGACGATGCTTGGTTGCTGCAGACGACTTAACCATACTCCTTCAGGCCAACTCCAGCTCTCTCTCTCTCTCTCTCTCAACACTCTCTCACTCTCTCTCTGTACACACACACACACACACATACCCACACTCTTGTACACACACCTATACACTAATATATACCTATATATATATACATATATATATTTATATCTATATATATTTATATACATATATATATATCTACTTATATCTATATATATATTAGTACCTATATAACTAAGTATTATTATACATATATACATATACTTATATACGTATACATATATATATACATATATATGCACATATACTTATATATATATATATATAAATATACATACATATATACATATCTATATATATATATACATATCTATCTACATATATCTATACATACATATATTACTATATACATACACACATATATATATATACATCTATATAGTATTATATACATACATATAAATATATATATATATACATATATTTATCTATACGTATAGTCACATACATATATATATATATATAAATATAACTACATATATATACCTATATATTTATAACCATATATATATACATATAGATATATTTACATATATACATATATATATATATTTTCACATTACTTACCATACGTGGTATCGCGGGAATATCTGCACCAGTTGCTGATATTCCCCGATACAAGCGTACAAAAAAGTGTGGTCACACTCATCTTCCATCAATCCACCTTACACTCCACGCAGCACCTCGTCCTATTGGTTGCGTCTTTCTAGACAACGACCGACTCGACACCGTGCTACACTCCATCTCTGCCTCCACCCCCACCCCTTTATACATATATAATATATACCTATATATATATACTATATTTACTTTATTTCTATTTTGCTTTCCTGTTAGTAAAAAGATAAAAAAAATATATAAAAGAGAAAAGATAATCTTTGACTTGCAGGTACTCCATCTTACGAATAGCAAGACCCATTTTGGAACCTTGATTTGGCTCAAAGCCAAGAACCTAATTTTGAGGGTGTGCCTCAAGGACAAGAATTATCAGAAAAAATCTAAATAGAAAAACACCAAAAACACAATAAACGAACGGAAGAGATTCGTTGTATGGCAGGCGTAAAAACTTGACTTCTAACCCCACTTCCCTGAGTTCGACCCTGGGCCTAAAAGTGACCAAGATAAAATCAAGTTGGCTAGGTAAAAAACATTTTTGTAAAGAGATGGTTAGGCTCGATTTAGGTTAACCACCATACACACTTCAACGATAAAATCACCATATTAACATGACCTATCCGGGCCTGACCAACATCCCTCTCAGCTGTGGAGGCCCACGGTGGTGGAATGCTACACGGGGGTGAAATGGGATGGCCTCCCAGAGCACAGCTACCTCCTCCTCTCCCTTATAGTCATAGTTGCCCGATCAGATCCATCTCTCCCGCACCTCCGTGCATGGGAGTCTTGAGTGCAGGTAGGTGGCAAAGAGTGAATGCACAGGAGGAGGAAGTGGAGCGGTTGCGGAAGAAGAAAATTAATAAAATAAAATAATAGGATTATTTATACACAAATCCTTAAGTTCTATGTTTATTAAAATAATGCATGTAATGCACCTAATTACATGCCATTCTAAGTCAATTCCAAATGCCTTTAATGCAATGCATGAATTATGTAATTAAATCAGAAATATAAATTAATCTATTTACATCCTAATGCATGCTAAATAAATGGATGCGTTACTTTAATGTATAAGCATTTAGACATTTAGTTAGCTCACAAATATGAGCTTATCACTTATCCTGCAAGACACATGACTTGGCTTCAAATATGGCATGACAATTCAATTCTCTTGTTATACTACTCATAGAAAGTAAACTGAGAGAAAAATTAGGAGCATATATGTTTGCAAGGCAAAATCGATGTTCAAAATTATCGCGTTGCAGTATAGTCGAAATTGTTTTGAAAACAAATATAATTTTTATTACTCGAATAAGTTCCGAGGTTGAACATAGGGAGCTATATGAGATTTAGAAATCAAGATCACAATTCAAACTGAAAGAAATTGCAATAATATCAGTAGCAATGTGCAAAAATATGGGAGTAAAATGGAGATTTAGATCACCAAATACTCCTACAATATCACCAAGGAACTAAATGTAAATGTATATGCAATGAGAGCTAATGATCTGCCGTCTGATTTGTAAATCAGATGACTTAAAGTTGTATGATTCTTCTTCTTTTCTTCTTCTCTGCTTCAGCTGTGTCCTTCTCTTCCTCTCTTCTTCTCTTCTACTTCTTCTTTCTTTAGCTCTTCATCTTCTTTCATCTTTCCTTTTCTGACTCTTCCTTTCTTCTTCTTCCTTCTGCCTTCAACCTTGCAAGCCTTCCCTTCTTCTTCAGCTTCTACTCTGACCTCCTCTTCAGAATTCAACTAAGTGTTGGCCAAAGATCATTATAGCAAAACCCTCCCCCTACCCACGCAACTCTCCTCTCTTTTTCTCTCTTAGGATCCACTCTCCCAGAGCCAAAGGTATCCAAGTTATCGGGTCAAGCGCGTACCTGGGTCCAAGCTCACCAGCGTGCGGTGGTGAGCGAGGAGTGCAGGTTGGGTCGGGTTAGGTCAGGTTCGCAGGTGAGGTGTCACGGACGAGGCCGGGTGAAGGTGAGAGGGACCTCACTCCATGGTAACTGAGGCGAACAGATGATTGCACTTTTTCAATTTATGCGGGTGTGTGGCTTCAGAACTGCCCGATGTGGGACTATCCGCACACCCTTTCTTCGCGTGGCCACAACAGAGATCACCTTAGCAATTGCCTCAACGATTGAGGCTCACGACTGCAATTAAGGACCTGGGTGTGTGTGCAAGAGACTTCCGCACGTCTTGAAACTTTATCCTGGGCGTGGTAGCACCTAGGGCAGCCTCAAGCAAGCTTCAAGCTTGCTCGTCAATGGCATTGAAGGTCTGAACCTAAAAACAATAGAACGGCCTTTCGGCTATGTTAAAGCGCTCAGGGAGTATCGTCGGAGCATGACGGATGTGATGGGAGTGGTGTGACAGTGATAGTGAGTGCGTATCTTGGTCAGACTGTGAGCACGTGAGTGGGTGTGTTCGGGGGGTGGCTTAGGTGGATGACGAAGTGAATAAAGAGAGGGGAAGTGATCAGTGAGGTATGGTAATGGTCGTGGGCTTTTCGGCGAGGGTTTTGGTGGCCTGTAGAGGTGGGATGGCCTTGCCGGAGGGGGTGGCCGGAGATGGAGGAGATGGAGGTGCGAAGGGGCATCAGTGGTAGATTTTGGAAAGTAAAGAGCGAGGAAGAAAGTAGAGGGGATAGGAGACTTAGCTAGGGAGTTGATGGACGAAGGGGGGTAGTAGGGCGTCGGGTCTTGTGTGGCTAACGTCGGAGACGAAGGCGGCTCCAGTGAGGTTGGAACGGCGAGGATGAAGAGGAACAGGCATCTGCTGGTACGGTGAGACGCGGAGAAGAACAAGGAAGAGGAATTCATCGCTAGTATGGAAATCAGATGACTAGAAAGGGCAGAGGGGATCGTTGGACGTCGAGGAGCCTTCGGCTGTGAGAGGGAGAGATGAATTGAGGGGAATCACGGCTGAATTCGAGCATGGAGAATGCGGGAGGATCTGGGCTTCTTTAAATAGAGATCTAAGTGGCGGTTAGGGCTTGGGAAGCAAGCTTCCCAAGCTTGGAAGGTCGCAGGACTTGGGAGCTGTTAAGATACCAAAATCTCTCATGTGTTTGCATGAGATTGGGAGGGAATCAAACCACATAGATGGGTTCACACTAGAGAGAATTTCTCAGAGGATCTCCCTTCCAATTTTGGAAGAGATTCTCCAAGCAATCAAGGAGATATTCCCTATCAAAGGTCGCCGGAGTAGGTTTCCTCCACGATAATGGTGGAGGGACCTAATTGTGAAGATGACGAAGAAGCTAGGTGGCTGTATGCAAGGGTTTTTGAAAGTCAGGGGTAGAAATGTAATTAGACAGAACCTTTTTTCAAACTAGGTGAAGGAAAACTCATCTTGGGTCCAAATTTTGGTACAAACCTAATTTTGACCAAAGGAATCCAATGGTGAAGTTGGATTTTCGTTTTGACCATGTTTAACTAGCTAATTTATGCACAATTCTAAATTAGGGCAAATATCTGTCTGACACTCCATTTTAGGTCAAGATGGTTTCTCATGGCCAAATTGAAGGTACTAAACCCTAAAGAATATTTTTCGATGATTTTTAAAGGGTTTAAGTGAATTTTATATTGACCATAACCTTGGTTAATTAAGTGAGCCTGTTTTTAGGGTTTCAAAAGTCATTTAATTCTCAGAACACTCACAAACCCTTTTCTATCTAATCCAACCCACTTGTTATCTTGTTAAGACCATTTGACCTTTATTCAGCCCTTGAGAAAACTCGTAGTTGTACTACATTGGTAAAATTATAGTTTTAACCCTAGTTTCTTATTTTTCCCTCAGAATGCTTATACAGTGAATTATGACCTTCAGTTGGTTATGCAGGAGCTTTTATTGACTTCATTGGGTCAAAGTGAGCTAGCTAGGGTTCATGATGGTGTTCCCATCATACCCCCATGCCTAGATTTTGCTAGTCCCTTAGCAAAATTTCAAGGTATCAACTTTGATTCTAGACCGTGAAATCTTTTGATACTCAAAACTGTGATGTGTGCTTTCTTTTGTAGATTATGTTAGAATGTCGATAGTGAGCCTAGAGGTACTCAAGTACCAACCAAGATCCGGACCTAACCATCTCTAGCCTTAGTCTGCCACGAAGGTTTCTAAGGCCCACAGGAACTATCCTAAGGTTTGTTGAACTCTGCGGTTAAAGCACCTGTGCTTGTAACATGTTTTAGCCTCAGTTCAGTTTGTAGTGCATTTTTGTCAGAGAGAGATAGAGGAATTTTCTTTATTTTTGGAGAGTTTTTTCTCTCTTTTCTTTTTATTTCTAGCTTCGGATTAGTTTCACAACATGGTCTGTATTGGATTCCTAGTCCCCATCATCATTCCTCGAAGTGTACCTGGAAATCGATGCTTCAAGATAGCATCGCCATGGGAACCCCCAGAGCCCTGGCTTTCAAGATTTCGAGATAATCCTGCCCATGGTGTTCTGTAGCTAAATCCAAACCCTAACATTCGACATTTCAGGATAATGCCAGCATGGCATCTGAACCAGCACAGGGTTCTTACATGCCCCCGATAGGATATGTAGATATCCTAGGAGACAAGCATCGAGGAGACGATATGTTATTGTGCATCTTGGAGGGGAATTTCCCACCTCTCCACGCTGGGAACTCTTCCAAATCAACTTGTGTTGATCAGCCGCTCCTAATCTAGCTGACCTTTTCAGAATAATTTAAATGCATTTGCGTGATTTTGATACTTAAGTGCACTAAACTAGACTGTGTGTGGATTTTGGTGCCTAGGCTACCAAGTCTCGCAAATCGGAGGTCAGTTAACGAGGACAAATACTCCCTAAGCCTTAGACCTAATACTTAAGCTCCGCATTTTCCCCAACCTCTTGAGGATTATCTAGATCTTAGCGGGTACTTGAATTTTTAAGCCTAGGATTATAGCCCAAAAGGCCTAAAATCAACATTTCTACTAATCTCTTCTTTGTTTCATTAGCATTTTTTGCCTTTCATTTTCTTTCTTTTGATATGGTCTAGAACTAAGTCAATTCCTTAATTTCTTACTAATGACTACCTCTTTTTCCTTTTCTTTTCAACTTGTGCTCCTTTTTGACATTTCTATCTCCTCCCCTTTTTCTCCTCAAAATTTGATATGCCACCAAAATTTCCTCTCCTCTCATTTTTTTTTGTTCTTTTTCAAGAATTTTTTTATTTTTTTTGGCATTTTTGGGATATGTGATTTTTTTGATGAAACCCTTCTTGTGAGATGATTTTCACGACGTTTTGAACTTTAATACACCCCCATGCCTACGATTTGTAATGTCCTCATTGTAAATTAGGTGGGTTCGCGTTCAGCTTAGATCATTCATTAGAATAGGTTTTGGGTGGGTGAATGGGTCGGGATGACTGTTGCGAATGATTTCAAGCTCAGGTACGTGTACCAGAGGTAGAGTCGGTTGTTCTAACGGAAGAACCCTAAAGTGCAATATGAGTTTAGCATAGGATGTGTTAAGAAAGGTTTTGGGTTTTTCAAAATTGACGGGTTGCCTCCAGTTAAGCGTTAAGTTTAACGCCATCGGCCAGGCACAATGAGCTCAGGGAGAATGGAGGGTAAAAGATGTCTCAGCCAAATTTGTATCGATAAGTTCAATGAACGGTTTGAGTCTCTGACCGTTCATGACAAAAGGTTCTGAATCGTGGCTGAGTTGACTGATTTCAACAGCTCCATTTCCAAACACTACTAGGAAAGGGAGAATTGGTGACGATTTTGGGAACTGTCACCAAAAGTAACCTATGGTGACAGTTCCACTCAAAACCGTGACCATAGAGGGAGAGTAAGAATTGCTTTATGCTTTGGTGCCAATTCCAAGTGGGGCCATGACCATAGGTTACCTTTGGTGACGGTTCCAAGTGGAACCGTGACCGTATACTTCCCTTTGGTGATGGTTCCACTTGAAACCGTCACCATAGCCTTTCCTCGTGAGCTCGCCCTCTCCGACATATCCCTTCAGTGATGATTTCAAGTGAAACCATCACCATAGCCTTCCCTTGCTTGCTTGCCCTCTCCCGCATTTCCCTTTGGCGACAGTTTCAAAATTTTCACATCCCTCCCGTGCACCCTCCTCCGAAATTCCTCGCCGCCGACTTCCCTAAAAATCCAGTCATACCACCATAGCCTTCCCTCTCCCCCGACTCCCCAACCCCCTCCTCGACGGCGTCAGCCCCCTGACCATTGCCTGCCCTCTTCCCTCTCCCGACGACGGTGCTTGTCCGAACTCCCCCTCAAGGTCGCCAGCAGCACCTCGCCTACCCCTCAAGATCATCACTGAAAACCAACTCCTGCTGCCATTACCTTCCTAAGCCCTCGACTCTCCAACTAAATCCTTGATGACATCACCTCCCCGAACCATCCCCAACCCCCTTCCCTCTCTTAATGAAGGCGCCTCCCCTGACCATCCCCTCCCTAGCAACACGTCTCCTCCCCCTCAAGACCACTACCTCTCTCCCTCCCTCATCTTCCCCAGCAGCACCTCCATTACCACTACTGCTGCTACAAGTAGGGTTAATCCACCACTCTTCTATCATTTTATTTATTCACTTATTTCATACCTCCTCCAACTCCACTTCTCTCGATCTCCTATTATTATTGTTGTTGTAGTACTTGGTGGATTTATTGGCTGCGAGGTGGCTCAACGAGATCTATTGACCTTGGGTTGGCTCAAGGGTTTACACGCACGCTAGGTGTTTGATGGTATGAGAACAAGTTTTGAAACTAGGAAGCCTTTTTTGGTCATAAACAACCTGCATCAAGGAAGCTTCTTAGATAATCTTATGTACATCATGGTAGCTTTGCCACAGACCAGACCATTATTAGATGGTTAATCCCTCTACCCATGATGTGTTTTGTTAGTGTGGAGATGAAGAAGAGGGTGTTTGTTGCTCATGACCAAAAGGAAATCCTCTTGTTGCCTTCTTTTTTTTCTCTTCTAGTTTTCTTGAGGTCACATGATGAGTTTCCAATCTTAGGTCTTTACAAGGCTCTGTGCATTTAATTCTTTTATCGCTGCTATTTGGTGGTGTGTGTGTGTGCTTTGAAATATCTCCAAGGGGGGTTGTTGATTGGTGGACGTGGTGGATGGATGTATCATGTAATTAATGAGGTGTAAAGTATAAGGGAATAAAGTTCCAGATCAACTACAATGCGTGGGTGGTGAAGGGTTGAGGGGCGGCCGAAAGGCTAAGGGAGATTGTGATGGGAGGAGGGGAGATCTCCATTTGTTGGAGCTGATCCTAGAGTGGAGGAATCTGAATGGTACCTCCAAAGTTGTTAATGGAAGAGTCAAACATAATATCTACTTAAAATGTTATGCCATTGATCCATGGAGAGACAGGAATCGAAGCCTACAACCTACAAAAAAAAAAGTGTTAGCCGTGAGAAATGGAACTTTCTGCAAAGAAGTAATTAAAATTGTCAGTGGCCTTTTTGACCATCTCTTGTGAGTTGATAATCATATGCATGGTTACTGTGTGCTAAAAGGTGGGTGTCAGGGTGTGATGTCTCTATGAATGGTTGTTAAGTTGGGTGGCAGCAAGGAGGTGTATGTAAGGAATATGATTTCAAGCTTGGATCCTTATTCTGTTCATTTAACTTGGGGACTAAAGGAAGATGCAGGCGTTGTTGGTCTGCTCCTACGGGTCCATTTGTCATAGAATTAAAAATGAGGCATTATCTTTCACCTCAAGGGTAGTTACTACATAAATGAATAATATATGGTATTAAGGGACATCATATAATTTTTTTTTATTCTTGTTTTCATCATCTCAAAGTATACTTTACATCTACCTTGACAAATTTTTATTACAAATGAAAACAAAAATTACTTGCATCATATCCACTTATATATTGTATCTATTTTCATTAATGTACTCATAATACAAATGAAAACAAAAAGAAAGAATAATATAAGAATTTAATCATCACTTCTATTGTTTACTAATCCATCACATACTTCATTACTTTTAAACCCTACATCTTTCTAAAGTTTGTCTAGTTTTGAACTTTAAACTTTATTAAGTGAGGCTTTAAGTTTTTTCACTGCTGCGTTCGGTAAGAGTTGAGTTTACATAAATGTGACCCAAATGGAGAGGTTTGTAACTATTTTCAAGCTTAGATCCTTTAAAGTGTGGCCCTTCATGTAATTCCAAGCTTGGATCTAGGCAACGTCTTTTGGCTGCGTCGATAAGGTTATGGAAGAGCATCAGCATAGCAAAAGAAAAAAGACAAATTGACTTCGATCTTTTGATATGCATTAGGGTGGACCACGCATCTAATATTCTGCAGGTAAAGGGTATCTATCTTGCAATCATGTATTGGATGCAAAAGAAACATTGGTCTTGCCTATAAGGTTTGAATACAATTTGCCCTGAAGTTCACATAATATGATCCAAGTGTCCACTATTCTAAAAACTTATCCTATCATTTGATACAATTCAAATACTTCTTGATTTGGTTGGTTTTTTTGGTCAATTAAAATAAAATAACTTGTTTCCTTTATTTTTCTTGACCTAACGTACATCATGAACTTCTCAAATTTTATGAATGTTATTGCTACATTTATATTATCCCGATAGAATCGTAAATGTTGGGAAGAGAGGGTGGAAGAGAGGAGCATCATTATCCAGGTTGAGTAGGATAGGTTGAGTTAGGTAAACTGGTGGCTCAACATGGATGGGCAAACTAGCATGGGAGGTGTTACACTTGAAAGGGTTAAGCAATCTTTGATGTTTTAATTTAGGTCCAGTTGCCATATTATTCTAAATAAAAATCCATATAATCATCCTTTCAATAAGTAAATCTTGACCGAATCTACTTCAAATTGACTAAGAAGATATTCCATTCTTAGTAGTAGTAAGTTTATGATGCTGACTTATGTTATTACTGTTCTTTTCTTTGTTAGTATTTATTTATGCAATTTGTAGATATCCACACTTGCACAACATTAGATGCACTCGATGACAAACAATAAGAAATATAACCCTTAGGGTACAAGTTGAAAGAGTAGGCAAAATTGTATTAATATACCTAGTCATTCAAGACTTATAATCATGTTATACGGACAATACGTTAATGTATGTGTATCTCACATACATGTATGATGTGTTGTCTTTATAATATGTCATAAGTCTTGATTGTCCTTAGTTCGGTAAAGTTTCCAACTAATTAGGGTTCTTGAAGATTTGATCACAACTTAGGTGCTACTTGTTACATGTAATCTGTGTTTGGAAAAATCTTCGTGACATCTTTATGCTCTTCTCTGGTATACTAACTAAACTTACGTAGGTTTCTTAAGCACCTTAAATTGGGTGTTAAAGGAATCTAGTTGAGGTTAGTCTTGGGGATATACTGGAGAAGCACCTTAAATTTGATCACAACTTAGGTGTTAAATATCTGATGTTTCTTTATGTAACTTACTTTCATTTTTTGTGGGTTTATTTGATTATAGGTTTCCATGGATAAGTCTTGGATTGGTTTAAGGATTTCTGATTATTTTTGATATAAAAGCGGAGTGATTTCATTCTTAGACTGGGCATTCCATGAAGATAGGAGGCAATATAGAAGAGGAGACTTCTACGAGAGAATTTGTTGTCCATGCAAAAGTTGTTTGAATGGATTTATGTATGATCATAACACAGTACTTGAGCATCTAATTTGTACTGGTTGGTGGCCTCACTACATAGCCTGGACCTCGCACGAAGAAGAAATCACTTATCCTTCTCTTGATAATGATGTTGAGAATCGCATTAAAGATATTGGAGGTGATAATGTTGCAGAGATGTTACAAGAGATGAGAGCCGAAAATGCTGATAGTCATGATAATGATAATATATTTGGAGATTGTATTGATTTTTATGATGCACTGAAGGCAGCAGAGGAACCCATTGCTCCTGGAATTAACTCCATGTCAAGGTTGTCATTTCTTTTGAGAATGTTTCAAATTAAAGTGATGAATAAGGCAACATATAAGTTAATGTCTGATGTCCTTAGGTTCATAGAAGAGCTGTTAAATAATCCCAAAGATTTTCCTCAGTCATGGTATGATACAATGAAATAGTTCGCATACTTGGCTTGAAGTGTGAAAAGATTGATGCTTGTAAGAATGACTGTATGCTGTACACTAAAGAAAATGCATGCTTGAATAGTTGCCTGCAATGTGGAGAATGAAGATATGAAGAAAATACCAGTTCAAATGCACGAGGGAAGAAACGATCAAAGAAGGTACTGCATTACTTTCCTTTGATTCCTAGGCTACAACATCTTTTTATGTCGAGTAAGACTGCAAAGTGGATGACATGGCATCATAATAACAAATCACGAGATCGACTTATGCATCATCCAATAGATTCTGACGAATGGGCTGCATTTGATAACAAACATGCTCTATTTGCAGAGGAAACACGTAATGTTAGGCTTGGTCTTGCAAGTGATGGATTCAATCCTTTCAAAAATATGCATCTATCATATTCAATATGGCCAGTGGTAATATTTACATATAATTTGCCGCCATGGATGTGTATGAGATATTTGTTTATGATGCCGACGCTTCTCATCCCTGGGAAGAAGGCACCAGGAAATGTAATCAATGTTTACATGCAACCACTCATCGATGAGTTGAAATTACTATGGTATAACGAGGTTGAAACATACGATGCAGCTAGAAAATAATTTTTTAAGATGCATGCAGCACTGTTGTGGACTATTAATGATTTCCCAGCTTATACAAATTTATCTGGTTGGAGTACTAAAGGCAAGTTGGCATGTCTTATATGTATGGATGATACTCATTACTTGCATTTACCTAAAGGAAAAAAATTGTGTTATTTAGGGCATTGTAGATTCCTACCAATTGAACATAGATGGAGACAATCAAGGCTTAAAAACAAATTTGATGGTAAACCATGTTGCTATTCATCCAAAAATCCAAAAAATTTTTGAAGAACAAATACAACAGGCTGCCAGGTGATTGCGCAGCAATCATAGGTCTTAATTGACCTAGATTAGGCTAGAACTTAGCATAAGTTAGGAAAATTCATGCACACAAGCATTATTTGCATCTTTACTGTCCTTCTTTAGTTATGCATGAAATAATGTTATAATGTGCTGATTAAGTGCATTATGTTGATTGCAGGCAATAAGCAGATCAGGAGCTGGATCTGGAGCAGGATCTAGAATAACGAGAGTTGCAGCAGAGCTGGAGCAGAAGGCCTAGTTTAGATGTAGGAATAATAATGTAAGGGAGTTAAAGGTTTTCTATTCCATTAAGTAGAAATAAAGCAGTAAAATGTGAAGAGCTTAGGTCCATCCTAGCCCTAGAATAGCCTAGAGACCTCCCCAAGCCTTAGCCACCCTTAGATTAGGTCACAACATCCTTGGAAGACCTAAAATCCTAGTTCCAACCCTTATCTGGATGTCTAGATAAGTTATATGACATCCAGGACCCTTAGCCATCTCCCGCACACTTCAAACCCACTTCTGCAGTGTTATTGGACATCCAGACACTTTGTCAGACGTCCAATTTCTACAGAATACCCAAAACAGAACCCGAAATCCTTCCTGACTCTAATTAGACATCTAGAAAACAAGTCTGGACTTCTGATTTTTTAGTATAAGACATCTGATTCTATTATTAGATGTCTGATACTGCTCTCCAATTCCTGTTTTGAGATTTAAGCCTTGATCTTGGATCTCTAGGTCCCTAAACCCAATTCGAACCCCATTGGAACCTAAATTAAGGTGTCCTAACCCTAGTAAGTCACCTCTAGACCTCCCTAAGGACCTAATTAGGTTCTCACTAAACCTAATTGACTTGAATCTTACTCAATTCCATCAGCCTATTCAATTGGACTAATTGAGTCCAATTGAGCCCTGATCTCAGCACACACTGTCCAATTGGACTCAGTGAGAGTCCAATTGACCTAGACCTATATTAATTGAGTTGTTTTACTCTCAATTAAGTTTCCACACACCCAATTAAACTTGTATTAAGTTTAATTGCACTTTACCTTAGTGAATTAGGGTTTATAACCCTAATTTGAGACATACCTTGACCTAAACCAACTAGAACCTAACCTAATCAACCTAGCCACCTAAGTTTTGACCCACACACACCCACACACACCACCCACATGAAAATACCTAGCCTAGAGTTCTCTAGAACTCTCTACCATGTGTGGTTGCCTTGGTTGCTAAAAATAGCAACCAAGAGCCATTCAATTTTTAGATCCACATTTGGTGGATCTAAAAACCACCATCCACCCTCTCTCTCTCACTCTCCCATGAGCTGCCACCATAGGCCTCTCTAGAGAATTCCATAATTCTCTATAGAGCTTCCCTTAGGTCTATAAAAAGATCCAATGGGTGGCCATTTGCACCCATTCACTTCCTTGGCATTCATTCCACTTAGGCTAGCCACTCCCATCTCCACTCCACCTTCACAAGTTGAGCACAACCATGGAGGCCACCATCTCCACTCCAGGAAACTGGATCAACTCCCCAACCTCTCTCCAAGGGCCGGCATAAGCTCCATTGGCCGCCCCTCCTTCTCTCAGCCACTCAAAGGCCATCGGGGACCACCCCTCAATGCCCTTTATTGTCTAGATTTAATTCATTCTCTTTATAATTTTATTACTTTTATTTACTGCTTAGTAGTGTAGTTTTACTTCTTCCCCAATGATGCATGCGAAATCCCCCCATCAGTTCCTGTATGCAATCATTTTCTGATAGCTAGATTTACCATTTCAAGCATTTATGTACAAGCTTTCCTCTACGTTTTATGTTGCAAATGGCTCTCCCACTGAATGAATGAAAAATGCTTATATATATTTATCTCTATATGTTTGAAATCACCATGAGCTTAATAATTGTCATTCTTTTTGTGTGATTCAAGTCGCCTATTTCCAATTCCTAATATTCTTGAAACTAAGCATGTCATACCTAAATACGTAATAATCATGAACCAGCATGCGATTCAAAACAAAGTAGAGTAAGATCGATTTCAAAAGTAAAAGCAATGCCTCCCTAAGATGAACGACCGGGACTCAAAGTCTCGTTATTTTTTATAAAATAATATCTTTGTTGGATCATATTTCACAACTATACTACGATGCTTTTATCAAAAACGCGAGCTACGATTTTTCTCCCAACAAAATGGCACCGTTGCCGGGGAGGCAACGTCATTTTTCTTAATGTCAATCTTTTAACCTATCACTGACAAATCTACCTCTACTTTGTTTTTGATGTGCAGGACGATACGGAAGGAAAATAGGATCGGTGCACACATCGAGCGCGACGAAGAAAAATCAAGTGCACATCACATTCTCTTAGATTAGGTTTATTTTCTGAACCCTAGGATTAGATCTACTTTCTGTAATCTCTTTTGTGAAAAAAAGAAAAGATTTTTCTCATTTTCATGAAAACGAAAAAAAAAGCAAAAAGAAAAATTTTGAAAAAAAATCTAGATTAAGTTTCCTCTCGAATCTAGGTTAGTTGAAAAAAAAAAGATATTTTATACGAATCTTTTGAAAAAATCATTTTGAAGAGAAAAGTGCAAAAGTTTTGAAAAAGAAAAAAAAATCTTTTTGGTGGAAGGCTTGAATTTCAAGTTCAAACCTCTTTAAAATCTTTTCCACCATCTTCTGATTTTCCTCCAGATTTCAAATTTAACTTAAAAATTCGATTGCCGAAAACTTAGTTAACAAAAAATTCTAAAATTTGGGCTGAACTTTCATTTTCAAACCATATTTTAAATGCCACAGTTACTTTGAAAAAAATATAAGTGTAAAATTTTTAAAAATTCGTGAAGTACACGGGGGTCAAACTGACTTAGATTCAAAAATTTTGAAATTTCAAAAAGCGATTCCAAGCAATCTACAAATCTATTTTGACTAAAAATGGTGGGGTTTGAAATAAAATCTCATTAGCTTTATTTTCCATATTTTATCCAAATTTTTGAAGATCATTTGGTACTATTTAAAAGTGAAAAATCGAACAGGGGTCAAAATTCCAGATCTAACCCCTTGATATTCAAAATTCCCTAAAAATTTGGTTGAAATAGTAAAAAATACCAAAAAAATATTCTATGAAAAACTAATTGAAAAAGGAATCTACTCACAAAATTTCAAATTAATTTGGTTTCAATTATTATCATAAAATAAACATTATTTTTGTGTTCTGCTGAAACAAAGAAAAACCCTAGAAGTGCATGCAACTTAGGTTAAATCCTTAGGGTTACAACTAGAGACCACACATTGGGCTAACTTAGACTTAATGAAGTCTAGTTAGCCAGTGAGCTTGGTCACCTTGTAGGCCACTCACCACAAACCCCACTGAAAAAAATAGGTTAAAAATTAATTTTAAAACACTAAATCAACCCAAGTTAATTTCTTACTACTGGGTGAGTTTAATCTCTCTTGCCAAACCTAGTGACTAAGTCTGCGGGGTAGTGTCAAACGACCACGGCTTAGGGGTCAACGGAACCGGAGGCGTAAGCCAAAGGAAGAACCTTCCCCTTAGTCCCCTCATAACCAGACTGGCTAGGTTAGCTTGAGAGGCGGGATTCACTTTCAGTCGGTTGTACGACAAACTTATCTTCAGGAATTCAAATCCCTAACGAAAAATCTGGTCACCTGATCATTAAGGACCATTTGATTGACAGGGCCTTAGCCTTGTCCTACGTGGCTACACCAACCAAGGGGTTGGGCGGTGTATGCATGGAAGGTCACTTCGAACTCACTTGGTTGAACTTTGGGAGCTGCTCCCAAGGAGGCGAGCCATTTCTTCTATCTACTGAGCCGCGTTGGCTAACATTGGATCTGGACCTAATCTGGATCCAGAATAGCTGGACCCACGAGCTTATCCGAGAGCTCGGGTCACTGAATCAGCTCAACCTTGGGATCAGAACCCAAGGTGGCGAAGATGACTTTTCGCTTCGCCTGATCCTTCTCCTCAGGTTACCGAAATGGTTAACCCATTTCCTAACCTTGGATATTATGACCCATACCAGTCGGTCCCTCAAAGGATCGCATCTTATAACCCAGGACATGGATTTCATACTCCTGCTTCTCACCCATGGAACATGGGTAGACATGATTCACCCCCTGGAACCCCTGAAGAGCTACCGGTGCATATGCGGCCGCATTATAGAATACAGAGAGCTATAGCGAGCACTAAGGAAAAGGCTGCATCCTATCTACACGAAATCCAGGCTATCATTGAGCTGAACCAAAGACAAAGCTGGATTCCACATCAACAAGCTGTGATGGAGCTCCTTCGGGAAACAGTAGAGATAACAAGGCTAATGAGACAAAATTGGGAAACTCAAGAACTACTACTTTTGAGATATCAAGTGGAAAATAGCCTTGAAGATCTCGAGGAATCCGAAACGATTACATCAGAAGGACACACAAAAGATTATCTGGAGCAGATTCTAGAAGATCACTCAGGGGAAAAAGAATATAGCGTGGATATGAGACAGGAGTAGGAAGTATGCCGAATGGGTTCATCTGAAATTGAGGAGGAAAGGACTGATATCTCCAGGACTGAGCTGCAATCAGATTGTCTTGAATCCTGGGAGACACCTCTCAGGTTAGATAACCCAATCGAGACAAGGGAAGTAGATCCAATTGAGGATATGGATCTTGAGGCAAGCATTACATGCGACACTATTGATCAGCCTAAGCCACTTCCTATTGTAGGTGAACCTGTGCTGGAGCCAACATCTTCTGATCTGCACTCTTCTTCTTTCACCTACATCCCTAATTCGGATGCTAGAGACTCTGAGATGACACTTGCTATCCCTGATCCTGACATCCGAAGACCAGAAGTAGCTATGGATAACTCGAACGAAGAAATAAATATGCTACCTGAGGCAGGAATTACTGAGGAGTCCATTGCATATGAGGGTGAAGCTTCGAGCAGAATGAGCTGGGGACGCACCTATCATCCTAGTCAATCTAATAGATGGCTTGACCGCGAGCCTGAAGAGTCAGCCTCTGATGAATCAGAGATGGGTACTGATGAGGACGAAGTATTTTCTGACGAGGATTTCAGTGACCTCCCCACAGATCTTCTACTTTCACGAATACCCCCATATGACCTAGATCCTGGAGAGGGCATGATCTTTGATGTCAATTATCACTATGAGGATCCCTATGACTCAGATTTTGGTTCTAAGGTACATTTTGATCTGCTCCCTCAACAACTTTCTACTGAATTGTGGGACATGATAAATCAGCTGAATCAACACCATGATCCCCCCTCTGATTGTCCTCTATTTTCCACCACCACTCCACACTTTCTTATAGCTAGACTTTTTGGAGTAGGGGTGCACAATCAGCTGGTTTGTATCTCCAGATTGCTGATTCTGGGAGCATACGAGCATATCTTTCTCTTAATCTTAGCCGGCTCTTATACTAGAAATGACACATCTGATTGAGTACTCGCCCAGCTAGAGGCGTTAAACTCAGCACATATAGATACCATTCGCCCCACATTCCACCATCATTTATATATAACCATTTTTATACAAAGCATATTTTTCTTTTAGCATATTTCCCTTTTGTATATTGCATGTTAACAGGTTGGCCGATGCTGAATATAATTTCAGGAGCAATTACAGGTGATTTCTACCCATTCTCCCCCTGCAATATTTATTTTCTTTTGTAGTCATGCATGGGGACATGCAAGAACTTAGGCATGGGGGGGTAGATACAGCAGAAACTGAAAAATTTTTTGCCAACACTTAGGAAAACCTCGGAGCTGCATGCAAAACGTAGTTTAGGACCTTAAATAAAAAGAACAACCGACCCCACCTCCAATGCTCGCATTGGAGCTAGAAATCGTTTGCAATAGCCACTTCCAACTCACCCGCTCACCTTTTGTTCTAAATTTAGGTTCAAGCTGATAGTAACCCGATACGGGAATTTCACGAAGGACAAATTATATGAGGTTACATGTTTATAGCATATATACATATTGCATTCATGAATAAGATTATTTTATTAAGAGAATGCATTAGGGATTTTATCCTTTAGTTGATTCCTGTAATCTGGAATCCTGTATAACTTTTCACACACACGTAGAATTTGCAATGGATTCACAATGAAGGCTAATAAATGTCTTCAGTCTGTCGAGAAGAAGTAGTGATTCTTTTCCTGAACCCCTAGACAGTGTTTTGGGAGTCAGGCTAATGTTCTTCCAAAAATCCACCAAATAGTGTGAGAAGAAGAGTAGAGTGTTCTGGTGCTCTAAGATTAGTGCGAGGAATCTGGAATCCTAGATAATTAGGTGATGATGCTCTGAGATGAGACATAGTTTTCGCTCTCAGTTCCTGTGTATGCATTTTGTACGAAATTGTGAGAGCCACCGAATAAGGCAAATACGCGGAGAGTGAGTTTTCATAAAACTAGGGCTAAGGTGGATAGTTACGACTATTCTTTACAGAATCCTCGGCTGAAGGAGGGTATTGATGTCAAGGTTAAAAATACACCGTCCTATTCGTCTTTCCCGGTGCTGTAAGTAGGCACTTCCACCAAATAAGTCACCCAATGTCTCTTGAGTACCACCAATCCCTAATAATGCCTCCTCAATAAAGTTCATGGATGTATGCTACTTGTGTTATGCTGAGAAAAAAAAATTTTAAAAAAAAATGAGAGAAAGAAAAAGAAAAAGAATAATGAAAAGAAAGAAAAACTAAAAAAAAATTGGAAAAAGAAGAAAAAGCAAAGAAAAGAATGGATATTTAGTGTTTATTTCATCGAGGCAATACCACTAAATAAAATCGAGCTCCACCAAATATGGCCTTAACCTATTTTTCTTGTTTCTGACTACCCGAATACTGGCTGAGGAATCCCGACTTAGTGTTAGGGTTATGAGAACTCAATTAAAGTGTTAATGCCTAGTGAGACCACCAAATACAGATCCTATGTGTGATCTGATGAGGTTGTGAGCTCTAAGAAAAAGAAAGAAAAAGAGTAAGAGAGAATGAATACAAAGGAATCAAAGAGAGCATAGTTTTTCTCGTCTTTTTCTAAGTTGAGTTACTTAGTAATCCAGGAATTTGGACTCTGTAGTACTGGTCTCTATGTAGCACCAAGTGAGAATGAGCCACCAAATATATAATCCTTTCTCTCAGAGATGCTCTACCTAAGCCCAAAGCTGGGGTGAAATTCATAGAATATCTTGAATACCCAGAGGGAAGAAGTCCGCCTATTCTGCTAGAATTTTTACTAGGGGTCCAGCACAGGCTTTAGAGGTGTATTAGTTTTCACTCGAATCCATTGCAAAAGCTACATAGCCGCACTTTCACGATTGTCTGGATTTCTAGAGCATAGGATGAAAACAAAAAGGAGAAAAATCTCTACGCATACACTTGATAAAATAATCAGTCCATTAGGGACCCTTGCTGCAAAATAATTTAGTCTTGCATTTGCTAGGGACTAGCAAGATTTAGGCATGGGGGTATGATTGCGCAGCAATCATAGGTCTTAATTGACCTAGATTAGGCTAGAACTTAGCATAACTTAGGGAAATTCATGCACACATAAGCATTATCTGCATCTTTACTGCCCTTCTTTAGTTATGCACGAAATAATGTTATAATGTGCAGATTAAGTGCATTATGTTGATTGCAGGCAATAAGCAGATCAGGAGCTAGATTTGGAGCAGGATCTAGAATAACGAGAATTGCAGCAGAGCTGGAGCAGAAGGCCTAGTTTAGATGTAGGAATAATAATGTAAGGGGGTTAAAGGTTTTCTGTTCTATTAAGTAGAAATAAAGTAGTAAATTGTGAAGAGCTTAGGTCCATCCTAGCCCTAGGATAGCCTAGAGACCTCCCCAAGCCTTAGCCACCCTTAGATTAGGTCACAACACCCTAGGAAGCCCTAAAACCCTAGTTACAACCCTTATCTGGATGTCTAGATAAGTTATAGGATGTCCAAGACCCTTAGACATCTCCCGCACACTTCAAACCGACTTCTGCAGTGTTGTTGGATGTCCAAACACTTTGTCAAACGTCCAATTTCTGCAGAATACCCAAAACAGAACTCGAAATCCTTCCAGACTCTGATTGGATGTCCAGACAACAAGTCTGGATTTCTAATTTTTGAGTATAAGATGTCTGATTCTATTATTAGACGTCTGATACTACTCTCCAATTCCTGTTTTGAGATTTAATGCTTGATCCTGGATCTCTAGGTCCCTAAACCTAATTCTAACCCCATAGGAACCTAAATTAAGGTGCCCTAACCTTAGTACATCACCTCTAGACCTCCTTAAGGACCTAATTAGGTCCCCACTAAACCTAATTGACTTGGATCTTAGTCAATTCCATTAGCCTATTCAATTGGACTCATTGAGTCTAATTGAGCCCTAATCTCAGCACACACTGTCCAATTGGACTCAGTGAGAGTCCAATTGACCTATACCTAAATTAATTGAATTATTTTACTCTCAATTAAGTTTCAACACACCCAATTAAACTTGTATTAAGTTTAATTGCACTTTACCTTAGTGAATTAGGGTTTATAACCCTAATTTGAGACATACCTTGACCTAAACCCACTAGAACCTAACCTAATCAACCTAGCCACCTAAGTTTTGACCAACACACACCCACACACACCATCCACACGAAAATACCTAGCCTATAGTTCTCTAGAACTCTCTACCATGTGTGGTTGCCTTGGTTGCCAAAAATAGCAACCAAGAGCCATTCAATTTTTAGATCCACATTTGGTGGATCTAAAAACCACCATCCACCCTCTCTCTCTCACTCTCCCACGAGCTCCCACCATAGGCCTCTCTAGAGAATTCCATAATTCTCTAGAGAGCTTCCCTTAGGTCTATAAAAAGACCCAATGGTTGGCCATTTGCACCCATTCACTTACTTGGCATTCATTCTACTTAGGCTAGCCACTCCCATCTCCACTCCACCTCCATGAGTTGAGCACCACCATGGATGCCACCATCTCCATGCCAGGAAGATGGATCAGCTCCCCAACCTCTCTCCAAGGGTTGGCCTAAGCTCCATTGGCCGCCCCTCCTTCTCTCAGCCACTCAAAGGCCATCGGGGACCACCCCTGAATGCCCTTTATTCTCTAGATTTAATTCATGCTCTTTATAATTTTATTGCTTTTATTTACTTCTTAGTAGTGTAGTCTTACTTCTTCCCAAATGATGCATGCGAAATCCCCCCATCGATTCTTGTATGCAATCATTTTCTAATAGCTAGATTTACCATTTCAAGCATTTATGTACAAGCTTTTCTCTATGTTTTATGTTGCAAACGACTCTCCCGCTGAATGAATGAAAAATGCTTATATATATATATTTGTCTCTATATGTTTGAAATCACCATGAGCTTAATAATTGTCATTCTTTTTGTGTGATTCAAGTTGCCTGTTTCCAATTCCTAATATTCTTGCAACTAAGCATGTCATACCTAAATACGTAATAATCACGAATCCGCATGTGATTCAAAACAAAGTAGAGTAAGATCAATTTCAAAAGTAAAAGCAACGCCTCCCAGAGATGAACGACCGGGACTCAAAGTCTCATTATTTTTTACAAAACAATATCTTTGTTGGATCGTATTTCGCAACTATACTACGATGCTTTTATCAAAAACGCAAGCTACGATTTTTCTCCCAACACCAGGATACAAGATAATGGAGAAGTTCCAACAGATTGGTAATATCCGATTGGGTCATCTATTTCAGAAAGACCTTAAAGACTTACGTAATTCTGGATTTGAAAAGAAAAGTATATTCTTCATGGAGCTCCCTTATTGGCAAGATCTCACAGTTCGTCACAATCTTGACGTGATGCATATCGAAAAGAATGTTATGGATAATATTTTAGATATGCTAAACTTAACGGATAGTCCAAAAGACACGTTGATGACCCGTACTGATTTGAAGATGTTGGGCATTCGTCCTAAGTTGCACATAAATCATAAAGATGATATCAGTTATGACTTTCCTCAGGCATTATATATTTTGAAGGATGAGCAATGACTGAAGATATTATCTTTTCTTAAAAATATCAAAGTTTTAGATGGATTCTCGTCACAACTTTCTACATGTGTAAATGAAGCATTGAAGAAGGTAACTGGGTTAAAGAGTCATGATTTCCATGTTACATGCAGATCTTGTTTCTATTAGCAATCCGTGGAGTGCTTCCTCAACCAATGGTGGACTCTATGACAGAGATAAGCCGATTCTTCAAGGTTATATGTTCAAAGACATTGGATTCTCAACTGTTATACTATTGGGACAAGTAAATTGTGATCACACTATGCAAGATGGAACAGCTTTTCCCTCTTGCATTTTCGATGTCATGGTACATATTATACTCCACCTAGAGAATGAGTCAAGGATTGCTGGACCAATTCTGTATAGGTGGATGTATCCAGTTGAGCACTTCTTTAAAACATTGAAAGACTACTTCTTCAATAAGGCTAAGCCAGAAGGTTCAATTGTCGAAGGGTATCTTGTAGAAGAATGCATCAACTTTTGTGCGATGTATATGGATGGTCCAGATAATCGATTCAATCAATTGGAAAGGAATGATGATCAACAAAATGGTAAAAATGTGGAAGATTGTTTTTATGTATTTGATATCCGAGGAAGGCCAATCATACAAATAGAATTTAAACCAATGTTTGAACATGATCGACGATTAGCTTATATATATATATTAAAGTAGATTCTTGATTTTTACGATGAATTTCGACAATCTTCGCACATTTCTAGATGTGAAGAAGACTTCATTGACTAGTTCAGAACTCGTATGTAAAAAATGAAACAAAACAATGATCTACAATGGATAGAAGATTTTGATGTATTAATCAACGTACCTTTAAGTCATGCACATTATCACTCTGGATATATAATAAATGGGTTCAGATTTAGAGTGCAATCAGTTGATGATGTGAATGCTACACGACATTCAGGCATTATTGTGAAATGTGATGGCATCAAACTGGTTGTGATGGTTACTATGGGAAAATCAAAGAGATTGTGGAAGTCAGCTATAGTCATAATTGCCGAGTCGCCTTATTTAAGTGTGACTGGTTTGATATTTTTAATAGTAGATATGGTGTTAAAGTTGACAAAGAAACTGGTTTCATAAGTTTGAACAAGGATCGTACAATTCTTCAAGCATCTGAATATTTACATTAGCTTGTCAAGTTGAACAAGTTTTTTACGTGCCTGATAATAGTAGAAATGGCTGGAGAGTATCAATAAGAATAATGCCACGTGATTATTATGATATAGAACATGATAAGGATCTTGACTTTGATTCTAAAGCATACCAAGATTTGCTACAAGATGGAGGAATATGTCATGGTGCAATGGATATTGATATTTGAGGTAAACATTTCCAATTAAGCTATTTTGTAGAGTTTAATTATTTCTTTCTTAAAATTCTTTTCGTATATTTTCTCCCTTGCAAGTTTTCTTATTGTATTGGGTTGATCTTTTACTTTGGCATACTTCTTTCATTATAGTTGATTATATAAAAAGTATGACATCATCCTTTTATAATTTGTACCTCCTCTCTTATTTCATGCAACCAAAGTTATGATTTTTTTTTGAATGAATCATATAAGAGCAAGATTTCTACTTTCAAGTTTTTGCTTTCTATACATAGTGGCATGAAGTATAATCAAATTGAAATTATTCTATTGGAATAATCAAAGTGAAATTTAATACAAAGGGGCATCAAGTTGGAGTAAATAAGTTGGTCACATTCAGCAGTAAATTTTCTATTGTATTTGTTTAATTAATAATTTATTTTTATCTGTAGATGGCACCTAAAAAGTTGATGGCATACAAAAAGCATCCTCTTGATTCCAGATGTGATGACTCTTCATTTGAGCCAGATGACCAGGTCCAAGGACATGAGGGTGGCATCGATACCCAGCCCGAGCCCCAACATGAACCTCAACGCCACTCACAGCATGACAATCAACTCCAGTTGCCTTCCCCCATGCCACTACCTCATACTCGACTTCGATCTCATACTTGACATGCTACGATCCCACCTCATACTTGTACAAAATCTAGGCCATAGTATAAACCTCAACAAAACACACAGCCTCACTCTCAGCTTCCACCTAGGCACACACACTCAGCCCTTAGACCCTCCCTTGAGCTAGTCCCAACAGCCGACACCAGCTCAGCCCCTACACCCTCCTCGGAGCCAATCCCAGCTGCAGACACCAACTAAGCCCCTACACGCTCCCCAGAGCCAGTCCCAGCAGCGGACACCAACTCAGCCCCTACACCCTCCCCAAGGCCAATCCCAGCTATGGACACCAGCTCAGCCCCTACACCCTCCCCAGAGCCAGTCCCAGTAGTCGACACCAGCTCAGCCCCTACACCCTCCTCAGAGCCAGTCCCAGCAGCGGACACCAGCTCAGCTCCTACACCCTCCCCAGAGCCAATCCTAGCAGCCAACACCAACTTAGCCCCTACAACCTCCCCAGAGCCAGTCCCAGCTACAGACACCAGCTTAGCCCCTACACCCTCCCCAGAGCCAGTCCCAGCAGTCGACACCAGCTCAACCCCTACACCCTCCCCGGAGCCAGTCCCAACTGCAGACACCTGCTCAGCCCGTACACCCTCCCCAGAGTCGATCCCAGTAGCAAGCACTATCTTAGCCCCTAAACCCTCCCCAGAGTCGATTCCAGTGGCAGGCACCATCTTAGTTTGTAGATCCTCCTCAGATCTAGTTATATGGCCAATCTTAGTAGAATAGTCAGCCACAGAGTCAGTCACGAAGCCAATCTTAGGAGCAGAGTCAAGCAGGGTCTAATGGTATATAAATTCTCACGTTATTTTTCTTTGATATTAATTCTTTATAGCAATTTTATTTTGACTATTTGTTTACTGAAGGTATAAAATCAAAGCCAAGGGGAAAGAAAGGAATTTGGAATTGAGAAAATTAACTAAAGGGACTCGAATAACGATTGATGTAAATTGTAGCGGAAGATGTTCACGTTATGTACCCTTTAATAGCAGGATCCCTACACTTGTGAGACTGTTGATACCCCCATGTTCTTTTGATTGGAGGTAGGTCCCTCAGCAACATAAGGATGAGTTCATTCGTGAGCTAGGGGTATTAATATGACATTGCTATTATGTCATTCATTTGTTTTACTTAAAATCCTTTATCTATTTATTCATTATAATATAAAATTCTATTAACGTATGATTGGGGAACAAATCCGATGACAACTGTATATATTCTCCAAGCAGCATGGAGGGCACTTCGTAGCTAGAGAGAAGAGCTTAAAAGCCAAGTAAGATATAAGCATAGATTTAGAATTCATAATAACACAATTTACTTTTAGGTGTTGCTAACTTTTCTGTATATATAAATAGTTCTTTATTGGTAAGAATTATGAGGATGCACTAAGAGACGTGCCATCAGGAATACAAGCTGGTCATTGGGTGGAGTGTTGCGAATATTGGGTTCATGAAAACACGAAGGTAATTAATATTTTATATTAATAACTTCTATTCTAACAGCAAAATGATTAAGTACCAATTTCCATAATTTGCTATTGTAGGAGCAAGCTAAGAAAAGTAAAGCTAATAGGGCGAAAGCTCCGACTGCAACCCACTGCTTGGGACGGATGAGCATAGATACCTTGAGGGATACTTATGTAAGTACATTTTCATCGGCTTAATTGATGATAGAAAGATTATTGATTATAATATCTATTATAAAACTTACAAGTTATGAGATTTAAATAAGAGAAGCTTAAATTTAGGATAACTTAATTCATAACCACATCTCAAATATGTAGTCAGATACCCATAGCAGTGTACAACTTGACCGTGTTTCGATCTATGAGAGAAGTCATAGCAAGTCTAATGCTGATGGCCCCCGTGTTTGGATTGATCAATTATATCAAGAAAGACATGTAAGCTCATTCAAACAAGTAATGAATAACTTAGTGATAAACATTTAGGAGAACTTACCATAAGCTCAACTATGTTTAGGGTCGCATGATGGAGTTGATGCATCCTTCTAGTCATGATATGGATGAGTAATCAGAGATTGGCCCATTACAGCTTATGACAGCAAAGCAAGCATTTAGGACAGTTATGCCCCCCGAGCATGGTGGTTTTGTTCATAGTGCTGGTGCGAGTGAGACTGTTACTAGTTGGTATGGAAGAAAGGGATGGGGGGGTTCAGAGAGGTTGCAATAGTTACTGACACAGGTGGAGACATTTCAAAAGAAACTAAATGATGTTACGTCGAAATTGGACAAGACAAATGATATACTGGAACGACAGAGACATGAAGCACAACAAGAATAGGAGAAGATGTAGGCACAGATGCAGGCACAGTTTCAGGCAATTTTAAGTTCATTGGGACGAGGTGGTGCAGATCATGCTTCTTTTCACTTCCCACCTCATCCACTTGATGATGACTGCGAAGGTTCTGGAACAGGAAGCATAGAAGGCACTACATAGTTGCTTGGATTTTTTTTTTTACGTCTAGTTTTATGTATACATTTCAAAACATGTGATATATACATGTGTTTTATTTATGAATGAGTATCATGTATGTGGTGAATGATGGAATATATATATGAATGGTAGAATATATACTTGCACTTGTGGTATATGAATGTGGAAAATAATGATA
Source organism: Thalassia testudinum (assembly GCA_037157565.1). Taxonomy (NCBI): domain Eukaryota; kingdom Viridiplantae; phylum Streptophyta; class Magnoliopsida; order Alismatales; family Hydrocharitaceae; genus Thalassia; species Thalassia testudinum. The sequence goes on along the minus strand of JAZHRO010000062.1, from coordinate 17,633,426 downwards.
TGAGTATGTTTGCATTTGTAGTATATGAATTTGGCAAATAATAATATCAGTATGTTTGCATTTGTGGTGAATGTATGAGACGAGTACCATAATAATGATATAAAGAGCTCAGGTATCAAATCTACCTACCATTTTTTCCTTCATTCACCCTTTTTTGTTTAACTCTGATATGTGGTGTTGTTCTTTTTCTAGTAGTTACCTAATAAATGAACAACATGGACCCCTAACTAGAAACAAAGATTCAACATAATTCATGGGATGGGTCAAGGGCATGCTTATCTGCATGATGAGGGAGCCAACTCCCTTGGCTCGGTACCTTCCATTGCCTTTGTGATCATGTTTTCCAATAGTTGTGTATGTTGATTAGTCATATCATGCATTAGTTCACTCTCAAGTAGTGCTAAAGTAATATTCATGCTTGGTCTGTTTGATAAAGAAATGCTTAACTATAAACCTGCTCATGTGGTCATCTGACATTTTTCTTTATGCATTTAGGTACCTGCTCAGGTTGCCTTGGCTGGAGATCTAATACGTCTTGGGGATGAAAAGGTCAGGACTTGCATTGCGTTGATTATATACCCTATCCTATGTTAAAAAAATTAAAAAATTATGTGTCTCGTTCCAATACCACTAAAATGTTTATCTTTAATATAGCTGCTGCTTCTTCTTAATCGTTAAAAGAAGGGTTCTACTTTCAACAACTGCGTTCGTACAGTAATTAACTAACAATTATGCCTGATGGCATCCTTTAACATGGTAATCAAATTCTCAAGTTGTTTAAGGATCATGTTAGCAAGACATCATTAGTTGATGACTTTGGATTTTATGAAACTTGACTTCCAGATCATGCAAGTTAGAAGGGTAAAGCAATAGTTCCAGATAATCCTACTTGGAAGGGTAATTAGAACCTACCTTGTATCCAGATACTGAACCCATTTCCAAAATTTACATTCTAATGCATTCAACTCTGATCATGATTCTAGATTAACTTTAGCATATGCTATTAAGGAATAAGTAGCCATCAAATTTTGTTTTTGGAGTCCTGTTGGTTACTTTTAGGTTTTGAAACATATAATTTTCACGTTCTTTAATTGTATTCTTCTTGTTTCCCTTTTTAGGTAAAATATCTATTTATCCATCAGGAATTTGACATGTCTGCTACCATCTTCATCTGTCTAGGTTTCATTATTCTGATTCGTGAATCTGACTTATGGGAAGGAAGAGAAAGAAGGCTGCCAAGAATGATTCTGGGAAATCAAAAAATTTACATTCCAAAATAAATCCGGTAAATGCACTCAACTCTGTAGTAGCAGAAGTTTTAGTTACAGCGAAGAGCGCAAAAGAAGAACAGCTTGTAGAAAATCCTGATGTTGAGGGGATACCCAAGGAACATAATTTTAGGGAAACAACCCACAGATCAAAGGGAAGAGGTGAAGAAAAGCATCGACAACCAATTTAAAGAAAATAGCAATGGAATCATTAGCAATCAGCAGTAGCTTGGTCAAAAAACCAGAGGGCAGTATACTATGGAAAACAATAGCCAGACAAATCATTAGATAATCGGGGAGCTTGGTGGCATGATTTTCCTATGTAATGCAAAGACAAAACCAAATTGCTTCCGTTGCATGGTCTTGGGCTTTCTAGATAGTAGGATAGAGCTTGCGATGTCAATAAAGCCTAATTTAAAACTCTTCCTTTATGAATATCATTTTAAGGTTCTACACTGAATTTACAGGGCAGTATCAGCAAGGGGCATGAGACTTGAACCTGCAGCTTTCAATGGGGGTTTTCCAGCATAGGTGTTATTATGTAGAACTCTTATTAGTTTGTTAACTGCATCTGCACATTGCAAAGCAAGCCATATTCTACCTAACAAAGTATGCATACATGAGAATTGTAATGCACCTTCCAACTTGTGTTCTGTCCAATTTTGGATTTGGAGCTTTCAGTTCATCCCAATTTCTCCTGTCATGGTCACTAAACAGTATAAAACTACTTGTTAATCTATCCAACTTATATTTTATATCTTGTTGAATTTGCTGTTCGAAAACAACTAAATTCGCTATAGGACCATAGCTTGGTATATTAGCTTTTTATCTTGGTATTTACTGATTCCCACATTTGGCACGTATGAATATAAATGGGGTTAGTTCCTTGAGAAAATGACTGATTCTGTGGTAGAATGATTTTCCAATGCATGCAGGAAAGACATTTAATATGTCATTTTCTCGTGTACTAGTTGTAACATTTGTTGTTTGATCATAATTTGAGATAATAACTTGTAAACTCATGTAGCTTTATTATTGTCAGGTACGATTCAAAGTTGACCAAGAGTGTGCACCTCTGCCAATCAGTACCTTGTGTGGTTTATTGTAGAATTTAGACGCATGGGCAAATATGGTGAAACCTGAGCTTTTTGTTGAACAAGTAAGAAACAAATGAAACTGTTACCACTTTAAGTTTTGGATATTTATATCTTTATGTCTGTAGGGTAAGTGGTAAAACCAAGTAACAATCATGTTTTGACTATTTTAGTGCCCTCTTGGCAACACTAGTAGTGGAGTGGTTTGCCCCCAATTGCAACCTATACCTATTATCTATTGTGGAGATTTCTTGCCACTATGGTGCCTTCACCTTTTTGGTCTCACCATTCCATACTACTCTACCTTGTCCATTCCCCTTAGTTTGCTTCTCTGCCAAAGATTCTAGGTCAATAAAAAAAGGTAGCCTAACATGTCACTGCTGTTAAATTACTGATGCATTGATCCTCTTTTTTTTTCCAAAAAAGAAATACAGATGCATTGAGGATATTGTACATTTGGAGGGATTTAGATCCATAGAATGTTTAAGGTTTTGACAATAAGAGTTCAAATGTTTTGCTCATTGATGTTCTCATGTTTGTTGACTGCTGCAGAATGACATTATATCTGCCTTGTATATCATCCAAAAGGGACAGGTGCGACTAACTTACAATGCAGATTTCATAGGAAATCCGCATCTTAGCATCTTTCATCCTCTGCTATTGAATATGGTCATTCCTAAGACAGTAATGAGCATGAGCTGGAGCTTTCAGAAGGGAGTAGTTTTGGGGAGTGGGCACTTCTTGGTGAACAGATTCCTTCGATATGTGCAGTTGCTCTTGGCAGTGTAACTTGCACAGTCATTACAAAGAAGAAGTTTGATTCAACTGTCGGCATGTTGTCAGATGACAGAAAGTATGTACATGACGTAACTAATTATGCAGTGAAAATTAGAAGCATCTACCATGTAGCGTTGGTACTTTGAGAGAAGGGTCTAGAATGAAAATGTTCCTCTCGCTTGTTTGTGCTCTATATTTGCTTATCATGTCGAAAGATTCTTTAGCACCTCCTTCTAGAGGGCAGGCCATCAAGGATGATGCTTACAGATTCATCAACATTGAATTATATGATTTGGTATGTTTTCAGTGGTTTCAATCATGTATCTTCTTGTGTTTAGAATTGCTAGCACATTAATCTAGTTTTTATTCTGCCTAGGAATGGAAAATGGTTTTGTATTCAACTGACTGTTCAGAGACAGGCATCGTGCTGCCCAAAGGATCAGGTAGATATCCATCTTCTCCTTTGAGAAATAGATTATAATTGACTTTATAGTTTCTTCCAAAATGACTACCACCTATATGGAATATGATCACCCTTTCCTTTTTCAAAAAATATATGGCATATGATCCAGTGAATGGTATTGGCATGTTTGTGGCTTCTCCCTGATCTCTAAGTAGAAAAGTTGTGTACCATGAAAGGATATTCCAAGAGGAAAGTCAAGCACTTGGAAAAGAAGCATAGATTTTGAAAGAGAGATCTGTTTAAGAGCTTGAGCACATCTTCTTATGTGCCACAAGTATTGCACACATGTTCTGATAAGTTTCATGCTGGCATTTTGCTAAGCACTTGTCTGGCTTGCCCACTGGCTTCAATACTCACTTCACCTCTTGATGAATCATCTACACGATTTTGTGCAGCATCAATTGTAATTGCATTGGAAGAATTACACAATGTTAGTGACATTTTCCGACTTCCATGTGCTTTAGACATTTGGTTCACTGGTTTGATGGAGTTGCAGTGTTATGGTGCAATACACTTATGGCTGCATTTTTTTCAATTTAGAATTCAATTCTTTACAGAGGTGTTTCTCCTAATATCTTAATGTTTGACCAATGTGGACATCTACAGGTCAATATTTCAATTATATTTAACAAACTTACTTTAGTATTACAGCAGGAAATAGTTTTTGTCCTCTGATCATGTTTCTGTCCTAAAATGTAGCTTATAGACTTTAGATTTGCAAAGAAATTGGCTAAGGATAGGACTTTTACTGTATGCGGGGTAGCAGATTTTTTAGCTCCTGAGACAATTCAAGGAAAAGGACATGGCTTTGCAGCTGACTGGTAAATGCTTTACTAGTTCTTGATAAAATTTGTGTTTCCAAAACATAGTTCTATGTTCAATACCTGCCTATTTATAACATGTTGTCAACCTTAGATATGTTTACTCCTTTAAGAAAATAGCAAGCTAAATGTTAATGAGATGATTGAGTAGTTTGTACATGGATTCATCACTATCATTTTCTGGTACCTGAAGTCATATTGACCTATCAATGCTGTTGAGGATGTCGCCTGAGGCAACCAAGCAACTGTGTGAGGCAAGGAACAGACCCATTGCCTTAAAGGTGAGGCTCTTTACCTAGGGGATCGCATCATCTCCTTAAGCATGCCTTGCCTACCTCTTTCTCCCTTTCTTGAGTCACACTACAAGTTCCAGAGTCAAAGCTATACTCATGGGATCCTAACTCAACTTACATCCACGATCCCCCATATTTTAAGAATATGACAATGTCTCCTCCTTGTCCACATGGAGTAAAAGATGCATATTGTTTGCTCAACTTAGGATATTGTACATTTGGAGGGATTTGAGGAGAATGCAAGTGTGAGGGAGGAGAAAAGTGGTTTTTGTTCTAAAGGAGGGGTAGGATGGGGCCACTAGGAGGTGCTTTTGCTCCCCAAGAAGGAGTGATATAATATTGCTGTAGGGGGAGAGAGCCTTTGGCAGGTCTTGACCCTGCTCAATGTCTTCATCCTGAGACCATTGTCAAGAGTGGTTCAGTTTGTATAATAGGGACTGCAACAGGATATTTTCAAGTAGATTTTCTAGGCTGCCAATAAAGGTACCAGAAGTACATTTGCTAAACAACAGGATGCAAATTAACTTTCTTGGTTAATCAAACATATTACATGATGATGTAGGACCCAAGTAAGTTTGTCGTTGCTGCTGCTGGACCTGCTCCTTTTCCAGATAAACCAAGTGCTTGTTTGTAGCCTTCAACTCCTCCTTCATTGCATTCAACTCAGCAATGCAGTAGTAGAGATGCAGCAGAGATGCTCCTCCTTTTCAGTGGTCTATTTCCTAGGTAGATAGATATATTTTGGAGATTAATCGGTATTATATATATTTTCTTCTTTTCCATCCTTATTCCATAAAGAGTTGCCTTTCTAGATGCAGCAGTAGCAGCAGCAAATGCAGATGCAGCAGCAGTAGTAGCAAATGCAGCAATAGCAGTAGCAGATGTAGATGCAGCAGCAACAGTAGAAGATGCAACAATAGCAACAGCAGATGCAGCTGGAAGTGGAAGATCCAGTAGTAATTCACCTAAATTTCAAGTTCTATTTTTTTGGATGGAGCTCGTTCTTGGCATGAGGTTTTTTTAAAGGATCATTCTTGGCATGATATCTATAATTGCAGGTAGTTCAGTCTAGTCTCCTGCCAGACATGTTCAGAAGCACCTATGAGGCCATCACAAAGGGCAACCCAACGTGGACTCAAGTACAAGTTCCAGAGTCAAAGCTATACTCATGGGATCCCAAGTCAACTTACATTTGCCAATATTTGCCTTGTTAACAAGCTGCTAAAGGGTGAAGTAGGACCAAAGACAATTCACATTCCTTCAAGGGAGAAACTTTATGTATTTGATGCTGCAATGGTTAGTATGAAATTTTATTCTTAATTTGATGTTGATTTTTAGTTCAAGATAGAAAAGGATATATTTCCTTGATGTATTTTTTGATTTCTGAATTTTATTTGAAGTGCCCTGTTCAGGAAAAAAAAAACATTTCATTTGATATGCCCTTTGCATTATGTTGATTGTTTACGTGACATCTTGCATTGATTTATGGACATGATAAAATACCCTGCACACTAAGAATTATACTGCCATTAATGAAATAGTCTCCCCTTCTCTCACAACTTTGCATCTATGTACCCATAAGGGGTGCAACAAATATATTATCAGTTCTTTTTTAAGCCCTGCCAGTTGGAATAGCTTAGTCAATTTTTCCATCTCATCCATCCAGCCATCTTGCTCAGGCCATGCTGTCATACCCTAATAAAACCAAATTGCCTTTGCAAAGGGGTGATTTTTAATCATATGCACCCAATCCTCTTTATCAATTCAACAAAAGGGGCATAATGAGTCTTCAATCTGAAATTTTTTCAATATTGTTCCCTTTAAAGGCAGAGTATCAGTCACTGCTGTCCAAGAGGAATAACTTTGTTTTTAGAGCTATATCCTTCATATTCCAAACCTTTTTACAATAGGCTATTTGTTTCTCTGTAAAACTAGAGTTGATTCGCTCTTCATTTAGCAAGGTCATATACGCAAACTTAACTGAGAACTTCCTATTAGGATGTGGTTTCCATATTAGTAAGTCTTGACCCATGTCTATTGGAGTACTTAAAATTTTTTCTACAGTCTTACAGCCAAAGCTACTGGAAATTTTTTCTTCATTCCAGTTCTAATTTTGTTCATTTATCAAATCTACCACCTTTAATTCCTGGAGTATACTCTATCTAATCAACTTGTACTCTTCAGTCTTCAACCATGGATCACTCCAAATATTTATATTCTCCCCATCTCCAACTAACCATAACACATTGCTGAAAAGCATACTTTTTATAGTTCGAAGCCCCTTCATGAAGGAAGAATCTGGTGACTTGGGCATATATTCCCAAAAATTACCATATGGGAAATATTTGCTTCTTATCTGATTTTGTTAAAGACCCTCCTTGGTGCACAATAACCAGCCCATTTTTAGTAAGAAAGCTAAAATTACTAGCCTTACCAAAGAGAATCTTTCTTGATGGTTGCTTAGCTGTCACCAAAGGTAATTCCTTTGGTCATGATGACCCTTTGGTGATGGTTAGGGAACTGTGACAAAAGGAACCTTCTTTCTTCCAAGCCAACCTTTGGTCATGGTTATTAACCATGACCAAAGCTCTCTCTCTTCGGTCACGGTTCTACATCTATGACTAAAAGTCTTTGGTCACAGTTTATAACCATGACTAAAGCTGCAGAACGTAGCTAACGGTGGGCTTTGGTGATGGTTTTAGGTGGAACCATCACCAAAGCCCTATGCTTCGGTGACGGTTCCACCTAAACCCAACACCAAAGGCTCGTGAAGAAAGCTGCTGAGCCTATCTAACAGTGTGCTGTGATGATGGTTTTGGGTGGAACCGGCACCAAATCCCTATGATTCGATGATGGTTCCACCTAAAAAAATCACCAAGGCCTCATGACAAAAGTTATAGAACGTAGCTAACGGTGGGCTTCGGTGATAGTTTTGGGTGGAACAGTCACCGAAGCTTAGGGATTTGGTGCCAATTCCACCCAAAATGGTCACCAAAACCCTACGACTTTGGTGACGGTTTTGAGTGGAACCATTACCAAAGCCTTTGGTAACGGTTTTGCGTGGAACCGTCACCAAAGACCCTTCTGCAACGCAACTTTTGTTGTCGCTAATTGGTGATGGTTATGAGTCATTTGGTCACGATTTTTAACCGTGACCAAAACCCTAATTTATTGTAGTGAAAGATTCGTCGCACAAGGTAAGGTTTGATCCATTTTAATCTGAATTTTCCTGGGAATAGTTTGAGTTTGGCATCAAAGAGTAGGACTTTCTGACCAGGGAAAAAGATCTTTCTAGATATGTGCTTGTCGTGAAAGGCCTTAACCCGTTCTTTGTAAATTCGTGAGTTCTCATACGCGCCATGGCGTAATTCATCAATCTCGCTCATTTGAAGCTTTCAGTGGGTTCCTACCTTAGAAAGATCAAGATTGCAGTTCCGTACTGCCCAATAGGCTTTATTCTCCAATTCGATGGGGAGGTGACATGTCTTCCTGTACACCAATCTGAAGGGAGACATAACTAATTGGATTTTGTGGGTGGTCTTATAAGCCCACAAAGCTTCCAAAAGTCGGGATGACCAGTCTTTCCTGTCAGGTCGAATAGTAACCTGGAGGATTTTCTTGATCTCCCGACTTGATAGCTCAGCTAGACCGTAAGTTTGGGGGTGATAAGGAGTAGAGATTCGATGTGACACCCCGTATTTGGTCATCAGTGACCTAAACTGAGCATTAGTGAAATGGGTCCCTCCATCAGAGATTATAGCACATGGAATCCCAAATCAAGAAAAGATGTTCTGATGAATAAATTTGATTACTACCTTATGATCATTGGTTTAGGTGGGAATGGCTTCGATCCATTTGGACATGTAGTCAATAGCGAGTAGAATGTACTCGAAGCCATCCGAAAAATGAAAGGGTCCCATAAAATCAATCCCCCAGACATCAAAGATTTTGCATACAAGAATCAGCTGTAAGGGCATCATATCATAGTGGCTCATGTTGCCTAAGGTCTGGCAACGAGTGCATGCCTTACAGTGATTGTATGCATCTTTGAAAATCATGGGCTAATAGAAGTCACACTGGAGGACTTTAGCTGCGATTTTATGACTAGAAAAGTGTCCACCACATTCCTGGTCATGGCAGAAAGACAAGATGTCCTGAATTTCAGCTTCTGGAACACACCGTCGGATGATTTGATCAGCACCGATGCGGAAGAGATACAGGTCTTCCCAAAAGTAGTACTTGGCATCTGAAAGTAATTTGTCCTTCTTGGCCTTCAGCCAATCAGATGGAATCTGATGTGATGCCAGGTAGTTTACTAGATCAGCAAACCATGGAAGCCCCATACTAATAGTCAGGAGGTGCTTATCAGGAAAATGTTCTGTAATGGATCTGGAAGGGTCGATAATGTCATAAGGAAGGTGGGACAAGTGATAGGCTACCACGTTCTATTTTCCTACCTTGTCACGAATCTCGAGGTCAAATTCTTGCAACAACAAGATCCAGCGGATTAGTCGAGGTTTTGCATCCTTCTTTGCAAGGAGATGCCTAACAGTTGTGTGATCAGAGAAAATGATAACACGAGAACCCAGGTGATATGATCTGAACTTTTCCAGGGCAAATACTACGGCTAGCAGCTCTTTCTTAGTAACTGTGTAGTTACGCTGAGCTTCGTCAAGTGTCTTGCTACCGTAGTAGATGACCACGGGTTTCCCGTCAATCTTCTGCCCAAGTCCACTCCTACAGTGAAATCAGATGCATCGCACATGATCTCAAAGGGTTGAGACCAATCAGGGGACTATAGGATTGGAGCTTGGGTAACTCGATTATGTAGGATCTCAAATGCTTGAGTGTACTCCTTGGAGATTTCAAAAGGAACATCCTTAGATAACAGATTAGTCAGGGGGCGTGCAATCTTCGAGAAATCAAGAATGAATCGACGGTAAAAATCGACGTGCCCCAAGAAAGATCAGATGTCTTTGATCGAGCTAGGCATAGGGAGTTTGGAAATTAGATTCACTTTGGCTCGATCAACCTTGATGCTTTTTTTTGAGATGAGATGTCCCAGGACAATTCCTTCAGGCACCATGAAGTGGCTCTTTTCCCAACAAAGAACCAGATTCATGTCAATGAACCGCCTAAGGATCTAGACCAAGTGCAGGAGGCAATCGTCAAATGATTCACCAAAAATTGAGAAGTCATCCATGAAAACTTCCAGATAATCACCTACCATATCTGAGAATATGGCAAGCATGCACCACTGAAAAGTAGCGGGTGCATTGCAGAGATCGAAAGGCATCCTTCGAAACGCGTATGTCCCGAAGGTGCATGTGAAAGTGTTCTTCTCTTGGCCCTCAGGATGGATTGCCACCTGGTTATAATCGGAGTACCCGTCCAAAAAGTAGAAGAATCTATTTTCCGCTAGTTTTTCGAGGATCTGATCAATAAACGGTAGTAGGAAATGATCCTTCTTTGTTGAGGTATTAAGTCTTTTGTAATCAATGCATACTCTCCATGAATTTGCTACACAGGTCGATATGATTTCTCCAATCTCAGTCATGATCACGGTGAGTCCTGCCTTTTTAGGCACAACCTGGATTGGACTCACCCACTGACTATCAGAGATGGGTAGATGATCACAGCATCTAACTACTTAATGATCTCCTTTTTCACGACCTCCAGCAGATTAGGATTCAGACGTCTCTACATTTCATGGGAAGGTCGTGTGCCCTCTTCAGTATAGATGCGGTGTGTGCAGTAAGAGGGGCTAATACCAGTCAAATCATCGAGAGTCCATCCAATGGCTCTTAAATGTTGCTGGAGAACAGAAATCAGACGAAATTCCTGATCAGGTGTGAGTCTGGAGTTGATAATCACAGGAAACGTCTGATTGGAACCCAAAAAGACGTACTTTAGATAATCGGGAAGAGGTTTGAGATCTAACACAGGGTTATCAGCAACAGCAAGTGGTTTAGGGTGTGTGTCAGGAGTAAGGGAAGGAGTTATGGGTGTGTCTAGGTTGAGTTCGGACTCCTTTGATTGCAGATTTTGATCCTCATGTGGTTGATCAGAAGTCGTCAGGTTTTCCTCGATATATTGATCGTCAACCACAGCCTCGATATCACATATTTGTTCTATAACTCCGCAATTAATCCTTTGTTGGGCCTTAAAGATGTCGATCTTTAGTGTCTGGTTCCCAAATTTCAATTCAATTTGACCCTCCTTACAATTAATGTTAGCCCTAGCAGTGGCCAAAAAGGGTCTCCCTTGTATGATTGGTGTGTTCCTCAGATTTTCTGGAGCATCCATATCCAAGATTACAAAATCCACCAGGAAATAGAAGTCCTGAACCCTAACAATGACATCCACAAGAACTCCTTTAGGTGACTTAATAGATAGATCTGCCAACTGTAATGTCACCTCTGTTGGTTTGAGCTAAAATTCCTCAAGATGGTCAAGTAGGGATGTTGGTATTAGGTTTATGGAGGCTCCTAGATCCAATAATGCTTTATCAAATTGGATATCACTAATTGTACAAGAAATTAGGGGAGTACCTGGGTCTTTTGCCTTAGGTGGGAGTTTGCTCAAAATGACAGAGCTGGCTTGCTCGGACAATACAATTGGACTCCCATTTTTGGTTCGCGGCTTATGCTTAGGTGTACACACATCTTTCAGAAATCGTGCATAAGCCGGTACGTGGTGAATCGCATCCATCAAGGGGATGTTTATATGGACCTGTTCAAAGAGCTTGACCAGGTCCTCTTCAGGTGCCACGGGTTTGGTTGTCCTCTTTCCCTTGGTCAAGGCCTCAGGAAATGGAACCTTGGATGGTTCCTTTAGAATAGGTCCAGGTTCTTGATCTAGGACAGGGGTATCCTGGATGACTATCCTAGGGCTTGGGTTAGCACTACCAAGCTGCAAGTGGCTTAGGAAAGGTGGGTCTTGTGCTGCTTTGCCACTATGGGTTGTTACTGAATTTAATCCTACCTAGGTCATGTTTGGTGTAGTTAAAATAGGTGGTTGCTACTGAAATCCCAAGTATGATGTCAAAGCTTCCATCCTGCCGAGTGATGGAGCAGAAGGGGCCTGATAAATCATGTGTGCTTGGCCTGGATTTGGGTTTATAACGTGCCTCTAGTTTGGCACATTATTCATATTTGGCAGAGGCTGCAAAGGGAGTGTACCCAGTTGGCGGGAATTCACCATCTGGGTGAGTTGATTGCGAACCTCTGTGATCTCGTCTTTGTGTTGCTTCTGCATAGCCGCATTCGTCTTTTGAATGTCAGCCAAAGTTTAAAAGATAAGAGTCATTTGATCTATCTGAGTTGGCCCAGATTAATCGGTAGGGTTGGGTCGAGGTTGAGGCAGTTGATATGGACGAGGAGCTTGTCGACAGGGCTGATATGGTGGTCTCTGATTCTGATTGTTTCCCGTCCACAAAAAATTAGGATGATTTTGTCATCCAGGGTTATAGGTATTAAAGAATGGGTCATTCTAGATGGCGTTGAGGTCCTCGCAGGTCTGAGGAACCTCAGAAAAGCCAGAGAACGAGGGTTCAGAGTTCCCCCAACTAGAATAGGCAGGATCGAAGTTTCCTCCGGCCCTAGAATCAGACCGGGGTGGATACGAGTCCATCCCTTGAGAAGATTGGAGGTAGATGCTATGCACAGCTTCCCTCCTAGAGGGTGGTTGTGTGAACGATTTTTGCGCAGAGGTGGCTCGCTATAAATGTCGAGTTAGCTCATCCACCTTCTTCTCAATAATAGAGACCTTATCCAAACGACTGGCCATCAGTTCCAAGTTGACAGAAGAGGACCAGCCCTGCGTCTCATGTGCCCCCCTTGGATTCGTCGATGCACGGGCATTCGTCTGGTCGAATAAGCCCATGGAGTCATTATTGATGGAGTTCTCGCACATATTCTTGAGAATCTCCCACACAGTGTCCTCGTGTTGACCCATGATATTTCCTCCGCAAGTTGCATTGACGAATAAACGAAAATCTTCACGGAGTCCCTGGTAAAAAGACTGAATTTGTTCCCATTTAGGAACTCCGTGATGGGGGCACTTTCGCATGAGATCCAGGAAACAATCCCATGCTTCGTGAAGTGGTTCTCCAGGCTGCTGTGTGAAGTGTGTGAGCTGGTGTCATAAAGCATTCGTCCGACCAACTAGGAAGAACTTTTTTAGAAACTCGGATTGTAGTTCAACCTATGTGTTGATTGGACGTGTTTGAGTCCGATGCTAGTAAGTTGCTTTGTCCATGAGAGAGGAGAACATTTTCATGAGAAGGATATCCCGATTCTGAACATCTGAATTGAAGGTCTGGGCTAGATGCTTGAGCTGTTTAATGTGCTGGAAAGGATCCTCAAAATTGATCCCATGAAATTTTGGAATAGCATGAATCATGTTGGGCTTGAGTTCAGTATCAGGACCTCCAGCCGGGATTTGGACTCGAGGTTTGATCACCACCACAGCGGGATTGTAATGATCTTGCATCATAGGACACTGCGGTGGATTCACAAAGGCTTGGAATAAATCATTAAGGCACTGAAGTTGATTCTTGAGGTTATTCTCTTCTTCTACGGGTTGTTCCATGATGATGGATGAAGGAGAATTAGGCTCAGATGAATCAGAAGAGATGTCTATGTGATGGGGTTGCTACACAAACATGGAAGTTGAGGCCTGGCCTCGGCAGGAGTAAATGACTAAAGGAGGCCTTAAGGATGGTCTTAAGGATCTCCTACCAAATATGCACCGATGATTTGGTTGAGAATAGAATGTGATGGACCTAATCAAGACACCCAAAAATTTTGGATGACTATAGAGGTTTGGGGCGGATGATACCCCTTAGTTAGAAAGCTGACCACCTGAGAATTACCTGGGCAGCCAAAGAGGGAGAGTCCCGTGAAAACCTTTACACGGTAGAGCGCCCCCACGGATTACAGGATTTCCCCCACCTGACCTCTCTTGTCACTGATGTTCAAGGTAGACCAGAATTGGGACTTGACCTCTTAAGTCTACCAGTTTTAATTAAGAGCAAGGGTGCTTAGGATTTCACTTGAACTTTAGGATGTATTGAGTGCAAGAGTGACCTAATTTCAAGATTGGTTGACCCAACAAGGTGGGTCAACTTCACCTATTTGTCCTTTGAGAAGTTTTAGGTCCCTCTTTTAGGATTCAAGTGAGATTAAGAGCCTGATGTTTAGGGTTTGCTTGAATAGATCAATTCAACCAAGGCTTAGGCACACATCATTTTGGAATGATCTATTCTTGATTATGTAAGTGTGTCTCTAAAACCCTAACTTGGAATCCTTAATTGGCTCTAATTTTGGTCCAATTTAGTTTGCCAAATGTGGTATCTAGGGCTCAAACAAAAATGTGATAGCACTAGTTACCTTAAGTGGGTGCACAAATCAGGTTTTGTTGTTGAAATCAAATCAAGAAACTTGATGAATTATCTAAGAATGGAAAGCAAGTAGCCCTAATTGATTTTATCCTTTTTAACCATTTCAGAATGAGGGGCTTAAGAAAGAGAGTAATCAGAATTTACCTGCCCCTGGCGTGTTTGATGTGCAGCTGACTTTCTTCAATGTATCTTCTCCCTTAAACAACCACAGCAAAAGAGATATAGCAAGTTAGTATCTGTATCAAAAACTTCAATCGAGAATTGTAAATTGCCCATTGCTCCCCGGTAACGGTGCCAAAATGTTCGCAAGGCAACATTGATGTTTAGAATAATCACGTTGCAGTATAGTCGAAATCACTTTGCAAGCAAATACAATTTTTATTACTTGAATAAGTTCTGAGGTTGAACAGAGGGAACTATATGGGATTTAGAAATCAAGATCACAATTCAAATTGAAAGAAATTGCAATAATATCAGTAACAATGTGCGAAAATATGGGAGTAAAATGGTGATTTAAATCACCAAATACTCCTACAATATCACCAAGGAACTCAATGTAAATGTATATGCAATGAGAGCTAATGATCTATCGTCTGATTTGTAAATTAGACGACTTAAAGTTGTCTGATTCTTCTTTTCTTCTTCTCTGCTTCAGCTGTGTCCTTCTCTTCCTCTCTTCTTCTTCTCTTCAGGCCTTCACCTCTTCTTCTTCTCTTCTGCTTCTTTCTTTAGCTCTTCGTCTTCTTTCTTCTTTCCTTCTCTGACTCTTCCTTTCTTCTTCTTCCTTCTGCCTTCAACCCTGCAAGCATTCTCTTCTTCAGCTTCTACTCTGGCCTCCTCTTCAGAATTCGGCTAAGTGTTGGCCGAAGATCACTGCAGCAAAACCCTCCCCCTACCCACACAACTCTCTTCTCTTTTTCTCTCCTAGGATCTACTCTCCCAAAGCCACAGGTATCCAAGTTATTAGGTCGGGCATGTACTCAGGTCCAAGCTCACCAGCGTGCAATGGTTAGTGAGGAATGCAGGTCGGGTCGGGTCAGGCCAAGTCCGCGGGTGAGGTGTTGCGGACGAGGTCGGGTGAAGGTGAGAGGGACCTCACCCCGTGATAACTGAGGTGAACAGATGATTACACTTTTTCAATTTATGCAGGTGCACGGCTTTAGAACTGCCCGATGTGGGACTATCCGCGCACCCTTTCTTTGCGTGGCCACAGTAGAGATCTCCTTAGCAATTACCTCAATGACTGAGGCTCACGACTACAATTGAGGACCTGAGTGCGTGCGCAAGAGACTTCCATGCGTCCTGGAACTTTAACCTGGGTGTGGCAGCACCTAGGGCAACCTCAAGCAAGCTTCAAGCTTGGTCACCAATGGCGGTCAAGGTCTAAACCTGAAAATAATAGAACGGCCTTTCAGCCATGTCAAAGCACTTAGGGATTATCGCCGGAGCACGACGAATGTGATGGGAGTGATGGCATGGCGTGACAATGACTGTGAGTGCGTATCTAGGTCAGACTGTGTGCATGTGAGTGGGTGTGTTTGGGGGGTTGCTTAGGTGGATGGCAAAGTGAATAAGGAGAGGGGAAGTGATCGGTGAGGTGTGGTGATGGTTGTGGGCTTGTCGGCAAGGGTTTTGGTGGCCTGTGGAGGTGGGATGGCCTCGCCGGAGGGGGTGGACGGAGATGGAGGAGATGGAGGTGCAAAGGGAAGTCAGTGGTGGATTTTGGAAAGTAAAGAGTGAAGAAGAAAGTAGAGGGGATAGGAGACTTAGCTAGGAAGTTGATGGATGAAGGGGGGCAGCGAGGGCGTCGGGTCTGGTGTGGTCGACGTCGGAGACGAAGGCGGCTCCGGTGAGGTGGGAACGGCGAGGATGAAGAGGAATGAGAGTCTGTTGGTACGACAAGATGCGGAGAAGAACAAGGAAGAGGAATCTGCCGTAGGTATGGCAGTTGGACGACTAGAAAGGGCAGAGGGGATCACCGGAAGTTGAGGAGCCTTCGGCCGTGAGATGGAGAGATGAATTGAGGGGAATCACTGAGCGTGGAGAATGCGGAAGGATCTGAGTGGCGGTTAGGGCTTGGGAAGCAAGCTTCCCAAGCTTAGAAGGTCGCCGGACTTGGGAGCGGTTAAGATACCGAAATCTCTCATGCGTTCGCATGAGAGATTGGGAGGGAATCAAAGCACATGGATGGGTTCAGACTAGAGAGAATTTCTCAAAGGATCTCCCTTCCAATTTTGGAAGATTCTCCAAGCAATCAAGGAGATATTCCCTATCAAAGGTCATTGGAGTAGGTTTCCT
Source organism: Thalassia testudinum (assembly GCA_037157565.1). Classification (NCBI taxonomy): domain Eukaryota; kingdom Viridiplantae; phylum Streptophyta; class Magnoliopsida; order Alismatales; family Hydrocharitaceae; genus Thalassia; species Thalassia testudinum. The sequence goes on along the minus strand of JAZHRO010000062.1, from coordinate 17,617,009 downwards.
CCGTGATAATGGTGGAGGGACCTAATTGTGAAGACGATGAAGAAGCTAGGGGGCTGTACGCAAGGGTTTTTGGAAGTTAGGGGTAGAAATGTAGTCAGATAAGACCTTTTTGCAAACTAGGTCAAGGAAAACTCATCTTGGGTCCAAATTTTGGTACAAACCTAATTTAGACCTAAGGAATCCAATGGTGAAGTTGGATTTTGGTTTTGACCACATTTGACTAGCTAATTTATGTAAAAATCCAAATTAGGGCAAATATCTGTCTGAGACTCCATTTTAGGTCAAGATGGGTTCTAATGGCCAAATTGAAGGTACTAAACCCAAGAGAAAACTTTTTTAAGATTTTTAGAGGGTTTAAGTGAATTTTATCCTAGCCAAAACCTTGGTTAATTAAGTGGGTCTATTTTTAGGATTTCAAAAGTCATTTAATTCTCAGAACACTCACAAACCCTTTTCTACCTAATCCAACCCACTTATTATCTTGTTAAGACCATTTGACCTTTATTCATCCCTTGAGAAAACCCGTGGTTGTACTGCATTAGTAAAATTACAGTTTTAACCCTAGTTTCTTATTTTTCCCTCAGAATGCTTATACAGTGAATTATGACCTTCAGTTGGTTATGTAGGAGCTTTTACTGACTTCATTGGGTCAAAGTAAGCTAGTTAGGGTTCATAATGGTGTTCCTATCAATATGGAACATTAAATATCTGAAGAGTGGAAGATAAAGAGATGTCTCCCTTTCCAATCACAGGGGAATGGCAACCAACTGCTACCTGAACTATCTTACCTGGTGCAACAGGAATCATAGTGGGGAAAGATCCCTGATCTCCACACAAGTACTTGGAGGCACCACTATCTACCAGCCATTCACCAGATCCTAATGAGAAGGAAGAGAAAACCAACTTACTACTTGAGGAGGATGCATATGCAGCAGTATCTAGGACTGAATAGTAGAGGTATAAGCTATCTGAGAAACCCTCTGAAGAACATCAAACTCTACCCTGGAAATAACCATTGAAGATGCCTCAGAAATATCACTTGCCTAATCAACCACTACGGGCTTGCCATGCTTTTGCCAACATGTAGCCTATGAATGTCCCATCCGACCATAATAAGTGTATAGGGTACAAGTACGCCCCCAAAATCCACATCCATGACCACGGCCACATGAAGAGGATCCACCTCTCCCACATCCAAGGATCACAGCCAAGGTAGAGGTCTGTCCAATAGTATCTTTTAGTGGAGTCTGAAGAGCAATCCGGCTGAGCCTACTATAGGTCTCCTCAAGAGATGCTAGCTCAAGAAAGGTCAAGATCTATTCCCTGACAGTAGTAAACTCAGGGCCAAGACCCAAAAGGAAGACAAAAATTGTTAACTCTTTACTAAAACAATGCCAAGAATCATAGGTGCATCTAGGTCGATATGCATTATGTCTCTCCAACAGCCCCTTCTCAATAGAATAATATTGGGCCAAAGAACAACCCGCCTGTCAAAGGAGAAATAGTTCATAATAAACCTAGAAGACTCTAGAAGAATTCTTTTCATGAGAATATGTCTCACAAAGAAAATCTCACATCTGCTTGGTTGTGGTGTAATACATAATCTCATCACCAATATAGGGAATAACGCAATTCATCATCCACTCACACACCATTACGTCATCTCTATTCCACGTAGCATTTGCACCTATCTTCTAGGTGGGTTCTGGATTAGAAAGAATGTGCTCCTTCCCTTGACCCCTAACGGTCATCAAGAAAGTCGGGGACCACCTAGGGTAATTGGTCTCATCAAGCTTTATCATAAGATCAAAAAATGGACATTCGTAAGTCCTGGTGTTGACAGTAGAGTTTGATGTGACTTCGAGCGTAAATGCCAGTTTATCATCATTCTTATGCCTTAAAACAAACCTAGCTCTTAGGATTTTAACTCCGCAAATGGATTTTTGGGCTTCATTTAGGCATTCACATAGGATAGGCATGCATTGCATACTTTTTATCTTTTTAATGTGTTTATTTGAGTGTTTGGGATAAGCAGATAATCAGATCCCATAAACCCTAGCACTTAGAAAGGCAGAAGATGAGGGAGAAGCTCAAATCAACTGGGTCTCAGCTAAATCGAACTCATGCCAACTGGATCCTAGCTCTTTTTAGCTGGATCAACCTATCTTCAACTCCATTCAGCTCACTTCAACTGAATGGTAGCTCAAGCTTGTTCACCTCAGCTCTATTCAGCTCACCTAAGCTGGATGACAACTCAGACTATCTCAAGTCAGTTGATCCCAGCTCCACTTCAGCTCACCTCAGCTTACAGCAAAAAAAACCAGCTCAGATTAGCTTGGTTTAGCTACTAGCAAAGAACCAGCTAGCTAAGCGAGCTACTGAGCTCCACTTCAGCTATCTTCAGCAGCCATCTACTCTAGTTAGCTCCGATGCAGCTCCTCCCAGTTCCTTCTTTAAAACCCTAGATCTCCATTCTCCTCCTCTACTCCCTACTAGTTAAGCTAGCTTAGCTAGCCTAAGCTCCACTCCACCTCCATGGCCATACAAACCTAATCCTAATTCCCACCTTCTTTGCTCCACCAAATAGTGTACCTAAGCTACCACCTACACCACCTCATTTTGGCGCCAACATACCCACATCCTTTCACCCCATTACCACCTCCAAAAGCCACCTGCAAAGTGGTGCCAACCACCTCCATAATCACTCAAGTTGGCGCCAAGAATTTCCCTCCAAAACCCATTTCATCTCCATCCTACCTTTACCCTTTAATCCCATCCTAGCCCTTGATTAGTGGCGCCACCTAAGCCCTTCTAGAAGCCCCATATTTGGCATCAATTCTTGCTGTCTCTCACCAAGAGGCACCACAACCACCCATAACCACCACCTCCAACACCCTTTGAGTTGGCTCCAATAATCCCCTCCATTGGATCCTTTAACCACCCACCAAACCTAATCCTAGACCTCCACATATCCCCCACGCCAACCACCAGCCTCCTACTCTATTAATAACCCTTCTGACCACCACTTAAACCCCATCCTTGGATAGTATAACTCCACCCATACCCATGGCCAAGGGAGGAGAAGAAGAGAAGAAGATCAAGGGGACAACCTACCTGCCCCCTTAGTGCCTTCTTCCTCTTCCTTTTCCTTCCTTGTGCCACAGCAAGGAGGAAGCATCCATCTAAGAGGGACGACCTAGCAAGGAGTAAGGGTGGAGGACGTCCACCTTGGAGGAAAGCTAGGAGGAGCACCAACAAGGAGCAAGGAAGCATCTTCTTCAAGATTGGGAGCTACCAAGCTTAGAGCGAAGACCATTCTGAGCTTCTTTTGGAGAACACTTTTCTTCTTCTTTATCTTTCATTGTATTAGCTAGTGTCTTTCGTACTTTTCTTATAAGAAGCATTCAGCTACTTGTCTTCTACTTTGGTAGTAATACAAAGATTTTAATTGCCTTTCAATTCCTTATTTTCCATTTAGTGTGTTTTCTTATTCCTAGTAGTTTTAGTGCACCACATTTCTTCAAATTACCTAAGGCGCACTTGCTTACGGTAAGCTTAGAAGAGAAGAAGTTTCTTATCACTTAGGCTTAGTTGATAGGTGTAGTAATGGTAATTCCATCATTCATAACTAACTTAATTTAGTTGGAATCAAGAGATAAATGCTCCTAAATGATCACCTGAGGACCATAGTTCCACTCTGATCAAATTTGAGAAGACAAGAAAATAAGGTTAATTCTATTGTTTTAACAGCACATCACAAATGCAGATTAACAATGGGGTTACTCAGGGGTTAATTAAAGGTCAATTAGGCATAAAAGTCTAAAAAGTTGATCCAGACTAGCTGAATCAAGGTTTCACGCATTTCGAGAGTGAAAACAATATTGAAAATCCTAATTATCAACCCTACTTAAATTAAAAAGGTTTTGGTCAGGATAAAATCAATCTAAACCTCCTAAAATTCATCAAAAAATATTCTAAGAGGTTTGGTACCTTTGTTTTGACCATTTAAACACATTTCAACCTAAAACAGAGTTTCATATGGGAATTTGCCCTGATTTGGGCTTTTATGCAACTTACCCAGTCAAACGTGGTCAAAACTCAAATACAAGTGCACCATTAGATTTATTGGGTCTAAATTAGGTTAAGACCAAAATTTGGGCCCAATAAGAGTTCATCCTGACCTAGTTTTCATTTTACCCTTAGAAACTCTACTTCTCACATTTAGAACCTTAGGTTTCAAGTTTATTGCATTTATGTCCTATCATTCTTGTCGTCTTCACATTTAGGTCCTTGTAGCCACTGTCGTGTGAACACCCATCAGGTCAAGCTTTAAGAGACAATATCTCTCTCAAATCAGCACCAAATCTCTCCAAATTTAGAGGGATTGGTGTTCAGACCATGATGAATCATTTGAGCAAGCCCATGAACCCTATGATTGATCCTAGAACCCTAGTGTGCTTGCGAAAATCAGGGAACCCAAGTCGCCAAATTCGTGACCCATTTGCTTTAGTTTCTCGAAATTGAGCTCTATAAAAGCTCTATGAACTTCCTATGTCAATTTGAGCCCGGTCTACGACCAAAATCCACTCTTCACTTCTTTCTCCAGCCACCTCCGCCATAGCTCTGGAGACCCTCCTTCATCTTCCTAGGGCCTCCCAATGACCAAATTTGTAGTGCCCCCTTCTTCCTCACCATCGTCCGCTTCTCGATGACCACAGTAGAGGTGCTCTACCTTCTCGTCACCATGTTGCTCACCGAAGGACTTCGTCTCTTCCATGAATGGCAAGGCACGCCGGCATGGAAACCTCTTCCTTTTGTCCAATAGATAGGCTCTTCTCCTCTCCCTCCCTCTCTATTCTAGGTTAGTTCCTTAAGGTCCCAATTCAACCACCACTCACCCTCTCCCATTCCATCTTCCCCAAGTCTGGCTCCAGTGAGCTTACACCGACAATTTACTGCACCAAATGCCACACTATCACTCCCAAAAGCTTCGCCTCGATCTCACGATCAAAAGCCCTTTACTTATTTGGGCTTTCATCCACTCCATACTCTCTCTGAACAACCTACCTCATGGTCACCCTAGCCGCCACCGACAGAGCTCCAAACACCACCAAACCCCATGATACCACCATCATTATCTTCATTGCCTCATGACGAGGCTTATGAGGATTTCAACTGAGGATTTTAGCCCATACTTTTGATCTACAGGTAGCCGAACCTCTGGTTGACACCGCCATCATCTGCTGCCATCTAGTGACCAATGACCTCAATTCAATCATCCATGGCTACGGAATCATCTCACGAAGTATCTAGGGCCCTCAAATGAAGAAGAAAGTGGCACTAGGCCTTGCGATTGATGAAGAACAACACGAGTTGCTGTGCGTAAAGGAAGTTGGGACAATAGTCCCACATTGTTAAAATTTAAAATGGAGTTTGATATTTAATGCTTTATGTGTTGTGCTTTGTTGCCTCAAGACTCATAGGATGCAGTCTCTCACTATCGTGCACTCGCACCCACCAACGCACGCAGGTGGGCCTAGCCCCTATACTTGAAACTGATTACCTGTTACTGTATACTCGTATACCCGATTCTGAGAGAGAGAAAGGAAGAGAAATTCTGAGGGAGGGGGGAGGTTTTTACCTCAAAGTACGTGCAAGTATGCCAACACTTAGTCATTTCAAAGGTTTGTGCATGCGCTGTTGTGCTTGATGACTTTAAGTTGTCTGACCTTGGCCTTCAACATCTGATTTGAGGCACTATGGACTTATTTGACTATGTGCTGACGTGGATTAGTGGTTCAAGACCACTGTTGAGATATTTGGCTCTAATTTGAGATTGACTTGAGTGTTGACATTGGGACATGTGCTTGATTGTAAGATTAAATTGGTGATTCAAATAACCATTTTTTGCTTCTAATTATTCTTTTTGTCCCATTGACTCTGAGATACAATTTGGCTCATTATTGAATATATTTTTGATTAATATTCGTTGCATATCTTGCTTGTGAATTATTTATTGTGCTCATTACTTATTACTTCGATTAGTGGTTTGAATTCCATATTTGCTTCCTGCAAACGACCTCGGAACTCATGATTTCTTGAGCATATAAATTTAAATGTCGCATTGATTTTCGTCGCTATACTACAATGCGTACGACGATTTTCGACGCAACACGTAGTGCTTAGTGTAATCATTCTCGCATTTCGTGTGTCCATTATTTGAAAGCCTAAAAACAACAAAAATCAAAATTACAAAAAGAAGTGCAAATTTGAGAGGTGAGAGAGAGAACCATCTTATTGAGTAATAAATTGGCCTTCTTGGACAACCCTATATACTCCATTATCTAGGTACTACAAATTTTAAGAGTTGATTGCAAAGATATGCATCTCAACAACAAAGCTTGCTTTTTACAAAATCGTGTATTTTAGCAACATCCATGAACCCGCACTGCAGGAAAAGCTTTAATTCATAGATCTATTCTTCAAGCATCCGATATGTAATCTAAAATCACAAGAATCAGACCCTCCAGGCCAAAAACTCCTTTGATCTGATTAGAGATAATCAGATCATGAGGAATCAAAGGCCTAGAACATCAGATAGGTCTCAACCTAATGGTTGCTGATTGCACCAACACCCGACCAGGGTCGACAAGACCGAAGCTCGATTGCAGCCAAGGCTTAGAACCCTGTTGTTACTACTTCAAGATCGATCGCACCCACTATAGGTATAGTCAACAGCGATCGTAGGTAGAAGGTGGAACTACAGGGGAGATCAGGCGACACTATAGGGAGGCAGTGGCACTGTAGCAGTGCTATAGGGAGGCGATCGGACGGCGCTGACAGCACTGCAGCAATACTTTAGTGAGGCGGTGCTACCAAGGGGGTGGCTAGGCGGCAGTGCTGTAGTGAACAACACAACCAACCACAGCATTGGTGGCGCCTAGGGCGCTGATGAAGGTGCCTAATCGGAGAGGATTAGTTTAGGAGATTGGTGGAAGGGATCGAAGGCCTATTTGGGTAGGATATCATGAGCTCCAATTTAGGACCGCTGCTTTGATACCAAGTTAGGAGAAACAAAAAGTTATCTTATTCTAGAAAGCCTACCTTTCTTTATATAGAGAGAGGTGGGCAAATAGCACCACAACTCTAACATAAAATAGGAAATTAGCAACACACCCTTACAGACATAACATAAAATTGAGTACAACAAGATTCACGTGTAGGATTCTGTTGGCATGAAGAAGTGACAAGAGGTCAAGCATGAAAGCCAAGCCCAAGACCAAGAAGAGGCGTGTAAACCCTCACCCACCTGGGAACGTCAAGTAGGAGATTTTAACTCCAAGACATCCAAATAAAGGCACAAACAGTCTCCAGAGTCGGGTCTGTGCCAAAGGAAGAGACTCAAATAACCATGAAGGCACGAGATAGGCATAAAGTTAATAAGAGAGAAAAGGAGATATACCAAGTTATAAAGAGGTTTACAATTTTTGTGCTTCACCAATGGAGCTTGTAGAGATTTTTAAAGGAAGAATGATTCTTGTTATTGATTAAAGAGAGAGGCCCTAGCCCTCTTTATATAGAGAGAGGTAAGGGCATACATGGAAACACAACTATGACCTAAAAATAGTAAACACCTAATCAAATATTTAATTTGATTTATTTCCTAACACTCCCGCACAAGTCGATACGTGGGAGAGGGAGAAGACTTGGATCCTTAAGGTAGTGGTGATCAACTCTTGTTGAGATGGTAGTCACTTCTTTGTGCTGTCAATTTTGGTTGTCTCTTCTTGTTCGCCCTCATAGAGCTAGCACCGCTTGATTTCTCTTGAGGTGCGTGAGAGCACTACTCGAACACTTTACATCTTGAGGTGGCTCCTATCTTCAACTTTTGTGTCTTCTACTCAACATATAACCCAATTGAGACAATGCAATACTTTGAGGGGTTACAGAGAAGTACTCCAACAATAAAAGATTTAACTTTAAAGGAAACAAAAGATGGACTCACTCATAAAAAAGCCTTAAACAGAGAGATGGACTCAAAAAAAAGGAAAAGGGTTTTCTTCCTCTTCATTTTTTGCCCCCTTGGTGGCTTAATAGAGGAGATGGGAGGTGAGTCCAACCTCCCACAGGTGGCCGTCGATCGCATCGTGGGAGTTCAAAAGGATCGTTTGGGCAGTCCACATGAGGTCGAATAGTGGCCGCTTGATGGTGCAATCAGGATCGACCTCGACGATCACCGTAGCTACACCATCTCCAAAGAACGACCACTCAATGAGGCATGTCATCGGAAGGCACATGGCCGATGGGGACAACCATGCCATCGTCTTAGACAAGGACTTCGTGATTGTGGAAGGAATCATGGTGGTTGTCATAATCCTAGGAGGTGGCATCGTTGCAGCCGTCAGGGTCCTAGCGTTGATGTCGCTAAGGTTGTCCAATGCCCCATCGACTGCTGGAGGTTGTGGCGGCATGGTAGTGGGTTGTGTGATGCCCCACTAACTGCTAGAGGTGAAGGAGAGGAATAGCAGATGAAGGAGAAAGGAGATGTGTGATGATGTAGTGGAAATTTGTTGCGAAAAGATTTGAGTTTAGAAAATCGATCGTTGTAGTGCGATTCGCAAGAAAATTTGTCAATCAAATAACTTTTTACCGAAACTCAGAATGAGTCACGGGTCGAACATAGGGAGGTTACGTCGATTTGAAATCTGCAGTTATATTTTTTTTGTAATTTTTTTGTTTATAAATGAGACATTCACAATGATCGCTATCTACTTGCAATATAAACACTAAAATTATAAAAAGAGAGAGAGAGAAATAGAGAGAGAAAAATAACTTTTATACTAAGAATAATGTCATTACAACTACAACTAGAAAGTGGGAAATCTAATCTAGAAAGCGATAAAGAGAAGGGGGTGAGAAGTTATCTGATAATACGAAAATCCGATTAGGGCGATTTCAGAGTCATTGAACTCCGATCGTCGTCCTGATCAAATCCGTACGGCTGGATCTTCAATCTGAGGCCCCAATAAATATTGCCCTGTCCCTGGCCACAAAAAGAAGTGAATTATTGTATAATTTATTCAAATTAACCAAAATGCATGATGATGCATGTTATGCAATATTTACAATGCATGATGCCTCTATGACATTAAGAACATGCATAAATAGATATTTTAGGCTACTTAGATGTATACACATCATATCCCCATTCCTATCTTTTGCTAGTCTCTAGCAAAACTATATGCTATTTATAAATAGAATTATGATCAAATTACTAGGACAATAGTTAGTTTTTCAACACTAGAAAATTTCTACTAAGATCTGAACTACAGAGACATAACAACACCTGAGTGTCTACCAAAATGCAGGCCGCCCAAGTCCTCGCCTTATACAAAAGCAAAAGGATCTTTTTCTTTTTCTACTTTTCTAATTTTTTTGGATTTTTGAGTTTAAGGTTTCAAGGTAGCTTTCTACGGCTACCCAACCCACCCAATACTCGAAGAGAACTCAAAGTACTAAGCATCTTTTTATGTGAATGTGATAGACTCACTAATCAGTGATTAGAACGAACTTCGAGTTTCTACGCCCATAGGTGACCTTGAAAAGGAATTCTTCCTAAAGGTGTATCTATACGATCGGTAGCTGTCTCTATATTTTTTCAAGGTCAACACAAGGGCGAACCCAGTATATATCTCCTTGGATTATTCTACTTTCTCACTTCTTCCTAAGTGTTTGGAATTAAACGTGCATTTTTGTGAGCTAGGTTCTGAACAACCGGCAGATGAGTTGTTACCACCGACAACTTGCCAGCCACACTCATGCGGTAAAGTGTAGCTTATTTCTTTCTTCTTTTCTTCTTTTCTATTTCTTTTTCTTTTCCTTTTGGATTTTTTTTTAAAGTAGGTGGCTTCCCTTATATAAAATTTACCTAAAGGCAGTAGAAAGAGAATGGTCATGTGGCTGGGCTCTAGACAACTGGCTGATGAGCTATTACCACCTACAACTTCCCAACCATACCACCCTAGAAGGTTCATTAGCTACCCAATTTCTATTAAAATTGTTGAACAGTGAGTTAGTGCGAAGAATGGGTAGATGCTTAGACTATAAGTTCCCTCAAATCAGAGGATAGGTTGATAAGTTGCGTACTTATCACCCCAACTTATTAACAAATTAGAAATGAATTTTCAAATGGCAAGGACTCATGAAACAAGTCCACATTTTAGTGGACACCCAGGCTAGTTAAGCTTGAAGACCTGAAGGGTCAAAATTTCAGGTCCTATTGTATTATTTCCTTAGGCTGAAAATTTCTAAAGTCCAAGTTTTCTTCTCCTAATTCAATTTTTTTTTCTAAATAGAAAAGAAAAATAAGGAAAATTTACAAGAAATCCACAAAGTTGACAATGGTTCAAAAATGAATCCACCCCCCATGCCTAACTCATGGAATGTCCTAATTGAAAATAAAAGGCATGAGAAAAAGGCAGAATGAAAAAATATCACCTATATTCCATGATGCTCTAGTTAGCTCTGAGTCTGACTGTACAAGTGTTGAGTTTAATAACATCAGCTAGGTTGGGTCCAGCCAAAGACAGTCAGATTAAGGTTAAAGCAACCTTGTCAGAGACGAGTTTTGGAATAATGCGGTCAACATACGGTTTTAGACGTTGTTCATTGTCCTTGAAAGAATTACCCGTCTTTGGGTCAGAAATCTCAACGGCTTTGTTTGGGAATATCTGATCAATGATGAATGGGCCATTCCACTTTGACCTAAGCTTGCCGGGAATGAGCTTAAGTCAAGAATCAAAGAGCCAAACCTTCTGGCTCAGCTCAAAGCTTTTGAGGGGAATCAATTGGTCATGAAGAGCTTTGATCCTAGCCTTATAGATCTTGGCATTCTCATATGCGTCATTTCTAATCTCCTCCAACTCAAATAGTTGGAGCTTCCTAGTCTTTCCAGCTAAACTTAAATCAAAGTTTCATTTCTTGGTTGCCCAGAATGCCCGATGTTCAATTTCTATAGGTAAATGGCATGCCTTACCATACACCAGATGAAATGGTGATATGCCATTAGGCATCTTGTACATCATATGGTAGGCCCAAAGAGTGTCATCAAGCTTTTGAGCCCAGCTTTTCTATCAGGTCTAACCATCTTTTGCCGGATGTTTTTGATCTCTCGATTGGAGATCATGGCCTATCCATTCGTGATGTAAACACAATTACACTACTTAAAAGGTCTATTTTTGCATGTTCTTAAGCATAGGATTGCATTTCATGATATAAATATTGCATTACATGCATCATCTTGCATTTAGAATAGTTTGAATAAAATGGAGGTTAATTGTCTCCTTTTATGTGCTCGGACAGGGCAAATATTTTATCAGGGCCTCGGATCAAAGATCCAACCTTATGGATGTGATCAGGGCGACGATTGGAGTTCAACGACTCCAAGATCGCCCAAATCAGGCATCCGTAGCATCAGATAAGTGACCCGAGAACCCTAGAAGATCAAGGGCCAGGATGGTGTAAATCTGCACTTCAGACGATAAATCCGACCGCACGGATGAATTTGGATCGACGATCGCAATCCAACGACACAAAAATCAAGTCAATCCGACATCCGTGGCACCATCTACAACTTCCAGAAGATGGACGGCCAAGATGGCGCCACGTGGCGCCATCTCAGCCGCCCAAACGGCCGCTTCCATTTTGTGAAGGCCCCCGCCCGATCGCTCTCCGCCATCAGATGGAGATCCAACGGCTGTGGTCGCTCGCGCTTAAAAGCGTCCGCGCGACCATTTCGTCCGTGTAGCGCAGCGGCGACGCAGCTGCGAGCGAAGCAGAGGTCGCGGGTTCGATCCGCGGTGAGGGGGTGAAAGGCTCGGGCGAGTGGGCGCGGACGAGCGTCAGATGAAGATCCAACGGCTGTGCACGCTCAATCAGGACGACGCGCGATTGGACGCCGGGCGTAACGCGCGATCGCACGCGGGCGGGCGCGCTACGCAGCGAGCGCGAACGCGATTTAAGCCGTCCGATCTCGCGATCAGACGGCTGAGACTTCGCGGACGTGCGTAGGCATTACGCGCGCGGGCAGCCGAGCGGGCGCGCGTGGGCACGGAGGCTACGCACACGTTGGGGGCTTTAGCGACGGTTTTATCCGTCACTAAAGACCCCTCATTTATTGTTTTGAAGTTGTAATGTCCATTTTGCCCCCACTCCTTGCAACTATAAAAGGAGACCCCCTCCATACGAAATTTTCATCCCTTCTTTCTCCTCTCTACCCCTCCAAAGCTCAAGAGAAGCTTGTCCCACACCTGGGATGCTTCTCACAAGATAAAGTCCAATTTTCGTTCCCCTTCGGAAGTGGATCCCGCGACGACGACAGCGTGCTGCTTCGTTCCCGTTCTTCTACTTCGTCCTCCTTTCGTCCTGCTTCGTTCTCCTTCGTCCAGGCGTCGTCCCATCCGGCTCGTCCTCCAAGCAACCGTCGAGGAGGATTTCTCTCTCCCTATTCTTTTTACCGCTTTCTAGTATAGATTTACTGCTTTCTAGATTAATCTACTCGTCCTCCAAGCAATCGTCGAGGAGGACATTTCTCTCTCCATTGTTTTAATGCTTTCTAGAGTAAATTTATCGCTTTCTAGAGTAATTGTTTTATGCTTTCTAGTTGTAATGAACAATCTCTTCAATACAAAAATTTCTTGTTTATTCTACATCTCATTTTTATTTCTCTGTGTAATATTCTTTTTCTCTCTTACTCTCTCTCTCTCTTCTATTTATTGTAAATAATTAGATAGTACTAAATTGAATTATTCTGTAACAAATAAAAAGAAACGCGTAGGTTTTAAATCAAACGTTCGCCTCCCTGTGTTCGACCCGGAATTTTAATTTCGGTATAAATTTTATTTGTTGAACACGAATTCTTCGCTTTCGAACTACAACGACAGGTTTTTCAAAACCAATCTCGTTAGCGTAGGTTCGTAATCGTTCAACAATTCGTCTGGGGGTGGTAAGGTGTGGAAATTCTATGATTTACACTGTATTTCACCAGTACATTGCAGAACTAGGCATTGGTGAAGTGAGTACCACTATCACTGATGATGACCCATGGAATCCCGAACCGACTGAAGATATTCTTCTTGACAAAATTGATGACCACCTCATGGTCATTGATTTGGGTGGGAATAGCCTTAATCCACTTGGACACATAATCAATAGCTATAAGAATGTATGGATGTCCAAATGAAGGAAGGAAGGATCCCATGAATCGATGCCCTAAACGTCGAAGATTTCGAAGGGAAGAATCGAGTTTAGAGGCATTATGACTCTCTTAGCTATGCTCCTGAGTGCTTGGCATTGGGAACATGACCTCGAGAATTCCTGGGCATCCTTGAATAAAGATGGCCAATAAAATCCAGATTGCAAAATTTTTGCAGCCGTCTTTTTCTCGGATAAATGTCCACCACATGCAAATGCATGGCAGAACTCCAGTATGCTTTGAAACTCATTCTCTGGAACACATCGGCAAATAATCTGATCAGAGCCGATGCGATACAGGTTAGGGTCATCCTAGAAGTAATATTTGCCCTCAGTTATGAGTCTATCTCATTGTTGCTTGATCCATTCCTGGGGGATTTGACCAATGACCAAATAATTTACCATGTTTGCAAACCAAGGGATTCGAACACCTAAAACTGTAAAAATAGTCTCATCCTAAAAAGTATCAGTAATCAGAATATTCGGACGAGAAGAATCACTTAGGAGTCTCGAAAGATCATCCGTCATCACATTTTAAGCCCTGTATTTGTCTTTAATTTCAAGATCGAATTCTTAAAGTAAAAGAATCCAACGAATGAGCCAGGATTTGGCATCCTTTTTGGCTAAGAGATATCTTAAGGCTGAGTGGTCGGTATATATTATGAAATGAGATCCTAAGAGATAAACCCTAAATTTTTCCAATGCAAATACTATAGCTAGCAATTCCTTTTCAGTAATAATGTAGTTTGTCTAGGCCTCATCCAAAGTTTTACTAGCGTAGTAGATGAGAGAGGGCTTCTTGTTTATTTTCTATCCCAAAATAGCCCCGACCGTGTAATCAGAGCATCGGTCATGATCTCAAATGGGGCTGTCTAGATTAGTGGTTGCAACATCAAAGCATAAGTGACAGATGTTTTAAGAAAATCAAATGCCTTGTGGAATGATTCATCAAAATTGAACGGCGTATCTTTGGCCAGAATGTTGATCAAAGGTCGAGCAACCTGAGAAAAGTCCTTGATGAACCTCCTATAAAATCCCACATGACTAAGGAATGATCGGATTTGTTTAATGGATGTGGGAGGAGGAAGTTTGGAGATAGCATCCACCTTAGCTTTATCAAACTCAACTCTCCGCTTAGAGACTACATGACCCAAGATGATGCCTTCTTGTGTCATGAAGTGACTCCTTTCCCAGCTAAGGACCAACCATGTTTTGATACATCTCTTAAGGATCAATTCTAGGTTGGCCAAGCAAGAATCAAGCGAATCTTCGAAAATAGAGAAATCGTCCATGAATACTTCCATATACTCTCCCACCATGTCTAAGAAAATGGCTAGCATACACCTTTGAAAAGTCACAAGTGCATTGGAATGCCCAAATAGCATTCTACGGAATGCAAAGGTTCCGTAGGGATAGGTGAAAGTCATCTTTTCCTGATCTTCGGGATGGAACGAGACTTGGTTGTATCCTAAGTAACCGTCTAGGAAACAAAAATACTTTTGCCCGGCTAACCTTTCAAGGATTTGGTCGATGAAAGGTAGAGGGAAATGATCCTTTTTCGTGGTTGTGTTCAGCTTCCTGTAATCAATACAAACTCTCCAAGAGGGAGCTGAACGAGTTGTGACAGGTTCTCCTTTCTCGTTAGTCACAACGATAATCCTGGCTTTCTTGGGAACAATTTGCACGAGACTAACCTAAGGACTATCCGAGATTGGATAAATGATTCCTACGTTGAGCCACTTAATGATTTCCTTCTTAACTACTTCTCGCATATTAGGGTTTAATTTCCTCTGCATTTGGCGAGAAGGGTAGGATCCATCTTCCATAAAAATTTGATGATTGCAATAAGATGCCTTAATCCCCCTTAAGGTCATGGATGGTCCAACCAATTGCTTCCTTATGTGCTTTTAGGACCTTGATCAGTTTCATCTCCTGCTCCTTAGTTAGTTTTGCATTTGTAATCACAAGGAGCATCTTCTTAGATGATAAAAATTCATATTTCAAACTCTCAGACAATGGTTTCAGTTCAAGTTGGGGTAGGTTTAGGATGGAGGGTAAGGAGGATGCTGATGAAGATTCATTAGGAAGGTCTAAAGGAAGAGGTTGGAAGTGAACAAAATTAGCAACCACTTTAGGGTGTGGCGGGTCTAACACAGAGGGTTGTGGGTTGGGTTCATCGGTGCACGTAGAATTCTCAAGGACAGTAAAGGCCATACAAGTCTCAAGATTCAAATTATCATCCTCGAGTTCCTCAATATATCCACAATCTTCAAATTTGTTAATTGCCTTGAACATATTAAGTTTCATTTTTCTATCCCCAAAGGTGATTTCCATACTATCGCTTTCACAGTTGATATTGGCCTTAATAGTAGCCAGGAACAGATGCCCTAGAATGATGAGCGTGTTCCTTAAATCCTCAGGTACATCCATGTCAAGGACAAGGAAATCTATAGGAAAGTAGAAGTCCTTAACCTTGACAATAACATCCTCAATAATGCCTTTCGAGTTTGTGACCGAATGGTCCACTAACTGCAACGTTACTAAGGTCAGCCTAAGTTCACCTAATCCGAACTTTTCATAAAGAGAAGTTGGAATTAGGTTAATGGATGCACCTAGATCCAAAATTGCCTTGTCAAAAGCATAATCCCCAATAACACATGAAATCAAAGGGGCACCTAGATCTCTCTTTTTCTAAGGAAGGTGATGCAGGATAACAGAATTAGCCTGCTCGAAGAGTATCACCTTTCATAGGGCAGATTCCCTTGGCTTACGCTTCTGAGTGCATAAATCTTTTAAGAATTTAGCATAAGTCGAAATGTGTTTAATAGCATCAAGAAGCGGGATATTGATTTCAACATTCTTGAATATATTCAAGAGCTCCTCGTCACTATCAACAGACTTCTTCTTGGGTTTAAGCAAGGCTTCAGGGAATGGAACATGAGTCAGATCTTTGGAATCAGGATCCTGAGCCTTGATTTCTTCTTCAGTGTTCTCCTTTCCTTCCTCAAGCTCACCCTAGTTTGATTGACTGGAAGATGGTAATTTTGGGTCTTGAGTTTGCCATCCACTCCTCAAGGTAACAAAATTTGCAGAAGCGTATGGGTTTGGGTCTTGGGGAGGCTTAGGAAAGATCGAAGGGGCTTGATTAGCCAAATAACCCAGATTGGATGAAGAAGTAGAAGAAGGACCTTGCTCAACCACCTGAGCATGTGTGTGTGGGTCCCTCTAATTCCCGTACCCTTGGGCTCGATTGCTCTGATTCTGTTGAGGGTTTGGTATAGCTTGAGATGGCAGAGATCCAGGCTGACAAGAATTAGAAATGAGCCTAAATTGCAAGTTGTTCAGCGAGGTTTTCATTTAGTGCATGAGCTGGAGCATGGATCCTTGCAACTCTACCATCTATCAGTTCAAATCAACCTACCTTACAGGTTGACGGGCATTCCAGGTTGGCTGATTGACCTAGTTAGGGGGCAGCTAAGTGTATACATGACCTTGACCCATTGGTCATTGCAGTGCATAATTGCTAGGTCGGATTTGGGTTTACTGCCCCAGATTTTTCCAGGAGAAGTTAGGGCGGTTCCTCCAACTTGGATTATAGGAGTTAGAATATGGGTTGGACCTAACATTCTCCTATACAACATACACATCCTCATAGGGCGAGGATGGTGGGAAAGGAGAAGATCAAAGAAACTGGGATCAAAGGCCCCAGTTTGGAACCCATGGGGTTCCAAGTAATGCTGGCTCACAGGTTGAGCCACTTCCAATTGATTTACGAACTCCCGTCCAGTAGGAACTCATGAAGAATGGAATCCTGAGTTTTGGGATTGAGTGGATCGAGAAGTATTTGTAGAGTTTCTAGCCATCCACTCTTCCATTCTTTTTGTAAACAGGTCTACTTTATCAAGTTTATTGCAAATCAATTCTATATCGAATGAATGAGAGTCATGGACCTCATTAACATTAGATTTGGGTTGTTGGGACCGGTTAAAAGTATATATGGAGGCATGATTGATGGAATTCTCATTTATTTCCTCAAACAATTCGTGTGCACTATCTACATCCTTATTGAGGAAATTGCCTCCGCAAGAAGCATCCACATGATTACGAAGCTGCTCAGTCAACCCGTGATAAAAGATCTGCACAAGTTGCCATTTTGGCACCTTGTGGTGTGGATACTTCCTCAACATATCTTGGAATCACTCCCAGGCACCATGAAGTGGTTCCCCTAACTGCTGGACGAAAGTAGTAATCACCTATCTCAAAGCATTGGTATGCCCGACTGGGAAGAATTTCTTTAGGAAAGCTGATTTAAGATCATTCCAAGTTGCGATCGGCTTTCCAATAGTCTGATACCAATGTGCAGCCTTATCCCTAAGAGAGGGGGAAAAGCCTCATGATCATTTGCTCGTTGTCCACGTTTCACACTTTGGTGGTCTGGACCGAAGTGGTCAAGTCCTCCAAATGCTGAAATTGGTCTTCAGAGCCAAGCCCATGGAAATGTTTGGTCGAACTTAGCACTTGGGGCTTGATTTCTACGTCATCGGCTGGAATCTGGACACCAGGATGTTCCCCATAATTTAAAGGATCATAAAAATCCTTCAAGGACTGAGCTCCCTAACCATGCATTCGCTGGAACCATTCTTGCATCTGCTGCATTTGGTCCAGTTGCCTTTGCAGCATCTCTTGCGGATTCTGAGGCAAAGGAGGTGGTTGATCAACCATGGGATCAATTGGCTTAAAATTCAACCTACACCTCCTTGAATGGTCTAATGGTTCTTCCAAGCGAGGATTCAATGACCTCCTTCCAAGCATAAACTAGAAAGGGGTCGGAAGGACTGGGGATAAGAACCCTACAGCATAACAATATAAGCCTATCCTTAAGTTGGGTAGCCTAAGGACCTATGCTCCAAAATAAACTTAAACCACAACACGAATTTTTTGTTGTCCTCAATCCAAATGCTAGCTCAGTTGGGATGGTGAGATAGGGGAAGCATGTCCCGGAAGCCTCTAATTATGCCAAACCCCTGCCTGGTTAAGTTTTTTGACAATTAGGCCACCCAACTTAGCACCTTCTGGAGAAAGCAGATGTCGCAAATTTGCACAATAGTATGAGAAATATCCTGAAATGGACTGATAAGTGCTAGAGCCAACGTCTACTTGATTTTAGATTAGGCCTGGGATAGTAGTGCTTTTGGAATGTGGTGGGCTCTTAAAATGGGTTGTCCCCTTAATGATTGATTGAATAAGTGTGAGTGCATGCACAACCAAGGTTTTCAAGAACGATTATTTGGATGAGTGGCTTTTAGAGTTCAAATCTTACTTAAGTAGCTTTTAGGGTTTGAATTAGGGTAATTTCAATCAAATTCAGGAGGCACATCAAGATTTGCAAACACAAGTGAAGATGTTTTCCTTTGAAATCAAATAAATGGAGTGCCTGGTATTGACCTTAATTGTTAACCCTAATGAGCAAGCTACTTGATGAGTTGTTTTTAGCTGAAGTGGTGCGGCCCAAATAACTCAAATAATTAGCTTGATGCACCACTAAATTAGGCTCACAAGTAATTACCTAGTCTGATTTCTACTCGATTATGTGTTGATTTGCATGTACCAGTTCCAGTTGAGTATGAAAAATTAGAAGAGGTTGTGTACCTCTATGGGATTTTTTTTTAGATTTTTTTTATAAGCAGAGGGTGCGGTGGGTGGAGGTGACAACCAAACAACCAAAACTAACCTTAGGGTTTATGTAAGCTCTTAGGTTAATTAGGATTGGTGTTATTAGGTGGTGGAATGAAAACTAGTGGGGGGGAGTTGGGGATATACTTACAGAACCTTCATCCATACTTTTCTCCAATCTAACCTCTCTGGCCTACTCAGAAGAGTATCTACAATTAGAACAAGATCACAGAAAAAATGAGATAAAAGTTAGGTAAGGCGGAAAATGCAAGAAATCAAAGAGCATTACCTCCCCGACAACGGTGCCAAAATGATGTAGCGGAAATTCTTTGTGAAATGATTTGAGCTTAGAAAACTTGTCGTTGTAGTGCAATTCGCATGAAAATCCGTCAATCAAATAATTTTTTACCAAAACTCAGAATGAGTCCTAGGTCAAACACGGAGAGGCTACGTCAATTTAAAATCCATAATATTCTTTTGTAATTTTTTTGTTTATAAATGAGACATTCACAAAGATCACTATTCTACTTGCAATATAAACACTAAAATTATATGGACTGCATGGGGCGAAGGTTGGCGGAGGGCTATCAACGCTGGGCGAAGGGCGGCAATGGGGCGAAGCCGTCCAGGGCTGGAGCAGAAGGTGAATGGAGGACGTGGAGATCGAGGGCTTGGAGGAGAAGGGAGCGGATTTAGCAGGAGAGTTTCTTTAGGTCGTCTGAAAATGCTCGAAGACGTACCTGGAGGAGAAAGAATGGAGAGGTTCTTTGCTTCAGATGCAGACGAAGGGGGCATGTGGCAGCGATTTGTAAAAACCCCCTGATTTGCTTGGAATGCAGGAGTGAAGGACACAAGCATGAGTCGTGCCCTAGGAGGATTTCTTGGCGATCTCAGAGAGCAGTCTCGCATCCTGTCTGGAGGGTCAAGAATGAAGCTCGTCCGCTGCCGCCACCGACATTGGGTAGCCACACAATTGAAGTTGAGATCCCATCTTCGGAGGAGATCTCGACTGCAGAGATCACACTGAGAGGTGCTTTGATTGGAGAGATCATGGTAGGCAGGCCGTCGATTGCAATGATTCAGAATTTGGTATGTTCCCTGGATATTTTATCTACGGGCTGGAAGGTAGCCATGTTATCCCAGTCTCGCTTCTTGGTGTATGGTTTGGGTATGCTAGATGTGGAACGATTGAGGTTTCGCTCAAGTATTTTTGAAGAAGTCAGTGTGATTTGGAGAATGGTCTCCCCATTTGATGGGGCTCTGTCTGAGCGCCCTCCACAAAGAGTGACCTCTAGGAGGATTCTCCTTGAGATCTATGGTCTACCACTGCACCTGCGGCTAAAGGGGGTTGTCTCTAAAATGTTAGCAGGTTTTGCATCAAACTGTGATGGTTCTGAAGTTTTGATTGGAGAGGGGGATATTAGGTCTCTAAAGTCGAGGTGTAAGTTACAAATGCTGGCTCAATTCCTAATTCGATCACAGTCAGATGTGGGGGCACTTCTTGGCTTGTTAGACTTGCTATTCTTGGACAGGTGCCTGGGCAGGCTGAATGTAGTCAAGATAAGTCGTCTGAGAATAAACTGAAGTCTGGAACCAACAGTGAGGAGAGAAATCAGAGTGACAGATGTGGATGCACTCCTCCTACTGATGCTCCTGGAGCCAAAAAGAGGAAGGACTATCACTATGCCATGGCTGAGGAACATCAGATGGAAGATGATGTTTCTGCTGCTGATAGCAGACAAGCCATGATAGTCAAAGAGGATTGCTGTTTGGAGGTTGCTGAGACTCCAATGGCAGATTCTGAGATGAACTGCAGTATGGAAGTGGGCAGGATAGGGAAGGATTTGTTGATTAAAGAGCCAGTCCAGATGCAACTTGCTATTCCTGCTGACTTGCAGTATGGCAGTGGTTCCAATCAAAAAGAGGTGTGGGTAGATCTCCATACATGTTGAGAAGGAGAAGGAAGGAGTCCTTGCCTCCTATTAAGGAGCAAAGTATTGCTAATTCCATTATGGTTGAATATGTGGGTTGCAAGGCCAATGGGGATCTCTCTAATGAGAAATGAGAGTTTTGTCTTGGAATGTGCGTGGGCTACGCAACAAACAGAGAAGGGCTTCATTGTGTAGATATCTCTCTGAGTGGGAGATAGACTGTGCTCTTATACAAGAGACTCACTTGGAGAGGGAAAATGGTCAAGAGTGGGAATGTTTTAAGCAATTGGGCTGTAATGATATTGCAGCTAAGGGTGCTACTGGTTGGTCTGGAGGACTGGCTTTTTGGTGGAGAAAATCTTCCATGTCAGTAACTGAAATTATTCGTGATAGGTTTTTAATTTCTTGTAGATGTCAATCTCCTCAAGGAGATATGGAATGGTTTATTTCTTGCATATATGGTCCTTGTGTGGCAGCAGATAGAGTTGGCTTGTGGGAGGAACTCTATGCAATGCATCAAAGAGTGCAAGAGACACCATGGTTGTTAGGGGGTGATTTCAATTGCTATCTTTCTAGTGATGATAATCTGGATGGGAGAGTGGACAGTTCTACAGCTGGCTTCCAATTTGCTGTGCAGAACATGGGCTTAACTGAATATCCCATCAGTGGTGTGGAGTATACTTGGAGGAATGGCAGTGGGAAGCTTTCCAAATTGGACAGATTCTTTGGTAGTTCTAGTTTGTTAGAGAGATATCAACTATCAGCTGTGTTGAACCTTGATAGGTCGTTCTCTGATCACACACCTTTGGTTTGGGACAGTGGAGTGAATGCAGACACGGGATCATACTTCAAACTCAGGAGATCTTGGCTTAGGGAAGATGGATTCATGCAAATGGTTTCTCAGTGGTGGCAAAGCAAGGTTGTTCAAGGCACTGCCACACAGCAGTTTGCTTCAAAACTGGCTGGTCTGCGTGAAATGTTGAAGGAATATGGGCAGGCTGTGAATCTGATTAGAGACCAGAAGAGGAGGGAAGCCTTGACAGTCATCAAGGATTTGGATCTGAAAGAGTGTAGGCTGGCTTTGAACCAACAGGAGCAGCAGCTGAGGCAGCAGATGCAAGCAGTTGTGGGGGATGAAGATCTGAAAATAAAAATGGATTGGCGTGAAAAATCCAGACAGCTATGGCTTAAAGAGGGTGATGCGAATACAAAATTTTTCCATCTTGCAGCCAGTGCTAGAAGGAGATTCAACCTTATTTCATCTATTAAAGTTGATGAAAGAAATATTACCTCTATTAAGGAGATCAGATCTGAAGAAAGTAAATTTTTTAAAGAAATGTCCAAGGCTGCTCCAAGAGGTTCTTGGAGGCTGGCAACAATGGATTTCCCTTGTGTAAATAATGAATAGAGAGACATGCTTGTGTCCCCTATTTCTGAACAAGAAGTGCTAAAAGCTATTAAAGAATTAAATAATGAAGGTGCTCCCAGTCCGGATGGATTTCAGGTGTTTTTCTATAGAGAGCTATGGAATGTGGTTAAGGAGGATGTGTTAAAGGTTATTCATGAGTTTGAATTGGGCAACTCCAGATTTGAGAGGCTGAACAAATCTTATCTATTTCTATTGCTTAAGAAATCATGTGCGGAAAGTTTTTCTGATTACAGACCCATTGCGCTATCTAATTCCATCTATCTTATTATTAGTAAGATTATTGCTAATAGATTGTGGGAGGTTTTAAGGGACTTGATAATGCCTGTTCAGTCAGCTTTTCTTCCTGGGAGATCTTTACAGGAGTCATTCATTGTTGCGCAGGAGATTGTTATGGGTTGGCAAAGGAGAAAATCTAAGGATTTCTTGTGGAAAGTTGATTTTCCAAAGCCTATGATTCAGTCTCCTGGTCATACTTGTGGGAGATTCTTAGAAGGAGGAAATTTCCACCCTTACTGATTCAATGGGTGAAGAGGTGCATTACGACAGCCTCTTTTTCCCCATTGATAAATGGTAAACCGTGTCGCTCTTGTATCCAGCCCCAATGTGGAGTAAGGCAAGGTTGCCCTATTGCCCCTCTGATTTTTAACCTTGTGGTGGATACTTTGGCTAGATTTGCCTATAAACTGACAACGGATGGTTTTATAAGGGGGTATTCATTGTCTAATCATAGGGCTCTAGCCCCTGTACTTCAATATGCTGATGATACTATTTTTCTTGTGGAAGGTGGGAAGAGAGAAGCGCAGGCTCTGTTACATATGGAAAAAATTTTTTGTGAGGTTTCAGATTGAATTGTAGTAAATCTTCCCTTGTCTGTTTTGGGATGAATAGTGGGTTACAGAATGAGATCTCCATCATTATTGGTACACCTGTGGTTTCACTACCGATTAAATATCTAGGTCTGCCTCTGAAATGTTCTAAGATGAAGAAAGCAGATTGGTCTTTCCTCTTTGAAAAGGTAGCTACGAAATTGGAGGGCTGGAGCAGTAGATACTTATCAAAAGGGAGGAGGTATATACTAATCCCTTCGATTCCCGTCTTCTTTTTCTTTGTCCTTAGAGCTCTGAACTCTATTTGGAAAAAACTGGAGGTGATGCGGAAGAGATTTTTTTGGAAAGGGGCCTCTCATGAAGGGGCCTTTTTTCAACCCTTAAAGTGGGAATCAATTTGCAAACCTAAGCAGATGGGAGGTATGGGTATTAGATCCCTCAAAGAATTCAATGAATCGTTACTATTGAAGTGGGCTGTTCGATTGCTACAGGGAGAAAAAAAAAATATGGACAGAAATTATCCAGGACAGTTATGGGAGTACCAATGATGAGATAAATCGTCTTAACCCACATAAACCGTCCCCCTTTTGGTCTTCTGTGGTGTGTGCCCTGAAAGATAATTGGAATTTTTTCAAATCAGTTTTAGGTGATGGAAAAAGCTTCAAGTTTTGGCTAGAAAATTGGGTACATGGAGGGACGTTTAAAGACAGGTTCCCCCTTGCTTATGCTGCGGCTGCAAATAAAAATGCAGTGGTAGCCGATTATTGGGATGTGGATTCGGAGCAGTGGTTGTTAAATAATGGTGGGTGGAATAATCATGAAACAAGATCTCGTGTAGAGATTGAACATCTCATGCAAGAGCTTGCTGCTTTCAAACCCATGCCTCATGAATATGATACATACAAATGGGAAGGTAATTTTTCTACTGCAGATGCTTATGACAGGTTGATAATGTCCTCCAGGATGGCGGAAGATGAAGAAATCGGGAAAAAGCTATGGAAGTTAAAAATACCACTAAAGTTACAAATTTTCTTATGGCTCTGCAGGAGGGATGGATTGATTACTGGAAATCTGAGGCACAGAAGGATGGGGACCCCCACCCAGTTTTGTAATTTATGCGGGATGCATAATGATTCTAGCATTCATATCTTTCTTCACGTACGATCGCTAATTATGTATGGAGGAGAGTATGCAACGAGTCCTTACCCACTTGGGGGAATTTGTGGTGCTATATGGTGGCTGTGTTATGGGTTGTATGGAAGGTAGAAATGAGCGTATTTTTCAGGAGACCCCAGTGTATGTGGAAAATATTGTAAATTTATGCTGGAGTCTCATACAGCATTGGGAGTCGAACTTGTAAATATTTTTTATTATCAATAATAGCTCTCCTTGTTTGCTATCGGTGATTCGATAGCATTCCTTTCTTTCTCAAAAAAAAAAAATATAAACACTAAAATTATAAAGAGAGAGAGAAAGAAAAACAACTTTTATACTAAGAATAATGTCATTACAATTACAACTAGAAAGTGGAAAATCTAATCTAGAAAGTGATGAAGAGAAGGGGTGAGGAGTTATCCTCCTCGACAACTGCTTGGAGGACGAGTCGAACGGACGTCTCCTGGAAGGAGAGCGAAGACGGATGACGGAGGACAGATCGGGAAGAATCGGGGATGAGGCTGGGCATCGGCGTCACAAGATCCACTTCCAGAACTGGGGTGAGAAGATGGCTGGCGAGAGCTCCACGAAGGGGATGAGAGGTAGAAAAATTTGTATTTTTACTCTAGCGGAGCTTCCCGTTGCTTGGGAGTACTAGAGTGAGCTTTAGAACTTGAGTTCTTAGCTCTTAGAGAGGGAGAGAGATGATGGAAGGGATGAAGAAAATGTGAAGGGCGTAGGCCTTTTATAGGTGTAGTCGTGGGGGCAAAAAGGCCTTTTACAAGCTTTAACATTAATATCAGGACCTTTAGTGATGTTTATGAGCGTCACTGTAGACGCACGTTGCTATAGCCACGCTCCTCATTACCACCGCTCACTTCTAATCGAATGCTCCATTGCTCACCACATCACCGGCTACTGCTCTTCAGTCGTTGAGGAGTGCTCCCACGATCTCTAGATCTCAACTGTCGGATCAAGAGATCAGACGGCTTAAAAGCCTCAAGTGGCACTTCCTCTTCGAATGTTAAGCTCACTCATGTGCAATGGCGTGTCGGATCACTTGTCATCTCATGCGTGCACGATTAATTCCTCTCATCGTGCCATGCCTTCAATCCACCTCCGCCCAATCACAATCAATAGGCATATTTCTCCCACACTTGTTCTTCACAGATTGGGTTGCAGAGCACTCCTCGAACCACGCCCCATGCTTTGCGTAGGGCATTCGCCCAACGTGCTACGCTTGTAGATTATCTCAAAGACAATCCATGGGTCCATCTCTTGCGACTGTTGGATGAGAATCCAACGGTTGAGAGGCACTAGTGTGAAGGGCCGCGGCAGCTTATGGGTGATCTTGGGCAACTAGGATGGTGCCACGTGGCACCATTTGAGCCGTCCAGCTTCTTTTACTTGTAAGTGGTGCCACGAAAGTTAAATTGGACCGATTTTCACACTGTTGGGCTATGATCATTGATCCAAACATGATGTAGACACAATTATTGAGGGTAAAATGCCTATTCATGCATGTTCCTAGGCTTAGATTTGCATTTCATGTTATAAATATTTCATAGCATGCATCATTCTACATTTAGAGTAGTTGTATATAATTTAGGTTTATTGCATCCTTTTTGTGGTCAAGAGAGAAGGATAGTTATTTCGGAGC
The DNA here is from genome assembly GCA_037157565.1 of Thalassia testudinum. Taxonomy (NCBI): domain Eukaryota; kingdom Viridiplantae; phylum Streptophyta; class Magnoliopsida; order Alismatales; family Hydrocharitaceae; genus Thalassia; species Thalassia testudinum. The sequence goes on along the minus strand of JAZHRO010000062.1, from coordinate 17,591,083 downwards.
GTCGGATTGATGATCCGACTGTATGGATCTGATCAAGACGACGATCGGAGTCCAACGCCTCCGAAATTGCCTCTATTGGAGTCCCGTAGCACCATATGCAGTCCGAGGAAGATCAACATCCAAGGGACTAGGTGACATAATTTGGAGCTTCAAATGATAAATCCAATCACACGGATGGATTCGGGTCGACGATCGTAGCCCAACGGTGAGAAAGTCAACTCAATCCAACCTCTGTAGCAGCCCCTACAACGAAAAGAAGATGGATGACCCAGATCGCGCCACGTGGAGCAACCCAGGCTACCCATGTGCACGCACACGCCACCGCGCGTGCATAGCAACGCGGGCACACACGCGCATAGTGGCAACGCACGTAAGAGAGTTGCGTGCGGAGGCATGCGGAGCGTGCGCTAGTGGAACGGCACCATGGGAGCGTGGGCTGTCTTCAATGACGTTTGAGGTGGATCTTCAGTGACGTTTATGACCGTCACTAAATGTCCTGTATACGAATTTGATTCTTTCCTCCACTATAAAAGGACCCTTACCCCTCCCATTTTTCTTCATCTCTTCCTTTCTTCCTCTTACCACCTCTAAGGCTTTAGAGAGAGCTTGTCCCAAGCCTGAGATGCTCCTCTAGAGTAGAAAATCAAATAGTTTTCCCTCCCCTCATCCCCATTCATGGAGCATCCCGTGGTCGTCCTCTCACCACCCTTCGGGAAGATGATCCTTGTCGTGACGCCGTCCTACCCCGCCCTTCGTCCTCCAGCTCCGTCCTTCATCCCGCTCCTTACCACCTTACTCCAAGTGACATCAGAGCGAGTTGTCCTCTAAGCGACCATCGAGGGAGATTTCTCTCACCTCTTTCTATCCTTTTACGCTTTCGTAGTGTAGATTTTCCGCTTTCGTAGTTGTAACAAACAATTCTTGGTAAATAGACAATTGTTTTTCTCTCTCTCTCTCCCTCTTTCTCTTATATTTTTGCAAGTAGATAAAGTTTTCATCGACCTAATCTCTTGCCCGATAAAAATACCAAAAAAAATTAGAAAAGATAAAAATGATAACAAAATAAAGCGAAATGTAGATTCCATAAAACCAAGCGGTCACCTCCATGTGTTTGACCTGGGACTCACCTTTTGTGTTTTGGTTATAAATTTTATCTGATAGACGCATTTTGCAAGCTACAATGACGGGCCCTTCGAACCCCGATTTCATTTCGTGCAAACATGTCATGATCATTTTGGTACCGTTGCGAGGGAGGCAACGGAATTTACTTTATTATTTTCTGTGCTTCTTTTCATTTACATAGCACTAACCCTACTTGTCTTTGATCTACTATCTTCCAGGTACCCTAGCATGGAGATCCAAGTGCGGTAGCTGGAGTAAAGTGCGGGTAGAATGTTTTGTAAGTGTCCCCCACATCCCCCCCCACTAGTTCATTTCGCCATAATCATAACCAAGACCTAATCTACTTAGATGTTTGCATAAATCCTTGGATAGACTTTGTTTGTCTTGTTTGCCACCTTCACCCATCTCGGCCCTGCGTTTTATAAAAGAAACAAAAAGATACTTTCTGTGGGACGAATCAATTTACACACTTTATACACCCACATCAGAGGCACATAACCTGACTTGATTTTCATCTACTCAACTAGGATTTCGACCTATGGACCCGGTACACGAATTCAACACATAAAAGAGTAGAAATCATATTAGGTTAATCACCTTTTTGTGCCTTAATCGATGGTGCATTTGAGTCGATTGATTGAATTGTTTGGGCTGCACTACCTAATCTAAAAGAGGTTCATTTTGTAACTGCCCCATAGGATTCAATAACTAGGTCAAGCTAGGCACACCATGTTTTTCTTGATTTCTAAAAGAAATACTTGAACACGTGCATTTAAAAACAAACTTGGTTTGCCTCACAAAACTTGGTTGAAAACACCTAATATTTGAATCCTAAAAGCTATTAAGCAAGATTCGAACTCTAAAACTCACCTCATCATTAATAATCTTGCTTGAAAACCTCTTGGTTGTGCACATTCACACATTCTCAAACAAATCATTAAGGGCACAACCCATTAAGGGCCCATCACATTCCAAAAGCACCATTGACCCAAGCCTAATTAAAATTGAGTAGACATTGGCCTTAAGGACTGGTTCGCTTTACAAGATCCAAATTGAGATTGTTCACAATTAACCTGCTTATACTAGTCAATCTGATGTCTAGCTAGGGGAGTAGCGTCAAACGACTGCGGCTGGGATGTACACTAGGAACCGAAGGCGCAACCCAAAGGAAGAACCTTCTCCCTAGTCTCTCCTTCTAACTGGTTGGATTGCTTGGACATAAGTAGAGTAAATCGTCCATAATCTTAGGATGGATTCTGAGAGTCTGTAGACCTTCAGGCTACCCATCTAAGGATAGGCTTGTATTCTTGTGCTACAAGGTTCCCTCTCTTCCCCATCCTTCCGACTTCCTTCCAGTGTATGCTTGGAAGGAGGTCATTGAATCCTAGATTAGAAGGACCTTTAGACCATTCCCGGAGGCAGAGGTTGAGCTTTAGCCAAGCAGATCCCATGGTTGATCAACAACCACCTCCCTGCCCCTGAACCAGCAGTAGCTGATTCAGAGGCAGTTGAAAGAAATGCAGCAAATGCAGTAGTGGTTCCAACGTATGAATGGTTAGGGCGCTCAGCCTTTGAAGGATTTTTTTGATCCTTCAAACTATGGGGAACGCCTCGGCATCATGATTCCCGACGGAGACATTGAAATCAAGCCCTAAGTCTTAAGCTTGATTAACCATTTTCATGGGCTTGCCTTGGAGGACCCATTCCAGCACTTGGAGGATCTGACCACTTTGGTTCAAACCACCAAAGCAAAGAATGTGAACGAAGAGCAAATGATCATGAGGCTCTTCCCCAACTCTCTCAGGGATAAAGCCGCACATTGGTACCGAACCATAGGAAGGTCAATATAAACTTGGGCTGCTCTTAAGTCGGCTTTCTTGAAGAAATTCTTCCCTATCAGAAGGACCAATGCCTTGCGACGGCGATTACCACTTTCTCCTAGCGGCCGAGGGAACCATTTCATGGTGCCTGGGAGAGATTCTAGGAACTTTTGAGGAAATGTCCATACCATGAGATGCCGAAATGGCAACTCATGCAGATTTTCTATCACGGGTTGGTGGAGCAACTCCGTAATCACGTGGACGCTTCCTGCGAAGCTAATTTCCTCAACAGGGATGCAAATAGCACATACGACCTGTTTGAGGAAATGAGCGAGAACTCAATTAATCACACCTCCATGGATGCATTCAACTGATCCCAACAACCTAGGTCAGGTGCTAATGAGATCCAGGATTCTCAATCATTTGACATGGAATTGATTGGTAATAAACTGGATAAAATGGACTTGGTTGCTAAGAGAATGGAAGAATGGATGTCTAGGAATTTAGGACACACTTCTATACCTACTCAATCCCAGAATTTGGGATTCTATTCCTCATGAGCACCCACGAGGTGGGAGTTCGTGAACCAACTTGAATCGGCTCAACCTATGAGCCAGGATTTCTCGAAACCTTATGGGTTCCAAACTAGGGCCTTTGATCCCAGTTTTTTTTATCCTTCCTTCTCTCCATCCTCAGCCTATGAGGATGCATATGCAATGCAGGAGAATGTTAGGTCCAACCCGTATTCCAACACTTATAACTCGAGTTGGTGGAACCACCCTAACTTCTCCTGGAAAAGTCAGGGGCAACCGACCCAAACTCGACCTAGCAACTATGCATCTCAAAGAATTATGGGTCAGGGTCAAGTATACACCTAGCTGCCCCCGAGACCAGTCACTCAGCCATCTTGGAATGCCCAACAATCTGTAGGGCAAGCTGAGTTAAACCGGCAGATGGTAGAAATGCAAGGGTCCATGCTTCAGCTTATGCAGCAAATGAAGACATCATTGGATAACTTGCAATCTGGGTTAATTGCTAACACCCGACAACTCAGATCTCTACCATATCAACCCATACCCAGCCCACGCAATGTGCAAAATCAAGGCAATAGAGCCCAACGGTATGGGAATCAAAGAGACCCACATGCACATGCTCAGGTGGTTGAGCAGGGTCCCTCATCTTCTTCTTCTAGTTACATGACCAACCAAGGTCCTCCAATCTTCACTAACCCACCTTAAGACCTAAACCCTTATAACTCTGCAAACTCTGTCAATGAGTTGCAACTCATCATAGCTAAATAGCCTAAGTTAAGCTAGAAACTAGGTTAAACAATATCAAATTAACACATAAAAATGGTTAAGTGTGGGAATTAGAGAAAAACACCTAAAACATTAATTCTGTGATAAAAATGCATAATTAGGTCATCAAATGAGATATTCTATTAATAAATGTACAATGGTGATCCAATTGCAAATTGAGCACACAAATGAGTTTAACAGTTCAAATCAAAAGTATAATTAACTTCTTAAATGTTCAATTAAGCTTATACAAAAACTTAGATGCATTTAGACATCATTAAGGCCTTGAAATTAAAGATTTACATTTAGGTTTTTAGTGCATTACATATCATTCAACTGGAAACCTCCTGGGACCTATTTGTAACCTGCAGGGACTTTTCTGCAAGCCCAAAAGGGTCTCTCTGTAACCATTCTTTATCACTTATGGGTCTATCTGCAATTGTTCTACCCCTTCGCTGAGGGGTGTTCCCTGCAATTTCACCAACACAACCTGCAGCTTCCGCGCAAACACTATTCATGTGAGGAACTCGCGTGATCTTAGCCGTCCATTCTCTTGATCACTCGATCTGTGGCTTGATTACATTCGAACCTTCGCGTAATTCGGCACATGTGGTCACCTTTTCACCCAGATCCCATCCAACGGTCGCTTTTTGATTTGGCAGCCACATGCTCTCTCTCCTCCTATCCTCGTCACCCATGCCCTTTTTGCTTAATTCACCCGCATGGTGCTTGGATTCACTCTTCCATCTACTTAAGGTGTTCTACAGTCACGCATGCAAGGTATCGCTCCCTCCTACATCTCTTAGCAATCATTCTTCCTCTCCAGCTACTCTCCCCACCTCTCCCTATTTTCACGGCCATCAGCTATGAAATCCACATTCTCTCTGACACTCCTTGCTGCTAAGGACTTCATAGCACCTGAGGGTGACCCTGAACTCCACTAAAGGGTTTTCTCTCTGCTGGAGTGCTTCCTCCCTCCATTCTTCCTCTCCATCCACCAGTTGGAGATCCAAAGGTCCCATTCTTCCATTTAGATTAGGTTTTAATGCTTTTTAGCTGTAGCATAGTTGTAGTGACTGTTAGTGCAGTATAGATCAGTTAGGAGTAGATCAGTTAGGGAATTCACTGGTTTGTAATTTAGTCTAGGAGTAGATGTAGAAATCACATCCACCTCCTATGATCAATTCAGATAAGGGGAGATGAATTCATCCCACTCACTGATCATTATTATCTTCCCCCTCACATCATTATTTCGCATTCTGATTTACCTCGATTTTTAATTCACACTTCACCCCTTTCATCTGAGCATATCTAGATCCAGGATTTATAAGAATTCAAGATCTAGGTAGCGCTCACAATCATCTAGGGGTCTCTTCATTCATGTCAATTTTTTCCAAAGGACCCCTGATCTGGTCGTTATAAAGCTGAATGGAAGATTTAATCCGATTTGTTTTGATTTAACATAAGTCAGGGTTTCAGATTGACATGTATCTATATTGATTTAATCTATCTTCTTCATGTTGCCTATGACATTAGAGGAGTTTTGAATCAATATTAGTGTGGATTTCATGAACTCTGATTTCCACTGGATTCACTGTTTCTGTGTGATTTGAAGAACTTCATGAGATTTGAGAGGGCAATCATGTATGTAAGATGAAATTGTATCTTACACTGTCCATAGTGTAAGGTATAATTTCATATCATGACTTTTAAAGATGTGGGAGATGAATTTGATTTTCAAGAGTGTTTAGATGAGCTTTCATGAAATTTGAGAGTGTTTAATGAAGAGTTGACGCTTGATTTTGATTTTGAATGAAAATTTCAGACTGGTCATGTTTTAAATGATTGCTCAAACATGTGATTGTTGTGTTAAATTCTCCCACCTCAGTACATAAAAAGGCTGCACAGCAACAACATTTTAAGGGATTAAATCTTATTTCAAGCACTGGAACATTTTAATTTGGTTTTCAATAGAACTCATGATCTGACTTAATTTTCTTTACTCTATTGTCTATAGTAGCAGTAGGAAGATTAAGTCAGAATTTTCATTGAAATCTCATTCCATCATTAAAGTGCTACATTAGCAGCTACATTTCAAGGGTTTCCCAACCTACACTCCATGCAAGTTGCTCCCTGATTTGTACAGTTTACATCTATGATTAGACTTTCTCAAGTCTGATCTGGGGACTTTTATGTACAAAATTAGGGACTGATCTGTTAGATTGGAAATCTTGATTCTTCAGCAGCTCTTGGATTATTTTTAAGACATCTGGAGCTATTGCAGCAGTTCAACTATCTATTGTTCAGTGGTTGCTGCTACTGTTAGTAGTATTGCTGCTATTATGATTGCTTTTGGCTATTACTGCTGTTGCTGCAACTGGACAGTAGGCTGAAAACTTGCTGGACTGTAGACTTAGGTTCAAGTAGTTAGAATAGCTGATATGTTATTAATGTTGTATTTTAAGTATACAAGCTTTCATGTACTTTTATTTGATTTAAATTCAATTTAGAATGGCTTGTTTCATGATTAAATCTTTCTTTCTCAGCTAACCTTGCATGCCTAACTGTCTAAAATCAAAATTAATGGAAATCTAAGTAGAATTTTATGTTTAACTGCTCTTATTCTTTCCTTATCATTTTTTCAGCATGTTTGAGACAGTCCACTGCCTATTCAGCCTTTAGAATTCCATTCTAGGTCATAGGTTCACTTAGAAAATCTTCTAAAGGACTAGAATGTGCTTCACTTGCACATAAATAAAAACCCTATGAAAAAATCCAAAAAAATAAAATAAACCTGTCTTAGTGAAGATTAGGTAAATTTTTACACATATGCCATATTTTATAGCATTCTAAACCTCCAGCTTGGTAGAATATACCAGTTGACGATTCAGTCTTCCTTAAAACTCAATAAAAACCCCTTAATACAAAAACACCAAAAAAAATTCTCTCTATCTCATCTCTTTCTTTCTTTCTCACCTCCTACCTCTATAAAGCTCACAAAATTTATAAAAAGAAGAAAAGCCCTCAAAAATACCTAAAAACACCTTACATACTATGTACATACATGTAAATATAAGTATATACTAAGCCATTTTTGTACATAATGCATAATATGTACATAATGTATATATAAAACTTATGTGTATATTATATAAAGTAACATAAATATTTAAGATAACTTAAACCATATATAACTTATTCATATAATTATCTATTATGTATATTAACTTATATGTATTATACTCTAAGTAAATTAATAAAACCATGTAAATAAACATATTTACTACTAATATTGTACATATGTATTTATGTATATATATAATGTACATAATAAACCTTGTACCATAATTTAATTATATATATGGAATAAATAATTAATTTATTAAGTTACTAGCTAAGTTATTAGATTAAATTAAAATAAATTAGTAATTTAAGTTAAAACTAAATTAATTTATACTGTATATTTGTACTAATGTATTTTAAGTAAACTAAGCTAATTTCACTATATTTATAATGTATTATATTAGTTATATCTAATATATATATAAAATAATCCAAAATAAGCTATTTAAATGTAAATAAAATCGAAATAAAACCTGCAAAATATAATAAAATTATTTATTAAATACGTTAATATGTATATTAGTACTTTATAAGGTCAATTAGACCATAAATTAAATACTTTACATGTAATTAAGAAATAAAACCTAATAAATAGTATGAATAAATTGTAAACTTTACTTAATTTATTTATATAATAAACATAATTAATTTTGTAAATTACTTGTACAATTATGTAGTACTATGTAAATACTTTAATATCACATAATTTATTTTTAATTTATAATAAATTATGGCCCTCAAATCGAGGGCCAAAATCCTAAAATCGGAATTATTGCACTGTGATTCCAATGTTGAGAGGCACTAAAGATAGCGCCACATCGTGTGGCACGAAGCGCGCTGAGGTGCTTAAATTGAATTTGTTCCTATAGTTACCCAGTCGTCACGAGCGTCAGGTGCCTGAAACAATACCCCCTTATCCCTTCGAGCATGATATGGCATATGGCATGGATTGAGTTGTGATGTGGTACTGGTGTGCGGTGTGTGGCTGGGAGCCATGCACTATGCAAAGGGCTTGGTTAAGCTCATTACTGAGCTTAAATCGAGATTAAGAGGCCTAATTAAAGAATTAGGGTGGCTCTTAGTAGAGGTCTAGTCCCACCCACCTCGGGTGCTGTGTATCCCTCGAAAAGAGCTGGCCACCAACCTTAAAACCCATTTTTGAATTAAGTAAGGCTTAATGAAGGTTTAAGGAAAGAAAAGAAGAGAAGAGATCGAACTTGAAAATGGTTAAGTGTTGGATGTAAGGCAAAAAAGGCATACAGATATAGGATAAGAGTTAAGTGTTAATAGAAGAAGAAAGAATGAGAGAGAAGTATATACATAAATTAGTATAGTGTATATAAGTGTATACTGTAAATAATAAGTATAAGTATATGAAGTATACATAGTATAGATGTGTTTGAGCTATATATGTACATAAATAACCATATAGCCTTACTGACAAAATAAATTGTCACTATAGATAGAATAAGTGTCGTTACAGATCCTAGTTTCTACCTTAGATTCTGTACATAGTTTTTCTGGGATGTAGCGACGTTTATATCTGTCGCTGTAGATATCATATATGTTACTATATATGTTAGTATGTTAAGTTAGGATAGTATAGTATATATTTTTACTTATTATTGTATATATATGTAAGTATTAGTATTATAAGTTAAAAATAGATAGTATATAATACTTAATCATAGTGTTTGATGCTTGTTTGTATGTACCTGTTTGCAAGCATTTTAGTTCATTTTGTTGTACATAATTGAGTTATTATGTCATTCATTGATCATTCATTAATTTATTCATTCAAAATTGTATATAAAATTGATATTGTTGGGATTAAAGAATAATGTTGGACTTAGAGAGTGATGTATATCACTAACTGCCTCTCAGTGAATGACCTGAAATAAGCCAGTAAAAATTATGTCAATAAATAAAATTGACACGATAATGGTTTGTATTTGTGACATATACAACAATAACAATGACGATTCTTTCTTATACAAACCGTGGTCGATCGTAACAACCCTACCTTGAGAAGTGGGAAGCAGACCCAGAACCTTGAATCACCTTCTAGAATTCAAAACCCTGGGGAGCTTAAGAGAGAGAAGGAGCAGGTTGAAAAAGACAATAAGGCCCAAGGACAAGAAATTGAAAATACCACCCATATGCCATTCCCTGAGACCCTATTGAAAACTAGGAAGAAGAAAACCATAGACAGCAACGAGGACCTCCTGAATTTATTCAAGAGCGTAGAGATAAATATTCCGCTGCTCGACGCTATTATGCATATCCTGGCTTATGCTAAATTCTTAAAACAACTATGTACCCAAAAGCGTAAGCCGAGAGAACCCAAACTGAGGAATGTGATTCTCTCTAAGTAGGCAAGTTCTGTTATCCTGCATCACCTTCCACAAGAAAAGAAAGATCCAGGTGCCCCTTTGATATCATGCGCTATTGGGGAATACACTTTTGATAGGGCACTATTGGACCTAGGTGCATCCATCAACCTAATCCCAACTTCTCTTTATGAGAGGTTTGGGTTAGGTGAACTTAGGCCAACCTCAGTAACGCTACAATTAGTAGATCGTTCAATCACCACACCGAGAAGCGTTATTGAGGATGTAATTGTCAAGGTCAAGGATTTTTATTTTCCCGTAGATTTCCTCATCCTTGACATGGATGTACCTAATGATTTGAGGAACACGCCCATCATTCTGGGGCGTCCGTTCTTAGCTACCACCAAGGCCAACATAAACTGTGAAAGTGGTAGTATGGAGATCGCCTTTGGGGATAAGAAGCTAACTCTAGATATTTTTAAGGCAATAAGAGGATTTGAGGATTGTGGATTCATTGAGGAGCTCGAGGATCAGGATCTTGAGACTTGTATGACAATCAGTGCACTTGAGGACTCCACCAGCTTTAGCGAACCCAACCAACAACCCTCCATGGTAACTTGCCACATCCTAAAGAGGCTATTGATTTTGTTCATTCCCAGCCTCTTCCACTGGATCGTCCTAATGAATCTTCATCAGCATCCTCCCTACCTTCTATTCTAAACCACCCCAGCTAGAATTAAAACCACTGCCGAAAAAATTGAAATATGAGTTCTTAAGACTTGAAAACATGCTTCCTGGGATTATTAGTACTGATTTGACTAAGGAGCAAGAATCGAGGTTAATTAAGGTCCTTAAGAACAACAAGAAGGCAATTGGTTGGACCATCCACGACCTTAGGGGGATCAAGCCATCTTATTGTAATCATTGTATTTTCATGGACAATGGATCCCGCCCTTCTCACGAAATTCAAAGGAGACTAAACTCGAATATGTGAGAAGTGGTCAAAAAGGAGATAATCAAGTGGCTTGATGTTAGGATTATTTACCCAATCTCGGATAGTCCATGGGTTAACCCCGTTTAGATTGTACCCAAGAAGGAGGGAATTACTGTTACGCCTAACGAGAAAGGGGAGACCTTCACCACTCATTCAGCTTCTGCTTTGAGAGTCTGTATTGACTATAGGAAGCTAAACACAACTGTTAAACAGGATCACTTTCCCTTGACGTTCATCGATCAAATCCTTGAAAGGTTAGTTGGCCAAAAATACTTTTGCTTCCAGGACGGTTATTCATGTTATAACCAAGTCTCTATCCATCCCGAAGACCAGGAAAAGACAACCTTCACATGTCCCTACGGAACCTTTGCATTCCGTAGAATGCCTTTCGGGCTTTGAAATGCACCTACGACTTTTCAAAGCTGCATGCTGGCCATCTTTTCTGACATGGTGGGAGATTGTCTTGAGGTGTTCATGGATGATTTCTCCATTTTCGAAGATTCTTTTGAGTCTTGCTTAGCTAACTTGGAATTGATCCTCCAGAGATGCATCAAAACACGGCTGGTCCTTACCTGGGAAAAGAGCCACTTTATGACTCAGGAAGACATTGTCCTGGGTCATGTGGTCTTTAGTCGGGGTATTGAAGTTGATAAAGCTAAGGTGGATACTATCTCTAGACTTCCTCCACCCACATCCATTAAATAGATCCGTTCTTTCCTTGGGAATGTGGGTTTTCACAGAAGATTCATTAAGGACTTCTCGAAAGTTTCTCGACCCTTGAGTAACCTTCTAACCAAAGACACGCTGTTCGAGTTTGATGAATCATGCCGTAAGGCATTTGATTTATTAAAAATGGCAGTCACCTATGCCATGGTGTTGCAACCACCGGTTTGGACAGCCCCATTTGAGATTGTGGCTGACGCATCTGATTATGCCATCGGGGCTATCTTGGGTCAGAAGATTGAGAAAAAGCTCTCGGTGATTTACTACGCTAGCAAGACTTTGGATGAAGCCCAAAGGAACTACACTGTTACTGAAAAAGAATTGCTAGCTGTAGTTTTCGCTTTAGAAAAATTCAGGGCTTATCTTTTAGGTTCTCATGTCATCATCTATACCGACCACTCAGCCTTGAAACATCTCTTGGCCAAAAAGGATGCCAAACCCTAGCTTATTCGCTAGATTCTGCTGCTTCAAGAATTCGATCTTGAAATCAAGGATAAAGCAAGGTCTCAAAATGTAGTGGCGGATCACCTCTCGAGAATCCTAATTGATTCTCCTCATCCGGATGTCCCGATCCTTAATACTTTTTCGAATGAAACTATCCATACAATCTCGGGTATCCGAACCCCCTAGTTTGCTAATATTGTCAATTATTTGGTCGATGGTCAAATCCCCTAGGATTGGACCAAACAACAACGGGATAGACTTGTGTCTGAGGCCAAGTATTATTTTTGGGACGATCCTGAGCTGTACCACATTGGCACAGACTAGATTATTCGTCAATGCATCCCGGAAATCGAGTTCCATAGCATACTTGAGTTCTACCACACATTTGCGTGTGGTGGACACTTTTTCAGGAAAAAGACAATAGCAAAAATCTTGCAATCAAGATTCTATTGGCCGTCATTATTTAAGGATGACCAAGAATTCTCAAAGTCATGCACCCGATGCTAGACACTCGGGAACATGGGTAAAAGAGATGTGATGCCCCTGAACCCAATTCTTTCTGTCGAAATTTTTGACATTTAGGGCATCAACTTTATAGGACCCTTCCCTCCTTCATTTGGACACCAGTATATTCCAATCGTTGTTGATTACATGTCCAAATGGATTGAGGCAATTCCCACTTGGACTAATGATCACAAGGTGGTCATCGATTTTGTGAAGAAAAATATCTTCAGTCGGTTCGGGGTTCCTCGGCCAATTATCAATGATGGTGGCACACATTTCACTCATGCCTAGTTTCGGAATTTACTGGGGAAATACGGGGTGAATCATTGGATTTCCACATCCTACCACCCTCAGACGAATGGACAGGCCAAGGTCTCCAACCGGGAGATCAAAAACATTTTGCAAAAAATCGTTAGGCCTGATAGGAAGGATTGGACCCAAAAGCTAGATGATGCTCATTGGGTCTACCATACGGTGTAAAAAATGCCTATTGGTATGTCTCCGTTCCGTCTAGTGTTTGGTAAGGCGTGTCACTTACCCATAGAAGTTGAACACCAGGCATTTTGGGCCATTTGGAAATGTAATTTTGACCTTGAGTTGGCCAAGAAAACCAGGAAACTCCAACTATCTGAGTTGGAGGAGCTTTGAAATGATGCTTATGAAAATGTCAGAATCTATAAGGCAAGGACCAAAGCTCTCCATGACCAGATGATTTCACATAAGAGCTTTAAGCCAAACCAAAAGGTCTGGCTTTTCGATTCTCGATTGAAGCTTTTCCCTAAAAAACTCAGGTCTAAGTGGGACGACTCGTTCGTTATTGAGTGGATTTTCCCTAATGTGGCCGTCGAAATCTTTGACCCAAAGATAGGTAATATCTTCAAGGTCAATGGACAGCGTCTCAAATCCTTTATTGACCATGTGCTCCCTGAATTCGTCTCAGACAAGGTTGCTCTTACCTTGCCTTAACCACCACAGGCCGATCATCACCCAGCTGAAGGCACTAAACTCAGCACATGTAAAGACTGTTCCAAGCTAACCAGAGTCTCACAGAAACTAGGTGTTATTCTTCTACTTCTACTCTCCTGCATGCTTTCATTTTTCACAATGACATTGCAATAGCTAAGCATAGGGGGGTGGACATATCTTATAACCTTTTTGTCAGCTATAACAGTAATTTCTTGTTATTTGATTCTTTAAAAAAAAAAGAAAATTCAAAAAGATAAAAAAAGGAAAAATTAGGAAAAGGAAACTTAGGCATTTGGAAGTTATTAACTTTAGGAAATGATATGATAGGATTTGAATACTTAGACTCTTCAGGTCTTCGGGCTTAATTAGCCTGGGTGTCCACTCGAATGTGGACTTAGTCTCAAGTTGTCACCAATTAAAATTCATTTTAAGTTGGTAAATAAATTGGGATGATAAGTATGCGACTTATCAACCCACCCTCTGATTTGGGGGGACTTTAAGCCTAAGCATCTACACACTTTTTTTTTTGCACTGACTCACTTTTCAATGGTTTCTTCAAAAATCGAATAGCTAATGAACTATTTAGAGTGGTATGGCTGGCAAGTTGTCGGTGGTAATAGCTTATCGGTAGGTTTTTCAGAGCCCAGTCACAAGACCATTTTCGTTGTACTGCCTTTAGGTAAATCTTAAATCAGGGAAGCCACCTACTTAAAAAAAAAGAAAAAAATAGAAAAAGGAGAAAAAAATAAAATAATAATAATAAACAAAATCACACTTCACCGCATGAGTATGGCTGGCAAATTACCGTGGGTAATAGCGCATTAGCCGGTTGTCCAGAACCCAGCTCACAAAAAATGCACAATAATTTCCAAAACACTTAGGGAACAAGCAGGAAAGTAGAATAAATCGAGGAGATATACACTGGGTTCGTCCTTGTGTTGACCCCATAAATAAAAGTAGGGAGAAAGCTACCAATCGAAAAGATAAACCTTTAGGCAAGGTCACCTAGGGTCGTAGAAACCCGAAGTCTGTTTCAATGGTCGCCTAGTGAGTCTTTCACTATTTTCATAAGATGCTTAGCACTTAGAGTCATTTTCGAGTCTTGGGTGGGTCGGGTAGCCATAAAGAGTTATCCCAAAACTCTCAAACTCCAAAAGTACAAAAAAATTAGAAATGAAGAAAAATAAAAAAAAAATGTATCTTCCCTTTTTCAAATAAGGTGAGGACTTGGGTGGTCTGCATTCTAGCAGACAACTGGGTACTGTTGAGTTTTCATTGTTTAGGACCTTAGTTGAAATTTTCTATTGTTAATAAACGACTTAGGCCTAAGCGATCAAATCCTAATTCTTCTTTTATACATAGAATGTAGTTTAATTTTGCTAGGGACTAGCAAAAGATAAGCATGGGGTTATGATGTAGACACAATTATTGAGGGTAAAATGCTTATTCATGCATGTTCCTAGGCTTAGATTTGCATTTCATGTTATAAATATTGCATAGCATGCATCATTCTGCATTTAGAGTAGTATATAATTTAGGTTAATTGCATCCTTTTTATGGTCAGGAGAGAAGGATATTTATTTCGGAGCCTCGGATTGACGATCCGACTATACAGATTTGATCAAGACGACCATCGGAGTCCAATGCCTCCTAAATCGCCTCGATTGGAGTCCCATAGCACCATATGCAGTCTAAGGAAGATCAACAGCTAAGGGACTAGGTGACATAATTTGGAGCTTCAAATGACAAATTCGACCGTGCAAATGGATTCAGGTCGACGATCGTAGCCCAACGGTGCGAAAATTGACTCAATTTGACTTTTATAGCAGCCCTTACAATGAAAAGAAGATGGATGGCCCAGATCGCGTCACGTGGCGCAACCCAGGCTACCCATGTCACGCACGCGCCACCGCATGCACATAGCAGCATGGGCGCGTGCGCACACGCAAGTGCGTAGCGTGCGAAGGTGCACAACATGGTGCGTGGAGCGCGTGCCAGTGCAGCGGCAACATGGGAGCGTGGCCTATCTTCAGTGACATTTATGGCCATCACTAAATGTAATGTATACAAATTTAATTCTTTCCTCCACTATAAAAGGACCTTACCCCCCCTCCCCCCCAAAATTTCTTCATCTCTTCCTTTCTTCCTCTCACCACCTCCAAGGCTCTAGAGAGAGCTTGTTCTAAGCCCGGGATGCTCCTATAGAGTAGAAAATCAAATAGTTTTCCCTCTCCTCATCCCCATTCGTGAAGCATCCTGTGGTCATCCTCTCACCGCCCTTCGAGAAGAAGATCCTCGCCGCGATGCCGTCCTACCCTATCCTCCATCCTCCGGCTTCATCCTCCTTCATCCCGCTCCTCACCACCTTCCTCCAGGTGACGTCAGAGCGAGTTATCCTCCAAGTGACCGTCGAGGGAGATTTCTCTCACCTCTTTCTATCTTTTTACGCTTTCGTAGTGTAGATTTTCTGCTTTCGTAGTTGTAACAAACAATTCGTGATAAATAGATGATTGTTTCTCTCTCTCTCCCTCTCTCGTAGATTTTTGCAAGTAGATATAGCTTTCATCGACCTAATCTCCTGCTCGATAAAAATACTAAAAAAAATTAGAAAAGATAAAAATGCTAAAATGAAATAAAGCGAAACGCGGAATTCATAAAATCAAATGTTCGCCTCCATGTGTTCGACCCGGGGCTCACTTTTCAAGTTTTGATTATAAATTTTATCTGATAGACGCATTTTGCAAACTACAACGACGGGCCCTCCGAACCCCGATTTCATTTCATGCAAACATGTCTTGGTCATTTTAGCACGAGTTTCGCCTATTTGAAATCAGGGTTATGCGTAACCCGTCGTCGTAGTTGCAAAACTCATGATTAAATAAAATTTATGCCAAAACTCCAAGGGAGTCCCGGGTCAAACATAGGGAGGCAATGTTTACTTTGAATGAAAACCACGCTTTGATTTGTTTCTTTTTGGTGTTTTGTGGCTTTGCTATTTTTTATTTTTGAAATAAAATGACAATCAATCACAAGAGGGAGATAGAATTGAATCTGATATATTGCATGAATGTCAATTATAATAACATATAAAACATAAAAAGAGTGGGAGGTGAGAAGAAATCTCCCGAAGCGGCTGTTCGACGAGACGATGGTGCCTGGCGGAAGCTCGGATGGAGTTGGGAAGCAGGACAATGAAGGTGAGAAGCTGGAAGACGTTGGGTAGAGGAAAGCTTTTGCGCAGCTCTAAAATGGAGGTGAGAAGGCGGAGATGATCTACTACTGGAATGGAGGTGGGAGCATGGCTCCAAGGCGACCTATGAATGGGGATGGGAAGTTGGAGGAGTATTTGGTGAGGCAGAGGTTCACTATACTAATAGGTGCCTTGAGAGCTTGAGAGCAAACTCTAACAGAGTGTTGGTAGGCTTGTTAGAGCTTAGGAGTAGGTAGGAGTAGAGTAGGTAGAGATGGCTTGGAAAGGAGGGTGTCTAGGTCCTTTTATAGTGGAGAAGAGGCTAAAATAGGTATGAGACCACTAGCGACCTCCAGGTCGTCGCTGGAAGTGTCCCTGTAGGCAGCTCATGACCACTGGCACATGTAGCTGGCCTTTCTGGCATGCAAATAATTAGTGACGACTGTAAGCGTCGCTGTAGGTCCAGCTCAGGCGTCACTGTAGGCTGGCACCAACCGAGAATGCACCCACCCCATGCTCCAATGGCACTACGCTATGCACACTCTTTGCCGCGCGGGCACACGCTCAGGTGCTGGTGCTGCACTATGATGATGTCACGCTTACACTCTTTACCGTGAGGTTGGATTTGTCATCTAAAGTCCGAATTTTACACCACCATGCCCCTTCACCTTTAATCTTCCTCAGACTGTATATGATGCTACAAAAATCCGATCGGGGCGATCTTAGAGTTGTTGAACTCCGATCGTCGCCCTGATCAGATCCGTATGGTTGGATCTTCAATTCGAGGCCCTAATAAAAATTGCCTTGTCCCTGGCCACAAAAAGAGGCGAATTACTATACAATTTATACAAATTAACCTAAATGCATAATGATGCATGTTATGCAATATTTACAATGCATGAAGCTTCTATGACACTAAGAACATGCATAAATAGACATTTTAGGATACTTAGATGTATACACATCATGTGATAGAGGAGAGAGCCCCTTCGTTGGCTCGCTGGAGGCTGGCGATGTCGTTGTATGGCCTCCCCCTCTAGGGTTTCTTCCTTCTCTTTTTCCCACGAGATCAAACCCACTCTGATACCGTGTAGAGATTTTTAGGGGAGGAATGATTCTTGTTATTGATTAAAGAGAGAGGCCCTACCCCTCTTTATATAGAGAAAGGTAACTGCATACATGAAAACACAACCATGACCTAAAAATAGTAAACACCTAATCAAATATTTAATTTGATTTATTTCCTAACATAGCCTTCATATTTGATTTTTTATGCTCCTCCAAAAGGGAAGATTTTCTCAAAGAAAATGCATCAAATATCTTGCATAGGATCTCTCACCATTCTATCACCATAGGCTTTGAACACAAGTCTTCACTTTCTCCAAAGTTCAACTTGGGAGGGAGTGTGAAGTTTGGAAAAATCAGCCTGTGGTAGTGCCATGTGGCAACTTGTGTACGTGTCTGTGTATGCACATGTGTGCAGGTATGTATGTGTGTGTGAGGGAGAGAGAGTTGGCATGAGTTGTTGCTTAGGGTGCAATTTTGACCCTGAATCGAATTTGATTCGATGTGACCTTTTAGGACTTTAGAGGTCGTAAGAGGACTATCCATGGCTTCTGAAGATCTAAACAAGGAAAGCTCAAGCATGGATGACGACAAGGGATGGTGGGGGCTCTAGCCTCACCAAGATCGCATAAGTCTTCAACCTACTTTGTCCTCAACTTGTGAGGGAGTGTGGAGATTTTTCAAAGTGCCCTCATTGACTACCATGTGGCTGCCATGTGGTAGTAGTAGGTCCACAAGAGTCGACCACCATGGCCCTAGGATTTTTAGGAGTTGATTTTTTGACTTCCATGCCAAGTTTTGTTGCCACATGTGACAGATTTTATTCTAGAGACAATGAGGATTTGATTTGGGTTTTCCTTGTTTAGTTGATAGGATTGTGATTTGATTTTCCTAATTTAGATAATAGAATTGTCAAGTTTGTTTTCCTTTATTGTAGAGAATTTGTTCTCTTTAAAAGGATAACAATCCCTTCAATTATTTCTTTGATCCACTGAATTAACTTTCCATCAACTCCAAGACTCCACCTTCTCCATCAACATACCCTCTCCTCTTTATTATTGTTCCATGAATAGTACCCATACTGTTCAATGTGAGTAGTAACAACTGGTGGCCTTCGTCTTATGCTTGGGTGTTCCATGAGCCGAGGAACTCCTTTGGACCTCTCCAAAATCTTCACACAATGAATTCAATGAATGCACAAATGAGGTTCGAGTTGGATCATGATCTCAACGTTGTTGTTTCCTTCTTTGTCATTTTTCAACGTAAAGCAATTCCAAGACATTTTTCTTGCCTTCGTGTGTGGGTTGAGGATTCCAAATTTCCTTTCGATGCATCACCTTACATCTTGTCTTCAGGATCTTTGGTGGTAGAGGTAGAAATTGGCAAGACAACAATTATTAATCATGATGTGTATGGAAAATCAAGTGAGAGGAAAGCTTTGAAGTATGCATCTGCGACAAATCAAGATTCAAGATGTTGTTCATGGCTATGGAGACCACTGTTACAAAGACATAGGTCGATTTTATCACACAAAGAGACAGTAGCTGCAAGCACAGAAGGAGAGTGAAGATACATTTGTCAAATAATTAGTGCTAATTGATGTAGACACATTTATTTAGGATAAAATGCCTATTTATGCATGTTCCTAAGCTTAGAGATGCATTTCATATTACAAATATTGCATAGCATGCATCATTCTGCATTTAGAATAGTTTGTATAAATTTGAGGTTAATTTGCATCCTTTTGTGGCCAAGAGAGGAGATGTATTTCAGGGACTCGAATTGACGATCCAACTGTACAAATCTGATTAGGATGATGATCGGAGTCTAACGCCTTTGAAATCATCTCAATCAGAGTCTCGTAGAATAATATGCAGTCCAAAGAAGATTAAAGGGCAAGGGGAAAGGTGGTGCCAATATGAACCTCAGATGCTAAATCTGACCACACAGATGGATCTGGATCAATGATCGAAGCCCAATAGCACGAAAATTGGCCCAATCTGACGTCCGTGGTGCCACCTACACAGCAAAGAAGATGGAGGGCCATGATGGTGCTGCGTAGCACCATCATAGCTACCCAAATCCACTCAAGCCCCTCCACTCAACTTCATCAAGCAATCCCAGCCATTGGATCTCAATCCAACGGCTGAGATTCACGCACGCCTGGCGTTCAGATTCAAAGGAGAAGATGGAGATGAGATCTTGATCCAACGGCCGAGAGCGTGTGTGCACAAAATATGACCACGCGACAATCTACGATCTTGGCACAGTGGTCACAGGAGTCGTTCTCAAACCACGGGCACGAGTTTGACTCACGGTGAGGAATGAATCCAGCAGCGATGACGTGCGATTGGAATTGGATTGTGCGATGGAGATCTGGCGGTGGAGAGAGCAGTGACGTGGCACGACGAGCATTGCGTGATGCGGACGCGAGATCCGACATGTGATCATCAAGGGGCCAGCACGTAAACTCAAGCACAATCAGTGCGCGATCATGGCCGTTAGATGGAAATTTGACGGTGGAGATTCATCTGCACTTGATAGTTGTGACCGGGTGTGTGCACGAGCATGAGCTGAAGGCTACAACAACGCTAAGCTAGAGCTTTAGTGATGTCTTTACTGTCGCTTTCGACCCATGATCGATTTAACCTCTTGTCCTCCACTATAAAAGGACCCCTACCCCTTCCATTTCCCTTCATCTCTTCCTTTCTCTCCCTCACCACCTCCAAGGCTCTAGAGAAAGCTTGTCCCAAGCTTGGGATGCTTCTCTAGAGTAGAAAATCAAATATTTTTCTTGCTTCTCAACCCCTTTCATGGAGCATCCCGTGGCCTTCCTCTCACCTTCTGGAAGAAGATCCTTGCTGCGACGTCGTCCTGCCTCGTCCTCCTTCCTCCGATGCCGTTCTTCTTTATCTAGCCTCTCGCTACCTTTGTCCGGGGTGTCGTCAAAGCGAGTTGTCCTCCAAGCAACCATCGAGGGGGATTCTTCTCACGTCACTCTATTTTTTATCGCTTTCTAGTGTAGTTTTCTTTTCTCCATTGTAGCAAACATTTGCTGAGATTTTATATACATTGATGTTCTCTCCCTCTCTCTTTCTTTTATTCTGTTATAGTAGATTAGATAACAACTATCGCACTTGATATTCTGAATTATAAAAACATCAAAAAAATCTCAAAAGATAAAAACAACAAAAACAAATAAAGTCAAAGCACGATTTCCAAACCAAACGTTCGCCTCCCTATGTTTGACCCGAGACTCACTTCCAGTTTCGATATAAATTTTATTTGGTAGCGATATTTTGCAACTACGATAAAGGGTTCTCCAAAACCCTGATTTCCATTACAAAATTGACGCTTATCATTTTGGCACCGTTATCAGGGAGGCAATGCTCTTTGGTTTTTCTTCATTTTCCGCCTTAACATTTTAGCTCACTTTGCTCCTTTCTTTCTATGATTACAGGTACCCTTCCATGGCGAGCCAAAGTGGAACAGATTAAGGTAAAGTGCAGTTAAAAGGTTATCTAAGTGTACCCCCACCCTTACCTATTAGATTTCCATTTCATCACCTAATAACTCAAACTCAAATCAACCTAGGAGCTTTTATAAACCCTAGGATAGACCTAATTGTTTGATTGTCACTTCACCTCACCTTAGCCCCCATATATATAAAAAATAAAAAAGTAAAAAGAATTCTGATTGTGGGACATAACTGAAACTTACACACCTCACACACCCACAAAATTCTCATCCTATGGTGCAAAATTACTTTGATTCTACCACTTAACTGGAATCTAACCTGTGGACCCGGTACACTTCAACTCAATAGAAATGAGTAAAAATCTGATTAGGTTAAGACATTGTGTGCCTTAATCTGTTGTGCGAATAGGCAAATTGATTGATTTGTTTGAGTCACACCACTCAATTTAAAACTGATTCATCCAGTAGCTTGCCACTTAGGATTCAATTTTTAGGAACTAACCAGGCACTCCACATTTTTTTTGAGTTTTAAAGGAATATGTCATCATCGATGCTTGTAAAACTTGCAGTGTTCTACTAAACCTGATTGAATGAACCTAATGATTAAACCCTGAAAGCTACTAAACAAGGTTAAACCCTAAAAGGCATATCATAAAATAACCTTGTTTGAAAACCATGGTTATGCACACACATACATATCCACTGATATTTAAGGGCATAACCCATCTAAAGGGCCCATCACATTCCAAGAGCACAATCATCCCAAGCCTAATTAAAACTGAGTAAATGTTGGCCTTAAGGATTGATTCACTCTTTGGGACCCATATTGAGATTGTTTTCAATTAATCTGCTTATACGAGTCCATTTGATGTCTAGCTAGGAGAGTAGTGTCAAACGACCATAGTTGGGGGGTATCAAAGGAACCTGAGGTGAAAGCTAAGGGAAGTACCTTCTCCCCAATCCCTCCCTCCAACTGGTTGGATTGACCGGATAAAAGTAGACTAAATCGTTTATAATTTAAAGATGGGTTCTGGGATTCTGTAGATCTTTAGGCTAACTCACCTAAGGACAGGTTTGATTGTTTATATTACATGGCTCCTTTTCTTTCTCTTTTCCCTCCCACTTCACCATGTATTCTTCCACACCATACTCTCATTTCCAATCCTACCCCCTACCACCACTTATCCCCAAGATGATTACTATCCCAACTCGACTTATGACTACCCATCTCCTAGTCAGGATAACTTTGATTGGGGATATGATTCCAAACCTCAATGTCCAGACCTAACCCTGGACATCATGATTATGATTATTATCCTTCCCAAAGCTACACTAATTTTAGATCATCACCCTCTTATGAATAAACCAACCCAATCTACAATCAGGAAGGATATGATGATTATAAAACCTACCCTCCCTAGGATTATACTGAATATAGGTCATCACCCTTCTTTGAACAACATGAACTGACCTATTATCAGGGAGGGACCTAAGAACCACAATTTATTGACTCCCTTAGATTAAACCCAAACCCACCCAACCTTGAACTGAACCACTTGGTTCAGGTGAACTAGATCCAAGATAGGGTGTTGGCCAATTTGAGGAATACCATACGATCTTTAGAAACCCAGCCAACACCCTACAATGCAGAATTAAAGCTCCTGATTCAAATGATTGACGATCTGAATAGTTCGTTATTGGATTGGCTCCAAGATATTAAGGATAAGGGCCCAGGTGAGTTTCTACTTGGGAAATTGTTGAGATTGAGGATGAAAGTTGTGGTTGCCCTAGTCTAATCTTGGAATGATTCTTAGGATGAACCCCCTTTAGGAGCGCCAATGTCAAAACCCACTTAGGCACCTGTAAGTGGGGACAATTTTTATGAGACCAAGGATGACTAGGTTGATCTAGAGCAAACCATTGAGGATTGTTTGTCAAAGCTTTCGTCGAGTTTAAGGAAATGCGTTGTGATACAATTGATAAATAGCTCTCAAACAGATAAAATTTATAACTCAGAATCTACAATGGAGTATGAGGTCGAACACAGGGAGCAAATGTGGATTTCAAGCTTTGATACAAGTACCAAAGGTGGAGTCAGCTGGTCTAACTCTGAACCCACAAGTGCAACAGGAGTGTAGCTCAAAAGATGATCAGAAGGGTCTTGGGTTTTCAGAATGATGGGTTGCATCTCGTTAAGCGCTAAATTCAATGCCTTTAGCCGAGAAGAAGGTGATCAAGGGGAAGGGGTGGTTAAATCAGAGGAATGTTGTAGAACAAGCACCTTGATCAATAGCCTGGTTGGTCCAACCAGGTGCTTGTTCAAATCTACAGGCTGATGATGCAACCCAAACCCAATCAGTTTGGTGGGTTGATGGATATGAATCAATAGATACGGAGCCCACCAGATACTTTGAGGCTCAGAACGATATGGCAGTGTGATCTAAGGTTTGGTTGAGTCAATTCAGCCTTGTCAGAGTAGGGATCCTCAAAAGAAAATGGATCTGAAAAGGATATAACAACCCTACTGAAAGGATCAAAAAAGGATGGGAAGTGATTATTGATCTGATCAATGTCTGAAACCTGATCAAAAGATGGATAAAAATCATCTGCAACTAGATCAGAGAGAGGTGAATCAGAGTAGAAGTTGATTCCGATGGCAGGTCGGGGTTGAGAACAGGTTTTGGAAGGCTCTGTATGTGGATCAGAAGATGTAACTTCTATGAGATCTATGTGTGTTGAGGGCTCCTCTAGAAAGGATTCAAAGGTAGGTTCATCTAGAGAGTCTTCATGAAGCACATCAAAATCAAAGGTAAATGCCTGGAAAGTGCTTATAGGATCATGGAAATCAAAGTCAAATTTTGGATTACAGACAATCTCCACACAAACTATTTCTGATTCCTGTAGATCAAAAAGGAATGATTCCAACTCAATGGAACATGATTTTGAATCAATGGTCTCGGGATCAGGGACCTCAGAGTCAAAGTCGAAGAATGGGTTATGGATGCTGAGGTTATAAATTGGTTCGTAGTCATCAGGAAACAAAGGTTCTCTGAAATAAAAGTATGATTCGAAATCATAGGAGAATTTGTGAAGATCATGTTCTGAACCTGATTCTAGATCGGGATTACTACCATTGAACGAATCAAGATGTGTAGAATCAGCAACCTGACTTGGATCTAGCCTAATTTCAATTTCTGAGCTCAAAAAGGTGTCCTTATCAGGCATGGGCTTAGGTTCTTGGTTCCTAGGATAGACCCAATCGAATACCAGCTCTTCCAACCCCTCGATTTCTGTATCATAAATTGGCTTGACTTTTGAGAAATCAATCTGTATCTCTGAGGCGATTGGAGAGGTGTAATCATCAAATATAGGCCCACAATCATAATCTAGATTCAAAATCTGATTCTCATCACTTTATGCCTCTTTATCATCCTAAGTAGGCTCAAATCTAGATTCTAGGTCAAATGTAGGTGCTAGGTCCAAAATCAGAAAACTTGCCTTTTGAATGAAAATTACTATGAAAATAAGGCAAGTGATTCCTAATTGAATTATTTCCTTTTTCTCTCTTCGAAAGATTAAGGGAATGATTATGGAAGAAGAGAGATTACCTACCCTAGGAGTGGTCGATTTGTGCGGAACATCTCCTCGTGATTTACCTTGCAAAATCACAATCAAACAAATAGGGCGAGTTAGTGCTCAGATAACAATAAAGAAAGATAAGATCAATGTGTGAATAGCACGTTGCTCCCCGACAACGGCACCAAAATGTTTGTCAGAGCTTTCATCAAGCTTAAGGAAATACGTTGTAGTACAGTCGACAAATAGCACTCAAACAGATAAAATTTATAACTCATAATCTATAATGGAGTCTAAGGTCGAACACAGGGAGCAAATGTGGAATTCACAACATTAATCACACTTAGAATTAATGAGCAATATTAATTGAGCATAAATAGGGATATAAGATATTCAATGAATAACAGTATACTCAAATGATATTCAATGCTAAGCAAGAGTATTTCAAGAGTTCACTATGTTAAAAAGAGATCAAGAAAAAATAATGGCGATCTGAATCACCAATTATTAGCCTTAATTAAGCATATATATCAACTACTCAATATACTCAAATGTATGAATAGTGTTATTAATTAGATATGCCATGTCAGATAACTGGCCAAATTAATCCACAGTAGCCTCAGACGTCAGAACCATGCATCAGACGACTTAAATGTGTCAAGCACAAAGTTTCTCAAAGCCTTTCTCTCTTTATTCTTCTACTCTACTTCTCTTGGCTTCTTGTCTTTCCTTCTTTCTTCCTCTGCTCTGCTTCTCTTGGCTTCTTTTCTTTCCTTCTCTCTTCTTCTTTAGACCTTCCCTTCTTCAGAGGCATGACCCTTCTCTTCTTTTTCTCCTTCACAAGCACAAGGGAACCAAGGCTTCAGCGACTAAGTGTCAACAAAGAGCACAGCAACAAAGAGCAAAACCCTCCCCCACTCTCTCACAATTTGCCTTGTCTTCTCTCTCAAATCCAGCGTAACCAGATACATATTCTAGTAAACGGGCCTCGAATAGTGTCCATGCTTGCCTACCTGGGTCGCAGGCGAGGAGTGAAGTAGGTCGGGTAATCAGGTGATTGGGTAGTAAGGGACCCGACCCCTCGTGTTACTGAGCAAAGAGCTTAGAACACAAAATCAATATATGCGCGCACGGGCTTAGCAACCTACAATGTGGGACTAATCCTACTGATTTCTTTGCATGCCAGCTTCAGCAGGTGGAGACATCAATTACTAACGAAGGAGGCACTGGTGAGGTTAGTTATGGACCTGGGAATGCACCTGGAATCAAGCCGTGCGACCTGGGAGTGGATTTGACAAAGAATGCAGCTGGAGCTTGAAGAACATGGCCGAAGACGATGGAAGTGGCAGCGGAGAGCAGCAAATACCTGAAATCACAAGAACAACCTCACGGCCACATTAAAATACCTTAGGATGATCACCAAAGCATGGCGAAGGTGGTTGTGGCAGTTTCGTGGAGTTTGGTGGAGTGTGAGGGTCTGCGAAGATTGAAGGAGCACAAAGGCAGAGGTATTCGGTGGAGGTCATGAGTGGATGGATCGTGAAATCGGTTGAGGGGTTTTGTGCGAGGATGAGCAGCAATGGTTATGGAGGTGATAGCCTAGCGAACAGAGGTGTGTAGCATGCTCGTAGCCTCGCTGGAGTTTTGCTGGAGTGAAGAAAGACGAAGGGGGAGGCTGTGGTCATACATCGAATTGGTGTTGAAGGATGTGTAACCTACTCTGGGGAGAATAAGGAATAGAGAGGACCTAAATTAAGGACGTATAGGAAGGAAATTCCCATGCCAGTGTGATGGTCGGACGTGGGGAAGATGAAGTCTCCAAGAAGGGGGGCAGCGCTCGCTAGTGTTGCGACGCGCGAAGGCACTTGAGGAAGATGATCCCATCGACTATTGTCTGTGGTGGCAGACGAAGAAGTCAGTCGGAGAAGGTCGCTGAAGCTCATGGAGGATTCGATAAGAGAGAAGGGAAGGAGGGAACCCGGCCAAAAACAAGCTAAGGAGGTGAGGTTTGCATCAGGGCATCTTTTATAGGGCACAAAGGGGCAATCCAAGCTTGGAAGCTCGAGACCTTCTCAAAATAGGAAACCCTTGATTTCAAATGGTTCACATTAGATTTTGGGCAATAATCAGAGCCCAAGTTGCAGCTCAGATTGAAGAGGATATTCTCAGGAGCCCTCCTTCCAATTTTGGAAGAGATTGGGTGTGAAATCAGGGACAACTCCTTGATTGAAAGTCGATGGCAAGCTGTGTTCAAACAACCATAGTGGCAGGGACCTAAAAGCGAAGAAGATGATAAAGTTAGGGGGCTGCTCGCTAGGATTTCAAAAGCTAGGGGTTTTTGTGAAAGAGAGAGTGTGATTCGACTAAAATGCAAACTATGTCAAAATGATCTCTGATTAAGCCTACATTTTGGTAAAAACCTAATTTGGATCGAAGGAATTTGATGGTGAAGTCAGATTTTGGTTTTGACCAAGTTTGACTGGGTAATTTACGTAAAAACCAAAATTAAGGCAACTTCATATCTGAGACTCTATTTTAGGCCAAAATAGGTTCAGATGGTCAAATCAAGGATACCAAACCTTATGGAATATTTTTATATGATTTTTAAAAGGTTTAAATGGAATTTATCCTGACCAGAACCTCTGTTAATTAAGCAGGTCAGAAATTAGGGTTTCGTGTGCTGTTTTGACTCTAGAAATGTGTGAAAACCCATTTCTGTCTGTACGAACCCTCTTGTTAGTCAATAATGCTCATTTGACTTTTTTTAACCCCTGGGAAATTTCGCGATTGTTCTACATTTATGATCTTCTATTAAAACTGCAGATTTAACCCTGATTTAATGCATTCTTCTTAGAAGGGATCTTCAGTGAATTGACTCTCTGATGATTATATAGGAGCATTTGTCTATTGATTCTGATTAATTAAAGCTAGTTATGGCTGATGATGACATTATCATCAAGGATAAACTGATTTTCTCACCCAAGATCCCCGAGCCAAGAAGCGAAGAAAGATGTCTCCATGGACCAAGAGATGGCATACGATTTTGAGACATGTATAAATGAGTATCATGAATTCTTTGATTCTGAGGGTGAAGAATCTCTAGGTGAAGTCTCACTTGAGCTTATAGAAAATGATTTTAGGGAGACAAACGGGCCTAAGGTATCTGTTGAACAAATTGATAGCTCGATAATTGAGGATTATGATCCAATTGGGACCGACATGGAGGATTTCGATCCTAAGTTATTGGATGATTCAATCAGTAGTCCCATTCCTCAACCATACCCTAAAGAACTAAATGATAATATTCTTGAGATCACCAGACCCAAGTCAATTTTGATTTAGCCACAATTGTTTGACTTGGGTATTTTAGACAGGGTGTACAACGATCTGGAGGTCCTAGAAATCCTAATTTTGGAGGGTAGAAATCTAAAAATGAAAATCTAGGAGGCTACTTCTAAGGGAAATAGAATTTTTGATTTAAGGGTTCATGTTGACCTGAAACCACCTTCCTTCTATCAGGAACCTTATATCTTTGACATGTAACTCAAGTACAGAATAATTGACTATCTTTCTGAGCTGAAATCTAAGTAGACACCTGAATCTAGTGAATCAGATCTACCTATTGTTCGCCACTTTAGACTTGGGTTGCACATAACAAAATCGCAGGCTCGGCCTCACAAACACAACAATCTCTTATTCTAGACAATCTTCTTCCAGAACCTTAGAACCATTCGACCTTGGGGTGTAGGTCTGCACCACAACTTGGTCCACATCTATGGACATCTTCTGCTGGTGGGTTTGAGGATTAATCTTTTGATTCTAAATGATGAGAACCTCATCATGAGCCATAACTAGCTCATTTTGACCCAATACAAAGGATAAAAGCTCCTACATAACTCAAGGAAAGGCTTAACTCAGAGAATTCTGAGTTTAAGGAGAAAACAAGTCATAAGGGGTAAAAATGCAATTTCACCAGTATAATCTGCATATAGGGTAATTCAGGGCCCAAACATAGGTCAAAGCAGCTTAATAAGAATAAAAGTGGGATGAGATGATCTAGCAAGGGCTACAGCAATTCCAAGAAACTAAATGATAAATCTGTAACCCTAAAGCAACCCACTTCAATTCACAAGGTTAGAGGCAAAGTAAAAATAGAATAAACCCTCTAAAATTCATAGAAAAATAATCTCTAGGGTTTAGAACCTTCAATTTGGCCTTTAGAACCCATTTTGACCTACATTGAGAACCATGCCCAATTAATAACTTAATTTGGGTTTTTGCGCAAATTGACCGGTCAAACAAGGTTTAAGATGAAAATGAAATTCACCATCAGATTCCTTAGGTCCTAATTAGTCATGTATAAAAACTTGAGCCTAAGAAGAAACCTCCTTGACCGACTTTACACTTTGGTCCTCATATATTTACTCTTTGGCCCTCAACTTTTGAACCCTCGCATTTTGGCCCCTAACTCTCCTTCGTTCTTTGCAATCAGGTCCCTCCTGCAAAACCTGCCAGCACCATGCTCCGGCGACCTTGCGCGGAGCATGGCGCCGCGCAGGGTGAGGTGGGGGACCTGGCAAGTAAACCGGGGGTGCCCTGCGTCGTCAGCCGTCGCAGGGGCACCCCCCTGGTCATTGTAGCCCACCATACCGGCCGTGCGAACGCACGGACGGTATGGGTTCGTGTTTCCGACCATTCTCCGGCAAGGGAGACACGTCGTCTCCCTCCGCCTTCCTCCCTGTTTCATCCCTATAAATACCCCCCGCTGCTCCACCGACCAGGGCAGCCTGGATCTGACGGAGAAAATCCCCAACTTTCTTCTCTTCTTCCTCCGGCAGACGCTCACTAGCTCCGGCGGTTTCCTCCCCCTCCACCTCTTCGCTCTGCCGCAATACCAGCAGCAGAGACTTCCTCCCCTGCTCTTCCCGCGCCACGCCGCACCCAGCTGGCGCCTCTCCGGCTCTCTGCTCGCCGCCGCCCCTTTCCCTGAGCATCGTCTTCTCCGGCGACAGTCGATACGACTGTCGCCCTGTTCCTCCCCTTTCGTCCCTGCAAGTAAGCTAGAGCTACTCCCCTTCTTCTCCTCTTTCTTTCCCCGCTTTCAATTTATTCACTTAAGCCCTCGACCGACCCTGACCACCCTCACCCCCTTCGTCTCCGACCACCCTCCGGCGAGCCGCTCCCATCACCTCAGCGACCCACACGGCTCGCCAACCACCGCAGGACCTCCGCCTCCTCACCCTGATCAATCTCCGCCCTACCACTTCCCCCACATCACCCTCTGCAACTCCACCGAACAGACCCATCCTCCGACCCACAGTCCGACCTAGGGCAGCCCTCGCACGCCGCCCCGCGCCTCGCCACCACCCACACGAGCTTCGCCGCACCCTGGCGAAGCTCCTGGCACTCTCTGATTAGGCCGAGAGGCCATTTTCTTGTGAACAGGCCACCCGACCTCCGCCGCCATTGACGCGCAGGAGGAACTGCTTCCGCCTGCAGCTACAGGCGCGCCACGCTCAGCGCCAAGCCCAGATTCACTCCCAGGCCTTGCGAGGAGTTTTGGCAAAACACCAGGTTCGCAGCTAAGCCAGAAAGCTTCGCGTGACGCCGCCATCTCCTGCTGAATTCCCCGCTGCGGGCGCGCAATTGAGGTGGGCCGTTTAGTCCCACCTCGGAAACGCCTGAAGAGCCGCAGCGACATAAGATGCAAAAGTGCAGTAGCCTTACTGCCTCAGTACACGGGGTGAGGTCCCCTTCACCCGCCCGGTTACCCGGTCTCGTCCGCGCTCACGCCCCGCGGACCTGACCCGAACCGACCCGACCCGACTCGACTGACCTGCACTCCTCGCCCACCACGCACGCCGGTGGGCCTGGACCCGGGCCTGATCCGAACCCGGTTACCCGATAGCTCTGGGAGAGCTTTCCCAAGAGTGGTTTCAGAGAGAAAGAGAGACGCGGGGGGGGGAGGGTAGAGTAGGTTTTGCCTCTGACGAAAAACTCTGAAGTGTGCAGGCGCAGGCGAAGAAGAAGACCCGCGGAAGAAGAAGGAGCTGCACTGTAGCAAATGCATAGTTAAGTCGTCGAAGCACCGGGTCAGACGACGGAAGGTCAGCAGCCAGAGCAGGAAAGAAGGCAGGCTGAAGAAAGAAAGAAAAGAAGAGCAACGGCCAAAGCAGAAGAAGAAGAAGAAAGGAAGACTTAGTAGCTGAAGGTAGAAGCTCTGTAGCCATAAGGAAGAAAAAGAAGGAGATCTGAAGAGGAGCGTCACCTCTGCAGAAAGAAGAAGAAGAAGAAGGAGATCTGAAGAGGAGCATCACCTCTGCAGAACGAACAAAGAAGAAGAAGGAGATCTGAAGAAAAGAAAGAAAGAAGAACATCACGAGGAGAAAACGAAAAGAACAACAAATTCTTTCCCTCTCTCTTTCTTTATTTTGTAAAAGAAACATGTATATCTCTAGAATACGACTTGCTCCCTGAGTTCGACCTCGGGAACTCTTTTATTTTCCGAGTAAAAAATTTATATTTGAAATGTTGGTAATAACCGGCTTTACTACAACGTTATAACAAAACCAAAACCCGGTCATCAAATCCAAACCGACGTTTCATTTTGGCGCCGTTGCCGGGGAGCAACGACTATTCTAGAGGTAAACATTCCTGTTTCTTTTAGTTTCTGATAATCTCCTCTCTTTTGTGCAGCTACAGGAAATCAAGAAGACAAGCAACCAACCACTCTGAGGACAGGTATTTTTTTCCTCTCGCTATTAACCCCTAAACTCTAAAGAGGAAGAAAAGAAAAGAACAAGCAATATAGGGCTAACCTGTCTTCCATACTTAGTAACCATAAAAGTTGCATGTTTTCGACTCATTAGTCCTGCACACTATTAAGGGTATTTAAGGGCTAACACATTCTTGCTTGAGCCCTAATTACCCAACAAAGAACTAACTGGACCAAGTAGAGCCAACATAAGATTCAACATTAGGGTTTTAGAGACACACTACTTAAATCAAGAATGGAGAAAATCCAAAAGAAGTGTGCCTAAACCATTGATTGAAAATACCTATTCAAAAGAAAACCTAAAACAATTGGCTCTCTAAACACTTGAACCCTAAAAGACAAGACCCAAAAGCTTTCAAAGGAAACAAGAGGTAAAGTTGACCCCTTGGGTCAACCAACCTTAAAATTATGTCACTTTCTCACTCAAAATACCTAAGAGTTCAAGTGTAACTTTAAGCACCCTGATCTTAAACTAAAATTGGTAGACTTAAGAGGTCAAGATCCCCATCCTGGTCTACCTGGAACCGCAGTGACAAGAGAGGTCGGGTGGGGGAAACCCTGTAACCCGTGGGGACGCTCTACCGTGTAGGGGTCTTTGCGGGACTCTCCCTCTCTGGCTGCCCAGGTAATTCTCAGGTGGACGACCTTTCTGATCAAGGGGTCCATCTGCCCCGCACCTCTATAGTCACCCAACAAATTTTTGGGTGTCTTGATTGGGTCCAGCACCTGCTTATCTCATCCAGTCCTTCAGTATTTTTCAGGAGGTCCTTGAAACCTCCTATAGAAATTCACTCTCCCCGAGGCTAAGCCTCGGCTCCTTTGTTTTTGCAAAAATCATTCACACAGCCCTTCTTTCCTCTGATTCTGAACAAAATCCCCTTCTTCCATCTTGATTCAAACTTTGATTCCACCACCTGATCCAATTATGCAGCCTAATTACCTAGCAAGACTACCATTCAAAAAACCTGAATATCTGAGATCCATGAAAGATAAGATGATTGAGGATGCCCTTGAAATCTATGAAATCAAACCCTCAACACCAGTAGAAAACATTCAGGTTGATGTCCCAACAACCACAGCTTTCATCATAAACTGTGCCCAAATTCTATTGACTGAAATTTCAAAAGGATCAACCCGAGATATGCTCATGACAGGATACATTGAGATGGAAAAATTACACCAATCTGAATACCTTCAATGCTTGACAAATCCTGTACTTTGGGAACAACACCAAGATGCCCTTATAAAACGGGTAGAAATGATGAAATCAGTAGAACAAATTATCAACCAGAAATACCCGTATATACCAGAAACAGAGGATGAACCATCTTGGAACAGTATTAAGGAACAATCCAGTTTCCCAGATCTCGGGATTGAGGCACAAAGTGGTTGTGAAATCCCAACCCAAATAGAAGACAATGTTGAATTAGGTTGGGATATTGCAGGAGAACACAATGATGAGCCAAACTTAGACCATGAATTGCCAAGCCTAGAATTTCAAAACTCCTGCAATAATGAGATCAGAACTGAACCTTCTAAGGGTATAAATTCCGCCCCTTATTTTGATAAGGTGGCCCTCGAAGGTTATTCGGACTTAGGTTCTAATAATCCTACCCACATCCTAAGCCTAGAACCTAGATCTGAAACTTATTGGGAAGATTATGAGGCCCCTTATGAGAAAGATCAAATTTTTACAGAATATGACTCCGGGCCTCTATTTGATGAATATCCCTCTCCAACATCTTTAGAAAATCTGATCGATTTTCCAGAGAACATGCCAATTTATGATACAGAGACTGAGGAGTTGGACGAGTTGGATTTTAATTGGGTCTATCCTACCAGCTTGGAGCTTGAGCCTAGACAGAAAACCTTTTCAAGCCCAGATTTGACATATAGGCTAGACCCCAATCAGGCTGCTGATTCCACATCTGATGATTTTTGCTGTGGTGGAATTCATGATCATGAATCTCATTTTCGCCAACTCTCCGACA
The DNA here is from genome assembly GCA_037157565.1 of Thalassia testudinum. Classification (NCBI taxonomy): domain Eukaryota; kingdom Viridiplantae; phylum Streptophyta; class Magnoliopsida; order Alismatales; family Hydrocharitaceae; genus Thalassia; species Thalassia testudinum. Next base: position 17,557,685 of record JAZHRO010000062.1, on the reverse strand, counting down.
ATTTCAGATCTGACTATAATTGCGGAGAGATTCCCCTTCCTGAACATGCCAGGCCTATCTACGACCTCAGTTCACATGACTCTGACTCCGACTCTGAGGTCCTGATTCCTGAGATCACTGATAACACAGAATCATTCCTTTTCGATCCTCAGGAACCAAAAACAGAAAATGCCAAGAGTGATTACAACCAAGAATCCAAATTTTTTCTCGAATCCGATTCCTTTCATCCTACAGACACTCTTCCGGCATTTGATAGTTACCCAGAGGACTCTCTACAGAAAACCACCTATCATCTGTTTCTAGAAGAGCCCTCGTACACAGTTGCCACCTCGTCTGCACACACAGAACTAATCAAAACCTCTTCCCAACCCCGACCCGCAACCAGACTCAATTTCTATTCAGATTCACCTCTCACCAAGCCGATTGCATTTCCACATCGGGTTTCGAACATTGATCAGACTACATACCATGCTCTATCATTCTCTGATCACCCCTGTAGGGTTTCCGCGTCATTCATTGATTATTCTACGGGTCCCTACTCTGACCAGGTTGATTCGACTCAGCCAAACCCTGCGTTTACACTTCCACATCCATCTGAGCTTCATAGTTTATGGTGGGCTCCACACCTTTTTATCCACATCTATCAACCCACCAGATTGATTGGGTTTGGGCTACATCATCAGCCTGTTGATCTAAACAAGCACCTGGTCGGACCAACCAGGCTCTTAATCAAGGTGCTTGTCTTACAAAACTCCGCTGATTTGACCATCCCCTCTCCATCGCATTTCCCGCTTGGCTGAAGGCATCAAATTTAGCGCTCAACGGGAGGCAGCCTGTCATTCTCTTTGAAAACCTGAAACTTGTTCTGACACCTTTTTGCACTTGAAGTTCACACTTTAGGACAGCCGACTCCACCTCAGGTGCTTGCATCTGAGATTAGAAATCGTCCGCAATAGTCACCCCGACCCATTCACTCATCAAAACAGCTATCCTAATGTATGAACTTAGTTGAATAAAAACCCCTAGGTTACAATGAGGACATTGCAAATCTTAGGCATGGGGGGGTATGAAAGTGCAAAAACTTGTAAGAAAAGGTTTCAAACAAAAAATTCACATATGCCAAAAATACCATAAAAATTAAAAAAAAAAAAAAAAAATTTCGAAAAAGAATAAGAGGAAAAGAGGAGAAGGAAATTTTGTGAAGGAGAAAAGAAACAAAATGAAAAAGGAGCACAAAATTATAAGAAAAGGTGATAGTCATTAGTAAGGAACTAAGGAATTAACCTAAGTTCTAGACCTCATTCAAGAAAATAACTGAAAAGTGCACAATGAGATTAGTAAGAATGCAAACCTTAGGCATTCTTGAATAGACTCTTAGTACCCATTAAGATCTGGACACTCCTCAAGAGGTTGAGGAAAATGAAAAGCTGAAGTATTAGGTCTAAGGCTTAGGGAGTATTCGGCCTCGTTAACTAATTTTTGGTTTACGGGACTCAGTAACCTAAGCACCCTAATCTCACACACAGCCTGGTTCAGTAAGCGTAAAAATCAGAATCACGCAGAAGCGTCGCAAAAATCTGAAAAGAACACCTAGAATAGGAGCGACCGATCAACACAAGTTGATTTGGACGAGTTCCCAGCGCAGAGAGGCGGGAAATCCCCTCGAAGATGCGTAACAAAATATCATCTCCTCGGTGCTTGTCTCTTAGGATATTTACATATCCTACTGGGGGCATGTAAGCACTCTGCTGGTTCAGATTCCATGGATGGCATTATCTCGAAGTGTCAATTGCCAGGGTCTGGATTCATCCACGGAATACCATGGATGGGATTATCTCGAAATCTCAATAGCCAGGGTTCCGGGGGTTGCCATGGGCGATGCTATCTCGAAGCATCGATCGCCAGGAACCCTTGAGGATTGATGATGGGAGCAAGGAATCTGATACAGACCGTGTTGAAAAGCCAATCCTAGGCTAGAACTAAAAAGAAAAAGAGAGAGAAAACTCTCCAAACAGAAAAACTTTCTATCTCTCTCTTACAAAACGCACTGCGAACTGAGCCAGGGCTAAAATCATTTCAAGCACGGGTGCTTTAACCACGAAGTCCAATAAACCCTAGATTAGTTCTTGTGGACCTTAAAAACCTTTGCTAAAGACTGAGGCTAAGGCTAGACAGATTTGGATCTTGATTGGTACTAGAGTACCTTTTAGGCCTATGGTCAGCATTCTAACCTAATCTATGCTCAAATAAAAAAGGCACTTATCTAAAACTATTAAAAACTTCATGGTCTAGGACAAGGGTTGAAACCTTAAGTTTTTGCTAAGGGACTAGCAAAAGCTAGGCATGGGGGTATGATGAGAACCTCATCATGAGCCATAACTAGCTCATTTTGACCCAATACAAAGGATAAAAGCTCCTACATAACTCAAGGAAAGGCTTAACTCAGAGAATTCTGAGTTTAAGGAGAAAACAAGTCATAAGGGGTAAAAATGCAATTTCACCAGTATAATCTGCATACAGGGTAATTCAGGGCCCAAACATAGGTCAAAGCAGCTTAATAAGAATAAAAGTGGGATGAGATGATCTAGCAAGGGCTACAGCAATTCCAAGAAACTAAATGATAAATCTGTAACCCTAAAGCAACCCACTTCAATTCACAAGGTTCGAGGCAAAGTAAAAATAGAATAAACCCTCTAAAATTCATAGAAAAATAATCTCTAGGGTTTAGAACCTTCAATTTGGCCTTTAGAACCCATTTTGACCTACATTGAGAACCATGCCCAATTAATAACTTAATTTGGGTTTTTGCGCAAATTGACCGGTCAAACAAGGTTTAAGATGAAAATGAAATTCACCATCAGATTCCTTAGGTCCTAATTAGTCATGTATAAAAACTTGAGCCTAAGAAGAAACCTCCTTGACCGACTTTACACTTTGGTCCTCATATATTTACTCTTTGGCCCTCAACTTTTGAACCCTCGCATTTTGGCCCCTAACTCTCCTTCGTTCTTTGCAATCAGGTCCCTCCTGCAAAACCTGCCAGCACCATGCTCCGGCGACCTTGCGCGGAGCATGGCGCCGCGCAGGGTGAGGTGGGGGACCTGGCAAGTAAACCGGGGGTGCCCTGCGTCGTCAGCCATCGCAGGGGCACCCCCTGGTCATTGTAGCCCACCATACCGGCCGTGCGAACGCACGGACGGTATGGGTTCGTGTTTCCGACCATTCTCCGGCGAGGGAGACACGTCGTCTCCCTCCGCCTTCCTCCCTGTTTCATCCCTATAAATACCCCCCGCTGCTCCACCGACCAGGGCAGCCTGGATCTGACGGAGAAAATCCCCAACTTTCTTCTCTTCTTCCTCCGGCAGACGCTCACCAGCTCCGGCGGTTTCCTCCCCCTCCACCTCTTCGCTCTGCCGCAATACCAGCAGCAGAGACTTCCTCCCCTGCTCTTCCCACGCCACGCCGCACCCAGCTGGCGCCTCTCCGGCTCTCTGCTCGCCGCCGCCCCTTTCCCTGAGCATCGTCTTCTCCGGCAACAGTCGATACGACTGTCGCCCTGTTCCTCCCCTTTCGTCCCTGCAAGTAAGCTAGAGCTACTCCCCTTCTTCTCCTCTTTCTTTCCCCGCTTTCAATTTATTCACTTAAGCCCTCGACCGACCCTGACCACCCTCACCCCCTTCGTCTCCGACCACCCTCCGGCGAGCCGCTCCCATCACCTCAGCGACCCACACGGCTCGCCAACCACCGCAGGACCTCCGCCTCCTCACCCTGATCAATCTCCGCCCTACCACTTCCCCCACATCACCCTCTGCAACTCCACCGAACAGACCCATCCTCCGACCCACAGTCCGACCTAGGGCAGCCCTCGCACGCCGCCCCGCGCCTCGCCACCACACACACGAGCTTCGCCGCACCCTGGCGAAGCTCCTGGCACTCTCTGATTAGGCCGAGAGGCCGTTTTCTTGTGAACAGGCCACCCGACCTCCGCCGCCATTGACGCGCAGGAGGAACTGCTTCCGCCTGCAGCTACAGGCGCGCCACGCTCAGCGCCAAGCCCAGATTCACTCCCAGGCCTTGCGAGGAGTTTTGGCAAAACACCAGGTTCGCAGCTAAGCCAGAAAGCTTCGCGTGACGCCGCCATCTCCTGCTGAATTCCCCGCTGCGGGCGCGCAATTGAGGTGGGCCGTTTAGTCCCACCTCGGAAACGCCTGAAGAGCCGCAGCGACATAAGATGCAAAAGTGCAGTAGCCTTACTGCCTCAGTACACGGGGTGAGGTCCCCTTCACCCGCCCGGTTACCCGGTCTCGTCCGCGCTCACGCCCCGCGGACCTGACCCGAACCGACCCGACCCGACTCGACTGACCTGCACTCCTCGCCCTCCACGCACGCCGGTGGGCCTGGACCCGGGCCTGATCCGAACCCGGTTACCCGATAGCTCTGGGAGAGCTTTCCCAAGAGTGGTTTCAGAGAGAAAGAGAGACGCGGGGGGGGGAGGGTAGTGTAGGTTTTGCCTCTGACGAAAAACTCTGAAGTGTGCAGGCGCAGGCGAAGAAGAAGACCCGCGGAAGAAGAAGGAGCTGCACTGTAGCAAATGCATAGTTAAGTCGTCGAAGCACCGGGTCAGACGACGGAAGGTCAGCAGCCAGAGCAGGAAAGAAGGCAGGCTGAAGAAAGAAAGAAAAGAAGAGCAACGGCCAAAGCAGAAGAAGAAGAAAGGAAGACTTAGTAGCTGAAGGTAGAAGCTCTGCAGCCATAAGGAAGAAAAAGAAGGAGATCTGAAGAGGAGCGTCACCTCTGCAGAAAGAAGAAGAAGAAGAAGGAGATCTGAAGAGGAGCATCACCTCTGCAGAACGAACAAAGAAGAAGAAGGAGATCTGAAGAAAAGAAAGAAAGAAGAACATCACGAGGAGAAAACGAAAAGAACAACAAATTCTTTCCCTCTCTCTTTCTTTATTTTGTAAAAGAAACATGTATATCTCTAGAATACGACTTGCTCCCTGAGTTCGACCTCGGGAACTCTTTTATTTTCTGAGTAAAAAATTTATATTTGAAATGTTGGTAATAACCGGCTTTACTACAACGTTATAACAAAACCAAAACCCGGTCATCAAATCCAAACCGACGTTTCACTAAACTTGACCCACACTTCTGAATTCTTAGTCTTCTCTTTATTTGTATAATATGCCTAGATGAATGCATTAAACTTAGCACATGTGTATACTCCTTTCTCTCTGCAAAGCCGATTGGATTTATCATGAAATTTAGGTGATACTTTGTTTATTCCGCCCTTTTCATGTCTTTATTTTTACAATGAGGACATTGCATTGTTTAGACATAGGGGGTGGATACTTAATTCTGAAATCATTTTGTTAACTCCATGGAATTTCTTTTATTTTCTTTTAAAAAAAATTAAAATTCAAAAAGACAAAAAAATTAGAATTAGGAGAAGAGAACTTAGGCATTAAGAGTTGTTAACTTTAGGAAATGATACTTTAGGACCTGATGGTGGTGCTTTATGGAAAAGTTAAGTTAAAACTGTTAATCTCAAGAGAAATGGATGGTGGTGATTTACTCCACCTTTAGAGATTGATCGGACAAATGAGATTTGTTAGGGATAGATCATCTTCTTCCTCTTTCTCCTTCCTCCTTCCACTTGACCTAGAGGGTTAGGCAGTAGCTAGCTAGCTCAAGGAGGGAAAACTCAGAGATGATGGCTACAAAGGCTAAGTGGGTTAATCTCACCTTCTCTAACACCACCACCACCTCCCCACACCTCCTTCAAGTCCACCTCCCCAACCTAGGCTAGTCACAAGAGAGCTCCTCAACCCTCCTCTCAAAGTAGACAAGATAGAGGGACATGGAGGCATGGAGGATGCACCCCCTCACGAAGAACCCCTGGAAGTCCTTGTTGCATACAAAGGAGTCCATGAAGAGGAGTCTCACGAAAGAGTCAAAGGTCTGGAGGAGGAGATGGTCGTGTGGGGTCAACCCTCGAAGCATCCATCTTGCCTGAATGCTGCAATCTCATCCAGGAAGAACATCACCAGTGCCCTGCACGTCGCCACCACCACCACTTGCACTCGGCAAATCGTCGCGAATGCCCTCGAGGACATGGGAAGAAGAACAAGAGGGGGATCGAGTCAAGTCGAGAGATTAGGTAAGAGGGGTGGAAAGATCAGATCTTGAAGGGTAGGGGAGGGGATTTGGGGAGGATTCGAGAAGGAGGTGGGGTGGGAGGCATGACTTGGGTAGGAGATTTTTGGGATTTTTCGACACAGGGGGATGAGGAGATGGATTTTAGAGAGATAGAAAGAGAGAATGAGATTGGGATGGTGGCCTAAGGTCTTTGGTAGGATATTTTTTTTTGGGTTGGATGCTTGTTACTACTGTTATTGTTGTTGCTTCTTGTTATTGCTGCTATTGCTCTTGGTGTTTCTCATGCCACTACCATTGTTCTTGTTGTTGCTCATGCTGTTGTCATTGTTCATGTTGTTGCTTGATGTTGATGTTGTTGCTTTTGTTGTTGCTGTTAATGGAGCTTGTAGATAAGTTTCATTAAGGCAAGGATGATCTAACATTGGAACTTGAGAAACAAGCTCTTGCAATGCTCGGTGTGGGAGGAGAAAAGGTTGATAGTGAAATAAATGTCTGTTAACTCAAATCAAATGGATCTTACCCCAAGCGATTTTTTCATAAAAAGGTCATACTTTTCAATGGCATTAATAGTGATAGTTACAACCCAGTGGCATAAAATTAATTTCGAAAGTTTATAGTGACATCAATGTAAAAATCCCTTTATTAATTCTTATTATACTTTTCAAAAGAAATGTGATCTTTTAATGTTGTTAGTAAAATGAAAGAACGAGCTGCATTCATATAAAAAAAAGTAATTTCATAATTGCAATTGTAAATGTAACAAAAATTATATAAAATAGCAAATGTTTATTAACCATTTGTGAAAAATTAAAAAAATGAATTTAGTGATTGATAACCTCATGTAGTCATCCTTTTACATCTTGAAAGAGAATTCTAACTCCACACCTTCATTACTACGAGAACTGTAAACTTTGGATTTTAGAGAGATAGAAAGAGAAAGAGAGATTGGGATGGGGGCCCGAGGTCTTTGGCAAGATATTTTTTTGTGGGTCGGATGCTTGTTACTGCTACTATTGTTGTTGCTTCTTGTTACTGTTGTTGTTTGATAAATACGCATGAATTCATGATAAAATGTTTTTTGTTTTTTTTTTGGAAGTAGTGAGGATTGCTATCATGAACCGATAGCAATCTGGAGGGCAGTATATTTCTTATCAAAAAAGTATTACAAAGTAGATTCCCAACTATTCTCACCGGTCTCTCCTGAAAGAGTTTGTCATTACGCGCCCTCCACACACACCACAAAGTAGCTGGCATAGCCCCTAATGGCCGGCCAGGAGTGATGAACCTCTGCCATAGAGAGTCCCAGGAGGGGAGAGGTTCCAAACAAACCATCCTCCAGATCTTGTTGGTGACCAAACATGACGAGAAAATGTGTGCTGCCTTGTCAAATAACAAGCCACACAGAGGGCAGGCATTCAGGGTAGTCCCCATCCTTCTGTGCCTTAGATCACCAGTGATCAAACCTTCCCGTCTGCAAAGCCACAAGAATATCTGAACCTTCAAAGGGATTTTCAAGAGCCAAATCTTTCTGTCAACAGGATCACAATCCACCACATTATTAGATCTAACAATTTTTTCATACGCGTGCTGCACTGAGAAGATACCTTGCCATCTGTATGTATCTGTCACATTCCTCGTCAGCTGCACCTGCTGCAGACTAGCCAGCAGATTCTGCCTCTCCTCCCACAGCCGAGTGCCAGCCCTGCATTGTTGCAACTCTTCCAGCCACCAGCAGTCTTCAGCATTAGACCACAAGCTATTGACTGTAACTTCCTTGTCTACAGCAGCCGCATAAGCTCTCGGGTAGGCCTCTTTCAGTATCCCCAAGTCAGACCACCATTCATTCCACAAGCTGAAATTTCTGCCATCTCCGAGCCTAGCCTGCAGCAGATGCCAATAACTGCTGATTGCACTGATCATTGAACGCCAGAAAGGAGAAGGTTTCTTTGGCTGCAGCCTTTGCAGACTACTGTTTGATCCCCCATAGCTGTCCCTGACCAAATCAGCCATCAGCCCCTCCTTGCAGTCCAAGATCCTGATGGCCCATTTGATCAATAAAGCCTCATTGAAATCTTTGAGTGCTTTAATTCCCATACCACCAATTTCTTTTGGCTTGCAGATCTTCCTCCAGCTGATGGGCTGCATGAAACCGACTTCATGACCTGCTCCTTTCCAAAAGAATCTCTTCCTCATAGCATCCAATCTCTTCCAGATACACTTTGGAGCCCTGAATATGCTAAAATAGAAGACCGGTATGGCTGTAATGACTGAATTGAGAAGGATCAATCTACCACCCTTAGACAGAAATTTACTACTCCATCCTTTCAGTTTTCCATCAACCTTATCAAACAAGACATTCCAATCAGATTTTTTCAGTTTTGCTGCCCTCAGTGGTAATCCTAAGTACTTCAATGGCAACTTAGCTCGAGGTGACCCCAGTGTACCCTCCACTTTTAGTTGCTCCTACTCACTCATGCCAAAACAGATCAATACAGATTTTTCCTTGTTCAAACATAAGCCTGAAATATCACCAAATATCTTCACCAATAACCCCAAAGCATGTGCCTCAGGCTTGGATCATTCAACAAAGAAAATCGTGTCATCTACATACTGTAAAATGGGGGCCAGAGTTCTCCTATTAGATAGTGAATATCCTTTAATTATGCCCACCTCTGCCAGTTTGCAAGCATACCTTGCAAGCCCATCCACCACAAGGTTAAAAATCAATGGAGTAAGAGGACATCCTTGTCTAACCCCACACTGAGGCTGGATCCATACTCCACAAGGCTTCCCATTAATCAGTGGAGAGAAGGAAGCGGTAGTGACACACCTTTTCATCCATTGGATCCATAAAGGGGGAAATCCTCTCCTTCTGAAAACCTCCCAGAGATACGACCAAGAGATCGAATCATATGCCTTCTGGAAATCAACCTTCCACAAGAATGCCTTGCATTTTCTTCTATGCCATCCACTGACCATTTCCTGAGCCAAGATAAAGGATTCTTGAAGTGATCTGTTAGGTAGGAAGGTAGCTTGTATCAGATGGATCAGGTCCTGTAGAACATTTCTCAGCCTATTAGCCAAAATCTTACTGATTACAAGATAGATGGAATTAGATAGGGAGATCGGCCTAAAGTCTGAGAATTTTTCTGCTCCCATTGATTTAGACAAGAGGAAGAGATGTGATTTGTTAATCCTCTCAAACCCAGCGTTTCCCACCTCAAATTCTTTGATAACATCCATCACTTCCTTGCCCACCACACTCCACATCTCTCTGTAAAAGAAAACTTGTATTCCATCAGGGCCCGGGGAGCCTTCCATATTCAAATCCCTGATTGCCTGTAGGGTCTCTTATTCAATGATAAGTGCAGTCAGTTGTGCAGCCTGATCACTCGTCACACTAGGACCATCACTACCTGCCATCCTCCATTTCCCCCTCTTAGCTGCCCGAGATGCCTCTCTGTAAAATTTAGCAGCTTCAGATTTAATCTCCTGAATGGAGGTAACCCTCTGCCTATCCCTGGGAATAGAGGAAATAAAGTTAACACGTCTCCGAGAGCTAGCCACAAGGTGGAAAATTTTCGTATTTGCATCTCCCTCCTTAAGCCATAATTGTCTTGATCTCTCCCTCCGATCTATTTCTTGTTTCAGATCTTCATCCAGTATCACACCCTGCCACAGTTTCCTTTCAGCCACCTCTTCCTCAGATAAAGGGCCAGCTGCCTCTTTAGAATCCAGCTCCTGGATTTTATTCAGAGCTTCATTCCTCCTCTGCTGCCTCATCAAATTAACAGTAAGACCATATTCTTTTAAGATCGTGCGCAAACCTACCAGCTTGGTTGCTAATCTGATAGTAGTAGACCCCTCCACCTTTTTAGCTCGCCACCAAGAGCTGATCATCTGATAGAAACCTGGTTCCTTCAACCATGATCTTTTCATTTTAAAATAAGAGCCAACATGATTTTCTTCCCCACTATCCCACACCAAAGGGGTGTGATCAGAAAAAGGTCGATTCAATGCACTTACTAATGACAGTTGGAATCTCATCAGAATGTCAACATTCCCAAAAAATCTATCTAATTTGGAAGCCAACCCATTTCCATTGCGCCAAGTAAATTCCACCCCAGAGGATGGAAACTCGCACAACTGCAGTGACTGAACCGTCATCTGGAAGCCTGTAGCCGAACTGTCTTCGTTGCCATTAGGCCTATCTGCTCTTGTTAATACACAATTGAAATCCCCACCCGTCAACCACATTCCCCCCTGCACTAACTCAACCACAGTAGCCCATTCCTCCCACAGCACCTACATGGCAGATGCAGCACGAGGCCCATAAACCCCGGTAACCCAGATACACTCCTGATAAATGCCAGTTTATCATCATTCTTATGCATTAAAACAAACCTAGCTCTTAGGATTTTACTCCGCAAACGGGTTTTTGGGCTGCATTTAGGCATAAAATAGGTTAGGCATGCATTGCATTTTTTATTGTCTTTTTAATATGTTTTTGTGATTGTTAGGGATGTACAGATATATAGATCCCTAAAACCCTAGCACTCAAGAAGACAAATGGTGAAGGAGAAGCCCAGACTAGCTGGAACTTAGCCTAATCCAGCTCACCTCAGCTTGATCCAGCTCACCTCAGCTTGATCCAGCTCACCGCAGCTGGAACCTAGCTTACCTGAACTAGGGTTAGCTCATCCCAGCTCCATTCAGCTAATCTCAGCTGGATGGCAGCTCAAGAGAGTTCACCTTAGCTCACCCTAGCTCAAGTCAGCTCATATCCAGCTCAACTTAGCTGAGTCTAGCTCATCTCAGCTCCCACTAGTTCATAGGGAGCTCTAGCTAGCTCAGCTGAGTTGACAGGAGTTCACCCCAACTCAGATCCAGCTACATCCAGCTCCACTCAACTCCAGCCAGCTGAAGAAGAATTCATCTCAGCTCAGGAAGCTCAAGTCCTGCTCCCGGGGACTCAGCTTAGCTCATCTCAGTTGAGCAAAGCTACCTTAGCTACCTCAACCAGCTTGATTCTCCCTGGGAGCACCAGACCTAGCTCACCTCAGCTCATTTTTGTAGAAGCTAGCTCACTTTAGCTTGGCTTAGCAACTAGCAAAGAACTAGCAAGCTAAGCCAGCTAGAGTAGCCCCATGCTAGCCTCTTCAGCAGCAGCCAGCTCCAGCTCCAGACTTCTTCTCCTCAGCTCCTTCCTCCAAACCCTAGCTCCAACACCTTCTCCTCTACTCCTCCATTAGCTAAGCTAGCTTAGCTTAGCTTAGCTTAGCTTAGCTTAACTATGCTCCAACTTCCTTGGCTTGTACCACTCCAAAAACCCACCTACCAACTCCACCCAACTAGCTCCACCTAAGCTCCACATAAGCTAACCTACTTGGCACTAACCTAACCTACCCACCACCTCCAAAAGACACCTAAAAGTGGCGCCAAAAACTACCCATAACCACCCGACGACCACAAATACGTATCACCGGAAATACCCATTCACTCATCCCAATCCTTTGAACCCTAGCGGGGGAATACTCCAAAATCCCCCCTCATCTCCACCACACAATCCCCCTTGAATCCATCTCCACCATCCACCTAACTCCCCTTCTAGAAGACCCCATGTTGGCGCCAACATGGGGGTGTCTCTCCACCACCAAAAGACACCAACACCACCATAACCACCCCCTTTAACACCCCTTGGGTTGGCACCAACTCACCCTAGCCATAGGATCACCAACCACCCTCATCCTTCCATCCTAGCCCTCCATTTCAAGGGGCACCTTAACCCCCCATCCTATTCTATAAAAAGCCACCACCTACCACCATTTTGGGGCATCCTCCCTTAGTATATTTTTCTACCTAAACCACCTATACCTACGGCCAAGAAGAAGGAGTAGAGAAGGAGATTAAAGGGGCACATCACCGGCCCCTTTGGTGCCTTCTTCTCCCCACTCTCTTCAACTTGAGCCACGCCAAGGAGGAGGACTCTTCCACTTCAAGGAGGACGGCCAAGCAAAGGAGGACTTAGGGTGGACGTCCACCCTTAGAGAGAACTTAGGGCACGCCCCCCTAGGGCTTGCCTTGAAGGACATCACCTTGGCGGAGCACTGCAAGGAAGGAGTTGAAGGACTCTTTTCAAGATTGGGAGCCACCAACCTTGGAGCAAGAAGCCCTCTTCTTCACCATCTATCTAGAGGATTTGTGTTTTCTTTTCTTATTTGTATTTTTCTAGTAGTACAAGCTTTCCTCTACTAGGCCTTTTGTAAAACACTTTATCAATTATCTAGTTGCCTTCTTTGCATTTTTTTTTGTTTGCATTTCTATTAGCTTATTTTCAGCATTCTTCACTCCCTCTCCCTAATTATTCTAGGCCTCCACTTGCTTAGAGTGAGCTTAGGGAGAGGCTCTACTTGCTACATAGAAGTAGTATTTAAATTGAAGTGTAAATCACTTTTCCCTCCATCAGTTCGCATGTTGCCTTAGCTTAAAAACAAAAAAATGATATATTGAAAAAAATACCAAAAAGAAAGTTGAGATTTATATTCCTAGCAAGAGAATCAATTTTGCAACCATATTGCCTCCTTGGACGACCCTAGATACTTCCCTATCTAGGATTATAAATTTAAGAGCGAAAGCGGATTTACGCGTTACAACGACCTAATTAACAAACCGCGTATTTTCGTTATCAACTCCTGCCCCTGGTGAATCTGAAATTTTCATGTTAGCAAATGCCTAGCTTTGTGCACCTCCAAACATTGAGCCCACCCCTTCCTCCACCAGATAGCAATACCACCTGACCTCCCTTGTGCATCAATCTGCACAAAATCATTCAGCCCTGAAGCTAGCAAGTCAGGCCAAAGCCTGTCAGATCTACCTTCAAAGTGTGTCTCTTGAATGAGCGCACAGTCGATTCCCCATTCTCTTAAATATCTCATCAGAGAAGCCCTCCGGCTTTTGTCGCGCAACCCACGCACGTTCCAAGTGAGGACTCTCATCTGTCCTCACCGGATCCCTCCACCCTGAAGGCTTGGCATTTGCACACCTGTAAAACTCTCGCCACCATGTCTTCATCCATCAGAGTGATAGTCTTTGATTTTCTCTATCGGAGGCTATATGGTGACCTGCCCTTACCAGTCTTGGAGTGAGAACCACCTTTACAATTAAGGCCTTCCTTCTCCTACAGATCTTGTTTATCCTTCAGAGATTCAATCTGTGTGACATGAGTCTCCTGCTCCACGTTATCCATGTCACCTACCAGCATATCCCCTGCCATCGTGGTCGTTGGTTCAGTCGTTACCCCCCCGCCCAAATCCTCCTCTTCTCCATTCAGATCCTCCCCCATCTCCCCCACACAAAAGTCCTTACGAATTTCGACAGTTAGGGGTTCATCGCCGTGAACCGCGCCCAGTTCTTGCACAATTGCCTCCTCATCAGCTGCAGGTTCGGACGACTTAAGTTGCTTTGCAACAGTGTCTCCCACCAGAAACCTCAGCCTTAGCATCCAGGAGATCCCACCACATCTCAGAATCAGATTCTCAGGGACACAGCCAGCTATAAATACATCAACCCTCACATTCAGCAGGTGCCTATCGCCCTCAAGTAACCCGACAACCGCGTCCTCTGACACTGATGCAAAGCCTGAGATCATCGACGAAATGACCTCCTTCGACCTCAGATGTAGAGGCAGCCCCTCGATCTCAAGTTTTCCTGATCTAGAACCCCCTCTCCGGGGTGGTCTCTCCGCCAAAGCTCCATCAAAGGGGGAAACCAGTCTCCAAATCACCATGATCCCATCGTTGCAAGATGTTTGAAACCATAGCTTCTCAACATCCACCATATCCAATTCAAAGAGGACAAAGCGTGTATTTGACAAAAAAGAAATCTTCCAGGATCTGCTCGAGAAGGAGAGAGAGTTTACCAGGGTGCGAACCTTTTCCGTCGTCGGTCTTCCAAACATAACCACCCCAACCAGAGCTTAGCGTAGGGCCATCTCTGCCGCTCTGATGCTTTTTGTCACAGGAACCTCCACATCAACTGTAAGTCCCCCCATCTTGCGTAGAGATGGGGGCGGAGGCGGTATCTGCATAGCTCTACGATTCAAATGTCCCGAGCGTGGGAAAAGATGTTCTTTCATTTGACCCCCTAAAAATCGACACGAGTCCCTTTTGTGACCGAATCCCCCACAGCCCAAGCACACAGGAGATCGACAAGTGGCCGCCATATGTCCTCACCATATGCTTATTTATGATAGTTCATAGGCTTGGCATTGTATATCATGGTATAAATATTGCATAAGCATCCATTGCATGGCATTTAGGATAGTTGTGTATTATGTACATTAATTCTTCCATTTTATATGGCCAGGAGGTAGTTCGACATCTTTATGGGCTTTGGGTGAAGAATCGACCATATGGATGAATCCAGAGTAACGATCACACTCTGTCAATGCAAAAATCACCCTAATTAAAGCTCCATACACCCTCTACAAGAAGAAGACGGACGGCCCAGATGGTACCACATGGTGCCATCTAGGGCACCCCACCTGAGCCATCGCGTCCCCATCCTCGCCGCAAGATGAGATCCCAACTTGGTGTGGGACAATGGTGAACAGGTGGTGGCTAGTTCCTACTTCAAATTTAAAAAGTCTTGGTTGAGGGAACCAGGTTTCAGAGACATGTTTGCTAGCTAGTGGAGGTCACAGTAGGGTGAAGGCACGGCTACCTTCAGATTGCCTTCCAAGATTGTGGCTTTGAAAGGTATGCTGAAGGAATATGGAGATATTATCTCTATCCTCAGACATCGGAAGTGTCGTGAGGCCTTGTTAAGGATTCAAGAACTGGATACCAAGGAAGTTGTGGCTCATCTGTCTAAGTTGGACCTTGCAGATAGAAAGAGATGGCAGGGGGTGGTGATTGAAGAAGACCTGAAACTGGAGATGGATTGGAGGGAGCATTCTAGGAAGTTGTGGCTAAGTGAGGGGGATGCAAACACTAAATTCTCTCACCTGGCTGCCAGTTCTAGGAGAAGAACAAATCTAATCTCTTCAATTGTTTTAGAGGGGCAGAGAATTACCTCCATATCTGATATCAGAGCTGAGGCTGTCAGGACTTTCAAAGAATCTTCAAGAGCTGCAGGTAGGGGTAGTTGGAGCATGAAAGCTAGTGATCTACCCAAAATTAATGAGACTCAGGGGTTCAGCCTGATTGAACCCATATCTGAAGCTGAAGTCCTGAAGGCCATTATGGATCTCAACTGTAAAGGGTCGACTGGTCCTGATGGAATCCAAGTTTTCTTCTATAAAGACTGTGGGACATTATGGGCACTGAGGTTATGGATGTGATTAGAGAGTTTGAAAATGGCAATTTTGGCTTTGAAAGGATAAATAGATCTTATCTATTTCTTCTGCCAAAGACCCCGGGTGTTGAATCCTTTCAGGAGTTTAGACCTATTGCCCTCTCTAACTCCTTGTACTTGGTGATTGGCAAGGTCCTGGCCAATAGATTGAGGCCCGTCTTGCAAGATCTGATCCATCCTGCTCAATCAGCATTCCTCCCTGGCAGATCTCGACAAGAATCATTTATCATGGACCAAGAGATGATTTGTGGCTGGCACAGGAGAAAATGCAAGGCCTTCCTTTGGAAGGTTGACTTTAGTAAAGCTTATGACTCCATCAATTGGCCTTATCTTTGGGATGTGCTCAAAAGAAGGGGCTTTCCTTCTACTTGGATCTGTTGGGTTAAAAGATGTATTACCACTGCCTCCTTCACCCCTCTAATAAATGGAAAACCCTGTGGTGCGTGGATTCAGCCCCAATGTGGTATCAAGCAAGGATGTCCCCTGGCTCCCCTGATCTTCAATTTGGCAGTTGACAGCTTGGCTTGGTTTGCTTGTAAGCTTGCTGAAGCTGGTCTTGTTAGAGGATATTCATTATATTGCAGGAATAATCTAGCTCCCATTCTTCAGTATGCAAATGATACTGTTTTTTTTGTTGAAGGGTCCATGGATGAAGCATTGGCTCTGCATCATATGGTTAATATTTTTGGTGAGCTTTCTGGCTTGAGATTGAATAGAGATAAGTCTGGTTTGGTCTGCTTTGGTTTACCTAAGGAGGAGCAAGATGCTTTAGCAGCTATTTTGATGACTCCTCGCATCAGTCTTACTATCAGATATCTAGGGCTACCTTTGAGGTGTTCCAGCATGAAGAAGAGTGATTGAAATTGCCTTTTTGACAAGATTTCTGTGAAATTAGATGGTTGGCATAGCAGTTTCCTTTCCAAAGGTGGAAGACTTGTCTTGCTCAACTCGGTGGTCACCTCCATCCTTATTTTCTACTTTTCCATATTTAAAGCACCGAAATCCATTTGGAAAAGGTTGGATGTGATGAGGAAGAGGTTCTTTTGGAAGGGAGCTAGACATGAGGGCAGGTTCTTACAGCCTCTCAAATGGGATCAAATCTGCTATCCAAAAGAGAGGGGTGGTCTTGGGATTAAATCCCTGAAGCATTTTAATGATGCCCTGTTACTTAAATGGGCTATTAAACTATTGCAACGCAACCTAAAGCCATGGTCTGTTCTACTTAATGACAGATATGGAGCATCCAATAGCACGCTGTCCAAACTTCAGCCTAGCTGTCCTTCTCCCTTATGGAAATCTGTGACTAAGGCATTGACTAATCACTTCCATCTGCTACAACCATCACTTGGAGATGGCAGGTCCTTCAGTTTCTGGAAGGAGGGGTGGTCTGAGTTGGGTGTCTTGAAGGAGATCTATCCAAGAGCTTTTACTGCAGCAGCTGACAAGGATGCCACTGTCAGCAAGGTCTGGTCCTGCAGTAGCAGCAGCTGGAATCTGGATGGTGAGGAGTCCAACAGAAGAGCTACCCGACTGTGGGAAGAAAGGAGAAGGCTTATCTCAGACCTTGAGAGCTTCTAACCTAGGCCTGGAATGGAGGACAAATACCTTTGGGAGGGGATTTATTGTGTCCAATCTGGCTATAACAGAATGTTGAGTGTTGAAGATGGATGGAGATGTGATTCCGTTGACAAGAAGATCTGGTTGTTAAAAATTCCTCTCAAGGTACAAATTTTTCTCTGGCTTTGCAGGAGAGATGGTTTAATCACAAGTGATCTACGCCACAGAAGGTTGGGAACTGATAACCATGTTTGTTTTTTGTGTGAGATGGATACTGACAATGTAAATCACCTCCTTTCTTCTTGCCTTGTCACTGATGCCATCTGGAGAAAAATATGTCAGGAGCCATTACCAGAGTGGGATTCTATCTGGCACGGGTTTGATGTAAGAGGGAAGCCTAATGTTCACATGGCTGCTACTATTTGGTGTGTATGGAAGGCAAGGAATGAGAGACTTTTTCAAGAGAGGTTGGTATTTGTGAAAGTATTGTAAGAGAGTGCTGGTCCCTCATACACTCTTGGGGATCCTTTTTGTAATTTCCCTTACGTGTTCATATAATATATTGCTCTGGACTACTATCGTAAGACGATAGCTGACGTGTCGATTGTTCGCTTTAAAGTCGTTTGCAATTTTATGTGGTGGAAAAATCGACTAATCAATATTTAAAAAGAAATAACCACTCGTAGAGGAGCGGGTCGTATCCACAGGGAGGCAATGACGTATTTAAATTTGCACCAGTTAAAAATGTTTGTTCGTAGTTAGTTTGGACAAGAATCAAGCCAAAGTTGCCTTTAGATTAAAGTTAAAGCAAGAAACAATGCTGAAATAGTAATTCTGAGTAACTAGAGGATATTTGTCGCAATGCAGAATCAATAAAATATTATTAAAAATTGACAATGGTAGAAAATGTAATTTTTAATGGCCCAGTTACTATAGCAAAACAGGGGATTTTTTTCCCCTTTGCCGTGTGCGACGAGGAGTGGACGGCTGGACGCGGGAAGCTTGGAGGAAGTTCCTTGGACCGAGGGATTCGAAACGGTGGTGGCGACGTGTCGCGCTGAGGTCGGAGTCAGCTGGACGAGCTCCGGCGGAGGTGGCTGCAACCAGTGCTACAGCTGCTGCTGGCGGACAGAGCAGGCGGGTGCAGGAGTGCGCGCAACCTGTTGGCGGTTCTGCCGGCTCTGTTGCTGCGTGCTGGCTGAAGGCGTGGGCACGCACTGCAGCCAGTGCGCGCTCTGTTGGCGGTGAGAGCGGGTGCTGCAGGCGTGGGAGGGGGCATGTGCGATGAGGCGCACGCGGGACTGCTGGCGGGAGGGCGCTAGTAGTGAGGTTCTGCAGGTGCGGCTGCAGCTACCGTGGGCGCGCACTGCAGCCGGTGCGAGGAAGGTGCTGTGGGAGCGGGAGTGAGCGGGTGAGGTTCTGCAGGTGCGGCTGGAGGTGAGCGGGAAGACTGCTGTGGCGTAGGTGGAGTGGGTGCGCAGGCTGGAGGGCGTGGAGATGGCGTGGGTGCGCAGACTGGAGGGTGTGGAGATGGCACTGAAGGTGAAGTGGGTGGATGTGGTTGTGCGGGTGTGGCTGCAGGTAGGGGTGCACTGGCGAGTGGTCGCGATGAGATGCAGGCTGAAGGTGAGAGGGTGGCTTCAGACGTCCGGGAAATTTCCCAGACGTCTTAAGTGACTGAGGAGGTGATTGCACAGAGGCTGCGGCGGTGGTTGTTGGTGACGACGGCGAGGGAGATGCACGCTAAGGTGCTCACGGTAATGCAGACGAGCTCCGGATGGTGATGTGGCCTGTTACACCATACGCCCACGGTGGTGGAGACTCGCCGCCACGGTTGAGGCCAACGGTATGGAACGGAAGAGAGGAGATCTCTCTGCACAGTGGTGGGTCAGTGGTGGAGGCCTGCCTCACTCAGCATCCTCTCTCCTTTTGTAGTGGCCTGCACAAATTTGAAATCAGCTGCCCGACCAGATCCAACACATCCGCTCCTCCTTGAATGGGTTCTTCACTGCGGCAACTGGTGGCGTTGGAGCGGCAGCCAGACGTTCCTGCAAGAACAAGAATAAAGAAAATAATGTTAAAATATTATGGTTATTTGTATACAAACCCTAAACTTTTATGTTAACTAAAACAATGGACCTAATTGGTTAACTAATTAGATGAATGACATTCTAAGCTAATTCTAAATACACTTAAAATATGAATGCAATGCATGGATTATGTAATTAAATTAAAAATATGAATTAATCTATTTACAGCCTAATTTATGCTAAATAATTGTTAGAATTAACCTAATGTCTAGGCACTTAAATACTTAAATAGCCCACAACTATGGGCTAATCAATAGCTCTCCTTTCTATTTCAAAAAAAAAGATGAGATCCCAACTGTTGGATCTCAATCCAATGGCTAAGAGGCCTCCCTTCACCGCACAACCACAGTACATCTTTCCGACGCACTTGTTGACATGGCACAATGGTGGAGGCGCTTGATCGCAAGAAAGGGGCACAGGTTCGAGACTCGCAGAGCCCCTCCAATTCGAAAACTGGGCACATGCCATCACGCATGCTAGTGCAAGCCAACGCGCACCAGCAGGGCACGAGCATGATTTGCTCACGTGATGGAGGGCCAACGAAGAGCGTGCGTGAGCGAGCATGAGTTGGCTATAGCAACAGTTGAGCTGGACCTATAGCGATGTCCTGGAGGTCACTAATTACCCTGTGTCCATTTTTGGCCCCTTCCCATCCACTATATAAAGACCTACACACCTCCATTGCCTAGGCATCTCTACCTACTCTACTCCCACCTACTCCTAAGCACTAGTATCCTACCAAAGCTCCATTAGATCTTACTCTCAAGCTCCAAAGGCCTCCTATTAGTGTAATATTCCTTTTCTCACCAAATATTCATCCTTCATCCCACCACCTTTATAGGTTGCCTTGGAGCCATCCTCCCACCTCCATTCTGGTAGAAGATTGCCTCTATCTCCTCACCTCCATTCCAAAGCCTCAGTGAAGCATTCCTGTACCCGACGTCCTCCTACATCTCACCTCCGTCGTCTCGCATCTCATCTCCTTCATCCAAGCTTTCGTCAGGCGCCATCATCTCACTGAACAACCGATTCGGGAGATTTCTTCTCACCTCTATCTCTTTTATGCTTTCGTAGACTATTGTAATAAACATTGGAGTGATATATCATATTTGTTCCATCTCATTTTGTGAACTTATCTTGCTTATCTTTTTATTTCAAAAACACAAAAATAACAAAACCTCAAAATACCAGAAAGAAACAAAACAAAGTGCAATTTTCAAACAAAGTAAATGTCGCTTCCCTATGTTCGACCCGAGACTCCCTTGGAATTTTGGTTATAAATTGTATTTGATAGACGCATTTCGTAAGCTACGACGATGGGTTCCCCAAGCTCTGATTTTAATTCGCGAAGCACGATTCATCACTGTTGTTCTTGTTGTTGCTCATGCCACTGCCATTGTTCTTGTTGTTACTCATGCTGTTGTCATTGTTCATGTTGTTGCTTGCTGTTGATGTTGTTGCATTTGTTGTTGTTGTTGCTATTAATGGAGCTTGTAGATGAGTTCCATCAAGGCGAGGATGATCCAATGTCAGAGCTTCAGAAACAAGCTCATACGATGCTTGGTGTGGGTGCAGAAGAGGTTGGCACTGAAACAAACGTCTGTTAACTCAAATCAAATGAATCTTAACTCAAGCAGTATTTTCTTAAAACGGTCATACTTTTCAATGGCAATAACAGTAATAGTTGCAACCCAATGGCATAAAATTAATTTCAAAAGTTTACAATGGCATCTATGTAAAAATCCATTTATTAATTCTTACCATACTTTTCAAAAAAAAAGTGTGCTTTTAATGTTGTTAGAAAAATGAAAGAAAGGTTCATTCCTATAAAAAAAGTAATTTCATAATTGAAATTGCAAATGTAATGAAAATTATGCAAAATAGCATATATTTATTCGGCCATTTGTGAAAAATAAAACAAAAAGAATTCATTGATTGATAACCTCATGTAGTCATCCTTTTACATCTCAAAAGAGAATTCTAACCCCACACCTTCATAACTTCGAGAACTCCAAACTTTGTCTCAGACCATGGAGACAAAGACCAATCTAGTATCCATCATATGCACAAAATAAACATATAAAAGATGAAAGTGCATATAAAATGGAACCATAAAGCACTAAACGCTTCCCTTGTAAATGTAGCCATATTAAGCAAGGCTTTTCCTAATTCATTTAAGCACCAGTATGCTATCTTGAGAATTAACAATAGTGTACAAACATGGTAGACCAAGATAACAGACAAGGAAGTTATTCACTAAACATCCCAATAAAAGGTCATAATCCCCCATTTCTCTAATCTATCCCAAAGGGCACAAGGAAATAACTTAACACATTGATGAGTGACCTTAAATTGCTCCAAAGAGCTGAATTAGCAACGCAACCAAATGCACCTCAATTATTATATGCATTTTTGCTATGTTGCTTGTTCAATCTTATTACAATGTTAGAGATATTATTTAGAGAATAAGGAAAGTTATTTTTAGGTGAGTATGTTCTATCTCTTTCCATTATTAGAGATATGATTAGATTTAAATTAGTTGGATTATGATTAGGACTAACCTTCCCTTTATAAAGGGACGAACACCTCTCACTTGTTTCTTGAGATTCATAATAATATTTCTCATTCCTTAAATCTCCAACATAATATCATAGCAGCGATCCTAGGCCGATGTTCCATACCTGGTTGATCCTCTACTTTCTTCCACCACAAGAATACAGGACAGAGACAGAGGAATCAACCACTAAAAACCCTAAAAGAGGGCCATCGGAGACACCGTCACGCATAGGAAGCCCTCCGACGAGAACCCATCAGCGTTCTCCTCTTCAGGCAACCCTCTAGGGCCTCTGTTTTCCTTCCTCATTTGCTAGGGTTCTTGATCGGACCCAATCATCCACTGTTGCACCACTGGGTAGCAATGAAGAGGGCTTCACCAATGCCACCACCAACACCAAGGGTTCACATCATCCAACCTAGTAGAGGACTCTAGTGACCACATAATGCCACCTCCTTCTCTATTGCATCGCCTCCAAACCTTTTCTTCGACCTACAGCACCACCATCAAAGCTCAAACCCCCTATGTTGCTCCATTTTGGGCTTCACTAGTCCCACCTTTTGCTACAAGTGGTCCAACATCACCCCTCTTGGCCACACAATGCTCTGGCAACAACACTAAGGCCAAAGAAGCATTGTTTCGAGCATCCTAATCTAGTTTGCCCCCTTTCCTTATTGTTAGAAGCATTGTTACTACTTCTATGACATCTAGTTCACATGCTCCAATCCCCTAGGCCACAGTCTTGATCTAATTTCTCTACTCTACATGCACGATGCACATTTACCTGCCCACGTGCTCTTCTTCAGTTCCACATGGAGAATTCAAAATCTTTGTTACTGATTGCTTAGGATCGTCTCCTAAACTGCTTGAGATCATTTCTTGACTATTGCTTGCTTAAGATCGTCTCCCAACTTGCTACTGTTGCCACAAGTCTTGTGTCCAATACTACTTCTACAACTTCTGATCAGAACATTATGTCCAAAACATCTAATTCTACTATTGCCATTATGAGGACTATGAACTGTTGGGGGGACTAAGCAAGGATTCTCATCTTCCACTCTACTAGGGAATGTTTTGTTAATGCAAAGCACTAAATTGACCAGATTTTGATATTAACAAAATAAGATATATTGGACAAACTTTGCATTTCAGAGTTAAACTAAATATCAAGATGAAGATGTGAACTACATATTTTTTATGAAGCTCAAGAAAGCAAGAAGAAGCAATATATATGTTGATTAGCTCAAGAAAGTCTCAAGGATCAAGCAATGCATTCCAAAGACATTATCAATTCAAAAGGAGCTTCATGTATCCATTTTATTATTTTCAAGAAGTCATGTATAAGAGCCAATTCATTGCACTTATCTATAAAAACACTTAGAAATTTGAAATAAATTCAAAAATATTCAAAGTTAGTTGATTAGAGACATTTTAAGGTCATCTAGAAGAGTAGTTACAAGTTTGAATTAACACCCTTTGAAAAAGTCACATCTTTCAAATTTTACAATGTTTAAAATGAAAAATTAATCGATTAAGAAAAATCGATTAATCAATTAATTTCAATGCAAACTCTAAGTACTGAATACACAAAAATTAATAGATTAGAACCATAAATTAATCAATTAGAAACTCATCAGGATGCTCTTGGACTTGGGTTAATCAATTAAGAAAGATCAATTAATCGATTGATTTTGCATTTCAAACTAAGTTGTATAAAAATTAATCGATTAAAACCAGTGCATTAATCAACTAATATGAGTGTTAATCGATTAATTTTGAGATTTTGAACTGAATCACATCTTTTCAAAATTGTACCATTTCATTTGAATTTTTAAACATTTGATATCGAACTTAAGGTGGTTATTAAACCTCTAATCAATCTCTATAAATATCCTATGATGGCTTAAACATTTGACACACAATATATTCTCTCTTGCTCTAAATTTCTATCATTCTAGATATTTGAAAAGTGATTTCAAAGCACTCCATTGCACTTTTCAATAGTGAAAGAATTTCTACTCCTCTTCCTTCGTGCTACTCACTTTAATTTTCAAAAGGGGAGTTTAAGGGAGTAATTTTTTAGTTCTATTTAAGCACATTTTCAATTGCACATGATCTTGGTTCTATAGAACTATCGTACTTTTATTTTCATATTTTCATTTTGTTGGGTGCCTAAGTTGTAGGCTTCCCATTTTTCTCTATTAAGGAATAACAAAAGGCTTCTTGGGGCTATCCACTCTCACATTGTGGTGTGGTTTTAGTGATTCTTGCATTTACAAGGGAAAAATCCTAACTAAGCATAACTAGATATAGGTTTTCCTGATTTAGGTTTCCTCTCTAAATCGTTATGTTCATTTATGGTTTGATCTTGTGAGGTGTAATTTTAATTTCTTAAATTTTTGTTTTTAGCACAAATCACCCCCACTTGTGTCGATTTCACATTTCCCTATCTCTTGTTGCTACTGCTACAGCCCTACTACTGTCGTTTGTGACTATTACTCATACTACAGTCATCTACCATTTGTTGCTGCTCCTACCTCCTACTACTATCACTGCCTCCTTGAGATCCTCTCCTACTACCCGACTACTACTCTCAATTTGTAACAATAGCTACTTCTACTACGACCATTCTTGCTTCTCTGGATGTCTACATTGGGGGAGAGTTCACTTCTATAACAAGTTAGGCATTGCACAGACTAACTTTGAGGGGACTGTTAGAGATATTATTTAGAGAATTAGAAAAGTTTGTTTTAGGAGAGTATGTTTGTTTTATCCCTTTCCATTATTATAGATATGGTTAGATTTAAATTGATTGTAGTACGATTATGATTAGGATTAGCCCTCTCCGTATAAAGAACAAACTCTTCTCATTTATTTCTTAAGATTCATAATAATATTTTCGATTCCTCAAATCTCCAACATACAAAATTGGAGTCAAGAACCCATCAACTTAATCTCATTCAAATCTACAAATGAAAGCAAGTGCTTTGAGATTGGAATAAGTGAAATATCCGTGCAACATCCAGAAATCGAGTCACATAAAATAAGGGGTGTACATGGGTTGGGTTGGGACTCAACCCAAACCCAACCCAAAGTTTGTAGGTTGGAGTTTTTTCTAACCATTACACTACCTAACCCATAAAAATCGAGTCAAGTTGGGTCAGGTTGAGCAGCTTGTTGACCAGGCAAACCTTATATTTGTTTCCAACAAATTAATTTAGAAACACAACTATTTTAGCACAATTTATACTTAAGTGGACACTAATTTTTCTTTTTTAGCAAAACATTTTTCTGATAAGAAGAGTAAGGAATGAAATAGGAATGACAAAGATCAATAATACGAAAGCTAAGTTAATGATTAATTATTAAACAAAAACTTCATTGCTAGGTAGAACAGAAAAGGCTTAATGCAAACTTGAACTTTGCAAGGTACTTGAATTTAACAAGCTATATATAGCAACTCAAAAAAGTATTTGAACAAAAAGCCTACTCAAACACATTCATGTTCAAGATGAAGCTCCACTACGTAGAGCCCTCTTAGCGAACTAAGTTTCTAGCTCCTTACCCTTAAAAACGTAACACCAAACACATCAAGAGCGATAATAAAATAATTGTAAGAATCACCTCTTCCACAGCCTCCCCGTCACACACTTTGACAACCTCACACCTTGATCTCCGCATCTCTACATGTGCCTCCAACAGTTCTTGACTGTATTGTTCCTTATCTATAGAAAAGAAAAAAAACCTAGAGATCACAATGTAACACTAGAAAGCCTCAACGAATCCCGCAACATGGAAAACAATAAGATCAGAATGTTGAATGCTTCCCACCTCTAACCTCACTCTCGAGATGGTTAAGCTTGAGTGTGGAGGTGGTGGAGCCTAGAGGTGGGAGAGGAGCGATCCATACATGTGGCATGGGTGAAGGTGGAACAGGAGCGATCCCTACACGTTGGGCAGGTGAAGGTGGAAGAGAAGAGGGTGGTGCTGCCTACACCTGGAACTGGTGAAGATGATGACTCTACATATAATGATGATAATTATATCAGTTAGAGTCAATTTCGAGGGAACAAGTGCATTAATATCACGATACAGTGGGTTTGGGAGCATTCCATGCATTCTATAGTATTCTATGATAAGATTGCTTAGAATTAAGGTTTAATGACCTATTGTACAAGTGCATATTGAAATAGGTCTCAGATGAGCAATCAAACCTTACGGATGGATCCAGATCGACGAACGTAGTTCAACAGACTCAAAATCACTGCAATCCAACCTTCATAGTTCCCATAACAAGCCAAGGAAGTTTTGACCATTGATATAATGATCAACGACCAAAAATGTGCCACGTGTCATCCAGAGGGGCCTCCTCTTGCACCCGCCTCCTCCTTTCCACGTACACGCATGATGACCACCGTCGGATCACCAGATGATCTAGATCGCGCCACATCACTCTTCAACACCAACCACACGATCACCATCAGATGACTGAGAGTGCGTGAAGAAGAAATCAAACATGCAACAATCCGGGCGTGCAGCTCAACGGTCGCAACAAAGATATCAACACGTGATCACATGTTTGAGCCACCAGTAGCAAACTAAATCCGTTGGGAGAGGAGCACAAGTTCACTTGACCACACCATCATCATCGGGTGGACATTGTGCGACCACATGGCACCCTGAATGCATGCAATGCGTGCACATGCCATCCAACGCCCAATGCAACGGGCGATCATACGTGCGAGTAGGGCACAATCTCAAGCTCACGGCCACGCTTGATCTAAGCCGTCGATCTTTGATTGAATGGCCATAAGTGTGAGCACATGAATCATGGAGATCGACCACTGTTCACATGCGCATGGAGGACAGCAGGCAGGTGAGCTGCCTACAGCAACGACCTTGTTGACGCTATTGATGAGATGCCTATTCTAGCTCTCTTTCTTCCCCTATAAAGAGACCTATGGACCTCCATTACAAGGGCATCTATTACCATCATCTAGCAAGCACATTCCCACCACCTTCTAGAGCTTAGAGCAAGTCCTTGGAGTCACTGAGCCACCAATGGAAGCTTCCCCCACTACCGTGGCTGCCTCGATGCCCTCCTGCTTCTTACATTCATTTTTGTTGCTTTTGTTTAGCATAGTGTTGCATGTCTTTAAGCATTCCTCTAGTGTACACACTTATAGTTTCAAGACATTCTGCTTATGCAATATAGTAGTTCTCATTATCATAACTATTGTCTTGGTATTCAGCTCTATCCATTCCAATCCATGTTCTTATTACATTATGCTACATGCTATCAGGCATAGTTAACGACCTCTATTTTACCTCAGATTTCTAACCCTACCCTACTCTCTCTCTCTCTCTTTCTTTCCCTCTCTATTCTTCTAGCAAGCAAACCATCATGTGGCATTAAAAATGAGCGACTAATTGATTCAGATTTTTGCCTCCTCAAGATCGACACTAGTACTCAACTTTCCATATCTTCATTAAAATTGACATCATATTTGCATGCTACAACGAACAGATTAACCTAATGCATTTCTCAACGTCAGAAGGTGAGGCTATGTGGAAGAGAGGGGGTTAGAAGAGAATGAAGGATCGGTGAGGGAGATTATGAGTTGTTCCAATAGTGTGGCTGATGTAGACACATCCATTTAGGTTAAAATGCCCATTTATGCATATTTCTAGGCTAAAAGATGCATTCCATCTTATAAATATTGCATAGCATGCATCATTCTGCATTTAGAGTAGTCTATATAAATTATAGGTTAATTTGTGTCCTTTTGTGATCAGGAGAGGAGATTTATTTCAAGGCCTCGAGTTGATTCGACCATATGGATCTGATTAGGACAACGATCGGAGTCCAACACCTCTGAAATCGCCTTGATCAAAGTCCCATAGCACCATATATAGCCTGAGGAAGATCAACGGCCATGAAGCAAGGTAACACAACAAACAACATCTGGGCTTGATTCGACCATACGGATCTGATTAGGACGACGATCGGAGTCCAACACCTTTGAAATCGCCTTGATCAAAGTCCCATAGCACCATATATAGTCTGAGGAAGATCAATAGCCATGAAGCAAGGTAACACAACAAACAACATCTGACCGCATGAATGGATTTGGGTCGACGATCGCAGCCCAATGACGAGAAAATCAACTCAATTTGACATTTGTAGCATTCCCTACAAAGGAAAGAAGATAGATGACCCAGATCGCACCAAGTGGTGCTATCTAGGCCGCCCGAGGGTGTGCACCAACGCAGCAGCCGCGCGTACGCTAGCACCAACAGTAGGCACGCAGCAACAACAAGTGTGCAATGCACGAAGCGCATATGGCGCATGGGACATGGGTGCGCAGAGTTCATGCCAGCACACACCAGCGCATGAGCACCGTGCGTGGATGCATTGGTCTTCAGCGATGTCTACAGTGGGTCTTCAATGATGTTTATGGACGTCACTAATTGCCCATGAGCAAAAAGCCTCTACTCCACTATAAAAGGACCCCTACCCCTCCCACTCTTCTTTATCTCTTCTGTTTTCTCCCTGACCACCTCCAAGGCTCTAAAGAGAACTTGTCCCAAGCTTAGGATGCTCTCTTAGAGTAAAAATCAAATATTTTTCCCACAACTCACCCCCATTTGTGGAGCATCTTGTGGTTGTCCTCTCACCACCTTTGGGAAGAAGATCCTCGTCGCGACGCTGACCTGCCCGTCCTCCTTCCTCCACCACCGTTCTCCTTCCTCTAACTTCCCACCACCTTCATCCAAGCGACGTCAGAGCAAGTCATCCTCCAAGCGACCATCGAGGGGGACTCTTGTCATCCTTCTCTATCTTTTACCGCTTTCTAGTGTAGCTGTAAATTCTTCCTTAATTATTTGTAGTAAACTTGGTTAGCTAAATATTGATATTTTATCTCTCTCTCTCTTATTTTGCAAGTAGATTAGCAAGATATTGACCTGATCTCTTGCCTTTTAAAATACCAAAAAAATCTCAAAGGATAAAAACAACAAAAACAAATAAAATCAAAATATGGATTTCAAAACCAAACGTTTGCCACCCTATGTTCGACTCAGGACTCACATCGAGTTTTGGTATTAATTTTATCTAATAGCGGTTTTTGTAACTATGATGACAGGTTCTCCAAAACCCTGATTTTCCCTCGTGAAAAATATGCTCATCAATGGCTAACGATTTACGGGCTTAGGATTAGGAGCATTTATGGGTAGGGGAAATTTAGGACTTGGGAGGTGAAATTTGAGAATTTGGAGAGGGGGAATTTGGGAATTTGAAGAGGCTAGGTGGGAGTTTACTATTTGAGAGATATTGGGTTGGGAGAGTTTGGCTCCCTTATATCGGGTAGTGGGTTGGGTTGGGTTAGTTAAACCTCAAACCCAACTGATGAGAGAGAAAATTGTTGCAAAAAGTTTGAGTTTGGAAAACCCGAGTCGTTGCAAATTCGTAAGAAAAATCGCTAGCAAATAAAATTTACAACTGAAACTCTAATGAGTCTCAGGTCGAACATGGGGAGGTGAATGTTTGATTAAAAATCACGTTTGGAATTATTTTTATAAAGAAAATTAGTTGGTTGAATTTAATCTACGCGAGCTAAACTACTTAAAGAATAAATCATAGAAGACAGAAAGAGAATATACAAAGAAAGAGAAAAATAGAGAGAGAATTAGCAAATATTACATTTAAATATTCTAGAGTCTATTTCAACTACTTAAAGAAAATAAAACTACGTTAGAAAGCAGTAAAAGGATATGGGTGAGAAAGTCCTCCTTAACGCCTGCTTGGAGGACAAGCCGTGTTGACAGAGTGCTCGGAAGAGGTGGTGAGATGCTGGACGAGGGAGAATGGGGCTGAAGAATGGAGGATGAAGCAACACAGTGCCACAGTGGGATCCACTTCCTGAATGGTGGCGAGAAGACAACCACGGGATGATCCACGAAAGAGGTGAGAAGATGGAATATTATTTTACTCTAGCTCTAGTGGAGTATCCCGGGTATGTGACCAACTCGTAGAACTTTGGAGGAGGTGAGAGAAGAGAAAAAGGGATGGTGAAATGTGTAGGAGGGGTAGGCTTTTTATAGGTGAAGATATGGGGGCAAAAGGGTCATTTCAAGGCCTTGGAATTAATTCTACGGCCTTTAGTGACACATGCATCCGATGCTATAGGTGCACGTCGTTGATGGCATGCATGCAAGGAGAACCCTCCAATGGAGATCAGATGCTCGAGATCACGTCACATCAAGCGCCTCTTCTCCTTCAGTCATTGAGCCATGTGACTGATGTAAACATTTTATATCACATAAACTATCTATTTTTGCGTGTTCTTAGACATAAAGTTGCATCATGCATTATAAATGTTACATAACATGCATCATCTTGTATTTAGATTAGGTTGTATAAATTTTAGGTTAATTTTCTTTTTTGTGGTCAAGAAATAGAGCAATATCTTATAGGGGCCTCGGATTGAAGATCTAACCGTACGGATCTGATCAGGGCGATGATCAGAGTTCAACGACTCCAAGATCGCCCCAATCAAACTTCTGTAGCATCAGATGCAGTCAGAGAAAGATCATAGGTCAAGGGGCCATATGGTGAAAACCCATTCTTCATATGACAAATCTGACCACACGGATAGGTTCGAAGCGATTATTGTAGCTCAACAGCGTAAAAATCGATCCAATCCGACATCCGTGGCACCACCTACAAGCATGTGAAGATGGACGACCAAGATGGTACCACACCCCTAGCTTTCTATTTCTACCGTTCAATCTAATGTCTAGCTAGGGGAGTAAAATCAAATGATCGTGGTTGGGGGTTACACTAGCAACCAGAGGCACAAGCCAAAGGAAGAACCTTCTCCCCAACCCCTCCCTCTAACTGGTTGGATTGACAGAAAAGAAGTAGATCAAATCGTTTCCTTATCTCAAGATGGGTTCTGGGAGTCCGTAGGTCTTTTAAGCTAACCCACTTAAGAACAGGTTTGATTGTTTGTATTGCAAGGCACCTTTCTTCCTCCTGTTCTGTCATGGATCCTTCCACATCCTATTCGCACTTCCACTCCTACCCTCATACAACTACTTATTCCCAAAATGATTATTATTCGAACCAGACTTATTCTCATCCATCTTCTAGTTGAGATAATCCTGATTGGGAATACAGTTCCTGACCTCCGTGTTCAAGGTCTAACCCTAGACACCATGATCTTGGTTCTTATCCTTCTCCGAGCTACATCGGTATAGATCATTGCCCTCATTTGGATAACCTAATATGATCTACAATCAAGAAGGATATGTTGATCCTTACCCTTTCCCAGATTACATTGCATATAGGTCACCACCTCCTTATGGAGAACCTGAAATGACCTATTATCAAGGAAGGTATCAAGAACCTCAATTCGTTGACTACCCTACACTGAACCCAATCCCGTCGAACCCTGAACCAAACTATTTGGTTCAGGTTAACCAGGTCCAAGATAAGGTGTTAGCTAACTTAAGGAATACCATTCAATCTCTAGAAGCTCATCCGACACCTTGCCCTAAAGAATTGGAGCATCTGATTGAAATGATTGACGATCTTAACAAGTATTTGTTGGATTGGCTCCAGGATGTTAAGGATAAGGACCCGGGTGAGTTTTTACTTAGGAAGTTATCAAAATTGAGGATGAGATTTGTCATCGCACTAGTCTAATTTTGGGAGGATTCCCAGGATGAACCCCTAACAAAAGAGCAAATGTCAGAACCCACTCAGGCACCTGTAGGGGGACACATTTTATGAGACAAGGGTTGACTAAGTTGTTCTAGAGTAAACAAATAAGGATGAATTGATTTCTTCAATTGAGATTCTTGAGCCAGGGTACGAGGAAACGTATGTCTCCATGGAACAGAAAGTGATTGATGATTTTAAGACATACATTAATGCAGATTTAGAATTTTTTGATTCTGAAGGTAAAGAATCATTACACAAAGTCTCACCTGAGTTTACAGCACATGATTTCAATGAGACGACTGGGCTTAAGGAATTTGATGAATCATTTGATGGTCCTAAAATTGAGGAATTTGATCCTGTTGGAGCTCGCATGGCAGATTCAGATCTTGTTATTAAGGATCTAATTCAAAGACCCATTCATCAATCACACCCCATTGAGCATATTGATGATTTTGATTTTGAGATCACTAGACCCAAGTCAATTTTGATTCAGCCATTAATCTTAGACTTGGAAATTTCAGATGGGGTGATTAATATGTAGGAGGTCCCAGAATTCAAAATTATGAATAAGGAGGATAAGAGTTGGGAAATGTTGATTTGGAAAGTCAATTCCAGAGGAATCAGAAGACTAAGTCTAAGGGTTCCAATTTGTCTAAAATCCCCAACCTTCTACCAGGACCCTTACGACATTTATTCTGAGGATGTGTAACCCAAGCACAAAATCATTTATTATCCTTTTGAGCTTAACCTCTCTATTATCTGACTTTTTGGACTTGGGCTGCATCCTCACAAATCGCAGGCCCGACCCTACTTGCATACTAATCTCAGGTTTTGGATAATTTTTATCCAAAATCTTAGATATACTCGGCCATGGGGTATGGGTCTGCACCACAATCTAGTCCACATCTGTGGACATCAGCTAGCAAGTCCTGAGGTGAATTTTTTAATCCTGATTCTGACATACACCTGTGAATTCTTTATTTCTTCTTCTTTGTATAGCATGGATAGTTGAAGGCACTAAATTCAGCAAGTATATAGTTTCTTTTCATCTCGGAGCTGACCTGTTATTCACGTAATTCAGGTGCTTTCTACTATACTCCACTCTGTTTTATGACTTTTTAATATAATGAGGACATTGCATTAGATAGGCTTGGGGGGTGGATATCATTATTTGAATCATCTTGTTAGCTCCATTGATTCTTTTTATTTTCTCTTTATTTTTGAAAAAAAAAAGAATTAGGAAAGATAACTTGGGCTTTAGAAAATTTTCAATCTTGGAGAATAAAACTATATGA
Source organism: Thalassia testudinum (assembly GCA_037157565.1). Lineage (NCBI taxonomy): Eukaryota > Viridiplantae > Streptophyta > Magnoliopsida > Alismatales > Hydrocharitaceae > Thalassia > Thalassia testudinum. The sequence goes on along the minus strand of JAZHRO010000062.1, from coordinate 17,524,952 downwards.
CTTGAACACTAAGACCCTTCAGGTCTTCAGGCTTAATCAGCCTGAGTGTCCACTAAAATGTGGACCTATTTCTCGAGTCCTCACCAGTCTAAATATATTTCTAATTTGATTAAATAAGATAGGGTGATAAGTACACGGCTTATCAACACACCCTCTGATTTGAGGGAACTTTAAGTCCAAGCATCTACACACTTTTCGCACTGACTCGTTGTTCGGCAGTTTTTACGGAAATTGTGTAGCTAATGAACCTTCTAGGGTGGTATGACTGATAAGTTATTATGGGTAACAACACATTGGTAGATTGTCCAGAGCCTAGTCACACGACCATTCTTTTCCTACTGCCTTGAGATAAATCTTAGATCAGGGAAATCATCTACTTAGAAAAAAAGAAAAAATAGAAAAATATCCAAAAAGAAAAGAAAAAAAAGAAATAGAAAAGGAGAAAAGAAATGAAAAAAAAGAAATAAGCCACACTTCACCAGACAAGTATGGCTAGCAAGTTATCGTGGGTAACAGCCCATTAGTAGGTTGTCCAGAACCCACCTCAAGAAATGCACGTGTAATTCCTAAACACTTAGGATGAAGCGGAGAAGTAAAATAAGCCGGGGAGATATACATTGGGTTCGCCCTTATGTTGATCCCATAAAATTAAAGTAGGGAGAAAGCTACTAGTCGAATAGATACACCTTTAGGTAGAATTCCTTTTTAAGGTCACCTAAGGGTGCAGAAACCCATAGTCCATTCTAATCGTCGATTAGTGAGTCGATCACATTTCACACATAAAGATGCTTAGAACTTAGGGTTCTCTTCGAGTCTTGGGTAGGTTGAGTGGCCGTAGAAAGCTGCTCCAAAACCTTAAACTCAAAAATCCAAAAAAAAAAAATTAAAAAAGAAGAAAAAGAAAAAAGATCCTTCTTTGAATAAGGGGAGGGCTTGAGGAGGTTTGCATTTTAGTAGACATCTGGGCATTGTTGTATCTCGGCACTTCAGGTCTTAGTTAAAATTCATAAGAGTTGAAAAATAACTATTGCCCAAGAAATCCGACCTAATTCTCTTATAAATAGCATGTAATTTTGCTAGGGACTAGCAAAAGATAGGCATGAGGGTGTGATATAAATACGTTTATATCACGTAAATCATCTATTTTTGCGTGTTCTTAGACATAAAGTTGCATCATACATTATAAATATTACATAACATGCATCATCATGTATTTAGATTAGGTTGTATAAATTTTAGGTTAATTTTCCTTTTTTGTGGTAAAGAAAAATGGCAGTATCTTATTGGGCCCTCGAATTGAAGATCCAACCATACGGATCTGATCAGGACAACGATTGGAGTTCAACAACTTCAAGATCGCCCCGATCGGACTTCTATAGCATCAGATGTAGTCCGAGAAAGATTAGAGGTCAAGGGGCTAGGTGGTGTAAATCCATTTTTCAGACGACAAATCTAACCACACAGATGGGTTTGGATCGATGATCACAGCCCAACGACTCAAAAATTAGTCCAATCCAACACCCGTGGCACCACCTACAAGCATGTGAAGATTGACAGCCAAGATAGTGCCACGTGGTGCCATCTCAGCCACCCAAACCAACCCAGCTAATATGGTGAGGGCCCATCACACCCTCTCTCTCCTCAACCGCATGATCAGATCTGGGTCGTTGGATCTTGATCCAATAGCCATGAGCGTGTGTGCCTCGGTTAGAAATTTGACAAAGCAGCAAGATAGCGCATTGAGGTCATGGGTTCGAACCCCCGCATGCCTCAAATCAAGGTGCGGTGTAGGAGTGGCTCGATTCGACCATTGGATGAAGCATGAGCGATGTAGATGTGGGCAACATGGCACGATGATGAGCGTGCACGATGATGAGTGCATGCGATGAAGGCGCAGGTGCAGTGCGTTTAAGCCGTTCGATCTTGTGATCAGATGGTTGAGAGCGCTAGAAAGTGCGTGTGTGTTGAAGCCAAGGGAGAAGAAGCGGCAGGCGCGAGTGAGCTCACTAAGCCTGACGAGTCAATTCTTCGCTTTTAAAGTCATTTGTCACATAAAATGATGTGTCGTTTGTAGTTCTATGTGGTGGAAAAATCGACTAATCAACAATTAATATAACCACTCAATTAGGAGCAGTCGTGTCCACAGAGAGGCAATGGCCTACCTAAACTCGCAAGGGTCAAAAACTAATGTTCACTATTAATTTAGTCAAGAAATCGAACCAAAATCACTTTCAGATTAGGTAAACAATAAGAGCTAATGCTGAAATAGCAATTTTGCATAACTAAGGGATATATTTTGCAATGCAGCTTAATAAAATAATAATAAAAGTTCACAATGGTACTGAATGTAAATATTAATAGTAGCTTTACTGTAGCAAAACAGGGGAAATTCTTCCCCTTGTCCGTGCATGAGGAAGAGGCCGCGATTGAAGGCGAGAAGCTCACCGGAGATTGAGTGAGCCAAGGGCTATTCGATGGTGGTGGTCTCGTGGCCAATGGTGGTTGGAGGTGGCGGCGGCGAGGAGAGGAGAGACAGCGGTCGACGGTGGTTGCAGCTCTTTGCTACTGCTGGAGATGGAGAGGAGGCATGTGCACTAAAGGGCTTCACGCCAATGGAGGCGGTGGATGCGTAGGCCGTGCGAGCGTGCGCGGGCGCTACTGAGCTCAGCCGCAGCTGCTGCTGCTGTGCGCTGCAGGCCGCACGCGGGGAGGGGACAGCGGCGGTGATTGTGGTTGCAGCTCTTGCGTGCACTGTAGCTAAAGGGCACGCGGCGGATGCTACAGGCAACGGCACGACGAGGTGCAGGCGCACGCACGGAGGTGCGCGTAGGCTGGAAGTGAGCGCACGCACCTACAGGTGCGCGGCAGGGGCTGAGGTGCAGGAGGAGAAGGTGCGCTGAGCTGCTGGAAGTAGGTACGTGCTAGCTGCTATGCGCACAAGCAAGAGGCACGGGGATTTAATGCAGCGTGTGCATGGGTGGTGCGTTGGCTGGAGGTGCAGGCAGCGGTTGAGGTGGGCGCGCATGCCTGCTGCGGTGGAGGTGTAGTGCGTGCGGGTGGTCTGCTACAGAAAGGTGCGCGGGTGTGGTGAAGGTGAAGGCACTGGAGGCAGAATGTGCAGAGGCTAGCGTGAGTTGCTAGCAGGAAGAGTTGCAGCTCCTTGTGCTGCAGTGGGTGTGGCGAGGTTTTTGGGGTGGAGTGGAGGAAAACCAGAGAGTGGGGAAATGTGATGGAGAGGTGAAGAAGAAGCACGGTGATGGAACGGTGGCAAGTCGCGCATCAGTAGATGCACTCACGGTAGTCGAGCTTCAAGGAGCTCGTACACGGTGGCGACCAAGTCCATCCTCTTGGCACGGCGGTCTGTCACCCCGCTGGCCCACAGTATGACGGAGCTTGGCCATGGAGGCCTACGATGGTGGAATGCTGCACGATGGTGGAATGGGTTGATGGCCTCCCCGAGCTTGGCTGCCTCCTCCTCTCCCTTGTAGTCTCAACTGCCCCGACCAGATCCAACACACCCACTCCTCCATGAATGGGGTCTTGAGTGCAGGCGGCTGGCGAAGATTGAATCCAGGTGAAGGAAGTGGAACGGTTGCCTGTGGGAAGAAGAAGAATAATTAAAAAAATGAAATATTTGGATTATTTATACACAAATCCTTAAGTTTTATGTTAATTAAAACAATGCATGTAATGCACCTAATGCCATTCTAAGTCAATTTCAAATGCCTTTAGTTATGAATGCAATGCATGAATTATGTAATTAAATCAGAAATATGAATTAATTTATTTACATCCTAACGCATGCTAAATAAATGTTAGAATTAACTTAATGTCTATGCACTTAAATACTTAAATAGCCCACAAATATTGGCTAATCAAATACCCCCATGCCTAGTTTTTGCTAGTCCCTAGCAAATCCAAGCAAAACCTAGCACTCCAAGTAGACTAGCCAACCCAAACAGTCTTCCTTTAGAAACATATTAAGTTCAGACTTTAGACCTAAGGTTCCCAAGTAGTTGCTATATTACAGACTAGGTCGGCTAAAGATAGGTTGCAGGCATAAGTTTCTCTAATTTTTGACTCTACCCTAAGGTTTATTGATCCCTGAGATTAAAGCATCCGTGCATGTGCATTGGTCTGAGTTATTTGAGTTAAAGGAGAAAGGATTTTTTTTTTTTATTCCTCTAAGTCTAACCTTGGATCAGCCATCAAGGTCTGTGTCGGATTCATTGTCCCCATCACCATACCTCGAAGGGTGCCTAGCTTTCGATGCTTCGAGATAGCATCTCCCATAGCGACCCCAAGAACTCCTGGCAATCGACACTTCGAGATAGTATAGCCCATGGATTTCTTAAGTGAATTCAGGCCTGTGGCAATCGGCACTTCGAGATAGGGCCGCCCATGGTACCTGAACCGCACAATGCACTTACATGCCCCCAGTAGGATGGATATCCTAAGAAACAAGCGCCTAGGAGGTAATATGTTATCATCACATCCTTAAGGTGAATATATACTCCACCTCTCCTGCGACAGGAACTCTTCCAATCAAATTGTGTTTTCAAGCCTCTCTTAAGTCAAAACTAAGAGAACCAAACTTCTTTTAAGAAAGGAATTAAGGTGATCACTTACTTACACAAGACCAAGTGTGTGAAATTTGGATACTTGGGTTACAAGGACCCGTAAACCAAAAGGTAGAATAAGACTCCAGGTACTATCCTAACCTCTTAACTCAATCCCTAGCTTTCCTTCCTCAACCTTGAGGAATGGTCCGCAACTTAACTCCTACTTAAGCTTTTAAGTCCACAAAGGACCCTAAAGGTCTAAAGCTAGTAGCTCACTTAGCTTCTAAAGTTCGACCCTAGAATCAACTTAGTCTAACCTAGAGTTCTGATTTACTTAAGAATGCAGATTTTTCTCCCTATTTTTTTTTTCTAAAAAATGCAAATGTATGCAATGCGAAATGCTTTAACTAAATGCATGAATGCACTATGTATAAATGCTATGTATATCCCTAAGTACACCCTCCCATGCCTAAAATCTGCAATGTCCTCATTGCATAGAAGGATATTACCTGGGTCAAAGATGGGCTACCGTTCTTTCGTTAACAGCCGAGTAGCCAAAAAACCTGCAAATCAGGTTCAAGGATCACAGAAATAGGCCCTAAAAATGAGAAAAGTAATGCCGGCCTAGAAAATAGGCAACCTAGGATGTTGGCGAGCTGATGATGAATCCCGATAGCAAATGCTCGCCCAACCAGGATGGAAATAAAATCTTCCTAGGTCACCAGAAGAGGTTTTAAAGGATAAACTAGCATAACAACCTCCAAAGGGGTAGGGGGAGGATGACAAGGATCCTCCAAAAGAAATGGGGAAGGAATGGTGCAGAGATAAACCCCCAGGGCAATGGACTGACTAAAGAAATCATCAATCCATACCCGATACTCCATTACAAGAAGTATTGGTTTGTTAAGCCCCCCGGTCGAAACAAAAGTGAGCAAATCTCTAAGGCAAGGATCGTCTAGGGTATCCAAGTTTCGAGGTTGCAGGATGGCCATAAGATCTAGGTTGGGTTTAATCAGCTTGGTGTCCATCCCTAACACTCTTTCCAAATCCTCAATTGCATCCCTAGCATTCCTTGCACTATCGCCAGTATCTTCCTGCACTTCATCAGGAGTCAAAATTTTGCCTTCAGACATAAGTGAATAAGAGGGTGACTTCGAAACAAATGAAGGCAAGTTGGAAGCAACAGATCTAGGGATTATCCTATCAATGTCATCCCCGAGTTCTTGTTCTTTACTCAAATCTTCCCTGGAGTCTATATGTGAATTCACATAAATCTTAGAAGTTGCTTCCAAATTTTCCATCATTTCATCATGAGGAGAAATATCATCGATGGGTGTGCTAAGGAAACCTAATTTGGTCAAATTTGTCACATCCTCAGGGGATAACTCTTCAAATAAGACATAATCACCCTTAGTGTCACTCCAAATCTTGAATGTAGGTTCCTCATATAATTCATCTTTCTCCTCATCATATGATTCATCATATACCCGAGGTCTAGAATCATTTAATATCTCAGCAGATCCCATAGGGTACTCTATCTGAGGTAAATGGTTTACACTGGTAATATCGGACTCCTCAGATAGGTCAATTTCTTGAGGGTTAGGTTCCCTAAGGGTGGGCTTGAGTTCCATCTCGTGATCAGAACGGAGGGTAGGATTAACAACTTAACTTCGTCCCACTTCATCAAATGTCACGAAAATACTATCATTTGGGTCGAGGTCATCCAATGGTACCATCATTCCCTTCTTTTGACTCCAATAGAATTCAGGTGGATACTCAACCTTATCACCATCTTCCTCGGGTTGCCACCTTTCTTCATCCAATGCATAGCTACTTTCATATGTATCGTCCTCCCACTTAAGGCATGGATCTCTCAAGGAAGTGTCATCTAATGGGGAGGTTTCAAAATCAAACCTCGAAAAGTAGCTATTCTCCCTTACATAATCCCCAAAATTTCCCTCCAACTTAAAGTGTAGCTCTCCCACGGGAGCTGCATCAATTGTAGATGGGTGTACGTCATCCTCAACGGGGTAGATTGGGTGGCTAATTTCATCTCTTTCTTGTTGGCCTGCTCTCGAAGATTCTCCTAACAATTCAATCATTTCATCTTGCATTTTCTGTATTTCCATCTTCAAGGAGGAGAGGTCATTTCTATCATAAGAGAAGTTAGGCTCAGGCTTATAGTACCCAGGAGTGTCTGTCGAACCATTATAATTATTCAGGGAGGGTGGGTTGGGTATTTCTATGGTGTGTGGGATATTGGGCAAAGCAAATCCCACTCCTAGGTTCTACTCACTGATTTGGGGCATAACCAGGCCAATACTCCTATAGGAGTAAAATGGATCCCAATGATTGTCATTATGTCCATCAAGGGATGGATCATCTCGATGTATGGGATCGAAGAGTGCAGAGTGGGGGTAAGGGTGTGGGCAAGATGTGAAAGGATGAAAATCAATGGGGTCCATTCTAACTCACACCTCAATCAGAATTCCCTAAGCAAAACACAATTCAAAAAGGACTTTTTAGGTCTTTCCCAATTTAGGCTTTTGATTTTAAGTCAGATTGTAGGTGACAATACAATTTGTTCAATCAATTTACTCGCTTATTATTGACCTATGGCTCGCCTAAGAAGTCCTAGTTGGAGCTTAGGTGTTCTTCCCTAAATCTCGAATGGTAGAGCAACTCCAAAGACGGAAGATCGAGGGATGCAAGTAGGCCTAAGACTTCCTTTGAAGCTGTGCTTTCGCAGTGCTTCTCAATTACCCCCAAAAATCCGTGACAGGGTATCCCCCTCTTTGGAGTTACAAAACCTTTGATCTCAAGTTCTAAACACTTCAGAATCCAATGATAGGAGGGCTCTTGTCCTAGTATTTCCAAACCTAAGGAGTGTCTAAAAGCGTGCCGTGGTGCAAGAGATATAAGTGTGCATACACCGCAAAAGATTTTGAATTTTGAATCACACGCCAAGTTTGGAAATCAAATCCTTGGTTTTTAAAATTTCCCTCCTTTAATTAGTCCTTTCTCCAGAAAATATGTGACCACTTGTTAGATCTATTCAATACAGATTAGGTGGTCTTGAAATTAGTCCAAATGCATTTGCATGATGGGTAGAAATGCAAAGTTAGAAGTACATACTGTAACGACCCGGTTCCCGAGTCCCTACGAGACACGAGAACCGGACCGACTCGACTAATCCCAAGACCTAGTCGTCCAACGAGGAAGTAACCAAAAGACAGTAAAATAAACCACATTCAGCATGAATATAACTAACAGTAAGAAAGTACAGCAGTAAGGAAAGAAACTACTACAGTAGGTACCACCACAACAGTAAAACAGCATTTATCATATAACAAGAACTGCAGGTAAAGAAGGTACAGCGGAAACAAAAACTACTCACTAGAACAGAAACAAAAGGGGTACAAAAAGGCTGTGGTACTCTACTGGACCCTACTCGGCCCAGCGTCCTCTGCAGCCGCCGACCCTGGCTGCTCAACACCTGGTCCTGAAAAAGGTAACGAGTGTATCACGTCAGCAAAACGCTGAGTAGAGTGGCAAACTAACTAAAGGCAACAGTAGAGTGTACAGTAGCTGTTATGTTCTATTACTTCCTTTATTCACATCTTTCAATTTTTTTCTCACTATTTCTTTTATTTCTCAGATCCTTTACTTGATCTCGAATGTCCTCGTGGGAACGATCTTGATTGCAGTCTTTTCCAAAAGTAGAAGTAGCACGTGGTGCTCTCCTGGCCGGGAGAGTCCCCCGTGGTGATCCTACCCTCAGTCAACCACCCCAAGGTCACTGACAGACGTAACGGTGACTACGGCACGCGCGATAGACGCACAGGTAGCTAGCCCGCACTGGCACGCGGTCAGTCGTTTCCATTAACGGGTGCGCCCAAAGCACAGCACGGAACCAGGGCAGAGCCCTCTCAGTAACAGGGGTCCAACCCCTCCACAGTAACCAAACCGGGGCCTTGCCCCTCCACAGTCCGCGCACCCTCGCCTGACTACCCTGGTTTGCCCTAATGGGCCTAACAAGTCGGTGAAGGAGGCTAGCAGAACCCCAGGGCCCGTGGGGTAGCTAGTACTCTCCTAACACTAGTAGCTCTCCTCGGTACTACATACACGAGGGCCAACAAGTCGGTACAGAGCGGCCAATCCTAACCCCAGGTCCCTGGGGCAGCTGGCCCCACTCTGCACTAAACAGGTACAGGTACTTCCCTTGGCACTGCGTACCCAAGAGACAGTACAAACTACATCTCAGTTCCATTCCTTTTTCTTTCCAGGAGTTCCACTCCTAATTCCCCGTAGGGTTCCAGCTCTTTATCTCAGAACATCATATGTTTCACTTTCCAGATTCACGTTCTCAAAATCCATGATCTCAAACATGTTTCTTTATTCATAACAGGCAGCTGTTAATTAAATTTACAAGCAGCTTTATATATATTCCTTTCCATTTTCCCAAGACTGCAGTAATATACATTCCACTAGTTTTTCCACCCTAGGATTCATGCCATATCCTAGGATCTATCATACAATCTAGTTTTCCGGCCCTAGGATTCATGCAACACCTAGGAGCTATCATTCCATATATTTCTCATTCCTAGGATTCATGCAATGCCCTAGGCTCTAGTTATGGTTCCATACTTTAACAGATTTTATTAATACTTAAAACCACTCTACCAGGTACAACGGGAGTAGTGGGGGCGTGATCGGGAATCCCGCATGCCTCCGCGACTCTCAAGACTGCAACCGAACGAGGTCCTATCACAAGGATCAAACACAAGAAGTGTCTCAGAACAGTATATAGTTACTGTAGACGGGTAGAGGAATTAATTCTGAAAAGAACGCAACTCGAATCGCGGAAAACGGAGCCCAAACGGGCCCTAAACGGGTCGAAAAAGACGATACTGTGCAAAATCAGACGTCTGGAACTCCTTCCAGACGTCTTAAACGGTGGATCAGAGAATTACCTGTTCAGCTTGGTTCCCTGGACGTCCAGAAGCCTACGGGGACGTCTGTCCTATACCCCAGATGTCTGATGGTACACACAGACGTCTGTAGATCACTCCCGCCGTCTGGTACAACTTCCAGACGTCTGATTCGCAAAGGATGGCGAATCAGCGACCTGCGCACGGCCAACCCCCCCTCCCTCAGTACGGTCAGTCGAGAAGAAGGAAGAAGAAAGCGGAAACTTACCTTTCAGACGTCTGTATGATCTTACAGACGTCGACCTTGCCGTCTGGCTATCAACCCAGACGTCTGATTCTGGAAATCTTTCCAGAATCAGAACCCTGCTCGGCCTCCGCTCGCGACGCTGCCCGCGTTGCACCTCGCGCGTCTGCTGCTCAGCCCGCAGCAGGTCCCACTCCGCGTCGCTCCGCGCCCCCTGCGCCCTCCGCCGGCCGGCCAAGCCGCTCCGGCGAGCTCGCCCTCACGGCAGAGCCCTGCCCTCGCACGCCGCACCTCCTCTGCGCTCACTGCGGCTGCCGCTGCCGCCCTCGCGCTCGCTCGCCCTCGCGCTCAGGAAGGAGAAGAAGGAGGAGACGGTGGAGACGGGAGGGGAGGCGCGCCCTTTTAAGGCCGTGCGAGGAGGAGAGAGAAGGTGGTCGCAGCGCGCCTGCAGCCGCAGAGGGAGAGAGAGAGGAATCGCAGGTCTGCGCGCACAGGCGCGCAGACGAATCTCCCGTGCTAACATAACTATTTTCCAGACGTCTGTAAACGATCCCGGACGTCTGGTCAGACGTCTGGATGTGATCCAAGACGTCTTGTCCGACGTCTGGGCCACCTCCCAGACGTCTTAAAAGGTGTCTGGGGCACGTGTTCGTTACACATACCTAATTCCAGCATTCTTCATGCAATATGCAAGAAAAAAATTAGATCTAGATGCTGCTCATTCAGTCCTAAATGATTCGACCTAAGGGCAAGCAGCTTCTAGTAGGTAGCTCATGTTTTTTTTTTTTAGCTACTTATGCACAAGCAAATTAAAGGTAAACAATCCACAAAATAAATTAAAAATCTAAATCTAAAGAAAAAGGAACAGGCTCCCAAAAATTACCCAACACGGGCCTAATGTTCAGGGCTTTGGTGACGCTTAAATCCATCACTAAAGGCCCTTGCATTAATGTTTTTAACTTGAAATGACCTAATTTTCCCTTCAAACCTCACCTATAAATAGTCCTACGACCCCCACATATTTCTCATTCGATCCTCTCTTCTCTCACCCCCTCCAAAGCTCCAAGAGCTTATCCCAAACCTGGGATGCTCCTCTAGAGTTAAAAATATAATTTTTCCACCTCTTCCCGTTCGTGGAGCATTCTGCGGTTGTCCTCTCACCACCATTCAGGAAGCAGATCCCGCTGCGACATCGCTTTGTCCCATTCTCCATAGTCCGTTGTCGTTCTCCTTCATCCCGCATCTCACCACCGTCGTCCAAGCGCTCCATCAACATGGCTTGTCCTCCAAACAACCATCGAGGAGGATAATTTCTCACCTCCCTTCTCTTTACCGCTTTCTAGACTGGATTTACTGCTTTCTAGTGTAATGATTAGATGTAATGAACATCACTTGATGATTATGAAATCCATGTGTATTCTACTTCTATTTTGTCTTTATTTGTAATATTCTCTCTCTCTTCTATTCATTATTCTTTAAGTAGATGCTAGTTTAGATTTAAGTCGACCAGTTAATCTGCTTTGTGACAACAAAACAAACGTAATTTTTAATTAAACATTCGCATCCCTGTGTTTGACTCGGAATTCCTTTTGAGTTTTGGTAAAATTTATCTGCTGACGATTTTTCCTCACAAATCACGCTACAACGAGGGGTTTTCAAAACTCAAACCCTTTTGCGTAGAAAATCCAACATAACGGTGACCAAGTGTCGCGACACGTGGCGTCACGAAATCCGTCAAATGGAGATCGGACACTCGAGATCATGCCCCACAACACTCAGATCATGCTCTTCCACGTGTCAACTAGTGCATCATCACATGCATGCATGATTCGCTCGTGAGGTCTCAAATGCATGCCGTGCAGTTTAGATAGGGCGCTTGCTTAATGCGTTACGCCTCTCATTGTGTTGCTTTTTTGAATTTAAGCATGTGTGCTCTTGACCGTTGGATCTTGATCAAACGGTTGAGATCTCGCAATCTTAGACGATGAAGGAGGAGGCCGATGGCTGTGGGCAGCCTGGATGATGCCACGTGGCACCATCTGGGCCATCCATTTTCCACTATTTGTAGATGGTGCCACGGATGTCGGACTGGGTTAATTTTCTCACCGTTGGGTTATGATCGTCAATCTAAACCCATCCATGTAGTTGTATTTGTCGTCCGTAGTCTGGATTTTCATCACCTTACCCCTTAGCCTCTAATCTTCCTCAGACTACATCTGATGCTACGGAGGTTTGATCGGGGCGATCTCGAAGGCGTTGGACTTCAATCGTTGCCCTGATCAGATCTATACCGTTGGATCTTCAATTCGAGGCCTAGATAAATATCGCTTTGTCTCTTGACCACAATAAGTGGTGAATTACTATACAATTTGTACAAATTAACCTAAATGCATGATAATGCATGTTATGCAATATTTGTAATGCATGATGCTTCTATGACACTAGGAACATGCATAAATAGACATTTTAGGCCAATTAGATTTGTGCACATCACACCCCCATGCCTTTGTTTTGCTAGTTCCTAGCAAAACTATATGCTATTTATAAATAGAATTAGGATCAAATTACTTGAATAATAATTATTTCTGAACACTAAGAAATTTCTACTAATGACCTGAACTTTAGAGACTCAATAGCGCCTGGGTCTGCCAAAATGCAGACCGCCCAAGCCCTCACCTTATTCAAAAGCAAATATATTTTTTTTCTTTTTTTTCTTTTCTATTTTTTTGGATTTTTGAGTTTAGAGTTTCGAAGTAGCTTTCTACGACTTCCTAACCCGCCAAAAACTCAAAAAGAACTCTAAGTCTTAAGCATCTTTTTATGAATGTGATAGACTCACTGATCGGCAATTAGAACGAACTTTAAGTTTCTATGCCCCTAGGTGACCTTTGAAAAGAAATTCTACCTAAAGGTGTATTTATCTAACCGGTAGCTTTCTCCCTACTTTTTATTTTTACGGGGTCAACACAAGGATGAACCCAGTGTATATCTCCTCGACTTATTCTACCTCCCTGCTTCATCCTAAGTGTTTAGAAATTATTTATGCATTCTTATGAGCTGGGTTCTGGACAACTGATGCTTGCAGGCATTTTGTGTGTTATGTTAGAAATCGAGGTTACAAGTAACCCATCGTTGTAGTTGTAAAATGCACCGATCAGATAAAATTTATACCAAAACTCCAAGGGAGTCCCAGATCGAACATAGGGAGGCGACGTTTACTTTAACTGAAAACCGTGCTTCGATTTGTTTCTTTTTGGTATTTTAAGGTTTTGTTTTTTTTTATTATTGTAAGAAGAAAACAAGCAAACGAATCACAAGATAGAGATGGAACGAAAATGGTACAGATATCACTTCAATGTCTATTACAATCTACTATGAAAGCATAAAAAGAGAGGGGGGTGAGAGGAAATCTCTCGAATCGGCTATTCGACAAGATGACAGCGCCTGGCGGAAGCTCGGATGAAGGAGGTGAGGAGCAAGATGAAGGAGGTGAGATGCAGGAGAACGTCGGGTTGGGGAAAGCTTTGATGTGGCTCCGGAATGGAGTGAGAAGACGGAGATGATCTGCTACCGAAATGGAGGTGGGAGGACGGCTCCAAGGTGACCTATGAAGGGGGATGGGAAGTTGGAGGAGTATTTGGTGGGGCAAAGGTTCGCTATACTAATAGGCACCTTAGGAGCTTGAGAATAAGCTCTAATGGAGCATTGGTCTTACTAGAGCTTGGGAGTAGGTGGGAGTAGAGTAGGTAGAGATGGCTTGGAAGGGAGGGGGTGTAGGTCCTTTAATAGTGGAGAAGAGGCAAAAATAGGTATGAGACCATTAGTGACATCCAGGCCGTTGCTGGAAGCGTCGCTGTAGGCAACTCATTGCTGCTCATGCCCGCTCACATCTATAGCTGGCTTTGCTGGTATGCGAAGAATTAGCCAGAGTTGTAAGCGTCGCTATAAGTCCAGCTCATGCGTCGCTAGTGCTACGCTCCCCCGCCTTTGCCGTGTGCGTGCACGCTCACGCGCTGGTGCTGCACTGTGCGCATGCACACCTGCATGCGTGCACGTGCACCCGTGTTGCTGCGTGTGTGCAATGGCGCGTGCGTGCGCTGGGTGGCCTGGGTTGTGCAACATGTTGCAATCTGGATCGTCCATCTTCTTTTTGTTGTATGGGCTACTACAGAGGCCGAATTGAGTCGATTTTCGCGCATTAGGCTGCGATCATCGACCCAAATCCATTCCTGTGGTTAGATTTGTCATTTGAAGCTCTGAATTATGTCACCTGGTCCCTTGACCATTGATCTTCCTCGGACTGCATATGGTGCTACGGGACTCCGATCGAGGCGATTTCAGAGGCGTTGGACTCCAATCGTCGACTTGATCAGATCCGTACAGTCGGATCATCAATCTGAGGCTATGAAATAAATATCCTTCTCTCCTGACCACAAAAACAATGCAATTAACCTAAATTATATACTACTCTAAATGCATAATGATGCATGCTATGCAATATTTATAACATGAAATGCAAATTTAAGCCTAGGAACATACATGAATAGGCATTTTACCCTCAATAAATGTGTTTATATCAACCGGTCAAAAGGCTATTTCTTATGACAACTTATCAGCCATACTTATGCAGTAAAGTGTGACTTATTTATTATTTTCTTCTTTTTTTATTTCTCAAAATTTCTTTTTTAGGTGGCTTCCCTGATTTTAGATTTACCTAAAGGAAGCAGATAGAGAATGGTCATGTGGCTGGGCTTTAGACAACTGGCCAATAAGCTGATACCCACGACAACTTACCAGTCATACCACCCTAGAAGGTTCATTAGCTTCCCAATTTCCAATAAAAGCGTCAAAAGTAAGTCAGTACAAATAGTGTGCAGATGCTTAGACTATAAGTCCCCTCAAATCAGAGGGTGGGTTGATAAGTCGTGTACGTATCACCCCAACTTATTTAACCAATTAGAAATGAATTTTCAAATGGACACCTAGGCTGATTAAGCCTGAACACCTGAAGAATCTAAGTGTTGATGTCCTATTGTATCATTTCCTAAAGTTGACAAATTTTTAATGCCCAAGTTCGTTTTTCCTAATTTAATTTTCTTTTCATAAATAAAGAGAAAATAAAAATAATCAACGGAGCTAATAAAATAATTCAGATAAGGATATCCACACCCCTATGTCTATTTAATGCAATGTCCTATTATATTAAAAAGACATGAAAAAGAGAGGAGTAGAGAAGAAAGCACCTAAATTTCATGATTAACATGTCAACTATGAGATGAAAACAGATTGTATACATGCTATGGTTATTGCTTTTAGCTAGGCACACTATACAAACAAAAAGGAAGTCAAGAATTCACAGGTGTGAGTCAAGATCAAAATAAGAAGATCGATTTAGGACCTGCAAGGAGAAATGTCCATAGATGTGGATAAGATTGTGATGTAGACCCATGCCCCACGGTCGTATGGTTCTAAGGTTCTGGATAAAAATTACCGAGAACCGAAGATCATTACGCTTATGGGGTCGGGCTACGGTTTGTGAGGATGCAACCCAAGTTTAAAATGTCGAACAATAGGTAGATCTAAATCAATGGACTCATTTATCCAGTTAACAGTTTGCTCATAAAGATAATCCATTATTGTGCACTTGGGCTTCATATTCACAAAAAGGTCATAAGGGTCCTCGTAAAAAGTCGGTACTTTCATGCATACAGGAACCCTTAGATCAAGAATTTTGTTTCCCATAGAATTGGCTTCCCAGATCCTCATTTCCAAATTCCTATCCTCCACAATCAGGATTTCTGAGACCTCTAGGTTATTACACACCCTATATACAATATCAAAGTCTAACAAATGTAACTCAATCAAGATTGACTTGGGTACAATGATTTCAAAAACATCATTATTCGTCTCTTTAGGGTGTGATTGAGGAATGAAGCTATTAATTGAATCATCCATGAAATCAGGATTTGTCTCTTCCAAGCTAGCCCCAATAAGACCAATTTATTCAATTATAGGGCCATCAATTGATTCATCAAATTCCTCAGGCCCAGTTGCCTCACTCAAATCATTTTCCTCAAACTTAGGTGAGACGTCACATAAAGGTTCTTCACCTCTAGAATCAAAGAATTCTGGATCCGCATTTATATGTCTCAAAATCATCGATCATTTCCTAGTCCATGGAGACATACTTTTCCGCATACCCTAGTTCAAGGATCTTAGGTGAAAAAATCAATTCTTCCTTAATTGGTTGCTCTAGACCAACCTAGTCATCCTTGATCTTGTAAAATGTGTCCCCCCTACAGGTGCCTAAGCGGATTCTGACATTGGCTCTCCTGAAGGGGGTTCATCTTAGGAATCATCCTAAGATTGGACTGGAGCAATCACAAATCTCATCCACAATTTTGACAATTTCCCATGTAAAACTCACCCGAGTCCTTATCCTTAATATCTTGGAGCCAATCTAATAAATTCTTGTTAAGATCATCAATCATTTGAATCAAAGGCTCCAATTCTTCACTGCAAGGTGTTGGCTAAGCTTCTGAAGATTGAATGGTGTTTCTTAAGTTAGCCAACACCCTATCTTGGACCTGGTTCACTTGAACCAAATGGTTTGATACAGGATTGAGTGGGTTTGGGTTCAGTCTAGGGAAGTCAAGGAATTGAGGTTCTTGGGGGCCTCCTTGATAGTAGGTCATTCTGGGTTGTTCAAAGAGGGGTGGTGACCTATATGTAGTATAATCCTGGGGAGGGTATGGGTTATAATCATCATAGCCTTCTTGATTGTAGATCATATTAAGTTGTCCATATGAGGGCGACAATCTATAATCGGTGTAGTTTGGAGAAGGATAAAATTCAAAATTATAACGTCCAAGGTTAGACCCTGAACACTGAAGTCTGGAATTATATTCCCAATCTGAGTTATCCCAACTAGTAGATGGTTGAGTATAGCATAGGTCAGGATAATAATTGTCATATTAGGAATAAGATGTGTCAGGAGGGTAGGAGTGGAAATGCATATAGGATGTGGAAGGATCCATAACAAAACGGGAGGAAAAAGAGAAAAGAAAGGTGGCCTACAATACAAACAATCAAACCTATCCCTAGGTAGGGTAGCCTATAGACCTACAGACTCTCAGAACCCATCTTGAGATGAAAGAAACGATTTGGTCTACTTCTTCCCGATCAATCCAACCACTTAGAGCGAGGAATTCGGGAGAAGGTCCTTCCCTTGGCTTTCGCCTTAGGTTCCTTTGATACCCCTCAACCATGATCGTTTGACACTGCTCCCCTAGCTAGACATCAGATGGAATGGTAGAAGCAGATTAATTGAAAATAATCTCAATCTAGGCCTTGAAGAATGAGTCAAATCTTTAAGGCCAATATCTACTTGATTTTAGTTAGGCCTAGGTTTGCATGTGCTTTAAACTGTGATGGGCCTTTTAGATAGGTTGTGCTCTTAAAGATCAGTTTCAATGTGTGTGTGTGCACAATGACAAATGCTAGCTTATCATCATTCTTATGTCCTAAAACAAACCTAGCTCTTAGGATTTTAACTTCGCAAACAAGTTTCTAGGCTGCAATTAGTCATCACTTAGGTTAGGCATGCATTGCATTATTTTTGTTGTTTTTGACACGTTTACTTGAGTATTAGGGATGATCAGATAGCCAGATCCCTAAAACCCTAACATTCACGAAGGCAACAGGTGAAGAAGAAGCTCAATCCAGTTGGGACTCAGCTAAATCCAACTCATCATAGTTGGAAACTATCTCACTTGGGTTAGAGTTAGCTCTCTTAAGCTCCATTCAGCTCATTTTAGCTAGATGGCAGCTCAAGGTAGCTCAACTTAGCTCAACTTAGCTCAAGTCAGCTAAGATCCAGCTCAACATAGTTGAGTCTAGCTCCTCTTAGCTCGAATCAGTTCACTAAGAGCTCTAGCTAGCTCAACTAAGTTGACAGGAGTCCACCTCAGCTCAGGTCCAGCTACTTCCAGCTCCACTAAACTGAAGTCAGCTGAAGATGACCTCAACTAACTCAGGCCAGCTCAAGTCCAGCTCTTGGAGACTCCACTTAGCTCAACCTAGTTGAGCAAGCCATTTAACCTAAGCTAGCTACTTCAGCTAGCTAGGTTATCTCCGGGAAGATCAGACTCAGCTCACCTCAGCATAATTCAGCAGAAGCCAGCTCACTTTATCTTGGCTTAGCAGCTAACAAAGAACTAGAATGCTAAGCTAGCTAAGGTAGCTCCTTGCTGTTCTCTTCAGTAGCCACCAGCTCCAGTGCAGCTCCAAACAATTTCTCCTCACCTATTCTTCCCTAAACCTTAGCTCCCTCCACTACTACCCTACTAGCTAAGATAGCTTAGCTTAGGTCCACCTAAACCCTCCATTCCATGGCCGTCCACCACCTACCTAAACCCTAACCTAACTCCACCCTAACTCTACTCCAAGTCCACCACCTAAGCTAGCTACCTAACTCCACCTATAGTTGGTGCCACACCCATGCATCCCTTCACACCACCACCTCCAAAAGTCACCACAAAAGTGGCACCAATTTTTCCCTCCAAAACACCTTCACATCACCAACATCCATCTCCCTTAAACTTATCTCCACCATCCACCTAACCCCCCTTCTAGAAAGTCATCTTGGCACCAAAGATAAGCACCTTTCCACCACCTTACCACCTCTTAACCACCCTAAGTCGACGCCAAAATACCCTACCCACATCCCTACAAGTTGGCACCAACATCTGCCATCACAAGTTGGCGCCAACCACCCTTTTCAAGCCCAAGAGGGAGCAAGGACTCTCTCCTCTTCACCACCATCATAGGAGGATTAGTGTTTCTTTTTCAATTTTTGTATTCTTAATTCTAGTAGTAGAAGCATTCCTCTACTAGCGATTTTGTAAAACTTTTCTTTATATAAAGTTGCCTCTTCTACAATTTTCGTTGCATCTTAATTATTTATCTTTTCTAGCACTTTTTCACTTCCTCTCTCTAATTACCCTAGGTCTCCACGTAGTTAGGGTGAGCTCAGAGAGTGGTTACTTTTGTCACCTAGGTGTTAGCTTTGGCAAGTTAGGTGTAGCTTTTTCCTGGTTACTATTTCGTTATCACCCATTATTTAAAAATCCAAAAAAATCTTATATTTAAAAAATTCTTAAAAAGAAAGTTGATTTCCAAATATCAAGCGAGAATATTTAAAGTGAATTCCTACCTCCCTTAGGATGACTTGAATACTTTCCCAAGTACTCGATCTTATAAATTTTAAAAGCGATCGGATTTGTGCATTGCAACGATAAAAACCCTAATTTTAAATCGTGCTTTCCATATCACACAACCAGTTGTTTTCAAGTAAGATTATTTTTTGGATGCAAAGATTTTAGGGTTTAAATCTTGCTTAGTAGCTTTTAGGATTCAACTTGTAGGTATATTCGACAAGGTTTTGTGAGGCACACCAAGTTTTGAAAGCACAAGTGAAGATATATTCCTTTACAAATCAAAAATAATGTAGTGTGCCTAGTTTAGCCCTAAAAATTGAATCCTATGGGGCAACCTATTGATGGATCACTTTTATCTTAAGTGGTGCAGCCCAAGCAGCTCAATCAATTGACCTCTTACACCACTTGATTAAGGCACCCAAACAATTTTATCCCAATCTGTTTCTAATCACTTATTTGTATAAGTTGCGCAGGTGTACTGGGTCCTTTGATCGGATTCTCGATTTAGTGACTGAATCAAACAAAAGTGAGGTGCCTTAGGTGTGTGTGGGTGTATAAGGTGTGTAAATTTCAGTTAATCCCACATTCATGTTTCTTTTTTTTATATGTAGGGGTGAGATGGGTGAAGGTGGTAAACAAATAACTAGAACTAACCTTACGATTTATGCAAGCTCCTAGGTTAATTAGGATTTGCGCTATTAGGTGGTGGAATGAAATCTAAGCGGTCGGTGGTGGGGATATACTTATAAACCCTTCAATTACATTTTGCTCCAATCTACCACTGTTGCCCTCCTCAAGAGAGTACCTGCAATCACAATAAGAATGGGGACAACTGAGATAAACGATAAGTAAGGCAGAAAACATGGAAAATCAAATAGCGTTGCCTCTCTAGCAACGAAGCCAAAATGATGAGTGAGAAAATCGTTGCAAAAACTTTGAGTTTGAAAAGCCCGAGTCGATGCAAATTCTCAAGAAAATCCACTACCAAATAAAATTCATAACCGAAACTCTGGTAAGTCCCGGGTCGAGTACAGGGAGGTGAACATTTGATTAAAAATCACATTTGGAATTATTTTCATAAAGCAGATTAGCGGGTTGAATTTAATCTACGCGAGCTAAGCTACTTAAAGAATAAACAACAGAAGACAAATAGAGAATATACAAACAAAGAGAAAAATAGAGAGAATGAATAAATATTGCATTTAAATATTCTAGAGTCTGTTACAACTACTTAAAGAAAATAAAACTACACTAGAAAGCAGTAAAAGGATAGGGGTGAGAAAATCCTCCTTAATGACTTCTTTGAGGACGAGCCGCGTTGACAAAGAGTTCGAAAGAGGTTGGTGAGATGCTGGACGAGGGAGAACAGGGCTGGAGGACAACGGACGAAGTACGACAACGTCGCAGCAGGATCCACTTTCCTAATGGTGGCGAGAAGACAACCATAAGATGCTCCACGAAAGAGGTGAGAAGATGGAAAATTATTTTACTCTAGCTTTAGTAGAGCATCCCGGGTATGGGACCAGTTCATAGAGATTTGGAGGAGGTGAGAGAAGAGAGAAAGGGATGGTGTAGGAGCAGTCGGCTTTTTATAGGTAAAGATATAGAGGCAAAAGGGTCATTTCAAGGCCTTGGAATCAATTCTATGGCCTTTAGTGACACATGCATCCGTTGCTATACGTGAACATCGTTGCAGGTGTGCATGTAAGGAGAACCCTCTAATGGAGATCAGACGCTCGAGATCATGCCACATCAAGTGCCTCTTCTCCTTCAGCCATTGAGGCACACGAACAAGCGTCGCAACACGTGGCATCGCGAGAGCCGTCTAATGAAGATCGGACACTTGAGATCGCTCCCCACAACACTCAAATAGTGCTCTTCAGCACGTCAACTAGTGGGCCATCACACGCGTGCATGATCTACACATCTCTACGTGCCACGTCACTCACTTATCGGCCGCTCGATGAAGATTGTGTAGCTGAATTTCACCCGCACCCTTCGTAGTGGATCAAATCGACTCATAGGAACTTGAATGCCTGCCACTCAGTTTGGGTAAGGCGCTCGCCCAACCCGCTACGCCTCTCACTGTGTCACATTTATGAATTTAAGAACGCGCACTCTTGACCATTGGATCTCGATTGAACAGTTAAGATCTTGCGAGCTTAGACGAAGGAGGAGACCGATGGCTGTGTGAGGCTTGGATGTCACCACGTGGCACCATCTGGGCCGTCTATTTTCCAATGCTTGTAGATGGCGTCACAGATGTTGGATTGAGTCGATTTTCACGCCGTTGGGTTGCAATTGTCAATTCAATCCCATCCATGTGGTTAGATTTGTTGTCTGAAGTCAGAATTTCTACCACCTTGTCCCTTTATCTCTGATCTTCCTCGGATTGCATCTGATGCTATGGAGGTCCAATCGGGGCAATTTCGGAGGCGTTAGACTCTGATCGTTGCCCTGATCAGATCCGTATGGTTGGATCTTTAATTCGAGGCCCAGATAAACATCGCCCTATCCCCTGATCACAATAAGGGGTGAATTACTATACAATTTATACTAATTAACCTAAATGCATGATGATGAATGTTATGCAATATTTTTATTGCATGATGTTTCTATGACACTAGGAACATGCATAAATAGATATTTTAGGCCAATTAGATATGTACACATCACCAACCCAACCCATTATAACTCTCAACCCAACCCAATCAGGTTGGGTCGAGTTGGGTTCGTGTTGAATTCGACCCATGTATACCCTTACATAAAATCAAGATATGTTTCAAAAAATTTTGAAATAATATAAACCATTTGGAATTCTTATTTGAAAGAGCAAAATAGAGAGGTAATTTTAAATCTCTATCATGATAAAAGCCATAGAACTTAGGGCACTTCTTTTAATTAGTGCGATAACAAACTATGAATGACATTTCCTTAGATCCTAACTAACTAGCATTAAAAAGAGTAAAGAAGAAAAAAAAACTCAGTCACCAAGATTCTGACCTGAAGAAATTCAGCTACCGAGCCTGCAGCAGCAAGTGACAGGCTTTTGTCTTCACTTTTTAGTATTTTGGTAACTCCTTTTCCTATAGATGCACCTATTTCAACACTAGGGCCCTCAGGGCCAAGGGAATTCCTTGTTCCAAGGGTGATGGAAGCAAAAATGGCCTTAAAGATTGGTTCTATTGGACCTTCAGATCCAGATGAAAGGATCCCTAACGATGAATTATAAAGAGCATCTTACAGCATATTTAACATGCCTACAAGAACACCACTACAGATAGGTACCAAAATAACTCTTTTCCAAATGTCTCCAAGGGGTTCCTCCCTCAACCATGAAGTTTCTAGAGATGGTGCCATCCCAGAAAAAATCACATAATCCATGCACCTAAATGGAACAAAAGAAAAATGAGTTTGGTATGGACCAAATTGATAAAATATAGGGGGTACTTGCTATTAAGGAACCAAACATGGCACAAGAAAGTTTTTATGCAACTTATTTTACTAAGAGAACAAAGATAGAACTGTAGCATATGATCAAAAGGCAATAAATGTTCACTGGCAAACATAATTAGAAAAATACCACAATGTAGTGAGTGTATGAAACCTTTTTGAATAAAATAATCAGTACTTCAACTATCAGAGCAATAGAAAAAGGCAGCACAAGTAAATTAGTTGTTTGCTAAGAGCAACCAGTTTAGTGTGTAATCCCCTTGTCGCGAAAAACAACCTGAGGCATGGATAAACAAAGCTCCAAAGCATTGTTCGTTCTTACAACTTTCACACAAGCAACAAACTAATTTTTTAGTTCTACCAAGAAATGCTTGATCATAGTCCCCACCTTGGACTTAGGCTTTAAAAGAAATATCCAAGAAATTAAAGAAAAATCATCAACTACAACAAAATAGAAATTATGACCCAGCTAATTAAGAAATCAATTGGGACCCCACACATTGAAGTGTAGCAACTCAACTAGAGACAAAACTACACCCTTGTCGACTCAGGAAGGAACTCCTCTAATGCTTCTTGAGTTGACATGTCTCACATTGGAACATCGCAATAGGTGAAATCTGAGGAATGACTCGTCTCAGCTTTCGTAAAGGAAGATACCCAAATTGTATATGCCAAAAATAACTTGAACTTCCTCCAGGAGATGTCAAGGCATGACTAGCATAAGGAGTCTGCAGTAAACGATAGACCCCCCCCACTCCCCTCCTCACAACCACAACAAATCACCTACCCCGTTAATATATCCTCAAACATAGGAGACATGGTGTCAAAAGCAACTCGATAATGAAGCTCCTTAGTAATATGACTAGCAGACTGTAAATTCAATGGAAAATCTAGAGTATGCAACACATTTTGTAGACAGATATTAGGGTCTATCTGAATCTCCCCCTGACTAGTAACACGGGAGTTCCTACCATCAGCAACTACAATACTTCTCCTAGAGGAGTCAGGCTATAATCTAGTGAACTATTGTGCCTTGTCACATATGTAGTGTAAGGTGCCAGAATCCAAAAGCCAATCTGCACTATCTTCAACCATATGTGAGGCAAGGCCTATACCTAAAGTCTTGGTAACTACAATAGTATCATCGTACCAAGATAGGGACGCTTGAGACCTGAAGATCTAGGAGATCTAAACCAGATCATCAAACTCTACATGTGTAATTGGGGCTAAATTAAATATCAACTCAGGTCCAATCATCGCTTGATGAGCATTTGTCAACCTTCCATGCATGGTCCAACATGTGTCCTCTACATGACCTGGTCAACCACAGTAGGTGCACTATAATCTACTACACCCCAAACCACTACGTCCATGACCACACCTACAGATTGCCTATCCAATGCCATTACCTCTACCCTAGGAAGCAACCATGGCAAAGGTCTACTCAGCCTACCTAGTCGATGCAAGAGAAACTACAAATTTGCTAAGCCTATTATAGGCTTCCTCTATGGTGGGAATTTCAGGCAACGTCAACATCTGTGATCATGTGACTTCACTAGATGGGTCCAACCCCAGAAGAAAATGACCCCCATAGTTTGGGCTCCGTACAGCTTTTGAGTCTCACATGAGCATATCGGAGTATGAGCATTTGGTCTCTCAAAAGCTGATTTCATGCTAGAGCAGTACTACGCCAATGGTTGCCCATATTATTTCATATGAGCGATCTCATGGTAGTATTGCAAGATCCAAGTCACATTCTTGTCCTGGGGATATGTGTGGCTTAGAGCATCTCACATCTCTTTTGTAGTCTTGTAGTACATTATCTCTGTAGGTATACGATGTACTACAATATTCATAATCCATGCCCTAACCATTGCATTGCCCTTCCAAGACACATATTTTGCTTTCTTCTTGGCGGGCTCGATCTCCAAAAGGATGTGCTCCTCATCATGACCCTCAACTACATTGAGGATCAACTAAGCCCATAGGGCATAGTTTGGCCCATCAAACTTAGTGACAGGTCCAAAGAAGGGGTTCTTGAAATCTCCTTATCCTTCCTCACGAGAGGAGGAATCAACCACCTCATATGCCATCCATCTCAATCGAAGCCCCCGAAAAATTCAAATAAGAGGTAAAAAATTAGCTCAAACCATACTGAGACCCAACATGGCTTCAAGAAGCGAAAAAATGATTCTAGTAGTGCTGGGTGGTTAGAGTTGATCACTAGTGGAGCTTCGATGATGTTATTGACCTCCAATCCACCTATATCAATGAAGGACAACTCTAAGGCTTGGAGTGACTCTTAAGGAACCTTCAACTTGGGAAGAAAAGGCCCAAGCACAATCTCTTGTTCCTACGCACCCAGCAATAGCGTTAGACTTAAAAAGCTCACCGATGACAACTACACCGATGATCGATCACCAAAGGGGGTCCAGCCAGCGAGCTATGGACTGGCAACCCCCTCCCCCCATGGTGGTTGACAGAAGGGAGAGTGTTCTTCGAGCTAGGATTGCTGCTTCGATACCATATTAAGAAACAAATGATTCTATTACATTCCACTCTAACCCTAGGACCCTATATAAAGTGGAGTCCTGAGTAAATAAGAGAAGAGTCCTTACTTGGGGGGAAAGTAATGAAAAATAGCAACAAAAATCATAACAAAAGGGTACTCCGAATAATAATGGTGGCACAAAATCGACAAAAGAAATATAGTGATGTCAGGAGACATAAACTAGAGCTTTAGGCTAGCAACAAAGTTTTCCTGAGGGTATCTCTAATGAAAGCTGTGGAAATTTAGACGACATAGGAAATATTATTATGGATCTTAGGAAACAAATGAGAAGATTTTGTCCCTCTATATAGAGAGGGCCATTCCTATTTCAAATCCTAACATAATCTTCTACAATAAGGAAGAAACAAATCTCTAACAAATTTATTCCTAACAAACTTTTCTAAATAATATCTCAAATACTCTTCCCTAAGTTTGAGCGTGCAATGCCCAACTTGTAACAAAAGTGAACCCCCCCAATGTAGACTTCCGGAGGAGCAAGAAGTAGACTAGAAGAGCAAGAACAGTCGTAGTAGAAGTAGCAGCCGCAGTAAACTAAGAGTAGTAGTAGTCAAATAGTAGGAGATGATTCCAAGTAGGCAATAGTAATAGTAGGTAGAAGTACCAACACAAACATAGACAACTATAGCAGAAGTAGCAGTCATGGATGACAGTAGTAGAGTTGTAGCAATAGTAGCAAGGCTGTAGCAGTAGTAGTAGCAGTAGATAGCAACAGTAAGAAATAGTAGATCTGTAGTAGTAGTAGATAGCAGATAGTAGTAGCAGTAGGAGATAGGGAACCATTCCCTAGCAAAGTGGGAGACGTGAAGCCTCACTCAATTCCCCTACCGGTCATCACAATCCTCGTAATGGGTAGTAGTATGATCGAATGCTCCAAAAGTAGTGACCTGATCAAGAGTAGGAGAAGTAATATCGGCCACAATAGTTATGGCAATACCAACAGCAATGGAGAGCTCGCACCTCAATTGAGATTGAAAATACTCTAGTTCTGCAGAAGAAAACTGAAGAGGAGATTAGCCTATCCCAGTCTCAACAGTAGTAAAGACCAAAGTCTTTGCCTCAGTAGTAGTGAAAGTTGATCCTAAATTTGACATCTTGACTTGCTAGGTCAACTACGTAGTCCTACACGAGAAGATGCAGAGATACACGTGTGATGTGTGCATCCACAGTATTAGGCGTGCAAGAGAAAGCATGTGATGCACACAAGATCAGGGCATATTGTACATGGTGCGTGCACAAACTAGGTAGCGACGTGCATGGTTTGCACGCAGAGAGAGTAGTAGTAGAGAGCGGTTTGTACACAAAGAGAACAAAAGGGTGCCAAGTGGCACGCAAAGACATAGAGACTGACGTGCAATGGCACGATGGGCAAGTGATCGAGCAAAAGCACGCAAGGTGCACCAAGAAGCATCACGCTGTGGCGCGAGAAGTGGCCGACCACACTCACTGTGGTGTGATGGTAGGGCAAGCACCACATGCGGTAGCATCCATAGCAGTAGAAGCCTCGTACAATGGCGAGCAGAGGCAAGGAGATCTACGTGTGTGTGCACTACAAGCAGGAAAAGAGCACAGTGGTGGCACATGCTTAGAGGAGGGTATGTAGATGAGATTGCGTGCAAGAGCGAGGGTTGAGGGTCTAAGGAAATTCCCTAGAACTGTTCTTGCTTTAATACCATATTAATGTTTGAAGGAAATAGGAAATATTATTTTGGAGCTCAGGAAATAAATAAGGGGAGCTCGTCCCTTTATATAGAGAGGATCACTCATATTTCAAATCCTAACATAATCTTCTAGAATATGAAAGGAACAAATCTCTAATAAATTTATTTCTAACAAACTTTCCTAAATAATATCTCTAACAAAAGGGATACGGAGATTTGGTGTCAATGGAAAGCTAAAGCCTCGACATGTAGGACCCTTTAAGATACTCGAGAGAGTGGATCTAATGGCATACAGATTAGCTCTACCTCCTCATCTGTTTGGAATCCATGATGTATTCCATGTATCAAGCTTGAGAAAGTATCAGTCATACCCCACTCACATCATTCGATATGAAGACCACAGTGTGGAACCAAATCTCACTTGGAAGGAACAACCAATTCAAATACTCGAGTGACCTATGAAGAGGTTAAGGAATATAGTAGTGCCTCTAGTCAAGATCCTTGGGCACAGTCAAGCAAGTGAAGAGGTAAATGGGAGTTGGAAGTCAAAATGAGATGATGGTACCCCTCCTTATTCTTGAATCAAGGTTGGTAATCAATTTTGAGGATGAAATTTTATTTAAGGGGGGTAGGATGTGAGAACCCGTTAGTAAACTACCCATTAATTAAGGGTATGAAAATGAAATTATCCCTCTAATTTTACATAAGGGTCTTAATCAACAAGGCTAAGAGATTAAGAGCCTAAGAATCTTTAGAAGGGGCCTATTACAAGTACAATTACAAGTATAAGCAATCTACATGTCGACGTTCCAGGTTGACAAATCTGTGGCACTACAGACGAGTACTAGTATTGTAGTGATGCTTGTTTATATTGATGACATCATCTTGATCAGTGATGATGCACAGGAGATTAAGGCTACTAAGGAGTTATTGCTAAGTACTTTGTTACAAAGGACTTGGGGTTACACCATTACTTCCTTGGGATTGAGGTAGTTTGGAATACACATGGAGTTGTTCTCTCTCAGAGGAAGTATGTGATATATCTCCATCAAGAAACAGGCGTATTAGGTGCGAAACCTAATTCTATTCCCATGGATCTGAGTATACATTTGTATGGTGATGACTTGGATCAAGTTAATGCTAGACAATTTAGATGTCTGGTAGAAAAGCTAATATATGTTATTATGACAGCCTGATATTACTCTTGCAAAGATCAAAGTAAGGTAGTTTATGGATAGGCTGAGGAGTGTACATTGGGATGTCGCTATGATGATTCTCAGGTACCTCAAGTCCCCACCAGGAAAGGAACTATTTTTTGCTTGTGATAGATCATTGGACGTGGTAGTGTATTTTGATGAAGACTATGCAAGTTGGCTAAAAGGCAATATATCTACTTTTGAATTTTGTACCTTGGTTAGGGGAAATCTAGTCACATGGAGGAGTAAGAAATAGACTGTAGTGGCTAGCTCGAGCGTAGAGTCTGAATACAAGGCTTTGGCACAAGCTGCAACTGAGCTAATGTGTATTCATTGTGTTAGAGGATCTCTACATTGCATTGATGGCCCCATGGAAATTAAGTGTGAAAACAAGTCGGCTCTCTTCATAGCTTACAATCCGATCTTCCATGAGAGAATAAAACATGTGGAAGTGGATTGGCACTACACTCAAGGCATGATCCAAAGAGGTCTTATTTATACATCACATGTGGCTTCAAGAGATCAGGAAATTGATATGTTCACCAATGAACATGAAGGATATCTACGCTTCAACTTGCGGAGAGTTGATTGATATTCCAATTTTATATTATTGTCTTTTGTTTTGTTTTAATTCCAGGACTTTATGTAATTGTCTCCCTAGCCCCTCTTCATATATATAGGGGTTCTAGGGTTTCTTTTGAATTAAACTAGAGTTTTCTTTAACAAGTCTTGATTGGGAATTCAACTATCATCATCAACAAAGTGAAAAGTGAGTTAAATGATCATTTTAGCATTAAGGATCTTGGTTCATTATTTCTTACAATTGATGCAAATAGATCCAACAACCATAAGTGTACCATTAATTTGTTACAATTCTACAATTTCTCAGATCATAAACCAATCTTGACTTCAACGCCATCTCAACATAAATTACTCAAGGTGGACAATTAATTGAAATGGAATCCTACCAAGTGTCATAGCATGTGGGAGCTCTTCAGTACCTGGCCATAACCCATCTAGACATCATCTTTGTTGTGAATCAAGTATCCCAATGCAAGCATTCTCCAACAATCAATCATCTAGAAGCTATAAAGTGCATTTTTTGATACTTGAAAAGAACAAGCACAAATGGTCTTCATTACATTAAAAATTCTGAATTAATAATGGATTATGCAAGCCTTTATTCTTGCTCTAATGCTAATTGGCATGGAGATTCAGATAATCATAAGTTGGTTACTACATAATGTACTTAGGAATAATCGAATTTCTTAGAAAAGAAAAATGCAAATAAGTATTGCCAAATCCACTACTAAAGCCAAATATCATGCCATGGCCTCTACTATCAACTAAGTTGTTTGGATACAGTATATGCTTCATAATCTAGGAATAAAGAATGAATGCATGACTATTACTTGTGACAATTGCAGTGCCTGTGCTCTTGCAGTTAACCCTATGTTCCATGACCGATATAAGCATATTTAGACTGATCATCACTTTATTCAAGAAAAAATGTAGACAAGAGAGGTCAATGATTTAATACATTTCCACTAACAAACAAGTTGCTAACATATGAATGAAACCACTGGCAGTTAAGGTGTTTACCAATAAGAAGAACAAACTAAGCACTTATCAACCCTGTGGTAAGTTTATAGGGTAATGATAGAATTACGTTTTGTCTAAGGGGTTCCTTGTAATTGAAAATAGTATATGAGTCATATTGCTTTTTGTACATTGCTTAGGCTATAAGAAAAGAATTGTTACAAATAAAACCCTAAGGTCTCCTTTCTAGGTATGTTGTAAGGAGAAGACCTTAGGTGTAGATGTAGGATGGCTTCTAGTCATCTTAAACTAAGTTAATAATTTGGTTGTCTCTTGTTTTCATGGTTGCCATTTTTACACCAACTCTTGGTCAAGCTTGTCTTGACATTACACAATAGTCACTTCTAGTGACATCCAATCAAGGCCTATCATCAGTACAACTATTGTTTTAAAGACCTTGTCAAGTTATTGTGGGTATGGCCATGGTTTAAGAAAAACGTGTCTCGAGGTGAGATAGCCAATTTTCATCTGGAGGCGAAAACCTCAGTCAATGGCTAGCGAGGCGTATGCCTCAATTGGTGTTGAGGCACTGAGGTGAAATTGAGGCAGTGCCTCAGAATTGGATAGGAGAGAAAATAAGTAACACTACTAAGGTCCAAAATGAAATTCTTACACGAAATAGTACTTTTCTTGCATATTATTCATAAACCAAACTTCCCTAATGATGAGAACCTCATCATGAGCCATAACTAGCTCATTTTGACCTAATACAAAGGATAAAAGCTCCTACATAACTCAAGAAAAGGCTTAACTTAGAGAATTCTGAGTTTAAGGAGAAAACAAGTCATAAGGGGTAAAAATGCAATTTTACCAGTATAATCTGCATACAGGGTAATTCAGGGCCCAAACATAGGTCAAAGCAACTTAATAAGAATAAAAGTGGGATGAGATGATCTAGCAAGGGCTACAGCAATTCCAAGAAACTAAATGATAATCTGTAACCCTAAAACAACCCACTTCAATTCACGAGGTTCGAGGCAAAGTAAAAATAGAATAAACCCTCTAAAATTCATAGAAAAATAATCTCTAGGGTTTAGAACCTTCAATTTGGCCTTCAGAACCCATTTGACCTACATTGAGAACCATGCTCAATTAATAACTTAATTTGGGTTTTCGCATAAATTGACCGATCAAACAAGGTTTAATATAGAAATGAAATTCACCATCAGATTCCTTAGGTCCTAATTAATCATGTATAAAAACTTGAGCCTAAGAAGAAACCTCCTTGACCGACTTTACACTTTGGTCCTCATATATTTACTTTTTGGCCCTCAACTTTTGAACCCTCGCATTTTGGCCCCTAACTCTCCTTCGTTCTTTGCGTTCAGGTCCCCCTGCAAAACCTGCCAGCACCATGCTCCGGCGACCTTGCGCGAAGCATGGTGCCGCGCAGGGTGAGGGGGAGAGCCTGGCAAGTAAACCGGGGGTGCCCTGCGTCGTCAGCCGTCGCAGGGACACCCCCCTGGTCGCTGTAACCCACCATACCGGCCGTGCGAACGCACGGACGGTATGGGTTTCCATCTCCGGCGTCCTCCGGCGAGGGAGACACGACGTCTCCCTCCGCCTTCCTCCCTGATTCGGTCCCTATAAATACCCCCGTCGCTCCACCGTTCTTCCCAGCTCGGATCTGACGGAGAAAACCCCCAACTTTCCTCTCCTCTCACTCCGGCAGACGCCCACCAGCTCCGGCGGTTCCTCCTCCTCCTCCTCTTCGCTCTGCCGTAATACCAGCAGCAGAGACTTCTTCCCCTGCTCTTCCCGCGCCACGCCGTACCCAGCTGGCGCCTCTCCGACTCTCTGCTCGTCGCCGCCCCTTCCCCTGGGCATCTTCTTCTCCGGCGACAGTCGATACGACTGTCGCCCTGCTTCTTCCCCTTTCGTCCCCGTAGTTAGGTCAGAACTCCTCCCCATCTCCCCCTCTTTCTTTTCCTCACTGTCTTTTATTTGATTAAGCCCTCGACCGACCCTGACCATCGTCACCCCCTTCGTCTCCGGCCACCCTCCGGCGAGATGCCCCCATCGCTCCACAGCCTCACACGCCTCGCCGACCCTCACCGAACCTCCGCCTCATCACACTGAGCACCCCCCACCCCTCCACTGCCACTCCACACCTCCGTAACGCTCCCCCAAACAAACCCATTTCTCCAGTTGCAGTCCAACCTAGGGCTGCCGCCAGACACCACCTTGCGGCTTGCCGCACAGCTCCACACCTTCACCGTGCCACGGCGAAGGTTCCCCAGTAGTTTGATCAGGCCGAGAGGCCATATTCGTGTCCGACAGGTTCTGAGGCTCGACCGCCATTAACGCCACATTGAAGCAGCTTCTCCCGCGCTCCAGGCTTGAGGACTCCAGGTCTCCAGCTGCTGCGGATTACGGGGATTCCTGCGAAGGCAGCCAGCCAGCAACCGACGCAAATCGAAGCTGCAGCTGCAGAAGCAAGGCTGCGGTCTTCCAGCAGGCGCACGCGAGGAGAGGCCTCCGTTTAGTCCCACATCGGTAAGCCTCACAACTCTTTCACCGTTTAAATTGATTTTGTGAATAAGCCTTACTGCCTCAGCACACGGGGTGAGGTCCCCTTCACCCGCCCGGTTACCCGGTCTCGTCCGCGCTCACGCCCCGCGGACCTGACCCGACCCGACTTAGACTGACCTGCACTCCTCGCCCACCACGCACGCCGGTGGGCCTGGACCCGGGCGCGACCCGTACCCGACTACCCGGCAGCTCTGGGAGAGCTATCCCATGAGCGGTTTCTGAGAGAGAGAGACGCAGGGGGGGGAGGGTAGAGTAGGTTTTGCCTCTGACGTAAACTCTGAAGTATGCAGGCACAGGTGAAGAAGAAGGACCGCGGAAGAAGAAGGAAGCTGAGGGAGACACTGTAGCAACAAGCGGTTTAAGTCGTCTGATTGGAAAATCAGACGACGTCCTGAAGGGAAAAGAAGAAAGAAGGAGAGACGACGTCCTGACAGGAAAAAGAAAAGAAGAAAGAAGGAGATCTGAAGAACAACAGAAGAAGGCGAGGCAGAGGAGAACACAAAAGAACAAGGGAAGAACTGAAAGAAGAGAAGCACGAGAAGAAGATCTGAAGAAAGGAAAAGAAGAAGAACATCACCACTGCAGAAGAAGAACATCACCACTGCAGATAAAGAAGAAGAGGATAACAGAAGATCTGAGACGAGGAGAAGCAAAGAGAAAAGAAGAAAAGACAACAAATTCTTTCTCTCTTTCTTTATTTTTTGTAAAAGAAACATGTATATCTCTAGAATACAACTTGCTCCCTGAGTTCGACCTCGGGAACTCTTTTATTTTCCGAGTAAAAAATTTATATATTTGAAATGTTGGCAATAACTGGCTATACTACAACGCTATAACAATAAAACCCGGTTGCCGTCAGCGTTTCACCTAACATCCTAAAACATCCTATGTGCTCTCTAAACCCCTACCCATCCCTTCCCAAAACCCTAAGAAAGCCCTCATCAAACTTCCCGCCACTGCTAAAGCTCCGTACTGTGCAACTACAGCTCCCCACCATGCTGCCACTTGCCACCAGTTCTTCAACAACTCCCCATTACTCACCACACACCAAACAACCCATCTATTCTCCATAATTTGCTGCTTGTCGCCCCATCTCATTATCACAGATGCTCGATGCAACAACTGCACACTGCTACAGCTATCCTTTACTCATCTACCCATTGACTACGCACCTCCCATTGCCAAACAACCAATCGCATGTCCATCCTCACTGCCTTACCTCCCTCCCCTTTTGTTTGTCTTGAATAGCATACTCTTGTCAGGTTAAAATATTTTGTTGTTTGTATCTAACTCTTCATTGCATGTTAAATGTAAGCATCATTCTAGAGTTTTCAATGAAAAATGATTTTTTAGCAAAAGAAGATGAACATACAAAATGACATGATATTTTTAGTGCACATACATAATGAATATCCTTAAGAATAAAGTATATGTGCTTCTACCTTATGTTTTGAATGTCCTTTTAAGATCTTGGACATTTCGATTTGATGTATTCTTATTTTGTATTTTTTATTTTCAATCTCCCTTGTGTTGGAGAATTAGACTAATTATTTATCTAAAATTTTGTTCTTGAAATATTTTGGTGAAGTAAATTGTCATAGAAATGTGTTATTTGCTTTATTTCCACATCAATAGCACACAATTAAGCCTAATCTTATTTTTTTCTTCCAAAAATTTGAGGTATATGCCTTGAGAACCTCGAGGCTTACACCTTGACTCGCTAGCAACAAAATACCTCTTGTGCCTCATGTTTTTTGGAACCCAGGGTGTGGCTGTCCAAATTATCACTTCTTGGTAAAATGTAGTCATGGTAGAGCATCTTATTGCTACCAAGACTTTTTGGCATGTGCATCCTATTTCAATCATGTCTTCGAGACTCGAGAGGTTCTTGGCTTGGGACTACATGTTCCACTAGTGAGGGCTAAGCTCACCCTCATCAATAAAATCAAATATCAACATAAGGTATAATCAATATCAATAAAAATTTGATAAAAATGTGAACATGTGAAGAGTTTTAATTTTTCTATAAATATCTCAAGAAGTCAGTATAGCTTTTGAGATTTAAACATCCACAAATTAAGTTCAATTGTTCGAAATCATTATTAAGAAATATAAACAATCATTTTCAAAATATTTCAGAGATTAATAATACATAAAAAGCATTTGACTTTTACAAAATATAAATAAAATCTGGCGGACATCTAAACCCATATCTGAACCCAATCTGAATTTCATCATACCATGTCCAAATCTGAATCAAATGAAGTTCTGATTTCATTTCTGAATTTGACTATATTTGGATTGGGTCATCAAATATCTGAATTCATACCTGATCTATTTCCATCCCTATTCTAAGCTTATCCTTCCCTCTAGAAGAAACAACTACACATCCCTACTTGACTGGCACTTTGCAGACACAGGCCTTAGGCTTCTTTGTTGTTTCATTTAAGAACTAATTCTTATACGTGGGGTGTTTTTTTTTCACAAATGACCCAGTACCTCCAAGAAGCAAAGCGGGGGAAAATTACAGTCATGTGTACAATCTTTCACCGCTGATTCTGTGATCCCTTCTTCCAACAAATAGACAATGTTCAGAAAACATGTTGGTGCAGCCTGGCTTCTGAGGTTTTACATTAGTCAGTACACCAAAAGTTGAATGCCATGAATTAAGCAAAATTTAGTGCTCTCAACAAAACAAAGCATCATCAACAGAGTCGTCCCATCCCTCTCCCTCTCCCTCTCCCTGGTGAAAATGAAAAACATATTTTATTTTTCAAAAGCAGAGTGAATAATGTGAAGTAAAGAAACAAGATAAACCCACGGCGTTGTTCAAGAGGACGACTCCGATGCCAGTAAGCAGCCCGACCGCATAGGCCGCGACAACAACAGGACCTTTTTCTGGCAAGAAGGACGGAGCCCATCATTGCCGCCGCTCCACTGGATCGTCCAAGTTGTCGTCTCGCTTCTCATCGGCAGACTTGGAAACGACATCACCATCATCATCATCTTCTTCTTCTTCTTCTTCTTCTTCTTCTTCTTCTTCTGTGGTTCTGCAGTTGGGGATAAAGAGAAGCGGAGCTGATGGGGAGGAGCCCTTCCGAAATCGACGGTGATTTCGGTGGGAAGAAGAAAGAGTAGTAGTTGTTTAGGGGATAAGTGATACGATCCTACGAAGATGGATACAAACGTGTTGATACGATCTTACGAAGATGGATGCGAACGTTGATTTATGTGGGTGGAAACATCAATCCACCAGACAATTGTGGGTGGAAACTCAACCAACAATCACAACGAAGAGACAAATGGTTAAAGAGTTCTTGCTTGCTATCTATTCCATACCATTAGTGGGCTTAAGCAGCCAATTCATGAAAAGTGACAACACAATATCCTAACGAGATTCACCACCAAATCTACCAACTACAGAAAAGAGAACTCTAATATATGTGATCTTTCCTTCTTAGTGATCAAGACCTCAAAAGGACCCAACAGACAACATGGGCTGCTGCTGTTCCTGCCAAAATGAGCTCCGTTGGGAGCTCGGTCTTTAAGCCCAAAGGCTGCGGCTTCCACTGCCATGTGGCTAACCCTCCTAGGTCCTTATCAATAAGGTATTGTACTCTTGCGGAAGAAGGAGAGGGGGCGAGATTGCTGGACCAGGGATACTTCTGTTGTGGTTGCGTAGGACGAGAGATGGGCGGTAAAGGCTGCCGTGGAGGCCATCGGAGCAGACGGGACGACGAACACAGGCGGAGAAGAGGAGAGTAGCCCGCACGCTGTGCTCCGCTTTCTCCTAATGGCCCGCTAAGCTAAGCTAAGAACACGACATCTAGACCAGGGTAGTTTGTGGATTGGTCATTTGCGTTTCGTTCGGCGAACCACCCCGGCTCAACTCCTGCGGCTTAAATTGCTAGGAACCGGGCCCGCTCTTTGCTGTCGTGGCTTGCCTTCGGGAAAAAAGGTTGCATGGACGGTGATTAAAAACAATGATTGTTAATTACAATTTAAGAAAAGATAAGTTGATGTAGGTCATAGCAAAGTCAACTTTTGATCAATTTTCCTCACCTCATTGGCTGATGCAACCGTTGGCTGGACTTTGATCAATTTTCCTTACTTAAGTGGCTGATGCAGCTGCTGGCTACAGCTGATGGTAGTTGTTGCATCTGGTTGTGGTTGTTGGTAGCTACTACTTAATTGAGAAACTAGGCATGGAACTAATATCATTAGACATTAGCTACTGTTGTTGTTGCTAGCTGTGACTACTTAATTAAATGCAAAATGTTGGTATCAGGTATGGAATCAACACTATCAAATATTTGAATCCCACATATTTATGCAAGTGATCGAATCATCAACCCAAACACAAAAATATTCATAGATGAAAGAAGCATGTCACACTATAAATGTCACATTAAAAAAATAATAGCATTCACAATAAATGCAATCATTCTTTTCATACCACATTATATATTTTAACCATTGATTTTCAAAATGTATTACACCATTCAAATAATTTTTGGAAAATAAAAGATATATATATTACACACAAATATGATACAATAATAAGTGGGGAATACATGAGAATAGATCCTACAACCTCTTTTTCTTCTTCCTCTAGTATGTCTTTAATTGATATGGAGGTGGATCAATATCGGTATGCATAACTGCATCAATGTCCTCAATTTGTGAGCCTCCAAGTCTTGCAAATAATGGAGACTGAGGTGGCGTATCTGCAAGAAGGGAGGATGAGGTTTGTGTGACATCTCCAAAGTCACCTCCTCGTATCTTTTGTGGCCATTATCAATCCTAGGGCCGTAGCCAACCGATAATGTCTCCCTCCTTGTGATAGCCATTTGGATGTTATGCCTGCTCCACAACATGTTGTGGCTTCTCCACCCTAGGATGCTATGGCTACTACGCAACATGTTGTGGCTTCTCCACCTTAGGAGGTTGTGGCTGCTCTACATCATGTTGTGCATGCTTTGCATGATTCTATGCCTGCTCCACGCCAGGATGTTATGGCTGCTCTGCCTCATGTTGTGGCTACTCCACGTCATGCTGTGCAGCTCCATGTCCGTCAGCTCCTCGCCTCTCACATGCCTGTCCCTGTCCTCGTCCTTGCAACAGTCCTCGTGCACATCCTTGACCACATCCATAGGCAGAGACAATGGCAGGCACCTCATCCATAGCAACATACTTATCCTCTTCATTGTAATCATTGAAAGGATTAATGAATGGCAACTCAAGAAATTAGCGTGAGATCTCAAACTATAATATCTGCTTCGCCTCCTGTGCTATTGATTTGATAGCCACCACCTCCACCTTGTCTTTGCAAACTCTTATAACCCAATCCCATCTCTCAAGCTGAAAAGAAAATATACCACTCTTTAAATTTTAAAATTATAAAAGCACATAAATTTTTAATAGTACAAAGACTAGTAATAAGTAAACCTCACTCCAGATTAGCTCGCCATTGTGTCCTATCAATCTTCATGTTATTTGTTGATACCACAAATCGTAGTCATCCATCACCATGGCTCCCTCGACAATTGGTGGGACAATTTGCTGAAGTCAATGTCTTCTGTCATTCCATCCAGCTATGTGCAATATATGCTCTGATCTCCAATCAATTTCCTTCTTGCCTCTAAGGTCAATGGCTTGCAGAGCCTTAGCGATGTCACAATCTGATGGGGTACCCTGGTAACCACCAAACTTGCACAAAACTCTATGTAGGAAGTAATGCTCCACCATATGGAAGTGCATCAATGGCACATGAGCATGCCAAACCTCTCGGCCAACTAAGTAGTACTAAGGAAGCCATGCTATAATAACTTTAGTGTATGACCTCCAAAAAACTTAAAACAAATTGAAGGGGTCATATCATAGTTAACATACTTGCAAACCAATATGATATAAATAATGCAAATAGAATATTTGATATCTAATCGAGAGCCTGTATGTCAAAAGCATCTCGATATGGATGCACAATATGCATCAGATGCTCTGTAACCTCGAATTCTGTACTAGTACTTCGTTCCTTCCAGGCATAACAACGCCATCATCGTCTGGCTCAGCATACACATGATCAGCATGTATTTCCTCATCATCAGATTGTTCGTCTGCCCCATTGTCTGTTTCTCCATCTAAATTAAGTGGATGAGCATTTTCTTCTTGCTTAATCTCCAAATCTTCTACCTAAACAACACAAGAATCAATCATCGTAGTGGATGGCTCAAGAGAGTTTAGGCCACACTTCATGATCAATGGTGGTATGCTGAGTGGGGCTACAGGTAGGTTGGCACTTATTAAGTACATGACTTTGGACGATAATGGTAGAGACATGGCCTAAACAATTATGGGCTCCTTAGGATGACAAATCATGTTATTGATAGGAGTAAAACTATGCTACACCTCAGTGACCATAAGGGGAGCAGAGGTATGCTGGTCATCAAGAGTGTCATGACCATGGATATCAACTGCAAACTCAAATACAGGCTCCACAATGTAAGAAGATGTTTCAACTACTTCATGCTTCTCATGCTTATCAATATGACTGACTTCATTAATCTTGATGTACAACTCTAGCAGATAAGTTTGAGACATGTTCTAGATGAGTCAAAGAATTCCCTCAACATTACCGTCATCAGCAATAGGTGAAAGGGTGTACATCATCCTCACATTTGGAGCACAACCCGTAAGGATGGGAAACCTATGCTCTACCTCAATGTAATGAGTTAAATGATTAAGATTAAGCCTTCCAATTATCTTCTCCTTGATGTTCTCAAATTCTAACTCATCACTTACAACTCTTAGATTCTTGTAGAACTTTCAATCATATTCTGCACCATCTTCTCCGTCAATCACATTTCCATAGGCATACAACAAACATAACATACTCCTTGTCATTCTACCCAACCTATAATAAGTCAAATCAAACATCATACATGTACATATTACAAAATCCCCCCTCCAAAAAAAAAAGAAAAAAATCAAAACTCCATTTATCCTATGGCAAGCAAGGCAGCATAACTATAGATGCAAATTATTGAGAACGAAACAAGCAAGATGGCACATATCGCATATGACTTCCATTCTGGTAGGAAGTTACAATTCAAAAACTACAAATTATCATGAAGCACAAGACAAACACAATTAAACATGAAAGTGTAGAATTTGATCCACAAATAAGGGTAGAGCTAAAACTCAGCTTTCTTTGTTAACCAAGCCTATCATTTTTTAGAGATTCTCTAGATTTAACACAACCCTATGGATTTCTTAACACACTCATGTAAATTCCTTAAAAGAAAGTTCCTTCTCTCCTCTCATCCTCTAAACATTGCTGCTTGTATTTCATTCCACAAGAAAGCCCAACTGAGACAGATAAGACCATCAAAAAAGTCCAACTCCTTCATGAGAAAAAAAAAGTCCAACTCAAATCTCCACAAATAATCATGTAACATTAACCACAAAACCTGACCAAATCCTACACCTCCAGCAACATACAAGTCAAGATCCAATTCTGTTGCAGAACCAAGGAAATCCATTGCAACTAGGGAAGAGGGGAGGATACCTCACAGTAGTGTTGATGGCAATGGAAGGATAGGTCGCGTGGTGGAGTAGGAGATGGCAAGCACCTTGGAGGAGTGGAGGAGGTGCAATGGTGTGTGAATGTCGTAAAATGTAGATTTGATTAGAAAACGTTGTAGCATAGCACGAATTATGATTCAAACAAAACTATTTGTAATGAGATGGTGAATCCCTGTCGATCTTAGGGAGGCAGATCATGGAGAAATTGATTTTTAACTTATTTATTTTCTTATTTTCGCTTGCTTAAAATTGTAGTCCGATATTTAAGGTACTAATATATGATTCGTCAATAGCGTTGTTAACTCGTAAAGCATGCGCATGAGTCAAAAATAGTATGAAAGTGAAAGTATGTGTATTAGTTCGCACGATCTTGATTCCTCGATGGAGACCCACAAAAAAATTGTTAATTGTTAGGACCTCAATATACTCCTGAACAGACATTTTATTTGCATAAAAGTGGCAATATGAAGTAGGCAACTTTTATTTCATTTCCTCAAAATCTTTGTCATGTCATTACAAGGGGCTCTAGAGGAATGCTTGTACAATGAAAATGTAAATCTGTGCTAATAGAGAAGAGATGCACGCATGGATCTTGAAAAGATTATGTGTGCATTCTCGGAGAGAGATACTACTATACTACAAACAGGAAAATAATGAGAGAATTAAACTATAAAGAACTACTATGCTATAAGAAATCGAGACACCAAAGGTGGTCTCCAGTGGCCGTGTGGGCTTGAGGTGGTAGGAGGGAAAAGAGGGATGGTCAAGGTGTGTAGGCCAGCCTCTTGATGAAGGTGGTCGACAGCTTCTTGGATCTTGGATGTAAAGGTGATGGTGCTTGATGTTGGAGGAACTCGCCAATGGTGTTGGAGGTGGTGATGGCTTCCAAGATGAAGAGCCTTGGTCGTCCAAGGTGGTCTTCTTTTATAAGTTGAGGAGCCCTCCAAGAGGCCATCCAAGAAACCTCTAGAATGGCTTAGGTGGCAACTATTTTTGGAGAGGAGTGGGTCTTCTTAGATCCACTATTTGTGGATCTAAGAAAGACTAGGTTAGGTTTTCTAGAGTCTTCCTAAGGTGGCGCCATGTGCATGTAGGTGTGTGTGTGTGTGTGCGTGACATGTGTGGGTGTGTGTGTGCATACCCTAAGTGGTCAAGTGGACCACTTGGTCCACTTCTAATTAGGTCTAAATTGGTCCTATTTAGGTGCCTAAAAATAGGTTTAAATGTAACCTATTGCTAGAGTGATTGATCCAATTAACCTTAACCAAGTTTGATTGGGTCAATGTGTGTGTAATTGACAGAGAGAGTTCTCAATTAGATTGGGCTTGAGTCAATTGGACTCTAACTGAGTCCAATTAGACTTATGTTGGTTGAGATTTGAGCTTAATTGGACTTTATGAGTCCAATTGGCTAGGTAAGATGTAATTGGCTTACATCCAAGTCAATTAGGCTTAGTGAGAACCTAATTAGGTTCTTAGGAGAGTCTTAGGGTAGTGTACTAGGCTTAGGATACCTTAATTTAGGTTTCCTAGAGTTTAGGATTGGGTTTAGTAGCCTTAGGAATCAATATGTAGGCTTGAATCCAAAACAGGTTTTGGAGAAGGGTTCCAAGCATCTAATCTAAGGATCAAATGACTTATACTTCAAAATCAGAAGTCTATGTCTCTAGTCTGGATGTCCAATATTAAATCTGTAAGGAGTTTAGGTTTTGTCCTGGGTTTCTGCAGAAATTGGACATCTGACACTTTGTCTAGACGTCCAATTTTGCAGTAGATTGGGCTCTGTGTCCTTGTTGTCGAGCCCGAGTAGGTTGTTAATATGGTGATTTTATCATTGAAATGTGTATAGTGGTTAACCTAAATCGGACCTAACCATCTCTTTACAAAATTTTTTTACCTGGCCTACTTGATTTTATCTTGTCACTTTTAGGCCTAGGGTCGAACTCAGGGAAGTGGGGTACAAGCCAAGTTTCTACGCCTTTCCTACAACGAGTCTCTTTTGTTCATTTATTGTGTTTTTGGTGTTTTTCTTATTTAGATTTTTTTAGGTAATCTTTGTCCTTGAGGCACACCCTCAAAATTGGGTTCTTGGCTTTGAGTCAAAACAGGGTTCCAAAATGGGTCTTGCTATTCGCAAGACGAAGTACCTGCAAGTCGAAGATTATCTTTTCTCTTTTATATTTTTTTTTATCTTTTTTCTCTAACGGGAAAGCGAAACAGAAATAAAGTAAATATAGTATATATATATAGGTATATATTATATATGTATAAAGGGGCGGGGGTGGAGGCAGAGATGGAGTGTAGCACGGTGTCGAGTCGGTCGTCATCTAGAGAGACGCAACCAATAGGACTAGGTGCCGCGTGGAGTATGGGATGGATGGTGAAAGATGTATGTAACCATGCTTTTTGTATGTGTGTATCAGGGAATATCAGCAACTGGTGCAGATGTTCCCGCGATACAGCATATGGTAAATAATGTGAAAAAATATATATATACGTATTATATATAAATATATCTATATGTATATATATATATGGTTATAAATATATAGGTATATATATATATGTATATATAAGTGTATATGTATATATATATGTGTGTGTGTGTGTGTGTGTGTGTGTATGTATATATAACTATATAGAGGTATATATATATGTATGTATAAGTATATAGTAATATATGTATATATAGATATATGTAGCTAAGTGTATATATATATATATATGTATAGATGTATATATATAT
Source organism: Thalassia testudinum (assembly GCA_037157565.1). Classification (NCBI taxonomy): domain Eukaryota; kingdom Viridiplantae; phylum Streptophyta; class Magnoliopsida; order Alismatales; family Hydrocharitaceae; genus Thalassia; species Thalassia testudinum. The sequence goes on along the minus strand of JAZHRO010000062.1, from coordinate 17,482,658 downwards.
ATATATATATCTATGTATGTATATAATACTATATAGATGTATATATATATATATGTATATATATATAATAATAATATATGTATATAGGTATATATATCTAGATAGGTATATATATGTATATATGTATATATGTGTATGTATCTATACTTAGTTATATAGGTAATATACATATAGATATATGTATATTTATATATATGTATATGTGTATAGATATATGTATATATGTAAGTATATATGTATATTTATATAAGTATATGTATATATGTATATATATATAAGTATATAGATATATATATGTATATATATATATATGTATGTATATATACTAATACATAAGTATATAGGTACTATTATATGTATAAATATAAGTATATATATATGTATATATATGTATGTATATATATATATATAAATATATGTGTATATATATATATTAGTATATATATATGTATACATATATATATATATATATGTATATAATAGTGTATATGTGTGTGTGGGTGTGTGGAAGTGTTAGTGTAGGTGTGTGTGTGCGTCGGTGTAAAGAGAGAGTGAGAGAGAGAGCGGGAGAGAGAGAGAGAGAGAGCGGGAGAGGAAGCAGCCGTTGGAGGGTTAAGGCGTCTGGGCGCGATGGGCGTCGTCTGGGGCTTCCACGCGCATACGTGCAGACGCGTCTGCGCAAAGAGGAGTGCGTAGGAGTGGGGAAGGCCTGCGCCGGCCTGTTGCGAGCACAGAGAGCTCGCGACAGAGAGGCGAAGCATGAGGTGAGGTGTCTGCAGGCGCGCGCGAAGGGTTGTAGGTGCTGGCTGGGGGGCGGGAAGCGCTTGGCCAGCCGCTGCAGTGACGTGCGGTGGCCGGTTGCGGGCGACAAGGCATGCGACAGAGCGGAGAAAGCAGAGGTGGAGAGGACCTGCAGGCTTGCGCGGAGGGCTGGGGCGCTTGCAGGCATGCGCGGAAGGAGGCTGGGCAGTTGCTACTGCTTTGCCGCTGCTGCTGGGCTAAGCTTTTGAGCTTCAGACCTTGAAGCTGCTCCAATGGCAGAAGGTGCGGGACGTGAAAAAAAGAACGAGAACAGAGCCACCATGCCCACCGGCACTTTGAAGAGCTAGGCGGTGGTGGTCTCACTGTGGTGGTGTGCACCACAATGAGGGCTCCTGCCCGCCGGGTGTCTCCTCGGAGGAGGAGGGCCGGCGTATGGAAGGGAATGGAGAGGATGGCCTGGAAGGAGTGCTGGAGGTTTCTTTTGGTTGCTGGGACCAGGCTCGTTTCGAAGAGAAGAAGGCATGGTTTTTATAAAGGAAGAAGGCATGGCTGTATGCTGCTGCAGGGAGAGGGATGGAATGGCTGGCAGGGAGAGGCAAGTTGCAGGGAAGGGCTGCTGCAGCATGGCACGAGGAGAAGATGCAGCCGCGGGAAAGATTAAAATCAAGTGGGAATAAAAATAGAGATGGTGGATTTTGCAAAGAGGCACTTGAGGAAAAAAGTAAAATGCAAGGCCACTTATTTCATTCTCCTCTCCTCTCAATTAAATGCATCCATGCATGTATTTTTACAATGCAACTATGGAACCTAATATGCATTGGTAATGCTAGGAAATAGTACAAGATGGCATAATTGCAGGCGTATTTTTGCGGTGCAATCATACCTCCATGCCTATCTTTTACTAGTCCCTAGCAAAATATTTTTTTTTAGTATTTAGAAATGATCTTAAGCTGAAGATTTTCTTCTGAGGTGATATAGATGTGTTTATTGTTGGATATTGTGAGAACTAATTGTAGAGAAGACTACCAGTACTTTAAGTCTCACATGACATAGATCATCTCTCAACTAACTAGGACTCTTGATATTTAAACCTTAAGTACGATTTCCAGGATCCAGGAGGTTTTTGCCGTACTCGAGAGCTCAAGAGATTATGGCTTGTGCTTAGTGAAGGATCAAGACTGACCAAATGAACATTAAGACTCAAGCCCAGAGTTTCACGAATTTTTAAGTACAGGTTGATCCCAGTTTCAGCTCATATCTTCAGATTGACCCTTAAGAGGATGACGGAAAACTCAACTCCCATTTTCTGTCATTTGTGGCTCATAGGAAAACAAGGTATTTGTAACCTGCCCTGAAGAACTTCTTGTAGGGCAAAGACTTTACAGACATTTGTGAGATATACTGACTCTTTTGCAACTTTTTTTTTTTTTTGAAACACGTGTCAGTATATCTCTTACAACATTTTTTGAAGGAGCACACTTTTCTTTTTTTTGGTGGGAGAGTTTCGTTTTGGTGGAAAGAGTCTCTCCTAAACACAAGACTAAAGCCTGGGATAAAAAGTCTACCTGCGTGCAGAGGTAAGGACTCCACCTTCCCTAATGAACACTAGGGTTGGATCTTATGTTCATCTGATCTTTCCTGATATGTGTGGTGTGAACCAAGTTTACTTAAGCTCTCAAGTAAAAGCAAACCAACAAATCCTGTACTGGTGTCTCAGGTACAAGAATACATCCTTAGTTAGGAGAGATTCCAATCTATTTTGTCAATGCTCAAGTGAATTAAGCCGAGCCTGAGCGAATCAAGCTTTTGTGGCCTGGAAAGTCTTCAAAACAGAGGTTGAATATCCATAAACACTTATTGTATTTTTTTGTTTCAGCTTTCAGATCATTACTAAACACCATTTTTTATTATATATATTATATATTTTTTTTTTCTTTTTCTTGCATATTTATAAATAGGTGAGAACTGTATGATACCATAAAATACCAAGATCCTATGAATGCCTATCCACCCCCCCATGCCAAACAATGCTATGTCCTCATATGTATGCAGGGAAAGGTAGAGAAAGGATGAAAGATCGGGTAACGAGAGTTGAGGTTCAGGGTATATAGTAGGGTGGTAGGGTGGGTGGATGGTGGGTGGTGAAAGATCTAGCATTTTCTGGGATGAGAGTGTCCCAGGCGGAACAGAAAACAGGTCAGGAGGAAGTAGTTGGCCCTCGGATTGGCCAAGAAGAGGGGCTCTTTGGATAGATGGATCCAAAAAGGAACAACCCCAGTGAGTAAGATGTGGGCTCAAGGTCCCAATGTGGAGTTGCAAATCTGCCTAATTTGGCGGGAAAGAAAGGGCAATCCAGTCTTCAGGAGTGTGGACCGGCGGTGAGCAGCCTAGATATGACTCAGACCACGAGGTATGGGAAGCGGAGAAAACCTCGTTAGAAGTCTGGTCAGGAGAAGGTACAGGACAAGGGAGGGATGGGGGAACGTCACAGTTTGTTTTGGTCAGGCAGTCATCAGTGTTTATAGGTAATCCGCAGCATTCCGAATAGGTCCCAAATAGTCCGATACACGCACTGACGGTCATGTCCTCGTCAGACGTGTCATCCTCGATGCAATCGCAATTAACATAAGAGTGCGGTGCTACAGCGGGATTAGCCTGAAATCCCAACGAAATGCTCGGAGCTTGTAGAATTTGATGAACCTATCCCTGAGAAGGTTGTACCTGTGGTTGCAGACCACAGGGTACGAAGTTTTGCGGGTTTGGAACAGGTTGGGTGGGAAGAGTGCCCTGAGATCGAGTCGCCATGCGTAGTTGACTGATCTTAGCATTCTGCTGTGCCAAATGGTGCTGAAGAGAGATCATGTTCTCTTTATGGCACTTTGACATTTCCGTCATCATTCGCATCAATTTATTAAGAGGACTTGATGCGTGTTTTGTTTGCGGTACACAAGGGCCTAATGGCGGATTCGCCATAGGATTAGACTGGGCCCTTGGGATGACGGGTGCGGACGGTCGCATTGGTCCACCAGCGGGGTTTTGGCACTGCGGGTTGTTGGGCCATGCGAAGTTTGGATGATTATGCCACCCTGGGTTATAAGTGGCAGAGAATAGGTTGTTCCCCAGGGCACAAGTGTCTTCTATGCCAGAAGACGTGTCCGCATGTAAATATGTGTCCGAGCACACGGAGGCTGGGAATAAAAATAGAGATGGTGGATTTTGCAAAGAGGCACTTGAGGAAAAAAGTAAAGTGCAAGGCCACTTATTTCATTCTCCTCTGCTCTCAATTAAATGTATGCATGCATGTATTTTTACAATGCTAGTATGGAACCTAATATGCATTGGTAATGCTAGGAAATAGCATAAGATGACACAATTTCAGGCGTATTTTTGCGGTTCAATCAGTCCTACGGGTGGAGTCTACGGATCCTAGACATCCAACATCCTACCTGGATGTCCAAAAGTGTGCTAGAATGTGGATCTTGAGGTGTTCTAGGCTAAGGTGACCTAATATAAGGGTAGCTAAGGTTTAGGAAGGTGTCTAAGGCTATCCTAAGGCTAAGGATAGGTGTAAGGATATCCTATGTTCTTCATAATTCAACTCAAACATTAAAATCCTACAAGTAATATAGTATGCCTCTTCCCTACACTATGTCTTCATCTTGAGTAACTTTATTCCAAGGCTTCTACTCCAGCTCTGGTGCAGCTCTAACTTCTATCCTGCTTCAGGTCCATCTATAGGCCATCTCTTGATCTTTTATTATCTACAAACCAAATAGTACACTAATCAGTACATTATTATGGCATTATTTCATGAATATCTAACTAAAATAAGAAGGATGCAGGGTATGCTACTAATGCATGAATTATGCTACAATTATGTTAAGTTCTAACTCAATTCAGGTCATTTAAGTCCTATGATTGCTGTGCAATCATACCCTGATGCCTAAATCTTGCTAGTACCTAGTAAATGCAAAACTAAGTTATCTACAAGTGGGTCCCTAGAGGACTGATTATTTTTATCATGTGTAAGACTAGAGATTCTTTCCTTCTTATTTTCATCCTAGAATCAAGAAATTCAGACAATTGTGAAAGTGTCATGATGTAGTTTATGCAACAGATTCAAGTGAAAAATCGATTCACCTCTAAAGCCTATACTTGACCCTTAGTAAAATTCTATCAGGATAGGCAAACTTCTTCCCTTGGGGTGTAACAAAATATTCTATAATTCCTACCCCGACTTTTAGCTTAGGTAGAGGATGTCTGAGTCAAGTGGGTTTGTATTTGGTGGCTCATACTCATTTAGTGCTACATATAGACTAGCACTATAGAATCTTGATTTCCAGACTATCAAGTAAATCAACTCAGAGAGAAGCGGGGAAAACTGTGCTCTCTTTGGTTCCTTTGTACTCACTCACTCTTTTTTTCTTCTCATCTTTTCTTTTTCTTTTCTTGAGCTCACAACCTCACCATATTTACAAGTACAATCCATATTTGGTGGTCTCACATGGCATTAACACTTTAATAGAGTTCCAATAATCCGAACATTGAGTCAAAATTCCTCAGCCAGTATTCACAAAGTTAGAAATACAAAAAAGTAGGTTAATGCCATATTCGGTGGATCGCAAATGTGGTGGGTAATGTTGCCTCAATGTAATTGAAATAAACACACTTATGAACTCAACACTTTTTTCCTTTTTCTATATATTTTTTCTCCTTTTTTTTCTATATTCTCTTTTCTTTCTCTCTCTCTTTTTTTTTAAACATTTGCCTTCTTTTTTTCTCATATCAACGTGATGCAATACGACATATGCGAATTTTATTCAGGAGGCATTATTAGGGATTGGTAGTGCTCAAAAGGATACTGGGTGACTTATTTGGTGGAGATGCCTACTCTCGGCACCGAGAAAGGGACGGATATGACAGTGTATTTTTTGACCTTGATATCAATACCCTCCTTTAGATGAGGATTCTATAAAGGACAGTCGTAACTATCCACCTTAGTCCTAGTTTTACTGGAACTCAATCTCTGTGTATTTGCCTTATTTGGTTGCTCTCAAAAAAATCACACAAAGTTCAAATGTGGGAACTGAGATCTAGAACTATGCCTAACTTTGAGTATCATTACCTAATTATCCAGAAATTAAGATTCCTTGCACTAGTCTTAGAGCACCAGTAACACTCTACTCTCACCTCACACTATTTAGTGGATCTTTTAGAAGATGGTTCGCCTGACTCCCTAACCGCTATCCAGGGGTTCAAGGAAAGAAGCACTGCTTCTTCTTGACAAACTAAAGACCTTTATCAGTCTTCACAGTAAATCCATTACAAAATCTACATGTGATTGTGAAAATTGTACTGGATTCTAGATTATAGGAAACAACTAAAGAATAAAATCCCTAATAAAACCTCTTGATAGAAATCCTTATTCATGGATGCAATATATATAAATATGCTATATACAATTAACCTCTTATGATTCATACTTTAATATTATTCCCTTATCGGGTTACATTCACGTTAGTCCTAATTTAGAACAAGAAGTAAGCAAACGAGTCGAAAGTGGCTGTTGTGGATGATTTCTAGCTCCAATGTGAGCATTGGAGGTGGAGTCGGTTGTTCTTAAATTATGGACTCTAAAGTACAATTAACATGCTACTCAAAGGTTTTCTAAGTGTTCGCATAAAATTTTTTAGTTTAATGTATGCTAGCTCTCCATGCCTATGTTCTTGCATGTCCTCATGCATGAATATAAAGGAAATAAATTAAGACAAGGAGTAAGTGGGTAGAAATCACCTGAAATCGCTCCTGAATTTTCGTTCAGCATAAGCCAACATCATGTTATATAATATGCAGAAAAATATGCTAAAAGAAAGTATGATATGTATAAAAGATATGTACATATATATAATTGTTGAGTTATACGCCTCCAGCTGGGCGAAAACTCAATTAAATGTCCTTAATGAAATTAATGATTTCGTCAGCTGGAGGAGGTTCTTAGGCCATAAATAGCTTGAGGTGCTAGCCATTTGCGAAAGAAACATGACCAGATTTCAGGTCCATGATTCGGACCACCCCATTAAAGTAGGGATGAATCACAATGTACGGGCCAATCCACTTGGACTTGAGCTTTCCCGTAAAGAATTTAAGGCATGAATCAAATATCTAGACTTGTTGGTTAAGTGTGAATACTTTCCTTTGGATGTGGCTATATGCCAGTTTATCATCATTCTTATACATTAAAATAAACCTAGCTTTTAGGATTTTGCTCCGCAAATGGGTTTTTGGGCTACATTTAGGCATAAATTAGGATAGGCATGAATTTTACTTTTTATTGTCTTTTTGGTATATTTTTGTGAGTGTTAGGGATAAACATATTGTTAGATCCCTAGAACCCTGGCACTTGGGAAGGCAATTGGTAAGGAGAAGCTCAAATCAGCTGAAACTCAGCTTGATCTAGCTCACCATAGCTGGAATCCAGCTCACTGGAACTAGGGTTAGCTTATCCTAACTTCATTCAGCTCATCTCAGCTAAATGGTAGCTCAAGAGAGCTCATCTTAGCTCACCTTAGCTTAAGTCATCTCAGATCCAGTGCAACTTAGCTGAGTCTAGCTCATCTCAGCTCCCATTAGTTCATTGGGAGCTCTAGCTAGCTTAGTTGAGTTGACTGTAGTTCACCTCAGCTCAGGACTAGCTACATTCAGCTCCACTCAACTCCAACCAGCTGAAGATAACTTCATCTTAGCTCAAGAAGCTCAAGTCCAGCTCCCGAGGACTCAGCTTAGCTCAACTAGCTAGGTCCTCCTCGGGAGCATCAGACCCAACTCACCTCAGCTCCTTCTAGCAGAAGCTTGCTTGCTTTAGCTTGGCTTAGCAGCTAGCAAAGAACTAGCAAGCTAAGCCAGCTAAAGTAGTACCATGCCACCCTCTTCAGCAGCTGCTAGTTCCAATTCAGCTCTAGACTTCTTCTGTCTAGCTCCTCCCCTCAAACCCTAGCTCTAATTGCCTCCTCGTCTACTCTACTATTAGATACGTTAGCTTAGCTAGCTTAGCTTAGCTATTTTCTAGCTCCCTTGGCCATCCACCACCCTAAAACCCTACCTAACTAGCTCCACCAACTAAGCCCACCTAAGACCACCTAAGCTACCTAAACCTCTACTCTATTTTGGCACCAAGATAGACACCTCTTAGCCTGTCAACTACACCCAAAAGGAACCTTTTTTGGCGCCATAATAGCCTTCTAGAAGCCCTCCCTTTTGGCGCCAAAACACCCCCACATCATGGCCCAACACCTAATCCTACAACCTATCCTAGCCATCCACCTACCCCCCTTCTAGAACCTTAAGTTGGCGCTACCTAAGCCCCCTTCTAAAACCTTGTTTTGGCACCAAATTCAAGGGACACCAACACCATAACTACCCCCCCATGTGACTCCTCAATTGGTGCCAATTATTCCTAACCCTAAGACCAACATAACCACCTACAACCACCACCTAAATACATCCTAGCCATCCATTCCAAGAGCCACCTATACCCCCCATCCTACTCTATAAAAAGACCCTTAACCACCACCATTTTCATCATCCTCCCTTTAGTTAAATCTACCCAATACCCACCTCATAACTACTATGACCAAGAAGAAGGAGTAGAGAAGAAGATTAAGGGGGCACATCACCTGCCCCTTTGGTGCCTTCTTCTCCCCATTCCTTCACCTTGTTCCATGATAAGAAGGAGGAGCATTCCACATCAAGGAGGATGGCCAGGCATTGGAGGAGAAAGGCTGGTGCACGCCCACCCTTGGGAGAAGTTTAAGGCACACCCCCCTTAGGGTTTGCCTTGGAGGACATCAGCTAGGAGGAGCCTACAGCAAAGAGAAGGAGAAAGAAGGAGCCCTTTCTAACTACGGGAGCAACTGCAGTTGGAGAAAGAGCATCTCTTCTTCACCAACATAATCAGGATTTTTTGTTTCATTTGTCTTTAGTTTCAATTATTTTTTTTAGAAGCTTTCCTCTACAAGTGTAAACAAGAATCCATTTTTTTATTGAATTGCGTTTTTAAATTTGGTACATCTTCTTCTCACTTTAATTTTGTTTTAGCATTTTCGCACCTTCTTTCCAATTATCCTAGGCCCTCACTTGCCTAGGGTGAGCTTGGGAAGAAGACATTCTTGTCACCTAGTGCTAAGATAGGTTTAGTCTTTTCCGCTACCAATCTTTGTATTGCCTTGTTAAGTCAAAACCTTAAAAAAACATATATTGAAAAACACCAAAAAGAAAGTTGATTTCCATGTTTTCAAGAAAGGGATTTATAATGGCAACAATTTCCTCCTTGGATGACCCTAGATACTCCACTATCTAGGTTATAAATTTTAAAAGTGAAATGGATTTACGCATTACAACTACTTCCAAAACCTCAATTAACAAATCGTGTATTTTCGCTATCACTTTTTGCCGCCATTGTCGGGGAGGCATCGCTTTGCAAATTATTTTTCTCTTGCTTGAAGTGGATCTCATCCCCTTACCTCTCTTCTTTCTTGTGTGTGCAAGAACTACAGGAAGAAAAAGAGAATTTGGAAGCAAGAGCTCAAAGTTCATTTTCTTCCCACGATTCCAGGTTAGCATCTCTTTTCTTGTCACACTTAGCCTAAAAAACTACCAAAAAAATACTAAACTTGGCTTTCAGGATCCTAAATATCTTAATTAGGTAAAGTGGTGCAAAGTAAAATCCATTGTTTGTTTGTTTGCATCATTAAACATCACTCCACCTCAAGTGTTGGTAGTCTAATTTTCGGGTCCAAACTTCTATCTGGATTCCAAAAATCAATTCCCAACACCACAGACCTCCTAAAATCACAAAATTTTGTCTAGTGATTCCAAATCAAGTAAGGAACATTTATTCCAAATTTCAAAGCAATTGGATTTGTAATTAATTTCTAAAAATTCATGAACTGCATAGGGATCACACCCTTTAATCTTCCTATTTTGCTACTGTCCGTGAAATTTTAGAATTTTTTTACTATCTAATTTTTGTGAAATTTAGCTTTCTGGAATTCTTGTAAAATTATACACATCATATAAAATCAACAAATTTTTTTGAGGTCGATGGTGATACTGAAAAGTCCACAATACCCATGGATATCATTTCTGGACTTTGACACCAGCACAAAGAAAAATTCTTTAAAAATATCAAACAAATTCCTAAAATCCTAAAAAACTATTTTCTAGAATCCTTGTTTGATTTTCCATAAGGTAGTGGTGTTGTTTGATTTTTTTGGACCACTACTTAATATAGAAAGCCTAAAACATATTCATTGGTAGTTAATTTTCTATCTTAGGACTAATTGGATTAGGGTTTTCCTTTTCATTTTCTTGAAACCCACTTTAAGGGAAATTGATCTTCACCAATACAACTTGTTTTCCTTTGATTGTGGAGCTTGAAGCTTGTTTGAACTCTTAAGAAGGAAACCCTAAAACACACTAACTTAAATTCAATTCTAAAAGACATAAATACATTAAATTGTGTGACAACTTGCTTTTCATTAGAATGAACTTCCAATTCCCGTACACACACACGAAAAATTGAAATAATAGGGCAATACCCCAATCAACACCCTCCACATTCTATGTGCACTATAGTTCCTTAGACCTAATTAAAAATTGTAGCAATTTGACCCCTAAGGTTTTATCAACTTAGGCTTACTATCTAGGTCTTAAGTTTTCTCTACTTAGTACCAATTCTATCATCTAGATCTGGTGTTAGGCTGAGGGGCCGTGTCAAATGACCAGGCATGAGTTTTCACAAGCCCCTGGGGATTTTCCTAGGAAATGCCTGGGCCCAACCCTCCCCTTATGTAACTTAGCCAGATTTGTTGATAGAACGGGTATTCACTATTGATTTCTTATTTCCTAGGTAGATCAAGTCTTAGGTTAACTTTTAGGGAGTCACATTTAAGTTAGGTCTAGAATTTTGATTGATTGATTGCGCAGTTTCTCTCATCTCCATCTCTTCTCCACCCCTACCGTTTCTTCTATTTTGCACTGGCGGCGGTCCAAAACTCCACACTTGGAGGGACCACTTGATTTTTCCTCACCAAAAAAAAGAACTTTCCTGCAGTTTTCCTCTTCTTTAAAAATGGAAAATCAAAATTGGTCCTCTAACCTACATGCTAATTATTCTTTCCCCAATCTTTCCACCCAGGAGCTTCTTAATTAGTCCCCCCTACCTAATTTCTACTCCATAATGGCTTAGTTACAAATTAAGCAACAACAGTTGCATAAGGATTTAACAAACCTAGTCAACCAAGGGAGTCCTGCCACACCTACCCAAGCTCCACACATTCCACATTTCACCCCTTCTAACACCCCAAAGAGAGAAGATCTGCATAATTCCCGTGCTGAGTGTAATTACTATTCTGAGGCTTTCTATGGCTCAACAGGGAATTATATCTATCCCAATCATCACCCCACCCAAAATGTCCCCACCTTCCAAGAGCAATTGAAAGCTTCCTCTAATAGGAGGAATTATCCAGCTCAATCATGGACCAATCCGGTTTCTCACCAACAACAAAACCCATTTGGAGGGTATGGTTCAAAATCAACTTATCAATCTGGGCCATCTTAAGAAGACATCAATGCCCATATGTTGAAAACCCTGCAGGAGATGCAAAGAAAAACTACAGAAATAACCCATGCTATTAATAATCTCAATGATCTATTTGGGGTCATTTCAAACGAAAGACATGTAGGACACTCACCATCCCAACCCACACCAAATATTTTCAATCATAGGAACCAGCACCCGGGTGGACACCAACATTAGAACCACACTGTTTAGCCTCCTATGAACTCGATATCTTAGCACCAACTCAGTTTCTATCAACATCAGGCCCCCCCACCTCCTAGATGCCACCCCTACCTTTGCTAAATGTTTGAAAGAAAGATTTACTCTAAAAGGGCAGGCTCAGAATCTAGGACGGATGGTCCTTTCAAAGACAGCTAGCTCAGTTTTTCAGAGCAGGCTGCCTTTTACAAAAAAGGACCCGGGCACATCACCCATTTCAGTTGTCATAAATGACACTACTTTTTTTTGCGCCCCTCTCGACTTAGGTACCTCCATTAATATCATTCCTCTGATCTTATTCAAGGAATCTAAATTCGATGGTTTTAAACCTATTAAGGTTCAATTTCAATTGGGAGACCGATCTATCATTCAACCGTGGGGAATTTTTAAGGATAGTATGGTTAAGGTCCAGAATTATCGATTTCTGGTGAATTTTCTAGTCCTTAACATAAAGGTACCTGAGGCTCTCATTAATTCCATCCTTAGAAGACCCTTTCTAATTACTGCAACAGCTAAATCAACTCTCATTTTAGGAAAATGAATATTAGTTGCGGTAACCAGATTTCTCATTAGATTTATTTCAAGATTCCAAGAGGTCCATTGATCATGACATTTGTGAGGACACTAATAATACAATGGAAGCAGTATTTGAAAGTCGATGTTGATCAAATCCTACTCATCTCTGACCACCATGGATCTAGATTTTATTAATGATTATGTGATTCAAAACTTTTCAGATCAACTAGGGTTTGACTTTTACTCTTTCAATCTTCCTGATTTTTCACCAAAAACATCCACACTAACTTCACCCACCCTACATCTCACTGACTACTTTCTCCCTCCCTTTCCATTGGACCTGCCACCCAACCCACCCAACTCTATCATTTTACATGAACTTAAACCATGGCCAAACCTGGGTCATTCTTACATTTTTCCATTTCATTTTGATCCCGATTTCTTTACCAATTATCTTTTTAGGGATCTTGAGGATGACACAATTCTTGAGGACATTCAAGTGTCCAATTACTTACATGATTATTAGTTTTCTGTGCATACCTTTACGCCCGGCTGAATGGCGTAAAAGATAGCATTGGATGGGAGGTACCCATCATTTTTCCTGCTTTCTTTTTCTCTTTCTTTTTCCAGGTTTTGACCATCCTAAACTCGACCGACTTTCACTAAGGTGATCCCTTCTCCCTTCTAATGCATGAGGACATTGCATATCATAAGCATGGGGGGTTATTTTTAAAATTTTGACGATCGATTTAGGATTTTCAAAACCTAAAAACAGGCTTTCTTTCTTTCTTTTTCTTATTTTTTTGCATGCAAACCCAAAAAAATAAAAATATTAAAAACATTTTGAGGAAAAATTTGAAATCGGGACTAAGGTTGAAAACTCACTTTTGGTACAATGGGATTTTATCTTTAACAAACTAGGGATGAGGATATGGATCTGATCATTAGAATTTCAAGGTCTATCTTTAGACTAAATCAAATATCGTTATAAAAAATTCCACTTGAACTCATGATAGTTCAGGTGACTTGATCCTCTTTTATAATATGGAAAGTGTCTGACTTAGCTTTTGATTCAAAAACTTGCATTTAGTTCAAAACTTCTTGTGTCAAATTTCACACACAAGCCAACACCTAAAAACTACTAAAAATTAGAAAAACCCCCTTATTTGGCCTTAGTAAAAGTCTAAAGTAGATCATTGGTTTGAGTTCCCACCGCCGAGAAGGAGGAAAATGCCTCCTTTGAGGACACGATGTCAACATGTTACCACCTCAGTACTGCTCTATATCTATATTTGATATCTTTAGACAAAGAATTAAAGTGCATTTTTGCAGCTCAAGTGTCTTGGACAGTGCTCTACCTATAGTGTCAGAGTAAGAGCTTGAGTTTGCTTGGAGTGCCCCTTTACACCACATTATGTTTTGGGGTTGTGAGCTCCTCGGTGGTGTCATGGACAGTGCTATCTCGAAGTACTGGCACCAGAGCCCCCTCGAGGATTGGTACCGGGAATAATGATCCTGACACATCTGTTGTAAGACTAAGCTAAAAATAAGCACGGGGGAGAGAAAAAAAAATTTAAACCAAAAACATGCCCTTATATATGTTGGCTTTTCACAAGCACAGACACAAGACTTTAAAGGTTATTGCAAGTTGCGAATCAGATTCAAGAGCCAAAAAAATCCTAAAAACAAAAATTTCAAGTTATCTAAATTAACAAGGGGTTAATCTGTGAATTTTTTGGAGGATATATTGATCCCATTTTTTTCTAATTTTGGATCCAAAAACAAATCTCAATGTTTATCCTTAACAAATCCTGTACCTCCTGTGTTTGGATCAACCTATGTTCCGTAATCTCTTTCTCCTCAAAAGTAAAAAAAAATTAGATTTCCCAAAAATTCCATTTTGTAAAAATTAAATTTTTGCTAAGAGACCTAGCAAAAGATAAGCATGGGGGTGTGATAAACGCTAGTTTATCATCACTCTTATGCATTAAAACAAACCCAGCTCTTAGGATTTGCTCCGCAAACGGGTTTTTGGGCTACATTTAGGCATAAATTCGGATAGGCATGCATTTTATTTTTTATCATCTTTTTGATATATTTTTGTGAGTGCCAGGGATAAATAGATTGTCAGATCCCTAGAACCCTAGCACTCGGGAAAGCAATTGGTGAAGGAGAAGCTCAAACCAGCTGGAACTCAACTTTATCCAGCTCACCATAAATGGAATCCAGCTCACTTGAAAAAGGGTTAGCTCATCCTAACTCCATTCAGCTCATCTAAGTTGAATGGTAGCTCAAGAGAGCGCATCTTAGCTCACCTTAGCTTAAGTCAGCTCAGATCTAGCTCAACTTAGCTGAGTCTAGCTCATCTCAGCTCCCATCAGTTCACTGGAGCTCTAGCTAGCTCAATTGAGTTGATTGGAGTTCACCTTAGCTCAGGACCAGCTACATCTAGCTCCACTCAACTCCTTCCAGTTGAAGATGACTTCATCTTAGCTCAGGAAGCTCAAGTCCAGCTCCCAGGGACTCAACTTAGCTCAACTTAGTTGAGCTAAGCTATGTTAGCAACCTCAACTAGCTAAGTCCTCATCAGGAGCATCAGACCCAACTCACCTCACTCCTTTTAGCAAAAGCTAGCTTGCTTTAGCTTGGCTTAGCAGCTAGCAAAGAACTAGCAAGCTAAGCCAGCTAAAGTAGCTCCATACCACCCTCTTCATCAGCTGCCAGCTCCAGTTCAACTCTAGACTTCTTCTGTCTAGTTCCTTCCCTCAAACCCTAGCTCTAATTGCCTCCTCCTCTACTCTACTATTAGCTAAGCTAGCTTAGCTTAGCTATTCTCCAGCTCCCTTGGCCATCCACCACCCTAAAACCCTACCTAACTGATGGGAACACCATCATGAGCCCTAACTAGCTCATTTTGACCTAGAAAAGAGAACAAAATCTCCTATATAACCAATTTGTGGTCCTAATTCACTGAATAATCATTCTGAGAGAAAGCAAGAAATAAGGGTTAAGACTACAATTTTACCATTGCAATACAACAACATGTTTTATCATTGGCTAAACATAGGTCAAATGGTCTTAACAAGATAAAAAGTGGGTTGGTTCAAACATAAAAGGGTTCATGTGAATTCTAGAAATTAAATGAGTTATTGTAATCCTAAAACAGACCCACTTGATTTAACAAGGTTCTGGTCAGAATAAAATTCACCTAAACCCTCTAAAAATCATGTAAAAATATTCTCTATGGTTTAGGACATTCAATTTAACCCTTGGAACCTATTTTGACCTAAATTGGGGTCTCAGTTAAATATTTGCCTTAAATTGAGTTTTTACGTAAATTGCCTAGTCAAACATGGTCAAACCCAAAATCCAACTTCACCATTGGATTCCTTAGGTCCAAATTATGTTTGTACCAAAATTTGGACCTAAGGGGAATTCATCTCAACCTACTTTGCAAATAGGTCCAACCCAATTACATTTCTACCCCTATCTTTTGAAAACCTCTGCAGAAACCCCCTAGCTTTATCTTCGTTCTTTGCAATTAGGTTCCTCCACCATTATTGCAGAGGGAATCCTACTCCGACGAGATTTTGAGGGCAAGAACTCTCTGATTTCTCAAAGAATCCCCTTCAAAATTGAAAGGGAGATTTTCTGAGAAATCTCATCGAGTATGGACACAATTTGAGGCTTTATTTGGTACCCAATCTCTCATGCAAATGCATGAAAGATTCGGGTCTCCTTCAACTTGCCTTCTCCGGCGAGCTTGCCATGCTTGGAAGCTTGGCTTCCAAGCATAAATCCATCCTCCAAGGCCTATATAAGCATACCCAAATCAACCTGCATCTCCCAAGCTTGACATTGGCTAGAGAATCCCTATAATTCGTCTCTTCCTCCTCCAGCCAGAGGCTCAGCAAGCTCTGGCGATCTCCATCTCTTTCCCTCGTCGCCCAGCCACAATACCAGTGGCATGGTTCTCTTCTTCCTGTTCGTCCACGTCGCGTCGCACTTGCCGACGCCTCGCAGCCCCTTCGTCGTCGTCGTCCTCCCCCCACTGAGCGCTTCATCTCCGGCGATGGCAATACGAGCTGGCTTCCATCTCTGTATCCCCCTTCATCTCTCTACGTCCAACTAAGTCCTCTCTCCTTTCTACTCGTTTTCCCTGTCTTTATTTCTTGAAAACACCCCTCGACGCACTCAATCACCATCACCCCTTCCAAACCCGGCCAGACCTTCAACGAGGCATCCCCGCTGCTCCACACCTCCATCCACCTCGCCAACCACCCCATAAGCTTTGCAACACTCCACTGAACATAAACCCTCACTCCACTCACCCGCCACGCCCCCAAAACACCCCCTGAACACACCCACTCTCACGCACACAGGGTGCCCTAGGCACGCACACTCCGGCAGCCCCACGCCACGCCGACCCTCGCAACACATTCGTCGTGTCTCGACAAAGCCTCCTGAGCTTTCTGATGAGGCTGCAAGGCCGTTTGCATGTTAACAGGTGTAGGAGGTCCGCAGCCATTGACGCAAGCGAGGAGCTTGCTTGCGAGCTCCCTCCAGGTCTCCCCGCTCTAGGCCAAGAGTCCCAGGTTTCGTGGACTTCTCTCGTGCACAGCTCCAGGCCTCTAATTCCAGACGAAGGACTTAGCAGCTATTGCAATCAAGTGAAGACTCCTGCTATAGACACATGCAAAGGGAGGTGGGAAGATAGTCCCACCTCGGAGGCTGTTGGCACGCAGCAGCTGAATATATTGAAAAACTGCATTAGGCACTTAGCCTCCTACCACGGGATGAGGTCCCACTCACCCTCTCACCTGCCTCATCCGTGACCCAACCTCCGCAGACTTGGCGTGACTTGTATAGCCGACCCTACACTCCTCGCCCATCACCGCACGCCGGTGGGCCTGGTCTCGGTCGGGTACCCGACCCGATTACCCAAGACGGTGGCTCTAGGAGAGCGAGCCTAAGAGAGAAATAGGAGAGGAGAGTGTGTGTGGGTAGGGGTAGGTTTTGCTCTCGCAGGGAAAGGAGAAGAAGAAGAAGACAAGAAAGAAGAAGGTGGAGGCCAGAGAAAGTTAAGGAAGGAGAAGGCAAGGCTGAAGAGGAAGAAGTTGAAGTCAGAGAGGCTGAAGAGTTGAAGAAGAAAGAGAAAGAAAGAGGAGAAGAAAAGAAAGAAAGAAAGAGAAGGAAGGAGAAGAAGCTGAACGCAAAGAAAGGCTAAGGCACAGGCATGAGAACAAAAGAAAAGAAGGAAAGAAGAAGGAAGAAAGCAGCCGTAAGAGAAGAACAGAGATCATAGAAGAGAAAAAGAGAAGAAATAAAAGCACTGTAGCACCCATAGTTTAAGACGTCTGCTTCCCAAAATCAGACGTCCATTTTTTGTTCTTTCTTTATATACATTGATATTCTGTGTTTACATTTATCTTTTCGCACTATAACTCTGGTTTTCATTGCATATTCAATTTCTCAAAGTAGTGCTCTTGATTTCTAAACCCCAATTTGCTCCTTGTGTTCGGCCTTCGACTTAGAACTTCGAGTAATAAAATTTATTTATTTTCGAGCGATTTCGACCTATACTACGACGCATCGATTTTAAAACACTTTTTTTGCCCGTAAAAATTTAGGCACCGTTGCCGGGGAGCAACGGGCGATTTAGAAATCTTGATTATAATTTCTGATTTGGTACTAACTTGATATATCTCTTTTGTTGTAATTGTTTCAGGGGAGAAGATTCAAAGGAAGACAGCCACGGAGCAAACACACCCAGGGCAAGTAATCTCCGATTAGTCCTTTCCCTTAACCCCCTTAGTCTGGAAAGGAAAAATAAGATAAAATCAATTAGGGCTACTTGATTTCCATCTTTAGCTAAGTCACCAAAGTTGCCTAATTTGATTTCAACACCAAATATTGATTTGTGCATCCATTTAAGGTAACTAGGGCTATCACCGTCTTGATTGAGCCCTAGATACCATATTTTTGGCAACTAAATTGGACCAAAATTAGAGCCAAATTAAGGATTCCAATTTAGAGTTTTAGAGACACATCATTCTAAGTAAGAATCAACTATCCAAAAAAGAGGTGTGCCTAAGCCTTGGTTGAAAAGACTTATTCAAGAGAAACCCTAAACTTCAGGCTCTTAATTTCACTTGAAACCTAAAAGAAAGGACCTAAAGCTTCTCAAAGGACAAATAGGTGAAGTTGACCCCCCTTGTTGGGTCAACCAACCTTGAAATTAGGTCACTTTTGCACTCAATACTGATTGCACAGTAATCATGGGTCCTAATCAACCTAAATAATGTCTGAACCTATCTTAAATTGTGGATATTGCACTCATATCTTGCATATCATGCATTGCATCAGTCTATTTAGAATAAGATGAGATATCCTGCTAGTTAATGGTTTTTATTTCTATTTACAGATAACAAAGTGATCCAGGATGGAGATAGTGGAATAAAGCAATAAAGGAAGAAGAAGACTAATCCAGATAAGAGGAGTGAGGAGGATAGCCTTATCCCTACCCTTAGAAACCCTAGGACAGCCTTCCCAAACCCAAAACAACCTCCATTAGGGCACCTTAGCCTCAAAACCCAAACATGGATAGCACTATCCATGTTCCTATCCCTCTCCCAAACACTTAGGAACCAAAACCAACCTTAGAAAACATAAAACCCACTCTCCAGCACCTTTTAGGACGTCCAGACATCTGGCTGGACGTCTGATTTCTGCAGAATAATAATCTAGGAAGCCAAAACTCATGCTGACACAGAATTGGATGTCTAATTTAGTGTCCAGACATCCAATTTTGTGGTATAAGACGTCTGACCACTATCCTGGACGTCTGATACTGCTGTCTGGTTCCTGATTTTGGTGTTGGAAGCCTTAGCTTGCCTATTTTGACCTAGGAACCCCACCGGACACCCTGGGAAACCTAAGTAGAGACCTCCTAAGCCTAGTCCACTATCCATAGCCCTACTTGTCCTATCCCTAACCCAATTGAACCATCCCATACCTAATTGGGTGCATCTCCAGTTGATTGGGTGCACCCGAGCCCAATTAGATCCACCCAGGATCTAATTAACTCATACCTATTAGGGTTACCCTAGCCTAATCACATGCACACATCTAATTAGACTTGACCTAGACCTAATTAGGTTCACTCCTACCCAATTAGACTTTCCTAAGCCTAATTAGGTCCACACCCACTTAATCTAGATTGACCCAACCTATTTAGCACCTAATCCTACCAAAACCCACAACCTAGCCTACGAAAAACACACACCCACACACACACACACACCTTCCCATTTTACTCCCACCAAACCCACGTACACTCTCTTGGAAACCCTAACAACTTGTGTCAAACCTAGATCCAAAAATTGTGGCATTGGCTATTTTTGGAGCCACCAAAAGTGGCAACCAAAATGGAGCCTTCCATAAGGGCAAAGAGAGAGCTACGAAATTGGACCATCTCTCCATACACTCTCCACTCTAAACTTTCTTCCACCCTTCAAAACCTTAAGGCCGTCCTCCTCATCCTCCTCCAAGGCTCCATGGACGGCTAGCTAGAGAAGCTTCTCTCCAAAGCTTCAAGGATGGCCATTGGTAGAGAAAGGGAGCAACACCCTCCTCTCTCCACTTGGGTGCACTAGCCCCCATCTTCTTCTTCTTCTTGGACGGCCATGAAGGCTCACCCATAGCCTCTTATGGCCAGCCATCTCTTTTGGTAGGCGTGTAGACGGGTTTGCATACCAAAGGTCTAGCCTACACCCTCACACAAGGCCGATGGACCTAGTGGCAACTTTCCGGCGTGAGGGATTTTCTTCTATTTATATGCTTTCTAGTGTAGATGATGTGTGATAATTTTTTATGCATAAATAATTTCATGATGTTTCTGTGATTGATTGTCCTCATGTTTACTTTCCTATATGACACTTTGGTTTGCTCACACCATGCACAGCCACCATGGCCTCATTTAGATGCACATAGTCACTTAGGTTTTTGCTAGTTTATCTAGATCTTGGTTTCAATTTTCTTTTCGAAATAAAAAATCAAAAACACAAAAAGACAAAAGTAATAGCTTAGGTTAGATTTAGGTTATAAAAGTCAATCCAAATCTCGATTCGTTTTCGCACCTCCCAGAGACGAACGACCGGGACTCAAGTTCTAAAAAGAATAAAGATCTATGAGAGTTTCGTTATCACAAATATCTTTGACGAGTGATTTTTGCGACTATACTACGATTTCCAACGATTTCCAAATACGTGATTTCCACTTCCGTCAAATGGCTCCGTTGCCGGGGAGGTAACACGTGAGTTGAGATTTGGATTTGCTTAACTTCTATTTGTTTTGATTGTAGGGTGTCAAGATGAGGATCTACGCACACATCGACCCGTGGTGAAGACCGCAGGTATCTTCTTCGTCCTCTAGTTTATTTCTTCCTTAGGTTAGAAAAAAAGAAAAAAAAAGAAAAAAAAAATATATATAAATTCAAATTCAAAATTTCAGATCTGAACTAAAAAAAAAATCATTTTCTTTGGTGTGTGTTTTAATTTGGAAACTAGTTAAACACACCAAAATCAGATTTGAAAATTCGGCCAGCAAATATTGATGATTTTCAAAAATTTATTGCTGTGAAATTAGGAGTCTAAAAATCTTGGGATTTAGTCTGGTATTATGTTTTCAAACTAGCTTTCCAGCGCCACCTTTTATTTGAAAAATTATCAATATAAAAATT
Source organism: Thalassia testudinum (assembly GCA_037157565.1). Classification (NCBI taxonomy): domain Eukaryota; kingdom Viridiplantae; phylum Streptophyta; class Magnoliopsida; order Alismatales; family Hydrocharitaceae; genus Thalassia; species Thalassia testudinum. The sequence goes on along the minus strand of JAZHRO010000062.1, from coordinate 17,461,803 downwards.
TTAAAAATTCTCACAGTGGAAGGGGTCAGAATAATCTGCACTCTGATTTTGTATAAATTTAAACATTAATTCTGTTCTTTACATAAATCAGATATATTTGAAATTTTTGGGGTTGAAAAGCCACTGAAACCTAGTTTTTTCTGTGAATTTTCAAGAATTTTTGGATTTTTTTTATACTATTTCAATCTGCACTTCTCGCAGGGGGTCCATCTGGTCTGTTTGACCCCCTGGAACATAAAAATTCGTGAAAAATTGCACGAAACATTAAAAATGTTAAAAAAATATTCCCTGAAAAATTTATTGAGAAAGTAAGATCTCTACCAAATTGCATATTATTTTTCTTCAGTTATTGATCTGGGGAGTGATTTCAAGTCAGACTAAGGTCTGACTACAGATTTTAGAAGAAGCACAAACCCTAGGTAATTCACATTAGGGTTTAAATTTAGAGACTCAAAACAAACCTTTTTGAGCCTGATTTGGGTGTGATTGCATGAGAAGGGATTTGATGTGAAGACTATCTCTTATCTTTATTCGCATCTTCTCTCAAATATCCATGAACCCATATCATTCTTTTGACCCTCAGGTTCGTCCATCTCCCAACCCAACCATGATTTTGACTCCTCCTGGTTGGGAGACTCATCCTAACCAACTGAGATATGATTATCCTTATCCCCCAGCTTATTTAGAACCTGAATCTCATGGATCTGACCCTTATCTAGATCAGAACCAATTGAAATCCATAGTTGCTGAATTCCGGGAATATAACAAGGACTATACAGATCAATATGCCAAGCTTCTGGAGTAAATTAGACAATCTCAGGCACAATCTCAATCTTATCACTCCTCCTAGGGACAAGAGACTTGGAACAACCAGCCTAGTGGGTCTAGTGACCCATATTTTGGAACCACTAGCTATTCTACTGATTCTTGCTACCATGGGGAGGCATCCTGGACTCAGCCAACCCAAAAGGCACCTTTGGACATAATCCATGATTTGGGTAGATCAATTAAGGAATGCACAATTTGTGATACACCTGTACCTGATGAGATATCTCTAATGAATTGGAATAATGGATCACAAGTACAAGACCACATAATAGGTTCTCAATCAACTCCCTCTGTAGTCAGCCCCACTCAGGGCGATACACCTATTGCTTCATATCCAAATCCGTATAACCCTGAGTGGAGAAACAATCCTGATCTTTCATGGCCACCACAGAGACCGACTTAGACTGAACATCAATCTAGGCCAGCCCAATACTCCACTCAATCCACTTTAGGGCAACAATCTAGTCCAGCCCAACCCGCAACCACCCTTGAAGATATCATGAACATTTTGTTGGACTTTGATAAGAAAAATGAAGAAAGGCTCACTAAGTTGGAAAATCATGTGAAATCTCAAGGGGATCAAATCAAGAGACTTCAAGAATCACTTTATCCCCGAATGCAAATGCCTTTTCACTCCTATTCTCCACCTATTCTTCCAACCCCTCCAATCTATCAAACATGCCCTTGTGCGGGGGTCAAATCTGTGGCCTCTAAAAGGAAGAGAAAAGCTAAGAGCCTACCCAAACGACCCGATTTGGGCTCAACCAAAAATCATAAGACCAAACCCACATCTAATGCCCAACTGCATCTAAGTAAGAAGAAGGAAATATCCCCTTATGAAATAGATATTCAAGAAATCGAAAGATTATTGGGGATAACATATGATGAGTTATCAGAGGAAGCTAGGAATTTTGGGGAATCATGTGATAATTGGGAATTGGCATTGGACAATTTGGAAGAGATAAAAGAAGAAGATGAGACCCAAACATCTTTGGTAGAGACAGAGACTGATCACTGGACCTTGATTTCCAGATCTGACCACACTACTTGGGTCATGCCTTCCATTCATCACCATTATCAGGACCCATATGATTTCACCCCACACGACTCCACCCATACCCCTACCACCCACATTCTCCATCACCTCTTCGGGATGCCTTCACCTTCATTCCTTCCAGGCACCCGTATTTATCTGTCTTTCTTCTGTAGCATCTGGCTGCAGATAATCCCAAGCCCCATCTACATATTTTCCCGATTATTTGGACTTGGAATTCATGGACAGCTAGGTCGCATTTGCGGTCCGCTGTTGGCGAATGAGGCTAAAATTCTTATCATTTTACTCGCCATTCTCAATACTGTATTGGTATATCCTTTTTGAAGTGTACGCCCAGCTGGAGGCGTTAAACTCAGCACGTATAAATACCATTTCACCATCATCTATACATTACCATTTTTATACATAGCATATTTTTTTTTTAGCATATTTCCCTTTTTTATATTGCATGTTAATAGGTTGGCCGGTGCTGAATATAATTTCAGGAGCAATTGCAGGTGATTTCTATCCATTCTCTCCCTGCAGCATTTATGTTCTTTTACATTCATGCATGAGGACATGCAAGAACTTAGGCATGGGGCATAGATACAGAAAAACTGAAAAAAAATTTTTTGCCAACACTTAGGAAAACCTCGAAGCTGCATGCAAAACGTACTTTAGGACCTTAAATAAAAGAACAACCGACTCAACCTCCAATGCTCTCATTGGAGCTAGAAATCGTTCGCAACAGCCACTTCCGACTCACCCGCCCACCTTTTGTTCTAAATTTAGGGTCAAGCTGATTGTAACCCGATACGGAAAATTCACGAAGTACAAATTATATGAGGTTACATGTTTATAGCATATATAGATATTGCATTCATGAATAATATTATTTTATTAAGAGAATGCATTAGGGATTTTATCCTTTGGTTGATTCCTGTAATCTGGAATCCAGTATAACTTTTCACACACACGTAGAATTTGCAATGGATTCACGGTGAAGGCTGATAAACGTCTTCAATTTGTCGAGAAGAAGCAGTGCTTCTTTTCCTGAACCCTTGGACAATGTTTTGGGAGTCAGGCAGATTTTCCTCCAAAAATCCACCAAATAGTGTGAGATGAGAGTAGAGTGTATTGGTGCTCTAAGACTAGTGCAAGGAATCTGGAATCCAAGATAATTAGGTGATGATACCTTGAGATTAGACATAGTTTTCGCTCTCGGTTCCCACGTATACATTTTTGTGCGAAATTGTGAGAGCCACTGAATAAGGTAAATATGGGGAAAGCGAGTTTTCATAAAACTAGGGCTAAGGTGGATGGTTACGACCATTCTTTACGGAATCCTTAGTGGAAGGAGGGTATTGATGTCAAGGTCAGAAATACACTGTCCTATCCATCTCTCCCAGTGCCGTGAGTAGGCACTTCCACCAAATAAGTCACCCAATGTCTCTTGAGTACCACCAATCCCTAATAATGCCTCCTTAATAAAGTTCATGGATGTATGCCAGTTGTGTTATGCTGAAAAAAAAAATTAAAAAAAAAGAGAAAAAGAAAAAGAAAAAGAATGATGAAAAGAAAGAAAAACTGAAAAAAAAAAATTAGAAAAAGAAGAAAAAAGAAGAAAAGAATGAATATTTAGTGTTTATCAAGGCAATACCACCAAATAAAATTGAGCTCCACCAAATATGGCCTTAACCTATTTTTCTTGTGTTTCTGACCGCCCGAATACTGGCTGAGGAATCCTGACTTAGTGTTAGGGTTATGAGAACTCAATTAAAGTGTTAATGCCTAGTGAGACCACCAAATACAGATCCTATGTGTGAACCTGGTGAGGTTGTGAGCTCTAAGAAAAAGAAAGAAAAAGAGTAAGAGAGAATGAATACAAAGGAATAAAAGGGAGCATAGTTTTTCTCTCCTTTCTCTAAGTTGAGTTACTTAGTAACCGGGAATCTAGATTCTGTAGTACTAGTCTCTATGTAGCACCAAGTGAGAATAAGCCACCAAATATATAATCCTTTCCCTCAAAGATTCTCTACCTAAGCCCAAAGCCAGGGTGAAATTCATAGAATATCTTGAATACCCCGAGGGAAGAAATCCGCCTATCCCGCTAGAATTTTTATTAGGGGTCAAGTACAGGCTTTAGAGGTGTATTAGTTTTCACTCGAACCCGTTGCAAAAGCTACATAGCTGCACCTTCACGATTATCTGGATTTCTAGAGCATAGGACGAAAACAAAAAGGAGAAAAATCTCTATGCAAACACTTGATAAAATAACCAGTCCCTTAGGGCCCCTTCCTGTAAATAAGTTAGTCTTGCATTTGCTAGGGACTAGCAAAGTTTAGGCATGGGGGCATGATTGCATAGCAATCATGGGTCCTAATCAACCTAAATAATGTCTGAACCTATCTTAAATTGTGGATATTGCACTCATATCTTGCAAATCAAGCATTGCATCAGTCTATTTAGAATAAGATGAGATATCCTGCTAGTTAATGGTTTTTATTGCTGTTTACAAATAATAAAGTGATCTAGGATGGAGATAGTGGAATAAAGCAATAAAGGAAGAAGAAGACTGATCCAGATAAGAGGAGTGAGGAGGATAGCCTTATCCCTACCCTTAGAAACCCTAGGACAGCCTTCCCAAACCCAAAACAACCTCCATTAGGGCACCTTAGCCTCAAAACCCAAACATGGGTAGCACTATCCATGTTCCTATCCCTCTCCCAAACACTTAGGAACCAAAACCAACCTTAGAAAGCATAAAACCCACTCTCCAGCACCTTTTAGGACGTCCAGACATCTGGTTGGACGTCTGATTTCTGTAGAATAACAATCCAGGAAGCCAAAACTCATACTGACAAAGAATTGGACGTCTAATTTAGTGTCCAGACATCCAATTTTGTGGTATAAGACATCTGACCACTATCCTGGACGTCTGATACTGCTGTCTGGTTCCTGATTTTGGTGTTGGAAGCCTTAGCTTGCCTATTTTGACCTAAGAACCCCACCGGACACCCTAGGAAACCTAAGTAGAGACCTCCTAAGCCTAGTCCACTATCCATAGCCCTACTTGTCCTATCCCTAACCCAATTGAACCATCCCATACCTAATTTGGTGCATCTCCAGTTGATTGGGTGCACCCAAGCCCAATTAGATCCACCCAGGATCTAATTAACTCATACCTATTAGGGTTACCCTAGCCTAATCACATGCACACATCTAATTAGACTTGACCTAGACCTAATTAGGTTCACTCCTACCCAATTAGACTTTCCTAAGCCTAATTAGGTCCACACCCACTTAATCTAGATTGACCCAACCTATTTAGCACCTAATCCTACCAAAACCCACAACCTAGCCCTACGAAAAACACACACCCACACACACACACACACCTTCCCATTTTACTCCCACCAAACCCACGTACACTCTCTTGGAAACCCTAACAACTTGTGTCAAACCTAGATCCAAAAATTGTGGCATTGGCTATTTTTGGAGCCACCAAAAGTGGCAACTAAATGGCACCCTCCATAAGGGCAAAGAGAGAGCTACGAAATTGGACCATCTCTCCATACACTCTCCCATCCATACTCTCCACTCTAAACTTTCTTCCACCCTCCAAAACCTTAAGGCCATCCTCCTCATCGTCCTCCAAGGCTCCATGGACGGCTAGCTAGAGAAGCTTCTCTCCAAAGCTTCAAGGACGGCCATTGGTAGAGAAAGGGAGCAACACCCTCCTCTCTCCACTTGGGTGCACTAGCCCCCATCTTCTTCTTCTTCTTGGACGGCCATGAAGGCTCACCCATAGCCTATTGTGGCCGGCCATCTCTTTTGGTAGGCGTGTACATGGGTTTGCATACCCAAGGTCTAGCCTACACCCTCACACAAGGCCGATGGCCCTAGTGGCAACTTTCCAGCGTGAGGGATTTTCTTCTATTTATATGCTTTCTAGTGTAGATGATGTGTGATAATTTTTTATGCATAAATAATTTCATGATGTTTCTGTGATTGATTGTCTTCTTGTTTGCTTGCCTATATGACACTTTGGTTTGTTCACGCCATGCACGGCCACCATGATGGCCTCATTTAGATGCACATAGTCACTTAGGTTTCTGCTAGTTTATCTAGATCTAGGTTTCAATTCACTTTTCGAAATAAAAAATCAAAAACACAAAAAAACAAAAATAGTAGCTTAGGTTAGATTTAGGTTATAAAAGTCAATCCAAATCTTGATTCGTTTTCGTGCCTCCCAGAGACGAACGACCGGGACTCAAGTTCTAAAAAGAATAAAGATCTATGAGAGTTTCGTTATCACATATATCTTTGACGAGTGGTTTTTGCCACTATACTACGATTTCCAACGATTTCAAAATACGCGATTTCCACGTCCGTCAAATACATCTAAAGTTCAAGTGGAATCCTAAGCACCTTTGCTCTTAAATAAAAGTGGTAGACTTAAGAGGTCAAAGTCCCCATTTTGGTCTACCTAGAATCTCATTGACAAGAGAGGTCGGGTGGGGGAAACCCTGTAACTCGTGGGGATGCTCTACCGTGTAGGGGTCTTTACGGGACTCTCCCTCTCTTGCTGCCCAGGTATTTCTCAGGTGGACGACATTCTGACTAAGGGGTATCATCCGCCCCGAACCTCTATAGTCATCCAAATTTTTTGGGTGTCTTGATTGGGTCCAGCACATTCTACTCTTGTTCAAGCCATCGGTGCATGTTCGGTAGGAGGTCCTTAAGACCATCCTTAAGACCTCCTTTAGTGATTCACTCCCGTCGAGGCCAAGCCTCGACGTCCGTGTTTGTGCAGCAACCCCACCACATAGACATTTCCTCTGATTCATCAGAACCCAATTCTCCTTCTTCCATCATCATGGCACAACTATTAGAAGAAGAGAATAATCTTGAAAACCAACTCCAGCGCCTGAATGATCTTTTTCAAGCCTTTGTAAACCTGCCGTAGTCTCCTATGATGCGAGATCACTACAATCCCGCTGCAGTGGTGATCAAACCCCGAGTCCAAATCCCAGCTGGAGGTCCTGATTCTGAACTCAAGCCCAACATGATTCATGCTATTCCAAAGTTTCATGGGCTTAATGCCGAGGATCCCTTTCAGCACATCAAACAACTCAAACATTTGGCCCAGACCTTCAGGTTAGATGTCCAAAATCGGGATATTCTTCTTATGAAGATGTTTTCCTTCTCCATCATGGACAAAGTAGCTCACTGGTATCAGACTGAAACGTGTCCAATCAACACATGGGTTGAATTGCAATCTGAATTCTTGAAAAAGTTCTTCCCAGTTGGTCGGACGAAAGCCTTACGACACCAGATCACACACTTCACCCAGCAATCTGGAGAACCACTTCATGAAGCATGGGACCATTTCCTAGATCTCATGCGAAAGTGCCCCCATCACAGAGTTTCTAAATGGAAACAAGTCTAGTCTTTTTACCAAGGACTCCGTGAAGATATCCGCTTATTCATCATTACAACCTGCGGAGGAAATATCATAGGTCAACACAAAGACACTGTGTGAGAGATTCTCAAGAATATGTGCGAGAACTCCATCAATAATGACTCCATGGGCTTATTCGACCGGATGAATGCCTACGCATTGGCAAATCTAAGGGGAGCACATGAGATGCAGGGCCTGTCCACATCCGTCGACTTGGAACTAATGGCAAGTTGGTTGGACAGGGCCTCTATCATAGAAAAGAAGGTGGATGACGTGACTAGACATCTACAGCGAGCCACCTCTACGCAAAACCCATTTGCACGGCCACCTCTTGGGAGGGAAGCTCTACATAACATCTATCATCGATCTTCTCAGGGGATGGACCCGTATCCACCCCTGTCTGACTCTAGGATTGGAGGAAACTCCGATCTGACCTACTCTAGTTGGGGGAACTCTGAACCCTCGTACTCTGACTTTCCTGAGGTTCCTTAGACCTGCGAGGACCTCAACGCCATCCAAAATGACCCATTCTCTAACACCTATAACCTTGGATGGTAGAATCATCCCAACTTCCTGTGGGCGAGAAATAATCAGAATCAAAGACTACCTTATCAACCTCGTCCACAAGCTCCTCGTCCATATCAGCTGCCTCAGCCTCGGCCCAACCCCACTTATCAATCTGGGCCAACCCAAGCAGATCAAATGACTCTCATCCTTCAAACTCTAGCTGACATTCAGAAGATGAATGCAGCGATGCAAAAATAGCACAAGGACGAGATCACAGAGCTTCAAAATCAACTTGCCTAGATGGTGAATTCCCGCCAACCTGGCACACTCCCTTCATAACCTTTGCCGAATCCAAATAACGTGTCGAACCAGAGGCACGTTATGAACCCAAATCCGAGCTAAGCCCACATGATTTATTAGGCCCCTTCTGTTCCATCACCTAACGGGATGGAAGCTTCGACATCATATGCAGGATTTTAGCAGCAGCCACCTATTTTACCAACTCCGAATCAAAACCAGCCAGGACTGAATTCTGTAACAACCCATAGTGGAAAAGCAACACAAGACCCACCTTATCCAAGCCACTTTCAGCCTGGTAGTAACCCAAGCCCTAGGATAGTTATCCAGGACACCCTTGTCCAAGATCAAGAACCTGGACCTATTCTAGAGGAACCATCCAAGGTTCCATTTCCTGAGGCCTTGACCAAGGGAAAGAGGACAAACAAACCCGTGACTCCTGAGGAGGATCTGGTCAAGCTCTTTGAACAGGTCCATATAAACATCCCCTTGATGGATGAAATCCGCCACGTACCAGCTTACGCATGATTTCTGAAAGATGTGTGTACACCCAAGCGTAAGCCACGAACCAAAAGTGGGAGTCCGATTGTACTGTCAGAGCAAGCCAGCTCTATAATTTTGAGCAAACTCCCACCTAAGGCAAAAGACCCAAGTACTCCCCTGATTTCTTGTACCATTGGTGATATCTAATTTGACAGAGCTTTATTAGATTTAGGAGCCTCCACAAACCTAATACCTACATCCCTCCTTGACCACCTTGAAGAATCTGAGCTTAAACTGACAGAGGTGGCATTGTAGTTAGCTAACCGATCTATTAAGTCACCTAAAGGAGTTCTTGAGGATGTAATCGTTAGGGTATGGGATTTCTATTTCCCAGTGGATTTTGTAGTCTTAGATATGGATGCTCTAGAAAGCCCAAGGGATACACCAATTATACTAGGGAGACCCTTTTTGGTCACCGCTAGGGCCAATATAAATTGTGAGAAGGGCCAAATTGAATTGAAATTTGGGAACCAAACATTACAGATTGACATCTTTAAGGCCCAACAAGGGATTAATTGCGATGTTATAGAACAAATATGTGATATCAAGGCTGTGGTTGATGAACCGTATATTGAGGACAACCTGATTACTTCCAATCAACCACAAGAGGATCAAAACCTACAATCAGAGGAGTCTGAATCTGACTTAGATACACCCATAACTCCTTCCCTTGCCCCTGACACACACCCTGAACCGCCCGTTGCTGCTGATAACCCATTTTGCAACTCAAGCCTCTTCCCGACCATCTAAAGTACGCCTTTTTGGGTTCCAATCAGACGTTTCCTATGATTATCAACTCCAGACTCACATTTGACCAGGAATCCCATTTGATTACTATTCTCCAACATCGTAGAGCCATTGGATGGACTCTCGATGATTTGACTGGTATCAGCCCCTCTTACTGCACACACCATATCTACACCGAAGAGGGCACACAACCTTCCCATGAAATGCAGAGACGTTTGAATCCTAATTTGCAAGAGGTCATGAAAAAGGAGATCATCAAGTGGGCAGATGCAGGGATCATCTACCCGATCTCCGACAGTTGGTGGGTGAGTCCAATCCAGGTTGTGCTGAAGAAGGCAGGACTCACCATGATCATGATTGAAACTGGAGAAATCGTACCGACCCATGTGGAAAAACTCATGGAGAGTCCGCATTGATTACAGAAGACTCAATTCCTCCACGAAGAAGGATCCTTTCCTACTACCATTTATTGATTAGATCCTTGAGAAACTAGTGGGAAATAGGTTCTTCTACTTTTGGACGGGTACTCTGGTTATAATTAGGTGGCAATCCATTTTGAGGACCAAGAAAAGAACACTTTCACCTGCCCCTTCGGGACATACGTGTTCCGAAGGATGCCGTTTGATCTCTGTAATGCACCCGCTACTTTTTAGCAATGCATGCTTGCCATATTCTCAGATATGGTAGGTGATTATTTGGAAGTCTTCATGGATGACTTTTTAGTATTCGGAGAATCATTTGATGATTGGCTCCTGCACTTGATCCAAATCCTCAGGCGGTGCATTGACATGAATCTGGTTCTTTCCTCGGAAAAGAGCCATTTCATGGTGCCTGAAGGAATTGTCCTGGGACACCTCATATCAGAAAAAGGCATCCAAGTCGATCGAGCCAAGGTGAACTTGCTTTCCAAACTCCCTATGCCTAGCTCTATCAAGGACATCCAATCTTTTCTGGGGCACATCGATTTTTACTGGTGATTTATTCCTGATTTCTCAAAGATCGCGCGCCCCCTGACCACTCTACTTTCTAAGGATGTACCTTTCAAAATCTCTAAGGAATGCACTTAAGCATTTGAAATCCTTCATGATCGAGTTACCCAAGCCCCGATCCTATAGTCCCCTGATTGGTCTCAACCCCTTGAGATCATGTGCGATGCATCTGATTTTGCTGTAGGAGCAGTACTTAGGTAGAAAATTGACGGGAAACCCGTGATCATCTACTATGCTAGCAAGACACTTGATGAGGCTCAGCGTAACTACACAGTTACTGAGAAAGAGCTGCTAGCCATAGTATTTGCCCTGGAAAAATTCAGATCCTATCTCCTGGGTTCCAACGTTATCATTTACTCGGATCACACAGCTGTGAGGCATCTCCTTGCAAAGAAGGACGCGAAACCTCAATTAATCCACTAGATCTTGCTGTTGCAAGAGTTTGACCTTGAGATTCGCAACAAAGTAGGAAAACAGAATGTGGTAGCTGATCACTTGTCCTGCCTTCCTTCTGAGATCATCGACCCTTCCGGACCCATCACGGAACATTTTCCTGATGAGCACCTCTTGACTATCAATACAGGGCTTCCATGGTTTGCTGATATAGTAAACTACCTGGCATCACATTAGATCCCATCCGATTATCCGAAGGCCAAGAAGGACAAATTGCTTTTCGATGCCAAGTATTACTTCTGGGAAGACCCGTATCTTTTCCACATGGATGTTGATCTGATCATTCGACGATGTGTCGCGGAAGAGGAAATTCAGGACATATTATCTTTCTGCCATGACCAGGCACGTGGTGGACATTTTTCAGGTCATAAAACCACAGTGAAAGTCCTCCAGTGCAGCTTCTGTTGGCCCACGATTTTCAAAGATGCATACAATCACTATAGGGCATGCACTCGTTGCCAAACCTTAGGCAACATGAGCCATCGTGATATGATGCCCTTACAGCTGATTCTTGTATGCGAGATCTTCGATGTGTGGGGGATTGATTTTATGGGACCCTTTCCTGTTTCGGACGACTTCGAGTACATTCTACTTGCTGTTGACTATGTGTCCAAATGGATTGAAGACATTTTGACCCAAACCAATGATCATAAAGTGGTTATCAAATTCATTCATTAGAACATCTTTTCACTGTTCGGGATTCCATGTGTTATAATTTTTGACAGAGGGACCCATTTCACTAACGCTCAGTTCAGGTCACTGATGACCAAATACGGGGTGTCGCACCGAATCTCTAGTCCATACCACCCCCAAACAAATGGTCTAGTTGAGCTATCAAATTGGGAGATCAAGAAAATCTTCCAGGTTACTGTTCGACCTGATAGGAAGGACTAGTCATCCCGACTTCCGGAAGCTTTGTGGGCTTATAGGATCGCCCATAAAATCCAATTAGGTATGTCTCCTTTCAGATTAGTGTACGGGAAGGCATGTCACCTCCCCATAGAATTGGAACACAAAGCCTATTAGGCAGTACGGAACTGCAACCTAGATCTTTCTAAGGCAGGAACCCACATAAAGCTTCAAATGAGCAAGATCGATGAATTGCGCCATGACACATATGAGAACTTGCGAATTTACAAAGAGCGGGTTAAGGCCTTTCACGATAAGCACATATCCAGAAAGATCTTTCATCCTGGTCAAAAAGTCCTACTCTTTGATGCCAAGCTTAAACTGTTCCCAGGAAAACTACGATCAAAATGGATCAGACCCTACCTCGTCTGATGAATCTTTGGAAATGGAGCCATCGATATCAGTCCACTTAGCCATGATTCAGAACCTTTCATCGTGAACAGTCAGAGACTCAAACCGTTCATTGACTTGACCGATACAAATTTGGTTGAAATATTCTTTACCCTCCATTCTCCCTGAGCTCATTGCACCCAGCCGATGGCGTAAAACTCAGTGCTTAACGGGAGGCAATCTGTCATTCTTGAAAAACCCAAAACTTTTCTTGACATTCCTATGCTGAATTCATATTGCACTTTAGGGTTTATCCATTAGACCAGCCGACCCCACCTCAGGTACTCGTACACGAGTTTTGAAATCGTCCGCAACAGTCACCTCGACCCATTCGCCCACCCAAAACCTGTTATAATGAATGATCTAAGCTAAACTCGAACCCACCTAATTTACAATGAGGACATTGCAAATCGTAGGCATGGGGGGTTATGAAAGTGCAAAACACCATGAAAACTCATCTCACAAGAAAAGGTTTCAACAAAAAAATCACATATCACAAAAACATCAAAAAAATGAAAAAAATCTTGAAAAAGAACAAAAAGATTATGAAGGGAGAGAAAATTTTGAGGCCATACAAATCATGAGGAGAAAAAAAAGGGGAAAAGTGAAAAATGTCAAAAAAGGAGCACAAAATGAAAAGAGAAAAGGGATAGTCATTAGTAAGAAATTAAGGGATTAACTAAGTTTTAGACCATATCAAGAAAAAGAAAATGAAAGGAAAAAAGTGCTAATGAGACACAAAAGAGATTAATAGGAACGCTGATCTTAGGCCTTTTGGGCTAGACTCCTAGGCTTAAAAATTCAAGTATCCGCTAAGATCTAAATAGTCCTCAAGAGGTTGGGGAAAATGCGAAGGTTAAGTATTAGGTTTGAGGCTTAGGGAGTATTCGATCGCGTTAACTGATCTCTGGCTTGCGAGACTCGGTAACCTAAGCACCCCAATCCACGCACAGTCTGGTTCAGTGTGCATAATTATCAAAATCACGTAAAAGCATTTAACTGTTCTGAAAAAGTTGCCTAAATTAGGAGCGGTCGATCAACACAAGTTGATTTGGACGAGTTCCCAACATAGAGAGGTGGGAAATTCCCCTCGAAGATGCACAATAACATTTCATCTCCTCGGTCTTGTCTCCTAGGATATTTACATATCCTACTAGGGGCACGTAAGTACCTTGTGCTGGTTCACATGCCATGCGCGGCATTATCACGAAATGTCGATTGCCAGGGTCTGGATTTAGCTACAGAACACCATGGATAGGGTTATCTCGAAATCTTGCAAGCCAGGGTTCTGGGGGTTGCCATGGGCGGTGCTATCACGAAGCATCGATTACCAGGGACCCTTCGAGGATTGATGATGGGGATGAGGAATCTAATATAGACAATGTTGAAAAGCCAATCCGAAGCTAGAAATAAAAAGAAAAGAGAGTGAAAACTCTCCAAACAAAGAAAATCCTCTGTCTCTCTCTTACAAAAAAACACACTACAAATTGAACCAAGGCTAAAATACGTTACAAGCATGGGTGCTTTAACCGCGGAGTCCAACGAACCTTAGGATAGTTCCTGTGGGCCTTAAAAACCTTCGCGGAGGACTGAGAACAGAGCTGGTCAAGTCCGGATCTTGGTTGGTACTTGAGTACCTCTAGGCCTATCATCGGCATTCTAACCTAATAAAAAAGAAAAAGCACTCATCATAATTTGTGACCATCAAGGAACTTAAGGTCTAGAATAGAAGTTAAAACCTTAAAATTTTGCTAAGGGAATAGTAAAAGCTAGGCATGCGGGTATGATGGGAACACCATCATGAGCACTAACTAGCTCATTTTGACCTAGAAAAGAGAACAAAAGCTCCTACATAACCAACTGGAGGTCTTAATTCACTGAATAATCATTCTAAGAGAAAAGCAAGAAAAAGGGATAAAACTGTAATTTTACCATTGCAGTACAACAACATATTTTCTCATTAGTAAACATAGGTCAAATGGTCTTAAAAAGATAAAAAGTAGGCTGGTTCAAATAGAAAAGGGTTCATGTGAATTCTAGAAATTAAATGACTTCTTGTAACCCTAAAATAGACCCACTTGATTTAACAAGGTTTTGGTTAGGATAAAATTCACCTAAACCCTCTAAAAATCATGGAAAAATATTCTTTAGGGTTTCGAACCTTCAATTTGGCCCTAGGAATGTATTTTGACCTAAATTGGGTTTTTGCATAAATTACCTAGTCAAACATGGTCAAACCCAAAATCTAACTTCACCATTGGATTCCTTAAGTCCAAATTAGGTTTGTACCAAAATTTGGACCTAAGGGGAATTCATCTTGACCTACTTTGCAAACAGGTCCAGCCCAATTACATTTCTACCCCTATCTTTTGAAAACCTCTGCAGAAACCCCCTAGCTTTGTCTTCGTTCTTTGCAATTAGGTTCCTCCACCATTATAGTGGAGGGAATCCTACTCCGACGAGATTTCAAGGGCAAGATCTCTCTGATTTCTCAGAGAATCCCCTTCAAAATTGAAAGGGAGATTCTCTGAGAAAACTCCTGTTTGGACACAATTTGAGGCTCTATTTGGTACCCAATCTCTCATGTGAATGCATGAGAGATTCGGGTCTCCTTCAAATTTCCATCTCCGGTGAGCTTGCCATGCTTGGAAGCTTGGCTTCCAAGCACAAATCCATCCTCCAGGGCCTATATAAGCATACCCAAATCAACCCGCATCTCCCAAGCTTGACATTGGCTAGAGAATCCCTCTAATTCATTCTTCCTCCTCCGGCCAGTGGCTCAGCAAGCTCTGGTGATCACCCTCTCTTTCCCTCATCGCCCAGCCACAGTACCATTGGTAGGGTCCTCTTCCTCCTATTCGTCCGTGTCGTGCCGCACCTGTCGACGCCTCTGTAGCCCCTTCGTCGTCGCCGTCCTCCCCCCACTGAGCACTTCATCTCCGGCAACGGCAATACGAGTCGGCCACCATATTTGCATCCCCCTTCATCTCTCTATGTCCAGCTAAGTCCTCTCTCCTTTCTACTCATTTCTCCTCTCTTTATTTCTTGAAAACACCCCTCGACGAACTCAATCACCATCACCC
Source organism: Thalassia testudinum (assembly GCA_037157565.1). Classification (NCBI taxonomy): domain Eukaryota; kingdom Viridiplantae; phylum Streptophyta; class Magnoliopsida; order Alismatales; family Hydrocharitaceae; genus Thalassia; species Thalassia testudinum. The sequence continues at coordinate 17,446,560 of JAZHRO010000062.1, read as the reverse complement.
CTTCCAACTTTGGCCAGACCTCTGGCGAGGTGTCCCTGCCGCTCCACACCTCCATCCGCCTCGCCAACCACCCCATAAGCTCTACAACACTCCACTGAACATAAACCCACACTCCACTCACCGTGCCACGCCCCCAAAACACCCCTCGAACACACCCACTCTCACGCACACAGGGTGCCCTAGGCACGCACACTCCAGCAGCCCCATGCCACGCCGACCCCCACAACACATTCTCCGTGTCTCGACGAAGCCTCCTGAGCTTTCTGACGAGGGCGCAAGGCCATTTGCATGTTAACAGGTGCAGGAGGTCCGCTGCCATTGACGCAAGCGAGGAGCTTGCTTGCGAGCTCCCTCCAGGTCTCCCTGCTCCAGGCCAAGAGTCCCAGCTCACTCCACGCACAGCTCTAGGCCTCTAATTCCAGACGAAGGACTTAGTAGCCGTTGCAATCAAGCGAAGACTCCTGCTGTGGACGCATGCAAAGGGAGGTGGGAAGATAGTCCCACCTCGGAAGCTGTTGGCGCACAGCAGCTCAATAAATTGAAAAACTACATTAGGCTCTTCGCCTCCTACCACTAGATGAGGTCCCACTCACCTTGTCCGTGACCCAACCTCCGCGGAGCTGGCATGACCTGTATACTCGACCCTGCACTCCTCGCCCATCACCGCAGGTCGGTGGGCCTGGTCTCGTGCGCGTACCTGACCTGATTACCCGAGACGGTGGCTCTGGGAGAGCGAGCCTAAGAGAGAAAGAGGAGAGTAGAGTGCGCACGGGTAGGGGTAGGTTTTGCTCTCGTAGGGAAAGGAGAAGAAGAAGCCAAGAAAGAAGAAGGCGGAGGCCAAAGAAAGCTACGGAAGGAGAAGGCAAGGCTGAAGAGGAAGAAGTTGAAGTCAGAGAGGCTGAAGAGCTAAAGAAGAAAGAGAAACAAAGAGAAGGAGAAGGAAAGAAAGAAAGAAAGAGAAGGAAGGAGAAGAAGCTGAAGGCAAAGAAAGGCTAAGGCACAGGCACGAGAACAAAAGAAAAGAAAGAAAGAAGAAGAAGGAAGAAAGCAGCGGTAAGAGAAGAACAGAGATCATGGAAGAGAAAGAGAAGAAATAAAAGCATTGTAGCACCCATAGTTTAAGACATCTGATTCACAAAATCAGATGTCCATTTTTTGTGCTTTTATTATATATATTGATATTCTGTGTTTACATTTATCTTTTTTGCACTATAACTCTGGTTTTCATTGCATATTTGTTTTCTCAAAGTAGTGCTCTTGATTTCTAAACCCCAATTTGCTCCCTGTGTTCGACTTCGGACTTAAAACTTCGAGTAATAAAATCTATTTGTTTTTGAGCGATTTTGACCTATACTACGATGCATCGATTTTAAAACACTATTTTCGCTCGTAAACACTAACTAGCTCCACCAACTAAGCCCACCTAAGACCACCTAAGCTACCTAAACCTCTACCCTATTTTGACACCAAGATTGACACCTCTTAGCCCCTCAACTACACCCCAAAGGCAGCTTCTTTTGGCACCAAAATAGCCCTCTAGAAGCACTCCCTTTTGGTGCCAAAACACCCCCACATCATGGACCCACACCAAACCCCACAACCTATCCTAGCCATCCACCTACCTCCCTTCTAGAACATTAAGTTGGCGCCACCTAAGCCCCCTTCTAGAACCTTGGTTTGGTGCCAAATTAAAGGGACACCAACACCATAACTACCCCCCATGTGACTCCTCAATTAGCGCCAATTATTCCTAACCCTAAGATCAACATAACCACCTACAACCACCACCTCAATACATCCTAAACATCCATTCCAAGAGCTACCTATACCCCCCATCCTACTCTATAAAAAGACCCTTAACCACCACCATTTTCATCATCCTCCCTTTAGTTAAATCTACCCTATACCCACCTCATACCTATGGCCAAGAAGAAGGAGTAGAGAAGAAGATTAAGGGGGCACATTACCTGCCCCTTTGGTGCCTTCTCCCCATTCCTTCACCTTGTTCCACGATAAGAAGGAGGAGCATTCCACATTAAGGAGGATGGCCAGGCATTGGAGGAGAAAGGGTGGTGCACGCCTACCCTTGGGAGAAGTTTAAGGCACGCCCCCATTAGGGTTTGCCTTGGAGGACATCAGCTAGGAGCAGCCTGTGGTTGCACAGCAATCATAGGCAATAATTTGCCTGAATTAAGGTAGAACCTAGCTTAACATGAGCATTCTACATGCATACACATCGTACTTTGCATCTTAGATGATTTATATGTTTTATACATAATAATGTGCTATTTGAGAGGTATTAATAATTGCAGGTAATTCAGGGCTGTAAATGACTAATCCAACCTTATGAATCTGTTTGGAATGATGACGAGAGTCCAACGCTTCCAAGAGCGCATCAATCAAACTTCCGTAGCACCCTAGGGAGTTTGTAGAAGAAGCAAGAGCCAGGGGGTAAATTTAAGAATATCCAGACCTCAGATGACAAATCCAACCGCACGAATGGAATTAGATCGATGTTCGTAGTCCAATGACACAAAAATCAACTCAATCGAAGGCCTACATCATCAGATATAAGGAGAAGAAGATGGACGGCCACGGTGGTGCCACGTGGCACCATCGCAGCTGCTCCTCACCACGCCCCAGCCTTTGAAGATCACCTTTCACATGTTGTGGATCGTTGGATCTCCATCCAACACCCACCAACGCTCCACGTTGCCCTCCTTCAACTGCTTCATCGAGTGAGGATGAGATCTCGACTGTTGGATTTTCATCCAACGGCCGAGGGCGGCTGTACACGAGATGGAAACTGCAACAACCCACGCATGTAGTACAGTAGAGAGTGCGCTTAACAACCAATGTGCGACATGGGTTCGTGTCGCGATGTGGGAGTCGACCATGTGCAGATGAAATTCGACTACAAGATCATCATTGGGCAGTGGAGGCGTGGACGAGTGGCGGACGCAGGGGCGTCAGATGAAGACGCTCACCTTAGGAATCGAGAGGGCACGACACACACTCTTTAAGTCGTCCGATCAAAAGATCTGGTCATCTAATCTAAAGGATTACTTTGATTAACAAGGCCTTAGCCTTGTTCTGCTTGACTACACCAATCCTTTGAGTTGGTGTATGTAAGGAAGAAGGTCGTTAAGACATAAACTTGTGGGACCTTGGGAGCCGAACCCAAGGAGGCAAAGGCAATTTTTCTCGACCTCTCTTCTCAACCTTCTTCCACTCGATTAGCTGAGATGGCTAATCTTGGTCCTCGAGTTGGTCAGGACCCTGAGAATCAGGACCCAATGACTCATCTGGAAGCTAGGGTTGAGGAAGCTGAACAGAAATATGAGCAGAGCATCGACAAGATTCTCACAACACTTGACAGGATGCAGCCACCACACGAAGAACAACTGCGAGACTTCTATGATCTGATGGCAACAATTATAACACCTCAGGTCCGGATTCCTACAGGCGGAGACGCATGCGAGTTGAAGTCGAAGATCATTAGTCTGATTCAGACTCATTTCCATGGAACTCGAATGAGGACCCCTTCAGCACATCAAAGATCTGAGTCAAATTGTAGAGTCAGTTCGACCCAGGAATGTAGATATCGAAATTGTTCTCTCAAGGATAAAGCTGCTTATTGGTTCAAGAGTATCGGGAGGCCAATTGGATCCTGAGAGGAATTACGTCGTGAATTCCTCCAAAAGTTCTTCCTGAATGGTCGAACAAATGCTATGAGGCGTGCAATCACGACCTTTGCCTAAGGCCCTGGAGAGAAGTTGCATGACGCCTAGGATAGATTCCATGATCTTCTCAGAAAGTGCCCACATCATGGTGTACCCAAATGGCACCTCGCTCAAGTCTTTTACCATGGGATGGATGACACACATTGGTACCTAGCCAATGCATCTAGCGGTGGGAACTTCCTCGCGAGGGATGAGAATAGTGCATTTGAACTATTTGAGTCCTTAGCAGAGAACTCGATGAATGCCCCCTCAATGAACTAGTTCCAACAACCTGGACAGCAACGAGTCAGTGTCCACGAAGCTCAAGCCGAGTCTGCCCAAGTCGACATAGACATTATCACCAAAAAGCTAAATAAGGTGGATCTGCTCGATAGGAAGCTCAATGAATTAATGCGAGTAAGATCTGGATCTTCTGGCAACACTGCTCCTTACTCCTCTCAAGCATCCTAAGGCCCCTCTGCTCATACATATCCATTCACTTGAGATGTTTTCTCTCCATCTCCGCGAGATCCTGCATATTAGGAACCCGTGAACAATGTGGATCTAGCGCTGTACAATCAGGGTTACGCACCACATGACGATGCAATTGTGTATTCTTTTGATGAATTTACATCTGAGATGTCTTCGGCCTACGAAGATGTCAATGCTATTCACGGTTACGAGCGTAACAACCTATATTCTGAAATGTATAACCTTGATTGGCACTAGCATCCCAATTTCTCCTGGTTTGGTAACCCACAGAGATCGAATCAACCTCCACACTACTAGACCAGGCAATACAGGAGTGCGCAGAACACATACCCAAGGTAGCAACCATTTTCATTGTAGCATAGACACGCTCTATCTATCAGCCGCTACACCAAGCTGCCAACTATCCTCTAAAGTGGGCCAACCCTTTGGAGTCTCTAAAGGAGGAATTGCAGTCTTCGATTTGGAAATCTACTCATGACAACCTACAAATAATGAAGGCAATGGTTGACCAAATTTAGAGCGTACAAAACACGCAAAACCAGATGATGCAGGAGCATAGATCATAGGGAGCTTTGTCCTTCCAACCTGTCCCAAACTTGAGATATGTGCAGAATCAAGGCACCCCGCCTTGATTCCAAGCACCACAGGGGCTGGCACACGTTGTTCTGCAAGCACCTCCCACACCACCTGGTTATGGGCTCGATCAGCCACCTCTGTTGCCAAACCCTGTGTATTCAAGCCAACCCGCTCCTCTGCCCCTTCATGGATAGCACATCGATGCAAAAGCTGTCACCTTAAGGAGCGGAAAGACTACATAGAACCCATTACCTAGGAAAGTGGGTAATGATTTTTCCTGTGCTCTACCGTAAGATGGCTCACAACCCTCTTCCTCTCACAAGCCATCTTCATTAGATAAAGGAAAGAAGCCCCTAGACCTTGAGATTCCTGTCCCTTTTCCCACGGCTCTATCGCAAGATTTATCACAGAAAAAGGATATGCAAAATTTTAAGGACCAGAAATCTATGTTCAAGGAAGTTCACATTCAGGTCCCTCTCCTTGAAGCAATAGATCACATCCCCACTGTTGCTAGGTTCTTCAAGGACTACTACTTCGAAGCAACAACAAAGAATCGGACGACAGGCAGTATTATCTACGGAAGCCAACGCTGTTATCTTAGCCAACTTACCACCTAAAGAGAAGGACCCAAGCACACCACTGATTTCCTACCTTTTACAGGATTTCCCTTTTGATAGGGCCCTTCTAGACTTGGGGTCATCCATCAACCTAACTCCCACCGTAGTATTTGATCGATTTTGATTCGTGGAGTTAAATCCCACCTTAGTTACCATGTAGTTGGCTGACCGATCGGTGAAAACACTAAGGCGGGTAGTTGAAAATGTGATCGTAAAAGTCCAAGGATTCTGCTTTCCAGCGGACTTTTTTGTTCTTGATATGGAGGTTCCTCCTAATCTCTGTGATGCACCAATTATTCTAAGTCACCCGTTCTTGGCAACCGCTCGCACAAACATTGAACGTGCATCAGGGTGCATGGAGATTGCCCTAGGGAACGAAAATCTTAGACTAGACATTTTCAGGGCATCAAAGAACTTCGATTGCGATTTAATCGAGGAGGATGGTGAAGATGAAGATTCAACTTTCTGTGGGAACATTGGGCTCCTGTGCAGTGACCCAATGGCACATTCATCTTCACTATCAGGGGTCTTAGATTGCAGTCCACACGACATGCACATTTCATCCCATGGATCTGGTTGTCATGGGTGTTTATCTGCTTCCAACACCCCTGATCCTGACTATCCTGTCCTATCTAGCACTAATATCTTAAGACAGGATTACATGACCATTGCAGATGGATTCTCCATTAGTCAGGATCGACAGATTTCTGCTGTTGTTTCCTCCCCTCCCTTGCATAAATTCTCTCCCCACCCTCCACTATTAGAGTTACAGCCCTTACCTAATTCGCTCAAGTATGTGTTTTTGGGAGAAAGTGAGACGTATCCTGTGATTATCAATGCTCACTTGACTCCAGACTAGGAACACCAGTTGATCTCCATTCTGCAAGCACAGAGGGTTGCTATCGGGTGTGGCATTGCTAATCTCTGAGGGATTCACCCCTCATATTGCACTCACCATATCTACACTGATGAAGGGGTGAGACCATGGAGACAACCTCAGAGATGCCTAAATCCAAATATGTTGGAGGTTGTCAAGAAGGAGATCATTAAATGGCTAGATGCGAGCATTATCTATCCAATTTCCAACAACCATTGGGTGAGTCCCATTCAGATTGTGCCCAAAAAGGTGGGACTCACCGTGATAAAAAATGAATTGGGCGAATCCATCCCGACCCACAGCATGACTTCTTGGCTGGTCTACATTGATTACAGGAAGCTAAACTCGGCTACCAAAAAGGATCATTTTCCTTTAACCTTTATTGACTAGATTTTAGAACGGCTTGCGGGGTGTAGTTTCTTTTGCTTTCCGGATGAATACTCCAGGTACAATCAAGTAGTGATCAACCCAGAAATCAAGACAGGATGACTTTTACGTGTCCCTTCGGAACATTCGCTTTTAAGCAAATGCCCTTCGACCTTTGCAACGCACCAGCTACTTTTCAGCGTTGCATGATGGCCATCTTTACAGACATGATTGGGGACTACGTAGAAGTGTTCATGGATGACTTCTCCGTGTTTAGAGATGATTTTTCATCTTGTCTTGATAACCTCACAAAGATCCTAAGGAGATGTATAGAAGTTAACCTAGTACTTTCATGGGAAAAAGCCATTTTATGGTGAGGGATGGCATCATACTAGGTCACAGGATTTCCTCTAATGGAATCGAGGTCGACCGAGCTAAGTCTAAAATCATTTCACAATTACCTTCGCCTAGCTCAGTCAGGCAAATTAGATCATTCTTAGGGCATGTCGGATTTTATCGAAGATTCATTCGAGATTTCTCGAAAATTGCTCATCCATTAACAAATCTTCTGGTAACCGACACACCCTTTGATTTTGACTCCTCATGTCTCAGTGCTTTCGAGACCTTGTGAAGTACTGTTTCAAGTGCACCTATTCTCCAACCTCCTGATTGGTCTCTAGACTTCGAGATGATGTGTGATGCCTCCGACTTCACTATCGAAGCCATTCTTGACTAGCGTCAGGAGCGCCATCCATTCGTAATATACTATGCTAGCAAAACGCTGAATGAGGCTCAGCGTAACTACGCAGTCGCTGAGAATGAATTGCTAGTTGTGGTATTCAGGTTGGAGAAATTCAGGTCATACTTACTCGGGTCCAAAGTTATCATCTACACTGACCATTTTGCCCTTTGACATTTGTTGGCAAAGAAGGACGCCAAATGCCGCCTTATCAGATGGATCCTTCTTTTGCAAGAGTTTGATGTTGAGATCCGTGACAAAGCTGGAGCCCATAATGTTGTGGTGGATCACTTGTCTCGGCTAGACCCAGACTATATTCCGTACTCCCCGCCTATCTCAGATCGATTTCCGGATGAATCTCTACTGTCCATCAACTTTGTTAAGTTTCCTTGGTATGCTAAGATAGCAAACTATCCCATCGCAAGTAGGCTACTTGTGGGATTATCCAAGGATCAAAAACTCAAATTTATATCAGAGGCTAAATTCTATTTTTGGGACAACCCACTGCTTTTTCGCATTGGGGCTGATCAGATCATTTTAAGATGCATCCCTGATTTGGAAATCTCTAGTGTGCTATCTTTCTGCCACAACGATGCTTGTAGGGATCATTTCTCAGGCCTAAAGACCATTGCAAAGATTTTACAGTCGGGATTTTTCTAGCCAACCATTTTTAGAGATACACACGAGTTTGCCAAGTACTGCAAGTGATGCCAGTCGGTCGTTTTTATCACCCGGAGAGACATGATGCCTCTCCAATCTATTCTCATTGTAGAAGTGTTTGATGTCTAGGGCATCGACTTTATGGGTCCCTTCCCAAACTTGCACGGCTTTGAGTACATACTCCTCGCAATAGACTATGTCTAAAAGTGGGTAGAAGCTATCCCGGCAAGAAGAGTTGATCATAAGGCTGCTATATCCTTCATCCGGGAATTCATTTTTGCGAGATTCGAAGTTCCTTGCACCCTGATAAGTGATGGGGGTAGTCGCTTCATCCATGCCCACTTTAGGTCATTATTAAAGAAATATAGGGTGCAACACCACATTGCTACCCCATTTCACCCACAGACCAATGGGCAGGCTGAAGTATCAAACCTTCAAATCAAGCTTATCCTTTAAAAGACGGTTAGATAGGAAAGGAAGGATTGGTCCGATTGGTTGATTGATGCACTATGGGCATATCAGATCGTGTACAAGGCCCTGCTTGGAATGTCGCCATACTGCATGGTGTATGGAAAGGCCTACCACCTTCCTGTGGAGTTGGAGCACCGTGCCTTTTGGGTAGTGCAGAAGTGTAATTTTAACCTCGAGGCCAGAGGTTATGAAAGGAAGCTCCAGCTCAATGAGTTAGAGGAGATTAGGCAGGAAACCTATGAGAATGCAAAAATATACAAAGACAAGACAAAGGCTTTCCATGATCGACACATCCGGAGGAAGGAGTTCGCACCTAACTAGCAAGTTTGGTTGTTTGACTCCCGACTCAAATTCTTTGCGGGAAAGCTCAAGTCCAAGTGGACAGGGCTATTTTTGGTGGTCCACCTGTATCCTAACGGGGCGGTCCAAATTAGTGACCCAAAATCTAGGCATTTTTTTACGGTTAATGGCCAACACCTCAAACCATTTTTTGCCCAGGAACCTCCTCCTGTTGACAAAATGATACATCTTCTCGAGAACGTGTGACTGACGAGTTCCCAGCTGGAGGCGTTAAACTCAGCACGTATACATATATACATACCATATATACATAGCATATTTCATTTTCACATATTGTTTTGCATATTGTGTATGGCATTGCAGTGATGGCATGAGCTAAAAGACAACTCAGAAGCAGTTCCAGGTGATTTCTATCCACATACACCTTGCCTTATTCTAATTTCTTTTATTCATGCATGAGGACATGCAAACACTTAGGCATGGGGGGGTAGTCCATAAAAACTGAAAATTTTCTGCCAACAAGTGGGGGATTAGATCATTTTATCAAGAGGTTTTATTAAATATTTATTCTTTAGTAGATTCCTAAGCTTAGAATCTAGTATAACCTCACAACTGCATGTAGAATTTGTAATGGATCCACTGTGAAAATCGATAGACATCTCTAGTTTGTCAAGAAGAAGCATTACTTCTTCTCCTGAACCCTTGGACAGCAATCAGGGAGTCAGGTGAACCATCTTCTAGTAGATCCACCAAAACATATGTGAGATGAGAGTAGAGAGTCTACTGGTGCTCTAAGGCTAGTGTAAGAAATCTTTAATTCTGAATAATTGAATAATACTTAGAGTTGGGCATAGTTTTCGCGCTCAGTTTTTGCGACTAATTCTATGAGAAATTCCGTACGAGAGCCACCAAATAAGTCAAAAACACAAAGAGTAGGTTCTGATAAAACTAGGACTGAGGTGGATGGTCATGACCATCCTTTATGGAATCCTCAGCTAGAGGAGGGTACTGATGTCAAAGTTAGAAATATGTCGTCCTTTCTATTCTGTACTCGGTGCCAAGAGTAGGCACTTCCACCAAATAAGCTACCCGAGATCCTCTTAGTCATCCCCAGAAATCCCAAATAATGCCTCATGAATAAAAGTACGTATGTCATGTTACATTGTTGTGTTATGTTATGTTGGTAACAGCGTTATGCCAGTAGATATATAAAAAAAAGCATAAAAAAGAGGTATTTTCTTGAAAAAAAAAGGTGTTATGTTAAGAAGTTTGAGTTATGTAAGTCAAAGTGTTTTGAGGCAAAAACACCTACCATCCCCGTGAACCACCAAATACAGCCTTAACCTATTTTTTTTGTATTTCTAATCAACTGAATATGAGCTGAGGGGTCTGACTTAGTTGTAGGGTTATTAGAACCTAATTAAAGTGTGATTCCATGCAAGACCACCAAATATAGTTGCAAATCTAGTGAGATGTGAGCTCAGGAAGAAAAAGAAAAAGAAAAGAAAAAGAGAGAGAGAGAGATAAAAGAAAAGGTACAAAAGATTAAAGAGAGCACAATTTTTTAGCCTCTCTTTAAGTTAATGTATTTGATAATCTTGAAATCAAGATTCTGAAATACTAGTCTCTATGTAGCACCAGTAGAGAGTGAGCCACCAAATACAAATCCAGTTAACTCAAATGTCTTCTACCTAAGCCAAAAGTCGGGGCTAAAATCAGATAATAGTTTATATCCCTGATAGAAGAGGTTTTCCTATCCCAATAGAATTTTACTAGGGGTCAAGTACAAGCTTTAAATGTATATCGACACTTCGCTTGGATCCGTTGCAGAAGCTACAACATTACATATTCATGGTTATCGAGATTCTGAATTTTTTTGTACGAAACAAAAAGAAATAAACCTTTAATTAAACTCTTGATAAAATGCATTTAGTCTTGTGCTTGCTAGGGACTAGCAAGATTTAGGCATGGGGGGATGATTGCATACAATCATAGGCCCTAATTCGCCTGAATTAAGGTAGAACCTAGATTAACATGGCCATTCTACATGCATGCACATTGTACTTTGCATCCTAGATGATTTATATGTTTTATACATAATAATGTGCTATTTGAGAGGTATTAATAATTACAGGTAATTTAGGGCTGCAAATGACTGATCCAACCTTATGGATCTGTTTGGAATGACGACGGGAGTCCAACGCTTCCAAGAGCGCATCAATCAGACTCCCGTAGCACCCTAGGGATTCCGTAGAAGAAGTAAGAGCCAAGAGGCAAATTGAAGAATATTCGGACCTCAGATGACAAATCCAACTGTATGGATGGATTCGGATCAATGTTCGCAGTCCAATGACACAAAAATCAACTCAATCGAAGGCCTACATCATCAGATACAAGGAGAAGAAATGCATGAAGGGTGATCTTCAGAGGTTGGGGTGCAGTGAGGGGCGGCCACAATGGCCCCACGTGGTGCCATCGCAGCAGCCACTCACTGCACCCCAACCTTTGAAGATCACCCTTCGTGCGTTGTGGACCGTTGGATCTCCATCCAATGCCCATGGACGCACCACGTCACCTGTCTTTAGCTGCTTCATCGAGTGAGGATGAGATCTCGACTGTTGGATTTCCATCCAACGGCCGAGGGCAGCTGCACACGAGATGGAAACCGCAACAACCCATGTGAGTAGCACATCGGAGAGTGCGCTTAACAACCAATGCACGATACGGGTTCGAGTTGCGATGTGGGAGTCGGCCATGTGAGGATGAAATTCAACTGCAGGATCTTCATCGGGGGATGGAGGTGCAGACGTGTGGCAGACGCGGGGGCGTCAGATGAAGACGTGCGTGATGACGTGCACCTTAGGAATCGAGAGGGTGTAGCACATGCTCTTTAAGTCGTCCGATTGAAAGATCGGACGACTAAGATGGCTTAAAAGTTGAGGCCCGAATTAAGACCGTGCGATGGGCGTGCGGAGGTAGCAGCGGGCGTGGGCGAGCGGAACGTGTTAGCACCAGATTAAATCATGAATGGAGAAGGATTTGGAAGGCTTAATTAGCACTGTTGATCTCCTGATCAACAGATCTGATTAATCTAAAGCTTTTGCACGAAATTAAGGGCTCCAATGCCCTAAATACCCTTCACAAAACCTATAAAAAGAAGCCTAAGGGTCCCCTTTGAAGGCATTCCATGGTTTTCTTCTTCTTGCTCCTACAACTCCTCTACCTTCTTCTTCTCGTCTTCTCTTCCTTCGTCTCTGCATCTTTGTCTGAAGCGTCTGTTGAGCCACCTCGGCGGATCATTGCTGCTCTCTTCAACCACTCCAAAAAGCCACCATGGACCACCCATGGTGCCCTTGTTCTGTTACAACAGTAGTTTGCGTATTTTATGTTTTGTTCAATTACATGTATCCAATTCATGTTCAATCTCTCGTGATATAAATATTATGATCGATTGCTCCGTCTACTTAGTCTTTATATTTGAAACAAACACATAAAATCAAAAGCACTTTCTGCCTCCCTGTGATCGACCGGGATTCACCAGTTCCGTTAATTTATTTGTCGAGACGTATTTTGCACTATACTACAACACAGTTATCTTTTATGCGATCTACACCCCAAATAGCCTACAGCAAAGAGAAGAAGGAAGGAGCCCTTTCTAAAAATGGGAGTAGCCGTAGTTGGAGTAAGAGCATCTCTTCTTCACCAACATAATCAGGATTTTTTTTGTTTCATTTGTCTTTAGTTTCAATTTTTTTTTTAAAAGCTTTCCTCTACAAGTGTAAATAAGAATCCATTTTTTTATAGAATTGCCTTTTTAAATTTGGTACATCTTTTTGTTTTAATTTTGTTTTAGCATTTTCACACCTCCCCAATTATCCTAGGCCCTCACTTGCCTATGGTGAGCTTGGGAAGAAGACATTCTTGTCACCTAGTACTAAGATAGGTTTAGCCTTTTTCGCTATCAATCTTTGTATTGCCTTATTAAGTCAAAAACCCTAAAAAAACATATATTCAAAAACACCAAAAAGAAAGGTGGTTTCCATATTTCCAAGGAAGGGATTTATAATTGCAACAATTACCTCCTTGGATGACCCTACATACTCCACTATCTAGGTTATAAATTTTAAAAGCGAAACGGATTTACACATTACAACGACTTCCAAAACCCTAATTAAAAAATCATGTATTTTCACTATCAGTGGCGGTCGTGAAAGGCCTTCATCTTGCCTTTGTAGATTTTAGCATTCTCATAGTCCTACCGCTAAATTTCTTTTAGTTCACTGAGCTAGAGCTTCCTTTCACAACCTCCCCATCAAGGTTAAAATTATACTTGTGCACCACCCAAAAGGCACGGTGCTCCAGCTCGATAGGAAGGTGATAGGTCTTTCCATATACCATACGATATGGCGACATTCTAAGTGGAGCCTTGTATGCAGTCCGATATGCCCAAAGTGAATCAATCAATCTATCGGACTAGTGCTTCCAATCTAGCCTAATTCATTGGTTTGTGAATGATACGAGGTGGCAATATGATGATGTACCCCGTATTTCTTTAGTAATGACCTGAAATGAGGTTGGATGAAGTGACTACCCCCATCACTAATCAGAGCGTAGGTACACTGAATCTCATGAAAATAACTTCTCGCACAAAAGAGATAACGGTCTTATGATCGGCCGTCTCACCCGGATGGCTTCAACCCACTTTGAGACATAATCAACAATGAGAAGTATGTACTCAAAGCCATGCGAGTTTGGAAAAGGGCCTATGAAATCGATGCCCCCCACGTCAAACACTTCTACAACCAAAATGGGTTGGAGAGGCATCATGTCTCTCCTGGTCATAGAACCAACTGACTGACATCACTTGCAGCGCTTGGCAAATTTGTGTGCATCTCTGAAAATGGTCAGCTAGAAAAACCCGACTACAAAATCTTCGCAGTGAAAAATGGCCTGAAAAATGACCACCATAGGCTTCACTATGGCAAAAAGATAACACACTAGAGATTTCAGAGTTGGGGACTCACCTCCTGATAATCTGATCGGCTCCAATGCGGAAGAGCAAGGGGTCGTCCCAAAAATAAAATTTGGCCTCAAAAATGAATTTGAGTTTGTGGTCCATGGATATGTTCGTAGGAATCTTGCCTACGACAAGATAATTTGCGATATTCATGTACCAAGGAAACTCGACAGAATTAATTGCCAAAAGAGACTCATCTAGGAATTGATTTGAAATAGGTGGGGAATAAGGAATGTGGGCTAGGTGTAATTGAGATAAGTGATCCGCCACAACATTATGCTCTCCAGCTTTGTCACGAATTTCGACATCAAATTCCTACAAAAGAAGGATCCATCTGATAAGATGGGGTTTGGCATCCTTCTTTGCCAACAAATGCCTCAGGGCGAAATGACCTGTGAAAATTATCACTTTGAACCCAAGCAAATATGATTGAAACTTCTCCAACCTAATACTACTGCTAGCAGTTCTTTCTCAGTGACTGTATAATTACGCTGAGCCTCATGCAGCATCTTGGTAGAGTAGTAAATTACGAAAGGATGTCACTCCTGACGTCGGCCTAGACTGCTCCGAGAGCGAAATTGGAGGCATCACACAATCTCAAAATCAAGAGACCAATCGGGTGGTTCAAGAATTAGGGAATTAAACATAGTGCTTCACAAGGTCTCAAAAACTCTAAGACACGAGGAATTGAAGTCGAATGGGATGTCAGCTACTACAAGATTTGTCAATGGGTGTGCGATTTTCGAGAAATGATAAATAAATCTTTGGTAAAATTCGACATGACCCAAGAATGATCTGATTTGCTTAACCAAAATAGGTGGAGGTAATTGGGATATGTCTTCTAATTTAGCTCGGTCAACCTCGAGTCCATTAGATTAGATCCTGTGACCTAGTACAATGCCATCCCTTACCATAAAATGGCTTTTCTCCGATGATAGTACTAGGTTTACCTCAATGCACCGCCTCAGGATCTTTGTGAGGTTATCAAGACAAGATGAGAAATCATCTTTAAAAATGAAGAGGTCATCCATAAATACTTCCACGTAATCCCCAATCAAATCAGAGAAAATGGCCATCATACAACACTGAAATGTCGGTGCATTGTAGAGGCCAAAGGGCATTCACTTGAAAGCGAATGTTCCAAAGGGACACATGGAAGTAGTCTTGTCTTGATCTTCCGGGTAAATTGCTACCTAATTATACCTAGAGTTTCCATCCAAAAAGCAAAAAAGACTATGCACGGGTAACTATTCTAAGATCTGATCAATAAACGATAAAGGAAAATGATCCTTCTTGGTAGTCATATTTAGTTTCCTATAGTCAATGCAAACCTGCCATGAAGTCGTGGTGTGGGTTGGGATGGATTTGCCCTTATCATTTTTTGTGATGTTGAGTGCCACTTTCTTGGGCATTATCTGGATAGGACTCATCCATTGGCTGTCGGAAATAGGATATATAATGCTTGCATCCAGCCATTTAATGATCTTCTTCTTAACAACCTCGAGCATATTCGGATTCAACCATCTTTAAGGTTGTCTAAAAGGCTTCACCTCCTCCTCCGTGTAAATATGATGAGTGCAATACAAGGAGCAAATCCCACGGTGATCAGCAATGCTCCACCCAATAGCAACCCCATGGTCTTGTAAAATGGAAATCAATTGATGCTCTTGTTCCAAGGTCAATTGAGCACTAATAATAACAGGGTATGTCTCACTCTCACCCAAAAACATGTATTTGAGTGAGTCAGGTAAGGGCTTTAGTTCAGTTATGAGTGGGTGGAAATCAGAATTGTGAGTTGGAGGAGCATAATCAATAGCAGAAATCTGATGATCCTGATATGCATGAATTCCCATTGATTTGCCACTTGAAAAATATAGTTAGTCGTGGCTGTATTAATGAGAAACCTATTTGTAGTAGTCACGCCCTCTTGTGTCAATAGGGGCGATTCAGTAATCGATGGATCAGGATAATTAGACTCAGTAGTGTCATGATCAGATGAACACCCCAGACAATCAGATTTGTAGGAGAAAATGTGCATTGTGGTCGTCTCAGTCCCATGTGGATCAGGGTCTAAGAACCTTGACGATGAAGACAAATGTGACATTGGATCATTACAAAGGATCCCAATGTTAGCACAAAAAGCTGCTTCTTCGTCTTCACCGTCCCCCTCAATGTGATCACAGTCGAAGTTCCATGATGCCCTAAATATGTCCAGTCTAAGTCTTTCATTTCATAGGGCAATCTCCATACACCTGGATGCACAATCGATGTTTGCGAGGGCTATCTCCAAAAATAGGCGATCCAAAATGATCGGTGCATCATGGAGATTAGGAGGAACCTCCATATCGAGAATGAAAAAGTTCATGGGAAAGTAGAATCTATGGACCTTAATGATCATGTTCTCAACCACCACCCTCGGTGGTTTTACTAATCGATCAGCCAGCTTAATGGTAACCAAGGTGGGTTTCAACTCCCCGAATTGAACATGATCATATACCGTGATGGGAGTTAGGTTGATGGATGAACCCAGATCAAGAAGGGTCCGATCAAATGGAACATCCTGCAAAAAGCAAGAAATGAGTAGGGTTCCAAGGTCTTTCTTCTTAGGAGGTAGGTCAGCTAGAATCACAGTGCTAGCTTCCTTTGACAATGCCACCTACAATAGTCCTTAAAGAACCTAGTGACAACAAGGATGTAATCTATATCCTCGAGGAGAGGGACCTGAATATGAACTTCCTTGAACATTGATTTTAGGCCCTCAAAATTTCACATACCCTTTTTTCATGCTAAATCTCATGTCAAAGCCTCAGGAAAAGGGATGGGAATCTCAGGGTCAATTGGCCTCTTGCCTTTATCAACCGTAGGTGGCTCCTGAGAAGAGGAAGGAGATGAACCATCCTACAGTAAAGGGAGAGAAAAATCAAGAGTTGCCTACCTAAATGGTGGGTTGTATGTCTTCTTCCCACTCCTCAATGTAATAGCTTTTGCATCGGCTTGCTATCCATGAGGTGGCAGAGTAGGGGAAGGGGCTGAATAGGTGGGGTTTTGCAGCAAAGGCAGCTAACCTTGAGCATAGCCAGGTGGTGCAGGAGGCACCTGTAATATAGCATGTGCCTATCCCTATGGTGCTTAGAACCTAGGCAGGGTGCCCTATCTGCACATATTGCGGGTTAGGGATAGGTTGGGAGGGCAAGGCTCCCTGTGGCCTATGCTCCTACAATAACTAATTCTGCATGTTTTGGATGCTCTGTATCTAGTCAGCCATGGCCTTCATGATCTGCAAGCTATCCTGAGTAGATTTCCGCAAAGATTCTTACAGTTCCTCTTTTAACGCCTCCAAAGGGTCGACTCACTTTGGAGGGTGATCGGTAGCTTGATGTAGTGGCTGATATATGGAACGAGATTGCTACTAAGATGGGAATGGCTACTGCATTGGGTACGTGTTTTGCACATTCCTGTATTGCTCGATTTGGTATTATGGATCTTGATGTGGTCTCTGTAAGTTACCAGCCCAAGAGAAATTCGGATGCTGGCACCAACCAGGGTTATACGTTTCCGAGTATGGGTTATTATGCCCATATCCATGGATAGCATTAACATCTTCATAGGTCAAATATGTCTGAGATGTATATTTGTCAAGGGAATACGCATTAAAATCATTAAGTGGGGTGTAACCCTTATTAAGCGATGCCAAATCGAGATTATTCATGGGTTCCTCATATGTAGGATCCCGCGAATATGGAGAAGATGCATCTCGAGTGAGTAAATTTACTCGAATAGGAGGGACTTGGGGTGCATAAGAAGATCTAAATATAGTAGAATTATCAAAGAATTCAGGTCGAGCTTGAATTAGTTCATCGAGCTTCTTGTCAAGCAGATCCACCTTATCCAACTTCTTGGTGATAATGTCCATATCAGCTCGAGTAGATTCGACGTAAGCCTCATGAACACTAACGCGTTGCTGTCCTGGTTTTTGGAATTGGTTCATCGGCACAACATTCAAAGAGTTCTCAGCCAAGGACTCGAACAACTTACACATGTTCTCGTTCTTTGCAAGGAAATTCCCGCCACTAGATGCATCAGCCAGATACCGATGTGTGTCATTCATCCTATGGTAAAACATTAAGCTAGGTGCCTGATTGCACAGGTTTTGTGTGTTTGAAATCGGGGTTATGAGTAACCCGTCGTCGTAGTTGCAAAACTCGTAATCAAATAAAATTTATACCGAAACTCCAAGGGAGTCCCAGATTAAACACAGGGAGGCGACGTTTACTTTCTATGAAAACCGCACTTCATTTTGTTTGTTTTTGGTATTTTAAAGTTTTGTTATTTTTTTTGTTTTTGAAGGAAGAAGACAATAAATAAATCACAAGAGATATGGAACAAATATGATATACATCATGAATGTCTATGACAATGATCTATGAAAGCATAAAAAGAGAGGGAGGTGAGAAGAAATCTCCCGAAGCAGCTGTTCGGTGAGACAACGATGCCTGGTGGAAGCTCGAACGAAAGAGGTGAGGAGCGGGAGGATGGAGGTGAGATGCAAGAGGACATCAGGTAGAGGAAAGCTTTAGTGTGGCTCTGGAATGGAGGTGAGGAGGCGGAGATGATCTGCTATCGAAATAGAGGTGAGAGGACAGCTCCAAGGCGACCTATGAATGGTGATGGGAAGAGGGAGGAATATTTGGTGAGGAAGAGGTTTGCTACACTAATAGGCACCTTGGGAGCTTGAAAGTAAGCTCTAATGGAGCGTTGGTAGGCTTGCTAGAGCTTAGGAGTAGGTGGGAGTAGAGTATGTAGAGATTGTTTCGTGAGGTGGGTGTGTAGAACTTTATATAGTGGATGGGAAGAAGAGAATCCCACGCACAGACATTCAGTGACAGCTACAAGCATCACTAAAGGCCGCTCGAGCTGTCGCTGAAGATCCGTGCCTCTTCATTGCCTTGGCTGGCGCACGCACTGTGTAGGCCATTTAGTGATAGCTACAAGTGCCACTAAAGGCCTGTGTCGCTGAAGATCTTCACGTATCCCTGTTCCTCATGCTTCGTTGGCATGCGCATCATGCTCTTTGTCAAGTGCGCATGCACTCGCGTGCTGGTGCTATGCGCGTAGGTGCTGCGCTGTCGCTCCGCACAGGCACTACTGCTGCTGCATGCACGCGCATGCACTAGCTGCGTTGCCGCCAGCTGAATTGAGGAATTGGGGGGGCTGTGGGGATTCGAACCCGCACCCCTCCTTTGGGAGTGCCTCTCTCCAACCAATGAGCTAAGACGTCCAGATCGTCGCGCAGATGTCTTAATGCATGCGGTGGAGATGAAACCTCAGCCGTTGGATTTTGATCCAACGGTTGTGGTGCGATATCAGCGATGATGAGGAGGCAGTGCTGGGATAGCTAACCGGTGTTGGGCGTCCTGGATGGCGCCATCTGGGCCATCCATTCTTCTTTCTGTTGCAAACGGTGCCACAGTGCTTGGATCGAGTTGATTTCAGTGTTTCCGAACTGCGATCATTGCTCCGGATCCATCCGTATGGTTGGATTTTTCATCCAAAGCCTGTAAGGATGTTGCATTGCCCTCCTAGCTGTTGATCTTCCTCGGACTTCATATGATGCTACGGGACTCCGATCTAGACAATTTTGAAGGTGTTAACCTCCGATCGTCATCTTGATCAAATCTGTATGGTCTGATCGTCCATCCAAGGCCCTGAAATAAATCCTCTTCTCTCCTGACAATAAAAAGGACCTAATTAACCTAAAATATATACAACTACTCCAAATGCAGAATGATGCATGCTATGCAATATTTTTAACATGAAATGCAAATCTAAGCCTAGGAACATGCATGAATAGGCATTTTATCTTCAATTATTGTGTCTATATCATACCCCCATGCCTATCTTTTGTTAGTCCCTAACAAAATTAAACTACATGCTTTGTATAAAATCAAAATTAGGATTAAATCACTTAGGCCTAAGTCATTTATTAACAATAGAAAATTTCAACTAAGGTCCTAAACTACGAAGACTCAACAGTACCCAGGTGTTTGCCAAAATACAGACTGCCCAAGTCCTTGCCTTATTTGAAAAGGGAAGATACATTTTTTTTTGCTTTTCTTCTTTTCTAGCTTTTTTGTACTTTTGGAGTTTGAGAGTTCCGAGATAACTGTTTATAGCTACCCGACTCGAAAAAGACTCTAAGTACTAAGCATCTAGTGAAAAGAGTGAAAGACTCACTAGGAGGCCGTTAAAACGGACTTCAGGTTTCTACGACCCTAGGTGACCTTGCCTAGAAGTTTATATTTTCGAATGGTAGCTTTCTCCCTACTTCTTTTATTTATGGGGTCAACACAAGGGCAAATTTAGTGTATATCTCCCTGATTTATTCTACTTCC
The DNA here is from genome assembly GCA_037157565.1 of Thalassia testudinum. Classification (NCBI taxonomy): domain Eukaryota; kingdom Viridiplantae; phylum Streptophyta; class Magnoliopsida; order Alismatales; family Hydrocharitaceae; genus Thalassia; species Thalassia testudinum. Next base: position 17,426,331 of record JAZHRO010000062.1, on the reverse strand, counting down.
TTGCTTCTTCCCTAAGTGTTTTGAAAATTATTGTGCATTTTTTTGAGCTAAGCTCTGGACAACTGACCAACTTGCCAGCCATACTCATGCGGTGAAGTGTGGTTTTATTTGTTTTTTTTCTCCTTTTTCTATTTTTTTTATTTTTCTTATTTCTTTTTTTTTTAAGTAGGTGGCTTCCCTGCTCTAAGATTTACCTAAAGGCAGTACAATGAAAATGGTCTTGTGGCTGGGCTTTGGACAACCGACCGATGAGCTGTTACCACTGATAACTTGCTAGCCATACCACCCTAGATAGTTCATTAGCTACCCAATTTCTAAAGAAACCACTGAAAAGTGAGTCAGTGCAAAAAACTATGTAGATGCTTAGGCTTAAAGTCCCCCCAAATCAGAGGGCGGGTTGATAAGTCGCATACTTATCATCCCAATTTATTAGCCAAATTAAAATGAATTTACTAAGTCCACATTCGAGTGGACACCTAGGCTAATTAAGCCCGAAGATCTAAAGAGTGTAAGTGTTCAGGTCCTATCGTATCATTTCCTAAAGTTAATAACTTCCAGAAGCCTAAGTTATCTTCTCTTAATTCTTTTTCTTGTTTTTTTTTTAATAGAATAAGAAAAATAAAAAATTACTCTGACAAAAAGATTATAAGATATTTCTACCCCCCGCATGCTTATCTATTGCAATGTCCTCATTGTTAAAAATGAAAGCATGCAGGGGAGTAGAAGTGGAAGAATAACACCTGGTTTCCATGAGACTCTGGTAAGCTTGGAACAGTCTTTACATGTGCTGAGTTTAGTGACTTCAGCTAGGTGAGGTCCTCAATTAAAAGTAACTAAACATTGAGGTCACAACAACACAATTCCGGGCCCCCAGGTATGGGTCCCGGAGAGTGAAAATGGGCTTGCCAAAGAGATGAACAATGAAAGTGGCAAGATGGTGGTGCAGGGAGAGCCCAAATGGTCTCTGATAGGAGTTTTTTTGATTTATTACAGAGGAAGTGTGGTTGAGTATAGAATTTGTGCAATGGTTGGGTGAAAAAGGACGATGAGGGTTTTGTGATGTGCTAGGGATTTTTGGGTACTCTAGAATACCTAATGTTTGAAGAGTTCTTCCCCAATGTTCAATTTCATCCTCACACTCTAGGTTCTTAAACCAACCATCCTGATCCTCAGAATTCCCACCCACAAGTTGGACCTCAAACTCTAAGCATTCAGGATAAGGATGTTGTTGGGTTTTATCTTGATCACGTGAATCATCCAACAAATTTTTGATTTCATGTATATCTTCCTCATCCCGTGTTGCTACAATTGGTCACATTTTTACTTTGTCCTCAATTATTTCCACAACCGTGTGATCTTCTTCCCGAGTTTGGGTTGAGTTGGCCAATAAAAGGTTGTCTAAGGTATGTATGGCCATTACTTCCTCTATTCTACCAAGCTCCTCCATCGAACCACACTTAATTTTATTCTTCTTTGAAACCTCGAAAATATTGAATCGATTTGTCTTATCCCCTGAGGCCATTTCTATATTTCCCGATTCACAATCAATCCTAGCCTTAGCAGTAGCCAGGAAAGGTCTTCCCAAAATAATTGGGGTGTGGTTGAGCTATTTTAGGGCTTCCATGTCCAGGACCTTGAAATCAGCAAGGTAATGCAAATCATTAACCTTGACTAAAACATCCTCCAAAATACCCTTGGTTTTATAATGGATCTATTGGCTAACTACAAGGTTATGTTAGTGTGTTTTAGGTAGCCTAGACCCAATTCCATGTGCAGTGAAGTGGGGATCACATTAATGGAAGCACCCAAGTCGAGGAGGGTCCGGTCAGAAGTAATGTTTCCTATTATGCAGGAAATCAACGAGGCTCCCAGGTCCTACTTCTTAGGAGGCAGCTTGTTTAGGATCAATGTGCTTGTGTTATTGGACAAAACTACTCTCCTATTGATTTCAAATTTTGCTCTATGCCTTTCTTTATATGCATTCAGTAAACCTATGCCATAGGCGGGGATTGATCTGATAGTCGCGAGGAGTAAAATGATTATCAATTTGAAAGCCTGAAGTAAGGACATCCTTTCCACCAGTTTCTCCTCAGACTTTTTCTGTTTGCCCATACAACAACAACATACTCCTGAATCAAACTGATGTTTTGTTGATCAGATTCTTAGTTGGGAGTTTGGAATTCTTACTACGGGGCCTAATGGGGTTGACATGGGGTTGGGTAGGTCCCTTGTATCTACTACCACTCCTCAAGGTGATGGTGTTTGCTATGGCAAAATGCTGTTGGTTAGTGCTTTGGGGAGGGTTGAACAAAACAGGAGGCTCCCGATTGATTATGGTAGGAACTTGGTTTGCTCCGGGAGAGGCTGGGGTAGCCTGATAAATAGCATGAGCTTGAGCATGCGACTCCCCATCATTACCAAACCCTTGAGGCCCAGCGCCTCGATTTTGTACATTCCTTGGGTTTGGTACAAATTGCGATGGTAGAGATCTGGGCTATCGGTTGTTTGTACTAAGTCCGGATTGCAAGGTGTCCAGCAAAGTTTTCATCTGTAGCATGAGCTGGAGCATTGACCCTTTCATTTCTACCATTTTCAGGACAAGTCAGCCTGCTCGGCAGGTTGTTGAGCATTCCACATGGGCTGATTAACCAGATTCAGAGGTGATAAACTCCAGTTTATCATCATTCTTATGCATTAAAACAAACCTAGCTCTTAGGATTTTACTCCGTAAATAGGCTTTTAGGCTGCATTTAGGCATAAACTAGGTTAGGCATGCATTGCATTTTTTATTATTTTTTTGATATGTTTCTATGAGAGTTAGGGATGAACAGATTTACAGATCCCTAAAACCCTAGCACTCAAGAAGGCAAATGGTGAAGGAGAAGCTCTGACTAGTTGGAACTCAGCTTGATCTAGCTCACCACAGTTGGAACCTAGCTCACTTGAACTAGGGTTAGCTCATCCCAGCTCCATTCAACTAATCACAGCTGAATGGCAGCTCAAGAGAGTTCATCTTAGCTCACCCTAGCTCAAGTCAGCTCAGATCCAGCTCAACCTAGTTGAGTCTAGCTCATTTTAGCTCCCATAAGTCCACAAGGAGCTCTAGCTAGCTCAGCTAAGTTGACTGGAGTTCACCCCAGCTCAGATCCAGCTACATCCAGCTCCACTCAATCCCAGCCAGCTGAAGATAACTTCATTCCATCTCAGGAAGCTCAAGTCTAGCTCTTGGGGACTCAGCTTAGCTCAAATTAGTTGAGCTAAGCTACCTTAGCTGCCTCAACCAGCTTGATCCTCCTTGAGAGCATTAGACCCAGCTCACCTCAGCTCATTATGGTAGAAGCCAACTCACTTTAGCTTGGCTTAGCTGCTAGCAAAGAACTAGCAAGCTAAGCTAGCTAGAGTAGCTCCATGCCAGCCTCTTCAGCAGCTGGCAGCTCCAGTTCCAGCTCTAGACTTCTCCTTCTCAGGTCCTCCCTTCAAACCCTAGCTCTAATACCTCCTCCTCTACTCCTCCATTAGCTAAGCTAGCTTACCTTAGCTTAGCTATGCTCCAACTTCCTTGGCTTGTACCACCCTAAAAACCCACCTAACAACTCCACCCAACTAGCTCCACCTAAGCTCCACATAAGCTAACCTACTTGACGCCAACCTAGCCAACCCACCACCTCCAAAAGACACCTAAAAGTGGCGCCAAAACCACCCTAACTACCCCCTTGTTGGCGCCACTTTTCCCTCCAAAAATCCCCTTCATCTCCACCACACATCTACCCTTAAACCCATCTCCACCCTCCACATAACCCATTCTTCTAGAACCTTTCTTGGTGCCACCTAAGACTCCCTTGTAGAAGCTATTTTGGCACCAACTTCAAGGGGTGCCACCACCCATAACCACCCCCTAGGTGTCCCTTGGGTTGGCGCCAATTACCCTTAGCCATAGGATCCCCAACCACCTCCATCTTCCCATCTTAGCTCTCCATTTCAAGAGTCACCTTAGCCCCCTTCCTACTCTATATAAACCCACCACCTACCACCATTTTAGAGCATCCTCCATTAGTGTATTATTCCACCTACATCCACCTATACATACGGCCAAGGAGGAGTAGATTAGAAGATTAAGGGGGCACATCACTAGCCCCTTTGGTGCCTTCTCCCCACTCTCTTCAACTTGGGCCACACCAAGGGGGAGGACTTTTCTACTTCAAGGAGGATGGCCAGGCAAAGGATAAGAACCTAGGGTGGACGTCCGCCCTTGGATAAAAGCTTAGGGCATGCCCCCTTAGGGCTTGCTTTGGAGGAGATCACCTTGGCGGAGCATATCAAGGAAGGAGTTGGAGGACTCTTTTCAAGCTCGAGAGATACCAAGCTTGGAGCAAGAAGCCCTCTTCTTCACCATCTATCTAGAGGATTTGTTTTTTATTTTATTTATTGTAATTTTCTAGTAGTAGAAGCATTCATCTACTAGGCTTTTCTGTAAAACACTTTCTCATTATTCTAGTTGCCTTCTTTGCAATTTATTTAGTTGCATTTTTAATTGCTTTGTTTTCAGCATTCTTCACTCCCTCTCCCTAATTATTCTAGGCATCCACTTGCCTAGAGTGAGCTTAGGGAGAGGCTCTACTTGCCACTTTAGAAGTAGTATATTGACTTGAGTGTAAGTCACTTTCTCGCCAACAATTTTGCATGTTGCCTTAATTTCAAAAACATAAAAATGATATATTGAAAAAGACCAAAAAGAAAGTTGAGATCTATTTTGTAAGCAAGAGAATTAATTTTGCAACATATTGCCTCCTTGGATGACCCTAGGTACTCCGACTATCTAGGTTTATAAATTTAAGAGTTGATCGATTTTGCGCATTACAACGACGTATTTTACAAACCGTGTAAAATCGCTATCACTTTTTGGCGCCGTTGCCGGGGAGGCACGGCTTTGCTATTCTTTCTCCTGTTGCTTGAAGTAGATCTCATCCCCTTCTCTTTCTTCTCTTTCGTGTGTGCAGGAACTATTGCAGGAAGAAAGCGGGAATCTGGAAGCGAGAGCTCAAAGTTCCTTTTCTTCCCGCGAAATTCAGGTTGGTTCCTCTTTCTGGTCACATAATTAATTAAAACTACCAAAAACATATTAAACTTGGCTTTCAGGATCCCAAATACTTTAATTAAGTGGAGTGGTGCCCATAAAAATCCATTGTTTGCTTGAATGTTTCTTTAACACCACTCCATTGCAAGTATTGGTGTTCTATTTTTTGGGTCTAGATTTCTGTTCGGACTTAAAAAATTGATTCCTAACATCACAGACCTTCTAAAATCATAAAATTTCATACAATGATTCCAAATTGAGTTAGGAACATCTGTTCCAAATTTTAGATCAATTGGCTTTGTATTTAATTATTAAAAATTCATGGACTGCAGAGGGGTCACACCCTCTAATCTTCCTATTTTGCTACTGCCCGTGAATTTTTAAAATTTTTATGCTCATCTAATTTTTGTGAAATTTAGTTTTCTATAATCCTTGTGAAATTTTACACATCATATAAAATCATCAAAATTTTCTGAGGTCTGTGGTAATACTAAAAAGTCCAAAATATCCACAAATATCATTTCTGGACTTTGACACCAGTACAATTAAAAATTCAAAACAAATATCAAAAAAATTTATAAAATATTATAAAAATATTTTATGGAATCCTTGTTTGATTTCACATAAGGTAGTGGTGTTGGTTGCATTGTTTGGACCACTACCTATTCAGGAAGCCTAAAAAAATTCATTGGTAGTCATTTTCTGTATTAGGAGTCAGCTCCAATTAGGGTTTCTTTCTTGTTTTTTTTCTAGTCCCACAATTTAAAGGGAATATACAATCTCCCATACAACTTGTTTTTCCTTTGATTGTGGATTTTCAAACTTATTTGAAAATTTAACAAGAGAAACCCTAAAATGCATTCAATTAAATTGAATCCTAAAAGACATAAATACAAAAAATTGTGTGATAACTTGATTTTCATTGGAGCCACTCTCAAATTCCTGCACACACACAAAAAAAAATCGAAATAACAGGGCAACAACCCAATTAATGCCCTCCACATTCTGTGTGCACTGTAGTATCCTAGACCTAATTAAAACTTGTAGCAACTTGACCCCTAAGGCTTCATCAACTTAGGCTTGCTATCTAGGTCTTAAGTTTTCTTTAGTTAGTACCAATTCTGTCATCTATATCTGGTCTTCAGGCTAAGGGGCCGTGTCAAACGACCAGGCGCGGGTTTGTACAAGCACCTGGGGTTTTCCCTGGGTAAAGTTTGGGCCCAAACCTTCCCTTAAGCAACTTGGCTAGATTTATTGACAGAACGGGTATTCACTTTTGATTACTTATTTCCTATGTAGACCAAGTCTTAGGTTTATTTTTAGGGAGTCACACTTAAGTAAGGTCTAGCTTTGGTTGTTTGATTTGCACACTTTCTCTCGTCTCTTTCTCTTCTCCTCCCCTCCCATTCTTCCATTTTATGCACGGGCGATGGTCTCAAAATCCGCACCTGGAAGGACCATTTGATTTCGCCCCCCGCGTAAAAAGACCACTTTTTCTGTCTTCTTCTCCTTCTAAAAAAATGGAAAATCAGCAAAATAGGTCGACTAACCTTCCACTTCCACCTCTAACCTTACCTCTAACCCCACTACTAACCCTAATTCTAACCCTTCCACCCAAAACCCACCCACCTTTAACTTCCCACACTTGGAGCTCCCTAATCTTGAATTGCCCCAAACACAACATCAAGACCCCCTGCCTGATCTTTTAGAATTGATGGTTGAGCAGATTGATAAATTAAATTCCAATCAACAAACATTGACTAGGAACACCCAAAACCTAGCCAATCAAAGGCCAAACCCACCACCCCGTCAGCAGCCTGTTATTCCTCTAAAAGATTTTTATGATCCGTCTTATTATGAGGAATGACCAGGGGTGGTCATACCAGAGGGGGACTTTGAGATCAAGCTTGCAGTCCTGAACCTAATTAAACACTTTTATGGCCTTCCTAGGGAAGACCCTTTCAGCCACCTTGAAGAGCAGACTCTTCTTGCACAGACAACCCGTTCCCGAAATGTGCAAGAAGACATATGGCTGATGCAGCTTTTTCCATTATCTCTTAAAGATAAGGCTGCTTATTGGTTCAGGACCATTGGCCGACCCATCACAACTTGGCCTCAGCTCAAGTGCGCCTTCCTCAAGAAATTCTTTCCCATAGGTCGTACCAATTCCTTGCGAAGATCTATTCCTTTCACCAAAAATCTGGTGAGACTTTCCATGATTCTTGGGAAAGATTTCAAGATCTCTTAAGAAGTTGCCCGCACCACGAGATTCCTTTATGGCAGCTCGTGCAAATCTTCTATCATGGATTAGAAGATCAAATCTGACATTTTGTCGATGCCTCGTGTGGAAGCAACTTCTTAAATAAAGATGCTGAAAGTGCCTATGACCTTTTTGAAGAAATGAGTGAAAACTCATTTAATCAAGCTTCCATGAACACATTTTGCAGAACTCAAAACCCACAGTTCAGTGTTCATGAAGTAGGCACTCAATCTATCCCTATCACCCAAGACGATCTTCAAATGATCACTCAAAAACTCAACCAGATGCATATTAATCAAAAGAAAATTGAGGAAAGACTAGCCACATCAACCCAAGCTCCACATAGTCCACATCGAACCCAATTTAACTTTCCACGAAGGGAAAATTTGCACAATCTCAACAGTACTCCTGCTGATTATTACCAATATTCTGAGGTTGCCCATAATTCATTGGGGAATTACAACTATCCAGATCTTAACCCCACTCACAATATTTCTGCCATCCAGGAGCCCTTTAAAAATTCTTCCAATTGGAAAAATTACTCAAACTACTCCTAGAATAATCAGGTTCCTTCCAAACCAGATCATTTTAAGGGGTATGGGTCGAATCCAACCTTTCACCCTGGGCCATCCCAACAAGACATCAATGCCCAGATGATGTGAACCCTGCAGGAAATGCAAACAAAAATGACGGAAGTAACCCGCACCATCACAAATCTGAACAACCAGATTGGGGTTACTCCCATGCAAAGACCTGCAGGACATCTTCCGTCCCAACCCATGCCCAACCCTAATCACCAAGGGAACCAATATCTAGGCAGAACTCCACACTACCCGAATCAGCCTCCTCCTAATCCACCACCTTAGCAGCCTCCCAGGTTTCGTCAATCACAGCCCCCCCCACCTCCTCCAAATAATAATCCGACTGCACATGCAGTTACTTTAAGGAGTGGGAAAACCACCACTGATCCCAGGCCTTCACACAAACCTGGTGAAATTCCTGTGCAAATTGACTCCCCACCTCTCCATCAGGAAGAAAAAGAAAAACGACAATCTCAAGACATGATTCCTATCCCTTTCCCACAAGCACTCCAACCCACCACCACAAAAAGAAGAAATTTGAGCCCACTACAGAAGAACTCATGGATCTATTTCGGCAAGTTCAAATCAATATTTCTATCCTAGATGCCATCAAATATATACCTGCCTATGCCAAATTTTTGAAGGAGATTTGTACTCCTAAAAGGCAGGCCAAAAATCTAGGACAGGTGCATCTTTCGAAGACAGTAAGCTCTGTCATATAAAGTAAGCTACCTCCTAAGTTGAAAGATCCGGGGGTGCCTTTAATTTCAGTAATTATTGATGATACTACCTTTAATCGTGCCCTCCTTGATCCTGGTGCCTCAGTTAATATTATTTCCACAATTTTATTTGAAGAATTTTAGATCGGTGAATTAAAACCTGTCGAGGTTACCCTGCAATTAGCCGATCGATCTACAATCAAACCTCGTGGGATTGTCGAGGATGTTTTGGTCAAGGTCCATAATTGTGTCTTCCCTGTAGATTTTCTGGTTCTTGGCATTGAGGTATCTGAATAATTACTAGACTCCCCAATAATCCTTGGACGCCCTTTTCTGGCCACTGCAAAGGCAAATATCAATTGCCACACAGGCAAGATGGATATCACTTGTGCCGACCAAACTATCACTTTAGATATTTTCAAATCCTTCAGGAGATTCCATGATGATAACTTTTTTGAGGACTCAGATACGGAAATTTCCAATATGGTGGAGACAATGTTGATAGATACCTTTACCAACCACAATTTTTTTGAGAATTCTGATTCCGAATCAATGGTTGGCGAAATCTGTGACCTGGAGACTTGTCTTGACCCCAAATCCATTCCTGATGCACCCCCTGATCACCCTAACCCACCCACTATTCACGCACCTAATTTTTCTACATTAACTTCACCCAATCCTCACCATCCCTTCCCCGACTCCTTTCTTACGGACCTACCACCAACCCCACCCGAGTTTGGCATCCAACCTAATTTAAAACCATGGCCAGACTCGGGCTACACTTATCATTTTCCGTCCAACTTTGATCCCAATATTGCTTCTAATCGATTTTCTAGGGATCTAGAAGAAGACACCTTTTTTGCGGGCATCCAAGTGTCCAACTATTTACATGATTTTTCGTCTTCCGTGCATACCTTCACGCCCGGCTGAATGGCATAAAAGATAGCACTGGATGGGAGGTAACCCATCATTTTTTCCTGCTTTCCTTTTTTCTTCTTTTTCCAGGTTTTGATCATCCTAAACCCGACCGTTCTTCACTAAGGTGATCCCTTTTCTCTCCTAATGCATGAGGACATGGCATATCTTAAGCATGGGGGGGGTGTTTCTAAAATTTGACGATCGATTTAGGATTTTCAAAACCTAAAAACATGCATTTTCTTTTGGTATTTTATTTTCCTGCTTGCATACCCAAAAAAATAAAAATGTTGAAAACTTTTTGAGGAAAAATTTTGAAATCGGGACTAAGGTCGAAAAATTCACTTTTGGTACAATGGGATTTAATCTTTAACAAACTAGGGAAGAGGATGTGGATCTGATAATTAAAATTTCAGGATCTATTTTAGACTAGATCAGATATCCTTCTCCAAAAATTCCACCTGAACTCATGATAGTTCAGGTGACTTGATCCTATTTTGTAATGTGGAAAGTATTTGGCTTAGTTTCTGATTTAAAAACTTGCATGTCTTGAGGAACTTCTTGCGTCAATTTTCACACACAAGACAACACTTAAAAACAACTAAAAATTTGAAAAACTCCCTTGTTTGGACTTAGTAAAAGTCTGTAGCAGATCATTGGTTTGAGTTCCCACCGTCGAGAAGGAGGAAAATGCCTCCATTGAGGACGCGATGTCAACATGTTACCGCCTCGGCACTGCTCCATATCTATATTTCAAATCTTTAGATTGAGCATTAAAGCGCATTTTAACAGCTCAAGTGTCATGGACGGTGCTCTACCTATAGTGTCGAAGCAAGAGCTTGAGTTTGCTTGGAGCGCCCCTTTACACCACATTGTGTTTTGGGGTTGTGAGCTCCTGGGTGGTGTCATGGACAGTGCTATCCCGAAGTACTGGTGTCAGAGCCCCCTCGAGGATTGGTAACGGGAATGATGATCTCGACACATCTGTTGTAAGACTAAGCTAAAAATAAGCATGGGGGAGAAAAAGAAATATAATAATAAAAAATAAATAAATAAATTAACACGGCCTTATAAATGTTGGCTTTTCACAAGCACAGACACAAGGTTTTAAAGGATTTTGCAAGTTGCGAATCAGATTCATGAGCCAAAAAAATCAAAAAAATAAAAATTTCAACTCATCTGAATTAACAAGGGGTTAATTTGTGAATTTTCTGGAGGATATATTGATCCTGTTCTGTCTAATGGTTGGATCCAAAAATAAATCCCGATGTTTATCTTTAACAAATCCTGTACCTCCTATGTTTAGATCAACCAAGGTCCCTTAATCTTTTTCTCCTCAAAAGTCGAAAAAATTAGATTTCCTAAAAATTCTGTTTTCCAAAAAATTTGAAGTTTTGCTAAGAGACTAGCAAAAGATAAGCATGGGGGTGTGATAAATGCCAGTTTATCAGCATTCTTATGCATTAAAATAAACCTAGCTCTTAGGATTTTACTTCGTAAATGGATTTTTGGCCTGCATTTAGGCATAAATTAGGTTAGGCATGCATTGCATTTTTTATTGTCTTTTTGTTATGTTTTTGTGAGTGTTAGGGATGAACAGATTTATAGATCCCTAAAACCCTAGCACTCAAGAAGGCAAATGGTGAAGGAGAAGCTCAGACTAGCTGGAACTCAGCTTGATCTAGCTCACCACAGCTGGAACCTAGCTCACTTGAACTAGGGTTAGCTCATCCCAGCTCCATTCAGCTAATCGTAGCTGAATGGCAGCTCAAGAGAGTTCATCTTAGCTCACCCTAGCTCAAGTCAGCTCAGATCTAGCTCAACCTAGTTGAGTCTAGCTCATTTTAGCTCCCACAAGTCCACAAGGAGCTCTAGCTAGCTCAGCTAAGTTGACTAGAGTTCACCCTAGCTCAGATCCAGCTACATCCAGCTCCACTCAACTCCAACTAGCTGAAGATAACTTCATTACAGCTCAGGAAGCTCAAGTCCAGCTCCCGGGGACTCAACTTAGCTAAAATCAATTGAGCTAAGCCACCTTAGCTTCCTCAACCAGCTTGATCCTCCCCGGGAGCACTAGACCTAGCTCACCTCAGCTCATTATGTTAGAAGCCTGGTCACTTTAGCTTGGCTTAGCAGCTAGCAAAGAATTAGCAAGCTAAGCCAGCTAGAGTAGCTCCATGCCAGCCTCTTCAGCAGCTGCCAACTCTAGTTCCAACTCCAGACTTCTCCTTCTCAGCTCCTCTCTTCAAACCCTAGCTCCAATACCTCCTCTACTCCTCCATTAGCTAAGCTAGCTTAGCTTACTTAGCTATGCTCCAACTTCCTTGGCTTGTACCACCCCAAAAACCCACCTAACAACTCCACCCAACTAGCTCCACCTAAGCTCCACATAAGCTAACCTACTTGGCGCCAACCTAGCCTACCCACTACCTCCAAAAGGCACCTAAAAGTGGCGCCAAAACCACCCTAACTACCCCCTTGTTGGTGCCACTTTTTCCTCCAAAAATCCCCTTCATCTCCACCACACATCTCCCCTTAAACCCATCTCCACCCTCCACATAACCCCTCCTTCTAGAACCTTTCTTGGTGCCACCTAAGACTCCCTTCTAGAAGCTATTTTGGCACCAACTTCAAGGGGTGCACCACCCATAACCACCCCCTAGGTGTCCCTTGGGTTGGTGCCAATTGCCCTTAGCCATAGGATCCCCAACCACCTCCATCTTCCCATCTTAGCCCTCCATTTCAAGAGTCACCTTAGCCCCCTTCCTACTCTATATAAACCCACCACCTACCACCATTTTAGGGCATCCTCCATTAGTGTATTATTCCACCTACATCCACCTATACCTACGGCCGAGGAGGAGTAGAGAAGAAGATTAAGGGGGCACATCACCAGCCCCTTTGGTGCCTTCTTCTCCCCACTCTCTTCAACTTGGGCCACGCCAAGGAGGAGGACTTTTCTACTTCAAGGAGGATGGCCAGGCAAAGGAGAAGAACCTAGGGTGGACGTCTACCCTTGGAGAGAAGCTTAGGGCATGCTGCCTTAGGGCTTCCTTTGGAGGACATCACCTTGGCGGAGCATATCAAGGAAGGAGTTGGAGGACTCTTTTCAAGCTCGGGAGCTACCAAGATTGGAGCAAGAAGCCCTCTTCTTCACCATCTATCTAGAGGATTTGTGTTTTCTTTTATTTATTGCAATTTTCTAGTAGTACAAGCATTCATCTACTAGCTTTTCTGTAAAACACTTTCTCATTAATCTAGTTGCCTTCTTTGCAATTTCTTTGTTGCATTTTTAATTGCTTTGTTTTTAGCATTCTTCACTCCCTCTCCCTATTTATTTTAGGCCTCTACTTGCCTAGAGTGAGCTTAGGGAGAGGCTCTACTTTCCACTTTAGAAGTAGTATATTGACTTGAGTGTAAGTCACTTTCTCACCAACAATTTCGCATGTTTCCTTAATTTCAAAAACATAAAAATGATATATTGAAAAAGACCAAAAAGAAAGTTGAGATCTATTTTGTAAGCAAGAGAATTAATTTTGCAAACATATTGCCTCCTTGGACGACCCTAGATACTACCACTATCTAGGTTTATAAATTTAAGAGTTGATTAGTTTTGCGCGTTACAACGACGTATTTTACAAACCGCGTAAAATCGCTATCAAGAGGCAACTGAGTATATACATGACCCGAACCCATTGGTTTTTGCGGTACATAGTTGTTGGGTCGATATTGGGTCTGTTGACCCTAATCTTTCCAAGAGAAGTTAGGATTATTTTTACAACCAGAATTATAGGAATTCGAGTAAGGGTTGGACCTAACATTCTCCTGCACAGCTTGAACATCCTCATAAGATGAGGATGAAGAAGGATCAATAAAACTGGGATCAAAGGCCCCATTTTGGAACCCATAAGGTTCCGAGAATAGTTGGTCCGAAGGTCTAGCTGACTCCAGCTGGTTCACAAACTCCTGTCCCATAGGAGCTTGCGAAGAATGGAATCCCGATCCCTGGGATTGAGTGGATCTAGAAAAATTAGAGTTTCTAGACATCCACTCTTCCATTTGTTTAACAACCAGATCCATCTTATCTAATCTCTTGCAAATCAATTCCATATTAGATGTATGGGAATCTTGGACCTCATTGGTATTTGATCTAGTTTGTTGGGATCGGTTGAAGGTTTCCATGGAGTTGTGGTTTAAAGAATTTTCACTCATTTCCTCAAACAAATCATATGCGCTATCTATGTCTTTGTTGAGGAAATTGCCTCCGCAAGAAGCATCACATGATTACGGAGTTGATCATTCAACTCGTGATAAAAAATCTGTACAAGTTGCCATTTAAGCACCTCGTGGTGTGGACACTTCCACAACAGATCCTGGAATCTCTCCCAGGCCCCATGAAAAGGTTCCCCCTGCCGCTGGGCAAAAGTGGTAATTGCCCGTTGCAATGCATTGGTTCGCCCAATTGGGAAGAATTTCTTCAGGAAGGCAGATTTCAAAGCTGTCCAGATAGCAATCAGTCTTCCAATGGTACGATACCAATGTGCGGCCTTATCCCTATGTGAATGGGGGAAAAGCCTCATGAGCATCTATTCTTCATCCACATTCTACGATTTGGTGGTCTGAACCAGAGTGATCAGGTCCTCCAAATGTTGGAATGGGTCCTCTGAGCCAAGCCTGTGAAAGTGTTTAATTAGACTCAAAACTTGGGGCTTGATCTCAACATCTTCGGTGGGGATCACAACTCCGGGACGGTCCTCATAATTTGAAGGATCATAAAAATCCTTCAAGGGCCAAGTGCCCTAACCATTCATTTGTTGGAACCATTGCTACATCTACTGCAATTTTTCCAACTGCCTCTGAATCAACTCTTACTGGTTCAGGGGCGAGGGAGGTGGTTATTGATCATCCATGGGATCTGCTTGGCTAAAGCTCAACCTCCACCTCTGAGAATGGTCTAAAGGTCCTTCCAATCTATGGTTCAATGACCTCCTTCCAAGCATACACTGAAAGGAAGTCGGAAGGGCGGGGAGGAGAAGGGACCCTGCAGCACAAAAATACAAGCCTATCCTTATGTTGGGTAGTCTAAAGGTCTACAGACTCTCAGAATCCATCCTAAGATTATGGACGATTTACTCTACTTATGTTCAGGCAATCTAACTAGTTAGAAGGAGGGATTGGGGAGAAGGTTCTTCCTTTGGCTTGCACCTCTGGTTCCTAGTGTACCCCCAGCTGCGGTCATTTGACACTACTCCCCTAGCTAGGCATCAAATTGACTAGTATAAACAGGTTAATCGTGAACAATCTCAATCTGGACCCCGATGAACGAATCAGTCCTTATGGCCAATGTCTAATCAATTTTTGTTAGGCTTGGGATATTGGTGGTTTTGGAATGTGATGGGCCCTTAATTGGTTGTGCCCTTAATGATTTGTTCGAGAATGTGTATGTGCAGAACTAAAATATTTTCAAGCAAGATTATTGAGGATGAGGTGAATTTTAGGGTTCGAATCTTGCTTAGTAGCTTTTAGGATTCAAATACTAGGTATATTAAGTCAAGTTTTGTGAGGCAACCCAAGTTTTGAAAGCACGAGTTCAAGTATTTTTCCTTTGTAAATCAAGAAAATATGGAGTGCCTAGCTTGACCTAAGTATTGAATCCTATGGGGCAGCTATAAAATAAATCTCTCTTAAATTAGGTGGCACGGCCCAAACAATTCAATCAATTGGCCCAAATGCACCACCGATTAAGGATCACAAAAATGTGATTAACCTAATATGATTTCTACTCTTTTGTATTGATTTAGTGTACTGGGTCCACAGGTCGGAATCCCAATTGAGTAGATGAAAATCCAGTCCGATTATGTGCCTTCGATGTGGGTGTATGAAGTGTGTAAATTGATTCGTCCCACAGAAAGTATCTTTTTGTTTTTTTTATTTTTTAAGAAATGTTGGTGAGATGGGTGAAGGTGGCAAGCAAGACAAACAAAGCCTATCCTAGGGTTTATGCAAACGCCTAAGTAGATTAGGTCTTGGTTATGATTGTGGTGGAATGAACTAGTGGGGGGGAATGTGGGGGACACTTACAGAGTATTCTATCCGCACTTTACTCTGGTCTACCGCACTTAGATCTCCATTCTAGGGTACTTGCAAGACAGTAGATCAAAGACAAGCTGGGTTAGTCCTATGTAAATGCAAAGAAGCGCAGAAAATAATAAAGTAAATTCTGTTGCCTCCCCAGCAACGACACCAAAATGATCGCATGGGTTTCGCGTGTTAGAAATCGGGGTTATGAGTAACCCGCCGTCGTAGTTGCAAAACTCATGATCAAATATAATTTATACCGAAACTCAAAGGGAGTCCTGGGTCGAACACAGGGAGGCGACATTTACTTTGTATGAAAACTGCACTTCGATTTGTTTCTTTTTTGTGTTTTAGGGTTTTGTTATTTTTTTTGTTTTTGAAATAAAATGACAATAACCCACAAGAGAGAAATAGAATTGAATCTAATATATTGCATGAATGTCAATTACAATAATATAGAAAACATAAAAAGTGAGGGAGGTGAGAAGAAATCTCCCGAAGCAGCTGTTTAGTGAGATGACGGCGCCTAGTGGAAGCTTGGATGAAGGAGTTGGGAAGCAAGACGACGGAGGTGAGAAGCGGGAGGACGTCAGGTAGAGGAAAGCTTCATCATAGCTCTGGAATGGAGGTGTGAAGGTGGAGATGATATGCTACTGAAATGGAGGTGGGAGGACGGCTCCAAGGTGACCTATGAATGGGGATGGGAAGCTAGAGGAGTATTTGGTGGGGTAGAGTTCTGTTACACTAATAGGCTCCTTGGGAGCTTGAGAGTAAGCTCTAACAGGGCATTGGTACGCTTGCTAGAGCTTGGGAGTAGGTGGGAGTAGAGTAGGTAGAGATGGCTTGGAAGTTAGGGGATGTAGGTCCTTTTATAGTGGAGGAGAAGAGGCTAGAATAAGCATGGGACCATTAGTGACCTCCAAGTCATCGATGTAAGTCTCACTGTAGGCAGCTCAAGCTTGCTCACACCCACAGCTGGCCTTGCTGGCATGCGAATAATTAGCGACGGCTGTAAGCGTCTCTGTAGGTCCAGCTTAGGCGTTGCTGTAGCCTGGCGCCAACCGAGCACACGCCCGGCCGTAGCTGGCCCGCGCATCACGTGCTTGCATGTAGCTGGCCTGCGTATCACGCGCCCATGGTCACGCACGCGCTCTCGCACGCTGGCTGTGCGCACTCCTGCGTGCGTGTGTGCTTACGCCACAGCTGGCCATGCGATGTGCTCAATTGATGGATCGGTGAGGCTCAAGCCCGCGATAGCTGGTTGAGGGGTGGGCGCTTCACCAATGCGCTACATGGGTCAGATGGTCGCGACTACATTTTGACGCTCAGCACTTCAACCGTTGGATGCAAATCCAATGGTGGATGTCGCTCACTTGAAGGAAGAGGGAGTTCTACGGACACCAAGGGCAGTTCAGATGGTTCCACATGGCGCCATCTGGGTCATCTATCTTCATTCTGTTGTAGAGGGTGTCACGGTGCTCAGATCGAGATGATTCCCATGTTGCCAGACTGCGATCGTCACTCTGGATCCATCTATACAGTCGGATTTTCCATCCGAAACCTGTATGGATGTCGCATTGCCCCCTAGCCGTTGATCTTCCTCGGACTTCGTATGATGCTACGGGACTCCGATCTAGATGATTTTGGTGGCATTAGACTTCGATCATCATCCTGATCAGATCTGTACAATCTGATCATCCATCCAAGGCCCTAAAATAAATCTTCTTCTCTCTTGACCATAAAAGGACCTAACTAACCCAAAAATATATACAACTACTCTAAATTGAGAATGATGCATGCTGTGCAATATTTCTAACATGAAATGCAAATCTAAGCCTAGGAACATGCATGAATAGGCATTTTAACCCAAATAGATGTGTTTACATCAGGGTGCCCCCTTAATCTTCTCCTCTTCTCCTTCTTTGTCTGTGGGTACGGTGGATATAGGGTAGGGTATTTATTGGATGGGAAGGGGGGTTGTTATGGTGTTTTTTGGAGGGAAATGAAGGGATGCTGGATATTTTTGGAGGGAAAAATGGGAGGGAAATGAAGAGGTGCCTTGGTTTTCGCTCTAAAAATACCTTCTAGAAGGTGTTGATTTTGGAGGGAAAAAATAGAGGGTGGAGATGGGTTTTGATGGTGGATGTAGGGTGGGTGATGGAAGGGATAGTTGGCACCAAAATGAAGTAGAGTAGGTAGTCTTTTTGGTGGAGCTTAGGTATTAGGGTCGTAGGGTAGTATGCCATGAAGTGGAGCTACGTTGAGCTAAGCTAAGCTAACTGAGCTAGTAGAGTAGTGGAGGAGTAGCTAGGGTTTGGATGAGGAGCTAAAGTTGGAGCTACATGATATTCCTGGAGCTGATAGTAGCTGAAGTAGAGGTGCCTGAGAACTCAAAAGCTAGCTTAGCTAGCTAGTTCTTTGTTACTAGCTAAGCTAAGCTAATCTGCTCTAGCTCTTTCTAGTCTGGAGCTTAGGTGAGTTTGAACTAGTCCTCCCAAAAACTACCTAGCTAGCTGAGATAACTAACTTTCATAAAGTAGCTCAGCTTAACTAAGTTAAGCTGAGCTGAGTCTTCGAGAGCTGGAGTTGAGCTGACCCAAGGTGGTTGAGAACTTCAGCCGAAGAGGCTTAGCTAGTTGATGATAGTAGCTAATCTTAGTCAGATAGTACTTCCAGGAACTGGATGAAGCTGAGAGGAGTTGGGATCAACTAAGTTGAGCCAGCCTGAGCCCCCATTTAGCTAAGGTGAACTGAATGGAGCTAAGATGAGCTAGCCACAACTAGGTTGAGCTGGAATTGAGTTGAAGTCAACTGAGTTGAGCTAGCTTGAGCTACATCCAGCTAAAATGAGCTGAATGGACCTGAAATGAGATAGTCTCAACTAAGTGGAGCTGGAATCCAATTGTGATGAGCTGGATTCAGCTAGGATCCAACTGAATTTGGGCTTGCTCTTCATTTTCTACCTTCCAAAGTGTTAAGGTTTGTGGGATCGGACTCTCTGATTACCCCTGACACTCAAATAAACATATTAAAAACACAAAAGAATGTAATGCATGCCTAACCTATTGGAATGCCTAAAAATACGATTGCACAATTAAAACCCATGCTTATCTTTTACTAGTCGCTTAGCAAAATTAATTTTAGCAAAATGGATTTTGGGAAAGACTAATTATTTTTAAACTTTTGAGGAGAAGATTACGGCACTTTAGTTGATTGAAAGTGATAAATTGGTTTTCGCTTTCGAATAATGTGATTAAGATGATCTGTCGTTTTAGTAACAAAGTGATGGAAAATCGCTTAACAAAATAATTACAATAAAAATTACCACTCACAGAAGAGCGGGTTATGTCCACAGGGAGGCAATGATGTAATAAAATCTTGACTATTTCATATTCTTTCAATCAAGTGCGAAATCCATAATCAAATCTGACATGAAATGCGATGGAAAGAAGATGCACAATAACTCAAAAATATAAGGGTATATGTGCAATTTTTCCTCACTGAAATATTCAATAAATATGTGATGATTTTATGTAATTTTCAATTAACATGTATTAGAGAAAATTTGTGCACATTTTAATCCCAAAACCAATGTTAAACTGGTGAATATCAATAACCATGAAATTATCAGAAAGCATGAGTATGCAGTCACAATTTCACCATAATAAAATAATCATAAATTAAAATTGATTTTGGTGGCAATGGCATTCAAATGTAAATTTTAATTAACTTAAAAACAGGGGATTTTACCTATCTCCTCCTTGCGCATGGGAGAGAGGTTCAATAGAGGAAATACTCCTACAGGAGGTTGGCTGAAGCGAGGACGTCGCAGTGATGGTAGCGGTGCGTCGTGAGATGGCTGGAGCCGGCCTGCCAGATGAGAGGAGTGGCGATGGTGGAGAAGCCTGCTGCTGGCCGCGCTTGCAGGTGAAGGCATGCATGGGTGCAGAGGGTGCTACAGGGCGTGCAGAGGCGCGGAGGCATAGGTGCTGGACAGGGTGATGGCATGGTGAGGGCGCGGGAGTTGGTGCTAGACAGGCGCTGAAGAGCACTGTAGGGAGCGGTGCAGCACCTGCGGTGAAGGAAGGTTGGCCTGCAATGCCTGCAGAGGGCGCGCAAGGCGCAGGAGGTGGAAGGCGTCGACGCGGACGCTGGGCAGTAGCGGTGGATTATCAGCCATCGATCTTCTTGCACATTACAAGAATGGGTTGTTTGTGTGAGGAGAGTGAGCTTCTTAAGGTGGCTAAATGGGTCTTTAGTAGGAAGGCCATGGAAGTGCTTAATCAGGTTTAGAATAGCCGGTTTGATTTTGATGTCCCCTTCTAGAATGACCACCCCTGGTCTATCCTCATAGTTGGAAGGATCATAAAAACCCTTACGAGGAATGACAAGCTGCTGATAGGGTGGCGGATTTTGCCCTTGGTTGGCCAAGTTCGTCACAATCCTAGCCAACTGTTGTTGGTTTGCTTGTAGTTAACCCAACTGCTCAACCATCATAGAAAAGGGATTAGGTAGGGGGCTTAATATTGTTAAGGTGGCATCTCAACATTAGATAGCTCTAGGCTACGTGAGTTAAGGAGGGAAAAATTAGCATGTGGGTCAGCTTATGGGTTAGAGGTGGGTTGAGATGTGGATGTGGATGGGTCAGTGGACCTATTTTGTTGATTTTCCATTTTTTATGCAAATAAGAGGAAGAATGAAAAAAAAAGAGATCTTTTTGTGCAGGTGATGTGAACACATCTAATTGGCCTAAAATGCCTATTTATGCATGTTCTTAGGTCTATAGAAGCATCATGCATTATAAATATTACATAATATGTATCATCATGCATTTAGGTTAGATTGTATAAATTATAGGCTAGTTTTCCCTTTTTGTGGTCAGGCGACAGGGTAATATTTATCGGGGCCTCAGATTGAAGATCTAACCGTACGGATCTGATCAGGGCGACGATTGAAGTCCAACACCTCCGAGATCGCCTTGATCGGATTTCAGTAGCATTAGATAAACTTCGAGAAAGACCAAAGTACAAGGGCCAAAGTGGTGTAAAATCCATACCTCAGATGACAAATCCAACCCCACGAATGGGTTCGAATCGATGATTGCAGCCCAACGATGCAAAATTTGGTTCAATCCGATATCCGTGGCACCACTTACAAGTAAAAGAAGATAGACGACTTAGATGGTGCCACATGGCACCATCCTAGCCGCCCAAGATCATGTAGAAGCTGCCGCAGCCCTCCTTCTCATTCGCACCATCGCCTCTAGCTGTTGGATCTCCATCCAACGGCTGAGATTAATCCTTGCCCGCCTTCATATTTTTACAAAGGGAAGATGAAGATTCGATGTGGACCATTGGATCTTGATCCAATGGTCCCCATCTTGCCATGTCGCCGGCTGCTATCCTCTTCTCTCAAGCAACAAGCGATTTGGACCGTTGGATTCTCATCAACGGTCACAAGCAATGGACCCTTGGATTGTCTTTAAGACAATCCATGGGCGTAGCGCGTTGGGTGAACGCCCTACGCAGAGCGTGAGGAATGAGTTTGAGGTGCACTCCGCAACCAAGTCCGCGAAGAAGAAGCGTAGGTGAAATTGGACTGCCTGATCAAAGATGAGTGACTATGGAGGTGCAACGTGGCATGCTTGGAATCGCTCGATGCACACATGCTTGATGATGTGCTATTTGACGGGCAATCTCATGCTGAGGTGAGATCTGAAGGCACGGGCGTGTGTGATCTGAGCCGTTGACTGATGATCGAATGGTTGAGGAGGCTTGATGCTTGGTGAACATGGGTGCTACAACTAAAGGTGGATAGCTGGTGACGTGGCCACCTCTGAGCCATTGGATGCGGAGAGAGCAGTGGGGATGGAAGCGCGACTTCAGCGATGTGAGTCTTTAGTGATACTCGTAAACATCATTAAAGAGCCTAATATTAATTTCGAAGCCATAAAAGGACCCTTTTGCACCCATGACTACACCTATAGGTAGCCTACCCCTTCTACACATTTCTGCATCCCTTCTCTTCTTCTCTTACCCCCTCCAAACCTCTATGAGCTGGTCCCATACCTGATATGCTCCATTAGAACTAAAGTAAAATTATTTTCCTTCTTCTCATCCCCTTCGTGGAGCATCCTGCAGTTGTCCTCTCACCGCTGTTCGGGAAGCGGATCCCGCTGAGACGTTGCCTTGCTTCGTTCTCCATCTTCCAACTTCATTCTCCTTCATCCAGCATCTCATCTCCATCATCCGAGCATTCCGTCAATGTGGCTCGTCCTCCAAGCAGCCGTTGAGGAGGATAACTTCTCACCCCCTTCTCTTTTTATCGCTTTCTAGTTTAGATTTTCCACTTTCTAGTTATAGTTGTAATGACATTATTTTTATTATAAAATTTGTTTCTCTCTCTTTCTCTCTCTCTGTCAAGTTTTATTGTTTATATTACAATAAGGTTAGCCATCATTGTGAATGTCTCTTATAAACAAAAATTACAAAAAAATATAATTGCAGATTTAGAATCGATGTAGCCTCCTGATGATGACAATGGTTGTATGACAATGAATGATTATTGTTATGATCATGTCGTTGTAGTATAGGGTGTATAATATAACATTAAGAATGTCGTATAGTGGTGAGTATGGGTGAGTGTGCGATGGACGGTCGAGAATGGCTGTGTTCTTCGCGTGCTACAGTGCGCGTGAAGAACACAGGCTTCTCTCTGAAATGAGGGAAAAATTTCAGGAAGACCCTTGAACGAAGGGGTAGAAGAATAGCGTGCAGGTCCAAAAGTGAAAAGAACTATAACTGGAAGGGCCTTGCAGTCCTACAGAAGGGTCCCTACGGCTTGCAAAAAGGTCCAAGAAGGAGTTTTGAAGGGTAGAAATGTAATGCATGAAGGACCTAATTGTAATCTATTTATTTCTAAGCCTAAATGATGTCCAATTGCTTTCAAATTTTTACATGTGCTTAATTGAACATTTAAGACATTGATTTTACTTCTGATTTGTCTTTTCAAACTTGTTTATGTGTTCAATTGATGCATGGATCATCATTTGTTCTTTAGCTTTCAGAATATCTCATTTTTGTGACCTAATTAGGAGGTTTTAACACACATTAAAAGTTTTAGGTCTTTTCTTTAATTCCCACACTTAGCCCTTTTTATATGTTAATTTGATATTGTTTTGCTTAGTGTCTAGCTTAATTTCGGCCTTTTAGCCATGATGAGTAGCCACTCATCACCTCCCTATGTTCGACCTCGGGCATACCTTGAGCTTTGGTAAAAATTTATCTGAAATCGGATTTCCTTGCGAATTGCATTACGACAACGAGTTTTCCAAACTCAATACTTTTTGCTACGAAATTTTGATCTGTCATTTTGGCACCGTTGCTGGGGAGGCGATGCTCTTTGATTTCCCACATTTTCCACCTTACTTTTCTTTTACCTCACTTGTCTCCATTCTTATTGTGATTGCAGGTGCTCTCTTGATGAGGGAGAAAGCGATAGATTGGAGCAAAGGGTAGTTGAAGGGTTTGTAAGTATATCCCCACCACCCATCCCTTAGATTTCATTCCATCACCTAATAACGCAAACCCTAATTAACCTAGGAGATTACATCAATCCTAAGGTTAGCCTTGGTTGTTTGTTTATCACTCCCACCCACCTCACCCTCACATATATATATTTTAAAAAAAAATATGATTATGGGATTTATTTAAAGTTACACATCACATACACCCACAGAGGTACACGACCTCTTCTGATTTCGATCACTTAACCGGGAATCCAACCTAAGGACCCGGTACACCAGCACGACTTATACAAATAAGTGATTGGAAATCTGATTAGGGTAACCATCTTGTGTCCCTTAATCAAGTGGTGCAAGAGGCCAATTGATTGAGTTGTTTGGGCTGCACCACTTAAGATAAAAGTGATCAATCAATAGCTTGCCACATAGGATTCAACTTTTAGGAACTGACTAGGCACTCCACATTCTTTTTGGGTTTTAAAGGAAGATATCTTCACTTGTGCTTTCAAAACATGGCGTGCCAACTGAAACCTTGTTTAAATATACCTGAAAGTTGAATCCTAAAAGCTACTTAGCAAAATTTAAACCCTAAAACTCACTGCATCTAAAAATAATCTTGCTTGAAAACCCTGGTTGTGCACTCACACACATATTAATCAATCATTAATGGCACAACCAAGATAAAGGGATCATCATATTCCCAAGCACATTTAAACCTAAGCCTAACTAAAATCAAGTAAACGCTGGCCTTAAGGATTGGGCTCGCTCTTCAGGGCCTAGATAGAGATTATTTTTGATTAATCTGCTTCTACCATTCAATCGATGTCTAGCTAGGGGAGTAGTGTCAAATGACTACGATTGGGGGGTATCAAAGGAACCTGAGGCGAAAGCTAAGGGAAGAACCTTCTTCCCAATCCCTCTCTCTAACTAGTCGAATTGACCAAAAAAGGGTAGATCAAATCATTTTTTCCTCTCAAGATGGGTTATGAGAGTCTGTAGGTCATTAGGCTATCCCACTTAAGGATAGGTTTGATTGTTTATACTACAGAGCACCTTTCTTCCTCCCATTTTGTCATGGAACCTTCCACAACCTACACACATTTCCAGTCCTACCCTCCTGACATTTCTTATCCCCAATATGATGATTATTTTGACCCATGTTGTAATCAACCATCTACCAGTTGGGATAACTTGGATTGGGGATACAATTCTGGACCTCCGTGTTTAGGTTCTAACCTTGGATACCATGATTTTGATTTTTATCCTTCTTCGAGCTACATCGGTTATAGATCACCACCCTCCTATGGACAACATAATCTGATCTACAATCAAGAAGGATATGCAGATTATAATCCTTACCCTCCCCCAAATTACACTACATATAGGTCACCACCCCTCTTTGAACAACCCGAAGTGACCTATTATCAGGGAGGGCACCAAGAACCTCAATTCTTTTACTCCCCTAGACTGAACCCAAACCTACCCAACCCTGAATCAAACCATTTGGTTCAGGTGAACCAGGTCCAAGATAGGGTGTTGGCTAACTTAAGGAATACCATTCAATCTTTAGAATCTCAGCCAACACCCTCCATTGAAGAATTGGAGCCTCTGATTCAAATGATTGATGATCTTAACAAATATTTGTTGGATTGGCTCCAAGATGTTAAGGTTAAGGACTTGGGTGAGTTTTTACTTGGGAAATTGTCAAAATTGAGGATGACATTTATGGTTGCTTTAGTTCAACCTTGGGATGATTCCTAGGATGAACTCCCTTTAGGAGAGCCAATGTCAGAACCCGCTCATGCACCTGTAGGAGGGACACATTTTACAAGACCATGGATGACTAGATTGGTCTAAAGTAACTAGCTGAGGATGAATTGATTTCTTCACCCAAGACCCCTGAACCAAAGTATGAGGAAAAATATGTCTCCATGGACCACGAAATGATCAATGATTTTGAGGCATATATAAATACGGATCCAGAATTCTTTGATTCTGAAGGAGAAGAATCTTTATGTGAAGTCTTACCTGCATTTGAGGGAAATGATTTTAGTGAGATGACTGGGCCTGAGGAATTCGATGGATCATTTAATTGCCTAGTAATTGAGGATTTTGATCCCATCGGGGCTAGCAAAGAAAATTTAGATCTTGATTTCATGATGGAGTCAATTCATAGCCCCATTCCTCAATCACATCCCATTGAGCATAATGATGATTTTATTTTTAAGATCACCAAACCCAAGTCAATTCTAGTTCAGTCACAAATCTTCGACTTGGACAATTTAAATGGGGTGAAAAACATGCAGGTGGTCCCAGAATCCGAAATTATGATTATGGAGGATAGGAACAGGGAAATGAAAATTTGTGAAGTCAATTTCGAGGGAAGCATAATTCTAAGTCTAAAGGTTCCTATAGACCTAAAACCACCAACCTTCTACCAGTTCCCTTATGACATTTTTTATTCTAAGGATGTGCAACCCAAACACAAATTAACTGATTATCTTTATGATACTGATTTTCCTATTGGCCAACTTTTTGGACTTGGGTTGCATCCTCACAAATCAAAGGCAGGACCCCGCTTGCATACTGATCTTCGGTTCTAGGAAATTTTCATCTAGAACCTTAGATACACTCAACCCTAGGGCATGGGTCTGCACCACAATCTCATTCACATCTGTGGGCATCTCTTTGCGGGTCAAATAATTGATCTTCTTATTTTGATCCTGATTTGCACCTGTGAATTCTTTATTTTTTATTTATCTATATAGTGTGCCTAGCTGAAGGCACTAAATTCAGCACGTATATGATAGGTCGACTTTTCGCTTAGCGTTATAGTATTTAGGTGGTGGAAAAAAATCGAAGAATCAAAAACAATGAAAATAACCACTCGCAGAAGAGTGGGTCGTGTCCATAGGGAGGCAATTATGCAATCAATACTTAATTATTTAATGTTATTTCGGATAGTGCGAAATTCCTTTTCAAATTAGACTTAAAATGTGAAGGAAAGTAGGTTTGCAATAACCTAAAAAGTTAAGGGTGTAAGTGTAGTTTTCCCTCACAAAATCCTCAATAAATTTAGGATGAATTAGTGCAATTTTCATGTGATGTGTACTATAGAAATTAGTACTTAAATCAAGTCCAAAATCAATCTTTAAACTAGCCAATATTAATACCATGCAATTAGAAAGAACTGTGAGTGCGTGAATGCAATTCTGCCATAATATAATAATAATAATAATAATAATAATAATAATAAAATCGGTGGCAATGGCATTGAATGTAATTTTTAATTCTAACAAAAATAGAGGTTTTGCTCTCCCTCTTCCTCGAGAGAGAGAGAGAGCATCGGCGGGGCAGTTGCGAGGCTCGAGAGGACGGCGAGGATGGGGGCTCTCCGATGGTGGCAGCGGCAGAGGTGGTCAGAGCTGGCCGGCGAAGGTGGCCGGAGAAGGCTGCTGCCGCACGCCTGCTGTGAAGGTGCTGAAGATGGCGACGTGCACCTGCGAGCGCGGGTGGTGGTGCGGATCCTGCCGATCAGCGTGCACCTGCGGGCACCTATGGGCTGAGGTGCGGTGCAAGCGCAGCTGCAGACGCTTGCAGGGTGAAGGTTGGTGCAGGTGAGGCGGTCTGCAGATTTGAAGGTGGAGGCGTGCGCGGGCGAGAGGGTGCGCGCCTGCAGGGAGATGGAAGGCTCTGGCAGGCGCGCGGTTGTGTGCGGGCAGGTAGAGGGAGCGCCTGCAGGTGGCGTGCGGGTGCTGTGCGGTGAAGGCGCGCCGTAGGGCAGGTGCGAGCAGGCCGCGCCTGCTGATTGGTGTGCAGGTGCAGGGACGCAGCAAGGAGAGGGTGCTGGGGCACGTGGTTGGCTTTGCAGATCTGCAGGCGATGGAGAGGGTGTTGTGGCTGGCGCGCGGTTGCCTGCAGTGCGCAAGGAGGATGCGCCGGCGGCGGTGTGCAGGCTGAGAGACTTTTTCCCCGCAAGGGGAAAGAGGATGCAGTGCGGCACAGTGCACGCTTTTCTTCTTTTTCTCGATAGCCTTCTTCTCTCCCCACCTCTTCTTTTTAAGTTCTCCCCTCACCGCGTGAGTTCAGGGATTTTCCAAAATCCCCGGTCATGGCTATTGAGAAAGGCGACGCCAGAAGTTTTTCCCAATGTCTGGCGGGGGAGGGGGGAAAGAGAGTTGTGGTTGTTTTGGGAATTTTATCCCCCCACCCTTGCTCTTTATGTATTTTAGTACCTGCACATAAAAACCATAGAATTATGAAGTTATAGAATGTTATAACTTAAATTATGAGGTGTACAAATCTTCTATAACTTAATTACCATTATTAACACACCTAAATTGTATAATTAAAGATACTTAGGCTTAATAATAGTCCAATTTAATGGACTCATCAAATACCCCCATGCCTAAGATTTCTGATGGATCCAAGTGAAAGAGCAATTCGCATTAGGAGTTCGTACATCACCCTTGGCAAAAATTTCTGATGAGATAGGCAACTACATCCCTCGAGGATAAAGCAGACGATAATATGTAATTTGACCTCGGTGTTTGGCTTAGGTAGGAGATAATAAGTTAAATGGATTTGTATTTGGTGGCACACACTCTACTGGTGTTACATATAGTCTAGTACTGCAGACTCTAGCTCTCTAGACTATTAAACAAGTCAACCCTGAGAGAGGCTACATAACTGTGCTCTCCTGATGTTCCTGGGCACTCTCTTTTTTTTTTTATCTTTCTGAGATCACGAATCTCTCCAGATTTAGAAATTATACTCACTATTTGGTGGCCCTCAGGAATTCACTCAAAGTACACACCCAGGAATAGAGAGTGAAAACTACGCCTAACTCTGAAGTATCATTATCTAATTATCCAAAACTTAAGAGTCCTTGCACTAGACTTAGTGCACTAGTAATCTCTCTACTTCTTCTCACAAATATGAGGTGGATTTACTAGAAGATAGTATGCCTGACTCTCTATGAACTATCCAAGAGTTCAATAGACTACAAATGCTCATTGGTTTTCCTCAAGGATCCATTACCAAGTCTACGTGAACGTGAAATAAATGTATTGGATTCTAAACTTAAGAAGTAATAAAAGAAAAACCTCCAATAAAGGTATTTTGCTAGGGACTAACCCAATCAACTCAAGAAAAGAGGATTTTTTTTTTAAATATGTATGCAAATATTTATAAATGCTATAAACACTATAAACATTCTCAGGTTATATCCCCCCATGCCTAAGACTAACAATGTCCTCATTGGAAAAATATAGGCATAGAAGAATATCACCTGAGGAGGAGAGTGGAAGGAGCTAAGGCTCCTCAAGTCGTAGTGCGTCCAAAACCTGGCCATCTGAAAGAGTAATATACGGTTTAAGTCGCTGGCCATTTACTTTAAAGTTCACACCTGAAATAGGGTTCCTGATCTCTACAGCTCCATGAGGGAAGGTATTAATCACAACGTAAGGCCCATCCCAACGGGACTTGAGCTTTCCAGGAAATAATTTAAGTCTAGAATTGAAAAGCCTGACCCACTGTTGGGCTCAAAAGTCTTTCTAATGATGTGCTTGTCATGGAAGACTTTTGTACATTGCTTGTAAGCTTTAGAAGTTTCATAAGCTTCATTACGAAGCTCCTCAAGCTCACTTAATTCTAACATACGTGCTCTTCCCGCTTTATCCAGATTTAAGTTAACGTTTTTAATGGCCCAATAAGCTTTATGTTGGATTTCAACGGGAAGGTGGCATGCTTTTCCGTAGGCAAAACGGAAAGGAGACATACCCAAGGGAGTCTTATATGCAGTTCTGTAGGCCCAAAGAGCGTCATTTAGTTTTTTAGACCAATCCTTTCGATTAGGCCTGACAGTTTTTTCTAAAATTCTCTTAATCTCCCTATTAGGCACTTCCACTTGCCCACTCGTTTGGGGATGATAAGGTGTGGCTATCATGTGATTTACTCCCAAATTTTGGAGTAGTCTAGTGGGATGATAAGTGGGGTGATGCCCGTGACCAGATAGTTCACTATGTCAGCGAACCAAGGAGTTTTAGTTTCCACGGCCATTAGAGACTCATCAGGGAAAGTCTCTTGAATACCACCATCGGGGCTTGATGCCTCAATAGGGATCCTAGACAAGTGGTCTGCTACCACATTCTCAACTCCTTTCTTGTCTTTAATTTCCAGGTCAAATTCTTGGAGTAGCAAAATCCAATGAATTAGGCGAGGTTTGGTGTCCTTTTTAGCCAGAAGATGCTTAAGGGCTGAGTGATCAGTGAACACCACAACCTTGGATCCCAAAAGATAAGACCGAAACTTGTCCAAAGCAAATACTACAGCAAGTAATTCCTTTTCCGTGACCGTGTAGTTTTGCTGAGGATCCATAAGGGTCATGCTGGCATAATGTAGCACATGAGGTTTGCCATCAACCCTTTGACCTAAGACCGCTCCCACTGCAAAATCAGAAGCATCGCACATAAGCTCAAATGGGAGGGTCCAATCTGGCGCTTGGAGAATCGGCGCGGTAATGAGGGCTTTCTTCAAAGCTTGGAAAGCCTCGCCACATCTATCATCAAAATCGAAGGAAACATCCTTCGCTAACAGGTCGCAGAGTGGCTTAGAGATTTTACTGAAGTCTCTAATGAAGCGCCTATAAAATCCAGCATGGCCAAGGAAAGATCTAACCTGACGAACATTGGCGGGTAATGGAAACTTAGAGATGGAATCAATTTTTGCGGTGTCCACCTCTAATCCTTTCTTGGAAACTACATGCCCTAACACAATGCCTTGCTGGACCATAAAGTGGCTTTTCTCCCAACTAAGCACCAGTTTTGCCTCTTCGCAACGGGTTAAGACTTTATCAAGGTGCAAAAGGCATAGGTCAAATGACGAGCCATAAATGGAGAAGTCATCCATGAAAATTTCAACGAACTCGTCGATCATATCAGAGAAGATAGCCATCATACAATGTTGGAAAGTGGCAGGAGCATTACATAACCCAAATGGCATTCGGCAGAATGCAAAAGTGCCATAAGGGCTCGTGAAGGTGGTACGCTCCTGATCATCAGGAGAAACGGCTATCTGATTGTACCCAGAGTACCCATCAAGAAAACAAAAGTGCCTGTTTCTCGCCAATCGTTCCAAAATTTGATTGATAAATGGTAAGGGGAAATGGTCTTTCTGGGTAGCCGTGTTTAAACGGCGGTAATCAATGCAGACCCTCCAACCAGTTGAGGGTCTAGTGGTCACCAATTCTCCTTGGTCATTCTCCTCCACAGTGATTCCTGCTTTTTTTGGAACTACATGAATCGGACTGACCCATTTACTATCTGAAATGGGATAGATAATCCCTGCATCTAGCCATTTCAGAATCTCCTTTTTAACAACCTCCCACATATTTGGATTGAGCCTTCTCTGCATGTCTCTGAAAGGCTTCACGGACTCATCTGTGTAAATATGATGCATGCAAAGAGAGGGATCAACACCCTTAATATCAGCAATTGTCCAAGCAATTGCTTCCTTGTGCCTTTGTAAACACTCAAACAGAGCTCCCTCCTGCAATTTAGATAATGCAGACGAGATAATAACAGGGAGCGTGTTATTAGGGCCAAGGAAAGCATATTTCAATGTGCTCGGGAGGGGTTTCAACTCCAATTCAGGAGCCTTTTGGATTGAGGGTTTTAGTTGAGATGTCCTCACTTTAGGCAGCGGATCTACCTTCAAAGTCCAGGGTGGGGACAGAGACTTAGTGTGTATCTCCAGCAACTCTTCTAGTTCGGGCATTTTCCTTTCAGTTTCTTTACTAATCAAGGGATGGTCCTGAGTTATGACCTTCTGAAGGGGATCTCTACATAAGAGTGCTAGAGTAGTCTCTTCAATTATTTCATCAACGACCTCAATCTGAGAACAATCTTCAAATCCGGGTTGCTTGTAAGTATCAAAAACATTCAACCGGATCTTCTTGTTCCCAAAGCCCATTTTAAATGCCCCGGATCTGCAATTTATAGAGGCATTGGCTGTGGCCAAAAAGGGGCATCCCAGAATAATGGATGGCTTTGTGGGCTTATTAGACGGGTCGGTATCAAGTACCAGAAAGTCAACGGGGAAGAAGAAATCCTCCACTCTCACAAGGACATCTTCCAACAATCCCCGCGGTGTCTTAAGTGATCTGTCTGCAACCTGGAGGATTACTGGACTAGGCTTCAGCTTTCCTCCTCCCAACAGGTCGTAGACAGAGCTCGGTAGAATGTTTACCCCTACACCCAGATCGAGCAGAGCCTCGTCGATGTGTTGGTTACCTATAACCACTGAAATATATGGGGCCTCTGGGTCTTTCATTTTGGGGGGTGTTCCATGCTGAAGAACTGAGCTAACGTGGTCAGGCAGGATGACCTTAGCTTGGACCTGTTTCCTAGATCGGCGCTTCTGGGTGCATAGGTCCTTCAGAAACTTGACATAGGACGGAATCTGTTTAATTGCTTCCAACAAAGGCAAGTTAATTTGGACTTGCCTAAAAGTATCCATAATCTCTTCCGTCCTATCGTTGGCTCCAGATGAGCCAACAAAAGATTCCCCAAAAGCAGATAGGCGCTCTGAATAGGGCACCCTCAGCTTCTGAGTAGAGGGGTCGTCATGGTGGGAAAGGGGTGGTGGTAGGACAACATCCTCATTGTGGATGATTTTTTGTGAGGGAGAGTGGTGTGGCTCTTCCTCGGGTGAGATGGAAGTAGGGTCAGGTGTGGAAGGGGAATTCTGAGATGTAACCATAGGAGTGTTATCAAGCTTGTCAATCTTTTTTCCACTCCTCAACACGGTCACTGCTTGGGCGTGCTCCCTGAATACAACCCCCTTGCCCTTAGGGTTCTCCTCAGAAGAGCTAGGCAGCTTCCCCGGATCACGTTGCCTAACTGCCTCAGTAAGATGACCAATTTGGGATTGCATATCAGTAATCATCTTATTCTGAGATTGGATAACCATATTCTGATACTCTTGCATCGCTTTCATCATGGCCTTCAGTTCATCCATCTTAGAGGGCTTATTCGGAAGAGGGTTTTCATAAGAAGGTTGGTATGTGGGCTGGGGAGTTAAGGGTCTTGTATTCCTTGAGTTAGAAGCATCAGCTTGATTTCAAGAGAAGTTTGGATGGTTCCGCCACCCTGGATTATAAGTGTTGGAGTAAGGGTTATTGCGAGGGGGGCGGAAACCTTGGGCCACATTCAAGTCGGCCTGAATCAACTTAGGGAATTGGGTTGCCTGATGGCACTCCGCAGTGGCGTGCGTTGTGCTTTGGCAGATGGAGCATTCTCTTGAAGCCTGAAAAATAGAGGCTGCTTGTGGGTTCATGTCGGGGTTTGCTAAAAGCCTATCAAAATTTTTATTCAATAGTTGAATCTGATAAGCCAAATCATGAGAAGCCCCAGCTTCATGGGCCTCTATCTTCCTCTGCAAGATTGATGGTTTTCTTTCTTGATATGCAGAGGACAGATGTATGGAGTTTTCACTTAAAGTTTCAAATAACGCCCAGGATTCATCCTCAGTTCTGGTCATGAAGGTTCCTGCACAGGCTGCATCAATGGTTTGCCTATGCCTTTCAGATAATTCGTTATAGAACCTTTCGACCAACTGCCATCTTGGCACTTGATGGTGGGGGCATAACCTAAGAAGGTCATTAAAGCGCTCCCAAGTCTCATGAAATTGCTCCCCTTCTTGCTGAGTAAAACCCATAATCTCTCTTCTGTAATGGTTGGTTTTACTCATAGGAAAATACTTTTTTAAAAATTCTCCCTTAATGGTAGCCCAATCATTTACCCTTGCATCGAGGGTATGATACCAGTGCTTGGCCTTATCCTTTAGGGAGAAAGGAAATAGAGTCCTCATCAGGGCTTCATCAGTAAAGCCCTGGAGCTTCACCGTGGAACAGACCTCGGTGAATTCCTCCAAATGCCGGTAGGGGTTCTCTCTAGTAGTACCATAAAAAGAGGGCAATAAAGATATGGTACTGCTTTTGATCTCATACGGATTATCCCCTGCCGATCGTCTTAGTGCTTGTGCAGGTTGGTTGGTAGGAATAAAATAGTCCCTTAGGGTCCTTTGTTGATTTGCACCTTGCTCAGCCATTTCTTCTCTTTCTTCTCCTAGATGAGCTCTCCTAAGAATTCTCTCGGGCTCAGGATCAAACACTAGACTACCCTCAAGAGAGCGTCTACCAAGCATACAAAACACAATTCAGCAAAATTTTTATTTTATTAATGACTAAGTCAAACCTCCACTCTAAAGATATGTCAAAAGATCAAGACTTATCCCTCCGTTCCCATGTAAGTGGTATAAGAGGGGTGTGGACTTGAAATCTTAACCTTCTTTATTAGTTAAAATAAATGGCCAAACAAGTTTTCCACTGCAATTACGTGCCTTAATTCAACCTTCGAGTGCCCTAGGACCTATATTTTGCTTAGCTGATACTCCCAGGTGATCAAGGGAGAAGTTACTCCAAGGACGAACAAAGGGATGCAAGTTGGGCGAACCCTTCCTTTGAGGCGATGTGTATGCGGTGCCCCTTAACTACCCTTTTGTTCCTTTAAGGGGTGTCCCCCTCCGTGGAGTATCAAAACACTTGATCAAAAGATAGTATCACCACTTCCAGAAAGCACAATAGGAGGGTCTGCACCGATAAAGAGATCGGTGCCTATAGCCTTAAGGGATCGAGCCTTAGTGCGGTGCCTAATGTGCGTGCCCAGTGTCAAAAGTGTGCAACACACCGTAAATCTTTGTAATTTCTTTTTGAAATCGTAGACAAGTTCCTTAGAATCAGATCAAAAGTGTATTGCTTTTAGGGTTGAATCTGATTATTAGTTCCACTTTTAGTTATGTGACCACTTAATTAGTAAATTCAAACAATTTGGTGGTCTTGAATTTAAATCAGAATGCAAATGCGTGAACAGAAGCTGGATGCAAAAGTTAGAAAGATATACCTGTCTCCAGCAATCTTCGTGCTAAGATGTTTGCAATGCAATAATAAGATCTAATATGCTGTTCAATCACCCCTAAATGCGCACACCTAAGGGCATGCAACTTCTAAATAGGCAGCTCGATATTTTTTATTGGTTTTTAAAAGAAAGCAAATAGAAAATATAATCACGCATGTACCAGAAATACTGTAAGCCCTAGTAGCTAAAGAATGCGGGGACAAACCCCCAAAAATTTAACCCCAAATTACAAGGGCGAAAAGACAGAATTAAATTGTGACGATGGAGAATCCTCTGCGAAACTGGATCTTGGTCTCCTTCGTATTTTCCTCGTGTGGCTTAACTCGTGGTTGCTGTCACTCCTCTATTACGCCTCGTCGCTTCGGCGGATTCCTTGCACAATAATCAAAATGATTAGATAATTTCGCAACTCAAAAGATTCAAAAATAATAAAGTAATTCTATTGCTTCTATTGCCTCCCTAGCAACGGTGCCAAATTGATAGGTTGACTTTTCCCTTAGTGTTATAGTACTTAGGTGGTGGAAAAAAATCGACGAATCAAAAACAATGAAAATAACCACTCGCAGAAGAGCGGGCCGTGTCCACAGGGAAGCAATGATGCAATCAATACTTAATTATTTAATGTTATTTCGAATAGTGCGAAATTCCTTTTCAAATTGGACTTAAAATGTGAAGGAAGGTAGGTTTGCAATAACCTAAAAAGTTAAGGGTGTAAGTGTAGTTTTCCCTCACAGAAATCCTCAATAAATTTAGGATGAATTAGTGCAATTTTCATGTGATGTATACTATAGACAATTAGTACTTAAATCAAGTCCAAAATCAATCTTTAAACTAGCCAATATTAATACCATGCAATTAGAAAGAACTGTGAGTGCATGAATGCAATTCTGCCACAATATAATAATAATAAAAATAATAAAATCGGTGCAAATGGCATTG
This sequence comes from Thalassia testudinum, assembly GCA_037157565.1. Taxonomy (NCBI): domain Eukaryota; kingdom Viridiplantae; phylum Streptophyta; class Magnoliopsida; order Alismatales; family Hydrocharitaceae; genus Thalassia; species Thalassia testudinum. The sequence goes on along the minus strand of JAZHRO010000062.1, from coordinate 17,391,267 downwards.
AATGTAATTTTTAATTCTAACAAAAACAGAGGTTTTGCTCTCTCTCTTCCTCGCGAGAGAGAGAGAGAGCATCGGTGGGGCAGTTGCGAGGCTCGGGAGGACGGCGAGGACGGGGGCTCTCCGACGATGGCAGCGGCAGCGGCGGAGGTGGCCGGAGAAGGCTGCTGCCGTGTGCCTGCTGTGAAGGTGCTAAAGATGGCGACGTGCGCCTACAAGCGTGGGTGGTGGTGCGGATCCTACCGATCAGCGTGCGCCTGCGGGCGCCTATGGCCTGAGGCGCGATGCAAGCGCAACTGCAGATGCTTGCAAGGTGAAGGCTAGCGCGGGTGAGGCGGTCTGCAGATTTGAAGGTGGAGGTGTGCGCGGGCGAGAGGATGCACGCCTGGGTGTCCACAAAAATGTAGACTTGTTTCTTGAGTCCTCACCATTTAAAAATTCATTTCTAATTGGTTAATGAGTTGGGGTGATAAGTACACAACTTATCAACCCATCCTCTAATTTGACGGAACTTATAGTTTAAGCATCTACACACCATTTGCACTGACTCACTTTTCAATGGTTTTAATAGAAATTAGGTAGCTAATTAACCTTCTAGGGTGGTAACAGCTCATTGGCCGGTTGTCCAGAGCCCAGTCACATGGCCATTCTCTTTCTGCAGCCTTTATGTAAATCATAGATCCGAGAAGCCACCTTCTTAAAAAATAGAAAAAGAAAAATATCCAGGAAAAAAAAAAGAGAAATAGAAAAGAAGAAAAGAAGAAAAAAATCATACTTAACCACACGAGTATGGCTGGTAAGTTGTTGTGGGTAATAGCCCATTGGGCGATTGTCCAGAACCCAGCTCACAAAAATGCATGTTTAATTCCAAACACTTAGGAAGAAGTAGGGAATTAGAAAAAGCTGGGGAGATATACACTGGGTTCACACTTGTGTTGACCCCATAAAAATAAAAAGTAGGGAGAAAGCTATCAGTCGGATAGATACACCTTTAGGTAGAATTCTTTTCAAGGTTACCTAAGGACGTAGAAAGTCGAAGTCTGTTCTAGTTGCCAATCAGTGAGTCTATTACAATCACAAAAAGATGCTTAGAACCTAAAGTTCTCTTCGAGTCTTGGGTGGGTTGGGCAACCATAGAAAGCTGCCCCGAAACTCTAACATAAAAAAAAATCCAAAAAGTAAAATAGAAAAGAAAAAAAAGAAGACGATGCTTTTGCTTTTGAATAAGGCGAGGGCTTGGGCAATCTGCATTTTGGCAGACACCTAGGCACTATTAAGTCTAGGTAGTTCAGGTCTTTAGTAGAAATTTCTCAGTGTTGAAAAATAATTATTGCCCAATTAATTTGATCTTAATTCTTTTATAAATAGCATGTAATTTTGCTAGGGACTAACAAGAGATAGACATGGGGCTGTGATGTGCATACATCTAAGTGGCCTAAAATGCCTATTTATGCATGTTCCTAGGTCAATAGAAGCATCATCCATTATAAATATTGCATAACATGTATCATCATGCATTTAGGTTAGATTGTATAAATTATAGGTTAATTTTCCCTTTTTGTGGTCAGAGGACAGGGCAATATTTATGGGGGCCTTGAATTGAAGATCGAACCATACAGATCTGATTAGGGCAATGATCGAAGTCCAATGCCTCTGAGATTGCCCCAATCAGATTTCCGTAGCATCAGATATAGTTCGAGAAAGATCAGAGGACAAGGGACAAGGTGGTGTAAAATTCGTACCTCAGATGACAAGTCCAACGGCATGGATGGGTTCAAATCGACGATCACAGCCCAACAGCATGAAAATCAATCCAATTTGACATCTGTGGTAGCACTTATAAGTAAAAAAAATGGACAGCTCAGATGGTGCCACGTGGCACCATCATAGCCACCCAAGATCCCCACAAGCTGTTGTAGCCCTCCTCATTCGCGCCATCGCCCCTCAGCCGCTAGATCACCATCCAACGGTCAAGATTAATCCTTGTCCACCTTCATATTTTTATAAAGGGAAGATGAAGATTCAATGTGGACTGTTGGATCTTGATCCAACGATCCCCATCTCGCCACATCGTCGACCACTATCCTCTTCTCTCAAGCAACAAGCGATTTAGACCATTGGATTCTTGCCCAACGGTCGTGAGCGATGGACCCTTGGATTATCTTTGGGACAATCCACAGGCTTAGCGCGTTGGGCGAACGCCCTACGCAGAGCGTGAGGCAAGGGTTTAAGGCATGCTCCACAACCAAATTCGTGAAGAAGCGTCGGCGAAATTAGACCGCCCGATCGAAGATGAGCAGCTGCAGAGGTGCGATGTGGCACACTTGGAATCGTGCATTGCACACGCACTTGATGACATGATATCTGACATGCAATCTGACGCTGAGGCACAATCTGAAGGCACAGGCGTACGTGATCTGAGCCGTTGATTCATGATGAAACGATTGAGGTGCGACGCTTGGTGAATGTGGGTACAACAGCTGAAGGTGGATAGCCGGTGACGTGGCTGCCTCTGAGCCGTTGGATGCAGAGCGAGCGACGAGGATGAAGGTGTAGCTTCAGCGACGTGCATCTTCAGTGACACTCATAAACGTCACTAAAGACCCTGATATTAATTTCCAAGCCATAAAAAGACCCCTTTGCCCCCATGACTACAGCTATAAATAGCCTACCCTCCTACACATTTCTACATCCCTTCTCTTCTTCTTTCACCCCCTCCAAAGCTCTACGAGCTGGTCCTATACCTGGGATGCTCCATTCGAGCTAAAGTAAAATAATTTTCCATCTTCTCACCCCCTTCATGGACCTTCCTGAGGTTGTCCTCTCACCACCGTTCGAGAAGCATATCCCGCTGAGACGTCACCCTATTTCGCTTTCTATGTTCCAACTTTGTTCTCCCTCATCCAGCATCTCATTTCTATCATCCGGGTACTCCGTTAATGTGACTCGTCCTCCAAGCAGCTATCGAGTAGGATAACTTCTCACCCTGTTCTTTTTTTATCGCTTTCTAGTGTAGATTTACAGCTTCCTAGTGTAGCAATTAGTTGTAATGACATTATATGGTTATCAAATGTTGGTTCACTCTCTCTCTCTTTTCTCTGTAATATTCGATCCCACTTTTCTATTAATTATTCTTTAAGTGGAATAGCTAGTAGATAAATTTCAACTAGCTAATTGGCTTTCGTGACAATAATTCCAACGTGATTTTTGATCAAATGTTTACGTCCCCATGTTAAACTCGGGACTCACCAGAGTTTCAGTTAAATTATCTGTTTGGCAGATTTTTACGCGACTGCAACGATGGGTTTTCAAACTCAATCTTTTAGAGTAGAAATCATGCTCAACATGGGTAAAATCGAGTTGTCCCTCCAAGTGTGGAGTTTGGGACCGCCACCCGTGCATACAACAGAAGAAATAGGGAGAAGAGGAGAGAAAGATGAGAAGTATGCAATCAAGAAACAAAATTATAAGCCTAATCATAAGGTTGACTCCTTAAAAACCTAAAACTTGGGAACCTAGAAAAGTAAGAAGCCATTAATTGAACCCCCTTCCCAAAATCAACCTGGCTAGACTAGAGAGGTGGCTTGGGCCCAAGCATGTCCTGGGAAAATCACCAGGGGCTTATGCAAACCCATACCCGTTGTTTGACTTCACTCTTAGTCTGACACCACATTTAATTAAGGGGATTGGGACAATTAGAGGTAACTTAAATTTCAGATATCAAGCCTAAGATGAAATGCCCTCAGTAGTCAAATGACTACCAATTTTAATTTAGGCTTAGGAACTTAAGTGCATAAGGAATGTGACAGGTGTTAATTAGGGTAACGCCAGATTATTTCTTTGTTTTTTTGGTGTGTGCGAATTGGGCAAGAAGTGATGCCCAAGCCAAATCAAAATAGGTTTTACAAACAAGGATTTTTTTGTTGAATAATTTTAGGGTTTGATCAAGATGATGTAATTTTAAGATTCTCTATTTTTAAATGTTTAAACAAGTTTGAAGGTGATCACACAATAAGACAATTAAGTTGTAAGTTGGTGAGAATTAATTCCTTTGATTGTATGTGTGACTAAGAGAGAATAAAATCAGAACCCTAGAGTTGAAAATCTTAGTTACGCAACTCCTAAATGAATCTCTTTTTATGAAATCTTTAAAAGTGTTGATCCAAACAAGAAAATAATACCACCACTTGATCCAAAAATGACTTTTTTGAGATTTTATGAAATTTTTTAGTATTTGTTTGAAATTTTTCTCCTTACTGATGTCAAGAATCAGAATTGATAGGTTCGGGGAATTGATTCTGCAGAAACCTCAAATGACCTCAAACATTTTTGTGAATTTTTATGTGATATAGATAATTTCTCAAGGTTTCCATCATTATAATGATTTCCCAAATATGATGAGTATAAAAATTAATAAAATTTACAGACAGTAAGAAAAGAGTAAGGAAACAGATCTGACCCCTATTTAGTCTGTGAAATTTTTAATTTTTTTTATTTGGCCAAATTACTTAAAAATTGGACTAAAGGTTCATAACTCAAAGGGACTTCCCTAGGTGAAATTTGGTGATTTTAGAAACCTCCTAGGTGTCCAAAATTGATTTTTGAAAATCCAAATAGAAGTTTGGATTTTCAAAAGTTAAACACCAATAAGACTAAGGTGGTGGAAAAATGAAGCAAACAAGCAACAAAGTGATTTTTAGGGTTCCACCACCCTCAATTTTTCTTGCTTTTGATTTTTTTGATAATTTAAATAAATTTTTAAGAGATTTTTGTGATGATGAAGGAGATGGCCGGGGGTACCAACTTGAAGTATGTGGGAAGACAAGTTCACATGAAGTTTTCTGCTCCAAGCGAATCCGAATCCTACTCCCGCTCCTGATTCACACCTCAACAAAACAAAACAAAACAACAAATTTGTGAAGACCTAATAAAGCAAGAGAGAGATAAATAATGTGGCTAGGCCATGCCTCCCCGGCAACGTTGCAAAAAAGTGATGCGAATTTTACGCAGTTTCTTAATGATGCAAAATAGTGTCATTGTACATGTAAATCCGCAATCAACTCTTAAATTTGTAAACCTAGATAGTGGAGTATCTAGGGTTGTACAAAGAGGTGGCATCAAAAAATGCGATATGATAACTTCTTTGTTAAGTGTGCAAATACGACGTCAATTTTAAAAGAGGAAATGGAAATATGAGTACAAGTGTCGATCTCAGGGAGGCGGAAAATCAGATTTTATAGTCGCTAAGTTTATTGACACATGATGGTTTGCTTGCATGCAGAATGGAGACAAAAGAAAGAGAGAGAGAGAGAAAGAGTGAGTAAGAGATCCATGATAATGGTGGTTATAGCAACATGAAATAGCATAAATAGAACATAATTCAGAGCAACAATGATAATAATTAATGCTACTCTATTGCAATGGCAAAATCATTTTACAATAATGCTAGATGAATTCTTAAAGCAACATGAATAACAACTAAAGAACACTAGCAAATAAATGCGATAAATGAAGGTGTGAGGCAACCATGGTGGTGGATGGACTTCTATCGGTGGCTTGATGACTCTAGAGACCTTGCCTTGGAACTCTATAGAAGTGGAAATGTGCTTGGTAGAAGATGGGAAGAGATGATCCTGAATGGAGGGTGTGTAGGCCTTTTTATAGTGGAGGAGAGGGGGCTAAAACGGGTATGGACCAATTAGTGACAGTAAAGACGTCGCTGTAGATCCACTACAATCGTTGCTGTAGCCTAGCTCATCCACCAGCTAGCGCACATGCATACACAGTTGCCGTCATACACCCACCGTTGGATGCATGCTGCAGATTGCCATCGGAGAGCCATGAGAGTGTGTAGCTCACACGTTAAGATCGTGTGGATGGTAAGCGTATGATCAGGCGTGATCACGTGCGTGATCTCACATGTTATCGCATACATATTGTGTGAATGGTTGGATGCCGCTCATCACGCTCGATGATTGGCTGCTTTTTGGCCGTTCAATTTCGATCGAATGGCATTTTTCAATTGGCGCGTGGTGTGGGGTGCCTCCGCGATTCGGCCTCACGTCTCTCATTTGTGAGCACTTCCTTCACCCACTGCTCTACTCATGCAAAAGGTCTCAAGGATGATGAGGTGCTCATATGGTGGATGACCGTTGGATGATGATCGTTCGGTGGATGATAAAGAGCAACGTGGCGCGACGCAGGCCCTCTGATGGTGATTCGACGGTGGTTATTAAACACACACATGGTGAAGAGGAGAAGTGGGCATGCGATGGAGGGCGGAGCGGATGCCACATGGCGCAACAAGGGTCGTTGATCATCAAATCAACTCTCATAACTTCTCAAGTTTGTTGTGGGAGCTACAGAGGATGGATTTAGGTGATTTTGAGTCTGTTGGACTCCATTCGTTGATCCAAATCTATCTGTATGGTCCGATTGTTCATTTGAGACCTGTTTCAATATGCACTTGTACATAGGGTCATCTAAACATTAATTCTAAACAATCTTAATGCAGAAATAACACAATATGCATGTATTGCTCCTAGGCCCACTATAATATGATATTCACACACATGCACCCTCAAAATTGACTCTAATTGATGTAATTAATGCTATTAATTGTAGAGCCATCATATCCCCATGCCTACCCTTTGTTAGTCCCTAACAAGGTTAGCCTAAATGCTATCTACAACTAGAATTAAGAATCAATCGCTCAAGCACCAGTTGCTTGTCATCAGGAGGAAATTTCTATTAAGAACTTAACCCATAGAGACTCGATAGTGCTAGGGTGCCTACCAAAATACAAATCGCCCAAGTCCTTGCCTTATTCTACATGGAAGCAAATTCTTTTTTTCTTTTTCCTCTTTTCTAACTTTTTTTTATTTTGGAGTTGAGAGTTTCGGTGTAACTTTTTATGGCTACCCAACCCACCCAAGACTTGAAAAGGACTCTAAGTGCTAAGCATCTTTTCATGAAACTTGTGATAGACTCACTCAACGGCAATTAAACGGACTTCGGGTTTCTACGTACCTAGGTGACCTGAAAAAGAAAATGCTACCTAAAGGTATATCTATATGACCGATAGATTTCTCCTGATGATAACATCATCATGAGCCATAACTAGCTTTAATTAGTTAGGATTAATTAACAAATGCTCCTACGTAATCACCTGAGAGTCATAATTCTATTCAGATCCATTTTGAGAGAACATTAAAACAGGGTTAATTTTGCAGTTTAGCATCATATCATGAATGCAGAGTAACCATGGGGTTTGCTAGGGGTTGATCTAAGGTCAAATAAGCATTAAAGTCCAATAAGAGAGTCCACACAAACAGAAGCGGGGTTTAACACATTTCAAGAAGAAGGTGCTTATGATTCCACTTGACCTTAAGGAAGAGGACAGGGAGGGAATGTCGATCCTGACGGCCGACGGTTTAGGTGCGACGACTGGTGGGATTAGGGAGGGTGAGGGGTGGCATACTTGGAGGTCGAAAGGATGGAGGAGGAAGGAACGGGGGAATTCTGATGCATACGACCAAAGGGGGATGGTGGTGAGGTGGTCTGAGAGAAGAGGAACAAAGCCAATCGGCAAGATTGTTTGCTTCTGATGCCGACGGAGGGGACACTTGGCAGCCACCTGTCGATTTCCTGTGGTATGGCTGGGGTGTGGGGGATTCGGCCGCAAAAGGGATTCGTGTAGGGGTTTGGGGGGGCAGATGGGTTATCGCCATTTCCCGCGCTCTGGAAATTTGAATTCCAGGGCTGGGCGGATGCTGCCTCCACCCCCACTTCTGCGCAACTCGGGAGGGCTATGGCTGATGTGGAGGTTCCTATGACGGTGAGCATCAAGGTTGCAGAGATGGCCTTGCGGGAAGCTCTGGTTGGGGAGGTTATGACTGGAAGACCGACGGTGGAGAATGTCCGCGCCCTGGTAACCTCTCTGTCCCTTTCGACTGATTCCTGGTAGATCTTTTTTCTGTTAAGTACACGTTTTGTGCTCTTTGGTTTGGGTGTGGGGGATGTTGAAAAATTGCGATTCCATACATCGTGTAACAACGGCGTCACAATGATCTAGAGGCTAGTTTCTCCTTTTGATGGAGCCCTGTCAGAGAGACCGCCACAGAGAGTGGGAACTAGGTCTGGAAATCTTGAGACTGTGGGACTTCCTCTGCATCTGAGGTCGAAGGAGGTTGTATCATCAATGATCTTAGGCTTTGCAACTATGGCAGAAGATGTGGTCGTCGGACTGCTTTGGGGGAATGGGCGTCTACTGAGTATGAGGGTCGATGTCTTCGTCGCTGGCTCTATACCTGATCATCTAATTTTGAGATGTGGTGGAAGTTCCTGGATGCTGAGGCTGAGGTTCCTGGTGGGGGATGTTGTAGCAAAGCAGCGTAAGTCATCTGAACCTACAACTGATGAGGAGGCGATTGCACAGGAGTTGTACATGGATCATGGCGATAAATCCCTGGCTGCCGAGATGTGTAAGGACCTGTGTGATGGGGAGACGGGGATGCTTCAGAATAAAGAAATGGAGGAATTGGGTGGCAGAGAATTGGCAGGACAGTCGACCACGGTGGCAGGGGATGTGCTGTCATGTGGTAGGGAGACTTTGGAGCAGGGGAACTCTGATATGCAGCCTAAATCTCTGAAGGGCAAACAGGTCTTGCAGGGGAAGGAAGATCCTGAATGTGAAGGGGGATCATGCACAAAGCTCAATAAGGGGAGATCACCATATAGCCTTCGACAAAGAAAATCAAAGGCTATCACTCTGATGGATGAAGATGAAGTTGCCAAAGTTATGCAAGTGTGCAGTTGCCAGACCCTCAGGAGAGAGGGTTCCAATGAGCAGTGATGAGAATCCTCACTTGGAACGTGCGTGGGTTGCACGACAAATGCCGGAGGCATCTCTGATGAGATACTTGAGAGAATGGGGAATTGATTGTGCGCTCATTCAAGAGACACACATTGAAAGTAATTCTGATAGACTTTGGTCCGACCTATTAGCTGCAGGGATGAATGAATGTGTACAGATTGATGCGCATGGGAGGTTGGGGGGCATTGCTATCCGGTGGAGGAAGAGGTGGGCTCAGTGCTTGGAAGTTCACAAAGCCAGACATATGCTAACATGCAAGTTATAGATTCAGCAGGGGCAGGAGTGTATCTGGATTACTGGGGTTTATGGACCTTGTACTGCTTTTTCCAGGCAGGAGCTGTGGGAGGAATGGTCCACAATAGCTGAGTTGGTGCAGGGGGAAATGTGGCTAACGGGAGGAGATTTTAATTATGTTTTAACAAGGATTGATAGGCCTATTGGCTGCACTGACAGATCGGCCATTGTATTTCAGATGACGATTTAGTCACTGCAGTTGAGTGAATATCCATCCTCTGGTGTGGAATTTACTTGGCGTAATGGTAACGAGTTGGCTTCCAGGCTTGATAGATTTTTTGGGAATGCAGACATCCTTGTCAGATTCCAACTGTCGACTATGAATGGGTTGAGCCGACCTTTCTCTGATCATGCCCCCTGGTATGGGACAGTGGGGAAGAAACTCTGGCTGGCACCTACTTCAAACTGAAAAGGTCATGGCTGACTGAATCGGGTTTTTTCCAGATGATCTGTTCTTGGTGGAGAGCTAGAAAGGTATAGGGATCTGCTACTGTCAGATTATCAACTAAGCTGGCTGGATTGCGTGCGATCTTAAAAGAATATGGATATGTTGTTACCTTGGTGAGGGAACAAAGGAGAAGGAAAGCTCTGAGCAGAATCCAGGAGCTAGACTCCAAGGAAGCTGCTGGCACTCTGTCTGAAGATGAACAGGCTGACAGGAAAATGTGGCAAGGTGTGGTACTGGATGAAGACCTTAAACAAGAAATCGATTGGAGGGAGAGATCCAGGCAGCTATGGCTTAAGGAGAGGGATGCCAATATGAAATTTTTCCACCTTGCAGCTAGCTCTCGGAGGCAGTTTAGCTTCATTTCCTCTATTCTTTGTGATGGACATAGGGTCTCCTCTAATCAAAAGATTCAATCTGAAGCCATCAAGTTTTTCAGAGAAGCTTCTCGGGCAACTAGGAGGGGGAAATGGAGAATGGCAGGAGACATTGGTCCCAGGGTGACAAGCGAACAAGTCGAGCAACTGACTGCACTAATTACAGAAAAGGAAACTGTACAAGCAATTAGAGAATTAAATGCGGAAGGCTCCCCGGGCCCGGATGGAATACAAGTTTTCTTTTACAAAGAGATGTGGAGTGTGGTGTGTAAGGAGGTGATGGTTGTTATCAGAGAATTTAAGGTGGGTAATGCTGGTTTTGTGAGGATTAATAAGTCATATCTTTTCCTCTTGCCTAAATCAATGGGAGCTGAACAATTTTCAGATTTCAGGCCGATTGCCCTTTCGAACTCTATCTATCTTATCATCAGCAAGGTCTTGGCTAACAGGATAAGAATTGTTCTACAAGACCTGATTCATCCAATACAGGCTACTTTCTTGCCCAACAGATCACTTCAGGAGTCCTTTATTTTGGCTCAGGAAATGGTTAATGGCTGGCATCGGAGGAAATGCAAGGCCTTCCTGTGGAAAGTAGATTTCTAGAAAGCTTATGACTCGATTTCCTGGCCATATCTTTGGGAGGTGTTTAGAAGAAGAGGCTTCCCCTCCCTTTGGATTCAATGGATGAAACGTTGTATCACCACTGCTTCATTCTCTCCTTTGATCAATGGGAAGCCATGTGGAGCCTAGATCTAGCCTCAGCGTGGGGTTAGACAAGGGTGTCCCCTGGCCCCACTGGTTTTTAACCTTGCAGTAGATGGGCTTGCAAGGTACGCTTGCAAATTGGCAGAGGTGGGTATAATTAATGGGTACTCGTTATCAAACAGGAGACATTTGACCCCCATTTTACAATATGCAGATGACACTGTGTTCTTTGTAGAAGGGTCCAAGTCTGAGGCACATGCTTTGGGATTATTGGTGAAGATCTTCGGTGATATTTCAGGTCTATGTTTGAACAAAGACAAGTCTGTTTTGATCTATTTTGGTATGAATTAACAGGAGCAGACGGAATTGGAAGGTACATTGGGCTCACCCCGTACTAAATTGCCTCTGAGATACCTTGGATTACCTTTAAGGGCTACAAAGCTGAAAAAATTGGACTGGAATGTCTTGTTCGAGAAGGTGGTTGGAAAGCTAAAAGTGTGGAGTAGTAAATTCCTATCTAAGGGTGGGAGACTGATTTTGCTCAACTCGGTTATCACTGCCATACCTGTCTTTTACTTTAGCATATTTAAGGCCCCTAAATACATATGGAAGAGATTGGAGGATATTATGAGGAAGAGGTTCTTCTGGAAAGGAGCAGGACACGAGGGTAGGTTCATGCAACCCATCAGATGGAACACTATTTGTAGACCAAAAGAGGCTGGGGGGTTGGGAATTAAAGCATTAAAAGAGTTCAATGAGGCCCTACTGCTGAAATGGTCCATCAGAATTTTGGATTTCAAGGAGGGGCTGATGGATGATCTGATCAGCGATAGCTATGGGGGATCCAATAGCTGTCTGCAAAGGCTTCAGCCGAAGAGGCCCTCCCCTTTTTGGCGATCTGTGATTTCTGCAATCACCTTCTACTGGCATCTGCTACAACCTAATCTTGGAGACGACAGATGTTTTAGCTTATGGAATGAGAGGTGGTCTGAATTGGGTCTGTTAAAAGAGACCTTCCCGAGGGTGTATAGGGCTGTTGCTGACAAAAATGCCACAGTTAGCAGTCTGTGGTCCCTGGCTGAAGGTTGCTGGCAGCTAGAAGGGCTACAACAGTGCAGGCCAGGCACTCGACTATGGGAGGAGAAGCAGAAACTGATGGAGAAACTGCAGCAGTTGTATCTTATGACAGATGTGAAGGACACATACTGCTGGCAGGGTGTTTTCTCAGTGAAGCAGGCATATGAAAAAATTATTAGATCTAACAATGATGTGGAATGGGATCTTATCGACAGAAAGATTTGGCTTTTGAGAATTCCTATGAAGGTCCAGATTTTCCTGTGGCTTTGTAGACGGGAAGGGTTGATCACTGGCGATCTTAGGCACAGAAGGATGGGGATTGATCTAAATGCCTACCCTCTATGTGGATTACACTCTGATAGTGCAACACACATCTTCTCCTCTTGCTTGGTCACGGATAAAATCTGGAGGTTGGTGTGCTTAGAACCCCTCCCTCCTTGGGATGCTATGTGGCAGAGGTTCATCAACCCTGTTCGACCATTGGGGGCTATGGCAGCCATTCTGTGGTGTGTGTGGAGGGCACGGAATGATAAGCTGTTTCAGGGGAGACCGGTGAGATGTGAGAATGTTGTAAAGGAATCTTGGTCTCTCATACATAGTTGGGCAACTTTTTTGTAATACTCTTTTGATATGCAATACAATACCCTCCGGATTGCTATCGGTTTACGATAGCATTCCTCACTGATTCAAAAAAAAAACACATTTCGAGAACCATACAACACCCAAAACCTTAATTCAAACCCACTTAAATTACAGAAGTTCTGGTTAGGATAAAATTCACCTAAACCTCCTAAAATTCATATAAAAATATTCTTTGAGGTTTGGTATCCTTGATTTGACCATTTGAGGCATGGGGGTATGATTACAGAGCAATCATAAGACTTAAATGACCTAAATTAAGTTGGAACTTAGCATAAGTGTAGAGCAATCATAAGACTTAAATGACCTAAATTAAGTTGGAACTTAGCATAAGTGTAGTGTAATCCATGCATGTTGTAGACACAACTATTGAGGATAAAATGCCTATTCATGCATATTCCTGGGCTTAGACTTGCATTTCATGTTATAAATATTGCATAGCATGCATCATCCTGCATTTAGAGTAGTTGTGTATATTTTAGATTAATTATGACCTTTTTATGGCCAGGAGGGAAGGAGATTTATTTTGGGATCTTGGATTGACAATCCGAATGTACAGATCTAATCAGGATGATGATCGGAGTCCAACGCCTCCGAGATCGTCCTGATCAGAATCCCGTATCACCTTATGTGATCCAACGAAGATTAATAGCCAGGGGGCAATGTGACATCCTTACGGGCTTCGGATGAAAAATCCAACCATATGGATGGATCTGGAGCGACGATTACAGTTCGGCAATGTGGAAATCATCTTGATCCAAGCATTGTGGCACCCTCTGCAATAGAAAGAAGATGGATGGCCTAGATGGCACCACGTGGCACCATCTAGACTGCCCAACACTAGTGATAGCGATTTCACGCGGTTTGTTAAAATACGTCGTTGTAACGCGCGAATCCGCTTACGCTTTTAAAATTTATATCCTAGATAGGGGAGTATCTAGGGTCGTCCAAGGAGGCAATATGGTTGCAAAATTGATTCTCTTGCTTAGAATACAATCTCAACTTTCTTTTTGGTATTTTTCAATATATCATTTTTTTTTTTTTGTTTTAAACTAAGGCAACATGCGAACTGATGGCAGGAAAAGGGTTTACACTTCGAATTAAATAAACTACTTCTAAAGTGGCAAGTAGAGCCTCTCCCTAAGCTCACTCTAGGCAAGTGGAGGCCTAGAATAATTAGGGAGAGGGAGTGAAGAATGCTGAAAATAAGCAACTAGAAATGAAAACAAGAAATGCAAAGAAGGCAACTAGATAATTGAAAAAGTGTTTAACAAAAATGCCTAGTAGAGGAATGCTTCTACTACTAGAAAATTGAAATAAAGAAAGAAAACACAAATCCTCTAATTAGATGGTGAAGAAGAGGGCTTCTTGCTCCAAGGTTGGTGGCTCCCAAGCTTGAAAAGAATCCTTCAACTTCTTCCTTGCAGTACTCCGCCAAGGTGATGACCTCCAAGGCAAGCCCTAAGGGGGCGTGCCCTAAGTTTCTCTCCAAGGGTGGACGTCCACCCTAAGTCCTTCTCCTTTGCCTAGCCGTCCTCCTTGAAGTGGAAGAGTCCTCCTCCTTGGCGTGGCTCAAGTTGAAGAGAGTGGGGAGAAGAAGGCACCAAAAGGGCTGGTGATGTGCCCCTTTAATCTCCTTCCCTACTCCTTCTTCTTGGCCGTAGGTATAGGTGGTTTAGGTAGAAAATATACTAAGGGAGGATTCCCCAAAATGGTGGTAGGTGGTGGCTTTTTATAGAATAGGATGGGGGGTTAAGGTGCCCCTTGAAATGGAGGGCTAGGATGGAAGGATGAGGGTGGTTGGTGATCCTATGGCTAGGGTGAGTTGGCGCCAACCCAAGGGGTGTTAAAGGGGGTGGTTATGGTGGTGTTGGTGTCTTTTGGTGGTGGAGAGACACCCCCATGTTGGCGCCAACATGGGGTCTTCTAGAAGGGGAGTTAGGTGGATGGTGGAGATGGATTCAAGGGGGATTGTGTGGTGGAGATGAGGGGGGATTTTGGAGGGAAAAGTGGCGCCATTAAGGGGTGGTTATGGGTAGCTTTTGGCGCCACTTTTAGGTGTCTTTTGGAGGTGGTGGGTAGGTTAGGTTGGTGCCAAGTGGGTTAGCTTATGTGGAGCTTAGGTGGAGCTAGTTGGGTGGAGTTGGTAGGTTGGTTTTTTGGGGTGGTACAAGCCAAGGAAGTTGGAGCATAGTTAAGCTAAGCTAAGCTAAGCTAAGCTAGCTTAGCTAATGGAGGAGTAGAGGAGAAGATGTTGGAGCTAGGGTTTGGAGGAAGGAGCTGAGGAGAAGTCTGGAGTTGGAGCTGGAGCTGGCTGCTGCTGAAGAGGCTGGCATGGGGCTACTCTAGCTGGCTTAGCTTGCTAGTTCTTTGCTAGTTGCTAAGCCAAGCTAAAGTGAGCTAGCTTCTACCAAAATGAGCTGAGGTGAGCTAGGTCTGGTGCTCCCGGGGAGAATCAAGCTGGTTGAGGCAGCTAAGGTAGCTTAGCTCAACTGAGTTGAGCTAAGCTGAGTCCCCGGGAGCTGGACTTGAGCTTCCTGAGCTGAGATGAATTCTTCTTCAGCTGGCTGGAGTTGAGTGGAGCTGAATGTAGCTGGATCTGAGCTGGGGTGAACTCCTGTCAACTCAGCTGAGCTAGCTAGAGCTCCCTGTGAACTAGTGGGAGCTGAGATGAGCTAGACTCAGCTAAGTTGAGCTGGATCTGAGCTGACTTGAGCTAGGGTGAGCTGAGATGAACTCTCTTGAGCTGCCATCCAGCTAAGATTAGCTGAATGGAGCTGGGATGAGCTAACCCTAGTTCAAGTAAGGTAGGTTCCAGCTGCGGTGAGCTGGATCAAGCTGAGGTGAGCTGGATCAAGCTGAGGTGAGCTGGATTAGGCTGAGTTCCAGCTAGTCTGGGCTTCTCCTTCACCATTTGCCTTCTTGAGTGCTAGGGTTTTAGGGATCTGTGCATCTGTACATCCCTAACACTCACAAAAACACATTAAAACGACAATAAAAAATGCAATGCATGCCTATCCTAGTTTATGCCTAAATGCAGCCCAAAAACCCGTTTGCGGAGTAAAATCCTAAGAGCTAGGTTTGTTTTAATGCATAAGAATGATGATAAACTGGCGTTTATCAACTAGGCAGTAGTAGCCGCTCCTCCTCAAAGGTGTCTCCCCTCATGAGATCTAGATCGTTGGATGCCCATCCAACGGCTCTTGTGAAGGCACATCGCCCACCCTTCTTCAAGAGAGCTTCCATCGCGTGATCTTAACCGTTTGATGAAAATCCAATGGCTAGGATCGTTTGACCACCGGCTGCCATTAATTCAAAACTGCAACATCTTTGACGCGTGGCGTAGCAGCCTCAAGAGGAGCTAGCACAGCCGTGGAGCAGGTTCGACTCCCCCAAGCTCCTCTAATTGGCGGCAGAAGAGGAGCACCACAATTTCAACCACTCGATCGCACATGAGTAGCTGAGATGAGGCTACATGGGTGCACGGTTGAGTGCGGATACAGCACGCGGCCATTGATGGACCTCTGGACGCACCATCTTACGCTTGATCAAGAGGCGAGATCTCCGCACCATCTCAGCCGTTCACTTCTGATCTAACGGCCACGACACTTCCAACCTTAGCTACAACAGAGTGTGGGCATGTGCATGGCTAGCGCTGACCTTCAGCGATAGCCTAGGCAAGTCTTTAGTGACGCTTGCAGCTGTCACTAATTGCCTGTATGCGTGAGGATAGCTACGATTGTGAACAGTGGGGGCACGATCTTTAGCGACAACTGCAGGGGTCTTTAATGACGCTTGCAGCTGTCGTTACAGCCCTCTACATGAATTTCTTCCTCTTCCCTCCATTATAAAAGGACCCCTACACCTCCATTCTTCACCATCTCTACCTACTCTACTCCCACCTACTCCTAAGCTCTAGCAGCCTACCAAAGCTCCATTAGAGCTTATTCCCTTGCTCCAAAGGCCTCTTATTAGTGTAATGCTCCTATATCCCCACCAAATATTCGTCCTTCATCCCACTACCTTCATAAGAAGCCTTGGAGCCATCCTCCCACCTCCATTCTGGTAGAAGATCATCACTAGCTCCTCATCCCCACTCTGATGCCTTGGTGAAGCATTCCTCTACCTGGCATCCTCTTGCATCTCACCTCCGTCATCCAGCAACTCACCCTTTTCATCCAAGCTGCCGCCAAGAGCCATCATCTCGCCAAGCAACCGATTTGGGAGATTTCTTCTCACCTCTATCTCTTTTATGTTTTAGAATATTGTAATAGACATTTGAATGCCATTGTGAAATATCATATTTATTCTCCACTTTGTGAAGTTATCTCGCTTGTCTTTTTATTTCGAAAACACCAAAAAAAAATTCACAAAACCTTAAAACACCAAAAAGAAACAAAATGAAGTGTGGATTTCAACAAAAGTAAACGTTGGCTCCCTGTGTTCAACCCAGGACTTCCTTGGAGTTTCGATTATAAATTGTATTTGATAACGTGTTTTGCAGGCTACGACGACGGGTTCTTGAAACCCAAATTTTTCTTCACCAAAACTCGTTCATCAATGCATAAACAACATACATTGCACCTTTCCTATTTTTTTTAGACATGTATAAAATAATGTTATAATGTATTGATTAGTGAATTATTTGGACTGTAGGCAATAAGAAGCTTAGGAGATGGCCTGAACCTGGATCTGAAGAAGGGAAGAAGCTAAAGCTGCAGCAGAGCTAGAGTAGAAGCCCTGGAATAAAGAGGAAGAAAAAATGTAGGGAGAGGTATGTTACTCCACTAAGTATAATTTTAATGTCGGAGTTGAATTATGAAGAACATAGGACTTTTCCTAGCCTTAGGATAGCCTTAGAGACCCTCCTAAACCCTAGCCACCCTTAGATTAAGTCACTTCAGCCTAGGATACCTCAAAACCATAGTTTTGGCTCTTATCTGGACATCCAGATAAGTTATTGTATGTCCAGAACCCTTAGGCACAACCCGCAGACCTAGAACCCATGTCCGCAGTGTTATTGGACATCCAGACAAGTTGTCAGATGTCCAATTTCTGCAGAATTCCAAGGTAGAACCCAAACTCTTCCCTAATTCAACATTGGACTTCCAAACAAGAGTTCTGGACTTCTGATTTTGAAGTATAAGTCGTATGATTGTAAAATCAGACGTTTGGAACCCTTCTCCAATCCCTATTTTTGAAATCAAGCTTGGATCTTGATTTCCTAAGCCCCTAAACCCAATTCTACACCCTAGAGAACCTAAATTAAGGTGCTCTAAACCTAATACACCACCCTAAGACCCTTCTAAGAACCTAATTAGGTTCTTACTAAGCCCAATTGACTTTGATCAAGTCAATCGCCCTTCACCTAGTCAATTGGACTCATAGAGTCCAATTGAGATTAGATCTTAACCAGCACAAGTATAATTGGACTCAGTGAGAGTCCAATTGACTCAAGCCTGACCTAATTGGGTATCTTCTCTTCCAATTAGACACACATCCACTCAATTAAACTTGTGATAAGTTTAATTGCACATTCACTTTAGTATTAGGGCATATAACCCTAATTCTAGGAGCCTAACTAAACCTAACCACCTAGGCCTATAGGACTCGACCTAGACCACCTAACCACACCCATATAGTCACGTGCACACACACCCACACACACACTTAGCCACCACCTCTAGAGTTCTCTAGAGGCTTCCAAAGGTGGTGCCACTTTGAAGACTAAAAATAGTCTTCAAGGAGTCCACAACCTACCTCCTTAGAAAGTGGATCTAAGGATACCCACTCTCTACCTCGCTAGTTGCCACCTAAGCCCACTTCTAGAGAATTCTATAATTCTCTAGAGGGCCACTCCCATAGCCTTCCAAGAGTCTATAAAAAGACCCTCTTGGACGACCATGCACCCCATCTAGCCACTTAGCCATCCACTTTAGCTCCATGTGCACCTCCATCCACAAGCTCCATCACCATCAACACTCCTACCTCCACGCCCAAGGCTAGAGCAACTCTCCACCACCTCTCCAAGGGTCGGCCTACCCACCATTGGCCAACTCTCTTTCTCCTTCCTACCACCTCAAGCTCCACAGGCCACTGGAGACCGCCTCCAATGCCCTCATTTCTCATAGATAAGTGTTCTTTGTAGTTTAATTTTCCGCATTGAATTGGTCCCAAAAGATTCGCAATTGAAAACCTTGCTGCTACAGTGTCCGGCGAAATTCGAATTCTCCTTTGGGCGGGAAGTTCCGGTGAGGATGGCTGGCCGCCTGAGGGGGCCCAACACCCGTGCCGATGGCTTTGATGGGTGGGCGGTATGGCACTCGCGGTCTTGGCGAAGAAATGAGTGTGGTGCCCAGGTGTCTGGTGGAGCCAGGACTCTGGACAGGAGGGGCTTTCATGGTGGTTGGGGACGAAGCCGTAGGGAAGTGATTTGTTTCATATGCCGACTTCGGGGGCACTTGGCGGTGATGTGCCATCGATAGCTGCTCTGTCTTGCTTGTGGAGGCTTTGGTCATAAGCGGGACTCTTGCTTGACATCTCGTGGTGGTAGGGGGTAGGTTTTGCAGTGCACCTTCATTTCCTAAGGGTAAGGCACAACTGCCTCTTCCACCCCCCCATCAACTCTTGGGGGGCACACTATGGATGTGGAGGTTCCCCTGACTGAGGACGTTAAGGTGGTGGAGATGGTCTTGCGTGGGGCCTTGATTGGGGAAGTGATGATGGGTACTCTTTCCCTGGTGAGAGTTCGACAACTGGTAAGCTCTCTTTCCTTATCGACCGATGCTTGGAAAATTGCAGCTACCTCTCCATCGCGGTTTGTACTTTTTGATGTGGGTGTGGTAGATGTCGAGAAATATTATTTTCAGACCAGCAATTTGGGTGGATTGTCAGTGATCTGGCTGTTAGTATCACCCTTTGATGGTTCTTTGCCTGAGCATCCCCCTCAAAGAGCTGCTCCCAGGTCTGGTTCTCTTGAGATCAGAGGCCTGCCTCTGCATCTGAGGTCTAAGATGGTGGTGGAAAATATGGTCGCTGGGTTTGCATCTGTGGCTGAGGATACTGTTGTTGGTCTGACTGAAGGAGATTCCAATGCTCTGAAAGTGAGGGTGAATGTCTCTAGGGCTGGGTCTATTCCTGACAAACTGATTCTCAGGTGTAGGGGAAACTATTGGATGATCCTTTTGAAATTTCACGTGGCAAACAAGGATATGGAGGCGAGCTAGCACCCCCCTCTTATGCTAAGGTGCTGCAAACCAGAGCTCCTTCCTTACAACCAAACTGTGCTAGTCAGGAGTTGGTGGCAGAACAAACTAAAGTTTGGATTTGGTAGATGGGGTGGGGAGCTTCAGGGCTGAGGAGATGAGGACTGAAACTCTGGAGGATGGGGTGGACTACCTCTGATCTAGGATGAATTTGCTATGATGGTTAAAGAAGGGGAGGCAGTTAATGTGATTAATGAAGCTGTGGTTGAGGACCTGAAAGCTCCTGGTAGGGATCCTGTTGACCCTGATTTGGTAGATCCCTCTGTGAACTCCTTGGAATTGCAGTATTGCTCTCCTGTGGCTGATAAATTGCAATTGAAGTCTAAGACTCCTTCTACCTCTGGGCTTGGGAAACCTCCTTACAAATTGAGGCTAAGAAGACACACTCCTACACAAAAAGTTGATGAGTTTGTCATTGCAGCTGTGATGAAGGTTGGCAAAGCATCTGCTACTAAGAAGGGGATAGGTCTTACTCCCAAATGAGGATTCTTACTTGGAATGTGCTTGGGCTGTGCGATAGAAGTAGGAGGGGGCCTTTGCTTAGATATCTGCGAGAATTGGATATTGATTGTGCCATCCTCCAAGAGACACATATTGATTGTGAATCTGACAGGGCATGGGTGGAGATGAGAGCTGGTCTTGCAAATGACCTTATGGTGATCGATTCCAATGGCAGATCTGGGGGAATTGCCATATGGTGGAGGAAGCTTGTGCTGCGTTTGGAGGAGGTCTCTGTGGCTAGGTTCCTTTTGACTTGCAGGTTCAAAAGAGGCCAGGGGGACAGTGATCTCTTTGTGACAGGTGTGTATGGTCCTAGTGACCCTTGCAGGAGGCAGGAGTTGAGGGAGGATTGGAACCTGGCTATAGATTTTGTGAATGGGGCGGTTTGGCTTGTTGGAGGGGACTTCAATTATGTTTTGGTGGGGAGTGACAGACCCAATGGGGTGGTGGATAGCTCTGCCACTAGCTTCCAGTTGATAGTCTAGGCTTTGGGCTTGTGTGAGTTTCCCTCTTTAGGTTTTGAATTCACTTGGAGGAATGGTAATGGGCTCATGTCCAAGATTGATAGGTTTTTTGGCAATGCTGGGCTGATGGACCTCTTCCAATTGTCCTTTGTTTGTGGTCTTAAATAGCCCTTCTCTGACCATACACCTTTGGTCTGTGATAATGGTGAACAGGTGCTGGCTGGATCCTATTTCAAGTTTAGGAAGTCATGGCTGAGGGAGCCAAGGTTCATAGATATGTTTGCTGGCTGGTGGAGGGCCCAGCAGTTTGAAGGCACGGCTACCTTCAGGTTGGCTTCCAAGATTGTGGCTTTGAAAGGAATGCTAAAGGAGTATTGATGAGAGCCTCATCATGAGCCATAACTAGCTCATTTTGACCCAATAAAGAAGATAAAAGCTCCTACATAACCTAGAAGAAGGCCTAACTGAAGGAACAAGTGCTCTGAGAAGAAAACATGAAATAAAGGTTAAAACTGCAATTTTACCATTGCAGTAGATAAACAGGATTTCTTAGAGGCAAAACATAGGTCAAATGGTCTAAATGAGATAAAAAGTGGGTTGAGTCAATCAGAAATGGGTTCATGTGCAATCTAAGAACTAAAAGACACTTGGTAACCCTAAAACAGACCCGCTTAAATTAACAAGGTTCCGGTCAGAAAAAAAAGCAAGTAAACCCTCTACAAATCATGGAAAAACATACTCTAGGGTTTAGAACACTTAATTTGGCCTTTGGAACCTAGTTTGACCTAGATTAGGGTCCTAGCTCTTCAATTAACCTAATTTGGGTTTTTACGCAAAATATCCAGTCAAACGAGGTCAAACCTGAAATCTAACTTCTCCATTGGATTCCTTAGGTCCAAATTAGGTTTATACCAAAATTTGGACCTAAGGAGAGGTCATCTTGACCTACTTTGCAATTTAGTACACCCAAATCACAAATTGGTCCCTATCTTTTGAATACCGTTGCAGAGAACCCCCTAGGTTCTTCGCCTCCTTTGCAAACCGGTCCTGCCGCCATTGCTAGGGCAGAACCGAGCTCCGGCGAGGTTCGGAGAGGGATTGCTCTCTAATCCCTCAGAGATTCCCTCCCAGAAATGGAAGGAGAATTCTCTGAAGAATTGCCTTCCATTTAAGACCGATATCGATCCCTGGTGTGAACCCAATCTCTCGTGCGAACGCACGAGAGATTTGGGTATCCTAACTCCTTTCCATCTCCGGCGACCAACCTCAGGCAATCACGTGCCCTTCACGCCCTGCACACCAAGTCCAGCGCCTATATAAGAACCCACAACTCCGGCCGAAGAGGCTAAGCTTGATTTTGACGGAGATCCCCTCCAAATTTCTTCTCTCCCATCTCCGGCCAAACGACCCACAAGCTCCGGCGACCGCTTTCCCTCCTTCTCGTCACTCTGCTACCATACCAGCAGCAGAGTCCTCTCCGCCTCTTCCTCCCGCGGCGTGCTGTACCCTGCGCGCAAGCTCCTGACCTCATCTTCGTCGCCGCTTCCTCCCCCAGGGTCTTTCTTCCCCGACGACGGCAGTCACGAGCCGTCCTCTCCACTGCCTCCCTTCACTCCAGACAACCCCAGATACGTTCTCCATCCTCTCCTCTCTCTTTTCCCCCTGTTATCTCCCTTGATCGACCCTCGACAGCCGCTAACCACCTCCATCGTCTTCGCCTCCGACCGCACTCCGACGAGCCGCCCACACCACTCCAGCCCTCCACACGGCTCGCCAACCACCTCGAAAGCTCCGCCTCACCTCCAGGAACACACTCCACCCTCCCACTGCCACTCCAGCCCTCCACAACCACCCCCCGACCAACCCACCATCTCCGGCCACAGGTTGACCTAGGCACGCACGCCTAGGCCGACCTACGGCCTGCTGCACTGCCCACCGCCTTCGCCGTGCCACGGCGAAGGTCTCTATCTATTCTGATTTGGCCGAGAGGCGCGTTTTGTGTACGACAGGATTCGAGCTGCTGCCGCCATGGACGACCTCTGATGAAGCTCCCGCGAAGCTCCAGGCACCCGGTCTTCCAGACTACAGGTGCTGCATACTAACGCAAGTGTCGCGAGGTGAACGAATCCAGCCGAGGAGCGCTAGCAGAGCCAGCAGCTGCGGGGCAATCGCACGACGAGGTTTCTGCAGGCGCGCGTGAAGGCGAGACCAGATAGTCCCACATCGTGGGATTGCAACCGGCAGGTACCGTATAAGTTGTTTTTACGCTTTATTCTTATCGCCTCAGTAAGCACAGGGGTGAGGTCCCTCACTGACCCCACCCGCCTCGTCCTCGGCCTGACCACGCGGACCTGGCGGATCCGACCCGACCTAGACCTACGCACTCCTCGCGCATCACACACCTGCAGGTGCGCCTGGTCCCGGGTACGATCCGACCCGATTGAGACTGTGGCTCTGGTAGAGCGGTTAGAGTGAATTGCTTGAGAGAGAGACACGCGCGGGTAGAGGGAGAAGGGTTAGGTTTTGTTCCCTGTGCAGGCAGGCTGATTGCAGGAGAAGGACTTGGCCGCTGCAGAAGAAGGAGAAGCAAGACAAAGAAGAAGAAGAAGGCAACGAAGAAAGGAGAAGCAAGACAGAAGAAGAAAGAAAGAAGTCTTCGCAGGAGAAGAAGGAAAACAGAAAGGTTAGAAGTCTTCGCAGGAGAAGAAGAAGAAGGACAAGGGAAGATTGCAAAGAGATCTGAAAGGCAAAGCAGAAGAAGAAAAAGAGAAAGAAAGATCACATTTAAGACGTCTGATACATAAATCAGACGTCTAATTCTATTTTTTTTACATCTTTCTTAAAAACTCTTTGAATCAATTATATTTGCATTTAACAGTTGTATTCTTGGGTTTTACAAAGTACTGAGTTTGCTCCCTGTGTTCGACCTCGGATACTCTAGTTGTTCGAGTAATAAAATTATTTGTTTAAACGTTTTGTCGGTTCTACTGCAACGTAATACGCCTTTAAATCCGCACAGAAACGTTGACAACATTTTGGCGCCGTTGCCGGGGAGCAACGGGCACTTGTAAATCTTTTGAGTACAACTTTTCTATTTAATATCTGACTTAACTTCTCTTTTGTTGTGTTCAATCAGGGAAAGCAAAACAAAAAGGAAAGAATAGCAACTGCACAACAGACTGGAGCAGGTAATCTCCATAAGCCCTCCCCCTTAACCCTCTCACAATCTAAAAAAAAGAAAAAAAAAAAAAAGGGGAGAAGTCAACTTAGGGCTACCTGTCTTATATTTAGTAACTCATCAAGTTGCCTGATTTTCATTTCAACATATTTTTGTCTGTCATCCAACTAAGGCAACTAGGGCTAAAACTTTCTTGATTGAGCCCTAGGTGCTAAATTCTAAGGCAACTAAATTGGACCCATTAGAGCCAAGTTAGGATTGCAAAGCTAGGGTTTTTAGAGACACATCTTCTCTAAAACAAAGAAACAAACTTTCCAAAAAGAAGTGTGCCTAAACCGTGTTTGAAAATATTTATACAAGAGGAACCCTAAGCAAATCAGGCTGATAATCCATTTGAATCATAAAAGGAAGGACCTAAAAGCTCTCAAAGGAACAAGAGGTGAAGTTGATCCCTCGAGTCAACCAACCTTAATATTAGGTCACTTTTTGCACTCAAAATACTTAAAAGTTCAAGTGGAACATTAAGCACCTTGATCTTAAAATAAAAAAAAAGGTAGACTTAAGAGGTCATGATCCCCATTCTGGTCTACCTGGAACCGCAGTGACAAGAGAGGTCGGGTGGGGGAAACCCTGTAACCCGTGGGGACGCTCTACCGTGTAGGGGTCTTTGCGGGACTCTCCCTCTCTGGCTGCCCAGGTATTTCTCAGGTGGACGATCTTCTGATCCAGGGGTCCATCTGCCCCGAACCTCTATAGTCACCCAACAATTCTTGGGTGTCTTGATTGGGTCCAGCACCTTCTAATCTCATCACATCTTCCGGTGCATGTTTGGTAGGAGGTCCTTAAGACCACCTTTAAGACCTCCTCTAGAAATTCATTCTCGCCGAGGCCAAGCCTCGACGCCCTTGTTTGTGCAGCAACCCCACCACATAAATCTTTCATCTGATTCAGACCCTGATTCTCCTTCTTCTCCCATCATGGCACAACCCATTGAAGAGGAGAATAACCTTGAACACCAACTTCAATGCTTGAACGATCTCTTTCAGAACTTTGTAAACCCACCACAGCGACCTATGATGCGAGATCACTATAATCCCGCTGCGGTGGCAATTGAACCCCGAGTACGAATCCCAATTGGAGGACCCGATTCTGATCTAAAGCCCAATATGATTCATGCCATACCAAAGTTCCATGGGCTTAACTCTGAGGATCCATTCCAACACATTAAACAACTCAAGCATCTGGCCCAGACTTTCGGGTCAGATGTACAAAACCGGGATATCCTACTCATGAAAATGTTTTCGTTCTCCCTCTTGGACAAGGCCGCGCACTGGTATCAGACTCAGACCCGCCCGATCAACACTTGGGAGGAATTACAGTCCGAATTTTTGAAAAAATTCTTCCCTGTTGGCCGGACGAATGCCTTGCGCCACCAGATCACTCATTTCACTCAACAACAGGGAGAACCTCTTCACGAAGCTTGGGATCGATTCCTAGATCTCATGCGAAAGTGTCCCCATCACGGAGTTCCTAAGTGGGAACAAGTCCAGTCTTTTTACCAGGGACTCCATGAGGATATTCGTCTAATCGTCAATGCAACATGTGGAGGAAACATCATGGGCCAACACGAGGACACGGTGTGGGAGATTCTCGAAAACATGTGCGAGAAATCCATAAACAATGACTCCTTGGGCTTATTCGACAGGACGAATGCCCGCGCATCGACGAATCTAAGAGGGACACATGAGACGCAGGACATGTCCACTTCTGTTGACCTGGAATTGATGGCCAGTCGGTTGGACAAGGTCTCTATCATAGAAAAGAAGGTGGACGACCTAACTCGACATTTGCAGCAAGCCACCTCTGCACAAAACTCTTTTGCACGACCTCCTCTGGCAAGGGAAACAGTGCAAAACATCTATCACCAACCTTCCAAGGGGATGGGCCCCTATCCACCCCCGTCTACCTCCCAGACCGGAGTGACCTCCGATCCCGTCTACTCGAGTTGGGGGAACTCTGAACCCTCGTATTCTGACTTTCCTGAGGTTTCTCAGAACTGCGAGGACCTCAACGCCATCCAGAACGACCCATACTCCAATACCTACAACCCTGGATGGCGAAATCATCCTAACTTTCAGTGGGCGGGAAACTCTCAAAAACCACCATATCAACCCCGCCCACAAGCTCCTCGTCCATATCAGCCGCCTCAGCCTCGGCCCAATCCCACCTACCAATCTGGGCAAAATCAGGATCAACTGACTCTTATCCTTCAAACGCTGGCTGACATTCAAAAAACGAATGCGGCAATGCAAAAACAGCACAAGGACGAGATCACAGAGGTTCGCAACCAACTGGCCCAGATGGCAAATTCTCGCCAACCTGGCACCCTTCCTTCGCAACCTCTGCCCAACCCAAATAATGTGCCGACCCAGAGGCGCATTATGAATCCAAATCCAGGCCACGCACATTTGATTTATCAGGCCCCTGCTACTCCATCACCAGACAGGATGGAGGCTTCTACATCTTATGCAGAATTTCAGCAGCAGCCACCTCTCCTACCTAACCCAAACCAAAGTCAGGCTGGATTAAACTCTGTAACAACACGTAGTGGTAAAACAACACAAGACCCACATTATCTGAACCACTCCAAGCCTGATAATCGCCAAGACCCTAGGGTAGTCATCCAAGATACTACTGTCCCAGATCAAGAACTTGGACCTATCCTAGAGGAACCAGCTAGGATCCCATTTCCTGAGGCCTTGACCAAAGGAAAAAGGACAACCAAACCTGTGGCTCCTGAGGAGGATCTGGTCAAGCTCTTTGAACAGGTCCAGATAAACATCCCGTTGATGGATGCAATCCGCCACATACCGGCTTACGCAAGATTCTTGAAAGACATATGTACACCTAAACGTAAGCCGCGAACCAAGGATGGGAATCCGATTGTACTGTCAGAGCAAGCCAGCTCTGTCATCCTGAGCAAACTCCCACCCAAGGCTAAAGACCCAGGAACCCCCTTGATTTCTTGTAAAATTGGTGAAACCCAACTTGATAGAGCCCTACTAGACCTAGGTGCCTCCATAAATTTAATACCTACATCCCTCCTTGACCACCTTGAAGAATCTGAACTTAAACCCACTGAGGTGACATTGCAGTTAGCTGATCGATCCATCAAGTCACCCAAAGGAATACTCGAGGATGTCATTGTTAGGGTACGAGATTTTTATTTCCCAGTGGACTTCATAGTACTGGACATGGATGCACCTAAGAACCCAAGGGACACACCAATCATATTAGGGAGACCCTTTCTGGCCACTGCTAGGGCCAATATAAACTGCGAAGAGGGCCAGATAGAATTAAAATTTGGGAATCAAAATCTGAAGATCGACATTTTCAAAGCCCAACAAGGGATTAATTGCGGGGTTATAGAGGAAATTTGTGATGTCAAAGCCGTGGTTGATGAACTGCACATAGAGGACAACCTGATTATTTCTGATCAACCACTAGAAAATCAAAAACCGCTAACAGAGGAGTGCGAACACAATCTAGACACACCTATGACTCCTACCATTGCTCCCGATACAAACCCTGAACCACCCGCTGCTGCTGACAATCCTGTCATGGAACTCAAGCCCCTTCCTGAACATCTAAAATATGTCTTTTTGGATTCAAATCAAACGTTTCCTGTGATTATCAATTCTCGACTCACACCTGACCAGGAACTCCGTTTGATTTCTGTTCTCCAGCAACATCGTAGAGCCATTGGATGGACTCTAGATGATTTGACTGGTATAAGCCCTTCATACTGCACGCATCGAATCTATACAGAAGAAGGCTCACGACCTTCAAGAGAAATGCAAAGGCGACTAAACCCTAACCTACAGGAGGTCGTGAAAAAGGAGATCATTAAGTGGTTAGATGCAGGGATCATCTACCCGATCTCCGACAGTCGTTGGGTGAGTCCAACACAAGTGGTACCTAAGAAGGCAGGACTTACCATCATCACGACAGAAACCGGGGAAGTCATTCCTACCCGAATAGCTAATTCGTGGAGAGTCTGCATTGATTACAGAAGACTAAATTCCTCCACGAAGAAGGATCATTTCCCACTACCGTTTATTGATCAGATCCTCGAGAAACTAGCGGGAAATAGATTCTTCTGCTTTCTTGACGGGTACTCCGGTTACAATCAGGTGGCAATCCATCCAGAGGACCAAGAAAAGACCACATTCACCTGCCCCTTCGGGACGTACGCGTTTTGAAGGATGCCGTTCGGTCTCTGCAATGCACCTGCAACTTTTCAGCGGTGCATGCTTGCCATATTCTCAGATATGGTAGGTGACTATCTGGAAGTCTTCATGGATGACTTTTCAATTTTTGGACAATCATTTGACGATTGCCTCCAACACTTGGTCCATATACTCAGGCGGTGCATCGAGGTGAATTTGGTTCTTTCCTGGGAAAAGAGCCATTTCATGGTGCCTGAGGGAATTGTCCTGGGACATTTAATCTCAGAGAAAGGCATCCAAGTGGATCGAGCTAAGGTTAACCTGATTTCCAAGCTCCCTATGCCTAGCTCGATTAAGGACATCCGATCTTTTTTGGGGCACGTCGGTTTCTACCGTCGATTCATCCCTGATTTCTCCAAAATCGCGCGCCCCCTGACCAATCTGCTTTCCAAGGATGTGCCTTTCGGAATTTCCAAGGAATGCACTCAAGCATTTGAGATCTTACGTGACCGAGTCACCCAAGCCCCAATCCTACAGTCCCCTGATTGGTCTCAACCCTTTGAGATCATGTGCGATGCATCTGACTTCGCTGTAGGAGCGGTTTTGGGGCAGAAAATTGACGGGAAACCTGTGGTCATTTACTACGCCAGCAAAACACTGGATGAGGCTCAGCGTAACTATACGGTTACTGAGAAAGAGCTGCTGGCCGTAGTATTTGCCCTGGAAAAATTCAGATCATACCTTCTGGGTTCCCGTGTTATCATATACTCGGATCACACAGCTGTGAGGCATCTCCTAGCCAAGAAGGACGCGAAACCTCGATTAATCCGCTGGATCTTGCTGTTGCAAGAATTTGCCATCGAGATTTGCGACAAGGCGGGAAAGCACAATGTGGTAGCTGATCATTTATCCCGCCTTCCTCCTGAAATTATTGATCCGTCCGGACCTATTACAGAACATTTTCCTGATGAGCACCTCCTGACTATCAGTACAAGTCTTCCATGGTTCGCCGATATTGTTAATTACCTGGCATCACATCAGATTCCGCCCGATTGGTCGAAGGCCAAAAAGGACAAATTGCGTTCCGATGCCAAGTATTACCTATGGGAAGACCCGTATCTCTTCCGCATTGGTGCTGATCAGATAATCCGACGATGCGTCACGGAAGTGGAAATCAAAGACATACTCTCATTTTGCCATGACCAAGCATGCGGTGGACATTTTTCAGGACATAAAACCGCATCGAAAGTCCTCCAGTGTGGTTTCTACTGGCCCACAATTTTCAAAGATGCATACAATCACTGTAAGGCATGTTCCCGTTGCCAGACTCTAGGCAACATGAGCCATAGAGACATGATGCCTCTACAGCCGATCTTGGTATGCGAAATTTTTGATATTTGGGGGATTGATTTCATGGGACCCTTTCCTACCTCGGATGGCTTCGAATACATTTTACTCGCAGTTGATTATGTTTCCAAGTGGATAGAAGCCATTCCGACCCGAACCAACAATCATAAAGTCGTTATAAAATTCCTTCATCAAAACATTTTCTCAAGGTTCGGGATTCCGCGTGCTATAATTTCCGACGGAGGGACCCATTTTACAAACGCTCAGTTCAGGTCACTGATGATCAAATACGGGGTGTCACACCGAATCTCTACTCCTTACCACCCCCAAACTAATGGTCTAGCTGAGCTATCTAACCGAGAGATCAAGAAGATCCTTCAGGTTACTGTTCGACCTGATAGAAAAGATTGGTCTTCTCGGCTTCCGGAAGCATTGTGGGCCTATAGGACCGCCCACAAGACCCAATTAGGAATGTCTCCCTTCAGACTAGTGTACGGGAAGGCATGTCACCTCCCCGTCGAATTGGAGCATAAAGCCTATTGGGCAGTACGGACCTGTAATCTCGACCTTTCTAAGGCTGGAACCCACAGAAGATTTCAAATGAGCGAGATCGATGAATTACGCCACGACGCATATGAGAACTCGCGAATTTACAAAGAACGGGTTAAAGCTTTTCACGACAAACACATTTCTAGAAAGGTCTTTCATCCTGGTCAAAAAGTTTTACTCTTTGATGCTCGACTCAAACTATTCCCAGGAAAGCTAAGATCCAAGTGGGTCGGACCCTACCTAGTCCGCCAAATCTTCGGAAATGGAGCTATTGAAATCAGCCCACTCAGCCACGATTCTGAACCATTTGTCGTGAATGGGCAGAGACTCAAGCCGTTCATTGACATGACCGATATAGATTTGACTGAGTCATCCTTTACCCTCCTTTCCTCTTGAGCTCATTACGCCCAGCCGATGGCGTAAAACTCAGCGCTTAACGGGAGGCAACCCGTCATTCTTTGAAAAACCTGAAACCGTTTCTGACATCGCTATGCGGAACTCATATTGCACTTTAGGGTTCATCCATTAGAACAGCCGACTTCACCTCAGGTATACCTACCCGAGATTAGAAATCGTTCGCAACAAGTCGCTTCGACCCATTCACTCACCACACACCTGTCCTAACACATGAACTAAGCTGAATTCGAACCCACCTAATTTACAATGGGGACATTGCAAATCTTAGGCATGGGGGGGTATGAAAGTGCAAAATGTCAGAAAATTCATATCAAGAAAGGGTTTCATACAAAAAAAAAAAAAGGACTTGATAGAGGGGAGGAACAATTCAGGGTCATACAAATGAGAGGAGGAAAAGAAAGAAAATGACAAAAAGAGCAAAAATAAAGAAAGGAGCACAAAAGGAAAAGAAAAAGAAAAAGTCATTAGTAAAAGATTAAGGGGTTAACTGAAGTTCTAGACCGAGTCAAGAAAAAGAAAAGAAAAATGCTACAGAGATATAACAAGAGATTAGCGGGAACGCTGGTCTTAGGCCTCTTGGGCTAGATTTTTTGCTTAAAAATTCACGTATCCTTTAAAATCTGGACAATCCTCAAGAGGTTGAGGAAAATGCAAAGCTTAAGTATTAGGTCTAAGGCTTAGGAAGTATTCGGCCTCGTTAACTGACCTCCGGTTTGCGGGATTCGGTAACCTAAGCACCCAAATTCACACACAGTCTGGTTCAGTGCGCATAAATATTCAAAACACGCAAGAGCGTTTAATATTCTGAAAAAAGTCACCTAGATTAGGAGCGGCCAATCAACACAAGTTGATTTGGACAAGTTCCCAGCGCGGAGAGGCGGGAAATTCCCCTCGAAGATGCGTAACAACATATCGTCTCCTCGGTGCTTGTCTCTTAGGATATTTAAATATCCTACTGGGGGCATGTAAGCACTCTGCTGGTTCAGATACCATGGGTGGCATTATCACGAAATGTCGATTGCCAGGGTCTGAATTCGGCCACGGAACGCCATGGGTGGGATTATCTCGAAATCTCGAAAGCCAGGGTTCCGGGGGTTGCCATGGGCGGGATTATCTCGAAATCTCGAAAGCCAGGGACCTTTGAGGATTGATGATGGGGACGAGGAATCCGATACAGACCGTGTTGAGAAGCTAATCCGAAGCTAGAAATAAAAAAGAAAAGAGAGAGAAAAGCTCTCCAAACAAATAAATCTTCTATCTCTCTCTTACAAAAAAACGCACTGCAAACTGAACTTAGGCTAAAAATATCTCAAGCACGGGTGCTTTAACCGCGGAGTCCAACAAACCCTAGGTTAGGTTCTGTGGGCCGTAGAAACCTTTGCAGAAGACTGAGGCTAAAGCGGAACAGGTCCGGATTTTGGTTGGTACTTGAGTACCTCTAGGCCTATTGTCGGCATTCCCACCTAATCACAAAAGAAAAAGGAGAAGCACTTATCATTATTGACAACATTCAGTGTCTAGAACGGAAGTTAAAACTTTGAAATTTTGCTAAGGGACTAGCAAAAGCTAGGCATGGGGGTATGATGAGAGCCTCATCATGAGCCATAACTAGCTCATTTTGACCCAATAAAGAAGATAAAAGCTCCTACATAACCTAGAAGAAGGCCTAACTGAAGGAACAAGTGCTCTGAGAAGAAAACATGAAATAAAGGTTAAAACTGCAATTTTACCATTGCAGTAGATAAACAGGATTTCTTAGAGGCAAAACATAGGTCAAATGGTCTAAATGAGATAAAAAGTGGGTTGAGTCAATCAGAAATGGGTTCATGTGCAATCTAAGAACTAAAAGACACTTGGTAACCCTAAAACAGACCCGCTTAAATTAACAAGGTTTCGGTCAGAACAAAAAGCAAGTAAACCCTCTACAAATCATGGAAAAACATACTCTAGGGTTTAGAACACTTAATTTGGCCTTTGGAACCTAGTTTGACCTAGATTAGGGTCCTAGCTCTTCAATTAACCTAATTTGGGTTTTTACGCAAAATATCCAGTCAAACGAGGTCAAACCTGAAATATAACTTCTCCATTGGATTCCTTAGGTCCAAATTAGGTTTATACCAAAATTTGGACCTAAGGAGAGGTCATCTTGACCTACTTTGCAATTTAGTACACCCAAATCACAAATTGGTCCCTATCTTTTGAATACCGTTGCAGAGAACCCCCTAGGTTCTTCGCCTCCTTTGCAAACCGGTCCTGCC
The DNA here is from genome assembly GCA_037157565.1 of Thalassia testudinum. Classification (NCBI taxonomy): domain Eukaryota; kingdom Viridiplantae; phylum Streptophyta; class Magnoliopsida; order Alismatales; family Hydrocharitaceae; genus Thalassia; species Thalassia testudinum. The sequence goes on along the minus strand of JAZHRO010000062.1, from coordinate 17,358,650 downwards.
GCCATTGCTAGGGCAGAACCGAGCTCCGGCGAGGTTCGGAGAGGGATTGCTCTCTAATCCCTCAGAGATTCCCTCCCAGAAATGGAAGGAGAATTCTCTGAAGAATTGCCTTCCATTTAAGACCGATATCGATCCCTGGTGTGAACCCAATCTCTCGTGCGAACGCACGAGAGATTTGGGTATCCTAACTCCTTTCCATCTCCGGCGACCAACCTCAGGCAATCACGTGCCCTTCACGCCCTGCACACCAAGTCCAGCGCCTATATAAGAACCCACAACTCCGGCCGAAGAGGCTAAGCTTGATTTTGACGGAGATCCCCTCCAAATTTCTTCTCTCCCATCTCCGGCCAAACGACCCACAAGCTCCGGCGACCGCTTTCCCTCCTTCTCGTCACTCTGCTGCCATACCAGCAGCAGAGTCCTCTCCGCCTCTTCCTCCCGCGGCGCGCTGTACCCTGCGCGCAAGCTCCTGACCTCATCTTCGTCGCCGCTTCCTCCCCCAGGGTCTTTCTTCCCCGACGACGGCAGTCACGAGCCGTCCTCTCCACTGCCTCCCTTCACTCCAGACAACCCCAGATACGTTCTCCATCCTCTCCTCTCTCTTTTCCCCCTGTTATCTCCCTTGATCGACCCTCGACAGACGCTAACCACCTCCATCGTCTTCGCCTCCGACCGCACTCCGACGAGCCGCCCACACCACTCCAGCCCTCCACACGGCTCGCCAACCACCTCGAAAGCTCCGCCTCACCTCCAGGAACACACTCCACCCTCCCACTGCCACTCCAGCCCTCCACAACCACCCCCCGACCAACCCACCATCTCCGGCCACAGGTTGACCTAGGCACGCACGCCTAGGCCGACCTACGGCCTGCTGCACTGCCCACCGCCTTCGCCGTGCCACGACGAAGGTCTCTATCTATTCTGATTTGGCCGAGAGGCGCGTTTTGTGTACGACAGGATTCGAGCTGCTGCCGCCATGGACGACCTCTGATGAAGCTCCCGCGAAGCTCCAGGCACCCGGTCTTCCAGACTACAGGTGCTGCATACTAACGCAAGTGTCGCGAGGTGAACGAATCCAGCCGAGGAGCGCTAGCAGAGCCAGCAGCTGCGGGGCAATCGCACGACGAGGTTTCTGCAGGCGCGCGTGAAGGCGAGACCAGATAGTCCCACATCGTGGGATTGCAACAGGCAGGTACCGTATAAGTTGTTTTTACGCTTTATTCTTATCGCCTCAGTAAGCACAGGGGTGAGGTCCCTCACTGACCCCACCCGCCTCGTCCGCGGCCTGACCACGCGGACCTGGCGGATCCGACCCGACCTAGACCTACGCACTCCTCGCGCATCACACACCTGCAGGTGCGCCTGGTCCCGGGTACGATCCGACCCGATTGAGACTGTGGCTCTGGTAGAGCGGTTAGAGTGAATTGCTTGAGAGAGAGACACGCGCGGGTAGAGGGAGAAGGGTTAGGTTTTGTTCCCTGTGCAGGCAGGCTGATTGCAGGAGAAGGACTTGGCCGCTGCAGAAGAAGGAGAAGCAAGACAAAGAAGAAGAAGAAGGCAACGAAGAAAGGAGAAGCAAGATAGAAGAAGAAGAAAGAAAGAAGTCTTCGCAGGAGAAGAAGGAAAACAGAAAGGTTAGAAGTCTTCGCAGGAGAAGAAGAAGAAGGACAAGGGAAGATTGCAAAGAGATCCGAAAGGCAAAGCAGAAGAAGAAAAAGAGAAAGAAAGATCACATTTAAGACGTCTGATACATAAATCAGACGTCTAATTCTATTTTTTTTACATCTTTCTTAAAAACTCTTTGAATCAATTATATTTGCATTTAACAGTTGTATTCTTGGGTTTTACAAAGTACTGAGTTTGCTCCCTGTGTTCGACCTCGGATACTCTAGTTGTTCGAGTAATAAAATTATTTGTTTAAACGTTTTGTCGGTTCTACTGCAACGTAATACGCCTTTAAATCCGCACAGAAACGTTGACAACAAGTATGGTGATATTGTCTCTGTCATCAGACATCAGAAACGTCGAGAGGCCTTGATGAAGATTCAGGAACTGGATACCAAGGAAGCTATGGCTCAGCTGTCTGAGCTGGACTTTGTTGACAGAAAGAGGTGGCAGGGGGTGGTGGCTGAAGAAGACCTGAAACTGGAGATGGATTGGAGGGAACGATCAAGGCAGCTGTGGCTAAGTGAGGGAGATGCAAACACTAAATTCTTCCACTTGGCTACCAGTTCTAGGAGAAAAGCTAATCTGATCTCTTCAATTGTTAAAGAGGGGTAGAGAATTACCTCCATCTCTAATATCAGAGCTGAGGCTATCAGGTATTTCAAGGAGTCTTCAAGAGCTGCAGGTAGGGGCTGTTGGAGGATGGTAGCTAGTGATCTCCCCAAAATTACTGAGGTTCAGGGGTCCAGCCTGATTGAACCTATGTCTAAAGCTGAAGTCTTGAAGGCCATTAAGGATCTCAATTGTGAAGGATCGCCTGGTCTTGATGGAATCCAAGTTCTCTTCTACAAAGAATTATGGAACATTGCGGGCACTGATGTTATGGAAGTGGTCAGAGAGTTTGAGAATGGCAATTTTGGCTTTGAAAGAAAAAATAGGTTCTATCTATTTCTTTTGCCAAAGACTCCAGGTGCTGAATCTTTTCAAGAGTTTAGACCTATTGCCCTCCCTAACTCTTTGTACTTGGTGATTGGTAAGGTTCTGGCCAATAGATTGAGGCCTGTTTTGCAAGATTTGATCCATCCTACTCAATCAGCCTTCCTCCCTGGCAGATCTCTACAAGAATCCTTTATCATGGCCTAAGAGATGATTTGTGAATGGCATAAGAGAAAATGCAAGGCTTTTCTTTGGAAGGTTGACTTCCACAAAGCTTATGACTCCATCAGTTGGCCTTATCTTTGGGATGTGCTTAAAAGAAGCGGCTTTCCTTTTACTTGGATCCGTTGGGTGAAAAGATGTATCACCACTGCCTCTTTCACCCCCTGATAAATGGAAAGCCTGATCTTGTGGTTTCACTCAACTCAGTAATTAAGTTAATTTCACTTAATTAAGAGTAGAAGAAATCACTTAGGTTAACTCGAAGTTGTGTCGGTTGTGTAGTATAGGGTCGAATTAACCTAACATTTTAAAAATTTTTACTGGTTGAGTCTAGGTCGTTCACTGGGAGGTATAATAATTTTCTCCAAATTCACTAATTTTCTTTTATTTCTCTATAAGCTTAGGAGGTATAACTAGTTTGATTTCTAAAATATGAATTTTGTCAAAATATTTAAACTATAAAGCATATACAAAATTCCATATGAAAAACATATTTACTTAAATGATCTACTTTATTAACAAGTAAACATGTTAGTTTTTCAATTCAATTTCATTCCAAAGAAATTAAGGCAAATATGAGTGATTCTATTAAAACATGCCTTTTTACAATTAAGAACAAAAAGTAATGATGCAAGAAAAATAATATCCTTCATTCATTTTCTTCAGCCTCTCATCTTGTTCTTTCTTTCTTTTATTTTCTTCTCTCTCTCGAGCTCTCTTTCTTACCTCTCTTCTGTTGTGTTCCTACCTTCTGCCTTCTTTTCTTCCCTTAGTCTTCCCTTTTTGTTCCTTAGTCTTTTCCTTCCTTAGTGCCTGTTGCTCCTTTCTTTCTTGGCCTTTGCTCAACACTTAGCATTTTAACCATCAGCTCTTCTTTTCCTTAAGTCCTTCAGCTGAATCGGATTTTTTACTTTTTTAACCAAAATTTATTTTATTTGCTGCGAGGTCTTTTCGAGGAGACACAGCACCCTGAGACCAGGGTGGGACCAGACCCTACTCGATCCTCGATTAATCTCAATTAGGTTTGTTTTCGATTTATTTCTTATCGGTTCATAGTCTCGAGCCATTTCGACTCAACCTGGCCTCTCAGGCCTCTCGCCCTCCCAGGGCACATTCTCGCTTACGCCCCCAAGGGCGCACACCCATAGGCACAAGCCCACACACACACACACACATGCTCAAATTAGATCAGATCGGTAACCGGTGCGCCGAGCGCTGACGACTGAAGCGGCCATGCAACGAATTCATTTTATCCCCAGGCACGTGCTTGTGAACTAGCGATGTGGGACTAACCTACCCCTTCCAAACCCAACTTCAAATGATCATAGCTTCCTACTCAGAGCTCCAAATCGACTGATTTCAAGTTTGTTAGAAAGCTCTAAGATAGATCTATACAATTGCAAGGTCAATTTAAGGTTTTGATGATGTTTTTCTTTTCAATTTAAAAGATGAAATCAGGGGTTCCTACGGGTTATTACTAGCCTGTAAGTGAAATTATATCAACAGAGTCCTCAGATGGACTTTTATCTTTTATTTTAAGGTCTGTACATTATATACAAGTAATTCTGCATCTGTTAGAGTAGGTTTTAAGCTCTTAAGACCTTCAGAACCAGTAGAAAAGCTCTTCACTTCTCTGAAAGCTTTAGAGTTCAGATTTCAAACTTCGAAATGTGCAACAGACACTTAAAAGTGTTTCTAATTGATTTAGATTAATTCTAAGGGTTATAATTAACTCATCTGGGTAGGATTTAAGTTTAAATTTCAACAAAATGGCACTGTTATTAGTTTGGGTTTGAAAGTAACCCAAATTGACAGGAACTAAATTCTCACTAAATAAATCATCTGAGCTCACTTTAATTCTCTCTAAAACTTTCAAACAAGTTCCCAGAAACATCTTACACTCCTCAATACCTCAAATCGAGCTCAAAACTCCATTAGCAGATTCAGTTTGACTGTGGAAGCACAAAAAATTGACTTTCTGTTAAAAACTTCTCCACAAGAAATCAAAGCCTCAATTAAAGTCTCCCCAACATAAGAAATTTATTCAGATCTTCAAATAGGTGTTCTGACCTTGATTCCTACGGTTTCAGGCTCAACGCCTGAACTTGAAAAGGTGTGTGTTCGTCAGAGCTAATGGAAGGTTGTTACAGCATGCAAGAGTTTAAACAGCTTCAGTGCATTGCACTGAAGCTTCTAAGTTCCTTACATGCTTCTCAGATCTCTCCTAACAGACTTCTCCAACTCCATCGGAGTTGGGGAAGATGAAGTCAAATCTATAGCTCTAGTGGTTAAATCCTCAAATAAGCATCCTTAAAACAATCAGTGATCTATATTATACTACTATGGAGCTTCACAATAAGTTCTAAAGGCTGAACACAATTTTGGCTTGTGGGATCTCGCAGGAGCTTCGGTGAGTCCAGAAAATAGGAAAAGTGTGTACAGATTGATTAAACTTGCCATTTTTGATTCAAAAAGGATCTTGAGGTTGCAAGGAACCTCAGTATCACATTTAATTCCTCATTATTTCTTTAAATGTAAGATTTGACAGTGAAATCATTTTCTTAAAGATCTGATTTGAAATAAGCTCAGGACTTGTTTAACCACTCAATTAAGAGGTTAAAACAAGTCAACAGATGTTAGCAGTTATAATTATATAGTTAATTAATAGTTTGAACTGTTCTTGAGCCGCCATGGACAGCGAGCTCAGGAACTTAATTAAGATTAGGCGTTTAATTTATATGTGGTATTTATAGGTATTATAGTGTCGATTAGGGTTCATAAGTGGTGATAGATGATGAAAGAACCCAGTGGAGGTGGAATTAGGTCGATTACTGTCACCATAGATAGTGTTAGTAGTCGGTGATGGTGGAATTTGAATTAGGCAATTAGGTGATTCAATTAAATGATTAAATGATTTAGAAGTGGTCATGGAAGATAAAGGAAGGTGTACAGTGAATTAAAAAGATGAAATTAAGTCTCTGGCGAGCTCAAGGAACTCATCGGAGTCGGAGAAAATGAAGCTAAAATCTAAAATTACTCTAATCTAACTACCTAAACTAACTAACTAAGCTAGCCTACTCCTACTCCTACTCCTAATCTACTGTTACTTGGACGAAGGGGTCAATAGGGTTCTGCCGAAGGTTCATAGCAGACGATGAAATCAGAGGCTGGAAGAAAGATCTCCGGCAGGTGGATTTGAGGTGGAGCGGAGGATTCCTTGGGTCAGCGTCTGTGTCGAAGACGTGGAAGACCACGGCGGATCTCTTCGGCTAATTAAGATGGATGGAGGAAGTCGGAAAATGGAATGGGAAGTCACCAGAGTTTTGGACGAATAGCCTATTGGGTCGACTGCAGTGTTAGAAGAGAGAAGGGAGCCAACTTGAATAAAATCAGAGGTGTGAGGGGGTATTTATAGCAGTTACGGCGAAGAGAGTGGTGGGGTTTGGCTGAAGAAGGAGCTTGAGGAGCTTAACCTCCGTTGTCGTCTTCGATGATGGTGAGGTTATCTCCCACTGAAAAATAGGATTCCTTGTTAATCCAGACCGGTGAATGAAGTGGAGGTGGTGAGCGCAAGCTACAAGAGCTTGGACAAAGAAGGATGATGTCGGCAAGGTGGTAATCGTGCGGTGGGGTGACTCTCTGCCGCCAGCCGTTCATTCGGCTAAAGAAGAAGAAGAAGAAGAAGAAGATGAAGAAGAAGAAGAAGACGAAGACGAAGAGAAACTTAAAAGTAATAAAACTTAATGACTTGTGTGAGAAATAAGGACCCGACTGTATTGAAAAGTAAGGACTAAAATGTAAGCCTAGGTTTTGAAGGTTTATTTTAACTTAGATCTTTTTCAACTTTTTATATATGTTAGTAAATAAGGTACATATTATGTTTACACCTTGAATTTACATTTTTGACCTTTTTAGGTTAATTTATTATATTAAGTAAAATCACTTAGGTATACATTATGTTTAAGTTACTTAACTTATTAGTTAAGGGAATGATTAATAGGATTTCGAGTCTAATTATTAACTATATTATTAATAATGTTAATTGAATGATAAAATGTCATTTTTAACTTATTTTAAGGTCCTTGACTAAATATCCTTTATTCTATAATTAACCCTTATATATTCATAATCTTAGCTAATTAACTAGGAAGACTAGTTAATTAGGGGTAATTAGAGATCATGATGTGTCTCATCAAAGCCCTGTGGGTCGTGGATTCAGCCCCAATGTGGTATCAGGCAAGGATGTCCCCTGGCTCCCCTGATTTTCAACTTGGTAGTTGACAACTTGGCTTGGTATGCGTGTAAGCTTACTGAAGTAGGTATTATTAGAGGGTACTCTTTGTCGTGCAGGAGTAATCTGGCTCCCATTCTTCAGTATGTAGATGATACAGTTTTCTTTGTAGAAGGGTCTATGGATGAAGCAATGGCTTTGCATCATATGATTAATATCTTTGGTGAGCTCTCTAGCTTGAGGTTTAATAGGGATAAATCTAGTTTGGTCTGCTTTGGCTTACCTGAGGAGGAGCAAGGAGCTTTAGCTACTATTTTGATGACTCCCCACATCAGTCTTCCTATTAGATATTTGGGGCTGCCTTTGAGGTGCTCTAGAATGAAAAAGAGAGATTGGAGCTGCCTCTTTGACAAGTTTTCAGTGAAATTGGATGGATGGCATAGCAGCTTCCTTTCCAAAGGTGGAAGACTTATCTTGCTCAACTCTGTGATCACTTCCATCCTTGTTTCCTACTTTTCCATATTTAAAGCACCTAACTCCATTTGGAAAAGGTTGGATGTGTTGAGAAAGAGGTTCTTTTGGAAGGGAGCTAAACATGAGGGCAGATTCTTGCAACCACTCAAATGGGAGCAGATTTGTTGTCCAAAAGATAGGGGTGGACTTGGGATTAAGTCCTTGAAACACTTTAATGATGCTTTGCTACTTAAGTGGGCTGTTAAACTCTTGCAAAGAGACCTGAAGCCATGGACTGTCATGATCAGAGATAGCTTTGGTGCATCAAACAGTGTGCTGTCTAGACTTCAGCCCAACAGTCCTTCTCCTTTCTGGAAATCAGTGACAAAAACTTTGGCTGATCACCTCCACCTGCTGCAGCCGGCTCTTGGGGATGGTAGGACCTTCAGCTTCTGGAAGGAGGGGTGGTCAGGGCTGGGTGTCTTGAAGGAGCTCTATCCAAGAGCTTTTGCTACAACATCTAACAAGGAGGCCATTGTCAGCAGGGTCTGGTCTTGCAGCAGCAGCAACTGGAATCTGATTGAGAAGGATTCCAGCAGGAGATCTACCCAGCTGTGGGAAGAAAGGAGGAGGCTAATTTCAGACCTTGAGAGCTTTAGGCCTAGGCCTAGAGTGGACAAGTACCTTTGGGAGGGGATTTATAATGTGCAATCTGGCTATAATAGAATTTTGAGCCTTGAAAGTGGGTGGAGATGCGACTTCATTGACAAGAAGATCTGGCTTCTAAAAATTCCTCTCAAGGTACAGATATTTCTCTGGCTATGTAGGAGAGATGGATTGATCACAAGTGATCTGCGACATAGAAGGTTGGGAACTGATCACCATGTTTGTTTTTTGTGTGAGATGAATACTGACAACGTAAATCACCTCTTTTCTTCTTGCCTTGTCACTGATGCTATTTGGAGGACATGTCAGGAGCTGCTACCAGATTGGGATTCTATTTGGCATGGGTTTGGTATGAGAGGGAAGCCACATGTATGCATGGTTGTCACTCTATGGTGTGTGTGGAAGGCAAGAAATGAGAGACATTTTTAGGAGAGGCCGGTGTGCTGTGAAAGAATTGTAAGAGAGTGCTGGTCCCTCATACATTTTTGGGGATCTCTTTTGTAATTTCTCTTACTTGTTTATATAATATACCGCTCCAGATTGCTATTGTAAGACGATAGCTTTCCTTTCTGTTTCAAAAAAAAAATTCCGCATTGAATTTACTGCTTGGTAGTGTAGCTATCCTCTACCTGAATGATGCATGCGTAATCTTCCATAGATACACGCATGCATCCATTTTCTGCTAGCTAGAATTCTTGCTTTAATCATTCATGTACAAGCTTTCCTCGAAAGATGATTGTAATGATAAATATTTGTGAATGAATGAAGGCATCATCTTATCTATATTATGATCATGAGTTGCTTGATTTAACTTTCTATTACTTTGCAAGTATCGAAAAGATCAAAAAATCAATCTCGCTTTTCTAAATGCCTCCCTGAGATCGACCGAGACTCACTGTCTCGTTAATTGAAATGTTTTGTTGAGTCGTATTTCACGGTATACTACAACGTGTTTTATATCAAATACGTAATCTACGATTCGAACATTCACGTGAACGCACGAAAATCATGGGTTCCTTATGACTTAAATTCCAAGCCAATTAGCTTTGTTTCATGATCTAGAGCTTGCCCAGGAGCTCTATATAAGTTCTAGCATCTTCCACCATTGAGAACTAGCTCGGTTTGGCCGCAACCCTTCACCAATTCTCCCTCTCTGACCACCTCCACCGCAGCTTCAATGACCCTTCTCCCTCTGACTTCCTTGCCCACTGCCACATACTATAAGCAGCAGGATCATCTTCCTCGCTTTCCTCTACTCCTCGCCAGCACAGCAGGAGTGCTCAGACCCTCTTTGTCATCACCGCTCTATCATCGGAGGCTTCTCCTTCCCCAATGCTGGCCAATCATAGCCGACGCCTCCCTTGCCCTTTCGTTTATTAATTTAGGTCATATCTTCTCCCTCTTCTTCTCCTGCATCTCCTTAACTCCTTCCTCTTCTATTTCAACCACCGATACACCCTCACACCCATCATTTTCCTTCACTCCAGCTGAACTCCAGTGAAGTCGCCCGCACTCCACAAGCCACCAAACTCCATGCCACCGGTCCCAAAACATCTGCCTTGCCTCCACGACCAAAACCCCTCAAGAAATTGAGGGGATTAATTGCCCAAACTTCCCATCGAACAAACCCATCACTGATAACTCTAGATTTGATGATGATAATTATGTCAACAAGGGATCATCTTGAGGAAATATGTGCACTAATAACATAAAATAATGGGCATGGGAGCACTACATGCATTGCGAATTAAGATTGCTTGTAAATCAATGTTTAATGGCCATGTGTACAAGTTCATGTTGAAACAAGCCTCAAATGACCAATCGGACCACACAGATGTTCCAGTTTGACGAATAGAGTCCAACAGACTCAAAATCGCCTAAATCCAACATCCAGAGCTCTCACAACAAGCCCAAGAAGTCGTGACTGTTGATATGAGGATTAACGACTACGAGGTCACCATGTGTCGCGCATCCGCGGCATCAGCCATCGCTCCCACACCTGCCTTGCTTCATCAAGAGCATTTTAAGTTGTTTTATCCTTGGATCGGATGTCTAAGGATCCGCAAAGGCTCTCTCTCCATCATGCCCAAAGAAGCCTTCAATGTGGAATCCTAACCGTTGGATTTCCATCCAACGGTCGACCGTGTCCGCACCAGATCTCACCTCTGCAATACCTCACGAGGGCAGCACAACGAGTGAAGCCTCACACCAACAAGTAGAAAACACACGTTCAATCCCACCGCACCCCCAAATTCGCTGCAGCACATGCTCATCGCGTGCGAGGCATGATCCAGCGCACCCGGTTGCACGCAATCCTAGCCGTTGATGCGCAATCAGACGGTTTACGATGCGAGCACTTGATAGCAAGAGAAAAAGCACCTGCGGGTGCTGCGGTGGGGCGACATGGTGCATCCTCAGCTGTCCATTGGCGATCTACACCTCGGATCTGACGATTGAGGATGCATAGGTGCGGCTTGAGAAGAAGGACAGGTGTGCCTCAGGATCGGTGGGCGTAGGGCTTCAGCGACACTTTTGGAAGGTATTTAGCGACGTCTTGGACATCCCTAAAGACCCTTACCTCTTTTGGAAGCCTTCTTCTACTATATAAACCCCCTCAACCACCCCATTCAAAGGCATTCAATTCTCATTCACTCTCCATGCAACACTAGCCCTCTCCTAGCTCCACCAAACACTCCATATCCACCCTCAGAGTTGTCAAGTCGTCGACGAAGCCCCTCTCCACCGCCATGGCTGCCTCGCCTCCTCCATGCACTCTCTTTTACTCTAGTTTTATGTTCCACTATTTTAAGCTTTCATCTATTGTTGTAGTTGTAAACGATCTCTAATTGCATGTTATATGTTGATGTTGCTTCTTATATCATAGGTCACATCTCGTTAAGTGATTTTCATATTTTAAGTGCAAGCTCTAACCCTACTCTCTCTCTCTCTCATTTTCGCAAGCAAACCACGCTACCATTTTTTGACACCCAAAGCGACTAAAAATAATCTGATTTCATGCCTCCTTGAGATCAACACTTGGACTCACAAATCCATATCTTAACTTAAAGCCGACGACGCAAGCACATGCTACAATGACATAATTAAACTAACGCATTCCGCACGTGTTAGTTTTTAGCACCATTGCCGGGGAGGCAACGGATTTCTTTTGTCACTTGCATCCCGCATTAGTATTCACATCTTCTGACTCATTTTTGCTCTCTCTACTTGATTGGTTGCAAGAACTTGATGCCTTGGTGACGGAGGAGCTCAATTCGAGATGGTAGATGGTCGTGCGTGTTTCACATGTTAGAAATCGAGGTTACAAGTAACCCGTCGTCATTGTTGCAAAACACGTCAATCAGGTAAAATTTATACCGAAACTCCAAGGGAGTCCTAGGTCGAACATAGGGAGGCGATGTTTACTTTACTTGAAAACCGTGCTTCGATTCTTTTCCTTTTGGTATTTTAGGGTTTTGTTATTTTTTTGTGTTTTTGAAATAAAAGACAAGCAAATGAAGCACAAGATAGAGATGAGGAACGAAAATGATATATATATCAATCCAATGTTTATTACAATCTACTATGAAAGCATAAAAAGAGAGGGAGGTGAGAGGAAATCTCTCGAATCGGCTATTCGGTGAGACGACGGCACCTGGCGGAAGCTCGAATGAAGGAGGTGAGGAGTGGGATGATGGAGCTGAGATGCAGGAGGATGTCGTGTTGAGGAAAGCTTCAGTGTGGCTCCGGAATGGAGGTGAGAAGACAGAGGTGAACTGCTATCGGAATGGAGGTGGAAGGACAACTCCAAGGCGACCTATGAAGGGAGATGGGAAGATGGAGGAGTATTTGGTGGGGCAGAGGTTCGCTACACTAATAGGCACCATGGGAGCTTGAGAACAAGCTCTAATGGAGCGTTGGTAGGCTTGCTAGAGCTTGAGAGTATGTGGGAGTAGAGTAGGTAGAGATGTCTTGGAAGGGAGGGGGTGTAGGTCCTTTTATAGTGGAGGAGAAGAGGCAAAAATAGGTATGAAACCATTAGTGACATCCAGGTCGTCGCTAGAAATGTCGCTGTAGGCAGCTCATGCTCGCTGGCACCCACAGCTAGCTTTGCTGGCATGCGAAAAATTACTGACGGTTGTAAGCATTGCTGTAAGTCTAGCTCATATGTCGCTGTAGTCCACCTTACGTTGCGCTGGCGTCATGCTCCTGCCTTGCCAGCGCGTGGGTGCGCGCACGCCTACTCACCCACGTGTGCACCTGCGCTGCTGCACGCGTGCGATGCTGTGTGTGCTGGCAGCTTGGGCTGTGCCACGTGACGCAGTCTGGGCCATCCATCTTCTTGTTGTAGGGACTGCTATAGAGGTTGAATTGAGTCGATTTTCATGCCATTAGGCTGCAATCGTCAATCCGAATCCATCAGTGCGGTTGGATTTATCATTTGAAGCTCTGAATTATGTCTCCTAGTCCCTTGGCCAATGATCTTCCCCAGACTGCATATGGTGCTACGAGACTCCGATCGAGGCGATTTCAGAGGCGTTGGACTCCAATCGTCATCTTGATCAGATCCGTATGATTGGATCGTCAATCCGAGACTCCAAAATAAATATGCTTCTCTCCTAACCACAAAAAAAGATGCAATTAACCTAAATTATATACAACTACTCTAAATGCAAAATGATGCATGCTATGCAATATTTATAACATGAAATGCAAATCTAAGCCTAGGAACATGCATGAATAGGCATTTTACCCTCAACAAATGTGTTTACATCAGTAGATATGGAGTAGAGTGCTGCGATGACCTTTTATGAGTATCAGTCCACCCATTGAGTGTTCGGTTGCTTAAAAAATATACAAAATATATATATATAAAAATTCAAAATTGGCATGGTGAATGGCTACTTGACCCACATTCCAAACTCATCACCCAACCCAAAAAAAAAATACACGCTAAAGTTCTTGAAGAGATAATATTTTTGGAGTGTTCTTCCTTTTAGGTGGTGTTTGTGAAGCCACCATGAGTTGACTTGGGTTGCACCACTCACCATAATTAAAATCAACTCACCTGGTAGAACTGTATGAACACTAGGGTGAATACACTAGGGTTGTTTTTCTAGGACCACATCATTCTAAAGGAAATCGACTTTCGCCCGTTGCATGCAAAACTTTATGTGCCCACTGGAACATTATTTGAAAACATTAAGGAATTTCAACCCTAAAAATCACTAAAGCAGGGATGAATCATTAAAAGACATCACATCCTAAACACCTTGCTTGAAAACCATGTTTTGTTGAGTGCATGCACATGCTCAATTAGGCTAACTAAGAGGCACAACCCCAAACAATGCTTCATCACATATCCTGAGCATAAGCACTAACCTAGCCCTCATTACAATGGAGTAAACATGCCTTAAGCAGGACTTGTCTAAGTCTTTGAGGTTTGATTAGGTTTGCTAAGCACTTGGCCCTCATTCCCTTTGTAAAATCTAGTGTCTAGGTTGTAGGGAAGTGTTAAACGACCGCGGTTGTAGGGTCTACGGAACCGGCGATACAAACCAAAGGAAGAACCTTTCCCTCAATCCTCTCGTAATCAACCTGGCCAGATTAACATTGGGAAGGGAGGTTAAGTGCTTGCAGATTTGATCACTCGCTTTGAGGCTTCTAGGTCACCTAAGGTATACACTATAAGGACTAGACTTGCTTGCCTGTTTGTGCACACACTTCTCTTACCTATCTCTCTCTGCATCCCTCCCCATTCTTCTCTAGTGTATGCATGGGAGACGATCACTTCATCCTGAGCCGTTTGTTTTAGAAAGGGAAATCAGGAGGAGACTTGATTTTTCAAGGGAAATGGCTGACCCAAGAATTGATGAGATTGAGGACCAACCTCAACCCAATGCTATGGCCATCATTTAGGCCCAAATCTCTGCCAACCACCAACTTCAACAACAAAAAATCCAAACCATCATGCAAGCCATACACCGATTGTAAAACCCGCAAGAGCAACCCCCACCTAACCCACCACAACTTCCCGAGGGCCAACCAAGGCCTCTCCGTGATTTTTACGATTTGTCTATTATCTGGATGGAGCCACATCTTAGGGTCCCTGAAGGGGGAGATGATTTTTAGCTAAAACCAAATGTTCTGAGCTTAATTCAAAGCCACTTTCATGGAAGCTCAAATGAGGACCCCTTCCAACACCTAGAGGACCTAGACCGGATTGTCCGGACTATGAAACCAAGGAACATCAGCTTGAATATTATTTTAATTAAGATGCTTTTTTCTCCCTAAAAGATAAAAAATCTCACTGGCTTAGAACCTTAGGGAGACCCATCTCCATCTTGGAGGAACTGAGGCATTCATTCTTGAAGAAAATTTTCCCCATAAGTAAAACCAATGCCCTCAGAAGAGCCATTACGACATTCACACTACAAGGTGGGGAACAATTCCATGAGGTGTAGGAAAGATTTAATGAATTGTTGAGGAAATGCCCACACCATGAGGTTCCAAGGTGGCAATTGGCCCAAATCTTCTACCATGGTTTGGACAGTAACCTTAGGAACTTTGTTGACGCCTCATGTGGAGGCAACTTTTTGAACAAAGATGAGGAGAGCACGTTTGGAACTCTTTGAGTCCATGAGTGAGAATTCACTCAACAATGCCTCCATGACCCAGTTTAATCGATCCAATCAACCCCGTGGTGGGATCTATGAGGTGCAAGCCAATTCTGGTATGGTTGGCATAAACATTATAGCCAAAAAGTTTGATCAAGTTGAGTTGGTGGACAAAAAGATTGATGAGCTATTGAACCAAACCCGAAATCCACTACAGACTCTCTCCCTAGCAAAGGGAGCTCACAATGTATATTTGGTGCAGCCAATGAACCAAATGCATCTAGAACAACCCTTGACCATGTTCTAGGGAGGGACCTTTGCTCCCTCAAACCTTGATTACTCTCTCCCCTCCCCTTCAGCACCTTCTATCTTTGAAGATGTTCAGGCCATCCAAGGTTACTCCAAACCTGACCCCTTCTCCAACACCTACAATGTCGGATGGCGTAACCACCCGAATTTTGCCTGGACAAACCAAAAACCGAACCAATTCCAAAACCAACCCAAGCCAAACCCACCCTCCTATCACCAAGGCCCACCGGTTAGACCACCCTATAATCAGAATAGGGTAGCCCCTCCTCCATAAAACCAAATGGACATGCTAATAAAAATGATGGCTAATATGAATTAGAAACATCAGGAGGAAATGGCATTAGAGAAGGGACAATTGAACCAGCTGTTAGATTGCAAACAATAGGGGTCCCTTCCTTCTCAGCCACAACCGAACCCGAGAAATGTGATCAATAGAGGCCCCAGTCCTTAAGGATTCCAAGCCAATCCTAGGCATGCCCACATGATCCAACAAGCCCCACAAACACCCCTTGGGTTTGGTGCTTCCTCTTCTTCTTCTCAAGGATCTACCCATGGTCCCAATGCCTCAACCAACACAGTTACCTTGAGAAGCAACACTAAAACCCAGGACCCCAAATGGACGACCCCTCCGGTGACCTTGCATCCTGAGATACCTGATTCTGAGGATGAGCGGGAGGAACCCAAGGACCAGGAGACTGAACCAATTCAAACCCAAACACCATACCCTGAGGCCTTGGAGAAAATGAAGAAAAAGAAAAATGTAGTTGAGAATGAGGAGTTGTTAGAAATTTTCAAACAAGTTCAGATTAATATTCCTCTCCTTGAAGCAATCAAGCATATCTCAGCTTACACTAAGTTCTTGAAGGATGTCTGTACACCAAAGCATAAGCCGAGAACCCAAGAACCTAGTAAGGTAGTGCTCTCATAACAAGCTAGTTCAGTGATATTGAGCAGCCTACCTCCCAAACGAACTGACCCAGGAGCGCCCCTGATATCTTATAATATCGGGGACATGACATTTGATAGAGCGCTCTTGGACTTAGGTGCCTCAATCAACCTAATCCCGACTACCCTTTGTCACTAGTTTAGATTTGGGGAGTTGAAACCCACACCTGTGACTATCCAATTGGCTGATAGATCCGTGAAAATCCCGAAGGGAGTTGTCGAGGACGTAATTGTTTCGGTCAAGGACTTCTACTTCCCTGTCAACTTTTTGGTCCTCAACATGGAAGTCTCCGAATAGCTACAAAACACACCCATCATCCTGGGCAGACCCTTCTTAGCTACAGCTAAGGCGAACATTGATTGTGACACAGGATGCATGGAAATCGCCTAAGGAGACAAGAAGATGCAATTGGATATCTTCAGGGTGGCTAAGTCTTTTGATTGTGGCTGGGTTGAGGAGCACGATCCTGTGGAACCTCTGGTGGAAGAATGCCTCACTCTTAGCTCTTTAGCAGACCATTTGACTCAACCAGTTGATGACTACCCTGACTCACCCCAGCCTGTGGAGGTTGACCTTTGTAAAGCTGATTACCATCAGTAACCTCCACTTGAGGAGATTGATGTTGATCAACTCTCGCCTTTCCCTTACCCATCAAATGTTGTCCCACCTACACCCTGACTAAAGCCTTTGCTCGATAATCTCAAATATGTCTTCCTAGGACCTGACCAGACCCTCCCTGTGATTATCAATGCCCATTTAGCTAGGGATCAAGAACTTAGGTTCACTGCAACCCTCTCTGAACATTGAGTAGGCATAGGTGGACAATTTCTGACTTAAGGGGAATTAGCCCTACTTATTGCACTCACAAGATCTATTTGGAAGAAGGGGCTCGACCTTCTCGCTAGATGTAGAGGTGATTAAACCCGAATATGCGAGAGGTCATTAAAAAGGAAATAATCAAGTGGCTTGACGCAGACATCATTTACCTAATTTTCGATAGCCCCTGGGTGAGCCCCACTCAAGTGGTACCCAAGAAAGCCAGGCTCACTGTGGTCACTAATGACCAAGGCGAATCCATCCCCACCCGCACTGCTACCGCATGGCAGGTGTGCATCAACTTTAGGAAGCTTAATGAGGACACCAAGAAAGATCATTTTCCTCTGCCATTCATTGACCAGGTTCTCGAGCGATTGGCAGGGCAAAAATACTTTTGCTTCCTGGATGGATATTCAGGATACAACCAAGTTGCTGTTGCACTAGAGGATCAAGAAAAGACCACATTCACTTGCCTGTATGGCACGTTCGCATTCCGTCATATGCCATTCGAGATATGCAAGGCACCCGCTACCTTTCAGTGTTGCATGCTAACCATCTTTTCAGAGATGGTGGGTGATAAGCTCATATTTGTGAGCTAATTAAATGTCTAAATGCTTAAACATTAAGGTAACGCATCCATTTATTTAGCATGCATTAGGATGTAAATAGATTAATTTATATTTCTGATTTAATTACATAATTTATGCATTGCATTCATAATTAAAGGCATTTGGAATTGACTTAGAATGGCATGTAATTAGGTGCATTACATGCATTGTTTTAATTAACATGGAACTTAAGGATTTGTGTATAAATAATCCTAATATTTTATTTTATTAATTTTCTCCTTCTTCCACAGGAAACCACTCCACTTCCTCCACCTGCACATTCACTCTTCGCCAGGTGCCTACACTCAAGACCCCCATTCATGGAGGAGCGGGAGAGATGGATCTGGTCGGGGTAGCTGCGACTACAAGGGAGAGCAGGAGGCAGCTGTGCTCGGTGAGACTCTGCCCCGACTCCACCACTGTGAAGAGCTTCGAGCTCACCTCCATTACCACCACCATGCGTCTCCAAGGTCGAGCATCGCCACACCGTGGGCTAGCAGGGTGACAGACCATCGCCCAATCCGGCGAGCTCGGCCTTCACTGTGCACGTGCCACCAACACCATCTTCTTCTTCTTTCTTTTTCTTCCTTTGTTTCCTTTCAACAAAAGGAACCCAAACTGTCATCACCATCTCCACCACCTCACCGTGCGCATACCCTTCTCTTCATGCACACCTGCAGAGCCCTCGCACAATGGAGCCACCCTCGCATCCACACCCAAGTAGGGCCGGTGTCCCCCTCGCCAACTCATCGTGCAATAGTGCAATGCACTCATGCCTGCTGCGCGCACAGTAGAAGCGTGGGTGCACGATTCTCCATGCCTCCTCGCCTCAACTGCACGCACACACCCCTTCAAGTGCATCTCCACATGCATCGCTACCTCCTTCATCGCCTGCTCGGCCATCCGTGCACACACGCACCGGTGGGGTTGCTGCGTGCATTGACCTCCACGCTCCAGCTCCTCATTGAGCGGTACACCCCAAACCCTAGCGCATGCCCACCAGTGCCCCTCCGGCGCACCCACTCGCCTCCAGACCGTGAGCACAGCACTTTTGCACGTGCATCCTTCGCACAAACCGCGCTCGCCTCCTCGCCTTGTCTCCAGTAGTGGCAGCAGCAATAAGATCTCCAAGCTGCTCCTCCATTAGCTCCGTCTGTGCATGTCCTCTCGCTCCGCCTCCGCCTATGCACATCTCCAACAGATAGCCCTCCTACGCCATGCACAGCAACCATCCCCAACTGCATGTGCGTGCACCTTCTTGCGGTCCTCAATCATCGCATGCCACAATCTCCATTCCCTCCTCTCCGTAGGCAGCAAATAGGGGCTGCAGTCGGCACCCACCATCCATTCCTTCGCACCACCACCATCTCCGACCGCCATTCTTCAAACCACCACCGCCATCGGAAGCGACTAGGAGGTCTTATCCTTCACCGTGAATCTCGCCTCCAACTGCGACTTGTCATGCATGCACACCATGCTCGAAGGGAATCCCCTGTTCCACTCTTAATTAATAATTACATTAGCTGCCATTATGAGATTTTTATTAGTATTATATTATCCCACATTGAAAAATATATCCTTTAGATGTGCATAATTGCTATTTCAGCATTAGCTTTTGTTGTTTACTTAATTTGAAAGCGATTTTGACTTGGTTTCTTGATGAAATTTATCGTGAACATCTATTTTAATCCTTACAAGTTTTAATATGCCATTTCCTCCCTGTGGATACAACTCGCTCTTCTTGAGTGGTTTATTTTAATTTAATACTTTGATTAGTCGATTTTCCACCACTTAGAAATACAAACGACAAATCTTCTTAATCATCATTTTCGAAAGTGAAAACTGACTTATCAAATGACGCCGTTGCCGGGGAGGCAACGAGCCTGTTAGACTCTTATTTATTTAATTATTTGTTCACATTTTATTTTAGGCATATTTCAATTCGATTATCTGTTTGGTGCAAGGTACGCATATTTGGAGACATCTTGTTGCACTAGCCTCAAAGATCAGGCAATCCTTGACATCATCAGTGGAGTTGCAACACTGGGAGAAGAAGCATCACGCCCACCTCAGCAACGCCTTGGTGGACCTTGTTTCCACCGCTAGAGGAGATATTTAGAGGACCACATCTTCATCTCACACATTTAGCTGTAGATAGTTTTTACTTTTCTTTCTTCTCTTTATTTTAGTACATTCATTTGGAAAACTCTTGTTCTGGGATACATTTTTAGGGGTTTGTTCCCCTATTTTGTTTTAGGCCTGTGTTGGGTAATAATTTTCGGGAGCCTATTCCCTTTTCTTTAGATCTAGGTTTTTATTTTATTTTGTGATTGTTTATCATTTTCTTTGTTTGTGCATAAGTATATATATATATGTATATATATATAAAGGCACGAGATACCTACTAGAAGCTGCCTGCCCCTAGGACGACCATTTAGGTGTGAATGAGCAATATCTAGACTTGATTTTCTGCATTGTGTGCATTCTTGCATTGTTGATTGCAGGAGGCAATGTATGTTTTCTGGACTTTGCATCCATATTTGTTCACGCATTGCATGTGGACCTTAATTTCAAAGACCACCAAGTTTGATTTGAAAAGATCTAACAAGTGGTCATATTTAATTTTAGAAAAAGGATTAATTAAAGGAAGGACATTTAAAAACCAAGGACCTGAATTTCAAACTTGGCGTGCGATTCAAAATTTAAAATCTTTTAGGGTGTATGCACACTTATATCTCTTACACCACGGCACGCATTTAGACACTCCTTAGGTTTCAAACTACTAGGACAAGAGCCCTCCTACCGTTGGATTATGAAGTGTTTAGAACTTGAGATCAAAGGTTTTGTATCTCGAAAGAGGGGGATACCCTATCACAGATTTTTTAGGGTAGTTAAGAAGCACCGCGAAAGAACAGCTTCAAAGGAAGGCTTAGGCCTACTTATATCCCTCGATCTTCCATCTTTGGAATTGCTCTACCATTTGAGCTTTAGGGAAGAGCACCTAAGCTACAACTAGATCTTTTTAGGCATGTCCTAGGTTGACATTAGGAGCGTAATTGATTGAACAAATTGATTTGTCACCTACAAGTGGACTTAAATTTCAAATGCCTAACTGATTAAAGACCTAAAAAGTCCTCTGCTTTGTGTTTGCTTGGGGAATCTGATTGTGGTGTGAGTTAGAACGAACCACCTTGACTTCCATCCTTTCACATCTTGCCCACATCCTTACCCCCACTCTGCAATCTTCGATCTCATACGCTGAGATGGTCCATTCTTTGATGGACATAATGACAACCAGTGGGATCCTTTTCACTCCTATTATAGGAGTATTGGCCTAGTTAAGCCCTAAATCAGTAAGCAAAACTTAGGAGCAGGATTTGCCTTGCCCAATATCCCACACACCACAGAAATAACCAACCCACCCTCCCTGAATGATTATAATGGTTGGATAGAAACTCCTAGGTACTTTAAGCCTGAGCCTGACTTCTCTCCTGATAGTAATGATGATTTCTCCTCCTTGAAGATGGAAATACAAAAAATGCAAGATGAAATGATTGAATTGTTAGGAGAATCTTTGAGAGCAGGCCAACAAGAAAAAGAAGACATTAGGCACCCAACCTATCCTATTGAG
Source organism: Thalassia testudinum (assembly GCA_037157565.1). Lineage (NCBI taxonomy): Eukaryota > Viridiplantae > Streptophyta > Magnoliopsida > Alismatales > Hydrocharitaceae > Thalassia > Thalassia testudinum. Next base: position 17,337,553 of record JAZHRO010000062.1, on the reverse strand, counting down.
GATGACGTGCACCCCTCTACCCTAGATGCATCTCCCGTGGGAGACCCATACCCAAAGTTGGGGAATTTTGGGGATTATGTAAGGGAGAATAGCTACTTTTCGAGGATTGATTTTGAACCCTCCCCGCTAGATGACACTTCCTTGAGAGGTCCACGCCTTAAGAGGGAGGAGGATATGTATGAAAGTAGCTATACATTGGATGAAGAAAGGTGGCAACTCGAGGAAGATGATGATCAGGTTGGGTATCCACCTGAATTATATTTGAGTCAAAAGAAGGGAATGATGGTACCGTTGGAAGACCTCGACCCAGATGACAGTATTTTCTTGACATTTGATGAAGTGGGTCGAAGTCAAGTTGCTAATCCTACCCTCCTTTTTTATCACGATATGGAACTCAAGCCCACCCTTAGGGAACCTAACCCTCAAGAAATTCACCTATCTGAGGAGTCTGATGTTACCAGTGTAAACCATTTACCCCAGATAGAGTACCTAGGGGATCTGCTGAGATTTTAGATGATTCTTGGCCTCGGGTACATGATGAATCGTTTGATGAGAAGGATGAATTATATGAGGAACCTACATTCAAGATTTGGAGTGACACTAAGGGTGATTATGCCTTATTTAAAGAATTAGTCCCCGAGGATGTCACAAATTTGACAAAATTAGGTTTCCTTAGCACACCCATTGATGATACCCCTCCTCATGATGAAATAATGAAAATGTGGAAGCAACTTCTGAGATTTATGTGGATTCACATATATACTCTGGGGAGGATTTGAGTAAAGAACAAGAACCCGGGGATGAGATTGATAGGATAATCCCTGGATATGTTGCTTCCAACCTACCTTCATTTGATTCGGAGTCATCCTCTGATTCACCTATATTTGAAGGAAAAATTTTGACTCCATACCTTGAAATGATCACTAATGAAGAGCAGGTACATACTTGTGATATTACCAGAGATGCTAGGGACACGTTGAAGAACTGGAAAGGTTGTTAGGTATGGACACTGAGCCGACTGGACCTACCTTAGAACTTATGGCCATTCCGGAACCTCAAAACTTAAACACCCTAGACAATCCCTGCCTTAAAGCTATGCTCACTACCATTTTGACTGGGGGGCTTAACAGACCAATATCTCTTGTAATGGGATATCGGGTTTGGATTGATGATTTTTATGGTCAATCCATTACCCTGGGGGTTTATCTCTGCACCATTCCTTCCCCATTTCTTTTGGAGGATCCTTGTCATCCTCCCCCTACCCCTTTGGAGGTTGTTATGCCAATTTATCCCTTAGAACCTCCTCTGGTGACCTAGGAAGATTTCATTCCCATCTTGGTTGGGTGAGCATTTGCTATTAGGATTCATCATCAGCTCGCCAACGTCCTAGGTTACCTATTTTATAGGCCAGCATTACTTTGCTCATTTTTAGGGCCTATTTCTGTGATCCTTGAACCTGATTTGCAATTTCTTTGGCTACTCAGCTGCCAACAAAATAACGGTAGCCCAACTCTGATCCAGGTAATTCTCTTCTATGCAATGACGACATTGCAGATTTTAGGCATGTGGGGTGTACTTGGGGATATACATAGCATATATACATAGTGCATTCATGCATTTAGTTAAAGCATTCTGCATTGCATACATTTGCATTGAAAAAAAAAAATGCATTGAGCTTAACTGGCTGAGCCCTGCATTCTTAGGTAGACTAGAGTTTGAGGTTAGACTAAGTTGATTCTAGGTGTCTGAATTTAGAAGCTAAGTTGAGAAACTAGTTGTAGACCCTTAGGGTCCTTTGTGGACTTAAAAACTTCAGTAGGAGTTAAGTTGTGGACCATTCCTCAAGAGGTTGAGGAAGGAAAGCTAGGGATTAAGTTAAAGGATGGGTAGTACTTGATGTCTTTTTCTACCTTTTGGTTTATGGGTCCTCATAACCTAAGCATCCACAATTCACACACACTTGGTCTTGTGTAAATAATGATCACCCTAATCCATTTCTTGAAGAAAATTGGGTTCTCTTAGTTTTGACTTAGGAGAAGCTTAAAAGCACAATTTGATTGGAAGAGTTCCTGCTGCAGGAGAGGTAGAGTATATACTCACCTTGAGGATGCGATGATAACATGTCACCTCCTTGGTGCTTGTCTCTTAGGATATCCATCCTACTGAGGGCATGAAAATGCATTATGCAGTTCAGGTACCATGAGCGGCCCTATCTCGAAGTGCTGATTGCCACAGGCCTGAATTTGATTAAGAAATCCATGGGCTATACTATCTCGAAGTGTTGATTGCCAGGAGTTCTTGGGGTCGCTATGGGCGGTGCTATCTCGAAGCATCGAAAGCCAAGTGATTAGCCCATATTTGTGGGCTATTTAAGTATTTAAGTGCCTAGACATTAAGTTAATTTTAGCATGTATTTAGCATGCATTAGGATGTAAATTGATTAATTTATATTTCTGATTTAATTACATAATTCATGCATTGCATGCATAATTAATGGCATTTGGAATTGACTTAGAATGGCATGTAATTAGGTGCATTACATGCATTATTTTAATTAACATAGAACTTAAGGATTTGTGTATAAATAATCCTAATATTTTATTTTATTAATTCTTCTCCTTCTTCCTGCAAGCAGCCACTCCACTTCCTCTGCCTATGCATTCACTCTTTGCCAGCTGCCTGCACTCAAGACCCCTTTCATGGAGGAGTGGGAGAGATGGATCTGGTCAGGGCAGTTGTGACTACAAGGGAGAGTAGGAGGCAGTTGTGCTCGGGGAGAAACCACCCCACTCCACCATTGTGCACTCCACTCCACCACCGTGGTCTCCAAGGCTGAGCTCCACCACACCGTGGGTCGGCGAGGTAACAGCTCGCCGCACCAATCCGATGAGCTTGGCCATCATCGTGCAACTACTAGATCACCCTCCCTGTCCACGCACCACCAACACCATCTTCTTTTTCTTCTTCTTCTTCCTCAATTTTCAAAACAAAGCCATCCCCATGTCCTCCTTGTTGCACCTCTGCGCCACACTTGCAGCAGAGAGCAACCTCTTACGTGCACTCCCTCGCCATCCCCGCACGACTGCACTTCAGCTCCATCGCAGTAGCAACTGCATGCCCTTGCTATGTGCACTGCCCTCCAACTCCACAGCGGCAGGCGTGCACCCATTAACGCCCCTCAGCGCACCCACTCACCTCCTGTGCGTGCCCGCACTCCCTGCAGCGTCCGTCAACACTTGCAGCAGCAACGGCCGTACGTCCTCCAGCCCACCGACCCTCACCCGCGCATGTAGAGCACGCGCTACAATTGCACCTCCACTCACATGCAGAGCGTGCTACACTTCTGCCCGCAACCCCTCCAAACGGTGTTCCAGCAGCAACAGAGCACCTCCAACCCAATAGCCCTCGTCTCTAGCTGCGTGCGTAGAGGTCGAGCTACTCCAGCCACTTCACCTGCACGTAGTGTGCGTTGTCCAGCACCCTTCAGCAGCTCTGCCAGAACCCACCTTCACCATAGCTTCGTCCAGCCAGCTCCAGCACCCCTACCAACGAAGCCATCACCGTCGGATGCGACTTGAAGCCGACAAACTCCAGTGAGCTCCTCAAGGCCGACCGCACCCTCTTGTGCGTGCAACAGCTCCCCAAAGGAGTTGCTCTATTTTTGTGAGAATTAATATTTACATTTCTTTCCATTTGAAGAGTTGGAATTTTGATTAAACATTAGTCTAATCCAATGATTTTGTGAGAACCCACTTCCTCTTTCAAGTAATGCAATATCATCTCATCTAATCATTGTTATCTTGATTTAAAGGTGGTTTTGATTCGATTTATAGATGAAATTAATCATGAACATCCATTTTAGACATGTGCAAGTTTTAAATAGGTCATTGCCTCCCTGTGGACACGACTCGCTCTCCTGTGAGTGGTTTAATTTTAATTCTAATTATTTTGATTAGTCGATTTTCCACCACTTAGAAATACAACGATAAATCTTCTTAATCATCATTTTCGAAAGCGAAAAATCGACTCATCAAATGGCGCCATTGCTAGGGAGGCAACGAGCCTGTTAAACTTGCATTCATTTATTTATTGGCTAACACATTAATTTTGAGGTGTATTTAACTTCGATCTTTTTGGTGCAAGGTACTCATATCTGCTTGACTAGTTGTTGCACCAGCCTCAGCTACATCTAGGTGGACCCTGTTTCCACATCTCAAAGGACACTGGGAGCTCCATTTCTGAAGGTAGGAGCTCAATGCACTGTGGTGGGCCTTGTCTCCACCACCAAAGGAGGACGTCTGGAGTGATCATCTTCATCTCCGTCGATTTTTTTCAGTAGATAGAATTTAGGTTTTAGAACTTAATTTTCATTGCACATTTGGTTTGAGACCCTTGTTCTGGGGTACATTTTTAGGGGTTTGTTCCCTAATTTTGTTTTAGGCCCGTGTTGGGTAATAATTTTCGGGAGCCTGTTCCCTTTTCTTTAGATCTAGGTTTTTATTTTATTTTGTGGTTATTTATCATTTTCTATGCTTGTGCACAAGTAGCTAAACAAAAAAAAAAAAAAAGAAATGAGCTGCCTGCTAAAAGTTGCCTGCCTTAGGACAACCATTAATTTGTGAATGAGCAGCCTCCAGATTTATTTTGTTTGCATTTGCATGCATCTTGCATTGCTGATTGCTGGAGGAAAGGTGCATCCTCTTTCTTTTCATTCTATATTGTTCACGCATGTGCATTTGGATTTAATTGCAAGACCAACTAATTGAATTGAAAACATCTAATAAGTGGTCGCATATTTTCTTGAAAAAGGGACTAATTAAAGGAGGGACATTTAAAAACCAAGGATTTGATTTTCTAACTTGGCATTTGATTTAAAATTCAAAATCTTTTGCGACGTATGCATACTTATATCTCTTGCACCACAACACGTTTTTAGGCACTCAGGTTTGGAACCGATAGGACTAAAGCCTCCTATTACTAGGGTCTAAAGTGACCCAAACTTTAGTTCAGAGGTGAAGTTGCCTCCAAACCTTGCAGATTGAGGGTAGTTAAGAAGCATCGCGAAAGTAACGTTTCAAAGGAAGGGTTTGACCCTACTTGCATCTCTCTTTGCCGTGTTTGGTGGTGACAACTTTTTGGGCTTTAGGGAGGATCACTTAAGTCCCAGTTAGGTCTTTTTAGGTGTATCGTAGGTCGACAAGTAGGCACATAACTATTTTGATAACTTGATTTGTCACCTACAAGTGTTCTTAAAATCTCAAAAGCCTAACTGACTAAAGACCTAAAAAGTCCTCTGATTTGTGTTTGCTTGGGGAATCTAATTGTGGTGTGAGTTAGAATGGATTGCGTTGACTTTCATCCTTTCACATCTTGTCCACACCCTTACCCCCACTCTGCGATCTTCGATCCCATACGTCGAGATGGTCCATCCTTTGATGGACATAATGACAGTCATTGGGATCCATTTTACTCCTATTATAGAAGCATTGGCCCGGTTAAGCCCCAAATCAGTGAGCAAAACTTAGGAGCAGGATTTGCCTTGCCCAATATCCCATACACCATAGAAATACCCAACCCACCCTCCCTGAATGATTATAATGGTTGGACAGAAACTCCTAAGTACTTTAAGCCTGAGCCTGACTTCTCTCCTGATAGTAATGATGACCTCTCCTCCTTGAAGATGGAAATATAGAAAATGCAAGATGAAATGATTGAATTGTTAGGAGAATCTTCGAGAGTAGGCCAACAAGAAAAAGAAGAAATTAGCCACCCAATCTACCCCATTGAGGATGAAATGCACCCCTCTACGCTAGATGCATCCCCCGTGGGAGAGCCAAACCCTAAGTTGAAGGATAGATTTCGAAACCTCCTCGCTAGATGACACTTCCTTGAGAGGTCCACACCTTAAGTGGGAGGAGGATATGTATGAAAGTAGCTATACATTGGATGAAGAAAGGTGGCAACCCAAGGAAGATGATGATCAGGTTGAGTATCCACCTAAATTATATTGGAGTCAAAAGAAGGGAATGATGGTACCTTTGGAAGTTTTCGACCCAGATGATAGTATTTTCGTCACATTTGATGAAGTGGGCCGAGGTCAAGTTGTTAATCCCGCCCTCCCTTCTAATCACGAGATGGAACTCAAGCCCACCCTTAGGGAACCTAACCCTGAAGAAATTAACCTATCTGAGGAGTCCAAGGTTACCAGTGTAAACGATGTACCCCAGATAGAGTGCCCTAGGGGATCTGCTGAGATTTTAGATGATTCTACACCTCGCTTATATGATGAATCGTATGATGAGGAGAAGGATGAATTATATGATGAACCTACATTCAAGATTTGGAGTGACACTAAGGGTGATTATGTCTTATTTGAAGAATTAGCCACCGAGGATGTCACAAAGTTGACCAAATTAGGTTTCCTTAGCACACCCATTTATGATATCTCTCCTCATGTTGAAATAATGTAAAATTTGGAAGCAACTTCTGAGATTAATGTGGATCACATATAGACTCCAAGGAGGATTTGAGTAAAGAACAAGAACCCAAGAGTGGCATTGATAGGATAATCCGTAGATTTGTTGCTTCCAACCTACCTTCATTTGATTCGAAGTCATCCTCTGATTCGCCTATGTCTGAAGGAGAAATGTTGACTCCACACGTTGAAATGATTACTGATGAAGTGCAGGAAGATACTTATGATTGTACAAGGGATACTAGGGATGAGATTGAGGAATTAGGAAGGTTGTTAGGAATGGAAACTAAGTCGGTTATCCTTGTCATCCTCCCCCTACCCCTTTGGAGGTTGTTGATCGATAGGATTTTCGCTTTTCAATTATGATGTTAGAAAAATATGCGTCGTAGTAAATAATGCGGTTGAAAAAATAACTCGATCAAAGTTACTAAAATACTGAAATAATACCACACTTCAGGTTGTATCCACAGGGAGGCACAGACCAATAAATTCACCAATGTTTCTAGTGCATGAAATCTTATTCCTAGGACAATAGTGAGTAAGATTACTCTTTTACTTTAAGCCCAATCTTTACCTCTCATTCACATTAATCCATTGCATGATGTAAAAGGAGAGAGGGATAAGAAGTTAAGGGGCTTGGCATGCAATATTAACGGAATAAAATAAAGCAATAGTTCCTACAATCGAACATTCTCAAAGGCAGCTAATACCTCCCCCACGGTAGCAAACTAAGGGAGGAGGTTCTCAGTGGTGCTCACGTGCGAGGAGGGGTCGACGTTCGACGAGCTCGACTGGAAGTGAGGAACGCATACGTGGTGGTGTGGCAGCCTGAGGTGGCCAGAGCAGGTCGTCAGAAATAAAGAAACCACCAGCGGTAGGTTGGTCAAGACATCGATGACGACTGCGGTTGGCTTGTCTGATGGCGTGGAGGCGCTCATGAAGGCGAGGCAAGTCCATTAGAGTCGATGGCTCGAAGTTACGAGGCCCATGGACGTGGCTGCATTTTTGGTGGCTTTGGGTACCTTCGCTTGGAGGAGAGGAAGAAGAAGACGGAGAGGAGGAGGACTGCTGCATGGATGGCGCGTTGCACATGAGGGGTGTGTGCGTAAGCATGCACGCTCACGCTAGGAGGGTGCGAGCGGTGGGGCTGCTGTGCGAGGAGCGGCTGCTTCACACACGGGCGTGGTTGCGTGGGTGTGGCTGCACGCGGTCAGGGGGTAGCACACGCGGTCTGGTTGGGAGCGGTGAGAGGGTGCACGCACGGTCTGGCTGCGAGCAGTGAGGGGGTCACAGTGCGCGCAGCTGGCTGCGGTGCATGCTCTGCTTCACGGTGGAGAGGAAGGGAGCGGATGCCTCCAACCCCTGAAGGGGAAGAGATTCTTTTACCTTTTCCAGATCCACAGCGTCCACCTCTCCCTTCTCATGCGCAACTGTTGGATTTGAACACTGGCGGATATAGCGACGGTGATGGGGTAATTATGGGCATACCCTCCTTCAAATTATATTCTTGTCCAACCACCTATTATACTTTTATTTTTTTTATCTCTGCATGCACATATCAAGTATAAATGTATGTATTAGAATGCAAAGTAGATACAAAAGTATTCGTAAGCTAAGATTAATTACTACTTAGCCTTGGTCATTAAACTATAAGGAAATGTATTCCATATGTACTTAAGCCAAATAAATGTCCAATAAATTGAACTTATCAAATGCCCCCATGCCTAAGTTTTGCTAGTCCCGAGCAAAAAGTGAAAAACAATGGAAGCAACCAAAAAGATTTCTCCTTTTCTTATTCCAAAAACATAGAGATCCAGACAAATGTGAAGTGATTGTAGTCTAGGTAATGAATCCAAATGAAAAGTCAACTTACATTTGAAGTTCATACTTAACCCTTGGTAAAACTTCTATTAGGGTAGGCAACTACTTCCCTCGGGGATAAAGTAGAAAATAATCTGTAATTTGACCCTGGCTTTTTGGCTTAGGTAGGAGATATTGAGTTGAATGAATTTATATTTGGTGGCTCACACTCATCTGGTGCAACCTGTAGTCCAGTACTGCAGACTCTAACCCTCCAGATTATCAAATAAGTCAACCTAGAGAGAGGTTGAACAACTGTGCTCTCTTGATGTTCTTTTGTGCTCACTCTTTTCCTTCTTTTCTTTCTGAGATTCACACATTTCACCAGCTTTTGTAAATGTACTCACTGTTTGGTGGTCTCACATGGCATTCATACTTCAATTAAAGTCCTAATAACTCTACAACTAAGTTAGAAGTCCTCAGCTAGTATTCAGGCGATCAGAAATACAAAAAAGTGGGTATGGGACATATTTGGTGGATCGAAATGGGTGTTTTTGTTGTTGCCTCAAAATCATTGACACAAAAAGTGACATGAAGATAAAACATCAAACTAGAACTCTCTTTTTTTTTCTAAATATAAATGTTTCTTCTTTCCTTTTTTTCTTTTTTTTTTTATATTTTTATATTTTTTATTATTTTATTATTTTTTTAACTACTAAGCACAAAACGATGCATACTTTTATTTATGAGGCATTATTAGGAATGATGATGGTCAAGAGAATATTGTGTGGCTTATTTGGTGGAAGTGCCTACTCTCGACACTAGGAAAAGATGGATAGAACAATCATATTTCTAACCTTTGACATTACTACCCTCCTTCAGCCAAGGACTCTATGAAGGACGGTCGTAACCATCCACCATAGTCATAGTTTTATTAGGACTCCATCTCTGCATATCTGCCTTATTTAGTGGCTCTTAGGAATTCACACAATGTACGCACACAGGAACAAAGAGTGAAAATTATGCCTAACTCTGAAGTATCATCATCTAATTGTCTAGAACTTAAAAGTCCTTGCACTAAACTTAGTGCACCAGTAATCTCTCTACTTTCTTCTCACAAATATGAGGTGGATCTAATAGAAGATAGTATGCCTGACTACCTATTAACTGTCCAAGGGTTCAGTAGATTAAAAATTCTTATTGATTTTTTACAAAGATCCATTACCTAGTCTACGTGCAAGTGAATGTAACTGTACTGGATTCTAAACTTAAGAAACAATTTAAAAATAAAATCTTTAATGACACCTCCTTGATAAACTTTCTGTTAGGGACTAACCAATTCAACTCAAGAAAATAAAACATTTTTTTTCATAAATCACTATCCAAAATGTATGCAGATATTTATAAATGCTATAAACATCCTCAGGTTATACCCCCCTATGCCTAAGATTGATAATGTTCTCATTGGAAAGATGCAGACATAGAAGAATATCACCTGAGGAGGAGAGTGGGAGGAGCTAAGGCTCCTCAAGCCAAAGTGCATCCAAAACCAAGCCATCTGAAAGAGTAACATAAGGTTTAAGTCGTTGGCCATTCACCTTAAAGCTCGCACAAAAAGTAGGGTTCTGAATTTCTACAGCTCCATAAGGGAAGGTATTGATAACAACGTATGGCCCATCCCAGTAGGACTTAAGCTTTCCCGGCAATAATTTAAGTCTGGAATTGAAAAGCCAAATCCACTGGTTGGGCTCAAAAGTCTTTCTAATGATGTGCTTATCATGGAAGACCTTTGTACGTTGCTTGTAAGCTTGAGAAGTTTCATAGGCTTCATTACGAAGCTCCTCAAGCTCACTTAAATCTAGCATATATGCCTTTCCTGCTTTATCCAGATTCAAGTTAACGTTTTCAATAGCCTAATAGGCTTTGTGTTGGATTTCAATGGAAAGATGGCACACCTTTCCGTAGACAAGCTGGAAAGGAGACATGCCCAAGGGAGTCTTATATGCTGTTCTGTAGGCCCAAAGAGCATCATTTAGTTTTTTAGACCAATCTTTACGGTCAGGCCTAACAGTTTTTTCTAAAATTCGTTTAATCTCCCTATTATTCACTTCAACTTGTCCACTCATTTGGGGATGGTAAGGTGTGGCTATCATGTGGTTAACTCCCAAATTTTAGAGTAGTCTTGTAAAGTGTACGTTCTTAAAGTGAGGTCCTCCATCACTTATGATCATCCTTGGGCACCCGTATCGAGAAATGATATTAACCTTAACAAAACCCAAAACCACGGAATGGTCATTGATTCGAGTGGGTATGGCTTCTATCCATTTCGATCATAGTCCACAGCCACAAGGATGAACTCATATCCGAAGGACACAAAAAAGGGACCCATGAAGTCGATGCCCCAAATATCAAAGATCTCAACAGGGAGGATAGGTTGCTAGGGCATCTCATCCCTTTTTCCGATGGTTCCCATCTCCTGGCAATGTAGACATGCGCCCACATATGCATGTGCATCTCGGAATAATGTAGGCCACCAAAAGCCAGATTGAAGAACCTTATGGGTAGTCTTTTTTCCACTAAAATGTCCCCCACAATGGAGGTCATGGGAGGAACTCAGAACACTTCTTTGGTCTTCGTCAGGGATGCAACGACGGAAAAGCTGGTCAGGGCCTTGATGCGAAAAGTCGCGTGATTTGTAAAAGTAGGTTTTTAATGTCGTTGTAACATGCAAATTCTCATATGCTTTTAAATTTATATTCCTAGATAGGGGAGTATCTAGGGTCGTCCAAGGAGGCAAGTTTGCAAAAATTAAATCTCTTGCTTTGAAAATAAATCTCAAGTTTCTTTTTGGTCTTTTTGAATATATAGTTTTTATGATTTTTGAAATAAAGGCAACATGCAGGCTTTTGTTGAAAGCTATAAAACAACTAATACCTAATTCAAGAAGCCTACCCTAAGGTGACAGGTAGAGCCTCTCCCTAAGCTCACCCTAGGCACGTGGAGGCCTAGAATAATTAAGGAGAGGGAGTGAAATAATTGCTAGGCAAAATTTGTAATAAGCTATGCAATAGAAATTGAAAGAAGGCAATTTGAATTAAATCAAAATTGTGCACACAAAACCTATAGAGAAATACTTCTACTCTACTTGAAAGTACAAGAAAAATAAAACAAAAATCCTCTAGATAGATGGTGAAGAAGAGGGCTTCTTGCTCCAAGCTTGGTAGCTCTTGAGCTTGAAAAGAGTCCTCCAACTCCTTCCTTGCTATGCTCCTCTACGATGATGTCCTCCAAGGTGGTAGCTACCACCTTTAATTCTCTTCCTCCAAGGGTGGACGTCCACCCTAGGTTCTTCTCCTTTGCTTGGCCGTCCTCCTTGAAGTGGAAAGCTCTCCTCCTTAGCATGGCACAAGTTGAAGAAAGTGGGGAGAAGAAGGCACCAAAGGGATTGGTGATGTGCCCCCTTAATCTTCTTCTCTACTCCTTCTTCTTGGCCATAGGTGTAGGTGGGTATAGGTAGAATAATACACTAATGGAGGATGCTCTAAAATGGTGGTAGGTGGTGGGTTTATATAGAGTAGGAAGGGGGCTAAGGTGACTCTTGAAATGAAGGGCTAAGATGGGAAGATGGAGGTGGTTGGGGATCCTATGGCTAAGGGCAATTGGCGCCAACCCAAGGGATGCCTAAGGGGTGGTTATGGGTGGTGGCACCCCTTGAAGTTGGCACCAAAATGGCTTCTAGAAGGGGGGCTTAGGTGGCACCAAGTAGGGTTCTAGAAGGAGTGGTAGGTGGGTGGCTAGGATGGGTTGTAGGGTTAGGTGTATGGTGGATGTGGGGGTGGATGTTGGCACCAAAAAAGGGGGGCAGTTAGGGTTAGGTTTTGGCACCAAAATTGGTGCCTTTTGGTGGTGATGATGGGGTGAAGAGGTGGCTAAGTGGTGGCACCAACTTGGAGTAGGATAGCTAGCTTAGGTAGGGTTTAAGTTGGTGGATATAGCTATGGTTGAGTTGAAGGTGGTGGATGGCCAAGGAGCTGGTTGCTAGCTAAGCTAAGCTAGCTTAGCTAGCTATGGAGTAGAGGAGGAGGTATTGGAGCTAGGGTTTGAAGAGAGGAGCTGAGGAGAAGTCTAGAGCTAGAACTGGAGCTGGCAGCTACTGAAGAGGCTATCATGGAGCTACTCTAGCTGGCTTAGCTTGCTAGTTCTTTGCTAGCTGCTAAGCCAAGCTAAAGAGAGCTGGCTTCTACCATAATGAGCTGAGGTGAGCTGGGTCTGGTGCTCCTGGGGAAGATCAAGCTGGTTGAGGCAGCTAAGGTAGCTTAGCTTAACTGAGTTGAGCTAAGCTGAGTCCCCGGGAGCTGGACTTGAGCTTCCTGAGTTGGAATGAAGTTATCATTAGCTGGCTGGAGTTGAGTGGAGCTGGATGTAGCTGGATCTGAGCTGGGGTGAACTTCATTCAACTCAGTTGAGCTAGCTAGAGCTCCTTGTGGACTAGTGGGAGCTAAAATGAGCTAGACTCAACTTGGTTGAGCTGGATATGAGCTGACTTGAGCTAGGGTGAGTTAAGATGAACTCTCTTGAGCTGCCATTCAGCTGAGGTTAGCTAAATGGAGCTGGGATGAGCTAACCCTAGTTCAAGTGAGCTAGGTTCCAGCTGTGGTGACCTGGATCAAGCCGAGTTCCAGCTAGTCTGAGCTCCTCCCTCACCATTTGCCTTCTTGAGTGCTACGGTTTTAGGGATCTGTATATCTGTTCATCCCTAACACTCACATAAACACATTAAAATAACAAAAGAAAATGCAATGCATGCCTAACCTAGTTAATGCCAAAATGCAGCCAAAAAACCCATTTGCAGAGTAAAATCCTAAGAGCTAGGTTTGTTTTAATGCATAAGAATGATGATAAACTAGCATTTATTAGGCCTATTCTGAAAAGCTCAGGTTCCTCCCAGTGATAAAATTTAGCATCAGCAAGAAACCTGTCTCGCTTCTGCTTGTCCCAAGTACTGGGGGTAATGCCCGTGACCAGATAGTTCACTATGTCAACGAACCAAGGAGTTTTGGCCTCCACAGCCATCAGAGACTCATCAGGGAAAGTCTCTTGGAAACCGCTAGCAAGGTTTGATGCCTCAATAGGGATCCTAGACAAATGATCTGCTACCACATTCTCAACTCCTTTCTTATCTTTAATTTCCAGGTCAAACTCCTGGAGTAGTAGAATCCAACGAATTAGGCGAGGTTTGGTGTAGTTTTTAGCAAGAAGATGCTTAGAGGCAGAATGATCAGTGAACACCACAACCTTGGATCCCAAAAGATAAGACCGAAACTTTTCCAAAGCAAACACTATAGCAAGAAGCTCCTTTTCAGTGACTGTGTAGTTTTGCTGAGGATCCGTAAGGGTCTTGCTGGCATAATGCATCACATGAGGTTTGGCATCAACCCTTTGACCTAAGACCGCTCCCACTGCAAAATCAGAAGCATCACACATTAGCTCAAACGGGAGGGTCCAATCTAGTGCTTGGAGAATCAGTGTGGTAATAAGGTCTTTCTTTAAGACTTGAAAAGCCTCGCCACATCTATCATCAAAATCAAAGGAGACATCCTTTGCTAACAGGTCGTAGAGTGGCTTAGAGATTTTACTGAAATCTCTAATGAAGCGCCTATAAAATCCATCATGGCCAAGGAAAGATCTAACCTGATGAACATTGGCAGGTGATGGAAGCTTAGAGATGGAATCAATTTTTGCAGTGTCCATCTCTAATCCTCTCTCGGAAACTACATGCTCTAACACAATGCCCTGCTGGACCATAAAGTGGCTTTTCTCCCAGCTAAGCACCAGCTTTGCCCCTTTGCAACGGGTTAAGACTTTATCAAGGTGCGAAAGGAATAGGTCAAACGATGAGCCATAAATGGAGAAGTCATCCATGAAAATTTCAACAAACTCGTCGATCATATCAAAAAAGATAGCCATCATACATCGTTGGAAAGTGGCAGGAGCATTACATAACCCGAATGGCAATCGGTGGAATGCAAATGTACCACACGAACTCGTAAAGGTAGTACGCTCCTGATCGTCAGGAAAGACGGCTATCTGATTATACCCAGAATACCCATCAAGGAAATAAAAGAACTTATTCCCCGCCAGTCATTCCAAAATATGATCGATAATGGTAAGGGGAAATGGTCTTTCTGGGTAGTCGTGTTCAAACGGCGGTAATCAGTGCTGACCCTCCAACAAGTTGAGGGTCTAGTGGTCACCAAGTCTCCGTGTTCGTTTTCTTCCACAGTGATTCCTACCTTTTTGGGCACCACATGAATAGGACTAACCTATTTACTATATGAAATGGGATAGATAATCCTTGCATCCAGCCATTTTAGAATCACTTTTTTAACAACCTCCCACATATTGGGGTTGAGCCTTCTCTGCATGTCTCGGAAAGGTTTCACGGACTCGTCCGTGTATATATGATGCATGCAAAGGGAGGGATCAACACCCTTAATATCAGTAATTGACCAGGCAATTGCTTCCTTCTGCCTTTGTAAACACTCAAGTAGAGCTCCCTCCTATGATTCAGATAATGCAGACGAGATAATAACAGGGAGCATGTCATTAGGGCCAAGGAAAGCATATTTCAATGTGCTCAAGTGGGGTTTCAATTCCAACTCATGAGCCTTTTGGATTGAGGGTTTAAGTTGATACGTCCCCGCCTCAGGTAGCGGGTCTACCTTCATGGTCCAGGGTGGGGACAGAGACTCCATGTGTATCCCCAGCAACTCTTCTAATTCGGGTATTTCCCCTTTAGTTTCTTCAATAGTCAGAGGATGGTCCTTAGATATGAACTTTTGAAGGGTATCTCTACATAAGAGTGCTAAAGTAGTCTCCTCAATTATTTCATCAACAACCTCAATCTGAGAACAATCTTCAAATCCAGATTGCTTGTAGGTATCAAAAACATTCCACCAGATCTTCTTATTCCCAAAGCCCATTTTAATTGCCCCTGATCTACAATTGATAAAGGTGTTGGCTGTGGCCAAGAAGGGGAGTCCTAGAATAATGGATGGCTTGGTGGGCTTATTAGAAGGGTCAGTATCTAGCACAAGAAAGTCAATAGGGAAGAAGTCCTCCACTATCACCAGGACATCTTCCAGTAATCCCCAAGGTGTCTTAAGTGATCTGTCTGCAACCTGGAGGATGACTAGACTAGGTTTTAACTCACCTCCTCCCAAAAGGTCGTAGACAGAGCTAGGTAAAATGTTCACCCGTACCCCCAGATAGAGCAGAGCTTCGTCAATGTGTTGGTTACCTATAACCACTGAGATATACGAGGCCCCTGGTCTTTCATTTTGGGGGGGTGTTCCATGTTGGAGAATCGAGCTAACATGGTTAGGCAGGATGATCTTGGCTTGGACCTGTCTCCTAGATCAGCGCTTTTGGGTGCACAGGTCCTTTAGAAACTTGGCATAGGACAGGATTTGTTTGATAGCTTCCAACAGAGGCAAGTTGATCTAGACTTTCCTAAAAGTGTCCATAATCTCCTCCGTCCTATCCTTGGCTCCAGGAAAGCCAACAGAAGATCCCCCAGGAGCAGATAGGCACTCTAGATAGGGCACCCTCGACCTCTGGGTAGAGGGGTCATCATGGCGGGAGAGGGGTGGTGGAATGACGACATCCTCATTGTGGGTGATTTCAAGCGAGGGAGAGCAGTGTGGCTCTTCCTCGGTGGAGATGGAAGTCAGGTCGGGTGTAGGAGGGGGATTCTGAGATGTAACCGTAGGAGTGTTATTAGGCTTGTCAATTTTCTTTCCACTCCTCAGCATGGTCACAGCTTGGGAGTGCTCCCTGAGTATGATCCCCTTGCCCTTTGGGTTCTCCTCAGAAGAGCTAGGCAACTTCCCAGGATCACACTACCTAACTGCCTTAGTAAGATGACCAATTTGGGATTTCATATCAGTAATCATCTTATTCTGAGATTGGATGACCATATTCTAATGCTCTTGCATCTCTTTCATCATGTCTTTAAGTTCATCCATCTCAGAGGGCTTATTCTGAGGAGGGTTTTCATAGGATGGTTGGTATATGGGTTGGGGAGGTAGGGGTCTTGTATTTCCTGAGTTAGAAGCATCACCTTGCTTCCAAGAGAAGTTTGGATGGTTCCGCCACCCCAGATTATAGGTATTGGAATAAGGGTTATTGTGAGGAGGTGGGTGGAAACCTTGGGCCACGTTCAAGTCGGCCTAAATCAACTCAGGGAATTGATTTGCCTGGTGGACTCCGCAGTGGCATTCATTATGCTTTGGCAAATGGAGCATTCACTTGAAGCCTGAAAGATAGAGGCTGCTTGCAGGTTCATGCCAGGGTTTGCTAAAAGCCTACCAAAGTTTTTATTCAATAATTGAATCTGATAAGCCAAACCCTGAGTAGCCCCAGCTTCATGGGCCTCTATCTTCCTCTGCAAGATTGATGGTTTTCTTTCTTGACAGGCAAAGGACATATGTATGGAGTTGTCACTTAATGTTTCAAATAATGCCCAGGCTTCATGCTCAGTTTTGGTCATGAAGGTTCCTGCACAGGCTGCATCGATGGTTTGCCAATGACTTTGACATAATCCATTATAGAACCTTTCAACCAACTGCCATCTTGGCACCTGATGGTGGGGCATAACCTAAGAAGGTCATTAAAGTGCTCCCAAGTCTCATGAAATTGCTCCCCTTCCCATTGAGTAAAAACCATAATCTCTCTTCTTTAATGGTTAGTCTTACTCATAGGAAACTACTTTTTCAAGCATTCTCCCTTAAGGGTGGCCCAATCATTTACCCTTGCATCAAGGGTATGATACCAGTGCTTGGCCTTATCCTTTAGGGAGAATGGAAATAGAGTCCTCATCAGGGCTTCATCAGTAAAGCCTTAGAGCTTCACTGTGGAACAAACCTCGGTGAATTCCTCCAAATGATGGTAGGGGTCCTCCCTAGTAGTACCATAAAAGGAGGGCAACAAAGATATGGTACTGCTCTTGATCTCACATGGATTATCCCCTACCGGTCTTCTTAGTGCTTGAGCGGGTTGGTTGGTTGGAATAAAATAGTCCCTCAGGGTCCTTTGTTGATTTGCTCCTTGATCAGCCATGTCTTCACTTTTCTTTCCTTGGTGGGCTCTCCTAAGAATTCTCAAGCTTAGGTTCAAACACTAGACTGCCCTCAAGAGAGCATCTACCAAGCATACAATATCAATCACAATTCAAGTTCTTGTTAATTGAGTAAGTGAAACCTCCACTCCAAAGATAGGTCAAAAGGTCAAGGCTTATCCCTCTATTCCCACGTAAGTGGTATAAGAGGGGTGATGACTTAAGATCTTAACCTTCTTTGTTGCAGAGGTAGAATTGGTTGATATAGATGGCCAAACAAGTTATTCACTATAATTACGTGACCTAATTCAACCTTCGAGTGCCCTAGGACCTATACTTTGCTTAGATGATACTCCCAGGTGATCAAGTGAGAAGTTACTCCAAGGACGAACAAAGGGATGTAAGTAGGGCGAACCCTTCCTTTGAGGCGGTGCCTCTTAACTACCCTTTTGTTCCTTTAAGGGGTGTCCCCCTCCGTTAAGTATCAAAACACTTGGTCAAAAGATAGTACCACCACCACAAAGCACGATAAGAGGGTATGCACTGATAAAGAGATCGGTTCCTATAGCCTTAAGGGATCGAGCCTAATGTGCGTGCTCAGTGCCAAACGTGTGCATCACACCGCAAATCATTTTTATTTTGAAAACACAGACAAGTCCCTTTGAATCAGATCAAGTGTGATTTGGTTTTAAGGTCAAATCTGATTATCAGTCCCAATTGCAGTTAGGCGACCACTGGATTAAGTAATTTCACTTAGCTTTGTGGTCTTGAATTTTAACCCAAATGCAAATGCATGAAGAGAAGCTGGATGCAAAAAGTTAGAAAGGTGTACCTGCCTCGAGCAATCTTCGTTACAAAAAAAAATCCTTTTTCCTCTCTAGGTTGGCAATCATACCAACCTCAAATAACTCATACCAATGCACATGCAGGGATGCTTTAATCTCGGGGATCAAAAAACCCTAGGGTAGAGTTAGGAATCAGGGAAACTAGTGCCTGTAACTCATCTTTAGCCGACCAAGTTTGTAATTTGGCAACTACTTGGGAACCTCAGGTCTAAAGTTTGAACTTAACATGTTACTAAAGTAAGACCGATTGGGTTGGCTAGTCCACTTGGAGAGCTAGGTTATTACTTGAGATTACTAGGGACTAGCAAAAACTAGGCATGGGGGTATTTGATTAGCCCATATTTGTAGGCTATTTAAGTATTTAAGTGCCTAGACATTAAGTTAATTTTAACATTTCTTGGCATGCATTAGGATGTAAATAGATTAATTTATATTTCTTATTTAATTACATAATTCATGCATTGCATGCATAATTAAAGGCATTTGGAATTGACTTAGAATGGCATGTAATTAGGTGCATTACATGCATTATTTTAATTAACATAGCACTTAAGGATTTGTGTATAAATAATCCTAATATTTTATTTTATTAATTCTTCTCCTTCCCACAAGCAACCGCTCCACTTCCTCTACCTGTGCATTCACTCTTCGCCAGCTGCCTGCACTCAAGACCCCATTCATGGAGGAGCGAGAGAGATGGATCTGGTCAGGGCAGTTGCGACTATAAGGGAGAGAAGGAGGCAGCTGTGCTTAGGGAGAAACCACCCCACTCCACCACTGTGCACTCCACTTAACCACCGTGGCCTCCAAGGCTAAGCTCAACCACACCGTGGGCCGACGAGGTGATAGCTCGCCGCACCAATCCAGTGAGCTTGGCCATCATCGTGCAACTACCAGATCACCCTCCTTGTCCACACACCACCAACACCATCTTCTTCTTTTTCTTCTTCTTCTTCCTCTGTTTTCAGAACAAAACCATCCCTGCGTCCTCCTTGCTACACCTCTATGCCACACCCGCAGCAGTGCGCAACCTCCTACACACGCTCCCTCGCCATCCCCGTGCGACCTCCCCCCAACTCCACCACAGCAGCAACCACACGCCCTTACTGTGTGCACCGCCCTCCGACTCCACCATGGCAAGCGCGCACCACCACCACCCCTCAGTGCACCCACTCACCTCCTGCACGCACCCACACTCCCTGCAGCGACCGTCGACGCTTGTAGCAGTAGCGTATGCATGTCCTCCAGCCCACCGGCCCTCGCCCGCACATGCAGAGCATGCACTACAACTGCACCTCCACCCGCGCGCAGAGCGCGTTGCACCTCCACCCGGAACCCCTCCAAACGCTGCTCCAGCAGCAATAGAGCACCTCCAGCCCACTGGCCCTCGCCTCCAGCCGTGCACGCAGAGCGTGTGCTACTCCAGCCGGTTTGCCTGCACACAGCGCGTGTCCTCTAGTGCCCTTCAGCAGCTCCACCAGAACCCACCTTCACCATAGCTCCGTCCGGCCGGCTCCGACCACCCCGACCAACGACGCCACCACCACCGCTGGAATTTTGATTAAACATTATTCTAATCTGGTGATTTTGTGAGAACTCCCTTCCTCTTTCATGTAATGCAATATCATCTCATCTAATCATTGTTATCTTGATTTAAAGGTGGTTTTGATTTGATTTATAGGTGAAATTAATCGTGAACAACTGTTTTAGACATGTGCGAGTTTTAAATAGGTCATTGCCTCCCTGTGGATACGACCCGCTCTCCTGTGAGTGGTTTAATTTTAATTCTAATTGTTTTGATTAGCCGATTTTCCACCACTTAGAAATACAACTATAAATCTTCTTAATCATCATTTTCAAAAGCGAAAAATCAACACATCAAATGCATAAATGCCTAGATATTATGATATCCTTAACATTTAGCTAGCATATATTAGGATGTAAATAAATTACTTCATTTCTTTTTAGCTTAATTGCATAATTCATTCATTGCATGCATTTAGAATTAACTTAGAATTGCATGCATTTGATTAGTTAATCAATTAGGTGAATTACTTGCATTGTTTTAATTTAACATAGAAGTTAAGGGTTTATGCATAAATAACCATAATATTTTATTATTTTCTTATTCTCTTCCTCCACAGGTAACGACTGCTTCTTCTCCTCGCACAACCATTCACGCACAGCTGCAGGCATTCATTGGCCATGAAAAGCGTCTAATTCCGCCTCTTTGGATTTCAAATTCATCACTTGCAGCTACAAAGGGAGGAGGAGATGACCAAGCAACTGGAGACACCACCCCACTCCACCACTGTGCACTCCACTCCACTATCGTGGTCTCCAAGGTCGAGCTTCACCACACTGTGGGCCGGCGAGGTGATAGCTCGCCGCGCCAATCTGGTGAGCTTGGCCATCATCGTGCAACTACCAAATCACCCTCCCTGTCCACGCACCATCAGCACCATCTTCTTCTTTTTCTTCTTCTTCGGCCTTTGTTTTCAGAACAAAACCATCCCCTCTCCCCTTGCAGCACCTCTGCACCACACCCGCAGTAGCACGCAACCTCCTGCGCACACTCCCTTGCCATCCCCGCGAACCGCCCTCCAGCTCCACTGCAGCAGCGACCGCACGCCCTTGTTGCATGCACTACCCTCTAGCTCCACCGTGGCCGACGCGCGCCCACCAGCACCCCTCAGTGCACCCACTCGCTTCCTACACATGCCCGCACTCCTTGCAGTGTGCCGTCGACACTTGCAGCAACAGCTGCCGCACATCCTCCAGCCCACCGGCCCTCGCCTGTGCAAGCAAAGCACACGCTACAGCAACCGCACATCGCTGCATTCCCTCTCCATTCCCGCAGCAATGCTGGCAGCAGTAGGACTGTGCGCATCCCTTGCTGTGCCTCCATCACACCCGCAGCAGTGCTGCACCTCCACCACACGCAGGCACGCAACTCCCTCAGCACTGCACCTCCTATGCCTCCGCCAGCCTTCAGCAGTGTGCTCGGTAACACAGCAGCCGCGTGCACGTGCGCATCCTTCAGCAGCTCCACTTCCGCGCACAAAGCAGTAGCAACTGCCACCACCACTGCTTCTCTCCACCATCCAGCCGGCCCAGGCCACCTCACGATGCGTCACCACCACCGCCGCAAAGGCCTTACTCCGGCCAACCTTTTCCCAAAGTAGCTCCTCGAACGAGCCTCTCTCCCGTGCAAGAGGAGAGAGGTAGAATCCCTTATTTTAGTATGCATTTCTATTTACGGAAATTTCCATTGTCAAGAATCATTTTTTTATTTCTAAGATTAATTAAATTATGGTGAAATTACATATTTATGCTTATTCTTCTAGATAATTGTTAAGCCTTTATGATTCATCTCTATATGCATTACATTTAATTTTCAATTACATTTTAGTATGCATGCAAGTGAAAAGTGTATGGCATACCCTTGCACATGGATAATTTTCTTACATGAAAATTATGCTAACAACCCTTGACTTCTCCATAAATTTAAGGTTTACATTCAGAGTGACATATGCATTGTTTGATTTGACGAATATTTCAGCGAACTCGATCTCTACCAAATTGTGAGTTTAAATAGGTCATTGCCTTCCTGTGGACATGACCCGCTCTCTTGTGAGTGGTTTAATTTTAATTCTAATTATTTTGATTAGTCGATTTTCCACCACTTAGAAATACAAAGATACATCTTCTTAATCATAATTTTCGAAAGCGAAAATTCGACTCCTCACCAGGCACCCTTCGAGGTTCGGTGATGGGGACAATGAATCTAACACAGATCGTGTTGATAGCTGACCCAAGGTTAGACTTAGAGGAATCAAACAAAAGAAATATAAATATATATCCTCTTACTCTCTTTCTATGTTGGCAATCAAACCAACCACAAATAACTAAGACCAATGCACATGCATGGATGCTTTAATCTCTAGGGCCAATAAACCTTAGGGTAGAGTAAGAAATCAGGGAACCCTGTGCCTGCAACTCGTCTTTAGCCAACCTAGTTTGTAACTTAGCAACTACTTGGGAACCTTAGGTCTAAAGTCTGAACTCAACATGTTTCAAAAGGAAGACCAATTGGGTTGGCTAGTCTACTTGGAGTGCTAGGTTATTGCTTGGATTTGCTAGGGACAACCAAAAGTTGGGCATAGGGGCATCTGATAAGCTCATATTTGTGAGCTAATTAAATGTCTAAATGCTTAAACATTAAGGTAATGTATCCATTTATTTATCATGCATTAGGATGTAAATATATTAATTTATATTTTTGATTTAATTACATAATTCATGCATTGCATTCATAATTAAAGGCATTTGGAATTGACTTAGAATGGCATGTAATTAGGTGCATTACATGCATTATTTTAATTAGCATAGAACTTAAGGATTTGTGTATAAATAATCCTAATATTTTATTTTATTAATTTTCTCCTTCCGCAGGCAACCGCTCCACTTCCTTCGCCTGTGCATTAACTCTTCGCCAGCTACCTGCACTTAGGACCCCCATTCATGGAGGAGCTGGAGAGATGGATCTAGTCTGGGTAGCTGCGACTACAAGGGAGACGAGCAGGCAGCTGTGCTCGATGAGACTCCACCCCAACTCCACCACCGTGAAGAGCATAGAGCTCACCTCCATCACCACCACCATGCGTCTCCAATGTCGAGCATCGCCACATTGTGGGTTGGCAGGGTGACAGACCGTCACACCAATCCGGTGAGCTCAGCCAGCACTGTGCACGTGCCACCAACACCATCTTCTTCTTCTTCTTCTTTCTTCTTCTTCCTCTGTTTCCTTTCACCAAAAAGAACCCAAACTGTCATCACCATCTCCACCACCTCACCGTGCGCATACCCTTCTCTCCGCGTGCACCTGCAGAGCCACCGCACGACGAAGAACCCTCGCATCTATGCCCAAGCAAGGCCGGTGTCCCCCTCGCCAACTAACTATGCAACCGCACGCATGCACGCGTGCCTGCTGCGTGCACAGCAGAAGTGTGGGTGCACGACTCTCCGTGCCTCCTCGCCTCAACTACATGCGCACCCCTTCGAGAGCATCTCCACTCACGCTACTACCTCCTTCACCGCCCGCTCGGCCATTCGTGCACACACGCACTGGTGGGGTTGCTACGTGCACTAACCTTTACGCTCCAGCTCCTCGTTGCACTTTACACCCCAGCCCCTAGCTCACTCCCACCAGCGCCCCTCCGGTGCACCCACTCGCTTCCATACCGAGTTCACAGCACCTTTGAGCGTGCAGCCTCCACACAGACCATGCGTGCCTCTTCGCCTTGTCTCCAGCAGCAACAGCAGCAGTAAGATCTCCAAGATGCTCCTCCAGCAGCTCCGTCCGCGCATGTCCGCTCGCTACGCTTCCGCCTATGCACATCTCCCATGGATAGCCCCCTACGCTGTGCGCAGTGATTGCGCAGCAATCATAGGTCTTAATTGACCTAAATTAGGCTAGGACTTAGCATAAGTTAGGGTTATTCATGCATGCATATGCATTATCTACATCTTTACTGCTTTCCTTTAGCTATGCATAAAATAATGTTATAATGTGCTGATTAAGTGCATTATGTCGATTGCAGGGAATAAGCTGATCAGGAGCTGGATCTGAAGCTGGATCAGGAATAACAAGAGTTGTAGCAGAGCTGGAGCAGAAGGCCTAGTTTAGATGTAGGAATAATAATGTAAGGGGGTTAAAAGTTTGCTATTCTATTAAGTAGGAATAAAGCAGTAAAATGTGAAGAGCTTAGGTCCATCCTAGCCCTAGGATAGCCTAGAGACTTCCCCAAGCCTTAGCCACCCTTAGATTAGGTCACAACACCCTAGGAAGCCCTAAAACCCTAGTTCCAACCCTTCTCTGGACGTCCAAATAAGTTTTAAGACGTCCAGGACCCTTAGCCAACTCCCGCACACTTCAAACCCACTTCTGCAGTGTTATTGGATGTCCATACACTTTGTCAGATGTCCAATTTCTGCAGAATACCCAAAATAGAACCCGAAACCCTTCCTGACTCTGATTGGACGTCCAGACAACAAGTCTGGACTTCTGATTTTTGAGTATAAGATGTCTGATTCTATTATTAGACGTCTGATACTGCTCTCCAATTCCTGTTTTGAGATTTAAGCCTTGATCTTTGATCTCTAGGTCCTTAAACCCAATTCCAACCTCATAGGAACCTAAATTAAGGTGCCCTAACCCTAGTACATCACCTCTAGACCTCCCTAAGGACCTAATTAGGTCCTCACTAAACCTAATTGACTTGGATCTTAGTTAATTCCATCAGCCTATTCATTTGGACTCATTAAGTCCAATTGATCCCTGATCTCAGCACACACTGTCCAATTGGACTCAGTGAGAGTCCAATTGACCTAGACCTTAATTAATTGAGTTGTTTTACTCTCAATTAAGTTTCCACACACCCAATTAAAATTTTATTAAGTTTAATTACACTTTACCTTAGTGAATTAGGGTTTATAACCCTAATTTGAGACATACCTTGACCTAAACCCACTAGAACCCAACCTAATCAACCTAGCCACCTAAGTTTCGACCCACACACACCCACACACACCATCCACACGAAAATATCTAGCCTAGAGTTCTCTAGAACTCTCTACCATGTGTGGTTGCCTTGGTTGCCAAAAATAGCTACCAAGAGCCATTCAATTTTTAGATCCACATTTGGTGGATCTAAAAACCACCATCCACCCTCTCTCCCTCACTCTCCCACGAGCTCCCACCATAGCCCTCTCTAGAGAATTCCATAATTCTCTAGAGAGCTTCCCTTAGGTCTATAAAAAGACCCCTTGGGTGGCCATTTGCACCTATTCACTCCCTTGGCAATTGCTCTCCATTGGTGCCATTCACGCCACCTCCACGAGCTCACTACCACCGCCATGGAGGACACCATGCCGGGATGCTGATCAACCCTACCTCTCTCCAAGGGCCGGCCTAAGTTCCATTGGTCGCCCCTCCTTCTCTCGACCACTCCAAGGCCATTGGGGACCACCCCTGAATGCCCTTCCATTCTGCTAGATTTAGATTATGCTCTTCGTATATTTAATGCATTTATTTACTACTTAGTAGTGTAGTCTTACTTCTCCCCCAATGATGCATGCGAAATCCCCCCATCGATTCTTGTATGCGATCATTTTCTGGTAGCTAGATTTAATTTTCAAGCATTTATGTACAAGCTTTCCTCTAGATTCCTTGTGCAACAACTCCCAAATGAATGAATGAAAACACATTTATATATATATATATATATATATCTGTTTGAAATCACCATGAGCTTAATGATTGCTATTATCTTTTGCGTGATTAATGTTGCCTATTTCTAACTCTTAATATTCTTGCAACTAAGCATGTCATACGTAAATACATAATAATCACAAACCAGCATGCGATTCTAAACAAAGTAGAGCGGCAAAAAGATCGATTTTAAAAGTAAAAGCAACGCCTCCCAGAGACGAATGACCGGGACTTAAGTCTCATTATCTTTAGAAATCAATTTTTGACAAACGTTTTTACGCGACTATACTACAATTTCCAACGACTTTCAAATGCATGAAAACGGGCATTTGTCACGCAGCAACCATCCCCAATTGCACATGCGTGCACCTTCTTGCGGTCCTCAATCATCGCATGCCACAATCTCCATTCCCTCCTCTCGGCAGGCAGCAAACAGGTGTTGCAGCCAGCACCCACCATTCGTTCCTCCACGTCGCCACCATCTTCAGCCGCCATTCTTCAAACCACCACCGCCATCCTAAGCAGCTCAGAGGTCTTATCCTTCACCACGAATCTCGCCTCCATCCGTGGCCTGCCATGCATGCACGCCAAGCACGAAGGGAATCCCCTGTTCTACACTCAATTAATAATTACATTAGCTGCCATTGTGAGATTTTTATTAGTATTATATTATCCCACATTGCAAAATATATCCTTCAGATGTGCATAATTGCTATTTCAGCATTAGCTTTTGTTGTTTACTTAATCTGAAAGCGATTTTGACTTGGTTTCTTGATGAAATTTATCATGAACATCTATTTTTAATCCTTACAAGTTTTAATAGGCCATTGACTCCATGTGGATACGACTCGCTCTTCTCGAGTGGTTTATTTTAATTCAATACTTTGATTAGTCGATTTTCAACCACTTAGAAATACAAATGACAAATCTTCTTAGTCATCATTTTCGAAAGTGAAAACCAACTTTTCAATGGGTGAATACCTGGAGGTCTTTATGGATGATTTCTCCATGTTTAGGAACTTATTCGACCATTGTCTTAGCAACTTGGAAAAGATCCTGAAGCGATGTATCGAGGTCAACCTGGTTTTAAGCTAGGAAAAGAGCCATTTCATGGTTTAGAAAGGGATTTTCCTCGATCACATCGTCTCGCAAAGGGGCATCAAAGTTGATCGAGCTAAGGTTGATTTAATTTCCAAACTTCCACCACCTAGCTCAGTCAAGCAAATCCGAACTTTCCTAGGACATGTTGGCTTCTATAGAAGATTCATTAAGGATTTTCCAAACTTTCTAAGCCCTTGACTGACCTTCTAGCCAGCAACACCCTTTTTCACATGACACCTAATTGCATCAAGGCCTACAACACCCTTAGGGAAATAGTCTCCACTGCACCTATTTTACAACCCCCAAACTAGTCCCAGGACTTTGAGATAATGTGCGTGCAGTCCATGTGTAAATCAATGTTTAATGGCCATGTGTACAAGTTCATGTTGAAACAAGCCTCAGATGAGCAATCAGACCGCATGGATGGATCCAGTTCGACGAATGGAGTCCAACAGACTCAAAATCGCCTAAATCCGACATCCGGAGCTCTCACAACAAGCCCAAGAAGTCATGACCATTGATCTGAGGATCAACGACCACGAGGCCGCCACGTGTCATGCATCCACGCCATCAGCCGCCACTCTTGCACTCAGCCTCACTTCATCAAGAGCATTTTAAGTCGTCCGATCCTTGGATCGGACGGCTGAGGATCCATAAAGGCATGCTCTCCATCACACCCAAAGGAGCCTTCAACATGGAATCCTAACCATTGGATTTCCATCTGACGGTCGACCGCACCTGCACCAAATCTCACCTACGCAACAACTCGCGATGGCAGCATAGCGGGTGAAGTCTTGCACTCACAAGCAGTGGACGCACGTTCGATCCCACCGCACCACCAAATTCGCTACACACACACTCATCGCGTGAGAGGTGCTATTCAGCGCACCTGGTCATGCATAATCCTAGCCGTTGATGCGCGATCAGATGGCTTACAGTGCAAGCACACGAATCGCTAGAGAAGAAGCACTCACGAGCATGATGGTGGGGCGACGTGGCGCATCCTCAGCTGTCCGATGGCAATCTGCACCGCGGATCTGACAGCTAAGGATGCGTGGGCGCAGCTTGAGAAGAAGAAGGGTAGGGACGCCTAAGGACTAGTGGGCATAGGGCTTCAGCAATACTTTTGGAAGGGATTTAGCAACGTCCCAGACGTCGCTAAAGATCGTTACCTCTTTTGGAATCCCTCTTCTACTATATAAACCCCCTCAGCCACCCCATTCAAAAGCATTCAATTCTCATTCACTCTCCATGCGACACTAGCCCTCTCCTAGCTCCACCAAACACTCCATATCCGCCCTCAGAGTTTTCGAGCCACCGACGAAGCCCCCCTCCACCGCTGTGGCTACCTTGCCTCCTCCTCACACTCTTTTACTCTAATTTTATGTTACACTATTTTAAGCTTTCATTTATTGTTGTAGTTGTAAATGATCTCTAATTGCATGTTATATGTTGATGTTGTTTCTTATATCATAGTTCACATCTCCTTAAATGATTGTCATGTTTTAAATGCAAGCTCTAACCCTACTCTTTCTCTCTCTCTCATTTTTTCAAGCAAACCACGCTACCATTTTTTGACACCTAAAGTGACTAAAACTAATCTGATTTCACGCCTCCCTGAGATTGACACTTGAACTCACAAATCCATATCTTAATTTAAAATCGACGACATGAGTGCATGCTACAATGACATAATTAAGCCAACGCGTTCCGCATGCGTCAATCGCCGCACCTCTTCCCTAACTTCGCCAAGCCACTACACGCACCCACACACCACACGGACACAGCCATCGCCTTCGTGGTCCTCAGGCGACCTTCCTAAGCTATTTTGATGCAGCTGCAATGCCTTATTCTCTATTTCAGGTGTTCACCGTCTCTCACCGTCATCTCCGGCTCTAGATGTAGTTCTCTTGCCACATTCATCCACAATAGCACTTCCAGGTGCTGCGGTTAAGTTATTGGACCCCCCACTGACCTTCAGTTGCTACTGCCAGAGCTCTCCTCATCCCCAATTGGAGTAATCTCAGAAGCTGCTACACAAACGAAAGAGGTAGGGACATAGTCCCACCTCATTAGTTGAAAGGTTCACGTAGGCACTTAAGAGGAATTCCTTACTTAGCCTCTTTGCCTAAGTCTCCGGGGATCAGGTCCCCGCTTCACATGTCTCTCACGCCTCACTCGTGCACATGGCACGTGGGTCTGGCCACTCTTTAGGATCTGATTACCCAACATTATACCCAAGTATACACCTGGTTATCTGAGAGGGAAGAAGGAAGAGGATTTGTGAGAGGAGGGGGGAGGGTTTTGCTGTGCAACCCTTTTCCTTGGGTGTGTGCTGAAGAAAGAAAGGCTAACACTTAGCCTATTCTTGTGAAGGCTTGAGAAAGCTATGCTTGAGAAAGGCCCTAGTCTTCAAGAAGGCTTTGAAGGAAGCTTAGGCACCCTTGTGTGCCTTCTGTGAGGCTTTGTGTTCTGAAGGTTAAGTCATGAAGGTTAAGTTGTCTAGTTATGTTTGGCGATATCTGATCTTTGATTCTGCTAGTACTGTTGGATTATTTAAGTACCTAAGTAGATTGATTGAAGTTATTGTTGATTTATTTGATTGATATAAATGCTTGGGATATATGCTTAATTAAGATGAATAATTGATGATTCAAATCACCATTTTTTTGTCTTTCTACTTCTTTTTATCCCATGATCTTTTAAGATATATTGATCTATGTGTGAATGCTAATCTAACAAGTTTCATTCATTGCATATCTGTTATTGTGCTCAATTTGTTGTGCTTATTTATTCTGAATGAATATTAATTGGTGAATTCCATATTTGCTCCCTATGAACGACCTCGGATTCCAATTAGATTCTGAGTTTATGAATTTAAATGTTTTGTTGTGCAATTTAGGAGTGTACTACAACGAACACATATTAAATCTCCTAATTTGCCCCACAACATCTCCCTACTTCTATTTTTGTGGGGTCAACACAAGGGCGAACCCAGTATATATCTCCCCAGATTATTCTACTTCACCGCTTCTTCCTTAAGTGTTTTGGAATTTTTAGCTGTTTTATGAGCTGGGATCTAGATAAACTGCCAATGGGGCGTCTAACCCACGGTAATTTGCCAGCCATACTTATGCAATGAAGCGTGGCTTTTTTTTATTTTTCTCCCTTTTTTTCAAGTAGGTGGTTTCCTTGATCTAAGATTTACCTAAAGTCATTCGTTAAAGAGAATGGTCATGCCGTTGGGCTCTGGACAACCAGCCAATTGGGAGTCTAACCCACAACAACTTGTCAGCTATACCACCTTAGAAGGTTAATTTCTACCCAATTTCCATTAAAATCTTTGAGTGAGTCAGTGCGAAACGTGTGCAGATGCTTAAACTAAAAGTCCCCCCAAATCAGAGGATAGGTTGATAAGTCGTATACTTATCACCCTACTTTATTGGCCAAATTAATATAAATTAAGGTGTAAGGACTCGAGAACAGGTCCACATTTTAGTGGACACCGAGGCTGATTGAGTTCGAAGACCTGAAAAGTCTAAGTGTTTAGGTCCTTAACATATTACTTCCTAAAGTTAATAAGCTCCTAATGCCTAAGTTTTCATTTCCTAATTTTTTTTCTTTTTTTTAAATGAAATAAAAACTAGTTCAAGCTGACAATTTTATACTCAGAAAATAAGAATTACCACCCCACCATGCCTATGTTGGACAATGTCCTCATTGAAAAATAAATGTATGTAAGGGAGTAAGGAAAGAAATCTCCTGAGTTTCAACAGTAAATCCGGTCAGCTTGAATTCTCTGGGTTGCCTCCCAGGAAGCATTGAGTTTATTGCCTCCAGCTAGGTAAAGCTCCAGTTTAACCCTCAATGAGGGTTACAACTTCCTTTAGAGGAACCTAGGTAAGAAAATGTTTCAATCTTTGGCCATTAACTATAAAGGCTTACCCAGTCTTAGGAATAGCAATTTCTACTACCCCATTGGAAAAAGGTTGACCACTCAGCACGGTCCCATCCACTTAGACAGTAACTTCCTGGGAAAGGGTTTGAGTCTCGCATCAAAAAGCCGGACTAGTTGGTTCGGCTTAAATGTTTTCCTATTAATGTGCCTATCATGGATAGCTTTCATCTTCTCCTTATACAGTCTACTATTCTCATAAGCTTCCTGACAAATCTCTTCGAGCTCGGAGAGTTGGAGCTTCCTATAAGTTACGACCATACGGGTATCCATATTACATTACATGAAGACCCACTATGCCCTGTGCTTCAACTCAACCGGAAGGTGGTAAGCTTTGCCAAAGACTAATCGATATGGCGACATGCCTATCAGGGTTATATAAGCGGTCCTACAAGCCCAAAGAGCATCATCTAATCCTTCTAGTCAGGTCTCACAGTCTTTACAAAATATTCCTAATTTGTCTATTTGAGACCTTAGTTTGCCCGTTCATTTGCAGGTGATATGAGGTGGCAATGCGGTGAGTGACCCCATATTTCATATGTAAAGTACAAAATTGGGCATTGATGAAGTGACTCCCACCATCGCTGATTATGGCCTTAGGTATTCTGAATCGAGAGAAGATGTTCTTCTTAGCAAAGTCCATGACAACCTTATGATCACATTTTCGGGTAGGCACGGCTTCGATCCATTTCGAGACATAGTCCACTAAGACTAGTATATATTCAAAGCCGTTTGGTGGTAGGAAGGAGCCCATGAAATCAATGCCCTAGACATCGAATATTTCGATGATAAGAATGGGTTGTAGAGGCATCATATCTTTCTTGGTCATGGTCCCTAGGGTCTGGCATCTAGTGTAGGTTTTAGCAAAATTATGTGCATCCTTGAATAGTGATGGCCAGTAAAAATCAAGGTACAAGACTTTTGCAGTCGTCTGCTTTCCAAAGATGTGGCCACCACAGGCTTCGTCATGACAGAAGGCCAACACACTTTGAATCTCCTCTTCAAGGATACATCTCCTAATGATTTGATCAGCACAAAGTCTAAACAGCATGGGATCATCCCAGAAATAATTTTTGGCCTTAGCCAAGAACTTGTCCTACTATTGTCTAGACCAGCCGTGCGGAATCTGCCCTACCACTAAGTAATTAACCAAATCTACATACCAGGGGAGACTCTTTCCTTGCATAACCAGAATTTTCTCATCGGGAAATGTATCAGTTAAGGGTAGTGAAGGTCCAATATGCTCCGGGTGAAGTCTGGATAGGTGGTCAGCTACAACATTCTTAAATCTGGCCTAGTCGCTATTTCCAGGTCAAATTCTTATAGGAGCAGGATCCATTTGATCAACATGGGTTTAGCATCCTTTTTGGCTAACAAGTGCCAGATAGTCGAGTGGTCAGTATATATGATGACGTGGGATCCTAGCAGGTATGATCTAAACTTTTCCAATCCAAAAACTATGGCGAGCAGCTCCTTTTCCATTACAATGTAGTTTCGTTGAGCCTCATCTAAGGTTTCACTTGCATAGCAGATCACCACGGGTTTCTTTTCTTGTCTTTGTCCTAAGACTGCTACAATAGCAAAGTCTGATGCATCACACATTATTTTAAAGTCCTGGACCAATCTGGGGGTTGTAAAATAGGTGCAGTTGAGACTATATCCCTTAGAGTGCACTACTAGAAAAAGTCCTTTTACTGTGGATTACTTGCCATCAGTTTTCCAAGCGACGGTAAAAATGTTTTTGCCCTCACTTATTTATATAAGCGACAGTGAATACATCATTAAAACTAACCCCCTCCACTCTTGCAAAGAAGCAATATGTAATAAATATTTGTCATCATTTATTGTAAGAAGCGACGAAAAAATGAGGATAAAATTTACCTGTGGAAGCCACCAAAATTTGGGCGAGAGTTTGGAATTAATATAGATATTTGCCGTCTCTTTATAATATAACTGATGGCAAATGTCGATCCATCTAAACCCATGCATCACCCTTTTCTCCCCCACATTTCGCACAAA
Organism: Thalassia testudinum; assembly: GCA_037157565.1. NCBI lineage: Eukaryota > Viridiplantae > Streptophyta > Magnoliopsida > Alismatales > Hydrocharitaceae > Thalassia > Thalassia testudinum. The sequence goes on along the minus strand of JAZHRO010000062.1, from coordinate 17,304,967 downwards.
CCCTGCTCTTCCTCCTTGTTGCCTGATTGCACAGCAATCATAGGCCCTAACTCACATTAATTAAGCTAGAACTTAGCCTAACATGAACATTCCACATGCATACGCATCGTATTCTGCATCATAGTTGATAGATGTGTTTTGTGTATTAAACTATGTTACCTGAGAGGTATTAAAGATGACAGGTAATCCAGGCCTGTAGATGATCGATCCAACCTTATGGATTTGTTCGGAATAATGACGGGAGTACAATGCATACAAGATCGCATCAATCAGACTTTCATAGCACCCCAGGGAGTTCGTAGAAGAGCAAGAGCCAAGGGGTGAATTGAAGAAGATCCAGATCTCATATGACAAATCCAACCGTACGGATGGATCTAAATCGACGTTTGCAGTCCAACAGTGCAGAAATCAACTTAATCAGAGGCATATGTCATCAAATATAAAGAGAAGAATGGACGGCCACGATGGTGCCACGTGGAACCATCACAGCTGCCCCTCGCCATGCCCCCAACCCTTGAAGGTGCCTCGCCTCGCAGCGTGGGCCGTTGGATCTTCATCCAATGGCCACGAACGTGCCACATCACTACCCAGAATAGATTAATATAAATATAATTAAGTAAGCATATATGATAAAGGCTTTGCGCAACGAGTTGGCTCGCGCGTGCATGCGTATGCACGGGGCGTGGGTTCGAGCCCGGCGGTGCACAAAATTGATGTGCATGTATGTGGGTGAGCACAGGCAGGCAGGCATGCACGATTGGAGGGCCCAGAGGCATCCACGTGGCACGATCGCGCAGGTTGTTGCGAGAACCGCACGTAGGATTTGAATGGTGTGATGAGCACGTTTAAGCCATCCGATTGCAAGATCGGATGGCTGAGATGATGAGGCAAGATTTGAAGATGAAAATGCAAAGAAGTGCTACAGGATCATGGGAACCGTGCGATGCGAATCTGAGGACATAGAATGCGCCACGTGGCAACACCAAAATAAACCAACCAAGAAGAAGGATTTAGGGAAGGATTTGCATGAGAAGAAAAGCTTACAAAAGGACATAAGGGGCCCCGTTGAAAAAAAACTCTTCTCTTCTTCTTCCTTCTTCTACCACTCTCTCTTCTCCCTCTTCCCGTCGTTTCTGCATTTCCATCCGCAAAATCCGTTAGGCCACCCTGTCCGATTGCTATTGCTCCTCTCAACCTCTTCGAAAGGCCACCACGGACCACCCATGGTGCCCTTGTTCTGTTACAATAGTAGTTTATTTACTTTATATTTTATTCAAATACATGTATGATATGCAATTAATGTTCAAACTTTCTGCATAATATATATTGCAATTCATTATCTCCACTACCTAGTAATTAGATTTAGAATAAGTGCATGAAATCAAAAGTTCTTTCTGCCTCCCTGTGATCAACCGGGACTCCCAGTTCTGTTAATTTTATTAGTCGAGACGTATTTCACACTTACTACAACATATTCATCTTCTATGTGATCTACGCATCGAACAAATTGCCGCCATTGCCAAGAAGGCAAGGCGAATTTTTGACTTCAACTCTAACATACTATTTTTGTGTGCAGATTAAACCAGAGAAGCAACGAACAAATCGAAGCGATCACTGCGGAAATCAAGTGCACACAATCCTATTTGGAAATTTGGATAGAAAGTAAGTGTCAACTTTAAAATTTAATAGTTGTGTTTCTAATGCTCCAAAAATCCTGAAATTTTAACTGGAACTACATTTTCAAGTTATCTTTCCAACGCCACCATTCCCAAAAAGAAATTCTATCTGTGGAATTTCTAAAAATTCGTGGACTACATATGTGTCAGATTTCTTAAAAATATAACTTCTATGAACTTTGAAAATCAATTCTGACAAACATACAAATCAGATTGACTCAAAATTTGTAGGGTGTGAAAGATAGTCAAATTAATTTTCAATATTATATTTTTAAAAATTTTTAAAGCATATTTGGTATCATTTCCAATAGAGAAACCAACACGGGATCTAAATCCCAAATTTGACCCCTTGCTAGTCAAAAATTCATAACTAATTGTTGGGAATAGTAAAAATTCTGAAAAAATACTCTTTGAAAAGATTATTGAAAAAGGAATCTTCTTGCTAAGTTTCAAATCATTTGAATTCCATCTTTACCTAAGAGTTTATATTTGATTTGTGATCTATAATTTGAAACAACTTAAAAGCTCATGAGCCAATAGGACCACATTGAACTAACTTGGACCCTAAGAGTCAAAAAGTTAGTCAGTGAGGCGGGTCACCTTGTGGACCTCCCACCATAAATACTACTTCGAAATGATAGGTTAAAATCCACAAAGAACACATCAAATAACCTACATTTGGCTTGAAACTACTGAGTAGTTTCAACCTCTCTTGCAAAACCTGGTGTCTAAGGCTGCGGGGAAGCATCAATCGACCGTGGCTGTGGGGTAACGGAACTGGAGGTGAAAGTCGATGGAAGAACCTTTCTCGTAGTCTCCTTGTAACCAGCCTGGCCAGGTTAGCCTGAGAGGCAAGAATTCCTTGCAGTCGGCCTCTCGTCGAATTTTCTTCAACTTGAACTTGAACAAAAAATCTGGTAACTGATTTTAAGGACCACTCTGGTTAACAAGGCCATATCCTTGTTCTACTTGACTACACCAACCCTTTGAGTTGGTGTATGCAAGGAAGAAGGTCATTAAGACCGAACCTCGTAGGACCTTGGGAGCCAAACCCAAGGCGGCAGAGGCGATTTTTGCCCAACCTCTGGTCTCAACCTTCTTCGACCCGATTAGCTAAGACGGCTAATCCCGGGAATTCGTCAGGACCCTGAAAATCAGGACCCAATGACTCATCTAGAAGCCAGGGTTGAGGAAACGGAATAGAAATATGAGCAGAGCATCGACCGGATTATCACAACACTCGATAAGATGTAGCACCCACCACGTGGAGAGCAACTGTGGGACTTCTATGATCTGACGGCAACAATCATAGCACCTCAGGTCCAGATTCCTGTAGGCGGAGATGCATTCGAGTGAAAATCGAATATCATAAGTCTAATTCAGACTTATTTCCATGGAAACTCGAATGAGGATCCCATCCAACACCTCGAAGACCTGAGTCGGATTGAAGAGTCAATTCGACCTAGGAATATTGATATTGGAATTATTCTCATGAAGCTTTTTCCTTTTTCTCTCAAGGATAAAGCTGCTTATTGGTTCAAGACCATCGGGAGGCCAATTGGAACCTCGGAGGAATTACGTCGTGAATTCCTCCAAAAGTTCTTCCCGATCAGTCGAACAAATGCTATGAGGCAGGCAATCACGACTTTTGCTCAAGGCCCTGGAGAGAAGCTACATGATGCCTGGGACAGATTTCACGATCTTCTCAAGAAGTTCCCACATCATGGTGTACCCAAATGGCACCTTGTGCAAGTGTTTTACCATGGGATGGATGACACACATCGGTACCTGGCCGATGCATCTAGTGGTGGGAATTTTCTCGCGAAGGATAAGAATAACGCATTTGAACTATTTGAGTCCTTAACAGAGAACTAGATGAATGCCTCCTCAATGAACCAGTTCTAGTGACCTACACAGCAACGAGTTAATGTCCACAAAGCTCAAGACGAATCTGCCCGAGCTGACATGGACATTATCACCAAAAAGCTGGATAAGGTGGATCTGCTTGATAAGAAGCTCAATGAATTGATGCGAGCGAGATCCGAATCTTCTGGCAGCATTGCTCCATCTTACTCTTCTCAAGCATCCTGAGCCCCCTCTGCTCGTACATATCCAATTACTCGGGATGTTTTCTCTCCATCTTCGCGAGATCCTGCATACTAGGAACCCGTGAACAATATGGATATGGCACTGTACAATCAGGGTTTTGCACCACATGATGATGCAAGTGCATATTCTTTTGATGAATTCGCATCTAAGACATCTTCGGCTTATGAAGATGTCAATGCCATTCATGGATATGGGCATAACAACCCATATTCTGAAACATATAACCTTGGTTGGCGCCAACATCCCAATTTCGCCTGCTCTGGTAATCCACAGAGACCGAGTCAAGTTCCACATTACTAGACCAGACAATACGAGAATGTGCAGAACACGTATCCTAGGCAACATCCATTCCCATCTCAGCAGCAACAGACACGCTCTATCTATCGGCCGCTGCACCAAGTGTCAACTACCCTCCAAAGTGGGCCGACCCTTTGGAGTCTTTGAAGGAGGAACTACAGGCATCGATTCGAAAATCTACTCATGACAACCTCCAAATAATGAAGGCAATGGCTGACTAAATACAGAACATACAGAACACGCAAAACCAGATGATGCAGGAGCATAGATCATTGGGAGCTTTACCCTCCCAACCTATCCCAAACCCGAGATATGTGCAGAATCAGGGCGCCCCGCTTAGATTCCAAGCACCACAAGGGCAGACACACGCGGTTATGCAAGCACCTCCCATACCTCCTGGTTATGGGCTCGGTCAGCCACCTCTATTGCCAAACCTTGTGTATCCAGACCAACCCGCTCCTCTACCCCTGCATGGATAGCACGCCGATGCAAAAGCTATTACCTTAAGGAGCGAAAAGACTACACAAGACCCGCTACCTAGGCAAAAGGGTAACAATTTTTCCTACGCCATACCACGAGATGGCTCACAACCCTCTTCCTCTCACAAGCCATCTTCATTAGATAAAGGAAAGAAGCCTTTAAACCCTGAAATTCTCGTCCCTTTTCCTACAGCCCTAACACAAGATTCAACACGGAAAAAGGACACGCAGAATTTTGAGGACCTGAAATCTATGTTCAAGGAAGTTCACATTCAGGTCCCTCTCCTCGAAGCGATAGATCACATCCTAGCTATCGCTAGGTTCTTTAAGGACTACTGTACTCTGAAGCGGCAGCAGAGGAGCAAAAGACAAGCGGTATTATCTGAGGAAGCCAGTGCAGTTATTTTAGCTAACTTACCAACCAAGAAGAACCCGGGCACACCATTGATTTCCTGCTTGTTGCAGGATTCCCCTTTTGATAGGGCCCTTCTTGACTTGGGGTCATCCATCAACCTAACTCCCACTGTAGTATTTGATCACTTTCGATTTGGGGAGTTAAAGCCCACCTCGGTTACCATACAGTTGGCTGACAGATCTATAAAAACACCAAGGGGGTGGTTGAAAATGTGATCGTAGAAGTTCAAGGATTCTGCTTTCCAGCGGACTTTTTTGTTCATGATATGGAGGTTCCTCCTAATCTCCTTGATGCACCGATTATTCTAGGAAACCCATTTCTGCCAATCACCTACGCAAACATCGACTGTGCATCAGAGTGCATGGAGATTGACTTGGGAAAAGAAATGCTTAGACTAGACATTTTCAGGACATCAAAGAACTTTGATTGTGACTTGATCGACGAGGATAGTGACGACGAAGATTCGGCTTTCTGTGGGAACATTGGGCTCCTCTACAGTGACCCAATGGCACATTCATCCTCACTATCAAGGGTCTTTGATCACGATCCACACGGGACTGAGACTACTGATATACACATTTCATTCCATGGATCTGGTTGTCATGGGTGTTCATCTGTTCCTAATGTTGCGTCCATTTTCATGGACTATTGTTACGCCTAAGTTAACTTTATTCTTACATTTTATGTTTGTTAATAACTACATTAGGTCATAGAATGATTGCATGCATCATTACTTAAGTTTACATCTATTCTATTGCATTCTATAACTTATTATGTATATAAATAATTATTTTATATTTCATTATTGTAGGAATAACTTATGTTATATTTCAATGTGCCACTCTCTCATGCAGGTCACGCACACAGCGCACCCTATCCATCTCCTCACTTGATCCACTCCATTACGCTAATTTAAGAGTTAACAAGTAACCGGGAAAATGAGAGAGGAGGAATAATTTTGCAAAGAAACAAGGGTCTTTTGAAAAGAATTCCCCCCCACCCCCACAGGGACCTTTCAACAGTCGGCTGGCCTCAACAAATTGACCTCTCAACTCTCAGAACGGCAGCCAATTTTAGTAAGGGATTTAAAATCCCTTGACTTGCGCTAGGGAAGAAGAACAGACGGGGAGGAGATAAAAGTTGCATGGATTAATTAATTTAGGGAGGCGCTCTTGGCGAGGGAGATCTCTGGAACGCACCACTGTGGACCCTGCATGCACCGTGAGAACCTGCACTGTGGCCCTTTTAGTCGGCCACCAACCATGCCAAGCACGCCTCTCCAAGTGCTGCAGCAGTAGAGCAGCCTAGTGCCAATGCACGCTTGCACGCAACCAACGCCTGCACGCAACCCTCGCCCGCACGTAGCAGCCCTTGTGTGTGCAACCGCGCCCTTGTGCACGCAACCTCGCCCGCCACGCAGGTGCGCACACTGCACGCAGCAGCGCCCCTGTGCCTCTCCATCTTCTTCTTCCTCTGCTTCTCCACGCACAGCCTGCAGACAACCAACAGCGCACCGTGATGCCTCCATCTCCTCTCCATGCACGGCCTACAGACAACCAACAACGCACTGCCATGCCTCCATCTCCTCTCCACACACGGCCTGCAGACAACCAACAACGCACCGCCACGCCTCCATCTCCACTCTACGCATGGCCAGCAGGCACATGCAATAACAGCAACGTGCAAACTCTAGCCTGCCCATCTTCTCTATGCACGGTGCACCTCCTCGTGCAACCAGCAATCGGCCAGCTGTGACGCCTAGCCGCGCATGCATGCAACAGCAGCAGCTTGCGTCCCCTCCTGCAGCCAGCGCCGTCGGCATCAAGCTCTCCGGCTGTGCCTCCACCGCCGTCGTGACCATCTCTCTCCCATGCACTGTCGTCGGGCTTCAGTCGGCCAGCCGCCACGCCTCCACGCACGCAGAGAAGAGAGAGGAAGTTTCCTCTGTTCTTGGTTACATTAAAAATTACCAAATGTGCCATTGCCAAAAATACTATTTCAATATTTGATTGATTAATATATTTGAGTGAAATTGCATGCATGCCCTTAAGTGTTATATTATTTCTTTCATGCACTTAACTCTTATATGTTGAGTTTAATACATGCATAAAATCTCATCAAGACACTCACATGACCTAAAAGATAAAGCCCAATGTCTTAAAATACAATTATGTTACATGCCATTGCAAGTTATTTCATGAAAGGAAAATTACATTCATACTCCTGCATTTCTAAATTATTACGTGTTCCTTCTTTTCGCCTTGTTTCGTATCAGATTTGAACATGGATTGCGCACTTGATTGAATAAATACAATGGAAAAATATTTTGTGAACTTATTAATCTGTTCCTCCTTGTGGATACGACATCCTTTTCGTGGTTTAAATTGATATCTATCTTAATCTTTGATTGAGAGATTTCCACCACATAAATTACAACGACATATCATTCTATTGCTATTTTAATTATGTGAAACTCTCTCTATCAAATGGCACCATTGTCGGGGAGGCAACAGACGCAATAGATTCACTTTATTATTTTTGAGTATTCTGAGTTGCATAATTATCTTATCATTCTTTATCTTTTTGTGCAAGGAATCTGACGGGGCGACAAGTGCAACAGAGCGGCGACATCAACCTTGAGCTAAGCCCACATGAGAAGACGTAGGAGACCTGGATCCTGCTTTCACAAGGAATTCTCCTTCGTCACAAATTTTATTTCTGTCTTCTCGCCCTTGTAGTAATCGGGGCTGAATTTTTGAGGGTCTGTCCCCACATTCTTTAGTAACTAGGGTTTACATTTTTCTACGTGCGTGATTCCATTTTCTGCTTGCTTGCCTTTAAAACAAATAATAGAAAATATCAAGTTGCCTGTTTAGGAGTTGCATGCCCTTAGGTGCATGCATTTAGGGGTGATTAGCAGCACATTAGATCTCATTGTTTCATTGCAAGCATATTGGCACAAAGATTGCTGGAGATAGATACACCTTTCTAACTTTTGCATCCAGCTCTTGTTCACGCATTTGCATTCAGATTAAAATTCAAGACCACCAAGTTGATTGAATTTACTAATTCAGTGGTCGCATAACTAAAAGTGGGACTGATAATCAAATTCGACCTTAAAATCAATTCACATTTGATCTGATTCAAAGGGACTTGTCTGCATTTTCAAAAAATAAAAAAATATTTGCGGTGTGATGCACACTTTTGATACTCAGCATGCACATTAGGCACTGCACTAAGGCTCGATCCCTTAAGGCTATAGGCACCGATCTCTTTATCAGTGTAGACCCTCCTATCGTGCTTTGTGGTGGAGGTACTATCTTTTGACCAAGTGTTTTGATACTTCACGGAGGGGGACACCCCTTAAAGGAACAAAAGGGTAGTTAAGTGGCACCGCATGCACATTGCCTCAAAGGAGGGCTCACCCTACTTGCATCCCTTTGTTCGTCCTTGGAGTAACTTCTCACTTGATCACCTGGGAGTATCATCTAAGCAAAGTATAAGTCCTAGGGCACTCAAAGGTTGAACTAGGTCACGTAATTACAATGAATAACTTGTTTGGCCATCTATATCAACCAATTCTACCTCTGCAACAAAGAAGGTTAAGATTTCAAGTCATTACCCCTCTTATACCACTTACATGGGAATAGAGGGATAAGCCTTGACCTTTTGACTTATCTTTGGAGTGGAGGTTTCGCTTACTCAATCAATAAGAACTTGAATTATGATTGATATTGTATGCTTGGTAGACGCTCTCTTGAGGGTAGTCTAGTGTTTGATCCTGAGCCCGAGGGAATTCTTAGGAGAGATCACCTAGGAGAGAAAAGAGAAGACATCGCTGATCAAGGAGTAAATCAACAACGGACCCTAAGGGACTATTTTATTCCAACCAACCAACCCGCACAAGCACTGAGCCGACCGGCAAGGGATAATCCATATGAGATCAAGAGCAGTACCATATCTTTGTTGCCCTCCTTTTATGGTACTACTAGGGAGGACCCCTGACGACATTTGGAGGAATTCACCGAGGTCTGTTCCATGGTGAAGCTCTAGGGCTTTACTGATGAAGCCCTGATGAGGACTCTATTTCCATTCCCCCTAAAGGATAAGGCCAAGCACTGGTATCATACCTTCGATACAAGGGTAAATGATTGGGCCACCCTTAAGAAAGAATTTTTGAACAAGTATTTTCCTATGAGTAAGACCAACCATTACAGAAGAGAGATTATGGGTTTTACTCAACAGGAATAGGAGCAATTTCATGAGACTTGGGAGCGCTTTAATGACCTTCTTAGGTTATGCCCCCCCCCATCAGGTGCCAAGATGGCAGTTGGTCGAAAGGTTCTATAACGGATTATCTGAAAGGCATAGGCAAACATCGATGTAGCCTGTGTAGGAACCTTCATGACCAGAACTGAGGATGAAGCCTGGGCATTATTTGAAACATTAAGTGACAACTCCATACATTTGTCCTCTACCTATCAAGAAAGAAAACCATCAATCTTGTAAAGGAAGATAGAGGCCCATGAAGCCGGGGCTTCTCAAGATTTGGCTTATCAGATTCAATTATTGAATAAAAACTTTGATAGGCTTTTAGCAAACCCTGACATGAACCCGCAGGCAGCCTCTATCTTTCATGCTTCAAGAGAATGCTCCATTTGCCAAAGCACAGCGTACACCACTGCGGAGTGCCACCAGGCAAATCAATTCCTTGAGTTGATTCAGGACGACTTGAACGTGGCCCAAGGTTTCCACCCACCTCCTCGCAATAACCCTTATTCCAATACCTCTAATCCGGGGTGGCGGAACCATCCAAACTTCTCTTGGAAGCAAGGTGATGCTTCTAACTTAGGGAATACAAGACCCTTACCTCCCCAACCCATATACCAACCATCTTATGAAAACCCTCCTTAGAATAAGCCCTCTAAGATGGATGAACTTAAAGCCATGATGAAAGCGATGCAAGAGCATCAGAATATGGTCATCCAATCTCAGAATAAGATGATTACTGATATGCAATCCCAAATTGGTCATCTTACTGAGGCAGTTAGGCAACGTGATCCGGGGAAGCTGCCTAGCTCTTCTGAGGAGAACCCTAAGGATGAGGGGGTTGTATTCAGGGAGCACGCCCAAGCTGTGACTGTGATGAGGAGTGGAAAGAAGATTGACAAGCCTCATAACACTCCTATGGTTACGTCTCAGAATTCCCCTTCTACACCTGACCCGACTTCCATCTCCACCGAGGAAGAGCCACATTGCTCTCCCTCACTTAAAATCACCCACAATGAGGATGTCGTCCTTCCACCACCCCTCTCCCACCATGACGACCCCTCTACCTAGAAATCGAGGGTGCCCTATCCAGAGTGCCTATCTGCTCTTGGGGAATCTTTTGTCGGCTCGCCTGGAGCCAAGGATAGGACGAAGGAGATTATGGACACTTTTAGGCAAGTCTAGATCAACTTGCCTCTGTTGGAAGCTACCAAACAGATCCTGTCCTATGCCAAGTTTCTGAAGGACCTGTACACCCAAAACACCAATCAAGGAAACAGGTCCAAACCAAGGTCATCCTGCCTGACCATGTTAACTCGGTTCTCCAACATGGAATACCCCCCAAAATGAAAGACCTAAGGGCCTTGTATATTTCAGTGGTTATAGGTAACCAACACAATGACAAGGCTTTGCTCGATCTGGGTGCAGGGGTGAACATTTTACCGGGCTCTGTCTACAACCTTTTGGGAGGAGGCAAGTTAAAGCCTAGTCCAGTCATCCTCCAAGTCGCAGATAGATTACTTAAGACACCACGGGGATTTTCGGAAGATGTCCTAGTGAGAGTGGAGGACTTCTTCTTCCCTATTGACTTTCTAGTGCTAGATACTGACCCATCTAATAAGCCCACAAAGTCATCCATTATTCTGGGATGCCCCTTCTTGGCCACAGCCAATGCCTCTATCAATTGTAGATAAGGGGCACTTAAAATGGGATTTGGGAACAAGAAGATCAGGTTGAATGTTTTTGATACTTACAAGCAATCTAGATTTGAAGATTGTTCTCAGATTAAGGTTGTTGATGAAATAATTGAAGAGACTACTCCAGCATTCCTATGTAGAGATCCCCTTCAAAAGGTCATATTTAAGGACCATCCTCAGATTATTAAAGAAACTGAAAGGGAAATGCCCGAATTAGAAGAGTTGCTGGGGACACACACAGAGTCTCTATCCCCACCTTGGACCGTAAAGGTAGATTCGCTACTTGAGGCGAGGCCATCCCAACTTAAACCCTCAATCCAAAAGGCTCTTGAGTTGGAGTTGAAACCCCTCCCGAGCACATTGAAATATGCTTTCCTTGGCCCTAATGACACGCTCCCCGTTATTATCTCGCCTGCATTATCTGAATCGTAGGAGGGAGCTCTACTTGGGTGTTTACAAAGGCACAAGGAAGCAATTGCCTAGTTAATTGCTGATATTAAGGGTGTTGATCCCTCCCTTTGCATGCATCATACATACACGAACGAGTCCATGAAACCTTTCCGAGACATGCAGAGAAGGCTCAACCCAAATATGCGGGAGGTTGTTCAAAAAGAGATTATGAAATGGCTGGATGCAGGGATTATCTATCCCATTTTAGATAGTAAATGGGTCAGTCCTATTCATGTAGTACACAAAAAAGCAGGAATCACTATGGAAGAGAATGACCAAGGAGAGCTGATGACCACTAGAACCTCAACTGGTTGGAGGGTCTGCATTGATTATCGCCGTTTGAATACGGCTGCCCAGAAAGACCATTTCCCCTTACCATTTATCGATCAAATTTTGGAACGACTGGTGGGGAACAAGTACTTCTATTTTCTTAACGGGTACTCTAGGTATAATCAGATAGCCATTTTTCCTAATGATCAGGAGCGTACCACCTTCACGAGTTCGTATGGCACATTTGCGTTCCGCCAAATGCCATTCGGGTTATGTAATGCTCCTGCCACTTTCCAACGTTGTATGATGGCTATCTTTTCTAATATGATCGACGAGTTCATTAAAATTTTCATGGATGACTTCTCCATTTATGGCTCATTGTTTGACCTATGCCTTTTACACCTTGATAAAGTCTTAACCCATTGCAAAGAGGCAAAGCTGGTGCTTAGCTGGGAGAAAAGCCACTTTATGGTCCAACAGGGCATTGTGTTAGGGCATATAGTTTTTGAGAGAGGATTAGAGGTGGACACCACAAAAATTGATTCCACCTCTAAGCTTCCATTGCCCGCCAATGTTCGTCAAGTTAGATCTTTCCTTGGCCATGCTGGATTTTATAGGCACTTCATTAGAGATTTCAGTAAAATCTCTAAGCCACTCTGCGACCTGCTAGCGAAGGATGTCTCCTTCGATTTTGATGATAGATGTGGCGAGGCTTTCCAAGTCTTAAAGAAAACCCCTATTACTGCATCGATTCTCCAAGCACCAGATTGGACCCTCCCGTTTGAGTTAATGTGCAATGCTTCTAATTTTGTAGTGGGAGAGGTCTTAGGTCGAAGGGTTGATGGAAAACCTCATGTGTTGCATTATGCCAGCAAGACCCTTACAGATCATCAGCAAAACTACATGGTCACTAAAAAGGAACTTCTTGCTATAGTATTTGCTTTGAAAAGGTTTCAGTCTTATCTTTTGGGATCTCAGGTTGTGGTGTTCACTGATCATTCTGCCTTAAAGCATCTTCTTGCTAAAAAGGACACCAAACCTCGCCTAATTCATTGGATTCTACTACTCCAGGAGTTTGACCTGGAAATTAAAGATAAGAAAGGAGTTGAGAATGTGGTAGCAGATCATCTATCTAGGATCCCTATTGAGGCATCAAACCCTGCTGGTGGTATTCAAGAGACTTTCCCTGATGAGTCTCTGATGGCCGTGGAGGTTAAAACTCCTTGGTTCGCTGACATAATGAACTATCTGGTCACGGGCATTACCCCCAGTACTTGGGACAAGCAGAAGCGAGACAGGTTTCTTGCTAATGCTAAATTTTATCACTGGGAGGAACCTGAGCTCTTTAGTGTAGGCCCTGACCAGCTTTTTCGTCATTGCGTTGATGAACGCCAGTTTATCATCATTCTTACGCATTAAAACAAACCTAACTCTTAGGATTTTACTCCGTAAACAGGTTTTTGGGCCGCATTTAGGCATAAATTAGGTTAGGCATGCATTGCATCTTTTAGTTGTCTTTTTAATATGTTTTTGTGAGTGTTAGGGATGCACAGATATGCAAATCCTTAAAACCCTAGCACTCAAGAAGGCAAATGGTGAAGGAGAAGCCCAGACTAGTTGGAACTCAGCTCGATCCAGCTCACCACAGCTGGAACCTAGCTCACTTGAACTAGGGTTAGCTCATCCCAGCTCCATTCAGCTAATCTCAGCTGAATGGTAGCTCAAGAGAGTTCATCTTAGCTCACCCTAGCTCAAGTCAGCTCAGATCCAGCACAACTTAGCTGAGTCTAGCTCATCTCAGATCCCACTAGTTCACAGGGAGCTCTAGCTAGCTCAGCTGAGTTGACAGGAGTTCACCCCAGCTCAGATCTAGCTCCAGCCAGTTGAAGAAGAACTCATCCCAACTCAGGAAGCTCAAGTCCAACTCCCAGGGACTCAGCTTAGCTCGACTCAGTTGAGCTAAGCTACCTTAGCTGCCTCAACCAGCTTGATTCTCCCCAGGAGCACCAGACCTAGCTCACCTCAGCTCATTTTGGTAAAAGCTAGCTCACTTTAGCTTGGCTTAGCAACTAGCAAAGAACTAGCAAGCTAAGCCAGCTAGAGTAGCCCCATGCCAGCCTCTTCAGCAGCAACCAGCTCCAGCTCCAGACATCTCCTCCTCAGCTCCTTCCTCCAAACCCTAGCTCCATTACCTTCTCCTCTACTCTACCTTTAGCTAAGCTAGCTTAGCTTAACTTAGCTTAGCTTAGCTTAGCTAACAACCAGCTCCTTGGCCATCCATTACCTTCAAAATCAACCCTAGCTAGCTCCACCAACTCAAGCCTACCTAAGCTAGCTACCCTACTCAAGTTGGCGCCACCTCCTAGCCATCCCTTCACCCCACTATCTCCACCAAAAGACACCTAAAGTTGGCGCCAAAAACCACCCCTAACCACCTCTATATTGGTGCCACTTTCAGCCCCTTCATCCACCCTTCACCTACCCACATAACCCATCCTAGCCATCCACATACCCCCCTTCTAGAATCCTAAGGTGGCGCCACCTAATAGCCTTCTAGAAGGCCCATTTTGGCGCCAACATCAAGGGGTGTCAACCCCCATAACTACCCCCTTGGTGTCTCTTAAGGTGGCGCCAAACACCCTTGGCCATTGGATCCTTAACCACCTCCATCATTCCATCTTGGCCCTCCATTTCAAGGGACACCTTAGCCCCCTTCCTTTTCTATAAAAACCCACCACCTACAACCATTTTAGATCATCCTCCATTAGTGTATTTTTCTACCTACATCCACCTATACCTACGCCCAAGGAGGAGTAGAGAAGGAGATTAAAGGGGCACATCACCAGCCCTTTTGGTGCCTTCTTCTCCCCACTCTCTTCAACTTGGGCCACGCCAAGGAGGAGGACTCTTCCACTTCTAGGAGGATGGCCAGGCAAGGGAGAAGGACCTAGGGTGGACGTCCACCCTTGGAGAGAAGCTTAGGGCACGCCCCCTTAGGGCTTGCCTTGGAGGACATCACCTTGGCGGAGCACTGCAAGGAAGGAGTTGAAGGACTCTTTTCAAGATTGGGAGCCACCAACCTTGGAGCAAGAAGCCCTCTTCTTCACCATCTATCTAGAGGATTTGTGTTTTCTTTTCTTTATTTCAATTTTCTAGTAGTAGAAGCTTTCCTCTACTAGGCTTTTTTGTAAAATACTTTTTCAATTATCTAGTTGCCTTCTTTGAAATTTCTTGTTCACATTTCTATTTGCTTGTTTTTAGCATTCTTCACTCCCTCTCCCTAATTATTCTAGGCCTCCACTTGCCTAGAGTGAGCTTAGGGAGAGGCTCTACTTGCCACATAGAAGTAGTATTTAAATTGAAGTGTAAATCATCTTTTCCGCCACCAGTTCGCATGTTGCCTTAGTTTAAAACAAAAAAAAATGATATATTAAAAAAAAAATTACCAAAAAGAAAGTTGAGATTTGTATTTTGAGCAAGAGAATCACTATTGCAAACCTATTGTCTCCTTGGACGACCCTAGATACTCCCCTATCTAGGAATATAAATTTAAGAGCGAAATCGGTTTTACGCGTTACAGCGACGTATTTTAACAAACCGCGTGAAATCACCATCACTTTTTGGCACCGTTGCTGGGGAGGCACGGCTTTGCATTAATTAATTTTCTATTGCTTGAAGTAGATCTCATCCCCTTCTCTTCCTTTCTTTTGTGTGTGCAGGAACTACAGCGGGAAGGCGGGAATTTGGAAGTGAGAGCTCAAAGATCCTTTTCTTCCCGCGAAAATTTAGGTTGGTTCCTCTTTCTGGTCACATAATTAATTAAAACTACAAAAATATATTAAACTTGGCTTTCAGGATCCCAAACAACTTGAGTAAGTGGAGTGGTGCCGTATAAAATCCATTGTTTGCTTCTATGCTTCTTTAGCTCCACTCCATTGTAAGTATTGTTATTCTATTTTTCGGGTCCAGATTTCTGTCTGGATTTGAAAAATTGATTCCTAACACCACAGGCATCCTAAAATCATAAAATTTTATAGAGTGATTCCCAATTAAGTTTGGAACATCTTTTCCAAATTTTAGAACAATTGGATTTGTATTTAATTTTTTAAAATTCGTGGACTGAAGAGGGGTCACACCCTCTAATCTTCCTATTTTGCTTCTATCTGTAAATTTTTAGAATTTTATACTCATCCAATTTTTGTGAAATTTATCTTGCTGGAATCCTTGTGGAATTTTACACATCATATAAAATCATAAAAATTTTCTGAGGTCGGTGGTAATACTGAAAAGTCCAAAATACCCACAGGTATCATTTCTGGACTTTGACACCAGTACAATTAAAAATTCAAAACAATTGTCAAACAAATTCCTAAAATCTTAAAAAAATATTTTTTGGAATCCTTGCTTGATTTTATTCAAATTAGTGGTGTTGTTTGACTTTTTTGGACCACTACTTAATTCAGAAAGCCAAAAATCAATCCATTGGTAGTAATTTTCTGTCTTAGGGATAATTGGTTTAGGGTTTTTCTCTTTCTTTTTAGATACTAACATTAAAGGAAATTAACCATCACCAATATAACTTGTCTTCCCTTTGATTGTGAGATTTCAAACTTGTTTGAAAATTTAAAGAGAAAAACCCTAAAACACATTTAATTAAATTAAATCCTAAAAGACATAAACACAAGAAAATTGTGTGACAACTTGGTTTTCATTGGAGCCACTCTCCAATTCCTGCACACACACAAAAAAATCAAAATAACAGGGCAACATCCCAATAAACGCCCTCCACATTCCGTGTGCACTATAGCATCGTAGACCTAATTAAAACTTGTTGCAACTTGACCCCTAAGGCTTTATCAACTTAGGCTTGCTATTTAGGTCTTAAGTTTTCCTTAGTTAGTACCAATTCTGTCATCTATATATGGTGTTCAGGCTGAGGGGCCGTGTCAAATGACCAGGCGAGGGTTTGTACAAGCACATGGGGTTTTCCCTGGGAAACGTTTGGGCCCAAACCTCCCCTTAAGCAACTTGGCTAGATTTGTTGATAGAACGGGTATTCACTATTGACTACTTATTTCCTATATAGACCAAGTCTTAGGTTATTATTAGGGAGTCACATTTAAGTTAGGTCTAGTTTTATTTGTTTGAATTGCACACTTTCTCTCATCTCTTTCTCTTCTCCTCCCCTCCCATTCTTCCATTTTATGCACGGGCGACGGTCTCAAAATCCGCACTTGGAAGGACCATTTGATTTCGCCCCCCACTCAAAAAGACCACTTTTTCTGTCTTCTCCTGAAAAAATGGAAACACAACAAAATAGGTCCACTGACCCTTCCACGTCCACCTCTAACCCCACCACTAACCCTAATTCTAACCCTTCCACCCAAAACCCAACCACCAGTAACTTCCCTCACTTGGAGCTCCCTAATGTTGAGTTGCCCCACACACAACATCAAGACCCCCTACCTGATCTTTTAAAATTGATGGCCGATCAGATTAATAAATTAAATTTCAATCAACAAACATTGACTAGGAACATCCAAAACCTAGCAAATCCAAGGCCAAACCCACCACCCCGTCAGCAGCCTGTTGTTCCTCTAAAAGATTTCTATGATCCGTCTTATTATGAGGAACGACCAGGGGTGGTCATACCAGAGGGGGACTTTGAGATCAAGCCTGCAGTCCTGAACCTAGTTAAACACTTTCATGGCCTTCCTAGGGAAGACCCTTTCAGCCACCTTGAAGAGCTAACTCTTCTTGCACAGACAACCCGTTCCCGAAATGTGCAAGAAGACATATGGCTGATGCGGCTTTTTCCATTATCTCTTAAAGATAAGGCCGCTTATTGGTTCAGGACCATTGGCCGACCCATCACAACATGGCCTCAACTCAAGAGTGCTTTCCTCAAGAAATTCTTTCCCATAGGTCGTACCAATTCCTTACGAAGATCTATTACGACCTTTCACCAAAAATCTGGTGAAACTTTCCATGATTCTTGGGAAAGATTTCAAGACCTTTTAAGAAGTTGCCCACACCACGAGATTCCTTTATGGCAACTCGTGCAAATCTTCTATCATGGATTAGAAGATCAAATCCGACATTTTGTCGACGCCTCGTGTGGTGGCAACTTTTTAAATAAAGATGCAGAAAGTGCCTATGACCTGTTCGAAGAAATGAGTGAAAACTCATTTAATCAAGCTTCCATGAACACATTTTGCAGAACCCAAAACCCGCAGTTCGGTGTTCATGAAATAGGCACTCAATCTATCCCGGTCACCCAAGACGATCTTCAATTGATCGCTCAGAAACTCGACTAGATGCATATTAATTAGAAAAAAATTGAGGAAAGACTCGCCACATCAACTCAAGCTCCACACCCACATCTAACCCAACCTAACTTTCCACGAAGAGAAAATTTGCACAATCTCAACACTACCCCTGCTGATTATTCTGAGGTTGCCCATGATTCACTGGGGAATTACAACTATCTAGATCTTAACCCCACTGAAAATATTTCTGCCATCCAGGAGCCCTTTAAAAATTCTTCCAATTGGAAAAATTACCCGAACTACTCCTGGAATAATCAAGTTTCCTCCCAACCATATCATTTTAATGCGTATGGGTCGAATCCAAACTTCCATCCTGGGCCATCCCAACAAGATATCAATGCCCAGATGCTGTGAACACTGCAGGATATGCAAACAAAAATGACGGAAGTAACCCGCAACATCACAAATCTGAATAATCAGATTGGGGTTACTCCCACGCAAAGACCTGTAGGACATCTTCCGTCCCAACCCATACCCAACCCTAATCACCAAGGAAACCATTATATGGGCAGAAATCCACATTATCCAAATCAGCCTCCTCCTAATCCACCACCTCAGCAGCCGCCCAGGTTTCTGCAATGACAGGCCCCCCACCTCCTCTAAATAATAATCCAACTGCACATGCAGTTACTTTGAGGAGTGGGAAAACCACCACTGACCCCGGGCCTTCACACGAACTTGGTAAGATACCTGTGCAAATTGACTCCCCACCTCCCCATCAGGAAGAAAATGAAAAACAAAAATCTCAAGACAAGATTCCTGTCCCTTCCCCACAAGCTCTCTACCCCACCACCAACAAAAAAAAGAAATCTGAGCCCACTACAGAAGAACTCATGGAGCTATTTGGGCAAGTTCATATCAATATTCCTCTCCTAGATGCCATCAAATATATACCTGCCTATGCTAAATTTTTGAAGGAGATTTGTACTCCTAAAAGACAGGCTAAACATCTAGGACAGGTGCATCTTTTGCAGACAGTAAGCTGCCTCCTAAGATGAAAGATCCGGGGGCGCCTTTAATTTATGTAATTATTGATGACACTACATTTAATAGCGCCCTCCTTGATCTTGGTGCCTCAATTAATATTATTCCCACAAGTTTATTCGAAGAATTTCAGATCAGTGAATTAAAACCCGTCGAGGTTACCCTGCAATTAGCCGACCGATCTACAATCAAACCTCGTGGGATTGTCGATGATGTTTTAGTCAAGGTCCAGAATTGTGTCTTCCCTGCAGACTTTCTGGTTCTTGACATTGAGGCACCTGAATCATTATTGGACTCCCTAATAATCCTTGGACGCCCCTTTTTGGCCACCGCAAAGGCAAATATCAATTGCCACACAGGCAAAATGGATATTAACTGTGCAGGCCAAACTATCACTTTAGATATTTTTAAATCCTCCAGGAGATTCCATGATGATAACTTCTTTGAGGACTCAAATACTGAAATTTCCAATGTGGTGGAGGAGACAATGTTAATAGATACCCTTACCGACCATAATTTTTTTGAGGACTCTGATTCAAAATCAGTGGTTGACGAAATCTGTGATCCAGAAACTTGTCTTGACTCTAAATTTATTCCTGATACCCCCCATAAGCACCCTAACCCACCCACTATTCATGCGCCTAAATTTTCCACACTAACTTCACCCAATCCTCACCATTCCTTCCCCGACCCCTTTCTTACAGACCTGCCACCAACCCCGCCCGAGTTTGGCACCCAACCTAATTTAAAACCATGGCCAGACTCGGGCTACACTTATCATTTTCCATCCAACTTTGATCCCAATATTATTTCTAATCAAAATTCTAGGGATCTAGAAGAAGACACCTTTTTTGCGGGCATCCAAGTGTCCAATTATTTACATGATCTTACGTCTTCCGTGCATACCTTCACGCTCGGCTGAATGGCGCAAAAGATAGCACTGGATGGAAGGTAACCCATCATTTTTTCTTGCTTTCCCTTTTTTCTTCTTTTTCCAGGTTTTGTTCCTCCTAAACCCGACCGTTCTTCACTAAGGTGATCCCTTTTCCCTCCTAATGCATGAGGACATGGCATATCTTAAACATGGGGGGGGTGTTTTTAAATTTTTACGATCGATTTAGGATGTTCAAAACCTAAAAACATATAATTTTCTTTATTTCCTACTTGCATACCCAAAAAAATAAAAATGTTGAAAACTTTTTGAGGAAAAATTTTGAAATCGGGACTAAGGTCGAAAATTTCACTTTTGGTACAATGGGATTTAATCGTTAACAAACTAGGGATAAGGATATAGATCTGATCATTAGAATCCCAGGGTCTATTTTAGACTAGATCAGATATCCTTCTCTAAAATTCCACCTGAACTCATGATAGTTCAGGTGACTTGATCCTATTTTGTAATACGAAAAGTATTTGACTTAGTTTCTGATTCAAAAACTTGCGTATCTTAAGCAACTTCTTGTGTCTATTTTCACACACAAGCCAACACTTAAAAATAATTAAAAATTTTTTGAAAAGCTCCCGTGTTTGGATTTAGTAAAAGTCTGAAGCAGATCATTGGTTTGAGTTCCCACCGCCGAGAAGAAGGAAAATACCTTCTTTGAGGACGCGATGTCAACATGTCACCGCCTCGGCGCTGCTCTATATCTATATTTCATATCTTTAGACGGAGCATTAAAGCGCATTTTAGCAGCTCAAGTGTCTTGGACGGTGCTCTACCTATAGCGTCGGAGCAAGAGCTTAAGTTCGCTTGGAGCGCCCCTTTTCACCGCATCGTGTTTTGGGGTTGTGAGCTCCTGGGTGGTGTCATGGATAGTGCTATCCCGAAGTACTGGTGCCAGAGCCCCCTCGAGGAATGGTAACGGGAATGATTATCCCGACACATCTGTTGTAAGACTAAGCTAAAAATAAGCATGGGGGAGAAAAAAAATAATAATAATAATAACACGTCCTTATAAATGTTGGCTTTTCACAACCACAAACACAAGGTTTTAAAGGATTTTGCAAGTTGCGAATCAGATTCATAAGCCAGAAAAATCCTAAAAACAAACATTTCAAGTCATCTAAATTAACAAGATGTTAATTTATGAATTTTCTAGAGGATATATTGATCCCGTTCTATCTAATGGTTGAATCCAAAAACAAATCCAGATGTTTATCTTTAACAAATCCCGTTCCTCCTGTGTTTTAATCTACCAAGGTCCATTAATCTCTTTTTCTCCTCAAAAGTCAAAAAAATTAGATTTCCCAAAAATTCCGTTTTCCAAAAAAATTAAAGTTTTGCTAAGAGACTAGCAAAAGATAAGCATGGGGGTGTGATAAACGCCAGTTTATCATCATTCTTACACATTAAAACAAACCTAGCTCTTAGGATTTTACTCCGCAAACGGGTTTTTGGGCTGCATGTAGGCATAAATTAGGTTAGGCATGCATTGCATCTTTTATTTGTCTTTTTAATATGTTTTTGTGAGTGTTAGGGATGCACAGATATGCAGATCCTTAAAACCCTAGCACTCAAGGAGGCAAATGGTGAAGGAGAAGCCCAGACTAGTTGGAACTCAGCTCGATCCAGCTCACCACAGCTGGAACCTAACTCACTTGAACTAGGGTTAGCTCATCCCAGCTCCATTCAGCTAATCTCAGCTGAATGGTAGCTCAAGAGAGTTCATCTTAGCTCACCCTAGCTCAAGTCAGCTCAGATCCAGCTCAACTTAGCTAAGTCTAGCTCATCTCAGCTCCCACTAGTTCACAGGGAGCTCTAGCTAGCTCAGCTGAGTTGACAGGAGTTCACCCCAACTCAGATCCAGCTCCATCCAGCTGAAGAAGAACTCATCCCAGCTCAGGAAGCTCAAGTCCAGCTCCCGGGGACTTAGCTTAGCTCGACTCAGTTGAGCTAAGCTACCTTAGCTGCCTCAACCAGCTTGATTCTCCCCAGGAGCACCAGACCTAGCTCACCTCAGCTCATTTTGGTAGAAGCTAGCTCACTTTAGCTTGGCTTAGCAACTAGCAAAGAACTAGCAAGCTAAGCCAGCTAGAGTAGCCCCATGCCAGCCTCTTTAGCAGCAGCCAGCTCCAGACTTCTCCTCCTCAGCTCCTTCCTCCAAACCCTAGCTCCATTACCTTCTCCTCTACTCTACCTTTAGCTAAGCTATCTTAGCTTAACTTATCTTAGCTTAGCTTAGCTAACAACCAGCTCCTTGGCCATCCATTACCTTCAAAATCAACCCTAGCTAGCTCCACCAACTCAAGCCTACCTAAGCTAGCTACCCTACTCAAGTTGGCGCCACCTCCTAGCCATCCCTTCACCCCACTATCTCCAACAAAAGACACCTAAAGTTGGTGCCAAAAACCACCCCTAACCACCTCTATATTGGTGCCACTTTCAGCCCCTTCATCCACCCTTCACCTACCCACATAACCCATCTTAGCCATCCACATACCCCCTTCTAGAATCCTAAGGTGGCGCCACCTAATAGCCTTCTAGAAGGCCCATTTTGGCGCCAACATCAAGGGGTGTCAACCCCCATAACTACCCCCTTGGTGTCTCTTAAGGTGGCGCCAAACACCCTTGGCCATTGGATCCTTAACCACCTCCATCATTCCATCTTGGCCCTCCATTTCAAGGGACACCTTAGCCCCCTTCCTTTTCTATAAAAACCCACCACCTACAACCATTGTAGATCATCCTCCATTAGTGTATTTTTCTACCTACATCCACCTATACCTACGCCCAAGGAGGAGTAGAGAAGGAGATTAAAGGGGCACATCACCAGCCCTTTTGGTGCCTTCTTCTCCCCACTCTCTTCAACTTGGGCCACGCCAAGGAGGAGGACTCTTCCACTTCGAGGAGGATGGCCAGGCAAGGGAGAAGGACCTAGGGTGGACGTCCACCCTTGGAGAGAAGCTTAGGGCACGCCCCCTTAGGGCTTGCCTTGGAGGACATCACCTTGGCGGAGCACTGCAAGGAAGGAGTTGAAGGACTCTTTTCAAGATTGGGAGCCACCAACCTTGGAGCAAGAAGCCCTCTTCTTCACCATCTATCTAGAGGATTTGTGTTTTCTTTTCTTTATTTCAATTTTCTAGTAGTAGAAGCTTTCCTCTACTAGGCTTTTTTGTAAAATACTTTTTCAATTATCTAGTTGCCTTCTTTGAAATTTCTTGTTCACATTTCTATTTGCTTGTTTTTAGCATTCTTCACTCCCTCTCCCTAATTATTCTAGGCCTCCACTTGCCTAGAGTGAGCTTAGGGAGAGGCTCTACTTGCCACATAGAAGTAGTATTTAAATTGAAGTGTAAATCATCTTTTCCGCCACCAGTTCGCATGTTGCCTTAGTTTAAAACAAAAAAAAATGATATATTAAAAAAAAAATTACCAAAAAGAAAGTTGAGATTTGTATTTTGAGCAAGAGAATCACTATTGCAAACCTATTGCCTCCTTGGACGACCCTAGATACTCCCCTATCTAGGAATATAAATTTAAGAGCGAAATCGGTTTTACGCGTTACAACGACGTATTTTAACAAACCGCGTGAAATCGCCATCATGCGTCCCTGATGAAGAACAAAGAAGTGTTCTGAGTTTCTACCATGACCTTTATTTTGGGGGACATTTCAGTGGGAAAAAGGCTGCCCATAAAGTTCTTCAGTCTGGCTTTTGGTGGCCTAATTATTCCGAGATGCACGTACATATGTGGGCACATGTCTATGTTGCCAACAGATGGGAACCATTGGAAAAAGGGATGAGAAGCCCCAGCAACCGATCCTCCCTGTTAAGACATTTGATATTTGGGGCATCGACTTCATGGGTCCCTTTCTTATGTCCTTCGGATATGATTACATCCTTGTAGCTGTGGACTATGTATCGAAATGGATAGAAGCCATACCCATGTGAACCAATGACCATTCCATGGTCTTGGGCTTTGTCAAGGCTAATATCATTTCTCAGTACGGGTGCCCAAGGACAATCATAAGTGATAGAGGACCTCACTTCATGAACGTACACTTCACAAGACTACTCCAAAATTTGGGAGTCAACCACATGATAGCCACACTTTACCATCCCCAAACGAGTGGACAAGTTGAAGTGTTTAATAGGGAGATTAAGCGAGTTTTAGAAAAAACTGTCAGGCCTAATCGTAAGGATTGGTCTAAAAAGCTAAATAATGCTCTTTGGGCCTACAGAACCCCGTATAAGACTCCCTTGGGCATGTCTCCTTTCCGTCTTGTCTATGGAAAGGCGTTCCATCTTCCCGTTGAAATCCAACATAAATCCTATTGGGCTATTAAAAACGTTAACTTGAATCTAGATAAAGCAAGAAAGGCATGTATGTTAGAGTTAAGTGAGCTTGAGGAGCTTCGTAATGAAGCCTATGAAACTTCTCAAGCTTACAAGCAACGTACAAAGGTCTTCCATGATAAGCACATCATTAGAAAGAATTTTGAGCCCAACCAATGGGTCTAGCTTTTCAATTCCAGACTTAAATTATTTCTAGGAAAGCTCAAGTCCGGCTGGGATGGGCCATACGTTGTATCAATACTTTCCCTCATGGAGCTATAGAAATTCGGAACCCTACTTCTGGTGCAAGCTTTAAGGTAAATGGCCAGCGACTTAAACCTTATATTACTCTTTCAGATGGCCAGATTTTGGACACACTTTGGCTTGAGGAGCCTTAGCTCCTCCCACTCTCCTCCTCAGGTGGTATGCTTCTATGTCTACATTTTCCCAATGAGGACATTGTCATTCTTAGGCATGGGGGGGTATAACCTGAGAATGTTTATGGCATTTATAAATATTTACATACATTTAGGACATATAAAAAAAAAACTCTTATTTTCTTGAGCTGAATTGGTTAGTCCCTAGCAAAGCATCTTTGTCATAGAGGTATCATTAAAGATTTTTCTTCTTAAATTGTTTCTTAAGTTTAGAATCCAGTACATTTACTTCACTTGCACATTGACTGGGTAATGGATCTTTGAAGAGAACTAATAAGCATTTTTAGTCTACTGAACCCTTGGACAGTTAAAAGGGAGTTAGTCATACTATCTTCTATTAGATCCACCTCATATTCGTGAGAAGAAAGTAGAGAGATTACTGGTGCGCTAAGTCTAGTATAAGGACTCTTAAGTTTTGGACAATTAGATGATGATACCTCAGAGTTAGGCATAGTTTTCTCTCTCTGTTCTTGTATGCGTACATTATGTGAATTCCTGAGAGTCACCAAATAAGGCAGATGCACAGAGATTGAGTCATAATAATGCTATGATTATGGTGGATGGTTACTGTTAACGAGGAGAGATTGTGGTTTTAAAAGATGTTCATTGCAGTATAAATAAAATCACCACGAAAACAAATAAAAATTTATTACTCAAAAACCAAGGTATCCGAGGTCGATCACAGGGAGCAAATTGGTATTTAAAAGCTAAGATCACAACTCACAATTTAATAAAAGGCAATGACCAATTTAATCAAAATTATGAAGTAGAAATGAGGTCAATGTATAGATAAGCTCAAAAAAATGGACGTCTGATGTAAAATCAGACGTCTTAAGTTGTTGCTGCTACAGTGCAAGGGTTATTCTTCTCCTTTTGACTTTGCCTCCTAATTTCTCTCTTCTTTCTCTTTCTCTACGGCCACTCTTCTTCTGCCTTCTTTCTTCTTTTGTTCTTTGGCTTTCCTTTCCTCTGCTACAATGCTGCCTCTTTCCTTTGGCTTCTACCTCTTCTCCTTCTGCACTTGGCTTTTCCTTAGCTTTGGCTTCCCTATCTTCTTCTTCTTTCTTCTTCCTCTACAGTCTTCTTCTACAGCTAAGTCCTTCCTTCTCCTTCCTTCCTTAGCTGCTCTTGTCTTCTCTTCTTCTTTTCTTCAGCCTCTACCCTGAGTTTTCTTCTTCAGCTGCTCCTCTTCTTCCTTCTTGGCTTCCTTAGCTTTGGTTGCAGCTGCACCTTCAGCCTCCTCTTCTTCTTGCCTACTCACGCACACAAGAGCAAAACCTACCCCTACCCTCCCATGCGTCTCTCTCTCTCTATTTCACTCTTAGGTTCTCTCTCCCAGAGCCGGGTAATCGGGTCGGGTTTCGCATGCCCAGGTCCA
This sequence comes from Thalassia testudinum, assembly GCA_037157565.1. NCBI lineage: Eukaryota > Viridiplantae > Streptophyta > Magnoliopsida > Alismatales > Hydrocharitaceae > Thalassia > Thalassia testudinum. The sequence continues at coordinate 17,278,903 of JAZHRO010000062.1, read as the reverse complement.
GGTGCACCAGCGTGATGTAGTGTGCGAGGAGTGCTAGGTAAACAGGTTGGGTGCTAGGTCCACGGGGGCAAGGGTCACGGACAAGGCGTGCGTATGGGCAAGGAACCTCACCCCGTGTCGTTTGGAGGCGATAAGCTAAAAATAGAAAAATGATAAATACCACTCACCTCACTCTTGAGTTCATGAGGTAGGACTAAAAGTCCCACCCACATCTGTTTGTGCCCGCAAGAGGAAGGTCCATGCAATTGGAGCAGTTGGGAGCATTGCTGCGGTAATCACCTGGGGGTGTGTGTGCACAAGACCAACCCGCGTCTGCTGGACCTAGGGGCTTGGAGCGCTAGAGCCTGGAGCAACCTCGCAAGCTCCTTCGCGTTGTTGCTAATGGCAGCAGAGGTGCGAACCTGAAACACACACACACGACCTTGAGGCTTTGTCAAACAACGTGGGAAGCTTCACCGTGTCACGGCGAAGGTGAGGTGGGGGTTGGTGTGGCACAAAACGGCCTAGGCATGTGTGCCTAGGTTGGACTATTATTGTGAAGGTGCGTGTGTTTGGTGGAAGTGTAGGGTGTGTGTGGTGGTTGGTGAAGGGGCGGAGGATGATCAGTGAGTGATGATGAAGGTGATGAGGTGGGTGGCGAGGTGTGTGGAGTGGGGGAGTGACGGATTTGCCTCGCTGGTGGTCGGCCAGAGATGAGGGAGACGAAGGTGGACAATGGCTTGTCGAGGGGTGTTTTCTGAAATTAAGTGGGCGAAAATAGAGAGTGGAAAGAGAGAACCTTACTGATGGTAGTTGGACGAAGGGGAGGCAGAGGAGACGAGCGGCGCATATGTGCCGTCATCGGGGAAGAAGGCCCTGAGGTGAGGATGACGACGACGAGGAGGAGGTCGGAGAGGTGCACGCGGGTACGGCGCAACGCGGAAGGACGAGACGAAGATAACTCTACCACTAGTATGGTGGTAGAGCGATGAGAGGAGGGAGGAGAGATCAGCGAAGCTTGTGGGCGATTGGCCAGAGATGAGGAAGGAGGAAATTTAGGGGAATTCTCAGACCAATTCAAGCTTAAAATATGCGCCAAGGTCCGGGGGTCCTTTTATAGCTGCTAGTCGAGACCTTTGTGCTTGGAAGGCAAGCCTCCAAGTGCAAAGATCTCACCGGAGATGGAAGGTTTGCAAGACACCCAAATCTATCGGGCATTCGCACGAGAGATTTGGTGTAAATCCGATCTGGAGATCCTGTTCAGACGATGGAGAAATCCTCAGAGAATCTCCCTTCCAAATATGGGAGGAGATCTCTGAGGATTCGGGGAGATATCCTCGTCAAATCCTCGCCGGAGTGGGATTCCTCTGCTGTAATGGCGATAGGACCTAAATGTAAGGGTGGCGAGGAAGTTAGGGGGGTCTGTGCAAGGATTTTCAAAAGATAGCGGCCAGAATGTAATTGGGTGGACTCTTTTGCAAATTAGGTCAAGATGGCCTCCCCTTAAGTCCAAATTTTGGTAAAAACGTAATTTCGACCTAAGGAATCCAATGGTGAAGTTGGATTTTAGGTTTGACTACGTTTGACTAGACATTTTATAAAAAAACCCAAATTAGGTCAAATAATGAGCTAGGACCCCAATCTAGGTCAAAATAGGTTCCAAAGGCCAAATTGAAGGTTCTACACCCTAGGGGATATTTTTTCATGAATTTTAGAGGGTTTAGTTGATTTTTATCCTAACAAAAACCTTGTCGAATTAAGCAGATCTGTTTTAGGGTTACAGAATGTCATTTAATTCTTGAATTGCATAATAACCCATTTCTGACTGAACCAACTAACTTTTTATCTTATTCAGATCATTTGACCTATGTTTTGCCTCTGAGAAATCCTATTTATGAACTGCAATGGTAAAATTGCAATTTTAACCTTTTTTTCATATTTTCTTCTCAGAACATTAATTCCTTGAATTAAGCCCTTCTCTAGGTTATGTAGGAGCTCTTATTCTCTTTATTAGGTCAAAATGAGCTAGTTAGGGCTCATGATGAGGTTCTCATCAGTTATGATCGTCCTTCATAGAGTCCTCGGCTGAAGGAGGGTAATAGTGTCAAAGTTCAGAAATACGCTTGTCCTATCCATTTTTTCCTAGTGTCGAGAGTAGGCACTTCCACCAAATAAGCCACACAATATCCTCTTAACCATCATCATCCCTAATAATGCCTCATAAATAAAAATCTATGTTGCGTTATGTTGATTTATAAAGAAAGAAAAAGAAGAAAAAAAAGAAACAATTATATTAAAAATTTTAAAAAAAGAGAAAAAAAAAGAAAAGAGAAAGAGAAAAGAAAAAGAAAAGAGTCTAAGTTTATAATTTTATCTTCGTGACATTGTTTCTAAGGCAACAAAATCACCTATCGTGATCCACCAAATATGACCTATACCTACCTTTCAGTATTTCTGATCACCTGAATACTGGCTGAGAACTCTAACTTAGTTGTAGAGTTATTAGGACTTTAGTTGAAGTGTGAATGCCATGTTAGGCCACGAAACAATGAGTACACTTACTAAATCTGGCGAGATTTGTGATCTCAGAAAGAAAAGAAAGAAAAGAGTGAGCACCAAGGAACATCAAGAGAGCATAGTTGTTTAGCCTCTCTCTGAGTTGACTTGTTTAATAGTCTAGAGATCAAGAGTCTGTAGTACTATATTACATGTAGCTCCAGATGAGTGTGTGCCACCAAATACAAATCCATTCAACTCGATATCTCCTACCTAAGCCAAAAGTCAGGGTTAAATTACAGATTATCTTCTGCTTTATCCCTGAGCGAAGTAGTTGCCTATCCAGATAGAAATATTTGCCAAGGGTGAAGTACGAACTCCCAATGCGAATTGGCTTTTCTCTTGGATCTGTTGTCTAGGCTATTATCACTTCACAGTTATATGGCTCTCTAAATGTTTGAAATAAGAAAAGAAGAAATCTTCTTATTACTTCTATTGTTTTTCATTTTTGCTAGGGACTAACAAATCTTAGGCATGGGGGTATTTGATGAGTCCATTTTCATGGACTATTGTTACGCCTAAGTTAACTTTATTCTTACATTTTATGTTTGTTAATAACTACATTAGGTCATAGAATGATTGCATGCATCATTACTTAAGTTTACATCTATTCTATTGCATTCTATAACTTATTATGTATATAAATAATTATTTTATATTTCATTATTGTAGGAATAACTTATGTTATATTTCAATGTGCCACTCTCTCATGCAGGTCACGCACACAATGCACGCTATCCATCTCCTCCACTTGATCCACTCCATCAAGCTAATTTAAGAGTTAACAAGTAACCAAGAAAATGAGAGAGGAGGAGGAATAATTTTGCAAAGAAACTAGGGTCTTTTGAAAAGAATTCCCTCCCCCCCCCCCCAAAGGGACCTCTCAACAGTCGGTCGGCCTCAACAAATTGACCTCTCAACTCTCAGAACGGCGGCCAATTTTAGTAAGGGATTTAAAATCCCTTGACTTGCACCGGGGAAGAAGAATGGACGGGGAGGAGATAAAAGTTGCATGGGTTAATTAATTTAGGGAGGTGCTCTTGGCGAGGGAGATCTCTGGAATGCACCACTGTGGACTCCACACTCACCGTGAGGAGAACCTACACTGTGGCCCTTTCAGTCGACCGCTAGCCACGCCAAGCGTGCCTCTCCAAGTGCTACAGTAGTAGAGCAGCCTAGCGCCATCCCATGCCCATGTGCAACCCTCGTTCGCACGCATCAGCCCTTGTGTGTGCAACTATGCCCTTGTGCGTGCAGCCTCACCTGCCACACAGGTGCGCACACCGCACGTAGCAACGCCCCTATGCCTCTCTGTCTTCTTCTTCCTCTGCTTCTCCATGCACGGCCTGTAGACAACCAACAGCGCACCGCCATGGCTCCATCTCCTCTCCACGCACAGCCTACAGACAACCAACAGCGCACCGCCACGCCTCCATCTCCTCTCCACACACGGCCTACAGACAACAAACAGCGCACCGCCACGCCTCCATCTCCCCTCCACGCACAGCCAGCAGGCGCATGCAACAGCAGCAGCGTGCAACCTCCAGCCTACCCATCTTCTCTACATGTGGCGCACCTCCTCGCACGACCAGCAGTCGACCGGCCACGACGCCTAGCTGCATGCGCATGCAACAGCAGCAGCCCGCGTCCCCTCCTGCAGCCCGCTCTGTCGGCGTCAAGCTCTCTGGCTGAGCGTCACCAGGCACCTTCGGCCATGCCTCCACCGCCGTCGCAACCATCTCTCTCCCACACACCTCCGCCAAGCTTTAGTCGGCCAGGCGCCACGCCTCCACGCGAGCAAAGAAGAGAAAGGAAGTTTACTCTATTTTTGGTTACATTAAAAATTACCACACGTGCCATTGCCAAAAACACTATTTCAATATTTGATTGATTAATATATTTGAGTGAAATTGCATGCATGCCCTTAAGTGTTATATTATTTCTTTCATGCACTTAACTCTTATATGTTGAGTTTAATACATGCATAAAATCACATCAAGACACTCACATGACCTAAAAGATAAAGCCCAATGTCTTAAAATACAATTATGTTACATGCCATTGCAAGTTATTTCATGAAAGGAAAATTACATTCATACCCCTGCATTTCTAAATTATTACGTGTTCCTTCTTTTCGCCTTGTTTCGCATCAGATTTGAACACGGATTGTGCACTTGATTGAACAAATACAAAGGAAAAATATTTTGTGAACTTATTAATCTGTTCCTCCCTGTGGATACGGCATCCTTTTTGTGGTTTAAATTGATATCTATCTTAATCTTTGATTGAGAGATTTCCACCACATAAATTACAACGACATATCATTCTATTGCTATTTTAATTAAGTGAAACTCTCTCTATCACCTAACACCCCTGATCCTGACTATCCTGTCCTAACCAACACAGATATCTTAAGATAGGATTACATGACCACTGCAGGCAGATTCTTCATTAATCTGGATCAGCAAATTTCTGCTATTGTTTCCTCTCCTCCCCTGCGTAACCCTCCTCCCTACCCTCCACTACTAGAGCTACAACCCTTACATGATTCGCTCAAATAGATGCTTCTGGGAGAAACTGAGACATATCCAGTGATTATCAATGCTCACTTGCCTCCAGATCAGGAACACCGGTTGATCTACGTTTTGCAAGCACATAGGGCTGCTATCGGGTGGGGCATTGCTGATCTCCATGGAATTTGCCCCTCATATTACACTCACCATATCTACACTGATGAAAGGGTGATACCGTCGAGACAACCTCAGAGATGCCTAAATCCAAATATGTTGGAGGTTGTCAAGAAGGAGATCATTAAATGCCTAGACGCAGACATTATCTATCCGATTTCCAACAGCCAGTGGGTGAGTCCCATTCAGATAGTGCCCAAAAAGCGGGACTCACCGTAATCAGAAATGAATTGGGTGAATCCATTCCGACCTGCACCACAACTTCATGGCGGGTCTGCGTTGACTACAGGAAGCTAAACTCGGCTACCAAAAAGGATCATTTTCCTTTGCCCTTTATTGATCAGATTCTAGAATGGCTAGCTGGGCGTAGTTTCTTCTGCTTTCTGGATGGATACTCTGGGTATAATCAAGTCGCAATCAACCCGGAAGACCAAGACAAGATGACTTTTACATGTCCCTTTGGAACATTCACTTTTAAGAGGATGCCTTTCGGCCTCTGCAACACACCAGCTACTTTTCAGCAATGCATATGACCATCTTTTCAAACATGATCGGGGATTGCGTAGAAGTGTTCATGGGCGACTTCTCTGTGTTTAGAGACGATTTCTCGTCTTGTCTCGATAACCTCACAAAGATTCTAAGGAGATGTATAGAAGTTAACCTAGTACTTTCATGGGAAAAAAGCCATTTTATGGTGAGGGATGGCATCGTACTAGGTCACAAGATCTCCACTAATGGACTCGAGGTCGACCAAGCTAAGTCCGAAATCATTTTGCGATTACCTCTGCCTCGCTCTGTCCGGAAAATCAAATCATTCTTAGGGCATGTCGGATTTTATCGAAGATTCATTCGACATTTCTCGAAAATTGCTCATCCATTAACGAATCTTCTGGTAACCGACAAGCCCTTTGAGTTCGACTCCTCATGTCTCAACGCTTTTGAGACCTTGCGAAGCGCTGTTCCTAGTGCACCTATTCTCCAACCCCTCGACTGGTCACTCGACTTCAAGATGATGTGTAACGCTTTCAACTTCGCTGTCGGAGCCGGTGTTGGCAACGCCATCCATTTGTCCTATACTATGCTAGCAAAATGCTGAATGAGGCTCAGCGTAACTATACAGTCACTGAGAAAGAATTGATGGCCGTGGAATTCGGGTTGGAGAAATTTAGGTCATACTTACTCGGGTCCAAAGTTATCATCTAACTGACCATTCCACCCTCTGGCATTTGTTGGCAAAGGACGCCAAACCCTGCCTTATCAGATGGATCCTTCTGTTGCAGGAGTTTGATATTGAAATCCGTGACAAAGCTGGAGCACATAATTTTGTGGCAGACCACTTGTCTCGGCTAGACCCAGACTACATTCCATATTCCCCACCGATATCAGACCAATTTCCGGATGAGTCTCTGCTATCTATCAACTCTGTTGAGTCTCCTTGGTATGCTGATATCGCAAACTATCTTGTCGTAGGCAGGCTACCTACAAGATTATCCAAGGATCAAAAGCTCAAATTCATATCAGAGGCTAAGTTCTATTTTTGGGACAACCCATTGCTCTTTCGCATTGGGGATGATCAGATCATCCGTAGATGCTTCCTTGATTCAAAAATCTCCACTGTGCTATCCTTCTACCACAGCGATGCTTGTGGGGGTCATTTCTCAGGCCGAAAGACCGCTGCAAAAATTTTGTAGTTGGGATTTTTCTGGCCGACCATTTTCAGAGATACACACAAGTTTGCCAAGTGCTGTAAGCGATGCCAAGCAGTCGGTTCTATGACCCAGAGAGATATGATGCCTCTCCAATCCATTCTGGTCATAGAAGTGTTCGACATCCAGGGCATCGACTTTATGGGCCCCTTCCCGAACTCGCATGGCTTTGAGTACATACTCCTCATAGTAGACTATGTCTCAAAGTAGGTAGAAGCTATCCCAACAAGGCGAGCTGATCATAAGACTGTTATATCCTTTGTCCGGGAATTTATTTTTGCAAGATTCGAAGTTCCCTGAGCCCTGATAAGTGATGGGGGAAGCCACTTCATCCATGCCCATTTCAGATCATTATTGAAGAAATACGGGGTGCAGCACCGCATTGCTACCCCGTATCACACACACACCAATGGGCAGGCTGAAGTATCAAACCATCAAATCAAGCTCATCCTTCAAAAGACGGTTAGACCTGATAGAAAGGATTGGTTCAATCGGTTGATCGATGCACTATGGGCATATCAGACTACGTACAAGGCCCCGCTCAGAATGTCACCATACCGCATGGTATATGGAAAGGCATGTCACCTTCCTATGGAGTTAGAGCACCGTGCCTTTTGGGTGGTGCAGAAGTGTAATTTTAACCTCGAGGCTGGAGGTTATGAAAAGAAGCTCTAGCTCAGTGAGTTAGAGGAGATTAGGCGAGAAGCATATGAGAATGCAAAAATATACATGGACAAGACAAAAGCTTTCCATGATCAACACATTCGGAGGAAGGAGTTTGCACCTAACCAGCAAGTTTGGTTGTTTGACTCCCGACTCAAATTCTTTGCAGGAAAACTCAAGTCCAAGTGGACTAGGCCATTTCTGGTGGTCCACCCATATCCTAACGAGGTGATCCAAATTAGAGACCCAAAATCTGGGCATGTTTCTATGGTTAATGGCCAGTGCCTCAAACCATTCTTTGCCCAGGAACCTCCTCCTGCTGACGAAACGATACGTCTTCTTGAGGACGTATGACTGATGAGTTGCCCAGCTGGAGGTGTTAAACTCAGTATGTATACATATATGCATACCATATATACATAGCATATTTCATTTTCGCATAATATTTTGCATATTGTGTATGGCATTGCAGCAATGGCATGAGCTGAATGATAACTCAGAAGTAGTTCCAGTTGATTTCTATCCACATACACCCGACCTTATTTCTTTTATTCATGCATGAGGACATGCAAACACTTAGGCATGGGGGGTATTTTATAAAAAATTGAAAATTTTCTACTAACAATTGGGGGGATTAGATCATTTTATCAAGAGGTTTTATTAAATATTTATTCTTTAGTAAATTCCTAGACTTAGAATCCAGTATAATTTCATACTTGCATGTAGATTTTGCAATGGATCCTCTGTGAAAACCAATAGACATTTCTAGTTTGTCGAAAAGAAGCATTGCTTCTTCTCCTGAACCCTTGGACAGCAATCAGGGAGTCAGGTGAACTATCTTCTAGTAGATCAACCAAAACATATGTGAGGTGAGAGTAGAGAGTACTGTTGCTCTAAGGCTAGTATAAAGAATCTTTAATAATTGAATAATTACACCTGGCGTTGGGCATAGTTTTCGCTCTCAGTTCTTGCATACTAAATTTGTGAGAAATTCCATATGAAAGCCACCAAATAAGGCAAAAACACAGAGACCAGGTTCTGATAAAACTATGACTGAGGTGGATGGTCACTACCATCCTCTACAGAATCCTCGGCTGAAGAAGGGTACTGATGTCAAGGTCAGAAATACGTTGTCCTATCCATCCCCTACCCGGTGCCAAGAAGAGGCACTTCCACCAAATAAGCCACCCAAAATCCTCTTGGTCATCCCAAAATTCCCCAAGAATGCCTCACGTATAAAAGTACGTATGTCATGTTATGTTGTGTCGATAAATACAGTAGTATATTGTGTTGTGGCATTCTGCCAATAGATTTGCATTCAAAAGAGTTGTTTGCTTGAAAAGAAAATAGAGAGAGAGAAGAAGAAGCAAAAAAAAAAGAAAAGAAAAAAGATCAAAAACAAGGGTGTTATGTAAAACAGTTGCGTAATGTGAGTCAAGTTAAATGTTTTGAAATGTTTTGAGGAAAAAACACCTACCACCCTCAACAACCACCAAATACAGCCTTAACCTACTTTTTCTGTATTTCTGACCGCTTGAATATGGGCTGAGGAGTCTGACTTAGCTGTAGGGTCATCAGAACCTAATTAAAGTGTCATGCCGTGTGAGACCACCAAATACAATTATAAATCTGGTGAGATGTGAGCTCAGGAAGAAAAAGAAGAAAACCGAGTACAAAAGATTAAAGAGAGCACAGTTTTTCCAGCCCCTCTCTAAGTTGATTTATTCAATAATCTAGAAATCTAAATTCTGAAATACTAGTCTCTAAGAAGCACCAGAAGAGAGTGAGCCACCAAATACAATCCAGTTAACTAAGACATCTCCTACCCAAACCAAACACCGAGGCCAAAATCAGAAAATATTTTATAACCTCGAGAGAAGAGGTTCACCTATCTCAACAGAATTTTACTAGGGGTTACAATTACAAGCCTTAAATGTATATCGAGTCTTCGCTTAGATCCATTGCAGAAGCTACAACATTATATATTCATAGTTATCTGGATTCTAAATTTTTGGATGCAACAAAAAGAAATAAATCTTTGGTTTAACTCTTGGTAAATGTATTTAGTCTTGAACTTGCTAGGGACTAGCAAGATTTAGGCATGGGGGTATGATTGCACAACAATAATAGGCCCTAACTCACCTGAATTAGGCTAGAACTTAGCTTAACATGAACATTCTACATGCATACGCATCGTAGTTGATAGATGTGTTTTATGTATTAAATTATGTTATTTGAGAGGTATTAATGATGGTAGGAATCCAAGCCTGTAGATGACCGATCCAACCTTATTAATTTGTTCGGAATAACGACGGGAGTACAATGCATCCAAGATCGCATCAATCAAACTTTCGTAGCACCCAAGGGAGTCCGCAGAAGAGCAAGAGCCAAGGGGTGAATTGAAGAAGCTCCAGACTTCAGATGACAAATCCAACCGTACGGATGGATCCAGATCGACGTTTGCAGTCTAATGTAAACACATTTATTAAGGGTAAAATGCCTATTCATGCATGTTCCTAGGCTTAGATTTGCATTTCATTTTATAAATATTGCATAGCATGCATCATTTTGCATTTAGAGTAGTTGTATATAATTTAGGTTAATTGCGTCCTTTTGTGGTTAGGAGAGAAGTATATTTATTTCAGAGCCTGGAATTGACGATCCAACCGTACGGATCCGATCAAGATGACGATCGGAGTCCAACGCCTCTGAAATCGCCTTGATCAGAGTTCTGTAGCACCATATGCAGTCCGAGGAAGTTCAACGGCCAAGGAACTAAGAGACAATTCAGAGCTTCAACTGATAAATCTGACCGTACGGATGGATTTGGGTCGACGATCGCAGCCTAACGGCATGAAAATCGACTCAATCCGACCTCTGTAGCAGCCCCTACAACAAGAAGAAGATGGACGGCCCAGACTATGCCACGAGGTGTAGCCCACGCCGCCAACGCACGCACGCAACACCGCACGCGCATAGCAGCGCGGGTGCGCACACGGGTGCACGCACAGGCACGTAGGCGCATAGCGCCAGCGCGTGGCCGTGTGCACACGTGCAGTAAGGCAAGAGCGACACCAGCACAGCGTGAGGTGGACTATAGTGACGTATGAGCTGGACTTACAGCAATGCTTACAACCGTCGATAATTCATCGCATGCCAGCAAAGCCAGTTGTGGATGCTAGCGGTCATGAGCTGCCTACAGCGACATTTCCAGCGATGGCCTGGAGGTCACTAATGGTCCCATATCGATTTTTGCCTCTTCTCCACCACTATAAAAGGACCTACACCCCCTCCCTTCCAAGCCATCTCTACCTACTCTACTCCCACCTACTCCCAAGCTCTAGTAAGCCTACCAATGCTCCATTAGAGCTTGTTCTCAAGCTCCCAAGGTTCCTATTAGTGTAGCGAACCTCTACCCCACCAAATACTCCTCCAACTTCCCATCTCCCTTCATAGATCACCTTGGAGCCGTCCTCTCACCTCCATTCCGGTAGCAGATCAACTCTGTATTCTCACCTCCATTTCGGAGCTACGCCGAAGCTTTCCTCAACCCAACGTCCTCCAGCATCTCACCTCCATCGTCCCACTCCCAACCTCCTTCGTCCAAGCTTTCGCCAGGCGCCGTCGTCTCATCGAACAGCTGATTCGGGAGATTTCCTCTCACCTCCCTCTCTTTATATGCTTTTATAGTTTCTTGTAATTGACATTAGAAGTAATATATATCAAATTTGTTCCTGATCTCTATCTTGCGATACATTTGCTTGATTTCTTTTATTTCAAAAGTATAAAAAAATATCAAAACCCTAAAATACCAAAAAGAAACAAAATGAAGCGCGATTTTCACATAAAGTAAACGTCGCCTCCCTGTGTTTGACCTGGGACTCCCTTGGAGTTTCGGTATAAATTTTATTTGATCGACGTGTTTTGCAACTACGACGACAGGTTACTTGTAGCCTCAATTTCTAACACGCGAAACATGCACGACCATTTTGGCGCCGTTGCCAGGGAGGCAACGGAATTTACTTTATTGTTTATCGTGTTTCTTTGCATTTACATAGCACTAACCCTATTTGTCTTTGATCTACTATCTTGCAGGTACCCTATAATGGAGATCCAAGTGCGGTAGACCGGACTAAAGTGCAGGTAGAGTGTTTTGTAAGTGTCCCCCACACAACCCCCACCTTACTTTTCATTCCATAATCGAATAACTCAAACCCAAATTAACTTAGGTGCTTTTATAAACCCTAGGATAGATTTGGTTGTTTGTTTGCCACCTCCACTCACCTCGCCATCCACATAAATAAAAACTAAAAATAAAAGAAAGTGTTATCTGATTGTTGGATTTTTTGAAAGCTACATACTTAACACCCACAACTTCTTATCCTAAGGCGCACAATCACTTTGATTCTACCACTTAACCAGGATTTGACCTGTGGACCTGGTACACTTCAACTAAATACACATAAGTGAGTAGAAATCTGAATAGGTTAAGCATTCTTGTGTGCCTAAACTAAGTGGTGCAATAGGCCAATTGATTGAGCTGTTTGGGCCGCACCACTCAATCTAAAACTAATCCATCAAGCAGCTTGCCACTTAAGGTTGATTCTTACGGCTGAACCAAGCACTCCACATTATTTTTTATTTTTAAAGGAACATATCATCACCCATGCTTTCAAAACTTGGAGTGTTCTACTAAACCTTGATTGAACCAACCTAAGAATTAAACCCTAAAAGCTACTAAACAAGGTTGAACCCTAAAAGACACATCATCAAATAACCTTGTTTGAGAACCCTGGTTGTGCACACACACACATTTTAACTGATCATTAAGGGCACAACCCATCTAAAGGGCCCATCACATTCCTGAAGCACCATTGTCCCAAGCCTAACTAAAATTGATTAGACGTTGGCCCTAAGGACTGGTTCACTCGTCAGGACCCAAATTGAGATTGTTCATGATTAACCTGCTTATACTAGTCAATTTGATGTCTAGCTAGGGGAGTAGCGTCAAACAACCGCGGCTAGGGGGTACACTAGGAACCGGAGGTGCCAGCCAAAGGAAGAACCTTCTCCCCAGTCCCTCCTTCTAACTGGTTGGATTGCCTAGACATAAGTAGAGTAAATCGTCTATAATCTTTTTTTTTTGAAACATAAATCGTTTGTAATCTTAGGATGGATTTTGAGAGTCTGTAGACCTTTAGGGTACCCAAACTAAGGACAGGCTTGTATTTTTGTATTGCAGGGCTCCTTTCTATTCTGATTTCCCTCCTTACTTCACCATGTACCCTTCCACATCCTACACACATTTCAAATCCTATCCTCCTACCACCACTTATCCCCAAGATGATTACTATCTCGACTTGACTTATAATTACCCATCCACTAGCTGGGATGACTTTGATTGGGGATATGAATCCGGACCTCAGTGTCCAGGGCCTAACACTGGACGACAAGACTATGATTATTATCCTTCCCAGAGCTATAATAATTATGGATCTCCATCCTTTGATGACCAAACCAACCCAATCTACAATCAGCAAGGATATCATGATTATAACACCTACCCTCCCCAGTATTCCACTGAATATAGGTCGCCACCATCCTTTGAACAACCTAGAATGACCTACTTTTAAGGTGGGACTCGAGAACCTTGACATCTTGACTCCCCTAGATTTAACTTGAACCCACCCAAACCTGAACTGAACCAGTCGGTTCAGGTGAACCAGATCCAGGATAGGGTGTTGGCTAATTTGAGGAACACTATACAATCTTTAGAAGCTCAGCCAACACCATGCACTGAAGCACTAGAGCCTATGATCAAAATGATTGATGAACTTAATAGTTCTCTATTGGATTTGCTCCAAAGTGTTAGGGATAGGGACTTGGGTGAGTTTCTTCTTGGGAAATTATCGAGGTTGAGGATGAACTTTGTGGTTGCACTAGTCAAATCTTGGGATGATTCTCAAGATGAACCCCCTTCAAGAGAGCCAATGTCTGAACCCGCTCAGGTGCTTATCGGAGGGGATACATTTTCTGAGATCAGGGATGACCAGGTTGGGCTAGAGCAACCATTTGAGGATGAACTGATTGATTCACTCGAGATCCCCAGGTCAGGAAACGAAGAAAATTATGTCTCCTTGGATCAAGAAATGATTTATGATTTTGAGACATATATAAATGAGGATCATCAATTCTTTGACTCTGAGGGCGAAGAATCTTTAGGTGAAGTCTCACTTGAACATAAGGAAAATGATTTTAGTGAGACAAACGAGCATGACGAATCTGATAAACCATTTGATAGCCCGTTCATTGAAGATTTGGATTCAGTTGGGGTTAACATGGAGGATCCAAATCTTGATGATTCAATCAGTGACCCCAGTCCTCATCTGCACCCCGAAGAGCTGACTTCTAAGATTTTGTGCCCAAGTCAATCTTGATTCAGCCACAATCTCTGGACTTGGGAGAATCATATGGGGTGAATAATATGATAGAGGTCCCGAAGCCTAAGCCCTTGATGTTGGAGGATAGAATTGTTGAAATAATGATTTGGGAGGCTAATTCTGAGGGAAGTTTGATTTTGGATCTAAGGGTACCTATTGACCTAAAACCACCTACTTTCTACCAGAACCCTTACAATATCTTTCACATGCAACCCAAGCTCGAAATAACTAACTATTTTTCTAAGATAGATGTTAAGTGGACAACCACACCTATTGAACCATCTTTACTTGTTGTCTGACACTTTGGTCTTGGGTTGCACACCACTAAACCACAGGCCCGGCCCTGCAAACACAACAACCTTCGGTTCTGGGTGATTTTCATCCAGAACCTGAGAACCACTAGACCCTGGGGCATGGGTTTGCACCATAATCTTGTCCAAATCTGTAGACATCTTCTGTGGATGGGTTTCAGGATCAACCTTTTGATTTTGATTCTGACCTGCACTTGTGAATTCTCAATTTCTTCTTTGTATGTATGTTATGCCTAGCTGAAGGCATTAAACTTAGAGTGTGTGTATACACTCTTCTCTCTGCAGAGCTGACTGGATTTTCATGACACTCAGGTGATATTCTGTTTACTTCGCCCTTTTCATGTCTTTATTTTTACAATGAGGACATTGCATCATTTAGGCATGGGGGGGTGGATAATCGATTCCTGATATCATTATGTTAACTACGTAGGATTTCATTTAGTTTCTTATAAAATTAAAAAAAAATTGAAAATTTGAAAAACGATAAAAAAAAGAAAGAAATTAGGAAAATAAAACTTAGGTATTTGGAAATTATTAACTTTAGGAAATGATACGAGAGGACCTAAACACTTAGACTCTTCAAGTCTTTGGGCTTAATTAGCCCGGGTGTCCACTCGAATGTGGATATAGTCTCGAGTTCTCGCCAATTAAAATTTATTTTAATTTGGTAAATAATTTGGGATGATAAGTATGCGACTTATCAACCCGCCCTCTGATTTGGGGGGACTTTAAACCTAAGCATCTACACACATTTTTTTGCACTGACTCACTTTCCGGCAGTCTTTACGGAAATTGGGTAGCTAATGGATCGACTTGGGTGGTATGGTTGGCAAGTTGTTGGTGGTAACAGCTCATTGGCCTGTTGTCCAAAGCCCAGCCACAAGACCGTTTTCATTACACTGCCTTTAGGTAAATCTTAGATCAAGAAAGCCACCTACATAAAAAAAAAAAGAGAAAGAAAAAAAAAAGGAGAAAATAAAAAAAAATAAAATAAAACCGCACTTCAATGCACGAGTATGGCTGGCAAGTTTTCGCTAGTAACAGCTCATCGGCCGGTTGTCCAGAACCCAGCTCAATAAAAAAAATGCATAATAATTCTCAAAATAGCTAGGGAAGAAGTGGGGAAGTAGAATAAACTAGGGAGATATACACTGGGTACACTCTTGTGTTGACCCTATATAAAAGAAAGTAGGGAGAAAGCTACCGATCGTAAAGATCAACTTTTAGGCAAGGTCACCTAGGGTCGTAGAAACCCGAAGTCCGTCCTAACCACCGTTTTGTGAGTCTATCACTTTTTCATAAAGATGCTTAGTACTTAGAGTCCTTTTCGAGTCTTGGGCAGGTCAGGTAGTCGTAAAAAGTTATCCTGGAACTCTCAAACTCCAAAAGTACAAAAAAAAAATTAGAAAAGAATAAAAATAAAAATATATATATCTTCCCTTCTCAAATAATGCGAGAACTTGGGCAGTCTACATTCTGGCAGACACCCGGGTACTGTTGAGTTTTCGTAGTTTAGGACCTTAGTTGAAATTTTATATTGTTAATAAACGACTTAGGCTTAAGCGATCTAATCCTAATTCTGCCTTTATACATAGAATATAGTTTAATTTTGCTAGAGACTAGCAAAAGATAGGCATAGGGGTATGATGTAAACACATTTATTAAGGGTAAAATGCCTATTCATGCATGCTCCTAGTCTTAGATTTGCATTTCATGTTATAAATATTGCATAGCATGCATCATTCTGCATTTAGAGTAGTTGTATATAATTTAGGTTAATTGCGTTCTTTTTGTGGTTAGGAGAGAAGGATATTTATTTCGGAGCCTCGGATTGACGATTCGACCGTACGGATCTGATCAAGACAACGATCGAAGTCCAACACCTCTGAAATCGCCTCGATCAGAGTTTCGTAGCACCATATGCAGTCCGAGGAAGATCAATGGCCAAGGGGCTAGGAGACATAATTCGGAGCTTCAAATGATAAATCCGACCACGCGGATGGATTAGGGATGACGATCGCAGCCTAACGTGCCAAAAGCGACTCAATCCAA
Organism: Thalassia testudinum; assembly: GCA_037157565.1. Classification (NCBI taxonomy): domain Eukaryota; kingdom Viridiplantae; phylum Streptophyta; class Magnoliopsida; order Alismatales; family Hydrocharitaceae; genus Thalassia; species Thalassia testudinum. The sequence continues at coordinate 17,262,509 of JAZHRO010000062.1, read as the reverse complement.
CCTATGTAGCAGCCCCTACAACAAGAAGAAGATGGACAACCCAAACTGCGCTGCGTGGCGAAGCCCAGGCCGCCAACGCACACACGCAACACCACACACGCGCAGCAGCGTAGGTGCGTGCACGGGTGCACACGCGGGCGCGCAGGCGCGCATGCGCGCAGCGCCAGCACGTGGGCAAATGCGCGCGCGTGGCAAGGCAGGAGCGGCACCAGCGCAGCATGAGGTGGACTACAGCGACATATGAGCTGGACTTACAGCAACACTTACAGCCATCGGTAATTCATCGCATGCAAGCAAAGCCAACTGTGGGCACCAACAGCCATGAGCTGCCTACAACGATGTTTCCAGTGACGGCCTAGATGTCACTAATGGTCCCATACCGATTTTTGCCTCTTCTCCACCACTATAAAAGGACCTACACCCCCTCCCTTCCAAGCCATCTCTACCGACTCTTCTCCCACCTACTCCTAAGCTCTAGCAAGCCTACCAACGCTCCATTAGAGCTTGTTCTCAAGCTCCCAAGGTGCCTATTAGTGTAGTGTACCTCTGCCCCACCAAATACTCCTCCAACTTCCCATCTCCCTTCATAGGTCACCTTGGAGCCGTCCTCTCACCTCCATTTCGATAGCAGATCCACTCCATCTTCTCACCACCATTCCGGAGCTACACCAAAGCTTTCCTCAACCCGACGTCCTCCAGCATCTCACCTCCATCGTTCTGTTCCCCACCTCCTTCATCCGAGCTTTCGCCAGGCACCGTCGTCTCACCGAACAGCCGATTTGGGAGATTTCCTCTCACCTCCCTCTCTTTATATGCTTTCACAGTTTCTTGTAATTGACATTAGAAGTAATATATATCAAATTTGTTCCCGATCTCTATCTTGTGATACGTTTGCTTGATTTCTTTTATTTCAAAAATACAAAAAAATATCAAAACCCTAAAATACCAAAAAGAAACGAAACGAGGTGCAATTTTCACGTAAAGTAAACATCGCCTCCCAGTGTTCGACCCGGGACTCCCTTGGAGTTTCGGTATAAATTTTATTTGATCGACGTGTTTTGCAACTACGACGACAAGTTACTTGTAACCTCGATTTCTAACATGCGAAACACGCACGACCACAATCCAACGGTGCAAAAATCAACTTAATCGGAGGCCTACGTCATCAGATATAAAGAGAAGAAGAACAGATGGCCACGATGGCACCACGTGGAACTATCACAGCCACCCCTCGCCACGCCCCCAACCCCTGAAGGCACCTCACCTCGCAGCATGGGCCATTGGATCTTCATCCATCAGCCACGAACGTGCCACATCGCCACCCAGAACAGATTAATATAAATATAATTAAGTAAGCATATATGATAAAGGCTTTGCGTAGCACGTTGGCTCACGCATGCACTCGTATGGTCGGGGCGTGGATTCGAGCAAGGCAGTGCGCAAAATTGATGAGCGTGTAGGTAGGCGGGCCCAGGCAGGCAGGCATGCGCGATTGGAGGGCCTAGAGGCATCCACGTGGCACGATCGCATGGGTTGTTGCAAGAACCGCGTGTAGGATTTAAATGGCGTGATGAGAGCGTTTAAGTCGTCTAATTGCAAGATTGGATGGCTGAGATGATGAGGCAGGATTTGAAGATGAAAACGAGAAGCGGTGAGGGATCGTGGGAACCGTGCGATGAGAATCTAAGGGTGTAGAATACGCCACGTGGCAACACCAAAATAAACCAACCAAGAAGAAGGATTTGTGGAAGGATTTGCATGAGAAAAAGAGCTTAAAAAAGGACATAAGGGGCCCCCTTGAAAAATAACTTTCTCTCACCTCTCTCATTCTCTTCTTCCTTCTACCTCTCTCTCTTCTCCCTCTTCCCATCATTTCTTCATTTCCATCTGCAAAATCCATTGGGCCACCCTGTCAGATTGCCGTTGCTCCTCTCAACCTCTTCAAAAGGCCACCACAGACCACCCTTGGTGCCCTCGTTCTGTTACAGTAGTAGTTTATTTACTTTATGTTTTTTTCAAATACATGTATGATATGCAATTAATGTTCAAATTTTCTGCATGATATTTATTGCAATTCATTGTCTCTACTACTTAGTAATTAGATTTAGAATAAGTGCATGAAATTAAAAGTGCTTTCTACCTCCCTGTGATCAACCGAGACTCCCAGTTCCATTAATTTTATTTGTCGAGACGTATTTCATGATATACTACGACGTATTCATCTTTTACGTGATCTACGTGCCGAACACTGCCCCTCCAACAGTGTCAATCACCTCCTCCTCTCGTTGCCACCCCTCCTCGATCCTAGGCCATTGTTGTTGATGATCACTCATCTTCCCCATCCTCTAGTAACTCCTCCTCACCACCCTCCTCCTCCTCCTCGTCTTCCTCCTCCTCCTTATCCTCCATGCCCCCTCCTCTTCCTCCTCACGCCGCCCTCCTGCAAGCACTCTCTCCTCGCTGCCATCCTCCTCATCGTCTTCCTCCTCCTCCACGCTCCCTTCCTCTTCCTCCTCCCCATCGCCCTCCTACCAGCATGTCCTCCTCCTTGTCACTCTCCTGCCAACACGTTCTCCTCCCCACCCTCCTCCTCATCCCCATACCCCTCCTCCTCCTTATCCTCCCTACCCTCCTCCTCCTCCTCCTTCTACGGAGCAGATGCAAATGGAGAACCAGCAGAGAGAACTCTCCTCATAACCATCTGCATGGTATTTTCTACCCTTCCAACTGCATCTCTTGATTAATGACATGGGCACCTTTTGCCATGAGATGGGATAGAATCAGGCATGTTTGCATTTAAAATAGGAGATTTCATGATTGATCATGTATTTGCACCATTCAACTATAGACATCTCAAATTAGATGATTTTGGGTTGAACTTTTATTCCAAAATGAAAATTGTGATTCTGAGTTTGTACCTGTGAAATGGATTTTGATTTCATAGCCCATATATAACTTACCCTAAATGACAGGGTTCTAAGGCATCTGAAGCTTTTATATTGACAACAAATCACAACTCAGGTGGTCCACATTGTTGGCTAAAAGGGTGAGGATGGTGGTGTAGGCTTTGATGCAATCAGGTGTCATGTCAAAGTGCACATCATTGGCTAGAAGGTCAGTCAAGGGCTTCGATATCTTGGAGAACTCTTTTATGAACCTTCTATAGAAGCCAACGTGTCCTAGTAAAGATCTAATTTGTTTGACCAAGCTAGGAGGTGAAAGTTTGGAAATTAAGTCAACTTTAGCTCAATCGATTTCTATGACCCTATGCAAGATGATGTGACTGAGGACAATCCCTTCTTGAACCATAAAATGGCTCTTTTCCCATCATAAAATCAAGTTAACCCCAATACATCGTTTCAGGATTTTCTCCATGTTACTAAGGCAATGGTCGAATAAGTCTCCAAAAGTAGAGAAATCATCCATAAAGACCTTTAGGTATTCACCCACCATCTCCGAAAACATGTCTAACATGCAACGTTGAAAGGTAGCGAGTGAGTTGCATAACCTGAATGCACACGGTAGAATGCAAATGTGGCATATGGGTAGGTGAATGTGGTCTTCTCTTGATCTTCAGGTGCAATAGCAACTTGGTTATATCCTGAATATTGATCACTCTACAATTATAAGTGTTAATTATATCAATTAGAGTCAACCACAAGGGCACACGCATATAAATACCATGTTATAGTGGGTCTGGGAGCAATACAAGCATATTGTATAAATTCTACATTTAAATTGCTTATAATCAATGCTTAATGGCCATGTGTACAAGTGCAAATTGAAACAGGCCTCATATGAGCAATCAAACCATACAGATGGATTCGGATTGACAAACAGAGTCCAACAGACCTGAAATCACCTCAATCTGACCATTGTAGCTCCCACAACAAGCCTGAGGAGTTTTGGCCATTGATCTAATGATCAATGGCCCTCAAAGTGACACATGGCAACTGCCCACGCTCTCCATCATGCTTTAGTCAATCCTCCACGGCACACTCACCATCATCCAATCTTCATCGGATGCACACAAAGGTGCCACGTCGCACCATGCCCTCCATCGCACGATCAGCATCCGACGGTCGCCACCGCTCCAGCACTTTGTTGTCTTCACGACCATTCATGCCTGCAACATAGTGGGCAGGCAAGGCACTCGCAAGCAACCGACGAGGGATCGAATCCCACTTCTCCCTCCACGGCATGCCAATTTAAATTAGATCATTCGATCACGATCGAACGGACAAGAAGCAAGTGCAATGAGCACCATCTAGCCGTTCGCACGGAACGCACGTGAACACGCCTAATCAAATGCACATGGGGCGCAATCAGAAGAAGTCTGCAAAGCGAGATCTCAGCCGTCCGATCTTTGATCGGACAACCTACGTTGCATGTGCACGAATTGTATGGAGGAAGCACACGCTCGTGTTAACCAGCAGGTGAAGGCCTACACCAACACTTATGGAATCGGTATAGCAATGTTCTGGATGTTGCTAAAGCCCCTTGCTTGATTTAGAAACCTCCTCTCCACTATAAAAACCCCCACAACCCCTCCATTTGTGATCATCTCTAGACATCTCTTAGCATCTCTTCCTAGCTTCTTCCTAGCTCTACCTAGCTGATGTGTATGCCTCTAAGTAACCCAAAATGTCTATTTATGCATATTCGCAGTGCCGTAGAAGCATCATGCATTGTAAATAATGCATAACATGCATCGTCATTCATTTAGGTTAAATTGTACAAATTGTATAGTAATTTACTTTTTTTGGTGGCCAGGGTCAGGGCTATATTTAATTGGGGCCTCGGATTGAATATCCAACCATATGGATCTAATCAAGACAACGATTGGAGTTCAACAACTCCAAGGCTACCCCGATTGAACTTCCATAGCATAAGATGCAATTTAAGAAAGATCTGAGATCAAGGGGTTAGGTGGTGTAAATCTATACTTCAGATGACAAATCCGACCGCATGGATGGGTTCAGATCGACGATCACAGCCCAACGACATGAAAATCAATCCAATCCGTCATTCGTGGCACCACTTACAAGCAAAAGAAGATGGACAGCTAGGATGGTGACATCCCAACTACCCAACATTGGCCCAAGTCCTCCACTCCACCTCTGAAGGCTCGATAAAGACATGATCTCAGCCATTGGATTGAGATCCAACAGCTAAGGGTGTGCGGATGTTAAAACAAGAATGCAACACAAAGAGAGGCTTGGCACATTAGGTGAATGCCTCTTCATGAGGTAAAGGTCACGAGGTCAAGCCCCCGTGCACCTCAAATTGAAGGCGCGGGTGGGGCGTAATCAATTTCGCCCATTGGATGACGATCGAGTGGCAACGAATGAGGCGATGTGGTGGCACAGATGAGTGCAGTTTGTACATGTGCAATCTGATGCGTCGTTGGATGCGCAGGCGCTAGGCAAGCAATGGAGGCAGGTAAGCACGGATGCATCCTAAGCCGTTCGATCGCAAGATTGGTTGAACGTGGAGAAGCGTTGAAGCGGCTGAAGGCGAACAGGTGGGGGCATGCGCGCATGCTACACCCATGTTCAATCTTTAGTGATGTTTATATCCATCACTAAAAGTTGATGCATTTAACGTTTTGATGATAAAATGACCTATTTGGCCCCAACCTCTACACCTATAAAAAGGCCATACAACCCCCACATTCTTCTCATCCCTTCCTTCATCTCTCTCCCACTCCAAAGCTCTAAAGAAGCTTGTCCCAAACCTGGGATGTTCCTTTACAGTAAAAATCAAAATTTTGTCCACTTCTCACCCTGTTCGTGGAGCACCCGTGGTCGTCTTCTCACCCCCATTCCGGAAGTGGATCCCGTGACGACAACACCCTGCCTCACCATTGGTTCTTCTCACTTCATTCTTCTTCTAGGCATCACCCGTCCAACTCGTCCTCCAAGCAGCCGTCGAGGAGGATAACTTCTCTCCCCCTTATCTTTAGCGCTTTCTAGATTAGAATTCCCGCTTTCTAGTTATAGTTGTAACAACATTATTTTGATTATAAAAGTTATTCTTTTTCTCTCTCCATATATATATATATAGTTATAGTGTTTATATTGCAAGTAGAGTAGAATCATTGTGATTATCTCATCTTTAAACAAAAATAACAAAAAAATATAATTGCGGATTTAAAATCGACGTAGCCTCCCTATGTTCGACCCGGGACTCCTTTTGAGTTTTGGTTAAAATTATTTGATTGTTCAAATTTTCTCGCAAATTACACTACCACGATGGATTTTCAAAACTCAAATCTTTTTGTGACTAATTTCCGAACAACATTTTGGCACTGTTGCCAAAGAGGCAGCAGATCTCAATTTCTTTAATGCATTTCGTGCATTTAATTGCTTTCTCTCTTTTATTTCTTCTCTATTGTCTTGCAGGTACCCCAATCAGGAATCTTCAAGTGGTAGAAAGGAGTAAAGTGCATTTGAAGACAACTGTAAGTGCTCCCCTATTCTTTCCCCCTCCATAGATTTCATTCCATCACCCTAATTAACCTAGGTGCTCTCATAAACCCTAGAATTAGTTTGGTTGCTTTGATTTCCACCTCCACCCACCTTACCCCCATTTAAAAACAAAATCTAAAAAAAATATCAGAGAGGTACACAACCTCTTCTGATTCTTCATACTCAACCAGTAATCTGATCTTTGGAACTAGTACACACATCCAAACACATAATTGAGTGGAAATCATATTAGGTAATCATTTGTGTGCCTAATTCAGTGGTGCAGTAAGGCCAATTGCTTGAGTTGTTTGGGCCTCACCACTTTATATAAAAGTAACTCATCAAGTATCTTGCTCATTAGGGTTAACAATTAAGGTCAATACCAGGAACTCCATTTTATTTTGATTTCAAAGGAAAAACATCTTCACTCATGTTTGCAAATTTTGGTGTGCCTCTTGAATTTGATTGAAATCACCTTAATTCAAACCCTAAAAGCTATTTAAGAAAGATTTAAACTCTAAAAGACACTATTCAAATAATCTTGCTTGAAAACCCTGGTATGCATGCACTCACACTTATTCAATCAATCATTAAGGGCACAACCCATTTTAAGAACCCATCACATTCCAAAGCACTACTATCCCAAGCCTAATCTAAAATCAAGTAGACATTGTCCCTAGGACTTATCAGTCTATTTCAGGATATTTCTCATACTGTGGTGCGAATTTGTGATGTCTGCTTTTTCCAAAAGGTGCTAAGTTGGGTGGCCCGATTGTCAAACGACTTAAGTAGGCAGGGGTTTGGCATAATTAGCAGCCTTCGGGACACGCTCCCTCTGTCTCACCATCCCAACTTAACCAACTTTTGGATTAAGGACAACACAAAATTCATGTTGTAGTTTCAGTTTATTTTAAAGCATAAGTCCTTAGGCTACCCAACTTAAGGACAGGCTTATTTTATTATACTGCAGGGTTCTTATCCCCAGTCCTTCCGCCCTCTTCCTAGTTTATGTTTGGAAGAAGGTCATTGAATCCCCACTTAGAAGGACCATTAGACCATTCAAGGAGGCATACGATGAATTTCAATCCAATTGATCCCATGGCTGATCAACCACCTCCTTTGCCTCAGAAACTGCAAGAGATGCTGCGAAGGCAACTAGAACAAACATAGCAAATGCAAGAATGGTTCTAGCAAATACATGGTCAAGGTGCTCAAACCCTTGAAGGATTTTTATGATCCTTTTAACTATGGGGAATGTCCCGATGTCCAGATTCCAGCCAATGACGTAGAAATCAAGCCCCAGGTGTTAAGCCTGATCAAACATTTTCACGAGCTTAGCTCTGATGACTCGTTTCAACATTTGGAGGACTTGACCACTTTGGTTCAGACCACCAAAGCATGAAACGTGGACGAGGAGCAAATGATCATGAGGCTTTTCCCCCACTCTCTTAGGGATAAGGCTGCACATTGGTACTGGACAATTGGAAGGTCGATCGCAACTTGGAATGGTCTTAAATTGACTTTCTGATGTAAACACATTTACACTACTTAAGATGTCTATTTATGCATGTTCTTAAGCATAGGATTGCATTGCATGCTATAAATATTGCATAACATGCATCATCTTGCATTTAGAGTAGTTTGAATAAAATGGAGGATAATTGTCTCCTTTTATGTGCCTGGATAGGGCAAACATTTTATCGGGGCCTCGAATCAAAGATCCAACCGTATAGATGTGATCAGGGCGACGATTGAAGTTCAACGACTCCAAGATCGCCCTAATCAAACATCTGTAGCATCAGATAGAGACCGGGGAACCCTAGAAGATCAAGGGCCAAGATGGTGTAAATTTGCACTTCAAATGACAAATCCGACCGCATGGATGGATTCGGATCGACGATCGCAGCCTAACTTCATGAAAATCGACTCAATCCGGCACCCGTGGTACCATCTGCAACATCTAGAAGATGGACAGCCAAGATGGCACCACATGGTGCCATCTCACAACTGGCCCTCAAGACCGCCGCTACTTTTTCAAAGAAGATTTGGCGCATGATCTAGGTCGTTGGATCTTGATCCAACGGCTGTGGATACGCGCACCTTAAAACATCCTCGCGCCCATCCACGCTCCGCAGCGCAGCGAGCGAGAGTTTTATCACGAGCAGGCGATGCACGATCGAGTCTTCGCAAGCAGTCAAGTGGGTGCGGGTGAGTGTCAGATCGCAATTGAATGGCTGTGCGCGACCAATAGCGCCCACACGCTATTGCATGCGCGGTGAGGACGCGGCATCACACGCAGGCGAGCGCGTAGCGAGGCAGGTAAAGGCACGATTTAAGCCGTCTGATCTCATGATCGGATGGCTAAGATTCAACGAACGTGAGCGTGAGTTGAGCATGGGAGAAAGTGAGCAGCCACGCGGGCAACGGCCACTACGCCCACGATGGGGCTTTAGCGACGGTTTTATCCATCACTAAAGACCCCTTATTTAATGTTTTGAGATTTAAATGATCAAATTGCCCTCACTCCTTGCAACTATAAAAGGAGACCCCCTCTACACGAAATTCTCATCCCTTCCTTCTCTTCTCTACCTCTCCAAAGCTCAAGAGAAGCTTGTCCCACACCCGGGATGCTCCTCACGAGATAAAGTCAAAATTTTCGTCCTCGTTCGGAAGTGGATCCCGCGACGACGACAACGTGCTACCCCGTTCCTGTTCTTCTGCTTCGTCCTCCTTCATCCTGCTCCGTCCTCCTTCATCCAGGCGTCGTCCCATCCAGCTCATCCTCCAAGAGATTGTCGAGGAGGATAACTTTTCTCTCCCATTCTTCTTTACAACTTTCTAGTGTAGAATTTTCCTGCTTTCTAGTGTAGCTGATTTCCCGCTTTGTAGTGTAATTCTTATTTGGTTTTATTGTATAAACATTTTGAAATATTGAATGCATGTTTTCTCTCTCTCTCTCTCTTTCGCTCTCTTTTCCTTTTTGTCTGATTGTTGTTATAGCTTCATTGTAATTACATCGCCTCTCTTTTCAAGAAAAAATTTTTAAAAAAAATATAATTGCGAATATAGATCGACGTAGCCTCCCTGTGTTCGACTTGGAATTTCAATTTCGGTATAAATTTTATTTGTTGAACACGAGTTCTTCGCTTTCAAGCTACAACGACAAGGTTTTAAAAACCAAACACGTTAGCATAGCAACCCGTACGTTCAACACTTTCCTAAAGAAATTCTTTCCAGTCAGGTGTACCAATGCATTGAGATGGGCGATTACTACTTTCATCTAGCAACTGAGGGAACCGCTTCATGGTGCCTGGGAGCAATTCTAGAATTTATTGTGGAAGTGTCCATACCACAAGGTGTCAAAATGGTAACTCGTGAAGTTCTTTTATCACTAGTTGACTGAGCAACTCCGTAACCACATGGTTGCTTCTTGCGAAGGCAATTTCCTTAACAAGGATGTGGATAGTGCACATGAATTGTTTGAGGAAATGAGTGAAAATTTCATTAATCATGCCTGCATGGATACTTTTAACCGGTCCCAACAACCTAGATTGAATGTTAATGAGGTGCATGATTCTCATTCATTCAATAGGGAACTGATTTGTAATAAACTAGATAAGGTGGACCTGATTACTAAAAGAATGGAAGACTGGATGGCTGGAAACTCTGCAAATACTTCTCGATCCACTCAATCCCAGAACTCAGGATTCCATTCTTCATGAGCTCCTACTGGACGGGAGTTCGTGAATCAACTGGAAGCAGCTCAATCTGTGAGCCAGCATTACTCGAAACCTCAAGGGTTCCAAACTGGGGCCTTTGATCCCAATTTCTTTGATACCTCTTCTTTCCCACCATCCTCACCCTATGAGGATGTGTATGTTGTACAGGAGAACATTAGGTGCAACCCATATTCTAACTCTTATAATCCAATTTGGAGGAACCACCCTAACTTCTCTTGGAAAAATTCGGAGCAGCAGACCCAAATCTGACCCAACAACTATGCACCATAAAGACCAATGGATCAGGGTCATGTTTACACTCAGTTGCCCCCTAATCAAGTCAATCAGCCAACCTGGAATGCCCGTCAACCTGTAAGGTAGGCTGATTTGAATCAATAGATGGTAGAAATGCAAGGATCCATTCTCCAGCTCATGCAACAAATGAAGACATCACTAGATAACTTGCAATCCAGGCTCATTGCTAACTCTTGTCAACCCGAATCTCTACCATCTCAACCCGTACCCAACCCTAGCAACATACAGAATTAGGGCAATCGAGCCCAGGGGTATGTGTTGCAACACTTTATCGAGCTTATAAGTCAGTCACGTTGTAGTATAAGTGACCAAGCGTTGACAACAAATAAGAATTTATTACTCGAAAACCTAAGTATCCGAGGTCAAACATAGGGAGAAAATGGAATTTATTCACTAATCTCAATAATGTAATTGAACACTTAAAATTACTCAAAACTTAATTCAGAATATAAATGCAAGAGTTTAAGAGTTAAAATTGTAGCAAAATAGAATTGGACGTCAGATTATAGTATCAGACATCTTAAAAAGATATCTCTTTAAGTTTTTATTTCCTTCTCCCTCTTAAGTCTTCTCTTGTCTGCTGTCCTTCTTCTTATATCTTGTGCTTTTGCCTTTCTCATTCTCTTGCTGTCTCTACTTGTCTTTTTCTTCAGTCAACCTTCTTAGCTTTGGCTTTCTTCCTTCTCTTTGGCACAGTGCCTTTCTCCTTCTTCTTCTTCTTCCTTGGCTTCTGCCTTAGCTCTCCTTTGATGTTCTCTTCTCTTTAGCCTTCCTTCCTCTTCCTTTCCACAGCTAAGTGCCTTAGCCTCACCTCAGCTGTGCCTTCCTCTTCCTTCTTTTTCCTTAGCTTCCCTGTTGCATCTCTTCCTTCCTTAGCTCTGCTTCTTCCCTACACAATGTAGCAAAACCTAACCCCTACCCTCCCCCGCATCTCTCTCTACTTCTCTCTTCGAAACACTCTCCCAAAGCTGGGTAATCGGGTCATGTGCACGCCTGGGTCTAGGCGCACCGGCATGGGTGTGGTGCACGAGGAGTGCTAGGTTAGGTTAGTCAGGTCGGGTGCTAGGTCCGCGGGGGAGTGTCGCGGACGAGGTGTGGCGAGTGAGGGCGAGGGACATTACCCTTGTGTGACTTGAGGCAAATAGCATGAAACACAAATTCAATTTATGTTACGCACTGCACTCTTGCATTCAAGAGGTGGGACTAAATGTCCTACCCGCCTCTACTAGCACCTGCAAGACGATGTCTTCACGCAATTGATGCAGCTGAAGGGTCCACAGCTACGGCTCTCAGGCTAGATTCGCTCACACACTCAACCAGCGCAGCCTGGGATCCTGAACCCTAGAGCACGTGGCCTGCAGCTGGAAAGCAAGCAAGCTTGTATGCTAGTTAATGGCGGACGAGGGCTTGACCCTGCATGACACAAAAGTAGCCTTGCAGCTCTATCAGACAATAGGATAACCTTCATCGTATCACAGCGAAGGTGAGGCAGGGATTGGCGTGGCTCAGATCGACCTAGGCATGCGTGCCTAGGTCGAACTGTGACCGTGTGAGGGGGTTTGTTTGGTGGAAGCGTACAGTGTGTGTGGCAGGCAGTGAGTGGGTGGAAAGCGTTCAGTGGTCGATGGTGGAGGTGAAGAGGTTGGTGGTGAGACGTGTGGAGGTGTGGAGCGGTGGAGGTGCCTCGCAGGTGGGCGGCCGGAGATGGGGAACATGAGGGTGGACAGTGGCAGTCGAGGGATGTTTTATGAAATAGAAGGAGGGGAATTGAAGAGTGGATAGAGAGGAGTAAGTATAACCTAATTAAGTGGACGAAAAGGGAGAGGTGGCAGCTGGCTATACCTGCTGTCATTGAAGAAGACGACATCCAGTGGAGGGAGAGCAACGATGACGAAGGGGCTAGAGGTGCTCGCGCAGGTGTTGCGCGATGCAGAGGAAGATGGTGAGGATAGCTCTGCCACTGGTATTGTGGCAGAGATATGAGAAACAGGAGGGAGGCTGGCCGAAGCTCACTGGACTACTTGACCGGAGGAGAAGAAGATGAAATTGGGGTGGATCTCTGGCCAAGTTGAGCTGAAGAGATGCGGCCGGAGGTGGTGGTGCTTTTATAGTCGCTGGCAAGGACTCTTATGCTTGGAAGACAAGCTTCCAAGCAAAATATACCTCGTCGGTGATGGAAACTGTTGGAGACCCAAATCTCTCGTGCATTCGCACGAGAGATTGGGTGCGAATCAAAGATGGAAGGGAATTCATCAGAGAATCTCCCTTCCAAATTTGGGAGATCTCTGAGGAATCAGGGAGTACTCCCCCTCCATTCCTCGTCGGAGTAGGATTTCTCCCCATTAATGGTGGAGGGACCTATTTGTAAGAGTGGCGAGGAAGTTAGGGGGTCTACGTAATAGTTTTCAAAAGATAGGGGCCAAAATGTAATTAGGTGTACTATTTTGCAAAGTAGGTCAAGATGACCTCCCCTTAGGTCCAAATTTTGGTACAGACCTAATTTGGATATAAGGCATCCAATGGCGAAGTTGGATTTTAGATTTGACCACGTTTGATTAGACATTTTACGTAAAAACCCAAATTAGGTCAATTAATGAGTTATGACCCTAATCTAGGTCAAAAGAGGTTCCAAAGGCCAATTTGAAGGTTCTACACCCTAGGGGATATTTTTTCATGAATTTTAGAGGGTTTAGTTGATTTTTATCCTGACCAGAACCTTGTTGAATTAAGCAGGTCTGTTTTAGTGTTATAGAATGTCATTTAATTCTTAGATTACACAATAACCCATTTCTGATCGAACCAACCCACTTTTTATCTTATTCATACCATTTGACCTATGTTTTGCCTCTAAGAAATCCCGTTTATGTACTGCAATGGTAAAATTAAAGTTTTAACCTTTATTTCATGTTTTCTTCTCAGAACACTTATTCCTTGAATTAAGCCCTTCTCTAGGTTATGTAGGAGCTCTTATTCTCTTTCTTAAGTCAAAATGAGCTAGTTAGGGCTCATAATGAGGCTCTCATCAGTATGGGAATCAAAGTGACCCACATGCACATGCTCAGGTGATTGAGCAGGGTCCTTCTTCTTCTTCATCCTATCTAGGTTATTTGACAAATCAGGCCCCTCTGATCTTTTCTAACCCTCCTCAAGACCCAAACCCATATGCTTCTACAAATTCTATTACCTTGCGGAGTGGACGGCAAACCAAGGAACCAAAATTACCCTCTTCTAGTCAATCACACCCTGGTGAGCCTGAGGAAGGAAAGGAGAACACTGAAGAAGAGATTAAGGCTCAAAAACCTGATTCCAAAGATCTGACTGATGTTCCATTCCCTGAGGCCTTATTGAAAACCCGGAAGAAGAAAACCCTAGATAGCAACAAGGAGCTATTGAATTTATTCAAGAGTGTAGAGATCAATATCCCACTCGATGCTATTAAGCACATCCCAACTTATGCTAAATTCCTGAAATATCTATGTACCTAAAAAGTGTAAGCCAAAAGAACCCACCCCAAGGAAGGTGATTCTCTCTGAGCAGGTGAGTTATGTTATCCTGCATCACCTTCCTCAGAAGAAGAGAGATCCAAGTGCTCCCATGATTTCATGTGTCATTGGGGATTACAGTTTTGATAGGGCACTATTGGATCTAGGTGCATCCATCAACCCAATCCCGACCTCTCTTTATGAAAGGTTTAGGGTAGGTGAACTCAAGCCAACCTCCGTAACACTTCAGTTAGTAGACCGTTCGGTCACCACATCGAAAGGTGTTATTGGGGACATTATTGTCAAGGTCAAGGACTTCTATTTTCCTATAGACTTCCTAGTCCTTGACATGGATGTACATGAAGATTTGAGAACATGCCCATCATTCTGGGGTGACCATTCCTAGCTACTGCTAAGGCCAACATCAACTGTGAGAGCGGTACTATGGAGATCGCCTTTGGATACAGGAAATTGACACTTGATATTTTCAAGGCGACGAAAGGATTTGAGGATTATGGATTTATTGACGAGCTCGAGGATCATGATTTCAATGTTGAGACATGTATGTCGATCAATGTACTCAAGGACTCGACCAGCACTAGCGAACCTAACCCACAACCCTCTGTGGCAAACTCGCCACATCCTGAAGAGGTTACTGATTTTCTTCACTCCCAACCTCTTCCACTAGGCCATCCTGATGAATCTTCATCAACATCCTCCTTACCCTCTATCATAAACCCACCCCAGCTCGAACTGAAACCATTTTTTGAGAGTCTGAAATATTGTTTTTTAGGGCCTAACACTCCCTCTAATTATAAGTGCAAAACTAACTAAGAAGCAAGAGATGAAATTTATCAAGGTCCCAAAAGAACATAAGGAGTCAATTGGTTTGACCATCCATGACCCTAGGGGGATTGAGCCATCTTGTTACAATCATAAAATTTTTATGGAAGATGGATCCCGCCCTTCTCGCCAGATGAAGAGGAGATTGAACGCTAATATGCGAGAAGTGGTCAAGAAGGAAATCATTAAGTGGTTCGATGCAGGAATCGTTTATACAATCTCAGATAATCCCTCGGTTAGTCTCGTGCAAATTGTTCTTAAGAAAGTCGAGATTACTGTTGTGACTAATGAGAAAGGAGAATCTGTCACAACTCGTTCAACTTCCTCTTGGAGAGTCTGCATCGATTACAGGAAGCTGAACACAACCACAAAAAAGGATCATTTCCCTTTGCCTTTCATTGATCAAATCCTTGAAAGGTTAACCGGGCAAAAGTATTTCTATTTCTTGAACGCTTATTCAGGATACAACCAAGTCCCTATCCATCTTGAGGACTAGGAAAAGATGACTTTCACCTGTCCCTATGGAACCTTTGCATTTCGTAGAATGCCTTTTGGGCTTTGCAATGCACCTGTGACTTTTCAAAGGTGTATGCTAGCCATTTTCTCAGACATGGTGGGAGAGTTTATGGAAGTATTACGGACGATTACTCCATTTTCGAAGATTCATTTGATTCTTGTCTGGCTAACTTAGAATTTATCCTTAAGAGATGCATCAAAACACGGTTGGTCCTTAACTGGGAAAGGAGTCACTTCATGACACAAGAAGGCATCGTCTTGGGTCATGTAGCCTCTGAGTGGGGAATTGAACTTGATAAAGCTAAGGTAGATGCTATCTCCAAACTTCCTCCTCCCGCATCTGTTAAACAAATCCAATCATTCCTTGGTCATGTGGGATTTTATAGGAGGTTCATCAAGGACTTTTCTAAGGTTGCTCAACCTTTGAGCAACCTTCTAGCCAAAGATACATCGTTCGATTTTGATGAATCATGATACAAGGCATTTGATTTTCTTAAAACTATCTCTAAATTATCATGATAATTATGTTTCCCTTGATGTTATAGCTGTGACTATCACAAATCAATTCCTTAGAAGGCACGAGGAGATATCACTGTAATTCAAGACGTATGGAAGGCACGAAGCATCCACTTTTCCTAGAAGAAACTCCATACTCATCCTACAACTCTATTCATCACCTCGAGGTCCTAGTGTAGGTAGTATGGTAGCTACATATTACAAAATATGCATACATACATGACCTACACTAGTTTGCAAATATCCCTCTCCACAACCTAGGTACATATCCTAATATAACATTTATCCATATCCACCTTTGTACCCCTACCTTACTACTTGGTTTAGATTCGCAAGGAGGTTATTTTACCAACTAATCTCAATCCAGAATAGCTAGCACACCATGTGCCACACCATTTATCCATTATGTCTCAACGCTTTAACTTTCGTCACACTATCAAGAAAATTCCTTGGACTGATGAGTTGTCTCAATCAATACTATATAACCAAATGCGTGCATTTTATGTAGTATTTATTAAGTAATGTTAACAACTAGTTATCATGAATTTATATTCTTTAAATTTTTATATTTGTTAATTACCAAGCCATTTGATGAAGGAACTCATCCATATTTAATCGTGAATAATTTGATATAAGAATACTCAATAATTCCATGATTTAAGCATACAAATATAAGTAGATTAATCTATGATTTCACTACATCAATTATAGAGGATTTCATCATTATTCAATCATCAAAGGACATGGTTAATCATTAAACAATACCCAAAAGAGGATAAAAAAGAAGCAATCATGGACTTCAAATACTCACCAAGTAAGAAGAATAACCACAAAATAATACAAAAACTTGAATCAAATTTTAATAATAAATCACTTATGTAGGTAGCAATCAGACAACTCTACCTAATGTTTCGAGGAGGTCACATCGATTCTATAACACCCATTAGAGATTCCTTGCTAATACCTGGGAGTCCTGGCACTTCTCACACACTCTAGGGTCGAGTCCCTAGGTAGAAGGTACCAAGAGCTAAGTCTTGCACACATAAAAGGTCTTCTCTTAAAATTAATACATGTGAAAGTATCCAAAAGAGTTTCTAAGGCTTACTAATGTGTGGAACGCAAGAAGACAATTCCAATGACTCCTATAACATGAAAAATGGAGGTCAGGAGACCCTCTAACCACATGAAATGACATCGGTTGGGCTTAGATCGACTGGTCTAGATGAACTAGCTTCGGAATTGCTGGTCCAGTTGCCCGACCATGTGTTGGCATTTGATTAGGGTGAGCTAATGGCCATGGCTTGCACCTAAATCACTTGATTTCTGCCCTGTGGAAGCCTCCTCTCCCAGATCCACAATTGCACCCCGAGTCCTGCACATGTGCCCTCGCTCCCATCTAATACCATGCAAGAGGATGGTCAACTCTTGACCGGGAGTTGACATCACTAACTTCCGTACGCACCCACCCACACTTACAATGGCACATGCCAATGCCTTTGTTAGCACCTTCTATTGTGGTAAGCCCCATGCGAAGAAGAGAGTGGTGCCCTCATTCTCCCCCTCCTCTCTCTTTCTCCTTCCTTCTCTTCTCTTCTTCTTTCTCTTTCTCTTTCTCTTTCTCTTTCTCTAACTCTCCTTCTGAAGATGTGTGCCACCAAAGGGATATTAACGATGGGGTTAAGCCTTGATTAACATATTTATAGTCCTAAGAGTCTGATTTAGGTTAACTCAGATTGGACAAAAATACCCTAAAAAATTAGTCTATTTAGGTTTCTTGTTTGTTTCTTATATTTTCACGTAACTTAAGCTATATACCTCGAATCTCCACGAAAGAAGAATTGTTAGAAAGCTTGTGACAAGGGAAATCCAACAATACCAAATGTAACCTACTTTGGATAGGTTGTGGTCGATGTCAACTGAAAACATGAGTTTTCACACTTTTTGAGATGTTCTAACCCGACCCATGCTCAATAGAGGTCAATGGGTCCATGATAAATGCATAAAAGCTAAGGATAATATGCCTAAATTATGTTAGTCTCATAACTAATTGCATTGTAGATAATTCCATATTAGGCTTGCTGCATGCATTTGGCACAAAGATGAATTGAGATTAATTATTGTGTTTTGTATATATGTAGGATGTGGTTAGAATAAAGATAGAAGAAATAAAGTGAAGAGCTTAAGACAAAGAGACACTTGGTACCACCACACTCCTCTACACCACAACCCTACAACAACCTACCTAATCCAAAACACCATGTCCTAAACCAATTTTAGGAAACATGCCCAACACATCCCTAGCATAGATCTCCCATCCCAAGGCTTAGGAAAAACTTGCTAAAAATAACCACACTAGCCCCATCCCCACACTCCAAATCCCATCCTAAGGCCATATTTGAATCTAAAACCAACTACTTCAATGTGCTACCCAAGACTCCATCCTAGCCTTCCATTTTCTATCCTAAGACCCATATTAGTGATCCTAATCAACCTACCTCTAGCCAATCACAATGAATCTCAATTTCTATAAAAGTACCTACCCACCAACAATTAAAGGCATTCCTTCCTCCATGGACATCCACACTTGGGGGCTTCCTCTCCTCATCTCTACCTTAGTTTAGTCTACCTTAGCCTAATTAGTCTAACTGTCCCCTCTACCTTCATTTCTTCCCTTCACCTTGGTCTTGAGGCCTTCCTCTAGATCAAGGTGAATCCATGACACCTTTGGTGTGGAGACCTTACTGAGTGCACCTTCACCGCCACTTCTTCAACTCTCCTCCGTTCCTCCAGACCACACCTTCATGGCCATCTTCTCCATTATTTTTGTTCTTTAAGCTTTCATTTATTTTTGTAGTTATAGTCTTGTCTACTTTATTATTTTTGAGAAAGGTTGCAATAGACTTTTCTATTATTAATGCAATCAAGTTTTCATTTCCATTGTTGCATCTTGTTCTTGCTGCTTTCGTAGTTAGTTACTCGCTAGAATTACCTTTTCTTGTGATCTATATAAAAATAAAAAAAGAATAGAAAATATAAAAAGACCAACAAAAAAAATCTTAGGAAGCGAAAGTATCTTATTGCCTCCCTAAGATGACTCAGACTTTGTTTTCAAATCGATCATTTTACAAGTTAGGTATAAAAATTTCCAAAATATTTACGTTATTTCAACTACAACTAACACGTTTTTACGTGCACAGAAGCCATACTTTTTTTGTGTTGGTCTACACCACTCTATAAAATAAAATTTATTCACTTTGCTAAGAGTTGCCTAAATAAGGATTCAAGTTTAGGGTTCAACCTTGCATCTAGAGCACACAAACATTTTCTTGCTTTACAAGGAAAATATTTTCACACGTGATTGTATAACTTGGTGTGCTTCCCAAGACCTTATTTGAATTGACCCTTAAATTGGAACCCTAAAATAGGGTAAACAAGGCTTAAACCTTAAGAGACTTGGAAAAAAAAATTAAAGGCCTTGTACTGCTTGATTATCACCACACTATACACTTCAAATTGGTTAATTAAGGGAAACCACCCCCCTTACGCTCATCATCTCCAAGAGCACAAATCTCCTTAGCCTAATAAAATAGAGTAAACATGCCCCAGGCAAGAATAATCGAGTATCTTGGTGCACTAAAGTTAAGTCAGGTCAAATCAAGACCGTGTCTACTTAAACCAACCGATGACTAGATGGGTCAGCATGGTAATCGTGCCAACCTCTAGGGGTACTCCACTGTGCGAGGTGTCCTAGGGGGTCCCACCCAGCTAGCTAACCAAGTAATTCACAGGTTGGTGTGGTTTAATTTGGATTTGGGGTACTAGGATTAGGTTAAGTAGGGCTAACCCTTTAAAGCTAAAATTGGTTGTTTGTTTAGGCTCATACTTTTCTTCTTTCTCCTATCCCTTATCCTTATTTTCTTCTAAGTCTATTCATGGATTTCAATTCCTACCCTTCTCACTCCTTTTATCCCCAATCTAATTTTTATGCCAATTTGACCCAGCATTGTACATCTTCTAATTGGGTTAGCTCTACTTCTAATTAGGGATCTAACCCGGCAACCAATATCCAGGTTATGATTCTAATTCTCAGAATGATTTCAATCCCTACAATGTAAGTACCTCTATTTTGATGCACCAAAATTATGCTATCTACTAGACTAATCTTTCAGGACACTCTCATGAATTCTTGGATTAAAGCTAGAAGATTGTTAATTTTTTCTCAGTGTCTTTTTATTTTTATTGAGTCTATATTATCTTGTAAGGAACCTCAAATAAGATTCAAACGATTTTTCACACTTAATGTAAAAATCAAGTTTTTAGGTTAATTGATCAACCAAATAATAATATTGATCGACCAACTATCTTAGTTAATCAATCAAAATAGTCCATTTTAGAAAGTTGATAAATACACCTTTGATCAACCATTTAGCTTAATTAATCAACCAAGCATTGATCGATTAAATAACTAGTTTGACCGACCAAAATTCATTTTGATCGATGAAACTACCTTAATTGATCGACCAATTTGACTTCCTTTTCTAGTCAATTTTCTAGTATAAATAGAGGTCGTAGGTAGCCTTTTTCAAACACACATTCAAAGAGAAATTCACCTAGAAAAAGAGCTCCTGTGCTTTCTCTCGAAGTGCTTCTATGCCTCTACTTTTACACTTTCCAAAGCACGTTGATCCGAACCTCTGCAAAAATCCAATTTGACTTTCCTTGAGGTTCCATAGGATTATATTGTTTTTATTCTACTTGTTGCTTTGATTACAGATCCCAAGTTGTTAGGAAGATCCATTATTATTTTACTTCACTTCAGGTTGGAAAGAGAAGAGATGGTTGTAAGAGGTTGTGCCACCCTTATTCAAGTGTTACGATAGTGGATTGACTAGCTTCGCCTAGTCAAAAAAAATCCTAAGTTGAGAGGCTTAGGTAGTGGTTCTCACCTGGGAAAGGTTTCCACTATAAATCCAAGTTTATCTATGCTTAATTATTCTGTGGATTGATTCGTCTCTATTGCATTTAAATTTTTAAGCCATACTATTCAACCCTCCCCTCTAGTATACCATTAAGATCCATAGGAAACCTCACTTGGTATCAGAGACTCGTCGTCCAGAAGATGTCGAAGTCATCTGTTGACACGTATGCTGAGGGACAGTCTACAGTTTGACCTCCATTTTTCAATGGAACGAACTATGGACACTAGACCAGGATACAAATCTTCCTAGAATCAATAGACTTCAAGGTATGGGATGCCATTTCCTCCAAGTACACGTGCCCAGAAGTTAAGGAGTGGCGGTAACTTCAAATCAAAAGAAGATGGTAACACATAATGCCAAGGCCATGAACACGATTGATGGTAACACCATCATCAATCCTAACTAGCCAAAATTAGTTAGATTCAAATGATAAAAGCTCTTAAATGTTTGTCAGAGGATCATAATTCTACACTGATCTAATTTAAGAAGAAGACAAGAAAATAAGGTTAATTCTGTTGTTTTAACAGCACATCACAAATGCAGATTAACCACGGAGTTGATCAAAGGTTAAGTAATGGTTAAATGAACATAAAAGACTAAAAAGTGGGCTCACATTAACTAAATCAGGATTTCACGCATTTTGAGGGTGAAAATAGTATTGAAAAACCTAATTTTCAGCCCACTTAAATTAAAAGGGTTCTCATCTAAATAAAATCAATCTAAACCTCCTAAAATAATTGAAAAATATTCTAAGAGATTTGGTACCTTCACTTTGACCATTTAAACTTATTTTGACCAAGAACAGAAATTCAGACGGGAATTTGCCTTGATTTGAGCTCCTATGCAATTTTCCCAGTCAAACGTGGTCAAAACTCAAATCCAAGTTAGCCATTATATTCCTTGTGTCCAAATTACATTAACACCAAAATTTGGACCCAATCAGAGTCCATCTTAACCTAGTTTGCATTTTAGTCCTTAAAATCTCTATCCTTCACAATCAGACCTCTAGGTTTCAAGATTATTGCATATAGGACCCTAACTTTGTCACCACTTTGCAAAAAGGTCCCTACTGCCATTACTGTGAGAACAACATCTCAATCGACCACCGCCAAGATTCAAGGGAGAATAACTCCTTCGAATCAGCACCAAATCCCTCCAAATTTATATGGATTGGTCATAAGATCAAGACAAATCGATTGAACTAGGTTTCGAGATCCATCTTTAGCCCAATAGTCTCTGATGAATCTCGAAGATAAGTGGATCTTTCTTGCAAAATTTTTGAGGAAATCTCATGGCTTCCTCACAACTAAGGGCCAAGACCTCTATTTAAACTCTACCTCAATTCCCCATCTTCCTCATCTAAGATTAGATAGGGAAACACCTTCTTCCTTCTCCGGCCACACTCTGGCTTAGCTCCAGCAGCCTCCTCCACCTCCCTCCTCTGGTCATCTAACTACCAACTTGGACAAGCCTCCTTCCTCCTCTCTCTCTTCCGCTCCTCGTCGGCCACAATAGGAGCCTCTCCGCCCTCGTCGTCGCCGCTCTCCGTCACCAGATTTCACCTTCATCCTCATGTTCGACTGGCCAACATTGGATGAATCTCATTCTCTCTCTCTCTTCTAAGTACCCTAAATTCTCTCTCTCTCTCTCGAGCATCTCATTAGGCCCTTAGCATCAGTTTTGACCACTCGATCGTCGCTCTCCCCCTCCGTCTTCTCCACCTTCGGCATGAACTCTGGTGAGCTCACACCAGCACTCCACACCACAAAATAACAAACCACCACCACCCAAACCTTTCTCTAGTCCTAGAGATCAAATGACCCCAGGTTATTAAAGCTTTTTCCCTCTAGAACCATCGGTCGAACGACCCAGCTCGCCACCATTGTCTTCGATGTCGACCGTCCTCCACAACTCACAAAACACTAAATCAACGACACCATCAAGTATGCCATGCTCCAATGATCCTTCTAAGCCTTTTAATTTGGTCACATGGCTGCATATTGTGTTTCAAATGCTCCTCACCATCGCCAACAACTCTACCTCTGACCATCGCTCTCCGACAACCAACCACCTCATCACCACCATCAATAGACACGGACAGATATCAGGAAGACTTTCAGGTCTCCAATTAGTCAAGGAAACAACCACAGTAGCTAGATTTGAAGAACGTTCCCTCAGTAGTGCACATGCAAAGGCATCGAAGGAAGGCTAGGATTTGGTCCCACATCGTGGGCATTTAAATCTGAAATTGATTCATATAGTTTTTGCTATGGCAGCTTGTCGCCTCTGATCATGGGGTGAGGTCCTATTCATGCCCCTACGCACCCTCACACGCCACTGCACATCAGTGGGCCTGGACTTGAATCCGTTTACCCGCTTACCCTTAACCTGGTTCAAAGAGAAAGAAAGAGAGAAGGAAATTCTAAGGGAAAGGGGGGGTTTTGCACTGTAGATTCTTGGGATTCACACCCAACACTTAGGTGCATTCTTAAGGTGATTTGGGGCAGCTACTTAAGGTGTCTAAGCCTTGTTCTCGACGCCTGATCTAAGATAGAATTGACTCTAACTTGGCTTGATATTGTTGATCTAACTTGGGAATTGTGCTTAATTGTTGGGGATATTTGGTGGTTTCAACCACCATTTTTATTCTCTTTTATTTTTAGTCAAGGATATAATTTTTTATTATTAATTGATTATTCTATTTGTGATTCAATATTCATTGCATCATTATTTCTAATTGTTGTGATTAGTGAATTAAGTTACTATACTTGCTCCCTCCAAACGACCTCAAAACTCACAATTTTTCAAATTTAAATGTCATTACCCTTTTATCGACTATACTACAACGTAATACTTTGCTAAAACACAGTAGAAGCGCTGCAACAGTGATCTTTTGTGGACTTTCCAAAGCAGAATCCAATCGCGTGTTAGCCTACAATATAACCTATGAAATCTAGAGCATCCTAGAAGTCACCCACAAGGGGACATCCAAGGTAAAAGAAACCCGAGTAAATTTACTAATGCAAAATTATGAGCTTTTCAGAATGAAAAAAGGAGGATCAATTAAAGAGATGTTTACGAGATTCATGGACATCATAAACTCTCTATGGAACCTGGAACCTAGACCAAGAGATCATGAATGAAGCTCTGGTGAGGAAAATCTCCAATCTCTCACCAGTGATTGGGAGATGAAGACCACAGCCATCCAAGAATCAAAGGATCTGTCTACTTTAAAACTGGACAATCTTGTTGGTAGCTTGATGGCATACAAAGTTCAGCTTTAACATATGAAGGAGCACAAAAGCGAAGGAGTTAAAAAGAAGACTATGGCACTTGAAGCCAACAATTAATCAAAAGAGATGTCAAGTGAAGACAAAGAAGATATAACTCTTCTCTCAAGGAAGTTCAGGAAGTTTCTCAAGAACAAAAGGAATTGGAGAAGAGAAAGGAGGAAGAATCCAAGGAAGACACCATCCTCTGCTACAACTGCAAAAGAAAGGGACACATTAGAAAAATTGTCCACCCCTTATGAAAGAATCAGAGAAGAAGAAATTCCCAAGAAGGGTTGGGAAGAAGAAGGCTCTTCAAGCAACCTGGGATGAGTCTAACTCAAGCTCAGAGGAAGAAGAGACCTCCAATGAAGAAGCTCTTCTAGGACTTATGGCCCTAGAAGATGAGGTAACACCTTTTTCACCTGATGAATTATTAGAAGCTTTCTTTAAAATGAATGACACAGATAAATCACTCAAGATAGAAAATAAAAGCTTAGTAAAAGCCTTAGAAGAAGAAAAGCACAAAGTGATACACTTGCATCACAAAATAAGGAGTTATCTAATGAAACCACATCACTAAGACCACAGATAGATAACCTAAAAATAGATATAGAAAAATTAAAAGAAAATTCTGCTAACCTTCTAAATGATCTAGCTAAGTTAACTAAAGGTAGTCAAAACTTGCATAAACTCCTAGGGACACAAACCCAAAGAACCACAAAATTTGGGTTAGGATACATACCTAAAACTGATCATGAAGGATCTACCTCAAGTCAAAAGAAAGAGAAAGGTAGCTTGCCTAAACAGGTAGCACTAACTAACAACCATAGACCCAAACAAAAATGGGTACCAAAGGCACTCTTGAAATCTTGTTTTGTAGGTCAAGTTGATTATAAGAGGTGGACAAATTGTGAATCAATTGGAAACTTGAAGCCAATTTATAGATCCAATGATCCATGACCTCACAAATGCAAACAAATGATAGGATTAAGAAGAAAGAAGATGGATCATGGACAGTGGATGTTCCAAGCACATGACAGGAGAGGAAGGCCGTTTCCTACAACTCAACCACCAGGAAGGTGGTACAGTTACGTTTGGGAACAAGCACAAGGGCCGTATTATTAGTACTAGCCAAATTGGTAACTCTTCTACCTCTTTCGATAATCTACATCTAGTTAAAGGATCAAAACACAACCTACTTAGTGTAAGTAAAATTTGTGATAAAGGATATAAAATTACTTTCACTTCAAATGGCTTTAAGATAAGTGATAAAGAAATCAAACAAATTCTTCTTAAAGGAAACTAACATAAAGATATTTACATTGTCAACTTCGACAAATGTGACAGCCTTGAATGTCTTGTCACATCTAACAAAGAGGCAATACTTTGGCACAAACGGCTAGGTCATATTCACATGAAGAATATCTGTAGACCAGTGAAACATGAGCTTGTCAAAGGCCTGCCTAAGATCAATTTCAATCAAAGCAAAGTCTGCGATTCTTGTCAAATTAGTAAACAGACTAAAAATCCCTTTAAACCTAAAAGGATGGTTAGCACCTCTCAACCCTTGGAATTACTTCACTTAGACATATTTGGACCAACCAAATCTGAAAGCTTAAGTGGGTGTAGATATTATCTATTCATAAATGATGACTTTTCGAGATTTACCTAGGTATCCTTCCTAGAAGTAAGGATCTAACTATCGATGTTTCTTAGTAAACTTGTAAGAAAATTGCAAAATGAGAAAGGATCTGAAGTCATTAGGATTAGAAGTGATCACGATGGAGAATTTGACAATCAATCTTTTTCTGACTTCTGTGATCAATATCAGATAAAACAAGAGATTGCCTTTCCTAGAGATGCACCTCAAATTAGAGTTGTTGAAAGGAAAAATAGGACATTGCAAGAGTGTGCTCGCATGATGCTATGCAAGTCAAAGCTGCCTCAATATTTTTGGGCTGAGGCAGTATACACTGCTTGTTATATCCAAAATAGATCCCTGATTAGACCAATCCTAAACAAAACATCCTTTGAACTCTATCATGGAAGAACACCTAGAATTTCCTCTTTCAAGATATTTGGTTGTAAATGTTTTATACTTAACACAGAGGATAATCTTGACAAGTTTAATGCTAAGAGCTAGGAAGGAATCTTCTTAGGTTATTCGACCAGAAGTAAAGCATGTAGAGTATTTAACAAGAAGAACTCTGTTGTTGAGGAAACTATGCATGTATCATTCGATGAGACTCTAGTTCAACCACAATCTTCTTTAAATGATGACGATGACCACATAGAAGATCCTTCAAGCATACTAGAAGAAAACATATCGGATGAAATACAAAAAGATATATCTTATATGAAGGATCATCCAAAGGATTTGGTAATAGAACTATCCAAAGGAGTTTAGAATAGATCTTCTGTCAACACCTTAGCTTTTACAGCTTTTGTTTCTCAATTAGAACCTAAAAATGTAAAGGATGAATTTTCTAATAATTGTTGGATTATTGCAATGGAAGATGAATTGAATCAATTTGAAGGAAATCAAGTATGGGAAATTCTTCCAAAACCTAACTCTCAAACTATCATAAGAACCAATGGGTTTTCAGGAATAAACTAAATGAATTAAGAGTAGTTAGGAACAAAGCTAGACTTGTGGCCCAAGGGTATAATCAAGAAGAAGGAATAGATTTTGATGAAACATATGCACTTGTGGCTCGCCTAGAATCCATTAGAATGTTGTTAGCCTTTGTCACCCACGTGGAGTTTAGACTTTTTCAAATGGACATCAAAAGTGCTTTTCTAAATGGGTTTATCAAGGAAGAAGTCTATGTTAACCAACCTCCAAGTTTTGAAGACACAAACCATCCAAAATACATATATAAACTAAACAAAGCATTGTATGGTCAAAAACAAGCTCCACGAGCATGGTGTGATAGATTAAAAGCTTACCTAATTGAAAATGATTTTAAAATTGGCAAAGTAGATCTGAAGAGTGTATTTTCGCAAGGAAAAGTTAGGGTTTTGAGAGAACCCATCGTTGTAATATCAAAAATTACTGCCAAATAAAATTTATAACCGAAACTCCAAATGAGTCCCGTGTCAAATACAGGGAGGCAAACGTTTGGTTTTAAGAAATCTGTGCTTTGATTTTTTTTGTTTTTGTTGTTTTTGTCTCTTATGATTTTTTTGGTATTTTTTATAAAGCAAGAGATCATATCGACAAAACTTTATCTAACTGATCTACTTGCAAAATGAGAGGGAGACAGAGCGAGAAACAATCACATATATTTTCAATATGGAGTTTGCTACAAATAAGAAAGCGAAAAACTACACTAGAAAGTGAAAAGATAGAGAGTGGTGAGAAGAATCCCCCTCGACAGTTGCTTGGAGGACTACTCGCTTTGACGACACTCGAAAGAAGGTGGTGAGAAGCGAGATAAAGGAGAACGGCGTCGGAGGACGGAGGGCAAGACGGGACGGCGTCACGGCGAGGATCTAATTCCCAAAGGTGGTGAGAGGACAGCCATGGGATGCTCCACGAATAGGGGTGAGAGGTGGGAAAAAATGTTTAATTTCTACTATAAAGAAGCATCCCAGGCTTGGGACAAGCTCTCTCTAGAACCTTAGAGATGGTGAGGGAGAGAAAGGAAGAGATGAAGATGGAGGGAGAAGTGTGGGCCCTTTAATAGTGGAGGAGAGGAAGAATTCCGTCCATGTGTTGTAGCGACATCAAAGCTGTCGCTGAAGATCCTCCCATAAATGTCGCTAAAGATCCACACACACCCCCGCTGGCACTCGCACACACACCTCGCTGGCGCTGCTACCGCTGCGTACATCTCATGCCCGTGTCTCACATTGCCGTGTCGCGTGCACACGTGCTGGCGCTAAGCTTCATGCTCCTGCGAGCTATGGGTGCATGGCTATCGCACGCATGTGTCACGCACCCTTGCGTGTAGCTACATCTAATTGAGAATTTAGGGGAGATTGCGAGATTCGAACCCACGCCCCT
This sequence comes from Thalassia testudinum, assembly GCA_037157565.1. Classification (NCBI taxonomy): domain Eukaryota; kingdom Viridiplantae; phylum Streptophyta; class Magnoliopsida; order Alismatales; family Hydrocharitaceae; genus Thalassia; species Thalassia testudinum. The sequence goes on along the minus strand of JAZHRO010000062.1, from coordinate 17,234,388 downwards.
TCTTTGGGAGTCACTTCAAGACCAATGCGCCACCCTTGTGATTGTGTCCCGAGGAGGAATTGAGTGCTGATGGCATGGAGGCATCTAATGCAAACACATTTATATCACATAAACCGTCTATTTTTGTGTGTTCTTAGACATAAAGTTGCATCATACATTATAAATATTACACAACATGCATCATCATTCATTTAGATTAAGTTGTATAAATTTTAGGTTAATTTTCTCTTTTTGTGGTCGGAAATAGGGAAATACCTTATCGGGGTCTCAGATTGAAGATCCAACCATACGGATCTGATCAGGGTGACGATCGGAGTTCAACAACTCCAAGATCGCCCCGATCGGACTTTCATAGCATAAGATGCAATCCGAGAAAGATCAGAGGTCAAGGAGCCAGGTGGTGTAAATCCGATTTTCAAACAACAAATCCGACCGTATGGATGGGTTCGAGTCGACAATCGCAGCCCAATGATTACACAGCAATCATGCAACCTAAAGCACCTAAATTGAGCTAGATCTAGCATAACTTTGAGTCAATGCATGCATAAGCATCGTAATTCGCATACTAGTTAGTTTATTTGTCATATAGATAATATCATCATTTTATGGCCTAAAAGAGAGATAATTTTAATCGTAGATAATTCGAAGCCGCAGATGTAAGATCAGACTAGACAGATCTGATCAGAACGACGAGGGAGTTCAACACTTCCAAAATAGTCCTGATCAGACAACTAGAGCATCGTGTATAGTCCATAGAAGAACAGAGATCATGGAGCCAAAGGGCAAAAATCCAAACCTTAGATGACAAATCCAACCACACGGATGGATCCGGATCGACGATCGCAGTCCAACAGCGCAAAAATCAACTCGATCGGAGGTCTACATCACCAGATACAAGGAAGAGATGGACGGCCATGATGATGCCACGTGCCACCATTGCAGCTGCCCCTCGCCATGCCCCAACTCCTGAAGGCACCTCTCCTCACAATGTAGGCCATTGGATCTTCATCCAACGGCCACAAGCGCGCCATGTCGCCACCCAAATTAGATCAGTATAAATATAAACAAGCAAGTATATATGATAAAGAGTTTGCACATCGCATTGGCTCGTGCGCGTGCACGCGTACGCGCAGGACACGGGTTCGAGCCCTGCGTTGCGCAAAATTGATGCGGTGTCAACGAGCGAGCGCGTGCAAGCGCAATTGCATGATCTGATGGCGCATAGCGTGCTACATGGCGTGATTACTGTACACCGCAAGCGGGACGCACGATTGCGCGGGTTGTTTCGAGATCAAAAAGGTGCGAGAAGCACGCGTAGGATTTGAAATCAGACGGCTAACGATGAGGTGGGATTTGAAGGCATGCGATGAAGGCGAAAACGTGAAGGCGCAGGGAAGCGAGAGCCGTGTGATTAGGATCTGAGGGGCACAGCGTGCCACATGTCGCCATCAGAACGAATCTGAGCATAAAAGGCCTTTTGAAGGTTATTTTTAGGCCAAATCAGAGCTGTTGATCTCCCGATCAATGGATCTGATTAGCCAAAGGATTGTTGCACAAGATTAAGGGTTGAAATACCCTTTTTACCCTCCACAAAAGCTATAAAAGAAGGCCCAGGGCCCCTTAGTTGAAGGCATCCACTTAGAACTCTCTCTTCCATCAACTCCAGACATCCCATCTTCTCTGCAATTCTCCGCCTCCTTTGCAACTCCACTCTGACTTCATCCCGATGCTCTGGATCTAAGGTGCTACCGGATCTCGCACAAGCATCCCACAAGCGGTGTCATTTTTTCTACCACTTTCTTCTATCTCTCTCTCTCACCCTCTCTCTCTTTCTCTCTATCTATCTTTACTTTTCGCATAGCAATTTCTATTATGAAAAACTCTTTATCAATGCAATAAAATCTAATCTTATGAATATTTGATGTGTCTCCATACATATATACATATATAAATATCTTTTTAGAACTAGTTTCATTGAAAAGCTTCCGTTAAAAATTGAGATTGCCTCCCTGCGAATGACACAGTACTCACCGATTTTATAAATATTATTTGTCGTCGTGTTTTCGCACTATACTACAGCTAAACAACTTTTAATCACGATCACGCGCTGAACACCCAACGGCATGAAAATCAATCCAATCCAACATCCGTGGCATCACTAATAAGCATGTGAAGATGGACGGCCTAGATGGCACCACGTGGCACCATCTCAGCCGCCCAAATTGGCCCAGCTAATATGGCAAGGACCCGCTGCCCCCTCTCTCTCCTCAACCACACGATCAGATCTGGGCTGTTGGATCATGATCCAACGGCCATGAACTTGTGTGCCTCGATTAGAAATTTGACAAAGCGGCGAGATAGCGCGTTAGACGAGCACACTTCCACGAAGTTGAGGTCACGGGTTCAAGCCCCTGCATGCCTCAAATCACGACATAGGCATGGGAGTGGCTCGACTCGACCATTGGATGAAGCATGAGTGGACCAAATGAGGGCGACATGGCACGATGGATGGGCGAGGATCGCGCACGCGTGCAATGATGCATGATCCAACATGCCATCGCACGCACAGACGCAGGATGAAGGCGCAGGCGTGGTGCATTTAAGCCGTCCGATCTTACGATTGGAAGGCTGAGAGCACTAGAACGTGTGTGTGCATTGAAGCCAAGGGAGAAGAAGCAGCAAGCGTGGGTAAGTGCACTAAACCCACGTTCAGGGCTTTAGTGATGGTTTTATCTGTCACTCAAGACCCCTCATTTAATGTTTTAAGAGTAAAATGACCTAATTGCCCCTTCAAACCTTACCTATAAATAACCCTATGACCCCCACATATTTCTCATCCCTTCCTCTCTTCTCTTACCCCCTCCAAAGCTCCAAGAGCTTGTCCCAAACCCGAGATACTCCATTAGAGTTAAAATTAGAATTTTTCCACCTTCTCATCCCCATTCGTGGAGCCCCCGCGGTTGTCCTCTCACCACCATTCGGGAAGCGGATCCCACTGTGACATCACCCTACCCCGTTCTCCGTCATCCGTCGTGGTTCTTCTTCGTCCCACATCTCACCATTTTCATCCGAGTGCTCTGTCAACGCGACTCATCCTCCAAGCAACCATCGAGGAGGATAACTTCTCTCCACCTTCTCTTTACCGCTTTCTATAGTAGATTTACTGCTTTCTAGTGTAGATTTCCAGCTTTCTAGTGTAATGAGTAGTTGTTAGTTGTAATGAACATCACTTGATGATTATGAAATCCACATGTATTCTACTTCTATTTTGTCTTTATTTGTAATATTCTCTCTCTTCTATTCATTATTCTTTAAGTAGATAGCTAGTTTAGATTTAATTCGACCAGCTAATCTGCTTTGTGACAATAAAACAAACGCAGCTTTTAATCAAACGTCCACCTCCCTGTGTTCGACCCAGAATTCCTTTTGAGTTTTGGTAAAATTTATATGTTGATAGTTTTTCCGCGCAAATCGCACTACAACGACAGGTTTTCAAAACTCAAATCTATTTAAGATGATTTTTCTGATTCAACATTTTGGCACCGTTGCCGAGGAGGCAACACTCTTTGATTTTTTTCGTTTTCCTGCCTTACTTATCTTTTACCTCACTTCTCTCCTTTCTTATTGTGATTGCAGTTACTCTCTTGAAATGGGCAAAAGCGGTAGATTAGAGTAAAGTGTTGTTGAAGGGTCTGTAAGTTTAACCCCACCTCCCCGCCCACCAGATTTCATTCCATCACCTAATAACACAAACCCTAATTAACCTAGGAGCTTGCACAAACTCTAAGGATAGTTTTGATTGTTTGTTTGTCAGCTCCACCCACCTCACCCTCTGCATATAAAAGAAAAATTATAAGAAAAAATATCACAGAGGTGCACAACCTCTTCTGATTCTTCATACTCAACTGGTAACCCGATCTTTGGGATCGGTACACTCATTAACACATAATTAAGTAGAAATCAGATTAGGTAATCACTTGTGTGCCTAATTAAGTGGTGCATCGGCCAATTGATTGAGTTATTTGGGCCACACCACTTCAACTAAAAACAACTCATCAAGTAGCTGCCACATAGGTTCAACTTTTAGGGATTTACCAGGCACTCCACATTCTTTTAAGCTTTAAAGGAAGACATTTTCACCTGTGCTTTCAAACCTGGTGTGCCAACTGAACTTGATTGAATGCACCTAAAGTTGAATCCTAAAAGCTACTAAGCAAGATTTAAACCCTAAAATTCACCACATTCAAAAATAACCTTACTTGAAAACCACTAGTTGTGCACGACACACATATCAATCAATCATTAAGGGCACAACCCAGATAAAGGGCCCATCCCAATCCAAAGCACATTCAAACCTAACCCTAATTAAAATAGAGTAGACGTTGGCCTTAAGGATTGGACTCGCTCTTCGGAGCCCAGATTGAGATTATTTTTTATTAGTCTATTTCTACCGTTAAATGTGATGTTTAGCTAGGAGAGTAGAATCAAACGATCACGGTTGGGCGGTATACTAGGAACCTTCTCCCCAGCCCCTCCCTCTAACTGGTTGGATTAACCAGGAAGAAGTAGATCAAATCGTTTCTTTATCTCAAGATGGGTTCTGGGAGTCTATAGGTCTTTAGCCTAGCCTACTTAAGGATAGGTTTGATTGTTTGTATTACAAGGCACCTTTCTTCCTCCCGTTCTGTCATGGACCCTTCCACATCCTATTCGCACTTCCACTCCTACCCTCCTACCACTACTTATTCCTAAAATGATTATTATTCCTACCAACTTATTCTCATCCATTTTCTAGTTGGGATAATCCTGATTGAGAATACAATTTCAGACCTCCATGTTCAGGGTCTAACCCTGGACACCATGATCTTGATTCTTATCCTTCTTCGAGCTACATCAATTATAGATCACTGCCCTCATTTGGACAACCTAATATGATCTACAATCAAGAAGGATATGTAGATCCTTACCCTTCCCTAGATTACATTGCATATAGGTCATCATCTCTTTATGGACAACCTAAAATGACCTATTATCAGGGAGGCTACCAAGAACCTCAATTCCTTGACTCCCTTAAATTGAACCCAAACCCACCCAACCCTAAACCAAACCATTTGGTTCAGGTGAACCAAGTCCAAGATAGGGTGTTGGCTAACTTAAGGAATATCATTCAATCTTTAGAAGCTCAGCCAACACCTTGCACTAAAGAATTGACCAGGTTGTTCTAGAGCAATCAAATAAGGATGAATTGATTTCTTCACCTGAGATCCCTAAGCCGGGGTATGAGGAAACGTATGTCTCCATGGAACAAAAAGTTATTGATGATTTTGAAGACATACATTAATGTAGATTTAGAATTCTTTGATTCTAAAGGTAAAGAATCATTATGTGAAGTCTCACCTGAGTTTACAGCACATGATTTTAGTGAGATGACTGGGCCTGAGGAATTCGATGAATCATTTAATGGCCCAATAACTGAGGAAATTGATCTTGATGGGGCTAGCATGGTGGATTCAAATCTTGATTTCATGAAGGATTCAATTCATAGCCCTATTCCTCAATTACACCCCTTCGAGCATAATGACGATTTTCATTTTGAGATCACTAGACCCAAGTCAATTTTGATTCAGCCATTAATCATGGACTTGGAAATTTTAAATGGGGTGATTATCATGCAAGAGGCCCTAGAATCTAAAGTCCTAATTGTGGAGGATAGGAATTTGGAAATGATGATATGGGAAGCCAATTCCAGAGGAGGCAAAAGATCGAGTCTAAGGGTGTCTATTTGTCTAAAACCACCAACCTTCTACCAGGACCCTTATGACATCTTTGATTCAGAGGATGTCCAACCCAAGTGCACATTCATTGATTATCCTTTTGAGCTTGATTTCTCTGTAACTTGACTTTTTGGACTTGGGCTGCATCCTCACAAATCGTAGGCCCGACCCCGCTTGCATATTGATCTTAAGTTTTGGATAATTTTTATCCAAAATGTTAGATATACACAACTATGGGGTATGGCACAATCTGGTCCACATCTATGGACATCTGCTGGCAGGTCCTGAGGTGAATCTTTTTATCCTAATTCTAACCCACACCTGTGAATTCTTTATTTCTTCTTCTTTGTATAGTGTGACTAGTTAAAGGCACTAAATTCAGCACGTATACAGTTTCTTTTTCATCTCAGAGTGGACCTGTTAATCATGAAATTCAGGTGCTTTCTACTCTATTCCACACAGCTTCATGTCTTTTTAATACAATGAGGACATTGCATTAGATAGGCATGGGGGGTGGATATCATTATCTAAATCATCTTGTTAGCTCTATTGATTCTTTTATTTTCTCTTTATTTTTGAAAAAAAAAAAGTTGAATTAGGAAAGAGAACTTGGGCTTTAGAAAATTCTCAATCTTAGAGAATAAAACTATATGACTTGAACACTAAGACCCTTCAAGTCTTCAGGCTTAATCAGCCCAGGTGTCCACTAAAATGTGGATGTGTTTCTCGAGTCCTTGCCAATCTAAATATATTTCTAATTTAATTAAATAAGATGGGGTGATAAGTACACGACTTATCAACCCACCCTCTAATTTGAGGGAACTTTAACTCTAAGCATCTACACACTTTTCGCACAGACTCATTGTTCGACGATTTCTATAGAAATTGGGTTGCTAATGAACCTTCTAGGGTGGTATGGCTGGCAAGTTATCATGGGTAACAACCCATTGGTTGGTTGTCCAAAGTCCAGTCACACGACCATTCTTTTCCTGCTGCCTTTAAGTAAATCTTAGATCAGGGAAGCCACCTACTTAGAAAAAAATAAAAAATAGAAAAATACCCAAAAAGAAAAGAAAAAGAAATAGAAAAGGAGAAAAAAGAAAAAAAGAAATAAGCCACACTTTACCGCACGAGTATGGCTAGCAAGTTATTGTGGGTAACAACCCATTGGTAGGTTATCTGGATCCCACCTCACCAAAATGCACGTATAATTCCTAAACACTTAGGAAGAAGTGGAGAAGTAGAATAAGCCAGGGAGATATATACTGGGTTTCACCCTTGTGTTGATCCCATAAAAATAAAAATAGAGAGAAAGCTATTGGTAAAAAATAGATACACCTTTTGGCAGAATTCCTTTTTAAGGTCACCTAGGGGCGTAGAAACCCGAAGTCCGTTCTAATCGCCGATCAGTGAGTTTATCATATTTCACACATAAAGATGCTTAGAACTTAGGGTTCTCTTCAAGTCTTGGTTGGGTTGAGTGGCCGTAGAAAGTTTCTCTAAAACCCTAAACTCAAAAATCCAAAAAAAAAATAGAAAAGAAGAAAAAGAAAAAAAGATCCTTCTTTGAATAAGGTGAGGGCTTGAGGAGGTCTGCATTTTGGTAGACACCTGGGCGCTATTGCATCTCTGTAGTTCAGGTCTTAGTTGAAATTCATAAGAGTTGAAAACTAACTATTACCCAAGAAATCCAACCTAATTCTCTTATAAATAGCATGTTGTTTTGCTAGGGACTAGTAAAAGATAGGCATGGGGGTGTGATGTAAACACGTTTATATCACATAAACGGCCTATTTTTGCATGTTCTTAGAGAAAATTGCATCATACATTATAAATATTGCATAACATGCATCATCATGCATTTAGATTAGGTTGCATAAATTTTTTGTTAATTTTCTCCTTTTGTGGTCAGGAAATAGGGTAATATCTTATCGAGGCCTCGGATTGAAGATCCAACTATACGGATCTGATCAGGGCGACGATCTGAGTTCAACGACTCCAAGATCGCCCCGATCAAACTTCTATAGCATCAAATGCAGTTCGAGAAAGATCAGAGGCCAAGGGGCCAGGTGGTGTAAATTTGTTCTTCAGACGACAAATCCAACCCACAAATGAGTTCGGATCGACGATCGCAACCCAACAGTGCAAAAAATGGTCCAATCTGACATCCCTGGCACCACCAACAAGCATGTGAAGATGAAAGGCCAAGATGGTACCACGTGGCACCATCTCGGCCACCCAAATCGGCCCAGCTAATATGGTGAGGACCCGTCGTGCCCTCTCTCTCCTCAACTGCATAATCCGATCTTGGCCATTGGATCTTGATTAAATGGCCATGAGAGTGTGCGCCTCGGTTAGAAATTTGACAAAGCGGTGAGATAGCACATTGGGCGAGTGTGCTTCCGGGGAGCTGAGGTCGCAAGTTCGAGCCCTCGTGTGCCACAAATCAAGGCGCGGGCACGAGAGTGGCTCAATTCGACTGTTGGATGAAGCATGAGAGGCGCAGATGCCGGCGACATGGCGCGATGGATGGGTGAGGATCGCGCATGCACATGATGATGCGTAATCCAATGTGCCATCACACGTACAGGCACGCGATAAAGGCACGGGTGCGATGCATTTAAGCCATTCGATCTTGTGATCGGACGGCTGAGAGCGCTAGAACGTGCACGTGCGTTGAAGCCAAGGGAGAAGTAGCAAGCACAGGCAAGCGCACTAAGCCCACGTTCAACGATTTAGTGACGATTTTATCCATCACTACAGACCCCTCATTTAATGTTTTAAAAGTAAAATGACCTGATGTAAACAAATTTACACTACTTAAGATGTCTATTTATGCATGTTTTTAAGCATAAGATTGCATTGCATGCTATAAATATTGCATAACATGCATCATCTTGCATTTAGAGTAGTTTGAATAAAATGGAGGTTAATTGTCTCCTTTTATGTGCTTGGATAGAGAAAACTTTTTATCAGGGCCTTGGATCGAAGATCCAGCCGTACAGATGTGATCAAGGTGACGATTGGAGTTCAATGACTCCAAGATCGCCCTAATCAGGCATCTGTAGCATCAGATAGTGATTGGGGAACCCTAGAAGATCAAGGGCCAAGATGGTGTAAATCCACACTTCAAACAACAAATCCGACCACACGGATGGATTCGGATCGACGATCGCAGCCTAACGATGCAAAAATCAAGTCAATCCGACACCCGTGGCACCATCTACAACATCCAGAAGATGGACGGCCAAGATGGTGCCACGTGGTGCCATCTCAGCCGCCCAATCGCCCGCATGCAACCGCTGAAGCCCCTGCATCCGCCCCTCTCCGCTGTTGGATCTCGATCTAACGGCTGTGAACGCATGCGCCTCAAATTGTCTGCGCGACACAATCCTTCGCGTAGCGCAGCGGTCGTGAGGCGCTGCGCGTTCAAAAGACGCGGGTCCGAGCCGCAGCGAGTAGGCAAAGGGCGCGGGCGAAGGGTGCAGGCGAGCGTCGGATCTTGATCGGGCGGCCGTCCATGCTCAATAGCATCGACGCGCTATCACACGGCCGCGCCTCACGCGGCATCGCACGTGAGCGGGCACGTGTTGAGGGCGGGCGAAGGCGCAATCTGGGCCGTTCGATCACTGTTGACGGCTGAACGTGCGGCTAGCGTTAGGCGTGAGTAGACGAGCGAGCGCGCACGGGCAACACCCACTACGCCCATGTTGGGGCTTTAGCGAAGGTTTTATCCGTCACTAAAGACCCCTTATTTAATGTTTTAAAGATGTAATGTCCAATTTTCTCCTACTCCTTGCAACTATAAAAGGAGACCCCCTCCACACGAAATTCTCATCCATTCCTTCTCTTGTCTACCTCTCCAAAGCTCAAGAGAAGCTTGTCCCACACCCGGGATGCTTCTTGCGAGATAAAGTCCAAATTTTCGTCCCCCTTCGAAAGTGGATCCCGCGACGACGACGACGTGCTGCTTCGTTCCCGTTCTTCTCCTTCGTCCTGCTTCCTCCTTCATCCAGGCGTCGTCCTGTCGGCTCATCCTCCAAGCGACCGTCGAGGAGGATATCTCTCTCCCCATTCTTTTTACTGCTTTCTAGAGTAGATTTACCGCTTTCTAGTGTAATCATTTTCCCTCTTTCTAGTCGTAATATTTAGTGTAATGAACAATCCCTTTTGATATTGAATTCCTTGTTTATTCTACATCTCATTTTGATTTCTATTTGTAATATTCTCTCTCTATTACTCTCTCTCTTCTATTTATTCTAAGTAGTTAGATAGTTTTAAATTGAAACAAATGAGTAGTTTTTAAATCAAACATCCGCCTCCCTGTGTTCGACCTGGAATTTTCATTTCGGTATAAATTTTATTTGTTGAACACGAGTTCTTCACTTTCAAACTACAACGACAGGTTTTCCAAAATCAAACACGTTAGCATAGCAATTCATACATTCAACATTTTGGCGTCGTTGCTGGGGAGGCGACGCTCTTTGATTTTTCTTCTCATTTTCTAACTTACAAATCATTTACCTCGCTTCTCTCCTTTCTTATTGTGATTATACGTACTCTTTCAAGACGAGCAAACACGGTAGGTTAGAGTAAAGGGCTGTGAAAGGTTTTGTAAGTTATCCTCCACCTCCAGACCATTAGATTTCATTCCACAACATAATAACACAAACATCAATCAACCTAGGTGTTCTTATAAACTCTAAGGTTAGATTGTTTGTTGTTTGACATCCACACCCGCCCCAACCCCCACATTAAAAAAAATAAATAAATCTCACAGAGGTACACAACCTCATCTGATTTTCAAACTCAACCGGTAAACCGATCTTTGGAGCCGGTACACACATCCAAATACATAATTGAGTAGAAATCAGATTAAGTAATCACTTGTGTGGCTAATAAAGTGGTGCAACAGGCCGATTGTTTGAGTTGATTGTGCCACACCACTTCAATTAAAATCAACTCATCAAGTAGCTGTCACATAGGTTCAACTCTTAGGGATTTACTAGGCACTCCACATTCTTTTTAAGCTTTAAAGGAAAACATCTTCACCTGCGCTTTCAAAAACCTAGTGTGCCAACAGAACTTGTTTGAAAATACCTAAAGTTGAATCCTAAAAGCTACTAAGTAAGATTTGAACCCTAAAATTCACTACATCAAAAATAATCTTGCTTGAAAACCACTAGTTGTGCATGCACACACAAATCAGCCAATCATTAAGAGCACAACCCATATAAAGGGCCCATCACATTCCAAAGCACATTCAAACCCAGCCCTAAATAAAACAGAGTAGATGTTGGCCTTAAGGATTGGACTCGCTCTTTAGAGCCCAGAACGAGATTATTTTCGATTAGTTTGTTTCTACTGTTCAATCTAATGTCAAGCTAGGGGAGCAGAATCAAACGATCGTGGCTGGGGGGTTCACTAGGAACCGGAGGTGCAAGCCGAAGGAAGAACCTTCTCCCAAGTCCCTCCCTCTAACTGGTTGGATTGAATAGACAGAAGTAGATCAAATCGTTTCTTTATCTCAAGACGGGTTTTGGGAGTCTGTAGGTCTGTAGGCTAACCCACCTAAGGACAGGTTTGATTATTTGTATTGCAGGGCACCTTTCTTCCTCCAGTGTCTCATGAATCCTTCCACATATTACACGCATTCCCACTCTTTCCCTCCCGTTGTGAATTATCCTCAACATGACGATTATCCCGACTAGTACTGTAATCAGCCATCAGTTAGTTGGGATAACTCGGATTGGGGACAATTTCGGACCTCTGTGTTTAGGGTCTAACCCTGAACACTTTGATTATGATTTTTATCCTTCTCAGAGCCACATCGATTATAGATCGTCACCCTATTATGCACAACCTAATACGATCTACAATCAAGAAGGATACACTGATTCTTACCCATCCTCTGATTACACTGCCTTTAGGTCATCACCACCTTTTGAACAATTTGAAATGACCTATTATCAGGAAGGGTATAACGAACCTCAATTCGTTAATTCCCCTGCATTGACCCCAAACCCATCCAACCTTGAACCAACTCATTTGGTTCAAGGTAATCAGGTTCAAGATAAGGTTTTGGCTAACTTGAGGAATATCATTCAATCTTTAGAAGTTCAGCCAATACCTTGTATTGAGAGATTGGAGCCCCTGATTGAAATGATTGATGATTTGAACAAGTCTTTGTTGGATTGGCTCCAGGATGTTAAGGATAAGAACCCGGGTGAGTTTCTACTTGGGAAATTAGCGAAATTGAGGATGAGATTCGTGGTTACTTTGATTCAATCATGGGATGATTCCTAGGATGAACCCTCTTCAGGAAAGCCAATGACAGAACCTGCTCAGGCACCTTTTGGGGGGAACACGTGTTACGAGGCTGACCAGATCGAATTAAAGCAACCAATTAAGGATGATTTGATTTCTTCACCTGAGATCCCTGAGCCGGGGTATGAGGAAATGTATGTCTTCATGGATCAGAAAGTGACAGATGATTTTGGGACATACATTGATACGGATCCTGATTTCTTTGATGGTGAAGATTCAAGTTGCAAAGTCTCACACGAGTTTTCATAACACGATTTTTGTGAGACGATTGGGCCTGACCAATCTGATAGATCATTTGATAGCCCACTAATTGAGGAAACTGATCTTATTAGGGCACACATTACGGATCCAGAATCGCATTTTCTAGAGGATTCAATTCAATGCCCTGATTGTTAGTTACACCCCGTTGAGCTTATGATGATTCTATTTTTGAGATAATTAGACCCAAGTCAATTTTGATTCTGCCACATCATATAGACTTGGAGATTTCAGATGGGGTGATTAATATACAAGAGGTCCTGGAATTTGACATGCTGAATGAGGAGGATAGGAGCTGGGAAGTTCTGATTTGGGAAGTTAACTTTGGAGGAAATAGAAGATTGAGTCGAAGGGTGCCTATTAAGCTGAAACCATCAAACCAGGACCCTTTCGACATCTATTCTGAGGATGTCCAACCCAAGCACACATTCAATGATTATCCTTTTGAGCTTGAATTCTCTGTAACCCAACTTTTTGGTCTTGGGTTGCATCCTCATAAATCACAAGCCCGACCCCTCTTGCATTCTAATTTTAGGTTTTGGGTAATTTTTATCTAGAACCTAAGATATTCTCGATTATGGGGGATGGGTCTGCACCACAATCTGGTCCACATCTGTGGACATCTACTGACAGGTCAGAGGATTCTTATGTTTATTCTGATTCTGACCTGCACTTGTGAATTCTTCATTTCTCTTCTTTATATAGTGTGCCTAGCTGAAGGCACTAAACTCAACACATATACAGTTCTTTTTAGTTTTCATCTCGGAGCGGACTTGACATTCACGTAATTCAGGTACTTTCTACGCTTTTCCACTCTGTTTTATGTCTTTTTAATACAATGAGGACATTGCATTAGATAGGCATGGGGGGGTGGATATTCATCTCTGAATTCATTCATCAGCTCCGTAGATTTGTTTTAGTTTCTTTTATTAAAAAAAAAAATTGAATTAGGAAAGAGAACTTGGGTTTAAGAAAATTTTCAATCTTAGGAAATACTACATTATGATTTGAACACAAAGACCCTTCAGGTCTTTGGACTTAATCAACCCATGTATCCACTAAAATGTGGATTTATTTTTCGAGTTCTCGCCAACCTGAATTTTATTTTAATTGGAGTAAATAAGCTTGGGTGATAAGTACACAACTTACCAACCCACCCTCTGATTTGAGGGAATTTTGAGTTTCTAGCATCTACACACTATCTTGTCACTGACTCGTTGTTCGACGATTTTAACGGAAATTGGGTAGCTAATGAACCTTCTAGGGTGATATGGCTAGCAAGTTATCGTGGGTAATAGCCCATAGGTAGGTTGTCCAGAGCCCAGTCACTAGACCTTTCTCTTTTTCCTGCCCTTAGGTAAATCTTAGACCAAGGAAGCCACCTACTTAAAAAAAAGGAAATCAAAAAGAAAAGGAGAAAAGAGAAAAAAATAATAATAAACCACACTTCCCGCATGAGTATGGCTGGCAAGTTATTGGTGGTAACAGCTCATCGACCGGTTGTCCAGAACCCAACTCAATAAATGCACTAAAAATTCCCAAAACACTTAGGAAGAAGCAGAGAAGTAGAATAAACCAGGGAGATATACACTGGATTCACCCTTGTGTTGACCCTATAAAAAAGTAAAAGTAAGGAGAAAGCTACCGGTTGTAAAGATACACCTTTAGGCAGAATTCTTTTTAGGTCACCTAGAGGCGTAGAAATCCGAAGTCCATTTTAATTACCGGTCAAGGAGTCTATCACATTCACAATAAGATGCTTAAAACTCAGGGTTCTCATCAAATCTTAGGTGAGTTGAATGGCCGTAGAAAGTCACTCTTAAACCCTAAAATTTGAAAATCAAAAAAAATTAGAAAAGAGGAAATAGAGAAAAAGAAATTTTTCTTTGAATAAGGCAAGGGCTTGAAGCGGTCTGCATTTTGGCAGATACTTGAGCACTATTGTGTCTTTGAAAGTTCAGATCCTAAGTAGAAAATTTCTTTATGATCGAAAATAACTCATGCCCAAATAATCCAACCTAATTCTTTTATAAATAGCATATAGTTTTTGTTAGGGACTAGCAAAAGATAGGCATGGGGGTATGATGTAAATACATTTACACTACTTAAGATGTCTATTTATGCATGTTCGTAAGCATAGGATTTCATTGCATGCTATAAATATTGCATAACATGCATCATCTTGCATTGAGAGTAGTTTGAATAAAATGGAGGTTAATTGTCTCCTTTTATGTGCTTGGATATGGAAAACTTTTTATCAGGGCCTCGAATCGAAGATCCAATCGTACAAATGTGATCAGGGGGATGATTGGAGTTCAACGACTCCAAGATTGCCCTAATCAGGCATCTGTAGCATCAAATAGTGTCTGGGGAACCCTAGAAGATCAAGGGCCAAGATGGTGTAAATCCGCAATTGAAACGAAAACTCTGACAGCACGGATGGATTCGAATCGACGATCGCAGCCTAACGACGCAAAAATCGACTCAATCCGACACCCGTGGCACCATCTCGGCAACCCAATCACCCGCACGCAACCGCTGAAGCCCCCGCATCCACCCCTCTCCACCATTGGATCTCGATCCAACGGCTGTGAACGCATGCACCTCAAGTCGTCCGCATGACACAATCCTTCGCGTAGCGCAGCGGTCGCGAGGCGCTACGCGTTCACAAGACGTGGGTTCGACCCGCAGCGAGCAGGCGAAGGATGCGGGCGAGCGTCGGATCTTGCTCAGGCGGCCGTCTGTGCTCAATAGCGTCGACGCGCTATCGCACGCCCGCGCCTCACGCGGCATCACATGAGGGCGGGTGCGCGTTGAGGGTGGGCGAAGGCGCGATCTGGGCCATCCGATCTCGCAATCGGACGGCTGTGGATGGCTGAACGTGCGGCGAGCGTTAGGCGTAAGCAAACAAGCGAGCGCACGCGGGCAACAGCCACTACGCCCACGTTGGGGCTTTAGCGACGATTTTATCCATCACTAAAGACCCCGTATTTAATGTTTTAAAGATGTAATGTCCAATTTGCTCCCACTCCTTGCAACTATAAAAGGAGACCCCCTCCACACGAAATTCTCTTCCCTTCCTTCTCTTCTCTACCTCTCCAAAGCTCAAGAGAAGCTTGTCCCACACCCGGGATGCTTCTCGCGAGATAAAGTCCAAATTTTCGTCCCCCATCAGAAGTGGATCCCGCGACAATGACGACGTGCTGCTCCGTTCCCATTCTTCTACTTCGTCCTCCTTCGTCCAGGCGTCATCCCGTCCAGCTCATCCTCCAAGCGACCGTCGAGGAGGATATCTCTCTCCCCATTCTTTTTACTGCTTTCTAGAGTAGATTTACCGCTTTCTAGTGTAATCATTTTCCTACTTTCTAGTCGTAATATTTAGTGTAATGAACAATCCCTTTTGATATTGAATTCCTTGTTTATTCTACACCTCGTTTTGATTTCTGTTTGTAATATTCTCTCTTCTATTTATTGTAAATAGTTAGATAGTTTTAAATTGAAACAAACGCATAGTTTTTAAATCAAACGTCCGCCTCCCTGTGTTCGGCCCGGAATTTTCATTTCGGTATAAATTTTATTTGTTGAACACGAGTTCTTCGCTTTCAAACTACAACAACAGGTTTTCCCAAACCAAACATGTTAGCATAGCAATTCGTACATTCAACATGACCTAATTGCCTCTTCAAACCGTAGCTATAAATAGCCCTACGACCCCCACATGTTTCTCATCCCTTCCACTCTTCTCTCACCCCCTCCAAAGCTCTAAGAGCTTGTCCCAAACATGGGATGCTCCATTAGAGTTAAAATTAGAATTTTCTACCTTCTCATCCCCATTCACGGAGAACCCACAGTTGTCTTCTCACCGTCGTTCAGGAAGCGGATCTCACTGCGACATTGCCCTGCCCCATTCTCCGTAGTCTGTCGTGGTTCTCCTTCGTCCCACATCTCACCACCTTCATCTGGGTGCTCCATCAACGTGGCTCATCCTCCAAGCAACTGTTGAGGAGGATAACTTCTCTCCACCTTCTCTTTACCGCTTTCTAGAGTAGATTTACTACTTTCTAGTGTAGATTTCCTGCTTTCTAGTGTAACGAGCAGTTGTTACTTGTAATGAACATCACTTGATGATTATGAAATCTATGTGTATTCTACTTCTATTTGGTCTTTATTTGTAATATTCTCTCTCTCTCTCTTCTATTCATTATTCCTTAAGTAGGTAGATAGTTTAGATTTAATTCGACCAGCTAATCTGCTTCATAATAATAAAACAAATGCGATTTTTAATCAAATGTCCACCTCCCTATGTTTGACCCAAAATTCTTTTTGAGTTTCGATAAAATTTATCTGTTAATGGTTTTTCCCCGCAAATTGCACTACAACGATGGGTTTTCAAAACTCAAATCTATTTGCGACAATTTTTCCACCACAACATTTTAGCACCGTTGCCGGGAATTTTCCAATACAACAGCATCCCAGCCGTTGGATCTTGATCCAACGACTTTGGTACGAGGTCGCAGATGATGAGGTGTGCCCGCGGTTGCTCCTAGCTGGTGTTGGACGGCCTAGATGACACCACGTGGCACCATCTGGGTCATCCATCTTCTTTCGCTTGCAGAAGATGCTGCGGTACTCAAATCAAGATGATCTTGAGGTTGGTAGACTGCGATCATTGCTTTAGATCCATCTGTACAATCAAATTTTTCATCCGAAGCCTGTAAGGATGTCGCATTACCCCCTGGCCATTGGTCTTCTTCGGACTGCATACTGTGCTATGGGATTCCGATCTTGATGGTTTTTGAGGCATTAGACTCCGATTGTCATCCTGATCAGATCCATACGATCGGATCATTAATCCAAGGCCCTGAATGAAATCTCCTTCCCTCCTGGCCATGAAAGGATGTAATTAACCTAGAATTTATACATACTACTTTAAATGCAGAATGCAATATTTATAATATGGAGTGCATATCTAAGCCTAGGAACATGCATAAATAGGCATTTTATCTTAAATAAATGTATCTACATCATACCCCCATGCCTATCTTTTGCTAGTCCCTAGAAAAATCAAACTAAATGCTATGTATAAAAATAGAATTAGGGTCTAATCACTTAGGCAAGATTTGTTGATTACATTAGAAATTTTCAACTAAAGACCTAATTACAAAAATTCAACAGTGTCCGAGTATATGCCAAAATGCAAACCACCCAAGTCCTCGCCTTATTTTGAAAAAGGAAGATGCATTTTTTTTTTGCTTTTCTTCTTTTCTAAGTTTTTTGGATTTTTTTGAGTTTAGGATTTTCGGGGCAGCTTTCTATGACTACCCAATCCCCCAAGACTCAAAAAGAACTTTAAGTTCTAAGCATCTTGTGAAAGGTGATAAACTCACTAGGTGGCCAAACTTTAGGTTTCAACGACCCTAGGTGACCTTAAGAGTTTCTGCCGAAACGTTTATCTTTCCGATCGGTAGTTTTCTCCCTAGTTTTTTTTATATTTTACAGGGTCAACACAAGGTCAAACCTAGTGTATATCTCCCCGGTATATTCTACTTCTTTGCTTCTTTCCTAAGTGTTTTGGGAATTATTTGTGAGCTGGGTTCTAGACAACTAGCCAATGAGCTGTTACCACCAACCACTTGCCAGCTATACTCGTAGAGTGAAGTGTGGTTTATTTTATTTTATTTTATTCTCTTTTTTCTATTTTTTCTTTTTTTTTGGGTTTTTATTTCTATTTTATTTTCCCCAAGGTACTATACTTATCACCCTAATTTATTTACGAAATTAAAATAAAATTAACTTGGCGAGGACTCAAGACCAGGTCCACATTTTAGTGGACACCCGGGATGATTAAGCCCAAAGACCTGAAAAGTCTAAGTGTTCAGGTCCTATCATATCATTTCTTAAAGTTAACAACTCCTAATGCCTAAGTTCTCTTCTCCTAATTCTTTTCTTTTAAGAAAATAAAAGAAATTCCATGGAGCTAACAAAATAATTTCAGAATTAAGTATCCACCCCCCCATGCCTAAATGATGCAATGTTCTCATTGTAAAAATAAAGACATGAAAAGGGCGAAATAAACAAAATATCACCTAAATTTCATGAAAATCCGATCAGCTCTACAGAGAGAGGAGTATACACTCATGCTAAATTTATTGCCTTTAGCTAGGCATAATATACAAACAAAGAAGAGGTTAGGATAGGTGTCCACAAATGTGGACCAGATTATGGTGTAGGCCCACATGCCCCAGGGTCAAGTGGTTCTAAGGTTCTGAATGAAAACCACCCAGAATCGAAGATTGTTGTGTTTGCAGGGTCAAGCATGTGGTTTTGTGGTGTACAACCCAAGTCTAAAATGCCAGACAATGGGTAGAGCTGGTTCAATAGGTTCAGATGTCCTTTTAGATTTCAAGTCAAAAAGATAATCAATGATTCTGAACTTAGGTTGTTCATCCTCAATGTCAAAATTATCATGAGGGTCCTGGTAGAAGGTAGGTGGCTTTAGGTCAATAGGAAGCCTTAAATCCAAAATTGTATTTCCCTCATAATTAGCCTCCCAGATTTTAACTTCCAAAATCCTATCCTCCAAGTTCAAGAGTTTAGTTTTCAGGACCTCAAGATCATTGTACACCCCATCTAAAATATCCAAGTCCAACAATTGTGGTTGAATCAGGATTGACTTGGGTACAATGATTTCCAAATCAAAATCATAATCAATCCCTTCGAGCTGTGGTTGAGAGATGGGGCCAGTGATTGAATATTCTAGTAAATCAGGATTCAGATCATAAGTCATAGAATAGATCCACAAGAAGCTCATCGTTGTGAAAATTTGCTAAAAGATCTATACAAATTGAAGGCATAGGGAGTTATAGTTTAAGGTCGGTGATTACGTCTTTCTCCAGGTCTCACCCATGAAGGGCATACAACGATTTGGGTGAAGGGTAAGCTAGAGCTAAGATTCATGGGACTATTTGAGATCCTCGAGTGGGTATTGCATACTAGGTCACCCTACCACCAAAGTTGGTTGGCATTCATGAGGTGTTTTATATCTCCAACCTAAAGAAGTATGTTTCGGACCCGAGTCACATCTTGAGCTACGGCAAAGTCATGATCGAGGAGAATCTAACCTACCATGGGCATCCTATGCATATCTTGGACCGCATGGTCAAGAGGTTGAGAAAGAAGGAACTACATCTATTCAAGGTACTTTGGAAGAGCCAAAAATACGAGGAGGCAATCTGGGAACCTAAAGCAGACATGGGAGAACAGCAACCAAAATTACTCACTTGCATGTTTTGAAATCGTACTTTCATTTTCTTTAAGGATGTTACACCTCTGTAAGGTTGTTATGGACTTCCTATTTATCCATTTTGTTTACACGTATAACATTACTCAAGTTTCAACATAGAAACTCCCTTTAAGGTTGTTATATTTGTTATGAACCAAATCTGAATTTGAGCCCCAATTGAGACTAAGCATGTGAAGATGAACATATCAACGCTTATTGGATGCAAATCAAGCCAACATAGCCCAAAAATGGGGAAATGTTGGTTTTGGTCAACCCTAGTCAACCCTTGACTAAACTTCACTCTGAAGATGTCTTGTATGGTACTATTGGATTCCTCTTGTCTTAAGTTTTCCAACGGTTCCTATTTCACGAAAATTTGAATTGTGTAGCAAAGTTACGCACAAAACATGTTTAACGAGGGTGTAGGTGTATGTAAATCAAATCCAGGAGTCCTGAGGGTCATCTTTGTTGAAATACGAGTTCTAAGTCATTTTAAAGGTGATTGCATCATTTTTGATATATTAAAACCTATTGGGGTCAGAACGGGTCATAGTACCTCATAAAATGCAAAAAGTGTACATTTTTAATTAACCCTTGGTCATGACTTCTCAAAAGAGGATCATATGTGGTACCACTGAATTCCTCTCACTGTAAGCTTTCCAGCAATACTTGTTTTGCATGAATCTGATATGCATAGCTCGAGTTACGTAAAAAATAAGATGAATAGGATTGAGGTAGGACTGAACTAATGTCATGGGGTATTTTTGTCATTTTAGGGCCCCACTTCTCCTAAACCCTATTTATATTAGTAGCCTATATAAATCTCTAATTAGGGCTTTGGATAATTAATCCCCTCCCTAAGCTTCACACATCTCAAAGAGAAGGATGAGAGAAAGGAAAAGAAGAGATGAAGGTAGGAGAGGTAAAGAGGCCCCGCTGCGGCCGGTACGTGGAGCGTAGGTGCATGCCTGGGTAGCTCATGTGGAAGGAAGCAAGGTGCCACACGAATGTCCCACGGGCATCATGCAGGAGAAGCACACTCGTAAAGATGTGGACACGAAGGATCACATGTGCAGGCACACGTTTTAATGTGAGTGTGCGTAATCCAATGGCTGAGATCGCGCGTGCGGTAATCTGCATGTGTACCAATGGCCCAACGAGCATGCAACATGTGGTAGGCACGTGAGGGGGTGCTAGTTTAAGTGAAACGATGATCCAAGACTAGTATAGGCTTAGTTCAGTGACACCTTTGCACTCTTTTGGTTAGTTGAGGCCTTCTCAACATCAGATTTTGACAAATAAGGTATTATTGGATTCATATTTTCATAATATACATTCTTATACCCTTAAAAGTATAATTTTACCATGATTATGATGTGATAAATCTAAAATAGTTTCTTAGTGACCTACTAACCCATAACTTGTCATTCTAGTTCAAGGGGTATCGTGCTTCAATTTCGATGAGCCACTCGTCATTAGAATCGTCTCGAGGCAAATATTTACTTGGCGAGTCTTAAATACACATAAGAATTGATACATTACATTTTTTACCCTTGGATACTCCTATAATTGCATTTTTGACCTTATTCCTCCCATGTTTAGCATAGAGTTGACACCCAGAGCATGCGTAGGACTTAAGGAGGCGCAGGTAGTATTCGGTACCTCTGTTCTGATTTCTCAGAGTCTCTGTAACCCCTCAACAACCCTAGAGAGAGTAGCCTTACGTTTCCTTTCCTATGACACTAGTTATGCATTAGATGCTAGTTTTGAATTCTTATTGCTTTATTATACCCCCTCTTGCTGAGTACTTAAGTCCCACATACTTAAGAAATTATCTGGGTATTGAAATAAATAATTAGCAAATGCCATTGCATGGTCGGACGACTAATTAATTAATGATGCATGTTTGGACTAAGAAAATAATGTACGTGATTCCTTCTGTTAATTAAATGAGAACTCTAATTGGTTTATTGATAATATTAGTCCAATGCATAAATACTCATGATACCATGCTACATGGAATTAATATGAATTATGAAAGAACATGCTTGAATGAAAGAAACCGAATTACCCATTAACATTTTTGTTACATTGATTAATGGAAACAGTGAATGATAATGGGTTGGTCAACTTGAAAATTGTGATATTGGTTGGAATTCAATCTCGTGCTTGGTATCAACAACACGACTGGCCATATGTGGTATCAACAGTGTGACTAGCTATACTAGTTAGAGGTAGAACTGGCTTAAGGAGTGAACGAGCCTCTTTGCAATGTTTTGTTAGGCCATTTGGCCAACTAGCTAGCTAGGTGTCATGGGTACATGTTACTTTTACGAGTGGTTGGTGTTGTCGCTTTCACATCCTGTAGTGGAAATGACTGGCTGTGTGCCAGTGCAGGGTAGCTCCCCGCATGCGTATCACACGGGTCGTAGTCAACACTTCATCTAGGCTGCGACCTTGTGACAGTTAACTAGATAGTAGAGTAAGTGCAAGCCATCCTCCCAACTAAGGGGGTGTACAGTTTCAACTCTACTATTTAGAATACCAGATCGAGATCTCTTCGAGCCTTCTGAGGGAAATGATTTGGATAGATTAATAACCGAAATATGGGAAGGAATAGATAAATTGGATTAATAAATAGAAAATCAAAATAATTCAGAATAATACCCATTTCCATTATTTTCTACAATTACTTTAGTTATGTTCTCTTATCTGCTATTTCTGCTACTCTCTTAGCATTTATTGACATTTCTTATGGACTCTGAATTCAGGATTTGGTGAGATATTGCCAAATTCTTTGGCTGTTGCAACTAATGGTTCTAATAGGAGTGCAACAACGTAGTCATGGTAGATGTCATCATATTACTTTCTACTTTCTTCAATAGTATTTAGATTCAATTTTCTTTAGTTATGTACTTGCACATATGATAGCTACAAATGTTTATTTGGCATTATTCTGTTTAGTTAATTTCTTCTTTTGTTGTTATATATGTGATGTGATGCACTATACATGATTATTATATTATTTTGTGTTTATATGCTAAATGACCAGGTCTAAAGGTGAATTATAAATCAACTTGGGTTCATACCAAGGTTAGGGCTTAGGTCATAACGATTATTGACCAACAAAATTTGATTGGAGAAAGGAAATAAGGCAATCCAAATGTCCTCTTTCAGAGGAAAAACAATTGCATATGGCCTACACCACACCCAAGAAGATCTAGGGGGTGTCCACATCAAATTCAATAGCTGTAAGGGAATAAGGAAAGACAGAATTGGTGGACCACTATTGGGAAGGGAGAACAATTGGTCACGCCCTACACCGCACCCAAGAAAATCTGAGGAATGGCTAGATTAAATCCATCAACTACAAGGGGAGATTTGATAGGCAAGGAAAGACCACCGATTGAGGACTTTAATGCCTACTTGCTTCTTGCCCAAGCCATGCTATGTAGATAGAAGCAAGGGATCGTACTTTACATTGACATCTACATTAAAGAATGAGGGACACCAAACCCTAACATGTAAAATGAACATCACAAGCAAACAAGAACAAAAATTGAATAGGGAGAACTCGATGAAGCAAAACCCTTACACGTTAATCACAAAAGGGTGTAGCATAAGACATTGTCGAAAATCCTAGGTCCGGTTACAACATGACAAAGAATTAATGAGGGATTCCACTCTCAACAAAGAAGAAAATAGCCATGTGAAGGATAAGAAACAATGATTGGATCAGAGAACACGACGAAGATGAGAAGAACCAACAAAGAAAGGGCACCAACATCCCCCACAATGGATGGACCTACATTGCCAGAGATGAAGCTCTCTGCTGGAGGAGGAACATCATGTGTAAGAAAGACGTAGCCCTCGAGAGAGAGATTTTAGTCGTAGCCGAGGGGCTCGAGTGGATTTTGGGGGAGGGGGTAATCAATGGATTTTGGTGAAGAAAAATCAGGGTTTCAAGAACCCGTCATTGTAGTTCGCAAAACATGTTATCAAATACAATTTTTAACCAAAACTCTGAGGGAGTCCCAGGTCAAACACATGGAGGTGACGTTTACTTTTGTTGAAATCCTCACTTCGTTTTGTTTCTTTTTGGTGTTTTTGAAATAAAAAGACAAGCGAGATACCTTCACAAAGTGGAGAAACAAATATGATATTTCACCATGTCATTCAAATTTCTATTGGAATATGATAAAATATAAAAGACATAGGGGTGAGAAGAAATCTCCCAAATCGACTATTTAGAGAGACGACGGCGCTTGGCGGCAGCTTGGACGAAGAGGGTGAGGTGCTGGACGACGGAGGTGAGATGCAGGAGGACGTTGAGTAGAGGAATGCTTCACCAAGGCTTCAGGATGGGGATGAGGAGCTAGAGATGATCTTCTATCGGAATGGAGGTGGGA
This sequence comes from Thalassia testudinum, assembly GCA_037157565.1. NCBI lineage: Eukaryota > Viridiplantae > Streptophyta > Magnoliopsida > Alismatales > Hydrocharitaceae > Thalassia > Thalassia testudinum. The sequence goes on along the minus strand of JAZHRO010000062.1, from coordinate 17,210,338 downwards.
GGATGGCTCCAAGGCTTCTTATGAAGGTGGTGAGATGGAGGACGAGTATGTGGTGGGGTCTAGGAGCATTACACTAATAAGAGGCCTTTGGAGCTTGGGAGTAAGCTCTAATGGAGCTTTGGAAAGCCATTAGAGCTTAGAAGTAGGTGGGAGTAGAGTAAGTAGAGATGGTTTGGAAGGGAAGGGGTTATGGTGTTTATATAGTGGTGGAATGGAGGTGTTTTGTGCACACGAGTCTTCAGCGACATTTTAAACATCGCTAAAGACCTACCGGGGGTGTCGCTATACATTCAAGCACCTTGGCTGGAGTGAGGAGGCACGACTACAGCTGGAGTAGTGCGAGATTGACAGCCGTTGGATCAGGCGCGGATGGATGAGATCGTAAGGAGATCGCGGGCGCTCGTGGATTCAAATGCACATGCATCGCTGGCAGCCGTTGGATGAACCATTGCACGGCTAAGGGCACCTACAAATCGTGTTCTCGTAGTCATTCAAATCACACGCCCGCTAGTCGAGGAAGCATCCCCACCATTCAATCTTGATCGTGTGGCTGAGGAGCATGCGTGGATCACACCTCTCGCGAGATTTGAATCGCGCACATAGCGCGATCATGAAGATCAAACGACGGATGATACACCCAGTCGACTTAAATGAGTGCTCCAGATGGTGTGCATCTGCCTGGCCATGCGTCTATGTGTCTTCGAGTGGCATTTCCTCGCACGTACGCAACGCTAACCACTCGATCAAGATCGAGTAGTCCAATTTCTTCGGGCGATGAAGAGGGCGCAGCGGATTGAGGCTCGAACCCGCACCTCTTGTTTAAGGAGTTGGTGCACTACCATTTGGCCAATGTGTTGGATGGTTGTGTGGAGAGCAGTGCGGTCGCGTGCCTCGATCATTGGATGAAGATCCAATGGTTGTGATTAGATCTTCCTTGAGGTGCTTTTGGAGGAGGGTAGATGTTGTTTGGGTGATTCTCAGCCATTGGATCTCAATCCAACGGTTGGAATCCTCTCCTTGAGGTGAGACTTAAGGCTACGGTTCATGTTGGGCAGCCTGGATGGCACCATGTGGCACCATCTGGGTCATCCATCTCCTTACTCTTGTAGAGGATGTTGCGGAGCTCTGATTGGAGTGATTTTCACGCTGACGGACTATGATCGTCGCTCCAGATCTATCCGTACAATCGGATTCTTCATCCGAAGCCCATAAAGATGTCGCACTGCCTCATAACCATATAAAATGTTGGAATTAATATACAAAATATACAAACTATCCTAAATGTAATGCAAGGAATGTTATGTAATATTTATACTTTGATATGCAATGCTAGACCAAGGAACTATCATAAATAAGCATTTTATCATGAATTCATGTGTGTTTATCAGGGGGTGGATGAGGTGCAAGGGGTAGAGGGAGCAATGTGAGAAAGGGGAAGTTTAAAAAATAGGGTTAATGGAATGAACATGAAAAAATCAAATGAAATATGGGAATAACGTAATTCCTACCTTGAGGTGGAATTGCTTAATGCCGAAATAAAACCCTATTTTCTTTTGGCCTTAAAAGGCCCAAACAAGGAATATGGGAGGTGATGAGGTGTGGTTCATCATAGCTAAAATGCCAAAGTTAAGCTAGAATATAGGTTAAACACCATCTTATTAACATGATAAATGAGTTAAGTGTGAGAATTAATGAAAAAGACCTAAAACACTCAATTTGTGCTAAAAATGCATAATTAGGTCAATTTTTAGAGATGATCTATTAATTAAGTAAATGGATGATCCAAATGTCAATTGAACACCAATTTAACCTTGAATAGACAAATCAATGGTTGAATTATGCTCCAATATGTTCAATTAACATAGCATTAAAATCTCATTGCATTAGACATCATTTGGACCTTGGATTACATGCATTTCACTTAGGTCCTCTTAGCTTCACATTTCTTCACATAAAAAGTCATGAGGACTCATTTGTAAGCCTCTAGGGGCCTTCTGGTTACATTTTCTCACCACTTATGGGTTTTTCTACAAATCTTCTATTGTTTCGACCATTTAGGCTCTTTGCATAATATTCCCAATACACCTGCTGCAACGTTCTTCACAAGTGTTCTTCATGAAGAACTCGAGCTCCTGCAGCTGTCCGTTCTTGGCACACTTGATCAATGGTGGATCTTCCACCAAAGCTCCATCGCCAATACAAGCACCTTCGCACCTCGATCCAGATCTGATCCTACGGCCTGATTTGTCTCCAAAACATCCCGCACTCTCCTCCATCACATCCCCACCATTCAAACCAAATGCACCCTTCCCTCTAATCTAGTGCCTTGACCCTCCCTTACACCTATTTAAGCACCTCCATAGCCACTGCGCACCAGCATTAACTCTCGCCCCGCCCAAGTTGAACCCTTCGTCCATCTCTTTAGCTCCTTTTCCCCTTCCTCAACTGTTAGTGACAGTGGTGGTTTTCTTCTACCTCACTTTGTCGCCACAGTAACCCACTATGGATCCAAGGACCTCATTCTCTCTGCTAGAGGTTCTCCTCCCCTTTTGTCACTACAGTGACCAGCTACACCCCAGGAACCCCATTCCTCTATTACTTAGGCCTTTACTCACTTTCGTAGATTAGTGTATTGCTTTCTAGTTATATTTACATGCTTTCTAGGGTAGTTTAGTAGGATTAGATAGTTAATTCATAGATTGATTCTTAGATATAGGAGTAGAATAGATTTTCGCTAATCCACCTTCTCTAATCTATTCATATCAGAGGAGATGAATCCACTCACCCATTGTGTTCATTGATCTTCCCCCTTGAAAAGATGATTTTCATTTTTTATGTTGTTTTGCACATAAAATGATGTGTCGTATTTGCTTACATGGTAGAAAATCACTTTTCAAAACAATTAAAATAACCACTCAATGAGGAGTGAGTCATCACCACGGGGAGTAATGGACCTATCAAAACTCGCACGAGTCAAAAGTAAATGTTCACTATTGATTTCCTCCAAAAATCAAGCCAAAATCCCCTTTAGATTAAGAAATCAATGCAAGATAAAGTTGGAATCACATTTACGAGAAAGACAAAGGATATGATCATAAAATCAACATAGATATTCATAAATCAAAAATTCCTCTCTCCTCAATGGCACATAAATGCAAATTTTATTATCACCCAAAATAGAGGAGCTTTTTCCACTTGCTCGCGAGCGCACATGGAGCGATGGCTAGTCACGAGGAACTCACCAAAGGACGAGTGGAGGATAGCGGGGATCCAATGTTGGTGACAGCTCAGTGAATGGCTGCCTAAGCTGACAGGACGAAGGAGTGGTCAACGGTGGGTGCCGTTAGCTGCTGCAATGGCGTGGAGCACGCAACAGCCTACGAGCACGTGTTCTGCGCACGCGAGGTGAGGGTGTCAGCAAGGAGGAGAGGTCAGTGGCAGTGGACGAGCGAGGGCACGTAGAGGCAGCGACGTGCGGGAGTGAGTGGAAGGTGTGGCGAGCAGGGCAACGCACTAGGCATGCACAGAGCTACAAGTGGACAAGGTGGCCACACGTGCAGGCGGGTGGCGTGCTGCGTGCAGTGACGCACGCGAGGAGGGTGGCGGCTAGTGGCTTCAACAGCCGTTGGCCACTTGGAGTGATGCGAGGTTGGTGTAGGTGTTGGGTTTCTTTCACCCGTAGCAGGAGAGGAAGAAGAAGAAACAAAGAAGGAAATGAAGATGGTGGTGGTGGTGGTGCGTGGACTAGATGGTGCTTGGTTCACGGTGGTGGAAGTGCAAGACTCTACGGATGGCGATGTGGGCTATCACCCCACACGCTCAAAGCTTTGCCACGGTTGAGACCCACAGTGGCAGAGTGGGAGTAGCTTCAAGCTCTACACAATGTTGGGATGAAGTTGATGACCTCCTCAACTCAGTCTCAAGAAGCCTCGTCTTATAGCTGCTACGAAGAGAAATGGATGGATAGGGATATGGAGAGACGGTGAACATGTGCAACAAAGAGCCACTTTCCTTGGCCATGAAGGTGTGGAGGTGGAGGAGCATTGCAAGTGTTGTGAAGAAGAAGAAACATAAAAAAAAATTAATTTTAGGTAAATTTATAGATGTTACCCCATGAATGCATTAATGCTATTTACATAAAACAATGCATGTAATATGTTGAATGCAAACTAAAGTTAATGCATGCTATCCTAACTCAGTTCTAAATGTTATTATCAATGCATATAATGCATGAAATAGGCAATTCTATGTTACCCTATTTACATTCTAATATATGCTATATAAATGTACATGTTAACTTAATGCTAGGCATTAAAATACATAAATAGTCCACAAATATGGGCTCATCAAATGCCCCCATGCCTAGTTTTAGCTAGTCCCTAGCAACATCTATGAAGAATTCCTAAGTTCTAGGCTAGAATTAACAGTCAGGATGCCTTATTATATCTCACCTCTAAAGATTTGTTGAAATACTAACCTTAGACCTTAAGGTATCCAAGTGCTAGTCAAAATTCAGACTTGATTTGCTTCAGTTTTGGGTCTCAAGCAATGGTTTCTTAAACTTCTAAGTTTATCCTAGAGTTTGTAAATCTCAAAAGTTAAAGTGTCAGTGCTCAGTGTATAATTTGATTAATGGGCATCCACACTTGTTCTTCCCATACGTTCCCAGGATCGGACTTGCCCTTCACCTACCTAGACCTACCTAGGTTCAACCATACTTAGACTTGACAACTTTCTCCTCACTTTTCTTTTTTTTATTTCGAGATCAATACAAGAGCGAACCCAATGTATATATCCTCAACTATTTCTCCATTTTTTTTTGCCATAATTCTAGTACTAATATATAACGAGGTACTTTTTATTCTCAATGACACATGTAACGAGGTGTTATTTCCCTCTTTTTTTTTATTCTCCATTTCAATTTGTTTTTCTGGTGAGTGGCTCTCCTTCATCCTTTCTAAATGCTTCACCTAAGTAAAATCTAGGAAGACTCGGGGTGCAAGGTTGGGCTTTGGACATCCCACACCCAGGGGTTATTGCATGTGACATGCCAACCATACCCCGCAAGGATCTCTATTAAGATTGAATATAAGTTAAGGTGCATTAATTTAGAGTCCCTAACCTCGGTTCTGACAGAACCCACGGTAAGCTCTCACAAGGTTGCCCCAATTTCAAGTTCATGTATGTGAAAAAGGCACTTTGGTTTCAAGGGTCCCCAAACCAAAGAATAAACAGAGAAGTTCTATACTTCCTAAGCCCTTGACTTAATACATCAACCTCTCAAGTACCTCAATTACTTGAGGCAAAATTCATATATTAACAAATACTTAGATTTTTAAGCCAAACTAGCCCTAAGGGTCTAAGACTAATATCTCTTCATTATCTCCTGAGGCAACACATTTAAGGCCTTATCTCATCATTCGTTCCAACCCAGAACTTTAGGTAACTCATCTACAGAGTTTGTTGGGACTAACCAATTAAGCTCAACAAATTAAAACCATTTTTTAATGCAATATGAATGCATGAATGCAATATGTATACATACTATAAACAGATGCCTCAAGTCCTATCCCCCCATGCTTGGTTAAAACAATGTCCTCATTGGAAGTACAATAGCCAAGGGAAGATGTTACCTGAGGCGAAGAGTCAGAGGAGCTAATGTTGGTGCAAGGGCACCACAATCATTAATTTTGATGATAATAAAACACTAGTTATTTAACATTTGCAATTTGAGTTTATGAGTTTCAGGAAAATTGCAAATGGATACAAGTGTGAAGGAGCTCAAGCTTGTGTCCATGGTGGATTCAAGGAGCTTGATGGAGGCGAAGGAGTTTCGCGTGGAGAGAGAGCTTGAAGGCAACAAGAATAGGATAGACATTCCATTCTATGTATTTTTATTCTTATCATTTTTGTATCATTTTGTCCTTTGCTTTTTATTTCCTAGATATTTTGTTAAAGAGCCTCAAAGTAACAAATTAGTAGTCCTAGAACACTTACTCAACCCTAGGATACTAGACATCTCGTAGAGAACTTAGAAAACCAAAATAGGTTTCAGACAGCCTGATCAAACGTCCAATCTGGACATCACGCATAAGACATCTGATCTTAGACTTTAAGACGTCTGATGGTTTAATCAAATGTCCAAACACTTAGGCTGGACTTAGTGCTTTTTGTCTATTGATTCAGACGACCAGCCCTTAGTCCAGACATCTAAGGACCTTGCCAAACATCTGAGAACTTTACCAGACGTCTTACTAGAAGATCGTTGACTTGAGAAATCTAATGGTTGAGGATTAACTCTAAAGATGATTCACGCTCACTTTCAAACGTCCGTAGTGTATCCCAGATGTCTGATAAGTAGACGTTAGGCTAGGATCTGACCCTAATTACTTCTTCAAACCTTATAGCTGTTTATGCTTCAGGAAATCCATTCCCACAGTGATTTGTGTTTCCAGACATCCAGACCTAATGCCAAATGTCTGATCTGTCGTCTATACAACTTAGCCTAGAACCCTATTTCGATCTTAACAAAATAGGAAGGAAACTTATTTAGAATTAGACGTCTGATTAGTTTTCCAAACGTCTTAAAACACTTCTTTAGACGTCCGTCATGATATAACCCAATCCAGATCTTCTACCTTTCTAGATCAGACGACCAATCCCAAGATCAAATGATGGACCAGACATCTGATAATAGATTTAGACATCTGATAACTCTGTCAGAATCATAAATAACCCTAATTTCAGCCTGATTTGCCTTGGGATTATTCCCAATGGCTAAAAAAGGCTTCTAAACCCTTCTTAAGGCCTCTATAAATAGAGGACCTTGCTTTGTTACACACACTTAAGAAACATTACTTCCACTCATATTGTGTCCAAGAGGAGAAAGGAATCATCTAGAAGTGTTGTTGCTCTCCAAACCCTTGTCCACACTCTTAAGAGTTTCATTGTCGCTGCACACCTGCTCTCCCATCCTCACATTGGAGAGCACTGTTTGTGCCCTTGCGTGGTTCACGCACTCCATGTCAATAGCCAGCGCACTTCCATCAAAGGAAAGTTTCTGTTGCCTATAGTACCTAGTTTTAAATACTTACTTTGTGGCTCTATAGGATTTTGTATTATTGTCTTTGGTTGGGTATTCACCTTGCGAATTCCCGTCTCCCTCGTGAGACAAAATACTCCTCATGAAGAGGAGGTGTTTGAGGTACGCTACTCTCATTTAAGTAGTGTGGTTGTAAGAGGTTGAGTCACTCTCATTTTAAGTGACAAGGTTAGTGGATTTAATCAACTAGGTCGATCGAAAAATCCTAAATCGAGAGATTTAGGTGGTGATTTTTACCCAGGTTTGGGTTTCCACCTAAAAATACCTTGTGTACTTTGATTGCATTCTTTTGTGAGATTGATCATTTATATTTCCTCATTTTATCTTTATCACGCAAATCTCACCCCATCCATCAGAACCCACACTTAGTATCAGAGCAAGTCTTGTGACATCGGCGTAACACACCAGCGAGGATCAAATCATGAGGGAAGCATTTTCGCAATGAGATCATCCAAGGGGAAGTCTACTACCCGTCCGCCATTCTTCGACGAGGGCAACTACCCTTACTGGAAGCTCCAGATGAAGACTTGGCTCCAAGCAAATGACTACATGATATGGCAGCGATGCGAAGTGCCATACGTCATCCCAGAAAGGCCTGTGGCAAGTTACTTCCAACAACAAACTTGAGAACTTTTGCTCAACGCCAAGACGATGAACGCTCTCTGTTACGCATTGAGCCTAGAGGAATTCAATCAGATCTCACAATGCGCCACCGCATACGAGATTTGGAACACATTAGAGGTAACACATGAGGGCACCTCAAAGGTAAAGGCTTCTAAAATTAACATTCTTTCTCAAGATTTTGAATCCTTCTCTATGAAGTCTAATGAAACCTTGAGTGAGATGTATACTAGGTTCACTCTCATAGTGAACAACCTCAAGTCTTTAGGAAAGAACTTCATAAAGGGGGAGCCTCAAGGAAAGTTACTCCATTCCCTTAGACTGGAATGGGAATAAAAGGTCACTGCCATAGAAGAAGCGAATGAAGTTGAAGAACTCAACATGGAGGATCTCATAGGCAATCTCATGGCCTATGAGATGCAGATGAAGAAGGACACACCAAAGCCAAAGCCAAGGAAGGCCCTCGCCTTTAAAGTCGCTTCGGACAGCAAGGTAAATTCTGATGACGAGGATTTTAGATTTTTATTTTAAAAAATTTATAAGTTTTATAGGGATTCAAAGACTGAGGAAAAGGAGAAGATGGAGAAGAAGGAAAGCCTAAGACATTGCTATCATTGCAACGAAAAAGAGAATTTTCGACCTGAATGTCCTCTTCTCAAGAAGGAGAAGAAGAAGGAGAAGTATAAGAAGAAAACATTCCAAGCTACTTGGGATGACTCGACCTTAAAGGAAGAAGAAGAGGAGGATCCCGAGAAGAAAAATGAAGTCGCTTGCATGGGCTTCATGGCCATCACAAGCGATGACAAAAGTGAAGATGACAACAAAGAGGTAAACTCTTTTAATGAATTACAAGATGCTTTTGATGAATTATATGGACTTGTAAGTCACTTAAAATAGAAAACGAGAGCATTAAAAAGAATCTTAGTTTTCTAAAATCTGAAAATGATATATTAAAAATTAAAGTTAGGGATCCAGAAATTAGTCCTAACATTTCTAAAAAGGATGACTTGTTAGAAAATAATAACCTAATAAATGAAAATAGTAAATTGATTGAGGAGAACACTAGTTTAAAAATGGAAATTTCATATTTAAAAATCAAGATGCATGTTATTGAAAAGGAACTAGCTAGTCTAAATGAAAATTCAGACAGTCTTTTATGTAAATTAAAAGCTAGTCTGAAAGTTGAGAAAGAATCTCCTTCAAGGAGACCCGCTAACAAATCCAGATTCAAGCTAACTTGGATATCGAAAGATCAATTAGAATCTTGTTTTATAGGTTTCAAAGGAAACTACAACATGAAGGATTGGACCTACAAGCTCAAGGGTGGTCAATTTGAATTGGAAGGACTAAAGAATAGACCAAAGAAGAAGACGAGAAGATCAATGAGAAGACCGGCAGGTGATCTAACCGCCATGCATTGATCGCTCAATTGGAGACCGGCACTGTTGCCTGAACCTCCAAGCTTCGGATTGGGGCCCCATTCATTTTGGCATCAACCTCCATTTGGGTCATGCTATTGGCCTTGGTAAGTGAGGTAAATTCTTTACCCTCTACTTTATGTTAATTGGTAGCATTTAGATAGGGGGAGATAAAATTCACAAGCTATTTGTCCATCATTAAGGGGGAGAAAATTTTCCTTCATTTAGATAGGGGGAGATCTCAAAAGATAACATAGCTATATTTTCATTAGAAACGGGGAGATAATTACATAGCTATCTTGCTATATAAAAAAGATGGAATTAGAAGAGCATGTTTTAAGGGAGAGTATAGGATAAATGATTAAAAGTTACTAAACCTTTTTTATAATGTCAAAACAGGGGAGAATTTTTTTTTAGATTTATATTTATGGTTTTATCATCATCAAAAAGGAAGGGATTGTTGGTGCAAGGGCACCACGATCGTTAATTTTGATGATAACAAAACACTTATTATTTAACATTTACAATTTGAGTTTATAAGTTTCAGGAAAATTACATATTGATACAAGTGTGAAGGAGCTCAAGCTCACATCCATGGTAGATTGGAGGAGATTGATGGAGAAGGAGTTTCGCGTGGAGAAAGAGCTTGAAGACAAGAAGAATAGGATAGACATTCTATTCTATGCATTTTTATTCTCGTCATTTTTGTATCTTTTTGTCCTTTGCTTTTTTTTCCTTAGATCTTTTGTTAAATAGCTTCAAAGTAACAAAACAGTAGTCCTAGAACACTTACTCAACCCTAGGATACTTAGACATCTCGTAGAGAACTTAGAAATCAAAATAGGTTTCACACAGCCTGATCAGACATCCAATCTGGACATCAAATGTCTGATCTTAGACTTTAAGATGTCTGACTGTTTAATCAAACATCTCAACACTTAGTGCTTTTTGTCTGTTGATTTCAAATGACTGGCCCTTAGTCCAAACATCTTAGAAGACGTCTGAGGACCTTGCCAAACGTCCAACTAGAGGACTGTTGGCTTGAGAAATCTAATCATTTAGGATTAACTCTTAAGATGATTCACACTCACTTTCAGACGTTCGTAGTGTATCCCAAATATTTGATAAGTAGATATTAGGCTAAGATCTGACTTTAATTACTTCTTCAGAACTTATAGCCGTTTGTGCCTTGGGAAATTCCATCCTGCAATGATTTGTGTTTCCAGACGTCTAGACCTAGTGCCAGACGTCTGATCTGTTGTCTGTGCAACTTAGCCTAGAACCCTGTTTCGATCTTAACAAAATAGGAAGGAAACCCATTTAGAATTAGACGTCTAATTAGTTTTCTAAATGTCTTAAAAAACTTCTTTAGACGTCCGTCTTAATCTAACCCAATCCAGATCTTCTAACTTTCTAGATCAGACGACCAATCCCTAGACTAGACGATGGCCCAGACATCTAATAATAGATTTAGATGTCTAATAACCCTACCAGAATCATAAATGACCCTAATTTCATCCTGATTCGCCTTGGGATTATTCCCAACGGCTATACAATCCTTCCAATGGCTAAAAGAGGCATTTAAACCCTTCTTAGGGTCTCTATAAATAGAGGACCCTTGCTTTGTTAAACACAACTAAGAAATACTACTTCCACTCATATTGTGTCCAAGAGGAAAAAGGAATCATCTAGAAGTGTTGTTGCTCTCCAAATCCTTGTTTACACTCTTGAGAGCTTCATTTTCGCTACACACTCGCTCTCCCATCCTCACATTCAAGAGCACAGTTTGTGCCCTTGCATGGTTCACGCACTCCGTGTCAATAGCTGATGCACTTCTATCAAAGGGAAATTTCTGTTGCCTATAGTAGCTAGTTTTAAATACTTACTTTGTTGCTCTATAGGATTTTGTATTATTGTCTTTGGTTGGGTATTCGCCTTGCGAATTCCCGACTCCCTTGCGAGACAAAATACTCCTCGTGAAGAGGAGGGGTTTGAGGTATGCTACCCTCATTTAAGTAGTGTGGTTGTAAGAGGTTGAGTCACTCTCATTTTAAGTAACTCGATTAGTGGATTTGATTGACTTGGTTGATTGAAAAATCATAAATCGAGAAGTTTAGGTGGTGGTTTTTACCTGGGTTTGGGTTTCCACCTAAAAATACCTTGTGTACTTGTGATTGCATTCTTTTATGAGATTGATTATTTATATTTCTGCATTTTATCTTTATCACGCAAATCTCACCCCCTCTGTCAGAACCCATAGCAAAGGCTCCTCGAGAATGACCTCGTCAACCAAATGGCCATCCAAAGTACCATGCAATTTTATCCGTTGGCCGTTGATGGTAAAGGGTGTTGCTGAAGAGGAAGGGTTCTTGATCTCCACAGCCCCATGCGGAAACACTTTGGTGATTATGTATGGCCCATCCCAACGAGATTTCAATTTTCCTAGAAAAAGCTTAAGTTTGGATTGAAAGGCTAGATTTGTTGGTTGGACTCAAAGGTCTTTCTAAAGATATACTTATCATGCAATACCTTAGTTTTCTCTTTATAAGCTTGGGAGGTGTCATAAGCATCATTCCTCAACTCCTCAAGCTCAGTTAACCCCAATAATCATGACTTACATGCTTTCTCTAAATCCATGTTAACACTCCGAATAGCCCAGAGTGCTTTACGTTCAAGCTCAACAAGTAAATGGCATGCTTTTCGGTACACTATTCGGAAGGGTGACATACCCAAAGGAGTTTTATAGGTTGTCCGATAAGCCCATAAAGCATCATCCAACTTTTGGGATCAATCCTTCCTATCTAGCCTAACAGTCTTTTCCAAAATATTCTTAATCTCCCTATTTTGGAATTCTGCCTAAAGGTGTATCTTTACAATTGGTAGCTTTCTCCCTACTTTTATTTTTACGGGGTCAACACAAGGGTGAATCCAGTGTATATCTCCCATGTTTATTCTACTCCACTTCTTCCTAAGTGTTTTCAGAATTTTCAGTGCATTTATTAAGCTGGGTTCTGGACAACTGGTCGATGAGCTGTTACCACTGATAACTTGCCAACCATACTCGTGCGGCGAAGTGTGCTTTATTTCTTTTTTTTCTTTTCTCCTTTTTTTTTAAGTAGGTGGCTTCCCTGGTCTAAGATTTACCTAAAGGCAGCAAAAAGAGAAAGATCCAGTGACTGGGCTCTGGACAACCTACCTATAGGCTGTTACCCACGATAACTTGCCAACCATATCACCCTAGAAGGTTCATTAGCTACCCAATTTCTGTTAAAATCATTGAACAATGAGTCAGTGCAAAGAAGGTGTGTAGATGCTAAAAACTCAAAGTTCCCTCAAATCAGAGGGCAGGTTGATAAGTCATGTACTTATCACCCAAGCATATTTACTCCAATTACAATAGAATTAAGATGGCGAGGACTCGAAAGACAAATCCACATTTTAATGGATACACAGGCTAATTAAGTTTGAAGACCTAAAGGGTCTTTGTGTTCAAATCATAATGTAGTATTTCCTAAGATTGAAAATTTTCTTAAACCCAAGTTCTCTTTCCTAATTCCACAAATCTTTTTTTTTAATAAAAGAAAATAAAACAAATCTACAGAGCTGACGAATAAATTCAGAGATGAATATCCACCCCCCCATGCCTATCCAATGTAATGTCCTCATTGTAGTAAAAAGACATAAAACAGAGTGGAATAGCGTAGAAAGCACCTGAATTTCGTGAATGTCAGGTCAGCTCTGAGATGAAAACTAAAAAGAACTATATACGTGCTGAATTTAGTGCCTTCAGCTAGGCACACTATACAAAGAAGAGAAATAAAGAATTCACAGGTGCAAGTCAGAAACAGAATAAAAAGATGAAATCTTGGACCTGCCAATAGATGTCCACAGATGTGGACCAGATTGTGGTGCAGACCCATACCCCATAATCAAGAATATCTAAGGTTCTGGATAAAAATTACCCAAAACCTAAAATCAGTATGCAAGTAGGGTCGGGCCTACGATTTATGAGGATGCAACCCAAGACCAAAAAGTCGGGTTACAGAGAATTCAAGCTTAAAAGGATAATCATTGAATGTGTGCTTGGGTTGGACATCCTCAGAACAAATGCCGTAAGGGTCCTGGTTTGATGATTTTAGATGAATTGGAACCCTTAGACTTAGTCTTCTATTTCCTCTAAAGTTTACTTCCCAAATCAGAACTTCCCAACTCCTATCCTCCTAAATCAAAATGTTAAATTCTGTAACCTCTTGCATATTAATCACCCCGTCTGAAATTTCCAAGTCTAAAAGATGTGGTTGAATCAAAATTGACTTGGGTCTAGTTATCTCAAAAACAAAATCATCGATAAGCTCAATGGGGTGTAACTGACAATTAGGGCATTTGATTGAATCCTCCAGAAAGTGCAATTCTGGATCCGTAATGTGAGCCCTAATAAGATCAGTTTCCTCAATTATTGGGCTATCAAATGATATATTAGATTTCTCAGGCCCAATCGTCTCACAGAAATCATTTTCTGTAAACTCACATGAGACTTCGCAACTTGAATCTTCACCATCAGAATCAAAGAAATCAAGATCCATATTAATGTATGTCCCAAAATCATCTGTCACTTCTGATCCATGGAGACAGACATTTCCTCGTACCTTGGCTCAGGGATTGCAGGTGAAGAAATCAAATCATCCTTAATTGGTTGCTCTAATTCAATGTGGTCAGCCTCGTAACACGTGTCCCCCCAACAGGTGCCTGAGCGGGTTCTGACATTGGCTCTCCTAAAGGGAGTTCATCCTGGGAATCATCCCATGACTGAACTAAAGCAACCACAAATCTCATCCTCAATTTCGCTAACTTCCCAAGTAGAAACTCACTCGGGTTCTTATCCTTAACATCCTGGAGCCAATCCAACAAATACATATTCAAATCATCAATCATCTGAATCAGGGGCTCCAATCTTTCAATGGAAGGTGTTGGATGAACTTCTAAAGTTTGTATGATATTCCTCAAGTTAGCCAAAACCTTATCTTGAACCTGGTTACCCTGAACCAAATGAGTTGGTTCAGGGTTGGGCAGGTTTGGGATCAGTGCAGAGGAGTTAACGAATTGAGATTCGTTATACCCTTCCTGATAATAGGTCATTTCGGATTATTCAAAAGGTGGTGATGACCTAAAAGCAGTGTGATCAGAGGATGGGTAAGGATCAATGTATCCTTCTTGATTGTAGATCATATTAGGTTGTTCATGAAATGTTGACGATCTATAATCGATGTGGCTCTGAGAGGGATAGAAATCACAATTATAGTGTTTAGGGTTAGACCCTAAACACGGAGGTCCGGAACTGTATCCCCAATTCGAGTTATCCCAACTAACTGATGGTTAATTACAGTATGAGTCGGGATAATCGTCATGTTGAGGATAATTCAAAACAGGAGGGAAAGAGCGGGAATGCATATAATATGTGGAAGGAATCATGATAAACGGGAGGAAGAAAGGCATCCTGCAATACAAGCAATCAAACCTGTCCTTAAGTGAGCTAGCCTAAAGACCTACAGACTCCCAAAACCAGTCTTAAGATAAAGGAACGATTTGATCTACTTCTGTCTGTTCAATCCAACCAGTTAGTAGGAGGGACTGGGGAGAAGGTTCTTCCTTCGGCTTGCGCCTCCGGTTCCTAGTGTACCCCCCAGCCGCGATCGTTTGATTCTACTCCCCTAGCTAGACATCATATTGAATAGTAGAAACAGACTAATCAAAAATAATCTCGTTCTGGGCTCTGAAGAGCGAGTCGAATCCTTAAGGCCAAAGTCTACTCTATTTTATTTAGGGCTAGGTTTGAATGTACTTTGGAATGTGATGGGCCCTTTATTTGGGTTGTGCCCTCAATGATTGATTGGTTTGTGTGTGCGTGCACAAGCAGTGGTTTTCAAGCAAGATTATTTTTGATGTGGTGAATTTTAGGGTTCAAATCTTGCTTAGTAGCTTTCAGGCAACTTTAGGTGTTTTCAAACAAGTTTTGTTGGCACACCAAGTTTTCAAAGCACAGGTGAAGATGTTTTCCTTTAAAACTTAAAAAGAATGTGGAGTGCCTGGTAAATCCCTAAGAGTTGAACCTAAGCGGCAACTACTTGATGAGTTGATTTTAATTGAAGTGGTGATGCCCAATCAACTCAAACAATTGGCTTGTTACACCACTTAATTAGGCACACAAGTGATTACCTAATCTGATTTCTACTCAATTATGTGTTTGGATGTGTGTACCAGCTCCAAAGATCGGTTTACTGGTTGAGTTTGAAAATCAGATGAGGTTGTGTACCTCTGTGAGATTTTTTTTTCTTTTTAAATGTGGAGGTTGGGGCAAGTGTGGGTGTCAAACAAACAAACAAAACTAACCTTAGAGTTTATAAGAACACCTAGGTTGATTGATGTTTGTGTTATGTGGTGAAATGAAAACTAATGGGTGGGAGGTGGGGGATAACTTATAGAACCTTCAACCGCACATTACTCCAATCTACTACTTTTGCTCGTCTCAAAAGAGTACCTGCAATCACAATAAGAAAGGAGAGAAGTGAGGTAAATGATTCGTAAGCTGGAAAACGTGAAAAAAAAAACAAATAGCGTCACCTCCCCGGCAACGGCGCCAAAATGTTGAATGGTACGAGTTTCTACGCTAACGTATTTGGTTTTGAAAACCTGTCATCGTAGTATGAAAGCGAAGAACTCGTGTTCAACAAATAAAATTTATACCGGAATGGAAATCCCAGGTCGAACTCAGGGAGGCGGACGTTTGATTTAAAAACACGCATTTATTTTATTTGTCACGAAGTAGAATAATTGATTGGAAACTATCTATCTATTTACAATAAATAGAAGAGAGAGAGAGAAACAGAGAATATTACAAGCAAAAATCAAAAAGAAATGTAGAATGAACATGGAATTCATTATCAGAAGGATTGTTCGTTACACTAAACATTACGACTAGAAAGTGGGAAAATGATTACACTAGAAAGCAGTAAATCTACTCTAGAAAGCAGTAAATCTATTCTAGAAAGCAGTAAAAAGAATGGGGAGAGAGATATCGTCCTCGATGGTCGCTTGGAGGACGAGTCGGATGGGACAACGCTTGGACGACGAGGAACGGAGCAGGACGAAGGAGGACAAAGCAGGAAGAACGGGAATGAGACAGCACGTCATCGTCGCGGGATCTGCTTCCAAAAGGAGGACGAAAATTTGACTTTATCTTGCGAGAAGCATCCTGGGTCTGGGACAAGCTTCTCTTGAGCTTTGGAGAGGGAGAGAAGACAAGGGATGAGAATTTCGTGTGGAGGGGGTCTCCTTTTATAGTTGCAAGGAGTGAGGGCAATTTGGTCATTTTAATTTGAAAAAATTAAATCAGGGGTCTTTAGTGACGGATAAAATCGCCGCTAAAGCCCCATCGTGGGTGTAGTGGGGCGCCGCCCGCGCACTTTCTCTCCTACTCACGCGTGTAACACTTGTTCACGATCTGCTAATCCTAGCCGTCCGATCGTGAAATTGGACGGCTTATCTCGCGCCTCCTCGCCCGCTCCTCAACGTGCGCTCGTGCATGTGATGGCACGTGAGGCGCGTGCGTGCGATAGCGCGTGGGTGCTATCGAGCACCCGCAGTCACTCGATCCTCATTATGTGGTCGCATGCGCCCGCTCACTCGTACCCGCTCGCCTGCTCCTTCCGATTCGAACACGCGCCACTTGCTCGCGTAAGCGCGTTCACCCGCTGTGCTACAGCGGCTCTTGTGTCACGGAGATGATTTCAGGCGCGCGCACCCACAGCCATTGGATGCGCATCCAATGGTGGAGAATCGTCGAAGAAGAGAGGGCACGACGGGTGTAGTGGCTGATTGGGCGGCTGAGATGGTGCCACGTGGCGCCATCTTGGCCGTCCATCTTCTGGATGATGTAGATGGTGCCACGATTGTCTGATTGAGTCGATTTTCATGCCGTTTGGCTGCGATCGTCGATCTGAATCCATCCATGCAGTTGGATTTGTCGTTTGAAGTGTGGATTCACACCACCTTGGCCCTTTATCTTCTAGGTTTCCTCGATCTTTATCTGATGCTACAAGTGCCTGATTAGGGCGATCTTGGAGTCGTTGAACTCCAATTGTCGCCCTGATCAGATATGTACGGTTGGATCCTCGATCCAAAGCCCCGATAAAAAGTTTGCTCTGTCCATGAACATAAAAGGAGACAATTAACCTCCATTTTATTCAAACTAATCTAAATGCAAGATGATGCATGTTATGCAATATTTATAGCATGCATGCAATTCTATGCTTAAGAACATGCATAAATAGACATCTTATGCAATGTAAACATGTTTACATCAGAGATATAATCAACTACCACCAAGATATACTCATATCCATGGGACAAAGAGAAGGGACCCATGAAGTCTATCCCCCATACATCAAAAATTTCCATAGGTTGGATGGGGTGTTGGGGCATCTTATTCCACTTCCCAATCGTTCCAATCCATTGACATCTAATACAGGCCTTAACAAAGTTATGAGAATCCTTAAATAAAGTAGGCCACCAAAAACCAGACTAGAGAACCTTAAAGCCATTTTCTTAGCACCAAAGTGTCCTACACAATGAAGCTCATGGCAAAATCTCAAAACAATTTGTTGCTCCTCTTCAAGCACGCATCTCCTCAGAACCTAATCTTGTCCAATTCTAAATAATTCTGGCTCTTCCCATTGAAAGTATCTAGCTTGGGAAATGAATCTCTTCCTTTTCTGCTCATCCTAAGAGCTGGGAATCTCTCCAGTGACCAAGTAATTAACGGTATCAGCATACCAGGGTGAAGTCGGTGTTACGGCCATAAGTGTTTCATCGGGGAATGTCTCGTGGAAGTCTCCAAATGGAGAGTCATCAAGTGGGAGGCGAGACAGGTGGTCAGCCATTACATTTTCCACTCCTTTCTTCTCACATATCTCCAAGTCAAACTCTTGAAGGAGTAGAATCCACCAAATCAACCGTGGCTTAGAGTCCTTCTTAGCAATGAGATGTTTCACTACCGCATGATTAGTAAAAATGACCTCCTTATACCCAAGAAGATAAGACCTAAACTTCTCCAAAGCAAATACTTCTGTGAGTAATCCCCTTTTTGTCACAGTGCAGTTTTGTTGTGGGTCAGTTAAGGTCTTGCTAGCATAATGTAGCACATAAGATCTCCCCTCAACCCATTGTCCAACGACTGCTCCCACGATGTAATTTGAAGCATCACACATCAGCTCAAGTGGGAGTGTCCAATCAGGAGCTCGGAGAACAGGCATAGAGATCAAGGCTTCCTTTAGAGTATGAAAGGCCTTGGCGCACTTTGCCTCAAAATCAAAGGAGGATTCCTTTGCCAGTAGGTCGCAAAGTGGCCTAGAAATTTTATTGAAATTCTTAATAAAGTGCCTATAAAAGATCGAATGGCCCAGAAATGATATAATCTACTTGACGTTCGTGGGCAATGGAAGTTTGGAAATAGAATCAACCTTGGCCTTATCTACTTCCAAGCCCCTCTCAGACACAACATGCCCAAGTACAATGCCTTTTTGTACCATGAAATGACTCTTCTCCCAGCTAAGGACTAAACCAATCTCCTTACATCTCTTCAACACATTCTCTAAGTGCAAGAGACACTGGTCGAAAGATGAGCCGTAAATGGAGAAGTCATCCATAAAAAGCTCGACACACTCATCAATCATGTCCGAGAAAATGGACATCATACACCACTGGAAGGTTGCTGGTGCATTACATAATCCAAACGGCATACGCCTGAACACAAAGGTACCATAAGGACTCGTGAAAGTTTTCGTCTCCTGGTCATCAGGGAAGACTGCAACCTGGTTATACCCAGAATATCCATCTAAAATGCAAAAATACTTGTTCCTTGCCAATTTCTCGAGAATCCGATCAATAAAGGGAAAGGGAAAGTGATCCTTCTGAGTAGCGGCGTTCAGTTTGTGGTAGTCTATGCAAACCCTCCATCCAGTTGAGGGTCTGGTCACCACTTGTTCTCCCAGGTCATTGGTTTCTACCGTAAAGCCTGCCTTCTTAAGCACCACATGGATTGGACTAACCCATTTGCTATTCATGATGGGATATATGATCCCAGCGTCCAACCACTTCATAATCTCCTTTTTAACCACTTCCCTCATGTTGGGGCTAAGACATCTCTGGATGTCTCGAAATGGTTTAATGGAATCATTAGTATAAATGTGGTGCATGTAGAGTGTAGAGTCTATACCCTTAATATCAGCGATTGTCCAAGCTATGGCTTCCTTATGCCTTGATTAGCAGTCTAGCAAGGTAATCGACTTTCTGCAACAATTGTCAATCAATCACAATAAAGCACTATTGTCGAGTTTTTTTCCCTAGCAACAGTGCCAAAAATATTATTGTCAACTATCGATTCACACTAAAAAAATGGTATTTTAAATGTCGTTGTTGTAGTATATGTCACAAATGCAGACCGATGTCGCGTCAATTTTACTTATTTACTTAATTTTTACTGGTTTATTCCAGGTCGTTCACTAGGAGGCAGCTATTTGATATACATCTCTCTAAGTCCAAAAACATTCTTTTATTCCAAATATTATTGATTTTATTTACAAATGAATGAATGAATGAATAAAAAATTTTGGTTAATTATGTATAAAAGAATTAATTAAAATACATTACAATACTTGAAAACATATGTACACAAATAAGCATTAAAAACCAAAATATAATTACTCTATGTTAGTTATATACAACTACTATAAAGAATACCTAAGTATAGGTACAAAAATAGTTAATAATATTTACTATACTAAGTTTGATTAATATACTAATACCTTTAATAACATATATTATATATATAGTGATAGATATATACGTCAGTAAAACCTTAGTAAAATTATATACATAACATAAGGTAAATAACTATCTATACTAACATATATAGGTATGTACAGTGACGGATAAATCTGTCAGTAAAGCTCTAATTGTTATTTATATACATATAAGAGCTCAAACATACTATACTTTATTTATATTACACGTATATACTATACTATTATAGTATACTTATTTATTTACATTATATTACATTATTTATATACATATATATTATATACTGTATACTTGTATATACATACATATACATATACACACACGCACACAACACACACTTATGCACACTAAGGTACATAGAGAGATCAACACTTAGGCATTTTCAGGGCCGGTTTACACAAGTTCAGTTAACCCACAAGTACTGTTCACTTAGTCAAAAATTAGGTTTCTTAGTGGGCGGGTGACCTTTTCGAGGGATACACAGCACCGTTTATAGCCTAGGACCAAACCTCTACTAGGGCCATCCTAGTTTACATTTAGGTTCATTAAATCTGATTCAAGCTTGACCTTCGGCCCACACACCTGCGTGCTCACACGCACATGCACGCACCCACACACACCTACTGCCACATGTGACACGCATCCCAAGAACAAGCATGCAATGTTTCTTTAGTGCCGAGAACTTGACAACCGATGAGGCTATCAAATATACAATATAATACTTATATACAATATATAAGTTGAAAATACTTAATATTATATAATACAAATATACAATATAATTTATCTCAATATTAACTTAAATTACTAATTTATTCTATTTTAACTTAATAAATTTACCTAATTAACTTAATAACTTAATTATTTACTGTAAATATATAATTAAATTAAATTACAGGTATTATATAGTACATAATACATATATAAATCTGTACATTTAAATAGGTTCATAGAATTATTTAGTTTAGTGTACATTTAAGTTATATAATTTAATATATAATAATACAATAAAGTTATATATGTAATAAATCATTTTAAATACTTAATTTACTATATAAAATACATATATAACTTATTTATAAATATTTTGTACATATTGTATACTATATACATATAGCTTATGTTTAGCTTATATATACAAGTATATAAATAGTATACATGGTATTTTTGGGAGTTTTTGGGGTGTTTCTAATTTTTATGGGTTTTATAGGTTTAGGAGAGGTAGGGGATGAGAGAGAAAGAGTGAAATTAGAGAGATGGAATTATTTCTATGATTTTTCATGTTTGGTTCTTTTATTATGTTCCAAGGTAAACTAAACAGTCGGCTGTTATGTTCTACCAAGCCAGTGGTTCAGAATGCCTTGTGACTTTGCATACACTTAGAAATAAACCTAATCCTATTCAACACACTTTTATTTTATTTTATTGGAATTTTTTTATGATTTTCGTTTATTTACAAAGTAACTAATGGGAACACCATCATAAGCCCTAACTAGCTCATTTTGACCCAATGAAGAGAATTAATGCTCCTACATAACCAGCTGAAAGTCATAATTCACTACATAATCTTTTCCAGAGTGAAATAAGAAACAAGGGGTAAAACTGTAATTTTACCAATGCAGTACAACCACAGGTTTTCTCAAGGGCTAAACAAAGGTCAAATGATCTTAATAAGATAACAAGTGGGTTGGATTTGACAGAAAAGGGTTTGTGTATGTTCTATGAATTAAATGACTTCTTGAAATCCTAAAAATAGACCCACTTGATTAACCGAGGTTCTGGTTAGGATAAAATTCACTTAAACCCTCTAAAATTCATATAAAAATATTCTCTAAGGTTTAGAACCTTCAATTTTGCCATTAGAACCCATCTTGACCTAAAATGGGGTCTCAAATAGATATTTACCCTAAGTTGGGTTTTTGCATAAATTTTCCAATCAAACATGGTAAAACCCAAAATCCAACTTCACCATTGGATTCCTTAGGTTCAAATTAGGTTTGTACCAAAATTTGGATCTAATATGAGTTTGCCTTGACCTAGTTTGCAAAAAGGTCCAGCATGATTACATTTCTCCCCTAACTTTCAAAAACCCTTACATTTGGCCCCCTAGCTTCTTCTTCATCTTTGCAAATAGGTCCCTCCACCATTGTCGCAAAGGAAACCTACTCCGACGACCTTCAACTTGGAAGTTCTCCTTAATTGCTTGGAGGATCTCTTCCAAAATTTGAAGGAAGATCCTCTGAGAAATTCCCATCAATATGAACCCATATGTGAGATCTGATTCCCTCCCAGTCTCTCATGCGAATGCATGAAAGATATGGGTATCTCAACAGCTTCCATCGCAAGAGACTTTCCAAGCTTGGGAAGCTTGCTTCCCAAGCCCTAACCGACCTTCAGAGCTCTATTTAAAGGAGTCCAGACCTCCCTGACCTCTCCACGCTCGATTTTGACCGCGAATACCCCTAATTCCTCTCTTCCCCTCACGGCCGTAGGCTCCTCAACATCCGACGACCTTCCCTGCTCGTCCTCGTCATCCGATCGCCATACCTGTGGCGAATCCATCTTCCCTGACTTCGTCCACGCCTCGCCATACCAGCAAGTGCTTCTATCTCTTCGTCCTCGCCGATCCCACCTCACCGGAGCCACCTTCGTCTCCGACGTCGACTACACCAAACCTGATGCCTCGCTCACCCCCCTCGTCCCTTGACCTCCTAAATAAGCTCCCTTTCACCTCTACTTTACTTCCACATTTATTTCACTTCAAATCGACCACTGACGCTCGTCGCACCTTCATCCCTTCCACCTCCGATCATCAACTCCGGCGAGGCCATCCCACCTCCACAGGCCACCCCAACCCTCGCCAACAAGCCCACACCTTTGCCTCACTTCACTAATCACTTCCCCTGACTCCACTCACCATGCCACTCACCCAAACATCTCCCCGAACACACCCACACACTTGCACACAGTGCACCCTAGGCACGTACTCACAGGAATCCCCAAGCCATGACAACACCCGTAGCACATCTGCCGTGCTCCAGCGAACCTTCTTAAATAATTTGACATGGCCGTGAGGCCATTCTTGTGTTCTTAGGTAGCAGGCCCCCTCTGCCATTGCTGCTGAGCTCGAAGCAAGCTCGAGGTTGCTCCAAGCCTTGCTATTCCAGGCTTACACTCCCAGGATGCATGGAATCTCCTCATGCACGGTTCCAGGCCTTCACTTGGAGTCGAGAGACTCTGAGGTTGCTGCAATTGCGATGACAACCTACTACTGTGGTGCGCGAAAGGGTGGTGGGACATTTTGTCCCATCTCGGAAGTGAAAGAGCGCCCGCACCTAAATAAAGTGAAAAAGTGAAGAAGCCTTATCACCTCAATTACCATGGGGTGAGGTCCCACTCACCCTTCACTGGCCTCGTCCGTGACCTTGCCCCCGCGGACCTGGCCTGACCCGACCCGACCTCCATTCCTCTCCCACTACCGTATGCCAGTGGGCCTGGTCCCGGGTACGCACCCGACCCGATTACCCGAATTCCTATGTGGCTCTGAGCGAGCGAATCCTAAGAGGGAAACTGAGAAGAGTCGCGCGGGTAGGGGTAGTGTTTTGGTACAAGATTCTCCGGTCGACACTTAGTCGCAGTCTGAAGAAGAAGAGGAGGCCAGAGGAAGAAGCTCAAGAAGAGGAGGCCAGTAGAAGAAGAAAGGAAGAGGACGAAAGGCTTAAAGTCATAACAGAAGGAAGAAAGAGAAGAAGAAAAGGTAGAAGACAGAGAAAGCTAAAGACAAAGAGAAGGACTTCAGAGAAAAAAGAAGAGCTGAAGCCAAAGCAGGAGAGCAAGGCAGAAGGTAGAAGAAGGCAGAAGCTAAAGAAGAGAAGAAGGATCAGACATTTAAGTCGACCAGAGCTTACATTGCATACTCATACATTGAATTATTTGGTGATATTGTATGAGTATTTGTTGATTTACATCACCATTTTACTCCCATATTTTTGCACTCTGATATTGATATTATTGCATACTCTTTTAATTCTAAATTGTCATCTTGATTTCTAAATACCAATTTGCTCCCTATGTTCGACTTCGGAAATCTTTTCGAGTAATAAAATTATATTTGTTTTGAACGCTATTTCGGTTGTACTACAACGCAACATTTTTAAAACCCGATTCAGCGACATTAACATTTGGTGCCATTGCCGAGGAGCAACAGGTAATTTAGAATTCTTTATTACAATTTCTGATACAGATTCTAACTTGCTATATCTCTTTTGTTGTGGCTGTTTTAGGGAGAAGATTCAAAGAAAATACAGCCGCACAACAAACACGCCAGGGGTAGTAGGTAACTTCTGATTACTCTCTCTTAAAGTCCCTCATTCTAAAAAGGAAAAAAAGAGCAAAATCAATTAGGGCTACTTGCTTTACATTCTTAGCTAATTCATCAAGTTGCCTGATTTGATTTCAATAACAAAAACTTGAATTGTGCACCCATTTAAGGTAACTAGGGCTATCACTTTTGTTTGAGCCCTAGATACCACATTTGGCAAACTAAATTGGACCAAAATTAGAGCCAATTAAGGATTTCAAGTTAGGGTTTTAGAGACACACTTTCATAAATAAGAATCAATTTTCCAAAATGATGTGTGCTAAGCCTTGGTTGAAGTGATTTATTCAAGCAAACCCTAAAAGTCAGGCTCTTAATCTCACTTGAATCCTAAAAGAAGGGACCTAAAACTTCTCAAAGGACAAATAGGTGAAGTTGACCCACCTTGTTGGGTCAACCAACCTTAAAATTAGGTCAATTTTTGCACTTAATACATCTAAAGTTCAAGTGAAATCTTAAGCACCCTTGCTCTTAATTAAAACTTGTAGACTTAAGAGGTCAACTCCCCATTCTAGTCTACCTAGAACATCAGTGACAAGAGAGGTCGGGTAGGGGAAACCCTGTAACCCATGGGGGCGCTCTACCGTGTAGGGGTCTTTGCAGGACTCTCCCTCTTTGTCTCCCCAGGTATTTCTCAGGTGGATGGCTTTCTAACTAAGGGGTATCATCTGCCCCAAACCTCTATAGTCATCCAAATTTTTTGGGTGTCTTGATTAGGTCCATCACATTCTATCATCATTCAGACCATCGGTGCATGTTCGGTAGGAGGTCCTTAGGACATCCTTGAGGCCTCCTTTAGTTATTCACTCCCATCGAGGCCAGGCCTCGACTTCTGTGTTTGAGCAGCAACCCCATCACATGGACATCTCCTCTGACTCATCTGAACATAATTCTCCTTCAATCATCATCATGGCACAACCCGCAGAAGAAGAAAATAACCTTGATAATCAACTTCAGTGCCTAAATGATTTATTCCAAGCCTTTGTGAATCCATCGCAGCGTCCTATGATGCAAGATCATTACAATCCTGCTACAGTGGCGATCAAACCTCAAGTCCAAATCCCGGCTCAATTCTGAGGATCCTTTCCAGCACATCAAACAGCTCAAGCATCTGGCCTTGACCTTCGGGTCAGATGTCCAAAATCGGGATATCCTTCTCATGAAGATGTTCTCCTTCTCTCTCATGGACAAAGCAGCTCACTAGTATCAGACTCAAACGCGTCCAATCAACACATGGGTTGAACTACAATCCGAGTTTCTTAAAAAATTCTTCCCAGTTGTCGAACGAATGCTTTACGACACCAGATCACGCACTTCACACAGCAGCCTAGAGAACCACTTCATGAGGCATGGGATCATTTCCTGGATCTCATGCAAAAGTGCCCTCATCACGGAGTTCCTAAATGGGAACAAGTCCAGTCTTTTTACCAGGGAAGCTATGAAGATATCTATTTATTCGTTAATGCAACTTGCAGAGAAAATATCATGGGTCAACACGAAGACACTATGTGGGAGATTCTCGAGAATATGTGTGAGAACTCCATCAATAATAAATCCACGGGCTTATTCGACCAGACGAATGCCCGCGCATTGATGAATCCAAGGGGAGCACATGAGATGTAGGGCCTATCCTCATTTGTTGACTTGGAATTGATGGCTAGTCGTTTGGACAAGGTCTCTATCATTGTGAAGAAGGTGGATGAGTTGACTCGACATCTGCAATGAGCCACCTCTAGGGAAAACCCGTTCGCACAGCCACCCTCTGGGAGGGAAGCTGTGCATAACATCTATCACCGATCTTCTCAGGGGATGGACCCGTATCCACCCCCATCTGACTCTAGGGCCGGAGGAAACTCCAACCCTTCCTACTCTAGTTGGGGGAACTCTAAACCCTCGTACTCTGACGTTTCGGAGGTTCCTCAGACCTGTGAGGACCTCAACGCCATCCAGAATGACCCATTCTCTAATACCTATAACCCTGGATGGTGGAATCATCCCAATTTCCTATGGGCGGGAAATAATCAAAATCAAAGACCACCATATCAACCCCATCCACAAGCTCCTCGTCCATATCAGCCGCCTCAGCCTCGGCCCAGCTCCACCTATCAATCTAGGCCAACTTAGACAAATCAAATGACTCTCATCCTTCAAACTCTAGCTGACATTCAAAAGACGAATGCGGCTATGCAAAAACAGCACAAAGACGAGATCATAGAGGTTCGCAATCAACTTGTCCAGATGGCAAATTCCTGCCAACCTGGCACACTCCCTTCGCAACCTCTGTCGAATCCAAATAACATGTCAAACTAGAGGCTCATTATGAACCCAAATCTGGGCCAAGCCCACATGATTTATCAAGCCCCTTCTGCTCCATCACCCGACAGGATGAAAGCTTCAACATCATTCTTGGGATTTCAGCAGTAGCCACCTATATTACCTACACCAGACCGGAACCAGGTAGGACTAAATTCAGTTACAACCCGTAGTGGCAAAGCAACACAAGACCTACTTTACCCAAGCCACTTTCAGCCTGGTTGTGTTAACCCAAGTCCGAGGATAGTCATCCAAGATGCCCCTGTCCCAGATCAAGAACCTAGACCTATTCTACAGGAACCATCCAAGGTTCAATTTCCCAAGGCCTTGACCAAGGGAAAGAGGACAACCAAACCCATGGCACCTGAGGAGGACTTGGTCAAGCTCTTTGAACAAGTTCATATAAACATCCCCTTGATGGATGCAATTCGCCACGTACCGACTTACGCACGATTCATGAAATACGTGTGTACACCTAAGCGTAAGCCCCGAACCAAAAGTGGGAGCCCAATCATATTGTCAGAGCAAGCCAGCTCTGTCATTTTGAGCAAACTCCCACCTAAGGCAAAAGGCCCAGGTACTCCCCTGATTTCCTATACAATTGGTGATATCCAATTTGATAGAGCATTATTGGATCTTGGAGCCTCCATAAACCTAATACCTACATCCCTACTTGACCATCTTGAGGAATCTAAGCTCAAACAGATAGAGGTGACATTACAGTTGGCAGATCGATCTATTAAGTCACCTAAAGTAATTCTTGAGGATGTCATTGTTAGGGTTCGTCTACTTCCTAGTGGACTTCGTAGTCTTGGATATGGATGCTCCATAAAATCTGAGGAACACACCAATCATACTAGGGAGACCCTTTCTGGCCACTACTAGGGCCAACATTAATTGCGAGAAGGGCCAAATTGAACAAAAATTTGGGAACCAGACATTAAAGATTGACATCTTTAAGGCCCAACAAGGGATTAATTGCAGAGTTATAGAACAGATATGTGACATCAAGGCCATGGTTGGCAATCCGTATATTGAGGAAAACATGACTACTTCTGATAAACCACAAGAGGATCAAAACCCACAATCAGAGGAGTCTGAACTTAACCTAGGCACACCCATAACTCCTTCCCTTGCTCCTGACACACACCCTGAACCGCCTGCTACTGCTGATAACCCTATTTTGGAACTTAAGCCTCTTCTCGATCATCTAAAGTACATCTTTTTGGGTTTCAATCAGACGTTTCCTATGATTATCAATTCCAGACTCACACCTGATCAGGAATCCCATCTGATTACTATTCTCCAGCAACATCGAAGAGCCATTGGATGGACTCTCGATGATTTGACTGGCATTAGCCCTTCTTGCTGCACACACCGTATCTATACTGAAGAGGGCACACGACCTTCCCGTGAAATGCAGAGACATCTAAATCCTAATCTGCAGGAAGTCGTGAAAAAGGAGATCATCAAGTGATTAGATGCTGGGATCATCTACCCGATCTCCGACAGTCGATGGGTGAGTCCAATCCAGGTTGTGCCTAAGAAGGTAGGACTCACCATGATCACGACTGAATCTGAAGAAATGATACCGACTCATATAGCGAATTCATGGAGAGTCTGCATTGATTACAGAAAACTCAATACCTCCACAAAGGAGGATCATTTCCCACTACCATTTATTAATCAAATCCTCGAGAAACTAGTGGGAAATAGATTCTTCTACTTTCTGGATGGGTACTCCAGTTATAACCAGGTGGCAATCCATCCTGAGGACCAAGAGAAGACAACTTTCACCTGCCCCTTCAGGATGTACGCATTCCGAATGATGCCTTTCGATCTCTGCAATGCACCCGCTAATTTTTAGCGGTGCATGCTTGCTATATTCTCAGATATGGTAGGTGATTATCTGGAAGTCTTCATGGATGACTTCTCAGTGTTTGGTGAATCATTTAACGATTACCTCCTGCACTTAGTCCAAATCCTCAGGCAGTGCATTGACATGAATCTGGTTCTTTCCTGGGAAAAGAGCCACTTCATGGTGCCTGAAGGAATTGTCCTGGGACATCTCATCTCAGAAAAAGGCATCCAGGTTGATCGAGCCAAGGTGAATCTGATTTCCACTCTCCCTATGCCTAGCTCAATCAGGGACATCCGATCTTTCCTAAGGCACGTCGGTATTTACCGTTGATTCATTCCTGATTTCTCAAAGATCGCACGCCCCTGACTAATCTACCATCTAAGGATATTCCTTTTGAAATATCCAAGGAATGCACTCAAGCATTTGAGATCCTACGTGATCGAGTTACCCAAGTCCCGGTCCTATAGTCTCCTGATTGGTCTCAACCCTTTGAGATCAGGTGCAATGCTTCTGATTTCTCTATAGGAGCAGTACTTGGGTAGAAAATTGACGGGAAACACTTGACGAGGCTTAACATAACTACACAGTTACTGAGAAAGAACTGCTAGCTGTAGTATTTGCCCTAGAAAAGTTCATATCATATCTTCTAGGTTTTCATGTTATCATTTACTCTAATCACACAGCTGTGAGGCATCTCCTTGCAAAGAAGGATGCAAAACCTCGACTAATTTGCTGGATCTTGCTATTGCAAGAGTTTGACCTCAAGATTCATGATAAGGGGGGAAAACAGAATGTGGTAGCTAATCACTTATCCCACCTTCCTTCTGACATTATCAACCCTTCCAGACCCATTACGGAACATTTCCCTGATGAGCACCTCTTAACTATTAGTATAAGGCTTCCATGGTTTGCTGATCTAGTAAACTACATGGCATCACATCAGATCCCGTCCAATTAACCGAGGGCCAAGAAGGACAAATTACTTTCCAATGCCAAGTGTTACTTTTGGGAAGAACTGTATCTTTTCCGCATTGGTGCTGATCAAATCATTCGACGATGTGTCCTAGAAGCGGAAATTCAGAACATCTTGTCCTTCTGCCATGACTAGGCATGTAGTGGACACTTCCTGGTCATAAAACCGCAACTAAAGTCCTCCAGTGCAGCTTCTATTGGCCCACGATTTTCAAAGATGCATACAATCACTATAAGGCATGCACTCGTTGTCAGACCTTAGGCAACATGAGGCATCGTGATATGATGCCCTTACAACCGATTCTCGTATATGAAATCTTCGATGTCTAGGGGATTGATTTTATGGGACCCTTTCTTGTTTCATATGACTTCAAGTACATTCTACTCTTTGTTGACTACGTGTCCAAATGGATCGAAGCCATTCCGACCCGAACCAATGATCATAAAGTAGCTATCAAATTCATTCATCAGAACATCTTTTCTCGGTTCAGGATTCCACGTGCTATAATCTCTGATGGTGGGACCCATTTCACTAATGCTCAGCTCAGGTCACTGATGACCAAATACGGGGTGTCACACCGAATCTCTACTCCTCATCACAACCAAACTAATAGTCTAGCTTAGCCATTAAATCGGGAGATCAAGAAAATCCTCCAGGTCATTATTCAACATGGCAGAAAAGACTGGTCATCCCGACTTCTAGAAGCTTTGTGGGCTTATAGGACTGCCCACAAAACCCAATTAGGTATGTCTCCCTTCAGATTAGTGTATGGGAAGGCATGTCACCTCCCCGTCGAATTGGAGCACAAAGCCTATTGGGCAGTATGGAACTGCAATCTTGATCTTTCTAAGGCAGGAACCCACAGAATGCTTCAAATGAGCAAGATCGATGAATTACGACACAATGTGTATGAGAACTCGCGAATTTACAAAGAGCAAGTTAAAGCCTTTCACGACAAGCACATATCCAGGAAGATCTTTTACCCTGGTCAAAAAGTCCTACGCTTTGATGCCAAGCTCAAACTATTCCCAAGAAAACTTAGATTAAAATGGATCAGACCTTACCTCATCCGACGAATCTTTGGAAATGGAGTTGTCGAGATCAGTCAACTCAACCACGATTCAGAACCTTTTTTCATGAACGGTCAGAGACTTAAACTGTTCATTGAACTTACCAATACAAATTTGGCTGAGACATCTTTTACTCTCCATTCTCCTTGAACTCATTGCACCCAGCCGATGGCGTTAAACTCAGTGCTTAACGGGAGGCAACCCGTCATTTTGAAAAACTCGAAACCTTTCTTGACGTTCCTATGCTGAATTCATATTGCACTTTAGGGTTCATCCATTAGAACAGCTGACTCCACCTCTGGTATATGTACCCGAGCTTGAAATCATCCGCAGCAGTCATCCCGACCCATTCACCCACCCAAAACCTGTTCTAATGAATGATCTAAGCTAAACTGGAACCTACCTAATTTACAATGAGGACATTGCAAATCATAGGCATGGGGGGGTATGAAAGTGCAAAACGCCATGAAAATCATCTCACAAGAAAAGGTTTCATCAAAAAAATCACATATCCCAAAAATACCAAAAAAAATGAAATAATTCTTGAAAAAGAACAAAAAAATGAGAGGAGAGAAAATTTTGAGGGCATATCAATTTTGAGAAGAAAAAGGGGAAAAGTTGAAAATGCCAAAAAGGAGCACAAGTTGAAAAGAAAAGAAAAAGTGATAGTCATTAGTAAGAAATTAAGGGATTGACTTAGTTCTAGACCATATCAAGAAAAGGAAAATGAAAGGCAAAACGTGTTAATGAAACACAGAAGAAATTAGTAGGAACGCTGATTTTAGGCCTCTTAGGCTATAATCCTAGGCTTAAAAATTCAAGTACCTGCTAAGATCTGGATAGTCCTCAAGAGGTTGGGGAAAATGCGAAGCTTAAGTACTGTGTCTAAGACTTAGGGAGTATTCAGCCTCGCTAACTGACCTCTGGTTTGCGGGACTCGGTAACCTAAGCACCCCAATCCACGTATAGTCTGGTTTAGTGCACTTAAGTATCAAAATCATGCAAATGCATTTAAGTTGTTCTAAAAAAGTCGCCTAGATTAGGAGCGGCTGATCAATATAAGTTGATTTAGATGAGTTCTCGGCGTGGAGAGGCGAGAAATTCCCCTCGAAGATGTGCAATAACATATCGTCTCCTCGATGCTTGCCTCCTAAGATATCTACATATCCTATTGGGGGCATGTAAGCACCCTGTGCTGGTTCAAATTCCATGGGCAGCATTATCCCGAAATGTCGATTCCGAGGGTCTAGATTTAGGTACAGAACGCCAGGGTTCTGGAGGTTGCCATGGGTGGTACTATCTCGAAGCATCGATTGCTAGGGACCCTTCGAGGATTGATGATGGGGACTAGGAATCCGATACAGATTGTGTTATGAAGCAAATCCGAAGCTAGAAATAAAAAAAATAGAGAGAGAAAACTCTCCAAACAAAGAAAATTCCTCTGCCTCTCTCTTACAAAAACGCACTGCAAACTGAACCAAGGATCAAAATATGTTACAAGTGAAATTGCACTAGAGGGGGGTGAATAGTGAAATTATAGAATATTGTAACACAAAAAATTCAATCACACAATGTACTCAATTACTTTTAGGTGGAAACCCAAGATGGGTGAAAACCACCACCTAAGCCAATCTCTTGACTTAGGATTTTCGATCACAAGGTGATCAATCCACTAACCATACTACTTAAACGAGGGTAGTGTACCTCAATTACAAATCCCACCTCCGATCCCTAAACGGAAGTTTCTCCCTTTAAAATGAAGAGACGGGGACCAGACAGGCCAGATATCCAAAGTATAGAAATTAGGAAGTAAAATAACACCTATAGAGCACCCCAATAATTTAGTTGCTTTCTTATCTACTAAGCATGAAAAGAACTCCCTGATGATTTGCAGAACGGAGTGAGTCGAGAGTATGGATTTGCCCTTTGATCAGAGTATTAGCACAACACAAGGGCAAGATGGAGCTTAGAGTAGTGAGCAAGAGATTTTTCTAATGAAATTGTATCTCAAGAGGTATGTTTTGCCTAAGAGGAGTTGTAGTCTATTTATAGGAAAGTTTGGAACCTTCAAGAACACTTAGGAGAGCTCTTCTAGCTGTTGGAGACAAATCCCAAGAGTTTAGGACGAAATCCACACAAAATCAGGGTAATGATGAGTCTGACAACAATATCAGACGTCTAATTCTAGGATCAGACGTCTTATAGGACGTCTGATTATTCTTCTGGTCATCTAATACTGTAGGCCATCCAAGACAGACTCCATTGGATCAAAAGGACATCTGATATTTTGACATAAGACGTCTGATTATGTTATTGGACGTCTAATGAAGGGTGGATTCGTTCCTGTTTTCATCAGATCCAAATAGGGTTCTAGGTTTAGAGGATGAGACGTCGTGATGGACGTCTGAGGAAATCACCAGACGTCTGAAAACCTAAAGACTCTTCACCACTTCTTCTGCGAAAAGATTATGTGGCCGTAAGGAGATACGCACAGAAAATCATGGCCAACTATTCGAAGGCAGACGTCTGGAGGTGTGTCCAGACATCTGTAAATTCATTTTTGCCTAAGCTTAGTATAACGGTTAGTATGAGGACGTC
This sequence comes from Thalassia testudinum, assembly GCA_037157565.1. Taxonomy (NCBI): domain Eukaryota; kingdom Viridiplantae; phylum Streptophyta; class Magnoliopsida; order Alismatales; family Hydrocharitaceae; genus Thalassia; species Thalassia testudinum. Next base: position 17,177,147 of record JAZHRO010000062.1, on the reverse strand, counting down.
TGGGTAAAGAATCAGACGTCTGTGTAAGGTTATCGACGTCTGAAAGTGAAGTGCTTCGACTGATGTTTATGAGGAGACAAACCAAGGCAGAACTCTTGGAAATTAGACGTCTGAGATACTTGTCAGACGTCTTAAGCTGGAAAATCAGACGTCTGACCATTGTTCTGGAATCTGATAAAGGTATGAGTGTTGGTTTTTCGTTTCTAATTTATCCTAAGTGTAGAGAGCCTAAGTTAGCTATTTATAGGTTATGTTTGGGGGCTCTTTACAACATTTCTAGACTCAAATAAAATGAAAAATTACAACAATTGAAAGTTTACATGAAAAAGCCTAAGACCTAATACTTATGCTACTTGTCTTCACGCTTTTAATCTCCCGTCTTGGAAAACTTTTTGAAATCCTGCAAATATGTTATTGCAGAGAGAAAATAATATGCTACGCTTTATTTTTTTATTTCATTTTCTTCATTTTGTAAAATCATCAAAATATTATATACGAGTGATTGAACTAACAATCTCCCCCTTTTTGATGATTTTCAAAATATAGCTGTAGGTTCCTATTTTCTCCCCCTAAAGGTTGTACTTGGTAGTCTCTATCTATTTAAGAAGTTTGTTTTTATATTATTCCCTAAGTTCTTACCTACATTCTTCTCCCCCTTTTTGAATATCATCATGAAGGGTTGTCAAAGGGAGTCGAAATCCAAACTACAAGAGTGATATCTACAAAGTGGAGAGCATGAATAAAATTGTATGATTAAAAGATGACAAGGCATTAAAGAAAATTGATTAGCAATAGAAATAGTTAAGCATGGACTAGCTATTTGTTCCCAAAAATATTAAGTACGGGGTCAAGGTCCCTTAATACAAACTTGGAATAAAAGAAAGAAAAAAGACAGAAAAATAGAAACACTAAACTATTCTTCTTGATCTTGGCGGCGGTGGCAACGAGCGGGTCCATGTCCCATCTACAAGTTTTGAACATCTGATCTAAGTTCGTCGATGTCGCGGCGCATGCTTCCCATGTAGGTGTACATCTCGTCGGTTCGACGCAGCAGGAGGGAGATACCGGAGGAGAGGGAATCTGTGGCTGGATCCCATGCTTCATCAAAGCTCGAGCGGGGAGCTTCTATTTGAAGGGGTCGTGGTTCATGGAAGTCTGGAAAGGGTGGAAGGGGTTCCTCTTCCATGGGCTCGTCGGCGGGCTCAAGATGCTCCCTAAGTATATGCATCTTGCCGGCTGTGGCCTGGTTGTAAGGCTCAATCTTCTTGTCAACTGCTTGGTCAGTTATGGAAATCCGATGGGTTGAAAAGATTTTGTATAGAATAGACCCAAACAGAAGTGATGCCCCATGGTCTTCATTCATGATGCGAACAATGAGGCGGCAATAATTGAAAGGAATATGACGGACGGCCGCAAAAAGGAGAGCCTTGTGTTGGCGCGAGATGTAATCAAAACCTCCCGATTTGTTTAGGAGGTCCCACCCAAAAATGCGAGAGAGTAGACGTGTTAGGGGTTTGAGATTTTTGCATGGTAGGGTGCCAAGGTTTTCAACATATTTTTCAAGGAGAACTAACTCTTCATTGATGACTTCTGGGTCGTATTGCCTCAGAATGTCATTGAAGTCATTTCCCTCATTGGGGATGGCTAGAAGGTCGAAAATAGTTTCGGATGTGATGTGTATTTCGCGACCAAATAGGCGGGTATGGAGTTCAAGTTCATCGTTGCTGTAGTCCTCAACAATGTTGGCATAAAAGAGACAGTAGAGATCAGGGAACACACCAAGAGTTCCAATGCGGAGTGGAATTGATGGTCAAAATATTGAAAGAGATGGAGAGTTTGGAAGTGTTCCCGAAGGTTCAAATGGGCAAAATCATTCCAAACAATAAAATGAGGGCATTTAACTTTGGCATTCGCGAAACGACGAAATCGCTGCCTAGCGATGTTGCCCCGCAGTTGATCTACCAAATAGGTGGAAGAGGAAGTGGAAGATCCCTCAACTTGCTTCCTACGGGGAGGCATATTTGGTGGAATGGGAAGTTAGGTTATGGAAAAAATGGGTGGTGTTTTGAGGATAGAATACCTGCAAAAACATCCATACAAGAACATTCAACCAACCAAACAAAATTCACCCAAAATATTTCAACAACACAGATTCAAACAATGCAATCATCATTGAAAAAATATGTGGCAGTATGCCTTGAGGCAATACAACTTGCCATGTAGTTGTGGCAATATACCTTTGGATTCAAGCCACTAAAATGTCGGCTTGAACCTCGTGAGGTAATACCCTTGCCATGGAAGATGCAGCTAGGGCTAACAAGGTTGGCTTGACCAAGGGTTAGGGTTCTAAGGCTGATAATGATATGAAATGTGCAAGTAGGCCAAGTGAATCAAGAAGGAGAACAAGATGCTACTAGATGCTACAAGGTCATGCGTAAAAGAGCATGGAGATGCCCTAAGAGTTGAGAGGGTATACCCACGGGAGGAGGGAAGCCTCCAAATGTGCGGTCGAGAGGCAGGGAGGACGCGCACAGAGGAGCAGCAGTTCCGTCAGTCGTCGAGGAGGCGCGATGGTCATCTGGCAGCGAGCAGACCTTCGCCAACAGCTGCTGTGGGTCGTCGGGTGTGAGGGAGAGCGGTAGGGATTTGGGAGAGGAGAGTGGGACCTTTGTGAAGGGCAGCTTATATCCCAAGGTCACGGAGTAAGTCTCCCCCTGAAGTTGGGGAGATTTGCATTTCAAACCGTCCAGAGAACAGTCGCGATGTGTAGATTTTTCCCCGATCAGACGTCTGGAGATTATATCAGACGTCTGGATTTGACTTTAGGGATTTTAGCCCTTTTGATGGTGACGTCTGTTTTATCCATCAGACGATAAATCAGACGACTAATTTTAAAATTAGACGTTTGATTTCTACAGGCATCCTCCCCTGGAAAATGATTTATTCTCCAGGTTGTCGTCTGATTTCTGTCTCAGACGACATAGAAGACGTCTAAATATAAAATTAGATGTCCGATTTCTACAGACAGACCTTCCTGGATTTTGGCCTAAAGTTATGGGGTCGTTCGATTTTCCTATCAGACGACCTATGCGACGTCTAGCCACATATTCAGACATGTGACAGATAGCATATGACGTCTAGCCACATATTCAGATGTCCAACAGATAGTGTATGTTCTGATTCAATGGTAGACGTCTGTCAACACATCTGGACGACGACCCAGACGTTTGTGAAGGATGACAGATGTCTGATATGCCGCTTCTGTCATTACTCCCGTTAGATAAATCGCCGTCTATGCAAGATGTTTGATGACGAATTTTTATGTATAAGACGTCTGATGGTTTAATCAAACGTCTGATATTGCACAGAATGTGCATTTGGATGTTTGAACTGAGAATGAAGGCTTCTAACTTAGTAAAATCAAGGCTCCATCTATGCTCATGACAAAGGAAGTTCCATTAAATCACTAAATTCTTCAAATATCACTTAGCTTACATATGCCTAGTTTCCTACGTATATAATTAAAGTGATCATAATTCAAAGGTTTAGTGAAAATATCAGCTAATTGCAGTTCAATACAAATAAATTCAACTTCGATTTCTCCCTTAAGTACATTATCTCTCAAGAAGTGATGTCGAACATCAATATGTTTTGTGAGAGAGTGATGTACGAGATTTTTTGAGAGGTTGATAGCACTAGTATTGTCACATAATATTTTTATCTTATTAAATATCAAGTTAAAATCCTTCAAAGTATTTTTATCCAAAGCACTTGGGAACATGCTAGTGCGTCGGCTATGTATTCAGCTTCCGTAGTTGATAGAGCTACACTAGATTGTTTCTTTGAGAACCAAGAGACTAGTGATTCGCCCAAGAATTGGCACATCCCACTAGTACTCTTCCTATCAGTGCGGCTACCTGCGTAGTCCGCATCGCTATATGTAACTAAGTTGAATTGTGGACTCCTAGGGTAGAATAAGCCATAATCAGATGTGTCAACTAGATATCTAAATATTCGTTTTACAGCATTTAGGTGTGATTGTTTAGGGTTTGATTGAAACCTAGCACATAAGCAGGTACTAAACAAAATATTAGGTCTACTGGAAGTTAAATACAGTAAAGATCCAATCATGCTACGATAGAGCTTTTGATCTATGGGCGTACCTAATTCATCCAAGTCTAGGGAAGTTGTGATACTCATAAGAGTGTTCTTCCCTTTACTTTTGTTCATATCAAATTTCTTCAGCATCTCCTTTGTGTATTTTGATTGACACACAAAGGTTCCAATTTCGAGCTGAGTGATTTGCAAGCCCAAGAAAAACTTGAGCTCACCCATCAAACTCATTTCGAATTCTTCCTGCATAATTTCTGAAAACTTTCTACACATAGATTCATTAGTAGCACCAAATATAATATCATCTACATATATTTGAACTAATAAAATGTCTTTTCCTTTTCTTTTAATGAATAATGTGGAATCAGCTTCCCCTATAGAGAATTTTGCATTTAACAAGTAGTCTTTGAGCCTTTCATACCAAGCTCTAGGAGCTTGCTTTAGACCATATAGTGCCTTGTTTAATTTGTAAACAAAATGAGGCTTATCATGAGACTCAAAACCATGAGGTTGTTTTACAAAAACTTCCTCCTTAATGAATCCGTTAAGAAACGCACTCTTAACGTCCATTTGAAAGAGTTTAAAGCCAAGAAAGGTGGCATAAGCAAGAAGCATGCGAATTGATTCGAGTCGAGCTAGGGGAGTATAGGTCTCATCAAAATCAATTCATTCTTCTTGGTTGTACTCTTATGCTACCAACCGAGCCTTGTTTCAAATAACCATACCGGATTCATCCAACTTGTTCCAGAATACCCATTTGGTACCTATTACCATTTGCCTTTCAGTCTTAGGTACTAGATCCCAAACTTCATTCCTTTGGAATTGGTTGAGTTCCTCCTGCATGGCCATCATCCATGGTTCTTCGGAGCACGCTTCCTCGACACTCTTGGGTTCAACTTGAGATACAAAGGTGGAGAGACCAAAGGAGCAACTAAATCGTGATCAGGTTTTAACGCCATCAGAAACACTTCCAATGACTTGACTTTCGAGATGATCCCTTTGATATATCCAATCTTTTGAAAGATTATGGTTATTGGAGTTTGGAATGTTAGACACATCAATAGTAGAATCATCTTCATCATCCATATTGACTCGGTCAATGGAGGAGTGAGGAGATTCATCGAAGGAAACATGGAGGGTTTCCTCCACTATTAATGTGGTCTTGTTAAAAACCCGATATGCCTTACTATGTGAGGAATAACCAATAAATATGGCTTCTTCACCTTTGGCATCGAATTTATCTAAATTAGAGCAGGTATTCAAGATAAAACATCGACATCCAAAAACTTTAAAATAACTAATTTTGGGTATTTTCCCATAGTGTAGTTCAAAACAAGTTTTTCGCAATCCAGATCGAATTAAGGTGCGATTTAACACATAACAAGCCATGTTAACCGCCTCAGCCCAAAAGTACTTTGGTAATCCCAAGTCTATAAGCAATGTTCGAGCACACTCTTGAAGAGTACGGTTCTTTCTCTCAACCACCCCATTTTGTTGAGGTGTTTGAGGAAAAGAAAACTCATGAGCAATACCATGCTCTTGACAAAAATCATCAAACAAGGAATTTTCAAACTCGCCCCCATGATCACTATGGATACGAGTGATTTGGTAGCCTTTTTCAGTTTGAACTTTCCTACAAAAAATAGAAAAGACAGAAAACACTCCTTCTTTGGATCTCAAGAAGGAGACCCATGAAAACCTCGAAAAATCATCTACAATTACAAGGCAATATTTGCATCCACCGAGGCTCTCATATTTTGTAGGTCCAAACAGATCTAGGTGAAGTAGTTCTAAAGGACTTGATGTGGATATAACTTCTTTGCTTTTAAAACTAGATTTTATAATCTTACCTAATTTACATGAATCACAAATAGGCTCATTTAAAAATTTTCCTTTAGGAAGACCTCGGACTAGTTCATGTTTAGCTAGTTTTTGAACCAGCTTCATATGAACATATCCTAATCTTTTATGCCATATACTTAACTCATCATTTGCTGTAAGACATTCATAAGTGCCATTTTTGTCAAATTCTACGACATAAATATCTTTAAATCTAGTTCCCTTAAGAAAGGTTTCATTGGTTAATGCATGCATAATTTCAAACATTTTAGAAGTAAACACTACTTTAAAGCCCTTATCACATATTTGACTTACACTTAAAAGATTATGTTTTAGTCCTTTAACTAGAGAAACATTTGAGATGGGAGAGAGAGGGTTACCTATTTTACCAAGGCCAATAATATGGCCATTGTGGTTGTTGCCAAATGTAACTGTTCCTCCATCCGTAGGTTGCAGGTCCAAAAATAGGCGCTTGTCTCCCGTCATATGTTTGGAGCATCCGGAGTCCATCACCCATCGTCCTCCTTGGTGGCGGTGGTCTTCTTGTCTTCCTCCTTGTAGACCTTCTTCCTCCTACAAAAGATCTTCGATGGTGACTTCGTGTTTCTATAGGTCTTTCTAATTTGAGTCATCCATCCTTCATTTTGTATATCCAATTTTTGACATTATGATGTCCTTTCATCCCTACAAAACAAAGTGAGAGTTGTCTTTTCAGTATCCATTGTAAAGTGGATCCGTATTTGTTAGTGGTCTCCTTTAGAGGAGGGTCTTTTTTTGGCTCACTTTGACTAGGTTCATAAAAGCCTAGTCCAAATTTACTTGAGGAAGGTTTTTGATGGGCAATGAGTTTGTCCAAGTTATCTTTCCCCTTTGTAAATTTGGCTAGGTCTTCAAGAAGTTGGTTTGACTTTTCTTTGAGATGATTTATCTCTATTTTCATTATGTCTAGTTTATCTTCTAATGCCCTAATTTCTACTCTAAGTAAGCCATTTTCATCCTTTTTAAAGGAGTTTGATTTTTCAAACACATGGATTTTGACGAGTAATTCTTCTCTATCTAAAAATTTTTGTTCACTCATTGCTATATACAAATCATTTGTTAATGACTCTTTCTCAATCATTAGATTTCTTATTTGCATATTTAAAGCAGTGGTTTCTTTTGTAAGAATTAGATTCTTTTCTTCAAGATCATTGATTAATCTCTTATTTTCTAAGTTTTCTTCTTTTAAAGCCTTGCTTTGGGTTTTTGTTTTCTTAAGATCTACATATAGTGAATCAAAGGCATCTTGTAATTCATCTAAAGAGTAGGAGTTTACCTCAGGTTCCTCAGATTCAGACTCAGAACCATCATTTGTTGCCATTAATCCCAAGCATTCCATTTCTTCATTTGTTTCCTCCTCCTCTTCTTCTTCGGAGGTGGAGTCATCCCACGTTGCTTGAAATGCCTTCTTCTTGAATCCTTTTGGTTTGGAGATCTTCTTGTAGTCGAAAGGCTTCTTGGGTTTCTTCTCATCATCCCTTTTGAGTAAGGGACAATCTTTCCTTATGTGACCTCTCTTTTTGCAATTATAGCAAATTAGAGGTTCTTCCTCTCTTTTCCTTCCCTTGATCTCTCTTCTATTTCTGAGAAACTTTTTAAACTTTTTAGCTAATAAAATAAATCTTCGTCATCGATACTTACCTCATCATCCGAAGTAGCTTTGAAGGCTAAGGTCTTCTTCTTTGGCTCCGATGAGATTGATTTCTTCTTTTGCTCCATTTTTGATTCATAAGCCATGAGATTCCCAAGTAGATTTTCCATGTCTAGATCCTCTACTTGGTTGGCTTCGTCTATTGTCGTTACCTTCTGTTCCCACTCAGGTCCAAGGGAGTGAAGGAGCTTCCCTTGAAGCTCCCCCTTTATAAATGTCTTTCCTAAAGACTTGAGATTATTCATGATTAACGTGAATCGGGTGTACATGTCCCCAAGTCTTTCATTCTCCTTCATAGAGAAAGCTTCGAATTCCTGCGATAACAAGTTTATCTTTGAGGATTTAACTTTAGATGTACCTTCGTGAGTTACCTCCAAGGTTCTCCAAATCTCATGGGCGGTTTCGCATTGGCTGATGCGATTGAATTCCTTCGAACTGAGAGAGCAGTAGACTGAGTTCATTGCCTTGGTATTCAGTCCAAGGTGACGGATTTGCTCCACTATGTAACCAGTTTCTGGTTTCTCGGGAATGACATATGCAGATTCGCATTTCTCCCAAATGGAGAAATCGTTGACTTGAAGCCACATCTTCATTCTCAACTTCCAGTAAGTGTAGTTGGTTCCTTCGAAGGGTGGTGGTCAAGTGGTGGATTGCCCCTCCAATCTGCATGTGGAAATGGCCTTCCCCTCCATGTGATCTTTCCGCGGATGTTACTCCTATAGGCGGAAAACCTACTCTGATACCAAATGAAATTGCACTAGAGGGGGGTAAATAGTGAAATTATAGAATATTGTAATACAAAAAATTCAATCACACAATGTACTCAATTATTTTTAGGTGGAAACCCAAGATGGGTGAAAACCACCACCTAAACCAATCTCTTGACTTAGGATTTTCGATCACAAGGTGATTAATCCACTAACCACACTACTTAAACGAGGGTAGTGTACCTCAATTACAAATCCCACCTCCGATCCCTAAACGGAGGTTTCTCCCTTCAAAATGAAGAGACGGGGACCTGACAAGCCAGATACCCAAAGTACAAAAAATTAAGTAAAATAACACCTATAGAGAACCCCAATAATTTAGTTACTTTCTTATCTACTAAGCATGAAAAGAACTCCCTGATGATTTGCAGAACGGAGTGAGCCGGGAGTATGGATTTGCCCTTTGATCAGAGTATTAGCACAGCACAAGGGCAAGATGGAGCTTAGAGTAGTGAGCAAGAGATTTTTCTAATGGAATTGTACTCAAGAGGTGTGTTTTGCCTAAGAGGAGTTGTAGTCTATTTATAATCAAGTTTGGAACCTTCAAGAACACTTGGGAGAGCTTTTCTAGCCGTTGGAGACAAATCCCAAGAGTTTAAGACGAAATCCACACAAAATCAGGGCAATGATGAGTCCGACAGCAATATCAGACGTCTAATTCTAGGATCAGATGTCTTATAGGACGTCTATTCTGATCGTCTAATACTGTAGGCCATCCAAGATAGACTCCATTGGATCAAAAGAAGGGTGTCTGATATTTTGACATAAGACGTCAGGGTGGATTCGTTCCTGTTTTCATCAGATCCAAACAGGGTTCTAGGTTTAGAGGATGAGACGTCGTTATGGACGTCTGAGGACATCACCAGACGTCTGAAAGCCTAAAGACTCTTTACCACTTCTTCTGCCAAAAGATTATGTGGCTGTAAAGAGATACGCACAGAAAATCATGGCGAACGGTTCGAAGGCAGACGTCTGGAGGTGTGTCCAAACGTCTGTAAATTTATTTTTGCCTAAGCTTAGTCTAACGGTTAGTATGAGGACGTCTGGGTAAAGAATCAGACGTCTGTGTAAGGTTATCGACATCTGAAAGTGAAGTGCTTCGACTGATGTTTATGAGGAGACAAACCATGGCAGAACTCTTGGAAATTAGACGTCTGAGATACTTGTCAGACGTCTTAAGCTGGAAAATCAGACGTCTGACCATTGTTCTGGACGTCTGATAAAGGTATGAGTGTTGGGTTTTCGTTTCTAATTTATCCTAAGTGTAGAGAGCCTAAGTTAGCTATTTATAGGTTATGTTTGGGGGCTCTTTACAACATTTCTAGACTCAAATAAAATGAAAAATTACAACAATTGAAAGTTTATATGAAAAAGCCTAAGACCTAATACTTATGCTACTTGTCTTCACGCTTTTAATCTCCCATCTTGGAAAACTTTTTGAAATCCTGCACATATGTTATTACAGAGAGAAAACAATATGCTACGCTTTATTTTTTTATTTCATTTTCTTCATTTTGTAAAATCATCAAAATATTATATACGAGTGATTGAACTAACAACAAGCACTGGTGCTTTAACCGCGGAGTCCAACGAACCTTAGGATAGTTCCTGTGGGCCTTAAAAACTTCTACGACAGACTGAGGCTAGAGCTGGTCAGGTCCAGATCTTGGTTGCTACTTGAGTACCTCTAGGCCTACTATCAGCATTCTAACCTAATCTATAGAAGAAAGCACACATCACAATTTTGAGCATCACGAGGTTGCATGGTCTAGAATCAAAGTTAAAACCTTAAAATTTTGCTAAGGGACTAGCAAAAGCTAGGCATGGGGGTATGATGGAAACACCATCATAAGCCCTAACTAGCTCATTTTGAACCAATGAAGAGAATAAATGCTCCTACATAACCAACTAAAGGTCATAATTCACTGCATAACCTTTCCGAGAGTGAAACAAGAAACAAGGGGTAAAACTGTAATTTTACCAATGCAGTACAACCATGGGCTTTCTCAAGGGCTAAACAAAGGTCAAATGGTCTTAATAAGATAACAAGTGGGTTGGATTTGACAGAAAAGGGTTTGTGTATGTTCTATGAATTAAATGACTTCTTGAAATCCTAAAAATAGACCTACTTGATTAACCAAGGTTCTGGTCAGGATAAAATTCACTTAAACCCTCTAAAAATCATATAAAAATATTCTCTAAGGTTTAGAACCTTCAATTTGGCCATTAGAACCCATCTTAACCTAAAATGGGGTCTCAGATAGATATTTTCCCTAAATTGGGTTTTTGCATAAATTTTCCAGTCAAACATGGTAAAACCCAAAATCCAACTTCACCATTGGATTCCTTAGGTTCAAATTAGGTTTCTACCAAAATTTGGATCCAAGATGAGTTTGCCTTGACCTAGTTTGCAAGAAGGTCCAACCTGATTACATTTCTACCCCTAACTTTCAAAAACCCTTGCATTTAGCCCCCTAGCTTCTTCATCATCTTTGCAAATAGGTCCCTCCACCATTGTTGCAAAGGAAACCTACTCCGGCAACCTTCAACTTGGAAGTTCTCCTTGATTGCTTGGAAGATCTCTTCAAAAATTCGAAGGAAGATCCTCTGAGAAATTCCCGTCAATATGAACCCATATGTGATATCTGATTCCCTCCCAATCTCTCATGCGAACGCATGAGAGATATGGGTATCTCAACTGCTTCCATCGCAGGAGACTTTCCAAGCTTGGGAAGCTTGCTTCCCAAGTCCTAACCGACCTTCAGATCTCTATTTAAAGGAGCCTAGACCTCCCCGACCTCTCCACACTCGATTTCGGCTGCGAATACCCCTAATTCCTCTCTTCCCATCACGGCCGTAGGCTCCTTGACATCCTGCGACCTTCCCTGCTCCTCCTCGTCGTCTGACCGCCATACCAGCGGCAGATCCATCTTCCTTGACTTTGTCTGCACCTTGCCGTACCAGCAGGTGCTTCTCTCTCTTCGTCCTCGTCGATCCCACCTCACCGATGCCACCTTCGTCTCCGATATCGACCACACCAGACCCAATGCCTCGCTCACCCCCTTTGTCCCTTGACCTCTCAGATAAGCTCCCTTTCACCTCTACTTTACTTCCACATTTATTTCACTTCAAATCGACCACTGACGCTCGTCGCACCTCCATCCCTTCCACCTCTGATCATCAACTCCGGCGAGGCCATCCCATCTCCACAGGGCCACCCCAACCCTCACCGACAAGCCCACACCTCTGCCTCAATTCACTGATCACTTCCCCTTACTCCACTCACCGTGTCACTTACCCAAACACCTCCCTAAACACACCCACACACTTGCACATAGTGTGCCCTAGGCACGCACTCACAGGCATCCCCGAGCCACGCCAACACCCCTAGCACATCCGCCATGCTCCGGCGAACCTTCCTAAACAATTTGACGTGGCTGCGAGGCCGTTCTTATGTTCTCAAGTAGCAAGCCCCCTCAGGCATTGCTGCCGAGCTCGAAGCAAGCTCGAGGTTGCTCCAAGCCTTGCTATTCCAGGATTACACTCCCAGGACACATGGAATCTCCTCGTGCACGGTTCCAGTCCTTCTCTTGGAGTCAAGAGACTCTGAGGCTGCTGCAATTGCAACAACAACCTGCTGCTGCAGTGCGCGAAAGGAATGTGGGACATTTAGTCCCACCTCGAAAGTGAAAGAGCACCCGCACCTGAATAAAGTGAAAAAGTGAAGAAGCCTTATCGCCTCAGTTACCACTGGATGAGGTCCCACTCACCCTTCACCGACCTCGTCCGTGACGTTACCCCCACGGACTTGGCCTAACCTGACCTGCACTCCTCACCCACTACCGCACGCCGGTGGGCCTGGTCCTAGGTACGCACTTAACCTGATTACCCGAATTCCTATGTGGCTCTGGGAGAGTGAATCCTAAGAGGGAAAGTGAGGAGAGTCGTGTAGGTAGGGGTAGGGTTTTGCTATAGGATTCTCTAGCCGACACTTAGTCGCAGTCTGAAGAAGAAGAGGCTAGAGGAAGAAGCTCAAGAAGAGGAGGCCAGTAGAAGAAGAAAGGAAGAGGACGAAAGGCTTAAAGTCAGAGCAGAAGGAAGCCTAGGCAAGAGCCAGAGAAAAGAAGGAAGAAAGAGAAGAAGCAAAGGTAGAAGACAGAGAAAGCTAAAGAGAAAGAGGACTTTAGAGAAAGAAGAGCAGAAGCCAAAGTAGGAGAGCAAGGCAGAAGGAAGAAGAAGGTAGAAGCTAAAGGAGAGAAGAAGGATCAGACATTTAAGTCATCTGATTCCTTCATCAGACGATAGACCAGAGCTTACATTGCATACTCATACATTGAATTATTTGGTGATATTGTAGGAGTATTTGGTGATTTACATCACCATTTTACTCCGATATTTTTCACTCTGATACTGATATTATTGCATACTCTTTTAATTCTGAATTGTGATCTTGATTTCTAAATACCAATTTGCTCCATGTGTTCGACTTTGGAAATCTTTTCAAGTAATAAAATTATATCTGTTTTGAACGCTATTTCGGTGTACTACAACGCAACATTTTTAAAACCCGATTCAGCAATATTAATAGTAACCAAATTCTTGGCCTTGAAATGGTTTTCAAAATGGAACCTAAGGCACTAGAATGAGTTATGTGGATTAGAAATGTTATTCAATCAATCAAATATCTTCAGCACTTCACATAAAAGATGCTCAATCAGTTAAACATGATTTCCACTTCAAATTTCATTAATTTTCATAATTGGATAGTTAATTTATGATACAAATAGCTGACAATGAATCTTGATAACAAATTACAAGCAATTCTACTTAAGTTAAGGTTCAATCTAAATACATGAAAGCTTGTACACACAACAAGGAAATTACCCTACACCAACGATATACTTACACTGACATCTATTATATGTCGCTGCAGATTGTTTTATAAGTTGCTAATATTCGATACTTCACCAGCATTAACCTCAGGTAAAAAACAATCATAAGGGCAAATGTGTCTCGTTCTTTCACTTACACTTTTGTTAACCCTAGAGCAACGCTGCTTCTCTCCAGCAACGCCACTCCTATCCTCGACCACAGATCAACGCCACTCTCATCCTCGATGCTGACCTCAGAATGATGCCACTCAACCTCTGATCTTATCCTCGACGCCAACCTTAGAGCAATGGCACCTTAGATCTTATCCTCGATGCCGACCTCAGATCTTATCCTCGATGTCGACCTCTGAGCAATGCCAAATCTTCAAGCAACGCCACTCGATGCTTCTTCCTCCCGATTGAGCTTAGAGGCCACACCATTGTCACATTCTAGGATCTTAGAGTCACCACCCTTGATCGAGCTTTGCATTCTCGTCGACTTAGGTTAGTTAAAGCTCTCAACCCCTCATATTCTGATATGCCCTCATCGAAGATCATCAAAGGTAGAGGTCTCTTTTAGGGTTTTGGATCAATGTCTCAGTCAAATCTAATCTCATGCTCAGATTTTCCCTTTTCAAATTGATCCCTATCTTCCTTGATCTTTCTCACTGTTCTATTGATCGATTTCTAGTCGATCAGATGATCTCTCCCACCTGAATCACTTTCATGTTTACCAGATGATCAGATCGGTTCCTCATTCGTTCCACCACCTCTATCTCACCAACACCCCCACAACCGGCACCAATCAAATTCTACCCACCATAGCGTCGAACATCTTCCCCTAGACTCACCGTTCATTCGTCTCTTATTCATCGTTGTCGCCCCACTAATCAGTGGATTGCTTGGATTAAGCACGGTATTGTCATTGCATCTTTCTTAATTTTGATTTTGACAAAGCAATAGGGGGTTAGGTACAACCTCAGAGGAGTGTGACTACTCCTCTATTGATCTTGGTGGTTGATGGGTTGTCTTCCTGTACCTTTGCTATGTTTCCTGGCACTTATGGATTGGTTTTTCCTCAGAACTGCATGATGGTAAACCATTCCTGCTGCTTTAGAACATGGTTTATTGTCTACTCTTCTTGAACTGTTCTATACAAGAGGCAAGGAAGTTGGGATGGCTTCTGGAGTTTTTTTTTTTTTGGTGTGGTCTCTTAACTGTCCATTTTCCTTGCTAAATCTATTTTCTTTCTCTTTGAGATGTTTGCTATGGAGGTTGAAGATTCTACTAAGCTTTGCAATGGACTTTGGTTTATTTCAAACCTAGAAAAGACTAAGAACAAAGTCAGCAAGTTGCATGACTAAATACTAAGTTCTGGCATGATTCTAAAGAAGCATTTGAGGCCTCCTCCAATCTGGTTGCAATGATTTTTAAAGGGTTAAAATTGGATTACAGTCCACAAAAATAGAGATTACTGTAGGAAGATCTACCATAAAATACTGTAGGGACTGAGTGGAGGAGCAATCAAAGGGGAGAATAATGCAAGAAAGAAGAAACATGACATGACACCACCTATGTAGAGAACAATCACACACAAGTTAGAAGTGAAAGGAAATCCATCCATGATCTAATGAGAAAGTAGGATCAAGTACATGCTAGAAAAGGAAAACAAACCTCAAAGGGATTCACTTTTTTAATCTCTAATATCATAAGTTGACCAGGATGAGAAGACATTGGGTGAATGTACCAGATCTCAACTTTTTTTATATAATTTTTTTTAGCATTATAATTTCTCTGATAAGTTATTCTGCAACAGTGTATTTCAAAGGGAACCATTGTTAGCTTGAATCATACAAATATAGAAGGCTTTGAAGTTATCTTTCAGAGTAACTAAATTGATAGAAAGGTTGATGGTTTAGAAACAACTTACCAGATACCCATATATGGAAAGTGAGGCACCCCTACACTCTTCCTAAATGTATGGTGTTCAGTGCAGAACTTTTTACATTTTGATTTCCTTTCCCTCTCATCCATAGAAGCATCCTAGATCTTCTAGTTGTCTAAAGTTTGTAGATGCATGCTATTTTGTTCATATAGTACCTGAGGACCTAAAAAAAAAAGTAGGGAAGGAACATGCTTCACACCCCAGCACACTGCCAGAACAAAAATTGGAAAAAGGAATGAGAAGCAAGTACCGACAATTCATTTACAACATTTCATATAAATTTCTTGCTTGCAATTCTTATTCGCCTTGAAATCAAATACTGAGCTAGGGAGCTAACTACACCCACAATCCCCAAAATAGAAACTGAAACTATATCTGTCATTATAATTGATGGTATCTTCTAAAAAAAAATGATGGTAGATTGAGTGGCATTGTCATCAGAAGAAGTAAATCTGTTTGTTTGACATAATCCCACATGAATTGATTGAAGAGGATATTCTTTGGCAAGGTGAGGATGAGCAGGGCAACATTTTTAATAGTGACATGCAACACCTATATCCCCACAACAAAGGAACTGGGGCTTCATGCAAACAAAGGGCAAGCCTGCAGTCACCATGAGCACTAAAGTTCTCTTTGCTGACTGAGCATGGGAAAAGTGAAGAGAGATGGTGGGTTTGCAAGCAAGTCTAGTTAAAAGGCTATAAGACCCTAGAAGCAATTCATTAGGTGGCGGTCTTACATTCCACCATTGCAAACCTTCAAAAATTATTTCCCTAAATATCCAAGCAAATACTGCTACAACATAATATATTTCTTAGGTAGGTTTCTTATTACTTATGGTAGGTAATCAAAGTAGAAGAGGCCATAGCTGCATACAGATATCAGTCTGGTTATTGCATAATAAATGTTTGAAAGTTCTTTCAACCATTGCACCTATTGTGAATTGGATTTCCTCTCATTGCCCATTGTCACCATGCATGTTGTTGTTCAGCCACCATTACTAGAGAAGCACAATGATATGTATTTGTTTTTCCATTTTATATTTTATGTCTGGAGATGATAATTGTTGAACTTTTGTTATCAAAAATAAAAGAAAAGAGAAAAAGGAACCTGCTTGCACATAATTGTAGTAAGTGCTCTACAATTTGAATAAATTTGTTTAATGGTGGCTTTAATTTGTTGCAAATGATTTCATTAGTATCTTTGGGTGCAATTTGTTTGTAGCTTTGGTGGGAACTTCTGCATCAATCATCATTTTTCTATCCATATCCGTTTAACGTGGTTTTTAACTTGTTTAGCATTAATTTGTTCTTATGTAGCCATGGAGCTAATTGAGAACCTATGAGTAATGAGTGAGACAAATGCACTCTTGCAGCAAAACCCTGTAAGTCTCCAGCAGAAATAATTTTGATACCTAACACAAAACCAATTAAAGACTAGTTATATCAATGGTAAATTTGTTACTGTATCAATGTAAAAATTTTACCATTTATAAAAAATATCTCTGTTGCCCAAATGCAACCTATTATTTTAGACTTAGAAGTTGAGCATCAGTGTCTGCAATAGTTGTCCAATCTAATTATGTTGCATAAATCAAGTCCTAAGACTAGACTATGCTTGAATTCTAATATCATATTGACTTTCTTTTGCAGGTTGTTGCTCCAAGTTCCTTGTCTAATCTAAATGATCTTGCGAGTACCTTTTCTAAGCTAATTTTTTAAGTTGAATCCAGGTAGTTTGCCTTATCACAGAAGTGTTTTTTAAAAAAAGTTTGCCTTATCACAGAAGTTGACTCCCATAATTCAATAGGTCCTACAAATAAAATAGAATTGCACCTTTCAGTAGCACTATATCTTTTACCTAGAATGGCTTTATTAGAATCAATATTATTGTTGTTTGGGGTTGCTTCTTGTACATATGTTTGTAGGCACGGATTATAATACCAAAAATTTCTATATTCATTCCCTTTTTTTCATTTGGAAGCATATTTATATCATACCTACTTAGGTATTATTCTACTTCCTCCTTTTAGCGAAATGTTGTGCCTAGTTGAGATCATATTTAGGAGTTGTTGAATTAACTTTGACATATAATGAAGTGCTCAGACATATGACTTGCATCAAAATCTTTCAATTAAATTCCACATTAGCATAAAAATATCTCACAATTGAGGCCAGTATTTAGGGATCGATCCTTGAGTTTAGGTGAACATGTAATCAATATTTTGACATGAATTTTTCAATAGGATTTCAAGTACATAAGCTTAAAATACTTTGGAAAGGTTGTAAGGTATGATTGTATAGAATCATGTTTAATGGTATTTAACTGATCTTGCAGGGAATATGGTCATTTGACAAGAAAGATTACAAGAAGCAGGTTCCATGATTGTGATTAATTCTCTATTTGATCTCTTAAGTTGTTGTTTGTTGGCATGCAACTGACAGAATTGGGATCATTAATTAGTTTGTGGTGGATGTGGGATGCGAGAATTTGGATGAAATCATCACCAATCTCAGCTTCAATACTTCAGAGATCGATGACTTGGAGAATTTCCACGCAATTCTATGTATAAGATTACTTATTCCACCTTTACCATTTAGCTGAGATTATGGAAGATCAACGCATTTAAATGGAGTAGATGGGGGGATAATTTATCCCATTATCCAATCTGAAAGAAATGGTTCCAATGCTATAGGTGCAATTTTATTATCAAAAATAAAATGCTATAGGTACAATTATGGGATAAAGCCATCCAACCAAGATGATGAACAAGTTCTATTCCTTTAATTCACCCAAAAAAAAATTTAATTGTCTAAAAAGGTAGGCCATATATTTTTCTATTAAGGATGAGGAGAAGCATATTAAAATAATGGCAATGTATTTTGGTTGGTCATGTATTTTGTGATAAGGTTAATTTACATTAAGAAATAAATTTGAGAAGGTATTTGATTTAGAAAATAAAATGTGATAAAAAAAATTATAGCGACCAATAATATGCATTCTTTACATCATGTCAAGGAATAAAACAATGGACATAGTCAACTTCTTCCTTCTTTTAGGTGGAATAAACTTCTTCGCAGTTGAAAGGCTTATCGAAGGTTTTTTTTCTCAATTGAAAAATTTGTCATGTCAAACAAGAAATTGTGCCTTACCGGGTCTACATGATTCAAGTAGAGAAATGATCGTTTTAAAAATGATGCACACGAATCATAACAGGAATTTGATTAATGCAGATGGTCGACGTGGTGATCGATCAAACGTACACGGAAGAGCCGAT
The DNA here is from genome assembly GCA_037157565.1 of Thalassia testudinum. Lineage (NCBI taxonomy): Eukaryota > Viridiplantae > Streptophyta > Magnoliopsida > Alismatales > Hydrocharitaceae > Thalassia > Thalassia testudinum. The sequence continues at coordinate 17,158,645 of JAZHRO010000062.1, read as the reverse complement.
GGAGTACACAATGTCTACGTTCCTGGTAAACGTCGACATGGGGGACACCTCCTGCTTCGGCTTCGTTGCAAACTAGAGCCTCTGGAGACACGATAAGTGCATCACCGCCTCTAAATCTCTCGGTAAGTTTCATACACAATTGCACCAAAAAAGTTGGATAAATTTCCAGAAACTTTAATTATGGCATCAGTGGGTGAAATGGCTAGGGGAAATACAATATCTCCAGGTAAGTGGTCTTCACTTCCTAGCTAGTCAAGCCATCAGTGGGTGAAATGCAAACCAATTGATAGGTTTACCATTAAAAAATTGCTAGGGGAAGCAACTCAGGAAGGAGGAATAACCTAATGGATGGCAATTTATCTCAGCTGGTTAATTACTTTTTCTGATTAGATAGGGGTTGGTATCGCACATCAGAGGGTAAATTCAAATAAGTCTTTGGTTCAAAGAATGAAAAATTAATAGCTATCATAAAGTGATCGAGCTCTTTAGAATAGAATGCTCGACTCAAATGTAATCACACAAGAACAAAGGCAACAATTGACCCAATTCCATCTTGAATGGTGTACGTCTAGGGAGAGTGCTTAGCTCTCAAGTTCCACTATTTGAGTTTGGTAGATACAGAGAACAAAAAGACATGCTCTTCCTATTTTCCCTCGGATTGCATAACCCCATCTCTTAGGGTATCCTAGGTTTATATAGGTTACGTGGTCCTTGATCGTGGGGATCATGGGTATATGGGAATGAGCCGATGGACCAATTGTTATGTAAAAATTAGTGCATTCAAATTAGTGGGTTCTACTGGCATGACATTTATCTTTCTCAAAGATTGGAATGCAGGGAAGTATTGCTGCTAATGGCCTATAAGTTCCTGCTTATGTTTATCATTATTGTTTTTTATTAGTTATGAAGATTAGTAAGATTTAAATACTTTCATTCACGGCCGACTGTGATGCTAATGGAATGAAGGGGAACTTTTATATGACTTCCCAAATCACAAAATAAAACTTTCGTGTGAAAAAAAAAGGTAGTGTACACTAGTTCCACTAATGGTCTACTGATTTTTTTTAAGTGTGTTGTGAGACCTTGGATTTTGCTAATTTGTGTGTAGGATTGCATATGAGAGCCTTTAATAGAACTTAATATTAATCAAGGTCGCCTGACAAAAGCATCTCCATTGTAGATTTTTCCATGATCTGCTCAGATTGATTGGGTCTTTACTTGTCTTCCGTTATCTTAGATGTTAAACATTATCCACTATATTAAAATTAGGTAAAGTGACAGTAGTTCTGGGTGGAGGGGAAACTGAAGTATCTCAATGCATCAATTGTAAAGGAGTTGGTTCTTAAACATGCACAACATGTCAAGATTCAACCTCAGTATCTTGATCATAGGTAATGAAATTCACATTATTATAACTTGATTTCTTGCTAGAGCCAGTAAGTGCAATAGCGTTAAACCACCATGAAAAGGATAGATGTCCAAGTATTTCTATGCTTATGCCTATCTAGTTGAAAGGCTCAAGTGTCGATTGGATACTGTTGGGCTGGTTCAAAGCTGAAAACACAACATAGGGGTCCCAATAACAATTGAAAATTTATAAATATTTTTTCTTTGAAATAAAATATGATAGTAACATTGATTTTAGAAAGGTTACATGGTAAAAAAAATGGAGTAGAACATGGGCTGACTCATTCTCTCTGTATTCAATAATGTTGAACCTACAGCAGGTAGTAGAAAAAGTGCCAGCAACTGCACATACAGTTGACACAAAAAGAAACCCATAATTGCACTTTTTTATGTAAACGGTAGGATAACTGCAAACATAGCCACCCAAAGGTTTTACACCAATTTCCATGACCCTGTTACATACATAGATGATAACAGAAAATTCCAATTAGCATGTATCAGCAGCCTCTTCTAGAATAACATTTACTCAGAGTTTTCCTCCATAAAAGTAACTGCCATTATGTAGATGTTTGTTTAAAAACAAAAAAATATTAACCCAACATCAAACTAATTCAGAAAGTTAAGACCATATCAAAAACAAAATCAATTATCTGCTAGATTATGTAATAGCTAGCATATCACTGTCGGAAGAATCAATATAAAAAAGATTACCATATAGAGAATGCTGCAAGCCTTCCAAGTAGAGAAGAGATCCACTGCCAGAAAAATGTGCCAACAATTAGGGATCTAAACACCTACTTGGTTGAGATTAAAGAAAAAAAAAGGACACTTTAAGAACGCAGCCATTAACCTAGAAGAAAGTGTATTTACCCTTCTTTTAAATTGGATTTATGTTGAATATTATTTATTTTTTTACCACTCCTAATTTGCATTAATTGAGGTTCATAAAATATGAATAATACCAATGGATTAATAGTAGTATAATGCTCTTTCACGGTACAAACCCGAGTTCGAATCTCGATTGGTGCATCTTTTCTTTAGTTTCAAGTTAAAGCATCCATTTTTTAATCTTTGTATTTGATGAAATTTTTTTTTGTAAACACAAAAATAGAAGGTTATTCAAGGATGCAGTCATGAAGTATAATAAAATTATAAATAATTTATGTTTAAGATGTGTTCTTCCGTATAGTCCTTGTGGTGTTTCATATAATGTTATAAAGTTAGTTTATGAATATAAATCTAGATGCCGATGATTTTGGTTTATGTATATACCAATTTAGTTTCATGTTGATCATGTGTTTATTTCTTACTTGGCTTTTATTTTATTTGGTAATTAGTTTTTTATCTTTTTTCTGAGTACTTTCAATAATGATATTTAATTTTGATTTTTTTCTTAGGAGATGCAAGAACTAGTCGCATTCATGAAGGTTGGGGATTTGAAGATTAATTCAGGTGAAGAATTATTTTTTCATATTTTTTTAATATATCATTTCAGACAATAGTTTGTGTTTGAAAAAATTTTGCATAAATAGTTCTCATGAAACTTATGTATTTCAAGTTAAAGGAAAGTTTTGTTGATGATTAAATTCTTTTTCTTTGTTATTAATGCTTGATATTTCTAAAATGTCTTATTTGAATTGAATGATTTGTGACTCTAATTGCTTGTTTGTATACTTAGTGGATCTTATAAGAAGAGGAAGTTTCATTTATGCATAATATATAACAAAAAATCAAATATTAAATACAGGGATGTCTCAATGATGATACATTAGGGATATATTTTTTTTATATCCATCAAGGACTTTCATTGATGGTAACATCAACAGAAATAAGCGTTAATAACTTGTTTATTTATAATGACAGTTCTACCAACGATTTTTCCGTTGGAAAAGACTTTTGCATTACATTGACAACAACTTTTATTAGCACTATAGGTCTATACCAACAGTCATAAGCATTGCTATTGGCATAATCGCTAGTTCGCGACGAGATCGTGTTTTAAAGAGATATTCGCTTAGTATATTTGAAATCACCGAGAAAACGATTATCAATTTTTATTACTCAAAATTCAAAAACTTCTGAGGTCGAACTCAGGGAGCAAATTCGTATTTTAGAAGCAAAATCACAATATCAAATTTTACTTGAAAGATAATGTTCAATAATAATGCAATGTATATAAAGGCTAGAGAGTAAAAAGAAATAGATTTTTCTCTTTTCTTCCTTCTTCTCTTCTCTCTTTCTTTTTCTTTACTTTCTCTCTTCCTTCTCTTCTTTCTTTGTCCAAAAATAATCGCTGGTTCGCGACGAGATCGTGTTTTAAAGAGATATCGCTGTAGTATATTTGAAATCACCGAGAAAACGATTATCAATTTTTATTACTCAAAATTCAAAAACTTCTGAGGTCGAACTCAGGGAGCAAATTGGTATTTCAGAAGCAAAATCACAATCTCAAATTTTACTTGAAAGATAATGTTCAATAATAATGCAATGTATATAAAAGCTAGAGAGTAAAAAGAAATAGAATTTTCTCTTTTCTTCCTTCTCTTCTCTCTTTCTTTTTGTTTGCTTTCTCTCTTCCTTCTCTTCTTTCTATGTCTTTCCTTTCTCAGACGTCTGATTCTGTGAATCAGACATCTTAACTAACGATTGCTACAGTGCTTCTCCTCTTTCTTTTCTTCTTCACTTAGCTTTCCTCCTTGGCTTCTTCTCTTCTTGAGCTATTGTGCCTCCTCCTTGCCTTCTTCTTCTTCTGCGGCTCCTTCCTTCTGTTCTCTCTTTCTCTATGGCTTCCTTCTTCTGTTCTTTCTTCTTCCTTGGCTCCTTCTTCTCTATCTTTGGCCAAGTCCTTCTTTTGCAGTCTTCTTCCTATGTGCCTTCTTCTTTCTTCTTCTATTTCTCTGCGGCTGCCTCTCTACTGCGCCTCTTCCTTGTTCTTCTTCTGCATCTCTCTGTTGCACTTCCTCCTTCTTCCTCTGCAGCTCCTTCTTCTTCCCTATGCACACAGAGGCAAAACCTAGCCCCTACCCTCCCCTATGTCTCTCTCTCTCTCTCTATTTCGCTCTTAGGACTGCTCTCCCAGAGCCTTCTTAGGTAAACGGGTCGGGTTAGCGTGCCCGTGACCAGGCGCACCAGCGTGAGTGGTGCGCGAGGAGTGCACAGGTAGTCGGGTCGAGAGCCAGGTCCACGGAGGTGTTGGTCTCGGACGAGGCATGGTGGGCGAGGGGACCTCACCCCGTGTCAGGAGGTGATAAGTCCTGACACTTTTTCACTTTATACCGCAGCGCCCGCTTCAAAACTTCCGAGGTGGGACTAAATGTCCCACCTTCTTCTCACACGTGCCCGCAGCAGGTGACGCGCTCGATTGCAGCAACTACATGGGGCTTCAGTGCCAATCACTTGGCTGGGGTTGTGCACGAAAGGATTCCACGCAACCTGGGGCACTTCACCTGGAGTGGAGAGACCTGGAGGAGCTCCCAAGCAAGCTCCTTGCTACGTCAATGGCGGTGGAGACCCTCAACATCTATCATCAGGAAAACGGCCTTGTGGCCTCGTTAGAACACATGGGAAGCCTCACCGAGGTACGGCGAGTGTGCTGCAGTGGTCGGGGTGGCGTGGGAACGCTTGTGTGAGCGTGCCTAGGGCTTTTTTTTTTTGAAAAAGAAAGAAATGCTATTGAGTCACCGATAGAAAATCGAGAGAGCTTTTATTAATAAAAAATGAAAACAATTACATATTCAAACCCCATTGCTGTATGAGACTCCAGCAACAATTTACAATCTTATCCACATTCACTAGGGTCTCCTGAAAAACACACTCAATCCTAGCCCTCCATACAAACCATAGCATAGCCACCATATGTAAACATGGCTTCTTCCCATCCACAAGATAACATCACAGTTTCTCCCATGTGGGGTGGGAATCATTACAAACTCTCCTCCAGATATAATCAGTGATCACACACGAAGAAAAAATATGAGTGCTAGAATCATTATGCATCCCACACAGGTGGAAAAACTGTGTGGGAATTCCCATTCTCCTGTGCCTCAAATCTCCAATAATCAGACTGTCCCTTCTGTAGAGCCACAAAAAAATTTGTACCTTCAGAGGTATTTTTAATTTCCATAACTTTTCCCCCACCTCATCAAGTTCCGCCATCCTAGAAGAATTAATCAACTTGTCATAGGCAGCTGCAAAAGAAACTTACCCTCCCATTTGTATGTGTCATACTCATGAGGCGTGGGTTTGAAGGCAACAAGTTCTTGCATGAGACGTTCATTCTCTGCTCATGTTCTTGTTTCATGATTATTCCACATAACATTATTTAAAGACCACTGCTCAGGCTCCACATCCCAATAATCAGACACCACAGCATTTTTATCCGAAGCTGCTGCATAAGAAACAGGGAACCTATCTTTAATCACCCCCCCAAGTACCCAGTTCTCTAGCCAGAATTTGAAGCTTTTCCCATCACCTAATACGGATTTGAACAAACTCCAATTATCCCTCAGGGCACGCACCACTGAAGACCAAAAAGGAGATGGTTTATGGGGGTTTAGGCGATTCTTCTCATCATTGGTAGCCCCATAGCTATCCTGAACTATTTCTATCCACATTTTTTTTCCCCTGCAGCAGTCGAATAGCCCACTTCAATAGCAAAGCACCATTAAATTCCTTGAGGGATCTAACACCCATGCCACCAATCTTTTTTGGCTTGCAGATTGAATCCCATTTTAAAGGTTGAAGAAAAGCTCCTTGGTGAGAGGCCCCTTTCCAGAAGAATCTTTTGCGCATCACATCAAGTTTTTTTCCAAATTGACTTCGAGGCTTTGAGAACAGAGAAGAAAAAAACTGGAATCGATGTGATGACAAAATTCAGTAATATATACCTCCCCCCTTTTAATAGGTATCGACTACTCCAACCCTCCAATTTCGTAACCACCTTTTCATATAGGAAGGACCAATCTGCTTTCCTCATTTTAGTGCATTTCAGAGGCAAACCCAGATATTTGATAGGCAATAAGACCACAGGTGTACCCAAAGTGGTAGAGATGTCATTCTGGATCATTCCATTCATCCCAAAATAGACCAGGGAGGATTTGTTCCCATTAAGTCTAAGACCAGAAATCTCACCAAAAATCTTAACCATATGAAAAAGCGCTTGTGCTTCCCTCTTCCCCCTTCCACAAAAAAAACAATGTTGTCTGCATATTGGAGGATGGGAGCTAAAGCCCTGTTATTAGACATTGAATACCCCCTTATAAATCCATCCGCTGCCAGTTTGCATGCATATCTTGCCAACGTATCCACTGCAAGATTAAAAATCAGAGGGGCAAGTGGACATCCTTGCCTAACTCTACATTGGGGCTGAATCCAAGTTCAGCATGGTTTCCCATTTATCAATGGGGAAAAGGAGGCTATCGTGATGCATCTCTTCACCCACTATATCAGCTGAGGTGGAAATTTCCTTCTTTTAAGGATTTCCCACAGATACGACCAGGAGACTGAATCATAAGCCTTGGAGAAATCTACTTTCCATAAAAAGGCCTTGGTCTTTCTCCTGTGCCATCCCATTACCATCTCCTGCACCATAATGAAGGACTCCTATAGTGATCTCCCAGGAAGAAAGGTAGATTGGACTGGCATTATCAAGTCCTTCAAAACCTCCTGCAATCTGTTGGCTATAATCTTACTGATAATAAGGTAAATAGAATTAGATAGTGCAATGGGTCTGTAATCAGAAAACTTCTCCGCACTTGATTTTTTAGGAAGCAAGAACAGATAGGATTTATTCAACCTCTCAAAACCAGAGTTGCCCAGTTCAAATTCATGAATAACCTTCAATACATCCACTTTGACAACACTCCACAGTTCTCTGTAAAAGAAAACCTGAATCCCATTCGGACCAGGGGCCCCTTCATTGTTTAAGTCTTTAATTGCATTTAATACTTCTTGTTCAGATATAGAAGTAACTAACTTGTCCCTCTGATCACAATTGACGCTAGGGAAGTCCACCGATGCCATCCTCCAAGAGTCCCTTGGTGTAGCCTTGGCCAATTCTTTAAAATATTTACCTGCTTCAGTTCTAATTTCACTAACAGAAGTAACAGTTCTCTCTTCTACTTTAACTGAAGAGATAAGATTGAATCTCCTCCTAGCACTGGCCACGAGATGAAAAAACTTCGTGTTTGCATCACCCTCTTTGAGCCATAGCTGTTGATTGCACCGCAAAAATACACCCGCAATTGTGCCTTCTTGTGCTATTTCCTAGCATTACCAGTGCATATTAGGTTTCCATAGTCGCATTTGTAAAAAATACATGCATGCATGCATTTAATTGAGAGGGGAGGAGAGTGAAATAAATGGCCTTGCAATTAATATTTTTCCTCAAGTGCATCTTTGCAAAATTCACCATCTTTTTATTTTTTATTTTGAAATCTCTTCCCGCGACTGCATGGAACAACCTCTTCTTCTTCGCGCCATGTCCTGCTCCCCCTCTCCCTGCCAACCCTGCAACCACATGCACATGATCTCCCTACCGTCCACAGCCAAGGCATGGCTGTGCATGCCTCTTTCTTCTTTATAAGGGGGCACGGCTTCTTGTAGAGAGCCTGGTCCTCCACACGAAATAAAACACACTGCAGCTCCTCCAGGCCGTCTCCTCCCTCTCCCTCCATACACAGGACCTCCTCCTCTGAGGAGATACCCTGCGGACAGGAGCACCTCACGGTGGTGCACAACCACCACCGTGAGTCCACCACCGCCCAGCTCATCAAAGAGCCGGTGGGCGTGGTGGCTCTTTCCTTATTTTTTTTCCGTTTGAAGCCCTTCCGCCATTACACCAAAGCCTCAAGCTGTGAAGCTCCATCGGCCACCGCACACCCCTGCAACAGCCGGCCGAGCTCCGCAGCAGCAGCAGCAAGGCGGCAGTAGCCGCAAAGCCCCTCCAGCGCACGCCTGCAGGCTGCCCTCGCCTCCAGCACGCGCCTGCAGACGGCCTCGCCTCCCGCTTCTTCGCGCTGCACTCATCTTTCCGCCCGCAATCGACCACCACGCGCCCCTGCAGCGGTCGGCCAAGCCTTACCGCGCACCCTAGCCAACACCCGCAAGCCACTGTGCAAGCAGCAGGTCGCCCTCACCCTCCACCGCGCATGCCAGTAGCCCTCTCCGCGTGCTCTGTCGCGAACCACCTCGCCGCAAGCCAGCAACTACGCCATTCTTCCGCGCATGCCGAGCCATCCGCACTCACAACACCGGGCGTACTCGGTCGCGCGGCTCGGCCATACACTGTAGCCACTGTTCACGCCAGTCTACGCAACACTATGGCTACAATGGGGTGACCGGTGAGTTTCTCACTTATCCGGTCACCGGGCGCACCGCTACCGACCACTGCCCACACCCGCGTCCAGCCCCACGCCCGCTCCAGCTCTTCACGCAGCGCGGTGCGCTGCAGCCTCTCCTCTCCCCGCACTCACTCCCTCCCAGCGCACCCCTCTCCGCGTGCATACGTGCCTGTGTGCACGTGTGGAGCCTCCAGACGGCGCTTGGAAGCTTCAGACGCCTTAACCCTCCAGCAACGCCCTCTCTTTCTCTCTCTCTCTCTCTCTCTCACAGCACTCTCTCACTCTCTTTACCGACACTTACACACCTACACTAACACTTTCATACACACACACACCTATACACTATTATATACATATATATACGTATACATATATATATTGATATATATACATATATTTATATACATATATACATATATATATATACTTATATCTATATATATAGTAGTATCTATATAACTAAGTATTAGTATACATATATACATATATATATATATATATATATATATCTATATACTTATATCTATATATATAGTAGTCCCTATATAACTAAGTATTATTATACATATATACATATATATATATAGATATCTATATACTTATATATATATATATATACATATATCTATCTATACATATATATATACACATATATATATGCATATATAACTACATATATATATACCTATATATTTATAACCATATATATATATACATATAGATATATTTACATATATACATATATATATATTTTCACATTACTTACCATACGTGGTATCGCGGGAATATCTACACCAGTTGCTGATATTCCCCGATACACGCGTACAAAAAAAAAGCGTGGTCGCACACATCTTCCGCCATCCACCTTACACTCCACACGGCACCTCGTCCTGTCAGTTGCATCTTTCTAGACGGCGACCGACTCGACACCGTGCTACACTCCATCTCCGCCTCCACCCCCACCCCTTTATACATATATAATATATACCTATATATATATCTACTATATTTGCTTCATTTCTGTCTCGCTTTCCTGCTAGTAAAAAGATAAAAATATATATATAAAAGAGAAAAGATAATCCTTGACTTGCAGGTACTCCGTCTTGCGAATAGCAAGACCCATTTTGGAACCCTGATTTGGCTCAAAGCCAAGAACCTAATTTTGAGGGTGTGCCTCAAGGATAAGAATTATCAGAAAAAAATCTAAATAGAAAAAACACCAAAAACACAATAAACGAATGGAAGAGACTCGTTGTAGGAAAAGCGTAGAAACTTGACTTTTAACCCCACTTCCCTGAGTTCGACCCTGGGCCTAAAAAGTGACCAAGATAAAATCAAGTAGGCCAGGTTAAAAATATTGTAAAGAGATGGTTAGGTCCGATTTAGGTTAACCACTATACATACTTCAACGATAAAATCACCATATTAACACACCTACCCGGGCCCGACCAACAGCTGTGGAGATCTTTCACGCCAGTCCATTTCTCTTTCAGATCCTCCTCCCCTACTACAGACTGCATCTGCTGTCTTTGCTGCTACTCCTGGGGGTTCAAAGACTGCCTGCACTCCTTCAGATCCAATTCTCTGATCACTGCCAGAGCCTCCCTCCTCCTCTGTTCTCTGATCAATGCCATTTCCTATCCATGTCCTTTCAACATGTCACGCAAGCCTATTAGCTTTGCAGCCAGCTGCTGTGTGGCTGACCCTTGCATTGCCTTGTTCTACCACCACTGAGACACCATTTGCACAAACCCCTCCTCCCTAAACCAAGATCTCTTGAGTTTGAAATAGGATCCAATGTCAGAATTCGTCCCACTATCCCATACTAGCGGAGTGTGATCAGAGAAAGGCCTATCAAGGCTCATAACTGCTGATAATTGATGCCTCTCCAACAAGCTAGGACTACCAAAAAACCTATCCAACTTAGAAGTCTATCCACTGCCATTTCTCCAAGTGAACTCCACTCCACTAATAGGGTATTCTGTCACTCCCAGATTCTACACAACCATTTGAAAGCCTACCATTGAATTGTCCAACCTCCCACCAGGACTGTCATCACTTGAGAGATGATAATTAAAGTCACCCCCTAAAAGCTAAGGGACCTCCTACACTCTTTGATGCATTGCAGAGAGTTCCTCCCAAAGACCAGACCTGTTTGCAGCCACACAAGGGCCATAAATGCATGACACATACCATTCCATATCTCCTTGGGGAGATTAGCATCTGCAAGTAAGCATGTGCCTGTCATGAATAACTTCAATTACCAAAAGGCAAGACTTTCTCCACCAAAAAGCCATTCCACCAGACCTTTCAGATGCACCCTTTACCACAACATCAGTGTGTCCAAATTGCTTAAAGCAATCCCATTCCTGACCATTCTCCATCTCCACATGTGTCTTGAATGAGAGCACAATCAATCTCCCACTCAAAGAGATATCTACACAAGGAAGTCCTCATCTTATTGCGCAACCCACGCACATTCCAAGCCAACACTCTCATTCCTTGCTAGATTGCTCCCCTTGAGCCACACAGCCCACAAACTCAACCATGATTGAGTTTGCAATAGTCTGCTCTGCAATAGGGGTCAAGTTCTCCTTCCTTCTCCTTCTAAGCATATAAGGGGATCTACCCACACCTCTTTTCTAATTGGATCTATTACCAAATTTCAGATCAGCAGGAACTGAGAACTGCACCTGATTCACCTCTTTGAGAGCTCTGCTATCATTTCTGAGTACCAGTTCCATTCTTGTCATACCCTCCTCTTTGCTGCCAAGGGCCTCTGATTCTTTCTTAGAAATATCAGCAACCTCCATATAACCATCCTCTTTGGCTACCAAGGCTTGGCTGCAACCTCCTACGGCATTAACCTCTTCCATGTGCATCAAGTCCTCCTCTGCATAGTCCTGGTGGAAGTCCTTCCTCTTTTTGGACTCAGGAGCTTCATCTGGTGAAATGCGACCGACCCTTTCATCCTGTTTCCTCTCCTCAGTGTTGGCTCCAGACGTCTTAACCTGCCCTTGTTCAAATTGCCCGGGCACCTGTCCAACCACTGTTAGACGAATAAGCCATGAGGAACCCCCACATCTGATCGTAACCCTGTCAAGAATTGAGCCAGCATTGAACACATCAGCCTCAATTCTAAGAGATCGGATGTCCCCTTCTCCAATCGAGACTTTCGATCCTTCACAGATGGAAGCAAAGCTTGCGACCATCTTAGTAACAACTCCCTTAGATCTCAGATGCAATGGCAATCCACTAATCTCAAGAAGAACCCTCCTAGAACCCACTCTTTGAGGAGGAAAATCAGGGAGAGCCCCATAAAAGGGGGACACCATTCTCCATATCACATTAATCTCTTCGAACGAGCTCGAATGAAATCTCAGTCGCTCAGCATCCATCATGCCCAAACCATATACCAAAAAACAAGAATGGGATAGCATAGCCACCTTCCAGCCCACAGACAAAAGGTTTAGGGAACATACCAGATCTTGAAGCCTTTCTATCGATGGTTTGCCTGCCATAATCTCACCAATCAGAGCACCCCTCAACATGATCTCTGCAAAAGAGATCTCTTCAAATATCGGGATCTCCACCTCAATTGAATGCCTACCAAACGCCGGCAGCGGTGGCAGTCGGGGCTCTTTCTTCACCACCCAGCCAGGGTGCAAGAATGCCATCTCTGTATGCAGTGGCTTCCTCCTAGGGCAAGAATCGCGTTTGTGCCCTTCTCCCCTGCACTCCAAGCAAATCAAAGGGTTTATGAAGATCGTCGCCAAGTGCCCCTTTGTCGACATCTGAAACACAAGACATCGCCGTTCATCCTCCTCCAGGGCCTTCTTGGATATTTTTCAGTCGTCCTACCAGCCCTCTCCTGCCAAACCCGCTCTCTTCTCCTCCAGTTCCTCAACCTCCACATCTTCCACTCACCCCCTTCTTCAGCCCTAGATGCCTCCACACCACCGCCGCCTGCCGCCCGACGCCGACCGCTCTCTCTTCCTCTCTCTCTCATCATAATCTCTCAAAAATTCCAGAATATCCTGTGTTTCTAAATCGGGAACAAGCATGCCTAGGGCTTACTGTGGCCGTGTCAATGGGTGTGTTCGGGGGGCGTGTTGGGAGCTTGTGGTGGTGAATGGGCGGAGGAGTTATGATCAGTGAGTCGTGGCTGTAGGTTTCCCTTCGAAGAGGGGGTGACGTAATAAAATGCGGAACTGAAATATAAATAATCTCACAAAAAATCAATCACACAATGTACACAATTGTTTTTAGGTGGAAACCCAAACCGGGTGAAAACCACCGCCTAACCCTCTCGAGTTAGGATTTTCCGATCAACCAAGTTGATCAAAATCCACTAAACCAAATCACTTAAAACGAGGGTGATTCAACCTCAATACAACCACGCTACAAGTACGAGGGTAGCGTTCCTCAACCCCTTCTCTCCACGAGAAGGATTTTGTCTCGCGAAGGAGACGGGAATTCGCAAAGCGAATACCCAACCAAAAGACAAAGATAAAATAAAACAAGTAATCCTATAGAGCCAACAAAGGAATTTAAACCTAGCTTCTATAAGAAATAGGAAACTCCCCTTTGCAAGGAGTGCGTTGAGTTGATGACGCGGTGCGTGTGCCACGCGATGGCGCAATGTCGCTCTCGTAGACAACGGCGGGAGAGCGGGTGTGCGAAGCTTGATGCTCTCAAGAGAATGGAGCTTGAGCTTGGAGAGAAAGAGCTAGCTAGGACACAAGAGAGTGGAACTATGTTGCTTAAGTGTGTCTTATGTTTCTCTTGGTGTGTCTATGTGTTGCAAAGGTTCCCCTCTATTTATAGAGGCCTTAGGAAGGCTTTGGAAGGCTTAGGAAAGGTTCTATAGCCGTTGGGTGCAAAGCCCAAGAGAATCAGGCCGAAATCAGGACAATGATTGCGCTTGACAGGGTAATCTGACGTCTAACTCTGGCATCAGACGTCTGGAAGGCCACTTTAAGACATCTGATTTAAAGGTCAGACGTCTGATTTTGGGCAGGTCTCTTCCTGACTTGAATCAGATCTAAACAGGGTTCTTGTTCAAGTCTATCAGACGACATATAGGACGTCTGGCACTATGTCTGGACGTCTAGAAACCTACTTTTACTGTGGGAATGGATTTTCCAAACGTTGCAACGGCTATAAAATCTCTGAGAAGAGATTTTGGGTCAGCCGAGGCAAAACGATCATTTATCAGATGTCTGGCAAGGCCTAAGGACGTCTGATAAGGCTCTAACAGTCATAATCTGCAGTGCCTGCTAAGCAGCCAACGGTCCACTATCTGGACGTCTGGCAGGTCCATCAGACGTCTCCTAAGACGTCTGGTCTAAGGTCCGGACGTCTGATTTCATCAAACAGAACTAACTATGTCCAGCCTAATAGATATCAGACGTCTGAAACAACAATCAGACGTCTTAAAATACTTTATCAGATGTCTGATTTGGGAATTAGACGTCTGGAAACTCTGTTTGAACCCTATATTGGTTTTCTAAGTGTTCTACAGAAAACCTAAGTATCCTAGGGTTGTGTCGGTGTTCCTAGGACTACTGTTAGGGTACTTTGAGGCTCTTTAACATAATATTCTAAGGAAAATAAAAAGAGCAAGAAAATAAAGACGAGATACAAGAAAGGATTAAAAAGAATCTATCCTATTCTTCTTGTCTTCTATCTTCAATCTGTCGCTCCACGCGAACCTCCTCTGTTTTCCGTCAAGCTCCTCCAATCCGTCCTGGATGCAAGCTCGAACTCCGTTTAAGCACGTCTACATTTGCAATTGACCTGAAATCTAGGACTCAAATTGCAAATGTTAAATAACACGTGTTTTGTTATCATCAAAATAAATGATCGTGGTGCTCTAGCACCAACAGTGGCGAAGCTTGTGAGGTGATTGGCGAGGTGGGTAGATGAGTGGAGCAGCGGGAACACCTCATCGGTGGTTTGGTCGGAGGTGGAGAAGGTGATGGTGGTCTGTGGTGGTCGGTGCATGATTTGTGAAATTGATGAAGGGAAATGAAGAGGGGAGCAAGAGGACTTAACTAAGGGGCTTGGAGCGAAGGGGGGAGGCGGAGGGTGAGCGATGCATGTTTGCCATCGTCGGAGACGAAGACCCTGAGATGGAGAGGTGGCGACGACGAGGAGGTTAGAGAAGCTCACGCGGGTACGACGCAATGCGGAGTGTAGCAGAGATGGCTCTGCCATTGGTAGGGTGGCAAAGCGAGGAGAAGAGGGAGGGAGAGTCGCCAGAGCCTACGGGCAGATGGCAGGAGGAGGAGATGAATTTGGGGGGTTATCTCTAGCCAAAACAGGCTTGGCAGAAGCGGAGGGATCTGGATCTTCTTATATAGACATGGGCAGAGGGAAGAGTCACGAGGAAGCGGCCAGAAGTCATTGCCAGAGGTATGGCTGGAGGGGAACCCATACCTCTCGAGCGTTCGCATGAGAGGTACGGGGCGATCCAGGGCATGGAGAGTTGCTCATGCGATAGGGGGTGTCACAGAGGACTCCCCTTTCTTTTCTTTTTTTCTTTTTTGAAGTAGTGAGGATTGCTATCATGAACCGATAGCAATCCGGAGGGCAGTATATTTCTTATCAAAAAAGTATTACAAAGTAGATTCCCAACTATGTATGAGAGACCAGCACTCCTTTACAATATTCTCACATCTCACCGGTCTCTCCTAAAAGAGTTTGTCATTACGCACAGTCCATGCACACCACAAAGTAGCTGCCAAAGCCACTAACAACCGGCCAAGAGTGATGAACCTCTGCCATAGAGAGTCCCAGGAGGGGAGAGGTTCCAAACAAACCATCCTCCAGATCTTGTCGGTGACCAAACATGACGAGAAAATGTGTGCTGCCTTGTCAGAGAACAAGCCACACAGAGGGCAGGCATTCAGGGTAGTCCCCATCCTTCTGTGCCTTAGATCACTAGTGATCAAACCTTCCCGTCTGCAAAGCCACAGGAATATCTGAACCTTCAAAGGGATTTTCAAGAGCCAAATCTTTCTGTCAACAAGATCACAATCCACCACATTATTAGATCTAACAATTTTTTCATACGCGTGCTGCACTGAGAAGATACCCTGCCATCTGTATGTATCCGTCACATTCCTCGTTAGCTGCACCTGCTGCAAACCAGCCAGCAGATTCTGCCTCTCCTCCCACAGCCGAGTGCCAACCCTGCATTGTTGCAGCTCTTCCAGCCACCAGTAGTCTTCAGCATCAGACCACAAGCTACTGACTGTGGCTTCCTTGTCTGCAGTAGCCGCATAAGCTCTCGGGTAGGCCTCTTTCAGTATCCCCAAATCAGACCACCGTTCATTCCACAAGCTGAAATTTCTGCCATCTCCGAGCCTAGGCTGCAGCAGATGCCAATAATTGCTTATTGCACTGATCACTGAACGCCAAAAAGGAGAAGGTTTCTTTGGCTGCAACCTTTGCAAACTGCTGTTTGATCCCCCATAGCTGTCCCTGACCAAATCAGCCATCAGCCCCTCCTTGCAATCCAAGATCCTGATGGCCCATTTGATCAATAAAGCCTCATTGAAATATTTGAGTGCTTTAATTCCCATACCACCAATTACTTTTGGCTTGCAGATCTTGCTCCAGCTGATGGGCTGCATGAAACCGCCTTCATGACCTGCTCCTTTCCAGAAGAATCTCTTCCTCATAGCATCCAATCTCTTCCAGATACACTTTGGAGCCCTGAATATGCTAAAATAGAAGACCGGTATGGTTGTAATGACCGAATTGAGAAGGATCAATCTGCCACCCTTAGACAGAAATTTACTACTCCATCCTTTCAGTTTTCCATCAACCTTATCAAACAAGACATTCCAATCAGATTTTTTCAGTTTTGCTGCCCTCAATGGTAATCCTAAGTACTTCAGTGGCAGCTTAGCTCGAGGTGACCCCAGTGTACCCTCCACTTCCAGTTGCTCCTACTCACTCATTCCAAAACAGATCAATACAGATTTTTCCTTGTTCAAACATAAGCCTGAAATATCACCAAATATCTTCACCAATAACCCCAGAGCATGTGCCGCAAGCTTGGATCCTTCAACAAAGAAAATCGTGTCATCTGCATACTGTAAAATAGGGGCCAGAGTTCTCCTGTTAGATAGTGAGTATCCTTTAATTATGCCCACCTCTGCTAGTTTGCAGGCATACCTTGCAAGCCCATCCACCGCAAGGTTAAAAATCAACGGAGCAAGAGGACATCCTTGTCTAACCCCACGCTGAGGCTGGATCCATACTCCACAAGGCTTCCCATTAATCAGTGGAGAGAAGGAAGCGCTAGTGACACACCTTTTCATCCATTGGATCCATAAAGGGGAAAAGCCTCGCCTTCTAAAAACCTCCCAGAGATACGGCCAAGAGATCAAATCATACACCTTCTGGAAATCAACCTTCCACAAGAATGCCTTGCATTTTCTTCTATGCCATCCACTGACCATTTCCTGAGCCAAGATAAAGGATTCCTGAAGTGATCTGTTAGGTAGGAAGGCAGCTTGTATCGGATGGATCAGGTCCTGTAGAACATTTCTCATCCTATTAGCCAAAATCTTACTGATTACAAGATAGATGGAATTAGATAGGGAGATCGGCCTAAAGTCCGAGAATTTTTCTGCTCCCATTGATTTAGGCAGGAGGAAGAGATATGACTTGTTAATCCTCTCAAACCCAACGTTTCCCACCTCAAATTCTTTGATAACATCCATCACTTCCTTGCCCACCACATTCCACATCTCTCTGTAAAAGAAAACTTGTATTCCATCAGGGCCCGGGGAGCCTTCCATATTCAAATCCCTGATTGCCTGTAGGGTCTCTTGTTCAGTGATAAGCGCAGTCAGTTGTACAGCCTGATCACTCGTCACACTAGGACCATCACTACCTGCCATCCTCCATTTCCCCCTCTTAGCTGCCCGAGATGCCTCTCTGTAAAATTTAGCAGCTTCAGATTTAATCTCCTGAATGGAGGTAACCCTCTGCCCATCCCTAAGAATAGAGGAAATAAAGTTAACACGTCTCTGAGAGCTAGCCACAAGGTGGAAAATTTTCTCATTTTCATCTCCCTCCTTAAGCCATAATTGTCTTGATCTCTCCCTCCAATCTAATTCTTATTTCAAATCTTCATCCAATATCACACCCTGCCACAGTTTCCTTTCAGCCACCTCTTCCTCAGATAAAGGGCCAGTTGCCTCTTTAGAATCCAGCTCCTGGATTTTAGTCAGAGCTTCATTCCTCCTCTGCTGCCTCATCAAATTAACAGTAAGACCATATTCTTTTAAGATCGTGCGCAAACCTGCCAGCTTGGTTGCTAATCTGACAATAGCAGACCCCTCCACCTTTTTAGCTCGCCACCAAGAGCTGATCATCTAATAGAACCCCGGTTCCTTCAGCCATGATCTTTTCATTTTAAAATAAGAGCCAACATGATTTTCTTCCCCACTATCCCACACCAAAGGGGTGTGATCAGAAAAAGGTTGATTCAATCCACTTACTGACGACAGTTGGAATCTCATCAGAATGTCCACATTCCCAAAAAATCTATCTAATTTGGAAGCCAACCCATTTCCATTGCGCCAAGTAAATTCCACCCCAGAGGATGGAAACTCGCACAACTGCAGTGACTAAACCGTCATCTAGAAGCCTGTAGCCGAATCGTCTCTGTTGCCGTTAGGCCTATCTGCTCCTGTTAATACACAATTGAAATCCCCACCCGTCAACTACATTCCCCCCTGCACCAACTCAGCCACAGTAGCCCATTCCTCCCACATCACCTGCCTGGCAGATGCAGCACAAGGTCCATAAACCTCGGTAACCCAGATACACTCCTGCTCCTGGTGAATCTAGAATTTGCATGTTAGAAAATGCCTAGCTTTGTGCACCTCCAAACATTGAGCCCACCCCTTCCTCCACCAGATAGCAATACCACCCGACCTCCCTTGTGCATCAATCTACACAAAATCATTCAGCCCTGAAGCTAGCAAGTCAGACCAAAGCCTGTCAGATCTACCTTCAAAGTGTGTCTCTTGAATGAGCGCACAGTCGATTCCCCATTCTTTTAAATATCTCATCAGAGAAGCCCTCCGGCTTTTGTCGAGCAACCCACGCACGTTCCAAGTGAGGACTCTCATCTGTCCTCACCGGATCCCTCCCCCCTGAAGGCCTGGCATTTGCACACCTGCAAAACTCTCGCCACCTCGTCTTCATCCATCAGAGTGATAGTCTTTGATTTTCTCTATCGGAGGCTATATGGTGACCTGCCCTTACCAGTCTTGGAGTGAGAACCACCTTCACAATTAAGGCCTTCCTTCTCCTGCAGATCTTGTTTATCCTTCAGAGATTCAATCTGTGTGACATGAGTCTCTTGCTCCACGTTCTCCATGTCACCTGCCAGCATATCCCCTGCCATCGTGGTCATTGGTCCAGCCGTTACCCCCCCGCCCAAATCCTCCTCTTCTCCATTCTGATCCTCCCCCATCTCCCCCACACAAAAGTCCTTACGAATTTCGACAGTTAGGGGTTCATCGCCGTGAACCACGCCCAGTTCTTGCAAAACCGCCTCCTCATCAGCTGCAGGTCCAGACGACTTAAGTTGCTTTGCAATAGTGTCTCCCACCAGAAACCTCAGCCTTAGCATCCAGGAGCTCCCACCACATCTCAGAATCAGATTCTCAGGCACACAGCCAGCTATAAATACATCAATCCTCACATTCAGCAGGAGCCCATCGCCCTCAAGTAACCTGACAACCGCGTCCTTTGACACTGATGCAAAGCCTGAGATCTTCGACGATATGACCTCCTTCGACCTCAGATGTAGAGGCAGCCCCCCGATCTCAAGTTTTCCTGATCTGGATCCCCCTCTCGGGGGTTGTCTCTCCGACAAAGCTCCATCAAAGGGGGAAACCAGTCTCCAAATCACCGTGATCCCATCGTTGCAAGATGTTTGAAACCGCAGCTTCTCAACATCCACCATATCCAATTCAAAGAGAACAAAGCGTGTATTTGACAAAAAAGAAATCTTCCGGGAGCTGCTCGAGAGGGAGAGAGAGTTTACCAGGGTGCGAACCTTTTCCGCCGTTGGTCTTCCAAACATAACCTCCCCAACCAAAGCTCCACGCAGGGCCATCTCTGCCGCTCTGATGCTTTCTGTCACAGGAACCTCCACATCAACCGTAAGTCCCCCCATCTTGCGCAGAGATGGGGGTGGAGGCGGTATCTACACAGCTCTATGATTCAAATGTCCCGAGCGCAGGAAAAGATGTTCTTTCATTTGACCCCCTAAAAATTGACACGAGTCCCTTTTGTGATCGAATCCCCCACAGCCCAAGCACACCACGGGAGATCAACAAGTGGCCGCCATATGTCCTCACCGTCGGCAGCGGAAATAGACGGTCCGGTCAGACACCTTTTTTTCCCTACCATCAGACCACCTTGCCTCCATCCCCCTTCTGCCGTGAGCATCAGAGACCCTCTGCTCCTTCCGCCTCCAAACCCTCGACCTCCAAGTATGCCACCCTTCATCACCCCTACTACCACCGACTGCTGTCCCTGAGTCGCCGTCCGTCATAGCTCCCCCAGTGGGACTCAGGACTCCCCTTTCAAAACTAGGAGCAGCTCCCCATGCAAACGAGGAGAAAACCTGCTCGCAAAGTCGCCGGCGGTATGGGTCCCTACTGCAATGGCAGAGGGACCAAAATGAATAAAGTGACGAAGAAGTTGAGGGGGTCTTCGCAAGGGTTTTCAAAAGTTAGGGGCCAAAATGTAATTTGGTGGATCATTTTGCAAAGTAGGTCAAGATGACCTTCCCTTAGGTCCAAATTTTGATACAAACCTAATTTGGACCTAAGGAATCCAACGGTGAAGTTTGATTTTAGGTTTGACCACGTTTGATTGGACATTTTGCATAAAAACCCAAATTAGGTCAAAGATTGGGCTTAGACCCCAATCTAGGTCAAAACAGGTTCCAAAGACCAAATTGAAGGTTCTAAACCTAGGGGATATTTTTTCATGAATTTTAGAGGGTTTAGTTAATTTTTATCCTTCCTTGAACCTTGTGAATTAAAATGGGTTTGTTTTAGGGTTACAGAATGTCATTTAATTCTTAAATTTCACAATAACCCTTTTTTAACTGAACCATCCCACTTTTTCTCTTATTAAATTCAATTGACCTATGTATAGACACTTAGAAATCTCGTTGATGCACTGCAATGGTAAAATTACTGTTTTACCCCTTGTTTCATGTTCTCTTCCCAGATTAGTGATCCCTTGAATTAAGCCTTTCTCTTGGTTATGTAGGAGCTTTTGTTCACTTTGTTAGGTCAAAATATACTAGTTAGGGCTCATGATGAGGTTCTCATCATGCCCCCATGCCTAGCTTTTGTTAGTCCCTTAGCAAAAATTTAAGGTTTTAACTTATGTTCTAGACCATGAGTTTCTTTCACCAATTATGATAAGTGCTTTTTCTTCTTTGATTAGGTTAGAATGCCGACAATGGCCCTAAAGGTACTCTAGTACCAACCAAGATCCAAACCTGACCAGCTTTAGCCTTGGTCCTCTATGAAGGTTTTTAAGGCCCACAGGAACTACCCTAAGGTTTATTAGACTCCGTGGTTAAAGCACCCATGCTTGAGACATATTTTAGCCTTGGTTCAGTTTGCAGTACATTTTTGTAAGAGAGAAACAGAGGATTTATTTGTTTGTAGAGTTTTCTCTCTCTTTTCTTTTTATTTTTAGCTTCAAATTGGCTTCTTAACACGATCTGTATCGGATTCCTCGTCCCCATCATCAATCCTCAAAGGTCCCTGGCAATTGATGCTTCGTGATAGCATCGCCCAAGGTAACCCCAGAACCCTGGTTTTCATGATTTTGAGATAATCCCGCTCATGGCATTCCGTGGCCGAATCCGGACCCTGGCGATTGACATTTCGTGATAATGCCATCCATGGTATCTGAACCAGCAGAGTGCTTACATGCCCCCGGTAGGATATGTAAATATCCTAAGAGACAAGTACCGAGGAGACAATATGTTGCTATGCATCTTCGAGGGGAATTTCCCACCTCTCCGCTCCGGGAACTCGTCGAAATCAACTTGTGTTGATCGACCTCACCTAATCTAGGAAACATTTTCAGAACATTAAAATGCTTTTTGCATGATTTTTATTGTTATGCGCACTGAACTAGACTGTGTGTGGATTGGGGTGCTTAGGTTACCAGTCCCGCAAACCAAAGGTCAGTTAACGAGGCCGAATACTCCCTAAGCCTTAGACCTAATACTTAAGCTTTGCATTTTCCTCAACCTCTTGAGGATATCCAGATCTTAGCAGGTACTAAGAGTCTGGCTAAAAAAGCCTAAGGTCAGCATTCTGACTAATCTTTTTGTCTCTTTGGTACTTTCTCTTTACTTTTCTTAATGTGGTCTAGAATTTTGGTTAATCCCTTAATTTCTTACCAATGACTATCTCTTTCTTTTTCATTTTATGCTCCATTTTGCTCTTTTTCTCTCCTCCTGTTTTGTATAACCCACAAAAATTCTCTCCTTTCCTCATTCTTTTTATTTTTTTAGATGATATGTGATTTTTTTGTTGAAACCTTTTCTTGATATGAGTTTTCATACATTTTGCACTTTCATACCCCCCATGCCTAAGATTTGCAATGTCCCCATTGTAAATTAGGTGAGTTTGTATTCAGCTTGGTTCATTCATTAGGACAGGTATTGGGTGAGTGAACAGGTCAAGGTGACTGTTGCGGACAATTTCTAAACTCGGGTATGGGGTACCGGAGTGGAGTTGGCTATCCTAATGGATGAACCCTAAAGTGCAATATGAAATCAACAAGGAAATGTCAGGAAAGGTTTCAGGTTTTCCAAAGAATGACAGGTTGCCTCCCGTTAAGTGCTGAGTTTTACGCCATCGGCTAGGCGTAATGAGCTTAGGGAGAATGGAGAATAAAGGATGACTAAGCCAAATCTGAATTAGTTATGTCAATAAATGGTTTGAGTCTCTAACCATTCACGACAAAGGGTTTGGAATCGTGGCTAAGTGGACTGATCTCAACGGCTCCATTTCCACAGATTTGTTGGACTAAGTATGGTCCGATCCACTTAGATCGTAGCTTTCCTGGGAACAGTTTTAGTCGGGCATCAAAGAGTAGGACTTTTTGACCAGGGTGAAATATCTTTCTAGATATGTGCTTGTCATGAAAGGCTTTAACCCGCTCTTTGTAGATTCACGAGTTTTCATACGCATCGAGGCGTAATTCATCAATCTCGCTTATCTCAAGCTTTTTGTGGGTTCCAGCCTTAGAAAGATCTAAGTTGCAATTCCATACTGCCCAATAGGCTTTATGCTCCAATTCGACGGGGAGGTGACATGCCTTCCTGTACACCAGTCTGAAAGGAGACATGCCTAATTGGGTCTTGTGGGCGGTCCTATAAGCCTACAAAGCTTCCGGAAGCCAGGATGACTAATCCTTCCTGTCAAGTCGAACAGTAACCTAAAGGATTTTCTTGATCTCCCGATTTGATAGCTCAGCTAGACCATTAGTTTGGGGGTGTTAAGGAGTAGAGATTCGGTGTGACACCCTGTATTTGGTCATCAGTGACCTGAACTGAGCATTTTTGAAATGGGTCCCTCCATCAGAAATGATTGCACGTGGAATCCTGAACCGTGAGAAGATATTTTGGTGAATGAACTTGAGAACAACCTTGTGATCATTGGTTCAGATCAGAATGGCTTCAATCCATTTGGACACATAGTCAACAACGAGAAAAATGTATTCGAAGCCGTCCAAGATAGAGAAGGGTCACATAAAATCAATCCCCCAAATGTCGAAAATCTCACATACTAGAATAGGCTGTAAAGGCATCATGTTACGATGGCTCATGTTGCCCAAGGTCTGGCAATAGTTGCATGCCTTACAGTGATTGTATGCATCCTTGAATATTGTGGGTCAATGATCTCAGAAGGAAGGCAGGACAAGTGGTCAGCTACCATGTTCTGTCTTCCCATTTTAACATGAATCTCGATGTCAAATTCTTGCAACAGCAAGATCCATCGGATTAATCGAGGTTTCGCATCCTTCTTCGCAAGGAGATGCCTCACAGCTATGTGATCGGAGTAAATAATAACGCGGGAACCTAGGAAATAAGATCTGAATTTTTCTAGGGAAAATACTACGGCTAGCAGCTCTTTCTCAGTAACAGCGTAGTTACGCTGAGCCTCATCAAGTGTCTTGCTAGCATAGTAAATGACCACAGGTTTCCCATCGATTTTATGCCCCAAAATCGCTCCTACAGCGAAGTCAGAGCATCGCACATGATCTCAAAGGGTTGAGACCAATCAGGGGACTGTAGGATTGGGGCTTAGGTAATTCGGTCACGAAGGATCTCAAATGCTTGAGTGCATTCCTTAGAGATTTCGAAAGGTACATCCTTGGAGAGAAGAGTAGTCAGGGGGCGTGCGATTTTTGAAAAATCAGGGATGAATTGACGGTAAAAACTGACGTGCCCCAGGAAAGATCAGATGTCCCTGATTGAGCTAGGCATAGGGAGTTTGGAAATCAAGTTAACCTTGGCTCGATCAACTTGGATGCCTCTCTCAGAAATTAGATGTCCCAAGACAATCCCCTCAGGCACCATGAAGTGGCTCTTTTCCCAGGAAAGAACCAGATTCATGTCAATACATCATCTGAATATTTGAACCAAGTGCTGGAGGCAATCGTCAAATGATGCCCCAAATACTGAAAAGTCATCCATGAAGACTTCCAGATAATCACCTACCATATTAGAGAATATGGCAAGCATGCACCGCTGAAAAGTCGCGGGTGCATCGCAGAGACCGAAAGGCATCCTTCGAAACGCATACGTCCCAAAGGGGCAGGTGAATGTGGTCTTTTCTTAGTCCTCTAAATGGATTGCCACTTGGTTATAACCAGAGTACCCATCAAGAAAGCAGAAGAATCTATTTTCCGCTAGTTTTTCGAGGATCTTATCAATAAACGGTAGTGGAAAATGATCCTTCTTCGTAGAGGAATTGAGTCTTCTGTAATCTATGCAGACTATCCATGAGTTGGCTATATGGGTCAGTATGACCTCTCTGGTTTCAGTCGTGATGGTAGTGAGCCCTGCCCTTTTAGGCACAACCTGGATTGGACTCACCCATCGACTGTCGGAGATCGGGTAGATGATCCTTGCATCTAACCACTTAATGATCTCATTTTTCACAATCTCCTGCAGATTAGGGTTCAAACGTCTCTGCATCTCACGCGAAGGTCATGCGCTCTCTTTGGAATAGATGTGGTGTGTGCAATAAGAGGGGCTTATGCCAGTCAAATCATCGAGAGTCCATCCAATGGCTCTACGATGTTGCTGGAGAACAGTAATTAGACAGGATTCCTGATCAGGTGTGAGTCTGGAGTTTATAATCACAGGAAACGCCTGATTGGAACCCAAAAAGATGTACTTCAGATGATCTAGAAGGGGCTTGAGTTCCAAGACGGGATTATCAGCAACAGCGGGTGGTTCAGGGTGTATGTGAGGAACAAGGGTAGGAGTTATGGGTGTATCTAGATCAAGTTCAGACTCCTCTAATTGCGGGTTTTGATCTTCTTGTGGTTGATTGGGGATAATCAGGTTGTCCTTAATATGTGACTCATTAACCACGGCTTTAATATCACATATTTACTAGACAACACTGCAATTAATCCCTTGTTGGGCCTTAAAGATGTCAATCTTAAGAGTTTGGTTCCCAAATTTCAATTCTCTTTGGCCCTCTTCACGACTTATGTTGGCCCTAGCAGTGGCCAAAAAAGGTTTTCCTAGTATAATCGGTGTATCCCTTGGGTTCTCAGGTCCATCAATATCTAGAACTATGAAATCCACCAGGAAGTAGAAATCTCGTACCCTAACAATGACATCCTCGAGTATTCCTTTAGATGACTTGATGGATCGATCAGCTAACTGTAATGTCACCTCAGTCGGTTTAAGCTCGGATTCTTCAAGGTGGTTAAGCAGGGATGTGGGTATTAGATTTATGGAGGCACCTAGGTCTAGCAATGCTCTATCGAATTAGCTTTCACCAATTTTACATGAAATCAGGGGAGTGCCTGGGTCTTTTGCCTTAGGTGGGAGTTTACTCAAGATTATAGAGTTGTCTTGCTCTGATAGTATGATCGGACTCCCACTTTTGATTCGCGGCTTACACTTGGGTGTACGCACGTCTTTCAAAAATCATGCATAAATCGATACGTGGTGGATTGCATCCATCAAGGGGATGTTTATCTGGACCTGTTCAAAGAGCTTGATCAGGTCCTCCTCAGGAGCCACGAGTTTGGTTATCCTTTTTCCCTTGGTCAAGGCCTCGGGAAATGGAACCTTGGTTGGTTCCTCTAGAATAGGTCCAGGTTCTTGATCTAGGGTAGGGACATCCTGGATAACTATCCTAGGGCTTGGATCACTACTAAGCTTGGAGTGGTTTGGGTAAGGTGGGTCTTGGGTTGCTTTACCACTACGGATTGTTACAGAGTTTAATCCTGCCTGGTTCTAGTTTGGGGTTGGTAAAATGGGTGGCTACTGTTGATATCCCGCATAAGATGTTGAAGCTTCCATCCCATCAAGTGATGGAACAGAAGGGGCCTGATAAATCATGTGTGCGTGGCCTAAATTTGGGTTCATAACGAGCCTCTAGGTCGGCACGTTATTTGGGTTCGACAGAGGTTGTGAAGGAAGTGTGCCCGGTTGGAGGGAATTTGCCATCTGGGCGAGTTGGTTGCGGACCTCTGTGATCTCATCCTTGTGTTGTTTTTGGATTGCTGTTGTTCTCTGAATGTCAACCAGTGTTTGGAGGATGAGAGACATTTGGTCTTGGTTTGGCCCAGTTTGATAGGTAGGGTTGGGCCGAGGCTGAGGCGGATGATATGGATGAGGGGCTTATGGACGGAGTTGATAAAGTGATCTTTGAGTCTGAGAATTTCCCGCCCACTGGAAGTTGGGATGATTTCGCCATCCAAGGCTGTAGGTGTTGGAAAATGGGTCATTCTGGATGGTGTTGAGGTCCTCGCAAGTCTGAGGAGCCTTAGGGAAGTCAGAGTATGGGGGTTCAGAGTTCCCCCAACAAGAATAGAGTGAATTGGAGGTCCCTCTGGTCCTAGAGTCAAACGGGGGTGGATACGGGTCCGCCCCCTGAGAAGATTGGTGAAAGATGTTTTGCACAATTTTCCTCATGGGAGGTGGCTGTGCGAAAGAGTTCTGTGCAAAGGTGGCTCACTGCAAATGCCGAGTCAGCTCATCCACCTTCTTCTCTATGATAGAGACCTTGTCCAATCGACTGGCCATTAGCTCTAAGTCAACGGATGTGGACAAGCCCTACATCTCATGTGCTCCCCTCAGATTCGTCGATGCGCAGACATTCGTCTGGTCGAATAAGCCCATGGAGTCATTGTTGATGGAGTTCTCGCACATATTTTCAAGAATCTCCCACACCGTGTCCTCATGCTGACCCATGATGTTTCCTCCACAGGTTGCATTGACGAATAATCTAATGTCCTCACGGAGTCCCTGGTAAAAAGACTGGACTTGTTCCCATTTAGGAACTCCATGATGGGGGCACTTTCGCATGAGATCCAAGAATCGGTCCCATGCCTCATGAAGAGGTTCTCCCATCTGTTGGGTGAAATGAGTGATCTGATGGCGCAAGGCATTTGTCCGACCAACGGGAAAGAACTTCAAAAATTCGGACTGAAGTTCATCCCATGTGTTAATTAGACGAGTTTGAGTCTGGTACCAATGAGCAGCCTTGTCCATGAGGTAGAAAGAAAACATCTTCATGAGCAAAATATCCCGATTTGTGCATCTGACCCGAAGGTCTGGGCTAGATGCTTGAGCTGTTTAATATGCTGGAATGGATCCTCAGAGTTAAGCCCATAGAATTTTGGTATGGCATGAATCATATTGGGCTTCAGTTCGAAATCAGGACCTCCAACCGAGATTTGGACTCGAGGCTTGATTGCCACCACAGCGGGATTATAGTGATCTCGCATCATGGGATGCTGCGGTGGGTTCATGAAATTTTGGAAGAGGTCATTTACGCACTGAAGCTGGTGCTCAAGATTGTTTTCTTCTTCAACAGGCTATGCCATGATGGAAGAAGAAGGAGAACTTGGTTCTGAATAAGAGGAAAGATCTATGTGGTGGGGTTGCTGCACAAACAAGGGTACCGAGGCTTGGCCTCAAGGAGAGTGAACTCTAAAGGAGGTTTCAAGGACCTCCTACCAAACATGCACCGAAGGATTGGATGAGATTAGAATGTGCTGGACCCAATCAAGACACCCAAAATATGCTGGGTGACTATAAAGGTTCGGGACGAATGATACCCTTTAGTCAGAAAGGTTGTCCACCTAAGAAATACTTGGGTAGCCAGAGAGGGAGAGTCCCGCGAAGACCCCTACACGGTAGAGTGTTCCCACGGGTTATAGGGTTTCCCCCACCCGACCTCTCTTGTCACTAAGATTCCAGGTAGACCAGAATGGGGACCTTGACCTCTTAAGTTTACCTCTTTTAGTTAAGATCAAGGTGCTTAGGATTTCACTTGAACTTTAAGCCTTTTGAGTGCAAAGTGACCTAATTTTAAGGTTGGTTGACTCAAAGGATCAACTTCACCTCTTTGTTCCTTTGAGAGCTTCTTTGGTCCTTTCTTTTAGGGTTCAAGTAGATTAAGAGCCTGATTTGCTTAGGGTTTCTCTTGGATAGGTCTTTTCAAACAAGGCTTAGGCACACCTCTTTTTGAAAATTTTGATTCTTTTCTTAGAAGAAGATGTGTCTCTAAAACCCTAGCTTGTAATCCTTAGGATGGTTCTAGTTGGTCCAATTTAGTTGCCTCAGAAATTTTATCTAGGGCTCAACCAAGAAGGTCTTAACCCTAGTTACCTTAAGTGGATGTGCAATTAAAATGTGTTGAAAGTAAAAACCAGGCAACTCTTGTGGATTACTAAATATGGAAATAGGTAGCCCTAGATTGATTTTTCTCTTTGTTTCTCCTTTTCAGATTTTGAGGGGATTAAGCGAGAGGGTTACTAAAAGGTTACCTGTTCCCTGGTGTGGTTGTTGTGCGACTGCTTTTCTCTTGGATTTTCCTGAAATAATCACAACAAAAGAGAGAAATTAAATTAGTAATGAATCATAAATTGTGATCAAAGCTTCTAAAATGCCTGTTGCTCCCCGGCAACGGCGCCAAAAATAATCGCTGGTTCGCGACGAGATCGTATTTTAAAGAGATATTCGCTGTAGTATATTTGAAATCACCACAAAAATGATTATCAATTTTTATTACTCGAAATTCAAAAACTTCCAAGGTCGAACTCAGGGAGCAAATTCGTATTTCAGAAGCAAAATCACAATCTCAAATTTTATTTGAAAGATAATGTTCAATAATAATGCAATGTATATAAAGGCTAGAGAGTAAAAAGAAATAGTTTTTTCTCTTTTCTTCCTTCTTCTCTTCTCTCTTTCTTTTTCTTTGCTTTCTCTTCCTTCTCTTCTTTCTCTGTCCAAAAATAATCGCTGCTTCACGACGAGATCGTGTTTTAAAGACATATTCGCTGTAGTATATTTGAAATCACCGCGAAAAGGATTATCAATTTTTATTACTCGAAATTCAAAAACTTCCGAGGTCGAACTCAAGGAGCAAATTGGTATTTCAGAAGCAAAATCACAGTCTCAAATTTTACTTGAAAGATAATGTTCAAAAATAATGTAATGTATATAAAGGCTAGAGAGTAAAAAGAAATAGATTTTTCTCTTTTCTTCCTTCTCTTCTCTCTTTCCTTTTCTTTGCTTTCTCTCTTCCTTCTCTTCTTTCTCTGACTTTTCTTTCTTAGATGTCTGATTCTGTGAATCAGACGTCTTAACTGATGACTGCTACAATGCTTCTCCTTTTTTTTTTCTTCTTCACTTGGCTTTCCTCCTTGGCTTCTTCTCTTCTTGAGCTGCTGCGCCTCCTCCATGCCTTCTTCCTCTTCTGCAGCTCCTTCTTCCTTTTGTTCTCTCTTTCTCTGCAGCTTCCTTCTTCTGTTCTTTCTTCTTCCTTGGCTCCTTCTCTGTCTTTGGCCAAGTCCTTCTTCTGCAGTCTTCTTCCTCTGCGCCTTCTTTCTTCTTCTCTTTCTCTGCAGCTGCCTCTTTGCTGCGCCTCTTCCTTCTTCTTCTGCTTCTCTCTGCTGTGCCTCCTCCTTCTTCTTCTTCCACAGCTCCTTGTTCTTCTTCCCTGTGAACACAGAGGAAAAACCTAGACCCTACCCTCCCTTGCATCAATCTCTATTTCACTCCTAGGACTGCTCTCCCGGAGCCTTCTCGGGTAAACGGGTCAGGTCAGCACGCCTGAAACCAGGCGCACTGGCGTGGGTGGTGCACGAGAAGTGCACGAGTAGTCGGGTCGAGAACCAAGTCCACGGAGGTGTGGGTCACGGACGAGGCGTGGTGGGTGAGGGGACCTCACCTCGTGTCAGGAGCCGATAAGCCCCTGACACTTTTTCACTTTATACCGCAGCGCCGGTTTCAAAACTTCCAAGGTGGGACTAAATGTCCCACCTTCTTCTTGTGTGCGCCTGCAACAGGTGACGCGCTCGATTGCAGCAGCTACATGGGGCTTCAGTGCCAATCCCTTGGCTGGGGTTGTGCGAGAAAGGATTCCGCGCGACCTAGGGCACTTCACCTGGAGCAGAGAGACCTGGAGGAGCTCCCAAGAAAGCTCCTTGCTTTGTCAATGGCGGTGGAGACCCTCAACACCCGTCATCAGGCAAACGGCCTTGTGGCCTCGTCAGAACACATGGGAAGCCTCGTCGAGGTACGGCGAGTGTGCTGCAGTGGTCAAGGTGGCGTGGGAACGCCTGTGTGAATGTGCCTAGGGCTTACTGTGGCCGTGTCAGTGGGTGTGTTCAGGGGGCATGTTGGGAGTGTGTGGCGGTGAATGGGAGGAGTTATGATCAGTGAGTCGTGGCAGAGCTTGTGAGGTGATTGGCGAGGTGGGTGGATGAGTGGAGCGGTGGGAACACCTCGCCGGTGGTCTGGTCGGAGGTGGAGAAGGTGATGGTGGTCTGTGGTGGTCGGTGCGTGATTTGTGAAATTGATGAAGGGAAAATGAAGAAGGGAGAAAGAGGACTTAACTGAGGGGCTTGGAGCGAAAGGGGAAGGCGGAGGGCGAGTGGTGCGTGTTTGCAGTCGCCAAAGACGAAGACCCTGAGATGGAGAGGCGGCGACAACGAGGAGGTCAGAGAAACTCACGCGGGTACGGCACGATGCGGAGGAGTGAGGCAGAGATGGCTCTGCCACTAGTAGGGTGGCAGAGCGACGAGAAGAGAGAGGGAGAGTCGCCAGAGCCTGCGGGCAAAGGGCCGGAGGAGGAGGGGACGAATTTGGGGGTTATCTCTGGCCAAAAGAGGCTTGGTAGAAGCGGAGGGATCTGGATCTTCTTATATAGGCACGGGCAGAGGGAAGAGTCGCGAGGAAGCGGCCAGAAGTCATTACCAGAGGTATGGCCGGAGGGGAACCCATACCTCTCGAGCATTTGCACAAGAGGTATGGGGCGATTCAGGGCATGGGGAGCTGCTCATTCGGTAGGGGGTGTCGCAGAGGACTCCCCTTTCAAATCTGGGAGCAGCTCCCCATGCAAACGAGGAGAAAACCTGCTCGCAAAGTCGCCGGCGGTATGGGTCCCTACTGTAATGGTAGAGGGACCAAAATGAAGAAAGTGACGAAGAATTTGAGGGGGTCTTCGCAAGGGTTTTCAAAAGTTAGGGGCCAAAATGTAATTGGGTGGACCATTTTGCAAAGTAGGTCAAGATGACCTTCCCTTAGGTCCAAATTTTGGTACAAACCTAGTTTGAACCTAAGGAATCCAATGGTGAAGTTGGATTTTAGGTTTGATTACGTTTGACTAGATATTTTGCATAAAAACCCAAATTAGGTCAAATATTGGGCTTGGACCCCAATCTATGTCAAAACAGGTTCCAAAGGCCAAATTGAATATTCTAAACCCTAGAGGATATTTTTCCATGAATTTTAGAGGGTTTATTTGATTTTTATCCTGCCTGGAACCTTGTGAATTAAAGTGGATTTGTTTTAGGATTACAGAATATCATTTAGTTCTTAAATTTCACAATAACCCTTTTCTGACTGAACCATCCCACTTTTTCTCTTATTAAGTTCAATTGACCTATGTCTAGACCTTTAGAAATCCCGTTGACGCACTGCAATGATAAAATTACAGTTTTATCCCTTGTTTCATGTTCTCTTCCCAGATTAGTGATCCCTTGAATTAAGCCTTTATCTTGGTTATGTAGGGGCTTTTGTTCACTTTGTTAGGTCAAAATATGCTAGTTAGAGCTCATGATGAGCCTTTGATTTTATGATTATGCCATGATGAGGTTCTCATCATGGCATAATCATAAAATCAAAGGCTTATTAAAACATGGCCGTCGCTGTAGCTCTAGGTACAACACTAATAAAAAACCGTCAGTATTGCC
The DNA here is from genome assembly GCA_037157565.1 of Thalassia testudinum. Classification (NCBI taxonomy): domain Eukaryota; kingdom Viridiplantae; phylum Streptophyta; class Magnoliopsida; order Alismatales; family Hydrocharitaceae; genus Thalassia; species Thalassia testudinum. The sequence goes on along the minus strand of JAZHRO010000062.1, from coordinate 17,126,363 downwards.
TACAACGATGCCTCTTAAGAGAACACCTTCAATTACCGTCGAAATAGCTCTTTGGGCCTATAGCGACGGTCATTTTACCCTATACTGGTGGTTACTAACTATCAGTGTAGGTGCAAAATGTTGTTGTGACATGACATTCTACAATTGTACATAAGGTCAGCTAAGTTCTATCCCTCAAAACACTCATATCAGCGGCTGCAGATAGCTAAAACCAGCTGTTACCGTTATCAAATCCAGCTGCTGCTACTGATGCTACAACAAATTAGCAGCTCAAATACTACTCAAATTCAGTAGATTCTTCACAATATCAGCAGCTAAGAGCTACTATATCAAACTTCTTAAAATAGATATTGCTGCTGTGTTACTGTCTAAAACCCAAGCATGAAATTTACAAGATCTTCATGTTAAAATAATCATAAAAGCAAGTCAAGAAGGTCATTCTCATATCTAATAAATCATATCTAAGGATCAATAAGGCTCAGCAAATCATTCCATCTCCAAATCATTTGAAATCAAAGCTGAAATTCTCCAAATCAACCATTAGCTGCTATTCAAATCTGATAATCCCTACTGGAAATCCATCTTTCAACCACTCAAGAATTCTATCAAAAACTTCAAAAGTCTCAGTTGACCTTCAAATGTCAGATTTAAAGCTTTTGCTAGGAAATAATATTGCTCAAACTGGGTTGTTGCTATGGCTCTACCAAAATGATTTGATCATCTGAAACATCTGCACACCATTACTTGGTGTATATATGTTCTAAGTGATCCTTTAAAACCAATTGGATCATTGCTCAAGCCTCAAATCAAGACATCTAATTCTCATGTGCTTGAGCTACCAAACAAAGCCAGAAATCAGGAATTAAGTTTAAAATTGGGCATAAGCACATATAATGATCAAAATCATGTTAAAATAGCTTATGCCCATTGCAATCAAGCCAATCAAACAAAAGAAAGCTCAATTTGATCATTTAAATTCAATCAACACATGATTACATTAGATAATCCTCATTCAACTCAAAAATTCATATTAGTTCCAAATGATCAAATAAGCACAAATCACACTGTATTTAGGGTGCTTGTGACTAATGGAATGAATGAATTCACCCTCAGATGGAATTGAATTCATTGTGGATCTAGAAGCTATTGAGCTTTAGATCCATAGTGATTCTCATGAATGGAGCGAATCGTGAAATAAATCATTGAGGAAATCAATGAATGTGATAGTGATATGGAGAGGGGGATTAAATGAACATAATGAATAGATGAATTCATCTCCTCTGATCTAAATTGATCGGAGGAGGTGGGTGAGTGGAATACTACCTAAACTAATCTACTCCTAACTCTAACAATCAAACCATTGAATTCACTGTCTGATCTACTCCTAAGTTACTCTAAACTACACTAATAATACTACACTAATCTAGAAAGTAGAAAATCCTATCTAAAGGAAGAAGGTGATGTCCAAGGTCACCAGCCGACAGCCAATCACGAAGAAAGGGGAGAAGACCCTTTAGCCGACGAGGGAGGTGTCCAAGAGCCAACGGTCGGTGACAGGAGGCGATCGACGAAGGGAGGGAAAACATCGCTATCACCGTAGGTGATGAAAAGAGGTGAGGAGCTAAGGGAATAGAGTGAAGGGAACCACTCGAGGGGAGGGAGTGATTAAGTGTGTGCGTGGTTCAGGGAAGGTGCTTAAGTAGGTTGATCACTGGATCTGGGCACCATAGTGGTGGAAACAAGCACCTAGGTCTTGGGCGATGGAGATGGATTCGAGGAGTGAGCAAGCGTTCGAATCAAAATGCCACCGTAGGATGAGATCTAGAGGGGAAGGTGATCACATGTGCTGAAGCATGCGAAACTTTGATTAGAGATCGGTCGTCGGATCAAGAGATCAAGGAAGCGATGGCCAAGATTGGTCAAGTTCTTCGGGTGTCTACAGTGGCTCGCTGGTTGCAGGTGTAAAGGGAAAATTGCACTAAGGCCCTCTAAAGGTGAAACGGTAGAAACATTGTGAAGAAACCCATAAGTGGGTGAAATGAATGCGGCGCAGTCCCTGAAGTGTTCCAAAAAGGTCCCCGACGGCTTATAAATAGGTCCTGGAGGTTTCAAACGTGAAGAAAATGTATATGATCTAAGGAACTAAGTGAGAAACCATAAATGCGAGGTTCTAATGATGTCCAAATGCAACTAAATTTTTAATGAAGCCCAATTGAACATTTTAGAAGTTGATTTCACTTTTGATTTGAAATTTTAAACCTAAATGTGTGTTCAATTTTGCAATTGGATCATCAATTTATATTAATGAATAGAATATCTCATTTTATGACCAAATTTTACGTTTTTAGCACAAATTGGATGTTTTAGGTCATTTATGTTATTTCCCACACTTAACCATTTTCATGTGTTAATTCAGTAGTGTTTAAACTAATTTCTAGCTTAACTTTGGCATTTTAGCTATGATGAGTCACACCTCATAATAAGGCTCCCTCTTACACCTCAGATAGCGCAGATGAGATGATTACAGGGAGCGTATCATTTGGCCCAAGGAATACACACTTGAGAGTGTCCGGGAGGGGTTTCAGTCCAAGGTCGAGGGCTTGTATGGTTGAGGGTTTCATAATAGATGTCCCCATCTCAAGTAGCTGATCTACATTAAGTAGGTATGATGGAGAGAGAGACACAATAGAAACTCCAAGCAACTCCTCAAGTTCTAGTACATCCCCTTCACATTCTTCCAAAAGATGCGAATGCTCATTTAGCATGACATGCTGAAGGGGGTCATCACATAAAATTGCAGGAGTTGTCTCTTCAATCAGATCATCTACCACCTCATCTTGGGAACAATCCTCATAACCAACTTGTTTATATGTATCAAACACATTAAGCTAAATTTCTTGTTCCCAAAGTCCATTTTTAATGTCCCAGTGTGACAATTAATTGAAGCATTAGAAGTCGCAAGAAAAGGATGGCCCAAGATGATGGAGGGCTTGGTTGGTTTGTTGGTAGGGTCAGTGTCCAATACCATAAAGTCAACAAGGAAGAAGAAATCCTCCACTCTTACAAGAACATCTTTCAGCAAGCCCCGTGGTGTCTTTAAGGATCGGCCTACAACTTGGAGGATTATGAGGGAAGGCTTCAAATTGCCACCTCCAAGTTCATATACGTAGCTCAGAAGGATGTTTATCCCCGCACCTAGATCAAGCAGAGCCTCATCTATATGTAGGTCACCAACGACCACCGAGATGTATGGGGCTCCTGGGTTCTTAAGTTTCGGTGGTGTCTCGTGTTGTATAATTAAGCTAACAAAATCAGGCGGGACAACTTTTGATTTGACCTGTTTTCTCGATTGCCACTTTTTCGTGCATAGGTCCTTTAGAAAGTAGGCATAGGATGGAATCTGCCTGATAGCCACAAGCAAAGTCAGGTTAATCAGCATTTGTGTGAAAGTCTCCATGATTTCGTCTGTCCTATCTTTGGGTCTAGATGAGCCAGCAGAAGTCTGCCCAGAGTCAGACAAGCGCTCTGAAAAGGGCACTCTCAGTCTCTAGGTGGAAGGGTTGTCATGTCAAGTAAGGAGTGGAATGGAGACAACCTCTTCTGGTGGGGTGATTGCAACGCAAAAATACGCCCACAATTGTGCCATCTTGTGCTATTTCCTAGCATTACCAATGCATATTAGGTCTCCATAGATGCATTGTAAAAATACATGCATGCATGCATTTAATTAAAAAGGGAGGAGAATGAAATAAGTGGCCTTACATTTTACATTTTTCCTCAAGTGCATCTTTGCAAAATTCCCATCTCTATTTTTATTTCCATTTGATTTTGAAATCTTTCTTCCCGCGGCTTCTATGCATGGCCTCACCTTCTCGCGCCATGCTCTGCAGCAGGCCTCTCCCTACAGCCGCAAGCAACCATTCCCTGCCATGCCATGCATTAGCCTTGCCTTCTTCTTTTATAAAAGACCACGGCTCCTTCTTTGAAACCAGCCTGGTCCCGGCCAAGAAAAACCCACCTGCAGCTTCTTCTCCAGGCCACCGTCCTCTCCTCCATTTCCCTCCACACGCTGGCCCTCCTCGGAGACACCCGACAGACAGGAGCCCTCACTGTGGTGCACACCCACTATAGTGAGACCACCACCGCCCAGCTCTTCAAAGAGCCGGTGGGCGTGGTGGCTCTTTTCTCATTTTTTTTACGTTTCCAGCACCTTCAGCCATGGCCGCAAGCTTCAAGGTTTGAAGCTCGAAGCTCGGCGGCAGCAGCAGCGGCAAGGCAGCAGTAGCAGCAGTAGTAGCCCTAGCCCCTTCCGCGCGTGCCTGCAGGAGCCCTCGCCCTCCACACGCGCTTGCAGGCCTCTCCGCCTCCCGCTTTCTCCGCCCTGTCGCGCTCTCTTCCGCCCGCAACCGACCTCTACGCGCCTCTGCAGCGACTGGCCAAGCACCCCTGCAGCACCCACAGACCTCCACGCGCCCTGTCGCGCCCCTTCTCTCATGACCCAACCCACTTCCACGTGCTCTGTCGCAAGGTCACGCCTGCAAGCCAGCAGCCGGAGCCACTCCATCGCGCCCACCGAGCCGTCCACACTCACATAACAGCCCGTACCCGGTCACGCTGCGCAGCCTTACACTGTAGCCACTGTTCACGTGAGTCTGCGCGACATTGTGGCTACAATGGGGTGACCGGAAAGCTTCTCACTTATCTAGTCACCCGACGCATCGCAACCGGCCCTCTCCCGTGCGCGCACCTACCCACACGTCTACCAGCCCTCTCCCAGCGCCTGCCTTCGCCTGCTCCCTTCGCGAGCGCCTGCGCCAGCCTTCGCGCAGCACGGTGCGCTGCATCTCCTCTCCATGCCCTTCGCCCTCCAGCAAGCGCTTCTTTGCGCGCATACGTGCCTATGCGCGAGTTTGAACCACCAAACGATGCCCTTCGCATGCAGACGGCTTAAAATGCCCTTTCCTTCCTCTGCAGGCTCTCCCGCTCTCTCTCTCTCTCTCTCTCACTCTCTCTCACAACACTCTCTCACTCTCTCTTTACACCGACGCTTGCACACACATACACTCACACTTCCACACACACACACACACCTATACACTATTATATACGTATACATATATATATTGATATATATATATATATATATACATATATATATACATATATATATATATATATACATGTATCTATACATATATTAGTACTTATATAACTATGTACTAGTCTATATACATACATACATACATACATATATATATATATATATATATATATACACCTACTTATATATACATACATATATACATATATATACATATCTAACTACATATATCTATATATACATATATTACTATATACGTATATACATATATATATACATATACATCTATATAGTATCATATATATACATATACATATAAATACATATATATATATATATACCTATATATTTATAACCATATATATATATATAGATATATTTACATACATATATATATATTTTCACATTATTTACCATACGTGGTATCGCGGGAATATCTGCAACAGTTGCTGATATTACCCGATACACGCATACAAAAAGCATGGTTACATACATTTTTCACCATCCATCCCACACTCCACGCAGCACCTAGTCCTGTCGGTTGCGTCTTTCTAGACAACGACCGACTCAACACTGTGCTACACTCCATCTCCGCCTCCACCCCCACCCCTTTATATACATAATATATACCTATATATATATACTGTATTTACTTTATTTCTGTTTCACTTTCCTGTTAGTAAAACGATAAAAATATATATATATATAAAAGAGAAAAGATAATCTTTGACTTGCAGGTACTCCGTCTTGCGAATAGGAAGATCCATTTTGGAACCCTGTTTTGGCTCAAAGCCAAGAACCCAATTTTGATTGTGTGCCTCAAGGACAAAGATTATCAAAAAAAATCTAAATAAACAAACACCAAAAGCACAATAAACGAACGAAAGAGACCCATTGTAGGAAAGGCGTAGAAACTTGACTTGTAACCCCACTTCCCTGAGTTCGACCCTGGGCCTAAAAGTGACAAGATAAAATCAAGTAGGCCAGGTTAAAAATTTTGTAAAGAGATGGTTAGGTCCGATTTAGGTTAACCGCTATATACACTTCAACGATAAAATCATCATATTAACAACCTATTCGGGTCCGACACCACACCTTTTCTGGCACCATTGTCGGGGAAGTGTGCCTTCAAGTAAGTTTTTACTCCATTCTTGTAATTCTTTCTCTTCTCTTCTCTCTTCACGGGTATCTCTATTTTTGGCGTGCAGGTGAACCTGGTGCAAGGAGAAGGCAGGTAGACGAAGTCGAAGACGTAAGCAGATCCAAGGCGGGTACGAGGGCATGAAGACGCCGACACCGCATTGGAGCTCCACACACGTTACCAAACAAGTAGGTCTTCTTTTCTTAGCAACTAGGGTTAACTTGTCACCTTAATAAGAAAAAAAACTAAAAAACTAGAAAAACTTCTTGGGATCTCTTGGGGCAAGTGGATTAAAATCCACTTGTTTGATTGATTGCCTTTACTCCCATTGCCCCAGGATTTCCCTCCTTACTTCACATAGCGAAAATCCAAGAATCTTGATTCTTGAATTTCTCGCCGTGGGAAGTATTCCTTGAGGCAAATAAAAAGATTGATTGCACCCCTCTTTGCCTCATTTACCTGCAAATTCGGGATCACATTTTTGGTGGGGAGACTTGGAATTGAGTTGATTCCAACCTCACCACGACTTTTTCAACTTGCCTCAGATTCGATCCCGAGTATTTCAACACCAACAATTTTAGTTTCTTTATCTGTTGATTGAGCCTTATGTGGACATCTTTCTGGTGATTGGGAGCACTTGAATTGAAGTGCTTTGGCTCCCTTTCACACTAATATAAAACTGACTCATGCATCCACACATAGAAATCTCCAATTAGGGTAGCCCAATTGCATTTTAGCATGCATTAACTAACTGATATTGAAGAAGGGTTTGTTGGGCTTAGAAAGAAAACTCGTATTCTCACAAAAACCCGGAGATTGGTTGAATTGGTAAGTCAGCAAAATCCTAAAATTCATACTACTTAAGGCTGAACTCTAAAAACCATTCACCAATAAAAACTTCAATTCGGGGAGATTTCCCCGTTGCATGCTTATTTTACACACTCTGAAAATTAATCACTTGGGCATTACCCATAAACAACGCCCTTCACATTCCAAAAGCACTTGACCCTAAACCTCTAACTAAAATTGGTAGTAACTTGACCCTTACTAAGGATTGGAGGTCTAACTACTTGCGTGTAGCGTCTACGTGCTGGTGAGGGTTCCCGCGTGCTATCAGGTGTCTAAGACTGGGGCAAACGGCCTTTCAATCTAGCCCGGTGGTTCCACGGTGCTCGCATTCGGTTCCGTAGTTCGTGATAGTAGTGACTTAGATCTTTAGGTCTAAGGGCACACTGTAGAGGTTAGGAATCTGATTGAATTGATTTGTCATCAAGTGTACCTTTACGGTGTCATTTCTCTCATCTCCTTTCCCTTCTCATCCCCCCAATTCTTCCTACGGTAGTGCATGTTTGGGAGGAGGTCACAAAACCCTGAACTATTTGAATTGACTGATAAATCTAGAAAACAAGCCGAATCATCCTCCTCCTCCACAAGCATGGCTGCACGCCCACCCCCAAATCCCGAGGGAGGAAACCACCCTCAGAACCCACCAGGTGGTGGAGCCTAAGATCCCATAACCCGCCTCCAAGCCCAAATGGAAATGTATAATGAACAAATTGAAGCCATTCAGGAAACATTGGAGGAAATGCAGAACCCTCCCAAACGGGAGGAGCCTAGGTCTCTTAGCTCTTATCAGAATCCCGCTGCTACAAAGACCATAGGACAAATTCGGGTCCCCATGGGTGGGGACGACTTTGAATTAAAACCCAACATAATTGGCCTGATAAATTTTCACTTCCATGGTCTTGCAAGTGAAGATCCTTTTCTCCACTTGGAAGACCTAACTCGACTGGCTGAAACGGTTAAACCAAGAAATGTCAGGTTACCTATAGTCCTCATGAAATGTTCCCATTTTCATTGTGGGATAAAGCGTCGCAGTGGTTACGCACCCTTGGGAGAACCATCCACTCTTGGGAAGAGATGCGAACAGCATTTCCCAAGAAGTTCTTCCCAATCGGACGAACCAATGCACTTCGCCGTGCTATCACCTCTTTTACGCAACAAAACGACAAACAATTTCATGAGGCGTGGGAGAGGTATAATAACCTCCTCAGGAAGTGTTTGCACCACGATCTGCCTAAGTGGCATATAGCCCAGATTTTCTACTATGGGCTAAATGAGACTTTGAAGCAAATTGCAGATGCTTCCTACGGAGGGAACTTTATGAATAAAGACGAGAATGGAGCATTTGAATTGTTTGAAAATATGAGTGAAAACTCGATGAATAATGCTTCCATTGTCGCCTTTAATCGTACCAGCCAACCCCGAAATGTCCACAAAGTTGACACGGGACCCTCCCATTCATCCACTGATCTAAGCCTTATTGCACAAAAACTGGATGAAGTCTCCGTCGTGCACAAGAAGCTGGATGAGCTTCTGGCCAACACTGCCCAATCTCTTGCAAACACCACCTCTTCACCACTTCGTCACAATCCAAATTCTTCCAACACCAGGCTTATTCCAAGAAACCCCGTAAGACCTTTCTTACCGAGTGTCGCACCGAGCGACTCGGTAAGTCATGTGGATCTGGCTTCTGCAAGCCAGTATTTTGACATAGAGAACTGAGCCTCCGTGTGCTTGGAAGCGTATTTACATGCGGACACGTCTTCTGGCATAGAAGACACTTGCACCCTGGGGAATAACCCGTTCTCTGCCACTTATAACCCAAGGTAGCAAAATCATCCGAATTTCGCATGGTCCAACAACCCGTAGTGCCAAAACCCCGCAGGTGGACCAACGCGACCGTCCGCAACCGTCATCCCAAGGGCCCAATTTAATCCTATGGCGAATCCACCATCAGGCCCTTGCAAACCGCAAGCAGAACATGCATCAAGTCCTCTTGACAAATTGATGCGAATGATGACGGATATGTCAAAGCGCCATGAAGAGAACATGACCTCTCTTCAGCACCAACTGGCGCAGTAGAATGCTGAGATCAATCAACTAGGCATGACGACTCGATCTCAGGGCACTCTTCCTGCCCAACCTGTTCCAAACCCGCAAAATTGTGTACCCTGTGGTCCTCAACCACAGGTACGACCTTCTTAGGGGCAGGTTCATCAAATTCTGCAAGCTCCGAGCATTCCACCGGGATTTCAGGCAAATCCCGCTACAGCACCGCACTCTTATGTCCCTATTGCGAACCCTCCTCCGCCGTATGATCCCACTGGACCCGCAACGTACAATGCTATCACTATGAGGAGCGGTAAGCAGATAGTCGATCCGCCTTGACTTGATCCTGGCCCGTCTTCTTCTTCATCGCCCTCTCATTTGGGATGCGCACCACATTCGCGAGAGGACGATGCACCCAAATTCGTGCCAGAATCAGTCCCATTCCCTGAGGCTCTACTAAGGGAGCCAAAAGGCAAAAAGAAAGATACGCAGGCCTTTGATAACCTGCGTAATTTGTTCAGGGATGTAGAAATCAAGGTACCCTTACTCGAGGCTATCGACCACATACCTACTGTCGCCCGATTTTTCAAAGACTACACAACACCCAAGCGATAGTCAAAGAAAACTAAGAATCCGGTGGTTCTCTCACCTCATGCGAGTTGTGCTATACTGTCAAACCTACCACAGAAGTAGAAAGATCCAGGCACACCACTGATTTCCTGTAGCATCCAAGGATGCAATTTTAACCGTGCCCTGCTTGATCTAGGATCTTCCATAAATCTCATACCGACCATCATGCTCGAAAAATTTTCCTTGGGAAATCTGAAACCCACCCCTGTCACGTTACAGTTGGCAGATCGTTCTGTCAAAATCCCAAAGGGTGTGGTGGAAGACGTGGTGGTTAGGGTCAACAGTCTCTGTTTTCCTGCTGACTTTCTTGTTTTATATATGGAAGTTCCTAGTTCACTTTCTAATTGTTCGATCATCCTTGGTCGACCTTTCTTAGCCACAGCCCGCGCCCTTATCGACTGCGAGTCGAGCTGTATTGAGATTGTCGTTGGATCGGAAAAGCTCAGATTTAACATCTTCAAGGCAGCCAAGAACTTTGATTGCGATGGCATCAAGGATGACACGTATGACGAGGACATGACTGTCAGTGCGTGTATCGGACTAATTGTGACCTATTCTGACTGCTGCGAATTACCTGACAACTGCCTGATCAACACATACTATGACGCTCCCCCATCCCTCCCTTGTCCCGTATCTTCTCCTGACCAGACTTCTGACAAGGTTTTCTCCACTTCCCATACCTCGTGATCTGAGTCATATTCGGGCCACTCACTGCCGGTCCACACTCTTGAAGACCGGATTGCCCTTTCTTTCCAGCCAAATCAGGCGGATTTGCAATTCCACACTGGGACCTTGAGCCCACATCTTATTCACTGGGGCCGTTCCTTTTTGGATCCATCTATCCAAGAAGCCCCTCTTCTTGGCCAATCTAAGGGCCAACTTCTTCTTCCCGACTTGTTCTTCGATTCGCCTGGGACACTCTCATCCCAGATAATGACAGATCTTTCACCACCCACCATCCACCCACCCTACCACCCTGCTGTATACCCTGCACCTCAACTCTCGTTACCCGATCTTTCATCCTTTCTCTACCTTTCCCTACATGCATATGAGGACATAGCGTTGTTTGGCATGGGGGTTTGGATAGGCATCCATAGGATTTGGGTATTTTATGGTATCATACAGTTCCCACCTATTTATAAATATGCAAGAAAAAGAAAAAGAAAAAAATATATATATATAATATATATATAATAATAATAATAAATGGTGTTTAGTGATGATCTAAAAGCTGAAACAAAAATACAATAAGTGTTTATGGATATTCAACCTTTGTTTTGAAGACTTTCCAGGCCACAGAAGCTTGATTCGCTTAGGCTCGGCTTAATTCACTTGAGCATTGGCAAGATAGATAGGAATCTCTCCTAACCAAGGACATATTCTTGTACCTGAGACACCAGTACAAGATCTGTTGGTTTTCTTCTACTTGAGAGCTTAAGTAAACTTAGTTCACACTACACATATCAAGAAAGACCAGGTGAATATAAGATCCAACCCTAGTGTTCATTAGGGAAGGTGGAGTCTTTACCTGTGCACGCAGGTAGACTTTTTATCCCAGGTTTTAGTCTTGTGTTTAGGAACGACTCTTTTCACCAAAAAGAAACTCTCCCACCCAAAAGAAAAAAAAGTGTGCTCCTCCAAATAAAGTTGTAAAAGATATATTGACACGTGTTTCTAAAAAAAAAAAATGCAAATAAGTCAGTATATCTCACAAATGTCTGTAAAGTCGTCGCCCTTCAAGAAGTTCTTCAAGGTAGGTTACAAATACCCTGTGAGCCAAAAAAATGGGAGTTGAGTTTTCCGTCATCTTCTTAAGGGTCAATCCAAAGACACGAGCTGAAACTGGGACCAACCTTTACTTAAAAAATCGTGAAACCCTGGGCTTGAGTCTTAATGTTCATCTGGTTAGTCTTGATCCTTCACTAAGCACAAGCCATAACCTCTTGAGCTCTCGAGTACAGCAAAAACCTCCTGGGTCATGGAAATCGTACTTAAGGTTTAAATATCAAGAGTCCTAGTTAGTCGAGAGATGATCTATGTCATGTGAGACTTAAAGTACCGGTAGTCTTCTCTGCAATTGGTTCTCACAATATCCAACAATAAACACACCTTTGTCGCCCCAGAAGAAAATCTTCAGCTTAAGATCATTTCTAAATACTGTTTTGCTAGAGACTAGCAAAAGATAGGCATGGGGGTATGATTGCACCGGAAAAATACGCCTGCAATTGTGCCATCTTGTGCTATTTCCTAGCATTACCAATGCATATTAGGTCTCCATAGTTGCATTGTAAAAATATATGCATGTATGCATTTAATTGAGAAGGGAGGAGAATGAAATAAGTGGCCTTACATTTTACATTTTTCCTCAAGTGCATCTTTGCAAAATTCCCATCTTTATTTTTATTTCCATTTGATTTTGAAATCTTTCTTCCCTCGGCTGCTATGCATGGCCTCACCTTCTCGCGCCATGCTCTGCAGCAGGCCTCTCCCTGCAGCCGCATGCAGCCATTCCGTGACATGCCATGCATTAGCCATGCCTTCTTCCTTTATAAAAGACCACGGCTCCTTCTTTGAAACCAGCCTGGTCCCAGCCAAGAAAAACCCACCTGCAGCTTCTTCTCCAGGCCACCGTCCTCTCCTCCATTTCCCTCCACATGCCGGCCCTCCTCGGAGACACCCGGCGGACAGGAGCCCTCACTGTGGTGCACACCCACCACAGTGAAACCATCACCGCCCAGCTCTTCAAAGAGCCGGTGGGTGTGGTGGCCCTTTTCTCATTTTTTTTATGTTTCCAGCACCTTTAACCATGGTCGCAAGCTTCAAGGTCTGAAGCTCGAAGCTCGGCGCCAGCAGCAGCAGCAAGGCAGCAGCAGCCCCAGCCCCTTCCGCACGCGCCTGCAGGCGCCCTCGCCCTCCGCGCGTGCCTGCAGGCCTCTCCGCCTCCCGCTTTCTCCACCCTGTCTCACTCTCTTCCGCCCACAACCGGCCTCTGCGCACCTCTGCAGCAGCCGGCCAAGCACCCACAGACCTCCGCGTGCCCTGTCGCGCCCCTTTGCTCGCGACCCAACCCTCTTCCGCACGCTCTGTCGTAAGGTCATGCCCACAAGCCAGCAGCTGGAGCCACTCCACCACGCTCACCGAGCTGTTCGCACTCACACAACCACCCGTACCCGGTTGCACGGCGCGGCCTTACACTGTAGCCACTGTCCACGCGAGTCTGCCCGACACCGTGGCTACAGTGGGGTGACCAGAAAGCTTCTCACTTATCCGGTCACCCGGCGTGCCGCAACCGGCCCTCACCCGTGCGCGCGCCTGCCCACGCGTCTGCCAGCCCTCTCCCAGCACCTGCCTTTGCCCGCTCCCTTCACCTATGCCTGCGAGCGCCCGCGCCAGCCTTCGCGCAGCATGGTGTGCTGTGTCTCCTCTCCGCGCCCTTCACCCTCCAGCGAGCGCTTCTCTACGCGCGTACTCGCCTGCACATGAGTTTGAACCACCAGACGACGCCCTTCACGCGTAGACGGCTTAAAATGCCCTTTCCTTCCTCTGCAGGCTCTCCCGCTCTCTCTCTCTCTCTCTCTCTCACAACACTCTCTCACTCTCTCTTTACACCAACGCTTGCACACACATACACTCACACTTCCACACACACACACACACACCTATACACTATTATATACATATACATATATATATTGATATATATATATATACATATATTTATATACATACATATATATATATATTTATACATATATCTATACATATATTAGTACTTATATAACTATGTACTAGTCTATATACATACATATACATATACATACATACATATATATATATATTTTTTCACATTATTTATCATACGTGGTATCGTGGGAATATCTGCACCAGTTGCTGATATTCCTCGATATGCACGTACAAAAAGCGTGGTTACATATATCTTTCACCATCCATCCCACACTCCACGCGGCACCTAGTCCTGTCGGTTGCGTCTTTCTAGACGACGACCGACTTGACACTGTGCTACACTCCATCTCCGCCTCCACCCCTACCCCTTTATATACATAATATATACCTATATATATATATATACTGTATTTACTTTATTTCTGTTTCGTTTTCCTGTTAGTAAAAAGATAAAAAATATATATATATAAAAGAGAAAAGATAATCTTTGACTTGCAGGTACTCCTTCTTGCAAATAGCAAGATCCATTTTGGAACCCTGTTTTGGCTCAAAGCCAAGAACCCAATTTTGAGGGTGTGCCTCAAAGACAAAGATTACAAAAAAAAAATCTAAATAGACAAACACCAAAAACACAATAAACGAACGGAAGAGACCTGTTGTAGGAAAAGCGTAGAAACTTGACTTGTAACCCCACTTCTCTAAGTTCGACCCTGGGCCTAATAGTGATAAGATAAAATCAAGTAGCCCAGGTTAAAAATTTTGTAAAGAGATGGTTAGGTCCGATTTAGGTTAACCACTATACATACTTCAACGATAAAATCATCATATTAACAACTTATTCGGATCCGACACCATGGGGTGATTCCAAGTAGAGGAGAGTGGGACAGCTCTTCTCCAGTAGAGATGACAGTCAAGGTGGATGGGTTTTCAAATGTCGGGACTATAGGAGCATCAGGTTTGGAAATTTTTTTTCCACTCCTCAAAATAGTCACTGCTTATGCATGCTCCCTAAAGACAATCCCTTTCCCTTTAGGATTCTCCTCAGCAGCACTGGGAAGCTTCCTAGTCTCCCTCTATCTAACAACCTCTACAAGGTGTTGTATTTGTGATTTCATTTCATGTATAACCTTGTCATGAGATTAAATGATGACACTTTAACTTTCCTGCATAATTCTCAACGTCGCCTTCAATTCAACCATCTCAGAGATCTTTGGTTGGGCAAAGGTCTGAAGTTAGTTCATTTGTTGGTTCTGAAAGGGTTGTGGTTTATAATTCTATGAATTTGAGACATTCTCTTATTTGCATGAAAAGTTTTAGTAGTTCTTCCATCCCTCGTTATAAGTATCTAGCTTGGGAAATGCAAGCTCTTTGCTTGCATGCATTTTTCATACATTTCATATGTAAATATGATTTAGAATTTAATTAGGATAGCATGCATTAGAATTTAAGTAAGGTAGTTTATAATTTAGTTTTCTTACTAGAAATAAGATTTAGATGTTCTTTTAGGTCGTGTATGTAAGTAACCAATCTTTTCTTTTATTTTTTTCATCTTCTTCTCCCTTCAGACCGACAACTGCTGCACCAGCCGCTCGCTGTGAACGACGCATTCAAAGAGCGGAAGAAGTGGATCTGAACGCACGCCCGCACCCTTCGCACCTTCCAATCGCCATGTAGCTGTACAAAAGAGGAAAGGAGGCCATCCAGCGCAGGAGGCCACCATCCCTCCCCTACTATGCAAGCGTCGAGAACGCCCCATTCCATCACCGAAGGCCTTGACTGTGGCAGCAAGACTCCATCACCGTAGGCGTGTGGTGTGACAAACTACACCGCCAGCCGGAGCTCCCTGCATCACCGTGAGCACGCATGGGTGTGAACTCCATCGTGTTCATCTCCTTCTTCCTCTTCATTTACCACCTCCCTCCCTTGTTCATCTTCATCAACCTTCAGAGAACCCAACAACCACACCCGTTGCCACCACCTTACCCGAGCTCTCCGACCACTATCAATATCCAACAGCACACCCCCTCAGCTACGCGCGGCCACGGATGGCTACGCACATACACGCCCCGCCTCCACGTGAGCCCACACCCCTCCACGAGCGCCCACCTGCACTCCTTCCTCTTTGTTCTTCTTCCTCTGTTTCACCTCTACTGAAAGGAACCCACCACTGCCACTTCCAACAACCACCAACTCTTCACCGAGGGATCCATCACGCCGAACCCACCTAAACCACCATCAACCTCCGATCGCTCACACCAACACCAGCACCACCCACAACACCCCCGTCACCTGCACTATTCATCTTCTTCTTCCTGAAGAACCCAAACTCCGTACCCGCACCACCAACAACAACAGCCCCCTCAAAACGTCTTCCTCACCGCCAATATCACTGTTCTCCTCTCCTCGCATCTCCTACCACTAGCAGCCACCGCCGTTGCCCAACAGCGCACGTTTCAATGTTGCCGCAGCCTCCTTGCTGCTGGTCTCCTCCACCTGCGGCGGCCGACTCCAGACTCCATCTAAGAAGTCGTCACCACCAACGAGCCCCTCCATAACCGACGTACCTCACCCGAGTTCCTCACGGCCGGTCGGGCTTTCTCCATCGCGGGCGAAGACGTGAGCAAGTTCCCCTGTTTTTGGTTGAATTACAATTTACATTGCGATGCCATTGCCACTCAATCATTTACATTTAATTAATATATTATTCAGTTGAACTGCTCTCACGTCCCTCTGTATCTCTCTTTCTCACGTGCATTCTCTTCCCTTCTCACTACCGAGTGCTCTCTCTCCATGATTCTTTGTTCTATTTATTGACTGGCAATAGTTAAACTTTGGTGAAGGATTAATTTTTAATTAAGAGCACGGGTAACATTTGCCATGATACTTTAGTAGGTGTAAATTATATGAAATATTCTTCAGCTTCCTCTTCGTCTATGGTTTTATATAAGAAAATTACTTTTGATTAAATGAAAAAAGAATAATCTTACTAATTAAATTTCTTGAAATAAGATTTCATGTGAAACATTTGCAAGTTTATTTGATTTATTCCTCCATGTGGATACAACATTAATTGTTACTTTTGATTTAAAGATTTTCCACCGCATTTTGTATTGCGACGACGGATTATCTTGATATGATTTGTTAAACGTGAAAATCTCTCTATCAGTATATAGGGTTGTAAGATGATCATATCATCTCAGCAATCAAAGATTAATAACCCACCTGGGCAACATTATTTCGTGATTCAAAATGGTTTTAATATGTTGATCAAAGGGTGCTTGATGTTTAAAAGATTTCATTGAATATCTGGGAATGATTTTAAGTTGATTTGCATGCCTATTTTAATCTCTGTCCTTCATGCTATCTATAGCATAAGGTGGTGATTAGATTAGGGTTTCTAAGGTTTTGTGATTCTTAATTTATTTTGATCTCATTTGCTTTGAGTCCCAAATCTTTCTTAAAGTATTTGTGATGACTTAAAATGGAGTTTTATTGATTTGATCAGATTTGGATAGCAGTAGTAGCTACTCCCTTTATCTCTATCTGAACGGATTTTCAGTAGGATTTAATCCCAGATTTCAAGTGATTTTTGAATGAAATGAGTTTTATGGGATGGACAATGTTAGATCTTATTCTCTAGATCTGAGGTGGCATTGGTTTGCTTCTAAGATCTGATTCAGTTGAACTGAATAGTAGTAGCAACAGGTGCACATGGATTGGATGAATTCTAATTTGATTCAAGTTTATTTGAGCATTCTAAGAGGATGTATTGATAGAATATGATGTAACAAGCTTTCATGTAGTGGGATAACTTATCCGATTTGCTATCGTTCACGATAGCATTCCTTTCTTTTTCAAAAAAATGTAGTGGGATAACTTCTGATTTGCTTGGAATTGATTTGAAATTAAGTGTAAAGCTTCATATATGTTGCTATCAGCAGTATAGACTATTATAATCAATTTGAACTTGCATTTTGATGGAAGTTAATGTTAGAAATCATGTTTTAATGTTCAATTATGTTGTGGAATGATTGTTGGATGTTTTGACTATTTTATCTCCTCATTCCAACCCTTAAATTTGAATTTGAAGGTTTAGGTTTCATGTTTTCACTCCTTTTAAGCCTCATTTTGTCCAAATTGTAAATACTAAAAAAATACAAAAATATTGTAAAAAAATAAAATAAATGTGTCTTGAGTTATATTAGGGTTAGTTTTAGGTGTGTGTGAATTGAATAAGTTTTGAAATCCCTAACCAGTAGAACATACCGGTAGATGGTTAGGTCTCTTCTGATTTTGTAAATAAAGAACTAAATATAAAAACATGAAAAAGAGTTCTCTTCTTCTCTTCTCACCTTTCCTCCTCTTCCCCTATCTCTATAAAATATAAAAAGAAATAAAAATCTAAAAAAGTCCAAAAAGCCACAAAAATACCTTATATATAGTATTTATACTTATATATAAGCTTATAATATTAAGTAAATCTTATATAGTAACTTATATATCTATAATGTATATAAATAACTTATATATCTAATCTATTTATTTAAGTATTTGTGCTGATTTATACAGTATATATTATAATTATATAATTATATATTTATTTATTTATATTATATATACATAATCCTAAGTAATTATAAATAACTATGTACATACTTGTAATCATATTTATAATTGCATATATAGCCTCATGTATTATGCTATATAGTAATGTAACCCTATATTTATTTATTTATCTATATATTATACATAATTATATTAATAAGTTAAGCATGATATTAGTAAGTTAAAATAATTTAAATTAGTAAATTAATGAATTATTGAAATAAATTATTTTTTACACTTGTATATTATAATTTTAAGTATTTTCAATGTGTTTATAGTTTATTTATACTGTATATCAATATTTATGCTGTATATTTATGTATTTGTATATAAAACGTGTAATTAAATGAATATAAATAGAAATAAATAATTAAAAATAAATTTAAAATATGTAATAATAATTTATTAATTTATATTAACCAATTTATAAACCAATTGTACCATTAATTTATCAATTTGTACTTTAATTAACATATTAAATAATAAACCAAAGTGTATTTATTCATAACTTTAACCAATTTTTAAATATATTTATATATTTAATTAATAAAAATAAACTATACCAATAAGTATCCCCATGTATTGGCTACATAATTATATAATTTAATTTGAAAATAATTATTTGCTTAATACCTTAATTAAGCCCTAAAAATAGCAATTAATTACGCAATAGCATGCCAATCTGGCACTTAAACTTAGTGTCACACTGGAAACTTTGAAATGTGGGAACCCCTATTTAAGTTATTGCGTTGATGAACTTCTCGGTTGTCAACGCAGGGCACAAACAATGAGCATTCGTGTGTGTGGGTGTGTGCATGCTTGTGAACCTACGGGTGAGTGGGTTGGGAGCCATGCTTATTGGGCTTGTACAGGCCCAAAACTATACAAAATTCACAATAAATAAACTAGGGCCCGATTTAGTAGTAGTACAAATATGACTCCTAGTGAGTCATTGATTCTGTGAACCACTGGATCTGCCAATTAAAAATTTTTAGGTTAGAAACTAACTGTGGTTAAGTGTTAGTAATTTGGCTAAGTGTGAGGAGTGTGCTGTGTGCAGTATTGTGTTGTGTGTGTATAAGTATTAGTAATTTAATATATAGCTAGTATATATATAAGTTAAGTATAGTTTACACATATGTATATATATGTAGTGTATACTAGATACATTAGTTTTTGCCTTCTGTTGTTAATATGTTTTTAAGGCTTCAGTGACATTTACAAGTGTCAATGTAGACAGTATTATATGTTGGTATAGTATATTATATATGTTAGTATAGCTAGCTATAGTGTATGATAGTGTACATATATTCTTTTTTGTGCCTATATTAAGTCATTACTTAGGTAGAATTATACATAACTAACTTAGATTAGTGTAGATTGATTTTTAATGCCTTTATACTTATTTATATGTTTGAGGCACTATCATTAACATTAATTGATTTGTTGTTGTGCATAATTGACTTAGATTAGTTAATTTTTCGATTCTTTCATTCATTTGTAAATAAACTTAACATTTTTGAAATAAAAGATGATTTTTAAATAACAGAGAGTGATATATATCAATAACTGCCTCCCAGTAAATGACCAAGAATAAAATTAGTAAAAATTATATATAAATAAAATGATATTCATCTACATTGCGACTATACTACAACGCAATTAATTAACCCAAATTAACTAGCTTTCCAGATCGTATATCATTTTTTAGCATTGTTGCAGGAGAAGGAACTCTCTATATGCCAAAAATTTTTCTTTTGTTCTTTCCTTATATATATTTTTGATTTCTTTGTAAATATTTATTCTTTTATTCCAATTCTTTTTGTATATAGATTCTTTGGTTATTTTGTATATATTTATCTTAATAATCCTTTTTCTTTTGTTTTCATGGCACCTAAGGAGGAGTTGTAGGAGAATTGCTCTACTTCCGATGGCCTTACTTCCTGGTGTTTCTTCAACTCTAGAACTTCTTCAATGGCATGTTTAGATTAGTTTAGACATTAAGATTGAAACTTAGATTTCATTTCCATTCTTAGTTTATTTGTATAAGCATAAGTTGTGAGAACATGTGCTCACACAATTGTTGTAATAATTTGGATTGTGGATACTTACTCTTCTATTTGCTTTTATCGCTTTAGGTTTCCCGCTTTATTTTTTGATTTGATTTGATTTCTTGCATTTAAAAAGCCAAAAAAATCTACAAAATCAAAAAAAAAAAATCAAAGAGATCTCATCTTCTTATCTAGCAGCAACATAACTTAGGCATTTCATTTTATATTAACATCATTTCCTGTTGGATTTACTTTCTGTCTATGCACATTAACTGTTGAGTGCCAGAGCCATGTATGACTTCTATCCCTCTTTAGCTTCTCCCATCCTTTCATGGACATAACCAAGCAAGACCATCACTTATTTGTAAAAAATTAAAAAGTGAGACCAAGCTACCTGAAAAATAGTCTTAAAGAAAAGAACCTAATTTAAAGTGTGACACAATTAAATAACAACCCTTCATGTCTCTAAATTCTTTTTTGATAGTGTAGGAAAAAAATCATACCTCAACTCAAAAGGAAAGTAGTAAAAGGGATCACAACTTATTGTCAAGTAGTTATAATTGTGCAAATCTATATCTATACTAATATACTAAACGTAGGTCTTCCACATGTCAAATCCCCCTACCTCCACCCCTCGGCTCGACGTGCTCTCTCTCTCTCCATTCGACACCAAATAATTTCTATCCTCCGTCACAAAAACAATAATAATAACAAAAAAAAATTCACAAATCGGCAAGCTTCTTTTCCTTGTATGCCCCTTAATATCTTATTTTTCCTCAACTATGAATACCACCATGCTCTCTAAGTTATGGAACACACTCTCACTTACATAATTGTCCAAAGATAGAAATTTTATCTTAGATAACTTCTAATTTATTCTTTATTCAAATATTTAATTTTATGGATTATTAATTATTTATTATGTAAATATTATTTTTTTCGTTAATAAATTAGATATTATTTATATACAAAATAGATACTAATTAAATTCCTATCGTCACGTGTTGATCCCTCATTTTATCCCCCCTCCCTCGATCCCTCTCCTCTCCCTCTCTCTCTCTCACACACACAAACGAGACAACATTAATGCCCCCCTCACTCCCCCGTTACCTCTCTTCTCCCCCTCCCATTATTTTTTTCTTTTTTGACATCAGGGAGGTTTAAAGTTGAGACCTCCAACTCTCAGAAGCGATTTCCGCCATAGTTCCGCACTCAACGGGTCTATTATTTTTTGGATTAAATTATTTATTTTCATCTCGTTAATAAATTAGATATTACTTATATACAAAATATATATTAATTAAATTCCGATCACCACGTGCCGTTCTCTCATTTCGTCCTCCCTCTCCTGCCAATTCCCGCCTCCCTCGATCCCTTCCTCCGTCCTCTCTCTACTCCTCTCTCACTCTCACGCACACACTCATGAGACAACATTAATATCCTTCACTCCCTACCTCTCTCCCCTGATCCCCTATCTCTGAGTCACGAAATTATTTATTACTTATTTTTCTTTATTTTACTTTAGCTAGGTAATTTTTAACTAATTATATTTTTTTAATATTTTCCTACATATATTGTACAGATTATATTATTTTAATTATTAAAATAAAAATAACTATGTTATATTAGATAATTTAATAAATTATATTATATATATATATTATCGATAATAATATTATTTCCATTGTAAAGCATGAGTCTTTAGATAATTTCTAGCTAAAATATTTTTTTTAATTTTTTTCATACATATTATATAAATCATATATTATTATCTTATTATTTAAGACAGACTACCATTCTAGCTATACTCTAAAATAAGGTGCTCTTCACCTAGTTCATCCACTTGTCAATCCCCTCCACTTCCACTCTTCGGTCTATACCAAATTCTCCCCCCAATGCTTCTCTCGCCCCCTTTCAACTCCAATGCTATCAATTTCTCCATAAAATTGTCTTCCCTGCCACTTGCAACCATAGTCACTCATAATTGTTATGAAAATATTTTAAATATGTTAAATATATTTAAAAACCCAATCGAATAAAGATAACGAGATATTAAAAAAGATCAAATATCTATGTCACCATGTACAAATTATTCATTAAATTAGGATCATTTAATTGGTATCTTAGCTCAGCTTTGCCAAGGGATTGGATTAAGATACTTTAGTTTCACTTAAGATTAGGAAATTGGGACCGTGCTTTGCAATAGGAATAATATAATTGTCGATGAAAAATACAAATATATATATAATATAATTTATTAAATAATCTAATACATGTATAGTTATTTTTATTTTAATAATTAGAATAGTAATCCATCTTAAATAATAGGATAATAATATATGATATGTATAATATGTATGGAAAAAAATTTAAAAAATACTTCTAATTCAAAATTATCTAGTGTGAAATAATATTATTATCAATGAAAAATAGTGTATATATATAATATAATTTATTAAATCATCTACGAAAAAATAAATGTCATTTCCTCCAAGAGGTAAATATATAGCTAGGTTCAGTAGTTAAATATAAATCCGCTAATTAGTGTTCAAATAAAAATATAGAACACGTAGACGTAACCAAAGCAGAGTCTCGGTGTAAGAGTGTGGAGGTTGATGATGCAGTGCAGTGACGTCGGGGTGAATGTAGTATGGTCAGAGTAGTACGGTGATTCTCGCGGTTGCGAATGTCGATGTTGTTACCATCAATGGCAGTGATGGATGGTCGCAGTAGAGACGAGAGCAGTGGTGGTTGCGATCTATCGAGGGCAGCAAACACAGGATGTCACGAAGGGTCAGCCCTTATCGAGGCCATTGCCGGTGGCGAGATTGGAGACATAGAGGCAAGGTGGCTATTGCAATGGTGCAGTGGTCGTGGCCGGCGAGGGAGTGAACGCTCTACCCGAGAGGTGGAAGCGTGGTGATTGCGACCGCTCCTCTGCCCTTGCGTGAGGGTGATGGCTTGTAGTGGTGGAGGAGGTTGTCCCTACTACCCGCGAGGCAAAGGAGAGAGGGTGGAGGTGGTGGGCGCGTTGGTCACGGTGATGAGAGGAGGAACAAAGGTAGAGAGAGTGAGGAGGGGGAGAGCGGTGGATGCTCTGCTGTGGTCTACAGGGGGGAAGGTGGCGGTGGTCCTGCGGTCGTGAGTGGGGAGCCAGCTGAGATCGTAGGTGTCCTCCGACCGGTGCTAGGATGAAGAGTGGAGAAGGAGAGCGTCAAGGTAGAGTTGATCAGGTGGCGCGGTCAAGAGTCATCAGAGAGCGAAGGCTGCGGTCTGAGGAGGGGTAGATGCGATGGCTGGAGGAGGTTGTCGGATCCCTTTCATTTATACATAATAGAGCTCACCCTGAAGGCTCAATTGCTGAAGCATATGTTGTGCATGAATGCTTGACATGGTGTTCTATGCATATTGGGGACATGGAGACAAGGTTTAATCGACAAGAAAGGAACTTTGATTTGGAAACAATTGACCCTTCATATATATTCATTCACAAGATAAGGGTCATTGGGCCAATGAATTATAATGTGCAATTAACGGATGTAAAGAAGCAATTTTCCCTTTGGTTCGTACTAAGTAATTCCGAAGAAGTATAAGAATATATGGAGTGAGTTATTTGACAAAAATTCATACTTATATTACCTTAATTGCTTAAGTTGTAATCACTTACTCTTAATTTAAATAGGGAGCATTGGGGCATTTGTCAACAACAAAATACTTCGAACATTGGTGCCCGTCAAAAGCAACAATTTGCAGAATGGTTTAAGTCTAAGGTAATTTAAGCCACATTATTTTGTAGTTTATATATATCTGTTACGACTCGATTTTCAGATCCCTACAGGACCCGAGACCGGCTCGCCTCGACTAATTCCGAGCAGAAGGAAATAACCAAAAGCAGGATATAAACCACAATCACACATGCAATATAACTAAGCAGAAGGAAAAATGAGATGTAAAGGAACAATAAAGCTAAAAGTCTCAACAAAGTAATACATGCCATCACAATAACAACGGAAAAGAAGATAAAAAGTAATAGAAATAGTAAAATAGATGTCTAATACTCACTACAATAGCAGAAAACTAAAGAGCTGGAAAGAAACGACTACGGCTAGGCTCGGCTGGGTCCAGCACCCTCTGCAGTCGGAAACTCGGGCTGCTCAACCTGATCCTGAATAGGGTTACAAAAAGATAGAGTCAGCGAACGCTGACTAGAGTGGTGTTTACATTATTTATGTACAGGTATAGTAAAACAAGCAACTAGGTTTTATTCTCATTTTTATCTATCTCATCTATGTATTTCTGGTTCATTTATTTCACAAAGGATCCAAGTGTTTCTTGATCTTGCTTGTTCCTCATGGGAACGATCTTGATTGCAGTCTTTTCCATGGAGTAGAAGGTACACGTGCTGCTCTCCTGGTCGGGAGAGTCCCCCATGGTAGTCCCACACCCAGTCAATCACCCTGAGGTCACTGTCACGATGTAGCGGTGACTATGGCATGCATGATAAGCACACGGGTAGCTACCCTGCACTGACATGCGGTCAGTCGTTTCCGCTAGTGGGTACGCCTAATGTACAACACGGAACAGTATAGGGCCTTACCCTCTCAGAATAGGGGTCTCATCCCTCAGAACCAAATAGGGGTCTCGCCCCTCCATAGTCCGTGTACCCTCGTCCGATTATCCAGTTTTCCCAGAGGGCCTAAAAGTCAGTGTAGGTTGGCTAGTCCTAACCCTGGGCCCTATGGGGCGGCTAGCTCCCTCCCTACATTAGTAGCTCACCTCGGTACCACGTACGTGAGTGCCAACAGGAGTTGGTGTAGAGTGACTAGTCCTACCCAGAGTCTCAACCCAAGGGGTGGTTGGCTCCCCCTCTACACTAAAAGGGACAGTTTCTCTCCTTGGTACCATGTACACAAGGGCCATCTCACTTCCCGTCTACATACCAGATTCCTTTCATACACAGGAGTTCAACTCCTAAATTCCCCGCAGGGTTTATGCTCATATTCATCTCATTATTAATATCTGGATCACACTATCCAATTCTCAATTTTCCATCACATACAAGAAGCTTGTGTTTTCATGTCCAAAATAGTATCTCATAATCACACTAATACCATTGCTAGCAATTTATTTAACATGCACTCAAGTAAACAGTATAGCTCAAAATAGGCTCATACATTTCTACCTTAGGGTTCATTCCACATCCGAGAGTTCGATCCAATTATTCCAAACAAGCACATTCTTATTTAAATATTAATAAAAGAATTAAGCCACTCTACCGGGTATTACGGGAGGAATGGGGGCTTGCACAGCAGATCTCGTTGTCTCCACAGGCCCGAACATGTCACCGACTGGTAACCTGTACCAATGACTAATTCACATCAGACGAGTCAAAAATAGTAGGTACTCAACACTAACACGTAAAGAAACATGAGTGGAAAACAACGGTACTTTGTTTGCAGAAATCTGATTCCGTTTGGGTCCTGAACAGGCCAAAAACACAGTTACTGTCCAAAATCAGACGTCTGGGACTAGTCCAAGACGTCTTAAAAGACGTTAGATCTTATCTCTCACTTCCTGCGACTGCCTCAAACGTCCAGACTCTTCTGCAACCATCTGCGGAGAGTTCCAGATGTCTGACCTTCCCTCCAGTCTTTTGGAAGTGCCGTCGGACATCTGGCAATGTGGTCTGATGTCCAAAAGTGCCTAGAAAGGTGCACCACACACCTTTCCAATGCCCTGCACCTACATACAAAATCATAGACCTATTATCAACCAAACATTCCTGCCCTACGGTCTGCATGGTGGAAAGTAGTGCAAGAAACACGTACCTCCGCACAATAATATGCTTTCAGATGTCCAGCTTCAGCTCTAGACATCCTGATGCTTCTCCAGATGTCTGATACTAGAAAATCAGTATCCAGAACTCCCCTGCGCAGCTCGCCCCGCTTGCGCCTCCGCCCTCAGACGACACAGCGGTAGCTCCAGCAGCTGCAAAAGTTTAAGAAGCTCCTCGCTGGCATCCTCCTCTCTTCCATGAACTCCTCCTCGAGCTCCACCGAGCTCCCGGGGTCGTCGACCCTCTCCCCCGCTCTCCTCTCACTCCCTCGCACTCTCTCACTCTCGCTCTCCCTCGTTCTCCCTCGCCGGCTCCTCTCCTTCCTCGCCGTGGCTGCAGTAGAGACGGGAGGCTGGTGGGGCATGGCCAAACGCAAGGAGAAGGTGGAGGTGGTGGTGGCTCGAGTGGTGGGGGGTGGAGTGTAGATGGGGGAGTTTAAATAGGAATGATTTAGGGTTCGAGGTGAGGGGATGGAGGAGAGAGAAAGACTTTGTGCACCACCCGCGCGCAGAGCGAAAAGAACGTACGACATTTTCCTACTTTCAGACGTCTAGCCCTTCATCCAGATGTCCGGATAGATGTCTAACAGTTAGTCTAGATGTCTTAAACACCCCAAACAGGCACCGGGTCATTTTAACATAACAAACTTAAAGGAAGTTTCGTCCCCGAAACTCGGGCCAAGTAGGGTGAGGAAAAGTAACGTAAAAGCGCATAACAAACTTAAAGAGGACCAAAGTAGGTCTGAGGAGATGTACCCTCAAAAAGCTCCAGGTACCGCTCCTGCATTTCCGCCTCAAGCTCCCAAGTCGCCTCCTCGTACTGCTTGCTTCTCCAAAGAACCTTCACCAATGGTACCTGCTTCCATCTCAGACTCTGGAAAGCTCTATCTAGTATATGTACTGGCCTCTTGAGATAGGTCAGGTCATCCCCCACCTCGATGCTCTCATGGTCAGAACGTGGCGAGGATCAGTGACGTACTTCCTGAGGTTGGACACGTGGAACACGTCGTGCACTCCAGAAAGCTGGGGAGGAAGGGCAAGTCGGTAAGCAATGGGTCCTACCTGCTCCAGGACCTCAAAGGGCCCCATAAACCTCGGTGCAAGCTTCCCCTTCACCCCAAAATGTTGCAAGCCCTTCATGGGTGAAACATGGAGAAAGATGTGATCCCCAACCTCGAACTGCACCTCTCTGTGCTTCTTGTTGGCATAGCTCTTTTGCTTGCTCCTGACAGTGCGTAGTCGTCTGTGAATCTGCTCTATCACTTCCTGACTCTATCAGATCAGCCTAGAACCAACCTCCCACACCTCGACCCAACTCAAGGGTGCAATACACTTCCGCCCATACAGAGCTTCGTAAGGTACCATGTCGATGCTCGAATGATAGCTGTTATTGTATGCAAACTCTACCAGGGATAAATGCTCCTCCCAGGAGCCTCTCCAGTCTAGTACACAGGCACGTAGGAGGTCCTCAAGTGTCAGTATTGTGCGCTCTGACTGCCCGTCAGTCTGGGGGTGGTAGGTTATACTTAACCTCAGACGTGTCCCCAAGGCTAGCTGGAACTCTACCCAGAACTGAGAAGTGAAACGAGTGTCTCTGTTGGATACTATCTCATGAGGAACTCCGTGCAAGCGCACCACATCTCTGATGTATCTCTCTGCTAGCTGGGCTGGCCTAAGGTGACTCGGATTGGCAGAAACCATGCCATCTTCGTCAACCGATATACGATCACCCAATTGCGTTGTGTCCCTTCTAAGTAACTGGTAGACCCACCACCAAGTCCATGGTGATGCTCTCCCACTTCTACTCTGGCACAGGAAGTGGCTGCAACGGCCTTGCAGGCCTCTGGCCTTCACCTGCTGGCATACCAAACACTGTTGAACAAACTTACCAACATCCCGCTTCATCCCTCTCCACTAGAAGTCGCGTCGCAAATCATGGTGCATCTTTGTGTTCCTGGGATGTATGGTAAACCTAGACCCGTGTGCCTCAGTTAGGAGCTCTCTCAACAACTCCTCGTCTCTAAGAACGTATGGCGTCCCTTCATGTGCAGTCTCTCGTTTGAGAAGGAAAAGTCTCCAGGTTCCCCTATCAACACTCTGTCCCACAGTGTCTGTAAGTACAGGTCGACCACCTACCCTACGATGATGCAGTCTATCAACTCTGGTTGTGCCCGTTGCGTCACTGTCACTACCCCACAGTACCCCCATGACTCCTGAGGTCGCCAACTACCCACCTCCTCCATGAGTCTCCAACTCTGTGCCTGTAAGCTGGCCAAGGGGGCAGGCACCTTCCGACTCAAGGCGTCAGCCACCACATTGGCCTTCCCTGGGTGGTAGGAGATGCTATAGTCGTAGTCCTTCAGGAGCTCTAACCAACGTCTCTATCTCATGTTGATCTCCTTCTTGTTAAACAAGCACCTGAGGCTCTTATGATCTATGAAGATCTCGAAAGTCTCATCGTAAAGGTAGTGCCTCTATGTCTTCAGCGCGAAGACAACTGCTGCCAGCTCTATTGATGAGAGCCTCATCATGAGCCATAACTAGCTCATTTTGACCCAATAAAGAAGATAAAAGCTCCTACATAACCTAGAAGAAGGCTTAACTGAAGGAACAAGTGCTTTGAGAAGAAAACATGAAATAAAGGTTAAAACTGCAATTTTACCATTGCAGTACATAAACGGGATTTCTCAGAAGCAAAACATAGGTCAAATGGTCCAAATAAGATAAAAAGAGGGTTGAGTCAATCAGAAATGGGTTTATGTGCAATCTAAGAATTAAATGACACTTGGTAACCCTAAAAACAGACCCGCTTAAATTAACAAGGTTCCAGTCAGGAAAAAAATCGATTAAACCCTCTAAAAATCATGGAAAAACATCCTCTAGAGTTTAGAACACTTAATTTGGCCTTTGGAACCTAGTCTGACCTAGATTAGGGTCCTAGCTCCTCAATTAACCAAATTTAGGTTTTTACGCAAAATGTCCTGTCAAATAAGGTCAAACCTAAAATCCAACTTCGCCATTGGATTCCTTAGGTCCAAATTAGGTTTATACCAAAATTCGGACCTAAGGGGAGGTCATCTTGACCTACTTTGCAATTTAGTACACTCAAATCACAAATAGGTCCCTATCTTTTGAATATCCTTGCAAAGAGCCCCCCAAGTTCTTCGCCCCCTTTGCAATCCGGTCCTGCCGCCATTGTTAGGGCAGAACCGAGCTCCGGCGAGGTTCAGAGAGGGATTGCTCTCTAATCCCTCAGAGATTCCCTCCCAGAAATGGAAGGGGAATTCTCTGAGGAATTCCCTTCCTTATAAAGCCAATTAAATCGCTGGTGTGAACCCAATCTCTCGTGAGAACGCACGAGAGATTTGGGTATCCACCTTCCTTCCAACTCCGGCAAGCCGGAAGACCTAATTGCACGCTCTCCATGCGCTGATACGAGCGGCCAGCACCTATAAAACACCCCCCAAACCCTGCCGCAGGACCCAAGCTTGATTTTGATGGAGATCCCCTCCAAATTCCCTCTCTCTCATCTCCGGCCAAACGACCCGCAAGCTCCGGCGACCTCCTCCCCTCCTTCTCGTCGCTCTGCTGCCATACCAGCAGCAGAGTCCTCTCCGCCTCTTCCTCCCGCGTCGAGCTGTACCCCGCGTGCGTGCTCCTGACCTCATCTTCGTCGTCGCTTCCTCCCTCAGGGTCTTTCTTCCTCAACGATGGCAGTTACGAGCCGTCCTCTCCACCGCCTCCCTTCCTTCCAGACAACCCCAGATACATTCTCCATCCTCTCCTCTCTCTTTTCCCCCTACTATTTTACTTGATTACCCCTCGACAGTACCTAACCACCTCCATCATTCTCGCCTTCGACCGCCTTCTGGCGAGCTGCCCACACCACTCCGCCCCTCCACACGGCTCGCCAACCCCCTCGTGAGCTTCTCCTCAGCACCAGGAACCCATTCCACCCCATCACTGCCACTCCAGACCTCCACAAGCACCCCCCGACCAACCCACCATCTCCGGCCAGCGGTTGACCTAAGCACGCACGCCTAGGCCGACCTGCAACCTGCAGCATCGCCCACCGCCTTCGCCATGCTACAGCGAAGGTTTCCAGCTATTCTAATTGGGCCAATAGGCCGTTCTGTTGGATGTCAGGTGTATGCCCCGGCCGCCATTAACAGTCGAAGCAGTAGGGAGCTTGGAGCAGCTTCGGGCATCAGGCTTCCCAGGCTGCAGGTGCAGCAGACTCTCGTGAAGGTCGCGAAGCGAACAAGGCCAGCCAGTCGCACAGAGGAGCCATCAGCTTGGGTAATCGAGTGACGAAAGCTCTGCGGGCGCGCGTGAAGGCAAGACCGACCAGATAGTCCCACATCGTGGGATTGCAAAACTCAGGTATCCTATAAATTGTTTTTGTGTTTTCTTCTTACTGCCTCCGTAAGCATAGGGGTGAGGTCCCTCACTGCCCCCACATGCCTCGTCCACGGCTTGACGTCGCGGATCTGGCGGATCCGACCCGACCTAAACCTACGCACTCCTCGCGCATCACCACTTGCCGGTGCGCCTGGTCCCGGGTGCGAATCCGACCCGACTACCCGTGTGGCTCTGGGAGAGCGTGCTTGAGTGAACTGCTTGAGAAAAAGAGAGACGCTTAGGTAGAGGGACGGGGGTAGGTTTTTGCTACTGTGTGGTGTGTGCAGGAAGGAAGAAGTGACCGAGGCAGCGAACACTTAGCAGCTGAAGAATAGGAAGAGAAGAAAGAAGAGGCTATGTAGCAGTGAAAGGAGAAGTCTTCGCCGAGAAGAAGAAGAAGAAGAAGGAAGACAAGGCAGAAGAGAGAGAAGAACAAAGAAGAGGCCAAGTGAAGACTGCAAAGAGATCAGAAGAAAAAGAAGAAGAAAGAAGAAAGGCAAGGCAGGAGAAGAAGGAAGATACAGAAGCAGAAAGGAGAAGAAGAGAGAAAGAGAGATCACATTTAAGACGTCTGATACAGAAATCAGACGTCCAATTCTACTTTTTTTTCACAAATCCTTTTTAAAATTCTCTCTTTGAATCAATTATATTTGCATTTAACAGTTGTATTCTTTGGTTTTACAAAGTACTGAGATTGCTCCCCGTGTTCGACCTCGGATACTCTAGTTGTTCGAGTAATAAAATTCTTTATATTTGTTTAAACGTTTTGTCAGTTATACTACAACGTAATACGCTTTAAATCCGCACAAAATCGTTGAGAACATCTATGTCATGGGTAGGGTAGCTATGCTCATGGGTCTTCAGTTGCCGCGAAGCGTAAGTGACAATGTGACCCCGCTGCATGAGCACACCCCCTAACCCTTACAACAAAGCGTCGATGTAAACCACGAAACTGTCACTGTTGTCTGGGATGGTAAGTATAGGAGCTGAAGTCAGTCTCTCCTTCAACTCCTGGAAATATGTCTCACACTCGTTTGTCTAGGAAAAAGGCACGTCCTTCCGGGTCAGCTGAGTCATAGGATGCGCGATCTGAGAGAATCCTCTGATAAACCGCCGGTAGTAACCTGCCAGTCCCAGGAAGCTGCATATCTCTGTCACTTTGCGTGGCTTCTCCCACCTGAGTACGGCCTCTACCTTGGTTGGGTCCATAGCCAATCCATCTCCTGAAATCACGTGACCCAAGAAAGTCACCCGTCTCAACCAAAACTCGCACTTGTTGTACTTGGCATACAGCCTGCGTCGCCTCAAGGTATCCAAGACCATGCGTAAATGTTGTCCATGTTGTGCCTGATCCCGTGAGTAAACAAGTACGTCGTTGATGAACACCACCACAAACTGGTCTTAGTACATCCTGAAAACACGGTTCATCAAATCCATGAAGGTAGCGGGGGCATTGGTTAGCCCAAACAGCATGACCAAGAAATCGTAGTGCCCGTACCGGGTATGGAAAGTTGTCTTGGAGATGTCGGTCTCCCTGATCCTCAACTGGTGGTAACCTGACCTTAGATCTATCTTGGAGAACACTGTGGCATCTTGCAACTAGTCAAAAAGGTCGTCGATACGAGGCAGAGGATACTTGTTCTTAACGATGACCTGATTCAGCTGTCAGTAATTGACACAAAGTCGTAGGGTACTGATGAGAACACCATCATGAGCCATAACTAGCTCATTTTGACCCAATTGAGAGAATAAATGCTTCCACATAACCAATTGAAGGTCCTAATTCACTACATAACCTTTCTGAGAGTGAAACAAGAAAATAAGGGTAAAACTCCAATTTTACCAATACAGTACAACAATAGATTTTCTCAAGGGATAAACAAAGGTGAAAGGGTCTTAATAAGATAATAAGTGGGATGGATTAGACAGAAAAGGGTTTGTGTGTATCCTATGAATTAAATGATTTCTTGAAACCATAAAACAGACCCACTTAATTAACCAAGGCTCTGGTCAGGATTAAATTCACTCAAACCCTCTAAAAATCATAGAAAAATATTCTCTAGGGTTTAAAACCTTTAAATCTGTCCATTAGAACCCATCTTGACCTAGAATGGGGTCTCAAACAGATATTTGCCCTAAATTGGGTTTTTACATAAATTTCCTAGTCAAACATGGTCAAACCCAAAATCCAACTTCACCATTGGATTCCTTAGGTCCAAATTAGTTTTTACCAAAATTTGGACCTAAGGGGAACTCATCTTGACCTAATTTGCAAATAGGTCCAAACTGATTACATCTTTACCCCTAACTTTCAAAAACCCTTACAAATAGCCCCCTAGCTTCTTCATCATTTTCGCAATTAGGTCCCTCCGCCATTATAGCGGAGGAATCCTACTCTGGCCAGCTTTGGAAGGAGGGTTCTCCCTGATTGCTCAGAGAATCTCTTCCAAAATTGGAAGGGAGATTCTCTGAAAAATTCTCTCTCGTCTAAACCCATCTTTGATCCCAGATTTTTTCCCAATCTCTCATGCAAACGCATGAGAGACATGGGTATCCTAAAGGCTTCCAACTCCGGCAACCCTATCTTGCTTGGAAGCTTGGTTTCCAAGCATAAATCCCTTTCCAAATGACCTATAAAAGGAGACCCAGATCCGACCACATTCTCCACCCTCGAATTTGGCCGCGAACACCTCTGATTCCTCTCTTCTCCTCACCGCCGTATGTTCCTCGATGTTCGGTGACCTCCCTCGCTCCTCCTTATCGTCCGACCGCCTTACCTACGGTGGATTCCTCCTCCTTGACTTCATCCGCGCCTCGCCGTACCCGCAGGCGCTCCCTCTCTTCTTCCTCATCGATCTCCACTCATCGGAGCCACTCTTCGTCTCCGACATTGGCCACACCAGACCCAACGCCTCTGTTCGCCCCCATCATCTCTTCACCTCCCAGATAAGCTCCCTCTTCCTTCTACATTCTTCTCCACCTTTTATTCTTCAAAACCGACCACTGCTGACCTCCATCACCTCCATCCCTGCCATCTCTGACCACCAACTTCGGCGAGGCCGCTCCACCTCCACAGGCCATCCCAACCCTCGTCGACAAGTCCATAAGCTTCCCCTCACTCCACGCACTGTGCCACTCACTCATGCACCCCACTGAACACACCCACACATTCGCACATAGTATGCCCTAGGCACGCTCGCACAGGTACCCTCGAGCCACGCCAACACCCCCAGCATCTTCGTCGTGCTCTGCGACCCCCTCTGAACGTTTGGACGTGGCTGTGAGGCCAATCTTGTGTTTTCAGGTTCGTCGCCCCTCCGCCATTGCTGAGGAAGCTTGAAGCAAGCTTGCTACAGCTCCAGGCCTTGCTGTTCCAGACTTACACCCCTAGGTTGCGCGGAATACCTTCGCTTACGCACTCAGGCCCTCAATTGGAGTCGAAGACCTCTGCTGCTGTTGCAATCGTGAAGGCCATCTTTGCAGGCGCACGCGAGGAAAGGGTGGGACATTTAGTCCCACCTCAGAAGTGAAGGCGCGCCTGCAGCTGCATAAGAGGAAAAAGTGAATTAGGTTGTTCACCTCAGATCCACGGGGTGAGGTCCCACTCACCCGACCTGGTCTCGTCCGCACTCACGCCCCACAGACCTGGCCTGACTCGACCCAACTACACACCTCGCCCACTACCGCATGCTGGTGGGCTTGGTCCCAGGTACGCACCCAACCCGATTACCCAACTGACTGTGTGGCTCTGGAAGAGCGTATCCTAAGAGAGAAAAGAGAAGAGAGTTGCGTGCGGGTAGGGGTAGGTTTTGCTACAGGTTCTTCAGGCGAACACTTAGCTGCAGAAGGCTAAGGCAGGAGCTGAAGAGAAGGCCAGAAGAAGAAGAAGAGAAGGCAGACGACAGAGAAAGAGAAGAAGGAGAAACTAAGGCAGAAGAAAGGCGAAAGCAGAAGCTAAAGAAGAGGAGGCCAGAAGAAGAAGGAAGAAGAAGGAGAAGCTAAGGAAGAAGGAAGGCAAAGGTAGAAAGAAGAAGGGAAAGAGAAAGATCGTGAAGGCAAAGGAAGACAAAAGCCAAAGAAGAAGAAGAAGGAAAGAGAAGACAGAGGCAGAGAAAGAGAAAAGCAATCAGATGTTTAAGACAAATTTTAGCCTCATTGAATATTTTTACATTGAATCATTTGGTGATATTGTAGGAGTATTTGGTGATCTACATCACCATTTTACTCCCATATTTTTGCACTCTGATACTGTTATTATTGCAATTTCTTTCAGTAAAAATTGTGATCTTGATTTCTAAATACCAATTTGCTCCTTGTGTTCGACCTCGGAAATCTTTTCGAGTAATAAAATTATATCTGTTTTGAACGCTTTTTCGGCTGTACTACAATGCAATACTTTTAAAACCTGATTCAGCGCGACGAGCATTTTGGCGACATTGCCGGAGAGCAACGGGCAATTTAGAATTCTTGATTACAATTCTTGATTTGGTAGTAACTTGCTATATCTCTTTTTGTTGTGGTTGTTTCAACAAGAAGAGTCAAAGAAAGACAGCTGCACATCAAACACGCCAGGGGCAGGTAATTTCTGATTACTTTCTTTCTTAAGCCCCTCATTCTAAAAAGGAAAAAAGGATAAAATCAAATAGGGCTACTTGCTTTATATTCTTAGCTAATTTATCAAGTTTCCTGATTTGATTTCAACAACAAAACTGATTTGTGCACCCATTTAAGGTAACTAGGGCTACCACATTCTTGTTTGAGCCCTAGATACCACATTTGACAAATTAAATTGGACCAAAATTAGAGCCAATTAAGGATTTCAATTGAGGGTTTTAGAGACACACCTTCATAACCAAGAATCAACTCACCAAAATGATGTGTGCCTAAACCTTGGTTGAAGTGATTTAGTCAAGCAAACCCTAAAAATTAGGCTCTTAAATCTCACTTAAATCCTAAAAGAAGGGACCTAAAACTTCTCAAAGGACAAATAGGTGAAGTTGACCCACCTTGTTGGGTCAACCAACCTTGAAATTAGGTCACTTTGCGCACTCAATACATCTAAATTTCAAGTAAAATCTTAAGCACCCTTGCTCTTAATTAAAACTGGTAGACTTAAGAGGTAAAGTCCACATTCTGGTCTACCTGGAACATCAGTGACAAGAGAGGTCGGGTGGGGGAAACCCTGTAACCCGTGGGGGTGCTCTACCGTGTAGGGGTCATTGCAGGACCCTCTGGCTGCCTAGGTATTTCTCAGGTGGACAGCTTTCTGACTAAGGGGTATCATCCACCCCAAACCTCTATAATCATCCAAAGTTTTTGGGTGTCTTGATTGGGTCCATCTCATTCTACTCTCATCCAGACCATCGATGCATGTTCGATAGGAGGTTCTTAAGACCATTCTTGAGGCCTCCTTTAGTCATTCACCCCTGTCAAGGTCAGGCCTCGACTTTCGTGTTTGTGCAGCAACCCCATCACATAGACATCTTCTTTGATTCATCTGAACCCAATTCTCCTTCTTCCATTATCATGGCACAACCCGCAGAAGAAGAGAATAACCTTAAGAACCAACTTCAGCGCCTTAATGATTTATTCCAAGCCTTTGTGAATCCACAGCAGTGTCCTATGATGCGAGATCATTACAATCTCGTTGCGGTGGCTATCAAACCTCGAGTCCAAATCCCTGCTGGAGGTCCTGATTCTGAACTCAAGCCCAACATGATTCATGCTATTCCAAAATTTCATGGGCTCAATTCCGAGGATCTTTTCCAGCACATCAAACAGCTCAAGCATCTGGCCCAGACCTTTGGGTCAGATGTCCAAAATCAGGATATTCTTCTCATGAAGATGTTCTCCTTCTCTCTCATGGACAAAGCAGCTCACTGGTATTAGACTCAAACTCATCCAATCAACACATGGGTTGAACTACAATTCAAATTTCTGAAAAAATTCTTCCTAGTTGGTCGGACGAAAGCTTTACGACACCATATCACACACTTCGCACAACAGCCTGGAGAACCACTTTATGAGGCATGGGATCATTTTTTGGATCTCATGCGGAAGTGCCCCCATCATGGAGTTCCTAAATGGGAACAAGTCCAGTCTTTTTACTAAGGACTCCATGAAGATATCTGTTTATTCTTCAATGCAACTTGCAGAGGAAATATCATGGGTCAACACGAAGACACTGTGTGGGAGATTTTCGAGAATATGTGCGAGAACTCCATCAATAATGACTCCATGGGCCGATTTGACCGGACGAATGCCTGCGCATCGACGAATCCATGGGGAGCACATGAGATGCAAGGGCTGTTCTCATCCGTCGACTTGGAATTGATGGCCAGTTATTTGGACAAGGTCTCTATCATTGAGAAGAAGGTGGATGAACTAACTTGACATTTGCAGCGAGCCACCTCTACACAAAACCCGTTCGCACAACCACCCTCTGGGAGGGAAGCTGTGCATAACATCTATCACCGATCTTCTCAGGGGATGGACCTGTATCCACCCTCGTCTGACTGCAGGACTAAAGGAAACTCTGATCCTGCCTACTCTAGTTGGGGGAACTCTGAACCCTCATACTCTGGCTTTTCTGAGGTTCCTCATACCTGCGTGGACCTCAACGCCATCCAGAATGACCCATTCTCTAACACCTATAACCCTGGATAGCAGAATCATCCCAATTTCCTATGGGAGGGAAATAATCAGAATCAAAGATCACCATATCAACCCCGTCCACAAGCTCCTCGTCCATATCAGCCACCTCAACCTCAGCCCAACCCCACCTATCAATCTGGGCCAACTCAGATAAATCAAATGACTCTTATCCTTCAGACTCTGGCTGACATTCAGAAGATGAATGCGGCTATGCAAAAACAACACAAAGACGAGATCACAGAGGTTCACAATCAACTCGCCCAGATGGCAAATTCTTGCCAACCTGGCACACTCCTTTCGCAACCTCTACCGAATCTGAATAACGTGCCGAACCAGAGGCGCATTATGAACGCAAATCCGGGCCAAGCCCATATGATTTATCAGGCCCCTTCTGCTCCATCACCCGAAGGGATGGAAGCTTCGACATCACACTCGGGATTCCAAAACCAGGCAGGACTAAATTCAGTTACAACTCATAGTGGCAAAGCAACACAAGGCCTACCTTACCCAAACAACTTTCAGCCTGGTAGTACTAACCCAAGCCTTAGGATAGTTACCCAAACACCCCTGTCCCAGATCAAGAACCTGGACCTATTCTAGAGGAACCATCAAGGGTTCCATTTCTCGAGGCCTTGACCAAGGGAAAGAGGATAAACAAACCCGTGGCACCTGAGGAGGACCTGGTCAAGCTCTTTGAACAGGTCCTGATAAACATCCCCATGATGGATGCAATTCACCACGTACCGGCTTACGCACGATTTCTAAAAGACGTGTGTACACCTAAGCGTAAGCCGTGAACCAAAAGTGGGAGCCTAATTGTATTCTCAGAGCAATCCAGCTCTGTAATTTTAAGCAAACTCCCACCTAAGGCAGAAGACCCAGGTACTCCCCTGAATTCCTGTACAATTGGTGATATCCAATTTGATAGAGCTTTACTAGATCTAGGAGCCTCCATAAACCTAATACCTACATCCTTACTTGACCATCTTGAGGAATCTGAGCTCAAACCGACAGTGGTGACATTACAGTTGGTAGATCGATCTATTAAGTCACCTAAAGGAGTTCTTGAGGATGTCATTGTTAGGGTTCGGCATTTCTATTTCCTGGTGGACTTCGTAGTCTTGGATATGGTGCTCCAGAAAATTCAAGGAACACACCAATTATACTAGGGAGACCCTTTCTGGCCACTGCTAGGGCCAACATAAATTGTGAGGAGGGCCAAATTGAATTGAAATTTGGGGGCCAAACATTAAAGATTGACATCTTTAAGGCCCAACAAGGGATTAATTGCGATGTTATAGGATAGATATGTGATATCAAGGCTGTGGTTAACGATCCATATATTGAGGAAAACCTGACTACTTCTGATCAACCACAAGCGGATCAAAACCCATAATCAGAGGAGTCCGAACTTGACCTAGACACATCCATAACTCCCTCCCTTGCACCTGACACACACCCAGAACCGCCCGCTACTGCTGATAACCTTGTCCTAGAACTCAAGCCTCTTCCCGAGCATCTAAAGTATGTCTTTTTGGGTTCCAATCAGACGCTTCTTGTGATTATCAATTCCAGACTCACACCTACTTAGGAATCCCGTCTGATTATTGTTCTCCAGCAACATCAAAGAGCCATTGGATGGACTCTCGATGATTTGATTAGCATCAGCCCCTCTTACTGCACACACCGCATCTATACTGAAGAGGGAAAACGACCTTCTCATGAAATGCAGAGACGTCTGAATCCTAATCTGTAGGAAGTCGTGAAAAAGGAGATCATCAAGTGGTTAGATGCTGGGATCATCTACCCGATCTCCGACAGTCGGTGAGTGAGTCCAATCCAGGTTGTGCCTAAAAAGGCAGGAGTCACCGTGATCACGACTGAAATCGGAGAAATCATACCGACCCATGTGGCGAATTCGTGGAGAGTCTGCATTGATTACAGAAGACTCAATACCTCCACAAAGAAGGATCATTTCCCACTCCTATTTATTGATCAGATCCTCGAGAAACTAACAGGAAATAGGTTCTTTTGCTTTTTGGATAGGTACTCCAGTAATAACCAGGTGGCAATCCATCCTGAGGACCAAGAAAAGACCACTTTCACCTACCCTTTCAAGACATACGCATTCTGAAGGATGCCATTCGGTCTCTGCAATGCCCCAACTACTTTTCAGCGGTGCATGCTTGCCATATTCTCAGATATGGTAGGTGATTATTTGAAATTCTTCATGGACAACTTTTCAGTATTTGGTGAATCATTTGACAATTTCCTCCTGCACTTGGTCCAGAACCTCAGGCGGTGCATTGACGTGAATCTGGTTCTTTCCTAGGAAAAGAGCCATTTCATGGTGCCTGAAGGAATTGTCCTGGGACATCTCATATCAGAAAAAGGCATCCAGGTTGATCGAGCCAAGGTGAATCTGATTTTCGAACTCCCTATGCCTAGTTCGTCAAGGACATCTGATCTTTTCTGGGGCACGTCGATTTTTACCATCGATTCATTCCTGATTTCTCAAAGATAACGCCCCCTGACTACTTTACTATCTGAGGATGTTCCTTTTGAAATCTCCAAGGAATGCACTCAAGCATTTGAGATCCTCCGTGATCAAGTTACCCAAGCTTCGATCTTACAGTCCCTTGATTGGTCTCAACCTTTTGAGATCATATGTGATGCATCCGATTTTGTTGTTAGAGCAGTACTTGGGTAGAAAATTGATGAGAAACCCATGGTCATCTACTACGCTAGCAAGACACTTGATGAGGCTCAGCGTAACTACATAGTTACTGAGAAAGAGCTGCTAGCCGTAGTATTTGCCCTGGAAAAGTTCATATCATATCTTCTAGGTTCCCATGTTATCATTTACTCTGATCACACAGCTGTGAGGCATCTCCTTGCAAAGAAGGACGTGAAACCTCGACTAATCCGCTAGATCTTGCTGTTGCAAGAATTTGACCTCGAGATTCATGACAAGGAGGGAAAACAGAACTTAGTAGCTGATCACTTGTCTCACCTTCCTTCTGACATTATCAACCTTTCCGGACCCATTACGGAACATTTTCCTGATGAGCACCTCCTGACTATTAGTATAGAGCTTCCATGGTTTGCTGATCTAGTAAACTACCTAGCATCACATCAGATCCTGTCTGATTGGCCGAAGGCCAAGAAGGACAAATTGCTTTCTGATGCCAAGTATTACTTCTGGGAAGACCCGTAACTCTTCCGCATCGATGCTGATCAAATCACTCGACGATGTGTCTCGAAAGTAGAAATTCAGGACATCTTGTCCTTCTGCCATGACTTGGCATGCGGTAAACACTTCTCTGGTCATAAAATCATAGCGAAAGTCCTCCAGTGCGGCTTCTATTGGCCCACGATTTTCAAAAATGCATACAATCACTGTAGGGCATGCACTTGTTGCCAGACCTAAGGCAACATGAGCCACCGTGATATGATGCCCTTGCAGTCGATTCTCGTATGCGAAATCTTCGACGTCTGGGGGATTGATTTTATGGGACCCTTTCCTATTTCGAACGGCTTCGAGTACATTCTACTCGCTGTTGACTACGTGTCCAAATGGATCGAAACCATTCCGACCCGAACCAATGCTCATAAGGTGGTTATCAAATTCATTCATCAAAATATCTTTTCGTAATTCAGGATTCCACGTGCTATAATCTTTGATGGAGGGACTCATTTCACTAATGCTCAGTTTAGGTCATTGATGACCAAATATGAGGTGTCACACCGAATCTCTACTCCTTATCACCCGCAAACTAATGGTCTAGATGAGCTATCAAATCAGGAGATCAAGAAAATTCTCCAGGTCACTGTTCGACCTAACAGGAAAGACTGGTCATCCCGACTTCCGAAAGCTTTGTGGGCTTATAGAACCACCCACAAAATCCAATTAGGTATGTCTCCCTTCAGATTAGTGTACGGAAAGGCATGTCACCTCCCGTCGAATTGGAGCACAAAGCCTATTGGGCAGTACAAAACTGCAATCTAGATCTTTCTAAGGCAGGAACCCACAGAAAGCTTCAAATGAGCGAGATCGATGAATTACGCCACAACTCATATGAGAACTCGCGAATTTACAAAGAGCGGGTTAAGGCCTTTCACGACAAGCACATATCCAGAAAGATCTCTCACCCTGGTCAAAAAGTCCTACTCTTTGATGCTAAACTCAAGCTATTTCCAGGAAAACTAAGATCAAAATGGATCGGACCTTACCTCGTTCGAAGAATATTTAGAAATGGAGCCATCAAGATCAGTCCACTCAGCCACGATTCAGAACCTTTCTTCGTGAACGGTCAGAGACCCAAACCATTCATTGACCTTATCGATACAAATTTGGCTGAGACATCTTTACCCTCCATTCTCCTTGAGCTCATTGCGCCCAGCCGATGACATAAAACTCAGTGCTTAACTGGAGGCAACCCGTCATTTTTGAAAAACTTGAAACCTTTCTTGACATTCCTATGTTGAATTCATATTGCACTTTAGGGTTCATCCATTAGAACAGCTGACCCCACCTCAGGTACCCGTACCCAAGCTTGAAATTGTCTGCAACAGTCATCTCGATCCGTTCGCCCACCCAGAACCTGTTCTAATGAATGATCTAAGCTGAACTCGAACCCACCTAATTTACAATGGGGACATTGCAAATCGTAGGCATGGGGGGATATGAAAGTGCAAAACGCCGTGAAAATCATTTCACAAGAAAAGGTTTCATCAAAAAAATCACATATTCCAAAAATACCAAAAAATTGAAAAAATTCTTGAAAAAGAACAAAAAAAATGGGAGAGAAAATTTTGAGGCTATATGAATTTTGAGGAGGAAAAGGGGAAAGTGAAAACTGTTAAAAAGGAGCACAAGCTGAAAAGAAAAAGAAAAGAGATAGTCATTAGTAAGAAATTAAAGAATTTACTAAGTTCTAGACCATATCAAGAAAAAGAAAATGAAAGGCAAAACGTGCTAACGAAACACAGAAGAGATTAGTAGGAACGTTGATTTTAGGTTTCTTGGACTATACTCCTAGGCTTAAAAATTCAAGTATCCGCTAAGATCTGGATAGTCCTCAAGAGGTTGAGAAAAATGCGAAGCTTAGATATTAGGTCCAAGGCTTAGGGAGTATTCAACGTTGTTAACTAACCTCTAGTTTGCGGGACTTGGTAACGTAAGCACCCCAATCCACACATAGTCTGGTTTAGTGCACTTAAGTATCAAAATCACGCAAATGCGTTTAAATTGTTATGAAAAAGTTGCCTAGATTAGGAGCGGCCGATCAACACAAGAAGATTTGGACGAGTTCCCAACATGGAGAGGCAGGAAATTCCCCTCGAAGATGCGCAATAACATCTCGTCTCCTCGATACTTGTCTCCTAAGATATTTACATATCCTACCGGGGGCATGTAAGCATCCTGTGCTGGTTCAGATGCCATGGGCGGTATTATCATGAAATGTCGATTGC
Source organism: Thalassia testudinum (assembly GCA_037157565.1). Taxonomy (NCBI): domain Eukaryota; kingdom Viridiplantae; phylum Streptophyta; class Magnoliopsida; order Alismatales; family Hydrocharitaceae; genus Thalassia; species Thalassia testudinum. The sequence goes on along the minus strand of JAZHRO010000062.1, from coordinate 17,083,894 downwards.
CAGGGTCTTGATTTAGCTACAAAATGCCATGGGCGGGGTTATCTCGAAATCTCGAAAGTCAAGGTTCTGGGGGTTGCCGTGGGTGGTGCTATCTCGAAGCATCTATTGCCAAGGACCCTTCGAGGATTGATGATGGGGACTAGGAATCTGATACAGACTGTGTTGAGAAGCTAATCCGAAGCTAGAAATAACAAGAAAAGAGAGAAAACTCTCCAAAAAGAAAATTCCTCTGTCTCTCTCTTACAAAAAATTGCACTGCAAAGTGAACCAAGGCTAAAATATGTTACAAGAATGGGTGCTTTAATCGTGGAGTCCAACGAACCTTAGGATAGTTCCTGTGGGCCTTAAAAACCTTTGCGGCAGACTGAGGCTGGAGCTGGTCAGGTCCGGATCTTGGTTGATACTTGAGTACCTCTCTGCCTACTATCAGCATTCTAACCTGATCTACAGAAGAAAGCACACATCACAATTTTGAGCATCAAAAAGATTACATGGTCTAGAATCAAAGTTAAGACCATAAAATTTTGCTAAGGGACTAGCAAAAGCTAGGCATGGGAGTATGATGGGAACACCATCATGAACCATAACTAGCTCATTTTGACCCAATTGAGAGAATAAATGCTTTTACATAACCTTTCTGAGAGTGAAACAAGAAACTAGGGGTAAAATTGTAATTTTAGAAATACAGTACAACAACAGGTTTTCTCATGGGCTAAACACAGGTCAAAGGGTCTTAATAAGATAATAAGTGGGTTGGATTAGACAGAAAAGGGTTTGTGTGTATCTTATGAATTAAATGACTTCTTGAAACCCTAAAACAGACCCACTTGATTAACCAAGAATCTGGTCAGGATAAATTCACCTAAACCCTCTAAAAATTATATAAAAGTATTCTCTAGGGTTTAGAACCTTTAAGTCTGCCATTAGAACCCATCTTGACCTAGAATGGTGTCTCAGACAGATATTTGCCCTAAATTAGGTTTTTGCATAAATTTTCCAGTCAAACGTGGTCAAACCCAAAATCCAACTTCACCATTGGATTTCTTAGGCCCAAATTAGATTTGTACCTAAATTTAGACCTAAGGGGAACTCATCTTGACCTAATTTGCAAACAAGTCCAACCTAATTACATCTCTACCCCTAACTTTCAAAAGCCCTTACAAACAGCCCCCAAGCTTCTTCATCATTTTCGCAATTAGGTCCCTCCACCATTATAGCAGCGGAATCCTACTCTAGCTAGCTTTGGAAGGAGGGTTCTCCCTGATTGCTCAGAGAATCTCTTCCAAAATTGGAAGGGAAATTCTCTGAGAAATTCTCTCTCGTCTGAACCCATCTTTGATCCCAGATTCTTTCCCAATCTCTCATACGAGCGCATGAGAGATATGGGTATCCTAACGGCTTCCAACTCCGGTGACCCTGCCTTGCTTGGAAGCTTGGTTTCAAGCACAAATCCCTCTCCAAATGACCTATAAAAGGAGCCCCAGATCCAACCGCATTCTTCACACTCGAATTCGACCGCAAACACCTCTGATTCCTCTCTTCTCCTCACGGCCGTAGGTTCCTCGATGTTCAGCGACCTCCCTCACTCCTCCTTGTCATTCGACCACCATACCTGTGGCGGATTCCTCCTCCTTGACTTCGTCCACACCTCGTCGTACCCCCAGGCGTCTCCCCCTCTTTGTCCTCGCCGATCTCCACTCACCGGAGCCACTCTTCGTCTCTGGCGTCGGCCACACCAGACCCGAAGCCTCCACCCGCCCCCGTCATCTCTTCACTACCCAGATAAGCTCCCTCTTCCCTCTACATTCTTCTCCACCCTTTATTCTTCAAAACCGACCACTGTCGACCTCCATCACCTCCATCCCTACCATCTCCGACCACCAACTCCAGCGAGGCCACTCCACCTCCACAGGCCATCCCAACCCTCGCCGACAAGTCCATAAGCTTCCCCTCACTCCACTGAACACTTCCTTTCACTTCACGCACTGCACCACTCACTCACGCACCCCACCGAACACACCCACACATTCGCACATAGTGTGCCCTAGGCACGCTCACACAGGCACCCCCGAGCCACGCCAACACCCCCAGCATCTTCACTGTGCTCTGGCGTCCCCCTCTGAACGTTTTGACGTGGCCACGAGGCCAATCTTGTGTTTTCAGGTTCGTCGCCCCTCCGCCATTGTTGAGGAAGCTTGAAGCAAGCTTACTGCAACTCTAGGCCTTGCTGTTCCAGACTTACACCCCCAAGTTGCGCGGAATACCTTCGTGCACGCACTCAGGCCCCCAGTTGGAGTCGAAGACCTCTGCTGTTGTGGCAATCTCGAAGGCCATCTCTGTAGGTGCACGCGAGGAAAGGGTAGGACATTTGGTCCCACCTCGGAAGTGAAGGCATGCCCACACCTGCATAAGAGGAAAAAGTGAAGTAGGCTGTTTGCCTCAGATCCACGGGGTGAGGTCCCACTCACCCGACCCAGTCTCGTCCGCGCTGACGCCCTGCGGACCTGGCCTGATCCTACCCGACTGCACACCTCGCCCACTACTACATGCCAGTGGGTCTGGTCCTGGGTACGCACCCAACTTGATTACCCGACTGACTGTGTGGCTCTGGGAGAGCGTATCCAAAGAGAGAGAAGAGAAGAGAGTTGCGTGCGGGTAAGGGTAGGTTTTGCTACAGGTTCTTCAGGCCAACACTTAGCTGCAGAAGGCTAAGGCATGAACTGAAGCCAAGGCCAAAAGAAGAAGAAGAGAAGGCAGACGACAGAGAAAGAGAAGATGAAGAAGCTAAGGAAGAAAGAAGGCAAAGGCAGAAAGAAGAAGAGAAAGAGAAAGATCATGAAGGCAAAGGAAGACAAAAGCCAAATAAGAAGAAGGAAAGAGAAGACAGAGGCAGAGAAAGAGAAAAGCAATCAGATGTTTAAGTCATCTGATTAAAGAATCAGACGATAAATTTTAGCCTCATTGCCTATTTTTACATTGAATCATTTGGTGATATTGTAGAAGTATTTGGTGATCTACATCACCATTTTACTTCCATATTTTTGCACTTTGATACTGTTATTATTGCAATTTCTTTCAGTAAAAATTATGATCTTGATTTTTAAATATCAATTTGCTCCCTGTGTTCGACCTTGAAAATCTTTTTGAGTAATAAAATTATATCGATTTTGAATGCTTTTTCGGCTGTACTACAACGCAATACTTTTAAAACCTGATTCAGTGCGATGAGCAGGTACCATCCTTCTTCATAAACAGCACGGAGGCTCCCCACGGGGAAGCACTAGGCCTCACAAAGCCCTTCTCCAACAGGTCCTGTAGCTTTGACTTGAACTCTCGCAACTCAAGTGGTGCCATCCGATACGGTCCAATAGAAATAGGGCTGGTCTCCTGTACCAGTGAGATCTCGAACTCGATCTCACACTCTGGAGATAAACCTGGTAACTCCTCCAGAAAGACATCAAGGTACTCGCAGACCATTAGGATACTATGAAGGTTAGCCACGGGGCTAGGCTCTGCCACCACACAAGCCAAGAAGCCCTCACACCCCTGGCTCAAAAGCCTCACTACCCGAAGCATGGAGATGCATCTGAAGCCTTCATCCACCGACTGACCGTAAAACTCAAAGGGAGGCAACTCCGGTATGGAGAAGACGATCTTCCTCCTGAAATAGTCCACCAAGGCATGATCGGTGGACAACTAGTCCATCCCTAGGATTACGTCGAAATCCTCCATCTGGATCACAATCAGGTCAGCAGAAAGGCTGTGTACCCCCATGCTGACCTCGTAGTCTGTGTAGACCTCTTTGGCTACAAACGACTGGCCACCTGGGCCTCTAATCACAAACAGATCCTCTAACAATACACTGCCTTGCATCAAATTGACGGCAAAACTCGTAGCGACGAAAGAGTGGGTGGCGTCGGAATCAAAAAGTACGAACACTAATCTGCTAGAAACGGTAACCGTACCTACCACCAAAGAACTCGAAGCCCTGGCGTCTCTATGTGTGAGGGCATTGATACTCCCCACAGCTCTCGGTGTAGACAAAGCGGCTACACTCTGGGTCAGGCGAGTGACGTGTCGTTGTGCGTGTGTGTTAAGGAGTGTTGTTATAGTCGCACTTGCAATGCCGATTTTAAAATAAGTAAACGGAGGTGAGTCCGAGTGTCGGAATCAGGGAGGCGTGAAAATCAGATTTTTTCTTATCACTTGTTGTCACGGAAAGTGCGGAGTTTTGCTTGCAAAAGATGCGATTTTGAAAAGCGAGAGAGAGATAGAGAGAGAGGGTTTAGGGTTAGAAAGTTCTTTGTTTGATCATGCAACTTGAACAGAAATTAAAATGACAATTGAACGGAAAATAACTTCATTAATCATGCACTTGGAATTCATAGCTTACAAAATTAAATACATGCTTCAAACAAAAGTAATGGAAAGCTTAAAAAGAGAGGGAGAGAGGGAGAGAGAGAGTGTGTGTGGAGAGCAACGAGGCAGCCACGACGGTGGAGGAGGCTCCGTCGACAACTCGTCGTCATCGACGATTACAAGAGGGCCTAAAGCTAGCTAAGAGAGGGGTGGAGTAGTTGCAAGGGGACTGAATGCCTTGAATGAGTGGTTGGAGGGGGTTTAAATAGGGTTAAGGGCTTCCTAAAAGAAGAAGGGGCCTAGCGACGTCCAGAGCGTCGCTAAAACCACTCCTAAAAGTGTCGGTGAAGCCCTCCAGCCGTTGGTCAGCCGCCTGCCTTGTTTCTTCTCCTCGTGCGATTCGTGGCTGCTGAACGAGAGCCGTCCGATCTGAGAATCCTCCTTGGCTGTGTTGGGATCGCGCCTCGGGCGTGTGTGTACGCAGGCGTCATCGCTCGACGTGCGCGCACGCGTGGACGCCCGTGAGCTGCGGTTGCGCCGTGTGGCGAGATCTCGGTCTCCTGCTGCTGATCAGGCGGCCCAATTTCACCGTGCGCTATCTCCGTCTTCGATTTTGACTCCACGTGGCTCGAACCCGCGTCGCGTGCGTGCGGGCGTGCGCGCTAACCGTTGCGCCACGCCCGCGCTTTGTCGCTGCGACTGCGGGCAGGCGCGCGAGTCTCGGCCGTTCGATTGGAGATCGACGACCAAGATTTGATCTGGGCTGGATGAAGGCGCGGTGCGCAGTCGAGCGGGGGCTGACGTGGCGCAATATGGGCCGTTGATCTCCAGATCAACGGTCATAACTTCTTGGGCCCATTGTAGGAGCTCCGGATGTCGGATTTGGCCGATCTTGAGTCCGTTGGACACCGTTTGTCGTTCTGAATCCATCCGTGCAGTTTGATTGCTCATTTGAGGCCTGCTTTGACAAATGCTTACACAAATGGCCATTAATACAGTTTTATAAGCAATCCTAGTACGTGATGCATGCAATGCTCCCATTCTACTTATGTTGTGCATTTTATTCTTAAGATGGGTCATATTCAACATAATTATCACCCCCTTGTGCAGTGTTATCATACCCTCATGCTTACTCCTTGCTAGTCCCTAGCAAGGTTTATTCTAGTCTTTATTTCCTTTCAGAATTTAAGAAGTAATTGCTTAAACACTTCGTTACTTGTCAATAAGAGGAAATATACGAAGATCTTAATCTACAAAGACTAAGCAGCGCCCGGGTGTCTGCCAAAATACGAATCGCCTAAATCCTTGCTTTAATGTATATAACTATACATATGTATATGTATATATATTTTTTTTAGAATTTTTTCGGAAATCAGTGTGGGTTGGTAACTTTTTACGGCTACCCAACCCACCCAAAACTCGGTCAAAACCCTAAGTGCTAAGCATCTTGGTGTGAATGTTGTGATAGACTCACTTAACGGTAATTGAGACAGACTTCGAGTTTCTACGCCTCTAGGTGACCGAAAAAGGAAATAAATTTGCCTGAAGGTGTATTTGTTCGATTGGTAGCTTTCTCCCTACGTTTATTTTAATTGGGGTCAACACAAGGATTTTTCCAGTGTATATCTCCCCGACTTATACTACTTCCCTACTTCTTCCTTAGGTGTTTTGGTCTTTTTTGTGCAATTATTGAGCTGGGCTCTGGACAACCGACCAATGGGCTGTTACCCACGATCACTTGCCAGCCATACTTGTGCGGTGAAGTGTGGTTTATTTTCTTTTCTTCTTCTTCCTTTTTTTTTTCGTAGGTGGCTTCCCTGATCTCAAATGTACCTAGAGGCAATGAAGAAGAAATGGCCTGTCGCTGGGTTTTGGACAACCTACCAATGGGTTGTTACTCACGACAACTTACCAGCCATACCACTCTAGAGAGTTCATTAGCTACCCAATTTTTGTCAAAATCTCCGAGAAGTGAGTCTATGCAAAAATGTGCGTAGATACTTAGACTCAACGTTTTCTGAGTTAGAGGGTGAGTTGATAAGTCGTATACTTATTACCTTATTTAGTAGGTGGATTAGAATAGCTTAAGGTTGCAAGGATTCGCCGCTAAATCCATATTTTAACGGACACCAGGGTTGATTAAGTCTGAAGGCCTGAAAAGTCTAAGTTTTAAGTTCTTTTTGTATTATTTTCCACTATTGACAAGTTTCTAATGCCTAAGTTTCCTTCCTAAATTCAATTTTTTTTTCTTTTTTTTTTAATTTATTCATTCAGACTGATTAATTGAGCTCAGGATTATGCAATTTACCACCCCCCCATGCTTAAGTTGGACAATGACCTCATTAGCAAGTACATGGATGCAAAAGGGTTCAAAAAGATAGTACCTAAGTGACGTAAACTACCAGATCAGTCTGAATCCTTTGGGTTGCCTCCCAGGAAGCCCTGAGTTTAACGCCTCCAACTGGGCGGTGCTCGGTGTCAGCCCTCAATGAGGGTGACACTTTCCTTTAGGGGAACCTGGGCTAGGAAATGCTTCAATCTTTGGCCATTAACTGTAAAAGTGTGCCCAGTGTTAAGATCAGCGATTTCAACTGCCCCATTAGAGTAGGGCTTAACCACCTGAAATGGTCCTGTCCATTTGGACCTGAGTTTCCCTAGGAAGAGTTTTAGGCGTGCATCAAACAGCCAAACTTGTTGGTTAGGATCAAAGGTTGTTCTATGAATGAGTCGGTCGTGGATGGCTTTCATTTTCTCCTTATACAGTCGACTATTGTCAAAGGCATCCCGACGAATTTCTTCGAGCTCAGATAATTGGAGCGTCCTCTGCGCACCGGCTAACTGGGAATCCATGTTACATTGCTTGATAGCCCAGTAAACCCGGTGTTCCAATTCGACAGGAAGATGGCAGGCTTTGCCAAAGACCAGGCGATAAGGCGACATGCCTATCGGGGTCTTGAAAGCAGTCCTGTATGCCCACAGGGCATCATCAAGTCGTGTGGACCAGTCTTTCCTGTCAGGTCTCACAGTCTTCTGTAAAATGTTCTTGATTTGTTTATTTGAGACCTCAGTCAGCCCATTTGTTTGTGGATGATACAGGGTGGAAATGCGGTGGTTTACCCCATATTTTCTAAGTAGGGCACGGAATTGGGAATGGATAAAATGGCTTCCACCATCACTGATCATGGCTTTGGGCATTCCAAATCGAGAAAAGATGTTCTTCTTAACAAAGTCCATGACAGTCCTGTGATCGCATCATCGGGTGGCGACGGCTTCAATCCATTTAGAAACATAGTCTATCGAGACCAGGATGTACTCGAAGCCGTTGGATGGTGGAAAGGGGCCCATAAAATCGATACCCCAAACGTCGAAGATTTCGACAATCAAAATGGGCTGAAGGGGCATCATATCTTTCTTGGTCATGGTCCCCAACGTTTGGCAGCGTGAGCAAGTCTTGGCAAAGATGTGTGCATCCTTAAATAGGGACGGCCAGTAAAATCCAGACTGCAAAACTTTTGCAGTTGTTTTCTTTCCAGAGAAGTGGCCGCCACATGCTTGGTCATGACAAAAGGAAAGCACACTCTGAACTTCGTCTTCGGGGATACACCTCCTGATGATCTGATCAGCATAGAGGCGAAACAACATGGGATCATCCCAGAAATAGTGCTTGGCCTCAGCCAAGAACCTGTCTCGTTGTTGTCTGGACCAGCTGTGCGGGGTTTGTCCTACAACCAGGTAATTGACATAGTCAGCATACCATGGCATTTTCTTGTCTTGCACGGCTAGGATGTGTTCATCAGGGAAGGCGTCAGATAGAGGTAGGGAGGGTCCAATGTGGTCGGGATGAAGTCTAGACAAGTGGTTAGCCACCACATTCTTCGATCTGGCCTTGTCTCGGATTTGCAGGTCAAATTCCTGCAAAAGCAGGATCCATCTGATGAGCCTGGGCTTTGCTTCCTTTTTGGCCAACAGGTGCCGGATGGATGAATGGTCAGTGTAAATAGTCACGTGGGATCCCAGCAAATATGATTGGAATTTTTCAAGTCCAAAGACTACAGCGAGCAACTCTTTCTCTGTGGCTATATAATTACGTTGGGCCTCGTCCAACGTTTTGCTTGCGTAGTAGATTACCACGAGCTTCTTGTCTTGCCTTTGTCCCAGGACAGTGCCTATGGAAAAATCTGATGCATCACACATAATCTCAAAGTCCTGGGACCAGTCTGGGGGTTGAAGTACAGGTGCGGTGGAGACTAAGTCCCGGAGGGTGTGATAAGCCTGGATGCAATCAGGAGACATGTGGAATATGGCGTCGTTGGCTAGAAGGTCGGTCAAGGGTTTGGAAAGCTTGGAAAAGTCTTTAACGAACCTTTGGTAGAAGCCAACATGTCCTAGGAAGGAGCGAATCTGTCGGACCAAACAAGGTGCAAGAAGTTTGGAAATTAAATCAACCTTAGCCCGATCTACCTCGATGCCCTTATGCAATACGATGTGACCGAGGACAATTCCTTCTTGAACCATAAAATGGCTCTTTTCCCAACTTAACACCAGGTTAACCTCGATACATCGTTTCGGGATTTTCTCCAAGTTTCTCAAACAATGGTCGAATGAATTCTCGAATACAGAGAAATCATCCATAAAGACCTCCAAGTATTCACCCACCATTTTTGAAAAAATGGCTAGCATGCAATGTTGGAAGGTCGCAGGTGCGTTGCATAACCCGAACGGCATTCGACGGAATGCAAACGTGCCATACGGGCAAGTGAATGTGGTCTTTTCCTGATCTTCCGGAGCAATTGTGACTTGGTTATATCCTGAATATCCATCCAGGAAGCAAAAATACTTCTGCCCTGCCAATCTTTCAAGGATTTGGTCAATGAATGGCAAGGGGAAGTGGTCCTTCTTAGTGGCTTCATTAAGCTTCCTATAATCAATACACACCCGCCATGCGGTGGTGGTGCGGGTGGGGATGGATTCGCCATGATCATTGGTGACAACGGTGAGCCTAGCTTTCTTTGGAACCACTTGAGTGGGGCTCACCCAAGGGCTATCGGAGATAGGGTAGATGATGTCGGCGTCAAGCCACTTGATAATTTCTTTTTTAACGACCTCCCGCATGTTTGGGTTTAAACGTCTCTGCATCTGGCGGGAAGGTCGAACCTCGTCTTCCAGGTAAATCTTATGGGTGCAATAGGTGGGGCTAATTCCTCTTAAATCCGAAATGGTCCAACCAATGGTGGCCCGATGTTCTGAAAGGGTCGCAGTTAACCTGAGTTCCTGATCCTTGGTTAGATGAGAATTAATAATCACTGGGAAGGTCTGGTCAGGTCCCAAGAAGATGTACCTGAGATTCTCGGGCAATGGTTTAAGTTCAGGTGTAGGTGGGACCACAGTCGATGGGAAGGGAAAGGGCAGGAGTTGATCAACATCGATTTCTTCAAATGGTGTCATGTGATGGTACTCAGCCTTACAGAGGTCCACGGGTAATGATGGTGACGGGTCAGAACAGTCACTAAGGGTTTGGTGGTCTGATACAGAATTGAGGGTGAGGCATTCCTCGATTAGAGTTTCCACGGGATCATGTTCCTCAATGCAATCGCAATCAAAAAACTTTGTCGCCTGGAAGATATCCAATTGCATTTTCCTATCCCCGAAGGTGATTTCCATACATCCCGTGTCGCAATCAATGTTTGCTTTAGCCGTAGCTAAGAAAGGTCTGCCTAAGATTATGGGTGTGTTCTGTAATTTTTCAGGGACTTCCATATCGAGCACCAAAAATTCGACCGGGAAATAGAAGTCCTTGACCCGTACAATTACGTCCTCGACAACCCCCTTCGGGGTTTTCACTGATCTATCAGCCAGTTGGATGGTGACAGGGGTTGGTGTCAGCTCCCCAAAACCAAATTGGTGGTACAGGGTTGTTGGAATCAGATTGATAGAAGCACCTAGGTCCAGGAGCGCTCTATCAAACGTCATGTCCCCGATATTGCAGGAAATCAGGGGCGCCCCTGGGTCAGTTCGCTTAAGTGGAAGGTTTCTTGATATCATGGAACTTGCTTGCTCAGAGAGTAAAACCATCCTAGGTGCTTGAGGTCTCGGCTTACGCTTGGGTGTACAGGCATCCTTTAAAAACTTGGCATAAGCAAGGATGTGTTTGACGGCTTCAACGAGCGGAATATTAATCTGTACTTGCTTAAAGATTTCCAACAGCTCCTCAGTTTCCACAGTATTCTTCTTTTTCTTGATTATTTCCAAGGCCTCAGGGTAGGGTGTCTGAATGTGGATTGGTTCCATGTCTGGGTCCTTGGTTGGTGCTTCTTCTGAGTCGGGTATTTCAGCGGGTGAAGTCTTGGGGAGAGTTGGCCATTTGGGATCCTGGGTTTTGGTGCCGCTTCTCAAGGTCACCGCATTTGCAGAGGCATTAGGGCCATGGGTTGATCCTTGAGAAGACAAGGATGAAGAAGCACCAAACCCAGGAGGTGTTTGCGGGGCTGGTTGGACCATGTGAGCCTGCCCGGGGTTGCTTTGGAACCCTTGCAAATTGGGGCCTCTGTTAATTATGTTTCGCGGGTTCGGTTGTGGTTGGGAAGGTAGGGATCCTTGTTGCTTACAGTCCAAGAGTTGGCTTAACTGTCCCTTTACCAAGGCCATTTCCTCCTGATGTTTCTGGTTCATGTCAGCCATCATCTTTATTAGGGCATCCATTTGGTTTTGTGGGGGAGGGGTCGCCCTATTCTGATTATATTGGGGTCTAACTGGTGGTCCTTGCTGAAGGGGGGCAAGTGTGGCTGCTGGTTTTGGAATTGCGGTGGTTTCTGATTTGTCCAACCAAAGTTGGGGTGGTTACGCCAGCCAGTGTTGTAAGTGTTGGAGAAAGGGTCAGGTTTCGCATAACCTTGACAACTTGCACATCTTCTAGGATAGCCGATGTTGATGAAGAGGGAAGGGAGTAATCAAGGGTCGAGGGACCAAAGGTCCCTCCCTGGAACGTGGTTAGGGGTTGTTCCAGGTTCAGTTGGGTAAAGGGCTGGACCAGGTCAACATTATGTGCTCCCTTTGTTAGGGAGAAAGTCTGCAAGGGGTTCCTGGTCTGGTTCAGTAGCTCATCAATCTTTTTGTCCACCAATTCCACTTGATCCAACTTCTTGGCAATGATGTCCATGTCAACCATTCCAGAATTTGCTTGCACCTCATAAATCCCGCCACAGGGTTGATTGGACCTATTAAACTGGTTCATGGAGGCATTGTTGAGCGAATTCTCGCTCATAGACTCAAAGAGCTCAAACGCGCTCTCCTCATCTTTGTTCAGGAAGTTTCCCCCGCATGAGGCATCGACGAAGTTCCGTAGGTTGCTATCCAGACCATGGTAGAAGATCTGAGCCAAGTGCCACCTTGGTACTTCATGGTGTGGGCATTTCCTCAAAAGTTCATTAAATCTTTCCCATGCCTCATGAAATTGTTCCCTGCCCTGGAGTGTAAAGGTAGTGATAGCTCTTCTGAGGGCATTGGTCTTTCCTATGGAGAAGAATTTCTTTAAAAATGCATGCCTCAGTTCTTCCCAGGTGGTAATGGGTCTACCTAGGATTCTAAGCCAATGAGAAGCCTTGTCTCTTAATGAGAAGGGAAACATCTTGATTAGAACAATGTCAAGGCTAATGTTCCTAGGTTTCACAGTTCGTGCTATGCTGTCGAGATCCTCTAGGTGCTGAAAGGGATCCTCATTTGAGCTTCCATGAATGTGGCTCTGGATCAAACTTAAGATATTCGGTTTCAGCTCAAAATCATCTCCCCCCTCGGGGATCCTAAGGTGTGGCTCGACTCTAATAGCAGAGGGATTATAGAAACATCTTGATTAGAACAATGTCAAGGCTAATGTTCCTAGGTTTCACAGTTCGTGCTATGCTATCGAGATCCTCTAGGTGCTGAAAGGGATCCTCATTTGAGCTTCCATGAAAGTGGCTCTGGATCAAACTTAAGATATTCGATTTCAGCTCAAAATCATCTCCCCCCTCGGGGATCCTAAGGTGTGGCTCGACTCTAATAGCAGAGGGATTATAGAAATCGCGGAGGGGCCTCGGTTGATCCTGAAATGGCAGTAAATCAAGTGGTGGTTGCCCTGGTATGTCGTGGAAAGGTGGTGGTGGTTGTTCTTGTGGGTTCTGTAACCGTTGTATGGCTTGCATGATGGTGTGGATTTGTTGTTGCTGAAGCCGGTGGTTAGCATTGATTTGAGCTTGGATGATGGCCATAGCATCTGGTGGGGGTTGATCTTCAGCCTCATCTACCCTAGGTTCAGCCATGTTTCCAACAGAATTACGTCGCCTAAATTCCTGCCCCAAAACACACAACTCGGGATGCAGTGAGCTTCTCTTGTGCATACACTAGAGAAGAACAAGAGGGGATGCGGAGGGCGACAGATGCGAGAAATGTGTTTCAATCAAGCACACAAGCCTAGTCCTTATGGTGTATTCCTTAGGAGACCTAGAAATCTCACAAAGGGTGATTAAGTCCGTAAGCACTGGACTCCCCTTCCCAAGGCTAATCTGGCCAGGTTGATTACAAGGGGATTGCAGGGAAGGTTCTTCCTTTGGCTTGCGCCTTCGGTTCCATAGACCCCACAACCGCGGTCGTTTGACACTGCCCCGTAGCCTAGTCACCAGATTCTACCAAGGGAATGAAAGCCAAGTGCCTAGCGAACAAAACCTCGCCTTTTGAGACTTAACTCAGTTCTTCCTAGGGCACGTCTACTCAGTTTTAAAGGACTAGGATAGTGCTTGTGCTTAGGGTTATGTGATGAGGTGTTGATTGGGGTGGTGCCTCTTAATTTTCCACTTTCAAGGTGTGTGCTTCTAGCGAAACATGATTTTCAAGCAAGGATTTGTTAAGATGTGTTATCTTTTAGTGTTTCATCCTTACTTTAGTACTTTTTAGGGTTGACGTGTCTTAATGTTTTCAAACAAGTTTCAGTGGGCATGTCAAGTTCTGCACACAACTTGGTGAAAGTAGATTTACTTTTTATTCTGTAGAGGCTCTAAAACCCTAATGTACTCATCCTAATGATCATGCAGCTTCTATTAGATGAGTCGATTTTAGGGTTGAGTGGTGTGGCCTAGGTCAACTCACGGTGGCTTCGCAAACACCACTCAAGAAAAAGAAAAGAACACTCCAAGAATTTATTCAGAATGTTAGAGTGTACATTTTTTTGTGGGGTGATGTGTTAAGGATGTGGGTCAAGCAATCATACACCACGCCAATTTTTTTCAGTTTTTACAATTTTTTTAGTTTTTTCACGCAAGCAAACAATCATGAGAGAAAGATTACTCACTATCGGTCCTCGTCATGCCTACTCCCTTGCTACCATCGTGGGATGCGTCGCTTCACCATCCATGCGCCAAATTCCTGCAACAATCAAGTAAAAAGGAAAATAGGGCATTAGACGATGTGAGAATGAATGTGGAATGGAGGTGATAAAACAAATCTGTTGCCTCCCTGGCAACGGCGCCAAAAACTGATGTGTCATTGTGCATGTGTGTTAAGGAGTGTCGTTATAGTCGCACTTGCAACGCCGGTTTAAAAATAAGTAAACGGAGGTGAGTCCGAGTCTCGATCTCAGGGAGGCGTGAAAATCGGATTTTTGCTTATCACTTGTTGTCACGGAAAGTGTGGAGTTTTGCTTACGAAAGATGCGATTTTGAAAAGCGAGAGAGAGATAGAGAGAGAGGGTTTAGGGTTAGAAAGTTCTTTGTTTGATCATGCAACTTGAACAGAAATTAAAATGACAATTGAACGAAAAATAACTTCATTAATCATGCACTTGTAGTTCATAGCTTACAACATTAAATACATGCTTCAAACAAAAGTAATGGAAAGCTTAAAAAGAGAGAGAGAGAGGGAGAGAGAGTGTGTGTGTGGAGAGCGACGAGGCAGCCACGGTGGTGGAGGAGGCTCCGTCGGCGGCTCATCGTCTCCGGCGATTACAAGAGGGCCTAAAGCTAGCTAAGAGAGGGGTGGAGTAGTTGCAAGGGGAGTGAATGCCTTGAATGAGTGGTTGGAGGGGGTTTAAATAGGGTTAAGGGCTTCCTAAAAGAAGGGGCTTTAGCGACGTCCAGAGTGTCGCTAAAACCACTCCTAAAAGCGTCGGTGAAGCCCTCCAGCCGTTGGTCAGCCGCCCGCCTTGTTTCTTCTCCTCGTGCGAACCACGGCTACTGAACGAGAGCCGTCCGATCTGAGAATCCTCCTCAGCTGCGCGAGGATCACACCTCGGGCGTGCGTGTGCGCAAGCGTCATCGCCCGACGTGCGCGCACGCATGGACGCCCGTGAGCTGCGGTTGCGCCGCGTGGCGAGATCTCGGCCGCCCGTTGCTGATCGGGTGGCCCAATTTCACCGCGCGCTATCTCCGTCTTCGATTTCGACTCCGCGCGGCTCGAACCCACGTCGTGTGCGTGCGGGCGTGCGCGCTAACCGTTGTGCCACGCCCGTGCTTTATCGCGGCGACTGCGGGTGGGCGCGAGAGTCTAGGCCGTTCGATCGGAGATCGACGGCCGAGATTTGATCTCGGCTGGATGAAGGTGCGGCGCACAGTGGAGCGAGGGCTGACGTGGTGTAATATGGGTCGTTGATCTCCAGATCAACGGTCAGAACTTCTTGGGCCCATTGTAGGAGCTCCAGATGTCGGATTTGGCCGATCTTGAGTCCGTTGGACTCCGTTCGTCGTTCTAAATCCATCCGTGCAGTTTGATTGCTCATTTGAGGCCTGCTTTGACAAATTCTTACACAAATGGTCATTAATACAGTTTTATAAGCAATCTTGGTACATGATGCATGCAATGCTCCCATTCTACTTATGTTGTGTCTTTTATTCATAAGATGGGCCATATTCAACATAATTATCACCCCCTTATGCAGTGTTATCAGCGAGCAGCAGCTGGTCGGTACCCTCCTTGTGACTGCTGTTCTCCCCCATGTCCTTGGTGACCACGACCGCCAGCTCGGCCTCCAACGCTCAGTGCAGGGAGCATCTACTGTGCTCTGGCCCTAGATGGGTTGTCCCTCCTGATGTGGCCCGGCTGGCCACACTGGTAGCAGAGGGGTACATGACCTCCTCCCTTAGTAGGTCCCTGCTGGCAGTTGGGTGGGGGTCCGGTGCTGGCTACTAGCTCTTGTCTGGGGCCCCCAAAGGCCACTGGTGGCCCCACAGAATGGGACGGCTCTCCTGCAGGTGCCGTGTGCCTCCTCTCTTGACGGTCCTATGAATACTTTGGCTGGTAGGGCCTCTTCTGTCCACCGTCAGTGAATCGTACGGCCGGGTTGGTCTCCTCGTAAGTCATGGCCGCCTCGACCACATGAGAGAAAGTGGGCATCTTCAGGGGTTTGACATACACCCGAATCGCAGGTCGAAGCCCCTCCATAAACCTCCACAGGTGCTCCTCCTCAGTAGACACAGCTGTCGGGGCGAAGCGTGACAGCTCCAAGAAACGCATGCGGTATGCGCTAACCGTCATCACCCCCTAGAGAAGAGTGTGGAACTCCCGCCTCCTTTGGTCCTGCCAGGTCTGCAAAAAGTACTGCTTGTAGAAGAGAGCCACAAACTGGTTCCATGTCGGCTCTCTCCCTTTCTGGCCTCTGACTGCCCTCCACAACCTGTGTGCTGCACTCTCCAGCTGGTACGTGGCAAAGGCCACGCGGCACTCCATAGGAGGGCGAAGGGTGTCGAACACCTTCTCTATCTACTCCAACTAGTTCTCTGCCTCAGATGGGCTCTCATCCCCCTTAAAGGAGGGGAAGGAGGGGGTATCAGCTTTTGGAACTGACCGAAAAGCTCGTGGTGTAGCTGCAGTGAAGGAACAGGCACGCCTCCAAGAAAGGAGGGCTCATGCTCAGAAGTGTCAGAGGGTGGTGGGGGTGGTGGAGGATCACCTCTCCCCCTCCTGCTCGTCCAGCACTACGACGATCTCTCTGTCGCACTGAGGACTCCCCCTCCACATCCTCAGGGAGAGGTGCCCGAGGAGGCTGCTGGAGCTCCTCCTGTACGATGTCTCTGATCAGCTGGGCGAGATCCTGGGAAAGAAATGCCTGGGAGGAGAGGTAGGTCAATAGGTGCCTCAGGTTCGGCACGTGCACCCCTCCGACCTCGTCCACAGCCATGACCACGGCCTGGCTCGAGGACTCCTCGACAAGGCATTTCCTACAAGGAGATGCAAGAGATAGAACAAGAGTTGTCAACAATACCGGTTTACATCGAGAAAAAGGCTCGAACATGAATATCAAAGAGATACGTTGTGATGGTTATCCTAGTTATATGTACGTGAGTGGTTACTCTCGGACCAAATGGTTCATTTCTCGGGATGACCTTTCTCTGATACCATCTTGTTACAACCCGGTTTCTAGATCCCTACAGGGCCAGAGATCGGCTCGTCTCGACTAATCCCAAGACCTAGTCGTCCAACGAGAAATAACTAAAAGCAAGAAATAAACCACAATCACATATGCAATATAACTAAGCAGAAGGAAAAATGAAACGTAAAGGAACAACAGAGCTAAAAGTCTCAACAAAGTAATACATGCCAACACAATAACAACAGTGGAAGAGAAGATAGAAAGTAACAGAAATAGTAAAATAGATGTCTAATACTCACTACTACAGTAGAAAACTAAAGAGTTGGAAAGAAATGACTACGGCTGGGCCCAGCACCCTCTGCAGCCGAAAACTTGGGCTGCTCAACTCATGGTCCAGAATAGGGTTACGAAAAGACAGAGTCAGCGAACGCTAAGTATAGTGGTGTTTACATTATTTATGTGCAGGTAGAGTAAAACAAGGAACCGGGTTTTATTCTCATTTCTATGTATCTCATCCACGTATTTCTGGTTCATTTATTTCACAAAGGATCCAAGTATTTCTTGATCTTGCTTGTTTCTCGTGGGAATAATCTTGATTGCAGTCTTTTCCATGGAGTAGAAGGTACACAAGGTGCTCTCTTGGCCGGGAGAGTCCCCCACGGTAGTCCTACACCTAGTCAACCACCCCAAGGTCACTGTTGCGATGTAGCGGTGACTACGGCACGCGTGATAAGCACACGGGTAGCTACTTCGCACTGACACACAGTCAGTCATTTCCGCTAGCGAGTATGCCTAAAGTACATCACAGAAGAGTATAAGGCCTTTCCCTCTCAGAATAGGGGTCTTGACCCTCAGAACCAAACAGGGGTCTTGCCCCTCCACAGTTCGCGTACCCTCATCCGACTACCCCAGTTTGCCCAGAAGGCTTAAAAGTCGGTGTAGGTTGGCTAGTCCTAACCTCGGGCCCAGTGAGGCGACTAGCTCCCTCCCTACACTAGTAGCTCACCTTAGTACCACGTACGTGAGGGCCAACAGGAGTCGATGTAGAGTGACCAGTCCTACCCTAGGTCTCAACCCAAGGGGTGGTTGGCTCCCCCTCTACACTAAAAGGGACAGTTGCTCTCCTTGGTACCATGTACAAAAGGGCCAACTCACTTCCCATCTACATACCAGATTCCTTTCATACACAGGAGTTCAAATCCTAAATTCCCATAGGGTTTATGCTCATATTCATCTCATTATCAATATCCGGATCACACTATCCAATTCTCAATTTTCCATCACATACAGGCAGCTCGTGTTTTCATGTCCAAAACAGTATCTCATGATTACACCAATACCATTGCTAGCAATTTATTTAACATGCACTCAAGTAAACAGTATAGCTCAAAACAAGCTCATACATTTCTACCCTAGGGTTCATTCCACATCCTAGAGTTTGATTCAATTATTCCTGTAATGACCTGTTAGATTTTTAGCCGGATAAGACGTCTGGAGTTTCAGTAAGACATCTAGACACGTGCCCGAACATCTAAAAGTCAATTTTCCGTACTTCACTTTGCGCTTTGAGCGCAGGCGACGCGCAGAGACCTGCTCTCTCTCCTTCACCCCTCACCCGAACCCTAACCCCTCTCCTATATAAACCCCCTCCCTTCTCCTCTCCTCTCCTCCTCACACCACTCAAGGCACCGCCACCGCCACCTTCTCCTGCAACGGCCACGCCCTTCAGCCTCCCATCCCTACAGCTGTAGCTGCGGCCAGGAAGAGAGGAGCCGATGAGGGAGAACAGGGAAGAGCGAAAGCGAGAGAGTGCGAGGGAGTGAGAACAGGGGAGGAGGGAGACAACCGCGGGAGCTTGGTGGAGCTCGAGGAGGAGCCGGTGAGGAGCTGCTCAAGCTCCTACAGCTGCTGGAGCTGCTGCTACGGGTGGAGGAGTGAGCGGGGCGAGCTACGAGGAGGTTCTAGTATTGGAAGTTTTCCAGTATCAGACGTCTGGAGTAAAGTCCAGACGACTAGCGAGGCATCAGGACGTTCGGAGCTGAGGTCGGATGTCTGAAAGCACGTATCGTGCAAGGTACGTATCTTTTTGTGCCATGCATATCATAGCGTAGGGGATGTCGGCTGACCGTTGTGCCTGTGGGTGTTCGTACACAAGTATAGGCATTGGGAATGCGTGCGGTGCGCTTTCCCAAGTACTTTTGGATGTTTGATCACGTCGCCAAACGTCCGGAGGTGCTTCCAGACGACCGAAGACCTTGTCCGACATCTGGAACTGCTCCCAGATGGTCGCAGAGGGAGTCTGGAATCTGAATTAGTTGTAGAAAGAGTAAGATGAGTTCTAGAGGTTTGATTTTGGTTAGTAACTGCATTTTTGGCCTGTTTAAGGCCCAAACGGAATTGGATTTCCCCAAACGAAGTACTGTTGTTTTCCACTCGAGTTCCTCTACATATTCGTGTTGAGTATCTATTGTTTTGAGCTTGTCTAATGTACATTGGTTGCTGGTACAGGTTACCAGCCAGTGGCGTGTTCGGGGCCCGCTGAGACAACGTGATCTGCGGCACAGGGCCCCATTCCTCCCATGATACTCGGTAGAGTGGTTTAATTCAGTTGTTAATATTTAAATAAGAATTTGCTTGGTTGGAATAATCGGATTGAACTCTAGGATGTGGAATGAACCCTAAGGTAGAAATGAATGAGCCTGTTTGAGCTGAACTGTTTACTTGAATGCCTGGTTAAGATAAATTGCTAGCAAATGCCTTTGATATAATTACGAGATGCATGTTAAAATATGAGCTGCCTGTATGTAAATGCGAAATTGAACTGTAAAATCACAAGTTGCATGTTATGATTGAGAACTGAATTATGAAAATATGAGCTGCCGGTATATGGATGAGGAATGAGTTATGAAACATGAGATCTGGACCTGGATAAATGAGATGAATATGAGCATGAACCCTACGGGGAATTAGGAGTATAACTCTTGTGGATGAAAGGAATCTGGAATGTAGACGGAAAGTGTGCTGGCCCTTGTGTACGCGGTACCAAGGGGAGCAACTATTCCTTTTTAGTGTAGAGCGGAGCTAGCCACCCTTGGGTTGAGACTCGGGGGGTAGGATTGGCCAACCTACACCGACTCCTGTTGGCCCTCGCGTAAGTGGTACTGAGGTGTGCTACTAGTGTAGGGAGGGAGCTAGCCACCCCACGGGGCCTGGGGTTCAGCTAGCCACCCTACACCGACCTTGTTAGGCCCTTTGGGCAAACCAGGGTAGTCAGACAAGGGTGCACGAACTGTGGAGAGGTAAGACCCTTGTTTGGTTCTGAGAGGGCAAGGCCCTATACTGTTCCGTGATGTACTTTAGGCATACCCGTTAGCGGAAATGACTGACCGCATGTCAGTGCAGGGAAGCTACCTATGCACTTATCACGCGTGTCGTAGTCACCGCTACGTCTCGACAGTGACCTCGGGGTGGTTGACTAGGTGTAGGACTACCACGGGGGACTCTCCTGGCCAGGAGAGCACCACGTGTACCTTCTATTGTACAGAAAAGACTGCAATCAAGATCGTTCCCACGAGGAACATGCAAGATCAAGAAATACCTGGATACTTTGAGAAATAGATGAACCAGAAATACATAAATGAGATAAATAGAAATGTGAATTAAACCTGTTGTTGTTTTACTGTACTTGCAATTAAATAATGTAAACACCACTCTACTCAGCATTCGCTGACTCTATCTTTTTGTAACCCTGTTCAGGACCAAGATTGAGCATCCCGAGTTTCCAGCTGTAGAGGTTACTGGGCCTAGCTGAGCCCAGCCGTAGTCGTTCTTTCAACACTTTCATTTTATCTACTGTTGTAGTGAGTAATGGACACATAGTTTATTATTCCTGTTACTTTCTATTTCCTTTCCATTTTCTATTGTTGTTGTGGTGGGATGTACTATGTTTTGAGATAGTTGTTCTACTTTCTTTACTGCTTCGTACTTTTCTTCTGCTTAGTTATATTGCATGTGTGAATGTGGTTTATTTTCCTGCTCTTAGTTATTTCCTGTTGGACGACTCGGTCTTAGGATTAATCGAGGTAAGCTGGACTCAGGTCTTATAGAGATCCGGGAACCGGGTCGTAACAAGATGGTATCAGAGCAAGGTCGTCCCGAGAAATGAACCAATTGGCTAGAGAATAAGCTCTCACGTGCATATAACTAGGATAGCCACCACAATGTATCGCTTTGATATTTGTTTCCGAGTCTTTTTCTTGATGTAATCCGGTATCGTTGACATTCTTGTTCTATCTCTTGCATCTCCTTACAGGAGATGCCTCGTCGGGGAGTTCCCGAGGCAGGTCGT
Organism: Thalassia testudinum; assembly: GCA_037157565.1. Lineage (NCBI taxonomy): Eukaryota > Viridiplantae > Streptophyta > Magnoliopsida > Alismatales > Hydrocharitaceae > Thalassia > Thalassia testudinum. The sequence goes on along the minus strand of JAZHRO010000062.1, from coordinate 17,062,856 downwards.
GGTCGTGGTCATGGTCATGGTCGTGGTCGTGGCCGTGGATGAGGTCGAAGGGGCAAACGTGCCAGACCTGAGGTACCAGTTGACCCACCTCTCCTCCTGGGTGTTCAGGCCCAGGATCTTGCCCATCTGATCAGAGACATCGTGCGAGAGGAGCTCCACCAGCCTCCACGAACACCTTTCCCTGAGGACATGGAGGGGGAGTCCTCGGTGGGATAGAGAGACCATTGCAACACCGGACGAGCAAGAGGGGGAGGGGGTGGTCCTCCACCACCCCCACCGCACTCTGACAATTCCGAGCAGGAGGCCTCCTTGCCTGGAGGCGTGCCCGTTCCTCCACTGCAGCTGCACCACGAGCTTTTTGGACAGTTTCGGAAGTTGAAGCTCGCCTCCTTCAAGGGGGATGAGGACCCGTCTAAGGCAGAGAACTGGTTGGAGTAGATAGAGAAGGTGTTCGACACCCTTCACCCTCCTACGGAGTGCCGCGTGGCCTTTGCCACATACCAGCTAGAGAGCGCAGCACACAGGTGATGGAGGGCAATCAGAGGCCAGGAGGGAAGAGAGCCAACGTGGGACCAGTTCGTGGCTCTCTTCTACGAGCAGTACTTTTTGCAGACCTGGCAGGACCAGAGGAGGCGGGAGTTCCACACTCTCCGCCAGGGGACATTGACGATTAGCGAGTACCGCATGCATTTTCTGGGGCTGTCATGTTTTTCCCTGACAGTTGTGTCTACTGAGGAGGAGCTCTTGTGGAGGTTTACTGAGGGGCTCTAACCTGCTATTCGTTGAAGCTACCCACTTTCTCTCGTGTGGTTGAGGCAGCCATGACTTATGAGGAGACCAACCCTACCAAGCGAGACACTAACAGCAGATGGAAGAGGCCCTACCAGCTAGAGTACTCTCAGGGGCGTCGGGAGCAGAGGCACACGGCACCTACAGGAGAGTTGTCTCACCTTGCAGGGCCATCAGTGTCCTTTAGGGGCCCCAGATAGGGGCCAGGTGCTAGCATCGGACCCCCACCCAGCCGCCAGTAGGGACCTACATAGGGAGGACGTCGTGTACCCCTCTACTACCAGTGTGGCCAGCCAAGCCACATCAGGAGGGACTACCCATCTAGGGTCGGAGAACAGCAGATGCTCCTCGCACCGAGCACTAGAGGCCGAGCTGGTAGTCGTGGTCATTAGGCTCGTGAGGGAGGACAGTAGTCACGATGAGGGTACCGGCCTGCTGCTGCTCGCCCGACTTAGAGTGTAGCTGCTTCGTCTGCACCGAGAGTTGAGGGGCGTATCAATGCCCTAACAAACAAAGATGCAAGGGCTTCGAGTTCAGTGGTGGCAGGTATGGTTACTGTTTCTGGCAGATTAGTGTACGTACTTTTTGATTCTGGTGCCACACACTCCTTCGTCGCTACGAGTTTTGGCATCAGTTTAGGGTAGGGCAGTGTACTATTAGAGGATCTGTTTGTGATCAGAGACCCGGGTGGCCAGTTGTTTGTAGCTGAGGAGGTCTACACGGACTGTGAGGTCAGTATAGGGGGCACAACCTCCCCGTTGACCTGATTGTGATTCAGATGGAGGACTTTAGCGTGATCCTAGGGAAGGACTGGCTATCCACCTATCATGCCCTGGTGGACTGTTTTGGGAGGAAGATCATCTTCTCCATACTGGAGTTTCCTCCCTTTGAGTTTCACGACCAGCCAGTAGATGAAGGTTTTAGATGCATCTCCGCGCTTCGGGCAACAAGGCATTTGAGCTAGGGGTGTGAGGGCTTTTTGGCTTGTGTAATGGTAGAGCTTGGCCCCGTGGCTGACTTTCAGAGTATCCCGGTGGTTTGTGAGTACCCTGACATTTTTCCAGAGGAGCTGCCAAGACTACCGCCTGAGCATGAGATCGAGTTTGGATCTCACTGGTACCGGGGACCAGCCCCATTTGTACTGCACCATATCGGATGGCACCGCTTGAGCTGCAAGAGCTCAAGTCACAGCTACAAGACCTGTTGGAGAAGGGCTTTGTGAGGCCTAGTGCGTCCCTGTGGGGAACCCCTATGGTGTTTGTGAAGAAGAAGGACGGTATCCTGCGACTTTGTGTCGACTACCGACAGCTGAATAGGGTCACCATCAAGAACAAGTATTCGCTGCCGAGGATTGACGACCTCGTTGATCAGTTGCAAGATGCCACAGTGTTCTCCAAGATAGATCTGAGGTCGGGTTACCACTAGTTGAGGATCAGGGAGACCGACGTCTCTAAGACAGCTTTCCGTACCCGATACGGGCACTACGAGTTCTTGGTCATGCCATTTGGGATGACCAATGCCCTCATTGCCTTTATGGATTTGATGATCCGTGTTTTCAAGCTGTACTTAGATCAGTTTGTGGTAGTGTTCATCGATGACGTATTCGTTTACTCGCAGGATCAGGTGCAGCATGGACAGTATTTATGCATGATCCTGGATACTTTGAGGTGACGCAGGCTGTATGCCAAGTACAGCAAGTGCAAGTTTTGGTTGAGGCAGGTGACTTTCTTGGGCCACATGATTTCAGGAGATGGTTTGGCTGTGGATCCAACCAAGGTTGAGGCCGTACTCAGGTGGGAGAGGCCACGCACAGTGACAGAGATACGCAGCTTTTTGGGACTGGCAGGTTATTACCGGCGGTTTATCAGAGGATTCTCTCAGATTGTGCATCCTATGACCCAGCTGATCCAAAAGGGCGTGCCCTTTGCCTGGATAGATGTGTGCAAGGCGTGTTTTCAGGAGTTGAAGGAGAGACTGACTTCAACTCCCGTACTTACCATCCCGATAGCAGTGTCGGTTTCATGGTTTACACCGAGGCTTCGTTGCAGGGGTTAGGGGGTGTGCTCATGCAGCAGGGTCATTTTGTCGCTTACACTTCGCGGCAACTAAAGCCCATGAGCATAGCTACCTTACCCATGACTTAGAGCTGGCAGCAGTTGTCTTCGCGCTGAAGACATGGAGGCACTACCTTTACGGTGAGACTTTCGAGATTTTCACAGATCATAAGAGCCTCAGGTACTTGTTTGACTAGAAGTAACATGAGATCGAGACATTGGTTAGAGCTCCTGAAGGACTAGACTGCAACATCTCTTACCACCTAGGGAAGGCCAATGTGGTGGCTGACGCCTTGAGCCGGAAGGCATCCGCCCACTTGGCTAGTTTACAGGCACAGTTGGAGACTCATGGAGGAGTTGGGCAGTTGGTGACCTTGGGATTCACAGGGGTATTGTGGGACAGTGATAGTGACGCGGCAGACACGACCTGAGCTAATAGACCGCATCATCGCAAGTTAGATGGCTGATCCGTACTTATAGACGCTACGAGACAAGGTGTTGACAGGGGACCCAGGAGACTTTTCCCTTTCAGACGAGATACTACGCATGAGGGGATGCTTAAGCATTCCTAGGGACGAGGAGTTGTCGAGAGAGCTCTTGGCTGAGGCACACAGGTCCAGGTTTACCATACATCCCGGGAACACAATGATGTACCATGATTTGTGATGCGACTTTTGGTGGAGAGGGATGAAGCGGGATGTTGGTGAGTTTGTGCAGTAGTGTTTGGTATGCCATTAGGTGAAGGCCGAGCATCAGAGGCCTGCAGGGCCATTGCAGCCACTTCTTGTGCTAGAGTGGAAATGGGAGAGGATCACCATGGACTTGGTGGTTGTTACGACCCGGTTCCCGAATCCCTACAGGACCCGAGACCGACTTGCCTCGACTAATCCCAAGACCCAATCGTCCAACAAGAAATAACCAAAAGGCAGGAAAATAAACCATATTCACATATGCAACGTAACTAGGCAGTAAAAACATACAAGCAGTAAAGGAAAGAAATAGCTGCTAATTCAGTACATACCACCACAACTATAGGAAAAACAGAACGAAAGCAACAGTAATAGGAACAGTAGCAAAAAGTCAGAAACTCACTATAGCAGTAAAGAGAGTACAACAAAAAGTACTGAAAACTACGGCTGGGCTCGACTGGGCCCAACACCCTCTGCAGCCGGTAGCTTGGGCTGCTCAACTCCTGGACCTGAAGAGTGTTACGAAAAGACGGAGTCAGCGAACGCTGAATAGAGTGGTAACCATACTATCCAAAGAAGTAAAAGTAGCAAGCATATTTATCCCTTTCAAGTTATTTATTTTACAGGTAATTTCTCTTCACCCCATTGGTTTAACATTCAGATTTCTTTCTTGATCTTGCATGTTCCTCATGGGAACGATCTTGTTTGTAGTCTTTTTCTAAGAGTAGAAGGTACACGTGGTGCTCTCCTGGTCGGGAGAGTCCCCCACAGTAGTCCTACACCCAGTCAACCACCCTTAGGTCACTGACAGACGTAGCAATAACTATGGCACGTGCGATAAGCGCACGGGTAGCTACCCCGCACTAGCACGTGGTCAGTCGTTTCTGCTAGCAGGTATGCCCAAAGTACAGAACGGAACAGTATAGGGCCTAGCCCTCTCAGAAAAAGGGGTCTAGCCCCTCAGAACCAAATAGGGGTCTCACCCTTCCATAGTCCGTGCACCCTTGTCTGACTACCCCAATTTGCCCAGAGGGCCTAATAAGTCGGTGTAGGGTGGCTAGCTGAACCTCGGGCCCCATAGGGTGGCTAGCTCCCTCCCTACACTAGTAGCTCACCTCGGTACCGTGTACACGAGGGCCAACAAAAGTTGGTGTAGAGTGGCCAATCCTAACCCCGGGTCCCAACCCAAAGGCAGCTAGCTCCGCTCTACACTAAAATGGGATAGTCGCTCTCCTTGGTACCATGTACTTACGGGCTAGCATACTTCCCGTCCACATTCCAAGCTTTTCAATCTAACCACATGAGCTCTACTTCTAACTCCCTATAGGGTTCATGCCAATGTTCACCATATTATTCCAATCCAGGTTTCATCATTCACAATTCAGTTCTCGTTTATACACATGTAGCTTGTATTTCCAAAATTTAACACATGCAACAAGTGATATCACAGGTAACTGTTTAGTTATCTCAGGCAGCTCATATTCTAACAGGTAGCTCGTATTTATTTACAGGCAGTGGCTAACAATTCAGCTCATTCATATATATATATATACAATTTCAATTATGCATACAACTTGTTCAACCATTTCTTGTCCTAGGGTTCATGCCACATCCTAGGTTTCCAGTTGTCTAATTTTCATAGATGCATTCATATTTAATAAGTATAACAGGGGTGGACCACTCTACCAAACAATCCGGGAGTATTGGGGGCTCGAACCGCAAACCCAGGTGCCTCTGCGAGCCCCCGACACGCAACAGTTTGAAGTCCTATACAAAGGAGAGCATCACAAAAAAAGGTTCATAACGATGTATAAAGGTTTCTAATACGTAGAGGAACTCACAAGGAAACCACAAATACTTTGTTTGCGTAAAACGGATCCCGATCGGACCCTCAACGGGTCAAAAATGTCTGCAGACCCAAATCAGACGTCTGGAAATAAGTCCAGATGTCTTAAAAGTCACAAAGACTCACCTCAAGCTCCTGCAGTGACCCCAGACATTCAGGGCTCCCCCGCGACTGTCTGAAAATAGTTCCAGACGTCTGACCAGTCCTCTGGTTGTCTGGAGATGCCTCCAGTCATCTAGTAAGCTATCCAAACGTCCGAAAGTGCATGAAAGGCCTTCTGTTCACCTTCCCAAGGCTGCTCCTGCACACGACAGAGCAGCACCCTCTTTAGGCTAAATCGAATCATCTATGGTGCGGCCTGCATGGTTGTAACCACGAGGCAGACGTACCTTCGTGATACAGATTCTTTCAGACGTCTGGTGTTGACGCCAGACGTCCAGCCGGTCTTCTGGAAGACACTCCAGACATCTGATACTGGAAAAATTCCAATATAAGACTGTGCTCCTATGCTTCTTGCCACGCTCCGTCGCATCTCCCCTCGCTCCGCCGCAACTCCAACTGCTACAGCTGGTCGAGGATGATGCTCCAACACCCTCCTCCTCCCGCATGCATCGTGGTGGCCGTGCTAGCCTCCGACGAGACTCCATGAAGCTCTCGAACTTGGCCCTCTCCTCCTCCTCACGCATGCTCCTCCTCCTCGCTCTCGCACTCTCTCTCGCGCGCCCTTGCTCACGGCAGTGGAGTGGGGGTGTGGTGGTAGTGGTGGAGAGGAGAGGAGAGGAGAGGAAGGGGGTGGTCTTTTATAAGGCTGGGTTAGGGTTCTGCAAGGGGAGTGAGGAGGAAAGAGAAAAGGAGAGACGAGCTCTGCACACCGCCCACGCGTAGAACGCAGAAGGCATACAAAAATTTAATTTCAAGACGTCTAGGAAAGGGTCTAGACATCTGACCGACACTCCAGACGTCTTAGAAGGCTAAAAATAGGATGGGTCTTTACATCATAACAAACTTAAAGGAAGTTTCATCCCCAAAACTTGAAGTAGCTAGGGTGCGGAAAGAGGAATATAAAACGCATAACAAACTTAAAGAGGATCGAAGTCGGTCCGAAAAGACATACCCTCAAAAAGCTCTGGGTACCGCTCTCGCATCGCCTCCTCAGGCTCCCAGGTAGCCTCCTCGTACTATTGGCTTCTCCAACAATCCTTCACCAGGGGTACCTGCTTCCGTCTTAGACTCCGAACAACCCTGTCTAGTATTTGCACTGGTTTCTCAGGGTAGGTCAGGTCGTCACCCACCTCGACACTCTCATGGCTCAGAACGTGACTGGGATCGGCGACATACTTCCTGAGGTTGGACACGTGGAACATGTCGTGCACTCCAGAAAGCTGGGAGGAAAGGCAAGTCGGTAAGTAATAGGTCCTACCCGGTCTAGGACCTCAAAGGGCCCCATAAACCTCGATGCAAGCTTCCCCTTCACCCCGAAACGCTGCAGGCCCTTCATGGGCGAAACATGAAGAAAGACGTGATTCCCAACCTCGAACTTCACCTCTCTGCGTTTCCGATCAGCATAACTCTTCTGCCTACTCCTGACAGTGCGGAGTCATTTTTGGATCTGCTCTATCACCTCCTGACTCTACTGGATTAGCTTGGGGCCAACCTCCCACTTGGTCCCCACCTCAACCCAACTCAAGGGTGCAGTACACCTCCGTCCATATAAGGCCTCATAAGGTGCCATGCTGATGCTCGAGTGATAACTGTTATTATATGCAAACTCTGTCAGGGGTAAATGCTCCTCCCAAGAGCCTTTCCAATCTAGTACACAAGCATGCAAAAGGTCCTCAAGTGTCTATATAGTGCGCTCTGAAAGTCCGTCCATCTGGGGGTGGTACGCAGTACTGAACCTCAACCGTGTCCCCAAAGCCTACTAAAACTCAACCCAAAATTGGGAAGTAAAATGGGTATCCCGATCGGATACAATCTTACGCGAAACTCCGTGCAGGCGTACCACATTGCGAATGTACCTCTCTACCAACTGTGCTGGTCCCAAGGTGACTCGGATCTGCAGGAAACATGCCGTCTTCGTCAATCTATCCACTATCACCCAGACTGCGTCGTGTCCCCGCTGGGTAACGGGTAAACCCACCATCAAGTCCATGGTGATGCTCTCCCACTTCCACTCTGGCATAGGAAGCGGTTGCAATGGCCCCACAGGCCTCTGGTGCTCGGCCTTCACCTGCTAGCACACCAAGCACTGCTGCATGAACTCACCCACATCCCGCTTCATCCCTCTCCACCAAAAGTCGCTCCTCAGATCATGATACATCTTTGTGTTCCCGGGATGTATGGTGAATCTGCACCCGTGCACCTCCACCAGGAGCTTTCTCAACAACTCCTCATCCTTGGCAACACACAAACGTCCCCTCATGCGCAGCGCCTCGTCTGTAAAAGAAAAGTCTCCTGAGTCCCCTGACAACACTCTATCTCGCAATGTCTGTAAGTACGGATCTGTCATCTGTCCTGTGATGATGCGATCTATCAGCTCTGGCCACATTTGTCCTGTCATCGTCACTGCCCCACAATACCCTTGTGACTCCTGAGGTCACCAACTGCTCAACTCCTCCATAAGCCTCCAACTCTGTGCCTGTAGACTGGCCAAGTGGGTGGGCGCCTTTTGGCTCAAGGTGTTAGCCACCACGTTAGCCTTCCCCAGATGGTAAGAGATGCTGTAGTCATAGTCCTTCAGGAGCTCTAACCAACGTCTTTGTCTCATGTTAAGCTCCTTCTGGTCAAACAAGTACCTGAGGCTCTTATGATTTGTGAAAATCTCAAAGGTTTCACTGTAAAGGTAGTGCCTCCATGTCTTCAGCGCGAAGATGACAGCTGCCAGCTCTAAATCATGGGTAGGGTAACTATGCTCATGGGGCTTCAGTTGCCGTGAAGTGTAAGCGACAACGTGACCCCGCTGCATGAGCACACCTCCTAACCCCTGCAACGAAGTATCCGTGTAGACCACAAAACCGCCACTGTTGTCCAGGATGGTAAGCACAGGAGCTGAAGTCAGTCTCTCCTTCAACTCCTGAAAACATGCCTTACAAGCATCTGTCCAAGCAAAGGGCACGTCCTTCCGGGTCAACTAAGTCATAGGACGCGCAATCTGTGAGAATCCCCTGATAAACCGCTAATAGTAACTTGCCAGTCCCAAAAAGCTACGTATCTCTGTCACTGTACACGGCCTCTCCCACCTGTGTATAGCCTCAACCTTGGCTGGATCCACAGCCAAACCATCCCCTGAGATCACATAGCCCAAGAAAGTCACTTGCCTCAACCAAAACTCGCACTTACTATACTTGGCATATAGCCTGTGTCGTCTCAAAGTGTCTAGAATCATCTGTAGATGTTGTCCGTGCTATGCCTAATCTCGTGAGTAAACGAGCACGTCGTTGATGAATATCACCACAAACTGATCCAAATACGGTCTGAAGACCTGGTTCATCAAATCCATAAAAGCAGCGGGGGCATTGGTCAGCCCAAACGGCATGACCAAGAACTCGTAGTGTCCGTACCGGGTATGGAAAGCTGTCTTGGAGACGTCGGTCTCCTTGATCCTCAACTAGTGGTAGCCTAACCTCAAATCTATCTTGGAGAATATCGTGGCATCTCGCAACTGGTCAAAAAGGTCATCAATCCTTGGCAGCAGATACTTGTTCTCGATGGTGACCCTATTCAGTTGTCTATAGTTAACACAAAGTCGAGGGTACCATCCTTCTTCTTCACAAACAACACAGGGGCTCCCCACGGGGACACACTGGGCCTCACAAAGCCCTTCTCCAATAGGTCCTGTAGCTGTGACTTGAGCTCTTGTAGCTCAAGTGGTGCCATCCGATACGGTGCAGTAGAAATGGGGCTGGTCCCCGGTACCAGTGAGATCTCAAACTCGATTTCACGCTCGGGCAGTAGTCTTGGCAGCTCCTTTGGAAATATGTCGGGGTACTCACTAACCACCGGAATGCTATGAAAGTCAGCCACGGGGCCAGGCTCTGCTACTACATAGGCTAGAAAGCCCTCACACCCCTAGCTAAAAATCCTCGCTACTCGAAGCGCAGATATGCACCTGAAACCTCCATCCACCGACTGTCCGTGAAACTCAAAGGAAGGCATCTCCAGTATGGAGAAGATGATCTTCCTCCCGAAATAGTCCACCAAGGCATGGTAGGCGGACAACCAATCCATCCCTAGAATCATGCAAAAATCCTCCATCGGTATCACAATCAAGTCAGCGGGGTGGTTGTGTCCCCCTATACTGACCTAACAGTCTATGTAGACCTCCTCTGCTACAAATAGCTGGCCCCTTGGGCCTCTAATCACAAACGAATCCTCTAACAACATACTGTCCTATCCCAAATTGACAGCAAAACTTGCAGTGACAAAAGAGTATGTGGCGTCGGAATAAAAAAGCACATAAATTAATCTGCCGGAAATGGTAACCATACCTGCCACCACTGAACCAAAAGCCCTGACATCTCTGTGTGTCAGGGCGTTGATACACCCCTTAGCCCTCAGTGAAGAAGAAGCAACCACACTCTGGGTCGGGAGAGAAGCCATAAGTCGGTACCCTCCTCGTGACTGCTACCCTCCCCCACGTGCCTGGGGACCACGACCACCAGCTCGACCTCCAACTCTCAATGTGGGGAGCATCTGCTGTGCTCCAGCCCTAGATGGGCAGTCCCTCCTGATGTGGCCCAGTTGGCCACACTGGTAGCAGAGGGAAACTCGACTCCCTCCCTAGGTAGGTCCCTATTGACGGCTGGGCGGGGGTCCAATGCTGATAGCTGGCACCTGTTGGGGGCCCCCAAAGGCCACTGACGGCCCCACAAAACGAGATGGCTCTCCTGCGGGTGTTGCGTGCCTCCTCTCTTGTCGACCCTAAGAGTACCCTGGCTGATAGGGCCTCTTCCACCCACCGTCGGTGTCTCGTGCGGCCGGGTTGGTCTCCTCGTACGTCATGGCTGCCTCCATCACTCTCGAGAATGTGGGTAGCTTCAGGGGTTTGACATACCCCCGAATAGCAGGTCGGAGCCCCTCAGTGAACCTCCATAGGTGCTCCTCCTCTGTAGCTACGACTGTAGAAGCAAAGCGTGACAACTCCAGGAAGCATGTGTGATAGCGCTAATAGTCATCGTCCCCTGGCGGAGAGTGTGGAACTCCTGCCTCCTCTGGTACTGCCAAGTCTGCGGGAAGTACTGCTCGTAGAAGAGGGTCATGAACTGGTCCCACGTCGGCTCTCCCCTCTCCTGGCCTCTGGCTACCCTCCACCACCTGTGTGCCGCACTCTCTAGCTGGTATGTGGCAAAGGCCACGCAGCACTCCGCAGGGGGTGAAGGGTGTCAAACACCTTCTCTATCTGCTTTAACCAATCCTCTACCTCAGACGGGTCCTCATCCCCCTTGAAGGAGGGGGACTTCAGCTTCCGAAACGGTCTAAAAAGCTCGTGGTGCACCTGCAGTGGGGGAACGGGCACGCCTCCAGGCAAGGAGGGCTTGTGCTCGAAAGTGTTAGAGTATGATGGGGGCGGTGGAGGACCACCCCCTCCCCTTCCTGCTCGTCCGATGCTGCGACAGTCTCTCTGTCCCACCTAGGACTCCCCCTCCATGTCCTCAGGGAGAGGTAATCGTGGAGGCTGGTGGAGCTCCTCTCGCACTATCTCTGATCAGCTAAGCGAGGACCTGGGCCTGAATGCCAGGGAGAAGTGGCGGGTCAACTAGCACCTTGGGCCCAGCACATTCGCCCCTCCGACCTCGTCCATGGCCGCGTCCACAGCCTGCCTTGAGAACTCCCCGACGAGGCATCTCCTGCAAGGAGATGCGGAAGACAGAACAAAAGAGGTCAACTCTAACGAACTTCTACCAAAAGGGACTTAGAACAGATGTCAAGCGATACATTGTGGTGGTTACCCTAGTTACATGCACGTGAATGGTTATTCTCAAGCTAGTTGGTTCATTTCTCGGGACGACCTTGCTCTGATACCATCTTGTTAAGACCCGATTCCCGAATCCAAACAGGACCCGAGACCGACTCGCCTCGACTAATCCCAAGACCCAGTCGTCCAACAAGAAATAACCGAAATGTAGGAAAATAAACCACATTCACATATGCAATGTAACTAAGCAGTAAAAATGTACAAGCAGTAAAGGAAAGAAATAGCTACCAAATCAGTACATACCACCACAACTATAGGAAAAATGGAACGAAAACAACAGTAACAGGAATAGTAGCAGAAAGTCAGAAACTCACTATAGTAGTAAAGAGAGTACAACAAAAAGTATTAAAAACTACGGCTGGGCTCGACTGGGCCCAGCACCCTCTGCGGCATGTAGCTCGGGCTGCTCAACTCCTGGACCTGAAGAGTGTTATGAAAAAATAGAGTCAGCGAACGCTGAGTAGAGTGGTAACCATACTATATAAAGTAGTAAAAGTAGCAAGCATATTTATCCTTTTCAGGTTATTTATTTTACAGGTAATTTCTCTTCACCCCATTGGTTTAACATTCAGATTTCTTTCTTGATCTTGCATGTTCCTCGTGGGAACGATCTTGATTGCAGTCTTTTCCAAAGAGTAAAAGGTACACGTGGTGCTGTCCTGGTCAAGAGAGTCCCCCGTGGTAGTCCTACACCCAATCAACCACCCCGAGGTCACTGATAGATGTAGCGATGACTACGGCACGTGCAATAAGCGCATGGGTAGCTACCCCGCACTGGCACGCGGTCAGTCATTTCCGTTAGCGAGTACACCCAAAGTACAGCATGGAACAGTATAGGGCCTAGCCCTCTCAGAAACAGGGGTCTAGCCCCTCAGAACCAAACAGGGGTCTCACCCCTCCACAGTCCACGCACCCTCATCTGACTACCCCGATTTTCCTAGAGGGCCTAACAAGTCGATGTAGGGTGGCCAGCTGAACCCCGGTCCTCGTGGGGTGGTTAGATCCCTCCCTACACTAGTAGCTCGCCTCAGTACCGTGTACAGGAGGGCCAACAGAAGTCGGTGTAGAGTGGCCAATTCTAACCCTGGGTCCTAACCCAAGGGCAGCTAGCTCTGCTCAACACTAAAAGGGGATAGTCGCTCTCCTTGGTACCACATATTCAAGAGCCAGCACACTTGCTGTCCACATTCCAGGCCTTTCCATTTAACCACAGGAGCTCTACTCCTAACTCCCCATAGGGTTCATGCTCATGTTCACCATATTATTCCAATCCAGGTTTCATCATTCACAATTCAATTCTCGTTTATACACATGCAGCTTGTATTTCCACAATTTAACACATGCAACAAGTGATATCACAGGTAACTGTTTAGTTATCTCAGGCAGCTCATATTCTAACAGGCAGCTCATATTTATTTACAGGCAGTGGCTAACAATTCAGCTCATTCATATATATATACAATTTCAATTATGCAAATAATTTGTTCAACCATTTCCTGTCCTAGGGTTCATGCCACATCCTAGGTTTCCAGTTGTCTAATTTTCATAGATGCATTCATATTTAATAAGTATAACAAGGGTGGACCACTCTACCAAACAATCCGAGAGTACTGGGGACTCGAACCGCAAACCCAGGTGCCTCTGCGAGCCCCCGACACGTAGCAGTTCTAAGTCCTATACCAAGGAGCGCATCACAACAAACGGTTCAGAACAGTGTATAAAGGTTTCTAATACATAGAGGAACTCACAAGGAAATGACAAATACTTTTTTTGCATAAAACGGATCCCGATCGGACCCTAAACGGGTCAAAAACATGTCTGCAGACCCAAATCAAACGTCTGCAAACAAGTCCAGACATCTTAAAAGTCACAGAGACTCACACCAAGCTCCTACAGTGACCCCAAACATCCAGGACTCCCCAGCGACTGTCTGAAAATAGTTCCAGACGTCTGACTAGTCCTCCGGTCGTCTGGAGATGCCTCCGGTAGTCTGGTAAGCTGTCTAGACGTCCGAAAGTGCATGGAAAGGTGTTCCGCGCACCTTCCCAAGGTTGCTCCTACGCACGATAGAGTAGCACCCTCTTTATGCTAAATCGAATCATCTGCGGTGCGGCCTGCATGGCGGTAACCATGAAGAAGACGTACCTTCGCGATACAGATGCTTTCAGACGTCTGATGTTGATGCCAGACTTCCAGCCGGTCGTCCGGAAGACACTTCAGAAGTCTGATACTGGAAAAATTCCAGTATCAAACCGTGCTCCTGTGCTTCTCACTGCACTCCGCCAAGCCTCCCCTCGCTTTGTCGTAGCTCCAACTGGTCGAGGACGACGCTCCAATGCCCTCCTCCTCTCGCACGCACCACGATAGACTTGTGAGCCTCCGACAAGCTTCCACGAAGCTCTCAACCTCGACCCTCTCCTCCTCCTCTCTCTCGCGCTCTCTCTCGTGCACCCTTGCTCACGGCAGTGGAGTTGGGGTGTGGTGGTAGTGGTGGAGTGGAGAGGAGAGGAAGGGGGGTGGTTTTTATAAGCCCAGGTTAGGGTTCTGCAGGGGGAGGGAGGAGGAAAGAGAAAAAGGAGAGACAAGCACTGCGCATCGCCCGCTGATAACACTGCATTGTACAATGCTAACTCTGCCAAAAGGGGATGGTCTTAGAGGTAAAATGCACAGTGGATACATCGTAAATAGGAATAGGAGCATCGCATGCATTGCACATCAAGATTGCTTATAATGCATTATTAATAGCCATGTGTACAAGAACATGTCAAAATAGGCCTTAGATGAGCAATCGGACCACACGGATGGATTTGGAGTGACGAACGGAGTCCAACAGACTCGAAATCGGCCAAATCCGACATCCGGAGCTCCTGCAATGGGCCCAAGAAGTTCTAACCGTTGATCTGATGATCAACGGCCTACAGCATGCCACGTGGCACCCACTCGTCTCTCCCTCACCACCGTCCATTTTTGCCTTCACTCGGAGGATAACTCTCAGCCGTTGATCTTTGATCGAATGGGTGAGAGCCGCCGGCGCACCCGCCCTCTCCGCAACAAACCGCTGTGATAGCGCAGTGGTCGACCGCTCCACGCCCGCACATCCGATGCTGAATCAAACTGCACTACGCAGCAATTGGAAGGCTAAGGCGTGCTTCGGGAAATTTGAGTCGCCTGATCAGCAGTAAATGGCGAAGATCGAACCGCGCAACGCAACGGATGCGCGTGGACGCTCACGTGTGCGATGACGCGGCAAAAGCACATGCCTCAGCAACAATCCATGAGATCTCAACCGTGGATCTTTTATCAGACGGCAAGCACGCACCCTTCACGAGATCTCAACCGTCCGATCTTCTATCAGACGGCTCACAACGCGTGCGTGTGGATTTCCACAAAAGAAGCACAGGGCGCGGTGACGACCGGCGGGCAGAGAGGGCTACACCGACGGATTTGGTATGGGTTTAGTGACGTCCCGGACGTCGCTAAAGCCCATACTTAAATTAGAAAACCCATTTGCCTATATAAACTCCATCCAACCACTCATGGAAGGGCATTGAATTCACTTGCAAGTGCTTTACCCCACTCCTAGCCACCATTAGCTCTCTTTGTAATCACCAGAGCCGACGAGCCGCCGACGGAGCCCCACCCCACAGCTGTGGCTGCCTCGCCGTCTTCTCTCTCTCTTTCCCTCTTTATCTTAAGCTTTACTTTACTTGTGTTTAAGCATTTATCTAGTGTTGTAATTATAAAGCCAAAGTTGCATGTCAAATGAAGTTGTTTCCAATCTAGTTACTTACCCTCTTTTATGTTTAAGTTGCATGTTGTGAATGAAAGATTCTAACCCTATTCTCTCTCTCACTCGCTTTTCACCTACGTCTTCTCGCAAGCAAAAACTCGTCATTTTCGTGACATTAAGTGACAAGAAAAATCTAGTTTTCACGCCTCCCTGAGATCGACACTCGGACTCACGTCCGTTTCTTCATTTAAAATCGACGTTGTGAGTGCAAGCTATAATGACCCTTTTAAACTTACGCGTCTTCCGCACGTCAGTTTTTGGCACCGTTGCTGGGGAGGCTACAGATTTATTTTGTCACTTCCATTTTACATCCATGCTCACATCATCTAATGCATTTTCTACCTCTACTTGATGGTTGTAGGAACTCGGCGCTTGGACAGCAAAGCAGCGCAACTCATGACGGTAGAGATGGAGTAGGCGCGACAAGGATCGATTGTGAGTAACTCTTCACCCATGGTTGTTTGCTTGCTTAAAAAAAAATCTTAAAAAAATTGTAAAATCAGAAAAAATTTTGGCGCAGTGTATGATTGCTTGATCCACATCCTTCACTCATCACCCAACAAAAAAAAATATATATATACACTCTAACATTCTTAAGACCTAATCTTTTTGAAGTGTTTATCTTTCTTTTTGAGTGGTGTTTGCGAAGCCACCATGACTTGACTTGGGTTGCACCACTCACCCCTAAAATCGACTCATCCAATAGAAGTTGCATGATCACTAGGATGAGTACATTAGGGTTTTAGAGCCTCTTCACATCAAAGGAAATCTACTTTCACCAATTGTGTGCAAAACTTGACGTGCCCACCTGAAACTTGTCTGAAAACATTAAGATATGTCAATCCTAAAAGACACAAAAGTAAGGATGAAACATTAAAAGACACCACATCTTAAAAAATCATTGCTTAAAAATCATGTTTTGATAGGAGCACATACACTGGAATTGGAAAACTAAGAGGCACTACCCCAATCAACGCCTCATCACATAACCCTAGCACAGGCACTATCCTAGCCCTTTCAAAACAGAGTAGACGTGCCTTAGGCAGGACTGGGTTAAGTCTCGAGAGATGTGGTTTTGTTCGCTGAGCACTTGGCTTTCATTCCCTTGGTAGAATCTGGTGACTAGGCTATGGGGAAGTGTCAAACGACCGCAATTGTGGGGTCTATGGAACCGGTGGCGCAAGCCAAAGGAAGAACCTTCCCTACAATCCCTTCGTAATCAACCTGGCCAGATTAGCTTTAAGAAGGGGAGTCCAGTGCTTACGGACTTGATCACCCTTTTGGAGATTTCTAGGTCCCTTAAGGAATACACCATAAGGACTAGGCTTGTTTGCTTGGTTGTACGCACACTTCTCGCATTTGTCACTCTCTGCATCTTCTCCTGTTCTTCTCTAGTGTATGCACGAGAGATGATCACTGCATCCCGAGTTGTTTGTTTTGGGACGGGAATCCAGGCGACCTGGTTCTACTAGAGACATGGCTAAACCTAGCGTAGATGAGGTTGAGGACTAGCCCCCACCAGACACAATGGCCATCATCCAAGCCCAGATTAACGCAAACCACTGGCTTCAGCAGCAACAGATCCACACTATCATGCAAGCCATACACCGATTGCAGAACCCACAAGGGCAACCACCACCACCTTTCCAAGGCCCACAAGGGCATCCGCCACATGATCTACCACCATTCCAGGACCAACCTAGGCCCCTCCGCAACTTCTACAATCCTTCCGCTATTTGAGTTGAGCTGCACCTTAGGATCCCCGAAGGGGGAGATGATTTTGAGCTAAAACCAAATGTCCTGAGTCTGATTCAGAGCCACTTCCATGGAAGCTCAAATGAAGATCCCTTCCAGCACCTAGAGGATCTTGACCGGATAGCCCGAACTATGAAACCTAGGAACACTAGCCTTGACATTGTTTTGATTAAGATGTACCACTTCTCATTGAGAGACAAAGCATCCCACTGGCTTAGAACCCTGGGTAGACCCATCACCAATTGGGAAGAACTGGGACATGCTTTCTTAAAGAAATTCTTCCCCATAGGAAAGACCAATGCCCTCATAAGAGCCATTACTACCTTTACACTCTAGGGTGGGGAATAGTTCCATGAGGCGTGAGAAAGATTTAATGAACTATTAAGGAAATGCCCACACGCCCACACTATGAAGTACCAAGGTGGCAATTGGCCCAGATCTTCTACCACTATCTGGACAGCAACCTATGGAACTTCGTCGATGCCTCATGCAGGGGAAACTTCCTAAACAACGACGAGGAGAGCGCATTTGAGCTCTTTGAGTCTATGAGCGAAAATTCACTCAACAATGCCTCTATGACCCAGTTTAGCCGATCCAGTCAACCCCGTGGTGGGATTTATGAGGTACAAGTGAATTCTGGAATGGTTGACATGGATATTATTGCCAAGAAATTAGATCGAGTGGAATTGGTGGATAAAAAGATAGATGAGCTACTGACCCAGACCAAGAACCCGTTACAGACCCTCTCCCTAGCAAAGGGAGCTCACAATGTTGACCTGGTCCAGCCCTTAAGCCAACTAAACCTGGAACAACCCCTGACCACGTTCCAGGGAGGGACCTTTGCTCCCTCAACCCTTGATTACTCTCTTCCCTCCCCCTCGACATCTGCTATCCTTGAAGATGTACAGGCTATCCAAGGTTATGCTAAACCTGACCCTTTCTCCAACACTTACAACACCAGCTGGCGTAATCACCCAAACTTTGCTTGGACAAACCAGAAACCGCCTCAATTCCAGAACCAGCCCAGGCTGAACCAACAGTAAAACTTGCCCCCTATCAACCAAGACCACCAGTTAGACCCCCATACAATCCGAATAGGGCAGCCCCTCCCCCACAAAACCAAATGGATACCCTGATAAAGATGATGGCTGAAATGAACTAGAAACATCAGGAGGAAATGGCTTTAATAAAGGGACAGTTAAGCCAGTTGTTGGATTGTAAACAACAAGGATCCCTACCTTCCCAGCCACAACCGAACCAACGAAACATGATTAATAGAGGCCCCAATTTGCAAGGGTTCTAGAGCAATCCCGGGCAGGTTCACATGGTCCAGCCAGCCCCACAAACACCCCCTGGGTTCGGTGCTTCTTCGTCCTCGTCTTCTCAAGGATCAACCCATGGTCCCAATGCCTCTGTGAATGCGGTAACCTTGAGAAGCGACACCAAAACCCAGGATCCCAAATGGCCGACTCTTCCCGAGACTTCACCATCTGAAACGCCCGACTCAGAAGAGGCACTGGAAAAACCCAAGGACCCAGAAATAGATCCTATCCATGTTCAGACACCCTACCCTGAGGCCTTGGAGACAATAAAGAAGAAGAAAAGTGTTGTGGAAACTGAGGAGCTTTTGGAGATCTTTAAGCAGGTTCGGATTAATATTCTGCTCCTCGAAGCCGTCAAGCACATCCCAGCTTACGCCAAGTTTCTAGAGGATGCTTGTACACCCAAACGTAAGCCAAGACCTCAAGCACCTACGAAAGTTGTGCTCTCCGAGCAAGCAAGTTCCGTAATATCAAGCAACCTTCCGCTCAAGCGAACTGACCCAGGAGCACCCCTAATATCCTGCAATATTGGGGACATGACATTTGATAGAGCACTCCTAGACTTAAGTGCTTCCATTAATCTGATTCCAACGACCCTGTACCACCAATTTGGTTTCGGAGAGTTGACGCCCACACCTGTCACCATCCAGTTGGCTGATAGATCTGTGAAGACCCCAAAGGGGGTTGTCGAGGATGTGATTATGTGGGTCAAGGACTTCTATTTTCCGGTCGACTTCTTGGGACTCGACATGGAAGTCCCCGAAAAACTACAGAACGCACCCATAATCTTGAGCAGACCTTTCTTAGCTATGGCTAAGGCAAACATCGATTGTGACACGGGATGTATGGAAATCACCTTCGGAGATAAGAAAATGCAGTTGGATATCTTTCGAGCGACCAAGTCTTTTGACTGCAATTGTATCGAGGAACACGATCCCATAGAACCTTTGGTCGAGGAATGCCTCACCCTTAGTTCTGTCTCGGACCACCAATCCTGTAACGACTATTCTGACCCATCACCATCTCTGCCCAAGGACCTCTGTAGGGCTGATTACCATCAAACAACACCATTTGAGGAGATTGATGTTGATCAACTCCCACCTTTCCCTTTTCCTTCGACTGTTGTTCCACCCGCACCCGAACTAGAGCCACTACCTGAGAATCTCAAGTATGTCTTCCTAGGACCTGACCGGACCTTCCTTGTGATTATTAACTCTCATCTAACCAAGGATCAGGAACTCAGGTTGACCGCGACCCTTTCGGAACATCGGGCCACCATTGGATGGACCATTTTAGACTAAAGAGGAATTAGCCCCACCTGTTGCACTCATAAGATTTACCTGGAAGACGAGGCACGACCCTCTCACCAGATGCAGAGACGGTTAAATCCAAATATGCGGGAGGTCGTTAAGAAAGAAATTATCAAGTGGCTTGATGCCGACATCATCTATCCCATCTCTGATAGCCCCTGGGTGAGCCCCACTCAAGTGGTTCCGAAGAAAGCTGGGCTCACCATTGTCACCAATGAGCATGGTGAATCCATCCCCACCCGCACCACCACCTCATGGCAGGTGTGTATTGATTACAGGAAGCTCAATGAAGCAGCCATGAAAGATCATTTCTCCTTGCCATTCATTGACTAGATCCTTGAAAGATCGGCAGGGCAAAAGTATTTTTGCTTCCTGGATGGATATTCAGGATATAACCAAGTCGCAATTCCTCCTGAAGATCAAGAGAAGACCACATTCACTTGCCCATACGGCATGTTTGCATTCCGTTGTATGCTATTCGGGTTATGCAACACACTTGCTACCTTTAAGCGTTGCATGCTAGCCATTTTTTCAAAAATGGTGTGTGAATACTTGGACGTCTTTATGGATGATTTCTCTGTATTTAGGAATTCATTCGACCACTATTTGAGCAACTTGGACAAAATCCTGAAATGTTGTATCAAGGTTAATTTAGTGTTAAGTTGGGAAAAGAGCCATTTTATGGTTCAAGAAGGAATTGTCCTTGGTCACATCATATCACATAGGGGCATTGAGGTGGATCGGGCTAAAGTTGATTTGATTTCCAAACTTCCTCTGCCTAGCTCAGTCAAACAGATCCGTTCATTCCTGGGACATGTTGGCTTCTACCGAAGGTTCATCAAAGACTTCTTCAAGCATTCCAAACCCTTAACCGGCCTTCTGGCCAACGACACCTTATTCCACATGACCTCTGATTGCATCAAGGCTTACCACACCCTCCGGGACTTAGTTTCCACAGCACCTGTACTTTAGCCCCTGGATTGGTCCCAGGACTTTGAGATCATGTGTGATGCATTAGATTTTGCCATAGGCGCTGTCCTGGGACAAAGACAAGACAAGAAACCCATGGTGATCTACTACGCGAGCAAGACGTTGGACGAGGCCCAACGAAATTATATGGTCACAGAGAGAATTTCTTGCTGTAGTTTTCGGACTTGAGAAGTTCCGATCTTACCTGCTGGGATCCCATGTGACTATCTATACTGACCATTCAGCCATCCGGCACCTGTTGGCTAAAAAGGATGCGAAGCCCAAGCTCATCAGATGGATCCTGATCTTGCAGGAATTTGACCTGGAAATCCACGACAAGGCCGGATCAAAGAATGTGGTGGCTGACCACTTATCCAGACTCCACCCAGACCACATTGGACCCTCCCTGCCTTTATCCGACACCTTTCCCGATGAACACATTTTGGAAACTGCCTTGGTATGCTGACTATGTCAACTACCTGGTTGTAGGACAAACCCTGCACAGCTGGTCCAGACAGCAATGGGACAAGTTCTTGGCCGAGGCCAAGCATTATTTCTAGGATGATCCCATGCTATTTCGCCTCTGTGCCGACCAGATCATCAGGCGGTGTATCCATAAGGATGAAGTTCAGAGTGTGCTATCTTTTTGTCATGACCAAGCTTGTGGTAACCACTTCTCAGGAAAGAAAACGGCTATGAAGTTCCTGTAGTCCGGATTTTACTGGCCTTCCTTATTTAAGGATGCACACAACTTTGCCAAGACTTGCTCTTGCTGCCAAACGCTGGGGACCATGACCAGAAAAGATATGATGTCCCTCCAGCCCATTTTGATTGTCGAGATCTTCGACATTTGGGGTATTGATTTTATGGGCCCCTTCCCACCATCCAACAGCTTTGAGTACATCCTAGTCACGGTAGACTATGTCTCTAAATGGATTGAAGCCGTCTCCACCCACCAATGTGATCATAAGACTATCATAGACTTTGTTAAGCAGAACATCTTTTCCCGATTTGGAATACCAAAGGAAATGATTAGTGATGGTGGAAGTCATTTTATTCACACATAATTTCGTGCCTTAGAAAATACGGGGCTAACCACCGCATCGCCACCCCATATCATCCGCAAACAAATGGGCAGATCGAGGTCTCAAATAGACAAATCAAGAACATTCTACAGAAAACTGTGAGACCTGATAAGAAAGTCTGGTCCACACGACTGGATGATGCCCTGTGAGCATACAAGATCGCTTTCAAGACCCCGATAGGCATGTCGCCTTATCGCCTGGTCTTTAGCAAAGCCTGCCACCTTCCTGTCAAGTTGGAACACCGGGCTTACTGGGCTGTCAAGCAGTGTAACATGGATTCCTAGTTAGCTGGTGCGCAGAGGACGCTCCAACTCTCTGAGCTCGAAGAAATTCGTCGGGACGCCTTTTAGAATAGTCGGCTGTATAAGGATAAAATGAAAGCCTTCCACGACTAACTCATCCATAGAAAGACCTTTGAGCCTAACCAGCAAGTTTGGCTTTTTGATGCCCGCCTAAAACTCTTTCCAAGGAAGCTCAGGTCCAAGTGGACAAGACCATTTAGGATGGTCAAGCCCCACTCCAATGGGGCGGTTGAAATTGCTGATCCAAATACTGGCCACACTTTCACAGTCAATGGCCAGAGATTGAAACACTTCCTAGCCCAGGTTCCCCCAAAGGAGATTATCACCCTCATTGAGGGATGACACGAAGCACCGCCCAATTGGAGGCATTAAACTCAGCGCTTCTTGGGAGGCAACCCAGAAAATTCAGACTGATCAGGTATTCTACTTCACTCAGGAAATATCTTTTCGAACCCCTGTTGCATCCATGTATTTGTCAATGAAGACATTGTCCAACTTAAGCATGGGGGGTGGTAACTTGCATGATTCTGAGCTCATTTAATCAGTCTGAAAAGAATAATAATAATAAAATAAAAAATAAAAAATAAAAAAATATTGAATTTAGGAAGAAAAACTTAGGCATTAGAAATTTATCAATAGTGGAAAACAATACGGAAATAACTTGAACACTTAGACTTTTCAGGCCTTTAGACTTAATCAACCCTGATGTCCGTTAAAATATGGATGTAGCTTCAAATCCTTGCAACCTTAATCTACTATAATCCACTAACTAAATAAGGTGGTAAGTATACGACTTATCAACTTACCCTCTAACTCAGAAGAACTTTTAGTCTAAGCATCTGCACACATTTTTGCACAGACTCACTCCTCGGAGATTCCGACAGAAATTGGGTAGCTAATGAACTTTCTAGGGTGGTATGGCTGGCAAGTTGTCGTGGGTAACAGCCCATTGGCAGGTTGTCCAAAGCCCAGCCACAGGACCACTTTCTCTTTATTACCTCTAGGTAAATTTGAGATCAGGGAAGCCACCTACCAAATATATAAAAAAAAAAGAAAAAAAATAAACCACACTTCACTGCACGAGTATGGCTGGCAAGTGATCGTGGGTAACAGCCAATTGGTCGGTTGTCCAGAGCCCAGCTCATTAAATGCACAAAAAGAACCAAAACACTTAAGAAAGAAGTGAGGAAGTAGAAAAAGCCGGGGAGATATACGCTGGAAAAATCCTTGTGTTGACCCCAAGTAAACAAACGTAGGGAGAAAGCTACCGATCGAACAAATACCCCTTCCAGTCACCTAGGGGCGTAGAAACCTGAAGCCTGTCTAAATTACCATTGAAGTGAGTCTATCACGATCTTCACACCAAGATGCTTAGCACTTAGAGTTTTTTCCGAGTTTTCGGTGGGTTGGGTAGCCGTAAAAAGTTACCAACACACTCTTAACTCCAAAAATGTAAAAGGAAGAAAAAAATATATATACATGCATTAAAGCAAGGATTCAGGCAATTCATATTTTGGCAGATACCCGGGCACTGCTTAGTCTTTGTAGATTAGGATCTTAGTATATTTCCTCCTATTGACAAGTGATAAAGTGCCCAAGTAATTACTTCCTAAATTCTAACTGGAAATAAAGGCTAAAATAAACCTTGCTAGGGACTAGCAAGGTGTAAGCATGGGGGTATGATAACACTGCATTATACAATGCTAACTCTGCCAAAATGGGATGGTCTTAAAGGTAAAATGCACAGTGGATACATCATAAATAGGAATAGGAACATCGCATGCATTGCACATCAAGATTGCTTATAATGCATTAGTAACATCCATGTGTACAAGAACATGTCAAAACAGGCCTCAGATGAGCAATCGGACCACACGGATGGATTCAGAGTGACAAACAGAGTCCAACGGACTCAAAATCGGCCAAATCCGACATCCGGAGCTCCTGCAATGGGCCCAAGAAGTTCTGACCATTGATTTGATGATCAACGGCCCACAGCATACCACGTGGCGCCCGCTCGTCGCTCCCTCACCACCGCCCATTTTTGTCTACGTGGCCACGCTCGTTGCTCCCTCGGCACAGCCTGTTTTTGCCTTCACCCTGAGGATAACTCTCAGCCATCGATCTTCGATCGAATAGCTGAGAGCCGCCCGCACACCTGCCATCTTCGGGACAAATCGCTGCGACAGTGCAGCGGTCGACCACTCCACGCCTGCGCATTCGGTGCAAGATTGAATTGCGCTGCGCAGCAATTGGAAGGCGAAGGCACGCTGCAGGAAAATTAAGCCGCCCGATCAGTAGCGAACGACGAAGATTGAACCGCGAGGCGCAACGGATGCGCATGGACGCTCACGTGCATAATGACGAGGCAGAAGTGCGCGCCTCAGCAGCAATCCGCGAGTGCACCCTTCACGAGATCTCAGTCGTCCGATCTCACAACATGCGCATGCGGATTACCACAGAAGAAGCATAGGGTGCGTTGACGACCGACGAGCAGAGGGGGCTACACCGACGGATTTGGTTTGGGTTTAGCGACGTCCCAGACATCGCTAAAGCCCATACTTAAATTAGAAAACCCTTTTGCTTATATAAACTCCATCCAACCACTCATGAAAGGGCATTGAATTCACTTGCAAGTGATCTACCCCACTCCTAGCCACCATTAGCTCTCTTTGTAATCATCGGAGTCGACAAGCCACCGACGGAGCCCCTCCCCACCACCGTGGCAGCCTCGTCGTCTTCTCTCTCTCTTTCCCACTTTATCTTAAGCTTTACTTCACTTGTGTTTAAGCGTTTATCTAGTGTTGTAATTATAAAACCAAAGTTGCATGTCAAATGAAGTTGTTTCCTATCTAGTTACTTGCCCTCTTTTATATTTAAGTTGCATGTTGTGAATGAAAGATTCTAACCCTATTCTCTCTCTCTCACTCGCTTTTCACCCACGTCTTCTCGCAAGCAAAAACCCGTCATTTCCATGACATTAAGTGACAAGAAAAATCTGGTTTTCATGCCTCCCTGAGATCGACACTCAGACTCACGTTCGTTTCTTCATTTGAAACCGACGTTGCGAGCGCATGCTATAACGACCCTTTTAAACTTACGCGTCTTCCACACGTCACCCACTCGCAAAACGCAGAAGGCGTGCAAAAATTTAATTTCTAGACGTCTGGGAAAGGGTCTAGATGTCTGGCCAGACTTTTGACCGACACTCCAGACGTCTTAAAAGGCTAAAAGGAGGATGGGTCTTTACAGTGGTGGGTCTACGAGTTACCCAGCGGGGACACGAATCAGTCTGGGTGATAGTAGACAGGTTGACGAAGACGGCATGTTTCCTGCCGATCCGAGTAACCTTGGGAGCAGCACAGTTAGCAGAGAGATACATCCGAGATGTGGTGCGCCTGCACGGAGTCCCACATGAGATTATATTCGATAGGGATACTCGTTTTACTTCCCAGTTCTGGGCTGAGTTTCAGCAGACCTTGGGGATGCGTTTGAGGTTCAGTTCCGCTTACCACCCCCAAACGGATGGACAGTCAAAGTGCACCATTCAGACACTTGAGGACCTTTTGCGTGCCTGTGTACTAGACTGGAGAGGCTCCTGGGAGGAGCATTTGCCCCTGGCAGAGTTTGCATACAATAATAGTTGCCACTCGAGCATCGGCATGGCACCTTACGAGGCTCTATAAGGACGAAGGTGTACTGCACCCTTGAGTTGGGTTGAGGTGGGGACTAAGTGGGAGGTTGGTCCCAGGCTGATCCGGCAGAGTCAGGAGGTGATAGAGTAGATTCACAAATGACTCCTCACTGTCAAGAGCAGGCAGAAGAGCTATGCTGATCGGAAGAGTAGAGAGGTGTAGTTCGAGGTTGGGGATCACGTCTTTCTCTGTGTTTCGCCCATGAAGGGCCTACAGCGTTTTGGGGTGAAAAGGAAGCTTGCATTGAAGTTTGTGGGGCCCTTTAGGGCCTTGGAGAGGGTAGGACCCATTGCTTACCGGCTTGCCCTTCCTCCCCAGCTTTCTGGAGTGCACAACGTGTTCCACGTGTCCAACCTCAAGAAGTACGTCGCCGATCTCAGTCACGTTCTGAGCCACGAGAGCATCGAGGTGGGTGACGATCTGACCTACCCTGAGAGACCAGTACAAATACTAGACAGAGCCATCCGAAGTCTGAGATGGAAGTAGGTGCCACTGGTGAAGGTCTTATGGAGAAGCCAGCGGTACGAGGAGGTAACTTGGGAGCCTGAGGCGACGATGTGAAAGCGGTACCTGGAACTTTTTGAGGGTACGTCTTTTCAGACCTACTTTGGTCCTCTTTAAGTTTGTTATGCACTTTTACGTTCCTTTTTCCGCACCCTAGCTAGCTCAAGTTTCAGGGATGAAACTTCCTTTAAGTTTGTTAAGATGTAATGACTTGTTAGATTTTTAGTTGAATAAGACATCTCGGGTTTCAGTCAGACGTTTGTCCAGACGTCTGGACACGTGCCCGGACGTCTAAAAGTAGGTTTTCGTACTGCGCTTTGTGCTCTACGCGTGGGCGACATGCAGAGACCCGCTCTCTCTCCTTCACCCCCCACCCGAACCCTAGCCCCTCTCTTATATAAACCCCCTCCCTTCTCCTCTCCTCTCCTCCTCACACCACTCAAGCCACTGCCACCTCCACCTTCTCCTGTGATGGCCACGCCCTCCAGCCTCCCATCCCTGCAGCTGTAGCCGCGACAAGGAAGAGAGGAGCCGACGAAGGAGAATGGGGAAGAGCGAGAGCGAGAGAGTGCGAGGGAGTGAGAGCGGGGGAGGAGGGAGAGGACCGCGAGAGCTCGATGGAGCTCGAGGAGGAGCCGGTGAGGAGCTGCTCAAGCTCCCATAGCTACTGGAGCTACCGTTGCAAGTGGAGGAGTGAGCGGGGTGAGTTGCGAGGAGTTTCTGGTACTAGAAGTTTTCCACTATCAGATGTCTGGAGTGAAGTCCAGACGACTGGCGAGGCATCAGGACGTCCAGAGCTGAGGCCGGATGTCTGAAAGCACGTATCGCGCGAGGTACGTATCTTCCTGCGCCATGCATATCATAACGCAGAGGATGTCGGCTGACCATTGCATCTGTGGGTGTTCGTATGTAGGTGCAAGCTTTGGGAAGGCACGCGATGCGCTTTCCCAAGTACTTTTAGACATCTAATCACATCGTCAGACGTCCGGAGGTGCTTCCAGATGATCAGAGACCTTGTCTGACATCTGGAACTACCCGCAGATGGTCGCAGAGGGGTCTGGACATCTAAATCAGCCGCAGGAAGGGTAAGGTGAGTTCTGACGTCTTTTAAGACGTCTAGGATTAGTCCCAGACGTTTGATTTTGGTCAGTAACCACATTTTTGGCCTGTTTAAGGCCCAAACGGAATCGGATTTCTGCAAACGAAGTACGATTGTTTTCTACTCGAGTTCCTCTACATATTCATGTTGAGTATGTACTATTTTGAGCCCATCTAATGTACATTGGTCGTTGGTACAGGTTACCAGCTAATGGCGTGTTCGGGGCCCGCGGAGACGACAAGATCTGCGACACAGGCCCCCATTCCACCCGTGATACCCGGTAGAGTGGTTTAATTAAGTTGTTAATATTTAAATAAGAATGTGCTTGGTTGGAATAATCGGATTGAACTCTAGGATGTGGAATGAACCCTAGGGTAGAAATGAATGAGCCTGTTTGAGTTATACTGTTTACTTGAATGCTAGGTTAAGATAAATTGCTGGCAAATGCCTTTAATATAATTATGAGATGCATGTTAAAATATGAGTTGCCTGTAAGTAAATGCGAAATTGAACTGTGAAACCACAAGTTGCATGTTATGATTGAGAACTGAATTATGAAAACACGAGCTGCCTGTATATGGATGAGGAATGAGTTATGAAACATGAGATCTGGACCTGGATAAATGAGATGAATATGAGCATGAACCCTATGGGGAATTAGGAGTAGAACTCCTGTGGATGAAAGGAATATGGAATGTAGACAGAAAGTGTGCTGCCCCTTGTGTACGCGGTACCAAGGGGAGAAACTATTCCTCTTTAGTGTAGAGCGGAGCTAGCCTCCCTTGGGTTGAGACCCGGGGGTTAGGATTAGCCAACCTACACCGACTCCTGTTGGCCCTCGCGTAAGTGGTACCGAGGCATGCTACTAGTGTAGGGAGGGAGCTAGCCACCCCATGGGGCCTGGGGTTCAGCTAGCCACCCTACACTGACTTTGTTAGGCCCTTTGGGCAAACTAGGGTAGTCAGTCGAGGGTGCACGGACTGTGGAGGGGTGAGACCCCTGTTTGGTTCTGAGAGGGCAAGGCCCTATACTGTTCCATGCTGTACTTTAGGCATACCCGCCAACGGAAACGACTGACCGCATGTTAGTGCAGGGTAGCTTCCCATGCGCTTATCACATGTGTCGTAGTCACCGCTACATCTCGACAGTGACCTCGGGGTGGTTGACTGGGTGTAGGACTACCACGGGGGACTCTCCCATCCAGGAGAGCACCACGTGTACCTTCTACTGTACGGAAAAGATTGCAATCAAGATCGTTCCCACAAGGAACATGCAAGATCAAGAAATACCTGGATACTTTGAGAAATAGATGAACCAGAAATACATAAATGAGATAAATAGAAATGAGAATTAAACCTGTTGTTGTTTTACTGTACTTGCACTTAAATAATGTAAACACCACTCTACTCAGCGTTCGTTGACTATGTCTTTTCGTAACCCTGTTCAGGACCAGGAGTTAAGCAGCCCAAGTTTCCGGTTGCAGAGGGTGTTGGGCCTAGTCGAGCCCAGCCGTAGTCATTCTTTCAGCACTTTCATTTTCTCTACTATTGTAGTGAGTAATGGACACATAGTTTACTGTTCCTGTTACTTTCTGTTTCCTTTCCATTTTTTGTTGTTGTTGTGGTGGGATGTACTTTGTTTTGAGATAGTTGTTCTACTTTCTTTACTGCTTCATACTTTTTTTCTGCTTAGTTATATTGCACGTGTGAATTTGGTTTATTTTCTTACTCTTGGTTATTTCCTGTTGGACGACTAGGTCTTAGGATTAATCGAGGTGAGTCAAACTTGGGCCCTGTAGAGATCCGGGAATCAGGTCGTAACAATTCCAAACAAGCACATTCTTATTTAAATATTAACAACTGAATTAAACCACTCTACCGGGTATCACGGGAGGAATGGGGGCCTGCACTGCAGATCTCATCGACTCCGCGAGCCCCGAACACTCCATCGAATAGTAACCTGTACCAGCAACTAATTCACATCAGACGGGTCAAAAACAATAGGTACTCAACACTAACACGTAGAGAAACTCGAGTGGAAAACAACGGTACCTTGTTTGCGGAAATCCGATTCCGTTTGGGCCTTAAACGGGCCAAAAACATGGTTCTGTCCAAAATCAGACATCTGGGACTAGTCCCAGACGTCTTAAAAGATGTCAGATCTTACCTCTCACTTCCTGCGGCTGCCTCAGACATCCAGACTCCTTTACAACCGTCTGAGGAGAGTTCCAGAAGTTTGACCTTCCCTCTAGTCATCTGAAAGTGCCGTCGGACGTCTAGCGATGTGGTCAGACGTCCAAAAATGCCAGGAAAGGCGCATCGTGCGCCTTTCTAACACCCTGCTCCTGCATACAAAATCGCAGACCTATTATCAGCCAAACATCCCTGTGCTATGATTTGCATGGCGGAAAGTAGTGTAGGAAACACATACCTCTATGCGATAATATGCTTTCACATGTTCGGCTTCAGCTTCGGACGTCCTGATGCTTCTCCAGACATATGGTCGATGTCCCAAACATCTAATACTAGAAAACCAGTATCTAGAACTCCCCTACACAGCTCGCCCTGCTCGCACCTCCACCCTCAGACGATGCAGCGACAGCTCCAACAACTGCAGAAGTTTGAGAAGATCCCCACCGACATCCTCCTCTCTCCCATGAACTCCTCCTCGAGCTCCACCGAGCTCCCACGGCCGTCGTCCCTCTCCCCCACTCTCCTCTCATTCCCTCGCACTCTCTCGCTCTCACTCTTCACTGTTCTCCCTCGTCGGCTCCTCTCCTTCCTTGTCGCGGCTGCAGGAGAGACGGGAGGCTGGTGGAGCGTGGCCGAATGCAAGGAGAAGGTAGAGGTGGTGGTGGCTCGAGTGGTGGGGGGTAGAGTGTAGATGGGGGGTTTAAATAGGAAGGATTTAGGGTTCAGGGTGAGGGGATGGAGGAGAGAGAAAGACTGCGCACCGCCTGTGCGTAGAGCGAAAAGAACGTATGACATTTTCCTACTTTCAGATGTTTGGCCCTGATGAGTCCATTCTAATGGACTCTTGTTACGCCTAAGTAATTCTCTTTTAACATTGTATGTTTGTTAATATCTACATTAAGTTGTAGAATGATTGCATGCATCATTATTTAATTTTACATCTATTTTATCGCATTCTATAACATAGTATGTAATTAGTTTATGTTTCATGCAGGTCCCGCAACAGTGCACTCGTTACATCTTCTCCACTTAATCTATCCATCCGACTAATAATCAAGAAGAGCGAGGAGGATCAATGGGAAAAAGAACAAGGGGAGAAAAGATATTTTCCCCCACAAATTTCTCAACATATGGCCGGCCATCAACAACCTCACCAACAACACCAGCCATATTTAGTAAGGGATTTGAAAATCCCTCAACTTGCACCGGGGAGGAGATAAAAAGGAGGCGGAGAAAGGAGAGAAGGATCCATCTTCCCCCCACAGGGAACTGCATCAAGCGTGCACTGTGCACAACTTCCACCATCTTCTCCACTACCACCACTCATGCTCCAACCTCTCCAATGCCACCTTTGCCCGCACCCGCCATCACCAAGTTCTTCACCGCATCCTCCTTCCAGCGCCTAGCGCTCCCAGCAGGCGCGCACACCAAGCACCTCCAGCACTCCTGCAGGCGCGCCCCCTCCTACAGACCGCTCTAGCCACCTGCAGGTGCCTGCTCCTCCTACACCTTGCGCGCCCGCAAGTGCGCGCCTCAGCCTCCACCACCTTCAGGCGCACCACCAGGTGCCCGCTCCACCTTGCCTGCTCCCGCAAGCGCACCCTTCTCCACCGCCCGCCTTCACCTACCAGGCCGCACCCTACTGCAGTGCGCTGACGCCCGCTCACGCACCCACACCCCCAGTGCTTCTCCGTAGCCTGCAAGCACCGCCCTCGCCTCACCCGTGCCCCTGCAGGCGCCCGTAGGTGCTGCACCGCCCTCGCCACTAGGCACCCGCTCCAGCGCATGCGTTCTCCCTCCTTCTAGCGCCTAATGCTCCCCACAGGCGCCCGCACGCTAAACACCTCCAGCTCTCCTGTAGGCGCGCCCCCTCCTGCAGGGGCTTGCGCCATCACCTCTGCATCGCCCGCCCTCCTACTGCACCCGCAGGCGCGCGCCATCTGAAGCACGCCCTCCTCGCTGCAGCGCGCTTCCACCTCGCCGCAGCGCCTTCACAGTAGGGGCAGGCTCCTCCAACAGACTGGCTGTCCTCCTCCGCCTGTTGGCTGCCTCCGGCCATCTCCGTCGATGCCGCGGCCTCCATCGGATAGGTCTCATCTTCGCCAACCTTCCTAGCGCATCCACAACCCCGCCGATGCTCTCTCTCTCTTTCTCGCGAGGAGGAGAGAGAGAAAATGCTCTGTTTTCTATGCAATTAAAAATTATGGAAAATGCCATTGTCAAAGATACTATTCATTTATTTTCTAAATTAATATATTGCAACAAATTTGCGTGGACACCCCTTGCTTAATTTGGAATTACATATAATTGATTTCTCCTTATAAATGACAGACAACATGAGATATTGATTATAGTACATTAGTGTCATTAGTTAGGAGATTAATATTAACATTGTTTGCTATTACCAAGGTCATTATTTAGAATATTATATTGTGGCAATTTTGCATAAGCACCCTCATCTTCTTGATTAATTATCTATATTGAGAATTTGTGCTGGACATGAGAGCAATAGTAAGCTTGCACCTCTATTAATATTCCTGATTCCTTGATGCATTATTACTCATTTTTAATAGACTAATTCCTCCCTATGGAGATGACCTAACTCTTCATGGTTAGTTTTGAGAATTTAAATGTTTTGAAAAAGTGATTTTCTACCACGCGATTAAATACAACGACACATCATTTTATATTAAAGTTTTCAATGAAAATGAAGATCGCTCTTTCAGGCCCTTCATCCAGACGTCCGGACAGATGTCTGACAGTTACTCTAGACATCTTAAACACCCCAAACAGGCAGCGGGTCATTTCAATATCTATATACTATTAATAACTGTAAGCAATGTGTATTGTAGATGAAACTGATATATAATATGTCAGGTGGTGATGCAAGCAACGTAATAAGATTATTGTATGACTAGCTTGTGGTCAAGATACATGCATTAAGAGTTACATTGGTTGCATCATCAATGGAGTATGATATCACATGGAGCTACGTGATCATAAACGAATCATAAAGGTCGCATGATAGAGTTTTATGAAGACCTTGTTGACATTCATGAATTTCAAAACATTTTTAACAAACAGATATATCTCTTTAAATGCAAATGGTAGGATTTAGGTCACTGCCTGTCAAATGTCAAGACTAAAGATCACCTCACGTCGATTAAGGTAAATGGTACCTGGTACAAGGATGACCCATTTGTATTAGCTTCGCAAGTGCAACAAGTCTACTATCTTGAAGACAGGAAGAATGGTTCGCAGTGGCATGTAATACAAAAACATGAACACCGTCATATATATGATGTTCCCATCCAACTTGTAGAGCAAAGTGAGTTATCAAATGATGTAACACAAGCACCAAATGAAAAAGAATTCGATTATGATGAAGATGAACTAATTTTAGAAATCGATGAAGATGAGTTTCACAATTTGAATCAAGATGTTGTTCATCCTAAGTCTGTTGATGGTGATGAGGTCAACGACAATGCATTTGCGATAGTTGAAACAGGTGAAAGTGAAGGAAAGGATGAAACTTTATTTGAATATATTAGTTCCAGTGATGAATAGCTCTTAAGCAAATATACCATATATGAAACTTGATAGATATTTTTTGTAACTAATTGAATGGCATTAAGATACAATGTTAGCCATGGTTATTCAATGAATTCATATTTTTGTGGATGTGCTTTCACCAATATCACCAATTTGGATACTTCTCATGCATGTGTTCATTTTATTTTCAGTCCCTTCAGTTAATCATTTATGTGACGTATGTAGTTGTGGGAAAACACCTTTTATGTGATTTCTCTTGTAAAGCCGTAGAGGTCTATTAAGGTTTAAGATATTTAATCTAAAGTAGTGATCTTAAGAAGTTATTACAATAGATACTGGGACTCAGTTTAATTGTGTTGATTTATTGATTTCTGGGCATCGTGGAAGATACATATGAAATAGGTTTATGTATAGGAGCATATGACTTGGAAACATTGGAAGGAGAAAGAATACCAATGGCTTGGAATGCAATTAATCTTAAAAAATACTATACATAAGCATAAAAAGGAAACATAAAACTTCATTGCATTGTAAATAAATTTTCATCATTCTCGATAAAGATTATACATTTTAGAAGTACAGTATTATGAGTTAGACTTGCAAAATAAATTATTCAGCTAACAAGAAATGACAATTATAATGCAACAACTATATTAGTTCATCTTGATCATTAAAGGCTGTGAATAATTACATTGTTTCACTGGATGTGTTTGGATGTAGAATTGGGGTGTACCCTTTGGTCATTCTTATTGGCATAAGTTTTGAAAAAAAGTGATAAAATATCAGAAGGTTATGTCAGATTTTTGGTAGAAATTTGCCTCTTAATAATATTAACTACCTTCTCCTTTTATTCTTTATGTGTTTTTTTAATGTGGTTTGATTGTACGTTTTTAATATTATCAATTATATTTCATTAAATGACTAAGATCTTTTGTTTCTAAGTTATATTAGAGATTGCAAGTGCTCTTAGATGGACTTCAAAGGATTATATATTTTTAATTTTATTTTTTGAGTTCCAGCTTGCTTGATCTTTAATTGCACAATTTTGATAATTTTATTTTTTAGACTTTAATTCTTATTTTTATAGGATAGCAAAACACATTGGCTATTTATTTGTGAAAATGTAAGATGTTTTGGACATAAAATTTAATAGGAGAAAGTTTGAACACATGTTTCTCTTTTGCATTTTTTCATATCATCCAGTTCCGTTGAGGTGACTGTGTCTTTCAAAATATTTACTTTTTATCGTGATAATATTAGTTTGACTTGATTAAAAAGACAATCAAGGGAAGTAGGATAATCAATTAAATTATTTACGGTTGAGCAATTACATTTTTCTTTACTGACCCAAATACAAGATTTACAAATATTGTTAGAAACTATGGAAATAACAAAGTCATTTCTATTATTTCATTTGCCTTCCTATTTTCCCCTTTTCTATGTGGTAGTGGTGGTTTGTGTGTGTATTCAATTCTATGTTAGACTAAATTTTGCTAATGTAATGGATGTTTGGATCGGTTGAAACTTTTGGTTACTAACGAACATATCTTTTTTGTTTTAAATTATTTGATGGATTATTGTGTATGATATGATTAATATGGTAGTATGGATTATTATGTTATTTTTAAATAATGTAAATATGTAAGGTATCATCTCAAACATAAAACGTGTAGACATTAGTAGTTTAACTTTATAGCTATCATTTTCTATTATATATTTTTTTCTACAGTTATGGCATTCATAATATCTCTATTGGCGATGACAATGATATGTCTGGTTGGTGGTCCCTTTCCCTTGAAAAACAAGGGGAAAAGAAGCAAAAAGGGGCCTATTAGCTTCCAACGACATTCGCCTCAAGTTGTAACAAATATGATGGATCATGTGTCTTAAACTCAGGAAGCAGGTAATTTTAAATTTATATTTATTAATTTTAAATGGAATAAGACAATTGCATTATTTTTTAATCGTGTAAATTTTTTTGCATAGGAACATCACCCATGATTTCAACCCATTGCCGAGGCCCTACAAGACTATTTCCTTTAGAGAAGAGGAATTCAGCAGTGAGTTAGAATATGCTTAACATGAGCAGAGTTACTCGAGTAGCAAGTACATTGAATACTACTCCACTAGTTACCCCTGAAGAACAAGAGGCTACAACAAATGTAGTTGATAATGTCTTGCAAACTCAAGAACCAAGTAATTTGAAATTTACATATATTAACTTAAAATGTAATAAGATAATTTTATTAATTTTTAATCATCTACTTTTTTTCAATAGGGTTACTAGTCGTGGCTTCAACTCATTGCAGAGGTCCCACTAGGTTGTTAAATTTAGAGAAGAGGACTTTAGCGATGGGTCAAAAGATGTCGATCAACATCGACAAAAGAGTAGGAGGTCCAACTATAAGAGAGCAAGCTACGAGTCTTGCCTATGTTTCTGGTGTCATTACAAAGCACAATGCCTCATATGTTGTAACGAACGCGTGCCCCAGACGTCTTTTAAGACGTCTGGGAGGTGGCCCAGACGTCGGACCAGACGTCTGCGATCACATCCAGACGTCTGACCAGACGTCTGGGATCGTTGCCAGACGTCTAGAAATCCGTTAATTTCGACACGCGTGGGTCGTCTGCGCGCCTGAGCGCGTAGACCGGATATTCGCTTATTCCCTCTTTCCCTGCGGCTGCAGACGCCTGCCGCGTCCTCTCTCTCCTCCTCGCGCGGCCTTAAAAGGCCACGCGCTCCCTCCCGTCGTCTCCACCGTCTCCTCCCTCTTCTCCTTCAGCCAGTGAGCGTGAGCGCGAGCGCGAGGGCGGTAGCGGCGGCCGCAGTGAGCGCGGAGGAGGTGCGGCGTGCGAGAGCGGAGCTCTGCCGTGAGGGCGAGCTCACTGGGGCTGCTAGGGCCAGCCGGCAGAGGGCACGGGGGGCGCGGAGTGACGCGGAGGGGGGATTGCTGCGGTCTGAGCAGCAGGCACGCGAGGTGCGACGCGGGCAGCGTCGCAAGCGAAGGCCGAGTGGCGCCCTGATTCTGGAAGAATTTCCAGAATCAAACATCTGGGTTGATAGGCAGACGGCGAGGGCGACGTCTGGAAGACCTTCCAGACGTCTGAAAGGTGAGTTTTCCGTCTTCTTCTTCCTTCCTGTCGACTGACCGTACTGAGGGAGGGAGATGGGTGTGCGCAAGCTCGGTGATTCGCCATCCAACGCGAATCAGACGTCTGGCTGTTGTACCAGACGGCAGGAGCGACCTCCAGACGTCCGGGGTAACCATCGGACGTCTGGGAGCTAGGCCAGACGTCCCCGCAGACTTCTGGACGTCTGGGAAACCACGCTGAATAGGTAATTCTCTGATCCACTTTTTAAGACGTCTGGAAGAAGTTCCATACGTCTGATTTTGCACAGTGTCGTCGTTTTCGACCCGTTTAGGGCCCATTCGGGTTCCGTTTTCCACGATTCGAGTTGCGTTCTTTTCAGAATTAATTCCTCTACCCGTCTACAGTAGCTATACACTGTTTTGAGACACTCCTTGTGTTTGATCCTTGTGATAGGACCTCCTTCAGTTGCAGTCTTGGGAGTCGCGGAGGCACGCGGGATTCCCGATCATGCCCCCATTACTCCCGTTGTACCTGGTAGAGTGGCTTTAAGTTATTAATAAAATCTGTTAAAGTATGGAACCATAACTAGAACCTAGGACGTTGCATGAATCCTAGGAATGAGAAATATATGATAGCTCCTAGGTGTTGCATGAATCTTAGGGCTGGAAAACTAGATTGTATGATAGATCCTAAGATATGGCATGAATCCTAGGATGGGAAAAACTAGTGGAATGTATAATACTGCAGTCTTGGAAAATGGAAAGAGATATAAAGCTGCCTGTAATTTGAATTAACAGCTGCCTGTTGTGAATAAATAACGTGGTTGAGAACATGGATTGTAAGAATGTGAAACTGGAAAGTGAAACCTGGATGTTTGAGTAAAAAGGATGGAACCCTACAGGGAAGTAGGAGTAGAACTCCTGGAAAGTGAATGGAATAGTACTGGGGAAGTGAGCTGGCCCTTGAGTACGGAGTACCAAGGAGAGCGACTGTCCCCCTGTTTAGTGCAGAGCGGAGCCAGCCGCCCCAGGGACCCGGGGTTAGGACTGGCCACTCTGTACCGACTTGCTGGCCCTCGCGTATGTAGTACCGAGGAGAGCTACTAGTGTAGGGAGGTACTAGCTACCCCACGGGCCCCGGGGTTCTGCTAGCCTCCCACACCGACTTGTTAGGCCCGCTGGGGCAAACCAGGGTAGTCAGACGAGGGTGCGCGGATTGTGGAGGGGCAAGGCCCCAGTTTGGTTACTGTGGAGGGGTTGGACACCTGTTACTGAGAGGGCTGTACCCTAGACTGGTTCCGTGCTGTGCTTTGGGCACACCCGTTAACGAAAACGACTGACCGCGTGCCAGTACGGGTTAGCTACCTGTGCGTTTATCGTGCGTGCCGTAGTCACCATTACGTCTGTCAGTGACCTTGGGGTGGTTGACTGAGGGTAGGATCACCACGGGGGACTCTCCCGGCCAGGAGGGCACCACGTGCTACTTCTACTTTTTGGAAAAGACTGCAATCAAGATCGTTCCCACGAGGAACATTCGAGATCAAGAAAAAGATCTGGGGAATAAATGAAATAGTGAGACAATTGAAAGATGTGAATAAAGAAAGTAATAGAACATAACAGCTACTGTACACTCTACTGTTGTCTTTAGTTTTAGTTGCCACTCTACTCAGCGTTTTGCTGACGTGTTACACTCGTTACCTTTTTCAGGACCAGGTGTTGAGTAGCCAGGGTCAGCGGCTGCAGAGGACGCTGGGCTGAGTAGGGTCCAGTAGAGTTACCACTGTCTCTTGTACCTCTTTTGGTTACGTTGTAGTGAGTAGTTCTTGTTTCCGCTGTACTTTCTTTACCTGCAGTTCAAATTATATTATGAATGTTGTTCTACTGTTGTGGTGGTATATACTGTAGTAGTTTCTTTCCTTACTACTGTACTTTCTTACTGTTAGTTATATTCATGCTGAATGTGGTTTATTTTACTGCTCTTTTGGTTACTTCCTCGTTGGACGACTAGGTCTTGGGATTAGTCGAGTCGGTCCAGTTCTCGTGTCTCGTAGTGACTCGGGAACCGGGTCGTTACTCCGCCAAGGGACGATGACTGTGAGCGCGTACCGCACGCGTTTCTTGGAGCTGTCCCGCTTTGCAGTGACAGCGGTAGCCACTGAGGAGGAGCGCCTTTGGAGGTTCACCGAGGGGCTCCGGCCTGCGATCTGGGGGTATGTCAAACCCCTGAAGCTGCCTACGTTTTCGAGGGTGGTAGAGGCAGCTATGACTTACGAGGAGACCAACCCGTCCGCGCGAGACACCGACGGCGGGCGGAAGAGGCCCTTTCAGCCAGACTTCTCACAGGGCCGGCGAGAACGGAGACACGCGGCGTCTGCAGGAGAGTCGTCACGTTGTGCAGGGCCATCAGTGGCCTTTGGGGGCCCTCGATAGGGGCCAGTCACCAGCACCGGACCCCCGCCTAGTCGACAGCAGGGACCCACTGAGGGCGGGAGTCAGGTTCCCCTCTACTACCAGTGTGGCCAGCCGGGCCACGTCAGGAGGGACTTCCCATATAGGGCAGGAGGTCAGCAGATACTCCCCGCGCAGAGCACTGGAGGGTGCGCAGGAGGCCGCGGTTCCCAGGCGCAAGGAGGAGGACAGCAGTCGCGAGGAGGGTACCGGCCAGCACCTACCCGTCCGACGCAGAGTGTGGCTGCTTCGTCCGCACCTAGAGCTGAGGGGCGTATCAACGCCCTAACACACAGGGATGCCAGAGCTTTGAGATCGGTGGTAGCAGGTATGGTTTCAGTTTCTGGCAGACTCGTTTACACGCTTTTCGATTCCGATGCTACGCACTCGTTTGTCGTAGCCAGTTTCGCAGTTAGTTTGGACCAAGATTATACACTGTTAGAGAATCCGTTCGTAATCAGAGGTATGAGTGGTCAGCTATTTGTAGCTAAGGAGGTGTACACGGATTGCGAGGTCAGCGTCGGCGGACATAGCCTGCCAGCTGACCTGATTATGATCCAGATGGAGGACTTTGGAGTGATTCTGGGGATGGATTGGCTGTCCGCTTACCACGCCTTGGTGGACTATTTTGAGAGGAAGATTGTCTTCTCCATTCCGGAGTTACCTTCTTTCGAGTTTCACGGACAGCCAGTGGATGGAGGTTTCAGGTGCATTTCGGCACTTTGGGCGGCGAGACTTTTGAGCCAGGGGTGTGAGGGCTTCCTAGCTTGTGTGGTGGCGGAGCCCAGCCCTGTGGCAGACTTCCAGAGCATCCCGGTGGTCAGAGAGTACCCTGACGTGTTTCCAGACGAGTTATCAGGACTACCACCCGAGCGTGAGATCGAGTTTGAGATCTCACTAGTACCAGGGACCAGCCCCATCTCCACCGCGCCATACAGGATGGCACCGCTTGAGCTGCGAGAGCTCAAGTCCCAGTTGCAGGACCTTCTGGAGAAAGGTTTCGTGAGGGCCAGTGCGTCTCCCTGGGGAGCCCCGGTACTGTTTGTGAAGAAGAAGGATGGGACCCTACGTCTTTGTGTGGACTACCGACAGCTGAACAGGGTCACCATCAAGAACAGATATCCGCTGTCGAGGATCAACGATTTGTTTGACCAGTTGCGGGGTGCCACGGTGTTTTCCAAGATAGACTTGAGGTCTGGATACCACCAGTTGAGGATCAGGGAGACCGACGTCTCCAAGACAGCTTTCCTCACCCGGTACGGACACTACGAGTTTTTGGTCATGCTGTTTGGGCTGACCAATGCCCCCGCTGCTTTCATGGACCTGATGAACCGGGTGTTTAGACCGTACTTGGACCAGTTCGTGGTGGTTTTCATAGATGATGTACTCATCTATTCTAGAGATCGGACGCAGCACGGACAGCACTTGCGGATGATTTTGGGCACTCTGAGGCGACGCAGGCTGTACGCCAAATACAGCAAGTGCGAGTTCTGGTTGAGGGAGGTGACCTTCCTAGGTCATGTGATCTCTGGAGACGGCCTGGCGGTGGACCCAGCCAAGGTCGAGGCAGTGCTCAGGTGGGAGAGACCGCGTTCAGTCATTGAGATTCACAGTTTCCTGGGACTAGCTGGCTACTACAGACGGTTCATCAGAGGATTTTCGCAGATTGCGCGTCCTATGACACAGTTGACCTGGAAGGACGTGCCTTTCGCTTGGACAGACGCCTGTGAGGCGTGTTTTCTGGAGCTGAAGGAGAGGTTGACCTCGGCTCCCGTGCTCACCATCCCTAACAGTAGTGGCGGGTTCGTTGTGTACACGGATGCCTCTTTGCAGGGGTTAGGAGGTGTGCTCATGCAGAGGGGTCACGTTGTCGCTTACGCTTCGTGGCAACTGAAGCCCCATGAACATACCTACCCTACCCACGACCTAGAGTTGGCAGCTGTTGTCTTCGCGCTGAAGACCTGGAGGCACTACTTGTACGGTGAGACCTTCGAGATTTTTACAGATCACAAGAGCCTCAGATACCTTTTTGATCAGAAGGAGCACAACATGAGACAGAGACGTTGGTTGGAGCTCCTGAAGGACTACGACTACAGCATCTCCTACCACCCGGGAAAGGCCAATGTGGTGGCTGACGCCTTGAGCCGTAAGGCGCCCGCACGCTTGGCCAGTCTACAGTTGCAGAGTTGGAGCCTTTTGGAGGAGGTGGGCAGTTGGCGACCTCTAGAGTTACGAGGGTACTATGGGGCAGTGACGGTGACACGGCAGACTAGGCCAGAGCTGATGGACCGCATCATCACAGGACAGATGGCCGATCCGTACTTGCAGTCTTTACGCGACAGAGTACTGTCAGGAGATCCAGGTGACTTCTCTTTCACAGACCAGGTGCTACGTTTGAGGGGACGGTTGTGCGTTCCCAGAGACGAGGAGCTGTTGAGAGAGCTCCTGACTGAGGCACACGGTTCCAGATTCACCATACATCCCGGGAACACGAAAATGTACCACGACTTGAGACACGAGTTTTGGTGGAGAGGGATGAAGCGGGATGTGGGTGAGTTCGTGCAACAGTGCTTAGTGTGCCAGCAGGTGAAAGTCGAGCATCAGAGGCCTACAGGGCCGCTTCAGCCGCTTCCAGTGCCAGAGTGGAAGTGGGAGAGCATCACCATGGACTTGGTGGTGGGCTTACCTGCTACCCAGCGGGGACACGACGCAGTCTGGGTAATAGTGGATAGACTGACGAAGACGGCGCGACTCTTGCCGATCCGAGTCACTTTGGGACCAGCACAGTTGGCAGAGAGGTATATCCGTGATGTGGTACGACTACACGGAGTTCCGCAGGAGATCGTATCCGACCGGGATACCCGCTTTACGTCCCAATTTTGGGCTGAGTTTCAGCAGGCCTTGGGGATGAGGTTGAGGTTTAGCATGGCTTACCACCCCCAGACGGACGGACAGCCTGAGCGCACGATACAGACACTTGAGGACCTTTTGCGTGCCTGTGTACTAGACTGGAGGGGCTCTTGGGAGGAGCACCTGCCCCTGGCAGAGTTTTCATACAACAACAGTTATCACTCGAGCATCGGCATGGCTCCCTACGAGGCTCTGTACGGACAGAAGTGTACGCCACCCTTGAGTTGGGTTGAGGTGGGGACCAAGTGGGAGGTTGGCCCCAGGTTGATCCGGTAGAGTCAGGAGGTAGTTGAGCAGATCCACAGACGACTCCGCACTGTCAGGAGCAGACAGAAGAGCTACGCGGATCGGAGACGCAGAGAGGTGCAGTTTGAGGTTGGGGACCACGTCTTCCTTCGTGTTTCGCCCATGAAGGGCTTACAGCGGTTTGGGGTGTGAGGGAAGCTCGCGCCGAGGTTCGTGGGGCCCTTTGAGGTCCTGGAGTGGGTTGGACCCGTTGCTTACAGACTTGCCCTTCCCCCGCAGCTTTCTGGTGTGCACGACATATTCCACGTGTCCAACCTCAGGAAGTACGTAGCCGATTCCAGTCACGTACTGAGTCACGAGAGCGTCGAGGTGAGCGACGACCTGACCTACCTCAAGCGGACAGTACAGATTCTAGACCGAGCCGTCCGCAGTTTGAGACGAAAGCAAGTACCCCTGGTAAAGGTTTTGTGGAGGAGCCAGCGGTACGAGGAGGCTACCTGGGAGCGTGAGGCGGCAATGTGGGAGCAGTACACAGAGCTTTTCGCGGGTACATCTTTTCGGATCGGCTTCGGTCCTCTTTGAGTTTGTTATGGTTATTTGGACATCTTTTCCTGCACCCTAGTTGGCGCAAGTTTCGGGGACGAAACTTCCTTTGAGTTTGTTATATTGTAACGAACGCGTGCCCCAGATGTCTTTTAAGACGTCTGGGAGGTGGCCCAGACGTCGGACCAGACGTCTGGGATCACATCCAGACGTCTGACCAGACGTCTGGGATAGTTTCCAGACGTCTGGAAATCCGTTAATTTCGACATGCGCGGGTCATCTGCGCGCCTGAGCACGCAGACCGGATATTCGCTTATTCCCTCTTTCCCTGCAGCTGCAGATGCCTGCCGCGTCCTCTCTCTCCTCCTCGCAAGGCCTTAAAAGGCCACGCGCTCCCTCCCGTCGTCTCCACCATCTCCTCCCTCTTCCCCTTCAGCCAGTGAGCGTGAGCGCGAGCGCGAGGGCGGCAGCGGCGGCCGCAGTGAGCGCGGAGGAGGTGCGGCGTGCGAGAGAGGAGCTCTGCTGTGAGGGCGTGCTCGCCGGGGCTGCTAGGGCCGGCCGGCGGAGGGCGCGGGGGGCACGGAGTGACGCGGAGGGGGGACTACTGCGGTCTGAGCAGCAGGCGCGCGAGGTGCCACGCGGGCGGCATCGCGAGCGGAGGCTGAGTGGCACCCTGATTCTAGAAGAATTTCCAGAATCAGACGTCTGGGTTGATAGCCAGACGGCGAGGGCGACGTCTAGAAGACCTTCCAGACGTCTGAAAGGTGAGTTTTCCGTCTTCTTCTTCCTTCCTGTCGACTGACCGTACTGAGGGAGGGAGATGGGTGTGCGCAGGCTCGGTGATTCGCCATCCAACGCGAATCAGACATCTGGCTGTTGTACCAGACGGCAGGAGCGACCTCCAGACGTCCGGGGTAACCATCGGACGTCTGGGAGCTAGGCCAGACGTCCCCGCAGACTTCTGGACGTCTGGGAAACCACGTTGAACAGGTAATTCTCTGATCCACTTTTTAAGACGTCTGGAAGAAGTTCCATACGTCTGATTTTGCACAGTGTCGTCGTTTTCGACCCGTTTAGGGCCCGTTCGGGTTTCGTTTTCCGCGATTCGAGTTGCGTTCTTTTCAGAATTAATTCCTCTACCCGTCTACAGTAGCTATACACTGTTTTGAGACACTCCTTGTGTTTGATCCTTGTGATAGGACCTCCTTCAGTTGCAGTCTTGGGAGTCGCGGAGGCACGCGGGATTCC
Organism: Thalassia testudinum; assembly: GCA_037157565.1. Taxonomy (NCBI): domain Eukaryota; kingdom Viridiplantae; phylum Streptophyta; class Magnoliopsida; order Alismatales; family Hydrocharitaceae; genus Thalassia; species Thalassia testudinum. Next base: position 17,019,442 of record JAZHRO010000062.1, on the reverse strand, counting down.
CGATCATGCCCCCATTACTCCCGTTGTACCTGGTAGAGTGGCTTTAAGTTATTAATAAAATCTGTTAAAGTATGGAACCATAACTAGAACCTAGGACGTTGCATGAATCCTAGGAATGAGAAATATATGATAGCTCCTAGGTGTTGCATGAATCTTAGGGCTGGAAAACTAGATTGTATGATAGATCCTAAGATATGGCATGAATCCTAGGATGGGAAAAACTAGTGGAATGTATAATACTGCAGTCTTGGAAAATGGAAAGAGATATAAAGCTGCCTGTAATTTGAATTAACAGCTGCCTGTTGTGAATAAATAACGTGGTTGAGAACATGGATTGTAAGAATGTGAAACTGGAAAGTGAAACCTGGATGTTTGAGTAAAAAGGATGGAACCCTACAGGGAAGTAGGAGTAGAACTCCTGGAAAGTGAATGGAATAGTACTGGGGAAGTGAGCTGGCCCTTGAGTACGGAGTACCAAGGAGAGCGACTGTCCCCCTGTTTAGTGCAGAGCGGAGCCAGCCGCCCCAGGGACCCGGGGTTAGGACTGGCCACTCTGTACCGACTTGCTGGCCCTCGCGTACGTAGTACCGAGGAGATCTACTAGTGTAGGGAGGTACTAGCTACCCCACGGGCCCCAGGGTTCTGCTAGCCTCCCACACCGACTTGTTAGGCCCGCTGGGGCAAACCAGGGTAGTCAGACGAGGGTGCGCGGATTGTGGAGGGGCAAGGCCCCGTTTGGTTACTGTGGAGGGGTTGGACACCTGTTACTGAGAGGGCTCTGCCCTGGACTGGTTCCGTGCTGTGCTTTGGGCGCACCCGTTAACGGAAACGACTGACCGCGTGCCAGTACGGGTTAGCTACCTGTGCGTTTATCGCGCGTGCCGTAGTCATCGTTACGTCTGTCAGTGACCTTGGGGTGGTCGACTGAGGGTAGGATCACCACAGGGGACTGATGAGAACCTCATCATGAGCCATAACTAGCTCATTTTGACCTAATACAAAGGATAAAAGCTCCTACATATCTCAAGGAAAGGCTTAACTCAGCGAATCCTGAGTTTGAGAAGAAAACAAGTCATAAGGGGTAAAAATGCAATTTTACCAGTATAATCTGCATACAGGGTAATTCAGGGCCCAAACATAGGTCAAAGCAGCTTAATAAGAATAAAAGTGGGATGAAATGATCTAGCAAGGGCTACAGCAATTCCAAGAAACTAAATGATAATCTGTAACCCTAAAACAACCCACTTCAATTCACAAGGTTCGAGGCAAAGTAAAAATATAATAAACCCTCTAAAATTCATAGAAAAATAATCTCTAGGGTTTAGAACCTTCAATTTGGCCTTCAGAACCCATTTTGACCTACATTGAGAACCATGCCCAATTAATAACTTAATTTGGGTTTTTGCGTAAATTGACCGGTCAAACAAGGTTTAATATAGAAATGAAATTCACCATCAGATTCCTTAGGTCCTAATTAGTCATGTATAAAAACTTGAGCCTAAGAAGAAACCTCCTTGACCGACTTTACACTTTGGTCCTCATATATTTACTCTTTGGCCCTCAACTTTTGAACCCTCGCATTTTGGCCCCTAACTCTCCTTCGTTCTTTGCGATCAGGTCCCCCCTGCAAAACCTGCCAGCACCATGCTCCGGCGACCTTGCGCGGAGCATGGCGCCGCGCAGGGTGAGGTGGGGGACCTGGCAAGTAAACCAGGGGTGCCCTGCGTCGTCAGCCGTCGCAGGGACACCCCCCTGGTCGTTGTAACCCACCATACCGGCCGTGCGAACGCACGGACGGTATGGGTTCTTGTTTCCGGCCATCCTCCGGCGAGGGAGACACGTCGTCTCCCTCCGCCTTCCTCCCTGTTTGATCCCTATAAATACCCCCCGTTGCTCCACCGACCGGGGCAGCTCGGGTCTGACGGAGAAAACCCCCAACTTTCTTCTCCTCTCCCTCCGGCAGACGCCCACCAGCTCCGGCGGTTCCTCCTCCTCCTCCTCTTCGCTCTGCCGCAATACCAGCAGCAGAGACCTCCTCCCCTGCTCTTCCTGCGCCACGCCGTACCCAGCTGGCGCCTCTCCAGCCCTCTGCTCGCCGCCGCCCCTTCCCCTGGGCATCTTCTTCTCCGGCGACAGTCGATACGACTGTCGCCCTGCCCCGGCCCCTTTCGTCTCCGTAGCTAGGTCAGAACTCCTCCCCATCTCCCCCTCTTTCTTTTCCTCACTGTCTTTTATTTGATTAAACCCTCGACCGCTCCTGTTCACCCTCACCTTCTCCGCCTCCAGCCATCCTCCGGCGAGCCGCTCCCATCACCTCAGCAACCCACACGGCTCGCCGACCACCGCAGGACCTCCGCCTCCTCACCCTGATCAACCCCCGCCCTGCCACTTCCCCCACATCACCCTCTGCAACCCCACCAAACAAACCCATCCTCCGACCCACAGTCCGACCTAGGGCAGCCCTTGCACGCCGCCCCTCACCTCGCCACCACCCACACGAGCTTCGCCGCACCTTGGAGAAGCTCCTGGCACTTTCTGATTAGGCCGAGAGGCCGTTTTCTTGTGAACAGGCCACCCGACCTCCGCCGCCATTGTCGTGCAGGAGGAACTGCTTCCGCCTGCAGCTACAGGCGCGCCACGCTCAGCACCACGCCCAGATTCAACTCCCAGGCCTTGCGAGGCGTTTCGACAAAACACCAGGCTCGCAGCTAAGGCAGAAGGCTTCGCGTGACGCCGCAATCTCCCGCTGATTTCCCCGCTGCGGGCGCGCAATTGAGGTGGGACATTTAGTCCCACCTCGGAAAAGCCTGAAGAGTCGCAGCGATATAAGATGCAAAAGTGCTGGAGGCTTACTGCCTCAGCACACGGGGTGAGGTCCCCTTCACCCGCCCGGTTACCCGGCCTCGTCCGCGCTCACGCCCCGCGGACCTGACCCGACCCGACCCGACTTAAGACTGACCTGCACTCCTCGCCCACCACGCACGCCAGTGGGCCTGGACCCGGGCCTGACCCGAACCCGATTACCCGGCAGCTCTGGGAGAGCTTTCCTAAGAGTGGTTTCAGAGAGAGAGAGAGACGCGGGGGGGGAGGGTAGAGTAGGTTTTGCCTCTGACGAAAAACTCTGAAGTGTGCAGGCACAGGTGAAGAAGAAGAACTGCGGAAGAAGAAGGAAGCTGACTGTAGCAACAGGTAGTTTAAGTCGTCTGATTTGGAAATCAGACGACGTCCTGAAGGGAAAAGAAGAAAGACGGAAGAAGATCTGAAGAACAACAGAAGAAGGCGAGGCAGAGGAGAACACAAAAGAACAAGGGAAGAACTGAAAGAAGAAAAACAAAGAAGAAGAAGGAGATCTGAAGAAAGAAAGAAGAGCATCACCTCTGCAGAACAAAGAAGAAGAAGGAGATCTGAAGAAAGAAAGAAAGAAGAACATCACGAGGAGAAAACAAAGAGAACAACAAATTCTTTCCCTCTCTCTTTCTTTATTTTTTGTAAAAGAAACATGTATATCTCTAGAATACAACTTGCTCCCTGAGTTCGACCTCGGGAACTCTTTTATTTTCCGAGTAAAAAGTTTATATATTTGAAATGTTGGTAATAACTGGCTATACTACAACGTTATAACAAACTAAGACCCGGTTGCCGTCAGCGTTTCATTTTGGCGCCGTTGCCGGGGAGCAACGGCTATTCTAGAGGTAAACATTCCTGTTTCTTTTAATTTCTGATAATCTCCTCTCTTTTGTGCAGCTACAGGAACTCAAGAAGACAAGCAACCACACGACAACCACTCCGAAGACAGGTAAATTTTTCCTCTCACTATTAACCCCTAAACTCTAAAGAGGAAGAAAAGAAAAGAACAAGCAATATAGAGCTAACCTGTCTTCCATACTTAGTAACCATAAAGAGTTGCATGTTTTCAACTCATCACTCCTGCACACTATTAAGGGTATTTAAGGGCTAACACATTCTTGCTTGAGCCCTAAATTGCCCAACAAAGAGTTAAATGGACCAAGTAGAGCCAACATAAGGTCAAACATTAGGATTTCAGTAGAGACACACCCCTTAATCAAGAATTGAGGAAATCCAAAAGAGGTGTGCCCAAGCCATTGATTGAAAATAATTAACAAGAAAAATCCTAAACAATTGGCTCTCTCTAAACACTTGAACCCTAAAAGACAAGACCTGAAAGCTCTCAAAGAAAACAAGAGGTAAAGTTGACCCCTTTGGGTCAACCAACCTTAAATTAGGTCACTCTTTGCACTTAAAAAGACTAAAGTTCAAGTGAAACTTTAAGCACCCTGATCGTAAGCTAAAATTTGTAGACTTAAGAGGTCAAGATCCCCATTCTGGTCTACCTGGACCCGCAGTGACAAGAGAGGTCGGGTGGGGGAAACCCTGTAACCCGTGGGGACGCTCTACCGTGTAGGGGTCTTCGCGGGACTCTCCCTCTCTGGCTGCCCAGGTAATTCTCAGGTGGACGATCTTTCTGATCAAGGGGTCCATCTGCCCCGCACCTCTATAGTCACCCAACACATTTTTTGGGTGTCTTGATTGGGTCCAGCACCTTTTAATCTCATCACATCCTTCAGTATATGCTTGGAAGGAGGTCCTTGAATCCTCCTTTAGGAATTCACTTGCCCTGAGGTTAGGCCTCAGTTCCCTTGTTTATGCAGCACCACCACATTAATCTTTCCTCTGATACTCCCTTCTTCCATCTTGGCACAACATGAGTCTACATCGAAGCCTTTAATTCCACATCTTGATTCCACCACCTAATCCAAATATGCAGCCAAACCACCTAAGACTACCATTCAAGAAACCTGAATATCGGAGATCTATGAAAGATAAAATGATCGAGGATGCCATAAAATTCTATGAAAAAGAAGAAAAAACCTCAACACCAATAGGAGATATTCAGGTTGATGTCCCAACAACCACAGCCTTCATCATAAACTGTGCCCAAACTCTATTGACAGGAGCCATAAAAGGATCAACCCGAGAAGTTCTCCTAACAGGATACATTGAGATAGACAAATTACACAAATCTGAATACCTTCAATGCTTGACAAATCCTGTACTTTGGGAACAAAACCAAGATGCTCTTGAAAAACGGGTAGAGATGATGAGATTTTTAGAAAAAACTATCAACCAAAAATACCCGTATACACCAGAAACAAGGGATGAGTCATCTTGGAACAGTACTAAGAATCAATCCAGTTTCCCAGACCTCGGGATTGAGGCACAAGGTGGTTGTCGACTCCCAACCCAAATAGAAGATAGCATTAAAATAGGTTGGGAAGTTGCAGGAGAAAACAATGCTGAGCCAACCCTAGGCCATAAATCACCAAGCTTAGAACTCCAAGACTCCTGCAATAACAAGATTAGAATTGAACCTATGGAGGGTATAAATTCCACCCCTTATTTTGATAAGGTGACCCTCGAAGGTTATTCGGACTTAGGTTCTAATAATTCTACCCACATCCTAAGCCTAGAACCTAGATCTGAAACTTATTGGGAAGATTATGAGGCCCCTTATGAGAAAGATCAAATTTTTACAGAATATGATTCCGGGCCTCTATTTGATGAATATCCCTCTCCAACATCCTCAGGAAATCTGATCGATTTTTCAGAAAACATGCCAATTTATGATACAGAAACTGAGGAGTTGGATGAGCAAGGTTTTAATGGGGTCTATCCTACCAGCTTAGAGCTTGAACAGAACATCTTTTTGAGCCCAGAAGTGACATATAGGCTAGAACCCAGTCAGGCTGCTGATTCCACATCTGATGATTTGTGCTGTGGTGGAATTCATGATCATTTTCGCCAACTCTCCGACAATTTCAGATCTGACTATAATTGCGGAGAGATTCTCCTTTCTGAACACGCCAGGCCTATCTACGACCTCAGTTCTCACGACTCTGACTCCGACTCTGAGGTCCTGATTCCCGAGATCACTGATAGCACAGAATCATTCCTTTTCGATCCTCAGGAACCAAAAACAGAAAATGCCAAGAGTGATTGTAACCCAGAATCCAAATTTTTTCTCGAATCCGATTTCTTTCATCCTACAGACATTCTTCCGGCATTTGATAGTTACCCAGAGGACTCTCTACAGGAAACCACCTATCATCCGTCTCTAGAAGAGCCCTCGTACACAATGGCCACCTCATCCGCACACACAGAACGGATCAAAACCTCTTCCCAACCTCAACCTGCAACCGGACTCAATTTCTATTCAGATTCACCTCTCACCAAGCCGATTGCATTTCCACATCGGGTTTCGAACATTGATCAGACTACATACCGTGCTCTATCATTCTCTGATCACCCCTGTAGGGTTTCCGCGTCATTCATTGACTATTCTACAGGTCCCTACTCTGACCAGGCTGATTCGACTCAGCCAAACCCTGCGTTTACACTTCCACATCTATCTGAGCTTCATAGTTTATGGTGGGTTCCACACCTTTTTATCCACATCTATCAACCCACCAGATTGATTGGGTTTGGGCTGCATCATCAGCCTGTTGATCTGAACAAGCACCTGGTTGGACCAACCAGGCTCTTAATCAAGGTGCTTGTCTTACAAAACTCTGCTGATTTGACCATCCCCTCTCCATCGCATTTCCCGCTTGGCTGAAGGCATCAAATTTAGCGCTCAACGGGAGGCAGCCCGTCATTCTCTTTGAAAACCTGAAACTTGTTCTGACAGCTTTTTGCACTTGAAGTTCACACTTTAGGGCAGCCAACTCCACCTCAGGTGCTTGCATCTGAGATTCATCAAAACAGCCATCCTAATGTATGAACTTAGTTGAATAAAAACCCCTAGGTTGCAATGAGGACATTGCAAATCTTAGGCATGGGGGGGTAGGAAAGTACAAAAACTTGTAAGAAAAGGTTTCAAACAAAAAAATTCACATATGCCAAAAACGCCATAAAAATTAAAAAATTTTCGAAAAAGAATAAGAGGAAAAGAGGAGAAGGAAATTTTGTGAAGGAGAAGAAAAATAAAATGAAAAAGGAGCACAAAATTATAAGAAAAGGTGATAGTCATTAGTAAGGAACTAAGGAATTAACCTAAGTTCTAGACCTCATTCAAGAAAATAACTGAAAAGTGCACAATGAGATTAGTAAGAATGCAAACCTTAGGCATTCTTGAATAGACTCTTAGTACCCATTAAGATCTGGACACTCCTCAAGAGGTTGAGGAAAATGAAAAGCTGAAGTATTAGGTCTAAGGCTTAGGGAGTATTCGGCCTCGTTAACTAATTTTTGGTTTACGGGACTCAGTAACCTAAGCACCCTAATCTCACACACAGCCTGGTTCAGTAAGCGTAAAAATCAGAATCACGCAGAAGCGTCGCAAAAATCTGAAAAGAACACCTAGAATAGGAGCGGCCGATCAACACAAGTTGATTTGGACGAGTTCCCAGCGCGGAGAGGCGGGAAATCCCCTCGAAGATGCGTAACAAAATATCATCTCCTCGGTGCTTGTCTCTTAGGATATTTACATATCCTACTGGGGGCATGGAAGCACTCTACTGGTTCAGATTCCATGGATGGCATTATCTCGAAGTGTCAATTGCCAGGGTCTGGATTCGGCTACGGAATACCATGGATGGGATTATCTCGAAATCTCAATAGCCAGGGTTCCGGGGGTTGCCATGGGCGTTGCTATCTCGAAGCATCGATCACCAGGAACCCTTGAGGATTGATGATGGGAGCAAGGAATCTGATACAGACCGTGTTGAAAAGCCAATCCTAGGCTAGAACTAAAAAGAAAAAGAGAGAGAAAACTCTCCAAACAGAAAAACTTTCTATCTCTCTCTTACAAAACGCACTGCGAACTGAGCCAGGGCTAAAATCATTTCAAGCACGGGTGCTTTAACCACAAAGTCCAATAAACCTTAGGTTAGTTCTTGTGGGCCTTAAAAACCTTTGCTAAAAGACTGAGGCTAAGGCTAGACAAATTTGGATCTTGATTGGTACTAGAGTACCTTTTAGGCCTATGGTCAGCATTCTAACCTAATCTATGCTCAAATAAAAAAGGCACTTATCTAAAACTATTAAAAACTTCATGGTCTAGAACAAGGGTTGAAACCTTAAGTTTTTGCTAAGGGACTAGCAAAAGCTAGGCATGGGGGTATGATGAGAACCTCATCATGAGCCATAACTAGCTCATTTTGACCTAATACAAAGGATAAAAGCTCCTACATATCTCAAGGAAAGGCTTAACTCAGAGAATCCTGAGTTTGAGAAGAAAACAAGTCATAAGGGGTAAAAATGAAATTTTACCAGTATAATCTGCATACAGGGTAATTCAGGGCCCAAACATAGGTCAAAGCAGCTTAATAAGAATAAAAGTGGGATGAAATGATCTAGCAAGGGCTACAGCAATTCCAAGAAACTAAATGATAATCTGTAACCCTAAAACAACCCACTTCAATTCACAAGGTTCGAGGCAAAGTAAAAATATAATAAACCCTCTAAAATTCATAGAAAAATAATCTCTAGGGTTTAGAACCTTCAATTTGGCCTTCAGAACCCATTTTGACCTACATTGAGAACCATGCCCAATTAATAACTTAATTTGGGTTTTTGCGTAAATTGACCGGTCAAACAAGGTTTAATATAGAAATGAAATTCACCATCAGATTCCTTAGGTCCTAATTAGTCATGTATAAAAACTTGAGCCTAAGAAGAAACCTCCTTGACCGACTTTACACTTTGGTCCTCATATATTTACTCTTTGGCCCTCAACTTTTGAACCCTCGCATTTTGGCCCCTAACTCTCCTTCGTTCTTTGCGATCAGGTCCCCCCTGCAAAACCTGCCAGCACCATGCTCCGGCGACCTTGCGCGGAGCATGGCGCCGCGCAGGGTGAGGTGGGGGACCTGGCAAGTAAACCAGGGGTGCCCTGCGTCGTCAGCCGTCGCAGGGACACCCCCCTGGTCGTTGTAACCCACCATACCGGCCGTGTGAACGCACGGACGGTATGGGTTCTTGTTTCCGGCCATCCTCCGGCGAGGGAGACACGTCGTCTCCCTCCGCCTTCCTCCCTGTTTGATCCCTATAAATACCCCCCGTTGCTCCACCGACCGGGGCAGCTCGGGTCTGACGGAGAAAACCCCCAACTTTCTTCTCCTCTCCCTCCGGCAGACGCCCACCAGCTCCGGCGGTTCCTCCTCCTCCTCCTCTTCGCTCTGCCGCAATACCAGCAGCAGAGACCTCCTCCCCTGCTCTTCCTGCGCCACGCCGTACCCAGCTGGCGCCTCTCCAGCCCTCTGCTCGCCGCCGCCCCTTCCCCTGGGCATCTTCTTCTCCGGCGACAGTTGATACGACTGTCGCCCTGCCCCGGCCCCTTTCGTCTCCGTAGCTAGGTCAGAACTCCTCCCCATCTCCCCCTCTTTCTTTTCCTCACTGTCTTTTATTTGATTAAACCCTCGACCGCTCCTGTTCACCCTCACCTTCTCCGCCTCCGGCCATCCTCCGGCGAGCCGCTCCCATCACCTCAGCAACCCACACGGCTCGCCGACCACCGCAGGACCTCCGCCTCCTCACCCTGATCAACCCCCGCCCTGCCACTTCCCCCACATCACCCTCTGCAACCCCACCGAACAAACCCATCCTCCGACCCACAATCCGACCTAGGGCAGCCCTTGCACACCGCCCCTCGCCTCGCCACCACCCACACGAGCTTCGCTGCACCTTGGCGAAGCTCCTGGCACTTTCTGATTAGGCCGAGAGGCCGTTTTCTTGTGAACAGGCCACCCAACCTCCGCCGCCATTGCCGTGCAGGAGGAACTGCTTCCGCCTGCAGCTACAGGCGCGCCACGCTCAGCACCACGCCCAGATTCAACTCCCAGGCCTTGCGAGGCGTTTCGACAAAACACCAGGCTCGCAGCTAAGGCAGAAGGCTTCGCGTGACGCCGCAATCTCCCGCTGATTTCCCCGCTGCGGGCGCGCAATTGAGGTGGGACATTTAGTCCCACCTCGGAAAAGCCTGAAGAGTCGCAGCGATATAAGATGCAAAAGTGCTGGAGGCTTACTGCCTCAGCACACGGGGTGAGGTCCCCTTCACCCGCCCGGTTACCCGGCCTCGTCCGCGCTCACGCCCCGCGGACCTGACCCGACCCGACCCGACTTAAGACTGACCTGCACTCCTCGCCCACCACGCACGCCGGTGGGCCTGGACCCGGGCCTGACCCGAACCCGATTACCCGGCAGCTCTGGGAGAGCTTTCCTAAGAGTGGTTTCAGAGAGAGAGAGAGACGCGGGGGGGAGGGTAGAGTAGGTTTTGCCTCTGACGAAAAACTCTGAAGTGTGCAGGCACAGGTGAAGAAGAAGAACCGCGGAAGAAGAAGGAAGCTGACTGTAGCAACAGGTAGTTTAAGTCGTCTGATTTGGAAATCAGACGACGTCCTGAAGGGAAAAGAAGAAAGACGGTAGAAGATCTGAAGAACAACAGAAGAAGGCGAGGCAGAGGAGAACACAAAAGAACAAGGGAAGAACTGAAAGAAGAAAAACAAAGAAGAAGAAGGAGATCTGAAGAAAGAAAGAAGAGCATCACCTCTGCAGAACAAAGAAGAAGAAGGAGATCTGAAGAAAGAAAGAAAGAAGAACATCACGAGGAGAAAACAAAGAGAACAACAAATTCTTTCCCTCTCTCTTTCTTTATTTTTTGTAAAAGAAACATGTATATCTCTAGAATACAACTTGCTCCCTGAGTTCGACCTCGGGAACTCTTTTATTTTCCGAGTAAAAAATTTATATATTTGAAATGTTGGTAATAACTGGCTATACTACAACGTTATAACAATAAAACCCGGTTGACCCAACGCCTTCAGGGACTCTCCCGGCCAGGAGAGCACCACGTGCTACTTCTACTTTTTGGAAAAGACTGCAATCAAGATCGTTCCCACGAGGAACATTCGAGATCAAGAAAAAGATCTGGGGAATAAATGAAATAGTGAGACAATTGAAAGATGTGAATAAAGAAAGTAATAGAACATAACAGCTACTGTACACTCTACTGTTGTCTTTATTTTTAGTTGCCACTCTACTCAGCATTTTGCTGACGTGTTACACTTGTTACCTTTTTCAGGACCAGGTGTTGAGCAGCCAGGGTCAGCGGCTGCAGAGGACGCTGGGCCGAGTAGGGTCCAGTAGAGTTACCACTGTCACTTGTACCTCTTTTTGTTACGTTGTAGTGAGTAGTTCTTATTTCCGCTGTACTTTCTTTACCTGCAGTTCAAATTATATTATGAATGTTGTTCTACTGTTGTGGTGGTATATACTGTAGTAGTTTCTTTCCTTACTGCTGTACTTTCTTACTGTTAGTTATATTCATGCTGAATGTGGTTTATTTTACTGCTCTTTTGGTTACTTCCTCGTTGGACGACTAGGTCTTGGGATTAGTCGAGTCGGTCCGGTTCTCGTGTCTCGTAGGGACTCGAGAACCGGGTCGTTACATATGTCTCTAACGCTAGGAAGATGGCTTCATCAGATATTCAAATATGTTTAGATCATATTCAGGTAATGTGCATTATAATGTATCAATTTTATTTCAAATGTTTAATGTATAAATTTTACTTGTAATTTATTATTTCCTTTTCTTGTAGAGTAAGGTCAACGTAATTGGACTTGATTCAGATCGTGATAAGGTTAACCTGGTCATGTCAGGAGTTAAAAGGAAAATGAGAAATCATAGATATAAGGTAAGGAAGGAGTATCATTTAAAAGGGAATGATGCCAAGCCTCCTGAACAGACTAATGCAAAATGGGTGAAGGCAATGACAGATTGGAATAATCCTGTGTATTTGGTAATATCATCGAGTAAAAAAAAATCACAAATAAATATTTTTCCTTTTCATATTTGATATATATCTAATGATTTCTTTTTTTTAACTTTTATGAAAAGTGTGCGAAGAATACAGAGACTCAGAGAAATCCTATGAAAAATCTCCGTAGTACATAGTTGTCTAATATCTCTCCAAGTGCAGAGAACTAAGTTAGTAAATTTATATTCATATATTTTATATTGGTCATATAAATGATTGAAATAAGAGTATAGAAAATAATATTTATATTTTTGTGCAGAGTACGCAACACTTAGATGTTGCAGAGTGCAAGAGGATATTTCTTTTTTGTGAGACCCACTTTCGACCTACTCCAATAAGTTCGACTGATCCAGACTCGATTACAGGATTGGTTGGTAAATGGTCTAGTGAAACAACTAAGGCAAATTATGTAAGTATTATTAATTTATAGAAATAAATGTACTTATATGTTTGTGTATATTATAACTATTATATTTTTGATGTTTGTAGTGTGTGATGGTATGCATACATGATAAGAGGCCATTCAAAATGGCCAACTGTAAATTAGAATGATATTTGCAATATCATCTTAAAAACTAAACACCGATCATATTACATATTGGACTTGGATATAACTCGAAGCCTATTCACACTCCTTAAGGAAGTAAAACAAGGCATCAATTGGAAGATGAACTCATGAAACTCAATCGCAATTGGAGAGGATTAAGGAGGAACGTAAAAGGGATGTAGAGGACAGTAAAAGACAAGTGGAGGAATATAAAAGGCAAGTAGATGATATAAAAGGGAGGCAGAGGAATATAGAAGGTTTATGGAGGAAAGGATGAAGAAGATTGAGTCAATTATTAATTCTCTGATTCACTTGATATGAATTCAGGTAATTACTAATTATAATCATTGTCTAAATTTTATTTACAAATTATATTAGTAATTCGGTAATTTTGTTGTGAACAACATTATTTGCAACACAATCTCAGTGACATTAGAAGAAGTGATCTATAGGTTCAGATGAAAAAATAGAAGAGTCATGATTGTAATAGTTTTAAGTTAGGTTAGTATAGTATTAGCTTAAGAAATTTTTGGTATTAAACAAATATATTTACGATGATCTTATATAGTGTTCGTATTTAGATTATTATTTTTTTGTTTAGTAAATTTTTTTATGTAAAAAGATGATTTCAATTTTTTTTTTTAATTTTGAGTGACACAAATATTAGATGTGATTTCATCGAAAAATATATTTTTTTATAAGTGTTGTGATTATAGTTGCAAACATATTTATTAAATATGAATAGTGTTAACAGAAATGAATGACATTTTATATGATCTAAGATGATGCTTACATTTCTTGTAAAGCAAGTTAAAGTTAAGATGATATTTAAGTGTCTTTAAAAGTAACTAAAAGTAACGTTTAAATGTTGTTGTATGGTATATAAGTAAACGTTTAAATGTCATTTAAAAAAGTATAATATGATATGTAAGAATCTTTAAAAGTTATCTAAAGTAACCTTCAAATGTCATGGTGGAATATGTAAGAGAACATTCAAACCTAAGCAAAAGTTGTATAAGATGGTATTTAAATATTGATGAAAGTTATCTAAAATGATGCTTAAATGTTATAGTAGAATAAATAAGTTAACATTTAAACGTCACTAAAAGAAATATAACATAACGTTAAAATGTCTTTAAAAATTACCTAAGGTAACATTTAAAAGTCAATATATAATACGTAAGAGGACGTTTAAACGTTATTAAAAGTTATATAACATGACATTTAAGTGTTGGTAAAAGTTACCTAAAATGACGCTTAAACATCCTAATAGAATTACTAAGGTGACGTTTTAACATCACTGAAAGAGATATAATGTGACATTTACATGTCTTCAAAAGCTACCTAAGGTAACATTTAAACGTCAATACAGAATACATAAGAGGATGTTTAAATGTTTTTAAAAGTTATATAAGATGACGTTTAAGCATCAGTGATAGTTACCTAAAATGACGCTTAAACGTCATAGTAGAATAAATAAGGTGACGTTTAAATGTCACTAAAAGGGATATAACATGACATTTAAATGTCTTTAAAAGTTACCTAAGGTAACTTTTAAACATCAATATAAAATACATAAGAGGACGATTAAACATTATTAAAAGTTATATAAGATGACTTTAAGCGTCAGTGATGGTTACTTAAAATGAAGCTTAAACGTCATAGTAGGATAAATAAGATGACGTTTAAACGTCACTAAAAGGGATGTAACATGACGTTTAAATGTCTTCAAAAGCTACTTAAGGCAACATTTAAATGCCAATATATAATACGTATAAGGACGTTTTAACGTTATTAAAAGTTACAAAAGATGATGTTTAAGCGTCGGTAAAAGTTACCTCAAATGACATTTAAACGTAATAGTAATAAAAATAAGGTGACCTTTTAACGTAACTAACATGGATATAACATGACATTTAAATGTCTTCAAAAGCTATATAAGGTAACAATTAAATGTCAAGATAGAATATGTGAGAGGACGCTTAAACGTTGTTAAAAGTTATATAAGATGACGTTTAAATGTCTTTGAAAGCTATCTAAAGTAACGTTTAAACATCATAGTAGAATACATAAGGAGACGTTTAAACGTCACTGAAGATTTTCTAAAACTTAAGGAAAAGTTAAAGCGATGCTTAAACGTCTTCAAAATTACTTAATGTGATGTTTAAATGTTATCTTACATAAGATATGGTGATGTTTAAACATCTTCTGAGTTATTCTTTAGCGATGTTTTAATGACGTCGAAAGATAGCTAAAATGACGTTTGCGTAGGTTCAGTTACGTGGTTGAACTTTTAAGAGAAATTTAAACGTCACCTTAAATGTTATAGGCGATATTTATTTAATGTCAGTAAAAATATTTTAGGTGACGTTCGATTTTAAATGTTAATATAGACCTAAGACGACGCATCTAAGGAAGCATTTATGGTGACATTTTTTTAACGTCTATAAAAACTTATGACAATGTTTATTTCAATTGTGATGACATTAAATAAACGCCACCTTAGGTCCTTTTTTGTTGTAGTGCAATAATTGGAATAGTATAATTTGTACAATATGTATGTGAAAAATTTTAAAAAATATTGCTAAATAAAAATTACCTAGCTAAAAAAAAAGAGTAATAAGTAACAAACAATGTCGTGGCAAAGAGAGGGGGACAAGGGAGAGAGGTGGGAATTTTTGATACTTGTAAAGCTCTCATCAAGTTACAGTATATGTTGATTCAATATGCCTATTATGTATATTTTCGTTCATCACACGTATTACAACATGATCATTTAATATAGGATTGCACGTCAAATAAATGATCCATCTTTTTTGTAATACAGCAAATCAGTTGTATTACAACAATATACTTATTTTAAATGTTGCATGCCAATCGTTTAAGCATCTATGATGCAATACAACAAAACATTGTATTACAATACAGTCATGATCATTTAATGCAAAACTACACATCAAACATTCAATCATCTTTTCTTTGCTCAATACAGAAAAACATATGTATTACATCATCTTTGATTAACTCAATAGTTGCATATTAGTAATATAGGGTTGCACGTCAAACAAATAATCCATCCTTTTTTGTAATATAGCAAATCAGTTGTATTACAACTATATACTTATTTTAAATGTTGCATGCCAATTGTTTACACATCTATCCTGCAATACAGCAAAATACTGTATTACAACACAGTCATGATCGTTTAATGTAGAACTACACGTCAAACATTCAATCATCTTTTCTTTGCGTAATACAGAAAAGCATATGTATTATATCCCCTTTGATTAACTCAATAGTTGCATGTCAATACCAATGTGGTCTTTTTTTGTGTGTATGATCTTCATCCAATAACTATAATAATCTTTGAATCAACTCTTAATTAACACGCAGCAATGAAAGCTTTATTCCAGAGTTGTATGTCAGTGTTTCACTAATCTCCTTTTCATATAACACACTAAATAGCATGTATTACAAAATTATCTCACAATACATCATGTAATTTATTGCATTTCTATTCTGTAATACATCAGAAATGTAACACATCGTTCAACTCTACCATGTATTACAATGATAAGCTACATTATGTTTTTATTTAGTTGAGTTATATCTAATACAATTAAGTTCAGTTACGTTGAATTGCAATAATTGTTTATTTTTTTGAATTTTTTTAGCATAATTTCTAGCATGCATTATGTAGTAATCATTTTATTATTTTCAATTATGTCATTATTTTATACTAATGCATAATTATATTACTTTCAATTTCCCATCCAACTATTATTGATGTTGAAGATTCCGACGATGACTTATCTTCCAGAGATGACATCCATGTTTCAAAACCTACAATCGGTATGAAATTCAATTCTATATTAGAAGCTAAGATATTGTATGAACACTATGTTATCTTTCGCAGTTTTAGTATTCGTAAGAGCGATAGTTTTCTGTAGATAAGATCACCAAAGAGAAGGTTTTATCCTATAAGAAATTTGTATGTTGCTTCGAAAGTTTGTCAGAGAGCTCCATTGATGTTTTAAGTAGTAAATCAACATCATTTGCGGATCCTTTTCCTGATTCCATTTCACCATCTAAGAAGAACATGAAGAAGAAGTTTGGCACCAATAGGACAGGCTGTTTAGCCAAGATGACCATAAAGTTGGATTTTTCCACCAAGTGGGTGGTACAAAAATTCAACGACGATCACAACCACCCAATTTCCCTTCCCAAGTAAAAGGAAATATCTGAAATCGATTAGGAAGATAATAGACCATACAAAAGTTATTCTTAACACAATGTCTGACGTGGATATTCCCATCAATAAATAGATAGCCTTCATTGCAAAACATGGTGGCATAGGTGATCACGTAGAGAACATTGTAAGGGACATTTACAACTTGAACAGGAATGAAAGGAAGAGGGTTTCAAGTCTCGTCATAGATGATTTTGAGTACTGTAAGAAGTCCACACCTAATTTTTTTCATGATTACGTAGTCAATGAAGAGCAATGCTTAAATAGTTGCATGTGGATCAACCCCGTGTCATTACAAGATTACAAATTATTTGGTGAGGTATTATCCTTTGACACAACATACAACACCAACAAGTACAAACTTATATCTGCCACATTTTGTGGTGTAAACCACCACAAGATAACAATTATTTTTGCTAATGGATTGTTAATGAATGAGTGAAAGGAATCTTTTGAGTGGTTGATTACTCACTTCATTGAAGCAGTTGGTACACATCCATTGTCTATAGTCACTTATCAGGACCCTTCCATTCATGCTACAATTTCATCTTGCTTCCCAAATTCTGCACATCCTTTTTGTGCATGGCATATTGTCAATAAATTCAGCTCAAAGATTGGATTTTCAAATGATTATGGTGGTGCAATCGCAGAGCTGAGTGATTTGACATGGCATATAAAAGATCCAAATGATTTCGATATCCATTAGTAGACACTATTGAAAAGTGGAACCTTTCTGGTAATAAATGGCTCAATTCAATATTAGGCATCAGAAGTAGGTGGGTTTTGGTTTACATGTGCAATAGATTCTTTGCTAGAATGAGAACAACTCAATGAAGTGAGAGTCTACATTCATTTTTAAATAGCTCGATAGCGAAGCAGAACACCTTATATGAATTTATATGCAGGTTTCAATCAACTTTAAATAAGGGAGAACAAGAATGCAATGGATAATGATTCTATTATGAGACGTCTCATGCTACACACAACATGGAATGTGGAGAGGTAGTTTGCAGACATCTATACAAAACCTATATTCTTTGAAGTACAAAGGGAAATTAACGATTGTTTGCTTCTTAATGTTGTTGATACATCCATGGATGAACCTGGATCAAAGTTCAACATCTCAACTATTGGATCCATTTGTGATAGCAATGAAGTTTCTTTTTGTAGTTCGATGAATGCATATCGATGTGATTGCAAGTCAATGGACTTTTTTGGAATCCCTTGTAAACACATTCACCGCCTTGAAACACATGAACATTTGCAAGTTGGATGATTCTTATATACTTTCAAGATGGAAGCATAGCATAAAGAAATCATGTGCATATCCTATTTACAAAGTTTTCGACCACAAAGATGATGCCAAGGAGCTCCACCACCTTTGTTCTAATCTTATAAATGAAACACTAAAGTACAAGGATACATTTGCCAAGGCTAAGAAACTACTTGAGCTTGCTACTTGTGAGATTCATAAAATGATCAAGGAGAAAGTTTCAACCAATGAACTTCCTTTTTCACTATCTATCAATTTATCCCCGCTTGGTGGCATAAAGATTAGAGAACCCAAAGTTGCAAAGACGAAGGGTAGTGGTAACAGTGGAAGACCAAATTAGGCAACAGTCGATTGAAGCTCATTTTAGAACAAAAGCAAGACAAAGGTCATCAGTGCAAGTTTTGCATGAAGTTTAATGTTGGACATGACTTGAGGAATTGCTTGAAGAAGCAATCATCTTCGGCTATCGAATACCTCAAGTAAGTTTGTTTTTTTTTTTTTGTCTCTATCTCTCATATAGGTTTGATAAATATTGTAACTAATAATTTTTTTTATTCATTGAAGGGGGACAATCAGTATGAAGATCCAAGATTTGAATTGGAATGATTACAATCTTTTGGATGTTTTTTTTCTTTTCAAAGCTCTGTAGTTGTGAACACTTTTTTATTGTGAAGATATTTTATTTTGTTAGTTTCTATGATATACACTCTTTTCGAATTCTATTATACCATTTGTTTTTCTTATTATATTAATATATCATAGTTGACTGCACTAGAAAATGTGTTAAAAATTGTATATCTCCTTGGTTACTTTTTGTAACACTAATTTAAACTTCTATATTATGAAGATTTGTAATACAAACTTTATTTTGCATTACAATAATCATTTGTAATTGTATTACAAGTAGGAACATCTTTTTGTATTACAATTAAAAGTATTAGTATTCTATACTTCTTGCATAGATCCACATACTTGTATTACATCTATTCACAAAGAGCATTTTCAATAGTTCAGTGTAACACAAATATCATTCATATCATAACATCCATGTATTGCAGTTACCAAACATGTAAATTTTCATAATATATAAGCATTTTAAGCATTTTAACAAAAAAATGCCAATTACCTATTACAAAATCCCTATGAACAAGCATTAAAATTACAAGAATAAGTAATCATTCATATTGTGGAATATATCCACAAGGTATCCTTGAATCATATACACAGCATCATTCATTCTATGAAACCTGAAAAAGTAAACTTTATGGATATAAATACAAGCTTTTAAACATTCACTGATGATCAAAACCAAAACATGTCAAAATCATGTTCACATGGTTGCTTGTCACAAGTTCATTCATTCAAAAAGTACTTTACACCTCTAATGAACTAATGTTTTTACTTGCAATACCGACTTCATAATACCAAGTTCCATCACTTCTTCCTATCCGTAAGCAACAATCTCTACTCTGAATTTCCTTATGTCAACATAGTCAAATCTGATTTGTTTATCTTCATAAATCATCTCCATATATTTCAAAAGATAAATCCCACAATCTATACTTGTCTCTTGTTGTTGCAGTACATCTGTAATGAATTGGATCTTCTAATCTCTTGTATTGATCGCTAGCATGTTTACTGTGAAGAATTTTGTTGCAATCTCTTTCTGCATGCATTAAAAGAGCATTGTAGTTAGAGTTTATACTTTCTATTTGGACGAAAATCTTCATTAGTTAGTTATGTGTATCTTACCCATCTAAATGCTTCTTGCTTACTTCTCCAATTGTTTGGCAATGAGTTGTAAACCTTAAACTCGTTGGTCTCGAAGCAAGTAACAAGTAAGATCCAATGTCTAGGTAAATGTAGTGGAAAAAATGCCTTCCTAATGACACCATAGGTGCTTGGCCTAACAAGGAATATTTCCGACAATGTATCATGCTCATCCCTTGTAAATGTATTTGCCTTATTCTTTATCAGACTCTATAGGTGTCAAACATTAACCATTTTGTTACTCTTGTATCGTAATTATAAAAGATATAATCACTATATTACATTACCATGATTGTTAGTAATGCAAGGAAAAATGGCGCCTCTCCTCCTAACAGCATGGGGTTCTTGAAGAAAAGATAATCCATATATGTATCTATAATCTTCTTGGTCATCAAAACCAAATAAACTGTATCACAACAACATGATAGACATTTTTTTACATTTTTAAGATGTTTATACTTTCTATTTGATCACTATGGTCATAGTTTATTACAACATTCATCAACTTTTAAATTTTTGAAAGTAATATATGTATGCACATTCAACAAAGGAAAGAAAATTGCATTACAACAAGAGTAGATTAATGTATTACAATTATATATCTATCCAACGTTATGATTTCATATCTGTATTTTTTGTCTAATACAATATTTAATAAAACAAAGTATCATAATTAACTTCAAGATCTGTCTATTAGAGGTAACTCTGAACCTGCAATACAATTGTACGTTTGTGTATTACAATTTTACAATTATTTAACCTTGTTTTATTCAGTATCATCATGCTATAATACAACTATCAACGTTACTCTCAATTATTCAAAAAATTGTATCACATCAACATGATATATTTGAAAATGGAGTCTATAGTTTGGTTTGTTCGTATCAAAGCACTTACAATGAAAATCAAATGAACAATGATTTATTCACATTGTTAATGTAGCATATATTTTATTGAACTAGTAAGATTACACTTTGAAAAGTAATGATTTACCGTGTCCTCAACCATTCCTCCATAGAGTAGGTTGTGTATATGTTGCACCCTGCAGTAGTTATTCAGCGTCGTATGATAATTTATATTTAGCCTGCAATATATTGCATTACATTTATTCTTTTGTCCAAGTTAACAAATTAAAGGAGGTAGGGTATGTTTTGTATGTATTCTTACTTGTTCGCTAAATCTCAGAGAAATGCCTACATTACCATGTTCACCTCCTCACTAACTTGATGTCACCCATGGTAATCGTCATGTGGATTGCATAGATACTACACATGTTATAAATATATTATAATTTAAAGGTTAGGTGTCATTGATATAATTATAATCGTGCAATCATTGTTAGCAATGGTTGTCATATAAATGATCTATAAGATTAATTACTTACCGCATCACTATCAGCATCTTCGTTTGCAGGTAACTCAGTACTTATTTTCCTTGGTTGCTCACTTGCAGTTTTCGCCTCTCTATCACTCTCTCCATTGTCTTCAATTTTGTGTACCTCCTTTTCAACATTCTTCTGCCTTTGTGTCTTCTTATGTACCTTCTTTCCTTGTTGTTCTTCACCCTCAATTTCCTCCTCAATGTTCCTTGCCACATCGTCAAGCTTTGACTCAACCCTTGTCTTCCTATTTTTGGTTCTTTGTTTGATCCTCCCTACCATTGAGCTTGTTGTTTGTCCTTTCTTTTTTGTGGTCCCTCCTTCATCCATTTCAATCTCCTTTACTTTTTTTTTAGTTCCTCCCTCAGCCTTGGATGTAACATTGCTATCCTCCATTTCTTCTCCCTCATTCCCGTCATCCCCTTCCCCATCCTCACCATTATCCTTCTCATTTTCTCTTTCACCACAATCCTGTGTCTACCCCAAGTCAAATGATGGGGCTTCAAAATTGAAATCCAATTTTCTTGAGATTTGCTTGTTTGCCTCTTTTTCAAAAGACCTCTCTGATTCTTGAATCCCAATTTCCATTTTTTCCTTCTAGTTTCTATTCTCCACCACCAACCTCTCGTTCTACTTCCTCACATTATTAATCTCCACCTGAAGCCTCTCTAATCTCTTGTTTGCATCCTTGAGCCAATCCCTCAGAGCCTTTATCTTTGAAGTGCAGGTCTCTCTCCTGCAAGGTCCTTCCTCAGCTGTTACATCTACTCTAAGAGGTACGGAATCAACTAGAGCATTAATGATTTGAAAGGGCTTTCTATATAGAAAACTCTTTGTTTCAAATGTCTCAAAAGAGAAAATGTAATCATTTGCTCCCACTTTGAACATCTCATTCTTTTCAGGTATGATATTTATTGCAATATGTAAAGTATTTTACAAATTTTTTACCCTTTTAGTTCATACAAAAATGTATTACAAATAAAATTGTTTGGTAAGAACATAATGTAACCAACATACCACATCATCTTCAATGTGATTCATGTCCCTCAGTTTTACGATGGTTTGACCCATCCACTTCCTCAACCTCAATCTCAGGTCCCTGTTTATGTATGAATCTTTGAAGCAGTGCTCCAACATCCACACTTGCATATTATTCCAAACATTTAAATGTATTAATAGATAACCATAATGCATTATCATATTTAACTCTATCTTTATATATTATAATACTTACATACAAGCAAGCCACTGATCCATTTATGTAGCCAAGTGAGCCACATGATGTGTTCTCCTTCTTGGAAGCAAGTCTCCTTGCCATCTCCCTCACCTTGAACATTATGAACTTAGCCACCACCGCAGACCAGTTGAAGTACCTCGTGTCCTCAAGTGAATCGATGTAGTTTAGCAATATTCGAGGGAACAAGTACCCCGAATCAGGGAATAGGAATGTCGTGAACATTAGGCATATCAGACTGGTAACAAAAATGTGCATGGACCTATTGTTGCCAAATTGATAATAAGTCTGAACTATTGGTTCTATGTTTCTACTTTCCAGGTGTCTCATCTTTCTAAATATTGTTTCGTGGCAGTAGCTTTGCCATGGTAGGCTCTTGTCATTCACCTTAATCTTGTACCCACTATTGGGTATTCCTGGTATGAGCCCAATATCCTCATTGGAGAATTCTATAATTCTCTCACCTAATAATAACTTCCTATCCCCAACATATCATTTTATCATCCATATTAGAATTTTGGTGTTGACGTTTATCTGACTTACTCCTATGAGATGGTGGAATGTTGTTTTCTCAAGGAGTTCCTTTTGCTTGTCACTGAGTGGGTGCTTATTAAGGAAATCCTTAAAATGCTATATGTAGCACCTATGCGTGACCTTTTCAGCATTTATAAAATGTTATCGTAATTGTACAATCAAAAAGTAACATAAGTGTAATGCAAAGATGTAATACAAAAAAGTCATACAAATAGTTATGTCAAGAGCAAGGCCCAACTTAAATATTTCAAAATAATATGCATGTTACTTTCAAAACATAGATCTTGTAATACAAAGATATATCTATCTAAGTTAAATAAAGGCGTAACCTTTTTTCTTTTTTTTCCCCTCATCCATTTTAGAACCTTGTGACTTGTCGTGTACTTGCGACGTACTCCCCTGATCTTGTTTCTCTTGGGAAGTTGTATGTTCTTCCCTTGCAGTAGATTTTATTGCCTCGCCCATGTTGCTTGATTCCTTGCTTTGGTCCATATCTCTCTATATTAGACACAGCAATGCATGTTAGAATTCATTGATTATTTTTGTTAGTCTTTTGTGTTATAATAGTATTGTGTTTTAATCATCTTCAATAATCATGCTCATCTTACATTATTATTTACACATTGCTATACATTACGATGATCATCTTTGTGCAAGCATGCTCTATTTTTATTCGCACATTCTATATTTTCATCTAAATGTTTGACCAAATCACATATAAGAAAATTTGCTTAGATGTCAGGTCCTGTATGAAACCCTGGAATAATAACTTCTTATTTTTCATAATCAACTTCTAGCAAGATATTTTAGATTCAAACATAATATACGATGACATGTTTTTACTTACCTCGATCGTTGTCTTTGTTTGTGGCTATTCTTGTCCTGATGCTTTCCTCCTTCGAGAAGCTTGCAATGGAATGAAGACAAAGGATCGGGTTTGTTCGTCTATTTGCAATTATTTACTTTTCAAACACATTAACTATCACATCTCTAACGCACCTCATTTCCCTCAAACATTAGTTCCTTTTTTTTAATTTTTTTGTATTACACCTTTGTATTAGTTTCCAACGCGCTATATTCTTTATTTGAACATTTATTGCTTTGTATTACAACTTTGTCTCTTATGGCAGTACTTGCTTTGTCATAACTTCTTTTGTCTTTTTGTTGTATTACAATTATGTTAACTTCTGTTTTGTTACAACTACCATGTTTTTCATTACAATTCTTAGTTTTTTTGTTACAATTAATAAGGTCAATTGTTACAATCATCCGTGTTTGTTTTTACAACACATATTTAGGCTTGTTACAATCATTTTCATTTCTTTAACTCATTTGTATGTATTTTTGTTGTTCTACAAGGATACATGAGATCTTCAGAGTTTTTATTGTTGTTATCCATTATTGAAAGTTGTATTACCATTTTAAAATAGCCTATTTGTAGTAGTGCTTAATTTTCGCATTAATAGTGCTCCTTTTTTTTAGTATATTTTTAACAGGTTATGAATTTATATCGTCTATTATTGGTAGATTTCTTTATCTTTGCTGCAAGACAAAACAACTGAGGTTGTATTTGGTGGTTTCTATTTTAATCTTCGGATTATTTTTGGATGTCTGAGATCTTGTGCTCATTTCTTATTTTATAGGCATTGTGCTCACTAGATAGGCCCCTCATATATATATATAAATGATATTGTGGATGTTGGTGCTAGAAAAATAGATGTTTTAATTACTTTTTTAAATATTACAACTTAAATATTACCACCTTTATTAGGAGAAGTTAAAAGCAAAACAAAGTCTTAGAATCCCTAAACAATAGCACTTGAATCTCAAGCCTGCAAATAGGATTATAGAAAATGATGAGATCTAAATCACATTACCCAATGCAAATCAATTATCAATAACTCCTGTCAAGATTCTTTAGTTAATTTGCACTCCACTTTAAAAATGATATAAAAAATAAATTGAAATATATGATTATACCTCAGTACTTTACTTGAAATCAAAGCTTCTAATTGTTATTTTGAATATATTTTATGATATTGAAACTTTTAATATCATGTTGGATTATTAGCATGCCATGTCTTTTGTTTCTTTTTTAAAATTTTAAGAGGCAAGTTGCCTACTGGAGGGAGGGAGGGAGAGAGAGAACTCATGGGATGAAACGAACAAAGGGAAGGGGAGAGAGAAAGAGAGTAAGGGATGAAACCAGAGGGAGGAATCGACATGTGTTTGTCGAAACCCTGCTTTAGTATATTAGTATAGATGATTTTTATTTTTTTAATTTTAGTGTTAGCAAAATCAATGACTACAAAAATAAGTATATAGATTCAAAATTCCAATAGAACGCATGCATTAGTGCCCCAAATAATACAAACAATGACCTTTGATAAATAGTGCAATCATGTTCAAGTAATGCCCCAAATCCTATCTTTTTAAGGATGAACACATACTCTTTTTTTTTTTTTTACAGTAGTCCCACTTTATAATTGCATTTTCGTAGGGTACTTGAATCTATGAAATGTTTGCCTAAGTAATTTTAGATGAAATAAACTATCTATGTTTTCTAAGAGTCGTTACAATCTTATTTAGTTTGTTGGCATATGTCTTTTATCAAAATTGTATAAATGGAGAAGTACAATTAAATTCAGGTAATTTTTTCATAGTGAGGTGTAGACTTGATTTACTAGTCTATATCTATAATCTATAATATAACTAAAGGAAGGTGCACTCCCCAACCTTTTGCCACATCACCCCCACATCACCACCTCTCCTCTCCTCCAAATCCATGCAATGTTGGATTTTAGAGCCTAATTACATTAGTTGGGATGCAATTGATATATAATTGATAAACGCCAGTTTATCATCATTCTTATGCATTAAAACAAACCTAGCTCTTAGGTTTTTGCTCCGCAAATGGGTTTTTGGGTTGCATTTAGGCATAAATTAGGTTAGGCATGCATTTTACTTCTTATTCTCTTTTTAACATGTTTTTGTGAGTGTTAGGGATAAATAGATTTTCAGATCCCTAGAACTCTACCACTCGAGAAGGCAATTGGTGAAGGAGAAGCTCACACCAGCTATAACTCAGCTTGATCCAGCTCACCATAGCTGGAATCCAGCTCACTTGAACTAGGGTTAGCTCATCTTAGCTCCATTTAGCTCATCTCATCCGAATAGCAGCTCAAGAGAGCTCATCTTAGCTCACCTTAGCTCAAGTCAACTCAGATCTAGCTCAACTTAGCTGAATCTAGCTCATCTCAACTCCCATCAGTTCACTGGGAGCTCTAGCTATCTCAACTGAGTTGACTGGAGTTCACCCCATCTCAGGTCCAGCTACATCTAGCTCCACTCAACTCCAGCCAACTGAAGATGACTTCATCTTAGCTCAGGAAGCTCAAGTCCAGCTCCCGGGGACTCAGCTTAGCTCAACTGAGTTAAGCTAAGCTACCTTTGCTACCTCAACCAACTTGACCCTCCCCAGGAACACTAGACCCAACTCACCTCAGCTCCTTTTGGTAGAAGCCAGCTTACTTTATCTTGGCTTAGCAGCTAACAACGAACTAGCAAGCTAAGCCAGCTAGTAGCTCCATGTCACCCTCTTCAGTAGCTACCAGCTCTGGTTCAATTCCAGACTTCCTCTGTCCAACTCCTCTCCTCAAACCCTAGCTCCCATTGCCTCCTCCTCTACTCCATTACTAGCTAAGCTTAGCTAAGCTCCAGCTCCTTGGGCCATCCATCACCCTAAAGTCCAACCTAACTACCTCTACCTCAAGCCCACCTAAGCTCCACCTAGTCCACTCTAAGTTGGCACCAACCTTAGCCATCTCTTCACCCCTCAACAACCACCAAAAGGCACCTCCAAGTTGGCACCAAAACCACCCTTAACCACCCATAAAAGTGGCGCCAACTCTCCTTTGATCCCATCCCCACACCTACCCTTTCCAATCCCTATCCACCCTACACCTCACCTTCCTTCTAGAAGCCTTCAAGTTGGCGCCAACCCATGGCACCCTTCCATGGTTGGTGCCACTTTTAGGTGACCTTTGGCCACCATAACCACCACCCATCATGCCATTTAGGTGGTGCCAAATAGCCCCCTCCATTGGATCATGATAACCACCCCTAAGCACCTTATAAGTCCATCCTAACCCTACATGTGTCCACGCCAACCCCTTCCCTCCTAAACCCTATAAATACCCTACCCTACCACCACATAATTCCCATCCTCCAGTCTAATTCCATCTTACATCCACCATAGCCCATGGCCAAGGAGAAGGAAGAAAGAAGAAGATTAAGGGGGCATATCACCTGCCCCCTTGATGCCTTCTTCTCATTCCTTCACCTTGTGCCAAGCCAAGGAGGAGGAGAAATTCTTCATCAAGGAGGATGGCCAGGCAAGGGAGAAGCACTTAGGGTGGGCGTCCACCCTTGAGGAGAGATTTAGGGCACTTCCCCCCCAGGGCTTGCCTTAGAGGACACCATTTTGACGGAACTGTAGAAGGAAGGAGTTGGAGATCTTCTTTTCAAGTCCGGGAGCTACTAGGCTTGGAGCAAGAAGCCTCCAACTCTTCTTCACCATCATCATCATCAGGACCATTAGTTTTCTTGTACTTTTGTACCTTGATAGTTGTAGGAAAAGCTTTCCTCTATTAGGGTTTTTTGTAAAACATTTTTTTTTGAATCCTAATTTAAAGTTGCCTTTTTTGTAATCTTTGTTGTATTTAATTGCTTTGTTTTCTAGCACTTTTCACTCCCTTTCCCTAATTACTCTAAGCCTCCATGTGCCTGAAGTGAGCTTAGGGATAGGAATTAATTGCCACCTAGTTGTTAGCTTAGTAATTATAGGTGTTAGTCTTTTCCGCCAACAAATTCAAGTGTTCCCGTTATTTCAAAATCAAAAAAAAAAAAATATCATATATTTAAAAGATCAAAAAGAAAGTTGATTTCCATTTTCCAAGCAAGAGATTTGGTTTGCAAACAATTTGGCCTCCTTGGACGACCTTAGATACCCCACTATCTAGGTTATAAATTTTAAAAACGAAAGCGGATTTACGTGCTACGACTAAAACACAATTTTAACAAACTACACATTTTTCGCAACACTTTTTAGTGCCGTTGCCGGGGAGGCACGGCTTTGCATTCATTTAGTCTTTTTTTTGAAGTGGATCTCATCCCCTTTTCTCTTTTTCTCTCTCGTGTGTGCAGGAACTACAGGAAGCAAGTGGGATTCTTGAAAGAACTTCAAATTCCTTGTCTTCTCGTGATTTCAAGCTGGTTCATCTTCTCTTGTCACATAAAGCCTTAAAACCTACCAAAAAAATACTAAACTTGGCTTTCAGGATCCTATACATTTTAATTAAGTGAAGTGGTGCAAATTAAAACTCATTTTTTGCTTGTTTGCACCATCAACACCACTCCACATCAAGTGTTGGTGTTCTGATTTTCGGATCCAAACTTCTGTTTGGATTTCAAAAATCAATTTCTGACACTATGGACCTCCTAAAATTGTGAAATTTCACCCAGTGATTCCAGATCAAGTAAGGAACTTTTGTTCCAAATTTTAGAGAAATTGGATTTATATTTAATTTTTAACAATTAGTGGACTACAGGGGGGTCACACTCTCTAATCTTCCTATTTTTCTAATGTCTGAGAAATTTTAAAATTTTTATACTCATTCAATTTTTTTGAAATTTAGCTTTTGGGAATCCTTGTGAAATTCTACACCTCACATAAAATCACCAAAATTTTCTGAGGCCAGTGGTGGTACTTAAAAGTCCAAAATACCCATAGGTATCATTTCTAGAATTTGACACTAGCATAAAGAAAAATTCTTTAAAAATATCAAAAAAATTCTTAAAATCCTAAAAAAATCTTTTCTGAAATTCTTGTTTGATTTTCCATAAGGTGGTGGTGTTGTTTGATTTGTTTGGACCACTACTTAATACAGAAAGCCTAAAACATATTCATTGGTAGTTAATTTTCTATCTCAGGACTAATTAGATTAGGGTTTTCCTTTCATTTTCTAGAAACCCACTTCAAAGGAAATTGATCTTCACTAATACAACTTGTTTTCCTTTGATTGTGGAACTTGAAACTTGGTTGAACTCTTAAGAAGGAAACCTTAAAACACACTAACTTAAATCCAATTCTAAAAGACAAGAAATACATTAAATTGTGTGATGTTACAAACGCACGGATTCAGACGTTTTTAAGACGTCTGGGAGGTGTCCCACACATCTGGAACCCCTTCCAGACGTCTGGGATTCGATTATTTTCGACACGCGTGTTTCGTCTGCGCGCCTGAGCACGCAGACCTGCGAGCATCTCTCTCTCTCTCTTTTTCCCTCTCCCTCCTGCGCCCTCTGTCCCACTCTCTCTCTCCTCCTCGCGCGGCCTCAAAAGGCCACGCCCTCCCCCTCACTCCCGTCACCTCCACCCCCTTTCCTCTTCTCCTTCCAGCCGGTGCGCGAGAGCGAGTGTGAGTGAGCGGCGGCAGCGACAGCCGTGGTGAGCGTGGGAGGAGGTGCTGCGCGTGGGAAGAGGCGCTCGGCCGTGAGGGCGAGCTCGCCAGGGCTGCTAGGGCCGGCCGGCAGGGGAAGCAGCAGACGTAGGGTGACGCGGGAGGCCTGCTGCAGCTCGACCAGCAAGCAGACGAGGCGCGGCGCGGCCGTGCGTCGCGGGCGGAGGGCGAGTCGCGCTCTGATTCTGGAAATTTTTCCAGAATCAGACGTCTGGGCTTCCAGCCAGACGACGAGGACGACGTCTGGAGAACTGTACCGACGACTGAAAGGTGAGTTATTTCCATCTTCCTTCCTTTTCTTCGACTGACCGTACTGAGAGAGAGAGGAAATGGGTACGCTCAGGTTCTGATTCGCCACCCAACACGAATCAGACGTCTGGCTGCAGTGCCAGACGACTGGAGCGACTTCCAGACGTCCGGGGTGACCATCGGACATCTGGGAACTAGGCCAGACGCCCCCACAGGCTTCTGGACATCTGAGAGACCACGCAGAGCAAGGTAACCCCTGATCCACTTTTTAACACGTCTGGAATAAGTTCCAGACGTCTGATTTTGCACTATTTCGTCGTTTTCGACCCGTTTAGGGCCCGTTCGGGTTCCGTTTTCCGCGTTTCAAGTTGCGTTCTTTTCGGAATTAAATCCTCTACCTGTCTACAGTAGCTATATACTATTTTGAGAAACTCCTTGTGATTGATCCTTGTGATAGGACCCCGTTCCGTTGCAGTCTCGGGGGTTGCGAAGGCACGCGGGATTCCCAACCACGCCCCCAGTACTCCTGTTGTAACCGGTAGAGTGGCTTTTAAGTTTACTAGTATAATCTGTTAAATTATGGAGCCATAAATAGAACCTAGGACATTGCATGAATCCTAGGAATGAGAAATAGATTGAATGGTAGATCCTAGGGTGTTGCATGAATCCTAGGGTTGGAAAATTAGATTGTATGATAGATCCTAGGATATGGCATGAATCTTAGGATGGGAAAACTAGTGGAATGTATGAATACCGTAGTCTTGGAAAATGTGGAAAGGAAATAATAGCTGCCTGTGAATTGAATTAACGGCTGCCTGCTATGAATAAATAAACGTGATTGAGAACATGGATTGTATGAACGTGAAACTGGAAAGGGTGAAACCTGAATGTGCTGAGTTAAAAGAGCTGGAACCCTACGGGGAATTAGGAGTAGAACTCCTGGAAGGTGAATGGAATAGAATTGGGGAAGTGAGCTAGCCCTTGAGTACGGAATACCAAGGAGAGCGACTGTCCCCCTGTTTAGTGCAGAGCGGAGCCAGCCGCCCCAGGGACCCGGGGTTAGGACTGGCCACTTTGTACCGACTTGCTGGCCCTCGTGTACGTAGTACCGAGGAGAGCTACTAGTGTAGGGAGGTACTAGCCACCCCACGGGCCCCAGGGTTCTGCTAGCCTCCTACACCGACTTGTTAGGCCCACTGGGCAAACCAGGGTAGTCAGGCGAGGGTGGGCGGACTGTGGAGGGGCAAGGCCCCTGTTTGGTTACTGTGGAGGGGTTGGACCCCTGTTACTGAGAGGGCTCTGCCCTGTACTGGTTCCGTGCTGTGCTTTGGGCGCACCCGTTAACGGAAACGACTGACCGCGTGCCAGTGCGGGTTAGCTACCTGTGCGTTTATCGCGCGTGCCATAGTCACCGTTACGCCTGTCCGTGACCTTGGGGTGGTTGACTGAGAGTAGGATCACCACAGGGGACTCTCCCGGCCAGGAGAGCACCACGTGCTACTTCTACTATTCGGAAAGGACTGCAATCAAGATCGTTCCCACGAGGAACATTCGAGATCAAGTGAAGGATCTGAGAAATAGATAAATTTTGAGATAATAGAAAGACGTAAATAAAGGAAGAAAGAAAATTAAAATAGCTACTGTACACTTTACTGTTTCTTTAGTTTAGCTGCCACTCTACTCAACATTTTGCTGACGTGTTACACTCGTTACTTTTCAGGACCAGGTGTTGAGCAGCCAGGGTCAGCGGCTGCAGAGGACGCTGGACCGAGTAGGGTCCAGTAGAGTTACCACTGTTCTCTTGTACCACTTTTTTTTTGGTTCCACTGTAGTGAGTAGTTCTTGTTTCCACTGTACTTTTCTTTACCCGCAGTTCATATTATGTTATGAATGTTGTTCTACTGTTGTGGTGGTATATACTGTAGTGGCTTCTTTCTTTACTGCCATATTTCCTTACTGTTAGTTATATTCATGCTGAATGTGGTTTATTTTGCTGCTCTTTTGGTTACTTCCTCGTTGGACAACTAGGTCTTGGGATTAGTCGAGTCGGTCCGGTTCTCGTGTCTCGTAGGGACTCGGGAATCGGGTCGTTACAAGATGGTATCAAAGCAAGGTCGTCCCGAGAAGTGAATCAACTGACTGCAAAATAACCAATTCACATGTCTATAACTAGAGTAGCCACCACAACATATCTTTTGACATGAACTCTTAGACATTTTTGTTAGGTATCATTCCATATTGACGTGTTTCATTTTGCTTCGTGTCTCCATTGTAGGAGATGCCCCGTCGTGGAACTAGGAGGGTGGGCCGCGGCCGCGGCCGAGGTTGGGGCCTGAGGGACAGATGTGTCGGGCTTGGAGTACGTACTACCCCTCCTCTTCTCCTGAGCATACCGTCTCCGGACCTCTTCAAACTGATTCGAGAGGTGGTTCGAGAAGAATTTCAGCTTCCACCTATCTCGCCACCCCCTCCTCCCCCTTCCGAGCGTACGACAGGGGAGTTGGTGGTGGAACGAGATTTCCACCGTCACACTAGGCGTGTTAGGAGAACTCAATGGAGACACGTGGCCTCCGCAGGAGAGCCGTCACATTTTGCAGGGCCATCAGTGGCCTTTGGGGGCCCTCGACAGGGGCCAGTCGCCAGCACCGGACCCCCGCCCAGCCGACAGCAGGGACCCATTGAGGGCGGGAGTCGGGTTCCCCTCTGTTATCAGTGTGGCCAGCCGGGCCACATCAGGAGGGACTACCCGTTTAGGGCAGGAGGTCAGCAGATACTCCCCGCGCAGAGCACTGGAGGGCGCGCAGGAGGCCGCGGTTCCCAGGCGCGAGGAGGAGGACAGCAGTCATGAGGAGGGTACCGGCCAGCGCCTGCCCGTCCGACGCAGAGTGTGGCTGCTTCGTCCGCACCTAGAGCTGAGGGGCGTATCAACGCCCTGACACACAGGGATGCCAGAGCTTCGGCCTCAGTTGTGGCAGGTATGGTTTCAGTTTCCGGCAGACTCGTTTACACACTTTTCGATTCCGACGCTACGCACTCGTTTGTCGCAGCCAGTTTCACAGTTAGTTTGGACCAGGATTATACACTGTTAGAGAATCCGTTCATAATCAGAGGTCCGAGTGGTCAGCTGTTTGTAGCTAAAGAGGTGTACATGGATTGCGAGGTCAGCGTCGGGGGACATAGCTTGCCAACTGACCTGATTATGTTACAGATGGAGGACTTTGGAGTGATTCTGGGGATGGATTGGCTGTCCGCTTACCACGCCTTGGTGGACTGTTTTGAGAGGAAGATTGTCTTCTCCATGCCGGAGTTTCCTTCTTTCAAGTTTCACAGACAGCCAGTGGACGGAGGCTTCAGGTGCATTTCGTCACTTCGGGCGGCGAGACTTTTGAGCCAGGGGTGTGAGGGCTTCCTAGCTTGTGTGGTGGCAGAGCCCAGCCCTGTGGTAGACTTCCAGAGCATCCCGGTGGTCAGAGAGTACCCTGATGTGGTTCCAGACGAGTTACCAGGACTACCGCCCGAGCGTGAGATCAAGTTTGAGATCTCACTAGTACCAGGGACCAGCCCCATCTCCACCGCGCCATACAGGATGGCACCACTTGAGCTGCTAGAGCTCAAGTCCCAGTTGCAGGACCTTTTGGAGAAAGGTTTCGTGAGGCCCAGTGCGTCTCCCTGGGGAGCCCTGGTACTGTTTGTGAAGAAGAAGGATGGGACCTTACGCCTTTGTGTGGACTATCGGCAGCTGAATAGGATCACCATCAAGAACAGATATCCGCTGCCGAGGATCGACGACTTGTTTGACCAATTGCGGGGTGCCACGGTGTTCTCCAAGATCAACTTGAGGTCGGGATACCACCTATTGAGGATCAGGGAGACCGACGTCTCCAAGACAGCTTTCCTCACCCGGTACGGACGCTACGAGTTTTTGGTCATGCCGTTTGGGCTGACCAATGCCCCCGCTGCTTTCATGGATCTGATGAACCGGGTGTTTAGATCGTACTTGGACCAGTTCGTGGTGGTTTTCATAGATGATGTACTCATCTATTCTAGAGATCAGACGTAGCACGGACAGCACTTGCGGATGGTTCTGAACACTCTGAGACGACGTAGGCTGTACGCCAAATACACCTAGTGTGAGTTCTGGTTGAGGGATGTGACCTTCTTAGGTCACGTGATCCCTGGAGACGGCTTGGTGGTGGACCCAGCCAAGGTTGAGCCAGTACTCAAGTGGGAGAGACCGCGTTCAGTCACTGAGATTCGCAGTTTCCTGGGACTGACAGGCTACTACAGACGATTCATCAGAGGTTTTTCACAGATTGTGCGTCCTATGACACAGTTGACCCGGAAGGACGTGCCCTTCGCTTGGACAGACGCCTGTGAGGCATGTTTTCTGGAGCTGAAGGAGAGGTTGACCTCGGCTCCCGTGCTCACCATCCCTGACAGTAGTGGCAGGTTCGTTGTGTACACGGACGCCTCCTTGCAGGGGTTAAGAGGTGTGCTCATGCAGAGGGGTCACGTTGTCGCTTACGCTTCGCGGCAACTGAAGCCCCATGAGCATACCTACCCTACCCACGACCTCGAGTTGGCAGCGGTTGTCTTCGCGCTGAAGACCTGGAGGCACTACTTGTACAGTGAGACCTTCGAGATTTTCACAGATCACAAGAGCCTTAGATACCTTTTTGATCAGAAGGAGCTCAACATGAGACAGAGACGTTGGTTGGAGCTCTTGAAGGACTACGACTGCAGCATCTCCTACCACCCGGGAAAGACCAATGTGGTGGCTGATGCCTTGAGCCGTAAGGCGCCTACACACTTGGCCAGTTTACAGTTACAGAGTTGGAGCCTTTTGGAGGAGGTGGGTAGTTGGTGACCCCTGGAGTTACGGGGGCACTGTGGGGCAGTGACGGTGACGCGACAGACTAGGCCAGAGCTGATAGACCGCATCATCACAGGACAGATGGCCGATCCGTACTTGCAGTCCTTGCACGACAGAGTACTGTCAGGAGACCCAGGGGACTTCTCTTTCGCAGACCAGGTGTTGCGCCTGAGGGGACGGTTGTGCGTTCCCAGGGACGAGGAGCTGTTGAGAGAGCTCCTAACTGAGGCACACGGTTCCAGATTCACCATACATCCCGGAAACACGAAGATGTACCACAACTTGAGATGCGAGTTTTGGTGGACAGGGATGAAGCGGGATGTGGGTGAATTCGTGCAGCAGTGCTTAGTGTGCCAGCAGGTGAAAGCCGAGCATCAGAGGCCTGCAGGGCCGCTACAGCCGCTTCCAGTGCCAGAGTGGAAGTGGGAGAGCATCACCATGGACTTGGTGGTGGGCTTACCTGTTACCCAGCGAGGGCACGACGTAGTCTGAGTAATTGTGGATAGACTGACGAAGACGGCGCGATTCTTGCCGATCCGAGTCACTTTGGGACCAGCACAGTTGGCGGAGAGGTATATCCGTGATGTGGTTCAACTACACGGAGTTCCGCGGGAGATCGTATCCGACCGGGATACCTGGTTTACGTCCCAGTTTTTGGCTGAGTTTAAGCAGGCCCTGGGGACGCGACTGAGGTTTAGTACAGCTTACCACCCCCAGACGGACGGACAGTCTGAGCGCACGATACAGACACTTGAGGACCTTTTGCGTGCCTGTGTACTGGACTGGAGGGGCTCTTGGGAGGAGCATCTGCCCCTAGCGGAGTTTGCATACAACAACAGTTATCACTCGAGCATCGGCATGGCTCCCTACGAGGCTCTGTACGGACGGAGGTGTACGGCACCCTTAAGTTGGGTTGAAGTGGGGACCAAGTGGGAGGTTGGCCCCAGGTTGATCCAGCAGAGTCAGGAGGTAGTTGAGCAGATCCACAGGCGACTCCGCACTGTCAGGAGTAGACAGAAGAGCTACGCGGATCGGAGATGCCGAGAGGTGCAGTTTGAGGTTGGGGACCACGTCTTCCTTCGTGTTTCGCCCATGAAGGTCCTACAGCGATTTGGGGTGAGAGGGAAGCTCACGCCGAGGTTTGTGGGGCCCTTTGAGGTCCTAGAGCGGGTTGGACCCGTTGCTTACAGACTTGCCCTCCCCCCGCAGTTTTCTGGTGTGCACGACGTGTTCCACGTGTCCAACCTCAGGAAGTACGTAGCCGATCCCAGTCACGTACTGAGTCACGAGAGCATCGAGGTGGACGACGACCTGACCTACCCCGAGCAGCCAGTGCAGATTCTAGACCGAGCCGTCCACAGTTTGAGACGAAAGCAAGTACCCCTGGTAAAGGTTTTGTGGAGGAGCCAGCGGTACGAGGAGGCTACCTGGGAGCCTGAGGCGGCAATGTGGGAGCGGTACCCGAAACTCTTCGCGGGTACGTCTTTTCGAACCGGCTTCAGCCCTCTTTGAGTTTGTTATGGTTATTTTGACGTCTTTCCCGCACCGTAGTTAGCGCAAGTTTCGGGGACGAAACTTCCTTTGAGTTTGTTATATTGTTACGAACGCGTGGCTTCAGACATTTTTAAGACGTCTGGGAGGTGTCCCAGACGTCTGACCAGACGTCTAGAACCCCTTCCAGACGTCTGGGTTTCGGTTATTTTCGGCACGCGTGTTTCGTCTGCGCGCCTGAGCGCGCAGACCTGCAAGCGTCTCTCTCTCTCTCTCTTTTTCCCTCTCCCTCCTGCGCCCTCTGTCCCGCTCTCTCTCTCCTCCTCGCGTGGCCTTAAAAGGCCACGCCCTCCCCCTCACTCCCGTCACCTCCGCCCCCTTTCCTCTTCTCATTCCAGCCGGTGCGTGAGAGCGAGCCCGAGTGAACAGCGGCAGCGACAGCCGCGGTGAGCGTGGGAGGAGGTGCTGTGCGTGGGAAGAGGCACTCGGCCGTGAGGGTGAGCTCGCCGGGGCTGCTAAGGTCGGCCGGCAGGGGAAGCAGCAGATGTAGGGTGACGCGGGAGGCCTGCTGCGGCTCGAGCAGCAGGCGGACGAGGTGCAGCGCGACCGTGCGTCGCGGGCGGAGGGCGAGTCGTGCTCTGATTCTGGAAATTTTTCCAGAATCAGACGTCTGGGCTTCCAGCCAGACGACGGGGACGACGTCTGGAGAACTGTACAGACGTCTGAAAGGTGAGTTATTTCCGTCTTCCCTCGTTTTCTTCGACTGACCGTACTGAGAGAGAGAGGAAATGGGTACGCGTAGGTTCTGCTTCGCCACCCAACATGAATCAAACATCTGGCGGCAGTGCCAGACGACTGGAGCGAATTCCAGACATCCGGGGTGACCATCGGATGTCTGGGAACTAGGCCAGACGCCCCCACAAGCTTCTAGATGTCTGAGAGACCACGCAGAGCAAGGTAACCCCTGATCCACTTTTTAACACGTTTGGAATAAGTTCCAGACGTCTGATTTTGCACTGTTTCATCATTTTCGACCCGTTTAGGGCCCGTTCGGGTTCCGTTTTCCGCGTTTCGAGTTGCGTTCTTTTCGGAATTAAATCCTCTACCCGTCTACAGTAGCTATATACTGTTTTGAGAAACTCCTTGTGATTGATCCTTGTGATAGGACCCCGTTCCGTTGCAGTCTCGGGGGTTGCGAAGGCACGCGGGATTCCCGACCACGCCCCCAGTACTCCTGTTGTAACCGGTAGAGTGGCTTTTAAGTTTACTAGTATAATCTGTTAAATTATGGAGCCATAAATAGAACCTAGGACATTGCATGAATCCTAGGAATGAGAAATAGATTGAATGGTAGATCTTAGGGTGTTGCATGAATCCTAGGGCTGGAAAATTAGATTGTATGATAGATCCTAGGATATGGCATGAATCTTAGGACGGGAAAACTAGTGGAATGTATGAATACTGTAGTCTTGGAAAATGTGGAAAGGAAATAATAGCTGCCTGTGAATTGAATTAACGGCTGCCTGCTATGAATAAATAAACGTGATTGAGAACATGGATTGTATGAACGTGAAACTGGAAAGGGTGAAACCTGAATGTGCTGAGTTAAAAGAGATGGAACCCTAAGGGGAATTAGGAGTAGAACTCCTGGAAGGTGAATGGAATAGAATTGGGGAAGTGAGCTGGCCCTTGAGTACGGAGTACCGAGGAGAGCGACTATCCCCCTGTTTAGTGCAGAGCAGAGCCAGCCGCCCCAGGGACCCAGGGTTAGGACTGGCCACTTTATACCAACTTGCTGGCCCTCGTGTACGTAGTACCGAGGACAGCTACTAGTGTAGGGAGGTACTAGCTACCCCACGGGCCCCGGGGTTCTGCTAGCCTCCTACACCGACTTGTTAGGCCCACTGGGCAAACCAGGGTAGTCAGGCAAGGGTGCGCGGACTGTGGAGGGGCAAGGCCCCTGTTTGGTTACTGTGGAGGGGTTGGACCCCTGTTACTGAGAGGGCTCTACCCTGTACTAGTTTCGTGCTGTGCTTTGGGCGCACCGTTAACGGAAATGACTGACCGCGTGCTAGTGCGGGTTAGCTACCTGTGCGTTTATCGCGCGTGCCGTAGTCACCGTTACGCCTGTCCGTGACCTTGGGGTGGTTGACTGAGAGTAGGATCACCACGGGGGACTCTCTCGGCCAGGAGAGCACCACGTGCTACTTCTACTATTCGGAAAAGACTGCAATCAAGATCGTTCCCACGAGGAACATTCGAGATCAAGTGAAGGATCTGAGAAATAGATAAATTTTGAGACAATAGAAAGACGTAAATAAAGGAAGAAAGAAAATTAAAACAGCTACTGTACAATTTACTGTTTCTTTAGTTTAGCTGCCACTCTACTCAGCGTTTTGCTAATGTGTTACACTCGTTACTTTTCAGGACCAGGTGTTGAGCAGCCAGGGTCAGCGGCTGCAGAGGACGCTGGGCCGAGTAGGGTCCAGTAGAGTTACCACTGTTCTCTTGTACTACTTTTTTTTTGGTTCCACTATAGTGAGTAGTTCTTGTTTCCGCTATACTTTTCTTTACCTGCAGTTCATATTATGTTATGAATGTTGTTCTACTGTTGTGGTGGTATATACTATAGTGGTTTCTTTCTTTACTGCCGTATTTCCTTACTGTTAGTTATATTCATGCTGAATGTGGTTTATTTTGCTGCTCTTTTGGTTACTTCCTCGTTGGACGACTAGGTCTTGGGATTAGTCGAGTCGATCCGATTCTCGTGTCTCGTAGGGACTCGGGAATCGGGTCGTTACATGTGACAACTTGCTTTTCATTGAAATCATCTTCCAATTCCCGCACACACACACACAGAAAAAATTAAAATAACAGGGCAATACCCCCATCAACGCCCTCCACATTCCGTGTGCACAATAGTCTCCTAGACCTAACTAAAAAATTGTAGCAATTTGACCCCTAAGGATTCATCAACTTAGGCTTGCTATATAGGTCTTAAGTTTTCTCTAGTTAATATCAATTCTATCATCTATATTTGTTGTCAGGCTGAGGGGCCATGTCAAACGACCAAGCACGAGTTTGCACAAGCCCCTGGGGATTTTCCTGGGAAATGCTTGGGCCCAAACCTCCGCTTATGCAACTTGGCCAGATTTGTTGGTAGAACAAGTATTCACTATTGATTTCTTATTTCCTAGGTAGATCGAGTCTTAGGTTAATTTTTAGGGAGTCACACTTAAGCTAGATCTAGAATTTTGTTTGATTGATTGCACACTTTCTCTCATCTCCATCTCTTCTCCTCCCCTCCTGCTCTTCCATTTATGCACGGGCGACGGTCTCAAAATCCACACTTGGAGGGACCATTTAATTTCTCCCCACGTGCAAATAGACCATTTTTTCTATCTTCTTCTAAAAAATGGAAAGTCAACAAAACAGGTCCACTAACCCTTCCACCTCCACCTCTAATCCCACCTCTAACCCTACTACTAACCCTAATTATGACCCTTCCACCCAAAACCCCCCCGCCTTTGACTTCCTGCACTTGGAGCTCCCTAATGCTAATTTGCCTCAATCACAACACCAAGCCCCCCCTCTTGATCTTCACACCGTGATGGTAGAGAAAATTGCTCAAGTTAATGCCAATCAACAAGTGTTGACTAGGAATATCGAAAACCTAGCCAACTAAAGGCCAAACCCACCACCTCATCAGCAGCCTATTGTTCCTCTAAAAGATTTTTATGAACCTTCTTACTATGAGGAGCGACCAAGGGTAGTCATACCAGAGGAGGACTTTGAGATCAAGCCAGCAATTCTGAACTTGATTAAACATTTCCATTGTCTTCCTAGGGAAGACCCGTTTAGCCACCTTGAAGAACTCACTCTTCTTACTGATGATAACGTCATCATCAGCCATATCTAGCTTTATTTAGTCATAATCAAGGATTAAATGCTCCTACATAACCGCCAAAGAGACGTACTTCACTGCAGATCCATTTTGAGGGAAA
This sequence comes from Thalassia testudinum, assembly GCA_037157565.1. NCBI lineage: Eukaryota > Viridiplantae > Streptophyta > Magnoliopsida > Alismatales > Hydrocharitaceae > Thalassia > Thalassia testudinum. The sequence goes on along the minus strand of JAZHRO010000062.1, from coordinate 16,979,485 downwards.
AACAATAAAACAAGGGTAAAACTGCAGTTTTAACAATATATCTCAATTGCAGTACAATCATGAATTTTCTCCAGGGGGTTAATTATAGGTCAAATGGTCTTAAGAGTTTAACAAGTGGGTTGGAACAGACAGAAAAGGATTTTTGAGTATTTTGAGAATTAAATGATTTCTGAAACCCTAAAAACAGACCTACTTAATTAACTGAGGTTCTAGTCAGGATAAAATTCACTTAAACCCTCTAAAATTCATAGAGAAATATTCTCTAGGGTTTGGTACCTTCAATTTGACCATTAGAACCTGTCTTGACCCAAAACAGAACCACAGACAGACTTTTGCCCTAATTTGAATTTTTGCATAAATTACCTAGTCAAACTAGGTCAAAACCAAAATCCAACTTCACCATTGGATTCCTTAGGTTCAAATTATATTTGTACCAAAATTTGAGCCCAATCTAAGATTGTCTTGACCTAGTTTGCAATTTGGTCCTATTTAATTCTTTTATCTTACACACATGCCCCTAACTTTTGAATTTCTTATAAATAGCCCCCACCTTTGTCATCTTCTTCACAAAAAGGTCCCTACCACCCTGAAATCCTATTCCTACAACTCCGATGACCTTTGATTGAAGAGAACTCCTTCTCTAATCAATCAATCCCTTCCAAAATTGGAAAGGAGATTCTTTCTCAAAAAAAAAAATTGGAAAGGAGATTCCTTGATGAGTCCTCTTTCCAATGAATCCGGTCTTGAGTGCCAAAACCTTCCCAATCTCTCATGCGAATGCATGAGAGATTCAGGTATTTTTAGGTTTCCAACTCCGGCGAGCCTTCCAAGCTTGGAAAGCTTGCTTCCCAAGCTCTAACCGATCCCTGAGGACTATATAAGGATCACCAAGGCTCGACCGAACTTCTCAGCTAGGTTTTGACCCAAAAACCCTCTTCCTAACCCTATCTCCGGCCTCCTCCAACCTAGCTCCGGCGAGCATCCTCCCACGTCGTACTACGGCCTCCCAACGGCCAAATTGGGAGCGTCTCCTTCCTCCCCAACTTCCTCCGCCTCTCGACGACCACATCAGAGGCACTTCAGACCCCTTTCATCACCGCAGTCTCCCTTAGGAGGTTTCATCTTCCACGACACCAGTAATCACATCGGCGTCGTATTCCTTCCCCTTTCATCCCTAATTTTAGGTTCCAATGCTCCCTTGTCTCCCCTACCCTTTTTCCCTCTATTTATCCTTTGATTTTGATCCCTCCACACGTTGTTCACCTCCATCGTCCTCACCTCTGGCCACTCCTCTGGCGAGGGCTTCCATCCACTACACACAACCATCCCCCTTGCCGACACGCCCACAACCTTCTCCTCTCCACCCTGTTCAAAACCCCTCTCCCTATTCACCACTTTGCTCACCCAAATCACCCACCGAACAAACCCATCGCCATCCACCTTTGCTGACCTCCGTCGGCCACCACACACCCCAATCTGCCACAAAACCACCACCACTACACTCGTCGTGGTCCGGCGATGCTTACGAGCTATTCTAATGTGGTCGTGAGGCCGTATTTGTGATTCTCAGGTTTCATCATCCTCCGCCATCGCTGTCACCTTCTCCAGCCATATCCACCCTCCTCTGGCCTTGTTCTTCGTCGCTATTACTCCCAGGCCCCGCAAACCACCTTCAGGATCTTTCCCAGGTCCTCAATCAAAGACCACAGGAGAGCAGCTACTACAATTGAAGGCGCCATCACCTGCTGCTGCGTGAAGGAACGAAGCGAGTGGGATAGTCCCACCTTGTGAGTTGTTGAAGTGCCCACAACGCATAAATTGATTTTATGCATGGGGGTATGATGAGTGGCTACTCATCATAGCTAAAAAGTTATAGTTAAGCTAGAAACTGGGTTAAATAATATCAAATTAACACATAAAAAAAGTTAAGTGTGGGAATCAAAGAAAAAGACCTAAAACCTTAATTCGATGTTAAAATTGCATAATTAGGTCATAGAACGAGATATTCTTGAGAAAAAGGTCAAATGATGATCCAAGTGTAAATTGAACACGCAAACAAGCTTAAAAATCCAAATCAAAAGTATAATTAACTTCTTAAAAGTTCAATTAAGCACATATAAAAACTTGAAGGCTTTTGGACATCATTAAGGCCTTAAAACTTAGATTTTACATTTAGATCCTTTGTGCATCACATTTCCTTGAATAGAAAACCTTCACGGACCTTTTTCTAACCCGAAGGAACCCCTTTGAAAGCCCTTAAGGACCATTCAGTTATGATTTCTTGCCACTTATGGGCATGCCTATAAATGTCCTACCCCTTCGCAAGGGGCCTCTCCCTGCAATTTTTCCAAAAGACCCCAGCAACCTACATCCTTTGCGCGTGCACTGTGCGTGCGAAGAACACGGAGGATCTCGACTGTCCATTCTCCCTTGATCTTGATCTGTGGCTCGATCTCAATCGAAGCTTCGCGTGAAGCGGCACGTGTGCTCACCCAACCCCCAAATTTCATCCTATGGTCAGATTTCAACTTAGCAGCCTGCACGCTCCTCTCCTCTCATCCTTGCCTTCGATGCCCTCGTTGACTATCCTCACCCACGTGGTGATCTGAGCCACTGAGATTGCTACTTAAGCACCTCAGTGGTCGCACCTTGTTAGCGATCATTCCTCCACTCCAGTCTCTTCTCCTCACAAATTCCCTGATTTCACAGCCACCAGCTGTGAAATCCCCGACTTCTCTCTGACTCTCCTTGTCGCTAAGGACCACATAGCACCTGAGGACGACCCAGAAGTCTCACTAGCAGACTTTTCCCTCCGTTGGAGATTTTCCCCCCTCCCTTCTTCCTCCTTAGCCACCGGCTAAGGACCTACAGGTCCCATTCTTCCTATTAGAGTAGTTTTAAAGTTTTCTAAATTTGCTGCAGCATTAGATAGATAGATTAGAGTAGATTAGAGTAGAATTAGATGTAGAATTAATAGTCGATTTGCTATTCTGATTAGTTTAGCATTAGAAGTAGTTTTAGCATAACAAGTTCTCCCCCTCACCTCCTCTGATCATCCTAGATCAGAGGGGAAGAAATTCACTTAATCATTGTCCATTTTATTCTTCCTCTACATGTTTTCATCCCATTTCTGCTTTCCTTGATTTGTATTTCACAGTCCATCCACTCATAAGACCAAATTTCATATCTGAATGGTCTCCACTTCAGATCTGAAATTTGCATAAAAAATCATATTAGGGGCTTCTCACTCACTCCATCTTGTTCACAAAAGCCCCTGATCTGAGCTAAAAAGTGAATCAATTTGCCGGATTTTCCATGAATTTAGAATTTAAAGATTTTTACTCAATTGGGTTTTGAATGCCTTGATCTTGCAAACTGAAGAATTTGGATTTTTATTCACTGATTAGAACGGAATCTGAGATGATTCTGATGTTAGAATTCATCTCAGAAGAGCCATAATTTGATTTGTTATTTTTGAGGATTCCAATGTGTGGATGCCTTGTAGAGCTAATGAAGATCAACCATGCTGATTGAGGCTTTATTAGGGATTCTAATCTAATTGGTTTTTCTGAGAGTTTGATTCTCTCTTAAGGGATTCTCAATATCCCTTAAGATGTGTAACATCCTGGGATTCAGTTCTTGAATTTCTTGTATTGATTCTAACTCTTTCTACATGTTGTCTATAGCATTAGAAAGAGTTAGATTAACAGTTTTTATGAATTGATTGGGTGTGATATTTGTGACAAGGAACTTCGATTTTATGTTGAACATCTGAGCATGTTTTCTTTTATGTGAATTTAAAACCCTTGTCAGAAGTTGGTTTAGTGATTTGTATCTTTGTGTTGTTGAATCCCAGAATTAGAGTAAAGTCCTGCCATAGCAGCTACATTTCCTCCTTTAATTCCAGTTAATGTTCCCTGATTAGCTCTTTTCAATCCTTGATCAGATTGTCCTAAATCTGATCTGGCATAGAAATGGTTAAATCAAGAGACACAAATTTGATTCAGTTTTGTTTCTGCTGCAGACTTAACCTAATTTTAGATGGACTAACTGCAGCAGCAGTTAAGCTGTCTGGAATTAGGTCTGGCTTGCTGCAGGGCTTGTGTTTAGAAGCTCCTGCTGCTGTTTGCAATAGTTTTCTAAGAGTGTGAGTGTTAGCTGTAGATCTGAGATTCCAACAGCTACCTTGCTGCTGTTGTTCTAGTTGTTCTGATTTTGTAGCAGCAATATCTGATCTAAAACCCTGTGGACTATGGGCTTTAGATTTCAGTTCTGTAAATAGCTGACATGTTATTCATATTGTATTCCTTGTATACAAGCTTTCCTGTATTGCAATTGATTTTTAATCCTTTGAATGCTTGTTATCTTTCTTTTAAATGTTTGTCAGCTAGTTATTTTTAAGCCTAACTATCCAAGCACATGAATTAAATGAAATCTAGACTGAATTACGTGCTAAAATGTTTAAATTCTTTCCATATTTCATACTAAATGTGCTTAAGGCAGTCAATGCCTTTTTAGACCCCTTTAAGTTCCATCCTAAGCCTTTAGGACTCTTTAGAAACCATTTAAAAGGCTAAGGATGGATGAGATTTGGAATTCAATAAAAATTAGTTAAAAATTTTTAAAAAATAAAATAAACATGTCTGATTTTAGATTAGGTATTTCTTTAAATGTACACCGAGTTTCATGGTAACTCGAACCCCCGACTTGGTAGAATTGACCAGTCGACGATTCTGTATACCATGAAACTTAATAAAAGAAACCAAACATAAAAAGGCCAAAAACACTTCTTTCTCCTCATCTATTTCTTTCACTCTCTTCTCCTACCTCCATAACATATATAAAAACCATAAAAAGTAAAAAAACCTAAAAATACTAAAAATACTTTGTATAATATGTGTATAAGTGTATATAAAAGCTATATAATAACCTTATTAACCTATAATGTAAATTATATGTATATAATGTATAAATAACTTATGTATATATTATAATATGTAAATTAAATATTTAAGTTAGATTATACTGCATACATCATAATACATAACTAATTATTAAGTAAACTAATTTATATATACTAAGTAGCTTTATAAATTAATAACCTCTATAAATAATCATAGTAAATTATAATGCTGTATAGATGTATCTATATGTATATTACAAACATATTAAACTTTGTACCTTAATTTAATTTTATATCCAGAATATCTAACTAATTTATTAAGTTAGTAGTTAAGTTAGTAGATTAAATTCAAATAAATTAGTAATTTAAGTTAACATTCAACTAACCTATACTGTATACTTGTATTAATGTATTTTGAGTAATTTTAGCTAATTTAAGTATATTTATATCATTTATACTATTTATACTTAATTTACAATTAAAATAATCTAAAATTATACTAATTAACTGAAAATAAAATAAACATTAAACTTGAAAAATATAATAAAAATGTTATAAAATATTTAAACATGTATACTCACTTTGTATAAGGTCAATTAGACCATTTAATAACTAATTTAAACGTAATTAAAGAATAAACTCAAAAATCAATTAGGTATAAACTGTATACTTTATCTAATTAATTTATATAGTAAATATAATTAAAACTTCAAATTAATTGTACAATTAAGTAGTAATATATAAATACTTTAAATTCCTATAATTTAATTTTATTTTATAATAAATTATGGCCCTCGAATTGAGGGCCAAAATCACAATTTTAGCATAGCCGCAGTTCAATTCCAACGTAGATGCAGTGCTAGAACAGCGCCACATCATTAGCTGTGGACCACACTGAGCGGTATAAATTGAAAAAGTCTTCTTAAGGCTCAGTCGTCACGGGCGCCGGGCGCCTGAAACAATAGAACCTTATGACCATCTTACCTGAGCATCTAAGATTACTTGAGCATGTTGTGTGGCCGGCGGCTAGAGTGAGTGTGAGGGCTTGGTTAAGCCCAAATCTATGCCAAAAACGTGCTTAAGCAACCTAATTAAGAAATTAGGGCACGCTTAGTAGAGGTCTGGCCCCACCCGGTCCTCGGGTGCTGTGTATCCCTCGAAAGGCGTGCTCGTAAATTAAAATCAATTTTTGTTAAGGACCCTAATGACTCTTTAAACACAAAGAAGAAGAGAGTAAGCTGAAGAAAACTAAGTGCTAAAATACGGCTAAGTGTCATAAGATAACATATAGAAGAAGAAAGAGCTAAGAAAACAAAAGAAGAACATAGTGGATACTTAAAAAGTAAAAGAAGATATGTGTATGTATGGTATATAACATATATCTGTAGGGATAGTATATGTAAATAAATATGTATATGTAAATAATAAGCATATGTATAAGCAGTATAGCTTTATATATATGTATATATGTAACTTCATATTTTTACTGACGGAATAGACCGTCGCTAAAGGAGAAAAGAATGTCGCTATAGACCCTAGTTTCTACTTTAGAGTTTGTATATAGTTTTTCTGAGGTCTAGTGACACTTGTATCTGTCACTATAGATCCTATATATGTTACTAGATATGTTAGCATATTAAGTTAAGTGAGTATAGCATGTATTATTCGTTAATATTGTATATGTATGTAAGTATTAGTAATATAACTTATAAGTAGATAGTATAGAGTATATCTATGTGTTGTTTGATGCTTGTTTGTAATTAGCATTTGCAAGAATTTTCATTGATTCTTTGTGTACATAATTAAACTTTCATTTTATTCACCGTTAATCCATTCATTCATTTATTCTTGATTGTATATGAAATTGATCTTTTTTTTGGAATTAAAGAATAATCCTGGACTTAGAGAGTGATGTATATTAATAACTGCCTCCCAGTGAACGACCTGGAATAAACCAGTGAAAATTATGTAAATTAAATTAAATCGATGCAATAACAGTTCGTATTTGTGACATTTACTACAACAACGATAAATTTTTGATACGAACCGTGGTCAATTTATCGCCTCCTAACACAGAGGGTGAGGTCCTCCACACCCTTCACATGCACCTCGTCCGTGACCTGTCCCTCGCCTAGCGCTGATCCGACCCACCTAACCCGTGCACTCCTCGCTCACCACCCACTGCCAGTGAGCCTGGTCCCAGGTGCGCTCTACCCGAATATCCGTTTACCTAACACTGTGGCCTTGGGAACGCGAAGAAGAGAAAACCCAAAGGGAGAAAGGAGAGAGAGTGAGGGGGCAGGGGGTTTTGCTCTCTGCAACACTTAGCTGAATTTGAAGGGTGCATAGCCCTTGTGCGTGAAGAGAAAAGAAGGCTTGTGTGTACTGTGAAAACAGAAGGAAGGAAGGAAGGCGAAGGACTTGAGAAGAAAAAGAAAGAAGAGAAGAAGAGCAGAAGTAGAACAGAGAAAGAAGAGGAGGTTGAAGAAGAAGCACAGTGCCCTGGTTGATACTATTGATATATTTGAGTACCTTAGTTTGAATGGTTATTGGCACTATTGCATTATCTGAACTCAATGCATATATACTTAAATTGAATAATTGGTGATCTAAATCACCATTGTTTTTGCTTTTAGATTCTTTTTGCCATGCACAATTATTGTTCAACTCAGGCTTTACATTGATTATCATTTTTGAGTAATTATTTTTCATTTCTTGATATTATTTGGCTTGAATCTTATGCTCATTTACATCATATATTAAGATTAGCGTGTGAATTCCATATTTGCTCCCTATGTTTGACCTCTAACTTCCATTCGAGTATAAATATTATTTGTTTTTTGCACTGATTTAATCTATACTATAATGCATCAATTTTAAAACCCGATTCAGAGCAACAAACATTTTGGCACCGTTGCTGGGGAGCAATGTGCAATTCACCACCATTCTCCTACTATATTTTTATATTTGAGCACTAACTTGCCCTGTTTGCTTTATTGTGATTTTGCGAGGTAATTCATGAAGAGATCTTTCGCGCAAAACAGCCACTCCACAGCAGGTAACTTCTCTATTCTTCCCTAATCAACCTCATAAACTTGGGAAGACAAAAAATGAAACAATCAATTAGGAATCACTTGCCTAATTTTTCATGGTAATCATCATTTAAAAGGCAAGTTTCCTAATTTGCGAATTTTTTTTTTGGAATCTCATTGAAGTTGAAGCGATTCTATTTAGAGATCCCATCCTTAATTTCCTATGCCTATTAGGGACTATGCTTAATTTCTAATCTTCTTGGACTACGCTCCTCTTATTTGAAATCCAAGGAGAACAAGTTAAAATCAAATGCAGAATAGAGCCAAGTAGGGTTTCAATTCTAGGATTTTGGAGTGCTAGTTCACACTTGCTTGTGTGCTACCCAAGCCCTTGGTTGAAAAGATCTAATCAAGAAAAACCCTAAAATTAGACTCTAAATTCACTTGAACCCTAAAATCCTTGGACCTAATATCCTGAGAGTCAATCAGGGTGATTTCTAGGTCTTGACCTAGATCTCATTTTGCCATCTTTAAGGCAGGTCAGGTAAAGTTGGTCTACATTGTTGGGCAATCAACCTCCAAATTAAGTCACAAGTTGAATTAACTTCTGATCAAGTGAAAATCAAGGCACAAATTAGGACATGAAATTGGTAGACTTAAGAACTTAAGTTTATACATTCCGGTCTATGATGAGACACTCATCATGATCTCTAATTACCCCTAATTAACTAGTCTTCCTAGTTAATTAGCTAAGGTTATGAACATATAAGGGTTAATTATAAATAAGGGATATTTAGTAAAGGACCTTAAAATAAGTTAAAAATGACATTTTATCATCCAATTAATATTATTAAAAATTTAATTAATAATTGGACTAGAAATCCTATTAATCATACCTTTAATTAATAAGATAAGTAACTTAAACTTAATGTATACCTAAGTATATAATAACTTAAGTAATTTTACTTAATCTAATAACTTAATCTAAAAAGGTCAAAAATGTAAATTCAAGGTGAAAACATAATATTTACCTTATTTACTAACATATATAAAAAGTTGAAAAAGATCTAAGTTAAAATAAACCTTCAAAACATGAGTTTACATTTTGGTCCTTAAAATTCATTACAATTGGGTCCTTATTTCCCACATAGCTCATTAAGTTTTATTACATATAAGTCCCTTTCCTCCTCCTTCTTCAGCCGAATGAACGATTGGAGGCAGAGAGTCACGCCACCGCATGATCACCTCCCTGCCGACATCAACCTTCTTTGGCCAAGCTCTTGCAGCTTGCGCTCACCACCTCCACTTCATCCACTGGTCTGGATTAACTGGAAATCCTATTTTTCAGTGGGAGATAACCTCACCATCGTCGGAGACGACGACGGAGGTTAAGCTCCTCAAGCTCCTTCTTCGGCCAGACCTTGCCATTCTCTTCACCACCAACTACTATAAATACCCCCTCACCCTTCAGATTTTACTCAAGTTGGCTCCCTTCCCTCTTCTAACACTGCAGGCGACCCAATAGGCTATTCGTCCAAAACTCCGGTGACTTTCCATTTCATTTTTCGACTTCTTCCATCCATCTTGATCAGTCGAGGAGATCCGCCATGGTCTTCCGTGTCTCTAACATAGGCGCCGACCAAAGGAATCCTCCGCTCCACCTCAAATCCGCCCGTCAGAGATCTTTCTTCCACCCTCTGATTTCGTCGTCCGCTATGAACCTTCGGTGGAACCCTATTGACCCCTTCATCCAGGTAACAGTAGATTAGGAATAGGAGTAGGAGTAGGCTAGCTTAGTTAGTTAATTTAGGTAGTTAGATTAGAGTAATTTTAGAATTTTAGTTTCATCTTCTCTGACTCCGACGAGCTCCTTGAGCTCGCCAGAGCTTTAATCTTGTCTTTTTAACTCACTGTCCACCTTCCTTTAACCCTCACAATCACTTTTAGCACATTTAATCGTTTAATTGATCATCTAATCGCCTAATTCACATTTCACCTCCACCGACTACTGTTACTGTCCATGGCAACAGTAGCCGAGTTAATTTCACATCCACTGGGTTCTTCCATCATCTATTCACCATTTATGGACCCTAATAGACACTATAATGCATATAATTACCACATATAAATTAAACACCCAATCTTAATTAAGTTCCTGAGCTCGCTGTCCATGGCAGCTCAGGAGCAGTTCAAACTATTAATTAACTATATAATTATAACTGCTAACATTTGTTGACTTGTTTTAACCTCTCAATTGAGTGGTTAAACAAGTCCTGAGCTTATTTCAAATCATATTTTTTAAAGAAATGAATTCACTATCAAATATTACATTTAAAGAGATAAATGAAGAATTAATTGAATTCCTGAGGTTCCTTGCAACCTCAGGATCCTTTTCAAATCAAATTTGGCAAGTTTTACCAATCTATACACAGTTTTCACATTTTCTGGACTCACCGGAGCTCCAGCAAGCCAAATTTGTATTTCAACCTCCAGAATTTGTTGAAAAGCTCCAGAATGATTCAAATCTGATCAATGATTAACTTGAGGATATTTGTTTGAAGATTTAGTGTCTGGAGCCAAAGATTGAACTTCATCTTCTCCAACTCTGGAGGAGTTGGAGAAGTCTGATAAAGAGATATAAGAAGAATTTAAGGAACTCAGAAGCTTCAGTGCAATGCATTGAAGCTGTTTAAACTCTTAGAATACTATAATAACTTCTGAATCTTTCTGACGAACAAACACATTTTGAACCTCAGGCGGCAAGCCTGAAACCCTAGGAATATGAGTTAGAACACCTATCTGAAGATCTGAATAAGTTCTTGGTGTTGAGGAGACTTTATTCGAGGCTTTAATTTCTTGGGAGAAGGCTTTGAACGGAAAGTCAATTTTTGTGCCTTCACAGTCAAACATGAGTTTGAAATTCTGAATCCGAGCATGATTTGATGAAATGAGAAGCTTAAATAGATTCTGAGATTCTGTTGGATTGTTTTAGAGAGATTTGACTGAGCTCAAACATGTATTTTGATAGGATTTTAGTTCCTGTCAATTTGGGTTACTTTCGAACCCAAATTAACAGTAGAAGCATTTTGATGAGATATGAATTTGAATCCTACCTAGATAAGTTAATTACAACCCTTAGAACTAGTTTAAGTCGATCAGAGATGTTTCTCTATGTCTGTTCATCCATTTTAGTCTGAAAATTTTGATCTCTGAAGCTTTCAGAGAAGCTTCAACCTTCTGTACACTGTCTGAAGGTCTTGAGAGTTTAAAACATACACTAGCAGATGCGGAATCATTTGTAGAACTTGTATAGACCTTTAAATAAGAAAGAAAAGTCCATCTGAGGACTCTGTGACAAAAATCATTTCCAGGCAATAATAACCCGTAGGAACCCCTGATTTTATCTTTCAAATTGAAGAGGAAAACATCCTCTAAACCTTAAATTGACCCTGTGTTAAGACCCAAGACATCAAACGCTTTTTAAGACGTCTGGGAGTTAGTCCAGACGTCTGGATGCCTTCCCAGACGTCTGGAAATAAATATTTGCGGGCGTACGATTGCGAGTCTGCGAGCGCAGACTGAACCCGCCGACCTACAGCCGCTTTTTCTCCCTCCCCACACCTTCAAATACCCCTTCCCTCTCCCTCACCCACCACCCCACCATCCCCTCCTTCTTCCAGCTTGAGCACGAGAGAGAGCGTGGGCAGCAGCTGCTGCCGGGTGCATGAGAGAGGGAGAGGTGTAGCGAGAAGGGAAACGAGGGAGAGCGCATGAGGAAGAGAGAGCGAGATCACCGGAGTAGCTCGGAGCCGGCCGACGGGCGCACAGCGGGAGCGTGGTGCTGAGGGGGTTACCCTGGTGCTGCTGCAGCTCAAGCAGCAGGCGGGCGAGCACGGCGCGGCCGTGCACAGCAAGAAGGAGAGGAGATTCTAATTTTGGGAAATTTTTCCAGAATCAGATGTCTGGACCTACGTCCAGACGATGCGGGTGACGTCTGGAGGGAGCTCCAGACGTCTGAGAGGTACATATTCCTTCCTCTGCTTCCTTTTGCAGATATGGCCATGCAGGCCATTCCGCCGAATGTTCTGTCTCATGCCGTGTTAAGATCGTTTACGTACGCGTGCAGGTTTCGCGTTGGGAAGGCGTGGGACACACCTTCCCACGCGATTCAGACGTCTGGGCATAGCACCAAACGGCAGAGAGCGTCTCCAAACATCCAGAGAGGTAGTCGAACGTCTGGAACGTGGTCCAGACAGTTCAGCAGGATCCCTGAATGTCTGTGGAACAGCTCAGAGTGAGGTATGACCTGGACCACCTTTTAAGATGTCTGGAAGGTGTTCCAGACGTTTGATTTGAGTTAGAGTTGTCATTTTTGACCTGTTTAGGGTCCATTCGAAGTCCAATTTCCGCATTTGAGATTTCGTTCTTCTCAGAATTTGTTCCTCTACTTGTTTAAAATACTTTTATCCTATTCCGAGTTGTTCCTTGTGATTGATCCTTGTGTTAGGACATCATTCTGTTGCAGCTTGGGGGTTGCAGAGGCACGTGGACTTGCCGATTACGCCCCATTACTCCCAGTTTTGTGGGTAGAGTGGCTCCCCTTAGTTATTTACCAAAATTAATGCATCTCTGAGATGAATGATAGATCCTAGGGTATGGCATGAATCCTAGGGTTTGAAAACTAGATTGAATGATAGATCCTAGGGTATGGCATGAATCCTAGGGCCTAAAAACTAGATGAATGATAGATCCTAGGGTATGGCATGAATCCTAGGGCTTGAAAACTAGATTGAATGATAGATCCTAGGGTGTGGCATGAATCCTAGGAACAGAAACACTGAAACGAATGTCTTGAATACTTGAATTGCAGTCTTGGATAAGTAGATAGAATAATGATAATTTCCTGTAATTGGATAACAGCTGCCTGTGAAATGTAGAGTACTATTGCTAGTAACTGCTACATGTAATTCCTGTTGTTGGAAACTAAATTTGAGCTGCTTGTATATACACTGATATTAAATGTTGGAAACACGGGCTATATGCGAATGAAACTGAAATGATGAAACCTAGTATGGCTTGGCCTGAGAAATATTAGTATGAACCCTACGGGGAATTAGGAGTAGAGCTCCTGAAAAATAAATAGAATGGAACTGCGAAAGAGGATGGGGAAGTGAGCTGGCCCTTGAGTACGGAGTACCAAGGAGAGCGACTATCCCCTTGTTTAGTGCAGAGCGGAGCTAACTGCCCCAGGGACCCGGGTCTAGGTCTGGCCACTTTGTACCGACTTTTGGCCCTTGCATACACAGTACCAGGGAGAGCTACTAGTGTAGGGAGAGAGCTAGCCACCCCACGGATCTCGGGGTTCAGCTAGCCGTCCTACACCGACTTGTTAGGCCCACTGGGCAAACCAGGGTAGTCAGGCGAGGGTGGACAGACTGTGGAGGGGCAAGACCCCTGTTTGGTTACTGTGGAGGGGCTGGAACCCTATTACTGAGAGGGCTCTGCCCTATACTGGTTCCGTGCTGTGCTTTGGGGCGCACCCGTTAATGGAAACGACTGACCGCGTGCTAGTGCGGGGTAGCTACCCATGCATTTATCGCATGTGCCGTAGTCACTGTTACGTCTGTCAGTGACCTTAGGGTGGTTGACTGAGGGTAAGACCACCACGGGGGACTCTCCCGGCCAGGAGTGCACCACGTGCTACTTCTACTTTTCGGAAAAGACTACAATCAAGATCGTTCCCACGAGGAACATTCGAGATCAAGAGAAGGATCTGAGAAATAATCCAAGAAAGAGTAAATAGAGAAATAAAGAAAGAAATTAAAAAAATAACAGCTACTTGTCCACCCTTACTGTTTTCTTAGCTAGCTGGTTGCCACTCTACTCAGCATTTCGCTGACATGTCACTTTTGTCACCTTTTCAGGACCAAGTTGTGAGCAGCCAAAGCCTATGGCTGCGGAGGGTGCTGGGCCTAGTAGAGCCCAGTAGTTGTACTTTGTTGTACCATTTTTCTGTAGTAGTGAGTATTTCTGTTTCACATGTACTCTTTTATTGAAATCTTCATATTTCTGTACCTGTTTTAATTCTCTACTGTTGTGGTGATATGTACTGTAGTAGTTCTTTTCTTTACTGCTGTACTTTTGTTACTGTTAGTTACATGCATGATGAATGTGGTTTATTTTACTGCTTTTCGGTTACTTTCTCTTTGGACGACTGGGTCTTGGGATCAATCGAGTCGGTTTGATTCTCATGTCCTGTAGGGATTCAGGAACCGGGTCGTAACACCCTGCAATCCTATAGAGTAATCTTAGAGCTTTCTAATAAATCACTTGAAATGGAGCTCTGAGCTGGGAGTTATGATAATTTGAAGTTGGGTCTCGAAGGGGTTTGGATAGTCCCACATCGTCCGTTTCTGAGCGCACACATGGGAATAAAACGATTTTGTTACATGGGCTTACCGAGCGCTCGACGCACAGGTTACCGATCTGAACATTCTGAGCATGTGCATGTGTGTGTGCGGGCTTGTGTGCCTGCGGGTGTGCTCCCGATGGGCATGAGCGAATGTGCCCTGGGAGGGTGAGGCCTAGGAGGCTTGGTTGAGTTGGATTGGCTCGAAACTATGAACCGAAATGAAATAAACCGAAATCGAACCTAATTGAGATTAGGAGAGGACCGAGTATGGTCTGGTCCCACCCTGGTCTCAGGGTGATGTATATCCTCGAAAGGACCTCGCCGCAAATAAAATAATTTTTGGTTAAAAAGTAAAAAAACCCGATTCAGTTGAAAGTCTAAGGGAATTGAAAGAGAAGCCGATGGTTGTTAAGCTAAGTGCTGAAGGCTAAGGAAAGGAGAACAGGCGAAAGGAACTAAGAGAACAAGCACTAAGGGAAGAGAAGAAGACAGAAGAAAGCTAAGGGAAAGAGAATAAGAGACAAGAAGAGAAGAAGGCAGGAACAACAAAAGAGAGGCAAGAAAGAGCTCGAGATAGAGATAAAAAGAAAGAGAGTGAGAAAGAAGAGAGAGGCTGAAGAAATAAATGAAGAAAGGATATTCTTTTTCTTGCATCATTTTCAATTCTTTTTGTTCTTAATAATTGTAATAAGGCATGTTTTAATAGAACAATTCTTATTGCCTTAATTTCTTCTGAAATAAAATTGGAAAATTAACATGTTTACTTGTTAATAAAGTACATCATTTGAGTAAATATGTTTTTCATATGGAATTTTGTATATTCTTTATAGTTTAAATATTTTGGCAAAATTCATGTTTTAAAATCAAACTAGTTATACCTCCTAAACTTATAGAGAAATAAAAGAGAATTGGTGAATTTGAAAAATTATTATACCTCACAATGAACGAACTGAACTCAACCAGTAAAAATTTCTAAAATGTTAGGTTAATTCGACCCTATACTACACAACCGATACAATTTTGAGTTAACCTAAGTGACTTCTATTCTTAATTAAGTGAAATTAACTTAATTACTGAGTTGAGTAAAAGCACGCATCAGTCTACCTGAACCCTCAGTGACAAGGAAGGTCGGGTGAGGGAAACCCTGTAACCCGTGGGGACGCTCTACCATGTAGGGGTCTTTACGATGCTCTCCCTTCCTGGCTGCCCAGGTAATTCCCAGGTGTGAGAATTTCTGATTCAGAGGTATCATTCGCCTCGAAATTGCCTTAGTCATCCAAAAATCTTTGGGTGCCTTGATTGGGTCAAAATTCACATCAAGTCCCTCATCCCTTCTATTTAGAGCACATACACAGATCATCTTAGGGATTTCTTTCAGATCTGATCAACTTCAATCTGAACTTGAGTTTGATTCTACATCTTGATTCCACCATTTGATTCAAAAATGCAACCTAACATGTTGGCAAACCCGTTTGAGGATATATAGGTTAATGTGTCAAACACAACAACATTCATTTCAGAATAAACACAGCTGATTTTGACACAACTAGAAAACGGGGCAACTTAGGTTGTTCTCATGCCAAAATACCGGGAAATTGAGAGATGGCATAATGGTGAGTATATCTTATGTAGATTTAAGCCATCACTATGGAAAATACACCGAGATGACCTTGAAAAAAGAGACAAGATAATGCAAATGTTGAAACATGTTATCGATCATAAGCATCAGTACACCCTTGCGACATCTTGGATTAACCAGCACAATCTCCCAAATCTCGGGTTTGATAATCAAGCTTGTTATGGACCCCCAACCCAAAGGAATTCCAATTCAAATTTCATAGCAATTGACATACCTGATCTTGAAATGGATGGGGAGGATCCAATTACAGGTGATCATGATTATGAGCCAACCCTACCATGCCCTAATGTTCCAGACACCTGTGATACCAAGATTGACTCAGAACCTCTCGAGGGTGTAAATTCCATCCCTTATTCTGATAAGGTGGCTCTCAAGAGCAATTCTGACATCCTTGTAGAGCCCAATCTATATACTAGTGATCCAACCCACACCCATAACCTAGAATTTAGATCTAAGCCTTATTGGGAGGATTACAAGGCCCCGTGTGATGGAAATCAAATTTTGAATTTGGATTATGATTTTGGGCCTTTATTTGATGAATGCACCTCTCCAACCTCTTCAGAAATACAGATTGTTTTTTCGGAAGTCACACCTATCTATGATACAAAAATCGATGAAGTGGAAGAGTTAGGTTTTGATTGGGTCTTCCCTACAAGCCAAGAACCCGAGCCCAAACCTAATAGGGACACCTTTATGAGCTCGGAATCTGAAACTAGGTTAGACCCAAGTCAGGTTGCTGATTGTCCACATCTTGATTTATTCTGTGGTGAAACCTCTGATCCGAAATCAGACTCAGGACATGATTCTCGCAAGTTCTCTGACGATTTTGAATCTTACTCTAATATCGAAGAACTGTTGTTTCCTGATGATTACGAGCCAATCTACGACCTCAGCATCCAAGACCCATCTTTTGATTCTGATGCTGAGGTTAATGATCTGAATGAAAACACCTCTTCTATAGCACATACAGAACAAACCTGTTTTCAACCCCGACCCGCAACCGAACTCAATTTCTACTCTGATTCTCCTCAATGAGCTAGTTGCATATGATTCTCCTCCACATTCTAATCGGGTTTCGGACATCGATCAGACTACAAATCACACCCCATACTTCTTTGATCACCCACGTAAGGTTCCTACATCCTCCACTGATTCTTTTTCATTTGAGGATCCCTACTCTGATCAAGCTGATCCAATTTAGCCAAACCCTAGCTATACACTTCCACATCCTTTTGAGCTCCACAGCATCTAGTGGGTTCTGCATCTATTGATTCACATCTATAAACCTGCCAGATTGATTGGGTTTGGGCTACATCCATTTCAAGCCTACTGATCTAAACAAGCACCTGGTTGGACCAACCAGGCTATTGATCAAGGTGCTTATTCTACAAAACTCATCTGATTTGACCACTCCTTCATACCATTTTCTGCTCGGCTGAAGGCATTGAATTTAGAGCTTAACGGGAGGCAACCCGTCATTCCATACCAAGGCTTAAAATCGTTCGCAACAGTCAACCCAACCCGTTCGCTCACCCGATTATCCTGTTCTAACTCCTGAACCCTAACTATTTCATACCTCCGTTTACAATGAGGAAATTGCAAAACTTAGGCATGGGAGGGTGTTAAAGTGCAAACATACAAAAATTCACAGTTCGGAAGGGGTCTCACAAAAAAATTACATAGTCCAAAAAGCCAAAAAAATAAAAAAATTGAAAAAGAACAAAAAATGGGAGAAGGGAGGAAATTTTGAATGAATTGAAAGCATATCATTCTTGAAAAGGAAAAGGGGAGGTGATTTTTAAATGTCACAAAAGGAGCAACAATTTGAAAGAAAAGTGATAGTCATTAGTAAAAGATTATGGGATTTTCTAAACCAAATCAAAAGAAAGAGATAAAAGTCAAAAGTGCTAAGAGACAAAAGAGATTAATATGAACGCTGATCTTAGGCCTCTTGGGCATGTGTTTAGGCTTAAAAATTCAAGTATTCGTTAAGATCTAAATAGTCCTCAAGAGGTTGAGGAAAATGTGAAGATTAAGTATTAGGTCTATGGCTTAGGGATTATTCGACCTCGTTAACTGACCTCTAGTTTGTGGGACTCAGTAACCTAAGTATCCTAATCCACTCACAGTCTGATTTAGTGCTCTTAATTATCAAATCACGCAGATGCAATAATTCTGTTCTGAAATGCTACCTAAATTAGAAGCGGCCGATCAACACAAGTTGATTTGGAAGAGTTCCCAGTGCAGAGAAGTGGGAAATTCCCCTCAAAGATGTGCAATAACATACTGTCTCCTCGATGCTTATCTCCTAGGATATCTAAACATCCTACCAGGGGCATGTAAGCACCTTGTGCTGGTTCAGGTGCCATGGGAGAGATTATCCCGAAATGTCGATTGCCAGGGACTGAATTTAGCTACAAAATGCCATGGGCGGCACTATCTCGAAGTGTCGAAAGCCAGGTTTCTAGGGATTGCCATGGGCGATGCTATCTCGAAGCATCGATTGCTAGGGACCCTGCAAGGATTGATGGTGGGAGCTAGGAATCTGATACAAACCGTGTTGTAAAGCCAATCCAAAGCTAGAAATAAAAAAAAAAAAGAGAGAGAGAAAATGCTCCAAAAATGTAAAAAAATCTTTTGTCTCTCTCTTACAAAAATGCACTGCAAACTGAATCGAGACTAAACATGTTTTAAGCACAGGTGATTTAATCGCAAAGTTCAACAAACCTTAGGTTAGTTCCTATGGGCCTTAGAAATCTTCCCAACAAACTCAGGCTAAAGCTGGTCAGGTCCGAATCTTGGTTGGTACTTGAGTACCTCTAAGCCTATTATTAGCATTCTAACCTAATCTATAAAAAAAAAAAAGCACACATCAGAGATCAGAACACATGGTCTAGAATTTGAGTTAATTCCATGAGATTTTGCTAAGGGACTATCCAAAGTTAGGCAT
The DNA here is from genome assembly GCA_037157565.1 of Thalassia testudinum. Taxonomy (NCBI): domain Eukaryota; kingdom Viridiplantae; phylum Streptophyta; class Magnoliopsida; order Alismatales; family Hydrocharitaceae; genus Thalassia; species Thalassia testudinum. The sequence goes on along the minus strand of JAZHRO010000062.1, from coordinate 16,960,549 downwards.
GAGGGTATGATGATATCATCATCATTAGCCATATCTAGCTTTATTTAGTCATAATCAAGGATTAAATGCTCCAAATAACCGCCAGAGAGACGTAATTCACTGTAAATCCATTTTAAGGACAATAAAGTAAAACAGGGGTAAAACTACAGTTTTAACAATATATCTCAACTGCAGTATAATTACAGGTTTTCTCCAGAGGTTAATTGAGGGTCAAATGATCTTAAGAGTCTAACAAGTGGGTTGGAACAGACAGAAAAGGATTTTTGCGTATTTTAAGAATTAAATGACTTCTGAAACCCTAAAAATAGACCCTCTTAATTAACTGAAGTTCTGATCAGGATAAAATTCACCTAAACCCTCTAAAATTCATAGAGAAATATTCTCTAGGGTTTGGTACATTCAATTTGACCATCAAAACCCGTCTTGACCCAAAACAGAACCATAGACTGACTTTTACCCTAATTTAGGTTTTTACATAAATTACCCAGTCAAACTAGGTTAAAACCAAAATCCAACTTCACCATTGGGTTCTTTAGGTCTAAATTAGGTTTGTACCAAAATTTGGGTCCAATCTGAGATTGTCTTGACCTAGTTTGCAATTTGGTCCTGTCTAATTCTTTTATCTCACACACACACCCCTAACTTTTTCATTTCTTACAAATAGCCCCCCACCTTTGTCGTCTTCTTCACAAAAAGGTCCCTGCTACCCTAAAATCCTATTCCTACAACTCCTACGACCTTTGATTGAAGAGAACTCCTTCTCTAATCAATCAATCCCTTCCAAAATTGGAAGGGAGATTCCTTGAGGAGTCCTCCTTCCATTGAATCCGATCTTAAGCCCCAAAACCTTCTCAATCTCTCATGCGAATGCATGAGAGATTCGAGTAGTTTTAGGTTTCCAACTCCGGCAAGCCTTCCAATCTTGAAAAGCTTGCTTCCCAAGCTTTAACCGATCCCTGAGGACTATATAAGGATCCCCAAGGCTCGGCCAAACTTCTCAGCTAGGTTTTGGCCCAAAAGCCCTCTTCCTAACCCTACCTCCAGCCTCCTCCGGCCTAGCTCCAGCGAGCATCCTCGCCCGTCATCTTACGGCCTCCCAACGGCTAAATTGGGAGTGTCTCCTTCCTCCCCAACTTCATCTGCCTCTCGATGACCACATCAGAGACACCTCAGACCCCTTTCGCCGCTGCTGTCTCCCTTAGGAGGTTTCATCTTCCATGGCGCCGGCAATCACACCAGCGATGTATTCCTTCCCCTTTTGTCCCTAATTTTAGGTTCCAATGCTCCCTCGTCACCCCTACTCTTTTTCCCTCTATTTATCCTTTGATTTCGATCCCTCGACATGCCATTCACCTCCATCGTCCTCACCTCCAGGCACTCCTTTGGCGAGGGCTTCCGTCCGCTACACACATCCATCCCCCTCGCCGACAAGCCCACAACCTTCACCACTCAACCCTCTTCAAAAGCCCTCTCCCTATTCACCACTTCGCTTACCCAAATCGCCCACCGATCAAACCCATCGCCGTCCACCTTCGCTGACCTCCACCGGCCACCACACACCCCAATCCACCACAGAACCACCACCACTACACTCGCCATGGACCGATGGTCGGGGTAAAATCGACCGTTTTGCTTATTTTTATTACACGAAAACACAATTCTCCAAGGTCGAACTCAGGGAGCAAAACTTGATTCTAGAAGAGTAGGAAATCACAATTTACAATATATTGTTTTACAAAAAGATTGAAGAAAGGAAAATAAAAATGTCTCTTCTTTTCTTCTCTCTTTCCTCTTTTGTCTACCTTTCTCTCTCTCTTTTCAAACGTCTGACTTCAAGGGTCATACGCCTTAAATGCCACTTGCTACAGTGCTTCTCTGCTGCTGCTGCTGGTTCTTCTTCTACTTGGCTTCTTCTTCCTCATTCTTCTCTGGACTCCTTCCTCTTTCTTCTCTGCTGCGTGCCTTTTGCTTTCTTCTCTCTTCTTTCTCCTTCTGCTTCAGCTTCTCTGCAGCTACAGTGTCGCCTTCCTCCTCCTCCTTCGCTTCCTCTGCTATTCCAAGTCCTTCTCCCTTTCTCTCTGGCTGCAGCTATCTTCCTGTGGCTAAGTCCTCATCGATCCTTCTTCTGTTCCTTGCACAGGCGTTCGGTTAGGGAAAACCTAACCCCTACCCTCCCCGTGTCTCTCTCTCTCTATTTCACTCCAGGGTTCGCTCTCCCAGAGCCTTAATCGGGTATGCGGGTCAGGTGACACGCCCGGGACCAAGCACACCGGCGTGGATGGTGCGCGAGGTGTGCACGGGTAGGGTTAGTCGAATCCGAGTGCCAAGTACGCGGGGGAAGTGTCACGGACGAGGCGTGGTGAGTGAGGGTGAGGGACCTCACCCCTGTGTGACTTGAGGCGATAAGCCTGAGTCACTTTTGCAACTTATGCGTATGCGCCCGCTCAAAAACTTCCGAGGTGGGACTAAAGTCCCACCCACTTCTGCCTGTGTGCCCGCAGCTGATGGCGTGGGCAATTGCAGCTGCAGCTGAGGCCCCTGACACCAAGTGAAGGCCTGGTTGATTTCGCGAGGGGATTCCACGCCTTCTGGACCTGGGGTGCTGGGACCTGCAAGAAGCTTCAAGCAAGCTTCAAGCTCCTGCGCTAATGGCGGAAGATGTCACGACCCTGAAATCATAAATACAACCTTGAGGCCTTGTCAAAACCTTCAGTAGGCTTCGCCTGAGCACGGCAAAGGTAGCTTGAGGGTCAGCGTGGCGTGAAGATGCCTGTGTAAGCGAGCCTAGGGCTTACTGTGGCTGTGGAGTTGGGTGTGTTCTATGGGCGAGTACGGAGGTGTTGGCGGTCAGAGGAGGGGTGGATGATGATCAGTGGGTGAAGGCGGAGGTTGTGAGGTGGTTGGTGAGGTGGGGTGATGTGTGGAGCGATGGATACACCTCGCCAGTGGTCTGCCGGAGGTGGAGAAGGTGGCGGTGGTGTGTGATGTCGAGGGGTCAAAAATGCAAAATCAGAGAGGGGAAATGAAGAAGAGAGAGAGGAGAAGAGTTGTCACGTACTTAACAGACGAGAGGAGGGAGGAGGCGGTTGGCGCGTATCTGCCGACGCCAGAGACAAAGATACCCAGGGGAAGATATGGCGACGAAGAAGAGAGACTGGAGGGCGCCTGCTGGTACGGCAAGGCGTGGCAGACGACGACGAAGGTACTCCTGCCACTGGTATGGAGATAGGGTGATGAGAGAGGAGGAGGAGGGTCGCCAGAGCCTACGGGTGAAAGGCCGGAGGAGGAGGAGATGAAAATTGAGGGATTTCTTCAGCCAAATCAGGCTTGAAGGAAGTGGCAGGGGTTGTCGTTCCTTAAATAGGTGTCAGCCAAGAGTGAATCGCGAGGAGGAGATGGGGCTACCTCGCCGGAGGTATAGCCAGAAAAAGACCCATACCTCTCGAGCATTCACACAAGAGGTATGGTGGCCAACAGGGCATGGGAGCCAACCCATGCTGCAGGGGACAACGTAAGGAGTCTCCCTTTCAAATCTGGGGCTGGCTCCCCATGCGTGCGCGGTGCCATCCTCCACGCAAAGTCGCCGGAGGTATGGCCTGCGCAGGCAGGTGGCAGAGGGACCTTTTTGAAGAAAGAGACGAGAAAGTTGAGGGGGTGAGCGCAAGAGTTTCAAAAGGTTAAGGGTCAAAAAGTAATTTTGAGGACCAAATTGCAAAGTGGGTCAAAACGACCTTTCCTTAGGTCCAAATTTTGGTATCAACCCATTTTGGACCTAAGGAATCCAATGGTGAAGTTGGATTTTAGGTTTGACGACGTTTGACTGGATATTTTGTATAAAAACCTAAATTAAGTCAAAAATTGGGTATAGACCTCAATCTAAGTCAAATTAGATTCCAAAGGCCAAATTGAAGGTTATAAACCCTAGAGGATATTTTTCCATGAATTTTAGAGGGTTTAATTTATTTTTATCTTTCTTGTAACTTCATGAATTAAAGTGGATTTGTTTTAGGGTTGTAGAATGTCATTTAATTCCCAGATTTTGTCATAACTCTTTTTAGACCAAATCATCCCACTTTTTCTCTTATTAGGTTCACTTGACTTATGACTAGACCCTTAGAAATCCCGTTCATGCACTGTAATGGTAAAATTACAATTTTACCCCTTGTGTCATGTTTTATTCTTAGATTAGCATTTCCTTTAATTAGGCCTTCCCTTAGGTTATGTAGGAGCTTTTGTTTACTTTATCAGGTTAAAATGTGCTAGTTAGGGTTCATGATGGGGTTCTCATCATGCCCCCATGCCTAACTTTTGCTAGTCCCTTAGCAAAATATTGAGGTTTTAACCTTTGTTCTATACCATGAATTCCTTTCACCAATTTTAATAAGTGCTTTGTTTCTCTTGTCTCCTTGATTAGGTCAGAATGCCAACCATGGGCCTAAAAGGTACTCTAGTACCAACCAAGATTCAGATCTATCTAGCTTTAGCCTCAGTCTTTAGCAAAGGTTTTTAAGGCCCACAGGAACTACCCTAAAGTTTATTGGACTCCGTGGTTAAAGCACCCATGCTTGAGACATTTTTAGCCTTAGTTCAGTTTGCAGTGCGTTTTGTAAGAGAGACAAAGGGTTTATTTGTTTGGAGAGTTTTCTCTCTCTTTTCTTTTTAATTCTAGCTTAGGATTGGCTTCTCAACACGGTCTATATCGGATTCCTTGTCCCCATCATCAATCCTCAAAGGTCCCTAGCAATAGATGCTTCAAGGTAGCAAGCCCATGGTAACCCCCAGAACCCTGGCTTTTGAGATTCGAGATAATCCCTCCCATGGTGTTCCGTGGCTAAATTCAGACCCTAGCAATTGACATTTCGGGATAATGCCATCCATGGAATCTGAACCAGCAGGGTGCTTACATGCCCCCAATAGAATATGTAAATATCCTAGGAGACAAGCACCGAGGAGATGATATGTTGTTACGCATCTTCGAGGGGAATTTCCCACCTCTCCACGCTGGGAACTCGTCCAAATCAACTTGTGTTGATTGGTCACTCCTAATCTAGGTGACATTTTCAGAATATTTGAAATGCTTCTGCGTGATTTTGATATTTATGCTCGCTGAACCAAACTGTGTGTGTGAATTTGGGTGCTTAGGTTACCGAGTCCCGTAAATCGAAGGTCAGTTAATGAGGTCGAATACTCCCTAAGCCTTAGACCTAATACTTAAGCTTTTCATTTTCCTCAACCTCTTAAGGAATATCTAGATCTTAACGGGTACTAAGAGTCTACCCAAGAATGTCTAAGGTTCGCGTTCTTACTAATCTTGTTGTACACTTTCTCTTTGCTTTTCTTTAAAGTGGTCTAGAACTTTTGTTAATTCCTTAATTTCTTACTAATAACTATCCCTTTTTCTTTTTTTTTATTTTGTGCTCCTTTTTAATGTTCTACTCTTTTCCTCCTCCTTTTGTGAAGCTTTCCAGCACTTTCTTCCCTCCCCCAAAGTTTTTTTTTTTTTGGTATATGCGAATTTTTTTTTGTTGAAATCTTTTCTTGTTATGACTTTTTATTGCACTTTCATACCCCCCCATGCCTATGGTTTGCAACGTCCTCATTGTTCATTAGGTAGGTTTTTATTTGGCTTAGTTCATGCATTAGGATAGATATTAGGTGAGTGGATGGGTTGAGGTGACTATTGCGGACGATTTCTAATCTCAGATACGAGTATCTAAGGTGAAGTTAGCTGTCCTAAGGAATGAACCTAAAGTGCAAAAAAATGTTAGAAAAAGGTTTTGATTTTTCAAAAAGAATGACGGGCTGCCTCCCATTAAGCGCTGAGTTTTACACCATCGGCTGGGCGCAATTAGCTCAGGGAGAATGGAGGATAAATGATGACTCAACCAAATCTGTGTTGGTTACGTCAATGAACGATTTGAGTCTTTGGTCGTTCATGATGAAAGGTTCGGAATCGTAGCTGAGCGGACTGATCTCGACGGCTCCATTTCCAAAAATCTATCAGACAAGATATGGTCCGATCCACTTGGATCACAGTTTTCCAGGGAACAATTTAAGTCGGGCATCGAAGAGTAGGACCTTCTGACCAGGGTGGAAGATGTTTCTAGATATGTGCTTGTCATGAAGGGCTTTAACCCGCTCTTTGTAGATTCACGAGTTCCCATACGCATCAAGGCGTAATTTATCAATCTCCCTTATCTAAAGCTTTCTGTGGGTTCCAGCCTTAGAAAGATCTAGGTTGCAGTTCCGTACTGCCCAATAGGCTTTGTGCTCCAGTTCGACGGGGAGGTGACACGCCTTCCCGTACACCAATCTAAAACGAGACATACCTACTTGGATTTTGTGGGCAATCCTATAAGCCCACAAAGCTTCCGGAAGTCGGGATGACCAGTCCTTCATGTCAGGTCGAACAATAACCTGTAGGATTTTCTTGATCTCCTGATTTGATAGCTCAGCTAGACCATTAGTCTGGGGGTGATAAGGAGTAGAGATTCGATGTGACACCCCGTATTTGGTCATCAGTGACCTAAACTAAGCGTTGGTAAAGTGGGTCCCTCCATCAGAGATGATCGCACGAGGAATCCCGAACCGTGAGAAGATATTCTGATGAATGAATTTGATGACGATCCTATGATCACAGGTTCAGGTCGGAATGGCTTCGATCCATTTGGACATGTAGTCAACAGCGAGTAGAATGTACTCGAAGCCGTCCGAGATAGGGAAGGGACCCATAAAATCAATCCCCTAAATATCGAAAATCTCACATACAAGAATCGGCTGTAAAGGCATCATGTCGCAATGGCTCATGTTGCCCAAAGTTTGGCAACGACTGCATGCTTTACAGTAACTATATGCATCCTTGAAGATAGTGGACCAGTAAAAGCCACATTGGAGGATTTTTGATGCGGTTTTATGCCCAGAAAAATGGCCATTGCATGCCTGGTCATGGCAGAAAGAGAGTATGTCATTGATTTCGACCTCCGGGACACATCGTCGGATAATTTGGTCAGCACCTATGTGGAATAAGTACGGGTGTTCCCAAATGTAGTACTTGGCATCGGAGTGCAACCTGTCTTTCTTGGCCTTCGGCCAATCAGACGAGATCTGGTGTAATGCCAAGTAGTTTACTATATCAGCAAACCATTGAAGCCTGGTACCAATAGACAAGAGGTGCTCATCAGGAAAATGTTCTGTGATGGGTCCAGAAGGGTCAATGATCTCAGAAGGAAGGCGATACAAGTGGTCAGCTACCACATTCTGTCTTCCCGCCTTGTCGCAAATCTTGAGGTTGAATTCTTGCAACAGCAAGATCCATCAGATTAATCGAGGCTTCGCGTCCTTCTTTGCAAGGAGATGCCTCACTGCTATGTGATCCAAGTAGATTATGACCTAGGAACCCAGGAGATAGGATCTGAATTTTTCGAGGGCAAATACTACAGCTAACAGCTCTTTCTCCGAACCATGTAGTTACGCTGAGCCTCGTCAAGTGTCTTGCTAGCGTAGTAGATGACCATGGGTTTCCCGTCAATCTTCTACCCTAAAACCGCTCCTACAGCGAAGTCAAATGCATCGCACATGATCTCAAAGGGTTGAGACCAATCAAGGGACTGTAGGATCGGGGCTTGGGTGACTCGGTCACGAAGGATCTCAAAAGCTTGAGTGCATTCCATGGAAATCTCAAAGGGTACATGCTTGGAGAGAAGGGTGGTCAGGGGACACGTGATTTTTGAGAAATCAGGGATGAAACGACGGTAAAAATCGACGTGCCCCAGAAAAGATCGAATGTTCCTGATCGAGCTAGGCATACGAAGTTTAGAAATCAGATTAATATTGTCTCGATCCACTTGGATGCCTCTCTTAGAAATTAAGTGTCCCAGGACGATCCCCTTGGGCACCATAAAGTGGCTCTTTTCCCAGGAAAGAACTAGATTTACATCAATGCAATGCTTGAGTATGTGAACCAAGTGCTGGAGGCAATCATCAAATGATGCCCCAAAAACTGAGAAGTCATCCATGAAGACTTCTAGATAATCACCTACCATATCAGAGAATATGGCAAGCATGCACCACTGAAAAGTCGCAGGTGCATTGCAGAGACCGAAAGGCATCCTCCGGAATGCATATGTCCCGAAGGGGTAGGTAAACATGGTCTTCTCTTGGTCCTCTGAATGAATTGCCACTTGGTTGTAACCAGAGTACCCGTCAAGAAAGTAGAAGAATCTATTTCCCGCTAGTTTTTTGAGAATCTGATCAATAAACGGTAGTAGGAAATGATCCTTCTTCGTGGAGGAATTGAGTCTTCGGTAATCTATGCAGCCTCTCCACGAGTTGGCTATACAAGTAGGTAAGACCTCTCCAGTTTCAGTCGTGATGGTAATGAGACCTACTTTCTTGGGCACAACCTAGATTGGGCTCACCCAGCGACTGTCGGAGATCGGGTAGATGATCCATGCATCTAACCACTTAATGATCTCCTTTTTCACGACCTCCCGCAGATTGGGGTTTAGACGTCTCTGCATCTCACGTGAAGGTCGTGTGGCCTCTTCATAATAGATGCAGTGTGTGAAATAAGAGGGACTTATTCCAGTCAAATCATCGAGAGTCCAACCAATGGCTCCGCGATGTTGCTGAAGAACAGCAATCAGACGGGATTCCTGGTCAGGTGTGAGTTTTGAGTTTATAATCACCAGAAGTTTCTGATTGGAATCTAAAAAGACATATTTCAAATGATCGGGAAGGGGCTTGAGTTCAAGAACGGGGTTATCAGCAGCAGCGGGTGGTTCAGAGTGGGTGTGGGGTACAAGGGAAGGAGTTATGGGTTTGTCTAGATCAAGTTCTGACTCCAATTGCGGTTTTAGATCTTCTTGTGGTTGATGAGGGATAATCATGTTGTCCTCAATTTGTGGTTCATCAACCATGGCTCTGATGTCACAAATTTGCTCTACGACACCACAATTAATCCCTTGTTGGGCTTTAAAGACATCAATCTTGAGAGTCTGATTCCTAAATTTCAGCTCTATTTGGCCCTCTTCACAACTTATATTGGCCCTTGCAGTGGCCAAAAAAGGTCTCCCAAGTATGATTGGTGTATCCCTTGGATTCTCAAGTGCGTCCATGTCTAGAACTATGAAATCTACAGGGAAGTAGAAATCCCACACCCTAACAATAACATCCTCAAGAATTCCCTTAGGTGACTTGATAGATCGATCGGCTAACTGCAATGTCACCTCAGTCGATTTCAATTCGGATTCTTCTAGGTGGTTAAGCAGGGATGTGGGTATCAGGTTTATGGAGGCACCTAGGTCTAATAATGCTCTATCAAACTGGGTCTCACCAATCTTACATAAAATCAGGGGAGCGCCTGGGTCTTTTGCCTTGGGTGGGAGTTTACTCAGGATCACAGAGCTGGCTTGCTTTGATAGTACAATCGAACTCCCACTCTTGGTTCGTAGCTTACGCTGAGGTGTACACACGTTTTTCAAGAATCGTGCGTAAGCCGGTACATGGCGGATTGCATCCATCAAGGGGATGTTTATTTGGACCTGCTCAAAGAGCTTGATCAGGTTGTCCTCAGGAGCCACAGATTTAGCTGTCCTCTTTCCTTTGGTCAAGGCCTCGGGAAATGGAACCTTGGTTGGTTCCTCTAGGATAGGTCCAGGTTTTTAATTTGGGACAGGGATACTAACATCCTGGATGACTGTCCTAGGATTTGAATCACTACTAGGCTTGGAGTGGTCTCGATAGGGTGGATCTTGGGTTGCTTTACCACTACGTGTTGTTACCGAATTTAGTCCTGCCTGGTTCTAGTTGGGGGTTGGTAAGATGGGCTGCTGCTATTGGTAACCCGCATAGGAGGTTGATGCTTCCATCCCTCAAGTGATGGAATAGAAGGGGCCTGATAGATCAAGTGTGCTTGGCCCAGGTTTGGGTTCATAACGCGTCACCGGGTCGGTACACTATTCGGGTTAGGCAGAGGTTGAGAAGGAAGTGTGTCTGGTTGGTGAGAATTTGCCAACTGGGCAAGTTGGTTGTGGGCTTCTGTGATTTCGTCCTTATGTTGTTTCTGGATAGCCGCATTCGTTCTTTGAATGTCAGCCAGAGTTTGAAGGATAAGGGACATTTGGTCTTGGTTGGGCCCAGATGGATAAGTGGGGTTGGGCCGAGGCTGAGGCGGCTGATAAGGACGAGGGGCTTGTGGACGGGGCTGAAAGGCTGGTCTTGGGTTCTGAGAATTTCCTGCCCACTGGAAATTGGAATGGTTTCGCCATCCAGGTTTGTAGGTGTTGGAAAATGGGTCATTCTGGATGGCGTTGAGGTCTTCGCAGGTCTGAGGAGCCTAAGGAAAGTCGAAGAATGGGGGAGTAGGGTTCCCCCGACAAGGATAGAAAGGATCAGAGGTCCCTCCGATCCTGGAGTCAGATGGGGGTGGATACGAGTCCATCCCAGGAGAAGGTCGGTGGAAAATGTTCTACACAGTTTCCCGTGCGAGAGGTGGTTGTGCGAAGGAGTTCTGCGTAGAGGTGGTTCACTGCAAGTGCTGAGTCAGCTCATCCACCTTCTTCTCAATAATTGTAACCTTGTCCAACCGACTGGCCATTAATTCCAGGTCGACTGATGCGGATAGGCCCTGCATCTCATGTGCTCCCCTAAGGTTTGTCTCTGCGCGGGTATTCGTCCAGTCGAATAATCCCATGGAGTCATTGTTCATGGAGTTCTCGCACATATTCTCAAGAATCTCCCACACGGTGTCTTCATGTTGACCCATGATATTCCCTCCGCAAGTTAAATTGACGAACAATCTAATATCTTCACGGAGTCCCTGGTAAAAAGACTGGACTTGTTCCCATTTAGGAACTCCGTGATGGGGGCACTTTCTCATGAGATCCTGGAATCGATCCCATGCCTCATGAAGAGGTTCTCCTGTCTGCTGCGTGAAGTGAGTAATCTGATGGTGCAAGGCATTTGTCCAACCAACGGGAAAGAACTTCTTTAAAAACTCAGACTAAAGTTCTTTCCAAGTGTTGATCGGGCGGGTCTGTGTCTGATACCAATGAGCCGCCTTGTCCATAAGGGAGAAAGAGAACTTCTTCATGAGTAAGATATCCCGATTCTGCGCATCTGACCCGAAGGTCTGGGCCAGATGCTTAAGCTGTTTGATATGTTGGAAGGGATCTTCAGAGTTAAGCCCATAGAATTTAGGTATTTCATGAATCATGTTGGGCTTCAATTTGGAATCAGGTCCTCCAGTTGGGATTCTGACTCGAGGCTCAATTGCCACCGTAGCAGGATTATAGTGATCGCGCATCATGGGGCACTGCGGTGGGTTCATGAAGTTTTGGAAGAGATCATTAAGTCGCTGGAGATAGTGCTCAAGATTATTCTCTTCTTCAACAGTATGGTGGAAGAAGAAGGGGAATTAGGTTCAAAGTCAAAAGAGAGGTCTATGTGGAGTGGTTGTCGCACAAACAAGGATACCGAGGCTTGGCCTCGGGGAGAGTGGATATATAGAGGAGCTTTCAAGGACCTCCTACCGAACATGCACTGATGGATTGGACGAGGTTAGAAGGTGTTGGACCCAATCAAGACACCCAAAATGTTGGGTGACTATAGAGGCTCGGGGCGGATGATACCCCTTGATCAGAAGGTCGTCCACCTAAGAATTACCTAGGCAGCTAGAGAGGGTGAGTCCCGCGAAGACCCCTACATGGTAGAGCTCCCCCATGTGTTACAGGGTTTCCCCCACCCGACCTTTCTTGTCACTGAGATTCCAAGTAGACCAGAATGGGGACCTTGACCTCTTAAGTCTACCACTTTTAATTAAGATCAAGGTGCTTAGGGTTTCACTTGAACTTTAAACCTTTTGTTGTGCAAGAGTGACCTAATTTGAAGGTTGGTTAATCCAAGGAATCAACTTCACCTATTAGTTCCTGTGAGAGCTTATTAGGTCCTTTCTTTTAATGTTCAAGTGAATTAAGAGTCGGATTGCTTAGGGTTTCTCTTAATAGGTCTTTTCAAGCAATGGTTTAGGCACACCTCTTTTAGGAATTTTCAGTTCTTAATTAGAAGGTGTGTCTCTAAAAACCCTAGCTTAGAATCCTAGGTTGGCTCTAGTTGGTCCAATTAGTTGCCTCAGAATTGGGTAACTAGGGCTCAAGCAAGAAGGTTTTAGCCCTAGTTACCTTAAGTGAATATGCAGATAAAATGTGTTGAAATTAAAAGGTAGGCAACTCTGTTAATTACTATGTATAGAAAATAGGTAACCCTAGATTGATTTTTCTTTTCTTTTTCCTTTTTAGAATTTAAGGGGTTTAAGAGAGAGGGTAGAAGGTTACCTGTCCCTTGGTGTGGTTGTTGTGTGGCTGCTTGTTCCTTCTTGCCTTCTTGTGCCTGCACAACAGAAGAGAGATCAAGTCAGTATTCAATCAGAAATTGTGATTTAGTAGCTTCTAGAATGCCCATTGCTCCCCGGCAACGGCGCCAAAAAATGGTCAGGGTAAAACCAACCGATTTGATTACTTTTATTACTCGAAAACACAAATTCTCCGAGGTCGAACTCAGGGAGCAAAACTTGATTCTAGAAACGTAGGAAATCACAATTTACAATATATTATTTTACAAAAAGATTGAAGAAAGGAAAATAAAAATGTCTCTTCTTTTCTTCTCTCTTTCTTCTTTTGTCTACCTTTCTCTCTCTCTTTTCCGACATCTGACTCCAAGGGTCAGATGCCTTAAATGCCACTTGCTACAGTGCTTCTCTGCTGCTGCTGGTTCTTCTTCTTCTACTTGGCTTCTTCTTCCTCATTGTTCTCTGGACTCCTTCTTCCTCTTTCTTCTCTCTTCCTTCTCCTTCTACTTCAGCTTCTCTACGACTACAGTGCCGTCTTCCTCCTCCTCCTTCGCTTCCTCTGCTGCTCCAAGTCCTTCTTCCTTTCTCTCTGGCCGCAGCTGTCTTCCTACGTCTAAGTCCTTGCCGCTCCTTCTTTTGTTCCCTGTATAGGCGTCTGGTTAGGGAAAACCTAACCCCTACCCTCCCCGCGTCTCTCTCTCTCTCTCTATTTCACTCCAGGGTTCGCTCTCCCAGAGCCTTAATCAGGTATGCGGGTCGGGTGACACACCCGAGACCAGGCGCACCGGCGTGGATGGTGCGCGAGGTGTGCACAGGTAGGGTTAGTCGGATCCGGGTGCCAGGTCAGCGGGGGAAGTGTCGCAGACGAGGCATGGTGAGTGAGGGCGAGGGACCTCACCCCTGTGTGACTTGAGGTGATAAGCCTGAGTCACTTTTGCAACTTATGCGTATGCGCCCGCTCAAAAACTTCCGAGGTGGGACTAAAGTCCCACCCACTTCTTCCTGTGCGCCCGCAGCTGATGGCGCGGGCAATTACAGCTACAGCTGAGGCCCCTGACACCAAGTGAAGGCCTGGTTGATTTCGCGAGGGGATTCCACGCCTTCTGGACCTGGGGTGCTGGGACCTGCACGAAGCTTCAAGCAAGCTTCAAGCTCCTGCGCTAATGGCGGAAGATGTCACGACCCTGAAATCATAAATACAACCTTGAGGCCTTGTCAGAACCTTCAGTAGGCTTCGCCTGAGCACGGCGAAGGTAGCTTGAGGGTCAGCGTGGCGTGAAGATGCCTGTGTAAGCGAGCCTAGGGCTTACTGTGGCTATGGAGTTGGGTGTGTTCGATGGGCGAGTACGGAGGTGTTGGTGGTCAGAGGAGGGGTGGATGATGATCAGTGGGTGAAGGCGGAGGTTGTGAGGTGGTTGGTGAGGTGGGGTGATGCGTGGAGCGATGGATACACCACGCCGGTGGTCTGCCGGAGGTGGAGAAGGTGGCGGTGGTGTGTGATGTCGAGGGGTCGAAAATGCAAAATCAGAGAGGGGAAATGAAGGAGGGAGAGAGGAGAAGAGTTGTCACCTACTTAATAGACGAGAGGAGGGAGGAGGCGGTTGGTGCATATCTGCCGACGCCAGATACGAAGATACCCAGGGGAAGATACCGCGATGAAGGAGAGGGACTGGAGAGCGCCTGCTGGTACAGCAAGGCACGGCGAATGACGGCGGAGGTACTTCTGCCACTGGTATGGTGGCAAGGGGACGAGAGAGGAGGAGGAGGGTCGCCGGAGCTTGTGGGCGAATGGCCGGAGGTGGAGGAGATGAAAATTGAGGGATTTCTTTAGCCAAATCAGGCTTAAAGGAAGCAGCAGGGGTTGTCGTTCCTTAAATAGGTGTCGGCCAAGAGAGAATCGCGAGGAGGAGATGGGGGTACCTCGCCAGAGTTATGGCCGGAAAAAGACCCATACCTCTCGAGCGTTCGCACGAGAGGTATGGTGGCCAACAGGGCATGGGAGCCGACTGATGTAAACACATTTACACTACTTAAGATGTCTATTTATGCATGTTCTTAAGCATAGGATTGCATTTCATGATATAAATATTGCATTACATGCATCATCTTGCATTTACAATAGTTTGAATAAAATGGAGGTTAATTGTCTCCTTTTATGTGCTTGGACAGGGCAAATATTTTATCAGGGCCTCGGATCAAAGATCCAACCGTATGGATGTGATCAGGGCGACAATTGGAGTTCAACGACTCCAAGATCGTCCTAATCAGGCATCCATAGCATCAGATAGTGACCCGTGAACCCTAGAAAATCAAGGGCCAGGATGGTGAAAATCCGCACTGTAGATGACAAATCCAACCGCACGGATGAATTCGGATCAACGATCGCAGCCCAACGACACAAAAATCGAGTCAATCCGACATCCGTGGCACCATCTACAACTTCCAGAAGATGGACGGCCAAGATGGCGCCACGCGGCGCCATCTCAGCTGCCCAAATGGCCGCTTGCATTTTGTGAAGGCCCCCGCCCGATCGCTCTCCGCCGTCAGATGGAGATCCAACGGCTGTGGTCGCTCGCGCTTAAAAGAGTCTGCTCGACCATTTCGTCCACGTAGCGCAGTAGTGACGCAGCCGCGGGCGAAGTAGAGGTCGCGGGTTCGAGCCGCGGCGAGGGGCTGGAAGGTGCGGGCGACCGGGCGCGAACGAGTGTCAGATGGAGATCCAACGGCTGCGCGCGCCCAATAGCGCCAACGCGCGATTGAACGCCCGCGCGTAACACGCGATCGCATGCACCAGGCGAGCGAGCTGCAGTGGATGAAGGCGCGATTTTAAGCCGTCCGATCTCACGATCGGACGGCTGAAAATCAATGGACGTGCGCGGGCGTTGCACGCGCGAGCAGTCGAGCAGGCGCGCACGAGCCGCCCACGTCGCCCACGAAGGGAGCTTTAGTGACGGATTTATCCGTCACTAAAGACCCCTCATTTACTATTTTGAAGTTGTAATGTCCATTTTGCCCCCACTCCTTGCAACTATAAAAGGAGACCCCCTCCATACGAAATTCTCATCCCTTCTTTCTCCTCTCTACCCCTCCAAAGCTCAAGAGAAGCTTGTCCCACACCCGGGATGCTTCTCGCGAGATAAAGTCCAATTTTCGTTCCCCTTCGGAAGTGGATCCCGCGACGACAACGGCGTGCTACTTCGTTCCCATTCTTCTACTTCATCCTCCTTCGTCCTGCTTCATTCTCCTTCGTCCAGGCGTCGTCCCGTCTGGCTCGTCCTCCAAGCAACCGTCGAGGAGGATTTCTCTCTCCCTATTCTTTTTACCGCTTTCTAGTATAGATTTACTGCTTTCCAGATTAATCTACTCGTCCTCCAAGCGACCGTCGAGGAGGACATTTCTCCCTCCATTCTTTTAATGCTTTCTAGAGTAAATTTATCGCTTTCTAGAGTAATTGTTTTATGCTTTCTAGTTGTAATGAACAATCTCTTCAATGCAAAAATTCCTTGTTTATTCTACATCACATTTTGATTTCTCTGTGTAATATTCTTTTTCTCTCTTACTCTCTCTCTCTTCTATTTATTGTAAATAATTATATAGTTCTAAATTGAATTATTCTGTAACAAATAAAAAGAAATGAGTAGTTTTTTAAATCAAACGTCCGCCTCCCTGTGTTCGACCCGAAATTTTAATTTCAGTATAAATTTTATTTGTTGAACACGAATTCTTCGCTTTCGAACTACAACGATAGGTCTTCCAAAACCGAACACATTAGCGTAGCGATTCGCGAAAAAATACCGTTCAACACCGGCCCATGCTGTAGGGGACAACGTAGGGAGTCTCCCTTTCAAATCTGGGGCCGGCTCCCCATGCGTGCGAGGTGCCATTCTCCGTGCAAAGTCGCCGGAGGTATAGCCTGCGCAGGCGAGTGGCAGAGGGACCTGTTTGAAGAAAGATATGACAAAGTTCAGGGGGTGAATGCAAGAGTTTCAAAAAGTTAAGGGTCAAAAAATAATTTTGAGGACCAAATTGCAAAGTAGGTCAAAACAACCTTTTCTTAGGTCCAAATTTTGGTATCAAACTAATTTCGACCTAAGGAATCCAATGGTGAAGTTGGATTTTACGTTTGACCACGTTTGACTAGATATTTTGTACAAAAACCCAAATTAGGTCAAAAATTGGGTATGGACCTCAATCTAGGTCAAATTAGGTTCCAAAGGCCAAATTGAAGGTTCTAAACCCTAGAGGATATTTTTCCATGAATTTTAGAGGGTTTAATTTATTTTTATCTTTCCTCGAACTTCGTGAATTAAAGTGGATTATTTTTAGGGTTGTAGAATGTCATTTAATTCCCAGATTTTGTCATAACCCTTTTTAGACCAAATCATCCCACTTTTTCTCTTATTAGGTTCACTTGACCTATGCCTAGACCCTTAGAAATCCTATTCATGCACTGCAATGGTAAAATTACAGTTTTACCCCTTGTGTCATGTTTTATTCTTAGATTAGCATTTCCTTGAATTAGGCCTTCCCTTAGGTTATGTTGAAACTTTTGTTTACTTTATCAGGTTAAAATGTGCCAGTTAGGGTTCATGATGAGGTTCTCATCATCCAGCAATGCGTACGAGCTATTCTAATGTGGCCATGAGGTCGTATTTGTGATTCTCAGGTTTCGTTGTCCTCCATCGCTGCCACCTTCTTTGACCATATCCGTCCTCCTCCGGCCTTGTTCTTCGTTGCTATTATTCCCAGGCCCCGCAGATCACCTTTAGGATCTTTCCCAGGTCCTCAATCAAAGACCACAGGAGTAGTAGCTACTACAATTGAAGGCACCATCACATGCTACTGCACGAAGGAACAAAGCGGGTGGGATAGTCCCACCTCGTGAGTTGCTGAAGTGCCCACAGTGCATAAATTGATTTTATGCATACGACTTATTTCCTCCTAACACAGAGGGTAAGGTCCTCCACACCCTTCACATGCGCCTCGCTTGTGACTTGTCCCCTGCGGACCTGGCACTGATCCGACTAGCCTAACCCGTGCACTCCTCGCTCACCACCCACTGCCGGTGAGCCTGGTCCCGGGTGCGCTCTACCCGAATATCCATTTACCCGACACTGTGGCCTTAGGAAGTCGAAGAAGAGGAAACCTAGAGAGAGAAAGGAGAGAGAGTGCGAGGGCAGGGGGTTTTGCTCTCTGTGACACTTAGCCAAATTTGAAGGGTGCGTAGCCCTTGTGCGTGAAGAGAAAAGAAGGCTTGTGTGTACTATGAAAGAAAAAGGAAGGAAGGAGAAGGACTTGAGAAGAAAACAAAGAGAAGAAGAGCAAAAGCATAACAGAGAAAGAAGAGGAGGTTAAAGGAGAAGCACAGTGCCCTGGTTGATACTGCTGATATATTTTAGTACCTAAGTTTGAATGGTTGATGGCACTGTTGCATTATTTGAACTCAATGCATATATGCTTAAATTGAATAATTGGTGGTCTAAATCGCCATTGTTTTTGCTTTGAGATTCTTTTTTCCATGCACAATTATTGTTCAACTTAGGCTTTACATTGATTATCATTTTTGAGTAATTATTATTCATTTCTTGATATTATTTGGCTTAAATCTTAGGCTCATTTACATCATATATTAAGATTAGCGTGGGAATTCCATATTTGCTCCCTGTGTTTAACCTCAGAGTTCCATTCGAGTATAAATATTATTTATTTTTCGTGCTGATTCAATCTATATTGCAACACATCGATTTTAAAATTCGATTCTGAGCAACAAACACTTGCACAAACAACTCATTCTCGAAATGTGCAAAAAGACATTTGGCTAATGCGGCTATTTCCATTATCTCTTAAAGATAAGGCCACTTACTAGTTTAGAACCATTGGTCGACCCATCACCACATGGCCTTAGCTCAAGAGCGCCTTCCTCAAAAAATTCTTTCCCATAGGTCGTACTAATTCCCTGCGAAGATCTATTACGACCTTTCAACAAAAATCTGGCGAGACTTTCCATGATTCTTGGGAAAGATTTCAAAATCTCCTAAGAAGTTGCTTGCATCAAGAGATTCCTTTATGGTAGCTCGTGTAGATCTTCTATCATGGTTTAGAAGATCAAATTTGACGTTTTGTCGACGCCTCATGTGGCAACAACTTCTTGTATAAAGATGCTAAAAGTGCCTACGACCTTTTTGAAGAAATGAGTGAAAACTCATTTAATCAAGCTTCCATGAACACATTTTGCAAAACGTCAAACCCGTAGTTCGATGTTCATGAAGTAGTCACTTCATCTATTCCTGTAACCAAAGATGGTCTTCAAATGATTGCACAAAAACTTGACCAGATGCACATTAATCAAAAGAAAATTGAGGAAAGACTCACCACATCAACCCCAACTCCACACTTTCCACATCTAACCCACCCTAACATTCCACGAAGAGCAAATTTGCACAATCTTAACACTACTGCTGATTATTACCAGTATTCTGAGGTTGCCCATGATTCACTGGGGAATTACAACTATCCTGATCTTAACCCCACTCAAAATATTTTTGCCATCCAGGAGCCATTTAGAAATTCCTCTAATTGGAAGAATTACCCGAACCACTCCTGGAATAACCAAGTTCCTCCCCAACCAAACCAATTCAATGGGTATGGGTTTAATCCAACCTGTCATCCTGGGCCATCCCAACAAGACATCAATGCCCAGATGATGAGAACCCTGCAGGAAATGTAGACAAAGATGACAGAAGTAACCTGCACCATCTCAAATCTGAATAATCAGATTGGGGTTACTCCTACTAAAAGACCTGCAGGGCATTTACCCTCCCAACCCATGCCCAACCTTAATTACCAGAGGAACCAGTATCCAAGAAGAAATCCAAACTACTCGAATCAGCCTCCTACTAATCCACCACCTCAATAGCCTCCCAGGTTTCCCCAACAACAGGCCCCCCCACCTCTTCCAAATAATAATCCGACTACACATGTAGTTACATTGAGGAGTGGGAAAACCACCACTGATCTCGGGCCTTCACACAAACTTGGTGACATCCCCATCCCTGTGCACATTAACTCTCTACCCCCCATCAGGAAGAAAAAGAAATCTAAAAATCTCAAGACAAAATTTCTATCCCCTTTCCATAAGCTCTCCACCCCATCACCAAATGAAAAAAGAAATCTAAGCCCACCGCAGAAGGACTCATGGACTTATTCAGGAAAGTTCAAATCAATATCCCTCTCCTAGATGCCATCAAATATATACCTACCTATGCCAAAATTTTGAAGGAGATCTGTACTCCAAAAAGGCAGGCCAAAAATCTAGGACAGGTACATCTTTCGAAGACAGTAAGCTTTGTCATACAGAGCAAACTACCTCCTAAGATGAAAGATCCGTGGGTGCCATTAATTTCAGTAATTATTGATGATACTACTTTCGATCACACCCTCCTTGATCTTGGTGCCTCAGTTAATATTATTTCCACAATTTTATTTGAAGAATTTCAAATTGGTGAACTAAAACCTGTTGAGGTTACCCTGCAAGTAGACAACCGATCTACAATCAAACCTTGTGGGATTGTTGAGCATGTTTTGGTCAAGGTCCAAATTGTGTCTTCCCCGCAGACTTTTTGGTCCTTGACATTGAGGTACCTGAATCTTTGATGAATGCCCTGATAATCCTTGGATGACCCTTTTTGGCCACTACAAAGGCAAACATTAATTGCCACACAGGCAAATGGATATCACCTAAGCAGGCCAAATTATCACTCTTGATATTTTTAAATCCTCGAAGAGATTCCATGATGTTGATTTTTTTGAGGACTCAGATATTGAAATTTCAAATTTGGTGGAGACAATGTTGATAGATACCCTTCCAAACCATAAACTTTTCGAGGAATCTGACTCAGAATTAGTGGTCGACGAAATCTTTGATTTGGAGACTTGTCTTGACCAAAAATCCATTGCTGATGAACCCCTTGATTACCCTGACCCACCCACTCTTCCCTCATCCCACCTTTCCACACTAACTTCACCCAATCGTCAACATCCCCTCCCCGATCCCTTTCCTATGGACCTGCCACCAGACCTGCCCGAGTTTGGCATTCAACCTAATTTAAAACCATGGCCAGACTCGGGCCACACTTATCATTTTCCATAGAACTTTGATCCCTATCTTTCTACCAATCAATTTTCTAGGGATCTGAAAGAAGACACATTTTATGTGGGCATCCAAGTGTCCAACTATTTACACGATTATCCATCTTCTGTGCATACCTACACACTCGACTGAATAGGAGTAAAAGATAGCACTGGATGGGAGGTAACCCATCATTTTTTTCAGCTTTCTTTTTCCCTTTCTTTTTCCAGGTTTTGACCATCCTAAACCTAACCACCTTTCACTAAGGTGATTCCTTCTCTCTTAATGCATGAGGACATTGCATTTCATAAGCATGGGGGGGTATTTTTAAAATTTTGACGATCGATTTAGGATTTTCAAAACCTAAAAACATACATTTTTCTTTAGTCATTTTATTTTCCTGCTTGCACACCCAAATAAATAAAAATGTTGAAAACTTTTTTAGGAAAATTTTGAAATTGGGACTAAGGTTGAAAACTCACTTTTGGTACAATGGGATTTAATCTTTAACAAACTAGGGATAAGGATACGGATTTGATCATTAGAATTTTAGGGTCTATTTTTATACTAGATCAGATATCTTCTCCAAAATTCCACCTGAACTCATGATAGTTCAGGTGACTTGATCCTCTTTTATAATATGAAAAGTATCTGGCTTAGTTTCTGATTCAAAAACTTGCATTTCACGCAAACTTTCAGTGGCAAATTTCACACACAAGCCAACACCTAAAAACTACTAAAAATTAGAAAAACCCCCTTGTTTGACCTTAGTAAAAGTCTAAAGCAGATCATTTTTGAGTTCCCACCATCGAGGAGGAAAATGCCTCCTTTGAGGACGCGATGTCAACATGTTACCGCCTTGACACTGCTCAATATCTATATTTCATATCTTTAGAGGGAGCATTAAAGTACATTTTTGCGGCTAAAGTGTCTTGAACGGTGCTCTACCTATAGTGTTGGAGCAAGAGCTTGAGTTTGCTTGGAGCGCCACTTTACACCGCATTGTGTTTTGGGGTTGAGAGCTCCTGGGTGCTGTCATGGATAGTGCTATCTCGAAGTACTAGCACCAGAGCCCTCGAGGATTGGTAATGGGAATGATGATCCTGATGTTTACGTGATGAGATCGTGGTTTTAAAAAGATGTTAGTTGCATTATAAATGAAATCGTCGTATAAACAAATAAGAATTTTATTACTCGAAAAATAAAGTATCTAAGGTCGAACTCAGGGAGCAAATTGGTATTTTAGAAACTAAAATCACAATCTCTAATTACTCAAAAGATGATAGCAATCCAATGTATATGAAAGCTAGAGAGGGAAGATGCAAAAGGAAATGTATTGTCTTTCTTCTTCTCTTTTCTTCCTTCTTCTTTCTCTTTGTGACTTCTTCTTTCTTCTTTTTCTTCTCTCTTTCTTTTCCTTTTTCTTTCCTCTGCTTGGCCACACCTTCTCCTTCTTTCTTTCTCTGTCTTTCCTTTCTTAGATGTCTGATTCTGTGAATCAAACATCTTAAACTTGCGTTGCTACAGTGCTTTCCCTTTCCCTTTCTGATATATTTTTTTTTTCTTTCCTTCTTTCTCTTTGCAGCTGTGCTTCTCTTTTCCTTGTTCTTTGGCTTCTTCTTCTGTACTTCTCTGCTGCGCCTCCTCCTTCTTCCTTGTCCTCTATAGTCTTCTTCAGTCACACCTCCTTCTCTCTTTCTTCTGCCCTTGACTTCTTTCTTCTTTCTCTGCTAAGTCTCTGCTTATCTCTTTCTCCATTAGCTACCTTCTTCTTTTTCTTCTCTTCCTCTACCGCTCCTCTGCTATAGTGCTTCGTCTTCACCATCTTTCTTCTATCTTCAGCTGCTCCTCTTCTTCTTCCTTTCTCTGCAGCTTCCTCCATGGCTTCTTCTTCTCTTTCCAGCAGCTCCTTCTTCTTCCCCTGCATAGCACAAGGCAAAACCTACCCCTACCCTCCCCCACATCACTCTCTCTCTATTTCTCTCTTCGCTCTCTCAGAGCCAGCCGGGTAAACGGGTCAAGTTACGCGTGCCTGGGTCCAGGCGCACTGGCGTGGTGTAGTGCATGAGGAGTGTAGGGTTAATTGGGTCAGTCAGCCAGGTCCGCGGGAGTGCGGGTCGCGGACGAGGCGGGGGCGTGGGTGAGGGGACCTCACCCTGTGTTCTGAGGTGATAAGAGGGAAACACAAAAACAACTTAAATGACTCCACTACGCCTACCACTTCCAAGGTGGGACTAAAGTCCCACCTGCTTCTTCATGCCCGCAGGTGAGGTCTTTCACTCAATTGCCACAGCTAGGTGCCTCGTGAAGCCAGCTCTCTTGCCGGATGCGTTCGCGCACTCAACGCGCGTCACTTGGAGTGCAGCACCTGGGTGGATGCAACCCGGAGCACTGTTTGCGACCTCCTTGCTCCGTGCTTCAATGGCGGCAAGGGCTCAGACCTGAAACCACTCAATACAGCCTCGTGGCTTCATTAAACCAGATGGGGAGCTTCGTCGTGGCACGACGAAGGTGCCTAGGTCAGTGGCTAGCCGCGGGGAGGCCTAGGCGTGCATGCCTAGGTCGCTCTATGGTCGTGAAGATGGGTTTGATCAAGGGGAGTTAATGGAGGTGTTGGCAGGTAATGGAGGGGCGGATGATGCTCAGTGGGTAATGGCGGAGGTGATGAGGTGTCTGGCGAGGTGTGTGGAGGTGCAGAGCGGTGGATGCACTTCACCGGTGGTCTGCCGGAGGTGGAGAAGGTGGTGGTGGTCTGTGGCGTCGAGGGGATAAAAATAGCAATAAAGATAGGGGAAATAAAGAGGGGAGAGAGGGGAAGAATTCTAACCTACTTAATAGACGAAAGGAGGGAGGAGGCGGGTGACTCGTATTTGCCGTCGTTGGAGACAAAGGCCCTGAGGTGGGGATGACGGTGATGATGAAGGGGTCGGAGAAGCTCGCGCGGGTACGGTGCGATGCGGAGGAGCGAGGCAGAGATGACTCTACCACTGGTATGGTGGCAGAGCGACGAGAAGAGGGAGGATAGATCGTTGGAGCTTGCAGGCTGTTGGCTAGAGGTAAGGGAGGATGAATTTAGGGGTTTCCTCATGCTAAATCAAGCTTGCCAGAAGCGGTTAGACATGGAGCTTCATTTATAGGCAGGGGCGAAGAGTCAAACACTTGGATGGCGAGCAAAACCATCACCGGAGGTCATCGCGGGTACGATACCCATACCTCTCGAGCATTCACACGAGAGGTATGGTGCGAATCAGAGCATGGGGAGCTGCTCAGGTAATAGGGGATTTCGTAGAGGACTCCCCTTTCAAATCTGAGAGCAGCTCCCTGGGGAAGCGAGGAGAAATCCTCCTCGAAACTTCATCGAAGGAATGGGTCTTCTTCTGCAATGGTAGAGGGATCGGAATGCAAAAAGTGACGAAGAAGTTAAGGGGGTTTTCATAAGGGTTTTCAAAAGTTAGGGGCCAGAATGTAATTGGGTGGACTATTTTGCAAAGTAGGTCAAGATGACCTTCCCTTAGGTCCAAATTTTGGTAAATATCTAATTTAGACCTAAGGAATCCTTTGGTGAAGTTATATTTTAGGTTTGACCACGTTTGACTGGATATTTTACATAAAAACCCAAATTAGGTCAAATATTGAGCTTAGGCCCCAATCTAGGTCAAAATAGGTTCCAAAGGCCAAATTGAAGGTTCTAAACCCTAGGGGATATTTTTCCATGAATTTTAGAGGGTTTAGTTGATTTTTATCCTAACTGAAACCACATGAAATTAAGTGGTTTATTTTAGGGTTGCAAAATGTCATTTAATTCTTAAAATTCACAATAACCCTTTTCTAACTGAACCATCCCACTTTTTCTCTTATTAAGTTCAATTGACCTATGTCTAGACCCTGAGAAATCCCATTGACGTACTGCAATGGTAAAATTACAGTTTTACCCTTTGTTTCATGTTTTCTTTCCATATCAATGGTCTCTTGAGTTAGCCTTCCTCTAGGTTATGTAGGAGCTTTTGTTCACTTTCTTAGGTCAAAATAAGCTAGTTAGGGCTCATGATGAGGTTCTCATCATACCCCCATGCCTAGCTTTTGTAGTCCCTAAGCAAAATTTCAAGGTTTTAACTTTTGTTCTAGACCATAAGTTTCTTTCACCAGTTATGATAAGTGCTTTTTCATCTTTTTCTTTTGTGATTAGGTCAGAATGTCGACAATAGGCCTAGAGGTACTCTAGTACCAACCAAGATCCAGACCTAACAGCATTAGCTTCGGTCCTCCGCGAAGGTTTTTAAGGCCTGCAAGAACAACCCTAAGGTTCATTGGACTCCGTGGTTAAAGCACCCGTGCTTGAGACATATTTTAGTCTTGGTTAAGTTTGTAGTGCATTTTTGTAAGAGAGAGACAGAGGATTTATTTGTTTGGAGAGTTTTCTCTCTCTTTTCTTTTTATTTCTAACTTCGGATTGGCTTCTCAACATGATCTGTATCGGATTCCCCATCCCCATCATCAATCCTCAAAGGTTCCTGACAATCGATGCTTCATGATAGCATCGCCCATGGAAACCCCCAAAACCCTGATTTTCGAGATTTCGAGATAATCCCACCCATGGTGTTCCGTGGCCGAATCCAAACCCTGGCAATCGACATTTCGTGATAATGCCACCCATGGTATCTGAACCAGCAGAGTACTTACATGCCCCCAATAGGATATGTAAATATCCTAAGAGACAAGCACCGAGGAGACGATATGTTGCTACGCATCTTCGAGGGGAATTTCCTGCCTCTCCGCGTCGGGAACTCATCCAAATCAACTTGTGTTGATCGGCCGCTCCTAATCTAGGCAACATTTTCAAAACATTAAAATACTTTTGCGTGATTTTGATAGTTATGCGTACTGAACCAGACTCTGTGTGGATTGGGGTGCTTGGGTTACTGAGTCCCGTAAATCGAAGGTCAGTTAACGAGGCTGAATACTCCTTAAGCCTTAGATCTCATACTTAAGCTTTGCATTTTCCCCAACCACTTGAGGATTATCCAGATCTTAGCAGGTAGTAAGAGTCTAGCCAAAAAAGGTCTAAGGTCAGCGTTCCTACTAATCTCTTTTTGTGTCTCCTTAGAACTTTTCTTTACTTTTCTTGATGTGGTCTAGAACTTCAGTTAATCCCTTAATTTCTTACTAATGACTATCTCTCTCTTTTTCATTTGTGCTCCTTTTTTGGTATTTTGCTCTTTTTCCTCCTGTTTTGTATAACCCAAAAATTTTCCCTCCCTCTTCTCAATTTTTTTTTTTTTAGATATGTGATTTTTTTGTTGAAACCTTTTCTTGATATGAGTTTTCATACATTTTGCACTTTCATACCCCCCCTATGCCTATGATTTGCAATGTCCCCATTGTAAATTAGGTGGGTTAGAATTCAGCTTAGTTCATTCATTAGGATAGGTGTTGGGTGAATGAACGGGTCGAGGTGACTGTTGCGGACAATTTCTAGACTCGGGTATGGATACCTGAGGTGGAGTCGGCTGTTCTAATGGATGAACCCTAAAGTGCAATATGAATTCAGCATAGAAATGTCAGGAAAGGTTTCAGGTTTTTCAAAGAATGATGGGTTGCCTCCCATTAAGTGCTGAGTTTTACACCATCGGCTGGGCGTAATGGGCTCAGGGAGAATGGAGGATAAAGGATGACTTAGCCAAATTTGTATTGGTCATGTCAATGAACGGTTTGAGTCTCTGACCGTTCACGATGAAGGGCTCGGAATCATGGCTGAGTGGAATGATCTCAACGACTCCATTTCCAAAGATTCATCGAACTAAGTAAGGTCCGATCCACTTAGATCGTAGCTTCCCTAGGAATAGTTTGAGTCAGGCATCAAAGAGTAGAACCTTTTGACCAGGGTGAAAGATCTTTCTAGATATGTTCTTGGCGTGAAAAACTTTAACCTGCTCTTTGTAGATTCACGAGTTTTCATATGCATCTTGGCGTAATTCATCAATCTCGCTCATCTGAAGCTGTCTATGGGTTCCAGCCTTAGAAAGATCTAGGTTGCAGTTCCATACTGCCCAATAGGCTTTATGCTCCAATTCAATGGGGAGGTGACACGCCTTCCCGTACACCAGTCTGATAGGAGACATACCTAATTGGGTCTTATTGGCAGTCCTCTAGGCCCATAAAGCTTTCGAAAGCTGGGATGACCAATCCTTCCTGTCAGGTCGAATAGTAACATGGAGGATTTTCTTGATCTCCCGATTTGATAGCTCAACTAGACCATTAGTTTGGGGGTGGTAAGGAGTAAAGATTCGGTGCGACACCCTGTATTTGGTCATCAGTGACCTGAACTGAGCGTTTGTGAAATGGGTCCCTCCATCAGAAATGATCACATATGGAATTCCGAACCATAAGAAGATGTTTTGGTGAATGAATTTGATAACAACTTTGTGATCATTGGTTTGGGTCGGAATGGCTTCAATCCATTTGGACACATAGTCAACAGCAAGCAAAATGTATTCGAAGCCGTCCGAGATAGGGAAGGGTCCCATAAAATCAATCCCCCATATGCCAAAAATCTCGCATACCAAGATCGGCTGTAAAGGCATTATGTCTCGATGGCTCATGTTGCCCAAGGTTTGGTAACGGTTACTGAAAAGTTGATTTTCCTCTACGCGTTGTAGAATTTAAGTGGTGGAAAAATCGACTAATCAACAATAAAAATAACCACTCACAGAAGAGCGGGTCGTGTCCACAGGGAGGCAATTATGCTATAAACTCTCAATTATTTTATATTCTTTCGGTTAAGTGCAAAATCCTTAGTCAAATCTGACATAACATGCGATGGAAAGAAGATTCACAATAACTCAAAAATATAAGGGTATATGTGCAATTTTCCCTCACTTAAATCTTCAATAAATATATGATGATTTTATGTAATTTTCAATTGACATATACTAGAGAAAATTGGTGCACATGTTAATCCCAAAACCAATCTTAAAACAGGTGAATAACAATAACGTGCAATTATCAGAAAGTACGAGTGTGCATTTGCAATTTTTCCACAATAGAATAATAATAAATCAAAAACCAAATTTTGGCAATGGCAGCACATGTAATAACTAATTGAATGGAAAACAAAGCTTTCACTCTTTCTCCTCCTCGCATGGCAGATGGAGCACCGGCGACGGAGCTGCTATGGGGGAAGGTTGACCGACGCGTGGGGATCACGATGATGGTGACAGAATGGAGAGAGGTGGCCGGAGGTGGCCGGCGGGCGAGGGAGGGCCTCCGGCCTGTTGGAGAAAGAGATTGCTGCAGCCGCGCGTCTGTCTGCGCTCGGGTGCGCGCCTGTAGGGCACTGGTGGCGAGGGCGAGCGCCTGCGGGAGGGGGCGCGCCTGCCTGCGGGGAGAGCTGGTGAAGCGAGGGTGCGTGCTTGCAGGTTGCTTGGTGAGGGCACGGGCGGAGCAGATGGCACTGCAGAGGGTTTCCTGCACGGGTGCATGAGCGGGCTGGAAGGGGGAAACGCCTGCGGATGCAGGTGGGGCGGTGCTAACGCCTGCAAGGCCGACTGGAGATGGGCGAGCGGGCGCCTACAGGGTGATTAGTGAGGGTCCAGGCGCTTGGTGCGGGCGCAGTGATGGTGTGGGTTGCAAGGGCATGCGCAGCGCCTGATGGTGCTGGTGGCGAGGCAGGTCTGCAGAGGGGAGGGCACGCTGCAGGGAGGCGCTGTGCGGGTGCAGCCTGGCAGGGGCACGCAAGGAGGAGCGAGCGCCTGTAGGGGTTGGGCGCAGGTGCAGGCTAGTGAGGTGATGGCGCTGGTGCGGCGACTGGAGAGGCGGCTGGATATGGGCTCGCTCCTGCAGGCGCGGAAGGTGGTTTGGTGCACAGTGCACACAGGTTACACCGTCCCTGGATGATGAAGCCCATCTTCTCCTTTCTCCGCCTCCTCTTAACTCCTCTCCTTCGCCCTTTTATGGATTTTCAAAATGCTTTCTAAATATGGCCTCGTTTGTTGAGGGAGGGCGGCAGGAGATTAAATAAATGTGCAGGAGTTACAGCTGGCCAGAGGATGAGGGAGGGATAGCACTGACTTTGTGTTGGGGAAATTTATTCCCCCCCCCCTTGTTGTTTCTAAATATTATTCCTGCAACATAAAAATGTAACATCATTACATATTAAGTTATAGAATACTATAAAATAGATGTAAACTTAAATAATGATGAATGCAAACATTCTATAACTTAATGTAGTTATTAACAAACCTAAAAGGTACGATTAAAGTTACTTAGGCGTAATATTAGTCCATTAAAATGGACTCATCAAATACCCCCATGCCTAAGATTTGCTAGTCCCTAGCAAAAATGAAAAATAATAGAAGTAATCAGAAGATTTCTTCTTTTCTTATTTCAAAACTTTAGAGATCCAGACAAATGTGAAGTGATGATATCCTCAGTAACAGATCCAAGTGAAAAAGCCAATTAGCAGAGGGAGTTTGTACTTCACCCTTGGTAAATATTGCTGTCGGGATAGGCAACTACTTCCCTCAGGGATAAAGCAGATGATAATCTACAATTTGACCCTGGCGTTTGGCTTAGGTAGGAGATATCGAGTTGAATGGATTTGTAATTGGTGGCACACACTCATCTGGTGCTACATGTAGTCTAGTACTACAGACTCTAGATCTCTAGACTAGTAGAAAAGTTAACTCAGAGAGAGGCTAAACAACTGTGCTCTCTTGATGTTCCTGGGCGCTCACTCTTTCTTTCTTTTCTTTCTGAGATCACAAATCTCGCCAGATTTAGTAATTGTACTCACTGTTTGGTGGCCTCACATGGCATCCACACTTCAATTAAAGTCCTAATAATTCTACAACTAAGTTAGAGTCCTCAACCAGTATTCAGGCGATCAGAATTACTAAAAGTTAGGTATGAGTCATATTTGGTGGAATGCGAAAGGTGTTCTGTTGCCTCAGAAACAATGTTACATTATAAACTTGGACTCTCTTTCTTCTTCTTCTTTTTTTGTAATATAACTATTTCTTCTTTTTCTTATTCTTTTCTCTCTTCTTTTTTTTTATTATTATTATTTCTTCTTGTTTTTGTTTCTTTTTCAATCAACACAACACGATACAGACTTTTATTTACGAGACATTAATAGGGATGATGATGGTCAAGAGGAAGTTGTGTAGCTTATTTGGTGGAAGTGCCTATTCTCGGCACCGGGAAGGAATGGATAGGACAGGCGTATTTCTGACCTTTGACACTATTACTCTCCTTCAGCCGAGGACTCTATGAAGGACGGTCGTAACCATCCACCATAGTCATAGCTTTATTAAGACTCCATCTTTGTGTATCTGCCTTATTTGGTGACTCTCAGAAATTCACACAACGGACGCTCACAGGAACAGAGAGCGAAAACTGCGCCTAACTCTGAAGTCTCATCATCTAGTTATCCAAAACTTAAGAGTCCTTGCACTAGACTTAGTGCACTAGTAATCTCTTTACTTTCTTCTCACAAATATGAGGTGGATCTACTAGAAGATAGTATGCCTGACTCCCTATGAATTGTCCAAGGGTTTAGTAGACTACAAATGCTTATTGGTTTTCTTCAAGGATCTATTACCAAGTTTACGTTCACATGAAATAAATGTACTGGATTCAAAACTTAAGAAATAATTCAAGAAGAAAAACCTCCAATGACAAAGGTATTCTGCTAGGGACTAACCCATTCAGCTCAAGAAAAGAGATATATATATATATGTATGCAAATATTTATAAATGCTATAAAAATTCTCAAGTTATACCCCCCCATGCCTAAGACTGACAATGTCCTCATTGGAAAAATGCAGACATAGAAGAATATCACCTGAGGAGGAGAGTGGGAGGAGCTAAGGCTCCTCAAGCCGAAGTGCGTCTAAAACCTGGCCATCTGAAAGAGTAATATACAGTTTAAGACGTTGAACATTTACCTTAAAGCTCGCACCTGAAATAGGGTTTCGAATCTCTACAGCTCCATGAGGGAAAGTATTGATAACAACATATGGCCCATCCCAGCGGGACTTGAGCTTTCCAGGGAATAATTTAAGTCTAGAATTGAAAAGCCAGACCCACTGGTTGGGCTCAAAAGTCTTTCTACTGATGTGCTTGTCATGGAAGACTTTTGTACGTTGCTTGTAAGCTTGAGAAGTTTCATAAGCTTCATTATGAAGCTCCTCAAGCTCACTTAATTCTAACATACGTGCCTTTCCCGCTTTATCCAGATTCAAGTTAACATATTTAGTAGCCCAATAAGTTTTATGTTGGATTTCAACGAGAAGGTGGCACGCTTTTCTGTAGACAAGACGAAAAGGAGACATGCCTAAGAGAGTCTTATACGCAGTTCTGTAGGCCCAAAGAGCATCATTTAGTTTTTTAGACCAATCCTTCCGATCAGGCCTGACAGTTTTTTCTAAAATTCGCTCAATCTCCCTATTAGACACTTCAACTTGTCCACTCGTTTGGGGACGATAAGGTGTGGTTATCATGTGGTTGACTCCCAAATTTTGGAGTAGTCGTGTGAAGTGTACATTCTTAAAGTGAGGTCCTCCATCACTTATGATCATCCTTGGGCACCAATACCGAGAAATGATATTAGCCATAACAAAGCCCAAGACCACAGAATGGTCATTAGTTCATGTTGGTATGGCTTCTATCCATTTCGATACATAGTCAGCCACCACAAGGATGTATTCATATCCGAAGGACACAGGAAAGGGACCCATGAAGTCAATGCCCCAAATATCAAAGATTTCAACAGGGAGAATAGGTTGTTGGGGCATCTCATCCCTTTTTCTAATGGTTCCCTTCTGCTGGCAACGTAGACATGCGCCCACATACGTATGTGCATCTCGGAATAATGTGGGCCACCAAAAGCCAAACTAAAGAACCTTATGGGCAGTCTTCTTCCCACTAAAATGTCCCCCACAATGGAGGTCATGGCAGAAGCTCAGAACACTTCTTTGTTCTTCGTCAGGGACGCAACGGCGAGAAAGCTGGTCAGGGCCTATTCTAAAAAGCTCGGGTTCCTCCCAGTGATAAAATTTAGCGTTGGCGAGAAACTTGTCCCATTTCTGCTTGTCCCAAGTACTGGGGGTAATGCCCATGACCAGATAGTTCACTATGTCAGCGAACTCTTAATGGCTAACCGCGGCACTGTTTTTGGCGTCTTTATGTTTATTATCGTATAGTCGTTATAGTATAAGACAAGACAGCTACGGTTGTCATTACAATAGAAAATTTTTTACTCGGAAATAGTTTTCCTTAGGTCGAACTCAGGGAGCTACTGGAATTCTAGAAGTACAAAGTTTCTCTATTGAATTACAAAAATAAAAGAGAGAGAGGGAGAGAGATAGATTTTTGTCTTGGCTTCTTCTTCTTCTCTTTGTGCTTTCTCTCTGATCCTGTCTTCTTCCCTCTTCTTTCTTCTTCTGCTCTTCCTGTCTCCTCCTCTTCCTTCTCTTTTCTTCCTTTGCCTTTCTCTCTTTCTTTCTGGTGGCCAAGTCTTCTTTCTTTTTCTTCCTGGCTGCTTGTCTTCTTCTTCTGCTCTTCAGCTGCAGAGTCTTCTCTTCTTCCTTCTTCTCTTTTCTTTCTCTTTTCTTCAGCTGTAGAGCCTTCTTCTTTCCTGCTTCTCTTTTCTTTCTCTTTTCTTCAGCTACAGAGCCTTCTTCTTTCCTTCTTCTCTGCTTTATCTCCTCTGAAGGCTGCTCATCCGTCGTCTGATACAGCAGTCAGACGACTTAACTGCAGTCTGCTACAGTGCTTCTCCTCTTTTCCTTCCTTCTCTTTTCTTCTGCACGGCCTCTCTTCTTCTGCTTCTCCTCTCCTTCCTGCGGCTAAGTACTTAGCCTTTCTCCTTCGCGCTCTGTTCCTGCACACAAGGCACAGCAAAACCTAACCCTTCCCTCTACCCGCACGTCTCTCTCTCTCTCTGTAAACCGCTCACAGGAAGCTCTCCCAGAGCCGAGTAACGGGTCGGATAGCGTACCCGTGACCAGGTGCACCGGCGTGATATGGTGCGCGAGGTGTGCTCGGTGGTGTCGGGTCGGATCCCGCCAGGTCCGCGAGGTGACTCCGCGGACGAGGCAGGTGTGATGGGCGAGGGACCTCACCCCAGTGGATTTGGAGGCGATTAGCCGTATGCACAAAATCAATTTAAACCAGTGCGGCGCTTCGTGAACTTACGATGTGGGACTAATTGGTTGCTTCTCCTCGCCCGCACCCGCAGGAAGACCTCGGCCTTGCTTCCGCAGCTACAGCCTCGATTCCCTTCGCTTGCTAGCTGACTGCCTTCACACAACTCGCCCGCCTTCACAGCAACTGAAATCCTGGAGCCCCGGAGCCTGGAGCTCTGAAGAAGCTGCTTCAATGTGGCATCAATGGCGGTCGAACCTCAGAACTTGTCAGACACGAATACGGTCTCTCGGCCTAATCAAACTACTAGGGAACCTTCGCCGTGGCACGGCGAAGGTGTTGAGCTGTGCGGCAGGCCGCGGAGCGGCCTAGGCGTGCGTGCCTAGGTCGTCCTGTGGCCGGAAAAGTGGGTGTGTTCGGTGGCGTGTTGAGTGAGTGTGGAGGGACTGTGGAGGGGCGAAGGGCATTCAGTGTGATGAGACGGAGCTTGTGGGACGGTCGACGAGTTGTGTGGAGCTGCGGATTGACGGGGGCAACTTGCCGGAGAGTGGCCGGAGGCGGGGAAGGTGATGGTGGTCAGGGACAGTCGAGGGTTGGGTTGAATGAAATAATGTGGGGAAAAGAAAGAGGGGAAGATGGGGAGTAATTATTACCTACTTGCAGGGACGAAGGCGGTCGAAGTGGCGGACAGCCATATCGACTGTCGCCAGAGAAGAAATACCCAGAGGGAGAGAGCGGCGACGATGAAGTGGGCAGGGAGGCATGCGCTTGGTGCGGCGCGACGTGGGAAGATGAGACGAAGCTGTCTCTGCTGCAGGTATGGCAGCAGAGCGACGAGAAGGAGGATGAGCGGTCGCCGGAGCTGGTGGGTTTCCTACTGGAGTGGGGAGAGAGGAATTTTTGAGGGTTTCTCCGCCAAGACCAGTCTGCTCGAATCGGCAGGGAGTGCTGGTTCTTAAAAAGGGGGTGGCGGAGAGGCGGACGTAGGCTGGCGACGTGCGCGCCTCGCCGGAGTGTGGTCGGAGACGAGACCCATACTTCCGCGTGTTCGCACAGAAGGTGTGGGGGTCGTCAAGTAGCATGGCCGAGTCCCTGCAACAGCAGACGTAGCAGGGAACTCCACGTACATTTTGCAGGACGATCCCCTCTCCCTGCTCGGCGCCATGCTCCGCGCAAAGTCACCGGAGCATGGTGCTGTGTAGAGACTTGCAGGAGGGACCACTCTGCAAAGAACGATGAGAAAGTTGGGGACCAAAATGCAAGGCTTTCGAAAGCTAAGGGTCAAAAAGTAAATGAAGAGGACCAAATTGCAAAGTCGGTCAAGGAGGTCTCTTCTTAGGCTCAAGTTTTTATGCATGACTATATTGAACCTAAGGATTTTAATGGTGAATTTTGTTTCTACGTTAGACCATGTTTGACTGGCCAATTTACATAAAAACCTAAATTAAATCATTAATTGGGTATGGTTCTCAATGTAGGTCAAAATGGGTTTCTCAGGCCAAATTGAAGGTTCTAAACCCTAGAAATTATTTTTCTATGAATTTTAGAGGGTTTATTTGATTTTTACCCTACCTTGAACCTCGTGAATTGAAGTGGGTTTGTTTGAGGGTTACAGAATGTCATTTAATTTCTTGAAGTAGCTGCAACCCTCGTTAGATCAGGTCATCCCACTTTCCTTTTTATTAGGTTAGTTTGACCTGTGTTTAGACCCTTAATTACCCTATTTGCAAATTGTGTTGGTGAAATTACATTTTTACCCCTTATGACTTATTTTCTTCTTGAACTCAGAATTCTCTGAGTTAAGCCTTTCTTTGAGCTATGTACGAGCTTTTTCTTGCATATCTAGGTTAGATTGTGCTAGTTAGGGTTCATGATGAGGTTCTCATCATGAACCAAGGAGCTTTAGCTTCCACGGCCATCAGAGACTCATCAGGGAAAGTCTCTTGAATATCGCCAGCAGGGTTTGATGCCTCAATAGGGATCCTAGACAAATGGTCTGCTACCACATTCTCAACTCCTTTCTTGTCTTTAATTTCCAGGTCAAATTCTTGGAGTAGTAGAATCCAATGAATTAGGCGAGGTTTGGTGTCCTTTTTAGCTAGAAGATGCTTTAGGGCCGAATGATCAGTGAACACTACAACCTTGGATCCCAAAAGATAAGACCAAAACTTTTCCAAAGCAAAACTACACTAAGTAATTCCTTTTCAGAGACCATGTAGTTTTGCTGAGGATCTGTAAGGGTCTTGCTGGCATACTGCAGCACATGAGGTTTGCCATCAACCCTTTGACCTAAGATCGCTCCCACTGCAAAATCAAAAGCATCACACATAAGCTTAAACGGGAGGGTCCAATTTGGTGCTTGGAGAATCGGCCCGATAATGAGGGCTTTCTTCAAAACTTGGAAAGCCTCGCCAAATCTATCAAAATCGAAGGAGACATCCTTCACTAACAGGTCACAGAGTGGCTTAGAATTTTACTGAAATCTCTAATGAAGCGCCTCTAAAATCCAGCATGGCCAAGGAAAGATCTAACCTGACAAACATTGGCCGGTAATGGAAGCTTAGAGATGGAATCGATTTTTGCGGTGTCCACCTCTAATCCTCTCTCGGAAACTACATGCCCTAACACAATGCCCTACTAGACCATAAAGTGGCTTTTCTCCCAGCTAAGCACCAGCTCTGCCTCTTCGTAACGGGTTAAGACTTTATCAAGGTGCGAAAGGCATAGGTCAAACGACGAGCCATAAATGGAGAAGTCATCCATGAAAATTTCAACGAACTCGTCGATCATATCAGAAAAGATAGACATCATACAACGTTGGAAAGTGGCAGGAGAATTACATAACCCGAATGGCATTCAGAGGAAAGCAAAAGTGCCATACGGACTCGTGAAGGTAGTACGCTCTTGATCATCAGGAAAAATGGCTATCTAATTGTACCCAGAGTACCCATCAAGAAAACAAAAGTACTTGTTCCCCGCCAATCGTTCTAGAATTTGATCGATAAACGGTAAGGGGAAATGGTCTTTCAGGGTAGCCATGTTTAAATGGCGGTAATCAATGCAGACCCTCCAACCAGTTGAGGGTCTAGTGGTCACTAGTTCTCCTTGGCCATTCTCTTCCACAGTGATTCCTGCCTTTTTCGGAACTACGTGAATAGGACTGACCCATTTACTATCTGAAATGGGATAGATAATCCCTGCGTCCAGCCATTTCAGAATCTCCTTTTTAACAACCTCCCGCATATTTGGATTGAGCCTTCTCTACATATCTCTGAAAGGCTTCACGGACTCGTCCATGTATATATGATGCATGCAAAGAGAGGGATCAACACCCTTAATATCAGCAATTGTCCAAGCAATTGCTTCCTTGTGCCTTTGTAAACACTCAAGCAAAGCTCCCTCCTGCACTTCAGATAATGCAAACGAGATAATAATGGGGAGCGTGTTATTAGGGCCAAGGAATGCATATTTTAATGTGCTCGGGAGGGGTTTCAACTCCAATTCAGGAGCCTTTTGGATTGAGGGTTTTAGTTGAGATGTCCCCTCCTTAGGCAGCAAATCTACCTTCACAGTCCAAGGTGGGGACAGAGACTCAGTGTGTATCCCCAGCAACTCTTCTAGTTCGGGCATTTTCCTTTCAGTTTCTTTAATAATCGAGGGATGGTCCTGAGATATGACCTTCTGAAGGGGATCTCTACATAAGAGTGTTGGAGTAGTCTCTTCAATTATTTCATTAACGACTTCAATCTAAGAACAATCTTCAAATCTGGGTTGCTTGTAAGTATCAAAAACATTCAATCGAATCTTCTTGTTCCAAAAGCCCATTTTAAGTGCCCCAGATCTACAATTTATAGAGGCATTGGCTGTGTCTAAGAAGGGGCATCCCAGAATAATGGACAGCTTTGTGGGCTTATTAGATGGGTTAGTATCAAGTACCAGAAAGTCAACGGGGAAGAAGAAATCCTCCACTCTCACAAGGACATCTTCCAACAATCCCCGCGGTGTCTTAAGTGATCTGTCTGCATCCTGGAGGATTACTAGACTAGGCTTTAGCTTGCCTCCTCCCAAAAGGTCGTAGACAGAGCTCGGTAGAATGTTTACCCCCGCACCCAGATCGAGCAGAGCCTTGTCAATGTGTTGGTTACCTATAACCACTGAAATATACGGGCCCCTGGGTCTTTCATTTTGGGGGGTGTTCCATGCTGAAGAACTGAGCGAACATGGTTAGGCAGGATGACCTTGGTTTGGACTTGTTTCCTAGATCGATGCTTCTGGGTGCACAGGTCCTTCAGAAACTTGGCATAGGACAGAATCTGTTTAATCGCTTCCAACAGAGGCAAGTTAATCTGGACTTGCCTAAAAGTATCCATAATCTCTTCCGTCCTATCCTTGTCTCCAGATGAGCCAACAGATGATTCCCCAGGAGAAGATAGGTGCTCTGGATAGGGCACCCTTGGCTTTTGGGTAGAGGGGTTGTCATGGCGGGAAAGGGGTGGTGGAAGGACGACATCCTCATTGTGGGTGATTTTGTGAGAGGGAGAGTGGTGTGGCTCTTCCTAGGGTGAGATGGAAGTCGGGTCAGGTGTGGAAGGGGAATTCTGAGATGTAACCATAGGAGTGTTATCAAGCTTGTCAATCTTTTTTCCACTCCTCAACACGGTCACTGCTTGGGCGTGCTCCCTGAATACAACCCCCTTGCCCTTAGGGTTCTCCTCAGAGGAGTTAGGCAGCTTCCTCGGATCACGTTGCCTAACTGCCTCAATAAGATGACCAATTTGGGATTGCATATCAGTAATCATCTTATTCTGAGATTGGATAATCATATTTTGATGCTCTTGCATTGCTTTCATCATAGCCTTCAGTTCATCCATCTCAGAGAACTTATCCGGAGGAGGATTTTCATAAGAAGGTTGGTATATGGGCTGGGGAGGTAAGGGTCTTGTATTCCCTGAGTTAGAAGCATCACCTTGCTTCCAAGAGAAGTTTGGATGGTTCCGCCACCCTGGATTATAAGTGTTGGAATAAGGGTTTTTGCGAGGGGGCAGAAACCTTGGGCCGCGTTCAAGTCAGCCTGAATCAACTCAGGGAATTGGTTTGCCTGATGGCACTCCATAGTGGTGTACGTTGTGCTTTGGCAAATGGAGCATTCTCTTGAAGCCTGAAAAATAGAGGCTGCTTGTAGGTTCATGCCGGGGTTTGCTAAAAGCCTATCAAAGTTTTTATTCAATAGTTGAATCTGATAAGCCAAATCTTGAGATGCCCCGGCTTCATGGGCCTCTATCTTCCTCGGCAAGATTGATGGTTTTCTTTCTTGATAGGCAGAGGACAGATTTATGGATTTGTCGCTTAATGTTTCAAATAATGCCTAGGCTTGATCCTCAGTTCTGGTCATGAAGGTTCCTGCACAGGCTGCATCAATGGTTTGCCTATGCCTTTCAGATAATCTGTTATAGAACCTTTCGACCAACTGCCATCTTGGCACTTGATGGTGGGGGCATAACCTAAGAAGGTCATTAAAGCTCTCCCAAGTCTCATGAAATTGCTCCCCTTCTTGTTGAGTAAAACCCATAATCTCTCTTCTGTAATGGTTGGTTTTACTCATAGGAAAATACTTTTTCAAAAATTCTCCCTTAAGGGTGGCCTAATCATTTACCATTGCATCGAGGGTATGATACCAGTGCTTGGCCTTATCTTTAAGGGAAAAAGGAAATAGAGTCCTCATCAGGGCTTCATCAGTAAAGCCCTGGAGCTTCAGCGTGGAACAGACCTCGATGAATTCCCCTAAATGCCTGTAGGGGTCCTCCCTAGTAGTACCATAAAAAGAGGGCAATAAAGATATGGTACTGCTCTTGATCTCATACGGATTATCCCCTGCCAGTCGTCTTAGTGCTTGTGCAGGTTGGTTAGTTGGAATAAAATAGTCCCTTAGGGTCCTTTGTTGATTTGCACCTCGCCCAGCCATTCCTTCTTTTTCCTCTCCTAGGTGAGCTCTCCTAAGAATTCTCTCAGGCTCAGGATCAAACACTAGACTACCCTCAAGAGAGCATCTACCAAGCATACAAAACACAATTCAGGTTTTTATTGAGTAAGTTAAACCTCCACTCCAAAGATAAGTCAAAAGATCAAGACTTATCCCTCCGTTCCCACGTAAGTGGTATAAGAGGGGTGTGGACTTGAAATCTTAACCTTCTTTATTGCGGAGGTCGAATTAGCTAATATAAATGGCCAAACAAGTTTTTCACTGCAATTACGTGCCTTAATTCAACCTTCGAGTGCCCTAAGACCTATACTTTGCTTGGATGATACTCCCAAGTGATAAAGTGAGAAGTTACTCCGAGGACGAAAAAGGGATGCAAGTAGGGCGAACCCTTCCTTTGAGGCGATGCGTATGTGGTGCCCCTTAACTACCCTTTTGTTCCTTTAAGGGGTGTCCCCCTCCGTGGAGTATCAAAACACTTGGTCAAAAGATAGTATCACCACCACCACAAAGCACAATAGGAGGGTCTGCACCAATAAAGAGATCGGTGCCTATAGCCTTAAGGGATCGAGCCTTAGTGCGGTGCCTAATGTGCGTGCTCAGTGTCAGAAGTGTGCAACACATCGCAAATCCTTGTAATTTCTTTTGAAATCGCAGACAAGTCCCTTAGAATCAGATCAAATGTGAATTGCTTTTAGGGTTGAATCTAATTATCAGTCCCACTTTTAGTTATGTGACCAATGAATTAGTAAATTCAAACAACTTGGTGGTCTTGAATTTTAATTTGAATGAAAATGCATGAATAGGAGTTGGATGCAAAAGTTAGAAAGATGTACCTGTCTCCAGCAATCTTCATGCTAATATGCTTGCAATGCAATAAGAAGATCTAATGTGCCACTCAATCACCCCTAAATACACGCACCTAAGGGCATGCAACTTCTAAATAGGCAGCTCAATATTTTCTTTATTGGTTTTAAAGGCAAGCAAGCAGAAAATAGAATCACTCATGCACAAAAAATAATGTAAGCCCTAGTAGCTAAAGAATGTGGGGACAAAGCCCCAAAAATTCAGCCCCAATTACTACAAGGGTGAAAAGATAGAAATAAATTTTGTGACGACGGAGAATCCTTTGTGAAAGTAGGATCTTGGTCTCCTACGTCTTTTCTTCGTGTGGCTTAGCTCGTGGCTGCTGTCACCACTCTGTTGCACCTCGTTGCCTCGTCATATTCCTCGCACAGTAAAAAAAATTGATCAAATAATTTCACAACTCAGAATATTCAAAAACAATGAAGTAAATCTATTGCGTCTGTTGCCTCCCTGGCAACGGCGCCAATTTGAAAAGTCGATTTTCCGCTACGCGTTGTAGTATTTTAGTGGTGGAAAAATCGAATAATCAACAATAAAAATAACCACTCACAAAAGAGCGGGTCGTGTCCACAGGGAGGCAATTATGCAATAAACTCTCAATTATTTCATATTCTTTCAGTTAAGTGTGAAATCCTTAGTCAATCCGACATAAAATGCGATGGAAAGAAGATTCACAATAACTCAAAAATATAAGTGTATATGTGCAATTTTCCCTCACTGAAATCTTCAATAAATATATGATGATTTTATGTAATTTTCAATTGACATATACTAAAGAAAATTGGTGCACATGTTAATCCCAACACCAATCTTGAAACAGGTAAATAACAATAACATGCAATTATCAGAAAGTATGAGCGTGCATTCACAATATTACCAAAATAAAATAATAATAAATCAAAAATCAAATTTTGGCAATGGCAGCACATGCAATAACTAATTGAAGGGAAAACAGAGCTTTCACTCTCTCTCCTCCTCGCATGGCAGATGGAGCACCGACGACGGAGCTGCTATGGGGGAAGGTTGACCGACGCGTGGGGATCATGATGACGGTGACAGAACAGCGAGAGGTGGCCAGAGGTGGCTGGCGGGCGGGGGAGGGTTTCCGGCCTATTGGAGGAGAAGGAGACTGCTGCAGCCGCACGTCTGGCTGCGCTCGGGTGCGGCCTAGCAGGGGCGCGCAAGGTGGAGCGGGCGCCTGCAAGGGTTGGGCGCAGGTGCAGGCTGGTGCGGTGATGGCGCTAGTGCGGCGACTGGAGAGGCGGCTGGATATGGGCGCGCGCCTGCGGGTGCAAAAGGTGGTTTGGTGCACAGTGCACACGGGTTACACCATCCCTGGATGATGAAGCCCCTCCTCTCCTTTCTCCGCCTCCTCTTAACTCCTCTCCTCCGCCCTTCCAGGGATTTTCAAAATCCTTTCTAAATATGGCCTCATTTGTTGAGGGAGGGCGGCGGGAGATTAGATAAATGTGTGGGAGGAGTTGCGGCTAGCCGGAGGATGAGGGAGGGATAGCACCGGCTATGTGTTGTGGAAATTTATTCCCCCCTTGTTCTTTCTAAATATTATTCCTGCAACATAAAAACATAACATCATTACATATTAAGTTATAGAATACTATAAAATAGATGTAAACTTAAATCATGATGAATGCAAACATTCTATAACTTAATGTAGTTATTAACAAACCTAAAAGGTACGATTAAAGTTACTTAGGCGTAATATTAGTCCATTAAAATGGACTCATCAGTTACATGCCTTACAGTGACTGTATGCATCCTTAAAAATTGTGGGCTAGTAAAAGCCACACTAGAGGACTTTTGATGCTGTTTTGTGTCCTGAAAATGTCCACCGCATTCCTGGTCATGGCAGAAAGAGAGTATGTCTTTGATTTCCGCATCTGTGACACATCGTCGGATAATTTGATCAGCATCAACGCTGAATAAATACGGGTCTTCCTAAAGGTAATACTTGGCATCAGAACGTAATTTGCCCTTCTTGGCCTTCAACCAATCAGACGGGATCTGATGTGATTCCAAGTAGTTCACTATGTCAGCAAACCATGGAAGCCCAGTATTGATAGTCAGGAGGTGCTCATCAGGAAAGTGTTCTGTGATGGGTCCGGATGGGTCAA
Organism: Thalassia testudinum; assembly: GCA_037157565.1. Taxonomy (NCBI): domain Eukaryota; kingdom Viridiplantae; phylum Streptophyta; class Magnoliopsida; order Alismatales; family Hydrocharitaceae; genus Thalassia; species Thalassia testudinum. The sequence goes on along the minus strand of JAZHRO010000062.1, from coordinate 16,918,955 downwards.
TGATCTTAGAAGGAAGGCGGGACAAGTGATCAGCTACCACGTTCTATCTTCCCGCTTTGTCACGAATCTCGAGGTCAAATTCTTACAACAGCAAGATCCATCAGATTAATCGAGGTTTTGCATCCTTCTTTGCAAGGAGATGCCTCACAGCTATGTGATCTGATTAGATAATAACCTGGGAACCCAGGAGGTAAGATCCGAATTTTTCTAGGAAAAATACTATGGCTAGCAGCTCTTTCTCAGTAACAGTGTAGTTACGTTGAGTCTCATCAAGTGTTTTGCTAGCGTAGTAAATGACCACGAGTTTCCCATCAATTTTCTGCCCCAAAACCGCTCCTACAGCGAAGTCAGATGCATTGCACATGATCTCAAAGGGTTGGGACCAATTAGGGGACTGTAGGATCGAGGCTTAGGTAACTCGGTCATGAAGGATCTCAAATGCTTGAGTGCATTCCTTGGAGATATTGAAAGGTACATCCTTGGAGAGAAGAGTGGTCAGGGGGTGCACGATTTTCGAAAAATTGGGGATAAATCGACGGTAAAAATCGATGTGCCACAGAAAAGATCGGATGTCCTTGATCGAGCTAGGCATAGGGAGTTTGGAAATTAAGTTAACCTTGGCTCAATCGACTTGGATGACTTTCTCTGAAATCAAATGTCCCAGGACGATCCCCTCAGGCACCATGAAGTGGCTCTTTTCCTAGGAAAGAACCAAATTCACGTCAATGCATCGCCTGAGTATTTGGACCAAGTGTTGGAGGCAATCGTCAAATGATGCTCCAAATACTGAAAAGTCATCCATGAAGACTTCTAGATAAACACCTACCATATCAGAGAATATGGCAAGCATGCACTGCTGAAAAGTCGTGGGTGCATTGCAGAGACCGAAAAGCATCCTTCGGAACGTGTACGTCTCGAAGGGGCAGGTAAACGTGGTCTTTTCTTGGTCCTCTGGATGGATTGCCACTTGGTTATAACCGGAGTACCCATCAAGAAAGTAGAACCTATTTCCCGCTAGCTTTTCGAGGATCTGATCAATAAACGGTAGTGGGAAATGATCCTTCTTCGTGGAGGAATTGAGTCTTCTGTAATCAATGCAGACTCTCCACGAGTTAGCTATATGGGTTGGTATGACCTCTCCAGTTTCAGTCATGATGGTGGTGAGTCCTTCCGTGTTAGGCACAACCTGGATTGGACTCACCCATCGACTGTCGGAGATCGGGAAGATGATCCCTGCATCTAACCACTAAATGATCCCCTTTTTCGTGACCTCCTGCATATTAAGGTTCAGATGTCTCTGCATTTCTCGCGAAGGTCGTGTGCCCTCTTTGAAGTAGATATGGTTTGTGCAATAAGAGGGGCTAATACTAGTCAAATCATCGAGAGTCCATCCAATGGCTCTACGATGTTGCTGGAGAACAGTAATCAGACGGGATTCCTGGTCAGGTGTGAGTCTGGAGTTTATAATCACAGGAAACGTCTAATTGGAACCCAAAAAGACGTACTTCAGATGATCGAGAAGGGGCCTGAGTTCCAGGATGGGATTATCAGCAGCAGCAGGTAGTTCAGGGTGTGTGTCGGGAACAAGGGTAGGAGTTATGGGTGTATCTAGATCAGGTTCAGACTCCTCTATTTGCTAGTTTTGATCTCCTTGTGGTTGATCGGGGATAATCAGGTTATCCTTGATATGCGGTTCATCAACCACAGCTTTGATATCACATATTTGTTCTATAACACTATAATTAATCCCTTGTTGGGCCTTAAAGATGTCAATCTTTAGAGCTTAGTTTCCAAATTTCAATTCTATTTGGCCCTCCTCACAGCTTATATTGGCCCTAGCAGTGGCCAGAAAAGGTCTCCCTAGTATAATCAGTGTATCCTTTGGGTTCTCAGGTGCATCCATATCTAGAACTATAAAATCCACTGGGAAGTAGAAATCCCGTATCCTAACAATGACATCTCGAGTATTCCTTTAGGTGACTTGATGGATCGATCGGCTAACTGCAGTGTCACCTCTACCAATTTAAGCTTGGACTCTTCAAGGTGGTTAAGGAGGGATGTAGGTATTAGGTTTATGGAGGCACCTAGGTCTAACAAGGCTCTATCTAATTGGGTTTCATCAATTTTACATGAAATCAGGGGAGTACCTGGGTCTTTAGCCTTGGGTGGGAGTTTACTCAAGATTACAGAGCTGGCTTGCTCTGACAGTATGATCGGACTCCCACTTTTGGTTCACGGCTTACGCTTGGGTGTACACACGTCTTTCAGAAATCATGCGTAAGCCGGTACGTGGCGGATTGCATCCATCAAAGGGATGTTTATCTGGACCTATTCAATGAGCTTGACCAGATCCTCCTCAGGAGCCACGGGTTTGGTTATCCTTTTTCCCTTGGTCCAGGCCTCGGGAAATGGAACCTTGGTTGGTTCCTCTAGAATATGTCCAGGTTCTTGATCTGGGATAGGGACATCCTGGATAACTATCCTAGCACTTGGTTCACTACCAGTCTTGGAGTGGTTTGGATAAGGTGGGTCTTGAGTTGCTTTGCCACTATGGGTTGTTACGAAGTTTAATCCTGCATGGTTCTGGTTTGGGGTTGGTAAAATGGGTGGCTACTGTTGAAATCCCGCATAAGATGTCAAAGCTTCCATCCGGTCAGGTGATGGAACAGAAGGGGCCTGGTAAATCATATGTGCATGGCCTGGATTTGGGTTCATAACGTGCCTCTGGGTCGGCACGTTATTTGGGTTCGGCAGAGGTTGCGAAGGAAGTGTGCCCGGTTGGCGGGAATTCTCCATCTAGGAGAGTTGGTTGCGAACCTCTGTGATCTCATCCTTATGTTGTTTTTGTATTACCGCATTCATTTTATGAATGTCAGTCAGTGTTTGAAGGATAAGAGTCATTTGGTCTTGGTTTGGCCCAGATTGAAAGGTGGGGTTGGGCCAAGGCTGAGGCGGCTGATATAGATGAGGGGCTTGTGGACAGGGTTGATAAGGTAGTCTTTGATTCTAAGAATTTCCTGCCCACTGGAAATTGGGATGATTTCGCCACCCAAGGTTGTAGGTGTTGGAAAATGGGTCATTCTGGATGGCGTTGAGGTCCTTGCAGGTCTAAGGAGCCTCAGGGAAGTCAGAGTATGGGGGTTCAGAGTTCCCCCAACTAGAATAGAGTGGATCGAAGGTCCCTCTGATCCGAGAGTCAGACGAGGGTGGATACGGGTCCATCCCCTAAGAAGATCGGTGATAGATATTTTGCACAGTTTCCCTCGCGAGAGGTGGCTATGCGAAAGAGTTCTGCGTAGAGGTGGCTCGCTGCAGATGTCGAGTCAGCTCATCCACCTTCTTCTCTATGATAGAGACATTGTACAACCGACTGGCCATCAGCTCCAAGTCAACGGATGCAGACAGGCCCTGCTTCTCATGTGCTCCCCTAAGATTCATCGATGTGCGGGCATTCGTCCGGTCAAATAAGCCCATGGAGTCATTATTGATGGAGTTATCGCACATATTCTCGAGAATCTCCCACACCGTGTCCTCATGTTGACCCATGATGTTTCCTCCGCAAGTTGCATTGACGACTAATCGAATGTCTTCATGAAGTCCCTGGTAAAAAGACTGGACTTGTTCTCATTTAGGAACTCTGCGATGGAGGCACTTTCGCATGAGATCCAAGAATCAGTCCCATGCCTCATGAAGAGATTCTCCCATTTGTTGGGTGAAATGAGTGATCTGGTGGCGCAAAGCATTTGTCTGGCCAACGGGAAAGAACTTCAAAAATTTGGACTGAAGTTTTTCCCATGTGTTGATTAGATGAGTCTAAGTTTGATACCAATGAGCAGCTTTTTCCATGAGGGAGAAAGAAAACATCTTCATGAGCAGAATATCCTGATTTTGTGCATCTGACCCGAAGGTCTGGAACAGATGCTTGAGCTGTTTAATGTGCTGGAATGGGTCCTCGGAGTTAAGCCCATAGAATTTTGGTATGGCATGAATCATATTGGGCTTGAGTTCGAAATCAAGACCTCCAGCCGAGATTCAGACTCAAGGCTCGATTGCCACCACAACGGGATTATAGTGATCTCTCATCATAGGACGCCGCGGGGGGTTCACAAAGTTTTGGAAGAGATCATTTAGGCACTGAAGCTGGTGCTCAAGGTTGTTCTCTTCTTCAACAAGTTGTGCCATGATGGAAGAAGAAGGAGAACTTGGTTCTGAATCAGAGGAAAGATCTATGTGGTGGGGTTGCTGCATAAACAAGGGTACCAAGGTTTGGCCTCGGGGAGAGTGGATTTCTAAAGGGGGTCTTAAGGACCTCCTACCAAACATGCACCGAAGGATTTGATGAGATCAGAATATGTTGGACCCAATCAAGACACCCAAAATATGTTGGGTGATTATAAAGGTTTGGGGCAGATGATACCCCTTAGTCAGAAAGGTCGTCCACCTGAGAAATACCTGGGCAGCCAGAGAGGGAGAGTCCCGCGAAGACCCCTACACAGTAGAGCGTCCCCACAAGTTACAGGGTTTCCCCCACTCGACCTCTCTTGTCACTGAGATTCCAGGTAGACCAGAATGGGGATCATGACCTCTTAAGTCTACCTTTTTTACTTAAGTTCAAGGTGCTTAGGGTTCCACTTGAACTTTAGGTCTTTTGAGTGCAAAGTGACCTAATTTTAAGGTTGGTTGACCCAAAGGAACAACTTCACCTCTTTGTTCCTTTGAGAGCTTTTAGGTCCTTGATTTTAGGGTTCAAATGGATTAAGAGCCTAATTGCTTAGGGAATGATGATCCCGATGTTTACACGACGAGATCGTGGTTTTAAAAAGATGTTCGTTGCAGTATAAATGAAATCGTCGTATAAACAAATAAGAATTTTATTACTCGAAGACTAAAGTATCCGAGGTCGAACTCAGGGAGCAAATTGGTATTTTAGAAACTAAAATCACAATCTCTAATTACTCAAAAGATGATAGCAATCCAATGTATATGAAAGCTAGAGAGGGAAGATGCAAAAAGAAATGTATTGTCTTTCTTCTTCTCTTTTCTTCCTTCTTCTTTCTCTTTGTTGCTTCTTTCTTCTTTTTCTTCTCTCTTTCTATTCATTTTTCTTTCCTCTGCTTGGCCGCACCTTCTCCTTCTTTCTTTCTTTGTCTTTCCTTTCTTAGACATCTAATTCTGTGAATCAGATGTCTTAAACTTGCATTGCTACAGTGCTTGCCCTTTCTCTTTCTGATATTTTTTTCTCTTTCTTTCTTCTTTCTCCTTGCGGCTGTGCTTCTCTTTTCCTTGTTCTTTGGCTTCTTCTTCTTCTGTTCTTCTCTACTGCACCTCTTCCTTCTTCCTTGGCCTCTGCAGTCTTCTTTAGTCATGCCTCCTTCTCTCTTTCTTCTGTCCTTGACTTCTTTCTTCTTTCTCTGCTAAGTCTCTACTTACCTCTTTCTTCACCAGCTACCTTCTTCTTTTTCTTCTCTTCCTCTACCGCTCCTCTACTACAGTGCTTCATCTTCACCTTCTTTCTTCTGTCTTCAGCTGCTCCTATTCTTCATCTTTCTCTACGGCTTCCTCCTTGGCTTCTTCTTCTCTTTCCCGTAGCTCCTTCTTCTTCCCTTGCATAGCACAGGGCAAAACCTACCCCTACCCTCCCCCGCATTGCTCTCTCTCTATTTCTCTCTTCGCAATCTCAGAGCCAACCTGGTAAACGGGTCGGGTTACGCGTGCCTGGGTCTAGGAGCACTGATGTGGTGTAGTGCGCGAGGAGTGTAGGGTTAATCGGGTTGGTCAGCTAGGTCCGCGGGAGCGGGGGTTGCGGACGAGGCAGGGGCGTGGGCGAGGAGACCTCACCCCGTGTTCTGAGGCGATAAGAGGGAAACACGAAAACAACTTAAATGACTCCTCTGCGCCTACCACTTCCAAGGTGGGACTAAAGTCTCACCCGCTTCTTTGCGCCCGCACGTGTGGTCTTTCGCTCAATTGCCGCAGCTGGGTGCCTCGTGAAGCCTGCTCTCTGGCTGGATGCGTTCGCGCACTCAATGCACGTCACTTGGAGCGTAGCACCAGGGTGGATGCAACCTGGAGTGCCTCTTGCGACCTCCTTGCTCTGTGCTTCAATGGCGGCAAGGGCTCAAACCTGAAACCACTCAATACAGCCTCGTGGACTCATTAAACCAGATGGGGAGCTTCGCCGTGGCACGGCGAAGGTGCCTAGGTGGATGGCTGGCCACGGGGCGGCCTAGGCGTGCGTGCCTAGGTCGCTCTGTGGCCGTGAAGATGGGTTTGATCGGGGGCATTAATGGAGGTGTTGGCGAGTAATGGAGGGGTGGATGATGCTCAGTGGGTGATGGCGAAGGTGATGAGGGGTCTGGCGAGGCGGTGGAGGTGCGAAGCAGTGGATGCACTTCGTCGGTGGTCTGCCGGAGGTGGAGAAGGTGGTGGTGGTCTATGGCGTCAAGGGGATAAAAATAGCAATAAAGATAGGGGAAATAAAGAGGAGAGAGAGGGGAAGAGTTCTAACCTACTTAATGGACGAAAGGAGGGAGGAGGCGGACGGCTCATATTTGCCATCGTCGAAGACGAAGGCCCTGAGGTGGGGATGACGGCGACGATGAAGGGGTCGAAGAAGCTCGTGTGGGCACGACGCGATCCGGAGGAGCGAGGTGGAGATGACTCTATCACTGGTATGGTGGCAGAGCGACGAGAAGAGGGAGGACAAATCGCCGAAGCTTGCGGGCTATTGGCCAGAGGTGAGGGAGGACGAATTTAGGGGTTTTCTCAGGCTAAATCAAGCTTGCCAAAAGCGACTGGACCTAGAACTTCATTTATAGGCAGGGGTGGAGAGTCAAACACTTGGAAGGAAAGCAAAATCCTCATCAGAGGTCGCCGTGGGTACGATACCCATACCGCTCGAGCGTTCGCACGAGAGGTATGGTGCGAATCAGGGCATGGGGAGCTGCTCAGGCGATAGAGGATTTCACAGAGAACTCCCCTTTCAAATCTAAGAGCAGTTCCCTAGGGAAGCGAGGAGAAATCCTCCTTGAAACTTCGCCGAAGGTATGGGTCCTCTGCTACAATGGTAGAGGGATCGGAATGCAAAAAGTGACGAAGAATTTGAGGGGGTTTTCGCAAGGGTTTTCAAAAGTTAGAGGCCAAAATGTAATTGGGTGGACTATTTTGCAAAGTAGGTCAAGATGACCTTTCCTTAGGTTCAAATTTTGGTAAAATCTAATTTAGACCTAAGAAATCCATTGGTGAAGTTATATTTTAGGTTTGACCACATTTGACTGGATATTTTACACAAAAACCCAAATTAGGTCAAATATTAAGCTTGGGCCCCAATCTAGGTCAAAACAGGTTCCAAAGGCCAAAGTGAAGGTTCTAAGCCCTACAGGATATTTTTCCATGAATTTTAGAGGATTTAGTTAATTTTTATTCTAACTAGAACCTTGTGAAATTAAGTGGGTTTGTTTTAAGGTTACATAATGTCATTTAATTCTTAAAGTTCACAATAACCCTTTTCTAACTGAATCATCCCACTTTTTCTCTTATTAAGTCCAATTGACCTATGTCTAATCCCTGAGAAATCCCGTTGATGTACTGCAATGGTAAAATTACAGTTTTACCCTTTGTTTCATGTTTTCTTTCCATATCAATGGTCTCTTGAGTTAGGCCTTCCTTTAGGTTATGCAGGAGCTTTTGTTCACTTTCTTACGTCAAAATAAGCTAGTTAAGGCTCATGATGAGGTTCTCATCACCTAATGATGAGTCTATTTTAATGGACTATTGTTACGCCTAAGTACTTCAATTCTAACATAGTATGTTTGTTAATAATCACATTAGGTCATTAAATAAGTGCATGCATCATTACTTGAGTTTTTATCTATTTTATCGCATTCTATAACTTAGTATGTAATTATTTTATGCTTTGTTATAGTAGGAATAATGTTGGAAGAGAACAAGGAGGGGGGGATACATTTCCTCCAACAAACGGCCCCCTCAACCTCCAGCCGGCCTCAACACCCCCAACAGCCGCCGGCCAAAATTAGTAAGGGATTTGAAAATCCCTTAACTCACGCGGGGAGAGGTGATAAAAGAGGAGGCTTGGAAAAGGAGAGAGGGTGATCTTCATCTTCTTTTCTCTAAGAGGGGATATCCCTTCTTCTCCACCTTCCCCACCGTGGAGAGAGCACCCACTATGGAGAAGGTGTGCACGGTGAATCCAGACACACCCTTGCAATGCCCACTGCCGAGCCCATGCCAGCCTGCCCTCACTTCCCCTGCAACTTCCACTGCCTATCCACGCATGCGTGCACCCTTGCACCGCCACAGCCTGCACCAAGAGCTCGTAGGCGCTGCAACCACTACGCCCTTGCCGCCTAAGCACCCTACAGGCGCGCCCCCTCCAGCACCCTACAAGCGCGTCCCCTCCAGTGCCCTTGCATGCCAGCCTCCAGCGCTCTCACCGCCCCCTCCAGTGCCCTTGCGCACCCCTCTAGCGCCCTTGCTGCGCCCCCTCCAGTGCCCTTGCTGTGCCCAGCCACCTGCACCCTCACTGCAGACTGCACGGCACCTCCTCTTCGTCATCTTCTTCATCTTCAGCACCCTGCAGGAACCAAAAGAAGCCACCCGCAGCAACCACTACAGCAACCACACGACTACGGGCAGGGCAGCGTAGCCACGCACGACCACGCGTAAGTGCAGCACTGCCACGCGCGCCCGCGTGACCGTGTGAACAGCAGCAGTTCAGCCACCTGCTGGCGACAGGCCGGCGCTTTTCTCCACCAACCAGCCACCTCCAGCCGTCGCGTCACCATCATTACGTAGCCCTCGTCGAGACGTGCCCTCCTGCCACGTAGCTCCTCCCACGAAGCCTCCTCGTGTTCACAAGGAAGAGAGGGGAAGTTTCCTCTATTTTATACTCAATTAATATTTACATTAAATGCCATTGCCATTTAGATATTAATATTTTAATCAAGCCACATTGCAATGATGCACTTATAGTTTCCTGAAATTACTTCCCTTGTGTTATGTGCACCATTTAACTTTGAATTTCAAATCAGATTTGCATGCAAGTTGAATTTACATGATATGCCATTACACATGCATCATATACATATTTTTGGAGCTTAATTCCTGACGTGAATATTGCATAAATAACTCTAAACTCTTAAGGAAATTGAAAGCTCCATTTAAAATAGCATATTCCTCGCATTAAAGTCGCGATAGTGTCTGCAAACGGTATATTCCTTTACTTGTGAATTTATTGGTCCATTCCTCCCTGTGGATGCGACATCTTTATTGTGGTTAAATTTGATATTTAGTTTTGATTGAGAGATTTTCCACCACATAAAACACAATGATATATCATTCTATTGCTATCATAAATAAGTGAAACTCTCTCCGTCAAATGGCACCGTTGCTGGGGAGGCAACAGACGCAATAGATTCATGTTATTATTTTTTAATATTCTGAGTTGTGCAATCATCTGATCATTTTTTCTATTGTGTGAGGAATCTGATGAAGCGACAGGAGCAATAAAGCGACGACATTGACCTTGAACGACGTGCACGACGGAGATAATCTTTTTGGTGGATCTTGACGCCACCTAGAGGCCAGCAACAGGAACACGTGGGCCTTGATCCCACGCACATAGGCTTACGGAGAAGCATGTTTCTAATTTAGTCATTAGAGCTTAGTTTAGATTTAGTTTAGATAGACATTAGAATTTAATTTCTATCTTTTGGACCCTTGTCGGGTATTTTTGGGAATGTGTTCCCAGTACTTCTTTATTTCTTATCGCTCTTGTATGCGGGAGCATATTTTCGGGAGTGTGTTCCCATTTATTTAGATTATAGGACTATTCAAATTGTTTGAACTGCATGTTTGTTAGTTAGTTAGATTAGGTCTGTATGCTTATTATTATTACTGAAAAAAAAAAATCGAACTGCCTGCTAGAAGCTGCATATCTATAGGACGACCATCTAAGACTGAATGACCAACATCTAGTTTATTTTTACTGCATTGCATACATTATTGCACGAAGAAAGCTGGAGTAAGGTACGTCTTCTCTTGAACATCAATTACCTATCATGCATCTGCATTGAACCTAAATCTAAGACCACTAAAGTGCTTGAATCAAATTAATTCAGTGATCACTTTAAAAAAATTGGGACTGCTAGGAGGTTGAACCTTAAAATCTGTGACTTAAAATTGTGTGCAAAAGGATTTTGTTTGCGAAATTTCAAAACTCAAAACACGATCGTATGTTTGCACACCTGAGACACTGTGCATCTCACACATAAGGTCACTAGATAAAGTTTCTACCTCTCCGCTTTGGCACCATAAGGGAAGTTAGTCAAAAATCAACAAGCCTATCCACCAAGTTACTTCAGTTCCTGGTGTATGGGCTCGATTTGAGACTTCCATCCCTTGCGAGTAGGTTATAGGCACCAGCGAAGGTTGGCCTAGGAAGCGTAATTTGTGCAAAACTTGTTTGGCCACCAACTAAACATTTAATTTATGACCTACAATCTACTAAAAACAGATCCCACTGAATTTGCATTTACTTTGACAACGTTAGAACTCTCTAGGAATTTTCTGCTTGTGTTCTGAATTCTTCTAAATCCTAAGAGAGTTAAAACTATTTTGCTTAAAGAAATGGATCACTCTTATTCCTATCATTTAGATTATCAGAGTCAATACTTCCCATCTTTTAACCAAGATCCCATGCCCCGAGCATATCCATCCTTTGATGGGGACATTGACAATTCATGGGATTATTCATATTCCTATCGTGGAAGTACTGGCTTGATAACTCCCACTTTTGAGCATAGCCTAGGAGCGGGATTTTCCAACCCTGGAATCCCTACTTCTATGCAAACACCCAACCCTCCCACCCTTCATGATTTTCCGTATTGAGGTTGGACCGATACCCCTAGGCAACCAAAGCCTGAAATTGGCTATCCTCCCCAACCTGATAATAGTAGCCTCTCCTCTTTTATGATAGAAATGCAAAAACAGCAAAAGGAAATGATGGAATCCATGGGAGAGATGTTGAGGAATAGTCAATAGTTAAATGAAGAAATAAGACAGCTTAGCTACACACTTCCCAGTAATTCTGATCCCTACCCATACGACCATGATCATGAAAATAATTCTGAGGAAACCAATGACAATAGGGATCCAATTTTATGTAGCTATCACTTAGACTCTCCCAATGAGACACGGCCACTAGAGGAGAACGATCATAGTGATTATCCACCCGAGCTATATTGGAGTCAAAAGCAAGGGAAGATGGTACCTCTTGAGGACCTTCACCCCAATGACAGTATTCTCCTTACCCCTACTAACCCGGGTCAAGGTTGTATTGTTCCTATCACTTCCCCTTTTGATTATCTGGTGGAATCCCATTCTACCCTTAGTGAGCCTACTCCTGACCCTCCACTTAGGGAATCAACACCTACCATTCAGCATCCTGAGGTTCTAAATGCACCCAATGCAGGTGACCCTAAGAGAATGGAGGATGAATTAGATCAATTGTGATCTCAGGGATATGACGAGTCTATTTCAGAGGACGAGGATGCCCTAATAGAGGAACCTGGACTGAAAATCTGGAGTGAACCACAAGGGAATTATTTATTATTTGAGGATTTACCTCCAGGGGATATAAATAATATGGTGAAATCCAGATTCCTTCCTTCTTTTAAGAGTCCTCCTCCATCAAAACAGGAGCTGATATTGGAGGAAGGCAAACACAATAGCGAGAAGCCTAAGGGAGACTCTCAGGGACAATATATATCAATTGAGGATTTATACCCCGAGAAGAACAACGAATTCAGTGATATAGGCTTTCTCCATAACATTAAAGATGATAATCCTCCTAAAGATATTAAGGATATTGAAGTAGCACACAAAGTCCCCGGAAAGGATGTAATTGACAAGAAAGAACCTGGGGATGGATTTGATGATAATTCTGATCTCGCTACTTCCCAAGAAACCTAACTGTCGTCTAAGCATGTTGTTCATGAATCTACTAATGAGATATTGAATTCTATTCATGACTCGTCTATTGTAGAGGAGCAGTTGGAGATTTACAAAATAATGAAGCTAGGTAAGGATGTGAAATACGAATTCTTATTGGGAATGGAACCTAAATAGCCTAAGCCCTTTTTGGACTTAATAATTACCACCCAATCACTCAAGCAACCAATAGATTCCTTACCTAATCCTTGGCTCAGATCTCTGCTCATTTACATTCTTTCTGGAGAACATATCAAGCCAGTATATCCTCAGGTAGAATGGTGAGTGTGGATTGATGCTTGTACTTTTAGTCTCACCATTCAAGGGTTTGAAATATTAATGTTTATATCTTTTAAAACCCATCCTGTTTTGGAGGATCCTTGTTATCCTCCACTTATTCCATTTCTTGAGGCCTCTTTTCATATTCCCTTTCTTCTTCCTAGACCTCCCCAGGTAGCCAACGAGGTTTTCTGCTTTCATACATTCTGGCAAGAATTTGGGATTACGTTTCATCATCAGCTCACCAACATCCATGGCTACTTGTTTTCTAGGCCCGCACTGTTACACATATTTTTAGGGCCTAAACTTTTCTCTCTGGAACCAGACTTATAGGTTCCTTCTAAGTCTGGCTACTTAAAAAAAAAATGCAGCACTTGTTGGGAGACAACCCAGCAGTCTGAATAACACCGTTGTCAGGTGATCTCTTTCCTTTCTCCCCCTGTTTTAATTTTACAATGAGGACATTGTAGGATTTAGGCATGGGGGGTGCATTTTGTATTTAGGAAGTATTCATGGAAGTATTCATGCATTTAGGTTAGCATATAAAAAAAAAAATCTTTTCTTGAGGTGAATGGGTTAGTCCTTAGCAAAATATTTTTGTCATTGGAGGTTTTTCTTCTTGAATTATTTCTTAAGTTTAGAATCCAGTACATTTATTTCACATGCACGTAGACTGGGTAATAGATCCTTGAAGAAAACCAATAAACATTTGTAGTCTACTGAACCCTTGGACAGTTAATAGGGAGTCAGGCATACTATCTTCTAGTAGACCCACCCCATATTTGTGAGATGAAAGTAGAGAGATTACTAGTGTGCTAAGTCTAGTGCAAGGACTCATAAGTTTTGGACAATTAGATGATGATACTTCAGAGTTGGGCATAGTTTTAGCTCTCTGTTCCTGTGTGCGTACTTTGTGTGAATTTCTGAGAGTCACCAAATAAGGCAGATACACAGAGATTGAGTCTTAATAAAGCTATGACTATGGTGGATAGTTACGACCATCCTTCATAGAGTCCTCAATTGAAGGAGGGTCATAGTGTCAAAGGTCAGAAATACGCCTGTCCTATCCATTCCTTTCCAGTGCCAAGAATAGGCACTTCTACCAAATAAGCCACACAATATCCTCTTCACCATCATCATCCCTAATAATGCCTCATAAATAAAAGTCTGTATAGTGTTATGTAGATTGATAAAGAAAGAAAAAGGAAAAAGAGAAGAAACAAATAAAAAAAAAAAGGAAGACGAAGAAAAGAGAGAGAAAAAAAAAAGAAGAAAAGAAAGAGAGAAAAGAAAAAGAAAAGAGTCCAAGGTTTGTAACATTGTTTATGAGGCAACAAAAATACTTATCGCGTTCCACCAAATATGACCCATACCTACCTTTCAGAATTTCTGATCGCCCGAATACTGATTGAGGACTCTAACTTAGTTGTAGAGTTATTAGGACTTTAATTAAAGTGTGAATGCCATGTGAGGCCACCAAACAGTGAGTACAATTACTAAATCTGGCGAGATTTGTGATCTCAGAAAGAAAAGAAAGAAAAGAGTGAGCGCCAAGGAACATCAGGAGAGCATAGTTGTTTAGCCTCTCTCTGAGTTGACTTGTCTAATAGTCTAGAGATCTAGAGTCTGTAGTACTAGACTACATGTAGCACCAGATGAGTGTGTGCCACGAAATATAAATCCATTCAACTCTATATCTCCTACCTAAGCCAAAAGCCAGGGTCAAATTACAAATTATCTTCTACTTTATCCCCGAGGGAAGTAGTTGCTTATCCCGACAACAATATTTACCAAGGGTGAAATACGAACTCCTAATGCGAATTGGCTTCTTCACTCGGATCTGTTACCTAGGCTATTATCACATCACATTTATCTGGATCTCTAAAGTTTTGAAATAAGAAAAGAAGAAATCTTCTGATTACTTCTATTATTTTTCATTTTTGCTAGGGACTAGCAAATCTTAGGCATGGGGGTATTTGATGAGTCCATTTTGATGGACTATTGTTGCGCCTAAGTACTTCAATTCTAACATAGTATGTTTGTTAATAATCACATTAGGTCATTAAATAAGTGCATGCATCATTACTTGAGTTTTTATCTATTTTATCACATTCTATAACTTAGTATGTAATTATTTTATGCTTTGTTGTTGTAGAAATAATGTTGGAAAAGAACAAGGAGGGGGGGATAAATTTCCCCTAACAAATGGCCGCCTCAACACCTCCCTCAACCTCCGGCCGGCCTCAACACCCCCCAACAGCCACCAGCTAAAATTAGTAAGGGATTTGAAAATCCCTTAACTCGCACGGGGAGAGGAGATAAAAGAGGAGGCTTGGCAAAGGAGAGAGGGCGATCTTCATCTTCTTCTCGCCCAGAGGGGATATCCCTTCTTCTCCACCTTCCCCACCGTGGAGAGAGCATGCACTGTGCAGAAAGTGTGCACGGTGAATCCAGCCACGCCCTTACATTTCCCACTGTCGAGCCCATGCCAACCTACCCTCACTGCGCCTGCAACTTCCACCTCCTGTCCACCGCATGCGCGCACCCTTGCACCGCCACAGCCTGCACCAAGCGCTCGCAGGTGCTGCAACCACTATGCCCTTGCAGCCCAAGCACCCTACAGGCACGCCCCCTCCAGCGCCCTACAAGCGCGCCCCCTCCAATGCCCTTGCACGCCCCCTCCAGTGCCCTTGAGCGCCAGCCTCCAGCACTCTCCGCAGGCAGCAGCCGCCCGCAAGCGCTGCACCTAGCCTCCAGCACCCTTGCTGCACCCCCTCCAGCGCCGTTGTTGCGCCCAGCCACCCGCGCCCTCACTGCAGACCACACGGTACCTCCTCTTCGTCATCTTCTTCATCTCCAGCTCCCTACAGGAATCAAAAGAAGTCACTCGCAACAACCACCACAGCAACCACGCGACTGTGGGTAGGGCAGCGCAACCACGCACAACCGCGCGCAAGTGCAGCGTAGCCATGCGCGCCCGCGTGACCACTCGCACACCAGCAGTCCAGCCACCTGTCAGCAACAGGCCGATGCTCCTCTTCGCCAGCCGGCCACCTCCGGCCGCCGCGTCACCATCATTGCGTAGCCCTTGTCGAGATGTGCCTTCCTGCCACGTAGCTCCTCCCATGAAGCCTCCTCGTGCGCACAAGGAAGAGAGAGGAAGTTTCCTTTATTTTATACTCAATTAATATTTACATTGAATGCCATTGCCATTTAGATATTAATATTTTAATCAGGCCACATTGTAATGATGCACTTATAGTTTCCTGAAATTACTTCCCTTGTGTTATGTGCATCATTTAACTTTGAATTTCAAATTAGATTTGCATGCAAGTTAAATTTACATGATATGCCATTACACATGCATCATATACATATTTTTGGAGCTTAATTCCTAACATGAAAATTGCATAAATAACCCTGAACTCTTAAGGAAATTGAAAGTTCCATTTAAAATAGCATATTCCTCGCATTAAAGTCGTGATAGTGTCTGCAAACAGTATATTCCTTTACTAGTGAATTTATCGGTCCATCCCTCCCTATGGATGCGACATCTTTATTGTGGTTAAATTTGATATTTAGTTTTGATTGAGAGATTTTCCACCACATAAAACACAACGACATATCATTCTATTGCTATCATAAATAAGTGAAACTCTCTCTGTCACCCGACACATCTGTTGTAAGGCTAAGCTAAAATAAGCATGAGGGAGAGAAAAAAAAAGCTTTAAACCAAAAACATGCCCTTATAAATGTTGACTTTTCACAAGCACGGACACAAGGTTTTAAAGGTTCTTGTAAGTTGCGAATCAGATTCAAGAGCTAGAAAAGTCTTAAAAACAAAAATTTCAAGTCATTTAAATTAACAAGGGATTAATCTTTGAATTTTTTGGAGGATATATTGGTCCTTTTTTTGTCTAATTTTTGGATCTGACAACAAATCTCGATGTTTATCTTTAACAAATTTCGTACCTCCTGTGTTTAGACCAACCAAGGTCCCGTAATCTCTTTCTCCTCAAAAGTTGAAAAATTTAGATTTCCCCAAAATTCCATTTTGTAAAAATTAAAGTTTTTCTAAGAGACTAGCGAAAGATAAGCATGGGGGTGTGATAAACGCCAATTTATCATCATTCTTATACATTAAAACAAACTTAACTTTTAGGTTTTTGCTTTACAAATGGATTTTTGGGTTGCATTTAGGCATAAATTAGGTTAGGCATGCATTTTACTTTTTATTGTCTTTTTGACATGTTTTTGTGAGTGTTAGGGATAAACAGATTGTCAGATCCCTAGAACCCTAGCACTCGGAGAGGCAATTGATAAAGGAGAAGTTCAAACCAGCTGGAACTCAGCTTTATCCAGCTCACCTGAACTAGGGTTAGCTCATCCTAGCTCCATTCAGCTCATCTTAGCTGAATGGCAGCTCAAGAGAGCTCATCTTAGCTCACCCTAGCTCAGGTCAGCTCAAATCCAGCTCAACTTAATTGAGTCTAGCTCATCTCAACTCCTATCAATTCACTGGGAGCTCTAGCTAGCTCAACTGAGTTGACTGGAGTTCACCCTAGCTCAAGTCCAACTACATCCAGCTCTACTAAACTCCACCCAGTTGAAGATGGCTTCATCTTAGCTCAGGAAGCTCAAGTCCAGCTCCCAAGGACTCAGCTTAGCTCAACTCAATTAAGCTAAGCTACCTCAACCAGCTTGATCCCCCCCGAAGCACCTGACCTAGCTCACCTTAGCTCCTTTTGGTAGGTGCCAGCTTACTTTAGCTTGGCTTAGCAGCTAGCAAAGAACCAGTGGTAGGCCGAAGCTGCATTTCTTGCTCTTGGTGGTGTTATAATGATTAATTTGTTATAGTATATTACAAAAAACGGTCACCAGTTTACAATTTATTACTCGGAATTAAAAGTTTTCCGAGGTCAAACTCAGGGAGCACACGTCATTCTAGCAACATAAAGGTTCACAATTCTGTTACAAAAAGAATAAGAGAGAGAGTGTGTGTCAGCAAAAGTTCTCTTTCTTTTTCTTGGCTTCTTCTCTCTTCTCTTTCAGCCAGTTCTTCTCTTCTTCAGTCTGCCTTCTTCTTTCTTCTTCTTTCCTTTGCTACGGCTGCCTCTTCTTTCTTTCTTCAGCTGCTACCTCTTTCTTCTTTCTTCTTTTCTTCTACGTCTTCTTCTTGTCTTCAGCAGCTCCGTCCTTCTTCTTCCTTCTTCTTTCCTTCTCTTCTTCTCTGATTTTCTTCTTTCTCTTTTCTTCCTTGATTCAGATGTCTGATTCTTTGCGTCGAACACCTTATCGGCGCTATTGCTACAGTGCCTCCTCTTCTTCTGTTGTGTTCCTTTCTTCTTCAGCTTCTTCCCCTTCTTCTCTTTGCTCCGGCTTCTTGTTCACCTTCTTCTACTGCGGGAGCTCTGCGACTAAGTCCTCGCCGCCCTCTCTTTCTCTTCTTCTTTCTCACCTGTTCCCTGCACACACATGACACAAAACCTACCCCTACCCTTTCCCGCATCTCTCTCTCTGAATCTCTCTTGTGTACGCTCTTCCAGAGCCGGGTAATCGGGTCGGGTTGTGTGCCCGGGTCCAGGCGCACCGACGTGGGTGTGGTGCGCGAGTGCTCAGGAGTGGGGTAATTGAGTCGTGGGTCAAATCCGCGTGGGAAATGCCGCGGACGAGACCTGGTGAATAGGTGAGGGACCTCACCCTAGAGTTATCGGAGGTAACCGGCCTATAGCACTTTTTCCTCTTATGTGTTGGGGCGTGCCCACACACTTCCTAGGTGGAACTAAAGCCCCACCTTCGTTCTCGGGTGCCTGCGGGAGGAAGAGTCGTCCAATTGGGGCAGCAGCAGAGGTTTGCGACCCCAATTGGAGTCCTGAGTGCGTGCGCAAGTAGATCCCGCACAACCTGGGACCTGCTGCCTGGGACGAGGGGGCCTGGGTGAAGCTCCCAAGCAAGCTTCACTTGTTCGTCTATGATGGCGATCACCTGGGCCCTGAAATCACCAAAATGGCCTCGTGGCCACGTTAAAAATCTCAGGGAGGTTCACCCATGTGTGGCGAGTGTGCCGCAGTGGTCAGCGAGACGCGAGAGTGCCTGTGGCCGTGCGCCTAGGGCACACTGTGTGCGTGAGAGTGGGTGTGTTCGGGGGGTGTTCTGGGTGTGTGGAGTGGTGGTGTGAGTGGGGGGAAATGTTGAGAGGAGTGAGGGGATGCTTATGGGATTGTCGGCGAGGGGTGGGATGGCCTGTGGAGGTAGAGCGGCCTCACCGGAGTTGGTGGTCGGAGGTGGAACTGATGGTGGTGGTAGTGGCAGTCGAGGGGTTAAAAGTGACAGTTGAAGAGAGGGAAATTGAGAGGAGAGTAAAGGAAAGGTTTTGACCTATTTAACTGACGAAAGGGGGGAAGGAGGCACTCGACGCGTGCCTACCGGTGCTGGAGACGAAGATGCCCAGAAGGGGGGTAATGACGATGAGGAGGGGATCTGGAAGGCGCCAGCTGGTGCCACTTGGCGCGGGAGGATGAGGCGGAGTAAACTCTACTGCAGGTGTGGTAGCAAAGCGATGAGGGGGAGGAGGAAAGGTCGTCAGAGCCTGTGGGCGCTTGACCAGAGGAGGAGAAGATGATTAAGGGTTTCCTTCGGCCAAAACAGGCTTAAAGGAAATGGCTGCCCCTGCCGCTCCTTATATAGATGCTGGCGAGGAGAAGGTCTCGAGGAGGTGACGTGGGAAGCTCGCCAGAGAATGGACGGAGATGAGACCCATTCCTCTTGTGCGTTTGCACGAGTGGCATGGGTAGCTACAGGGTAATGGGGAGGGTCCCTGCGAAAGAGGACGACACAGGGAACCCCCCTTTCGTTCCTGAGAGCGACCCCCATACCCTGCGCGGCGCCATCCTCCGCGCAAGGTCGCCGAAGGTATGGGCGCCTACGTGGGGTGGCAGAGGCGTCGTTCTGCAAAGAACGAAAGAGAAGATGGGGGGCTAAATGCAAGGGTTCAAAAAGATAAGGGTCAAAAAGTAATTCAAGAGGACCAATTTGTAAAGTAGGTCAAGATGGCCTTCCCTTAGGTCCAAATTTTGATACAAACCTAATTTGGACCTAAGGAATCTAATGGTGAGGTTTGATTTTAGGTTTGACCACGTTTGACCGATCAATTGGCACAAAAACCCAAATTAGGTCAAAAATTGTGTATGGTTCTCAATTTAGGTCAAAACAGGTTCTACTGGCCAAATTGAAGGTTCTAAACCCTAGAGGATGTTTTTCCATAAATTTTAGATGATTTATTTGACTTTTATCTTGCTAGAAACTTTGTGAATTGAAGCGGGTTTGTTTTTAGGGTTACAGAATGTCATTTAATTCATAGAAGTTGCTATAACCCTTTTCAGCTCAAGTTATCCCACTTTCTTTCTTATTAAGCCCATTTGACCTATATTCAGACCTTTAGACACCCCGTTTGTGTACTGCATTGGTAAAATTGTAATTTTAGCCCTTATAAATTATTTTATTCTTAAATTTAGAATTCTCTGAGTTAGGCTTTTCCTTAGGTTTTGTAGGAGCTTTTGCACACTTATTAGATCAAATTGTGCTGGTTAGGGTTCATGATGAGGCTCTCATCATACCCCCATGCTTAGCTTTTGCGAGTCCCTCAGCAAAATTTTAAGGTTTTAACCCTTGTTCTAGGCCATGAATTTCTTATCAAGTTTAGATAAGTGCTTTTTCTCTTGTATCCTTGATTAGGTCAGAATGCCAATCATAGGCCTAAAAGGTACTCTAGTACCAACCAAGATCCAGATCTGTCTAGCTTTCGCCTTAGTCTTTAGCAAAGGTTTTTAAGGCCTATAGGAACTAACCTAAGGTTTATTGGACTTCGTGGTTAAAGCACCCGTGCTTGAGATAATTTTAGCCTTGGTTCAGTTCACAGTGCATTTTGTAAGAGAAAGACAGATGATTTATATGTTTGGAGAGTTTTCTCTCTCTTTTCTTTTTAATTCTAGGTTAGGATTGGCTTCACAACACGATCTGTATCGGATTCCTTATCCCCATCATCAATCCTCAAGGGTTCCTAGCAATCGATGCTTCGAGATAGCACCGCCCATGGTAAACCCCAGAACCCTGGCTTTCGAGATTTCGAGATAATCCCGTCCATAGTGTTTCATGGCTGAATTCAGACCCTGGCAATTAACATTTCGTGATAATGCCATCCATGGAATCTGAACCAACAGAGTACTTACATGTCCCCAGTAGGATATGTACATATCCTAAGAGACTAGCACCGAGGAGATGATATGTTGTTACGCATCTTCGAGGGGAATTTCCCACCTCTTCGCACCGAAAACTCGTCCAAATCAACTTGTGTTGATCGACTGCTCCTAATCTAGGTGATTTTTCAGAACATTTTGAAACGCTTCTGCGTGATTTTGATACTTATGCTTACTGAACCAGACTGTGTGTGCGAATTTGGGTGCTTAGGTTACTGAGTCCCGTAAACCAAAAGTCAGTTAACGAGGTCGAATACTCCCTAAGCCTTGGACCTAATACTTTAGCTTTTCATTTTCCTCAATCTCTTGAGAAATATCTAGATCTTAATGGGTACTAAGAGTCTATCCAAGAATGCCTAAGATTTACGTTCTTACTAATCTTGTTGTGCACTTTCCATTTTCTTTTCCTAAATGTGGTCTAGAACTTAGGTTCATTCCTTAATTTCTTACTAATGACTATCCCTTTTCTTTTTCATTTTGTGCTCCTTTTATCATTCAGCTCTTTTTCTCCTCCACAAGAATTCTTCCCTCCTTCCCCCCCCCCCCTTTTTTTACAAATTTTCATGTTGAAACCTTTTCTTATGAGTTTTTATTCATTTTGCACTTTCATACCCCCCCATGCCTAAGATTTGCAATGTCCTCATTGTAAATTAGGAGGGTTTTTTATTTAGCTTGGTTCATGCATTAGGACAGATATTTTGGTGAGTGGATGGGTCGGGGTGACTGTTGCGGACGATTTCTAATCTCAGATGTGAGCACCCGAAGTGGAGTCGGCTATCCTAAAGGATGAACCTAAACTGCAAAAAGGTGTCAGAAAAGGTTTCAAGTTTTTCAAAATGACGGGCTGCCTCCTGTTAAGCGTTGAGTTCTACGCCATCAGCTGGGCGCAATAAGCTCAGGGAGAATGGAGGATAAATGATGACTCAGCCAAATCTGTAGAGGTTACATCAATGAACGGTTTGAGTCTCTGACCGTTCACGATGAAAGGTTCAGAATCGTGGCTGAGAGGACTGATTTCAACGGCTCCATTTCCAAAAATCTGTCGGACAAGATACGGTCCGACCTACTTGGATCGTAGTTTCCCAGGGAAGAGTTTGAGTCGGGCATCGAAGAGAAGGACCTTCTGACTAGGGTGGAAGATCTTTCTAGATATGTGCTTATCATGGAAGGCTTTAACCTGCTCTTTGTAGATTCGCGAGTTCTCATATGCATCAAGGCGTAATTCATCGATCTCGCTTATCTGAAGCTTTCAGTGGGTTCCATCCTTAGAAAGATCTAGGTTGTAGCTCCATACTGCCTAATAGGCTTTGTGCTCCAGTTCGACGGGAAGGTGACATGCCTTCTTGTACACCAGTCTGAAAGGAGACATGCCTAGTTGGGTCTTGTGGGCGATCCTATAAGCCCATAAAGCTTCCGGAAGCCGGGACGACCAATCCTTCTTATCAGGTTGAATAGTAATGTGTAGGATTTTCTTGACCTCCCGATTTGATAGCTCAGCTAGACCATTAGTTTGGGGGTGGTAAGGAGTAGAGATTCGGTGAGACACCTCGTATGTGGTCATCAATGACCTGAACTGAGCATTGGTGAAATGGGTCCCTCCGTCAGAGATGATAGCACGAGGAATTCTGAACCGTGAGAAGATATTTTGATGAATGAATCTGATGACGATCTTGTGATCACAGGTTCGAGTCGGAATGGCTTCGATCCATTTGGACACATAGTCCACAGCAAGCAAAATATACTCGAAGCCTTCTAAAACAGGAAAGGGGCCCATAAAATCAATTCCCCAAATATCGAAGATCTCGCATATGAGAATCGACTGCAAAGGCATCATGTCGCGGTGGCTCATGTTGCCCAAAGTTTGGCAATGACTACATGCCTTATAGTGTCTATATGCATCTTTGAAGATAGTGGGCCAGAAAAAGCAACATTGGAGGATTTTTTATGAGGTTTTGTGCCCAGAGAAATGGCCACCACATGCCTGGTCATGGCAGAAGGAGAGAATGTCACTGACTTCGCCCTCCGGGACACATCTCCAGATGATTTGGTCAGCACTTATGCGGAAAAGGTATGGGTCTTCCCAGATGTAGTACTTGGCATTAGAGCGCAACTTGTCTTTCGTGGCCTTTGGCCAATCAAACAGGATCTGACGAGATGCCAGGTAGTTTACTATATCAACAAACCATGGAAGCCTAGTACCAATAGTCAATAGGTGCTCATCAGGAAAATGCTCTGTGATGGGTCCAGAAGGGTCAATGATTTCAGAAGGAAGGCGAGACAAGTGGTCAGCTACCACGTTCTGTCTTCCCGCCTTGTCGTGAATCTCGAGGTCGAATTCTTGCAACAGCAAGATCCATCGGATTAATCGAGGCTTCGTGTCCTTCTTAGCAAGGAGATGTCTCACAGTAGTGTGATCCGAGTAGATGATGACATGGGAACCCAGGAGATAAGATCAGAATTTTTCGAGGGTAAATACTATGGCTAGCAGCTCTTTCTCCGTAACTGTGTAGTTACGCTGAGCCTCGTCAAGTGTCTTGCTAGCGTAGTAGATGACCACGGGTTTCCCGTCAATCTTCTGCCCCAGAACCGCTCCTACAGCAAAGTCAGATGCATCGCACATGATCTCAAAGGGTTGAGACCAATCAGGGGACTGTAGGATCGGGGCTTGGGTGACTCGGTCATGAAGGTTCTCGAAAGCCTGAGTTCATTCCTTAGAAACTTCAAAGGGTACATCCTTGGAGAGAAGAGTAGTCAGGGGGCACACGATTTTCGAGAAATCAGGAATGAAACGACGGTAAAAACCGACGTGCCCCAGAAAAGAACGGATGTCCCTGATCGAGCTAGGCATAGGAAGTCAAGAAATCAGATCAACCTTCGCTCGATCCACTTCGATGCCTTTCTCAGAAATTAAATGACCTAGGACGATCCCCTCAGGCACCATAAAGTGGCTCCTTTTTCAGGAAAGAACCAGATTTACATCGATGCAACGCCTGAGTATATGAACCAAGTGCTAGAGGAAATCATCAAATGATGCCCCGAAAACTGAGAAGTCATCAATGAAGACTTCTAGAAAATCACCTACCATATCAGAGAATATGGCAAGCATGCACCGTTGAAAAGTCGCGGGTGTGTTACAGGGATCGAAAGGCATCCTTCGGAATGCGTACATCCCAAAGGGGCAGGTGAATGTGGTCTTCTCTTGGTCCTAAGGATGAATAGCCACTTGGTTATAACCGGAGTACCCGTCAAGAAAGCAGAAGAATCTATTTCCCGTTAATTTCTCGAGAATATGATCAATGAAGGGTAGTGGGAAACGATCCTTCTTCGTGGAGGAATTTAGTCTTCGGTAATCTATGTAGACTCTCCACGAGTTGGCTATATGGGTAGGTATGACTTCTCCAGTTTCAGTCGTAATGGTGGTGAGCCCTGCCTTTTTAGGCACAACCTGGATTGGGCTCACCCAACGACTGTCAAAGATTGGGTAGATGATCCTTGCATCTAACCACTTAATGATCTCCTTTTTCACGACCTCCTGCAGATTGCGATTCAAGCGTCTCTACATTTCACAGGAAGGTCGAGCGCCCTCTTCAGAATAGATACGATGTGTGCAATAAGAGGGACTTATTCCAGTCAAGTCATCGAGAGTCCAACCAATGGCTCTGCAATGTTGCTGGAGCACAGTAATCAGACGGGATTCCTGATCAGGTGTGAGTCTGGAGTTTATAATCACAGGAAATGTCTGATTAGAACCCAAGAAGACATATTTCAAATGATCGGGAAGGGGTTTGAGTTCAAGAATGGGGTTATCAGCGGCAGTGGGTGGTTCAGAGTGAGTGTGAGGTACAAGGATAGGAGTTATGGGTTTGTCTATCTCAATGTCTACCTCCTCTAATTGTGGTTCAAGATCCTCTTGTGGTTGATGAGGAATGATCATGTTGTCCTCAAGTTGTGGTTCATCAACCATGGCCCTAATATCACAGATTTTTTCAATGACACTGCAATTAATTCCTTGTTGGGCCTTAAGATGTCAATTTTTAGAGTCTGGTTCCCAAATTTCAGTTCTATTTGGCCCTCCTCACAACTTATGTTAGCCCTTGCAGTGGCCAGAAAAGGTCTCCCTAGTATAATCGATGTATCCCTTGGATTTTCAGGTGCGTCCATATCTAAGACTATGAAGTCTACAGGGAAATAGAAATCCTGCACCCTAACAATAACATCCTCAAGAATTCCCTTAGGTGACTTGATAGATCGATCTGCTAACTGTAATGTCACCTCGGTCGATTTTAGCTTAGATTCTTCTAAATGGTTAAGTAGGGATGTGGGTATCAGATTTATGGAGGCACCTAAGTCCAATAAAGCTTTATCAAACTGGGTTTCACCGATTTTACATGAGATCAGGGGAGTGCCTAGGTCTTTTGCCTTGGGTGGAAGTCTACTCGGGATTACAGAGCTGGCTTGCTCTGACAATACAATTGGACTCCCACTCTTGATTCTCGGCTTACGTTGAGGTGTACACACATTTTTCAAGAATCGTGTGTAAGCCGGTACAAGGCAGATCGCATCCATCAAGGGGATGTTTATTTGGACCTGCTCAAAGAGCTTGACCAGGTCCTCCTCAGGAGTCGCGGATTTGGTTGTCTTCTTTCCCTTGGTCAAGGCCTCGGGAAATGGAACCTTGGTTGGTTCCTCTAGGATAGGTCCAGGTCTTTGATCTGGGACAGGGATGGGAACATCCTGGATTACTGTCCTAGGGTTTAGGTTACTACCAGGTTTGGAGTGGTCTGGATAAGGTGGATCTTGGGTCGCCTTACCACTACAGGTCGTTACAGAGTTAAGTCCTGCCTGGTTCTAGTTGGGGGTTGGTAGAATGGGTTGCTACTATTGATAACCCGCATAGGAAGTTGAGGCCTCCATCCCGTCAGGTTAAGGAATAGAGGGGGCCTGATAAACCATGTGTGCTTGGCCCGAGTTTGGGTTCATAATGCGCCGCTGGGTCGGCACACTATTAGGGTTAGGAAGAGGCTGAGAAGGAAGGGTGCATGGTTGGCGAGAGTTTGCCAACTGGGCAAGTTGATTTCAGAGCTCTGTGATTTCGTCCTTGTGTTGTTTTTGAATAGCCACATTCATTCTCTGAATGTCAGCCAAAGTCTGAAGGATGAGGGACATCTGGTCTTGGTTTGGCCCGGATGGATAAGTGGGGTTGGGCCGAGGCTGAGGCGGCTGGTAAGGACGAGGTGCTTGTGGACGAGGCTGAAAGGGTGGTCTTAGATTCTGGGAATTCCCCGCCCACTGGAAGTTGGGATGGTTTCGCCATCCAGGATTGTAGGTATTGGAAAATGGGTCATTTTGGATGGCGTTGAGGTCCTCGCAGGTCTGAGGAGCCTCAGAAAAGTCAGAGAATGGGGGAGTAGAACTCCCCCGACTAGAATAGAAAGGATCGGAGGTCCCTCCGATCCGAGAGTCAGATGGGGGTGGATACAAGTCCATCCTGGGAGAAGGTCGGTGGAAAATGTTCTGCACAGTCTCCCGTGCGAGAGGAGGCTGTCCAAAGGAGTTCTACGCAGAGGTGGCTCACTGCAAATGCTAAGTCAGCTCATCCACCTTCTTCTCAATGATAAAGACCTTGTCCAATCGACTGGCCATTAATTCCAGGTCGACTGATGCGAACAGGCCTTGTGTCTCATGTGCTCCCCTAAGGTTCGTCAATGAGCGGATATTCGTCCTGTCGAATAGTCCCATGGAGTCATTATTGATGGAGTTCTCGCACATATTCTCGAGAATCTCCCACACGGTGTCCATATGTTGACCCATGATATTCCCTCCGCAAGTTGCATTGACGAACAGTCTAATATCCTCACGGAGTCCCTAGTAAAAAGACTGGACTTGTTCCCATTTAGGAACTCCGTGATGGGGGCACTTTCTCATGAGATCCTGAAAATGATCCCATGCCTCATGAAGAGGTTCTCCCGTCTGTTGCGTGAAGTGAGTAATCTGATGGCGCAAGGCATTGGTCCGACCAACGAGGAAGAACTTTTTCAAAAACTCGGACTGAAGTTCCTCCCAAGTGTTGATCGGACGGGTCTGGGTCTGATACCAATGGGCTGCCTTGTCCATAAGGGAGAGAGAGAACATCTTCATGAGTAAGATATCCCGATTATGTGCATCTGACCCGAAAGTCTGGGCCAGATGCTTAATCTGTTTGATGTGCTGGAACGGGTCTTCAGAATTAAGCCCATGGAATTTAGGTATGGCATAAATCATGTTGGGCTTCAGTTCAGAATCAGGTCCTCCAGTCGAGACTCTGACTCAAGGCTCAATTGCCACCGCAGCGGGATTATAGTGATCTCGCATCATGGGACGCTGCAGTGGGTTCATGAAGTTTTGGAAGAGGTCATTGAGTCGCTGGAGCTGGTGCTCAAGATTATTCTCTTCCTCAACTAGCTGAGCCATTGTGGAAGAAGGGGAATTAGGTTCAGAATCGAAGGAAAGGTCTATGTGAAGGGTTGGTTGCACAAGCAAGGGTACCGAGGCTCGACCTCGAGGAGAGTGAATTTCTAGAGGAGGTTTCAAGGACCTCCTACCAAACATGCACCAATGGATTAGATGAGGTTAGCAGGTGCTAGACCCAATCAAGGCACCTAAAATGTTGGGTGACTATAGAGGTTTGGGGTGGATGGACCCCTTAATCAAAAGGTCGTCCACCTGAGAATTACCTAGGCAGCCAGAGAGGGTGAGTCCCGTGAAGACCCCTACACGGTAGAGCGCCCCCACGGGTTACAGGGTTTCCCCCACCCGACCTCTCTTATCACTAAGATTCCAAGTAGACCAGAATGGGGACCTTGACCTCTTAAGTCTACCACTTTTAGTTAAGATCAAGGTGCTTAAGGTTTCACTTGAACTTTATCCTTTTAGGTGCAAAGAGTGGCCTAATTTAAAGGTTGGTTGATCCAAGGGATCAACTTCACCTATTAGTTCCTTTGAGAGCTTATTAGGTCTTGCCTTTTAAGGTTCAAGTGTTTTAAGAGCCGAATTGCTTAGGGTTTCTCTGAATAGATGTTTTCAAGCAATGGCTTGGGCACACTTCTTTTGGGAATTCTCAATTCTTGATTAGAAAGTGTCTCTAAAACCCTAGCGTTGAGTCTTAAGTTGGCTCTAATTGGTCCAGTTAGTTGCCTCAAGATTGGGTAATTAGGGCTCAAGCAAGAAGGTTTTAGCCCTAACTACCTTTAGTGGATGTACTGATAGAATGTGTTGAAATTTGAAAGTAGGAAACTTCTGTGATTTACTAGGTAAAAGATGACAGGTTATTCCTAATTTGCTTTTTTTTTTCTTCCTCTTTAGAATTTAAGGGGCTTGAGAGGATAGAAAATTACCTGTCCCTTGGCGTGGTTGTTGTGCGGCTGCTTATTTCCTTCTTGTTTTCCTGTGCTTTTTCTTGATTTCCGATGCCTGCACAACAAAAGAGAAGAGCTTAAGTTAGTAGTAAATTAGAAATTGTGAAAAAATGTTTTCTAGAATGGCCGTTGCTCCCCGGCAACGGCACCAAAAATTGGTAGGCCGAAGCCGCATTTCTTGCTCTTGATGGTGTTATAATGATTAATTCGTTATAGTATATTACAAAAAACGGTCACCAGTTTATAATTTATTACTCGGAATTAAAAGTTTCCCGAGGTCGAACTTAGGGAGCACACGTCATTCTAGAAACATAAAGGTTCAGAATTCTATTACAAAAAGAATAAGCGAGAGAGAGAGTGAGCAAAAGTTCTCTTTCTTTTTTTAGGCTTCTTCTTCTTCTCTCTTCTTCTCTTTCAGCCGGTTCTTCTCTTCTTCAGTCTGCCTTCTTCTTTCTTCTTCTTTTCTTTGCTACAGCTGCCTCTTCTTCTTTCTTTCTTCAACTGCTGCCTCTTTCTTCTTTCTTCTTTTCTTCTGCGTCTTCTTCTTTTCTTCAGCAGCTTCGTCCTTCTTCTTCTTCCTTCTTCTTTCCTTCTATTCTTCTCTGATTTTCTTCTTTCTCTTTTCTTCCTTGATTCGGATGTCTAATTCTTCGCGTCGGACTCCTTATCGGCACTATTGCTACAGTGCCTCCTTCTTCTCTTCTTCTGTTGTGTTCTTTTCTTCTTCAGCTTCTTCCTCTTCTTCTCTTTGCTGCGGCTTCTCCTTCACCTTCTTCTTCTGCTACGGGAGCTCTGCGACTAAGTCCTCACCGCCCGCTCTTCCTCTTCTTCTTCCTCACTTGTTCCCTACACACACGCGACGCAAAACCTACCCCTACCCTTTCCTGCGTCTCTCTCTCTCTGAATCTCTCTTGTGTACGCTCTCTCAGAGCCGGGTAATCGGGTTGAGTCGCGTGCCCGGGTCCAGGCGCACTAGTGTGGGTGTGGCGCACAAGGAGTGCTCAGAAGTGGGGTAATCGGGTCGCGGGTCAGATCCACGAGGGCAATGCCGTGGATGAGACCCGGTGAATAGGTGAGGGGCCTGACCCTAGTGTTATCGAAGGCAACCGGCCTATAGCACTTTTTCCTCTTATGTGTAGGTGCGCGCCCACACACTTCCGAGGTGGGACAAAAGTCCCACCTTCGTTCTCGAGTGCCTACGGGAGGAAGAGTCGTTCAATTGGGGCAGTAGCAGAGGCTTGCGACCCCAGTTGGAGTCCTGAGTGCGTGCGCAAGTAGATCCCGCGCGACCTGGGACCTGCTGCCTGGGACGAGGGGGCCTGGGTGAAGCTCCCAAGCAAGCTTCACTTGCTCGTCAATGGCGGCGATCACCTGGGCCCTGAAATCACCAAAATGGCCTCGCAGCCACGTTAAAAAGCTCAGGGAGGTTCGCCCAGGTATGGCGAGTGTGCCGCGGTGGTCGACAAGATGCAAGAGTGCCTGTGGCCATGCGCCTAGGGCACACTGCGTGCTTGAGAGTGGGTGTGTTCGGGGGGTGCTCTGGGTGTGTGGAGTGGTGGTGTGAGTGGGGGGAAATGTTGAGAGGAGTGAGGGGATGCTTATGGTCTTGTCAGCGAGGGGTGGGATGGCCTGTGGAGGTGGAGCGGCCTCGCCGGAGTTGGTGGTCGGAGGTGGAACTGATGGTGGTGGTAGTGGCAATCGAGGGGTTAAAGGTGACAGTTGAAGAGAGGGAAATTGAGAGGAGAGTAAGGGAAAGGTTTTGACCTATTTAACTGATGAAAGGGGGGAAGGAGGCACTCGACGCGTGCCTGCCGGCTGATTAGCCCATAGTTGTGGGCTATTTAAGTATTTAAGTGCCTACACATTAGGTTAATTCTAACATTTATTTAGTATAAATTAGGATGTAAATAGATTAATTCATAGTTTTAATTTAATTACATAATCCATGCATTGCATTCATATTTTAAGTACATTTAGAATTAGCTTAGAATGACATTTATCTAATTAGATAACCAATTAGGTACATTGTTTTTATTAACATAAAAG
The DNA here is from genome assembly GCA_037157565.1 of Thalassia testudinum. Lineage (NCBI taxonomy): Eukaryota > Viridiplantae > Streptophyta > Magnoliopsida > Alismatales > Hydrocharitaceae > Thalassia > Thalassia testudinum. Next base: position 16,888,972 of record JAZHRO010000062.1, on the reverse strand, counting down.
TTGAGGGTCTGTATATAAATGACCCTAATATTTTAACATTATTTTCTTTATTCTTCTTCTTGCAGGAACGGATGGCTGCCGCTCCAACGCCGAACGGCCGCAGTGAAGAACCCATTCAAGGGAGAGCGGATGTGGTGGATCTGGTCAGGCGGATGATTTCAAATGTGTGCAGGCCACTACAAAAGGAGCGAGGCAGCCGAGCTCGGGAGGCCTCCACCACCGACCCACCACTGTGTAGAGAGACCTTCTCTCTTCCACTCCATACTACCGGCCTCTACTGTGGCGGCGAGTCTCCACCACCGTGGGCGTGTGGTGTGACAGGCCACACCGCCATCCGGAGCTCGTCCGCATCACTGTGAGCACCTTAGCGTGCATCTCCCTCGCCGTCGTTGCCAACCACCACCGTTGCAACAACCGTCAACCACCCCTTTCAGTAACTTAAGACGTCCGGGAAATTTCCCGGACGTCTGAAGTCCACCTCCAATCTTCCCGCGCCTACAGAGCCACCCGCTCACCTCCAACAGCCCACGCTCTCCACGCGCCTGCAGCCCACGCCCTTCCCCGCGCCTGCAGACCACCGCAACCGTCCTTAACCGCGCCTGCACCCTCCAACCACGACGCCCTCCTCAACCGCGCCTGCACCCTCCAACTGCGCCCATCTCCACGCGCTCACCGGCTGCAACGCTCTCCACGCGCCTGCAGACCCGCGCACAGCTGTAGACCAGCCCACGCCATCCTCCAACGCCTGCAGACCTGTCCAACCACTCCCGCGCTTGCAGAATCGCCTGCAGCGCCCTCTTCCCCGCGCCTGCAGACCAGCGCTCTCCACGCCTGCGCTCCCGTGCCCACGCCAGCCGCAGAAGCGCCCATGCCAATAGCAGCAGCCACCCCTGCAGCAGCAGCGCGCGGCAGACTTCACGCCAACAGGCCGCGCACGCTCACCGGCTGCAGCACCTCCGCCGGAGCTCGTCCGGCCACCTCCGGCCGCAGCGCAACTCGCCGCCACCACTGATTCGAAGCTCTTGGTCCAAGGGACTTCCTTCGAGCTTCCCGCGCCCGGCCATCCGCTCCTCGTCACGCAAGACAAAGGGGAAAAATTCCCCTGTTACAGTAAATCGTCAATTAGAAATTACATTTTCTGCCATTGTCACTTTTTAATGATATTTTATTGATTCTGCATTGCGGAAAATATCCTCTAGTTTCTCATAATTGCCATTTCAGCATTGTTTCTTGCTTAAACCTTAATCTAAAGGCAATCTTGGCTTGATTCTTGTCCAAACTAACTACGAACGAACGTTTTTAATTGGTGCGAACTTTAATACGTCATTGTCTCCCTGTGGATACGACCCGCTCCCCTGCGAGTGGTTATTTCTTCTTAAATATTGATCAGTCGATTTTTCCACCACATTAAACTGTAACCGACTTAAAAGCGAAAGATCGACGAGTCACTGGCACCAGAGACGAAGATGCCTAGAAGGGGGATAATGACGACGAGGAGGGGATTTGGAAGGCGCTAGCTGGTGCGGCCTGGCGCAGGAGGACGAGGCAAAGTAAACTCTGCTGCAGGTGTGGCAGCAGAGCAACGAGGGGGAGGAGGAAAGGTCACCGGAGCTTGTGGGTGCTTCACCAGAGGAGGAGGAGACGAAGATTAGGGGTTTCCTTCGGCCAAAACAGGCTTGAAGGAAACGGCTGCCCCTGCCGCTCCTTATATAGATGTTGGCGAGGAGAAGGTCTGGAGGAGGCGACGTGGGAAGCTCGCCGGAGAATGGCCGGAGATGAGACCCATTCCTCTCGTGCATTCGCACGAGAGGCATGGGCAGCTGCAGGGCAATGGGTAGGATCCCTGCGAAAGAGGACGACGTAGGGAACCCCCTTTCGTTCCTGAGAGCGGCCCCCATACCCTGCGCAACGCCATCCTCCGCGCAAGGTCGCCGGAGGTATGGGCACCTGCAGTGAATGGCAGAGGGGCCGTTCTGCAAAGAACGAAAGAGCTGGGGGGCTAAATGCAAGGGTTCAAAAAGATAAGGGTCAAAAAGTAATTCAAGAGGACCAATTTGTAAAGTAGGTCAAGATGACCTTCCCTTAGGTCCAAATTTTGGTATAAACCTAACTTGGACCTAAGGAATCTAATGGTGAGGTTTGATTTTAGGTTTGACCATGTTTGACCAATCAATTTGCACAAAAACCCAAATTAGGTCAAAAATTGGGTATGGTTCTCAATTTAGGTCAAAACAGGTTCTACTGGCCAAATTGAAGGTTATAAACCCTAGATGATGTTTTTCCATGAATTTTAGAGGGCTTATTTGACTTTTTTCTTTCCAGGAACTTTGTGAACTGAAGTAGGTCTATTTTTAGGGTTATAGAATGTCATTTAATTCCTAGAAGTTGCTATAACCCTTTTCGGCTCAGGTTATCCCACTTTCTTTCTTATTAAGCCCATTTGACCTGTATTCAAACCCTTAGACACCCCATTTGTGTATTGCATTGGTAAAATTATAGTTTTACCCCTTATGAATTATTTTATTCTTAAATTTAGAATTCTCTGAGTTAGGTTTTTCCTTAGGTTTTGTAGGAGCTTTTACACACTTATTTAGATCAAATTATGCTAGTTAGGGTTCATGATGAGTCTCTCATCAACTAGCAAGCTAAGCCAGCTAAAGTAGCTCCATGCCACCCTCTTCAGCAGCTGCCAACTTCGGTTCAGCTCCAGACTTCCTTTGTTAAGCTCCTCTCCTCAAACCCTAGCTCCCATTGCCTCCTTCTCTACTCCATTACTAGCTAAGCTAGCTAAGCTAGCTTAGCTTAGCTAAGCTCCAGCTCCTTGGGTCATCCATCACCCTAAAGTCCAACCTAACTACCTCTACCTCAAGCCCACCTAAGCTACACCTAAGCTCCACCTAGTCCACTCTAAGTTGGTGCCAACCTTAGCCATCTCTTCACCCCTCAACAACCACCAAAGGGCACCTCCAAGTTGGCGCCAAAACCACCCTTAACCACCCATAAAAATGGTGCCAACTCTCCTTTGATCTCATCCCTACACCTATCCTTTCCAAGCCCTATCCACCCTACACCACACCTTCCTTCTAGAAGCCTTCAAGTTGGCGCCAACCCATGGCACCCTTCCATGGTTGGCACCACTCTTAGGTGCCCTTTGGCCACCATAACCACCACCCATCATGCCCTTTAGGTGGCACCAAATAGCCCCCTCCATTGGATCATGATAACCACCCCTAACCACCTCATAAGTCCATCCTAACCCTACATGTGTCCACTCCAACCCCTTCCCTCCTAAACCCTATAAATGCCCTATCCTACCACCACATAATTCTCATCCTCCATTTAGTCTAATTCCACCTTACATCCACCATAGCCCATGGCCAAGGAGAAGGAAGAAAGAAGAAGATTAAGGGGGCACATCACCCGCCCCCTTGGTGCCTTCTTCTCATTCCTTCACCTTGTGCCAAGCCAAGGAGGAGGAGAAATTCTTCATCAAGGAGGACGGCCAGGCAAGGGAGAAGCACTTAGGGTGGACGTCCACCCTTGAGGAGAGATTTAGGGCATGCCTCCCCTAGGGCTTGCCTTGGAGGACACCATTTTGGCGGAGCTGTAGAAGGAAGGAGTTGGAGATCTTTTCAAGTCTGGGAGCTACCACCCTTGGAGCAAGAAGCCTCCACCTCTTCTTCACCATCATCATCATCATCAGGACCATTAGTTTTCTTTTACTTTTATACCTTGATAGTTGTAGGAAAAGCTTTCCTCTATTAAGGTTTTCTGTAAAACATTTTTTTTGAATCCTAATTTAAAGTTGCCTTCTTTGAAATCTTTGTCGCATTTAATTTCTTTGTTTTCTAGCACTTTTCACTCCCTCTTCCTAATTACTCTAAGCCTCCACATGCCTAGAGTGAGCTTAGAGAGAGGAATTAATTGTCACCTAGGTGTTAGCTTAGTAATTATAGGTGTTTATCTTTTCCACCAACAAATTCAAGTGTTCTCGTTATTTCAAAATTAAAAAAAAATCATATATTTTAAAGACCAAAAAGAAGGTCGATTTTCATTTTCCAAGTAAGGGATTTGATTTGCAAATAATTTAGCCTCCTTGGACGACCATAGATACCCCATTATCTAGGTTATAAATTTTAAAAGCGAAAGCAGATTTATGCGTTACAATGACTAAAACACAATTTTAACAAACCACGTATTTTTCGCAATAATAATGACATGGCAATTCATGTTGAAATTAGTGAGATTTGGTAAAAGTGTTTAGTTCCATACTGGAAATGGATAAATCTCTTAGTGGATGTAATGAGAGACTCATCATGACTCCTAATTAACACAAATTAGCTAGTTTACTTAACTAATTACCTAAGAATACACTAAATACAGTGTTAATTATAATATTAGGATAAAATAGCAGGACAGATAAAATAAGTTAAAAATACATAATTAAGGCTCAATTAATCTTAATATAAGTTTAATTAATAATTAGGACTCAATTTATAATCATTTAGCTGTATATGAAGTATGTAAATTAACTTAATTAATTTAACGACTTAAGTATGTACTTAACTGAATTAATCTTATCATTTAGATAAATATATCTAAAAAGGGAAAAAATGTAATTTCAAGGCATAAATATATTATTCACATTATTTATAATAATATATAAAAAGTTGAAGAATAAATAAATTAAAATATGCCTAAAAACCCTCTGTTTACACTTATGCCCTTAATTTCTATTACAATCGAATCCTTTTTATTGCACATAGGTCCTTCTTTATTTGCAAAAATACCCCTGCATGCAAGTCTTCTTCTTCACCTTTGGATGATTCATGAGCTTTGATGTTCGTACCTTGATGATAACATCATCATCAGCCATATCTAACTTTAATTAGTCACAATTAAGGAATAAATGCTCCTACTTAACTACCAGAAGAGCCCTAATTCACTGCAAATTCATTCTGAGAGAATAATAAGAAAACAGGGATAAAGCTGCTGTTTTAATAGCATATCTCAATTGCAGAACAATACGGGATTTCTCAGGGGTTAATTAATGGTCAAATGATCTTAAATGTCTAACAAGTGGGTCCATGCAGACAGGAATGGGTTTTCACGCATTTTAGGAATTAAATGACATCTGAAACCCTAAGAAAAGACCCGCTTAATCTACTGAAGTTCTGTTTAGGATAAAATTCACCCAAATCCTCTAAAATTCATAGAAAAATACTCTTTAGGGTTTGGTACCTTCAATTTAACCATCAGAACTCATCTTGGCCAAAAACAGAGCCACAGACAGACTATTACCCTAATTTAGAGTTTTACATAAATTACCCAATCAAACTAGGTCAAAATCAAAATCCAACTTCACCATCGGATTCCTTAGATCTAAATTAGGTTTGTATCGAAATTTGGGCTTAATCTGAGATTATTTCGACCTAGTTTGCATTTTGGTCCAAGTCTGATTTTCTTTATCTCAAATGGCCCCTCAGCTTTTGAATTTCTTATAGAAAACCCCCCAACTTTATCATCATCTTCTTCAAAAAGGTCCCCACTGCATAGAACTCCTAATCCTAAAGCTCCAGTGACAATAAATCAAGGATTTCTCCTTGATTGATTGATGAAACTTCCTTAAATTTGAATTGGAGATCTCTCTTGAAATTCTCTTCCAATCAGATTGATTCTTAAGCTTCAACTCTTTCCCAATCTCTCATGCGAACGCATGAGAGATTCGGGTTTCCAACTCCGATGAACCTTCCAAGTTCAAAAGCTTGGTTCCCACGCTTGGAAGGCCTCCTTGAGCCTTATAAATAGACCCCTGTTGCACGGCCGAGTCCCTTAGCTAAGTTTTGCCCAAGAGACCCTCTTCAAACTCTTTCCTTGGCCATCTCTGACTTAGCTCCGATGAGCTCCTCCCTCCGTTGTCCTACGGACTCCCAACGGCCAAATTGGGAGTGCTACGTTCCTCCCCTCCTTCGTCCGCTCCTCGACGACCAACTTAGGGGCTCCTAGATCCCCCTCTTCCTCGCTGTCTCTCCCTTCGGAGGTTCGTCTTCCCCACGGCCGGTCATCACACCGGCGTGGGAATCTCTCCCCTTTTCATCCCTAAACTAAGTTCTTTAGCTTCCTCTCTTCCCTTATTTCCTTTTCCCTATTTCTATCCTCATTTTAATCCCTCGACATTGTGAATCACCCTCGTCTTCTCCATCTCCAACTGCTCCTCCAGCGAGGCGTCCCCACTGCTACACCCCTCCATCCGCCTCGTTGAAACCCTCTACACCCTCGCCGCATCCACCCGCATTAAAGCCCTATCTTTATTTCCTACTCCACCCACTCCCATGACCCTCCGAGCAAACCCACCGTTGTGCTCCTCCTCTGACCTCCGCAGACCACCACACACCTCCACAAGTCACAAAATCACTACCAACGCACTCCATGCCCTACGGCGAACCTTTTGAACTAGTTTAACGTGGTCAAAAGATTGTCTTCTTGATTTCAGGTATAGGACCTATTTGTGGCATTGTTGGAGCTTCTTCGTGAAGCTTTAGACCCTATTATTTAGGTCCCCGCTCCAGGTGTTGGCTTCAGACACTGTGGAATCATTCCAAGAACGTCCTTGGACCAAGCCAATTGAACGAGAGCTGCTAACTGCTGCTGCACGCAAAGGAAGTGAGACATTTAGTCCCACATCGGAAAGTGAAGAAGCGTCAACAGTGAATAAATTGATTTTCTCATCTTAGCTTATCGACTCAAGTCACACAGGGGGGTGAGGTCCCCCACACACCCCTTCACGCCTTGCCCCTGGCACCTCCACGTGGGTCTGGCTCATACCCGATTACTCGCCTAAGCCTCACACCTCAGTTGCCACCCACTGTAGGCAGCCCTGGTCCCGAGTACGCTCTAATCCAAACCCGAATACCCGGTTATCCCTGGAAGAGGAAGAGAAAGAGAGAGTGCGGGAAAAGGGGTGGGCTTTGCTCTGTGCATTGGCTAACACTTAGCCATTTGAGAAGCTGTTCCCCCTATGCATGAGAAGAAGAGGCTGAAGAAGAAATCAAAGGAAAGAAGAAGGAAGAAGAAGAAGAACAACAGAAGAAAGAAGATGAACAGCGCGAATGCACTATAGCCAAAGGGTTGTTTAAGCCGTCTAATTAGGTGTTCCCCCATCTGATTGCTTCTGACATAGCACACAGTGCACTAAGCTTGCATGGATTTAAAGTGGTTGATACTGTTCATCTATTTATACCATTGAGTAATTATTATATATATGTATCTATGCTAATAATTGTGATTCAAATCACCATTATTTTATCTTAGATATCTTTTTGCCTCATTAGACTCTTAATATACTCATGTGCTACAATTGAATATTAGTTTTGAGTAATTGTTATCATTAATTGTGCTCATTTATATTATCTATTGAGATTATTGCATGAATGCAATACTTGCTCCCTATGTTCGACCTCAGACTTCAATTCGAGTAATAAATTATATTTGTTGACAAGCGACTTTGGTCTGTACTACAACACATCAATCTTAAACATCGATTTCGTGCGTCCAACATACCTTTCGATCACCTTCCATCCGGTGATGAAAACTCACCAAACTTTCCGCCATTACTCCACTCACCTCCATCTCTTCATCCAACGGATTGGATCTTCCATAAATCCTATTTGACTTAAGTGAGAAAGCTCACTGGCGATGGAGACGACGCTGGTGGTTCCTATGAACCTATCCCCTTCTCATCCAAATGCATCCCCCTCTACCTTCACAACCACCTATAAATAAGCCCTCTGTCCTCCGATCTCTGTTAGCAACCCCCTTCCCACTTCTCCCACCGTAGTTGTTCATAGGCTATTCTTCTACAACTTCGGCGACCTCCACCTCCTTCTTCTGGTCTTCTCCCAGGAGAGTGGCCTTCTTCCCTTCTCCGTCGTCCTTCGTCGTGTCTTCGGACGGAGCCACGACCTCAACAACACTCTACATCGCGTATTCTTCCTTCGCCGGACTTCTTTCTTCATCCTTTGATTTCCTCCTCTGTCACGATCCATCGATGGAGTTCCTCTCATTGTCTTCGTCCAGGTAATCGTAGATTAGCTTATAGTGTAGTGTAGATTAGATTTATCTAGTTAGTTAGTTAGCTTAGCTTACTCTATAGATTTCACTTCATCGTTACTGTCTCCGACGAAGTCAAATCTAACCTCGCTGGACTTCGATTCGTGATTCAACCACTTGATCATCTTCCTCACTCTTCCATGATCACATTCCACTTTCTCACACATCCGATTAATCGCCTAATCCTATTTCACCTTCACCGGACATCGCCGCTGTCTATGGAGGAGGTCTCTTGCTTAATCCACACACAATTGGGCTCTCCATCACCTTTTCATCACTTCAGAGATCTATATATGCCTTTAATTAGATCTATGATCACCTATACATGAAAGGCCCAATTTTACTCAACCTTTTGAGCTCGTTAACCATGGTGGCTTAGAAGGAGTTGTTTCACCTAATTAGTCATATGATCACCATCACATCGATTTCCTGATCATTTCCCCTCACTCAATTGAGTGAGAGGGCAATTCTTGAGTTCATGAGAACTCAAGATATGTTTTTACTATGTTTCTTGTTAAGTCTTCATGTTTAATCAATGATTTCTTCAATTGATATGTTCTTGAGGTTAGTTGCAACTTCAAGAACCTTTTAAGACCGTTCTTGTTGAGTATCTTGGAGGTTTGATCTCTGATTATGAATTTCAGCCTTTACCAGAGCTCTGGCGAGTCAAATTAGAGCCATAGCCTTCAAAACTTCATGAGAAACTCCAGATCAACTTATATTGATTAGAGGATCAGATTCCATTATTCAATTATGTGATTTAATGATGATTATTCTATGATGAACTTCGTCTTCTCTAACTCCGGCGGAGTTGGAGAGGCATTGTACTCTTGGAGGCTCTCGTAGAGTGTTCAAAACTTTATTTTGAGGTGCGAAACAACTTCCTTGAGTTGAATTTTATCTATTTAGACATTCAATTGTATTGGGGAAGCTCTGATGTAGAAAGTCAACCTTCGAGCTTTATAGTCAACTTTAAGTCAAGTTTAGAGTTTGATTCACATGTTTGTTGGGTTGTTTGAGTTCCTGTGAGTTTGTTGAATCATCTGAGACAGTTTTGAATGAGATTCATTAAGGTTTGGTATAAATTTTAAGATCTGTGTATTTTGGGTTTATTCTAAAACCCAATTTCATTCAGAGTCATTGTGTTGAGTTTTGATGTTAAATTCAACCCATGTCAATTGTTTTTGGTCTCTTTAGTTCATCAAGATCACTTCCTGGTGCCTTAATTCATCTATTCAGCTATTTTAATATGAACCTCAGGTTTTAAACTTCTCATTTGAAGCTCTGAAGCTGTTGAGCCTTTTAAAGCTTTCTCCTAGCTCCAATCCATCACTAATTTATACAAATCACTCCTTCACACATTCCTTAACTTGCAATCAAGAGTTTATTCATCATTCTCAAGTCATTTGACTTGATTTCACTTCTAGCACCATGTTAAAACATTGGTGAACAGTACCATGTTCCTCCTTTGATTTTGTGGATCAATTCTAATCCAAACTCCAAATTGATGGCAAAATCAGATAATAGATTCCAGTAGCTCTCGATTGAGCTTTGGATCAAGTCGAATGGTGATCTATGCCGACAGCAATCGTTGTTCGAAGTTGTTGGCTGGTGAATGCTGCTATGAAGGAGAAGCCATTAGATATGTCCCACAACATGGAACCATGAGCACCCGCAACTAAATAAAACCAAAAATGTGCTAAGGCATTTCGGTTGTCAGCACAGGGCACAACTTGAGCATACAGGTCATTGGACTGCGTACTGTGCACGTGCATGTGTGTGAATGTGTGAGTGCACGTATGTATGCGCATGGGCCCGGGTGGGCGTGAGCGTGAATGTAGGCTAGATATGGCCCAATACTATGCACAATAATATACAAAAATCCACATTAAATGAACTAGAATTGGGTTCTAGTAATGGTCTGGTCCCACCCAATGGGTGTTGTGTATCCCATGAATGAATCTGGTTCACCCACTAAATCAATTTTTGGTTAAGTGTGAAAGAAGAGAGGTTTAAGGGTTAAAAATGGTTAAGTGTGGGAGAGAATTGAGAAGAAGAGAGCTTGAAATGTGACTAAGTGATGAGAATTAAAGAGCTTCTGAGAGAGAATTGGTGTTAAATGAAATGAGATTATTGTGAGGGATTAAATAAAAAGAAAGCTTAAGAGAGTAATCAAGAAAATGAATAAAGATGAAAGCCGAAGTGATTGAGTAAATGACATGATTATCATTTAAGACGTTTGATTGTTGTAACGAGCGTGTGGCGCAGACGTCTTTTAAGACGTCTGGAGGGTTGTCCATACGTCTGACCAGACGTTTGGAAATCCGTTATTTTCAACACACGCGAGTCGTCTGCGCGCCTGAGTGCGCAGACCGCATATTCGCCTTCTTCCCTCCTGCGGCTGCAGGATTCCCCTGCCGCGAATCCTTCTCTCTCCTCTCCGTGCGGCCTTAAAAGGGCACTCCTCCCCTCCCGTCTCCACCGTCTCCTCCTTCTCCTCCTTCAGCCAGTGAGCGTGAGCGTGAGCGCGAGCGCGAGGGCGGCAGCGGCGGCCACAGTGAGCGCGGAGGAGGTGCGGCGTGCGAGAGTGGAGCTCTGCCGTGAGGGCGAGCTCGCCAGAGCGGCTTGGCCGACCGGCGGAGGGCGCAGGGGGCGCGGAACGACGCGGAGAGGGACCTGCTGCAGTCTGAGCAGCAGGCGCGCGAGGTGCGACGCGGGCGGCGTCGCGAGCGGAGGCCGAGTAGCGCCCTGATTCGGGAAAAATTTCCAGAATCAGACATCTGGGTTGATAGGCAGACGGCGAGGACGATGTCTGGTAGCTCATACAGACGTCTGAAAGGTGTGTATTCCGCTTTCTTCTTCCTTCCTGTCGACCGACCGTACTAAGGGAGGGAGTTGGTTGTGCGTAGGTTCGCTGATTCGCCATCCTTTGCGAATCAGACGTCTGGAAGTTGTACCAGACGGCGGGAGTGACCTCCAGACGTCCAGGGTGACCATCGGACGTCTGGGAGCTAGGATAGACGTCCCCGCAGACTTCTGGACGTCTGGGAAACCACACTGAACAGGTAATTCTCTGATCCACTGTTTAAGACGTCTGGAAGAAGTTCCAGACGTCTGATTTTGCATAGTATCGTCTTTTTCGACCCGTTTAGGGCCCGTTCGGGCTCCGTTTTCCGCGATTCGAGTTGCGTTCTTTTCAGAATTAATTCCTCTACCCATCTACAGTAGCTATACACTATTTTGAGACACTCCTTGTGTTTGATCCTTGTGATAGGACCTCGTTCAGTTGCAGTCTTGAGAGTCATGGAGGCACGCGGGATTCCCGATCACGCCCCCATTACTCCCGTTGTACCTGGTAGAGTGGCTTAAGTTTATTATTAAAATCTGTTAAAGTATGGAACCATAACTAGAATCTAGGACATTGCATGAATCCTAGGAATGAGAAATGTATGGAATGATAGCTCCTAGGTGATGCATGAATCCTAGGGTTGGAAAACTAATTGTATGCTAGATCCTAGGATGTGGCATGAACCCTAGGATGGAAAAACTAGTGGAATGTATAATACTGCAGTCTTGGAAAAATGGAAAGGAATATAAAGCTGCCTGTAAATTGAATTAACAGCTGCCTGTTATGAATAAAGAAACATGATTGAGATCATGGATTGTGAGAACGTGAAACTGGAAAGTGAAACATATGATGTTCTGAGATAAAGAGCTGGAACCCTACGGGGAATTAGGAGTGGAACTCCTGGAAAGAAAAAGGAATGGAACTGAGATGTAGTTTGTACTGTCTCTTGGGTACGCAGTACCAAGGGAAGTACCTGTACCTGTTTAGTGCAGAGTAGGGCCAGCCACCCCAGGGACTCGGGGTTAGGATTGGCCGCTCTGTACCGACTTGTTGGCCCTCGTGTACGTAGTACCGAGGAGAGCTACTAGTGTTAGGAGAGTACTAGCTACCCCACGGGCCCCGGGGTTCTGCTAGCCTCCTTCACCGACTTGTTAGGCCCACTAGGGCAAACCAGGGTAGTCAGGCGAGGGTGCGGGACTGTGGAGGGGCAAGGCCCCGGTTTGGTTACTGTGGAGGGGTTGGACCCCTGTTACTGAGAGGGCTCTGCCCTGGTTCCGTGCTGTGCTTTGGGCGCACCCGTTAACGGAAACGACTGACAGCGTGCCAGTGCGGGCTAGCTACCTGTGCGTTTATCGCGCGTGCGTAGTCACCGTTACGTCTGTCAGTGACCTTGGGGTGGTTGACCGAGGGTAGGATCACCACGGGGGACTCTCCCGGCCAGGAGAGCACCACGTGCTACTTCTACTTTTGGAAAAGACTGCAATCAAGATCGTTCCCACGAGGACATTCGAGATCAAGTAAAGGATCTGAGAAATAAATGAAATAGTGAGAAAATTGAAAGATGTAAATAAAGGAAGTAATAGAACATAACAGCTACTGTACACTCTACTGTTGCCTTTAGTTTGTTTGCCACTCTACTCAGCATTTTGCTGACGTGTTACACTCGTTACCTTTTTCAGGACCAGGTGTTGAGCAGCCAGGGTCGGCGGCTGCAGAGGACGCTGGGCCGAGTAGGGTCCAGTAGAGTTTACCACAGTCTTTTGTACCTCTTTTGTTTCTGTTCTAGTGAGTAGTTTTTGTTTCCGCTGTACTTTCTTTACTTGAAGTTCTTGTTATATGATAAATGTTGTTCTACTGTTGTGGTGGTATCTACTGTAGTAGTTTCTTTCCTTACTGCTGTACTTCCTTACTGTTAATTATATTCATGCTGAATGTGGTTTATTTTACTGCTCTTTTGGTTACTTCCTCGTTGGACGACTAGGTCTTGGGATTAGTCGAGTCGGTCCGGTTCTCGTGTCTCGTAGGGACTCGGGAACCGGGTCGTTACAAGATGGTATCAGAGCAAGGTCGTCCCGAGAAGTGAATCAACTGACTGGAAAATAACCAATTCACATGTTTATAGCTAGAGTAGCCACCACAACATATCTCTTGACATGAGCTCTTAGAAGTTTTGTTAGGTACCGTCTGTTTTGACGTTTCCGTTTTGTTTCGCGTCTCCTTGCAGGAGATGCCTCGTCGCGGGACTGGCGAGACTGGCCGCGGGCGCGGCCGAGGGCGAGGTCGGCGAGGTGGACGTGCTGTCGTTGACGTCTCGGTGGACCAGCCACCACTCCCTGGCATCCAGGCCCAGGACCTCGCCAGACTGATACGGGATATTGTACGAGAGGAGCTCCACCCACCGCCCCGAGCACCTCCTCCTGGGGTTGCAGAGGGGGAGTCCTCTGTGGGACCACGCGACGGACACGGCGCTGGACACGAGGGAGGGGATGGGCCCCTGCCGCCCCCACCTTCCTCCGACACTTCTGTACACGAGGCACCTTCGCCTGGAGGTGCACCAGCACCTCCCCTACAGCGCCACTTCGAGCTTTTCGGACAGTTCCGGAAGCTGAAGCCCCCCTCCTTCAAGGGGGATGAGGACCCGACCGAGGCAGAGGACTGGCTTGAGCAGCTGGAGAAGATCTTCGACACCCTTCGCCCCCCGGTGGAGTGCCGCGTGGCCTTTGCCACGTACCAGCTGGAGAGTACGGCACACCGGTGGTGGAGGGCAGTCCGGGGACAGGAGAGGGACGAGCCGACGTGGGACCAGTTCGTCACCCTCTTCTGCGAGCAGTACTTTCCCCAGACGTGGCAGGACCAGAGGAGGCGGGAGTTCCACACCTCCGCCAAGGGACGATGACTGTGAGCGCGTACCGCACGCGTTTCTTGGAGCTGTCCCGCTTTGCAGCGACAGCGGTAGCCACTGAGGAGGAGCGCCTTTGGAGGTTCACCGAGGGGCTCCGGCCTGCGATCTGGGGGTATGTCAAACCCCTGAAGCTGCCTACGTTTTCGAGGGTGGTAGAGGCAGCTATGACTTACGAGGAGACCAACCCGTCCGCGCGAGAGACCGACGGCGGGCGGAAGAGGCCCTTCCAGCCAGACTTCTCACAGGGCCGGCGAGAACGGAGACACGTGGCGTCCGCAGGAGAGCCGTCACGTTGTGCAGGGCCATCAGTGGCCTTTGGGGGCCCTCGACAGGGGCCAGTCGCCAGCACCAGACCCCCGCCTAACCGACAGCAGGGACTCACTGAGGGCGGGAGTCGGGTTCCCCTCTGCTACCAGTGTGGCCAGCCGGGCCACGTCAGGAGGGATTGCCCATCCAGGGCAGGAGGTCAGCAGATACTTCCCTTGCAGAGCACTGGAGGGCGCGCAGGAGGCCGCGGTTCCCAGGCACGAGGAGGAGGACAGCAGTCGCGAGGAGGGTACCGGCCAGCCCTACCCGTCCGACGCAGAGTGTGGCTGCTTCGTCCGCACCTAGAGCTGAGGGGCGTATCAACGCCCTAACACACAAGGACGCCAGAGCATCGGGATCCGTGGTAGCAGGTATGGTTTCAGTTTCTGGCAGACTCGTTTACACGCTTTTCGATTCCGGCGCTACGCACTCGTTTGTCGCAGCCAGTTTCGCAGTTAGTTTGGACCAGGATTATACACTGTTAGAGAATCCATTCGTAATCAGAGGTCCGAGTGGTCAGCTGTTTGTAGCTGAGGAGGTGTACACGGGTTGCGAGGTCAGCATCGGGGGACATAGCCTGCCAGCTAACCTGATTATGATACAGATGGAGGACTTTGGAGTGATTCTGGGGATGGATTGGCTGTCCGCTTACCACGCCTTGGTAGACTATTTTGAGAGGAAGATTGTCTTCTCCATTCCGGAGTTGCCTTCTTTCGAGTTTCACGGGCAGCCAGTGGATGGAGGTTTTAGGTGCATTTCGGCACTTCGGGCGGCGAGACTTTTGAGCCAGGGGTGTGAGGGCTTCCTAGCCTGTGTGGTGGTAGAGCCTAGCCCTGTGGCAGACTTCCAGATCATCCCGGTGGTCAGAGAGTTCCCCGACGTGTTTCCAGACGAGTTACCAGGACTACCGCCCGAGCGTGAGATCGAGTTTGAGATCTCACTAGTACCAGGGACCAGCCCCATCTCCACCGCGCCATACAGGATGGCACCGCTTGAGCTGCGAGAGCTCAAGTCCCAGTTGCAGGACCTTTTGGAGAAAGGTTTCGTGAGGCCCAGTGCGTCTCCCTGGGGAGCCCCGGTACTGTTTGTGAAGAAGAAGGATGGGACCCTACACCTTTGTGTGGACTACCGACAGATGAATAGGGTCACCATCAAGAACAGATATCCGCTGCCGAGGATCGACGATTTGTTTGACCAGTTGCGGGGTGCCACGGTGTTTTCCAAGATAGACTTGAGGTCTGGATACCACCAGTTGAGGATCAGGGAGACCGACGTCTCCAAGACAGCTTTCCGCACCCGGTACGGACACTACGAGTTTTTGGTCATACCGTTTGGGCTGACCAATGCCCCCGCTGCTTTCATGGACCTGATGAACAGGGTGTTTAGACCGTACATGGATCAGTTCGTGGTGGTTTTCATAGATGATGTGCTCATCTATTCTAGAGATCGGACGCAGCACGGACAACACTTGCGGATGGTTCTGGACACTCTGAGACGACGCAGGCTGTACGCCAAATACAGCAAGTGCGAGTTCTGGTTGAGGGAGGTGACCTTCTTGGGTCATGTGATCTCTGGTGATGGCCTGGCGGTGGACCCCGCCAAGGTCGAGGCAGTGCTCAGGTGGGAGAGACCGCGTTCAGTCACTGAGATTCGCAGTTTCCTGGGACTGGCAGGTTACTACAAACGGTTCATCAGGGGATTTTCACAGATTGCGCGTCCTATGACACAGTTGACTCAGAAGGACGTGCCTTTCGCTTGGACAGACACCTGTGAGGCATGTTTTTTGGAGCTGAAGGAGAGGTTGACCTCGGCTCCCGTACTCACCATCCCTGACAGTAGTGGCGGGTTCGTTGTGTACATGGACGCTTCCTTGCAGGGGTTAGGAGGTGTGCTCATGCAGAGGGGTCATGTTGTCTCTTACGCTTCGCGGCAACTGAAGCCCCATGAGCATACCTACCCTACCCATGACCTAGAGTTGGCAGCTGTTGTCTTCGCGCTGAAGACCTGGAGGCACTACTTGTACGGTGAGACCTTCGAGATTTTTACAGATCACAAGAGCCTCAGATATCTTTTTGACCAGAAGGAGCTCAACATGAGATAGAGACGTTGGTTGGAGCTCCTGAAGGACTACGATTGCAGCATCTCCTACCACCCGGGAAAGGCCAATGTGGTGGCTGACGCCTTGAGCCGTAAGGCACCCGCACGCTTGGCCAGTCTACAGTTACAGAGTTGGAGCCTTTTGGAGGAGGTGGGCAGTTGGCGACCTCTAGAGTTACGAGGATACTGTGGGGCAGTGACGGTGACACGGCAGACCAGGCCAGAGCTGATAGACCGTATCATCATAGGATAGATGGCTGATCCGTACTTGCAGTCTTTGCGTGACAGAGTACTATCAGGGGACCCAGGGGACTTCTCTTTCACAGACCAGGTGTTACGCTTGAGGGGACGGTTGTGCGTTCCCAGAGACGAGGAGCTGTTAAGAGAGCTCCTGACTGAGGCACACGGTTCCAGATTCACCATACATCCCGGAAACACGAAAATGTACCATGACTTGAGACGCGAGTTTTGGTGGAGAGGGATGAAGCGGCATGTGGGTGAGTTCGTGCAGCAGTGCTTAGTGTGCCAGCAGGTGAAAGCCGAGCATCAGAGGCCTGCAGGGCCGCTTCAGCCGCTTCCAGTGCCAGAGTGGAAGTGGGAGAGCATCACCATGGACTTGGTGGTGGGCTTACCTGTTACCCAGCGGGGACACGACGCAGTCTGGGTAATAGTGGATAGATTGACGAAGACGGCGCGATTCTTGCCGATCTGAGTCACTTTGGGACCAGCACAGTTGGCAGAGAGGTATATCCGTGATGTGGTGCGACTACACGGAGTTCCGCGGGAGATCGTATCCGACCGGGATACCCGCTTTACGTCCCAGTTTTGGGCTGAGTTTCAGCAGGCCTTGGGGACGAGGTTGAGGTTTAGCACGGCTTACCACCCCCAGACGGACGGACAGTCTGAGCGCACGATACAGACACTTGAGGACCTTTTGCGTGCCTGTGTACTAGACTGGAGGGGCTCTTGGGAGGAGCACCTGCCCCTGGCGGAGTTTGCATACAACAACAGTTATCACTCGAGCATCGGCATGGCTCCTTACGAGGCTCTGTACGGACGGAAGTGTACGGCACCCTTGAGTTGGGTTGAGGTGGGGACCAAGTGGGAGGTTGGCCCCAGGTTGATCCGGCAGAGTCAGGAGGTAGTTGAGCAGATCCACAGACGACTCCGCACTGTCAGGAGCAAACAGAAGAGCTACGCGGATCGCAGACGCAGAGAGGTGCAGTTCGAGGTCGGGGACCACGTCTTCCTTCGTGTTTCGCCCATGAAGGGCTTACAGCGGTTTGGGGTGAGAGGGAAGCTCGCGCCGAGGTTCGTGGGGCCCTTGGAGGTCCTGGAGCGGGTTGGACCCGTTGCTTACAGACTTGCCCTTCCCCCGCAGCTTTCTGGTGTGCACGACGTGTTCCACGTGTCCAACCTCAGGAAGTACGTAGCCGATTCCAGTCACATACTGAGTCACGAGAGCGTCGAGGTGAGCGACGACCTGACCTACCCCGAGCGGCCAGTGCAGATCGTAGACCGAGCCGTCCGCCGGTTGAGACGAAAGCAAGTACAACTGGTAAAGGTTTTGTGGAGGAGCCAGCGGTACGAGGAGGCTACCTGGGAGCCTGAGGCGGCAATGCGGGAGCGGTACCCGGAGCTTTTCGCGGGTACGTCTTTTCGGACCGGCTTCGGTCCTCTCTGAGTTTGTTATGGTTATTCGGACGTCTTTTCCCGCACCCTAGTTGGCGCAAGTTTCGGGGACGAAACTTCCTTTGAGTTGTTATATTGTAACGAGCGTGTGGCGCAGACGTCTTTTAAGACGTCTGGAGGGTTGTCCAGACGTCTGAACAGACGTCTGGGATAGTTTCCAGACGTCTAGAAATCCGTTATTTTCGACACACGCGAGTCGTCTGCGCGCCTGAGCACGCAGACCGCATATTCGCCTTCTTCCCTCCTGCGGCTGCAGGATTCCCTTGCCGCGAATCCTTCTCTCTCCTCTCCGCGCGGCCTTAAAAGGGCACGCCTCCCCTCCCGTCTCCACCGTCTCCTCCTTCTCCTCTTTCAGCCAGTGAGCGTGAGCGTGAGCGCGAGGGCGGCAGCGGCGGCCGCAGTGAGCGCTGAGGAGGTGCGGCGTGCGAGAGCGGAGCTCTGCCGTGAGGGCGAGCTCGCCGGAGTGGCTTGGCCGGCCAGCGGAGGGCGCAGGGGGCGAGGAACGACGCAGAGAGGGACCTGCTGCAGTCTGAGCAGCAGGCGCGCGAGGTGCGACGCGGGCAGCGTCGCGAGCGGAGGCCGAGTAGCGCCCTGATTCTGGAAAAATTTCCAGAATCAGACGTCTGGGTTGATAGGCAGACGGCGAGGACGATGTCTGGTAGCTCATACAGACGTCTGAAAGGTGTGTATTCCGCTTTCTTCTTCCTTCCTGTCGACCGACCGTACTAAGGGAGGGAGTTGGTTGTGCGTAGGTTCACTGATTCGCCATCCTTTGCGAATCAGACGTCTGGAAGTTGTACCAGACGGCGGGAGTGACCTCCAGACGTCCGGGGTGACCATCGGACGTCTGGGAGCTAGGATAGACGTCCCCGCAGACTTCTGGACGTCTGGGAAACCACACTGAACAGGTAATTCTCTGATCCACTGTTTAAGACGTCTGGAAGAAGTTCCAGACGTCTGATTTTGCAAAGTATCGTCTTTTTCGACCCGTTTAGGGCCCGTTCGGGCTCCGTTTTCCGCGATTCGAGTTGCGTTCTTTTCAGAATTAATTCCTCTACCCATCTACAGTAGCTATACACTATTTTGAGACACTCCTTGTGTTTGATCCTTGTGATAGGACCTCGTTCAGTTGCAGTCTTGAGAGTCATGGAGGCACGCGGGATTCCCGATCACGCCCCCATTACTCCCGTTGTACCTGGTAGAGTGGCTTAAGTTTATTATTAAAATCTGTTAAAGTATGGAACCATAACTAGAATCTAGGACATTGCATGAATCCTAGGAATGAGAAATGTATGGAATGATAGCTCCTAGGTGATGCATGAATCCTAGGGTTGGAAAACTAATTGTATGCTAGATCCTAGGATGTGGCATGAACCCTAGGATGGAAAAACTAGTGGAATGTATAATACTGCAGTCTTGGAAAAATGGAAAGGAATATAAAGCTGCCTGTAAATTGAATTAACAGCTGCCTGTTATGAATAAAGAAACATGATTGAGATCATGGATTGTGAGAACGTGAAACTGGAAAGTGAAACATATGATGTTCTGAGATAAAGAGCTGGAACCCTACGGGGAATTAGGAGTGGAACTCCTGGAAAGAAAAAGGAATGGAACTGAGATGTAGTTTGTACTGTCTCTTGGGTACGCAGTACCAAGGGAAGTACCTGTACCTGTTTAGTGCAGAGTAGGGCCAGCCACCCCAGGGACTCGGGGTTAGGATTGGCCGCTCTGTACCGACTTGTTGGCCCTCGTGTACGTAGTACCGAGGAGAGCTACTAGTGTTAGGAGAGTACTAGCTACCCCACGGGCCCCGGGGTTCTGCTAGCCTCCTTCACCGACTTGTTAGGCCCACTAGGGCAAACTAGGGTAGTCAGGCGAGGGTGCGCGGACTGTGGAGGGGCAAAGCCCCGGTTTGGTTACTGTGGAGGGGTTAGACCCCTGTTACTGAGAGGGCTCTGCCCTGGTTCCGTGCTGTGCTTTGGGCGCACCCGTTAACGGAAACGACTGACCGCGTGCCAGTGCGGGCTAGCTACCTGTGCGTTTATCATGCGTGCCGTAGTCACCGTTACGTCTGTCAGTGACCTTGGGGTGGTTGACCGAGGGTAGGATCACCACGGGGGACTCTCCCGGCCAGGAGAGCACCACGTGCTACTTCTACTTTTGGAAAAGACTGCAATCAAGATCGTTGCCACGAGGACATTCGAGATCAAGTAAAGGATCTGAGAAATAAATGAAATAGTGAGAAAATTGAAAGATGTAAATAAAGGAAGTAATAGAACATAACAGCTACTGTACACTCTACTATTGCCTTTAGTTTGTTTGCCACTCTACTCAGTGTTTTGCTGACGTGTTACACTCGTTACCTTTTTCAGGACCAGGTGTTGAGCAGCCAGGGTCGGCGGCTGCAGAGGACGCTGGGCCGAGTAGGGTCCAGTAGAGTTTACCACAGTCTTTTGTACCTCTTTTGTTTCTGTTCTAGTGAGTAGTTTTTGTTTCCGCTGTACTTTCTTTACCTGTAGTTCTTGTTATATGATAAATGTTGTTCTACTGTTGTGGTGGTATCTACTGTAGTAGTTTCTTTCCTTACTGCTGTACTTCCTTACTGTTAGTTATATTCATGCTGAATATGGTTTATTTTACTGCTCTTTTGGTTACTTCCTCATTGGACGACTAGGTCTTGGGATTAGTCGAGTCGGTCCGATTCTCATGTCTCGTAGGGACTCGGGAACCGGGTCGTTACAATTGTGACTTCAAAGATAAAAAGTTGAATGTTAAGTATTTTGAGCTTTACTTTTCATAAAGGCAATGTTTGTAATGAACAATCTTTTATGCCTTTATCTTTTGTAAAAATATTTGATGTAAATGTTCTTTTCGCTATTTAATATAAAATCATTCATGTACATTTACTCTCATTAATGAAATGATTGCCATGCTTTCAAGTTCAATTATTATGCAATTGTTCATGAGCTTAACTTGTATTGTAAATATAGATTTAATTAATAAAGTTATTTGTTGATTTAAAATAAAAATGGTGAATTGGTTAAGATTATATGCTTTCAAGTGAATGACCTGGACTCAACCAGTTAAATTAATTAAAGATCTGAAATGTAGGTTAACTTGATCATATACTATAATTAATGATAATAATTTAACAAATCAAGTTAACCTAAGTCTATTCTTTACATGATTAATTAAGTCTAATAACTTTAATTAACTGTTTTGAGAATTGAACGATCAGAATGTAAAAGGTTTCTTCCTCTCATAGCTTATGTAGCAAAGAATAAGAGGTGGGCCTCGGGACCACACATATTCATGCACATCCCGCCCTGCTCCGGCTTAGGCTCTGGATGGGTGAGAATCAATTTGTAACTTAGATTCTTTTACTCTAAATTTTTAATCTCATGATTTTACCCTAAATTGGTCGATTAAAAGGTAAAATTGATTGATCAATTATTTTAATTGATCAGTGGGTTAACTTTGATCGATCAATTGGTTTGGTCGAACAAAAAGTTAAGTTTGATCGATTAATTAGTTTGATCGATCAGTGAGACTAAATTGGTTGATCAGTTGTCGTATTTTCATAAACATCGGATCGTAGGTTCTATATAAGGGTCACAAGGGGGTTCTCATTTGACATACAACAAGAGTAAAAAAACTCTCTCCACTCTCCCTCCTTTTTCATTCTTATTTCTCTTTCTTTGAGCATTCATTTGACGGAAGATTAGTAAAAAAAGCTCCAATCAAATTTGTTGCACAAGGAGTTTGAAAGATCCAGGAAAAGTTTTTGATTAATTAAACTAATTAAATTAGTAAATCAATCGAGAATTTGGTTGATCAACCAAATATCCTTGGCTTCATTCTCCTATGGTGATTTTTTAGGACGTCCAATATTGAAGTACGTCAAATCTTGGAGGTGGATTGTTGTATCTTGGGAAAAGTTCGTCAAACTTCGATACAACGGTATTGTGGAGGTGATACATTTTCTAAGGGAGTCCTTCATAGATGTTTCAATCAGAATAAAATTTAATCCCTTCTCATTTTATTTATTTATATTATTATATGTTATTTATTTTTTATTTTATTTTAGATCTTTTTAAATCGTTGAAAGTATATATTTTTTATTTATTTATTCCTCGTATTCGTTGATTTTAACATAAGCCCTCCCCCACCTAAACCCCTCTCCAATCTTCTCTCCCCCGGAAATCTCCATGAAGCTCTTCACCTCTCCTCCCCTCCCCACCTCCTCCCATCGATGACCTTGACAAGGACAAGCGCGCCACCACCATTCCAACCATTGACCGAAGCAGAGACCCAATAAGATCCAAAAACCCATACAAAAATCACCTTTTTCCGATTTTCCTTATGAGGAGAAGGTTTACCCATGACTCCTCACGTCACATCACCCAAACCCCCACTCTCCTTATCCTCCGTGCATCTCCTTCACTTCCACCACTCCATTGTCACCCCACAACCCCTGCGTGGTGAACCAATCATTCAGACTCTCACAATCCATCCTCACAAGTAACCCCCCTTCCTATTCCCACCCCTTTCACAACAAGGGTTCGTGAAGTTTGTAATAGAACATTTGACAAGGGAATGACATCAAGACGAGGAACAACTAAAGCTGCAATGGAATCCCTGTCTACCATATCTCCTTACAACTGGATGGCACCCAATTTGCCCTTTCCCCTCTCTCTCCCATTTGATTTCATCCCTTTTGCCCTCTCTCTTTATCTCTCTTCGGTCTCTCTTCCTCCCTCTTCTTTTGGGGCAAATCCCTCTACTTTGAAAAGGAGGGAAGCACAAGTCTATTTCAATTGTGACCACACGGGTTTCCCATTTGCTCTTCTTTCAATTGTTACATTTTTTTTATTGTGTTGATGGTTTACTTTTTTTTTTTTCTTTCTTTTCTGTTGTTTCTTCTTTTTAATCTCTCCAACAGTTCGATTTATCTAGACCTCTTCATAGGTCTTTGTTTTCACCAATTAACTTTTCTTGGTATTTGTCATTAGCTTTTATGCCAAGGCTCACTTCGGAATATTAAGGAGATGAAAGTGAAAATATGTTACAGTGCTTTGACATCCTTTTTTGTTTATATAGGTTGAGATCTGATTGTAAAGGTTTGTCCTCCTTTCCGTCTCTGTAGTAGCGTGGATATTGAATAGCACCTTGGTAAACTCAATATGTCATAATCATATAATGTATCGTATTTTTAGTTGCTTCCCACTTTATTATTTATTTTATCATTGTGAAGGATGTGGGCAACATGTGACGCCGCTAAAAATCATCACAATTCCCTTTCTTTCCTTTTGACTTGAATATAGAAAAAGCTTCAATATCTTGATACGTTGTATCTTTTTTTTTTAATGAAAAAGTTTTGGGTACATTCTTTTTAACTAGAATCAAAATGCTTGATTGAGAGAAATTCTTATTTTACTTGCATAAAGAAAGTTAGTGTAGTAAATTGTGGTGTCATTGTTAGTAACAACCTCAAGAATACACTAAACTTACTAAGGATTAGGAATAGGCTATAAGAGTGGATTACTAACTCTTAATCACCAGAGAAGATCACACTAATGATCAGGAAAATAAAAATGATAAAATGATTTATCATTGATAGGAGGAATAACAAAATTACTGATATTGATTTTCACCTTATCTTTCAGCAACATGAAGAATTGTTGGCACGTAATGAATGGAGATATCGAGCACCTGCAATTTTCTTGAATCTGCTACTACAGAATATTCTTTCAACACCAAAGAATTCAATAAAGGGCGTCTCCTTGAGGCCTACGGAAGACAATCTCCTTGGTGATTGCCTAAAGTTCTTTCATACTTTGAAGGTAAGAGGAAAAACATTTGGTGATTGGGGGAGGGGAGCGGGGGTTACCATGCAAGACCACGTGGAAGGCTTGGTGACTTTGGTGACAAGGATGGTATGTCACTTCAGTTCTTACCTTCCATCAAAGTCCTTAATCGAGGCCCTTAGAATAGGAACTTCGACTCAACAAACAATCACAGAGAATATACACACGTTGTTTGATGACCCAATTCCATCGAAGAAGGGTGTACGTCTAGGGGGAGAATGATACTCCCAACTTTTACTAGTAGTTGAGTGGTACAAATTCTCTGTATTTCTCTCTCTCGCTCTGATTGTGTTACCCCTAAAAGCTAGTCCACTCCCAGTATTTATAGGGTGGACTTCCCTCAGTTGCGGGCTTCTTTTCTATTCCCACAATCTCGAGATTATGCTATTAATAGCATATCATGTAGCAATCGACAGGCGATCAAAAGTCGGCACCGTACTCGCATGATTCCTTTTCAATTGTAGTGGCCATCCTGTCGGTTGGTTGTCACGTGGATCCGAAGAGACCTGCTACTCTGTTGGGTACATAGACCCTGGTAAATGAATTCGTCCTAGATTGTCGGGTTTCCACAATTTGCCGGGCAACCGGATCCTCCACTCTGCCCAACTTGAAGGGTGACTTTTCTCCCCTTATCAATTGCCCCCACTCTCTTTGTCCGAGTTGTCTGCAGAGAGAGTAGTGTTATATGTGTGTGTGTGTGTGTGTGTGTGTGTGTATTTCCTTCTTTCTTCTTTTTCTCTCTATCCCTCTTTTTACTTCATGTGTGCTATGCCCTCTATGATGGGTCGGATGATTTTCCAACAGTCCCATCACTGAGAACCAACCATGAAGCCTATACTGTATGCTAGTGGATAATTAGCCGCCAACTACTTTCATGGGCAAGTCAAGGCCTATTTATAAGTGAGTCATGTAGGTGGGTGAAATGCTGCCTATATACCCAATAAGCAAGCATTCAGGCAGACAAGGTGCTATGTGTTATATTTACAAGCATATTGCTTCTTGTTTGTTTAGGAAAGAATAGGCGTGTCGTTGCCTGATTTTCCCATTGGCCTTAACAAGCCATTTTCCCAGGTATTTAATTGTACGATGTAAGCACTGTCTTCTGCGAGTGATGGACAATCACTGCAAGCATAATTTGTTGCTTTATGCAGATAAGACATGAATTAATTGTTGCAATTATGACAAAATCGCATCCCGATATTCGGGACAGATTATGGAGTCTGCGCTTGTCATCTAAATCGTGCCCTAATGATTACGTGCACAGGGACATTAATTACGCCCAGTAATTAGCGGAATTTAATAGCACTGGAATCCGTGCATATTCTCGACTTATAAATAAGGGGTAGTTGGGCAGTAAATGCCCCTACCCCACATATCCATTATGAGAAAGAAAAACCCTAAGCACCATAGGTGCCGCCATCCCTGGAGGAGGAACCTCATTGGAGAAGAAAGGCTTTTCCTTGCTAAAGCTCCTTACTCTCACGAGGATGTCAAGCATCTCTGGGAAAGGTGAGCCGTCTTCCTCTGCCCATCGTCTCTCTAACGAGACATTTGGGTTGTTTACCTTCAAATCTACCTTTGGTAGTAAACTCGCTATTCAGGGATTTTTAAGGGAACATGGACTTGAGGATGTTTAGTTCTAGGTACCAGGGATGTTAATCCACCTGTGTTCCCCGACTAGAGAGGATTTTTTTGTTATTTGTAAATATACCATTGAAAATGGCCTCTGGGTTCCTTTAAACCCTTTTTTGACGTCTTTCCTTTCATACCACTGCCTCGCACCTTCCCAACTTAGTCTCAACTGCTGGCCAATCTTGAACATTTTTACTGTTCTTTGCTTCCATTTGGGCATTCACACTTGAATGGGACTTTTCCGCCTCCTTTTTGGATTGATGCCCTTGAAAGTAAAGAGGGGCAAGTTGCCTCTGGGACTTATACTTTATACAGCAAGCAGACTAGGTATAGAATAACCGACCTGCCGGATAGTTTAAAGGGGCAAGACCATCATTTTTTCCTTCTCCACAATGTGGAGAAGTTAGAAATCCCCAACTCTTGGCAGAATCTGCCTGAGGACTTGCCGCCTGGCCCCCACAAGGTTGACCTAGATGCGGAGGCGGATGTCGAGAAAATAATGGATTTTGAGCCCATAGCTCGTTCTAAGTTAAGGTGGTTAGACGTGCGGGTGGCCCTCATGTGGGTGGCAGACTCCTACCCTATGCCATGTAAGTTATGGGGAGGTGACTTTGACCATTTTGACCCTTATTTGACATTGACCATTGTTCTTTTGCTGTTGCAGCTTTTAGGCAATTCACCAGGCCAGACACCCTGAGGCGACGCTAGGGGAGCTCCCATGGCACTAGGTGAGAGGTAGGGAAGTGCGAGTCTCGGGGGGTGAGTGAAAGCAATTAGCCCCCTCGTCGCCAGGAGAGCAAGAGGAAGGAAAGTGAGGAGGCTTCGACCATCCCTGAAGAAGTGCCCCTCCAATGGAAGAGGAGACACACAAGCATTGTGCACATCTCCTCTAGTTTTGAGGGGGCGGGTGGTGAGGAAAGCGTCCCCTCGTCTTCCTGCCAACCAGTCAAGACAAGGGTTCGGGGTGTAGAATTCTCCACTAAATGGGACGAAAGGGGTCAGTCAAGATTACCGCTTACTTCATTCGGCATTTGTCCATGTGGTCGAGCAGGTGGCTGCTGGGAGAAGTTTCGTGGTTGGCAATGTATTTACGCCACCACAACCCATGTTGGAGCCCCTAAAGCTAGCGCCCCTACTAGTTCTTAGGGAGTGGGTAGATCCGTAGCTTCTGGGCAGAGGGGCGCAAGCTCTACCCAAATTGCACTTCAGGTAGCACCTTGCAATGGAGATCTCACCACCACTCTACAGGTCGCTATGTCCGGTGGTCCCCCACCTACTCCTGGGAGTTCTTCAGTGCCTCAGGCCTGGGAGGTAGGGGGTTTTGTGGGCATCGACCTGGCCTTGGCCAACCTTAAGGGGCAGGTGCTTCGGCATCTTCAAGATGTCGTGGCCTGGGCTAACCCTCAAAGAGGGAGGGTTAATATGAGCATATATACTTTTACTATCTTCAGGTGATAAGTCGCTTTTTAGAACATGTACCCCCATGGCACCTTTCTCAGTATACTTCAACACTTCCTGCCTTATTGTTATGTAGGTGGATACCCTAGGGTTAAAGTTCATTCCTGGTTCTATCATGACTAAGTTCTTATCTAAGCCCAGCTTCACCACCCCTAGGGAGGCAACGAACATGGCGAAAAAATGGGCAATTACTGCCAGGGTGGAGCAAAGGAATTTCATTTGCCAGCTAGAGGAGGCCAATGCCTCCCGCCAGAAGGTAGAGAGGGAGGCAGAGGAGGCAATACGGAGGCTGAGCTCTTTTGGGGACCTTCCTGCCTACTTCAGCCGTGCTTGCAAGGAGGAGGATGCCGCCAGACTTGGGTTGAGGGCAATCGACAAGATGGCCACCAAGCTTAATGACTCCCTTGGAAAGATCCATGAAAAAGATCTTGTGAAGATAGGGGAGCTCAACGACAAGCTTGAGATGGTCGTCACCAACTTGTAGTGGTTGAAGAAGGAGGTGTAGGTATTCAAGATGTGCCACTCTTTCGCTCTGGAGAAGTATGAGAGATCCCTTGAGGAAGAGCACCTCCGCTTGAGCAACATCGTGGACGACCTCGCCAAGGCCAGGTGATGTGAAACCATCATGAGCCATAACTAACTCAACTTGATCTGGTAAAGTCAATAAAAGCTCCTACATATTAGTTAGAAGGTCTCTTGGGCAGGTTAAGTTGTTTTGAGAAGAAAAGAAGAATAAAATGTTATTTCTGCAATTTTACTAGTACTCCAGAAGTACAGAATAACCACGAGGTTTTTCAGGGGTTACTAAAAGTCAAATATGCATTTAAGTCTAATAAGGGGATCCATGTAGACAGAAATGAGTTTTCACGTATTTCAAGAATTAAATGACATCTAAAATCCTAAAAATAAACCCACTTAATCTACTGAGGTTCTGGTCAGGATAAAATTCACATAAACCCTTTAAAATTCATAGAAAAATATTCTCTAAGGTTTAGCATATTTAAATTGACCATCAGAACCCATTTTGACCTAAAATAGAGTCAGACAGACTATTACTCTAATTTGGATTTTTACATAAATTACCCAGTCAAACTAGGCTAAAACCAAAATCCAACTTCACCATTGGATTTCTTGAGTCCAAATTAAATTTGTATCAAAATTTGGGCCCAATCTAAGATTATTTCTACCTAGTTTGTATTTTAATCCAAGTCTGACTCTTATTCTCTCAAATAACCCCTCAGTTTTTAAAATTATTACAAAAAGCCCCCTAACTTCTTCATCTTCTTCACAGAAATGCCCCTACCACCATTACTGTGTGAACCCTTGAACACCCGACCTTCAATCAAGAGATTCTCCCTAATTTCACGGTGAAACCCTTCCAAATTTGAAAGGAAGATTCTTGAGGAGTTTCTCTTCAATCTAAGGCAGGTCTTGCCTTCTAAATCTCGTCCAAGAGTTTATGCGAACTCTTGGAAATCCTAAACCTATTCCATGATTTCTGAGCTTTCAAAGCTTGGTTTCCAAGCTTTGAAAGGTCACCCTCTGGCCTATAAAAGACCCCCTTGGCATTCCCCTCTTCTTCAGCAAGAAATTGAGCCAAATCTAGCCCTATTTCCTCTCCTCAACTCGCTCCGCCTCGCTCCGGCGACCCCTTCCTTCGAGCTTCTTCACCAGCTGTCACAGACTATAGCCAGCCGGTCTTGTCTCCCCAGCTTCTTCTGCACCTCGACATACCCCCGAGGCACTTCCTCCCCCTTCATCATCATCATTCTCTCCCATCAAAGCTCCCTTCATCTCCGGTGATGGCCATACTAGATCTGGCATCGCTCCTCCTCCTTATCGTTCGCTACCTACTCAAATCAATTACCTAGCTCCGCTACTTCACACTTCGTCTTCGCCAATTCGACTCGACCTCCGCATCACCTCCCGCAACTTCATCTTCCACCTCACCAACATACCTTCAGTGAGCCCTAGTGGCTTAAACATGCACTCAAACATGCCGCTCCCACGCTCCACACCTCCGCCTCATCACGACGATTAAAATCCCTCACTCACCGAGGGCAATTGATCCCCCTATAGTGCCATTGAACAGATACGCCTACACCTGCACTCACAGCCTTCACCGGAAGGTTCCCGACCATGCCACCGCACCTAAACACTTGCACTGCACTCATTGTCACCTGACGATGCTTTTGAAATCCTTTAACGCAGTCATGAGGCCCTTTTTGTGCTTTTCAAGTGTCAGCCCCCATTGCCATTAAAGAACCTCCTTCGAAGCAAGCTTCAAAGCTCGTTTTCCATTTGCAGCTCTAGGTCTCAACATCAGGAGACCCGGAATCACTCCAACAGCTCATGTGGACTGAAGATTGAGGATGTTGACCACCCTTGTGCCCGAATTGAACGAAGGAGCAACTTCGCGATTGCCTAAAGAATGGTGTGGGATTTTAGTCCCACATCGTTAGTTGATGAGCTCCTGCAACGACATAAAAGGAAAAAGTGACCCGGACCCCTCACCTAGTACATAAGGGGTCGGGTCCCTCCATTCACTGCCTTCACTCCTTGGCTATGCACATGCCACACAGCCCTGGTCCCGGGTATCCGCGTACCTGATTGCTCGAATACCTGCCTGATTGAGAGAAAGAGAAGAGGAGGAAAGGAGAGAAAGAGAGAGTGGGGAAAGGGGGGTTTTTCTCCTGAAAGCCCCCAACACTTAGCCAAAATTCGTGAGTTTCCTCCCTTGTGCGTGAAGAGAAAAAAGAAAAGAAGAAGTAGCCAAGGAGAGAAAGGAAAGGAAGAAGAGGAGCAGCTAAAGAAGAAGAAGCCAAGAAGAAGAGTGCCCTCTTGGCACTATAGCATCTGGACGGTTAAGCCGTCTAATCTCTAACAGGGAGTGCAATGTGCACTTAATTTACATGGCATTTGGTCGACTAGTATTGCATTATTTAGTATAATTGTAATAGGGTAATTTGGTGATTCAAATCACTATTTTACCCTAATCTTGTTGGCTACATTGACTCTTGCTTCTATATTTATACCTTTTGTGCTTGAAATTTCCATTATATTGCCATATTATGCTTGGAATTGCAATCTTGAGTATTAAATTGCTAATTGCTCCTTGTGTTTGACCTCAGATTTATTCGAGTATAAATTCTATTTGTTTTTCGCGCTTTATCGACTATACTATGACGCATTACTTCCTAGAACACCGATTCAGAGCAAGAAACACCAGGGAGGCACAGGAGAAGGTGGAGGCGAAGGCTCAAGAGATGTAGAGGGAGCTCATCTCGACCCGCCAACTCATAGAGTAGGGGACTAGAAAGATACGGGAGCTAGAAAGCACTCCCGTACTTGAGAAGGATCCTAATGTCATGATGGAGTTCTTCACCCTTGATCCTTCCATGCAAGCCAACTGGGACCTCATCTCCACTGAGGCTGGAAAATACACCTTGGCGGCGACTTAATCCCTTCTAAAGGGTGGACACATCTCGACGCAGGAGCTTTGTGGCTGGTTGATCGACCAATTGAATGCTGAGTGCACCCGTCATAAGGAGGAGGGCCTAATAAAAGACAAGGCTCCCATCTCCCCTCCTAAGGATCTGGCTAACATCCTGGCTCTTGAGGAGGGGTTGGACAAGGCTACTAGCCCTGCCAGAACCCCGCATGCTACTGGGGATGGTGACCAGCCTTTTGGCTACCATAGCCCCACCTACGAGGTCGCCTTAACTTCGCCAACTCCTAGAGTCAACCTTCCCGAGGATATGCCATGATTCTCTAGTCGGATAGTGTAGTTTTTTTTCCTCTTTTAAAATTTTTCACTTTTTTGATGGGTCGTTTGATGAGAACGACCCTTGTAAACGGTGGACATATTTTGTAAGGCCCTTCCCAGTTTGTGTCCAACTTGCCTCCTGACTCTGCCAGTTGAGATGCCTCGCTGCAACGCAACACTAAGTCCCCCTCAATGAATTTTCTCTTCTTGACCCACCTATCATGGAAGGCTACTGTCTTTTCCTTGTACATATTTGCTACCTTTAACGCTTCCTCCCTAACCTCGTCCACTAGGTTTAGTACGAGGTGGACTTGGTCTTCATTAGTAAGTGGGTCATACAATTGGGAACGATATGTGGGGAAGAGTGTCTCAACTGGCAACCGGGCCTCCATACTGTATACCAAGCTGAAAGGCGTGTGGTCGGTTATAGTCTTCTAACTTGTACGATATCCCCAAAGGATGTCCGACAATTCATCCACCCAACTTCCTTTTACCGAATCTAGTCGTCTTTTAAGTGTGGAGATGATTGTCCGATTGGATACCTCCACCTTTTTGTTTGCCTAGGGGTGGGTGACAGATGTAAAACACAACCAGATGCCCTAGCTTGTGTAAAAATCCTCAAATTTTTTGGAGGAAAACTGTGTACCATTATCAGTGACAATCTCCCTTGGGCATACATAACGAGCGATAATATTCTTTTGTACAAACATTACGACCTTGTCCAATGTTGAGTTGGCTATGGTTTTTGTCTCGATCCACTTTGAAAAATAGTTTACTTCCACCAAGATGAAATGCCTCTGAGCTGGTGCTGGCAGGAAAGGGCCGACAAAGTCCATTTTCCACTTGGCAAAGGGAAATGGGGACATAATGGGCACCATTTTTCCAGGTGGGAGATGATGGACTGGGGCAAATTTTTGGCACTTGTCGTAGTTGCGCACGAACTCTTGGCATTGCTGCTTCATCTAGGGCTAGAAGTAGCCTGTTTGAAATAAGCGGGCTATCAAGGCTTTGTACCCTTCATGATTGCCACAAATGCCACCATGAGCCTCTCAGATTGCCTGGGATGCTTCTTCTGAGGTGAGGCAACGTAATTAGGGGGTTGAATATGCCCTTTTATACAGTTGCTCGCCTATTAGTGTGTAACGCAAGGACTTCATCCAGAAGGCCCTTGGGTGAGGCTCTCCTGGAGGTAATTCGCCTGTCTTTAGGAAGGTTATTATTGGAGTCATCCAGGAAATCGATTACCAGCGCTTGCAAGGGAAGCACTGAAGGTTTACTTAATGCCTACAGGAGTATGTCATCCTCTTGCCCTTTAGGAATGGTGGATGCCAGGTGGTTCAAGGCGTCTATTAGCGGGTTGTTGAACCTGGGTATCTACTTAACTGCAAAATTTAACAACTCTTCATTCACTTGCTCTGCATAGAGGCTCATGTTAGGGTCTTTAGTTTGGTACTCACCATTAATCTAGTTGGCTACCAATTGTGAGTCTGTGTGGACCTCTAAACATAAGGATCCCATAGACATTTCCACTCTAAGGCTGACTAACAAGGCCTCGTACTCTGCCACGTTGTTGGAGAAGGGAAAGGTTAACTTGATGGCATACTTATGAGTAGTGCCATTAGGGGTAGTCAGGGCGATTCTGACATCTACCCCTGCCATCATGGAGGACCCATCAAAGTACAACTTCCACAGTAGAATGGTGGGAAGGCCTAGATCTGTGAATTTTGCCACAAAATCCGCCAAGACTTGGCTTTTAATGGACTTCTGTGGTTGATACTTCACATTAAACTCCGCCAATTCCATGGCCTACTTCATTTGTCTGGTTGACCCAGTTGGCCTATAAAGCATCTGGCGCGAGGGGTAATCCGTAGTACAATTATTGTGTGGGCCTGGAAGTACGAGGCCCTTAGAATAGGAACCTTGACTCAACAAACAATCATAGAGAATATACGCACGAGGTTTGATGACCCAGTTCTACCAAAGAAGGGTGTATGTCTGGTGGGAGGATGATACTCTCAACTTTCACTAATAGTTAAGTGGTAGAAACTCTTTGTATCTCTCTCTCTCTGATTGCGTCACCCCTAAAAACTAGTCCACCCCCAGTATTTATAGGGTGGACTTTGCTCTATAGCGGGCATTGATAAACGCCAGTTTATCATCATTTGTATGCATTAAAACAAACCTAGCTCTTAAGATTTTGCTCCACAAACGGGTTTTTGGGTTGCATTTAGGCATTAATTAGGTTAGGCATGCATTGCAATTTTTATTGTCTTTTTAATGTGTTTTTGTGAGTGTTAGGGATATATAGATTGCCAGATCCGTAGAACCATGGCACTCAGGAAGGCAACTAGTGAAGGAGAAGCTCTCACCAGCTGTAACTCAACTTGAACCAGCTCACCATAGCTGGAATCCAACTCACCTGAACTAGGGTTAGTTCATCCTAGCTCCATTCAGCTCATCTCAGCTGAATGGCAGCTCAAGAGAGCTCATCTGAGCTCACCCTAGCTCAGGTCAGCTTAGATCCAGCTCAACTTAGCTGAGTTTAGCTCATCTCAGCTCCCATTAATTCACAGGGAGCTCTAGCTAGCTTAGCTAAGTTGACTGGAGTTCACCGCAGCTCAGGTCCAGCTACATTCAGCTTCACTCAACTCCAGCCAACTAAAGATGACTTCATTTCAGCTCAGGAAGCTCAAGTCCAGCTCTCGAGGACTTAGCTTAGCTCAACTCAGTTGAGCTAAGCTACCTTAGTTGCCTCAACCAGCTTGATCCCCCTCGGGAGCACCAGACCCAGCTCACCTCAACTCCTCATGGTAGAAACCAGCTTACTTTAGCTTGGCTTAGCAGCTAGTAAGGAACTAGAAAGCTAAGCCAGCTAGAGTAGCTCCATGCCACCCTCTTCAGCAGCTGCCAACTCCATTTTAGCTCCAAACTTCTCCTATCAAGGTCCCCTATTCAAACCCTAGCTCCCATTGCCTCCTCCTCTACTCCATTACTAGCTAAGCTAGCGTAGCTTAGCTTAGCTTAGCTAGGCTCCAACTCCCTTGGCATTTACCACCCTAAAACCCTACCTAACTAGCTCCACCAACTAAGCCCCACTTAAGCTCACCTAAGCTAGCTCCATCTACTCCAAGTTGGTGCCACCACCTAGCCATCTCTTTACCCCATCACCACCACCAAAAGACACCCCATTCTTCGCACCAAAACCACTTATAACTACCCCCATTTTGGCGTCGACGAGTCGATTCTTCACTTTTGAAGTCGTTTGTTACATAAAATGACGCGTCGTTTGTAGTTCTATGTGGTGGAAAAATCGACTAATCAATAATTAAAATAACCACTCACAGAAGAGCGAGTCGTGTCCACAGGGAGGCAATGACGTATTTAAATTTGCATCGGTTAAAAATGTATGTTCACAGTTAGTTTCGACGAGAATCGAGCCAAATCTACCTTCAGATTAAGAAAGCATCAAGAGAACATGCTGAAATTGCAATTTTGAACAACTAACGGATATTTTTTGCAATGTAGCTTAATAAAATATTAATAAAAGATGACAATGGCATAGAATGTAAATATTAATAGGGCTTGTACTGTAGCAAAATAGGGGATCTTATTCCCCTTGTCCGTGCGCGAGGAGGAAGGAACGGCCAGAGGCGTGAAGCTCGGAGGAGGATCTCTATACCGAGGGCTCCGTGATGGCGGTCACGGCGATGTGCGAGATGCCCCGAGGTGGCCGGACGGAGGAACGGTGGTGGTGGGTTCTGGTGGCTGCTGAAGTGCCGTAGGCCGTGCGGGCGTGCACGGCTGAGCTCGGCCACACTGCTGCTGTTGCGTACTGCTGGCCGCATTGCTGCAACCCGCGCGCTGCAGCTAGAGGGCGCGCGGCAGATGTTGCAGGAGGCACTGCAGGGTGCGCGCGGGCTTGTGCAGCTGGAGCGGCACGTGTTCTGCAGGCGCGTGGTGAGGCGCTGCAGGGTGCACGCGGAGGTTGGCGAGGGGTGCTGGCGGTGCTGCTGCAGGAGGTAAGGTGCGCCGAGGGGTTCTGCTGCAGGCGATGCGTACGCACGCAGGTGAGGAGCTGGTGGTGGTGTTGCTGCAGAAGGTAAGGGGTGCTGGCGGGCTTGTGCAGCTGGAGGGGCGTGGGCGTGAAGGAGGTGAAATGCAGCAAGGGCATGCGTGGTGGATGCTGCAGGGGGCTGGCGGGCTTGTGCAGCCGGAGGGGCACGGGTGTGAAGGAGGTGCTGGTTGCTGTTGTGTGTGGGGACGAAGCTTCAGACGTCCGGGAAACTTCCCGAACGTCTTAACTAACGGAGGAGATGAAAATGCAGTGGCTGCAATGGTGGTTGTTGGTGACAACGGCGAGGGTGGTGCACACTGAGGTGCTCACGGTAATGCAGACGAGCTCCAGATGGCGGTGTGGCCTGTCACGCCACACGCCCACGGTGGTGGAGGCTCGTCGCCACGGTTGAGGTTGACAGTGGTGGAATGGACGAGAGATCAACTCTCTGCACAATGGTGGGTCGGGGATGGTTGTTGGTGCTAGAGCACCACGATCATTTGTTTTGATGATAACAAAACACGTGTCATTTAACATTTGCACTTGGAGTCTTAGATTTCAGGTCAATTGCAAATGTAGACGTGTTTAGACAGAATTCGAACTCGCATCCAGGACAGAATGGAGGAGCTTGATGGAGAACAGAGGAGATTCGCGAGGAGTGCTAGATTGAAGATGGAAGGACAAGAATAATAAGATAGAATTTTGTTTAATCCTTTCATGTACTTTTATCTTTATTTTGCTTGCTCTTTTTATTTCCTTAGAACATTATGTTAAAGAGCCTCAAAGTACCCTAACAGTACTCCTAGGAACACCCGCACAACCCTAGGATACTTAGGTTTTCTGTAAAACACATAGAAAACCAATATAGGGTTTAAACAGAGTTTCCAGACGTCTAATTCCCAAATTAGACGTCTGATAAAGTATTTTAAGACGTCTAACTGTTGTTTCAGACGTCTGATTACTATTAGGCTGGACTTAGTATTCTGTCTGATGAAATCAGATGTCCAGACCTTAGCCCAGACGTCTTAGAAGACGTCTGATGACTTTGCCAGACGTCCAATTAGTGGATCGTTGGCTCTCTTAGCATACACACGAGGATATGACCGTTAGAGCCTTATCAGACGTCCATAGGACTGTCCAGATGTCTGATAATTGACCGTTTTGCCTCGGCTGACCCAAAATCTCTTCTTAGAGATTTTCTAGCCGTTGCAACGTTTGGAAATCCATTCCCACAGAAAAAGTAGGTTTCCAGATGTCCAGACATACTGCCAGACGTCCTATATGTCGTCTGATGGACTTGCACTAGAACCCTGTTTAGATCTGATTCAAGTCAGGAAGCAACCCGCCCAAAATCAGACGTCTGACCTTGAAATCAGACGTCTTAAAGTGAACTTCCAGACGTCTGATGCCAGAATTAGATGTCTGATAAGCCTGTCAGAACAATGATTGTTCCTGATTTCGGGGTGATTCTCTTGGGCTTTGCACCCAACGGCTATAGAACCTTTCCTAAGCCTTCCAAAGACTTCCTAAGGCCTCTATAAATAGAGGGGAACCTTTGCAACACAAAAACACACTTAGAAACACCAAGATACACAAGAAACACTTTGTAATACACTTTCCACTCTCTTGTGTCCTAGCTAGCTCTTGCTCTCCAAGCTCAAGTTCCATTCTCTTGAGAGCATCAAGCTGTTGCGCACCCGCTCTCCCGCCGTAGTTCACGAGAGCGAAGTTGTGCTGTCGCGTGGCTCACACACCACGTCATCAACTCGACGCACTCCTTGCAAAGGGGAGTTTCCTAATTCCTATAGAAGCTAGGTTTAAAATTACTTTGTTGGCTCTATAGGATTACTTATTTATTTTATCTTTGTTATTTGGTTGGGTATTCGCTTTGCGAATTCCTGTCTCCTTCGCGAGACAAAATCCTTCCCGTGGAGAGAAGGGGTTGAGGTATGCTACCCTTGTCTAAGTAGCGTGGTTGTATTGAGGTTGAATCACCCTCGTTTAAAGTGATTCGGTTTAGTGGATTTTGATCAACTTGGTTGATCGGAAAATCCTAACTCGAAAGGGTTAGGTGGTGGTTTTCATCCGATTTTGGTTTCCACCTAAAAATTCTTGTGTACTTGTGTGATTGCTTATTTGTGAGATTGTTTAGTTTATTTCCGCAATTATTATGTCACCCCCTCCTGGTAGGGCCGAAAATTTCAATGGTGGCCTCCCGTACAAGGCAACCTCCCTCCTTTTGTAGCCACCTGCATGGATTTGAATGGATAGGCGGGAGCAGATCCACATTCTCCGCTCGTCCTTGAATGCAGGCAGCTGGTGGCATTGGAGCGGCAGCTGAAGGAAATGCAGCCGTTGCTGAAAGAAGAAGAATAAAAATAAAATATTATGGTTATTTATATACAAACCCTCAACTTTTATGTTAACTTAAATTAATGCATGCAATGCACCTAATTGGTTAACTAATTAAATGAATGCACTTCTAAGTTAATTCTAAATGCATTTAAATATGAATGAAATGCATGAATTATGTAATTAAATTAGAAATATGAATTAATTTATTTACATCATAATTGATGCTAAATAAATGTTAGAATTAGCTTAATGTCTAGGCACTTAAATATTTAAATAGCCCACAAATATGGGCTAATCAGGCGCCAACTTTTCGCTCCAAAAATTCCCCCATCTTAACCCTACACATACCCCTTCAAGCCATCGCCACCTTACACCTACTCTTCCTTCTAGAAACCACCTCCCTTGGCACCAAAATGGTGGCATCCTTCCACCATGGACGTCCACCAAGGGGTGGATTCAACCTATAACTACCCCCCCCTGCACCCTTTAAGGTGGTTCCAAGTGATCTCCACCTTAGGATTCCTAACCACCATCCCAAACTCCATCCTAGCCACCCATTACCTCCACACCAATTGCCCCTTCTCCACCACTATATATAGCCACCTAATTACCCACATTTCCCCATCCTCCATTTAGTTAAATCTACCCTATACCCACCTCATATCTATGGCCAAGAAGAAGGAGTAAAGAAGAAGATTAAGGGGGCACATCACCCGCCCCTTTGGTGCCTTCTTCTCCCCATTCCTTCACCTTGTGCCACGCTAAGATGGAGGAGCATTCCACATCAAGGAGGATGGCCAGGCATTGGAGGAGAAGGCTGGTGCACACCCACCCTTAGAGGAGATCATGGAAGGTGGTAGCTTCCACCTTGGAGGACACCATTTTCAAGGAAGGAGGAGGAGCCCCTTTTCAAGCTTAGGAGCCACTAAACTTGGAGCAAGGAGCTTCCTTTCTTCACCATATTTTGTAAGAGGATTTGTGTTTTTATTGCTTTTATATTTTCCATTTCAAGTAGAAGCATTCATGTACATATTTTTGTAAAACACAAATTCTATCAAATCAATTTGCCTTCTTTTCATATTTTTTTGTTGCAATTGTTTTATCTTTGTTCTAGCACTTTTTCACTCCCTCTACCTAATTACTCTAGGCCTCCACATGCCTAGAGTGAGCTTAGGGAGAGGCTATACTTATCACTTTAGTAGTAGTGTAGTGAGTTAGGTGTTAGTTATTTTCCATCAACAATTTGTATATTGCTTTCATTATTTCAAAACCCTAAAAAAATGATATAGTTGAAAAGACCAAAAAGAAAGGTGATTTCTATTTCCAAGCAAGAGACCTAAATTTTACAAAAATATTGCATCCTTGGACGACCCTAGATACTTCCCTATCTAGCTTACAAATTTTAAAAGCATATGCGATTTCGCGTGTTACAGCGACCCTAAAAAATCCTAATTACAAATCACGCTAAATCTCGCATCAGGCATCTTTTCTGTTCCCACAATCTTGAGATTATACTATTAATAGCATATTATGCAGTAATTGATAGGCGATCATAAGTCAGTGTCGTACTCGCATGATTCCTTTTCGATTGTGGTGGCCAGCTTGTTGGTTGGTTATCACGCGGATCCAGAGCGACCTACCACTCTGCCGGGTACACGAACCCACGTAAACAGATCCGTCCTAAAGTGCAAGGTTTCCATAATTTGCCAAGCAGCCGGATCCTCCACGTGGCCCAATTTGTAGGGTGATTTTTCTACCCTCATTAATCCTTGATGATAAGCTTGGTTTTGGTAGAAGCAATGGTGTTTATAGTCCTACTTCATCTACTTTTGTATAGTGAGAAAGATAAATGTGTTTTCCATACATCTTCCTTTAGTTGTAGACTTATAGTGAGTTCCACAAGGAATTTATCAAGGGATATGGTTTCTTGGATGTCCCTACTGTTGCTATTATACTTTTTATTTCCGATAGCCTAATGGTGCTTGAAATCCACCTTCTCTTGATCTTTGGTGAAGAAGGTTGCTCTTTTGAGGTTTGCTTATTTTTTGTTTAAGCAATCAAGCTATTTTTCATTGCATTTGTTCCTACCATATGTGAGGTTGCCTGCGGATCTCAATGGTATATTAGAGGGGAGGGGTGAATAGCATCGTTTAAAAAATTTAAATGTAATAGATCAATCCACAAAATAATCAAGCACAGATAACACCTGGATTTATAGTGGAAACCTTTCTCAGGTGAAAGCTATTACCTAAACCTCTCAGCTTAGGATTTCTTCAACTAGGTGAAGTTAGTCAATTCACTATCGTACCACCTGAATGAGGGTAACACAACCTTTTACAACAATCCGTTCTTTTTACAACCTGAAGAGAAGCAAAACAATAACAGATCTTCCCAACAACTTGGGATCCGTAATCAAAGTAACAAGTAAAATAAAAATAATATAATCCTATGGAACCTCAAAGAAAATCAAACTGGATTTTTGTAGAGGTTCGAATCTACGTGCTTTGGAAAGCATAAAAGCAGAAGCATAGAAGCACTTTGAAAGAAATCATAGGAGCTCTTTTTGTAGATGGTTTTCTCTTTAAATGTGTGTTTGAAAAAGGCTACCTACGACATCTATTTATACTAGAAAATCGACCAGAAAAGGAAGTCAAATTGGTCGATCAATTAAGGTAGTTTGGTCAATCAAAATGAGTTTTAGTTAGCCAAACGAGTTATTTGATTAATCAATGCTTGGTTGATTAGTTAAGCTAAATGGTCGATCAAAGGTGTATTTATTAACTTCCTAAAATGGCCTATTTTGATCGATTAACTAAGTTGGTTGGTCGATCAATATTACTATTTGGTCGATCAATTAACCTAAAAACTTGATTTTTACGTTAAGTGTAAAAAACTATTTGGATCTTATTTGAGGTTCCTTACAAGATAATCTAGACTCAATAAAGATAAAAAGACATTGAGAAGAGATCAGCAATCTTCTAACTTTAATCTAAGAATCCAAGAGAGTGTCCTGAAAGATTAGTCTAGCAGATAGTATAATTTTGGTGCATCAAAACAGAGATACTTACATTTTCTCCCTTTTATTCTCTTGTATGTTCAACAACGGAAAAGTGGAAGTATCAATTTTCTTTCATCAATTAAAGATGTTGGTTTACTCAAACCCTCGATAGAAGGTTGGGAAATAGATTAAGGGAAGTTCATCTTTTAGGTGGAAGCTGGATATTTGATGAATGAAGATTGATTTATTGACCTAGGACTTGCCTCCATAGTGGTTCCACATCTAACTACTACAAAAGTAGGACTAATTTGGTCTACATGAGGCTGGAAGATACGCACTTCTCATGAATTGATCGTGTTCTTATTTATGTAATGGAAGTTTACTATTTAATATTAATTTTCAATGCTCAACATTATCTAATGTAGGATGTGTATTTATATAGGACAGATATAAATGTATGTATGTGCATGCATATTTTTAACTATTCTCCCATTTTTTTTATAATGTAGTTGTTATTTGTAGGATTTTCATAAGTTTTTAGATAGAAAATGAAGTTATATCTTTAAGATCGAATTTAGAAATTGTCATCTACATTCATAACATGGTAGAATTCTTTGAGTAGTAATTTTAGATTTATCTCACTATCATCTCTTCATTGGATGATAATCTCTCCTTATGGGATATTTTTTTTTTTAACTTTTGAAGAAACTTACAACTATCATATTTCTATGGATGCAGCCTGTATGAACACTAATACAATTCCATCGTGGTGCTACTACTTGCATATTAAGTAATGGTCGAGTACAATGGGTTGCAGCTCATTGAATGGAACCCATTCTTCTCTTCATGTAGAAGCCTCTTCTTTTCTTATGACAAATGGTTCAACTTCTAGTAGGTTGAGAGCTCTAATGTTTAACTACGTGATGTCCTTCCGGTGATTAAGGAGCTGAATCAAAATGAAGTTCAAAAGTATTGATAAAGAAAATTAACATGTTTGAACTTTTAATTTGACATTTTATTTTAGTTGGAAGTATTTTCTAAAATTATTTTTTTTATTTTAACTTTTTAGAGATTCAACGCAACATGGACTTCTACTTTTTCAAGAGATGAAAATTCTATCTTGATTTTGAATTGAATTTCATATAATTGCTATTTTTATTAATATTTTAGAAGTATTTTTATGCATTTTTTATGAAATCATTCACTTTTAACATTAACTACAAAAAGATCGAAAGAATCACTTAAAGTCTTTTCACAAAAAGATTGAAGGAATAAGTCAGAAGTTTTTGTTGAATCAAATCTTTACCTTCATTGTAATTTCCATGTATCAATCATTTAAAAAAAAAAAATTAAATCATGCACATATTCTTCATATTCCAAATTGTCAAATTCTTCCGCCGCGAAGCGCTGGTCATTGTAAAAAGCAAGGCTTACTTGAGTTACACTACTACCCCTGCACAACTACCATCACCCAACCCCAGAGGAAAAAAAAAAAAGTGTCGGGTTAAGGGGGTGTGCATAACTATTTTAATCACCCATTCCACGAGCAATACGATATTTCTTTCGTGGAAAGGCGGGACCAAATTGGGAGGAATCAGGTCATGAATGAGAACACCACTGTCGATGGTAGATCAATAGGCAACCACCGTGTTCATTTCATGCCCTCCCTCATTTTTTTCACCGCGAACCTCTGTGAGGTGCCTCGTTTCCTCCCTGTTCGTCCGCACCCCACGTGGGCTGTGGGGTCCACGCGGATAGACGCGCTGCCCTAACAAGCATTAGCTGTCTCGGTGGGAGGGACTGATTATCTATCCATCCCTCCTTTCCCAAAAATAAAAGGGAAGGGAGTTTTTCTGCATTACTCCCCCTCCCAAATTAGCTGTGTCGGTGGGAGGGAGTACCAATCAATCCATCTTTCCTTGCCCAAAAATAAAAGGGAAGGGAGTTTCTCTACATACCACCCTACGTTTCCGTCATAAAAAATATATTATGAAGAGAAGCCGGCAAGTTTTCATTCCCTGTGGATCCATCCAACCTTTCTGATATTTCTTTTAAAAGCCTATTAACTAGCGGTTCACATACAGGAAATATGTTTTCTTCTCGCTTTACGTGGTGGGAAATGCAATTGTATTTGTACAACAGTATTTATCTCGGCACATTTATGTTTTTACCATCTTTCGATATTTATAATTGTTTTTGAAAAAAATACCATTCGTTAAGACATACAACTCTTTAATCATTATGCACGGCAATACGTTAGGGTATATTTTGACAAACCTCCTTCAACTTCTTAATTCCGCTATAGATATCAAAGCCGCAATGTCCTTCCGTGGATGGGTAGTATCGTGACGGCGGGGTGGAGGATAATTTTGTACTTTTTTTCTGGGATATATTTATTATAGGATGCCGTATAAAAATTGTCAAAATTATTGTATTTATAACTGACACATCGATATATAATGATTTTGCTTCATTATAAAATTATCTAATTTATTTTTTATTAGTATATAATTTTTTTATATAAATATAAAATTATTCAATGATTAATTTATATCGATATAGTTTAATTTTTAATTGATTATTTTATCTATATAAAATGATTCTTCATTAATAAGAAATAATTTTTTCTAAATCTTAAATTCAAAGGTAAAAAATTAATTTTAAAGTAAAAAATTATTTTTTATAAATAAAATTACTTTTCATAGATCCTAAATTTTACATATTAAATCGTAAATTTTAAATCTTAAATTCTAAATTCAAATTATTTTGTAAAGTTAAAAATTATTTTCTAAGTAAAAAATTATTTTTTATAAATAAAATTAATTTTGATAAATTCTAAATCCTAAATGTTAAATCATAAGCCTTATATCTTAAATTACTTTGTGTCGAGGTAGAATTATTTTATATTGATACATAAGTATTTAGAATTATTTTACAATGATACATAATCATTTAAGATAATTTTGTATGATGCTGCAAAATCTACCATTCCAGTGTATTACAAAATTCATTGCAAGATGAATCTTTGTACATTTTAACCCTTAAGAGGAGTAAGATATGCAAGGAGACTCAAATTAAAATCAACGAGAAAAGGGGGTTAAGGCTTGTAAAACGTCCAGAAAATAGGATGGGAAAGAGTTTCCACCCGCTGTGTCAGGCAGAGGGTGAGGTGTGTTGGTGGGTGGGTGCTGGCAGTCGTCGTCGTCCTCCTCTCCTCACTCCGCCACTCTCTCGCTGCGGTCGTGGGCATTAACAACACCACTCGCACCCTGGCAAGCCAAGAACGCTTTGATGCTACGGGGAGAGGGAGAGAAGAGAGGGCACATAAGTACACAGCAGCCGAAACCCTACGATCTCATCTCCCGCATTCACTACCGCCACACGACCCCCCCCCTTCCTCTCTCTTTCTCTCTCTCCATCTCTTCGATTTTCCTGTCCATACATTTCCCTCATTTTCCCGCTCCCATTTCCCCACCACCCCGTCCCGTCCCGTCTGTGGGCGTGTGCATTTGGTTTTGGCAGCGGTAGTGGACGATAGTTGTCTTCCCGTTGTTGCCCTAAATTGCCATTTCAAGGATTTTTACCACGTTGCGCGAGTAGGCATTGCATTGCATTTGCTGGAACTGCACAAGGAAGCAAGAAAGGAATAAATATTTGTTAGCAGATCACAGCGAGGCAAATAGGGAAGAGAGGGAGAGAGGGCGGACTGGAGTTTGACAAGTGCAGACACCTTCCACTCCATTTCTTCACGTTACTCTCATTTCTCATTCCA
Organism: Thalassia testudinum; assembly: GCA_037157565.1. NCBI lineage: Eukaryota > Viridiplantae > Streptophyta > Magnoliopsida > Alismatales > Hydrocharitaceae > Thalassia > Thalassia testudinum. The sequence goes on along the minus strand of JAZHRO010000062.1, from coordinate 16,845,116 downwards.
TCTGGGGGGGTGGGTAAAATTAATTAGCAAGCTGAGCGGGTAGCCGAGTAGCACTAGTCTCGATGGAGGCCGGTGCCGGTTTGGTTGCAGGCTCCCACAACAGGAACGAGCTCGTCGTCATCCGCCGCGAGGGTGATCAGTCCGCTGTATGTATCCGGCCGTGTTCCTTCCTTCATCTCATTAATTTCACATTATGCGTTGTTGTTACTGTTGTTCATGGAATGGCATGGCACACGCAGCAGAGGAAGCCCCTGAGGAGGGAGCTGAGTGGGCAAACCTGCCAGATCTGCGGGGACGACGTCGGCCTCACCGCCGAGGGTGAGCTGTTTGTGGCTTGCAACGAGTGCGCATTCCCAGTCTGCAGGACTTGCTACAAGTATGAGCGCAACGAGGGCAGCCAGGTCTGCCCTCAGTGCAAGACCAGATACAAGCGCCTCAAAGGTTCCTCGCCTCATCTCATCTCTTTCCTCCCCTCTTTTAATTGTTTCTATTTCTCGCTTGTTCCTCTTCGCACATTGTCCATCCATATATATATATATGTATATATCTTCCTGGTGTTTTCCTGCAGGGTGTGCTCGGGTTGCAGGTGACGAGGAAGAGGATGACATTGATGATGTGGAGAATGAGTTCAATTTCTCTGGGAGAAGCAAGGAGGAGATGCAGCATCAGCTCTCGGAAGGGGTGATGCTTGAGGGGCGGCGCATGAGCTACGGCCGGGGTGGCGATCCCGACCTGCCAAATGTGACGAGTTCCTCCCCTCAAGTCCTCTTGCTCACTAACGGTGAACCGGTGCTTACTCTTCTCGTTAGTTAGTTAGTTACTCGGCATCTTTTTTAAAAACTTTACTTCTCTTGTTTGATAATGCTTGCAAAATTTGTTGGCCTTGGAAACACATTATTAATTTACCGTGTAAAGTAAATGGTGGCTTTCTTGATCTCAGGTTGATGATATACCTCCTGAACAGCATGCGCTGGTACCCTCTGCTTTCTTGGGTGGCAGCGGCAGAAGAATCCATCCCCTCCCATTTGTGGATACTGCAGTCCCAGGTATACATGCTGGATATGCACTTGCTTGAGTGATTGATTGCTTGCAGTGGATGCTGGTCATCATGTTTTCAGTGGTGCCATCTTCATTTCAATCTTGATGCATGATTTTCTTGCCTCCATCTCACAGTGCAACCTCGATCGATGGATCCTTCCAAGGACCTGGCTGCTTATGGGTATGGAAGTGTGGCCTGGAAGGAGCGGATGGAAAGCTGGAAGCAAAAGCAAGATAAGTTGCAGTTGATGAGGCGTGAAAATGGAGGCAAGGATCTGGATAATGATGGAGATGGACCGGATCTCCCATTGTAAGTGTTGTGCCTTTTCAGTTTGGGTTTTACCCAGAGCTCCTAATCAATAATTGTGTGTCATTAGACAAAACTACCTGATGGTCCTTCTGGTCGTTGGTCACTTTCACCCTTAGGAAATGCATTGCATTGATGTGTGCATTGAATTTCTTTTCTCTAGGTGGAAGATTTTGCTCCTTTAAATCTTCTCCCAATAATATGTGTCATACGCTTTAAGGAATATTAATTTCGAGGATATGGTGTAAATTGCGTAACTTGCAGATTGAGTGTTGTATCTTAGTATCTTAACATGGTGGTGAACTTGAGTCTTAATTCCATATTTTTTTCCCATATCTTTTTTTTTTTCATAATATTCTTGCTAATTATTAACTTGCTTCCATGACAATAATTAGGATTGCAGGAGTCCCTGACCAAACTGGTCTAATTTCCTTTTGTGATGTAGAGATGTTGTTCTTATGACTTTTGTGTCAGTGACTCTTGTAGCCTAGTTGTTATCTGTTGCTCATAGGATATGGTCTATTGTGATTAGTTGATGGCTGAGGTGATCACCTTGGATTTTAGTTGTAACAACCTTTGGCCATTTTTATGGTCATATGTGTTCCTGCTACTCATTGAGTCGTCTTCCATAAAGCTTACTGAAAGCAATATTGCCAATCGCTTTTAATTTCCTTCCATAATGTGGTACCATCACTGATATGCATAGTACTTATTGTTAATTGATTGCTATTACAACTTCTACGCTAGAAGATCGGTTAAAGTAACTTAACATATGCTTGTGAGCCTGATTTTTAGTCACACAACCTTACAGCATGACATGGTCTGTGGTATTCTTCACTAATTCTTTGTCTTCCATATTGTTTATTAACAAAGTTTTATTGATCCTAAAAATAGTCACATGCATTTTTATTTGCACGTGTAATTTTCATTTTCACATGGGTTAGTACTCAGGTATGACATAGTGACTTGTAGGTTCAGAGTGTGATTAATGCTATCGCAATATTTTTGATAGCCCGAATCTTGACAATGATACTTCCATTCTCACTGCCAATAATGAAGTTGCTCTCATCAAGCGTACAGAATATGCTGGAATAGCAAAAATAGGGGAAATCATGTGTAATTATCTCCCGGAATGTGAATGATTTTGACCTTATTGGTCAATTCTGAATATAAGTTTACTTGTTTGAATAAAATGTGGGTAGCTATCACCTACTACTACCTCAAAGAGATGTTATAGCTTGAAAAATCAGGTTGTCATGAATGATATTTTCCTGCTGTTCAAAGTCTTCCAATAAGTAAACTGCAACTGTTTGTGCCTTTTCCGTAATGACCAAGCACTTATGAAACACAATGAAAGCTTCTAATATTAGATTTTCTATTTGCTAATTAGTTTTTGAGAAGTTCTTAATCTTGTGGGATAACATAAATGAGAGTGACTTTTGCCAGAATGGATGAAGGGCGACAACCACTGTCAAGAAAACTGCTGATTCCTTCCAGCCTGATCAATCCATATAGAATGATTATCATAATCCGACTGGTTGTTGCTGGGTTTTTCTTTCACTACCGTGTGACACATCCTGTCAAAGATGCGTATGCATTGTGGCTTGTATCTGTTATATGTGAAATCTGGTTTGCTCTTTCTTGGATTCTTGATCAGTTCCCAAAGTGGCTGCCAATTGAGAGGGAGACATATTTGGATAGGCTTTCATTAAGGTCAGCCTTTCTCCTAGCATGTGTATATTAGAACCACCATCTCCTTGGTAATCTTTTATCTTAATAAATTCAATCTCACAGGTATGAGAAGGAAGGGCAACCTTCTCAGCTTGCAGCAGTAGACATATTTGTCAGCACGGTAGATCCATTGAAGGAGCCCCCCTTGGTCACTGCAAATACTGTTTTGTCTATTCTTGCAGTGGATTATCCAATTGATAAGGTATCCTGCTATGTTTCTGATGATGGCGCTGCTATGCTGACATTTGAGGCATTGTCAGAGACTTCAGAGTTTGCGAGAAAATGGGTCCCTTTTTGTAAGAAGTTCAATATTGAGCCACGGGCTCCAGAGTGGTACTTCCAGCAGAAGGTTGATTACCTGAAGGATAAAGTCTTACCCTCGTTTGTCAGGGAACGGAGAGCAATGAAGGTCTGGGATAAATGTTTTGCATAACCGAACAATAAGTTTGTATATCCATGCTTGTGCTTCTATTGTCTGGCATCTAAACTTTGTTGTGGCCACAGAGAGAATATGAGGAGTTCAAGGTACGAATCAATGCTTTGGTCGCAAAAGCTCAAAAGGTACCTGAAGAGGGATGGACGATGCAGGATGGGACACCATGGCCTGGAAATAATGTTCGAGATCATCCTGGAATGATACAAGTATGTTCTTTGCATGATTTGTATAATGGTCAGTGGTATCTCTCCATTATATGATATTCATTTATCTGACTGGTTGTTCATATACTTTCAGGTCTTTTTAGGAGAAAATGGTGGTGTTGATATGGATGGAAATGAGTTGCCACGTTTAGTATATGTTTCCAGAGAGAAAAGGCCAGGTTTTAATCACCACAAAAAGGCTGGCGCTATGAATGCACTGGTATGATGAGCTGATGTATCTCCTTGAAGTGTTTCTTTTTTCTTTTCACTATCATAAAGATGGCTAAGCTCAGATGTGAAAATGTCTCAGTTATGCAATATTTTCTAACAGGTTAGAGTGTCTGCCGTGCTCACAAATGCTCCTTTTTTGTTGAACTTGGATTGTGATCATTATATCAACAACAGTGAGGCTATTCGAGAAGCTATGTGCTTTATGATGGACCCATTATTGGAGAAGAAAATCTGCTATGTACAATTTCCACAGAGGTTCGATGCTATTGATTGCCATGATCGATATGCCAACCGTAATGTGGTCTTCTTTGATGTAAGAAATATATCTGGCAAAGACTTTTGGTCCATGTTGCACCCTTTATTCTTCCAAAAATGCCTTTCACATTTATTTTGACTCTTGACAATTAAATTTGTGCATAGATTAATATGAAAGGTCTTGATGGGATTCAAGGACCCATCTATGTTGGAACTGGATGTGTTTTCAGAAGGCAAGCACTTTATGGTTACGATGCACCAAAAACCAAAAAACCACCTAATAGAACATGCAATTGCTGGCCAAGGTGGTGCTTCAGTTGTTGTTCTGGAAGGAAAAAGAAGGCTACAAAGCCGAAACCAGTAAAGAAGAAAAACTCCAAGAAAGGCAACAATTTACCTCCTGCATATACGTTAGTTGGATTTGAAGAAGGCAGTGAAGGTGAGCTTCCCTTCAACTCTTTATTAATTATATGCACCCTATTTGCCATTCCGCATTTGTGGTCTGTCTTGCCTCAGAACAAGGTAGATGTATCCTACATGAAAAAGGCCCTTGATTTTGTAATTCTTCCTGCCATGAAAGTTCCTGTAGAAGAGCTTTGATCAATTTGTGAAGACCACTACACGAACCTGCCTTTTGCTTTTTTGCAGTATTTGATAGGAAACTGTGTCCTCTTTGACAACCCTGTACATAAAACTGTGAGCTGTTAATATAAAAGAAGATACTTGCAATTTTAGTTATCTGCAAGAAATACGGCATGCAAGCACTGAATTTGTTTCCACTTCTGGATACTTCATTTTTGCTAAATACTTGGCATATTGATTATCATAATGATGCCGGGTTTTCAGGATGTGAATTTGTTGAGGCCCTTCGGTCACTTGTATTTTATTTATTTTATGTAGTTCCTTTTTTGTTGAGGAGTTTTTACTTTTTCCACCTCTCTATATATTGAGAGGTAGGATTTATGAATAAGTGAATGCAATTCATTTTATCCCACTTGGTATTAGTGCAATGATTTTAGATTGGGGCTCGGTATCCTACCAAAACTTAGCCTTTATAATCCCCACCGATAACCATTCTTCTCCAAGGGCATCGCCGACCCTTCCTCCTCCACCAAGGGCGTCGTCAATCCTTCTTTTTATTTGGCCCTGCAACAACCCCAGTAGGGTCATGTGAGGCCCCAGTGCTGTCGCAAGGGCCAAACCTCCGCCTTGCATTGCTGTTGCAGGCATTTGCAGCTTCTCTAGTGTTGCCGGTTGCCTCTAGCACTGCCTCATTGTCTGAGGTTGTTGCTGCTGTGGTTGCACTGTCATTTGGGGTCTTCTTCTTGGTAGGGGTCACCTTGTTGCCCTAAGCCATTCTCTTGTAGACAACTGTGCACTTAAGAAGGTAGAGGCAGTCACCGCTGAGGTTCCCTCTTACCTCGGAGGTGATTTCTACGGCTACAATATTATATTTTTCAGATCACAGATGATTTGAAAATAGAATATTCAGATCTAATTTCCTATTTCAGATTGGATTGTTTGATGACTTGATGATTGCTTGGATGCGTTAGTCTGATTTCCATGTTTAGGTTGAAGTATTGATTGAACCATCCTGCAACCTTGGTTTGTGTAAGCGTGTGCCTGATTTCATGGCTTAGTTTCTCTCTTTTAATTTTCGTGGTTAGTTTGTTTTATGGTCAGAGTTGGTGTCTGTAAAATTACCTGAGATGACATAGGAGGATGCTTTTGAATCTGGGCATTGTGTCAGCCCTTTCTTTAATCCTACGGTGTGGGAAGAATTGTTCTTGTTGGCTACAGATGTATGTAATGACCATGGGAGGTCATAATTAGAATCATGTTCTTCGACCAGAAACAAAGGAGGAAATACCTTCAGCAACTGAGTCTATTATGCCGTAAGGGACACAAGATACTACTACTGTCTGTAGGAGTATGAGACATTACTTTATGTGTATAGACATTGTGCTGCATTTCAAGTAGGAATAGCTTGTTAGTCTCAAGCAGGGGAGGTGGATTGGTTGGTTGATTCAAGAGCATCTCGACATATTTGAGGGGATGAGAGACAGTTCACTACCATTTGTCTTGTTCCATCTGGCAAAACTATACAGGTTGCTGTTGGGAGATAGTCTCCCATATCTGGTTAGGGGGTGGTTCTTGTGACCCTGCACATGAAGTTAGAAAATATTCTTTTGGCTCTTGATTTTCCTGAGTTTGTTGTCAGTGAGTTGGATTATGAAGGAGTTGAATTGCAGAGCAGTCTTTGATGTTGGCTCTTACGTTTGAGGATATTCTCACTAGATGCACCATTGCATGTGGTTATGAGGAAGGTGATGTTTATTGTCTCCTTCAGTTGCCCTATGTAGGACATATCTCTCTTTCATCACGTAGTGCTATTAGCTACTTGTGTCATCTGTGGTTTGGTCATCTCCCCTTCTCAAAACTTAGACAGATGCTGTCATAGATTCCTCTTACTGCTACTTTTCAATGTGAGGCGTGCAAACTTGAGAAGTATCATAGGAGTACATTCCCTAGGAGTCAGCATTAGGGGTCCCAAGCTTTATTCAAGTTGTTACATATGGACATTTGGGGATCCAGTTGGACTCTGGATCGTTTGGGACACAGATACTATTTGGTTATTGTGAATGATTTTTCTCATCTTGGATTTTTCTGTTGAAGGCTAAATCTGAGGCAAGTGATGTGATTCGTGCATTTTTAGCAAAGATCAAGACTCAATATGAGGCGAAGGTGAATACTATTAGATAAGACAATGCGTTGGAGTTTTGCACCACTTTATTGTGCACCTTTTATCGAGAGCATGGCATCATTCATCAAACGACTTGTTCTTATATATCTCAGCAAAGTGGTGTGGCAGAAGGGAAGCATAGGCACATTCTTGATGATGCACATGTACTCTTAATTTAGAACAATGTGCCAGATACATATTGGGGAGATGTGGTATTGACTGTTTGTTATCTTATTAATCGGATGTCGTTTATTGTTCTTAATGAGCAAGTTTTCTACACCATCTTGTTTCTTGATAGTGATATATTTGGAGTGCCACCTCGGCTCTTAGGATGTGTTGCCTTGTGCATATTCATGGGCGTAACAGGGATAAACTTGCTTCTCGTGCAGTTAAGTGTTCTCTTGGGTATTCATTGACATAAAAGGGATATCGATGCTATGATTTTGTTGGAAGATGTCATTACGTCAATGTAGATGTCACATTCTATGAGTTTGTTTTATACTTCTCTATTGCTAGGAGACGTCTTTCTCTTGAGTTGACTGAGGCACCTATGCCTATTCCTTATATGCCCTTGGAGGCTATTCCAATCATCGACTTTGAGCCACCACCTCCTTATCCTGTGCGGTATCATGACCTGTTACCTATAAGGCCATAGTCTTCCAATTACTTATAGGCCGTGCACTTCCTCTGATGCATCGACTCTTATTTGGGGGAACACAAGGGTTTTACAGATTGATGGTATGCCATCTAGTGATGTGGATACAGGGTCACCCTAGGATGCTCTGGATGCATCTCCCAGTTTTCCAGGAAGTCTAGACACTATCCTAAATATGGCACTTTGATACTATACCTAGACCTAATGGTACCCAGCCTGTAGATATAGTACCTGACGATCTTGATATTTCGATTGCTATTTGGAAGGTCCCCTGACATTATCTTAAATACCCCTTTATAGGACCTATCTTTACAGAGTATTTGGGGATTGCATATCGGAAGTTTTGCTAGCTCTGTCTGCCACGCATATTTCCTTCACTTACCAGCAAGTCATGCTTGATTCAAAGTGGCATCAGGTCATGGAGGATGAGATGGCTGCATTTCACTCGTGTGGCACTTGAGAGCTTGTAAAGCCTTTAGCTGAAGCAATAGTTGTTGGTTGTAGATGGGTGTTCACCATCAAATACAACTCAGATGGGTCAGTTGTTAGACATAAGGTTCGGTTAGTTGCAAAGGGTTTCATGTAAACATATGACGTAAATTTTTTAAATACCTTTTCTCTAGTGGCGCGACTTCCCATTGTGCATGTCTTGATCTCTGTTGTAGTTCAACATGGTTGGCATCTTCATCAGTTAGATGTAAAGAATCTATTTCTCTATGGTGACCTACAAGAGGAAGTTTACATGTAGCAGCCTTCGTGATACGAGACTCAAGGGGAGTGTATGTAGATTGTGAAAGGTGATCTATGGCCTGAAGCAAAGTTTTAGGTCTTGGATCTAAAAGCTCTCAGAAGTGGTGAGACCATTGGTTTCAAGAGATCCTTGTCAGGTCATTTCTTGTTTGTTAAGAAGATAGGAAAAGGAGTGGTTGCTCTCCTTGTATATGTGGATGACTTGATTATCATTGAAGATAACGTAGGTATCATAGGGACAGAGAAATGCTTGTCAGGAAGCTTTGTTATGAAGGATTTATGATCACTCAGGTATTTTCTTAGGATTGAGATTGCTCGTAGCAGGAAGGGTGTGGTACTTTTTCAGAGGAAGTATGCTCTTGATCCACTTCGGGAGATTGGGATGTTGGGAGTCAAGCCAGCCAACATTTTCATGGATCTCAAGATTCATCTATATGATGAGAAGGTAGAGGTAGTGGACAACAGGTAGTACAGGGGGCTTGTGGGCAATCTCTTGTATCTAACCATAACTAGACCTGACATTCCCCTCATAGTTGGGAAACTTAGCCAGTTTATGGACAGATCAACTAGGCTGCACTGGGATGTTGCAATGATGGTCTTGAGATACTCGAAGGCGGCACCAGGTAGAGGGGTTCTATTCACCAAAGGGACCTCTATAAGTGTTGTGGCATATTTAGACATTGATTATGCGGGGTGTTTGGCAGATAAGAAGTCTACTGCAAGCTTTTGCACCTATGTTGAAGGGAATCTAGTGACTTGGAAGAGTAAGTAGTTTATTGTCTTTAGGTCTAGTGTTGAATCAGGGTATAGAGCCATGACATACACTGCTACCGAGATGATGTGGGTAAGGTCTCTCCTAGCTGACTTACACATATTTGTTGATACACCCATGGAGATGAGATGCGAAAATCGGGCAGCTACCTATATTGCCAACAACCCCATGTTGATAGGACCAAGCACGTGGAGGCCGGCTGTCACTATACATGTGACTTGATCCAAATAGGCCTTCTTTTCACTACTTCAGTGTCTTCAGTTGTCATCTTTACCAAGGCACTGCCTAGATCTTCATTTGACGTTTGCTGTTCCAAATTGAACGTGATTGATATTTATGCTTTACCTTAAGGGAGAGTGTTGAGTTCCTTTGGTTATTTGTTTTTTATTTCTTTTATGTAGTTCCTTTTTCTTTGAGGAGGAGTTTGTATTTTTCCCATCTCTTTATATATTGATAGGTATCACTTACGTATAAGTGAATGCAATTCATTTTATCCCATTGAATTAACATCAGTGCCCGTTTCACTTATTTGTCAAGCTTTTGGACCATCTGCGTATGCACATTGTTAAATAATCACCTGAACATTTGGTTTAGGTGCCAAAATCATCAACCCAGCTCTTTTGCTGAAATTAGAAAAGAAATTTGGACAATCTTCTGTTTTTGTTCAATCAACCTTACTTGAGAAAGGTGGATCGCTGAGAAGTGCTAGTGCTGCTTCCTCATTGAAAGAAGCCATTCATGTCATAAGCTGTGGGTACGAGGACAAGACGGACTGGGGAAAAGAGGTTACTTGTGCACATTGTTTATTTTGCTGTCTTGTCTTTGCCTCTGTATCCAGCACCATGAGATGACTGTGGCTTGGTGGGGTGCAGGTGGGATGGATCTATGGGTCTGTGACAGAGGATATCTTAACAGGGTTCAAAATGCATTGCCATGGATGGAGATCAATATATTGCATTCCTTCGAGGCCAGCATTTAAAGGATCTGCTCCTCTGAATCTCTCTGATCGTCTCCATCAGGTTCTTAGATGGGCATTGGGATCAGTAGAAATCTTCTTGAGCAAGCATTGCCCTCTTTGGTATGGTTATGGAGGTGGTCTGAAATGGCTTGAACGCTTTTCTTACATAAACTCAACTGTGTATCCTTGGACATCAATCCCGCTTGTCGCTTACTGCACCTTGCCTGCAATTTGCTTGCTGACGGGGAAGTTTATTACACCTGAGGTACTTTGATTAGAATTAGTTAGCCCTTCACCTGGTAATTTTTCTGTATGATGTGTGATGCTTTATTCGTATTTGCAGCTTAGCAATATTGCTAGCTTGTGGTTTCTCTCGCTCTTCATCTGCATCTTTGCTACGGGAATCCTGGAGATGAGGTGGAGTGGTGTTGGCATTGATGACTGGTGGAGAAACGAACAGTTCTGGGTCATTGGTGGTGTTTCCTCCCATCTTTTTGCCATATTCCAGGGTCTCCTGAAGGTCCTGGCTGGTATTGATACTAATTTCACTGTTACATCCAAGGCTAGTGATGATGAAGAGTTCTCTGAGCTGTACATGTTTAAGTGGACGACACTGCTCATCCCCCCGACCACACTGCTTATTCTAAACATTATTGGTGTGGTTGCGGGGATCTCGAATGCCATCAATAACGGATACGAATCCTGGGGCCCATTGTTCGGTAGGCTTTTCTTTGCATTTTGGGTGATAGTCCATCTCTACCCATTCCTAAAAGGACTGGTTGGCCGGCAAAACCGCACACCAACAATCATCATTGTGTGGTCGATTCTCCTAGCTTCCATACTTTCCCTCTTATGGGTGAGGATTAATCCCTTCTTACCAAAATCAGATGGCCCTGTTCTGGAGGAGTGTGGATTAGACTGCAATTAATTTGGTGCCGTTCCAATTTTTTCTCTTCTGCAAGTATTTTGAGGGGTGTAATTTGCATTGTCAGTGGAGTCGATGGTCACCGGCGCCTGCAACTTTTCTTTTTTATTAATTCGTTATTAGTTGATTGTGCTGATGGAAGGATCAATCCACGACGTCGATGTGTTGTCTTGGTTGATCTCCCCGTTTCAGTTTCTCGACAATAAGGCAGCTTGGTAACCAGTTCCTTTCGAAGGTGTCAGGAAGGAGCAATTCGTAATGCACGTCCAGTTGTGTGCAGCATATTTCCTATCCTTCTCTTGGCTAGTAAAGAGGGAAGTGATAGCATTCATAAGAGATTCATTATGTATTACGAGGCGCAGGTGGCCGTTGCTGAAGAGGTGCATGCAGACAATGGTAGAAAGTCGGGGTTCATCTTGTTTGTTCAGTAGGATATCTGTAGCAGGCAGTGCTCGTAAGGTAAGTTGTGTGATATATATAAAATGTACACCTTTTATCCATATATTTCATTTGTTTTCGTGAGTAGTCAAGTTTTTTGTCCGAGATAATATGTTTTAGACAGCAATGGGAGAAATTTTTGTGGTTGCAGCTGGTAGCTGTATCAATCTTGTTTGGAAAGGCTTTTCAATGCAATGTTGTACATAAATTGAGGTTGCCAGTGATGCACTGGTTTGATTTTGGGGAACAACTGACATCTGCCATCATCACGCCTCACGCAGTTATTATACGTTGTCTTTGTCTTCTCTTGTTCGTCGGGGCATGGCATCGGGCCCTCGCCACTACCGTCCGAAGCTCACGTCATGTCATAGGACTCCTGTGACTTTGGATCCCCTCTTTCCAAAAGCAAAAAGGAAAATTATAGGCATGCTTGGATTGCGATGCCCTTTTTTTGAACCAACGATATCTTACACGTATTTGTTATGCGAAGAAAATCCATGGAACATAATCGAAGGAATTACTCCATCGTAAATAATTACTCAATTACAGCTCAGTGACGCTTTAAATCTCATGTTTGGAACCCCTTGATCGCAACTACGGGCAGAAGTTTCACTGGATGCAGAATCAGGCCACACCTCATTTTTTGGCCCTACTTATTTGTGGGAGCTAATTTAAGGATAGGTCTTAAGAAATACAAGAGTTTAGGCATCTTTTAAAAAGTAGATATCATTGATAATATTTATCATGTTATGTGGGTAATATTTTAAATTTAGTATAACAATATTTAAATATAAAGTGTGATATTTTAATTAGTGATATTTGATTTAAAATTAAAATATTATCGATGTAATTTAATTTAGGAGGGACAGTAAACTTTCATGTTAATGTATGCTTGTGTTTAATTTAATTCTCTCCATCTAAGTCCATTAAAATGTAGAAGCCTTAGGAGACCTAGATTGTGATAAGAAAAAGTTTTGAAAGTGCTCAAAGTATTGAGTAATTTACATAAAAATTCTTCAAAGTGTAATCCTTGAACCTTAAAACGTATGCATATGTTTTTAATTTATATTAATTATAGCAAGAAAGAGGTTTGGATAATTTACTTGGAAATCCTTGAACCTACATGTTGAATGGGTTGATATCACCTCTTTCTAATTACAGAGCTTTGAATAATTTACATAGAAATTTTGAACTTACTCCCTCATTCTAATGTAGTTGAACTTGAAAATGTGTTAATGCCTCCCCTAATTTTTCTACTAGTAACAATGTAATCTCAACTTTCACCACTTGCTCTATTAACATTATCTTTTGCTAACATTTGAAGTTGGTTTAAACAGTTAATATGAATCTAGATCTACTCCACAAGGAATTGGTAATTCTTTTAGAGTGGATATTAAAAGTGGAAACTACATTGACACATTTTGAAAACTTAAGGACATTGATGTATTTTTAAGTTAAAAAACTAGAAGGGAATCTAGGTACAAGTTCAAGTACTTACAATTTCCTTCATGAGGACATTTTCTCCCCACCCATAGCGAGTGTCTTAGTTTTGTTGCCACTAACTAAAAGTTCTCATCCACCCAATTTGTGTTCCCTTTTCACTTTGTCTCCATTCCATGTAGGTGCATTCCAAGTTAACTTCCTTCGTACCTTAGGGTCCATTTACTCATGTTAATGTGCTTTAATGCATTAATACTACATTGTTGCATTAGGTTCCTCCATTTAGGCATGTACAATAGACTTAAATGAGCTAGAGTTAATGTAAGGCATCTAGTAGCCACTGAGGTAAGGTGTCCTTGCTCTACGGGCGAAGATCCTCAGAAGCCAAAGTAGTGGAAATGTTGCTTATGCTTCATGATTTCCAATGATAGGAAGGTTAAGCCAAGGGCAATCTTTGAAGTTATATTGGAATATATCATCTACTCTAGTCATAAATGAAATAGTAGAAGAAAGGTGGGTTGGCAACATTTAAAGAAGTCTTTGACTTGAGGTCGACGTTAAATAGGTCTCCATGTCACTTTAATGGTTGTGTGATTACTTTACTTATGGTTATTGGTATAAGCCAAATATGAACCTTTCGATTGTCAATTTTTTACACAGCTCTATTATGGGTTCAGTTAGAAGACCTCCTATCAAAGTGTATGAGTAGATCCTCACTCAAGCATATATGCTGATCCTTTGTGAGGTCAAAGCCATAGATTTAGATGATAGTAACGGAGGTCTGCTTATAAGGATCCAAATGGATATTGAGGTTAAGAAGCTATTGGTTAAAGAAATAGAAATTATAAGCATTTTAGTAGCTAACCTCACTCTATTAGTTTTGTGGATAGGTGCATCATAAAGCTAGGGACTTTAATGTGTTGTTGAAGGCATAGTGAAACAACTGCCATGATTAAGTCATATATTATCTTGTAATTAAGCATCAAATCAGTTATGAGCTTAATAAGTAAAGATCAAGGAGGTGCGAGAAGGTCGAGTTGAAGTCAAGGAAATTTATGGCATTTCATCAAGATCCTTTGTGTCATTTTAGGTTGGGGGATCCCATTAAATCCAAATGTTAAAATATTGATCTAATGGGCAGAAGTTCTCCTTGATGGTGGGAATGCATAGGAAAAAGATTAGGGCCAGTCAGATATCGAATATGAAAATCATGGCCTAACTAAGATGGACAGTGTAAATATGTTCATTTAGATGCCTGAATGAGAAGTTTGATCATCCAAACATGGAAGTATGGAAAAGGCGATACCTTCTTTGAGCCAACCATGAAAGCCTAATTTAGGTGAAATGACCCTTCCCAAGGGTCGTTTGGGAATTTCTCGAAATTTTAGGGGTGTGAATGTGATTTTAAATCCCCTGGGATTTACTTTGTAGGCTTTGCGGGAATAGGAGGCTTTTGCGGGGTCAACTTTGCAAAATGCATCCTACACCCCACTCAACCCACGCACACACACACCCAAAACCCTAACCCTTCTCTTTAAAGACCCCCACTCCTCCACCCTCCATCTCCATCACCACCACACCTCCACCTTCACCCCTCCACCCTTTGCAGCCGGCAGCCATCCCTTTCCCCTGTTCCCTTGCCACCGTGCATGGGGGAGAAGGAGAGAGAGGAACAGGAGGAGCATAGAGGGGAGGGAGAGCAAGTGAAGGAGAGGAGGGGAGGAGGAGGAGAACAGAGGAGAGGAAGAGAGAGAGCATGGGGGAGGGAGGAGCGGTGTGTGCAAGTAGGAGGAGCACAGAGGGCACTCCTCCATTTGCCCCCATCGCCATCCATCTCCTTCCCTTCCATTGTAGCGGCAGGCGGGGAAGAAGAAGAGGGGAGCTGGAGGAGCACGTGGAGGGGGAGAGAAAGGCGGTAGCAAGAGGAGCTGGGAGAGGAGGAGGAGCTCGTGAGGAAGAGCCTCAAGGCCTCCATGAGTTGCCGTGGTTGCTGCTACAGCTCCATAGCCGAAGAGGAGGTGATCGCGAGAAGAAGAGCTTTGCGAGGAAGCTCTACGCGTGGATATTTCCACATTATCAGACATCTGCGACCCTTGTCAGACATTTGGAGGGGTTGTCGGATGTCTAGAGAGAACTTCGGATGTCTGATAGCACGTAGAGTGCCAAGGTATGTACCCTACACGAGCCTACATGCGTGTACGGTCGTATTTAGGTGTCGCATTTTCATTGCACGTGCATGCATAGGTACAAGGGGTTGGAAAGGTATGTGGCATGACTTTCGAGGTGTTTTAGGACGTCTGGAGGCCGTGTCAGACGTCTGACTGTTCTTCCAGACGACCGGGAGCAGTGTTAGACGTCTGGAGACCCCCTCAGACGACTGTGCGGGACAACGGACAATGGGTACAGACGCAGGAGAGCAAGGTAAGCTACTGTGTCCGTTTAAGATGTTTGAGATTCACCCCAGATGTCAGATTTTGGTTAGGATGCATGTTTTTGGGCTGGTTCAGGGCCTAAATGGAGTTGATTTTTCGCAAACAAAATATCGTTGGTTTTCTTTCGGAACTCTGTATGTGTTAGTGTAGTGTCTAGACTGTTTTGAGCTCATTTGACATGATTGGTCAACAATATAGATCTCCAGTCTGTAGTGTACATGGAACCCGCGGAAACGTCGGGATCCATCGTTCGAGCCCACATACAACTCGTATACCCTGGTAGAGTGGTCCTCCCTACTTTTGTGATTTGAATTAGTAAAGTGCATGTTAAATTAGAAATATCTGCTTGAAACCTAGGTTATGAGATGAACCCTAGGACTGAGAATGTGAATGGTTTATATTCAGTGCATGAACCTCGCATGTTATAAAACCTGAGAATGCATGTTGTTTAATTTCATATTGTGATAACTGGAGTAACAAAATGATGAGATGATCGCTTATCCTATTGATGATGGTTTATCCTGTTATTTACGAGCCCTACTTGTTGTACGAATTAAAAGCCGGTATGTGATAGAGATGCATGCCATGAAATGAAATAAGATGAGTACTATGCATGAACCCTATGGGGAACTAGGAAAGGAACTTAAGTATATTGAAATGAACATCTGATGTATGATGGAATATGTTGCCTATGGGCGCGTTAGTTGGCTGTTCAAACTTGGGTACGGAAAGTGAGCTGGCCCTCGTGTACGTGGTACTGAGGAGAGCTGCTGTCACTTTAGTGTAGGGAGGAGCTAGCCGCCCCTTGGGTTGGGACCCGGGGTTAAGAATAGCCACCCTACACCGACTCCTGTTAGGAGAGCTACTGTCACTTTAGTGTAGGGAGGAGTTAGCCACCCCTTGGGTTGGGACCCAGGGTTAGGATTGGCCACTCTACACCGACTCCTATTAGGCCCACTAGGCAAATCGAGATAATCGGGCGAGGATACGTAGATTGTTGAGGGGTGAGGCCCCTGTTTTGTTTTGTGCTGTACGTTTGGGCATACCTGCTTGCGGAAAGGACTGATCGCATGCCAGTGCAGGGTAGCTACTTGTGCGTTTATCGCACGTGCCATAGTCACCGTTACATCATGACCATGATCCCTTGGTGGTAGACCAGGTGTAGGACTATCATCGGGTGCTCTCCCAGCTAGGAGAGTGTCACGTGTACATCCTGCACCGTGGGAAAATTGCATCAAGATCATTCCCTTAAGGAACAAGTGGATTAAGAAATGTTGTGGGCCCTTACTAGAATAATCGAATCAGGAACACATAGTTGTTATAAACGAAAACAGAGCATAATAAATAACTGGAAAGAATGTATGATTTAGTTGCTGCTTTTCTTTCATGTTTAAATGCATTTAATATACATATACACCACTCTACTCAGCGTTAGCTGACCACAAATATATATAACTTGTTTAGGTCAGGGAGCTAAGCAGCTAGCACCACCGGCTGCAGAGGGCTCTGGGCCTAGTCGACCCAGCTGTAGTTCTTTCTCTTTTTCCATCTCAGAGGCCCCTTTTTTTCTGTTAGTGAGTATTTAGCATATTAGTGAATGTTATGTTATGCCTTTCTCTACTTTAGTGTGATGGCTATGTCAGTAAATGTTACTTTTCCGCTGTAGCATGTAGTACCTTTGGGGATTTCTGTTCTATTTTCCATTACTGCCTATTATTTATTTTCTGCTCAGCTACATTGCATGTGTGGTTGTGGAATGTTTGTACATTTGGTTATTTCTCGTTAGATGACTGGGTCTTGGGATTTAGTCGAGATGGGCCATTCTCGGGTTCTATAGGGAGTCAGGATCGGGTTGTAACATTAGGTGCCTAAAGTGCTCGAGCACCTAAAGTAAGTTCTCGGGCGCCCAAAATTGACAATTTATGCTTAGCCAAATATTTTTTTCATGGAAATTCATGCCATTAACATCGTGATTCATGTAGCCATAAGGTCCAATCACGTTCATTCTTTATCCTTGACTTGATTAGCTTAAAGTTTTGGGACAAATTCAGATTTATCATGGAAAATTGAGATGTCAACCTTGAAATCACATATTACAATTTTTTTCTACCTTTTAGCATAAATTCAATTCTAATTTAGGCATGGACTCCCATCCAAATCTTTCAAATGCTTGAATGGGTTGTGGGATACATTCTATAAATATCCCAAGTGTTGTTAAGCTTTTCGTTGAGTTTAGGAAATGTGTTGCAGTACGGTCGACAAATAGCTCTCAAACAGATAAAATTTATTACTCGAAATCTAAATTGAAGTCTTAGGTCGAATACAGGGAGAAAATATAGAATTCACGCATTAATCTTTAATTGCATATAAATGTGCACCATAATCGAAGCAAAAAAGAGATATTCAATAAATAATATCTACTCAAATTGATATTCAATTATGAGAATGAGTATTTCAATAGATCTTAATGATAAAAAGAAATCTAAGAAAAAATAATGGTGATTTAGATTACCAATTATAAGTCTTAATTAAGCATATATTAACAACTCAAATATTTGAACAGTATCATCAATCAGAAATGCTGCACAAGATAAGTGGCACAGTATCTTCAGATGACAGAGCATTCCATCAGACGACTTAAAGTGTGCAAGGCATAAGGCTTCTCAAAGCCTTTCTTCTTCTTTCTTCTCTTCAGCTTCTCTCTTTTCTTTCTGCATGAGCCTTCTCCTTCTCTTCTTCTTCTTCTTTAGACCTTCTCTTCTTTCCTTCCTCTCCTCCTTAGGCCTTCCTTTCTTTCGAGCCTCTTCTTCTACCTTTCTTCTTCTTCCTTCATAGCACAGGGGACTAAGTTCCTCAACGGCTAAGTGTCTGCATAGAGCACAAGAGAGAAAAACCCTCCCCCACTCTCTCACAATTTCCTCTTCCTTCTTCTCTCTCAGACCCTAAGTATAATCGGATCTCAATCGGGTTATTGGGTCATGCATAGTGTCTAGGCCTGCATGCGTAGGTTGTAGGCGAGGAGTGGCATAGGAAGGTTAAGCGGGTGAAAGGGTGTGAGGGACCCTACTGCCGGATCTGGTCGAGAGGCGTGTGAAGACAGTGGCTGGGCACCGCCTGCATGCGAGCGGTGATGCACGATATGGAGTTGGCGGAGCGCTGCTGATGCACGTGGGATGGCATGTTGTTGGGTTTATTTTTAAGGTGAAGGGAAACAGCGGAAGAAGAAAGAAGATATGGGGCCAAGCTTCAGACGTCCGGGAAACTTCCCGGACGTCTTAACTGACGGGGGAGATGATGATGCAGGGCATGGAGTTGCGGTGGCTGCGGGGGTGGTTGCTAGTGGTGGCGGTGAAGGTGGTGATGTTGATTCTGGTGAGGCACGATGATGGAAGCATGGCCATCAGGGACACACGCTCACGGTGTTGGCAGGAGTCCACTGGCTTGGCGCGGCGAGCTATCACCTCGCCGACCCAAGGTGTGGTGGAGCTCGGCCTTGGAGACCACGGTGGTGGAATGGAGTACATGGTGGTGGAGTGGGGCGGTGTCTCCCGGTGCATGGCAGCCTCCCTCTCTTCCTTATCCCCGTCGAGGAGACTAGATCCACTTTTGGCGCTACTCCTTAATTGGGCTCTTCACTGCGGCAGCTGGAGGAAGAAATGCAGCCGTTGCTCATAGAAGAAGAATAAAATAAAATATTATGATTATTTATATGCAAACCCTCAACTTTTATGTTAACTTAAAATAATGCATGCAATGCACCTAATTGGTTAACTAATTAAATGAATGCAATTCTAAGTTAATTCTAAATGCATTTAAATATGAATGCAATGCATGAATTATGTAATTAAATCAAAAATATGAATTAATCTATTTACATCCTAATTTATGCTAAATAAATGTTAGAATTAACTTAATGTTTAGGCACTTAAATACTTAAATAGCCCACAAATATGGGCTAATCAAATACCCCCATGCCTAGTTTTTGCTAGTCCCTAGCAAAATCAAGCAAAACCTAGCACTCCAAGTAGACTAGCCAACTCAATCGGTCTTCCTTTAGAAACATATTAAGTTCAGACTTTAGACTTAAGGTTCCCAAGTAGTTGTTAAGTTACGAACTAGGTCGGCTAAAGACGAGTTGCAGGCACAAGTTTCTCTGATTTCTGACTCTACCCTAAGGTTTATTGATCCCTGAGATTAAAGCATCCATGCATGTGCATTGGTCTGAGTTATTTGAGTTAAAGGAAAAAGGATTTTTTTTATGAATAATGTATATATATATATATATATATTTGTTTGATTCCTCTAAGTCTAATCTCAGATCAACTATCAACACAGTTTGTGTTGGATTCATTGTCTCCATTATCGTACCTCGAAGGGTGCCTGGCTTTCGATGCTTCGAGATAGCACCACCTATAGCGACCCCAAGAACTCTTGGCAATCGACACTTCGAGATAGTATCGCCCATGGATTTCTAAAGCGAATTTAGGCTTGTGGCAATCGACACTTCGAGATAGGGCCGCCCATGGTACCTGAACCGCACAATGCGCTTACATGCCCTCAGTAGGATGGATATCTTAAGAGATAAGTGTCGAGGAGGTAATATGTTATCATCGCATCCTCAAGGTGAGTATATACTCCACCTTTCCTATGGCGGGAACTCTTCCAATCAAATTGTGCTTTCAAGCCTCTCCTAAGTCAAAACTAAGAGAACCAAATCTCTTTTAAGAAAGAAATTAAGTTGATTACTTACTTACACAAGACCAAGTGTGTGTGAAATTTGGATGCTTAGGTTATAAGGACCCGTAAACCAAAAGGTAGAACAAGACTCCAGGTACTATCCAGCCTTTTAAGTCAATCCCTAGCTTTCCTTCCTCAACCTCTTGAGGAATGGTCTGCAACTTAACCCCTACTTAAGTTTTTAAGTCCCCAAAGGACCCTAAAGGTTTAAAGCTAGTAGCTTACTTAGCTTCTAAAGTTTGACCCTAGAACCAACTTAGTCTCACCTAGAGTTTTGATTTACTTAAGAATGCAGGACCTAGCCAGTTAAGCTCAAAACTTTTTTTTTTATAATTATTTTTTTATTTTTATTTATTTCTATATAAATTTTTTAATGCAAATGTATGCAATGCAGAATGCTTTAATTAAATGCATGAATGCACTATGCTATGTATATCCCCAAGTACACCCCCCTATGCCTAAAATGTGCAATGTCCTCATTGCATAGGAGGATATTACCTGGGTCAGAGATGGGCTGCCATTCTTTTGTTAGCAGCCAAGTAGCCAAAGAACCTTCAAATCAGGTTCAAGGATCACAGAAATAGGCCCTAAAAATGAACAAAGTAATGCCGACCTAGAAAATAGGTAACCTAGGATGTTGGTGAGCTGATGATGAATCTCGATAGCAAATGCTCGCCCAACCAGGATGGGAATAAAATCTTCCCAGGTCACCAGAAGAGGTTCTAAAGGATAAACTGGCATAACAACCTCTAAAGGGGTAGGTGGAGGATGACAAGGATCCTCCAAAAGGAATGGGGAAGGAATGGTGCAGAGATAAACCCCTAGGGCAATGGATTGACTAAAGAAATCATCAATCCATACCCGATACTCCATTACAGGAAATATTGGTTTGTTAAGCCCCCCGGTCAGAACAAAAGTGAGCAAATCTCTAACATAAGGATCGCCTAGGGTGTCCAAGTTTCGAGGTTGCGGGATGGCTATAAGATCTAGGTTGGGTTTAATCAGCTCGGTG
This sequence comes from Thalassia testudinum, assembly GCA_037157565.1. Classification (NCBI taxonomy): domain Eukaryota; kingdom Viridiplantae; phylum Streptophyta; class Magnoliopsida; order Alismatales; family Hydrocharitaceae; genus Thalassia; species Thalassia testudinum. Next base: position 16,824,053 of record JAZHRO010000062.1, on the reverse strand, counting down.
TCCATCCCTAACACTCTTTCCAAATCCTCAATTGCATCCCTAGCATTCCTTGCACCATCACATGTATCTTCCTGCACTTCATCAAGAGTCACAATTTTGCCTTCAGACATAAGTGAATCAGAGGGTGACTTCGAATCAAATGAAGGCAGATTGGAAGCAATAGATCTGTGGATTATCCTATCAATGTTATCCCCGGGTTCTTGTTCTTTACTCAAATCTTCCCCAGAGTCTAGATGTGAATCCACATAAATCTTAGAAGTTGCTTCCAAATGTTCCTTCATTTCATCATGAGGAGAAATATCATCGATGGGTGTGCTAAGGAAACCTAATTTGGTCAAATTTGTGACATCCTCAGGGGTTAACTCTTCAAATAAGACATAATCACCCTTAGTGTCACTCCAAATCTTGAATGTAGGTTCCTTATATAATTCATCTTTCTCCTCATCACACAATTCATCATATACCAGAGGCCTAGAATCATCTAATATCTCAACAGATCCCATAGAGTACTCTATCTAAGGTAAATGGTTTACACTGGTAACATCGGACTCCTCAGATAGGTCAAATTCTTGAGGGTTAGGTTCCCTAAGGGTGGGCTTGAGTTCCATCTCGTGATCAGAAGGGAGGGTTGGATTAACAACTTGACTTTGACCCAGTTCATCAAATGTCATGAAAATACTATCATCTGGGTCGAGGTCTTCCAATGGTGCCATCATTCCCTTCTTTTGACTCCAATATAATTCAGGTGGATACTTATTATGACCTGGTTCCCGAATCCCTACAGGACACGAGACCAGACCGACTCGACTGATTCCATGACCCAGTCGTCCAACAAGAAAGTAACCAAAAAGTAGGAAAGTAAACCACATTCACTATGCTAAGCAACTAACACTAACAAAAGTACAGCAGTAAAGAAGTAAAACTACTACAGTACACACCACCACAACAATATAAAGTAAACGAGTACAGGAATATAAAGTACAAAATGTCAGAGTACAGAGGTGCAAGAACTACTCACTACAACTGAAAAAGGAGTACAACAAAAAGCTACAACTACTAGGCTCTACTGGGCCCAGCACCCTCCGCAGCCGTAGGCTCTGGCTGCTCAACACCTGGACCTGAAATGGGGTTATGAGTACAAAACGTCAGCGAACGTTGAGAAGAGTGGCAACCAACTAACTAAAGCAGTAAAGGTGGACAGGTAGCTGTTGTTTTTCAATTTCTTTCTTTCTTTAACTAATTATTCTTTCTTTCACCACTTGATTTATTTATCAAGTCTTTTTCTTGATCTCGAATGTTCCTCGTGGGAACGATCTTGATTGCAGTCTTTTTCGAAGAGTAGAAGTCACACGCGGTGCTCTCCTAGCCGGGAGGGTCCCTTGTGGTGGTCCTACACCCAGTCAACCACCCCAAGGTCATGGACAGACGTAACAGTGACTACGGCACGCACGATAAACACACAGGTAGCTACCCCGCACTGGCACGCGATCAGTCGTTTCCGTTAGCGGGTGTGCCCAAAGCACAACATGGAACTAGTATAGGGCATAGCCCTCTCAATAACAGGGGTCTAGCCCCTAAGAACCAAACAGGGGTCTTGCCCCTCCACAGTCCGCGCACCCTCGCCTGACTATCTTGTGAAAGTGCGATCTCCGTTTTCATTTAAAACTTTATCATAAAATGATGTATCGTTGTATTTAATCGAGTGGTAGAAAATCGCCTTTCAAAAATATTTTAATTGTCAGAATCTAACCACGAATAGTTAGGTCGTCTCCACAGGGAGGAATTAGCCTATTTAATTTAATAAATAGTGTCACATTTATTCAGGAAACTCAATAGATATGCATGCTATTTCGTGCTTTTCTTTTTCTCACATAAATTTGCAATATAGATAATTAATCAAGATGAGGGTGCATATGCAAAATTACCACAATATAATATTCTAAATAATGACCTTGGTAATAACAAACAATGTTAATGTTAATCTCCTAACTAATCATACTGTAATTAATATCTCAGATTGTATGTCATTCAGAATGAGAAATCAATTATATGTAATTTTGAATTAAGCAAGGGGTGTCCACGTAAATTGTGCAGCAATATATTAATTCAGAAAATAAATGAATAGTAACTTGACAATGGCATTTTCTGTAAATTTTAATGGTGGAGAAAACAGAGCATTTGCTCTCTCTCCTCGCGAAAGAGAGAGAGCACCGGCGGGGCAGTTGCGAGGCTCAGGAGGACGGCGAGGACGGGGGCTCTCTGATGGTGGCAGCGGCGTCAACGGCGACGGCCGGAGGCGGCTGGCCAGCGGAGGAGATGAGGACCGGTGAAGGTTGCTGTAGTGGCCGCAGTTGTAGCGCGGGTCTGCTCGTGCAGGCGCGGCGGTCTGCAGTTAACGCCTGTGGGTGCGGTGCGTGGGCGAGCGGTGCCGCGCCTGCTGATGGCCGTGCGGGCGCTGTGGCCTGTAGATGGGTGAAGTGGTTGGGAGTGCCTGTGCATCTGCGGGCACTTGCAGGGAGGTGCACTGGGAGATGGCGTGCGGGCACCGTGGCCTGCAGATGGGCGAAGTGGTTGGGAGCGCCTGTGCGTCTGCGGGCGCCTACAGGGAGGTGCGCCTGTAGTTGGACGGAGGGAGGCGCGCGGGTGGGGTGGTGTGAAAGCCTGCAGTAGGGGGCGCTGGAGGGCTTGGTGTGCTGGAAAGGCAGAAGCGGTGTGGGTGCTGGTGGTCTGCAGAGAGGAGAAACGCTGCGGTGGAGAACCTGCAGATGGGCGTGCGCCTGCGGGGTGGGGCTCTGGGAGATGGCGTGCGGGCGCCTGCGGTCTGCTTGCAGGGAGGAGGCGCGTGGGCGGGTTGTGGGCAGGCTGATGGTGTGGTGCTTGCAAGCACTTGGTGCGGCGGGGGCGGCAGGTGATGAGGGGTGCTGGAAGATGGCAGGCGGGCAGGCGCTTGCGGAGGGAAGTTGCAGGGCGCAGAGACCATGGTGCAAGCTTGAAACACAGAGTGCATTTGTTCCACAGTGGTGAGAGGGGGAAGATCCCCGCCAGGGGAGGAATATCCCCCTATCCTCGGAGGACCCCACTTCTTTTTGAACCCCACTCTCCTCCTTTTCCTTCAGCCGCAAGTATCTCCAACTACTCGCAACAATCGCAAGTGGTTGGAACGGTAGATAAGTACAGCCGGTTCCTTCATTAGACGTCTATATGGAACATCAGACGTCTTAAAAATATAATGCCGTGGATTTGTAATTAATAATTCCAGACGTCCAATCCAAGTCCCAGACATCTTATATAAGTAAAATTAACTCCTGATCTTGCACCTAACCTGCATTTATCAAATCAATTATATTATCATAAAGTATGCTATTAAATGTAAAAATTGAAGCATAAAATTAAATGCAGGTCAAGGTGAATTGCCATATAACTCCTAATTATTTAACAACTAAGAACAAATAATTAAATAGTACTTAAGCTAAATAATAGTTCACAAAAGTGGACTTATCAAATGCCCCCATGCCTAAGTTTTGCTAGTCCCTAGCAAAAATGAATAATAGAAATAATCAGAAGACTTCTTTTATTTCAAAACTTTAGAAATCCAGACAAATGTGAAGTGCTGATAACCTAGGTAACAGATACAAGTGAAAGAGCCGATTCGCATTGGGAGTTCATACATCACTCTTGGCAAAAATTTCTGTCGAGATAGGCAACCACTTCCTTCGGCGATAAAGCAGACGATAATCTGTAATTTGACCCCGACGTTTGGCTTATGTAGGAGATATCAAATTGAATGGATTTGTAGTTGGTGGCACATACTCAACTGGTGCTATATATAGTCTAGTACTGCAGACTCTAGCTCTCTAGACTATTAGACAAGTCAACTCTGAGAGAGGCTACACAACTGTGTTCTCTTAATGTTCCTGGGCACTCTCTCTTTTCTTTCTTTCTGAGATCACGAATCTTGCCAGAATTAGAAATTATACTCACTATTTGGTGGCCTCACATGGCATCTACACTTCAATTAAAGTCCTAATAACTCTATAACTAAGTTACAGTTCTCAACCAGTATTCAGGCGATCAGAAATATTAGAAGGTAGGTATGGGTCATATTTGGTGGAACGCGATAGGTGTTTTGCTGCCTCAGAAACAGTGTTACATTATACACTTGGACCCCCTTTTTTTTTCTTTTAATATAACTTTTTTTTTCTTCTTTTTCTTCTTTCTTTTTCTTCTTTTTCTACTTCTCTCTTTTCTTCTCTTCTTTATATATATATATATATTTTTTTTTTTCTTTTTTTTGTTTCTTTTTCAATCAACACAATACGATACAGACTTTTATTTACGAGGCATTATTAGAGATGATGATGGTCAAAAGGAAGTTGTGTAGCTTATTTGGTGGAAGTGCCTATTCTCGGTAACGGGAAGGAATGGATAGGACAGGTGTATTTCTGACCTTTGACACCATTACCCTCCTTCAGCTGAGGACTCTATGAAGGATGGTCGTAACCATCCACCATAGTTATAGCTTTATTAAGACTCAATCTCTATGTATCTGCCTTATTTGGTGACTCTCAGGAATTCACTTAAAGTACGCACCCAGGAATAGAGAGTGAAAACTACGCCTAACTCTGAAGTATCATCATCTAATTATCCAGAACTTAAGAGTCCTTGCACTAGACTTAGCGCACCAGTAATCTCTCTACTTCTTCTCATAAATATGAGGTGGATTTACTAGAAGATAGTATGCCTAACTCTCTATGAACTGTCCAAGGGTTCAATAGACTACAAATGCTCATTGGTTTTCCTCAAGGATCCATTACCAAGTCTACGTGCATGTGAAATAAATGTACTGGATTCTAAACTTAAGAAATAATTCAAGAAGAAAAACTTCCAATGACAAAGGTATTCTGCTAGGGACTAACCCAATCAGCTCAAGAAAAGAGAATTTTTTTTTATATGCTAACCTAAATGCATGAATGCACCTAAAATGCATTCCCCCATGCCTAAATCCTACAATGTCCCCAATGTAAAATTAAAACAGGAGGAGAAAGGAAAGAAATCACTTGACGCAGTTTGCTGGGTTGCCTCCCAACAAGCGTTGCATTTTCTGTTAGCAGCCAGACTTATAAGGAACCTGTAAGTCAGGTTCCAAACAGAAAAGGTTAGGCCCTAAGAATATGCGCAACAGTGTAGGCCTAGAAAATAGGTAACCACGGATGTTGGCGAGCTGAAGATGTAATGTAATTCCAAATGCTCGCCAGAAGATATGAAAGCAAAAAACCTCGTTGGCTACCTTGGGAGGTCTAGGGATGATAAACTCCCGAAATGGAATAAGTGGAGGATAACAAGGGTCCTCCAAAGCAAGACGGGTTTTAAAAGATATAATCATTATTAGTTCAAACCCTTGAATGGTGAGAGTAAAAGTACAAGCATCAATCCATACTCGCCATTCTACCCTAGGATGTACTGGCCTGATATATTCTCCAGAAAGAATGTACATGAGCAGAGATCTGAGCCAAGGATCGGTTAGGGCATATAAGGGTTGTTTGTAATGTTGGAAGGTAATGGTTAAGTCCAATGAGGGCTTAGTAGGTGTTAGGTCCAATTCCAACAATGATTCGAATTGTGTACAGTCCCTAGCAGTAGTAGACAACTTCAAGTTATCCTGCCTAGCATTAATAATCGGAGTTGTATTTGAATTAAGGGTAGACTCCAAATTACAACCTTTTGATGGCAGGGTCAAGATGCAAGAATCATTATCATTCAGCTCATCCCCAGATTTGTTTGGTTCAGTCAAATATTTATCTGGGTTTATCTCCTTAGGAGTTGGATCAGTATCCTCAATTATTTCTAAGGGAGGATCAGTTTTAATATTTTGGAGGAAGCCTATATCATTGAATTCATCATTCTTCTCGGGGTATAAATCCTCAATTGACATGTTTTGTTCCTGAGAGTCTCCCATAGACTTCTCATTATTTTGTTTGTCCTCCTCTAATATCAACTCCTGTTTTGATGGAGGATGGCTTTCAAAAGAAAGGAGGAATCTGGATTTAATCATATTATTTCTATCCTCTGGAGCTAAATCCTCAAATGATAAATAATTCTGCTGTGATTCACTCCAGATTTTCAGTCCATGTTCCTCTGTTGGGGCATCCTCATCCTCTGAATTAGACTCTTCATAACCCTGAGACTAGAATTGATCATCCTTTATTCCCTTAGGGTCACCTTCATTAGGTGCATTTAAATCCTCAGGATATTGAATGATAGGTGTTGATTCCCTAAGTGGAGGGTCAGGAGTAGTCTCACTAAGAGTAGAATGGGATTCCACCAAATAATCAAGAGGGGAAGTGATAGGAACAATAATCTTCTCTTGCTTTTGACTCCAATATAGTTCAAGTGGATAATCACTATGATTGTTGTCCTCTAGTGGCCGCGTCTCATTAGGAGAGTCTAAGTGATCACTACATGAAATTGCATCCCTATTGTCATTAAGTACCTCAGAATTATTTTCATGATCATGATCGGATGGGCAGGGATCAAGATTATTGGGAACCGTGTAGCTAAGTTGTCTTATTTCTTCATTTAATTGTTGACTATTCTTCAACATCTCTCCCATTGATTCCATTATTTCCTTTTGTTGTTTTCGCATTTCTATCATAAAAGAGGAGAGGCTACTATTATCAGGTTGGGGAGGATAGTCAATTTCAGGCTCTGGTTGTCTAGGGGTATCGGTCCAACCTCGATACAGAAAATCATGAAGGGTGGGAGGGTTGGGTGTTTGCATGGAAGTAGGGATTTCAGGATTGGAGAATCCTGCTCCTAGGCTCTACTCAAAAGTGGGAGTTATCAAGCAAGTACTCCCACGGTAAGAATGAGAATGATCCCATGAATTATCAATGTACCTATCAAAGGATGGATACGCTCGGAGCATGGGATCCTGATTAAAAGATGGGAAGTATTGACTCTGATAATCTGAATGATAGGAGTACGAGTAATCCATTTCTTTAAGCAAAACAATTTTAACTCTCTTAGGATTTAGCAAAATTCAGCAGAAAATTTCCTAGAGAGTTCTAATGTCAAAGCAAACACAATTTCAACGGGATCTATTTTTAGCAGATTGTAGGTTTTAGAGTTATATGTTTAGTTGGTGGCCAAACAAGTTTTGCAAAAATTATACTTCCTAGGCCAACCTTCATTGGTGCCTATAATCTACTCGCAAGGGATGGAAGTCTCGAATCGAGCCCACACACGAGGAACTGAAGTAACTTGGTGGATAGGCTTGTTGATTTCCGACTAACTTCCCTTGTGGTGCAAAAGAGGAGAGGTAGAAATTTATTTAGTGACCTTATGTGAGGTGTACAGTGTCTCAAGTGTGCAAGCATACGATCGTGTTTTGATTTTTTGAAATTCCGCAAACAGGATCCTTTTGCACACAATTTTCAGTCACAGATTTTAAAGTCCAACCTCTTAACAGTCCTAATTTGTTTAAAGTGACCACTGAATTAATTTGATTCACGCACTTTTGTGGTCTTAGATTTAGGTTCAATGCATATGCATGACAAGTAATTAATGCTCAAGAAAAGACGTACCTTACTCCAGCTTTCTTCGTGTAGTAATGAATGCAGTGCAATAAAAAATAAACTAGATGCTGCTCATTCAGTCTTAGAAGATTGTCTTATAGATATGTAGCTTCTAGCAGGCAGTTCGATTTTTTTTTTTAATTAATTAATAATAACAAACAGACCTAATCTAATTAACTAACTAACTGAAATGCAATTTAAAATAGTTTAAATAATCCTATAATCTAAATAAATGGGAACACATTCCCAAAAATACCCAACAAAAGCCCAAAAGATAGTAATTTAAATTCTAATGTCTATCTAACTAAATCTAACTAAGACCTACTGCCTAAATCAGAAATAGGCTTCTCCGTAAGCCTATGTGCGTGGGATCAAGGCCCACATGTTCCTGTTGCCGTCTTCCAGGTGGCTTCAAGGTCCACGAAAAAGATCGTCTTCGCCGTACACGCCCTTCGCATTCGCCACGTGTTTTTGCACAGAAGAAAATCCACAGTTAATAATTCAGAAAAGCTTTCGAAATAGCATAAAAAATAACATAAAATTCCTAAAAAATTAATAGGCATTTTTCCTCCCCGGCAACGGCGCCATTTTGAAATAGCGATCTCTGTTTTCGTTTAAAACTTTATCATAAAATGATGTATCGTTGTATTTAATCGCTTGGTAGAAAATCACTTTTCAAAAATATTTTAATTGTCAGAATCTAACCACGAATAGTTAGGTCATCTCCACAGGGAGGAATTAGCCTATTTAATTTAATAAATAGTGTCACGTTTATTCAGGAAACTCAATAGATATGCATGCTACTTTGTGCTTTTCTTTTTCTCACATAAATTTGCAATATAGATAATTAATCAAGAAGATGAGGGTGCATATGCAAAATTACCATAATATAATATTCTAAATAATGACCTTGGTAATAACAAACAATGTTAATGTTAATCTCCTAACTAATAATACGGTAATTAATATCTCAGATTGTATGTCATTCAGAATGAGAAATCAATTATATGTAATTTTGAATTAAGCAAGGGGTGTCCACGTAAATTGTGCAGCAATATATTAATTCAGAAAATAAATGAATAGTAACTTGACAATGGCATTTTCTGTAAATTTTAATGGTGGAGGAAACAGAGCATTTGCTCTCTCTCCTCGCGAAAGAGAGAGAGCACCAGCGGGGCAGTTGCGAGGCTCAGGAGGACGGTGAGGACGGGGGCTCTCCGATGGTGGCAGCAGCGTCGACGGCGATGGCCGGCTGGCGGAGGAGATGAGGACCGACGAAGGTTGTTGCAGTGGTCGCGGCTGTGGCGCGGGTCTGCTCGTGCGGGCGCGGCGATCTGCAGTTAGCGCCTGTGGGTGCGGTGCGCGGGCGAGCGGTGCCGCACCTGCTGATGGCCGTGCAGGCGCTGTGGCCTGCAGATGGACGAAGTGGTTGGAAGTGCCTGTGCGTCTGCGGGCGCCTGCAGGGAGGTGCGCTGGGAGATGGCGTGCGGGTGCCGTGGCCTGCAGATTGGCGAAGTGGTTGGGAGCGCCTGTGTGTCTGCAGGCGCCTCCAGGGAGGTGCGCCTGTAGTTGGACGGAGGTAGGCACGCGGGCGGGGTGGCGTGAACGCTTGCAATAGGGGGCGCTGGAGGGCTTGGTGTGTTGGAAAGGTAGAAGCGGTGTGGGCGCTGGTGGTCTGCAGAGAGGAGAATGCTGCGGTGGAGAACCTGTATATGGGCGTGTGCCTGCGGGGTGGGGCGCTGGGAGATGGCATACGGGCACCTGCGGTCTGCTTGCAGGAAGGAGGCGCGTAGGCGGGTTGTGGGCAGGCTGATGGTGTGGTGCCTGCAAGCACTTGGTGCGGCGGGGGCGGCAGGTGATGAGGGGCGCTGGAAGATGGCAGGCAGGCAGGTGCTTGCGGAGGGAAGTTGTAGGGTGCAGAGACCATGGTGCAAGCTTGAAACACAAAGTGCATTTGTTCCACAGTGGTGAGAGGGAGAAGATCCCCACCAGGGGAGGAAGATCCCCCTATCCTCGGAGGACGCCACTTCTTTTTGAACCCCACTCTCCTCCTTTTCCTTCGGCCGCAAGTATCTCCAACTACTCGCGACGATCACGAGTCGTTGGAACGGTAGATAAGTACGGCCGGTTCCTTCATCAGACGTCTATATGGAGCATCAGACGTCTTAAAAATATAATGCCGCGGATTTGTAATTAATAATTCCAGACGTCCAATCCAAGTCCCAGACGTCTTATATAAGTAAAAATTAACTCGTGATCTTGCACCTAACCTGCATTTATCAAATCAATTATATTATCATAAAGTATGCTATTAAATGTAAAAATTAAAACATACAATTAAATGCAGGTCAAGGTGAATTGCCATATAACTCTTAATTATTTAACAACTAAGAACAAATAATTAAATAGTACTTAAGCTAAATAATAGTTCACAAAAGTGGACTTATCACCTTGGTTTGCCCAGTGGGCTTAACAAGTCGGTGTAGGGCGGCTAACTGAACCCCGGGTCCCGTGGGGTTGCTAGCTCTCTCCCTACACTAGTAGCTCTCCTCGATACAGTGTACGTGAGGGCGAAGAAGTCGGTACAGAGTGGCCAATACTAGCCCCCGGGTCCCAACCCAAGGGCAGCTAGCTCCGCTCTGCACTAAAGAGGGGGACAGTCGCTCTCCTTGGTACTCCGTACTCAAGGGCGAGCTCACTTCCCCACTCACATTCCCAGTTCCATTCCATATCAGGTTTTATCATTTCTACTTCCATTCTCAGGTTATACACGTGCAACTGGTAATTCTATCATTCACATTTCTATATTCAGGTTATTCACAGGTAGTTCTTGTTTCCAACATTCACCTTTCCATTTCCAAATTATATACATGCAGCTCATATTATGTGTGCGACAGGAAATTACATTCAACAGTTGTCTAGCACAAGTACTACATAATTCACAGGCAACTGTTATTCATTTACAGGCAATTATTATCATTCTATCTACTCATTCAAGACCACAATCCATTCATTCAATCCAAACATTCCAGTATTTCTAGTTCTAGGATTCATGTCACATCCTAGGTTCTAATCATTCATTCCACACATGCATTTAGGTTTTAATTAAATTAAGGGGAAGCCACTCTACTAGTAAACCCAGGAGTAATGGGGGTTTGAACGGCAGGCTCACGTGCCTCAGCAAGCTTCGAACCCGCAACGGAAACCAGTCCTATCACAAGGATCAATCACAAGAGAATACTCAGAATAGTATAGAAAGTCTTCTAACAAGTAGATGAATTCATACGGGAAACATCGGTATCTTAAATGCGGAAATCGGACCTCAAATGGACCCTAAACGGGTTAAAAATAGTGTTTCTGACTCAAATCAGACGTCTGGAACAACTTCCAGACATCTTAAAAGTGTTCAGTGACATACCTCAAGTCCTGCGCCACTCCTCAGACGTCCAAGGACTCCGCTGGACCATCTAGACCCAGTTCCAGACGTCCGACCACCTCTCCAGACGTCTGGAAGCTCTTCCCGTCGTCTGGTAGGTTACCCAGACGTTTGAAATGCGTGGGAGGGCGTGTCTCGCACCTTCTCGAAGCGAATCTTACATGCGAAAATCGAATCTTCTCAAAACTGGCATAAAACAGTGCATCGACAGAGCGACCTGCATGGTTGTATCCGTAAAGAAGGCGTACCTTCGCGAGGCCTCCTTCTAAGACGTCTGACACCACCTCCAGACATTCGCACCATCACCTGGAGGTCACTCCAGACGTCTGATTCTGGGAAAATCCCATAACTCGAACCTACTTCCGCCCTCTTGTGCCGTGCGTGGCCACGCCGCGCCCTCTCGCCTTCTGCTCCGGCGGCAGCAGTGTCGGGGAGGACCTCCCCGATGTACTCCGCCTTGAGCACGCGTCGCTTCGGCCGTGAGCTCACCGGCGAGCTCCCATGCGAACTCGCAAGCTTGCTCTCCTCTCCTTCTCACGCTACTCCTCTCCTCTCATGCCGCTCCTTCTCTCCGCCATTCTCGCTCTGCTGCTCTCGCTGGAGGAAGGAGGAAAGTGGCTGGGAAGTGGGGGTGGAATGAGAGAGAGGAGGGGGGCTTATATAAGGGTGTGGGTTTAGGGTTTTCGTCAGGCGAAAGGAGAGAGAAGAAAATGAGAGAAGTGTACTGTTTGCACGCAGCACATGTGCAGACGCGAGCTCGTATACGAAATTTTTGATTTTCAGACGTCTGGGAATGAGTCCAGACGTCTTACAAGAAGTCTGACCCTCAGTTCAGACATCTTACCAGAAGTCTGACCTAACGTCCGAACGTCTTAGAAAGGCTTAACAGCAAGGGTCTTAACATTATAACAAACTCAAAGGAAGTTTCGTCCCCGAAACTTGAGCTAGCTAAGGTGTGAAAAAAAAGAATAACATACGCATAACAAACTCAAAGAGGACCGAAGCCGGTTCGAAAAGACGTACCCTCAAAGAGCTTCAGGTACCGCTCTTGCATTGCCGCGTCAGGCTCCCAGGTAGCCTCCTCGTACCTCTAGCTCCTCCACAAGACCTTCACCAGGGGTACCTGCTTCCGTCTCAAACTCCGGATGTCTCTGTCTAGTATCTGCATTGGTTGCTCGGGGTAGGTCAGGTCGTCACCCACCTCGACACTCTCATGGCTCAGAACGTGACTGAGATCGGCGACGTATTTCCTGAGGTTGGATACGTGGAACACGTCGTGCACACTAGAAAGCTGGGGAGGAAGGGAAAGCCTGTAAGCAACGGATCCAACCCGCTCCAGGACCTCAAAGGGCCCCACAAACCTCGATGTGAGCTTCCCTTTCACCCCAAAATGATGCAGGCCCTTCATGGGTGAAATGCGAAGGAAGACGTGATCCCCAACCTCAAACTGCGCCTCTCTGCGCTTCTGATCAGCATAGCTCTTCTGTTTGCTCCTGACAGTGTGAAGTCGCCTGTGAATCTGCTCAATCACCTCCTGACTCTACCAGATCAGCCTAGGGCCAACCTCCCACTTGGTCCCCACCTCAACCCAACTCAAGGGTGCAGTACACCTCTGTCCATACAGAGCCTCGTAGGGTGCCATGCCGATGCTCGAGTGATAGCTGTTATTATATGAAAACTCCGCCAGGGGCAAGTGCTCCTCCCAAGAGCCCCTCTAGTCCAGTACACAGGCACACAAAAGGTCCTCAAGCATCTGTATCGTGCGCTCTGACTGTCCGTCCGTCTGGGGGTGGTATGCCATACTGAACCTCAACCGTGTCCCCAAAGCCTACTGAAACTCAACCCAAAATTGGGATGTAAAATGGGTATCCCGGTCGGATACAATCTCACGTGGAACTCTGTGCAGACATACCACGTTGCGAATATACCTCTCTGCTAACTATGCTGGTCCCAAGGTGACTCAGATCGGCAAGAAACGTGCTATCTTCGTCAATCTATCTACAATCACCCAGACTACGTCGTGTCCTCGCTGGGTAACGGGCAAGCCCACCACCAAGTCTATGGTGATGCTCTCCCACTTCCACTCTGGCACTGGAAGTGGTTGCAACAGCCCTGCAGGCCTCTGATGCTCAGCCTTCACCTGCTGTCACACCAAACACTGCTGCACGAATTCACCTACATCCTGCTTCATTCCCCTCCACCAAAAGTCGCGTCTTAGATCATGGTACATCTTTGTGTTCCCAGGATGTATGGTGAACCTGGAACCATGTGCCTCAGTTAGGAGCTCTCTCAACAACTCCTCGTCCCTGGGAATGCACAACCGTCCCCTCATGTGCAGCACCTCGTCTGTAAAGAAGTCTCCAGGGTCCCCCGATAGTACTCTGTCACGCAACGATTGCAGGTACGGGTCTGCCATCTGTCCTGTGATGATGCAGTCTATCAACTTTGGCCTCATCTGTCGTGTCACAGTCACTGCCCCACAATGCCCCAGTAACTCTAGGGGTCGCCAACTGCCCATCTCCTCCATGAGTCTCCAACTCTGTGCTTGTAAACTGGCTAAGTGGGCGGGCACCTTCTAGCTTAAGTCATTAGCCACCACATTGGTCTTCCCCGGATGGTAGGAAATGCTACAGTCTCCTTCAGGAGCTCTAGCCAACGTCTCTATCTCATGTTGAGCTCCTTCTGATCAAACAAGTACCTGAGGCTCTTATAATCCGTGAATATCTCAAAGGTTTCACTGTACAGGTAGTGTCTCCAAGTCTTCAACGCAAAGACGACAGCTGCCAGCTCTAGATCGTGGGTAGGGTAGCTATGCTCATGGGGCTTCAGTTGCCGCGAAGCGTAAGTAACAACGTGACCCTGCTGCATGAGCACACCCCCTAACCCCTACAAAGAGGCATCTGTGTACACAACGAACTCGCCACTGCTGTCCAGAATGGTAAGCACAGGAGTCGAAGTCAGCCTCTCCTTCAACTCCTGAAAGCATGCCTCATAAGCGTCTGTCTAAGAAAAGGGTACGTCCTTCCGGGTCAACTGTGTCATAGGAAGTGCAATCTACGAGAAACCCCTAATAAACCGCTGGTAGTAGCCTGTCGGTCCCAAGAAACTGTGGATCTCTGTCACTGTACGTGGTCTCTCCCACCTGAGCACTGCCTCTACCTTGGCTGGGTCCACAGCCAAGCTATCCCCTTAAATCACATGACATAGGAAGGTCACCTGCCTCAACCAGAACTCGCACTTGCTGTATTTGGCATACAGCCTATGTTGTCTCAATGTGTCCAAAACCATCCGCAAGAGCTGTCCGTGCTGTGCCTGATCTCGAGAGTAGATGAGCACATCATCGATAAATACCACCACGAACTGATCCAGATATGGTCTGAACACCCGGTTCATTAAATCCATGAAAGCAGCGGGGGCATTGGTCAGCCCAAATGGCATGACCAAAAACTCATAATGTCCGTACCGAGTGTGGAAGGCTATCTTGGAGACGTCAGTCTCCTTGATCCTCAACTGGTGGTAGCCAGACCTCAAGTCTATCTTGGAGAAAACCGTGGCACCTCGCAACTGGTCAAACAGATCATCAATCCTCGGCAACAGATACCTGTTCTTGATGGTGACCCTATTCAGTTGTCTGTAGTCTACACAAAGGCGTAGGGTACCATCCTTCTTCACAAATACTACCGAGGCTCCCCATGGAGACGCACTGGGCCTCACAAAGGCCTTCTCCAGAAGGTCCTGCAACTGGGACTTGAGCTCTCGTAGCTCATGTGGTGCTATCCTGTAAGGTGCTGTAGAAATGGGGTTGGTCCTCGGTACCAGTGAGATCTCGAACTTGATCTCACGCTCAGGCGGTAGTCCTGGCAGCTCCTCCAGAAACACGTCGGGGTACTCTCTGACCACAGGAATACTCTGAAAGTCTGCCACAGGACTAGGCTCTGCCACTACACAAGCCAGAAAGCCCTCACACCCCTAGCCCAAAAGTCTCGCCACCCGAAGTGCAGAAATACACCTGAAGCCTCCGTCCACCGGCTATTCGTGAAACTCAAAAGAAGGCATCTTTGGTATGGAGAAGACGATCTTCCTCTCAAAATAGTCCACCAAAGCGTGTTAAGCGGACAACCAGTCCATCCCCAGAATCACACCAAAGTCCTCCATTGGTATCACAATCAGATCAGCGGGGAGGCTGTGTCCCCCAACACGGACCTCATAGCCTGTGTAAACCTCCTTAGCTACAAACAGCTGACCACCCGGACCTCTGATCACAAACGGATTCTCTAACAACACAGTCCTGTCCCAAACTGACAGCAAAACTAGCAGCAACAAAAGAGTGCATGGCGTCGGAATCAAAAAGTGTGTAAACAAGACTGCTGGAAACTGTAACCATACCTGCCACCACTGAACCTGAAGCTTTGGTGTCTCTATGTGTCAGGGCGTTAATACACCCCTCAACTTTAGGTGCAGAAGAAGCAGCCACATTGTGTCGGATGGGTAACCACTAGCCGGTACCCTCCCCTTGACTGCTGTCCTCCCCCACGCGCCTGGGAACCACGGCCTCCTGCTCGTCCTCTAGTGCTTGGTGTGGGGAGCATCTGCTGACCTCCAGCCCTAGACAGGCAGTCCCTCCTGATGTGGCCCGGCTGGCCACACTGGTAGCAAAGGGGAACTCGACTCCCGCCCTCGGTAGGTCCCTGCTGACGGCTGGGCGGGGGTCCAATGCTGGTGGCTAGCCCCTGTCGAGGGCCCTCAAAGGCCACTGACAGCCCCGCAAAGCAAGACGGCTCTCCTGCGGGGCCACGTGCCTCCTCTCTCGTCAGCCCTGCGAGTAGTCTGGCTGGTAGGGCCTCTTCTGTCCGCTATCAGTGTCACGTGCGGCCGGGTTGGTCTCCTCATATGTCATACCTGCCTCCACCACCCTTGAGAACGTAGGCAGCTTTAGGGGTTTGACATACCCCCGAATAGCAAGCCAGAGCCCCTCGGTGAACCTCCACAGGCGCTCCTCCTCAGTAGCTATAGCTATCGTGGTGAAAAGAGACAGCTCCAGAAAACACGTACGATATGCGCTCACGGCCATCGTCCCCTGGCGGAGAGTGTGGAACTCCCGCCTCCTCTGATCTTTCCACGTCTGGGGAAAGTACTGCTCGCAGAAGTGGGTGACAAACAGGTCCCATGTCGGCTCGGCCCTCTCCTGACCTCTGACCGCCCTCCACCACTTGTGTGCCACGCTCTCCAACTGGTATGTGGCAAAGGCCACGTGGCACTATACAGGGGGGCGGAGGGTGTCAAACAGCTTCTTGATCTGCTCGAGCGAGTCCTCTACCTTGGTCGGGTCCTCATCCCCTTTGAAGGAGGGGGGCTTCAGCTTCCGAAATTGTCCGAAAAGCTCGTAATGGCGTTGAAGTGGGGAAACTGGTACACCTCCAAGCGAGGAGGGCTCATGCTCGGAAGTGTCAGAGGACGATGGGGGCGGTGGAGGGCCACCCCCTCCCCCACATCCAGCGTCGCGTCTGTCTCGCGGTCCCACAGAGGAATCCCCCTCCATGTCCCCAGGGAGAGGCGCCCGAGGAGGCGGGTGGAGTCCCTCTCGCACAATCTCTCGTATCAGCTGGGCGAGGTCCTGGGCCTGAACGCCCGGAAGTAGTGGTTGGTCCACTGAGACGTCGGGCTCAACACGTCCGCCCCTCTGACCTCGTCCTTGGCCGTGTCCGCGGCCCACCTCAATGACTCCACGTTGAGGCATCTCCTGCAAGGAGACGCGAACAATAGAACAGGAAGACATCAATTCTAAGTGACATTCAACAAAAGAACCTCAGAACAGATGTCAAAAGGTACTTGTGGTGGTTACTCTAGTTACAAGCATGTGAATTGGTTATTCTCAAGCTAGTTGGTTCACTTCTCGGGACGACCTTGCTCTGATACAATCTTGTTACGACCCGGTTCCCGAATCCCTACAGGACACGAGATCGGACCGACTCAACTGATCCCAAGACCCAGTTGTCCAACGAGAAAGTAACCAAAAAGTAGGAAAGTAAACCACATTCACTATGTTAAGCAACTAACAGTAACAAAAGTACAGCAGTAAAGAAGTAAAACTACTACAGTACACACCACCACAACAATATAAAGTAAACGGGTACAGGAATATAAAGTACAAAATGTCAGAGTACAGAGGTGCAAGAACTAATCACTACAACTGAAAAAGGAGTACAACAGAAAGCTATAACTACTGGGCTCTACTGGGCCCAGCACCCTCTGCAGCCGTAGGCTCTGACTGCTCAACACCTGGACTTGAAATGGGGTTATGAGTACAAAACGTCAGCGAACGCTGAGTAGAGTGGCAACCAACTAACTAAAGTAGTAAAGGTGGATAGGTAGTAATTGTTTTTCAATTTCTTTCTTTGTTTAAATAATTATTCTTTCTTTCACCACTTGGTTTATTTATCAGGTCTCTTTCTTGATCTCGAATGTTCCTTGTGGGAATGATCTTGATTGCAGTCTTTTCCGAAGAGTAAAAGTCACACGTGGTGCTCTCCTGGCCGGGAGGGTCCCTCGTGGTGGTTCTACACCCAGTCAACCACCCCAAGGTCACGGACAGACGTAACGGTGACTACGGCACGCACGATAAGGGTATGGGTAGCTACCCCACACTGGCACGTGATCAGTCGTTTCCATTAGCGGGTGCGCCCAAAGCACAGCACGGAACTAGTATAGGGCATAGCCCTCTCAGTAATAGGGGTCTAGCCTCTAAGAACCAAACAGGGGTCTCGCCCCTCCATAGTCCGCGCACCCTCGCCTGACTACCCTGGTTTGCCCAGTGGGCCTAACAAGTCGGTGTAGGGCGGCTAGCTGAACCCCGGGCCCCGTGCGGTTGCTAGCTCTCTCCCTACAGTAGTATCTCTCCCCGGTACAGTGCATGTGAGGGCTAAGAAGTCAGTATAGAGTGGCCAATCCAAACCCTCGGGTCCCAACCCAAGGGTGGCTAGCATCGCTCTGCTCTAAACAGGGGGACAGTCTCTCTCCTTGGTAATCCGTACTCAAGGGCTAGCTCACTTCCCCACTCACATTCCCAGTTCCATTCTATATCAGGTTTCATCATTTCTATTTCCATTCTCAGGTTATACACATGCAGCTGGTAATTCTATCATTCACATTTCTATATTCAGGTTATTCACAGGTAGTTCGTGTTTCCAACATTCACCTTTCCATTTCCAAATTATATACATGCAGCTCATATTATGTGTGCGACAGGAAATTACATTCAACAGTTGTCTAGCACAAGTACTACATAATTCATTGGCAACTGTTATTTATTTACAGGCAATTGTTATCATTCTATCTACTCATTCAAAACCGCAATCCATTCATTCAATACAGACATTCTAGTATTTCTAGTCCTAGGATTCATGCCACATCCTAGGTTCTAATCATTCATTCCACACATGCATTTAGGTTTTAATTAAATTAAGGGGAAGCCACTCTACCAGTAAACCCAGGAGTAATGGGGGCATGAATGGTAGGCTCACGTGCCTCAGCAAGCTTCGAACCCACAATGGAAACCAGTCCTATCACAAGGATCAATCACAAGAGAATACTTAGAACAATATAGAAAGTCTTCTAACAAGTAGAGGAATTCATACGGGAAACATCGGTATCTTAATTATGGAAATCGAACCTCAAACAGACCCTAAACAGGTCAAAAATAGTGTTTCTGACTCAAATCAGACGTCTGGAACAACTTCCAGACATCTTAAAAGTGTCCAGTGCCATACCTCAAGTCCTGTGCCACTCCTCAGGCATCCAAGAACTCCACTGGACCGTCTGGACCCAGTTCCAGACATTCGACCACCTCTCCGGACATCTAGAAGTGCTTCTCGTCGTTTGGTAGGTCACCCAGACATCTGAAATGCATGGGAGGGCATGTCCCTCACCTTCCCGAAGCGAATCCTGCTCGCGAAAATCGAATCTTCTCAAATCGGGCATGAAACAGTGCATCAGCGGAGTAGCCTACATGGTCATATCCGCAAAGAAGATGTACCTTCGCGAGGCCTCCTTCTCAGACGTCTGGCACCACCTCCAGATGTCTGCACCATCGTCTAGAGGTCACGCAAGACATCTGATTCTGGGAAAATCCCAGAACCCGAACCTGCTTCCGCCCCCTCACGCCGTGCGTGGCTGCACCGTAACCTCTCGCCTACTGCTCTGGCGGCAGCAGTGTCGGGGAGGATCTTCCCGACGCACTCCTCCACCTTGCGCACTCATCGCTCTGGCCATGAGCTCACCAGTGAGCTCCCATGCGAGCTCGCAAGCTTGCTCTCCTCTCCTTCTCATGCTGCTCCTCTCCTCTCACGCCGCTCCTTCTCTCCGCTGTTCTCGCTCTGCTGCTCTCGCTGGAGGAAGGAGGAAAGTGACTAGGAAGTGGGGGTGGAATGAGGGAGAGGAGGGGGGATTATATAAGGGTGTGGGTTTAGGGTTTTCGTCGGGTGGAAGGAGAGAGAAGAAGAAAATGAGAGAAGTGTATTGTCTGCATGCAGCACGCGCGCAGATGCGAGCTTGTACACGAAATTTTTGATTTTCAGACATTTGGGAATGAGTCCAGATGTCTTACAAGACGTCTGACCTAAAGTCCGGACGTCTTAAAAAGGCTTAACAATACGGGTCTTAACAATACTCAACCTTATCATCATCTTCCTCGGGTTGCCACCTTTCTTTATCCAATGCATAGCTACTTTCATATGTATCTTCCTCCCATTTAAGGCATGGATCTCTCAAGGAAGTGTCATCTAATGGGGAGATTTCAAAATCTATCCTTGAAAAGTAGCTATTCTCCCTTACATAATCCCCAAAATTTCCCTCCAACTTAAAGTGTACCTCTCCCATGGGAGATGCATCTATTGTAGAGGGGTGTACATCATCCTCAATGGGGTAGATTGGGTGGCTAATTTCATCTCTTTCTTGTTGGCCTGCTTTCGAAGATTCTCCTAACAATTCAATCATTTTGTCATGCATTTTCTGTATTTCCATCTTCAAGGAGGAGAGGTCATTTCTATTATGAGAGAAGTCAGGCTTAGGCTTATAGTATCCAAGAGTGTCTGTCCAACCATTATAATTATTCAGGGAGGGTGGGTTGGGTATTTCTATGGTGTGTGGGATATTGGGCAAAGCAAATCCTACTCCTAGGTTCTGCTCACTGATTTGGGGCTTAACCAGGCCAATACTCCTATAATAGGAGTAAAACGGATCCCAATGATTGTCATTATGTCCATCAAAGGATGGACCATCTCGGCGTATGGGATCAAAGAGTACAGAGTGGGGGTGAGGGTGTGGGCAAGATGTGAAAGGATGAAAATCCATGTGGTCCATTCTAACTCACACCTCAATCAGAATTCCCCAAGCAAAACACAATTCAAAAAGGACTTTTTAGGTCTTTCCCAATTTAGGCTTTTGATTTTAAGTTAGATTGTATGTGACAATACAATTTGTTCAATCAATTTACGCACTTATTGTCGACCTACAGCTCGCCTAAAAAGACCTAGTTGGCACTTAGGTGTTCTTCCCTAAATCTCAAATGGTAGAGCAACTCCAAAGACAGAAGATTGAGGGATGCAAGTAGGCCTAAGCCTTCCTTTGAAGGTGTGCTTTTGCGGTGCTTCTCAACTACCCCCAAAAATTCGTGACAGGGTATCCCTCTCTTTGGATTTACAGAACCTTTGATCTCAAGTTTCGAACACTTCAGAATTCAATGATAGGAGGGCTCTTGTCCTAGTACTTCCAAACCTAAGGAGTGTCTAAAAGCGTGCTGTGGTGCAAGAGAAATAAGTGTGCATACACCGCAAAATATTTTGAATTTTGTATTGCACGCCAAGTTTGAAAATCAAATCCTTGGTTTTTAAAATGTCCCTCCTTTAATTAGTCCTTTTTATAGAAAATATGTGACCACTTGTTAGATTTATTCAATACAGATTAGGTGGTCTTGAAATTAGTCCAAATGCAATGCGTGATCAAGAATAGGATGCAAAGTAACAGAATGCGTACCTTGCTTCCAGCAAGCAACGATGCGAGAATGCATGCAATGCAGAGAAATAAATCTAGAGGCTGCTCATACAGACCTAAATGGTTCATCCTAGGGGCAGGCAACTTCTAGTAGACAACTCATTTTTTTTGTTTTTATTTTTTTTAGCTACTTATGCACAAGCAAATAAAGGGTAAACAATCCACAAAATAAATTAAAAACCTAAATCTAAAGAAAAGGGAATAGGCTCCCAAAAATTACCCAACATGGGCCTAAAACAAAATCGGGGAACAAACCCCTCAACTGTACCCTAGAACAAGGGTTTCAAACCAAATGTGCAATGAAAAATTAAGTCTAAAGTCTTAATTCTACTCTAATCAAATCAGCGACTAAATGTGCGGAGATGATCGTCGTGTCCTCGTCCTTCCCCTCCCTTGCAAGGTAGCTCGATCAATTTCTCCTCTGGTGTCGTCAAGGGTCACCTCTCACGATGGCTGGTGTGATTGTGAGTTGTAGAATGTATGTCGCAAATCATTGCACTCACCTTAGAAAAAAAATTTAGAGTTAAATATGATTCAAAATTTAAACCAATGTGAACGAATGAATGAGTGAATGCGATTTAATTAAGCCTATTGCCTCCTCGGCAATGGCATCATTTGACAAATCGATTCTTCGCTTTTAAAGTCATTTGTCACATAAAATGACGCGTCGTTTGTAGTTCTATGTGGTGGAAAAATCGACCAATCAACAATTAATATAACCACTCAATTAGGAGCAGGTCGTGTCCACAGGGAGGCAAATGCCTATTTAAACTCGCAAGGGTCAAAAACCGATGTTCACTATTAATTTAGTCAAGAAACCAACTCAAAATCACTTTCTGATTAGGTAAATAATAAGTGTTAATGCTGAAATAACAATTTTGCACAACTAAAGAATATATTTTGCAATGTAGACAATGGCACAAAATGTAATTATTAATAGGGGCTTTACTGTAGCAAAACAAGGGAAATTCTTCCCCTTGTCCGTGCACGAGGAGGGAATGGCCGGAGGTGTGAAGCTCGAAGGTGGATCTCTAGACCAAGGGCTCCGTGATGGCGATCGCAGCGAAGTGCGAGGCGCCCCGAGGTGGCCGGACGGTGGTACGGTGGAGGTGGGTTCTAGTGGCTGCTGAAGGGCTTCACGCGATGGACGCGTAGGTCGTGCGGGCGTGCGCGGGTGAGGCTGAGCTCGGTCGCAGCTGTTGCTGCTGCTTGCTGTAGGCCGTACGTGGGGAAGCGCTGAAGGCCGCAGCTATTGCTGCTGGATGCTGTTGGTTGCACGCTGCAAGAGTCGACGGCGTGCTGCAGGGAGTGCAGCGGAAGTGCAGTGCGCTCTACACGCGCGGCTGGAGGGCGTGCGGGCGGAAGTGCAGTGCTCTCTATGCTCGTGGCTGGAGGGCGTGCGGGCGTGTGGTTGGAGGCAATGGCTGGTGGCTGGTGGACACGTGGTTGCTAGGAGGAGGACATGGGGCTGCTGCTGGATCTGGTTGAGAGGCGTGAGAAGACAGTGGCTGGTCTCCGCCTGCGCGTGCGAGGTGATGCACGATATGGAGTTGGCAGAGCGCTGTTGATGCGCGTGGGATGGCGTGTTGTCGGGTTTATTTTTAAGGTGAAGGGAAACAGAGGAAGAAGAAGAAAGAAGATATGGGGCCAAGCTTCAGACATCCGGGAAACTTCCCGGACTTGTTAACTGACGGGGGAGATGAAGATGTAGGGCATGGAGTTGCGATAGCTGCGGTGGTGGTTGCTGGTGATGGCGGTGAAGGTGGTGATGTTGATTCTGGTGAGGCACGGTGATGGAAGCGTGGCCATTAGGGACACACGCTCACGATGTTGGCACAAGTCCACCGACTTTGCGTGGCAAGCTGTCACCTCGCCGGCCCACGGTGTGGTGGAGCTCGGCCTTGGAGACCACGGTGGTGGAGTGGGGCGGTGTCTCCCGGTGCATGGCAGCCTCCCTCTCTTCCATATCCTCATCGAGGAGACCAGATCCACTTTTGGTGCTACTCCTTGATTGGGCTCTTCACTGCGGTAGCTGGAGGAAGAAATGTAGCCGTTGCTCATAGAAGAAGAATAAAATAAAATATTATGGTTATTTATATACAAACCCTCAACTTTTATGTTAACTTAAAATAATGCATGCAATGCACCTAATTGGTTAACTAATTAAATGAATGCAATTCTAGGTTAATTCTAAATGCATTTAAATATGAATGCAATGCATGAATTATGTAATTAAATCAGAAATATGAATTAATCTATTTACATCCTAATTTATGCTAAATAAATGTTAGAATTAACTTAATGTCTAGGCACTTAAATACTCAAATAGCCCACAAATATGGGCTAATCAATTATCCTTCCCACATCTTTTTCGTGTGTGGCTACTTTGGATGATTCACTTAATTTGGCACAGTAGCTGAGGATGGGGTCTTCAATTGACGACCTGGAAGCCTTCCTGGATCGTCTCCACTTGGCCTGGGAGTTGCATCAGGTTGTCTCGATGCTGGAGGAGCTCGATTGTTGTCGGAGATGGTGGCAGCGACCGCAAAAGGTAGTAGACACCTGAAACAAGCATACGGGCTTGAAAGCCCCAGTTAACAAGATCATTAGCTTTGCTAAAGCATGGCAAAGATGATGGATGGTGTTTCGTGGAGGATGGCAACATGTAGAGGTTTGCAAAGGTCGGAGGAGGAGCGCGAAGGTGGGTGAGTTCGGTGGAGTGTTTGGATGGGTGGAACGACGAATAGGTAGAGGGGTTTTGTGTGTGGAGGTATGGCGGAGCTTATGAGGGTATTGGTGAGGCGTGTGGTGCAGTGGAGTGTCCAGGAAGCCTCGCCGGAGGTGTGGCCAGAGATGGAGAAGATGACGGCATGTGGTGGTGTCGGTGGTCAAATTGAGGGTTTAGATAGAGGAGAGTAGAGGGAGGAAGAAACGTAACTAATCCTAAACTAACAGTCGAAAGGGGAGGATAGTCCTTACCGGTGGGATGCCAGACTCGAAGAAGATGAAATCTCCCGGGGGGGGGGGGGGGGGGGGGGGGGGAGAAGCGGTGATGACGAGGGGAGGTAGGCGACGCTCGATGGTATTGCGACATGCAGAGGAATGAGAGGAAGAATTTCCCGCCGGCTATTGTCTATGATGGCGAGCGAAGAAGGTGGTCGAAGAAGGTCGCTGGAATTGCTGGAGGTGGAGGTCGGGGAGAAGAGAAGGGGATTCTGACCTCCAAACCAAGTTAAGGATGTAAGGTTGTCCCTGAGGGTCCTTTATAGGGTATTGGACGAGCTTCCAAGCTTGGAAACAAGCTTGTAAGCTTAAGAAATCAGGGATTAAGACTCTTGATTTCAAGGAGTTTGCATGGGCTTCTTGGCCAGATTTGGGATCTAGAATTTGGTTTAGTTGTTTAGGGATGACCTCAAGATCATCCTTGGAAGGGATAGATTGAGAAATCAGGGAGGTATCCCTGATTGAAGCTCAGTGGTCGTGCATGTTTCACATGTTAGAAATTGAGGTTACAAGTAACCCGTCGTCGTAGTTGAAAAACACGTCGATCAGATAAAATTTATACCGAAACTCCAAGGGAGTCCCAGGTCGAACACAGGGAGGCGACGTTTACTTTATGTGAAAACTGCGTTTCAATTCTTTTTGTTTTGTTATTTTAGGGTTTTGTTATTTTTTTGTGTTTTTGAAATAAAAGACAAGCAAATGAATCACAAGATAGAGATGTGGAACAAATCTGATATATATTACTTCCAATGTCAATTACAAGAAACTATGAAAGCATATAAAGAGAGGGAGGTGAGAGGAAATCTCCCGAATTGGCTGTTCGGGGAGACGATGGCGCCTGGTGGAAGCTCGGATGAAGGAGGTGAGGAGCAAGACGATGGAGGTGAGATACTGGAGGATGTCGAGTTGAGGAAAGCTTTGGCATAGCTCCGGAATGGAGGTGAGAAGACGGAGTTGATCTGCTATCGGAATGGAGGTGGGAGGACGGCTCCAAGGTGACCTATGAAGGGAGATGGGAAGTTGGAGGAGTATTTGGTGGGGTAGAGTTTCGCTACACTAATAGGCACCTTGGGAGCTTGAGAACAAGCTTTAATGGAGCGTTGGTAGGCTTGCTAGAGCTTGGGAGTAGGTGGGAGTAGAGTAGGTAGAGATGGCTTGGAAGGGAGGGGGTGTAGGTCCCTTTATAGTGGAGGAGAAGAGGCTGAAAATGGATTAAAGGACCTTTAGCGACCTCTAGACCATCGCTGGAAACATTGCTGTAGACAGCTTACCTCCACTCATGCCCTTAGTTGGCTCTGCTGGCTTGAAATGAAATAGCGACGGCTGTAAGCATTGCTGTAGGTTAGCCCAGCTGTTGCTAAAAGCTGGCGCCAATCGCCCTTGTGCCCGCGCCGCGCTGCCCCGCTCATCACGTGCGCTGACCGTGCACCCCTGGCTGTGTGTGCGCTTGCTTTGTGCTGGCGTGCGCGCTTGCCATGCGTTGGCGTGTGCAAGTGCGCGCACTGCATTGCGCTGGTTCTGCCGCTCCATGCGCCCGCCCAATTACGAATTGGAGGGGCTACGGGGATTCGAACCCGCACCCTCCTTTTGCAAACCAACGCTCCCACCATTGTGGCAAACCTTTCCTTGTGTCGTGTGGAGTGGCTTGGTGCATCCGCTTCCCATCTGTTGGATCTTGATCCAACGGTTAGGATTGAAGGGTGCGGATGACGGAGTTGAGTAGTGCTGCTGGCCGGTGTTGGCCGGCCTGGATGGCACCACGTGGCGCCATTTGGGCTGTCCATCTTCTTCTTCTTGTAGAGGGTGCTACGGTGCTCAGATCAAGATGATTCCCGCGATGCCGAACTGTGATCGTCGCTCCGGATCCATCCGTACGGTCGAATTTTCCATCCGAAACCTGTATGGATGTTGCATTGCCCCCTGGCCATATAAAATGAAAGAATTAATATATAAAATATACAACTATCCTAAATGCCCTGTAATGGATGTTATGCAATATTTATAACATGATATGCAATGCTAAGCCTAGGAACTATCAAAAATAAGCAATTTATCATGAATTTATGTGTGTTCATCACTCGGCACCTTTGGGTTCACATGGTCATGGCGGCAGAGTCTTAGATGTGAAGGTGATGATAAAGTTAGGGGGGTCTTTGCAATAGATTTCGAAAGCTAGGGGTTTAAGTGAGAGAGAAAGAGTCTGATTGGACTGAAATGCAAACTAGGTCAAGACGGTCTTTGATTAGGCCCAAATTTTGGTACAAACCTAATTTTGACCCAAGGAATCTAATGATGAAGTTGGATTTTGGTTTTGACCAAGTTTGATTGGGAAATTTACGTAGAAACTCAAATTACAATAACTTCCTACTTGAGACTCTGTTTTAGGTCAAAATGGGTTCCAATGGTCAAATCAAAGATACCAAACCTTCTAGAATATTTTTGTATGATTTTCATAAGGTTTAGGTGAATTTTATCCTGACTAGAACCTTAATTAATTAAGCGGGTTTGAAATTAGGGTTTCGGCTATCCATTAATTCTCGAAATGCATGAAAAATCCGTTTCTATCTGTACAGACCCTCTTATTAGACATTTATGACCATTTATCCTTTAGTTAACCCCTAGGAAAATCCATGGTTATTCTGCATTTAGGATATGATGTTAAAACTACAGATTTACCCTTGATTTAATGTATTTTTCTCAGAAAGAATATGCAATGAATTACGACTCTCTAGCGGTTATGTAGGAGTAGTTTTCAATTGATTCTGACTAATTAAAGTTAGTTATGACTGATGATGATGTTATCATCACCAAGAACTCATTCAATTGAATTCACATCAAATTCACTCATTTTCAATTAATCGTTGTGAGAAGAGGAGTGATCCCTTGGAGGAGAATTGGCGATTTCTCTATGATTTTGTTGACAAAATAATGTGTTTTAGTGGTTTTGGGAAGCTCTTTCAATTCTATGTTACTATAGTCTTCTTTAGTGGGTAGCAATGTAAGTTAAGGAGGAATTTATCCTTTTCTAGTTCATTCAGAAAACTATATGCAATAGATTTTTGTGATTCTTCTTCGATTATGATTTGTATATTGCTTCCTAGTTTGAATCCTTACTTTGGGGGGTGGGGTGCTTGCATACCAAAACTTGGATGTTTATCCCTTTCCTTGACTCTTTATAGGATGACAACGAAGTTTAATGGAAATTGTTGGATTTGTAACTCGAGCTTCGTGTTGCACGAACGATTCGCCTAGGACATTACGAAAGAATAATAAAGTGAATGTTTAAAACTTGGTATGGGAATTGATTCGATGTCCAAAAAATCAACTAAACATCCTAATACTGGAATCACATGAGAACTAAGTTTTTCCTATTTTGGGGTCCCACGAGATAGAGATTATACTTTTGTAGGTGACATAGAGCAACATCTCACCAGTGTTTAGGAAATCAACCGCCTAGGCTAAGTAGGTGCCTGCATAGGTGTCAGCGGACCCCTCCCAGAATCAAGTAATGTGGGGCGGTCCTATAGTCGGGTCTAAATGAGTAGGCGGCCCAAGTAGGTGTTTATTCAGGTATATACTCACCCGATTTCAAAATAGGGCTATTAGTGGGCCCTTCTCCAAAAAACCCAACCCAATCACAAAATCCCCACACCTACCCCTAATACCCCTTTCTGTCTTGATAGTAACCCTGATACCACTTTCCCCTTCCATGAAACCCTCGCCTCTCATCATAAAACCCATCGTCCCCCACTGGTCCACCAAAAACCCATTACGCGAGGTTGTGAGAGATGTTGAAGGTCTTTGTTCAGTCGACGATGAGGATCTTCTCTTGGGAACAATGATGAGGAGCAACTTTGGCTGGTGATGGTGGCGAGCATCCTCTTCAGATGGAGGCAGCACTGACAAGCTTCTTCAACTTGCAACGACGGTGAGGATCTTCTTTTGGTCAGCAGTGGCAGCAAGCATTTGGTTGGAGCTCAACTTAGGTCCAAGCTCTTAAGGTAGATGATTTTTATTTGAGAGATTTCTTCTTTTTAGGTATTATTTGACATGATGTCTAGTACACTTTATTTTTTTATTTTGATTTACATCTAATTGATTTAGATTTCATTTTAGATTTTTGAAATAAAAAAAAAGTTTTGGGTTGATTTAAAGTTTTTAATTTAGTTTTCATTTTAGCTTCTTGATTTAGTCTATTATTTTTGTTCATTGATAATAGGTTTTGATAGAATCAATGATCGATTCATTAAGTCAACTAGTTTCTGATAGTGCATCCACCCTGAGTATGTCATTTTATGTTCCAGAAGGATCTAATGATCCAAGTTAGACATATGCTTATCTTCAAGTGAAGACCGACCTGAAGACGGTGACATGTTGACCTTGTGGCGAGGTGGTGAAGGGGAGGATAAATAGAATGAAGAAACATATTTCCTATTGATGAGAGCCTCATCATGAACTCTAACTAGCACACTTTGACCTAAATAAGTATACAAAAGCTCCTACAAAACCTAAGTGAAAGCCTAAATCAAAGAACTATAAATTTGAGTATAAAGCAACTCATAAGGGGTAAAACTACAATTTTATGAATGCAGTACACAAATAGAATGTCTAAGGGTCTAAACATAGGTCAAATTGGCTTAACAAGAAAGAAAGTGGGATGATTTGATCTAAAAAGGGTTATAGCAATTTCTAGGAATTAAATGGCATTCTATAACCTAAAAGAAACCTGCTTTAATTCACTAAGTTCCAGGCAAGATAGAAATCAATTAAACCTTCTAAAATTCATGAAAAAACATCCCCTAGGGTTTAGAACATTCAATTTGGCCATTGGAACCTATCTTGACCTAGATTGAGAATCATACCCAATTTTTGACCTAATTTGGGTTTTTGTGCAAATTGACCGATCAAGCGTGGTCAAACCTAAAATCAAACTTCACCATTTGATTTCTTAGGTCAAAATTAGGTTTGTACCAAAATTTGGACCTAAGGAAAGGCCATTTTGACCCACTTTACAAATTGTTCCTCAAGAATTACTTTTTGACCCTTAACTTTTTGAACCCTTGCACTTTGCCCCCAGCTTTCCCTTCATTCTTTGCAAAATGGTCCCTCTGCCACCCTGCGCAACTGCCCATGCCTCCAGCGACTTTACGCGGAGGATGGCGCGACGCAGCGTATGGGGACCGGCCCCAGAAACGAGAGGGGGGTCCCCTGCGTCGTCCTCTTCTGCATGGACCCCCTCCCATGTCCTGCCAATGCCCATGCCTCTCGTGCGAATGCACGAGAGGAATGGGTCTCTTCTTCAGCCATTCTCCGGTAAGTTGCCCATGCTTCCTCCTCGAGATCTTCTCTGCCCCAACACCTATTTAAGAAGCGGCTGGGGCTGCTGGTTTCAGCAAGCCTGTTTTGGCCGAAGAAAACCCCCAAACTTTGTCTCCTCCTCCTTTGGTCATTCGCCCGCAGGCTCCAGTGACCCTTCTCCTCCTCTCTCATCACCCTGCCACCATACCAGTGGCAGGGATAGCTTCGCCGTCGTTCGTCGGGCCTTGCCGTACCAGCAGGCACCCTCCAGTCTCTCTTCCTCGTCGTCGTCATCTTTCCCACAGGGTGTCGTCTCTGGCAACGACAGAATTGAGCCGTCCGCCTCCTGCCCCCGTTCGTCCGCTTAGCTAGGTAAAAGCTCTTCCGCTTCCTCCCCTCTTTATTTCCCCCTTATCAATTTTGAGTTTCGATCCCTCGACTACCACTACCACCACCATCAGTTCCACCTCCAACCACCAACTCTGGCGAGGCCGCTCCACCTCCACAGGCCGTCCCACCCCTCGCTGACAAGTCCATAAGCATCCCCTCACTCCACTCAACATTTCCCCTCACTCACACCTCCACTCCACTCACCCAAACACACCCCCGAACACACCACGCCACCCATTGCACCACCTTCTCCGTGACACGGCGAAGCTACCCAAGTGCTTTGATAGGGCCGCGAGGCCATTTTGATGCTTTCAGGTTCCGACGCCCCTCCGCCATTGGAGCAGAGCTTGAAGCAAGCTTAAAGTGAGCTCCAGACTTCACCAGCTTCAGGTGGATATCCCAGGTCACGCGGAACATCCTCGCGCACGACTCCAGTCCACCAATTGAAGCCGCAACCCCCTGCAGCTTCGCAATCAGAGGGAACACCTGCTGCTGCAGCGCGCGCGAAGCTGGTGGGACATTTAGTCCCACCTCGTAAACTCAGAGGTACGCTGTGACGTTCAAATTGAATTTGTGCACTAGCCTATTCCCTTCTAGTAACACGGGGTGAGGTCCCTCGCCCACTCAGCCTGCCTCTTCCGCCACCACACCTACGTGGACCAGGTTGACCCATTTACCTTGCACTCCTCGCGCACCACCCACGCCGGTTCGCCTGGACCCGGGTGCACGTAACCCGACCTGAATACCCGATTGGATGGCTCTGGGAGAGCGAAGAGAGAAATAGAGAGAGAGTGCACGCGGGGAAGGGTAGGGGTAGGTTTTGCGCTCGTGTGTGCGGGGAACAGGTAGGAAGAAGAAGAAGAGGAGCAGCGAGGACTCAGCCGTAAGGCACCCATAGCAGAGAAGAAGAAAGAAGAAGGCGGAGGAGATGAGCAGCTAAATAAGAAAAGAAGAAGAGGCCAAGGAGAAGCAGCAGCAGCCTCCAAGAGAAAAGAAAGGAAGAAGAAGAAGAGAGGGCGTGCACTATAGAAAAGGGGTTGATAAGGCATCTGATTCAGAGAATCAGACGTCCAAAAAAAGGAAAGGTAAAAAAAGAAGAGAAGGAAAAGAGAAAAGAGAAGAAGAGAATGAAAAGAGAAAAAAGAAAGAAGAGAAGAAAAGGATTTTTTTTGTTTTCTCTCTCTCTCTTAAATTTGTGTATTCCATAGTAAATTGTGAATTTGTTTGCTTCTAGAATCAAAGTGTGCTCCCTGAGTTCGACCTCGGGATATTTTAAATTTCGAGTAATAAATTGAAATAAACTGTTAATCGCTTTTCGCAATATACTGCAACGAACATAACTTTAAAATACCGCGAAACGAAGCAACCAGTTTTTGGCGCCGTTGCTGAGAGCAACGGCCATTCTAGAAGCTATTAATTCACAATTTCTGATTTACTACTGCCTTAATCTCTTCTCTTTTATTGTGTAGGCACTGGGAATCAAGAAGGAAACATGCAGCCGCACAACAACCACACCAAGGGATAGGTCATTTTCTATCCTCTCTTTTAAGCCCCTAAAATTCTAAAGAGGAAGAAAAAGAAAAACAATCTAGGAATTACCTGTCTTTCATACATAGTAAATCGCAAGAGTTGCCTGTTTTTTAATTTCAAGACATTCTATCTGTACATCCACTAAAGGTAATTAGGGCTAAAACCTTCTTGCTTGAGCCCTAATTATCTAATCTTGAGGCAACTAACTGGACCAATTAGAGCCAACCTAAGACTCAAAAGCTAGGGTTTTAGAGATACACTTTCTAATCAAGAATTGAAAATTCCCAAAAGAAGTGTGCCCAAGCCATTGCTTGAAAACATCTATTAAGAGAAACCCTAAGCAATCTGGCTCTTAAGTCACTTGAACCTTAAAAGACAGGACCTAATAAGCTCTCACAGGAACTAATAGGTGAAGTTGATCCCTTGGATCAACCAACCTTGAAATTAGGTCACTTTCTGCACTCAAAAGGATAAAGTTCAAGTGAAACCCTAAGCACCTTGATCCTAATTAAAAGTGGTAGACTTAAGAGGTCAAGGTCCCCATTCTGGTCTACCTGGAATCTCAATGACAAGAGAGGTCGGGTGGGGGAAACCCTGTAACCCGTGAGGACGCTCTATCTTGTAGGGGTCTTCGCGGGACTCACCCTCTCTGGCTACCCAGGTAATTCTCAGGTGGACGACCTTCCGATTAAGGGGTATCATCTGCCCCGAACCTCTATAGTCACCTAACATTTTGGGTGTCTTGATTGGGTCCAGCACTTGCTAACCTCATGCAATCCATCAGTGTATGTTTGGTAGGAGGTCCTTGAAACCTCCTCTAGAAATTCATTCTCCCCGAGGCCAAGCCTCGGTACCCTTGTTTAGGCAACAACCCCTTCACATAGACCTTTCTTCTGATTCCGAACCCAATTCACCTTCTTCTTCTACAATGGCTCAGCCTGTTGAGGAAGAGAATAATCTTGAGCACTAGCTCTTGTGACTTAACGATCTCTTCCAGAACTTCATGAACCCACCGTAGCGTCCCATGATGCAAGATCACTATAATCCCGCTGCGGTGGCAATTGAGCCTCGAGTCAGAATCCTGACTGGAGGACTTGATTTTGAGTTAAAGCCCAACATGATCCATGCCAGACCTAAATTCTATGGGCTTAACTCTGAAGATCCCTTCCAGCACATCAAACAACTTAAGCATCTGGCCCAGACCTTCGGGTCAGATGCGTAGAATCAAGATATCCTACTTATGAAGATGTTCTCTTTCTCCCTTATGGACAAGGAGCCCATTGGTATCAGACCTAGACCCATCCGATCAACACTTGGGAGGAACTTCAGTCCGAGTTCTTCCTCGTTGGTCAGACCAATGCCTTGCGCCATCAGATTACTCACTTCACGCAATAGACGGGAGAACCTCTTCATGAGGCATGGGATCATTTTCAGGATCTCATGAGAAAGTGCCTCCATCACTGAGTTCCTAAATGGGAACAAGTCTAGTCTTTTTACCAGGGACTTTGTCAGGATATTAGACTGTTCGTCAATGCAACTTGCGGAGGGAATATCATGGGTCAACATGAAGACACCGTGTGGGAGATTCTCGAGAATATGTGTGAGAACTCCATCAACAATGACTCCATGGGACTATTCAACAGGATGAATACCCGCGCAGCGACGAACCTTAGGGGAGCACACGAGACGTAGGACCTGTCCGCATCAGTCGACCTGGAATTAATGGCCAGTCGATTGGACAAGTTCTCTATTATTGAGAAGAAGGTGGACGAGCTGACTCAGCATTTGCAGCGAGCCACCTCTACGTAGAACTCCTTTGCACATCCCCCTCCCACACGGGAAACTATGCAGCATATTTTCCATCGACTTTCTCTAGGGATGGACTCATATCCACCCCCATCTGACTCTAGGACTGGAGGAACGCTGCGAGGACCTCAACGCCATCCAGAATGACCCTTTTTCCAATACCTACAATCCTGGATGGCATAACCATCCCAATTTCTAGTGGGTGGGAAATTCCCAAAATCCAAGACCACCCTTTCAGCCCCATCCACAAGCACCTCATCCTTATCAGCCGCCTCAGCCTCGGCCCAACCCCACTTATCCATCCGGGCCAAACCAAGATCAAATGTCCCTCATCCTCCAGACTTTGGCTGACATTCAGAGAATGAATGCGGCTATTCAAAAGCAACACAAGGATGAAATCATAGAGGTCTGAAATCAACTTGCCCAGTTGGCAAATTCTTGCCAACCAGGCACACTTCCTTCTCAGCCTCTACCTAACCCTAATAGCGTGCCGACCCAGCGGCGCGTTATGAACCCAAACCTGGGCCAAGCACACATGGTCTATCGGGCCCCTTCTATTCCTTCACCTGACAGGATGGAAACTTCAACCTCCTATGCTGGTTACCAACAGCAGCAGCCCATTCTACCAACCTCTAATCAGAACCAGGCAGGGCTAAATTTTGTAACAACCCATAGTGGTAAGGCAACCCAAGATCCACCTTATCCAGACCACCCTGGTGTAGACCCGGATAGGTTGTGTTAATATGGTGATTTAATCGTTGAAATGAGTATAGTGATTAACCTAAATCGAGCCTAACCATCTTTTTACAAAAATTTTTAACCTGGCCTACTTAATTTTATCTTGGTCACTTTTAGGCCTAGGGTCAAACTCAGGGAAGCGGGATTAGAGGTGAGCAAGTTTCTACGCCTTTCCTACAACGACTCTCTTCCGTTTGCTTATTATGTTTTTGGTGTTTTTCTATTTAAGATTTTTTTTCTGATAATTTTTATCCTTGAGGTACACCCTCAAAATCAGGTCCTTGGCTTTGAGCTAAATTAGGGTTCCAAAACTAGTCTTGCTATTCGCAAGACTGAGTACCTGCAAGACAAGGATTATCTTTTCTCTTTTATATATATATATTTTTTTTTATCTTTTTGATAGAAGGAAAGAGAAATAGAAATAAGATAAATATAGTATG
The DNA here is from genome assembly GCA_037157565.1 of Thalassia testudinum. NCBI lineage: Eukaryota > Viridiplantae > Streptophyta > Magnoliopsida > Alismatales > Hydrocharitaceae > Thalassia > Thalassia testudinum. Next base: position 16,789,791 of record JAZHRO010000062.1, on the reverse strand, counting down.
TGTATATATTATATATATAGGGGTGGGGATGGAGGTGGAAATGGTATGTAGCATGGTATCGAGTTGATCGTCGTTTTGGAAGATGCAACCAATAGGACGAAGTGCCACGTGGAGTGTAGGATGGATGGAAGATGTGTGCGGAGACGCTTTCTGTACGCGTGTATCGGGGAATATTAGCAACTGGTGCAGATATTCCCACGATACAACGTGTAGTAGGTGAAATGAAAAAAAAAAAAAAAAAATATGTATATGTATAAAATATATATATATATATATAGTTATAGATATGTATATATGTATCTAGATATATTAGTATAAGTATCTATGTATATAGATATATGTAGATAGATATATATATACATATATATGTATTTATAGTTATAGATATATATGTATATATGTATGTTTATTTGTATATATATGTGTGTATAAATATAGGTGTATATATATGTATATATATATATATAAGTATATATACTTATACTTAGTTGTATAGGTAATAATATATGTATAGATATATGTATGTATATATATATATATATACGTATATAAATATATATATGTATATATATATATATATATATATATATATATATATATATATATATAAGTATATAGTCGTGTACAAGTGAGTGGGTGTGTGTACGAGAGAGTGTGTGTGTGTATGTCTACGGGAGGGAGTGAGAGAGAGAGAGCATCTGCTGGAATGAAGAGGGCACGGCGAGTTAAGTCGTCCGGATGCTTCAGCCGACGTCTGATGGTGCACACGCAGGCGCAGGCGCGTAGGCACGCGAAGATGCGCGCGCACGCTAGAGGGAGCGGGCGCGAGGGAGGGACTGCAGCGAAGCGCACTGCGGATCGCAGCGCACCGCGCTGCACACTGAGGTGAACGTGGGTGAAGAAGCAGGCGGGTGCAGACGTGAGCGCAGGCGATGGAGCGGGCGCGGGCTGGAGGTGGTTGTGGCGTGGAGTGAGAGCGCACGGTGACCGGATAAGTGAGAAACTTTCTGGTCACATCACTGTAGCCACAGTGTCACGCTCTCTAGCGTGAATAGTGGCTACAGTGCGCGCTCGGCTCGCGTGATCGGCTGCTGGCGATTCTGCATGTGCGGGCGCTGCGGAGCGAGCCTGCGCGCACGGAAAGAGCTGCGCTAATTGCTGCAGGGGGACGCGATGGCCTGCGCGCGGCGTGGGGTGGCCAGTTCCTTGCTGCAGCTGCGGTTGAGCTTCAAAGCTTGACTCTGTGGCAATGGCAGAAATGGATGGAATGACGAAAATAGAGAGGAGAACCACCACGCCCACCGGCTCTTTGATGAGCTGGGTGGTGGTGGGACTCACAGTGGTAGTCGTGTACCACTGTGAGCTGCTCCTGCCCGCAGCGTAGCTCCTCAGGAGGAAGAGAGGCTGCATATGGAGGGGAGAGGGGAGGAGATGGCCTGGAGAAGGAAGAGTTCTGTTTGTGTTGTTGTGTGGACCAGCCTCCCGCAAAGAAGATAGCTGCGCCATTTTTAAAGCGGAAGGAGGCAAGCACAGCCATGCCCTGGGCTGTGTATGGTTGAGCATGCGGCTGGCAGGGCATGCAGTGCAAAGAATGGCGCGAAGAAGATCAAGCCATGCCTTGCAGCCGTGGAGAAGAAATTCAAAGCCAATAAAAAATGAAGATGGAGATTTTGCGAGGCAGCATTGAGGAATATGTTAATTTCAAGGCCATTTTATTCACTCTCCTCCCCTCTCAAATAAATGCATGCATGTGTTTATTTTCACAAATGCGACTATGGCTACCTAATATGCATTGGCAATGCTAGGAAATAGCACAAGATGGCACAATTGTTGGTGTATTTTTGCTGTGCAATCATACCCCCATGCCTATCTTTTGCTAGTCCCTAGAAAAACATTTTTGTATTACATTTAGAAATGATCTTAAGCTGAAGATTTTCTTCAAAGGTGACATAGGGGTGTTTATTTGTTGGATATTGCGAGAACCAATTGCAGAGAAGACTACTAGTACTTTAAGTCTGATGTGACATAGACCATTTCTCGACTAACCAGGACTCTTGAGATTTAAACCTTAAGTACGATTTCCAGGACTCAGGAGGTTTTTGCCGTACTCGAGAGCTCAAGAGATTATGGCTTGTGCTTAGTGAAAGATCAAGACTATCTAGATGAACATTAAGACTCAAGCCCAGGGTTTCACGAATTTTTAAGTGTAGGTTGGTCCCAATTTCAGCTCGTGTCTTTTGATTGACCCTAAAAAAGATGACAGAAAACTCAACTCCCATTTTATGACATTTGTGGCTCAAAGAAAACAGGGTATTTGTAACTTGCCCTGAAGAACTTTTGTTGGGTGAAGACTTTACAGACGTTTGTGAGATATACTGACTTATTTGCAGCCCTTTTTTTTTTTTTGAAACACGTGTCAGTATATCTCTTACAACATTATTTGGAGGAGCACACTTTTCTTTTGGAGGGAGAGTTCCTTTTTGGTGGAAAGAGTCTCTCCTAAACACAAGACTAAAGCCTGGGATAAAAAGTTTACCTGCGTGCACAGGTAAGGACTCCACCTTCTCTAATGTACACTAGGGTTGGATCTTATGTTCACCTGGTCTTTCTCGATATGTGTAGTGTGAACCAAGATTACTTAGGCTCTCAAGTAGAAGCAAACCAACGAATCCTGTACTGGTGTCTCAGGTACAAGAATACATCCTTAGTTAGGAGAGATTCCGATCTATCTTGTCAATGCTCAAGTGAATTAAGCCGAGCCTGAGCGAATCAAGCTTTTGTGGCCTGGAAAGTCTTCAAAACAGTGGTTGAATATCCATAAACACTTATTGTATTTTTGTTTTAGCCTTCAGATCATTACTAAACACCATTTTTTTTTTTACATATTTATAGGTAGATGGAGACTGCATGATACCCTAAAATACCCAGATCTTATGGATGCCTATTCACCCCCCCATGCCAAACTATGCTATGTCCTCATATGCATGCAGGGTAGGGAAGAGGAAGACCAAAGATCGGGTAATGAGAGTTGAGGTGCGGGGTAAACAGCAGGGTGGTAGGGTGGGTGGATGGTGGGTGGTGAGGTGAAGAGTGAAGTGAGCGTGACAGTGGCAGAGTGTTGTTGGGGTGCCTCCCAACAAGCGCTGAATTTAACATCCCCAGCTGGACTCAGAATGAGGCACAACCTTAGTTACCCTCCAGCAGGGCAAAAGTTTCTCCAATGGGGGCAGGTTCATTAGTAAGATAGCGTTTCAAACGCTGCCCATTGACCGTAAATTTATGCCCAGAATTGGGATCTTCAATCTCAACAACCCCGTTGGGAAATGGTCTCGAGACCAGGAAAGGACCAGTCCATTTGGACTTTAGTTTCCTGGGAAAGAATTTGAGCCGGGTATTGTAGAGCCAAACTTGCTGAGATGGCTCAAATTCCTTCCGCCGAATATGGCTGTCATGAAAAGCCTTAGTGCGTTGCTTGAAAGTTAAGGTAGAATCATAGGCTTCACGACGGAGCTCTTCTAGCTCCTGGAGTTGGAGTTTCCTTTCTCGACCACACAGGTATGGGTTGAGGTTACATTGGCGAACCGCCCAATAAACGCGGTGCTCCAGCTCCATGGGCAAATGACAAGACTTCCCGTAAACGATTCTATAAGGATACATACCGAGGGGAGCCTTGAAGGCTGTCCGATACGCCCAAAGTGCTTCAATCAGCTTGTTAGACCAATCCTTACGGTCAGGCCGAACCATTTTCTGGAGAATTTGCTTGATTTGCCGGTTTGACACCTTTGCCTGGTTGTTCGTCTGAGGATGATACGGGGATGCGATACGATGGTGGACTCCGTATTTCCTCAGAAGTGCTCGAAAAGAAGCATGGGTAAAGTGGCTTCCTCCATCTGAGATAATGGCTCGAGGGATCCCAAAGCACACAAAAATGTGGTCTTTGACAAATCGAGTGGATATAACATGGTCAGCACGTCGCGTGGGAATAGCCTCGATTCATTTGGAAACATAATCAACAGCCACGAGAATGAATTCGAAGCCGTTGGAAGGAGGAAAGGGACCCATGAAATCAATTCCCCAAATGTCGAAAATTTCTACAGCTAGGATGGGTTGCAAGGGCATCATGTCACGGTGTGACATTGACCCTAACGACTGGCACCTAGTGCAATGCTTGGCATAATTGTGTGCATCCTGGTGAAGGGAGGGCTAAAAGAAACCGCACTGCAACACCTTGGCTGTAGTTTTCCTCCCAGAGAAATGGCCTCTGCAGGCCTGATCATGGCAGAAGGATAGCACACTAGGGAACTCGCTATCAGGAATACAGCGACGGATGATTTGATCAGCACCTATTCGAAAAAGAAGTGGATTATCCCAAAAATAATACTTTGCTTCTGCCATGAGATGCTCGCGCTGGTTTTTAGGCCAGCCACATGGAAGGGATCCAAAAGCAAGGTAATTGACAATGTCAGCATACCAAGGTCCACTTGCCACATTAATTGCCAATAGGTGCTCATCAAGAAAAATCTCATTGATCGATAGAGTAAGTCCAATATGGTCAGGGTCCAGTTTGGAAAGACGATCAGCCACAACATTATGGGCTCCGACCTTATCACGGATCTCAATGTCAAATTCTTGGAGCAGAAGGACCCAACGAATCAGTCTAGGCTTGGCATCCTTCTTGTGCATGAGATGGCGAATGGCCGCGTGATCAGTGAAAACAATAACATGTGAGCCCAGAAGGTAAGAGCGAAATTTCTCCAACCCAAAGACGACCGCCAGTAGTTCTTTTTCAGTGGTAGTATAATTACGCTAGGCCTCGTCTAACATCTTACTGGCGTAGAACACCACGAAGGGGTGTCTATCGCGTCTTTGTCCCAAGATGGCTCCAACTGCAAGGTCGGAAGCGTCACACATAAGTTCAAATTCGAGGGATCAATCAGGTGGCTGGAGAACAGGGGCCTCGGTGACAGCATTACGCAGCTACGTGAATGCTCGTATGCAGTCGGGTCCCATATCGAAGGGTACGTCGGTCGATAAGAGATGAGTTAACGGTCGAGAAATCTTGGAGAAATCTTTGATGAATCTTCTATAGAAACCGACGTGTCACAGGAAGGAGCGGATTTGTTTGACAGAGACAGGCATAGGTAAATCAGCAATTACATCAAGCTTAGCTCTGTCAACCTGGATACCCCTATCAGAGATGATATGTCCGAGAACAATTCCCTCGTGTACCATAAAATGACTTTTTTCCCAAGAAAGCACGAGGTTTACATCAATACATCTCCTAAGGATACAGGTCAGATTGGCAAGACATTCATCGAAAGATGGTCCAAAGATCGAGAAGTCATCCATAAAGACCTCGAGAAAGTCACCCACCATGTCATGAAATATCGCCAGCATACATCTCTGGAAAGTTGCTGGCACATTGCAAAGTTCGAATAGCATCCTTCTAAATGCAAAGGTGCCAAAGGGGCAGGTAAAGGTGGTTTTCTCTTGGTCTCGGGGGTCAATTGCCACCTGGTTATATCCTGAGAATCCATCCAGGAAACAGAAAAATTTATTTCTCACTAACCGCTCCAGGATTTGGTCAATGAAAGGTAGCGGAAAGTGATCTTTCTTAGTTGTAGCATTGAGTTTCCTATAATCTACACACACTCCAGGATGTAGGAGTGCGTGTAGGGATGGATTCGCCCCTATCATTGGCACGGATGGTGAGTCCTGCCTTTTTGGGCACAACGTGAATCAGACTCACCTTGGGGCTGTCGCTGATCGGGTAGATTATACCCAAATCCGGCCACTTAATAATTTCCTTCTTAATGACCTCCCGCATGTTAGGGTTGAGACGTCGCTACATCTCGCGGGAAGGTCGAGCCTCCTCCGCCGTATATATACGGTGAGTGCAGTAGGAGGGGCTAATGCCAGATAGGTCTGATAAAGACCATCCAATGGCTGCCTTGTGTTCCATGAGGACCTTTGTTAGTTTGCACTCTTGCTCCTTGGTCAATTTTGAACTGATGATTACAGGGAGAGTTTCATTTGGTCCCAAGAAAACATACTTAAGTGTACTAGGTTGCTCTTTCAGCTCAGGAGTGGATGGTGAAAGATCTAGCATTTCTTGGGACAAGAGTGTCCCAGGAAGATTAGAAAATTGGCCATCAGATTGGCCAAGAAGAGGGGCTTCTTGGATAGATGGGTTAAAAAAGGAATAGCCCCGGTGAGTAGAATATGGGCTCAAGGTCCCAGTGTGGAGTTGCAAATCCGCCTGAATTGGCGATAAAGAAAGGGTAATCCAGTCTTCATGAGTGCGGACTGGCGGTGAGTAGCCCGGATATGACTCAGACCACGAGGTATGGGAAGAGGAGAAGATGTCGTCAGAAGTTTGGTTAGGAGAAGGTACGGGAATAGGGAGGGATGGGGGAACGTCACGATATGTGTTGGTCAGGCAATTGTCCGTGTTTAAAGGCAATCCGTAGTAGTCAGAATAGGTCCCAATTAGTCCGATACATGCACTGAAGGCCGTGTCCTCGTCAGACGTGTCATCCTCGATGCAATCGCAATCAAAGTTCTTGGCTGCCTTGAAGATGTTAAGCTTGAGCTTTTCAGATCCAACGGCAATCTCAATATAGCCCGACTTGCAGTCAATATGGGCGCGGGCTGTGGCCAAGAAAGGTCGACCAAGGATGATCGGACAATCAGAAAGTGAGCTAGGAACTTCCATATCTAAAACATGAAAGTCAACAGGAAAACAGAGACTGTTGACCCTAACCACCACGTCTTCCACCACACCCTTTCAAATTTTGACAGAGCGATCTGCCAACTGTAACGTGACAGGGGTGGGTTTTAGATTTCCCAAGGAAAACTTTTTGAGCATGATGGTTGGTATAAGGTTGATGGAAGATCCTAGATCAAGCAGGGCACGGTTAAAATTGCAGCCTTGGATGCTATAGGAAATAAGCGATGTGCCCGGATCTTTCTGCTTCGGTGGTAGATTTGATAGTATTGCACAACTTGCATGAGGCGAGAGAACCACCGGATTCTTAGTTTTCTTTGACTGTCGCCTGGGTGTTGTGTAGTCTTTGAAAACTCGGGCGACAGTAGGTATGTGGTCGATAGCCTCGAGCAGGGGTACCGTGATTTCAACATCCCTAAACAAATTACGAGGTTATCAAAGGCTTGCGTATCTTTCTTCTTGCCTTTTGGCTCCCTCAGTAGAGCCTCAGGGAATGGAACTGATTCTGGCACCAATTTGGGTGTATTGTCCTCTCGCGAATGCGGTGCGCATCCTGAATGAGAGGGCGATGAAGAAGATGGGCCAGGATCAGGTCGAGGCAGATCGACGGTCTGCTTACCGCTCCTCGTAGTGATCGCATTGGACGATGCGGGTCCAGTGGGATCATACGGCGGATGAGGGTTTGCAATAGGGACATAAGAGTGAGGTGTTGCAGCGGGATTAAACTGAAATCCCGGTGGAATGCTCGAAGCCTGCAGAATCTGATGAACCTGCCCCTGAGAAGGTCGTACTTGTGGTTGAGGACCACGGGGTAAGAAATTTCACGGGTTGGGAACAGGTTGGGCTGGGAGAGTGCCCTGAGATCGAGTCGCTATGCATTTTTGACTGATCTCAGCATTCTGCTACTCCAATTGGTGCTGAAGAGAGGTCATGTTCTCTTTGTGGCGCTTTGACTTTTTCATCATCATTTGCATCAATTTGTCAAGGGGACTTGATGCATGTTCGGTTTGCGGTATGCAAGGGCCTGATGGTGGATTCGCCATGGGATTAGACTGGGCCCTTGGGATGATGGGTGCGGATGGTCACATTGGTCCACCCGCGGGGTTTTGGCACTGCAGGTTGTTGGACCATGCGAAATTTGGATGATTTTGCCACCCTGGGTTATAAGTGGCAGGGCACAAGCGTCTTCTATGCTAGAAGACGCGTTCGCATGTAAATACGCATCCGAGCACACGGAGGCTTGGTCCTCCGTGTCCAAATACTGGCTCGCAGAAGCCAGATCCACATGGATTACCAAATCGCTCGACGCGACACTCGGTAAGGAAGGTCTCATGGGGTTTCTCGGGATAAGCCTTGTGTTGGAGGAATTGGGATTGTGACGAAGTGGTGAGGTGGGGGTGTTTGCCATAGAACGGGCGGGGTTAGCCAGAAGCTCATCCAGCTTCTTGTGCACGATGGAGACTTCATCCAATTTCTGTGAGATAAGGCTGAGATTTGTGGATGAATGGGAGGGTCCCGTGTCAACTTCGTGGACATTACGGGGAAGGTTGGTACGATTAAAGGTGACAATGGAATCATTGTTCATTGAGTTTTCACTCATATTTTCAAATAATTGGAATGCTCCATTCTCGTCTTTATTCATGAAATTCCCTCCGCAGGAAGCGTCTGCAATCTACTTCAAAGTCTCATTTAGCCGATAGTAGAAAATCTGGGCTGTATGCCACTTAGGCAGACTGTGGTGCGGACACTTCTTGAGGAGGTCATTATGTCTCTCCCATGCCTCATGAAACTGTTCGCCGTTTTGTTACGTAAATGAAGTGATAGCACGGCGAAGCGCATTGGTTCGCCCGATTGGGAAGTTCTTGAGAAACGCTATTCGCATCTCTTCCCAAGAGTGGATGGTTCTCCCAAGGGTGCGTAACCACTGCGACGCATTATCCCGCAATGAAAACGGGAACATTTTCATGAGGACTATAGGTAACCCGATATTTCTTGGTTTAACAATTTCAGCCAATCGGGTTAGGTCTTCCAAGTGGATAAAAGGGTCTTCACTTGCAAGACTATGGAAGTGAAAATTTATCAAGCCAATTATGTTAGGTATCAATTCAAAGTCGTCCTCGCCCATGGGGACTCGAATTTGTCCTATGGTCTCTGTAGCAGCAGGATTCTGATCGGAGATAAGAGACCTAGGCTCCTCCCGTTCGGGAGGATTCTGCATTTCCTCCAATGTTTCCCTAATGGCCTCAATTTGTTCATTATACATTTCCATTTGGGCTTGGAGGCAGGTTATGGGATTGAAGGCTCCAGCACCTGGTGGGTTTTGAGGGCGGTTTCCTCCCTCGGGATTTGGGGGTGGGCGTGCAGCCATGTTTGTGGAGGAGGAGGATGATGCAGCTTCTTTTCTAAAATTATCGGGCAATTCACACAGTTCAGGGTTTTGTGACCTCCTCCCAAACATGCACTGCCGCAGGAAGAATTGGGGGGATGCGAAGGGAAAAGGTGATGAGAGAAATGAAGCTGCAAAGGTACACTTGATGACAAATCAATACAATCAAATTCCTCACCTTTACAGTGTGCCCTTAGACCTAAAGATCTAAGTTACCTACTATCATGACCTACGGAACCGAATGTGAGCACTGCGGAACCACCGGGCCAGATTGAAAGGCCGTTTGCCCCAGTCTTAGACACCCGATAGCACGCGAGAACCATCACCAGCATGTAGGCGCTACACGCAGGTAGTTAGATCTCCAATCCTTAATAAGGGTCAAGTTGCTACCAGTTTTAGTTAGAGGCTTAGGATCAAGTGCTTCTGGAATGTGAAGGGCGTTATTTACGGGTAATGCCCAAGTGATTGATTTTATAAAGTGTGTAAACCAAGCATGCAATGGGAAAATCTCCCCGAATTGAAGTTTTAATTGGTGAATGGTTTTTAGAGTTTCAGCCTTAAGTAGTATGGATTTTAGGATTTCGCCGAATTACCAATTCAACCAATCTCTAGGTTTTGAGAGAATACAAGTTTTGTTCTAAGCCCAACAAACCCTTCTTCAATGTCAGTTGGTTAATGCATGCTAAAATGCAATGGGCTTCCCTAGATGGAGATTTCTATGTGTGGATGCACGAGTCAATTTTAGATTAGTGTGAAAGGGAGCCAAAGCACTTCAATTCAAGTGCTCCCAATCACCAAAATGATTTCCACACACAAGGCTCAACCATAAGATAAATAAAATCAAATTGTTGGGGTTGAAGTATTCGGGATCGAATCTCAGGCACATGAAAGGTCGTGGTGGGGTTGGAATCAACTCAATTCCAAGTCTCCCCACCAAAAAGGTGATCCTGAATTGCAGATAAATGAGGCAAAGAGGGATGGCAATCAATCTTTTTATTTTTGCCTCAAAGAATACTTCACACGGCGAAAAATTCAAGAATCAAGATTCTAGGATCTTCGCTATGCAAAGTTTGGCGGGAAATCCCAGGGCGGTGAGAGTGATGACAAACAATCAAGCAAGTGATTTTTAATCCACTTGACCCAAGAAATCCCAAGAAATTTTTTTGGTTTTTTTTTTTATTATTTTTATTAAGGTGACAAGTTGACCTAAGTTGCTAAGAAAGAAAGGCCCACTTGTTCAGCAATGTGTGCGAAGCTCCAGGGTGGTGCAGGCGACTTCACACTCTCGTTCCCGCCTTGGATCTGCCCACGTCTCCGACTTCGTCTGCCTGCCTTCTCCTTGCAACAGGTTCACCTGCACAGCAACAAACAAAAACACCCATGAAGAGAAGGGTGTGAGACGAGAAAAATTAAAGGAATGGAGTAAAAACTTACTTGAATACGCACTTCCCCGGCAACAGCGCTAGAAAAGATGGTGTGTTCGACCCGGATAAGTTGTGTTAATACGATGATTTTATCGTTGAAATGCGTATAGTGGTTAACCTAAATCGAGCCTAACCATCACTTTACAAAAATTTTTAACCTGGCATACTTGATTTTATCTTGGTCACTTTTAGGCATAGGGTCGAACTCAGGGAAGCGGGATTAGAGGTGAACAAGTTTCTATGCCTTTCCTACAACGACTCTCTTCTGTTCGCTTATTTTATTTTTGGTGTTTTTCTATTTAAGATTATTTTTCTGATAACTTTTGCCCTTGAGGTACACTTTTAAAATCAGGTTCTTGGCTTTGAGCCAATTTAGGGTTCCAAAACTGGTCTTGTTATTCGCAAGACTGAGTACCTGCAAGTCAAGGATTATCTTTTCTCTTTTATATATATATTTTTTATCTTTTTGATAGCAGGAAAGAGAAATAGAAATAAGATATATATATATATATATATATATATATATATATATATATATATATATATATATATATATATATATATATAGGGGTAGGGGTGGAGGTGGAAATGGCGTGTAGCACGGTGTCGAGTTGATCGTTGTCTAGGAAGATGCAACCAACAGGACGAAGTGCCGCGTGGAGTGTAGGATGGATGGGTGGAAGATGTGTGCGGAGATGCTTTCTGTACGCGTGTATCGGGGAATATCAGCAACTGGTGCAGATATTCCAGCGATACAACGTGTGGTAGGTGATATGAAAAATATATATATATATATATATATATATATATATATGTGTAAATATATATCTATATGTATATTTATATAGATATGGTTATAACTATATAGGTGTATATGTAGTTATATATGTATATATATATATCTGTATATATATATATATATACACACATACATACATCTATCTATATATATATCTACATATCTATATATATATATATAGTAATATATGTATATAGTTATAGATATGTATATATGTATCTAGATATATTAGTATAAGTATCTATGCATATAGATATATGTAGATAGATATATATATACATATATATGTATTTATAGTTATAGATACATATGTAAATATGTATGTTTATTTGTATATATATATGTATAAATATAGGTGTATATATATGTATATATATACTTATACTTAGTCGTATAGGTAATAATATTTGTATAGATATATGTATGTATATATATATATACGTATATAAATATATATATATATGTAAATATATGTATATATATATATATATATATATATAAGTATATAGTTGTGTACAAGTGAGTGGGTGTGTGTACGAGTGTGTGTGTGTGTATGTGTCTGCGGGAGTGAGAGAGAGAGAGAGAGAGAGAGCGTCTGCTTGAATGAAGAGGGCGCGGCAAGTTAAGTCGTTCGGACGCTTCAACCGACATCTGATGGTGCACGCGCAGGCGCAGGCACGCGAAGATGCGCGCGCACGCTGGAGGGAGCGGGTGCGAGGGAGGGACTGCAGCAAAGGATGTTGCGGATCGCAGCGCACCGCGCTGCACGCTGAGGTGAACGCAGGCGAAGAAGTGGGTGGGTGTAGACGCGAGCGCAGGCACTGGAGCGGGCGTGGGGAGAGACGCAGGCGCGGGCTGGAGGCTGTTGCGGGGTGGAGAGAGAGCACGCGATGACCGGATAAGTGAGAAACTTTCCGATCACCGCACTGTAGCCACAGTGTCGCGCTCTTGTTTGACCCGGATAAGTTATGTTAATATGGTGATTTTATCGTTGAAATGCGTATAGTGGTTAACCTAAATTGAGCCTAACCATCTTTTTACAAAAATTTTTAACCTATCCTACTTGATTTTATCTTGGTCACTTTTAGGCCCAGGGTCGAACTCAGGGAAGCGGGATTAGAGGTGAACAAGTTTCTACGCCTTTCCTACAATGACTCTCTTCCGTTCGCTTATTTTATTTTTGGTGTTTTTCTATTTAAAATTTATTTTCTGATAACTTTTGTCCTTGAGGTACACCTTCAAAATCAGGTTCTTGGCTTTGAGCCAAATTAGGGTTCCAAAACTGGTTTTGTTATTCGCAAGACTGAGTACCTGCAAGTCAATGATTATCTTTTCTCTTTTATATATATATATATTTTATCTTTTTGATAGCAGGAAAGAGAAATAGAAATAAGATAAATACAGTATATATATATATATATATATATATATACATATATATATATAGGGGTGGGGGTGGAGGTGGAAATGATGTGTAGCACGGTGTCGAGTTGATCGTCATCTAGGAAGATGCAACCAACAAGATGAAGTGCCGCATGGAGTGTAGGATGGATGGGAGGAAGATGTGTGCGGAGATGTTTTCTGTACACGTGTATCGGGGAATATCATCAACTGGTGCAGATATTCCCGCGATACAACGTGTGGTAGGTGATATGAAAATATATATATATATATGTATATGTATAAATATATATCTATACGTATATATATATAGATATGGTTATAACTATATAGGTGTATATGTAGTTATATATGTATATATATATATATATATATATATAGATAGATGTATGTATATATATATATATTTATAATATATATATATTTATATATATATATATAGTAATATATGTATATAGTTATAGATATGTATATATGTATCTAGATATATTAGTATAAGTATCTATGTATATAGATATATGTAGATAGATATATATATACATATATATGTACTTATAGTTATAGATATACATGTAAATATGTATGTTTATTTGTATATATATATGTATAATTATAGGTGTATATATATGTATATATATACGTATATAAATATATATATATGTAAATATGTGTATATATATATATATAAGTATATAGTTGTGTACAAGTGACTGGGTGTGTGTACGAGTGTGTGTGTGTGTGTGTCTGCGGGAGGGAGTGAGAGAGAGAAAGTGTCTGCTGGAATGAAGAGGGCGCGGCAAGTTAAGTCGTTCGGACGCTTCAGCCGACGTCTGATGGTGCACGCGCAGGCGCAGGCACGCGAAGATGCGCGCGCACGCTGGAGGGAGCGGGCGCGAGGGAGGGACTGCAGCAAAGGACGCTGCGGATCGCAGCGCATCGCGTTGCACGCTGAGGTGAACGCGGGCGAAGAAGCGGGCGGGTGCAGACGCGAGCGCAGGCACTGGAGCGGGCGTGGGGAGAGACGCAGGCGCGGGCTGGAGGCGGTTGCAGCTTGGAGAGAGAGCGCGCGATGACCGGATAAGTGAGAAACTTTTCGGTCACCGCACTGTAGCCACAGTGTTGTGATGGCGAAAATACGCGGTTTGTTAAAATACGCCGTTGTAACGCGTAAATCCGCTTTCGCTTTTAAAATTTATATCCTAGATAGGGGAGTATCTAGGGTCGTCCAAGGAGGCAAAAATTGCAATAATGATTCTCTTGCTTGGAATACAATCTCAACTTTCTTTTTAATATTTTTCAATATGTAATTTTTTTTTGTATTTTGAAAAGACGAGGGCAAACGGCAGATTGTAGCGAAAAGAACTAACACCTACAAATGATTAAAATTCTAAAAGATAGAAATATCTTCTTCCTAAGCTCACTCTAGGCAAGTGTAGGCCTAGGGTAATTAGGAAGAAGAGGTGAAATAAGTGCTAGAACCAAAACAAACAACTGCAATAAAAAGCTTAAAAGAAGGCAATTTTTGATTGAGTAGAATGAGTGTTCTTTTCAAGGACAAGTAGAGGAAAGCTTCTACTAGAATTGAACAATTTAAAAGCAAGAAAAGAAACACAAATCCTCTTGTAACAATGGTGAAGAAGGTTGTCTTCTTGCTCCAAGCCTAGCTGCTCCTTGGCTTGAAAAGAGGGCCTCCTTCTTCTCCTTCCTTGAGAGCTCCTCCAAGGTGGAAGCTACCACCTTTAATGCTCTCTCCAAAGGGGTGGGCGTGCACCACCCTTAAAACTCCTCCAAGGTGGCGTGACCACCTTCAAGATCTCCTCCAAGATCTTCCTTGCCTGGCTTCTCCTTTGGCTGGCGTGACCCAAGAGAGAAGGGAAGAGGGGAAGGCACCAAGGGGACAGAATATCCCCTTAATCTTCTTCTTCTTCTTCTCTCTTGGACGTGGGATTCTTGGTGGAATATGAGAGTGAAATGGCTAGCCAAGGATGGCTTGAATGGTGGTGGGTAGTGGTCTTTTTATAGGGTAGGATGGGGGGTTAAGGTGCCCCTTGAAATGGAGGGCTAGGATGGAAGAATGGAGGTGGTTAGTGATCCTATGGCTAAGGAGAGTTGGCGCCAACCCAAGAGGTGTTAAAGGGGGTAGTTATGATGGTGTTGGTGTCTTTTGGTGGTGGAGAGACACCACCATGTTGGCGCCAACATGGGGTCTTCTAGAAGGGGGGTTAGGTGGATGGTGGAGATGGGTTCAAGGGAGATTGTGTGGTGGAGATGAGGGGAGATTTTGGAGGGAAAAGTGGCGCCATTAAGGGGTGGTTATGGGTAGTTTTTGGCGCCACTTTTAGGTGTCTTTTGGAGGTGGTGGGTAGGTTAGGTTGGTGCCAAGTAGGTTAGCTTATGTGGAGCTTAGGTGGAGCTAGTTAGGTAGAGTTGGTAGGTGGGTTTTTGGGGTAGTACAAGCCAAGGAAGTTGGAGCATAGCTAAGTTAAGCTAAGCTAAGCTAAGCTAAGCTAGCTTAGCTAATGGAGGAGTAGAGGAGAAGGTGTTGGAGCTAGGGTTTGGAGGAGGGAGCTGAGGAGAAGAAGTCTGGAGCTGGAGCTGGAGCTGGCTGCTGCTGAAGAGGCTGGCATGGGGCTACTCTAGCTGGCTTAGCTTGCTAGTTCTTTGCTAGTTGCTAAGCCAAGCTAAAGTGAGCTAGCTTCTACCAAAATGAGCTAAGGTGAGCTAGGTCTGGTGCTATCGGGGAGAATCAAGCTGGTTGAGGCAGCTAAGGTAGCTTAGCTCAACTGAGATGAGCTAAGCTGAATCCCCGGGAGCTGGACTTGAGCTTCCTGAGCTGAGATGAATTCTTCTTCAGCTGGCTGGAGTTGAGTGGAGCTGAATGTAGCTGGATCTGAGCTGGGGTGAACTCCTGTCAACTCAGCTGAGCTAGCTAGAGCTCCCTGTGAACTAGTGGGAGCTGAGGTGAGCTAGACTCAGCTAAGTTGAGCTGGATCTGAGCTGACTTGAGCTAGGGTGAGCTAAGGTGAACTCTCTTGAGCTGCCATCCAGCTGAGATTAGCTGAATGGAGCTGGGATGAGCTAACCCTAGTTCAAGTAAGCTAGGTTCCAGCTATGGTGAGCTGGATCAAGCTGGGTTCCAACTAGTCTGGGCCTCTCCTTCACCAATTGCCTTCTTGAGTGCTAGGGTTTTAGGGATCTGTGAATCTGTACATCCCTAACACTCACAAAAACACATTAAAACAATAATAAAAAATGCAATGCATGCCTATCCTAATTTATGCCTAAATGCAGCCCAAAAACCCGTTTGCAGAGTAAAATCCTAAGAGCTAGGTTAGTTTTAAAGCATAAAAATGATGATAAACTGGTGTTTATCACACCCCCATGCTTATCTTTTGCTAGTCTCTTAGCAAAACATTAATTTTTTTTTTTTTTTTTTTTTTTTTTTTTTTTGGAAAACGGAATTTTTGGGAAATCTAATTTTTTTTTGACTTTTGAGGAGAAAAAGAGATTAAGGGACCTTGGTAGATTAAAACACAGGAGATACGGGATTTGTTGAAGATAAACATCAGGATTTGTTTTTGGATCCAACCATTAGATAGAACGGGATCAATATATCCTCAGAAAATTCACAAATTAACCCCTTGTTAATTCAGATGACTTGAAATGTTTGTTTTTAGGATTTTTCTGGCTCGTGAATCTGATTCGCAACTTGCAAATTCCTTTAAAACCTTGTGTCTGTGCTTGTGAAAAGCCAACCTTTATAAGGACGTGTTATTATTATTATTATTATTATTATTATTATTTTTTTTTTTTTTTTTTTCTCTCCCATGCTTATTTTTAGCTTAGTCTTACAACAGATGTGTCGGTATCATCATTCCCGTTACCATTCCTTGAGGGGGCTCTGGCGCCAGTACTTCGGGATAGCACTGTCCATGACACCACCCAGGAGCTCACAACCCCAAAACACGATGCGGTGAAAAGGGGCGCTCCAAGCAAACTCAAGCTCTTGCTCCGACGCTATAGGTAGAGCACCGTCCAAGACACTTGAGCTGCTGAAATGCGCTTTAATGCTCCGTCTAAAGATATGAAATATAGATATAGAGCAGCGCCGAGGCGGTAACATGTTGACATCGCGTCCTCAAAGAAGGTATTTTCCTTCTTCTCGGCGGTGGGAACTCAAACCAATGATCTACTTCAGACTTTTACTAAATCCAAACAAGGAAGCTTTTCAATTTTTTTTAGTTGTTTTTAAGTGTTGGCTTGTGTGTGAAAATTGACACAAGAAGTTTCTTGAGACCCGCAAGTTTTTGAATCAGAAACTAAGTCAAATACTTTCCATATTACAAAATAGGATCAAGTCACCTGAACTATCATGAGTTCAGGTGGAATTTTAGAGAAGGATATCTGATCTAGTCTAAAATAGACCCTGAAATTCTAATGATCAGATCCATATCCTCATCCTTAGTTTGTTAAAGATTAAATCCCATTGTACCAGAAGTGAATTTTACGACCTTAGTCCTGATTTCAAAATTTTTCCTCAAAAAGTTTTCAACATTTTTATTTTTATTTTTATTTTTTTGGGTATGCAAGCAGGAAATAAATTAAAGAAAATTGCATGTTTTTAGGTTTTGAACATCCTGAATCGATCATAAAAATTTAAAAACACCCCCCTATGCTTAAGATATGCCATGTCCTCATGCATTAGGAGGGAAAAGGGATCACCTTAGTGATGACGGTCGGGTTTAGGATGATCAAAACCTGGAAAAAGAAGAAAAAAGGAAAGCAAGAAAATGATGGGTTACCTCCCATCCAGTGCTATCTTTTACGCCATTCAGCCGGGCGTGATGTGTACTAGTGATCAAGGGTGGTTGGCTCAGTAAAATTAAAAGATTCAGATGGAATTTTAGGCGTATGGTCAAAATAGGGCTTTAAACGCTGGCCATTGACTTGAAATATCGAATTAGTTTGTGGATCAAGAAGGTCAACAGCGCCGTATGGATATGTTTTATGAACAATAAAGGGGCCGGTCCATTTAGATTTTAATTTGCCAGGAAAAAGACGTAATCTCGCATCGAAAAGCCAAATACGTTGATTAACGTCAAAGTGTTTCCGAACAATATATTTATCATGAAATTTCTTTGTTCGGTCTTTATAAATCCTCGCATTTTCATAGGAAAAATTACGTAATTCTTCCAATTCAGTTAATTGTAATTTTCTATGGTTACCGGCATCAGATAAATCCATATTAAGTTGTTTTATTGCCCAAAAAGCCCTATGTTCTAATTCTACCGGGAGATGGCATGCCTTCCCGAAAATCAGACGGAAGGGAGACATGCCAAGCGGAGTTTTAAAAGCGGTACGGTAGGCCCATAAAGCGTCGTCCAATTTGGTGGACCAGTCTTTACGGTCGGACCTAACCGTTTTTTGTAGAATATTTTTAATTTCCCGGTTAGAAACTTCAGCCTGGCCATTAGTTTGGGGGTGATATGGTGTGGAAATTTTATGATTAACCCCATATTTAGAAAGGAGGTGACGGAATTGTGAGTGGGTGAAATGTGAGCCTCCGTCACTGATAATGGCTTTTGGTATGCCGAATCTTGAGAAAATATTTTTCTTAAGAAATTCGACAACCACACGGTGATCACTAGTGCGGGTGGGTATTGCTTCTATCCATTTAGAAACATAGTCTACTGCGACTAATATATACAAATACCCACCAGAGTTGATGAACGGTCCCATGAAGTCGATGCCCCAAACATCAAAAATTTCAACCTCTAAAATAGGATTAAGGGGCATCATATCCTTTCGAGTCATGTTGCCGATGCTCTGGCAACGCACACAGGACCGAACAAAGTCATGAGCATCTTTGTGCAAGCTGGGCCAATAAAATCCTGCATTAAGGATTTTAGCTGCAGTTTTCTTGCCCGAAAAATGTCCGCCACAGGCCATTGAGTGACAATGTGTTAAGATATCATGGATTTCAGAATCAGGGACACATCGTCGAATAACCTGATCGGCACAAATGCGGAAAAGGTCGGGCTCCTCCCAAAAATAATATTTAATATCAGCAAAGAACTTATCCCGTTTTGTTTTTGGCCAATCAGCAGGGATTTGTTCTGTTGCTAAGTAGTTTGCAATGGGTGCAAACCAAGGGAGGGTTGTAGCAGCTAAAATACTTTCATCAGGGAACTGATCTGGTGGGGTCATTATGTCATTTGTCATAAGACGAGAGAGATGATCGGCCACTACATTGTGCAATCCCGCCTTATCCTTGATTTCCAGGTCAAATTCCTGGAGCAGCAGAATCCAACGGATAAGGCGGGGTTTCGCATCTTTCTTAGTCAGCAAATATTTAATTGCTGAGTGGTCGGTATAAACAGTGACACGTGACCCCAACAGATAAGATCTAAATTTTTCCAAGGCAAATACAATGGCAAGAAGTTCCTTTTCAGTAACCGTGTAATTCCGTTGTGCGTCATCAAGGGTTTTGCTGGCATAATAGATCACAACGGGTTTCTTGCCAATTCTTTGCCCTAGAACGGCCCCTACAGCAAAATCTGAGGCATCTGTCATTAATTCAAAGGGACTATTCCAGTCAGGTCCCTGCAATATTGGTGCCTCAGTAACCTCTTTCTTCAACCTCAAAAAACTCTCCAGGCACTTATTATTAAAATCAAATGGCTGGTCTTTAGTAAGAAGCTGACTTAAAGGCTTGGAGATTTGGGAAAAGTTTTGTATGAATCGACGATAGAAACCCACATGACCCAAAAAGGATCTGATTTGTTTGACAGTAGTGGGCGGTGGGAGCTTAGATATAGCATCTATTTTTGCTTTATCTACCGCAATTCCTTGTTTAGAAATAACATGGCCCAAGACAATACCTTCTTGGACCATGAAATGGCTTTTTTCCCAGCTGAGGACCAGGTTAACTTCTATGCACTTTTGGAGGGTTCTTTCAAGATTTTTGAGGCAATGATCAAAAGAATCTCCAAAAATAGAGAAGTCATCCATAAAAACTTCTAAACATTCACCTACCAGGTCTGAAAAAATTGCAAGCATGCACCTTTGAAAAGTCGCAGGTGCGTTGCAAAGACCGAAGGGCATTCTTCGGAAAGCAAAGGTTCCGAAGGGGCAGGTGAAAGTTGTTTTATCCTGGTCCTCAGGATGAACCGCTACTTGATTATAGCCAGAATAACCGTCCAAAAAACAGTAAAATTCCCGTCCGGCTAATCGCTCCAAGATTTGATCAATAAAAGGGAGCGGGAAATGATCCTTCTTAGTGGCGGTGTTTAATTTTCGATAATCTATACACACGCGCCAAGAAGAAGCGGTTCGAGTGGCTATATTTTCCCCCTTTTCATTGGTGACAACTGTTAGTCCAGCCTTTTTGGGGACTACTTGAGTTGGACTAACCCAGGAGCTGTCAGAAATGGGGTAGATGATATCAGCATCCAGCCACTTAATAATCTCCTTTTTTACCACCTCCTGCATACTAGGATTCAAGCGCCTTTGTGGTTGGCGGGAGGGGCGAGAATCGTCCTCTAAAAATATACGGTGCGTACAATAGGACGGATGAATGCCTTTAAGATCAGAAAGGGTCCAGCCAATAGCTTTTCGATATTTACTCAAAACCTGGAGAAGTTTGTGCTCTTGTGCCCCGGTGAGTCCAGAATTTATAATCAGGGGCAGGGTCTGATTTGGACCCAGGAAAACATATTTAAGTGAATCGGGCAAAGGTTTTAATTCCAATTGTAGGCCCGGTTCCGAAAGAGTTTCTGCTTTGTGGGTTAGAGGTGAGGTGAGAGTGAAAGGGTCAGCTGGAATGTTAGCTGGTTGTGTAGTTGAGGTGGAAGGGTGAGAAAAAGTAGATTGTTCAGGAACCATATTTACAGCAAAACAGGAACCTAATTGGGAAATCTGCAATGTTTCCTCCACAATGTTTTCTATTTCTGAATCCGAATCATCAAAGAAATCTGGTTCCTGGAATCGCCTAGAGGCTTGAAAAATGTCTAGGGTTACAGATTCACCGCCACACATGATCTTCATCTTTCCAGAATCACAATCAATATTGGCCCGGGCGGTGGCTAAGAATGGTCTTCCAAGAATAATGGGGGCAAACTTAAGTGCTTCAGGTACCTCTATGTCCAGGACTAAAAAGTCTACTGCGAATAGACAATCTTTGACCCGGACAAGAACATCTTCAACAATTCCCCTTGGTTTAATCGTAGATCGGTCGGCTAATTGGAGAGTAACCTCAACAGGTTTCAATTCACCGATCTTAAATTCCTCAAAAATAATTGTGGGGATAAGATTAATTGAGGCACCAAGATCCAACAGAGCGCGATCAAATGAGGTATCATTAATGATAACTTGGATTAGGGGGGCGCCGGGATCTTTTCTCTTAAGAGGCAGTCGGCTCTGCACAACTGAGCTGACTGTCTCTGGAAGAATCACCTTTCCTAAATTCTTGGGCTGCCTTTTTGGAGTACATAAATCTTTTAAGAATTTTGCATAGGCAGGGATATACTTAATGGCATCTAGGATAGGGATATTAATTTCTACTTGCCCAAATAAATCCATTAATTCCTTCTCAGTGGGCTCAGATTTTGTTTTTTTCTTTTTTGAAGAGTGGAGGGCTTGTGGAAATGGGGCAGGGTTGCCCTGTTTTGCGTGAATTGGTTCCTGAACAATAGGAGGGGAAGAGTTAATCTGTGTGTCATTAGAGCGGGTTTCTTTAACAGGCAGGGTATTTTGAGTGGTTTTCCCATTCCTCAAGGTAACTGCATTTGCAGTCTGGTTGTTTCTAGGGTGAGGACGGGGAGCCTGGCTGTTATTGAAACCCGGCGGATGCTGAGGTGCTGGATGAATAGGTTGACTGTGATATCCACCTTGGAATTGACTCCTTTGATTGTTTGGGTTGGGCATGGGTTGGGATGGTAAATTCCCAATAGGTCGATGATCAGGAGTAACCTTAACTTGTTGTTGTAAATTGGTAACCATGCGGGTTACTTCTGTCATTTGAGTCTGCATTCCTTGCAGAGTTTTCATGACCTGATTATTAATATCATCCTGGGATGGTCCAGGTTGATACAAAGGTTGCCCATAATTCCCAAAATAGTTTTGTTTGGGAAGAGAAATCGGATTCGGGTTTTTCCAGGAGTGATTCGGGTTAGTCCTCCAATTTTGATTGGAAATGTTGGAGGGGTTTCTAAATTGCTCCTGGAGAGCATAAATATTTTCCGAGGTGGAATCAACAATATTTTGGTCAAAATTCCCGGTTAAATCTTGCGGGAAATCAGCCGGGAATTGCTGGTCAACAGATGTGGCATCGATATTGTGCAGATTCTCTCTTCGGAGAATGTGTGGGGGGTTAGTGTGTGGAGAGTGGACGTGTGGAGCTTGTTTGTTTGTGAGCTTTTCTTCTATTTTCTTTTGGTGAATTTGCATCTGGTCCAGTCGTTGAGCTAACATATATAAATCATCTTGTGTGACTGGAACAGAGGTGGTTTTGGAGTCAATTTCATGGACTCCATGTCTGGGGTTTTGTGATCTGCCAAAAGTGTCCATTGAAGTCATGTTAAATGAGTTTTCACTCATTTCTTCAAAGAGAAGATAGGCACTTTCGGCGTCTTTGTTAAGAAAATTGCCCCCACATGAGGCATCCACAAATCGTTTTAATTGATCTTCTAATCCATGATAGAAGATCTGCACTAGCTGCCATTGTGGAATTTCATGGTGGGGACAACTTCTTAGAAGTTCCTGAAATCTTTCCCAGGCTTCATGGAGGGGTTCACCAATTTTTTGTTGAAAGGTCGTTATAGATCTTCTTAATGCATTTGTTCGACCGATCGGAAAAAATTTTTTAAGAAAAGCACTTTTTAATTGGGGCCAGGTGGTAATAGGACGCCCAACTGTTCTAAACCAATGTGATGCTTTGTCTTTGA
Source organism: Thalassia testudinum (assembly GCA_037157565.1). NCBI lineage: Eukaryota > Viridiplantae > Streptophyta > Magnoliopsida > Alismatales > Hydrocharitaceae > Thalassia > Thalassia testudinum. The sequence continues at coordinate 16,767,110 of JAZHRO010000062.1, read as the reverse complement.
GAGAGAGAGGAAAGAGTCTCATTAACCACATGTCTTCCTGCACATGGCGGGAACGAGTGGTTTGAGCGAGGACAGTTAATTCCTCGAGATGACAAAAAGGGTCCTCTCTTGGAAGACCATGAAAATGCTTGATAAGGTTTAGAATAGCGGGTTTGATTTCAAAATCCCCTTGTGGTATGACCACCCCTGGTCTTTCCTCATAATTGGAAGGATCATAGAAATCCTTAAGAGGAATGACAGGCTGTTGGCGAGGTGGTGGATTTTGTCCTTGATTAGCTAGGTTCGTGACAGTCCTAGCTAGATCTTCTTGATTTTGTTGTAGCCGAGCCAAATGGTCGACCATTAATGCAAAGGGATTTGTATTATGGGTTATAATTGGAGGGCCACCTGGCCCTGCTGATATTTCTGGTTGCTCCAAGTTAGGAAGGTGAGGGAGGGTGGAGTCAGCTTGTGGGTCGGCTGACGGGTTAGAAGTGGAAGCAGAATTTTTTTGACGGCTTCCTGGGTTTTCCATTTTTCTAGAAGACGAGGGGGAAGAAAACAATGATTTCTTGCTACGGGGGGCGAAATCAGATGGTCCCTCAAGGTGTGGCTTTTGGGACCGTCGCCCGTGCATGCACTACTTGGAAGAAATGGAGGGGAGGAGAAGAGATAGAGATGAGAGAAATGTGCACACAAGCAATCAAATTCTAGACCTAACTTAATTGTGACTCCCTAAAAAATAAACCTAAGACTTGGTCTATGTAGGAATTAAGTAGTCAATAGTGAATACCCGTTCTATCAACAAATCTGGCCAGGTTGCTTAAGGGGAGGTTTGGGCCCAAACGTTTCCCAGGGAAAACCCCAGGTGCTTGTACAAACCCGCGCCTGGTCGTTTGACACAGCCCCTCAGCCTGAACACCAGATATAGATGACAAAATTGGTACTAACTAAAGAAAACTTAAGAACTAAATAGCAAGCCTAAGTTGATAAAGCCTTAGGGGTCAAGTTGCTACAAATTTTAATTAGGTCTAGGATGCTATAGTGCACATGGAATGTAGAGGGCGATTATTGGGTTGTTGCCCTGTTATTTGATTTTTTTTGTGTGTGTGCAGGAATTGGAGAGTGGCTCCAATGAAAATCAAGTTGTCACACAATTTTTTTTTTTTTTTTTTTTTTTTTTATATTTTTGTCTTTTAGGATGTGATTTAATTAAATGAATTTTAGGGTTTTTCTCTTTAAGTTTTCAAACAAGTTTGAAAATTCACAATCAAAGGAAAGACAAGTTGTATGTGTGATTGTATATTTCCTTTTAATTGAGTCTCTAAAGAGAAAGAAGAAACCCTAAACCAATTATCCCTGAGACAGAAATTTAACTACCAATGAATTATTTTTAGCTTTCAGAATTAAGTAGTGGTCCAAACAAGTCAAACAACACCACTACTTTGAATAAAATCAAACAAGGATTCTAAAAAAGATTTTTGTAAGATTTTAGGAATTTGTTTGATAATAGTTTTGAATTTTTAATTGTACTGGTGTCAAAGTCCAAAAATAATACCCGTGGGTATTATAGACTTTTTAGTATTACCACCGACCTCAGAAAATTTTTATGATTTTATATGATATGTAAAATTTCACAGGGATTCCAACAAGACAAATTTCACAAAAATTGGATGAGTATAAAAATTCTGAAAATTCGCGGACAGTAGCAAAATAGGAAGATTAGAGGGTGTGACCCCTCTGTAATCCACGAATTTTTAAAAATTAAATACAAATCCAATTGATCTGAAATTTGGAACAGATGTTCCAAACTTAATTGGGAATCACTCTATGAAATTTTATGATTTTAGGAGGCCTGTGGTGTTAGGAATCAATTTTTCAAGTCTGGACAGAAATCTAGACCCGAAAAACAGAACACCAATACTTGCAATGGAATGGTGCTAAAGAAGCATACAAGTAAACAATGGATTTTAAAATGCACCACTTCACTTAATTTAAGTGTTTATGGTCCTGAAAGCCAAGTTTAATATATTTTTGGTAGTTTTAATTATTTATGTGACCAGAAAGAGGAACCAACCTGAATTTTCGCGGGAAGAAAAGGATCTTTAAGCTCTCGCTTCCAGATTCCCGCTTTCCTGCTGTAGTTCCTGAATTTTCGCGGGAAGAAAAGGATCTTTAAGCTCTCGCTTCCAGATTCCCGCTTTCCTGCTGTAGTTCCTGCACACACAAAAGAAAGAAAGAGAAGGGGATGAGATCCACTTCAAGCAAGAGAAAATGAGTTAATGCAAAGTCGTGCCTCCCCGGCAGCGGCGCCAAAAAGTGATGGCGAAAATACGCGGTTTGTTAAAATACGCCGTTGTAACGCGTAAATCCGCTTTCGCTTTTAAAATTTATATCCTAGATAGGGGAGTATCTAGGGTCGTCCAAGGAGGCAAAAATTGCAATAATGATTCTCTTGCTTGGAATACAATCTCAACTTTCTTTTTAATATTTTTCAATATGTAATTTTTTTTTGTATTTTGAAAAGACGAGGGCAAACGGCAGATTGTAGCGAAAAGAACTAACACCTACAAATGATTAAAATTCTAAAAGATAGAAATATCTTCTTCCTAAGCTCACTCTAGGCAAGTGTAGGCCTAGGGTAATTAGGAAGAAGAGGTGAAATAAGTGCTAGAACCAAAACAAACAACTGCAATAAAAAGCTTAAAAGAAGGCAATTTTTGATTGAGTAGAATGAGTGTTCTTTTCAAGGACAAGTAGAGGAAAGCTTCTACTAGAATTGAACAATTTAAAAGCAAGAAAAGAAACACAAATCCTCTTGTAACAATGGTGAAGAAGGTTGTCTTCTTGCTCCAAGCCTAGCTGCTCCTTGGCTTGAAAAGAGGGCCTCCTTCTTCTCCTTCCTTGAGAGCTCCTCCAAGGTGGAAGCTACCACCTTTAATGCTCTCTCCAAAGGGGTGGGCGTGCACCACCCTTAAAACTCCTCCAAGGTGGCGTGACCACCTTCAAGATCTCCTCCAAGATCTTCCTTGCCTGGCTTCTCCTTTGGCTGGCGTGACCCAAGAGAGAAGGGAAGAGGGGAAGGCACCAAGGGGACAGAATATCCCCTTAATCTTCTTCTTCTTCTTCTCTCTTGGACGTGGGATTCTTGGTGGAATATGAGAGTGAAATGGCTAGCCAAGGATGGCTTGAATGGTGGTGGGTAGTGGTCTTTTTATAGGGTAGGATGGGGGGTTAAGGTGCCCCTTGAAATGGAGGGCTAGGATGGAAGAATGGAGGTGGTTAGTGATCCTATGGCTAAGGAGAGTTGGCGCCAACCCAAGAGGTGTTAAAGGGGGTAGTTATGATGGTGTTGGTGTCTTTTGGTGGTGGAGAGACACCACCATGTTGGCGCCAACATGGGGTCTTCTAGAAGGGGGGTTAGGTGGATGGTGGAGATGGGTTCAAGGGAGATTGTGTGGTGGAGATGAGGGGAGATTTTGGAGGGAAAAGTGGCGCCATTAAGGGGTGGTTATGGGTAGTTTTTGGCGCCACTTTTAGGTGTCTTTTGGAGGTGGTGGGTAGGTTAGGTTGGTGCCAAGTAGGTTAGCTTATGTGGAGCTTAGGTGGAGCTAGTTAGGTAGAGTTGGTAGGTGGGTTTTTGGGGTAGTACAAGCCAAGGAAGTTGGAGCATAGCTAAGTTAAGCTAAGCTAAGCTAAGCTAAGCTAGCTTAGCTAATGGAGGAGTAGAGGAGAAGGTGTTGGAGCTAGGGTTTGGAGGAGGGAGCTGAGGAGAAGAAGTCTGGAGCTGGAGCTGGAGCTGGCTGCTGCTGAAGAGGCTGGCATGGGGCTACTCTAGCTGGCTTAGCTTGCTAGTTCTTTGCTAGTTGCTAAGCCAAGCTAAAGTGAGCTAGCTTCTACCAAAATGAGCTAAGGTGAGCTAGGTCTGGTGCTATCGGGGAGAATCAAGCTGGTTGAGGCAGCTAAGGTAGCTTAGCTCAACTGAGATGAGCTAAGCTGAATCCCCGGGAGCTGGACTTGAGCTTCCTGAGCTGAGATGAATTCTTCTTCAGCTGGCTGGAGTTGAGTGGAGCTGAATGTAGCTGGATCTGAGCTGGGGTGAACTCCTGTCAACTCAGCTGAGCTAGCTAGAGCTCCCTGTGAACTAGTGGGAGCTGAGGTGAGCTAGACTCAGCTAAGTTGAGCTGGATCTGAGCTGACTTGAGCTAGGGTGAGCTAAGGTGAACTCTCTTGAGCTGCCATCCAGCTGAGATTAGCTGAATGGAGCTGGGATGAGCTAACCCTAGTTCAAGTAAGCTAGGTTCCAGCTATGGTGAGCTGGATCAAGCTGGGTTCCAACTAGTCTGGGCCTCTCCTTCACCAATTGCCTTCTTGAGTGCTAGGGTTTTAGGGATCTGTGAATCTGTACATCCCTAACACTCACAAAAACACATTAAAACAATAATAAAAAATGCAATGCATGCCTATCCTAATTTATGCCTAAATGCAGCCCAAAAACCCGTTTGCAGAGTAAAATCCTAAGAGCTAGGTTAGTTTTAAAGCATAAAAATGATGATAAACTGGTGTTTATCATGTTGCGCTCTTGTTCGACCCGGATAAGTTGTGTTAATACGGTGATTTTATCGTTGAAATTCGTGTAGTGGTTAACCTAAATCAAGCCTAACCATCTCTTTACGAAAATTTTTAACCTGGCCTACTTGATTTTATCTTGGTCACTTTTAGGCCCAGGGTCAAACTCAGGGAAGTAGGATTAGAAGAAGTTGCTACGGCTTTCCTACAATGAATCTTTTCCGTTCGTTTATTATGTTTTTGGTGTTTTTCTTTTTTAAGATTTTTTTCTGATAATTTTTGTACTTGAGGTACACCCTCAAAATCAGGTTCTTGGCTTTAAGCCAAATTAGGGTTTCAAAACTGGCCTTGCTATTCGCAAGACCGAGTGCCTGCAAGTCAAGGATTATCTTTTCTCTTTTGTATATTTTTTTTATCTTTTTAATGGCAGGAAAGAGAAACAGAAATAAATTAAATATAGTACATATATATTTATATATTATATATGTATAAAGGGGTGGGGGTGGAGGTGGAGATGGCGTGTAGCACAGTGTTGAGTCGGTCGTCGTCTAGGAAGACGCAACCAGCAGGACGAAGTGCCGCGTGGAGTGTAGGATGGATGGGTGAAAGATGTGTGTGAAAAACACTTTCTGTACGCGTGTATCGGAGAATATTAGCAACTGGTGCAGATATTCCCGCGATACAACTTACGGTAGGTAATATGAAAATATATATGTATATATATATCTGTAAATATATATGTATATGTAAATATATATATGGTTATAAATATATAGGTATATATGTAGTTATATGTGTATATATATATATATATGTATATATATATATATATATAGATATGTAAATATATGTATAGATAAATATATGTATATATATATATATATGTATCTATATATAGCTATATAGATGTATATATATATATGTATATAAATATATATATATAGTAATATATGTATATAGATATATGTAGATAGATATGTGTATATATATATGTGTGTGTGTGTGTGTATGTACGTATATTTGAATATATATATATATATATATGTACAAGTATATGTGTATATATATGTATATATATATATATGTATCTATACTTATACTTAGTTGTATAGGTAATAATATATATATATATATTTATATATTTATACGTATATAAATATATGTGTATATGTAAATATATATATGTATGTATATATATATATATATATATATATATACACATGTATGTATGTATGTATACTAATACTTAGTTATATAAGTACTAATATATATATAGATATATGTATATATATATATTTGTATATAAATATAAATATATATATATATATATAAATATATATGTATATATATATATATATAAGTATATAGTAGTGTATAAGTGAGTGGGTGTGTGTGTACGAGAGTGTGTGTGTGTGTATGTGTCTGCAGGAGTGAGAGAGTGCTGTGAGAGAGAGTGAGAGATTGCTGGAGTGAAGAAGCGCGGTGTTAGGCTGTCTGAAGCAGCGGCCGACGTCTGGTGGTGCACGCAAGAGCGTGCACGCGCACGCAGAGGCATGTAGGCATGCGAAGAGGCGTGCGCTGGGGGGAGTGGGCGTGGGGAAGGGACCGTAGTGCACTGTGTTGTGCGCTGAGGTGGGTGCGGGTGCGAAGAAGTGGGCGCTGAAGCGGGTGGGTGCGTACGCGGGCGCGGGCGTGCGTAGGAGCAGGCGTGGGCGTGCACGGATGGGTTGGAGCAGGTAGCGACGCGGAGAGAGAGGGCCGGGTGACCGGATAAGTGAGAAACTTACCGGTCACCGCATTGTAGCCACAGTGTTCCACGGAAACACGTGAATAGTGGCTACAGTGCGCGCTCGGCTTGCGAGGCCGGGTGCTGGCGATGCTGTGTGTGCGGGCACCGCTGAGCGAGCTGGCGCACGTGCGGAAGGTCTGCGCCGGCTGCTGGCGTGCGTGAAACCGGCTGGGCCACGGGCGGAGCTTCGCGACAAGGCGCGTGGGGAGGGGTGAGGGCAGCCTCCTGGCGTGCGTAGAGGGTGGGAACAAGCGCCTGAGGTGCGTGGATGGCTGCGCTGCTGCTGTTGATGCCTTGCTGCTGCTGCTACAGTGCTTGAGCTTCAAAGCTTGAAGCTCCTGTGGCAATGGCGGAAATGCTTTGAACGCTGAAATCGGAGCAGGGAACCACCACGCCCACCGGCTCTTTGATGAGCTGGGCAGTGGTGGGAGTCACAGTGGTGGTTGTGCACCATTGTGTGCTGCTCCTACTCGCAGTGTGGCTCTTCAGGAAGAAGAGAGGCTGCGTATGGAGGGAATTGGGGAGGAGACGGCCTGGAAAAGGAGCTGCTGTTGTGTTTTTTTTGTGTGGACCAGGCTCGACTCAAAGAAGAAAGCTGAGCCCTTTTTAAAGAGGAAGGCAAGCACAACCATGCCCTGGTTGTTCATGGCTGTGCATGCAGCTGCAGGGCAAGCAGTTGTGCAGAGCAAGGCGCGAAGAAGGCCCAGCCATGCAGCTGCGGAGATGAAAGTCAAAATAAAAATAAAAATAAAAATAAAGATGGTGAATTTGCGAGGCAGCACTTGAAGAATTTGTTAATTACAAGGCCATTTATTTCACTCTCCTCCCCTCTCAAATAAATGCATGCATGAGTGTATTTTTACAAATGCAACTATGGCTACCTAATATGCACTGGCAATGCTAGGAAATAGCACAAGATGGCACAATTGCTGGTGTATTTTTGCTGTGTAATCATTCCCCTATGCCTATCTTTTGCTAGTCCCTAGCAAAACATTTTTTTTTTGTATTGCATTTAGAAATGATCTTAAGCTGAAGATTTTCTCCTGAGGCGACATAGGTGTGTTTATTGTTGGATATTATGAAAACCAATTGCAGAGAAGACTACCGGTACTTTAAGTCTTACATGACATTGACCATCTCTCAACTAACCAGGACTCTTAATATTTAAACCTTAAGTACGATTTCCAAGATCCAGGAGGTTTTTGTTGTACTCGAGAGCTCAAGAGATTATGGCTTGTGCTTAGTGAAGGATCAAGACAGACCAGATGAATATTAAGACTCAAGCCCAGGGTTTCACGAATTTTTAAGTGCGGGTTGGTCCCAGTTTCAGCTCGTGTCTTTGGATTGACCCAAAGATGACGGAAAACTCAACTCCCAAATTTTGACATTTGTGGCTCAAAGAAAACAGGGTATTTGCCCTGAAGAACTTTTTTGTAGGTAGATTTTACAGACATTTGTGAGATATACTGACTTATTTGTATCTTTTCTTTTTTTTTTTTAAACACGTGTCAGTATATCTCTTACAACATTATTTGGAGGAGCACACTTTTCTTTTTGGTGGGAGAGTTCCTTCTTGGTGGAAAGTCTCTCCTAAACACAAGACTAAAGCCTAGGATAAAAAGTTTACCTGCGTGCACAGGTAAGGACTCCACCTTCCCTAATGAACACTAGGGTTGGATCTTATGTTCACTTGGTCTTTCTTGATATGTGTAGTGTGAACCAAGATTACTTAGGCTCTTGAGTAGAAGTAAACCAACGGATCCTGTACTGGTGTCTCAGCTACAAGAATACATCCTTAGTTAGGAGAGATTTCGATCTATCTTGTTCAATGCTTAATTGAATTAAGCCGAGCCTGAGCGAATCAAGCTTCTGTGCCAGGAAAGTCTTCAAAACAGTGGTTGAATATCCATAAACACTTATTGTATTTTTGTTTCAGCCTTCAGATCATTACTAAACACCATTTTTTTTTTACATTTTTATAAATAGGTGGAAACTGCATGATACCATAAAATACCCAGATCCTATGGATGCCTATCCACCCCCCCCATCCCAAACGATGTTATGTCCTCAAATGCATGCAAGGTAGGGTAAAGAAAGGATGAAAGATCGGGTAACGAGAGTTGAGGTGAAGGGTATACAGCAGGGTGGTAGGGTGGGTGGATGGTGGGTGGTGAAGTGAAAAGTGAAGTGATCGTGACAGTGGCGTGAAAAGTGATGGTGGATGGTGAATGTTGTTGGGATGCCTCCCAACGAGCGCTGAATTTAACGTCCCCAACTGGACTCAGAATGAGGCACAACATTAGTTACCCTCCAGCAGATTAACAGTTTCTCCAATGGGGGCAGGTTCATGAGTAAGATAGGGTTTCAAACGCTGCTCATTGACCGTAAATTTATGCCCAGATTTAGGATCTTCAATTTCAACGGCCCCATTGGGAAATGGTCTCGAGACCAGGAAAGGACCAGTCCATTTGGACTTCAACTTTCCAGGAAAGAATTTGAGCCGGGCATTGTAGAGCCAAACTTGCTGAGATGGCTCAAATTCCTTCCGCCGAATATGGCTGTCGAGAAAAGCCTTAGTGCATTGCTTGAAGGTTAAGGCAGAATCATAGGCTTCACGACGGAGCTCTTCCAGCTCCTGAGTTGGAGTTTCCTTTCTCGACCACATAGGTCTGGGTCGAGGTTACATTGGCGAACCACCCAATAAGCGCGGTGTTCCAACTCCATGGGCAAATGACAAGGCTTCCCGTAAACGATTCTATAAGGAGACATACCAAGGGGAGCCTTGAAGGCGGTTCGATACGTCCAAAGTGCGTTAATCAGCTTGTCGGACCAGTCCTTACGGTCAGGCCGAACTGTTTTCTGGAGAATTTTCTTGATTTGCCAGTTCGACACCTCTGAATGGCCGTTCGTCTGAGGATGATACGGGGATGAGATACGATGGTGAAATTCGTATTTCCTCAGAAGTGCCCGAAAAGAAGCATGGGTAAAGTGGCTTCCTCCATCCGAGATAATGGCTCAAGAGATCCTAAAGTGCGCAAAAATGTGGTCTTTGACAAATCGAGTGGATATAACATGGTCAGCACGTCGCGTGGGAATAGCCTCGATCCATTTGGAAACATAATCAACGGCCATGAGAATTAATTCGAAGCCGTTGGAAGGAGGAAAGTGACCCATGAAATCAATTCCCCAAATGTCGAAGATTTCTGCAGCTAGGATGGGTTGCAAGGGCATCATGTCACGGCGTGACATTGACCCTAACGATTGGCACCTAGTGCAATGCTTGGCATAATTGTGTGCATCCTGGTGAAGGGAGGGCCAAAAGAAACTGCACTGCAACACCTTGGCTGCAGTTTTCCTCCCAGAGAAACGGCCTCTGCAGGCCTGATCATAGCAGAAGGATAGCACACTAGGGAACTCGCTGTCAGGAATACAGCGACGGATGATTTGATCAACACCTATTTGAAAAAGAAGTGGATTATCCCAAAAATAATACTTTGCTTCTGCCATGAGACGCTCGCGCTAGTTTTTAAGCCAGCCACATGGAAGGGATCCAAAGCAAGGTAATTGGCAATGTCGGCATACCAAGGTCCACTTGCCACATTAATTGCCAATAGGTGCTCATCAGGAAAAATCTCATTGATCGGCAGAGTAAGTCCAATATGGTCAGGGTCCAGTCTGGAAAGATGATCAGCCACAACATTCTGGGCTCCGGCCTTATCGCGGATCTCAATGTCAAATTCTTGGAGCAGAAGGATCCAATGAATCAGTCTAGGCTTGGCATCCTTCTTGTGCATGAGATGGCGAATGGCCACGTGATCAGTGAAAACAATAACATGTGAGCCCAGAAGGTAAGAGCGGAATTTCTCCAGCCCAAGGACGACCGCTAGTAGTTCTTTTTCACTGGTAGTATAATTACACTGGGCCTCATCTAACATCTTACTGGTGTAGTACACCACGAAGGGGTGTCTATCACGTCTTTGTCCTAGGATGGCTCCGACTGCAAGGTCGGAAGCATCACACATGAGTTCGAAGTCGAGGGACCAATCAGGTTGCTGGATAACAGGGGCCTCGGTGACAGCATTACGCAGCTACGTGAATGCTTGTATGCAGTCAGGGCCCATATCGAAGGGTACGTCGGTCGATAAGAGATGAGTTAACGGTCGAGAAGTCTTGGAGAAATCTTTGATGAATCTTCTATAGAAACCGACGTGTCCTAGGAAGGAGAGGATTTGTTTGACAGAGCCAGGCATAGGTAAATTAGCAATTACATCAGGCTTAGCTCTGTCAACCTGGATACCCCTATCGGAGATGATATGTCCGAGAACAATTCCCTCGTGTATCATAAAATGACTTTTTTCCCAAGAAAGCAAGAGGTTTACATCAATACATCTCCTAAGGATACGGGTCAGGTTGGCAAGACATTCATCGACAGATGGTCTAAAGACTGAGAAGTCATCCATGAAGACCTCGAGAAAGTCACCCACCATGTCATGAAATATCAACAGCATACATCTCTGGAAAGTTGATGGCACGTTGCAAAGTCCAAACGGCATCCTTCTAAATGCAAAGGTGCCAAAGGAGCAGGTAAAGGTGGTTTTCTCTTGATCTCGGGGGACAATTGCCACCTGGTTATATCCTGAGAATCCATCCAGGAAACAAAAAAATTTATTTCCCGCTAACTGCTCCAGGATTTGGTCAATGAAAGGTAGCGGAAAGTGGTCTTTCTTAGTTGCAGCATTGAGTTTCCTATAATCTACACACACTCCAGGATGTAGGAGTGCGTGTAGGGATGGATTCGCCCCTGTCATTGACACGGATGGTGAGTCCTGCCTTTTTGGGCACAACGTGAATCAGACTCACCCAGGGGCTGTCGCTGATCCGGTAGATTATACCCGAATCCTGCCACTTAATAATTTCCTTCTTAACGACCTCCCGCATGTTAAGGTTGAGACGTTGCTGCATCTCGTGAGAAGGTCGAACCTCCTCCTCCGTATATATACGGTGAGTGCAGTAGGAGGGGCTAATGCTAGATAAGTCTGATAAAGACCATCCATTGGCTGCCTTGTGTTCCATGAGGACCTTCGTTAGTTTGCACTCTTGCTCCTTGGTCAATTTTGAACTGATGATTACAGGGAGAGTTTCATTTGGTCCCAAGAAAACATACTTAAGTGTACTAGGCAGCCCTTTCAGCTCGGGAGTGGATGGTGAAAGATCTGTCATTTCTTGGGACAAGAGTGTCCCAGGCAGATTAGAAAACAAATCAGGAGGAAGAAGTTGGCCCTCAGATTGGCCAAGAAGAGGGGCTTCTTGGATAGATGGATCCAAAAAGGAATAGCCCCAGTGAGTAGTATATGGGCTCAAGGTCCCAGTGTGGAGTTGCAAATCCGCCTGATTTGGCGGGAAAGAAAGGGCAATCCGGTCTTCAAGAGTGTGGACCGGCGGTGTGTACCCCGGATATGACTCCGACCACGAGGTACGGGAAGCGGAGAAAACCTCGTCAGGAGTTTGGTCAGGAGAAGGTACAGGAATAGGGAGGGATGGAGGAACGTCACAATATGTGTCGGTCAGGCAATTGTCAGTGTTTAAAGGCAGTTCGCAGCAGTCAGAATAGGTCCCAATTAGTTCGATACACGAGCTGACGGCCATGTCCTCGTCAGACATGTCATCCTTGATGCAATCGCAATCAAAGTTCTTGGCTGCCTTGAATATTTTAAGCTTGAGCTTTTTAGATCCAACGACAATCTCAATACAGCCCAACTCGCAGTCGATATGGGCGCGGGCTGTGGCCAAGAAAGGTCGACCAAGGATGTTCGGACAATCAGAAAGTGAGCTAGGAACTTCCATATCTAAAACAAGAAAGTCAACAGGAAAACAGAGACTGTTGACCCTAACCACCACGTCTTCCACCACACCCTTTCGAATTTTGACAGAGCGATCTGCCAACTGTAACGTGATAGGGGTGGGTTTTAGATTTCCCAAGGAAAATGTTTTGAGCATGATGGTTGGTATAATATTGATGGAAGATCCTAGATCAAGCAGGGCATGGTTAAAATTGCAGCCTTGGATGCTATAGGAAATAAGCGGTGTGCCCGGATCTTTCTGCTTCGGTGGTAGATTTGACAGTATAGCACAACTCGCATGAGGCGAGAGAACCACCGGATTCTTAGTTTTCTTTGACTGTCGCCTGGGTGTTGTGTAGTCTTTGAAAAATCGGGCGACAGTAGCTATGTGGTCGATAGCCTCGAGCAGGGGTACCTTGATTTCAACATCCCTAAACAAATTATGAGGTTATCAAAGGCCTGTGTATCTTTCTTCTTGCCTTTTGGCTCCCTCAGTAGAGCCTCAGGGAATGGAACTGATTCTGGCACCAATTTGGGTGTATTGTCCTCTCGCGAATGCGGTGCGCATCCTGAATGAGAGGGCGATGAAGAAGATGGGCCAGGATCAGGTCGAGGCAGATCGACGGTTTGCTTACCGCTCCTCGTAGTGATTGCATTGGACGATGCGGGTCCAATGGGATCATACGACTGAGTACGGTTCGCAATAGGGACATAAGAGTAGGGTGCTGTAGCGGGATTAGCCTGAAATCCTGGTGGAATGCTCGGAGCCTACAAAATCTGATGAACCTACCCTTGAGAAGGTCGTACTTGTGGTTGAGGATCACGGGGTATGAAATTTCGTGGGTTGGGAACAGGTTGGGCTGGGAGGGTGCCCTGAGATCGAGTCACCATGCGTAGTTGACTGATCTCAGCATTTTGCTGCGCCAATTGGTGCTGAAGAGAGGTCATGTTCTCTTCATGGCGCTTTGACTTTTCCGTCATCATTTGCATCAATTTGTCAAGAGGACTTGATGCATGTTCGGTTTGCGGTACGCAAGGGCCTGATGGCAGATTCGCCATGGGATTAGACTGAGCCCTTGGGATGACGGGTGCGGATGGTCACAATGGTCCGCCTGCGGGGTTTTGGCACTGCGAGTTGTTGGACCATGCGAAATTTGGATGATTTCGCCACCCTGGGTTATAAGTGGCAAAGAACGGGTTGTTCCCCAGGGCGCAGGCGTCTTCTATGCCAGAAGACGCATCTGCATGTAAATACGCATCCGAGCACATGGAGGCTTGGTCCTCCGTGTCAAAATACTGGCTCGCAGAAGCCAGATCCACTTGGTAAGGAAGGTCTTACGGGGTTCTCGGGATAAGCCTGGTGTTGGAAGAATTGGGATTGTGACGAAGTGGTGAGGTGGGGGTGTTTGCCATAGAATGGGCGGGGTTGGCCAGAAGCTCATCCAGCTTCTTGTGCGCGATGGAGACTTCATCCAATTTCTGTGAGATAAGGTTGAGATCTGTGGATGAATGGGAGGGTCCCATGTCAACTTCGTGGACATTACGGGGCAGGTTGGTGCGATTAAAGGTGACAATGGAAGCATTGTTCATTGAGTTTTCTCTTATATTTTCAAATAATTCGAATGCTCCATTCTCGTCTTTATTCATGAAATTCCCTCCGCAGGAAGTGTCTGCAATCCGCTTCAAAGTCTCATTTAGCCCATAGTTGAAAATCTGGGTTGTATGCCACTTAGGTAGATCGTGGTGCGGACACTTCCTGAGGAGGTCATTATATCTCTCCCATGCCTCATGAAACTGTTCGCCGTTTTGTTGCATAAATGAAGTGATAGCACGACGAAGTGCATTGGTTCGCTCGATTGGGAAGAACTTCTTGAGAAACACTGTTCGCATCTCTTCCCAAGAGTGGATGGTTCTCCCAAGGGTGCGTAACCACTGCGGAGCTTTATCCCGCAATGAAAATGGGAATATTTTCATGAGGACTATAGGTAACTCGATATTTCTTGGTTTAACAGTTTCAGCCAATCGGGTTAGGTCTTCCAAGTGGAGAAAAGGATCTTCACTTGCAAGACTATGGAAGTGAAAATTTATCAAGCCAATTATGTTAGGTTTCAATTCAAAGTCGTCCTCGCCCATGGGGACTCGAATTTGTCCTATGGTCTCTGTAGCAGCAGGATTCTGATCGGAGATAAGAGACCTAGGCTCCTCCCGTTTGGGAGGATTCTGCATTTCCTCCAATGTTTCCCTAATGGCCTCGATTTGTTCATTATACATTTCCATTTGGGCTTGGAGGCAGGTTATGGGATCGAAGGCTCCAGCACCTGGTGGGTTTTGAGGGTGGTTTCCTCCCTCGGGATTTGGGGGTGGGCGTGCAACCATGTTTGTGGAGGAGGAGGACAATTCGGCTTCCTTTCTAAAATTATCAGACAATTCACATAGTTCAGGGTTTTGTGACCTCCCAAACATGCACTACCGCAGGAAGAATTGGGGGGATGCGAAGGGAAAAGGTGATGAGAGAAATGAAGCTGCAAAGGTACACTTGATGACAAATCAATACAATCAAATTCCTCACCTTTACAGTGTGCCCTTAGACCTAAAGATCTAAGTTACCTACTATCATGACCTACGGAATCGAATGTGAGCACTGCGGAACCACCGGGCCAGATTGAAAGGCCGTTTGCCCCAGTCTTAGACACCCGATAGCACGCGAGAACCATCACCAGCATGTAGGCGCTACACGCAGGTAGTTAGATCTCCAATCCTTAATAAGGGTCAAGTTGCTACCAGTTTTAGTTAGAGGCTTAGGATCAAGTGCTTCTGGAATGTGAAGGGCGTTATTTACGGGTAATGCCCAAGTGATTGATTTTATAAAGTGTGTAAACCAAGCATGCAATGGGAAAATCTCCCCGAATTGAAGTTTTAATTGGTGAATGGTTTTTAGAGTTTCAGCCTTAAGTAGTATGGATTTTAGGATTTCGCCGAATTACCAATTCAACCAATCTCTAGGTTTTGAGAGAATACAAGTTTTGTTCTAAGCCCAACAAACCCTTCTTCAATGTCAGTTGGTTAATGCATGCTAAAATGCAATGGGCTTCCCTAGATGGAGATTTCTATGTGTGGATGCACGAGTCAATTTTAGATTAGTGTGAAAGGGAGCCAAAGCACTTCAATTCAAGTGCTCCCAATCACCAAAATGATTTCCACACACAAGGCTCAACCATAAGATAAATAAAATCAAATTGTTGGGGTTGAAGTATTCGGGATCGAATCTCAGGCACATGAAAGGTCGTGGTGGGGTTGGAATCAACTCAATTCCAAGTTTCCCCACCAAAAAGGTGATCCTGAATTGCAGATAAATGAGGCAAAGAGGGATGGCAATCAATCTTTTTATTTTTGCCTCAAAGAATACTTCACACGGCGAAAAATTCAAGAATCAAGATTCTAGGATCTTCGCTATGCAAAGTTTGGCGGGAAATCCCAGGGCGGTGAGAGTGATGACAAACAATCAAGCAAGTGATTTTTAATCCACTTGACCCAAGAAATCCCAAGAAATTTTTTTGGTTTTTTTTTATTATTATTTTTATTAAGGTGACAAGTTGACCTAAGTTGCTAAGAAAGAAAGGCCCACTTGTTCAGCAACGTGTGCGAAGCTCCAGGGTGGTGCAGGCGACTTCACACTCTCGTTCCCGCCTTGGATCTGCCCACGTCTCCGACTTCGTCTGCCTGCCTTCTCCTTGCAACAGGTTCACCTGCACAGCAACAAACAAAAACACCCATGAAGAGAAGGGTGTGAGACGAGAAAAATTAAAGGAATGGAGTAAAAACTTACTTGAATACGCACTTCCCCGGCAACAGCGCTAGAAAAGATGGTGTGTTCGACCCGGATAAGTTGTGTTAATACGATGATTTTATCGTTGAAATGCGTATAGTGGTTAACCTAAATCGAGCCTAACCATCACTTTACAAAAATTTTTAACCTGGCATACTTGATTTTATCTTGGTCACTTTTAGGCATAGGGTCAAACTCAGGGAAGTGGGATTAGAAGAAGTTTCTATGCCTTTCCTACAGCGAATCTCTTCCGTTCGTTTATTATGTTTTTGGTGTTTTTCTTATTTAATATTTTTTTCTGATAATTTTTGTCCTTGAGGTACACCCTTAAAATCAGGTTCTTGGCTTAAAGCCAAATTAGGGTTTCAAAATTGGTCTTGCTATTCGCAAGACTGAGTACCTGCAAGTCAAGGATTATCTTTTTTCTTTTGTTTATTTTTTTTTTAATCCTTTTACTGGCAGGAAAGAGAAACAAAAATAAAGTAAATATAGTATATATATATGTATATATTATATATGTATAAAGGGGTGGGGGTGGAGGTGGAGATGGCATGTAGCACGGTGTCGAGTCGGTCATCATCTAGGAAGACGCAACCAACAGGATGAAGTGCCGCGTGGAGTGTAGGATGGATGGGTGAAAGATGTGTGCGAAAAACGCTTTCTGTATGCGTGTATAGGAGAATATCAGCAACTGGTGCAGATATTCACGCGATACAACTTATGGTAGGTGATATTAAAAAAAAAAAATATCTATATGTAAATATATATATGGTTATAAATATATAGGTATATATGTATATATATATTTATGTATATATATATAGATATGTAAATATATGTATAGATAGATATATGTATAGATATATATATTTATATGTATATGTATGTATGTATAACTATATAGATGTATATATATATATGTATATATATATATAGTAATATATGTATATAGATATATGTAGATAGATATGTATATATATATATATATATCTGTATATATAGTTATAGATATATATGTATATATGTATGTATATTTGTATATATATATATGTATAAGTATATGTGTATATATATGTATCTATACTTATACTTAGTTATATAGGTAATAATATATATACGGATATATATATATATTTATATATTTATACGTATATAAATATATGTATATATGTAAATATATATGTGTATATATCTATATATATAAGTATATAGATATATATATATATGTATGTATACTAATACTTAGTTATATAAGTACTAATATATGTATAGATATATGTATATATATATATTTGTATATAAATAAATAAATAAATAAATATATATGTATAGATGTATATATATATATATTTATAAATATATATGTATATATACATATATATATATATGTATGTATATATATATTTATATATATATATATAAGTATATAGTAGTGTATAAGTGAGTGGGTGTGTGTGTACGAGAGTGTGTGTGTCTGCAGGAGTGAGAGAGTGCTGTGAGAGAGAGAGAGCGAGAGACTGCTGGAGTGAAGAAGCATGGTGTTAAGACGTCTGAAGTAATGGCCGAAGTCTGGTGGTGCGCACAGGAGCATGCACGGGCACGCGCAGGCGCGTAGGCGCACAAAGAGGCACGCGCTGGAGGGAGTGGGCACGGGGAAGGGACTGCAGCGCATCGCGCTGCGCGTTGAGGCGGGTGCGGGTGGGAAGAAGCGGGAGAAGACGCGGGCGCTGAAGCGGGTGGGTGCGTACGCAGGTGCGGGCATTCGTAGGAGCGGGCGCGGGAGTGCATAGACGGGTTGGCGCCGGTAGCGGCGCGGAGAGAGAGCATCGGGTGACCGGATAAGTGAGAAACTTACCGGTCACCGCACTGTAGCCACAGTGTTCCGCGGAAACGCGTGAACAGTGGCTACAGTGTGCGCTCGGCTCGCGCGACCGGGTGCTGGCGGTGCTGTGTGTGAGGGCACCGCTGAGCGAGCTAGCGCACGCACGGAAGGTCTGCGCCGGCTGCTGGCGTGCGTGAAACCGGTTGGGCAACAGGCGGAGCTTCGCGACAGGGCACGTGGGGAGGGGCGAGGGCAGCCTGCTGGCGTGCGCAGAGGGCGCGGAACAAGCGCCTGAGGCGCGTGGATGGCTGCGCTGCTGCTGCTGCGGAGCTTGAGCTTCAAAGCTTGAAGCTCTTGTGGCAATGGCGGAAATGCTTTGAACGATGAAATCAGAGCGGGGAACCACCATGCCCATCGGCTCTTTGATGAGCTGGGCGGTGGTGGGACTGACAGTGGTGGTTGTGCACCACTGTGTGCTGCTCCTGCCCACAGCGTGGCTCTTCAGGAAGAAGAGAGGCTGCGTATGGAGGGGAGAGGGGAGGAGATGGCCTGGAGAAGGAGCTGCTGTTGTGTTTTTTTTGTGTGGACCAGGCTCGACTAAAAGAATAAAGCTGAGCCCTTTTTAAAGAGGAAGAAGGCAAGCATAGCCATGCCCTGGCTGTGCATGCTGTGCATGCAGCTGTAGGGCAAGCAGTTGTGCAGAGCAAGGCATGAAGAAGGCCCAGCCATGCAGCTGCGGAGAAGAAAGTCAAAATAAAATTAAAAATAAAAATAAAGATGGTGAATTTGCGAGGTAGCACTTAAAGAATTTGTTAATTACAAGGCCATTTATTTCACTCTCCTCCCCTCTCGAATAAATGCATGCATGCGTGTATTTTTACGAATGCGACTATGGCTACCTAATATGCACTGGCAATGCTAGGAGATAGCACAAGATGGCACAATTGTTGGTGTATTTTTGCTGTGCAATCAGCTCTCTAGCGTGAACAGTGGCTACAGTGCGCGCTCGGCTCGCGCGACCGGCTGCTGGTGGTTCTGCGTGTGCGGGGGCTGCAGAGCGAGCCCGCGCACGCGGAAAGAGCTGCGCCGGCTGCTGCAGGGGCGCGCGGTGGCCTACGCGCGGCGTGGGGCAGCCGGTTCCTTGCTGCAGCTGTGGTTGAGCTTCAAAGCTTGACTCTGTGGCAATGGCGGAAATGGATGGAATGACGAAAATAGAGAGGAGAACCACCACGCCCACTGGCTCTTTGATGAGCTGGGCGGTGGTGGGACTCACAGAGGTTGTCGTGTACCACTGTGAGCTGCTCCTGCCCGCAGCGTAGCTCCTCAGGAGGAAGAGAGGTTGCGTATGGAGGGGAGAGGGGAGGAGACGACCTGGAGAAGGAAGAGTTCTGTCTGTGTTGTTGTGTGGACCAGCCTCCTGCAAAGAAGATAGCTGTGCCCTTTTTAAAGCGGAAGGAGGCAAGCACAGCCATGCCCTGGGCTGTGTATGGCTGAGTATGCGGCTGGCAGGGCATGCAGTGCAGAGAATGGCGCGAAGAAGATCAAGCCATGCCTTGCAGCTGTGGAGAAGAAATTCAAAGCCAAGAACAAATGAAGACGGAGATTTTGCGAGGCAGCACTTGAGGAATACATTAATTTCAAGCCCATTTTATTCACTCTCCTCCCCTCTTAAATAAATGCATGCATGCGTTTATTTTCACAAATACGACTATGGCTACTTAATATGCACTGGCAATGCTAGGAAATAGCACAAGATGGCACAATTGTTGGTGTATTTTTGCTGTGCAATCATAAGCCTGGTAGTGACACAAATCCTAGGGTAGTCATCCAGGATGTTCCTATCCCTGTCCCAGATCAAAAACCTGGACCTATCTTAGAGGAACCAACCAAGGTTCCATTTCCCGAGGCCTTAACCAAGGGAAAGAGGACAACCAAACCCGTGGCTTCTGAGGAGGACCTGGTCAAGCTCTTTTAGCGGGTCCAAATAAACATCCCCTTGATGGATGCGATCTGCCACGTACCATTTTACGCACGATTTTTGAAAAACGTGTGTACACCTCAGTGTAAGCCGAGAACCAAGAGTGGGAGTCCAATTGTACTATCAGACCAAGCCAGCTCTGTAATCCTGAGTACAATCCCACCCAAGGCAAAAGACCTAGGCACTCCCTTGATTTCATGTAAGATCGGTGAAACCCAGTTCGACAGAGCATTATTGGACTTAGGTGCCTCCATAAACTTGATACCCACATCCCTACTTAGCCATCTAGAAGAGTTTGAGCTAAAATTAACCGAGGTGACGTTACAGTTAGCAGATTGATCTATCAAGTCACCTAAAGGGATTCTTGAGGATGTTATTGTAAGGGTGCGAGATTTCTACTTCCCTGTAGATTTCATAGTTTTAGATATGGACGCACCTGAAAACCCAAGGGATACACCAATCATTCTAGGGAGACCTTTTCTGGCCACTACAAGGGCCAATATAAGTTGTGAAGAATGCCAAATAGAACTGAAATTTGGGAACTAGACTCTCAAAATTGATATCTTTAAGGCCCAACAAGGGATCAATTGCAGCGTCATTGAATAAATCTGTGATATTAGAGCTGTGGTTGATGAGCAACAACTTGAGGACAACATGATTATTCCTCATCAACCACAAGACAATCTTGAACCGCAATTAGAGGAGTCAGACCTTGAGATAGATAAACCTATAACTCCTACCCTTGTACCTCACAATCACCCTGAACCACCCGTTGCTGCTGATAACCCCATTCTTGAACTCAAACCCCTTCCCGATCATTTGAAATACGTCTTTTTGGGTTCTAATTTGACATTCTTGTGATTATAAACTCCAAACTCACACCTGATCAGGAATCTCGTCTGATTAATGTTCTCCAGCAACATCGTAGAGACATTGGTTGGACTCTCGATGATTTGACTGGAATAAGTCCCTCTTATTGTACACACCAAATTTATTCTGAAGAGGGCGCACGATCTTCCTGTGAAATGCAGAGACGCTTGAATCCCAATCTGCAGAAGGTCATGAAAAAGGAGATCATTAAGTGGTTAGATGTAGGAATCATTTACCCGATCTTCGACAGTCGTTGGGTGAGCCCAATCCAGGTTGTGCCTAAGAAGGAAGGGCTCACCACCATCACGACTGAAATCGGAGAGGTCATACCTACCCGTATAGCTAACTCGTGGAGAGTCTGCATAGATTACCGAAGACTAAATTCCTCCACGAAGAAGGATCATTTCCCACTACCATTTGTTGATCAGATTCTCGAGAAATTAGCGGGAAATAGATTCTTCTGCTTTCTTAACGGGTACTCCGGTTATAACCAAGTGGCGATTCATCTAAAGGACTAAGAGAAGACCACATTCACCTGCCCCTTTGGGACATACGCGTTCCGAAGGATGCCTTTCGATCTCTGCAATGCACCTGCGACTTTTCAGCAGTGCATGCTTGCCACATTCTCTGATATGATAGGTGATTATCTGGAAGTCTTCATGGATGACTTCTCAGTTTTTGGGGCATCATTTGATGATTGCCTCCAGCACTTGGTTCATATACTCAGGCATTGCATCGACGTAAATCTGGTTCTTTCCTGGGAAAAGAGCCACTTTATGGTGCCTGAGGGGATCGTCCTGGGACACTTAATTTCTGAGAAAGGCATCCAAGTGGATCGAGCCAAGGTTAATCTGATTTCTAGATTCCCTATGCCTAGCTCGATCAGGGACATCTGATCTTTTCTGTGGCATGTTAGTTTTTACCGTCGTTTCATACTTGATTTCTCAAAAATCGCGTGCCCCCTGACTACTCTTCTCTCCAAGGATGTACCCTTTGAGATTTCCAAGGAATGCACTCAAGCTTTTGAGAACCTTCGTGATCGAGTCACTCAAGCCTCGATCCTACAGTCCCCTGATTGGTCTCAACCCTTTGAGATCATGTGCGATGCATCTGACTTCGCTGTAGGAGCGGTTCTGGGATAGGAAATTGACGGGAAACCCGTGGTCATCTACTACGCTAGCAAGACACTTGACGAGGCTCAGCGTAACTACACGGTTACGGAGAAAGAGCTGCTAGCCTAGTATTTGCCCTCGAAAAATTTCGATCTTATCTCCCGGGTTCCCACGTCATAATCTACTTAGATCACACAGCTGTGAGGCATCTCGTTGCTAAGAAGGACGCGAAGCCTCAACTAATCCGATGGATCTTGCTCTTGCAAGAATTTGACCTCGAGATTCGCAACAAGGAGGGAAGATAGAATGTGGTAGTTGACCACTTGTCTCGCCTTCCTTCTAAGATCATCAACCCTTCTGGACCCATCATGGAGCATTTTCCTGATGAGCACCTTTTGACTATTGGTACTAGACTTCCATGGTTTGCTGATATAGTAAACTACTTGGCATCTCATCAGATCCCGTCAGATTGGTAGAAGGCCAAGAAAGACAAGTTGCGCTCCTATGCCAAGTACTACATCTGGGAAGACCTATTCATTTTCCGCATAGGTGCTGACCAAGTCATCCGACGGTGTGTCCTGGAGGGCGAAATCAATGACATTCTTTCCTTCTGCCATGACCAGGCATGCGGTGGCCACTTCTCTGGGCACAAAACTGCATCAAAAATCCTCCAGTGTGGCTTTTACTGGCCCACTATCTTCAAGGACGCATACAGTCACTGTAAGGCATGCAATCATTGCCAAACTTTGGGCAACATGAGCCATTGCGACATGATGCCCTTGCATCTGATTCTCGTATGCGAGATTTTTGATATTTGGGGGATTGATTTTATGGGCCCCTTTCCTGTTTCAGACGGCTTCGAGTACATTTTACTCACTGTGGACTACGTGTCCAAATGGATCGAAGCCATTCCGACTCGAACCTATGATCACAAGTTCATCATCAAATTCATTCATCAAAATATCTTCTCACGGTTCGGGATTCGTCGTGCAATCATCTCTGATGGAGGGACCCATTTCTTAAATGCTTAGTTCAGGTCATTGATGACCAAATACGGGGTGTCTCACCGAATCTCTACTCCTTACCACCCCCAGACTAATGGTCTAGCTGAGCTATCAAATCAGGAGATCAAGAAAATCCTACAGGTTACTGTTCGACCTGATAGGAAAGACTGGTCGTTCGGACTTCCGGAAGCTTTGTGGGCTTATAGGACCGCCCACAAGACCCAACTAGACGTCTCCTTTCAGACTGGTGTATGGGAAGGCATGTCACCTTCCCGTCGAATTGGAGCACAAAGCC
The DNA here is from genome assembly GCA_037157565.1 of Thalassia testudinum. Taxonomy (NCBI): domain Eukaryota; kingdom Viridiplantae; phylum Streptophyta; class Magnoliopsida; order Alismatales; family Hydrocharitaceae; genus Thalassia; species Thalassia testudinum. The sequence continues at coordinate 16,744,026 of JAZHRO010000062.1, read as the reverse complement.
TATTGGGCAGTACGAAACTGCAACTTAGATCTTTCTAAGGCTGGAACCCACATAAAGCTTCAGATAAGTGAGATTGATGAACTACGCCTTGATGCGTATGAAAACTCGTGAATCTACAAAGAGCAGGTTAAAGCCTTTCATGACAAGCACATATCTAGAAAGATCTTCCACCCTGGTCAGAAGGTCCTACTCTTCGATGCCCGACTCAAACTCTTTCCTGGGAAACTGCGATCGAAGTGGGTCGGACCATATCTTGTCTGACAGATTTTTGGAAATGGAGCCGTCGAAATCAATCCTCTCAGTCACGATTCCAAACCTTTCGTTGTGAATGGTCAGAGACTCAAACAGTTCATTGACATAACTAGTACAGATTTGGCTGTCATCATTTATCCTCCATTCTCCCTGAGCTTATTGCGCCCAACCGATGGCGTAAAACTCAGTGCTTAACGGGAGGCAGCCCATCATTCTTTTTGAAAAACCCGAAACCTTTTCTGACATTTCTTTGCACTTTAGGTTCATCCTTTAGGATAGCCAACTTCACCTCAGGTACTTGTACCTGAGATTTAAAATCGTCCGCAACAGTCACCTCGACCCATCCACTCACCAAATACCTATCCTAATTCATGAACCAAGCTAAATAAAAACCCACCTAATGTACAATGAGGACATTGCAAATCTTAGGCATGGAGGGGTATGAAAGTGCAATTAAATAACAAGGAAAAGGTTTCAACAAAAAAATCCGCATATACGAAAAAAAAAAAAACTTAGAAGGAGGAGAAAAAGAACAAAATGATAAAAAGAAGCACAAAATGAAAGAAAAGGGATAGTCATTAGTAAGAAATTAAGGAATTAACCTAAGTTCTAGACCACATTACGTAAAAGAAAAAGGAAAGTGCACAACAAGATTAGTAAGAACGCAAACCTTAGGCATTCTTGGATAGACTCTTAGTACCCGTTAAGATCTACATATTCCTCAAGAGGTTGAGGAAAATGAAAAGCTTAAGTATTAGGTCCAAGGCTTAGGAAGTATTCGGCCTCGTCAACTGACTTTTGGTTTACGGGACTTAGTAACCTAAGCACCCAAATTCACACACACAGTCTGGTTCAGTGAGCATAAGTATCAAAATCACGCAGAAGCATTTCAAATATTATGAAAATATCGCCTAGATTAGGAGTAGTCGATCAACACAAGTTGATATGGATGAGTTCCCAGCGCAGAGAGGTGGGAAATTTCCCTCGAAGATGCGTAACAACATATCATCTCCTCGGTGCTTGTCTCTTAGGATATTTACATATCCTACTGGGGGCATGTAAGCACTTTGTTGGTTCAGATTCCATGGATGGCATTATCACGAAGTGTCAATTGCCAGGGTCTGAATTCGTAGAACACAATGGACGGGATTATCTTGAAATCTTGAAAGCCAGGGTTCTGGGGGTTGCCATGGGCAGTACTATCACGAAGCATCGACTGCTAGGGATCCTTGAGGATTGATGATGGGGACAAGGAATCCGATACAGATCGTGTTGTGAAGCTAATCCTAAGCTAGAATTAAAAAGAAAAGAGAGAGAAAACTCTCCAAACAAATAAATAAATCTTTTGTCTCTCTCTTACAAAACGCACTGCAAACTGAACCAAGGCTAAAAATATCTCAAGCATGGGTACTTTAACCACAGAGTCCAATAAACTTTAGGTTAGTTCCTGTAGGCCTTAAAAACCTTTGCTAAAGATTGAGGCTAAAGCTAGATAGATCTAGATCTTGGTTGGTACTAGAATACCTTTTAGGCCTAGGATTGGCATTCTGACCTAATCATGGATACAAGAGGAAAAGCACTTATCAAAACTTGATGGAAGAAATTCATGGTTTAGAACAAAGGTTAAAACCTTAAATTTTTGCTAAGGGACTAGCAAAAGCTAGGCATGGGGGTATGATGAGAGCCTCATCATGAACTCTAACTAGCACATTTTGACCTAAATAAGTATACAAAAGCTCCTACAAAACCGAAGTGAAAGCCTTAATCAAAGAACTATAAATTTGAGTATAAAGCAACTCATAAGGAATAAAACTGCAATTTTACCAATGCAGTACACAAACGGAATGTCTAAGGGTCTAAACACAGGTCAAATGGGCTTAACAAGAAAGAAAGTGGGATGATTTGATTTGAAAGGGGTTATAGCAATTTCTAGGAATTAAATGACATTTTATAACCCTAAAACAAACCTGCTTTAATTCACGAACTTCTAGGCAAGATAGAAATCAATTAAACCTCTAAAATTCATGAAAAAACATCCCCTAGGGTTTAGAACCTTCAATTTGGCCATTGGAACCTATCTTGACTTAGATTGAGAACCATACCCAATTTTTAACCTAATTTGGGTTTTTGTGCAAATTTACTGGTCAACCGTGATCAAACCTAAAATCAAACTTCGCCATTTGATTCCTTAGGTCAAAATTAGGTTTGTACCAAAATTTGGACCTAAGGGAAGGCCATTTTGACCCACTTTAAAAATTGGTCCTCAAGAATTACTTTTTGACCCTTAACTTTTTGAACCCTTGCACTTTGCCCCCAGCTTTCCCTTCGTTCTTTGCAAAACGGTCCCTCTGCCACCCTGCTCAGCTTCCCATGCCTCCGGCGACTTTGCGCGGAGGATGGCGCCGCGTAGGCTATGGGGACCGACCCTAGAAACGAGAGGGGGGTCCCCTCCGTCATCCTCTTCCGCATGGACCCTCTCCCATGTCCTGCCAATGCCCATGCCTCTCGTGCGAACGCACGAGAGGAATGGGTCACTTCTCTGGCCATTCTCCGGCAAGCTGCCCATGCTTCCTCCTCGAGATCTTCTCCGCCCCAACACCTATTTAAGAAGCGGCTGGGGCTGCTGGTTTCGGCAAGCTTGTTTTGGCCGAAGAAAACCCCAAAACTTCATCTCCTCCTCCTCCTGTCATTCGCCCGCAGGCTCCGGCGACCCTTCTCCTCCTCTCTCGTCGCCCTGCCACCATACCATTGGCAGGGATAGCTCCGCCGTCGTTCGTCGTGCCTTGCCGTACCAGCAAGCACCCTCCAGTCTCTCTTCCTCATCGTCGTCATCTTTCCCACAGGGTGTCGTCTCCGGCGACGGTAGAATTGAGCCATCCGCCTCCTGCCCCCCTTCGTCCGCTTAGCTAGGTAAAAGCTCTTCCGCTTCCTCCCCTCTTTATTTCCCCTTTATCAATTTTGAGTTTTGATCCCTCGACTGCCACTACCACCACCATCAGTTCCACCTCCGATCACCAACTCCGGCGAGGCCGCAACACCTCCACAGGCCATCCCACCCCTCGCCAATAAGTCCATAAGCATCCCCTCACTCCACTCAACATTTCCCCTCACTCACACCTCCACTTCACTCACCCAAACACACCCCCGAACACACCCACACATACGCACACAGTGTGCCCTAGGCACGCTCACGCAGGCGCCCCCGCACCATGCCACCCATTGCACAACCTTCGCCTTGACACGGCGAAGCTACCCAAGTGCTTTGACAGGGCCGCGAGGCCGTTTTGATGCTTTCAGGTTCCGACGCCCCTCCGCCATTGGAGCAGAGCTTGAAGCAAGCTTGAAGCGAGCTCCAAACTTTACCAGCTTCAAGTGGATATCCCAGGTCACGTGAAACATCCTCACGCACTACTCCAGTCCACCAATTGAAGCTGTACCCCCTGCAGCTTCGCAATCAGAGGGAACACCTACTGCTGCAGCGTGCGCGAAGCTGGTGGGACATTTAGTCCCACCTCGTAAACTCAAAGGTACGTTGCGATGTTCAAATTGAATTTGTGCATTAGCCTATTCACCTCAAGTAACACAGGGTGAGGTCCCTCACCCACTCCACCTGCCTCGTCCATGACCACACCTATGCGGACCTGGTTAACCTGTTTACCCTGCACTCCTCGCGCACCACCCATGCCGGTGCGCCTAGACCCGGGTGCGCGTAACTCGACCCGAATACCCGATTGGCTGGCTCTGGGAGAGCGAAGAGAGAAATAGAGAGAAAGCACACGCGGGGAAGGGTAGGGGTAGGTTTTGCCCTCGTGTGTGCAGGGAACAGGTGGGGAGGAAGAAGAAGAGGAGCAGCGAGGACTTAGCTGCAAGGCACTCGCAGCAGAGAAAAAGAAAGAAGAAGGCGGAGGAGACGCAGCGGCTAAAGAAGAAAAGAAGAAGAGGCCAAGGAGAAGAAGCAGCAGCAGCCTCCAAGAGAAAAGAAAGGAAGAAGAAGAGAGGGCGTGCACTATAGAAAAGGGGTTGATAAGGCGTATGATTCAGAGAATCAGATGTCCAAAAAAAGGAAAGGCAGAAAAAGAAGAGAAGGAAAAGAGAAAAGAGAAGAAGAGAAGGAAAAGAGGAAAAAGAAAGAAGAGAAGAAAAGGATTTTTTTTGTTCTCTCTCTCTCTCTCTCTCTTAAATTTGTGTATTTCATAGTAAATTGTGAATTTGTATGCTTCTAGAATCAAAGTATGCTCCTTGAGTTCGACCTCGGGATATTTTAAATTCTGAGTAATAAATTGAAATAAACTGGTAATCGCTTTTCGCAATATACTGCAACGAACATAACTTTAAAACACCACGAAACGAAACAACCACCTATATTAAAGGAAATGTTGCACCTTGTCAAAAATCTAGACCTAAACTCCAAAAAATTATCAAGGATTATTTGGAGAAAACTTCAAAGAAGAAGCAAGACAAGGCTACTTCTATTCAAGAAATGAGAGATGAAGTGGCCATTAAAACAAACTCAACACCCTCAATTGAGGTTGAGAGGGATAGTAAATGCCATGAATGTCAGAAACTACTGAAGATTTTGATGCGTCAAACCACAATCAAAGATGCATTTGCCAAGGAAGAGAGAGCATGGGTCAACCAATTCGTGGAAAAGTTTTTTTATGACTGTGACATCCTTTTCAATGTAGTCATCCATCCAGCTTTCATTTGTATGTGTGAGGCAATTAGACAATATGGAAGGGGATATAAGCCTCCTTATTATGAGCTCACGGAGATATTATTCTAACATGAAGTAAATGAGACAGAGGAGAATCTAGAAAGATATAGGGAGTTGTGGAAGAAAGATGGATACATAATTATGACAGATTCATAGACAGACATGAGGGGTAAAAGCATCAAGACTTTTTGTGTGAGTTGCGAGCTAGGCACAATCTTCCTAAAGTTTGTGGATGCATCTGTCGATTCCTACACCACATAGTATATTTACTCGTTGGTTGATAAATGTGTTGAGGAAGTTGGACCTAATAATGTTATTCAAGTTATCATGGACAACGACTTGACAAATTTGGAAGTAAGAAGTCTATTCAAGACCAAATATCTCAGGATATATTGGTTGTCATGTGTCGCTCATTGCATAGATTTAATGCTTGAAGAAATTGGTAAAGAACCTAAGGTGAAGAATGTTGTTACTAAGGCAAAAGAATCAACAACCTTCATTTACACTCATGTGAAAACCTTGAACATGATCAGACAATTCACATACAAGGACATCATGGGACCTGGTCAGATGAGATTTGCAACAACTTTTCTCACTTTACAAAGAGTCATGGACAATAAGGAGAAGTTAAGAATGATGTTCTCTTTCGATGAATGGAGAGCTTGCAAGTGGTTTAGAACAAAGGGAGGTGAAAGGGTTGCATTTATTGTTTACAATGCTACTTGCATGTGTCTTTGACCTTAAAGGTCTTCTCTCCCTTGGTTCATGTCTTACGCATTGTCGATGGAGATTGTCATCGCAGCATAATTTTTAATAACCTTTTCTCCTATTTTTTAGTATTTTCATATTTTTGTTTTGCATTTTTTAGAAAGGGGTTTTACATATATACCCCTGTAAACTTTCAATAAGACATATATAACCCCATGTTCTTGATATTTATGTATATACTCCTATAAAGTTACTCCGTTAAAGCTCTATGCCCCTTCTCCGTTAAATCCAATGGACAACTTAAAAAAAAAATTAAAAAAAGGAAAAATTATATTTTCATCCCTACACAAACCCCCCATACACCTCGACCTTGACCACCTTCTTGAACCACCTTTACGCGTCCTCGAAAGCGCAGCACTCGAGCATCATGCTGCCAAGCTAGTGGAGTGCGAGCCGAGCCTCCCACTCGAGGCAGGCGGCCTCCCCCATCCTCTCTAAGAGCATGACTGTGGTGTTGGACCTTAGGTCCTCCTTGAGGGCCACCTGGCTGAGGTGGTAGTAAAGGACGAAGGAGGCGTGCCCTGCGGCGGTGAAGTGGTTGCGCCCCTTGGGGCAGTAGGGGAGTCGCATGACCTATGGGAAGTGGAGGGACCTCGGGACCTCACGGAGGAAGGCTTGGAGGCACATCCTGACGAGGTGGGTAGTCTCCTTGAGGCTGTAGTCTACGAGGAGGAATGTGTCATCGACACTGTTGATAGTGAAAATCATCGTAGTTTAGGAAAACAACTCATCGTAGTATAGCGACGAAAATCGAATCGACATTTAAATTTGTAATTGTTTGGAAAACCGTGAGTTCTGAGGTCGTTCGCATGGAGCAAGTATAGCAATTCAATCCACCAATCACAACAATAAAAAATAATGATGCAATTAATGTTCAATCATAAACATCAGAATAATCAAATAATGCTCAGAATTATATCTCAGAGTAAAAATAAAAAAGAATAAAAATGATGGTTGAAATCACCAATTATCCCCAACAATTAAGCACAAATCCCAATCAAATCAGCAGTACTATCAGCAATCTTCAACTACAATTAAAGCCACAATCAGACATCTTGAGAAGACCTCAAACAACTTAACTATCAAGCCCAAAGCCCTCTGAATTTGCCTAAGTGTAGGCATGAATACCAAGAATCCATAGTGCAAACCCTCCTTCCCTCAGAATTCTCTTCTCTCTTCAGAATCGGGTCAGGGCTAATCGGGTAAATGGATTTGGGTTCAGACTCGCCAGTGCATGTGGCGGGTGAGGAGTGCACATGTGAGGGGGGACCTCACCTCGTGTCTGAGGAACTAAGCCACAACACTAAAACCCTTATAAACAAATTTCAAAATCAGCTGTTTCCAATGTGGGACTAATGTCCCTCTGTTGCTTTGGCATTTGCAGCCGATGGAGCTTGTTCCGAATTAGAGCTGCTGGAGATGCTTCAAGCTTTGATTTCCATTGTGCGTGCCTTCGTGGTGAGAGTTCGCAGCTGCTGGAGGCTGAACTAAGATCGGAGATGGACGGTGAACGGTGAATGGAGGCGAGGATGATGACGGTGACGGCGAGCACTTGAGATTCAAAATATGGGCTAATTACCCCAATTAAAAAGCTCAACGAGATCGTCGGAGTGCGTGGTGTGCAGTGGTGGTGGTTTCATGGTGATTTGTGAGGTGGAGGAGGTCGAACGTGGTCGGAGGGGACGACGGAAGGTGGGTCTATTCGGAGGGTGTTTGGAGAGGCCAATAGCCCAAATTATGTTGAGGCTTTTGGTTGTGGGGTCAGGGTGAAGGTTTTGGAGATGGTGGCATTGCGTTTGGTGGAATGTGGCGCCAGTGTGAGCTCTTCGGAGCTCACACTGGAGGCGGGGAAGATGAGGGTAGAGGGAGTGGTTCGGTGTGTGAAACCTAAGTCTAAAGGTGTAGCGAGAGTCCAGAGAGGGAGAGGGCAAGTTTAGGGTGCTTAGGGAGGAGAGAGAGGGTGACACCACGTCTGGCATTGGCCAGTCGGACGTGGGGAAGACGATGTCGACGACGAAGGAATCAGCGAGGAAGAAGAATTCCAATCGATTCTTGGTTGAGAAATGTGTTGGGAGATGCCACAGCTTAAATAGAAGAGGAATTGACCCTCAATTGCAAGGAATTCGCGAGATTTCCTCGCAATTGAGGCAACTCAAATCCACGATTTTTGAGCTCTTTGTCAACGGTGTGGGGATGAAGTCAGGCCTCATGGTCTTGTGCGTTTGGTAGGGGATTACTTCACGATCAATCCCTCCAAGTTTGGAGGTTTTTAATCTTGAGGTGCGCGCGTAATCTTTGCACAAAGCTCGCATGATTTGGGTTAGGGATTCCATTCAGACAACAATGATGGTAGGGACCTTTATGCAGAGATGATGAGAAAGTTAGGGGCTTTTTGGTAATAAACTTGAAACCTAGGGGTCTGGATGTGAGAAATGGAGTTTTCAGGGGTTAAAATGCAAATTAGGTCAAGATGGACTCTGATTGGGCCCAAATTTTGCTGTTAACCTAATTTTGACCCAAGAAATCTAATGGTGAACTTGGATTTGAGTTTTGACCACATTTAACTGGGTAAATTGCATAGAATCCTAAATCAGGGTAAATTCCCGTATGAAACTTTATTTTCGGTCAAAGTAGGTTCAGATGGTCAAAGTGAAGGCAACAAACCTCTTAGAATATTTTTCAATGCTTTTTAGGAGGTTTAGATTGAATTTATCTCGACCAGAACCCTTTCAATTTAAGTAGGGCTGATAATTAGGATTTCTAATAATTTTTTTTTAGGAAGAAAGGAAAGCTATTTAAATTGATAGCCATCCAAAGATTTTATAAATGAAAGGAAAAAAAATAAAAGCCAACATACATCAACTCATCCAATGCCGTATGAGAGCTTGACACTGATGTATAATTCCTACAGTATTAACAGGTCTCTCCTGAAAAAGACAATCATTTCTCGCACACCACACACACCATAAAACAGCCGCCATGGAACAATGCGGTTTCCCACTCCTAATAAAATCAACCCACATGTCCTCCCAAACTAGTAGCCCACCGCCACAGACCTTATTCCACACACAGTCAGTAACCACACACGAGGAAAAAATGTGTCGCACACTATCTATCTGGAAATCTCATAAATGACATGTATGAGCAGTGACACCCATTCTACGATGTCTCAAGTCGCCAATAATGAGACCATCCCTCCTATAAAGCCACAAAAATATTTGTACCTTCAGAGGAATTTTAAGCTTCGATAGTCCTGCACATATGGCGTGAGTTTCTTCATTTTGTATCCTTCTTACCATTTGTTCATAGTCCTTGGCAGATGAAAACTCTCCCATCCATCTATATGTATCAGTACCCCCCATCAGGTTGAAAGCTTGTAAATCTTGCAGCAAGCGTGATCTCTCCCCCCATGAGTGACTCCCCTCTCTACAACCTATCTCCAATATCTCCCATTTATCCTCCTCTTGATCCTAGAAGTTTGCAACTTTAGCCTCTCTGTCAACAGTAAGACCATAGACACGTGGGTACTTTTGGTGCAGCAATCCCAACGAGGACCAATTTCCAACTAGAACAAAAAGGATTGTCCATCCCCACATACTGGTTGGAACAGGTTCCAATTCTCCTTCATAGCCGCCACCATCGACCTCCAGAAAGGTGACGCCTTTGTGGGAAAAAGTTTATTCACCATAGAATGTGATTCACCATATATCCCTCTGATCACCTCTGCCCATAGTTTATTCTCCCTTTGAAAAATTTTTATTGCCCACTCCAATAATAGCGAATCATTAAACTCCTTCAGGGACCTAATTCCCAACCCCCCTACTCCTTAGGAGAACACAAATTGTCCCATTTTATTGGTTGTAAGAATCGTCCCTCATGTTTTGCCCCTTTCGAAAAGAAACATTTCCTCATTATATCCAGTCGCTTCCATATTGCTTTAGGAGCTCTGAACATAGAAAAAATGAAAACTGACATCGCTGTGATAACATAATTTAAAAGGATCAACCTTCCCCCTTTTGATAGATATTTACTGCTCTAGCACTCCAACTTTGCTGAGATTTTTTCAAATAAGAAGCTCCAGTCACTCTTCTTCATCTTCCCACTCCTCAATGGTAGACCGAGGTAGGTAATAGGCAGGGAGATGATTGGTGTGTGCAATGTCTCTGATAATTGGTGGCACACATCTTTGTTCGTTCCAAAGCATACAAGAGAGGATTTTTCCCCATTCAATTTCAGACCTAATATCTCCCCAAAGATAGTCACCATATGATGAAGGATACGCGCCTCCCACACACCACCCTCTACAAAAAATCCTATATCATCCTCATATTGGAGCATCGGGGCCAAAGCCTGTTTGTTCGAGAGAGCTTGAAGGTGAAGTGAGCTAAGGTATCGATTGCCAAGTTAAATATCAATGGTGCCAAAGGACACCCCTGCCTTACCCCACATTTGGGCTGAATCCAAACACCACATGGTCTACCATTGATTAATGGGGAAAAAGCAGAGGTAGTAATACATCTTTTCATCCATCTAATCCAAATGATTGGAAAGCCTCTTTGTTTGAGTACCTCCCACAGGTAGGGCCAAGAGATTGAGTTGTACGCTTTACTGAAGTCGACCTTCCACATGAAGGCCTTAGCCTTTCTTCTACTCCACCCTGCCACTATTTCCTGAGCCACAATAAGGGAGTCATGCAAAGATCTATTTAGCAAGAAAGTCGATTGCACAGGTGAAATCAAGCCTTGGAGCACCACTCTTAGTTAGTTTTCTAAGACTTTGATAATTATTAGATATATAGAATTTGATAGTGCTATCAGTCTAAACTCACTGAATCTCTCCGCCCCAGGCTTCTTAGGAAGCAAAAATAAATAAGACCTATTCAGCTTGTCAAAGCCACTATTCCCCTCTTGGAATTCATGGAGCACCTCCATCACTTCCCCCCTCACCACCCGCCAAAATTCCTTTTAAAAAAATACTTGGAACCCATCAGGTCTCGAAGATCCTTCCAAGTTGAGGTCGTTGATAGCATCTACCACTTCCTGTTCTGAAAAGGGGGTCACCAACCTGTCAGCCTGTACCTCATCCACCCTAGGATAATCCATTTCCACCATTCTCCACGTACTTCTAATTGGGGTAGTGGAAAGACCACGAAAGTAAGCCATTGTTGTAAGTGGAAAGACCACGAAAGTAAGCCATTGTTGTAGATCGAATATCTGCCATGGAGGTAAGTCTCTGATCTCCTGAGAGAATGGATGAGATGAGGTTGATACGTCTCCTCGAACTAGTAGCCATGTGGAAAAATTTGATATTGGCATCACCCTCATGCAACCAAGGTTGTCATGATTTTTTTCTCCAATCCATTTCCCTGTTCAAATCTTCTTCTAGCACCACATCTTGCAATTGTTTTTGTTGCTGCAGTTCAAAATCAGGCAAAGGACCCATAGCTTCCTTCTCATCCAGCCCACGCAACATGGCAAGTGCCTCTATTCTCCTTTGTTCTTGCAGTACCCCCACTGTCTGTCCAAACTCTTTCATCATGTTTCTGAGACCGGCCAACTTTGCAGCAAGCCTTACTGTCACTGACCTAGCCACCTGCTTCATTTCCCACCAATTTGCAATCATATCTTTACACCCTATCTCCCTCAACCAAGCCCTTTTGAACTTGAAGTAAGTTCCCACTGAATTACCTTCACCATAGTCCCATATCAGTGGGGTGTGGTCAGAGAAGGGTCTTTCTTGCCCAGCCACAGCAGAAAGGTGAAACCTTTCCAAAAGACTCGAGTTCTTGAAGAAACGATCAAGTTTGGACATCTGCCCACTGCCATTGGGCCAAGTGTATTCCACTCCAGATGAAGGGTACTCACTAAGCCCCATATTCTGAATCGCCAGCTGAAAGCCAAGTGCAGATTGATCCACAGACCCGCTTGCTCTGTCTTGGCTTGAGAGTGTGCAGTTGAAGTCGCCACCTATTAACCATGGACTGTCTCCAATCCCCTATGTTGTCTCTGTTAATTCAAACCACAAAGCATTCCTCCTGTTCGCATTGCACGGCCCATATACACATGTTATAAACTAGACACTTCCCATGTGAACTGACTGGAATCTATATGTCATACTGAACTCAGCTTTCTCTACCTTTGCCAGTTGTAGCTTCGCAACCTTCCACTATATTGCCATGCCTCCTGACCTGCCTTGAGCCCTCACCGTAGCAATATCTACGTTTCCATTCTGTAGCAACAGCTTCCATATGTTATACCCATCCTCTTCGATGTGAGTTTCTTGCAATAATGTGCAGTCAACATCCCATTCACGCATATATCTAGCAAGGGAGGCTCTTCGGACCCCATTGCGCAACCCACGTACATTCCAAGACAAGTCCCTCATCTCGTTTCAGACTTCTCCCTTCTCGACCCACCATCAGTCCTCACCACACTAATTGCTTTTTCAACCGTACTTAGTTCCATCCCCACCTTGTCACAACCCCTTCTTTTTCGCAGCTTGTATGGAGACCTGATAAGCACTCCTTTCTCTTTGTTTTTGGCTCCAACATCATACCTAAAACCATAAGGTACGTCAAAGGAGAACGGGGTATCTACTATCACCTTCTCAGCCCCACTCTCAGCAACCTCCTCTACTGGTATAATCATATGAGACCCCATCTCATTTATCCTCTCCTCGCTCTGGACAAACTCCCTTGATTTGTTCATCAGGCCCCCTCCATACTCCTCAGGATGATGGTCTTTTCTCTTCTTTATCACCGACGCCTCATCCGTGGGATCTCTACCCCCTACATTTGGTCTGGCCTGCTCTTGACCACTTCCATAAAAGTTTTTCCCATTTGTTGCTCACGCATCTCCACCTTGTCTAAACAAATTCGAAGTGGAATCCACCACGAACTTCCCCCACAATGGCGAATGATCTTCTCAGGTAGTGAACCACTGCGAGCAACATTAACATTCACCATATCACCCTCCCATCCCCTTCCCCGAGCACAATCTCCATACCTTCCTCCAATTCCTCAAAGATCTGAATCATCTTTGTCACTACTTCATTGGTTCTTAGATGAAGCAATAGACCAGTGATCTCCAGCCTTCCCTGTCTAGAAGTCACCTTGTATGGGGGGTGCTCTGCCAATGCCCCATTAAATGGCGAGACAAGTCTCCACATCACAGTGATGTTCTCGAACATACTCGTTTGGAACCGAAGGGACTCAACATCAATCATACCCAGACCATAAAGCAAAAAGCGACAAGGGCCCAAGGTTGCAATCTTCCAATTTAGCAATTTTAGGGCTAGGGATCTTACCAATTTATGAAGCCGATCCATGGATGGCACCCATGTCATCACCTCCCAAATCAGGGCACCTGTTAATACCATCACCATCGCCTAAATGCCTTTGGAATATGGGATTTCCACATTCAGAAAGTGACCGACCAACATGGGAGGGGGAGGCGGCGGAGCCTTCGGTCACCTCTGACCAAAATGTGAATGAGGGTGCGGAACCTTTCCTCCATCCTGTTGCGTCCCTCCCCTTGAACACGCATCTTGTTTATGGACTTCTCCCCCACATGCTACACAAATAAGGGGGCCCTTTCACATCACCACCATGTGTCCTCTTTCCCTACATCTGAAGCACAAAACCTCCCCCACGTTTATCCAGTGCCTAGTCTTCCCAGTGGTCCCCCTTCCACTTTGATCGTCTTTGCGCCTCCATCTCTTCGATCTCCGTACCTCCCAACCCTCGTTCTCCCTCCTGTCACCAGATCCCCATCAACAGGCCATCTTCCTCCTATCATTTTCAACTCTTGGATCTATTTGTTTTCCTCTCAATAATATTTTAGTCCCCAAAATGCGTGAAACCTCTATTCAGTCAGTGTGAGCCTACTTCTTAGTCTTTTAAGCTTATTTGACTTTTAATTAACCCCTAATCAACCCCTTGGTTAATTTGCATTTGTGATGTGCTAGTAAAATAACAAAATTAACCCTATTTTCTTGTCTTCTTCTTAGATCAGTTCAGCACGAAATTGTGATCCTCAGGCGATCATTTAGGAGCATGTATCATTTGAATCTGACTAATTTTGGCTAGTTAGGACTCACGATGGTGTTACCATCATACCCATGCTTAGCTTTTGCTAATCCCTAGAAAAGTCTTTTGGACCAAGCCAGATTTCTATGTTGGATTTTAACCATCAGGATGCTTTACTGAGCCGTATCTCTAGAAATTAGATCAAAATACCAACAATAGGCCTAGAGATACTCAAGTATTAGCCAAGATCCAGACTTGACCAGCTTTAGCCTTGGGTTTGCTACGAAGGTTTCTAATGCTCGCAAAAATTGCCTAGAGGTTTCTTGACCCCAGCGGTTAAAGCACCCGTGTGTATTCGTAGCAAGCCCAGGTTCAGTTTGCTAGTGCATTTTTGATAAGAGAGATAGAGAGGGATATTTATTTTGAGAGATTTCTCTCTTTATTTTTTATATTCCCCTAAATCCAACATCGGATTGGCCTTAAACATGGTCTGTATTGGATTCCTTGTCCCTACCATTAATCCTCGAAGGGTCCCTAGCTTTCAATGCTTTGGGATAGCACCACCCATGGCAACCCCCAAGACCCTAGCTTTCGACACTTCGAGATAGTGCCACCCATGGTGTTCTGTAGCTAAATTCAGGCCCTGGCAATAGACATTTCGGGATAATCTCGCCCATGGCACCTAAACAGCACAAGGTGCTTACATGCCCCAAGTAAGATATTTAGATATCCTAGGAGACAAACACTGAGGAGACGATATGTTATTACGGATCTTCGAGGGGAGTATTTTTCATTCCACCTCTCCATGACAGGAACTCGTCTAATCAACTTGTGTCTTCGAGCTACTCCTAAGTCAGATCTTTGGGAAAACATTTCCAGAACAAAACACTTTTAGCATTATATTTCATTAAGCTCATTGAACCAGACCGGTGTGTGATTTTTGGGTGCGTGGGTTACCAAGTCTCGCAAACCAAAGGACAGGCAACGAGGACAATAATCCCTGAGCCTTAGACTTAATGCATTAGCCTTGCACTTTCCTTAACCACTTGGTGATTAATCTGGATTATAACAAATACGTGAGTGTTTAAGCCCTAGAATAGGCCTAAGGTCAGTATCCGTTACTTATCTCCTAAGATTTAGCCCTTCAAGTCCTAATTCATCATTTGATCCAACTTAGAACTTAGGTGAGTTCCATACTCAATTACAGGGACTATCACAGTTTTTTTTCTTTTGTTTGCTCCTTTTTCTCTATTTTTTTTCTTTTCTCCTCTTCTTCCTCCTCAATTTAGATATTTCAATTCAGCTTGCAAAATTGTCCTCCCCTTTTCTCCATTTTTTTTTGATGAAACCCTTGAATCAAATTTCACAGTGTTTTGCACTTTAATACCCCCCATGCCTAAGATTTGCAATGTTCTCATTGGAAATTAGGTGGGTTTGAGTTTGACTTTGATCGTACATTAGAACAGGTTTGGGTGGGTGGTGAACAGGTCAGGATGGCTGTTGCAGATAATTTCAAGCTCTGATATGAATATTGGAGGTGGAGTCGGCCGTTCTAATGGATGAACCCTAAAGTGCAATATGACTTCAGCTTAGAAATATGTTAGAAGGGTTTCGAGTTTTACAAAATGGCAGGTTGCCTCTCGTTAAGCACTAAGTTTAACACTATTAGCTGGGCAAAATGTGGCTCAGGGAGAATGGAGATCAAAAGACACTGCAGCTGGATTCGAATCGGTGAGTTCGAGGAAAGATTTTAGTCTCTAACCATTAACAACAAATGGTTCTAAGTCATGGCATCAATGGGTCAGATGAGAAAGGGTCTGACCCATTTTGATCTTAGCTTTCCTGGGAAGAGCTTGAGCTTGGCATCAAAGAGGAGCACTTTTTGACTAGGATGGAATGATTTTCGTGAGATGTACTTGTCATGGAAGGCTTTGACCTGCTCTTTGTAGATACGTGAGTTCCTATACGCATCATTGTGTAACTCCTCGTTCTCGCTCATTTGCAACTGGCGGTGGTTTCCAGCCTTCATGAGATCTATATTGCACTTCCGTACTACCCAGTAGGCTTTATGCTCCATCTCTACTGGGAGGTGACATGCCTTCTTGTACACGAGTTTTTTGGGCTATCCTATTGGCCCACAAGGATTCCGGAAGTTAGGTGGACCAATCTTTCCTTTCAGGACGAACAGTGACCTGAAGAATTTTCTTGATCTCTTGATTGTATATCTCAGCCAATCCATTGGTCTGGTGGTGATAAGGAATCGAGATACGATGTGACACCTCATACTTTTTTATTAGGGATTGGAAGAGCACATTTGCGAAATGAGACCCGCCATTGCTGATGATGGCTTTAGGAAACCAAATCTGGAAAAGATGTTCTCTTGAATGAACCAGAGAACAACTTTATGATCATTCATTTTTGTGGGTACAGTTTCGATCCATTTCAAGACATAGTCAACAACAAGTAAGATGTACTCAAAGCCGTTAGATCCGGGAAAGGGTCCCATAAAATCAATTCCCAATATGTCAATGATCTCTGATGGGAACACCATCATGAGCCCTAATTAACTCATTTTGACCCAATGAAGTCAATAAATGCTCCTACATAACCAACTGAAGGTCATAATTCATTGCACAACCTTTCTAAGAGAAAAATAAGAAACTAGGGGTAAAACTACAATTTTACCAATGCAGTACAACCACGGGTTTACTCTAGGGTTGAATAAAGGTCAAATGGGCTTAACAAGATAACAAGTGGGTTGGATTAGACAGAAAAGGGTTTGTGTGTGTTCTGAGAATTAAATGACTTTTGAAATCCTAAAAATAGACCCACTTAATTAACCAAGGTTCTGGTCAGGATAAAATTTACTTAAATAGTCTAAAAATCATAGAAAAATATTCTCTAGGGTTTAGTACCTTCAATTTGGCCATCAGAACTCGTCTTAACCTGAAATGGAGTCTCAGATAGACACTTGCCCTAATTTAGGTTTTTGTATAAATTACCCTATCAAACATGGTCAAAACCAAAATCCAACTTTACCATTGAATTCCTTAGGTCCAAATTAGGTTTGTACCAAAATTTGGACCCAAGATGAGTTTGGCTTGACCTAGTTTGCAACAAGGTCCTGTCTGATTACATTTATACCCCTAACTTTCAAAAACCCTAGCAAACAACCCCCTAGCTTCTTCATCATCTTCGCAAGTAGGTCCCTCCACCATTATCGCAGAGGAAACCTACTCCGGCCTTTGGTACCCATACTTGAGCTTGAAATCATTCGCAACAATCATCCCGACCCATTCACCCACCCAAAACCTGTTCTAATTAATGATCTAAGCTGAACTCGAACCCACCTAATTTACAATGAGGACATTGCAAATCGTAGGCATGGGGGGTATTAAAGTGCAAAATGTCATGAAAATCATCTCACAAGAAATGGTTTCATAAAAAAAATCACATATCTCAAAAATACCAAAAAAATAAAAAATTCTTGAAAAAGAACAAAAAATGAGAAGAGAGAAAATTTTGAGAGCATATCAGTTTTGAGGAGAAAAATGGGAGAAATTAAAAATGTCAAAAAGGAGCACAAGTTGAAAAGAAAGGAAACAGAGGTAGTCATTAGTAAGAAATTAAGGAATTGACTTAGTTCTAGACCATATTAAGAGAAAGAAAATAAAAGGTAAAAAGTGCTAATGAAATAAAGAAAAGATTAGTAGGAACGCTGATTTTAGGCCTCTTGGGCTGTAATCCTAGGCTTAAAAATTCAAGTACCCGCTAAGATCTGGATAGTTCTCAAGAGGTTGGGGAAAATGCGAAGCTTAAGTATTAGGTCTAAGGGTTAGGGAGTATTCGGCCTCGTTAACTGACCTCTGGTTTGCGGGACTCGGTAACCTAAGCACCCCAATCTACACACTGTCTAGTTCAGTGTGCTTAAGTTTCAAAATCATGCAAATGCATTTAAATTGTTCTGAAAAAAGTCACCTAGATTAGGAACGGCTGGTCAACAAAAGTTGATTTGGACAAGTTCCTGGTGTGAAGAGGCGGGAAATTCCCCTCGAAGATGTGCAATAACATATTGTCTCCTCGGTGCTTGTCTCCTAGGATATCTACATATCCTACCGAGGGCATGTAAGCACCCTGTGCTGGTTCAGATGCCATGGGTGGCATTATCCCGAAATGTTGATTGCCAGGGTCTGGATTTAGCTACAGAACACCATGGGCAGGATTATCTCGAAATCTCGAAAGCCAGGGTTCTGGGGGTTGCCATGGGCGGTGCTATTTCAAAGCATTGATTGATAGGGGCCCTTCGAGGATTGATGATGGGGACTAGGATTCCGATACAGACCGTGTTGTAAAGCCAATCTGAATCTAGAAATAAAAGGAAAAAAGAGAGAAAACTCTCCAAAAATAAAGAAAAATTCCTCTGTCTCTCTCTGACAAAAATGCATTTCAAACTGAACCGAGGCAGAAACATGCTACAAGCATGGGTGCTTTAATCAAGGAGTTCAACGAACCTTAGGATAGTTCCTGTGGGCCTTAGAAACCTTCACGGTAGACTGAGGCTAGAGTTGGTCAGGTCCAGATCTTGGTTGGTACTTGAGTACCTCTAGGCCTACTATCGGCATTCTAACCTAATCTATAAAAGGAAGCACGCATCAAAGTTTTGAGCATCAAAAGATCTTATGGTCTAGAATCAAAGTTAATACCTTGAAATTTTTCTAAGGGACTAGCTAAAGCTAGGCATGGGGTTATGATGGGAACACATCATGAGCCCTAACTAGCTCATTTTAACCCAATGAAGTCAATAAATGCTCCTACATAACCAACTGAAAGTCATAATTCATTGCGCAACCTTTCTGAGAGAAAAATAAGAAACTCAGGGTAAAACTGCAATTTTACCAATGCAGTACAACCATGGGTTTTCTCACAGGCCGAATAAAGGTCAAATGGTCTTAACAAGATAACAAGTTGGTTGGATTAGACAGAAAAGGGTTTGTGTGTGTTCTGAGAATTAAATAACTTTTGAAACCCTAAAAATAGACCCACTTAATTAACCAAGGTTCTGGTTAGGATAAAATTCACTTAAACCCTCTAAAAATCAGAGAAAAACATTCTCTAGGGTTTAGTACCTTCAATTTTGCCATCAGAACCCATATCTTGACCTGAAATGGAGTCTCAGATAGATACTTGCCTTAATTTAGGTTTTTACGTAAATTACTCAGTCAAATGTGGTCAAAACCAAAATCCAACTTCACCATTAGAATTTCTTAGGTCCAAATTAGGTTTGCACCAAAATTTTGACCCAAGATGAGTTTTCCTTGACTTAGTTTGCAAAAAGGTCATGTCTGATTACATTTATACCCTTAACTTTCAAAAACCCTTGCAAACAACCCCTTAGTTCTTCGTCGTCTTCTCAAGTAGGTCCCTCCGCCATTATTGTGCAGGAAACCTACTCTGGCGACCTTTGATAGGGACATTCTCCTTGATTGCTTGGAGAATCTGTTCCAAATTTGGAAGGGAGATCCTTTGAGAAGTTCTCTCCCGTCTGAACGCATTGATGAGCATTGATTCCTTCCCAATCTCTCATGCGAACGCATGAGAGATTTGGGTATCTTAACAACTCCCAACTCCGGTGACCTTCCAAGCTTGGGAAGCTTGCTTCCCAAGCCCTAACCGCCCTTCAGAGCCTTATATAAAGAAGCCTAGATCACACCACATTCTCCACGCTCGAATTCAGCCGTGAATACCCTCAATTCGTCTCTCCCTCTCACGGCCGATGGCTCCTCAACGTCTGGTAACCTCTCCTGTACTTTCTCGTTGTCTGACCACCATACCTGCGGCGGATTCATCCTCCTTGCCTTCGTCCGCATCTCGCCATACTAGTAGATGCCACTTCCTCTTCATCATCGCCGTTCCCACCTCACCGGAGCTGCCTTTGTCTCCGGCATCGACCACACCAGACCCGACGCCCTCGCTCACCCCCTTCATCCCTTGACTTCCCAGCTAAGTCTCCTATCCTCTCTACTTTCTTCTCCACCCTTTATTTTCCAAAATCGACCACTGCCACCCTCGCACCTTCATCTCCTCCATCTTCGACGAGGCCATCCCATCTCCACAGGCCACCAAAACCCTCGTCGACCCTTGCAAAACCTCTGCCGCACTTCACTGAGCACTTCCTCTCTCCTTATTCACTTCGCCATCCACCCAAATCACCCCCTGAACACACCCACTCACATGCACACAGTCTGCCCTAGGCACGCACCTACAGACACCCACACGCCACGCCACCACTTCCATCACATTCGCCGTCCTCTAGCGATACTCCCTGAGTGTTCTGACGTGGCTGAGAGGTCATTCTATTGATTTCAGGTTCAAGGCCTTATCTGCCATTGGCCAGCAAGCTCGAAGCTTGCTTAAGGCTGCTCCATGCCTTGCTGTCCCAGGCTGATGCTCCTAGAATGCATGGAAGAGTCTTGCTCACATACCCAGGACCTCAATTGCAGTCATAGGCCTCAGCAGCTGCTGCAATTGGAAGCACCATCCCTGCTGCAGGCGCGCGAGGAAAGGATGCGCAGATAGTCCCACCTCGGATACGAAGAGGCACCTGCACCTGCATAAATTGTAAAAGTGACATAAGCTCATCGCCTCAGTCACCACGGGGTAAGGTCCCTCTCACCTACACTAGGTCTCGTTCGTGACACTACGTCCATGGGCCTGGTTGACCCGACTCGACCTGCACTCCTCACTCACCACCGCACGCTGGTGGGCCTGGACCCGGGTACGCACCTGACCCGATAACCCGAATACCTGTGTGGCTCTGGGAGAGTTGATCCTAAGAGAGAAACAGAGAGGAGTGTCGCGTGGGTAGGGGGAGGGTTTTGCTACAGGAACCTCCGGCCGACACATAGTCGATTCTGAAGAAGAAGAGGAGGTCAGGGTTGAAGGTAGAAGAAAGAAAAGGAAGAAGAGGAGGCTCGCAAAGGAAAAGGAAGAAGAAGAAAGGAGAAGGAAGGGGACGAAAAGCTAAGGACAGAAGAAGAATCAGAGAAAGCTAAGGGAAAAGAAGAAAAATAGAGAAGAAGCAGAAGAGAAGAAAAGGTGAAGGCTTGAAGAGAAGAAGAAGAGAGATAGAGAAAGCAAAGGTAGAGAAAGAAGAAGAAGAAATCAGACGATAGATCATTTACTCTCATTTCATAACATTTACATTGAATTCTTTGGTGATATTGTAGGAGTATTTGGTGATCTAAATCACCATTTTACTCCCATATTTTTGCACATTAATACTGCTATTATTGCAATTTCTTTCAGTTTGAATTGTGATCTTGATTTTTAAATACCAATTTGCCCCCTGTGTTCGACCTCGGAAATCTTTTTGAGTAATAAAATTGTATTTGTTTTCAAAGTGACTTTGACTATACTACAACGCAATTATTTTGAACATCGATCTCGCCGCGTTAACAATCTCGCACATGATAATCGGACTTAAGGGAATCATATCTCGCGGGCCCATGTTGCTGAGGACCTGACAATGGGCACATGCCCTACAATAGGATTATGCGTCTTTGAACATAGTGGGCCAAAAGAACCCACACTGGAGGATCTTTGCTATTGTTTTATGCCTAGAGCAATGGCCATCATAGGCTTAGTCATGTGAGAAAGGGGTAACATTATTGACCACGTCATCAGGAATGCATCTTCGGATTACTTGGTCATTACTGATTTGAAATAGATAAGGATCTTCTCAGACTTAGTACTTGGCATCGAAAATCAGCTTGTCATGTCGGGAGGTTGCCCAATCAGGAGGAACTTTCCCCGGAACCAAGTAATTCATGATATTAGCGAACCAAGGAAATCTATCAATGTCTAAGAGATGTTCATCTGGAAAATGCTCGGTGATAGGTCCAGACAGGTCAGTGATCGGGGAAGGAAGATGAGACAAATGGTCAGCTACCACATTCTACTTTCCCACCTTGTCGCGAATTTTGAGATCGAATTCTTACAATAGCAAGATCCATTGAATTAATCTAGGTTTCATGTCCTTCTTCGTAAGCAAGTGCTTCACCGCAGTGTGATCCGAGTAGATGATGACATGGGATCCCAAGAGGTATGATCTGAATTTCTTTAGATTGAATACTACAACTGGCAGCTCTTTCTCTGTAATCGTGTAATTATGCTGAGCCTTATACAATGTCTTGTTGGCGTAATATATTACCACTAGTTTCCCGTCGATTTTCTGCCTTAGCACCACTCCTACTGCGTAGTTAGATGCATCAGACATGATCTCGAAGGGTTGAGACCAGTCAGGGGATTGTAGGATTGGAGCTTGGGTAACTAGATCACACAAGATTTCGAATGCATGAATGCACTTACTTGTCATCTTGAAAGGCATGTCCTTTGAGAGAAGATTCGTTAAGGGACGCACGATTTTGGAAAATTCATATATGAATTGTCAATAGAAATTGATGCGCCCCAAAAATGATCTGTTGTCTTTGACTGAGGAAGGCACAGGTAATTTGGAAATCAAATTCAACTTAGCTTAGTCAACTTGGATACCTGATGAGTCCATTTTAATTGACTATTGTTAGGCCTAAGTTAACTTTAATCTTACCTTTTAGGATTGTTAATAACTACATTAAGTTATAGAATGTTTGTATGCATCATTATTTAAGTTTACATCTATTTTATCGCATTCTATAACTTAATATATAATGATTTTATGTTTTTTTGTTGTAGGTATAAAGTTGGAAAAGAATAGGAGGGGGTGCAAGAAATTTACCCCAACAACCTCCTCACCCAATCTCCAGCGGCCTCAACACCCCCAACAGCCGCTGGCCAAAATTAGAAAAGGATTTTTGAAAATCCCTTGAGGTGCGGGGGAGAGGAGTTAAGAGGGGACTTGCAAAGGAGAGGAAGGGCATTTAGATCTTCGGATCTTCTTCCTCCCCCTTGAGGGGATATCCATTGAAGGCCGCATGCCCTGTGCGACCGTGAAGATTGCTTGCACTGTGCACCAAGCCATCACCCTTCTCCGCATTGCCTGCAGGTGCCCTACCGATCCTGCCCTCACCAAGCGCCCTAGTGCGCTTCCTTGCAGCCCTGCAGGTAGCCTGCACCCAAGCCTTCCACCGCATGCAAGAAGCAGGCATTGCGCCATCCAGTGCCTTCGCACACCCACACCGCACCTTTCCAGCCTCACCACCCTTCAAGCCTGCATCCAACCAACTCCCACAGGCGCTCATACCTCCAACCAGGCACCTGCAGGCATAGCCCCCTCCAACGCCTTCGCGTGCCCACACATTGCCTTCCACCTCCAATGCCTTGCGCGCCCTCTGCAGGCACTATAGGCCAACCGTCCTCCATTGCAAGCACCGCGACCTCTCCATTGCAGGTGCTCCTCGCAGGCGCCCCCCCTCTCTAGTGCCATCACCGCTTGCAGGTGCACCCCCTCAACACCCTTCACCGCAGGCACTGCGTGCCCTCATCCGCGCCCGTGCGCGCCCTCTGCAGACCGCCCTTGCGCCTTATGCCCCACAGGTGCCCCCATGCCAAGTGCCTGTAGGCGGAAGCACACCAAGCACCTGCAGGCGTTGCACCGCAGGCAGCAGACGCCCAAGCCAGTAGCCGCTTGCAAGCGTGGCGCCTCC
Organism: Thalassia testudinum; assembly: GCA_037157565.1. NCBI lineage: Eukaryota > Viridiplantae > Streptophyta > Magnoliopsida > Alismatales > Hydrocharitaceae > Thalassia > Thalassia testudinum. The sequence goes on along the minus strand of JAZHRO010000062.1, from coordinate 16,720,625 downwards.
CTGCAGAACGCTTTGTGCGCACGCGCGCCTAGTGCGTAGCCACGCAGGCTGTAGTAACGACACCATCTTCTCCAAGCGCAGCTGTTCTCCTCCTCCAACAGGTCAGTGGCCATCCTCCTCCGTCTGGCCGCCGCCGACACCTTTGACCGTCGCGTAGCCCTCGTCGAGGTGCACCTCCCCGTCGACTCTCGCTGCCAACTGTGCACGGCCACCCATGTGAGGAAGAGAGAGGATAAATCCTCTGTTTTTGTCTCAATTAATAATTACATTCAATGGCATTGCCAATTTTATATTCATATTTTATTCAGGCCACATTGCATTCATGCACTCAGGCTTTCCTGAAATTACGTTACTTGTGTTATGTGCATGATTCTACATTGAATTTCAAATCAAATTTGCATGCAAGTTGAATTTATATGATATGCCATTACACATGCATTATATGCATATTTTTGGAGCTTAATTTCTGACATGAAAATTGCATAACTAACCCTGAAATTTTAAAGATATCGCAAGCTCCATTTAAAATAGCATATTCCTCTCATTAAAGTCGCGAAAGTGTCTGCGAACATTATATTCCTCTTTTTGTAAATTTATTGGTCTATTCCTCCCTGTGGATACGACATCTTTATTGTGGTTAAAATTGATATTTAGTTTTGATTGAGAGATTTTCACCACATTAATTACAACGACATATCCTTCTAGTGTTATCATAAGTAAGCGAAAATCCCTCTGTCAAAATGGCACCGTTGCCGAGGAGGCAACAGATGCAATAGATTCACTCATTATTTTTGAATCTTCTGAGTTGCGTAGTTTTCTGATCAATTTTTTTATTGTGTGAGGAATCTCACACAACAGGCACAGCAGAGCGACGACATTGACCCTGAACGACGTGCATGGTAGAGACAATCTTTTTGGTGGACCTTGACACCACCTAGAGGCCAGCAACAGGAGCACATGGGCCTTGATCCCACGCACATGGGCTTACGGAGAAGCCTATTTCTGATTTAGTCAGTAGATCTTAGTTAGATTTAGCTTAGATAGACATTAGAATTTAATTTCTATCTTTTGGACCCTTGTCGGGTATTTTTGGGAACGTGTTCCCAGTGCCTCTTTATTTCTTATCGCTCTTGTATGCGGGAACGTATTTTCGGGAGCATGTTCCCATTTATTTAGATTATAGGATTATTTGAATTATTTGAATTGCATGTTTGTTAGTTAGTTAGATTAGGTCTGTTTGCTTATTATTATTATTAAAAAAAAAATTGAATTGCTTGCTAGAAGCTACATATCTATAGGACGACCATGTAGGACTGAATGAGCAACATCGAGTTTATTTTTACTGCATTGCATTCATTATTGCACAAAGAAAGCTGGAGTAAGGTACGTCTTCTCTTGTGCATCAATTACTTGCCATGCATATGCATTGAACCTAAATCTAAGACCACTAAAGTTCTTGAATCAAATTAATTCAGTGGTCACTTTAAAATTTGGGATTGCTAAGAGGTTGGACTTTAAAATCTGTGATTGAAAATTGTATGCAAAATGATCTTGTTTGCGAAATTTCAAAATCAAAACACGATCGTATATTTGCACACCTGAGACACTGTGCACCTCACACATAAGGTCACTAGATAAATTTCTACCTCACCTCTTTTGCACAAGGGAAGTTAGTCGAAAATCAACAGGCCTATCCACCAAGTTACTTCGGTTCCTCGTGTGTGGACTCGATTCGAGACTTCCATCCCTTGTGAGTAGAATATAGGCACCAGCAAAGGTTGGCCTAGGAAGCATAATTTTTGCAAAACTTGTTTGACCACCAACTGAATATTTAATTCTAAGACCAACAATCTGCTAAAAACAAATTCCATTGAATTTGCGTTTGCTTTGACAATAGAGCTCTCTAGGAAGTTCCTACTTGTATTCTGAATTCTTCTAAATCTTAAGAGAGTTAAAACTGTTTTGCTTAAAGAAATGGATCACCCTTACTCCTATCATTTAGATTATCAGAGTCAATACTTCCCATCTTTTAATCAAGATCCCATGCCCCGAACGTATCCATCCTTTGATGGGTACATTGACAATTCATGGGATCATTCTTATTCTTATCCTGGGAGTACTGGCTTGATAACACCCACTTTTGAGCAGAGCCTAGGTGCGGGATTTTCCAACCCTAAAATCCCTACTTTCATGTAAACACCCAACCCTCCCACCCTTCATGATTTTCCGTATCGAGGTTGGACCGATACCCCTAGGCAACCAGAGCTTGAAATTGACTATCCTTCCCAACCTGATAATAGTAGCCTCTCCTCTTTTATGATAGAAATTCAAAAACAACAAAAGGAAATGATGGAATCAATGGGAGAGATGTTGAGGAATAGTCAACAGTTAAATGAAGAAATATGACAGCTTAGCTACATGCTTCCCAATAATTCTGATCCCTACCCATACGACCATGACCATGAAAATAATTTTGAGGAAACCATTGACAATAAGGATCCAGTTTTATGTAGCTATCACTTAGACTCTCCCAATGAGACAGCCACTAGAGGACAAGGATCATAGTGATTATCCACCTGAGCTTTATTAGAGTCAAAAGCAAGGGAAGATGGTACCTCTTGAAGACCTTCACCCCAATGACAGTATTCTCCTTACCCCTACCAACCCGGGTCAAGGTTGTATTGTTCCTATCACTTCCCCTTTTGATTATCTGGTGGAATCCCATTCTACCCTTAGTGAGCCTACTCTTGACCCTCCACTTAGGGAATCAACACCTACCATTCAGCATCTTGAGGATTTAAATGCACCCATTGAAGGTGACCCTAAGGGAATAGAGAATGATCAATTTTGGCCTCAGGGATATGAAGAGTATTTCAGAGGATGAGGATGCACCAATAGAGGAACCTGGACTGAAAATCTGGAGTAAATCACAGGGAAATTATTTATCATTTGAGGATTTACCTCCAAAGGATATAAACAATATGGTCAAATCTAGATTCCTCCCTTCTTTTGAGAGTTATCCTCCATCAAAACAGGAGTTGATATTAGAGGAGGACGAACAAAATACTGAGAAGCCTATGGGAGACTCTCGGGGACAAAACACGTCAATTGAGGATTTACACCCCGAGAAGAATAAAAAATTCATTGATATAGGCTTGTTCCAAAATATTAAGACTGACCCTCCTTTAGGAATAATTAAGGATACTGATCCAACTCCTATCTTCACTAATGAATCACATATACACTCTGACAAAAATTTGAGTGAACCAAACGAATCCGAGGATGAGCTTAATGATAATGATTCAAATATTTTGACCCTGCCATCAAAGAGTTGTAATTTGGAGTCTACCCTTGATTCAAATATGACTTCGATCATTAATGCTAGGCAGGGTAATGTGCAATTGTCTACAACTATTAGGGAGTGTACACAATCTAAATCATTGTTGGAATTGGACCTGACACCGACTAAGCCCTTATTAGACTTAAGCATTACCTTCTGTTTGGTTCATCCTTCGGGTTTTAATGATGTATTCGTTGTAGTATTATGAAAGATGATTATCACTTTAATTTATTTATTACTCGAGATTTTAAAATATCCCGAGGTCGAACTCAGGGAGCACACGTCATTCTAGAAACATATGAATTCACAATTGACTATATACTGTTTTACAAAAATTTAAGAGAGAGAGAGTGAGCAAAAGTTTCTCTTTTTCTTTTCTTCTTTCTCTTGGCTTCTTCTTCTTCTCTCTTCTTTTCTTTCACTGTGCCTTCTCTTCTTCAGTCAGCTTCTCTGCCTTCTTCTTTCTTCTTCTCCTTTGCTATGGTTCTTTTTCTCTTCCTTTTCTCTGCTGCTGCTTCTTCTTTCTTCTCTCTTCTGCGTCTTCTTCTCCTTCTTCTTTCTTCAGCAGCTCCTTCTTCTTCTTCCCTTTTTGCCTTTCCCTGTTTCGGACGTCTGCTTTTCCGAGTCGGATGCCTTATCGGCCCCGATGCTACAGTGCCTCCTTCTTCTTTCTTTTGTTGTCTTCTTCTCCTTCTTCTTTCTTCTTCGACTGCTGCAGCATCTCCTTCACCTTCTTCTTGCTTCTCACGGCTAAGTCCTCGCCGCCCACTCTTCCTCTTCTTCTTCTTCCTCACCTGTTCCCTGCACACATGCGACGCAAAACCTACCCCTACCCTTTCCCGTGTCTCTCCCTCTTTGAATCTCTCTTTGGTACGCTCTCCCAGAGCTGGGTAATCGGGTCGGGTCACATGCCCAGGTCCAGGTGCACCGGCGTGGGTGTGGTGCGCGAGGAGTGCTTAGGACTGGGGGTAGTTGGGTCACGGGCAGGTCTGTGTAGGCAGTGCCGCGGACGAGACCCGGTGGATAGGTGAGGAGGGACCTCACCCCAGTGTTTCGAGGTGAATAGCTTATGTGACTTTTTCAATTTATGTGTGGGCGCACACCCACACACTTCCGAGGTGGGACTAAAGTCGCACCTTCGTTTTCGAGGGCTTGCGGGAAGAGGGTTCATCCAATTAGGGAAACAACAAAGGCCTGTGACCCTAATTTCGAACCTGAGTGTGTACACAAGCAGATTCCACGCGACCTGGGACTTGCTGCCTGGGACGAGGAGACCTGGGTGAAGCTCCCAAGCAAGCTTCACTCGCTCGACAATGGCAGTGAGTACCTGGGTCCTGAAAACACTAAAACGGCCTTGAGGCTATGTCAAAAGGCTCAGGGAGGTTCACCCAGGTGTGGCGAGTGTGCAACAATGGTCGGTGAGACGCGAGAGTGCCTGTGGTCATACGCCTAGGGCACACTGCGTGTGTGAGAGTGGGTGTGTTCTGGAGGTGTGGCGTGGTGAATGGAGTGAGGATTTAGGGTCAGTGAGGTGTCGCGGTGCTTAAGGGGTAGCTGGTGAGGCGGATGGAGGCGTGGAGCTATGGAAACGCCTCGCCGGAGGGCGGCCGGAGATGGAGAAGGTGGTGATGGATAGTGGTGGTCGGTGGGTGGAAATAGCAAATAAAAAAGGGGGAAATAAAAGAGAGAGTAAGGGGAAGAGTTTCACCTACTTAACTGACGAAAGGGGGGGGAGGAGGCGCTCGGTGCGTGCTTGCCGATGCCGGAGACGAAGATGCCCAAAGGGGGGGTAACAGCGACGAGGACGGGATCTGGAAGGCACCAGCTGGTGCGGCCTGGCGCGGGAGGACGAGGAGAAGTGAACTCTACTGCAAGTATGGCAGCAGAGCGATGAGGGGGAGGGGGAAGGGTCGCCGGAAGCGTCGAGTTGTCTGGTCGGAGTGAGAAGGGACGAGTTTGGGGGAATTCTCTGGCCAAAACGAGCTTGAGACGACCGGAGAGCCCTGCCGTCCCTTTTATTGCACCTGGAGAGAGGAGAATCTCGAGGAGAGATCGTGGAGAGCTTGCCAGAGTTGGCCAGAGATGGAGACCCATTCCTCTCGTGCGTTCACACGAGAGGAGTGGGCAATGGTAGGTCATGGGAGGGGGTCCCTGCGAAAGAGGACGATGCAGGGAACCCCCCTTTCGTTTCTGAGAGCGGCCCCCATACGCTGCGCGGTGCCATCCTCCGCGCAAGGTCGTCGGAGGCATGGGAGGCTACGTGGGGTGGCAGAGGGACCATTCTGCAAAGAACGAAAGAGAAGCTGGGGGCAAAATGCAAGGGTTCAAAAAGATAAGGGTCGAAAAGTAATTCGAGAGGATCAATTTGTAAAGTAGGTCACGATGGCCTTCCCTTAGGTCCAAATTTTGGTATAAACATAATTTGGACCTAAGGAATCCAATGGTGAAGTTTGATTTTTGGTTTGACCACGTTTGACTAGTCAATTTGCATAAAAACCCAAATTAGGTCACAAATTGGGTATGGTTCTCAATTTAGGTCAAGATAGGTTCCAAAGGCCAAATTGAAGGTCCTAAACCCTAGGGAATATTTTTTCATGAATTTTAGGGGGTTTAGTTGATTTTATCCTGCCTGGAATCTCGTGAATTAAAGCAGGTTTGTTTCAGGGTTACAGAATATCATTTAATTCTTAGAAGTTGCTATAACCCTTTTCGGATTAGGTCATTCCACTTTTTTCTTATTAAGCCCATTTGATCTATGTTTAGATCCTTAGACACCCCGTCTGTGTACTGCATTGGTAAAATTACAGTTTTACCCCTTGTAAATTATTTTATTCTTAAATTTAGAATTCTTTGATTTAGGCTTTTCCTTAGGTTTTGTAGGAGCTTTTGTATGCTTATTTGGATTAAAATGTGCTAGTTAGGGTTCATGATGAGGCTCTCATCACCTTCCAACACTACAAACAACCCTTATACTCCCTAACCGATCCTTGGCTTAGATCTCTACTCATGTACATTTTTTCTGGAGAACATATCAGGCCAGTACATCCTCGGATAGAATGGCGAGTGTGGATTGATGCTTGTACTTTTAGTCTTGCCATTCAAGGGTTTCAAATATTAATGTTTATATCGTTTAAAACCCATCCTGTTTTGGAGGATCCTTGTTATCCTCCACTTATTCCATTTCAGGAGGTCCCTTTTCATATTCCTTTTATTATTCCTAGACCTCCCAAGGTAGCCAACGAGGTTCTTCACTTTCATATCTTCTGGCGAGCATTTGGTATTACGTTGCATCATCAGCTCGCCAACATCCATGGCTACCTATTTTCTAAGCCCGCACTGTTACGCATATTTTTAGGGCCTAACCTTTTCTGTCTGGAACCAGACTTGCCGGTTCCTTCTAAGTCTGGCTGCTGATAGAAAATGCAGTGCTTGTTGGGAGGCAACCCAGCGTTCTGAATAACATCGTTGTCAGGTGATTTATTTCCTTTCTCCCCCTATTTTAATTTTACAATGGTGACATTGTAGGATTTAAGGATGGGGGGTGCATTTTGCATTTTAGGAAGTATTCATGCATTTAGGTTGGCATATAAAAAAAAAAACTTCTCTTATCTTGAGCTGAATGGGTTAGTCCCTAGCAAAATACCTTTGTCATTGGAGGTTTTTCTTCTTGAATTATTTCTTAAGTTTAGAATCCAGTACATTTATTTCATGTGCACGTAGACTGGGTAATGCATCCTTGAAGAAAACCAATAAGCATTTGTAGTCTACTGAACCCTTGGACAGTTAATAGGGAGTTTGGCATACTATCTTCTATGATCCACCTCATATTTGTGAGTAGAAAGTAGAGAGATTACTGGTGCGCTAAGTCTAGTGCAAGGACTCTTAAGTTTTGGACAATTAGATGATGACACTTCAGAGTTAGGCATAGTTTTCGCTCTTTGTTCCTGGGTGCGTACTTTGTGTGAATTCCTGAGAGTCACCAAATAAGGCAGATACACAGAGATGTAGTCTTAATAAAGCTATGACTATGGTGGATGTTTACGACCGTTCTTCATAGAGTCCTCGCCTGAAGGAGGGTAATAGTGTCAAAGGTCAGAAATACGCCTGTCCTATCCATTCCTTTCCGGTGCCGAGAATAGGCACTTCCACCAAATAAGCCACATAGTATCCTCTTGACCATCATCATCCCTAATAATGCCTCATAAATAAAAGTCTGTATTGTGTTGTGTTGACTAATAAAGAAGAAAAATAAGAAACAATTATATTACAAAAAAAAGGAAGAAGAAGAAGAAAAGAGAGAGAGAAAAGAAAAAGAAAAAAAAAGAGTCCAGGGTTATCGTTGTAACATTATTTCTGAGGCAACAAAACACCTATCGTGTTCTACCAAATATGATCCATACCTACATTTCAGTATTTCTGTTCGCCCGAATATTGGTTTTAACTTAGTTATAGAGTTATTGGGACTTTAATTGAAGTGTGGATGCCATGTGAGGCCACCAAACAGTGAGTACAATTACTAAATCTGGCGAGATTTTTGATCTCAGAAAAAAAAGGAAAGAAAAGAGTGAGCACCCAGGAACATCAAGAGAGCACAGTTGTTTAGCCTCTCTCCTAGTTGGCTTGTCTAATAGTCTAGAAATTTAGAGTCTGTAGTACTAGACTACATGTAGCACCAGATGAGTGTGTGCCACCAAATACAAATCCATTCTACTCGATATCCTCTACCTAAGCCAAACGCCGGGGTCAAATTACAGATTATCTTCTGCTTTATACCCGAGGGAAGTAGTTGCCTATCCCGACAGCAATATTTACCAAGGGTGAAGTATGAACTCCCAATGCAAATTGGCTTTTTCACGTGGATCTGTTACCTATGCTATCATCACTTCACATTTGTATGGATCTCTAAAGTTTTGAAATAAGAAAAGAAGAAATCTTCTGATTACTTTTATTATTTTTTATTTTTGCTAGGGACTAGCAAATCTTAGGCATGGGGGTATTTGATGAGTCCATTTTAATGGACTATTGTTATGCCTAAGTTAACTTTAACCTTACCTTTTAGGTTTGTTAATAACTACATTAAGTTATAGAATGTTTGTATGCATCATTATTTAAGTTTACATCTATTTTATCTCATTCTATAACTTAATATGTAATGATTTTATGTTTTGTTGTTGTAGGTATAAAGTTGGAAAAGAACAGGAGGGGGTGAAAGAAATTTGCCCCAACAACCGCCTCACCCAATCTCTGGCAGCCTCAACAACCCCAACAGTCGTAGACCAAAATTAAAAAAGGATTTTTGAAAATCCCTTGAGGCGCGGGGGAGAGGAGTTAAGAGGGGACTTGTACAGGAGAGGAAGGGCATCTGGATCTTCGGATCTTCTTCCTCCCACTTGAGGGGATATCCATTGAAGGTCGCATGCCCTGTGCAACCGTGAAGATTGCTTGCACTGTGCACCAAGCCATCACCCTTCTCTGCACTGCTTGCAGGCGCCCTACCCATCCTGCCCTCACCAAGCGTCCCTGCGCACCTCCTTGCAGCCCTGCAGGCCGCCTGCACCCAAGCCTTCCACCACGCACAAGAAGCAGGCACTGCACCCTCCAGCGCCTTCGTACACCCACACTGCACCTTTCCAGCCTCACCGCCCTTCAAGCCTGCGTCCAATGAACGCCTGCAGGTGCTCACACCTCCAACTAGGCACCTGCAGGCACAACCCCCTCCAGTGCCTTTGTGCGCCCACACATCGCCTTCCACCTCCAGCGCCTTGCGTGCCCTCTGCAGGCACTACAGACCAACCGTCCTCCACTGCAGGCGCTCCCTGCAGGTGCTCCCCGCAGGCGCCCCCCTCTCTAGCGCCGTCACCGCCTGTAGGCGCGCTCCCTCTAGAACCCTTCACCGCAGGCGCTGCACTACTCACCACAGGCGCTGTGCGCCCTCACCGGTGCCCGTGCGTGCCCTCTGCAGGCCACCCTTGCGCCTTTTGCCTGCAGGAGCCCCCACGCAGGCGGCCCGCAGGCGACAGCACGCCAAGCGCCCGCAAGCGCTGCACCACAGGTAGCAGACGCCCAAGCCAGCAGCCGCCAGCAGGCACGGCACCTCCCTGCAGAACACTTTGCGCGTGCGCGCCCAGCGCGCAGCCACGCGGGCTGCAGCAGCGATGCCATCTTCTCCAAGCACGGCTGTTCTCCTCTTCCTCCAAAAGGCCGGCAGCCATCCTCCTCTGTCTGGCTGCTGCTGGCCACCTCCGGCCATCGTGTCACCGCCATTGCGTGGCCCTCGTCGAGGTGCACCTCCCCGTCGACTCTCGTTGCCAACCCTGCACGGCTGCCCACGCGAGGAAGAGAGAGGAGAAATCCTCTGTTTTTGTCTCAATTAATAATTACATTCAATGCCATTGCCAATTTTATATTCATATTTTATTCAAGCCACATTGCCTTCATGCACTCAGACTTTCCTGAAATTACATTACTTGTGTTATGTGCATGATTCTACATTGAATTTCAAATCAAATTTGCATGCAAGCTGAATTTATATGATATGCCGTTGCACATGCATCATATGCATATTTTTGGAGCTTAATTCCTGACATGAAAATTGCATAACTAACCCTGAACTTTTAAATATATTGCAAGCTCCATTTAAAATAGCATATTCCTCCCATTAAAGTCGCGAAAGTGTCTACGAACATTATATTCCTCTTTTGTGAATTTATTGGTCTATTCCTCCCTGTGAATACGACATCTTTACTGTGGTTAAAATTGATATTTAGTTTTGATTGAGAGATTTCCACCACATTAATTACAATGACATATCCTTCTAGTGTTATCATAAGTAAGCGAAAATCCCGCCGTCAATACCTCTCTCCGATATGAGGTGTCCAAGCACAATGCCCTCAGGAACCATAAATTGGCCCTTTTCTCAGGGGTGAACCAAGTTTGCTTTGATGAATCTTCGAAGGATCTGGACCAAGTGCAGGAGACAATCATCGAAAGATTCATCGAAAATCGAGAAGTCTTCCATGAAGACTTCAAGGTATTTACCTACTATATCATAGAATATGGCTAGCGTGCACCGCTGAATGGTGGTAGGTGCGTTGTAAAGCACGAAAGGCATCCTGCGGAATGCGTACGTACCGTAGGGGTAGGTAAAGGTAGTCTTTTCTTGATCTTCGTGAGGGATTGCTACTTGGTTATATCAGGAGTACCCATCCAGGAAATAAAAAAATTGATTTCCTACCAATTTCTTAAAAATCTGATCAATGAACGAGAGCGGGAGATGGTATTTCTTCATGGAGGTATTCAATTTTCAATAGTCTATGCAGACTCTCCATGAGTTAGCAATTCAAGTTGTGATGGTTTCTCCAGATTCAGTTGTAATCATGGTGAGCCTTGCCTTTTTAGGCACAACTTGGATGGGGCTCACCCAGCGACTGTCAGAGATTGGGTAGATGATTCTTGCGTCAAGCCACTTGATAATCTCCTCTTTCAAAACCTCTTATAGATTTAGGTTTAATCTTCTCTGCATTTCTTGAGATGGTTGTGAGCCTTCTTTGGCATAGATACGGTGCGTGTAATACGAGGGACTTATTCCAGTCAAGTCATCTAGAGTCCATCCAATGGCTCTTCGATGCTATTGGAGAATGGAAATCAGCTTCATTTCCTGATCAGGAGTGAGTCGGGAGTTGATAATCATAGGAAACTTTTGATTCAAACCCAAAAATACGTATTTTATATGATATGGGAGGGGCTTTAATTCAAGCATCAGGTTATCAGCATTGGGTGGGGGTTTGGGATTGGCCTCAGAAGATAGGGTGGAAGCTAAGGATAGATCTAGATCAGCTTCGAACTTCTCAATCTATGGGTCAAGATTGTAGGTTCTAACGGAGGGGGGTGAGATTTGAGTGAAATAAAGTATTGTGGAATAAATAATTTCATGAAGATGCAATCACAAGTACACAAGGGATTTTTAGGTGGAAACCTAAACCCAAGTAAAAACCACCACCTAAGTCTCTCAAATTAGGATTTTTTGATCGACCTAGTCGATCAAATCCACTAACGAACTACTTTAAATGAGGGTAGTTCAACCTCTTACAACCACACTACTTATATGAGGGTAGTGTACCTCAAACCCTCCTCTCCACGAGGAGTATTTGTCTTATAAAGGAGATGGAAATTCGCGAAGTGAATACCCAATCAAAAATAAAGGAAAAACAAAATACATATAGACCCACAAAGTAAATATAAAACTATGTTACTATAGGCAAGAATCTCCCCTTAATAGGAAGTGCGTAGGCATGATCGCGGCAGAGTATCGATGCTTTCAGATTTATTGAATGGGGCTTGGAGAGCAAGATCACTTTCTTTCTTGATGATTTCTTCTCTATGACACAGAGTGTGGAAGTAGTGTTACTTGGTGTATCTAGCTTAGGAAGGGTGCTCCTCTATTTATAGATGGCTTAAGAAGCCTTAGGAAGGTCTTGGAAGGCTTCTATAGCCGTTGGACACAAATCCAATGCAAATCAGGTCGAAATCAGGATCATTTATGATTCTGATAGGGTTATTAGACATCTGGTTTTAAGGTTAGATGTCTGGAAAATCGTCTGATCTAGGGATCGATCATTTGATCTAGAAGGGTGAAAGATCTGATCAGGATTGGATCAAGACCGACATCTAATGAGGTTTTTAAGACATCTGGGAATCTAATCAGATGTCTAATTTAAGATGGGTTTCCTTCCTGTTTTCTCCAGACCTAAATAAGGTTCTAGGATAAGTTGCCCAGATGATAGGTCGGACGTTTGGAAACACAAATCACTACAGGAATGGCTTTCCCGAGGCTTAAATAGCTATAATCACTGACAAAAGTGATTTGGGGTAAAATGAGCTTAACGTCTAGTTATTAGACGTCTAGGGTGATCTACGTACGTTTGAAAGTGAATGTCAATTAGATTAAAGGTTAATCCTCAACGATTAAAGTCTGACAAAGCCAACGGTCCTCTAGTTGGACGTCTAGCAAGGTCCTCGACGTCTTCTAAGACGTCTGGACTAAGGGCTGGATGTCTGAAAGTGGTAGACAGAGAGTGGGTTTCCATCCTAAGTGTTTTGGATGTCTGATCAAACAGTTGGACGTATTAAAGTCTAAGATCAGATGTCTGATCAGGCTGTTTGATACCTAATTTGGTTTTCTAAATTCTCTAGGAGATGTCTAAGTATCCTAGGGCTATGTATGTGATCCTAGGACTACTGTAGGGTACTTTAAGGCTGTTTAACAAATGATCTAAGCAAAAAAAGAGCAAAGAACAAAAGAATACAAATACAAAATACAAGATAGATAAACATCTATCATATTATTCATCTTCTTGTCTTCAAGCTCTCGCTCCATGAGAAGCTCTATCTTCTCTATCAAGCTCCTCCAATTCGCCATGGATGCGAGCTTGAGCTCCTCCTCCACACTTGTATCCATTTGTATCTATCCTGAAATCTAAAACTCAATGCAAATGTTAAATAACAAATGTCTTGTTATCATCAAAATTAACGATCGTGTGGCCTTGCACCAACAAAGATCTTCTTGTGGTTGAGATTTTGGGAGAATTGGGTTTTCCTCTATAATCAGGTCCTTAACCAAGGCATTAATGTCGCAAACTTCTTCGATCGCCCCATAGTTTAGTCTTTTCTAGGCCTTAAAGATATCTATCCTCAATGTCTTATTCCCAAATTTCAACTCAATCTGGCCCTCTTCGCAATTGATGTTTGCCCTAGCTGTGGCTAGAAATGGTCTTCCTAAGATGATCGGTGTATCTCTTAGAATTTTAGGAGTATCCATGTCTAATATAATGAAGTGCACTGGGAAGTAGAAATCACATATCCTAGCTAGAACATCCTTGAGAACTCCTCTTGGTGACTTAATTGATCTTTCAGCTAGTTGTAGAGTCACCTCAGTCGGTTTGAGCTCGATTTCCTCAAAATGATCTAGTAGGGATGTGGGGATTAGATTTATGGAGGCTCCTAATTCCAATAAAGCATGATCAAACTCCAAGTTGCCTATCTTACTGGAGATTAGAGGGGAGCTAGGATCTTTCACTTTCTGCGGGAGTTTTCTCAAGATGATAGAGTTGGTTACTCAGAAAACGCAATTAGACTCCCGCCTTTGTTTTGTGGCTTACACTTTGGTGTACTTAAATCCTTCAGAAATTGCACGTAAGCCGATACATGGCAGATCACATCCATCAAGGGGATGTTTATTTGGATTTATTCAAAGAGCTTGACCAAGTCTTCCTTGAGTGCCACGGCTTTGGGTTTCCTGTCTCCTTTGGTCAAGACCTCAGGAAATGGAACCTCTGTTGGTTCCTTTAGGATTGGTTCGGGCTCTGGATCTGGGATAAGTGTGTCCTGGATGACCATCCTAGGGGTAAGCTCTAAACTACCAGGGCTGGAGTGGCTAGGATAAGGTGGATCCTGAGTTATTTTGCCACTACATGTACTAACAATGTTTAGGCCTGCTTGGTTTGGATTCAGAGTCGGCAAGAGTGATGGTTGTTGTTGATATCCTATATATGATGTGGAAGCCTCCATCCTATCAAGTGATGGTGTAGAAGGGGCTTGATAGACATAGTGAGCTTGGTCCTGATTAGGGTTCACAACGCGCCTCTGATTTGGTACGTTATTTGGATTCGACAGAGGTTGGGAAGGGAGTGCACCGGGTTGGCGAGTCCCAGCCATTTGTGCAAGTTAATTTCGAACCTATGTGATGTCTTCCTTGTGCTATTTCTGCATAGCCACGTTAGTCTTTTGGATGTCAGCTAGGGCCTGCAAAATCAAGCTCTTTTTATCTTCCTTAGTAGGCTTGAATTGGAAATTCGGGTTGGGCTTAGGCTGAGTGGGTTGATATAGTCACAGAGCTTGTGGTTGGGGTTGGAATTGAGGCTTCGAGTTCTGATTATTTCCTAACCATGTGAAATTCGGATGATTGCACCATCCAGGGTTATATGAGTTGGAGAATGGATTATTCTGGATGGCGTGGAGATCCTCACATTTCTGAGGAACTCCAGAGTAATCAGAGTATGAGGGTTCAGAGTTCCCCCAACTAGAGTAGGAAGGCCCTGAGTTTCCTCAGAAACCCTGATTAGACAAGGTTGGATACGTGTCCATCCCCTGATTTGTGTGGTGGTGAATGTTATGCACAACCTCCCTACCTAAGGGTGGACGTGCATACGTGTTTTGCTACGAAGAGGTAGCTCTCTGTAGATGTCGAGTTAATTCGTCCACCTTCCTCTCGATGATGGAGACCTTATCCAGATGACTGGTCACCAACTCCAGGTCGACGGATGCGGATAGGTCTCGTGTCTCATGTGCCCCTCACATGTTTTTCAATGCGCGGGTCGTCGTCCGGTCGAACACACCCATAGACTCATTGCTTATGGAGTTCTCACACGTGTTCTCGAGAATCTCCCAAATGGTGTCTTCATCTTGACCCATGATGTTGCCACCATAGATTGCATTAACAAATAATCTAATGTCCTCTCGTAGTCCTTGGTAAAAAGATTGGACTTGTTCCCATTTAGGAACTCCGTGATGGGGGCATTTCCTCATGAGATCTAGAAAGCAGTCCCATGCCTCATGAAGTGGTTCTGCATTCTGTGTGAAATGCATGATCTGGTGCTTCAAGGCATTAGTGCGACCAACTTGGAAGAATTTCTTTAGGAATTTAGATTGGAGTTCCTCCCATGTGTTGATTGGTCGAGTCAGTGTTTGATACCAATGGGCAGCCTTATCCATAAGAGAGGAGAACATCTTCATGAGCAGGATGTTCTAGTTTTGAACAGGTGGTCTAATGGTCTGGGCTAGATGTTTCAGCTGCTTGATATGCTGGAAAGGATCTTCGGAGTTCAAGCCGTGAAATTTTGGGATCATGTTGATCAGATTTGACTTTAATTTAATGTCAGGTCCTCTAGTTGCTATTTGCACCTTGGGTTCGATAGCCACTATTGCTGGATTGTAGTGATCTTGCATCTGCGGACGTTGTGGAGGATTCATGAATGCATGGAATAGATTAGTGAGGCATTGTAATTGATTCTGAACATTGGGCACTTCTTGATTCTCCATGGATGCAGATGATGGAAAGCCAGGCTCGGATGTGGAAGGATCGGAAGAGATCTTGATCTGATTGGATGGGAACACAACTAATTGGGTCGAGGCCTCAAGACTGGTCATAAGGACCTCCTCCCGTACATGCATTATGGAATTAGATGAGGGACAGATTGTGTATTGGACCCAATCGAGGCACCCAACAAGGCTGGGTGACTATGGTGGTTCGAGGCAGATGGTACCTCTGGATCAGAAAATCACCCACCCGAGAATTACTTGGGCAGCCAGGAAGGGAGAGTCCTGCAAAGACCCCTATATGGTAGAACATTGCCATGGGTTACAGGGTTTCCCCCACCCGACCTTCCTTGTCATCGAGATTCCAAGTAGACTGGAATGTGTGGGCTTGACTCCTAAGTCTACCAATTTTAATCCTACTTGTGCTTTGAATTTCACTTGAACTTGAAGTTAATTTGATTTATGACCTAATTTGGAGGTTGGTTGATTCACAAAGTGAACCAACTTCACCTGACCTGTCTTAAAGTTGAGGATGAGGTTTAGGTTAAGAACCCAAATTACCCTGAATTGGTTTTAATAGGTGCCAAATTTTAATGATCCAAGTGATTATAAAACCTTGATTTTAGGGTCCACTTGACTAGATCAATTCAACAAAGGGCTTGGGTAACACACAATGCAGGAAATATTTTCTTTTAAAGTAGGCAAGTGTGTACTCTTGGAACCCTAATGTGGAAACCTTAGATTGGCTCTATTTCCATGTCCAATTCTTTAAAAAGATGGTACCTTGGACTCAATCAAGAAGGTGAATAGCCCAAGGAACCTTATGTCCCTAATAGGTGCAAGTATCAGGATGGGGATCCCTAGTCAAATCAAATCAAATTAGGAAACTCGAATGATGATTACTATGCAAATAAAGCAAGTTGAATTGATTTCTCTTTCAATCTTTCTGAGAGAGGAGGGGCTTAAAGAAGGAAATGTGATTACCTACCCTTGGTATGGCTCTCTAAGTGGTCAGTCTTTAGATTCATCACCCTGCAACAACACAGCAAATCATATATAGCAAGTCAGAATCAGATCAGAAACTATAATTAGTGAATGAAATGCATGTTGCTCCTTGGCAATGGTACCAAAATGTTGATAGCGAAAATTGTCGTAGTTTAGGAAAACATTATGTCGTAGTATAGTGACAAAAATTGAATCGACATTTAAATTTGTAATTGCTCGAAAAATCGTGAGTTTTGAGGTCATTTGCAGGGAGCAAGTATATCAATTCAATCAATAAAAATAATGATGCAATTAATATTCAATCACAAATGTCAGAATAATCAAATAATGCTCAGAATTATATCTTAGAGTAAAAATAAAAGAGAATAAAAATGGACTTTGAAACCATCAATTATCCCAAATAGTTAAGCACAAATCCCAATTAGATCAGTAGTACTATCATCAATCTCTAACCATAATTAAAACCACAATCAGATGTCCTGAGAAGACCTTAGATGAATTAACTATCAAGCCTAAAGCCCTTTGAATTTACCTAAGTGCAGGCACAGATCCCAAGAATTGATAGTGTAAAGCCCCCTTCCTTTCCTCAGAATTCTCTTCTCTCTTCAGAACCAGGTCAGGGCTAATAAGGTAAACGGATCCAGGTCCAGACCCATCGGTGTGTGTGGCAGGCGAGGAGTGCATGTGTGAGGAGGGACCTCACCCCGTGTTTGAGGCACTATGCCACAACACCAAAACCCTTATAAATAAATTTCAAAATCTACTATTTTCGATGTGGGACTAATGTCCCACTGTTGCTTTCGTGTTTGGAGCCGATAGAGCTTGTTCCTAATTGGAGTTGCTGGAGATGCTTAAAGCTTCGACTGCCATTGTGCGTGCCTTCGTGGTGAGAGTCCGCAGCTGCTGGTGGCTGAACCGAGATCGGAGATGGATGGTGAACAATGGACAAAGGCGAGGATGATGACGACGATGACGATCACTTAAGATTCAAAATAGGGGTAAATTGACCCAATTAAAAATATCAACAAGATCGTTAGAGTGTGTGGTGTGCAGTGGTGGTGGTTTCATGGTGATTCGTGAGGTGGAGGAGCTTGAACGTGGTCGGAGGGGACGACAGAAGGTGGGTCTGTTCAATAGGTGCTTGGAGAGGCCAATAGCCCCAATTATGTTGGGGCTTTTGGTTGTGGGGTCGTGGTGAATGTTTCGGAGGTGGTGGTGTTGCATTTGGTGGATTATGGTGCCGGCATGAACTCGCCAGAGCTTACACCAGAGACGTAGAAGATGAGGGCAGAGTGAGTGGTTCGTTGCGTGAAACCTAAGTCAAAAGGTGTAGCGAGATTCTAGAGAGGGAGAGGGAGAGTTTAGGGTGCTTAGGGAGGAAAGAGAGGGCGAGGCCATGTCCGACATTGGCTAGTTGGATGTAGGGAAGATGATGTCGATGGCGAAGGAATCGGTGAGGAAGAAGAATTCCAGTCGATTCTTGGCTGAGAAATGTGTTGGGAGATGGCATAGCTTAAATAGAAGAGAAATTGACCCTCAATTGCGAGGAATTTGAGAGATTTACTCTCAATTGAGGCAACTCAAATTCATGATTTTTGAGCTCTTCATCGGTGGTGTAGGGATCAAATTAGGCCTCGTGGCCTTGTATGTTTGGTAGGGGATTACTTCAAGATAAATCCTTCCAAGTTTGGAGGGATTCGATCTTGAGATGCGTGCGCATTCTTTGCACAAAGCTCTAATGATTTGGGTTAGCAATTCCATTTAGACAACAATGGCGGCATGGACCTTTATGCAAAGATTACAAGAAATTTAGGGGCATTTATGTAATAAACTTGAAACTTAGGGGTCAGCATGTGAGAAATAGAGCTTTTAGGGGTTAAAATGCAAACTAAGTCAAGATGGACTCTGATTGGAGCCAAATTTTGATGTAACCTAATTTGGACCCAAGGAAGCTAATGGTGAACTTGGATTTGAGTTTTGACTACATTTGAATGGGTAAATTTCATAGAAGCCTAAATCAAGGCAAATTCTCATCTGAAACTCTATTTTCGATCAAAATGGGTTCAGATGGTCAATGAAAGGTACCAAACCTCTTAGGATATTTTTTAATGATTTTTAGGAGGTTTAGATTGAATTTATGCTGACTAGAGCCCTTGCAATTTAAGTGGGGCTGATAATTACGATTTTCAACAATATTTTAGTCCTTAAAATGGGTGAAACCCTGATTTAGTCAGTGTGTGCCCATGTTTTAGCCTTTTGAGTTCATTTGACCTTTAATTAAACTCTGGTAATCCTCTTGGTCAACCTTGATTTGTGATGTGCTGTTAAAAAAATAAAATTATCGATGTTTTCTTATCTTCTTCTCAGATCGGTTCCGCACGAAATTATGATCCTCAGACAATCATTTAGAAGCATTTATCATTTGAATCTGACTAATTTTGGCTAGTTAAAACTCATGATGGTGTTACCATTAGACGTTCCAAATGAAGTAGGTGAGACGCATGTCGCACTCGGCCTTCTTCCCCTCGCAGCAGAACTTGTTCAAGAAGGCGAGGACCTCCAGGGAGATCTCTGGGTCGAGATCCTCATCGAGGTGCCTAAGCTTGCTGAATGGGTTGATCGCCTGCATCGCCTCCATGGTGATCTCGTTGTGGGTGAAGTTGACTCGCTCGTGGAGCAACTCCACGAACCCACCGTACAACATCGTCTGCAATGGCATCGAGAGGGAGGTGATTCGCTCATGGAGGTAGACGACATTGTCGTCCCCCAAGAAAAACACGATGTTGCTTTCCTTCGACTCCGAGTCCCCATGGTCTTCTTCCTTATCTTGGGGAGCGGCATTGGAGGGGGGCAGTGATAGGGGTAGTGGTCGAGGGCGATCTCTATGTTGTAGCCCAGGAGGAGGGTAGTGCGGGGGCACTCGATGGAGGGGCCACCGCAGAAGGAGGAGTAGGAGGGGGATGGGGTCGAGAGGGAGTTGAGCTCACCCTCACGATGCTCGTAGCAGAGCCAGGCGGAGGGGATGATCTTGTTGTGGATGTCTGGGGCATGGACGCGAGAGTCGCGTAGGGAGCGATGGAGGAGCTTGGGGTCATCGAGGGAGTGGAGGGAGAGTTGTTCGAGGTGGACGAGGTTGACAGAGTGGAGGAAGGGGTAGATGGGGGGTCGATGAGGTCCGGGGAGGGGTATGGGAGGGGGAAGTAAGGGAATGAAGGAGGTGCGTGGCTGGTGGTGATGGTTAATGTTGGAAAGAAAAGGAGAAGGAGAAGGATATATTTGGCGATGAAAATGTAAATTTTCCTCTTTTTTCAAAATTATTCGACGTTTTCCATTGGGTTTAATGGAGTAGGGGCATACGGCCTTAACGGAGTAACTTTATTGGGGTATATACGTAAATATCAAGAACATGGGGGTATCTATGTCTTATTGAAATTTTATAGGGGTATATTTGTAAAAACCCTTTTAGAAATCCTATTTCTTAATTTTTAATGTAGATGAGAGAAAATATGAGAAAAACATATCCAATATTGGTCTCATATGAAGGAGCACGAGACAATGAGGTTGGTTGTGAATATGAAATTCGAAAAAGATGCTCATGCAAGATAGTGCAAAAGAAACAAAGATTAGAGGGAAAAAGAAAAGGAGAAATAAAGAAATAAAAAATGGGGGAGATTCCCGTTGGCTCCTTCAACATGGAGGCCAATTAGGAAAGCCTCATTTGGGCTTAGCAAAGAAATGGAAAAAGGAAAGCCTAAATGGGATTCTTATCCCTAAAATCAATGAAAACTCTCGTTCCTAGTGGGCTTAGGAGTTTCCAAAGCCCCAAAATAAGGGGTGATGAATTTTGTATAAACCTTAATGATTTTGGGATTTCAAAGGTCTATAAATACCCCCTATGACCCCCCTTGGAGGAGACACATCTCTCATCTTTTCTTCTCTCTTTTCCTCTTTCCCTTTACTTTTTTCTTGATCATGGTGAAACTCTAGCGAAATCCTACCTCTCTATCCCATAGTTGCTGTCCGCTACCATTGTCACGTCAACACCAGCACACTGACATCCTCTCCTTGCTCATTCTCTCATTATCTTTCTCTCTCTAGTTTTTTCGAAAAGAAGGATGAGGCACGAGGGTAAGCTCATCCAATTTATTTATAGAAGAGAAACAAATTAGGTTACATGGACCAAGAGGAAACCCACAGATGGGCCCGTTTGACAACATCACTAGACAGGAAAGACTTTGTACTAAAAAACCCGACCATTGCTAGCCAGCCAAACTGCCCATAGGACAACTACAATGCTTATCTTGTCTCTGGTATGGTCTACCAGCTACCCCCAAGGGCCCTCCCATGAAGGTGGCGAGGTACCTACCAACTCATGCCACACCCAGTGGGTGAACGGGCACTCCGAAAAAAAGATGCTTCGTGCTATCCTCCTCTCCATAGCATATCTCATAGGTCTGCTAATAAGTCCACTTTCGTGGACCATTATTTGGCTTAAGTATTCTTTAATTAGTTGATCTTAATTGTTAAGTAAGTAGGAGTTAAATGGAAATTCACCTTAGTTTGCATATAATTTTATGCGTTAATTTTACATTTAATAACATATGATATGATCCATTTGTTGAATGCAGGCTAGGTGTAAGGGTTAGATATCCATTTTGCTTATATAAGATGTTTGGAGCTTAGATCAGATGTTTGGAAACTACCATTGTAGACCCTCTGAAGTCTACATTTTTTAAGATGTCTGATATTTTTATCGGACGTCTGATGATTAATGGACAGAACTTATCCTTCTATTCCAACCACTCGCAATCTTCGTAAGTGGTTGGAGAATTTGGCTATAGAAAACAAACAGAGAGATTTCAAAGGAGAGTGGTCCATCCCGAGGAGGAGATATCTTCCTTCTCCCCTTGGTAGGGACTTCTTCATCCTCCCCATCATGAAGGAGGCGCGCACCCTGTGGCCGGAGCGTACACTGTGAACTTCAAGCATGCACTATGGCCCCAGCTTCCCCAACATTGCCCTCGCCGGCGTCGCACATATGGTGATAGTGTGTGTATCACCAACCTACACCATCACCATCGCCAACTCCTTGCTGAAGTTACCCACACCCTCACCTAAACGCACCCAACTCCACAACCCATCATAGCCATCCCTTGTTGTTCCTTTCTCTTTGTCTTCCTTCTTATCTTCTCTTCTTCGCCTCCCCTATTTTCCACAAAAGAACCCAAAGTAGCACCACATGCAACCACTTCATCGAGCCTCCTCCAACCGCTAACCTCTGCCCTAAGCTCACTCCGACGATCTCGAGCATCGCCGAGCATCTCGCCAACCACAGAGGCCGCGAACGGCCATGCATGGGCACGCATGCAGCACCGCCACCTTGACGTCGCTGGCGTCCTCCTCCTCCATCCGACCACTGCTGGCCACCTCTGGTCACGTCTCCTACGTCATCGTGAAGCCCTCGTAGAGGTGCACTGCCCCCTCAACCCTTGCAGCCAGCCACGCTCCATCACGCACGCGAGGAAGAGAGAAGATAAAACCTCTGTTTGCTCTCACATTATTAATTACAAGTTGTGCCATTGCGAAAGGTACTATGCATTTATTTAATTAGTTAAATTATTGAGGTGAATTTGCATAGGCATCCTTCTACTTAATCAAAATTGCTTGCAGATGAATATCTCTCATAAATGATATAATGCATGGATTATGGTGAACAAGCCATATTTTAGAAATTAGTATTTACGGTGTTTACCATTACCAAGATCATTATTTAATAGAATATTATATTATGGTAATTTTGCATATAAACACCTACAGTCTTAATCAATTGCTTAGAATGAGAATTCATTAGGGCAACAAGTTGCACTAAAGAATAGGCGCACCCATTGAGATTCTCGAATAAATGAGTCACCACTCACTAATTCAATAGGCTAATTCCTCCCAGTGGAGACAACTTAACTATTTTTGTGGTTAGATTTCAGTAATAAATATTTTTGAAAAGCGATTTTCTACCATGCAATGAAATACAACGATGCGACGTTTTATGTTAAAATTTTTATCGAAAATGAAGATCGCTCTTTCATCTACTCGGGTACCCCCATAATCGTCCTTCTAAGAAGCCCCATCACCAAGCCGCCTCGCTTAGTAAGCCAAAGGAAGAGTCGTACCTTGAGAGGAGACTTGATGTTCCAAATATGACAACAGGTCTTGTCTAGGTGATTCAGTGGCCCCTCGTTGGTAATGGTATCATACGCCTTAGCCGCAGTAAAACAACCATGATGCCACTGGTAACAATCAGGCTAGTCTTAAGCGGAATTGCTCAAATAGCTATATATATCATCCTGTTGACTCAAAGATCGATTTCCTAACCTCCCTTCCGATAACGGAATCCTCCAAGCTTCCTCTTGTGTGCTCCAACAATCAGCTACCTGCACATCACGAGTTGTGGCCCCTGGATAGACTCGGGGAAACCTCTCTTGCAAGATCCCTTGTCTTGACCAACCATGGCTCTAGAAGGTGAGGTGATTGCCATCTCCAAGCTAAGGATGGAACTACTCCCAATGCTCCAAGAGTGCATCTACAATGGAACACCAGGGGACTCTCCCCTCTGGTGTTGCAAGGGTCCTTGTGGAGGAATTGCCCCCTTTATGAGTCCCACACCAACTCTTGCCAAAAGCCTTCCTCTCCCTACATAAGTCACACTGCCTATTTTAGAGGAAGTGAGTCTACCACTTCTTTCATCCTACGGACCCCCATACTACCAGTCCTCCTAGGTTTGCAAATGCTCGCCCAATGCACTGGTTGCAGGAAGTAGTCGTCCTATACACAGCCTCTCCAAAAGAACCTCCTCCTAACTGTCTCAAGCCGTTGAAGAACCCCTTTCCTTGGTTGGAATAGGGAAAAGGAGATGGTGGGAATGAATGAAAGAACTGGGTTGAGGAGGACCCACCTCCCTCCTTTGGATAGAAGACTGCCACTCCACCCTGTGAGTTGAGGAGGACCAACTTGATAGCGAAATACGCGTGATTTGTAAAAGCGGGTTTTTAACGTCGTTGTAACACGCGAATTCGCATATGCTTTTAAATTTATAAACCTAGATAGGGGAGTATCTAGGGTCATCCAAGGAGGCAAAAATTGAAATTCAATTCTCTTGCTAAAAACACATCTCAACTTTCTTTTTGGTATTTTAAATATGTAATTTTTTTTTATTTTGAAAAGACTAGGGCAAAATGCAAATTGTAACGGAAAGTACTAACACCTACAATTGCTTAACTAAAATTTAAAAGATAGAAATATCTTCTTCCTAAGCTCACTCTAGGCAAGTGGAGGCCTAGAGTAATTATGAAGAAGTAAAACAAGTGCTAGAACCAAAAGTAACAATTGCAATAAAAAGCTAAAAGAAGGCAATTTAATTGACTAGAATTAGTGTTCTTTTCAAGGACAAGTAGAGGAATGCTTCTACTAGAACTAAACAAATTTAAAAGCAAGTAAAGAAACACTAATCCTCTTACAAAATTTGGTGAAGAAGGGAGTCTTCTTGCTCCAAGCCTAGCTGCTCCTTGGCTTGAAAAGAGGGCCTCCTTCTTCTCCTTCCTTAAGAGCTCCTCCAAGGTGGAAGCTACCACCTTCAATGCTCTCTCCAAGGGGTGGGCGTGCACCACCCTCAAAAACTCCTCCAAGGTGGCGTGGACCACCTTCAAGATCTCCTCCAAAGATCTTCCTTGCCTAGCTTCTCCTTTGGCTGGCGTGACCCAAGAGAGAAGGGAAGAGGGGAAGGCACCAAGGGGATAGAATATCCCCTTAATCTTCTTCTTCTTCTTCTCTCTTGGACATGGGCTTCTGGGTAGAATATGAGAGTGAATTTGCTAGCCAAGGATGGCTTCAATGGTGGTGGGTAGTGGCCTTTTTATAGGGTAGGATGGGGGGTTAAGGTGCCCCTTGAAATGGAGGGCTAGGATGGAAGGATGGAGGTGGTTAAGGATCCAATGGCCAAGGTTAATTGGCGCCACCTTAAGGGACACCAAAGGGGTGGTTATGGGTGTTGACACCCCTTGATGTTGGCGCCAAAATGGCTTCTAGAAGGGGGTCTAAGTTGGCGCCAAAAAGGGTTCTAGAAGGAAGGGTAGGTGGATGGCTAGGATGGGTTATGTGGGTAGGTGTAGGGTGGATGAAGGGCTGAAAGTTGGCGCCAAAAGAGAGGTGGTTTGGGGTAGTTTTTGGTGTCAACTTTTGGTGTCTTTTGGTGGTGATGATGGGGTGAAGGGGTGGCTAGGAGGTGGCACCAACTTGAGTAGGGTAGCTAGCTTAGGTAGGCTTAAGTTGGTGGAGCTAGCTAGGGTTCAATTTGAAGGTGGTGGATGGCCAAGGAGCTGGTTGCTAGCTAAGCTAAGCTAATCTAGCTTAGCTAAAGGGGGAGTAGAGGAGAAGGTGTTGGAGCTGAGGAGGAGAAGTCTAGAGCTGGCTGCTGTTGAAGAGGCTGGCATGGGGCTACTCTAGCTGGCTTAGCTTGCTAGTTCTTTGCTAGTTGCTAAGCCAAGCTAAAGTGAGCTAGCTTTTACCATAGTGAGCTGAGGTGAGCTAGGTCTGGTGCTCCCGGGGAGAATCAAGCTGGTTGAGGTAGCTAAGGTAACTTAGCTCAACTGAGTTAAGCTAAGCTAAGTTCCCAGGAGCTGGACTTGAGCTTCCTGAGCTGGGATGAGTTCTTCTTCAGTTGGATGGAGTTGAGTGGAGCTGGATGTAGCTGGATCTGAGCTGGGGTGAACTCCTGTCAACTCAGCTGAGCTAGCTAGAGCTCCCTATGGACTAGTGGGAGTTGAGATGAGCTAGACTCAGCTAAGTTGAGTTGGATCTGAGCTGACTTGAGCTAGGGTGAGCTAAGATGAACTCTCTTGAGCTGCCATTTAGCTGAGATTAGCTGAATGGAGCTAGGATGAGCTAACCCTAGTTCAAGTGAGCTAGGTTCCAGATGTGGTGAGCTGGATCAAGCTGAGTTCTAGCTAGTCTGGGCTTCTCCTTCACCATTTGCCTTCTTGAGTGCTGAGGTTTTAGGGATCTGTATATCTGTACATCCCTAACACTCACAAAAATAGATTAAAAAGACAAATAAAAAATGCAATGCATGCCTAACCTATTTTATGCCTAAATGTAGCCCAAAAACCCATTTACGGAGTAAAATCCTAAGAGCTAGGTTTGTTTTAATGCATAAAAGTGATGATAAACTGGTGTTTATCACCCTGTGAGTCTAGAAGTGAGCTTCTCAAGGAGAAAAGACCAATCAAAGGCACACATCTTCTTGGCCTATAGTGGTAGGCTAAGATATTGCACCGATAAGGAGACAAGCGGTGTTTGTAAGGATTTGGAGATATTATCCCTACATTTGTTGTCTTGGCAAAAGCAAACCAGAGAAGACTTATCCCTATTGACATGAAGACTAGTAATGCCACCAAAGATCTGCACAATCCTCCCAACCACCTGGGCCTATTGCTCTTCCCCCTCTATAAAAAAGAAGTGTTGTCTATGATGAGAACCTCATCATGAGCCCTAACTAGCTTATTTTGACCTAATAAAGTGAACAAAAGCTCCTACATAAAATAAAGGAAGGCCTAACTCAAGAGATTACTGATTTAAAAAGAATACATGAAACAAAGGGTAAAACTATAATTTTACCATTGCAGTACATCAACGAGATTTATCAAGGTCTAGACATAGGTCAATTGGACTTAATAAGAGAAAAAGTGGGATGGTTCACTTAGAAAAGGGTTATTGTGAAATTTAGGAATTAAATGACATTCTGTAACCCTAAAACAAACCCACTTAATTTCACAAGGTTCCAGGTAGGATAAAAATCAACTAAACCCTCTAAAATTCATGAAAAAATATCCCTTAGGATTTAGAACCTTCAATTTGGCCTTTGAAACTTGTTTTGACCTAGATTGGGGTCCAAGCTCAATATTTGACCTAATTTGGGTTTTTGTGCAAAAAGCCCAGTCAAACGTGGTCAAACCTAAAATCCAACTTCACCATTAGAATTACTTAGGTCCAAATTAGTTTTATACCAAAATTTGGACCTAAGGAAAGGCCATCTTAACCTACTTTGCAAAATAGTCCACCCAATTACATTTTAGCCGCTAACTTTTGAAAACCCTTGTGAAGACCCCCTCAACTTCTTCTTCACTTTTTGCATTCAGGTCCCTATGCCATTGCAGCAGAGACCCATACCTCCGGCGAGGTTTCGAGGAGGATTTCTCCTCGCTTCCCCAGGGAGCTGCTCCTAGATTTGAAAGGGGAGTCCTTTGCGAAACTCCCTACCGCCTGAGTAGCTCCCAATGCCCTGAATCACCCCATACCTCTCGTGTGAACACTCGAGAGGTATGGGTATCACTTCCGGCCATACCTCCAGTGAGGGTTTTTGGCCGCCACCATGTGACTGACCCTCTGCCCGTGCCTATATAAGAAGCACCGGGTCTGGCCGAAGGGGGCAAGCTTGTCCTGGCCTAAGATACCCTCTAAATCTCCTCTGTCCTCATCTTTGGTTAGACGCCCGCAAGCTCCAGTGACCTTCTCTCCCTCTTCTCGTTGCTCTGCCACCGTACCAGTGGCAGAGTCATCTCTGCCTCGCTCCTTCGCATCGTGTCGTACCGCACGAGCCTCTCTGACCTCCTCGTCGTCGTCGCCTCTCCATCTCAGGGCTTTCATCTTCGATGACGGTAGATATGCGCCATCCACCCCTTTGCCTTCCCTTCACTCCAATCACCATAGATAAGTTCCTCTCCCCCTCCTCTTTATTTCCCCTATCTTTATTGCTATTTCCAACCCCTTGACAACTACAAACCACCACCATCTTCACCTCTAGCTAACCATCGGCAAGGTGTCTCTGTCACCTCCCCACACCCATCCACCTCGCCAGACCTTTCAGAAGCACCACCACCATCCACTGATCACTTTCCCCATCTCTATCCACCTCCACAACTTATATAAACTCCCCCTGACCTAACCCACCTTCACGACCATAGAGCGACCTAGGCACGCATACCTAAGCTGCCCCACATGCCTAGGCTGCCCCGCGGCTAGCAGACCACCATCTCACCTTCGCCGTGACACGGCGAAGCTTCCCAAAGCATTTGATAGGGCCGCGAGGCCATATTCCTGTTGACAGGTTTTCGACCTCGGTCACCATTAAAGCAGCTGTGAAGCTTGTTGCAAGCTTCGCTCTAGGCCATTTCACTCCAGGTCCCCAGCTCTAGGAGGCGCGGATTGGACTCGCGCACTCATCCAGCCAAGTGAGTGACCTTGAGAGGGATCACAACAGTGGCAATTAGGTGAAGAAATCACCTGTGGGCACGCGAAGAAGCGGGTGGGACTTTAGTCCCACCTTGGAAACGCTTGGCGCAGGTGCGTGCTTCTTATTATTTTTGTGTTTCTTTCTCTTCGCCTCAGAACACAGGGGTAAGGTCCCTCGCCCTCACTCGCTCACGCCCCATCCGCGACCTGCCCCCGCGGATCTGGCACCCGACTCGATTACCTATCCCACGCACTCCTCGCACATCACACCCACGCCGGTGCGCTTTGACCCGGGCACGCGATACTCGATCTGATTACCCAGCTCTGGAAGAGCGTACCTTAGAGAGAAATAGAGAGTGAGAGATGAGGGGGAGGGTAGGGGATAGGTTTTGCACTCTTTCGTGTGTGTAGGGAAACGAAGAAATCAAAGAGGAAGGAGTAGCTAAGGAGGAGAAGGAAGATGGCACTGTAGCCGCAGAGAAGCTGAGGTAGAAGAAGAAGGAAGGAAAAGGTGCGGCTGAAGAAGAAAAGAGAAGGAAGGAGAACTCAAGGCAGATGAGTGGTAGAGGAAAAGAAGAAACAGAAGAAGAAGAAGACTGCAGAGGCTAAGGAAGAATAAGGAGGAGCCGCAGACAAAGCTTAAGGTAGGAAAGAAGGGCTTGAAAGCCAAAGAAGAAAGAAAAGAAAGAAGACCAGAGGCAGAGGCTGAAGAAGAAAGACACGGAAGAAGAAGGAGCTGTAGAAGAAGAAGACAGAAAGCAGAAGAAGGCACTGTAGCCACCGCAAGATAAGGCATCTGATTCACAGAATCAGATGTCTAAAAAAGGGAAAATGAGACGTCTAAAAAGGGGAAAGTCAGAGAAAGAAAGAAGGGAAAGGTGCAGCCAAGAAGAGAAAGAAAAAGGAAGAAAGAGAATAAAGAGGCCATCTGAAAAAAAAATACTTCCTCACATTTCTATTCCCTTTTTAGTTTTCTTATACATGAACTCTCATTTATATTCTTGTTAAATATTATATTTTGAGATTGTGATTTTTAGTTTCTAAAATACCAATTTTCTCCCTGTGTTCGACCTCGGATACTTTAGTTTTCGAGTAATAAAATTGTTATTTGTTTATATGACGATTTCAAACTATACTATAACGAATGTTTTTTTAAAACACTATCTCGTCACGTGAGCAACATTTCTTGGCGCCGTTGCTGAGGAGCAACGGGCATTTTAGTAGCTTTAATCACAACTTCTGATTCAATAATAACTTAATTTCTCTCTTTTGGTGTGTTTGGCGAAAGGGAAAGTCGAGGAAAGAAAAGCAGCCGCACAACAACCACACTCAGGAACAGGTAAATTTTCATTAGCCCTCTCTCTTAATCCCCTCAAAATCTAAAAAGGAAAATAAAGAAGAATCAATCTAGGGCTACCTGTTTCCATATTTAAGTAATTCACCAAAAGTTTCCTGATTTTCATTTCAACACATTTTTGATTGCACATCCACTTAAGGTAACTAGGGCTAAAGCCTTCTTGATTGAGCCTAGATACCAATTTTTGAGGCAACTAAATAGCACCAAATAGAGCCAACTTAAGGATTACAAGCTAGGGTTTAAGAGACACATCTTCTTCTAAGCAAAGAATCAAAAATTTCAAAAAGAGGTGTGCCTAAGCCTTGTTTGAAAAGATCTATCCAAGAGAAACCCTAAGCAAATCAGTCTCTTAATCCATTTGAACCCTAAAAGCAAGGACCTAAAAGTTCTCAAAGGAACAAATAGGTGAAGTTGATCCTTTGGGTCAACCAACCTTAAAATTAGGTCACTTTGCACTCAAAAGACCTAAAGTTCAAGTGGAACCCTAGGCACCTTGCTCTTAAATAAAAGAGGTAGACTTAAGAGGTCAAGGTCCCCATTCTGGTCTACCTGGAATCTCAATGACAAGAGAGGTTGGGTGGGGGAAACCCTGTAACCCGTGGGGACACTCTACCGTATAGGGGTCTTCGCAAGACTCTCCCTCTCTGGCTGCCCAGGTATTTCTCAGGTGGATGACCTTTCTGACTAAGGGGTATCATTTGCCCCGAACCTCTACAGTCACCCAACATATTTTGGGTGTCTCGATTGGGTCCAATTGTTGAACGTTGAGTTGCCACGCTAACGTGTTTGGTTTTGAAAACCTGTCGTCGTAGTATGAAAGCGAAGAACTCGTATTCAACAAATAAAATTTATATCGGAATAGAAATCCTGGGTCGAACACAGGGAGGTGGACGTTTGATTTAAAAAATTCACGTTTGTTTTATTTGTCATGAAGCAAAATAATTGATTAGAAACTATCTAACTATTTACAATAAATAGAACAGAGATAGAGAGAATAAGAGAGAGAGAGAATATTATAAACAAAAATAAAAAAAGAGATGTAGAATGAACATGGAATTTCATCATCAGAAAGATTGTTCATTACACTAAACCTTATGACTAGAAAGCGGGAAAATGATTACACTAGAAAGTAGTAAATCTACTCTAGAAAGTAGTAAATCTATTCTAGAAAGCAGTAAAAATAATGGGGAGAGAGATATCCTCCTCGACGGTCGCTTGGAGGATGAGTCGGATGGGACGACACCTGGACGAAGGAGGACGGAGCAGGATGGAGGACGAAGTAGGAAGAATGGGAATAGGGCAGCACGTCATCGTCGTCACAGGATTCGCTTCCGAAAGGGGGATGAAAAATTGACTTTATCTCGCGAGAAGCATCTCGGGTGTGGGACAAGCTTCTCTTGAGCTTTGGAGAGGGAGAGAAGAGAAGGAAGGGATGAGAATTTCGTGTGGAGGGGGTCTCCTTTTATAGTTGCAAGGAATGAGGGAAAATTGGTCTTTCAAATCTCAAAACATTAAATAAGGGGTCTTTAGTGACAGATAAAACCGTCGCTAATGCCCCATCGTGGGCGACGTGTGGCGGAGCTTGCACACCCATTTCCCTTCTTGCGTATAATGCGTGTTCACGTTTAGCTAATCTCAGCCGTCCGATCGTGAGATCGGACGACTTATCTTGCGCCACAGCTCGCCTCCTCTACGTGCCCGCCCGCATTTGATCTTGCGTAAGGCGCGGTGTGCGATACGGCGTGAGCGCAATTGCACGCACGCGATTGCTCGATCACGATTGAGCGGTCAATTCTCTCCCGCTCGCCCGCTCTTTGCGATTCGAACGCGTGCTACCCGCTCGCGATAAGGCACTCACCTGCTGCGCTGTGGAGGAGAGATGGTCGCGCAGATGTTTTGAGGTGCGGCTGCCCGCAGCCGTTGTATCGCGATCATGCAGTCCAGATCTAATGTGCGGTGGTCTTTAAGATCAGTTGGGCCAGTTTGAGCGACCGAGATGGCACCACGTGGCACCATCTTGGCCATCGAGCTTCTGGATGATGTAGATGGTGCCACGGTTGTCGGATTGAGTTAATTTTTGCGCCGTTAGTCTGCGATCGTCGATCCGAATCCATCTGTAAGGTTGGATTTGTCATTTAAAGTGCGGATTCACACCATCTTGGCCCTTTCTCTTCTAGGGTTCCCCTATTTCTATCTGATGCTACAAATGTCTGATTAGGGCGATCTTGGAGTCGTTGAACTCCAATCTTCGCCTTGATCACATCTGTGCGGTTGGATCTTTGATCCGAGGCCCAAAAAAAGGTTTACCCTATCCATGAACATAAAAGGAGACAATTAACCTCCCTTTTATTCAAACTAATCTACATGCAAGATGATGCATGTTATGCAATATTTATAGTATGCAATGCAATCCTATGCTTAAGAACATGAATAAATAGACATCTTAAGTAGTGTAAACATGCTTACATCATACCCCCATGCCTATCTTTTGCTAGTCCCCAGCAAAAACTATATGCTATTTATAAAAGAATCAGTCTGGATTATTTGGGCTTGAGTTATTTTCAATCACTAAGAAAATGTCTACTTAGGATCTAAACTTTCAAAGACACAGCAGTGCCCGAGTATCTGCCAAAATGCAGACTGCCTCAAGCCCTCGCCTTATTCAAAGAAAATTTTTTTTTTCTCTTTTTCTTCTTTTCTAATCTTTTTGGATTTTCTAGTTTTAGGGTTTAAGAGTGGCTTTCTACGGCCATTCAACTTACCCAAGATTTGATGAGAATCCTAAGTTCTAAGCATCTTATTGTGAATGTGATAGACTCGTTGACCGGTAGTTAAAACGGACTTCGGATTTCTATGCCTCTAGGTGATCTAAAAAAAAAAATTATGCTTAAAGGTGTATCTTTACAACTGGAAGCTTTCTCCCTACTTTTATTTTTTTACGGGGTCAACACAAGGGTGAATCTAGTGTATATCTCCTTGATTTATTCTACTTCTCCGCTTCTTCCCAAGTCTTTTGGGAATTTTCAGTGCATTTATTAAGCTGGGTTCTGGATAATCGGTCGATGAGCTGTTACCACCGACAACTTGCCAGCCATACTCGTGCGGCGAAGTGTGGCTTATTTCTTTTTTTCTTTTCTCTTTTTTTTTTCTTTTTCTCTTTTTAAGTAGGTGGCTTCCCTGGTCTAAGATTTACCTAAAGGCAGCAAAAAGGGAAAGATCCAGTGACTGGGTTCTGGACAACCTACCTATGGGCTATTACGCATAGCTTGCCAGCCATATCACCATAGAATGTTCATTAGCTACCCAATTTCTGTTAAAATTGTCGAGCAACGAGTTAGTGCAAAGAAAGTGTGTAGGTGCTAAAAACTTAAAGTTCCCTCAAATTAGAGGGCAGGTTGATAAGTCATGTACTTATCACCCAAACTTATTTACTCCAATTAAAATAGAATTCAAGTTGGCGAGGACTCAAAAAATAAATCTACATTTTAATGGATACACGGGCTGATTAAGTCCAACGACCTGAAGGGTCTTTGTGTTCAAATCATAATGTAGTATTTCCTAAGATTAAAAATTTTCTTAAACCTAAGTTCTCTTTCCTAATTCCACAAATTCTTTTTTAATAAAAGAAAAAATAAAACAAATCTGCAAAGCTGACAAATACGTTCAGAGATGAATATCCACACCCCCATGCCTATCTAATGCAATGTCCTCATTGTATTAAAAAGACATAAAATAGAGTGGAATAGAGTAGAAAGCACTTGAATTGCGTGAATGTCAGGTCCTCTCTGAGATAAAAACTAAAAAGAACTGTATATGTGCTGAATTTAGTGCCTTCAGCTAGGCACATTATACAAAGAAGAGAAACAAAGAATTCACAGGTGCAGGTCAGAATCAAAATAAACATAAGAAACTTCTGACCTGTTAGCAAATGTCCACAGATGTGGACCAGATTGTGGTGCAGACCCATACCCCATAATCGAGAATATCTCAGGTTCTGGATAAAAATTACCCAAAACCTAAAATCAATATGCAAGTGGGGTTGGGCCTGCGATTTATGAGGATGCAACCCAAGACCAAATAGTCAAGTTATAGAAAATTCAAGCTCAAAAGGATAATCATTGAATGTATGCTTAGGTTGGACATCCTCAGAACATATGTCGTAAGGGTCCTGGTTTGATGGTTTCAGATGAATTGGAACCCTTAGACTTAATCTTTTATTTCCTCCAAAGTTAGCTTCCCAAATCAGAACTTCCCAACTCCTATCCTCCTCATTCAGAATTTTAAATTTTGGGACCTCTTGCATATTAATCTCCCCATCTGAAATTTCCAATGTGGCTGAATCA
The DNA here is from genome assembly GCA_037157565.1 of Thalassia testudinum. Classification (NCBI taxonomy): domain Eukaryota; kingdom Viridiplantae; phylum Streptophyta; class Magnoliopsida; order Alismatales; family Hydrocharitaceae; genus Thalassia; species Thalassia testudinum. Next base: position 16,687,207 of record JAZHRO010000062.1, on the reverse strand, counting down.
GAATTGACTTGGGTCTAATTATCTCGGAAACAGAATCATCGATAAGCTCAATGGGATGTAACTGACAATTAGGCATTTGATTGAATCCTCCAGAAAATGCGATTCTGGATCTGTAATGTGAGCCCCAATAAGATCAATTTCCTCAATTATTGGGATATCAAATGATCTATCATATTCCTCAAGCCCAATCGTCTCACAGAAATTATATTCTGTAAACTCGTGTGAGACTTCGCAACTTGCTTCACCATCAGAATCAAAGAAATTAAGATCCGTATTAATGTATGTCCCAAAATCATCTGTCACTTTCTGTTCCAAGGAGACATACGTTTCCTTGTACCCTAGGTCAGGGATCTCAGGTGAAGAAATCAGATCATCGTTAATTGGTTGCTCTAATTTAATTTGGTCAGCCTCGTAACACATGTCCCCCCCAACAGGTGCTTGAGCGAGTTCTGAAATTGGCTCTCCTGAAGGGGGTTCATCCTGGGAATCATCCCATGATTGAATCAAAGCAACCACAAATCTCATCCTCAATTTTGCTAACTTCCCAAGTAGAAACTCACCCAAGTTCTTATCCTTAACATCCTGGAGCCAATCCAACAAATACTTATTCAAATCATCAATCATCTGAATCAGGGGCTCCAATCTTTCAATGCAAGGTGTTGGCTGAACTTCTAAAGTTTGTATGATATTCCTCAAGTTAGCCAGAACCTTATCTTGAACCTGGTTACCCTGAACCAAACGAGTTGGTTCAGGGTTGGGCGGGTTTGGGATCAATGCAGGGGAATTAATGAATTGAGATTCATTATACCCTTCTTGATAATAGGTCATTTTAGATTGTTCAAAAGGTGGTGATGACCTAAAGGCAGTGTAATCAGAGGATGGGTAAGGACTAGTGTATCCTTCTTGATTGTAGATCGTATTAGGTTGTTCATGAAAGGTTGATGATCTATAATCGATGTGGCTCTGAGAAGGATAAAAATCACAATCATAGTGTTCAGGGTTAGACCCTAAACATGGAGGTCCGGAACTATATCCCCAATCCGAGTTATCCCAACTAACTGATGGTTGATTACAGTACGTGTCGGGATAATCGTCATGTTGAGGATAATTCAAAACAGGAGGGAAAGAGCGGGAATGCGTGTAATATGCGGAAGGATTCATGAGAGACAGGAGGAAGAAAGGCGCCCTGCAATACAAATAATCAAACCTGTCCTTAAGTGGGCTAGCCTAAAGACCTACAGACTCCCAAAACCCATCTTGAGATAAAGGAACGATTTGATCTACTTCTATCTGTTCAATCCAACCAGTTAGAAGGAGGGACTGGGGAGAAGGTTCTTCCTTCGGGTTTCACCTCCGGTTCCTAGTGTACCCCCCAGCCATGATCGTTTGATTCTGCTCCCCTAGCTAGACATCAGATTGAATAGTAGAAACAGACTAATCGAAAATAATCTTGTTCTGGGCTCTGAAGAGCGAGTCGAATCCTTAAGGCCAACATCTACTCTATTTTATTTAGGGATAGGTTTGAATGTGCTTTGGAATGTGATGGGCCCTTTATCTGGGTTGTGCCCTTAATGATTGATTGATTTGTGTGTGCGTGCACAACCAGTGATTTTCAAGCAAAATTATTTTTGATGTGGTGAATTTTAGGATTCAAATCTTGCTTAGTAGCTTTTAGGATTCAACTTTAGGTATTTTCAAATAGGTTTTGTTGGCACACCAGGTTTTGAAAGCATAGGTGAAGATGTTTTCCTTTGAAACTTAAAAAGAATATGGAGTGCCTGGTAAATCCGTAATAGTTGAACCTAAGTGGCAGCTACTTGATGAGTTGATTTTAATTGAAGTGGTGTGGCCCAATCAACTCAAACAATTAGCCTGTTGCACCACTTAATTAGGCACACAAGTGATTACCTAATCTAATTTCTACTCAATTATGGGTTTGAATGTGTGTACCGGCTCCAAAGATCGATTTACCAGTTGAGCTTGAAAATCAAATGAGGTTGTGTACCTCTGTGAGATTTGTTTTTATTTTTTATTTTTTTAATGTGGAGGTTGGGGTGGGTGTGGGTGTCAAACAACAAACAATCTAACCTTAGAGTTTATAAGAACACCTAGGTTGATTGATGTTTGTGTTATTACGTGTTGAAATGAAATCTAATGGGTGGGAGGTGGGGGATAACTCACAGAACCTTTAACAGCACTTTTCTTCAATCTACCGCTTTTGCTTGTTTCGAAAGAGTACCTGCAATTACAATAAGAAAGGAGAGAAGTGAGGTAAATGATTCGTAAGTTGTAAAAATGCGAAGAAAAATCAAAGAGCATTACCTCCCCGGCAACGGTGCCAAAATGTTGAACGTCGAGTTGCTATGCTAACGTGTTTGGTTTTGAAAACCTGTCTTCATAGTATGAAAGCGAAGAACTCGTGTTCAACAAATAAAATTTATATCGGAATAGAAATCCCGGGTCGAACATAGGGAGGCGAATGTTTAATTTAAAAAATTCACGTTTGTTTTATTTGTCACGAAGCAGAATAATTGATTAGAAACTAACTATTTAAAATAAATAGAAGAGAAAGAGAGAGAATAACAGAGAGAGAGAATATTACAAACAAAAACTAAAAAGAGATGTAGAGTGAACATGGAATTTCATCATCAAAAAGATTGTTCATTACATTAAACATTTTGACTAGAAAGCAAGAAAATGATTACACTAGAAAGTAGTAAATCTACTATAGAAAGCAGTAAAAAGAATGGGGAGAGAGATATCCTCCTCGACGGTCGCTTGGAGGATGAGTCGGATGGGACGACGCTTGGACGAAGGAGGATGGAGCAGGACGAAGGAGGATGAAGCAGGAAGAACGAGAACGGGGCAGCACGTCGTCGTCGTCGTGGGATCCGCTTCCGAAAGGGGGATGAAAAGTTGACTTTATCTCGCGAGAAGCATCCCGGGTGTGGGACAAGCTTCTCTTGAGCTTTGGAGAGGGAGAGAAGAGAAGGAAGGGATGAGTATTTCGTGTTGAGGGGGTCTCCTTTTATAGTTGCAAGGAATGAGGGAAAATTGGTCTTTTAAGCCTCAAAACATTAAATAAGGGGTCTTTAGTGACGAATAAAACCGTCGCTAAAGCCCCATCGTGGGCGACGTGTGGCGGAGCATGCGCGCCCACTCAGCTCCTCGCGTATAACACGCATTCACGTTCAGCTAATCTCAGCCATCCGATCGTGAGATCGGACGACTTATCTCGCGCCTTCGCCTGCCTCGTTTGCGTGCTCGCCCGTGTTTGATCTCGCGTGAGGTGCGGCGTGCGATATGGCGTGAGCGCAATTGCACGCGCGCGACTGCTCGATCACGATCGAGCAGTCAATCATTCCTGCTCGCTCGCTCTTTTCCATTCGAACGCGTGCCGCTCGCTCGCGATAAGGAATTCACTCGCTATGCTCTGGAGGAGAGATGGTTGCGTGGATGTTTTGAGGTGTGGCTGCCCACAGCCGTTGGATCGCAATCGTGCAGTCCAGATCTAATGTGCGGTGGTCTTCAAGATCAGCTGGGCCAGTTTGGGCGGCCGAGATGGCACCATGCGGCATCATCTTGGTCGTCCATCTTTTGGATGATGTAGATGGTGCCACGATTTTCGGATTGAGTCGATTTTCACGGTGTTAGGCTGCGATCGTTGATCCAAATCTATCCATGTGGTCAGATTTGTCATTTGAAGTGCGGATTCACACCATCTTGGCCCTTGCTCTTCTAGGATTCCTCGGTCTCTATCTGATGCTACAGATGTCTGATTAGGGCGATCTTGGAGTCGTTGAACTCCAATCGTTGCCCTGATCACATTTGTACGATTAGATCTTTGATCCGAGGCCCTGATAAAAAGTTTACCCTATCCATGAACATAAAAGAAGATAATTAACCTCCATTTTATTCAAACTAATCTACATGCAAGATGATGTATGTTATGCAATATTTATAGTATGCAATGCAATCCTATGCTTAAGAACATGCATAAATAGACATCTTAAATAGTGTAAACGTGTTTACATCACCAGCACATTCTGATCTCATCAAATCCTTCAGTGCATGTTTGGTAGGAGGTCCTTAAGACCTCCTTTAGAAATCCGCTCTCCCCGAGGCCAAGCCTTGGTACCCTTGTTTGTGTAGCAACCCTACCACATAGATCTTTCCTTTGATTTAGAACCAAGTTTTCCTTCTTCTTCCATCATGGCACAACCTATTGAAGAAGAAAACAACCTTGAGCACCAGCTTTAGCGCCTAAATAATCTCTTCCAAAACTTTTTGAACCCCCCGCAGCGTCCCATGATGCAAGATCACTATAATCACGCTGCGGTGGCAATCAAGTCTCGAGTCCGAATCTCGGTTGGAGGTCTTGATTCCAAACACAAGCCTAATATGATTCATGCCATACCAAAATTCTATGGGCTTAACTCCGAGGATCCATTCCAGCACATTAAACAGCTCAAGCATCTGGCCCAGACCTTCAAGTCAGATGCACAAAATTGGGATATTCTACTCATGAAGATGTTTTCTTTCTCCCTCATGGACAAGGCTGCTCATTTGTATCAAACTCACACTCGTCTGATCAACACATGGGATGAATTTCATTCTGAATTTTTGAAGAAGTTCTTTCCCGTTGGCCAGACAAATGCCTTGCACCACCAGATCACTCATTTCACCCAACAGACGGGAGAACCTCTTCATGAGGCATGGGACCGATTCTTGGATCTCGTGCGAAAGTGCCCCCATCACGAAGTTCCTAAATGGGAACAAGTCCACTCTTTTTACCAGGGACTCCGTGAAGACATTTGACTATTTGTCAATGCAACCTACGGAGGAAATATCATGGGTCAGCATGAGGACACGGTGTGGGAGATTCTCGAAAATATGTGCGAGAACTCCATCAATAATGACTCCATGGGCTTATTCGATCGGACGAATGCTTGCGCATCGACGAATCTTAGGGGAGCACATGAGATGCAAGGCCTGTCCTCATCCGTCGACTTGGAGCTAATGGCCAGTCGGTTGAACAAGGTCTCTATCATAGAGAAGAAGGTGGACGACTTGACTCGACATTTGCGGTGAGCCACCTCTGCGCAGAACTCTTTCGCACAGCCACCTCTCGCAAGGGAAACTGTGCAAAACATCTATCACTGATCTTCTCAGGGGATGGACCCGTATCCACCCCCGTCTGACTCCAGAACCAGAGGGACCTCTGATCCGCTCTATTCTAGTTGGGGGAACTCTGAACCCCCATGCTCTGACTTCCCTGAGTCGCCTCAGACCTGCGAGGACCTCAACGCCATCCAAAATGACCCATTTTCCAACAACTACAACCCTGGATGGCGAAATCATCCCAACTTCCAATGGACGGGAAATTCTCAGAATCAAAGACCACTTTATCAACCCCATCCACAAGCCCCTCGTCCATATCAGCTGCCTCAGCCTCGGCCAAACCCCACCTATCAATCTGGGCCAAACCAAGACCAAATGACTCTTATCCTTCAAACACTGGCTGACATTTAGAAAACGAATGCAGCAATACAAAAATAACACAAGGACGAGATCACAGAGGTTCGCAACCAACTCGCCTAGTTGGCGAATTCCCGCCAATCGGGCACACTTCCTTCGCAACCTCTGCCGAACGCAAATAACGTGCCGACCCAGAGGTGCGTTATGAACCCAAATCCAAGCCACACACATATGATTACTAGGCCCCTTCTGTTCCATCACTTGACGAGATGGAAGCTTCGACATCTTATGCGGGATTTGAATAGCAGCAACCCATTTTACCAACCCCAGACCAGAACCAGGCAGGATTAAGCTCCGTAGCAACCCGTAGTGGTAAAGCAACCCAAGACCCACCTTATGCAAACCACTCCAAGCCTGGTAGTGATCCAAGCCCTAGGATAGTTATCTAGGATGTCCCTATCCCATATCAAGAACCTGGACCTATTCTAGATGAACCAACCAAGGTTTGATTTCCCGAGGCCTTGACTAAGGGAAAAAGGATAACCAAACCCATGGCTCCTGAGGAGGATCTGATCAAGCTCTTTGAACAGGTCCAGATAAACATCCCATTGAAGGATGCAATCCGCCACATACCGACTTACGCATGATTTCTGATAGACGTGTGTACACCCAAGCGTAAGCCGCGAACCAAAAGTGGGAGTCCGATCATACTGTCAGAGCAAGCCAACTCTGTAATCTTAAGTAAACTCCCAACCAAGGCTAAAGACCCATGCACTCCCCTGATTTCATGTAAAATTGGTGAAACCCAATTCGACAGAGCCTTTCTATATCTAGGTGCCTCCATAAACCTAATATTCACATCCCTGCTTAGCCACTTTGAAGAGTCTAAGCTCAAACCGACAGAGGTGACACTACAGTTAGCCAATCGATCCATCAAGTCACCTAAAGGAATACTCGAGGATGTCATTGTTAGGGTACGAGATTTCTACTTCCTAGTGGATTTTATAGTTCTAGATATGGATGCACCTGAGAACCTAAGGGATACATCGATCATACTAGGGAGACCTTTTCTAGGCACTGCTAGGGCCAGCATAAGCTGTGAGGAGGGCCAAATAGAATTGAAATTTGGGAACCAAACTCTAAAGATTGACGTCTTTAAGGCCCAACAAGGGATTAATTGCGGTGTTATAGAACAAATATGTGATATCAAAGCCGTGGTTGATGAACCGCATATTGAGGACAACCTGATTATCCCCGATCAACCACAAGAAGATCAAAACCCCCAAATAGAGGAGTCTGAACTTGATCTAGATACACCCATAACTCCTACCCTTATTCCTCACATACACCCTGAACCACCCGCTGCTGCTGATAATCCCATCTTGGAACTCAAGCCCCTTCCCGATCATCTGAAATATGTCCTTTTGGGTTCCAATCAAATGTTTCCTGTGATTATAAACTCCAGACTCACTCCTGACCAGGAATCCTATCTGATTACTATTCTTCAGCAACATCGTAGAGCCATTAGATGGACTCTCGATGATTTGACTGGTATCACCCCCTCTTATTGCACACACCACATCTATTCCAAAGAGGGCGCACGACCTTCACGAGAAATGCAGAGATGCCTGAACCCTAATCTACTGGAGGTAGTAAAAAAGGAGATCATTAAGTGGTTAGATGCAGGAATCATCTACCCGATCTCCGACAGTCTATGGGTGAGTCCAATCTAGGTTGTGCCTAAGAAGGCAGGGCTCACCACCATCACGACTGAAACCGGAGAGGTCATACTGACCCGTATAGCCAACTCGTGGAGAGTCTGCATAGATTACAGAAGACTTAATTCCTCCACGAAGAAGGATCATTTCCCACTACCGTTTATTGATCAGATCTTCGAAAAGCTAGCAGGAAGTAGGTTCTTCTGCTTTCTTGACAGGTACTCCGGTTATAACCAAGTGGCAATCCATCCAGAGGACCAAGAAAAGACCACGTTGACCTTCTCCTTCAGGACGTACGCATTCCGAAGGATGCCTTTCGATCTCTGCAATGCTCCTGCAACTTTTCAACGGTGCATGCTTGCCATATTCTATGATATGGTAGGTGATTATCTGGAAGTCTTCATGGATGACTTTTCAGTATTTGGAGCATCATGTGATGATTTCCTCCAGCACTTGGTTCAAATACTCAAGCGATGCATTGACGTGAAGGATGTACCATTCTTTTCTCCAAGGATGTACCTTTCAATATCTCCAAGGAATGCACTCAAGCGTTTGAGATCCTTCGTGACCGAGTTACCCAAGCCCAGATCCTACAGTCCCTTGATTAGTCTTAACCCTTTGAGATCATGTGCGATGCATCTGACTTCGTTGTAGGAGATGTTTTGGGGCAGAAAATTGACAGGAAACTCGTGGTCATTTACTACGCTAGCAAAACACTTGACGAGGCTCAGCGTAACTACACTGTTACTGAGAAAGAGCTGCTAGCCGTAGTATTTACCCTATAAAAATTCAGATCTTACCTCCTGGGTTCCCATGTTATTATCTACTTGAATCACACAGCTGTGAGGCATCTCCTTGCAAAGAAGGATGTGAAACCTCGATTAACCTGATGGATCTTGCTGTTGCAAGAATTTATCCTCGAGATTCGCGACTGATTGCACAGCAATCATGGGTCCTAATCAACCTAAATAATGTCTGAACCTATCTTAAATTGTGGATATTGCACTCATATCTTGCATATCATGCATTGCATCAGTCTATTTAGAATAAGATGAGATATCCTGCTAGTTATTGGTTTTTATTGCTATTTAGAGATAATAAAGTGATCCAGGATGGAGATAGTGGAATAAAGCAATAAAGGAAGAAGAAGATTGATCCAGATAAGAGTGAGGAGGATAGCCTTATCCCTACCCTTAGAAACCTTAGGACAGCCTTCCCAAACCCAAAACAACCTCCGTTAGGGCACCTTAGCCTCAAAACCGAAACATGGATAGCACTATCCATGTTCCTATCCCTCTCCCAAACACTTATGAACCAAAACCAACCTTAGAAAACATAAAGCCCACTCTCCAGCACCTTTTAGGACGTCCAGACATCTGGCTGGACATCTGATTTTTGCAGAATAACAATCCAAGAAGCCAAAACTCATACTGACACAGAATTGGACGTCTAATTTAGTGTCCAGACGTCCAATTTTGTAGTATAAGACGTCTGACCACTATCCTGGATGTCTGATGCTGCTGTCTGGTTCCTGATTTTGGTGTTGGAAGCCCTAGCCTGCCTATTTTAACCTAGGAACCCCACCGGACACCCTAGGAAACCTAAGTAGAGACCTCCTAAGCCTAGTCCACTATCCATAGCCCTACTTGTCCTATCCCTAACCCAATTGAACCATCCCATACCTAATTGGGTGCATCTATAGTTGATTGGGTGCACCTAAGCCCAATTAGATCCACTTAGGATCTAATTAACTCATACCTATTAGGGTTACCTTAGCCTAATCACATGCACACATCTAATTAGACTTGACCTAGACCTAATTAGGTTCACTCCTACCCAATTATACTTTCCTAAGCCTAATTAGGTCCACACCCACTTAATCTAGATTGACCCAACCTATTTAGCACTAAATCCTACCAAAACCCACAACCTAGCCCTACGAAAAACACACACCCACACACACACGCACACCTTCCCATTTTACTCCCACCAAACCCATGCATACTCTCTTGGAAAACCTAACAACTTGTGTCAAACCTAGATCCAAAAATTATGGCATTGGCTATTTTTGGAGCCACCAAAAGTGGCAACCAAATGGAGCCTTCCATAAAGGGCAAAGAGAGAGCTACGAAATCGAGATCATCTCCATACACTCTCCCATCCATACTCTCCACTCTAAACTTGCTTCCACCCTCCAAAACCTTAAGGCCGTCCTCCTCATCCTCCTCCTAGGCTCCATGGACGGCTAGCTAGAGAAGCTTCTCTCCAAAGCTTCAAGGACGGCCATTGGTAGAGAAAGGGAGCAACACCCTCCTCTCTCCACTTGGCTGCACTAGCCCCCATCTTCTTCTTCTTTGACGGCCATGAAGGCTCACCCATAGCCTCTTATGGCTGGCCATCTCTTTTGGTAGACGTGTAGACGGGTTTGCACACCCAAGGTCTAGCCTACACCCTCACACAAGGCCGATGGCCCTAGTGGCAACTTTCTGGCGTGAGGGATTTTCTTCTATTTATATGCTTTCTAGTGTAAATGATGTGTGATAATTTTTTATGCATAAATAATTTCATGATGTTTCTGTGATTGATTGCCCTCATGTTTGCTTGCCTATATGACCCTTTGGTTTGTTCACACCATGCACGGCCACCATGGCCTCATTTAGATGCACATAGTCACTTAGGTTTTTGCTAGTTTATCTAGATCTAGGTTTCAATTCGCTTTTTGAAATAAAAAAATCAAAAACACAAAAAGACAGAAATAGTAGCTTAGGTTAGATTTAGGTTATAAAAGCCGATCCAAATCTCGATTCGTTTTCATGCCTCCCAGAGACGAACGATCGGGACTCAAGTTCTAAAAGGAATAAAGATCTATGAGAGTTTCGTTATCACAAATATCTTTGACGAGTGGTTTTTGCGACTATACTACGATTTCTAACGATTTCAAAATACGCGATTTCCACGTCCGTCAAATGGCGCCGTTGTCGGGGAGGTAACACGTGAGTTGAGATTTGGATTTGCTTAACTTCTGTTTGTTTTGATTGTAGGGTTCAAGATGAGGATCTGTGCACACATCGACCCGTGGTGAAGACCGCAGGTATCTTCTTCGTCCTCTAGTTTATTGCTTCCTTAGGTTAGAAAAAAAGAAAAAAAAGAAATATATATATATATAAATTAAAATTGAAAATTTCAGATCTGAACTAAAAAAGAAAAAATTATTTTCTTTGGTGTGTGTTTTAACTTGGAAACTATTTAAACACACCAAAATCAGATTTGAAAATTCGGCCAACAAATATTGACGATTTTCAAAATTTTATTGCTGTGAAATTAGGAGTCCAAAAATCTTGGAATTCAGTTTGGTATTATGTTTTCAAACTAGATTTCCAGCACCACCTTTTATTTGGAAAAATTATCACTATAAAAATTTTAAAAATTCGCACAGTGGAAGGGGGTCAGAATAGTCTGCAGTCTGATTTTTTATAAATTTAAATGTTAATTCTGTTCTTTACATAAATCAGATATCTTTGAAATTTGTGGGGTTGGAAAGCCACTGAAACCTAGTTTTCTCTATGAATTTTCAAGAATTTTTGGATTTTGTTTGATACTGTTTCAAACTGCACTTCTCGCAGGGGGTCCATCTGTTCTGTTGACCCCTGGAACATAAAAATTCGTAAAAAATTGCAAGAAACAGTAAAATTATTAAAAAAATATTACCTGAAAAATTTATTGAAAAATTAATATCTCTACCAAATTTAATATTATTTTTCTTCAGTTATTGATCTGGGGAGTGATTTCAAGTCAGACTAAGGTTTGACTGCAGATTTTAGAAGAAGCACAAACCCTAGGCAATTTACATTAGGGTTTAAATTTAGAGACTCAAAACAATCCTTTTTGAGCTTGATTTGGGTGTGATTGCATGAGAAGGGATATGATGTGAAGACTATCTCTTATCTTTATTCGCATCTTCTCTCAAATATCCATGAACCCATATCATTCTTTTGACCCTCAGGGTCCTCCATCTCTCAACCCAACCATGATTTCGACTCCTCCTGGTTGGGAGACTCATCCTAACCAGCTGAGATATGATTATCCTTATCCCCCAGCTTATTTAGAACCTGAATCTCATGGATCTGACCCTTATCTAGATCAGAACCAATTGAAATCCATAGTTGCTGAATTCCGGGAATATAACAAGGACTATACAGATCAATGTGCCAAGCTTCTGGAGCAAATTAGACGATCTCAGGCACAATCTCAATCTTATCACTCCTCCCAGGGACAAGAGACTTGGAACAACCAACCTAGTGGGTCTAGTGACCCATATTTTGGAACCACTAGCTATTCTACTGATTCTTGCTACCATGGGGAGGCATCCTGGACTCAGCCAACCCAAAAGGCACCTTTGGACCTAATCCATGATTTGGGTAGATCAATTAAGGAATGCACTATTTCTGATACACCTGTACCTGATGAGATATCTCTAATGAATTGGAATAATGGATCACAAGTACAGGACCACATAACAGGTTCTCAATCAACTCCCTCTGTAGTCAGCCCCCACTCAGGGCGATACACCTATTGATTCATATCCAAATTCGTATAACCCTGAGTGGAGAAACAATCCTGATCTTTCATGGCAACCACAGAGACCGACTCAGACTGAACATCAATCTAGGCTAGCCCAATACTCCACTCAATCCACTTTAGGGCAACCATCTAGTCCAGCCCAACCCGCAACCACCCTTGAAGATATCATGAACATTTGTTGGACTTTGATAAGAAAATTGAAGAAAGGCTGACTAAGTTGGAAAATCATGTGAAATCTCAAGGGGATCAAATCAAGAGACTTCAAGAATCACTCTATCCCCGAATGCAAATGCCTTTTCACTCCTATTCTCCACCTATTCTTCCAACCCCTCCTCCAATCTATCAAACATGCCCTTGTGCGGGGGTCAAATTTGTGGCCTCTAAAAGGAAGAGAAAAGCTAAGAGCCCACCCAAATGACCTGATTTGGGCTCAACCAAAAATCATAAGACCAAACCCACATCCAGCTCTGACTCAAACTTAAGGGACAAAAAGAAGAAAAAGGCTTCTGAAGTTGATTTGACCTATTTACCCTTTCCTGAGGCCTTAAAGAAAGAGTCACAAAAGAAAAAAATGACTTGCACACCTAAAGAGGTGGTTTTATCAGCTAACATAAGTGCATTTGTTTCTGGCACTATACCACCCAAAATGACTGACCCTGGAAAACCCTTCATATCTTGTGCCATAAAGGGATTCACCTTCAACAAAGCCCTTGTGGATCTAGGGTCTTCCATTAGCTTGATTCCTACCGCCCTTTTTGACCGCACCAAACTTGGAGATTTGCGCCACACACCTGTCACCATTAGAATGGCAGATGGCTCCATAAAACTACAGAAGGGGGTAGTTCAGGATGTGATTATTAAAGTGCAAGGTCTTAGCTTTCCAGTCGATTTTATTGTCTTGGACATGAATATATCGGAGAAGCTAAGTAATTCACCCATTATTCTGGGTCAACCTTTCTTGGCTACGGCCAATGCACGGATTGACTGTTACTCAGGATGTATGGAGGTGAGTAGCATCAATGAGAAGATTCACTTTGATATGTATGCAGCCACTAAGAAAACAAAGTCAGGGTACTTTTTGGATGACATGGAAAGTGAGTCGGAGGGTAATTTGGAAGAAACTATGGCAATTGACACCTGGGTAGAACCACACGACCCGAATCAATAATCCACTAGATCACATAAGTCACCCTCCCACCAGATCAAATCATTGATAATATGGTTGACTATCTTGATCGACCTAGCCCAATTCAAACCCCTGCCCCTTGCAATGAATCCCAGATTACTCAATTGATCAAAATGATTCATGAAATAAAAGAAGCTACTGCAAGAGAATATGATGATATAAGGAAAGAGATTCATAGAATCCGGGATGAGCAACAAAAACCAGAAATGTTTGAATCTGGGTCAGGTGTGTCACAACCGATTTGCGATTCGGTGGTGGTCATGCAGGATTTTGTTGATCAAACACCCGAGGTGGATGATATTGATAACCCTATGGAAGCTAAGAATGGAGATTTATTTGAGAATCTTGATCTTGATATAGGGCCTGAGTACCAATCATTTCATTTTGAGGAACTAAGCATTAAGGGACCTGAATATAATTTTGTTGTATTTGAGAATACCCATGGAGACATTGATGAATTAATTCAAATGATCTCATACATGGAGCAACAAAATAAAAAAGACTGTAACAACTCCTCAATCAATGATTCAGCCCATTCCACTTTCATGGAGGGACTCACTACTAAATCAAATGCCCAACTTCATCTAAGTGAGAAGAAGGAAATATCCCCTTATGAAATAGATATTCAAGAAATTGAAAGATTATTGGGGATAACATATGATGAGTTATCAGAGGAAGCTAGGAATTTTGGGGATTCATGTGATAATTGGGAATTGGCATTGGACAATTTGGAAGAGATAAAAGAAGAAGATGAGACCCAAACATCTTTGGTAGAGACAGAGACTGATCACTGGACCTTGATTTCCATATCTGACAACACTACTTGGGTCATGCCTTCCATTCATCACCATTATTAGGACCCATATGATTTCACCCCACACGACTCCACCCATACCCCTACCACCCACATTCTCCATCACCTCTTCGGGATGCCTTCACCTTCATTCCTTCCAGGCACCCGTATTTATCTGTCTTTCTTCTGTAGCTTCTGGCTGCAGATAATCCCAAGCCCCATCTACATATTTTCCCGATTATTTAGACTTGGAATTCCTGGACAGCTAGTTCGCATTTGTGGTCCGCTGTTGGCGAATGAGAATAAAATTCTTATCATTTTACTCGCCATTCTCAATACTGTATTGGTATATCCTTTGTGAAGTGTACGCCCAGCTGGAGGTATTAAACTCAGCACGTATAAATACCATTTCACCATGATCTATACATAACCATTTTTATACATAGCATATTTTTGTTTTAGCATATTTCCCTTTTCTATATTGCATGTTAACAGGTTGGCCGATGCTGAATATAATTTCAGGAGCAATTACAGGTGATTTCTATCCATTCTCTCCCTGCAGCATTTATTTTCTTTTACATTCATGCATGAGGACATGCAAGAACTTAGGCATGGGGGGGTAGATACAGAAAAAATGAAAAAAAATTTTTTGCCAACACTTAGGAAAACCTCGGAGCTACATGCAAAACGTACGTTAGGACCTTAAATAAAAGAACAACCGACTCCACCTCCAGTGCTCTCATTGGAGCTAGAAATCGTTCGGAACAGCCACTTTCGACTCACCCGCCCACCTTTTGTTCTAAATTTAGGGTCAAGCTGATTGTAACCTGACACGGGAAATTCATGAAGTACAAATTGTATGAGGTTACATGTTTATAGCATATATAGATGTTGCATTCATGAATAAGATTATTTTATTAAGAGAATGCATTAGGGATTTTATCCTTTAGTTGATTCCTATAATCTGGAATCCAGTACAACTTTTCACACACGTAGAATTTGCAATGGATTCATGGTGAAGGCTGATAAACGTCTTCAGTTTGTCGAGAAGAAGCAGTGCTTCTTTTCCTGAACCCTTGAACAGTGTTTTGGGAGTCAGGCTGATTTTCTTCCAAAAATCCACCAAATAGTGTGAGATGAGAGTAGAGTGTATTGGTGCTCTAAGATTAGTGCAAGGAATCTGGAATCCTAGATAATTAGGTAATGATACTCTGAGTTTAGACATAGTTTTCGCTCTCGATTCCCGCATATACATTTTTGGTGCAAAATTTTGAGAACCACCGAATAAGGCAAATACGCGAAGAGCGAGTTTTCATAAAACTAGGGCTAAGGTGGATGGTTATGACCATTCTTTACGGAATCCTCGGTTGAAGGAGGGTATTGATGTTATTGTCAGAAGTACACCGTCCTATCCATCTCTCCCAGTGCCGTGAGTATGCACTTTCACCAAATAAGCCACCCGATGTCTCTTGAGTACCACCAATCCCCAATAATGCCTCCTTAATAAAGTTCATGGACGTATGCCAGTTGTGTTATGCTAAAAAAAAATTAAAAAAAAGAGAAAAAGAAAAAGAAAAAGAATGATGAAAAGAAAGAAAAATTGAAAAAAAAATTAGAAAAAGAAGAAAAAAGAAGAAAAGAATGAATATTTAGTGTTTATCAAGGCAATACCACCAAATAAAATTGAGCTCCACCAAATATGGCCTTAACCTATTTTTCTTGTGTTTCTGATCGCCCGAATGCTGGCTGAGGAATCTCGACTTAGTGTTAGGGTTATGAGAACTCAATTAAAGTGTTAATGCCCAGTGAGACCACCAAATACAGATCTTATGTGTGAATCTGGTGAGGTTGTGAGCTCTAAGAAAAAGAAAGAAAAAGAGTAAGAGAGAATGAATACAAAGGAATCAAAAGGGAGCATAGTTTTTCTCGTCTTTCTCTGAGTTGAGTTACTTAGTAATCCAGGAATCTAGATTCTGTAGTGCTAGTCTCTATGTAGCACCAAGTGAGAATGAGCCACCAAATATATAATACTTTCCCTCAAAGATTCTCTACCTAAGCCCAAAGCCGGGGTGAAATTCATAGAATATCTTGAATACCCCGAGGGAAGAAATCTGCCTGTCCTACTAGAATTTCTATTAGGGGTCAAGTACAGGCTTTAGAGGTGTATTAGTTTTCACTCGAATCCGTTGCAAAAGCTACATAGCTGCGCCTTCACAATTGTCTGGATTTCTAGAGCATAGGATGAAAATAAAAAGGAGAAAAATCTCTATGCAAACACTTGATAAAATAACCAGCCCCTTAGGGACCCTTGCTGTAAATAATTTAGTCTTCTTACATTTGCTAGGGACTAGCAAAGTTTAGGCATGGGGGCATGATTGCACAGCAATCATGGGTCCTAATCAACCTAAATAATTTCTAAACCTATCTTAAATTGTGGATATTGGACTCATATCTTGCATATCATGCATTGCATTATTCTATTTAGAATAAGATGAGATATCCTGCTAGTTAATGGTTTTTATTGCTATTTACAGATAATAAAGTGATCTAGGATGGAGATAGTGGAATAAAGCAATAAAGGAAGAAGACTGATCCAGATAAGAGTGAGGAGGATAGCCTTATCCCTACCCTTAGAAACCCTAGGACAGCCTTCCCAAACCCAAAACAACCTCCATTAGGGCACCTTAGCCTCAAAACCCAAACATGGATAGCACTATCCATGTTCCTATCCCTCTCCCAAACACTTATGAACCAAAACCAACCTTAGAAAACATAAAACCCACTCTCCAGCACCTTTTAGGACGTCCAGACATCTGGCTGGATGTCTGATTTTTGCAGAATAACAATCCAGGAAGCCAAAACTCATACTGACACAGAATTGGATGTCTAATTTAGTGTCCAAACATCCAATTTTGTAGTATAAGACGTCTGACCACTATCCTGGACGTCTGATACTAATGTCTGGTTCCTGATTTTGGTGTTGGAAGCCCTAGCTTGCCTATTTTGACCTAGGAACCCCACTGGACACCCTAGGAAACCTAAGTAGAGACCTCTTAAGCCTAGTCCACTATCCATAGCCCTACTTGTCCTATCCCTAACCCAATTGAACCATCCCATACCTAAATGGGTGCATCTACAGTTGATTGGGTGCACCTGAGCCTAATTAGATCCACCCAGGATCTAATTAACTCATACCTATTAGGGTTACCCTAGCCTAATCACATGCACACATCTAATTAGACTTGACCTAGACCTAATTAGGTTCACTCCTACCCAATTAGACTTTCCTAAGCCTAATTAGGTCCACACCCACTTAATCTAGATTGACCCAACCTATTTAGCACTAAATCCTACCAAAACCCACAACCTAGCCCTACGAAAAACACACACCCACACACACACGCACACCTTCCCATTTTACTCCCACCAAACCCATGCATACTCTCTTGGAAACCCTAACAACTTGTGTCAAACCTAGATCCAAAAATTGTGGCATTGGCTATTTTTGGAGCCACCAAAAGTGGCAACCAAATGGAGCCTTCCATAAAGGGCAAAGAGAGAGCTACAAAATCGGGATCATCTCCATACACTCTCCCATCCATACTCTCCACTCTAAACTTGCTTCCACCCTCCAAAACCTTAAGGCCGTCCTCCTCATCCTCCTCTAAGGCTCCATGGACAGCTTGCTAGAGAAGCTTCTCTCCAAAGCTTCAAGGATGGCCATTGGTAGAGAAAGGGAGAAACACCCTCCTCTCTCCACTTGGCTGCACTAGCCCCCATCTTCTTCTTCTTTGACGGCCATGAAGGCTCACCCATAGCCTCTTATGGCCGGCCATCTCTTTTGGTAGGCGTGTAGGCGGGTTTGCAAACCCAAGGTCTAGCCTACACCCTCACACAAGGCCAATGGCCCTAGTGGCAACTTTCCGACGTGAGGGATTTTCTTCTATTTATATGCTTTCTAGTGTAAATGATGTGTGATAATTTTTTATGCATAAATAATTTCATTATGTTTCTGTGATTGATTGCCCTCATGTTTGCTTGCCTATATGACACTTTGGTTTGTTCACACCATGCACGGCCACCATGGCCTCATTTAGATGCACATAGTCACTTAGGTTTTTGCTAGTTTATCTAGATCTAGGTTTCAATTCTCTTTTCGAAATAAAAAAATCAAAAACACAAAAAGACAGAAATAGTAGCTTAGGTTATAAAAGCTGATCCAAATCTCGATTCGTTTTCACACCTCCCACAGATGAACGACCGGGACTCAAGTTCTAAAAAGAATAAAGATCGATGAGAGTTTCGTTATCACAAATATCTTTGACGAGTGGTTTTTGCGATTATAGTACGATTTCCAACGATTTCAAAATATGCGATTTCCATGCTCGTCAGCGACAAAGCAGGAAGACAGAACGTGGTAGCTAACCACTTGTCCCGCCTTCCTTTTGAGATCATTGATCCTTCTGGACCCATTGGTGACAATTTTCCCAACCGTGGCTAGTCTTAGTTTGTTTTAATGCTTATTACAGAAGTGTCATTGTGGTATATAATGAGACAGCTACGGTTGTCGTTACCATTACAATTTTACTTGGAAATAGTTTTCCCGAGGTCGAACTTAGGGAGCTACTGGAATTCTAGAAGTACAATGTTTCTATATTACAAAAATAAGAGAGAGAGAGAGAGAGGGAGAAATAGATTTCTGTCTTTTGGCTTTTTCTTGTTCTCTTCTTTCTCTCTTTGCTTGTCTTCTTCTTCTCTTCTTTTTCTCTTCTTCTTTACGGGTCTTCTTCCTTGGTCTTTTGGTTGCCTTTAGTTCTTCTGCTTGTCTTCCATTTCCTTTCTCCTTCAGTTTATCTTCTTTCTTGCTTCTTCTTTCTTTCTTCTTCTGTGGAACCTTTTCTTTTCTTTTTCTTCTTCTCTGCTTTATCTCCTCTGAGGCTTTATCCGTCATCTGATATTGCAATCAGATGACTTAAACGGCGGTCTGCTACAGTGCTTCCCCTCTCTTTTCTTCCTTTGCTACTCTTTCTTCTCCTCTACTTGTTCTTCTTCTTCTTCCTGCTTCTTCTTCCTTGGTCTTCTACCTTGCTCAGCTGCAAGGCTTCTTCAGAGCTTCCTCTTCCGCACCTCTTCTTCTTCTCTTCCTACGGCCAAGTGGTGAACCTTCTTCCCTCGCACCCTGTCCCTGCACAAACCACAGCAAAATCTAACCCTTCCCTCTACCCGCACGTCTCTCTCTCTCTGTAAACTGCACATAGGAAGCTCTCCCAGAGCCGGGTTATCGGGTCGGGTAGCGTACTCGTGACCAGGCGCACCGGCGTGGGTGGTGCGCGAGGAGTGCCGGGTAAACAGGTCGGCCAGGTCCGCTTGGCGTGGGTTGCGGACGAGGCAGGCGAGGGGACCTCACCCCGTGTTCTGAGGTGCTTAAGTGAAAACACAAAATCAACTTAAATGGGTGCAGCGCTTCGAAATCCCACGATGTGGGACTAAACTTTGTCCCTTGCATGCGCGCACCCGCAGGAAGGCGCGACCTCGCCTCAGCAGCTGCGTCCTTGTTCCTCTTCGCAAACCAGCTGCCAACCTTCGCCCAAGTCCCTCCAGTTTGCCTCAGCTAGAATCCTGCTGCTTCAGGGCCTGGAGCTCGCTTGGAAGCTCCTCACCTTGTCGCCAATGGTGGCCAGGGCTAAAGATCTGCCGAACACAAACAGGGCCTCTCGACCTAATCAGACCACAGGGGGACCTTCGCCATGGCTTGGCGAAGGTAATTCGGGGTGTATCAGGTTGCGGGGTGGTGCCTGGCGGCAGCCCTAGGTCGGACTGCAACCAAAAAAATGGGTTTGATCGGGGGAGTGTTGTGGAGGTGTGGAGTGGCAGTGGAGGGGCGGGGGGTGTCGGGTGAGGTGAGGCGGAGCCTTTGGGGTAGGTGGCGAGTTGTGTGGAGCAGTGGATTGATGGGGGCAACTCGCCGGATAGTGGCCAGAGATGGAGAAGGTGAGGGCGGTCAGGCGCGGTCGAGGGGTAGTTGAGCGAATTAAGTTGGGGAAAAGAAAGAAGGGAGGAAGGGAAATAACTGTTACTTACATATAGGTACGAAGGGGGCCGGAGCAGGGAGGTAGTCGTACCGACTGTCGCCGGAGAAGAAACACCTAGTGGGGGAGAGTGTCGGCGAGGAAGAGTGCAGGAGGGCGTGCGCTGGGTACGGTGAGACGCGGGAAGATCAGGCGAAGGTGGCTCTACTGCTGGTATTGCAGCAGAGCGACGAGACGGAGGAGGGGCCGCCGGAGCTGGTGGGTTTCTGTCGGAGTGGGAGGAGAGGAAGGGTTAGGGTTTTCTCCGTCAGGACTGAGCTGGGAGAATCGGCAGGCGACGTTGGTCCTTGTAAAGGCGGTGGAGGAGGGGTGGGCGCAGGGAGGCAACGTGCCTCCCTCGCCGGAGAATGGCCGAAAGTACGACCCATACCTTCTGTGCGTTCACACGGAAGGTGTGGGCGTCGACAGATGGCATGGCGGTGTCCCTGCGATAGCAGACGTCGCAGGGAACACCGAGTTCAATTTGCAGGACACCTCCCTCACCCTGCACGGTGCCATGCTCCGTGCAAAGTCGCCGAAGCATGGCGCTGCGTAGAGACTTGCAGGAGGGACCTGAATGCAAATAATGACAAAGAAACTAGGGGCTAAAATGCAAGGGTTTCGAAAGTTGAGTGTCAAAAAGTAATAGATGTGGACCAAATTGCAAAGTCGGTTAAGAAGGTTTCTTCTTAGGCTCAATTTTTTATGCATGACAAAATTGGACCTAAGGATTTTAATGGTGAATTTTATTTCTAGGTATGACCTTGTTTGACCGGCCAATTTACGTAAAAACGCAAATTAAATCATTAATTGGGCATGGTTCTCAATGTAGGTCAAAATGGGTTTCCAAGGCCAAATTGAAGGTTCTAATCCTTAGAGATTATTTTTCTATGAATTGTAGAGAGTTTAGTCAATTTTTACCTTGCCTCGAACCTCATGAATTGAAGTGGGTTTGTTTTAGGGTTACAGAATGTCATTTAACTCCTTGGATTTGCTGTAGCCCTTGTTGGATCAGATCATCCCACTTTCCTTCTTATTAGGTTAGTTTGACCTATGTTTGGACCCTGAGTTACCCTGTTTGCAAATTGTGTTGGTGAAATTGCATTTTTACCCCTTATGACTTGTTTCCTTCTTAAACTCATAATTTTTTGAGTCAAGCCTTTCTTTGAGTTATGTAGGAGCTTTTTCTCGCATATCTAGGTTAGATTGGGCTAGTTAGGGTTCATGATGCGGTTCTCATCATACCCCCATGCCCAGCTTTTTCTAGTCCCTTAGCAAAAACTTAAGGTTTAACCTTTGTTCTAGACCACGATATTTTTAATAATTTCAAATAAGTGCTTTTTCATTTGAACTTAGATTAGGTTAGAATGCTGACCATAGGCCTAAAAGGGACTCTAGTACCAACTAAGATCCAGATCTGTCTAGCCTCAGCCTCAGTCCTTAGTAAAGGTTTTTAAGGCCCACAAGAACTAACCTAGGGTCTATTGGACTTTGTGGTTAAAGCACCCGTGCTTGAAATGATTTTAGCCCTGGCTCAGTTCGCAGTGCGTTTTGTAAGAGAGAGAGATAGAAAATTTTTCTGTTTGGAGAGTTTTCTCTCTCTTTTTTTCTTTTTAATTCTAGCTTAGGATTGGCTTTTCAACACAGTCTGTATCAAATTCCTTGCTCCCATCATCAATCCTCAAGGGTTCCTGGCAATCGATGCTTCAAGATAGCACCGCCCATGGCAACCCCCGGAACCCTGGCTATTTAAATTTTGAGATAATCCCATCCATGGTATTCCGTAGCCAAATCCAGACCCTGGCAATTGACACTTTGTGATGATGCCATCCATGGAGTCTGAACCAGCAGAGTGCTTACATGCCCTCAGTAGGATATGTAAATATCCTAAGAGACAAGCACCGAGGAGATGATATTTTGTTACGCATCTTCGAGGGGGCTTTCCCACCTCTCCGCACTGGGAACTCGTCCAAATCAACTTGTGTTGATCGACCGCTCCTACTCTAGGTGTATTTTTCAGAATTTTGCGATGCTTCTGCGTGATTTTGATTTTTACACTTGCTGAACCAGGCTGTGTGTGAGGTTAGGGTGCTTAGGTTACTGAGTCCTATAAACCAAAAGTTAGTTAATGAGGCCAAATACTCCCTAAGCCTTGGACCTAATACTTAAGCTTTTCATTTTCCTCAACCTTTTGAGGAATGTCTAGATCTTAATGGGTACTAAGAGTCTGTCCAAGAATGCCTAAGGTTTGCGTTCTTACTAATCTCACCATGCACTTTTCATTTCTTTTCTTGAATGAGGTCTAGAACTTAGGTCAATTCCTTAGTTTCTTACTAATGACTATCACTCTTTTCTTTTATTTTTGCGCTCCTTTTTCATTTTGTTTCTTTTCCTTCTCCCACAAAATTTCCTTTCTCCTCTTATTCTTTTATTCTTTTTAATTTTTTTTTTAAATTTTTATGGTGTTTTTGGCATATGTGAATTTTTTTGTTTTAAACCTTTTCTTACAAGTTTTGCACTTTTATACCCCCCCATGCCTAAGGTTTGCAATGTCCTCATTGTGACTTAGGGGGTTTTTATTTACTTAGTTCATTCCTTAGACAGATGTTTTGATGAGTGAATGGGTCGGGATGATTGTTGCGGACGATTTCTAATCCCAGATGCAAGCATCTGAGGTGGAGTCGGCTGTCTATAAGGGCGAACCTTAAGTGCACAAAGGTGTCAAAAAGGTTTTAGGTTTTCAAGGAAAATGACGGGCTGCCTCCCGTTAAGCGCTGAGTTTTAGGGCCATCGGCTGGGTGCAATAAGCTCAAGGGGAATGGAGGATATAAGATGATTCAGCCAAATCAGTAGAAGTTACATCAATGAACGGCTTGAGTCTCTGACCATTCACGATGAAAGGTTCGGAGTCGTGGCTGAGCGGACTGATTTTGATGGCTCCATTTCCAAAAATTTGTCGGACCAAGTATGGTCCGACCAACTTGGGTCGCAACTTTCCAGGGAAAAGTTTGAGTCGGGCATCAAAGAGTAGGACCTTTTGACCGAGATGAAAGATCTTTCTTGAGATATGCTTGTCATGGAAGGCTTTAACCCGCTCCTTGTAGATTCGCGAGTTCTCATACGCGTCTAAGCGTAATTCATCGATCTCGCTAATTTGAAGTTTTCTGTGGGTTCCATCCTTCGAAAGATCTAGATTACAGTTCCGTACTGCCCAATAGGCTTTATGCTCCAGTTCGACGGGAAGGTGACACGCCTTCCTGTACACTAGTCTAAAGGGAGACATGCCCAATTAGGTTTTGTGGGCGGTCCTATAGGCCCACAAGGCTTCCGGAAGTCGGGACGACTAGTCCTTCCTGTCAGGCCGAACAGTGACCTGCAGGATTTTCTTGATCTCCCGATTTGATAGCTCAGCTAAATCGTTAGTTTGGGGGTGGAAAGGAGTAGAGATTCGGTGAGACACCCCGTATTTGGTCATCAGTGACCTAAACTGAGCGTTTGTGAAATGGGTCCCCCCATCAGAGATTATAGCACGAGGAATCCCGAACCTTGAGAAAATGTTTTGATGAATGAATTTGAGAATGATTTTGTGATCACAGGTTTGGGTCGGTATGGCTTCGATCCATTTAGACACGTAGTCCATAGCCAACAGAATGTATTCGAAACCATCCGAAACAAGAAAGGGGCCTATAAAATTAAGTCCCCAAACATCAAAGATTTCGCATACGAGAATTGGCTGCAAAGGCATCATATCGCGATAGCTCATGTTGCCTAAAGTCTGGCAACGAATGCATGTCTTGCAGTGTCTGTATGCATCTT
Source organism: Thalassia testudinum (assembly GCA_037157565.1). Lineage (NCBI taxonomy): Eukaryota > Viridiplantae > Streptophyta > Magnoliopsida > Alismatales > Hydrocharitaceae > Thalassia > Thalassia testudinum. The sequence continues at coordinate 16,663,567 of JAZHRO010000062.1, read as the reverse complement.
TGAATAGTGTGGGCCAGTAAAAGCCGCACTGGAGGACTTTTGATGCGATTTTATGCCCAGAGAAATGGCCACCGCATGCCTGGTCATGGCAGAAAGAAAGAATATTGTTGATTTCTTCTTCCGGGACACATCTCCGGATGATTTGATCAGCACCTATGCGGAAAAGGTACGGGTCTTCCCAAATGTAATACTTGGCATCAGAGTGCAATTTGTCTTTCTTGGCCTTCGGCCAATCAGACGGGATCTGATGAGATGCCAAGTAGTTTACTATATCAACAAACCATGGAAGTTTAGTACCAATAGTTAGCAGGTGTTCATCAAGAAAATGCTCCGTGATGGGTCCGGAAGGGTTGATAATCTCAGAAGGAAGACGGGACAAATGGTTGGCTACCACATTCTACCTTCCCGCCTTGTCGCGAATCTCGAGATCGAATTCTTGCAACAGCAAGATCCATCGGATTAGTCGGGGCTTCGCATCCTTCTTGGCAAGGAGATGCCTTACAGCCGTGTGATCCGAGTAGATGATGACGTGGGAACCTAGGAGATACAATCGAAATTTTTCAAGGGAAAATACTATGGCTAGCAGCTCTTTCTCCGTAATCGTGTAGTTACGCTGAGCCTCGTCAAGTGTCTTGCTAGCGTAGTAGATGACCACGGGTTTCCCGTCTGCTTTCTGCCCCAGGACCGCTCCTACAGCGAAATCAGACGCATCGCACATGATCTCAAAGGGTTGAGACCAGTCAGGGGATTGTAGGATAGGTGCCTGGGTGACTCGGTCACGAAGGTTTTGAAAGGCTAGTGTGCATTCCTTGGAGATTTCAAAGGGTACATCCTTAGAGAGAAGAGAAGTCAAGGGGCGTGCGATTTTTGAGAAATCAGGAATGAAACGAAGGTAAAAATCGACATGCCCCAGAAAAGAACGGATGTCCCTGATCGAGCTAGGCATAGGAAGGTGAGAGATCAGATCAACCTTAGCTCGATCCACTTGGATGCCCTTCTCCAAAATTAAATGTACCCGGACAATTCCCTCAGGCACCATGAAATGGCTCTTTTCCCAGGAAAGAACCAAATTTACATCGATGCATCGCCTGAGTATTTGGACCAAGTGTTGGAGGCAATCATCAAATGATGCTCCAAAAATTGAAAAGTCATCCATGAAGACTTCCAGATAGTCACCTACCATATCTGAGAATATGGCAAGCATGCATTGTTGAAAAGTAACAGGTGCATTGCAAAGACCGAAAGGCATCCTTCGAAATGCGTATGTTCCGAAGGGGCTGGTGAACGTGGTCTTTTCTTGGTCCTCAAGATGGATTGCCACCTGGTTGTAATCGGAGTACCCATCAAGAAAGCAGAAGATACTATTTCCCGCTAGTTTCTCGAGAATCTGATCAATGAAGGGTAGTGGGAAATGGTCCTTCTTCGTGGAGGAATTAAGTCGGCGGTAATCTATACAGACTCTCCACGAGTTGGCTAATCGGGTAGGAATGACTTCTTCGATTTCAGTCGTTATAGTGGTGAGTCCTGCCTTTTTAGGCACGACCTGAATTGGGCTCACCCAACGACTATCGGAGATCGGGTAGATGATCCAGGCATCTAACCACTTGATGATCTCCTTTTTCACGACCTCCTACAGATTGGGGTTCAAGCGTCTCTGCATTTCACGAGAAGGTCGTGTACCCTCTTCTGAATAGATATGATGAGTGCAATAAGAGGGACTTATTCCAGTCAGATCATCGAGAGCCCACCCGATGGCTCTGCAATGTTGCTGGAGGACAGCAATCAGACGGGATTCCTGTTTGGGATTGAGGTTGGAATTAATAATCATAGGAAGGGTCTGATTAGAACCCAGAAAGATGTATTTCAAGTGAGCAGGAAGGGGCTTTAGTTCGAGGATGGGGTTATCAGTAGCGGCGAGTGGTTCATAATAGACGTGAGATTCAAGGGTAGGAGCTACTAGGTTGTCCAAATCTGGATTTGACTCCTCTGTTTGCGGGTCAAGATCTTTCTGTAGTTGATGAGGTATAGTCAGGTCATTCTGGAAGTGTGTTTCATCAACCAAAGCCCTAATTTCACAAATCTGTTCGATGACACCGCAATTGATTCCTTGTTGGGCCTTAAATATATCAATTTTCAGGGTTTGATTCCCAAATTTGAGCTCTATTTGGCCCTCCTCACAGCTAATGTTGGCTCTAGCAGTAGCCAAGAAAGGTCTCCCTAGAATGATTGGTGTATCCCTAGGGTTCTCAGGTGCGTCCATGTCTAAGACTATAAAGTCTACAGGAAAGTAGAAATCCCGCACTCTCACAATAACATCCTCGAGAATCCCTTTTGGTGACTTTATAGATCGATCTACTAGTTGTAATGTCACCTCAGTTGGTTTTAGCTCAGATTCTTCTAGATGGTTAAGTAAGGATGTGGGTATCAGATTTATGGAAGCACCCAAGTCTAGAAATGCTCTATCAAATTGGGTATCATCTATCTTTCAGGAAATCAGGGGAGTACTAGGATCTTTAGCCTTGGGTGGGACTCTGCTTAGGATTACGGAGCTGGCTTACTCTGACAGAATAATTAGACTCCCACTCTTGGTTCGCGGCTTACGCTGGGGTGTACACACATTCTTTAAGAATCGTGCGTAAGCCGGTACGTGGCGGATTGCATCCATCAAGGGAATGTTTATGTGGACTTGCTCAAAGAGCTTGACCAGGTCCTCCTCAAGTGCCACGGGCTTGGTAGTCTTCTTTCCCTTGTTCAAGGCCTCGGGAAACGGAACCCTGGTTGGTTCTTCTAGGATAGGTCCAGGTCATTGATCTAGGACAGGGATAGGAATGTCCTAGATTACTGTCTTAGGCTTGGGATCACTACCAGGCTTGGAGTGGTTTGGATAAGGTGGATCTTGGGTTTCCTTACCACTATGGGTTGTTACGGAATTAAGTCCTGCCTGGTTTTGATTGGGATTGGGTAAGATGGGTTGTTGCTGATAGCCTGCAAAAGAAGTGGAAGCCTCCATCTCGTCGGGTGAAGGAACAAAGGGGGCCTGATAAATCATATGGGCTTGGCCTGGGTTTGGGTTCATAATGCGCCGCTGTGTTGGCACGTTATTCGGGTTAGGAAGAGGTTGGGAAGGAAGAGTGCCTGCTGGCGAGAATTTGCCAACTGGGCCAGTTGATTTCGGACCTCTGTAAGCTCGTCCTTGTGTTGTTTTTGGATAGCCGCATTCGTTCTTTGAATGTTAGCCAGAGTCCGAAGGATAAGGGACATTTGATCCTGATTTGGCCCTGATGGATAAGTAGGGTTGGGCCGAGGCTGAGGCAGTTGGTAAGGATGAGGGGGTTGTGGGTGGGGCTGAAAGGGTAGTCTTTGGGTTTGGGAATTTCCCGCCCACTGAAAGTTGGGATGGTTTCGCCATCCAGGGTTGTAGGTGTTGGAAAATGGGTCGTTCTGGATGGCGTTGAGGTCCTCGCAGGTCTGAGGAACCTCCAGAGAGTTAGAGAAAGGGGGAATGGAATTCCCCGGGCTGGCATAGAAAGGATCGAATGGGCCTCCGATCCGAGAATCAGATGATGGATATGGATCCTTCCTAGGAGAAGATCGATGGAGGATGTTTTGCACGGTCTCTCGTGTGGACGGAGGCTATGCAAAGGAGCTATGCGCAGAGGTGGCTCGCTGCAAGTGCTGAGTCAGTTCATCCACCTTCTTTTCAATGATTGAGACCTTGTCCAATCGAATGGCCATTAATTCCAGGTCGACTGATGCGGACAGGCCCTGTGTCTCATGTGCTCCCCTAAGATTCGTTGATGCGCGGGTATTCGTCCTGTCGAATAATCCCATGGAGTCATTGTTGATGGAGTTCTCGCACATGTTTTCGAGAATCTCCCACACGGTGTCCTCATGTTGACCCATGATATTCCCTCCGCAGGTTGCATTGACGAAAAGACGGATGTCTTCACAGAGTCCCTGGTAAAAAGATTGGACTTGTTCCCATTTAGGAACTCCGTGATGGGGGTACTTTCTCATGAGATCCTGAAAGCGATCCCATGCCTCATGGAGAGGTTCCCCTGTTTGCTGAGTGAAGTGAGTAATCTGATGGCGCAAGGCATTGGTCCGACCAACAGGAAATAACTTTTTCAAAAATTCGGACTGAAGTTCTTCCCAAGTGTTGATCGGCCGGGTCTGGGTTTGATACCAATGAGCGGCCTTGTCCATAAGAGAGAAGGAGAACATCTTCATGAGAAGAATATCCCTATTTTGTGCATCTGACCCAAAAGTTTGGGCCAGATGCTTTAGCTGCTTGATGTGTTGGAAGGGATCTTCGGAATTAAGCCCATGGAATTTAGTTATAGCATGAATCATATTGGGCTTCAATTCGGAATCAGGTCCTCCAGTCGGGATTTTGACTCGAGGCTCAATGGCTACCGCAGTAGGATTATAATGGTCCCGCATCATAGGACGCTGTGGTGGGTGCACAAAGTTTTGGAAGAGGTCATTGAGTTGCTGGAGCTGGTGCTCCAGATTGTTTTCTTCCTCAACTGGCTGAGCCATGATGGGGGAAGAGGAAGAGCTTGGTTTAGAATCAGATGAGAGAATAATGGGGTGTGGTTGCTACGCAAACACGGGCGTCGAGGCTTGGCCTTGACGAGAGTGAATTCCTAAAGGAGGTCTTAAGGGTGGTCTTAAAGACCTCCTACCGTACATGCACTGTTGGAATAGATGAGTTTAGAAGGTGCTGGATCCAATCGAGACACCCAAAAATTGTTGGGTGACTATAGAGGTGCGGGGCAGATGGATCCCTTGATCAAAAAGACTATCCACTTGAGAATTACCTGGGCAGCCAGAGAGGGTGAGTCCTGCGAAGACCCCTACACGGTAGAGCGTCCCCACGGGTTACAGGGTTTCCCCCACCCGACCTCTCTTGTCACTGCGGTTTCAGGTAGACCAAAATGGGGATCTTGACCTCTTAAGTCTACCTTTTTTACTTTAAGATCAAGGTGCTTAAGGTTCCACTTGAACTCTAAGGTATTTTGAGTTAAAAAGTGACCTAATTTTAAGGTTGGTTGACCCAAGGGGTCAACTTCACCTCTTGTTTCCTTTGAAAACTTATTAGGTCTTGTCTTTTAGGGTTCAAGTGTTTAGAGAGCCAATTGTTTAGGGTTTCTCTTGTATAGCTCCTTTTCAAACAAGGTTTAGGCACACCTCTTTTTGGGAAGATCTTTTCTTTGTTAATAGAAGGTGTGTCTCTAGAAACCCTAGATTTTCAATCCTTGGATTGGCTCTAGTTGGTCCATTTTAGTTGCCTCAAAATTTTAGTATCTAGGGCTCAATCAAGAAGGTTTTAGCCCTAGTTACCTTAGTTGGATGAACAGTTAAGCATGTGTTGAAATAGGCAACTTTGATGAATTACTATGTATAACACAGGTAGCCCTAAGTTGATTCTTCTTTTGTTCCTTTTTCAGATTTTAAGGGAGTTAAGAAAGGGCTAATGAAGATTACCTGTTTGTTGGAGTGTTTGTTGTGCGGCTGCTCTTCTTTCCTGTTCCTGTGCCTGCACAAGAGAGAAAAAGATTAACAATTGTTTAAAAGAATTTCAAAGCTTCTAGAATAGCCGTTGCTCCCCGGCAACGGCGCCAAGATAATGGTGGCAGTTTTCCCAACCGTGGCTAGTCTTAGTTTGTTTTAATGCTTATTACAGAAGTGTCGTTGTGGTATATAATGAGACAGCTACGGTTGTCATTACCATTACAATTTTACTCGGAAATAGTTTTCCTGAGGTCGAACTCAGGGAGCTACTGGAATTCTAGAAGTACAATGTTTCTATATTACAAAAATAAGAGAGAGAGAGAGAGAGAGGGAGAAATAGGTTTCTGTCTTTTGGCTTTTTCTTCTTCTCTTCTTTCTCTCTTTGCTTGTCTTCTTCTTCTCTTCTTTTTCTCTTCTTCTTTACGGGTCTTCTTCCTTGGTCTTTTGGTTGCCTTTAGTTCTTCTGCTTGTCTTCCATTTCCTTTCTCCTTTAGTTTATCTTCTTTCTTGCTTCTTCTTTCTTTCTTCTTCTGCGGAACCTTTTCTTTTCTTTTTCTTCTTCTCTGCTTTATCTCCTCTGAGGCTTTATCCGTCGTCTGATATCGCAATCAGACGACTTAAATGGCGGTCTGCTACAGTGCTTCCCCTCTCTTTTCTTCCTTTGCTGCTCTTTCTTCTTCTCTGCTTGTTCTTCTTCTTCTTCCTGCTTCTTCCTTGGTCTTCTGCCTTGCTCACCTGCAAGGCTTCTTCAGAGCTTCTTCTTTCGCTCCTCTTCTTCTTCCTCTTCCTGCGACCAAGTGGTGAACCTTCTTCCCTCGCACCCTATCCCTGCACAAACCACAGCAAAACCTAACCCTTCCCTCTACTCGCACGTATCTCACTCTCTCTGTAAATCGCTCATAGGAAGCTCTCCCAGAGCCGGGTTATAGGGTCGGGTAGCGTACCCGTGACTAGGCGCACCGGTGTGGGTGGTGCGCGAGGAGTGCCGGGTAAATGGGTCGGCCAGGTCCGCGTGGCGTGGACGAGGAGGGCGAGTGGGCGAGGGGACCTCACCCCGTGTTCTGAGGCGCTTAAGTGAAAACACAAAATCAACTTAAATGGGTGCGGCGCTTCGAAATTCCATGATGTGGGACTAAACTTAGTCCCTTGCGCGTGCGCACTCGCAGGAAGGCGCGACCTGGCGTCAGCAGCTACGTCCTCGTTCCTCTTCGCAAACTAGCTGCCAACCTTCACCCAAGTCCCTCCAGTTAGCCTTAGCTGGAATCCTGCTGTTTTAGGGCCTGGAGCTCGCTTGGAAGCTCCTCACCTTGTTGCCAATGGCGGCCGGGGCTGAGGATCTTCCGAACACAAACAGGGCCTCTCGGCCTAATCAGACCACATGGGGACCTTCGCCGTGGCACGGCAGAGGTAATGCGGGGTGTAGCAGGTTGCGAGGCGGTGCCTGGCGGCAGCCCTAGGTCGGACTGCAACCAAAAAAATGGGTTTGATTGGGGGAGTGTTGTGGAGGTGTGAAGTGGCAGTGGAGGGGCGGGGGGTGTCAAGTGAGGTGAGACGGAGCCTTTGGGGTAGGTGGCGAGTTGTGTGGAGCGGTGGATTGACGGGGGCAACTCGCTGAAGAGTGGCCGGAGATGGAGAAGGTGAGGGTGGTCCGGCGCAGTCGAGGGGTAATTGAGCGAATTAAGTTGGGGAAAAGAAAGAGGGGAGGAAGGGAAATAACTGTTACTTACCTATAGGGATGAAGGGGGCCGGAGCAGGGCGGCAGTCGTACCGACTGTCGCCGGAGAAGAAACACCTAGAGGGGGAGAGCGATGGTGAGGAAGAGAGTAGGAGGGGGCGCGCTGGGTACGGCACGACGTGGGAAGATCAGGAGAAGGTGGCCCTGCTGCTGGTATTGCAGCAGAGTGACGAGACAGAGGAGGAGGGTCCGCCGGAGCTGGTGGGTTTCTGTCGAAGTGGGAAGAGAGGAAGGGTTAAGGTTTTCTCCGTTAGGACTGAGTTGGGAGAATCGGCAGGCGACGCTGGTCCTTATAAGGCGGTGGTGGAGGGGTGGGTGCAGGGAGGCGACGTGCCTCCCTCGTCGGAGAATGGCCAGAAGTGAGACCCATACGTCGACAGATGGCATGGCGGTGTCCCTGCGACAGCAGACGTCGTAGGGAACACCGGGTTCAATCTGCAGGACACCTCCCTCACCCTGCGCGGCGCCATGCTTCGCGCAAAGTCGTCGGAGCATGGCGCTGCGCAGATACTTGCAGGAGGGAACTTAACGCAAAGAACGACGAAGAAACTAGGGGCCAAAATGCGAGGGTTTCGAAAGTTGACGGTCAAAAACTAATAGATGAGGACCAAATTGCAAAGTCGGTTAAGAAGGTTTCTTCTTAGTTTCAAGTTTTTATGCATGACTAAATTGGACCTAAGGATTTTAATGGTGAATTTTATTTCTAGGTCTGACCTTGTTTGACAGGTCAATTTACGTAAAAACCCAAATTAAATCATTAATTGGGCATGGTTCTCAATGTAGGTCAAAATGGGTTTCCAAGGCCAAGTTGAAGGTTCTTATCCCTAGAGATTATTTTTCTATGAATTTTAGAGGGTTTATTCGATTTTTACCCTGCCTCGAACCTCTTGAATTGAAGTGGGTTTGTTTTAGGGTTAAAGAATGTCATTTAACTCCTTGGATTTGCTGTAGCCCTTGTTGGATCAGATCATCCCATTTTCCTTCTTATTAGGTTAGTTTGACTTGCATTTGGACCCTGAGTTACCCTGTTTGTAGATTGTGTTGGTGAAATTGCATTTTTACCCCTTATGACTTGTTTTCTTAAACTCAGAATTTTCTGAGTCAAGCCTTTCTTTGAGTTATGTAGGAGCTTTTTCTTGCATATCTAGGTTAGATTGTGCTAGTTAGGGTTCATGATGCGGTTCTCATCACCCATCACAGAACATTTTCCTGATGAGCACCTCCTGACTATCGATACAGGGCTTCCATGGTTTACTGACATAGTAAACTACTTGGCATCACATCAGATCCCGTCTGATTGGCCGAAGGCCAAGAAGGACAAATTGCATTCTGATGCCAAGTATTACCTTTGGGAAGACCTGTATTTATTCCGCATTGGTGCTGATCAAATTATCTGACGGTGTGTCACGGAAGCTGGAATCAAAGACATACTCTCTTTTTGCCATGACCAGGCATGCGATGGACATTTTTCTGGACAGAAAACTGCATCAAAAGTCCTTAAGTGTGGCTTTTACTGGCCCACAATTTTCAAAGATGCAATCACTGTAAGGCATGTAACCGTTGCCGTACCTTGGGCAACATGAACCATCGAGACATGATGCATTTACAGGCGATCCCTCGTATGTGAGATTTTTGACATTTAGGGATTGATTTTTTGGGACCCTTCCCTATCTCGGATGGCTTCGAATACATTTTACTTGCTGTTGACTATGTGTCCAAATGGATCTAAGCCATTCTGACCCGAACCAATAATCACAAAATCGTTATCAAGTTGATTCACCAAAACATCTTCTAACAGTTTGGGATTCCACATGCGATCATTTCTGATGGAGGGACCCATTTCACAAACTCTCAGTTCAGGTCACTGATGACCAAATATAGGGTGTCGCATCGAATCTCTACTCCTTACCACCCCCAAACTAATGGTCTACCTGAGCTATCAAACTGGGAGATCAAGAAAATCCTCCAGGTTACTGTTCGACCTAACAAGAAGGATTGGTCATCCCGGCTTCCAGAAACTTTGTGGGCTTATAGGACAGCCCACAAGACCCAATTAGGCATGTCTCCTTTCAGACTGATATACAGGAAGGCGTGTCACCACCCCGTCAAATTGGAACATAAAGCCTATTGGGTAGTATGGAATTGCAACTTAGATCTTTCTAAGGCTGGAACCCATAGAAAGCTTTAGATGAGCGACATTGATGAATTACGCCATGACAGGTATGAAAACTCGCAAATCTACAAAGAGCGGGTTAAAGCCTTTCACGACAAGCACATATCTAGAAAGATCTTTCATCCTGGTCAAAAGGTCCTACTCTTTGATGCCCGACTCAAACTATTCCTAGGGAAGCTATGATTTAAGTGGATTGGACCTTACTTAGTCTGACGAATCTTTGGAAATGGAACCGTTGAGATTAGTCCACTTAGGCACGATTTCGAACCCTTTGTCATGAATGGTCAGAGACTCAAACCGTTCATTGACATGACCAATACAAATTTGGCCGAGTCATCCTTTATCCTCCATTCTCCATGAGCTCATTGCGCCCAGTCGATGGCGTAAAACTTAGCGCTTAATGGGTGGCAACCCGTCATTCTTTGAAAAACCTGAAACCTTTGTTGACATTTCTATGCTAAATTCATATTGCACTTTAGGGTTCATCCATTAGAACAGCTGACTCCACCTCAGGTATCCGTACCCGAGTCTAGAAATCGTCCGAAATAGTCACCTCGACCTGTTCACTCACCCAACATCTGTCCTAATGAATGAACTAAGCTGAATTCGAACTCACCTAATTTACAATGGGGACATTGCAAATCATAGGCATGGGGGGGTATGAAAAATGCAAAATGCAAGAAAACTCATATCAAGAAAAGGTTTCAACAAAAAAATCACATATCATAAAAAAAAAAACTGAGAAGAGGGAGGGAAATTTTTTTGGGCTATACAAAAACAGGAGGAAAAAGATCAAAATGACAAAAAAGGAGCACAAAATGAAAAAGAAAGCGATAGTCAATAGTAAGAAATTAAGGGATTAACCGAAGTTCTAGACCACATCAAGAAAAGTAAAGAAACGTGTTAAACAGACACGAAAAGAGATTAGTAGGAACGCTGACCTTAGGCCTTTTTGGCTAGACTCTTAGTACCCGCTAAGATCTGGATAATCCTCAAGAGGTTAAGGAAAATGCAAAGCTTAAGTAATAGGTCTAAGGCTTAGGGAGTATTCGACTTCGTTAACTGACCTTTGGTTTGCAGGACTCGGTAACCTAAGCACCCCAATCCACACATAGTCTGGTTCAGTGTGCATAACAATCAAAATCACGCGAAAAGCATTTTAATGTTCTGAAAATGTTGCCTAGATTAGGTGCAGCCGATCAACACAAGTTGATTTAGATGAGTTCCCGGCGTAGAGAGGTGGGAAATTCCCCTCGAAGATGCATAACATATCGTCTCCTCGATGCTTGTCTCTTAGGATATTTACATATCCTACTGAGGGCTTGTAAGCACTCTGCTGGTTCAGATACTGTGGGTGGCATTATCACGAAATGTCGATTGCCAGGGTCTGGATTTGGCCTTGGAATGCCATGGGCAGGATTATCTCGAAATCTTGAAAACCAGGGTTCTGGGGGTTACCATGGGCAGTGCTATCACGAAGCATCGATTGCCAGGGACATTTGAGGATTGATGATGGGGATGAGGAATCTGATACAGACTGTATTGAGAAGCCAATCTGAAGCTAGAAATAAAAAGAAGAGAGAGAAAACTCTTTAAACAAATAAATCCTTTGTCTCTCTGTTACAAAAATGCACTGCAAACTAAACCAAGGCTAAATATGTCTCAAGCATGGGTGCTTTAACCACGGAGTCCAATGAACCTTAGGGTAGTTCCTGTGGGCCTTAAAAACCTTTGTGAAGGACCAAGACTAAAGCTGGTCAGATCCATATCTTGGTTGGTACTAGAGTACCTCTAGGTCTATTGTCTACATTCTGACCTAATCACAGAAGAAAAAGAAGAAAAAGCACTTATCATAACTAGTGAAAGAAATTCATGGTCTAGAACAGAAGTTAAAACCTTAAATTTTTGCTAAGGGACTAGCAAAAGGTAGGCATGGGGGTATGATGAGAACCTCATCATGAGCCCTAACAAGCTTATTTTGACCTAATAAAGTGAACAAAAGCTCCTTTATAACCTAAAGGAAGGCCTAACTCAAGAGATTATTGATTTGAAAAGAATACATGAAACAAAGGGTAAAACTACAATTTTACCATTGCAGTACATCAATGAGATTTCTCAGGGTCTAGACATAGGTCAATTGGACTTAATAAGCGAGAGTGGGATGGTTCAGTTAGAAAAGGGTTATTATGAAATTTAGGAATTAAATGACATTATGTAACCCTAAAACAAACTCATTTAATTTCACAAGGTTTCAGGTAGGATAAAAATCAACTAAACCCTCTAAAATTCATGAAAAAATATTCCCTAGGGTTTAGAACCTTCAATTTGACCTTTGGAACCTGTTTTAACCTAGATTAGGGTCTAAGCTTAATATTCGACCTAATTTGGGTTTTTATGCAAAATGTACAATCAAACATGGTCAAACCTAAAATCTAACTTCACCATTGAATTCCTTAGGTCCAAATTAGGTTTGTACCAAAATTTGGACCTAAGGGAGGCCCATCTTGACCTACTTTGCAAAATAGTCTACCTAATTACATTTTGGCCCCTAACTTTTGAAAACCCTTGCAAAGACCCCATCAACTTCTTCGTCACTTTTCGCATTCAGGTCCCTTTTCCATTGTAGCAGAGACCCATACCTCCGGTGAGGTTTCGAGGAGGATTTCTCCTCGCTACCCCAGGGAGCTACTCCAAATTTGAAAGGGGACTCCTCTGCGAAACTCCCTACCGCCTGAGCAACTCCCCATGCCTTGAATCACCCCATACCTCTCGTGTGAACGCTCGAGAGGTATGGGTATCACTTCCGGCCATACCTTCGGCGAGGGTTTTGTGCCGCCACCATGTGCCTGAACCTCTACCCGTGCTTATATAAGAAGCACCAGGTCCAGCCGAAGGGGGCAAGCTTATCCTGGCCTGAGATACCCTCTAAATGTCCTCTGTCCTCATCTACAGTTAGACGCCTGCAAGCTCCAGTGAGCTTCTCTCCCTCTTCTCGTCGCTCTGCCACCGTACTATTGGCAGAGTCATCTCTGCCTCACTCCTCCGCATCGCGTCGTACCCGTGCGAGCCTCTCTGACCTCCTCGTCGTCACCGCTTCTCCATCTCAGGGCTTTCATCTCCGAAGACGGTAGATATGCGTTGTCCGCCCCTCTGCCTCCCCTTCACTCCAATCACCACAGATAAGTTCCTCTCCCCCTCCTCTTTATTTCCCCTATCTTTATTGCTATTTCCTACCCCTCGACAACCGCAGACCACCACCATCTTCTCCACCTCTGGCAGACCACCGGCGAGGTGTCTCCGTCGCCTCGACACACCCATCCACCTCGCCAGACCCCTCAGAAGCACCACCACCATCCATTTATCACTTTCCCCATCTCTATCGACCGCCACAACTTCCATAAACACCCCCCGACCTAACCCACCTTCATGGCCACAGAGCGACCTAGGCACACATGCCTAGGCCACTCCACGGCCAGCCGACCACCATCTCACCTTCTCCGTGACACGGTGAAGCATCTCAAAGCATTTGACAGGGCCGTGAGGCCGTATTCCTATTGACAGGTTTTCGACCTCGGCCACCATTGAAGTAGCTATGAAGCGAATACCAATTTGCTCCCTGAGTTCGACTTCGGATACTTTAGTTTTCGAGTAATAAAATTATTATTTGTTTATACAACGATTTCAAACTATACTGCAACGAATGTCTCTTTAAAACACGATCTCGTCACGTAAGCAACAGTCTACATACTGTAGAATGGGAGCAAGCATCCTATGCTCCGATCCCGCAGTCAAGCCTCAGATGAGCCCTACATTCGTTGCCCTAAAGGTTTGTCAGGCTAGCATTTCAACAACCAAGATGAAGAGAAGAGGTACAAGTGGACACCCCTGTCGCACCCACTTATCGGGTTGGATCCACTTGCCTGCAGGCCTCCCATTCAGGAGGGGTGAGAAGGTCATTGTCACGCATATCTTGACCCAACGCATGCAAATCTCTGGAAAGCCCTTTCGTTGGAGAATCTCCCAGAGGTATGCCCAAGACACAATGTCATAGGCCTTAGAAAAATCAACCTTCCATAAGAAGGCCCTCGTATGCTGCTGTGTCCAGCCAACCACTATCTCCTGAGCTACCATAAAGGATTCCTGTAGTGAGCAAGCCCTAAGAAAAGCGAACTGTACTAAGCTAATTAGGCTGGGGAGCACCTCCCTGAATTGATTTGTAAGGATCTTGTCAATGATCAAGTAAATAGAGTTTGAGAGAGCTATAGGTTTGTAATCTCCCAAACTCTCAGCACTTGATCTCTTCGGTAGTAGGAAGAGGAGAAAGCAATTCAAGCTGTCAAAGCCTGAGTTCCCTACTTGTAATTCGTCAACCACTTCGAGAACATCTAGCCTGACCATTGACCACAAGTCCCTATAAAAGTGGATTTTGAAGCTGTTCGGTCTTGGGGACCCTGCGGCCTTCAAACCATTGATGGCTGTCAAGACCTCCTCCTTCGTGATTTGCCTGGTGAGCATGCTACCCTCCTCCGTCAAGAGGGACATGCCAGTAGCAGTAAGGCTCCACTCCTTAACCCTTGAGGCTCTGGTGATCCTCAAGAAGTAGGAGTCCACCTCCTATCGAATCTCCTTTGGCATGGCTAAGCATCTTTCTTTGTCTTTTAGCTGGGAATGTGATTGGTGCGACGTTTGGAACTTCTTATGGCATGAAAGAAGCAGGTATTGGCATCTGTTTCTTTCAACCACAACTAACGAGATCTCTCATGCTAGTCCGCCTCTTTGAGATGGTCCTCCTACTATACCATAGACCTCTATCACTACCTCTCCTCATGCTCCTCCATAGTAAGGGGGTTAGACCCCTCCATCATGTCAAGAGCTATAGTCACCTCCAAGGCCTGGGTCCTCCAACACTCCCTGCTCGCCCTGATTTGTCTCCTGTACTATTGTAACCTTTGTCTGAGATGACGAAGTCTGGAGTCAAGTGTCTTCGTGGCGGAACACTCCGATGGGCATGCCATCCACTCTTGGGCTGCAAAATCTCTGAACCCCTCCTCTTGTAACTAAGACCTTTGGAACCTGAAGTAGGGACCCCTCTTCTGACCTTCTCCACTATCCTAGAGGATTGGTGTGTGATCTGAAGAGTCTTGGCATCGTCGAAACTCCTGCAAGCTGATGCATCACTGCCAGGTGGACATTGTAGAGAAATCTGTCTAGGCTATAGCAACCCCATTACCATTGCACCACGTGTATGTAATCTAGACGTGGGAATATCCTCCAACTCAACTCAGCCACCACCTCTTGGAAACTCATGGTATAAGAATCTCCCTCCCCCCAGGTCTATCATTGTGGCTGAGGGTGGCGTTGAAGTCCCCCCAACCAGCCAGGGCCCAACATTAGCAAAAAGTGCCACTTGTTGAAGCTCCTCCTAGAGGCATGGTCTGTCTTCTGACGTGCATGGGCCATACACACAAGAGAGGTAGAGAGTAACCCCATCATCCACCCTCGTGAAGCGACTGGAGGAGATGAAATCACCTACACAACACTCCTCTAGTTGTAGATGGTGAGGTCTCCACCAGATGGCGCATTCACCCGAGCAACCCACCAACTCCTTGATAAACAGTCCTTCCTATGGTAGTCTGCTAAGGGCCCCCAACACCTGGGTTTGTTATTATCGATGTGGGTCACCTACAGGAAAGCACAGTTGACCCTTGTTTATGAACGCTTGATCGAGTTTTTAAAAAGTCGCGTTGTAGTACAATCGAAAAAGCGTTCAAAACGAATACAATTTCTTACTCGAATTTGAAAGTCTGAGGTCGAACACAGGGAGTAAATTAGGGTTTAGAAATCAAGATCACAACTTGAGAATTTGAAGGAATATGATATGCAATAAAATCAATGTTATAGTGCAAAAAGATAGGAATAAATGTAAGGCATAAAAGAACCAATGTATGTGAATAAACACAAAATTGGACGTTTGATTTGTGAATCAAATGCCTTAAAATGTTGATGTCACAATGCTTCTCCTTTATCTTCAAACTTCTTCTGATTCTTCTCCTGTTCTTTTTTTTCTTTTGCCTTTGTTTTCAATCTTCTAATTTCTTTCTCTTCTCTGTTCTCTGGTAGCTCCTTCCTTCTTCTTCTGATTTTGGCTTCAACTTCTTCCTTCTCTTTCTCTGCCTTTTTCTCTATCTTTCTTTGCTGGCTGCCTTCCTTGCTCTTTCCTTTAGCTCCTTCTTCTGCCTTAGCCTTCTCCTTCTTCTCTCAGCTGTAGCCCTTCTCCTTCTTCTTCCTTGGCTTTAGCTCTTAGCTTCCTCTTCGACCTTGTCTTCTCTTTCTCCTGCCTTTGGCCTGGCTTCTCCTTTCTCTGCAGAGCAAAACCTACCCCTACCGGCGCAAACTCTCTTCTCTCCTTTCTTTCTTAGGTTCACTCTCCCAGAGCCACTTCTCGGGTAATTGGGTCGGATATGCACCTGGGACCAGGCCCACCGGCATGTGGTGGTGGGCGAGGTGTGCGGTCGGGTCGGGTCACCAAGACCGTGGGGGGTGGTCGCGGACGAGGAGTCGGGTTAGGTGATTGGGGACCGCACCCCGTGAGTTGGAGGCAACCAACCCATTGCAGAAATTCACTTTATGCTGATGCAGCGCGCTAGATGTTTCCGACGTGGGACTAACTTCCTGCCCTCTTTTACGCGTGCCTACAGTAGAGGGACGTTGCTCAATTGCAGTTGCTGGGATGGCTCTTGGATTCAATTGGTCACCTGGAGGTGTTTGCGAGAGTGCCCCGCGCAGCCTGGGACTGGATTCTAGAGTGGGCACGGCTTGGAGAAGCTTGCAAGCAAGCTTCCTGCTGTGCTTCAATGGTGGCGAACCCCTGGACCTGAAATCACACAAATGGCCTCGCAGCCACGTTAAAAAGCTCAAGGAGTTTCACCAAGGTGCGGCAAACGTGAAGAGGTGGTTGGTGTGGCGTGCGACCGCCCGAGGTAGCGTGCCTAGGGCACACTGCGGCCGTGTGTGTAGGTGTGTTCGGGGGCGCTTGTGGGTGAGTGGCAGAGTGTTGTGAGTGGGGGGTTATGATCAGTGAGTCGGGGCAGTGCTTATAGACTAGTCGACGAGGAGGGAGGTGGTCTGTGGTGGTGGAGCGAACTCGCTGGAGTGGTGGCCAAAGGTGATTGGGATGATGGTTGTGGAGTGCGGCAGTGGTTGTTTGAAGGAAATAAAGAGGGAAAAATAGAGTAGAGGGTGGCGAACGGCGGCGACAACTAGCTTTTCTTAAGTCGTGTAGTACAGATAGTTATTGCCATCGTTTGCTAATATTTGTTACTCGGAAAATACAGTTCTCCCGAGGTCGAACTCAGGGAGCAAGTCGTATTCTAGAGATATACATGTTCTATTACAAAAATAAAGAGAGAGAGAGAGATATGAAAGTTTGGCTTCTTTTTCTTCTCTTCTTTCTTTGTCTTCTCTCCTCTTTTGTTCTTCCTGTTCTTTTCTTGCTTCTTGTGTTCTTGTGCTTTCTGTTTCTTCACTTGGCTGCTCCTTCTCTCTTCTTCTTCTTTGTCTTCTGATCTCTGCAGAGTCGTCACTTGGCCTCTCTGTGTTCCTCTCTTTGTTTCTTCTTCTTCTTTGTCTTCACATGTCTTCAGGACGTCGTCTGATTTCTCAATCAGACGACTTAACCCGCGGATGCTACAGTGTCGCTTCAGTTCTTCCGCAGTCCTTCTTCTTCACCTGTGCCTGCACGCTCAAGAGTTCATCATCAGAAGGGCAAAAACCTACTCTACCCCCCTCCCCCGCGCGTCTCTTTCTCTTTCAGAATTCGCTCTTAGGACAACTCTCCCAGAGCAACCGGGTAATCGGGTACGAGTCGCGCCCGGGTCCAGGCCCACTGGCGTGCGGTGGTGGGCGAGGAGTGGTAGTCAAGTCAAGTCGGGTCGGGTCGGCCGGATCCGCGTGATGAGCTTGCGGACGGGCCGGGTGAAGCGGTGTGAGAGGGACCTGATGCCTTCAGCCAAGTAGGAAATGCGATGGAGAGGGGATGATCAAATCAGCAGAGTTTTGTAAGACAAGCACCTTGATTAAGAGCCTGGTTGGTCCAACCAGGTGCTTGTTCAGATCGACAGGCTGATGATGCAGCCCAAACCCAATCAATCTGGTGGGTTGATAGATGTAGATCAAAAGGCGTGGAACCCACCATATACTATGAAGCTCAGATGGATGTGGAAGTGTAAATGCAGGGTTTGGCTGAGTCGAATCAGCCTGGTCAGAGTAGGGACCCGTAGAATAATCAGTGATTGATGCAGGAACCCTACAGGGGTGATCAGAGAATGATAGAACATGGTATGTAGTCTGATCAATGTTCGAAACCCGATGTGGAAATGCAATCGGCTCGGTGAGAGGTGAATCTGAATAGAAATTGAGTCCGGTTGCGGGTCGGGGTTGGGAAGAGGTTTTGATTAGTTCTGTGTGTGCAGACGAGGTGGCAATTGTGTATGAGGGCTCTTCTAGAAAGGAATGACAGGTGGTTTTCTGTAGAGAGTCCTCTGGGTAACTATTAAATGCCTGAAGAGTGTCTATAGGATGAAGGAAATCTGAATTGAGAAAAGATTTGAATTCTGGGTTGCAATCACTCTTGGCATTTTCTGTTTTTGGTTCCTGAGGATCAAAAAGGAGTGATTCTGTGTTATCAGTGATCTCGGGAATCAGGACCTCAAAGTCGGAGTCAGAGTCACGTGAACTGAGGTCGTAGATGGGCCTGGTGTGTGCAGGAAGGAGAGTCTCTCCGCAATTATAGTCGGATCTGAAGTTGTTGGAGAGTTTGTGAAAATGAGATTCATGATCATGAATTCCACCACAGCAAAAATTATTAGATGTGGAATCAGCAGCCTGACTGGGGTCTAGCCTGTATGTTAATTCTGGGTTTAAAAAGGTATTCTGTCTAAGCTCAAGCTCAAAGCTGGTAGGATAGACCCAATTGAAATCCAACTCGTCCAACTCCTCAGTCTCTATATCATAAATTGGCATTACTTTCGAAAAATCGATCAGATTTCCTGAAGATGTTGGAGAGGGGTATTCATTAAATAGAGGCCCGGAATCATATTCTGTAAAAATTTGATCTTTCTCATAAGGGGCCTCATAATCTTCCCAATAAGTTTCAGATCGGGGTTCTAGGCTTAGGATGTGGGTAGAATTATTAGAACCTAAGTCCGAATAACCTTCGAGGGCCACCTTATCAAAATAAGGAGCGGAATTTATACCCTCAAAAGGTTCAGTTCTGATCTCATTATTGCAGGAGTTTTAGAATTCTAGGCTTGGAAATTCATGGTCTAAGTTTGGCTCATCATTGTGTTTTCCTGCAATATCCCAACCTAATTCAACAATGTCTTCTATCTGGGTTGGGATTCCACAACCACTTTGTGCCCCAATCCCAAGATCTGGGAAACTGGATTGTTCCTTAATACTGTTCCAAGATGGTTCATCCTCTATTTCTGATATATATAGGTATTTCTGGTTGATAATTTGTTCTACTGATTTCATCATTTCTACCCGTTTTATAAGGGCATCTTGGTGTTGTTCCCAAAGTACAGGATTTGTCAAGCATTGAAGGTATTCAGATTGGTGTAATTTTTCTATCTCAATGTATCCTGTCATGAGCATATCTCGGGTTGATCCTTTTGTAACTTCTGTCAATAGAATTTGGGCACAGTTTATGATGAAAGCTGTGGTTGTTGGGATATCAACCTGAATGTTTTCTATTGGTGTTGAGGGTTTACATTTGATTTCATAAAATTCAAGGGCATCCTCAATCATCTTATCTTTCATGGATCTCAGATATTCAGGTTTTTAGAATGGGGGTCTTGCTAGGTAATTGGGCTGCATCTTTGAATCAGGTGGTGGAATCAAGATATAGAATCGAAGTTTGAATCAAGATACAAGAAGGGGATTTTGTTCAGAATCAGAGGAAAGAGGGGCTATGTGAAGGATTTCTGCAAAAAGAAGGGAGCCGAGGCTTAGCCTCGGAGAGAGTGAATTTCTATAGGAGGTTTCAAGGACCTCCTGCCAAACACTGAAGGACTGGATGAGATAAGCAGGTGCTGGACCCAATCAAGACACCCAAAAAAAAAAAAATTGTTGGGTGACTATAAAGGTGCAGGGCAGATGGACCCCTTGATCAAAAAGATCGTCCACCTGAGAATTACCTGGGCAGCCAGAGAGGGTGAGTCCCGCGAAGACCCCTACACGGTAGAGCGTCCCCACGGGTTACAGGGTTTCCCCCACCCGACCTCTCGTCACTGCGGTTCCAGGTAGACCAGAATGGGGATATTGACCTCTTAAGTCTACCAATTTTAGTTTAAGATCAGGGTGCTTAAAGTTACAGTTGAACTTTAGTCTTTTAAGTGCAAAGAGTGACCTAAGTTGAAGGTTGGTTGACCCAAGGGGTCAACTTCACCTCTTGTTTCCTTTGAGAGCTTATTAGGTCTTGTCTTTTAGGGTTTAAGTGTTTAGAGAGCCAATTGCTTAGGGTTTCTCTTGTATAGCTCTTTTTCAAACAAGGTTTGGGCACACTTCTTTTAGGGTTTCTCAATTCTTGCTTAAAAAGTGTGTCTCTAAATCCCTAATGTTGAATCTTATGTTGGCTCTATTTGGTCCAGTTAGCTCTTTGTTAGGTAATTAGGGCTCAGTCAAGAAGGTGTTAGCCCTTAAGTACCCTTAATAGTGTGTATAGAAATAAAGGGTTGAAGACATGCAACTTTTGATGCTTTACTAAGTATAGAAGACAGGTTAGCCTTATATTGCTTGTTCTTTCCTCTTTAGAGTTTAGGGGTTAATAGTGAGAGAGAGAAAAAAAAAATTACATGTCCTCGGAGTGGTTGTCGTGCGGTTGCTTGTCTTCTTGATTTCCTGTAGCTGCACAAAAGAGAGGAGATTATTAGAACCAAATAGAAAATGTCTACCTCTAGAATAGTTGTTGCTCCCCAGCAACGGCGCCAACTGGCGAACAGGGGCAGCAACTGGCTTTTGTTAAGTCGTTGTAGTACAGATAGTTATTGCCATCGTTTGCTAATATTTGTTACTCGGAAAATACAGTTCTCCCGAGGTCGAACTCAGGGAGCAAGTCGTATTCTAGAGATATACATGTTCTATTACAAAAATAAAGAGAGAGAGATGAAAGTTTGGCTTCTTTTTCTTCTCTTCTTTCTTTGTCTTCTCTCCTCTTTTGTTCTTCCTGTTCTTCTTTTCTTGCTTCTTGTGTTCTTGTGCTTTCTGTTTCTTCACTTGGCTGCTCCTTCTCTCTTCTTTTCTTCTTCTTCTTTGTCTTCTGATCTCTGCAGAGTCGTCACTTGGCTTCTCTGTGTTCCTCTCTTTCCTCTGCCTCTCCTTCCTTCTTCTTCTTCACCTTCACCTGTCTTCAGGACGTCGTCTGATTTCTCAATCAGACGACTTAACCCGCGGATGCTACAGTGTCGATTCAGTTCTTCTTCCGCAGTCCTTCTTCTTCACCTGTGCCTGCATGCTTAAGAGTTCAGTATCAGAGGGCAAAAACCTACTCTACCCCCCGTCCCCCGCGCGTCTCTTTCTCTCTCAGAATTCACTCTTAGGACAACTCTCCCAGAGCAACCGGGTAATCGGGTACGAGTCACGCCCGGGTCCAGGCCCACCGGCGTGCGGTGGTGGGCGAGGAGTGGTAGTCAAGTCAAGTCGAGTCGGGACGGCCGGATCCGCGTGATTAGCTCGCGGACGGGCCGGGTGAAGCGGTGTGAGAGGGACCTCACCCCGTGTGCTGAGGCAGTAAAACAACAGCACTTTTTCAACTTATATCCGCGCGCCTCTTCGAAACCTTCCGAGGTGGGACTAAATGTCCCACCCCAATGTGAGCGCCTGCGCAGAGGAAGCAGCGGGCAATCGTGGCTTCACGCGAGGCCTTCACCCCAACTGCGAGCCTGGGACGCTTCGCGGAGACGCCCCGTGCAACCTAGGAGTCGAACCTGGTCGAAGGTGTGCCTGCACCTGCAGGTGAAGGAGCTCTGCCTGCTCAGTAATGGCGACGGTGGGCGAGTCACCTGATCACAGAAGAACGGCCTCTCGGCCAAATCAGACAGGCGGGGGACGTTCGCCGTGGCACGGCGAAGGTGGTCAGAGGGTCTGCAGGGGGCGTGATGGAGCAAACAGGTCATCCTAGGTCAAACTGTGAGCAAAGAAGTGGGTGTGTTCGGTGGATCTGCAGAGGGCGTTTGGTGGGAAGTGGAGGGGCGGAAGAGGATCAGGGTGAGGAGGCGGAGGTTATGCACAGGTCGGCGAGCCGTGTGGGGTGCTGGAGCGATGGGAGCGGTTCACCGGAGTTTGGCCGGAGGTGGAGAAGGTGAGGGCGATTGGTCGGAATCGAGGGCGACAGTAAAGGCTTTCAGTATGGAAAAGAAAGAGGGGAGGAAGAGGAGAAGTTTTACCTACTAAACTGGACGAAGAGGGGTTGGCGCAGGCGACAGTTGTATCGACTGTCGCCGGAGAAGAAACTGCCCAGTGGGGGAGGACGGCGACGACGACGGGGCTGGAGCAGCGCGCGTCGGTATTGCGCGACGCAGAGGAGAATCAGGAAGAAGTCTCTGCTGCTGGTATTGCGGCAGAGCGAAGAGGAGGAGGAGGAACCGCCGGAGCTGGTGGGCGTCTGCTGGAGTGAGAAGAGAGGAAAGTTAGGGGGTATCTCCGTCAGATCCGAGCTGGGAAGAACGGCGGAGCGACGGGGGTATTTATAGGGTAGAATCGGAGAGGAGGGCGGAGGGAGACGACGTGTCTCCCTCGTCGGAGGACGTCGGAGATGGAGACCCATACCGTCCGTGTGTTCGCACGGCCGATATGGTGGGTTGCAGCGACCAGGGGGGTGTTCCTGCGACGGCTGACGACGTAGGGCACCCCCGGTTGACTTGGCAGAAGATCCCCCTTACCCTGCGCGGCGCCATGCTCCGCGCAAGGTCGCCGGAGCATGGTGCTGCTCAGGTTTTGCAGGAGGGACCTGAACGCAGAGAACGAAGGAGAGTTAGGGGCCAAAATGTGAGGGCTCAAGAGTTAAGGGCTAAAACGTAAATATATGAGGACCAAAGTGTAAAGTTGGTCAAGAAGGTTTCTTCTTAGGCTCAAGTTTTTATACATGACTAATTAAGACCTAAGGATTCTGATGGTGAATTTTATTTCTAGATTAAGCCTTGTTTGACCGGTCAATTTATGTAAAAACTCAAATTAAGTTGTTAATTGGGCATGGTTCTCAATGTAGGTCAAAATGGGTTCCTAAGGCCAAATTGAAAGTCCTAAACCCTAGAGATTATTTTTCTATGAATTTTAGAGGGTTTAGTTGATTTTTACCTTGCCTCAAACCACGTGAATTGAAGTGGGTTTGTTTTTAGGGTTACAGAATGTTATTTAATTCTTAAATTGCTCATGAACCCATTTCTGATTGATTCAACCCACCTTTTACATTATTTAGATCATTTGACCTATGTTTGGTCTCTGAGAAATTTCGTTCATGTGATGCAATGGTGAAATTGTAGTTTTTAACCTTTATTTCATGTTTTCTTCTCAGAGCACTTATTCCTCAATTAAGCCCTTTGCTAAGTTATGTAGGAGCTTTTATCCTTTGTATTAGGTCAAAATGAGCTAGTTATGGCTCATGATGAGGTTCTCATCAATGGCCATCCTTGAGAAGACCTTGAGGGGGGTCTCCTCTGTGGCCGTCTAAGAAGAAAAGGATGGGAGAGTGGATCTTCTATGGTGGAAGAAGAGGGCACGCCCACAAGAAGAAAGAAGGTGTTGCATCCTTATGCTCTTCTTCTTGCTACCCTTGGAGAAGCTTGGAGGAGAGCTTCTTCCTAGCCGTCCATGGAGGGAGACTTGGAGGAGGAGGACGGCCTTGAGAGGGAGAGGAGGAGGTCTGGTCGCAAGTTGAGAGAGTGGAGAGAATGAATGGAGATGGTGCAATTTCATGGGTCTCTCTTTGCCCTTATGGAAGGCTCCATTTGGTTGCCACTTTTGGTGGCTCCAAAATTAGCTAATGCCACATTTTTAGGATTTAGGTTTGACACAAGTCTTTAGGGTTTCCAATAGAGTGTGCATGGGTTTGGTAGGGGTAGAATGGGAACGGGTGTGCGTGTGTGTGGGTGTGTATTTTTCGTAGGACTAGGTTATGGGTTTTGGTAGGATTAGGTGCTAAATAGGTTGGGTCAATCTAGATTAAGTGGGTGTGGGCCTAATTAGGCTTAGGAAAGTCTAATTGGATAGGAGTGAACCTAATTAGGTCTAGGTCAAGTCTAATTGGATGTGTGCATGTGATTAGTCTAGGATAACCCTAATAGGTAGGAGTCAATTAGATTTTAGGTGGATCCAATTGGGCTTAGGTGCACCCAATTAGGTATGGGATGGTTTAATTGGGTGAGGGATAGGATAAGTAGGGCTATGGATAGTGGACTAGGCTTAGGAGGTCTCTAATTTGGTTTCCTAGGGTGTCTGGTGGGGTTCCTAGGTCAAAATGGGCAAGCTAAGGCTTCCAACACCAAAATCAGGAACCAGACGGCAGTATCAGATGTCCAGAATAGTGGTCAGATGTCTTATACTACAAAATTGGATGTATGGACATTAAATTAGACATCCAATTTTGTGTCAGTACGAGTTTTGGCTTCCAAGATTATTATTCTTCAGAAATCAAACGTCCAGCCAGATGTCTGGAAGTCCTAAAAGGTGCTGGAGAGTGGGTTTTAGGTTTTCTAAGGTGGATTTTGGTTCCTATGTGTTTGGGAGAGGGATAGGGTAGATAAGAACATGGATAGTGCTATCCATGTTTGGGTTTTGAGGCTAAGGTGCCCTAATGGAGGTCGTTTTGGGTTTGGGAAGGCTGTCCTAGGGTTTCTAAGGGTAAGGATAAGGCTATCCTCCTCACTCCTCTTATCTAGATCAGTCTTCTTCTTCCTTTATTGCTTTATTCTACTATCTCCTTCATGGATCACTTTATTACCTGCAAATGGTAATAAAAACCATTAAATAGAAGGATATCTCATCTTATTCAAAATAGACTGATGCAATGCATGATATGTAAGATATGAGTGCAATATGCACAAATTAAGCTAGGTTCAATCATTATTTAGGTTAATTAGGAGCCATGATTGCTGTGCAATCATACCCCCATGCCTAAACTTTGCTAGTCCCTAGCAAATGTAAGACTAAATTATTCACATAAGGGTACCTAAGGGATTGATTATTTTATCAAGTGTATGCCTAGAGATTTTTCTCCTTTTTGTTTTCATCCTATGTTCTAGAAATCTTGACAAATGTGAAAGTGCAGCTACATAGCTTTTGCAACGGATTTGAGTGAATGACCTGATTCACCTCTAAAGTCTGTACTTTACCCCTAGTAAAATTCTACCGGGATAGGAGGACTTCTTCCCTTGGGGTATTCAAGACATTCTATGAATTCCACCTGACTTTAAGCTTAGGTAGAGAATCTTAGAGGGAAAAGATTATATATTTGGTGACTCACTCTCGACTGGTGCTACATAGAGATTAGTACTAAAGAATTTAGATTCCCAAATTATTAAGTAACTCAACTCAAAGAAAGATGAGAAAAACTATACTCCCTTTTGGTTCCTTTGTATTCATTTTCTCTCTCTCTTCTTTTCTTTTCTCTTCTTTTTCTTTTCTTGAGCTCACAATCTCACCAGATTCACACATATATTCCATATTTGGTGGTCTCACTTGGCATTAACACTTTAATTGAGTTCCCATAACCTTAACACTAAGTCAGAATTCCTCAACCAGTATTCGGGTGGTCAGAAACATAAGAAATGTGGGTTAAGGCCATATTTGGTGGATCTCAAATTTATTTGGTGGTATTGCCTCAATGCAACTAAAATAAACACTAAATATTCACTCTTTTTTTCTCTGCTTTTTCTTCTTTTCTAATTTTTTTTCAATTTTTCTTTCTTTTCATCATTTTTTTTTTCATTTTTTTTCAACACAACACAACTAGTACACATTCATGAACTTTATTGAGGAGGCATTATTAGGGATTAGTGGTACTCAAGAGACATTGGGTGGTTTATTTGGTAGAAGTGCCTACTCACGGCACCGGGGGAGATGGATAGGACGGTGTATTTCTGACCTTGACATCAATACCCTCCGTCAGCCGAAGATTCCATAAAGAATGGTTATAACCATTCACCTTAGCCCTAGTTTTATGAAAACTCGCTCCCTACGTATTTGCCTTATTTGGTGGCTATCAAAATTTCACGCAAAAAAAGTATACGCAAGATCCGAGAGTGAAAACTATGTCTAATCTCTGAGTATCATTACCTAATTATCTAGGATTCCAGACTTCTTGCACTAATCTTAGAGCACCAATATACTCTACTCTCATCTCACACTATTTGGTGGATCTTTGGAAGAAAATCTGCCTGACCCTCAAAACACTATCCAAGGGTTTAGGAAAAGAAGCACTGCTTCTTCTTGATAGACTAAAGATGTTTATCAGTCTTCATCGTGAATCCATTGCAAAATCTACATGTGAGTGAAAATTATACTGGATTCCAGATTACAGGAATCAACTAGAGGATAAAATCCCTAATACATTCTCTTGATAAAAATCTTATTCATGAATGCAATATATATAAATGCTATTTGTAACCTTTCAAAGTTGCACTTCAAAAATTTCCCTAATTCAGGTTATATTCAGCTTGACCCTAAATTTAGAACAAAAAGGTGAATGGATGAGTCGAAAGTGGCTGTTGCGGATGATTTTTAGCTCCAATGGGAGCATTTGAGGTGGAGTTGGTTGTTCTTAATTTAAGGACCCTAAAGTGCAATTAGTATGATGTACGAAAGGTTTTTCCTAGGTGTTGGCAGAAAAATTTTTAGTTTACAACTACTACCCCCCCATGCCTACTTTCTTGCATCTCCTCATGCATGAATATAACGAAAAATAAATTAAGACAGGGAGTAAATGGGTAGAATTCACCAGGAATGGCTCCTGAATTTTGACATTCCACTTATTCCAACACCTAAAAGTGAATATGCAGGAAAGTATGCAAAATAAAATATGCTATATATAAGTGCTGAGATTAATGTCTCCAGCTAGGCATACACTAAAAAAGGATATGTCAATACACTATTGAGAATGGCGAGTAAAATAATAAGAATTTTAATCTCATTCGCCAATAGCGGGCCACAAATGCGAACTAGCTATCCATGAATTCCAAGTCTAAATAATCAGAAAAATATGTAGATGGGGCTTAGGATTATCTGCAGCTAGATGCTACAGAAGAAAGATGGATAAATACAGGTGCCTGGAAGAAATGAAGGTGAAGGCATCCCGAAGTGGTGATGGAGAATGTGGGTGGTTGGGGTATGGGTGGAGTTGTGCGGGGTGAAATCATGTGGGTCCTAATAATGGTGATGAATGGAAGGCATGACCCAAGTGGTGTGGTCAGATCTGGAAATCAAGTTCCAGTGATCAGTCTCTGTCTCTACCAAAGATGTTTGGGTATCATCTTCTTTTATCTCTTCAAAAATTTTCAATTCTAATTCCTAATTATCACATGATTCCCCAAAATTTTTAGCTTCCTCCGATAACTCATCATATGTTATCCCCAACAGTCTTTCAATCTCTTGAATATCCTTTTCATAAGGGGATATTTCCTTCTCACTTAGATGAAATTGGTCATTAGATTTAGTAGTGAGTCCCTTTGTGAAAGTGGAATGGGTTGAATCATTAATTGAGGAGTTGTTACAGTCCTTTTGATTTTGTTGCTCAGTGTATGAGATCATTTGAATTAATTCATCAATGTCTCCATGGGTATTCTCAAATACAACAAAATCATATTTAGATCCCTTAATACTTGGTTCCTCAAAATTAAATGATTGGTATTCAGGCCCTAAATCAAGATCAAGATTCTCGAATAAATCTCCATTCTCAACTTCAATAGGATTATCAATATCATCCACCTCGGGTGTTTGATTAATAGAATCCTGCATGACCACCACCGAAGCACAAATCGGTTGTGACACACCTGACCCAAATTCAAATGTTTCTGATTTTTGTTGCTCGTCCCAGATTCTATGAAGCTCTTTCCTTATATCATCATATTTTCTTGCACTAGCATCTTTTATTTCATGAATCATTTTGATCAATTGAGTAATCTGGGATTCATTGCAAGGGGCAGGGGTTTGAATTGGGTTATGTCAATCAAGATAGTCAACCATACTATCAATGATTTGATCTAGTATTGAGGGTGACTTTTGTGATCTACTAGATTGTTGATTCGGGTCATGCGGTTCTACCCAGGTTTCAATTGCCATGGCTTCTTCTGAATTTCCCTCCGCATCGCTATCCGTGTCATCTAGAAAATACCCAAACTTTGTTTTCTTAGTGGCTGCATAAATATCAAAGTGAATCTTCTCATTGCCGCTACTCATCTCCATACATCCTGAGTAACAGTCAATCAGAGCATTGGCCGTAGCCAAGAAAGGTCAACCTAGAATGATGGGTGAATTACTTAGCTTTTCCAGTATATCCATGTCCAAGACAATAAAATCAACCGGAAAGCTAAGTCCTTGCACTTTAATAATCACATCCTGAACTACCCCCTTAGGTGTTTTAATGGAGCCATCTGCCATTCTAATGGTGACAGGTGTGTGGTGCAGATCTCCAAGTCTGGTGCGGTCAAAAAGGGCGGTAGGAATCAAGCTAATGGAAGACCCTAGATCCACAAGGGCTTTGTTGAAGGTGAATCCTTTGATGGAACAAGATATGAAGGGTTTTCCAGGGTCAGTCATTTTGGGTGGTAGAGTGCCAGAAACAAATGCACTTATGTTAGCTAATAAAACCACCTCTTTAGGTGTGCAAGTCTTTTTCTTCTTTTGTGACTCTTTCTTTAAGGCCTCAGGAAAGGGTAAATAGGTTAAATCAACTTTAGAAGCCTTTTTCTTCTTTTTGTCCCTAGAGTCTGAGTCAGAGCTAGATGTGGGTTTGGTCTTATGATTTTTGGTTGAGCCCGAATCAGGTCGTTTGAGTCAGCTCTTAGCTTTTCTCTTCCTTTTAGAGGCCACAGATTTGGCCCCTGCACAATGGCATGTATGATAGATTGGAGGGGTCGGAAGAATAGGTGGAAAATAGGAGTGAAAAGGCATTTGCATCTGGGGATAAAGTGATTCTTGAAGTCTCTTGATTTGATCCCCTTGAGATTTCACTTGATTTTCCAGCTTAGTCAGCCTATCTTCATTTTTCTTATCAAAGTCCAACAAAATGTTCATGATATCTTCAAGGGTGGTTGTGGGTTGGGCTGGACTAGATGGTTGCCTTAAAGTGGATTGAGTGGAGTATTGGGCTAGCCTAGATTGATGTTCAGTCTGAGTCGATCTTTGTGGTGGACATGAAAGATCAGGGTTGTCTCTCCACTCAGGGTTATACGAATCCGGATATGAATCAATAGGTGTATCACCTTGAGTGGGGCTGACTATAGAGGGAGTTGATTGAGAACCTATTATGTGGTCATGTACTTGTGATCCATTATTCCAATTCATTAGTGATATCTCATCAGGTATAGGTGCATCAGAAACGGTGCATTCCTCAAATGATCTACCCAAATCACGGATTAGGTCCAAAGGTGCCTCTTGGGTTGGCTGAGTCCAGGATGCCTCCCCATGGTAGCACGAATCAGTAGAGTAGCTAGTGGATCCAAAATATGGGTCACTAGACCCACTAGGCTGGTTGTTCCAAGTCTCTTGCTCCAGGGAGGAGTGATAAGATTGAGATTGTGCCTACGATCATTTAATTTGCTCCTGAAGCTTGGCACATTGATCTGTATAGTCCTTGTTATATTCCTGGAATTCAGCAACTATGGCTTTCAATTAGTTCTGATCTAGATAAGGGTCGGATCCATGAGGTTTAGGTTTTAAATAAGCTGGGGGATGAGTCTCCCAACTAGGAGGAGTCAAAATCATGGTTGGGTTGGGAGATGGAGGACCCTGAGGGTCAAAAGAATGATATGGTTTCATGGATATTTGAGAAAAGATGCAGATAGAGATAAGAGATAGTCTTCCTTAGGAAGACTAAACCAACTACAAAGGGCTGGTGGAATTAAGGAAAGGGCCTAGGAAGAAAGATGAGAGAGCCCCAAATCAAGCAAACAAGCTAGCCTTAAATTGTATACCCTAATTGGATTTAAACTTGATATCCTAAGATGGAAGTGGGTTAAACCAACCCTAGAATTACTTGGCTGGCCAGATTGGTGGGACCCCGTAGGACACCCCGCATGACGGGACACCACTAAAGGTTAATGCAGTTACAGCACCGACCTCCCTTGTCACCAGTTGGTCCAAATAGACAAGGCCCTGATTTTTACCCAATTAAGTTTCAATTACCAAGTAATCTAGTCCTGTCTAGGGCATGTCTACTTAGTTTTAGGCTTGAACTTAGAGTGCTCTTGGAATGTGATTGGGCGATTGGGGGTGTTGCCCTTAAAATTGGATTTAGAGTGTGAAGTGCGCAGACAAAGGGTTTGCATTTAATTGGTGTAGTGGTTTTTATGGTTCAAGTGCTTGTATTAATTTTTTCTTTTAGGGTTTCCTTGTTTAAGTCAATTCAAACAAGGTTGTGGTGGAGCACGCAATAGGTTTTGCAAGTCCCAATTGTTATATGAATTTCCCTTAAGTATGGCATGCAAATGTGCTCTACCCTAGTGTAGAAACCCTAATATCAGATAGGCCTATATAATGCTTTTAAGTCCAATAAGGTAGAAGTGGTGGGACCCAATCAAGGAAAACAATGGTCCTAATGCACCACTACTAAGTGAGATAGACCTAATTGGTTTCCTAAGTTGAAATGTAGATCAATTTCAATTCAAGTGGGTGAGGGGAAGACAACCAATCACAGAAAATCCCTTCTCATGCAATCACACCCAAATCAAGCTCAAACAGGTTTGTTTTGGGTCTCTAAATTTAAACCTTAATGTGAATTACCTAAGGTTTGTGCTTCTTCTGAAATCTGCAGTCAGACCTTAGTCTGACTTGAAATCACACCCCAAATCAGTAACTGAAGAAAAATAATATGAAATTTGGTAGAGATTTTCCCTTTTCAATAAGTTTTTCAAGGAATATTTTTTTAATATTTTTACTATTTCATGTAATTTTTCAAGATTTTTTTAGTGTCGGGAAGTCAAACAGGCTAGAGAGACCCCCTGTGAGTAATTCAGCTTGAAATAGTATCAAAGAAAATGCAAAAATTCTTGAAAATTTATAGAAACAACTAGCTTTCAGTGGCTTTCTAGCCCCACAAATTTCAAAGAGATATGATTTATGTAGAGGTCAGAACTAACGTTTAAAGTTATACAAAATCAGAGTGCAAACTATTCTGACCCCCTTCCACTGTACGAATTTTTAAAATTCGTACAGTGTGAACTTTTCCAAATAAAAGGTGGTGCTAGAAAGCTGGTTTGAAAACCTAATAACAGACCGAATCCCAAGATTTTTGAATTCCTAAGTTGATGGCAATAAATTTGAAAATTGTCAATATTTGCTGGCCGAATTTCCAAATCTGACTTTGGTGTGTTTAAATGGTTCCCAAGTTAAAACACACACCAAAGAAAGATGGATTTTTTTGTTTTGTAAATTCAAATCCGAAAATTTGAATTTGAAATTTTTATATATAATTTTTTTTTGATTTTTTTTTCAACCTAAGAAAGCAACAAATAGAGGATGAAGAATATACCTGCAGTCTTCACCACGGGTTGGTGTGTGTGTAGATCCTTGTCTTGACACCCTACGATCAAAACAACAAAAAGTTAAGCAAATCCAAATCTAAACTTGTGCGTTGCCTCCCCAGAAACGGCGTCATTTGACAAGCGTGGAAATCGTGAATTTTGAAATCGTCGAAAATAGTAGTATAGTCGCGAAATCCCCTTGACAAAAATATTTATAATAACGAAACTCGCATAGATTTCTTTTCTTTTTAGAACTTGAGTCCTGATCGTTCATCTCTGGGAGGTGTGAAAATAAGTCAAGATTTGGATCAGCTTAATCTAACCAAAATCTAATCTAACCTAATATTTTTGTCTTTTTGTGTTTTTTATCTTTATTTTGAAACACGAAATGAAAGCATGCATCAAAGTTGTAAGCCGTGAAGATAATAGTATGCATATAAAACCATTAGACAAGAGTATCATCCATCAAAAATTAAGTCACTATAAAATACATATACATCGAAATAAAGCTAAACTAAAGAAAGGGATCAACCAAGAGAGGCTAAGGAGAAGCCTTCTTGGCCATCCACTAAAGAGAGGAGGATGGGTGTGTGCACCCAAGTGGAGAGAGGAGGGGGTTGCACCCTTTCTTTACCAATGATCGTCCTTGAGAAGACCTTGAGTGGGGTCTTCTCTATGGCCGCCTAAGAAGAAAAGAAAATGGGGGTGTGGATCCTCTATGGTGGAAGAAGAGGGCACGCCCACAAGAAGAAAGGAGAAGGTGTTGCATCCTTATGCTCTTCTTCTTCTTGCTACCCTTGGAGAAGCTTGGAGGAGAGCTTCTTCCTAGCCGTCCATGGAGGGAGACTTGGAGGAGGAGGACAGCCTTGAGAGGGAGAGGAGGAGGTCTGGTCGCAAGTTGAGAGAGTGGAGAGAATGAATGGAGATGGTGCAATTTCGTGGGTCTCTCTTTGCCCTTATGGAAGGCTCCATTTGGTTGCCACTTTTGGTGGCTCCAAAATTAGCTAATGCCACATTTTTAGGATTTAGGTTTGACACAAGTCTTTAGGGTTTCCAAGAGAGTGTGCATGGGTTTGGTAGGGGTAGAATGGGAACGGGTGTGCGTGTGTGTGGGTGTGTATTTTTCGTAGGACTAGGTTGTGGGTTTTGGTAGGATTAGGTGCTAAATAGGTTGGGTCAATCTAGATTAAGTGGGTGTGGACCTAATTAGGCTTAGGAAAGTCTAATTGGATAGGAGTGAACCTAATTAGGTCTAGGTCAAGTCTAATTGGATGTGTGCATGTGATTAGTCTAGGATAACCCTAATAGGTAGGAGTAAATTAGATCCTGGGTGGATCCAATTGGGCTCAAGTGCACCCAATTAGGTATAGGATGATTTAATTGGGTGAGGGATAGGATAAGTAGGGCTATGGATAGTGGACTAGGCTTAGGAGGTCTCTAATTAGGTTTCCTAGGGTGTCTGGTGGGGTTCCTAGGTCAAAATAGGCAAGCTAAGGCTTCCAACACCAAAATTAGGAACCAGCCAGCAGTATCAAACGTCCAGGATAGTGGTCAGACGTATTATACTACAAAATTAGAAGTCTGGACATTAAATTAGACATCCAATTTTGTGTCAGTATGAGTTTTGGCTTCTGGGATTGTTATTCTGCAGAAATCAAACGTCCAGCCAAATGTCTGATGTCCTAAAAGGTGCTGGAGAGTGGGTTTTAGGTTTTCTAAGGTGGATTTTGGTTCCTATGTGTTTGGGAGAGGGATAGGGTAGATAAGAACATGGATAGTGCTATCCATGTTTGGGTTTTGAGGCTAAGGTGCCCTAATGGAGGTCGTTTTGGGTTTGGGAAGGCTATCCTAGGGTTTCTAAGGGTAAGGATAAGGCTATCCTCCTCACTCCTCCTATCTGGATCAATCTTCTTCTTCCTTTATTGCTTTATTCTACTATCTCCTTCATGGATCACTTTATTACCTGCAAATAGAAATAAAAACCATTAAATAGTAGGATATCTCATCTTATTCTAAATAAACTGTTGCAATGCATGATATGCAAGATATGAGAGCGATATCCACAAATTAAGCTAGTTTCAAACATTGTTTAGGTTAATTAGGAGCCATGATTGTTGTGAAATCACTTACCAAGCTTGAAAGATTTGTTTCCAAGCTTGGAAGGCCTCCTTGATCCCTATAAAAGGACCCCCAATTAAACCGTACATGCTCAGCTTGTTCTTGGATGGTATCTCACCTTCTTCCCTCCTCTCTGACTGAGATCCTCCACAAGCTCGGATGAGCCTCTCCGACCTCCTTCCTCATCCGCCATCACGGACAATAACTGATGGATTCCTCTTCATCTCATTCGTCTGCATCTCGCAACACTAGCAAGCACCTCTCAGACCCCCTCTTCCTCATTGTTGATGAGACACTCATCATGATCTCTAATTACCCCTAATTAACTAGTCTTCCTAGTTAATTAGCTAAGGTTATGAATATATAAGGGTTAATTATAAAATAAGGGATATTTAGTCAAGGACCTTAAAATAAGTTGATAATGGCATTTTATCATTCAATTAACATTATTAATAATATAGTTAATAATTGGACTCGAAAATCCTATTAATCATTCCCTTAATTAATAAGTTAAGTAAATTAAACATAATGTATACCTAAGTATATAATAACTTAAGTAATTTTACTTAATCTAATAAATTAATCTAAAAAGGTCAAAAATGTAAATTCAAGGTGTAAACATAATATTTACCTTATTTACTAACATATATAAAAAGTTGAAAAAAATCTAAGTTAAAATAAACCTTCAAAACCTGGGTTTACATTTTAGTCCTTACTTTTCATTACAGTCAGGTCCTTATTTCTCACACAGGTCCTTAAGTTTTATTTCATTTAAGTCCCTCTTCATCTTCTTCTTCTTCTTCTTCAGCCGAATGAACGACTGGCAGCAGAGAGTCACCTCACCGTGCGATCACCGCCCTGCCGACATCATCCTTCTTTGTCCAAGCTCTTGCAGCTTGTGCTCACCACTTCCACTTCATCCATCGGTCTGGATTAACCAGGAATCCTATTTTTCAGTGGGAGATAACCTCACCGTCGTCAGAGACGACGACGAAGGTTAAGCTCCTCAAGCTCCTTCTTCGGTCAGACCTCGCCACTCTCTTCGTCGCAAACTGCTATAAATACCCCCTCACACCTCTAATTTTATTCAAGTTGTCTCCCTTCCCTCTTCTAACACTGCAGCCAACCCAATATGCTATTCGTCCAAAACTCCAACGACTTCCCATTCCATTTTCTGACTTCCTCCGTCCATCTTAAGCAGCCGAGGAGATCTGCCGTGGTCTTCCACGTCTCTGACACAGGCGTCGACCCAAGGAATCCTCCGCTCCACCTCAAATCCGCCCGCCGGAGATCTTTCTTCCACCCTCTGATTTCATCGTCCGCTATGAACCTTCGGCGGAACCCTATTGACCCCTTCATCCAGGTAACAGTAGATTAGGAGTAGGAGTAGGCTAGCTTAGTTAGTTAGTTTAGGTAGTTAGATTAGAGTAATTTTAGATTTTAGTTTCATCTTCTCCGACTCTGGCGAGTTCCTTGAGCTCGCCAGAGACTAATTTCATCTTTTTAATTCATTGTTCACCTTTCTGTATCTTCCATGATCACTTCTAAATCACTTAATCACTAATTGAATCACCTAATCGCCTAATTCAAATTTCACCTTCACCGACTACTGACACTGTCTATGGTGACAGTAATTGACCTAATTCCACCATCATGGGTTCTTCATCATCTATCCACCACTAATGGACCCTAATCGACACTATAATACATGCTATTATCACATATAAATTAAACGCCCAAAATTTAATTAAGCTCCCGAGCTCGCTGTCCATGGCGGCTCAGGAGCAGTTCAAACTATTAATTAACTATATAATTATAACTGCTAACACTTGTTGACTTGTTGTAACCTCTCAATTGAGTGGTTAAACAAGTCTTGAGCTTTAACCACTTAGATCCTTTAAGAAAATGATTTCACTGTCAAATCTTAATTCTAATGGACAAATGAAGAACTAAATGTGATATTGAGGTTCCTTGCAACCTCAGAATCTTTTCTAAATCAAAAATGGTAAGTTTTCACAATCTGTACACACTTTTACATTTTCTGGACTCACCGGAACTCCGACGAGCTAAATTTGTGTTTCAGCCTCTAAAACTTGTTGAGAAGCTCCAGAATGTTATTACATGGATCACTGATTAATTTGAGGATATTTGTTTGAAGATTTAGCCACTGGAGCTGAAGAATGAATTTCATCTTCCCCAACTCCGGCGGAGTTGGAGAAGTCTGATAAAAAGATTTGAGAAGCATTTAAGGAACTCAAAAGCTTTAGTGCAATGCACTGAAGCTATTTAAACCTTTAAAACACTGTAACAATCTTTGAATGATTCTGACGAACACACACCTCTTCAAGTTCAGGCAGCGAGCCTGAAACCCTAGGAATCAGAGTCAGTACACCATCCTGAACATCTGAATAAGTTTCTAATGTTGAGGAGACTCTAATTGAGGCTTTGATTTCCTGTGGAAAAGCTTTGAATAGAAAGTCAACCTTTTGTGCTTCCACAGTCAAACATGAATCTATTAATCTGAGCTTGAATTGAGTTATTGAGGAGTGAAAATTATTTCTGGGAACTTGTTTGATGATCTGAAAGTGATTAAAGTGAGCTCAGATGATTTATTTAGTGAGAATTTAGTTCCTATCAATTTGGGTTACTTTCGAACCCAAACCAACAGGAGAAGCATTTTGTTGAAATTTGAATTTAAATCCTGCCCAGATGAGTTAATTATAACCCTTAGAATTAATCTAAATCAATTAGAAACACTTTTAAGTGTCTATTGCACATAATGAAGTCTAAAATATGAACTCTGAAGCTTTCAGAGAAGTGAAGAGCTTCTCTACTGGTTTTGAAGGTCTTGCGAGCTTAAAATTTACTTTAACAAATGTGGAATTACTTATATAACATGTACATACCTTTTAATAAGAGAGAGAAGTCCATCTGAGGACTCTGTAAATATAATTTCACTTCCAGGCATAAAAATAACCCGTAGGAACCCCTGATTTCATCTTTAAAATTTAACAGGAAAATATCATCAAAATCTTAAATTGACCCTGCAATTACATAGATCTATCTTAGAGCTTTCTAACAAACTTGAAATCACTCGATTTGGAGCTCTGGGTAGAAAGTTATGATCATTTGAAGTTGGGTCTGGAAGGGGTAGGTTAGTCCCACATCGCTTGTTCACAAGCGCGTGCCTGGGGATAAAAATAATTTGTTACTTCGACTATGCAGTCATCAGCGCTTGACGCATCGGTTACCGATTCGATCTAATTTGAGCATGTGTGTGTGTGTGCGGGCTTATGCCTGTGGGTGTGTGCCCTTGGGGGCGTGAGAGAGAAAGTGCCCTGGGAGGGTGAGAGAGGCCTGGGAGGCCGGGTTGAGCCAAATTGGCTCGAGACTGTGGACCGATAAGAAATAAACCAAAAACGAACCTAACTGAGATTAGGCGAGGATTGAGTAGGGTCTGGTCCCACCCTAGTCTCAAGGTGCTGTGTATCCTGGAAAGGACCTCGCCGCAAATAAAATCAATTTTGGTTAAAAAAGTAAAAAAACCTGATTTAGCTGAAAGTTTAAGGGAATTGAAAGAAAAGCCACTGAAGGATGTTAAGTTAAAGTTAAGTGTTGAAGCTAAAGGCTAAGGAAAGAAGAAGCACAGGCACTAAGGAAGGAAAAGACTAAGGAACAAAAGGAGAAGACTAAGGGAAGAAAAGACGAAAGGTAAGAAAAGAGTTCGAGAGAAGAAAATAAAAGAAAGAAGAAGATGAGAGAGGCTGAAGAAATAAATGAAAGATATTATTTTTCTTGCATCATTACTTTTTGTTCTTAATCATAAAAAGGCATGTTTTAATAGAATAACTTTTAATTGCCCTAATTTCTTGGAATGAAATTGAATTGGAAAACTAACATGTTTACTTGTTAATAAAATATATCATTTAAGTAAATATATTTTTCATATGGAATTTTATATATTCTTTATAGTTTAAATATTTTGATAAAATTCATGTTTTAAAAATCAACCTAGTTATACCTCCTAAACTTATAGAGAAATAAAAGAAAATTGGTGAATTTAAAGAAAATTATTATACCTCCCAGTGAACAACCTGGACTCAACCAGTAAAAATTTCTAAAATGTTAGGTTAATTCGACCCTATACTACACAACCGACACAACTTCGAGTTAACCTAAGTGATTTCTTCTACTCTTAATTAAGTGAAATTAACTTAATTACTGAGTTGAGTGGAAACACATGATCAGCTGTCCACCTCATCGGAGGTTTCATCTTCTCCATCGCCGACATGCCAAAACCAACGCGGATTCCTCCCTTTCGTCTAATTAGAATAGGTTAGCTAGGTCTCCTTAGTTTCCTAGGCTAACTCCCATATCCAAAAACATCCCTCGACGCTTACGCAAGCCACCTAAGTCCTCCATTCCAGCCACTCCTCCAGTGAAGCCCTCCGCTCACTCCACTACTCCAAACGCCTCGCCGAGCCTCCCTACACTTCCGCTACATCACACTCATCAAAACTCCTCACCTATTCCACCCTTTCATCCACTCACAACAGCCACCAAACAAACCCACCTTCACGTTTCACCTCTATCACTGATACACGTCCTCTGGCCACCACACGCTCGCTAACCACCACCACTGAGTTCGCCTTGCCACGATGAATCTTTTGAGTGCTCTAATTGGGGCTTAGGGCCCATATTCTTGATTTCTAGTTCCCTGTTGGAGCTCCACCACCACGTCACCTTCTCCGGCTGTATTCATCAAGTTGCGACCCTGTTCATCGCCAAGAGTTGCGCCTAAGTGGTGCAGAATTGACACCTCCAGGCTTCCAGGATCTCAATTGTAAGAAAGAAGTGCAGCTACACTCGCAATTGGGAGAAATTTCATCTTTGCAGTAGCATGAGAAGAAAGGGAACTCAATGGACCCACATCATGGGATTTGGAGCGAGTGAAGGGGCATAAATTATTTTTGTGTTAATGGCTTACTACCTCGAGACACCGAGGGTGAGGTCCCTGCTCGCTCACGCTCACTCGACCCGACCCGATTACCTATCCTACTCACACCTCAGCTACAACCCATGCCCGTAGCCCTGGTCCCGGGTACGCACTTGACCCGAATACACGATTACCTGGTTTGAGTGAAAGAGAAGAGGAGGAAGAGAGAAAGAGAGAGAGCGTAGGGAAAAGGGGGTTTTGCTCCTGAAACCTTCCAACACTTAGACAAAATCTGAGAGCTCCTCCCTTGTGCGTGAAGAGGAGAGAAAGAAAGGGCTAAGAAGAAGAGGGAAGAAAGGCAGAAGAAAGAAGAAGGATCAAAGATAGAAAGAAGAAGAAAATCAAAAAAACACTGTAGCAATTGGCATTTTAAGTCGTCTGATTGATAAATCAGACGTCTGAGGAACTGTTCAATTATTTGATTCATTCAGTAATTAGTATATACTTGTATCTAAGCTAATAATTAGTGATTCAAATCACCATTATTTTGCCTTAGATGTCTTTTTACTTCATTAGACTCTTGATATACCTATGTGCTACACTAAAGATTAGTTTTAAGTAATTGTTGTTCATTGCAAATCATTGATTGTGCTCATTTATATTATTTATTAAGATTAGCATGTGAATTCCATATTTGTTCCCTGTGTTCGACCTTGGAATTGCTTTCAAGATATAAATTTAAGTGTTCTACGCGATTTATCGGCTATACTATAGTGCATTACTTTTAAAACATTGATTTAGAGCACACAACACTAGCCTAATTAGAAACCTAATTTTTCGTAACCTAGGACCCACCCACCTAGCCTAATTACCAACCTAATTTGCCCAACCATGGACCTAATTGCAAACCTATATTGGTCGACTAAATAATCTTATCAAAAACCAACAACTCCACCTTATCCTATCTAATCTCCACCTTAACTCTTAAGAAGAAAACCATAAACAACCTAGCCTCTCCTTGTCACCACCTCTAGGGTTTCTACACCCTTTGGTCGTCCACTATAAGGCCTCTCTCCACCTTTAGATGGTCATACTAGGGCCACTCTTTAAGACCCTATACTATTCCCTTTTCTAATGCACAAATGACCATATCTCTTCCCATTAAATCCTAACCCTCCAAACCTCATCCAAGGGCCTTAAATCCCACACCCATTGCTAGCCACCAACCCTAGGAACTACATATTAGGTGCCGCCTGATGAGAACCTCGTCACAAACCCTAAACTAGCACCATTTAACCCTGATTTGCAAGAAAAAGCTCTTACATAACCTTAGAAAGGCTTGGCTCAGAGAGATTCTGAGTTTGCAAAGAAAACATAAACTGAGGGGTAAAAATGTAATTTCACCAATCCAATCTGAAAATAGGGTAACTCAGGGTCCAAACATAGGTCAAAACAACCTAATAAGAAGAAAAGTGGGATGAAATGACTCAACAAGGGCTACAGCAACTCCGAAGAATTAAATGACATCCTGTAATCCTAAAAATAAACCCACTTAAATACATGAGGTTCGAGGCAGAGAAAAATCAACTAGACCCTCTAAAATTCATAGAAAAATAATCTCTAGGGTTTAGAACCTTCAATTTAGCCTTAGAAACCTATTTTGACCTACATTGAGAACCATGCCCAATTAACAACTTAATTTGGGTTTTTGCGTAAATTGATCGGTCAAACAAGGTTTAACCTAGAAATAAAATTCACCATCAGAATCCTTAGGTCCTAATTAGTCATGTATAAAAACTTAAGCCTAAGAAGAAACCTTCTCGACCAACTTTAGACTTTGGTCCTCATATATTTACTTTTTGGCCCTCAACTTTTGAACCCTCACATTTTGGCCCCTAACTCTCCTTCGTTCTTTGCATTTAGGTCCCTCCTGCAAAACCTGAGCAGCACCATGCTCCGGCGGCCTAGCGCGGAGCATGGCGCCGCGTAGGGTAAGGGAGGGAGCCTGCCAGGTTAAACGGGGGTGCCCTGCGTCGTCAGCCGTCGCAGGAGCACCCCCATGAGCGCTGCAACCACCCATACCGGCCGTGCAAATGCACGGACAGTATGGGTCTCCTTCCTCCGGCGAGGGAGACACGTCGTCTCCCTCCGCCCTCCTCTCTGGTTCTGCCCCTATAAATACCCCCGTCGCTCTGCCGTTCTTCCCAGCTCGGATCTGACGGAGAAGACCCCCACAACTTTCCTCTCTTCCCAATCCGGCAGAAGCCCTCCAACTCCGGCGGTTCCTCCTCCTCCTCCTCTTCGCTATGCCGCAATACCAGCAGCAGAGACTTCTTCCTGTTTCTCCTCCGCGTCGCGCAATACCGGCGCGCGCTGCCTCTGCCCCGTCCTCACCGTCGCCCCTTCCTCTGGGCAGTTTCTTCTCCGACGACAGTCGATACGGCAGTCGCCTGCTCCAGCCCCCCCTCGTCCTACTAAGTAGGTATAACTTCTCTTCCTTCCCTCTTTCTTTTCCTCACTGTAAATCTTTACTGTCGCCCTCGACCTCGCCCAAACACTCTCACCTTCCCCATCTCCGACCAAACTCCGGCGACTCGCTCCCGTCATTCCACCACCCCACACGGCTCGCCGACCCTCACAGAACCTCCTCCTCCTCACCCTGATCAACCTCCGCCCTTCCACTTCCCACCAATCGCCCTCTGCAGACCCACCAACCAAACCCATCTCGCCACCTGCAGTTTGACCTAGGGCGGCCCTTAGGCTCCGCCTCGCCACCTGCAGACCCCCCGATCACCTTCGCCGTGCTACGGTGAAGGTCCTCCGCGTATCTGATTAGGCCGAGAGGCCGTTTCCCTGTGAGCAGGTACTCCGCTCGCCGCCGCCATTGCCGAGTGAAGCAGCTTCCTCAACCTGCTCCTCCAGGCACGCCACGCCCAGGTCAGGCTCCCAGGCTGCGCGGGGCATCTCCGCAAAGAAGTCCCAGGCTGCAGCTGGGGCGAAGCCCTCGCGTGGAGCCTCGATTGGGCGCTTCCTCCTCCGCGCAGGTGTCCAATTGAGGTGGGACATTTAGTCCCGCCTCGGAAACTCACCGAGGCAAGCAAGCGCTTAAAGGCAAAAAGTGCCTTAACCTGTTTGCCTCAGATCACGGGGTGAGGTCCCCTTCACCCGCCCGATTACCCGGCCTCGTCCGTGCTCACGCCCCGCGGACCTGGCCCCGACCCGATTAGCCTGACCTGCACTCCTCGCCCACCACCGCACGCCAGTGGGACTGGACCCAGGCGCGACCTGCGTACCCGATTAACCGGTTGCTCTGGGAGAGCTTTCCTAAGAGCGAATTCAGAGAGAGAGACACAGGGAGAGGGTAGAGTAGGTTTTTGCCCTGACCGAACTGTGAGTGTGCAGGCACAGGAGAAGAAAGAAGGAAGGAGGAC
The DNA here is from genome assembly GCA_037157565.1 of Thalassia testudinum. Taxonomy (NCBI): domain Eukaryota; kingdom Viridiplantae; phylum Streptophyta; class Magnoliopsida; order Alismatales; family Hydrocharitaceae; genus Thalassia; species Thalassia testudinum. The sequence continues at coordinate 16,621,926 of JAZHRO010000062.1, read as the reverse complement.
ACACTGTAGCAGCGGGTTACTTAAGTCGTCTGATTGAACAATCAGACGACGCTCTGAGGACGAAGAAGAAGGAGAAGAAAAGACGAGCAGGACCGCAAAGAAGAAGACAAAGAAGAAAAGCAAAACACGAGGAGAAAGAGAAGAAGAAGCTCTGAAGAAAAAGAAAGAAGAGAAGAAGCAATAAAAGAAGAAGAAGAACACGAGAAGAAGATCTGAAGGAAGCAAGCAAAAGAAAGAAAGATTCAAGAGCCAAGAAGAGAGAAGACAAGAAGAACAGGAAGAGAAGAAAGAAGAGACAAAGAGGAAGAAAGAAGAGAAGAAGAAGAAGCCACCAAATTTCCATCTCTATCTCTCTCTCTCTCTCTTTATTTTTGCAATAAAAACTTTGTACCCCTAGAATACGACTTGCTCCCTGAGTTCGACCTCGGGAGAACTTTATTTTCCGAGTAAAAAGATATATGTAATGATGGCAATAACTAGATGTACTACAACACTATTTCTATAACAAAACCTAGTTATCGGCCGATCATCACCGCCCCCCTCCTTAGATCTCCACCAATCATCATGCTCCCTATTTAATCCTAGCCTTCCATTTAATTCCAACTAAAACAACCTAGCCTATCCACGTAGATTTGATCCTAACCCTTGATCCCAACCTAATTAGATCCTAGCCCTCCATCTAGAAGCTAGGAAATTCTATAAAAAAATACCCTACCCCCCTTTTATTCATTAAGTCTTCTTTAGTTTGAATAATTCGACAAACATCTCACCACCTTCTACATAGCCCTCCCAGTTAGTCTACCCTCACCACCCTCCTCCCTCTCATCTTCATGTCCAGACTCTGTAGAATTCTCTGGTGGCCGTCCTCCCCATCCTTTGGCTCTGCCTCATCTCCATCTCACCTTCAAGGCGACTGCATCAGCAGACCAAACTCCGTACCATCTATTTCTTCTTTCAGTTCTTTTCTAGTTGTAGTAGATTTCTAATTTTTATTCTATTAGATATTCTATTTCCTGTTCAAGTTGTAATCTTGACATTTATTTCTAGTGACAATAAAGTTCTCTTTCTAGTTATTCTATTTCCAAATCCTACTTCTCACCTCCCCTTTTCTATTTGATTTCCTGATTGTGATCTCCTTCTTCTCATCTCTGTCTTATTAGTTAGTTCATATTTTCTTTACGTTTTGCATCTAGATAGATTAATCCAATGCCACCTCGTGTTTAACCTAGGGTAGAGAGAAGTAAATAGAGGGGTTTCGGGGAGATCATTACCAAGATTGACTTGGGTTGATCAAGGGAGGTAGCAGTGGGAGGATGGTCGGTGGAGAGGTGGTGGAGGCAATGACAAATGGCGAGGAAAGGAGATGATCGCCAGAGGAGTGCCCTTGGTCAACCATGGGGTGGTTGAAAGTAGTGGCTATGGTGATGGTGTTGGTCAATGGAGCTGGTGTTTGGTTAGTGATGGGTGTGGGGTCAGTGGAGAGGTTTGAGTCTTGGTGGTGGTGTTGATTTTTGTTTTGTTTTGACAAGAATGGGGATTTTCTTTAGTGGTAGATGGTAAAGAGTAATTGTTCTCAACGATTTTGTGCAGATTTAAAGCGTATTACGTTGTAGTATAACCGACAAAACGTTTAAACAAATATAAAGAATTTTATTACTCGAACAACTAGAGTATCCGAGGTCGAACACGGGGAGCAATCTCAGTACTTTGTAAAACCAAAGAATACAACTGTTAAATGCAAATATAATTGATTCAAAGAGAGAATTTTAAAAAGGATTTGTGAAAAAAAAGTAGAATTGGACGTCTGATTTCTGTATCAGACGTCTTAAATGTGATCTCTCTTTCTCTCTTCTTCTCCTTTCTGCTTCTGTATCTTCCTTCTTCTCCTGCCTTGCCTTTCTTCTTTCTTCTTCTTTTTCTCGGCGAAGACTTCTCCTTTCACTGCGACACAGCCTCTTCTTTCTTCTCTTCCTGTTCTTCAGCTGCTAAGTGTTCGCTGCCTCGGTCGCTTCTTCCTTCCTGCACACACCACACAGTAGCAAAAACCTACCCCCATCCCTCTACCCAAGCGTCTCTCTTTTTCTCAAGCAGTTCACTCAAGCATGCTCTCCCAGAGCCACACGGGTAGTCGGGTCGGATTCGCACCCGGGACCAGGCGCACCGGCAAGTGGTGATGTGCGAGGAGTGCGTAGGTTTAGGTCGGGTCGGATCCGCCAGATCCGCGATGTCAAGCTGCGGACGAGGCGTGTGGGGGCAGTGAGGGACCTCACCCCTGTGCTTACGGAGGCAGTAAGAAGAAAACACAAAAACAATTTATATGATACCTGAGTTTTGCAATCCCACGATGTGGGACTATCTGGTCGGTCTTGCCTTCATGCGCGCCCGCAGAGCTTTCGTCAATCGATTGCCCAAGTTGATGGCACCTCTGTGCGACTGGCTGGCCTCGTTCGCTTTGCGACCTTCGCGAGAGTCTGCTGCACCTGCAGCCTGGGAAGCCTGATGCCCGAAGCTACTCCAAGCTCCCTGCTGCTTCGGCTGTTAATGGCGGCCGGAGCGTACACCTGACATCCAACAGAACAGCCTATTCGCCCAATCAGAATAGCTGGAAACCTTCACCGTAGCATGGCGAAGGCGGTGGGCGATGCTGTAGGTTGCAGGTCGGCCTAGGCGTGCGTGCCTAGGTCAACCTGTGGCCGGAGATGGTGGGTTGGTCGGGGGGTGCTTGTGGAGGTCTGGAGTGGCAGTGATGGGGTGGAATGGGTTCCTGGTGGTGAGGTGAAGCTCACGAGGGGGTTGGCGAGACGTGTGGAGGGGCGGAGTGGTGTGGGCAGCTCGCCAGAGGGCACCAGAGAACGATGGAGGTGGTTAGGTACTGTCGAGGGGTAATCAAGTAAAATAGTAGGGGGAAAAGAGAGAGGAGAGGATGGAGAATGTATCTGGGGTTGTCTGGAAGGAAGGGAGGCGGTGGAGAGGATGGCTCATAACTGCTGTCATCGGGGAAGAAAGACCCTGAGGGAGGAAGCGGCAACGAAGATGAGGTCAGGAGCATGCGCGCGGGGTACAGCGCGACGAGGGAGGAAGAGGCGGAGAGGACTCTGCTGCTGGTATGGCAGCAGAGCGACGAGAAGGAGGGGAGGAGGTCGCCGGAGCTTGCGGGTCGTTTGGCCGGAGATGGGAGAGAGGGAATTTGGAGGGGATCTCCGTCAAAATCAAGCTTAGGTCCTACGGCAGGGTCTGGGGGGTGTTTTATAGGTGCTGGCCGCTCCTGTCAGCGCGTGGAGAGCACGCAATTAGGTCTGCCGGCTCGCCGGAGTTGGAAGGAAGGTGGATACCCAAATCTCTCGTGCGTTCGCACGAGAGATTGGGTTCACACCAGCGATTGTAATTGGCTTTAGAAGGAAGGGAATTCCTCAGAGAATCCCCCTTCCATTTCTGGGAGGGAATCTCTGAGGGATTAGAGAGCAATCCCTCTCTGAACCTCGTCGGAGCTCGGTTCTGCCCTAACAATGGCGGCAGGACCGGATTGCAAAGGGGGCGAAGAACTTGGGGGGCTCTTTGCAAGGATATTCAAAAGATAGGGACCTATTTGTGATTTGGGTGTACTAAATTGCAAAGTAGGTCAATATGACCTCCCCTTAGGTCCAAATTTTGGTATAAACCTAATTTGGACCTAAGGAATCCAATGGAGAAGTTGGATTTCAGGTTTGACCTCGTTTGACTGGACATTTTGCATAAAAACCTAAATTTGGTTAATTGAGGAGCTAGGACCCTAATCTAGGTCAAACTAGGTTCCAAAGGCCAAATTAAGTGTTCTAAACCCTAGAGGATGTTTTTCCATGATTTTTAGAGGGTTTACTCAATTTTTATCCTGACCGGAACCTTGTTAATTTAAGCGAGTCTGTTTTAGGGTTACCAAGTGTCGTTTAATTCTTAGATTGCACATAAACCCATTTCTGATTGACTCAACCCTCTTTTTATCTTATTTGGACCATTTGACCTATGTTTTGCTTCTGAGAAATCCTGTTTATTTACTGCAATGGTAAAATTACAGTTTTAACCTTTATTTCATATTTTCTTCTTAGAGTACTTGTTCCTTCAGTTAAGCCTTCTTCTAGGTTATGTAGGAGCTTTTATCTTCTTTATTGGGTCAAAATGAGCTAGTTATGGCTCATGATGAGGCTCTCATCATACCCCCATGCCTAGCTTTTGCTAGTCCCTTAGCAAAATTTCAAGGTTTTAACTTCCGTTCTAGACCCTGAATGTCTGTCAATAATGATAAGTGCTTCTTCTTTTGTGATTAGGTAGGAATGCCGACAATAGGCCTGGAGGTATTCAAGTACCAAACAAAATCTGGACCTGTTCTGCTTTAGCCTCAATCCTCCGCAAAGGTTTCTACGGCCCACAGAAACTATCCTAGGGTTTGTTGGGCTCCGTGGTTAAAGCACCCGTGCTTGAGACATTTTTAGCCTAAGTTCAGTTTGCAGTGCGTTTTTTTTGTAAGAGAGAGATAGAAGATTTATTTGTTTGGAGAGCTTTTCTGTCTCTTTTCTTTTTATTTCTAGCTTCGGATTAGCTTCTCAACATGGTCTGTATCGGATTCCTCGTCCCCATCATCAATCCTCAAGGGTCCATGGCTTTCGAGATTTCGAGATAATCCCGCCCATGGCAACCCCCAGAACCCTGGCTTTCGAGATTTCGAGATAATCCCGCCCATGGCGTTCCGTGGACGAATCCAGACCCTAGCGATCGACATTTCGTGATAATGCCGCCCATGGTATCTGAACCAACAGAGTGCTTACATGCCCCCAGTAGGATATTTAAATATCCTAAGAGACAAGCACCGAGGAGACGATATGTTGTTACGCATCTTCGAGGGGAATTTCCCACCTCTCCACGCTGGGAACTCGTCCAAATCAATTTGTGTTGATTGACCGCTCCTAATCTAGGTGACTTTTTCAGAACATTAAACGCTTTTCACGTGATTTGGATGTTTATGCTCACTGAACCAGACTGTGTGTGAATTTGGGTGCTTAGGTTACCGAATCCCGCAAATCGGAGGTCAGTTAACGAGGCTGAATACTTCCTAAGCCTTAGACTTAATACTTAAGTTTCGCATTTTCCTCAACCTCTTGAGGATTATCCAGATTTTAACAGATACGCGAATTTTTAAGCTAACAAATCTAGCCCAAGAGGCCTAAGACCAGCGTTCCCGCTAATCTCTTGTTATGTCTCCATAGCACTTTTCTTTTCTTTTTTTCTTTTTTTTTCTTGGTCTAGAACTTCAGTTAACCCCTTAACCTTTTACTAATGACTATTTCTTTTCATTTTCATTTTGTGCTCCTTTTTGTCATTTTTCTTTCTTTTCCGCCTCTCATTTGTATGACCCTGAATTGTTCCTCCCCTCTATCAAGTCTCTTTTTTTTTTTTTTGAAACCCTTTCTTGATATGAATTTTTTGACATTTTGCACTTTCATATCCCCCCCATGCCTAAGATTTGCAATGTCCCCATTGTAAATGAGGTGGGTTCGAATTCAGCTTAGTTCATGTATTAGGACAGGTGTGTGGTGAGTGAATGGGTCGAAGTGACTTGTTGCGAACGATTTCTAATCTCGGGTAGGTATACCTGAGGTGAAGTCGGTTGTTCTAATGGATGAACCCTAAAGTGCAATATGAGTTCCGCATAGAGATGTCAGAAATGGTTTCGGGTTTTTCAAAGAATGATGGGTTGCCTCCCGTTAAGTGCTGAGTTTTACGCCATCGGCTGGGCGCAATGTGCTCAAGAGGAATGGAGGGTAAAGGATGACTCAGCCAAATCTGTATCGGTCATGTCAATCAACGGCTTGAGTCTCTAACCGTTCACGACAAAGGGTTCAGAATCGTGGCTGAGTGGGCTGATTTCAATGGCTCCTTTTCCGAAGATTTGTCGGACTAGGTAGGGTCCGACCCACTTGGATCTTAGCTTTCCTGGGAATAATTTGAGTCGGGCATCAAAGAGTAAAACTTTTTGACCAGGATGAAAGACCTTTCTAGAAATGTGTTTGTCGTGAAAAGCTTTAACCCGTTCTTTGTAAATTCGCGAGTTCTCATATGCGTCGTGGCGTAATTCATCGATCTCGCTCATTTGAAGTCTTCTGTGGGTTCCAACCTTAGAAAGGTCGAGATTACAGGTCCGTACTGCCCAATAGGCTTTATGCTCCAATTCGACAGGGAGGTGACATGCCTTCCCGTACACTAGTCTGAAGGGAGACATTCCTAATTGGGTCTTGTGGGCGGTCCTATAGGCCCACAATGCTTCCGGAAGCCGAGAAGACCAATCTTTTCTATCAGGTCGAACAGTAACCTGAAGGATCTTCTTGATCTCTCGGTTAGATAGCTCATCTAGACCATTAGTTTGGGGGTGGTAAGGAGTAGAGATTCGGTGTGACACCCCGTATTTGGTCATCAGTGACATGAACTGAGCGTTTGTAAAATGGGTCCCTCCGTCGGAAATTATAGCACGCGGAATCCCGAACCTCGAGAAAATGTTTTGATGAAGGAATTTTATAACGACTTTATGATTGTTGGTTCGGGTCGGAATGGCTTCTATCCACTTGGAAACATAATCAACTGCGAGTAAGATGTATTCAAAGCCATCCGAGGTCGGAAAGGGTCCCATGAAATCAATCCCCCAAATATCAAAAATTTCGCATACCAAGATCGGCTGTAGAGGCATCATGTCTCTATGGCTCATGTTGCCTAGAGTCTGGCAACGGGAACATGCCTTACAGTGATCGTATGCATCCTTGAAAATTGTGGGCCAGTAAAAGCCACACTGGAGGACTTTCGATGCGGTTTTATGTCCAGAAAAATGTCCACCGCATGCCTGGTCATGGCAGAATGAGAGTATGTCTTTGATTTCCACTTCCGTGACGCATCGTCGGATTATCTGATCAGCACCAATGCGGAATAGATACGGGTCTTCCCATAGGTAATACTTGGCATCGGAGCGCAATTTGTCCTTTTTGGCCTTCGGCCAATCGGGCGGAATCTGATGTGATGCCAGGTAATTAACTATATCGGCGAACCATGGAAGACTGGTACTGATAGTCAGGAGGTGCTCATCAGGGAAATGTTTTGTAATAGGTCCGGAAGGATCAATAATTTCAGAAGGAAGGCGGGACAAGTGATCAGCTACCACATTGTGCTTTCCCACCTTGTCGCGAATCTCGAGGTCAAATTCTTGCAACAGCAAGATCCATCGGATTAATCGAGGTTTCGCGTCCTTCTTTGCAAGGAGATGCCTCACAGCTGTGTGATCCGAGTATATGATAACACGGGAACCCAGAAGGTATGATCTAAATTTTTCCAGGGCAAATACTACGGCCAGCAGCTCTTTCTCAGTAACCATATAGTTACGCTGAGCCTCATCCAGTGTTTTGCTGGCGTAGTAAATGACCACAGGTTTCCCGTCAATTTTCTGCCGCAAAACCGCTCCTACAGCGAAGTCAGATGCATCGCACATGATCTCAAAGGGTTGAGACCAATCAGGGGACTGTAGGATTGGGGCTTGGGTGACTCGGTCACGTAGGATCTCAAATGCTTGAGTGCATTCCTTGGAAATCTCGAAAGGCACATCCTTGGAGAGAAGATTGGTCAGGGGGCACGCGATTTTTGAGAAATCAGGGATGAATCGACGGTAGAAACCGACGTGCCCCAAAAAAGATCGGATGTCCTTAATCGAGCTAGGCATAGGGAGCTTGGAAATCAGGTTAACCTTAGCTCGATCCACTTGGATGCCTTTCTCCGAGATTAAATGTCCCAGGACAATTCCCTCAGGCACTATGAAATGGCTCTTTTCCCAGGAAAGAACCAAATTCACCTCGATGCACCGCCTGAGTATATGGACCAAGTGTTGGAGGAAATCGTCAAATGATTGTCCAAAAACTGAAAAGTCATCCATGAAGACTTCCAGATAATCACCTATCGTATCTGAGAATATGGCAAGCATGCACCGCTGAAAAGTTGCAGGTGCATTGCAAAGACTGAATGGCATCCTTTGAAATGCGTACGTCCCGAAGGGACAGGTGAATGTGGTCTTTTCTTGGTCCTCTGGATGGATTGCCACCTGATTGTAACCGGAGTACTCGTCCAGAAAGCAGAAGAATCTATTTCCCGCTAGTTTCTCGAGGATCTGATCAATAAACGGTAGTGGGAAATGATCCTTCTTCGTGGAGGAATTTAGTCTTCTGTAATCAATGCAGACTCTCCACGAATTAGCTATTCGGTAGGAATGACTTCTCTGGTTTCAGTCGTGATGATGGTAAGTCCTGCCTTCTTGGGCACCACTTGTATTGGACTCACCCAACGACTGTCGGAGATCGGGTAGATGATCCCTGCATCTAACCACTTTATGATCTCCTTTTTCACGACCTCCTGTAGGTTAGGGTTTAGGCATCTTTGCATTTCTCTTGAAGGTCGTGAGCCTTCTTCTGTGTAGATTCGATGTGTGCAGCATGAAGGGCTTATACCAGTCAAATCATCTAGAGTACATCCAATGGCTCTACGATGTTGCTGGAGAACAGAAATCAAACGGAGTTCCTGATCAAGTGTGAGTCGAGAATTGATAATCACAGGAAACGTCTGATTTGAATCCAAAAAGACATATTTCAGATGTTCGGGAAGGGGCTTGAGTTCCATGACAGGATTGTCAGTAGCAGCGGGTGGTTCGGGGTTTGTATCGGGAGCAATGGTAGGAGTCATAGGTGTGTCTAGATCATGTTCGCACTCCTCTGTTAGCGGTTTTTGATTCTCTAGTGGTTGATTAGGAATAATCAGGTTGTCCTCTATATGCAGTTCATCAACCAGGGCTTCGACATCACAAATTTCCTCTATAACACCGCAATTAATCCCTTGTTGGGCCTTGAAAATGTCAATCTTCAGATTTTGATTCCCAAATTTTAATTCTATCTGGCCCTCTTCGCAGTTTATATTGGCCCTAGCAGTGGCCAAAAAGGGTCTCCCTAATATGATTGGTGTGTCCCTTGGGTTCTTAGGTGCATCCATGTCCAGTACTATGAAGTCCACTAGGAAATAAAAATCTCGTACCCTAACAATGACATCCTCGAGTATTCCTTTGGGTGACTTGATGGATCGATCGGCTAACTGCAATGTCACCTCAGTGGGTTTAAGTTCAGATTCTTCAAGGTGGTCAAGGAGGGATGTAGGTATTAAATTTATTGAGGCACCTAGGTCTAGTAGGGCTCTATCAAGTTGGGTTTCACCAATTTTACAAGAAATCAAGGGAGTTCCTGGGTCTTTAGCCTTGGGTGGGAGTTTGCTCAAGATGACAGAGCTGGCTTGCTCTGACAGTACGATCAGATTCCCATCCTTGGTTCGCGGCTTACGTTTAGGTGTACATATGTCTTTCAAGAATCTTGCGTAAGCCGGTATGTGGCGAATTGCATCCATCAACGGGATGTTTATCTGGACCTATTCAAAGAGCTTGACCAGATCCTCCTCAGGAGCCACAGGTTTGGTTGTCCTTTTTCCTTTGGTCAAGGCCTCAGGAAATGGGATCCTAGCTAGTTCCTCTAGGATAGGTCCAGGTTCTTGATCTGGGACAGTAGTATCTTGGATGACTACCCTAGGGTCTTGGCGATTATCAGGCTTGGAGTGGTTCGGATAATGTGGGTCTTGTGTTGTTTTACCACTACGTGTTGTTACAGAGTTTAATCCGGCCTGATTTTGGTTTGGGTTAGGTAGGAGGGGTGGCTGCTGCTAAAGTCCTGCATATGATGTTGAAGCCTCCATACCGTCTGGTGATGGAGTAGCAGGGGCCTGATAAATCAAATGTGCGTGGCCTGGATTTGGATTCATAACGCACCTCTGGGTCGGCACGTTATTTGGGTTGGGCAGAGGTTGCGAAGGAAGGGTGCCAGGTTGGCGGGAATTTGCCATCTGGGCCAGTTGGTTGCGAACCTCTGTGATCTCGTCCTTGTGCTGTTTTTGCATTGCCGCATTTGTCTTTTGAATGTTAGCCAGTGTTTGAAGGATAAGAGTCAGTTGATCCTGATTTTGCCTGGATTGGTAGGTGGGATTGGGCCGAGGCTGAGGCGGCTGATATGGACGAGGAGCTTGTGGACGGGGTTGATATGGTGGTCTTTGAGAATTTCCCGCCCACTGAAAGTTAGGATGATTTCTCCATCCAGGGTTGTAGGTATTGGAGTATGGGTCATTCTGGATGGCGTTGAGGTGCTCGCAGTTCTGAGGAACCTCAGGAAAGTCAGAATACGAGGGTTCAGAGTTCCCCCAACTCGAGTAGAAGGGGTCGGAGGTCACTCCGGTCTGAGAGGCAGACGGGGGTGGATATGGGTCCATCCCCTTGGCAGGTTGGTGGTATATGTTTTGCACTGTTTCCCTTGCCAGAGGAGGTCGTGCAAAAGAGTTTTGCGCAGAGGTGGCTTGCTGCAAATGTCGAGTTAGCTCGTCCACCTTCTTTTCTATAATAGAGACCTTGTCCAACCGACTGGCCATCAGTTCCAAGTCGACAGAAGTGGACAGGTCCTGCATCTCATGTGTCCCTCTTAGATTCGTCGATGCGCGGGCATTCGTCCTGTCGAATAAGCCCAAGGAGTCATTTTTTATGGAGTTCTCGCACATGTTTTCGAGAATCTCCCACACCGTGTCCTCGTGTTGGCCCATGATGTTTCCTTCGCATGTTGCATTGACGAATAGACGAATATCCTCACGGAGTCCCTGGTAAAAAGACTGGACTTGTTCCCACTTAGGAACTCCGTGATGGGGGCACTTTCGCATGAGATCTAGGAATCGATCCCAAGCTTCGTGAAGAGGTTCTCCCGGTTGTTGAGTGAAATGAGTGATCTGGTGGCGCAAGGCATTCGTCCGGCCAACAGGGAAGAATTTTTTCAAAAATTCGGACTGTAATTCCTCCCATGTGTTGATCGGGCGGGTCTGAGTCTGATACCAGTGTGCAGCCTTGTCCAAGAGGGAGAACGAAAACATTTTCATGAGTAGGATATCCCGATTTTGTACATCTGACCCGAAGGTCTAGGCCAGATGCTTGAGTTGTTTAATGTGTTGGAATGGATCCTCAGAGTTAAGCCCATGGAACTTCGGTATGGCATGAATCATATTGGGCTTCAGTTCAGAGTCAGGTCCTCCAATTGGGATTCGTACTCGGGGTTCGATTGCCACCGCAGCGGGATTATAGTGATCTCGCATCATAGGTCGTTGCGGTGGGTTTACAAAGTTCTGAAAGAGATCGTTCAAGCGTTGAAGTTGGTGTTCAAGGTTATTCTCCTCTTCAATGGGTTGTGCCATGATGGGAGAAGAAGGAGAATCAGGGTCTGAATCAGATGAAAGATTTATGTGGTGGGGTTGCCGCACAAACAAGGGCGTCGAGACTTGGCCTCGACGAGAATGAATTTCTAAAGGAGGTCTTAAAGGTGGTCTTAAGGACCTCCTACCAAACATGCACCGAAAGATGTGATGAGATTAGAAGGTGCTGGACCCAATCAAGACACCCAAGAATTGTTGGGTGACTATAGAGGTTCGGGGCAGATGGACCCCTGGATCAGAAGATCGTCCACCTGAGAAATACCTGGGCAGCCAGAGAGGGAGAGTCCCGCAAAGACCCCTACACGGTAGAGCGTCCCCACGGGTTACAGGGTTTCCCCCACCCGACCTCTCTTGTCACTGCGGTTCCAGGTAGACCAGAATGGAGACCTTGACCTCTTAAGTCTGCCTTTTTTTATTTTAAGATCAAGGTGCTTAATGTTCCACTTGAACTTTTAAGTATTTTGAGTGCAAAAGTGACCTAATATTAAGGTTAGTTGACCCAAGGGATCAACTTCACCTCTTGTTCCTTTGAGAGCTTTTAGGTCCTTCCTTTTATGGTTCAAATGGATTATCAGCCTGATTTGCTTAGGGTTCCTCTTGTATAAATCGTTTCAAACACGGTTTAGGCACACCTCTTTTTTGAAAGTTTGTTTCTTTGTTTTAGAGAAGATGTGTCTCTAAAAACCCTAGCTTTGCAATCCCTAACTTGGCTCTAGTGGGTCCAATTTAGTTGCCTTAGAAATTAGCACCTAGGGCTCAATCAAGAAAGTTTTAGCCCTAGTTGCCTTAGTTGGATGAACAGACAAAAATATGTTGAAATGAAAATCAGGCAACTTGATGAGTTACTAAATATGAAACAGGTAGCCCTAAGTTGATTTTTCTCTTTTTTTTCCTTTTTAGATTGCGAGCGGGTTAAGAGAGAGGGCTTATGGAGATTACCTGTTCCTTAGAGAGTCTGTTGTGCAGTTATTGTTCTTTCCTTTTTGTTTTGCTTTCCCTTCCTTGAACACAACAAAAGAAAGAAGTTAAGTCAGATATTAGATAGAAAAGTTGTAATCAAAAGCTTTAAAAGTGCCCGTTGCTCCCCGGCAACGGCGCCAAAATGTTCTCAACGATTTTGTGCGGATTTAAAGCGTATTACATTGTAGTATAACCGACAAAATGTTTAAACAAATATAAAGAATTTTATTACTCGAACAACTAGAGTATCCGAGGTCGAACACGGGGAGCAATCTCAGTACTTTGTAAAACCAAAGAATACAATTGTTAAATGCAAATATAATTGATTCAAAGAGAGAATTTTAAAAAGGATTTGTGAAAAAAAAGTAGAATTGGACGTCTGATTTCTGTATCAGACGTCTTAAATGTGATCTCTCTTTCTCTCTTCTTCTCCTTTCTGCTTCTGTATCTTCCTTCTTCTCATGCCTTGCCTTTCTTCTTTCTTCTTCTTTTTCTCGGCGAAGACTTCTCCTTTCACTGCTACACAGCCTCTTCTTTCTTCTCTTCCTGTTCTTCAGCTGCTAAGTGTCGCTGCCTCGGTCGCTTCTTCCTTCCTGCACACACCACACAGTAGCAAAAACCTACCCCCGTCCCTCTACCCAAGCGTCTCTCTTTTTCTCAAGCAGTTCACTCAAGCACGCTCTCCCAAAGCCACACGGGTAGTCTGGTCGGATTCGCACCCAGGACCAGGCGCACCGGCAAGTGGTGATGCGCGAGGAGTGCGTAGGTTTAGGTCGGGTCGGATCCGCCAGATCCGCGACGTCAAGTCGCGGACGAGGTGTGTGGGGGCAGTGAGGGACCTCACCCCTGTGCTTACGGAGGCAGTAAGAAGAAAACACAAAAACAATTTATATGATACCTGAGTTTTGCAATCCCACGATGTGGGACTATCTGGTCGGTCTTGCCTTCACGTGCGCCCGCAGAGCTTTCGTCACTCGATTGCCCAAGCTGATGGCTCCTCTGTGGGACTGGCTGGCCTTGTTCGCTTCGCGACCTTCGCGAGAGTCTGCTGCACCTGCAGCCTGGGAAGCCTGATGCCCGAAGCTGCTCCAAGCTCCCTGCTGCTTCGGCTGTTAATGGCGGCTGGAGCGTACACCTGACATCCAACAGAACGACCTATTGGCCTAATCAGAATAGCTGGAAACCTTCGCCGTAGCATGACGAAGGCGGTGGGCGATGCTGCAGGTTGCAGGTCGGCCTAGGTGTGCGTGCCTAGGTCAACCTGTGGCCGGAGATGGTGGGTTGGTCGGGGGGTGCTTGTGGAGTGATGGGGTGGAATGGGTTCCTGGTGGTGAGGCGAAGCTCACGAGGGGGTTGGCGAGCCGTGTGGAGGGGCGGAGTGGTGTGGGCAGCTCGCCGGAGGGCGCCGGAGAACGATGGAGGTGGTTAGGTACTGTCGAGGGGTAATCAAGTAAAATAGTAGGGGGAAAAGAGAGAGGAGAGGATGGAGAATGTATCTGGGGTTGTCTGGAAGGAAGGGAGGCGGTGGAGAGGACGGCTCGTAACTACCGTCGTCGGGGAAGAAAGACCCTGAGGGAGGAAGCGGCGACGAAGATGAGGTCAGGAGCACGCGCGCGGGGTACAGCACGATGCGGGAGGAAGAGGCGGAGAGGACTCTGCTGCTGGTATGGCAGCAGAGCGATGAGAAGGAGGGGAGGAGGTCGCTAGAGCTTGCGGGTCGTTTGGCCGGAGATGGGAGAGAGGGAATTTGGAGGGGATCTCCGTCAAAATCAAGCTTAGGTCCTACGGCAGGGTCTGGGGGGTGTTTTATAGGTGCTGGCCGCTCCTGTCAGCGCGTGGAGAGCGCGCAATTAGGTCTGCCGGCTCGCCGGAGTTGGAAGGAAGGTGGATACCCAAATCTCTCGTGCGTTCGCACGAGAGATTGGGTTCACACCAGCGATTGTAATTGGCTTTAGAAGGAAGGGAATTCCTCAGAGAATCCCCCTTCCATTTCTGGGAGGGAATCTCTGAGGGATTAGAGAGCAATCCCTCTCTGAACCTCGTCGGAGCTCGGTTCTGCCCTAACAATGGCGGCAGGACCGGATTGCAAAGGGGGCGAAGAACTTGGGGGGCTCTTTGCAAGGATATTCAAAAGATAGGGACCTATTTATGATTTGGGTGTACTAAATTGCAAAGTAGGTCAAGATGACCTCCCCTTAGGTTTAAATTTTGGTATAAACCTAATTTGGACCTAAGGAATCCAATGGCGAAGTTGGATTTCAGGTTTGACCTCGTTTGACTGGACATTTTGCATAAAAACCTAAATTTGGTTAATTGAGGAGCTAGGACCCTAATCTAGGTCAAACTAGGTTCCAAAGGCCAAATTAAGTGTTCTAAACCCTAGAGGATGTTTTTCCATGATTTTTAGAGGGTTTACTCGATTTTTATCCTGACCAGAACCTTGTTAATTTAAGCTGGTCTGTTTTAGGGTTACCAAGTGTCATTTAATTCTTAGATTGCACATAAACCCATTTCTGATTGACTCAACCCTCTTTTTATCTTATTTGGACCATTTAACCTATGTTTTGCTTCTGAGAAATCCCGTTTATGTACTGCAATGGTAAAATTACAGTTTTAACCTTTATTTCATGTTTTCTTCTCAGAGCACTTGTTCCTTCAGTTAAGCCTTCTACTAGGTTATGTAGGAGCTTTTATCTTCTTTATTGGGTCAAAATGAGCTAGTTATGGCTCATGATGAGGCTCTCATCAGTAATGGTAAAAAAAATGTTTTTACAGAGTTTAGGTAAAAAAAAATAGGAATGAATAGATATGAAACTGAGATTGAAGATTAGAGCGAGATTAGTAATCAAATCAAGTTCATTTGATTAGAGAATTACAAATCACAACGAGGTAATTTTTCCCAGATTTGATCAATCAAAATTTGCTTTTGGTCGACCAAATTCAAATTTGATCAATCATATTACTAGATTATTGATAAAATTGAAATTCTAGTGGAGGGAAATTTCACGCCTAAACTTTGATCGATCAAAATTAAAGGTTCATCGGTCAACCTTTGAAACTTTTGGTTGGAGTTTTCTCGCTCCAAATTTGATCGGTAAAAAATATGGATTTGATCGATCAATGTGATTTGATTGATCGATCAATTGTGGACAAGACTTAATGTTAAGTTATATTCAAAGTTCATTTAGCCTTATAAGGCCTAGTTCTCTTGTAAGTGGGATAAATTTATCTTTTGCTAATGTTTTGGTGAAGATATCAGCTAGTTTTTTTTTTCTTTAGTTTCAACAAATTCTTTTTTTTTTTTTTGAAACAGTGAGGATTGCTATCATGATCTGATAGCAATTCAGAGGGTAGTATATTTCTTATCAAAAAAAAGTATTACAAAAGAGATCCCCAGCTATGTATGAGGGACCAGCATTCATTTACAATGTTCTCACATCTCACCGGTCTCTCCTAAAAAAGCTTATCATTACGCGCCCTCCATACACACCACATAGCGGCTGCCATAGCCCCTAATGGCCGGCCAGGATTAATGAACCTCTACCACAGCGAATCCCAGGTGGGAAGAGGTTCTAAGCAAATCATCCTCCAAATCTTGTCGGTGACCAGGCAAGAGGGGAAAATGTGTGTCGTACTGTTAGAGTGTAAACCACAAAGAGGGCAAGCATTCAGAGTAGTCCCCATCCTTCTGTGCCTCAGATCACCAGTGATCAAGCCTTCCCGTCTGCAAAGCCACAAGAATATTTGAACCTTCAAAGGGACTCTCAAGAGCCAAATCTTTCTGTCAACAGGGTCACACTCCACCTCACTATTGGACCTAATGACCTTCTCATATGCCTGCTGCGCTGAAAAAGTACCCTGCCAGACATATGTATCAGTCGCATTCATCCTAGGACGCACCTACTGTAGATCAGCCACCAAGTTCTGCCTATCCTCCCATAGTTGAGTGCCTGATCTGCAGTGTTCCAGCCCTTCCAGCCATCAGCAGCCCTTTGCAGCAGACCACAAGCTGCTGACTTTGGCCTCCTTGTCTGCAGCAGCAACATAAGCTCTCGGGTAGACCTCTTTCAGCACCCCAGACCAGACCATTGCTCGTTCCACAAGCTGAAATCTCTACCATCTCCAAGCCTAGGCTGCAGCAAATGCCAATACCTGCTGATTACATTGATCACTGATCACCAAAAAGGGGAGGGTTTCTTCGGTTGTAGCCTCTGCAGACTGCTGCTTGATCCCCCATAGCTGTCCCTAATCAGATCTGCCATCAACCCCTCCTTGCAGTCCAGAATCCTGATGGCCCATTTAATCAGTAAAGCCTCATTGAACTCCTTGAGTGCCTTAATTCCCATACCACCAATCTCCTTTGGCCTGCAGATATTGCTCCATCTGATGGGCTGCATAAAGCTGCCCTCATGACCAGCTCCTTTCCAAAAGAATCTTTTCCTCATAACATCCAATCGCTTCCAAATAGACTTAGGGGCCCTGAATGTTTCAACAAATTCTAAAGATATTTCCTTTTTAAGAACATAATCTCTCAGAAAGTGATGTCTGATATCTATGTTCTTAGTTCTTGAATGTTGTATTGGGTTCTTAGACAAGTTAATTGCACTAGTGTTGTCACAAAGTATCCTAGTGTTTTCAAAGTTAAGTCCAAAATCCTTAAGTGTTTGCTTCATCCACAATATTTGTGAACACACTAAGGAAGCAACAATGTATTTAGCTTAAGTTGTGAATAGAGAAACATAGTTTTGTCTCTTACTAACCTAAAAGACTAGTGAATTCCAAAGAAACTAACATGTTCCACTAGTACTCTTGCAATCTATCTAGCTTCCTGCATAGTCAGCATCACAATACGAGAATAAGTGTGACTGACTTGGGATAGAACAGACCAAGATCTATAGTGCTTTGTAAATATATAAATATTCTTTTCACAGCATTATGATGTGATTCCCTAGGGTTTACTTGAAACTTAGTACACAGATAAGTGTTAAATAGAATGTTTGGTCTACTGGCTGTTAAGTAATGTAAGGAACCTATCATGCTTCTGTAAAGTTTTTAATCTACACAGTTACCTATCTCATCTTCTTTTAATTCGGTTGATGTTTTCATTAGTGTTTCTTCTACTTTTGTGTTCTCCATGCCAAATTTCCTAAGTGTCTCCTTTGTATATTTTATTTACGAGATGAAAATGCCATTTTTCAGTTGATCAATCTACAATCATAGGAAGAACTTTAATTCTCCCATTAGGTTCATCTCAAATTGATCCTACATTACCTTTGCAAACTCTTGACATAAAAGATTGTTAATAGCACTAAATAAGATGCTATCAACATAAATTTTAATTAAAACAAGTTCATTATCCTTTCTTTTAGAGAATAGAGTTGGAACAACTTATCCAATTTTATAGTCATTGTCTAAAAGATAGTTTTTTAATCTTTCATATTAAGTTCTTGGTGTTTGTTTTAGTCCATATAGTACTTTATTTAGCTTAAAAACATGATTAGGTTTCTTTGAATTTTCAAATTCAAGTGGTTGTTTCACATAAACTTCTTCTTTAATGAACCCATAACCATTTGGAATAATTTAAATTCCATATGGGTACTTAAAGCTAACATCAATTGAATGGATTTTGATCTAGCCACAAGTGCGTAAGTCTCATCAACATCACTTCCTTCTTCCTGATTATAGCCTTAAGCCACAAGTCTAGCCTTATTTCTAACAATCTTTCCTAATTCATCAAGTTTATTTCTAAACATCCACTTTATTCTGATTAGAGATTGAGATTCAGATCAAGGAACTAATTCCTAAACATTATTTCATTCAAATAGATTTGGCTTTTCTTGCATAGCTACTATCTAACAATCATTAGTAAAGGCTTCTGTAACAGTTTTAGGCTCTAATTGGGATAGGAAAACACTAAGAGTAATGCTATTTACTGAAGATCCAGTTTGAACTCCTTTAGTAACTTCACCAATAACAAGATCCCTGGGATGATCCTTAGAATATGTTAGATCTTTGGATAAGTCGCTAACTATGTTATCCTCTGGGATATTTGAAGGATTTTCTAAGATCAAGTCATCATCTCTACTTGAAACTCTTTCCTTGTGATTTGATTCATCAGACAAAACATGTAGAGTTTATTCAACAATTTAATTCTTCTTATTGTAAACTTTATAAGCTTTGCTTCTAGATGAATACCCTAAGAATATCCTTTGATCACTTTTGGTATCAAACTTATCCAAATTTTCTCTTGTATACAGGATAAAACATTTGCATCCAAATACTCTAAAATAGGAAATCTTTAGTGACCTATCCTATTATAATTCAAATGGCGTCTTCTTAAGGATTGGTCTAATGGAGGCCCTATTTTGTTTATAGCAATCAGTGTTTGCTGCCTCAGCCCAAAAATACCAAGGTAGCTTTGACTCACACAACATTGTTAATGAGTGAGCTAATTTACATAATAGCATGCTTAGTTTTGTTGGTTTTGGGTATTAGTTGCATTAGATGTAGGTTATATTGTACATAATTGCATATTTGCATGCTAGGGGTAAAATGGTAATTTTGAGCTTACTTTGTGCTTTGTTGTATGTAGGAATCTGATACTTTGGCTTAAGAGGAAAGGAAGCAGGAAAACTGAGCTTCAAAGATACAAGAAAGAGGAAGAGGTTCCATTCTAGCCACCTAAAACCTAAACCCTAATCATAGCCCTACCTGCCTATTTTAGCCCTTACCAAAACCCTAATCCTGATACCTAAACCTAACCCAACCCTAATCCTAACTCTACACCACGCTCCTAACCTAATCCTAAAAATTAGCTTACTCACCTAGTGTCACTACCTTACTCCTTATCCTATCCTATCCTATCCTATCCTATGGAGTACTACACATTATCCACATGTACCACCTAATTATTCTACACAAAAATGACTTAAATATTCTTGAAATCAATTAGTAATAAGTGGCCTTGATTGTATCCAATTAGTTCTCCAAATAAATTTCTTAACTCTCTCCAATCAAGATCCCAATTCCGAAATTTGGGACAGCTTGACACATCTTCACTATTTTGGTCATAACATTCTCAATTTAACTCCAAATTAGGTGATTCAAGTTGCATTTGAAATCTAAGTTCAAGGGATACAACTTTGCTTTTATGTACAATTTAAAATTCAAATCATAAAGAGGATGGAAATTGAAGGCCATTAGGTTCTATTTTCTTATTTAGATAAATCCTAAACCTAAACCTAATTTCCAAAAACCTAAGCCTAAATCTTGCCTCCCAAGCCACGTTGAATATGCTCTCCTCTATTTCAACCCTTGTATGTCCCCTCTTGTTGTCCATCTCATCTCTTAGGCCTCTTCCTTACCTTAGCTTGCAAATCACTTTCATTAGTTCTTAGGTACACCATTAGACCCTTTTAGTGCTCCACCATCATATTCATCTTCCATCATCATCCTGCACCCACTTCCTTGGACGTGGGCTGATGTTCAACTACCTTATTTTGTTAATTAGTCGTTGTTAAGTTATGGTATAGGAAGTAAGGTAATCGTCACATTTTATAAATTTTTAATAGTTAAGTCCAGGTCTTTCTCTGGGAGGCTAAATTATGCGTATTAATCACCATTTATTTAAAATTTTTCTTTATTCTTAATATACTTAAATCATATAAATACTAAATACTTAGCTTAATACATATTAGGTTACTTAATTAACTAAAGTTAATACATACTTAATTACTAGATTAATTATTACTTATCTTACTATATAAGTTATACTACTTATAATATGCTAATGCTACTATTACTTAGCTAATATAAGTTATATTACTCTACTATAACTTACTATACTAATAATATGCTTTATTAGACTAATGTGCTTAATTAATGACTTAATTACTTATTAATTACTACAATATGTTAACAACATGGATAATTGCATAGCAATAAAAAATAAATGGCAAGCAATCATCCTATAAGCAGAAAGAAATGATTTACATTGAATTACAAAAAGAATACATCAAAAAGAGTTGTTTTATAACAACTTCAATTAAGCTCAACATTTATTAACAATTAGGCACAATTTAATTTGAAACAAAGCACACGTGACTCATTATTAACCCTTCACAGCTTCAACCTTCACAACAGCTCAAATTACACTAAGTAATCTCAACACTTAGCCATTTATTCCTTAAACTTAACTTCCCCTCAATATAAAAGGTTAGGTAGGGACTAAGAATGCCCCCTTTTCTTCTACGCCTGCTTCAGCTCCAGCACTTACTTCAAGTGTGGATTGCTAATAGCTTAGAGCTCCAAATCAAGCAAATAAGGACTCGATCAAAAGCCTTTAGGATCTACTTTTAATTGCACTAACCAATTCGATCTGAGGATCACATTTGATCCTTCGAATCAGACTCTAAAGATGGCCTATCGCCATGTGCTACTACTGCAGACTAGTAGAGAAGAGAACTTTGATTCACCTAACAACTCCTAATATTACAATTAAAGCCTCTGTAGATTACTACAAACTATTCTACAAGAATTAGAATAGGTATGGAGGTTTTGGGAAGCTTAGGGAAGCTCCAGAACTTCAGAGCTTCGGATTGAAGTTAAGAACAACTGAAACTAAACTTCAAACACCTTGATAGTTAGATAACGAACTCTAGAAACAATCTAGATCAATTCAAGAGATCAAAACAAACTGATCAGGGTTAAATTTCACTTGGAATCTCATCAAAAGACTTATGAATGCTACTGGAGATCAATATGAACCCGAACTGAGAAGAATTTTGAAATTACTATCAACATTAATAAACAAATCCAAATTGACTTCAATTGATTTACGTTGACCTGAGAAACTCAAATCAGTCATTAAATCTCAATTTTGAAGTCAAGAACCTCAAGAAGACCTCTGGGTTGACCAATCAAGGCCTGAAGTTGACTTTTAATATAAAGCTTCTCAAATCAAATGAACTATTCAGATTGATTCTAATGGACCTCAAAAACTTGTTCATCACATCAAAATCAGGTTTTGACCTATTTGAAACTACTATCAGACTCTTCCACCTAAGATTAAATGTGGTGTTCGTTAAATCAAATCAATGTGTCTCAGATAATTCCATGATCATACCTAGTCTATAGCCTAATGAAGAAGCCTTCTCAGCTCTATCAAAGCTGAGGAAGACAGAGACTAACAATATGGTTTAATCATTATAATAGAAGTTTAATAAGTAGAAATTGATCAGAAGATCATCAAAGGATGATCTAGAGCTCTACAAAAGCTTTCAAGGTCTGTAGCTCAATATCAGTGTCGTCGGAGCTCATCAGAGCTCTGGTGAAGGCTGGAAATAGTCATTGGAGATCAAATCTCAATGAACTTAGTCAAGAAAAGGTTTAAAAGATTCTTGATGATCTCAGGATCATCCATGACTCATCAAATGATCTGATTATCAAGTAAATCAGAGATTTGAACTAGAAAACCTCAAAGAAACATCTTGAGTTCACCAGGACTCAGGAGTCATCATTTCATTAAATGGAATAAGGGAAAATGATATGAAAATGTTTGCAATGGTGTGAGAATGGGTTGATTATATGGAGAAAATCCTCTGGAGCTCCATTATAGATAATGGAGTCTGAAGGTTGAGGTGATTTGGGTATTTTATGTGTAGGGACTAATATAACGAATTGGATAAGTCAGGATGGCTCTATGTGTGTATGACGAGACGGAGGGCCTATTTGGATGTGAGCTTAGCTTTAAAACTTGCCATGGACAGCGAAGCTTCAGGTGAAGGTGATTTAGGGGTTTAGGCATTAGGATGATTAATTAAGGAAAATGGTTGTGGAATGGTAAGGAAGATGATCAGAAGGTGTATGAAGTGAATGGATGTTTAACAAGTCGAAATTGACTCGCTGGAGTTAGAGAAGAAGCTTTGAATAATGCTAAATTACTCCTACTCCCAACTACCTAAACACCTAGAATTGATCTAAAAGGTACGCCTAATGCCATGCTGCTTATTACCTGGATGAATTGGGGTAGAGGACACTGGTGATGCTTCACTAGAGTTGGAAGAAATTAGATTTGGTGAAGAAGAACCTCCGACGAGAAAAGGTGAATAGGAAGAAGAGAGGAGTGCTCCTAAGCCCTATCACAGCACCAAAGTGGAAGAGGAGGTGAGGGAGATGATTAGTTCCATTGGAGCTGGTCCGAGGGAGAGGTGAGAGGTCACCGGAGAAAGGGAAGAATAGCCTATTGTCGATTGCAGTTGGGGAAGAGGGATAGGGGACCAATCCTTGTAATCAGAGGGGTCAACAAGCATTTATAGGTGTAGGTGGTGGTCTAGGGGGATGTATCTGGTCCAGAAGTTGTCTCGGTTCAAGGTAACCACCATCGTCATCTCTGGCGACGATGAGGTTACCTACCTCGTGAAAATAGGATTAAAGGTCAATATGGACTGTTGGATTTGTAGAGAAGGTGAGAGGGACTTGAACGGCAATGGCAGAAGTGATGTGACGTTGATTAGGTGGTGGTCTAAAGGTCTAGTTACCGACCATCATCGGCTGTCCATGGAGAAGAAGGGTTATGCATAGGGACCTATGTGTAAATACAGTAGGACCTAGATATTATGAAAATGACTCAAATGTCATGAAAGAAAAGGACTAAAATGCAAACAGTGAGTTTTTAAGCTTATTTTAATTTATTTATTATTCAAATTTTTATATATTATTATAAATATAGTAAATAATATATTTATGCCAAGAAATTACATTTTTTTTCATTTTAAACTATATTTATTTAAATGGTTAACTTAATTAAGTTAATTAATAACTTAGGTTTTAAATTAATATAAGTTATATTAAGTACTATATATAGCTAAATGATTATGTTTCAGTCCTAATTATTAATTTAACATAAATAAACATTAATTAAATCTTAATTTAGTGATTTTAACATATTTTCAAGGTCCTTGTCATTTTATCTTAATTATATAATTAATCCTTTATTAATGTTATTCATTATTAATTAACTAAGGAAACTAACTAATTAAGGTAAATTAGGAGCCATGATCAGAGACTCATCATGGACCTTCCTACATCTTCAAGTAACTCAACATCGTCCACTCTCTCCACTAGGTGTGACTTCACGTCCACTTCGCCTCCATTCTACACCGAGCTTTACCTTTATGGTCATCCACAACTACTATTCTAGTTTTTGTTTACTTTAGTTGTTCTAGTTGTAGCAAGCATCCTCTAGTCTTATTTTGTTGTATTAGAACTCCTTTCTTTTATTAATAAACTTTTCTTCTATTTATTTGTCTCCCACATTTAGTTTGGTTGTTGATAGCTTTATTTCCTTGCCCTTGCTTCCATAGTTACTAGTGTAGTTAATTTCCTTTCATTTTATCTCATAGAAAAACACAAAAAATTAGAAAAACATAAATACCAAAAAAAATCAATTTAAGGAAGCATGAATTTTCAATTGCCTCTCCATGAGATGAGCTGAACTATGGTTTTCAAATTCGATTTTACGAGTAGATTATGAGTATTTTGCAAAGTATCTTTGCAATTTTAAACTACAATGCACATCTTTTTACAAAATTGATTTCGTGATGATCACTTTTTGGCACTGTTGCTAGGGAGGTACGATGTATATTCACGCTTTCATTGTCATTGCGAGCTTGATCTTGAGTTCTAATCTACTTTTTCTTGTTTGTTGTTTTGTGTGCAAGAAACCTCATGAGGAGCACAAGATCAAATCATGAAGCGATAGGTGAAATCAAAGTGCTGGTGAAGAAATCAAGGTAACCGTATTCTCTTAAGATTAGGTCTCTTTTTGAAAAAAAAAGAAACTCTCTTTGGTGGTGCGATTTCAAGGTCTCATCATTACATTATCATTATAAAATTCAGGCAGATCTAAAAAAGTAATTTTCAAAAATCTATTTTAGGAAATCTACTACCCCAAAAATCATTAACATTTATCCTAGACATGTGCTTTGAAGTTAGGAACTATTAATGCGCTTTCGTCTAGTTTCGAGAAAGACGTCGGAGTATACGAATAAAGAGAATCAACACTTAAATTTATAATCTCGTATGTGAGTCCGAGGTAATCTCAGGGAGCAAATAATGTGCAATTAAAACCAC
Source organism: Thalassia testudinum (assembly GCA_037157565.1). NCBI lineage: Eukaryota > Viridiplantae > Streptophyta > Magnoliopsida > Alismatales > Hydrocharitaceae > Thalassia > Thalassia testudinum. The sequence continues at coordinate 16,597,497 of JAZHRO010000062.1, read as the reverse complement.
TAATCAATTGATATAACAATAAATATATCAATGTAAGGCATATATCAAACTCGAAAAAGATGTAAGTGTTAATAAGGCCAAAAAATTTGTTTGTTTCAACTAAGCTCAAATGACTCAACACTTAATGAAATCCATGGCCATCAAACATCTCCTTTAGTCCCTAGACATCTTAAAGTGAGAAATTAGACGTCCGAACCAATGTTTGGGCAAGCAAACCTGCCCTTCCCCTCTATGAGCTTAAACCCCTCTCTTTTTCTCTCTTTCTAATTGGATCCAGATCCAATCCCAAACCTGCCTAGCGTAAGGCCGGGTGAGAGCGTGCGTATGGGAGTGTGTATGGGGACCCAACCCCCAGTATTCTTGGGCAAACAGCTTATGCATGCAAAACCTTATGAAGGCATTTCAAAATCAAAAGTCTATGATGTGGGACTATTAAGTCCCTCCTCTTCCTTCGTTTCCCTTGCGAGTTGCACTGTGGATGGCTTCTCACAATTGCCCCTCGATTGGCCTTGGAAGACCAAATCAAAGGCCCAAGTCAACTCCTCAAGGACTTTCGCACTCACTGAGGTTTCTCCCTAGGTGGTTCGTTCGCCAGAGATGGAGCACAACGTCGAAGAAGATGACCACGACGGTGAGGACCCTGCAAGACGAATACAACCCTAGGGCCCAAATTAAATAGCTCAAAATCTTTGTCTTGATGCGATGAAGGTAGTGTTGGTGGCAATTTGGTGTTTAAGTGCTTGTATTGGATGGACGATGGAGCTTCTTCGAAGCTTAGGTGACGGCAATGATGGATAAACATGGAGGCATTGTAGGGACAAATTACCTTGGGCAAAAGCTTCATGGCAATGTGGGGAGTCTTTTGCCCAATGTAATTTGATCAGAGGAAGGCACACGACGTGGGGTAGTGTGGGTGGTTGTGACAATGGATGGCGGAGTCGGAGGAGTTACTGGATGGAGCCAAGCAGCTCCCTAAAGCTAATTAAGGGAGAGAGAAAGAAAAGCCCTAAACCTATTGGAGGAAAGGAGGAGAGCAGCTCGCCAAAGATGAAGAAGAAGAGGTCGCCAGAGCGAATAAGGAGAAATTGGAGTCGAAGCTTTACGTGAAGCTTCATGGAAGCTTACGAAAGCGAAACCCTCTGCCTATTTTGCATGGCAGAGGGCGAAGAAGGGGTATTAAGGAGCTCCGATGGTGGGTCTCTTCGCCTACGAGGAGGAAGAAATTGTGGGAGAAATCGAGTTAATTCCGTACGAAATTTGACTTGTAGATGTAGGAGACTTTAAATAGAGGGTCTTCCTTCTCCAATTGAGCCAAACATAGCAAGTTTTGACTTGCTATTTAGATGACTTTAGAGCTTGAAAAGCTAGAGTTTGTTGGCACAATTCTGACCATATGAAGATTCATGGAGATGCTCAAATGATTGGGATTGATCTCAAGATCCATCTCACCAATTTTGGTGAGATTTGATTGAGGTTTGCTCCCTCAAATTTCATATTGAAGTTCGATGTTTTTGGGTTTCAACAATTTCTCTTTCCTTTTTTGTCATAAGGAAGAAGATGATGGTGGGAGGACCAAATAGCAAGAAAAGCTTAAAAGTTAGGGGCATATTCATGATAACGATTAGAAACTAGGGGTAGTTCTACATTACACTAAAACCTATGGGTTAAAACGCAAACTAGGTCAAGATGGACTTTAATTGGGCTCAAATTTTGGGGTAATCTAATTTGGACCAAAGGAATCTAATGGTGACCTCAGATTTGAGTTTTCACCAAGTTTGACCGAGAAATTTATACAAAAGCCTAAAATAAAATAAATTCCCGCCTAAGTCTCTATTTTTGTTAAGAAGGGTTCCTTTGGTCAAAAGGAAGGTTCCAAACCTCTTAGAAAATTTTTAAATGATTTTTCGGAGGTTTATATTACATTTATTTTCACCAGAACCTATTTAATTGAAGTGAAGTTGTATTTAGGGTTTTTATTAATAAAGTAATCCTCAAAACATAGAAAAATCCTATTTCGATCAATTTAGGCCCACTCCTTAGGAAATTAAGCGTGTTTAACCTTAGATTAAGCTCTAATTAACCCCTTAGATAATCTGCAATTATAACTAAGTGTTAAAACAACAAAATTAACTCATTTTCTCTTCTTCTCAAACCCAATTCAGAATAGAATATGATCTTCTGATGAACATAAAGGAGCATTTGTTATTGTAATTAGGCTAAATTAGGCTAGTTAACACAAATAATGGTGTTACCATCAGGAAAAATCTATGAAAATTTCATGCCCTAATGCCAAGTATAAAAAATTAAACAATTCGCGAATCAGACCTATATTCAGTATTGACTTTCTTCTTAATTTCACATACTATTTGAATTTTCATATTTTTTATACTTATCTAAATTGAATGAAATTACTTGCATTTCATTCCTAGTCATTATTGCCGTTCTTTGAAAAACTTTGGGAATTTTTGGGCAACTTACACCTACTGATTCACAGAAAATACTAACTGGGGGTTGATCAAGAATTTGAATTGTGATTAATTTAGCTTATTTAATGTCACAAATCATATTTGTAATATAGTGTCGCAATGCAGTCGGATGTCATTTTATTTATATATAATTTTTACTGGTTTAATTTCAAGTCGTTCACTGGGAGGCAATTATTGATATACATCATTCTCTAAGATCCAAAATTCATCTTTTATTCCAAAAATATGAAGTTTATTTACAAATGAGTTATCTACACTTTGAAACTATACAAATATACACATGAGAATGAGCTAATTCCATTATATACACATCAAATTAACTTATTTATAATTTATACTAGCTATATACAAGATCATGCAAAATGAGTGAGGGTTAGAACATGCTTAATTAAACAATGCCTAAAAATATCTACAAATGTACTACATGCAAAAGAATTAACTTAAATTATATTTTCTCTTTTACTTATACCATTCTCATCCTTAGTTTCCTAAGTGTACATTCAATCTCTCCTTCAACAAACATTAACTCCTCTCTTCTCTTTAACTCTCTCTACTCTTCTTCTCATTTCTTCTTACCTTGAGCGTACTCTTCTCTTTATTAACTCTTCTTAATCACCCTCTCTTTTTCTTTTCCTCTTACATTAAGTCCTTAAGAACTCTTTTAAGCTCTTAATGATCTTCCTAATCACACATTAGTTCCCTTAAGCACAACTCAAGCCTTTCTTCTTTTCTTCTTCATCCCAAAAGGAATGGTCCTAATTAGACCTAAACCTCTTGCCCAATGGGCCACCCATAATGGGTCGTGCCTCAATGCGCCCTAATCTATTTTCAATTTAATTTTGGCCCAGCAGGCCCATAAATAGCTCTCTCTCTTTCTTGCAAATATGCTCAATGCATATGGTCTAAGGGAGCCCACCCCCAATTGTGCAACATGACTACGGAGAGGATTGCTTAAATACTACGCTGAAGCTCTGTGTGCCCATGATGTGGGACTATGTTAGCGGGTTCTGAGTGTGTGTTGTGTGCTATGTTTAAATTAGGTGTTGAATTGTGTAATTAAGCATTAATTAATAATGTTAAGTACAAATTAATATTACAATAAGTTAATTTACATATTAAATAAGTTATTTTAGCATTTTAATTTATTTAATTATACATATTAATGTACATTTAAGTTAATAATAAGTTATATACATATTAAGTTTTTTTTATTTACAACTAGATTATTATATATTATAACTTAGATTATAAATAGGTTAATTTAGGGTTAAGTTAAAGTATAGACCACAGGAGTACACTATAAGTTATCTTCTTAAATAGCTAAATTACTAATATAAGTTAAGCTAAATTAGATAAGATACATTAATAATTTAAGGCTATAAACAAGTATGTACAATCGACACAAAGACTTTTGGTGTTTATGAGAGTTTTTTCATTTTTTTCTTTTGTTTTTGAGTTTTACTTAGAAAACAAAGAAGATGAAAACTTAAAAAGTGAATGGAAAGGTCTCTTTTTGGATTTCTGATTTCTTCTTTTATTTTTATCTTAAGGAAAGTTTCAAGCTTCTACTGGCATTTTCTCTACTCTAAACACATTGAAACTTGAACCTAAGGATCCAAACATGTTTAATACATTTTAATCCTACTCACTACAATTTTATTTATTTATTTACACTAATTACCTAATTAACACCCTAATTATTGCATTAAAGCAAATAAAAAAACCAATTAATGATTAAAAATCAAATCAAGCCCTAAAAATTCCTCAAAAATGTTGGAATGAAAGAATTAAACATGTTGAACTTCTAGAAACTCATTGAAATCAAAATTAAATATAGGATCATGATCTAAGCATTGAAATCAACTTAGAACACTGTTTAGACAATTTTTAGATCTCATTTTGCTAACAATGAGTTCTAATGGCTATCAAAAATGCTTACAGCTCATCCCAGCTAGTTTACACTCCAAACATGCAATATTCTAACATTAAATCATAGATAGAAATTCATTTGAACTTCAAAACAATGTTAGAAACTATATTAAAACATCAAATCAACACTTAGCCATTCTGAGAAGTCCTTCAACTGTTGTTACTGTCCAAATCAAAATCAAGCCATTCCAACGTCTGCTTTAATCATTCCCAGACTTGTTTAATATAATAAGACTCAGATCCAGATCAAATCTCTTTCAATATCATTCAAGAACTAGTTGAAACAATGATCAATGCTGATTTACAATTTATCTAGAAAACCCAGCATGGCTATATTGACAAAAAGCCTGTCAGATCAATTTTAAAACCTTCACGAAATCATTCAAATGCATCGTGGGAATATCAAATATCCTCTTACGACTTCACCTAGGTCTTTAGAACTCTAATTTGAAGAATCAGGTCTCACATTAACCTATGACTTGGGTGGTGAATCTATAAATCTCAGATTGCATTCAGATCCATTAAAACCCATTCTAAATCATCGCAAATGATCAAAAGAACCTTTGAAACTCCTTGAATATCATATCAAAACTCATTAAGTCCAAAGAACCCGAATTTGATTATCCTTCTTCCACTATTGACAATGTGAAAGGATAGATCAAATCAGGCATTAAAATCAATTAGACATCATGGAAAAGTCTTCATTCAAACCTTTCAGCCATCATTCAACTCCCAAATGGCTAATTAAAACAAATTTGAAATCACATCAAGCTATTACCCGCCTAGGCTTTTGAACTAAGCATGCTATGATGCTATGATCATCTAGGATCCCTGCACACCATTGATTGGTGCTCAAGGGCCCATTGTGATGCTTTAGAACCTAGTAGATCATTGTAAGAACCTCAACTTAGTGCATTGAGTTTCATGGGCTCTTGCTACCTCAGCGACAAAGAAAATAATATCAATGATTAAAATTGGGTGTGAAGAGAACACTTTTTGAAAATGCAATTTGAATAGCTCAAATCCATCGCAAACGATCCAATTAAACTCTTATCAACTCAATTTGACCAATTGCTTCGGATTATAACTCAACTGCATCACAAATTTAATGATTAACAGTAAAAATCAATCTCAATTAAATCCACTAAATTGTATGCAGTTTTGGCATGGGGAAGGGCCTTTGTGATCAAATAAAATGTATGAAAAGCCTTTCAATGGATTTAGCATGCCATGGGACTTGGAAGCTTGAAAGCTCCAGATCTCATAGCAGCACTGGTGGAGGAAGTAGATTGTGAATAAATCAGTGAGGAGAATGCTTGAACGTGATTGTGAAATGTAGAGGAAGGCTTGTGAATTGAGATGGATGGGCAATTTAGCTTCCTTGATTCGAATTGATCAGAAAGGGTGGATCGAGGGAAAAGAATAGCGATCAAGGAATTAAACTATCCTAAGCTAATGCAATTAAACGATTAATTCTAATCTACTCTATCTATTTAAGCTATGCTAACTATGAAAATGCTAAAATCTAATCTAGAAAGTGAAGGGGACCTCAAGACCTATAGCAGGCTGCTACAGATGATAAATAGGGAGGAGATGCTTCCAGTGATGAAAACTCTAGGATGAGGGAGCTTGAAGACATCCTCGGGAGTTACGAAATCCTTAGCGACGTGGATGAATTGGTCAAGAGGAATGTAACCTCTGTCACAGGTCATGAGTGAAGGAAAAGATTAACTGGAAGTGGACGAAATAATCAACTCAATAAAAGGGAGTTGATAGTGTCACAAAGTCGTAGTGGAGCTCTATATATAGGACATAAGGACTCAATGCTACAGGGGAGTGAGGCAAAGGCCATTGACGATCAATGGCCAAAGAGGGATCTAGAGGGCACAAAGTAGGTCAAATTGAAGAGCAGACGGTGGGTAAGATCTAAATGAAGCTGGGAACTAGTGAGCACCGGTGCTAGCCGGTTGATTGAGGTTCAACCATAAGATTGGATCTAAAGTGGGATGAATAGTCGATAATGCACAGGTTCTTCACATTCAGCTGAGGTGTGAACAGCAGGTCTAATGGTAAAATTGCATGCCAAACCCTGTGTGAATTGGTAGAACAATTGAAGAAGAACCCATAAGTCACTACTAGAAATATGGGTTTTGGTCACGGCTATTTGGTGACGGCTTGTAAAACCATCACCAAAAGTAACTTATGGTCACAGTTCCACCCAAAACCGTGACCAAAAAGGTAAGTGAGACTAGATTATATTTTGAACTTTTGGTGACGGTTTTAAACACCGTAACTAAAGCCTTCAGTGACAGTTCCACTTAGAACCGTCACCAAAGACCTCAATCACGGTTTACCTGCAAAACCCTCCCTCACCTCCCTCCAAATTTTTCCCTAAAATTCTCCAACTTTATTAGGGTTTGTTTCCCCACTCCCAATCCACTCCACCAAAGTCAAGATCTAACAAGGGATCGATCCTTCCGCCATGGAGAAGTGAGAGAAGCTGGAGAAAGTGGTGGAGGGCACCTATGGGAAGGTGTACAAGGCCCGTGACAAGGCCACGAGGCTTTTTAGCCCCGTCGAGGACCATGCGAGCAACCTCACCCTCGTGCTCTTGACAGCACCTCGGCGGAGGCAGACGGCGGCTTCGTGGGACCTCCCTAGGAGGCATTCTCAGACGACGATAGACCATTTGGTAGACAGCGCTGGTGCAATCCATGAGCACTCTCCCGCACCAGAAGCCCTTGCTAGGCAGTGGGCTCGACCTACTGAGTCTGGATGGGATGTATCAGCTTTAGCTACAAGCGACGCAGCCCACGATGTTCAACAAGGGAAGCGCGAGTAGCATCGCATTAACCACGGGGTGAGGAAGGCAGGGGATGCTGGCACTACCAGTGCCATCGATGATCGGGGCAAACGGGGAGAACCTATTCTCGGCGTCAGCAATGGTGGCACTTCAAGTGTACGTACAGATGTCTAACATAAAGAACAAGCAGAGGTTGCTGGTGGAGGAGCAGGTGATGTGGCAACAGTACCCCAAGGAGGGGATGTAAGGGGCCGCCTCATTGGAGAAGGTGCAGGCAAACCCCTATGCCTATTACCACCATCAACAGCAGCAGCCACAGCTGAGGTATTAATATCTTCTGTGTATTCAGTTGTACTCTCATTTGCACTCACATGTATTTAGATGACATTTTGTATAATTTCATGATATTTAGTGTACGTTTATGAGAAGTGATGAGTATTGGTATATTCAAACAAGAACTCTAAGTTATATTCCATGCTTAGTGATGAGTATTGGTATTTGTCCTCAAGAAGATCCGCCTCGAGATGGACAAGGAGGGCATCCCCCCACCACTCTTCACGTGATCTCCCTCCTCCAGCTCCTCTCCAGGAGTATCTATGTCATCAAGTTTGTTGATTTTTGTTAAAAAAGGAGGTGCCTTTCTACGCTTTGGTCTCTCCTCCCGTAATGCAACGGGTAATGGTCCGCTCTTGGTGGGTTCTCTTGTTTGCATAGGTTGTGCATAGAGCAGGTGGATAAGAACGGGAAGCCCGTGATATACTTGGTGTTCAAGTAACTTGACACCGACTTCAAGAAGTTCCTCGACCTCCATTGCAAGGGCCCCAACGTGCAGCCTCTACCCCACAAGATCATCCAAGTATTTTATTTTTACTCGAGGGAGGCTAAGATGTGGGTTTCTTTCATGCTACTTGTCAAAAGCTTTCATCTTTCTCTATTAGATCGATAGGTTTAGAATTTTTGGTTCTGTTCTTGATGTTTAGAATTGCTCTTGAGAGATCCAAGAATTGGGAATTTGCAGAAGTTGGTTTGGCTTTGCTTGTCTGCTTGCTTGTGGTTTCACCATTTGCCTTTTTTTTTTGTTACTTGCATGCGGAGGTCGTTTTACCTTTTGATTGTACCAGTGTGGGTTGCTTTCTTTCTCATTGTTGAAAGTTTTCATCTTTTCTCTTAGATTGGGATTTGTGGTTTTATTCTTGATGCTTAAGAGTTGCCATTAGAATTCTAGAATTTGTGGGTATTCCATAACTAATAATCTTTGGTTTCTGCTAAATCATACAAGTGCCTTTGGTTCTATGGTTGTTTGGTCTTTGATGAGGTGATACATTTGTAAGATGTTTGATGTTGAAGTATGTATAAATGGTTCTTATTTATTTAGAGAAGGCTTTTGATGTTGTTACTAGGGAAACCTTGAGGAGATTTTAAGAAGAGTTGGGTGCAAATTTTGCTACATTTCCAACTGTTGATTCCTTTGGAAGTTAAAACCAAGAGTAAATGCCAGGATGGAATGCCAGGATGGAATGTAGTCTTGCCCAATTGGAAGGGAGAGTGAATCATCCTTAATATAGTTGATCTAGACCATCATTCCAGAAAAATCATAGGTTGCTTGATATCAAAGAAGCACAGGTCCTAACTGTCAAGGAGAAGGGCATTTTCCCCTAGAATTTCGAATTTCTTGTTTTACCTTATTTTGTGCTAGGAAATCCTTATTCTTGAGCACCTCTTGGCTGAGATTTTTGCCCCAGTTATTTGCTATAAAAAATGTGATGGGTTATTCAAGTTGTTTTGGATCTTTCTATACATATGATGAAACAATCATAGTGCTTTCAATGCTTGTCAATTAAACTATCTTCATCATGCTTTGCTTTGTACAAGTAGTGTTTTCAACTAGGTGTGAATTGTGTCCTGTTCCTCTATTCCATTACTTATTTTTTTGCCCTTGTGCCTTTGATTGGCCCTTGTGCCTTTGATTTGTAGCTCAACGCACTTGTTAGAATTATTTATTTTTCTTCTGAAATATTGACCTCATGCCCAACAGCATTTGATGGATATCATTCCAAGAGAAGCCCTTCTTTGGAAAATCAAATTGCTCATATCAGCCTAGTCTTATGCTAACTCATGGCTTCATGCAATTACAACCGATGGTTTGATACTGTGCAGGTATGCTATTAATCACTTGTATGCACTAATGTACTTGGTGATCATGCTGTCTGCTGTTATTGGTACTTAATGACCCAATTGTAATGGCACTTTTTATTTCAAAACTTGCAATGGTCTTTCACTTGATGTACAACTGTGGAATATGAAAGAGGTCAAACTGTCTAGAGTGCAGAACTAGAATAAGCATGCATGGCAAGTTACTATGATCTAATAGAATTATTTGATTAATTTGGAGATAGAATCAGTCAAATTGGCATTGGGATGTTATTTGTAATGTAAAAAAAAAATACTTGTGTAAATCATTTCTGCTTTATTCTTGGTAATAATCTTTGTTCATAAAAAATAATAATTAAGAATTCTTTTAAAGAAATGTTGCAAAAGAAGACTAGAGGCATAACACTATGCCTATCTTCTACACATATGATGAAACAATCATAGTGCTTTCAATGAAGTCCCACTCTTGTGATGTAAGTTGAGATTAGATGCCCAGAGATAACATGAGAACCTCTTAGTCTCAACTCTCTATACATGGCGGAGTATTCTGATTTCGGACTCTTAAATTGCTGCAAAATGCATGACCTGACAAATGCAGATGCATAAGCCAGGATAAGCAAGTTAATTATGATTTTGAACATGTGATCACTTAGGTCTAGAGTATGAACGAATAATGACTCACGATACATAGAATTGGGTTGCAAGTGATATAGATTAAGAACTTGTTCTTGCAGAAAAGTCTAATAAGGATGCTTACACGTCCATCTCTTACAGAATAGGGAGACTCTATTGAAGCTTGAGACCCGCATAAGCAATGCTTCTATGGTTAGTCCTTGACAAATAGAATGCATATTTTGTTTGTTGCTCCTCAAAAAATCATGTTTGATGGGCATAAATATGATGAAGTTAACCACGTATTTAATCAACCACTCTAACTGTTTTATGAAATTGGATAGGTGAACCAATAACCTCTAGGAGAGAAGATCCAGATGCATTAACAAATCAGATCAGCCTACTTGTGCTGTAGTTAATCCTCTTAGGCCTCTTGGGCAATTGAATTTTTTATTGTTCTCTGCAAATTACTTATTAAAATAATTTTATTCTTTATAGATATTAACTACTATTAGCTTGGTTTGCTGTGTAGTAAAGTTGCAGCCATGCACTTTTCTTGATTTAAGTCCATGCACTTTTCTTGTTGTGAAATGTAATTTGAAGTGAAACATGAAATGCACTTGAATCAGAGTAGTTACTGCTAGGTAGTAAGACCTCTTGAACACATTTATTATCTTTTTTTAATAGATCTTTGGTCAAGGTTTATAAACCGTGACTAAACGTAATCTTTGATACCTGTTGGTTAATCGTGACCAAAGGGATGCTTTGGTCATGGTGGTGAGGGCTTTGGTCACGGTTTTAGGTGGAACTATGACCAAAGCACCCCGGCTTCAGTGACGATTTTGGGTGGAACCGTCACCGCCGCACGCTTCAGTGACGGTTCCACCTAAAACCGTCACCAAAGCCCCGCACTTCGATGACGGTTCCTCCTAAAACCATCACCAAAACCCTGAACTTCGGTAACGATTTTTGGTCGAACCGTCACCAAAGACTCTTCCGCAATGCAACTTTTCCTGTCGCTAATTGGTGACGGTTATAAGTCATTTGGTCACGATTTTTAACCGTGACCAAAACCCTAATTTGTTGTAGTAAGTAATGGGTTTTCCTTTCAAAAAGGTCCCTACAGCTTTTAAATGAAGATAATGAATAGGTTATGATATCTTAGAAGGACCTAACTGTAAAACATACTTTTCAAAGTCCAGATGAAGTCAAAATGCAATTAGATTTTTATGGCTTGTGTTTCAAACTTCCTAGAAATTATTCCAACAATTAGTTTGTGAATTAGAGCTCATTTTGTTGTTCAATGGTTTTTATTGCTCAACCAATTTGTATTCTTAATACAGATTCTCTTCTGTAGGATCTACTATAGACTATGTGATCTAATGGCTAGGTGCACAAACGAACTCAATGAGGATATAAGTAATAACAAAAAGAACCACAGAAATTGACACAGTATGTATAGTAGCTCCCCACTCACTTGGGTACTCCACTACCTAAGCCTCCCAACTTAGGATTTTTAACTCGATTCCCTCAACCCCGAGGGAATCAATTTACTAAATGAGGTAATTAATGGGTTACCTCAACCCAAGTACAAGAACGAGTTCGTTACAACCCAAACAAAGAGCAAAAGCTCAATACAAAAATAATAGCACTAGTGTAAGAAAGATAAAATCTTTCAACAAAGATTCCTATGCCTCTCAACAATAATTAGAATAATATTACCAAATAGAGACCCTACAAAAGACGTGAATCGCCTTGAAAATGTGTAAGAAAAACACGTCAATGAGTTTGCAAAAGCATAGAGAAATTTGAGAGCTGCAAACTATATCTTCTCTTGAGAAACTGGTGGAAAATATGAAAATTAAGCTCTGGGAATTTCTCTTCTATTTCTTGTGTGCAAACTAAGAGTCCTAGGGTCTTTTTATAGAGTTAGGACTTTAGTAATACGTCTACTAAACGTTAGGCTCTAAATCCTAATGTTCATCTTCTCAAAATTAATTTTCTAGTCGTTCAGATTTGAACCAACGGCTAACTGGTACCGGTACTGAAGTATAGGTACTGGTATTAGCTACTCACTATCTTTCTATAGCTAGCACAAATGAGTCCTGGTACCGGTGCTCATCATGGGTACCGGCACTGTGACCTACCTGTACCAGTACTCATCATGGGTATTGGTACTTGTAAGGTCCAGGCCAGAACTAAGTCTTTAAACTGTGACTATAAGATACCGGTACTCTTGATTAGTACCAATACTTGTTGTTCATAGTTTAACACATAGACTCAAACCTATTGCTTGCATGTACCAATACTGATGAACAGTACCAGTACTTGCTTTCGAATACCTTTATTTAAGTGTAGTACTAATTAGTTCATTAGTCTACTTTAACCACTAAAATAATATCTTTTAAACAATACGTATTTTGAATGATCGTAATGTTAATCCTAATTTATCTCTAATTAATTTTACAATCTAATACTTGATTCTTTGTTAAGAGGCATACATTCTAATAAAGTAAAAAAACAAAACCTAATCTAAAAGGCTAAAGATCGAAGATGATCTTCCTTCTCGTCGCCTTTCCTCCTTGATATCATGCCTCCTTGCCATAATCCAATGTTTGCCTTAATCTTCACCTAAATCTAAAATATCACTTAATTGCAAACATAATATACAATAATTTTGTTAACACCAAAACAAGATGTGGAACAAGGTTCCACCAATCTCCCCCTTTTCGGAGTTGACAAAACTATGTTGCAAATAGATAATTATATGAAGGAAATTTAAACTAGTTAATTCTCTCCCTCAATATATGCTCCCCCTAAAAATGACTAGTTGCTCTTTATTTTTCTCCCCCTTTTTATCAATCATCAAAAAATGAAGGGGTAAAAATTATCATATAAAAAAAATTACCAGTAACAGAATGATTATGGTGGATACCACGCTCCACTAGTCCATCTTTCTTAGTCTTCATGCAATCTATAGAACAGTTGGAGTATTCTGTTGTGTGCCTTAAACACCCACTGTTCACTTTGATCTACTCCTACAAAACAATGTAAAATGTCTTTTCTAGGTACATTTTCTTGTGGGTCCTTTCAGATTAGCACCTTTCAAACCATGAGATTTATAGACCTCTCTTGTGTTAAATCTATAATTCTTGGAATTTTTGACCTTTTGGTACATCCATGCATGCCTAGGTTCACGTGATTTATTTTGTGTATTCTTTTTACTCTGAAATTTTGATTTTAAAGAATCACAAAATTCAATATTTAATCTAGTTGTTGTTTTGAGATTATTTAAGGTTCCCTCAAAATGCTTATAAATATCTTTTAGCTCTACTATTTTTGCATGCAACTAATTATTAGTCTCTTTTGACATTTCTAATTCCATTTCTAAACAAGATTGTCTATTTCTAATGTTTGATAATTATTTAAATATTTATTTTCCATTTTAAACATCTTAGCCTTATGATATAACTCTTCATAGGCTTTTAACAATTCATCACGAGGAAAATCAGAATTTACTTCATTATCTGTGTCTTCAGTAGCGGCTACCAAACAAAGATAAGCAACCTCATTGTCATCCGATTCATCGGAATCGATGTCCATGTTGGAGTCACTATCATCACACGTTGCTTTGAAAGCTCTCCTCTTCTTCTTCTTGACTTCTTTTGTGTCTTTCCTTTTGTCTTCCTTCTTCTTGTTCATGGGGCAATCCTTTCTCAAGTGTCCCTTTTTCTTACACTCATAGCAAACAACATTAGTTGAAATTTTATTAACTTGCTTACCTTGTTTCTTGAGAAATTTCTAGAATTTCCTTGTGAGCATCTCCATCTCTTCATCTTCGGATTCTGAGGTGCTTGAGTCAGAGTCCTTAATTTCTCTAAAAGCGATATGCTTCTTCTTACTCAATATCTTTTCCTCCTTATTTTTCTTCATATTTTCTAGTTGGACTTCATAAGACATAAGGCTTCCAACTAGATCATCCAAGGGGAGAGTGGAGAGGTCATTCGCCTCTTGGATGGCTATAGTCTTTGGAGCCCAATCACTTGTAAGAGATCTTAGGATCTTTCTTACAATCTGTTCTTCCATCAGCTTGACTCCAAGATTCTTTGTGGGGTTCACGATCTCTCCAAATCTTGTGTACATATCTTTGATAATCTCACCTTTCGTCAGCCTGAAACACTCATAGCTTTCAGTTAGAATAGAGATACGGGTTTCTTTGACCTTACTTATTCCTTCGTAAGTGACTTGCAACGTGTTCCATATCTCGTATGCAGACTCGCAAGCCGAGATAAGATTGAACTCCTCCTTTGATAATGCACAATAAAGTGCGTTCATTGCCTTCACGTTTCTCACTATCTTCTTTTGATTCATAGTCAACACTACTCCTTCTTGTTGCTCCAGATCTGAATATTTTTCTTGAATGAGGGTTCAAGACTCCTCATCCATCGCCTTGAGGAAGACTTGCATCCTCCTCTTCCAATACCCATAGTCTATCCCATCAAAATAGGGAGGACGGGTCGATGATTGTCCTTCAGTGCGCCTTGTTGAGAATGATGCCATTGCGAAGAGATTTGTTACGTCTTCTTCACAACTTGCTCTAATACCACCTTTAGGATCTACTATAGACTATGCGATTTGATGGCTATGCACACAAACAAACTCAATGCAAATATTAGTAATAACAAAAAGATTTACACAAATAATTCAAACCACAGAAATTGACAAAGTATGTATAATGGTTCCCCACTCACTTGGATACTCCACTACCTAAGCCTCCCAGCTTAGGATTTTTAACCCAATTCCCCAAACCTCGAGGGAATCAATTTACTAAATGAGGTAATTAACGGGTTACCTCAACCTAAGTACAAGAACGGGTTCGTTACAACCCAAACAAAGAGCAAAAGCACAATACAAAAATAATAACACTAGTGTAAGAAAGATAAAATCTTACAACGAAGATTCCTAAGCCTCTCAACAATAATTAAAATAATATTATCGAATAGAGAGCCTAGAAAAGACGTGAATCACCCTGAAAATGCGTAAGAAAAACACGTCGATGAGTTTGCAAAAGTGTAGAGAAATTTGAGATTTGCAAATTGTTTCTTCTCTTGAGAAACTGGTGGAAAATATGAAAATTAAGCTCTAGGAATTTCTCTTCTATTTCTTGTGTGCAAACTAGTAGTCTTAGGGTCTTTTTATAGAGTTAGGACCTTAGTAATACGTCTACTAGATGTTGGGGTTTAAATCCCAACGTTCATCTTCTCAAAATTAATTTTCTAACCATTCAGATTTGAACCAATGGCAAACTGGTACCGGTACTAAAGTACAGGTACTCGTACTAGCTACTCATTGTCTTTCTGCAGCTAGCATAAATGAGTCCCGGTACTGGTACTCATCATGGTACCGGTATTATTGACTCCCATGCTTGAGACTCATTAGGCACTGTGACCTACCTATACTGGTACTCATCATGGGTACCGTACTTGTAAGGTCCAGGCCAAAATTGAGTCTTCAAACTATGACCATCAGATACTGGTACTCTTGATTAGTACTGGTACTTATTATTCACAGTTTGAGACATAAGCTCAAACCTGTGCCTTGCATGTACCGGTACTTACTTTTTAGTACTTTTATTTAAGTGCAGTAGTAATTAGTTCATTAGTCTGCTTTAACCACTAAAAGAATATCTTTTAAACAATACGTATTTTGAATGATCGTAATGGTAATCCTAATTTATCTCTAATTAATTTTACGATATAATACTTGATTTTTTGTTAAGAGGCATACATTCTAACAAAGTAAAAAACCCTAATCTAAAAGACTAAAGATAGGAGATGATCTTCTTCCTCCTCGTCATCTTTCCTCCTTATTATCATGCCTCCTTGCCATAATCTAATGTTTGCCTTGATCTTCACCTAAATCTAAAATATCACTCAATTGCAAACATTAATATGCAATAATTTTGTTAACACCAAAACAAGATGTGGAACAAGGCTCCAACATCTTCAATTGACCTAATTTCACATTTCTAGCATAAATTGGATGTTTTAGGTCATTTTCCATTAATACCACACCTTACTTTTTTCTGTGAGTTAATATTAGTATTTTGACTTAGTTTCTAGCTTAACTTAGGCTTGTTAGCTATGATGAGGCACACCTCATCAAGGGTCATTTCTGATCTTGAGACCCTAATACACAAACAATTGGAGGAAAATATTTCTTGGGCTTGAAAAATTAGAGAAAAATATTTTTTGTATGCCTAATTGAGTGGTGCTCAGAAGCCATTGATTGCTTTATTTGGGCCACACCACTCGAATCAATTAAAACTAATCCATCATTAGAAGCTACCTAAAATTAGGATCAATTTTTAGGGTTTTGAAATAGGCACCTACATTTGTGAACTTCGAACGCAAATTACTATCACCCATGATTGTACAACTTTGTGTGCCAACACGAACTTGGTTGAACTCATCTAATTCTAAACCCTAAAAGTTGGCCTAACAAGACTTGAACATTAAAAGCTACCCATTTAATTAAGTCTTATTTACAAACTAATTGTTTGACATCCACACACTTTCTAAATTGGTTTAATTGGGAAACTACCCCCCTCATAACCATCATCTAACCTCTTGCATTATAGAACTTAAGCTCTAATTAATTTGATAGATGCGCCAACTTGGTTGGAATTTTTTCCAAGTCAGGATAGACTTGATTGGTTTGTCTATGACCTTGTCTATTTGGGTCAACTGGTGACAAGAAAGGTCAATGCAGTAATGGTATTAACTTTTAGGGTGTCTCGTCATGTGGGTGTCCTAGAGGGTCCCACCTTTCTAGCTAGTCAAGTAATTCAAGGGTCAAGCTAATCTAATTGGGGCTAGTTGGGCTTAGATTAGGTCTAATAGATGCAACCAATAGGGCAAGTCTTGTTTGCACGTACTGTGCACACACATTCTCTCATCTGTTCCTTTTGCATCTCCTCCATTTCTTCCAACAATGTCTGCATGAGATTAGATCCCAAAAACCTCACTTGCTTGGACCACTTGAACCCAAATCCAAAAAAAGGCTTGATTTTGGGACATCTAGATCTAAATTTGACTTTATGGAGAAGCAACCTAATGACCTTAATGCTGACCTTAAGAGATAATTGGAGAAAATGCAAGAACTTCAATAATGGATTATAGAATATCTAAGCCACCCTAAGGAGGGTAAGCCCAAACTCTATGATTTCTATGATCCATCCAACCATCAAGCTAAGGTAAGGGTTAGAATTCCAAATGGAGAATATGAGGTTAAGCCACAGGTGGTGCGTCTGATTAAACATTTTTATAGAAATAATAATGAGGACCCATTATAGCACTTAGAAAATCTGAATACCCTAACTGAGACCATCAAACCCAGGAATGCAAATTTTGAGAATATGATGATGAGGTTATTCCCTCATGGATAAGGCTACATACTAGTATAGGACTATAGGAAGGCCAATTAACACCAGTGCTACACTCAAAAGTGCCTTCCTAAAGAAATTCTTCACAATAGGTCAAACCAATGCCATCAGGAGGGCCATTGCAACTTTTTCACAAAAATCCAAGGAACTTCACGAATCATGGGAAAGACTCATGGAAATTATGAGAAAGTGTCTACATCATGAGGTACTTAATTAATGGTAATTATTCTAGAATTTCTATCATAGGCTAACCGCATAGAATAAGCAATATGTGGATGCTTCTTGTGAAGGCAATTTCTTGAATAAAAATTCGGATAGTGCTTATCAACCATTTGTGGAATTAAGTGAGAACTCCCTGAACCATGCCTCCATGGAGATTTTTGATAGATCTACTCAACCTAGGGCTGCACAGTATGAAATCCAGGATAGCACCGGTAAAGTTGATATGGATGCTTTGTGTGCAAAGATGGAAAGTATAGTCTCTAGAAAGCTAGATCAACACCTATCCCATAATCCGACTTCGACAAGGTCTAATGATCAAGGAGCAACATATGATTTTCTGATCCATTCACAGGCTACCTACACTAGGCAGTTGGTGAATAATCTTGATTTGGCTCCTCCTACAAGCCTAACCGGGACCTTTCATCCTGAGTATTTTGATTCCTACTATCTATCCTTGACCTACGAGGATGTCCAGGCTATCTAGACCAACTGTTAACATGAAATCGTCGATGTTTAAGAAATGCATTATAGTATAGGACAAAATTGCATTAAACACTTAAATTTATAACTCAGAAAAGTTCGAGGTTGAATGCAGGGAGCAATCAGTCAATCAATCTCAAGATCACAATTCTAAGTAAGAGACATAAACAATTGCAATCACAATTGATTCAAGAATGATATATCAAGATTCAAATATCAATGTGCAAAAAATGATGGGTTAAAATGGTGATTTCAATCACCAATTAACCCCTTTTAATTAAGCTCAAGTGTCTCAAATAAATGAACAGTGGATCCAACCAAATATTCCACGTCAACTTAAGTATTTCAATAATGCAACAGTGACTCAGAACCAGCAACAGAGGCAAAGACCTCTCTTTTCCTTCAGGTCTCAGAGGAGAGGCACAAGCACAACACAGTACCAACAGAGGCGAAGGCCTTGCAAATTCTCTAAGTGTAGAGAGCAGCAGAGGGCAAAAACCCCCCTTCTCTCTCTTTTTCTTTCTCTTCTTTCTCTCAGAATCAGGTGAACCAGACCAAACCTGGGTAATCGGGTAAATAGACCAAGGCCCAGACCCACGTGGCGTGAACCACGAGTGAGGGCGTGCATATGCGCATGCATGGGCAGGGACCTCACCCCCAATGTGTGCTAAGGTGAATAGCCATAAACACAAATTCAACTTATGTGCTGTGTGCGTGTTTGTGTTCCACGATGTGCGAGTATCCCACTCGCCTTCATCACTTGCGCAACTGCAGAAGGTTTAGCTTTCAATTGAGGCAGAGGATGACGCTGGCAACCACAATTGGATGCCTGGGGAGGCTTCTGGAGATGGCCTATAGCGCTGGAGGTGACAGCAATGAAGAACATAGCCAGAGCACTGCAGTGGAGGTCGAAGAAGAAGGTCGTGGCGGTGGACGTTCGATGAACACCTAAAAAGGAAAGCACGGCCTCTCAGCCTTGTCAGATAAGCTCAGAAGGGTCGTCGTGCGAAGGCAAGTGCGTCGGTGGTGGTTGTGTGGTGAATGCATGTAGAGTCGGAGAAGGCGTGAGAAGGAGGTGGAGTTCGATGGAGTGCGTTGGTGGATGAAGGTACAAATTAGAAGAGGGATTTTGATGTGAGAGGTGGCGCGGGGTGATTTGGTGGACTATGGAGGCCGGGCGAACTCGCCGGAGTTCTGCCAGCCTTGAAGCAGATGAAGTGTGGGAGGGCGGTGTGGTGGTCGTGAGTGTCTTGTGTGTAGGTGAAAAGAAAATAGAGGGAGAGAAGAAGGAATAGAGACTTAGAGGGGAGGAGATAGGCAGAGGGCTCTGGTTGTGGCTGACTGGAGTCAGAGAAGACGTAGAGACGGCTAAGCGACGACTTTGATTGAAGCAGAGAAACGCCATCCCTTTCACCAGAGAGGTGCACGAGGAAGAGAAGAAGACGGTGGCACCTCCAATTTGATGGTTGGAGGTGAGGAGGAGCAGGACAAAGAAAGGTCACCGGAGTAGAGGTGTTTCGTGGTTGGAGAGGGTTGATTAGGGTATTTTGACTCACCAAAACTTGCTAAGGAGATCGGCCTTGCGACCTAGGTCCTTAAATAGGGCTTAGAATAGCATTCCAAGCTTTGAAATCAAGCTTGGAAGCACGTGGTGCTTGTGTGACAAGGAGACCCACATCTCCCATGCCTTCGCATGGGAGATTGGGAAAGAATTAGAGTCCAAGGACAGGCTTAATTGAAAGAGAATTCCTCATGGAATCTTTGATTGAAATCTGGGACTAATTGATTGAGAAACGAGCGAGAAAATCCCGCTCGAATCTTGCCGAAGATGCTACAGCTATTCCTAATGGCGGCAGGGACCTGGGTGTGAAGAAGATGACAAAGTTAGAGGGGTCCCTACAAGGTTTCAAAAGTTGAGGGGTTCTTGGTAAGAAAAAGAGTCAAAACAGGATTAAAATGTAAATAGGTCAAGATGATCTCTAATTAGGCATAAAGTTTGGTACAAACCTAATTTTGACCCAAGGAATCTGATGGTGAAGTCAGATTTAGGTTTTGACTAAGTTTGATTGGGTAAATTACTTAGAAACCCAAATTAGGGCAACTATCTGGCTGAGACTCTATTTTTGGTCAAAACGGGTTCAGATGGTCAAATCAAGGATGTCAAACCCTAGAGAATATTTTTATATGATTTTTAGAGGTTTTAGATGAATTTTATCCTGAGAAGAACCTCAGTTAATTAAGTAGGGCTATTTTTAGGGTTTCAGATGCCCATTGATTCTTGAAATATGTGAAAACCCATTTTTATCTGCATGGACCAACTTATTAGACATTAATGACTATATGACCTTTAATAAACCCCTGAAGTACCCTGTGACTATTATGTATCTATGATAAGATGGTAAAATTGTAGAAATAACCCTATTTTCATCTTTTCTTCTCAAAATAGAATATTAAGCACTTAGTACCCTCTAAAGGTTATGTAGGAGCTTTTATTGACTTTATCAGACCAAATTAAGCTAGTTATGGCTCATGATGGTACTCCCATCATACCCCCATGCCTATCTTTTGCTAGTCCCTTAGCAAAACTTTATGGACCAAACCAGTTATCTAGGTCGGATGCAACTGTCAAGATGCCCTACTAAGTTGCATCTCTAGGAATCAGTTCTTAATACTAACAATAAGCCTAGAGGTACTCAACTACCAGCCTAAATCCAGACCTGACTAGCTTTTGCCTCAGTCTACCACGAAGGTTTCTAAGGCCCGCAAGAACTAACCTAAGGTGCGTTGGACCCAGCGGTTAATGCACCCGTGCTTGTAACATGGTAAGCCTTGGTTCAGTTTGCTAGTGCATTTTTGTGGAGAGCTTTCTTCCTCTTTTTCTTTTCATTATATTTTTCCTTAGATTCAACTCAGATTGGCCCTAAACACGTTTTGTATCAGATTCCTGGTCCCCACCATCAATCCTCGTAGGGTCCCTGGCAGTCAATGCTTCGAGATAGCATCGCCCATGGCAACCCCTAAAACCCTGGTGATATAGACACATCTATTTAGGTTAAAATACCTATTCATGCATGTTCCTAGGTTTAGATTTGCATTTCATGTTATAAATATTGCGTAACATACATCATTGTGCATTTAGAGTAGTTGTATATATTTTGGGTTAATTAGGTTCATTTTATGGTCAGGAGAGGAGAGGATTTATTTTAGGGCCTCAGATAGACGATCGGACCGTACGAATCTGATTAATACGATGATCGAAGTCTAACGCCTCTGAAATCGTATAGATTGGAGTCCCTTAACATCACATGAAGCCCTAGGAAGATCAATAGCCAGGGGGCAATGCGACATCCATACAGGTTTTGGATGGAAAATCCGACCGTACGAATGGATCTGGAGCGACGATCGCAGTCCGGCATCGTGGGAATCACCCTGATCTGAACACTGTGGCACCCTCTACAAAAGAAAGAAGAATGGACGGCCCAGGTGCTGCCACGTGGTGCCATCCAGGCCACCCAACACCAGCTAACTGTAGCAAAGCCGTAGCCGTGTGCAGCGCACGCGCATAGCCACGGCCGCACGCAGTGCACCGCGCGTGGCAGTAGTGCAACGCATGCCGAGCGCGCGCAAGGTGCGGGGAGCAAGAGCGCGTGAAGCACGCAGCGCCAACGGAGCGCGCCAGCGAGGCAGCTACAAGCGTGGCAAACACAGATCTTCAACGACGCACCTTTAGCGATGCTTGCAGCTGTCACTAATGGTTTGCGCACGCCAGCAAGAGGATTTGATAGGCAGATCTTCAACGATAGCTGCAGCAACGTTTATGGACGTCACTAAAGGCTCGTGCACGCTAGCAAGAACAATTGATGGTTGGATCTTCAGCGACAGCTGCAGCGACACTTGTGGACGTCAGTAAAGACCCAGATACGATTTTTGCCTCTCCTCCACCACTATAAAAGGACCTACACCCCCTCCCTTCCAATCCATCTCTACCTACTCTACTCCCACCTACTCCCAAGCTCTAGCAAGCCTACCAACGCTCCATTAGAGCTTGTTCTGAAGCTCCCAAGGTGCCTATTAGTGTAGCGAACCTCTACCCCACCAAATACTCCTCCATCTTCCCACCTCCCTTCATAGGTCGCCTTGGAGCCGTCCTCTCACCTCCATTCCGGTAGCAGATCAACTCCGTCTTCTCACCTCCATTCCGAAGCTACGTCGAAGCTTTCCTCAACTCGACATCCTCCAGCATCTCACCTCCATCGTCCCGCTTCTCACCTCCTTCATCCGAGCTTCCGCCAGGCGCCGTCGTCTCGCCGAACAGCCGATTCGGGAGATTTTCTCTCACCTCCCTCTCTTTATGCTTTCATAGTTTCTTGTAATTGACATTAAAAGTAATATATATCATATTTGTTCCAGATCTCTATCTTGTGATACGTTTGCTTGATTTCTTTTATTTCAAAAATACAAAAAAATCAAAACCCAAAAATACCAAAAAGAAACAAAATGAAGCGCAGTTTTCAAGTAAAGTAAATGTCACCTCCCTGTGTTCGACCTGGGACTCCCTTGGAGTTTCAGTATAAATTTTATTTGATCGATGTGTTTTGCAACTATGACGACAGGTTACTTGTAACCTCAATTTCTAACATGCGAAACACGCCCAACCATTTTGGCGCCGTTGCCGGGGAGGCAACGGAACTTACTTTATTTTTTTATTGCGTTTCTTTGCATTTACATAGCATTAACCCTACTTGTCTTTGATCTACTATCTTGCAGGTACCCTAACATGGAGATCCAAGTGCGGTAGACAGGAGTAAAGTGCAGGTAGAGTGTTTTGTAAGTGTTCCCCACACCACCCCCATCTTAGTTTTCATTCCATAACCTAATAACTCAAACTCAAATCAACTTAAGTGCTTTTTATAAACC
Organism: Thalassia testudinum; assembly: GCA_037157565.1. Lineage (NCBI taxonomy): Eukaryota > Viridiplantae > Streptophyta > Magnoliopsida > Alismatales > Hydrocharitaceae > Thalassia > Thalassia testudinum. The sequence goes on along the minus strand of JAZHRO010000062.1, from coordinate 16,574,453 downwards.
CTAGGATTGATTTGGTTTTTTGTTTGCCACCTCCACTCACCTCGCCATTCGCATATATAAAAAACTAAAAAAAATATTCTTCTCTTGTGGGATTTAACTAAAAGATACACACTTAACACCCACAACTTCTTACCATAAGGCGCACAATCACTTTGATTCTACCACTTAACTGGGATCTGACCTGTGGACCCGGTACACTTCAACTCAATACACATAAGTGAGTAGAAATCTGAACAGGTTAAGCATTCTTGTGTGCCTTAACTAAGTGGTGCAACAAGCCAATTGATTAAGCTGTTTGGGCTGCACCACTCAATCTAAAATTGATCCATCCAGTAGCTTGCCACTTAGGGTTGATTCTTAGGCTGAACCAGGCACTCCACATTATTTTTTATTTTTAAAGGAACATATCATCACCCGTGCTTTCAAAACATGGAGTGTTCTACTAAACCTTGATTGAACCAACCTAAGAATTAAACCCTAAAACCTACTAAACAAGGTTAAATCCTAAAAGACACATCATCAAATAACCTTGTTTGAGAACCCTGGTTGTGCATGCACACACATTTTAACAGATCATTAAGGGCATAACCCATCTTAAGGGCCCATCACTTTCCAAGAGCACGATCATCCCAAGCCTAACTAAAACTGAGTAGACGTTGGCCTTAAGGATTGATTCTCTCTTTGGGGCTCAGACTGAGATTTTTTTTCGATTAATCTGCTTTTGCTGGTCCATCTGATGTCTAGCTAGGGGAGTACCGTCAAACGACTGCGGCTGGGGGGTACGCTAGGAACAAGAGGTGCAAGCTAAAGGAAGAACCTTCTCCCCAGTCCCTCCTTCTAACTGGTTGGATTGACCGGATAAAAGTAGACTAAATCATTTATAATCTCAAGATGGGTCCTGGGAGTCTGTAAGTCTTTAGGCTACCCACATAAGGACAGGTTTGGTTGATTGTACTGCAGGGCACCTTTCTCTCTTATGTTTTCCCTCCTACTTCACCATGTACCCTTCCACTTCTTACATGCATTTCCCATCCTATCCTCCTACCACCACTTATCCCCAAGATGATTACTATCCCTACTTCACTTGTAATTACCCATCCTCTAGCCGGGATGACTTTGATTGGGGATATGAATACGGACCTCAGGGTCCAGGGCCTAACCCTCGACAACAAGACTATGATTATTATCCTTCCCAGAGTTATAATGATTATGGATCTCCATCCTTTGATGACCAAACCAACCCGATCTACAATCAGGAAGGATATCATGATTATAACACCTGCCCTCCCCAGTATTCCACTGAATATAAGTCGCCACCATCCTTTGAACAACCTAGAATGACCTACTTTCAGGGAGGGACCCGAGACCCTCGACATCTTGACTCCCCTAGATTTAACCTGAACACACCCAAATCTGAACTGAACCAGTCAGTTCAGGTGAGCCAGATCCAGGATAGGGTGTTGGCTAATTTGAGGAACACTATACAACTTTAGAGGCTCAACCAACACTATGCACTGAAGCACTAGAGCCAATGATTGATGAACTTAATAGTTTTCTATTGGATTTGCTCCAATGTGTTAGGGATAGGGACTTGGGTGAGTTTCTTCTTGGGAAATTGTCGAGGTTGAGGATGAAATTTGTGGTTGCACTAGTCAAATCTTGGGATGATTCTCAAGATGAACCCCCTTCAGGAGAGCCAATGTCTGAACCCGCTCAGGTGCCTGTCAGGGGGGATACATTTTCTGAGACTAGGGATGACCAGGATGGGCTAGACCAATCATTTGAGGATGAACCGATTGATTCACCCGAGATCCCTAAGCCAGGGAGCGAGAAAAAATGTCTCCACGGACCATGAAATGACATATGATTTTGAGACATATATAAATGAGGATCATGGATTCTTTGACTCTGAGGGTGAAGAATCTTTTGGTGAAGTCTCACTTGAACTTAAGGAAGAGGATTTTAGTAAGACAAATGGGCTTGAGGAATCTGAAAAACCAGTTGATAGCCCAATTATTGAAGATTTGGATTCGGTTGAGGTTAACTTGGAGGATCCGAATCTTGATGATTCAATCAATGACCCCAGTCCTCATCTACACCCCGAAGAGCTAACTTCTGAGATTTTTGTGCCCAAGTCAATCTTGATCCAGCCATGATTTCTGGACTTGGGAGAATCATATGGGGTGAATAATATGCTAGAGGTCCCGAAGCCTGAGCCCTTGATGTTGGAGGATAGAATTGTTGAAATAAAGATTTGGGAGGCTAATTTTGAGGGAAGTTTGATTTTGGATCTAAGGGTACCTATTGACCTAAAATCACCTACTTTCTATCAGGACCCTTACGATATCTTTCATGTGCAACCCAAGCTCAAAATAACTGATTATTTTTCTGAGCTAGATGTTAAGTGGACAACCGCACCTATTGAACCATCTTTACCCGTTGTTTGACACTTTGGTCTTGGGTTGCACACCACTAAACCGCAGACCCGGCCCCGCAAACACAACAACCTTCGATTCTGGGTGATTTTCATCCAGAACCTAAGAACCACTCTACCCTGGGGCATGGGCCTGCACCAAAATCTCGTCCACATCTGTGGACATCTTCTACAGATGGGTTTCAAGATCAACCTTTTTATTTTGATTCTGACCCGAACTTGTGAATTCTCAATTTCTTCTTTGTATGTATATTATGACTAGCTGAAGGTATTAATCTTAGCGCATGTGTATACACTCTTCTCTCTGCGGAGCTGACCGGATTTTCATGACACTCAGGTGATATCCTGTTTACTTCGCCCTTTTCATGTCTTCATTTTCACAATGAGAACATTGCATCATTTAGGCATGGGGAGGTGGATAATCGATTCCTGAAATCATTATGTTAACTCCGTAGAATTTCTTTTAAAATTAGAAAAAAAGAAAATTTGAAATTTAAAAAAAAACTAAAAAAAAAGAAAGAAATTAGGAAAAGAGCACTTAGGCATTTCGAAGTAATTAACTTTAGGAAAAGATACGAGAGGACCTAAACACTTAGACTCTTTAGGTGTTTGGACTTAATTAACCCAGGTATCCACTCGAATGTAGACCGTCTCGAGTCCTCGCCAATTAAAATTTATTTTAATTTGGTAAATAATTTGGGATAATAAGTATGCGACTTATCAACCCACCCTCTGATTTGGGGGGACATTAAGCCTAAGCATCTGCATACATTTTTTTTTGCACTGACTCACTTTTCGGTGGTTTTTATGGAAATTGGGTAGCTAATGGATCGACTTGGGTGGTATGGCTGGCAAGTTGTCGGTGGTAACAGCTCATCGATCGATTGTCCAGAGTCCAGCCACAAGACCATTTTCGTTGTACTGCCTTTAGGTAAATCTTATATCAGAGAAGCCACCTACTTAGAAAAAAAAAAAAAGAAACACTCAACAAAAAAAAGAAAAAGGAGAAAATAAAAAAATAAATAAAACCATACTTCACCGTACGAGTATGTCTGGCAAGTTATCGGTGGTAACAACTCATCGGCCAATTGTCCAGAACCCAGCTCACAAAAAAATAAATGCACAATAATTCCCAAAACACTTAGGGAAGAAACGGGGAAGTAGAATAAACTAGGGAGATATACACTGGGTTCGCCCTTGTGTTGACCCCATAAATAAAAGAAGTAGGGAGAAAGCTATCGATCGTAAAGATAAACCTTTAGGCAAGGTCACCTAGGGTCGTAGAAACCTGAAGTCCGTCTTAACGGCCGTTTTGTGAGTCTATCACTTTTTCACAAAGATGCTTAGTGCTTAGAGTCCATTTCAAGTCTTGGGCGGGTCGGGTAGTCGTAGAAAGTTATCCCGGAACTCTCAAACTCCAAAAGTACAAAAAAATTTGAAAAGAAGAAAAATAAAATATATATATTCTTCCCCTCTCAAATAAGGCAAGGACTTGGGCGGTCTGCATTCTAGTAGACACTCGAGTACTGTTGAGTCTCCATGGTTTAGGACCTTAGTTGAAATTTTCTATTGTTAATAAATGACTTTGGCCTAAGAGATCTAATCCTAATTTTGATTTTATACATAGCATGTAGTTTAATTTTGCTATGGACTAGCAAAAGATAGGCATGGGGGTACGATATAGACACATCTATTTAGGTTAAAATGCCTATTTATGCATGTTCCTAGTTTTAGATTTGCATCTCATGATATAAATATTGCATAACATGCATAATTGTGCATTTAGAGTAGTTGTATATATTTTGGGTCAATTAGGTTCTTTTTATGGTCAAGAGAGGAGAGGATTTATTTCAGGGCCTCGAATGGATGATCGGACCATACAAATCTAATTAATACGACGATCGAAGTCCAACGCCTCTGAAATCGTCCAGATTGGAGTCCCGTAACATCACATGAAGCCCGAGGAAGATCAACGGTTAGGACGGAAATGCGACATCCATACGGGTTTCGGATGGAAAATCCGACCATACGGATGGATCCAGAGCGACGATCACAGTCTGGCATCGCGAGAATCATCCCGATCTGAGCACCGTGCACCCTCAACAAAAGAAAGAAGAATGGACGACCCAAGTGCTGCACGTGGTGCCATCCAGGCTACCCAACGCCAGCCAACAGCAACAGCACACGCGCACAGCTGCAGCCGCGCGCAGCGCACACGCACAGCCACAGCCACATGCAGCGCACCGCACGCGGCAGCAGCACAGCACATGCCGTGCGTGCATGCAAGGTGGGGGGAGCAAGGGTGCGTGAAGCGTGTAGCCCCAGCGGAGCTTGCCAGCGGGACAACTGCGAGCGGGGCGGGCGCGGATCTTTAGCAACACACCTTTAGTGATGCTTGCAGCTGTCACTAATGGTCTGCGCATGCCAGCAAGAGGATTTAATAGGCGGATCTTCAGCGATAGCTGTCGCGACATTTATGGACGTCACTAAAGGCCTGTGCGCGCTAGCAAGAATAATTGAAGGGCGGATCTTTAGCGATAGCTGCAGCGACGTTTGTGGACGTCAATAAAGACCCAGATACGATTTTTGCCTCTTCTCCACCACTATAAAAAGACCTACACCCCCTCCCTTCCAAGCCATCTCTACCTACTCTACTCCCACCTGCTCCCATGCTCTAGTAAGCCTACCAACGCTCCATTAGAGCTTGTTCTCAAGCTCCCAAGGTGCCTATTAGTGTAGGGAACCTCTGCCCCACCAAATACTCCTCCATCTTCCCACCTCCCTTAATAGGTTGCCTTGGAGCCGTCCTCTCACCTCCATTCCGGTAGCAGATCAACTTTGTCTTCTCACCTACATTCCGGAGCTACGCCAAAGCTTTCCTCAACCCGACATCCTCTAGCATCTCACCTCCATTGTCCCACTCCTCACCTCCTTCTTCTGAGCTTCCACTAGGCGCCGTCCTCTCGCTGAACAGCCAATTTGGGAGATTTCCTCTCACCTCCGTCTCTTTATGCTTTCATAGTTTCTTATAATCGACATTAAAAGTAATATATATCAGATTTGTTCCAGATCTCTATCTTGTGATACGTTTACTTGATTTCTTTTATTTAAAAAACATAAAAAAATATCAAAACCCAAAAATACCAAAAAGAAACAAAACAAAGCATGATTTTCAAGTAAAGTAAACATCACCTCCCTGTGTTTGAATCGGGACTCCCTTGGAGTTTCGGTATAAATTTTATTTGATCGACGTGTTTTGCAACTACGACAACAGGTTACTTGTAACCTCGATTTCTAACACTCAAAACACGCCCGACCACCTGGCTTTCGACACTTCGGGATAGTGCTGCCCATGGCATTTTGTAGCTAAATCCAGACTCTGGCAATCGACATTTCGTGATAAAGCCGCCCATGGCATTTGAAGCAGCACAAGGTGCTTACGTGCCTCCAGTAGGATATTTAGATATCCTAGGAGACAAGTACCGAGGAGACGGTATGTTATTGCGCATCTTCGAGGGGAATTTCCCACCTCTCCACATCGGGAACTCATCCAAAAATCAACTTGTGTTTTCGAGATGCTCCTAATCTAGATCTTAGGACCATTTTCAAAATAGCATAAATGCTTTGGCAAAATTTCATATTTAAGCGCACTGAACCAGACTATGTGTGATTTTTGGGTGCTTAAGTTATCGAGTCCCGCAAACCAGAGGTCAGTTAACGGGGTCGAATACTACCTAAGCCTTAGACCTAATACACAAGCTTTGCATTTTCCTCAACCTCTTGAGGACTAATCCGGATCTTGACAAGTACGTGAGTGTTTAAATCTCAGAACAGATCCAAGAGGCTTAAGGTTGGTATTCACCACTAATTCCTTAAGTTTTAGCCTTCCAGGTTTTAATTCATCATTGACCCAACCTAAAAGTTAGGTAAGTTCCATATTATTTTGAAGGGAATCCATTTTTTTCTTTATCTTTTTTCTCCTTTCTTTTCTTTTCAATTTTTCCTCCCTCCTTTTTCTCATTTTTCTCTCAAATGGACCCTCTCTTTCCTCCTTTTTTTTGTTGTGAAATCCTTTTGTGAGAGTTGATTTTCACGACATTTTGCGCTTTAATACCCCCATGCCTATGATTTGCAATGTCCTCATTGTAAATTTGGTGGGTTCAAATTCAACTTGGATCATACATTAGAACAGGTTCAAAAGGGTGGGTGGATGGGTCGGGGTGATTGTTGCAGACGATTTCAAGCTCTGGTACGTGTACCAGAGGTGGAGTCGGCTGTTCTAATGGAAGAACCCTAAAGTTCAATATGATTTCAGTGAAAATATATGTCAAAAAGATTTCAGGTTTTTCAAAGAGATGACGGGTTGCTTCCCGTTAAGCGCTAAGTTAAACGCCATCAGCTGGGCATAATAAGCTCAGGGAGAAAGGAGATCAAAAGATAACTCAGCCACGTTCAGGTCGATGAGCTCGACGAATGGTTTGAGTCTCTAACCATTCATGACAAAAAGTTCATAATCATGGCTAAGTTCACTAATTTCAACGGCTCCATTTCCAAAGATTTTTCTTACCAAGAAAGGTCCAATCCACTTAGATTTGAGTTTGCCTGGGAAGAGTTTGACTTTGGCATTAAAGAGTAGGACTTTTTGACCAGGGTGGAAAGATTTTCGCACAATGTGCCTGTCATGGAAAGCTTTGACTCGCTCTTTGTAGAAACACAAGTTCTCGTACGCGTCATTGTGTAGTTCCTTGATCTCGCTCACTTACAACCAGCAGTGTATTCCAGCCTTCATCAAATCCAAATTTCACTTCCGTACTGCCCAATAGGCCTTATGCTCCATCTCTACGGGAAGGTGGCATACCTTTCCGTACACTAATTTGAAGGGAGGCATGCCTAATTAGGTCTTCTGAGCAGTCTTATAGGCCCACAAAGCTTCTGGAAGGCGAGTAGACCAGTCCTTCATATTAGGCCGAACAGTGACCTGAATGATCTTCTTAATCTTTTGATTTGACAGTTCAGCCAATCCATTAGTCTGGGGGTGGTAAGGAGTCAAGATATAATGCGACACCCCGTACTTCATCAGGGACTGAAAGTGCACATTGTTGAAATGAGACCCGCCATCGCTGATGATGGCCTTAGGAACCCCAAATCTGGAAAAGATGTTCTCCTGGATGAATCAGAGAACTTTATGTCGTGGGGATAGCTTCGATCCATTTAGTGACATAATTAACAGCGAGCAAGATGTATTCGAAGCCGTTAGATCTGGGAAAGGGTCCCATGAAATCGATTCCCCATATGTCAAAGATTTTGCACACAATTATCAGGTTCAAGGGCATCATATCCCGCGGGCCCATGTTGCCGAGGGTCTAACAACAAGTGCATGCCCTACAATATGTTTGTGCATCTTTGAACATCATGGGCCAGAAGAACTCACACTGGAAAATTTTCGTTGTAGTTTTACGCCTAGACAAATGGCCACTGCATGCCTGGTTGTAACAGAATGAGATCACATCATTGACCTCATCATCAGGAATGCATCTCCGGATCACCTAATCATTGCCAATGTCAAAGAGATACGGTTCCTCCCGAATATAGTACATGGCCTTAGAAATCAGCTTGTCCTACCTAGAAGTCTCCAAATCTAGTGGGACTTTCCCCGTAACCAAGTAGTTAACTATATAAGAAAACCAGGGAAGACTATGAATGACTAGTAAATGTTCGTCTGAAAAATGCTCGGTGATCGAACCAGATGGGTCGATGACTGAAGAAGGAAGACGGGACAAATGGTCAGAAACCTCGTTCTGTTTTCCCACCTTGTCATGAATCTTGAGATCAAATTCTTACAATAGCAAGATCCAACGAATTAATCGAGGTTTCACGTCCTTCTTCGCGAGTAGGTGCCTTACAGCGGTGTGATTTGAGTAAATGATGACACGGGAACCCAGAAGATAAGATCTAAATTTCTCCAGGCCAAATACTGCTGCCAATAGCTATTTCTCAGTAACCGTGTAGTTACGCTGAGCCTCATCCAGTGTCTTGCTGGCGTACTAGATGCCCACAGGTTTCTCGTCAGCTTTCTGCCCAAGCACCGCCCCTACTACATAGTCAGATGCATCACACATGATCTCAAAGGGTAGAGACCAGTCAGAGGATTGTAGAATTGGTGCTTGAGTAACTTGATCATGTAGGCTCTCAAATGCATCAGTGCACTCATCGATGATCTCGAAAGGGCATCCTTCGAGAAAAGATTAGTCAAGGGGTGCACGATTTTTGAGAAATCAAGAATGAAACAAAGGTAAAAACTGACGTACCCCAAAAAAGATTGGATTTCCTTGACCGAGCCAGGCATGGGTAGTTTAGAAATCAAATTAACCTTGGCTCGATCAACTTCGATGTCATTCTCAGTAACAAGGTGACCCAGGACAATTCCCTCGGGAACCATGAAATGGCTCTTTTCCCAGGAAAGAACCAAATTCACGTCGATGCAACACATCAGGATTTGGAAAAGTGTAGGAGGCAATCATAAAAAGATTCCCCAAATATCGATAAGTCGACTAATTGAGGCATGTTTCGCATGTTCAAAATTGGGGTTTGGAGTAACCCGTCATCGTAGCTTGCAAAACGCGTCTATCAGATAAAATTTATAACCGAAACTCGAAAAGTGAGTCCCAGGTCGAACATGAGGAGACGAATGTTTGGTTTTATAAAAATCCACATTTCTCTTTATTTCTTTTTGTCATTTTTATATTTTCTTTTTTTTTTATTTTGTTATCGGGCAAGAGATTAGGTCGATGAAAACCTTATCTACTTGCAAAAGTATAGGAGAGAGAGGGAGAGAGAGAGAGAAACAATCATCTATTTATAAAGAATTGTTTGTTACAACTACAAAAGCGGAAAATCTATACTATGAAAGCGAAAAAGATAGAATGAGGTGAGAGAAATTCCCCTCGATGGTCGCTTGGAGGACGACTCGCTCTGACGTCGCCTGGAGGAAGGTGGTCAGGAGTGGGACGAAGGAGGACGGAGCTGGAGGACAGAGGATGGGGCAGGACGGTGTCGCGGTGAGGATCTTCTTCCTAAAGGGTAATGAGAGGACGGCCATGGGATGCTCCATGAATGGGGATGGGGGGAGGGAAAACTATTTGGTTTTCTACTCTAGTGGAGCATCCCAAGATTGGGACAAGCTCTCTCTAAAGCCTTGGAGGTGGTGAGAGGAAGAAAGGAAGAGATGGTTTGGAATGGTAGTGGGTAGGTATTTTTATAATGGAGGAGGAAGAACAAATTCATATATGGGTCATTACTGACATCTGTAAATGTCGCTACAGATCCGCCCTTTCTGTCACTGAAGATCCACACCTTCAATTCCTTTGCTGGCGCGCACAGGCCTTTAGTGACAGCTACAAGCATCCCTAAAGGCTCGTGTCGCTGAAGATCCGCCCTCCCCACTCCTCATGCCCTGCTGGCACGTATATCGCGCTCCTTATCGAGCGTGTGTGTGCTGGCGTGCGTTGGCTGCTGCTGTGCGTAGCTGCGCTGCCACTTTGCTATGCTCCCACGCGCGCGCGTGCCTTTCTGCTGCGCCGCACCTCAAGTGTTCAGTTGAGGGGGCAACGGGTTTCGAACCCATGCCCTCTCTTTGAGAAGAGCCTTCGCAACCGACAAGCTGCAGCCAAGAAGTGTTGTGAAGATGACTTAAGGGTGCACGTAGAGATGGATGGGTGCTGGCCAGTGTTGGGCGACCTGGATGGTGCCACATGATGCCATCTGGGCCATCCATCTTCTTTCTATTATAGAGGGTACCATGGTGCTCAGATTGAGATGATTCCTACGTTGCTGGACTACGATCGTCGCACTGGATCCATCCGTACGATCGAATTTTACATCCGAAACCCATATGGATGTCACATTGCCCTTTGGCCGTTGATCTTCCTCAGACATCGTGTGATGCTACAGGACTCCAATTTAGATAATTTCAAAGGAGTTAGACTTCGATTGTCATCTTGATCAGATCCGTATGGTCCAATCGTCCATCCAAGGTCCTGAAATAAGTCTTCTTCTCTTCTGACCACAAAAAGGACCTAGTTAACCTAAAATATATACAATTACTCTAAATACAGAATGATGCATGCTATGCGATATTTATAACATGAAATGCAAATCTAATCCTAGGAACATGCATGAATAGGCATTTTAACCTAAAGAGATGTGTCTACATCATGCCCCCATGCCTATCTTTTGCTAGTCCCTAACAAAATTAAACTGCACGCTATGTATAAAAATAGAATTTGGACTCGATCTCTTAGGCCTAAGTTGTTTATTAACAATAGAAATTATCAACTAAGGTCCTAAACTACGAAGACTCAACAGTACCCGAGTGTCTGCCAGAATGCAAACCACCCAAGTCATCGCCTTATTCGAAAAGAGAAGATATAATTTTTTTTCTTTTCTTCATTTTTAATTTTTTTTTGTACTTTTGGAGTTTGAGAGCTCCGGGATAACTTTTTACGGCTACCCGACCTGCCTAAGACTAGAAAAGGGCTCTAAGTGCTAAGCATCTAATCAAAAGAGTGAAAGACACACTCGGTGGACGTTAAGACGAACTTCAGGTTTCTACGGCCCTAGGTGACCTTGCCTAAAGGTTTATCTTTTCGATTGGTAGCTTTCTTTCTACTTCTTTTATTTATGGGATCAACACAAGGGTGAACCCAATGTATATCTCCCCGGTTTATCCTGCTTCCCCGCTTCTTCCCTACGTATTTTGGGAATTATTGTGTATTTTTGTGAGCTAAGCTCTGGACAACCGGCCAATGCGCTGTTACCCACGACCACTTGCCAACCATACTCATACAGTGAAGTGTGGCTTTATTATTTTCTTTTTTTCATTTTCTCCTTTTTCTTTTTTTCTTTCTTTTAGGGTGCTTCTTTTTCTCTCTTTTTTTTAAGTAGGTAGCTTCCCTGATCTAGGATTTATCTAAAGGAAGTACAAAGAAAATGGTCTTGTGGCTGGGCTCTGGACAACCAACCAATGAGCTATTACCCACAGCAACTTGCCAGCCATACTACCCTAGTCAGTTCATTAGCTACCCAATTTCCTTAAAAACCACCGGAAAGTGAGTCAGTGCGAATAGTGTGTAGAAGCTTAGACTTAAAATCCCCTAAAATCAAAGGGTGGGTTGATAAGTCGCATACTTATCATCCCAAATTATTGACCAATTAAAATAGATTACTTGCCGACGACTCAAGACTAAGCCCACATTCAAGTGGACACCCGGGCTAATTAAGCCCAAAGACCTGAAGTGTCTATGTATTCAAGTCCTACCATATCATTTCCTAAAGTTAATAACTTCCAAAAGCCTAAGTTATCTTCTCTTAATTTTTTTTTTGGCTTTTTGAATTTTCAAAAGGTTTTTTTTTAAGAAAATAAAAGAAATTCTACAGAGCTAATGAAATAATTTCAGGATTAAGTATCCACCCCCCCATGCCTAAATGATGCAATGTCCTCATTGTAAAAATAAAGACATGAAAAGGGTAGAGTAAACAAAATATCACCTAAATTTCATGACAACCCAGTCATCTCCGTAGAGAGAAGAGAGTATACACACGCGTTAAGTTTAATGCCTTTAGCTAGGCATAAAATACACACAAAGAAGAATTTGGAAATTCACAAGTACGGGTCAGAATCAAAATCAAAAGGTTGATCCTAAAACCCGTCAGCAGAAGATGTCCACAGATGTGGACCAAGTTATGATGCAGACCCATGCCCCAGGGTCGAGTGGTTCTCAAGTTCTGGATAAAAATCACGTAGAATCGAAGATTGTTGAGCTTGCAGGGCTAGGCCTATGGTTTTGCGGTGTGCAACCTAAGACCAAAGTGTCAGACAACACGTAAAGATGGTTCAATAGGTGCAGATGTCCTCTTAACATTCAGCTCTGAAAAATAGTCAATTATTTCAATCTTAGGATGCACGTGAAATATATCATAAAGGTCCTGGTAGAAAGTAGGTTGTTTTAGGTCAACAAGAACCCTCAGATCCAAAATCAAAGTTCCCTCAGAATTAGCCTCCCAAATTTTTATTTCAACAATTCTATCCTCCAACATCAAAAGTTCAGGCTCTAGGACCTCTAGCATACCACTCACCCAATAAGATTTACCCAAGTCTAGAAATCATGGCTGACTCAGAATTAACTTGGGTATAATGATTTCCAAATCAAAATCAATCCCTTTGAGGTGCGGTTGAGGAATGGGGCTATTGATTGAATCTTTTAGTAAATGAGGATTCGAATCCTCCAAGTTAGCCCCAAGAGAATCCAAATCTTCAATAATTGAGCTATCAAATGGCTCGTCAAATTCCTCAAGCCCATTAGTCTCACTAAAATCATCTTCCTTACGCTCAAGTGAGACTTCACTAAGAGATTCTTCACCCTCAGAGTCAAAGAATTCATGATCCTCATTTATATATGTCTCAAAATCATTTATCATTTCCTCGTTCAAAGAGACATATTTTTCCTCGCTCCTTGTCTCGGGGATCTCAGGTGAATCAATCGATTCATTCTCAATGGGTTGCTCTAGCCCAACCTGGTCATCCCTAGTCTCAGAAAATGTATCCCCCCCGACAGGTGCCTGAGCGGGTTCAGACATTGGCTCTCCTGAAGGGGGTTCATCTTGAGAATCATCTCAAGATTTGACTAGGGCAACCACAAATTTCATCCTCAACTTTAACAACTTCCCAAGTAGAAACTCACCCAGGCCCCTATCCCTAACATTTTGGAGCAAATCCAATAAAGAGCTATTCAGCTCATCAATCATTTTTATCATAGGCTCCAATGCTTCAGAGCATGGTATTGGCTAGGCTTCTAAAGATTGTATGGTGCTCCTCAAGTTAGCCAACACCCTATCTTGGATCTGGTTCACCTGAACCAAATGGTTCGATTCAGGTTTGGGTGGGTTTGAGTTAAATCTAGGGGAGTTAAGATATCGAGGTTCTTGGGTCCCTCCCTGAAAGTAGGTCGTTCTAGGTTGTTCAAAGGATGGTGGCGACCTATATTCAGTGGAATACTGGGGAGGGTAGGTGTTATAATCATTATATCCTTCCTGATTGTAGATCAAGTTGGTTTGGTCATCAAAGGATGGAGAACTATAATCATTGTAGCTCTAGGAAGGATAGTAATCATAGTCTTATTGTCCAAGGTTAGACCCTGGACACTGAGGTCTGGATTCATACCCCCAATCAAAGTTATCCCAGCTGAAAATCAGAAGAGAGAAAGGACCCTTACAGTACAAGCAATCAACCCTATCCTTAGGTGGGTTACCCTAAAGACCTACAGACTCCCAGGACTCATCTTAAGATTATAAACGATTTGGTCTACTTTTATCTGGTCAATCCAACTAGTTAGAAGGAGGGACTGGGGAGAAGGTTCTTCCTTTGGCTTATGCCTCCGGTTCCTAGTGTACCCCGCAGCCGCGGTCGCTTGATGCTACTCCCCTAGCTAGACATCAGATGGACCAGCAGAAGTAGATTAATTGAAAAAAAATCTCAGTCTAAGCCCCAAAAAGCAAATCAATCCTTAAGGCCAACATCTATTCAGTTTTAATTAGGCTTGGGATGATTGTGCTCCTAGAATGTGATGGGTCCTTTAGATGGGTTGTGCCCTTAATGATTAATCCAAATGTGTGTGCGTGCACAACCAGGGTATACAAACAAGGTTATTTGATGATGTGTCATTTAGGGTTTAACCTTGTTTAGTATCTTTTAGGGTTTAACTTTTAGGTTCGTTCAATCAAGTTTAGGAGAACACTCCAAGTTTTGCAAGCACTGGTGATGATATATTCCTTTAGAAATCGTAAAAAAATGTGGAGTTCTTGGTTCAGCGCTAAAACTCAACCCTAAGTGGCAAGCTACTGATGAATCACTTTTATCTTAAGTGGTGCAACACAAACAATTCAATCAATTGGCTTGTTGCACCACTTGATTAAGGCACACAAGATGTTTAACCTATTCAGATTTCTACTCACTTATGTGTATTGAGTTGAAGTGTACTGGCTCCACAGGTCAGATCCCGGTTAAGTGGTAGAATCAAAATGATTGTGCACCTTAGGATAAGAAGTTGTAGGTGTTAAGTGTGTAGCTTTCAGTTAAATCCCACAAGAGAAGAATATTTTTTTATTTTTTATATATGTGGGTGGGTGGGGTGAGTGGAGTGACAATCAAACAACTAAAATCTACCCTAGGGTTTATGCAAGCACCTAAGTTGATTTGGGTTTGAGTTATTAGGTTATGGAATGAAAACTACGGTAGGGGTGGTGGGGACAAATTAACAAAACTCTTTAACCACACTTTACACCGATCTATCCGCTTTGACATGCCTTGGAAAGGTACTTGTAATCACAGAAAGAAAGGAGCAAAGTGAGCTAAAAAGTTAAGTAAGGCAGAAAAATGCGAGAAAAACCAAAGAGCGTTGCCTCCCTGGCAACTACGCCAAAATGATCGAGGTGTGTTTCACATGTTCAAAATCAGAGAAACCCAACATCGTAGCTCGCAAAATGCGTCTATCAGATAAAATTTACAACCAAAACTCGAAAAGTGAGTCCCGAGTCGAACACGTGGAGGCAAACATTTTGTTTTATAAAAATCCGCATTTCACTTTATTTCTTTTTGTTGTTTTTATCTTTTCTAATTTTTTTTGGTATTTTTACCAGGTAAGAGATTAGGTCGATGAAAACTTTATCTACTTGCAAAAATATAAGAGAGAGAGGGAGAGAGAGAGAGAAACAATCATCTATTTATAAAGAATTATTTGTTACAACTACGAAAGCGAAAAAGAGAGAAAGAGGTGAGAGAAATCCCCTTCGACGGTCGCTTGGAGGACGACTCGCTCTGACGTCGCCTGGAGTAAGGTGGTGAGGAGCAGGATGATGGAGGATGGAGCTGGAGGATGGAGGATGGGGCAAGACAGCATCGTGGCGAGGATCTTCTTCCCGAAGGATGGTGAGAGGACGGCCACGGGATGCTCCATGAATGGGGATGAGGGGAGGGAAAACTATTTGGTTTTCTACTCTAGAGGAGCATCTTGGGCTTGGGACAAGCTCTCTCAGTAGAAAGTAGTAAAGATAGATGGAGATGAGAAGAATCCCACTTGACGGTCACTTGGAGGATGACTTGCTCTGACGTCTCCTGGAAGAAGGTGGTGAGAAGCGAGACGAAGGACGGCAGTAGAGGAAGGAGGACGGGACGGGATGTCATCGCGACAAGGATCTACTTCCCGAAGGGCAGTGAGAGGATGGTTACGGGATGCTCCACAAATGGGGAAGAGGGGAGGGAAAACTATTTGATTTTCTACTCAAGAAGAGCATCTCGGGCTTGGGACAAGCTCTCTCTAGATCCTTAGAGGTGGTGAGAGGAAGAAATGAAGAGATTGTTTGGAATGGTGGTGGGTAGGTCCTTTACAGTGGAGGAGGAAGAACAAATTCGTATATGGGTCATTATTGACATCTGTAAACATCGCTACAGATCTGCCCTTTCTGTCGCTGAAGATTCGCACCTTCAATTCTTTTGCTTGCGTGCACGAGCCATTAGTGACAGCTGCAAGCGTCACTCAAGGCCCACGTTGCTGAAGATCCGCCCTCCCTGTTGCTCACGCCCCGCTAGCACACGCATTGCACTCCTTGTCGAGTGCGAGTGTGTTGGTTGCGTTGGCTACTGCTGCACGCAGCTGCGCTACCGTGCACTGCCGTTTTACTGCGCTCCCGTGCTCGTGCGTGCCTTACTGCTGCATCGCGCCTCAAGTGTTCAATTGAGGGGGCAACGGGTTTCGAACCTGTGCCCTCTCTTTGAGAGGAGCCTTCACAACCGACATGCTGCAGCCAAGAAGTGGCGTGAAGATGACTTAAGGGTGCACGCGAAGATGGATCCTCAACCATTAGATCAAGATCCAATGGCTGAAAATGGGTGATGCCTTAATGAAGAGTGGGTGCTGGCCGATTTTGGGCGGCCTGGATGGCGCCACGTGGTGCCAACTGGGCCATCCATCTTTTTTCTATTACAGAGGGTGCCACAGTGCTCAGATCGAGATGATTCCTACATTGCCGGATTGCGATCGTCGCACCGGATCCATCCATACCATCGGATTTTCCATCCAAAATCCATATGGATGTCGCATTGGCCCCCTAGCCATTGATCTTCCGCGGACTTTGTGTGATGCTACAGGACTCCAATCTAGACGATTTCAGAGGTGTTAGACTCAGATTGTCGTCCTGATTAAATCTGTATGGTCCGATTGTCCATTCGAGGCCTTGAAATAAGTCTTCTTATCTCCTAACCATAAAAGGGACCAAATTAACCTAAAATATATACAACTACTCTAAATGCAGAATGATGCATGCTATGCGATATTTATAACATGAAATGTAAATTTAAGTCTAAGAACACGTATGAATAGGCATTTTAACCTAAATAGATGTCTACATCATCGACCATGAAG
Organism: Thalassia testudinum; assembly: GCA_037157565.1. NCBI lineage: Eukaryota > Viridiplantae > Streptophyta > Magnoliopsida > Alismatales > Hydrocharitaceae > Thalassia > Thalassia testudinum. The sequence continues at coordinate 16,557,545 of JAZHRO010000062.1, read as the reverse complement.
ACTTCAAGGTATTCACCTACCATATCTGAGAATCTGGCAAGCATGCACCGTTAAAAGGTAGCAGGTGCATTTCAGAGACCGAAAGGCATCCTATGGAATTCGTATGTCCCATAGCGGTAGGTGAAGGTGGTCTTCTCTTGGTCCTCAGGATGGATTGCCACCTAATTATAAGCGGAGTACCCATCCAAAAAGTAGAAGAATCGATTTCCTGCTAGTTTCTCGAGGATCTGATCAATGAATGATAGTGAGAAATGATCCTTCTTCGTGGAGGCATTCAATCTTTTGTAATCAATGTAGACTCTCCACGAGTTCATTATACGGGTTGGCATGGTCTTTCTGGTTTTAGTCGTGATCACGGTGAGTCCTGCCTTCTTAGGCACAACCTGGTTTGGACTCACCCACCGACTGTCGGAGATCGGGTAGATGATACCTGCATCTAACCACTTGATGATCTCCTTTTTCACAACCTCCTGTAGATTAGAATTCAGACGTCTCTGCATTTCACGAGATGGTCATGCACCCTCTTCGATGTAAATGCAATGTGTGTAATATGAAGGTTAATGCCAGTCAGATCATTGAGAGTCCAACCAATGGCTCTCCGATGCTGCTAAAGGACAGATATCAGACATGTTTCCCTATCAGAGGTAAGGTGAGAATTGATCATCACAGGAAATGTCTGATCGAAACCCAAAAAGATGTACTTCAGAGGATAGGGAAGGGGCTTTAGTTCCATAACGGGATTATCAGCAGCAGGTAGGCAGGTCGGGATGGGCCTAAGAAGAAAAGGTGGGAGCTGTGGGTGGGTCTAGATCGGTGCTCGGCTCCACTATCTGCGAGGTATGATCTGCTTGGGGCTGAGGATCAGGGATAATCGGGTCATCCTCGGGAAACGTGTCCTCAATCACATAACTGATGTCAGATACTTGTTTCACTACCTCGCAGTTCATTCCCTTCTGGGTCTTAAATATATCAATTTTTTTAAACAAAAAAATATATATAAATATATCAATTTTTAGCATCTTGTTCCCGAATTTCAATTCAATCTAGCCCTCCTCTCAATTAATGTCCGCCCTAGCTGTCTCTAAGAACGGTCTTCCTAATATAATTGATGTATTCTTCAGGTTCTCAGGAGTCTGCATATCCAACATGATGAAGTCCATAGGAAAGTAGAAATCGTGGATCCAAACCAGAACATCCTCGAGAACTCCTCTAGGTGACTTGATCGATCGGTCAGCTAACTGTAAAGTCACCTTAGTCGATTTTAGTTTAGTCTCCTCGAAATGATCTAGTAGGGACGTAGGGATCAAATTGATGGAAGCTCCTAAGTCTAAAAGGGCTTTGTCAAATTCTAAATCACTGATTTTGCATGAAATCAGAAGGGTACTAGGGTCTTTTGCCTTAGGCAAGAGTCTACTCAAAATGATGGAGCTGGCTTGCTCCGATAGTACGATTGGATTCCCACCTTTGGTTCGCTGCTTATGCTTAGGTGTACATACGTCCTTCAGAAATCTCGCATAAGCCGGTACGTGGCGAATTGCATCCATCAACAGGATGTTTATTTAGACTTGCTCAAAGAGCTTGACCAAGTCCTCCTCAAGAGCCACAGGTTTGGGTTTCCTTTTTCCTTTGGTCAAGGCCTTTGGAAATGGAACCTCTGCAGGTTCCTCTAGAATTGGTCTAAGTTCTTGATCTGGGACAAGGGTATCTTAGGAGACCAACCTAGGGTTTAGGTTTGAACTACCAGGCTAAGAATGGCTCAGGTAAGGTGGGTCCTGAGTTGTTTTGCCACTACAGGTGGTAACAGAATTCAGTCCCGCCTAGTTCTGGGTCGTGGTAGGCAAAAGAGGTGGTTGCTGCTGATAACCCACGTATGATGTCGAAGCCTCCATTTCGTCGGGTGATGAAGCAAAAGGGGCCTGATAGACATAGTGAGCCTTGCCCTAAGTCAGTTTCATAACACGCCTCTGGTTCGGCATGTTATTTAGATTGGGCAGAGGTTGCGAAGGGAGTGCAGCAGGTTGGTGAGGATTTGCCATCTGGGCGAGTTGATTGCGAACCTCTGTGATCTCATCTTTGTGTTGTTTTTGCATAGCTGCATTCATCTTCTGAATGTCAGCCAGAGTCCAAAGGATAACAGTCATTTGATCTTCTCAAGTTGGCCCAGTTTGGTAAGTCTGGTTGGGTCGAGGCTAAGGCGGCTGATATGGACGAGAAACTTGTGGTCAAGGCTGATATTGAGGTCTTTGATTTTGATTGTTCCCTGACCACATGAAATTAGGATGATTATGCCATCCAAGGTTGTAGGTGTTTGAGAAAGGATCGTTTGGATGGCGTTGTGGTTCTCGCAGGTCTGAGGAACCTCGGAGAAATCAGAAGATGAGGGTACAAAGTTCCCCCAATAAGAGTAAGGGAATCTAGAGTTTCCTCTGAACCCTAGATCAGACAGGGGTGGGTATGGATCCATCCCCTGAGAAGATTGGTGGTAGATGTTATGCACAGCCTCCCTCCCTGAGGGTGGTTGTGTGAACGGGTTTTGCAGAGAGGTGGTTCGCTGCATATGTTGAGTCAGCTCATCCACCATCTTCTCAATGATTGAGACCTTGCCCAGGCAACTGGCCATTAACTCCAAGTTGACAGAAGAGGACAAGCCTTGCGTCTCATGTGATTCATGCAAATTCGTCAATGCACGGGCCTTCATCTGGTCGAACAAGCCCATAGATTCATTATTGATGGAGTTCTCTCGCACATGTTCTCGAGAATCTCCCACATGGTGTCTTCGTGTTGACCCATGATGTTTCCTCTACAGGTCGCATTGACGAACAATCGAATATCCTCACGGAGTCCTTGGTGAAAAGATTGGACTCGTTCCTATTTAGGAACTCCGTGGTGGGGGCACTTTCGCATGAGATCCAGAAAGTGATCCTATTGGATCGAAAAATCGTCGCAAATAGATTTGAGTTTAGAAAACCCATCGTTGTAGTATGATTTGCAAAGAAAAATCATCAACAAATAAATTTTACCGAAACTCAAAAAGAATTCTAGGTCGAACACAGGGAGGCTACGTCAATTTGAAATCCGTGATTATATTTTTTTGTTGTTTTTGTTTAGAAAGCGAGATAATCACAATGAATTCGATATTAACAAAAAGAGAGAGAGAACAAACACTTTATAAAATAGATAATGTTTTTACAGCTAGAAAGCGGGAAATATTACAACTAGAAAGCAATAAAATCTACTCTAGAAAGCAGTAAAGAGAAAGGAGGTGAGAATTTATCCTCCTCGATGGCTGCTTGGATGACTAGCAAGACGAGGCGACGCCTGGAAGATGGAGGGTGAAGATGAAAGACAAAGAATGAAGCGGGAAGAACCCAAGGCGAGGCAGGGTGTCGTCGTCATGGGATCCACTTCCGGAATGCGGGTGAGAAACTTTGATTTTAACTCTAAAGAGGCATCCCGGGTTTGGCACAAGCTTCTTTAGAGCTTTGAAGAGGGAGAGAGGTGAAGGGATGAGAAATTCAAGTGGTAGGGGTCTCCTTTTATAGTTGTAGGGATTGAGAGCAATTTGGTCATTTCATGCTTAAAAATAATAATTCAGGGTCATTAGTGACAGATTTAAGCGTCACTAAAGCCCTTGAACTTGGGCGTAGGTCACGCACACATGCCGCCCCATCCTCATCCACGCTGAAATATGCCCGTGCACGTCCACCCAACCTCAGCCGTCCGATCTTCCGATCGACAGCCAAGGTTGCATCGCGCCATGCCTTCATAATGCCCCGCCTCCGTACGATGGCACGTGCATAGGCACATCTAATCGCACGTGCTGCACTCCTCGCATCTGGGAATGCCATGTGGCGCTCCTGCCACCGCCCGATGTGCATCACACGGCCCAATTTGATCGCACCTGCTTGCACCCTCGATTGAAGGCGGGGTGGGGGTCGATCTCGCGACCTGTGCTTCGCCCACAAGCGTGCGACCAACATGCCACACCCCCCTTTGTGTCACGCAGAGGAATTAAGCACTGGCCCTACTCAGCCGTTGGATCTCGATCTAACGGCTGAGATCGTCCTTGGGTCCTTGGGTCGGCTAGGTGGCTGGGATGGCACCACGTGGCACCATCTTAGCCGTCCATCTTCTATGTCTTGCATATGGTGCCACGGATGTCCGATTGGATCAATTTTTGCACCGTTGGGCTGCAATCGTCAATTCGAACCCATCCATACAGTCGGATTTGTCATATGATGTATGGATTTACACCATCTTGGCCCCTTGACCTATGATCTTTCTCAGACTGCATCTGATGCTACGAAAGTCCGATCGGGGTGATCTTGGAGACGTTGAACTCCGATCATCGCTCTGATCAGATTCGTACGGTTGGATCTTCAATCCGAGGCCCTGATTAAATGTCTCCCTATCATCTGACCATAAAAAGGAGAAATTAACCTAAAATTTATTCAATCTAACCTAAATGCATAATGATGCATGTTATGCAATATTTATAATGTATGATGCAACTATATGCCTAAGAACATACATAAATAGACAGTTCATGTGATATAAACATGTTTACATCACACCCCCATGCCTATCTTTTGCTAGTCCCTAGGAAAAACTATATGCTATTTATAAAAGAATTAGGTCGAATTTCTTCGGCAAAAGTTATTCTTCAACACTAGGAGATTTTTACTAAGGACCTGAACTACAAAGACACAACAACACCTAGGTGTCTACCAAAATGCAAACCACCTCAAGCCCTCGCCTTATTCAAAGAAGGATCTTTTTCTTCTTTTCTTCTTTTCTAATTTTTTTGGATTTTTGAGTTTAGGGTTTCGGAGCAGCTTTTTACAGCCACTCAACCCACCCAAGACTTGAAGAAAACCCTATGTTCTAAGCATCTTTATGTGTGAAATGTGATAGACTCACTAATCGGCGATTAGAGCAGACCTCAATTTTCTATGCCCCCAGGTACCTTGAAAAGAAATTATGCCTAAGGGTGTATCTATTCGACTGGTAGCTTTCTCCCTATTTTTATTTTTATGGGATCAACACAAGGGTGAACCCAGTGTATATCTCCTTAGGTTATTCTACTTCTCCGCTTCTTCCTATGTGTTTTTGAATTGTACGTGCATTTCTTCAGCTGGGTTTCGAACAACCTACCAATGGGCTATTACCCACGATAACTTGCTAACCATACTCGTGCGGTGGAGTGTGTTTTATTTCTTTTTTTTCTTTTCTCCTTTTATATTTTTTTTTCTTCTTTTTTTTCTTTTTGGATATTTTTCTATTTTTTCTTTTTTTCTAAGTAGGTGGATTCCTTGATCTAGGATTTACCTAAAGGCAGTAGGAAAAGAATGGTCGTGTGACTTGGCTCTAGACAACCTACCAATGAGCTATTACCCATGATAACTTACGAGCCATACCACCCTAGAAGATTCATTAGCTATCCAATTTTCATTAACAACATCGAAAAGCAAGTCAGTGCAAATAGTGTGTAGATGCTTAGACTTAAAATCCCCTCAAATCAGAAGGCGGGTTGATAAGGCGTGTACTTATCACCCCAACTTATTTAACCAAATTGAAGTAAATTCAGAATGGTGAGGACTCAACAAACAAGGCCACATTTAAGTGCACACTCGGGCTGATTAAGCCCGAAGACTTGAAGGGTCTAAGTGTTCAAATCCTACTGTATTATTCCCTAAGGTTGAAAAATCCTAATGGCCAATTATTATTTCCTAATTCAATTGTTTTTAATAAAGAGAAAAAAAGTAGAATTTACAAGAGCTAACAATATGATTCAGAAATGAATCCATCCCCTATGCCTAGCTGATGCAATGTCCTCAACGAAAATAAAATGCATGAGAAGCAGGGTAGAATGAAGAAAATATCACCTATATTCCATGATGCTTGGGTCAGCTCTGAGTTAGACTGCACAAGTGCTGAGTTTAATGCCATCAGCTAGGCGAGGTCCAGCCAAAGAAATCACATTAAGGTTAAAGCAACCTTATCGGAGACGGGTTCTAGAATAAGACGGTCAACATAAGGTTTCAGACGTTGTCCGTTGACCTTAAAAGAATTACCTGTCTTTGGGTCAGAGATCTCAACGGCTCCATTGGGAAATATTCGATCAATGATGAATGGGCCATCCCACTTTGACCTAAGCTTACCGGGAAAGAGCTTAAGTCGAGAATAAAAGTGCCAGACCTTCTAGTTCGACTCAAAGCTCTTGCGGGAAATCAATTAGTCACGAAGAGCTTTGGTCCGAGCCTTATAAATCTTGCAATTCTCATACGCATTGTTTCTAAGCTCCTCCAACTCAGATAGTTGGAGCTTCCTGATCTTTCTAGCTAAACTTAGATCAAAGTTGCATTTCTTGATCGCCCAAAATGCCCGATGTTCAATCTCTATGGGTAAATGGCATGCCTTTCCATACACTAAATGAAATGGTGGCATGCTGATAGGTGTTTTGTACGTTGTACGGTAGGCCCAGAGAGCGTCCTCAAGCTTTTGAGTCCAATCTTTTCAATCAAGCCTAACCGTCTTCTACAGCATGTTCTTGATCTCCTGATTGGAGATCTCGGCCTGTTTGTTCATCTGAGGGTGATAAGGTGTGGAGATTCTGTGATTTACCCCATATTTTGCTAGTAAACTATGGAACTGTGCATTTTTGAAGTGAGTACCACCATCGCTAATGATAGCCCTCGGAATCCCAGACTGACTGAAGATGTTCTTCTTGACAAAATCATTGATCACCTTGTGGTCGTTGGTTCGGGTGGGAATAGCCTCGATCCACTTGGACACGTAATCAACAGCAACAAGAATGTACTGGTGTCCAAATGAAGGGAGGAAGGGTCCCATGAAATCGATGCCCTAAATGTCGAAGATTTCGACGAGAAGGTTGGGTTTAGCGGCATCATATCTCTCTTGGTTATGCTCCCAAGTGCCTGGCATCGGGAACCTGACCTCGAGAATTCCTGGGCATCCTTGAATAAAGATGGCCAATAGAATCTAGATTGCAATATTTTTGCAGCCGTCTTTTTCCCGGAGAAATGTCCACCACACGCAGATGCATGGAAGAGCTCAAGTATACTTTGGAATTCATTCTCCGAAACACATCAGCGAATAATCTAATCAGAGCCAATGCGATATAGTTTATGGTCCTCCCAGAAGTAATATTTGGCCTCAGATTTGAGTCTATCTCATTGTTGCTTGGTCCAATCCTGAGGGATTTAACCAACGGCCAAATAGTTTACTATGTCCACAAACCACGAGGTTTGGACACTTGACACTGCAAGAATAGCCTCGTCCAAAAAGTCATCAGCAATCAGAATATCCGGACGAGGAGAATCACTTAGAAGTCTCGAAAGATGATCTGCCACCACATTCTGTACCCCGGATTTATCTTTGATTTCAAGATCGAATTCTTGAAGCAAAAGAATCCATCGAATGAGCCAAGGTTTGGCAACCTTTTTGACCAAGAAATGTCTCAAGGTCGAGTGGTCGGTGTAAATTATGATGTGAGACCCTAAGAGATAAGACCTAAATTTCTCCAAAGCAAATACTATAGCTAGCAACTCCTTCTCAATAACGGTATGATTCCTCTGAGCCTCTTCCAGAGTTTTACTAGCGTAGTAGATGATAGAGGACTTTCTGTCGATCTTTTAACCCAAAATAGCCCCGACTGCATAATTAGAAGCATCGGTCATAATCTCAAATGGGGCTGTCAGACCGGTGGTTGCAACACCAAAGCACAAGTGACTGTCGTTTTAAGAAAATCGAATGCCTTATGGCACGATTCGTTGAATTCAAACGACGTATCTTTGGCAAGAAGGTTGCTCAGAGGGTGATGATAAATGCCAGTTCACCATCATTCTTATGCATTAAAACAAACCTAGTTCTTAGGTTTTTGCTCCGCAAATGGGGTTTTTGGGTTGCATTTAGGCATAAATTAGGTTATGCATGCATTTTACTTTTTATTATCTTTTTGATATGTTTTTGTGAGTGTTAGGGATAAATAGATTGTCAGATCCCTAGAACCCTAGCACTCAAGAGGGCAATTGGTGAAAGAGAAGCTCAAACCAGCTAGAACTCAGCTAGATCCAGCTCACCATAGCTGAAATTCAGCTCACTTGAGCTAGGGTTAGCTCATCCCAGCTCCATTCATCTCATCTCAGCTGAATGATAGCTCAAGAGAGCTCATCTTAGCTAACCTTAGCTCAAGTCAGCTCAGATCCAGCTCAACTTAGCTGAGTCTAACTCATCTCAACTCCCATCAGTTCATTGGGAGCTCTAGCTAGCTCAGCTGAGTTGACTGGAGTTCACCTCAGCTCAAGACCAGCTACATCTACCTCTACTCAACTCCAACCAGCTGAAGGTGACTTCATCTTAGCTTAGGAAGCTCAAGTCCAGCTCCCAGGGACTCAGCTTAGCTTAACTTAGTTGAGCTAAGCTACCTTAGCTACCTCAACTAGCTAGGTCCTCCCCAGGAGCGTCAGACCCAGCTCACCTCAGCTCCTTTCAACAGAACCCATCTTGCTTTAGCTTGGCTTAGAAGCTAGCAAATAACTAGCAAGCTAAGCCAACTAAAGTAGCTCCATGACACCCTCTTTAGCAGCTGCTAGCTCCAGTTTAGCTCCAAACTTCTTCTATCTATCTCCTCCCCTCAAATCCTAGCTCCAATTGCCTCTTCCTCTACTCTACTACTAGCTAAGCTACCTAAGCTAGCTTAGCTTAGCTAAACTCTAGCTCACTTGGCAATCCAATACCCTAAAACGCTACCTAACTAGCTCCACCAACTAAGCCTACCTAAGCTCACCTAAGCTAGCTCCACCCTAGTCCTTTTGGCGCCACCACCTAGCCACCTTTTCACCCCATCACCACCACCAAAAGGCACCAATTTTAGCGCCAAAAACTACCCTAACCATCCCTCCCTTTTGGCACCAAAATACCCTCACATCATGGCCCTACACCTACCCCCTCCAAGCTACATCCACCATCCACATACCCCCCTTCTAGAAGGCCATTTTGGCACCAACTTCAAGGGACACAACCACCCATAACTACCACCTATGTGACCCTTGGGTTGGCGCCAATCATCCTTAGCCCTAGAATTTACTAACTACACTTAAATCCCATCCTAGCCATCCATTCCAAGAGCCACCTATACCCCCCATCCTACTCTATAAAAAGACCCTTAACCACCACCATTTTTCCCATCCTCCCATAGTATATTTTCCACTCTAATTCCACCCATAACCCACGGTCAAGGAGAAGGAAGAGAGAAGAAGAGTAAGGGGGCGCATCGCCCGCCCCCTTGGTGCCTTCTTCTTCCCATTCCTTCACCTTGTGCCATGCCTAGGAGGAGGAGCAATCCATCACTAGGAGGATGGCCAAGCAAAGGAGGAGTTTTTAGGGTAGATATCCACCCTTGGGAGAAGTAAGTGCACACCCCCCCCCTTGGGCTTGCAACTATCTTGGAGGACACCTTCATGGAGGAGCCTTTCAAGGAAGGCGAAGAAGGAGCCCTCGTTTCAAGTCAAGGAGCTACTCAGCTTGGAGTAAGAAGCCCCCTCTTCTTCACCATTTTATATAGAGGATTTGTGTTTCTCTTTTCTTGTATTCTCAAGTAGAGTAGAAGCATTCCTCTATAGGTTTTATGTAAACAATTTCCATCAATTCAAGTTGCCTTCAGTTATCTTTTTGTTGCAGTCTTTTAGATTTTTTGTCTAGCATTTTTTTACTCCCTCTCCCTAATTACTTTAGGCCTCCACATGCCTAGGGTGAGCTTAGGGAGAGGCTCTACTTGTCACCTTAGTAGTAGTGTAGTGAAATAGGTGTAGACTATTTTTCTCGCTATCAACAATTCGCGTGCTTCCCATCATTTCAAAACTATAAAAACTACATATTTGAAAGGATCAAAAAGAAAGCTGATTTCCATTTCCAAATAAGAGACATTTTGCAAACATTTAGCCTCCTTCGACAACCCTAGGTACTTCCCTATCTAGGTTTTATAAATTTAAAAGCGACTCGATTTTTGTGTGTTTCAACAATAAAACCCTAATTTTACAAACCACGCAAAAATCTGACCAGGCGAGCAACCTTGGAGAAATCCTTGATGAACCTCCGATAGAATTCCACATGACCAAGAAATAATCGAATTTGTTTGACAGATGTGGGAGGAGGAAGTTTGGAAATAGCATCAACCTTAGCCTTGTCAACATCAATTCCCCATTCAGAGATTACATAACCCAAGACAATACCTTCTTGCATCATGAAATGGCTCTTTTCCCAGCTAAGGACCAATCTTGTTTTGATGCATCTTTTAAGGATCAATTTGAGATTAGCCAGGCAAGAATCAAACGATTCTCCAAAAATAGAGAAATCGTCCATGCAGACTTCCATAAACTCTCCCACCATGTCAAAGAATATGGCTAGCATACACCTTTGAAAAGTCACAGGTGCATTGCATAAGCCGAATGGCATTCTACGGAAAGCAAAGGTTCCGTAGGGACAGATGAAATTCATTTTTTCCTGATCCTCAGGATGGATAAGGACTTGATTGTATCCCGAGTAACCATCTTGGAAACAGAAGTACTTTTGCCCCGCTAATCTTTCAAGGATCTAATCGATGAAGGGCAGAGGGAAATGGTCATTTTTGGTGGACGTGTTCAGCTTCTTGTAATCAATACAGACTCTCCAGGAGGAAGCTGAATGAGTTGTGACAGATTCTCCTTTCTCGTTAGTCACAACGGTAATCCCGGCTTTCTTGGGAATAATTTGCACGGGACATACCCAAGGACTATCTAAGATCGGATAAATGATTCCTGCATCGAGCCACTTAATTATTTATTTCTTGACCACTTCTCTCATATTAGGGTTTAGTCTCCTCTGCATTTGGCGAGAAGGGCGGGATCCATCTTCCATGAAAATTCTATGATTGCAGTAAGATGGCTCAATCCCCCTAAGGTCATGGATGGTCCAACCAATTGCCTCCATGTGTTTTTTAAGACCTTGATCAGTTTAATGTCCTGCTCCTTAGTCAATCTAGCACTGATAATCACAGGGAGAATCTTTTTAGGTCTTAAAAATTGATACTTCAAACTCTCAGATAATGGTTTCAGTTCGATCTGGGGCGGGTCTAAGATGGAAGGTAAGGAGGATGTTGATGAAGATTCACCAGGACTATCGAGAGGAAGAGGTTGAAAGTGAACAAAATCAATAACCTCTTTAGAATGTGGTGGGTTTGCCATAGAGGGTTGAGGGTAAGATTCATCGAGACAGGAGCAAACTTTCAATTGCAGAAACAACCATACATGTCTCAATATTCAAGTTATCTTCCTCGAGTTCCTCTATAAATCCACAATCCTCAAATTTATTAATCGCCTTGAAAATATCCTATTTAAGTTTCTGATTCGCAAAGGTGATTTCCATGCTATCGCTTTCACAGTTGATATTGGCCTTAGTGGCAGCTAGGAACGGACGCCCCAGAATGAAGGGCGTGTTCCTCAAATTCTCAAGTACATCCATGTCAAGGACAAGGAAATCTACGGGAAAATAGAAGTCCTTAACCTTGACAATAACATCCTCAATAACGCCTCTCGGATTTGTGACTGAACAGTCTGCTAACAACAGCGTTACTAAGGTCGGCCAAAGTTCACCTAATTCGAACTTCTCGTAAAGAGAAGTCGGAATTAGGTTAATGGATGCACCTAGATCCAGGAGTGCCCTATCAAAGGTGTAATCTCCGATAACACATGAAATCAAAGGGGCACCTGGATCTCTCTTTTTCGGAGGAAGGTGATGCAGGATAACAGAACTAGTTGGCTCAGAGGGTATCATCTTCCTTGGAACAGATTCCCTCATCTTACACTTCTGGGTGCATAAATCCTATAAGAATTTACCATAAGCCGGTATGTGTTTGATAGCATCGAGGGGGATATTGATTTCAACATTCTTGAATATATTGAAGAGCATCTCATTACTATCAACAGGCTTCTTCTTCCTGGGTTTAATTGAGGCCTCAGGAAAAGGAACATGAGTCAGATCTTCGGAATCAGGTTCCTGAGCCTTGATTTCTCTTCAGAATTCTCCTTTCTTTCCTCAGGATCACCAGGATTTTCTTGACTAGAGCAAGGTAGCTGTGGGTCCTAGGATTGCCTTCCACTCCTCAAAGTAACAAAGTTGGCAGATGCGTACGGGTTTGGGTCTTCGGGAGGGTTAGAAAAGATCGGAGGGGCTTCATTAGCCAAAAACCCCAGATTTGATGAAGCAGAAGAGGAAGGACCCTACTCAACCACCTGAGCATGTGCGTGTGGGTCCCTCTTATTTCCATACCCTTGGGCTTGATTACCCGAATTCTGTATGTTGCACAGGTTGGGTATGGGTTGAGATGGCAAAGATCTGGGTTGACAGGTGTTAGCAATGAGCCCGGTTTGCAAGTTGTCCAGCAAGGTTTTCATTTGTTACATGAGGTGGAGGATAGATCCTTGCATCTCTACCATCTGACAGTTCAAATCAGCCTACCCTACTGGTTGACGAGATTTCCAAACTAGCTGATTGACTTGATTCAAGGGCAGCTGAGTATAAACATGACCCTGACCCATTGGTCTTTGTGGAGCACAGTTGCTAGGTCGGAATTGGGTCTGCTGCCCCAGATTTTTCCAGGAGAAGTTAGGCTGGTCCCTCCAACCTAGATTAAAGTATTGGAATATGAGTTGGACCTAACATTCTCCTGTACAGCATGGATATCGTTATAGGGCGAGGATGGAGAAAAAGAAAGGGAGGGATCAAAGAAACTGGGATTAAAGGCCCCAGTTTGGAACCCGTGGGGTTCCGAACAATGCTGGCTCATAGGTTGAGCTGCATCCAGTTGATTCATGTTGTGTCAGAAAATCGTTGCAAAAAGATTTGAATTTGGAAAATCCGTCGTTGTAGTGTGATTTGAGAGAAAAACCATCAATAGATAAATTTAACGAAAACTCGAAAGGAATTCCAGGTCGAACATAGGGAGGCAGATGTTTGATTAAAAACTATGTTTGTTTTATTTGTCACGATGCAGATTAACTGGTCGAATTGAATCTAAACTAGCTATCTACGTAAAGAATAAAGAAGAGAATAGAGAGAGAATATTACAAATAAAGACAAAATAGAGATAGAATAAACATGGATTTCACAATCAACAAGTGATGTTCATTACAACTAATCATTACACTAGAAAGCTGGAAAGATTACAACTAGAAAGCAGTAAATCTACTCTAGAAAGAGGTAAAAAGAAGGTTGAGGGAAGTTATCCTCCTCGATGGTTACTTGGAGAGCGATCCTCATTGACAGACCGCCCGGACGAAGGTGGTGTGATGCGGGAAGGAGAACGACGACGGAAGACGGAGAACGGGGCAGGGCGATGTCGCAGCGAGATGCACTTCCCGAATGGTAGTGAAAGGACCACCGCGGAATGCTCCACAAACGGGATGAGGTGGAAATTTTCTATTTTTAACTCTAAAGGAGCATCCCGGGTTTGGGACAAGCTATCAGAGCTTTGGAAGGGGTGAGAGAAGAGAGGAAGGGATGAGAAATTTGAGTGGTAGGGGTCTCCTTTTATGGTTGTAAGGATTGAGGGCAATTTGGTCATTTCATGCTTAAAACCATTAATTCAAGTTCTTTAGTGACATATTTAAGCATCACTAAAGCCCTTGAACGTGGGCGTAGGTCATGCGAGCACGTCATCACCTCTCCCCACGCTCTCAATGCACGCCCACGATCAGATGATCTCAGGACGGCCGAGAGATGCTCGCGCCCACTTCCTCTTCAGTGTCTCAACACATGCATGTACGATCGTGCTTGCAAATGCACATCATCGCGCACGTACACAATCCGCGCCCATCTGTGCATCCACGTCGCGCATCTCCCACCCGCACGATTGCCATCCAACGGTTGAATTAATCCGCGCCCTGTGCTTACACTCAATTTGAGGTGTGTGGGGCTTCGAACCTGCGCCCTCCTCTCGCACATTGAGCGCTCAAAACTGCTGTGCTAAGGCACGGTTTAGGTCGCGCTTATGTTTTAAGGGTCGGGTGCTCGTGGCCGTTGGATCAAGATCCAACGGCCTAGATCTGATCTCACGGTTGAGGAGAGAGAGGGAGCAATCGCCTTTGGCCGATGTGGGCAACTTGATGCCTCCACGTGATGCCATCTTGGTCGTCTATCTTCTATGTGTTGTACATGGTTCCACGGATGTCGGATTGGATCGATTTTTACATCGTTGAGCTACGATCGTTAATTCGAACCCATCCGTGCAATTGGATTTGTCATCTGAAGTGGGGATTTACACCATCTTGGCCCTTGATCTCTGATCTTCCTTGGATTATATCTAATACTACGGAAGTCTGATCAGGGCAATCTTGGAGTCGTTAAACCCAATCATCACCCTAATTAGATATGTACGGTTGGATCTTCAATCCAAGGCCCCTATTAAATGTCGTCCTATCACCTGACCATAAAAAGGAGAAATTAACCTAAAATTTATACAATCTAACCTAAATGTATGATGATGCATGTTATACAATATTTATAATGTATGACGCAACTTAATCTCTAAGAACACACAAAAATAGTTGGTTTATGTGATATAAACATGTTTACATCAATTCACGAACTCCTGTCCAGAAGGAGCTCGCGAAGAATGGAATCCTGAATTCTGGGATTGAATGGATCGAGAATTGTTTGCAGAGTTTCCCACCATCCACTCCTCCATCCCTTTGGTAACCAGGTTCACCCTATCTAGTTTATTACAAATCAGCTCCACATCAAATGAATGAGAGTCATGAACCTCATTAACATTCGATCTGGGTTGTTGGGACCGATTAAATGTATCTATAGAGGCATGATTGATTGAATTTTCACTCATTTCCTCAAGCAAATCATGCACACTATCTGCACCTTTATTGAGGAAATTGCCTCCGCAAGAAGTGTCCACGTGATTTCTAAGTTGCTCAGTCAACCCATGGTAAAAGAACTGCATGAGTTACCATTTCGGCACCTTGTGGTGTGGACACTTCCACAATAAGTCCTAGAATCACTCCCAGGAAACATGAAACTGCTCCCCCGGTGGCTGGGCAAAAGTAGTAATCGCCCGCTTCAATGCATTGGTACGCTCAACTGGAAAGAATTTCTTTAAGAAAGCCAATTTAAGATCGTTCCAAGTTGCTATCGGCCTTCCTATGGTCCTGTACCAATGAGCAGCCTTATCCCTAAGAGAGTGGGGAAAGAGTCTCATGATCATTTGCTCTTCATTCACGTTTCATGCTTTGGTGGCCTGGACCAAAGTGGTCAAGTCCTCAAATGCTAAAATGGGTCTTCAAAGCCAAGCCCATGAAAATGTTTGATCAGGCTTAACACCTGGGGCTTGATTTCAATGTCTCTGACTGGAATCTGGACGCCAAGATGTTCCCCATAATTTGAAGGATCATAAAAATCGTTCAAGGGTTGAGAGCCCGACATTCTCTGCATTTGTTTTAGCTACCTTTGAAATATCTCTTGTTGATTTTGAGGCAGAGGAGGCTGTTGATCTGTCATTGGATCAATTTGGCTAAAATTCAATCTATGCCTCCTAGAATGATCTAATGGTCCTTCCAAGCATAAACTAGGAAGAGGTCGAAAGGACTGGCTATAAGAACCCTACAGCACAACAAAATAAGCCTGTTGTTAAGTTGGGTAGCCTAAGGATCTACAGACTCTCAGAATACGTCTTAAGATTATAGCCAATTTACTCTACTTGCATCCAATCAATCCAACCAGTTAGAAGGAGAGGCTAGGGAGAAGGTTCTTCCTTTGGCTTGCGCCTCCAGTTCCTAGTATACCCCCCAACCGCGATCATCTGATTCTACTCCCCTAGCTAGATATCAGATTGATTAGTACAAGCAAGTTAATAGTGAACAATCTCAATCTAAGCCCCAAAAAGTGAATCAGTCCTTAAGGCCAACGTCTAATCAATTTTAACTTAGGCTTAGGATTGTAGTGCTTATGGAATGTGGTGGGCCCTTAAAATGGGTTGTGCCCTTAATGATTGATTGAATATGTGTGAGTGTGTGCACAACCAGGGTTTTCAAGCAAGATTATTTGGATGAGTAGATTTTAATGTTCAAATCTTGCTTAAGTAGCTTTTAGGGTTTAGAATTAGGTAAATTCAGTCAAGTTCAAGAGGCAAACCAGATTTTCAAAACAAGGGAGAAGATCTTTGCCTTTTGAAATCAAAAATAAAGTGGAGTGTCTGGTATTGATCGAAATTGTAAACCCTAAGGGGAAGCTACTTGATGAGTTGATTTTAGATGAAGTGGTACGACCAAAACAACTCAAACAATTGGCCTTAATGTACCACTGAGTTAGGCGCACAAGTGGATACCTATTCTGATTTCTACTCGATTATGTGTTTGGGAGTGTGTACCAGTTCAACAAGTTGGAATCCCGGTTGAGGAGATAAAAATCAAGTTAGGTTATGTGCCTCGAATGTGGGTGTATGTAGTGTGTATGTTAATTTGTCCCACAATAAGTATCTTTTTGTTTGTTTTTTTTTTTTTACGAGGGTGAGATGAGTGGGGGTGGAAATCAAAGCATCCAAACTATTCCTAGGGTTTATACGAACACCTAGGTTAACTAAGGTTTGAATTAGGGTTGTGGAATGAAATCTGAGGGGGAAAGAATGGGGAGCACTTACAGTTGTCTTTAATTGCACTTTACTCCTTTCTACCGCTTGAAGATTCCCTGTTGAGGTACCTGCAAAATAATAGAAGAGAAATACAAGCAAGTTAGAAAACAATTAAGTGTGTGAAATGGGGAAAGAAAATCGAGATTCGTTGCCTCCTTGTCAACGACGCCAAAATGTTGGAACGGAAAATCGTCGCAAATAGATTTGAATTTGGAAGACCCATCATTGTAGTATGATTTATGAAGAAAAACTATCAACAGATAAATTTTACCGAAACTCAAAAAGAATTTCGGGTTGAACACAAGGAGGCTATTTCCATTTGAAATCCGCGATTATATTTTTTTGTTGTTTTGTTTAGAAAGCGAGATAATCACAATGAATTCAATATTAATAAAGAGAGAGAGAGAGACAGAGAGAGAGAACTAACACTATAAAATGGATAATGCTTTTACAACTAGAAAGCGAAAAATATTACAGCTAGAAAGGGGGAAATATTACAACTAGAAAGTAGTAAAGAGAAAGGAGGTGAGAAGTTATCCTCCTCGACGACTACTTGAAGGATGAGTCGGACGGAGCGATGCTTGGAAGACGAAGGGCGAAGATGGAAGACGGAGAACGAAGCGGGAAGAACCAAAGGCGAGTTAGGGCATCATCGTCGCTGGATCCACTTCCGTAATGAGGGTGAGAAAACTTTGATTTTAACTCTAGAGGAGCATCCCAGGTTTGGGACAAGCTTCTTTAGAGTTTTGGAGAAGGAGAAAGGTGAAGGAAGGGATGAGAAATTCGAGTGGAAGGGGTTTCCTTTTATAATTGTAGGAATTGAGGGTAATTTGGTCATTTCATGCTTAAAAAATTTAATTCAAGGTCCGTAGTAATGGATTTAAGCATCACTAAAGCCCCAAAACGTGAGCATAGGTCGCGCACACGCACCGCCCCATCTTATTCCGCACTCAAAAATGCCCATGCACTTCCAGCCAACCATAGTCATCGAATATTGCGATCGACGGTTGAGATTCCATCACGCCGCGCCTTCATAACACCCCACCCGCGTGAGACGATGCGTGAAGAGGCACACCACGTGGCACTCTTGTCGCAGCCAGATGTGCATCGCACAACCCAATTTGACCGTGCCCGCTTGCATCCTCGATTTAAGGTGGGGCGGAGGTCGATCTCGCGACCTGTGCTTCGCCCACAAGCGCGCAACCAACACGCCATGCCCCCCTTTGTGTCGCATAGAGGAATTAAGCACTGGGCCTTCTCAGCCATTGGATCATGATCCAACGGCTGAGATCTTCCATGCGGTTGAGGAGAGTGATAGCAACAGTGGGTCCTTAGGCTGGTTGGGCAGCCGGGATGGCTCCACATGGCACCATCTTAGCCACCCATCTTCTATGTCATGTAGATGGTGCCACGAATGTCGGATTGGATCAATTTTCGCACCATTAGGCTGCGATTGTTGATCCGAGCCCATCCTTGCAGTCGGATTTGTCATCTGATGCACGGATTTACACCATCTTGGCCCCTTGACCTCTGATCTTTCTCGAGCTGCATCTGATGCTGCAGTAGTCCGATCGGGGCAACTTGGAGTTGTTAAACTCCAATCGTTGCCCTGATCAGATCCATACGATTGGATCTTCAATCTGAGGCCCTGATTAATTATCGCCCTATCACCTGACCATAAAAAGGATAAATTAACCTAATCTAACCTAAATGCATGATGATGCATGCTATGTAATATTTATAATGTATGATGCAACTATATGCCTAAGAACATGCATAAATAGACGATTTATGTGATATAAACATATTTACATCAGATACCATGCCTCATGAAGCTGTTCTCCTGCCTACTGCATGAAATGTGTGATCTACAGCTGCAGAGCATTTGTCTGACCAACAAGGAAGAACTTTTTCAGAAACTCAGATTGCAGTTCTACCCACGTGTTGATTGGACGAGTTAGGGTTTGATACCAGTGAGCGACCTTGTCCATGAGAGAGAAGGAGAACATTTTCACGAGCAAGATATCCCGATTTTGAGCTTCTGACCTGAAGGTCTGGGCCAGATGCTTGAGTTGCTTTATATGATAGAAAGGATCTTCGAAAGCCCATGAAATTTAGGAATAGCATGAATCATGTTGGGCTTGAGTTCATTATCAGGACCTCCAACCGGTATTTGGACTCGAGATTCGATAGCCACCACAGCTGGATTGTAATGATCTCTCATCATAAGACGCTACGGTGGATTCATAAAGGCCTGGAATAGATCGTTGAGGCACTGAAGCTGATTCTAGAGATTGTTTTCTTCTTCTACTAGTTGTTCCATGAGTATGGACAAGGAGATCTAGGCTCAGATGAATCAGAAGATATGTCAATATAGTTGGGTGGTTGCACAAACAGGGAAGTCGAGGCCTGGCCTCAACGAGAGTGAATAGCTAATGGAGGCCTCAAGAGTGGTCTTAGGGACCTCCTCCCAAACATGCACCGATGGAGAAGATGAGGGATAGAAGGTGTGATAGACCCAATCAAGACACCCGAATATCTTTGGATGACAATAGAGGTTTGAGGCCGATGATACCCCTAGATCAGAAAGTCGTCCACCTAAAAATTACCTGGGTAACCAGGAAGGGAGAGTCCTGCAATGACCCCTACAAGGTAGAGAGTCCCCATAGGTTGCAGGGCTTCCCCCACCTGACCTTCCTTGTCACTAAGGGTCTAGGTAAACCAGAATGGATAACTTGACCCCTTAAGTCTATAAATTTTAAGTTTAGAGCGTGGGTGCTTAGGATTTCACTTGAACTTTAAGATGTTTTTGTGAATGGTGACCTAATTTGAAGATTGGTTGACCCTGCAAGGTGGGTCAACTTCACCTGATTTGTCCTTAATTATTAGGTCCCGCTTTTAGGATTCAAGTGAGATTTAGAGCTTGCTTCTTAGGGTTTGATTGTTTAAGTAAGTTCAATCAAGGCTTAGGACACACAGTTTGGGAAGATTGATTCTTTTTTAAGAAAGTGTGTCTCTAGAACCCTAGAATGAAAACCCTAATTGGCTCTAATTGGTCAATCAATTTATTCCAAATCTGGCACCTATGGCTCAATCAAGAAGGTGGTAGCCCTAAGTGTCTTAAATCCCTAAATAGGCACAGAAATTAGGTTTGGGATGTTTCTGGAAATGAACCAAATCAGGCAACTTGTTGTGATTGAATCTAAGAATAGAATGCAAGTTGGTCCTAATTGATTTTTTTTCTTTTTTAGCTTTTCAGAATCAATGGATTCATGGTTTACCAGCCCCTCGAGTGGCTGTCGTGCCATTGATCTTGCTTTTTGGCTAAATTCCCTGCACAATCACAATCAAAAGAGATAAATCAAGTTAGTATCAAGTTAGGAATTGTAATCAAGAGATCAAATTGCACGTTGCTCTCTGGCAACGGTGCCAAAATGTTAACGCGAAATTGTCGATGTTTAAGAAATGTGTTATAGTATAGGACAAAATTGTATTAAACACTTAAATTTATAACTCAGAAAAGTTTGAGGTCGAACGCAGGAAGCAATCAGTCAATCAATCTCAATATCATAATTCTAAGTAAGAGATATAAACAATTGCAATCAGAATTGATTCAAGAATGATATACCAAGATTTAAATATCAATGTGCAGAAAATGATGGGTTAAAATCTTGATTTGAATCACCAATTAACCCCTTTTAATTAAGCCCAAGTGTCTCAAATAAACGAACAGTAAATCTAACCAAATATTCCACGTCAACTTAAGTATTTCAACAATGCAACAGTGACTTAGAACCAACAGCAGAGGCAAAGACCTCTCTTTTCCTTCAGGCCTCAGAGGAGAGGCACAAGCACAACACAGCACCAACAGAGGCAAAAGCCTCGCAAATTCTCTAAGTGTAGAGAGCAGCAAAGAGCAAAAACCCCCCTTCTCTCTCTTTCCTTCTCTTCTTTCTCTCTTAGAATCACGCAAACCAGACCAGACCCAGGTAACTGGGTAAACGGACCAAGGCCCAAGCCTGCATGGCATGAACCACAGGCGAGGGCGTGCGAATGCGTGTGCGTGGGTGGGGACCTCACCCCCTGTGCGTGCTAAGGCGAATAGCCGTAAACATAAATTCAACTTATGTGATGCGCGTGCGTTTGTGTTCCACGATGTGGGACTATCCCACCCGCCTTCGCTGTGTGCATAGTAGCAAAAGGTTTAGCTTTCAATTGAGGCAGAGGATGACGTTGGCAATTGCAATTGGATGCCTGGGGAGACATCTGGAGATGGCCCGCAATGCCTAGAGGTGATAGTAATGAAGAACACAGCCGGAGCACTGTAGTGGAGGTTGGAGAAGAAGGTCGCGGCAGCGGATGTCCAACAAACACCTGAAAAGGAAAGCACGGCCTCTCGGCCTTGTCAGATAAGCTCAGAAGGGTTGTCGTGCAAAGGCAAGTGCGTTGGTGGTGGTTGTGTGGTGAATGTGTGCATGTGGAGGGCAGATGGAGTCGGAGAAGGTGTGCGAAGGAGGTAGAGTTCGGTGGAGTGCATTGGTGGAAGAAAGTCCAAATTAGAAGAGGGCTTCTAATGAGAGAGGTGGCGCAGGGTGATTTGGTGGACTATGGAGGCTGGGCGAACTCGTCGGAGTTTTGCCGGCCGTGAAGAAGATGAAGTATGGGAGGGCGGTGCGGTGGTCGTGAGTGACTTGTGCGTAGGTGAAAAGAAAGTAGAGGGAGAGAAGAAGGAATAGAGAGACTTAGAGGGGAGGAGATAGGCGAAGGGCTCCGGTTGTGGCTGACCAAGCCGGAGAAGACGGTAGAGATGGCAAAGCGGTGATGGCGATTGAAGCAGAGAAACACCCTCCCTTTGACCGGAGAGGTGCGCGAGGAAGAGAATAAGATGGTGGCACCTCCAATTTGATGATTGGAGGTGCGGAGGAGCAAGATGGAGAAAGGTCACCAGAGCAGAGGTGTTTGGTGGCTAGAGAGGGTCGATTAGGGTATTTTGACTCACCAAAACTTGCTAAGGAGATCAGCCTTGTGATCTGGGTCCTTAAATAGGGCTTAGAATAGCATTCCAAGCTTCGAAATCAAGCTTGGAAGCATGTGGTGCTTGCGAAACAAGGAGACTCGCATCTCCCATGCATTCACATGGGAGATTGGGAAAGAACTGGAGTCCAAGGATAGGCTTGATTGAAAGAGAATTCCTCAAGAAATCTTTAGTTCAAATCTGGGACTAATTGATTGAGAAACGAGCTAGAAAATCTCGCTCGAATCTCGTCGGAGATGCTACAGCTATTCCTAATGGTGGTAGGGACCTGGATGTGAAGATGAGGAAGTATGGAGGTCCCTGCAAGGTTTTCAAAAGCTGAGGGGTTCTTGATAAAAAAAAGTGTCAGAAAAGGATTAAAATGCAAAATAAGTCAAGATGATCTCTGATTAAGCCTAAATTTTGATACAAACCTAATTTTGACCCAAGAAATATGATGGTAAAGTCAGATTTAGGTTTGGACCAAGTTTTTCTAGGTAAATTACGTAGAAACCCAAATTAGGGCAACTATCTGCCTAAGACTCTATTTTAAGTCAAAATGGGTTCAGATGGTCAAATCAAGGATGCAAAACCCTAGATAATATTTTTATATGATTTTTAGAGATTTTAGATGATTTTTATCCTGAGCAGAACCCCAGTTAATTAAGCGGGTCTGTTTTTAAGGTTTCAGATGTCCATTAATTCTTGAAATGCGCGAAAACTCATTTCTGTCTGCATTAACCCACTTATTAAACATTAATGACTATATGAACTTCAATAAACCCCTGAAGTACCTCGTGGTTATTATGTATCTATGATAAGATGGTAAAATTACAGAAATAACCCTATTTTCATCTCTTCTTCTCAAAATAGAATATTAAGCACTTAGGACCCTCTGAAGGTTATGTAGGAGCTTTTATTGACTTTATTAGACCAAATTGAGCTAGTTATGGCTCATAATGGTATTCCCATCACCAACCCAGGAATTAACCCTTACTCTAATATCTACAATCTGAGTTGCATGATCACCCAAATTACTCCTAAAAGCCTCAAGGGCAGGCTCAGACTTAGTTGACTCAACTTAGACCCTACTACCAATAGAACCATCAAAGAATTGTGGGTCAAGGTCAATCTAACCCTACTATGCCCTCTAATCAGTTCACTCAGCTTATTCAGGCGATTAGGTTGCAATTGATGCAACAGATAAAGGTCTCTATTGATAACATCTTGAATAGATCAAGGCCTAGTGAAAAACAACCTGGCGTCTTGCCTGCACAACTTATCCCAAACCCTAGAAACATTCCTAGTCAAGTATACCATCCCCAAGGGTTCACTCAACATAGGGAGCACCAAGCACATGTGATTCTCATAGCTTGCCTAACCCCCTAGTTTTAATGCACCTCAATTCCACACCCTATTGTACCTATTCTTCCTACTCCTCCTCCTCAGGGTATAAACCCTAATGCCACTGTTGATAAACTCTAGTTTATCATCATTCTTAAGCACATGTTACACCTAGTTCCTAAGTATTTTGCACCTGCATTACAATATTAGGTTTACCTTAGGCTTTCATGCATATTTAGGGGCATTACATGCATTAGTAGGTTTTCTTAATCATTTATCCTATTGACATTTGTATTACTTGCTTGTCAAGGAATGCAAGATCTTATAGATCACCTAGACCCTGGAAAAACCAAAATAGAAAGGCAAAACTCTAATTGGAAAAGGAAGATAGAAGCTCCCTCAGTTGAATTCTAACTCATCCTAGTTCCACTTTAGCTCATTGTGCTCCATCAAGCTTCTGGCCATCCCAACTCAAGCTAGCTTGGCTACCAACTCTAAGCTAGCTAGTTAAGCTAGCTAATGAATTCACATGCAGCTCTACCTTAACTCCTCTCAGCTCCAAGATAGGTCAAGGCAGCTCAATTTAGCTCCTCATAACTACTAGTTCTCATCTAGCTAGCTAAGTTGAGCTATGAAGTTCAAAACAACTACACCTCAGCTCCTTCCAGCTTCATACAACTCCAAACTAGCTCATGGCAGCTCCATAGATTTCTCCTCAGCTACTGGCTAACTTAAGCTAGCTAAGGTAGCTAAGCTTAGTCCATTATCTCCCCTCCTACTCTACTACCTCCCTAGCTAAGCCTACCACCACGTTAATTGGCGCCACCTAGCCCTCCATTTGCCCACCAAAAATCCCATAACTACCACCCATATACATCCCTTCACCACCATAACCACCCGCTCCTTCATTCCTATAAAAGATTATTATAGCCACCACATCCTTGGCTACCATTTTCACCTACCTAAAATCATTATTCAAGGACTTATAAGAAGGAGGAGGACATGCACATTAGAGGGGTTCTCTACCACCTCCATCTTCTTCTACCTTGGAACCAAGCCAAGGAGCACCATTGGAGGATGGCCAGGCTGGAGGAGAAGGGTGGACGTCCACCCTTGGAGAAGCTAGGAGGAAGAGCATCATCAAGGGAGCAAGAAGGAGCCTTCTTCAAGTTAGGAGCAACCACACTTGGAGCACTACTTTGGAGATTTCTCTTTCTCTTTAATTTTTTTTATCTTCAATATTGTATTAAGGTTTCCTCTACTTGGGGATTACTTGTGTGGAATCCCTCCACACAAGTGAGCTCTCCAAGTATTTCTAGTGTTGGGATACTTATTTTCTCTTTATAAGAAAAGAGAAAATTTTGCCTTTCGATTCACTTTCTTCCAATTTCTATGTGTTTTTGAATTGGTAGTTGCACACACTTTCTTCCTAATTACTCTAGGCCACACATGCCTAGAGTGACCTTAGGAAGATTAGGATTTTTATCTCTTTCACTTTATCGCATTAGTTAGGTGTATTTCTACTCTCGTTTGCCCCAATATTTGAAACTCTAAAAAAATGCAAAGCCTAAAAAGCCAGAAAAAGAGGATTTGAGAGAGTAAGAGATAGATCATTGCTTTTATAATTATAAATTACCTCCTTGGATGATCCTAGATAATCCCACTATCTAAGTTTATAAATTTAAAGGTTGATTGAATCTATGCGTCTCAACAACTTTAATTCACATTCTTACAAAACCACATATTTTTCATACCAACTACTAATGCCATTACCTTAAGAAGTAGAAAAACCACCCAGGACCTTACTAGACCAATCCACTCAAATCCTATGAATCCTAGTGTATTTGATTTAACCAAGGAGCCAGAGAATAAGATAGATGAGGAAGAACAAACCTAAGCTCCTGACCTTGTTGGCAAGACATCCATGTTCCTTTTCTGAAGGCCCTGAATAAGCCTATAAAGAAGAGGCCTGAGCATAATAATGAGACCTGGTTGGATGTGTTCAAACAAATTCAAATCAATATCCCACTTTTGGAAGCAATTGAACACATACTGGCTTGTGCCAAGTTTTTAAAGGAACCAACTACAACCAATCGCAAGCTGAAATCAAGTAATTATGAGAAGGTGATCCTTTCTGAACAAGCAAGCTCTATTCTCTTAAAGGACCTACCTACCAAGAAGGGAGACCTAGAAACAACCTTGATTTCCTACACAATTGATGATCATGCCTTTAACAAAACTTTAATTGATTTGGGGGCTTCCATCAACCTAATTCCCATTAAGATTTATGAGATGATTGGATTTGGGGATCTTGAACCAACTTTAGTTCAAATCCAGTTGGCTGACCAATTTGTAAGACATCCATGGGGAATTTTGAGGGATGTAATTGTTTGGATCAATAACTTCTATTCTCTCGTGGGCTTCATCATTTTGGATCTTGATATTCTTGATGATTTGAGATGGACTCTGATTATTCTTTGTTGTGATGTATATTTTATGATTTGAGATGAGCTTAGATTATTCTTGGAAGACCATTCTTAGCAACCACGAGGGCCCTAATTGACTGTAAGAAAGGGAATATACAAATAGCCTTTGGTGATGAAAAGATTAAATTTAAACTTTTTAAGGCTGCTAAAGATTCTAAAGAAAGTTGTGGGCTTATTGAGGAACTTAAAAAGGTTGAGGGTTTGATTAAAGACGAAGAAAATGTCTCTTTGGAAGACTTCGAAGTTGAGGAATATACAAATAAATCCGAATATGGGACATTTGTTTTCAAGGATAAAATTTTTGATGAATCTAAACTTGAAAGCTTTACATTTGATTTTGAGGAAAATTCCCTATATAAAGTAGGTTAAGTAGAAAGACTTCAATTTTAGCTTAAGGAACCTTTAATGAGTAGCTTCACCTTTACATCATATTTTGATGAGCTTGAATTTGAATCCTTGTCTAGGATGTGATTTCCCATCAAATGTAACCAAGTTGATTTTAACCTCTATGATGCTATGGACTTGGATTTTGAGAGAGAAAAAGAAGAAAAAGAAGTCAAAGAAATAGAAAAGATAGCGAAACTGAGAATGGATTTTTGAGGAAACAGAATTAAGGATTTTAGGGTGCCTTTATTTTCAAATCCTCCAACTCTTCACAAGGACCCCTATGATTTGATTATATCAACATCTGCTAAACCAAAGCTAGCCTAACATCTAGACCATCATCTCAAATACCACTAGCATTGGGTTTAGAATTCTCTTAAGCACAAATCTTTTGTACTTGGTTACAGAACTCAAATCTTAAATCCGCACCTCATTATCTACACACTAAA
The DNA here is from genome assembly GCA_037157565.1 of Thalassia testudinum. Lineage (NCBI taxonomy): Eukaryota > Viridiplantae > Streptophyta > Magnoliopsida > Alismatales > Hydrocharitaceae > Thalassia > Thalassia testudinum. The sequence continues at coordinate 16,531,175 of JAZHRO010000062.1, read as the reverse complement.
AGCCATTGGGTACATCTCCACTTGATTTATCTATCATATACCTAACCTCCTGGATTGGGGTCGCACCATCAACTGGTTCACCTTTGTGGAGGTTGTAGAGCTACACACACATATTCTATAATTATGGTAAGTCTAGCTATAGACGTAAAATTCAGTGTTTTTTGGGGGGCAACCTAGCACAATTTTGCTTATAAATATTTAGGATTTATGATTTGAGGTCTGACTAGTCGTTCTTTACCTTTTCATGCACTTTTTACCATACAATGAGGACATTTCATGAGATAGGCACCGGGGGGGGTAGTATTTTACTGAATATATTCTATCTAGATATATATATTATTCATACCATAATTCTCATGATTTGAAGAGTCATGAAAATTAGAATATAGGAAACATTGATCTAAGAGTTAGCCATTAAGATTTAGAAGCTAAATGATGGTAACACCATCATCCGTCATAACTAGCTTAAATTAGATGGCATCAAGAGAGAATTGCTCCTAAATGGTCGCCGAAGGACCATAATTCCAGTCAAATCCGTTTTAATGAGAGAACAACAAAATATGGTTAAATATGCAGTTTTAACATCACATCATAAATGCATAATAACCACGGGGTCACCCAGGGGTTAATTAAGCATTAAAGACCAAGAAGTAGGTCCACACTAATAGAAACAAGGTTTCATGCATATTGAGAACCGAATCAATACACAAAACCCTAATTCTCAACCCTACATGAATTGAAGAGGTTCTGATCAGAATAAAATTTATTTAAACCTCCTAAAATTCATATAAAAATATTCTAAGAGGTTTAGTACCTTTGGTTTGACCATCTGAACTCATTTTGACGTTGAACAGAGTTTCAGATGAGATTTTACCCTAATTTGGGCTTCTGTGCAAATTTCTCAGTCAAACATGGTCAAAACACAAATCTAAGTTTACAATTAGATTCTTTGGGTCAAAATTTGGTAATTACCAAACTTTGGACCCAATCAGAGTTCATCTTGACCTAGTGTGCAATCTAGTCCCTTAAATCTCTATTTCCTACATTCAAGCCCCTAAGTTTCAAGTTATTTACAAATGCCCCCCTACCTTTATCATCTTCTTCACAAATAAATCCCCACCACCGACACAGTGTGAACACATGTTCAACCCTAAACCTCGTCGACTTGGACCGCTTGTTTCTCCTCCAATCAACACCCAATCTCCTCCAAACTTGGAGGAAATGACTGCCATTAGATCTCCTCCCATGTGAACATGATCTCGAGCCCTAATTTGAAGTGTGGAGCTTAGAAGAGCTCAAGAAATCCATGATAAAACCCAAACCATTTCACAATGAATCTTCCTAATTGAGCTCAAATCCAAGCTCTATATAAGCTTTAAAAGTTCCCAGTGTGAATTTGAGCTAGGTTTTAAGGCCAAAAACCCTCTTCTACCCTACCTCTGGCCATCTCCGACCTACGCTCTGGTGGCTCTCTCACTCTCCCTCATTCATGCCTCCAATAGTCAAATTGGAGGCACTAAGGTCCTCCTCTCTTCTTCGCGACCAGAAACCATCAAAGTTCAACAGCCCCGAGACCCTTCATCGTAACCGTTCTCATCACCGGAGATTTCATCCCCTCCGATGTCGGCCAATGAAATCTAGTGTGAATCCCTCCTCCCCTTCATCCATAGCAAAGCTCTTCTGCCTCCTCCCCTTCTTTAGGTTAGATTCAACCCCTTCCCAATCCAATTCAACCATTGAATCACCTCTTTCCCCTCTATCTTCCCGACTCTGACCACACCTCTGACATGGTCATTTCACTGCCACACACCTCCATACAGTACGCTACCACCACCAAAAACCTCCCCATCCACCACAAACCAAAAGCCCTCTCTCAATTCGAAGCTTCATCCACTCTACACCCCCGTCGACCAAACCCACAACCTGCGGTCATCTCCGACTTTGTCCGACCACATCTAACCATGAAACACCTTGCCATCACCATCGCCGCCCTCCTTGACTCACGGCGATGCTCAAGAGCCTTCTAATTTGGGCTTGAAGCCCGTATTTTGCTTTTTCAAGTGTCGTCGAAGCTTTGCCTTCCATCGCATTCGAGCATCGTGTCTCCACCATCCTTCGACCACGCTACTAGGCTTGATAGATGCAGAACCATTCCACGACAACACCTGCTAATCCAATGAAGGAAGAACAATTTGCAGTGACTCAATTTGAGAAGAGCACCTCACATAACTGTGTGAAGGAAGAGGTGGGATGATGTAAACACATTTATATCACATAAACTGTCTATTTTTGCGTGTTCTTAGACGTATAGTTGCATCATACATTATAAATATTACATAACATGCATCATCTTGCATTTAGGTTAGATTGTATAAAGTTTAGGTTAATTTTCTCTTTTTATGGTCAGGGAATAGGGCAATATTTAATCGGGGCCTTAGATTGAAGATCCAACCATACGGATCTGATTAAGGAGATGATTGGAGTTCAACGACTCCAAGATCACCCCGATCGGACTTCTGTAGCATCAGATGCAGTCCGAGAAAGATCTGAGATCAAGGAGCCAGGTGGTGTAAATCCATAATTCAGATGACAAATCTGACTACATGGATTAGTTTGGATCGGAGATTGCAGCCCAACAACGCGAAAATCAATCAAATCCGACATCCGTGGCACCATCTACAAGACAGAGAAGATGGACGGTCAAGATGGCACCACGTACACCATCCAGACCGTCCAAACCACTTGCAGCCCCACTTCTTCATCCAACTGCCAAGAATTGACTACGTCGTTTTCCTCAAGCAACGCCTCATGTGAGAAGAATTCCACATTTGATCTCAACCGTAGAATGAAGATCCAAAGATCAGGATTAAATGGCACAAGAATGCCCTCCTTGCCTATCCACGTGCATAGCACAGTGGATAAACCCTTCAGTGCCTCAGGTCATGAGTTCAATTCCCCACCCTGAGCTCCTCTCCTCGCACATACAAGAGACATTGGGTCGTTCGATCAGAGAACGCCTCAAATTAAGATATCAAATGCACGCGCAATTTGACTCCCGTGTGCACGTGTGATAGTATGCACTCCTCAGCGTGCACTCGTGGGCAATCTAAAGCATCCAAGCATGATCCAACGGCTGAAGCGGGTGATGCCTTCACGTGAGAAGATGCAGTGGTGATTTAAGACGTCTGAGAAGCCTCGCCGTCGTCTGATGAAGACGGAGTAGCTCAATCAAAGATCTTCCACCGCCGTAAGATTAAAACTAATGGATGTTGTTCCTATTTGCTAGGAATGTGGGAAATGCTCAACGACGAGTGGATGTAGGAGCGAGATGTGATGTAAACATGATTACATCACATAAACCATCTATTTTTGAGTGTTCTTAGACTTAAAGTTGCATTATACATTATAAATATTGCATAACATGCATCATCATGCATTTAGATTAGGTTGTATAAATTTTAGGTTAATTTTCTCTTTTTGTGATCAGGAAATAGGCCAATATCTTATCGAGGCTTTGAATTGAAGATCCAACCATACGAATTTGATCAGGGTGACGATCGAAGTTCAACGACTCTAAGATCACCCCGATCGAACTTCCGTAGCATCAGATGTGGTCCGAGAAAAATCATAGGTTAAGGGGACAGATAGTGTAAGTCCATTCTTCATACAACAAATCTAACCGCACGAATGGGTTTGGATCGACAATCACAACCCAACGGTGAGAAAATCAGTCCAATCCGACATCCGTGGCACCATCTATATGACATAAAAGATGGACGGCTAAGATGGCGGCATGTGGTGCCATCCCAACAGCCCAACCGGCCCAAGGACATGCTGCTGCCCTCCCTCTCCTCAACCGGCCATCAGATCTGGGTCGTTGGATCGCCATCCAACGACCATGGTTGCATGTGCTAAAAAACACCTACGCGCCTCAAACACAGACGTAGAGCAGTGGTCGCACACCTTCACGCGAAGAGGGAGGCGCGGGTTCGAGCCCTACCTTGCCTCAAATCAAGCACAAGCGTAGGCGCGGGTGAAATTCGCCCATGCGATGGCGATCGAGTGGCTTCAGAGGGCACTACGTAGCTCTATCTGATGTGCGAGCGGATGCACATGCAACCACACGTCGAGATGCACGCGCAATCGTACGCGCAAGCGTTGAGGCGCTGAAGTGGAAGCGGGCACACGCGTCTCTTGACCATCCGATCTCGCAATCGAATGGTTGTGATCATTTGATCGTGGGCATGTGTTCTAAGCAACGAAGAGAAAGTCACGGGGGGCATGCAGACCTTTACCCACATTTAGGCTTTAGTGACGAATAAATTCATCACTAAAGACTTGTGCATTGATAAGCACATATAAATTCATCATAAAATGCTTATTTATAATAGTTCCTAGGCATAGCATTGCATATCATGATATAATATTGCATAAACATCCATTGCATTGCATCTAGGATAGTTCTATATTATGTACATTAATTCCATCATTTTACATGGCCAGGAGGTAGTGCGACATCTTTACAGACCTCGGATGAAGAATCTGACGGTACGGATGAATTCAAAGCAATGATCGCAGTTCCTCAACGATAGAATTGCCCAGATCTGAGCTCTATAGCACCCTCCGAAAGAAGATGGACGGCCTAGATGGCACCATGTGGCACCATCTAGGCCACCCCACCTGAGCCAAGGAGCCTCCAAGCCCGCCACAAGATCAGATCCCAGCCGTTGGATCTCAATCCAACGGCTGAGATTGTGCTCCATGGCTGAAGAAGTGCCTCATCAAGCGAGGAGTCATCTCGACCGTTGGATCTCCATCCAACGATCATGGGTGCGGAAGCTTAATTCAAAAACAAGACCCGTGACGCCCCTCAGCACAGTGGTCTGCACCTCCACTCTCAAAGTGCGACCATGCGTTCGAAGCCCCGCGCACGGATTTTATCCACTAAGCACATGTGGGAGGAAATGGAGCCGTCGATGGAAGATCGGGCGGCGAAGGAAGCGGCTCCGTGGATGCACAATTGAGCGCGAATGCGGCACGTGAGCATCAACGCTCATCAAGAACGCACCATCTGACACGCGCGACATCTGACGACTGATGGCGAGGCGGGCGATTCAAATTTGGCGAAGGGGCGCGATCTTCTCTCAGCCGTGCAATCCTTCATCGGATGGTCAGGTTGCATCCACGTCGCGTGCTCGATGACAACTGCGGGCGTGGGCGGTGGGAGCGGGATTTGCAACGACAGAAGGGCGAGCCTTTAGTGACTCTCATAGCTGTCACTAAAGGGCCTGCGTAGTGCGTGCACCAGCCCATTTAATGAAGAGGCGCGGATCTTCAGCGATAGCTCGAGCGGCCTTTAATGATGCTTATAGATGTCACTAAATGCATGTGCGTAGAACTCTCTCCTTCCCTCCACTATATAAACACCCCTACACCCCCCATTCCTCTTCATCTCTACCTACTCTGCTCCCACCTACTCTAAAGCTCTAACAAGCCTACCAACGCTCCATCAGAGCTTGTTCTCAAGCTCCCAAGGCTCCTATTAGTATAGCAAATCTCTGCCTCACCAAATATTCATCCATCTTCCCATCCATTCATAGGTCGCCTTGGAGCCATCCTCCTACCTCCATTCTGGTAGCAGATCATCTCCGTCTTCTCACCTCCATTCTGGAGCCACGCCGAAGCTTTCCTCTACCCGATGTCCTGCATCTCACCTCCATCGTCCCGCTCCTCACCTCCTTCATCCGAGCTTCCTCCAAGCACCGTCATCTCACCGAATAGCCGATTCGTGAGATTTCCTCTCACCCACCTCTCTTTTTATGCTTTCATAGGTGATTGCAATAGACATTGAAGTTATATATATACCATATTTGTTCCATCTCTATCTTGTGATTTGTTTGCTTGTTTTCTTCTTACAACAATACAAAAAAAATAATAAAACCCTAAAATACCAAAAAGAAATAAATCGAAGTGCGATTTTCAAATAAAGTAAATGTTGCCTCCCTATTTCGACCTGGGACTCCCTTGGAGTTTCGGTATAAATTTTATCTGATCAATGTGTTTTACAACTAAGATGATGGGTTACTTGTAACCCCAATTTTAACTCGTCAAACACATGCGACCATGCATTTAATGATTAAGAATGAAATGACCCATTTGCCCCTTCATTCTTCACTTATAAATAGCCCTACGACCCCCACACTTTCTTCATCCCTTCTTCTCTTCTCTCACCCTCTCCAAAGCTCTAATAGCTTCTCCCAAACCCGGGATGCTCCTCTATAGTTAAAAATATAATTTTTCCACCTTCTCATCCCGTTCATGGAGCATTCCACGATGGTCCTCTCACTGCCATTCGGGAAGTGGATCCCGCTGCAACGTTGCCCTACCTCGTTCTCCATCGTCCGTCGTCATTCTCCTTCGTCCCGCATCTCACCACTTTCGTTCGGGCGCTCCATCAACACGACTCATCCTCCAAGCAGCCATCGAGGAGGATAACTTCTCTCCACCTTTTTACTGCTTTCTAGAGTAGATTTACTGCTTTCTACTATAGAGGTTAGTTGCAATAGACATCATTCTGTGATTATGAAATCTATGTTTGTTCTATCTCTATTGTGTCTTTATTTGTAATATTCTCTCTCCTCTATTCATTATTATTTAAGTAGATAGCTAGTTTAGATTCAATTCGACCAATTAATCTGCTTCTTGACAATAAAACAAACGTGATTTTTAATCAAACATCCACCTCCCCGTGTTCGACCCAGAATTCCTTTTGAGTTTCGGTAAAATTTATCTATGGACGATTTTTCGACACAAATCACGCTGTAACGACGAGTTTTCCAAACTCAAACCTTTTTGCGTAGAATTTTCACTCCAACATTTTGGCACCATTGCCGGAGAGGCAACGCTCTTTGATTTTTCATATTTTCCCGCCTTACTTATCCTTTACCTCACTTCTCTCCTTTCTTATTGTGATTGTAGGTACTCTCTCAAGACGGGCGAAAGCAATAGATTGGAGTAAAGTGCTGTTGAAGGATCTGCAAGTTTGCCCCCACCTTCCCACCCACTATATTTCATTCCATCACCTAATAACACAAACCCTAATTAGCCTAGGAGTTTTCATAAACCCTAAGGTTAGTTTTAATTGTTTGGTTTTCACCTCCACCTACCTTACCCTCCGCATATAAAGAAAAAATTTAAAAAATCTCACAGAGGTAAACAACCTCTTCTGATTCTTCATACTCAACCGGTAACTCGATCTTTGGGACCAGTACAGTCATCAACACATAATTGAGTAGAAATCAGATTGGGTAATCACTTGTGTGCCTAATTAAGTGGTGCATCAGGCCAATTGTTTGAGTTGTTTGGGCCGCACCATTTCAACTAAAAATAACTCATCAAGTAGTTGCCACATAGGTTCAACTTTTAGGGATTTACCAGGCACTCCACAATCTTTTAAGCTTTAAAAGAAAACATCTTCACCTGTGCTTTCAAGACCTGGTGTGCCAACTAAACTTGATTGAATACACCTAAAGTTGAATCCTAAAAGCTACTAAGCAAGATTTATACCTTAAAATCTACTCATCCAAATGATCTTGCTTGAAAACCACTGGTTGTGAATGCATACACATATCAATCAAACATTAAGGGCACAACCCAGATAAAGGGCCCATCACATTCCAAAGTACATTCAAACCTAACCCTAATTAAAACAGAGTAGATGTTGGCCTTAAGGATTGGACTCGCTATTCGAAGCCTAGATCGAGATTATTTTTTATTAGTTTGTTTCTATCGTTCAATCTGATGTCAAGTTAGGGGAGCAGAATCAAACGATCACAACTGGGGGGTACACTAGGAACCGGAGGCGCAAGCCAAAGGAAGAACCTTCTCCCCAGCCCCTCCCTCTAACTGGTTGGATTGACTGGAAAGTAGATCAAATCATTTCTTCATCTCAAGATGGGTTCTAGGAGTCTATAGGTATTTAGGGTAGCCCACTTAAGGACAGGTTTGATTGTTTGTATTGCAGGGCACCTTTCTTCCTTCCATTCTGTCATGGATCCTTCCTCATCTTATTCGCACTTCCAGTCCTACCCTCCTACCACTACTTATTCCCAAAATGATTATTATTCCAACTGGACTTATTCCCATCCATCTTCCAGTTGGGATAATCCTGATTGGGGATTCAGTTCCAGATCTCTATGTTCAAGGTCTAACCGTGGACACCATAATCTTGATTCTTATCCTTCTTCGAGCTACATCGATTATAGATCACCGCCCTCATTTGGACAACCTAATATGATCTACAATTAGGAAGGATATGATGATCCTTACCCTTCATCAGATTGCACTTCTTATAGGTCATCACCTCCTTATGGATAACCTGACATGACCTATTATCAGAGAGGGTATCAAAAACCTTAATTTGTTGACTTCCCTGCACTGAACCCAAACCTACCCAAGCCTGAACCAAACCATTTGGTTCAGGTTAACCAAGTCCAAGAAAAGGTGTTGACCAACTTAAGGAATACCATTCAATCTCTAGAAGCTCAGCCAACACCTTTCCCTAAAGAATTGGAACCTCTTATTGAAATGATTGACGATCTTAACAAGTATTTGTTGGATTGGCTCCAAGACGTTAAGGATAAAGGCCCATGTGAGTTTTTACTTGGGAAGTTATCGAATTTGAGGATGAGATTTACGATTGCTCTAGTCCAATCTTGGGAGGATTCCCAGGATGAACCCCTGACAGAAGAGCTAATGTCAGAATTCGCTCAAGCATCGGTAGGGGATACATTTTACGAGACCAAGGTTGACCAAGTTATTCTAGAGCAATTAAATAAGGATGAATTGATTACTTCACCTGAGATCCCTGAGCTGGGGTACGAGGAAATGTATGTATCCATGGAACAGAAAGTGATTGATGATTTTGAGGCATACATTAATGCAGATTTAGAATTCTTTGATTCTGAAGGTGAAGAATCATTATGCGAAGTCTCACCTGTGTTTACAGCACACGATTTCAGTGAGACGACTGGGCCTAAGAAATTCGATAAATCATTTGATGGCCCTAAAATTGAGGAACTTGATCCTATTGGGGCTCTCATGATGGATTCAGATCCTGATTTCATGAAGGATTCAATTCAAAGACCCATTCCTCAATTACACCCCTTTGAGCATATTGATGATTTTGATTTTGAGATCACTAGACCCAAGTCAATTCTAATTCAGCAACAAATCTTGGACTTGGACAATTTAGATGGGGTGATTAATATGTAGGAGGTCCTGGAATTCAAAATTCTAACTATGGAAGATAGGAGTTGGGAAATGAAGATTTGGGAAGCTACTGGAGGAAGTAGAAGATTGAGTCTAAGGGTGCCTATTTGTCTGAAACTACCAACCTTCTACTAGGACCCTTACGACATTTGTTCTGAGGATATGCAACCCAATCACAAATTCATTGATTATCCTTTTGAGCTTAATCTCTCTATTATCCGACTTTTTGGACTTGGGTTGCATTCTCACAAATCGTAGGTCCGACCCCGCTTGCATACTGATCTCAGGTTTTTGGATAATTTTTATCTAGAACCTTAGATATACTCGACCATGGGGTATGGGTCTGCACCACAATCTGGTCCACATCTGTGGACATCTGCTAGCAGGTCCTTAGATGAATCTTTTTATTCTAATTCTAACCTGCACTTGTGAATTCTTTATTTCTTCTTCTTTGTATAGTGTGCCTAGCTAAAGGCACTAAATTCAACACGTATACAGTTTCTTTTCATCTCGGAGCTGACCTGTTATTCACGTAATTAAGGTGCTTTCCACTCTACTCCACTCAATTTCATGTCTTTTTAATACAATAAGGACATTGCATTAGATAGGTATGGGGGTGTAGATATTCATCTCTGAATTATTTCGTTAGCACCGTATATTCTTTTCTTTTTATTTGTTAAAAAAAATTATGGAATTAGGAAAGAGAACTTGGGATTTAGAAAATTTTCAATCTTATAGAATAAAACTGTATGACTTGAACACTTAAACCTTTCAGGTCTTCGAGCTTAATCAGTCCGAGTGTCCACTAAAATGTGGGTTTGTTTCTCGAGTCCTCGCCAATCCAAATATATTTCTAATTTGAATAAATAAGTTGGGGTGATAAGCACACGACTTATCAACTTGCCCTTTAATTTGAGAGGATTTTAAGTTTAAGCATGTACATACTATTTGCACTGACTCACTTTTCAACGATTTTAATAGAAATTGGGTAGCTAATGAACCTTCTAGGGTGGTATGGCTAGCAAGTTATCGTGGGTAACAACCCATTGATAGGTTGTCCAGAGCCCAGTCACACGACCATTCTTTTCCTGCTGTCTTTAAGTAAATCTTAGATCAGGGAAGCCACATACTTAAAGAGAGAAAAGGGAAAAGAAACATATTCAAAAAGAAAAGAAAAAAAAATAGAAAAGGAGAAAAGAAAAGAAAAAAAGAAATAAGCCACACTTCACCGCACGAGTACGGTTGGCAAGTTATCGTGGGTAACGGCCCATTGGTAGGTTGTCAAGATCCCATCTCAAGAAATGTACGTATAATTCCTAAACACCTAGGAAGAAGCGGAGAAGTAGAATAAGTCGGGGAGATATACACTTGGTTCGCCCTTGTGTTGACCCCATAAAAATAAAAGTAGGGAGAAAGCTATCAGTTGAATAGATACACCTTTAGACAGAATTTCTTTTCAATGTCACCAAAGGGCGTAGAAACCTGAAGTCCATTCTAATCACCGATTAGTGAGTCTATCACACTTCACACACAAAGATGCTTAGAACATAGGGTTCTCTTCGAGTCTTGGGTGGGTTGAGTGGCCATAGAAAGCTGCTTCAAAACCCTAAACTCAAAAATCTAAAAAAAAAATTAGAAAAGAAGAAAAGAAGAAAAAGATCCTTCTTTGAATAAGGTGAGGGCTTGAGGCAGTCTGCATTTTGGCAGACACCCGAGTGCTGTTGTATTTCTGTAGTTTAAGTATTAGCTGAAATCTCTAAGTGTTGAAAAATAACTATTGCCCAAGAAATCCGACAAAATTCCCTTATAAATAGCATGTAGTTTTGCCAAGGACTAGCAAAAGATAGTCATGGGAGAGTGATGTAAACACGTTTCTATCACATAAACCATCTATTTTTGCGTGTTCTTAGACTTAAAGTTGTATCATACATTATAAATATTGCATAACATGCATCATCATGCATTTAGATTAGGTTGTATAAATTTTAGGTTAATTTTCTCTTTTTGTGGTCAGGAAATAGATCAATATCTTATCGGGGCATCGAATTGAAGATCCAACCATACTAATCTAATTAGGGCGACAATCGGAGTTCAACGACTCTGAGATCGCCCCGATCGGACTTCCGTAGCATCAGATGCAGTCCATAAAAGGTCAAAGGTCAAGGGACCAGGTGGTGCAAATCCATTCTTCAAATGACAAATCCAACCACACAGATGGGTTCGGATCGACAATCGCAGACCAATGTTCGAGCCCGAATAGGTTGTGTTAATACGGTGATTTTATCATTGAAATGCGTATAGTGGTTAACCTAAATCGAGCCTAACCATCTCTTTTACAAAATTTTTTACCTGGCCTACTTGATTTTATCTTGGTCACTTTTAGGCCCAGGGTCGAACTCAGGGAAGTGGGATTAGAAGTGAATAAGTTTCTATGCCTTTCCTACAACGAATCTCTTCCATTCGTTTATTATGTTTTTGGTGTTCTTTATATTTAAGATTTTTTTCTGATAATTTTTGTCCTTGAGGTACACCCTCAAAATCAGGTTCTTGGCTTTGAGCCAAATTAGGGTTCCAAAACTGGTCTTGCTATTCGCAAGACTGAGTACCTGCAAGTCAAGGATTATCTTTTCTCTTTTCTATATTTTTTTATCTTTTTAATGGTAGGAAAGAGAAATAGAAATAAGGTAAATATAGTATATATTATATATGTATATAGGGGTGGGGGTGGAGGTGGAGATGGCGTATAGTACGGTGTCGAGTCTATTGTCGTCTAGGAAGATGCAACCAATAAGACGAAGTGCTGCGTGGAGTGTAGGATGGATGGTGGAAGATGTGTGCGAAGACGCTTTCTGTACCCGTGTATCGGGGAATATCAGCAACTGGTGCAAATATTCCCGCGATACAACGTATGGTAGGTGATATAAAAATATATATATGTGTATATATGTAAATATATATATATATGTATAAATATATATATGTGATGAGAACCTCATCATGAGCCATAACTAGCTCATTTTGACCCAATACAAAGGATAAAAGCTCCTACATATCTCAAGGAAAGGCGTAACTCAGAGAATTCTGAGTTTGAGAAGAAAACAAGTCATAAGGGGTAAAAGTGCAATTTTACCAGTATAATCTGCATACAGGGTAATTCAGGGCCCAAACATAGGTCAAAACAGCTTAATAAGAATAAAAGTGGGATGAAATGATCTAGCAAGGGCTACAGCAACTCCAAGAGACTAAATCTGTAACCCTAAAACAACCCACTTCAATTCACAAGGTTCGAGGCAAAGTAAAAATAGAATAAACCCTCTAAAATTCATAGAAAAATAATCTCTAGGGTTTAGAACCTTCAATTTGGCCTTTAGAACCCATTTTGACCTACATTGAGAACCATGCCCAATTAATAACTTAATTTGGGTTTTTGCGCAAATTGACCGGTCGAACAAGGTTTAAGATGAAAATAAAATTCACCATCAGATTCCTTAGGTCCTAATTAGTCATGTATAAAAACTTGAGCCTAAGAAGAAACCTCCTTGACCGACTTTACACTTTGGTCCTCATATATTTACTCTTTGGCCCTCAACTTTTGAACCCTCGCATTTTGGCCCCTAACTCTCCTTCGTTCTTTGCAATCAGGTCCCTCCTGCAAAACCCTGCCAGCACCATACTCCGGCGACCTTGCGCGGAGCATGGCGCCGCGCAGGGTGAGGTGGAGGACCTGGCATGTATACCGGGGGTGCCCTGCGTCGTCAGCCGTCGCAGGAGCACCCCCTGGTCATTGTAAGCCACCATACCGGCCGTGCGAACGCACGGACGGTATGGGTTCATGTTCCGACCACTCTCCGGCGAGGGAGACACGTCGTCTCCCTCCGCCTTCCTCCCTGCTTCATCCCTATAAATACCCCCCGCCGCTCCACCGACGAGGGCAGCCTGGATCTGACGGAGAAAACCCCCAGCTTTCTTCTCTTCCTCCTCCGGCAGACGCTCACCAGCTCCGGCGACTTCCTCCCCCTCCACCTCTTCGCTCTGCCGCAATACCAGCAGCAGAGACTTCCTCCCCTGTTCTTCCCGCGCCACGCCGCACCCAGCTGGCGCCTCTCCAGCCCTCTGCTCGCCGCCGCCCCTCTCCCTGAGCATCGTCTTCTCCGGCGACAGTCGATACGACTGTCGCCCTGTTCCTCCCCCTTCGTCCCTGCAAGTAAGTTAGACCTACTCCCTTTCTTCTCCTCTTTCTTTCCCCGCTTTCAATTTAGTCAATTAAACCCTCGACCGCTCCTGTTCACCCTCATCCTCTCCGCCTCCGACCACCCTCCGGCGAGCCGCTCCCATCACCTCAGCGACCCACACGGCTCGCCGACCACCGCAGAACCTCCGCCTCCTCACCCTGATCCTCCTCCGCCCCTCCACTTCCCACCAAACACCCTCTGCAGATCCACCGAACACACCCACTTCCTCGCTCACAGTTTGACCTAGGACGACCTGTTAGCTCCATCTCGCCCCCTGCAAACCCCCTGACCACCTTCGCCGTGCCACGGCGAAGGTCCCCCGCCTGTCTGATTTGGCCGAGAGGCCGTTCTTCTGTGACCAGGTGACTCGCCCGCCGTCGCCGTTACTGCGCAGGCAGAGCTGCTTCACCTGCAGGTGCAGGCACGCCTTCGCCCAGGGTTGACTCCCAGGTTGCGCAGGGACTCTCCGCGAAACGTCCCTGGTTCACAGACGGGGCGAAGGCCGAGCGGGAAGCCACGATCGGCCACTGCTCCATCCGCGACGCGCGCTCAATTGGGGTGGGACATTTAGTCCCACCTCGGAACCTCTCGCAGGCGCGCGGACGCATAAAGGCAAAAAGTGCCTTATGCTGTCTGCCTCCTGACCACGGGGTGAGGTCCCTCTCACCCGACCCGACCCGGCCTCGTCCGTGACCACGCTCCGCGGACCTGGCCCGACCCGATTAGACTGTCCTGCACTCCTCGCCCACCACGCACGCCGGTGGGCCTGGACCCGGGCCTGACCCGAACCCGATTACCCGGTTGCGCTCTGGGAGAGCTTCCGAAGAGTGATTTCAGAGAGAAAGAGAAACGCGGGGGAGGGGGGTAGAGTAGGTTTTTGCCCTCTGATGCTGAACTCTTGAGCGTGCAGGCACAGGTGAAGGACTGCGGAAGAAGAAGAACTGAAGCGGCACTGTAGCATCCGCGGGTTATCAGGCGACGTACTGAAGACAGGTGAAGACAAAGAAGAAGAAGATCTGAAGAAAAAGAAAGAAAGAAAACAAGGAAGAACAGAAGACAGAAGAAGAAGAGCTGAAGAAAACAGAAGACAGAAGAAGAAGAGCACGAGGGGAAGATCTGAAGAAAGCAGAAGAAGAAGAAGACGAAAAAGAAAGAAAGAAAACAAGGAAGAACAAAAGCCAAAGAGGAAGAAAGAAGAGAAGAAGAAGAAGCCAAATTTTCATCTCTCTCTCTCTCTCTCTCTCTCTCTTTATTTTTGTAATAGAACTTGTATATCTCTACAATACGACTTGCTCCCTGAGTTCGACCTCGGGAACTCTTTCATTTTCCGAGTAAAAAAAAAAATTTATATTTGAAATGTTGGTAATAACCGGCTTTACTACAACGTTATAACAAACCCGGCAAAACCGACGTCTTCATTTTTGGCGCCGCTGCCGGGGAGCAACGGCTATTCTAGAGGTAAACAAGCCAAATTTTTTAAGTTCTGATAATCTCCTCTCTTTTGTGCAGCTACAGGAACTCAAGAAGACAAGCAACCACACAACCACTCCGAAGACAGGTAAATCTTTTCTCTCACTATTAACCCCTACACTCTAAAGAAGAAGAAAAGAAAAGAACAAGCAATATAGGGCTAACCTGTCTTCCATACTTAGTAACCATAAAAAGTTGCATGTTTTCAACTCATCACTCCTGCACACTATTAAGGGTATTTAAGGGATAACACATTCTTGCTTGAGCCCTAATTGCCCAACAAAGAGTTAAATGGACCAAGTAGAGCCAACATAAGGTCAAACATTAGGATTTCAGTAGAGACACACCCCTTAATCAAGAAAAGAGGAAATCCAAAAGAGGTGTGCCCAAGCCATTGATTGAAAATAATTAACAAGAAAAATCCTAAACAATTGGCTCTCTCTAAACACTTGAACCCTAAAAGACAGGACCCAAAAAGCTCTCAAAGAAAACAAGAGGTAAAGTTGACCCCTTTGGGTTAACCAACCTTAAATTAGGTCACTCTTTGCACTTAAAAAGACTAAAGTTCAAGTGAAACCTTAAGCACCCTGATCTTAAAATTGGTAGACTTAAGAGGTCAAGATCCCCATTCTGGTCTACCTGGAACCGCAGTGACAAGAGAGGTCGGGTGGGGGAAACCCTGTAACCCGTGGGGACGCTCTACCGTGTAGGGGTCTTCGCGGGACTCTCCCTCTCTGGCTACCCAGGTAATTCTCAGGTGGACGATCTTTCTGATCAAGGGGTCCATCTGCCCCGCACCTCTATAGTCACCCAACACATTTTTGGGTGTCTTGATTGGGTCCAGCACCTTCTAAACTTACCTCTCCCAACTGTGCATGTACGGAAGGAGGTCTCTAAGACCACCCTTAAGACCTCCATTAGAAATTCGCTCTCGTCAAGGCCAAGCCTCGACTCCCGTGTTTGTGCAGCAACACCCTCACATTATTCTCTCTTCTGATTCAGAACCAAGTTCTTCTTCTTCCCCCATCATGGCTCAGCCAGTTGAGGAAGAAAATAATCTGGAACACCAGCTCCAGCGACTCAATGACCTCTTCCAAAACTTCGTGCACCCACCACAGCGTCCTATGATGCGGGACCACTACAATCCTGCTGCGGTGGCCATTGAGCCTCGAGTTAGAATCCCGATTGGAGGACCTGATTCCGAACTAAAGCCCAACATGATTCACGCTATACCTAAATTCCATGGGCTTAATTCTGAAGATCCCTTCCAGCACATCAAACAGCTAAAGCATCTGGCCCACACTTTTGGATCAGATGCGCAAAATCGGGATATTCTTCTCATGAAGATGTTCTCCTTTTCTCTTATGGACAAGGCCGCCCATTGGTATCAAACTCAGACCCGGCCGATCAACACTTGGGAAGAACTTCAATCCGAGTTTTTGAAAAAGTTCTTTCCCGTTGGTCGGACCAACGCCTTGCGCCATCAGATTACACACTTCACTCAACAATCAGGAGAACCTCTCCATGAGGCATGGGATCGTTTTCAGGATCTCATGAGGAAGTGCCCCCATCACGGAGTTCCTAAATGGGAACAAGTCCAATCTTTTTACCAGGGACTCCGTGAGGACATCCGCCTTTTCGTCAATGCAACCTGCGGAGGAAACATCATGGGTCAACATGAAGACACCGTATGGGAGATTCTCGAAAACATGTGCGAGAACTCCATCAACAATGACTCCATGGGAGTATTCGACAGGACGAATACCCGCGCAGCGACGAATCTTAAGGGAGCACATGAGACGCAGGACCTGTCCGCATCAGTCGACCTGGAGTTAATGGCCAGTCGATTGGACAAGGTCTCAATTATTGAAAAGAAGGTGGATGAGCTGACTCAGCACTTGCAGCGAGCCACCTCTGCGCGTAACTCCTTTGCACAACCTCCTTCCACACAGGAGACTGTGCAAAACATCCTCCACCGATCCTCCCCTGGGATGGATCCATATCCATCCCCATCTGATTCTTGGACTGGAAGATCATCCGATCCTTTCTTCACCAGCCGGGGGAACTCCATTCCCCCTTTCCCTGATTCTCAGGAGGTTCCTCAGACCTGTGAGGACCTCAACGCCATCCAGAACGACCCATTCTCCAACACTTACAACCCTGGATGGCGAAACCATCCCAATTTTCAGTGGGCGGGAAATCCCCAAACCCAAAGACCACCTTTTCAGTCCCGCCCACAGCCCTCTCATCACTACCAGCCGCCTCAGCCTCGGCCCAACCCTACTTATCCATCTGGGCCAAATCAAGATCAAATGTCCTTAATCCTTCAGACTCTGGCTGACATTCAAAAATCGAATGCGGCCATTCAAAAACAGCACAAGGACGAGCTTACTGAAGTTAAAACTCAACTGGCCCAGTTGGCAAATTCTCGCCAGCCAGGCACACTCCCTTCCCAACCCCTACCTAACCCAAATAACGTGCCAACCCAGAAGCGCGTTATGAATCCAAATTTAGGCCACGCTCAATGGATTTATCAGGCCCCTACTGCCCCATCTCCAGACGAGATGGAAGCCTCAACTTCGCGTGCGGGATTTCAGCAGCAACCACCCCTCCTACCAAACCCAAACCAAAATCAGGCCGGATTAAATTCTGTAACAACACGTAGTGGTAAGACAACTCAGGACCCGCATTATCCAAACCACTCCCAGCCTGATAATCATGACCCTAGGATAGTTATCCAAGGTACCGCTGTTCCAGACCCACAACCTGGACCTATCCTAGAGGAACCAACCAAGATCCCGTTTCCCGAGGCCCTGACCAAGGGAAAGAAGACCACCAAACCCGTGGCCCCTGAGGAGGACCTGGTCAAGCTCTTTGAGCAGGTCCACATAAACATCCCCTTAATGGATGCAATCCGCCACGTACCAGCTTACGCACGATTTCTAAAGAATATATGTACACCCCAGCGTAAGCCGCGAACCAAGGGAGGGAGCCCAATTGTTCTGTCAGAGCAAGCCAGCTCTGTAATCCTTAGTAGACTCCCACCCAAGGCAAAAGATCCTGGAACTCCCCTGATCTCCTGTAAGATAGGTGGTACCCAATTTGATAGAGCATTGTTAGACTTAGGTGCATCTATAAATCTGATACCCACATCCTTACTTGACCATCTGGAAGAATCTGAGCTGAAACCAACCGAGGTGACATTACAATTAGCAGATCAATCTATAAAGTCACCAAAAGGGATTCTCGAGGATGTTATCGTGAGAGTGCGGGATTTCTATTTTCCAGTGGACTTTATAGTCTTAGACATGGATGCACCTGAGAACCCTAGGGATACACCAATCATTCTAGGGAGACCTTTCTTGGCTACTGCTAGAGCCAACATCAGTTGTGAGGAGGGCCAAATAGAGCTTAAGTTTGGAGATCAAACACTGAAAATTGATATATTTAAGGCCCAACAAGGAATTAATTGCGGCGTCATCGAGCAAATTTGTGACATCAAGACTTTGGTTGATGAATCACACCTCCAGAATGACTTGAGTATGCCTCATCAACCACAGAAGGATCTTGACCCGCAAACAGAGGAGTCCAATCCGGATGTGAACAACCCAGTAACTCCCACCCTTGAACCTCACATCTATACTAAACCACCCGCTGCTGCTGAAAACCCCATCCTCGAACTGAAACCCCTTCCTGCTCATTTGAAATACATCTTTTTGGGTTCTAATCAGACCCTTCCTGTGATCATCAATTCCAACCTCAATCCTGAACAGGAATCCCGTCTGATTGTTGTCCTCCAGCAACATCGCAGAGCCATCGGATGGACCCTCGATGATTTGACTGGAATAAGTCCCTCTTATTGTACTCATCATATCTATTCAGAAGAGGGCACACGACCTTCTCGTGAAATGCAGAGACGCTTAAACCCCAATCTGCAGGAGGTCGTGAAAAAGGAGATCATCAAGTGGTTAGATGCCGGGATCATCTACCCGATCTCCGATAGTCGTTGGGTGAGCCCAATTCAGGTCGTGCCTAAGAAGGCAGGACTCACCACTATAACGACTGAGATCGGAGAAATCATTCCTACCCGATTAGCCAACTCGTGGAGAGTCTGTATAGATTACCGTCGACTCAATTCCTCCACGAAGAAGGATCATTTCCCACTACCCTTCATTGATCAAATTCTCAAAAAACTAGCGGGAAATAGGTTCTTCTGCTTTCTTGACGGGTACTCCGGTTATAACCAGGTGGCAATCCATCCTGAGGACCAAGAAAAGACCACATTCACCTGCCCCTTCGGAACATACGCTTTCCGAAGAATGCCTTTCGGTCTTTGCAATGCACCCGCTACTTTTCAGCGATGCATGCTTGCCATATTCTCAGATATGGTAGGTGATTATCTGGAAGTCTTCATGGATGACTTTTCAGTTTTCGGAGCATCATTCGACGATTGCCTCCAACACTTGGTCCAGATACTCAGGCGGTGCATCGACGTGAATTTGGTTCTTTCCTGGGAAAAGAGCCATTTCATGGTGCCTGAGGGAATTGTCCTGGGACACTCAATTTCGGAGAAAGGTATCCAAGTGGATCGAGCTAAGGTTAATCTGATTTCTCACCTTCCTATGCCTAGCTCGATCAGGGACATCCGATCCTTTTTAGGGCATGTCGGTTTTTATCGACGATTTATCCCTGATTTTTCAAAAATCGCACGCCCCCTGACCACTCTTCTCTCCAAGGATGTTCCCTTCGAAATCTCCAAGGAATGCACTCAAGCATTTGAAATCCTGCGTGACCGAGTCACCCAAGCCCCGATCCTACAGTCCCCTGATTGGTCTCAACCCTTTGAGATCATGTGTGATGCATCCGACTTCGCTGTAGGAGCAGTTTTGGGGCAGAAAAATGACAAGAAACCTGTGGTCATTTACTACGCCAGCAAAACACTCGATGAGGCTCAGCGTAACTATACAGTTACTGAGAAAGAGCTGCTAGCTGTAGTATTTGCCCTAGAGAAGTTCAGATCGTACCTTCTGGGTTCCCATGTCATCATATACTCGGATCACACGGCTGTGAGGCATCTCCTTGCAAAGAAGGACGCGAAGCCTCGATTAATCCGATGGATCTTGCTGTTGCAAGAGTTTGACCTCGAGATTCGCGATAAAGCGGGAAAACAAAACGTGGTAGCTGATCACTTGTCCCGTCTGCCTTCTGAAATGATAGACCCTTCCGGACCCATCACTGAGCATTTTCCCGATGAGCACCTGCTGACTATTGGTACTAGCCTCCCATGGTTTGCTAATATTGTAAATTACTTGGCATCTCATCAGGCCCCGTCCGATTGGCCGAAGGCCAAGAAAGACAAATTACTCTCCGATGCCAAGTATTACATTTGGGAGGACCCGTACCTCTTCCGCATAGGTGCCGATCAGATCATCCGGAGATGTGTCCCGGAAGGGGAAGTCAACAATATCCTCTCTTTCTGCCATGACCAGGCATGCGGTGGCCATTTTGCCGGGCATAAAACCGCATCAAAAGTCCTCCAGTGCGGCTTTTACTGGCCCACACTGTTCAAAGACGCATACAGTCATTGCAAGGCATGCAGTCGTTGCCAGACTTTGGGCAACATGAGCCATCGCGACATGATGCCTATGCAACCGATTCTAGTATGCGAAATCTTTGATGTTTGGGGGATTGATTTTATGGGCCCCTTTCCTGTTTCGGATGGTTTCGAATACATTCTGTTGGCTGTGGACTACGTGTCCAAATGGATCGAAGCCATACCGACCCGAACCTGTGATCACAAAATCGTTCTCAAATTCATTCATCAACACATTTTCTCAAGGTTCGGGATTCCTCGTGCAATAATCTCTGATGGGGGGACCCATTTCACAAATGCTCAGTTTAGGTCACTGATGACCAAATATGGGGTGTCTCACCGAATTTCTACTCCTTACCACCCCCAAACTAATGGTCTAGCTGAGCTGTCGAATCGGGAGATCAAGAAAATCCTGCAGGTCACTGTTCGACCTGACAGGAAGGACTGGTCGTCCCGACTTCCGGAAGCATTGTGGGCCTATAGGACCGCCCACAAGACCCAATTAGGCATGTCTCCCTTTAGACTGGTGTACGGAAAGGCATGCCACCTTCCCGTCGAACTGGAGCATAAAGCCTATTGGGCAGTACGGAACTGTAATCTAGATCTTTCTAAGGCTGGGACCCACAGAAAACTCCAAATCAGCGAGATCGATGAATTGCGCATAGACGCGTACGAGAACTCGCAAATCTACAAGGAGCGGGTTAAAGCCTTCCACGACAAACACATCTCAAGAAAGATCTTTCATCCTGGTCAAAAGGTCCTACTCTTTGATGCCCGACTCAAACTCTTCCCAGGAAAACTGAGATCTAAGTGGGTCGGACCATATTTGGTCCGACAGGTTTTTGGAAATGGAGCAATCGAAATCAGTCCACTCAGCCACGATTCTGAACCTTTCATCGTGAATGGTCAAAGACTCAAGCCGTTCATTGATGTAACTTCTACTGATTTGGCTGAGGCATCTTATATCCTCCTTTCCCCTTGAGCTTATTGCGCCCAGCTGATGGCGTAAAACTCAGCGCTTAACGGGAGGCAGCCCGTCATTCTCTTTGAAAACCTGAAACTTGTTCTGACACCTTTCAGCACTCGAAGTTCACCCTTGTAGACAGCCGACCCCAACTCAGATGATTGCATCTGGGATTTGAAATCGTCCGCAAAAAATTCAACCCGACCCATTCACTCATCCAAATTTCTGTCTTAAGGAATAAACTAAGACCCCCTAGGTTACAATGAGGACATTGCAAATCTTAGGCATGGGGGGGTAGGAAAGTGCAAAAACGTGTAAGAAAAGGTTTCAAACAAAAAATTCACATATGCCAAAAAAAAATACCATAAAAATTAAAAAATTCTTCGAAAAAGAATAAGAGGAAAAGAGGAGAAGGAAAATTTTGTGAAGGAGAAAAGAAACAAAATGAAAAAGGAGCACAAAATTATGAGAAAAAAAAAAAAAAGTGATAGTCATTAGTAAGAAACTAAGGAATTAACCTAAGTTCTAGACCTCATTCAAAAAAATAACTGAAAAGTGCACAATAAGATTAGTAAGAATGCAAACCATAGGCATTCTTGAATAGACTCTGAGTACTCATTAAGATCTGGACACTCCTCAAGAGGTTGAGGAAAATGAAAAGCTGAAGTATTAGGTCTAAGGCTTAGGAAGTATTCGGCCTCGTTAACTAATTGTTGGTTTATGGGACTCAGTAATCTAAGCACCCTAATCTCACACACAGCCTGGTTCAGTAAGCGTAAAAATCAGAATCACGCAGAAGCGTCGCAAAAATCTGAAAAGAACACCTAGAATAGGAATGGCCGATCAACACAAGTTGATTTGGACGAGTTCCCAGCGCGGAGAGGCGGGAAATCCCCTCGAAGATGCGTAACAAAATATCATCTCCTCGGTGCTTGTCTCTTAGGATATTTACATATCCTACGGGGGGCATGTAAGCACTCTGCTGGTTCAGATTCCATGGATGGCATTATCTCGAAGTGTCAATTGCCAGGGTCTGGATTCGGCCACGGAATACCATGGATGGGATTATCTCGAAATCTCAATAGCCAGGGTTCCGGGGGTTGCCATGGGCGGTGCTATCTCGAAGCATCGATCGCCAGGAACCCTTGAGGATTGATGATGGGAGCAAGGAATCTGATACAGACCGTGTTGAAAAGCTAATCCTAGGCTAGAACTAAAAAGAAAAAGAGAGAGAAAACTCTCCAAACAGAAAAAACTTTCTATCTCTCTCTTACAAAACGCACTGCGAACTGGGCCAGGGCTAAAATCATTTCAAGCACGGGTGCTTTAACCACGAAGTCCAATAAACCTTAGGTTAGTTCTTGCGGGCCTTAAAAACCTTTGCTAAAAGACTGAGGCTAAGGCTAGACAGATTTGGATCTTGATTGGTACTAGAGTATCTTTTAGGCCTATGGTCAGCATTCTAACCTAATCTATGCTCAAATGAAAAAGGCACTTATCTAAAACCATTAAAAGCTTCATGGTCTAGAACAAGGGTTGAAACCTTAAGTTTTTGCTAAGGGACTAGCAAAAGCTAGGCATGGGGGTATGATGAGAACCTCATCATGAGCCATAACTAGCTCATTTTGACCCAATACAAAGGATAAAAGCTCCTACATATCTCAAGGAAAGGCGTAACTCAGAGAATTCTGAGTTTGAGAAGAAAACAAGTCATAAGGGGTAAAAGTGCAATTTTACCAGTATAATCTGCATACAGGGTAATTCAGGGCCCAAACATAGGTCAAAACAGCTTAATAAGAATAAAAGTGGGATGAAATGATCTAGCAAGGGCTACAGCAACTCCAAGAGACTAAATCTGTAACCCTAAAACAACCCACTTCAATTCACAAGGTTCGAGGCAAAGTAAAAATAGAATAAACCCTCTAAAATTCATAGAAAAATAATCTCTAGGGTTTAGAACCTTCAATTTGGCCTTTAGAACCCATTTTGACCTACATTGAGAACCATGCCCAATTAATAACTTAATTTGGGTTTTTGCGCAAATTGACCGGTCGAACAAGGTTTAAGATGAAAATAAAATTCACCATCAGATTCCTTAGGTCCTAATTAGTCATGTATAAAAACTTGAGCCTAAGAAGAAACCTCCTTGACCGACTTTACACTTTGGTCCTCATATATTTACTCTTTGGCCCTCAACTTTTGAACCCTCGCATTTTGGCCCCTAACTCTCCTTCGTTCTTTGCAATCAGGTCCCTCCTGCAAAACCCTGCCAGCACCATACTCCGGCGACCTTGCGCGGAGCATGGCGCCGCGCAGGGTGAGGTGGAGGACCTGGCATGTATACCGGGGGTGCCCTGCGTCGTCAGCCGTCGCAGGAGCACCCCCCTGGTCATTGTAAGCCACCATACCGGCCGTGCGAACGCACGGACGGTATGGGTTCATGTTCCGACCACTCTCCGGCGAGGGAGACACGTCGTCTCCCTCCGCCTTCCTCCCTGCTTCATACCTATAAATACCCCCCGCCGCTCCACCGACGAGGGCAGCCTGGATCTGACGGAGAAAACCCCCAGCTTTCTTCTCTTCCTCCTCCGGCAGACGCTCACCAGCTCCGGCGACTTCCTCCCCCTCCACCTCTTCGCTCTGCCGCAATACCAGCAGCAGAGACTTCCTCCCCTGTTCTTCCCGCGCCACGCCGCACCCAGCTGGCGCCTCTCCAGCCCTCTGCTCGCCGCCGCCCCTCTCCCTGAGCATCGTCTTCTCCGGCGACAGTCGATACGACTGTCGCCCTGTTCCTCCCCCTTCGTCCCTGCAAGTAAGTTAGACCTACTCCCTTTCTTCTCCTCTTTCTTTCCCCGCTTTCAATTTAGTCAATTAAACCCTCGACCGCTCCTGTTCACCCTCATCCTCTCCGCCTCCGACCACCCTCCGGCGAGCCGCTCCCATCACCTCAGCGACCCACACGGCTCGCCGACCACCGCAGAACCTCCGCCTCCTCACCCTGATCCTCCTCCGCCCCTCCACTTCCCACCAAACACCCTCTGCAGATCCACCGAACACACCCACTTCCTCGCTCACAGTTTGACCTAGGACGACCTGTTAGCTCCATCTCGCCCCCTGCAAACCCCCTGACCACCTTCGTCGTGCCACGGCGAAGGTCCCCCGCCTGTCTGATTTGGCCGAGAGGCCGTTCTTCTGTGACCAGGTGACTCGCCCGCCGTCGCCGTTACTGCGCAGGCAGAGCTGCTTCACCTGCAGGTGCAGGCACGCCTTCGCCCAGGGTTGACTCCCAGGTTGCGCAGGGACTCTCCGCGAAACGTCCCTGGTTCACAGACGGGGCGAAGGCCGAGCGGGAAGCCACGATCGCCCACTGCTCCATCCGCGACGCGCGCTCAATTGGGGTGGGACATTTAGTCCCACCTCGGAACCTCTCGCAGGCGCGCGGACGCATAAAGGCAAAAAGTGCCTTATGCTGTCTGCCTCCTGACCACGGGGTGAGGTCCCTCTCACCCGACCCGACCCGGCCTCGTCCGTGACCACGCTCCGCGGACCTGGCCCGACCCGATTAGACTGTCCTGCACTCCTCGCCCACCACGCACGCCGGTGGGCCTGGACCCGGGCCTGACCCGAACCCGATTACCCGGTTGCGCTCTGGGAGAGCTTCCGAAGAGTGATTTCAGAGAGAAAGAGAAACGCGGGGGAGGGGGGTAGAGTAGGTTTTTGCCCTCTGATGCTGAACTCTTGAGCGTGCAGGCACAGGTGAAGGACTGCGGAAGAAGAAGAACTGAAGCGGCACTGTAGCATCCGCGGGTTATCAGGCGACGTACTGAAGACAGGTGAAGACAAAGAAGAAGAAGATCTGAAGAAAAAGAAAGAAAGAAAACAAGGAAGAACAGAAGACAGAAGAAGAAGAGCTGAAGAAAACAGAAGACAGAAGAAGAAGAGCACGAGGGGAAGATCTGAAGAAAGCAGAAGAAGAAGAAGACGAAAAAGAAAGAAAGAAAACAAGGAAGAACAAAAGCCAAAGAGGAAGAAAGAAGAGAAGAAGAAGAAGCCAAATTTTCATCTCTCTCTCTCTCTCTCTCTCTCTTTATTTTTGTAATAGAACTTGTATATCTCTACGATACGACTTGCTCCCTGAGTTCGACCTCGGGAACTCTTTCATTTTCCGAGTAAAAAAAAAAATTTATATTTGAAATGTTGGTAATAACCGGCTTTACTACAACGTTATAACAAACCCGGCAAAACCGACGTCTTCAATATGGTTATAATTATATAGGTGTATATGTAGTTATATATGTATATATATATAGATATGTAAATATATGTATAGATAGATGTATGTAAATGTATATATATATATATATATGTATGTATGTATATATAACTATATATATAGATATAGATATGTGTATATATATATGTACATATATAGTAATATATGTATATATATATATTAGTATAAGTATCTATGTATATAGATATATGTATATATGTAAATATATATGTATATATATATATATGTATATAGATATATATATATGTATGTATGTATACTAATACTTAGTTATATAAGTACTAATATATGTATAGATATATATATATGTATATGTAAATAGATATAAGTATATAATAGTGTATAAGTGAGAGGGTGTGTGTACGAGAGTGTGTGTGTGTATGTGACTGCTGAGAGAGTGAGAGAGTGATGTGAGAGAGAGAGAGAGAGAGATCGTCTGCTGAGGAAGAAGGTGCAGGCGAGTTTAGTCGCCCGCACGCAGCTGCCGTCGTCTGATGCTGCGCGCAAGAGCATGCACGCGCACGCGTAGGCGCGTAGGCGTGCGAAATGGCACGCGCACGCAGGAGGGAGCAGGCGAAGATGAGGGCGCTGGTATACGCAGGAGCCAGCGTGCGCAGACAGGTTGGCACCGGTAGCGGCGCGGAGAGAAAGCGGCGGGTGATGGGATAAGTGAGAAACTTACCAGTCACCACACTGTAGCCACAGTGTTCTGCTGAAACGCGTGAATAGTGGCTACAGTGAGCGCTCGGCTCGCGCGACCGGGTGCTAGCGGTGCTATGTGTACAGGCACCGCTGAGCGAGCTGGCGCTCATGCGGAAGTTCTGCGCCAGCTGCTGGAGTGCATGAAACCGGCTGGGCCGCGGGTGGAGCTTCGCGATAGGGCACGCGAGGAGGGGCGAGGGCGGCCTGTAGGCATGCACAGAGGGCGCGGAACAGGCACCTGAGGCGCCTGGAGGGCTGCGCTGCTGCTGCTGCGAAGCTTGAGCTTCAAAGCTTGAAGCTCTTGTGGCAATGGCGGAAATGCTTTGAACAATGAAATCAGAGCGGGGAACCACCATGCCCACCAGCTCTTTGATGAGCTGGGTGGTGGTGGGACTCACAGTGGTGGTTGTGCACCACTGTGAGCTGCTTCTGCCCGCAGCGTGGCTCCTCAGAAGGAGGAGAGGCTGCATATGGAGGGGAGAGAGGAGGAGACGGCCTGGAAGGGAAGGAAGGTGCTGTGTTTTGGCATGTGGTCCAGGCTCGGCTCAAAGAAGAAAGCCGTGCCCATTTTAAAGAGGAAGAAAGCAAGCACAGCCATGCCCTGACTGTGCATGGCTGTGCATGCTGCTGCAGGGCAAGCAGTTGCAGGGAATGGTGCGGGGAAGAAGCTGCCATGCCTTGTAGCCACGCGGAGGAAATTCAAAGTCAAATAGAAATAACAAATAAAGATGGAAATTTTACGAGGCAGCAATTGAAGAATTTGTTAATTACAAGGCCATTTTATTCACTCTCCTCCCCTCTCAAATAAATGCATGCATGCATGTATTTTCACAAATACGACTATGGTTGCCTATTATGCACTGGCAATGCTAGGAAATAGCACAAGATGGCACAATTGTCGGTGTATTTTTGTTGTGCAATCATACCCTCATGCCTATCTTTTGCTAGTCCCTAGCAAAACATTTTTTTTGTATTGCATTTAGAAATGATCTTCAGCTAAAGATTTTCTCCTGAGGTGACATAGGTGTGTTTATTGTTGGATATTGTGAGAACCAATTGCAAAGAAGACTATCAGTACTTTAAGTCTTACATGACATAGACCATCTCTCAACTAACTAGGACTCTTGATATTGAAACCTTAAGTACGATTTCCAAGATCCAGGAGGTTTTTGCCGTACTCGAGAGCTCAAGAGATTATGGCTTGTGCTTAGTGAAGGATCAAGACTGACCAGATGAACATTAAGACTCAAGCCCAAGGTTTCACAAATTTTTAAGTGCAGGTTGGTCCCAGTTTCAGCTCATTTCTTTGGATTGACCCTTAAAAAGATGACGGAAAACTCAACTCCCATTTTCTGACAATTGTAGCTCAAAGAAAATAGGGTATTTACCCTGAAGAACTTTTTTGTAGGAAGATTTTACAGACATTTGTGAGATATACTGACTTATTTGCATCTTTTTTTTTTTTGAAACACGTGTCAGTATATCTCTTACAACATTATTTGGAGGAGCACACTTTTCTTTTTGGTGGGAGAGTTCCTTCTTAGTGGAAAGAGTCTCTCCTAAACACAAGACTAAAGCCTGGGATAAAAAGTCTACCTGCACGCACAGGTAAGGACTCCATCTTCCCTAATGAACACTAGGGTTGGATCTTATGTTCACCTGGTTTTTCTTGATATGTGTAGTGTGAACCAAGATTACTTAGGCTCTCGAGTAGAAGTAAACCAACGGATCCTGTACTGGTGTCTCAGGTACAACAATACATCCTTAGTTAGGAGAGATTCCGATCTATCTTGTTAATGCTCAAGTGAATTAAGCCGAGCCTGAGCGAATCAAGCTTCTGTGGCCAGGAAAGTCTTCAAAACAGTGGTTGAATATCCATAAACACTTATTGTATTTTTGTTTCAGCCTTTAGATCATTACTAAACACCATTATATATATATATAGATAGATGGAAACTGCATGATACCATAAAATACCCAGATCCTATGGATGCCTATCCACCCCCCCATGTCAAACGATGCTATGTCCTCATATGCATGCAGGGTAGGGTAGAGAAAGGACGAAAGATAGGGTAACGAGAGCTGAGGTGCAGGGTATACAGCAGGGTGGTAGGGTGGGTGGATGGTGGGTGGTGAAGTGAAAAGTGAAGTGAATGTGACAGCGGCGAAGTGTTGTTGGGGTGCCTCCCAACGAGCGCTGAATTTAACGTCCCTAGCTAGACTCAGAATGAGGCACAAAATTAGTTACCCTCCAGCAGGGCAACAGTTTCTCCAATGGGGGCAGGTTCATGAGTAAGATAGGGTTTCAAACGCTGCCCATTGACAGTAAATTTATGCCCAGATTTGGGATCTTCAATCTCAATGGCCTCGTTGGGAAATGGTCTCGAGACCAGGAAAGGACCAGTTCATTTAGACTTCAGTTTCCCAGGAAAGAATTTAAGTCGGGCATTATAGAGCCAAACTTGCTAAGATGGCTCAAATTCCTTCCGCCGAATATGGCTGTCGTGAAAAGCCTTAGTGCGTTGCTCGAAAGTTAAGGCAAAATCATAGGCTTCACGACGGAGCTCTTCCAGCTCCTGGAGTTGGACTTTCCTTTCTCGACCACACAGGTCTAGGTCGAGGTTACATTGGCGAACTGCCCAAAAAGTACGGTGTTCCAACTCCACGGGCAAATGACAAGGCTTCCCGTAAACGATTCTATAAGGAGACATACTAAGGGAAGCCTTGAAGGCGGTCCGATACGCCCAAAGTGCGTCAATCAGCTTGTCAGACCAATCCTTACGGTCAGGCCGAACCGTTTTCTGGAGAATTTGCTTGATTTTCCAGTTCGACACCTCTTCCTGGCCGTTCGTCTGAGGATGAAAGGGTGGACTCCGTATTTCCTCAGAAGTGCCCGAAAAGAAGCATAGGTAAAGTGACTTCCTCCATCCGAAATAATGGCTCGAGGGATCCCAAAGCACACAAAGATGTGGCCTTTGACAAATCGAGTGGATATAATATGGTCAACACGGTGCGTGGGAATAGCCTTGATCCATTTCGAAACATAATCAACAGCCACGAGAATGAATTCGAAGCTGTTGGAAGGAGGAAAGGGACCCATGAAATCAATTCCCCAAATGTCGGAGATTTCCGCAGCTAGGATGGGTTGTAAGGGCATCAAGTCATGACGTGACATTGACCCTAACAACTGGCACCTAGTGCAATGCTTGGCATAATTGTGTGCATCCTGGTGAAGGGAGGGCCAGAAGAAACCTCACTGCAACACCTTGCCTGTAGTTTTCCTCCTAGAGAAATGGCCTCCACAGGCCTGATCGTGGCAGAAGGATAGCACACTGGGGAACTCGCTGTCAGGAATACAGCGACGGATGATTTGATCAGCACCTATTCGAAGAAGAAGTGATTATCCCAGAAATAGTACTTTGCTTCTGCCATGAGACGCTCGTGCTGGTTTTTAGGCTAGCCACGTGGAAGGGACCCAGAAGCAAGGTAATTGGCAATGTCGGAATACCAAGGTCCACTTGCCACATTAATTGCCAATAGGTGCTCATCAGGAAAAATCTGATTGATCGGTAGAGTAAGTCCAATATGGTCAGGGTCCAGTCTGGAAAGACGATCAGCCACAACATTCTGGGCTCCAACCTTATCACGGATCTCAATGTCAAATTCTTGGAGCAGAAGGATCCAACGAATCAGTTTAGGCTTAGCATCCTTGTTGTGCATGAGATGGCGAATGGCCGTGTAATCAGTGAAGACAATAACATGTGAGCCCAGAAGGTAAGAGCGGAATTTCTCCAGCCCAAAGATGACCGCCAGTAGTTCTTTTTCAGCGGTAGTATAATTACGCTGGGCCTTGTCCAACATCTTACTGGCGTAGTACACCACGAAGGGGTGTCTATTGCGTCTTTGTCCCAAGATGGCTCCGACTGCAAGGTCGGAAGCATCACACATGAGTTCAAAGTCGAGGGACCAATCAGGTGGCTAGAGAACAGGGGCCTTGGTGACAGCATTATGCAGCTGCATGAATGCTTGTTTGCAGTCGGGGCCCATATCGAAGGGTACGTCGGTTGATAGGAGATGAGTTAAAGGTCGAGAAATCTTGGAGAAATCTTTGATGAATCTCCTATAGAAACCGACGTATCCTAGGAAGGAGTGGATTTGTTTGACAGGGCCAGGCACAGGTAAATCAGCAATTACATCAAGCTTAGCTCTGTCAACCTCGATACCCTTATCGAAGATGATATGTCCGAGAACAATTCCCTCGTGTACCAAAAAATGACTTTTTTCCCAGGAAAGCACGAGGTTTACATCAATACATCTCCTAAGGAAACGGGTCAGGTTGGCAAGACAGTCATCGAAAGATGGTCCAAAGACCGAAAAGTCATCCATGAAGACCTCGAGAAAGTCACCCACCATGTCATGGAATATCGCCAACATACATCTCTGGAAAGCTGCTGGCGCGTTACAAAGTCCGAACGGCATTCTTCTAAATGCAAAGGTGCCGAAGGGGCAGGTAAAAGTGATTTTCTCTTGGTCCCGGGGGTCAATTGCCACCTGGTTATATCCTGAGAATCCATCCAGGAAACAGAAAAATTTATTTCCCGCTAACCACTCCAGGATTTGGTCAATGAAAGGTACCGGAAAGTGATCTTTCTTAGTTGCAGCATTGAGTTTCCTATAATCTACACACACTCTCCAAGATGTAGGAGTGTGTGTAGGGATGGATTCGCCCCTGTCATTGACATGGATGGTGAGTCCCGCCTTTTTGGGCACGACGTGAATCGGGCTCACCCAGGGGCTATCACTGATCGGGTAGATTATACCCGCATCCAGCCACTTAATAATTTCCTTCTTAACGACCTCCCGCATGTTAGGGTTGAGACGTCACTGCATCTCGCGGGAAGGTCGAACCTCCTCCGTATATATGCGGTGAGTGGAGTAGGAGGGGCTAATGCCAGTTAAGTCTGATAACGACCATCAAATGGCTGCCTTGTGTTCCATAAGGACCTCAGTTAGTTTGCACTCTTGCTCCCTAGTCAATTTTGAACTAATGATTATAGGGAGTGTTTCATTTGGTCCCAGGAAAACATATTTAAGTGTACTAGGCAGCTCTTTCAACTCGGGAGTGGATGGTGAAAGTTCTGGCATTTCTTGGGACGAGTGTCCCAGGCGGATCGGAAAACAAGTCAGGAGGAAGAAGTTGGCCCTCAGATTGGCCAAGAAGAGGGGCTTCTTGGATGGATGGATCCAAAAAGGAATAGCCCCAGTGAGTAGTATATGGGCTCAAGGTCCCAATGTGGAGTTGCAAATTCGCCTGATTTGGCGGGAAAGAAAGGGTAATCCAGTCTTCAAGAGTGTGGATCGGCAGTGAGTAGCCCGGATATGACTCAGACCACGAGGTATGGGAAGCGGAGAAAGCCTCATCAGAAGTCTGGTCAGGAGAAGGTACGGGAATAGGGAGGGATGGGGGAACGTCACAATATGTGTCGGTCAGGCAATCGTTAGTGTTTAAAGGCAGTCCGCAGCAATCAAAATAGGTCCCAATTAGTCCGATACACGCGCTGACGGCCATGTCCTCATCAGACATGTCATCCTTGATGCAATCGCAATCAAAGTTCTTGGCCGCCTTGAAGATGTTAAGCTTGAGCTTTTCAGATCCAACGACAATCTCAATACAGCCCGACTCGCAATCGATATGGGCTCGGGCTGTGGCCAAGAAAGGTTGACCAAGGATGATCGGACAATCAGAAAGTGAGCTAGGAACTTCCATATCTAAAACAAGAAAGTCAACAGGAAAAAAGAGACTGCTGACCCTAACCACCACGTCTTCCACCACACCCTTTGGGATTTTGACAGAATGATCTGCCAACTGTAACGTGATAGGGGTGGGTTTCAAATTTCCCAAGGAAAATTTTTCAAGCATGATGGTTGGTATAAGATTGATGGAAGATCCTAGATCAAGCAGGGCACGGTTAAAATTGCAGCCTTGGATGCTATAGGAAATGAGCGGTGTGCCCGGATCTTTCTACTTCGGTGGTAGATTTGACAGTATAGCACAACTCGCATCAGGAGAGAGAACCACCAGATTCTTAGTTTTGTTTGACTGTCGCCTGGGTGTTGTGTAGTCTTTGAAAAATCGGACGACAGTAGGTATGTGGTCGATAGCCTCGAGCAGGGGTACCTTGATTTCAACATCCCTGAACAAATTACGCAGGTTATCAAAGGCCTGCATATCCTTCTTCTTGCCTTTTGGCTCCCTCAGTAGAGCCTCAGGGAATGGGACTGATTCTGGCACCAATTTGGGTGTATCGTCCTCTCGCGAATGCGGTGCACATCCCGAATGAGAGGGCGACGAAGAAGACGGGCCAAGATCAGGTCTAGGCGGATCAACAGTCTGCTTACCGCTCCTCGTAGTGATCGCATTGGATGATGCGGGTCCAGTGGGATCATAAGGCTGAGGAGGGTTCGCAATAGGGACATAAGAGTGAGATGCTACAGTGGGATTAGCCTAAAATCCTAGTGGAATGCTTGGAGCTTGCAGAATCTAATGAACCTGCCCCTGAGAAGGTCGTACCTGTGGTTGAGGACCACGGGGTACAAAATTTCGCGGGTTGGGAACAGGTTGGGTGGGAAGAGTGCCCTGAGATCGAGTCGCCATGCGTAGTTGACTGATCTCAGCATTCTGTTGCGCCAATTGGTGCTGAAGAGAGGTCATGTTCTCTTCATGGCGCTTTGACATTTCCATCATCATTCGCATCAATTTATCAACAGGACTTGATGCATGTTTGTTTGCTATCCGCAAGGGCCTGATGGCGGATTTGCCATAGGATTATACTGGGCCCTTGGGATGACGGGTGCGGACGGTCGCATTGGTCCACCAGCGGGGTTTTAGCGCTGCAGGTTGTTGGACCATGCGAAATTTGAATGATTTCGCCACCCTG
Organism: Thalassia testudinum; assembly: GCA_037157565.1. NCBI lineage: Eukaryota > Viridiplantae > Streptophyta > Magnoliopsida > Alismatales > Hydrocharitaceae > Thalassia > Thalassia testudinum. The sequence goes on along the minus strand of JAZHRO010000062.1, from coordinate 16,497,712 downwards.
GGTTATAAGTGGCAAAGAACGGGTTGTTCCCCAGGGTGCAAGCGTCTTCTATGCCAGAAGACGCGTCCGCATGTAAATATGCGTCCAAGCACATGGAGGCTTGGTCCTCCGTGTCAAAATACTGGCTCGCAGAAGCCAATCCCACATGACTTACTAAATCGCTCGGCGCGACACTCGGTAAGGAAGGTCTTACGAGGTTTCTCGGAATAAGCCTGGTGTTAGAAGAATTGGGATTGTGACAAAGTGGTGAGGTGGGGGTGTTTGCCATAGAATGGGCAAGGTTGGCCAGAAGCTCGTCCAGCTTCTTGTGCATGACGGAGACTTCATCTAATTTCTGTGAGATAAGGCTGAGATCTGTGGATGAATGGGAGGGTCCCGTGTCAACTTCATGGACATTACAGGGCAGGCTGGTATGATTAAAGGCGACAATGGAGGCATTGTTCATTGAGTTTTCGCTCATATTTTCAGATAATTCGAATGCTCCATTCTCATCTTTATTCACGAAATTCCCTCCGCAGGAAGTGTCTGCAATCTGCTTCAAAGTCTCATTTAGCCCATAGTAGAAAATCTGGGCTATATGCCACTTAGGCAGATCATGGTGTGGACACTTCCTGAGGAGGTCATTATATCTCTCCCATACCTCATGAAATTGTTCGTCGTTTTGTTGCGTAAATGAAGTTATAGCACGGCGAAGCGCATTGGTTCGCCCGATTGAGAAGAACTTCTTGAGAAACGATGTTCGCATCTCTTCCCAAGAGTGGATGGTTTTCCCAAGGGTGCATAACCACTGCGACGCTTTATCCCGCAATGAAAACGGGAACATTTTCATGAGGACTATAGGTAACCTGATATTTCTTGGTTTAACTATTTCAGCCAATCGGGTTACGTCTTCCAAGTGGAGAAAAGGATCTTCACTTGCAAGAACATGGAAGTGAAAATTTATCAGGCCAATTATGTTAGGTTTCAGTTCAAAGTCGTCCCCGCCCATGGGGACCCGAATTTATCCTATGGTCTCTATAGCAGCGAGATTCTGATAGGAGCTAAGAGACCTAGGCTCCTCCCGTTCGGGAGGGTTCTGCATTTCCTCCAATGTTTCCTTAATGGCCTCAATTTGTTCATTATACATTTCCATTTGGGCCTGGAGGCGGGTTATGGGATCTAAGGCTCCACCACCTGGTGGGTTTTGAGGGCAGTTTCCTCCCTCGGGATTTGGGGGTGGGTGTGCAGCCATGTTTGTGGTGGAGGAGGACGATGCGGCTTCTTTTCTAAAATTATCAGGCAATTCACACAGTTCAGGATTTTGGGACCTCCTCCCAAACATGCACTACCGCAGGAAGAATTGGAGGGATACGAAGGGAAAAGGAGATGAGAGAAATGATGTCGCAAAGTAACACTTGATGACAAATCAATACAATCAAATTCCTAACCTCTACAGTGTGCCCTTAGACCTAAAGATCTAAGTTACCTACTATCACGACCTACGGAACCAAATGCGAGCACCGTGGAACCACCGGACCAGATTGAAAGGCCGTTTGCCCCAGTCTTAGACACCCGATAGCACGCGGGAACCCTCACCAGCACGTAGGCGCTACACGCAGGTAGTTAGACCTCCAATCCTTAATAAGGGTCAAGTTGCTACCAGTTTTAGTTAGAGGCTTAGGATCAAGTGCTTCTGGAATGTGAAGGCCGTTATTTATGGGTAATGCCCAAGTGATTGATTTTTAGAGAGTGAGTAAACCAAGCATGCAACAGGGAAATCTCACCGAATTGAAGTTTTAATTGGTGAATGGTTTTTAGAATTCAGCCTTAAGTAGCATGGATTTTAGGATTTCGCTGAAATACCAATTCAACCAATCTCCAGGTTTTGAGAGAATACAAGTTTTCTTCTAAGCCCAACAAACCCTTCTTTAATGTCAGTTGGTTAATGCATGCTAAAATGCAATGGGCTTCCTTAGATGGGGATTTCTATGTGTGGATGCACGAATCAATTTTAAATTAGTGTGAAAGGGAGCCAAAGCACTTCAATTCAAGTGCTCCCAATCACCAAAATGATTTCCACACACAAGGCTCAACCATAAGATAAAGAAAATAAAATTGTTGGGGTTGAAGTATTCAGGATCAAATCTTAGGCACATGAAAGGTCGTGGTGGGGTTGGAATCAACTCAATTCCAAGTCTCCCCACCAAAAAGGTGATCCCAAATTTGCAGATAAATGAGGCAAAGAGGGGTGCAATCAATCTTTTTATTTTTGCCTTAAAGAATACTTCACACGGCGAAAGATTCAAGAATCAAGATCCTAGGATCTTTGCTATGCAAAGTTTGGCGGGAAATCCCGGGGCGGTGGGAGTGATGACAAACAAGCAAACAAGTGATTTTTAATCCACTTGCCCCAAGAGATCCCAAGAAGTTTTAGTTTTTCTTTTTTATATATATATTTTTTTATTAAGGTGACAAGTTAACCTAAGTTGCTAAGAAAGAAAGACCTACTTGTTCAGCAACGTGTGCGAAGCTCCAATGCGGTGTCAACGTCTTCACGCTCCCGTTCCCGCCTTGGATCTGCCCACATTTTCGACTTCGTCTACCTGCCTTCTCCTTGCAACTGGTTCACCTGCACAGCAACAAACAAAAACACCCGTGAAGAGAAGGGTGTAAGAAGAGAAAAATTAAAAGAATGGAGTAAAAACTTACTTGAATACGCACTTCCCTGGCAACGGCGCCAGAAAAGAAAGTGTGTTCAAGCTCGGATAGGTTGTGTTAATACGGTGATTTTATCGTTGAAATGCATATAGTGTTTAACCTAAATCGAGCCTAACCATCTCTTTTACAAAATTTTTTACCTGGCCTACTTGATTTTATCTTGGTCACTTTTAGGCCCAGGGTCGAACTCAGGGAAGTGGGATTAGAAGTGAATAAGTTTCTACGTCTTTCCTACAACGAATCTCTTCCGTTCGTTTATTATGTTTTTGGTGTTTTTTCTATTAAAGATTTTTTTCTGATAATTTTTGTCCTTGAGGTACACCCTCAAAATCAAGTTCTTCGCTTTGAGCCAAATTAGGGTTCCAAAACTAGTCTTGCTATTCGCAAGACTGAATACCTGCAAGTTAAGGATTATCTTTTCTCTTTTGTATATTTTTTTATCTTTCTAATTGTAGGAAAGAGAAATAGAAATAAGGTAAATATAGTATATATTATATATGTATATAGGGGTGGGGGTGGAGGTGGAGATGGCATGTAGCACGGTGTCGTGTCGGTCGTCATCTAGGAAGACGCAACCAACAAGACGAAGTGCTGTGTGGAGTGTAGGATGGATGGTGGAAGTTGTGTGCGAAGACGCTTTCTGTACGCGTATATCGGGGAATATCAGCAACTAGTGCAAATATTCCCACGATACAACGTATGGTAGGTGATATAAATATATATATATATGTATATATGTAAATATATATCTATATGTATAAATATATATATGGTTATAATTATATAGGTGTATGTGTAGTTATATATTTATATATATATAGATATGTAAATATATGTATAGATAGATGTATGTATATGTATATATATATATATATATATATATATTTATTTATTTATTTATTTATTTATTTATTTATTTATTTATTTATTTATAATTGTATATATATGTATGTATATATAACTATATATATAGATAAAGATATGTATGTATATATATATATATATATATATATATATATATACATATATAGTAATATATGTATATATGTAAATATATATGTATATATATATATATGTATATAGATATATATATATGTATGTACGTATACTAATACTTAGTTATATAAGTACTAATATATGTATAGATATATATATATAAATATATATATATGTATATGTATATATATAAGTATATAATAGTGTATAACTGAGTGGGTGTGTGTACGAGAGTGTGTGTGTGTATGTGACTGCTGAGAGAGTGAGAGAGTGCTGTGAGAGAGAGAGAGAGAGATCGTCTGCTGAGGAAGAAGGTGCGGGCGAGTTAAGTCGCCCGCATGCAGCTACCGTCGTCTGATGCTGTGCGCAAGAGCGTGCACGCGCACGCACAGGCGTATAGGCGCGCGAAATGGCATGCGCACGCAAGAGGGAGCAGGCGAAGATGCGGGCGCTGAAGCGGGCGGGCATACGCGAGAGCGGGCGCTGGCATACGCAGGAGCCGGCGCGCGCAGACAGGTTGGCGTCGGTAGCGACGTAAAGAGAGAGCGCCGGGTGACAGAATAAGTGAGAAACTTACTGCTCACCGCATTGTAGCCACAGTGTTCCACTGAAACAGGTGAACAGTGGCTACAGTGCGCGCTCGGCTCGCGCGATCGGGTGCTGGTGGTGCTGTGTGTGCGGGCGCCGCTGAGCGAGCTGGCGCACGGGCGGAAGCTCTGCGCCAACTGCTGGCGTACGTGAAACCGGCTGGGCTGCGGGTGGAGCTTCGCAACAGGGCATGCGGGGAGGGGCGAGGGCGGCCTGCTGGCACGCGCAGAGGGTGCAGAACAGGCGCTTGAGGCACGTGGAGGGCTGCGCTGCTGCTGCTGACGCCTTGCTGCTGCTTCTGCGAAGCTTGGGCTTCAAAGCTTGAAGCTCCTGTGGCAATGGCGGAAATGCTCTGAACGATGAAATCAGAGCGGGGAACCACCACGCCCACTGGCTCTTTGATGAGCTGGGCAGTGGTGGGACTCACAGTGGTGGTTGTGCACCATTGTGAGCTGCTCCTGCCCGCAGCGTGGCTCCTCAGAAGGAGGAGAGGCTGCGTATGGAGGGGAGAGGGGAGGAGACGACCTGGAAGGGAAGGAAGGTGCTGTGTTTTGGCATGTGGACCAGGTTCGACTCAAAGAAGAAAGCCGTGCCCTTTTTAAAGAGGAAGAAAGCAAGCACAACCATGCCCTGGCTGTGCATGGCTGTGCATGCGGCTGCAGGGAAAGCAGTTGCAAGGAATGGCGCGGGGAAGAAGCTGCCATGCCTTGTAGCCGCGCGAAGGAAATTCAAAGTCAAATAGAAATAAAAAATAAAGATGGAAATTTTGCGAGGCAGCACTTGAAGAATTTGTTAATTACAAGGCCATTTTATTCACTCTCCTCCCCTCTCAAATAAATGCATGCATGCGTGTATTTTCACAAATGCGACTATAGTTGCCTATTATGCACTAGCAATGCTAGGAAATAGCACAAGATGGCATAATTGTCGGTGTATTTTTGCTGTGCAATCAACCACCAACACGAAAATCGATCCAATTCGACATCCGTTGCACCATCTACAAGACATAGAAGATGAACAGCTAAGATGGTGCCATGTGGCGCCATCCCAACCGCCCAACTGGCCAAACGACCCACCGCTACCCTTTCTCTCCTCAACCGGCCATCAGATCTGGGTTGTTGGCTTGCCATCCAATGGCTATGGTTGCGTGCGCTCAAAAAAGCCCGCGCGCCTCAAACGCGAATGCAACGCAGTGGTTGCGTACCTTCACGCGAAGAGGGACGCGCGGGTTCGAGCCCCGCCTCACCTCAAATCGAGTGCAAGTGCAGGCACGAGCAAAATTCACCCATGCGATGGTGATCGTGCGGCTTCGGAGGGTGCTACGTGGCATTATCTGATGCGTGAGCAGATGCACGCGCAAGCACACGCCAAGATGCATGCGCAATCGTATGTGCATGCATTGAGGAACTGAAGTGGAAGCGAGCACGCACATCTCTCGGCTGTCCAAACTCGCAATCAAACGGCTGAGATCATTTGATCGTGGGCATGCATTCTGAGCAGCAAAGAGGAAGAGGCGCGGGGCGTGTGGACTTTTACCTACATTTAGGCTTTACTGACGAATAAATTTGTCATTTAATGATTAAGAATGAAATGACCCATTTGCCCCTTCATTCTTCACCTATAAATAGCCCTACGACCCCCAGAACTTCTTCATCCCATCCTCTCTTCTCTCACCCCCTCCAAAGCTCTAAAAGCTTGTCCCAAACCCAGGATGTTTCTCTATAGTTAAAAATATAATTTTTCCACCTTCTCATCTCGTTCGTGGAGCATTCCCGTTCTCCGTCATTCGGGAAGCGGATCCCACTAAGACGTTGCCTTGCCCTGTTCTCCGTCATCCGTCATCGTTCTCCTTCGTCCTGCATCTCACCACCTTCGTCCGGGCGCTCAGTCAATGTGGCTCGTCCTCCAAGTAGCCGTCGAGGAGGATAACTCTCTCCACCTTCTTTTTACTGCTTTCTAGAGTAGATTTACCGCTTTCTAGTTGTAAGAATTCCTACTTTCTACTGTAGTGGTTAATTGTAATAGACATCATTCTGTGATTATGAAATCCATGTTTATTCTATCTCTATTTTGTCTTTATTTGTAATATTCTCTCTCTTTCTCTTCTATTAATTATTATTTAAGTAGATAGCTAGTTTAGATTCAATTCGACCAATTAATCTGCTTCGTGATAATAAAACAAATGCGATTTTTAATCAAACATCCACTTCCTAGTGTTTGACCCAGAATTCCTTTTGAGTTTCGGTAAAATTTATCAGTTGACGATTTTTCCTCACAAATCACGCTACAACAAGTTTTCAAAACTCAAATCTATTTGCGATGATTTTCCACTCCAACAGGATGCATGGTCCTTGTTTCATGCCACAAACACACGATCCTTATGGCCTAAAATGATCATTTTAACCCTCTCCAAAAGCCTATAAAAGGAGTCCAAATTCCCTCCATTTAATTCATCCCTTCCTCTCTTCTCTCACCTCCTCCAAAGCTCTAAGAACTTGTCCCAAACCTGGGATGCTCCATTAGAGATAAAATTAGAATTTTTCCACCTTCTCATCCCCATTCGTGGAGCGCCAGTAGTTGTCTTCTCACCGTCGTTCAAGAAGCGGATCCCGCTGCGACGTCGCCCTACCCTGTCCTTCGTCGTCCATCTTCGTTCTCCTTCATCCCGCATCTCACCACCTTCGTCCAGGCGCTCCATCAACGCGGTTCATCCTCCAAGCAGCCGTCAAGGATGATAACTTCTCTCCACCTTCTCTTTTATTGCTTTCTAGCATAGATTTCATGCTTTCTAATGTAACAAGTAGTTGTAATGAGTAGTTGTAACAAACCTCATTCAATGATTAGGAAATACCTATTCATTCTCTTTCTATTTTGTTTTTATTTGTATTATTCTTTCTCTCTCTTCTATTCCTTATTCTTTAAATAGATAGCTAATGTAGATTCAATTCAACCAGCTAATCTATTTTGTGACAACAAATCAAACGTGATTTTTGATCAAACATTCGCCTCCCTGTGTTGGACTCGGAATTCCTTTTTAGTTTCGGTTAAAATTATCTATTGATGGATTTTCTCGCAAATTGCCCTACAACGACAGGTTTTCCAAACTCAAATCCTTTTGCGCAAATTTTCGACTCAACATGGGACATTTAGTCCCACCTCATGCATTGACAACCCAGACAAGCCACATAAATGCAATTTGTCACAGTGCCTTGTGGTCGTTTAAATCCTCAACACAGTTAATTAAGTTATTTAGGCTTAATTAATTGCATGAGAAAGTAACTTAAGTTAACTCAAATTAATGACGTGAGTATAGTATAGAGTCAAGTTAGCCTAACATTTTAGATTTTAAGTTCTTTTTAACTGGTTGAGTCTAGGTCATTCACTGGGAGGCATAACTTAATCTTCATTCACCATTAATTGCTTAGGAATAATTAAGAACTAATTAATTGACTAAATATTAAATTAGAATACTTTAAGCCTATGAACATTGCACAAGAATTAGTCAAATTAGCACATGCAACATTCTATGAATAGAGAACATATTTACACATGTGATTGTCATTAAAAACCAAGTAAACATGTTTATTACATCAAATATGGCTAATTACAAAAGATTAAGGCAAGGAAATTCTAACAAATGATTGCAAATGCCTTGTTACATCTTTTAAAGCTCAAAATAATAAAGGAGAACAAGGTATATCAATGATATTACAATCAAACGTCTAAGAAAATAGCAATGGATGTCTTAAAAAAATAGCAATTAGAAGGCTAAAAATAAAGCAAGACATCTGATTTCTTCTTCCTTTTCTTCTCGCATTCTTTTCTTAAGCTTTTTCGGCCCTCTCTTCTTTCTTATTTCCTTTCTGGTATTTCTCTTTCTCTCTCTGTTGAGCTCTTTTTCTTAAGCCTTAAGCCTTATGTGCTTCTCTTCTCTTCAGTTTTCCTACTCTCTTTCCCTTCTTTAATTTCCTTACTCTTCTCTTATGCCTTAGCTGTGACACTTAGCCAATTTTCTTCAGTTCTCCTCTTAAGCTCTTACGTTCTCTTTACTGTGCTCTCTTATATCCACCATACTTAGTCATTTTCGCAATCTCTTAACCCATTTAATCTTCAATTATAAAAAATTATTTATTAATGGTTGGCCCAAGCTCGTTCGGGGATACACAGCACCCAATTGGGCCGGACCAGACCCTACTTGAGCTCAGGCCTAGTTCTTTAATTGGCAGATTTTCTTCATTTTAAGCTCATGCACAGTAACTGACCTCCCAGGCCCACACACCCACTCACGGGCCCACATGCTCACTCCCATAGGCGCATGCACACACACACACATGCGCAGGCACGTGCATCACACGCACCCGCGCCCATGCCATTTTCATTTCGTGCCCTGCGCTGACAACCGAAGCGTCGTCTACACAAAATCATAATATAGCATGTCATGCGGCCGCTGTTTTTCGATGTGGGACTATATTATCACGTTCCAAGCCAATCTTTCGATGAAGATTTCGGCTAGCTCAGTGACTCAATCTAATCGAGCAAAGGCTCGATCGAGAGCTAATCAGATGCTCTACAGGATTGTAAAACCAATTTGGTGTTCAGATCTGAATTGGCCCTTCGATTTGAAGTGTGAAGATTAAGCTTTTTCACGACCATTCAAGGCCTGCAGAAGGTGAATCCAGGTCTTTTGACCTGCGGAAGAGCTTCGACCTTCTGTTGAAGATCTAATACGATTTCAGGAGAAAATTCTACGTCTAATGGTTAAGGAGAGCTTCAAAAAGCTTCAGAGACAGAGAAAAACTTCTGATCCTCGTTCAAGAGCTTCAGAGCTCCATTTTGAACTCCGAACAACTCAACAAAGAGCAAACTCTGGAATATAATTAAACAATCTCAGCAGATTGTTTCGCACTGATTTGGGTAGAATTGGCAGTTGAATCTCACCAAGAACACACTGAAAGTAGTATGGGTTCGAAAACAACGCTTACTAGAATGAGACCTGATTTGGTTTAAAACTTCAATAAAACAACTTAAATTTATTCTAACAACCTCAAAATCATCCTAATAACAGATTCAACTCATCAAGCCTCAATTTTAACCAAAAATTCTCTAAATCAGACTAGAGGTTGACTATAAAGCCCCAAAGTTGACTTTCTATAATATAGCTTCTCAGAACAAATTAAAGACCTGGAGGGACACTAATTCACCTCAGAAATCATTTCCAGACCTTAAAACTAAGTTTTGAAGCTCCTAAAGGCCCTCTCAAACACTGTCATCTAAGATCAAAAGCGGGAGTGTTCAGTGGAATAATCTAGGGAATTTCAGAGCAATCAAAAATCAAATATGACCCCTACAGGTTCTGCTTGAGCTTGTAGACCTATTTCCAGAGCCTAAAACCTAACAGGTCAGCTTCTCCAACTCCGGTGGAGTTGGAGAAGATAGATGTCGACTGCGAACTCTAGACATCAAAACATGACTTTAAGTACATAATCTTATTCCTTAGGTTCTAAATAGCCAGTCTGGAGCTCCTTAAAGCTTAACTAGGGCTGAAGCTTTAAATCACCTCATCGGAGCTCTGGTGAGCTCTAGTGAGTCTGAGAAATGTCTGCCAGAGTTCAAAACTCTGTGAAACAGACCATTAGAAATCTCAAGAGCTTCCTGAGATCACAAGGAACCTCAGGAGCTCGCCAATTAACTCAAATTGAGATTAAATCAGGAGATTAGCTTCGACTTCAGGAGGGACCCATTTTGAGTTCATTAGAACTCAGAACTTCTTCCCTCACTCAATCGAGTGAGGGAAAGCACTCAGAAGATGGAGGCAACGGTGTACAACTACTTAATTAGGTGGATAACCCTCTTCTAAGCTACCATTGACAGCGTGCTCAAGAAGGGGGGTGAATTAGGTGTTGCTCTAAGGAGCAATTAAGCGGTTGCCGAGGTTCCTAAGGGGATGTCCAAGTGATGTAGAACCTCAATTGAAGGTGGAATAGGTTCTAGACACCTCACCATGGACAGTGAGGTGTCCAGCTAAGTGTGACTGGGATTAGGTGAATAGGCGAGTAATTAGGATGGATTTGAGGTCAATTAGGGTCCTAATATGATGGTCTGGTGGTGAGGGACCCCGAATGGGTGTGTAACAGACTCGGGGACCTCCGCCATGGACAGCAGAGGTCCCCGATGACGGTGAGATGTATTAGACGATATAGGTGATAATTGTGAGTGGAAGAAAGTGGAAATGGATCGTAGAGAGATAAGGAGAGTGGAACATTACTTAGAAATGGGAATGAAGGCCCAGTGAGGCCGGACTTGGCCTCACTAATGCTAAGGGAGATGAAGCTAATCTACATTAAAACTAAGCTAATCCTAGTCCTAGCTACTGCTAACCTACTCCTATGAGTTAAGGCTACTTACCTGACGAAAGGAGGTGAGAAGCTCCGTCGAAGGCTCATAACGGAGGATGAAATCAGAAGGCAGGGGATAGAGTTCCGGCGAGAAGTTGAAAGCAATGAGAAAGGGGATGCGGGGCTCTAAGGCTTTGTCACAGCTGTCCGAAGAGGAAGAGGAGGTGAGAGAGACGAGTCCCTCGTGCGGAGGAGCTCCAAAGGAGAGGTGAGAGGTCGCCGAAGGTAGCGGAGGAATAGCCTATTGTTGGCCACAGTTGGGGAAGAATGATAGGGGACTGACCTTTGAAATCGGAGGGGTCAAGGTGTATTTATAGGTTGCAGCAGCTATGAATGTGGCTGTATCTGGACTCTAGAAGGACTAGGTTCAAGGTAACCACCGGCATCGTCTCCAACATCGGTGAGGTTACTCTCTAACCCTAAATAGGATTCAAGGATCATCCAGACCGTGGGATGAAATGAAGAATGTGAGTGCAAGCTCCAAGAGTAGGGCGAGGGTGGAATGACGTCAGATGAGCGGTCATCGAAGGGTAACATCATCGCCGAACGTCAGTCGTTCAAGTGGCTGAAGAAGAAATGAAGAAGATGGTGTTCGTAGGGACCTATGTACAAGAAAAATTAAGGACCTAAGTGAAATAAAAGGACTTAAGTGCAATGAATTCCAAGGACCAAAATGTAAACAGAGGCTTTTAAGGTTAATTTAAATTATTTTATTTTCTAACTTTTTATATGTAATTATAAATTAGCTAAATATTATATTAAAGCCATGTATTCACATTTTTAACCCATTTATTTATATTTATTTAATTATTAACTTAAATTATTAAAGACTTAGGTCTTAAGTTATTCTTAAGTTAAATAAGAAATTAATTAGGTAACTAATTAATGATATTTCGAGTCCATTTATTAATTAAATTATTAGTAATATTAATTGACTTATAATTTATCATTTTTAACTTATTTTAAGGTCCTTTAATGATTTATCCCTAATTACATAATTAAACCTTATATATGCATATTCCTAGCTAATTAACTAGGGAAACTAGTTAATTATGGGTAATTAGAAGCCATGATGAGCATCTCATCACCTGGCTGCCTCTTACAGGGGGTGAGGTCCCCATACTACACTCTCTCTCACTCCTCATTCACCTTACACAGCCGGTGAGCTTGGACCCGACCTGATACCTGGTTAGCGACCCGATTAAGAATTTCTGAGAAGGGTTAGGGACAATTTTGCCTCAGGTTTCATGCCCACTATTTCCTCGAGATGCATGCCTATGTGATCAACACTTAGTTAGAATTTGAGAGGCTAACTCTATGCTGGTGCTCCTGTGCCTTATGCTTCTTGGAGACATTTAAGGCATCTGCCCCTTGTGGCCGACATCTGATCTTGGTTACTATGGAGATATTGATTCTATGCAGACGTGAAATTTGAGAATAAGTGGTTCAAAGACCACTGTTGAGAAATTGAATTGATTTCATTGGGATATGTGCTTGATTATGGGGATTAAGTTGTAATTCAAATCACCATTTTTATAATTCTTCCTTATTCTTTTTATCCCAATAATTTCTGAGATACATTTGTTATTATTGAACTTCATTTTGAGTAAAATTCTATTATTCATTGAATATCTTATTATGCTTATTGTTATTAATTACGTTTAATGTTATGAATTCCATATTTGATCCTTGCAAACAACCTCAGACTCACTTGTGTTTTTGAGTTTATAAATTTAAGTGTTGTATTGCTTTTGTTCGCTATATTACGATGCATATTTCTTAAAACTCAACAAAACCAATGCAACACTAAACTCTTCAAGCTATAGCCAACTTAAGCAACTAGGGGATGGATCAATTCTGGGTTTGTCGATTCCTAAGGAATTCTGTTTAATAAGGTTGAAGTTAATAAGATAGAAGTATTTGGCTCAATTGTCCAACCTTTGGTTTAGAGGGCTTGGTAAACTAAGCATTCACATATTCACTCACTTGAATTCTCTTACGAGCATTCAAACCTTAAAAATAACGGGATTCACCACAAACTGGGATTGGGGAACCTTTACAATTAATTGGACTTAATTTATATCAGGACTAACAGAGGTCCCTACAGGTATTGCTGGTATGTTGCACTGGGTATGCTCTCCAGTTGTAGGATGTCTAGATCCCAACCTAGCATCCCAAGTTTCCCTAGGTTTTACAGAGGTGATGTTCTTGAACATATAAATGAGAGCCACTCACCTAGAAAAATGAGAGAAAAAGGAGAAGACCTAGAAAATAATTAGTAAGAGGAAGGAAGTGTGTGACAAAAAAAGTCAAAAAAGCCTCTACTTATCCCTTAGTTCTAAAAAAAATCTAATAAAATTCAAATATCTCAAAAACCCAAAAAGAGTGAGGTGCTACAATAAGAGACCAAATGGTTCAATTGGGGAGATATACCTTTGAGGTTGACCTTGGGATAGAAAAGGGTAAGGAGAAAGCTGCCAAATCTCAATAAGGTAGAATTGAAGGTAGATCTTAGGGAGGTTCTGGTTTGGGGAAATCCAATGGTTTCATGACTTGGGAGCCGGTAAGTCGAGTCACTACACTAAGCACAGAGGCTTTAAATTCATGTCTTAACAAACCTTGGCTAGACATTCTGAGCCATAGAAACTATCTTAGAAGCTGAAACTAAGGGAAATAGAAAACTAAAGGACTAAAAAACTTATGTTTTAATTGCAATCGCTAGTGCTGTTGAGTTTGATGATTGGAACTTATTGCATGAGAATTGAGGTTAATGTTTGCTTGAACTTAATCTCTTAAGACCACAAAATCAAAATTTCATGACATTTTACTCAAGACTAGCAAAAGCTAGGCATGGTGGTGTGATGAGTGAGCTAATGTACATAATAGCATTTTTAGTTTTGTTAGTTTTAGGTATTAGTTGCATTAGAATTGGGTCATATTGTACAAAATTGTATATTTGCATGCTAGGGGTAGAATGGTGATTTTAAGCCTAATTTTGTACTTTGCTGGATGTAGGAATCTGATACTCATGCTTAAGATGAAAGGAAGTTGGAAAACTGGGCTCCAAAGATAAAAGAAAGAGGAAGAGAATCCATTTTCGCCACCCAAAACCTAGACCCTAACCCTACCTACCTATTTTAGCCCTTACCCAAACCTAACACTAAACCAGTTCCCCTCAACTCACAAAACCCTAATCCTTACTCTACACCACACTCCTAACCTAGTCCTAAAAATTAGCTCACTCACCTAGTGCCACTACCTTACTCCTTATCCTATCCTAACTTATGGTGTCCTACACATTATCCACATGTGTCAATTCTTTTACACAAAACTGCCCTAAATATTCTTGAAATGAATTAGTAATAAGTGCCATTCATTCTATTCAATTAGGTCTCCAAATAAATCCTTTAAATCTCTCCAATCAAGATCCCAATCCCAAAATTCGGAACAACTTGATACACCTTCAGTATTTTAGCCATACCTTTCTCAATTTAACTCCAAATTGAGTGATTTAAGTTGCATTTGAAATCTGATTTCTAATTATACAACTTTACTTTTATGTGCAATTTAAAATTCTAATCATAAAGAGGTCGAAAATTGAAGGCAATTAGGTTCTACTTTCCTATTTAGATAAATCCTTAACCTAAACCTAATTTTTGAAAACCTAAACCTAAACCTTGCCTCCCAAACCACCTTGAATGCCCCCCTCCCCCCCCCCCCCCCCTCCCCCCTCTATTTCAAACCTTGGATGTCCCCTCTTGTTGGCCATCTAGTCTCTTAGGCCTCTTTCTCTCCTTAGGTTGCAAATTAGTTTCATTAGTTCTTAGGTACACCATTAGACTCTTTTATTGCTCCAACACCATATTTGATCAGAGATTTTCATTTAACAACAGTAATTAAATAATGATTTAAATTTTAGAATGATTGAGGTGCACTTCGCGAATTAAAATCGGGGTTCGGAGGACCTGTCGTCGTAGCTCACAAAATGCATCTATCAAATAAAATTTATAACCGAAACTCAAAAAATGAGTCCCAGGTCAAACATGGGGAGGCGAACGTTTGGTTTTATAAAAATCTGTGCTTCGCTTTTATTTGTTTTTGGTCATTTTTATCTTTTCTAATTATTTTAGTTTTTAGCAAGTAAGAGATCAGGTTGATGACTTCTAGATAATCTACTTGCAACAATATAAGAGAGAGAGAAAGAGAGAGAAACAATCATCTATTTATAAACGAATGTTTATTACACTACGAAAGCGTAAAAAGATAGAATGAGGTGAGAGAAATCCCCCTCGACGGTCGCTCAGAGGACGACTCACTCTGACATCGACTAGAGGAAGATGGTGAGGAGCGAGACGAAGGAGGACAGAGGATGGGGCAGGAAGGCGTCGCGGCGAGGATCTTCTTCCCGAAGGGCAATGAGAGGACGACCACGGGATGCTCCACGAATGGGGATGAGGGGAGGGAAAACTATTTGATTTTCTACTCTAGAGGAGCATCCGAGCTTGGGACAAGCTCTCTCTAGAGCCTTGGAGGTGGTGAAAGGAAGAAAGGAAGAGATGAAGAAAAATGAGATGGGTAGGGGTCCTTTTATAGTGGAAGAAAAAATCAAATTCGTATACAGGACATTTAGTGATGATCATAAACGTCCCCGAAGATCCACCGCAAATGTCGCTAAAGATCCTGCTCACGCGCCCCTGCTGCCGCACCATTGGCGCACGCTGTATGCGCCCTTGTCGTGCGCACACGCTCGATACGCGCCGATGCTATCGCTGCCTCCTCATGCACGCTGCGCTGCTACAAGCGCCGCTGCACTTGCAGGTGTGTGCCACTCCGCACGCGTGCGTGCCTGCACTGCTGTGCGTGTGTGGTGGCGCGTGCATGCGCATGGGCAGCCTAGGCTGCACCACGTGGCGCAATCTGGATCGTCCATCTTCTTTCCTTTGTAGGGGATGCTACAGAGGTCGGATTGAGTCGATTTTTGCACCGTTGGGCTGCAATCGTCGACCCAAATCCATCCATGTTGTCAAATTTTTCATTTGACACTCCGGATTGAGTCACCTAGTCCCTCGACCATTGATCTTCCTTGGATTGCATATGGTGCTACGGGACTCCGATCGAGGCTATTTCAAAGGCGTTGAACTTCAATCGTCGTCTTAATCAGATCCGTACGGTTAGATCATCAATCTGAACCTCTAAAATAAATATCCTTCTCTCCTGACCATAAAAAAAATGCAATTAACCTAAATTATATACAACTACTCTAAAAGCAGAATGATGCATACTATGCAATATTTATAACATGAAATGCAAATCTAAGTCTAGGAACATGCATGAATAGGCATTTTACCCTCAATAATTGTGTCTACATCATACCCCCGTGACTATCTTTTGCTAGTCCCTAGCAAAATTAAATACATGCTATGTATAAAAATAGAATTAGGATTCGATCTCTTAGGCCTATGTTGTTTATTAACAATAGAAATTATCAACTAAGGTCCTAAACTACGAAGGCTCAACAGAACCCGGGTGTCTGCCAAAACGCAGACCACCCAAGTCGTCGCCTTATTTGAAAAGGGAAGATACATTTTTTTTTTCTTCTTTTCTAATTTTTTTGGACTTTTAGAGTTTGAGAGTTTCGGGATAACGTTTTATGGCTACCCGACCCACCCAAGACTCGAAAAGGACTCTAAGTGCTAAGCATCTAGTGAAAAGAGTGAAAGACTCACTAAGTGGCTGGTAAAATGAACTTCAGGTTTCTACGACCCTAGGCAACCTTGCCTAGAGGCTTATCTTTTCGAATGGTAGCTTTCTCCCTACTTTTATTTATGGGGTCAACATAAGGGCGAACTCAGTGTATATCTCCCCAATTTATTCTACTTCCCCTCTTCTTCCATAAGTGTTCTGGGAATTATTGTGCATTTTTGTGAGCTGGGCTCTGAACAATCGAGTAATGGGCTGTTACTCACGGCAACTTGCCAACCATACTTGTGCGGTGAAGTGTGGTTTTGGTTTTTTTTCTCCTTTTTCTATATATTTTTTCTTCTTTTTCCTTTTTACAAGTAGGGGGCTTTCCTGATCTAAGATTTACCTAAAGGCAGTACGACGAAAATGGTCTTATGGATGGGCTCTGGACAACCGACCGATGAGCTATTACCACTGACAACTTGCTAGCCATACCACCCTAGATAGTTAATTAGCTACCCAATTTTCGAAGAAACCGCCAAAAAGTGAGTCAGTGCAAAAAGTGTGTAGATGCTTAGACTTAAAGTCCCCTCAAATCAGAGGGTGGGTTGATAAGTCATATACTTATCGCCCTAATTTATTGACTAATTTAAAGTAGAGTTACTTAACGAGGACTTGAGACTAAGTCCACATTCAAGTGAACACTCGGGCTAATTAAGCCCGATGGCTTGAAGAGTCTACATGTCTAGGTCCTATCATATCATTTCCTAAAGTTAATAACTTCCAAATGCCTAAGTTCTCTTCTCCTAATTCTATTTTTTTTTTATCTTTTTGAATTTCCATTTTTTTTTAAAAGAAACTAAAAGAAATTCTATGGAGTTAACAAAATGATTTCAGAATAAAGTTTCCACATCCCCATGCCTAAATGATGCAATGTCCTCGTTGTAAAAATAAAAACATGAAAGGTGGAGTAAACAGAATATCACCTGAATAATATGAAAATCTGATCAGCTCCACAGAGAACGTGGAATATAAACACGTGCTAAATTTAATGCCTTCAGCTAGGCATAATATACACACAGAGAAGAAATTAAGAATTCACAAGTGTGGGTCGGAATCAAAATAAAAATATTGATCCTCCAACCCACTAACATAAGATGTCCATAGATGTGGACCAGATTTTGGTGCAGACCCATGCCCCAAGGTTGAGTGGTTCTAAGGTTCTAGATGAAAATCACCCAGAACCTAAGATTACTGTGTTTACGGGACCAAGCATGCAGTTTTGTGGTGTGCAACCCAAGACCAAAGTGTTGGACAACGAGTAAAGATGGTTCAATAGGTGCAGATGTCCACTTAACGTTCAGCTCAGAAAGATAATCAGTTATTTTGAGCTTGGGTTGCACGTGAAAGATAGCATAAGAGTCCTGGTAAAAAGTAGGTGGCTTTAGGTCAACAGGAATCCTTAAATCAAAACTCATAGTTCCCTCAGAAGTAGCTTCCCAGATTTTTATTTCCCACTTCCTATCCTCTAAAATTAATATTTCTAGGACCTCCAAATCGTTGTACACCCCATCTAAAGTACCCAAGTCCAACAATCGTGGCTAACTCAAAATTGACTTAGGTACAATGATTTCCAAATCAAAATCAATCTCTTTGGGGTGTGGTTTAGGAATGGGGCTATTGATTGAATCTTCTACCAAAAAAGGATTCGAATCCTCCAAGTTAGCCCCAACCGAATCCAAATCTTCAATAATTGGACTATCAAATGGTTCGTCAGATTCCTCAAGCCCATTTGTCTCACTAAAATCATCTTCCTTACGCTCAAGTGAGACTTCACTAAGAGATTTTTCACCCTCAAAGTCAAAGAATTCATGATCCTCATTTAAATATGTCTCAAAATGGATTGTCATTTCCTGGTTCCAAGAGACATATTTTTCCTCGCTCCCTGGCTTGGGTATCTTGGGTGAATCAATCGATTTATCCTCAATGGGTTGCTCTAGCCCAACCTAGTCATCCCCGATCTCAAAAAATGTATCCCCCCCGACAGGCGCCTGAGCAGGTTCAGACATTGGCTCTCCTGAAGGGGGTTCATCTTGAGAATCATCCCAAGATTTGACTAGGGCAACCACAAATTTCATCCTCAACCTTGACAACTTCCCAAGAAGAAACTCACTTAGGTCCCTATCCCTAACACTTTGGAGCAAATCCAATAGAGAACTATCAAGTTCACCAATCATTTTGATCGTAGGCTCCAATGCTTCAATGCATGGTGTTGGCTGAGCTTCTAAAGATTGTATGGTGTTCCTCATATTAGCCAACACCCTGTCTTGGATCTGGTTCACCTGAACTGAATGGTTCAGTTCAGGTTTGGGTGGGTTTGGGTTAAATCTAGGGGAGTCAGGATATTGAGTTTCTCGGGTCCCTCCCTGATAGTAGGTCGTCTCGGGTTGTTCAAAGAATGGTGGTGACCTATATTCAGTGGAATACTGGGGAGGGTAAGTGTTATAATCAACATATCCTTCATGGTTGTAAATCTAATTAGGTTGATCAACAAAGGATCGAGATCTATAATTATTATAGTTTTGGGAAGGATAGTAATCATAGTCTTGTTGTCCAGGGTTAGGCCCTGGACACTATGGTCCAGATTCATATCCCCAATCAAAATTATCCCGGCTAGTGGATAGGTAATTACAAGTCAAGTCAGGATAGTAATCATCTTGAGAATAAGTGGTGGTAGGAGGATAGAATGTGAAATGAGTGTAGGATATGGAAGGATACTTGGTAGAATGGAGGGAAATCAAAAGAAAAAAAGGAGCCCTGCAATACAAGCAATCAACCCTGTCCTTAGGTGGGTTAGCCAAAGGCCTATAGACTTCCAGGACTCGTCTTGAGATTATAAACAATTTGGTCTACTTTTATCCAGTCAATCCAACCAGTAGAAGGAGGGACTAGGGAGAAGGTTCTTCCTTTGGCTTGCACCTCCAATTCCTAGTGTATCCCCCAGCCACGGTCGTTTGACGCTACTCCCCTAGCTAGACATCAGATGGACTAGTAGAAGGAGATTAATCGAAAAAAATCTCAATCTAAGCCCCAAAGAGAGAATCGATCCTTAAGGCCAACATCTACTCAGTTTTAATTAGGCTTGGGATGATTGTGCTCTTACAATGTGATGGGCCCTTTAGATGGGTTGTGCCCTTAATGATCAATTAAAATGTGTGCGTGCATAATCAGGGTTTTCAAACAAGGTTATTTGATGATGTGTCTTTTAGGGTTTAACCTTGTTTAATAGCTTTTAGGGTTTAATCTTTAGGTCTGTTCAATCAGGGTTCAGTGGAACACTCCAAGTTTTACAAACACTAGTGACGATGTATTCCTTTAGAAATCAGAAAAAATGTGGAGTGTCTGGTTCAGCCCTAAAAGTAAACCCTAAGTGGCAAGCTACTGATGAATCACTTTTAATTTGAGTGGTGCGGCCCAAAGAAATCAATCAATTGGCCTATTTGCACCACAAATTAAGGCACACAATGTCTTAGCTTAATTAGATTTCTACTCATGTGTTTTGAGTTGAAGTGTACCAGGTCCACAGGCTAGATCCCGGTTAAGTGGTAGAATCAAAGTGGAGTGGTGCGCCTTAAGTTTAGAGTTGTGGGTGTTAAGGTGTGTCTCTTTTAGAAAATCCCACAATCAGATAACTTTTTTATATTTTTTTATTTATGTGGATGGCGAGGTGAGTAGAGGTGGCAAACAAATAATCAAATCTATCCGAGGGTGTATAAAAAGCACCTAAGTTGATTTGGGTTTGAGTTATTAGGTTGTGTAATGAAAACTAAGGTGGGGGTGGTGGGGATAAACTTACAAAACTCTTTAACTGCACTTTACTCCGATCTATCCACTTTGGCTCACCTTGGAAGGATACCTGTAATCACAGAAAGAAAGGAGCAAAGTTAGCTAAAAAGTTAAGGTGGAAAAACGCGAGACAAATTAAAGAGCATTGCCTCCCCAGCAACGACACCAAAATGATCGAGGCGCATTTCGCGAATTAAAATCAGGGTTCAGAGGACCCATCGTCGTAGCTCACAAAATCCGTATACCAAATAAAATTTATAACCAAAACTCGAAAAGTGAGTCCAAAATTGAACACGGGAGGCAAACATTTGATTTTATAAAAATCCGTGCTTCGCTTTTATTTATTTTTTATCGTTTTTATATTTTCTAATTTTTTTAGTTTTTAGCAAGCAAGAGATCAGGTCAATGACTTCTAGCTAATCTACTTGCAACAATATAAGAGAGAGAGAGAGAGAAAGAGAGAGAAACAATCATCTATTTATAAATGAATGTTTGTTACACTACGAAAGCGGAAAATCTACACTACGAAAGTGTAAAAAGATAGAATGAGGTGAGAGAAATCCCCCTCGACGGTCGCTCAGAGGATAACTCGCTCTGACGTCTCCTAGAGGAAGGTGGTGAGGAGTAGAATCAAGGACGGAGCCAGAGGACGGAGGATGGGGCAGGACAGCGTCATGGCGAGGATCTTCTTCCCGAAGGGCGATGAGAGGACGGCCACAGGATGCTCCACGAACGGGATGAGAGGAGGAAAAACTATTTGATTTTATACTCTAGAGGAACATCTCGGGCTTGGGACAAGCTCTCTCTAGAACCTTGGAGGTGGTGAGAGGAAGGAAGAAAGGGATGAAGAAAAATGGGAGGGGTAGGGGTCCTTTTATAGTGGAGGAAAGAATCAAATTCTTATACAGGACATTTAGTGACAGTCATAAACGTCGCTGAAGATCCTGCTCAAGTGCCCCTGCTGCCGCACCACTGGCTCACGCTATACGCACCCTCGTCACAGGCGCACTTGCTATATGTGCCACTGCTGCTGCTACCCTACACGCACGTTGCGCTGCTAAGCTCGTCGCTGCACGTACGGGTGCGTGCCTCCCTGCACGCCCCCGTGCTGCTGTGCGCTTGTGGTGGTGCGTGCGTGTGCATGGGCGGCCTGGGTTGTGCCACATGGCGCAATCTGGGCCATCCATCTTCTTTCCTTTGTAGGGGATGCTACAGAGGTCGGATTGAGTCGATTTTCACGCCATTGGGTTATGATTGTCGACCCAAATCCATCCGTGCGGTCGGATTTTTCGTTTGACGCTTCGGATTACGTCACCTAGTCCCTCGGCCGTTGATTTTCCTTAGATTGCATATGGTGCTACAAGACTCCGATCGAGACGATTTCGAAAGCATTGGACTCCGATCATCGTCTTGATCAAATTCGTATGGTCAGATCGTCAATCCGAGGTACCAAAATAAATATCCTTCTCTTATGACCACAAAAAGGATGCAATTAACCTAAATTATATACAACTACTCTTAATGCAAAATGATGCATACTATGCAATATTTATAACATGAAATACAAATCTAAGCCTATGAACATGCATGAATAGGCATTTTACCCTCAATAATTGTGTCTACATCATAGAAATATTACATGGCCACAACTAGAGCAAGTGGCTGGAGGGTCGTGTAATAGAGTGATGGGTGTCAACGATGATGGGTTCTTGCAAGGAATAGCGTGGAAGGAGAATGAAGAATAAGAAGAAAAAGAAGTGGAGTGGTGGAGGCTCCATCTTTGATGTCGAGGCGGAGGAGCTCGATGTGAGGCCACGTGCTGTCACCATGCAGCAGATGGAGGTGGACATGCGCAGTGAAGGTTGGTGGTGGTAGTGAGGTGATGGAACCATGGTCGAGCAAGAGCGGGCATAGTGAAAGTGAAACTACAGTGATGATGCAAAGGTGAACACTCAGTCGCAGTGAAGATCGAGAGGGAGAGCACATGGTGGTGATGTGGAAGAGGTGTCATGCTTTCTTTTAAATCCCCCACCGTTGGCGTTTACCAAATCAGCATTTTGCTCCCTTAACGTCAGATCTGCATGCTATAATCGGTGCCCATTAACAACACAAAAATAACCTTCTAAAATTAGGTTCAACTCATCACTACGCCAAACTTAACGGTTTGAACTACAACGTCAATTTGTTTTCATTTTAACTCTTATAGGAAAATACAAAAAAAATTAGAAAAACATAAACATAAAAAAAATTTCTTTTAGGAAGCACAAATTTCTAGTTGCCTCCTCGTAAGACGAGCTGGACTCTGATTTTCAAATTCGATTTTATGAGTTCAGTTATGAGTATTTTGTCAAGTATCTTCACGATTTTGAACTACAACTCACGTCTTTTTACAAACTCAATTTCGCGACGATCAATTATGCAAGCACATTCTTACAAGGTTCTAGTCTTCCTTTCAACAACACCATTCTGAGGAGCTATTCTAGGAAATTCAAATTCTTTTTTGATCCCATAATTTAAGTAAAAATCTTAAATATTTTAACTCTCAAAATTCTAATGATGGAATATCCTTTCTCAGTTTGAATTCTTTTAACAATCTTACTAAATTCTTCAAAGATAGAATCTTTGATTCTTAAAAATAATACCCACACTATAAAAAACAATAACCTTTAATGGCCTTTTATATTCACCACTATAGCCTTATATTTGTCACTATATATAATTAACGACACTTAAAATAGTTATCACTTAATTGCCACCTTCATTGAATGTCACTAAAGGATTAGCGATAATTGTATAATTACTGTTAAATCATCAGTATTAGCATCACTTTAATTGCCACAATTTCCGTCGCTAATGATCTCTTTAGTAGTAATTTTTTTTGCCACTATTTATCATCGTCAAATTATATTAGTGGCAATTTAATTGACGCTATTAATGTCACTATATACTTCATTTAACGACTTTTGTTTATATCACTAAATTGCCACTATTGATTTGCTTTAATGACGTTTTATTTTGTCATTTAATTGTTACTATTGATATTATTTAGCAACACTCATTTTCATTTCTAAATTGTCACTATTGATTTACTTTAATAACACTTTATTTTACCATTTAATTGCCACTATTGATTCACTTCAATGACACCTTGTTATGTCACTTAACTACCACTATAGATATTCTCTAGTGAGAAATATTTTTATTTTAACAAGCTAGAAATATAAGGGCAAACCCAATGTTATTGATCTCTCAATAATAAAGTACAATAAGAGCCCTTTAAAGGGATACATCAGAGAACAAGAAAAATGTACAAAATAACCAGCAACAACCTCAACACCAAAATATCCCCTCAAGGGTGATACAAAGAAAGAAATAAAAAATGTAAAAAAAAATTAAAATTATAATGAATCATGAAGACTTAACCACCAAAAGGAAGATCCTCTTCAGATGCTTGCTATCCCTAGTAGCTTCAGTCTTCCAAACTTCAACTTGAAGCAAAAATGCAACACCACAATCATCAATAACCATTGTCCAAACTTTAGTTCAATCAAAATTAGCTATTGTTATTAGCCAATACATCTTAGTTTTGACAGTAGCTTTAATGGAACTCCATTGGCATATATGTATCTCATACAACTATGCCCTTAATCGTGTTATCACCCCATCTCTTTGGACATTAAATCCGCATCACATTTGCAATTAGCCATTCAAAAGGTATCACCCAAACTACCTAACAATCTAAAGAGTCAGACTCCACGCAACTGCAATATAAATCAATAAAATGAAACATTAATGCTTTAATACTTAATGCTTAGCCTGTGACAATTAAAGGTATGAATTCCACTTACGCAGATGCATAACTCTATTGAATTCCAGGGAAGACCATTCGGAGAGACAACCAAAGACAACTTTGTCAGATGTTTAACAGTGCTACAAAGTTGAGAAGACTCTTTTCACTTTTGCCATTTTCGAAGAATAGGTATCTGCAGTCAAGTCTCAATGAATTACTGAATGGTAACTTTCCAAGGCAAAACAATACAAATAAAAAATAAAAAGAAATGATAAGAAAATAGAATATTTGCCATGCAACGAAATGATTTCTTCTGGAAGAGTATGTGCATGAAATTCCAAGGGAAATAATGCCAAAGTACTTTATGCCTTTCCCTCCTTCCCGCTATTCCTCCCTCCCATTCTCTTACAAAATGCAAAATTAAGGAGCAAAATCATCACGTTCGACAAGGATTTTAAAAGAAATTGGACACTAAGCCAATGATGAGAGTTTATGGATTGCTTAAGAACGAAGCATCTACTTAGAGTATGTGGTTGAGAAATAAAATATTAAAAATCCACATGCCCAAGAATGCATGCACAATTTCAAGGATACGATTATTATTTTAAATGTCATCCTAGATGCAAAAGCAAAGATGTGTGCAACTTTGTATATGGAGATATCTATGTAGATAATTCAAACATCATATACGCACAATGAGATAAATGAACTACATATAGCTTCATATATGAATTCAAAGTAAATATCCAAATGATAAAAATTGTATACAAACTACTAGAAGAGTTGTTATTTTTTAGGCAATTTCTATTCTTAAGATTCCCTTTTTTAATTTATTTTCCTTTATTCATTTTCCTATTTTGCTTAGGAATCTTCATGTATTCCTATTTTGTGCCTTTCTATACACAGAGCACTTCGTTTAATAGAAATCATCTCACATTATTCACATGATATCTAAGCAGGAAAGCCCGAATATGGTACTCTCCACTGCACCCCCTTCCCCCAACCCCCACCTCCTGGAAAGACAAAACAAAATATGAGGAAAAGATCAAAAAAATTCAAAGATAGAATAAATCTATTAGGTACCTTCAATCTTTTACTTTTATCGCCATATTTAAAGCAACCTATCATTCTTTGCATCTAATCCTCTATGACTGCTAATAAGAAACCCACTCTCTTATTTTTACAAGGTATAACAGGATACCCTCTAGCATTTCATGCTATGTACATTTCTACATACCAAAATTGTCCTTTTCTTCAACATCATCAATTGTTCTCTACTTGCCAAAACTGTTCTTTTCTTCCACACCATAGATGGTTCTCTCTTCTCATTGCTAGATCTCTTCTTAATGCCACTTCTCTCACATCCATTGCAGCAGTTGGTTTTATTCCCTTGAAGCTGATGAATTGATGGTGGTTACAACACCCAGCAAGATGCAACCATCTCTACCCCTTAAATGCTGGATAAGAGGTCTTGCTTAGACCAATTAAAACATTCTTGGAATTGTTTTGATTACATGCATAACCCAACATTGATCCTCCTTCATGAAAGCCCCTCTTTGCAAAGTCAAACCTACGAAATTGCTCATTGTGCTTACCTTTTCTCATAGCACCTAGCCTTTTTCAAGTGCTTATCATGGGAATACCTCATTTCTCCCTGTTGGCTTGGAGAATGGTACACAAAGTCAAGTCTAGGAAATAGAGGGAGATAGAGGTTGATATCTTCATCAGTTCCTATTTGATTCTCCTATGATTTTGGACTACATGCCCGCAAGTGTTTCCTTGTCTTTTTTTGGCCAAGCATTGGCCTTTTCCTACATATATAAATACCACACAATAAGGATTTTTCAGAGGGCAAGGAGATGACCTATTCTAATGAGGTGTTACTAAAGCTTCTAGAGGGGGTTATCAACTACCTAAAACTTAGCACCCAATTTGTTAGAGCCATGACTATTTCCTTCAAATTCTTCTCACATGCCCTGCATCTTATTGATCCTTCTACCGTGAAATAAAAGCTGACATTGCATAAAGCATCGAAGTTCAACGAGATGAGTGGAAGTCTATGGAAGAATTGTTTGTGTATCTTCCAGTCAATAACTGTAGCCAATCAGCTCTTCCCTTAGTCCACTGATGTACAGTACATTGTTTTGTAGGTACTTTCCAGGTACAAATCTTTTTTATAATTTTGAACATGGTTGTTCGTGTGCCAATTTGACTAAATGTAATATTCAATTGGTCAAAAGTCTTCTCAAGTAT
Organism: Thalassia testudinum; assembly: GCA_037157565.1. NCBI lineage: Eukaryota > Viridiplantae > Streptophyta > Magnoliopsida > Alismatales > Hydrocharitaceae > Thalassia > Thalassia testudinum. The sequence continues at coordinate 16,471,465 of JAZHRO010000062.1, read as the reverse complement.
TTGAGTTTTAGCTAGTGAAACTAGTACTTTTTACCTTGTTGCTACTAACATCTTTCATTTCTGTTACATACGAACAAATAAAATGAAGCATCAATGAAGACATTATTCTCATTATCATTTTGGGATTTGATTGCAGTATCCCTAAATAGAAGAAATAGACAATACTTACTCTCTTTAGGTACCTTGAGTGAATCCAGTCAACTGAAACATGAAGTGGAGTTCGTTTCTGTTCAATTGGTCTGGTCATTAAATGGGTTCAATGAAATTCTAACTACATTTGCAAGTACTTTCTTGAACTGCTCTAGATCAACAATATCATAACATTCAATGTCGAGATAATAGTTGTTTAAGCAAGCTTCAATGAGAAGTTAATTTACATAATATTTAAGCAAATGGAAAGCTTCAATGAGAGGTTAATTTGTAATTTGTACAATCAGAGACAATAATATATAAATTTGAAGGTCACATTTTGCAGAGTTTCCTGATGCTCAAAAAATAGTTAGGCATCATCCAAGAGATATAGATTCCTCAACTTCCACAACAAAAAATATCTAAGCATGTACCTTGAGTAAGATTTCAAACTTTCAAGGAAATACACACAAAATTGACAAGCATGAGATTTCCTTTATTGAGCAACTCTCATGTAAATTCCTTAAGCTAAATATAATTTTAGTTAAAATATATAGCATTGTTGACTATTCAAACAACATACTAATAAGACATTAATTTAAGGTGACTGAGAATTTTTCATTTCAGTATAAGATGAAATGATTGAATATCTAAAATGTTCTTATTCCAATTGAAATGTCGTTAAAATGTCAATAAATTTTATAAATCTATTGTCAATATGGAAGAATTTTTCATTCAAGTAATTTTGATATGTTTATAAAAATTACCTAATTTGTTGAGATAAAGTTCACAAAGCCTCCAAAACTTTTGCATGGTAGATATGCTAGGAACACAACCTAAACCTTTTAACTTACTAAAAGAATTACTTGCTTTCTTGAACATGTACCACATTTTCGCAAGTATGATACAGACCTAAAACACAACAAAAATCCAAAGATGGAATTCCTTAAAGAACTAGATAAACATGACAATATATTGGACAACGAGCTATCTTATAAGACAAACCTGAGATGCCAGTGCAGTCCCTTCTTTTCCCTCTTGATAAGCTTGAAGAGAGTTCAATATTTTCATATATTGACAAAGGTAGATATATAAATCACAAACTTTATTGACGAAATTGAAATCATATATATAGAGGTCGGATTGATTACTGTGTGCAATAGCAACAATCGACAGTGGAAGAGCAATTAAAAATATGAAAGAGCGACCACTCAATTGTAGCAGTCTTTTCCAACTCTTGTTATTTGTTGCCCACCCTGAAGCTTAGATTGTGGTAATTGAAAAATAATAACTTTTAAACATTTTTTAACCTATCAATCCCTAGAATTTTCCATTCAATATTCAGGTAGTTTTTTCAACCCACATGTTGTCTCCCTACTAAAAATAAAAAATGCTCAGAACAGTTCACTTAAATGGTCTAATGGTTAAGTAGGTGAACTTCCATCCAAGAATCCAAAGTTCAAATCTCACTCTCAATAGTGCTCAATTAATTTACCTAATTTAAGGAGAGCTAAGTGAGAAAATAAATCTAAAAAATTCCTCCATGAGGATTTCATCAACCACCTTTTTGGGAAAGAAGATTACATTTGAAAACTTGATGGGGACTAGCAAATTACCCACAAGCAATGAAACCACCAGAGTAGCCTATAGCTTTGCTGAAAGTGCTAATGCATATATCAACTTTACCTTCACAGCCATATAACTCCGCCACTCCACCCATATTCTCACCACATACATGTGTCCCATGTGCCTAAAATCAAGTACCAATCTTTTAAAACCGTCGCAATAGCTTCTTTTTTGAAAAATATAATCACCTTTGGGTTGACACATGACAGGATTAAACTCCATCGATCCTCATTCCATGAAAAATGGGATCAAGGGAATGTGTTCCATTCACTCCATATTATGATATTGGTGGTGATTGGAATATCTCCTTGACATCTAATCGTAACATTTCAGCTAAATATGAAGTGACTTCATATTAGTAAACTACAATACCATTCGCTCTTAATCTATATGATCATACAAAAAAAAGGCAAAAGCAAATCTTTTTTTTTTCTGAGCAAAACCTATTCTTCACGTATACTTACATCATCAATTGCCAACAGAAATTTGTGCTTTTTGCGAAGTTGGACAAAATCCAGCATTGGGGCAAAATCACCATCCATGGAGAAGAGGCTACAAATCAGAAGCAATTGGTTAAGCAATATTCATGTTACATGCCTCATATCAGCAGATGTAGTTTTCTAGAATAAACAAATAAAGAATTTGAGCTTCTCCATTATATATTTTCATCCCTTCAAACACGAAGATGAATAAATATGTTCCCTTCCTTTTTCTATTGAGATATTTTTGATATACATACAAAATTAGAAAGGGCAAAAACAAATGAAATGTACATATTTACCAATAATAACAACCTTCTTCTCAATTTTACAACTTATCTACAACCTACACAAAATTCAAACAACAATAATGAGAATATCTTAAGCATCATACATGAAGAATAGCGAGGAAAATTTATCTTTACTATGAAAAACAAGAAAAAAGAAGCTGGCTAATAATGAAACCAATACACCAATAGGTGAAGTCCTTTTAGTTTTGATTTTGATTTTTGCAAACCACATCTTCCAACTTTGAGACTTTTGCAAAGACCTCCTTGGTACAACAAACTACATACCAAAATTATTTGCATGTTCCTCTTTCGCTTCTCAAATGGAATGAAGAAATTAATTTGGAGGATAGAAAATTGGAAAACTCGAAGGCTCTTCCCCAACAGCATGGAAGTTGGAGCTCGCATGATACTCATAGTAGAGTGTTGAGATGAGAAGCATCGCAATGTTTACACACAAACACATTTACTTCTCGTTGTAGTTGAATCACACGAATGCCATCGAGTGTGGATGCATAAGAGAATATCATGATTCTCTCATCTTTACCATCCCCCAACGATTTGGAGCTATCGGGTGGAAGAACTGAAAGGCCTTCAAGAGATGTCAAGAAGGCCATGGTGGCAGCAAATCCAATTGGGCACAAAAAGAGATCCTAAATAAATTGCTTGTTGGTAAGTCAACTTTTGATTATAACTGGTTGGTTTTGCTGACGATGACTCTAACCCAAATTTTAGAAAGATAACTACAAGAAAATTTGGAGCAACAACATCTATACCTCTCCTAGGAAGGAGGCACTGATGATGATGACCTCACCGAAGGATCCTGCAGTAGTCGAACACGATGAGGTCATGAATGCAGGTCTCGAAGGTGAAGACGACGGCGTCGCTGCGATGGCTGTGACCGATGATGAGGAGACAGAAGTCATAGGGGTTGCGGACAGCGTATATCTTGGCATCTTGGGTGACAAGGACGAGGGAGTATATGCCCTCAAACTACTTGTAGGCCTCGATGAGGTGCGTATAGAAGGGATGTTTGTTGAGGAAGGAGGAAGCGGTGACACAGTTGAATGGTGGACGCAGGAGCCGTGGCGGGATCGAGGGAGGAGGGATGCCCATTGACGTTCGTAACGAAGTCAATGCTCGTGATGATGCGAAGGGTGCCCTCGAAAGGGAAGTGATCCCGACGACCTGCTAGCCACAGTGATGGAGAGCGTGGAGGGCAAGGGAGAAGAGACGAGAGGCCTCAGGGTCGCCGACGATGCTGCGCAAGGCTCGTTGTCAAGGTTGAAGGGGAAGAGGAAGGGGTCAAGGAAGGAGGACTTAGGGCAGCCACTGGGGGGAAGGGTGGTTGGACGAGGGCGATATAGACATGGGGGAAGGGGAAGGGCCAGGGGGTGGTGTACTGGGTGTTGGCGTTGGGACGAAGCAAAAATACTTTCTAAAATAAAAATGAAAATAACGGTGCCATAAATTCAAGATATTAACTCTCAATGTTCAAGATATCTATAGCAATAATTTTTTTGAAATTAAATTTTTTTTTTGAGAAATTATGATGGTAGAATATATCATGTATAAAGGCATGTGAATTCATCTTAAATGTCAATCGGTAAGTCTTTTTAATGACATATATTTCTTTCACCACTAGGTTTTTTAAAGATTACAATATTATACATATAGAGAGAGATAGAGGCATATACATGTGCCACTAAAATCAATTATCAGTGGATAAAAGATTTATAGTGTCACATAAAACCTTTGCACCTAAATCAAAGATAGGAGAGACAAATGTCATATATGCTACTATTTTATTTACCACTAAAAATTTTTTTTGTATCATTAAATTTTGTTTAAAAATAATAATGAAAATATGTGCACACATATAGTGGCACATATTTACCGTTAATATTAATTGTCAATCATAAAAAGATTTTTAGTGGCATATTTTTATTACCACTAAGTTACTTTTGAAAGATTAATATAATAATATGCATCATACATGTAGAAGTAATATTTTTGCCACTAATGTTAATCGTTATTTGACAAAAAAATAGTGGCATGATTATATTTTTCCTCTAAAGCATACATGTAGCAACAAATGTATTTTCCACAAAAACTAATTGTCATATGCAAAAATGTTATAGTGGAAAATAAAAGAATTTTGCTGCTAAATCAAAGAAATTAGTGATAAATGTATTATATGACACTATCTAATTCATCACTAAAGGCTATTTATTTTGTAGTGCCAAGTAAATCAGAAAAATCATAGATAATGACTAGACAATATCTGCACCCACTGAGGCTTTTGAACTTGATTGGTGATGATAATGTCATCATCAGCCATAACTAACTTTAATTAATCAGAATCAATAGACAAATACTCCTACATAACCACCAGAGAGTCATAATTCATTACAAATCCAATTTAAGAAGAGTACATTAAATCAAGGTTAAATCTACAGTTGTAACAACATATCATAAATACAGAATAATCGTGGGCTTTCCCAGGGGTTAAATGAAGCTCAAATGAGCATTAATGACTAACAAAAGGGTTCATACAGATAGAAACGAGTTTTCGTACACTTCAAGTCAAAATAGCACCCGAAACCCTAATTTCAAACCCACTTAAATAATAGAGGTTTTGTTCAGGATAAAACTCACCTAAACCTTCTAAAAATCATAAAAAAAAATATTCCATAAGGTTTGGCATCCTTGATTTGCCCATTGTAACCCATTTTGACCTAAGACAGAGTCTCAGACATGAAGTTGCCCTAATTTAGGTTTCTATATAAATTGACCGGTCAAACTTCCTCAAAACCAAAATCCTACTTCACCATCAGATTCCTTAGGCCCAAATTAGGTTTGTAAAAAAATTTAGGCCCAATCAGAGATTATCTTGACCCAGTTTGCATTTTAGTCCAATCTAACTCTCTTTTTCTTTCAACTAGCCCCTCATCTTTCGAAATAATTACAAGGACCCCCTAAATTCATCATCTTCTTCACCAACAGGCCCCTGCCACCATTGCCGTGTGAACACACCTACAGCCAACCTTTAATCAAGAAGATCTCCCTGATTTCACGCCCAAATCCTTCCAAAATTGGAAGGGAGATTCCTGAAGAGATTCCCTTCAATCTAAACCCAGTCTTGGACCGCGAATCTTGCTCTAGAGTTCATGCGAACTCTTGGAAATCACCAAGTCCCAATCCCTGATTTTTGAAGCTTTCAAGCTTATTTCCATGCTTGGAAGCTCAACCCAAGCCCTATAAAAGGACCCTAATTACAAACCTCACCTCCTTAGCTTGGTTTTGGCTGCATTTCTTCATCAAACACCCTCTCCCTCTGACCTCCTCCACCAGCTCCGGCGAGCCCTTTGATCTATCTTCCTAGCTAGCCGACACAAACCAAAGTCAGCAGAGTCTTCTTCCCCAAGTTCTTCCGCGCCTTGCAACTCCAGCAGGCGTCACTTTCCACATCTTCCTCACCGCTTCTCCCCCACTGGAGGCTTCGTCTTCTCCAAGTCCGACGTACCCCCAACAAGAACATTTCCCCCCTTTCCTCATCTTCTCCATCTCCAGCCACCCTCCAGCGAGGTTTCCTCGATGCTCCAACTCACCGAACACCTTGCCAACACCTCCATAACCTATGCCTCACCTCAGCAAGTAAAACCCCCATCCTTATTCATCGTTCCACCCATCTAAAGACTCCACCGAACACCTCCCCCTTTGCTTCCATATTTCGCGTTCGCCCCACCTCCACAGACCTTCTCACGCCATGCTACCACCACCATCATCTTCGTTAAGCGCAGGCGAACCTCTTGAGCTTCTAATGTGGTCGTAAGGCCTTATTCATTGTTTCAGGTCTTCGCCTTCATCCTCCCCCGCCACCATCATCTCCGACGATGACTACAGTCCTCCCGCTGCAATAGGACTTGATTTCAACTCCAGGCTTCGCGGAAACCCTCCGAGTCCCTCCCTAAGTCCTCAATTAGAGTTCTTGCCCACGACTTCAACTTCAATTGGAGAAGGCGTTGCTACGATCTTGCACGAGGAGAAGAGCAGTGGGGATAGTCCGACATCGAACGTAGAAGAACGTGCAGCTACACATATATTATTTTTGTGTTCTGAGCTCCTCGCTCAGTAACACGAGGGGTCAGGTCCCTCCTACCCCTCTCACCCGATAACCCACCTTTGCGCACACCTCGGTCACTACATACGCCGGTGACCCTGGTCCATGCTCTCAACCTGAATACTCGGATCCGACTATACGCTTGCTTGGGGTTTGAGAGAGAAGAAAGAAGGGAAATTGTAAGAGAGCAGGGAAGGGTTTTGCTCTCTTGTTTTCTATGCTAACACTTAGCCACTAAGGCCTTGGTTCCCTTGTGCTTGTGAAGTAGAAAAGGAGGAAAGAAGGCTTAGAGAAGAAAGAGAAGGCTCCAGAAGAGAGAAGAAGGGAAGGTCTGATGAAGCAAAAGAGAGAAGGAAAGAAGAGAAGCTGAAGGTCTAAGGAAAGAAGAACAAAAGAAAGGTCTGACGAAGAAGAAGAAGAGAAATAAAGAAGGCTTTGGAAGCCTTATGTTTGTGCTTACTGATAATCATTTAAGTCGTCTGATTGACCAACCTGTCGTCTGATTGACCATTATTTGAGATACTGTTGCATTATTTAAGTACTATGGTTAAGGTTAAATTGATTATGAGATGCATGCTTAATTAAAGGATTTAATTGGTGATCTAAATCACCACTTTTTAGATTCTCTCCATTCTTTTTGTCTCTAGACACATTGGATTTCATTGAATAACTAATGTGACAAGTTATTATTCATTGAATATCTATTTGAATGATCAATTAATTGTGCTCATTTATTTTGAATATGATTAATGTTGTGAATTCCACATTTTCTCCCTGTGTTTGACCTTGGACTCCATTGTAGATTCTGAGTTATAAATTTTATCTGTTTGAGAGCTATTTGTCGATTGTACTACAACGCATTTCCTTAAACTCGATGAAAGCTCTGAAAAAATATTTTTGCGCCATTGCTGGGGAGCAACGTGCAATTCACACATTAGTCTTATATTTCTCTATTGTAATCTGAGCACTAACTTGCCCTGTTTGATTTTATTGTGATTTTGCGAGGTACATCATGAGGAGATCTTCCATGCAAATCAACCACTCCTAGGATAGGTAATCTCTCTTCTTCCATAATCATTCCCTTAATCTTTGGAAGAGAGAAAGAAAACAAAACTAAGTAGGATTCATCTGCCTTACTTTTCTAGTAAATATCACTTAAAAGGTAAGGTTTCTGATTTGCGAAAAAAATTGACATCTGGTTGAAGCCTGAGACAATTCTGATTAGATATTCCCCATCCAGATTTCCTGTACCTACTAAGGATTATGCTTAATTTCTAATCTTCTTGGACTACGAACTTCTTGTTTGAAGTCCAAGGAGAACATTTTGAGATCAAATTAGACTTGGAATAGAGCCAATTAGGGTTTCTACTCTAGGGTTTTTGGAGTATTAGTTCACATTTTTCCTGCATAAAAGGAAACATACCCTCCCTCATTTGTGTGTTATCCAAGCCCCTTATTAAAAAGAACTAATCAAGAAGAACTCTAAAATTAGATCTAAATCTCACTTGAATTCTAAAATTGTGGACCTAATAACCTGAGAGTCAATTCAGGGTGATCTTTGGGTCTTGACTCAGATTTCATTCTACATCTTTATGGTAGGTCAGGTGAAGTTGGTCTACTTTGTAGGCCAATCAACCTCCAAATTAAGTCACAAATCAAATCAACTTCTAATCAAGTGAAATTCAAGGCACAAACTAAGAATAAAATTGGTAGACTTAAAGTCTCAATTCACACATACTGGTCTACTTGGAACCGCAATGACAAAGAAGGTTGAGTGGGGGAAACCCTGTAACCCATGGGGATGCTCTACCGTGTAGGAGTCTTTACGGGGCTCTCACTTCTTGGCTGCCCATGTAATTCTCGGGTGTGCAAATTTTTTATTCAGAGGTATCATCCGCTTGGAAATAGCCTTAGTCATCCAAAAATCTTTGGGTGCCTTGATTGGGTCCAATTCACATCCAATACCTCATCCTTTCTCTAGAGCACATACACAGGAAGGTCCTTAGGATTTTAACCTAAGAGGCCTCATTAGATCTTCTATAGGGATTTCTAATTTGATCTGATTACTTCAATCTGAACCTAAATATTGATTCTACATCCTGATCCACCACCTCATTTAAAAATGCAACCTGGCAATTTAGGAAGACTAATTAGGAAATCTTGAAGGTCCATGAAAGATAGAATGATTGAGGATGCCCTTAAATATTATGATGAACATGAGAGAACCACAAATTCAATTATCGGGATTTTGGTTAATGTACCAAAAACAACAACCCACATTACAAACCATACTGAAATGCCATTTACACAAATCTTACATGGTTCAACCCGGGATGATCTTTTATCAGAATACAGTTAATTGTGGAGATGGCACAGTAATGAGTATATACAATGTGTGTCGAACCCACAACTTTGGGGAATGTAACAAGGTCTCATTGAGAAACATGGGTACATGCTAAACACATTACAGAAAACCATTGATCAAAGATACCCATACATTCCTTTAGAAGATGATGAGACATCTTGGAGTAAGACTGAGAATCAATTTTATCTCCAAAATCCTAGGTTCGAGAATCAAGGTTGTTGTGGACCCCCAACCCAAATGGAATCTGATTCAAATTATGTGCAGATTGATATGCCTGATCTTGAGATGAGTTGGGAGGATCCGACTATAGATGTTCCCAATTGCGAACCAGCCCTAGAAAATCATGAACCTAGTTCACCAAGCCTTGAATTCCCAAACACCTATAATGATGAGCTTAAAACAGAACCTCTCGAGAGTGTAAATCCCGAGCCTTATCCTGTTAAGGTAACTCTCGAGAGTGACTCTGACATCCCAATAGAGCTTAGCCTAGATTCTAGTGATCCAATCCTTACCTTTAACCTAGAATCTGGATTCGAGCCTATTTGGGATAATCATGAGACCCAATGTGATGAGAATCAGATTTTGATTCTAGATTATGATTATGGGCCTATATTTGATGATTACATCTCTCCAACCTCCTCAGAGATACAGATTGATTTCTCAGAAGTAAAACCAATTTATGATATAGAAACCGAGGGGTTGGAAGAGCTGGGATTCGATTGAGTCTATCCTAGGAACCAAGAACCTAAGCCCATGCCTAATAAGGACACTTTTTCGAGCTCAGAAATTAAAATTAGGCTAGATCCAGGTCAAGTTGTTGATTCTACACATCTTGATTCATTCAATGGTGGAAATCCCAATCTGGAATCAGGTTCAGAACACAATCATCACAAATTCTCCGATGATTTCGAATCATACTCTGATTTCGAAAAACCTTTGTTTCCTGACGACTACGAACCAATTTACGACCTCGGCATCCATAACCCATTCTTCGACTCTGACTCTGAGGTCCCTGATCCCGAGATCATTGCTTCAAAATCAAGTTCCATTGAGATGGAATCATTCCTTTATGATCTGCACGAATCAAAAACTGTGAGTGCTGAGAGTGTCTACAATCCAAAATTCAAATCTTTTATTGACTCAAACTTCCGTGATCCTATAAGCACTCTCCAGGCATTTACCTTTGATTTTGACGAGCATCATGAGGACCCTCTAGATGAACCTACCTTTGAATCTTTTCTAGAGTAGCTCTCAACACACACAGATCTCATAGAAGCCACATCTTCTGATCCACATACAGAGCCTTCCAAAACCTGTTCCCAACCCTAACCCACCACCGAAATCAACTTCTACTCTGATTCACCTCTCTCTGATCCGATTGCATATGATTCTCCTCCATCCTTTAATTGAGTTTTGGACTCTGATAAGACCAATAACCACTCCTTATCCTTTTCTGATCCTATCAGTAGGGTTCCTACATCCTCTACAGCTCATTTTCTTTTGAGGATCCCTACTTTGACTAGGCTGAACCGACTCAGCCGAACCCTGGATTCTTACTGCCACATCTATTTGAGCCTCAAAGTATCTGGTGGGCTCTGTATCTTTTGATTCACATCCATCAACCCACCAGACTAATTGGGTTTGGGTTGCATCATCAGCCTGTAGATCTGAACAAGCACTTAGTTGGACCAACCAGGCTATTGATCAAGGTGTTTGTTCTACAACACTCATCTGATTTGACCACCCCTTCTCCTTGATCATCTTCTACTCAATTCAAGGTATTGAATTTAGCACTTAACGGGAGGCAACCCGTCATTCCAAAAACCCGAGACCCTTCTGATCATCTTTTGAGCCAAACTCCTATTGCACTTTTTTGAGTTCAACTTTAGAACAGCCGACTCCACCTTTAGTACTTGTATCAAAGCTTGAAATCGTCCTCAACAATCATCCCGACCCATTCACCCACCCTTTGACTCTGTTCTAATCCTTGAACCAAGCTGATTTCTTACCCTCTGATTTACAATGAGGACATTACAAAACTTAGGCATGGGGGGTGTTAAAGTGCAAACAGATGGAAAATCAATTCTCTGAAGGGTTCTCACAAAAATATACATATTCAAAATTTTGATAAAAATAATAATAATAATAAATTGAAAAAGAACAAAAAACTGGAAAGGAGAGGAAAATTTTGAGAATTGATTGCATATCATTCATAAGGAGGAAAAATGGAGAGTTTAAATGTCAAAAAGGAGCAAACATTCAAGAACAAAAAAATGAGTCATTAGCACTTGATTATGAAGATTACTTAAGTTCTAGACCTAATCAAAAAGAAAAGAAAAATTAAGTCTTGAAAAGACAAAGAGACAAAGAGATTAGTATAAGTGCTAATTGATTAGCCCATATTTGTGGGCTATTTAAATATGTAAATGCTTAAATATTAAGATATCCTGAACATTTAGATAGCATACATTAGGATGTAAATAAATTAATTCAAATTTTTAGCTTAATTGCATAATTCATGTGTGGTATTCATATCTAAATGCATTTAGAATTAACTTAGAATTGAATGCATTTGATTAGTTAATCAATTGGTGAATTACTTGCATTATTTTAATTTAACATAGAAGTTAAGGGTTTGTGTATAAATAACCATAATATTTTATTATTTTCTTATTCTCTTCTTCCATAGGTAACGGCTGCTACTCCTCCTCGTGCACCCATTCATGCACAGCTGCAAGCATTCATTTGCCACGAAGAGGATCAGATCCTACCTTTTTATTTTCAAATTCATCACCTGCAGCTACAAAGGGAGGAGACGACCATGCACAGTGAGATGCCGCCAGCTCCATCACCATGCATCTACCCATCACTGTGGTCTCTGATAACACTACATTTTACAATGTTAATTCTGCCAAAAGGGGTCGGTCTTAAGGGTAAAATGCATAGATGACACATCATAAATAGGAATAGGAGCATTGCATGCATCGCACATTGAGATTGCTTATAGTGCATTATTAAAAGCTATTTGTGCAAGGGCATGTCAAAACAAGCCTCAGATGAGCGATCAGACCACACGGATGGATTCAGAATGACGAACGGAGTCCAACGGACTCGAAATAAGCCAAATCCAACATCCGGAGCTCCCACAATTGGCCCAAGAAGTTCTGATCTTTGATCTGATGATCAACGGTCATAAGGTCGCCACGTGTCAGCATCCCCACGCTCCTCAACTGCAGCATAACACCACCTCCTCCACCGCAGGATGAATCTCGACCGTTGATCTTCAATCGGACGGCCTCACCATGCTCCACGCCCGCGTGCCTCGCCTCCGCGTTGCGGCCATTCGGCTGCACAACACAACAAGTCGCACCCCTCTTGCAAAGGCAGCGGCGGGCGTTCGAAACCCCGTGCGCTGCCTAAATTGATGCTCACACGGGCACGCCCGATTAAGGTCGTAGATCCACGCGCGGAGGGTGACAATCGCGCCACGCAGCGCTTTCTCAGACGCCGATGATGAACGCATGCAATGACGCAGCAGCAGTGTGCGCCCCAGCAGCAATCCGCGAGCGCACCCCTCCGCGAGATCTCAGCTCTTCGATCTTCGATCGAACGGCCCACAGCGCGCGCATGGATCGTGCATGAAGAAAAACAGCACACGAGCGAGACCGTTGGGAAGGAGGCTTCACCGATGCTTTTAGCATGGGTTTAGCGACGTCCCGGACGTCGCTAAAGCCCATACTTAAAATGGAAACCTCTTCTCCCTATACAAACCCCTCCCAACCACCCATGTAAAGCATTCAATTCACTTAGCAAGTGTTGTAACACCCTCCTAGCCCCCTTTAGCTTCTCTTGTAGTCAACGAAGTCGATGAGCCGCCGACGGAGCCTCCTTCCACCGCCATGGCCACCTCGCCATCTCCCCGCTCTCTCTCTCTCTTTCCCTTTAATCTAGCTTTACTTCCCTTTTATTCAAGCATTTAGCTGCCGTTGTATTTGTAAAATTTGATTTGCATGTTTAATATAGTGTTGATGTTGTTCTCCATCTTGCATCGAGTAATTACTATGATTTAAAAGACGCTAACCCTACTCTCTCTCTCTCTCTTTCTCTCTCTCACTCATTTTCTACCACGTCTTCTCGCAAGCAAACACCCGTTATCTCTGTGACACTAAGTGACAAAGAAAATCCAATTTTCACGCCTCCCTGTGATCGACACTCGGACTCACGTCTGTTTCTTCTTTTAAAATCGACATTGCAAGCACGAACTATAACGATCCTTTTAAACAAACACATCTTTAGCACGTCAGGTTTTGGCGCCGTTGCCAGGGAGGCAACGAATTTATTTTGTCACTTCCTTTTATATCCATGCTCACATCATCTAACGCAATTTCTCCTTTTACTTGATGGTTGCAGGAACTCGGTGCTTGGACGGCGAAACTGTGCAACTCATGATGGTAGAGATGGAGTAAATGCAACAAGGACCGATTGTGAGTAATTCTTCACCCGTGGTTATTTTCCTGCCTAAAAATAGAAAATCTAAAAAAATTGTAAAATCAAAAAATATTGGCGTGGTGCATGATTGCCTGATCCACATCCTCAACACATCACCCAACAAAAAAATATACACTCTAACATTCTTAATGACCTAACCTTTTTGGAATGTTCTTCTTTCTTTTTGAGTGGTGTTTGCGAAGCCACCCTGAATTGACATGGGCCTCACTACTCAACCCTAAAATCAACTCATTTGATAGAAGTTGCATAAACACTAGGATGAGCACTTTAGGGTTTTAGAGCCTCTTCACATCAAAGGAAATCTACTCTCACCAATTGTGTGCAAAACTTGGCGTGCCCACTTGAAACTTGTCTGAAAACATTAAGACACGTCAATCCTAAAAGACACAAAAGTAAGGACAAACATTAAAAGATACCACATCTTAAAATCCTTACTTGAAAATCATGTTTTGATAGGAGCACACACATTGAAATTGGAAAACTAAGAGGCACCACCTCAATCAACGCCTCATCACATAACTGAAGCACAAGCACTGTCCTAGCCCCATTAAAATAGAGTAGACGTGCCCTAGGCAAGACTGGGTTAAGTCTCAAGAGGTGTGGTTTTGTTTGCTGGGCACTTAGCTTTCATTCCCTTGGTAGAATCTAGTGACTAGGCTGCGAGGAAGTGTCAAACGACCACGGTTGTGGGGTCTATGGAATTGGCAGTGCAAGCCAAAGGAAGAACCTTCCCAACAATCCCCTTGTAATCAACCTAGCTAGATTAGCTTTGGGAAGGATAGTCCAGTGCTTACGGACTTAATCGCCCCTTTGGAGATTTCTAGGTCCATTAAGGAATACACTATAAGGACTAGGCTTGTTTGCTTGATTGTGCACACACACTTCTCTCATTTGTCGCTCTCTACATCCCCTCCTGTTCTTCTCTTATGTATGCACAGGAGACGACCACTTCATCTTGAGTTGTTTATTTTAGGACAGGAATCCAGGAGACCTGACTTTGATAGAAACATGGCCGAACCTAGAGTAGATGAGGTTGAGGACCAACCCCCACCAGACACAATGGCCATCATCCAGGCCCAGATCAACGCAAACCACCGACTTCAGCAACAATAAATCCGCACTATCATGCAAGCCATACATTTGTTGCAGAACCCACAGGGGCAACCACCACCACCTTTCCAAGGCCCACAAGGACAACCGCCACTTGATCCACCACCATTCCAAGACCAACCTAGGCCCCTCCGTGACTTCTACAATCCTTTCGCTATTCGAATCGAGCCACACCTTAGGATCCTCGAAGGGGGAGATGATTTTGAGCTGAAACCAAATGTCCTGAGTCTGATTCAGAGTCACTTCCATGGAAGCTCAAATGAGGACCCCTTCCAACACCTAGAGGATCTTGACCGGATTGCCCGGACTGTGAAACCTAGGAACATTAGCCTTGACATTATTTTGATTAAGATGTTCCCCTTTTCACTGAGAGACAAACCATCTCACTGGCTTAGAACCCTAGGTAGACCCATCACCACCTGGGAAGAACTGAGGCATGCATTCTTAAAGAAATTCTTCCCCATAGAAAAAACCAATGCCCTCAGAAGAGCCATTACTACCTTTACACTTCAGGGTAGGGAATAGTTCCATGAGGTGTGGGAAAGATTTAATGAACTATTGAGGAAATGCCCACACCACGAAGTACCAAGGTGGCAATTGGCCCAGATCTTCTACCACGGTCTGGACAGCAACCTTCAGAACTTCGTCGATGCCTCATGCGGGGAAACTTCTTAAACAAAGACGACGAGAGCGCGTTTGAGCTCTTTGAGTCAATGAGCGAGAATTCACTCAACAATGCCTCCATGACCCAATTTAGTCGATCCAGTCAACCCCGTGGTGGGATCTATGAGGTAGAAGCAAATTCTGGAACGGTTGACATGGATATCATTGCTAAGAAATTGGATCGAGTGGAATTGGTA
The DNA here is from genome assembly GCA_037157565.1 of Thalassia testudinum. Lineage (NCBI taxonomy): Eukaryota > Viridiplantae > Streptophyta > Magnoliopsida > Alismatales > Hydrocharitaceae > Thalassia > Thalassia testudinum. The sequence continues at coordinate 16,455,977 of JAZHRO010000062.1, read as the reverse complement.
GATAAAAAGATATATGAACTACTGAACCAGGCTAGAAACACGTTACAGACCTTCTCCCTACCAAAGGGAGCTCACAATGTTGACCTAGTCCAACTGCTAAGCCAAATGAACCTGGAATAACCCCTGATCACATTCCAGGGAGGAACCTTTGCTCCCTCAACCTTGAAAAGAAAAGTGTTATGGAGACTGAGGAGCTTTTAGAGATCTTTAAGAAGGTCAGATTAATATTCCGCTCCTCGAAGCCGTCAAGCACATTTCGGCTTACACCAAGTTCCTAAAGGATGCCTGTACACCAAAACGAAAGCTAAGACCTCAAGCACCTAAGAAGGTTGTGCTCTCAGAGAAAGCAAGTTCTGTGATATCAAACAACCTTCCACTCAAGCAAACTGACCCAGGAGCACCCCTGATATCCTGCAATATCGAGGACATGACATTTAATAGAGCGCTCCTAGACTTAGGTGCTTCCATCAATCTGATTCCAACAACCCTGTACCACCAATTTGGATTTGGAGAGTTGACACCCACACCTGTTACCATCCAATTGGCTGATAGATCTGTGAAAACCCCAAAGGGGGTTGTCAAGGACGTAATTGTGTGGGTCAAAGACTTCTATTTTCTAGTCGACTTCTTGGTGCTCGACATGGAAGTCCCTAAACAACTACAGAACACACCCATCATCCTAGGTAGACCCTTCTTAGCTACAGCTAAGGCAAACATCGATTGTGACACGGGATGCATGGAAATCACCTTCAGAGATAAGAAAATGCAGTTGGACCAGGCGACCAAGTCTTTTGATTGCGACTGTATTGAGGAACACGATCCCGTGTAACCTTTGGTTGAGGAATGCCTCACCCTTAGTTCTGTCTCAAACTACCAATCCTATAACAATTGTTCTAACCCATCACCATCTATGCCCATGGACTTCTGTAGGGCTGATTACCATCAACCAACACCATTCGAGGAAATTGATGTTGATCAACTCCCACCTTTTCCCTTTCCATCAAACATTGTTCCACCCACACCTGAACTAAAACTGCTACCCAAGAATCTCAAGTATGTCTTCCTAGGACTTGACCAGACCTTCCCCGTAATTATCAATGCCAACCTAACTAAGGATCAGGAACTTAGATTGATAACGACCCTATCAGAACACATAGCTACCATTGGCCGGACTATTTCATATTTAAGAGGAATTAGCCCCACCTATTGTACCCACAAGATCTACCTAGGAGATGGGGCACGACCCTCCCGTCAGATGCAGAGACGGTTAAACCAAAATATGCGAGAGGTCGTTAAGAAGGAAATTATCAAATGGCTTGACTCCGACATCATCTATCCCATCTCCGATAGCCCCTGGGTGAGCCCTACTCAAGTGGTTCCGAAGAAAGCCGGGCTCACTGCTGTCACCAATGAACATGGCGAATCCATCCCCACCCGCACCACCACCGCATGGCGGGTGTGTATTGATTACAAGAAACTCAATGAAGCAACCAAGAAAGATCATTTCCCCCTGCCATTCATCGACCATATTCTTGAAAGACTGGCAAGGCAAAAGTATTTTTGGTTCCTGGATGGATATTCAGGATATAACCAAGTTGCAATTGCTCCTAAAGATCAAGAGAAGACCACATTCACTTGCCTGTATGGCATGCTTGCATTCCGCCGTATGCCATTCAGGTTGTGCAGCACACCCGCTATCTTTCAGCATTGCATGCTAGCCATTTTTTCAGAAATGGTGGGTGAATACTTGGAGGTCTTTATGGATGATTTCTCTGTATTTGGGAATTCATTCGACCATTGTTTGAGCAACTTGGAGAAAATCCTGAAACGATGTATCGAGGTTAATTTGGTGCTAAGTTGGGAAAAGAGCCATTTCATGGTTCAAGAAGGAATTGTCCTCGGTCACATCATATCACATAGGGGCACTGAAGTGGATCTGGCTAAAGTTGATTTAATTTCCAAACTTCCTCCGCCTAGCTCGGTCCGGCAGATTCGTTCATTCCTTGGACACATTTGCTTCTACCGAAGGTTCATCAAAGACTTCTCCAAGCTTTCCAAACACTTGACTGACCTTTTGGCCAATGATGCCGTATTCCACATGACCTCTGATTGCATCCAGGCTTACCATACCCTCAGGGACTTAGTCTCCACAGCACCTATACTTCAGCCCCTGAATTGGTCCCAGGAATTGAGATCATGTGTGATGCATCAGATTTTGCCATAGGCGCCGTCCTGGGACAAAGACAAGACAACAAACACGTGGTGATCTACTACGCGAGCAAGACGTTGGATGAGGCCCAACGAAATTATACGATCACAGAGAAAGAACTACTCGCTATAGTTTTTTAACTTGAAAAGTTCCGATCTTACCTTCTGGGATCCTACGTGACCATCTATACTGACCATTCGGCCATCCGGCATCTATTGGCTAAAAAGGATGCAAAGCCCAGGCTCATTAGATGGATTTTGCTCTTGCAGGAATTTGATCTGGAAATCCGTGACAAAGCCAAATCAAAGAATGTGGTGGCTGACCACCTATCCAGACTTCACCTAGACCACATTGGGCCCTCCCTGCCTTTATCCGACACCTTCCCGATGAGCACATTCGGGCTGTGCAAGACAGGAAACTACCTTGGTATGCTAACTATGTCAACTACCTAGTTGTAGGATAGACCCCGCACAGCTGGTCCAGACGGCAAAGGGACAAGTTCTTGGCTGAGGCCAGGCACTATTTGTGGGATGATCCCATGTTGTTTCGCCTCTGTGCCGACCAGATCATCAGGAGGTGTATCCCTGAGGACTAAATTCAAAGTGTGCTATCTTTTTGTCACGACCAAGCTTGTGGTGGCCACTTCTCAGGAAAGAAAACGGATGCAAAGTTTCTGTAGTCCGGATTTTACTGGCCTTCCATATTTAAGGATGCACACAATTTCGCTAAGACTTGCTCTCGCTGCTAGACTCTGGGAACCATGACTAGAAAAGACATGAAGCCCCTCTATCCCATTTTGATTGTCAAGATCTTCAACGTTTGGGGTATCAATTTTATGGGCCCCTTCCCACCATCCAACGGCTTTGAGTACATCTTAGTCTCTGTAGACTGATAACACTGCATCTCGGGGTGATAACTCTATTACATGGGGTTTATCTTAAGAACAAAATGCATAGATAACACATCATAAATAGGAATGGGAGCATTGCATGCATCACACATTAAGATTGCTTATAAAACAGTATTAATGGCCATTTGTATGAGCACTTGTCAAAACTAGACTCAGATGAGCAATCAGACTGCACGGATGGATTCAGAGGGACGAACGGAGTCCAACGGACTCAAAATCGGCCAAATCCGACATCTGGAGTTCCTGCAATGGGACCAAGAAGTCCTGGCCATTGATCTGATGATCAACGGCCTACAGTGTGCCACGTGGCACCCGATCACAGCATCTCCACTGTTGCCTGCTTCCACCTTCACCCGAAGGACGAATCTCAGCCGTCAATCTTCGATCGAACGGCCGACGATGCTCGCACGCCCGACACTTGCCATGACAATCTACTGCGACAGCGCAGCGGTCGGTGCCTCAATCACGCACTAAGGGGTGCAGGTTCAAAACGCACCGCGCGCCAAATCTAAGGCGAAGGCATGTGCGGGCGAAATTGGACAGCCCGATCAGTAGCGGACGGCGCGGATGGCGACACATGGTGCCCGCAGATGCGCCTTGACCAGACGCGCGCGATGACGTGGCTAACGCACACACCTCAATGCGATCCGCACCAGCACCTCGTGCGGAAGCTCAGCCGTCCGATCTTCAATCGGACGGCTTACGATGTGTGCATGCAGATCAAGCACGAAGAAGCATAAGGCATGTGTGAGCAACTGGTGAGCAGGGGCCTTCACCGACATTTTGGGAAGGGTTTTAGCGACGTCCGGAAAGACCTTTTCCCTATTTAAACCCCTTCCAACCACCCATTCAAGGCATTCACTCCACCTGTAAGTGTTCTATCTCCCTCCTAGCTACCTTTAAGCCCTTATGTAATCGCCAAAGACGACGAGCCACCGACGGAGCCTTCTCCACCACCGTGGCTGCCTCGCCATCCCCTCTCTCTCTCTCTCTTTCCTTCTTTTAAGCTTTACTTTACTTATGTTCAAGCATTCATCTAGTGTTGTAATTATGAACTAGAGTTGCATGTTAAATGAAGTTGTTTTCTGTTCAATTTCCTGCTCTCTTTTATATTTGAATTGCATGCTGTGAATGAAGACATTCTAACCCTATTCTCTCTCTCTCCCTCTCCCTCTCTCTCACTTTTCACCCGCACCTTTTCGCAAGGAAAACCCCATGATTTTCGTGACAATAAGTGACAAGAAGAATCCGATTTTCATGCCTCCCTGAGACCGACACTTGGACTCACATCCGTTTCGTTATTTTAAAACCGACGTCGCAAGCACAAGCTATAACAACTCTTCAAAACACACGCGTCACGCGCATGTCAGTTTTTGACACCGTTGCCAGGGAGGCAACGGATTTATTTCATCACTTCCATTTTACATCCATGTTCACATCGTCTAACGCCTTGTCTCCTTCTACTTGATGGTTGCAGGAATTTGGCTCTTGGATGGCGAAGTAGCGCAACTCGTGATGGTAACATGGGAGTAAGTACAACAAGGACCGATCGTGAGTATTTCTTCACTCATGGTTGTTTGCTTGCTTGAAAATCTAAAAAAATTGTAAAACTGAAAAAATTGGCGTGCTGTATGATTGCCTGACCCACATCCTTAACACATCACCCAACAGAAAAATACACTCTAACATTCTGAATAAATCTTGGAGTGTTCTTTTTTTCTTTTTGAGTGATGTTTGCGAAGCCACCTTGAATTGACTTGGGCCGCACCACTCAACCCTAAAATCGACTCATCCAATAGAAGTTGCATGATCACTAGAATGAGTACATTAGGATTTTAGAGCCTCTACACAACAAAAGGAAATCTACTTTCACCGAAGTGTGTGCAAAACTTGACATGCCCACTGAAACTTTTTTGAAAATATTAAGACATGTCAATCCTAAAAGACACTAAAGTAAGGATAAAACATTAAAAGACACCACATCTAAAAAATCCTTGCTTGAAAATCATGTTTTGATAGGAGCACACACACTGAAAGTGGAAAACTAAGAGGCACTACCCCAATCAACGCCTCATCACATAACCCTAGCACAAGCACTATCCTAGCCTTTTAAAACAGAGTAGACGTGCCCTAGGCAGGACTGGGTTAAGTCCCAAGAGGTGAGGTTTTGTTCGCTGGGCACTTGGCTTTCATTCCCTTAGTAGAATCTGGTGACTAGGCTGCGTGGCAGTGTCAAACGACCGCGGTTGTGGGGTCTATGGAACTGGCGGTGCAAGGCAAAGGAAGAACCTTCCCTGCAAACCCCTCATAATCAACCTGGCCAGATTAGCTTTGGGAAGGGGAGTCCAGTGCTTACGGGCTTAATCACCCTTTTGGAGATTTCTACGTCCCCTAAGGAATACACCATAAGGACTAGGCTTGATTGCTTCATTGAACACACACTTCTCGCATCTGTCGCTCTCTGCATCCCCTCCTATTCTTCTCTAGTGTATGCACGGGAGATGCTCACTGCATCCCGAGTTGTTTGTTTTGGGACGGGAATCCAGGTGACTTGATTCTGCCAGAAACATGGCTGAACCTAGGGTAGATGAGGTTGAGGACCAACCCCCATTGGACACAGTGGCCATCATCCAAGCCTAGATTAACGCAAACCACCGACTTCAGCAGCAACAGATCCACACTATCATGCAAGCCATACACCGGTTGCAGAACCCACAAGGGTAACCACCACCACCGTTCCAAGGCCCACAAGGGCAACCACCACCTGATCTACCACCATTCCAGGACCAACCGAGGCCCCTTCGCGATTTCTACAATCCTTCTGCTATTAGAGTCAAGCCGCACCTTAGGATCCCCGAAGGGGGAGATGATTTTGAGCTAAAACCAAATGTTTTGAGTCTGATTCAAAGCCACTTCCATGGAAGCTCAAATGAGGACCCCTTTCAGCACCTAGAGGATCTTGACCGGATAGCCCGAACTGTGAAACCTAGGAACATTAGCCTTGACATTGTTTTGATTAAGATGTTCCCCTTCTTGTTGAGAGACAAGGCTTCTCACTGGCTTAGAACCCTAGGTAGACCCATCACCACCTGGGAAGAACTGAGGCATGCATTCTTGAAGAAATTCTTCCCCATAGGAAAAACCAATGCCCTCAGAAGAGCCATTGCTACCTTTACACTCCAGGGTGGGGAACAGTTCCATGAGGCGTGGGAGAGATTTAATGAACTCTTGAGGAAATACCCACACCACAAAGTACCAAGGTGCAATTGGCCCGGATTTTCTACCACGGTCTGGATAGCAACCTACGGAACTTCGTCGATGCCTCATGTAGGGGGAATTTTCTGAACAAAGACGAGGAGAGCGCGTTTGAGCTCTTCGAGTCTATGAGCGAAAATTCGCTCAACAATGCCTCCATGACGCAGTTTAACCAATCCAGTCAACCCCGTGGTGGGATTTATGAGGTACAAGCAAATTCTGGAATGGTTGACATGGACATCATTGCCAAGAAACTAGATCGAGTGGAATTGGTGGATAAAAAGATTGACGAGCTACTGAACCAGACCAGAAATCCATTACAGACCTTCTCCCTAGCAAAGGGAGAACATAATGTTGACTTGGTCCAGCCCTTAAGCCAACTGAACTTGGAACAACCCCTGACCACGTTCCAAGGAGGGACCTTTGCTCCCTCAACCCTTGATTACTCTCTTCCCTCCCCATCGACATCTGCTATTCTTGAAGATGTGCAAGCTGTCCAAGGTTATGCTAAACCTGACCCTTTCTCCAACACTTACAACACTGGCTGGCGTAATCACCCCAACTTTGGTTGGACAAACTTGAAACCACCTCAATTCCAGAACCAGCCCAGGCCAAACCAGCAGCCAAACTTACCCCCCTATCAGCAAGGACTACCAGTTAGACCCCCATACAATTAGAATAGGGTGGCCCCTCCCTCGCAGAACCAAATGAACACCCTGATAAAGATGATGGCTGAAATGAACCAGAAACATCAAGAGGAAATGACCATAGTAAAGGGATAGTTAAGCCAACTATTGGACTATAAACAACAAGGATCCCTACCTACCCAGCCACAACCAAACCCGCAAAACATGATTAACAGAGGCCGCAATTCGTAAGGGTTCCAGGGCAATCCCAGGAAAGCTCACATGATCTATCCAGCCCCACAAACACCCCCTGGATTTGGTGCTTCTTCATCCTCGTCTTCTCAAGGATCAACCCATGGTCCCAATGCCTCTGCAAATGCGGTAACCTTGAGAAGCGGCACCAAAACCCAGGATCCCAAATGGCCGACTCTTCCCAAGACTTCATCAGTTGAAACACCCGACTCAGAAGAGGTACTGGAAAAACCCAAGGACCCCAAAATAGACCCTATCTATGTTTAGACACCTTACCCCAAGGCCTTCGAAACAATCAAGAAGAAGAAAAGTGTTATGGAAACTGAGGAGCTTTTGGAGATCTTTAAGCAAGTTCAGATTAATATTCCGCTCCTCGAAGCCGTTAAGCACATCTCGGCTTACGCCAAGTTTTTAAAGGATGCTTGTACACCCAAATGTAAGCCAAGACCTCAAGCACCTAGGAAGGTTGTGCTCTCCAAGCAAGCAAGTTCCGTAATATCAAGCAACCTTCCGCTCAAGCGAACTGACCCAGGAGCACCCCTGATATCCTGCAATATCGGGGACATGACATTTGATAGAGCGCTCCTAGACTTAGGTGCTTCTATCAATCTGATTCCAACAACCCTGTACCACCAATTTGGTTTCGGAGAGTTGATACCCACACCTGTCACCATCCAGCTGGCTAACAGATCTGTGAAGACCCCGAAGGGGGTTGTCGAGGACGTGATTATGCAGGTCAAGGACTTCTATTTCCCGGTCGACTTCTTGGTGCTCGACATGGAAGTCCCTGAAAAATTACAGAACTCACCCATAATCTTAGGAAGACCTTTCTTAGCTACGGCTAAGGCAAACATTGATTGTGACACGGGATGTATGGAAATCGCCTTCAGAGACAAGAAAATGCAGTTGGATATCTTCTGAGCAACCAAGTCTTTTGATTGCAAGTGTGTTGAGGAACATGATCCCGTGGAACCTTTGGTCCAGGAATGCCTCACCCTTTGTTCTGTCTTAGACCACCAATCCTATAACAACTATTCTGACCCGTCATCATCGCTGCCCATGGACCTCTGTAGGGCTGATTACTATCAAATAAAACCATTTGAGGAGATTGATGTTGATCAACTCCCGCCTTTCCCTTTCCCGTTGACTGTTGTTCCACCCGCACCCGAACTAAAGCCACTACCTGAGAATCTCAAGTATGTCTTCCTGGGACCTAACCAGACTTTCCCTGTGATTATTAACTCTCATCTAACCAAGGATCAGGAACTCAGGTTGACTGCAACCCTTTCAGAACATCGGGCAGCCATTGGATGGACCATTTCAGACTTGAGAGGAATTAGCCCCGCCTACTGCACTCATAAGATTTACTTGGGAGATGGGACACAACCCTCTTGCCAGATGCAGAGACGGTTAAACCCAAACATGTGGGAGGTCGTTAAGAAAGAAATTATCAAGTGGCTTGACGCCGACATCATCTATCCCATCTCGGATAGCCCCTGGGTGAGCCCCACTCAAGTGGTTCCAAAGAAAGTCAGGCTCACCGTTGTTACCAATGAGCATGGAGAATCCATCTCCACCCGCACCACCACCTCATGGCGGGTGTGTATTGATTACAGGAAGCTCAATGAAGCAACCAAGAAAGATCATTTCCCCTTGCCATTCATTGACCAGATCCTTGAAAGATTGGCAGGGCAAAAGTATTTTTGCTTCCTGGATGGATATTCAAGATATAACCAAGTCGCAATTGCTCTTGAAGATCAAGAGAAGACCACATTCACTTGCCCGTACGGCACATTTGCATTCCGTCGTATGCCGTTCGGGTTATGTAATGCACCTGCTATCTTTTAGCGTTGCATGCTAGCCATTTTTTCAGAAATGGTGGGTGAATACCTGGAGGTCCTTATGGATGATTTCTCTGTATTTGGAATTCATTCGACCACTGTTTGAGCAACTTGGAGAAAATCCTGAAATGATGTATCGAGGTTAATTTGGAGTTAAGTTGGGAAAAGAGCCATTTTATGGTTCAAGAAGGAATCGTCCTCGGTCACATCGTGTTGCATAGGGGCATTGAGGTGGATCGGGCTAAGGTTGATTTGATTTCCAAACTTCCTCCACCTAGCTCGGTCCGGCAGATCCATTCATTCCTGAGACATGTTGGCTTCTACCGAAGGTTTATCAAAGACTTCTCCAAGCTTTCCAAACCCTTAACCGACCTTCTGGCCAACTACGCCATATTACACATGACCTCGAATTGCATCCAGGCTTACCACACCCTCTGGGACTTAGTTTCCATAGCGCTTGTACTTCAGCCCCTGGATTGATCCCAGGACTTTGAGATTATGTGTGATGCATCAGATTTTGCCATAGGCGCTGTCCTGGGACAAAGACAAGACAAGAAACCCGTGGTGATCTACTGCGCGAGAAAAACGTTGGACGAGGCCCAACGAAATTATACTGTCACAGAGAAAGAATTGCTCGCTGTAGTTTTCAGACTTGAGAAGTTCCGACCTTACCTGCTGGGATCGCACGTGACCATTTATATTGACCATTCAGCCATCCTGCACTTGTTGGCTAAGAAGGATGCGAAGCCCAGGCTCATCAGATGGATCCTGCTCTTGCAGGAATTCGACCTAGAAATCTGCGACAAAGCCGGATCAAAGAATGTGGTGGCTGACCACTTATCCAGACTTCGCCCAGACCACATTGGACCCTCCTTGCCTTTATCTGACACCTTCCCCGATGAACACATTCTGGCTGTACAAGATAAGAAACTGCTTGGTATGCTGACTATGTCAACTACCTGGTTGTAGGACAGACCCCGCACAGCTGGTCCAGACAACAATGGGAGACATTCTTGGCTGAGGCCAAGCACTATTTCTGGGATGATCCCATGCTATTTCACCTCTGTGCCGACCAGATCGTCAGGAGGTGTATCCCTGAGAACGAAGTTCAAAGTGTGTTATCTTTTTGTCATGACCAAGCTTGTGGTGGCCACTTCTCTGGAAAGAAAATGGCAGCGAAGGTTCTGCAGTCCGAATTTTACTGGCCTTCCTTATTTAAGGATGCACACAACTTTGCCAAGACTTGCTCGCACTGCCAAACACTTGGGACCATGACCAAAAAAGATATGATGCCCCTCCAGCCCATTCTGATTGTCGAAATCTTCAACGTTTGGGGTATTGATTTTATGGGCCCCTTTCCACCATTGAACGACTTTGAGTACATCTTAGTCTCGGTAGACTATGTTTCTAAATGGATTGAAGCCATCGCCACCCGCCGATGCGATCATAAGACTGTCATGGACTTTGCTAAATAGAACATCTTTTCCCGGTTTGGAATACCAAAGGCCATGATCAGTGATGGTGGAAGTCATTTTATTCACTCCCAATTCCGTGCCCTACTTAGAAAATACAGGGTTAACCACCGCATTGCTACCCTGTATCATCCGCAAACAAATGGGCAGACCGAGATCTCTAATAGACAAATCAAGAACATTTTGCAGAAAACTGAGACCTAACAGGAAGGACTGATCCACACGACTAGATGATGCCCTGTGGGCATACAGGACCGCTTTCAAGACACCGATAGGCATGTCGCCTTATCGCTTGGTCTTTGGCAAAGCCTGCCACCTTCCTGTCGAATTGGAACACCGGGCTTACTGGGCTATCAAGCAGTGTAACATGGATTCCCAGTTAGCTGGTGCGTAGAGGACGCTCCAACTCTCTGAGCTCGAAGAAATTCGTCGGGACACCTTTGAGAACAGTCGACTATATAAGGAGAAAATGAAAGCCGTCCACGACCAAATCATCCATTGGAAGACCTTTGAGCCTAACCAACAAGTCTGGCTTTTCGATGCCCGCCTAAAACTCTTTCCAGGGAAACTCAAGTCCAAGTGGACAGGACCATTTAGGGTGGTCAAGCCTCACTCCAATGGGGCAGTTGAAATCGCTGATCCGAACACTGGGCACACTTTTACAATCAATGGCCAGAGATTGAAACACTTCCTAGCCCAGGTTCCCCCAAAGGAGAGTGTCACCCTCATTGAGGGAAGACATGAAGCACCGCCCAGCTGGAGGCGTTAAACTCAGTGCTTCCTGGGAGGCAACTCAGAAGATTCTGACTGATCAGGTATTCTACGTCACTCAGGTAATATCTTTTGGAACCCCTGTTGCATCCAATGAAGACATTGTCCAACTTAAGCATGGGGGAGGGTGGTGATTGCATGATCTTGAGCTCATTTAATCAGTCTGAATAGAATAAAATTAAATTAAATTTAAAAAAAATTTGAATTTAGGAAGAAACTTAGGCATTAGAAATTTGTCAATAGTGGGAAATAATATAAAAAGAACTTGAACACTTAGACTTTTCAGGCCTTCAGGCTTAATCAGCCCTGGTGTCCATTAAAATATGGATTGAGCTTCAAATCCTTGCAACCTTAAGCTACTCTAATTCACCAACTAAATAAGGTGATAAGTATACGACTTATCAACTCACCCTCTAACTCAGAAAGACTTTGAGTCTAAGCATCTGCACACATTTTTGCACAGACTCACTCCTCAGAGATTCTGACAGAAATTGGGTAGCTAATGAACTCTCTAGGGTGGTATGGCTGGCAAGTTGTCGTGGGTAACAGCCCATTGGCAGATTGTCCAGAGCCCAGCCACGGGACCACCTCTTCTTCATTGCCTCTAGGTAAATTTGAGATTAGGGAAGCCACCTACCAAATAAAAAAAAGGGGGGGAGAAAAAAAAAGAAACAAAATAAACCACACTTCACCGCATGAGTATGGCTAGCAAGTGATCGTGGGTAACAGCCCATTGGTCAGCTATCCAGAGCCTGGCTCAGTAATTGCACAAAAAAAACCAAAACACTTAAGGAAGAAGCGGGGAAGTAGTACAAGTCGACGAGATATACACTAGAAAATCCTTGTGTTGACCCCAATTGAAACAAACGTAGGGAGAAAGCGACCGATAGAACAAATACACCTTCAGGAAAAACACTTTCTCTTCCGGTCACCTAGGGGCATAGAAATCCGGAGTCTATCTAAATTACCGTTGAGTGAGTCTATCATGATCTTCACACCAAGATGCTTAGCACTTAGAGTTTTGTCCGAGTTTTGGGTGGGTTAGGTAGCCGTAAAAAGTTACCAACCCACTCTTAATTCCACAAAGATATAAAAATAAGAATATATATATATATTTACATACATTAAAGTAAGGATTCAGGCGATTCGTATTTTGGCAGACACCTGGGCGCGCTTAGTCTTTGTAGATTAAGATCCTAGTATATTTCCTCCTATTAACAAGTGACGAAATGTCTAAGTAGATTTGTTGAACGTTAACGAATCGCTACGCTAACGTGTTTGATTTTGGAAAACCTGTCATTGTAATTCAAAAGCGAAGAATTCGTGTTCAACAAATAAAATTTATACCGAAATTAAAATTCCGGGTCAAACACAGGGAGGCAGATGTTTGATTTAAAAACTACGCGTTTCTTTTTATTTGTCACGAAGTAATTCAATTTAAAACTATCTAATTAGTTACAATAAATAGAAGAGAGAGAGAGAGAATATTACACAAAGAAATCAAAATGAGATGTAGAATAAACAGAGAATTTATTATTAGGGGGATTTGTTCATTACAACTAGAAAGCATAAAACAATTGCACTAGAAAGCGATAAATTTACTCTAGAAAGCATTAAAAGAATGGAGGGAGAAATATCCTCCTCGACGATTGCTTGGAGGACGAGCAAAACTATACTAGAAAGCAGTAAATCTATACTAGAAAGCAGTAAAAAGAATAGGGAGAGAGAAATCCTCCTCGACGGTTGCTTGGAGGACGAGCCGGACGGGACGACGCCTGGACGAAGGGGAACGAAGCAGGACGAAAGAGGACGAAGTAGAAGAATAAGAATGAAGACGCACGTCGTCGTCGTCGCGAGATCCACTTCCGAAGGGGAACGAAAATTTGGACTTTATCTCGTGAGAAGCATCCCGGGTGTGGGACAAGCTTCTCTTGAGCTTTGGAGGGGAAGAGAGGAGAAGGGATGAGAATTTCGTATGGAGGGGGTCTCCTTTTATAGTTGCAAGGAGTGGGGGCAAAATGGACATACAACTTCAAAATAATAAATGAGGGGTCTTTAGTGACGGACAAATCCGTCACTAAAGCCCCCAACGTGGGCGTAGCTTCCGTGCCCACGCGCGCCGCTTCAGCTGCCCGCGTGCTCAACGCCATCGCACGCACTTTGATTCTCAGCCGTCCGATCGCGAGATCGGACGGCTTAAGACGCATCTCCGCCTGCTGCGCTACGCCCTCCTGGCGCGTGCGATCGTGTGTGACGCCGCGCGTTCAATCACGCGTGAACACTATTGGGCGTGCGTGGCTGTCCGATCACGATCCAACGCCCACCCACGCCCAATCGCCCGCGCCTCCAGCCCTCTGCTGCAGCTCGAACCCGCACCCGCCGGCCGCGTAAGCACGCTCGACCGCTGCGCTACGGGGCGCGGATGGTCGAGCAGACGCTTTTAAGCGCGGCCGACCACAGCCGTTGGATCAAGATCCAATGGCGGAGAGCGAGCGGGTGCGGGGCCTTCGTAGAATGCGTGCGGCCGTTCGGGCGGCCAAGATGGTGCCACATGGCGCCATCTTGGCCGTCCATCTTCTGGAAGTTGTAGATGGTGCCACGATGTCGGATTGACTTGATTTTTGTGTCGTTGAGCTACGATCGTCGATCCGAATTCATCCGTGCGGTCGGATTTGTCATCTGCAGTGCGGATCTTCACCATCCTAGCCCTTGATCTTCTAGGGTTCCCCGGTTACTATCTGATGCTACGGATGCCTGATTAGGGCGATCTTAGAGTCGTTGAACTCCAATCGTCGCCTTGATCACATCCATACGGTTGGATCTTTGATCCGAGGCCCCGATAAAATGTTTGCCCTATCCAAGCACATAAAAGGAGACGATTAACCTCCATTTTATTCAAACTACTCTAAATGCAAGATGATGCATGTTCTGCAATATTTATATCATGAAATGCAATCCTATGCTTAAGAACATGCATAAATAGACATTTTAAGTAGTGTAAATGTGTTTACATCAAGATTACTTCTTAAATTCTAACTAGAAATAAAGGCTAGAATAAACCTTACTAGGGACTAGCAAGGAGTAAGCATTGAGGTATGATAACACTACATCTCGGGATCATAACTCTGCTAAATGGGGTTTATCTTAAGAACAAAATGCATAGATAACACATCATAAATAGAAATGGGAGCATTGCATGCATCACACAATAAGATTGCTTATAGAACAGTATTAATGGCCATTTGTATGAGCACTTATCAAAACAGGCCTTAGATGAGCAATCGAACTACATAGATGGATTTAGAGCGACGAACGGAGTCCAACGGACTCGAAATCGGCCAAATCTGACATCCGGAGCTCCTGCAATGGGCCCAAGAAGTCCTAGCCGTTGATCTGATGATCAACGGCCCACAACGTGCCACGTGGTGCCCGATCACCGCATCTCCACCACTGCCCGCTTCCACCTTCACCCGGAGGATGAATCTCAGTTGTCGATCTTCGATCGAATGGTGGAGGACGCTCGCGCGCCCGACACTAGCCGCGACAATCCGCTACGACAGCGCAGCGGTCGGCGCCTCAATCGCGCAACCAGGGGGCGCAGATTCGAAATGCACCGCGCACCAAATCGAAGGCGAAGGAACCCGCGGGCGAAATTGGATCGCCCGATCAGCAGCGGAAGGCACGGATGGCGAGACATGATGCCCGCAGATGCGCCTTGACCAGACGCATGAGATGACACAGTTGACGAGACGTGGTGCCCCGCGCGTCATCGCAGATGACTAGACGCACACGAGACGCAAATGCACCTTGATCCTGAGCTCATTTAATCAGTCTGAATAGAATAAAATTAAATTAAATTAAAAAAAAATTGAATTTAGGAAGAAAAACTTAGGCATTAGAAATTTGTCAATAATGGGAAATAATACAAAAAGAACCTGAACACTTAGACTTTTCAGGCCTTCAGGCTTAATCAATCCTAGTGTCCATTAAAATATGGATTTAGTTTCAAATCCTTGCAACCTTAATCTATTCTAATCCACCAACTAAATAAGGTGATAACTCAAGAGGACTTTTAGTCTAAGCATCTGCACACATTTTTCCACAGACTCACTCCTCGGAGATTTTGACAGAAATTGGGTAGCTAATGAACTTTCTAGGGTGGTATGGCTAGCAAGTTGTCGTGGATAACAGCCCATTGGCAGGTTGTCTAGAGCCCAGCCACAGGACCACCTTCTTTTGATTGCCTCTAGGTAAATTTGAGATCAGGGAAGCCACCTACCAAATAAAAAAAAAAGAGAAGAAAAAAAAAGAGCAAAATAAGCCACACTTCACCGCACGAGTATGGCTTGCAAGTGATCGTGGGCAACAAACCCATTGGTCAGTTGTCCAGAACCCAGCTCATTAAATGCACAAAAAGACCCAAAACACTTAAGGAAGAAGCAGGGAAGTAGAGCAAGCCGGGGAGATATACACTGGAAAAATCCTTGTGTTGACCCCAAGTAGAACAAATGTAGGGAGAAAGCTACAGATCAAACAAATACACCTTCAGGCAAAACACTTCCTTTCTTGGTCACCTAAGGACGTAGAAACCCGAAGTCTATCTAAATTACCGTTGAGTGAGTCTATCATGATCTTCACACCAAGATGCTTAGCACTTAGAGTTTTTTCCAAGTTTTGGGTGGGTTGGGTAGCCGTAAAAAGTTACCAACACACTCTTAACTCCGAAAATCTAAAAATAAGGAAAGATGACAATATATATATATATATACATGCCTTAAAGCAAGGATTCAGGCGATTCATATTTTGGCAGACACCCGGGTGCTATTTACTCTCTGTAGATCAGGATCTTAGTATATTTCCTCCTATTGACAAGCAACAAAATGTCTGAGTAATTACTTCTTAAATTCTGACTGAAAATAATGGCTAGAATAAACCTTGCTAGGGACTAGCAAGGTGTAAGCATGGGGGTATGATAACACTACATTTTACAATGTTAATTCTGCCAAAAGGGGTCGGTCTTAAGGGTAAAATGCACAGATGACACATCATAAATAGGAATAGGAGCATTGCATGCATCGCAAATTGAGATTGCTTATAGTGCATTATTAATAGCTATTTGTGCAAGGACATGTCAAAACAGGCCTCAGATGAGCAATCGGACCACACGGATGGATTCAGAACGATGAACAAAGTCCAATGGACTCGAAATCAGCCAAATCCAACATCCGGAGTTCCCACAATTGGCCCAAGAAGTTCTGACCATTGATCTAATGATCAACGGTCATAAGGTCGCCACGTGTCTGCATCCCTGCGCTCCTCAACCGCAACATAACACCACCGGCTCCACCACTGGATGAATCTCGGCCGTTGATCTTCAATCGGACAGCCTCGCCACGCTCCACACCTGCGCGCCTCGCCTCCTCGTCATGACCATTCGGCCACACAGCACAGCAGGTCGCGCCCCTCCTGCAAAGGCAGCGGCAGGCGTTCCAAATCCCGCACGCTGCCTAAATTGATGCTCATGCGGGCGTGACCAATTAAGGCCTTAGATCTGCACGCAGAGGGCGATGATTGCACCACACGGCACTCCCTCAGACACATATGACAAACGTAGGCAATGACACAGCAGCAGCGCGCGCCCCAGTAGCAATCCACGAGCGTACCCCTCTACGAGATCAAAGATTGAACGGCCCACAGTGTGCGCACGGATTGCGCGTGAAGAAGAACAGCACATGCGCGAGACCATTAGGAAGGAGGCTTCACCAATGCTTTTAGCATGGGTTTAGCGACGTCCCGGACGTCGCTAAAGCCCATACTTAAAAAGGAAACCTCTTCTCCCTATATAAACTCCTCCCAACCACCCATGTAAAGCATTCAATTCACTTAGCAAGTGCTGTAACACCCTCCTAGCCCCCTTTAGCTTCTCTTGTAGTCAACGGAGTCCACAAGCCACCGACGGAGCCACCTTCTACCACCTGGCCGCCTCGCCATCTCCCCTCTCTCTCTTTCTTTCCCTTTAATCTAGCTTTACTTCCCTTTTACTCAAGCATTTAGCTACCGTTGTATTTATAAAACTTGATTTGCATGTTTAATATAGTGTTGATGTTGTTCTCCATCTTGCTTTGAGTAATTGCTATGATTTAAAAGACTCTAACCCTACTCTCTCTCTCTTTCTCTCTCTCACTTGTTTTCTACCACATCTTCTTGCAAGCAAACACCCATTATCTCCATGAAATTAAGTGACAAAGAAAATCCGATTTTCGCGCCTCCCTGTGATCGACACTCGGACTCACGTCCGTTTCTTCTTTTAAAATCAACGTTGCAAGCACGAACTATAACGATCCTTTTTAACAAATAGGTCTTTAGCACTTTAGTCTCCACAATCGAGCCTTGCCACACCGTGGGCTGACGGATTGACAAGCCACCGCGCCAAGCCGGCAAGCTCGGCCACTTACCGTGAGCGTGTGCCTCGTCGGCCACGCGAAGAACTTCTTTCTTCTTTCTCTTTGTTCTCCCTTTTCTTTTCTTTTGCATGATACTATTCATCTTCATCTTCGTTACTCTGTTTGCAGACCTCAAAAACCCACTACCACCATCATCGCACACCACTACACCTCACCGTTGCCATCCTCAGCGTCACCCTCCTGTCCTTAGCCTCACCACGACCACCTTCATGCCAAAGCGGATAGCAACAGCTGGCCTCATCTTGCACGCAACACATACTGCAGGCTACCTGCACCTCCTTGCCTCGCCACAGCCAGCAGCATGTCCGTGTCTCCCCTTCCACGCATAGCCAGCGGTGCACCTGCGCGCGCAACCGCACACACCACTAGCATCGCCCATGTCCTCCTCGGTGCACCTCCATCCCGCACGACCAACGTGCCTCCCACGCACGTCGAGAGAGTGCTCGGTTGCAGCAGGTGCGTCACGCCCGTAGCAGCACACCACCTTCAGCAGATCATGCCATCTCCAGCAACGCCACCTCTGACACACCGTGCCTTCTCGCACTCCACGTGCGGCCAGCACCTCTCCCTCCACCGCACAGCAGCAGCACCGTGTCAACTCATCTTTGCACAATAGCAGCAGAGAACTACAGCCACTGCTGATAAACGCCAGTTTATCATCATTCTTATGCATTAAAACAAACCTAGCTCTTAGGATTTTACTCCGCAAACGAGATTTTGGGCTGCATTTAGGCATAAAATAGGTTAGGCATGCATTGCATTTTTTATTATCTTTTTAATATGTTTTTGTGAGTGTTAGGGATGTACAGATATATAGATCCCTAAAACCCTAGCACTCAAGAAGGCAAATGGTGAAGGAAAAGTCCAGACTAGCTGGAACTCAACCTGATCCAGCTCACCTCAGCTTGATCCAGCTCACCGAAGCTGGAACCTAGCTTACTTGAACTAGGGTTAGCTCATCCCAGCTCCATTCAGCTAATCTTAGCTAGATGGCAGCACAAGAGAGTTCACCTTAGCTCACCCTAGCTCAAGTCAGCTCAGATCCAGCTCAACTTAGCTGAGTCTAGCTCATCTCAGCTCCCACTAGTCCACAGGGAGTCTAGCTAGCTCAGCTAAGTTGGCAGGAGTTCACCCCAGCTCAGATCCAGCTACATCCAGCTCCACTCAGCTCCAGCCAGCTGAAGAAGAACTCATCCCAGCTTAGGAAGCTCAAGTCCAGCTCCCGGGGACTCAGCTTAGCTCAACTCAGTTGAGCTAAGCTACCTTAGCTGCCTCAACCAGCTTGATTCTCCCCGGGAGCACCAGACCTAGCTCACCTCAGCTTATTTTGGTAGAAGCTAGCTTACTTTAGCTTGTCTTAGTAGCTAGCAAAGAACTAGCAAGCTAAGCCAGCTAGAGTAGCTCCATGCCAGCCTCTTCAGCAGCAACCAGCTCCAATTTCAGCTCCAGACTTCTCCTCCTCAGCTCTTCCCTCCAAACCCTAGCTCCAACACCTTCTCCTCTACTCCTCCATTAGCTAAGCTAGCTTAGCTTAGCTTAGCTTAGCTATGCTCCAACTTCCTTGGCTTTTACCACCCCAAAAACCCACCTACCAACTCCACCCAACTAGCTCCACCTAAGCTCCACATAAGCTATCCTACTTGGCACCAACCTAACCTACCCACCACCTCCAAAAGACACCTAAAAGTGGCACCAAAAAACTACCCATAACCACCCCTTAATGGCGCCACTTTTCCCTCCAAAATCTCCCCTCATCTCCACCACACAATCCCACTTGAACCCATCTCCACCCTCCACCTAACCCCCCTTCTAGAAGACCCCATGTTGGCGCCAACATGGGGGTGTCTCTCCACCACCAAAAGACACCAACACCACCATAACCACCCCCTTTAACACCCCTTGGGTTGGCGCCAACTCACCCTAGCCATAGGATCACCAACCACCCTCATCCTTCCATCCTAGCCCTCCATTTCAAGGGGCACCTTAACCCCCCATCCTACCCTATAAAAAGACCACTACCCACCACCATTCAAGTCATCCTTGGCTAGCAATTTCACTCTCATATTCCACCAAGAAGCCCACGTCCAAGAGAGAAGAAGAAGAAGAAGATTAAGGGGATATTCTGTCCCCTTGGTGCCTTCCCCTCTTCCCTTCTCTCTTGGGTCACGCCAGCCAAAGGAGAAGCCAGGCAAGGAAGATCTTGGAGGAGATCTTGAAGGTGGTCACGCCACCTTGGAGGAGTTTTTGAGGGTGGTGCACGCCCACCCCTTTGGAGAGAGCATTAAAGGTGGTAGCTTCCACCTTGGAGGAGCTCTTAAGAAAGGAGGAGAAGCAAGCCCTCTTTTCAAGCCAAGGAGCAGCTAGGCTTGGAGCAAGAAGACAACCTTCTTCACCATTGTTACAAGAGGATTTGTGTTTCTTTTCTTGCTTTTAGATTGTTTAATTCTATTAGAAGCATTCCTCTACTTGTCCTTGAATAGAACACTCATTCTACTCAATCAAAATTGCCTTCTTTTAGCTTTTTATTGCAGTTGTTTGTTTTGGTTCTAGAACTTGTTTCACCTCTTCTTCCTAATTACCCTAGGCCTCCACTTGCCTAGAGTGAGCTTAGGAAGAAGATATTTCTATCTTTTAGATTTTAGTTAATCATTTGTAGGAGTTAGTTCTTTTAGCTACAATCTGCAGTTTGCCCTCATCTTTTCAAAATACAAAAAAATTACATATTGAAAAAATATCAAAAATAAAGTTGAGATCTATCTGTAAGCAAGAGGATTAATTTTGCAATTTTTGCCTCCCTGGACGACCCTAGATACTCCCCTATCTAGGATATAAATTTAAAAGCGAAAGCGGATTCGCGTGTTACAACGACGTTAAAAACCCGCTTTTATAAATCACGCGTATTTCGCAATCAACCGCCACCTGCCACCGCTCCTCTCCTCCGTGCAACCGGCTTCGACCACGCCACGACTTGCTGCCACCGCTACTACGAAGCCCTCAGCTCACTCATCTTCTCCACCAAATCTCACCTCCAGCCAAGCCCTCCTCAATGCATGAGATCCTTGCAACAAAATCCTCTATTTTACTTGAGATTAAAATTTACATTTGTGTGCCATTGAGGGGGAAAATATTTTTAGGTATTAATATTTTATTCTGTTGATTTTATGAGCATCTCCCTCTTGTTTTGCATAATTACGATATCAGCATGATCATGTCTTATTATCTTAATTAAAAAGCGATTTTGATCTGATTTCTTGACGAAACTAATCGTGAACATCTGTTTTTAACTGGTGCAAGTTTAAATAGGCCATTGCCTCCCTGTAGATATGACCCACTCCTCATTGAGTGGTTATTTTTATAATTTTGATTAATCGATTTTCCACCACTTAGAAATACGACAAATCATCTTAATCATCATTTTCGAAAGTGAAAATCGACTTTTCACTGATTTTAGGCCTCTTGGGCTTGTTTTAGGGCTTAAACATTCACATATCCATTAAGATCCGGATTAACCCTCAAGAGGTTGAGGAAGGTGCGGAGCTGATATATTAGGTCTAAGGCTTAGGGATTATTCGACCCCTTTGCCTACCCCTTGGTTTGCGGGACTTGGTAACGTGAGCATCGAAAATCACACACTTAGTCTGGTTCAGTGCACTTAACAAAGAAAAATCATGCCAAAAGTGTTCCATTCTGAAAAATCATCTCAAAGATCGAGCTTAGGAGTGCTCAACAACACAAGTGATTGGACGAATTCCTGGCACGAAGAGGTGGGAAATTCCCTTCGCAGATGCGTAATAACATATCATCTCCTCGGTGCTTCTCTTAGGATATCTAAATATCCTACTTGAGCATGTAAGCACCTTGTGCTGATTCAGGTGCCATGAGCAGGATATCTCGAAATGTTGATTGCCAGGGCCTGAATTTAGCTACAGAACGCCATGGGCAGCACTATCCTAAAGTGTCGAAATCCAGGGTTCTGGGTGTTGCCATGGGCAGTGCTATCCCAAAGCATCGAAAGCCAGGAACCCTGCAAGGATTGATGGTGGGGACAAGGAATCTGATACAGATCGTGTTTAAGGCCAATTCAAGGCTAAATCTAAGGAAATCTAAAAGAAAAGAGAGAGAAAACTCTCCAAATGAAAAATCTACTTCTATGCCTCTCTCTTACAAAAAATGCACTGGAAAATTGAACCTGGACCTGTTACATTTATCTACGAGTGCTTTAACAGCTGGGTTCAATAAACCTCTGGATAGTTTTTGCAGGCCTTAGACACCTTCGCTACAAACTGAGACTGAAGCTGGTCAGGACTGGATCTTGATTGATACTTAAGTACCTCTAGGCCTATTATTAGCATTCTGACCTAATTTCTAAAAAGTAATAAGAATCAGGACTCTGAACATCAATGCATGGTCCAGAACTCTAGTTCTTTTCAAAAGATTTTGCTAAGGGACTAGAAAAAGTTAGGCATGGGGTGAAACGTCGGTTTTGTTTTGTTATAACGTTGTAGTAAAGCCGGTTATGACCAACACTTCAAATATAAATTTTTTACTCGGAAAATAAAAGAGTTCCCGAGGTCGAACTCAGGGAGCAAGTTGTATTCTAGAGATATACATGTTTCTTTTACAAAATAAAGACAGAGAGAGGGAAAGAATTTGTTGTTTTCTCTTTGTTCTGCAGAGGGGATGCTCTTCTTTCTCTCTTTCTTTAGATCTCTTTCTTTCTTTTTGTTCTGCAGAGGTGCTTCTTCCTGCTGTTCCTGCTTTGGTGGTTATCTTCTTTCTTCAGAGCTCCTTGTTCTTCTTCTTCGTTCTGCAGAGGTGATGCTCCTCTTCAGATCTCTTTCTTCTTCTTCCTTGGTTTCTGTCTTGACCTTTCTTCTTCTTTTTCTGCAATTGTGGTGACCCTTTCTCTGTTCCCTTTTCCTCTTTATGGCTGCAGAGCTTCTGCCTTCAGCTACTAAGCCTTCCTTTCTTCTTCTTCTGCTTTGGCCGTTGCTCTTCCTTCTTCTTCAGCCTGCCTTCTTTCCTGCTCTGGCTGCTGACCTTCCGTCGTCTGACCCGGTACTTAGACGACTTAACTATGCATTTGCTACAGTGCAGCTCCTTCTTCTTCCGCGGGTCTTCTTCTTCGCCTGCACACTTCAGAGTTTCTCGTCAGAAGCAAAACCTACTCTACCCTCCCCCCCCCGCGTCTCTCTTTCTCTCTGAAACCACTCTTTGGAAAGCTCTCCCAGAGCTACCGGGTAACCGGGTTCGGATCAGGCCCGGGTCCAGGCCCACCGGCGTGCGTGGTGGGCGAGGAGTGCAGGTCAGTCGAGTCGGGTCGGGTCGGTTCGGGTCAGGTCCGCGGGGCGTG
The DNA here is from genome assembly GCA_037157565.1 of Thalassia testudinum. Lineage (NCBI taxonomy): Eukaryota > Viridiplantae > Streptophyta > Magnoliopsida > Alismatales > Hydrocharitaceae > Thalassia > Thalassia testudinum. Next base: position 16,432,824 of record JAZHRO010000062.1, on the reverse strand, counting down.
AGCGCGGACGAGACCGGGTAACCGGGCGGGTGAAGGGGACCTCACCCCGTGTACTGAGGCAGTAAGGCTACTGCACTTGTGCATCTTATGTCGCTGCGGCTCTTCAGGCATTTCCGAGGTGGGACTAAACGACCCACCTCAATTGCGCGCCCGCAGCGGGGAATTCAGCAGGAGATGGCAGCGTCACGCGGAGTTTTCTTCCTCAGCTGCGAACCTGGTGTTTTTGCCAAAACTCCTCGCAAGGCCTGGGAGTGAATCTGGGCTTGGCGCGGAGCGTGGCGCACCTGTAGCTGCAGGCGGAAGCAGGTCCTCCTGCGCGTCAATGGCGGCGGAGGTCGGGTGGCCTGTTCACAAGAAAACGGCCTCTCGGCCTAATCAGAGAGTGCTAGGAGCTTCGCCAGGGTGCGACGAAGCTCGTGTGGGTGGTGGCGAGGCGCGGGGCGGCGTGCGAGGGCTGCCCTAGGTCGGACTGTGGGTCGGAGGATGGGTCTGTTCGGTGGAGTTGCAGAGGGTGATGTGGGGGAAGTGGTAGGGCGGAGATTGATCAAGGTGAGGAGGCGGAGGTCCTGCGGTGGTTGGCGAGCCGTGTGGGTCGCTGAGGTGATGGGAGCGGCTCGCCGGAGGATGGCCGGAGGCGGAGAAGGTGAGGGTGAACAGGATCGGTCGAGGGTTTAATCAAATAAAAGACAGTGAGGAAAAGAAAGAGGGGGAGATGGGGAGGAGTTCTGACCTAGCTATGGAGACGAAAGGGGCCGAGACAGGGCGACAGTCGTATCGACTGTCGCCGGAGAAGAAGATGCCCAGGGGAAGGGGCGGCGGCGAGCAGAGGGCTGGAGAGGCGCCAGCTGGGTACGGCGTGGCGCAGGAAGAGCAGGGGAGGAGGTCTCTGCTGCTGGTATTACGGCAGAGCGAAGAGGAGGAGGGGGAGGAACCGCCGGAGCTGGTGGGCGTCTGCCGGAGGGAGAGGAGAAGAAAGTTGGGGGTTTTCTCCGTCAGACCCGAGCTGCCCTGGTCGGTGGAGCAGCGGGGGGTATTTATAGGGATGAAACAGGGAGGAAGGCGGAGGGAGACGACGTGTCTCCCTCGCCGGAGAATGGTCGGAAACACGAACCCATACCGTCCGTGCGTTCGCACGGCCGGTATGGTGGGCTACAATGACCAGGGGGGTGCCCCTGCGACGGCTGACGACGCAGGGCACCCCCGGTTTACCTGCCAGGTCCCCCACCTCACCCTGCGCGGCGCCATGCTCCGCGCAAGGTCGCCGGAGCATGGTGCTGGCAGGGTTTTGCAGGAGGGACCTGATTGCAAAGAACGAAGGAGAGTTAGGGGCCAAAATGCGAGGGTTCAAAAGTTGAGGGCCAAAGAGTAAATATATGAGGACCAAAGTGTAAAGTCGATCAAGGAGGTTTCTTCTTAGGCTCAAGTTTTTATACATGACTAATTAGGACCTAAGGAATCTGATGGTGAATTTCATTTTCATATTAAACCTTGTTTGACCGGTCAATTTGCGCAAAAACCCAAATCAAGTTATTAATTGGGCGTGGTTCTCAATGTAGGTCAAAATGGGTTCTAAAGGCCAAATTGAAGGTTCTAAACCCTAGAGATTATTTTTCTATGAATTTTAGAGGGTTTATTCTATTTTTACTTTGCCTCGAACCTCGTGAATTGAAGTGGGTTGTTTTTAGGGTTACAGATTATCATTTAGTTTCTTGGAAGTGCTGTAGCCCTTGCTAGATCATCTCATCCCACTTTTATTCTTATTAAGCTGCTTTGACCTATGTTTGGGCCCTGAATTTCCCTGTATGCAGATTATACTGGTAAAATTGCATTTTTACCCCTTATGACTTGTTTTCTTCTCAAACTCAGAATTCTCTGAGTTAAGCCTTTCCTTGAGGTATGTAGGAGCTTTTATCCTTTGTATTAGGTCAAAATGAGCTAGTTATGGCTCATGATGAGGTTCTCATCATGGGGGTATGATGATAACATCATCATCAACCATAACTAGCTTTAATTAATCAGAATCAATAGACAAATGCTCCTACATAACCACCAGAGAGTCATAATTCATTGCATATCCATTCTAAGAAGACTGCATTAAATCAGGGTTAAATCTGCAGTTTTAACAGCATATCATAAATGCAGAATAATTATCGGCTTTCCCAGAGGTTAAATGAAGGTCAAATGAGCATTAATGACTAACAAAAGGGTTTATACGAATAGAAACGGGTTTTCACGCACTTCAAGTCAAAACAACACCTGAAACCCTAATTTCAGACCAGCTTAATTAACAGAGGTTTTGGTTAGGATAAATTCACCTAAACCTTCTAAAAATTATAGAAAAATATTCTATAAGGTTTGGTATCCTTAATTTTACCATTGGAACCTATTTTGACCTAAAATAGAGTCTCAAATAGAAAGTTGCCCTAATTTGGGTTTCTGCATAAATTGACTAGTCAAACTTCGTCAAAACCAAAATTCAACCTCACCATTAGATTCTTTAGGTCAAAATTAGGTTTTTACCAAAATTTAGGTCCAATCAGAGACCATCTTAACCTAGTTTGTATTTTAGTGCAATCTGACTCTCTTTCTCTTTCAATCGACCCCTCATCTTTCTAACTAATTACAAGGACCCCTAACTTCATCATCTTCACCAACAAGCCCCTGCTGCCATTGTCATGTGAACACACCTGCAGCTGACCTTCAATTAGGAAGATCTCCCTGATTTCACGCCCAAACCCTTCCAAAATTGGAAGGAAGACTCCTGAAAAGATTCCCTTCAATCTGAACCCAGTCTTGGACTACGAATCTTGCCCTAGAGTTCATGCAAACTCTTGGAAATCACCAAGTCCCAATCCCTAATTTTCGAAGCTTTCAAGCTTGTTTCCAAGCTTGGAAGCTCGACCCAAGCCCTATAAAAGGACCCTGATTGCAAACCTCACCTCCTTAGTTTGGTTTTGGCAGCATTTCTTCATCAAACACCCTCTCCCTTTGGCCTCCTCCACCAGCTCCGGTGAGCCCTCTAATCTGCCATCGTCGTCGGCTGCCACAGACCATAGTCGGCTGGTTCATCTTCCCCAAGTTCTTCCACGCCTTACAGTACCAGCAGGCATCACTTTCCTCATCTTCCTCGCTACTTCTCCCCCACTGGAGGCTTCGTCTTCTCTGAGTCCGACGTACCCCCGGCAAGGGCATTTCCCCCCTTTCGTCTGGTTAGATTAGGTTATCTAGGTTCCCCTCTACCTTACTCTCTTTCCCTCTTTTTATCCCTTAATTCAACCCCTGACGTCGCCGTCCACCCGTCATCTTCTCCATCTCTGACCACCCTCCAGCGAGGTTTCTCCGAAGCTCCACCACACCAAACACCTCACCAACACCTCCATAACCTCCACCTCACCTCCCCAAACAAAACCCCTATCCTTATTCACCGTTCCTCCCATTTAACCACTCCACTGAACACTTCCCACTTCGCTTCCATATTTCGTGTTCACCCCACCTCCACAGACCTTCTCAAACCACGCTACCACCACCGTCACCTTCACCAAGTGCAAGCGAAGCTCCTGAGTTATTCTAATGTGACCGTAAGGCCTTATTTAATGTTTCAGGTCTTCGCCGTTGTCCTCCACTACCACCATCATCTCCGACGACGACCATAGTCCTCCGACCGCAATAGTGCTTGATTTCATCTCCAGTCTTCATGGAAACCCTCCTGGTCCCTTCCCAAGTCCTCAATTAGAGGCCTTGCCCGTGACTTCAACTTCAATTGGAGAAGCCATTGCTGCAGTCTTGCGTGAGGAGAAGAGCAGTGGGGATAGTCCCACATCGGATGCAGAAGATTGCACAACTACACATATATTGTTTTTATGTTCTGCACATATATTGTTTTTATGTTCTGAGCTCTTTGCTCAATAACACGAGGGGTCGGGTCCCCCCTACCCCACTCACTTGATAACCCGCCTATTGCACACACCTCGATCACTACACACACCGATGACCCTGGTCCATGCTATCGACCCAAATACTCGGATCCGACTATACGCTTGCTTGGGGTTTGAGAGAGAAGAAAGAGGGGAAATTGTGAGAGAGCGGGGAGGGTTTTGATTTCTTGTGCTTTGTGCTGACACTTAGTCACTAAGGCCTTCGTTCCCTTGTGCTTGTGAAGGACAAAAAGAAGAAAGAAGGCTTAAAGAAGAAAGAGAAGACTCGAGAAGAGAGAAGGGAAGGTTTGATGAAGCAAAAGAGAGATGGAAAGAAGAGAAGCTAAAGGTCTAAGGAAAGAAGAAGAAAAGGAAGGTCTCAAGAAGAAGAGAAATAAAGAAGAAGGCTTTGGAAGCCTTGTGCCTGTGCTTACTGATGATCATTTAAGCCGTCTGATTGACCAACCTATCATTTGATTGAGCATTATTTGAGATACTGTTGCATTATTTAAGTACTATGGTTAAGGTTAAATTGATTATGAGATGCATGCTTAATTAGAGGATTTAATTGGTGATCTAAATCACCACTTTTTAGATTGTCTCCATTCTTTTTGTCTCTAGATACATTGGATTTCATTGAATAACTAATATGACAGGTTATTATTCATTGAATATCTATTTGAATGCTCAATTAATTGTACTCATTTATTTTGAATATGATTAATGTTGTGAATTCCACATTTGCTCCCTGTGTTCGACCGCAGACTCCATTATAGATTTGAGTTATAAATTTTATCTGTTTGAGAGCTATTTGTCAACTATACTACAATGCATTTCCTTTAACTCAACAAAAGCTCTGAAAAAATAGTTGGTCCAAAGAGGTCAAGATGAAGCAGACCAGGTGGTTTTGAAGTGTTGATCATATTTTTAGGTTTAAAAGATGTTTTATGAAGTTTACCAAGTTCACAAGATTCATAAATATTTTTCTTCTTAAAAGATATATTAAGTAGACCTCGTACTAAGTCATGTTTCACAAGTTTGTTTATATTTCGCATGTGAACATGCCTTAGTCAACGATGCCACAATATTGACTCGTCATCTGATGCAACTAAATAGTTTAGGTTGTTGTAGTTGTCAAAGTCAATAATGTAGATATCTTTAAATCTATTTCCAATTAAAAGAATTTCTTTGGTCTTTTTATCTTTAATTTTAAAACCTTTTCAAGAAAAATTAATTTTGTATCCGTTATCACAAATTTGGCTTACACTAAGTAAGTTGTGCTTTAACCCTTTAACTAGATTAACATTACCAAAAGATCTTTGAGAATTATCGATTTTGACAGTACCGACAATACGACCCTTGTAGTTATTGCCAAAGGTGATTGTACCACCTTCCTTGCAGTTGAGCTCGAGAAACAGACCTTCTTCTCTTGTCATGTGCTTGGAGCATCCACTATCCATGACTCATCTTTTGTTTTGGACCTGTCATCAATTTAGGCTTGCAACATCCAGAAATGCATCTAACGGCTAGAGGATTTCCATCATTTTCTTTGTATAGCTAGTCTTTGTACTTTATGAGCATTCATTAAGGTGACCTAGAAAATAGGATTACAAAGTTTTCTTTGGTACCCATATTTTTCTTTTGGGTCCACTCTTGTTAGTAGGTGATTATTTAGGCATGAACTTATTCTTAGCCTTATGGCTACAAATATTATGTGTGATGGTTTGTGAACTAGATGCTTCATGATCATTTTTGGGAGTATAACCTAACCCAAATTCAATTGCGGTTTGGGTGTGTGTCCCTAACAATTTTTCTAGATTATCCTTCCCCTTAATGAATTTAGCTAAATCATTTACAAGAGTAACTAATGTTTGCTTGAGCTTCTATAGTTCTACTTGAAGTGAGTTTATGTGTTTTTGTAAGGAGGTGATATCCTGTGAAAATTGGTGATTCTGTGAAGCAAATCTGTGTTTCAATTTGATTTCCTCATTTAGGTCTTTTGTCTATTTTTTGTTTGCTATTTTTAGTGCTTTTGCTAAATCATGTAATTCGTAAAAGGATTCTAAAAGTTCATTGAAAGTAAATGAAGATACCTTGTCTTTGAGTGCCATGAGCCCACAAAGAACTTCTTCACTTGATGTATCTTCTTCTCCTTCTGATGAGCTGGAATGGTGTCATCCCAAGTAGCTTGTAGGGCGTTCTTCTTCCCTTCTCTTTTGGGTTGTCTTCTGGCCTTCTTTTTATTAGCTTTTTTCTTTAGTAAGGGGTATTCCTTCCTCATATGACCCTTCTTCTTGCAGTTGTAGCAGATGACTTGGTCTCCCTTTGGTTCGTCTTTCTTCTTCCTCTGGTTCTTCTTTTTCAAGAATTTTCTGAATATTCTTGAAAGTAATGCAATATCATCCTCATCCTCTTCTTCTTCTTCTTCTGAATCTTTTGTATCAGTATAAGCCATTAGAGCGATATCTTTCTTCTTCTTCCCTTCACCCTCATGTTCTTTCATGTGCTCTAGCTAGACTTCATAAGCCATTAAGCTTCCTATGAGATCATCTAGCTAAAGTTGGGAGAGATCCTTTGATTCCTGAATTGCTGTTGTCTTTATTTTCCAATCACTTGTGAGTAACCGGTGGATCTTTCGTACAAGAGCTTCATTCTTGATTTCTTGATCAAGATTCCTCAAGGAGTTCAAGATGTCTGTAAATCTCATATACATCTCCTTGATCATCTCTCCCTTCATGTTGAAAAGCTCGCACTTCTATGTCAAGAGGTTGATTTGAGTTTCCTTGACTTTTGAAGTACCTTCGTGTGTAACATCTAGAGTGTTCCACATTTCAAAAGCTTTTTTGCATGTGAATACTCTGTTAACTCTTCTTTTGATAACCCATAGAAGATAGATTCATAGCCTTGGCATTGTGAGTAGCCATTTTTTTTCTAATTAGATGTAATTGCTACTCCTTCCTTCTTTTCTGGACACTTGTATTTGGATGCTATGACATCCCATACTTCGTAGTCCATTGATTATAGGAAGATCGGCATCCTAGTTTTCCAATACCAATAGCTTGTGCCATCGAATAAGGGTGGTCTTACAGTTGACAGCCCTTCAACATAGACTTTAAAAGACTTTGACAACATTCTGAGTTTTAGAAGAACGGGACTCTGATACTAGATGAGTACAAGATATACCTGTACGATCTTATTGGTGTACACTAGAGGGGGGTGGATAGTGTACCAAGGCAAGTAATTTAAAATTAAAAAAATGCAATTCACAGAGATAAGATACATCACACCTGAATTTTATAATGGAAACCCTTTCGGGTACAAAATACTACCTAAGCCTCCCAGCTTAGGATTTTTTGACTAGTCGACACTAGTTAATCCACTAATGCATCACTTAACAACGAAGGTAGTACAATCTCTTACAAAAGCTTCTTCTCTTTTACACCTGACAAGAGAAGAACAATGAAACTCCTAATAACTTGGGTCCCAAATCAAAGCAACAAGAATATAAAAATATACAGAATATCCTATGGAACCTCAGAAAAATATGCAAACCATGGATTTTGAAGCCATAGAAAGCCATGCTTTAGAAAGCATTGAGAATAGGCATAGAGGTGCAAAAGCATGAGAGAGAATGAACACTTTTTTGTTTTAGAGGGGCTTTGAGAGGTGTGTCTTGAAATGAGGGTCGAGGGGTCCTATTTATAGGTGTTTCAGGCTGATTTAGAAAGTTTATGAAAATGGCGTTGGTCGATAAACAAGACTTATTAGTCGATCAAAATGAACTTTGGTCGATTAAAACATTATTTTGATCGATTACATGTTGATTGATTAAGCTATGATCGATCAATATTAATATGTTGGTCAACCAACAATATTGAAAACTTAGTTTTTAACCTAAGTTTGTTATCTATTGAAGGTCAAAATGAAATGGATGATATTTTTAAGGTTCCTTACATATTTCTAGACTCAATAAAAGTAAAATAACAACTCTAGAAATATAAAAGACTTTTTGAATCTAGTCTTCCTTGGTTCATAATCATTTCATCAAGAATCCATCATGACATAACTTGAAATGATTAGTCCTCAATAAAACATAATTTTGTTATATAAAAATAAGAGTATTAACAAGTTTCACCTTGACCCATTGTTCCTTGTTGGTTTAGTTGATGGTAGCGTCTAAGTTGAGTCAATTGGGTCTAAGCTTGCCCTTAAGGCTTCCAGGAGATGTTAGGGTGGTTATTTTAACCCGGATTGTAGTTTCTAAGAAAAAACTTGAAACCAAACTACCAAAGATAGATTTTTTTATTTTTTTATATGATTTTTTTTGTAAAAATAAACAAACAATGCAACTAATGCAAACAAGGAATCAAATCTAATCCTAAAGTTCAAGAATCAACCTATTTGGATAAGAAGAATTTTTTTTTTTTTTTCTAAACAAGCGTAAACCTAAGATGAAGGTGATTACCTAATGGTCTTCATCTGCACTTTCTTCATGTTTCCTACTTTATGTCTGATTTCATGCTCCCACATAGTTTCTTGCACACAAGGCAACAAACAGAAATAAAAAGCAAGTTAGAACTTAGAATGTAAGAAAAATGAAAATGAAAGCAAGATTTTGCGCTGTGCCTCCTCGGCAGTGGTGCCAAAAAGTGATCTACCATAAAGATGTATATGTAAAAATGCATCCGTTGTAGCAAATAATTGCATAGATACTTTGCAATAAAATCATTGCTGAACTTGAAAATACAGATTTGAAATCAAGTTCAAGCTATCTTATGGGGAGGCAACCAGATATTCGCACTTTTCTAAGGTTATTATTTTTTTACTCTTTTTCTATTTTTATATTTTTTAGTAATTTTGATATAAAGCAATATTAGGAATAAGGCTAACTACTAAGCAAATGAAGAAGGAAATAATTCTAATTACAAAAGCAATAAAGAGAAGCAGAGATTGATCAAAACCAAATACGAAATTTTATTACTAAGCAAGAAGCTTATTACAAACTAGAATGACTACACAATAAAAGAAAAGTAGATGAATGCCTTAGAGACAAAATAAATACAAAAGAGAAGTAGAAAAAGTCAACCACGAAGGCGTAACCCTATAGACGGAGTTGCTGGTGCGGAAGTGGAGGCGAAGGCGCACCTGAAGAACCCACACCAAAGGTGGTGTGAACTCACCTTCATCAACAAGAAGGCTTCAAGATCAAGGCGATGAAGAATTGTGGAAGCGAGGGGGGTCGGCTAAGTTGGATTAGGCTAAGAGGTTGACTAATGCACTAAGGTAGAGTAAGTAATGTTGGAAATGGTGGAGGCTTAGGTTTATTTATAGAAGTGTAGAATAAATGTCACCTTTGGAGAGGGGTTTTTATAGAGGTTAGGTGGAGAAAGATAGGTGGGAATGTTAGGTGGGTGTGTGGTGCACCTTGGAAGTAGTGTAAGGGTAGGTTAGGTGGTGCACCATAAGGAGAGTGTCGAAGGTTCTAGAGTTTTCTAGTGGGTGTCTCCTAGGCATAGTTTATGGTAGGGGTTAACCAGCCCTCTTTTTGGGGGTTAACCCCCGTTTACCATAGGAGTTAACTCAACCCCACTTTGTCACTAAAACTCGAGATAAGCTAACCCAGGATTGATGGAAGGTCAAATTAACCCCCCTTTGTAACCTATGTTTTCTCTATCTTCATCTCAACACATCATTCCCATCCTACCCTTTCTCCTCTCATGTTTGGTGGATTAATATGCTTCGATCAATAAATATTTTAATATAATTAATGCATAATTAAATAGTTAACTTTATTTTAACATAAACTTAAATCATAATAATCTATCCAACCTAACAAATAATCATATTTTTACTATTATAAGATAATTAGTGCTACTGTAGTATAAAATAATTAGTGACATGTAGTAATTATAGCATTATAACATAATTACTATTAATTACAATGTAATTAGCATTTGCAATGTAAAAAAATTACTTTACAATAATAACAAAAATTATTATTTCTTTATCAAATTAGTTTGTAATAATTAATATATTATTTGAAACCATAGCTACTACATAACTATAGTATTAATCTATTTATAATTTCAACATATAGTTAAACCATATTATTATCACTATAAATTAATTAATGACTAATGAAATTACTAAATGCTTCCTAATTAACAAATAACATAATTATCAATTACAATATAAGATGATTAGTATTTAATAAATAAAATAATTATAACTATGTTTCATTAATATAGATTATAATACTCTTTGTCAAGTGATATTTATTCTGAATTGAAATATCATTGATGACATTTGAAATATCATCCATGATATTATATAAAAATGATTCATTAATGAATTTATACTATATTTATTTAATATAAAAAAATAATTCACCAACTAATAATACCTATCATCGCAAGGGTAAACATGTCTTTTTCCACCTTAACCTCCTTTTTAACCCTTATAACCAAGTAAACACCCATCTTTCACATCACAGGTTAACCCCCATTCCTAACCCCCGCTTAATAAACACAAATGGAGGCTAACCCCTAATCTCAAGTAAACACAAACAGGGGTTATCCCCTGTTGCAAAGATGTTAACCCGTATTAGCTAACCCCTCCTGTAAACTAGCTCCTAAGGTTTGTTTAAGGTGGCGTGGAGGGTGGGCTTGTGGGTGTTTGGAGTGTGCTGCTAGGTCATTAGGTGGGTATGTTAGTGGTGTATTGGGCCTCAATTGTGGGAAGGTGGGTTGAAGTTTGGTGTACAAAATAGGTGGAATAATGTAGTGTTGGGCTAAATGTGTATGGGGTTTTATTGTGGTTTAAATGCGTGCATTTTATGTGCACATGTGTATTTGTGTGTGCCAAGTGTATGTGTACACATGTGTAGAGTGAATGTACATGCACATGGGTGTGTAGGACTAGTTAGGATGTGCATAATTGGTTGAGTGGATTTGGTTTGTCTGCATTTTGCATGGACTTGTCTTGGCCTGCATGAGCGTGTCTCCCTTTCTCTTTGTTCTGTCTAAGTCTACATGCTCCTGTCTCATCTCAATCTATCACGGGAAGCAGATGATTCCTTTGCTTGTCTTCTCACATCTTCATTTTAGTGCAACTCCTACTCCTCCACTACAGACCTATGCACATGAAATGACACTATCACTATCGGGCCTACAAAATAGAGAAGATAGGCTAAGAATATATAGAGATGCAAATGCATGAAATGCATGCCCTATTTACAATGCAAGGAAGGTTTCTAACTTAATTTAAGCATTTTAAGACCTATGATTGTTTTGCAATTATACCCCCATGCCTAAACTTTACTACTCCCTAGCAAACGAATGCTACTTTTTATAAAGAGATTATGTACAACATAATTGACTTAGGATTCAGACTGCTAGGCACTAATTATTACCAACTAAAGGAAGTTGTACTTAAGCCCTTATCTATAAAGGCTCAATAGTACTTAGGTGTCAACCAAAATACATACTACCCAAGCCCTTGCCTTATTTTATATATATATATATATATATATATGTTTTTCTCAACAGTATTTAGGGTTTTGGGACAACTTTCTATGGCTCGCCAACCCACCCAAGGTTTGGAAAGAACTTTCAATACTAAGAATCTTATTGATAGTGTGTGTGCATGACTCATCAAATAGGCAACCATTCTAGATCTTAGGTTTCCATTAAGCTTTAGGTAACCTAAAATGAAGAATAATGCTGCCCAAGGGTGTATCTTATTTGACTGGTAGCTTTCTTCCTACTATTTTTTTAATTGGGGTTAACACAAGGGCGAACCCAATGTATATTTTCCCAAGTTATTTCTACTTCCCCAACTTCACCTTATTTAGGGATTTTTTTGTCTATTTTTTTGGGATGGGATCTGGACATCCGGCAAAAGGGAGGCTCTCCTATTGCAACATGCCAGCCATACCACCTGTGCGGTGAAAGTGTGACTATTTTCTCATTTTTCTTTTTCTAACTTTTCTCTCTCTTTTTTCTCACATTCTTTTTTTAAGTAGGTGGCTTCCCTTGTCTTAAGATGTACCCAAAGTCAGCGACCAAAAGAAAGTAGGTCTAATGGTTGGGCTCTCGACATCTAGCAATGGGGAGGCTCTCCCACTACAACATGTCAACCATACCACCTTAGTTGGCTTATAGTCAACCTAATGTCCAAAAATGGTCACTTACAAGTTGAGTTAGTGCATGAGTGTGAAGATGCTTAGACTTTTAGGACTTTTCAAACTAGAGGGTGGGAAGATAAGTCGCATATTTATCACCCCTAATTATTTAACCTTTTAAGAAGCATTTTACTTGGCAAAGACCCGAGAGAACATGTCCACATCTTAGTGAACACCTGAGTTAATTAAGTCTGTAGACTTGAAGAATCTAAGTGAAAAGACCCTAACTGTACTTCTTCCTAGGTTTGGTGATTTCTAAATACCTAGATAATCTTTTTCCTAACTCAATTTTATTCCTTTATTTTTGTTTTTGTATATTTTTCTCTTTTTTTTCAATTTTTTATTTAAAAATTAAAAACTTCTAAAGAATTACTTTATCTCGCCTAAGTCTCCAACATGATGATAGTGAAGTAAGCCAATGGTAAGGGATGGATGTGTATCAACTTCACCAATCTCAATGAGACTTGCCCTAAGGATAATTCTCACTGCCAAGATGACATCTTGATAGATTCCTAATCCAAGCAATTTCATATGTCCTTAGACAGCCATAGTAGATGTTACCAAATCAACCTGGCTATACTAGACCAATTGTATAACTAACAAGGGTTAATTTCAACATCATGTAATGCCATTTGGATTGAAAATTGTTGGACACATGTGGAAGATATTACCAAATCAACCTGGCCCCACCAAACCAACTGCACACCTCATTTGTAATTGATAGGGGTTTATTTTAACATTGTGTACATTTGGCTTAAAAAATGTTGGAGCCACCTGCTAATGACTTGTAAGCCTCATGTTTTTAAAATTAAATTGAAAATTTTTTTTAGCTATATATTGATGATATGCTTGAGAAAGGAGAGAATTTTACAAAACATATCCAAATTTTACTCTAAGTATTTTCCAATGTATGGAGGACTATTGCCTAAGAATGCACCTAGAGAAATGCCTTTTGATGTCTCTTTTGGTAGATTTCTTGGTTTCTTAATCTTGGTTAAGGAATAGAATCCAACCTAGATAGGATCTAGGCCATAATAGAAATGAAGTTATAAATAACCTTACGACAATTCAATCCCTTGTCTGATAGGTAGCTACCTTAGGGTGCATCCTATCTCGAGTGTTAGACAAGTGTCTACCCATCTTTTAGTGCCTCTGCATGGGCGAAGGCTACGTGAACAAACATTGAACCTCAAGGTGCCAAGAAGCCCTAGACCAAAATAAAGAATATCTTTAATGCAACAAGTGAAATAAATGTAACCATAAATGTCTAAGGTAATGTTTACTTAACGTCACCACAAGTGAAATAAATGTCGCCATAAGTTTTTGTAGACGTTAAAAAAATGTCACCATAAATGTCTCCTTAGGTGCGTCGTCTTAAGTCTATATTGATGTCGAAAAGCAAACGTCACATAGAATATTTTTACTAACATTAGATAAACTTCACCTATAATATCTTAGGTGACATTTAAATGTCTCTTAAAAGTTCCACCATGTAATCGAACCTATGCAAATGTCGTCTTAAATATCTTTCGATGACATTAAAATGTTGCCAAAGAATCACTAAAAAGACATTTAAACGTCACCATATCTTACGTAAGATAACATTTAAACATCACATTAAGTAATTTCGAATATGTTTAAATGTCACTTTAACTTTTCCTTAAGTTTCTACAAAATCTTTAGCGATGTTTAAATGTCTCCTTATGTATTCTACTGTGATGTTTAAAAATGTTTAAAAGTCATCCTATAACTTTTAACAATGTTTAAGTGTCCTCTTATGTATTCTATATTGATGTTTAATTGTTACCTTATGTAGCTTTTGAAAATATTTAAACGTCATGTTATATCCCTTTTAGCTACATTAAAACATCACCTTATTTTTCCTACTATGATGTTTAAACATCATTTTAGGTAACTTTCACCAATGTTTAAACGTGACCTTATGAAACTTTTAATAATGTTAAAACATTCTCTTATGTATTATATATTGACGTTTAAATATTACCTTAAGTAGCTTTTGAAAGCATTTAAACGTCATGTTATATCCCTTTTAGTGATGTTTAAACATCACCTTATTTATCCTATTATGACGTTTAAATGTCATTTTAAGTAACTATCACTGACGCTTAGACATCATCTTATATAACTTTTAATAACGTTTAAAAGTCCTCTTATGTATTTTATATTAACATTTAAATGTTATTAATAGAATCGTTTCACGCATTTGAAAGTTGTCGGAATCGTAGTATAGTCGCGTAAAAAATGTTCATCAAAAATTAAGTTTGTAAAAATAATGAGACTTTGAGTCCCGGTCGTTCGTCTCTGGGAGGTGTTTGTTTTACTTTTGAAATCAATCTTTTTGCCACTCTACTTTGTTTAAAAATGCACGCCGATTTCCAATCTCATAATTAAGATTTCACCACTTCTGTTATGGACTCGGATTACGTGTGCATGCGTTAAATAAATCACAAAGGTGAATGTGTGAGTTTCTGTGCGCACGATTCTAGTGAGGTGGTGACTATTTACAGAGAATGCATCTATCATTAAGTTTTTGATATTCTCGGGAAACAACATGCTTGTTGCGGAACGAATAGACAATTAAAATAGACAACTTTAACTTGAATCTCGCAAACATAATAGTAATCAATAAGCTTATGGTGATTTCACAACATGGAGACATATATATATATATAAAAGCATTTTTCATTCATTCATTGGGGGAGTTGTTTGCAACAAAAACTATAAAGGAAAGCTTGTATAGAAATGCTTGGAGTTTAAATCTAGCTACCAGAAAACGACTGCATACAAGAATCAATGGGGGGATTTTGCATGCATCATTGGGGGAGAATAAAGACTACGCTACTAGGCAGTAATAGAAAGCAATAAAATTATGAAGAGCCTAAACTAAATCCAGCAGAACGGAAGGGCATTCAGAGGTGGTCCCCGATGGCCTTGGAGTAGTTGGGAGGAGAATGAGGGGCGGCCAATGTAGCTTAGGCCGACCCTTGGAGAGAAGGAGTGATCTAGCATCTCGGCAGGATGTCCTCCATGGTGGTGGTGAGCTCGTGGAGGTGGAGTGGCTAACCTAAGTGAAGGTGCGCGTGCATGGAGCTAATGAGGTGAGTGGTGCCAAGTATGTGAAGTGGAAAACCAAGGGATGTGAATGGGTGCACTTGGCCGCCCATGGGGTCTTTTTATAGACTCAAGGGCCTCTCTCTAGAGAGGTGTGGAACTCTCTAGAGAGAGTCCAAGAGTGACCGGCCACATGATGATAGAGGTGGTTTTTGAGATCCAAAAAATGTGGATCTCAATTTGAATGCCTCTTGGTTGCTAAATTTGGCAACCAAGAGGTGGCGCCACTTCAAGAGAGTTCTAGAGAACTCTAGGGAAGTGTGTGTGCGTGAATGGGTGTGTGTGTGTGTGTGTGTGTGGTAGTGCTCTAGGTGTCCAAGAGGTTTAGGTTAGGTCCTAAGGGGTTTGGGTAGGTGTAGGTCTTGAATTAGGGTTACAAACCCTAATTGTTAAGGGGAAAATGCAGTTAAACTTAACCTAAGTTTAATTGAATGAGTGTGAACCTAATTCAGAGTGAAATAACTCAATAGGTTGGGTTTAGGTCAATTGTACTCTCACTAAGTTCAATTGAACTTGTGTGGGTTGAGATCAAAGCTCAATTGGACTCAATGAGTCCAATTGACTTAGGTGAAGATAATTGACTTTGATCTATGTCAATTGGGTTTGGTGAGGACCTAATTAGGCCCTTAGGTAGGTCTATAGGTGATGTACTAAGGTTAGGACACCTTAATTTAGGTTCCTATGGGATTGGGATTAGGTCTAGGGAGCTAGAGATCCAGGATCAAGACTTGAGTCTCAAAACAAGGACTGGAGACCAGTATCAAACGTCTAATAATGTGATCAGATGACTTATACTCAAAAATTAGAAGTCCAGACTTCAGTTCTGGACGTCCAATCTGAGTTAGGGGGAAATCAAGGTTCTATTTTGGGTATTCTACAGAAATTGGACGTCTGACAAAGTGTCTGGACGTCCAATAATACTGCAGAAGTGGATTTGAGGTGTGCGGGAGATGGCTAAGGGTCCTGGACATCCTATAACTTATTTGGACATCCAAATAAAGGTTGAAACTAGGGTTTTAGGGCTTCCTAAGGTGTTGTGACCTAATCTAAGGGTGGCTAAGGCTTGGGGAAGTCTCTAGGCTATCCTAGGGCTAGGATGGACTAAGCTCTTCACATTTTACTACTTTATTCCTACTTAATAGAATAGAAAACCTTTATCTCCCTTACATTATTATTCCTACACCTAAACTAAGCCTTCTGCTCCAGCTTTGCTGCAACTCCCGTTGTTCCTGATCCAGCTTCAGATCCTGCTCCAGATCCAGCTCCTGGTCAGCTTATTGCCTGCAATTGACATAATGCACTTAATCAGGACATTATAACATTATTTCATGCATAGCTAAAGAAAAGCAGTAAAGATGTAGATAATGCATACGCATGTATGAATAACCCTAACTTATGCTAAGTCCTAGCTTAATCTAGGTTAATTAAGACCTATGATTGCTACGCAATCTGTTACCTTAGGTAACTTTTGAAGAAATTTAAATGTTATATCCTTTTTAGTGACATTTAAACGACACCTTATTTATCCTGCTATGAAGTTTAAGCATCATTTTAGGTAACTATCACCGACACATAAACGCCATCTTATATAACTTTTAAAAACGTTTAAACGTCCTATGTATTCTATATTGACATTTAAATGGTACCTTAGGTAGCTTTTGAAGTCATTTAAACATCATGTTATATCTCTTTCAGTGATGTTAAAGCATCACCTTAGTAATTCTATTATGACATTTAAACATTAATTTAGGTAACTTTTACTGACACTTAAACGTCATTCTATATAACTTTTAATAACATTTAAACATCTTCTTACATATTATATATTGACATTTAAATGTTACCTTAGGTAGTTTTTAAAAACATTTGAACGTCATGTTATATCCCTTTTAGTGACGTTTAAACGTTACCTTATTCATTCTATTATGACATTTAAGTGTCATTTTAGATAACTTTCATCAACACTTAAATGTTATCTTATACAACTTTTGCTAACATTTGAATGTTTTCATACATATCCTACCGAGACATTTGAATGTTACTTTAGATAGTTTTCAAAGACACTTACATGTCATATTATACTTTTTTTAATGACGTTTAATCATTTATTTATATATCATACAACATTTAAACATTACTTTCGGTTACTTCTAAAGACACTTAAATATCATCTTAACTTTAACTTGCTATAAAAGAAACGTAAGCATCATCTTAGATCATATAAAATGTCCTTCATTTTACGTTAGCACTATTCATATTTAATAAATACGTTTGCAACTATAATCACAACACTTACAAAAAAAAATACATTTTTCAATAAAATCACATCTAATATTTATGTCACTCAAAATTTAAAAAAAATATTGGAATCATCTTTGCACATAAAAAAAACTTACTAAATGAAAAAATTAATAATCCAAAAAAGAACACTATATAAGACCACGATAAATATATTTGTTTAATACCAAAAATTTACTTAATCTAACACTATACTAACCTAACTTAAAACTATTACAATCATGACTCTTCGGTTTCGTCGTCTGAACCTACAGATCCCCTCTTCTGATATCACTGGGATTGTGTTGCAAATAACATTGTTCACATACCGAATTAATAATGTAATTTATAAATAAAATTTAGACAATGATTATAATTAGGAATTACTTGAATCCAGATCAAGTGAATTATATAAATTAATGATTAACTCGAACTTCTTCATCCTTTCCTCCATAAACCTTCTATATTCTTCTGCTTCCCTTTTATATGTGTCTGCTTGCTTTTATATTCCTTTACTTGTCTTTTATTATCCTTTACATCCCTTCTATGTTCCTCCTCAATCCTCTCCAATTGCAACTGCGTTTCATGAAGTTCATCTTCCAACTAATCCCTTGTTTTACTTCCTTGAGGATTGTGAATAGGCTTCGGCCCATGTCCAAGTCCAATTATGTAATCTAATCAATGTTTAGTTTTTAAGATAGTATTACAAATATCATTCTCATCTATAGGTTGACCATTTTGAATGGCTTCATCACGTACTCGTACCATCTCACACTGCAAACATCAAAAATATAACAGTTATAACATACACAAACATATAATTACATTTATTTCTATAAATTAATAATACCTAATTTGCCTTAGCTGTTTCACTAGATCATTTCCCAACCAATCCTGTAATCAGGTTTGGATTAGCTAAACTCATTATAGTAGGTCAAAAGTGGGTGTCATGAAAAAGAAACAACCTCCCTCACTCGGCACCATCTAAGTGTTACGTACCCTACACAAAAATATAAATATTATTTTCTATACCCTTATTTGAATGATTTACATGACCAATATAAAATATAGGAATATAAACGTAGGTTCTCCGTCTTGGAAAGATATCGGCCCACTACTATGGACATTTTTCACAACATTTCTCCGAATCTCTATATTCTTCACACACTTTTCCTAAAAGTAAAAAAAAGAAGTGATTATATTTATATCAAATATAAAAAGGGAAAATATTTATTTGTGATGTTTTTTTACTAGATGATATTACCAAGCACACAGGATCATTCCAATCTATCGTTGCCTTCTCCCATTCTACATTAGTCTACTCAAGAGGCTTGGCATCATTCCCTTTTAAATGAACTTCCTTACCTTATATTTATGATTTCTCATTTTCCTTTTAACCCCTGACATGACCTGATTAACCTTTTCACGATCTGAAGCAAGTCCAATTACTTCGACCTTACTCTACAAGAAAGGGAAATATTAAATTACAAATAAAATTTATACATTAAACATTTGAAATAAATTTGATACAATATAATGCACATTGCCTGAATACGATCTAAACATATTTGAATATCCAATGAAGCAATCTTCCTAGCATTAGAGACATGTGGGGCATTGTGCCTTGCAACGACACCAAAAACATAGGCAAGACTCATATCTTGCTCTCTTATAGTTGGACCTCCTACACTTTTGTCTATATTGATCAACATCTTTTGACCCATCGCTAAAGTCCTCTTCTCTAAATTTAACAGCCTACTGGGACCACTACAACAAGTTGAAGCCACGACTGGTAACCCTATTAACAAAAAGCAGATGATTAAAAATTAATAAAATTATCTTATTACATTTTAAGTTAATATATGTAAATTTCAAATTACTTGGTTCTTTAGTTTACAAGACATTATCAATTACATTTGTTGCAGTGATCTTGTTCTTCGGGGGTAACTAGTGGAGTAATATTCAATACACTTGCTACCCGAGTAACTCTACTCATGTTAAGCATATTCTGACTCACTATTGAAGTCCTCTTCTCCAAAGGAAATAGTCTTCTAGGACCTCCGCAATGGGTTGAAATCATTGATGATGTCCTTATGCAAAAAAATTACACGATTAAAAAAAAGGGATTTTTACATATATACCCCTATAAACTTTTTTGCTAAGACGTATATACCCTATGTTTTTTATATTTACGTATATACCTCTATAAACTTGCTCCGTTAAGGCTGTATGCCCCTGCTCCGTTAAATCGAACAGAAAATGTCAAAAATATTAAAACATAGGAAAATTTATATTTTCATCCCCCTATTTTCCCCCTAAACCCTCACACCTCTTCCTCCTCCTCCCTCTTCCTCTTCTTCTCCCCTATTTTCCTCTCCTTCTCCGACCTTGGCGAGCTCGCTCCCAGACCTACATCCTCTACCAGCAGCCCCATCGTGTAGAACACCACAGCGTTTGCACGGCCACCTCCCCTACTACGATCCCAAGGCCCATCGCGTACGCGGGGTACGATGACATTGCGTACGGTGACATCAAGATGATGAAGATGGAGAGCTTGTCGCAAGTGGTATATATGTCTTATCGAAAGTTTACAGGGGTATATACGTAAAAACCCTATAAAAAATAATGCAATTGCCTTGTTTCATTTAAAATTAATAAATATAAATTTAAAATTACCTATTTCCTGAGTTTAAGACACATGATTCATCATATTTGTTGCAACAACTTGAGGCAAATGTCGTTGGGAGCTAATAGGCCCCTTTTTGTTTCTTGTTGTAAGTTGAATAATTCATTTTGCTAGTATAACTCAGTATTGTACTTCTAAAATGTATAATCTTTATCAAGAATGATGAAAATTTATTTACAATGCAATGAAGTTTTATGTTTCCTTTCTATGCTTATGTATAGTATTTTTTAAGATTAATTGCATTCCAAGGCATTGGTATATTCTTTCTCCTTCCAATGTTTCCAAGTCATATGCTCCTATACATAAACCTATTTCATATGTATCTTCCATGATGCACAGAAATCAATAAATCAACACAATTAAACTAAGTCCCAGTATCTGTTGTAATAACTCCTTAAGATCACTACTTTAGAATAAAATTGAGATCTTAGGCCTTAATAGACCTCTACGGCTTTACAAGAGAAATCACATAAAAGGTGTTTTCCCACAACTACATACGTCACATAAATGACTAACAGAAGGGACAGAAAATAAAATGAACACATGCATGAGAAGTATCTAAATTGGTGATATTGGTGAAAGCATATACACAAAAACATGAATTCATTGAATAACCATGGCTAACATTGAATATTAATGCCATTCAATTAGTTACAAAAATTATCTACCAAGTTTCATATTTGATATATTTTCTTAAGAGCTATTCATCACTGGAGCTAATGTATTCAAATAAAGTTTCATCCTCTCCTTCATTTTCATATGTTTCAACTATCTTAAATGCATTGTCGTCAACCTCATCTCCATCAACAGACTTAGGCTGAACAACATCTCAATTCAAATTACGAATCTCATCTTCACCGATTTCTAAAATTAGGTCATCTTCATCATAAGCGAATTCTTCTTCATTCGGTGCTTGTGTTACATCATTTGATAACTCACTTTGCTCTACAAGTTGGATGGGGACATCATATATATGACAGTGTTCATGTTTTTGTACCACACGCCATTGCGAACCATTCTTCCTGTCTTCAAGATAGTAGACTTATTGCACTTGCAAAGCTAATACAAATGGGTCATCCTTGTAATAGGTACCATTCACCTTAATCGACGTGAGGTGACCTTCAGTCCTATCATTTGACAAGTGGCGACCTAAATTCCACCATTTGTATTTAAAGAGATATATTCATTTGTCAAAAATGTTTTGAAAATCAAGAATGTCAAGAAGGACTCCATAAAAATCGATCATGCGACCTTCATGATTGTCTTGACACATGATTGAACTATTCTGACACTTTCTTCTGCAATCTCGTAGTTCCATGTGATATCATACTCCATTAACAACGCAACCAATGTAACTCTTAATGCATGTATCTGAACCATAAGCTAATGCATACAATGATCTTATTACATCATTTGCTTCACCACCTAACGCATTATATATCAGTTTCATTTACAATACACACTACCTACTATTACTAATAATATATATATAAACAGCAAAATAATGTGGCTTAAATTACCTTGGACTTAAACCATTCTATAAATTGTTGCTTTAGATAGGCATCAATCTTCGAAGTACTTTGTTGTTGAAGAATGCTCCGATACTCCCAATTTAAATTAGGAGTAAGTGATTACAACTTAAGCAATTGAGCTAATATAAGTATGAATTTTTGTCAAACAACTCACTCCATATATTCTTGTACTTCTCCGAAATTACTTAGTACGAACCACATGGCAGATTGGTCTCTACATCCGTTAATTGCACATTATAATTCATTGCCCCAATGACCCTTGTGACTGAATATATATAAAGGGTCAATTGTTTCCACATCAAAGTTCCTTTCTTGTCGATTAAACCTTGTCTCCATGTCCCCAATATGCATAGAATACCATGTCAAGCATTCATGCACAACATTTGCTTCAAGAATTAAGCCTTCAAGGCGAGCTCTATTACATATGAATTGTTTTAAAGTAGACAAGAACCTATGAAAATAAATTTAGACACTATCAACTTACTATAAATGCAATAGAAGATTGTAACGACCCGATTCCCGAGTCCCTACGAGACACGAGAACCGGACCGACTCGACTAATCCTAAGACCTAATCGTCCAACGAGGAAGTAACCAAAAGAGCAGTAAAATAAACCACATTCAGCATGAATATAACTAGCAGTAACAAAAATACAGTAGTAAGAAAAGGAACTACTACAGCTTGTACCACCACAACAGTAGAACAACATTTATAACATAACATGAACTACAAGTAAAGAAAAGTACAGAGAGTAACAAGAACTACTCACTACAGTGGAACAAAAAGGGGTACAAAAGAACTGCGGTAACTCTACTGGACCCTACTCGGCCCAGCGTCCTCTGCAGCCGCTGACCCTGGCTGCTCAACACCTGGTCCTGAAAAGTAACGAGTGTAACACATCAGCGCAACGCTGAGTAGAGTGGCAACTAAAATTGAAGAAGCAGTAGAGTGTACAGTAGCTGTTATATTTTGTTACTTTCTTTATTTACGTCTTTCTATTATTTCACGATTTATTTATTTCTCAGATCCTTCACTTGATCTCGAATGTTCCTCGTGGGAACGATCTTGATTGCAGTCTTTTCCGAAAAGTAGAAGTAACACGTGGTGCTCTCCTGGTCGGGAGAGTCCCCCGTGGTGGTCCTACCCTCAGTCAACCACCCCAAGGTCGCTGACAGACGTAACGGTGACTACGGCACACGCGATAAACGCACGGGTAGCTACCCCGCACTGGCACGCGGTTAGTCGTTTCCGTTAACGGGTGCGCCCCAAAGCACAGCACAGAACCAGTATAGGGCAAAGTCCTCTCAGTAACAGGGGTCCAACCCCTCCACAGTCCACGCACCCTCGCCTAACTACCCTGGTTTGCCTAGTGGGCCTAACAAGTCGGTGTAGGAGGCTAGCAGAACCCCGGGGCCCGTGGGGTAGCTAGTGCTCTCCCTACACTAGTAGCTCTCCCCGGTACTGCGTACGCGAGGACCAGCAAGTCGGTGTACAGTGGCCAAACCCACCCCGGTCTCAACCTGAGGGCGGCAAGCTCCCCTCTACACTAAGAGGTAATGTGTGCTCTCTTTGGTACCACGTACCCAAGAGACAACACACTTCCACATTTCATTTCCTCAGTTCCATTCATTCTCTTTCCAGGAGTTCTACTCCTAATTCCCCGTAGGGTTCCAGCTCCTTTAACTCAGCTCATTTAGGTTTCACCGTTCCAGTTTTATGTTCATACAACCCATGTTTTCCATCATGTTTATTTATTCATAACAAGCAGCGGTTAAACCAATTTACAGGCAGCTATTATTTCCTTTCCACTTTTCAGAGACTGCAATATTTATATATTCCACTAGTTCTCCAGTCCTAGGATTCATGCCGTACCTTAGGATCTATCATACAATCTAGTTTTCCAGCCCTAGGATTCATGCAATACCCTAGGATTTATCATTCAATCTAGTTTCTCATTCCTAGGATTCATGCAATGCCCTAGGTTCTATTAATTGTTCCATAATTGTAACAAATTATACTAACGAATTTAAAAGCCACTCTACCAGCAACAATGGGAGTATTGGGGGCATGGTCGGAAATCCTGCGCGCCTCCGCAACCCCCGAGACTGCAATGAACGGGGTCCTAACACAAGGATCAAACACAAGGAGATTCTCATAATAGTATATAATTACTGTAAACGGGTAGAGGATTTTATTCCGAAAAGAACGCAACTCGAAACACGAAAAACAGACTCCGAACGGGCCCTAAACGGGTCGAAAACGACGAAACAGTCCAAAATCAGACGTCTGGAACCTCTTCCAGACGTCTTATAATGTGGGTCAGATGGTACCTTCATTCTGTGTAGTCCCTCAGACGTCCAGAAGCCTACGGGGGCGTCTGTCCTAGTTTCCAGACGTCCAATGGTCAACCCGGACGTCTGGAAGTCCTCTCTATCGTCTGGCACTGCGGCCAGACGTCCGATTCGCGTTGGATGGCGAACCTCGTGCCCTCCCAAGCAGAACCTGAACGTATCCACTCCTCGCTCTTAGTACGACGGGTTGCAGACGAAGGCGCAGTGGACGACTGCATGGCCGTACCCGCGAAAAAGGAAGAAGGACGAAATAACTTACTTGCCAGACGTCTGGACAGTCCTCCTGACGTCTTCACCGTCGTCTGGTTGGAAGCCCAGACGTTTGATTCTGGAAAAACTTCCAGAATCAGAGCTTGACTCGCTCTCCGCCCACGACGCACGGCCGCGCCGCGCCCCGTCCGCCTGCTACTTGAGCTGCAGCAGCCCTCCCGCGACACTCCACGCCCACTGCTCCCCCGCCGGCCGGCTCTAGCTGCCCCGGCAAGCTCGAGCCCTCACGGTCGAGCATCTCCTCCCTCGCGCAACACCTCCTCCCGCACACTTGCCACAGCCGCTGCTGCTGCCGCTCGCTCGCTCTCGCACTAGCTGGAAGAAGAAGAAGAAGGAAGCGGAGGAGATGAGAGTGAGGGAGAGGGCGAGGGCCTTATAAGGCCGCATGGAGAGAGAGAGAGAGAGTGCAGCACTGCGCCCTGCAGGAGGAGAGAGGGAAAAAGAGAAAAAGGAGCGGCGGTTGTAGGTCTGCGCGTGCCTGCGCGCAGACACAACCCCATACGCCACAGAAATTAAATTCCAGACGTCTGGAAGGGGTTCCAGACATCTGGTCAGACGTCTGGGCCACCTCCCAGACGTCTTAAAAAAATGTCTTGAAGACGCATTCGTAGCAAAGATACATTCGACTTAAAGAATGTAATTATTATACCTTTCGATTGGAAACATCCAGCAAAATACTACTGGTCCAGCAAGTAGTACCTCTCTTGGTAGGTGGAACGCAAGATGTACCATTATATCAAAGAATGCTGCCGAGAAAATCATCTCAAGTTTACACGTTAATAAAATCATCTCTATGCATTTTTCTCATCTCGTCCACGTTAACCTTCTACCTACAAAGCTTAGAGAATATTAAGCTGAGTTCTAAATTTACAAAGACTACATCATTGGGAAGCAATCCATGCAATCTAACTCCAAGAAGACATTGCAATAGCACGTGACAAGCATGACTCTTTAGACTGGTAATCCTTTTGTCCATAACATTTACACATCTACCTATGTGAGAAGCATGACCATCTGGCATCCGAACTGATTTTAGGAATTCATAGAATTTTTTCCTTTCAGAAGGACTCATTACGTAATAGGCAGTCGAAACATCATATTTTCCATCACTTCATTTCTTTGGATGTAACTCCTTCCTTATGTTCATGTCATGAAGGTCGAGCCTTGCTTTCAATGTGCGTTTGATTTCCCATCAACATCTAAAATTGTCCACAGAACATTTTCTAAGATATTCTTTTCCACATGTATAACATCCAGGTTGTGTCTCAATGCTAATGTATGCCAATATGGAAGTTTAATGAAAATCGATCTCTTCTTCCAATTGTGATTTTCATTTTCCATTGGTGCTTTCTCATCGAAGGATGCTTTCTATGCTGAACAATAGGCAAATTATCTACCTGTTGCAGAAGCCCTTCAGTTGTAATGTCTACAGTTTTTCTTTAATTTTCAATTTTCCCATCCAACTTCTGGTGGTCAATCAGGAGGAAACAATGGCAACCTATGTATCCAATTTTTTAACAAAGTCTCTTTGAAGGAGTTTGGCCCATACATACAGGACATGCCTTGTATCCCTTAGTTTGCCAACCTAACAAGATCCCATAAGTTGGAAAATCATTAATTGTCCACAATAGAACTGCATGCATGGTGAACTAATCTTTCTTCGTAGCATCAAATATTTGTATTCCATTCTCCCACAGTTCCCTTAGTTCCTCGACAAGATGCTGTAGGAATACATCTATATCCATACCAGGTACTTTTGATCCTAGTATCAATAGAGACATCATACAATACTCAAGCTTCATGCACATCCATGGTGGAAGGTTGTACGTTAATAATATCATGGGCCACATGTTGTATGATTGACTCAATGTACCAAGTGGATTGAACCCATCAGATGCCAATGCAAGTTATACATTCCTACCATCCTCTGCAAACCATAGGTAATCTTTATTGAACTTCTTCCATGTTTCTAAATCTCTAGGATGAGAGATAAACTTGTCATCAACTGGCTTAGTTTTTTTTATCTAATCCATATGGTTAGCTATCTTAGAAGATAAGAACAGGCGTTGCAACCTTGGCTTTAGTGGAAAATATTGCATAACCTTATGTGGCACTAGCTTACCCACCCCATCATTTATCTTGTACCTCGATGTTCCGAATTTTGAGCATACAACTGCTTTATCATTCTCCTTCCAAAATAGCATGCAATCATACTTGTAGACATCGATCTTTTGCTGACCCATTCTCATCTCCTTCAAATACTTACAAGCATCGTAAGAGTCCTTAGGGAATACTTCTAAACCAAGCACTGCATCTCTTAGCAATGATAGAATCCCATTCAAAATCTTTTTAGTAAATTTTTCGTAAACTTTTAAGTGGAGGAGCTTTACAAGAAATGAGATCTTGGTGTACTTGTTTTGTCTAGGGAAAAGGTACTCTTGTGTATCTTTTTGCAATGCATCATACCATGCATTAGATACATTGTAATCATGCCCAATAGAAGGACCAGCATTTGTCCCATCATGATAATAACCAATATCCACAAGTATGTTGCGAACGGAATCTATATCTGAATCATTCACATCTTCATTATCATTAATAATATCCTTTGCATCCTTGACCTGTAAGGCTTCAAGCTTTTGACACCAGGTAAACCGAGGCTTATCTCCATGTAGAATCCAAGGTTTATATGACTTGTCAATACCATCCACAATCAAATGTCCATACACCACATGTTGTAGGTGCATAAACACGTTTGCATAATTCTTGCAAGGACATCATATTATTTTTTCCCTACCATATATCTCTCTTACATGTGTCATCAACCCCAGCTTTATATGCATTTGTTCTCTTATCTTCATTCATCCAAGCATATCGATCCGTTGGCCTACTTTTCTAGAAGATGTTAAATTAGATTGGACACCAAAGTATATGTAAATCAAAGGATGAAATGAAGGAAAATCAATTATGACAATTATCAAAATTTTATGTAATTTATCAAAGTAATTCAATTAAATGTAACACTTCTCAATATTTTATGTAAGACACTTAATATAATGATTTATAGTAGCAAAATTAAACATTCTTTAAGCAGGTGAGTGACTATCATTTTAAAATTAAAAGAGAAAGGTATTAATGAAGACCTCTTCCTATCAAACTAATGCAAGTACATTGTGCATAGTCTATGTTTCCTTTCAAATGGACAATTATTCATCACATAATTATTGCATGCATCTTCAATGTAGTCATTTCTAAGATGACTATAAGTACTTTTTCATATAGCATGTGCATATTCAACCACACACTACCTGTGCTTGTTGATTAAGGTTTTCACTTTATAACCCATCCCTGAAGATTTGATCACAACATTACTTGATACATGCAACCTTTGTGTGGTGAAATTTTGGCAGCATCTCCCTACACTTATCTAGTATACCCCCCAAGACTAACCTTAGCTAAATTCCTATTAGCACCCGATTAAGGGCACCGCAAAGAACCAGATAAGATTAGTTGACATACCGGAGAAGAGCAAGAAAAAGCACCCGAAATTTCACCACACAAAGGTTACATGTAACAAGTAACACCTATGCTGTGATTAAATCTTCAAGGACCCTCTTTAGCTTGGTACTTCACTGAACTAAAGACGATAGAGACTTATGGCAAACTATAAAGATAACACATCGTGCATGTAAGTGAGGTATACATTCATAGTTGCATTGTTCGTATAACATGATCATAAGTCTTGACGAGCGAGTATTTTGACACAATTTCTCTCGGACAACCTGTATCCTAGGAATTAGAATACCTATTGTTTAGCCTTAAGTGCATCTACAACAGTGTAAGTGTATCTAAGAATTATAATAATTTACCATTTACTTACAAAATAAATTAAATTACAAATTCCTAAACACTAACCCAAATTATCTTGTCCTTTGGATGGCAAGTCATCTGCTCAACCACTGGACTCTTCAAGTGGAACTTGTAACACCATTTCTAGTGCTAAACTATCTTGATCTTGTGTTGTTAGTTTATCACAAAAATAGGACATTGTGCTGGAGACAATGGTGATTGAGATACTGTTGGTGCTTGATAATGTAGATGCATGAGTAATAGTGTTGCAAGATCTTTTCTTATGTCATATTGACTACCATTTGTGGTCACAGAGAAGTCTACATCTCATAATCGAATTTATGCATTGAAGATGTATTATTTGATGCTCTAAAAAGCCTTGAATTAAGAGATGGTTTTAGCAAGAATATCAGTAAAGAAATGCCATGTGATAGGGAAGAAAGCTAATAATTTTGTTTGCAAATAAGATCATACCTCATACTAGTGGCACTTGAGTTGTATAAAGTATAACAAGTTAATCTCATACCTCAAGTTAATAAAAACAAGGAAAAGGCGATCTCATACCTCATAGCAGTGGCTACAATATTTTCAAATAGAATTCTGTGCTCAGCTCAAGAGCAAGAGTGAAATGTCATGGGTAGTCATAGTTCATGGTTAACTTAAGAATGAAGAAATGGATTTGAAAGCAATCACCCTATTTGGATATTAGTATTCATTAGGATCTTTGTTGGAAAATGCTGATGTTTAACATTAGTTTTGTTATTTGCTGTTGGGGAATGTGGTATGCAAGTTGGAAAAGATGGCTGGGTTTTAATTTTTGGGTGGTTATCAACTAGATAACTACCATTTCTCTTTTCAAGAAAAAAGACAGCTGGGTTTCTAGGATGGTTAGAGTATAACCTACTTAAACTAAACTTGGATGGTATGAGAAATCAGGGAATTGCCTGGTATGGGATGGTGTATAACATACTTAGACTAAAGTTGGAAAAGATGGCAGGGTTTCCAGCCCTCATTGTGTATGCATATGGTTCTATGGCAAAATGAAGTGGATGTTTGCTTAGAAGTCCTTGGTTAAATCTAATTAGTTCGCTTGATATGGGAAGAGAAATCCTGTCCTTAACTTCATGGCTTAACCCGACTGCCCAACATCCAAATGGATCCGGCTGCTCAGCTTCCTAAGTGGATCCGGTTGTCTGATATCCTAGTGGATCTGGCTGCCTAGCTTTCTAAGTAGATCTGTATACCGGACATCCTAAGCGGATCCAACTACCTAGTAATCCGGTTGGATTTTCCAACCCGACATACCTATGGATCTAACAACCTGTCAAGGGATTTGGTTAACCAAGGAGAAGTTCTCACCTACACATGGGATCTACACATCGACTCCTCTTGCCATCAGACTCTGCCAATAATTGGAAACCAACACATTCTTGTTAGCTGCAAAAGCATAGAGTCTTGGAACCAAGGTTGGCAAATAGCCCTCTTCTGTCCAATCGTAGGTCTAGAATTCAGCCCAAAAAAGTCCACTAGTTATTAATGAAAATAGTGACAAATCACAAAACTTGTACAATTTACAAGTTTCTTAAGAAGAATCTCAGCCAACATTACCAAGATTAAGAATTCCAAGCTATGGGCTTAGTACTCTACTAAGCACATTGTGTGTAATGTGTAGATTCCCTACTTGGAGGGGGTGAGATCAGTGTGACGTAAAAAAAAATGCGGAATTGAAATATAAATAATCTCACAAATAAGCAATCACACAAGTACACAAGAATTTTTAGGTGGAAACCCAAACCGGGTGAAAACCACCACCTAACCCTCTCGAGTTAGGATTTTCCGATCAACTAAGTTGATCAAAATCCACTAAATCTAATCACTTTAAACGAAGGTGATTCAACCTCAATACAACCACGCTACTTAAACGAGGGTAGCGTACCTCAACCCCTTCTCTCCACGAGAAGGATTTTGTCTCGCGAAGGAGACGGGAATTCGCAAAGCGAATACCCAACCAAATAACAAAGATAAAATAAACAAGTAATCCTATAGAGCCAACAAAGTAATTTTAAACCTAGCTTCTATAGGAATTAGGAAACTCCCCTTTGCAAGGAGTGCGTCGAGTTGATGACGCGGTGCGTGAGCCACGCGACGGCGCAACTTCGCTCTCGTGAACTACGGCGGGAGAGCGGATGCGCGAAGCTTGATGCTCTCAAGATGAATGGAACTAGAGCTTGGAGAGCAAGGGCTTCTCTTGGACACAAAAGAGTGGAACTAAGTTGCTTAGGTGTGTCTTGTGTTTCTCTTGGTGTGTGTTGGTGTGTCAAAGGCTCCCCTCTATTTATAGAGCCCTTAGGAAGGCTTTGGAAGGCTTAGAAAAGCTTCCATAGCCGTTGGGTGCAAAGCCCAAGTGAATCAGCCCAAAATCAGGAACAATCATTGTTCTGACAGGCTTATCAGACGTCTAATTCTATCATCAGATGTCTGGAAGTTCACTTTAAGACGTCTGATTTAAAGGTCAGACGTCTGATTTCGAGCGGGTTCCTTCCTGACTTGAATCAGATCTAAACAGGGTTCTTGTGCAAGTCCATCAGATGACATATAGGACGTCTGGCACTATGTCTGGACGTCTGGAAACCTACCTTTTCGTGGGAATAGATTTGCAACGGATACAAAATCTCTGAGAAGAGATTTTCGGGTCAGTCGAGGCAAAACGGTCAATTATCAAACGTCTGGAAAGGCCTAAGGACGTCTGATAAGGCTCTAACGGTCATATCCTTGAGTGTTTGTTAAGCCAGCTAACAATCCACTAGTTGGACGTCTGGCAAAATCATCAGACGTCTCCTAAGACGTCTGGTCTAAGGTCTGGACGTCTGATTTCATCAGGCAGAACTAAGTCCAGCCTAAATGTTATCAGACGTCTGAATCAACAGTCAAACATCTTAAAACACTTTATCAGACGTCTGATTTTGTAATTAGACGTCTGGAAATGTTGTTTAAACCCTATATTGGTTTTCTAAGTTCTCTACAGAAAACCTAAGTATCCTAGGGTTGTGCCGGTGTTCCTAGGACTATTGTTAGGGTACTTTGAGGCTCTTTAACAAGAATCTAAGTAACAAAAATAAAGAGCAACAAAAGAAACGAAAAATACAATGAGTACAAGAGAAGGAAATGTATCCTATTCTTCATCTCCTTCCTTCTTCAATCTATCGCTCCTCGCGAATCTCCTCTGTTTTCCATCGAGCTCCTCCAATCCGTCCTGGATGCGAGCTCGAACTCCATCTAATCACGTATCCATTTGCGATTGACTTGAAATCTAGGACTCAAAGTGCAAATGTTAAATGACACGTGTTTTGTTATCATCAAAACAAATGATCGTGGTGCTCTAGCACCAACAATCTCCCACTTTTTGATGATGACAAAACCATAAATAATAATGCAAAAAATCCTCCCCCTTTTTGACATTATCAAAAAGGTTTAATTGATTTTACATTTCCTATAACTCCCCCTTAAAACATGCTCTTCTATAAATTTCTTTTAACAAAGGTGATGTCCTCCCCCTTTTTTATAACAATAAGATAGCTATTATTTTTCTCCCCCTTTCTAAAGGAAATTTAGCTAACTTGCATCTCCCCCTTAAAAATTAGCTCATAAATTTTAACTCCCCCTTTCTAAATGCTACTGATAAACAAAGATAGGGTCAAGAATTTTTACCTCACCTACCATGGCCAATAAAATGGCCCGAATGGTGGTGGTGGATGCCACATCGGATGAGGCTCCCATCCGTAGCTTGGAGGCCCGGGCATTGGCGCCGGTCTCCAATCTGGTGGTCGACGTGCGGCGGGTCCATCGTTTGTTCGCCGTCTCGTCGGTCTTCTTATTCTCCTCCTTGGTCTACTCCTTGGTTCTCCCAACTTGAGTTGACCAGCTTTGAGTTTGTAGGTCCAGTCCTTTGTGTTGTAGTTATCCCTGAAACCTACAAAACAAGATTCCAAATTTTTCTTCGGTATCCAAGTGAGCTTGGATCTGGATCTGTTAGCGGATCTCCTTAACGGAGATCCTTTCTCAACCTTAGGGCTATATAGGTTATCTACCCTATTTATCAATTTATTTGATCTCTCCCTAAGACATGCAAGTTCATTTTCTATAATATTCATCTTAGTCTTTAAATCAGAAATTTCTATTTTTAGACTAACATTTTCCTCAATCAATTTATTATTTTCATTGATGAGGTTACGATTTTCTAATAATAGGTTATCATCTTTAGGACTAGCTTCTAGATCCTTAAGTTTATTTTCTAATCTTTCATTTTCACTTCTAAGAAAACTAAGATTCTTTTTAATGCTTTTATTTTCTATCTTAAGTGCTTTACTAACTTCAAATAGTTCATTAAAAGCTTCTTGTAAATCGAGATTTACCTCGTTGTCGGAGTCGCTTTCGCTTTCACTGTCGCTATTACTTCCTCTGGCCATGAAACCAAAGCAAGCGGTTTCTTCTTCTTTTTCTTCTTCTTCCTCCGAGCTCATCTCTTCATGAGTGTCTTCTAACTTCCTCCATATCTCGTGGGCGGTAGTGCACTCTTGGATTTTCTCGAACTCTTTCGGACTCAACGTGCAATACAAGGCATTCATTGCCTTTGCGTTGAGTGAAAGCTCTCGAATCTGCAGCTGCGAGTAGCCTTCTTGGGGTCGCTTCGGGATCTCGTATGGGGTTTCGCAACATCCCCATATCTCGAATTCAGTGGCTTGGAGCCACGTCTTCATCCTCAACTTCCAATATCCAAAGTCCCTCCCATCGAAATAGGGTGGTCGGACAGTGGACTGCCCTTCGGAGATTCTGATTGCGGCTATGCTTCCCTCCATGATCTTCTTGCCGGGTGTTACTCCGATTTTGCAAGAACCTGCTCTGATACCAACTGTAGATTCCCTACTTGGAGGGGGTGAGATCAGTGTGACGTAAAAAAAAATGCGGAATTGAAATATAAATAATCTCACAAATAAGCAATCACACAAGTACACAAGAATTTTTAGGTGGAAACCCAAATCGGGTGAAAACCACCACCTAACCCTCTCGAGTTAGGATTTTCCGATCAACTAAGTTGATCAAAATCCACTAAATCTAATCACTTTAAACGAAGGTGATTCAACCTCAATACAACCACGCTACTTAAACGAGGGTAGCGTACCTCAACCCCTTCTCTCCACGAGAAGGATTTTGTCTCGCGAAGGAGACGGGAATTCGCAAAGCGAATACCCAACCAAATAACAAAGATAAAATAAACAAGTAATCCTATAGAGCCAACAAAGTAATTTTAAACCTAGCTTCTATAGGAATTAGGAAACTCCACTTTGCAAGGAGTGCGTCGAGTTGATGACGCGGTGCGTGAGCCACGCGACGGCGCAACTTCGCTCTCATGAACTACGGCGGGAGAGCGGATGCGCGAAGCTTGATGCTCTCAAGATGAATGGAACTAGAGCTTGGAGAGCAAGGGCTTCTCTTGGACACAAAAGAGTGGAACTAAGTTGCTTAGGTGTGTCTTGTGTTTCTCTTGGTGTGTGTTGGTGTGTCAAAGGCTCCCCTCTATTTATAGAGCCCTTAGGAAGGCTTTGGAAGGCTTAGAAAAGCTTCCATAGCCGTTGGGTGCAAAGCCCAAGTGAATCAGCCCGAAATCAGGAACAATCATTGTTCTGACAGGCTTATCAGACGTCTAATTCTATCATCAGATGTCTGGAAGTTCACTTTAAGACGTCTGATTTAAAGGTCAGACGTCTGATTTCGGGCGGGTTCCTTCCTGACTTGAATCAGATCTAAACAGGGTTCTTGTGCAAGTCCATCAGATGATATATAGGACGTCTGGCACTATGTCTGGACGTCTGGAAACCTACCTTTTCATGGGAATAGATTTGCAACGGATACAAAATCTCTGAGAAGAGATTTTCGGGTCAGTCGAGGCAAAACGGTCAATTATCAAACGTCTGGAAAGGCCTAAGGACGTCTGATAAGGCTCTAACGGTCATATCCTTGAGTGTTTGTTAAGCCAGCTAACAATCCACTAGTTGGACGTCTGGCAAAATCATCAGACGTCTCCTAAGACGTCTGGTCTAAGGTCTGGACGTCTGATTTCATCAGGCAGAACTAACTAAGTCCAGCCTAAATGTTATCAGACGTCTGAATCAACAGTCAAACATCTTAAAACACTTTATCAGACGTCTGATTTTGTAATTAGACGTCTGGAAATGTTGTTTAAACCCTATATTGGTTTTCTAAGTTCTCTACAGAAAACCTAAGTATCCTAGGGTTGTGCCGGTGTTCCTAGGACTATTGTTAGGGTACTTTGAGGCTCTTTAACAAGAATCTAAGTAGCAAAAATAAAGAGCAACAAAAGAAACGAAAAATACAATGAGTACAAGAGAAGGAAATCTATCCTATTCTTCATCTCCTTCCTTCTTCAATCTATCGCTCCTCGCGAATCTCCTCTGTTTTCCATCGAGCTCCTCCAATCCGTCCTGGATGCAAGCTCGAACTCCATCTAATCACGTATCCATTTGCAATTGACCTGAAATCTAGGACTCAAAGTGCAAATGTTAAATGACACGTGTTTTGTTATCATCAAAACAAATGATCGTGGTGCTCTAGCACCAACATAATGTGAGCAAGATCGTATTCCTCAATGGGATTTTACTATGTACCTTCTTCAAAACTAGGAAAAGGTCACCTAACTTGAGTTATGGGTTGATTAGATAGATTTGGTATGCTAAAAGGTTGAGTTTGAAACCCATTATTGTAGTTGCGTAAAAATCCACCATCAAATAAAATTCAAAGCAGAAACTCTGGTGAGTCCCAGGTCAAACACGGGGAGGCAAACATTTGATCAAAAATTACGTTTGAATTATTATCACGAAGCAGAGTAGCTGGTTGAAATTAATCTACGTTAGCTATTCTACTTAAAGAATAAATAATAGAAAAGAGAGAGAATAATATAGAGAAAGAGATAATAGAGAGAGAATGAACAAATTTTATAACCATAGGAAAAATGCTCATTACATCTAATTGTTACAACTAGAAAGCAGGAAATCTATACTCGAAAGAGATAAAAAGAGAGGGATGGGAAAATCCTCCTCGACGGCTGCCTGGAGGATGAGCGGTGTTGAACGAGCGCCTGGACAATGGGGATGAGATGCTGGACATGGGAGAATGTTGCAGGAGGACGAAGAACGAAGGAGGGAATGTCACAGTGGGATCTGCTTCCCAAATGACGGTGAGAGGACAATAGCAAGCGCTCCACGAATGGGGATGAGAAGATGGAAAAATTATATTTAAGACTCTAGTGGAGCATCCTGGGTATCGGACTAGCTCTTTAGAGATTTGGAGGGGGTGAGAGAAGAAGAGAAGGGATGGTGAAATGTGTGGGAGGGGTAGGCTTTTTATAGCAGAAGAGGAGAAGATATGGGCACAAATATGTCATTTTAAGGGCTTAGAATTAAATATGCGGCCTTTAGTGACGCATGTAAGCATCGCTAAAGGCGCACACTGCTGTTGCTCGGGTGGAACCCCAACCATCCATCGCTGATCACACAATCCATGCGCTGTGATTGCGCAGAAATCATAGGTCTTAATTGACCTAAATTAGCCTAGGACTTAGCATAAGTTAGGGTAATTCATGCATGCATACGCATTATTTGCATCTTTACTGCTTTTCTTTAGCTATGAATAAAATAATGTTATAATGTGCTGATTAAGTGGATTATGTTGATTACAGGCAATAAGCAGATCTAGAGCTGGATCTGGAGCAGGATCTAGAATAACGAGAGTTGCAGCAGAACTGGAGCAGAAGGCTTAGATTAGATGTAGGAATAATAATGTAAGGGAGTTAAAAGTTTGCTATTCTATTAAGTAGAAATAAAGCAGTAAAATGTGAAGAGCTTAGGTCCATCCTAGCCCTAGAATAGCCTAGAGACTTCCTCAAGCCTTAGCCACCCTTAGATTAGGTCACAACACCCTAGGAAGCCCTAAAACCCTAGTTCCAACCCTTCTCTGGATGTCCAGATAAGTTTTAAGATGTCCAGGACCCTTAGCCAACTCCCACACACTTCAAACCCACTTCTGCAGTGTTATTGGACGTCCAGACACTTTGTCAGACATCCAATTTCTGCAGAATACCCAAAACAGAACCCGAAATCCTTCCTGACTCTGATTGGACGTCCAGACAACAAGTCTGGACTTTTGATTTTTGAGTATAAGATGTCTGATTCTATTATTAGACGTCTAATACTGCTCTCCAATTCCTGTTTTGAGATTTAAGCCTTGATCTTGGATCTCTAGGTCCCTAAACCCAATTCAAATCCCATAGGAACATAAATTAAGGTGCCATAACCCTAGTACATCACCTCTAGACCTCCCTAAGGACCTAATTAGGTCCTCACTAAACCTAATTGACTTGGATCATAGTCAATTCCATCAGCCTATTCAATTGGACTCATTGAGTCCAATTGAGCCTTGATCTCAGCATACACTGTCCAATTAGACTCAGTGAGAGTCCAATTAATCTAGACCTAAATTAATTGAGTTGTTTTACTCCCAATTAAGTTTCCACACACCCAATTAAACTTGTATTAAGTTTAATTGCACTTTACCTTAGTGAATTAGGGTTTATAACCCTAATTTGAGACCTACCTTGACCTAAACCCACTAGAACCCAACCTAACCAACCTAGCCACCTAAGTTTCGACCCACACACACCCACACACACCATCCACACGAAAATATCTAGCCTAGAGTTCTCTAGAACTCTCTACCATGTGTGGTTGCCTTGGTTACCAAAAATAGCAACCAAGAGCCATTCGATTTTTAGATCCACATTTGGTGGATCTAAAAACCACCATCCACCCTCTCTCTCTCACTCTCCCACGAGCTCCCACCGTAGGCCTCTCTAGAGAATTCCATAATTCTCTAGAGAGCTTCCCTTAGGTCTATAAAAAGACCCCTTGGGTGGCCATTTTCACCCATTCACTTCCTTGGCATCCATTCCACTTAGAATAGCCACTTCCACCTCCACTCCACCTCCACGAGTTGAGCACCACCATGGAGGCCACCATCTCCACGCCAGGAAGCTGGATCAGCTCCCCAACCTCTCTCCAATGGCCAGCCTAAGTTCCATTGGCCACCCCTCCTTCTCTCAACCACTCAAAGGCCATCGGGGACCACCCCTGAATGCCCTTCCATTCTGCTAGATTTAGATTATGCTCTTCGTATATTTACTGCTTTTATTTACTGCTTAGTAGTGTAGTCTTACTTCTCCCCCAATGATGCATGCGAAATCCCCCCATCGATTCTTGTATGCGATCATTTTCTGGTAGCTAGATTTAATTTTCAAGCATTTATGTACAAGCTTTCCTCTAGATTCCTTGTGCAACAACTCCCAAATGAATGAATGAAAACACATTTATATATATATATATATGTATATATATATATCTGTTTGAAATCACCATGAGCTTAATGATTGCTATTATCTTTTGCGTGATTAATGTTGCCTGTTTCTAACTCTAAATATTCTTGCAACTAAGCATGTCGTACGTAAATACGTAATAATCACGAACCGGCATGCGATTCAAAACCGGGGCGATCTCGGAGTCGTCGAACTCTGATCATCGCCCTGATCAGATCCATACGGTTGGATCTTCAATCTGATGCCCCAAAATGATATTTCCCTGACCCCTCACCACAAAAAAGAAAAATTAACCCATAATTTGTATAATCTAACCTAAATGAATAACGATGCATGCTATGCAATATTTATAATGTTTAATGCAATTATACACACCTAAGAACACACAAAAATAGACAATTTATGTGAAATAGATGTGTCTACATCATGAGTCTAATACCAGCATGTCAAATTATTATGTTTTCTGACCAATTTCATTGAAACTCACTCAGCATATCATGGCTGACATATCCACGGCATTAGTAGCATGAGGCAAGATTTGTGGACCTTTTGTGGATAGAGGTTTTCATATCCTACACTTGGAGACCATGAATCAAGATCTCTTGGCAAAGTGGGTGGCTCATTTCATGGGGACAAAAAAGGACTTGCTTACTAATTTTGAGGCAAGTTGTAGGAGGAAGTTGAATTAGGACGACAATTTTTTTTTCCTTTCTGACAAAGAGAAATTGGGATGGTGATAAGTCCAATTTATTGGACATTCAATTAGCCTAAGTATATTTTACATACATTTCCTTAGAAGTTAATTATTTAGTACTTAATGTTAATTTATTTTAGTGGAGGGATGCATCTTATGATAAGTCATATATTTTATAGGTACATGCTCACAATTTTCTAAAATTTCCACCATCGCACCACCACTTTCCACCGTCAATAGGAGTCACCCGCTTCTTCTTCGAGCATCTCGCAACCGCACCCTCACCATCCAACCACTCACGATCCTCGTCGAGTGGTTGGAGAAGCCGTTAGCCGTGG
The DNA here is from genome assembly GCA_037157565.1 of Thalassia testudinum. Classification (NCBI taxonomy): domain Eukaryota; kingdom Viridiplantae; phylum Streptophyta; class Magnoliopsida; order Alismatales; family Hydrocharitaceae; genus Thalassia; species Thalassia testudinum. The sequence goes on along the minus strand of JAZHRO010000062.1, from coordinate 16,394,157 downwards.
CAAACAAATAGCAGGCTTTAAAAAGGAGGGCAAGCCATCATCTTCAGAGGCATCTTCTCTCTTCCTCGCTCTCCACGATGGACCTCTCACCTGCACCGTGAACTCCAATTGTGCATGGTGGCTCCAGCCTCCTCCACCAACACCCGCATACACCACCCTCACATGCGGCTTGCCTCCTCACCGTGTAAGCAACCATCTCTCGTGACCAAGCCACTACGTGGGCAACCACCTCACGTGCAGCCACCTCACACCCTCCACAGCGCACGCCCATTGCCCTGCACTACGAGGGGCTACACGAGCACGCTTCCTACACGCAACCAACAGCAACAGGCCTTCCCCCTTGCGCAAACCCTCATGCACGCCCTCCTCCTCCTCTTCTTCTTCTTCTTCCTCCTCTTTGCCAACCGAAAGCACCCAAAGCTACCAAAACACAGCCATCGACTCTGGCCACGAAGCTTTGCGTCGGGAATTCCATCAGACTCACCTCAACCTCCTGAGCACAACCACATCCTCCAACGGACCAATCGGCCACTGTCTCGCCAGCCGGAGAACCTCACCGCCGGCAGTGTCCTTCTTGCCAGTCGGCCACCTCCGACCACCATTGCCGATGCTATCACCGTACGCGTAGCCCTCGTCGCGGCCAACCTCTTCCAAGCTCCGCACACCCGACCACGGCTGCTTCTTCGCACACGCATAAGGCAAAGAATTACTCTGTTCGGGTTCTATTAGTATTTACATTTGATTCCATTGCCACCGATTTTATTTTTAATTTTTGAATAATATATTGAGGTGAAATTACATCAGAGCACTTATACTTTCTCATTATTATTCAGTGCATATTTTTCACTTTCGATTGCAGTAAATTGTAACTCAGATTTGCATCATTCCCCTCTTGTATGAATACCATTAGAAATTACATGAGATGCCTCTAATGATCACATCTTTTAATGAAAATTTTATTGAGGAAAAACTACACCCATAACCTTACATTCTCTAGTTATTGTGTATTTCCTTCTTTTTGCCTTATTTCGCCTCAAACGTAAGCATGTCTCTCGCACAGATTGGGCAGATACAAAGGGAAATATTCATGAATTTATTGCATCTGTTCCTCCTTGTGGATGCGACATTCTAATCATTGTGGTTATATTTAATGAATTTTTGATATGTGATTTCCACCACATAAAATACATCAACGACACATCTTTTTATTGCAATCATCTTAATTAAGTGTAAATCTCAACATCAAATGGTAAAGCCTAGTCCAGTCATCCTCCAGGTCGTAGACAAATCACTTAAGACACCACGGGGATTACTGGAAGATGTTCTGGTGAGAGTGGAGGACTTCTTCCCTGTTGACTTTCTTGTGCTAGATATCGACCCATCTAATAAGCCCACCAAGCCGTCCATTATTCTGGGATGCCCCTTCCTGGCCACAACCAACGCCTCTATCAATTTTAGATCAAGGGCACTTAAAATGGGCTTTGGGAATAAGAAGATCCGGTTGAATGTTTTTGATACCTACAAGCAATCCAGATTGAAAGATTGTTCCCAAATTGAGGTAGTTGATAAAATCATTGAAGAGACTACTCAAGTACTCTTATGTAGAGATCCTCTTCAAAAGGTCATATCTAAGGGCCATCCTCCGACTATTGAAGAAACTGAAGGGGATATACCCGAATTAGAAAAGTTGGTGGGGGTACACACAGAGTCTCTGTCCCCTCCTTGGACTGTGAAGGTAGATCTGCTACCTGAGGCGAGGACATCTCAACTTAAACCCTCAATCCAAAAGGCTCCTGAGTTGGAGCTGAAGCCCCTCCTGAGCACATTAAAGTATTCTTTCGTTGGCCCTAACAACCTGCTCCCCGTTATTATCTCGTCTGCATTATCTGAATCACAGGAGGGAGCTCTGCTTGAGTGTTTACAAAGGCACAAGGAAGCAATTGCTTGGTTGATAGCTGATATTAAGGGAGTTGTTCCCTCCCTTTGCATGCAACATCTATACACGGACGAGTCCATGAAACCCTTCCGAGACAAGCAAAGAAGGCTCAACCCCAATATGCGGGAGGTCGTTAAAAAGGAGATTCTGAAATGGCTAGATGCAGGAATTATCTATCCCATTTCAGACAATAAATGGGTTAGTCCTATACATGTGGTGCCCAAAAAGGCAGGAATCACTGTCAAAGAGAACGACCAAGGAGAGTTGGTAACCACTAAACCCTCAACTAGTTGGAGGGTCTGCATTGATTATCGTCGTTTAAACACGGCTACCCAAAAAGACCATTTCCCCTTACCATTCATTAATCAGATATCGGAACGACTAGCAGGGAATAAGTACTTCTATTTCCTTGATGGGTACTCTCGGTATAATCAGATAGCCATCTTTCTTAATGATCAGAAGTGTACCACCTTCACGAATCCATATGGCACTTTTGCGTTCCGCCGAATGCCATTCGGGTTATGTAATGCTCCTACCACTTTCCAACGTTGTATGATGGCTATCTTTTTTGATATGATCGATGAGTCTGTTGAGATTTTCATGGATGATTTCTCCATTTATGGCTCATCGTTTGACCTATGCCTTTCACACGTTGATAAAGTCTTAACCCGTTGCAAAGAGGCAAAGCTAGTGCTTAGCTGGGAGAAAAGCCACTTTATGGACCAGCATGGCATTGTGTTGGGGCATGTAGTTTTCGAGAGAGGATTAGGGTGGATACCGCAAAAATTGATTCCATCTCTAAGCTTACATCGCCCACCAATGTTCGTCAGGTTAGATCTTTCCTTAGCCATGCTAGGTTCTAGAGACGCTTCATTAGAGATTTCAGTAAAATCTCTTAGCCACTCTGCGACCTGTTAACGAAGGATGTTTCCTTCGATTTTGATGATAGATGTGGCGAGGCTTTCCAAGTCTTGAAGAAATCCCTTATTACCGCGCCAACTCTCCAAACACCAGATTGGACCCTCCCATTTGAGCCAATGTGCGATGCTTCTAATTTTGCAGTGGGAGCGGTCTTAGGTCGAAGGGTTGATGGAAAACCTCATGTGTTGCATTATGCTAGCAAGAACCTTACGGATCAGCAGCAAAACTACACAGTCACTGAAAAGGAACTTCTTGTTGTAGTATTTGCTTTGGAAAAATTTTGGTCTTATCTTTTAGGATCCAAGGTTATGATGTTCACTATGTTGGTGCTAGAGCACCACGATCGTTTGTTTTGATGATAACAAAACACGTGTCATTTAACATTTGCACTTGGAGTCTTAGATTTCAGGTCAATTGCAAATGGAGACGTGATTAGACAGAGTTCGAGCTCGCATCCAAGATGGATTGGAGGAACTTGATGGAGAACAGAGAAGATTCGCGAGGAGAGATAGATTGAAGATGGAAGGACAAGAAGAATAGGATAAAATTCTGTTTATTTCTTTCATGTACTTTTGTCTTTATTTCCATACTCTTTTTGTTCCTTAGAACATTATGTTGAAGAGCCTCAAAGTACCCTAACAGTAGTCCTAGGAAACCAGCACAACCCTAGGATACTTAGGTTTTCTGTAGAGAACTTAGAAAACCAATATAGGGTTCAAACAGCCTTTTCAGACATCTAATTCCAAAAACAGACGTCTGACTGTTGATTCAGACGTCTGATAACAATTAGGCTGGACTTAGTTAGCTCTGTCTGATGAAATCAGACGTCCAGACCTTAGACCAGATGTCTTAGATGAAGTCTGATGTTTTTTCCAGGCGTCCAATTAGTGGACCGTTGGCTTCTTACCAAACACTGGAGAATATGACCGTTAGAGCCTTATCAGACGTCCTTAAGCCTTTCCAGACGTCTAATAAATGACCATTTTGCCTTGGCTGACCCAAAATCTCTTCTCAGAGATTTTCTAGCCATTGGAACTCTTGGAAATCCATTCCTGCAGAAAAAGTAGGTTTCCAGACATCCAGACATAGTGCCAGACATCCTGCATGTCGTCTGATGGACTTGCACTAGAACCCTGTTTAGATCTGATTCAAGTCAGGAAGAAACCCGCATAAAATCAAACATCTGACCTTATTTTCAGACGTCTTAAACTGGTTTCCCAGAAGTTTGATGCCAGGATCAGATGTCTAATAACCGTGTCAGTGCAATCATTGTTCCTGATTTCGGCCTGATTCTCTTGGGCTTTGCACCCAACGGCTATGGAAGCTTTCCAAAGCCTTCCAAAGCTTTCCTAAGGCCTTTATAAATAGAGAGGAACCTCTTGCACACAAACACACACCTAGAGACACCAAGACACACCCAAATACACAAGACACACCTAGTAATACACTTTCACACTCTTTTGTGTCCAAGAAAAGCTCTTGCTCTCCAAGCTCAAGCTCTACATCTTGAGAGCATCAAGCCTTTGCGCACCCGCTCTCCCACCGTAGTTCATGAGAGCGACGTTGCGCCGTCGCGTGGCTCACGCACCCGCGTCATCGATTCGACGCACTCCTTACAAAGGGGAGTGTTGTCAACGTTTCTGTGCGGATTTAAAGGTGTATTACGTTGCAGTAGAACCGACAAAACGTTTAAACAAATAATTTTATTACTCGAACAACTAGAGTATCCGAGGTCGAACACAGGGAGCAAACTCAGTACTTTGTAAAACCCAAGAATACAACTGTTAAATGCAAATATAATTGATTCAAAGAGTTTTTAAGAAAGATGTAAAAAAAAATAGAATTAGACGTCTGATTTATGTATCAGACGTCTTAAATGTGATCTTTCTTTCTCTTTTTCTTCTTCTGCTTTGCCTTTCGGATCTCTTTGCAATCTTCCCTTGTCCTTCTTCTTCTTCTCCTGCGAAGACTTCTAACCTTTCTGTTTTCCTTCTTCTCCTGCGAAGACTTCTTTCTTTCTTCTTCTTCTGTCTTGCTTCTCCTTTCTTCGTTGCCTTCTTCTTCTTTGTCTTGCTTCTCCTTCTTCTGCAGCGGCCAAGTCCTTCTCCTGCAATCAGCCTGCCTGCACAGGGAACAAAACCTAACCCTTCTCCCTCTACCCGCGCGTGTCTCTCTCTCAAGCAATTCACTCTAACCGCTCTACCAGAGCCACAGTCTCAATCGGGTCGGATCGTACCCGGGACCAGGCACACCTGCAGGTGTGTGATGCGCGAGGAGTGCGTAGGTCTAGGTCGGGTCGGATCCGCCAGGTCCGCGCGGTCAGGCCGCGGACGAGGCGGGTGGGGTCAGTGAGGGACCTCACCCCTGTGCTTACTGAGGCGATAAGAATAAAGCGTAAAAACAACTTATACGGTACCTGCCGGTTGCAATCCCACGATGTGGGACTATCTGGTCTCGCCTTCACGCGCGCCTGCAGAAACCTCGTCGTGCGATTGCCCCGCAGCTGCTGGCTCTGCTAGCGCTCCTCGGCTGGATTCGTTCACCTCGCGACACTTGCGTTAGTATGCAGCACCTGTAGTCTGGAAGACCGGGTGCCTGGAGCTTGGCGGGAGCTCCATCAGAGGTCGTCCATGGCGGCAGCAGCTCGAATCCTGTCGTACACAAAACGCGCCTCTCGGCCAAATCAGAATAGATAGAGACCTTCGCCGTGGCACGGCGAAGGCGGTGGGCAGTGCAGCAGGCCGTAGGTCGGCCTAGGCGTGCGTGCCTAGGTCAACCTGTGGCCGGAGATGGTGGGTTGGTCGGGGGGTGGTTGTGGGGGGCTGGAGTGGCAGTGGGAGGGTGGAGTGTGTTCCTGGAGGTGAGGCGGAGCTTTCGAGGTGGTTGGCGAGCCGTGTGGAGGGCTGGAGTGGTGTGGGCGGCTCGCCGGAGTGCAGTCGGAGGCGAAGACGATGGAGGTGGTTAGCGTCTGTCGAGGGTCGATCAAGGGAGATAACAGGGGGAAAAGAGAGAGGAGAGGATGGAGAACGTATCTGGGGTTGTCTGGAGTGAAGGGAGGCAGTGGAGAGGACGGCTCGTGACTGCCGTCGTCGGGGAAGAAAGACCCTGGGGGAGGAAGCGGCGACGAAGATGAGGTCAGGAGCTTGCGCGCAGGGTACAGCGCGCCGCGGGAGGAAGAGGCGGAGAGGACTCTGCTGCTGGTATGGCAGCAGAGTGACGAGAAGGGGGGAAAGCGGTCGCCGGAGCTTGTGGGTCGTTTGGCCGGAGATGGGAGAGAAGAAATTTGGAGGGGATCTCCGTCAAAATCAAGCTTAGCCTCTTCGGCCGGAGTTGTGGGTTCTTATATAGGCGCTGGACTTGGTGTGCAGGGCGTGAAGGGCACGTGATTGCCTGAGGTTGGTCGCCGGAGATGGAAAGGAGTTAGGATACCCAAATCTCTCGTGCGTTCGCACGAGAGATTGGGTTCACACCAGGGATCGATATCGGTCTTAAATGGAAGGCAATTCTTCAGAGAATTCTCCTTCCATTTCTGGGAGGGAATCTCTGAGGGATTAGAGAGCAATCCCTCTCCGAACCTCGCCGGAGCTCGGTTCTGCCCTAGCAATGGCGGCAGGACCGGTTTGCAAAGGAGGCGAAGAACCTAGGGGGTTCTCTGCAACGGTATTCAAAAGATAGGGACCAATTTGTGATTTGGGTGTACTAAATTGCAAAGTAGGTCAAGATGACCTCTCCTTAGGTCCAAATTTTGGTATAAACCTAATTTGGACCTAAGGAATCCAATGGAGAAGTTAGATTTCAGGTTTGACCTCGTTTGACTGGATATTTTGCGTAAAAACCCAAATTAGGTTAATTGAAGAGCTAGGACCCTAATCTAGGTCAAACTAGGTTCCAAAGGCCAAATTAAGTGTTCTAAACCCTAGAGTATGTTTTTCCATGATTTGTAGAGGGTTTACTTGCTTTTTGTTCTGACCGGAACCTTGTTAATTTAAGCGGGTCTGTTTTAGGGTTACCAAGTGTCTTTTAGTTCTTAGATTGCACATGAACCCATTTCTGATTGACTCAACCCACTTTTTATCTCATTTAGACCATTTGACCTATGTTTTGCCTCTAAGAAATCATGTTTATCTACTGCAATGGTAAAATTGCAGTTTTAACCTTTATTTCATGTTTTCTTCTCAGAGCACTTGTTCCTTCAGTTAGGCCTTCTTCTAGGTTATGTAGGAGCTTTTATCTTCTTTATTGGGTCAAAATGAGCTAGTTATGGCTCATGATGAGGCTCTCATCAGGGAGTTTCCTAATTCCTATAGAAGCTAGGTTTAAATCTTTGTTGGCTCTATAGTACTATATTTATTATTTTAGTTTGTTATTTGGTTGGGTATTCGCTTTGCGAATTCCCGTCTCCTTCCTAGGACAAAATCCTTCTCGTGAAGAGAAGGGGTTGAGGAATGCTACCCTCGCACTTGTAGCGTGGTTGTAATTGAGGTTGAATCACCCTCGTTTAAGTGATTCGTTTAGTGGATTTGATCAACTTGGTTGATCGGAAAATCCTAACTCGAGAAGGTTAGGTGGTGGTTTTCACCCGGTTTGGGTTTCCACCTAAAAATAATTGTGTACATTGTGTGATTGTTTATTTTGTGAGATTGGTATATATTTTATTCCGCAATTTATTACGTCACCCCCTCCTAATAGGGAATCCACACACTAATCATTCTACTTTAAAGCATCTTCTCGCTAAAAGGACACCAAACCTCGCTTAATTCGTTTGATTCTGCTACTCCAGGAGTTTGACTTGGAAATTAAAGATAAGAAAAGAGTTGAGAATGTGGTAGCAGATCATCTATCTAGGATCCCTATTAAGGCATCAACCCTGGCTAGCGTTATTCAAGAGACTTTTCCTGATGAGTCTCTGATGGCCGTGGAGGCCAAAACTCCTTGGTTTGCTGACATAGTGAACTATCTGATCACAAGCATTACCCCTAATACTTGGGACATGCAGAAGCGAGATAGGTTTCTTACTAGCACTAAATTTTATCACGGGGAAGAACCTAAGCTATTTAGAATAGGCCCTGACCAACTTTTCCACCGTTATGTCCCTGACGAAGAACAAAGGAGTGTTCTGAGTTTCTGCCATGACCTCCACTGTTGAGGGCATTTTAGTGGAAAAAAGACTACCCATAAGGTTCTTCAGCCTGGCTTTTAGTGGCCCACATTATTCCAAGATGCACATACATATGTGGGCACATGTCTACGTTGCCAGCAGATGGGAACCAAAGGAAAAAAGGGTGGAGATGCCCTAGCAACCTATTCTCCCCGTTGAGATCTTTGACATTTGGGTCATCGACTTCATGGGTCCCTTTCCTGTGTCCTTTGGATATGACTACATCCTTGTAGCTGTGGACTATATATCGAAATAGATAGAAGCCATACCCACACAGACTAATGATCATTCTGTGGTCTTGGATTTTGTCAAGGCTAATATTATTTCATGGTACGGGTGCCCAAGGACGATCATAAGTGATGGAAGACCTAACTTCAAGAATGTGCACTTCATAAGACTACTCCAAACTTTAGGAGTTAACCACATTGATAGCCACACCTTACCATCCCCAAACGAGTGGACAAGTTGAAGTTTCTAATTGGGAGATTAAGCAAATTTTAGAAAAAACTATCAGGCTCAACCGTAAGGATTTGTCTAAAAAACTAAATGATGCTCTTTGGGCCTACAGAACTGCATATAAGACTCCCTTGGCTATGTCTCCTTTCCGTCTTGTCTACGGAAAGGCATGCCACCTTCCCATTGAAATCCAACACAAAGCCTATTGGGAAATTAAATAGGTTAACTTAAATCTAGATAAAATAGGAAAGGCACGTATGCTGGAGTTAAGTGAGCTTGAGAAGCTTCATAATGAAGCCTATGAAACTTCTCAAGCTTACAAGCAACGTACAAAGGTCATCCATCATAAGCACATCATTAGAAAGACCTTTGAGCCCAACCAGTGGGTCTGCCTTTTCAATTCCAGACTTAAATTATTTCCAGGAAAGCTCAAGCCCTGCTAGGATGGGCCGTACGTTGTTATCAATACCTTCCCTCATGGAATTGTAGAAATTCGGAACCCTACTTTTGGTGCGAGCTTTAAGGTAAATGGCCAATGACTTTAACCTTATGTTACTCTTTCAGATGGCCAGGTTTTGGATGCACTTCGGCTTAAGGAGCCTTAGCTCCGCCCACTCTCCTCCTCAGGTGATATTCTTCTATGACTTTATTTTTCTAATGAGGACATTGTTAGGCTTAGGCATGGGGGGTATAACCTGAAGATGTTTATAGCATTTATAAATATTTGCATGCATTTAGGATAGGTGTGATCGCACGTGTTTCGTGAGTTTGAAATCAGGGTTACAAGTAACTCGTCGTCGTAGTTGCAAAACTCATGGTCAAATAAAATTTATACTGAAACTCCAAGAGAGTCCCGAGTCGAACACAGGGAGGAAAATATTTGATTTTATGAAATCCACGCTTCACTTTTATTTATTTTTGGTTCTTTTTATCTTTTCTAATTTTTTTTGGTATTTTTAGCAAGCAAGAGATTCGGTCGATGGAAACTTTATCTACTTGCAAAAATAAGAGAGAGAGAGAAACAATCATCTATTTATCAAGAGCTGTTTGTTACACTACGAAAGTAGGAAAACTACACTACGAAAGCGTAAAAAGATAGAAAGAGGTGAGAGAAATCCCCCTTGACGGTTGCTTAGAGGATGACTCTCTCTGACATCGCCTAGAGGAAGGTGGTGAGGAGTGGGACAAAGGAGGATAGAGCCGAAGGACGAAGGATGAGGCAGGACGGCGTCGCGACGAGGATCTTCTTCCCGAAGGGCGGTGAGAGGATGGCCACGGGATGCTCCACGAATGGGGATGAGGGGAAGGAAAAATATTTGAATTTCTACTCTAGAGGAGCATCTCGGGCTTGGGACAAGCTCTCTGCAGAGCCTTGGAGGTGGTGAGAGGAAGAAAGGAAGAGATCGTTTGGAATGGTGGTGGGTAGGTCCTTCTCTAGTGGAGGAGGAAGAGCAAATTTGCATATGGGTCATTACTGATGTCCATAAACATCACTGCAGCTGTCGCTGAAGATCCACCCTATAAATCCTCTTGTTGGCACGCACAGACCATTAGTGACAGCTGCAAGCAACACTAAAGGCGCGCATCGCTAAAGATCCGCTTTGCTGGCAAGCGCTCCGCTGGCACGCGCATCACGCGCACATGCTCCCTGTGCCATGCTCGCGCGTGCGCTGCACTGCTGCTGGCTGACGTTGGGTGGCATAGATGGTGCCACGTGGCACCATCTAGGTCGTCCATTCTTCTTTCTTTTGTAGAGGTTGCCACGGTGCTCAGATCGAGATTATTCCCGCGCTGCTAGACTGCGATAGTCGCTCCGAATCCATCTATATGGTTGGATTTTCCATCTGAAACCTGTATGGATGTCGCATTGCCCTCTGGCCGTTGATCTTCCTCGAACTTCGTATGATGCTACGGTTCTCCAGTCTAGATGATTTCAGAGGCGTTAGACTCCGATCGTCATCTTAATCAGATCCTTATAGTCCGATCATCCATCCGAGGTCCTGAAATAAGTCTTCTTCTCTCCTGACCATAAAAAGGACCTAATTAACCCAAAATATATGCAACTACTCTAAATGCAGAATGATGCATGCTATGCAATATTTATATAATGAAATACAAATCTAAGCCTAGGAACAAGCATGAATAGGCATTTTAACCTAAATAGATGTGTCTATATCAAGGTGCATTAGTTAAAAAAGAAAATCTCTTTTATTTTCTTGAGCTGAATTGGTTAGTCCCTAGCAGAAAACTTTTATCAAGGAGGTGTCATTGAAGGTTTGCTTCTTAAATTGTTTCTTAAGTTTAGAATCCAATACATTTACTTCACTTGCACGTAGACCAGGTAATGAATCTTTGAAGAAAACCAATAAGTATTTTTGATCTGCTGAACCCTTGAACAATTAATAGGAAGACAGGCATACTATCTTCTATTAGATCCACCTAATATTTATGAGAAGAAAGTAGAGATATTACTGGTGCGCTAAGTCTAGTGCAAGGACTCTTAAGTTCTGGATAATTAGATGATGATACCTTAGAGTTAGGCATAGTTTTCGCTCTCTGTTCCTGTGTGCAAATAGTGTGAATATTCCTGAGAGTCACCAAATAAGGCAGATACACAGAGAGTGAATCCCAATAAAACTATGACTATGGTGGATGGTTACAACTGTCCTTCACAAAGTCATCGGCTGAAGGAGGGTAATAATGTCAAAGGTCAGAAATACGATTGTCCTATCCATTCTTTCCTTGTGCCGAGAGTAGGCACTTCCATTAAATAAGCCACACAATATCCTCTTGACCATCATCATCCCTAATAATGCCTTTGAATAAAAGTCTACGTCGTGTTGTGTTGAGTTATGAAAAAAAATGAAAAAAAAGGGGAAAAAGGAAATATATATATAGAAAAAAAAATGTTCAAGTTATAGTTGTCTTAGGTGTCAATCTTATCAGGTGTCTATATTATTGAGGCAACAAAAACACCTATTATGTACCACCAAATATGACCCATACCTACTTTTTATTATTGTTGATTGCCCGAATAGTGGCTGAGGAATTTTGACTTAGTTATAGGGTTATTAGGATTTTACTTGAAGTGTGAATGACATGTAAGGCCACCAAACAGTAAGTACACTTACAAAATCGGGTAAGATATGTGGTCTCAGAAAAGGAAGAAGAAAAAGAAAAAGAAAAGAGAGAGTGAGTAGTGCAAAGGAACACAAAGAGAGCATAGTGTTTAGCCTTTCTCTGGGTTGACTTGTTTGAGTCTACAGTACTAGACTACATGTAGCACCAGATGAGTGTGAACCACCAAATATAAATCCATTCAATTCAATATCTCCTACCTAAGCCAAAAAGCTGGCGTCAAACTACAGATTATTTTCTACTTTATCCCCGAGGGAAGAAGTTGCCTATCCTAATAGAAGTTTTATCAAGGTTTAAGTACGAACTATAAATGTAAGTTGGCTTTTCACTTGGATCCATTACCTAGGCTGCTATCACTTCACATTTGTTTTGATCTCTAAATTTGTGGAATAAGGAAAGAAGAAGTTTTTAGTCACTTCCATTATTTTTGCACTTTCTCTAGGGACTAGCAAAACTTAGGCATGGGGGTACTTGATAAGTCCAATTTATTGGACATTCGATTAGCCTAAGTATATTTTACATACATTTCCTTAGAAGTTAATTATTTAGTACATAATGTTAATTTATTTTAGTGGAGGGATGCATCTTATGACAGGTCTTATATTTTATAGGTACATGCTCGCAATTTTCTAAAATTTCCACCAGCGCGCCACCACTTTCCACCGTCAATAGGAGTCGCCCGCTTCTTCTTCGAGCATCTCGCAACTGCACCCTCACCATCCAACCACTCACAATCCTCGTCAAGTGGTTGAAGAAGCCGTCAGCCGTGGCAAACAAACAGCAGGCTTTAGAAAGGAGGGCAAGCCATCATCTTCAGAGGCATCTTCTCTCTTCCTCTCTCTCCACGGTGAACCTCTCACCTGCACTGTGAACTCCAAGCGCGCATGGTGGCCCTAACCGCCTCCACCAATGCCCGCGCGCACCACCGTTACCTGCAGCTTGCCTCCTCACCACGCAGGCAACCATCTCACGTGACCAAGCCACTGTGCAACAGCCACCTCACACCCTCCACAGCACATGCCCATCGGCCTGCACTACACGCGACTACGTGCGCACGCTTCCCGCACATGGACAGTAGCAGCAAGCCTTCCCCCTTACGCAGACCCTCATGCACGCCCTCCTCCTCCTCTCTGCCAACTGAAAGTACCCAAAGCTACCACAACGCAGTGACGGGTGTGGAACGCGTTAGTTTAATTGTGTCGTTATAGCATGCATTCGTGACATCAGTTATAATTAAAGATTGGATTGGTGAGTCCAAGTGTCGAACACGAGGAGGCGTGAAATCGGATTACTTTGTTGCTTTTAGTTTTCACAGGAAGTTTGGTTTGCTTGCGAGAAAATAAGAGAGAGAAAGAGAGAGAGAGAGAGTAGGGTTAGAGTTTGTCTTTAAATCACAACATACATTCGAACAAGATGGGAGCTATATAAGAAACAACATCAACATTAACATTTAGCATGCAACTTGAGTTTATTCGCAAATACAACAATAGATAAAGGCTTAAACAAAAGCAATATAAAACTAGGGTAAAGAGAGAGGGAGGAGGAGGCAAGGCGGCCACGTGGTGGAGGGCTTCATCGGTGGCTTGACAACTCCAAAGTGTATGTGGAATGCTTGGTGGAGCTAAGAGAAGGCTAGTGTTGTATGGAGAGGGTGTGTGAATTGAATGCCTTTGAATGGGGTGGTTGAAGGGGTTTAAATAGGAGAAAAGGGCTTCTAAATGAGGTAAAGGGGGTTTTGCAACGTCCAGGACGTCGCTAAACCCCTTCCAATAATGTTGCTGAAGCCCTATGGCCGCTGATCCATTGAGGCACGCGTTCTTCTTCTTCTCAAGCTGCGCCCGCAATCCATGTGCTCGAGCTGTGGGCCATCTAATCGAAGATTGGACGGTTGAGATTTCACCCGCGACACTGGTTCAAATCGTGCTTGCAGAGCACGCGCCTCACGCATTATCACACGTGTGCCCATCGGCTGCTTGAGGGCATGCCGCGTTGCATTCATCCAACCCACTCGGCATTGATCGGACGGCTCAAATTATCCGCGATGCGCGCTGGGCTGCAATTTGAGTCACGACGTGATTCGAACGCTCGCCTCTCATCATGAGGGCGAGGCGCTACCACTGCGCTGCTTTCTCGGTTAGTCGCGAAGACGAGATCAGGTGCAGGAGCTTAGCGATCGTTGGATGGAGATCCAACGGTCAGATCTTTGCACTGAAGGAGCTCGAGCGCGGTGGATGCGGTGAGGGCGAGCGTAATCTCTCAGCCGTCCGATCAAAGGATTGGACGACTTAAAGCGCTGCTTCATGAGGCTACGCGGGTGCGGGGCATGGTGGATGCAGTGATGTGGCCACTTGTGGGCAGTTGATTTGATAATCAACGACCAGGACTTCTTGGGCTGATCGAGGGAGCTCCAGATGTCAGATTTGAGTGATTTCGAGTCCGTTGCACTCGATTCGTTGATCTGAATCCATCCGTGCAGTCCGATTGCTCATCTGAGGCCTGCTTCAATATGCACTTGTACATATGGCCATTAAACATTTATTCATAAGCAATCTTAACTTGGAATGCATGCAGTGCTCCTATGCCTATCATGACATGTTATTAGTGCGCATATATCCTCAAAACTCACCCTAGTTGATGGAATTATCATCATTGAATGTGGAGTTATCATACCCCCATGCTCATCCCTTGCTAGTCCCTAGCAAGGTTTATCATAGCCATTATTTTCAGTAAGAATTAGGAATTAATTACTTAGACATTTGTTGCTTGTCAACGGGTGGAAATATACTAAGAGCCTAATCTACAGAGACTAAACAGCGTCCGTTTGTCTGCCAAAATGCGAATCGCCTAAATCCTCTCTTTACAAATACATATATATTCTTTTCCTTTTTCATCTTTTCTCATTTTTTTGGATTTTTGGAGTTAAGAGTGTGTTGGTAAGCTTTTATGGCTACCCAACCCACCCATGACTCAAAAAATACTCTGAGTGCTAAGCATCTTAGTGTGAAGATTGTGATAGACTCACTCAACGGTAATTAAAATAGACTTTAGGTTTCTATGCCCCTAGGTGACCAAAAAAAAAAGTGCTTGCCTGAAGGTGTATCTGTCTGATCGGTAACTTTCTCCCTACTTTTATTTTATTTGGGGTCAACACAAGGGTGTTTCCAGTGTATATCTCCCCGGATTGCTCTACTTCCCCACTTCTTTCTTAAGTGTTTTGGGCTTTTTCATGCATTTAGTGAGCTGGGTTCTGGACAACCAACCAATGGGTTGTTACCCACAACAACTTACCAGCCATACTTGTGCGGTGAAGTGTGGTTTATTTATCCTTTTTTTTCTTTTTCTTCTTTTTTCTATTTTTTTCTATTTCTTCCTTTCCCTTTTTTTCTTTTCTTTTTCTTTTGTTGTTTAGTAGGTGGCTTCCCTGATCTCAGCTTTACCTAGAGGCAATAAAAGAAAGTGATCCTGTGACTGGGATCTGGACAACTGGCCAATGAGCTGTTACCCATGACAACTTGCTAGCCATACCACCCTAGAAGTTTCATTAGCTACCCAATTTCTGTTAGAATCTCCGAGGAGTGAGTCAAAGCAAAAATGTGTGCAGATGCTTAGACTAAAGGTCCCTCCGAGTCAGAGGGTGGGTTGATAAGTCATACACTTATCACCCTACTTTATTTATCAGATTAATGTAAATTAAGGTTGCGAGGATTCGAGGCTAAATCCACATTTTAGTGGACACCTAGGCTTATTAAGCCTGAAGGCCTGAAAAGTCTAAGTGTCCAAGTTCTTCTTGTATTATTTCCCACAGTTGACAAGCTCCTAATGCCTAAGTTTTCCTTCCTTTTCTTTTTTATACATAATTCAGGCTGATAATATAAACTCTGAGAATGTAAATACCACCCCCCATGCTTAAGTTGGACAATGTCCCCATTGGCAAATAAATGTATGCAAAGGGGGTACAGAAAGAAATCACTTAAGTGTTGCCGTGTTCCTGATCAGTCTGAATCTTCCGGGTTACCTCCCAGGAAGCGCTAAGTTTATTGCCTCTAGCTAGGCAAAGCTTCATGTCAACCCTCAATGAGGGTGACGACTTCCTTTGGGGGAACCTGGGCAAGATAATGTTTTAATCTCTGGCTGTTTACTGTAAATGTTTGCCCAGTGTTAGGATCTGCAATTTCAACCGCCCCATTGGGATAAGGTTTGACACCTGATATGGTCCTGTCCATTTTGATCTCAGTTTCCCAGGAAAAAGTTTAAGTCTTGCATCAAAAAGCCAGACTTGCTGATTGGGCTCGAAGGTTTTCCTATGAATGTGTCTGTCAAGGACAACTTTCATCTTTTCTTTGTAAAGTCTACTGTTCTCATATGTGTCCTGATGGATTTCCTCGAGCTCGGAGAGTTTGAGCGTCCTTTGTGCTCCGGCTAACTGTGAATCCATGTTGCACTGCTTAACAGCCCAGTAAGCCCAGTGTTCCAACTCAACTGGAAGGTGGCAAGCTTTGCCAAAGATCAGGCGATAAGGCGACATGCCTATCGAGGTCTTAAAAAGGGTCCTGTATACCCAAAGGGCATCATCCAGTCGTGTGGACCAATCCTTCCGATCAGGTCTCACAATCTGTTGCAAAATATTCTTGATCTGCCTGTTAGAGACCTTAGTTTGCCCATTTGTTTGCGGGTGATACGGGGTGGCAATGCGGTGAGTAACCCCGTATTTTCTAAGCAAAGCATGGAATTGGGCATTAATAAAGTGACTCCCACCATCACTGATCATGGCCTTTGGTATCCCAAATCGAGAGAAGATGTTTTGCTTAACAAAGCCCATGACAGTCTTATGATCACATCTTCAGGTGGCGACAGCTTCGATCCATTTCGAGACATAGTCTACTGAGACTAATATGTACTCAAAGCTATTGGATGGTAAAAAGGGACCCACAAAATCGATGCCCCAAACATCGAAGATTTCGACAATCAGAATGAACTGGAGGGGCATCATGTCCTTTCTGGTCATAGTCCCTAATGTCTGGCAGCATGAGCAAGTCTTAGCGAAGCTGTGTGCGTCCTTGAATGGGGAGGGCCAGTAAAATCTAGATTGTAAAACCTTTGCAACCGTTTTCTTCCCTAAAAAGTGGCCACCACAGGCTTGGTCGTGACAAAAGGATAGCACACATTGGACTTCTTTCTTAGGAATACACCTCCTAATGATCTAGTTGGCACAGAGTCTAAACAACATGGGATCATCCCAAAAATAGTGCTTGGCTTCAACCTAGAACTTATCCTGTTGTTGTTTGGACCAGCCATGCGGAGTCTGTCCAACCACCAAATAGTTGACGAAGTCTGCATATGAGGGTAGTTTTCTTCCTTGCACGGCTAGAAGTTGTTCATCAGGAAAGGTGTCAGTCAAGGGCAATGATGGTCCGATGTGGTCTGGGTGGAGTATGGATAGGTGATCGGCTACGACGTTCTTGGACCCAGCTTTGTCACGTATTTCCAAGTCAAATTCCTGCAGGAGCGGGATCCATCTAATAAGCCTGGGTTTAGCATCCTTTTTTGCCAACAAATGCTGGATAGCTGAGTGGTCAATGTAAATCGTCATGTGGGATCCCAGAAGATATGATTGGAACGTTTCTAATCCAACGACTATGGCAAGCAGTTCTTTTTCTGTGACAGTATAATTTTGTTAAGCCTCATCCAACGTCTTGCTTGCGTAGTAGATCACCATGGGTTTCTTTTCTCTTCTTTGTCCTAGGACTGCGTCGATGGTAAAATCTGATGCATTGCACATATGTCAAAGTCTTGGGACCAGTCTAGGGGTTGAAAAATAGGTGTGGTGGAGACTGTTTCCCTAAGGGTGTTGTAAGCCTTGATGCAATCAGGTGTCTTGTGAAAAAGGGCGTCGTTGGCTAGAAGGTCAATCAAGAGCTTAGAAAGTTTGGAAAAATCCTTAATGAACCTTCTATAGAAGCCAACATGTCCTAGGAAAGATCAGATTTGCCTGACTGAGATTGGAGGTGGAAGTTTAGAAATTAGATCAACCTTAGCTCGATCTACTTTAATGCCCCTATGCGAGACGATGTGACCGAGGACAATCCCTTCCTGAACCATGAAATGGCTCTTTTCCCAGCTTAAAACTAGGTTGACCTCAATGCAGCGCTTCAGGATCTTCTCCAAATTGCTAAGACAATGGTCGAATGAATTCCTGAACGTGGAGAAATCATCCATAAAGATCTCCAGGTATTCACCCACCATCTCTGAAAAGATGGCTAGCATGCAACGCTGAAAGGTAGTGAGTGTGTTGCATAATCCAAATGGCATACAACGGAATGCGAACGTGCATATGGACAAGTGAATGTGGTCTTCTCTTGATCTTCTGGTGCAATAGCAACTTGGGTGTATCCTGAATATCCATCCAGGAAGCAAAAATATTTCTACCCTGCCAATAGCTCGAGAATCTGGTCAATGAATGGCAGAGGGAATGATCTTTCTTGGTGGCCTCATTAGGCTTCATATAGTCGATGCACACCCGCCATGTGGTAGTGGTGCGGGTAGGGATGGATTCACCCTAGTCATTGGTGACCACGGTGAGCCCAACTTTCTTGGGTACCACTTAAGTAGGGCTTATCCAGGGGCTATCGGAAATCGGGTAAATGATATCTGTGTCAAGCCACTTGATTATCTCTTTTTTAACGACCTCTTGCATATTTGGTTTCAATCACCTTTGCATCTGGCAAGAAGGTCGAGCCCCATCTTCCAAATAGATCTTGTGAGTGCAATAGGTAGGGCTAATTCCCCTTATGTCAGAAATTGTCCACCCAATGGCTACCTGATGTTCAGAGAGGGTTACAGTAAACCTAAGTTCTTGATCCTTAGTTAAGTGGGCATTGATAATAACAGAGAAGGTCTGGTCAGGTCCAAGGAAGACATACTTGAGGTTATCAGGCAATGGCTTCAGTTCAGGTGTAGGCAGGACAACATTTGACGGGTAAGAGAAAGGTGGGAGTTGATCAACATCAATCTCCTCAAATGAAGGTTGTGGAAGGTAATCAGCTCTACAAATGTCAACCTCCACAGGCTGGGGTGGGTCAGAATAGTCATTGGCTGGTTGAGTCAGATGGTCTGCTGAAGAGTTGAGAGTGAGGCATTCTTCCACTAGAGGTTCCATGGGATCGTGCTCCTTAATCTAGTCACAATCAAAAGACTTGGCCGCCCTGAAGATATCTGATTGCATCTTCTTGTCTAAAAAAGTGATTTCCATACATCCTGTGTTGCAATCAATGTTCGCTTTAGTTGTAGCTAAGAAGGGTCTGCACAGGATGATGGCTGTGTTTTGTAGTTGTTCAGCGACTTCCATGTCGAGAACCAAAAAGTCAACCAGGAAGTAGAAGTCCTTGACCCGAACAATTACATCCTCGACTACCCCCTTCAAGGTTTTCACAAAGCTATCAGCCAATTGGATGGTCACAGGTGTGGGTTTCAATTCTCCAAATCCAAATTGGTGATATAGGGTCGTTGGGATGAGGTTGATCGAAGCACCTTAGTCCAAGTGTGCTCTGATGATCAACGACCAGGACTTCTTATGTTGATCGAGGGAGCTCCGGATGTCAAATTTGAGTGATTTTGAGTCCATCCGTGAGGTCTGATTACTCATCTGAGGCCTGTTTCAATACACACTTGTACATATGGCTATTAAACATTAATTCATAAGCAATCTTAACTTAGAATGCATGCAGTGCTCCTATGCCTATCATGACATGTTATTAGGGCACATATATCCTCAAAACTCACCCTAGTTGATGGAATTATCATCATTGAATGTGGAGTTATCACGCAGCCATTGACTCCGGCCATGAAGCTTCGCATCAGGAACTCCATCAGATTCGCCTCGACCTCCCGAGCATAACCACATTCTCCATTGGACCAATCGGCCACCATCTCACCGACCGAAGAACCTCACCACCGACGGCATCCTCCCCTTCGATGGGCCACCTCCAACCACCATCGCGGCCAACCTCTTCCAAGCTCCGCACACTCGACCGTGGCCGCTTCTTCGCACACAGATGAGGCAAAGAATTACTTTGTTTCGGGTTCTATTAGTATTTACATTTGATGTCATTGCCACCGATTTTATTTTCAATTTTTGAATATTATAGTGAGGTGAAATTACATCAGAGCACTTATACTTTCTCATTATAATTCAGTGCATATTTTTCACTTTCGATTGCAGCAAATTGTGACTCATATTTGCATCATTCCTCTCTCGTACAAATACCATTAGAAATTACATGAGATGCAACTAATGATCACATCTTTTAATGAATATTTTATTGAGGAAAAACTACACCCACAACCTTACATTCTCTAGTTATTATGTGTTTCCTTCTTTTCACCTTAATTCACCTCGAATGTAAGCACATCTCTTGCATTGATTAGACAGATACAAAGGGAAATATTCATGAATTTATTGCATCCATTCCTCCTTGTGGATGAGACATCCTAATCATTGTGGTTAGATTTAATGGATTTTTGATACTAGATTTCCACCACATAAAATACATCAATGACACATCTTTTTATTGTAATCATCTTAATTAAGCGTAAATCTCGTCATCAGATGGCAAGTTACAACTGATTAAAGGTTCATCAACCTTTCGGAAAGGGGCACAAAAGTGGCACCAAAGGTGATTCCTTTTTTGTTGGCCAAGCTGGGAGATGGATTAGATTTTCAGCTCTAGACAAAAGACTATTCTAGAAAGAGCCCTCTTTCATACTTGCACTCTCTTCAGACATGTAGGCATTGGCAGTAGATTCCTAGCATAGGATTTGTAATGTTTGGCCCTTGGTTTTCCTTGGGAATTTTTCTAAGCAGAAGCTGGAGGACTTTTGACAAATGGATTTTTTTTCATTTCCAGGAGTTGTCAAATCTATCCCCAAAGGAGGATGGTTTGGATGGATGGGTTTGGGAAGATGATTCATTTTCTAAAAATATGGCATAAAGATGTTTGTCCACACTGAATTAGTATCTCAAAATAGAACCTTTTAGATTTTCAGTTGATTTGGTAAACAAAGATGTTGTTTAGAGTCAAAATTTTCACTTGGCTGCTGTAAAGAGGAAGACTGAAGATGAAATACTATCCCCTAATTTTGATGCCATGTGCTCTATATGTAGTGAAGAGGAAAAGGATTGTAAACAAGTATTTTTTCTTGTCCATTTCTAAGGAGGCATGGGTGAGAATGGCGCTACAGTGGATGAACATAGCTTCCTTGTTTGTTCTTTGGTAAACTTTTGATAGAGGTCTTGTCATAAGCAAAATCGAGCAATCTAGCCCTTGTCAATTCTTTTGGCATTATAGCTTCAGAGGAATGGGATCAATTTTCAAGGGGAGACACCTTTTATTAAGAATGTGAGTAGACAAGCTAATTCTTTGAAAGGGTATGGTCCATGTTGTAACATGATGTATTTGTTGTTGGAAGCCCACATGCATTGATGAAGTAGATCACTAGCCTTACGTGATCATCCTTTTCTCTTTTCAAAAATATTCTCTAAGCAAGTTTGTTACTGTTGTTAAGAGGTAAATGGGCCTTATTATAGTTAATACGCCAAGGACATTCAAATAACTTTTGTGTTGGCTATAGCTGATGTCTCGCTTGCTCCTCTATTAAAATTAAATCTTTCATCCATTGGTCAGCTTACTAGGTTCCTCCATTGTTGGGCTGTAATCATTTTGAACTCCAAGATTCTTAGAGAATGAAGATGATGACTTCAGTAGGTAAGGGTTTTAAGTGTACTGGCATTTATTGCCTATCGATACCAGAGTTCCTTTTAAGACTTGTGAAGCCTACTATACTTTTTGCCGTGGCACTAATGTCTTAGACCAACGATGACAGTTCTCTTTGGCATTAGTTTCTTAATTTGATGTCCAATTAGTCCAACTGAAATGATGCTTGTCCATTTGGTAACTGTTATATGTTTATTTCTTGTTTGATACATAATAAATTGAAATATCTTCCATTTTCTTTGGTTTACACACCAGAGGAAGGTGAGTAGTTCTTATAGCTCCAAAGAGAACTGATTAGTGTAGTTCAATTCTTTGCATAATCATAAGCTATCATATTCAGTAACCACAATTTATATCATTAGAGTAATAATCATTCAACTACATTATATATAAACCACAAGATATTCAAAGTAGTTCCTCTTTCCAGTTATTCCACTACCTAATACTTCACACCTTAGACTTTTTCCACGATATCCAACCACAAAACCCACCATCAAAGTTACCTAACCTACCCTTTACAAAGAATTAGATTGATGTGTGATAAATCCAAAACAAGCTTCCTTAAACCTTTGCATTTTCCAAAGGTGGTAAACAACTCAATGGTTTAGAACTATAAGACAAAAAGCTACAACTCTCCTCCCACAGTTTGAATCCTTCTCATTGACGGTTCATCATCCCTCTATAAAAAATATGGATGTATTGTAATGTAATAATGCAAGTAATCTCTGCAAACCAATACTATAGTTAAATAATGGCATATGATAATCAACATGAGTCATGACTGCTATGAATTGGTCAAGGTAAGTTTCTCAAAAATCTAAAAGATTAGAATAATATTTTCAGATAAGAAGAATATCCAAAATGCAAATCTTCAACTTCTCAAAGAGCTTTCACCCTAGAATCTATAATATGAAAGATTTCTCAAGAAATGTCTCCCCAAAATCATAACATTGAAAATCATGTAAAAGAGTGAAAGTCTTTTGTACAGTGTTGAACGTCGGGTTGCTACGCTAGCGTGTTTGGTTTTGAAAAACCTGTCGTCGTAGTATGAAAGCAAAGAACTCATGTTCAACAAATAAAATTTATACCAAAATGGAAATTCCGGGTCGAACACAGGTGATGAGTCGATTGTTCGCTTTAAAATCGTTTGTAGTTTTATGTGGTGGAAAAATCGACTAATCAATAATTAAAAAAAAAACCACTCGCAGAAGAGCGGATCGTATCCACAGGGAGGTAATGACGTATTTAAATTCGCACCGATTAAAAACGTTTGTTCGTAGTTAGTTTAGACAAAAATCAAGCCAAATTTTCCTTCAGATTAAGGTTGAATCAAGAAAACATGCTGAAATAGTAATTTTTAATAACTAGAGGATATTTTTTGCAATGTAGATTTAATAAAATATCATTAAAAGATGACAATGGCAGAAAATGTAATTATTAATGGGATGAGTACTGTAGCAAAACAGGGGATTTATTCCCCTTGTCCGTGCATGAAGAGGAGTGGACGGCCGGAGGCGGCAAGCTCGGAGGAAGTTCTTTGGACCGAGAGCTTCGCAGCGGTGGTGACAGCGAGTCGCGCGGTGGCCGGAGCCGGCCGGACGGAGTTCTGGCGAAGGTGGCTGCAGCTGCTGGAGGGGCGGCTGTGCGCGGGAGTTCAGCGCTGCTGCAGGTGGTGCGCACGCACGCACTAGTGTTGCAGGCACGCTAGAGTTGAGCGTGCGGAGGTTTTCTGGAGGGCGCGCTCTGGTGGAGGCAGATGTTGCTGCAGGCAGTAGGCGCAGGAGAACGGTGCGGGTGCACTGCAGGCTGGAAGGCGCAAGCGCGCTGCAGATGGCAGGAAGCGCTGCAGGTGGAAGGCGTGGAGAAGAACACACGCCTGCTGTGTGCGTGAAGCACTGCAGGGTGCTGGCGACCGCGCGCTGGAAGCTGGAGGTGATGCGTGTGCGTGGGCTGGCGGTTACCACTGGAGGTGAAGTGCGAGAGGGAGCGGGTGGCCGGTCCTGCTACTGTGTGTGCGGGTGGTGTGATGCGGGCGTGGAGTGAGCGGGTGGGTGGCACTGGAATAGATGCTGCAGGAGATGGTTCAAGCGTGCAACCGGAGGGGTGAGAGCGTGGAGTGAGTGGCTGGTTGCTGCTGAAGTGTGGGTCGAAGCTTCAGACGTCCGGGAAAATTCCCGGACGTCTTAACTGACTGAGGAGTGAAATTTCAGTGGCTGCGACGGTGGTTGTTGGTGACGACGGCGAGGGAGGTGCATGGCGAGGTGCTCACGGTAATGCAGACGATCTCCGGATGGCGGTGTGGCCTGTCACACCACACGCCCACGATGGTGGAGGCTCGTCGCCGAGGTTGAGGCTGGCGGTGTGGAATGGAAGAGAGACGAACTCTCTGCACAATGGTGGGTTGTTCGGGTGGAGGCCTCTCCGCTAAGCCTCTCTCCTCTTTTTGTAGCTGCCTGCACGAATTTGAATGGAGAGGCGGGAGCAGATCCACCTTCTCCGCTAATCCATGAATGTGGGCTTTAGTGCGGTAGGAGGCGTTGCAGCGACAACCGAGCCGTTGCTGAAAAGAAGAATAAAAGATATTGTTAAAATCTTATGGCTATTTATATACAAACCCTCAACTTTTATGTTAACTTAAAATTACCGCATGCAATGTACCTAATTGGTTAACTAATTAAATGAATGCCATTCTAAGTTAATTCTAAATGCATTTAAAATATGAATGCAATGCATGAATTATATAATTAAATTAGAAATATGAATTAATCTATTTACATCCTAATTTATGCTAAATAAATGTTAGAATTAACCTAATGTCTAGGCACTTGAACACTTAAATAGCCCACAAATATGGGATAATCAACAGGGAGGCGGATGTTTGATTTAAAAAGTTCGCATTTATTTTATTTGTCACGAAGTAATTCAATTGATTAGAGCTATCTAACTATTTACAATAAATTGAAGAGAGAGAGAGAATATTACAAACAAAAACCAAAACGAGATGAGAATAAACATGGAATTTCATCATCAGAATGATTGTTCATTACACTAGAAAGCGGGAAATTGATTACACTAGAAAGCAGTAAATCTACTCTAGAAAGCATTAAATCTACTCTAGAAAGTATTAAAAGAATGGAGAGAGAAATATCCTCCTCGACGGTCGCTTGGAGGACGAGTTGGACGGGACGGTGCCTGGACGAAGGAGGACAAAGCAGGATGGAGGACAAAGCGAGAAGAACGGGAACGGGGCAGCACGTCATCGTCGTCGCGGGATCCGCTTCCGGAAGGGGGACGAAAAAATTGACTTTATCTCGCAAGAAGCATCCCGGGTGTGGAACAAGCTTCTCTTGAGCTTTGGAGAGGGAGAGAAGAGAAGGAAGGGATGAGAATTTCGTGTGGAGGGGGTCTCCTTTTATAGTTGCAAGGAGTGGGGGCAATTTGGTCATTACAACTCTTAAAACATTAAATCAGGACCTTTAGTGACGGATAAAACAGTCGCTAAAGGTCTGAATGTGGGCATAGTGGGCGGCGTGCGCACGCCCGCTAGCTTGCCTACGCGCTCAACACACGCGCACATCCAGCCATTCTCAGTCGTCCGATCGCGAGATCGGACGGCTTAGATCGCGCCTTCGCCCGCCTGCGCTGCGCGCCCCATCGCGTGCGATGCCGCGTCCTCACCGTGCGTGCAATAGCGCGTGGGCGCTATTGGGAGATCTGGGCCGCCCAGAGCCGATCGGGCGGTTGCCTTTAATCGCACGCACCCGCAGATCACAAGTCGAACTCGTGTCCTGTGAATGCGCAACGCCTCGCAACCGCTACACTACACGGTGGAAAGTGTCGCACGGATGATTTAAGGCGCACATCCACAGCCGTTGGATGAAGATCCAACAACCCAGATCATGCGCTAGAATTCCTTTGGTGAGGCAGCAACGATCTTGAGGGTCGGTTGGATGGCTGAGATGGCGCCACGTGGCACCATCTTGGCCGTCCATCTTCTGGATGATGTAGATGGTGCCACGGTTGTCGGATTGAGTCGATTTTCACGTCGTTAGGCTGCGATTGTCGATCTGAATCCATCCGTGCAATCAGATTTGTTGTTTGAAGTGTGGATTCATACCATCTTGGCCCTTGATCTTCTAGGGTTCCCCGATCACTAACTGATGCTACAAATGTCTGATTAGGGCGATCTTGGAGTCGTTGAACTCCAATCGTCGCCCTGATCACATCTGTATGGTTGGATCTTCGATCTGAGTCCCTAATAAAAAGTTTTCCCTGTCCAAGAACATAAAAGGAGACAATTAACCTCCATTTTATTCAAACTACTCTAAATGCAAGATGATGCATGTTATGCAATATTTATAGCATGCAATGCAATCCTATGCTTAGGAACATGCATAAATAGACATCTTAAGTAGTGTAAACATGTTCACATCATATAGCTTCTCTTGAATGTTGACTTGCAAAATGTTAATTTTATTTTAAATCCAACTGTGCATTGAAGAAACTCATCGTCCTGATCACTAACACTTGGACCACAAGAATAAGCTTCTAAGAGGAAGAGATAGTCGAGGGAATGCTTGGAGGGGTCGAGTTGCCCTAGGAAGGGAAAGAGGTTAGTGGCATGCCCCTGAAGGGAGTCCACCGACATGACGAGAGAGTGGAGATAGTGATTAGGTTGATCAGAGAAGGGTGCATCCGAAGGAAGAGAGGCCGCATGTTGGAGGAGATGGTGGGAGCGAAAATGATGGCGAAGATCGTTGGCCGACGACGAAGTCAAGGGAGGAGGGAAGGGAGAGCCAGAGGAGGTTGTTACGACCCGATTCCCGAATCCCTACAAAATCCGAGACCGGCTCGACTCGACTAATCCCAAGACCCAGTCGTCCAACAAGAAATAACCAAAAAGCAGTAAAGTAAACCACATTCACTATGCAAAGTAACTAACAATAAAAGATTACAAGCAGTAAAGGAAGTAAAAGCTGCTAACAGTACATATCACCACTACAACAGTAAAGTAGAACAAAGTACAGAAACAGAAATGGTAACAACAGTCTAAACTCACTAGCAAAAGGAAGTACAACTACAGTAAGAACTACTGCTGGGCTCGACTCGGCCCAGCGCCCTCTGCAGTCGGTAACTCGGGCTGCTCAACTCCTAGACCTAAAAAGGGTTATGAGTAAAATGGAGTCAGCGAACGCTGAGTAGAGTGGTAACCATCTAACTAAAGCAGTAAAGGCTAACAGGTAAATTTATCTTTTCCAATTATTTTATTTTACAAGTCATTTCTTTTCACCCATTGGTTTACTTTCAGATCTCTTTCTTGATCTCACATGTTCCTCGTGGGAACGATCTTGATTGCAATCTTTCCCGAAGAGTAGAAGGCACACATGGTACTCTCCTGGCTGGGAGAGTCCCCTATGGTGATCCTACACCCAGTCAACCACCTCGAGGTCACGGACAGATGTAGCGGTGACTACGGCACGTGCGATAAGCTCACGGGTAGCTACCCCACACTGGCATACAGTCAGTCGTTTCCACTAGCAGGTACACCCAAAGTACAGCACGGAACGGTATAGGGTCTAGCCCTCTCAGTAACAAGGGTCTAGTCCCTCATAACCAAATAGGGGTCTCACCCCTCCACAATCCGCGCACCCTCGTCTGACTACCCTGGTTTGCCCAGTGGGCTTAACAAGTCAGTGTAGGGTAGCTAGCTAAAACCCAGGCCCCGTGGGGTGGCTAGTTCTCTCCCTACACTAGTAGCTCTCCCTGATACAGTGTATGAGAGGGCCAACAGAAGTTGGTGTAGAGTGGCCAATCCTAACCCCGGGTCCCAACCCAAGGGTGGCTAGCTCCGCTCTACACTAAACAGGAGACAGTTACTCTCCTTTGTACCACGTACTCAAGGGCCAGCACACTTCCCACTCACGTTTCCTAATCCATTTCATTTATCCACAGGAGCTCTACTCTTAATTCCCCATAGGGTTCATGCTCGTATTCACCATGTTGTTCCATACCAGGTTTCATCACTCACATTTCCATTCTCGTATTATACACATGCAGCTCGTATTTCCATAATTTAACATATATAACAAGTAATGTCACAGTAACTGTTTAACTAGCACAGGCATTTCATATTCCACAAGTAGCTCGTATTTATTAACAACCAGTTGTTTACAATTCTATTCATTCATTTATGACTGCAATCTCAAACACACATACAAACAGTGCAAGTATATCTCGTCCTAGGATTCATGCCACATCCTAGGTTTCTAGTTATCCAATTTCACATATGCATTCATGTTTTATAATTAAAACAGGGGAAACCACTCTACCAGACAATCCGGGAGTACTAGGGACTCGAACGGCAGACTCACGTGCCTCTGCAAGCCCCGAACACACAACTGATCGAAGTCCTATACCAAGGAACATACCATAATGGAA
Source organism: Thalassia testudinum (assembly GCA_037157565.1). NCBI lineage: Eukaryota > Viridiplantae > Streptophyta > Magnoliopsida > Alismatales > Hydrocharitaceae > Thalassia > Thalassia testudinum. Next base: position 16,366,340 of record JAZHRO010000062.1, on the reverse strand, counting down.
CGTTCAGAACATTATATAAGGCTTTCTAACATGTAAAGGAACTCACAAGGAAACCACAAATATCTTGTTTGCGTAAAACGAACCTCAAACGGACCCTAAACGGGTCAAAAATAGAACTGCAGACCAAAATCAGACGTCTGGCACAAGGTCTAGACGTCTTAAAAGTCACCAGGGTCTCACCTCAAGTTCCTGCGTCGACTTCAGACGTCCAGAACCCCTACTTGATCATCTGGACTCAGCTCCAGACATCCAACCTCTCTTACAGTCGTCTGGGAGTGCTTCCGGCCGTCTGGTAAGCTGTCCAGACATCTGAAATGCGTAGGAGGGCGTGCCCCACACCTTCCCAAAGCTATCCCTGCAAGCAACAGACCAAATCTTTTAATTTTAGCCGCATAGATCGGCTTTGCGGTGTAGCCTGCATAGCCATAACCGCAAGAGGAACGTACCTTCGTGAAACCTTGCTTTCAAACGTCCGGTGTTGTCACAAGACATCCAACCCATCGTCTAGACGACACGCCAGACGTCTGATTCTGGGAAAAACCCAGAACCAGAGCAACCTCCCCCCTCCCTCGCTGTGCGCAGCCGCAGCTTCTCCTCCTCGACTATAGCTCCGGCTGCAGCAGGGTGTCAGGGACGTCTCCCTCGACGCACTCCTCCTCCCGCACATGCCACTCCGGCCATGCGTCCTCCGGCGAGCTCCCACGAACTCGCGAGCTCATGCTCCTCCTCCTCTCTTCACGCCGCTTCTCCTCCTCACTCCTCGCTCTCGCACCCTCTCTCTCGCTTGTCCCTCTCGCTGCAGTGGAGAGGAAGAAGGAAGGTGGTGGTGGTGGAGTGGAGAAGAGAGGAAGGGGAAAGGGGTCATATATAGGAAGCAGCTAGGGATCAATGGCGGAGAAAAGAAGAGAGAGAGAAGAGAAGAAGGCCGTTTGCTCGGAGCCAGTGCGCAGACCCGAACCTGCGTACAAAATTTTCAATTTCCAGAATCTGGGAAGGGGTCCAAACGTCTGACTGACAGTCCAGACACCTTAAAATGCTCAAAACGGAACGGGTCTTTACAGAGGTGGATCACACCACCATCCCGCTACTTTGGAAGGAGGGATGTTACGACCTGGTTCCCGAATCCCTACAGGACACGAGACCGTCTCGACTCGACTAATCCCAAGACCCAGTTGTCCAACAAGAAGTAACCAAAAAGCAGGAAAGTAAGCCACATTCACTATGCTAAGTAACTAACAGTAAAAGAGTACAAGCAATAAAAGAAGTACAAGCTACGAACAATACATATCACCACCACAATAGTAAACCGGAAACAAAGTACAGAACGTAAATAGTAACAAGAGTCTAAACTCACTAACAAAAGAAAGTACACAACAGGAAGACTACTGCTACTGGGCCCAGCACCCTCTACAGCCGGTGACTCGGGCTGCTCAACACCTAGACCTAAAAAGGGTTATGAGTAACAAAGTCAGCGAACACTGAGTAGAGTGGTAACCAACTAACTAAAGCAATAAAAGCTAACAGGTAAACTATCTATTCCAATTACTTTATTTTACAAATTATTCCTTTTCACCCATTGGTTTATATTTTTAGATCTCTTCCTTGATCTCAAATGTTCCACGTGGGAACGATCTTAATTGCAGTCTTTTCCGAAGAGTAGAAAGCGCACGTGGAGCTCTCCTGGCCAGGAGAGTCCCCCGTGGTGATCCTACACCCAGTCAACCACCCCAAGGTCATGGACAGACATAGCGGTGACTACGGCACGCGCGATAAGCGCACGGGTAGCTAACCCGCACTGGCATGCAGTCAGTCGTTTTCGCTAACTGGTACGCCCAAAGTACAGCATGGAACAGTATAAGGCCTAGCCCTCTCAGTAACAGGGGTCTAGCCCTTCAAAACCAAATAGGTGTCTCGCCCCTCCACAGTCCGCGCACCCTCATCTGACTGCCCTGGTTTGTTCAGTGGGCCTAACAAGTCTGTGTAGGGTGGCTAGCTGAACCCCATGCCCCGTGGGGTGGCTAGCTCTCCCCCTAAACTAGTAGCTCTCCCCGGTACAGTGTACGCAAGGGCCAAGAAGTCGGTGTAGAGTGGCCAATCCTAACCCCGGGTCCCAACCCAAGGGTGGCTAGCTCCGCTCTACACTAAACAGGGGACAGTCACTCTCCTTGGTACCACGTACTCAAGGGCCAACACACTTCCCACTCACATTTCCAGATCCATTCCATTTATTCACAGGAGCTCTACTCCTAATTCCCTATAGGATTCATGCTTGTATTTCTCATGCCATTCCAAAACAGGTCTCCTCATTCACATTTCCATTCTCAGGCTATACACATGCAGATCGTATTTCCATCATTTAACATATACCACAAGTATTGTCATAGGTAACAGTTTAACTAGCATAAGCATTTCATATTTCATAGGCAGCTCTTTTTTATTAACAGGCAGTTGTTCACATTTCTACTTATTCATTTAAGACTGCAATATCAAACACGCATATAGACAATGCAAGTACTTCTCATCCTAGGATTCATGCCACATCCTAGGTTTCAAGTTATCCAATTCACATATGCATTCAGGTTTTATAATTAAATTGGGGGAAACCACTCTACCAGACAACCCGAGAGTATTGGGGGCTCGAACGGCAGGCTCACGTGCCTCAGCAAGCCCCGAACCTGCAACTAAGAGAAGTCCTATAACAAGGAACATACCACAATGGAACATTCAGAACAGTATAAAAGGCCTTCTAACAAGTAGAGGAACTTACAAGAAAAACACCGATATTTTATTTGCGTAAAATGGACCCCAAACGGACCCTAAACGGTCAAAAACATGGCTGCAAGCCTAAATCAAACATCTGGCACAAGGTCCAGACGTCTTAAAAGTAATCAGAAACTCACCTCAGGTTCTGCGTCAACCTCAGATGTCCAGAACCTCCTCTTGACCATCGGGACCCAGCTCCAGACGTCTGACCTCTCCTCCGGAAGCTAGGAATGCTTCCGGTCATCTGGAAAGCTATCCAGACATCCGAAACGCATGGGAGGGCATGTCCTGCACCTTCCCGAAGCAATCCCTACATGCGACAGGAAAATCACTTATATTTAGCCATGCAAATCATAGCTGTGGTGCGGCCTGCATGGCCATAACCGCAAGAGGAACATACCTTCTCAAAGATCTACTTTCAGTCGTCTGGTATCATCACCAGACATCCAATATGTCATCTGGACGGCACGCCAGGAGTTTGATTCTAGGAAAATCCCAGAACCAGAACCACTTCCTGCTCTGCCTCGCTGCGCGCAGTCGCGGCCTCGCCTCCTCTCCTGCAGCTCCAGCTATAGCAGGTGTTGGGGATGACTCCCCCGACGCACTCCTCCTCTTGCATGCGCCGCTCCGGCCATGTGCCCTCCGGCGAGCTCCCACGAGCTCACAAGCTCAAGCTCTTCCTCCTCTCCACACGCTGCCTCTCCTCCTCGTCGCTCGCTCTTGCGCTCTCACTCACGCTCACACCTCTTGCTGCAGTGGAGAGGAAGGAGGGAAGGTGGCTGGCTGTGGTGAAGTGGGGAAGAAAGGAAGGGGGAAAGAGGGGTTTATATAAGGGTGCGTTAGGGTTCGGTGGAGGAGGGAGGAGAGAAAGAGAGAGAAGAAGGGTACTGTTTGCACATAGCCCACGCGCAAACACGAAGTCACGTACCAAAATTTCAATTTCCAGACATCTGGGAAGGGGTCTAGACGTCTGACCAGATGTTTGACCGACAGTCCAGATGTCTTAAAAGTCTCAGAACAGAACGGGTCTTTACATCATAACAAACTTAAAGGAAGTTTCATCCCCGAAACTTGAGCTAGATAGGGTGCAGAAAAAGAACTATATACGCATAACAAACATAAAGAGGACCAAAGTCCGTCGGAAAGGACGTATCCTCAAAAAGCTTTGGGTACCGCTCTCGCATCGCCGCCTCAAGCTCCCAGGTAGCCTCCTCGTACCTCTGGCTCCTCCACAAGACCTTCACCAGGGGTACCTGCTTCCATCTCAGAATACGGACGGCTTTGTCTAGTATCTGTACTGGTCGCTCGGGGTAGGTCAGGTCATCACCCACCTCAACACTCTCATGGCTCAAAACGTGGCTGGGATCGACGACGTACTTCCTGAGGTTGGACACGCGAAACACGTGCATACCAGAAAGCTGGGGAGGAAGGGCAAGCCGGTAAGCAACGGGTCCTACCCTCTCCAAGACCTCAAAGGGCCCCACAAACCTCGATGGAAGCTTCCCTTTCATCCCAAAATGCTGCAGGCCCTTCATGGGCGAAACGCGAAGAAAGACGTGATCCCCAACCTCGAACTGCACCTCTCTACGCTTCCGATCAGCATAACTCTTCTGTCTGCTCCTGACAGTGCGAAGTCATCTGTAAATCTTCTCTATCACCTCCTGACTCTGCCAGATCTGCCTGGGGCCAACCTCCCACTTGGTCCCTGATGTAAACACATTTACACTACTTAAAATGTCCATTTATGCACGTTCTTAAGCATAGGATTGCATTTCATGATATAAATATTGCATAACATGCATCATCTTGCATTTAGAGTAGTTTGAATAAAATGGAGGTTAATTGTCTCCCTTTATGTGCTTGGATAGGGCAAAAATTTTATCGGGGCCTCGGATCAAAGATCCAACCGTATGGATGTGATCAGGGCGACGATTGGAGTTCAACGACTCCAAGATCGCCCTAATCAGACATCCGTAGCATTAGATAGAGATCGGGGAACCCTAGAAGATCAAGGGCCAGGATGGTGAAAATCCACACTTCATATGACAAATCCGACCACACGGGTGAATTCGGATCGATGATCGCAGCCCAACGATGCAAAAATCAAGTCAATCCGACATCCATAGCACATCTACAACTTCCAGAAGATGGACGGCCAAGATGGCACCACGTCGCGCCATCTCGGCCACCCAAACGACCGCACACATTCTACGAAGGTCCCGCACCCGCTCATTCTCCGCCGTTGGATCAAGATCCAACAGCTGTGGATGCGACTGGCTGATTCGTCTGCGCGACCATTTCGTCTGCGTAGCGTAGCGGAGACGAAGCGGCGGGCGAAGGAGAGGTCGCGGGATCGAGTCCCGCGAGCCTCAAATCAAGCGCAAGCGAGCGGTGCGTGGAGCGTCAGATTGCGATCCAACAGCTGCGCGTGCCCAATAGAGCCGACGCGCGATTGGACGCGCAGCGTGGACGTGCGATCACACGCGGGCGGGCGCACAGCGTAGCGGGCGAAGATGCGTTTTAAGCCGTCCGATCTCGCAATCGGACGACTGAGACTCAACGTGCGTGCGATGGCGTTGAGCGCGCGGGCGGCTGAAGCGGCGTGCGTGGGCGCGAAAGCTACGCCCACGTCGGGGCTTTAGTGACGGATTTATCCATCACTAAAGACCCCTCATTTATTGTTTTGAAGTTGTAATGTCCATTTTGCCCCCACTCCTTGCAACTATACAAGGAGACCCCCTCCATACGAAATTTTCATCCCTTCCTTCTCCTCTCTACCCCTCCAAAGCTCAAGTGAAGCTTGTCCCACACTCGGGATGCTCCTCGCGAGATAAAGTCTAAATTTTCGTTCCCCTTCGGAAGTGGATCCCGCGACGACGACGGCGTGCTGCTTCGTTCCCGTTCTTCTGCTTCGTCCTCCTTCGTCCAGACGTCGTCCCGTCCGGCTCGTCCTCCAAGCAATCGTCGAGGAGGATAACTTCTCTCTCCCATTCTTATTTACAGCTTTTCTAATGTAGAATTTTCCTACTTTATAGTGTAATTGATTTTTCACTTTTTAGTGTAACTTTTATTTAGTTTGATTATATAAACAGTTGAAATATTGAATGCATGTTCTCTTTCTCTCTCTCTCTCTTTCTCTCTCTCTCTCTCTCTCTCTCTCTCTCTTTCTTTTAGTCTGATAGCTCCATTGTAATTATATCGCCTTGCTTATCAAAAATCCTAAAAAAAATATAATTGCGAATATAGATCAACGTAGCCTCCCTGTGTTCGACCAGGAATTCATTTCGGTATAAATTTTATTTATTGAACACGAATTCTTCGCTTTCGAACTACAACGACAAGTTTTCCAAAATCGAACACGTTAGCGTAGCGATTCGTAAACGTTCAACATTTTGGCGCCGTTGCCGGGGAGGCAACGATTTTCGATCTTTTCTTCTCATTTCTTGCACTTTATTTATTTTCTAACTAGCTTTCTCTTGTGTCTATTGTTTTGCAGAGGCCTCCATCAAGGAATCAACAAGCGGTAGACTGGAGTAAAGTGCAGTTGAAGACAACTGTAAGTGTTTCCCCATTCTTACCCCCTCCATAGATTTCATTCGCCACATTAAATCCAAATCCCAATTAACCTAGGTGTTTGCATAAATCCTAGGAATAGTTTGGTTGTTTGGATTTCCACTCACATTCATTCCACCCTCATTCATAAAAAAATAACAAAAAGATAATCTTGTGGGGTAATTTTCAACAAACACACAACACACACCCACATTCAAGGCACTTGATCAACTTGATTTGTTTTCTACTCAATCGGTTCTGATCTGTGAAACCGGTACACACAAAGCAACACATAACAGAGTGGAAATCATTCTAGGTTAACCATCTTTGAGTGCCTAACTTAGTGGTGCAATTGTGGCCAATTGTTTGAGTTGTTTGGGCCGCACCACTTTATTTAAAACCAACTCATCAAGTAGCTCCTCCTTAGGGTTTTCAATCTAGGTATATTCTAGGCACTCCACTTTCTTTCTGATTTTAAAGAAAAACAATCTTCACCCGTGTTTTACAACTTGGTTTGCCTAGAAACTTGATTGCAATTCACCTAATTTGAAACCCTAAAAGCTACTTAAGCAAGATTTGAACACTAAAATTCACGCATTATCAATAATCTTGCTTGAAAACCCTGGTTGTGCACGCACTTACATAAATCTCAATCAATCATTAAGGGCACAACCCATTGTAAAGGCCCATCACATTCCATAAGCACCAAAATCCCAGGCCTTAATAAAATTGAGTAGACGTTGGCCTTAAGGTTTGATTCGCTCTTCAGGGCCTAGTCTGAGATTGTTTTTTATTAACCTACTTGTACTGATTAATCTGATGTCTAGCTAGGGGAGTAGCGTCAAACGACCGCGGCTGGGGGGTACACTAGGAACCGGAGGCGAAAGCCAAAGGAAGAACCTTCTCCCCAGTCCCTCCTTCTAACTGGTTGGATTAAACATATGCAAGTAGAGTAAATCATTTACAGTCTTAAGGCTGGTTTTGGGAGTCAGTAGATCCTTAGGCTACCCCACTTAAGGACAGCCTTGTTTTGTTGTGCTGCAGGGTCCCTATCCCCAGTCCTTCCGACTTTCTCCTAGTTTATGCTAGGAAGACGGTCATTGAATCCCCGATTGGAAGTTAAATTTTGGTCAATTTGATCCAATGGCTGAACAACAACCTCCTCTGCTTGAAAATCCACAGGAAGAATTTCGAAGGCAGCTAGAACAAATGCAGAGAATGCAGGAATGGTTCTAGAGATGCAGGGCGCTCAGCCCTTGAAGGATTTTTATGATCCTTCAAATTACAGGGAACGTCCCAGTGTCCATATTCCAGCCGGTGACGTAGAAATCAAGCCCCAGGTGTTAAGCCTGATTAAACATTATCATGGGGTTGGCTCCGAAGATCCGTTTCAGCACTTGGAAGATTTGACCACTTTGGTCCACACCACCAAGGCTCGAAATGTTAACGAGGAGCAAATGATCATGAGGCTCTTCCCCCACTCTCTTAGGGATAAAGCCACGCATTGGTATAGGACAATAGGAAGACCAACTACAACTTGGAATGAGTTGAAATCAGCCATTCTGAAGAAATTCTTCCCAGCCGGTCGTACCAATGCTTTGAGACGGGCAATCACTACCTTTACCCAGCGGCCGGGGGAGCAGTTTCATGTGGCCTGGGAGCGATTCCAGGACTTATTGCGGAGGTGTCCACACCACGAGGTGCCGAAATGGCAACTCATGCAGATCTTCTATCATGGGTTGAATGAGCAACTCAGAAACCATGTATGGATGCTTCTTGCGGAGGCAATTTCCTCAATAAAGATGCAGATAGTGCACATGATTTATTTGAGGAAATGAGTGAGAATTCAATTAATCATGCTTCCATGGATACTTTTAACCGGTCCCAGCAACCCAGATCAAATGTCAATGAAGTCCATGACTCTCATTCATTTGATATGGAATTGATTTGTAATAAACTTGATAAAGTGGACTTGGTTGCTAAAAGAATGGAAGAGTAGATGGCTGGCAATTCTATGAACAACTCTCAATCCACTCAATCCCAAAATTTGGGATTCCATTCCTCACGAGCTCCTTCTGGACAGGAGTTCGTGAATCAACTCGATACGACTCAACCTATGAGTCAGCATTTTTCGAAACCCCGTGGGTTCCCAATTGGGGCCTTTGATCCCAGTTTTTCCGATCCTTCCCTTTCTTTCTCTCCATCCTCACCTTATGAGGATGTCTGTGCTATACAAGAGAATGTTAGATCCAACCCCTACTCGAATGCCTATAATCCAGGTTGGAGAAACCACCCTAACTTCTCTTGGAAAAATCCAGGGCAACAGACCCAATTCCGACCCGGCAACTATGCTCCACAACGACCAATGGGTCAGGGTCAAGTATATACTCAGTTGCCTCCAAATCAGGTCAATCAGCTAGCTTAGAATGCCCGTCAACCCGTAGGGCAAGCTGATTTGAACCATCAAATGGTAGAGATGCAAGGATCTATGCTCCAGCTAATGCAGCAAATGAAAAACTCGCTGGACAACTTGCAATTCGGGCTCATTGCTAACTCTCGTCAACCCGGATCTCTACCATCCCAACCTGTACCCAACCCGCGAAACATTATGAATTCGGGCAATCAAGCCCAAGGGTACGGAAATCAGAGGGACCCGCACACACATGCTCAGGTGGTTGAGCAGGGTTCCTCGTCTTCTTCTTCTGCAAATCAACAATTCATGGTCAATCAAGCCCCTCCAATCTTTCCTAATCCTCCCCAAGGCCCAAATTCTTACGCTTCTGTAAATTCTGTAACTTTAAGGAGTGGTAAGAAGACTCAAGATCCACAACCACACTATTATGATCTTTTGAATCCTGAAGAATCTGAGGAGAGAGAGGAGAAATCAAGGCTCAGGAACCTGATTCTAAAGATTTGACTCATGTTCCTTTTCCTGAAGCCTTAACCAAAGCAAAGAAGAAGAAGTCTGTTGATAGTAATGAGGAGCTTCTGAATTTATTTAAGAATGTCGAGATCAATATCCCGCTCCTTGATGCTATCAAACACATACCGGCTTACGTAAGATTTTTAAAGGAATTATGTACACAAAAGCGTAAGTCGAGAGAATCTGTTCCGAGGAAGGTGGTACTCTCCGAGCAGGCTAGTTCTGTTATCCTGCACTACCTCCCTCAGAAAAAGAGAGATCCTGGTGCTCCTTTGATTTCTTGCGTTATCAGAGATTACACATTTGATAGAGCACTTTTGGATCTCAGTGCATCCATCAACCTAATTTCGACTTCTCTTTATGAGAAGTTTGGGTTAGGTGAACTTCGGCCAACTTCAGTAACGCTACAGTTAGCAGACCGTTCGGTCACAAACCCGCGAGGCGTTATTGAAGATGTTATAGTTAAGGTCAAGGATTTCTATTTTCCTGTAAATTTTCTTGTCCTTGACATGGATGTACCAGATAATCTGAGGAACATGCCCATCATTCTGGGGCGTCCGTTCCTGGCTACCACAAAGGCCAACATTAATTGTGAGAGTGGTAGCATGGAAATCGCCTTTGGGGACCAACAAATGAAATTGGATATTTTTAAGGCGATCAATAAATTTGAGGATTGTGGATTTATTAAGGAACTCAATGAGGATAATGTTAATATTGAAACTTGTTTGACAGTTTCTTCAATTGAAAGTTCCTCTTTGGTTGATGAATTTGACCCGCAACCCTCTGACCTAACATCTTCGGAAGAGGTTACTGATTTTGTTCACTCAAAACCTCTTCCTCTTGTTGAATCTTCAGCATCTACCCTACCATCAATCATTACCCCACCCCAGCTTGAATTGAAACCATTGCCCAAGAATTTAAAATATCAATTTTTAGGACCGCAGAATATGCTTCCTGTGATTATTAGTGCTAAATTGACAAAGGAGCAAAAGATTAAATTGATTAAGGTCCTAAAGGAACATAAGGAGGCAATTGGTTGGACCATTCATGACCTCAGGGGGATCGAGCCATCTTACTGTAATCATAGAATATTTTTGGAAGATGGATCCCACCCTTCTCGCCAGATGCAGAGGAGATTGAATCCAAATATGCGAGAAGTGGTCAAAAAGGAAATCATCAAGTGGCTCGATGCAGGAATTATTTATCCAATCTCTGACAGCCCCTGAGTAAGTCCCGCTCAGATTATTCCAAAGAAAGTTGGGATTACTGTTGTGACTAATGAGAGAGGAGAATCTGTCACAACTCGTTCAGCTTCCTCTTGGACAGTTTGTAGTGATTATAGGAAGCTGAACACAGCCACTAAAAAGGATCATTTTCCCCTGCCCTTCATTGATCAAATCTTAGAAAAATTAGCTGGGCAGAAGTACTTCTGTTTTCTTGATAGATACTCGGGATACAACCAAGTTCCTATCCATCCCAAGCATCAGGAAAAAACTACTTTTACCTGTCCCTACGGAGCCTTTGCTTTTCGTAGGATGCCTTTCGGGTTATGCAATGCACCTGCGACTTTTCAAAGGTGTATGCTAGCCATATTTTCTGACATGGTGGGAGAGTTTATGGAAGTCTTCATGGATGATTTCTCTATTTTCGGAGAATCATTTGACTCTTGCTTGGCTAATTTAGAAATGATTCTTAAGCGATGTATCAAGACACGACTGGTCCTTAGCTGGGAAAATAGTCATTTCATAACCCAAGAGGGCATCGTTTTGGGTCATGTAATCTCTGAACGGGGAATTGAAGTAGACAAAGCTAATGTTGATGCTATCGCTAAACTTTCTCCTCCCGCATCTATTAAACAAATCAAATCATTTCTTGGCCACGTGGGATTTTATCGAAGATTCATCAAGGATTTCTCGAAGGTTGCTCGTCCTTTGAGCAATCTTCTTGCCAAAGAAACGCCATTTGTTTTTGACGAATCATGCCGAAAGGCATTTGATTTCCTAAAAATGGCAATCACCCGTGCTCCAATTTTGCAACCACCAATTTGGACAGCCCCATTTGAGATCATGACCAACGCTTCTGATTACGCGGTCGGGGCTATCCTGGGTCAGAAAATTGACCGAAAGCCCTCTGTCATTTACTACGCTAGTAAAACTTTGGATGAAGCCCAGAGGAATTACACTGTTACTGAAAAGGAATTACTAGCTGTAGTATTTATGTTGGAAAAATTCAGGGCTTATCTCTTGGGGTCTCATGTTATTGTTTATACCGACCACTCGGCCTTGAGACATCTCTTGGCTAAAAAGGATGCTAAACCCCGGCTTATTCGTTGGATTCTTCTTCTTCAAGAATTTGATCTTGAAATCAAGGATAAAGCCGGGGTACAAAATGTGGTAGCGGATCATTTGTCGAGACTCCTAGGTGATTCTTCTTGTCCGGACATTCCGATTACTGACACTTTTCCAGACGAAACCATTCTTACAGTTTTAGGTGTCCACACCCCATGGTTTGCTGACATTATTAACTATTTGGCCGTTGGTCAAATCCCCCAGGATTGGACCAAGCAACAACGGGATAGACTCAAATCTAGGCCAAATACTACTTTTGGGAGGGCCCTGAACTGTATTGCATTGGCTCTGATCAGATTATTCGCCGATGCATACCGGAGAATGAATTCAACAGTATACTCGAGTTCTGCCATGCATCTGGGTGTGGTGGACATTTCTCCGGGAGAAAGACGACTGCAAAAATCTTGCAATCTGGCTTCTATTGGCCGTCTTTATTCAAGGATGCCTAGGATTTCTCAAGGTCATGTTCTCGATGCCAGGCACTCGGGAGCATAACTAAGAGACATGATGCCCCTAAACCCTATTCTTCCTGTCGAAATTTTCGATGTTTGGGGAATCGATTTCATGGGACCCTTTATCCCTTCATTTGGATATCAGTACATTCTTGTTGCTATTGATTATGTGTCCAAATGGATTGAGGCAATTCCCACCCGAACCAATGACCACAAGGTGGTCATCAATTTTGTCAAGAAAAATATCTTCAGTAGGTTCGGGATTCCAAGGGCTATCATCAATGATGGTGACACTCATTTTACTAATGCCCAATTCCAGAATTTATTGGCCAAATACAGGGTTAATCATCGTATTTCCACACCTTACCATCCCCAGACGAATGGACAAGCCGAGATCTCCAATCGAGAGATAAAGAACATTCTGCAAAAAACGGTTAGGCCTGATCGCAAGGATTGGACTCAAAAGCTTGAGGATGCTCTTTGGGCCTACCGTACGGCATATAAAACGCCCATCAGCATGTCTCCATTCCGTTTGGTGTATGGAAAGGCGTGCCATCTACCCGTAGAGATTGAACACAGGGCATTCTGGGCAATCAAACAATGCAATTTAGATCTGAATCTAGCTGGAAAGACCAGGAAACTCCAACTATCTGAGTGGGAGGAGCTTAGAAATGATGCTTATGAGAATGCCAAGATCTACAAGGCTCGGACCAAAGCTCTACATGATCAATTGATTTCCCGCAAGAGCTTTGAGCCAAATCAGAAGGTCTGGTTATTTGATTCTAAACTTAAGCACTTTCCTGGTAAACTTAGATCTAAATGGAATGGCCCATTCATAATTGATCAAATTTTTCCTAATGGTGCCGTTCAGATTTCTGACCCAAAGACAGGTAACAACTTTAAAGTCAACGGTCAACATCTGAAGCCTGTTATTGACCGTAATCTCCCAGAACCCGTCTCAGACTCTGTTGCTCTAGCCATTCTGTGACTTCTTTGGCTGGACTTCACCTAGCTGACGACATTAAACTCAGCAGTTGTACATATGACACAAGGCTGATATGAGCTTCATATCCAGGTGACATCTTTCATATTCTACCCTTTCTTTCATGTCGCTTTTTCAATGAGGACATTGCATCAGCTAGGCATGGGGGGGTGGATTCATTCTTGAATTATTTGGTCAACTTTGTGAAATCCATATAAATTGTCTCTCTTCTTATTTAAAAAAAAATTAGGAAGGATTAGTTGGATATTAGGACTTTTCAATCCTAAGAAATTTTACATTAGGATCTGAACACAAAGACCCCTCAGGTTTTTGGACTTAATTAGCCTGTGTATCCATAAAAATGTGGATTTGTCATTGAGTCCTCGCCATCTTAATTCTATTATAATTGGAATAAATAAGTTTGGGTGATAAGTACACGACTTATCAACCTGCCCTCTGATTTGAGGGAATTTTGAGTTTTAAGCATCTACACACTTTCTTTGCACTGACTCATTGTTTGGCGATTCTAACGAAAATTGGGTAGCTAATGAACCTTCTAGGGTGATATGGCTGGCAAGTTATTGTGGGTAACAGCCCATAGGTAGGTTGTCCAGAGCCCAATCACTGGACCTTTCTCTTTTTGCTGCCTGTAGGTAAATCTTAGACCAGGGAAGCCACCTACTTAAAAAAAAAAATCAAAAAGAAAAGGAGAAAGAACAAAAAGAAATAAGCCACACTTCACCGCACGAGTATGGCTGGCAAGTTGTCAGTGGTAACAGCTTATCGACCGGTTGTCCAGAACCCAGCTCAGAAAATGCACTAAAAATTCCCAAAACACTTAGGAAGAAGTGGAGAAGTAGAATAAATCGGGGAGATATACACTGGATTCACCCTTGTGTTGACCCCATAAAAAATAAAAGTAGGGAGAAAGCTACCGGTTGTAAAGATACACCTTTAGGAAGAATTCTTGTTAGGTCACCTAGAGGCATAGAAATCTGAAGTCCGTTCTAACTGCCGGTCAACGATTCTATTGCAATCACAATAAGATGCTTAAAGCTTAGGGTTCTCATCAAATCTTGGATGAGTTGAATGGCCATAGAAAGCCACTCTTAAACCCTAAAATTTGAAAATCCAAAAAAATTAGAAAAGAGAAAAAGAGAAAAAGAAATTTTTCTTTTAATAAGGCGAGGGCTTGAGGCGGTCTGCATTTTGGCTCATACACGGGCACAGTTGTGTCTTTGAAAGTTCAGTTCCTAAGTAGACAATTTCTTAATGATTGAAAATATCATAGGTCCAAATAATCCAACCTAATTCTTTTATAAATAGCATATAGTTTTTGCTAGGGACTAGCAAAAGATAGGCATGGGGGTATGACGTAAACACATTTACACTACTTAAAATGTCTATTTATGCATGTTCTTAATCATAGGATTGCATTTCATGATATAAATATTGCATAACATGCATCATCTTGAATAAAATGGAGGTCAATTGTCTCCTTTATGTGCTTGGACAGGGCAAACATTTTATCGGGGCCTCGGATCAAAGATCCAACCGTATGGATGTGATCAGGGTGACGATTAGAGTTCAACGACCCCAAGATCACCCTAATCAGACATCCGTAGCATCAGATAGTGACTGGGGAATCCTAGAAGATCAAGGGCCAGGATGGTGAAAATCCGCACTTAAGATGACAAATCCGACCGCACGGGTGAATTAGGATCGACGATCGCAGCCCAACGACGCAAAAATCGAGTCAATCCGACATCCGTGGCACCATCTACAACTTCCAGAAGATGGACGGCCAAGATGGTGCCACATGGCGCCATCTCGGCCTCCCAAATGGCCGCACACATTCTACGAAGGTCCCGTACCCACTCGTTCTCCGCCGTTGGATCAAGATCCAACGGCTGTGGATGCAGCTGGCTGATTCGTCCGTGCAACCATTTCGTCCGTGTAGCACAGCGGAGACGAAGCGGCGGGCGAAGGAGAGGTCGCGGGATCGAGTCCCGCGAGCCTCAAATCAGGCACAAGCGATGGAGCGTGGAGCGTCAGATTGCGATCCAACGGCTGCGCGCGCCCAATAGCGCCGACGCGCGATTGGACGCGCAGCGTGGACGCGCGATCACACGCGGGCGGGCGCGCAGCGTAGTGGGCGAAGATGCGTTTTAAGCCGTCCGATCTTGCGATCAGACGGCTGAGATTCAGCGTGCGTGCAATGGCGTTGAGCGCGCGGGCAGCTGAAGCGGCGTGCGTGGGCACGGAAGCTACGCCCACGCTGGGGCTTTAGTGACGGATTTATCCGTCACTAAAGACCCCTCATTTATTGTTTTGAAGTTGTAATGTCCTTTTTGCCCCCACTCCATGCAACTATAAAAGGAGACCCCCTCCATACGAAATTTTCATCCCTTCCTTCTCCTCTCTACCCCTCCAAAGCTCAAGAGAAGCTTGTCCCACACCCGGGATGCTCCTCGCGAGATAAAGTCTAAATTTTCGTTCCCCTTCGGAAGTGGATCCCGTGACGACGGTGTGCTGCTTCGTTCCCGTTCTTCTGCTTCGTCCTCCTTCGTCCTGCTTCGTTCTCCTTCGTCCAGACGTCGTCCCGTCCGGCTCGTCCTCCAAGCAATCATCGAGGAGGATAACTTCTCTCTCCCATTCTTATTTACAGCTTTTCTAGTGTAGAATTTTCCTGCTTTATAGTGTAATTGATTTTCCGCTTTCTAGTGTAACTTTTATTTAGTTTGATTATAGAAACAATTGAAATATTGAATGCATGTTCTCTTTCTCTCTCTCTCTCTCTCTTTCTTTTAGTCCGATAGCTCCATTGTAATTATATCGCCTTGCTTATCAAAAATCCTAAAAAAAATATAATTGCGAATATAGATCAACGTAGCCTCCCTGTGTTCTACCCGGAATTCATTTTGGTATAAATTTTATTTGTTGAACACGAATTCTTCGCTTTCGAACTACAACGACAGGTTTTCCAAAATCGAACACGTTAGCGTAGCGATTAGTAAACGTTCAACAGTCCCCACCTCAACCCAACTCAAGGGTGCAATACACCTCCGTCCGTATAGAGCCTCGTAGGGTGCCATGCCGATACTCGAGTGATAGCTATTATTATATACAAACTCTGCCAAGGGTAAGTGCTCCTCCCAAGAGCCCCTCCAGTCTAGTACACAGGAGCGCAAAAGGTCATCAGGTGTCTGTATCATGCGCTCTGATTGTCCATCCGTATAGGGGTGGTACGCCGTACTAAACCTCAACCGTGTCCCCAAAGCCTGCTGAAACTCAGCCCAAAACTAGGAAGTGAGACGGGTATCCCGATCGAATACAATCTCACGCGGAACTCCGTGCAGGCATACCACATCATGAATATACCTCTCTGTCAACTGCACTGGTCCCAAGGTGACTCGAATCAGCATGAAACGTGCCGTCTTCGTCAATCTATCTACAATCACCCAGACTACATCGTGTCCTCGCTGGGTAACGGGCAAGCCCACCACCAAGTCCATGGTGATGCTCTCCCACTTCCACTCTAGCACAGGAAGTGGCTGCAACAACCCTGCGGACCTCTGATGCTTGGCCTTCGCCTGCTGGCACACCAAACATTGCTGCACGAACTCTCCTACATCTTGCTTCATCCCTCTCCACCAAAAGTCATGTATCAGATCATGGTACATCTTTGTGTTCCTAGGTTGTATGGTGAACCTGGACCCATGTGCCTCAGTAAAGAGCTTTCTCAACAACTCCTCGTCCCTGGGAACGCACAAACGTCCCCTCATGCGTAGCACCTCGTCTGTAAAGGAGAAGTCTCCTAGGTCCCCTGACAGTACCCTATCTCGCAACGACTGCAGGTACGGATCTGTCATCTGTCCTGTGACGATGCGGTCTATCAGCTGTGATCTCGTCTGTTGCGTCACCATCACTGCCCCACAATGCCTTTGTAACTCTAAGGGTCGCCAACTGCCCAACTCCCCCATAAGTCTCCAACTCTGTGCCTGTAAGCTAGCCAAGTGGGCGAGTGCCTTCCGGCTCAAGGTGTCAGCCACCACGTTGCCTTCCCCGGATGGTAGGAGATGCTGCAGTCATAGTCCTTCAGAAGCTCTAACCAACGTCTCTGTTTCATGTTAAGCTCCTTCTGATGAAACAAATACCTGAGACTCTTATGATCCGTGAAAATCTCAAAGGTCCCACCGTAAAGGTAGTGCCTCCGTGTCTTCAGCGAGAAGGCAACAACTGCCATCTCTAAGTCGTGGGTAGGGTAGCTATGCTCATGGGGCTTCAGTTGCCGCGAAGAGTAAGCGACAAGCTGCATGAGCACGACCCCTAACCCCTGCAATGAAGCATCTATGTAGACCACAAAACTACCACTGCTATGTGGGATGGTAAGTGATGAGAGCCTCATCATGAGCCATAACTAGCTCATTTTGACCTAATAAAGAAGATAAAAGCTCCTACATAACCTAGAAGAAGGCTTAACTAAAGGAACAAGTGCTCTGAGAAGAAAACATGAAATAAAGGTTAAAACTGTAATTTTACCATTGCAGTACATAAACGGGATTTCTCAGAAGCAAAACATAGGTCAAATAGTCCAAAGTGGGTTGAATTAATCAGAAATGGGTTTATGTGCAATCTAAGAATTAAATGACACTTGGTAACCCTAAAACAGACCCGCTTAAATTAACAAGGTTCCAGTCAGAATAAAAATCAAGCAAACCCTCTAAAAATCATAGAAAAACATCCTCTGGGGTTTAGAACACTTAATTTGGCCTTTGGAACCTAGTTTGACCTAGATTAGGGTCTTAGCTCTTCAATTAACCTAATTTGGGTTTTTACGCAAAATGTCCAGTCAAAAGAGGTCAAACCTAAAATCCAACTTCACCATTGGATTCTTTAGGGCCAAATTAGGTTTGTACCAAAATTTGGACCTAAGGGGAGGCCATCTTGACCTACTTTGCAAGTTAGTACACCCAAATCACAAAGAGGTCCCTATCTTTTGAATATCCTTGCAGAGAGCCCCCTAGGTTCCTCGCCTTCTTTGCAAACCGGTCCTGCCGCCATTGCTAGGGCAGAACCGAACTCCGGCGAGGTTCGGAGAGGGATTGCTCTCTAATCCCTCAGAGATTCCCTCCCAGAAATGGAAGGAGGATTCTCTGAGGAATTCCCTTCCTCATAAAGTCAATTACAATCGTTGGTGTGAACCCAATCTCTCGTGCGAACGCACGAGAGATTTGGGTATCCTAACTCCTTTCCATCTCCGGCGACCAACCTCAGGCAATTACGTGCCCTTCACGCCCTGCACACCAAGTCCAGCACCTATAAAACACCCCTCGGACCCGGCCACTCATCTTGAGCTTGATTTGGCCGAGTTTCCCCCTTCAATTCCTCTCCTCCTGCTCGGCCAAATACCCCAGCTAGCTCCGGCGAGCCCCCCTCCCCTCCCTCTTCGCTCTGCCACAAAACCAGTGGCAGAGTTAGCTTCCTGACCTCCCTCCGCGTCGCGCAGTACCAGCGCACGCCGCCTCAGCCCCGTCGTCGCCGCCGTTCTCCCCCACTGGGCGTCATCTTCTCCGGCGACAGCAAGTACTGCTGTCCGCCTTCTGTCCCCTTTCGTCCTTACAATTAGGTTAGAACTCCTCTCCATCCTATCCTCTCTCTTTTCCCCCTGTTATCTCATCTGATTACCCCTCGACCGACGCTGACCACCCTCATCTTCCACATCACCGACCGAACTCCGGCGAGCCGCCCACACCACTCCGCCACTCCACACGGCTCGCCAACCACCTCGTGAGCTCCGCCTCACCACCAGGAACTCGCTCCACCCCACAACTGCCACTCCAGACCTCCATAACCACCCCCCGAACAACCCACCATCTCCGGCCACAGGTTAACCTAGGCGGGCACGCCTAGGCCGACCGGCAACCTGCAGCATCACCCACCGCCTTCGCCGTGCTACGGCGAAGGTTTCCAACTATTCTAATTGGGCCAATAGGCCGTTCTGTGGAAGTTCAGGTAAACGCTCCGGCCGCCATTAACAGTCGAAGCAGCAGGAAGCTTGGAGCAGCAGCAGGCGTCAGGCTTCCCAGGCGGCAGGTGCAGCAGACTCTCGCAAGTGTTGCGAGGTGACTGAGTTCAGCAAGGATCAGCAGCAGGGCCTTCAGCGTGGGCAATTGCACACGAGAGTCTGCGGGCGCACGCAAAGGAAGGGCGGAACGTTTAGTCCCACATCGTGGAATCTCAAGGCACAGGTATGGTATAAAGGTTTTTTGTGATATACGTTTACTGCCTCGAAAGCACAGGGGTGAGGTCCCTCACTGACCCCACCCGCCTCGTCCGCGGCCTGACCACGCGGACCTGGCGGATCCGACCCGACCTAGACCTACGCACTCCTCGCGCATCACACACCTGCAGGTGCGCCTGGTCCCGGGTACGATCCGACCCGATTGAGACTGTGGCTCTGGTAGAGCGGTTAGAGTGAATTGCTTGAGAGAGAGACACGCGCGGGTAGAGGGAGAAGGGTTAGGTTTTGTTCCCCTGTGCAGGCAGGCTGATTGCAGGAGAAGGACGTGGCCGCTGCAGAAGAAAGGAGAAGCAAGACAAAGAAGAAGAAGAAAGCAAGACAAAGAAGAAGAAGAAGGCAACGAAGAAAGGAGAAGCAAGACAGAAGAAGAAGAAAGAAAGAAGTCTTCGCAGGCGAAGGAGGAAAACAGAAAGGTTAGAGGTCTTCGCAGGAGAAGAAGAAGAAGGACAAGGGAAGATTGCAAAGAGATCTGAAAGGCAAAGCAGAAGAAGAAAAAGAGAAAGAAAGATCACATTTAAGACGTCTGATACATAAATCAGACGTCTAATTCTATTTTTTTTACATCTTTCTTAAAAACTCTTTGAATCAATTATATTTGCATTTAACAGTTGTATTCTTGGGTTTTACAAAGTACTGAGTTTGCTCCCTGTGTTCGACCTCGGATACTCTAGTTGTTCGAGTAATAAAATTATTTGTTTAAACGTTTTGTCGGTTCTACTACAACGTAATACGCCTTTAAATCCGCACAGAAACGTTGACAACATTTTGGCGCCGTTGCCGGGGAGCAACGGGCACTTGTAAAGCTTTTGAGTACAACTTTTCTATTTAATATCTGACTTAACTTCTCTTTTGTTGTGTTCAAACAAGGAAAGCAAAACAAAAAGGAAAGAATAGCAACTGCACAACAGACTGGAGCAGGTAATCTCCATAAGCCCTCCCCCTTAACCCTCTCACAATCTAAAAGACAAAAAAAAAAAAAAAAAAGGGAGAAGTCAACTTAGGGCTACCTGTCTTATATTTAGTAACTCATCAAGTTGCCTGATTTTCATTTCAACATATTTTTGTCTGTCATCCAACTAAGGCAACTAGGGCTAAAACTTTCTTGATTGAGCCCTAGGTGCTAAATTCTAAGGCAACTAAATTGGACCCATTAGAGCCAAGTTAGGATTGCAAAGCTAGGGTTTTTAGAGACACATCTTCTCTAAAATAAAGAAACAAACTTTCCAAAAAGAAGTGTGCCTAAACCGTGTTTGAAAATATTTATAAGAGGAACCCTAAGCAAATCAGGCTGATAATTCATTTGAATCATAAAAGGAAGGACCTAAAAGCTCTCAAAGGTGAAGTTGATCCCTCGGGTCAACCAACCTTAATATTAGGTCACTTTTTGCACTCAAAATACTTAAAATTTCAAGTGGAACATTAAGCACCTTGATCTTAAAATAAAAAAGGTAGACTTAAGAGGTCAAGATCCCCATTCTGGTCTACCTGGAACCGCAGTGACAAGAGAGGTCGGGTGGGGGAAACCCTGTAACCCGTAGGGACGCTCTACCGTGTAGGGGTCTTTGCGGGACTCTCCCTCTCTGGCTGCCCAGGTATTTCTCAGGTGGACGATCTTCTGATCCAGGGGTCCATCTGCCCCGAACCTCTATAGTCACCCAACAATTCTTGGGTGTCTTGATTGGGTCCAGTACCTTCTAATCTCATCACATCTTCCGGTGCATGTTTGGTAGGAGGTCCTTGAGACCACCTTTAAGACCTCCTCTAGAAATTCATTCTCGCCGAGGCCAAGCCTCGACGCCCTTGTTTGTGCAGCATCCCCACCACATAAATCTTTCATCTGATTCAGACCCTGATTCTCCTCCTTCTCCCATCATGGCACAACCCATTGAAGATGAGAATAACCTTGAACACCAACTTCAACGCTTGAACGATCTCTTTCAGAACTTTGTAAACCCACCACAGCGACCTATGATGCGAGATCACTATAATCCCGCTGCGGTGGCAATTGAACCCCGAGTACGAATCCCAATTGGAGGACCCGATTCTGATCTAAAGCCCAATATGATTCATGCCATACCAAAGTTCCATGGGCTTAACTCTGAGGATCCATTCCAACACATTAAACAACTCAAGCATCTGGCCCAGACTTTCGGGTCAGATGTACAAAACCGGGATATCCTACTCATGAAAATGTTTTCGTTCTCCCTCTTGGACAAGGCCGCGCACTGGTATCAGACTCAGACCCGCCCGATCAACACTTGGGAGGAATTACAGTCCGAATTTTTGAAAAAATTCTTCCCTGTTGGCCGGACGAATGCCTTGCGCCACCAGATCACTCATTTCACTCAACAACAGGGAGAACCTCTTCACGAAGCTTGGGATCGATTCCTAGATCTCATGCGAAAATGTCCCCATCACGGAGTTCCTAAGTGGGAACAAGTCCAGTCTTTTTACCAGGGACTCCGTGAGGATATTCGTCTAATCGTCAATGCAACATGTGGAGGAAACATCATGGGCCAACACGAGGACACGGTGTGGGAGATTCTCGAAAACATGTGCGAGAACTCCATAAACAATGACTCCTTGGGCTTATTCGACAGGACGAATGCCCGCGCATCGACGAATCTAAGAGGGACACATGAGACGCAGGACCTGTCCACTTCTGTTGACCTGGAATTGATGGCCAGTCGGTTGGACAAGGTCTCTATCATAGAAAAGAAGGTGGACGAGCTAACTCGACATTTGCAGCAAGCCACCTCTGCACAAAACTCTTTTGCACGACCTCCTCTGGCAAGGGAAACAGTGCAAAACATCTATCACCAACCTGCCAAGGGGATGGGCCCCTATCCACCCCCGTCTACCTCCCAGACCGGAGTGACCTCCGATCCCGTCTACTCGAGTTGGGGGAACTCTGAACCCTCGTATTCTGACTTTCCTGAGGTTTCTCAGAACTGCGAGGACCTCAACGCCATCCAGAACGACCCATACTCCAATACCTACAACCCTGGATGGCGAAATCATCCTAACTTTCAGTGGGCGGGAAACTCTCAAAAACCACCATATCAACCCCGCCCACAAGCTCCTCGTCCATATCAGCCGCCTCAACCTCGGCCCAATCCCACCTACCAATCTGGGCAAAATCAGGATCAACTGACTCTTATCCTTCAAACGCTGGCTGACATTCAAAAAACGAATGCGGCAATGCAAAAACAGCACAAGGACGAGATCACAGAGGTTCGCAACCAACTGGCCCAGATGGCAAATTCTCGCCAACCTGGCACCCTTCCTTCGCAACCTCTGCCCAACCCAAATAATGTGCCGACCCAGAGGCGCATTATGAATCCAAATCCAGGCCACGCACATTTGATTTATCAGGCCCCTGCTACTCCATCACCAGACAGGATGGAGGCTTCTACATCTTATGCAGAATTTCAGCAGCAGCCACCTCTCCTACCTAACCCAAACCAAAGTCAGGCTGGATTAAACTCTGTAACAACACGTAGTGGTAAAACAACACAAGACCCACATTATCTGAACCACTCCAAGCCTGATAATCGCCAAGACCCTAGGGTAGTCATCCAAGATACTACTGTCCCAGATCAAGAACCTGGACCTATCCTAGAGGAACCAGCTAGGATCCCATTTCCTGAGGCCTTGACCAAAGGAAAAAGGACAACCAAACCTGTGGCTCCTGAGGAGGATCTGGTCAAGCTCTTTGAACAGGTCCAGATAAACATCCCGTTGATGGATGCAATCCGCCACATACCGGCTTACGCAAGATTCTTGAAAGACATATGTACACCTAAACGTAAGCCGCGAACCAAGGATGGGAATCCGATTGTACTGTCAGAGCAAGCCAGCTCTGTCATCCTGAGCAAACTCCCACCCAAGGCTAAAGACCCAGGAACCCCCTTGATTTCTTGTAAAATTGGTGAAACCCAACTTGATAGAGCCCTACTAGACCTAGGTGCCTCCATAAATTTAATACCTACATCCCTCCTTGACCACCTTGAAGAATCTGAACTTAAACCCACTGAGGTGACATTGCAGTTAGCTGATCGATCCATCAAGTCACCCAAAGGTATACTCGAGGATGTCATTGTTAGGGTACGAGATTTTTATTTCCCAGTGGACTTCATAGTACTGGACATGGATGCACCTAAGAACCCAAGGGACACACCAATCATATTAGGGAGACCCTTTCTGGCCACTGCTAGGGCCAATATAAACTGCGAAGAGGGCCAGATAGAATTAAAATTTGGGAATCAAAATCTGAAGATCGACATTTTCAAAGCCCAACAAGGGATTAATTGCGGGGTTATAGAGGAAATTTGTGATGTCAAAGCCGTGGTTGATGAATTGCACATAGAGGACAACCTGATTATTCCTGATCAACCACTAGAAAGTCAAAAACCGCTAACAGAGGAGTGCGAACACAATCTAGACACACCTATGACTCCTACCATTGCTCCCGATACAAACCCTGAACTACCCGCTGCTGCTGACAATCCTGTCATGGAACTCAAGCCCCTTCCTGAACATCTAAAATATGTCTTTTTGGATTCAAATCAAACGTTTCCTGTGATTATCAATTCTCGACTCACACCTGACCAGGAACTCCGTTTGATTTCTGTTCTCCAGCAACATCGTAGAGCCATTGGATGGACTCTAGATGATTTGACTGGTATAAGCCCTTCATACTGCACGCATCGAATCTATACAGAAGAAGGCTCACGACCTTCAAGAGAAATGCAAAGGCGACTAAACCCTAACCTACAGGAGGTCGTGAAAAAGGAGATCATTAAGTGGTTAGATGCAGGGATCATCTACCCGATCTCCGACAGTCGTTGGGTGAGTCCAACACAAGTGGTACCTAAGAAGGCAGGACTTACCATCATCACGACAGAAACCGGGGAAGTCATTCCTACCCGAATAGCTAATTCGTGGAGAGTCTGCATTGATTACAGAAGACTAAATTCCTCCACGAAGAAGGATCATTTCCCACTACCGTTTATTGATCAGATCCTCGAGAAACTAGCGGGAAATAGATTCTTCTGCTTTCTTGACGGGTACTCCGGTTACAATCAGGTGGCAATCCATCCAGAGGACCAAGAAAAGACCACATTCACCTGCCCCTTCGGGACGTACGCGTTTCGAAGGATGCCATTCGGTCTCTGCAATGCACCTGCAACTTTTCAGCGGTGCATGCTTGCCATATTCTCAGATATGGTAGGTGACTATCTGGAAGTCTTCATGGATGACTTTTCAGTTTTTGGACAATCATTTGACGATTGCCTCCAACACTTGGTCCATATACTCAGGCGGTGCATCGAGGTGAATTTGGTTCTTTCCTGGGAAAAGAGCCATTTCATGGTGCCTGAGGGAATTGTCCTGGGACATTTAATCTCAGAGAAAGGCATCCAAGTGGATCGAGCTAAGGTTAACCTGATTTCCAAGCTCCCTATGCCTAGCTCGATTAAGGACATCCGATCTTTTTTGGGGCACGTCGGTTTCTACCGTCGATTCATCCCTGATTTCTCCAAAATCGCGCGCCCCCTGACCAATCTGCTTTCCAAGGATGTGCCTTTCGGAATTTCCAAGGAATGCACTCAAGCATTTGAGATCTTACGTGACCGAGTCACCCAAGCCCCAATCCTACAGTCCCCTGATTGGTCTCAACCCTTTGAGATCATGTGCGATGCATCTGACTTCGCTGTAGGAGCGATTTTGGGGCAGAAAATTGATGGGAAACCTGTGGTCATTTACTACGCCAGCAAAACACTGGATGAGGCTCAGCGTAACTATACGGTTACTGAGAAAGAGCTGCTGGCCGTAGTATTTGCCCTGGAAAAATTCAGATCATACCTTCTGGGTTCCCGTGTTATCATATACTCGGATCACACAGCTGTGAGGCATCTCCTAGCCAAGAAGGACGCGAAACCTCGATTAATCCGCTGGATCTTGCTGTTGCAAGAATTTGACATCGAGATTCGCGACAAGGCGGGAAAGCACAATGTGGTAGCTGATCATTTATCCCGCCTTCCTCCTGAAATTATTGATCCGTCCGGACCTATTACAGAACATTTTCCTGATGAGCACCTCCTGACTATCAGTACAAGTCTTCCATGGTTCGCCGATATTGTTAATTACCTGGCATCACATCAGATTCCGCCCGATTGGTCGAAGGCCAAAAAGGACAAATTGCGTTCTGATGCCAAGTATTACCTATGGGAAGACCCGTATCTCTTCCGCATTGGTGCTGATCAGATAATCCGACGATGCGTCACGGAAGTGGAAATCAAAGACATACTCTCATTTTGCCATGACCAGGCATGCGGTGGACATTTTTCGGGACATAAAACCGCATCGAAAGTCCTCCAGTGTGGTTTCTACTGGCCCACAATTTTCAAAGATGCATACAATCACTGTAAGGCATGTTCCCGTTGCCAGACTCTAGGCAACATGAGCCATAGAGACATGATGCCTCTACAGCCGATCTTGGTATGCGAAATTTTTGATATTTGGGGGATTGATTTCATGGGACCCTTTCCTACCTCGGATGGCTTCGAATACATTTTACTCGCAGTTGATTATGTTTCCAAATGGATAGAAGCCATTCCGACTCGAACCAACAATCATAAAGTCGTTATAAAATTCCTTCATCAAAACATTTTCTCAAGGTTCGGGATTCCGCGTGCTATAATTTCCGACGGAGGGACCCATTTTACAAACGCTCAGTTCAGGTCACTAATGATCAAATACGGGGTGTCACACCGAATCTCTACTCCTTACCACCCTCAAACTAATGGTCTAGCTGAGCTATCTAACCGAGAGATCAAGAAGATCCTTCAGGTTACTGTTCGACCTGATAGAAAAGATTGGTCTTCTCGGCTTCCGGAAGCATTGTGGGCCTATAGGACCGCCCACAAGACCCAATTAGGAATGTCTCCCTTCAGACTAGTGTACGGGAAGGCATGTCACCTCCCCGTCGAATTGGAGCATAAAGCCTATTGGGCAGTACGGACCTGTAATCTCGACCTTTCTAAGGCTGGAACCCACAGAAGATTTCAAATGAGCGAGATCGATGAATTACGCCACGACGTATATGAGAACTCGCGAATTTACAAAGAACGGGTTAAAGCTTTTCACGACAAACACATTTCTAGAAAGGTCTTTCATCCTGGTCAAAAAGTTTTACTCTTTGATGCTCGACTCAAACTATTCCCAGGAAAGCTAAGATCCAAGTGGGTCGGACCCTACCTAGTCCGCCAAATCTTCGGAAATGGAGCTATTGAAATCAGCCCACTCAGCCACGATTCTGAACCATTTGTCGTGAATGGGCAGAGACTCAAGCCGTGCATTGACATGACCGATATAGATTTGACTGAGTCATCCTTTACCCTCCTTTCCTCTTGAGCTCATTACGCCCAGCCGATGGCGTAAAACTCAGCGCTTAACGGGAGGCAACCCGTCATTCTTTGAAAAACCTGAAACCGTTTCTGACATCGCTATGCGGAACTCATATTGCACTTTAGGGTTCATCCATTAGAACAGCCGACTTCACCTCAGGTATACCTACCCGAGATTAGAAATCGTTCGCAACAAGTCGCTTCGACCCATTCACTCACCACACACCTGTCCTAACACATGAACTAAGCTGAATTCGAACACACCTAATTTACAATGGGGACATTGCAAATCTTAGGCATGGGGGGGTATGAAAGTGCAAAATGTCAGAAAATTCATATCAAGAAAGGGTTTCATTCATAAAAAAAAAAAAAAAAAAAAAAAAAGGGGGACTTGATAGAGGGGAGGAACAATTCAGGGTCATACAAATGAGAGGAGGAAAAGAAAGAAAAATGACAAAAAAGAGCAAAAATAAAGAAAGGAGCACAAAAGGAAAAGAAAAAGAAAAAGTCATTAGTAAAAGATTAAGGGGTTAACTGAAGTTCTAGACCGAGTCAAGAAAAAGAAAAGAAAAATGCTACAGAGATATAACAAGAGATTAGCGGGAACGCTGGTCTTAGGCCTCTTGGGCTAGATTTTTAGCTTAAAAATTCACGTATCCGTTAAAATCTGGACAATCCTCAAGAGGTTGAGGAAAATGCGAAGCTTAAGTATTAGGTCTAAGGCTTAGGAAGTATTCGGCCTCGTTAACTGACCTCCGGTTTGCGGGATTCGGTAACCTAAGCACCCAAATTCACACACAGTCTGGTTCAGTGCGCATATTAATATTCTGAAAAAGTCACCTAGATTAGGAGCGGCCAATCAACACAAGTTGATTTGGACAAGTTCCCAGCGCGGAGAGGCGGGAAATTCCCCTCGAAGATGCGTAACAACATATCGTCTCCTCGGTGCTTGTCTCTTAGGATATTTAAATATCCTACTGGGGGCATGTAAGCACTCTGCTGGTTCAGATACCATGGGTGGCATTATCACGAAATGTCGATCGCCAGGGTCTGAATTCGGCCACGGAACGCCATGGGCGGGATTATCTCGAAATCTCGAAAGCCAGGGTTCCGGGGGTTGCCATGGGCGGGATTATCTCGAAATCTCGAAAGCCAGGGACCCTTGAGGATTGATGATGGGGACGAGGAATCCGATACAGACCGTGTTGAGAAGCTAATCCGAAGCTAGAAATAAAAAGAAAAGAGAGAGAAAAGCTCTCCAAACAAATAAATCCTCTATCTCTCTCTTACAAAAAAAAACGCACTGCAAACTGAACGTAGGCTAAAAATGTCTCAAGCACGGGTGCTTTAACCGCAGAGTCCAACAAACCCTAGGATAGTTTTTGTGGGCCGTAGAAACCTTTGCGAAGGACTGAGGCTAAAGCAGAACAGGTCCAGATTTTGGTTGGTACTTGAGTACCTCTAGGCCTATTGTCGGCATTCCTACCTAATCACAAAAGAAGCACTTATCATAACTAAGGACACTTTGGGTCTAGAATGGAAGTTAAAACTTTGAAATTTTGCTAAGGGACTAGCAAAAGCTAGGCATGGGGGTATGATGAGAGCCTCATCATGAGCCATAACTAGCTCATTTTGACCTAATAAAGAAGATAAAAGCTCCTACATAACCTAGAAGAAGGCTTAACTAAAGGAACAAGTGCTCTGAGAAGAAAACATGAAATAAAGGTTAAAACTGCAATTTTACCATTGCAGTACATAAACGGGATTTCTCAGAAGCAAAACATAGGTCAAATAGTCCAAAGTGGGTTGAATTAATCAGAAATGGGTTTATGTGCAATCTAAGAATTAAATGACACTTGGTAACCCTAAAACAGACCCGCTTAAATTAACAAGGTTCCAGTCAGAATAAAAATCAAGCAAACCCTCTAAAAATCATAGAAAAACATCCTCTGGGGTTTAGAACACTTAATTTGGCCTTTGGAACCTAGTTTGACCTAGATTAGGGTCTTAGCTCTTCAATTAACCTAATTTGGGTTTTTACGCAAAATGTCCAGTCAAAAGAGGTCAAACCTAAAATCCAACTTCACCATTGGATTCTTTAGGGCCAAATTAGGTTTGTACCAAAATTTGGACCTAAGGGGAGGCCATCTTGACCTACTTTGCAAGTTAGTACACCCAAATCACAAAGAGGTCCCTATCTTTTGAATATCCTTGCAGAGAGCCCCCTAGGTTCCTCGCCTTCTTTGCAAACCGGTCCTGCCGCCATTGCTAGGGCAGAACCGAACTCCGACGAGGTTCGGAGAGGGATTGCTCTCTAATCCCTCAGAGATTCCCTCCCAGAAATGGAAGGAGGATTCTCTGAGGAATTCCCTTCCTCATAAAGTCAATTACAATCGTTGGTGTGAACCCAATCTCTCGTGCGAACGCACGAGAGATTTGGGTATCCTAACTCCTTTCCATCTCCGGCGACCAACCTCAGGCAATTACGTGCCCTTCACGCCCTGCACACCAAGTCCAGCACCTATAAAACACCCCTCGGACCCGGCCACTCATCTTGAGCTTGATTTGGCCGAGTTTCCCCCTTCAATTCCTCTCCTCCTGCTCGGCCAAATACCCCAGCTAGCTCCGGCGAGCCCCCCTCCCCTCCCTCTTCGCTCTGCCACAAAACCAGTGGCAGAGTTAGCTTCCTGACCTCCCTCCGCGTCGCGCAGTACCAGCGCACGCCGCCTCAGCCCCGTCGTCGCCGCCGTTCTCCCCCACTGGGCGTCATCTTCTCCGGCGACAGCAAGTACTGCTGTCCGCCTTCTGTCCCCTTTCGTCCTTACAATTAGGTTAGAACTCCTCTCCATCCTATCCTCTCTCTTTTCCCCCTGTTATCTCATCTGATTACCCCTCGACCGACGCTGACCACCCTCATCTTCCACATCACCGACCGAACTCCGGCGAGCCGCCCACACCACTCCGCCACTCCACACGGCTCGCCAACCACCTCGTGAGCTCCGCCTCACCACCAGGAACTCGCTCCACCCCACAACTGCCACTCCAGACCTCCATAACCACCCCCCGAACAACCCACCATCTCCGGCCACAGGTTAACCTAGGCGGGCACGCCTAGGCCGACCGGCAACCTGCAGCATCACCCACCGCCTTCGCCGTGCTACGGCGAAGGTTTCCAACTATTCTAATTGGGCCAATAGGCCGTTCTGTGGAAGTTCAGGTAAACGCTCCGGCCGCCATTAACAGTCGAAGCAGCAGGAAGCTTGGAGCAGCAGCAGGCGTCAGGCTTCCCAGGCGGCAGGTGCAGCAGACTCTCGCAAGTGTTGCGAGGTGACTGAGTTCAGCAAGGATCAGCAGCAGGGCCTTCAGCGTGGGCAATTGCACACGAGAGTCTGCGGGCGCACGCAAAGGAAGGGCGGAACGTTTAGTCCCACATCGTGGAATCTCAAGGCACAGGTATGGTATAAAGGTTTTTTGTGATATACGTTTACTGCCTCGAAAGCACAGGGGTGAGGTCCCTCACTGACCCCACCCGCCTCGTCCGCGGCCTGACCACGCGGACCTGGCGGATCCGACCCGACCTAGACCTACGCACTCCTCGCGCATCACACACCTGCAGGTGCGCCTGGTCCCGGGTACGATCCGACCCGATTGAGACTGTGGCTCTGGTAGAGCGGTTAGAGTGAATTGCTTGAGAGAGAGACACGCGCGGGTAGAGGGAGAAGGGTTAGGTTTTGTTCCCCTGTGCAGGCAGGCTGATTGCAGGAGAAGGACGTGGCCGCTGCAGAAGAAAGGAGAAGCAAGACAAAGAAGAAGAAGAAAGCAAGACAAAGAAGAAGAAGAAGGCAACGAAGAAAGGAGAAGCAAGACAGAAGAAGAAGAAAGAAAGAAGTCTTCGCAGGCGAAGGAGGAAAACAGAAAGGTTAGAGGTCTTCGCAGGAGAAGAAGAAGAAGGACAAGGGAAGATTGCAAAGAGATCTGAAAGGCAAAGCAGAAGAAGAAAAAGAGAAAGAAAGATCACATTTAAGACGTCTGATACATAAATCAGACGTCTAATTCTATTTTTTTTACATCTTTCTTAAAAACTCTTTGAATCAATTATATTTGCATTTAACAGTTGTATTCTTGGGTTTTACAAAGTACTGAGTTTGCTCCCTGTGTTCGACCTCGGATACTCTAGTTGTTCGAGTAATAAAATTATTTGTTTAAACGTTTTGTCGGTTCTACTACAACGTAATACGCCTTTAAATCCGCACAGAAACGTTGACAACAGTAAGCACAAGAGCCGAAGTCAACCTCTCCTTCAACTCCTGAAAATTCACCTCACAAGCATCTATCTAAGAAAAGGGCATGTCCTTCCGGGTCAACTGAGTCATAGGATGTGCAATCTGTGAGAAACCTCTGATAAACCGCCGGTAGTAACCTACTAGTTCCAAGAAACTATGTATCTCTATCACTGTACATGGCCTCTCCCACCTAAGCACTACCTCTACCTTGGCTAGATCCACAGCCAAGACATCCCTTGAAAACACATGGCCCAAGGAGGTCACCTACCTCAACCAAAACTCACACTTGTTGTATTTGGCATACAGCATACATCATCTCAATGTGTCCAGAACCATCTGCAAGTGCTGTCCGTACTATGCCTGATCCCGTGAGTAAACGAGCACGTTATCAATAAATATCACCAGAAACTGATCCAGATACAGTCCGAACACCCGATTCATCAAATCCGTAAAGGCAGTGGGGGTGTTGGTCAGCCCAAACGGCATGACCAAAAACTCGTAGTGTCCGTACCGGGTGCGGAAAGCTGTCATGGAGACGTCGATCTCCCTGATCCTCAACTGGTGGTAGCCTGATCTCATATCTATCTTGGAGAATTCCGTAGCACCTCACAACGGGTCAAACAGATCATCAATCATCGGCAGTGGATACCTGTTCTTAATGGTGACCCTATTCAGCTGTCTGTAGTCAACATAAAGGTGCAGGGTACCATCCTTCTTCTTCACAAATAACACCGAGGCTCCAAATGGGGATGCACTAGGCCTCACAAAGCCCTTCTCCAATAGGTCCTGCAACTGTGACTTGAGCTCTCGCAGCTCAAGTGGTGCCATCCTGTACGGTGCCGTAGACATGGGGCTGGTCCCCGATACTAGTGAGATCTCAAACTCGATCTCACGCTCAGGTGGTAGTCCTGGCAACTCCTCTGGAAACATGTCGGGGTACTCTCTGACCACTGGAATGCTCTGAAAGTCTGCCACGGGGCTGGGCTCCGCCACTACATAGGCCAGAAAGCCCTCACACCCCTAGCCCTAAAGTCTCATTGCCCATAGTGCAGAAATGCACCTGAACCCTCCGTCCACTAGCTGTCCGTGAAACTCAAAGGAAGGCATCTCTGGTATGGAGAAGACGATCTTCCTCTTAAAATAGTCCACCAAAGCGTGGTAAGCGAACAGCCAATCCATCCCTAAAATCACGCCAAAATCCTCCATCAGTATCACGATCAAGTCACTAGGGAGGTTGTGTCCCCCAACACTAACCTCACAGTCTGTGTAGACCTCCTCAGCTACAAACAGCTAACCACCCAGACCTCTGATCACAAACGGATCCTCTAACAACACGTAGTCTTGTCCCAAACTGACAGCAAGACTCGCAGCAACAAACGAGTGTGTGGCGTCGGAATCAAAAAGGATGTAAACTAATCTGCCGAAAACTATAACCATACTTGCTATCACTGAACCTGATGCCCTGGCGTCTCTGAGTGTTAGGGCGTTGATACGACCATCAGCTCTCGGTGCAGAAGAAGCAGCCACACTCTGCGTCGGACGGGTAGCCGTTGGCCAGTACCCTCCACGCAACTGCTGTCCTCCCCTACGTGCTTGGGAACCATGACCACCTGCTCGGCCTCCAGCGCTCGGTGCGGGGAGCATCTGCTGCGCTCCAATCCTAGACGGGCAGTCCCTCCTGATGTGGCCAGGCTGGCCACACTGGTAGCAGAGGGGGCTTGACTCCCTCCCTCGATAGGTCCCTGCTGACAGCTGGCCCCTGTCGGGGGCCCCCAAAGGCCACTAACGGCCCCACAAAACGAGACGGCTCTCCTGCAGTGAGTACTCTTGCTAGTAGGGCCTCTTATGTCCACTATCGAAGTCTCATGCGTCCAGGTTGGTCTCCTCGTACATCATAGCTGCCTCCACCATTCTCGAGAAGGTGGGCAGCTTCAGGGGTTTAACATACCCCCGAATGGCAGATCGGAGCCCCTCAGTGAACCTCCACAGGTGCTCCTCCTCAGTAGCCACAGTTGTCGCAGCAAAATGTGACAGCTCCAGGAAGCACGTGCGGTACGCGCTAACAGTCATCGTCCCCTGGCAGAGAGTGTGGAACTCCCACCTCCTCTGATCCTGCCACGTCTGCAGGAAGTACTGCTCGCAGAAGAGGGTCACAAACTGGTCCCACATCGGCTCTGCCCTCTCCTAGCCTCTAACTACCCTCCACCACCTATGTGCCCCACTCTCCAGCTGATACGTGGCAAAGGCCACACGGCACTCCGTAGGGGGTGAAGGGTGTCAAACACCTTCTTGATCTGCTTCAGCTAGTCCTCTGCCTCAGACGGGTCCTCATCCTCCTTGAAAGAGGGGGGCTTCAGCTTCCAAAACTGTCCAAAAAGCTCGTAGTGCAGCTGTAGTGGGGGAACGGGCACGCCTCCAGGCAGGAAGGGCTCGTGCTCAAAAGTGTCAAAGTGCGATGGGGGCGGTGGAGGACCACCCCCTCCCCCTTGTCCAAGGCTGCGTCGGTCTCTCGACCCCACAGAGGACTCCCCTTCCATGTCCCTTGGAAGAGGCGCTCGTGGAGGCAGGTGGAGCACCTCTCGTACTATATCTCATATCAACTGAGCAAGGTCTTGTGCCTGAATGCCCAGGAGAAGTGGCTGGTCAACTGATACCTCGGGCCTGACACGTCTGCCCCTCCGACCTCGTCCACGGTCGCATCCGCAGCCCGCCTCAAGGACTCCACGTCGAGGCATCTCCTGCAAGGAGACGCGGAAAACAGAACAAAAAGAAGTCAACTCTAACGGACTTCAGCAAAAGAACTCAGAACAGATGTCAAACGATACGTTATGGTGGTTACTCTAGTTACATGCATGTGAATTGGCTATTCTCAAGCTAGTTGATTCATTTCTCGAGACGACCTTGCTCTGATACCATCTTGTTACGACCCAGTTCCTAAATCTCTACAGGACACGAGATCGACTCGACTCGACTAATCCCAAGACCCAGTCATCCAACAAGAAGTAACCAAAAAGTAGGAAAGTAAACCACATTCACTATGCTAAGTAACTAACAGTAAAAGAGTACAAGCAGTAAAAAAATAAAAGCTGCTAACAGTACATATCACCACCACGACAGTAAAGCGGAAACAAAGTACAGAACATAAACAATAACAAGGGTCTGAACTCACTAACAAAAGAAAGTACATAACAGGAAGACTACTGCTACTGGGCTCTACTGGGCCCAACACCCTCTGCAGCCGGTGACTCGGGCTGCTCAACACCTGGACCTGAAAAGGGTTATAAGTAACAAAGTCAGCGAACGCTGAGTAGAGTGGTAACCAACTAACTAAAGCAATAAAAGCTAACAGGTAAACTATTTATTCCAATTACTTTATTTTACAAGTTACTCATTTTCACCCATTGGTTTATATTTTCAGATCTCTTCCTTGATATCAAATGTTCCTCGTGGGAACGATCTTGATTGCAGTCTTTTCCGAAGAGTAGAAGGCGCACATGGTGCTCTCCTGGCTGGGAGAGTCCCCCGTGGTGATCTTACACCCAGTCAACCACCCTAAG
This sequence comes from Thalassia testudinum, assembly GCA_037157565.1. Classification (NCBI taxonomy): domain Eukaryota; kingdom Viridiplantae; phylum Streptophyta; class Magnoliopsida; order Alismatales; family Hydrocharitaceae; genus Thalassia; species Thalassia testudinum. The sequence goes on along the minus strand of JAZHRO010000062.1, from coordinate 16,331,767 downwards.
GTCACGGACAGATGTAGCGGTGACTACGGCATGTGCGATAAGCGCACGGGTAGCTAACCTGCATTGGCACGCGGTCAGTCATTTCTACTAACGGGTACGCCCAAAGTACAGCACGAAATAGTATATATCCTAGCCCTCTCAGTAACAGGGGTCTAGCCCCTCAGAACCAAATAGGGGTCTCGCCCCTCCACAGTCCGCGCACCCTCGTCTGACTACCCTGGTTTGCCCAGTGGGCCTAACAAGTCGGTGTAGGGTGGCTAGTTGAACCCTGGGCCCCGTGGGGTGGCTAACTCTCCCCGTACACTAGTAGCTCTCCCCGGTATAGTGTACGCGAGGGCCAAGAAGTCGGTGTAGAGTAGCCAATCCTAACCCTGAGTCCCTACCCAAGGGCGTCTAGCTCTGCTCTACACTAAACAAGGGATAGTTGCTCTCCTTGGTACCACGTACTCAAGGGCCAGCACACTTTCCACTCACATTTTCAGATCCATTCCATTTATTCACAGTTGCTATACTCCTAATTCCCCATAGGATTCATGCTCATATTTCTCATGCCATTCCATATCAGGTTTCCTCATTCACATTTCCATTCTCAGGTTAAACACATCCAGCTCGTATTTCCATCATTTAACATATACCACAAGTAACAGTTTAACTAGCACAAGCATTTCATATTTCACAGGCAGCTCTTGTTTATTAACAGGCAATTGTTCACATTTCTACTTATTCATTTAAGACTGCAATATCAAACACGCATACAGACAATGCAAGTACTTCTCGTCCCAGGATTCATGCCACATCCTAGGTTTCTGGTTATCCAATTCACATATGCATTCAGGTTTTATAATTAAATTAAGGGAAACCACTCTACCAGACAACCCGGGAGTATTGGGGGCTCGAACGGCAAGCTCATATGCCTCAGCAAGCCCCGAACCCGCAACTGAGCGAAGTCCTATAACAAGGAACATACCACAATGGAACATTCAGAATAGTATAAAAGGCCTTCTAATAAGTAAAGGAACTCACAAGGAAAACACCGATATTTTGTTTGCGTAAAATGGGCCTCAAACGGACCCTAAACAGTCAAAAACATGTCTGCAGACCTAAATTAGACGTCTGGTACAAGGTCCAGACGTCTTAAAAGTAACCAGAAACTTACCTCAGGTTCTGCGTCGACCTCAGACGTCCAGAACCTCTTCTTGACCGTCTGGACCCAGCTCCAGACATCTGACCTCTCCTCCAGACATCTGGGAATGATTCCAGTCGTCTGGTAAGCTATCCAGACATCCGAAACGCATGGGAGGGTGTGTCCTGTGCCTTCCCAAAGCAATTCCTGCACGCGACAAGCAAATGACCTATATTTAGCCACGCAAATCGTAGCTGTGATGCGGTTTACATGGCCGTAACTGCAAGAGGAACGTACCTTCGCAAAGATCTTCTTTCAATCGTCTGGTACCGTCACCAGACGTACAATATGTCGTTTGGATGGCACGCCAAACGTCTGATTCTAGGAAAATCCCAGAACCAGAACCACTTCCTGCTCTCCCTCGCCGCACGCAGCCACAGCCTCGCCTCCTCGCCTGCAGCTCCGGCTACAGCAAGTGTCGGGGACGGCTCCCCCGACACACTCCTCCTCCCGTACGCACCGCTCCGGCCGTGCACCCTCCGGCGAGCTCCCACAAGCTCGCGAGCTCAAGCTCTTCCTCCTCTCCTCACGCCTCCTCTCCTCCTCATCGCTCGCTCTCGCGCTCTCACACCTCTCACTGCAATGGAGAGGAAGGAGGGAAGGTGGCTGGCTGTGGTGAAGCGGGGAAGAAAGGAAGGGGGATAGAGGGGTTTATATAAGAGTGCGTTAGGGTTCGATGGAGGGAAGAGGGAAAGAGAGAGAAGAAGGGTATTATCTGCGTGTAGCCCGCGCGCAGACGCAAAGTCACGTAACAAAATTTCAATTTCCAAACGTCTGGGAAGGGGTCCAGACGTTTGACCAAATGTCTGACCAACAGTCCAGACGTCTTAAAAGGCTCAGGACAGAATGGGTCTTTACAAGGGAACATAAAGAGAGGGGGGTCGTCGGAGACAAGGGAGAGAGGGGGGTCATCGGAGACATTGAGAGGACTTACCTCAAAGGCCTCACATAGGGTGGCAGAGTGAAACTCACCAAAGAGGAATTAGGGCGAGGCAGAGGAGGCCAAGCGTGCCGACGATGCGGCAGACGAGGAGGTCGACAAGGCGAGGAGATCAACAAGGAGGATGATGCTAAGAGAAGCAAGATCGATGTCAACGGTAGCGAAGGGTTTTATGCTTGCCGATGAAGGAGAGGGCAAGGGATTCTGTGGGGAACGAAATTTTCATGGGTGGGAGGGTACGTGAAATTTTTTGTAGCAACAGAGGGTACAGGGGGTAAATGAAAAATATTTGCTTTTGTCGATTTTTATGTGTTGGAATCAAGTGTGCAGGAAGGGAAGGGTGTGTTGGTATTTTTATCTTATTTTAACATTTTATGGGTAGTGAAAGAGTATGATAGGGATAAATTTGACAATATTTTTTTAAAACATTTGCATTGAATTTCTTTCAATGATGTTTAATAAAATAAACTTCAACACAAGTAGAATCTACCTCATTTTTATTATTTTAGTTACATTAATTTATTAATGTCGTCGAAGATAATGACATTAAATTTAATTAAATATCACCTTTAAGTCTTTTAATTAAATTTAATTAGGTACCACCTATCCTAGCAACTCCTCTACGAGGTGAGCTATTATATCTTTACATAGAGACATCAAAGTCTACCATCAGTGCAACACTCATAAAAAAAACTCATGCATCTAGAGGGCTGTTTATTTTATCAACTAGTCTCATCACGGGGTTGAGGTTAAGTGCTAATCCATTGAGAAATTGGGCTTTGCTTTTGGTTATGGCTATCAGAAAGCCTCAACCTTACTTTCAAGCTCATCACCATTGTTCTAACAAATTGTATCCTCTTTCTTGCTCATTCTTTTAGCCCAATATTGTATTGAGAATGAGTTTTTTTTTTTTTTTCTTTCTCCTCTTTCTTTCGTGGAAAGATGTATTGAGAATCAGTTACAAGGGAACTGGGAAGTTTCTATTAATGAAGAGATTTATTTTTCAAGAACTTCAAGGTACTTTTTTTCAAATTACTTTGAGATTATTTTGTCAACAAAAGGCAATACTGAAACTTCTGATTGGAAGATGTGACAAATCCTTTCTCTGTCGGCCCTAATCTTTTGCCATTTTGAATTTTAGACGTTATCCCAAGTGCATCCTACAAGATAAACGTTCATAACCAGAAACTGAAGAAGAAAACAAAAATAGGAAATAGGTCAAACCTGATCACGAGGAGTAAAAAAGAGAACATCTGAAAAACAAGACAAAAAGGAATAGATGGTTGGGCCCTCCCGGTCAGTCTTAACGTTAGGAAGCTGAAAGTGAAGTGGTAAAATAACCAGGAACTGCCATTAGGAGATGCAGGTAAAAGAGACATGATCTCTAGATTCTCTACGGACAATATTCACGTTTCTCTGGCTTAGCCGTTGCTTAGCCACAACTTGGCAGTTTTCATCTCTAAGTTTATCATTGCTATGAGCATTTAAGCACTCCATTTGCAAACAGCATTCTCGTTACGGAAGTTTTTATTTTGGTAACCCAGACCCCTTGCGGGTAACTGGATGGATTAGCATGTTCGTAACATCACCTCCGGGTAAGAGGATACGAACTCGGATACCCACTGTCATAGTCAATGTTGACATCAACTGAGCGAGTCCTGGCAGATACGTAAGTCTACAGCAGCCAGTTAACTATGTTTAATCTTCAACTACTCTGAACAGCCAAGGCACCGAGCTGCGCCAAAATACCATGGGTAATGTAACACTCGGCTAAAAATCTTGCAGCCAAGTGAGACACTGAAAAGAAAATGAGCCATTCATTTCCTTTAGGTAACAAAAAGCATCGACAGTTATGCAATGCAACTAAAACGGATATGAGAAAATCAGAATAGCAGACGAGACGTGAGGCGCGGCCACAGGTGGACAAACTAAACTTGGAAATAGATCGAAAATAATTTTGAACACCCGACCACTTCGAGGAATGAGTCAAACTAAACAGAGCTTTCACTTTCTTTTGATAGTTACTGAGTTTCCTATTCACCCTTTGAAAACCCTCCTACGGTTTGCATGACCTCCGTCCGGCAAGAGCAAAGAGAGAGCCAGGAGCCACATTTTTGCAGGGAGGAATAGAAGCAAATTTCCTTCAAATTCTATTTTCACTTTTAAAATCTTCTACACTTGCATAATTTTTTATGTTGTAAGTGTTTTGTAACGTAAAATCCGGTCTTGAGAACGACTTAAGTTTGCAGGTCTCGTGGGTTCTTTCTTAGAGGTAGAGGCAGATAAGTAGGTAAGCTAATGGATTGATACATGCTCTTGAGTTCCCATCTCCAAGGTAGTGTTTGATTTAGGATTGTGGGATAGATCTAGAATTGTGAAATTTCAATCATAACATGTTTGAGAGAATAAGTATGTGTTCTCTCACATAATTTCAAATTAAGTTCATTCTATCCTTCCAATGGAATTGAATAATCTCGGGAAGATTTCATCTGGAGATTATTATAACGTAAGGTTAAAAGATCCAAATGATACATAAATTACTCAATTCCTACCAACAATCAGTACCAAGAGGACAGAGGCTCCAAACTGTCAAAAAGTAAATTCTATTAAAAGAAAAGGAACAGAAAAAAACATCCATAGATATTTTATTTGTTTATTTTATTCTATAAGAATAAAAAAGAAAAACATTCATGTATCCCGTGCGGAGCGAAGTGGTTTGATCTTTTCTAGCCTTCCCTTAGATACTTTATTTGTTTATTAGTCAACTGAACCCGACCCAATTAGGAGACTTGCTCATAGCGTGAATACCATCCAACTTCGAAAATTACAAAGTAGGTGATCCGCTAAATAGCAGACCGTCGCATGCTTTTAAGGATACGGTTGTTCCGGGTATACTCCGTCCTTTCTAGGAAGCTTCCAGTGCCAATTGTGGGCATCGTCCTTCGTGATTTTTTTAAAAAAGGGACCGTCCTTTGTGAAGTTAATAATGTGCACCATCTGCTGTACGTAACCGAATGCATTACTGCATTGCAGGGAGGATACCTCAATCTTTTCAAATATTTCATCCAAGTCCCAGGAATGTTGCTCGTCGATAAACCCTATACCATATGGCCAAAACCACCTTGCATGTTGCAAATGCGTGCGACAGCTTGAAGCGCAGATCCAACCATCAGCTTCAAGCCTAACTAATGCCGAGGTCTCTATGTGCAGAAAGCCGACATAGGAAATTAATGATCGACTGGGGAGCTCTACAGCAAAAATGGTCGGAAAAGCAAAGAAGGAAATTTACAACGCAAGGACAGCAATACATTGGTTAATTATGTAGTTCCGTCGGCTTGACGTACATCAGGGACGAGTGATGCCCTCGAACTTTCACTGTATGATTCTCTTTTGTGGTTTTCAACTCAAAAAAATAGAATGCCCTCCTCTTCCCAATGTCGTCGCCTCACGTCACCGTGGTTCCCGTGCTACAGTACTGCTGCAGGTGGGTGACTCCCCGGTCACTCTTTTAGCGGTAGGTTGGAGTAGGTGGCCTTTGCACTTTTCAAGAGGGGGTTTGGGTTGCAAGGCCTGGCTGCTTTCTTGATTGACCTTTCCTTCCCCCCATTCGTTTCCTCCACTTTTTGAGTCTTGGCTATGCGAGCTATAAGCATGTATTGTTGTTGTCATGCTTCATTCCTCCTTGTCTCTAGTGACTATCGCTTGGCTTGTTCTTACAAATCGGTTTCCGAATCCTTACAGGATATGAGAATCGGATCGACTCGACTGATCCCAAGACCCAGCCGTCCAACGAGAAAGTAACCAAAAAATAGTAAAATAAATCACATTCACCATGCAAGTAACTAACAGTAACAAAAGTACAATAGTAAAGAAAGAACTACTACAGTACATACCACCACAATAGTACAGAATTAAAAATAGATACCGAAATATGAAATTTACAATAAAAGAATACAAAAGTGTAACAAAATACTCATTACTACAGGAATGGGTACAACACCAGTACAACTACTAAGCTCTACTAGGCCCAGCACCCTCCGCAGCCATAAGCTCTGGCTGCTGAACACCTGATCCAGAAAAAGGTGGTAAGTACGACACGTCAGCGAAATGCTGAGTATAGTGGCAACCAACTAGCTAAGAAAGACAGTAAAGGTGGACAAGTAGCTTTTGTTTTTAATTTCTTTCTTTATTTATCCATTTACTCTTTCTTAGTTTATTTCTTAGGTCTTTCTCTTGATCTCGAATATTCCTCGTGGGAACGATCCTGATTGCAGTCTTTTCAGAAAAGTAGAAGTAACACGTGGTGCTCTCCTAGCCGGGAGAGTCCCCTGTGGTGGTCCTACCCTCAGTCAACCACCCCAAGGTCGCTGATAGACGTAACAGTGACTACGGCACGCGCAATAAACGCTCGGGTAGCTACCCCGCACTGTCACACGGTCAATCATTTCCGTTAACAGGTGCACCCAAAGCATAGCACGCAACCAGTATAGGGCAGAGCCCTCTCAGTAACAGGGGTCCAGCCACTCTACAATAACCAAACAGGGGTCTTGCCCCTCCACAGTCCGCGCACCCTCGCCTGACTACCCTGGTTTGCCCAGTGGGCCTAACAAGTCAGTGTGGGACAGCTAGTTGAACCTCGGGCCCCGTGGGGTGGCTAGCTCCCTCCCTACACTAGTAGCTCTCCCCGGTATTGTGTACGCGAGGGCCAAAAGTCAATACAAAGTGGTCAGACCAAATCCCGGGTCCCTAGGGCGGCTGGCTCCGCTCTGCACTATGAGGTAACATGTGCTTCCCTTGGTATTACGTACCCAAGAGATAACACACTTTCACATTCACTTTTTCAGTTCCATTCTATTTATTCCAAGAGCTCTACTCCTAATTTCCCGTAGGGTTCATGCTCATGTTTCTCAGGCCACGTCATACTAGGTTTCATCATTTCAGTTTAATTCGCATATAGCACGTGTTTCCAACATTTAATCTTTCTTTTCCAATTTACATACAAGCAGCTCGAATTTAGTTTCCAAACTACAGGAATTACATGTACCAGTTACTAGCAACAGTACTCTATATTTCACAGGCAGCTGTTATCCAATTACAGGCAATTATTATTATTCTACCTACTCATCCAAGACTGCAATTCAAGCATTCAATACAATCGTTCCAGTGTTTCTAGTCGTAGGATTCATGCCATACCCTAGGATCTATCATTCAATCTAGTGTTTCTGGTCCTAGGATTCATGCCATAACCTAGGATCTATCATTTATTCCAGATATGCAGTTAAGTTTGTAATTAACTAAGGGAAGCCACTCTACCCGCAAAATCGGGAGTAATGGGGGCGTGATCGGCACGTCCACGTGCCTCCACAACCCCCAAATCCGCAATAGAACGAGGTCCTAACACAAGGATCAATCACAAGGAACCACTCAGAACAGAATAAAAGTATTTCAAACAAGTAGAGGAACTTATTCTGAGAAGAACAGAATCTTAAATGCAGAAATCGGACCTCGAACGGACCCTAAACGGGTCAAAAACAACAACTCTGACTCAAATCAGACGTTTGGAACATCTTTCAGATGTCTTAAAAAGGGGTCCAGGTCATACCTCACACTACGCTGCTCCTCAAACGTCCAGAGATCCTGCTGAACCGTCTGGACCAAGTTCCAGACGTCCGACCACCTCTCCGGATGTCTGGAGACACTCTCCGCCATCTGGTGACTCACCCAGACGTCTGAATCGTGTGGGAGGACGTGTCCCGTGCCTTCCCGAAGCGAATCCTGTACGCGTATGCAAAAATCCCTCAGCAAGGCACACGACAGAGCTTCGGCGGAACGGCCTGCATGGCTGTATCCGTAGAAGGAAACATAGGAGGAAATACGTACCTTTCAATCGTCTGGAGCTCCCTCCAGACATCGTCCACGTCGTCTGGATGTAGGTCCATACGTCTGATTCTGGGAAAAATCCCAGAATCAGAACCTCCATCTTCTTCCCGTTGCGTGCGACCGTGCCGCTCTCGTCCGCCCGCTGCTCTAGCTGCAGTAGCGTCAGGGAGGACTTCCCTGACACAACACTTCGCCTTGCGCACGTCGGCCGGCCTCGAGCTGCTCTAGCGAGCTCTCTTCTCTCACGGCTCGCACGCTCTCTCCTCTTCTCTCTCGCTGCACCTCTCCTCTCCACCGCTGCACTCGGCCGCAACTGCTGCTCGCTCTCACCCTCGCTGAAGGAAGATGGGGGATGGATGGATGTCGGGTGGCGAACAAGGGAGAGGGAAGGGGATATTTGTTGGCGTGGGGGAAAGGCTTCTACAGGTCAGCGAGGGGAGAGAAAGAGAAGAGGGCAGTGGGGTTTCAGTCTACATGCGACACGCGCGCAGACTCGCGATCGTACGTACGCAAAAATTATTTTCCAGACATCTGGGAGGGTATCCAGACGTCTGACCAGACGTCTGGACCAACTCCCAGACGTCTTAAAGTGTTTTGATGTCACGGGGCTTAACACTTGCTGGAGGGTAGACGCTTTTTCTTCTGTTGGCCTTTATCCAGGGTTGGAAGATGGGGCACATTGTCCCTTCTCACCTCCTCTCTCCTTAACATAAAGGGGGAGGGGCGGGTGTGGGTGGGTTGTGTGTTGTTGTCTTCTTCGACTTAGTGGGGGCCTATAGGGGATGCTACCCTTACGGTATGTCTACCTTACTATTTAGGCAGATGGTCGTCAGCTATTACCTCAGCCTCTTCACACATAGACCTTTGGCCAGCCATGGGGGCGTCAATTGAGAATCCCAAGGCTTAGGGTATGGCTGGCACCACATTCTCTTAAGCTGGGTATCTTGTGGGTCATGTTGCATTTAATGCGAATCAGAATGTTGGATGGTTAATTTTTGTGAGTTTTCACCTGTCACGTCTTATAAATGGGGAACGGGTGGGAGCGTTTCCACTCACTCACCTCTGATTTGGGTGCACCTCCATTGGTTATTTCTTGTGAGCTCTCCAAGTGCAATTGTTGTGGCTAGCAATAGTAGCGCAACTTTACTGATGCGAGATATGTCCTCGATTAATCGAGATAAGGGGGCTTCTCCTCAAGGTGGGTAAGCAAAGTCACTCTCTCTCTACAATTTTCAATCTTCTTTTGATTAGGGTGGGGGATATAAGGTGGCTCCTTAAGCAACATGGGCTAGGTGGGGTTGGTTACTTTGTAGGCTGGGTGGGGTTGGTTACTTTGTGGCAAGTGATCAAGCACAATTATGCTCGCATGGTTCAAGCGATAGCTTAGAATACTCCTTTGAGAATGCTCTTCACCTTCCCTTGAACCCTTTTGTGGAATCTTTCCTTTCTCATTACAACCACGACCCATCCCAGTTAAGCCTAAACTGTTGGCTTGTGCTTTATGCCATCATAGTTGTTTGTTTGAATCTTGGGGTGGTGCCTTCCCTAGACCTCTTTCACCAATTGTACGAGCTCTTTCCTCAAAAGGTGAAGAGGGGGAGTCCTCCCACCAGGATGTACACCCTACAACCTCGACGACAAGGGCTCTACCTTGTGCACTTGTTGAATAGCCTTAAATGGTAGGACCTGCATTTTTTTCCTTGTGAACAATAGGGCATCCCTCTATGTTTTGAATTGTTGGCAAGGTTCGCTCGGGTGGGATGTTTGCCCGGCCATGGTCCCCATTTAGTGAACGACCTGACTACTATGGAAGGTTTGGTGTCTTGAATCACCTAGAACTGGCGCAAACAAATGGCTGGAAGATCCTTTCTCGAAAAGGGGAGAACTATCTAGATGACAGTAAGTTACTATGCATGCCTAGACTTAGCTTGGTTGCACTAATCTAACTTCCTCTTGTTTGTGGCATCCTTCCTTTCCTTGAAGACCGTGGGTCCGAAGGAGTCAAAGAAGAAAACGAGAGGTGTCAATTCTTCCATGGATGACGAGGAGCCACCGCTTAAAAGAAAAACTAGAGGGTGCGCTCGCTCTTACGTTGTTGTAGTCGAGGATAGTGAGGTAGGTGAGGGAGTGCATGCCTCTGTGAGTGAAGCTCCCAGGGCTTTTGTTGGAGCAACTGTGGCCTCCAACTCACTTAGTCCTGCGCTGATGGTGAGGAGCAAGATGGGTCCTATCAGGGATCCTCCCAAGGGGGAGGTTCGATCATTGTACTCGACTCAGCCAAACTTATAGGATTCGTAGGGTTGGGCTCTTGCTACTGGGGTGATTGCCCCCTTTTGTCATGGGGCAACTGAGCTTCACGTTCTATGTCAATCGGTGGTTTCACCGGGAGGTTCCTCGCCACCTCTTGTTCATGGGATGTCCCTGGGGAAGGGGATATTGTGCCCTTGCGATCTAAATGGACTCTATCAATCCTTCCCTCCCCCTTGCCATTTGGCGGGGAGGCTCTCAAGTCACACATATTTTGCAAGGAGCGAGAGTATGATATCCTCCGTACATTTAACAATGAGGCGGAGTTGGCCTAGGTGGTTAAGGTTCTCGAGAAGGCGTTGGAATTGTAGGAGCAAGCTCGTGGCATGTTGATTCACCATGCAAAGCTCTAGAGGTCCCTCTCTAGTAGGAGAATAAAGTGCTGACATTGTTGTTTTCCAATGTGGAATGGGTAGCTCTTCCTCAGCTGTCGACCCATATGTGGAACATCTACTGCAACCACCTTAGGTGGTGGGTTTTTGGGCCTCAACCTCCTTTCCTTTGAGCATTGCTTGCCCCTCTCTGATTGCATTTTCTCTATAGGTTGAGGAGATTGGCTAGGACATTTTGTATGGCGATGTTCTATCCCAAATCCTGCCTATTGATTTTGGGTGAGGTTCTTCACCTAACATCGGGGATTTTATTAGCCTTAGACTTGGATCTCAAGAACTTTTTATGATTCTTCAACCTAACTAATGTTTGAATTGAATTTGAATCTTAAGCATCTAGCATGTGTAAAGAAATGACTCATTAATTGGGCAACCATATTGAACTCTAAGACCTCATTTGAGAGAAGTTTAAAGTTAAAGACCAGTTACACTTTAAGAAGTATTAAGGGAGGTGTAAGTGGAAGGTTAAGAAAATGGATGGTAAATTTGAATGTGATAATTATGCTGATATATTGTAAAATATAATAAAAATAATGGATGATTTTTATTGAGACATGAGCGGTAGTTATTTATAATGATTGTGATATAACATAAATTACATGGATATTACAATGTAGATTATTTTGTGGGATATGTAGAAAATGTGATCGACATTTTACAATTTAAATATGGATGTAGAAATTTCATACAGGGAAAATTTCTTGTATGTGATACCATCGAAGTGTTGTAATGGGAAAATTACTACCCAATGAGAGAAGTGAATTATTTTAAAAATTGTACTTACTATCCAATGGAAAATGTAAATTAAATTATATGTGATTCGGATGGAGTTAGGTCATGTGAACATTTAAAATTGCCACCCGACGTCCACTGGAATTATCCTTTACATGTGCTTTCGATAGAGTAAGGTTTTGGGGAATTTAGTTTGGATTGCGTAATTCCATTTCGTATCGAATGGGTAGGGGAAATTGTTCCTTATGTTTGAGTAAGGTCTAGCAAAAATTCCCAGTTGCTACCCAGTGGTGATATTAATTTATTTATATGGGATATGGTTGGAGTTTCGTACTGTGACGACTGCATATAGTACCTAGTGATATGAATTTCATTTCCAGTCAAATATTACAAATGATAATATATAAGTGATACGATGGAATACGAAATGTCATGTCGACAGGTATGGAATAAATTGGACCCAACTAATTGACAATCATGCCAAGTAAGCTATATTGTGGGAAGCATCGTCGAACTTTCCAGCGGTGACGCTCCCCAACCTATTTAGCAAATAAATTCGTTAAATGATAGGAAAGTAAGTGTACATTACAAATAATGCCATCACTTGTAAATACACTCACATGTATTCTTTATTGGGATCAACATGCACGTACTGTTATCCCAAAATCATTTAACGACACCTTTCAACTCCTTGATTAGTCGGTATGTGTCACAATAACGTTTCCAACATTTATACAACCATCTCATAGGAGTGTAATGGTCGATTTGTTTATCAAATTCCGGGTACGTTATTTGCCAGGCAACATGACTAAAGTGTCTGCCGTGATAGTGACCCTCCTGCCTTCTCCTTAACATAGAAGGGGGGGAGGGGGAACCTACTGTTGGTCAATTGAGAGGATGCAGTCCATTTATAGACTTCTTAATTAGCTACAGTAAATTTTAAATCTCAAATAACAGTTCAATTTTGATTAACAATTGAGTCACATACATTTATCTATAATAAAATAATGGATCGACATAATAAGAGTTATGTGAAAGCTTTGCGTATTCTTATTTCGACGTTAAGTGTAGGAAACTTTGATCGAATTGAATGATATAACTTTACAATCGTATCAAAGGTAAAAGACAAATATCGTTTGCATTTCACCATGTACACTTCAGTATCAACTTGGTAAACTTTTCTTCTTCGTAGACATTATATCGTAACATGCACACGACCACACATTGTAATAATGGAAAATCGATGTCACCAAGAGACATGCATGTAATTGCAGATAATTGCACAGGGATGAATATATGCGTAATAAAAATAAAGTTGCACATATCATGGGAAGAAGAAATGATAAAATATAGCAAATTAGGATAAAATATAGCAACCCATACATCCACACAATCTAACAAAGTTTATCAAAGGACGTGAACATTCACAAAATATTACATGGAATAGAGAGTGGTAATCATACTACATATAAGTACTGTCAAGAAGTACAAACCAACACATCCAAGCAGAAAAGTTCCATATAGATATTAGCAACAAGTATGCACCAACCCATCAAGCAAGAAGATGGGAAATCTGCCACGTCTGAATGCATGCCTACATGTGAATTGGTAAGACGTCATGCATCGTATCGAATTGAGGAAAGGATGCCTCTCTCAACCAACGAAACTTAAGAGATCAAGCAATCTTAGTGCGTAGGGTGACTAGTTTGTCAGAGTTTATGTCTCAAATCCATCCATAAAAAAACACCTTCTTCGATATAAAGCGATATACGTCTTTCAACCTTTTTCACCTTTTTGGGAGGACATGTCAATGTATGGGTCTACCGTATTCATGACTATACTTATCCAATATGGTCATACATGCATTACACGTAAGTGTGTAATGCATATACTCCATCTAAAACTCTCCTCCTAATCACATCAATCAAGATAAGATCGTTTGCAATGCTAAAATGGAAGGTCATCCTAATGAATACATTATTCATAATTTTCATTAGTGAAGATATGAGATGATTATATAAAGTCTCACCGTATATGAGAAATCATGGATGATATTATAAACAAAGTACCACTAAGAACATAATTGAACAAAGTGTAATCACCTGCACTTAAAAATTTTATCATAAATCGTCAATTGCAATTCAGCAATCATAGTTATGCCGTCGTGAAGGTCGTCCTACACCACCCAACCACACGATCATTCTCACAGTAGACACATTAATCCTTTTGACATTCGCTACAAATGATTCATTTCTTCCGTTATAAGATAGTGTTTGTCACGAGCTAATATTGCAAAACCAGTGGAATTTAACCACTGTCGAGGAAATTGAAAAGTTCGTCACATAAAAATCCTAAGTATATCCATCAGCAACACAAGTGTTAAGAGTTTAATGTGGAAAATTAAATTGGTCGACATAGGCGTCATCTGAGTGACTTGTTGGTAGGTGTCAATGATCTTCTCTATTAGATACTTATTCCTGCGGGTTTCGTTCTATCATCCTTTACCTTGTAGGAACAACTCCTCCTTGGGGAACCTACCCAATAGAAAAAGTCACAGTCACCCATCCTACATGTATAAAATTGTGATTCCTTTCTCCAACACTCTGTGATGTTTGCACCACAAAGGGGAGGTCACAATAGCGTAAAGGGAGTTTGTTCTACGTCGACCCACGAGAGGAACTAGCCATGATATTCTACATTATCTCATTAAAAGAAAAACTTTCAATTTACAATGTAACATGCCTCTTATGACAATGGATATTGAAACCCTCGATATGATTAAAAGAAATATTAGTCTAGTTAGGTCCTAATTGGAAATGAAGCTTAAGGACACCATATACGATATACAGATGGTAAACAACTTCATTTTCCAATTGTCATTGTAAAAGGAGGTCATTTCTTGATGAAAGTATCCCAAACAACCACGAACGGCAATTTAAATATTACATGGCAAATGTCGAAACACTCACTACAAGTTAAGCATTCCATCAACAACCAAGTGTGTTAGAAATGAGTAGGAAGCTTAAATGAAGTAAATCTTAAACATTGCAATTATCAACCAACGACCATTAATGAGATGGAGTTGACAAATATGTTCAACCTTCTGCATATTATCCATAATTTACCGCACAAGTCCAAATTGAGGGTATCATCGCCTACATAATCAACAATACCTACAATCGATCTTCTAAAGGAAAAACCATCTTTTAAAAGAATTGATTTCAATTAATGGTTCTTGAAAGGCATACGCAATGATATCTACATTATTCCATGCATCCTCTTCAACATTTAGAATAAGCAAGTCTACTTCATCATCCCACCTCTATCTTGTTACAACAATTACCCCATGATGAAATAATAAATATTACTAAGTTTCTCCGAAAATTCTCCACCTCCTTGCATTGCAAGTTCACACCAAACTCTATTTTGAAATCAACGGTGGCTAATAATGCTTCTACCTTAAATGAGAACCCAACTAAATCACCTTGTAAAGTCCTCGTCAATAACGCTTTCGATAGGAATATTTCTTTATTTTTCAAAAATGAGTGATCCGTCATCGATGTGAACTATCGACAGGGTTAATACGATAACTCCTGGTTGATAATTATTAAATTTTTTGTTAGTAAAGTTACGAAGATTGCGTTGTGTCATTCACACTTGAAGATTAAACATAATTATTGTAAGCAAAATTGTACATCGTAATCCCTCGTTATGTTGTCTGATAATAAGAGATCATGACTTCCTAGCTACACATATATGAATGCACAATTACAATGAAAGTGACGTACGGACATTATATATAATCCTATGTTATAATATCTTAACACTGATGTTGTTCGCACATGGCAAGTGTTATTTCATCACAATACGTCCTACTATGGGTTTCGCTTAGAATGTATTTTAAAAACTCACATGGTAATATAGGTGAACAAAATGAATCAAATATTTAAAAATTATAATTTGAATTTAATCAGAATATTCAAAGTCAACTTTGGGAGTGCGAAATCATATAAAATAATCACTACCATAATGATTTCTTTTCTGATGATTTTAGTGACATATAAATAATTCTAAGAAAATAAAATAGATCACTGATATACTTAAATTGTTTAGAATAGAAATTATATGCACCGAAAGATATATTTATTTTAAAGTTCAATAAAAAGTTATTAATCAATGATAATCATATATGTATTAGATTACGCACAAATGAGTTTTGATAAAAATTTTTGATAAGTTATTGCAATAAAATCTACTTAGATTAGACTGAAGAATAATTAAGATTTTCATATTCATCTTGCATTGTCACGATTAGATCCCTACAGCTTTCAATTAGGTCCTTAGGAATTCTTTCAAATTGATCCTTTTCTTGCAGAAAGGTCCTTGCACCTTTTTTTCAAAGGAGGACGTCTCCTTCTCCTTCGCTGCTCCTCCGATGGAGCTCGCTGGCGAGTGGTCGGAACAGGGCTAGCGTGGCCGGCTTGCTCCGGTGAAGGGCGAAGGAGTATCACCAGTGTATGGTTAACCAGACAGTGGTATCTTCGTGTTGGATTGATGCTTGGAGAAGGGTCGGCGACGGCGTGGTCGAGGTTAGCTCCGGCAAGGGCCCAGCACATGAAGCACGGCCTTACGGCCTAGATAAAATACGGGGGAAGCTCCAACGTGTCACGGCGAAGAGAACCCCTCTAGAGATTGGGTGTGATGGCCAATGGGTGAGATTCGCGAAGAAGCTTGCTCACCGTTAACGATGGTGGGTTAGGTGAAGGGGGAGGAGTCGAGGGATGAAGCTCTAAAGCTCCAAATATATTCTACCTACCTAGAGGAACAAAAGCCCTATAACTATTGGATGAAAGGAGGAAGGAGATGACCTACTGGTGAAGACTTTCAATGGAGAGATTGGAGACGAAATCGAAGCGGAGGAGGTAGGAAGCTCTGAAACTTTGCGTGAAGCTTCGCGCAAGGAACGAGTGGAAGCCCTCTCTCAATTTCGATGAGAGAGCGACGGACGAGGTGGTCGAAGAAGCTTTGAGGTCCTTCAATGCCTATGTGTGTAGGAAGAAGAGGAGGACAGCGCGTGCAATTTCGAGACATCACAACTCAGGAGGAGTTCGCGATCATATGTAGCCTTAGTCTAGAGTGATTGGCGGCCAAAGGTTGCTGCCGTTCTCGCAACTACTAGGTTTGTTTTGACCAAGGGTAGCAGGAGGTAGAGGCAGCCTACATTGATGAAACCATCGCCGTTGGGTGACGTCGAGGGGAAGATTTCTCCTTAAGCTGCTGAGGTCCACCAAGGACTGAAGCAGTGAGAATCTGTGAGTAAAACTCGCCATTCTAATACCATTGTTGCCAAGAAGGTCGATGTTTGCACAGCAAAAATACACCAGTAAATATGTCATCTTATGCTATTTCTTAGCACTGCCATTGCATCTTATATAGTTGTAATTGCATTTGTAAATAGACGCCTGCATGCATTTATAAAGAGGGGAGGAGAGTGTGAATAATTGGTCATCTATTAATTAACATCTTCCTTAAGTGTGGCATTGCAATTTCACCCTTTTTCATATTTTTATTATTTTGAATTTTCCTCTCTCGTGCGACTGCAAGGCATGGTGTGTGCGCGCCTCTCCTCCTGCCAATAGCATGGCAGGGTGTGAGCACCTCTCTACCTGCCAGCAGCATGGTTGAGGCATGCCCTCTCCTCTTTAAATCTCCTTGCTCTCTCCCTTGCGGGGGCAGACACTTTCATATCACCGTCACCCTGAGACAGTCGTAGGTCAACCTCCTCCCCTCTCCCTCTCCATACACAGTACCTCTTCTCACAAGCTAAGAAGAGGCACACCGTGCGTAGGAGAAAACCCACAGTGGTCTGAGACCACCACTGTGAGCTCCACCACCGCCCAGCTCTTTCATGAGCAAGTGGGCATGGTGGATTCGCCTTTTGTTTCACTGTCGTTCGTCTTCTCCGCCATTAGCCAGAACTTCAAGCTCTCAAGCTCCAACAGCACAGCACGCCTGCCTGCAGACTCCGTCAGTCACCGCGCGCTCACCTGCAAGCCATGCACAGCCTTTTTCTGAGCACACAGGCGCTCCACAATGCGCTCGCACACGCAAAACCGCCTCCACCCGGTCACTGCTCCTCGCGGCACTATAGCGCACTATTCACGCCTCTCTGTGCGACACTATAGCCACCGGCTCGTTTCTCACTTAGTCGGTGGCTCTGCGCTCTCTCTCCTCGGTGTTACCCGCTCCAACCGGTCTCCCAACGCCCGCGCCTCACCCGCCCGCAGCGTTGTGCGCTGCGCCTCGCCCGCCCTCGCCCGCTCGCGCACGAAGAGAGCGCTGCACTTCACTACGCACTGTACGCGCACTCTCTCTCCTGCGCCCGCACACCCTTGCGCATCAGACGTCAGGGCAACGCGGCAGACGACTTATCTGCTGCGCTCCCCTCCTCCTCCAGCATACACACACACTCACTTGTACACACACACACTCGTACACTCACACACACACTCGTACACTCACACATACACACACACATATATATATATATCCACTCACATATATACATAAATATATATACATATTTATATATATATACAAATAATATATATACATATATATATATATACATATCTATATACATATACAACTATATATATACATATATAGGTATAGATATATACATATATATATTTACATATACATCCACCTACCCAAAACCATCTATATATACCTCACAACCACCACCATACTCCTGTGCACTCGTCCCTCCACTGCGCATCATAGCGTGGGAATATTCGCACCAGTTGCTGATATTCCCTGATATCCGTGCAAAGCAAGCGCTTCCACACACACTCCCACACATCCACTACACACTTCACGCAACACTCAGTCTTGTTAGGTTGCGTATTGCTAGACGTAGACCAACTTGACACCGTGCTACATTCCATTTCCACTTTCACCTCCACCCCTATATATATAATATATAACTATATACACATATATATATTCTGTATCTACTATATATCTATACATATATATATTAAGCTAAATATTTCTTTCTTTCCTAGCAACTTACTCTATTTTCATTTATCGTTTATTTCTTACTATTAAAAAGACAAAGAAAAAGTAAAAGAGAAAAGATAATTCTTGTCTTGCAGGAACTTGATCTTGTGAATAACATGATCGATTTTTGGAGACCCCTAATTGGCTACAAGCCAAGAACCATTTGGCTCAAGGCCAAGGACTTGATTTTTGAGGGTGTACCTTAAGAACAACATTATCACCAACAAAAATCTTAAAAATAGAAAAAAAATCAAAAACATAATAAACGCAAGAAAGAGATACATTTTAGGAAAGGTGTAGAAACTCCTTGATCTTTAAATTCCTACCTCCCTGAGATCGACCCTGGGCCTAAAAGTGACCAAGATAAAATCAAGTAGGCCAGGTTAAAAATGTTGTGAAGCTGGTTAGACTCGATTTAGGATAACTCACTATACTAATTTCAACGATAATATCAATATATTAACAAAACCTATTCGAGTCGCACCACACTTTTCTGGCGCCATTGCTAGGGAGGCGCTATTTAGAGTAAGTTTCTCATTCCTTTGATTTTCTCTTCTCACACCCTTCTCTTCACGGGTGTTTTATTTGCTTGTGTGCAGGTAAACCGGTTGCAAGGAGACAAACAAAGAAGTCGAAGACGTGAGCAAATCTAAGGTAGGTGCGAGAGCGTGAAGTCACCGGTGCCGCATTAGAGCTTCACCCACGTTACTGAAGAGGTAGGTGTCTCCCTCTTAGTAACTTAGGTTATCTGGACACTTAAAAAAAAACAAAGAAAAAAAAACTTAAAAAACTTCTTGGGAATTTCTTGGGGCAAGTGGATTAAAACCACTTGTTGATTGTTTGCTATCACCTCCACCGCCCCTTGATTTCCCGCAAACTTCGCATAGCGAAAATCCAAGAATCTTTATTCTTGGATCTTTCGTTGTGTGAAGTGTTATTTGAGGCAAGATAAAATTGATTGATTGTCATCCTTTCTTGCCTCATTTATTCACATCCTGGGATCACATTTTTGGTGAGGAAACTTGGAATTGAGTTGATTCCAACCCTGCCAAGACTTTTCAATTACCTTAGATTTGATCCTGAATATTTCAACGCCAACATTTTAATTTTCTTTACATCATTTTGTGGTTGAGCCCTGTGTGGAATATCATTTTAGTGATTGGGAGCACTTGAATTGAAGTGCTTTGGCTCCCTTTCACATTGACTTAAAATAGACTCGTGCATCCACACATAGAAATTTCCATCTAGGGAAGCCCATTGCATTTTTAGCATACATTAACTAATTCACATTGAAGAAGGATTTGTTAGGCATAAAAGAAATTTGTGTTTTCTCAAAACCCGGAGATTGGTTGAATTGGTAACTCAATAGATCCTAAAATCCATACTACTTAAGGCTGAAATTTTAAAAGCCATTCACCATCTAAAACTCCAATTCGGGGAGATTTCCCCATTGCATGCTTGATTTACACACTCTTAAAATCAACGTACTTGGGCATTACCCATATACAATGCCCTTCACATTCCTAGAGCACTTGATCCTAAGCCTCTAAGTTAAAACTGGTAGCAACTTGACCCCTGTTAAGGATTGGAGGTCTAACTACCTATGTGTAGCAACTACGTGCTGGTGTGGGTTCCTGCGTGCTATCGGGTGTCTAAAACTGGGGCAAACGGCCTTTCAATCTGGCCCGGTGGTTCCGCGATGCTCTCATTTGGTTCCGTAGGTTGTGATAGTAGGTAACTTAGATCTTTAAGTCTAAGGGCACATTGTAGAGGTTAGGAAACTGATTGCTTTGATTTGTCATCAAGTGTACCCGTACGACATTATTTCTCTCATCCCCTTTTCCTTTCTTATCTCCCCAATTCATCCTGCAGTAGTGCATGTTTGGGAGGAGGTCACAAAACCCTGAATTGTTTGAATTGTCTAATAATTCTAGAAGGATACAAGCTAAATCGTCATCCTCCTCCACAAACATGGCTGCACGCCCACCCCTAAATCCCAAGGGAGGAAACCACCACCCTCAAATCCCACCAGGTGGTGGTGAAGCCGTAGACCCCATAACCCGCCACCAAGCCCAAATGGAAATGTATAATAAGTAGATTGAAGCCATTAGGGAAACCTTGGAGGAAACGCAGAACCCTCCCGAATGAGAGGAGCCTAGGTCTCTTAGCTCTTATCAAAATCCCGCTGCTACAGAGACCATTAAGCAAATTCGGGTCCCCATGGGTGGGGACGATTTTGAATTAAAACCTAATGTCATTGGCCTAATTAACTTTCACTTCCATGGTCTTACAAGTGAAGATCCCTTTCTCAATTTGGAAGACTTAACCCGATTAACTGAAACTATTAAACTAAGAAACATCGGGTTATCAATTGTCCTCATAAAAATGCTCCTGTTTTCGTTTCGGGATAAAGCATCACAATGGTTGCGCACCCTTGGGAGAACCATCCATTCTTGGGAAGAGATGCGAACATCATTTCTCAAGAAATTCCTCCCAATCGAGCGAACCAATGCGCTTCGCCGGGCTATAACTCCTTTCACGCAACAAAATGGTGAGCAGTTTCATGAAGCTTGGGAAAGGTATAATGACCTCCTCAGGAAATGTCCACACCATGGTCTGCCTAAGTGGCATGTAGCCGAGATCTTTTATTATGGGCTAAATGAAACTTTGAAGCAGATTGCAGACGCTTCCTGCAAAGGAAATTTAATGAATAAAGACGAGAATGGAGCATTTGAATTATTTGAGAACATGAGTGAAAACTCAATGAAAAATACCTCCGTTGTCGCCTTTAATCGTACCAGCCTACCCCGCAATGTTCACGAAGTTGACATGGGACTCTCCCATTCATCCACAAATCTTAACCTTATTGCACAAAAATTGACTGAAGTCTCCGTCATGCACAAGAAGTTGGACGAGCTTCTGGCCATTCCCGCCCGCTCTACGGCAAGCACCTCTACCTCATCACTCCGTCACAACCCTAATCCTTCCAATGCCAGGCTTACTCCTAAAGACCCTGTAAGGCCGTCCTTACCGAGTATCGCACCGAGCAATTCGGTAACTCTTGTGGACCTGGCTTCTGCAAGCCAGTATTTCAACACGAAGGACCAAGCCTCCGTGTGCTCAAATGCATATATTCATGCGGACTCATCTTCTGGCTTAGAAGACGCTTGCACCCTGGGGAACAACCCGTTCTCCGCTACTTATAACCCAGGGTGGCAAAATCACACTAACTTCACATGGTTTAGTAACCCGCAGCGCCAAAACCCCGCGGGTGGGCCAATGCGACCGTCCACACCCGTCATCCCAAGGGTCCAGTCTAATCCGCTGGTGGCGCAACAGAATGCTGAGATCAGTCAACTATGCATGACGACTCGATCTCAGGGTACTCTTCCAGCCCAACCTGTTCCTAACTTGCGAAATTTTGCACCCCGTGGTCCTCAACCACAGGTACGACCTTCTCAGGGGCAGGTTCATCAGATTCTATAAGCTCCGAGCATTCCACCAGGATTTTAGGCTAATCCCACAGCAACACATCACCCTTATGTCCCTATTGCAAACCCTCCTCCGCCTTATGATCCCACTGGATCGGCGACTTCCAATGCGATTACTACGAGGAGCGGTAAGCGAACCATCGATTCGCCTCGACCTAATCCTGGCCCATCTTTTTCATCACCCTCTCATTCGAGACGTGCACCGCATTCTCGTGAGGACGATACACCCAAACTAGTGCCAGAATCAGTCCCATTCCCTGAGGCTCTACTGAGGGAGCCAAAAGGCAAGAAAAAGGATACACATGCTTTTGATAACCTACGTAATTTATTCAGGAATGTTGAAATCAAAGTACCCTTGTTGGAGGCTATCGACCATATACCAACTGTAGCCTAATTTTTCAAAGACTACACTACACCCAGGCAATAGTCAAAGAAAACAAAGAATCTGATGCTCCTCTCGCCTCATGCGAGTTGTGTTATACTATCAAATCTACCATCGAAGCAAAAAGATCCGAGCACACCGCTTATTTCTTGTAGCATCCAAGGCTACATTTTAACCGTGCTCTGCTTGATTTAGGATCTTCCATCAATCTTATACCAACCATCATGCTCGAGAAATTTGCCTTAGGAAATCTGAAACCCACCCCTGTCACGTTGCAGTTGGCAAATCATTCTGTCAAAATACCGAAGGGTGTGGTGGAAGACGTGGTTGTTAGGGTCAACAGTCTCTATTTTCCTGTTGACTTTCTTGTTTTGGACATGGAAGTTCCTAGCTCACTTTCTGATTGTCCGATCATCCTCGGTCGACCTTTTTTAGCCACAGCCCGAGCCCATAATGACTGTAAGTTGGGCTGCATTGAGATTGTCGTTGGCTTTGAAAAGCTCAAGCTAAACATCTTCAAGGCAGCCAAGAATTTTGATTGCGATTGCATCGAGGATGACACGTCTGACGAGGACATGGCTGTCAGCGCGTGTATCGAACTAATAGGGACCTATTCTGACTGCTGTGGATTGCCCTTGACACAAACCATCGCCTGACTGACACATATTGTGACGTTCCCCTATCCCTCCCCTTACCCATACCTTCTCCTGACCAGACTTCTGACGAGGTTTTCTCCTCTTCCCATACCTCGTGGTCTGAGTCATATTCGGGCTACTCACCGCTGGTCCACCTTCTTGAAGATCGAATTGCCCTTTCTTTCTCGCCAAATCAAGCGGACATGCAACTCCACACTGGGACCTTGAGCCCACATGTGATCACTGGGGCTGTCCCTTTTTGGATCCATCAATCCAAGATACCCCTCTTCTTGGCCAATCTGAGGGCCAACTTCTTCCTCCAATCCTTCTTTCTTCTGATCCGCTTGGGACACTCTCGTCCCAAGAAATGCCAAATCTTTCGCCATCCACTACCAAGCTGAAAGAGTTGCCTGACACGCTTAAATATGTTTTCTTGGGACCAAATGAGACTCCCGTAATTATTAGCTCAAAATTGACCAGAGAGCAAGAGTGCAAACTAACAAAGGTCCTTATGGAACACAAGGCAGCCATCAGATGGTACTTATCTGACTTAACTGGCATTAGCCCCTCCTACTGCACTCACCGTATATATACGGAGGAGGCTCGACCTTCCCGTGAGATGCAGTGACGTCTCAACTCTAACATGCGGGAGGTCGTTAAAAAGGAAATCATTAAGTGGCTTAATGCGGGTATAATCTACCCGATCAACGATAGCCCCTGGGTGAGCCCGATTCATGTCGTGCCTAAAAAGGCGGGACTCACCATCTGTGCCAATGATAGGGGCGAATCCATCCCTACATGCACTCCTACATCTTGGAGAGTGTGTGTAGACTATAGGAAACTGAATGCTACAACAAAGAAAGATCACTTTCCGCTACCTTTTATTGACCAAATCATGGAGTGGTTAGTGGGAAATAAATTTTTCTGTTTCCTGGATAGATTCTCTGGATATAACCAAGTGGCAATCGACCCCCGGGACCAAGAGAAAACCACCTTTATCTGCTCCTTCGACACCTTCGCATTTAGAAGGATGCCATTCGGACTTTGTAACGTGCCAACAACTTTCCAGAGATGTATGCTGGCAATATTCCATGACATGGTAGGTGACTTTCTTAAGGTCTTCATGGATAACTTTTTGGTCTTCGGACCTTCATTTGATGATTGTCTTGCCAACCTGACCAGTATCCTTTGGAGATGTATTGATGTGAACCTCGTGCTTTCTTGGGAGAAAAGTCATTTTATGGTACACGAGGGAATTGTTCTCGGGCATATCATCTCCGATAGGGGTATTGAGGTTGATAGAGCTAAGCTTGATGTGATTGCTGATTTACCTGTGCCTAGCTCTGTCAAGCAAATCCGCTCCTTCTTAGGACATGTCGATTTTTATAGGAGATTTATCAAAGACTTCTCTAAGATTTCTAGACCTTTAACTCATCTCCTATCGACCGATGTACCCTTTGATATGGGCCCTGACTGCATACGAGCATTCATGCAACTACGTGATGCTGTCACTAAGGCCCCTGTTCTCCAGCCACCTGACTAGTCCCTCGACTTTGAACTCATGTGTGACGCTTTTGACCTTACAGTCGGAGCCATCCTGGGACAAAGACGCGATAGACACCCCTTCGTGGTGTACTATGCTAGTAAGACGTTGGACGAAGCCCAGCGTAATTATACAACCACTGAGAAAGAACTACTGGCGGTCGTCTTTGGGCTGGAGAAATTTCGCTCTTACCTTCTAAGCTTGCATGTTATTCACTAACCACATGGCCATTCATCATCTCATGCACAAGAAGGATGCCAAGCCTAGACAGATTCGTTGGATCCTTCTCCAAGAATTCGACCTTGAGATCCGCGGTAAGGCCGGAGCCCAGAATGTTGTTGCTGATCATCTCTTCGAGGCTGGCCCTGACCACATTGGACTTGCCCTGCCGATTAATGAGATTTTTCCTGATGAGCACCTAATGGCAATTAATGTGGCAACTGGACCTTGGTATGTCGACATTGCCAATTACCTTGCTTCTGGTTCCCTTCCATGTGGCTAGCCTAAAAACCAGCGCGAGCGTTTCATCGCAAAAGCAAAGTACTATTTCTGGGATAATCCACTACTTTTTCGAACAGGTGCTGACCAGATCATCCATCACTGTATTCCTAACAGCGAATTCCCCAGTGTGCTATCCTTCTGTCATGATCAGGCCTGCGGAGGCTATTTTTCTGGGAGGAAAATTGCAGCCAAGTTGCTGTAGTGCAGTTTCTTTTAGCCCTCCCTTCACCAGGATGCACACAATTATGCTAAACATTGCACTAGGTGCCAGTCGTTAGGGTCAATGTCACGTCATGACATGATGCCCTTGCAACCCATCCTGGCCACTGAAATCTTTGACATTGGGGGAATCGATTTCATGGGTTCCTTTCCTCCTTCCAACGGCTTTGAGTACATCATCGTTGCTGTTGATTATGTTTTGAAATGGATCAAGCCTATTCCCACGTGCCATGCTGACCATGTCATATCCACTCGATTTGACAAAGACCACTTTTTTGCACACTTTAGGGTCCCTCGAGCCATTATCTCTGATGGAGGAAGTCATTTTACCCCTGCATCTTTTCGGGCACTTCTGAAGAAATATGGAGTCCACCATCGTATCGCATCTCCGTATCATCCTCAGACGAATGGCCAGGCTGAGGTGTCAAACCGGCAAATTGATGTGCGCGTGACGCGTGTGTTTTGAAGAGTCGTTATAGCTTGCACTTGCGATGTCGGTTTTAAAGTAAAGAAACGAATGTGAGTCTGAGTGTCGGTCTCAAGGAGGTGTGAAAATCAGATTCTTTTTGTCACTTATTGTCATGAAAATCGTGGGGTTTTGCTTGCGAAAAGGCGCGGGTGAAAAGCGAGAGAGAGAGAGAGAATAGGGTTAGAATGTCTTCATTCACAGCATGCAATTCAAACATAAAAGAGAGCAGTCAATTGAATAGAAAATAACTTCATATAACATGCAACTTTAGTTCATAATTACAACACTAGATAAATGCTTGAACATAAGTAAAGTAAATCTTAAAAGAAGGAGAAAGAGAGAGAGAGAGAGGGGATGGTGAGGCAACCACGGTGGTGGAGAAGGCTCCATCGACAGCTTGTCGTCACCGGCGATTACAAAAGGGCTTAAAGGTAGCTAGGAGGGAGATAGAACACTTCCTAGTAGAGTGAATGCCTTGAATGGGTGGTTGGAAGGGGTTTAAATAGAGATAAGGTCTTTCCAAATGAAGAAGGGGTTTTAGCGACGTCCTTTCCAAATGAAAAAGGGGTTTTAGCAACTTCCGGGACGTCGCTAAAACTCTTCCCAAAACGTCGGTGAAGGCCCCAGCCTGCCGGTCGCTCACGCGCACCTTGTGCTTCTACGCGCCTGATCCACGTGCACGCAACGTAAGCCGTCCGATCAAAGATTGGACGGCTGAGCTTCCGCACGGAGCACCGGTGCGAATCGTGCTGAGGCACGTGAGTCAGCCGCGTCATCACACGCGTCTGGTCAAGGCGCATTTACGGGCACCACGTCTCACCATCCGCGCCGTCCGCTGCTGATCGGGCGATCCAATTTCGCCCGCGCACGCCTTCGCCTTCGATTTGGTGCGCAGTGCGTTTCAAACCCGCGCCCCCTGGTTGCGCGATTGAGGCACCGACCGCTGCGCCGTCACAGTGGATAGTCGCGGCGAGCGTCAGGCGCGCAAGCGTCCTCGGCCGTTCGATCGAAGATCGACGGCTGAGATTCGTCCTTCGGGTGAAGGTGGAAGCGGGCAGCGGTGGAGATGTAGTGATCGGGCACCACGTGGCACACTGTGGTCCATTGATCATCAGATCAATGGCCAGGACTTCTTGGGCCCATTGTAGGAGCTCCGGATGTCAGATTGGGTCGATTTTGGGTCAGTTGGACTCCATTTGTTGCTCTGAATCCATCTGTGCGGTCCGATTGCTTATTTGTTGCCTATTTTGACAAGTGCTCATACAAATGGCCATTAATATTATTCTATAAGCAATCTTAATGTGTGATGCATGCAATGTTCCCATTTCTATTTATGATGTGTTATCTATGCATTTTGTTCTTAAGATAAACCCCATTTAACAGAGTTATCACCCCGAGATGCAGTGTTATCAAAAATCAAGCAAATTCTCCAGAAAAGTGTTCGGTCTGACTGTAAGGATTGGTCCGACAAGCTGATTGACGCACTTTGGGCGTATCGGACCACCTTCAAGGGTCCCTTTGGTATGTCTCCTTATAGAATTGTTTACGGGAAGTCCTGTCATTTGCCCGTGGAGCTGGAGCTCCACGCCTATTGGGCGGTTCGCCAATGTAACCTCGACCTAGACCTGTATGGTCGAGAAAGGAAATTCCAACTCTAGGAGCTGGAAGAGCTCCGTCGTGAAGCCTATGATTCTACCTTAACTTTCAAGCAACGTACTAAGGCCTTTCACGACAACCGAATTCGATGGAAGGAATTTGAGCCATCTCAGCAAGTTTGGCTTTACAATGCCGACTCAAATTCTTTCCAGGGAAATTAAAGTCCAAATGGACTGGTCCCTACTTGGTCTCGAGACCATTTCCCAACGGGGCCGTTGAAATTGAAGATCCTAAATCTGGGCATAAATTTACAGTCAATGGGCAGCGGTTAAAATCCTATCTTACTCATGAACCTGCCCCCGTTGGTGAAACTGTTGCCCTACTGAAGGGTAACCAACTTCGTGCCTCACTTTGAGTCCAGCTGAGGACGTTAAATTCAGCGCTCCTTGGGAGGCACCCCAGCAACACTCCACTATCACTTACACAATTCCATTTCACTTCACTTTGCACTTCTTCACTTTTCACTTCACCACCCACCATCCACCCACCCTACCTCCCTGCTTTATACCTTGCACTTCAGTTCTCGTTCCCTAATCCTTAGACCTTGCTTTACCCTGCATGCATATGAGGACATACCATCATTTGGCATGGGGGGGTGGATAGCATCCATAAGATCTGGGTATTATATGGTATCATGCAGCTTCTACATCCATTATATATATCCATCTATAAATATGTACATAAACTATCTTTCAAAAAAAATAAAAAGGTATTTAGCAATGATCTGAAGGTTGAAACAAAAATACAAAAAGTGCTTATGGATATTCAACCACTATTTTGAAGACTTTCCAGGCCACAGAAGCTTGATTCGCTCAGGCTTGGCTTAACTCACTTGAGCATTAATAAGATAGATCGGAATCTCTCCTAACTAAGGATGTATTCTTGTACCTGAGTCACCAGTACAAGATTCGTTGGTTTGCCTCTACTTGAGAGCCTAAGTAATCTTGGTTCACACTACACATATCGAGAAAGACCAGGTGAACATAAGATCCAACCCTAGTGTTCATTAGGGAAGGTGGAGTCCTTACCTGTGCGTGAAGGTAAACTTTTTATCCCAGACTTTACTCTTGTGTTTAGGAGAAACTCTTTCAACAAAAAAAAAAAGTACTCTCCCACCATAAATGTGCGCTCCTTCAAATAAAGTTGTAAGAGATATGCTGACACTTGTTTTAAAAAAAAAGAAAAAAATCTTGCAAATAAGCCAGTATATCTTTCAAATGTCTGTAAATTCTTCTCCCCAAAAAGTTTTTCAGAACACGTCACAAATACCCTATTTCTACCATATATTTCTTAAGCCACAAAAGAAATAAAAGTGAGGTTGAGTTTTCCATCATCTTTTTAAGGGTCAATCTGAAGACATTAGCTGAAACTGGGATCAACCTACACGTAAAATTTCGTGAAACCCTGGGCTTGAGCCTTAATGTTCATCTGGTCGGTCTTGATCCTTCACTATGCACAAACTATAATCTCTTGAGCTCTCGAGTACGGCAAAAACCTCTGAGTCCTGAAAATCATACTTAGGGTTTAAATATCAAGAGTCCAGGTTAGTCGAGAGATGGTCTATATCATGTAAGACTTAAAGTACTAGTAGTCTTCTCTGCAATTGGTTCTCACAATATCCAACAGATAAATCATCCATGTCGCTTCTGAAAAAAATCTTCAGCTTAAGATCATTTCTAAACACAATACAAAATGTTTTGCTAGGGACTAGTAAAAGATAGGCATGGGGATATGTTTGCACAGCAAAAATACACCAGTAAATATGCCATCTTGTGTTATTTCCTAGCACTACCATTGCATCTTATGTAGCTATAATTGCATTTGTAAATAGACACCTGCATGCATTTATAAAGGGGGGAGGAGAGTGTGAATAATTGGCCATCTATTAATTAACATCTTCCATAAGTGTGGCATTGCAATTTCACCCTTTTTCATATTTTTATTATTTTGAATTTTCCTCTCTCGCGCGGCTGCAGGGCATGGAGTGTGTGCACCTCTCCTCCTGCCAACAGCATGGCAGGGTGTGTGCATCTCTCTGCCTGCCAGCAGCAAGGCTAAGGCATGCCCTCTCCTCTTTAAATCTCCTTGCTCTCTCCCTTGCGGGGGCAGACACTTTCATATCACCGTCACCCTGAGATAGTCATAGGCCAACCTCCTCCCCTCTCCCTTTCCATACACAGTACCTCTTCTCACAAGCTGAGAAGAGGCACACCGTGCGCAGGAGAAAACCCACAGTGGTCTGGTACCACCACTGTGAGTTCCACCACCGCCCAGCTCTTTTGTGAGCAGGTGGGCGTGGTGGTTTCGCCTTTTGTTTCACTATCGTTCGTCTTCTCCGCTATTAGCCAGAGCCTCAAGCTCTCAAGCTCAGAAGCCCCAGCAGCACAACATGCCTGCTTGCAGACTCCCCCGGTCGCCGTGCGCTCGCCTGCAGGCCATGCACAGCCTTTTTTAGCATGCGTAGGCACTCCACAGCGCACACAAAACCGCCACCACCCGGTCACCACTCCTCGCATCACTGTAGCGCACTGTTCACGCCTCTCTGCGCGACACCATAGCCAGCAGCTCGTTTCTCACTTAGCTGGTGGCTCTGCGCTACCCGCTCCAGTCGATCTCCTAACGCCCGCGCCTCACCTGCCCGTAGCGCTGTGCGCCGCACCTCGCCCGCCTGCGCACGAAGAGAGCGTTGCGCTTCACTTCGCACCGCACACGTCGTCTCTCTCCTGCGCCCGCACACCCTTGTGCATCATACATCGGGGCAGCGTAGCAGACGACAAACCTGCTGCGCTGCCCTCCTCCTCCAGCATACACACACACACTCACTTGTACACACACACACTCGTACACACACACACACACCGGTACACACTCACACACACACTCATACACTCACACATACACACACACACACATATATATATCCACTCACATATATACATAAATATATATACATATTTATATATATATACAAATATATATATATACATATATATATACATATACAACTATATATATACATATATAGTTATAGATATATACATATATATACATATATATATTTACATATACATCCACCTACCCAAATCCATCTATATATACCTCACAACCACTACCATACTCCTGTGCACTCGTCCCTCCACCGCGCATCATATCGGGGAACATTCGCACCAGTTGCTGATATTTCCCGATATCAACGCAAAGCAAGCGCTTCCACACACACTCCCACACATCCACTACACACTTCACGCAGCACTCAATCCTGTTAGGTTGCATCTTGCTAGACGTAGATCAACTTGATACCGTGCTACATTCCATTTCCACTTCCACCTCCACCCCTATATATATAATATATAACTTTATACACATATATATATTCTGTATCTACTGTATATCTATACATATATATATTAAGCTAAGTGTTTCTTTCTTTCCTAGCAACTTACTCTGTTTTCATTTATCTTTTATTTCTTACTATTAAAAAGACAAAAAAAAGTAAAAGAGAAAAGATAATTCTTGTCTTGCAGGTACTCTATCTTGCGAATAACAAGATCGATTTTTGGAGACCCCTAATTGGCTACAAGCCAAGAACCATTTGGCTCAAGGCCAAGGATGTGATTTTTGAGGGTGTACCTCAAGGACAACATTATCACCAACAAAAATATTAAAAATAGAAAAAAATCAAAAACATAATAAACGCAAGGAAGAGATACGTTTTAGGAAAGGCGTAGAAACTCCTTGATTTTCAAATTCCTGCCTCCCTGAGATCGACCCTGGGCCTAAAAGCGACTAAGATAAAATTAAGTAGGCCAGGTTAAAAATTTTGTGAAAGTGGTTAGACTCGATTTAGGTTAACTCACTATACTAATTTCAACGATAATATCACCATATTAACACAACCTATTCGAGTTGCACCAGTCGAGGGACCTTTTTATGAAGAAGATGAAGAAGCTGGGGGGCAAATGTAAGGAAATCAAAAGTTAGGGGCTCATCTGTAAGGGATTTGGTTCTCAAGGGTTGAAATGCAAACTAAGTCAAGATGAAGTCCAAATGAGCCCAAATTTTTATGGTAACCTAATTTCGATATGAGGAATTTAATGGTGACTTTAATTTTAGGTTTTGATGTCATTTGCATGGTCAATTTATGATTAGACCCAAAATGTACCAAATTCCTGTCTGTGATTCTGTTTTAGTTCAAAACAGGTTTTGATCATTAAATTAACTATGCCAAACCTTATAGAATATTTTTAATTGATTTTTAGAAGGTTTAGATTACATTTATTTCCATAAAAATTATTTTAATTGAAGTGGGGTTGAAATAGGTTTTCTTGATTAAATTAAATATTCAATTTGAATGTTAATCCTGAATTACTCAGTATTAACCCATTTTTAAGATATTTAAGCTCAATTGACCTTTAATTAACTATAGGTTCACCCTCCAGCTATTTTACATTTATATTTGTCTGTGAAAATTGTAAAATTAATCCCTTTTTCTATTAATTCCTCTCTCTTCAGCCCTGATTGAGTTATACCCTTTTAATATGTTAATTAAGTGAATTTAACCTTAGAACTTAGTCAAATTAAGTTAGTTATAGAAGATGATGGTGATGCCATCATACCCCCATGCCTACCATTTGCTAATCCCTTAGCAAATTCTAGAGTTCAACCCAGATGTGTTGTGTAAGGGTATTTCTAATGTTTAGTTCAAAAGAATTTATTCTCCTCTTCCTCCTTTTCATTCACCAATACTCATTTAAAGTTTGTTTTTAACCCTTAGTACAAATTTTATCAGGATAGGCAAACTTCTTCCCTCGGGGTAGCAGGTGATCTGTGATTTAACCCCAACTTTTAGGTCTAGGTAGAAGATGTTTGAGTTGAAGGGTTTTATTTTTGGTGACTCACACTCATTTGGTGCTACATATAAACTAGTACTTCACACTCTAAATTTCTAAACTATTAAATAAATCAACTAAGAGAAATGCTCAAAAACTGTGCTTTCTTTTAGTTCTTTCGTGCTCACTCTCTTTTTCATTTCCCTTTTTTTTTATAAGTGCTCATAATCTCACCAGATTTGTTGACATGTTTGGTGGTCTCTCATGACATTAGTACTTTGATTAAGTTCTAATAACCCTATAACTAAGTCAGAATTCCTCAATGAGTATTCAGGCGATCAGAAATACAGAAAAGTAGGTCAAAGCTGTATTTGGTGGATTGCAAATTGTAGTGGGTAATGCTGCATCAATAAAATTTATTCATAATGAAAACACATAAGCACAACTATGAACTCAAATACACTTTTTTCTCTTTTTTTATTTTAAGATAAGGATATATATATGTTTTTCTCAAGGATATCTAATATGTATATTTTTCTTTCCTCTTTCTCTCTCTTTTTTTTCGGATATAACTCAACACAACATAACACAATTTTCATTAATGAGGCATTATTGAGAAATGGTGGTGTTTAAGAGGACATTGTGTGGCTTATTTGGTAGAAGTGCCTACTCTCAGCACCGGGAAGGAACAGATAAAACAGTGTACTTCTGACCTTTGACATTAGCACCCTCCTTCAGTCAAGGATCCCATAAGAATGGTCACAACCATCCACCTTAGTCAATTTTATTAGAAATCGCTCTCTCCGTATTTGCCTTATTTGGTAGCTTTCAGGAATTTACACAAAATATTCGCACATAGGAGTTGAGGGCAAAAACTATGCCTAACTTCGAGTATCATTGTCTAATTATCCAGAACTTAAGAGTCCTCAGACTAGACTTAGAGCA
This sequence comes from Thalassia testudinum, assembly GCA_037157565.1. NCBI lineage: Eukaryota > Viridiplantae > Streptophyta > Magnoliopsida > Alismatales > Hydrocharitaceae > Thalassia > Thalassia testudinum. Next base: position 16,298,601 of record JAZHRO010000062.1, on the reverse strand, counting down.
CCAGTAGACACTCTTCTCTCACCTCACAATTATTTGGTGGATCTTATGGAAGACGATTTTCCTGACTCCATAACTAAATATCCAAGGTTTTGACAAACTAAAAATGTTTATTGATTTTTTCTTTTTCCTTCCTCTCTTTGTTTCTCTTCTTTTATTCTTTTTCTTCTTGCTCATCCCCTCTATGTTTTTTTTTTTTTCGGATCTAAGCATATTTTTTGTGAGAACCTTTTAGAAATATCTTTCAGATGTTAACATTTTAATCCCCCCATGCCAAAGTGTTGCAATGCCCTCATTGCAGACAGGAGTGGTTCATATTCAGTTTAGTTCATAATTTTAGAACAGACTAGTTTTTAAATTAGGAACCCTAAAGTGTCATAAGAATGAATTTCAAATATATTAAGAAAGGTCTTGGGTTTTTTTTCAAAAGAATAACAGGTTGGCTACCGTTAAGCGTTAAGTTTACCACCATCAGCTGGGCGCAATGCGGCTCAAGTGGAATGGAGGGCAAGAGACTCACCAATCAGGCTCAAATCATGAAGTTCAAGAAAAGGTTTGAGATGTTGGCCATTAACAACAAATGGTATAGGGTCAAGATTGGGAGGTGAGATTTCAACAGCTCCATTACCAAAGATTCTCCTTACCATAAATGGTACAGTCCATTTAGATCTGAGTTTACCTGGGAACAATTTAAGACGGGCATCAAACAGAAGTACCTTCTGACCAGGACTGAATGATTTACGTGAAATGTGCTTATCATGCAAGCCCTTAATTCTTTCCTTGTAAATTCACGAGCTCTCGTATGATCGTTGCGTAACTCATCGAGCTCACTTATTTGCAAGCGACAGTGAATGCCTGCCTTTCCAAGGTCCAGGTTACATTTCTGTACTCCCCAATAGGCTTTATACTCCATTTCTACAGGAAGGTGACATGCCTTCTCGTAAACAGTCCTGAAAGGAGATATTCCTAATTGGGTTTTATGGGTGGTCCTATAAGCCCATAACGCTTCCGGAAGTTAGGTTGACCAATCTTTTCTATAAGGTCGAACAGTGACCTGCAGAATCTTTTTGATTTCCTGATTTGACAGCTCGGCTAGTCCATTTGTTTGTGGATGATACAGGGTAAAAATGAGGTGAGATACCCCGTATTTTCTAAGTACAAACTGAAAATGCACATTCACAAAATGAGTCCTGCCATCAAAGATAATCGCTTTAGGGACACCGAATAAGGAGAAGATGTTATCGTGAATAAATCAGATGACCTTATGATTATTGGTTCGGGTTGGAACGGTTTCAATCCACTTGGACACATAGTCCACAACAAGACGAATATATTCAAAGCCGTTCGAGTTTGGAAATGGGCCCATAGAATCAATCCCCCAAATATCAAAAATTTTGCATACGATAATTGGGTTCAAGGGCATCATATTGCGATGGCCCATGTTGCCTAAGACCTGGCAACAAGCGCATGCCCTGCAATAATTATGTGCGTCTTCAAACAAAGTTGACCAATATAAGTCACTTTGGAGGATTTTGGCTGTAGTTTTATGCCCAGAAAAATTGCCACTGAAAGGACGATTTTCGCTTTTATTGTCATTTTGCACATAAAATGATGCGTCGAAGTAATATCAAAGTGGTAGAAAATTGCTTTCCAAATAGTTAAATATAACCACTCGAAAAAGCGGGTCATGTTCACAGGAAGGCAATGACTTATTAAAACTCATTACTATCGAAATCCAATGTTTCCTCTTTATTTCCCTCAAAAATCAAGTTAAGATTCCTTTTAGACTAACTAATCAATGACATGGCATCATAATTATGTAGAACAAAAGGGATATGCTTATAAAATCCACGAAATAAAATATTAATATCTGAAAATGCAAACTCTCGCAATGGCATTCGAATGTAATCTTTAATTTAAAGACAAATCGGGGATTTGCTCTCGACATCTCATGCGCAAGGGAGGATCCACGGCTGGCCCTGCTGTGTTCGGAGGTGGTCGAGGATGCTGAGAGGAATCCGATGGCGGTGGTGACTCGACAAACAGTAGTCGGAGCTCTCACCGACGATGAGGGGGAGCCGACAGTGGTGGGTGTGGCTGGCGGTCATGCGGGTGGTCGACGGCAGCTTTCGTGGACGTGGGTGGATTCGTGAGGGCGATGCGAGTTCAACGGCATTATGGAGTGGAGCTTGGAGGTCCGTGGAGCCAGCTACGTAGAGGAAGGTGGCATCGGTGATTGGTTCTGTTCAAGAAGACGATAAATAGTGTGTGAGGGGGAAATGCCCACAGGCGTCGCGTGCAACTGCACAAGGGCATAAAGGTCGTGCACACATGGGAGTGTGCGTGCGCTGGTTGGCCGGAGGAGCGCACACTGTGTACGCAACGGTGAGGAGGATGTGGGTGGCACGGTCGTCATGGAGTAAGCTCAAGTGGTGGTAGTGGTCGGTCACGGAGAAGAACAAGAGGAAGAAGGAAACAGAAGAGGAGATGGGTGAGGGCTCATCATCGTCGGGCCACGTGCTGTCACCGCGTGGTCGATGGAGATGGAGATCTCATGGGTGCACGGTGCATGCTTTATTTCCATGATGCAGCGAGAGGTCAACGGTGGGAGCAAGGAAGAAGAAGATGATCCTCCTGCCACCACTATAGTTCATCTTTTAAACACACTCACCGTTGGTTTCTTCCACCTGAAGTTTTGGCAATAGCTTGACGACGATCTCAAGGCGGTTGCAAGAAACTCAGCACGAGAGTGAAGTCGCTTTGTTGGCGACAGCGCATGCGTCGACACGTGTGCTCTGCAAGAATAAAATTAAAAAAAATGAGTTATTGATATAAAAACCTAATAGAATGTACCTAATGCATGCATGCCAATGTCAACTAAATTATAATCTAATCTACTTATATTCTAATCCATACTATCTTATATTTACATACGCATGAAATATGCATGCAGGAAATTTTAGAAGCTAAGCTATTTATATGTTAGAATATGCTATGTACATGCAAATATTAATCTAGTAACTAGGATTTTTAAGTATTTACTTAGCCCACAATTGTGGTCTCATCATCCACCACAAGCCTGGTCATGACAAAATGAAATAATATCATTGACCTCTATGTCAGGAATACATCGTCGGATGATCTGATCCTCTTCGATGCGAAAAAGATATGGGTCTTCCCAGAAATAATACTTGGCATCTGAAATCAATTTGTCCTTTTTGACTTTGGCCCAATCAGACGGAGTCTGGTTCGTTGCCAAGTAATTAACAATGTCTGCATACCAGGGAAGCCCAACATCTATGCCCATAAGATGCTCATCCAAGAAATGCTCAGTAATAGGTACTGAAGGATCAACGATAGATGAGGGAAGGCAGGACAGATGATCTGCAACCACATTCTATTTACTCATTTTGTCACAAATCTCTAAATCAAATTCTTGCAGAAGCAAGATTCAACGAATTAGAAAAGGCTTCGCATCCCTCTTGGTAAGTGTCATATTGCAGTGTGGTCCGAGTAAATGATTATGCGAGACCCGAGAAGGTACGACCGAAATTTCTCTAGGGTGAAGACAACAGCCAGAAGTTCCTTCTCAGTGATCATGTAATTACATTGGCTTCGTCCAACATTTACTCGCATAAAAGATCACTACGAGTTTCCCGTCAACTTTCTAACCAAGGACTGCCCCCACAACATAATCTGAAGCATTGCACATGATCTCAAAGGGAAGAGACCAATCTGGGGGTTGCAATACTGATGCCTTGGTGACTCGATCTTTAAGGATGTTGAAAGCATCGGTACACTCATCCCAGAAATCAAAGGGAATATCCTTCGATAGCAAGTAAGTCAGGGGCCTAGTGATTTTTGAGAAATCAAAGATAAAACGTCGGTAGAATCCGACGTGCCCCAAGAAGGATCTAATTTCTTTGACCGAGGGAGGAGGGAGCTTAGATATTAGATTGATCTTTGCTCAATCAACCTGGATACCTTGTTCAGACACGTGTCTAAGAGCAATGCCCTGGGGAATGGCTCTTCTCCCAGCTCAAGACCAGATTTACATTGATGCATTGTTGGAGGGTCTTAGTCAAGTGGCCCAGACATTCATCAAAAGTTTTCTCGAAGACAGAAAAGTCATCTATGAAGACCTTTAAAAGTTCCCCCACCATGTCTGAGAATATTGCCAACATGCACCACTGGAAGGTGGCGGGTGCATTGCAGAGTCCGAATGGTATTCTACGGAATGCAAATGTCCCGTAGGGACAGGTGAATGTGATTTTCTCCTAGTCCTCAAGATGAATGGTCACTTGATTATAGCCTGAGTATTCATCCGAGAAACATAAGTACTAATTTCCCACTAATTTTTAGAGAATCTGATCAATAAAAGTTAGTGGGAAATGGTCCTTCGTGGAGTCATTCAACTTCCTGTAGTCTATGCAGACTCTCCACAACTTTTCAATATGGGTGAGGATGGATTCTCCAAACTCAGATTTGATAATGGTTAGTCCGGCCTTCTTAAGTACCACATGAATCGGGCTAACCCAATGGCTGTCAGAGATGGGATAAATAATATCCGCATCAAGCCATTTTATTATCTCTTTCTTCACAACCTCTTGAAGATTCAAGTTGAGTCGGCACTGTCCTTCACACGTAGGTCGTGAGCCTTCTTTTGTAAAGATACGATAGGTACAATAAGAAGGGCTTATGCCAGTGAGATCATCCAGGGCCCAACCAATGGCCTTGCAATGCTCCCGGAGGATAAAAATTAGACGTGTTTCCTAATCTGTGGATAGAGAAGAGTTGATAATCACAGGAAACGTGTTGTTTGAACCCAAAAAGACATACTTGAGATTGTCAAGAAGCGGTTTCAACTCAAGTACCTGATTCTTAGCAGCAGCAGGAAGGTCGGGGCTAGCCTTAGGGGGAGCTAAAGGTGGATTAGGTTCCTCAACATGTAATTAGGATTAGGCTTCTAGAGGTTCTTGCTCGGGAGTATTCAAATCTAAATTATCAACAATTGTGTCCTCAAGAAGTGAGTCGATTCTATTCAATTCCTGAATTACACCACAATTAATTCCTCTATGAGCCTTAAAAATGTTGATTTTCATTATCTTATCCCCGAATTTAATTTCCATCTAGCCCTCCTCACAATTAATGTTCGTCCTAGCTATTGCTAGGAATGGTCTCCCCAAGATTATAGGTGTTTCTTTTAGATTTTCTGGTATATCCATGTGTAAAACAATAAAGTCAATCAGAAAATAGAAATCCCGAACTCTTACTACAACCTCCTCCAAAACTCTACGAGATGACTTAATAGATCGATCTACTAATTGCAAGGTCACTTCCATGGGTTTAAGTTCAGGGTCCTCAAAACATTTTAGGAGAGATGTGAGAATAAGGTTAATGGATGCACCAAAATCTAGAAGAGCTTGGTTGAATTCTAAATCTCTGATCTTGCAGGAGATTAGAGGGGTGCCGGGGTCTTTTAATTTTTACGGAAGCTTGCTTAAGATAATGGAGCTAACCTACTCTGATAGCAAAATAGGACTTCCATCAGAATTCTTTGGCTTTCGTTTTGGTGTACATAGATTCTTCAAAAATCTTGCGTAAGCCAGTACATAATGTATAGCATCCATCAAGGGAATGCTAATCTAGACTTGCTCAAAGCGCTTGACCAAGTCCTCATCAATTTGAGATAGTTTTCTACCCTTATTTCCCTTGGTCAAAGCCTCAGGAAAAGGTGTGGCCCTAGGCTCATCCGGAGTGGGTTCTGTTGTTCCTTGGTTATCCTTAATAATCACCCCAGATTGAGATGTACTAGGTTTAGGCTTAATGTATCTCTTAGGCTCAGGGTCCTTAGTACACTTACCACTGTGGGTTACTACAGAATGTAATCCCGCAGGATATGGAGGAGTAGGTAGGATAGGTGGCTACTATTGCTGAGATGAATCAGGTATAGAAGTTGATGCTTTTGACCCATCTTGATACATAGGTGCAAAAGAGCCTGGTTGCACATAATGAATTTGGCCTTGTTTTGGGTTTGCAACGAACTTATGGTTTGGTATGTTGTTAGGGTTTGGCAGTGGTTGCGAGGGTAATGCGCTTGGCTGGCGAGTCCCAGCCATTTGTGCAATTTGGTTGTGCAAATCTGCCATATCTGCGGTATGCTACCTCTACATAGCAACATTGGTCTTCTGCATATCAGCCAATGTCTGAAGAATCATGCTCATTTGATCATCTTTACTAGGCCTAGATTAAAAATTTGGATTGGGCCTAGGTTGAGCTAGCCGATATGAGAGCGGATTCTATGGTCGGGGTGGATATTGAGGTCTAGGATTTTGAGGATAAGAGTTCTCCGACCAGGAAAAGTTAGGATATTACACCATCCAGGATTCTAGGAATTGGAATAGGGGTTGTTCTGGATGGCGTGGAGTTCCTCATAGGGTTGAGTAGCTCTGGAGAAATTAGAATAATGGGGTTCAGAGGACCTCCGGCTAGAATAACAGGTTCCAAGTTTCCTTTGAAACCTAAGTCAGAAGAAGGTGGATTCATATTCATCCCAGTGCGGTGAATATTATGCATGGCTTCTCTTCCTACGGGTGATCATGCATACGTGTTTTGTTGAGAAGAAGTGACCTTTTGCAGCTGGCGAGTCAAATCATCAAGCTTCTTCTCTATTACAGAGAACTTATCCAATCGACTGGCTACAATCTCCATCTCGACAAAGGAGGATAGGTCTTGTGCTTCATGTGTCCCGTGTGTGTTAGTCGATGCACGGGTAGTCGTCCTGTCGAACATACCCATGAACACATTGTTTATCAAATTCTTGGACATATTTTCGAGAATTTCCCAAGCAATGTCCTCATGTTTGCCCATAAAGTTGCCTCCACAGGCTGCATTAATGAAAAGTCGGATATCCTCACGGAGTCCTTAGTAAAAAGATAGGACTTGTTCCCACTTAGGAACTTTGTGATGTGGGTATTTCCGCATAAGATCAAGAAATCGATCCCATGCCTAATGAAGTGGTTCCCCCACATTTTATTGAAAATGCGTGATTTGATGTCTCAGGGCATTAGTACACCCTACTGGGAAGTATTTCCTCAGAAATTCAGCTTGTAATGCATCCCAAGTATTGATCGGTCAATTCAGAGATCGATACCAGTGGGCAGCTTTCCCTTTAAGTGAGAAAGGGAACATCTTCATGAGCAGAGTGTTCTGGTTTTGAACAGTTGTCCCGAGGGTCTGGGCCAAATGTTTCAACTCTTGAATGTGTTGGAACAGGTCTTCAGAACCCATCCCATGGAAATGGGGAATCAAGCTGATAATATTTGGCTTGAGCTCGATTTCAGGTCCCCAAACTGGAATGCACACTCTGGGCTCGATAGCCACTGCTGCAGGATTATAGTGATCCCGCATTTGTGGACTTGCTTTAGGGTTTGCCAGCCCATTGATAAGATCTGTGAGAGTTTGAAGCTGGTTCTGCAAGTGCTGGATGTCGTCTCCTCCTTCCTCTGGACCAGGGTTCTCCATTGACTCAGAATCAAAGTACGGAGAGCCTGGGTTGGATGTAGATGGGTCGACGGAGAGAGGGGTCAGATCAGAAGAAGACCCAAACAAGTTAGTTGGGTGTTGGCCCCAACGTGAGTGAACTAAAGGAGGTCTTAAGACTGGTCTTAAGGACCTCCTACCATGCATGCACTACAGAAAAGATGAGAATAGATTTCAATCAGATCCAATCGAGACACCCAAATATGTTTGGATGGCTTAGGCTTGTTTGAGGCATATGTCCTCTAGATCATAAATCCACCCACCAAAGAATTACTTGGGCAGCCAGAAAAGGAGAGTCTCGCGAAGACCCCTACATGGTAGAGCGCCCCCACGGGTAATAAGGTTTCCTCCACCCGACCTTTCTTGTCACTGCGGTTCCAAGTAGACCAAATACGTGTGAATTGAGTCCTAGGTCTACCAAATTTCAAGCCTATTTGTGCCTCAAATTATCACTTGATTTAGAGTTTGATTCCAATTGTGACCTAATTTCTATGTTGATTGGTTCACCAAGTGAACCAACTTCACCTAACCTGTCCTAATGTTTAGGATGCAATCCGGGTTAACTCACCCAAATCACCCTGTTTTGGTTTGACAAGCAAGTTATTAAGCCACTTCTTTTGGGGTTCAAATGATCTTAGAGCCTATGTTTTAGGGTTTGAATTATAATTTGATTCAAACAAGGCTTAGGTAGCACACAATGCAGATAATAATTTCCTTTATAGTTTGCAAATGTGTACTAGATAGCCCTAAAATTTTAACCCTAATTTGGCTCTAAAGTGGAGTCCAATTTTAAGTTCAATAATCCCTTTCGACTCAATCAAGAATGTGCTAGTCCAAGGGTTCTCAAATAAGCCCCTATAGGTTCAAAAATTATTGGGTCGTGTCTTCTAAACAGATCCTTCTCCTTAACCACGATTAAGGTTCAGGAATTAGAAATTCTTGCCACAAATGATATTTCTAAGAAAATACGGCATGGTTGAATCTTAATCTTTTTTTTTGTTACCCCTTTTTGTTTTATTTATATTAGGAAAGAGGGGATTAAGAAGAGAGGAGAGAGTTACTTGCCGCGGAGTGGTTGTCCAGAGGTCAAAGAAGCCAGATGCCCCAATCAGAATCAATTTGCAAAACAACCAAAACAAAGCAAATGTGTCAGAAATCAGAAATAATAGTGATAAGTGTGCATTGCTCCCCGACAACGGCGCCAAAATGTTGGTTTCGCTTCGATCGTATTTTAAAAACTCGTGTCGTAGTGTAATTGATCAAGGTGAATCAAACATTTAAAATTTATAACTCAAATTTAATCAAAATATCCAAGGTCAACTCTGGGAGCATGGAATCACATAAAATAATCACCACCACAATGATTTTTTTTTCTTGATGATTTTAATGAACATATAAATAATTCTACAAAGATAAACCAGATCACCAATACACTTAAATTGTTGAGAATAGAAATTATATGCAATGCAAGAAATATTTATTTCAAAGCTCAATAAAAAGTTATTAATCAATGATAATCATATATGCATTAGATTATGTACAAATGAGCTTTGACAAAAAATTTTGGCAAGTTATTGCAATAAAATCTACTTAGATCAGATTTAAGAATAACTAAGATTTTCATATTCGTCTTGCAGTGTCACGATTAAGTCCCTACAGCTTTCAATTAGGCCCTTAGGAATTCTTTCAGATTGGTCTTTTTCTTGCGGAAAGGTTCTTCCACCTTTTTTTCAAAGGAGGACAGTGTCTCCTACTTCGCTGCTCGTTCTTCTCCGGTGGCGCTCGCCGACGAGTGGTCGAAATAGGGCTACAGTGGCTGGCTTGCTCCAGCGAAGGGCGAAGGAGTATCGCCAATGTTCAACTGACCAGACGATGGTAGCTTCGTGTTGGATTGATGCTCGAAGAAGGGCCAGTGACGGCCCAGTCAAGGTTAGCTCCGGCAAGGGCCTAACACATGAAGCACGGCTTTACGACCTAGATTAAATACAGGGGAAGCTCCAACATGTCATGCAGAAGAGAACCCCTCTAGAGATTGGGTTTGACGGCTGACGGGTGAGCTTCGCAAAGAAGCTTGCTCGCCATTAATGGCGGTGGGTTCGATGAAGGGGGAGGAGTTGAGGGATGAAGATCTAAAGCTCCAAATATATTCTACCTACCTAGAGGAACAAAAGCCCTATAACTATTGGATGAAAGGAGGAAGGAGACTACCAACTAGTGAAGGCTGTCGATGGTGAGATTGGAGATGAAATTAGAGCAGAGGAAGAGGTGGGAAGCTTTGAAACTTCACGTGAAGCTTCGTGCGAGGAAGGGGAGTGGAAGCCCTCTCTTAATTTTAGTGAGAGCGGCGGACGAGGTGGTCAAAGAAGCTCCGAGGTCCTTCAATGGCTACGCGTGTAGGAAGAAGAAGAGGAGGATGGCGCATGCAATTTCCAGATGCTGCAACTCAGGAGTTCGCGATCATATATAGCCTTAGTCTGGAGCAATTGGCGGCCGGAGGTTGCAAGAATAGCTCGACCGTTCTCACAACTAATAGGTTTGTTTTGACCGAGGATAGCGGGTGTTGAACGTTACGAGTTGCTATGCTAACGTGTTTGGTTTTGAAAAATCTGTCGTCGTAGTATGAAAGCGAAGAACTCGTGTTCAACAAATAAAATTTATACCGGAATGGAAATTCCGGGTCGAACACAGGGAGGTGGACGTTAGATATAAAAAAAATCGCATTTGTTTTATTTGTCACGAAGTAATTCAATTGATTAAAACTATCTAACTATTTACAATAAATAGAAGAGATAGAGAGAGTAAGAAAGAGAGAATATTACAAACAGAAATCAAAACGAGATGTAGAATGAACAGGGAATTCATCATTAAAGAGATTGTTTGTTTCACTAAACATTACAACTAGAAAGCAGAAAACAATTACACTAGAAAGCAGTAAATCTATTCTAGAAAGCAGTAAATCTACTCTAGAAAGCATTAAAAGATTGGAGAGAGAAATATCCTCCTCGACGGTCGCTTGGAGGACGAGCCGGACAGGACGACGCCTGGACGAAAGAGGATGAAGTAGGACGAAGGAGGACGAAGCAGAAGAATGGGAATGGGGCAGCACGTCATCATTGTCGTAGGATCCGCTTCCGAAAGGGGGACGAAAAATTGACTTTATCTCGCGAGAAGCATCCCGAGTGTGGGACAAGCTTCTCTTAAGCTTTGGAGAGGGAGAGAAGAGAAGGAAGGGATGAGAATTTCGTGTGGAGGGGGTCTCCTTTTATAATTGCAAGGAGTGGGGGCAATTTGAACGTGGGCGTAGTGGGCGGCGCACGCATGCCCGCTCGCTTGCCTGCGTGCGCAACGCACGCGCACGTCCGGCCATTCTCAGCCATCCGATCGCGAGATCGAATGGCTTAGATCGCGCTACGCCCGCCTCCTCAGCGCGCCCGATCCCGTGCGATGCCGTGTTACCGCCGCGCGTGTAATAGCGCATCATCTTGATTGAGCGTGCACGGCCGTTGTATAGTGACCATGCGGTCGATCAAAGGCGTGCCTCCGCTCCAATTTCAGCGTGGCGAGGCTCGAACGCGTGCTCTCGCTTCGCGTTAGAGCGCTCGACCAACGCGCTAGGGGCGCGTTTGTGTCGAGCGCCTAACTTCAGTGCGGGTGCGTCGCAACCGTCGGATCTTGATCCAACGGCAAGGAAGGGAGGATGCAGAAGCCTTCAGCAGGTGCGTGCGGGCGATTGGGCGGCCGAGATGGCGCCACGTGGCACCATCTTGGCCGCCCATCTTCTGGATGATGTAGATGGTGCCACGAGTGTCGGATTGACTTGACTTTTGCGTCGTTAGGCTGCAATCATCAATCCAAATCCATTTGGGTGGTCGGATATGTCGTTTGAAGTGCGGATTCACACCATCTTGGTCCTTGATCTTCTAGGATTCCCCGGTCACTATCTGATGCTACAGATGTCTGATTAGGGCAATCTTGGAGTCGTTGAACTCCAATCGTCACCCTGATCACATCTGTACGGTTGGATCTTCGATCCGAGGCCTTGATAAAAAGTTTGCCCTGTCCAAGAACATAAAAGGAGACAATTAACCTCCATTTTATTCAAACTACTCTAAATGCAAGATGATGCATGTTATGCAATATATATAGCATGCAATGCAATCCTACGCTTAAGAACATGCATAAATAGACATCTTAAGTAGTGTAAACGTGTTTACATCATACCCCCATGCCTATCTTTGCTAGTCCCTAGCAAAAACTATATGTTATTTATAAAAGAATTAGGTTGGATTATTTGGGCATGAGTTATTTTCAATCATTAAGAAACTGTCTACCTAGGATCTAAACTTTCAAAGACACAATAGTGCCCGAGTATTTGCTAAAATGCAAACCGCCTCAAGCCCTCACCTTATTCAAAGAAAATTTTCCTTTTCTCTTTTTTCTCTTTTCTAATTTTTTTGGAATTTCAAGTTTAGGGTTTAAGAGTGGCTTTCTACGGCCACTCAACTCACCCAAGATTTGATGAGAACCCTAAGTTTTAAGCATCTTATTGTGAATGTGATAGACTCGTTGATCGGTAATTAAAACGGACTTCGGATTTCTACGCCTTTAGGTGACCTCAAAAAGAATTATACCTAAAGGTGTATCTTTACAACTAGTAGCTTTCTCCTTACTTTTATTTTTTTACGGGGTCAACACAAGGGTGAATCCAGTGTATATCTCCCCAATTTATTCTACTTCTCCACTTCTTCCTAAGTGTTTCGAAAATTTTCAGTGCATTTACTGAGCTGGGTTCTAGACAACCGGTCGATGAGCTGTTAACACCGACAACTTGCCAGCCATACTCGTGTGGCGAAGTGTGGCTTATTTCTTTTTTTATTCTTCTTTTCTCCTTTTCTTTTTGATTTTTTTTTCTTCTTTTTTTTTTTAAGTAAGCGACTTCCCTAGTCTAAGATTTACCTAAAGGCAGCAAAAAGAGAAAGATCCAGTGACTGGGCTCTGGACAACCTACCTATGGGCCATTACCCACGATAACTTGCCAGCCATATCACCCTAGAAGGTTCATTAGCTACCCAATTTCCGTTAAAATCGTCGAACAACGAGTCAATGACAAGATAATGTGTATATTCTTAAGACTCAAAATTTCATAAAATCAGAGGGTGGGTTGATAAGTCGTGTACTTATCACCCAAACTTATTTACTCCAATTAAAATAGAATTTAGGTTGGCGAGGACTCGAAAAATAAATCCACATTTTAGTGGATACACGGGCTGATTAAGTCCAAAGACCTGAAGGGTCTTTGTGTTCAAATCATAATGTAGTATTTCCTAAGATTGCAAATTTTCTTAAACCCAAGTTCTCCTTCCTAATTCCATAATTTTTTTTTTATAATAAAATAAAACAAATCTAAGGAGCTGATGAATAAATTCAGAGATGAATATCTACCCCCCCATGCCTATCTAATGCAATGTCCTCATTGTATTAAAAAGACATAAAACAGAGTGGAATGGCATAGAAAGTGACGAGTCGATTGTTCGCTTTAAAGTCGTTTGTAGTTTATGTGGTGGAAAAATCGACTAATCAATATTTAAAAAGAAATAACCACTCGCAGAAGAGCGGGTAGTATCCACAGGGAGGCAATGATGCAATAATATCTCACTTATTTCGTATTCGTTCAATCTCGTGAGAAATCCGTAGTCAAATCTGACATGAAATGCGACGGAAAGAAGATGCATAATATCTTGAAAACATAAGGGTAGATGTGTAATTTTTCCTCACTGAAATATTCAATAAACATGTGATGATTTTATGCAATTTTCCATTGACACGTATTAAAGAAAATTTGTGCACATTTAAATTCCAAACCAAATGTCAAATAATGTTAATTACAAAAGCCACGCAATTGTAAGAGAACTTGAGTATGAAGTTGTAAATTTTACCACAATAAAATATTCATAAATCAAAATTCTTTTTCCTGGCAATGGCATGAAATGTAATAACTAATTAACTCCATAACAGAGCATTTTACCTCTCTCCTCCTCGCGATCAGGAGAGAGGTTCAATCGAGAGGTTCGCACATGCGGGTGTTTGAAGCGAGGCCGTTGTGGTGGTGGCAACCGCACGTCGAGCGGTGGTCGGAGTCGGCTGGACGAAGCTCCGGCGAGAGTGGCTGGAAACGGTGCTGCAGCTACTGGAGGTGAAGTGAGCGTGCGCAGGCGCGGGAAGGCTACAGGCGGGTGCGCACGGGACTTTGCGCGCGCGGAGGTGGTGCTGTTGGCAGGTGCGTGCACTGTTGGCGGTGGAGTGGGGTGGAGGCCTCTTCTGCAGGCATGCTGGTGAGGGCTGGAGTCGGTGCTGCACGCTGGCTGGAGGCGTGGGCGTGCTACTGTTGGCGGAAGGTGTGGCGCGGGAAAGCTGCAGGTGCTGGCGAGCGCGCGCTGGAAGTGGCGATGAGGCGCAGCAGGGGCATGTGCAGGCGGAAGGCGTGGCGCGGTGCGCTGGAGGAGGGCGGCTCTGCTGCTGTGTGCGGGTGAGCACTACAGCCGATGCTGCACGCTGGCGTGGGTGCATGCACGCACTGGTGCAGCACTGCAGGTAGCGGCGGGGAGGCTTGCAGGCAGATGCGCGCACTGTTGGCGGTGGGCGCAGGTGCACACGAAGGCTGGAGGAAGCGAGAGGACTGCTGGCCGTGCCCGCCTTGCACGCGGCTGGAGGGCGTGCGGGCAGGCATGGAGTGAGCGGGTGAGTGTGGTTGTTGCAGGAGTGGTTGTTGCAGGCTGTGACCGATGGCTGGAAGAAGAACTAAGGACAGGGAAGGAAGATGAAGGTGATGTAGGAGCTTCAGACGTCCGGGAAATTTCCCGAACGTCTTAACTGACAGAGAAGATGAAAATGCAGTGGCTGCGGCGGTGGTTGTTGGTGACGACGGCGAGGGAGATGCACGCTGAGGTGCTCACGGTAATGCGGGCGAGCTCCGGATGGCGGTGTGGCCTGTCACACCACACGCCCACGGTGGTGGAGACTCGTCGCCACGGTTGAGGCTGACGGTGTGGAATAGAAGAGAGAACTCTCTGCACAGTGGTGGAGGCCTAGTGAGCTCGGCTGCCTCCTCTCTTTTGAAATCAGCTGCCCGACCAAATCCAACACATCCGCTCCTCCTTGATTGGGTTGTTCACTGCGGCAGCTAAAGGAAGAAATGCAGCCGTTGCACGTAGAAGAAGAATAAAAAATAATGATAAAATATTATGGTTATTTATATACAAACCCTCAACTTTTATGTTAACCTAAATTAATGCATGCAATGTACCTAATTAGTTAACTAATGCAATGCTAAGTTAATTCTAAATGCATTTAAATATGAATAAGATGCATGAATTATGTAATTGAATTAGAAATATGAATTAATCTATTTACATCCTAATTTATGCTAAATAAATGTTAGAATTAACCTAATGTCTAAGCACTTAAATACTTAAATAGCCCACAACTATGGGTTAATCAGAAAGCACCTAAATTGCGTGAATGTCAGGTCCGCTCCGAGATAGAAACTAAAAAGAACTGTATATGTGCTGAATTTAGTGCCTTCAGCTAGGCACACTATACAAAGAAGAGAAATGAAGAATTCACAGGTTTAGGTCAGAATCAGAATAAACAGAAGAAACCTCTGACCTGTCAACAGAGGTCCACAGATGTGGACCAAATTGTGGTGCAAACCCATACCCCATAATCGAGAATATCTCAGGTTTTGGATAAAAATTACCCAAAACCTAAAATCAGTATGCAAGCGAGGTCGGGCCTGCGATTTATGAGGATGCAACCCAAAACCAAAAAGTCAGCTTACAGAGAATTCAAGCTCAAAAGGATAATCATTAAATGTGTGCTTGGGTTTGACATCCTCAAAACAAATGTCGTAAGGGTCCTGGTTTGAAGGTTTCAGCTTAATAGGCACAATTCGACTTAGTCTTGTACTTCCTCCAGAACTTACTTCCCAAATCAAAATTTTCCGGCTCCTATCCTCCTCAATCAGAATGTTAAATTTCGGAACCTCTTGCATGTTAATCACCCCGTCTGAAATCTCCAAGTCTAAATGATGTGGCTGAATCAAAATTGACTTGGGTCTAATTATCTCAGAATAAGAATCATTGATAAGCTCAACAGGGTGTAACTGACAATCAGGGCATTTGATTGAATCCTCCAGAAAATACAATTCTGAATCTGAAATGTGTGCCCTAATAAGATCAGTTTCCTCAGTTCTTGGGCTATCAAATGATCTTTCAGATTCCTCAGGCCCAATCGTCTCACAAAAATCGTGTTCTGTAAACTCGTGTAAGACTTTGCAAATCAAATCTTCACCATCAGAATCAAGATCCGTATTAATGTATGTCTCAAAATCATCTGTCACTTTCTGATCCATGGTGACATACGTTTCCTCGTACCCCAGCTAAGGGATCTCAGGTGAAGAAATCAAATCATCCTTAATTGGTTGCTCTAATTCAATCTGGTCAGCCTCGTAACACGTGTCCCCCCAACAGGTGCCTAAGCAGGTTTTGTCATTGGCTCTCCTAAAGGGAGTTCATCCTAGGAATCATCCCACAACTGAACTAAAGCAACCACCAATCTCATCCTCAATTTCGCTAATTTCCCAAGTAGAAACTCACCTGGGTTCTTATCTTTAACATCCTGGAGCCAATCAAACAAAGACTTGTTCAAATCATCAATCATTTTAATTAGGGGCTCCAATCTCTCAATGCAAGGTATTGGCTGAACTTCTAAAGATTGTATGATATTTCTCAAGTTAGCCAAAACCTTTTCTTGAACCTGGCAACCTTGAACCAAATAAGTTGGTTCAGGGTTGGACGGGTTTAGGATCAATACAGGGGAATTAACGAATTGAGATTTGTTATACCCTTCCTAATAATAGGTCATTTTAGATTATTCAAAAGGTGGTGATGACCTAAAGGCATTGTAATCAGAGGATGGGTAAGAATTAGTGTATCCTTCTTGATTATAGATCGTATTAGGTTGTTCATGAAAGTATGACAATCTATAATCAATGTGGCTTTGAGAAGGATAGAAATCACAATCATAGTGTTCAGGGTTAGACCCTAAACACGGAAGTCCGAAACTGTATCCCCAATTCGAGTTACCCCAACTAACTGATGATTGATTACAGTACGAGTCAGGATAATCATCATGTTGAGGATGATTCAACACAGGAGGGAAAGGGTGGGAATGTGTGTAATATGAGGAAGGATTCATGATAAACGGGAGGAAGAAAGGCACCCTGCAATACAAACAATCAAACATGTCCTTAAGTGGGTTAGCCTAAAGACCTACAGACTCCCAAAACCCGTCTTGAGATAGAGAAATGATTTGATCTAATTCTGTCTGTTCAATCCAACCAATTAGAAGGAGGGACTGGGGAGAAGGTTCTTCCTTCGGCTTGCGCCTCCGGTTCCTAGTGTACCCCCCAACCGCGATCGTTTGATTCTGCTCCCCTGGCTAGACATCAGATTGAACAATAGAAATAGTCTAATCGAAAATAATCTCGTTCTGGGCTCTGAAGAGCGAGTCGAATCCTTAAGGCCAACGTCTACTCTGTTTTATTTAGGGCTAGGTTTGAATGTGCTTTGGAATGTGATAGGCCCTTTATATGGGTTGTGCCCTTAATGATTGATTGATTTGTGTGTGCGTGCACAACCAGTGATTTTCAAGAAAGATTATTTTTGATGTGGTGAATTTTAGGGTTCAAATCTTGCTTAGTAGCTTTTAAGATTCAACTTTAGGTGTTTTCAAACAAGTTTTGCTAGCACACCAGATTTTGAAAGCACAGGTGAAGATGTTTTCCTTTAAAACTTAAAAGAATGTGGAGTGCCTGGTAAATCCCTAAGAGTTGAATCTAAGTGGCAGCTACTTGATGAGTTGATTTTAATTGAAGTGGCGTGGCCCAATCAACTCAAACAATTGGCCTATTGCACCACTTAATTAGGCACACAAGTGATTACCTAATCTGATTTCTACTCAATTATTTGTTTGGATGTGTGTACCAGCTCCAAAGGTTGGTTTACCGGTTGAGTTTGAAAATCAGATGAGGTTGTGTACCTCTGTGAGATTTTTTTTTATTTTTCTTCTTTAATGTGGGGGTTGGGGCGGGTGTAGGTGTCAAACAACAGACAATCTAACCTTAGAGTTTATAAGAACAACTAAATTGATTGATGTTTGTGTTATTATGTGGTGGAATGAAAACTAATGGGTGGGAAGTGGGGGATAACTTACAAAACCTTCCACAGTACTTTACTCCAATCTACCGCTTTTGCTCGTCTCGAAAGAGTACCTACAATCACAATAAGATAGGGGAGAAGTGAGGTAAATGATTTGTAAGTTAGAAAAACGTGAAGAAAAAATCAAAGAGCGTCGCCTCCCCTTCAACGGCACCAAAATGTTGAACGTTACGAGTTGCTACGCTAACGTGTTTGGTTTTGAAAAACCTGTCGTCGTAATATGAAACCGAAGAATTCGTGTTCAACAAATAAAATTTATACCAGAATGGAAATTCCGAGTCGAACACAAGGAAGCGGACGTTTGATTTAAAAAATTCGCATTTGTTTTATTTGTCACGAAGTAATTCAATTGATTAAAACTATCTAACTATTTACAATAAATAGAAGAGAGAGAGAGTAAGAGAGAGAGAGAATATTACAAACAGAAATCAAAACGAGATGTAGAATGAACATGGAATTCATCATTAAAGAGATTGTTTGTTTCACTAAACATTACAACTAGAAAGTAGAAAACAATTACACTAGAAAGCAGTAAATCTATTCTAAAAAGTAGTAAATCTACTCTAGAAAGCATTAAAAGAATGGAGAGAGAAATATCCACCTCGACGGTCACTTGGAGGACAAGCTGGATGGGACGACGCCTGGATGAAGGAGGACGAAGCAGGACGAAGGAGGACAAAGCAGAAGAACGGGAACGGGGCAGCACGTCGTCGTCGTCGCAGGATCTGCTTTCGAAAGGGGGACGAAAAATTGACTTTATCTCGTGAGAAGCATCCCAGGTGTGGGACAAGCTTCTCTTGAGCTTTGGAGAGGGAGAGAAGAGAAGGAAGGGATGAGAATTTCATGTGGAGGGGGTCTCCTTTTATAGTTGGAAAGAGTGGGGGCAATTTGGTCATTACAACTTTAAAAACATTAATTCAAGACCTTTAGTGACGGATAAAACCGTCACTAAAGGTCTGAACGTGGGCATAGTGGGCGACGCACGCACGCCCGCTCTCTTGCCTGCGCGCGCAACGCACGCGCACGTCCGGCCATTCTCAGCCGTCCGATCGCGAGATCGAACGACTTAGATCGCGCTACGCCCGCCTCCTCAGCGCGCGCTCGATCGCGTGCGATACCACGTTTCCGCCACACGTGCAATAGTGCGTCATCTTGATTGAGCGCGCACGGTCGTTGGATCGCAATTGTGCGGTCGATCGAAGGCGTGCCTCCGCTCCAATTTCAGCATGGCAAGGCTCAAACGCGTGCTTTCGCTTCGCGTTAGAGCACTCGACCAACATGCTAGGGGCGCACTTGTGTCGAGCGCCTGACTTCAACACGGGCGCGTCGCAGCCGTTGGATCTTGATCCAACGGCGAGGAAGGGAGGATGCGAAAGCCTTCAACAAGTGCGTGCGGGCGATTAGGCTGCCAAGATGGTGCCACGTGGCACCATCATGGCCGTCCATCTTCTCGATGATGTAGATGGTGCCACGGGTGTCGGATTGACTTGATTTTTGCGTCGTTAGGCTGCAATCGTCGCTCTGAATCCATCCGTGCAATCAGATTTGTTGTTTGAAGTGTGGATTCACACCATCTTGGCCCTTGATCTTCTAGGGTTCCCCGGTCACTATCTGATGCTACAGATGTCTGATTAAGGCGATCTTGGAGTTGTTGAACTCCAATCGTCGCCCTGATCACATCTGTACGGTTGGATCTTCGATCCGAGGCCCTGATAAAAAGGCTTTTCTGTCCAAGAACATAAAAGGAGATAATTAACCTCCATTTTATTCAAACTACTCTAAATGCAAGATGATACATGTTATGCAATATTTATAGCATGCAATACAATCATATGCTTAAGAACATGCATAAATAGACATCTTAAGTAGTGTAAACGTGCTTACATCAGTGGGAGGTACAGGCGACCTTCATTAATGAAACCACCACCATTGGGTGCGTGGCGTCGAGGGGAAGATTTCTCCTTAAGTTGCCAAGTTCAGCCGAGGACTAAGTAGCTGAGAATCCGCAAGTAAAACTTTCCATTCTCATACCATTATTGCCAAGAAGGTCGAGGGACATTTTCGTGAAAAGGATGAAGAAGTTGGGGGGGTAAATGTAAGGAAATCAAAAGTTAAGGGTTCATTTGTAAGGGATTTGGTTATCAAGGGTTAAAATGCAAACTAAGTCAAGATAAAGTCCAAATGAGACAAAAATTTTATGGTAACCTAATTTAGATATGAGGAATTTAATGGTGACTTCAATTATGGGTTTTGATGTCATTTGCATGGTCAATTTACGATTAGACCCAAAATATACCAAATTCCCATCTATGATTCTATTTTAGGTTAAAACAGGTTCCGATCATTAAATTAACTGTGCCAAACCTTATAAAATATTTTTAATTAATTTTTAAAAGGTTTAGATTACATTTTTTCCATCGGAACTATTTTAATTGAAGTGGGGTTGAAATTAGATTTTTTTATTAGAATTAAACATTCAATTTGAATGTTAATCCTGAATTACTCAATACTAACCTACTTTTAAGATATTTAATCTCAGTTAAGCTTTAATTAACCATAGGTTCACCCTCCAGCTATTTTGCATTTATATTTATCCATGAAAATTACAAAATTAATCCCTTTTACTGTTAATTCCTCTCTCTTCAGCCCTGATTGAGTTATACCCTTTTAATATGTTAATTAAGTGAATTTAACCTTAGAACTTAGCCAAATTAAGTTAGTTATAGAGGATGAAGGTGATGCCATCACCTACCTTCAGCAATGTCCTGCGTAGTAATAGGACCCTACTTAGAGTCTACGTTAACGTCATGCTCATATCCCATATTGTCATTCTCTCCTAGTTCGACAGAAGCTACATATAAATGGTTGTTACTGGCGTAGATGTTGGAGAAGTATCTATCACTCCCATGGATCCTTATGAAATTATGTAGAATGCAAGTAGCAAGCACAATGTCCCTCTAAGTGCATAGGTCAAACTCCCTCATATGATCGAGGATTTCAAACCTCTGCTTCCAAACACCGAAGGTGCACTCCACTTTAGATCGAAGCTTAGAATGCCTATGATTGAAAAGCCCCTTATAATTAGTCGCTGGCCTGTCTCTTGTACACCTCCTCCACTAGTTCAAATGGTACATAACACCTCAATATGGAGCAAGAAAGTAAGGTATATTAATGTATCTGTAATCAACTAAGTAACGACAACCTATGGCATTGAAGAGGATCCACTTTCCAATGCTCACCACAACACAATCATATCACTGGCGGATCCGTCGTAACCGGCGACTACATATGTGAAGCACATGTCGAAGCTCACCTCCGCCATTACATTCTGGGTTAGACCTTGCTTGTGATTTCAACATCGAGAAGATTGATCTTCAGGTACGCAAGCCTTTACGTGACACCCATCAATTGCTCCAATCACTCCCTGTTAGCATGGTCGTACAAGAGACTGATTGTGCATTAATTTGAAGTTTCGATCTACAATCAATTTACTTCAGAGTACAAGTAGAACTTGCAGATTATTCCCTACCAGGAGGAGTGACGTAATAATTGCGGAAATAAAATATAAACAATCTCACAAAATACAATCACACAAAGTACACAAAGATTTTTAGGTGGAAACCCAAACCGGGTGAAAACCACCACCTAACCCTCTCGAGTTAGGATTTTCCGATCAACCAAGTTGATCAAATCCACTAACCGAATCGCTTTAAACGAGGCTGATTCAACCTCAATTACAACCACGCTACAAGTGCGAGGGTAGCGTTCTTCAACCCCTTCTCTCCACGAGAAGGATTTTGTCCCACGAAGGAGACGGGAATTCGCAAAGCGAATACCCAATCAAATAACAAAGATAAAATAACAAATAATCCTATAGAGCCAACAAAGTAATTTTAAACCTAAGCTTCTAAAGGAATTAAGAAACTCCCCTTTGCAAGGAGTGCATCGAGTCAATGACGCGGGTGCGTGAGCCACACGACAGCGCAACGTCACTCTCGTGAACTACAGCGGGAGAGTGGGTGCACGAAGGCTTGATGCTCTCTAGATGAAGAATTAGAGCTTAAAGAGCAAGAGGGACACAAAATGGTTTGAAAGTGTATTGCAAGGTGTGTGTCTTGTGTGTCTTAGGTGTGTAAAGGCTCCCCTCTATTTATAGAGGCCTTAGGAAGGCTTTGGAAGGCTTGGAAAAGCTTCCATAGCCGTTGGATGCAAAGCCCAAGTGAATCAGCCCGAAATCAGGAACAATCATTGCACTGACAGGGTAATTAAACATCTAATTATGGCATCAGACGTCTGGAAGACCACTTTAAGATGTCTGAAAATAAGGTCAGATGTCTGATTTTGGGCGGGTCTCTTCCTGACTTGAATCGGATCTAAACAGGGTTCTAGAGCAAGTCCATCAGACGACATATAGGATGTCTGGCACTATGTCTGGACGTCTGGAAACCTACTTTTTCGTGGGAATGGATTTGCAACAGCTAGAAAATCTCTGAGAAAAGATTTTCGGGTCAGTCGAGGCAAAACGCTCAATTATCAGACGTCTGGAAGGGCTTAAGGACGTCTGATAAGGCTCTAACGGTCATATCCTTGAGCGTATGCTAGGAGAGCCAACGGTCCACTAATTGGACGTCTGGCAAAGTCATCAGATGTCTCCTAAAATGTCTGATCTAAGGTCTGGACATCTGATTTCATCAGACAGAACTAACTATGTCTAGCCTAAATGTTATCAAACGTCTGAATCAACAGTCAGACGTCTTAAAACACATTATCAGACGTCTGATTTTGGAATTAGACATCTGGAAATGCTGTTTGAACCCTATATTGGTTTTCTAAATTTTCTATAGAAAACCTAAGTATCCTAGGGTTGTGTGGGTGTTCCTAAGACTACTGTGAGGGTACTTTGAGGCTCTTTAACAAAATATTCTAAGGAAATAAAGAGCAAGAAAATAACGACAAAAGTACATGAAAGGAATAAAATGGAATTCTATCATATTCTTCTTGTCCTTCCATCTTCAATCTATCGCTCCTCGCGAATCTCCTCTGTTCTCCATCAAGCTCCTCCAATCCGTCCTGGATGCGAGCTCGAATTCCGTCTAATCACGTCTACATTTGCAATTGACCTGAAATCTAAGACTCCAAGTGCAAATGTCAAATAACACGTGTTTTGTTATCATCAAAACAAATGATCGTGGTGCTCTAACACCAACAATCTTGCACTTTTTAATGATGACAAAATCATAAATAATAATGCAAAAAATCCTCCCCCTTTTTGACATTATCAAAAAGATTTGATTAATTTTAAATTTTCTATAACTCTCCCTTAAAACATGCTCTTCTATAAATTTCAAAGGTAATGTCCTCCCCCTTTTTTATAACAACAAGATAGCTATTATTTTTCTCCCTCTTTCTAAAGGAAATTTAGCTACCTTATATCCCCCCCTTAAAAATTGACAATTAGCTTATAATTTTTTTTACTCCCCCTATCTAAATGCTTATGATAAAAGGATAGGGTAAAGGATTTTACCTCACCTACCATGGCCAATAAAATGACCCAAATGGTGGTGGATGCCACATCGGATGGGGCTCCCATCCATAGCTTGAAGGCCCGGGCATCGGCGCCGGTCTCCAGTCTGGTGGTCGACGTGCGGCGGGATCATTGTTTGTTCGCCGTCTCGTCGGTCTTCTTGTTCTCCTCCTTGGTCTACTACTTGGTTCTCCCAACTTGAGTTGACCAGCCTTGAGCTTGTAGGTCCAGTCCTTCGTGTTGTAGTTATCCCTGAAACCTACAAAATAAGATTCTAATTCTTTTTTCGGTATCCAAGTGGGCTTGGATCTGGATCTGTTAGCGGGTCTCCTTGATGGAGATCCTTTCTCAATCTTAGGGCTATATAAATCATCTACTTTGTTGATTAATTTGTTAGAATTTTCCCTAAGACATGCAATTTCTTTTTCTATAGTATGCACTTAGTTTTTAAATCACAGATTTCTAACTTTAAACTATCATTTTCCTCAATCAATTTATTATTTTCATTGATGAGGTTATGATTTTCTAATAATAGGTTATCAATTCTAGGACTAGCTTCTATGTCCTTAAGTTATTTTTCTAACCTATCATTTTCATTTTTAAGAAAACTAAAGTTCTTTTTAATACTTTTATTTTCTGTTCTTAATGATTTACTAACATCAAATAATTCATTAAAAGCTTCTTATAAGTCGTAACTTACCTCGTTGTCTGAGTCGCTTCCGCTTTCGCTATCGCTTCCTCTGTTCATGAAACCGAAGCAAGCGGTTTCTTCTTCTATGGACTTTTCTTCTTCTTCCTCCGAGTTGGAGTCGTCCCAAGTGGCTTGGAACGCCTTCTTCTTAGATCTCTTTTCCTTTTCCTTCTTCTTCTCCTTTTTGAGAAGAGGGCACTCTAGTCGTAGCTGCCCTTTCTCGTTGCAGTGATAGCAACGTCTCGGGCTCTCCTCCTTCAATTCCCTACACAACTTGGAAAACTTTTTAAGTAAAAATTTAAAGTCTTCGTCGTCAAAACTTACCTCGCTATCCGACGCAGCTTTGAAGGCGAGAGTCTTCTTTGGTTTAGGCTCCGGTGTATCCTTCTTCTTCTGCTTCAACTTAGTCTCGTAGGCCATTAGATTGCCTAAGAGATCTTCCATGTTGAGCTCCTCCACTTCATTCGCCTCCTCGATGGCGGTGACTTTCTATTCCCACTCTAGTCCGAGGGAACGAAGAAGCTTCCCTTGAAGCTCCCCCTTGATGAAAGTCTTCCCTAAAGCTTTCAAGTTATTTACAATGAGAGTGAACCTAGTATTCATCTCACTTAAAGATTCGTTAGATTTCATTGAAAAAGACTCAAACTCTTGTGAAAGTAAATTTATTTTAGAAGTTTTTACCTTAAAGGTACCTTCGTGAGTTACCTCAAGTGTGTGTCAAATCTCGTATGCGGTGGCGCATTGAGATTCTGTTGAACTCCTCCGAGCTGAGCGCGCAATACAACGCGTTCATTGTTTTCGCGTTGAGAGAGAGTTCCCGAATCTGCTGCTGCGAGTATCCTGCGGTGGGTTTTTAGGGAATGTCGAAGGGGGTCTCACACCTGGCCCAGATTGTGAAATCAGTGGCTTGAAGACATGTCTTCATCCGCAGGTGTATTGCAAGGTGTGTGTCTTGTGTGTCTTAGGTGTGTAAAGGCTCCCCTCTATTTATAGAGGCCTTAGGAAGGCTTTGGAAGGCTTGGAAAAGCTTTCATAGCCGTTGGATGCAAAGTCAAAGTGAATCAGCATGAAATCAGGAACAATCATTGCACTGACAGGGTAATCAGACGTCTAATTATGGCATCAGACGTCTGGAAGACCACTTTAAGATGTCTGAAAATAAGGTCAGACGTCTGATTTTGGGCGGGTCTCTTCCTGACTTGAATCAGATCTAAACAGGGTTCTAGCGCAAGTCCATCAGATGACATACAGGACGTCTGGCACTATGTTTGGACGTCTGGAAACCTACCTTTTCGTGGGAATGGATTTGCAACGGCTAGAAAATCTTTGAAAAGAGATTTTCGGGTCAGTCGAGGCAAAACGGTCAATTATCAGACGTCTGGAAGGGCTTAAGGACGTCTGATAAGGCTCTAACAGTCATATCCTTGAGCGTATGCTAGGAGAGCCAACGGTCCACTAATTGGACGTCTGGCAAAGTCATCAGATGTCTCCTAAGACTTCTGGTCTAAGGTCTGGATGTCTGATTTCATCAGACAGAACTAACTATGTCTAGCCTAAATATTATCAGACGTCTGAATCAACAGTTAGACATCTTAAAACACATTATCAGACGTCTGATTTTGGAATTAGACGTCTGGAAATGCTGTTTGAACCCTATATTGGTTTTCTAAGTTTTCTATAGAAAACCTAAGTATCCTAGGGTTGTGCGGGTGTTCCTAGGACTACAGTTAGGGTACTTTGAGGCTCTTTAACATAATGTTCTAAGGAAATAAAGAGCAAGAAAATAATGACAAAAGTACATGAAAGGAATAAAATGGAATTCTATCCTATTCTTCTTGTCCTTCCATTTTCAATCTATCGCTCCTCGCGAATCCCCTCTATTCTCCATCAAGCTCCTCCAATCCGTCCTGGATGCGAGCTCGAATTCCGTCTAATCACGTCTACATTTGCAATTGACCTGAAATCTAAGACTCCAAGTGCAAATGTCAAATAACACGTGTTTTGTTATCATCAAAACAAATGATCATGGTGCTCTAGCACCAACAGAACTTGCCATTCGTTTGAATAATATTCGACATCCCCGATGGTGCAAGTTGAATCAAAAACAGTTGTAGTAAAATCTTCTTTAGAACATTATGAAAATTCTATCAGATGTGTTAAAGGCATAGGAAGGGGGGTTGAATTGTGTTATAAAAATTTAAACCAATAATCGCAACAAATAACACAAGTATATATAGAGGAAACCCTTGCGGGAAAAGCTTCTATCTAGGTTTCTCCATCCAGGATTTTACCCCTACCCAACTAGAAATTACTAACAACAAGTAATATAATAATTCCCCTCTTCTTTGACAAAACCCAAGAAGGGCTTTGCTCCTCTACTAAGAGGAAACGGGAAAACCACAACTCGAGCACCCAAACAAACTAATAAAAATAATATAATGTAAACAATATTAAGAGCCTTGAATAATATAAGAAATAAAAGTAGGCTAGAATATTCCCTTTGCAAACCTATGAGATGCAGAAAATCAAAGTGAGAGTGGAATTGCTCTCAAGAGTTTGCTAAGAAAAATAAAGCAATGATAACACTAAGGAGCAAAAATGAGCGAGCAAAGAATTTTTAGAGTGAATAGATTTCTTTTGCTTGGTGTGTATGCTTAAGGCCACCATAGGGGGTATATATAGGTGTATAAGGTCAAAATAAGGTAGTGGATTTCGTTTGAAATTGCATTTAAGTAGATTAAATCAAGGTGCAACAAACACTAATCATTTAAGTGTAGGTTGACTGGACCAGACGTCTGAAATCCAAGATAGATGTCTAAAGGTACTATTTTAGATGTTTGAAATAGAAATAAGACATCTGAAAACACCTCAGTACCAAAGAGATCGTTACTGAATTTTGCAAGTTTGAAAATAAGGATGTCTGAGCAAAGATGTAGGCATTTTAAGATGAATTAGACATTTGAAGAAAGGCATAGACATCTAAAATCACACAATGTTCCACTTTCAATGAGTAACAGATATAATCAATTGCGATCAAATTTAAACGTTGGATCAAAATGAATGTTGTGAATTAAACGATCATTTCCAGATGTCTTATAAGGTAGTCAAACATCTAAAAAACAAGAAAATTTTTTACTATTAACAATCTAAAGAAGAAATTAAGGAGATGTTAAAAGCCTGAGGAGACGTCTGAATGTCTTGATCAGACATCTGAAGTAAATGTCAGACGTCTTAAATGCATAACAGGCATCTTAAACTGGAGAATAGAGAGCATAGGTTCTAGAAGTGGTTCTAGACATCTAAGAGAGTAGGTCAGACATTTGAAAAAGCAGACTCAAACATCTTAAATTAAGGTAGGACGTCTAAAATACTAACAGGAGCTAAGTCTTATAAATCGAAAGAAAAGAGTAGAAATAGGAAGGTTCTAGAGGTAACCTAAGGATAATTTTGAATGAAATGAAAGGCTCTTTTACATTCTAACAATAAAACAAAAAGAATAAGACTAAACTACAAGGTTATTCTTCGTGAGAGGGCTTTAGCTTGACTTCATTTTCCTTTAACCTTCGCTCTTAACTTTCAAGAACTCCTGCAATACATATTTGTCCTTTCCAAAAAATAATTATTTGTCCTTATCAAAAAATACTTCTAATCAATTTAACAACAAGATGGTCTCCTCGGAGTGTGAAAATCTCTCTTGTGTGTTTTGGTTACTTGTAGTAGTAAGTCTAGTTGGTGTGTTCTAGGATAATACAAACCAAAGTCATTAGTTTCTTTTAAGTATTTGAAAATTCTTTTTATGGCAGACAAGTGAGGATTTTTTAGTGAATTTTGAAAACATGCACAAAGATAGGTAGCAAACATTATATCTAGTCTACATGCAGTAAGATAAAGTAGTGATCCTATCATACCTCTATACAACTTTTCACCTACCTGCTTACCATTTTCATCTAAATTTAGATTTATGTTTGTAGCCATCGGCGTGGTCTTACCTTTAACATTCTCCATCCCATACTTCTTCAAGGTGCCATTGGCCTATTTTGTTTGACAGATAAAGATCCCTTCATTCATTTGATTCATTTGTAGTCCAAGGAAGAATTTTAATTCTCCCATGAGACTCATCACAAACTCATCCTACATAATCTTTAAAAATGTTCTACACAAACTATCATTAGTAGAACCAAAGATAATATCATCTGCATAAATTTGAATGACTAGTAAATCATTAAGTTGTTTCTTAATAAAAGGAGTTGACTTAACTTTTCCCATTGAGAAACCTGATTTAATGAGATAATTTCTTAATCCTTCATAGCATGCCCTAGTTGCTTGCTTAAGATCATAAAGAGCCTTCTTAAGCTTATACACATGATTAGGATATTTAGAATTTATAAACCTAGGAGGCTAGGCTATATAAACTTCTTCTTTATAAATCCATTTAAAAGGGCTGATTTTACATCCATGTGGCATAATTTAAGACCTAAATGTGATGCAAATTCAAGAAGCATTCGAATCGATTCAAGCCAAGCTACAGGAGCATAAGTTTCTTCAAAATCTATATCCTCTTGTTTATTATAACCCTGTCCAACAAGTTTGGCCTTATTTCTTACTACTTGACCATCTTTATTAGTTTTATTTCTAAATATCCATTTAGTCCCTATAATAGAATTATCACTTGGCTTAGGAACTAATTCCCATACTTGATTTCTTTCAAACTGATTTAGTTCTTCTTACATAGCAAGTATCTAAGAAGAGTCTAAACAATCTTGATCAATAGTTTTGGGTTCAAGTTGAGATACAAAAGCAGTAAGAACAAAATTAACTTGAGATTTAGTTTTCACTTTGTCGTTAATGTCTCCTATTATTTATTCTTTTGGATGATCTTTATGAAAGTTCCACTCTTTAGGTAGATTATGTGTATTCTAATCTTTAATATATAATACATTTATAAAGGGTAAATCCTCATCATCACTATCTACTACTTCAACTTGTTTATTATGTATAAAGAACTCTCATCAAATTTAATATGAAGAGTTTCTTCTACAGTTAAGGTTCTCTTATTGAATACTCGATAAGCTTTACTTCAGAATGAGTATCCTATGAAGATACATTCGTCTC
Organism: Thalassia testudinum; assembly: GCA_037157565.1. NCBI lineage: Eukaryota > Viridiplantae > Streptophyta > Magnoliopsida > Alismatales > Hydrocharitaceae > Thalassia > Thalassia testudinum. Next base: position 16,269,458 of record JAZHRO010000062.1, on the reverse strand, counting down.
CATTGACATCAAACTTATCAAGATGTTCCCTAGTGATAAGCATATAGCACTTCTGCCAAATATTTTGAAATAACTAATTTTAGGTATTCTATCATAATGAAGCTCATAACTTCTTTTATTAAGTATAGGCCTAATTAGGACTCTATTTAGTACATTGCAAGCCGTGTTAGTGGCTTCGACCCAAAAATACTTTGGAAGACCAAATTCTATAAGAAGTGTATAGGTGCATTCTTGAAGAGTCCGATCTTTCTATTCCACTACATCGTTTTGTTGTGGAGCTCTAGGAAATGAAAATTCATGTCTTATTCCTAGTTCTTCACAAAAATGAGAAAAGTCTTGATTTTTGAATTCACCTCCATGATCGAATCGAATTTGAGAAATCATATATCCTTTCTCATTTTGAACAAGTTTCAAAAACTTGCTAATAACTTCTAGGGCTTGGTCTTTAAGTTTAAGAAAACATACCCATGTAAATCTTGAATAATCATCTACAATTACAAGACAATATCTACTATCATTCTAACTACTTGTTCTAGTTGGTCCAAATAAATCTAAGTGTAAAAGTTCTAATGGTCTAGGTGTAGAAATTATATTTTTGCTTCTAAAAGAACTTTTATGTAATTTTCCAAGAGTACAAGCATCACAAAAGGTATTTGAACTAAACTTTTTCTTAGGCAATCCTTTAACTAATTCATACTTGACTAGTTTATTTAGATATTTGTAATGCAAATAACCTAATCTTTTATGCCAAGTGAACTTTTCATCATTAGAAGCTACTAAACAATCATAAGTTTCATTTTTATCTATTTCCACAATATATATATCCTTGTATCTTTTTCCAATTAAAAGAATTTCATTTGTAATTCTATCAAAGATCTTAAAGAATTCAGCACTAAAAAGAACATCACAACCCTTATCACAAATCTAACTAACACTTAAAAGGTTATGTTTTAGTCCTTTTACCAAGGCAACATAACTAAAAGATGCATTACCTTTAGCAATAATACATGTACCTATAATCTGACCTTTGTGATTGTTCTAGAATGTAACGAAGCCACCTTCCTTGTACTTAATCTCTGTAAAGAGCTTCTTATCGCCGGTTATATGCTTGGAACACCCGCTGTCCATAATCGAAGTTCCTTTGCCTTTGTCCTACAAAAGATGATCGTCATTGAGTTGATCTTCTTGGTTTCTCTCCTATCTTCTTAAAGGCTTGTAGTCTTTCTTTAGTTCTATTAAAGATATATCTTGATAGATCTACTTCTTTTTGACCTACAAAATAAGATTGAACAAGTTCCTTTGGTACCCATTTTTTCTTAAGTCCATAATGATTAGATTTTGTTTTCATAATTGAATATGAAAACTTTCTTTCTTCCTTTTGACTGGATATAAAACTAGTTTGTTTGGCTTTTGATGAATTAGCTTCATGAGAATATCCAGACCAAATTTGCAAGAAGGAGATTTTGTGATGATAAGAGTTTATCCAAGTTCTCTTTTCCCTTGATAAATCTAGCAAGATCTTCTACTAACTTTTCTGAATTATCTTTAAGAACTTGAATATTAGTTTCAAAAGTTTTTATTTTTTCTTTTAAGCTTTTAGTTTCATCACTAAGAAAATCTTTTTCTTGATGAATTTTGTCTTTCTAATTTTGAAGACCTTGATATTTCTTTTTAAGCTCTTTATTTTCTGATTTTGTCTTCTTAAAGGTGCAATATAGATCATCAAAAGCTTCTACAAGATCCTCTGAAGATAGATCGTTTACATCATCTTCTATCGCCATAGGTCTAAGGCATGCGGCTTCTTCCTCGATTGAATCACTTTCAGATTCACTCTCGCTTGAATTTGAATCGTCCCATGTCGCTTACATAGCTTTCTTCATCTTGTACTTGTTAAAAGGTTTCTTTGTATCTTGTTTTTTTTTGCTCCTTTCACCATCCTTCTTAAGAAGTAGACAATCCTTTCAAATATGTCCCTTCTTTTTGCACTGATAGCAAATCACTAGCTCTCCCTTTGAATCCTCTCTTGATCCTTTCTTCCTAAAATTTTTGTTATTCTTTAAAAATTTTCTAAACTTACGAGTAAGTATGGCAAGATCTTCATTGTCTTCATCATTGCTATCTTTCAACTCTAAAAGGACTTTAAAAGCTAATTGCTTCTTCTTTGCTTCATCCGTTCCTTTCTTCTTTTGATTAAGCTTGGTCTCATATGCCATGAGATTTCCAAGGGATTGATCCATATCCAAGTTCTCCACTGCAGTTGCTTCTTCTATAACTATGACTTGAGGCTCAAAGATGTTAGTTAAAGTACATAAAATCTTACCTTCGAGGTCAACTTTTACGAAGATTTTCCCTAGAGCCTTCAAACTGTTGATGATGAATTTAAATCAGGTGTACATATCTTTTATACTTTTATTTTCTTGCATTTCAAATTTTTTGAAATCCTAGGTTAGCATAGCAACCTTGGAATTTTTTACCTTATTGGTTCCTTCATGAGAATTTTCCATATCTCATCTGTCGTTATGCATTGAAAGATCCGATTAAACTTATCGAGACTCAGGGCACAGTACAATGCATACATAGCCTTGAAATTGAGTGAAAGCTTCTTCTTGTTGTCCTCTGACAAGGCTCCATTTTCTAGTTTCTCTGGCTTTGCAAAAGGTGCTTCCAACATTCCCCAAAGTGAATAATCCCCGGATTGGAGAAACACTTCCATCCTTTGCTTCCAATACAAGTAATTCATACGATCGAAGTATGGAGGTTTCATGGTCGAAAATCCAGTGTTTCCATTTGTCTCTACCACCCTTAATGCCGTTAGATCATCTTGAAAAGGCTTTTACACCTACACACAAGAACAAACAAGGCTCTGATACCAATTGTTAGAGGTACAAGAAGGGGGTTGAATTATGCTATAAAAATTAAAATCAACAATCACAACAAATAATACAAGTATATATAGATTGAAACCCTTGCAGGAAAAACCTCTAACTAGATCTCTTGATCTAGAGTTTTGCCTCTACCAAAGTAAGATTTAGTAACAAGTAATATAACAATTCCCCTCTTTTTGGATAAACCCCAAGAAGAGTTTTTCCCCTCTACTAGGAGGAAACGAGAAACCTACAACTCAGAGACCCAAATAAACTAATAAAAATAATATAATGTAAACAATCCTAGGATCCTTGAATAATATAGGAAATAAAAGTAGACTAGAAAACTCCCTTTACAAACCTATGAGATGTAGAAAATCAAAGTGGGTGTGGAATTGCTCTCAAAAGCTTGCTAAGAAAAATAGAGCAATGGTAGCACTAAGGAACACAAATGAGAGAGGAAAGAATTTTTAAAGTGAATAGATTTCTTTTGCTTGGTGTGTATGCTTAAGGCCACCACAGGGGGTATATATACGTGTAGAAGGTCAGAATAAGGAGGTGGATTCCATTTGAAATCGTATTTAAGTGGATTAAATCAAGGTGGAATGGATACTAATCATTTAACTGTAGGTTGACTGGACCAAATGTCTAAAAATCTAAGATAAGCATCTAAAGGTACTGTTTCAAATGTCTGAGATAGAAATAAGACTTTTGAAAAGACCTCAGTACCAAAGTGATCGTTATTGAATTTTGCAAGTTTGAAAACAGGGACATCTGAGCAAAAATGTAGATGAAGGATTAGACATTTGAAGAAAGGCATAAATGTCTAAAATGACACAACATTCCAATTTCAATGAGTAACAGATGTAATCAATTGCGATTAAATTTAAACATTGGATAAAAATGAACATTGTGAATTAAGCAATCATTTCTAGACATCTTATAAGGTAGTTAGACATATGAAAAACAAGAAAATTTTTTACCATTGACAATCTAGAAAAGAAATTGTTAAGATGTTAATAGCCTGAGGAGACATCTAAATGTCTTGATCAAACGTATGAAGTGAATGACAGACATCTTAAACGCATAGCAAACGTCTTAAACTGGAGAATAGAGAGCATAGGTTCTAGAAGTGGTTTTAGATGTCTAAGAGAGTAGGTCAAATGTCTGAAAAAGCAGACTCCGACATCTTAAATTAAGGTAGGATGTGATCTAAAATAATAACATGAGCCAAGTTTTGTAAATTGAAAGAAAAGAGTACAGCAAGGAAGGTTCTAAAGGTAACCTTCTTAAAGGATAATTTTGAATGAAATGCAAGACTCTTTTACATTCTAGAAATAAAACAAAACGAATAAGACTAAACTACAAAGCTATTCTTCATGAGAGGGCCTTAGCTTGACTTCATTTTCCTTTAACCTTCTCTCTTAGCTTTTAAGAACTCCTTAGTCCTTTCCAAAAAAAATAATTAATTGTCTTTATCAAAACATACTTCTAATCAATTTAACAACAAGATGGTTTCCCCGAAGTGTAAAAATCGCTCGTGTGTTTTGGTTACTTGCAATAGTGGCTACCATGTAGAGGGAAATGTAAACTTGCTCGACGGAGCTCATCTTGTTTGTGTCAACAAGTTTGAAGCATTCTTAAAGATGTACAATCTACCTCAATGTGGATCCATACATTCGAAACACATGGTGTGGCCTCTCATCACAACCCTCCATCATTTCCCTTATCTATACATGACCCTTCATAGGTGCGGTGTGGAAAGGTCATAGAACATGCCTTTCATTCTCTTCCTCATGTCGGAAGGACCTTTGGTAGTTAATGTCTAGAATCATAACTACGACAGTCTCATATTTCATTCTCTTGCAACCCATTCGAAGGTTCCTCCATTACCTAACTTGAAAAATTACAACGAAATTCGTCAAAGTAGAAGATAACGTTTACCGTTGTTGGAGTTGGGACTTTCCTATTTGACTAAATGGACAAGAAGGTTATGTACCTGTAAAACTAAAATTCAATTGTACTAAACATTTCAAGTAATGACAAAACATATACTACTACGAAGGGAAAAAATGACAACAAATGAAGAAAGGTCCAAATAGTACAAAAGCCATCCTCAAAGTCACTAGACAAAGAACACCTACAACCACCACATGATACAGAGCAAGCACAAATAAAACCAGCAAGTAGCACTATAGAGCATCAGGAGAAATACATGTCCACCCAATAGACAAGGTCCTCATGTTGGGCCCTAAGGGAGAGGAAGTACATAAGCATGTCCTGATCCCAAAAGACTTCCACCATCCTCAATTCCTGATGCATGGTTGACTCTAGTCTATGTTCACAAAGAAAAATCAAGGCCTCCATCAATTGATTCTGGGAGCCAAGGAAACGGTTCGCACTCATCTGATGAGCCAACTCATAAACCATTCACCTGAAGTTCCATTACAATCACCACTCTGCCTATGTTTCGCACCACTCAAATGGGAACGAACCCCTATATGAGAACCTCTAATCACTATCTCTGCCTCAACGTTATCATCATTTCCAGCCTCCTTTGGGCATGTTCTCTAAGATGAAAGTGGGGTTGATTGATTGGAAGATTGAGCAAGTGATCCACTTGCACCATCAGATCCCTTGATCTGATGTACAAGGTCGAACGACATAAACGATTTCATCCTCAATACTTAGTATGAGTAATCTAGTTGCACATAATTTACGAATGAACATTGAGTAACCATTTTAATAAAAAAAAGGAAACTCTCTCCACACATTGAACCCAATACCTCATCCGATGCCTCAAGACTTGGTGGAATTAGCTGGTTGTTCTCCTTGTCTCACCCTCATCCACTCCGAATTTACAACATGAGGTACTTTGTGTGCATCTCCTTCCGTTGCTCCATCTACCTTGTAACTATGTCCCATTGATAGACAAACCAAATCTAATCTTAAATTGGACGATAATCCAATTCCACCCTTGGAAATTAAATGATTACTAATGTAGAAATCTCCCATGGACTTCACCTCGAGGAGAATGCCAAGGAGGAATCTATCTTCAACATTCTCCCAATGAGGCCTCCTCTTAGATGATTCAGGGTTGTTCACCCTCGAGACGATGTGATAATGTTCTACCATTCTAACACTGGGAAGAGATAAGTGAAATTTCCCCAAGCAAGAGTAATGAAAAAATTATCAATCGAATGAACCAATAATGGGAATTAGGGGAAATCGGATATATGAACATCTCCAACTATCGATGAGAAAGTCCCAAGGCCGTACCAATGACGTACAACTTTTCATTTGTAGTTTGTATCACACGTTACCTTATGAATATCTTCTCTACATTTTACTATGCAGGAGGATAACATTTAAAATTTTATCAGTACAGCAAGGCTATACGGAGGGAAGTCGATGAGTTTGTTCAGATTTTCCTGTGATAGTCTTAAACGGATAATCATAATTTATAATTTGCATACACAAAAATTAAATGCGTAACAAACATATCGACGAATATAGACAAGTCACACTGCCGCACCAACTTTCCAACCGAATCAGTTCCTACCATCGGCACCTACCGTATTACACAATTTCCCAAATTAAAGGGGAGTGAAAATAACGCATTCCACATTATATCAACACAATAAAACATCATGGCAGAGAAAGTAAACGTTGAATTTAACAAGACAAGTCAGTAGAAATCCATACATATGTATCATATATTCTGATATCACGGAAGACATATATAATGTCACTTCATTGCCATAATCACACGATCAATTCAACGAGGTTGAAAGTCCATTTTGATGAATAAAAATTTATCTAAATATAATACTGCTTACCAAGGTTTCGTATCGAATACTCAAAACCGTGCACAATGTCACTGCGCGTCTGTGTTTTAATGCCCTTCCGAAGTAAATACGTCAATTTTAATAGTAAACACTTGCATGAAACATTTAATCACAGGAGTAATATAAGTTGTCCCAATGTTTTCGTGCACTGCATGCTTAGAAACGTACATAACTACCGTACGCAATTGAATGGTATATTTACGTTGTCGAGCAATATTGTTTGGTACATGTTAATAAATCATTGTTCTTTTTTACTTAGCATTCTTCAATTTCAAATGAATTACTATAAAATAATGAAACTCTCCTGAAATGTTAACTGATTATATAGATGTATTTCATATATTAGTCCTACGCAAAATTGGAAAGGTGGCTGAAAAATTACGTCTCTCATACATAGGTCAACGGCGAAACGAATGGCAAAGGTACGCATGCGTAAATGTTTCGTATGGCCCATCACCATTTATGCAATAAAAATCAGAACGAATGAACAATCACAAATAAACGTAGATTCATTGCCTAAATAATGAAACTAATTGACGGGATACCATGTATGATACAGTCAATTCCATGGCATACAAGTACTTCCAACTCATCGTCTGAACGAAGGAGATTCTAAATGGTAGAGCCAGTTTTCCCTTAATTGGAAAACAGACTGAGGCACATGACGCAGTTGATGCGTATTTGCCTACTGAACCAGCAAGCAGACTACAATTTAATGACGAGACCGATGTCCCAGACCAGTACTTCGTTTAACAGCACATCATCTTTCACAGACATCTTATACTAACCCATCGAACTGGACAAATGACCGTCACGGCCAGATGTATAACATATCCTACTCCTACCTTTTCGCTTCGTCGAATATCATCTATTTCAAGTTTATCAGGCAAAGGGTACACTTCGTTCATCACAGATTCACATGAAATAAACCCTTCCATACTACAACAGTCAACAATGTTCATCTGAAATCGATCGCGGTAATTCATGGCATACATATAGAACATCCTTGTACGTTATGTTACTGAACGAAAAAAACACGTCCAATGATAATCGCTGAACGCTACACATCGTAAACGAGATCCAATCAAACGCTATGATCAAAACACTGCACAGGAATCCGTAGAAATCGATCACCAAAAATGGGAATCGATGTTGCTACATAAAGTGAAACCGAAAGCAGTTCATACAACAAACGGTAGTGGATACCTATCCTCCTTATCGAGTCTGGAGCTGAGATAGCTGGTAATCGACAGGGCGACCGCATATGGTAGGTGAGCACTTCTGTTGTCAAAGGTGTTTCTCCTCCTCACCATCCGATGTCGACTAATCGGATTCGGGGACACTGCCGGAGATGCAAAATGTGGACATGTCAAAAGTAGTCGTACAAACTGGGATAAAAAATGAAATGACCAAGAAGTGTTTCCACTTAACCGATACGTAAGGGAGACGACTACGATGAAATCTCTAGCGATACACAACTCTGATCGGTGGCCGCCGCGAAGAACTTCGCTAGCGAACCAACGGACACGCCCGAAGAGGACAACTTATGCGGAGAAGGAAAGCACCACCGTCGTAGATCATTTTATAGTGTCAACGATGCCACCCATGGACTGTTCAACGTAGCGCCATCTGCCTTTACGCATCCATTCCCCCCTGGTTAAAGCGACATCGCGAATCTCCACTATTGACTGTGGTCACCCGTGATCCCTAACCTGCTAGATGCTTCACGCCCTTACGATGGAGGTAAAGACGAGCAATAATGGTGGTCGTTGAGAGATGAGAAATCTTTCCTTGTTGAGAGGGCGAGAGAGTCGAGAGAGAGGGATAGCGATTAGAAGGCTAATCGTTGCTCTCGTTAATGCGAAAACATTGGGAACATGCGATGCCTCGCGTCCAGTGCCGCACGAAGAGACACCAACCTGCAACGCTAGCAGCAATTCATCACAACCAATACTTTGAAATCCACACGCCGCTCCTTTCTTTAAAACCCGACCTTACTATTCATGCACCATAGCATTAAACCCTCATATGTCGGATTAAACCCTCCTTTACACCACTCCCAAATGCAGCCTAAGGTTTTTCACCAAGGCAAGTAGTTTTGGATATGTCCAAGGATCGGTAGTTTTTTTCCTAACTTTTTCTATCCTAACGTTAACATAAGGGCAAGCCTAATATATATCCTCGATGGAGCCATTTGGCCTCTTATTGCTATATTTTACTTTTTTTGGGTTTTAAGTTATTTGACACACATTATTCTTTTTGCATGCGCACGCATGCACACACATAGGTATATTTCTTTTTCTTCCTTCTTCTACTACTTTATTTTTCTCTTTTTCTCCTTTTTCACTTATTTTTCAAGGTTGTGTGATGTTTTCTTCCACTTGGTGGGGATTTTCACCTCTTGGGATTGTCGGGGCTTGTGCTTCCTCTTGCTACCCTTACGGTATGTCCGCCTTACTTAGGCGGATGGTGCCCAACCATCGCCTCAACCTCTTCGCACATGGCCTTTGGCCAGCTATGGGGGTGTCATTTGAGAATCCCGAGGCTTGGGGTATGGCGAGTGCTACATCCTCCCAAGTTGGGTATTCTACATGTCTTGTCGCATTTAATGCGAACTAGACATGTTGGGCAGTTAATTTTTGCAAGTTTTTTCCTATTATGTCTTATAAATGGGAGATGAGTACGGGCATTTCCACTCGCTCTCCTTTGACTCAAGTGCACCTCCCCCGGTTACTTGTGAGCTCTCCGAGTGCAATTGTTGTGGCTGGCAATAGCAGTACAACCTTTCTTGTGCAAGCAATGTCCTCGATTAACCGAGGTAAGACATGCCTCGTATATACGACTCACATACATCGTCATATATGATTTTGCTATACACGTCTGACTACCACTATACTTATATACATCAAAAGACACATGACAATGAACTACAGTCAAGACATCATACTACTTGCCACCAAAACAGACAAAAGAGTATCGCCATTTGTTGCCACGCCTAAGCCAACGGGTGAAGTTCCAGGAGGTTGATAATGTCATGGAGGATGCCCACTATCTCCCAAAGGCAAAGTCGTACAAGCTCCTCCCGGTCATTGTCGTCAAGCATAGCCTCTGGTTGCTTGGGCACAGAATGAAGATCCGTGCCAATTGAAGCCTTTCTTTCAATAGGTGGGCATGCCTCTGAAACCAAGACATAGGGTAGGGGTAAGCTAAGTGGCTCAGTAGGACTAAATTTATCCATTTATGTGTGCATGTGTGCATATGTGGGCAAGGGCGTAGTAAAGGTGCCCAATTTTACACTACTTGGGTGTAATCCATGCTTACGTACATGATTACTCCTATCCTCTTAACCTTGCGTCGAGACTCTAAATCCAACTAGTTTGAAATGTCCTTGTGTCGACCCACTGGTCGATTTTGCAAATCAAGTCCGCCTCCTAGGGAATCGAAGCTGATTTGAGATGCACATTCTCTTTCCCGAGTTTCGGGGTTTGGGTTACCTCGGCCTTCGGTAGCTTACACCCCTTATTCCTAGATCTAAGAACCGCTCAAGGTAACCATGGTCATCTTTATTGCATCACCAGCAAATGTGGATGTCGAACTCCTCAACCCTGGGTGACTTCACCCCCTTTCCACGGGGCATCACCGAGCAACACCACTAGCTGCCCATCCAGTGCTCTACCGAGTCGCCATCCACCTCAAGGAGTTGTCCTATGATCTACTGCAATCATCGACCACTCAGCCTTGGCTCTCTAGGGCTCAATCCCCTGTTCATTACTGCCCCATTTTACTCTCATGAGTAGTCTCGATATTTCCCTTCTCATGGGAAATTCTATTGGGTTTATGATCTTTGTGCATTTGTCTGATAATTCCCCGTAAGTATCATCAGGCACCCTTGGCAAACTGCCTCTCCAAGTACTTGCTCTGGGATCTCTAATGATGTTCCACCACTTTTGCACAACAATTCTCAATCAGAGCATCACATTCTGTTATAACAATATCCAACATATGATACTATTATTAGACGTCTGATCCTAGTCGATCAGATGTCTGATGTCAAAATCAGACAACCTATGCGGCATCAGGATTACCTTTCCTGTGACCCCTGGCTCTTGGATGCCTGCCCATCAGTCAAACGTCGAGGAACAGTTACCGGACATCTGATATATTTGGTCAGACGTCCAATATTGAAAGATAAGGGATCCGCCTTATCAATCGGACGTCTCCTGAGCTAATCTATGAAATGACCCAAAAACCCCTACCATCGAATGTCAAGACTCATGTCTAGAAGTTTGGAAGCCTCTCCAGACGTCTGACAGTTGTGTCAGACAACCGATGGCATGTATTTTGAGGTAAAATGTGTCTGTTGTAGGCTGATTGTAGTATCAAACATCCAATCACAAAGTCGAACAACCAAACTGGAATCAATGTGGTCCTAGAGAAAAACTCCTCTCCAGTCGGATGTCCAATTTTACCATTAGATGTCTGATCAACATTCATCAAGCGTTTGATGGAAAATTTAGACATCTCCTGAAGGTGCCCATGCACACTATCGGTCTACATAGAGCTTCAAGCAACTTCCCATCTCTTGGGTGCTTGGGGTAACATGTTTAAACCTCACTAGGGTAACATTCTTGGCTCCCAACCTCTAATAGAACCGTCCTAATCCCCTAAATTGAAATCCTAGCTGGGTTTCCTCAAAATGAAATGGGGCATTAGGGTGGTGGTGCCATTTGCACTCCACCACCCATTCCCTCTGTCTTAAAGGAGAATACCAACACATGCCTGACAATCCTGCCAAAAATGCATCTCAACACAACCACGAAAAATCAAGGGCTACATGCCCTACCTCGATTTGAAAATAGCAGTTGCTATTCTTCCTCTTCTCCTCCTACAGTCACACAACTTCCCGACTTGCAAGGGAACACCAATCGATCATTCACTTATCCCTTTCAACTATTTGAGGGCTGGATTGTCAAAACCAAGCCAAAAACTCGACATGCAAGGCCATTTCCTCTCCAATCTCCAAAGGAAAAGAAGAAACTCAATGAGGGAGAGGACTCCTTACCTTGTAAGGTGGCTCGGGGAGACAATGGAACTCCTCTCCTTTCCTTGTGGCCAGGGATGCCTCCTTCCCCCCTCCTCCAACTACTAATCCTCTCCTTTTCTTCTCTATCTCTCTCTCTCTGACAAGGTAGAAGAAGATGACAGGGAGGGGAAAGGGCAGTAGTAGGGCATCCTTATTCCATTATTTCTTTTATACTTCATTTTATTTTTTGTAAGAATTGCTTAGGTGGCCCTCCACTTCCTTTCTCTTTACTTCCCCCTTGCTTAAACCTTTTCCCATGCTCTAAGACCCTTTATTCCAACTAACCACTCATTGAGCCTAATTGGTGTTTCCCATATTAATTTAGGACCTTCAATTCTTTCAATTATGAGAGTTTATTTCTAAATTAACCTTTGATTAATAGGGAATTAAGTGTGAGCTTTCACATACATCTATCACAAGATTATGCTCACCATCTATTACTTCCACCATCCACTTTAAAAGCAAAGCCTAATTCATAGTTCTCAAATCAAGTGCTCTTAGGCCCCCTTCAAACATTGGACAAGAGATATGCTTTCGAACAACCAAGTGCAGCCCCTTTGCATTCTCTCTACCCAAATAATCTTCTTTAAGCATCTCAGACGTTAACACAGAGAAAATAGGGATCATTGTCAACATCTACCTTAAAAGCACCAGCAATCCCCCTTTAGAAAGCAACTTGTACCTCCAATTCTCTAGCCTCCTCATCCACCTAATGGCTCTACTTTGCAACCTTAAAGTATTACATTGGAAAGGGTAAGCCTAAATAAATCAGTGCTAGATGTCTCATTGGCATAGCTAGAATAGTCGTGCATCGCTCATCCTTATTCTTCCATCCCAAAAGCAAAACTTCCAAATTGCTCGAGTAATCCCACCACATTACTTGCAATCCTCTTCAACCTCAACAAAAAGCAATGTATCATCTGGTAACATAAGATAGGCATCAATGTATGATCTGCCCACTAATGGTGCAATGCTTCTAAAAGGCCCTTCCCCACGATCCCTAAAGGAACACCTTGTCAATGCATCCATTGCCAATACAAAAAGCAAGAGGGCCAAAGGGCACTTGCCCTTACATCCCTATGAAGTTGGACCCAACCTCCTAGCTTGTCATTCATAAGAACAAAGAAAAATGAATTGGTAATGCACTTCCTTATCTAAGCAATCTACATACCAGAAGCCTTCTCTTCAACAAAAACATTCACAAGAACCACCACTACATGGGCTTCTCTTCTAGTTAAAGAACAAATGGCCTATCAAACAAAGAATACATAATTGAGTATTTATTTATAGACTCCTTTATTTATAGACTATAGAGGAGTCTAATTTAGGATAGAATAAATAATTGAGTATATCAAACAACGAAGATGCCTCGAATAAAATCAAATCATAGCAAATCCCATCAAATCCTATCAAAATCCCATCAGCTTGCCTCTTTTGATAGATGATTACATTTGTGTTCCACTCTTAGACTTAGTTATCACTTGTTATCTTTTATCTTGATTATAGCAGTCTCCCTTCACACTTAGATCTAGCCTCCACATGTGCATGTCTTCTTTCCATTAAATCTATCTTCTTTTACATGCTTTCTTTACTTATGTTGCTGTTTTTACGAGAACAAGGATGATCATGAGGTTAGCAAGCAAACTTGCATTATAATGCAGTTGGTGAGCTTTTAGAGTGAAATCAATTCTATCTTCTCTTGCTATTTCATTTTGGGTTGTTGATTTTCATGGTAACATAAAAAAAAAAAAATTATAAGTGAATTTTGAGCCTCAGTAACATAGATTGAAATGTAGAATTACCTCCTAGATATGACCCCTATCAAAGCACCATATTAGCTATTTTTGCATAATTTCGAGTGCAATATTGAGGTCTAAATGATCTTTAGCTTCCAAACATAGCAATGATGCAATCATTTTCTTATTAAATCTGAGTCTTGGTCTCTGAAGCAAATTGCTTCGAAACATTGTTGTCTCTTCAGCCCCTTCTCCACTGTAGATATTGTCTACCTCTTTTGGTGCTAATGTGAGTGTTGGAAGAAACAAGAGAATTTTTTTTTCCTTGAAACCCTAACCTCTATATATAAGGTGATGCAGGAGGAAAAATTAAGATCCCGTGAAAAAAGCAAGGTAAGGCTGCATACAATAAATCCAAAGTGGCCCGACCCATTTTCACATCTCGCACATAGTGGGAGCTTCGTGCATGGAGCTATCCTTTTTACTCTAAGCAAATAAGAAGATAGCAAAATAAGGAATACACTAGAATATATTCTAACACTACCCTTCAAGCTGAAGTGTGTGTGTGTGTGTGTGTGTGTGTCAATTATACTCAACTTGTCACATAGGTAGGCATGACGTTTGTGTAGGAAAGCCTTTGTGAAAATATACACCACCTACTGCTCAAAAGAAGTGGTAGGAGTGTAAATCTTTCATTTGGAAACCATATTCCGAATAAAGTGAATCTACTTCAATATGTTTGGTATGCTCATAGAACACTGAGCTAGAAGCAATAAAAATGACAGCTTGATTATCACAAAACATAGGAACATGCATTTTTACTTCCAATCCCAGATCAGCCAAAAAGTTAATAATTCACATGATCTCACAGGTTGTATGAGTTATGGTTCTATACTCTGCTTCTACACTAGAGCAAGCTACTGCAATTTGTTTCTTGCTTCTCTATGTGACTAGATTCCTTCCAAGAAAAATAGCATAGCCAGAGGTTCCATCATTAATGGACTTTGCATAGTCTATATCTAAATCGACACATAAATCCAGGTGCCCATTATTTTTCAGATACAAGCCTTTCCCCAAAGAACCTTTTAGATGCTTAAGAATCAAGTAAAGTGCATGCTAGCGATGGTAACATGGATTCTCCATAAATTGGTGCATAACTAATATCCAGTCTAGTGACTATTAAGTATAGGAGTTTGCCAACAATGCTCCGGTATCTTTTCTTATCCTCAAAGAAGGGATCATCTTCTTCCTTTATTTGCTCCTTAGCCTCCACTGGAATAAAGGAAGACTTGGTTCCCAGTAGACCAACCTCCCCAAGAATTTCCATAGCATATTTCTTTTGTGAGAGGACCATACCACTAAAATTTCTGGCCACCTCAAAGCCAAAGAAGTATCTGAGATTACCCAAGCCTTTAGTCACAAAGGTTTTCTACAAGAACTTCTTGGTCTCTTAGATTCCTATACCGTCATCACCAGTAAGAATCATTTCAACAAAAACAACTAGAATAATGATACCAGAATCCCTATGTTTGATAAATATGGAATGCTTTGAGGTAGATATGGTAAAACCAAGCTTCTGAACTTCATGCCTCAATCTCTCAAACCACTCGAAGGCTCTATTTTAAGCCTTATATCACTTTCTTGAGTCTGCAGACCTCCCCCTCAAGCACGTATCCTGGTGGTTGGGTCATGTACACCTCCTGCAAATCCCTGTGCAAGAAAGTAATTTTGACATCTACCTAGTACAAGGTCACTATTTGTTTATAGTAATGGACAACAAAATACAAACAAAGCTAAGATGAGCCACAAGAGAGAATATCAAAATAATCAACACCATACATCTATGTATAACCCTTTACAACAAGTGGGGCTTTTAGTCATTCAACTATCTCATCTAGTTTATCCTTCACTGCATAAACCCACTGTAATCGACAAATTAGCATCTGCACGAAGAGTGGCTGACTCCCACATACCTCTAGTAGCAAGAGCATTAATTTCTTCATCTACTACACGTATCCAGCTAGGATCCTACAAAGCCTCAAAATAGTTTCTAGAAAGCACTGTACTAGATAAGGCTGTGGAAAATCATCTCAAGGCAAGACTAAGTCTGTCAACATAAGTATCATGTGATATAGGATGAAGAGTGTAACTTCTTACTACTTTTTATAGAGCAATGGGCGAGTTAATCGTTTGCTAAGTAGGTAGAGCATCCAAACTAGATTCTAGAAGGATTGCAACTAAGATGGGTTGTATTCAAATATATCAACATGCATAATAGAGGGAAAAGAAATAGATGCAGGATTCTTAGGCCGACGTTGGTAGGTCATAAGAGGTGAAACATCCCACTCAAGAGAGCAGCCCTAATCAGAAAAGAATAACACCCTTTCAAAGAAAGAAACATCAGCAATAACATAGTAATTCTTCCCGATCAGATCATAACAGAAATACCCCTTCTAAGTATGAGAGTATCTAAGGAAAACAAATTTGATAACCCTAGGAGAAAGTTTATCAATAGCCCAAGATACATGAACAAAGCATATAAATTCAAAAATTCCCAGTGATAAGAAAAGTTCAGAATTAGGTTGTAAAATTTAGAAAGGTATCTTTCCCTTAAAGACTAAGGAAGAAACTTTGTTTATCAAGTATCTGGAAGTAAGAATGACGTCTCCCCAAAAGTATTTTGGCACCTTCATAGCAATAAGGAGAGTCTGAGCAACATCAAGAACATGGTAGAATTCTCTCAGCAACTCCATTTTGTTGAGAGGTATAGGCATAGGATGTTTAGTAGATAGTACCATTGGTAGAAAGGAAGTTCTACACAAATTCAAGGACATTATGTGAAAATTTTTTATAGTAGTAGAATAAAAATTCTAAATTTCGTTAAATAATTTTAGAAGTGCAGCAACAATCTATAACCAATTCTTCATTAGAAAAACTCAAGACAAACAACTGAAATTGTCAAGAAAGACAACAAAGTAACAAAAATCAAACCTACTACTAATTTGACATGGTCCCCAAATATCGCAATAGACCAAATGAAAAGGTAAAGGACTTTGATTATTTTCTCTATATTGAAATGACACCCTGTGATGCTTCCCTAAATGACACGCTTCACAATCAAAGGATGGAACCATTTGATGAGGCTTAGTTGAAGAGGGATGACCAAGACGACGATGCCAAATCTCTAGATTGGCAGAGATAGAAGCAACACCAACAAAGGTAGCAAGAATATTCAGGTAGTACAACCCATATTTCTCAATCCCCCCACAGATCATTCGGCTCACCCAAATGTCCTAAAAATAAACATATTTTTCATCAAATATCACACGACACTTCAAATCTTTACATAATTTGCTAACTAATAATAAGCTTCAAGGAAACTCAAAAACACAATAAACATCCAATAATCAAAGGCAAGTAGAAATATCAATATCACCGGCATTCGTAATGGAGGAATATGAGCAATTAGCTAATGTGACTTTATCATGGCCACTGACAAAAATGCAAAGGTCCTTGACCAGTGACTATAGCTGTATTCCTCCAACTTAATGGTAAATCCATAGATGAATGGATGACCCAACATCTTCGGATCTCCACTAAGGGTCTTGTCAAGACTTAGATGGCAGCCTTGAGTCTCCCGCCATGAACACAAACACTACTCTTCCAACAAGCAATGCGATTATCTAGTTATGTGTTTAGCAAGTGATACAACTCTCAAATGGCAATCAACAAGCTGAAACTAGCGATACATTGACACTAAATAGTATGGTTTTGATGATTTATAAAAAAGGGATATTATTGAAATAATTAGGTGACAAAATTTGTCTTTGGTACTTGTACTTGTGTATCTAGTGTCAGAAACCTAAATAATGGATCCATGTAGTACTTGCTTTCTTAAGAAGGGTTTTCATGTATACCAAGGCTATCTTTGATGCTAAGCTTTTACATATACATATACATACATACATACCCACATAAATGTAAAACATTCAACATTGCCAATAGTCAGGACGTGCTCAATAGTATTGACAAATCAATTTAGCAATGTGTTCCCCTCACTATGAAGATGGTCACTCAATTGATTTCACCCTTGTCTTGGTGAAATGAAACCTTTCACCAGCCATAGAAAAGGTATCCATTTACGGTCAAATGGTGTTTCCCCCACCATAAAGGACATTCTTGATAGGTGAAGGGTGACAATGACCCTTGGCAATATGGTAGCCTGCTGACAACTAGGCCATGGAGGTCCCTATTTTAGCCAAACCCATCGTCAATGAAACTAACCAAAGGATTCATCTCAAAAATCTCACACCTTTATTCTTAAAACTCAATCTCTATAGGACTTTATAAGGTATGGTAGCCTTGACACTCAGTCAAGTTCATGGGCATCCTAATGCCCGGGGCAAAGGGTTCACCCTTTTATCCTCTAAAACTTGGGACATGTACCTGGAACATGGGGTGATTTCTATCCACATCATTAATCTTTATAATTTGGATGGTTGCTAAGCAGAATGTTTTATAGCAACCATCAATTATTAGATAATTACAACCAAACTCGGTGGAATTCAAAGGATGTCTATTACTAATGTACCACACATAGTAAGTGGCCCAATGCCTATATGCCCTTGCTGCAAGGCAGGCCACGTCACTTTTTTCGCATGGGGCCACAGCAGCACTCCTTCCAAGCACCCAGTCCACCGTGACAATGAGGGACAAGTCTACCACCACCCAAACAGGAAAATGATATATAAAGAATCACAAGGAAAAAAGAGCGAATTTTGAACAGGAAATAAGTGGCCATTTTTATAAAACAAGATCACAAGCGGAAAGACTTCAAGCAGAAATTGAATATGCACATGATTTTTTGTGTATTAGATTGTTAAATAGACTGTCATCTGAGAACTCAAATGAGCTGTAAGGTAAAGAATACATTCATGAGGAACTCTTCAACCGTGACTTTATCCATGACTCCAAATTTTGCAGTTCATCATTGGATATGGAATGGCCAAGACCTGCATAAGCCTGCATGGTAGATAAACAACAATTATATAAACATGTGCAAGCATCTGAAATAAATTGAAAAAAAAAAACTAAATGCAAAGATTGTTAAGGTCGTGAAATCTAACAGCAAGCTCAGAATTTCATCAATGTTGTATGTCAATCTAATGGAGCATTCATCTCTTTCTGGTGAAAATTTCAGAAGAAACCGGCCAGCATGAGGTACCAGATAAAAAGTTCACTGATTAGTTATTCGCAACTCCGAGCCACACCTTGAATTCACAGTTCACTCCTGCTTGGTGTAAAAAGGGAGGGCCGACTTGCCCTGTTTCAAACAGCACTACGCTGTCAGCCATGCCATGCAACCACAAAAAAGGAGTCTGCAAAGATTTCAAATTGACATTAGTTTGGAGATCCCAAATTAAAAATAATATGATTAATAAATGTGTAATAATTATTGTGAGAGAATGAATAACCTCCTATTCAAATTGAAATCCTAGCCTCTTACATAGAGAGGAGGAATGGAAGAATCACATGAAGAGTCAAAACTAAAATGAGAAATGACCAAAAATAAATAAATAGAGAATGAAGGGAGCTATAACACTTTCCCTCAAGTTGGAGTATAGATATCCTCTAAAAGCCCAACTTGTTATATAAAAATGCGTCTCTTCTTTGTCAACGCCTTTGTAAGAATGTCTGCAAGCTGAAGCTCAAAGGACACATGAGGAGCAAAAATTCTACCTTCCATCACGACATTCCGAATGACATGGTAGTCTACCTCAATATATTTTGTCCTCTCATAGAAGACAGGATTTGAGGCAATGTACACAGCTAACTTGTTACAAAACATTCAAATTGGACTTTTCACTTGTACTCCAAGAGTTGCTAGAAAATAGGTGACCCACATAACCTCACATGTAGTATAAGCCATTGCCATATACTCAACCTTAGGACTAGAGCAGGCCACTACTACCTGCTTTGTACTGTGCCATGAGACAAGACTGCCTTCAAGGAATATGACATCCAGTGGTGGATTTTCTATCCGCAATAGACCCCACATAGCCAACATCAGAATAGGATCAAAGATTTAGGTGATCATTATTCCTATGGTATAGTCCTTTTCCAAGAGATCCCTTCAGATACTTTAGTATTAAACAAACATCATGCCAATGGTTGTAGCTTGATTTGTTCATATATTGAATCACTCTACTAACAGCTAAGCTAATATCTAGTTGAGTAATAGCCATGTATAGTAATTTGCCCACGGTGCTCCCGTATCTGTGGACATCCTCAAAGAGTAGATCCTCAGTCTCCCCACATCGCTTCTTCTGCTCAACTGGAATAGTCAAGGGCTTTGTGCCAAGTAGTCCAACCTAATCAAGTATCTCAAGGACATACTTTCACTATGAGTGCCATGCCACCTTCGTCTCTAACTACCTCAATCCCCAAGAAATATCACAACTCCCTTAGGTCTTTTGTAACAAAGACCTTTTGTAAGAATACCTTGGTCTCCTAAATGCCTACACTATCATATTCTGTTAGAACCATGTCATCAGCGTACACAGCGAGGATGACAGTTGTAGAGGTAGTCATTCCGAGGAAGATGGAATGATCAGATGTAGATCGTTTGAATCCAATCTGCATCACTTCACTAGTTAATTTGTCAAACCAAGCATAAGGGTTATGCTTGAGACCATATATATCCTTCTCTAACCTACACTCCCCCTCAACCTTGTATCCAGGAAGTTGCCACATACACTTATTGATGTCAAATTGATGTAGTGGATAGTTTCTGTTAACATCGACGAACAAAATAGCACGTATTGAATTTGAAGCAACTTAAGCCATAGGAGAGGTCTCAAATTAGTCCACTTCATAAATCTGCGTAAAATCCTTGGCCACTAGTCTTGCCTTTAACCTATCAATGCTGCCATACACAAGATATTTAATTGTATAAACCCACTTGCAATCAATAACTTTAGCATCCTCGGGACATGGCACAAGCTCCCATGTGTCATGAGTAATACAAGCCTCCATTTCTACATCCATAATTGTTTTCCACGATCTTGTGAAGCTTCTAAATAAGTCTAGGGAATGACAATGCCAGGTAATGCTCTAGAAAACTGCTATACAAAAGGATCCAAATGTGTTGTGATCATAAAACGAGAGACGAGATAATACGCAAGTACGCAATCTCTCATCGACCTCACTTTAACTCTGTGTCTGCAAGAGCATGTAATTGCTATCATCAATAATAAGAGCAGACATAGTAGGCAATAGAACAATGGGAGGCTCCTTTGCTTGTCTATGATATGTCTACAATTGATGAGGAATAAGCTCAATACTGGTCCCTTCCTCAGAAAAGAAAAAAAAACCTTCTCAAAGAAAGTTACATCTGCAATAACAATATATCATTGACTACTTACATCATAGCACCTATATCCCTTTTGAGTGTGGGAGTAACCAAGGAATACACACTTAAGCACTTGAGGAGATAGCTTATCCTACTGCCTAAAGGGATGTATAAAGCATGTGCATTCAAAAACACGAAGCAAGAGGGCACAAGGTTGATCCACATCAAATGCAACAACTGGAATAGGATTTCACCTTTTAGGGCAGATAAGGGGACCTAGTTAATTAGATATGTGGCCATGAGTACATCAGCTCCACAGAACTGTTTCGGCCCCTTCATGAAGAGAAAGGTCCTAGCAACGTCCAAAATATGTCGTAGCTTCCTCTTAGCAATACCATTTTGTTGAGAGGTGTAAGCACAAGATGTCTAATAAAATATGTTGTTCATGATAAAGAATGACTCCAACTCCTACATGAATTCTGGGGCATTATTACTGCGAAAGGTCATGATTGAGGTCAAGTAAACACTCTACATCTCTGCAAAGAACTGCTTCACTATGGGTAGGATCTCGGGCCGATCCTTTACAAGAAATACATAAGTAGATCTATTGTAATCATCAATAAACACAGTAAAGTATATATAGCCTATAGTGTTAGTCACGCGAGATAGTCCCTAAACATCGCAGTGGATCAACTGAAAGGGTAATCCGTTGTGCTCTTCAATCAATGGAGGGAAGGCAGATCGATGATGTTTGCCCAATTGGCAAGCCTCACAAATATGGTTGGTCTGCTTGTTCTGAAAATAGTAATGATGCTCATTAAATGACTCAACATTTGAGATCCTTGCACAACTTTGCTCACAAAAAGAAGGCTCATAGGAAACTCAGGTGTACAATGAACATCTGATAACTATAGTCTGCAAGTAAACTGAAC
Organism: Thalassia testudinum; assembly: GCA_037157565.1. Taxonomy (NCBI): domain Eukaryota; kingdom Viridiplantae; phylum Streptophyta; class Magnoliopsida; order Alismatales; family Hydrocharitaceae; genus Thalassia; species Thalassia testudinum. The sequence continues at coordinate 16,247,644 of JAZHRO010000062.1, read as the reverse complement.
ATCACCCACCACAGTCACCGGAGAGTAGGAGCCATTCACCAGCTTCACGAAGGTAACTGCTTTGGCTGCTTGGGTCACACACAAAGAACCAAGATCACCAATGAGATAAGTGGGGATGCACCTGAGTCAATCACCCACTTGCTAGTAGTAATAGATACTAAATTTGCTTAACCTTCATCAACATATGTAAAGGCAACAAGATGACGAGGATCATCATCACACATGGTCAAATCGTCACTAGTGTAGATCAATGTTTAGGAAGTCAACCACCTAGGCCGAGTAGGCGCCCGCATAGGCGTCAGCGAACCCCTTCCCGAACCAAATAGTGCCATGTGGTCCTGTTGTCTGGTCTAACCAAGTAGGCGACTCGAGTAGGCATTTACTCGACCGCATACTCACCTGATTTTGAGATAGGCCACCCACTTTGAGTCTTTGAGAGACTTTTCCCTTTTCCTTTTTAGGTATTGTTTGACATGTCCTAATTTTAGGTTTTTGATCTAAATTTCATTTTAGATTCTTGATAATATGTTTTGATTTAGGTTGATTTGAAGTTTTTGCTTTAATTTTCATTTTAAATTCTTGATTTAGATCTATTGTTTATATTCATTCATAACATGAACATTTGAATTCTAATCTCTACATTTTTTTTTCAAGATGTCTAATCTTTTATATTTTAAGTTATATAGTAATTAAAAATGAGTATTAACTATGTTGTTTTTATTAAAAATGAGTATTTTAAGTTCTATAGTTATAACATTACATATAACATAAATTTTAATAAGCTAACTTGTTATTTTATATTTTTTAAAATAAAAAATGCAAACATGCATACTCATCCTCATACTCATTTGAATACTGCATACGCTTTATGCAGTGACCCAACCGACCGCATACCGCATACCAACTCCCTGAACCTTGGTGTAGATCCATTTGAATAATAACCCTCCAAGAAGACAGAATACTACGAAGAGGGTAACGACAAGAAATAATCCCAATAAGTAGTGGGAGATGAACCCAAGCAAAAATTGGAAAACATTCCCAATCAGTAACTTAAGAAGGAACCAAGTTGCCATGGCTAAAATCAAACCAATTACAACCTACTAGAGATAGAAATACACAGGAGCATATCACGAAAAACAAAGACTCATTTCTAGAGAGGGGTAGAAAGCAACACCAAAAAAATCTCGAGTTAGACTCACATGCACGAGACCAAACTAAGCATCATGCACTATAGGGGTACTGTACTGTAGCAACAGTAATGTACTGTAGAATTGGTATTGTGGTAGCGATACTGTAGCACGATACTGTAACAGCAAAGCTACAAAGGAGATTTGTTGGTAGAAGAAAGAAGACGATATGAGAATCAACAAGGTATCGAACACTAGCCTAAGATCACCGCCTAATACCATGTGAGAGAATGAAAACCTTTTATTCAAACTAAAACCTTAGCGCCTCTTATGTAGAGAGGAAGGATGGAATAATTACATGAAGAGTCCAAACTAAAATGAAAAATGACAAAAAAAACATAGAATGAAAGATGCTCTAATAAGTATAATCAACAATCAAGTCAAAGAAAATGCATTGTAAATCATAATCCTCTTTTTATAGAGGACTAAATGGAAATATTACATGCATACCCTCAAGGAATAACAAAATAACAGCAACTAGAGGAAGACAACAAGAGAAGGTATCTTAACATTCTCCCTCAAATTACAGCATAGATGTCGATCATTCATTGTATAAATGGCAATTTGGCAACATTGGTAAAAATGTCCTTGTGTACTCCTCAAAAGAAACATTCATAGTATGAATAAGTCCCTCATTAAATAAGATCTTTGGCGTAATGGCAATCTGGCAACCAACCTCTACATGTTACATCTGCTCATGAAACCTGGGACTACTAACATTATAGTTAGCTACTAAATTACAATGTCAGAAGATCACAAGTTTTTAGTAGACTCAGCTGGAATTGGCAATTCTAATAGGATAAAGCATATCCACATCAATTTTAATGCCATCTATGCCATAGCCTGATATACACTTTCAACACTAAACCATGATACCATTCTCTACTTATTGCTTTTCTAGGTTACCAAATTCCAGCTACGTAAATACATAGGACAACCTACATAGTTGGAATCTCTATGTGCCACAATATTAAACAAAGTACCCCTAGTAAATAGTAATCTTTTCCTAGTGGAAGACTTAAGATATCTCAACACCACTAAAGCCACATCCCAATAAGCCTTGGTAGGCTTCTCCATCAATTGATTCAGCTTTCTCACTACAAAGGAAATATTGGGTTGAGTGATGATTAAATATAAGAATTTCCCCACTAAGCAACTATAGTGACGAGTGTCTACATTCCCTAATTTATCATCATAAAGATGGTCCTTTGGTTCCATAGGGGTATGAGCTAACTTGGAACCCAACACTTTTGTCTCCTATAGTAGATCCATGGCATATTCTCTCCAAAATAGGACCACAATCCCACTTACTATGGGCAACTTCTATGCCAAACAAATATCAAAAGGGACCAAGATCTTTGATATAAACTTCTTTACCAAGCACTTTTTCAAAATGCAAATACCTTGCACACCATCACCGGTAAGAATGATGTCATCAATACAAATCATCATTACCATCAACTCTAATCCTTTTCAACAAATAAAGGAATGATCCAAGGTAATCTATGGAAGCCAAGAGTCTCTATCACCTCAAACAACTTTTGGATCGACGTCCTAAGGTTCTGCTTCAAGTCATAGATAGCTTTATGGAGATAGCATATTTTTTAACTCCACTCACACTCAAAGCCTAGTAGTTGCTATATATAAAGTAGGTTACCCTAAAGAAAGGAGGGACTTTACGTCTAGCTGATGAAGAAGCCAATCTTTCTTTACCAAGCACTTTTTCAAAATGCAAATACCTTGCACACCATCACCGGTAAGAATGATGTCATCAATACAAATCATCATTACCATCAACTCTAATCCTTTTCAACAAATAAAGGAATGATCCAAGGTAATCTATGGAAGCCAAGAGTCTCTATCACCTCAAACAACTTTTGGATCGACGTCCTAAGGTTCTGCTTCAAGTCATAGATAGCTTTATGGAGATAGCATATTTTTTAACTCCACTCACACTCAAAGCCTAGTAGTTGCTATATATAAAGTAGGTTACCCTAAAGAAAGGAGGGACTTTACGTCTAGCTGATGAAGAAGCCAATCACACTAAACTACAGTTAAAATCAGGATCTTGACTATAAGGAGTCGTGCCATTAAGGAGAATGTTTCCAAGTAATCCATCCCATACATTTTAAGTGAATCCCTTGGCAACATGCCGACCCTTGTATCGAGCACTATTCTAAGCTCCACATTCTAATTGTGCTCCACATTGAATACAAAGACCCAACCATTGTAACATTAGATGATGAACGAATAAGCTCCCATGTACTACAAGATGCAAGAGCAAACATCTCCACAACTAGTCATTGGCATGAGTCAATTAATGCTTGATGATCAGATTTAAGGATAAATGTCATGGATGGTACTAAAGAAAACTACCTAAAGGAAATTCCAAGATATACCATAAAAACATGCTTGAAATGGGAAACATGTTGCAATTGCAAGGTGCCTTCCTTAAAGCTTATCAACACTATCATTGAGGTGTCTTATTGTGTACCCAAATAATCACTATCTACCACATTATTAGTATTAAAAAAAAACATTGCGCACCTCTAGGGACGATAGTTTGTGCAAGCTTGGAACAAAGGGCAGCATCTATAAGCTACAATAGGTTCCTTATACTTGGTAGGGTCAAAGGGAAACTAAGACAAGAATTTCCTCCAACGATATAGGAGGATCAACACTAAGAGCAACATCTAAAATCATATTCACTCTTGACCCATAGTGGAGAAATATGGGACAAATATAAAGAATGATATATCAGCACTAATATGGTAACTGAGCCGTCTGACCTTGATATGGGACCAATATAGGAAGCTGAGGATATTCAAAAAGATTGTAAATTTGGATAAAGGTATCCTCGATGGCCCTTCTGACCTTGATAGATGTCTAATCAATCAACTAACTGAGAAAAGGAAAAACCCCGACGATGTTCTTTAGAGATTGAAAAGGAGATTTGTTAAGAAAAGGTTCACGCTTCCCCTACTTATAAGTAATGATTTCACTGATGGAAAGGTAGGTTTAAATTGAGCACATTTAAACTACATACACAACTATGCTATGTAATTACTTACCATTATATGCAGATCATTAATAGGATACTCGATGCCATCAAAGACACAATGGACCAAGAAAAGACGAAATCTGATACCCTTGCTTTTGATACAAACTTAAGTATATATGTTAAATATTTCAATAAGATACATATCAACTCATACATTGAGGATGCCGATGAAAAGTGAGAAACTTGTAAATATATAGCTATACCATTGTGTACGCATGAGATCTCCCATTGGACCCTCGTGGTTATTGATATTGGGCATAAAGCGATGATACAATATGATAGCGACATCCGCTATTACCCCTAAAGGACACATAAGGATAGCAAAGCCGTGGTATGTATCCATTATATTGTAGTTGAAGTTGAGACATTGTTATGAATATGCATGAGTCACTAACGAGGTACGCTTTGATGTTCAATTTGAAACGATAGCGCATTTGTTGACATATTGGGGGATAAGTGTTGATGAATGAGATCAACAGCAGTACATGGAGGCACCTCAGCAAGGCAGCGCAAGCAATAACTGTAGCATCTTTGTCACACGATGGATAGAATGCCTGATGCGTGGTCTAGATCCCATGGTGATAACACGAGAGCAGGATGTACATAAATATCGAGCAATTTACGTTACTATGCTTTTAAAGCATAGGTTTGCAGCCGTGAAATTAGTATGATGTTTCAATCATACATGTTGATGGAACTTGTAAATTGACTTCTTCCACGTTGTGTAAAGCATACTTGTAAATCATCCTTTGTAATTAAACTTTTTTTTAAGATAAATTGAAGTAAGCAAAGTTATATATTTAAACTCTTTTTTACAAATGAAAAGAAATAAGCACAACATCCAAATTACCTTAAAATCTACCAGTGTATAAACTAAATACACCGGTAGTTTTCACAAAATCACCGATGGATTTCGTGTAATCCATCGGTCAATTAAGTAGATAAATAAGTGGATTAATAAAATCCCTCGGTGAATTAACTAAATACACCAATGGATTTTGTTAATTCACTGGTGAATTTTCTCAAAATACACCAATGGATTTCATTAATCCACCTATGTATTTCGTGAAATTCATCGGTGTTTAAAGTAAATACACTGGTGGATTTCATTGATATCTAAGTACACCAAGAAAATTTGTATGAGTCAACCGATGTATTCTAAAAGTGGAAGTAAACAAATCAACTACTAGATGCATAGTTTACAAGAGATTCATATCTACTTATTATACGAAGGGATAAGATCTTTACTTCATACAATCAACCGATCTTCATATAATATTTTCAATCAACAACTTTAATGAATAATGTTACAAAAGTAGAATTCCATTCCCTTTTTAATACAGCTTCAGCCAAGAACTCAATCATTGATGTTGTTCGAGATATACAACATTGCACACATGAAATGAATTGAAATGAAATCAAAAGGGAAAATTACATGGTAATAAAAATTGTTCTACATATTATAAATTCTAAACACCGGTATCATTTCTCTAAGAACTCATCATCCTCAATGATCCACCTACAAAGCATGGGCAATTTGATCCCTTGAGAAATCCCCTGCTCTCACAGCACTCTCGCCAACAAGGTCATCTCGCACTTCTGTATGCCCTATATCTTCAGGATCGTCGAGTGTTGTGTAGAAATAGTCGTCGTCGACGTTCCAGCAACATATCATGTTGTGAATGATACAACATGCCATAACGATCTTGCATTGAGTGTCGAACCCATAGAATAGCCTGTAACCAATAAGTTTGAAATGCCCTTTCAAAACTTCAAAGGCATGCTGCACAACATTTCAAAGCTGTGCATGCTGATGGTTATATAGCTCCTTGTAATTCTGATATCGATTTGTTCGATACTAAAACACCTGCAAATGATATGATATGCCACAAAAGGGAGACAGTAAGGATTCAGTGTTGGCGTAACCAAGGTCGACAAGAAACCTATGTCCACTCGGGATGTAAGACCATTTCTGACAACCCACCGTAATACCCACATGTCCGCTGCCGAACCCTTCCACCCGGTACCCATGAACACAAATTCCAAGTTGTAGTCCACCATAGCAATGATGTTTTGGCTCGTCTAACCCTTCTGATTACGAAAACGTGCCTGCTGCGCAGATGGAACTGTTGCACATACATGGCAACCATCAATAGCTCCTACCACATCCTTCATAAGACATGAAACTAATTAATGTGATATCATCGCAAATGTTACTTAAGTTAATATTGTCTTTAACAAAATGACCACCTAAAAGAAAGTGAAGAATTTACAATTGTAACGATACCTACTAGGACAGCAGCATGAATTGTTGGCATCCGAATAAACCTGCGCTTGAGAGAGACCAAGGCATCTAGTACCAAATTAACATACCTAGAAATAGTCTCACCAGAGTATTGGAACCGCTAGACAAGATACCTATTTGAGGCATTCTGACCAAGAGCATAAAGGAAAATTGCTAACTACTCGTTAACGGTTGCACCCTTTAGGTATTCAGATAACACAACGAAGCCCTCCTTACCTTAAATGCATTCTTCGAATGACTCAGGTGGCCCTGAATTACCTCGTGGACCCAGTCGTGTTCTGACAATGTCCCCATCATTTTGCCCTAATCGCAAAACTCATTGATGAACAGACAAATAGTATGCGTAAGCAAGAGGTATGGTAACCTCCACCAAAGACAAACCATTGTTGTCCACATCCTCCACAACAGATTGGTGGGCATCAGAATTCATATGTAATATAATATACATATACAAATTGCATATTCATCTACAAAGATAAAGCATGAAAAGTAAATAAAAATCACATTCAACCCACGAATGCCACAAGATATTTAAAAGGTACAAGTAATCGTTAATTGATTAAAAATTTAAACAAGTACACAACAAAATGAAATATAAGATTGCAATAAATCTTAAAAGATATGTAAATTCACCACAACTAAAATGTTCGACTAATTAAACATTTACGAAACCAAACCAAATATAACATCTTGAAAGATCCAGCAAACCTTAAACCTAATCTAAACCTTCAACCAAGTGACATCATGAGTCAGAGAAGAACAGAATCCATAATCACTTCCGACGTGTTTCCACAGGAATGCACCTTACTCCGCGTCAAAGTACATGATGTCCTTGAAAATTGTCCTTCAGGCACTCTGAGTGAAAACATCTGCCAATACGAGTGAATCGTCCAGAGTGATGTTCGACACTCGCATGTGCAATATCCTCATGCACTCGTAAAGCTTATCTGCGATGTGGCTAACCCTTGGTGCTGGGGAAATGTGGTGGTTCACCATCCTCGTCAACTCAGTAAACCAGTGTTGTAAAAATCGGCTTACTCGGCCGAGTAATCGACCGAGTAATCCTATGCAGTGCCCTACCGACTGAATAACCTATAGTCGGGCCTATAGTCAACGACACCGACTACTCGGCCGAGTAGTCGATGTAGTCGATCGAGTAGTAGGCCGATTTTTGCATAGATGGAAAAATAGATATATAGGTATATTATTCTTTTAGGTCAAATAAAATCCCACTCGACCCCCTGCCTCGACTGCTCCCCTAAAATCATTTATTTTCACCCAAGACTCCTCTTCGACCAAGCAAAAGCCCTCTATCGCTAAAGCATATATTGTAATGTATTTGATTCAAGCATATATTAATTCTTTATTTATATTGCTATGTCGTTGGTAATGTATTTGTAATGGTTTATACATTGATTTAATTATTAAATTTGTAATAAATTTGATATTATTTGTACTTTGTAACTTATTTTATAACATTAAACTTGAATATATTTACTTTTATGCAATGATATATTTTACTTTTTCATATGTGTGTCTATACATACATACAGACATACATATAATATATATACATATATAAAATGCCCGACCGACTACTCCTCAACTACTCTTCCGCATACCGTATACTCCTTAGTCAGTGACCTGACCGACTAAATACCGACTACCGACTTTTACAACACTACAGTAAGCTCATTCGTCATAGAAGCCACAGAAGCACTTGCACTTGACGCCCCTTCTTCCTACGTTTTCCCCCGCTTGTAGTAGTCCCCTCGAAAGCACGCTTCAAGCCTGAAATGGAGATGACCGACGATTATCTCTAGCAAACTCAACAACACATCCAAATAAAGCAACAAGGCCACACCCGACCTCGCCAACAAGGCTACAATCAGTTATCAAAAACACATGAATGTAAAACTTACAAATAACACAAGTAACACAATTTCCAGATCTAATTACACAATACCTTCAGTAGATGTTCCCTTGTCATCACTCAACAAACTTAAAATGACCACGACAAGCACCATCCAATACCTAAGTTTGTCATTCCTTATATACAAAGAAGAAGACCTCCATTACATTAATCTAATCCACCTTCCAAACGTAATGTTAGAAGCGTGCAAACAGCTGTTGGAGGTTCCCATCACACCCATCTACGAAATCGGATAATCTTCCACAAGATCTTCAAGTCTCATCCATCCATGAGGAAGGATTCAAACCAACCCACCGGTTTAATACCACCCAAGATAAAGCAAAAATGGGTATACCCCACGCCAATGTACCATAGCCTTACAGGAAAAGTAAGGATCATGAGAAAGCAAATCTAAAGCACTATGCGAAGATTGCTTACATATTCTCTTCCAAAATTGACACAGCACGCTGCTATCACCAGAGCTCTCCATTTACTCTTCCAACAACGAGTAATGTGAGCGAAATTGTGAGAGGGATTACACAATCCCGCTCAAAGTCAATACGCCGCACGGGATTGTGAGTGGGATTACACAATCCCACCTCCCCCCTAGGATTACATAATGCCGGGTTTGAGGCCTCACTCCTGGTATAGATCAAACCCGACGTTAACTCTCCCAAACGAAGGACTGTGGTCACAATACTGCCAAACAAATGCTACCTGAAGCGTCAGTTGTGGCGTGTCAATGGGTCCTTACCATCAAGTATCACCCCAACGGGACGATAGCAAGATACAAAGCCTGTTTTGCGGCCAAGAGATTTACGCAGACCTATAGCATGAACTTCTTTGACACGTTCTCTCCAATGATGTGCCTTCCATGTACATTCTGATCTCTATAGTTGTGCAACGAGACTAACCCCTCCATCAACTCAACGTGAAGAACGCCCTCCTATATGATGACCCATAAGAAGTGTATATGCAGCAACCCCTAGGATATGAGATTTAGGGGGAGGTGTGTCGCCTGTGCAAGGCGATCTATGGTCTAAAGCAACACACCAAGGCCTGGTTTTAAAAGTGGTTTGAGGTTGATGAGACACTAGGTTTCCGTAGGTCATCGTCAAATCATTTCTTGTTTGTCAAGACTGCACAAGGTGTGGTGGCATCGCTTGTCTACGTTGATGACAAGGTGTGGTGGCATCATGATATTTCAAATATCACCGGTGCTATTTGATTCAAAATTGAAATACTCAAGCATTATAGGCAATATTTTAAATATTTGAGACATTTGGTTCAAAGCTGAGGTAATATTTTACATATCACTAGTGATATTTGGTTCAAAACTGAATATCACCAATGAATATCACCGATGATATTTGATTCAAAACTAATAAATCACTAGTGCAAGTAAGTTCAAAACTTAAATATCACCTATTCATGCCTAAATATCCTCGGTGTCATTCAGTTCAATGGGGTAAAAGAGTCATTTTTATATTCATCATAAATTGGTGGTATTAGTACTGCTATATTTCATTTTTTGTGAGTATTATTATGAATATCTTCAATTATTATCATGTTACGTGTTTTTCTTTTCAGTATTATAACCTATGATGATTGTCAATATGCCGATACACATTTATATGTTATTTTTATTCAAAATTTATGATTTTAATCTTCTAGGAATTTCTTCATATATGCAGTGGTTATTAAAATATTAATTTCATCAAATTTGTGATATTTTAAGCCATTAAGCGATTTTCCCGAAATTCCCCGATATCAGTGATATATCCCATTTTTAACTCGTCCATATCAACATTTAAAACCTTGTATAAAAGTTGTATGGAAATTTATTCATCAAATATTAAGGAGGGCATATTGTTTAGAATAATCGAATTGACAAGGTTTGTAGTAGGTTTCTTTGAATGGGCAGCAGCTCTGCAAATACCATAGGAGGGTTCCTTGTTGCTTGAGATGATGTATGTCGGCCTCTCTTTAAGGGTGGATTAGGTGCTCGAAGTCCACGCACCATGAATAATGCATTGTTGTCTAAATGTGTCATCGTGTGATGACGAGTGATGGTCACCTAAGCTCAAGACCGCTTTTGGTCTCGTATGGAAAGGTTTTTGATTGGGATCACTGAGGGTTGGTTTCTAGATGGGAATCCTCTTTCTAGAAAGGTTTGGCTTCTCTATTTCCATGCCTTAAGGATTTATACGCTCAAAGGATTGGAGGTGGCAATGGTTTCCTCTTTTGGCTAGATCCTTGGCATCCTCTTGGCACGCATACGATGGAATATCTCAAGACTATGGTTTGGCTCAAGTTCCTGGTGCATCCTTGGTGGAGTGCTAGACTAGTCCCTTGGTTCTGGAAGCAGGCGATACTTGGACCCCACTTTTTCAGGGTGCTAGCGAGTTTCTCCAGCTCTTGGAGAATATCCGACACTCCTACTTGGTTTCTAGTGTTTTTGATGACCGAGAATGGGAAGATGGTAGCCTCTACATGAAGAGGGTCTTTAATGTTTTGAGATACCCTCTACAAGTTCAGAATGAAGACTATCTTCGGGATTGCTGGCTTTTGCAGGGAGCAAAAGCTCCTTTAAAGGTACATTTTTTTCAGGGGAATTAAGCCGAAGAAGAATTGGGGCAAAGGTATGAAGATAGAGTTGGGCTCCAAATAAGGCAATTGATTGTTACTTTTGTTCTGATGGGATTGATGACATCGACCATCTCTTCTTTTTATGCCCTTTCTCACAAAGAGTTTGTAAGGAATTTCACGTAGAGTGGGTCTCTACTGCATCTTGCCAAGATTTTTGGACTTCATATTGTCGAGGCAGACATACTACTGGGACATTGCAGTTCTATTCTAAGGTTGAGAGGGCTGCCCCCTAGGCTGTCATGTGGGCCATTTGGTGGGACCAAAATGGATCCATTTTTGAAGGATGTATTCCATATTGTGATAATGTTGTTATTTGGGCACGATCTCTTTTGTCTGATTAGGGACATATCCCTTAATTGAAGCCTTGTATAAAACATTTTATTAACTGTTTTCAATGAATTTGAACAGTTACTAACCCCAAGTAACTCTCCTTTTACTTTTAACAAAATAATAATAAAAAGCATCACTTAAAAGCAGAAAAGACACTCTGTTCCACATCAACAGTGCTTTAGTGACATCCAAAATGTGCAAGTGTTTACGGTCAACAACACCGTTTTATTGTGGTGTACGAGGGAGAGTAGTGTGATACATAATGCCATTTGACTATAAAATCATGCAAGAAAGAGTACAAACTTTAGAGCATTATCCAAGCAAACAACTTTAATTGCGGCATTAAACTATGCATTTCTTTCGAGCATAAAAGTTTTTATGACAAAACCAACATCAAACGTCTACTTTAAAAGAAAAGGCCACAAAAGACTAAAAAAGTCATCAACCAACACCAAATAGTTGCAGTGTCCTAGTCAACCAGGAACCTAACAAGGGCACAAACATCTATATGGCATAACTCAAAAAGGATCTTGGACTTTAAAAATCCGACTCACTGGTTAGGAACCCCCATGATGCTTTCCCAACCAACACACCTTGCATTTGATGTTGGCAACAGAAGAAACCTAAAGAATGACACGCCAAAGTTTTCCTAAATGAACATGACCAAAAGTAGGTGCCCCTGAAGAGCAAGCTGGTAGTAAAATGAACTGACCCCGGCAACATATAAAGACTACAATAAATAAATACACAACCCCCTCTTCTTTTTAGAAGGAATAAACCCCTGTGTATTCATTAATGTAACGATTTGCGTAATATGGAGGCTCTTCCATGTGAGGAGAATATGCAGCAGATAGGTGCTGCAGGCTGTCCCTATTCACACGACAGCGAGGAGAGAGAAGGCAGCAGTCAATGGTGAGGAAGATGGAGAGAGAGGGAGTTGATATTGTTGGAAGTAGTGTTGCATTAACTCAAAGGAAATAATTACAAAAAGGCTTTCTTTTTATAGGGAAAACATATCCTCTAAAATAAGAAACAAACCAAATCAAATCACATCTCCTAAAAATAGAAAGGAACAAATCCTCTAAACTACCTTCTAAAACCAAACATACCATACTAAAAAACACAAAACTTAGACCTAAAGTAAGACCAAAGCAACCCTTAGGGCCGGCACCCCTTGGGTGCAAATTGGGATTGCCACGTGGCACTTATTCTTCACACTTCCTCTCAAGTCAAGGTTGGGAGGATGACTTGGCTAACTTGCCTCGATGATGATGCAGCCAGATACTCCACCATCTTCTCTTGATACGACTGCACATCCTCTTGCCACCTCTGTAGTCGTTGCTTCTTTGGCAACCTATGAAGTCATGGCTATTGGAGCAGTCGTCGTGTCTTTGTATAAGTTGCTAGGCTCTCTTCTCCAACTTCTTCTTGGCTACATCTTTCGTCCCAGGCACCTTCTCAAGTAGTATAGATCTTCGAATCTGCCATACCTTCATTCTAGAAGGTTGAGAGAAGTCTTTGTGCCTCTTTTTCTACACAGGAGAGCCACACACTTGATCTTGGTGTTCCCCAACATGCTAGAGGGTTCCATGCACCCCATCAATCTGAGTCGATGTCGTTGCTCCTACACCTCGTGAGCCAACGTAAGGTACTCAACTTCTCCGAGCATGTATAAGGTCACCAAAAAGAAGGTGAAGTCGATAGAGATCATGGAGCTTGTGCGTGATTTAACGAGTGGATAGGCCACGCACGTGGCTGCTGCATGCACAACGTGGCTTTTTTCTTCTCTTCTCTCCTTCCTACGCATGTAGAGAATCCCCTTGGAAGAGCCTAGATCGTAGGATCTGATACCATGTTATGATTTGCACAATATGGAGGCGTGGAGACTCTTCCACGTGAGAACATGTAGCAAATAGGTACCACAAGCTGTCCTTGTTCACACAACAGGGAGAAGAAAGAGAAGGCAATAGTCGATGGTGAAAAAAAGGGAAAGAGAGGGAGTTGATATTATTGGAAGCTATTGTATTAACTCAAATGAAACAATTACAAGAAGGCTCTTTTTTTATATAGCGATCATATTCTCTAAAATAAGAAACAAACCAAATCAAATAAGATCTCTTAAAAATAGAAAGGAACAAATCCTTTAAATTACTTTCTAAAACAAAACATACCATACTAAAAAAACATAAGACTTGGACCTAAAGCAAGACCAAAGAAACCCTCAGGGCCAACGTCCCTTGGGTGAAAACTGGGACTACCATGTGGCACTAGCACATGCCACTTATTCTTCACAATTAAAAGAGGGCTAAATGCTCCAAAAATTACAAAGGGAGGTAAACATATGTTTGACACCCTCTACAGAAACACATTTCCCCCTAAAAATAGCATATTGCACTCCACCTAAATACACCAGAGCAAGATTAAGGCCCTCTGAATGGACCCCACATCAGAAAGGTGTAGATGCAGACTAGAAAGTAGATTCTAAATCGTGTCGAATAGCCTTGAACTCCATAAAAGGCAACATTCCTATGAGAAGGGGCAAACGAAGAATAGATGCTCTATGTCCTCGAGTCCACCACCACAAAGGATGCATCATGAGCCCAGCGACACCTATAACTACGGGTGACTAACCTCCTTCACAGCTTCCAATTGTCTTCCTCAGATTGTCCTAAGATGTCCATCAACAATTAGGGGAGCGCTTATTTGACTCATCCTACAATTGGCCTCCTCTAAGGTAGGTAAATTGGCAAAAGTCAAAATTTGTCAATGCATAGTTAGGCCCTAAACCTACAAGGAACTGTAGAATTGCCAACTCCTTGCAATATGCTTTTTGCTTCTTAGAAGTACAGGACGAAAGGCCTTGTACTTATTAAATAGGCCTTGAGAAAGGAATAATGTCTTGCTCTCCTGACAAAGATGGTCATTTCACTATAGATCTGAAAGACCATGGTGGAATTTTCCTAATGCAAGTCTCTTAAGCTACCTACATCACCTTCATTGTCCCTATAATACGTTTATCTCATCATTAATCTAATCATGTTATTCATCATCTAAGCGTTCACCACATAATTATCTTTCTTCCAAGTCGTGTACTTGCCTGTCTTCTCCTTGGGCTCTAATTCCAAGAGGATGTACTCTTCGACATGACCTACTAATATCTTGAAGCTATGTAAGTAACAATAGGGCATAATTCCTTTCATCTAGCTTGACTATAGGCCCAACGAAAGGGTTCTTACAAGCCCATATATCTATTGATTTTAATGTCACCTCTAACAAATCCAATGAGGCCATCCTTAATGCAAATCAAACTCTACAAAACTTGGAAATAATGATTAAGAGCAAAACGTAAGTCGTGAAATTGGATTCTGAAACCAATTTCACAGCAAAAATGCCTCCAAACACATTGATTGCACAGCAATTATACAACCTAATCCACCTGAATTAAGTTAGAATCTAGCATAACTTAGGAACGATGCATACATAATCATCATAATTCGCATAATAGTTAATCTGATAACCTTATAGGTAATATTGCCATATTATGCTCTAAAAGAGAGACGAAATTGATTGCAGATGATCTGAGGCCGCAAATGATAGATCGGACTGTACGGATCTGATCAGGACGACGACGGGAGTCCAACGCTTCCGAAATCGTCTTGATCAGACATATGTAGCATCACATGCAACCCATAGAAGAACGAAGGCCAAGGAGCAAGATGACAGAAATCCAAGCCTTAGATGTAAAATCCAACCATACGAATAGATCCAGATCAACGATCGCAACCCAACGGTGCAAAAATCATCTCAATCGGAGGCCTATAGCACCGCCTACAAAGCAAGGAAAATGAACGGCCACAATGGCACCACGTGGCATCATCACAATTGCCCCTCGTTACACCCTCAATCTCTGAAGAGCTCTTCCTTTTCCTTGTGGGCCGTTGGATCGTCACCCAACAGCCACAAAGGGGCCACGTCACTGCCCTACCCCACTTCATCAGCTGAGAGAAGATCTCAGCCGTTGGATTTCCATCCAACGGCCGAGAACAGACTTGCCTAAAACACAAACGCAACATAAAGGACAGCATAGCACAACAGTTAGCGCACCCGTACTCGAGCGAGAGGCACGGGATCGAGCCATGCTACGCATCAAATTGGGAAGGCGATGGCCCTCGAAGCAGTTGGACCGTCGCATGGCAATCAAAGGTTGCGGAGGCGAACGCGTGGCGCAACGAGGACCACTTGATGCAGATGCGCAATCTGACGCGCACGCTAATGCCCCGATCCACGCACCCAAACGAAGGTTGTGCGACGCGCATTTTAAGCCATCCAATTGTAAGATCGAACGGCCGAGATTGAATATGCGTGATTTGAATCAAGCGCGTGCGAGGCAGGCGCAAGGTGAGCGACGAGGAGCGCACGATTGAGATCCGAGGGCACTGGATGCACCACGTGTCAACACTAAAAGCGACACATGCGTTGAAGGCACGTGGAAGGTGATTTTGAAGTGCGATCTGATCCATTGATCTCCCGATCAACGGATCTGATCAACCTGAGGTTGTTGCACGAGTTTAAGGCTTAAATGCCCACTTTGCCCCTCATTAAAGATATAAAAAGAGCCCCAGGGTCCCCCAGTTGAGAGGCAACTCCCACCAGATACTTCTCCAGCCTCTCTCTCTCTCTCTGCAACTTCTCTCTAGTCTTTATCCCGACACTCTGGATCTGAAGTGCTGCCGCACTTCGCATAAGCATCCCACAAGCGGCATCATCCATCTGCTTTCTCTATCTATCTATCTATCTACTATAGTGATTTCTAGTTTGAAATATGTTTCCAAATAGCAATACAATTCTAATTTTCTGGATATCTGATGTCTATATATACATATATAAATATGTACATATTTGTTTAGAAGGACCCTCTGAAAAGCTTTTATATAAAAATCGTGTTTTACCTCCGTACGAACGACTCGATACTCACTGAAACTTTATAAATATTATTGTTTCAACGTGATTCACACTATAATGATAGAATTAATTTTTAACGCATCTCGTGGTCGAGCACCCTTCACAGGGTAAATTGGTCCTCTGGCAGTGGTCTTGTTAGCTGATAGTAGTTAACAAGGTTTGATCAGTGAGAAAAGAGGTTGACGTCCCCCAATGAGCGCTAGCAAAGTGGCAATGGCTCATGATGGTCACTATGAGCAGCAAAATGCTAAAATAGGCAACAATAGCATTGCTTAACTACCAATTCCAACCAATTGGCAACCAGTAGTGTCTTTTTAGGGCCAACTCCGATGACGCAACAGCTAGTTATGGCCTTCAGTTGATTGAACCGGCTATTGAGAAGATAGAGGCCAAAAACTCGTATTATCCTTGTTGCAACATTCAAAGGGAAAAGTAGGTTTTTTAGCATGGGTGCTTTTGGTGAAGGGAAAGGGGTGGAACAAGGAATGCATAAGCTCTAACAAAGGACCCTAGTTCTAACACCAAGTTAGAGAAAATGCAGTGTTATATCAGTTGCTTTATATAGGGATTACAGGAGGGAAACATTACAAGAGCACTATCAAAGAAATAACAAAAGAAAAAAATTTAAAAAAAAAAACTAGAATAAGGAAGAAGAGAAGATATACCAAAAAATCATGCTATAATATTGTTGGAGTTTTTTACTTATGTAGGAGTGTTGCTATTTTTTGTTTCATTGAGGGTGTCATGTGTAATCTTCCCAAAGCCTCTCTATATAAAGAGGTCTAGGTTTCTTTTCAATAGGAAATTCATTCTTCTTTCTTCTCTCAACATGATATCAGAGCAAGGTGGGTCCTAGACTCTTCACGCTCAGATATCATTCTACACCAAAACCCTTACCCTAGAGAGAGACTTATCTCTCTCTCATCTCTCTTCCCTACCATTATGTCTCCTCGTCCACCACCAGGAGGAGAACCAATAGCAACCAGTGCAGCCCCTCCCTCCCCAACACCGTCAATGCAAAGGGGAGGGGCTACAACCTATCGCAAGTGCAGAGAAGGTTACTGCTGGGCTTCCAACCCTAGCACAACCCTCTACAAGTTGCTGCTAGCCAATGTTGGCCTAGCAAGATCATCTGCAGGATGCCACGAGTGCTTGCAGATCCAACATAGGCCTATAGGGGCACATCGCCCTCTGCTTCATTACCATTTGCTACATCTATAAGGGCACATATGAAACTCAACAATGTCAGAAACTACCTCCTTTGGACCCAAGAGTTTAAGATCATTGTTGGTTGCCAAAAGAAGCCCCACATAGTCACTGAGGATCCTTCTAAGGTTGATGCTCCTGATTTTGACAAGTATGAGAAAGACAACTTTCTCATGACGAATTGGATGATGAATAGTGTGGATCCTCATATTGCAGTGAATCACCTGTATAAGAAAGAATGCTAAGGGGATCTGGGAGAGTCTGGAAAATAAGTACTCCCAAAGATCTAGTCACACCTACTTGCCTGATATCTATCGTCGTATATGGTCCACTTCTCGGGGGGATCGTACCCTACTTGATTATTTTACTGAGATGGAGGAACTATTTGAAGAGCTTAATATACAGACCCAGACTGGATAGAGGCAGACTTGGCAAGTTTACAGGTTCCTAGATGGTTTAAGGACCAAATATGCATCGGCCCATGATCAAATTCTTGCCATAGACAGCATTCCCGATCTAAAGGCTATCTACAAGAGGCTCTAAAAGATTACTTCTCATATTGGGATAGGCACTTTTACTACTATACCACCCACTACTACGAAAACGTCAACCTTTATGGCCTCTAGTAGGTGTGGTACTCCTGGTGCAAGACATAAACAAGGTCGTGGACATGATCGAACCTATGGTCCGCGTATTCATTGCCAGAGGACCAACCACTCATCTAAGAAGTGCTAGTCCAATTTTGGCAATCTCAGTTGGGCGAATGTGGCCGTTATTCAAAGGGAGACTACTACTCCACTTGGACCTCCTACTCTGACAGCCAATGACTATGCCCGACTCATGTAAATACTAAGCCAGGCAACCTAATTAGATACTTTTCATCTCTGGCAGCTACCGGTAGTTTTGTCAATCTAGCCACTACTACATCGACTTAATCTTGGGTGATTGATTCAAATGTTTCCAATCACCTCACTGGTAAGAAGGATGCACTTCTGTCTCTACACTAAGCTTCTACTATTACTTTGGTCTGTTGAGCCAACAGAACCTACTCTCCCATCACTATAATAGATGTTCAGTTTTCAAACTGACAGATGTTTACTATGCTCCTAAACTTTACTGCCGGGTGATTTTTGTATTTTTTCATGACATCTATATGGGGAAGATGATTGGTGAGATTAAGTGTGATGGCCTCTACTACATTGATACTCCTCACATTTTTGCTAGTGCTACGTCTATCTAGACAAATCCGATTTTTTGGCACTATCATTTGGGTTACCCTTCTATCTCCAAACTTCAGAAGATGTTCCCTTAGTCGTCTATTCCTAAAAAGCTAGGCTATGAAGCTTGCCAACTGGACAAACACCACCATGTTTCTTTTGCTTCTCGCCGGAATAAGAGTGTAACTTCTTTTGATTTGATTCATTGTGATGTATAGGGTCCATGTCGAATAAGTCACCAATCTATCTACTAATATTATTTTGTGGTGATTATTGATTATTATAGTCAGTTGTTATGGACCATTTTTATGAAGGATAGATAGCCTATTATTCCCAAGTTTTTTAATAAAATTCAAAATTTTTATTCTACGCATCAGTGACAATGCTCTTGAATTTATGTAAAAGAATATTGCAGTTTTTTTGTCTGGAAATGGCACGCTTCACCAGACTTCTTGTACCCATACATCCCAACAAAATGGGGTGGTTGAGCACAAACTACACCATCTCCTTGATGTAGCCAGAAAATTGGTGCTTGCAATGAATGTGCCTAAATATTTTTAAGGGTATGCCATTCATATTGCCACATATCTAATTAATTGAGTTCCCTCACATGTGCTTGATGGTGATACCACTTCTTTCACTACAACTTGATGCTTCTCTTTTTACGTTGCCACAACAAATTTTT
This sequence comes from Thalassia testudinum, assembly GCA_037157565.1. Taxonomy (NCBI): domain Eukaryota; kingdom Viridiplantae; phylum Streptophyta; class Magnoliopsida; order Alismatales; family Hydrocharitaceae; genus Thalassia; species Thalassia testudinum. The sequence goes on along the minus strand of JAZHRO010000062.1, from coordinate 16,228,130 downwards.
GGATGCACATGTTTTGTCCATTTTCTTGGAGTTACTAATAAGTCATCCCTAAGGTTTGTTAAGTGTGTTTTTCTAGGCTATTCTAGATCCCATAAGGGGCACAAATGTTTTGACCCTATGGGTAAATGTTACGATGTCTCTACCGATGTCTCTTTCTTTGAGAGGTTCCCTTATTTCTCTGGCTAGTTTACGCATACTTATGACCATCGTCATAAGGGGTTTGTGCATGTCCCCTAACTTCTATGCAAGTTGAGTTTACTAAGCAGAGTCAGGTTGCTCAATCCTCCCCTCCAACATCTGATTCGGATGTTCTGCCTCAGCAATCTTACGACTTGCCCAGTGCTCTCAGGAAAGCTGTAAGAACTTGCACTTTACATCCCATGTCTCATTTTACTGCTATTGATCACCTTAGTATAGCATTACAACAGTTCTCTATAGCTCTCTATGCTATGGTTGTTCCCAGACATCTTTATGAGGCTCTACAGGACCCCGTTTGGCGACAGGCTATGGAGGATGAGATGGTAGCTCTCATCTCTTGTGGCACCTGTGAGTTGACAAACCTCCCGAGGGATGCTAAGGTAGTTGACTATAAATAGGTGTACACTCTGAAGTACAACCCCAATGGGACTATTGAGTGACTTAAGCCCAAACCTGTAGCAAAAGGTTGCACTCAGACTTATAGTGTAGACTACTTCAACACCTTCTCTCCTGTGGTGCACCTTAACTCTGTCAGAGTCATTCTTTGACTTGCAATGAATAAGGCCTAGCCTCTTTATCAGCTTAATGTCAAGAACGCACTCTTGTATAGAGACCTGCAAAAGGAAGTCCACATGGCCCAACCACCTAGCTTTGTGGTTGAGGGGGAGAGAATTTGCATACTCCGGAAGGCTATTTATGGCCTGAAACAAAGTCCAAGAGCCTACTTTGAGAGACTCAGTTCAGAGATTCAAAGGACTAGGGTTTACATGTCTACTTCTGACCATTATATTTTTGTGAGACGTAGGGAATCTGGTGTTGTAATCCTACCAGTATATGTGGACGACATGGTCCTTACTGGTGATCATACCTTAGGGATATAGGAGAGAGAGAACTTTTGTTACAAAGGATCTAGGTATATTGAGATACTTTCTTAGCATTGAGGTGACCAGAAATTCACGTGTGATGTCCTTGTCACAAAGGATGTATGTACTTGAGCTTCTGACGCAAACCAAACTACTAGGCACAAAGCTTTCTTCTATTCTAGTTGAACCATAGGGGAGACTTAGTGAGGAAGATGATCTTTTATTTGAAGACAAGGGAAGGTATAGGAGCATAGTTGGCAAACTATTATATGTCACTATTACTAGACCAGATATCAAGTTTGCCATGAACAAAGTGAGTCAATTTATGGAGCATCCACGCTATAGTCATTGGCAAGCAATGTGTCTTATCCTCAAGTATCTTTACATGAAGAATAATGGGCACGTTGATCTGTATGCCTATTCTAATGTTAATTATACAGGTTCTATGGAGGACAGCAGATCTACCACTGGATATTCTAGCTTTCGTGGTGGGAGCTAGTTACTTGGGGGAGCAAGAAGTAGAATGTGGTCTCTAGGTCTAGTGCAAAGGTCGAGTACAGAACATGCAACCTGGGAGATTATGTGGTTAGTTCATTTTCTTGAGGATTTGGGTGTTCAAGTTAAGCTTCCAATGCCTATGTTTTGTAATAACAAGTTAGCCACTTTTATTGCATCAAATCTGATCTTTCATGAGCGCACTAAACACACTGAGGTAGATTACCATTTTGTACAGGAAATGGTCTCCACAAGGAAAATATATACTATTACCTCATCAAAATAGCAAGTTGCAAATATTTTCACCAAGGTTCTCTCCAAGAAGCGCCATGAGTTCTTATGTTCCAACTTGGGCATGTTAGACATACATGCTCCAGCTTGAGGGGGAGTGTCACAGTTATGTGCTTACGTAGGAGTGCTATTTTTGGTTTTATTGAAGGTGTCATGTGTAATCTTTCCAAAGCCTCTCTCCATATAAAGAGGCCTAGGGTTTCCTTTCTTCTCTCAACAATAATGTCTCTTGCATATTTGCATTTGCTAATATGGTCTAGCAATCCAATTGGTAGACACTTATGATGCAGTGTTTTGCAAACACGTTATCATCATGTCAAGCCTCATATGTTTCCATGGTCTAATTTTTCGAATTCTCAAAAGGCCTAAAGCGCAGCACATACCCAAGTTATTTTCTTTTAACCCATTCGCAACCATTGCGAACCATTCATCATAAATGGGTTCCGTTCACTTGTTCAGGTCGAAATGAGTTTTGAAAAATCGCCATTTTCGGTAAATCACACGAATGTAATTAGACTTCGAAAATCCTTTTTTGTTTTGGGAATTTTAAAACAAGTGTTTCCCACTATGTCTAATTTGAATGTCGTTCCCTCTACAACTCTCAAATTAAGAGATACGTCGATCCTAATGTCTCAAATGAGAATGAACTCTCATCTTCATTGAGACTGTGTAGCTGCGGAGAGCTTGCATACACAATCCCAACAAGAGAAGCAAGAACATTTTCTACCTCACAAGTCCAACCTATGCATTCATGTTTTGGCCCTTTGGTGTCACCACACTATGCGGATCAAACCGCCACTAAGCGTGCGTGCGACTATGTACGTGAACCTCCTAAATGCACCTAACCGAAAGGCAAGAAACTACAAATGGTTTGTTTCACATACGCCCCATCCCTTTCAAGAAATGAGGCATTCGCTCCACATGCATGTTGTTGCCAATGCCCTCTTGAGGGGAAGCGTATTCACTAGCATAGGCCCATGGTTACATCTTTCTCACCTTGGCAAACGACAACGATTTACCATCACCATGACGATCCACTTGACACTTAAGGGATATCATACTATTGGTTTGACAAGGTATGTTTAAGAAAAGCTAATTTAATCCTATTAAATTACTAATCTTGACCTAATAGAGACTAGAATCGTATTCTAATCTTTCTTATCTATTATGTTTGATATCGCAACCCATGCATTCAATCACATATATATGCATTTATGCCACAAAATTACATCACATGTAAAAAGGGTTCCCAAATTATAGGGATTACATAAAAAATAACTCAACCTGCTCACCAACCCTCCTCTCTGCATGCCACCATGATCACATCATAAATCTACAACATTAAAACCATCAAAATATTATGGAAAATGACATACAGATATCTATCACATCACATGATGTTGCAGGATGCGAGTACTCAATTCTCCTATGATTACTAATTAATCATATTATATAAGCGCAGTTGGTTATTACTAGTAAATCTCTAACTTGAGATTTAGTTTGAAACAAATGCAAGCACCCTATTATTTTAAAAACTTCAATTCCAAAACAATTATCCAATTATAATTCTGAAATTTATTTTCCAAAATAATCTCCGGTCTATTTAAGATTTTAAAATTTCTACATACCTATATCCACAAGGATCACTTCTACATCATCAATCCACAAGCACAAAAATCAAAATAAAAAATAAAATAAAATTTGCTGAAAAGCAAATGGATATTCCCTAATACCCATATTATTTTAAAAACTTCAATTCCAAAACAATTATCCAATTATAATTCTGAAATTTATTTTCCAAAATAATCTCCGGTCTATTTAAGATTTTAAAATTTCTACATACCTATATCCACAAGGATCACTTCTACATCATCAATCCACAAGCACAAAAATCAAAATAAAAAATAAAATAAAATTTGCTGAAAAGCAAATGGATATTCCCTAATACCCATATTAGGTTTACATTAAAGGTCGAATCAAATCAAATTCAATTTCAAGTCAAAACCGCACTTAAAATCAAGATTCCAATACTATCTTATCAACCAACCTTTGTTGATTGATTAACTACAATAGGCCACGACTCAAAACTAATTTCTTTAGTAATCAGCCATCGGCTAACTTATCAAACATCTGGTTATTTACACACCAATCGATCGACATTCGCGCAAGTTGTCCAACTACAGCATTGAAACCTGTTGTACAACATAAACAATTTCTCGCTGTAGTCAAGCGTTTGATAGTCCAAACAAATGTCTAACTACTGCAGTATTAGTCGACGACTAAGGTTCGACTGGTTACATGATGTATCGCTTTGTATGTTTGATTTCAAAAATCAAACACACGGGGCTTTACAAGTTGGATGTCTAATTGGCGCTAACACAAGTCAAGCCAGTTGTCTAATTACGTCAAGCATCCAATTTAACTATACAAGTGCGAATAAAAATCATAATTTACGATTTTCACAGAAATCGGAATGACCTTATTGTTGGGAAACAATCTCAAACTCACTCGACAATCGAGGGATCTTGAGTCGAAAAATTCGATCCCTGATTCCCATGGCATCGCGAAAGCATAAAAACATAGGCTTTTCAAAAATTTCACCGAAACAAAACTCGTGTCAATGCCAGAATCCCAAATAATGAAAATCAAGAAACTATGATAGCCTATGTAGTCAGAACCCAATAGGAAGATCTAGTATCTCCCCATTCCAAGATCTCCACGAGTAAAGAGTTATACCTGTGGATGGCGTAGCACAGCATCTCACGTGTTATGCCTCAAATAAGTCCTGCCTAGAGGGACTCCCTTCTCGGCAAGTGGATAAGACCTTTCATGCCGAGAATACTTGATTCCTTTGTGCGGCATGGATGTTTCGTGCCCGCGAACCTCTTCGCAATCTAAGACGTAACCCTCACCTCAAATCCTCCAAGAACTTGGCTTAAAGGATCAAATCCCCAAAGCCAAGCAGAAACCGGTCAACCAAGAAGACTTCATGGTCGACGCCCAACACTTGGTGATGAAGAAGATTCCCAAGTTCATGGCCCTGTGGATCACGTCCTTCGATCCAAGAACAAGCCAGACGTCCAAGACAGTTCCTGGATGCCACCTTATAGTAGGAGGGAAGAGGAGGGCGTCGACTAAGAAGGGGGTTGGCCGACTCCTTTATTCTTCCAAGAAGAAAGGGGGCACCTAGTCCTCTCCTTGGCCGACATCCTTCTTCTTGAACCCCTTTTTCAAGGACTTCTAAGAGTTACGTAGATGATGAACAAGGGCTGCAGGCTCTTGTTCTTTCTTGGTGGAGAAAGAGCACTCAATTAGAAATCAATTAGGGTTTTCAATTCTAGGTTTAGGGAGATATTTATAGGGTTTTAAAGCTAAACCTAATATGATCGAAGAACCCTTGGATCTCCATCCAAGGGTTGAGATCTAATCCTATTTGAATTTTATAGGATTGTCCTATAACAACTTATGAGATGTTTTAATCTAGTACCAAAACATTAATTAATTGTAAGCTAACCATGGATTTTGTACCTAATCAAATTATGTACAATTAACGACTAAATCAAATGTGATTTAACTCCTTAAATAACATCCATCAATCCAATAATATAGAAACCCACCAAAATGGTTATTGGTTTCATCACACCAATAATCAAGTGTTCAATATTAGTGGAATTATGACACTACACCACCCTCAAGTATTCTAAATACCCACGAATCCTTCACTGGAAGACATATGTAACCCCTAGGATTAAATCCTTGATTCATTATCCATCCCATCATGGGTTAACATACTTTTCATGGTCTCCTTGTATCATTAGGACAATAACGAAAACCAAATCATTTCCCAAAGGAATGCCTTCTTCTCTTTCATATATGGGTCCGATCAAGACCCATACGACCATGCGCATGGAATTTTGTACATCCCAATATATGTGAAGTGAGCTCGAGTCTCCTAATTTGCTGTACGCACCTACGACAACGGATTTGTGTGATCCTTTCAAGAGATCATGCATCTCTTATCCCTTCCCACATGCACCAGCTTTCTAGTATTAGCAGTAAGATGAATGCATCTACTATCAACCCACCAAATGCATGTGTTTGTGAACAAGGACATATCTGTCTCAGGTCAAAGGCTGGGCTTCCTCCGTGATAGTGAAAAGAGGACTTCCATATCTTTATCTCGTTGAGTCAACTCCTTGACAACTTTCATAACGGCCTTGAATCTCTATTCCCATGTAGAGGATACGCATCAAGGGCAACAATCAAGCCACAATCTCTATAGAAGATTACCACATCTCAGACCAGAGGCGGAGACAATAGTTGGATATCATTATGGTTCTTGATGACTTAGCAAAATCCTCAATCAAAACCGTTTGAATTCTTCGATACCCATTATCGGTGTATCCAACATGACACAATGCATTATCTCAATTGTACTGACGGACCTATCTAACCATATCAGTGTATCAACATGGTCTAACAATCAGATCTGAATCATCGATCGACGAATTCGACTCAAGTTACCTTGCACAAGGCACATAACTCCAACACTCACGTAAACCAAAGTGTTCATTATTGTCATACTTTGATTTCATGCCCATTTTATTCTGCTATTATATATTTTAACATGGTGCTGGAGCAAGTTCGTCCTTGGATTCATTTTTTTTCAAGTTTTATTGTTGATCTTGATAATATTCTTAAGTTTTATCAAAAATCTCGTTCATGGAAGGCCATCTTGATTGAGTAAGCTCGTCGATGCTGCGAGTCTTGGTAACGCACCAGGCAGAGAAGGTTAGTGATGTGCAGAGCTCTCGTCATGCGGTGATGTGGACACAACACGATGGAGAGGAGGCTACAAACAAGTTCTTCTCGAGCACACAAAGGAGCGCTCCTATGGGACCTTGCCTGAAGACCCATTAAAGTAGCGAGAAGTTTCTACAAGGCTCCTTGGCTTCGTCAAGGTGTGGATGAAGCTCCTCGAGACAATCCAGCCTCCTTTGTCAACTGATGTTGCACTCAACGTATGGATCCATGATGTTGTGCTTGAGGCAGAGCTTAGCAAGAACAAGCTCGATGGAGTCCTCACAATCAATGCAGGTGATCTTGCAAGTGGTCACGAAAACGGTTGTGGTAGTCTGTTGTGGTTTGGGTTCTTTGAACCCAAGGAGGAAGTAGATGGCAACGCTAATCGTAGATATCGCCGCACTAGCAAGGTGTGCAATGTCACAAGGGAGGACATCTCCTTCCATGGTAGCGTGCTCGAAGCAATGACAGTGAGGCAATGCGACAATCTTGAGAGAGGGCAACTACGACATGAGATGGCAAAGAAAGCATCGACAGGATGGGTTCTTTGAACCCTCTAAGGAATTAAGGATTTTTTTTGGCTATTTTGCATGTGTAGCTCTTAGTTTCCTTCCTTTTATGTTATGTTTATGTATTAGTTTTAAGCAAAAGGAAGGATAGGAGTGAGTTGAAGAAAAACAAAGAAGGGAGTTGAAAAAAATGGGAAGGAAAAGAAAAAAAAAAGAGAGAAAGAGAAAGGGAGAAAAGAAAAGCAAAAAAAAAAGAAAGGGAAAATGAGTTAACAAAAAAAATATATGATAAAAAAAATGATGATAAGAAGAGAGGAGAAGCTCTTCTCTTTTTTTATTTCTTCTATGGAAGAGAGGGGGAGTATGATAACCTTTTGTGTGCCCCATACAAGACTCACTGTTTTCTTTGAGGTCCCCACATGAGAGAAACTCACTCTTTTCTTTAAGTCCCTATATGAGAGGAATAGAGAATTTCCGTATAGGAGAGATCACTCTCTCGATCTCCAATGGAGACACCTCTTTTTGAGTTTTCATGTGGGAGAGACCCAGGTTCTTGGTCTCGATGGGAGAGACCCTCTTTAGAAATCTCCAATGGGAAGGCACAATCACCTGGGCCAACTTCAGCTATTCATCTACCAAACTCTGACCTATGCCAGCCTACAAGGAAGAACAAGGATGCATGGAAGCCGATGACCCGTTTGCATCAGTTGAAATCTCGAGTGTTGAACTCTGCTTTTGAGAGTGAGGATTTCTTTTGTATAAACTAAGCATTTTCATGCTCCAACTTGAGAGGGAGTGTTAGGAGGTAAATGGTTGTAGTGGGCCATGTTTTACTCCCACATCGTGTAATGTGTATTTGAGTGGTGTGTGATGACCTATAAAAGGACCTTTGTACCCCCATTTGTTCCTTAAGAAGAATAAAGAAACATCACGCCCATAGGGGCGCTTCTCTCATGGTTTTTTCCTTGCTCTTCGTGATTGAAATTTTCATGTAAACCAAAGTGTTCATTATTGTCGTGCTTTGATTTCATGTCCGTTTTATTCCGCTATTATATATTTTGACACCATCTATGATCAATCCCAACCTCAGACCCTATGGGTGCACTCTAGTTTCCTATAATTTACCTAAGTCACTATTGCTGTGTGATTCCAATCCCTATAGCTGATGTGATCGTAAGATGAAGGATGCAGCCCTAGTCACAGCCCTAATTGTGTACCCTCAAAACCTTCTCCCCTGTCCAACTACAATCTCACACTCATGTACCTCCATGTGTTGAAGTTTCCATGCAATAGCTTTTTGCTACTTGAGACTTCATTCATTTTATGCATTTATGGTCTCACATATTTCGGGTGCCTCATGCAGTCCTTATTTCAGTTTAACTGTTGCCATGGTTTCCAAGAGGACAAGTCGAAATTTCCTTTCTTCCATTACAAGCCTAGTCATACGGTTTCAATTAAAGCAAGCATTGACGATTTCCTGTTGTAGAAACATTTGATCCTTGCATTTATTGCCAACAGCTTTCTAGTCACATCAACGGTACTACAACCGAGCCCCCCAAGTTCCCACAGAAAAAAGACTACAAATGACAAAAAGCTTCTAAGTGATAAAAGGAAGGATATTGCTATGCCTCCGCCTCTAATCAAGATATTCATCTCGTTCTAAACTCAGACAATAATGAATGCTTGCTCTACATCAGCAACCTGTCAGTTGGATCAAATCAACTATCTCTGAGGAAGTTGTTACCTAGGATGTTTATGCCCAGATCACTACAGAACTATGGGACTCTCTCAGTAATAGATGTTATCAGATTGCCAAGACCAAGATTATTCAGTTTAAATCTGAGCTGACTCAGATAAGACAAGAACATCATCACTGTGGAGATTTGTAATAAAGTGCAAGTAATTTACACTTAGCTTGCTTTAATCAGATGTGTAATAGGTGATACTCCTAAAGTCATGCACTTCCTTGTCGACTCAAAAGTAGAGTATTAAATGTTCATTACTGCAAAGCCACCTATTGCCAACTTTGAAGAGTTCATTCTCCCTTGTACAACATGATAGTCTTGTTCTAAAAGTCAGGCATTCGCAGTTGCTCCTGCTGACACAAGTAATAACAGTAAAGCACTAAATGTGCATACTTATCGTCACCAACCAGGATTTGATAATGGGAATTCAGCCATTTTTAGAGGGACAAATTGGATAGGCTTTTAAGGAACCTTTTATAAGCAACAGCCGATGTCATGCAAAATGGTTCTGTTTAATTTCAATATAAGACTAAAACATCATGAAAAAATCTTAATTTGACAACATCAGGCAATCATCGGCTTAGCTCTCAATGCTGACATCAAGGCATTGCGCTTGATAATGTGAGACATCAGCACTAATCCAGAACAAAATGATTGATGCTAGATGAATGTCTCTTTCAGAACATTATAAAAAGAACTTTTTTTTTTGAAAAATTGAAGTATAAAAATACCAAACAAAAAACCTTGTACAATAAAGGGCAAGTTGATGGTACAAAGTACCCGCTTGGCCTCAGGTGTTACACGCTTAATAATTGATTGATTGAAAGGAACCCAACCACTAAAGACTGCTCCCCCTCCAAGAGTTTGTGGATAAAGCAGAACACTTGCTAATGTCAAGGCACCTGCCAGACAAAGGGAAAACCTAGTAATGACAGAAAGCAAAATTGTCTTACACTTACATTCTGGTACATAAGAAAAGAAAGAAAAGCATTTTACCCCCTTGACTAAATCCACAAATGAAAACATTCTCAGGAATGATGCCAGCAGCTACTTCCTTATCTATCATTGCATGCACTTTTTCTACAGCTTTAAGAAGTCCACTTTCATCTTTGGGTGAGTCCTGAAAAAAAAATAAAAATAAAAAAATAAAGTACTTCCGAATTTGTGATAAAGATTGAACAAATAAAAAGACAGAAGTTCTAAGAAAATTATTAAAAGAAGCAATAATCTAATTCAAGGATAAACCCTAACCCTCAATATACAAAAGGAGTCGGGGAAAAAGTATAAAAGAATCCTTAGTTTAGAGGAACATCTATCAAAGAGAGTGCAAAGCTGCTTGATTATTAAATGAAGATCACAAAAGATAAATGAAGATCACAAAAGACAGCATGTCCACATCAACTCCACAATTGTTGAGCTATAGCTAGATATCAAATATTGCAGTTTACCTTGAAATCACCATCTCCTTCCTACTCCAGGTCACAAATTTCCAGCAGCGTAAGTGTGCAAAAGCCCGTCGTAGACTTGGTATCCTTGGAGCATTACACACAATCCCTTAACAAGTGGAAGGTTATTTTATCCAGCAAGGATTTCAAGAACCTAAGAATCATCAAGACAGCATTCGATGCACTTTGGTAGGTTTTCCCACAAAATCATCTTCCTAACTGCTAAGAAAATATTTTTAAGCATCCACTAATTATATCATGCAAGTGTACCTCGGGATCCCTAGGTACAGAAGTTGGTTCAACATCTAGCATCCCCTGTCTCCCACCATAAATCTATCATGTACTTGCTCTAAGACAAGACAACACCATGCTTGCTCCATGCTACCTCAATCCTAAGGAAGTATCAAAATGGACCAAATATCCTTAGTAGTAAAATCCCTAGCTAATTCTTCTTTGAATCAGCGATCCCCTTCACATCATCCCTAATCAAGATGATGTCATCCATATATAGTAGCATCATAGCCACCCTTGTGACCAATTTTTGTAAAAGCTAGGAGTACGATTAGGTTTTTAGCGCATTTGACTTCTGTTTTTGGTTTATAGAATAGTCAATTTGAGTTGGAACCTCACCCCTTTGTTTATCAACGAAGGAATAGGATGTTTAGAGGTGTTCCATTACCTTCTACACAGATTCCTATGGAGATCAATAGCCCATCTAACTCTTCACCCTATTCGGCTTTGCACTGGATGGTCCACCATCTCAAGCTCCCACCGCCTAAAACAAAGTTGGATATACCAATAACATTAAGAAAATCAATAAGGTTATATACTCTACATCCATGTCTCCCTGCACTTCTATTGGTTAACCAAGACCCTCGTTGAGACAGATTTTACTCGCCTTACCAAGTATGATTTTTCCAAGAAATTATGTAGAGGAAATGTAGGATAAGGGCCAGAAAAAGGCAATGGACAAGGAGATGGATGAGCTTGTTTCCCGTGACATTCAGAAAGTTGATAGTTGTCCACTTAATGCTACTATTCTTGATTGTAGAAGGATGTATACTTTAAAGGTACTTGTCAAATGGTACAGATGATACGTCAAAGGCCATATTGGTGGCCAAAGCATCACTTAGATACATGGTTTGTTCTTTTTTTGAAAAGCACTTAAATGCATGTTGTAGCTCAGTTCATAGCTTAGCTTAGTCTCCATCTGAAACCAACCTTTATCTTTATTAGACAAACAATAGAAATGCCTTTTTATATAAAGATCTCACCTTAGACGTATACATTTTCAACCACCTAGCTAACTGGTTGAGGGGAGTACGTATGCAAGTTAAAGAAGGCAATTTGTGATTTGAAGCAAAGCCTGAGGGCTTCATTTTGGGAAGAGCTCATCAATGAAGTCAGGAAGATCGGATTCTACACATCTACATCTAATCACTCAATCATTATCAAAAAAAGGAGCTCCGATATGAAGAGAATCATGAAGGAGCGGGTGAGAGGGAGAGGGAGTGAGCATGATAGGACGGTTTCTCGTGAGCGTCATCTCCGACAGGGGGAGTGCTTCAAGTGCTGGGGAAGAGGACACTTTGCATGGGATTGCCGTGATCCTGCGGTATGTCCCGAAGCTAATAGATATAAAGCTGGATAGGAATAATCTTTTATAAGCATTTAAACAATTTATCTTTTTTTCTTATGTTCTTCTTTGCCTTGTTTCCAACCAAGTCCATGTCATTCATTTTTCCTAAGTAACACCAAAAAAAGGGTAAGCAGAAAAAATCAATAAGAAAATGGATAAAAGATAATAATGCAGTAGGATAAACATTATGCAATGCTAACAGAGATCATCGTGCTTATGTAATTATCCATTGTAACTACAAGGAGATCTCGATGTTGTGTTTGACTTGTATCCCTCCATTTCAACCAAAAACAGGCCCATGTCCACTTCGCTTGAATGGTGAAACTAGCCTCCCACTACCCCTACCCTTCACTTAACACCAAAGAAAATGCTAGGATTGCGGCCTCAATTGCAAGTTTGCAACCAACACAAATAATGCTAGGAGCACCTTTGATTGCCAGCAGGCAAAACAAGTAGCACTGAAACTCTAAATTGCAAGCAGGCAAGCAGCACAACCTGATGCTAAAGGTGGGTTTAGATCTTTCTTGAATCAAGACTTGGCCAAGTAAGAGGGTTCTCCCCTCATTTTCAGATTCATAGCTTTTCACATGCATCATCTTGTCAACACAACATTAGACATCATATATATGCAAATGCCTAAAACACATGTAATATATATTCCTTTTCATGCAAATCAAGAAATAATTTACCAGCAGTAAGAATAGGCATGAAATTGCTTTCATTGTTCACAATTTTGCCATGGAATTCTAATTAAAATTTCACAACATTTTGACTTAGTTTCTTAGGTAAGGTTCAAAACCTCAGAAATATTTTAACAGAGTTTTCCTTATAAAAAGTCATGATTCCACCTAAAATATCAGTAGAGTTTCCCCTTGTACAAGTCATATTGCAACCAAAAATTTTGACAGAATCTCAGCTTATACACAAAATATAGGCAAAACAAAAGAAAGCAACATATATGACTTAAGAATTCCATAAATCATGTATCGCAAGCCAATGAACCATGTCTAGGACTCCCCTCGGAAGTGCAAAGGGATAGTAGATAGAGCTATACATGCCCTAGACATTCATCAATCCACCAACAACCATGTTTCACCTGTGGAAAGCATTGCCATATGCAAAGGAATTCAAAGATCCTGCATCATGAGCCAATGAAAGACATGTTTAGGACTCCTCATGGTTGTACAATGGCAAGGGTGCAAAAATTTCATAGTTGGATGCACTTATTCTCAAAATTTCCTATCTTGTTCTTTTGATGGGTATTTGTTAACGGAACATCTTGAGCTGTAATGCGATTTTTGGGTTTTTATATTGTGCGGGGATATGTGGCATAACTTTCCCATGGTACCTCTCTATATAAAAACACAAAGGGTTTCGTCAATAATTGATTCTCCAAGGTTGTAGAAATCCACAGTCGGTATTCAATCGGTGAGGTCACCGACTAAGGAGTATACAGTGTACGGGTAATTAATTGGGGATTAATCGATTTAGTATTTTTAAATATTTAAAAATTTAAATATAATTATATATGCTATTATACATTTTATATATACATATGTACAAATTGAAAACATGCACAAATGTATTACTGTTATTTTTTTAGCATGCATATTCTCTCAAGAAGACCTAATAGGAAATAAGGAGGGCGATGATGATGGAGGACTAAGGAGAATCGAAGAGAGAGGTGTAGGCTTAGGGTTTCATTAAGATTCAAATGTAGGAGGGGGATGGAGAAGTCAGGTGGTATTCTTTTTCTCTTCAGTGTGCCAATGAAGGCATAAAAAAATAGACTCCCAATATTTGATCGAATGATTAATTTTTTGAAAAGGATGATTAATCAATCGATTAATCAAATAATCGATCGATTAATCGGTCCACCTGGCCCAAATATTGATATGTGGTTCAATCCCTGACCACATATGATTAATTATCCGCATAGACCGATTTTTGCAGCCTTGATTCTCTCATTTTTGTCCCAACAAGATATCAAAATGGTAGTCCTAAATCAATGCCCAGGTACCCTACCAAAACAAAGCCCCATCACCACCACCACACCCCCTTTCTCTCTCCAAAGGGCATTGCTAGCCCCTACTCCTCATCAGCACCACCTCTAGCGACACCTACAACACAGGCACCGCCCCCAACAACATCTGCAGGGCCTCCACGGGCAAAACAACACCACCGGGGGGCCTCCCCTTCCCTCAGCATCGCTGCAACACCTTCCCAGGGAGGAGAGGTGCCATTGCTAGGGCCTCTTCTTGCCCTAGCATGCAACCATGCCTCCATGGTGGCTGCTACCCGCTTGTCATGATTTAAAATTGTTTTTTCATATCTAAATTTGTGGCTTATGAAGGGATCTATGGTCTGATTTTTTTTAAAGGGAAAGGGTGGTTATCTAGTTCTATAGTCTAATTTTTCATTGATAAATCTCTATTTTTGGCATTCCTATGAATCAAGACATGGGAGACCAAAAGGATGTCCGTAGCGACTCGGTGGGGAAATTATCGACCCCAAGCGCACCTTTTCACATGTAGGCCACATCTATCAAGTTGGATGGAACCAACTTTCTCTTATGGTCCACTTCTTTTTCCCGATTTGCGGGTTCGCATCGGAAGAAATATGTCCTCACAAAGGAAGAGCCGGTCATCAAAACAGAAGATTGGGTGGCCAACAACAATTGGATGGTGACTTGCAGGATCAACAGTACGAAGGAATCGATTGCCAAGCAGGTGATATCATACTCTGTTAAGAAGATATGGGAGTGTTACATGAGATATACTCCTACAAGAGCAACACAGCCCATCTCTATCGAGATATCGAGGAGTTACACACATCCCGAAAGGAAACTAGAAGATTGACTAAGTATTATGGTACTATGAAAAATCTCTGGGATGAGCAGGATATACATCAGCCAATCTCATCATATGTGTCTATCATGGCGAAGCAATGGGAGGCCATCGAATTAGTTCAGCTGCGCAGGCCTGAGCCCCAAATATAAGGTAGTAAAGGATCAACTTATGACTTTTAAAGGAGATTCCAACACTAGCACAGATATATGCTCGTCTTTCACGCTTAGAGATATCTGATCTTGTTCCCCTTTCTGACTCCTCTACCATGGCATCCTTTGGTCATAGTTGAGTCCTTGAAGGGGGAGAGGGTGTGCCGCTACAGGAGGTGGTTGTGGCCATGGAAAAGGTCGTGGTCTTTTTTGTAAGCACCGTCACAAGACCAATCATACCATTAATCATTGTTGGATCAAGCATAGATTTCCTCAGGGTCCTATGACTAACCATGTCTCCTCTAGCAAAGAAGAAAGTCCATATCAGGAGCAAAAGCATGCCAATCCCAAGTTACTATCTCCATGGAGGACTATGATCAATTGATGTCCTCCCAATCTGTGTCTACTACATGAGCTTCTGTAATCTACCAGATAGGTACTGTAGCCATTACTGCAAATATTCGTGACCCTACATGGATTGCCAACTCAAGTGCCTCTTCACACATCACAGGAAATGTCACTCTTTTTTCTTCTCTTCGATTTCTTGTCACACCTTTTCATGTTAAGGTAGTTGATGGCACCTTGTCCCCTATAGTAGGCCTTGGTGTCATCTCCTTAACTAGCTCTTTGTCCCTAACCAATGTGATGCATACCCCTAAATTTGCTTTAAATTTAATGTCCATTAGCCAAACAACTAAGGCATTAAATATCGGGTTATTTTTCATGATCAATTTTTCTTCTTGCAGGATCTCTAAACGATGAAGTAAATTGGTGGACGTCTTGAGCAGAATGGTCTCTACTCTCTACTACCATGATCTACCTACACATCCTATTGTTGTTGCCACCTTCGCCACTACAGCTTTACAATGGCATGTTCGCCTGGGTCATCCAAGTGTTACAATCCTGCATCATCAGTTTCCCGATTTATAGTTTCCAGATTTTTTCCCTTGTAATGCTTGTCAACTTGGTAAGCATCATAGGTCGTCGTTTCCTAGTCAGAATAAGAGAACTGAGCCCTTGTTCTCTTATCCCTACAGATTTGTGGGAACATGTTGGGTCAGAAGTGTTTTGAGGTTTTTGATATTTTCTTATTTTGGTTGATGATTGTACCTGTTGAGCCTAGGGACTTATTTACTGTTTATACTATTTTTTGGATGCCTTTATAATTTTCCCGAACCTCTCTAGTATAAAAGGGAGGCTAGGGTTTTCTTTTGAAAATAAGACATTTTTTTCTCTCAACATGATATCAGAACAACAGTCTTAAGCCAATGCTCCGATATCCCACCAAATATTCCTGCTGAAAGATGATCAAAATCGCCAACATCGTGATGATTTGATCAAAAAAAGGTGGATGGCAAGTAGCAGCAACGGCAACGTTGGAAGAGAGCAGACCAGCGCTGTCACCCCTCCTGCACCGCCCCGTGAGGTTTGGTGGCCCTGCTGGTGCCACCCAGGGGGGCGGCGAACCCTCTACTACCGCTGGCAGACCTGCCGTGGGTCTATTGGTGGCCCAACCAGCCCACGCACCCCTTTGGTTTGTGGTTCTTGGTGCTATTTCTTGCGATGAAACATATTTCACGTATTATAGTTGTGGTGATGAGCCTTCTCTCACCATTGATGGTGAAGATATCCCCCTTGAGCACTATGACCTTCACTTATGCAGCGAAGATGTGGTTAGTCCACAAGAAAGTTCAATTTCAGATTTTAAGGGACTTGCGTTTGCAACCCAAAAAAACATGAAGGAGAGGATCGAAGGAGCATGGATAGTTGACTTCGGTGCCTCTATTCATCTTACAGGAGATGTGGAGTGCCTTGTAGATTCCAAGGCTCCATGTGGGATCAAGGATGTCAAGATTGCTAATGAAGCCACGTCACCTATTATAGCAATTGGGCATGCACATGCCTCTCCAAAGATGTTCATCGAAGAGGATCACTGTGCTCTAGAGTTTCCAATGAATCTGTTGTCAGTAAGTTGCATTTGAAAGGATCTTGGATGTTGTATAGTGTTTGAGGAAAGTCATTGTTAGTTCCAAGATCGACAAACAGGAGATTTTATAGGTGGGGACATAGAGCGAGATGGTCTCTATTACCATGACACACCTACGTTGTTTGCTGGAACAATTTCCATAGCTACTGATCCTTAGTTATGGCACAGGAGGCTTGGGCACCCATCGCTCAAGAAGATGCGATAAATGTACCCTGGATTACCAGATTCCTTGACTCTACAGTGCGAGGATTATCAGCTCGGGAAGCATCACAAGAGCACTTACCCACAGAGGGTTGCCAGAGTAAGTACTGTCCCTTTCTCCTTAGTACATTGTGATGTGTGAGGGCCATCGAGACTTCCTACCCCATGAGGACACCGATATTATATTGTTATTGTGGATGATCATAGTCACCTCACTTGGGTCTTCTTGATGAAGACACACTCAGAGATTTCTCAGGTTATTCAGCAATTCTTGGCAGATGTTCAAACTCAGTATGCCAGTATAGTTTAAGTTTTCCACAATGATAATGCCTTAGAGTTTATGCAACGAAATGTTCAGAACCTTTTCTCTTCTAAAGGCATTATTCACCAGATGTCATGTGCTCACACATCCCAGCAAAACGATGTGGCTAAGCACATGCTTCGACATCTCCTGGACATTGCTAGGACCTTGATGATTCATATGAAGGTTCCTAAGCAATTCTGGGGGGATGCCATACTTACTGCAGCCTACCTGATTAATCAGGTAGCTTCGTCAATGCTTGGAGGATAGGTTCCCTTTCAGGTGATCCATCTAGACTATGACAGGACTTTCACTTTAGCACTGAGGATTTTGGGTTGCACCTGCTTTGTTCAGGCATATGGCAATCATGACAAGTTTTTTCCTAAGGCAGTCAAATGTGTCTTCCTTGAGAATACCAGGACACAAAAGGGATGCAGGTTTTTTGACCCAAGCCGCAGGAAATACATTGCTACTACATATGTTACTTTCTCTAAGAAGGTTCCATACTTTTCAAAGGAAGGAGCGACTATAAAGGTTGCCTTGGAGGAGACTCAGGTTTACCACCAGAGGCCACACACTTCATCAAACACAGGGCCATGTCCCAACCTGACAGATGAGAGTGCTTCAGATATGTAGTTAGTTCTGAGGAGGTCCAATAGAGTATGCACATTTCATCCTCTTTCACAGCATACAAGAGTTGCTCATCTGGAGGATGGGGTCCGTCAATTTGCTTCTACCATTACTGCCACTGTTATCCCTAGGGATTTTGCTCAAGCTTCCCAAGACACTAGGTGGTGTGCAGCAATGGATGAGGAGATGAAGGCATTACGGTCACGAAAGACATGGGATCTAGCACCATGTCCTAATACTACAGTGGTTGATTGCAAACGAATCTATACTATCAAGTATAGACTTGATGGGACAGTATATAGATATAAGACCAAGCTTGTTACCAAAGACTTTACCAAGACTTATGGGGTAGATTATATCGAGACATTTCCTTTTTTTAGAAAAAAGAGGAAGATTACTTGAGCATGGTAATCATCCAGTAAATATATTAAATCAGAAGATGAATAGATTTACAAGTTCTAAAGCCAAAATTCAAAAAAATAACTAGGCTCTCGTAACATTCTCCACCCAACATTTCTCATTATTGAAAACTTTATCGTTCCTCTACAACCAGATAGCCCAAAGAAAGCCAAAGACTTTGCACCAGCCTGCCATATCCAGATGAAGTTGGTGCCTGAATGTCGTCCAAAATGACTCAAAGCTCGTATAATTAGCAATGTGGACATCACAATGATCCCAAACTTGTTTAGAGAAACTACATTCAAAGAACAGATGATGGATGTTACGACCTGATTCCCAAATCCCTATGAGACACGAGAATCGGACCGACTCGACTGATCCCAAGACCCAGTCGTCTAACGAGAAAATAACCAAAAGAGCAGTAAAATAAACCACATTCATCATGCATGTAACTAACAGTAACAAAAGTACAGCAGTAAAGAAAAGAACTACTACAGTACACACCACCACAACAGTTGAAAATTTAAACAGGTACATAAACATGATGCTTACAATAAAAGAGTACAAGTGTAACAGGATATACTCACCACAACAGAAAAATGGTACAGTAGATACAACACAAGTAGAACTACTGGGCTCTACTACGCCCAGCACCCTCCGCAGCCGCAGGCTCTGGCTGCTCAACACCTGGTCCTAAAAAGGTGACAAAGGTGACACGTCAGCGAAACGCTGAGTAGAGTGGCAACCAGCTAGCTAAGAAAAATCGTCAAGGTGGACAATTAGCTATTATTTTTAATTTCTTTCTTTATTCCTCTATTTACTCGTTCTCGAATTATTTCTCAGATCTTTCTCTTGACCTCGAATGTTCCTCATGGGAACAATCTTAATTGCAGTCTTTTCTGAAAAGTATAAGTAGCACGTGGTGCTCTCCTGGCCGGGAGAGTCCCCCGTGGTGGCCCTACCCTCAGTCAACCACCCCAAAGTCGCTGACAGGCGTAACGGTGACTACGGCACGCACGATAAATGCATGGGTAGCTACCCCGCACTGGCACGCGATCAGTCGTTTCCATTAACGGGTGCGCCCCAAAGCACAGCACGGAACCAGTATAGGGCAAAACCCTCTCAGTAACAGGGGTCTAGTCCCTCCACAGTAACCAAGCAAGGGTCTTACCCCCCCACAGTCCGCGCACCCTCACCTGACTACCCTGGTTTGCCCAGTGGGCCTAACAAGTCGATGGACGGCTAGCAGAATCCCGGGACCCGCGGGATGGCTAGCTCTCTCTTTACAGTAGTAGCTCTCCCCGCTACTGTGTACGCGAGGGCCTAAAGTTGGTACAAAGTGACCAGACCTAACCCCGGGTCCCTGGGACGGTTAGCTCCGCTCTGCACTAAACAGGGGGACAGTCGCTCTCCTTGGTACTCCATACTCAAGGGCCAGCTCACTTCCTCAATTTCATTCCATTTACCTTTCAGGAGCTCTACTCCTAATTCCCCGTAGGGTTCATGCTTATATTTCTCTGGCCAAGCCATTTTAGGTTTCATCGTTTCAGTTTTATTCTCATATAGCCTGTGTTTCCAACATTTAATATCAATTTGTATACAAGCAGCTCAAATTTAATTTTCAACAGGAACCACATGTAGCAATTACTAACAACAGTACTCTATATTTCACAGGCAGCTGTTATCCAATTATAGGCAATTATCATTATTCTATCTACTTTTCCAAGACTGCAATTCATGTATTCATGACATTCGTTTCAGTGCTTCTGTTCTTAGGATTCATGCCACACCCTAGGGTCTATCATTCAATCTAGTTTTCAAGTCCTAGGATTCATGCCATACCCTAGGATCTATTATTTATCTCAAAGATGCATTAAGGTTGGTAAATAACTAAGGGGAGCCACTCTACCCGCAAAATCGGGAGTACTGGGGGTGTGATCGGCAGGTCTACGTGACTCCGCAACCCCCAAAGCCGCAACGGAACGAGGTCCTAACACAATGATCAAATACAAGGAACCACTCAGAATAGGATACAAGTATTTTAAACAAGTAGAGGAACAATTTCTGAGAACGGAATTTCAAACGCAGGAATCGGACTTCGAACGGACCCTAGACGGGTCAAAAACGACAATACTACCCCAAATCAGACGTCTGGAACACCTTCCAGATGTCTTAAACGATGGTTCAGATCATACCTTACTTCTGTGCTGCTATTCAGACGTCCAGGATCCCGCTGAACCGTCTGGACCTAATTCCAGACGTCCGTCTATTACTCCAGATGTCTGGAGACGCTCTCCGCCGTCTGGTGACTTGCCCAGACGTCCGATCTGTGTGGGAGGGCGTGCCCTTGCGCCTTCCCGAACGAAACCTGCACGCGTACGCAACCGTCCTTAACACGGCAATGAGGCAGAACCCTCGATGGAACGGCCTGCATGGCCGTACCAGCGAAAGGAAGAAGAAAAGAAATATTGTACCTTTCAGATGTCTGGATCTTCCTCCATACTTCTCCCGCATCGTCTGGACGTAGGTCCAAACATCTGATTCTGGGAAAATTTCCCAGAATCAGGACCTCCTCACCCTCCTCCTGCTGCGTACGGCCGTGCCGCGCTCGCCTGCTGCCTGAGCTGCAGCAACACCGGGGTAACCTCCCCAGCACCACGCTCCCGCTACGCGCCCACCGGCCAACCTTGGCTGCTCCAGCGAGCTCGCTCTCTCTTCCTTACGCGCTCTACCTCTTCTCCCTCTCACTGCACCTCCTCCCCGTGCGCACCCGGCAGCAGTTGCTGCCCTCTCTCTCTCACTCGCACTCAAGCTAGAAGGAGGGGACGGTGGGGGGAAATGGGTGAGGGAGAGGGAAGCGTATTTGAAGGCGTAGCGGGGTGGGGAAAGGGGTCTGCAGGACGGTGAGTGAAAAGAGAGAAGAAAAGAGGGCGGCGAGTTCAGTCTGCGCGCGCATGCTCACAGACTCGAAATCATACGCCGCAAAAATTAAATTCCAGACATCTGGGAAGGCGTCCAGACGTCTTAAAAGACATTTGATGTCATGGGTCTTAACAATGGATGTCCTCCTCTGACTGGCCACACAACGGACAGGTGGGATCTTCAATAGTGCACCACTTAATTCGATAAACTTTGGTTGCCAATCTCTTCCAATTTAAAAACCAAAGGAACAGCTTGACTTTGAGCGGTATCTTGCAACTCCAGATCAGCTTGGAATCCCTCTCAACAGGTGTAAGCTAATCCCCATTCGAAATCAGGAGATTGTATGCATTTTTAACGGAAAATTTCCTGTGCTTCTACTACATCTTATCGGATTCAACAGATGGTGAAGCATCCTATAACGCAGACAACAGTTGCTGGAAATCAATAAAAGTAGCGTTACAGAGGCCCTCAAGTAGCCTGATGACCCAAACATTGTGTTCATTGTCCCACATCTCTATAAAGCGCCTCTTTATGCTGAATATGCCGAAATAACCTCTGGTATGGTCTGAAAATTTGCTAATTTCAAACCAATCATCAAGCCAAAATTTGAAAGAACGCCCATCACCCAGACACGGCCCAAAGTGGCTAGAGAACTCATTCATCAAAGGATGCAAGGAGTGCTAAAATGCAGATCCACTGACCAGAGCAGTTCGCTGATTAAGATCCATGTCTCCACCATAAGAATCTTTCAAGGTAGACATGAGCATGTCATGTTCGTTAGAGAATAATCTAGCCACCAATTTCAGCAAGAGAGCCTTGTTGATGTAATCTAACCAACACCAAGGCCTCCTTTTCTTGGCTTGCAAATATCTTCCCAAGGTACCAGTTGCGCAAATCTCCCCTCCCAATCTACCCCCTTCCAAAAAAAATTTTTCCTTATCAAATCAATGTTCCTCAGGATTTTTTTTGTTGGCGCAAAAACAGACATGAAGAAAATTGGGATAGACAGAAGGACCGATTTAAGAAGGATTAGATGTCATCTAGACAAGAGCCTACCACTTCAAGAGGACAGCATCTTTGATAATTTCTCAACAAGAGGCTTCCCATCAGATGAATTCAATTTCTTCCCCCTTCAACAGCAAACCAAGACATTTGATAGGAAGCCTAACTACTGGGGTCTCCAAGATACCAGCCATCTCATTCTCCTTCATACTGTCCATGCCCAAAGGAACCAATGTGGACTTGCTTCAATTGATTTTGAGGCCTGAAATTTCAGCAAAAATTCTCACCACCGAAGAGACATGAGAAGCCTCTCTTCGCCCCCTTCTATGAAGAAGGTCGTGTCATCAACATATTGCAAGATGGGTGGAATGATCCTACCATCATTCTTAACCATGTATCCCATAAACAAGCTACCATCACAAGCTTTGAATGCCATGTTTGCAAGTGTGTCTACCGCGATGTTGAACAACATCGGTGCTAACGAACAACCTTGCCAAACTCCCCTCTACAGCTGAGTCCAAGACCCATTTACCCTTTCATTAACCAACACAGAAAACGAAGATGTAGTAACACATTTCTTCATCATCATTATCCATCGATCAGGAAAACCTCTTCTCTTCAAAAACATGCAACAAATAGTTCCAAGAAATGGAATCATAGGCCTTAAAAAAGTCTACCTTCCAAATAAAGGCCTTAGACTTATGCATCTTCCAAGACACCAAGAATTCTTCTGCCAACACATACGAGTCCTATAGTGACCTCCCTTTCACAAAGGCGGACTGGACAAGCGAAATGATGTCAGGGAGCACATGATGCAACCAATTTGCAAGAATTTTTGCCACCAAAAGATAAATGGAGTTTGATAATGCAATAGGCCTAAAATCTCCCACCTTCTCTAGGCCTATTTCTTTGATAGGAGGAATAAATATAATTTATTAAGCTTTTCAATGCCTGCATTACCATCAAAAAACTCCTTAATCATGACCACTACGTCTTGTCCAACCACCTCCCAAAACTCCTTATAAAAAATAATTTGCAGGCCATCCGGACCAAGAGAACCTTCCACCTTCATACCACATAAGGCAGCCAAGACCTCTTCTTCCTCCACGCCCTTCGCAAGGCCTAACTCTGCCTCATCGCTAATTTGATCCAACTACAAATTAGCCAATCGCCAGTCACCAGTTGTCTCTTGGTAAACTCTTGAAAATAATTTTTAAACGCATTACATATCTGATCTCTTTTCCTAAGGACATCATCACCTACCTTCAGGTTAGTAATCATATTTCTCCTTTTTCTTGTGCTAGCTGCCAAGTGAAAGAATCTGATGTTAGCATCACCTTCTTGGAGCCATAACTATCTCGACTTCTGCCTCCAGTCCATCTCTAATTTGTGATCTTCAAACACAACGGATTGAAATCTCTCTCCTAGCATTCCTCCTCAGAGAGTGTCACAACTTCCTCCATCCGATCTAGGTCATTAACTCCTTGGAATGCAACCTTCTTTCTTTCATCCCTGCTAGCTCTAAGACCACTCTTAAACTCCATCATGGTCGTCCTCACCGCCACAATTCTGGTAGCAAAGGTGCAGGTTGCCGAAGTAGAAGCCAAGGTTGTAGCCCATTTGTCTCAAACCAACTCCCTAAAATCAAGTTCTCTAAGCCATGATTTGTTAAACTTAAAGTATGTTGAAAAGTTACCTCCTTAGTTACTTCGCCATAACAGGGGAATATGATCAGAAAACGGCCTATCGCATGTGACCACATCTGCCATTTGGAACGATTCAACCATGGAGATATTACAAAGAAATCTATTAATACAGTACATCGCACCCCTACCATTCCTCCAGGTGAAGCACAAACCCAAAGTAGGGGGGTCAACCAACTCCAAATCCTACACCACCTGCAGAAATTGAGTACTAGCCACATCATATCTACCATAAGGTATGTCCTCTGCGTAAAGCGTCGCATTAAAATCTCCACATATCAACCAAGGTATCCCCTCAACAAAAGTCGCAGCCTACTGCACCTCCTCCCAAAAAAGCATCCATGGCCCATCCTCACAAGGACCATAAATATTCAAGATGGCAAGCAACATGTCATCACTTTTTCTAGTGAAAATCCCCGTATTACTCTGGTAGATATGTTCGATGCACTGAGCTCAAACATATCCTCATGCCACGTCATTAGCAATCCCCCCTTTCCAAGGCCTCCACCTCCACAATACTAGAATATAAGTCACCACACAATTGTGACTTCAACTGAGGAATCAAGAAATCTAAATGTGATTCCTAAAGGCACGCCAGCTCCACCTTCCAATTAGACAGATACCTCCTCAAAAAAGCCATCCTTTTATCATCCCGGAGTCCCCGAACATTCCATGAAAGGACCCTAACCATTGATAGAAAGTTTGGAACTCCCCTTGTGAACTCTTCTGGCCCCCATGGTCCTTGCAACCCGATCATCAACCTCTTGTGCCAATTCAATTCCACCAGCCTTCTTTCCCATTTTCTTCCTCTTGTAACAAGCACTCAATATCAGCTTGTGTCTATGTGGAATGGTGCTCAAATGCCCAAATGACCTACCGGTTGATGGTTTTCGGGAGGAAGACTTAATCTTCACTATAGATTTTGTAGAGGAGACGCTCTTGTTGTTGACATCTGATGTCGCATCCTCTATCAACTGAACTCCCTTCCACACATGACCCGAATCACCCCCCAAGTGTGCCTTGATCACCCTGCTGAAAATAGAGCCAAATGTCATCGGCAACAGTTCTTCCTGCAACAAATTAGACACCACAACAGGCCTCGAAACAAAGAACTAGCATTCACCTGTTCGTGATGTGCACAAGCCAAGCAAGTAGGCTCACCATGACCAGATCCGATGTTGGGTCTGGTATCCACCTACTGGAAGTTGGGCTCATGCACATTATCCAACGTAGCAGCATCACCAGCCATTGCTCCCACACCATTAGAGCTCGCATCTGCAGTAGGTGCACTAGATAGTTTACTCCCAGAATGCAATATAGATGCGATGCAATCCTGCGAAAAAGATTCCACGTGGACAGCAAGACCCATGTCCACCTCACAGGATGGTTTTCTCCTGTAGCTCGTATTACTTCTGTTAGGATTATTATCTTAGTTGTCATTATCAAGAGATGGTCTTTATATCAGCTTGATATTAAAAATGTTTAAGATACACATGAGATAGCCACCAAGTTACAACAATCAGAAGGAGCTTGTTTGTCATCTAAGGAAGGCAATATATAGGTTGAAGTAGAGCCCTCATGCCTAGTTTGAGAGGCTTGGCACAAAGATTGAAAAGATTAGGTTCCAGCGCTCTACTTCTGATCACTCCATCTTCATCAGGAAAACTGAGTGTGGAGACCATACCCAAGTTGTTATTCTTGCTGTGTATGTGGACGACATGATTCTTACTAGTGATAACAAGGATGGGATTGCCCAGGCCAAGTCCTTACAGTCTACTTTCGTTACCAAGGACTTGGGAGAGTTGAAATACTTTCTGGGGATTGAGGCAATACGACAGGGTTCATTTTTGTCATTGTCACAAAGACAGTATACACTACAGATCCTTCAGGAGACAGGTTTGCTTAGGACCAAGTCCTCTAGTATACCTGTGAAGCCTCCACCTATACATTCTTCTGATGAGGAGGATCCATTGTATGAAGATGTCACCCAGTATCGCAGTACAGTGGGTCGTTTACTCTATCTTACTATCACGAGGCCTAATATTAGCTTTGCAATGAGCAGGGCCAGCTAGCATATGCAGACTTCACATTACAATGACATAAGGTTTGCCTTATTCTTAAGTACCTCAAGGGGACACCAGGTAGTGGGCTATATTACAGAGATGGTGGCAGTTTGGATATTCTAGTCTATTCTAAAACAAATTATGCGGAGTCTATAGAAGATCGATGTTCTACTTCAAGTTTTGCAGTTTAAATTGGTGGGAACCTAGTCTCCAAGAGAAGTAAGAAGCAAAGTGTTGTTGGTTGTTCGAGTGTAGAGGCTAAGTATAGAGCAATGGCACAGGATACTTGTAAAATTGTGTGGGTTGTTACCTTTCTACATGATCTTGCCATCCAGGCCGCTATGCCAATCCCACTTCTCTGTGACAAGAAGTCAGCCTCCTACATTGCCTTGAATCCAATCTTCCATGAGAAGACCAAGCATATTGAGCTAGATTGCCACTTTTTTTATGATGCTGTCCTCACAGGAAAGATTACCACCCCGTATGTTTCCCCGGAGCTCCAGCTAGCAGATATATTTACCAAGGCTCTGAAGAAGATGCGTCTTGATTTTTTATGCAACAAGTTGGGTCGAGTTGATATCTACTCCCCAACTTGAGGGTAGTGTTGAGCCTTGGGACTTATTTACTGTTTATACTATTTTTTTGGATACCTTTGTAATTTTTCCCAACCTCTCTAGTATAAAAGAGAGGCTAGGTTTTTCTTTTGAGAAAGACATTGCTTTTCTCTCAACAGTACCCATATGTCTTGGGTCTATACAATGAAAGCAAGTCAGAAACTCTTGTATTGATTAAAAATTTTGTTAGTGAAATAAAGACCCAATTTTCTGTTATTATTCGCATGTTCAGGACTGACAGTGGGGTGGAATTTGTGAACAATACTTTGCCTTAGTTTTTCTTGTCTTTGGGCATTATTCACCAAACTTGTTGCATTCACACCTCCCAACAGGATGGGGTGGTTGAGCATAAGTTGAGACATTTACTTGATGTAGCATGGACGATTATGTTTCAAATGCATGTGACTTCCTTATTTTGCGAACTGCTAAATTTCTTATTAATAGTGTCTTCGTCTATCTTAGGTGGTCAGACACCCTATTCTATATTTGTTTTTGGGCCAAGAGGCATTTGCTCTTCCTCCCATGGTCTTTGGGTGTGTCTATTTTGTCCACTTATTCAAGGTGAACAAGTCTCCCCAGTCTGTCAAGTGTATTTTCTTGGGGTACTCAAGAACACAAAAGGGATATCGATGTTATGATCCTACGGCTCACAGATTTATTGTTAGCGCTGATATTACATCCTTTGAGGAGATTTCCTACTACTCTGGGAAACGAAATGCCTCTTCTCATGTGCCATAGGATATCCCTCTTCCTATAGCGTCTGCAACGCCTCCAGAACCCTCTAAGCCATCCTATCCACCAAATACAGACCATCCACCACCTGACACCTCTCAACCACCTAAGTTTTACCCATGGACGTTCCATCACAGAGCCACCGCTATTCTCACAAATGAGCCCTTATCTACCATTCATGCTCAATCTCCTATTGATACTGTGGATTCAACTGGAGATCAGGTAACCCCTTCCACTGAGGTGACAGATTTAAACCTTCCCATTGCTCAGTGGAACAGTAAAAAGTCATGTCCGCGATTCTGTTTCACATTATGTCTCTTGACCGTTTGCCTATAACAGGGAGATTATTATCACTTGCAGTTAATAGTCACCAGATTCCACGCAATCATACTAAGACTCTCCAGGATTCTTCCTGGACACTAGCTATGGAAGAGGAGATGGCTATACTTCTATCTCGAAGGACCTAGGAGCTAGGTGATCTACCCCCAAGAGCAACTATGTGGGGTGTAGATGGGTCTTTACCCTCAAGTACCTCCCAAATGGCTCTATTGAGCGCTACAAGGCGCGACTTGTGGCCAAATGCTATACTCAGACCTTTGGCGTTGACTACTTCAAAATATTCTCCTCAGTGGCCCAGTCGAATTATGTCAGAATTCTTCTCTCTATTGCAGTAAATCAGAAGTGGTCTGTCTACCAGCTCGATATAAAGAATGCCTTCTTATATGATGATTTAGATGATGAGATTTATATGCAGCAACATCCTGAGTTTGCTTCTCACGGGGAGTGTCAAAAGGTTTGTAGCTTGAAGAAAGCAATCTATGGGCTGAAGCAAAGCTCGTGGGCGTGGTTTGAGAGGTTTAATAAAGCGATTCAAAAGTATGGCTTTACCAGATCATCCTCTGATCCCTCAATTTTCACTTTGCACAGGACGACAGGTTCAGTTATTCTCATTGTATATGTGAATGACATACTTACAGGGAGCAACACCACTAACATTGAATCTACCTAAGAGTTTTTGCACTCTTAATTTATCACCAAGGATCTTGGACTAATCCGTTATTTCTTAGGGATCAAAGTACATTATATTAATGGAGGCCTTATTCTCATAGGAAATATGTAGTAGATATATTGCAAGATGCAAGTGTGCTGGGATGCAAGCCTACATGTATTCCTCTACATTCATCCGTTCCTCTAGCTAATGTTGATAATCCGCTTCTGGAAGATGTGACTAGATATCATGCCGTGGTGGACAAGCTTCTTTCTTTACTAGTGACTAAGCCAAACATTTCCTATGTTGTGGGATGCCTAAGTGAGTTTATGCAGGCACCTAGAAAGGTGTATTGGTCAAGAGTCTGTCAAGTGTTAAGATATTTGAAGAAGGCTCCATGGAAAGGTCTACTCTTCCAGAAGCATGGCACCTTGAGGTGTGGGGGCACTCCAACATTGATTATGCTGGTGCTCACGAGAATCGATGGTCTGCCACTAGATACTGTACTTATGTTGGTGGCAATCTGATTATGTGGAGTAAAAAGCATAATGTTGTTTCCTAATTCAGCGCAAAATCCAAGTATAGAGCTATGGCATACACCACATGTAAGCCCCTCTAGGTCTAATCTATCCTCCATGATATTGGTGCACCAGTGTTAGGCCCTATTCCCATGTTTTGTGAGAATATGGTTGCTACATTTATTGCCAATAATCTAGCCTTCCATGAGTAGACGAAGCATATTAAGGTGGATTGTCACTTCATCAAAAATATTATGCAAAATGGGAAGATATCTACCCCTTATATTTCTAATGAAAACCAAGTGGTTGATATTTTCACTAAGGCACTTTTCAGAAAGTGTCCTAATAACTTATGTTCCAAGCCGAGCATGTCTAATGTTTATGCTCCAGCTTAAGTGGGAGTGTTGAGTTGCAATGTGATTTTTGGGTCTTCTTATTATATTTTAATTGTACAAGGATATGTGGTGTAACTTTCCCACGGTACCTCTATACATAAAGGCACCTAAGGTTTCTTCAATAATTGATTCGCTCATTTTTGTCCCAACACAACATGTTCTTACTACATATGACCCTTTAGATTTATGATCTATCAATCTTATTTGTCATGTTTTATGTGATGTAATAGCCATTTGTTAGAAGCTAAATCCCTATTGCTTAATGAGGGAATGTGCATATAAAAAAATACTAATATGTATGTGCATGATTTCAATATATATAAATGTATACACAATTATATTTAAAATTCTCTTTGGAAACATCCGATAAAATTGGAACGATACAAAGAATATTAGCATGGCCCCTACACAAGGATGACACGCATAAATTGAGAAATGGTCCAAATTTGGCTATCGCTCGGATAACCACCCTCACTCTTCTCAAAAAAAATATATATATTTAAAATTTTAAATATTCGAAATTATTTAACCGATTAATCACCAACATACCATATACTCCTTAGTCGGTGACCTCCCCACCTAAATTGTTGATTTGTGCACCCTTTCGCAATGGATAGTAGGCTATGCTTACATGCCCCAACACGAACATACCAAACAACCAAGCCACCATGTCTATGAAAGCTCTCACTAGATTCCTTATTGTATGAAAACTAATAAATTATTAATTATAAGAAACCCACATGAAACCTTAGCATGTTGAGGGGGAAGGGACTTCCCTCTCTTATCTTTCCATAAACGCATGGAGGCTCCTTCCTCATCTTCCTAATCTCTCCTTTCCGACAGTGCTCTACACCCATTTCCTTCTGCTTCCTTCTTTCTTCCTCTCCTCTCAACCTTGGGCCTAAGTGGGTTATGGGATGGATGGTTAAGAATGAAGGGGGGTAGGGGGTATTTATAGGGGTGTCTATCCCTAGGATTCCAGAATCTACTAATCCTAATCATCATCCTAGTCATCACAGTCTTCCAATCCTGTTTTTCTAGCTATGCAACTCTGATGACATGGTGTCTAGCTCGGTTGTCATATCAACTCAAATTGACGGGCACCTATGACTTGCAATTTTGTTGAAGCTTATCCACAACCCGTGATTTCCCTAATCGCATTTAATTATTGCTAATCCCGAATAATTAGTAGTGTTGAGAGAATGTGTAATTAGGATTTAGTCCCTCATCGTGTAATGTAAATAGTTGGAGTGTGTGGTGGCCTATAAATAGGTATTGTACTCCCCACTTATTCTTTGAGAAGAGTAATACAGATACTCACCCTATAAGGACCTCCTGTGGTTTTCTTCCCTCTCTTCACGAGTGAGGTTTCCACGTAAACCCAAGCGTTATTATTTGTCATGCTTAATAATCTTGTTGATTATTATTTCGCCTATTTTTATTTATCAACTTGGTATCAGAGCAAGTCAACCTTAGGTTCTCTTGTTAAAAAAAATTATTGTTAGTCATATCTTTATTCGTGTGCTTGGAGGAGATGCCAACAAAGGCATCTCACAGCAACAACCAAAGGAGAGTGTGTTGACGGGAACCTTGTGATGGCGAGGCCACACGCAATAGAGCAGCCATTGAGGAAGGAGGTACGATGGCCCTGCTGTGTCCAATGTAGCAGCATGAAGAGTGTAGGGCGCACATGGCAATGCACACATCGCCTCCATCGCTCAATGAGAAGTGCGAGGCCGAGACGATGGTGGAGGCAAGATCACGGCAAACACGTGAAGGCGAAGTAAGCACCAACGGTGGTCGTGAGGCGAGGCAAGGATCTCATGTGAGGCACGAACGAAGATCAAGACCTACGACAGTGCAACACACAACAAGAGAGAACCCCGAAGACTGCGACGAGGAGTTGGTGGCAAGAGTAGTGAACGATCTTGAAGGGGCAGTGCCGGTCTAATTAAGATAGCGTGCGTGGACATCAACCAAAGGAGTCGATGTGACTGAACTCAGTGACGAAAAGGCTTGAAGAGGAGCTTGAAGAAGCAATGGCAACAGGTTCTATCCAAACCCTAAACTGTAGGGTTCCTTTTGATTTGTTTTTGTGTCCTTATTTAATCTTTCCTTTTTATATATATGCCAAAAAAAAAGTGAGTGGAGGAATAACAACAAAAAAAGAAAGTTTAAGTTTATAAAAAAAATGGGAAGAGAAAAAAAAATTAAGGAAAAAAAAAAAAAAGAAAAAGGAAAGAATTTTAAAAAATGATGAATTTTAAGAGAAGAGAGGGAAAAGCTCTTCTCTAGTCTTATTCTTTTTATGTCTTTGCTATGTTTATTTATTCTCCCATACGAGTATGGGAGAAAGGAGAAGTATGAAAGTCTATTGTTCTGATCACATATGCGAGTCTCATTGTTTAAGGTCCCACATGAGAGAAAATCTATTTTTGTTGTTGCTTGTTCCTAAATGAGAGGACCAGTATCTCAGTCTCCAAAGGAGAGATCAACTTCGAGTTTCTATGTAGTTTCAAGGGCTTCAAAGGAGAGGCCCATGTCCAAGATCTCCAATTGAAAGGCAACAACACCAGTCGAGGTCTCCAGAGGATAGACCCATGTCAGAACCAACTACAGTAGTTCATTTAGTAGACTAGCCCTCGCTAATGTGTGGTCATCAGAATACCCACCTACAAGCAACAAGGATGCAGCTGACATCATTTGCCTAAGGAGGCCATGATCCGGTTGCACCAGTTGAGTATTGTGTTCTATCGCAGAGTGAGGATTTCTGTGTAACAAGCTAAGCATTCCTTGCTCCAACTTGAAGGGGACTGTTGAGAGAATGTGTAATTGAGATTTAATCCCAAATCATGTAATTTGGAGAGTTGGAGTGTATGGTGGCCTATAAATAGGCATTATACTCCCCACTTATTCTTTGAGAAGAGTAATACAAATACTTGCCCTATAAGAGCCTTCTCCAGTAGTTTTCTCTCCGTTCTTCATGAGTAGGGTTTCAATGTAAATCCAAGTGTTATTATATGTCATGCTTGATATTTTTATTGATTATTATTCCGCTTATTTTTATTTATCAACTGGTATTGATCAAGATTAATTATCCTTCATCATGATTAACACTCTTTAATCACAATTAACCCTACTATTCATGATTACATGTCCTTAATAGTCAATAGCCTCCCTTAATCGTAATTAGTTAGCCTTAGTCACGATTGTTAGCACTAAATCCTCTATCTTTACTCCTAATGACAAATTTTTAGTTCTCTTTACATTTGGTCCTTAAGAGACTACAAAGTAATAAAAGTATTGGCAATTTGGTCCTCAGAAGTTTTTTTTTATAGAAAAAATAAGGAAGAGTAATCATCCCGTAGCTATATTAATTTTTAAAAAAAAGGAACATACTTACATATTTGGAAGCCAAGAATTAGAAAAATAAGAAGCATCACTCACCACAGTCTCCACCCAAACCCACTCGTTATTGAAAACCTTACAGTTCCTTTACAACCATAAAGCCCAAAGTAGAGCAAAGGCTTTGCACCACCCAGCCATATCAAGGCAAAGATGATCCTTGAATGTTGTCCAGAACGCCTCACAATCTGTACAGTTGACCGTGTGAATTCCGCACTTCTCCCAGACCTCTCTAGAGAAGCTACATTCAAAAAACAAATCTTGAAAATCTTCTTCCGACTGGCCACAAAACGGACATGTTGTATCTCCGGTACGACACCATTTAACTCTGTATACTTTAAGTTACCAATTTCTTCCTTCTAAAAAAACCAAAGAAAAATATTGATTTTGAAAAGTATTTTGCAGCCCCAAATCAACTTAGAATCGCTCTCTATGGGGGTCACCTGCGCATCATTAGAAACCAATAGCTTGTAAGCATTCTTAATGGAGAACTTTCCGTGCTTCCAACGTATACTATCAGGTTCTGTTGATGGTGCAAACTCCTCCACACTGGCCAGCAGCTACTGAAATTCAACACGTCGCATCGGAAAGACCCTCTAGCAGCCTCACATCCCACGCATTGTGATCACCATCCCACACATCTACCACCGACGCCTCCTCCATAATATGCTGAAAAAGTTGCTGAAACAGATCTAAAAAACACCCATTTTCAGACCAATCATCAGTCCAGAATTTAAATAAAGATCCATCACCCAAACAAGGGCTAAAGTGGTCTGAAAATTCAAATAAAATAGGCCTCAATGACTACCAGAACACCGATGATCCATTAAAAGGCGTAGCACGTCGATTCAAATCCATATCTTTCCCATAGGAATCTTTCAAAGTAGTTGAAAGCATGTCTTGCTAACCTGAAAATAATCTACACACCCATTTCAATAACAAAGCTTTATTAAAATGGTCCAACCAGCCAACACCAAGCCCCCTTTTTTTAGGCTTGCAAATATCATCCCACGGAATCAATTGTACAAATTTCCCCTCACAATCTGCTCCTTTCCAAAAAAAATCTTTCTAATTAAATCAATCTGCTTCAAAATTTTCTTTGGCAGAGCAAACACCGACATGAAGAAGACCAAAATAAAAGAAAGAACCGATTTAAGTAGGACCCAACGTCCCCCTTTAGAGAAGAGTCTACCACTCCAAGAAGATAATCTCTTCGATAACCTCTCAACAAGCGTTTTCCAATCTGCCAAAGTCAATTTCTTCCCCTTTAATGGCATTCCAAGATACTGGATAGGGAGTCTAATCACCGGGGTCTCCAGGATATCTGATATCACATTCTCCTCCAACCTTTCCATGCCAAAAGGGACCAAAGTGGACTTATATTAATTTTCAGACCTAAAATTTCTGCAAAACTTCTAGCAAGCGACGAGACATTAGCCGCCTCTCTGCTTCCCCCTTCAATGAAAAAGATTGTATCATCATCATATTGCAAAATCAATGTTATGAGGCTACCATCCTTCTTTGCAGTAAACCCAGACATCAAGCCACCTTCACAAGCTCTAAAAGCTATGGTTGCAAGTGTATCCACTACAATGTTAAACAACATTGGCGCTAATAGGCACCCATATCTCACACCCCTCTGCGGCTGAGTCCAAGAACTACTTGCCATTCCATTAACCAGCACCGAGAAAGAAGACGTAGTCACACATCTTTTCATCAAACTTATCCACTGGTCCGGGAATCCCCTTCTCTTGAGAATATCCGACAAATAATTCCATAAGATGAAATCATAAGGCCTTGAGAAGTCCACTTTCCACAGAAAAAGCTTAGATTTACGCCTCCTCCAGGAAGCCAGGAATTCCTCCGCCAACACATAGGAGTCTTGCAGAGACCTCCCCTTAACAAAGGCCGAATGAACAGGAGAGATGAAGTCGGGAAGCACCTGCCGTAGCTGATTGATCCTCAGAAGTTTTAATGAAGTCCATGTGCTAGAACTCAATTTCACTTCATTCACCTACTTGTGCTAAGAAACAAGAAAATGTTATAAAGAAGGTACGATGTATTTCTATGAACTTGATATTTTATGGGCTTTCACATCGTCTCCCTTAAAGAACTCCATCTTCTATCTTAGCTTATTGGTAACCCAACCATTTTGTTAATGGATTCAACAATAGCTCTCTTCATCTCATCGCACTAAAATTTCCTCTTTAGACCCTTATATCTTTTTAGCACCTATGCTTTGTTGTTGCTTCTATCTTTGTAAGGTTTATTGATATCTCCACTCCCAAAGAATGCTACTTTCTTCAATCAACAATCATATTTGCCTATTGAATTTAGCATACAACTTATGCTTGCTTAAGATCTCCAATGTCATTCTTCAAGGGGCCTTATGTTCCTCGCCATCCTTTGGGTTAATACCAAAATAGCACCAACCATAACTTCTTACGCTAAGGATAAATCATTCTATCATTAGGCCCATAAAACTATAGAAATGTTAGTTGGGTCATAATGCATTCTTTTTAATTCTAATGGCATCTGCATAGAGAAGATTTGACCCTTTTATATGCTATCATCACAAATTTCTATTGTTGTAGCTATCCTCGTGTGTGGTTTTCCAACCCATGATGTTATAAATTAATGGTTTTTTTGCCTTATGGTTTTCCTAGTCCCAATTCATGGTTTCTCAACTTATGGCTTTCCTTAGACCATAGTTTTCCGGCCCATGGTTTTTGCAACTAGAGATTTTCCCAACCTATGGTTTCCCAATCCATAGTTTCAGCCATCCTCATCTATAACACCCATGACATCCTTATCTCTTTTCCTTCCAACCTATGCGTTGTTTAAATCTTGTTGAGAGAGATGATTATTGTTGAGTAATTAAATGGTGTGTGAGATCCAATTACAAATAGTTTGTAATTAGAGATGATGACTAATGATGAGGAGGTCGTGTAGCAGGTGGCAGAGGCGGCGGGCTTTCATCGGTCCGCAAGGGAGGGCGTCACCTCTACTCAATGTTAGGCATCCTAACTTGGAATGTTAGCAGTCTGAATGACCCCTCCAAAAGGGCAGCACTGGGGGGCTACATCAACCAATGGAGAGTGGATGTCGTGTTGCTTCAGGTGATGAAGTTGGCGAAGTGTGACGGATGACTGTGGAGGGAGATTGGAGGCACGTGTATGGAGGGCTTCAGAGCCCTTGATGTGGCTAGCAGATAGAGTGAGCTGCTAATGGGGTGGAGGGAGGATGTCCTTGCTTTGGCAGATGTTTTCACAGGGAGCCACTTGTTGTCCACCACTTTTGTCAAAAAGAGGGACGGCTCCAAGCTGGTGGTGACGGGAGTGTATGGGCCATTTGACGCACGAGCAAGAGATGTCATGTGGGAGAAGATTGCTACAGTTGCAACAGGCAACCAAAGTCTTCCCTAGCTAATTGGTGGCAACTTCAATGTCACACTACAAGTGGACGACAGGCCGAATGGACAAGGAAGACAAGACCCGAGTTCAGACCATTTTGTTGAGTTCATGGCTGTGCATGGGCTGATTGACATGGCCTCGAACTCTTGTGCCTATACCTATAGGAGCACCAATGGATAGAAATCTAGGAAGGATAGATTTCTCTCCAATGTGGAGTTGGCTAAGGCATGCCCCATGGTCAACGTCTCACCAAAGGAGAGGCCTTTCTCCGATCATACACCAATGATGTGGCAACCGAATTAAGCAAGATCATGTGGCACATATTTCAAGTTCGATAGATCGTAGCTGCTGGAGCCGTGTTTTAGGGAGGTAGTGGAGGAGAAATGGAGGTCGTTTTAGGTGGAGGGATCGGCGGCAGCTCATTTAGCAAGGAAACTGAGAACCTTGTGGGACTTTCTGAGGGGGTACAGGAAGCAGCTTAGGGAGTCAAGGGCTAGAAGAAAGAAAGAGGCTTTAGCTGAGGTGTCGAGGTTGGACAGGTAGGAAGATGCTGGACCACTATCCGCAGAGGACAGGGACTACAGGGTGAGACACTTGAAGGTGATACAGGAAGACAAGAAGATGGAGATTGAGTGGAAGACGAGGTCCAATCAGAAGTGGCTAAGCGAGGGAGACTCTAATGCTAGATTTTTCGCCAAATGGTGTCGGCTAAGAGAAGGAATTGGATTGACAGGCTGGTGGTGGGTGGGGATTCCCACTCGAGCAGGGAAAAGGTTGGGTGGGCAGTGGCGGACTTCTTCAGAGAGTTCTATGGTGACTATAGGAAAGCAGATGGAGGTAGACGGGGGAGGATGCACGAAGGGTCTACCCAAGAGGCGGAGACACGACCGCTTGTCTACCCAAGAGGCGGAGGGCAATGTGGGGGCTCAATGCCAACAGGGGACCAAGACCAGACAAGTTCCCGGTGTTCTTCTATAGGGCGTTATGGACGTTGGTGAAGGTGTTGCAGATGATAGCAGAGTTTGCAGAAGGAAACAAGGGCTTTGACAAGTTCAATAGGTTCTACCTCTTCCTACTGCCTAAAAAGGAGGGGGCAAAAGCTATCAAGGATTACAGGCCAATCGCATTGTCAAATGCGGCATATCTCATCGTTTCCAAGGTCCTGGCTAACAGGTTAGGTGGGGTTCTGGAGGGCATTATTTTGCCAGTGCAAACAGCTTTTGTCCTTGGGAGAGGGATACTTGATGGTTTTGTGTTGGCCACAGAAGCCCTTGCAGATTGGAGAAGAGCAAGGAAGAAGACATTCCTCTATAAGGTAGATTTCAACAAGGTTTATGATCCCATCCAGTGGGAGTTCTTGTGGGCAACACTAATCAAGAAAGGGTTCTTGCAGCAGTGGCTTGATTGGGTAAAGAGGTGTGTCACAACAACATCATTCTCGATCCTAATTAATAGAAACCCAACAAGCGATTGGGTGTAGCCTAGGAGGGGGCTCAGGCAGGGGTGCCCGCTTGCACCAATATTGTTTGTCCTTGCAGTGGATGCCCTTACTAGGGTGGCAATCAGATCCTGTCAGAGAGGTTTGTTCAAAGGCTTCACGGCAGGGGCAGACAGAGAGATCCCAGTGTTACACTATGCAGACGACACTTTGTTCCTAGTTGAAGGTTCTTCGACAGAGGCTCGCAAGCTACGTGTACTTCTGGAGCTACTTGGGGACACCTCTGGTTTGCGGATTAACTATGGAAAGTCCAGTCTGGTGTCTTGTAATATGTCAGACAAGGAGGGGGCGACTTGTGGGACTGCGCTTAGGACGTTCAGGGTATCCTTATCCTTGACTTACCTTGGCCTACCTCTCACAAATAGGCGCCTCAAACTGCAGGATTGGCTTCTGCTTCTGGAGAGGATAGAGAAGAGACTATCCAGCTAGGCCTCCAAGTTGTTATCGAGGGGTGGCAAATTGACATTGGTAAAGGTGGTCATCTCCTCCATTTCGACCTATTTCCTGTCTATCTTTAGACTACCCCAGCAGGTGGAAAGGAAGATCACAAGACTGATGCGAGATTTCTTCTAGACGAACTTTAGGACAATGGGGAAGGGGGAGAGATTGGTGACATGAGAGGAGGTTTGCCAGCCTACGACGGAGGGTGGACTTGGGATTAGAGATGTTGAAGGTGTCAACCTAAGCCTTCTCACGAAGTGGATAGTAAGGCTGGGGAGTCGGGAGCAAAGTCTTCTTGTTGATGTACTTCATGACTGTTACGGTTCCCTTCTCTCGTGGGAGACCCTCGGCTCCCCGATGCCAAGGGCATCACACTTCTTAAGGGGACTGGCGTCACTGATCCCGAGGGTCCGTGGTTTCTTTACCCCGTACGTGGGTGAGGGGGGCATGTTTAGATTTTGGTAGGATGCTTGGCAAGGAGAAGGGGCACTCTGCAATAGGTACCCCCACCTCTTCTCGAGGGCAGCAAACAAGGCAGCGTCTATAGGGAGTTGCTAGGATGGTACTTGGTGTCCCACCTTTCAAGGAACCTTGTTAGAGTAGAGGTATGCTGAGTTCCAGATGATGTTGCAAGACCTTCAGGAATGGGAACCCGAGGGAGGGAGAGATGCTTTTTTCTGAGACAATGGGAGTTTCTTTGTCAAGAAGGCCTTCCACAGGTTGCAAGGAAATGCTCCAGCAGTGGACCTCAACCTTCAGCATGATTGTAGGATGATCTGGTCCACAGTTGCCCCTTGAAGGTTAAGATTTTCGCATGGCTAGTGAGGAGAGGGAGAGTACTCACAAAATCCTGGAGGGCAAGGTGGGTTGTGATGGACATTCGATGCTCCTTATGTGCGAGGCAGATGATCATCTTTTTGTTGGTTGTACCTTCGTCACACAAGTGTGGAGGACATTGGGAGTTGATTGGATTGATCTTGGCACTCTTCAAGAGATTTAGGCCTCGTTTCGGAAGGGGAATGTTTGAGGCGGTAGAAATATCTTCAAGTCAAAGAAGGAAAAGGCAAAGGTGCTAACGGTGCTCTAAGGGGTGTGGCTAGGTAGGAATGGGGTTGTGTTTAGAGGCGAAAAACCTTATGTTGAAAACTTTGTTTCCTCCATTTCCTCTCGGGTTATGTTTTGGGAGTCCACCTTGTAGCACCTAATGTTGTACCTGTTTACTTTTATTAATGAATCTGGGTGTTTATCACACGGATAACTGTCCTTCCACTTTTCAAAAAAACATATACCGCATCCAATTCAATGTTCCATGAACAACTGATGTACAATGAGGTTGATTGACATTTTGTCAACATAGTAAATGATGAGAAAATTATTGCACCTTCAATTTCTTGAGTTAGAGATTCCAAATATTTTCACCAAGGCACTTCAAGAAGAGACCATTTGTCATGTGATAGGCAAGGCATAAATGACATCTATACTCCAATTTAAGGGATGTTACTATTACTCTTTATCCAGTTTTAGCTTTTCTATTTTCAGTATGTTTGGTGCATTCTTATGTAATTTCCCCTCAGACAGTCCACATTAGAGAGATTGAAGTTTCATAATAAAATAAGCTACTCTGATATCTGACACGGCTCAAAGGAAAAAAAAAAAAAAGTAAAAGTAGCTTTGACCTCAACAACAAACTTGCGACTAAATAACTGGGAGTTAAGTTGCAGACAAACCAAGATTAGAAAATAGAACTTACAGCAGTCACAGGTATTTCATGAATGTCAAACCAAGAGGGCATCACATAACCATCTACAAGTTAAAAGAGAGGGAGAAGTTCATGATAATTCAGCTCGTAAATGTCAACGTATAAACAGGTGAAAACATGAACTAGTAATGACAGAGAGAATGGTGAAAGTAGAAATTCCAAGGGGGCATTAAAATTTTGAATAAATTAACATAGAAAACCTGAGATGTATGTAAATCAAAACTTAATAATTCATATTGGAAGTTTATATCACCACGAGAAATTCTAAATGATTATCAAGAAAAAATAGAATTTGAGTTTTAGAAACTTTGATGGCAATGTTGAGATCTAGAAAATATTTTATGGAGATCAAGGAAGAATGTAAATCACATAGGGCAATAACACCAACTAAAAATGCCAAAACCAAAGTAGTCACATATGTCAATAACACCAACTACAAATACCGAAACCAAAGTTGCACTTCAACTAAACGTATAACAGAATGTGACACACGAAATATGTTACAAGACTCATCTTCATTCTTTGATAATGTGTGAGTATGAACATAATCCATGGCTCTATATGGAAGACCAACATTTTCCATGGGGGAACAAGTTTAAGAATCCCTTATGCATTTTTTTTTATGAAATTCCATAAACAAGTAATGATGTTAGGTTGTAATGGCATTAGTTTATTAGAATAACCCTAAGGCCCTTTATATAGAGGAGCACCCAAGGGTGAAGTTACAATAATGTCCCTAACAATGGTAACGCTAAATAAAAATAGACATACAACTCAACACTCCCCCTCAAGCTAGAACATAAACATCAAGCATGCTCATCTTGGAACATAAAAACACAAGTCGTTTCTTGGGAAGTGCTTTGGTGAAGACATCTGCAACCTGGTCTTTAGTGGCAATATAAGGCGTGACGATTTTACCAGTGGTAATAGCACCCCTGACAAAGTGACAATCCACCTCTATGTGCTCTGTCCTCTCATGGAAAATAGGATTGTTAGCAATAAAAGTAGCTGCCTTATTATCACAATACATAGGAGTGGGTCCAGACACCAACGCTCCAAAATCTCCTAGGATGGTTCTCACCCACAGAAGTTCACAAGTAGTACTCTGATTCTGCACTAAATCTAGATACAACATTTTATTTTTTGCTTCCCCATGTAACAAGGTCACCACCCACATAGGTGCAGTAACCAGTAGTAGACCTTCTATCTTCATGCGACCCAGCATAATCTGCATCAGAATACCCCTAGACATTATGATGGCCATGCTTCATTAAAGGCAGCTCCATCCCTAGAGCTTGCCTAAGGTACCTACGCACCTAACAAACGCCATCCCAGTGAACTCTCCTAGGAGACTACATTGACTCAATCTCCATATGGCAAAGCATATATCAAGTCTTCTGACAGTCAAATATAGCAGCTTTCCTACCATAGCCCGATATCTAGTGACATCTTCAAGGAGCAGACTCTCTAAATCTCCAAGAGGTAAGGAGGGATCCATAGGAATGCTAGTAGGTTTGCATCCCAGCATCCCTGTCTCCTTTAGTATGTCGAGCACATACTTTCTTTATGACAACACCAAGCCCTCACCAATATGCTACACTTCAATGCCTAGAAAGTAGTTTATCATTCCCAGATCTTTGGTAACAAGTTGAGAATGCAGGAATCTTTTTGTATCTTCTATTCCTTTTCCGTCACTCCCCAATAAGCAATATATCATCCACATAAACAATAATAATGACCAATTTTGTGGTCCTATGCACAGTGAAGACAGAATGATCTGCAGCCGATCTAGTAAAGCCAAACTCCTACACTGCTTTACTAAATCTCTCAAACCAGGCTCTGGTACTCTACTTAAACCCATAGCTTGCCTTCAACCTGCAGTCCTTCGAACACTCCCCTTCAACAACAAAACCAGATGATTGATGCATATATACCTCCTCTTGTGGATCACCATACAAGAAGGCATTTTTAATATCAAGCTGGGAGACAGACCAACCCCTATTGACTGCCACAGACAAAAGTATCCTCACTAAATTAAGTTTAGCCACTGGAGAAAAAGTTTCAAAGTAATCAATCCCAAAAGTTTGTGTGCATCCTTTTGCCACCAGCCTTGCCTTGTACCGATCTACTATACCATATGGGCAGCACTTCAGGATATACACCCACCTACACCCCACAACAATAGCACCAGGGGGTAGGTCAACCAATTCCCAGGTACCCCTGGATTGAAGAGCAAACATCTCTTCCTCCATGGTGAAAGTTTAGGACGGATCTTGAAACGCAACAGTATGATTTCTGGGAACTTGTCAGCTGTCAACTGAAAAAGATAATAGTCGTCCTGTGACAAATAAACGATCAAGCCACATAATTTGAAAGAAAATATTTTGCACAAGATCGTTGTGACTTCCTTTGAGCAATGGGAAGATCCACATCAAGTACCTCTAGGGGTATAGGGTTTGAACCTCCATCTGAATCAGTAGTATCAGTAGAGGACTGAGCAGGGATAATAGACAATGATTCCTCCTCTGGAATAGTGGTAGTAAGATTTCCCCTCTCAAAGTGTTAAGGGAAGGTCTCTATCATTGGCACCTCAGGATGGGTAGGGTAGGATATGGGTGGGCCATCATGAGGTGGAGGTGGCTTAGAGGGACCTAGAGGCGCAACAGTAGGCCTAGGTAATGGAATATCCAGAGTAGCAATAGTACTCTTTCCCATGGTAGAGTAATAGGGCATATCCTCAAAGAAAGTAACATCTCTTCTCACATAAAACCGATGTGCCACAGGATCAAAGCATCTGTATCCCTTTTGGGTTCTGGAATAACCCACAAAAATACACTTGACAGATCTAGGAGCAAGTTTGTCCACTTTGAATAAATGAACAAAACACATACACCCAAAGACTTTAGGAGGCATAGGAAACAGCCCCTGATCCGGATATAAAGCAGAGTAGGGAACTTTTCCACCAAGAACAGAAGATGACACCCAATTAATTAAAAAAGTTGTAAGAATAGGATCAGCCCAGAACGTAATAGGAACATTCATCTGAAACATAATTGTTCGAGCAACATCAAGAAGGTGTCTCAGCTTACGTTCAGTGACCCTGTTTTGTTGGGATGTATGAATGTAAGAAGTCTGATGTATAATACCATGAGATTGAAAAAATTGCGTAAATGTAGAGTTAACAAACTCAAGTCCATTATCAGCCCAAAACATATGAACAATAGTAGAAAACTAAGTCTTTATTTCATTCACAAAATTTTTAATCAAAACAAGAGTTTTGGATTTTTTTTCATCATTGTTGGGAATCAAAGAAGAATCCACGTGGCAACCAACAAGCCACACGGCACCAATCCAGATGCCCAGCAAGACCGACAGTTTGGGTTCCAAGAACCAATTTTGGGTGCACCAAAAATAATTCTTTCTTACTTTGATTATTTCTTATTCCTAGTTGGTTATTTTCTATTCTTAGTTGTTTCTTATTTTTAGCAAGTTGATTTAGGAAACTAGTTGTGGGATTTGTTAAAGAGATTAGATCTTTCCAAATGAGAGAGAACTAAATCTCTAATAGAAATAGTCTTTACTATTTTTAGTGGGTATGTTCTCTCTATAAATAGAGAGCCTCCCCAACTATTTTCATTTGAGCAACTAAGCAATAAAACAAATATTTCTAAAACATCAAAGCTCCTCTCCTCTCTCTACTTCTCTCTCTCTCGTGAATCACTAAGGCCAAATCAGGCCTCCAACCAGATAACAAGGAGCCCTTGCTCCTTCATCTAGCCACTGCTCTTCCCTAGACTCGCTGATCACCTAGATCAGACGTCTAGTGGATGTTCCAGACGTCTTATACGCCCATTCCAGTACTATGCGTGAGATTTCTAGGTCTCTCCACGCACAGGAGCCTCCACGCTCCGTCTGCACCTACCTCAGAAATCTCTATATGGTATCAGAGCCTACATTCTAGGCTTCTGTGCGAATAGAAGATCCAACTACTCGTTGGAGGTTCGTGCATCCGAAGAAGTCCTCAAATCCAACGACTTGCACGGAAAAGAAGACCAAGAGATGGCAGAATCTACCACAACTGTCAGAGATGCTACACTCGGCCCTAGCAAGAGCAAGGTGGTTATCTC
This sequence comes from Thalassia testudinum, assembly GCA_037157565.1. Lineage (NCBI taxonomy): Eukaryota > Viridiplantae > Streptophyta > Magnoliopsida > Alismatales > Hydrocharitaceae > Thalassia > Thalassia testudinum. Next base: position 16,184,046 of record JAZHRO010000062.1, on the reverse strand, counting down.
CGGGACAACCACTAAATTGAGTGGCGGCGCCAACTACGCCTTATGGGCTTGTACCTTCAAGATATTCATTGGCAAACAAGAGAAACTCAGTATTCTCCTAAAAGAGGCACCGAAATTCAAGGAAAAAAACAAGCACGAGAAGGAAATTTATCAAAAGAGGCATTGTGAAGTCTCTAGAAGAACACCAAGAATGCATCGACTTCTACACTTTCTCTTGGTGACCCTGGCTCAAAGAAAAGCCGAAGGTCTTTGCCGGCTCAGGAGCAAGGCACCATACTTCACGAGGAGACGCATGGAACTTTCTAACACATCGAGGAACATCGAGATGAAGAGCTCGACTCTCGAGCGTAAAAGAAAGAGACACGAAGATCATCCTCAAAATCTTAAGAACGATGCATCAATTTCAATTTTGATAAGTCATCGGCCTCCCAACCTCCGACTTGAGGGGGAGTGTTGGAAATCAAAGAAGAATCCACGTAGCACATGCCACGTGACAATCAACAGGCCACATGGCAGCAATCCAGACACCCAGTAGGACCGGCGGTTTGGGTTCCCAAGAACCAATTTTGGGTGCACCAAAAATAATTGTTTCCTGCTTTGGTTATTTTCTATTCCTAGTTGTTTCCTATTTTTAGCAAGTTGATTTAGGAAACTAGTTGTAAGATTTGTTAAAGAGATTAGATCTTTCCAAATGGAAGACCTAAATCTCTAATACAAATAAAGTCTACTATTTTTAATGGGTATGTTCTCTCTATAAATAGAGACCCTCCCCAATTATTTTCATTTAAGCAATTGAGCAATAGAACAAATATTTCCAAAACATCAAAGCTCCTCTCCTCTCTCTACTTCTCTCTCTCTGTCGTGAAACACCAAGGCCAAATCAGGCCTCCAGCCAGTCAACAAGGAGCCCTTACTCCATCTACCTACTGCCTCTTCTCCAGACTCGCTGATCACCCAAATCAGACGTCTGGTGGATGTTCCAGACGTCTTATACACACATTTCAGTACTGTGTGTGAGATTTCTGGATTTCTCCACGCACAGGAACCTCCACGCTCCGTCTACGCCCACCTCAGAAATCTCTACAATCATAAACACCCAACAGACACTTGTACAGCCATCCACCAAAACAAGAAAATACCGAAAACCGCTAATACTCTTGACCCGACATGGGCCCCACAAATCTACATAAATAAGAGGAAAAACAGATTCAGTCCGTTTATTACTACTGGGAAAAGAGACTATGATGCTTGCCAAGTTGACAGGCATCACAAGTAAAGGAATCTAGAAACTCCACATTAGGTAACTGACGACGAAGGACAAAGATGTTAGGATGCCCCAATCTACGATACCACTATAAAGCAAAAGTGGTAAAAGCTGCAGCCATGCAGCATTGTTTTGGTGGGAGGTCAAGGTAGTAGAGGCCATCCTGCTCAAGTTTTCCACCAATCTGCTTTATCATCTGAAGGTCCTGCAAGAAGAAGAAATGATCATGAAACACGACTCTGCAATTTCATATCTTAGTAATCTGACTAATAGACATTAAATTTAAGACAAACTTAGGTGTATGCATAACATCAGAAAGTGGCAAAGTAAAAGACAAAGAAATGTCACCCAAGCCTATCGAAGGGGACAAGGCACCATCTGCTACTTTGACATGCATTGGAGTAGCCAATGGTTTAAAAGCTAAAAAGAGGGTAACATCTCCCGTGATATGAGATGATGCACCTGAATTTGCAAGCCAAGACGACTTACAAGCCCCTCTGATGCTAGCAGCAATACCTGCCTTCTGGGAAATAGACACCAGCAGTGGAAGTGAGCTGGGAAGATACAAGCCAATCATATTCTTCTTTGGAGATAGTGACCTGATGACTGATATGATAGTGTTGGCTCTCATTGCCACTATAATCAACCTAGTTGACCTGATGACCCTGAGGGAACCCATGCTTTATCCAGCATCTATCAACAGTGTGATTTATCTTGTAATAATGGTCACAAAACAAACCACAGCCTCTACCACGACCACCAGCTCTGGGTCCACGTCCTCTCCCCCTGCCCCCTCAGGTTCCCTTACCTCAACTAGTAGCTGCCAAGGCAAAGGAATCAGAAATAGGTACAGGGTTAGATATCTCTATCCTGCAGAGTCGTGCATAAATCTGAGCTGGCGTAGGAATCTCCTCCAGTGTCATAAGTTGATCCTTCACAAATTTGTACTCAAGGCCAAGACCCGCAAGTAGCTGAACAGACTCGGACGCTTCACGCTGCTTTGCAATGACAATAACATCTGTAGAAATAGGCTGATAGGTATCATGCTCATCCCAAAGGTTCTTCATAAAACTATAATACTCTTCCAGGGAAATGGTTCCCTTCTAAAAGGAATGCAACTCCTCAATCACCCTGTAGAGGCAACTAATATTGCTCTTATGGAAATGTATCTTGTGAAGAACCTCCCACATTCTCTTTGCAGATGCATAGGACATAACTTGTTTGGAAATTAGCTCTTTCATACTGTTTGGCATGTAGGTGGCCACTCAATCATTATCAACCTCCCAATCAGCAGATTTTACTGCAGGTTCCTCCTAAGTCAAGATATAATTCTTCCTATGTGATCCCACGAATCAGGAAAAAGATGTCGACCATAATAAGAAGTTGGTGCCATCCAACTTAATAAAATTACCCTGCATAAAGGATGATGCGCTTGGGGTAGAGATTCTCCCCGCCGAGTCGCTAGAGGGTGCCTTCTTGGTCTCTGTATCTTCCAACATGTGGGAAACACAACCAAAACAAGCTGCTACCGTAAAATCAGATCATATGATGGTCTGAAACTGTCTTCACAAATTCGCAAACATGAAGTTTAGATTATATCAACCACCTTTGAGGTCAGGTAGGACCCCAAGGGGGTTGATCCCTCTTGCAAACCTCTCTTTGATATAGAGATGAGAGAGGGAGTCATCCTCCTACACCTTTAGGTGAGGAACGACCCCGGTGGCACAATATAGGGGCACTGGCAGTGGCAATCAGACCCGAAAGGGAATCTAACAGCGGTGGCAACGACGTTCGTGGCTGCACTGAGGGCCCAAAGGGGAGGAGCAGCATCAGTGGCCGTAGAGAAGGGGGCGGAGGCAGTCAAGAGGGAGATCGCATGATTAGGGTTAGGGTTTTAGTGGATGGGGAGGAGCCTAATCTCTAGTGGGATATCAGAGCCCCAATCTAAGATCACTGCTTTGATACCATATTAGGTTGTAATGGCATAGTTTATTAGAATAATCCTAGGGCCCTTTATATAAAGAGGCACCCAAGGGTGAAGTTACAATAATGTTCCTAACAATAGTAATGTTAAATAAAAATGAACATACAACTCAACAAATGATCCATATAAAAACAATGCAATATCCTCATAGTGGACCTATGTTGACACTGATAAGTTGTATTCAAGTAAATGTCTTAAGTGTAGATCCATTTTAGCCATGTCATTGTATATATTTCTTACACTCCTTTTCTTTCTTGACTAGTGTAGAAGACCCTAGCTATTAGCTAGCTCTAAAGATTATGCTCATGTTTTCCTCGTTTGGAAGGGTTTTCATGCAAATCGGTATCTCCTCTATGATTGTTTCTACACCCAACATCCAAAAAACCATAAGGCCAAATTTGGTAAATGGGATAACCAATATAAGCAAGGTTTCAGAAGCCAACCACATAGCCAACTATGCACTCGTACATGCCTTTGCAACCATGTCTCCAAAGCAAGTATAACCAAATAGTCCCAATATGTGGGTTGGGCCACATAGTTGGTCCAACTAGCTGTATAGGGTAATTGGATAATCGTGCCATATAAATCACCCTTTGCATTTAATATAAGGACTTTTTACATAAATGTCCTTGTGTTCTTTTGAATTTACATCAATACCCTACCTTAGTATTTACATAGATACACTTGAAAACATTAAATTCTTTGTGTATGCCCTTGATGTAGAATGAGTACCAAAAATTAAAGAATTTTTGTGAAAAGATTCTTATTTTTTTCTTTTTATTTTATGCCCTCTTCCGTCCAACAACAACCACTGCTCCACCACCCCCACCTTCCCCATGTCCTTCTGGCCCATCTCCAACTCCTTCCTCTCCTCATATAGGATGGCAATTCATTATCCCAATATTATTTGGCTCTCAATGTTATCTTTGAGAACTTGAAATCATATTAAGTCTATGGTTGGAATTTTCTTGCTAATTTAGGGTAAATTGTCATGTTCCAAGATCTCAAATGGTTACTTTGCCCAAGAAACAACCTTCTTGATCTCATAGAAGCCTATAAAGGCATAAGTAGGCTTGTAGTTCCACTTCCCACCAATGTCCCTGATTCTTAGATGCTCACTAAGGTTGCTACTCATGAAAGAGGTCATGGAGGCTCCTCTACTAAATGTTCCAGATGCAAATGGAGTTCACAAAGACATGGAGAACCACTTGCACTTATCTTGGCAAGCAAAGTCAAAGAAAGGACTCCTATTAAGTGAAACATGAAAGACCATCAAGTGCTCATCAAGAAGACCTTTGCCCAAAACTCCTTTGGGTTTTGCTATTGCAACTCAAGCTAAGTATGATGCGTTGTAATGTTTCATATTCGAGCCCCCACCGGACCCAAGTCTGATTCATTCCTAAACATAACACTTTTGGTTTTGTGAAAATTGGAGAGCTATAGCTCATTCTACGCAAATTTTATGCATGCATCTCTCTCATTTGCCTTACACCCTCATGCATACCCTTGCAAACATGAGTCCCTATTGTAAACCAATACAAGGTTCTTTATGGAGTCATGAGTCTAAAAGGTGTTCTTTCATTAAAAGCAAAGGTTTATAGCCCCTCTTACGAAAGTTGTACATGTTTCATGTTTCCACATACATCTCAAGTTTTCTCGATTGCCAAAACACCCTATGATTTTTGTTCTAGCTCAAATCAAAAGGCCAAGCTCACTATAGAAGTCCTCGTGAAGTTTTAAACCCCTTAGCATTCGTATCACACAATTTGGAACCTCATATCTTAGTTTGCATGCATTATGTTTTTATCCCAATCTTATTTTTTTTATTTTATTACCAAACCCACTTAAACATTTAAACACCAAACCCCCATGTGTTATCAAACCCAATACACCAATATAAAACCTCTCCAATGTCTACAGAACACACCCCTTTAAAAATCGTGTTGCGTCACCCCCACCATATTTCTATCCTTTCCTTTCATGTAAACTCCCTCATTTCCTCTCATCTCACTTTCCTTCCATCCCTCCCTCCCATTTTACCAACAACCAACCATTGATGCCACTCCAACCACCACCTCCATGCCTCCACCTTCTCAGCATCATCACTCCTCTCCTTGCAAATCACCAGTTGCAAGTTCCCTCCTTTTTCCTTACCTCCTCAAAACCATCACCTCCAACCACCTCCTTCAAACTACAACTAACAACTAACCTACTCCACGCCATCCTCAAATTGTGCCACCATTAAGCTCACTATTGGAGATTCTCGTGATCTCCATGTTGGAGATCTTTCAAGATTCTCCGTATTGAGTGGAGAAGAAACAAATCCACTTGTCATGTTTTCCTCTTTCGATATTTTATGTTTTCTATTTTGGGATTATCCCTTTAGGAAATATGTTTAAGATTTGATTTGATTTAGTTAGAGATATGTTTTACTTATTATGTATTAGGATTGGAAAATAAGATTGGTCTATCTATATAAAAAGACCAAATCACATAGTTTCACTTTGAGTTTCAATAATAATAAACTCCATGTTTCTTCACATGGTATCGAAACGGGTCCATCGTAGGACCCCAACATGTTTCATCGTGCCTAAGAGGCCATGAGAGCATCTTGTTTATGAGGAGACCAAAATCGATCTCCTAATCCAAGTGGGTGGCACCCTCTTTGCCTTTAGGTATGAGTTTCGCCCCCTCTGTTGGTGCCATTGTTGCTGTTGGTTGTTGTTGCCAGAGCAACCATTGTTGTTGCCAATAGTGTTACTGTTGCTGCAGTTTTTGCTACTATTGTGGCAGTTGATGCTGATGCAGTTCTTATTATTAGTGTTGTTGAAGTATGATGGTTGTTGGTGTTTCATGCAAGATAGAGACAAATCTTGTTGTGGTTGTCGTATTGTTTGTCTTCTCCTAGGGTGAAGAATTTTTTCTAGTGAAGGGCAACTGTCCATGCTTGGGAACATATCTCGTACTTCATACTAATGCTTGGGATCGTCTCTCCTATGGTGCTTGGAATCATCTTCCAACTAAAGTCTTCAAGTCAATTTTTTGCTCCAACTCCATAGATTTTGGATGTTCACTGAAGAATAGACCTTCGTCTACATGCTTAAAGAGCAAGTCCATTTGCATGCTGAAGTCCGTGCGTGACCAAGCGTCCACGCATATCTACTTGCCTCATCTGTGGAAGCCCAAAATTCAATTTTTTATTCTTCTCTCAGCGTGAAGGTGTTTTTTTTGGGAGATGGGTGACCACTTAGTGCTTGGGAACATGTTTGACAATCAAGTTCAAGTCTAGTTCATGGTCCAATTCGAGGTTTGAAGACCGTTTGTGAAAGGCCTACACGCGTGCTACATTATGAAGTTCTTCCTCAAGTTGGATCGTGCATGTCCAACTCGGGAGGGAGTGTTGGAGATTCTTGTGATCTCCACATTGGAGATCTTCCAAAATTCTCAATGTTGAGTAGAGGAGAAAAAGCAAATCCTCTTGCCATGTTATCATCTCTCCATATTTTATGTTTTCTATTCGGGAATTATCCCTTTAGGAAATATGTTTAGGATTTAATTTGATTTAGTTAGAGATATGTTTTACTTATTTTAAAATATTGTATTAAGATTGGAAAGTAAGATTGGTCTCTCTATATAAAAAAATCGAATCTGATAGTTTCTCTGAGTTTCAATAATAATAAACTCCACATTTCTTCACACTCACCATTAAGCTCCTTTTGTTTTGAAGGGAACCATTGATTTCCTTTTCCACCCATATTACCATCGAGCTTGTAGTTGAGCTTTACCCTTAACCACATCATCATTAAGGAAAACCTCAAGGTTAATATTTCTATCTAAAAGGTATTGTGCTTGAAGGTGATGGTGGTAATGTGCTTGATCATGTAAGAGGGTATAAGTATATAACTGGAGGAAGTGGTTGTATAGTGGTGATGGTGTGTGGTTGTTGATGAGGGAGACAAGAATGGCTTAGTTGATGGGGCTACATGGTGATGGCATGAGTAGAGAAGGTGAAAGTGGTGTTACTATGCTGTGTGTATGCATGTGTTATTGATGAAAGTAATGGTAGCATGAGTGGTTATGTGTTGTAAGTAGATATGTATATTTATGTGTTGACTGAAGGTTTAGAGTTCAATATTTATATAAATATATATGTACATCTACAAGTTGTTATGATGAGAAGGCTATAAAAATTATGGGTCATGGCAATGCTTGCATAAGGAGATGGTGGAGCTGTGCATTGGGTTGAATGCTTTATTAGTTTTGATGATAATAAAATAGGTTATAGATAGAACATATTAGTTTGTCCACCATTTGGCTGCAGTTTATGTAATATTACTTTTTAGTTATTAATATATGCGGACGGCTATCAACTTCTGGTAGTCATCCTTACCTTTTCAAACAAAAGAATATATTTGTTCTTGCAAGATTAAAATTTCAGGGAAGAAGGCAAGTACTTTAAGTGTTAGAAGATGAAGAAAATAAGAGATTGAAGTGAAAGAAGAAACTTCATGAAACTTAAGTTTTTTATTTTTGTATCTTGTAGAAGAATATTGGTACTTCCTATTTTCTTAACTTAGTTTCTTGTAAAAGAGACAAAAATATAATAAAGAAAACAAGTTTAGAGTCTCTCCACGGTTAGGCAAGAGATCCACCTTGAAGGCCAACTGGTGATTTATAGGCCATCTAATAACAAAGGATCAGTGAACCATGTTGAATTTATGTTTACACACAATTCTCTGGACTCTCATTGGCCGACTAATATACGTTTATCAGTCAACTCTGAGTGAAAATTGACCTTTCATATTCCTTGATTGATATTTCCCTTGTCTTTATTAGTGTAAATAATGATTATTTCACAACTTCCTATACCAGTCATGTTACTACTATCTGCTGTGAAAATACATCAAATTTGTCAACAAACCTTCAACTACCCATTAATTAGGACTAATGGCTAGATGGCCTTTTCCATTGATCAACCCGTTCTTTAGCAGCCGACCCTGGAAAAATTAAATCCAAGTCCAATAATATCACTTTTCCTAGAAATGGCTCCAACCAACTCCATTTGAGTCACCAGTCACACCATCCTTCACACACAAGTTGACCTACATCCTAGAGAGTCGACCTCTGGACTACTAAATTTTCTTCAATTCTAAGCCAGTTAGAAGAATTGAACTACACGCATCACCAACTGACCTGCATTTCAATCACAAACCAACTGATCCTTGTACAAAGCTCAACCAATGAGACCATTGGCATTTCCAACAATTGCTTCTTCTTTGAACTTGCACAGCCCAACACCTAAGTCTCTTTAATGCCTATAAAAGACTCCTAAGACATCTATAAATACCCTTAAACATTCCTAAACACAACACAACATCTACACATGAAATTACAACACTTCTAAGCTCAATTCTCCCATTATCTCAAGTGTTATTTTGCCCTTCTTGTGCTCAAATTCAGATCAACTCTCAAGGGCGCTCTGGTGAATTCTCTCTCATACTCACTTAGCCATCATTCTTGAGGGAGTATTCTGAGCCTACGTGTATTTTCCATTACATTATTTGAATCTTTATGTCTCTGTTCCTTTCTTTTCTTCTTTTCATTGTGAGAGTGCCCAGTGTATCAGATTCCTCTACCCTGAAGGGAAAGAGAAAATATCTTTGGTAGGAAACAAAAAGGGGTTTGTACTTGAGCTTCCAGAATCCTCATTCAAGTGTTCCGGTTAAGGGTATAATCGACATTGGTAAGTCAAAAAATTTTATTAAACTGGAAAGTTTAGGCAGTGATTTTTTCTCGAATGAGATTTTCCACTTAAAAAACTTGTCTCTTATGGTTTGAATTTCACTTGTGAATTTCAAGTTTCATTTAATTGTTTAATCAGAATATTCAACCCCCACTCCCCCCACCCCCGACACACAATGTGATTTCAATGTAGACATGAGTAGCATCAATGTTAATAGTGATGGTGTTGAGGAGGAAAAGGCATACACTAGGGACATAAATAGTGTGGTATAAAATCATTGGCACAAAAAAAAAGTAGCAACCAATCAATCAGAAGCAGACACAACATTAACCTTTTTGTCAGTCCACAATCCAAGCCTCCTGTGTTGGGATTTGTAAACCCAATTCTCTTAACCAAGAGAGAATCAAACCTATGAATATGAGACTATTAATGGGTTGTCTCAACTCAAGCACAAAACATAAAATAGTATAAAATGAACGAGAAAATCAAAGCATAAAAGTTGTGTGAACAAAAAAATCTTACAAACAAAGCCCTATGCAAAGAAAATGAACAAGTGAATGCATACAAGCATGGAAGTTGGATGTGAGCATTGGAGTGCAAGGGAGTTTTTTCTCTAGAAAGATTGGAACTATGTATGAGTTGTGTTTGAAGGGGTGCTTAAGAATCTTATTTATAGACCTGTGGACACTAAGGGTCGAATGCTAGCTGTTAGAACTGTTAAAGACAGAATCACAATTAAATCAGCCAAATCAAGAAAGCAAATTTAGCACTAATGTACTAATGCATTTCATTTGTACCAGTACATGTGTACCAGTGCACTAATGATGTACATGCCTTACAGTCTTGGAGAAGACCATACAACACCAAAACAATAAGCTACATGTACTGCTGCAAGTCTCGTTGTGCTAGTGCATGTCACAAAATGTGAGCACAATCCCCCTTGGACACTGCAAACAAGATCTCCTCAACATTCTTTTTGTACAGCAAGTTGGTTGTAATCTCAGTCCTAATTCTTTTCATTAGCCGGTCTGGAGATGGCTGGTGACGTTTGGGTGGGGGCAAGAGAGGGTAAGGGCAGTTCTCGTGGCCCTTCTACCACAAAAAAAGTTCACCGAGAGATTATCTACTATGGATGAAGGATGTGTGGCCATGTCACATCCGCCTGTAGAGATCCAATGGTGTGTTTGATTTACAAAGGGGTAGACCATAAACATGACTCGTGCAGGAAGAAGGTCGTTTCATGCACAAGGAAGATGATTGGGGTCTCCTCAATCTTGCCACAATGGTATCATCCTTCTTTGGAGATTGAGATACCATGGTCCCATTTAGTGAGTTCTATTGACTCTGCTTTATCTCACTCGCTGGTGGGGGATGTTCTGCAGGGTTGTTTCTCCTTTGATGGGGTGAAGAGTGCTCTATCTGGTAGTGGTCATCTATCCGAAGGGTGGAAGGTTTGATTTCTTGGCGAAGAATTTGATTCTTCTTTTTGGGCTCAGAAAGGAGGATCTCGCGTTGAAGGGTAATGAGTTTGCGGTGGGTGACGCTACTCTCCTTTGGAGATCCCCCTCAGCTCATGAAGGAGCTTTAAATGTTAAGCCCCTTGTGAGGTTGGATCCAAAGGCTCAAACATGGGGCATCCCTTCAAGGTTACGCATCATAGAGGTTGCACGTGATCTATTTATCAGTTTCGCGAGGACTAAAAGGTGCATTGGAATTGGTTTATAGGAGGGTGACTTATCATGTGTTGAGATGATTGGTAAGTGTCTTGGTCATCGAGAAAAATCATAGGAGGCAATTCTAAGGCTTGAAGGATCCTTTTTTGTTATTAAGTTCAAGTATGTTAACAATAATGGGTTTCATTTGAAGAGTAGATCTCCTGCGGAGGTGGTGAGTGGTGGCAGTCCGGCGAGGTCACCGAAGAAGAAGCTTGTGCGGCAGGAATGGAGGGCAATTACCAAGAGCCAATTCCCACTTTTTTCAAATTTAGAAAATGGTAAACGAAATCAATGGCTATCTCCTGATTTTGTGGAATTTTGCAGGCTTTCAAATTTTGAATTTGAAGGTGCACCACTTGGGAATGGTAGCTGCCAGCGTGATTTCCATATTTTTGGTGCAAAAAATCAGGGCAGTAAATCAGGAGCCGGTTGTTGATAGCTGCTGACATTCAAGTTTTGAATTTGAAGGTGCACCGGTTGGGGATGCTGACTGCCAAAGTGGTTTCCATTTTCTGGAAAAAAAATCAAGCAGTAAACCAGGAACCGATTAATGAGAATGTGGCGAAAAGGGCCTCAAGCTGGGTGCTGTTGGAATCGTGGATCAAGGAGTTTTTTGGATAGTGCAAAGGATGAGGTTGGCAAACATCAACTACATGACAGCAATACTGCAACCAGTGCTGGAGATGTACCCTTGGATTTTGATCCCCTTGTATTTGTGATCTCAGATAATGAGGTAATTTTTAATCAAGATCCGTCATTTCTGTTCCCTGTGGTGGTGCCGGAGGCGTTCCTCTTGAAAGATTTTGAAAACAATCATGACTGTTTCAACAAAAGAAAGGTTTCCTCAATTTCCCTCCCATATTGGAGGAAGATAAGGGTCCTGTTACGAATGTACTCTCGGTTGCATCTTTGCTGGTGGAGGTTGAGGTCAGTGGTCGTTCAATTTTAGACCCAATGTGCCAGAAGAGGTGGGTGATGGAGCTTCCAATCTATAACAAGTCAACAATCTCTGTGTAGCTTTCATTTGTAGAAGCTGGCTTTTCAAAGATGAAGGTTGGTGTATCACACTAAAAAATAACTGCAGTCTCAGAACGAGAAGGAAAGCAAGGATGCTTCAGTGGGAAATAATAATCAGTCTTATTGAGAAAGAAAAGTCCTACACCCCATTATATAATAAGAGGTGTGGGTAAATAATGCTATAAGACCAGACATAAAAATAAAATAATAAAGAGGAGTCCTATAATACTCCCCCTCAAGTTAGAGCATAAATATTAATCATGTTCAACTTGTCACAATATATATCAAATGCAAAACGAGATAAAGGTTTAGTAAAAATATCTATCGTCTGGTCTTTAGAAGCAACTAGAGATGTATAGATAATGCTCCACCGAATCAGATCTCTTATGTAGTGACAATCCACCTCAACATATTTTGTACACTCATGAAACATTAGATTATTGGCAATATAGGTCACAGAACAATTGTCACATCTCATCTCCATAGGAGCCTCTAGCTAGATATGTAAATCCTGTAGAACAGATCTCACCCAGAACATTTCTACAGCTATTTGTGTCATAGCACGATATTCAAACTCTGCACTAAAGCGAGAAACAACACTATGCTTCTTACTTCACCAAGTAACAACATTCCTAGCTACATAGGTGCAAAACCCAATGGTAGACTTCCTCTCAGTCCTGCATCTTGCATAATCAACATCAAAATACCCAATCACATGCATGGAAGTACCTCTAGAAAATAATAGACCATGGCCATGCACTTTCTTCAAGTATCTAAGCACTTGCATAGCAGCTTCCCAATGCTGCTCTGTAGGCCTGTCGATGAATTGGCTCAATTTTCCCATAGCTAGAGAAATATCTAGTCTAGTAATAGTAAGATAAAAGAGCTTGCCCACGAGTTGGCAATAAGATCTGCTATCAACTAGAGAGGACTCAGCATCACATAGGTGTCCTTTAAAATCCATATAAATATTGGCAGACTTAGCACCCAACATTCATGTTTCCTGAAGAACAAGTGCATACTCGTGCTGTGAAATAACAATACATTCCTTGTCTCATGCCACCTCAATGCCCAAGAAATATCTCAAGTTCCCCAAATCTGTCATCACAAATTTTTCTACGAGAGTCTTCTTCACCTCCTTTATTCATACCTCATCATCCCTAGTAATAATAAGATCATCCACATATACCAGGAGCACAACAACTCTATTGTCACTTTTCCACACAAATAAAGAATCGTCTGCCGAGGACCTCTAAATCCAATGTCTTGTACCACTTTTGATAACTTCGAGAACCATGTACAAGGACTCTACTTAAGATCATAGATAGCCTTCCTAAGTCAACATACACTCCCCCTAAGTCTTGAAACCAAGAGGCTGCTGCATAAACTTCTTCTTGGAGATCACCATACAAAAATGCATTTTTCACATCCAACTGAAATAGAGATCAATCATGATGAACACCAACAAAAAGCAAAATCTGCACAGTCAGAAGTCGTACCATTGGAGAAAACGTATCAAAGAAGCCCACCCCAAAGGTCTAGGTGAATCCATTTACAACAAGGCGAGCCTTGTGCCATGAAATAGACCCGTCTGGATTATATTTGAAGGAAAAGACTGAGTGGCAACCCACCAAATGAGCACCTCGTGCCATTGTAGTCAGCTCCCAAGTACCTGTGGAACATAGGGCAGCCATCTCATCCTCCATGGGTTGATGCCATTTTGGATCAAACATAACTTGCTGGTAGGTGGAAGAAATCGTAGATGCCGTCAATGCAGAATAGAAGAGACCCAAGGACTTGCCCAAATTGACCTGTGGAAGAACATCTGAAGTCATGTACTAAGCAAAAGAACATAGAGCCTTCCAACTAGCAATTGGAAGATCCACAGTAGGATTACGAACCTCATATCCAAAAAGCTCCTCAACAATGGGAAACAACTCAGAAGAACCTACAGGAACAGCACTAGAAGGATCATCAGTACCACCAATCAGCATTTTAAATGCCAACGGCAAGGCCATTTTCGGAAAGTGGACATGCCGACACAGCGTAGATATCGGTTTACAGGGGTGCCGACGACATGCCGACAATTTCGACGGCATGCCAACGATATGGGCGGCATGCCGCCAGTGCCGACGAAGTTGCTGCTAGTGGAAGCACGAGGCTGAAATTCGAGCTAGGCGCGACTGAACAGGAGGTTCGAAATTTGAAAAAAATGGGTGCAAGTGCGGTTCAGGGTAAGTCACACACACAAATTGAGTATTTATGTGATTTTACACACACATCCAAAAAAATTTGAGTATTTTAACATCATTTTGAGTATTTATGTGATTTTTTGTCGACATGTTGTTGGCATGCCCTCGGCATTCCCACGGCACGCCCTCGACATGGCCATCGAAAAACAGGCATTTCCACGGCATGCCTACGAAATGCACACTTAAAATTTCGTCGGCACGACGTCGAAATTTGCATTTCGAACCTTGCCACCAATATATACCTGATCCAAGGAAGATGGTGGCATGGGGGAGGGGGTATCTTAGGGCATAAGATACTAGCAATCTGTATACCTTGATTGGATCATTAAATCTACCTCTTTCCCACTCTGACTCTGACTCAGTCATACTAGAACTGACAAGAATATGCTCTAAAGGAATAGGAGGAACTGGCATGGGAGTTGTCTCTACCTTAAAAATCAACTAATGCCTTGTGGTAAAGAAATAAGGCACTACCTCATGAAAAGTAACATCTGCACTAATATAATGTTTCCTAGCTAATAATCATAACACCGATAGCCCTTTTGGGTACTACCATAACGCAAAAATGACACATTTTGCAACTTGTGATGCCAGCATATCACATCCCAAACCAAGTAGGTGTACAAATCCTACAATAACCAAGCCTTTTCCCACACTAAGTGGGGTCGACTATATGGATTCTTTGCCTCCACACAGATCGATTTTTAGCCATTTCAGGACTTGAATTAAAGTAATTGAGGTCATACTTAATAATTTCCTTCCAACACTTGTTTAATCTTCCTCGTCCCCTCTTAGCGGGTTCAGCCTCTAACTTCTCGCATCTCCCAACTGGAGCATCTAGTGACCTTCTTTGTAAATGTCCAAACCACCTTAGACTGCCTCTCTCATTTTATCCTCTATCAGTGCCACCCTAACCTTTTTTCTAATAATCTCATTTGAAATACGGTCCTTTCTTGTATGACCACACATCCATCTTAACATCTTCATTTCTGCCACAGACATCTTCTGTACATGCCTATAGTTTATAGCCCAGCATTCAGAACCGTACAACATGACTGGTCTTACCACAGCTCAATAGTATTTTCCTTTGACTTTTAAAGGAACCCTCTTATCACAGAGAACACCAGATGCACCCCTCCATTTCAACAACCCTACATTAATTCTATGTGTAACATCTCCATCAATTCCACCATCATGTTGGAAAATTGATCCCAAGTACTTCAAAACATCTTTCATTGGAATGCACTCTTCTCTAATTTTTACATCAATCCCTTCATTGTTCCCTCTACTATTAAACTTACATTCCATATACTCAGTTTTCATCCTACTTATGCGTAATCTTTTATCTTCCAGGACCTCTCTCCAAAACTTAAGTTTCTGTTCACCCCATCTCTTATCTCATCAACCAACACAATGTCATCAGCAAAAAGCATACACCAAGGCACCTCAACTTGGATATGCTTCGTCAACTCATCCATGACCAAGGTAAAAAGATAAGGGCTTAAAGTCGAACTTGATGCAGACCAATGGTGATATCATAGTAGTCTGTCAAATCATCCTTAGTCTTTACACAAGCTGCTGCTCCATAATACATATCCTTTATGAGGTTGATATATAAAACTGGCACTTATCTCTTCTCCAAAATTCTCCACAAAATATCTCTTGGAATAGAATCATAGGCCTTCTCCAAATCAATAAAAATAATATGTAATCCTTTTTCTTGACTTTGTATATCTCCATCATACCTCTCAAGAGATGTATTGCCTCAATAGTAGACCTGTCTGGCATAAAGCCAAACTGATTTTCAGTTACTATAAAGACTTGTCTCACCCTTCTTTCAATTATTCTTTCCCAAAGTTTCATCGTATGACTCATCAACTTAATACCTCTATAATTGGAACAGTCTTGTATGTCACCCTTGTTCTTGTATAAAGGCACCACAAAACTTTTCCTCCATTCCTCTGGCATCTTCTTGCCTCTCCACACAGTATTAAATAAATTTGTGAGCCAAGTTATACCCTGTTCTCCCATTATTCTCCAAACGTCTATAGGAATACCATCAGGCCCAACAACCCTCCCACTTTTTATCATCTTCAAAGCCTCCTCTACTTTTTTTTGTATCCTTCGATAACATGCCCGATTCACATACTCTTCTAAGTTGACTAACTCCCCTAAGATGATATCATTCTTTTGTTTTTCATTAAATAGCTTATGAAAATATCTTTTTCATCTTGTCTTTATATCCTCACTAGCTATAAGCACCCTTCCTTCTTCATCCTTGATGCATCTTACATGTGTAAGGTCCTTTACTTTTCGCTCTCTTGCTTTAGCTAACTTGAAAATATCTTTTTCACCTTCTTTAGAATCAAGTTTCTTAGAAAAATACTCCCAAGCTTTTGCTTTTGCTTCACTAACTATTTCCTTTGCTTCTTTCTTTGCTCTTTTGTAGTTTTCCATATTTTCATCAGTATTATCTCAATAAAAGGCTTTAAAGAAGGCTCTTTTAATTTTAAGCTTCTCATGCACTTCCTCGCTCCGCCACCAAGCCTCCTTTTACCCTGGAACACCTCCTTTAGACACGCCTAACACCTCCTTTGCCACCTTCCTAATACAATTTGTCTTATTTAACCACATTTCATCAATACTACCATCAAGATCCCAAGTCTTTCGTTGCATCATCTTCTCTTTAAGTAGAACATTAAAGAGAAGATTAAACAAATACTTAATAGTATAGGTGTACAAATCCTATCCAACCAAAAATCTTAAGTAGAACATTAAATAAGCTCCTGTTAGGATAAAGGATCTGCTAAGGTATCTGCTCCTGAATGACTGAGTTGAGCATTCTATTAATTAAATAACATGCAGTTAGAACTGCATCCCCCCTAATAGAAGGATAGTACATTATGATGGATAAATAATGTCCGAGCCACATCCAATAAATAACAATGTTTTCTTTCTGCAATGCCATTTTGTTAGGACGTATGGGGGCAAGAAGTTTGATGTATAATTCCATGTAAGAGATAGAAAGCAGCCAATTTACCAGTGTAAAATTCAAGAGCATTGTCAGAGATAATTAAGTTTTTATTTGTATAATAAATATCTAAATTATATCACCAACTTTTGACTTATTCTTAAGGGAAAAACAACCAAGATAATCTGAAAAAATCTACTATGACCAAATAGTAATGATGGACTAGTCGATCAGGAGTACGACTAGGACCCCATGCATCCATGTGAACTAGATCAAAACAAGCAGTAGAACTCAAAGAACTAGTAGGGTATGAAGATCGGTAATGTTTTCTCATCTAACATGCATCACAGAGAAGCTCAGTAGCAGGAGAAATTTGTGGTATCACTCGCCGTAGCCTATCCAGAGAAAGATATTCCAATCGTCAATGCCATTGTAATGTTGTACCAACAGTAACGGCAATCTTCCCCTAGCAAGAAGCTGCAATAGGAGTCTAAACCAGGCGACAGACACCCCCTCCTCATGTCCGCCACCAATCATCCTCCCCCTGAGTTTGTCTTAAAAGGTACATCCAACAACATCAAAAATAGCCGACAATTTAGCTCCATTGTAATTCTATTAACAGATAATAGACTCATCGGAAAACCAGGAATAAACAAAACATTAAGCAGTCTAATAGTGGGGGTAACCACAACTTCCCCCTATCCATCTATCTAAGAGTAGCGACCATTTGCAACCTATATGGTCCAACCTAGTGAAACCAACTGAATCTTCTTGAAAGAAGAATGATCTCCACTTAGGTACTTGGATGCACCCGAGTCAACAAGCCACATAGTACCATCTGCAGATCCATTGTATGAACTAAAAGTAAGGGCACTACCTAAGTAGGAGACAAAAGTTGCAGTATTTATGGTAGGAGCAACATGCTGCAGATCCATTGTATGAACTAAAAGCAAGGGCACTACCTGAGGAGGAGGCAAGAGTCGCAATATTTGTGGTAGGAGCATAATCCTGTCAATTAAGAAAGTCTCTAAACAGCATCATACTCTGCACGAGAGACCATCTCAAACTGGTCCTCTAAAGAAGTGGTGGCCTGATTGGCCCTTGGAGATCTACCATGTTTGATCCAACAAGTAGCCTAAACATGCCTAACTCTGCCACAAAAGAGCATGTAGTCCTGGGCCTACTAGACTGACCCCATCCACGTCCTCTACAACGAATGGAGGGTGCTCCTCATCCTCCACAACCTCCAAAAGCTACCAAGGCTATCATCTGACTAAGGGTATCAATAGTAGATGGCTTCACTACAATCCTGCTAAGTCGATTGTAAGTATCCTCCAATGAAGGAAGCTCTAAGAGAGCTAAGATCTGAGATCGCGCCCCATCATGCTCTGGTCCAAGATCATCTAAGAATTGGAGTACTGCATACTCCCAGTGATACTCCCTTTGGCTAGCATAGGTACACACAGGATGAGAAGCATTATACGTCTCAAGGAGTCCCTTAAGAGAAGTATAATACTGAGCAAATGATTGTCCCTCCTGTTTAAGGCTTCCTAAATCGTTGTGAATCTGGAACACCTTATTGAAGTTCTTCTCATGGAAATATGTATCATGCAATACATCCCACATCTCTTTGGTCGTCTTATAGTACACAATCCCATCTCCAATCCAAGGTTGTACTGTATTCATAATCCACGAGCACACCGTCGCATTATCCTTCTTCCACGTTACATATTTTCCTGTCATTTGGCAAGCTTAATCTTTAGTAATATATATTCCTTATCATGACATTCCACGATCATGAGGAACGTTTGAGAACATAGTGCATAATTAGTCTCATCAAGCTTGGAGTTAGGCCCAAAAATGGATTTTTATACGTCCCTGCCTCTGTAACAATATCCAAAGACACTTGTTAAGATTATGACGATGCCATCATGCCTTAAGAAGGAGGAGAAACTAGAAATCAGATCTGAATATTTGATTTTAGATCATAGAAATCTCTGAAAATTGAAGTTAAGCCTCTTGATCACAAGATTCAAACACATCACCTGGAAATCAAACCAAGAAGACTCAAAGGAGCCCCTAGAACCAACAGAGGCAGCACTAAGATGAAGGGAAACACCCTAGCATAGCCATCCAGGGACTACTACCCCTCCTCGCCGCTGCTTGAAAAGAACCCTCACAGGCGATCCTTCTACTGCCCAATGAGAGGTCGTTGATGGCCTGCAGGGCCGGTGGAGGACCAATGACGGCCCTAGTGATCAGTGTTGGCCCCTCACGTGCCCACCAGTGACCCTACAGAGGGTCAGCGACGCCGCCTAATGCTGCTAGTAGGGCTGTTGCAACCCCTGCAATAGTCGACAACAGCAACAACTGGCGATGGTGGCAATCTGGCAAGGAGAAAGGGGGATTTGGGTAGTTAGGGTTTCAAAGGCCTACTTGGGTGGGATATCAAGGCCACAATCTAGGACTAATACTCAAATACCAAGTTCAAAATAATGATAAGTCTTATTAAGAAAGAAAAGCCCTACACCGCTTTCTATAATAAGAGGTGTGGATAAATAGCGCTACAAGTTCAAACAAAAATAAAATAATAAAGACGAGTCCTACAACACTAATCAAATTAGGTGTAATTAATTGTCAAATTAAATGTAACTTAACCTTTTAAGTTACAATTAATTTATTCTTCAATCAAGAACCCATCAATATCATTATTGATTTCATCACTCTAACAATGACCCATAAGATAGGTAAAATTTTGATACTTTACTCCCTCAAGTTTTCTAAATACTCGTAAATCATTCACACTTGGAGGAAAATATTATCCCAAGGTCAAATCCCTTTAGACAACTGTTATTCTTCCCTAGATAATATTATTCTCGATATCTCCTTATATCATTGGGACGAGAATGAAGATCAAAACATTTCCCAAAAATCTATCTTCTCTTCATGCCTTAAGTCTGATCAGGACTCTGCGACGACATATGA
This sequence comes from Thalassia testudinum, assembly GCA_037157565.1. NCBI lineage: Eukaryota > Viridiplantae > Streptophyta > Magnoliopsida > Alismatales > Hydrocharitaceae > Thalassia > Thalassia testudinum. The sequence goes on along the minus strand of JAZHRO010000062.1, from coordinate 16,164,115 downwards.
AATTCGTCACTCCCAATATACTCGAAGTAAGCTTATGCCTCCAATTTGTTATATACACCTATGTAACATATTTATGTGATCCCTTTAAGAGATCATGTGTCTCTTGTCTCTTCCCACGTATACCAACTTTCCAATGTCAACACCAAGGTAAGTGCATCAACTTATTGGTCTACCAAATGTATATGTTGTAAACAGAGACATATTCATCTCAGACCTAAAGATACACCTTCTCTATAACAGCATCAGAGGACTTCTACCATCTCATGTTTCATCAGGTTAACTCCTTAATCTAACCTACATGACAAATCTCGAATCTCCATTCAAGAACATTAATTAAGTGATGGCCTCTAAAGAAGTTTGTCATCCCAACTCATATCGAAAACATATGATTAAATCAGATGATCCCTTGATGTGCCATCGGATCCTCTAAATCATTTAAATCTCTAAATCAATACGCATCGGGTTATTCAATCTAGCCAAGTACATAACCCTAATTGTACTAAGGGACCCAAGTCATTTACTGGAAAATAATCAAATTCTTTATTCAAATAAATGTAATCTTATTACAAAAACTCAGATGACTCACTTAAAGCATATAAAATCCAACACATACTCCATCTAAACGGTCCATGATGCTTGGTAAACGTTCTACCAACTCACAAATTGTCCCTTTGAAGTTCTCTCTATCGAAAGCCCAAGCATAAAGGTTAGGGTAGAGATGCTACAATCATATCGAGTTTCTCATCTTCAAATAAAATCCCTCCATGCACTTCATATTCTAGAAACAAATCTTGCATCTGGAATATGTGTTCTTCTAAAGAACTTTCCAAACTCATTTTGGAATTCCAAAGTGCAGAGAAAAATGTGTTCTGAGTGCTCAAGGCATCAAGCCTGAATATAATGTTGTTTGTATACTAACATTTGCCAATATGGTCTGCCAAACCAATCGATAGACGTTTAATGATGCAATGATTCGTAAACACATTATCATCATGACAAGCCTCATTATATTGCTCCATAGCTTGATTTCTTGGGTTCTCAAATGGCCTGGAGCACAACACATAGCCTAAGTTATCTGCCTCAAGTCTATTCGTAACCATTGTGAACCATTCATCATGAAAGAATTTCATCCACTTGTTCAAGTCAAAGGAGTTTTAAAAATCATTACTTCCTGTGTTCTTAGGTAGATAGATTTTAAAAATTCATTTTGTTCCAGAAATTTTAAAATAAATGTCTCCTACCATATCTAATTTGAATGATGTTCCATCTACAACTCTCAAATTAAAAGACATGTCAATCCTAAAGTCTCAAATAAAAGCGAACTCTCTTGTTCGTTGAGAAGGTATAGCTACAGAGGGCTTACATATATAATCTCAACAAGAGAAACACGAACACTTTCCGACTCACAAGTCTAACTTGTGCAGTCGTGTTTTGGCCCTTTGATGTCACCACACCATGCACATCAAACTTCCACTAAGCATGTGTGTGACTACATACATAACCTTTCCAAATGCACCTAACCTGGGGGCTAAAAACTACAAACAGGTTGGTTCGTATACAACCCATCCCTTACGGGAAACAAGGCATTTGCTCCGCATGCATGCTATTAAATGCCCTCTCGGGGGGTAGGGGTGCATACTCATTGGCACAACCCCATAGTTGTCTTCCTTGTGTTAGCGAAGGCCAACGGTTTATCACCACCATGATTCACTTGACGCTTAAGGGATCCAGTTATACTGGTTTGACTACGTCGATTTGAAAAGAGTCAATTTAATCCTATGAAATTACTAATCTCAACCTAATCTAGATTAGAATCACATTCTAATCTTTTCCTATGTATCGTGTTTGAGAATATATCCTCATGCATCCAATCACATACCATTTGTATTCATGCCACAAAATTACATCACATGTAAAAATGGTTCTCAAATTATAGAGATTACATCAAAAATACTCAACCTGCTCACCAACACTCCTTTCGGCATGCCATCATGATCACATCATCCATCCACAATGTTACAACCATCAAAACATTACGGAAAACGACATACAAATACCCATCACATTACATATCAAAAGGATGCAAATGTCCAATTCTCCTATGGTTACTAATTAATCACACAATATGTGATTCATTATTATTAGTAAATCATAATTTGAAATCCAGTTTGGAACAAATGCGAGCATCCTAATATTTTGAAAACATTAATTCCAAAATAATAATCCTATTATAAGTCTGAAATTCATTTTCCAAAAAAATTTCCAGCCTGTTTATGGTTTTAAAATTTCTACACACCTAGATCTACAGGGATTGCATCCCCATAATCAATCCACAGGAACAAGATCAAAACCAAAAATCAAACAAAAAAACACTGAAGAACAAACAGACATTCCGTAATACCCGTATCAGATTTTTCATTAAAGGTCAGATCGAATCGGATTCAATTTTGGGTTAAAAATGCACTTAAAACAAAGTTTCTGATGCTGTTCAGTTAACCAACGACACTTATCGGTCAATTGGCTACAACGCCTATGATTACTGAAGTCATACTACATATGGCTCACCAAATCAAATGTCCAACTATTTGGTCAGATATTTAGTGGTTGAGTCAAACGTCCAATAACAATAAGAAAAACAATATTATCAACAGACGTCTAATTCCCTAATCGGATGTCTAATTTTGCAACATCGGGCATCTGATTCTCTTATCAACCGTCTGGTTTCTTGATATGCAACCCTGTGGACTTGGCATCCAATGTCAAGTGCTTAGGGTTCAGAAGTCAAACATCTAATATGATAATCAAGCATCTGACCAATACTAGACCGAACGTCTGATTGCAACATCAAACATTTGGTTTGACTATCTTGGTGCAATAAAAAACCCTAATCCGAGATTTTTGCAAAACCCAAGATGACCTAGGCTATAATACCACTGTTGGGAAACAATCTCAGACTTACACGACAATCGAGGGGGCATGGGAAGTTTAACAATTTGATTCTCGATTCCCGATTCCTGTAACCTTGCAAAAGCATGAAAACATAGGCCTTTAAAATTTTCACCAAAACGAAACTCAAGTCGATGCACGTAAACCCAGATATCAAAAATCGAGAAACTATAACAGACTATGTAGCCAGAACTACATTGGGAGATACAATATCTCCCAGTTCCAAGATCCCACAAGAGATTTATACTTGTGGGTGGCGTAGCACAACAGCCAACGTGTTGTGCCTCCTCAAATAAGTCCCTCTTAGAGGGACTCCATTCTTCTCAACAAGTGGATGAGACCCTTTAGGCCGAGAAGACTTGATTCTTCCATATGTAACGTGAATTATTCACATCCCACGACCCCTTCGCAGTCCAAGAGGCGACCCTCACCTCGAAACCACCAAGAACTTGGCCTTGTGGATCCGATCCACATAGCCAAGAACAAGCCAGTCGCCTAACCACGTGCGACCAGGAAGAGACTTCAACCCCTCAAGTATTATATCCATGATCCAAGAAGTAGCAAGTCATCCAGGAAGGGTCCTAGACGTCCTACTAGTACATGAATCCAAAGGAGGGCGTCGGCTAGGCTTGGTCTTGGCTGACTCCTTCATTCAAGGAAGGACACCTAGTGCAAGGCATGGCCAATCTGCTTCTTCTCTTTTATGGCTCCAAGAAGAAGAACGAGAAAAGCAAAAGAAGGCTAATGGCTCTTCTTCTTCCATCTAGTGGTGGTTGCACACAAAATTAGAATCAATTAAGGTTTCCCTTTAGGTTGAGGGAGATAATCATAGGGTTCCAAAACTAAACCTAATATGATGGAAATCCTTGGATCTCCATCCAAGGATTAAGATCTAATCCTATTTGATTTTTATAGGATTGACCCATAACAACTTTTGGGATTGTTGAGAATTGGCACAGAAGCGGAGCGTGGAAACTCCCGTACGCGAAAAAAAATAGCCCGTCAGGGTGGCTGTCAACGCGAGGAGCGGGAGAGCAGCATGTGCCTGCACTGTCTTTGGTCTGCAATGGTTCAGACGATCTAATATGGACCAATTTGACCACGATGAACTGGCTATAAGGTGCAGCCGATCCTGTGGACCAAGGGAGGAGCTCTACAGGGGCAAAACCGGTTGGGTCTGCTGGCTGCAGACCGAGTAGTAGGCCAGTCTGCTGTGTTGAGAGAGGAGAGGAGCTTGATTATTGGAAGAATTAATATTATTGCTCAAAGAAATAACTTAGGAAGACTATTTTATAGAGAGGACATATCCCTACATTAGGAACTCACTAAAAATAGCAAATTGAAATCTCTCTAAAATAGGAAAACCTCAACCACTCAATTTTATCGTAAACCAAAACTCCTAAATATAGCAAACTTGCTCCCTAAGGGAGCACCAAAACCAGCCTCCAGCTTTGTATAGCCGACGGCCCCTACTGCCTTTTGCTTCTACCACGTGGCTTGATGTGCCACGTGGCAGTGACCACGTGGCATCTTCTCCACATCTCAATGAGGATGTTTTGATCTAGTATCAAAATATTAATTAATTGCAATCCAACTCTTGGATTTTGTACCTAATAAAATTAGGTGTAATTAATCACCAAATTAAATGTGATTTAATTCCTTAAATCAAATCCATCAATCCAATCAACTAGGAATCCCACCAAAATGATTACCGGTTTCATCACACCACTAATTAAGTGTTTGCTATTAGTAGAATTATGATGCTACGCCTCTCTTAGGTATTCCAAATACCAAGGGGATGTCTTGTGATCAAGTGCATTTGGTTTTGGCAAGACACCCACTCAAGTTCAAAGCATAGCCAAAGGTCTCCCATCCCTGGTCAAAAGCTTATCTTTCCTATTGAGTGTGCAAGAGATGACAGCCAAACATTGTTTGCAAATACAAGACCTACCTTCCCTGACACTTGATCAAGGATGTTCACATTAGTGATCCTGCAAACATTGCAAGATATCCAACAAAAATTCCACCTAACTAGACAATGGGTAGCAATGCTAATGAGTAGTGTATCAATCAGGGTCATTTATGATGCCAACACTAGTAGCACCTCCTTCCCTATGCCACCACTATCGTGCCTCCTTCCATGATGCCATCCACAATTGTGCCTCCTCTCCAAAGCACCCAGTGCCACCAATAACAAATTTTGAAATTATACAATTTTTTCACTACATTTCAAAAGAAAATGGTTCCAAGGTTTAAAGGAGATAGAGGTCCGTCAATAGCTAAGAACTAGACCGTTAAGGTGAAGGCCTTTGAGGCCATTGCATCACCAAGGAGAGTACAGAGTGTCATCTTCCGCCTACTTGTTGGACAACAATGTCCAAGATGGTGGAGGTTAGATTAGTCAATCCATGCATAGCTAAACTCCCAAGAGGGCCTTGTAGCGATTCTTAATAGCCAATTCTTTCTTCTCATTGGACCAAACAAGCTCTCTCTCCATTTCTCTCTCCTTCAACTATCCTTCCCTACTAACAATTGACTTGTACTATCACAACTCTACCACCGAAAATTCCCTAGTCGCTATTGACAGGCCTTTCTTTTGTTCACCAACAACATCACTCATAGCTTTTAAAAAAAAACATCACTCGTGAGCATAAAAACCTTCTAACCAAAAATAAGCATTATAAGTTCCCCACAGGTAGATGAAACTAGAGAAAATCATCAATTCAAGAACAAGTTGCAATACACACCACTTCATGCAAGTTCTGATGCAATTGCTATCCTTACATCTAGATTAGTCACACAAGCAATTTTACAAGCAAAGCATAATTCACTTTCCTCAAATGAAGGAATGAAAATCGACCACATAAAAACCTTATCTAAACCCATTCTACTTGGCCCTTTCAACGGAAAGCTTTTTCCATAAGCATCTATGCAAGTTTCCACCCTCGTAGAAAGATTTTTTTTAAGAAAGGAAAAGGAAGATTACATCATCTAGTAAATTGTATTAAAAATGAAACGAACTTACAAATTGTTTAGCCAAGAACCAGATAAGCAATTAGCCTCTCTAACAACATTCTCTACCCAACATCTCTAGCCTTTGAAGATCTTGTCGTTCCTTTGGTTCCAAATACACCAAATAATAGCAAAAGCCCTGACCCAGCCCATCACGTCTAATATCAAGCCTGCCTCCAAAAAAATTCTAGAAGCTAGTTACATCAGAGGTCTCCACTGTTAACAGGACGAAAAGACACCAGATTTGTCTGGAGAAATCACATTCAAAGAAGAGATGTATATCCTCTTCGGACTACTGGCAGAAAGGGCAAGCTGTGTCAATATCAATCATCCACTTCTTCCTATAGGCTCTTATGACAATACACTCTCTTCTGAGAAGCCATAGAAAAATCTTGATTTTGAGTGGGATCTTGATTTTCCAAAGAAGCTTAGAATCCCCACTAATTTCATTCAATTGAGCACCATCGGAAGTGAGCTTCTTATAGGCTTTTTTCACCAAAAAAATCCCATCCATCCACTAAAAACAGTCCATTTTCCCTGCAGCTGGAGTGAAATCAAAAACGCACTGGAGTAGTTGCTGAAATGTAGCAAACGTTGCTTCAGACAGCCCCTGCAGCAAAAGGATATCCCACACTTTTAGCCAATCATCCCACAAGTCCTTCACCATTGCTTCTTTTTCAACAAAGAGCTAAAAAGCTCTTTGAAAGAGGTCTAAAAATCTACCATTTTCACTCCAATTATCCAACCATAATTTAAATAAAGATCCATCCCCCAATACCAGGGAGAACTTGCACGCACAATCACTAAGGATCAATTGAACAGAATGCCAAAACGATGAAGCCCCTCTCATAGAAGCCACTCTGTGTCATGTCCATACAAACACCATAAGAATCTCTCAAAATCACGGTGACCATAGATCTCTCATCCGAGACCACTCTGACCACCCATTTCATCAAGAGCACCTTGTTAAAGGAGTACAAGCGCCAAACACCCAAACCACCTTCACTCTTGGGTTTGCAAACCTCATCCCAAGGCACCAATCAAGCAAATCTTCCAACCAAATCCAAACCCTTCCAAAAGAATATTTTCCCTATCAAATCAAGCTTCTTGAAAATCTTCTTAGGCGACTGGAAAACTAACAAGAAGAAAATTGAAATGGAGGATAAAACAAATTTAAGTAGAACCAACCTCCCTCCTCTAGAGAGTGACTTTCCACTCCAACAAGATAGCCTATTTGCGACTCGCTCAACCATAGAATTCCAATCAGAAGCTACCAACTTCTTACCTCTCAATGGAAGACCATGATATTTAATGGCCAAACGCAAAATGGGGTTCTCCAAGACATTAGAAATTCCTTCCTCGGCTCCTCGCATAGTAAATGGAACAAATATAGATTTACTCCTCTTAATCTTTAAATCAGACATTGCTGCAAATATCCTCACCAATGAGGAGACATAAGCTCCCGTCGTTCTTCCCCCTTCGATGAAAAAGGTTGTATCATCCGCATATTGTAATATAGGAGTAACAAAAGAACCATCCCCTTGAGTAGTGAAGCCAAAAAAAATATGTCCTCTGCTAGCCTTGAAAGCTAAATACGCAAGAGTATCCACAGCTATATCAAATAACATTGGTGCCAATAGACAACCCTGCCTCACTCCCCATTGTGGTTGTATCCACGAACCATTGGAATGTCCATTAACCAAAATAGAAAAAAAGGAAGTAGAGACAAATCTCTTCATCAATTTTATCCACTGATCCGAGAAACCTCTTCTCCTGAGAATATCCTAAAGATAATTCCACGACACCTAAACATAGGCTTTTGAAAAGTCAACTTTCCAAATAAAAGTAGAGGTACCTCTCCTCTTCCATGCAGCCACCATCTCCTCAGCCATCACAAAAGAATCCAGCAAAGATCTTCCTTTTATAAAAGATGACTGGACCGGCGATATAATATCAAGCAAGACGCTCCCCAGCTGATTTGCTAAAATCTTTGCAACCAATAAATAAACGGAGTTAGATAAAGCAATGGGTCTAAACTCCTCAAGTTTATCTGCCCCAGGCTTTTTTGGCAAATCGATTCAACCTCTCAAGGCCTTCGTTACCCCTAGAAAATTCCCTAATCATGGCCATCACGTCAAGGCCAACTAGATCCCACAACTCCTAAAAATAATCTGCAACCCATTAAGACCAGGTGAACCCTCCGCCTTCAAACCACACAGAGCTCTCGTGACCTCCTCATCCACTTTAGCAAGAAGCAACCCCTTCATCTCATCATTTACCTAGTCCAAATCCAAATCACCCAATTGCCAATCACCCACTAGTTGTCTTCAAGTGAACTCATGAAAATAAGATCAGAAAGCATCACAAATCCGATTCCTCTGATTCAAGATCCCATCCCCAACCTTCAAAGTGTTGATCATATTGGGTCTCCTAGCATTGGCTACCAGGTGAAAATATCTCGTGTTGGCATCACCTTCTTTCAACCAGAGTTTTCTTGACCTTTGACTTCAATCCATCTCCTATTTATGATCCTCCTCCAGTATGACCCCCCTACATTTGTCTTTATTCCTTACAATCCTCATCAGATAGCGGCGAAACCTCCTCCTTCCTATCAAGATCAAAAATTTTCAGAAGGGCTTCATTCCTCTTCTCCCTACATGATCGCAAATAACATTTAAACTCCATCATTATCTCTCTAATAGTGTGAATCTTATAAGCACGAGTCCGGACTGCAAAAGTTGAACACGGCATGGTGGTCCATCTCTCTTGAATCAACTCCCTAAATCCAGGCTCTTTAACCCAGGATTTATGAAATTTGAAATACATAGAAAAATTCACATCTTCATTACTACGCCACAAAAGAGGGGTATGGTCCCCAAAAGGCCTATCACATACCACCACATTTGCACCATGAAAAGACTCGGCCATTACAACATTACAAAGAAATTTGTCAATACAAGATGCCGCTCCGCTGCCATTTCTCCAAGTGTAACAGGCCCCCAAAATAGGTAAATCCGTAAGCTCAAGATCATGTAAAGTTTATTGAAACTAAGGAGTGGATCTATTACATCTACCATCTAGTCTATCATCAGAGTACAAAGTTGTGTTAAAATCGCCTCTTATAATCCTATTAACCATGGCATCCCATCAACCAAAATTGAAGCCTAACCAATCTCCTAAAACTACGACCTGGATGTATCATCACAAGGACCATACATTAAAGCGACCGAGAAAGAACTACCATCCATCTTCCATGTGAAAATTGCAGTCACCATCTTACCAGCCAATTGTGATGAACAAAGTTCAAAGATGTCATTATGCCACATCAAAATTATACCACTAGACCTCCCTTCTGCCTTCACCTGAAGGCAATCTATAGATCGGTCCCCGCAAAGACTTCTCTTCATCTGAGGCGACAACGTGTCCAAATGAGTTTCCTGAAGACAAGCAATGTCATCCCTCCATTCTGTAAGGTATCTCCTCAAAATTGATCGATGCCCATCATCACGAAGACCCCGAACATTCCACAAGAGCACTTTAACCATTGAGAGTTGTCTTCACCCCCCTTTATGAACTCTCCTAGCACCAATCACACATGCTACACGGTCATCCATGTCCTCCCCCACCACACAAACAGGGTCCTTCCTAGCAGAAGCCTTCTTTGTAGGCCTCTTGCGTTTGTAACAAGCACTTAGTATTAACTTGTGTTTCTGTGAAAGGACCTTAGTAGGCCTTGACGACCTGCTCGAGGAAGTTCTGTGCAACATGCTTTCCCCTCTGTTAATGGACATTTCTGCCTTTTAAACATTTCCATCAACATCAGATGCTGCATCTTCTAACCCAACAATCTACCATTGACAATCTCCCATCATTTCCTCCACGCTGAGCCTGTTATAATCAACTCCACAAAAATCTCCATACCCAGAATTACAAAAAATGGAGCCAAATAAAAGGGGAGTTTGCTCCTCCTGTAAGCCATTAAAAGCAACAGCAGCCAACGAACCATCCGGGGAAAAAGAATTTACAGCCAATGGACAACAGTGCACATTAGAATCTAACTCACCATGCCCAGACCCTGAATTGGGTCCGGCAGCCACCTGTGGATCACCACATGCACACTCAGGAGTAGCCAACCCCTCCCCGTAATTCACTGCAACCTTTGTACACACTGCAGCAGTCTCCACATTGCCACCATTCATAGCTTGGTGTACCGCAAGACCCATCTCCTTGATAAGAACATCTACAGCAGCAGAGGAGGCGTCGCCATGTTCTAAATGTAATGAATGAATTGATTGTTGCCTAAAAGATCCAACTCACCAAATTTCAATCTGTAAACGGATCCGAAGGCCACCTGTTTAGAGCAGAGCAGGGAATATTCTCCACCACCTCAGCTTCCAAAATCCAAAAGAGGAAAGCCGCTCACCCCATAGTCAGGGAGACCAGAATGGAAACTGTCGGACTTTGCTCCATCTGTCCCTTGCCGTTTCGAATTTCACACACTGTCAGCAGCACTCATCAGTGCTCTGTTGGCCGAATCTGTCGCCAAAGCAAAGGTGGCGATCTGACCACCACCGCCCTGTATCGGAGGGACAACCCCACTGCTCCCTGTCCTACCAAAAACTACTATCTATGCATACGACAACTTCAAATGTGCCTCTATCTTCACCTCTTCGAAAGAAACTACACACATGCAACCACCAAAGTGCAAAAACTCTTTGTTCAGAAGAGCTTTTCCCACCAAAAGCTCTCCTTAAATGGTCACCGACATAGCATCAACTTCCTACAATCCAACTCCAAAACACCTCCACACGCAAACCAAAAGGAGAACAAATAGAAACAACAGTCTCCATCGTTCTAAATCTAACCGGAATACCAAAAATTTGAAAGCATATAATAGGACATAAAGGAATCCGCTTTTTAGTAGCCCCCTCATAGATACTCAGGGAAGACCATCAAACACAAAGGCCGTCAAAATGCATCTCCTTAAATTTAAGACAATCAACATTGGCATCGCTCAACCGAAAAACCACCACCTTCTCTAATAAGATCGCAACCTTCCAAACTGACGACAATAAACTCAAACGAGATAAGAAAGATCTAACCTCTTCAATCTTGGCCACCCTACGTACGAAAATCCCTACCAAAGAACGTTCCAACATGGAATCCAAATCCTTCGTCTCTTGCAACCAAGGAAGATCCACTCCCAAGATCGGAGCTCACACGGGGGAGGAGGAAGATTGCATGCCCCACCAAAAGCCTCACGAAGATTCAGCTAGGGACAAGATCTCCTACAATGGCCACAACCTCGACAGAGAAGGAAAACCACCAGATCCCAACAATCCCTTCTCCCAACGGCCCTTCCCATGACACTTGAAAGCAATCACCTCACATAGACGACGAGAGCAGGAATCACCCTCATTGCCCCTCCCTCTCCCTTTCATCATTGCCTCCACGCTCATGGAAAGATGAAACATGGACAAGAAGAAGATTAAGAAGGTTGTCAAGTAGACTTCAAATTTGGATGAGCGTCTTCCCCCACGAGGAAGACAAGAACTTTAATTCTCCATCCTTTCTCCAACTTCTCCTCAATCATCAAAGTCCAATCAAATGGGGCCGCAAAGCACCTTCAGCTGTTCACCATTTGCTTTTAACACCACTAATAGTATGAAGCTTCTGCCCTTATCAGCCCATAAAACTTGCATCACATTGCTACGCTATAGTTAGGTCATACCGATACTGGAATCAAGCAAAGAACGGAATGGCTGTGCAATGCAAAAATAAGTAACATAGTCTCTTCCAGCAATTGAAGGGAATGACTAAAAGGTTTCACCACTCTTTCGTAGCATCTCATGCAATCTATAAGCATTACCATGGAAATTTATGTGTAAAGCTTCAGTCACCGACATCAAATAAAAGAATGTGCAAGGAAAAGGGGTCACATTATTCAGATTAGTGTGTATCACTTGCTTGAAAAGCGGCACATCCGAGTTTAGTTCAAGTGAATTCATTCGAGAGGACAGATGCTCAGATTCAAACCATAGAAGGAACATCGGGGTGAAAACCAGAGATTTAATTGTGAATGTTTTTGGATATGGTAAGTTACGCATTCGGTCATGAATGTTTATTCAAGTCTCTGTGTGTGTGTCGTCTAACATTCATATTGTCCTCTGATATAATCTAACTTCAGAAAAAAGAAAAAGAAAAAAAAAAGAAAGAAAAGAATTCTTTTGATTCAACTGTCTCATCCATTTCTCAACTCGGCTTATAGCACTAGCGCCATGATGTTGTCGGCAAAATAAGAAATAGGCGGAGTTGGCTTCTATGCAATAAAACTTTCGTTTGTCACCAACAGCTATAGCCATAAGAAGAAGTAAAAGTAATAGAATATTATGCAGCCATCAAGAGAAAGATGACAAAAGAATAAAGACTCGGAATAGAAGTGGAGGAGGAGGATGGGGGAAGAATGGCTAATGCTTACTGTTGCAGGAGACGGGATTGTGGGGAGCGGAGGGGAAAGACCACTTGGTGGTCATGAACTCGTGGGATGTGAATAGGGATCTGATGGGTTCGTTGTTGGGGCCCGAATCACCCAACCCATGAAGCCACAGAACAAAGCTACGAGAAGCGGCCATTGCACGATGCTGCTGCTGCCGATGATGATGATGAGGGTGGTGAAGCTGTCTCAAGGAGGAGAGCGACAGGAACGCCAACAGCAGAAATGTGGCGACCGCGGCGGCAAGGGTTACGGTTTCGCCCGTGATAGGCGCTGCTGGTCTTAACCGCATAAACAATCCAAAACCCGGGCCCCGCCAGTGGGAGCTCCGGAGCCTCATCACGAGAACCTGAAAAAGAACACTATAAAAAATATACGTATTTTAACCATTTAAATCGTTGGGATCAATTATTCCTAGACGGGCACGTGCGGACGTGAAGGAAGAGTAACGGGATATATTAGTGAACAAAACCTATCATTCTCATTGAAGGAAAAAAATAATAAAAAAAATAAGAGAAACAACATCCACACTAATGATATAATAATATACCCTTTTAATCAAGTCAATTAACTTCTTTTATATCCATGTCACTGTTATAGTAACTAATTTATCTTTATTTCATATGCATTACAAATTTAAAAGGTAAAAGTAACTTGTCGAGATCGAACAAAAACTTTAATTTGAAAATAATAAAACTCTATGATAGGATGTGTAATGAACTGGTTCTCGAATCCCTACGAGATACGAGAATCGGACCGACTCGACTGATCCCAAGATCCAGTCATCCAATGAGAAAGTAACCAAAAGAGCAGTAAAATAAACCACATTCACCATATATATAACTAGCAGTAACAAAATACAGCAGTAAAGAAAGAAATACTACAGTATACCCCACCACAATAGTAGAGAATTAAACATATACATAAACATGAAGCTTACAATGAAAAGAGTACAGGGGTAATAGAAACTACTCACAACAACAGCAAGAAAAGTACAGTGGGTACTACAAGTAACATTACTGGGCTCTACTAGGCCCAGCGCCCTCTACAGCCGCCGACTCTGGCTGCTCAACACCTAGTCCTGAAAAGGTAACAAAGGTGACACGTCAGCGAAACGCTGAGTCGAGTGGCAACTACAAGCTAAGAAGCAGTAAGGTGGACAGTAGCTGTTATATTTTTTATTTCTTTCTTTATATTTTTCCCTTTATTCACTATTGATTTATTTCTCAGATCATTCTCTTGATCTTGAATGTTCCTCGTGGGAACGATCTTGATTGTAGTCTTTTCCGAAAAGTAGAAGTAACATGTAGTGCTCTCCTAGCCGAGAGAGTCCCCCGTGGTGGTCCTACCCTTAGTCAACCACCCCAAGGTCGCTGACAGACGTAACGGTGACTACGGCACGCGCGATAAACGCACGGGTAGCTACCCCGCACTAGCACGCGGTCAATCGTTTCCGTTAACGGGTGCGCCCAAAGCACAGCACGGAACCAGTATAGGGCAGAGCCCTCTCAGTAACAGGGGTCCAGCCCCTCCACAGTAACCAAACAAGGGTCTTGCCCCTCCACAGTCCGCGCACCCTCGCCTGACTACCCTGGTTTGCCCAGTGGGCTTAACAAGTCGATGTAGGAGGGCTAGCATAACCCCCGGGCCCGTGGGGTAGCTAGTGCTCTCCCTACACTAGTAGCTCTCCTCAGTACTGTGTACACGAGGGCCAAAAGTCGGTACAAAGTAGCCAGACCTAACCCCGGGTCCCTAGGGCAGCTAGCTCCGCTCTGCACTAAACAGGGGGACAGTTGCTCTCCTTGGTACTCCGTACTCAAGGGCCAGCTCACTTCCCCAATTTTATTACATTCACTTTCCAAGAGTTCTATTCTCAATTCCCCGTAGGGTTCATGCTCTTTTAACTCAGCCAATTTAGGTTTCACCGTTCCAGCTTTATATCCATATAACCCATGTTCTCAACCGTAATTATTCATTCAGAAACAGGCAGCTGTTAACCAATTTACAGGCAGTTATCGTTTCCTTTCTACTTTTCCAAGACTGCAATGTTTATATATTCAACTAGTTTTCCAATCCTAGGATTCATGTCATACCCTAAGATCTATCATTCAATCTAGTTTTCCAGTCTTAGGATTCATGCAATACCCTAGGATCTATCATTCAATCTAATTTTTCAGCCCTAGGGTTCATGCAATGCCTTAGACTCTATTAATTATTTCACAATTACATAATTTTTTTTATAAATAATTGAAAAGGCCACTCTACCCATAAAATCGGGAGTATTGGGGACGTGATCGGTAATCCCACGTGCCTCCACAACCCCAGAGCCACAACGAAACGGGGTCCTAACACAAGAATCAACACAATAAGTTACTCATAACAGTATACAATTACTGTAAACAGGTAGAGGAAATAAATCTGGGAAGAACGAAACTTGAAACGCAGAAAACAGACTCCGAACGGACCCTAAACGGGTCAAAAACGACGAGTCTGCCCAAAATTAGACGTCTGGAACTTCTTTCAGACGTCTTAAAAGGTCGCTCAGGTCATACCTTGGTCTGCGCAGTCCTTCAGACGTCCAGAAGCTCGCTGGACCGTCTGGACTTAGTTTCCAGACGTCCGATTGCCACCCCGGACGTCTGGAGGCCCTGTCCGTCGTCCGGTGTTGTGCCCAGACGTCTAATCTGTGTGGGATGGCGAGCCCTCACGCCCTCCTGAACAAATCCTGCACACACACACCCGCTCTCATCACGAAGAGGTGCAGAAGAACTCGGCGGAAACGGCTGCATGGCCGTACACGCAGAAAAAGGAGAAGATAAGAAATATTGTACATGTCAGACGTCTAGACCTTCCTCCAGACGTCTTCTACGTCGTATGGACGTAAGTCCAGATGTCTGATTCTAGGAAATCTTCCCAGAATCAGGACCCTTTTCGCTTTCCGCCCACAACGCTGCGTCCGCCTGCTGCCTGAGCTGCAGCAGCTCCGCGGCTCCACACACTCGCTGCTCTCCCACCGGTCGGCTCTAGCTACCCCGACAAGCTCGCACCCTCACGGTCAAGCTTCTTCTTCTCGCAACAACTTCTCCCCACACGCCCGCAGCAGTCACTGCTGCCGCTCTAGCTCACTCGCTCTCTTACTGACAGGGAGAAGGAGAAGAAGAAGGCGGTGGAGTGAGGGTGAGGGAGAGGCGCTATTTGAAGGCAGCGTGGGGAGAGAGAGAAAGAGGAAGGCTGTGTCTGCAGGGAGGGAGAGGAAAGAGAAGGAGGGCGGCGGGTTCAGTCTGCGCGCGCATGCATGCAGACGCGAAGCCGTACGCCGAAAAAATTTAATACCAGACGTCTGGGCCACTTCCCAGAAGTCTTAAACAATGCCTGATGCCCTGTTCGTAACAGGATGGCATGATAAGAAAAGAAGCATCGCAACCTAAATTCATATTTTCCAAAAAAAAAAATTGTTATCCAGTGTAGATTGTTAAGGCAAATAATACTACTATGGGCTTATGTATTATAAGGCCATAACATTAGTCTTGTTTTATTCCAAATGTGGATGATATTCATATGTCAAGTTAATAAGTAATCATCCATCTTGCTAAAAAAAAAAAAACCCATAAAACCAATATGGAAACGACATTTGATTTTTGATTTTGTATATATTTATGGCATGGGATCACTTCCTTCATGATCTCCAGTTACCATGATTGCTGAAATTATCATAATAGTTATAAATGAATTGAGTGGCAAATTTGTAAATGGTGTGTGTGGTAGTCTTGTAATTACTAAAAATATTCCTTTCCCTTTGTACCTTGTGGTCATTATGGTGGCTTGACATTCTATTATACTTTTCTATAAAAGGCATATAATGAGGAGTGTTTCGTTGAGCTACTCCATCCAAATCTTACTATCCTCAAATTAATGTGTGACATGGTATTTAAGCCATCATTCTCTAAGGTAAAGAACAAGCTCTATCGATGGCGTCTCCTAAATGACTGAGCACTATATTCTTCAAGGTGACTCCAACTACCTCAATACCTTCAAATATCCACAAAATTGGTCTCAATCAAGCTAACAAGCACCAATTTTTCTTTGTGGTGAGCACAACTGCTATCTTTCCTTTATGCCCATCACTTACATAGCTTGATTGGTGACAATAGTGAAACACCTGAATGTGCTAAAGATGCTTCAGGAGTACTCATTCAAAATGATGAGTACGTTGCCTAGAAAAGGACCAACTTGTCATGTGTTGGATCCTTGCCTCCACCAATGAAGAAAAAATTCTCAGATAACTCATTTTAATTTAGCTCATAAGGTATGGATTTATATTACAAGACTTTTTACCACCAAATCTCGCAATCTTGTATTTTATTGCAAGTCTGAATTGATTAATCTGAAGAAGGAAACTTGTTGATCACTAAATATCCTACTAAAGCCAAAACTATTGTTGTAAATTTGGTTCATGCTTCTTGAAAGCTTATAAATAACAATGAATTGTGGCTTACTGTCACGGTCCAAAATCACATGCCCCAAACAAACGTCAAATTACCGGAGGTGACAAGATTAGGTGCTAGTTTATTTAAATAGGTTGCTTAAATCACATAGTCGAGCTACAACAAAAGGGTTTCATTGATCAACTAAATGGAAATACATAGCTAATAATGGCACATAGATAATAAATTCAGAACATGATTTGAACCTCAAATAACAAGCTAGCATATAATTACAACAGTCTTACAAAAATAATGATTACCTACTATGTGTTGCCTTGAAGTCCTACACTGGCGACTGGTTTCATGAGTATTTCTCACTCGGCTCGGCAACCCCTAAAAGTAGGTCACAAAATAGGGATGAGCCTCGTCCCAGTAAGGACAAGCAAACTACCGTTTCCAATAAATACAGGATAGTGCATTGTTTCGCTAGCTGGCTAGATCCCTAGCTCATCCCAACCTCAAGTTTCATTTCCAAACCTAGTTTAGTTTCACCAACTCCCATTGACTCAATCTCATAAATCAATTCCATTGATTAATGCTAACTATTTAGCCCACTCCCATTTTCATCAGCCAGTGATTCACTCACTCGCCACTCAAGTTCTTAGAGTGGATAATCAACCCTTACTATTGAAGGAGATAGAGATGTACTCTTTTTATTAGTCCACTTGTACAATTAACCCTCCATGGCCTTCGAAGAGGTTAAAAGCACTCATGCCCTTCAGACAAGGATGCCCACTTTAGGTTTTGAAATGTTGACCACCCTCAAGATCCCTAGAAATCTTTTCCACATAGGATTCCTCTAGTACTGGTTCAATTGATCCAAAGAAAATGACACTCTGCTTAACTCTTAAGATCCCTAGATATCTAGCCTTACGATTTTCGGTATTCAAGGTCCCTAGAAGACTATTCCACTCAGAATCCTTGCAATTTCCGACACTTGACATCCTTGGAATACTATTCCACTCAAGATCCTTGCAACTTCTGACACTCGAGATCCCTGGAAGCTATTCCATTCAAGATGCTTACAATTGTGACCCTCAAGATCCCTAAAAAGCTATTCCATTCAGGGTCCTTGTGATTCTAGCCCTTGAGATTCTTGGAAACTATATAATTCTAGATCTTTGGAGTATTTGTTGTGTTCAAGATCCCTGGAAAATAATTCCACTCGAGATCCGTAGCAATACACCTATAACCAGAAACTATCTAGTTTCGGGTCCAAATCTTAGGTAAAATCCCATTTACTGTCATTTCCTTGGGACTATCCAAGCTCCCCTGTGGATCCACTGTCCACCACGTCCAAGTTGTCTCCTACACAACTCCTTAGCATTTATTTAGGCAATTCCCACTCATTCTTGGTTATTGACCACTTAATAATCTCCTCTGTACTTAGACCCAAAGTAGATGAGCCCAAGTGTGATATCTGAAATTACACTAAAGGGAGAATGAATAGTGAAATTGAAATATAATATGCAAATAAAATTCAATCACACAAAAAACACAAAGGTTTTTAAGTGGAAAACCAAACTGGGAGAAAACTGCCACCTAAGTCAACCTTGACTTAGGATTTACGATTACTACGTGATCAATCCACTAACCACACCACTTAAGAACGAGGGTGGTGTACCTCAATGCAAAACCCACATTCGATCCCTAAACAAAGGTTTCTCTATTCATAAGGAAGAGATAAGGATTCGATAGGCCGAACACCCAAATTACAAGAAACAAGAAAATAAAGGAAAGATAAATAACACCCTATAGAGCACCCCAAATAGATAAAAATGGTCCAGATACTATGGGTGAATAGAAGACTCCCTGATAGCAATAGTGATAGCAAAATGGTGAGGGAGTCGAAGTGATTACCCTAATATCAGACTGCACAACAGTAGGGCAAGAGAGTATGTGAGTAGAGCTATGTGGCTTGAAATTTCTCTAATTGTTGTACCTTGCCTAAGGAGGGTTAAGGGGTATATATAGGCCTCAAAGGAACCTTCAAGAAGGCTTGGGAGGCTCCCCCTAACCGTTTGAGGTATATCCCAATTGATTTGGTAGAAATCCAAATCAAATCAGGCAATTATTGTTTCTAATAGCAGAATTAGATGTCTAAAATATGGGTCAAGCATCTTATCAAATGTCTAATGGAAATGCTGGACGACTAGAAGAAAGGATCAATGTTATTGGATTTAATTGGATCTAAACAGTGTACTTGTCACTAAGGGTCAGATATCTGATAACCTATTTTAGGACTTCTGATGGAATTTTTGGATGTCTAAAACGTGCGAGTTTATCCATGAATTGGATCAAATCCAAACAGGGATCTAGTGTATAATAGTTTGACGTTTTATTTGACGACTGGCCTTTTTACTAGACATCCGATGGTCATAATGACCTCGGACTTTAGAATTCTTGCGAATCCAGGAATTAAGATTATCTCTGACAAATCTTTGTTTAAGTTAAATTTAGTCTAATGTTCCAATATTGGACGTCTGGAAAAATGTCCAGATGTCTAAAAATAATATTAAAAAATTTCTAAGTATGATTGCAAAGATTTTATTATGATTAAGACGAATATAGGCTCAACTGTCAAGTATTCAGATGACTGAAAGTGTGATCAAATGTCCAGAGAGGCCTATGGACGTCTAGAATTGAGTCTGGTCGTTTGAATCTAAGTGTTTAGATCCCTGAGGGAGTGTATATGGTAATTGGTCATCTGATCTAGATATCAGATGACTTAACTTTCTATATCAAACATCTGGGGACACAAGAAGGTGCCTGATACTAAGGTATATGTTAGTTTTAAATTTGGATTTTGTTTCTAAGTTTTGCTTAAGTGTTGTGAGCCTAAGTCTAGAATTCCTATATCTAGATGGGAGCACTTTACAACTCATCTAGACTCAACAAATATAAAATTACAACTCTTTATATAAATATATACAATTGCATCTAAGACCTAGACAAAAGATATCTTTATCCTTTGATCTTCCTTTTGAGATGGTGAGATGAAAGGTAATGAGACTTGCAATTGAGTTATGAAAATGACAGAAATAATGGTTCGATTGATTTTATTTGCCTTTCCATTATTTTATAAAATCATCAAAATATACATTAGGAGAGGTTGAACTAACGACGTCCCCCTTTTTGATGATTTTCTATCCTTAGGATTCATTTCCTCCCCCTTATTAATGCACTAGAAGCACTATTTATTTAGGTTTAGATGAAATCGAGTGTTTTGCGAAAAATCGACTATTATGAAGCATAAGTAAATTTTGTGAAATGATGTTTTTAACATAAGTCAATTTGTTTGGCTATCTTGAGTTTTTCTTCCCCTTTTTTAACATCATCACAATTTATATTGACAGGTTGAACTAATTAATGGAAAATGAGAAGCATTATTTAGGAGGAATAAACTAAATATGAAGGAAGAAAGCATAATAGATATCATGGCATATGAAGCATCTTTCTAGAATAGGCATCATAAAAAAGCATGATATATATATAAGTGATGAAATAAAATGATAACATTAAGGGTGAAATGTATGTGCCCTAATCAGCTTCTAGCATTGTTCCCATCTAAGTATATAATACAAAGTCGAAGCCCCTTAATACAGAACATAAACAAAGAAAAGGAAAAATAGCCATAGATCCAACATCTAAAAAAAAGGAAAAAGATAAACAAAGAGAAAAATTCGGCAAGAGCTGCTACTCCTGGTGATCCTGGCAGTGGCGGCGAGGAGGCCCTAACCCATCTGCAAGTTGTGGATGTCCTCCCTCATTTCATTCATATCCGAGTGCATGTGGTCCAGATACGAATAAATGTCTCTAGTACAGTACATGAGGAGGGAGATGTCGTCAGTGTTGGTGCACTTGTTGGGGTCCCAAGCCTCATCGAAGTTAGTGTGTAGAGCCTCAATCTGAAGGGGTCTCTGTGCATAGAGATTTGGTTGAGGTGAAAATTCTTCTTCTTCGACTTCTTGGTTAACGTTTTTGGAGAAGATTTTCATTTTGGCGGTGGTAGCCCAATTATAGGGCTCCACCTTCTTGTCAGTAGCTTAGTCATGAATGGGAATCTTGTAATTACCAAAGATCCTAGATAAGAGAGAGCCAAAGGGAAGTATGACTGAATGGTCCTCATTCATGACTCAAACTATGAGGCGATAATAATTGAACGGGATGTGGTGGATGGCCACAAATACAAGCACCTTCTGTTGGTAGGATATGTAATCAAAACCTCTTGACTTATTAAGGAGGTCCCATCCAAAGATGCAAGAAAGAAGACGGGGGAGAGGCTTGAGATTTTTGCATGGGAGGGTACCAAGATTTGGTTCATATTTTTTTGGGAGAACCAATTCTTGGTTGATAATCTCATAGCCATACTTCCAGAGGATATCGTCATAATCATTTCTGGTATTGGGAATGCCAAGGAGTTTGGAGATATAATTGGTGGTAATGGTGATACGGGTGCCTAAGATGGTGGAATATAGCTTAAGATGATCGAAGCTGTAGTCCTCTATCATGTTGGCATAAAAGAGGCAGACGAGGTCGAGAAATATATTAAGACATCCAAATCCAGAATGAAATTTGCGGTCAAAGTACTTAAATAGATGAAGGGTTTTAACATGTTTGCATACGTTTAGGTGGGAAAAGTTGGTCAACACAATAGAAAGAGGGGGTTTGACCCTAGCATTGGCAAGCCTATGGAATCGAGCCCGAGCATTTTCTCGCCTAAGTTGATCTGCCAAATATGCAGCTTGGGAACGAGAGGAGGAGGACCCCTCGGTGATTTTTCTACATGGAGGCATTTTTGGCTAGGTTGGGTAGGTTTTGTGTAATATGGGTGTTGAAACGAAGGACTACTCTATCGGATTTGGTTTTGAAAACCTGTCGTTGTAGTTTGAATAGTGAAGAACTCGGGTTCAACAAATAAAATTTATACTGAAATAGAAATCCCGAGTTGAACTCAGGAAGGCTACGTTGATCAAAATTCGCAATTATATTTTTTTATTTTTGTTTAAAGAGCGGAGTAATTACAATGCAATGGAATCAAAATAAACAATCAGAGAAAGAGAGAGAGAGAGAACATCCACTTGAAGTTGTAAAATGTTTATACATCTAAGAAAGCGAGAAATTACACTAGAAAGCAAGAAAACTATTACAACTCGAAAGCAGGAAAATTCTACTCTAGAAAGCTGGAAAAATGAATGGGAGAGAGAAGTTATCCTCCTCGACGATCGCTTGGAGGATGAGCCAGATGAGACAACGCCTGGAAGATGAGGAGCAGAGCAGGAAGAAGGAGGTCAAAGCAGGAGGAATGGGAACGAGGCAGCACATCATCGTCGTCGCGGGATCTGCTTCCAGAATGGGGACGAAAATTTGATTTTATCTCTTGAGGAGCATCCCAGGTGTGGGACAAGCTTCTCTTGAGCTTTGGAGAGGGAGAGGAGAGAATGAAGGGACGAGAAATTCGTATGGAGGGGGTCTCCTTTTATAGTTGCAAGGAGTGGGGGCATCTTGACCTTTAGTGACGGATAAATCTGTCACTAAAAGCCTGGACGTGGCCTTCGTGTGCGTGCGCTGTGCACCTCCTCGCCTCCGCATCGTGCAACGCACACGCACGTCCACATGCTTACAGCCATCCGATCAAGAGATCGGATGGCTTAAACAATTCCCGCCTGCGCCATGTGCCCACGTGCGATCACGCGTCAGCATCGCGTGTTTGATCGCGCATGGGCACTATTGCTCGCGCAGCGCTGCACGATCTTCATCGCACGGCTCTGCTCGCTTGCTCTCCAATTTGAGGAGCCTGCAGCTTCGAACGCGCGCCTTGAGTCTTGCATAGCGCACTCGACCAACGCAATACGGGCACTTTTGTGTCGCATGCTTGTTTTGTGCATGAGAGCCTGCAACCATTGGATGAGCATCCAACGATGGAGAAGCGTCGATCAGATGAAGAGGAAAGGCTGAGGGGGGTCCTTGGGGCCGGTTGGGCGGCTGAGATGGCACCACGTGGCGCCATCTTAGCCGTCCATGTTCTGAGTATTGTGGATGGTGCCACGGGTGTCGGATTGGATCGATTTTCGCGCCGTTAGGTTGCGATCGTCAATCTGAATCCATCCGTGTGTCAGATTTGTCGTCTGAGGTGTGGATTAACACCATCTTGGACCGTGATCTTTAGGATTCCTCAGTCTCTATCTGGTACTACGGATGTCCGATTAGGGCAATCTAGGAGTCGTTGAACTCCAATCGTCGCCCTGATCAGATCTGTACGGTTGGATCTTTGATCCGATGCCCTGATAAAAAGCCGCCCTATCCCTGACCATAGAAAGGAGACAATTACTGTACAATTTATACACTTTGATCTAAATGCATGATTATGCATGTTATGCACTATTTACAATGTATGATACTAATGTGATACTAAGAACATGCATTAATAGACATTTTAGGTTAATCAGATGTATGCACATCACATTCCCATGCCTATCTTTTGCTAGTCCCTAGCAAAAACTACATGCTATTTATAAAAGACTTAGGTTGGATTACTTGGGCATAAGTTATTTTCAACATTAAGAAATTTTTTTACTCAGGATCTGAACTTTGAAAGACACAACAATGCCTGGGTATCTGCCAAAATGCAGACCGCTTCAAGCCCTCGCCTTATTCAAAGAAAATTTTCTTTTTCTCTTTTTCTTCTTTTCTAATTTTTTTGGATTTTTGAGTTTAGGGTTAAAGAGTGCCTTTCTACGGCCATTCAACTCACCTAAGATTTGATGAGAACCGTAAGTTCTAAGCATCTTATTGTGAATGTAATAGACTCGTTGATCGGCAATTAGAACGGACTTCGGGTTTCTACGCCTTTAGGTGACCTTAAAAAGAGAGTTCTGCCTAAAGATGTATCTTTACGACCGATAGCTTTCTCCCTACTTTGATTTTTATGGGGTCAACATAAGGGTGAATCCAGTGTATATCTCCCTGATTTATTCTACTTCTCCGCTTCTTCCTAAGTGTTTTGGGAATTTTTAGTGCATTTCTTGAGCTGGGTTCTGGACAACCGGTCGATGAGCTATTACCACCGACAACTTGTCAGCCACACTCGTGCGGCGGAGTGTGGCTTATTTCTTTTTTTTTCTTTTCTCCCTTTCTTTTTCTTTTCTTTTTGACTTTCTTTTCCTTTTCTTTTTTTTTTAAGTAGGTGGCTTCCCTGGTCTAAGATTTACCTGAAGGCAAGAAGAAGAGAATGGTCCAGTGACTGGGCTCTGGACAACCTACCTATGGGCTGTTACCCACGATAACTTGCCAGCCATATCACCCTAGAAGGTTCATTAGTTACCCAATTTTCGTTAAAATCGCCGATCAACAAGTCAGGGAAAGATAGTGTGTAGATACTTTAGACTTAAAGTTCCCTCATATCAGAGGGTCGGTTGATAAGTCATGTACTTTTCACCCAAACTTATGTAATCACATTACAATAGAATTCAAGATGGCGATGACTCGAAAAATAATTCCACATTTTAGTGGATACCAGGGCTGATTATGCCCAAAGACTTGAAGGGTCTTTGTGTTCAGCTCCTAATGTAATATTTCCTAAGATTGAAAAGTCCTAATGTCTAGGTATTCCTTCATAATTCAAAATTATATATATATAAGAAGAGAAATAGAATTTAGAAGAATTTCACAGAGCTGACAAAATGATTCAAAAATGAATCCACCCCCTCATGCCTAGCTGATGCAATGTCAACATTGAGAAAAAGAAACATGAAAGGAAGGGTAGAGTACGGAAGATATCACCTGAATGTGATGTTCGGTTCAGCTTTGAGTCATATGTACAACTGCTGATTTTAATGCCGTCAGCTAGGCGAAGTCCAGCCAAAGAAGTCACAACATGGCTAGAGCAACCATGTCTGAGGCGGGTTCTGGAAGAGTATGGTCAATAACAGGCTTCAGACGTTGACCGTTGACTTTAAATGAATTACCCACCTTCGGGTTAGAGATCTGAACAACTCCGTTTGGAAAAATCTAGTCGATAATGAACGGGTCGTTCCATTTCGACCTAAGTTTGCCAGGAAAGAGCTTAAGTTGAGAATCGAATAACCAGACCTTCTGGTTTGGCTCAAAGCTCTTGCGGGAAATCAATTGGTCATGTAGAGCTTTTGTCCGAGCCTTGTAGATCTTGACATTCTTATATGCATCATTTCTAAGCTCCTCCAACTCAGATAGTTGGAGTTTCCTGGTCTCCCAGGCTAAACTCAGATCTAGATTGTACTACTTGATTGCCCAGAATGCCCTATGTTCAATCTCTACGAGTAGATGGAACGCCTTTCCATATACCAGATGAAACGGAGACATGCCGATAGGCATTTTATACGCCGTATGGTATGCCCAAAGAGAGTCCTCAAGCTTTTGAGTCCAATCTTTGCGATCAGGCCTAACCATTTTCTGCAGAGTATTCTTGATCTCCCGATTGGAGATCTTAGCCTATTCATTCGTCTGGGGATGGTAAGGTGTGGAGATTCGGTGATTAACCTCACATTTAGCCAGCAGATTACGGAACTGGGCATTAGTGAAATGAGTGCCACCGTCACTAATGATGGTCATCGGAATCCCGAACCTGTTGAAGATGTTCTTCTTGACAAAATTAATGACCACCTTGTGGTCATTGGTTCGGGTGGGAATCGCCTCAATTCATTTGAACATGTAATCAACAGCAACGGGAATGTACTGATGTTCAAATGAAGGGAGAAAGGGTCCCATGAAATCGATGCTCCAAATGTCGAAGATTTCGACAAGAAGAATTGGGTTTAGAGGCATCATATCTCTCTTAGTTATGCTCTCGAGTGCCTAGCATCAGGAACACGACCTTGAGAAATCCTGTGCATCCTTGAATAAAGACGGCTAATAGAATCCAGATTGCAAAATTTTTGCAGCCATCTTTTTCCGGGAGAAGTGTCCACCACACGCAGATGCATGGCAGAGCTCAAGTATACTGTTGAATTCGTTCTTCGGAACACATCGGCGAATAATCTGATCAGAGCCAATGCGGTACAGTTCAGGGTCCTCCCAAAAATAGTATTTGGCCTCAAATTTGAGTCTATCCCGTTGTTGCTTGGTCCAATCCTGGGGGATTTGACCAACGGCTAAATTATTAAGAATGTTAGCAAATCACGGGGTTTGGACGCTTGAAACTGTAAGGATAGTTTTCTCCGGAAATGTATCAGTGATTGGGATGTCCGGGAGAGAAGAATCACTTAGAAGTCTCGACAAATGATCCGCCACCACATTCTGTACTCAAGATTTATCCTTGATTTCAAGATCTAATTCTTAAAGCAGCAAAATCCAACGAATAAGTTGGGGTTTGGCATTCTTTTTAGCCAAGAGATCTCTCAAGGCTGAGTGGTCGGTATAAATAATGATATGAGACCCTAAGAGATAAGTCCTGAATTTCTCTAAAGCAAATAGTATGACTAGTAATTCCATTTCAGTAACGGTGTAATTCTTCTAGGCCTCGTCCAGAGTTTTACTAGCGTAGTAGATGACAAGGGGCTTCTTATCAACTTTCTGACCCACAATAGCCCCGACCGCGTAATCAGAAGTGTCGGTCATGATATCAAAAGGTGCTGTCCAAACCGGTGGTTGCAACACTAGAGCACAAGTGACTGCCATTTTGAGAAAATCAAATGACTTACGGCATGATTTGTCGAAATCAAACGGCGTTTCTTTGGCGAGAAGATTGCTTAGAGGACGAGCAACCTTCGAAAAGTCCTTGATGAATCTTCTGTAGAATCCCACATGACTAAGAAATGATCGAATTTGTTTAACAGATATGGGAGGAGGAAGTTTAGCGATAGCATCAACCTTAGCTTTATCCACTTCAATTCCTCGTTCAGAGATTACATGACCCAAGACGATGCCTTCTTGTGTCATGAAATGACTCTTTTTCCAACTAAGGACCAATCTTGTTTTGATGCATCGTTTAAGAATCCTTTCGAGATTAGCTAGACAGGAGTCAAACGATTCTTTAAAAACAGAGAAATCGTCCATGAAGACTTCCATAAACTCTCCCACCATGTCAGAGGATATGGCCAGCACACACCTTTGAAAAGTCGTAGGTGCATTGCATAAACCGAATGGCATCCTACGGAAAGCAAAGGTTCCGTAGGGATAGGTGAAAGTAGTTTTTTCCTGAT
Source organism: Thalassia testudinum (assembly GCA_037157565.1). Lineage (NCBI taxonomy): Eukaryota > Viridiplantae > Streptophyta > Magnoliopsida > Alismatales > Hydrocharitaceae > Thalassia > Thalassia testudinum. Next base: position 16,137,002 of record JAZHRO010000062.1, on the reverse strand, counting down.
CCTTGAGATGGATAGGAACTTAGCTGTATCCCGAGTAGCCATCAAGAAAACAGAAGTACTTCTGCCCAGCTAATCTTTCCAATATTTGATCAATGAAAGGCAGAGGGAAATGATCCTTTTTCGTGGCCGTGTTCAGCTTCCTGTAATCGATACAAGCCCTCTAAGAGGAAGTTGAATGAGTTGTGACAGATTCTCCTTTCTCATTAGTCACAATGGTAATCTTGGCTTTCTTGGGAACAATCTGCACGAGACTTACCCAAGGACTATTAGAGATCGGATAAATGATTCCTGCATCGAGCCACTTAATAATCTCCTTCTTGACCACTTCTCGCATATTTGGATTTAATCTCCTCTGCATCTGGCAAGAAGGGCGGGATCCATCTTCCAAAAATATTCTATGATTGCAGTAAGATGGCTCAATCCCCTTAAGGTCATGAATGGTCAAACCAATTGCCTCATTGTGTTCCTTCAAGACCTTAATCATTTTAATGTCCTACTCCTTTGTTAATTTAGCACTGATAGTCACAGGGAGCGTCTTGTGTGGTCCTAAAAACTAATATTTCAAATTCTCAGGCAATGGTTTTAGTTCAAGCTGGGGCGGGCTAATGATTGAAGGTAAGGAAGATGCTGATGACTCATCAAGAGGAAGAGGTTGAGAGTAATCAAAATCAATAACATCTTCAGAAGATGGCAAGTCTGCCATAGAGGGTTGCGGGTCCAATTCATCATCATAGGAGGAACTTTCAATTGCAGAAACAATCATACAAGTTTCAATATTCAGATTATCGTCCTCAAGTTCCTCGATAAATCCACAATCCCCAAATTTATTAATCGCCTTAAAAATATCCAATTTCATTTGTTGATCCCCAAAGGCGATTTCCATGCTTCCGCTTTCACAGTTAATGTTGGCCTTAGCGGTAGCTAGGAACGGACGCCCCAGAATGGCAGGCGTGTTCCTCAGATTTTCAAGTACATCTATGTCAAGGACAAGGAAATCTACAAGAAAATAGAAATCCTTAACCTTAACAATAACATCTTCAATAACGCCTCGCGGGTTTGTGACCGAATGGTTCGCTAATTGCAGCGTTACTGAAGTCGGCCGAATTTCACTTAATCCAAACTTCTCATAAAGAGAAGTCGGAATTAGGTTTATGGATGCACCCAGATCCAGCAGTGCTCTATCAAAAGTGTAATCTCTGATGACACAAGAAATCAATGGAGCACCTGGATCTCTTTTTTTCTGAGGGAGATGGTGCAGGATAACAGAACTAGCCTGCTCTTAGAGTACCACCTTCCTCAGAACAGATTCTTTCGACTTACGCTTCTGTGTACATAAATCCTTTAAAAATCTCATGTAAGCCAGTATATGCTTGATAGCGTCGAGGAGCGGGATATTAATCGCGACATTCTTGAAAATATTCAGAAGCTCCTCGTTACTATCAACAGGCTTCTTCCTTGATCTGATCAAGGCTACAGGAAAAGGAACATTAGTCGGATCTTTGGAATCAGTTTCCTGAGCCTTGATTTCTTCTTTAGAATTCTCCTTTCTCTCCTCAGGTTCTTCAGGATTCGGTAAATCAGAACAGTGTGGTTGTGGATCCTAAGTTTGTTTACCACTCTTCAAGGTAATAGAATTTGCGAATGCATACAAGTTTGGGTCTTGGGGAGGGTTAGGAAAGATTGAAGGGGCTTCAATAGCCAAGAATTGTTGATTTGCAGAAGAAGAAGAGGAAGGACCCTGCTCAACCACCTGAGGATGTGCGCGTGGGTCCCTCTGATTTCCGTACCCATGGGCTTAATTGCCCGGATTCAAGATATTTCGTGGGTTGGGTACGGGCTGGGATGGTAGAGATCTAAGTTGACGAGAGTTAGCTATGAGACTGGCTTGCAAGTTTTCCAGCGAGATTTTCATTTGCTGCATGAGCTGAAACATGGATCCTTGCATCTCTACCATTTGTCGGTTCAAATTAGCCTGCCCTACGGGTTGACGGGCATTCCAAGCTGGCTGATTGACCTGATTTAGGGGCAACTAAGTATAAAAATGACCCTAACCCATTGGTCATTGCAAAGCATAGTTGCTGGGTTTTTCCAGGAGAAGTTAGGGTGGTTTCTCCAGCCCGAATTATAAGATTGGAATAGGGGTTGGATTTAACATTCTCCTGTATAGCACAAACATCCTCATAAGGTGAGGATGGAGAGAAAGAAAGGGAAGGATCAAAGAAACTGGGATCAAAGGCCCCAGTTTGGAACCCGTGGGGTTTCGAATAATGCTGGCTCACAGGTTGAGCCGCACCAAGTTGATTCACAAACTCCCGTCCAGAAGGAGCTCGCGACAAATGGAATCCCGAATTCCGGGATTGAGTGGATCAAGAGGTTTTAATTGAATTTCCAACCATCCACTCCTCCATTCTCTTAGCAACCAAGTCCACCTTATCAAGTTTATTACAAATCAATTCCATATCGAATGAATGAGAGTCGCGGACTTCATTAACATTCAATCTGGGCTGTTGGGACCGGTTAAAATTATCCATGGAGGCATGATTGATCGAATTCTCTCTCATTTCCTCAAACAAATCGTGCGCGCTATCTGCGTCTTTGTTGAGGAAATTGTTTCCGCAGGAAGCATCCACGCGATTTTTGAGTTGCTCAGTCAACCCGTGGTAGAAGATCTGCACGAGTTGCCATTTCGGCACCTCGTGGTGTGGTCACCTCTGCAATAGGTCATGGAATCGCTCCCAGGCCACATGAAACTGCTCCCCCGGCCGCTGGGTAAAGGTAGTGATTGCCTGTCTCAAAGCATTGGTACGTTCGATAGGGAAGAATTTCTTCAGAAAGGCCAATTTCAACTCATTCCAAGTTGCAATTGGTCTTCCTATAGTCCTGTACCAATGAGCGGCTTTATTCCTAAGAGAGTGGGGGAAGAGCCTCATGATCATTTGCTCCTCATTCACGTTTCGCACCTTGGTGGTCTGAACCAAAGTGGTCAAGTCCTCCAAGTGCTGAAACGGGTCTTCAGAGCCAAGCCCATGGTAATGTTTGATTAGGCTTAACAACTAAGGCTTGATTTCTACATCTCCGGCAGGAATCTAGACACCGGGACGTTCCCCATAATTTCAAGGATCATAAAAATCCTTCAAGGGCTGAGCGCCCTGTATTCTTTGGAACCATTCTTGCATTCTCTGCATTTGTTCCAGCTGCCTTTGAAATTCCTCCTGTGGATCCCGAGGCAGAGGAGGCTGTTTATTGGCCATGGGATCGATTTGGCCAAAATCCAATCTGCACCTTCTAAAATACTCTAGTGGTCCTTCCAATCGGGGATTCAATGACCTTCTTCCCAGCATAAACTAGGAAAAGGTCGGAAGGACCTGGGATAAGGACCCTGCAGCAGAATAAAATAAGCGTGTCCTTAAGTGGGGTAGCCTAAGGATCTACAGACTCCCAGAACCCACCTTAAGATTATAAATGATTTACTCTACTTGTGTCTGCTCAATCCAACCAGTTAAAAGGAGGGACTGGGGAGAAGGTTCTTCCTTCAGCTTGCGCCTCCAGTTCCTAGTGTACCCCCCAGCCATGGTCGTTTGACGCTACTCCCCTAGCTAGACATAAGATTAATCAGTACAAGTAGGTTAATTGTAAACAATCTCAGACTAGTCCCCAAAGAGTGAATCAGTCCTTAAGGTCAACGTCTACTCGATTTTATTGAGGCCTGGGATTGTAATGCTTATGGAATATGAGGGACCCTTAAAATGGGTTGTACCCTTAATGATTGATTGAGTATGTATAAGTGCGTGCACAACCAGGGTTTTCAAGCAAGATTATTTGTGATGAGTAGATTTTAATATTCAAATCTTGCTTAAGTAGCTTTTAGGGTTTAGAATTAAGTTGATTTTAAGCAAGTTTGATGCAAACCAGGTTTTCAAGCATAGGTGAAGATTACTTTCCTTTAAAAATCAGAAATAAAGTGGAGTGCCTGGTATGAACCCAGATTGAAAACCCTAAGAGGAAGCTACTTGGTGAGTTGATTTTAGGTTGAGTGGTGCGACCCAAACAACTCAAACAATTGGCCACAATTGCACCAATGGGTTAGGCACATAGAAATGGTTAACCTAAAATGATTTCTACTCTTTTATGTGTTGATTTGTGTGTACCAGTTCTGTAGATCAGAATCCGGTTGAGTAGAAGAAAATCAAGTAGGTTACGTGCCTAGAATGTGAGTGTATGTTGTGTGTATTTTTAATTACCCCACAAAATTATCTTTTTATTTTATTTTTATATATAAACTAGGGTGAAATGTGAGTGTGAGTGGAAATTCAAACAACCAAACTAATCCTAGGATTTATGCAAACACCTAAGTTAATTGGAATTTGAATTTAATGTGATAAATGAAATCTATGGAGGGCGGAAGAATGGGGAGCACTTACAATCGTCTTCAACTGCACTTTACTCCGATCTACCACTTGACGATTCCTTGATAGAGTTCTCTGCAAAACAATAGACACGAGAGAAAGCAAGTTAGAAGACAGTAAAGTGCGTGAAATGCGAAAAGAAGATCGAAAAATTGAACGGCGCCAAAATGTTGAAACGACGGAGGACTACGTTATCGGATTTGGTTTTGAAAACCTGTCGTTGTAGTTTGAATAGCAAAGAACTTGGGTTCAATAAATAAAGTTTATAGCGGAATAGAAATCCTGGGTCAAACTCAGGGAGGCTACGTCAATCAAAATTCGTAATTATATTTTTTTTGTTTTTGTTTAAAGAGCGGAGTAATTACAATGCAATGGAATCAATATAAACAATCAGAGAGAGAGAGAACATCTACTTGAAGTTGCAAAATTTTTGCACATCTAAGAAAGCAAGAAATTATACTAGAAAGTAGGAAAACTATTACAACTAGAAAGCAGGAAAATTCTACTCTAGAAAGTTGGAAAAGGGAATGTGAGAGAGAAGTTATCCTCCTCGACAATCGCTTGGAAGACGAACCGGACGAGACAACGCCTGGAAGATGAGGAGCGGAGCGGGAAGGAGGTCGAAGCAGGAGGAATGGGAACGAGGCAGCACGTCGTCGACATCGCGGGATCCGCTTCCGGAATGGGGGCGAAAAATTGATATTATCTCTTGAGGAGCATCCCGGGTGTGGGACAAGCTTCTCTTGAGCTTTGGGGAGGGAGAGAAGAGAATGAAGCGATGAGAAATTCGTATGGAGGGGGTCTCCTTTTTTAGTTGCAAGGAGTGGGGGCATTTTGGACATTACAATTTGAAAAACATTAATTCAAGACCTTTAGTGACGGATAAAGGCTTGAACGTGGCCTTCGTGTGCGTGCACCGCGTGCCTCCTCGCCTCCGCCTCACACAATGCATGCGCGCTTACAGCCATCTGATCAAGAGATCAGACGGCTTAAACAATCCCTGCTCGCATCGCGCGCCCGCGTGCGATCACGCATCAGTGCCGCACGTCTGATCGCGCGTGGGTGCTATCGCTCACGCAGTGCTGCATAATCCTCATCACATAGCTCCACTCGTCTGCGCGCCCGCTCTCCAATTTGAGGCGCCTGCGGCTTCGAATGCGCACCTTGCGTCTCGAATAGCACGCTTGGCCAACGTGCTACGGACGCTTTTGTGTCGCGCGCTTGTTTTGTGCGCACAAGCCTGCAGCCGTTGGATGAGCATCCAATGGCAGAGAAGCGTCGATTAAATGAAGAGGAAAGGTTGAGGTGGGTCCTTGGGGCTGGTTGGGCGGCTGAGATGGTGTCACGTGGTGCCATCTTGGCCGTCCATCTTCTGAGTATTGTGGATGGTGCCATGGGTGTCGGATTGGATCGATTTTCGCATCATTAGGCTGTGATTGTCAATCTGAATCCATCCGTGTGGTCGGATGTCATTTGAGGTGAAGATTAACACCATCTTGGCCCATGATCTTTAGGGTTCCTCGGTCTCTATCTAGTGCTACGGATGGCCGATTAGGGTGATCTAGGAGTCGTTGAACTCCAATCGTCGCCCTAATCAGATCCGTATGGTTGGATTTTCGATCCGAAGCCCTAATAAAAAGTCGCCCTGTCCCTAACCATAAAAATGAGACAATTACTGTATAACTTGTACACTTTGATCTAAATGCATAATTATGCATGTTATGCACTATTTACAATGTATGATGCTAATGTGACACTAAGAACATGCATTAGTAGACATTTTAGGATAATCAGATGTATGCACATCAATGGGCTAATAGGATACTTGCAAAACAAATAGGATAAAGACATTAAATAATTGTGCAATAAATGTATCTATCCTAATGGGCAACACACCTGCCATCATTCATCCACACATTCACACAACTAAGGAAATCAATGTAGGCAGTACCCTTGCCAAAAGCCAAGCATCAAACACCAAGCCACACCATATTTCAAAAATTCGATGAGAAAGCCAAGGTGAAGTCGGCAAGTGCCCTTTCCTTACAAGCTACTTAAAAAATGATATGGAGAGACCATAGGCTTAATCACAACCACTGAAATCTCTCAAGAAGAAACATTTTTGCAACATTTGACCTAGGTTGTGAACCTAGGTTGACTAAAATCAAGGCGAGAAAACCTCCAAGTCAAGCATTTAGGAGAGAAATCTTCAAACAAAATGGAAGACCTTCAAGATAAGCCCATTAAGGGTTGCTCGAAAAAAATGGCTCAATTGGAGAGAAATTGTGAGTAGGGAGGAACCAAGGAGAGTTATACCAAGACTAGGAGCCTCACCCTAACGCAAGGGAGGTAGCAGTGCCGACGATCGAATGGCAGGAAGGTCCGACAACCATTTGGTCGAGTGAGGGTAGTGGGAGGATGGGGCATCAGCTGGATGAGGAGAGGGAGTTTGAGGCTTTTAGAGTTAAGGATTTGAGAGAAAGAAGAGAGGGCTTTAAATACTTCTCAGGGTCACTGAAGACTCCCCCTAATGTTGGGGAGAATTACATCAAGAACCGCCCGAAATCAGGAACGCAGGCATAATTTCTGTTGAAATCAGACATCTAGAGTGGGTCTCGGACGTCTGGGATCAAGAGTTAGGGATTTAAGCCCTTTCCAAGTTGTCATCTAATTTTTGGATCAGATGACAGATCAGATGTCGAGCTAAAAGATCAAACATCTGATCTTTGATTCTAGGAACTCTTGGAGTTTGACCCAAGCTACAGGTTGTCTGATTTTTGGATCAGAGGATTGATTAGACATCTGACTAAAAGATCAGACGTCCAATCTCTGAGTCTAGGGAATACTGAGATTAGACCAAAAGTCGAGTTAGTCGTTTGACAAACTGGATTAGATGACAGGTATTGACGTCTAAACATGGGTACGAATGTTTGATGATCAATATTTTTGTTGATTTTGAATTTTCAACAAATATAATTAAAACGATCACAGTTCAAGGGTTTAGTGAAAATATCCGCTAATTGCAACTTAATACCGATAAATTCAACCTTGATTTCCTCTTTTAGTATATTATCCCTTAAAAGGTGATGTCAATCATCAATGTGTTTTGTACGGGAGTGATGTACAGGGTTCTTCGAGAAGTTGATAGAACTAGTATTATCACATAATATTTTTATCTTACTAATTTCAAGTCAAAGTCTCTTAAGGTATTTTTCATCCATAAAACCTGAGAACATGCTAGAGTTGCTGCTATATATCCGGCCTCCGTGGCGGCTATAACTTTAAGCAATTTTTAAATATAATTTATGATCCTAAATTAACTATACAATTGAGTAGTCTTATATAAGGGCTTTCTAAATATGTAATTTAATTTAAATTTGGATTAAAATTAGATGCTTAAATCGTGGTCCAATGTGGGCCAATTCACGTGCAGCCACGTGCTAAACATGATTTAGCATATATTATGAGCATATGTGGGTTAGGAGCTCGGTGGGCCTAGTCTGACCTGTGTCCGGTTCAATTGAGCCGAGAATGGGTGAAACTATATAAAAATGTACATAAATAAAACTAGAACCAGGTCTAGTAGTGGTATGATCCCACCCCTTGGGGTGTTGTATATCCTATTAAAAGACCAAATTTTTGTTAAGTGAGAAGTGTTGTGTGTGCAAGAAAAGACAAAATTTAGCTAAGTGTTAGGACTCTATGTGCCTTAGTGTGAGACGAGGTGTTGTGTGCATGTGTTATGTGTATGTATAAAGTATAAATATATGTATCTAGTATAAGTGTATATATATATAAGTATTTGTATAATAAATAATATGTATATATGTAATTTATACATATATGTATATATGTATGTAATATATGTAATATATATATACTTATATAAGTATAAATAGAAAGTGCATGTATATATGTTTGAGACTTGTGTATACATATGTGTTTATGTTAAGGTTTTAGTGTCGTTTACATCTGTCACGGTAGATTATATAATATGTTAGTATAACTTAGTTTAATATATATTAATAATTATTTTTGTACCTATACTTAGGTATTTTTTAGGATAGTTGTATATAACTAACAAAGAGTAGTTTTATTTAGTTTTTGATGAATATTTAGTTGTAAATATGTTTAAGGCATTTTGATTAGTAATTAATTGGTTCTTTTTAAACATAATTAACTCAATTCCTTCATTATTTGATTCATTGATTTATTTTGTGTTTATAATTTATATTTTTGAAATAAAAGAGTATTTTTTGAACATAGAGAGTGATGTATATTAATAACTACCTCCAAGTGAATGACCTGGAATAAACTAATAAAAATTATTTAATAAATAAAATGACACGATATCTGTTTGCATTGTGACAACTATACTACCACAATGACATAAATTACAATCACATTTTTAACATGCAGTCGATTTCGTCGATCAATTTTTAGTGTCGTTGCTAGGGAGGCAAATCCTATACACCAAAAATTTTCTTTTATTTTAATTTGTACATTTTTTTTGTATTTCTTTGTAAATGGCCATTCTTTCATTCATATTCTTTGTTGTATATAGATTCTTTTATTCATTTTATTCTTTGATTTATCTTTGTATATAATTGTCATTCTAATCATTTGATGTTTTTACAACACTTGAGGAGGAGTTGGAGTAGTGTCATCTTCATAGAGGAGTCTTCCTAGAGGATTCATTGCACTTCAGACTCAACTTCCAGGAGGAGTTTTTCCTGATGGAGCTATAGATTTCCCGCTTTTTCTTAGTATAGTGTAATTGATAGTTTGGATTTAGGTATATACTTAGGATATTTGTTAGGCATAAGTTGTGAGTGCTTGTTCTCACACATTTGTGTAATAACTTGGACACTCTGGATTCTCTCTATTCTCTCTCTACTCGTCTCTCATCGACTTGGTTTTCCGTATCGATTTATTTTCAACTTGATTTTTTTTGTTGCATTATTAGAAAATCCAAAAAAAATTACAAAACCAAAAAGACCAAAAAGAGTTCATTTCTTATCTAGCAGTAGCATGATATAGGCATCCATACTTAGGATTGCATTATTTCCTGCTAGATTTCAATTAAGTCAAATTGGATCAATTGAAGAATTGTTGGAATTGCTGGAGTTAGGTACGCATTTTCTATCCCTCTTGAGCTCCTGCTATCTCTTGCATTTGACTGATATAAAAAGACCATCTCTTTGACTTGAAAAGAATTAAAAAGTGAGATCAATTGCCTAAAATACATTTCAAATATAATTCAAACGGAGACAGAATAACTTGTTTGGAACTCTATCTAAGTTTTCACCACTATCTGTTGCTTGATTATCGTATACTCACTACACGATTACTTAAGTACACAAATACACGGGTTTCTATCTCATCTCCTTGAGCAACCATAGGATCTAGATTTGCACACCGGTCTTATCCAGATTCCGGGTGGATTTTAGAGGTTTGTACCACGCTAGGTCTTACTTAGGACGCATATACTTGTACTGAAATAGTTTTTTGCGTACTATATATTTTCACGTAGCAGACCTGTTAAGACCCGTGCTGTTTATGTCTTTTAAGATGTTTGGACTGTGGGTCAGACGTCTAGACACCTTCCTAGATGTCTGGAAATCAAAAATTTTGAGTACAAGCTCTCGTTTGCGTGTGGGCTACGCACAGACAGTACTCTCATTTTTTCTCCCCTTGTTCCCTCTCTCCCCGCCTCTAGCAAAACCCTAAACCCACCGACCTTATATAAGACCCCCTTCCCCTATCGTTCTCCCCACACCAGCCCTTCCCCTCTTCTTCTCCACTCCAGCGAGAGAGGTAGCGTGCGTGCGGCATTGAGGAGGAGGAGAGCAAGCTCATGAGCTTGCGTGGGAGCTCACCGGTGAGCGCATGGCCGGAGCAGCGCGTGCATGAGGAGGAGTGCGTCGAGGAGGTCCTCCCCGACGCTGCTGCAGCCAGAGCTGCAGGCGAGGGGGCGCGGCACGGCCACGTGCGACGCGAGAGAGCAGAAGCAGGTTATGGTTCTGGGTTTTTCCTAGAATCAGACGTCTGGAGCGATGTCCAGACGATGAAGCGGACGTCTGGAGGCGGTTCCACACGTTTGCGGTGAGAGTTTTGCGAAGGTACATCCCCTTTGCGATACAGCCATGTAGGCCGCTCTGCTGCTACCCCTTTGCATGGCCCTTTTTGAGAGGATTCGATTCTGCGTGTAGGATTCACTTTGGAAAGGCGCAGGGCACGCCCGTCCACACACTTCAGACATCTGGGGAGCTTACCAAACGACTGTAGGCACTTCTAGACGTCCGGAGAGGTGGTCGGACGTCTAAAGCTGGGTCCAGACGGTCCAGAAGAGTTCCTGGATGTTTGAGGGTTGGCGTAAGGCTTAAGGTATAACACTGCACACTTTTAAGACGTCTGGAAGTTGTTCCAGACGTCTGATTTGAGACAAAAACCTTATTTTTGACCCGTTTAGGGTCCGTTCTCTGCAAATAAGATACCGATGTTTCCCGTATGAATTCCTCTACCTGATAGAAGGTTTTCTATTCTGTTATGAATATTCCCTTGTGATTGATCCTTGTGATAGGACTTCATTCGATTGCGGGTTCGGGACTTGTTGAGGCACGTGAGCCTCCCGTTCAAGCCCCCACTTCTCCTGGGTTTACTGGTAGAGTGGCTTCCCCTAATTTAAATACAAACCTGAATGTATGTGTGGAATGAATGATTAGAATCTAGGATATGGCATGAATCCTAGGACGAGAAATACTGAAAATGTCTGTATTGGGGGATTGAATTGCAGTCTTGAATGAGTAGATATAAATGACAACAACTGTCTGTAAATGAATAATAGCTGCCTGTGAAATATGAAGTACTTGTGCTAGCTAACTGTTGCATGTAATTTTTCTGTTGTATATGTTAAATGATGTAATACGAGCTGCATGTATATAAATTTAAAAGGGTAATGTGAATGATGGAAATACTAGCTACCTGTGTATAACCTGTGTATGGAAATGTGAACGATAGTAATACAAGCTGCATATGTATAACTTGAAATTGGAAATAGAAATGATGAAACCTAGTATGGCATGGTATGAGAAATATGAGCATGAACCCTACGGGGAATTAGGAGTTGAACTCCTGGAAATAAATGAAAGGATCTGGAAATGCGTTGGGAAGTGTGCTGGCCTTGAGTACGTGGTACCAAGGGGAGCGCATGTTAACTCTTAGTGTAGAGGGGTGCTTGCCACCTTCGAGTTGAGACCCGGGGTGGGTTTGGCCACTTTGCACCGACTCGGTGGCCCTCGTGTACACTGTACCGGGGAGAGCTACTAATGTAGGGAGAGAGCTGGCCACCCCACGGGGCTCGGGGTTCAGCTAGCCACCTTACATCGACTTGTTAAGCCCACTGGGCAAACCAGGGTAGTTAGGCGAGGGTGCGCGGACTATGGAGGGGCGAGACCCCTGTTTGGTTCTTAGGGGCTAGACCTCTATTACTGAGAGGGCTAGGCCCTATACTGGTTTTGTGCTATACTTTGGGCACACCCGCTAACGGAAACGACTGACCGCATGCCAGTGCGGGGTAGGTACCCGTGCGCTTATCACGTGCGTCGTAGTCATCGTTACGTCTGTCCGTGACCTTGGGGTGGTTGACTGGGTGTAGGATCACCACGGGGGACTCTCCCGACTAGGAGAGCACCACGTGTGCCTTTTACTCCTCGGAAAAGACTGCAATCAAGATCATTCCCACGAGGAACATTCGAGATCAAGAAAGAGACCTGATAAATAAACCAAGTGGTGTAAAGGAATAATTAGTTAAAGAAAGTAGTTGAAAAACAATAGCTACCTGTCCACTTTTACAGCTTTAGTTAGTTGGTTGCCACTCTACTCAGCGTTCGCTGACTTTGTGTACTCATAACCCTTTCCAGGTCCAGGTGTTGAGCAGCCAGAGCCTATGGCTGTGGAGAGTGATGGGCCCAGTAAAGCTCAGTAGCCGTAGTTTCTTTTGTTGTACTCCTTGTAGCAGTAGTTAGACTCTGTACCTTTATATTCTGTACTTTTACGTTCTACACTTTATATTTCTGTACCTGGTTACTTTTCTACTGTTGTGGTGGTATGTACTATAGCAGTTTTATTTCTTTACTGCTGTACTTTTTTACTGTTAGTCTCTTAGCATAGTGAATGTGGTTTACTTTCCTGCTTTTTGGTTACTCTCTCGTTGGACGACTGGGTCTTGCGATCAGTCGAGTCGATCCGGTCTTGTGTCTTGTAGGGATTCGGGAACCGGGTTGTAACAAGACCCTAGGCAAAACACGTGTTTTCATCTCGCTTGTTTGAGATTGATTGGTCTTGAGATTGTTGAAATTGCTTAGGATTTCTGGTTTTGATTTGTTTGAGATTGAGATTGGTTTTCCTTGAGTTGTAACTGATTTAAAAAGCATTTTTCAAAAAATCAACTCTTGGACGGTAGGAGATCCCAGAACCCATCCTTGGTACCTCCATTGGGTGTTGATGCCCAAGCTTCTACATCAACTTATATGCCTTCCACATCCAATCCATTACCTCCTGAGCCTCAGACTCCTATCCACCATTTTGTTCATCCAGAGGATGACCACAATTTCGCTTAATTCGAGGACTTTGAAGAAGATCCTCCTAATCTTTTTTCACATCCTCCACCTCATTCACCACCACCACCTCCATTTCATAGGTTTCAACCTCCTCCCTACCCTAACTTTCCCAACCAACCACACCCGAAGAGAGGTGTTCAACCTAACCTACAGCACCTGTACAATACCCAACTCGAGATGAATACCTTAACCCAACAGGTGCAACAGCTTACTCAAGCTATTAATCTTTTAGCAAACCCTTGTTCCTAGGCTCATAGACCTTAACTACAGGATTACTATAATCCCACAGTTACACCACCTATGCCTGCGGTAAGCTATCTTGCTGGGGGTTATGCTGCTGAATTGAAGCCGACCATCATTGCACTTATCCCTCACTTCCATGGTCTTGCTTTTGAGGACCCTTTTTAGCATTTAGAAGAGCTGAAAAATCTCGTTCAGACCTTGGGTCCGTAGGGCCATGATCAACACATGTTGATGAAAATGTTCTCCTTCTCGCTTAAGGATAAGGCCGCCTTTTGGTTTATAACTCTTGCATGGACTACATTAATAGACACATGAGCTTCTTTGGAACATGAGTCCCTAAAGAAGTATTTTCTTGTAGGCTGCACAAACTCTCTGAGGCATGCTATCACTACATTTGCATAGAATTCAGAAGAAGAAATGTGTGAGGCTTGGGAGCGATTTCACAAGCTTCTGCGTAAATGTCCCCACCATGGTGTCCCACGCTGCCAACAGGTCCAGATCTTCTATCATGGGCTCCATGATGACACAAAAAACTTCGTAGATGCCGCTTGTGGAGGCAACTTTTTATGTCGGGATGAGGACTCAGCCTTTGAGTTCTTCAAAGGCATGTCTGAAAACTCTATTAACAACTCTTCGATGTGCATGTTTAATAGAAAGTCCTCACATTCCCATTCACATTTGGGGTTATACAAAGCCCAATCCAGCGTAAGAGATTTAGAGATTATGGCTAGTCAACTGGATAAAGTAGGCTTAATCGAGAAGAAAGTAGATGAAGTATGAAAAGTCCTATCTAAACCTCCTTCTTCTTCTCAGTCACCTTCACCACACACTCCTTCCCAATTTCCCACAGGGAGGGAAACTGTGAATAACCTTTCTATGACACAATCATCACCTCATTATGATTATTCATTTTCATATCCTTCACCGGCTGAAGGAACCTTTGTTCCTCCATACACTGAATTCTTTGTACTTCCTAGAGCTTTAGAGGAGCTCCATGCCATTCACAATAACCCATTTTTACAAACCTACAGCCCTGGATTGTGTAATCATCTAAATTTCCCGTGGTCAGGAAATTCACAAAGACCTAACTTCCAACAACCTTCTGCACCACCACTTCAAAACCTGATCCGAGCACCACCTCCACCACCACATGAACAACACGGGTATCCACTGCATGCCTACCAGCAATCCCAACCCAGCCTAATCAATACTCTTAATCTGGGCCTACATGAGATGATCAATTGGGGAATATCATAAAAGCTCTTGCTGACATGCAACAACAGAACATTGCGATGTAGTAGAGACAGAACATGGCATTAGCTGAGATGAGAGCCCAACTAGAACACTTAGCTACACCACGACAGGCACATGCACTACCATCTCAAGCAAAATCCAATCCTAGGAATGTACCTGCCCAGAGGTATATTCAACATAATCTTCTTCAAGGCCAAGCACATGTCATATCACAAGCCTTCAATAATTTTGAATCTTCTGCACCTTACTTCGATCAGCAACCGCCTCTTCTTCCCAACCCTAATTCATCTTCTTCATCTTAATCTTCATCATTGATTGAAGAGGTGGAAGCTATAGATTTTTCTAGACAATCTGATTCTATTTCTCTACTTGGACCTTGGACCAAGTATTCTGATTATGATACATGATGAGTCAAATTTATTGGACACTTAATTAGCTTAAGTACATTAAAATCATGCATCATTAGATTGCAAAAAGAATTAAGCAATAGTTTATCTTAATTAGAAGATATGTTGTTAAAAACATCATACATATATGTTTATGCAGGGTTATGAATGCAAGTGTCCAAAAGTCAACCATCATCTCCATTGCCAGCAGTGTGCTAGCTCTTGCCAACCTCAACAAATCAGCCACTCAAATCAGCTGAATCTCACGCAACACTTGTGGCACTGCCTCATCGCCAATATTGTTGGAGATGATCTCAGGGAGGAAACAAAAAAAGATGATCTCGGTGTTTAAAATGAGGACGATGGACGGGGGCTCCATCATCTATCCTTCCTCCTGTAGGGAACATCTTCGATCGTCCCCTCCATCCAGTGCACCATGGCCAAAGCAGACACTGTGGCCAAAGAATACACGATGGCTTGAAGCGCACTACCCCCCTTCATCGCGCCACTGTGAGCACTCGAGGTGACAGCATGAGCGCCACCATCCTCACCCTCCTCTGTTTCCCATGCCCACACATCGAGACCCATCGCCCTCTTCCAGCTGCTCCCGGTAACTGCCCGCACCAGCCACCTCGTGAACCAACTCGCACGTGCCAACCTCTAGCAGTCCCGCAGCCGCGCACCCCCTCACACGCGCGTAGCAGCAGTAGCACCCTTGCCCTCACACCACACTAGTGCACGTGCATGCCCAAATCGTCCCCCTCCTCCTCTTCGTTTTCATCTTCTTCTTAGTCTTCTTCTTCTCCAACAAAGAAGAACCCAACACCAATGCCACCCCACTCCACACAACCATCACCACAACCATCCATTCGACGCGTCATTGACTCCACCACACTCTCCTTGACACCACAACCTCGACCACACCACCAGAGTCGACGGAGACCACCCACACACGTCGGTGAGGGTCCTAACCGCCGGCGGCCCTCTCCTCTCTGGTCGACGACCGGCAGCCGTCACCTGCCACGCTGTCAACACCGACGCGAAGCTCTCGTCCACCTCAACCTTCCTCGAGCTCCTCGGCCTCTGCTATCACCTCTTCTTCTCACTAGATCAAGAGGAAGAATTCCTCTGTTTTGCATTCAATTAAAATTTACATAACATGCCATTGACGACACTATTCCCTTGTTTTTTATGAGTAAATTATTTGAGTGGCTTTTGTTTGCAGGCCCCTGAATTTCTTCCTTTCGAATCACATGCAGTTAACTTGTTTTAACATGACTCAGGTTCTTACATAAGTGCATTAAATATCATTGCATACCTACTTGACCTAGAGGACAAATTTAACGTTTTGAATTATAATTATGTTACATGCCATTATGGGTTAATTGAATTCATTTTATGATGGTAACAATTATGATTGCACCCTCGCATTCTTGCAATATCGCCTGACTCTTCCTTATCTTCTTATGTCACTTTGGATTTTGATACAGATTTCGCATCTATGTCCGAGAATGAAAAATATTTGTGGATTTATTGATCTGTTTCTCCCTGTGGATACGACCTAACTCTTCATGGTTAGTATTATTGATAAATATTTTTGTTCGAAAATTTTCCACCACAATTTACACATTACCGCGACATTTTCTAACATTATATTTTTGTCAAGCGAAAAATTACCCGTTCAATACACATTGACTATGGATCCATTTTCACCTTTGAGATTGACAATTTAAATTCTATACACTTTGTTCTATATCTTTCATTGAGCTCCATTGACTTGTCAATTCTATTATTTCGCTTCAATACTTTGAACCTACTTTCAACACATCTTCTACTGGGTTTACGCCTAGCTGAAGGCGTAAAACTTAGCAACCTATCTCTTGTATATAGCTGTTTTGATCTTTCTTATTTTCCATTTCTTCCTTAGGTGTCTATCCTTGGATTTTTAGCATATATTCGTAGTCACATTTGTCATGCATTTCACTACTTAGCTCGACTTTTCCACTTTGATCTTGTATTAGACTTGAAATTGTTCGCACAAAGAATTTATCTCCTCATTCCGACTTTCTTCCATCACCCAGTCTAAGTTAGTAAAATGTAGAGCATGCATTTGCATCTACCCTATTCATATAATGATGACATTGCATCATTTAAGCATGGGAGGGTGTAAATGATGAAATCATTTTCTGAAATACAATTATAGACACACATGTAGTATATATAGTATAGTATTATTGAAAATACCAAAAAAATTGAAAAATTTTAGAAAAAATTGAAAAAAAAATTAAAAAAAATATTTACAAAGTCAAAAATATAGAAAAATGTCAAAAACAAAAATTCCAAAAATATAATAAGGGACTGACTGTACTTATTGTTGGGGGAGAACTCCACATGTAGAATCTTTGCAGAGAAAAGCATTGAAAAGGTTTATAAGTGCATAATTATGATCTTATAGCTGAAAATAAAAATAGAATAAGTGTTTATGGACATTCAACCTTTGCTGGTTAGACTTTCCGAGCTACTGTAGCTTGATTCACTTAGTCTTTGGCTTAATACACTTTAAGCATTGACAAGATAAACTAGGATTCTTTTGAATTTAAAAGGTCAAAAAGAATTTAAAAAAGAAGAGACATTCTTTTGAATAGGTCAAATATGTTCTCCAAAGTCTTGTACATATTTTTTTCTACCAAAAATATTTTCAAGATGCATTACAAATATCCTATTTCCACCAAATATTCTTTGAGCTACAACGCAATAATTGTTGGGTTTGAGACTTCACTCATTTTTTAGAGTTGATCCGAAGACATGAGCTGAAGCTAAGACCAACCTGGACTTAAAAAGACGTGAAACCCCAGGATTGAGTTTTAGGTTTCATCTGGTTAATCCTGACCATTCACTATGCACAACTATAACCTCTTAGCTTCTGAGCTTTGTAAAACCCTTTTGAGTCCTGGAAATTGTACTTAAGATTTAAATATCAAGAGTCCTAGTTGGTTGAGAGATGGTCTATGTCATATCGGTCTTGAGTTCTGGTAAGTTTTCTTAAGCAGCTGGTTCTCAAAATGTCCAGATATAAACACAGTTGGCTTTTCAAAAAAATTTCAGCTTAAAGGTCATTTATAAACACTTAACAAATTGAAAAGATCAAATAGATATCTCATCACACTTACTTAGCTGACATTGAAATGCCTTGCACTGAATGAATTATTTGCTAAGGGATTAGCAAAACCTAATAACGGGGGTATGATGTGGTGTGGCTCATCATATCTAAAATGCTCAAGTTAAGCTAGAAACTAGGTTAAACACTATCTAATTAACACAATAAATGGGTTAAGTATGAGAATTAACAGAAATGACCTAAAAAATCAGATTTGGATTAAAATGCATAATTAGGTCAATTTATGAGATATTCTATGAATAAACACAAATTAATGATCCAATTGCCAATTGAACACATTTCCAAGCTTAAAAGTACAACTCAAGGGTTAAATTAACTTCTAATATGTTCAATTAGCATTCCATCAAAATCTCATGACATTTGAACATCAATAGGGTCTTGCATTCATGACATTACATTTAGGTCCTCATTTAATAACATTTCTTTATGTACAAAAGTCTCAAGGGTTGGTTTGTAAACCTTCATGGGTTGATTGGTTATCATTTTTATCACTAATGGGCTTCTTCATAAAACTTCTACTCCTTCATTAGGGGCTTTTCTTACAAATTTCCAACACACCTGATGATCCACAGGCACTGTTCACGGTCGAAGAACACGATGAATAGCTGTCGTTGATTTCGTGTCTCTCTGATCTATGGTGGATCCTTCTCCAATCTTCGCGTGCCTTTGCGTGCAACACCGTAGCCTCCTCTTGATCCCGTTAGACGATGGGCATTTGGTTTAGAGCTTCCCGCCTGCCTATTTAACACATCCCACCGTCCAAGCCCTAAACACCTAATTCCACTCCACGGTGCCCTGATTCACTCTAAGCTCTACTTTGGCACCTCCCCTAAGCTTGTGTAGCCTTGATCAGCTCATCTCCTACTTTCTTGGGCTGATTGTTCTTCCTCTCCAGCTCTCCTATTCACTTAGCTACACCTGTGACAGAAGTGTAGCTTCTTCCCTCTTGATCGTCGACATTGCTAAGGATGACGTAAGCCTGAGGACGTCCCAGGAGCTTCACTAGCAAGCTCTTCACTTGCTTGAGATCCTCCATCCATTCTTCCTCTTCAATCGCTGGTGTTGAGCCACAGGTCCCATTCCTATGATTAGATTAGGTTTCAAATGTTTTTTAGATAGTGTTTACTACTTTCTAGATTAGTTAGGAGTAGAATTAGTTAGTGATGTCACGAATGGATTGTTAGATTTAGGAGTAGAATTACTTTGATTGACTTCGCCCTCTTTGATCAATTTAGATTAGAGAGGTGTTTTCACCTTGTCATTTCGATCCATTATTCTCCCTCATCACCTCACAATGCACATTCTATTGATTTCCTCGCTTTTTAATCTAAAATCCACCCCATTCACCTGAGCATGTCTAGATCTAGAATTCTCAGAATTCGTGATCTAGATAGCACTCAAATCCACATAGGGGTCCTCTCATTCTCTTCATATGTTCACAAAGACCCTGATCTTGATTTGATTGCATCGATTCGCTTGATTCTTTCAGATTTGGATTTCACACCCAATCTTGCGATTTGGAGTCAATTCAGATTTAAACGAGTTTAATCGAGCGATTTGAGGTTTTAATTGCCTAATTATGTGCATTGCGATGACTCATGTATTTTAATTCGGATTTGATTCTCAAATGAGCAAATGCCCAATTTGAGACTTGAATTGGGTAGTTTGATGAAGGATAATCAGTGATACTAATATGAGGTTGAATAAGGACCCTAGTGATTCTGAGATGATCACTAGATCACCTTGAACACCAATCAATGGTGTTCAAGAAGATCAGATGATCTGATCACTAATCAATCCAAAGTGAAAGCCCAAAATAGGACAATATAATTTCTAAACTCAAGAATGATTTCAATCTGACTTTCATGGTTTAAAGGAGTTTTTGAGGATTGTTATGGAGGTTCTGATTCACGTTACAATTGAATTTGACATCTAGTTTGATTTGGTTTTGGGCATTCTTGTGCCTTAGATCAGGCTTTCCTAAGTCTGATTTGGGTTGTTTTCAACAAACTCAACAACAGCAGTAGCTGTTAATTTGATTGCAGCAATTACTACCGTAGCAGCAGCTGATGAGCTGCTTATTTTCAGCAGATGCAGTAGTAGTTGTTGATTGTTAGGATCAGCAATTGTTGTTGTAAGTTGGTAGCAGAAATTATAGCAGTAGCAAGGTCTGGATAGTTGGATTGAAGATGATTTGAAGGGTGAAATGGGATGACATTATTTTAAACTATTAGAACATCTTGAGCAAGGTTTCATGTACATTAATTTAATCTTGAATTTGATATGATAGCTTGCAATCTTTCCATTTTGATTGATTGCCAGCCAATTATATTTGTCATAACTGTCCAATATGGATATTTAATGAAAATCAAGATGAAAATCATGTTTATATGTTCAAACACTTGTCATGTGATATGTTGGACAATTTTGAATGTTTGCATCTCATGTTCAGTCCCTAAAACACATTTAGAAGCCTTAGGTTCTTAATTCAACATTCCTTTAAGGCCACATTTAGGTTAAAGTAATAAATAAATATAAATCATAGAAAATCATTAAAAAATAAAATAAACCTGTTTTGAGTAAGATCATGTATTTGTTTAAGTATTTGCAAAGTTGCAAAGTATTTCGAACCCTTGGCTTGGTAGAATATACTAGCTGACGATTTGGTCTACTTTGGAACATAATAAAACAAATCAAATAAAAAATACAAAAAGAATTCCTCTCTCTCATCTTATCTTCTCTCTATCTTCTCCTATCTCTATTATACATAAAAACACCATAAAAATCTGAAAAGGCCAAAAAGTTCACAAAAATACCATGTATATAGTATTTATACTTGTAAATATAACTTAATACTAACCTAAAATGTAAATAGTAACTTATATAGATTAAATGTACATAGATAACTTTTATTTTTATTGTATCTATTTAAATAAGTATTTATGATGTGTTAAACTATATATATTGTAATTATATAATTATCTATTTATTTATTTATATTATATGTTAAGACCCGTGCCATCAAAGTTCTTTAAGACATCTGGGACTTGGGCCAGACGTCTGGACGCCTTCTCAGACGTTTGGAAATCAAATTTTGTGTCGTACGACCGCGAGTCTACGCACGTGTCGCACGCAGACTGAGCCCCAGCCGCCTTCTTCTCTTTCTTCTTCCCTCGCCGACTTGCAGAGCCTTTCCCCCCACGCCTACATATATCCCCTCCTCTCCCTCACGCCACCTCACATCCATCCGTCTTCTCCTTCCTCCAGCGCGAGAGCGAGAGCAGCAGCTGCAGTCGAGTGCAGCGGCGAGAGGAAGAGAGGAGAGTGCGTGAGCTGTGAGAGAGCTTGCCGGAGCAGCTCGAGGCCGGTCGGGTGTGCACGAGGTGGAGGTGTGTGCCGGGGAGGTTTCCCCTGACACTGCTACAGCTAGAGCAGCGGACGAACAGCTATGTGGTGTGGTCGCGCGTAGCAGGAAGAAGACGAAGGAGGTTCTGATTCTGGGATTTTTCCCAGAATCAGACGTCTAGACCCACATCCAGATGACGTGGATGACGTCTGGAAGAAACTCCAAACGACTGAGAGGTACGTACTACGTGCTATACTTCCTTTTTGTAGATACTGCCATGCAGGTCGTTCCGCCGAGGCTCTGAAACATGCCGTGTTAAGAGATTTTGCGTGCGCGTGCAGGATTCGCTTCAGGAAGGCACGGGACACTCCCTCCCACGCGGTTCAGATGTCTGGGCGAGACATTAGACGGCGGAGGGTGTCTCCAGACGTCCGGAGGGATAGTCAGATGTCTGGAACTAGGTCTAGATGGTCCGGCAGGATCCATGGACGTCTGAGGAGCTGCACAGAGTGAGGTATGGATCTGGACCCCTTTTAAGACATCTGGAATGTGTTCCAGACGTCTGATTTGAGTCAGGATTGTCATTTTTGACCCATTTAGGGTCCGTTTGAGGTCCGTTTTCCGCATTTAGGATTCCGTTCTTCTTCGTATAAGTTCCTCTACTTGTTGGAATGATTTTTATCATGTTCTGAGTGGTTTCTTGTGGTTGACCCTTGTGTCAGGACCTCGTTTCGTTGCGGAATTGGGGATTACGGCAGCACGTGGACCTGCCGATCGAGCCCCCATCACTCCTGGTTTCGCAGGTGGAGTGGCTTCCCTTAGTTAATTATAAACATAAATGCATATTTGGAATAAATGTTAGATCCTAGGGTATGGCATGAATCCTAGGGCCAGAAACACTAGATTGAATGATAGATCCTAGGGTATGGCATGAATCCTAGGACTAGAAACACTGGAACGATTGTGTTGAATACCTGAATTGCTGTCTTGAATGAGTAAATAGAATAACAGCAATTGCCTGTAATTGGATAACAGTTGTCTGTGGAATGTAAAGTATTGTTAGCAACTGTTGCATGTATGTTCCTGTTATTGAAATTAAATACGAGCTACCTGTATATGAAATGGAAATAGAAATGATGAAACCTAGTATGGCTTAGTCTAGAAAAAACATGAGCATGAACCCTATGGGGAATTAGGAGTAGAACTCCTGGAAAATAAATGGAATAGAACTGGAAATGTGCATTGCTCTGGAGGATGGCAGGCGGTCTTGGGGCGACGTCGGGTGGGAGTAGGGTAGGGGAAGGTTGGCAGATCTGGAGACCGAAGGGTTGTAGGAGGAAGGAGCGGGGGGTATCTGCGACTGGCGACGGTAGGAGGTTGGAGGGGAGGTGGCCTGGTGGGAATGGTGCAAAGCTGCTTGGCAAGGTGATGTGTTTCCGGTGTCGGCGGCAGGGACACATGGCCGCTATCTACCAACTCCCCGTGGTCTGCCTGGGATGCGGGGGTTTCAGTCATAAAAGGGATTCGTGTAGGGGGTGGGGGGCTTCGAGGGCTTCTCACCCTTTCCCGCCCTTGGGAAATTTGAATTTTAGGGGTACGCGGACTCTGCCTCCGCCCCCGGTTCTGTGCAAGCTGGGGGGCTTGTGGCTGATGTGGAGGTGCCGATGGCGGAGAACGTCAAAGCTACGGAATTGGCCTTGCGTGGAGCATTGGTGGGAGAGGTTATGTCCGAATGTCCGTCGGCGGAGAGTGCTCGCAACCTGGTGAATTCTTTATCCCTATCAACGAACTTGTGGTAGATTTCCTTTTTATCAGATACGCGCTTTGTTCTGTTTTGGTTGGATATGGGGGACGTTGAGAAGCTGCAGTTCCAAACATCATGTTATGAAGGCTGCACGGTGATCTGGAGACTGGTATCTCCTTTTGACGGAGCACTACCGAAGAGGCCCCCCCACAGAGTGGGGGACAGGACGAGAGAATTGGAGATCGAGGGTCTGCCTCTGCACTTGAGGTCTAGGGAGGTTTTGTCGACGATGATCTCTGGCTTCGCAACAATGACAGATGACGCGAGCGTCGGTATGCTGGAGGGGAATGGACAGCTGATGAGTGTGAAGGTTGCTGTCTTCGTCCTTAGGCTTACCTGGCAATCTGATCTTGAGGTGCGGTGGCAGCTCCTGGATCCTAAAGCTCAAATTCGTGGTGGGGGATACTGTGGCAGTGCGATTTTAAGTCAGATGGACCTGAAGCTGATGAGGAGGCGACGGCTCAAGAGCTATGCATGGTTCATGGCGATGAACCTCTGGTTGTCGAACCCGAGAATGGCTGCGGTGTAGGGGAGAAGAGGGGGATTCAGAGTGAAGGAAAAGAGGAAATGGTCGGAGAGGAAACAGCAGAACCGTCGACCAGAATGGCAATGGAAGCAGTGTCTGCTGATGTGGAGAATGAGGAGCTAAGGATTGTGGGCGCGCAGCCTGAAACTGTAAGGGATCAGCAGAACTTGCAGGAGAATGAATTGCATAATTGTGGAAGGGGTTCTCGCATAAAGAATGGCAAAGGGAGATCACCATATAGTTTGCGGCAGAGAAAATCAAAGGACATTATATTGATGGATGAAGATGAGGTTGCAAAGGTCATGCAAGTGCGTAACTGTCAGCCCCTCGTGAGTGATGGCTCCAATGAGGACTGATGCGGGTTCTCACTTGGAACGTGCGTGGGTTGCGCGATAAATGCCAGAGGGCATCATTGATGTGATACTTGAGAGAATGGGGAATAGATTGTGTGCTCATTCAAGAGACGCACATTGAAGGAAACTCTGACAGGCTGTGGTCTGAACTGAAAGCCTCTGGGATGAGTGGCTGTGTGCAGACAGATGCAAACGAGAGGTCGGGTGGCACTGCTATTTGGTGGAGGAAGAGGTGGGCTCAGTGTTTGGAGGTTCACAAAGCCAAACATATGATGTCATGCAGGTTTCAGATCCAACAGGGGCAGGAACATATCTGGATTACAGGAGTCTATGATCCGTGCAATGCAGCTGCCTGGCAAGAGCCGTGGGAGGAGTGGTCTATGGTGGCTGAATTGGTGCAGGGGGATGTGGCTGAAGGGTGGTGACTTTAATTGTGTGTTAACTGGGGCTGATAGGCCAAATGGCAGCATGGACAGCTCGGGTGTTGGGTTTCAAATGATGGTCCAATCCCTGCAGCTGAATGAATACCCCTCGTTAGGTGTCAAATTTACGTGGCGCAATGGGCAGGGGCTGGCTTCTAGGCTGGATAGATTCTTCGGGAACGTGGACATCCTTGTTAGATTTCAGTTATCGAATGTGAGTGGGCTGAGTTGACCCTTTTCAAATCATACCCTGCTGATATGGGACAGTGGGGAAGAAAATCAGATTGGATCTTACTTCAAATTGAAACGCTCGTGGTTTTATGAACCAAGCTTTTACCAGATGATCGGCTCCTGGTGGAAAGCAAAAGTTGTCCAGGGATCTGCCACTGCCAGGCTGGCAACCAAGCTGGCCGGTCAGCGTAGGATCTTGAAAGAGTATGGATATACTGTTGGATTGCTGAGGGATCAGAGGAGAAGGGAAGCTCTGAGTAAAATTCAGGAGCTGGATTCAAAGGAAGAAGCTGGCCGATTGTCGGAAGATGAATTGGCTGAAAGAAAAATGTGGCAGGGTGTGGTTCTTGAGGAAGACCTGAAACAAGAAATCGATTGGAGGGAGAGATCTAGGCAGCTTTGGCTTAGGGAGGGGGATGCCAATACAAAGTTTTTTCATCTTGCAGCCAGTTCTCGGAGATGTGTTAACTTTATTTCCTCTGTTATGTGTGATGGCAATAGAGTCTCTTCTGATCAGGAGATTAAATCTGAAGCCATCAAATATTTTAGAGAGGCATCTCGGGCATCTAAGAGGGGGAATTGGAGAATGGCGGGCAATGAGGGTCCTAGGGTGTCGAGTGAACAGTCCAAGCTCTTGACAGCACCTATTACTGAGCAGGAGACCTTGCAAGCAATTAGTGAATTAAATGTGGAAGGCTCTCCGAGATCGGATGGAATACAGGTTTTCTTCTACAAGGAGATGTGGGGGGTGGTGGGTAAGGAAGTGATGGAGGTTATAAGAGAATTGAGGCGGGGAATGCGGGTTTTGAGAGGATTAACAAGTCCTACCTTTTTCTCTTGACTAAGTTAATAGGTGCAGAGCACTTTTCTGACTTTAGGCCGATTTCCCTCTCAAACTCCATCTATCTTATCATCAGCAAGACCCTGGCTGATAGGCTGAGAATTGTTCTACAGGATCTGATTCATCCTGTGCAGGCTGCCTTCTTGCCCAACAGATCTCTCCAAGAATCCTTCATTTTGGCTCAAGAGATGGTTAGTGGTTGGCATCGAAGGAAGTGTAAGGCATTCATGTGGAAAGTGGATTTCCAGAAGGCCTATGGCTCAATCTCTTGGTCGTACCTGTGGGAGATTCTTACAAGAAGAGGGTTTCCTCCTCTTTGGATCCAATGGATAAAACGATGTATCACTATGGCTTCTTTTTCGCCTGTGGTCAATGGCAGACCATGTGGAGCTTGGATCCAGCCTCAGTGGGGGGTTAGACAAGGATGTCCCTTGGCCCCACTGATCTTCAACCTTGCGGTGGACGGGCTTGCGAGATACGCTTGCAAATTGGCTGAGGTGGGAGTCATTAGAGGATACTCTCTGTCTAACAGGGGAAATTTGGCCCCCATATTGCAATATGTAGATGACACTGTGTTTTTTGTCGAGTGATCCAGATGTGAGGCACATGCTCTGGGGCTACTGGTAAAGATTTTTGGTGACATCTTAGGTTTATGTCTGAACAAGGATAAATCGATTTTGATTTGTTTTGGTATGAATGAGCAGGAGCAAAGGGAGTTGGAGGAAGTTTTGGGGTCTCCCCGGGCTAAATTGCCAATGAGATACCTTGGTCTACCTCTGAGGGCCACAAAACTGAAAAAATCAGATTAGAATGTTCTTTTTGAGAGGGTGTCTGGCAGGTTGAAGGGCTGGAGTAGTAGGTTCCTTTCTAAAGGGGGAAGACTAATCCTACTTAATTCAGTCATAACAGCCATACCGGTATTCTACTTCAGCATTTTTAAGGCCCCTAAATGTATTTGGAAGAGATTGGGTACCATAAGGAAGAGATTCTTCTGGAAAGGTGCAAGACATGAGGGCAGATTCATGCAGCCCATCAGATGGAAGTGTATCTGCAGACCTAAGGATATCGGAGGGTTGGGAATTAAAGCTCTTAAGGAGTTCAATGAAGCCTTATTGTTGAAATGGGCCATCAAGATCCTTGAAGGCAGGGAGGGATTGATGGAGGACCTGATCAGGGACTGTTATGGAGAATCAAATAGCTGTCTGAAGAGGCTTCAGCCAAAGAAGCCTTCTCCTTTTTGTCGTTCAGTGATTGCTGTTGTTACCAACCATTGGCAGTTGCTGCAACCTCAGCTAGGGGTTGGCAGAGGATTCAGCTTTTGAAATGAGCGGTGGTCAGACCTGGGCCTGTTGAAAGAGGTCTATCCGAGGGTGTATGGTGCTGCTGCAGATAAGGCGACCACAGTTTGCAGTAGGTGGTCTCAGGAGGAAAGATGCTGGCGGTTGGAAAGATTACAGCAGTGCAAGCCGGGTACCCAGCTGTGGGAGGAGAGGCAGAAATTGATGGCGAGTCTACAGCAGTTGCAGCTTGTGAACAGTGGGACAGACACCTACTGCTGGCAAGGTGATTTCTCAGTGAAGCAAGCCTATGAGAAAGTTATTAGAGCAAATAATGAAGTGGAATGGGATCCCATTGATAGAAAGATTTGGCTCCTAAAGGTTCCTTTGAAGGTTCAGATCTTCTTGTGGCTTTGCAGACGTGATGGGTTGATCACGGGTGATCTGCGACACAGATGGATGGGGACTGCGCTGAATGCTTGTCCTCTGTGTGGCTTTCACTCTGATTGTGGGTCACACATTTTTCCTCCTGTTTGGTCACGGATAAGATTTGGAGGATGGTTTGTTTAGAACCCCTTCCTTCCTGGGATTCAGTGTGGTAGAGGTTCATCACTCCTGGTCGTCCTGTGGGGGCTATGGAAGCTGTGTTGTGGTGTGTATCGAGGGCGCATAATGATAAGCTCTTTCAGGAGAGATCGGTGAGGTGTGAGGTTATTGTAAATGAGTGCTGGTCTCTCATACATAGTTGGGCTTCATACCTGTAATTGCTTTTTTGCTATGGAATATACCGCCTTCCGGATTGCTATCAGACCTTGATAGCAATCCTCAATGTTTCAAAAAAAGAACTGGAAATGTGAATGGGGAACTAAGCTGGCCCTTGAGTACGGAGTACCAAGGAGAGCGATTGTCCCCCCTGTTTAGTGCAGAGCGGAGCTAGCCGCCCTAGGGTTGGGACCCAGGGTTAGGACTGGCCACTTTGTACCGGCTCTGCGGCCCTCGCGTACACAGTACCGGGGAGAGCTACTAGTGTAGGGAGAGGGCTAGTCACCCCACGGGGCCCGTGGTTCAGCTAGCCATCCTACACCGACTTGTTAGGCCCATTGGGCAAACCAGGGTAGTCAGGGGAGGGTGCGCAGACTGTGGAGGGACAAGACCCCTGTTTGGTTCTTAGGGGCTAGACCCCTGTTACTGAGAGGGCTCTACCCTATACTGGTTCTGTGCTGTGCTTTGGGTGCACCCGTTAATGGAAACGACTGACCGCGTGCCAGTGCGGGGTAGCTACCCGTGCGTTTATCGCACGTGCCATAGTCACCGTTACGTCTGTCAGCGACCTTGGGGTGGTTGACTGAGGGTAGGACCACCTCGGGGGAATCTCCCGGCCAGGAGAGCACCACGTGCTACTTCTACTCTTCGGAAAAGACTGTAATCAAGATCGTTCCTACGAGGAACTTTCGAGATCAAGAAAAAGACTTGATAAATGAACCAAGTGATGAAAGAAAGAATAATTAGTTGAATAAAGAAAGAAATTGAAAACAACAGCTACCTGTCCACCCTTACTGTTTTTCTTAGTTAGCTAGTTGCCACTTTACTCAGCGTTCGCTGATTTCATGTAATCATAACCTTTTTCAGATCCAGGTGTTGAGCAGCCAAAGCCTACGGCTGTGGAGGGTGCTGGGCCCAGTAGAGCTCAGTAGTGTACCTTTTTATTGTACCGTTCTGTTGTAGTGAGTATTTTTGTTACACTCCTGTAGTTCTTTATTGTAACTTTATATTCCTGTACCTTTTTAAATTCTTTACTGTTGTGGTGGTGTGTACTGTAGTAGTTTACTTCGTTACTGTTGTACTTTTGTACTTCTAATTGCTTGCATGGTGAATGTGGTTTATTTTACTGCTTTTTTGGTTACTTCCTCGTTGGACAACTGGGTCTTGGGATCAGTCGAGTCGGTCCAGTCTCGTGTCCTATAGGGATTCGGGAACCGGGTCGTAACATTATATGTACATATACTTAAGTAAATACAAATAGTTAAGTATATTTGTATAATCCTATTTATAATTGTCGGTACTTATTAAACTAATTATTATATACTGTAATATACCTATATATTTATTTATTTATGTATGTATTGTATATATTATGCTACTAAGTTAATTAAGTAAATTATTAAGTTAAAAAAAAATATTAGTAATTTAAGTTGTTACTGAAGTAACTTATACTGTACACTTATATATAGTAATTTTAAATATTTTCATTCTATTTATATTATATTTATACTATATAATAATTTTATAACTTAAATATGTACATATCTAATAAAAATGTGTAATAAATACCTTATATATAAATTAACTAGTTATCAAGTCAATTGCATCTTTAATTTATTAATTTATACATTAACTAAGTAATTAACCTCTACTTTAACTTTTGTAAATCAGTAACTTTAAGTAATTTTTAAATATAATTAAATAAGTTATAATCCTAAATTAACTATATAATTGAGTAGTCTTATATAAGGACTTTCTAAATTTGTAATTTAATTTAAAGTTGGATTAAAATTGGATGCTCAAATTGAGGTCCAATGTTGACCAATTCACACATAGCCATGCACTTGAGGGGCACTTTCTTTAGTCCCACCTCGTTAATAGATGAGGCGCCGTTGTGCTATAAAAGGAATTCTGCACGTAGCCCTCTTAGTCATCAGCGCTTGGTGTGAAATAAAACCATTACCCTCTTATCCCCTCTCTGAGCATGATTTGTCATATATTCTGAGCATATGTAGGCTGGGAGCCCAGTGGGATTGGTTATGTAAATAAATAAAATGACATGACATTTGTTTGCATTATGACAACTATACTACGACATAAATTAGAATCACGTTTTTAACATGTAGACGATTTTGTCGATCAATTAACTTAGAAAATTCCCTACAAGGAGATTTATTAGTAGCACCAAATAAAATATCATCTACATATATTTGAACTAGTAGAATTACTTTTTCTTTTCTTTTAATAAACAATGTAAAATCAGTTTCTCCTATAGAAAAGTTTGCTCCTAACAAGTATTCTTTGAATCTTTCATAGCAAGCTTTAGGAGCTTGGTTTAGCCCATAGAATGCTTTATTCAACTTGTAGACAAAGTTCGATTTATCATGAGACTTAAAACGGGGAGGTTGTTTTACAAAAACTTCCTCTTTAATGAAACCATTAAGAAAGGAACGCTTAACATCCATTTGAAAGAGCTTGAAGCTAAGGAAGGTGACATAAGTAAGAAGCATGCCAATTGACTCGAGTCTAGCTACGGGAGCATATGTCTCGTCAAAGTCAATCCCTTCTTCTTGGTTATAACCTTGTGCTACCAACCTAGCCTTATTGCGAATAACTACACCAGATTTATTCAACTTTTTCCAGAATACCCATTTGGTTCCTATTACCATTTGCCCTTTTAGCTTGGGTACTAGGCCCCTAACTTCATTCCTTTGAAATTAGTTGAATTCCTCCTACATAGCTATCAGCCAAGGCTTATTAGAACATGCTTCCTGAACACTCCTTGGTTCAACTTGAGATACAAAGGCAGAAAGATCGAGAGAGCAATTAAATCTAGATTGGATTTTAATGCCTTCGGAAATACTTGTAATGACTTAACTTTCGGGATGATCCCTTTGAAATGTACAATCTTTTGGAAGATTATGGATATTGGAGCCTTGAATGTTAGACACATTAATAAATAAATCATCCTCATCATCCAAATTGACATGATCAATCGAGGAAGATTTAGGTGATTCATCGAAAGAGACATGGAGGGTCTACTCTACTACCAATGTGATCTTATTAAACACCCGATATGCATTACTTCATGAAGAATAACCAATGAAGATGGCTTCCTCACCTTTGGCATCAAATTTATCTTGATTAGAGTGAGTGTTCAAAAGAAAGCATCGGCATCCAAAAACCTTAAAATAACTAACCTTGCGTATTTTCCCATAATATAATTTATTTGGATAACAAGGCAATCAATTCCATTTGGATAACAAACATACATTGCAAACATTGAAATGATGAGCATTCATTTGCATAAAAAAATGTTAAAATGTTGTTTTATAGCAACTACTGAAGGCTCACAATTTTCATTTAATCTCAAACTAATGTTTAATAGAAGTAAGTTTCTTTATTGTCACTCTAAGTGTTATGTATATCACTTAGAATTCTTTTCATAGCACAAGCACAAGTGTTCACCTTCTCTCACAGTTAAAATAATTTGGTTTTTGGGACACAGGCACTCCGAACTGAATCAACGACCCAGATAGGCTGGACCATAGTTACATCAATGCCATGTGTCACCATCATAGTGCATCTCGCTTATAGGTTGCCCCTATTAGGCCATAGGATATGGTCAATGGTCAAGCTTGCTTAGAAGTATAGGTATTAGGCTCGCTCGTCTGTGCCAGCCTGAAGGCTCACGAAAGGCCTTTGGGTGCAATTCCAATTATACGTTGTTGGGCGCTTATCAGCATCCGATGCGGGACTATAGCATCAGGTTTCTTCTTGCGCCCACCTTGTCTCATCTCTTTTCCCACTAGATGTAGTGATACTCCAATTCTTCCAAATTAGAGTTTGGTATTCATCAATTTCGCTCCACATCAGCTTTAGCAACTCCATCTAAGCTCAAGTCTTCATATGGAATCATCAATGGCTCAATGCAAGACCTTGGATCAGTTGAAGCTTAGCTGTTCATCATGGTTGCTCAGCAACAGCAGTTTTACATAGAACATCTGCAGACTATGCTTTAACACTGAGTACTCTCTCTCTCATGCATCCTTAACACCCTCTGTTCCAAGCAACATTTAAACACACTCACTAATCCTAGAGGAAAACTTTTAAGCTCAACACTAATATGAAAAGGCACTTTAAGTTTAAATCAACAAAGGAGCTCAAGATTAACTCAAACAAAGCAAACTTTGATTTTGACCTTCTACACATATATCTGCCACCTTTAAAAGCTCCTAATATACTCTAATATCCAAAGAAAATATGAAAAACATGTTGCGTACTCAAAATTCACCTGGGCAATAAACTCAACACTCTCGAAAACTATCTAAAAACAATTCCAACAACTTCTTGAAGATTTCAAGAACACAATGATGAGAACACCATCATGAGCCTTAACTAGCCCATTTTAGTCTAGAATAAAAGATAAAATCTCCTACATATTCATCTGAGGGTTGTATCTCTACCTTATTATGTTTTGACAAGAAAATAAGAAACCAGGGTTAATTCTGTAATTTTAACATCATGTCATGAACACAGAATAACCAAGGGATTTTCTAGGGGTGAATTAATGGTCAAAAGAGCATTAAAATCCAATAAGTGGGTTCATGCAGACAGAAACAAGTTTTCATACATTTCGAGAATTAACAATAACCCAAAATCCTAATTTCAGATCCACTTAAATTACCAAGGTTCTGGTCAGGATAAAATCTATCTAA
The DNA here is from genome assembly GCA_037157565.1 of Thalassia testudinum. Taxonomy (NCBI): domain Eukaryota; kingdom Viridiplantae; phylum Streptophyta; class Magnoliopsida; order Alismatales; family Hydrocharitaceae; genus Thalassia; species Thalassia testudinum. The sequence continues at coordinate 16,104,634 of JAZHRO010000062.1, read as the reverse complement.
ACCTTATAAAATTTATATAACAATATTCCATAAGATTTGGTACCCTTAATTTGGCCATTGGAACCTATTTTAACCTTAAATAGAGTACAGACACAATTCTGCCCTAATTTGAGTTTTTAGGAAAATTTCCCAGTCAAACTTATTCAAAATTGAAATCTAACTTCACCATCAGATTCCTTTGGTTGAAATTAGGTTTTTACCAAAATTTAGACCCAATCAGAGTTCATCTTTACCTAGTTTGCATTTTTTGTCCATTTAAACTCTGTTTCTCACAATTGAGCCCCTAGTTTTCAAAATCCTTGCATTTAGCCCCCTAACTTTTCTTCATTTTATTCAAATAGGTCCCTACCTCAATGGTAGGTGTGAACCCATAGATCTGAGGTTTCAATCATGGATTCGTCCCTGATTGCTCGACCAATCCCTTCCAAAATTGGAAGGGATGATCTTGAGGAAATTCTAAATCATCTAAACTTAGATTTTGACCCTAAATCCCATCATGAAGCATGTTCAAATCCTTGGATTTCAACGATCTTTTTCCTGAAAATCCGAGCTTTGCAATCTTGTTTTCAAGCTTGGATGCTTGCCTAAAGCTTTATAAAAGCCACCCCAATGCAGAGCTGAACTCCTTAGCGTGTTTTAGGCCCAAAATTCCCTTATCTCCTCTACCTCCAGCCGACTCCAAACTCCACTTCGATGACCTCCTCTCTCCGTCCTCCTCGCCTGCTGCCACATATTATAGGTAGAAAGTCCACCTTCCCCAACTTCATCTGCACCTCGCCATACCTGCAAGGGGCTCTCTCTCCCTTCAAACATCGCCGTCCTCCTTCCTAGAGCCACCTTCGTCTCCAGCATCAGCCAATCATAGCCGGCGCCTTCTCCACATCACCTTCATCTGCAACCTCCCTCATTCGACTGCGCATCTCCCCCTGACCCAATTCACAAGTTAACATTTTGGCGCCGTTGTTGGGGAGCGACGCGTAGTTTGATTTCTCTAATTACAATTTCTGATCTGATACTAACTTGTCTTATCTGTTCTGCTATGTTTGTGCAGCTACACAGAGAAGATCAGCCGCACAATAGCCACTCCAGGGGCAGGTAATCTCATTTCCATCTTCTTAAGACCCTATTTCTAGAAAGAATTGAAAAGAAAAATCAATTAGGATCAACTCGCACTCCTTATTAGACTTAATCACTTGAGTTGCTTGATTTGATTCTCAAGAAATCCCCTTCCAGATTTTTGCACCTAGTAGGGATCTTTGGTGCTTAGGGCTATTCACCTTCTTAATTGAGCCCAAAGTACCCAATTCGAAAGGAACTGATTGGACCAAAAGAGCCAAATTAGGGTTTCCATCTTAGGGTTGAGAAAACACACCTGCTTGAAATAATAAGAATTGATTTTCCTGCATTGTGTGTCACCCAAACCCTTGCTTGAATTGACCAAATCAAGAAAACCCTAAAATAAAGCTCTAATCATCCACTTGAATCCTAAAACATGGGACTTAATAACCTGGTTGCAAATCATTTAGGGTGATTTTGGGCTCATTACCCAACTCATCCTCAACCTTAGGGTAGGTTAGGTGAAGTTGATTTACCTTGTGGGTCAACCAACCTTCAAATTTGGTTACCAAGCATAATCAACTCTAAAGCTCAAGTGAAATCTTAGCACCATAATTCAGGTTTAAAATTTGGTAGATTTAAGGGGTCAAGTTGCTCATTCTGGTCTACTTGGATTTGCGGTGACAAGGAAGGTTGGGTGGGGGAAACCCTGTAACCTGTGGGGACGCTTTACCATGTAGGGGCCTTTGCGGGACTCTCCCTTCCTGGCTCCCCAGGTATTTCTCGGGTGAGTGATTTTCTGATCAAGTGGTATCATTCGCTTTAAACCTCCGTAGGCATCCAAAAATCTTTGGGTGCCTCAATTGGGTCTATTACACCTTCTATCCCTCATCTGGCTCACTAGTGCATGTTTGGGAGGAGGTCCTTAAGACCACCCTTGAGACCTCCATTAGCAGTTCACTCTCGTCGAGGCCAAACCTCGAATCACTTGTTTATGCTACCTTCCAATCATATTGATATCTCTTCCAACTCTTCTGAGCCTAGATCTCCTTCATCTACATCCATGGACAATCAAGGAGAACCCAATTTCCAAGATCAGCTACAGCATCTCAATGATCTATTCCATGAACACATCAATCCACCATTGCGTCCTCAGATGCAAGATCACTACATTCCTGCCGCGGCGGAGATTGAACCTAGAGTACAAATCCCTGCTGGAAGGCTTGATGTTGAACTTCAGCCAAATATGATCCATGCTATTCCTAAATTCCATGGCTCAAACTCCGAAGATCCCTTCCAGCACATCAAGTAGCTAAAACATCTAGCCCAGACCTTTGGTCCTGCCGTATAAAATCGAGATATCCTGCTCATGAACATGTTCTCCTTCTCACTCATGGGTAAAATTGCCGATTAATTCCAAACTCTAAAGCATCTAATCAATACCTAGGGGGAACTCCAAGATGAATTCTTACAGAAATTTTTCCCTGTTGGTTGAATGAATGCTTTAAGGCACCAAATCACACACTTCACACAAAATCCAGGAGAACCACTTCATGAGTCATTGGATCGCTTCCTTGATCTCTTGCGAAGATGCCCCCATCACGGAGTTCCTAAGTAGGAACAAGTCTAGTCTTTTTAGCATGGGTTCCGTGACAAGATCAAGCTATTTGTCAATGCAACTTGTGGTGGAAGCATCATGGGTCAGCATGAAGATGCCATTTGGGAGATTCTCGAGAATATATGCGAGAACTCCATAAATAATGAATCTATGGGTATGTTTAACTGGATGACTACCCGTGCATTGACAAACACGCGGGGGGCACACGAGACTCAGGGCCTGTCCGCATTCGTCGATCTAGAACTGATGGCCAGTCACCTAGACAAGGTCTCTATTATCAAGAAGAAGGTGGATGAATTGGCTCGACATCTACAGAGAACCACCTCAACACAGTAGAGCATGTATGTGCAATCACCCTATGGTATGGAGGTTGTGCATAACATTTATCACCACTCTCATCAGGGGATGGACTCATATCCACCCTTGTCTGATCTTGGTTTTGGAGGAAACTCTGGAACCACTTGCTCTAGTTGGGGGAACTCTGAACCCTCGGATTCTACCTTCTCTGGAGTTCCTTAGACTTGCGAGGATCTTCACGCCATCCAGAATGAGCCATTCTCTAACACTTGTAACCCTGAATGACGTAATCATCCTAACTTTGCGTGGTCAGGGAATAACCAAAATTCGAAATCTCAATTCCAGGCTTGACCACAAGTTCCACGCCCTTACCAGCCTACTCAGCCTAGGCCCAATCCAAATTATCAATCTGGGCTATCAAGGGATGATCAAATGACTCTCATCCTACAAACCCTGGTTGACGTTCAAAAATCTAATGCAGCTATGTAGAAACAACATAAAGACATGATCACAGTGGTTCGAAATTAGCTCGCACATATGGCAAATTCTCGCTAGCCTGGTGCATTTCCATCTCAGCCTCTACCGATTCCGAATAACATGCTAAATCAGAGGCATGTTATAAACCCAAATTTGGGCCAAGTTGTAGAGACCCGTTCTGTTATGAGCCTTTTAAGATGTCTGTACTGTTAGTCAGACGTCTGGACCCCTTCCCAGACGTCTGGAAATTGAAATTTTTGTACGCAAGCTCGCGTCTGCAAGCTGGTTGCCGCAGACGGTCTCCCTCTTTTCTCTCTCTCTCTCTTCTCTCCTCCACCAGAACCCTAGCCGCACCCTCTATATAAGACCTCTCTCCCCCCCTTCCTATCTTCTCCACTCCACCACCACCTTCCTTCCTCTCCACTGCGGTGAGAGGGAGAGTGCGAGAGTGAGGAGCGAGGAGAGGCGACGTGAAGAGAGGAGGAGCTTGTGTTCACAAGCTCGTGGGAGCTCGCTAGAGGATGCACGGCCGGAGCGGCACGTGCGGGAGGAGGAGCACGTCGGGGAAGACATCGTTGACACTCTACTGCAGCTGGAGCTGCAGATGAGGAGAGGCTGCGGCTACACGTGGCGAATGGAGCAGGAGGTCGATCTGGTTTTGGCTTTTTCCTAGAATTAGACGTCTGGCATGTTGTCTAGACGACAGGTTGGACATCTGGTGACGATACCAAATGTCTGAAAGCAGACCTTCGTGAAGGTACGTTCCTCTTGCGGTTACAGCCATGCAGGCCGCACCGCAGCGTCGGTTTGTGTGGCTAAAAGAGGACGATATTGTCTGTCGCGTGTAGGGATAGCTTCGGGAAGGCACGGGGCATGCCCTCCCACGCATTTCGGACGTCTGGACAACTTACCAGATGACCAGAAGCACTCCCAGATGACTGGAGGAGAGGTCGGACGTCTAGAGCTGGGTCCAGATGGTCAAGTAGGGGTTCTGGACATCTAAATTCAATGCAGGAACCTAAGGTGAGACCTTGGTAACTTTTAAGACGTCTGGACTTTGTGCCAGACGTTTGATTTAGGTCTACAATTCTGTTTTTGACCCATGTAGGGTCCGTTTTATGCAAACAAGATATTTGCGGTTTCTTTGTGAGTTCCTCTACTTGTTAGAAGGCCTTATATACTGTTCTGGACATTCCGTTGTGGTATGTTCCTTGGTATAGGCCTTCGATCTGTTGTGTGTTCGGGGCCTACAGAGGCACGTGAGCCTGCTGTTCGAGCCCTCAGTACTCTCGGATAGTCTGGTAGAGTGGTTTCCCCTGTTTTAATTATAAACATGAATGCATATGTGAAATTGGATAACTAGAAACCTAGGATGTGGCATGAATCCTAGGACAAGAAGTACTTGCACTGTTGTATGCGTGTTTGAGATTGCAGTCATAAATGAATGGATAGAATTTTAAACAACTGCTTGTAATAAATAGGAGTTGCCTGTGAGATATGAAATGCCTGTGCTAGTTAAACAGTTACCTATGACATTACTTGTTGTATTTGTTAAATTGTGGAATTACGAGCTGCATGTGTATAATATGAGAATGGAAATGTGAATGATGAAACTTGGTATAGAACAACATGGTGAATACGAGCATGAACCCTACGAGGAAGTAGGAGTAGAACTCTTGTGGATAAATGGAATGGATCTGGAAATGTGAGTGGGAAGTGTGCTGGCCCTTGAGTACGTGGTACCAAGGAGAGCGACTGTCCCTTGTTTAGTGTAGAGCGGAGCTAATCGCCCTTGAGTTGGGACCTAGGGTTAGGATTGGCCACTCTACACCGACTTCTTTTGCCCTCGCATACACTGTACTGGGGAGAGCTACTTGTGTAGGAAGAGAGCTAGCCACCCCACGAGACCCAGGGTTTAGCTAGCCACCCTACACCGACTTGTTAGGCCCACTGGGCAAATCAGGGTAGTCAGACGAGGGTGCATGGACTGTGGAGGGGCAAGACCCTTATTTGGTTCTGAGGGACTAGACCCCTATTACTGAGAGGGCTAGGCCCTATATTGTTCCGTGCTGTACTTTGGGCATACCCGCTAGCGAAAATGACTGACTGCGTGCCAGTGCGGGGTAGCTACCCTTGCTCTTTTCGCACGTGCCATAGTCACTGCTACGTCTATCCGTGACCTCAGGGTGGTTGACTGAGTGTAGGATCACCACGGGGGACTCTCCCGGGCAGGAGAGCACCACGTGTGCCTTCTACTCTTCAGAAAAGATTGCAATCAAGATCGTTCCCACGAGGAACATTCGAGATCAAGAAAGAGATCTGAAAGTAAATCAATGGGTAAAAGGAAATGACTAGTAAAATAAAATAGTTGGAAAAGATAACTTACTGGTTAGCCTTTACTGCTTTAGTTAGTTGGTTACCACTTTACTCAGTGTTTGCTGACTCTGTTTACTCATAACCCTTTTCAGGTCCAGGTGTTAAGCAGCCCGAGTCACCGGCTTCAGAGGGTGCTGGGCCCAGTCGAGCCCAACAGTAGTTCCTGTTGTTGTTGTACTTCCTTTTTACTAGTGAGTTAGACTGTGGTTACCGTTTCTGTTTCTGTACTTTGTTCTACTTTACTGTTGTGGTGGTGATATGTACTGTTAGCAGCTTTTACTTCCTTTACTACATGTACTCTTTTACTGTTAGTTACTTAGCATAGTGAATTTGGTTTACTTTCCTGCTTTTTAGTTATTTCTTGTTGGACGACTGGGTCTTGGGATTAATCGAGTCGAGTCAATCTTGGGTCCTGTAGGGATTCAGGAACCAGGTCGTAACACAAGCTCACTATGTTTACTAGGCCCCTTTTGCTTCATCACTCGATGAGATGGAGGCTTTGACATCATACTCGAGATATCAGCAGTAATCACCACTTCTACCAAATCCAAACCAGAGCCAGGCAGGACTTAATTCTGTTACCACCTGTAGTGGCAAGACGACCTAGGATCCACCTTATCCAAGCCACTCCCAGCCTGGTAGTTCAGAGCCTAACCCTAGGATGGTTATCCAGGACACCCCAATCCCAGATCCAAAACCTGAACCAATCCTAAAGGAACCTACACTGGTTCCATTTCTTGAGGCTTTGACTAAAGGAAAGAGGAAACCCAAACCCGTGGCACTTGAGGAAGATCTGGTCAAGCTCTTTGAGCAAGTCCAGATAAACATCCCCTTGATGGATGCGATTCACCACGTATCGGTATATGCGAAATTTCTAAAGAATTTGTGTACACCTAAGCGTAAGTTGCGAACCAAAGATGGGAGCCCGATCATACTGTCTGAGCAAGTCAACTCGATCATTTTGAGCAAGCTCCCACAAAAAGCAAAAGATCCTGAAATCCCTTTGATCTTCTGCAAAATTGGTGATCTAGAATTTGATCGAGCATTGTTGGATTTAAGAGCCTCCATAAATTTGATACCTACATCCCTATTAGACCATTTCGAGGAAACTGACCTCAAACCAACTGAGACGACTTCACAGTTAGCAGATAGATCAATCAAGTCACTTAGAGGAATTCTCAAGGATGTTCTTGTATGGATCCATGATATCTATTTTCCAGTGGATTTCATTATGTTAGACACGGAGACTCCTGAAAATCTAAGGAACACATCGATTATCTTAGGGAGACCATTCCTAGCCACAGCTAGGGCAACTATCAATTATGAAGAGGGCAAGATCGAGTTAAAATTAAAGAACCAAACATTAAAGATTGATATCTTCAAGGCCTAGAAAGGAATCAATTATGAACTAATTGAGGAAGTATGCGACATTAGTTCTATGGTTGAGGACTCACTTACAGAGGAAGACCCGATTATTCCTGATCCTCAACCACAAGAAAATTCTGACCCACAGTTAAAGGAGCCCAGAACTGATCTAGATTCACCCTTAGCTCCCACTTTATCTTCTAAGGCCCATCCCAAGCCCCCACCTGCTGCTGATAACCTAGTTATGGAATTGAAACCTCTTCCCGATCATCTGAAGTATGTATTCTTGGGTTCTAATCAAACGTGTCCTGTGATTATCAATTCCCGACTCACATTTGATCAAGAAACAAAGCTGATTTCTATTTTCCAGTAGAATTGGAGAGCCATTGGATGGACTCTCGATGATCTGACTGGTATCACTCCCTCCTATTGCACACACCGTATCTACATGGAGGAGGGCTCACAACCATCTCGAGAAATGCAGAGATGACTCAATCCGAATCTATAGGAGGTCATGAAAAAAGAGATCATCAAGTGGTTAGATGTTGGTATTGTCTACTCGATCTCTGATAGCCACTGGGTGAGCCTAGTCCAGGTTGTGCTTAAGAAGGCAGGACTCACCATTTTCACGACTAAATCTGGAGAGACCATCCCAACCCGCATTGCAAATTTGTGGAGAGTCTGCATTGATTACTGAAGACTAAATGACTCCACTAAGAAAGATCATTTCCCACTTCCATTTATTGATCAGATTCTCGAGAACACGTTAACACATAACAATCTTTAAACTAGAGCTCAAGAGCTTTGAGTTCCCATGGCGACACAGGTTTGACCCAAACAAGTTAGGATTTCACTTTTAGCTCCTAGATGATTCATATTATCTTTAATATCCAAATAAACTTGAAATGATCTGAGGAAGTCATTATGATCAAAAAGAGATTAAATTGATCATTCTAACAAGCTTCTCAAGTCTGTCGTCTGAGATTGAAATAGGAGTTGGTCAACAAAATAAGCTGGATCTCTAGCAACGTAACAGAAGGTTGCTCTACACTGAAGAGAACTTGCTAAAGCATGTGGACCTAATCCTAAGCTTGGAGGATGAGAGAATAGCTTTGTGCAACTCTACTAGACCTAAGGAAGGAGAAGAAGATTAGAGAGGTATATGTGATGAAACTCACAAATAACTAATGGAGAATGATCATTGAAGGCTTCTTAAATGATTTAAAATCACTAAGAGTTGATCCAAACTATAAATCTCGAGGCTGATGTCACTGGAGTTCATCGGAGCTCTGGTGGTAGTTAGATTTGGTCATCAAAGTTCAGAACTTAATGAAACAACACAAGACTAAATTCAAAGCTTCCTGAGGTCTTTAGGAACCTCAGGAACACATTAATTTGACAGAAGAAGGCTTGAAGAAGATCTGCGACTCAAATTGATTCAAGATTAAAGTTTCAATTTGTCAAAACTTAGGCTTAATGAATCTTTCAATAAAATGAGGCAAACTACTTTATAAGATGATACGAAGGTGATGGGGTGAGTAATTAGGTGGAGGAAATCCTTCGGAGCTCCATCATGGATAGCAGAATCCGGAGGTTGAGGTGAATTGGGCAAATTGTGATTTTAGGCTAGTTGAAGGAAGGGAGAAGTGGAATATGGTCGTAAAGGGTTCAAGGTGTACATAGGTTGAATTGGATGATCAGAAACCAAACGAGTCGAAATTGGCTCACTGGCGAAGCTTGGAGGTTAAACTACACCTAATGACCTAATTAACTAGGTAGAATTAATTTATGAAACAAAACTAAGCTGAAGAGATGATTACCTGGACAAAAGAGATACAAGAACGCCGATGATTGCTCACTAGAGTTGGAGCAAAATCTGAGGATCAGGGGAGAAACTTCAGTCTTGGATTGAAAGCAAAGAGAGGCAGGAATGATGGTCCTCCGCAGTTAGCAGGGTGGTGCAGAGAAGAGGTGACAGAGAGGGTTTCTCCACTGAAGAAGGCTCGAGAATGGTGGTGAGACGGCACCGGAGATTGAGAAGGAATAACCTATTATCAACTCAGTTTGGGAAAGAGGGATAGGGAGTTGATAGGAGTGATCAGAGGGGTGGAGACTTATTTATAGGTTACAGCGAAGCTTAGGGAGGATGAATGGGGATGAAACAATGTTTAGGTTCATCGAAACTGACCATCGTCTTCTCCGACGACGAAAGTGTTTGCACATGTTCTAAAGCAGTTACCAAACCATCATTGTTGTTGGATGAATTGATTCTATTACGAGTTAGCTTGACGTCAAAGGTGAAGAAGCTCTATCGTTCGATGAGTCGTCATCGGGGAAGAAGATCCGATCTCGTCGGTTGTCGATTCAAAAGAAGAAAAGAAGTCAGTGGACTAAGGATCGTTTTGTAAATAGATAAGGATCTATATGAAATACAAAGGGTTTAAATGAAATGATTTCCAGGGACCAAAATGTAAACTTATAATTTAAATGTGTAATTAATTTTTTTTCTTTTCCAACTTTTTATTATAGGATATATATTTATATATATTAAAGAACATATTTGTGTCTCAAAATTATATTTTTTCCCCTTTATGCATTATTTAATTTAGTGATTAATATTATTATTAACTTATGCTATATAATACATATAAGCTTTATTTAACTTAATTATAAATAAGTAAATGTAAGTCATATTTATTAATTAAATATAGAGGAAAGTTTATTAAACAATAATTAAGCTATATTATGATATAATTAAGGTCCTTATACAATATTGACTTATTTAATAATTAACCCTATTTTAATGATATTACTAATTAATTAACTAGGCAAACTAGGTTATTTAGGTGAATTAGGAGCCATGCATCAGCTACCTCTTCTCTTCTCACCTTGCCAACGACATGCCTTCTTTGCCTTGGACTTCTCCCTGTTACATTATCACCATCTCATCACCAACCTATTGGCATCAAACTTTACATTCACCACATACAATAATAGTAACACCCATGCCACCGCCATTGCATCGTCAACTTGTCGCACTAACCCCAACTCCAACTACCTTGACCCTTAACTAGAAAAGCCACTACAATCATTGTATCATCCATCGAAGCCTTTACTAGAGCCACCACCTCCATGCTCTGCAACAATCATTTTAAATATAAAACTCCGAAGATGTCATGTTGGTTGACTCGTCAGGAGTTGAGTTTTTAAAGAGGGGGAGAATTGATGTAGGTAGCACGACATTTTTCATTAAGGGCATGGATGTAAATAGCCTATTTTATTTTTTTATTATATTTCTTTTATGATAGGTCTTATTTGTTGATAGTCTTTAGTTATCACCATGTTTAGGATTTTCTTTCTTTTTTATATGTAGATTATCTCTTTATTTAAGGATTAGTCAAGTTTTTTTCTTTTCTTTATTAGGTTATTATAGCAAATTATCCCTTTGTTGGGGATAAGTTGAGTCATTTTATCTTCTAGATTGTTAACGCCCTTTTACAAATTAAAGGGACAAACATGTGATGTAGAAAGATAGAGTTGAATAAAAAAAGTTTGAAACCCATGTGGCTGTATTCTCCGTCTACCCCTTTCTCCTCTCCAAGTGCACCTTCGCCCCTTCCCTTCCAAAGTCCCATGTAGCTTGGCATGTTTCCCTTTTTTTTCTTGCCCTCTAGCACTTTTCCAAACCCCTATTCTTCCTCTAGCTACATCAAGTAGTCTTGTAATTAGTGAAAATATTCTCTGCCTGTTGTACCTTGAGGCCGTTATGGTGGCTTGACATTTTTTATAGCTATCTGTGAAAAGCGCATGACAAGGAGTATGTCGTTGAGCTACTCAACCCAAATATCCTATTGTCCTCAATTATGTGACACTAAGAGCCAATGAGACATAAGTTTCAAGTTCTTTCAAATCCACTTGCTTTCAAATGTTTCCCCTTTCCAATTCAAACCAACAAACCTCCCCCTCCATGTAGCCACACTAGACGAAAGGCATGCCAAAGGTACACTACAAATATCTCTCACCAGTGAAAATCTCCTTCCGTCAATCCTTAGCTTTAATTTCCCTCGCAAGAGACCTCACAAATCATGCATCCAACTAAATACACACAAGCCAAAGTAAAATCTTACAAGGTTGAAGACTACAATGATCACAGTTTCCAGCACTTGGGTGCCTCCTTTAGACATATATACTTAGCAAGGAATAAGGATTGCGTTGAGAAAAATGACATCGATCAAGTGCATGGAGATAAATGAGGCCATTCAATTAGAGAATCCAAGGTGACAATTGCAACATGTGATGAAGGGGATAGGACATGAGGGATCGGTGAAACAAAACTTTTTGCAAAAAATTGGCCAAGAACTAGGGGCAACAACAAGTGAGGAAAGGTTGGTGCATATTTCTTCATTATTTCTTTTTAAGGTCATATGTAGGGGTTGGATGGGAACCAGTAAAACTAGTAAGGAGGGCAAGAGAGGCATGGGGGAGAATTGTCTCATAAGAGGGAAGAGGAGAGTCTATGGAGGGTAATTGGATGCATGGTAAGGAAAAGAAAGAGGGCACCTTTGTTTAGTTTTTTTCATGGTTGTACGTATGAATTGGTGGGGGTAGAGGGAGGAAGGGGGCATTGGAAGAATTGACACAAGGAAAAGGATCTTGTGGAGTGAAAGGACACATGGTGAGGAAAAGAAAGAAAACACCTTCCTTTAGTTTATAAGATGCTCATCGAAATAGACAGAGCTCTAGATGACCTCATATGTTGGCAATCACCATATGGCAACAACAACAATTGTCACTTAAATAGATTTCAAAGTAACATGAACAAACCTGAAACAACCATTTTTACTGAAGGTTTGAATAGACATAATGGTTCCACAAATGGTGGATAGAACAGAGTAAAGCATCAAGAGTAAGTTAAGTAGGTAGTGAGGTACAAGTCTAGTCACAAAAGAAAGACTAATAAGACTGTGCTCCCAAAAAAAGTTCTTAATTGATACATTTTTCCAAATATGCCTCTAGAAAATATAACTATTATAATCCCTACCAACATTGCCTTCAATAATTCAAAAGAAAGAATTGCCTCGCATAAAGGAAACTTGTGAAGATGACCCCTTACAATGTATGTCTAACATAGGAGAAATCCCACTAAAATGCAATTCTTACCTAATTCATGAACTAACCTCTCATCTGCAAGCCCCATTCAAATAGCCTATTATGGTCTTCTCTCTTACCAAATGCCTCATTGAACATGAGCCATCTCAACCATTTAAGAAAGAAGGTAGTAAATGCTATAAACAATTCAAGATTCATAAAAAAATGTAGCAAACACAAATTAAATGAAGCTCCTATGGTGCCTATAGCTGTAGGAGTTACCATAATTATCTTGCCCTAGAATTACAGAGGGATAGGGTTCCTCTGTTGATATCCTTGTTTTGATGCAATAAAAGTATGTTTTACTGTGAATTAATTATTTCAGGTTACTCAAAGTCAGAAAATCAAGAAATGGTTATGCTTCAAAGATGATCAATCTCATGATGAAGTGTTTGAAAATTTGAAAACTCGTTTTCAACTTTATTGAGTCTAGAATATTTTGAGGAACCTCAAAAATAACAACCAATGCACTTTTGAGTTTGTTAGATTACAAACCCAGGCAAAACCCTAAGTTTTTAATGTTGTTGATCAAACAACTTTTAACCTTGATCAACCAAACCTTTTTGCTTAATCGATTAAAGACCTCCAATGGTCAAATCCTAATTTTTCGCTCCAAGTCGATAAATTTCTCTTTTTAATCGATCAACATGGACTCAATCAAAGCTTTAATTTAATCGAGCAAAATTCATTTTGATCGACCAATGCTTAATTTTGATCGACCAAAACTACCATTATAGACTTTCTAAATCAGGTCAAAAAAACCTCTAAATATGACCCTTGACCTCCCTACTTCAAAACACACCTTAAGAGCTTTCAAAAAGCAATTCTCTCTTATTCTTTCTAGTATTTTCGCGCCTTTGCGCCCACACCTATTCCAATCTAAAGCATGCATCTCTGCAATCTTGAAAAAGCTCAATTTGTCTTATTCTTTGAGGTTCCATAATATTTATTGTTGCATTTTATTCCTGTTGTTTTGATTTGGGACCTAAGTTGTTTTAGGGATCTCGTTTTTCTTCTCTTGGTCAAGTGTATAAGAGAAGTTTTGTAAGAAGTTGTGCCACCCTCGTTCAAGTGGTACGATAGTGGAATTGAGTAGCATTAACTAGTAGGAAAATTCTAAGCTGAGAGGCTTAAGTTGTGGTTTTTAACCGAAAAGGTTTCCACTCTAAAATCTAAGTGTTATCTTTCTAATTTTTGTGATTGGTTTATACTTACTTATTGATCTGTGGTGAATACTATTTTAAATTTTGCATTATTATCGATAACACACTGTTCAACCCCCCTCTAGTGTATACTTAAGATTCTTCAGGCTCCACTCGCACTCACATCCTCATGCAATTATGTACCTATATAATATTCTTTGGATCACATATGCAAATATCTATTTTATGATCAAAACTAAATTGAATTAGGATAAGTCTAGATGATTTTATAATGCCATAAAGAGTAACTCCTTCTGACGAGGTGTGGCTTATCATAGCTAAAATACTTAAGTTAAGACAAAAACCAGGTTAAATAATACATAATTAACACAAGAAATGGGTTAAGTGTGAGAATTAACAGAAATGCCCTTAGACATCCAATTTGCATTAAAAATGCATAATTACGTCAATAAAATGAGATATTCAATTCACAAATATAAAATGATGATTTAATTGCAAATTAAACACATATTTTAGTTCAAAAGATCAAATTGAAAGTGAAATCATATTCCTAAATGTTCAATTAAGTTTCAATAAAAACTTGGTTGCATCTGGACATCAATAGGACCCTGCATTTATTAGATTACATTTAGGTCCTTGAGTCATTCACATTCCTTCACATAAAACTTTCCAGGGACTTATTAGCAAGATCTAGAGACTAGCTGTAACACTTTTCAACTACTTATGGGCTTCCTTGCAATTATTCTACCCCTTCTCCCTTGAGGACTTCTATGCAAAAAACCCCTTTACACCTGCTACTCGCATCCACTGTAGCTCGCGAAGAACAGTTGTAGCAGTAGCCGTTGATTTCGTGAGGCTTCGATCCTGTGGTCTATCTCGCTCTAATTTGTGCACGCATTCGTGTTTACCCTCACTGTGCCCCTTAGATCTCGTCTGACGGTGGGAAGTCGATTTAAACATTCCTATGCATCTCCTCTCCACATCCACCATCCAAACCCTACCTACCTAATCTCACCTCCATGGTGATGTGATTCGCCCAAATCACCTACTTAAGCTGCTCCTTGGGATTGCGCACAAACAATCGACTCCCCATTACATCTCTTGAGCTGATCATTCCTCCCTCTCCAGTGCCTTCTTCCCCATTCACGCAACTGTGTCTATGATAGGGGCGTAGCTTCTTCCATCTTCATCAACCATGTCTCCAGGGATGTCATAAGCCTGAGGGCATCCCTGGAGCTCCTCTCGTGGGCTCTTCACTCGCTGGAGACCTCCCTCCCTTCTTCCTCTTTAACCGCTGGCTTTGGATCCAGGAAACCCATTCCTCTGATTAGATTTGGAATTTTCATTCTTTCTAGAGTAGATTAGATTAGTAATTAGCGTACAGTAGCTTAGTTAGGAGTACATTAGACAGTGAATTCAATGGTTTGATTATTAGAGTTAGGAGTAGATTAGATTTGGTAGTATTTCACTCATCCAACTCCTCTGATCAATTTAGATCAGAGGAGACAAATTCGCCCATTCATTATGTTCATTTAATCTCCCTCTTTATCTTACAATCACATTCACTGATTTCCCTCAATGTTTTAATCGCGAATCACCTCATTCACCAAAGTCATTCTAGATATGAAGCTTCTTAGCTCTTTAGAATGTGCTCGAATTTCACAAGGGTGGACTCCATTCACCTCATCTAAACACAAAGGTCTTCCACTTGTGCTGAATTGCACTGATTTGGTTGTTTAACTATGATTTGGTTTAAGGACATGAGTGAAGAATTTTTTAGTGATTTGATTCCAATCTATGTTTAATCAACTTAATTCAGTATGTTTTTGCATAAATTAGGTTCTTTATGATGGTTTTGAACTGCATAGTACATGTTTTCAGTGATCGAATCAGTTCTGACCAATTTGATGGAGATCTCTGTTTTCCTCCAATGGCATAGTGAGAATAGGTCAATAAAATCAATGGTACTGATTAGAGATCTATTCAATGATTTGAGCTGTGTTTGGAATCAATGTGAGGAAGATCTAATAACAAGGATTGAGTAAAATTTGAATGCGATTTTTTATTTGATCTGGATTTGAAATGATTTTCCAACACCTTTAAGGTTATTTGTGAGGATAGAGATGCATATTTTCATGATTTTATTGGCATTCGAAGGTGTTTAGTTTTTAAACTTGGAATTCTAGATCTTATTTTGTTTTGGTTGCTTAGATTAAGTTCAGAGGAGAAATAGATTAAAAGGACAGATATGATTTAGATCAGTCCAACATTGTTATAAATTGAATATTCATGTTCTCTAGATTGGACTTCTTAGGTCTAATGAGAGTTGGATTTTTTTTTACTAAAATCACATTGCACTAGCAACATCAATGTTGGACACTTGATTCAGCCATTTTGATAGCATCTCATTGCTATTGGAATTGGGCAGCAATTGCTGCCATTGAACAGCAACATAACAACAGTTGCAGCTGTTGTTTTCACAGCAGCAACAACAATAGTTGGGTTGATTTTTGAGAGATCTGAACAGGCAGAAATTCAAGGAAATTGGGCTGGGGTGTTGTAAATTTAAGGAAGCTGTCACGTTGTCAAGTGTTAGATTTTAATGTACAAGCATTCATGTACTTGAGAGTGATTTAAATTTAATTAGAATTTCCTATACATTTGATTTGAAGTTTTTGTCAACTATTTTTCAGTGATTAACTGTCCAAAATATAATAATGAATGAGAATTGAATGGAAAATTATGTTTAAATGATGGCGCATCTTTAATATGAAGTGCTAAACATGTTTGAGTGTTTGAGTAGAATTTTAGCACTTAGAAATGATTTTAGAGGCCTTAGGTTCATTTTTCAACATTCATTCTAGGCCTAGATTTGAGTTATTTTGTAAATAAATAAAACCAAGAAAAAATATAAAAAAATAAAATAAACCTGTCTTGAGTAAGATCAGGTATTTTTCTAGGTATATTTCAAGTTTTAAGGTATTTTGAACCCTCGACTTGGTAAAACATATCAGCCAACGATTCAGTATACTTTGGAACTTAATAACAGAATGTAACTCAAAAATCCCAAAAAGAAACTTCTTCTCTCTTATCTCACCATTTCTCTCTCATCCCCTATCTCTATTATACATATAAAAACTATAAAAATTAGAAAAAGTTCAAAAATGCTTAAAAATACCTTATACATTGTGTATATACTTGTAAATATGATTCAAAACTAAGGTAAATGGATATATTGTAAACTATGTAAATAAAGGGTATATATAACTTATAAATGTATTCTATACATTAAATTAAATATTTAGAGTGATTTATTGTATATATAACTTTATTGTATTATTATATATTAATTTTTATAAACTAAATGTATATCAACTTAAGTAATTATACAAACTTATATATATGTATATATTTATATTTCACACTGTGCATATGTATTTAAGTAATTAATATATACTGCATAATACCTGTAATTTAATTTAATTAGGTAATTATAGTAGGTAAATAAGTTATTAAGTTAATTAAGTAAATTATTAACTTAAAATAAAATAAATTAGTAATTTAAGTTAATAATAAAGTAATTTGTCACGTATACTTGTATAGTATTATTTTAAGTATTTTCAACCTATTTATACTATATTTATAGTGCATTACAGTATTTATAAATTATTTATGTACATAACTAACTAATACGTGTATTTAAATGTAAATAAATGAAAATAAAGTCTCTAAAATACATTAAAAATGTATAATAAATACTTTAATATGTAAATTAACTCTATAATAAGTCAATTGCTTGATTAATTACCTAATTTATACTTTAATTAAGAGATTAACCTCTAATTTAACATGTATAAATCACTAACTTTAACTAATTTTTATATATAATTAACTAAGTTATAATTCTAAATTAATTGTATCATTATGTGGCCCTATATAAGGGCTTTATAATTATATAATTTATTTTTAATGCAAATTAATTTATGACCCTCAAATCGAGAGCCAAAACCCTGGAATCCAAACACAGCAAAGCGTTGCACTACACAATTTGTGCCCTGTGGTATAGCACGACATCGTGTGTGGCAGGGTTCTTGAAACTGCATATATTATTTTTATGCTCTTGGCCAACTAGTCGTCTGGTGCTGGCCACCAAAAAGTCATTACCCATTTCCTCTCATAAGAAAATGATCCTCAATTTGCGTGTATGCCTGCGAGCTTGTGCCTGCGGGTGCGTATGTACCTACGTGTATGGGCACGTGAGTGTGTGTTAGGCCTATTGGGCTTGAAAATGCATTAAAATACACCTTAAATGAACTAGGGCTGACCTCTTAGTAGTGGTCTAGTCCCACCTCTTAAAGGTACTGTGTATCCCATGAAAATGAGTCGGCCTGCCTATTAAAACCATTTTTTGGGCTTATGAATAGTGACCGCGCATGCTGTGTGAGAGAGAGGTCTTAAAAACAACTAAGTGTTAAAAAAGAAAGAGTGAAGACAGAAGAAGAGAGAGGAAGACTTGGGAATGCGGCTAAGTATTCAGATGTAGTTATGTGTGTGTTGTGTAAATGTATATGTATATATATATAAATATAAAGTATATTTATAATATAAGTATAATAGTAAATATAAATAATGTATACGTAGATAGTATAGTATAGATGTATGTGTATATTAGTAGAGCATAAGTAGAGTATATACTTATTTGAGTCTAACTTGTATATAAATAAAACTAAGGCTTTAGTGACAATTACATTTATCGATGTATATATGTTAGTATAAGTAATTCTTTTTACCTTATGCTATGTATATATTTCACTAAGGCTATACCGACATATGTTTATGTTGCTGTATATATAAAATATGTTACTAAAGATACTAGTATGTTAATATACTTAGTATAGTAGATATTAGTAGCTATTTTTGTTCCTACATTTAGGTATTACTTAGAGTAGTTGTAGATAGCTAACTCAGAGTAGTTGAATAGAGTTTTTGATGCCTGTTATTTGTAAATTTATTTAAGGCATTGTAAGTAAAATTAATTGATTTTTTTGTATATAATTGACCAATTCATTTATTAATTGATTCATTAATTTATCTTGTAAATAAAATTAACATTTTTTGAATAAAAGAACATTTTTGGACTTAGAGAGTGATGTATATCAATAACTGCCTGCTAGTAAATGACCTGGAAACTAACTAGTAAAAATTATAATTAAATAAAATGACGCGACATTTATTTGCATTGTGAAAATATACTACAACAACGACACCATAATATAACATTTTTATTGCAACACTAATGTGGATGATCATATTTTTAGCATCATTGCTGGAGACACAAATCTGACAATAGTACTTTGTTGTGATTGATTACATATTGTTGCAAGCCATTCGATACCTTCCATTTTCAGAGATAAGGAATTAAATCTAAGAGTCATGGAGAAGTGGGAAGTGATGTGAGTGTAGGAACCCTTAAAAAATCAAGTGAATTTAAAAATACATTGTACCTTCTTTCTAACATTTCCTTGGTTTTTCAGCATGAGTGGGTGAATGAAGTGAAATCGGATGCAAGTACATAGACTACATTGAAACTTTTTGAGGAGCTAAGTTAGAAGCCCTTTTATTACTTTCGAATCCCCAAGGATCAAGATGTTAGTAAAAAAGTAAAAGAATATCATTAGTGGAAAGGATAAAGGATTAAGCCCTTACAATCATGATTAAGGCTAATTAATCATAGTTAGGAGAGACTAATTATGATTAAGGACCATTTCCTATGAATAGAAAGGATAATCATTATTAGTGAGTGTTAATCATGCTTAAGGACAATTAATCTTGATTACCACTAATAAATCAATATTAACGGCATTTAAGCGTGATTTAGCAAAACTACGAGTTGTGGATAAGCTTCAACAAAACCAAGGGCCATGGGTGCTCACCATTTTTGAGTTGACATGGTAGATGAGGTGGACACCATGTCATCGGTGTTACATAGTTGGAAAACAAGATTAAAAGACCAAAATGACTAGGATTGGAAGATTATGTAATCCTAGGGGTGGACATCCCTATTAAATACCCCCTATAGCCCCTTCATTCTCATCCATGCATCCCGTAACCCACCTTGGCCCTAGGCTAAGGGAGGAGAGGAAGAGAGAAGGAAGGAGGAAGAAGCAAAGTGTTCTCAGGGAGAAAAGGAGCATGCAGCACTACGATAGAGGAGAGATTATGTAGACAAGGGGCCACCGCAGGTTCCTGGAAAGGTAAGAAAGGTAGGGAAATCCATTCCCTCTCAACATCATAGGATTTCATGTGGGTTGTGTATAATTAATGGTTACCATATGGTTGGGAATCCATTGGGATATTCATGAACATGGTGGCTTGTCTACTTGGTGTTTTCATGTCGAGGCATGTATAGTAAAGTCTATTACCCCATTGCATAACCGTGGGAAGTGTTAGACATGTCTTCTATTGGCTCAAGATACATGATTTTTGAATTCCATAGTGTATGGAAATGGTACATATGATGTATCTTTTAAAAAATAAACTTTTGGTGGGTGTGGTAGCCTAATCTTTAGTAGATTGATGAGTATCTAAGGTATGCATAGCTTTGTCTACTACCTTTCTACACTTCCAAGGGGAGTCTTAGACATGATTCACCAACTAATTTATCAAATTATAAGTCATATTTATTGGTTTCTTTTGTTTTGTTAATATTCCATATAAGCCATGATTCTGTCAATATTTTTGGTTAAAGTGTAACTTAGTGTAAGGGAAAACTCTGCTAAAATGTTTGGCTGCCATACGATTTGTGTAAAGGGAACCTTTACCAAAATTTTTCCAAGGTTTTCAACATATTACATGAAACTAAGTCAAAATGTTATTGAAATTTAAGTAGAAATCTATAGTGAAATTTTATGAAAGCTATTGAATGGGGTGCTAGGTTAAATGGAAGTCAAGGTTTTATAGGTCTATCATTGTGTCAATTTCTAGATTGATCATCTAGGATTCTCGCCAATACACTAGAAATCTCCTACAAGATCGTGATTATAAAAATATGTTTATGGAGTGTAATTGGTCTATCAAGCCATGTTTGATGTGGATATATGGAAAGCAATAGGGTGGATGAATAATGCTAATGACAATTTAAGAAGAAATTAAAATAATAAACACTATTCACAAAGAGCTAAAGTAAAATAAATGCAAATTAAATCATATAGCCATCCACAAGATAGAATTTACGGTGGAAAACTCTCCAAAAGAAAAAAGCACCACCTAGGTCTCCCAACCTATAATTTTTCCCCAATACTAAACTGCAATCACTAACCACAAGCTTCTAACCACAGTGAAAGTGACCCACTTGAAGGCTATTCAAGAGATGCCCTCTCCTCTTTGAGGAAGAGAACACACAATCCAGGTCCTCAAGTACAACAACATATATAGAAGAAGGAAATAAATGAGCAAGTAACACAATTAAGCTCCTATGAATAAGCCCCTGATGCAAGCGAATAAATATCAATTAAGTGTACTAGGTAGGGCTTAAAATAAAATTCTTCGTTGAAGAATGAATGCAAAATTAGAGGAAGAAAGAGTTCTTAGAGCTCCCAAGATTGTGCAAGTCAAGGAAGTAGCTCAAGGTGCATATGAGAGAGCAAGTAATGGCTTGGAGATCTTGCTTATGCTCTAATGACAACATCATCATCCTTCATAACTACTTTAATTTGTCTAAGTTCTAAGGATAAATTCATCTTATTAACCAACAAAAGGGTATAACTTAACAACATGAAGAATTGGGACGGATGTTAAGACCCGTGTTGTTTGAGCCTTTTAAGACATCTGGACTTTAAGTCAGACGCCTGGTAAGACGTCTGGACTGTGGGTCATACGTCTGAACACATTCCTAGACGTCTGGAAATCAAAAATCTTGGGTACGAACTTGCGTCTGCACACGTGCTGCACACAGACAGTACCCCTCATCTTTCCCTCCTTCTTCTCTCTCTTCTACCCCAGTAAAACCCTAAACCCGACCTTATATAAGACCCCCCTTTCCCTCTCTCGTTCTCCCCACACCAGCCTCTTCCCCTCCTCTTCTCCTTTCCAGCGAGAGTGGCAGAGTAAGCGAGAGCGCTAGGAGCGGTGTGAGAAGGAGAGGAGGTGAACTCGCGAGCTTGTGTGGGAGCTCACCGGTGAGAGCACGGCCGGAGTGGCAGGTGCGCGAGGTGGAGGAGTGCATCGGGGAGGTCTTCCCCGACATTGCTGCAGCCGGAGCTGTAGGCGAAAGGGCGCGGTGTGGCCACATGCGGTGTAAGAGGGCGGAAGCAGGTTCTGGTTCTGGGTTTCTCCCAGAATCAGGCGTTTGGAGCGACGTCCAGACAACGGAGCCGACGTCTGGAGGAGGTTCCAGACGTCTGGGGAGGAAGTCTTGCGAAGGTATGTCCCTTTGCGGATACGGCCATGCAGGCCGCTCCGCCTATACCGCTTTTGCATGCCCGATTTGAAAAGATCGGATATCTACGTGCAGGATTTGCTTTGTGAAGGTGTGGAACACGTCCTCCCATGCATTTCAGACGTCTGGGTGACATACTAGATGATGGGAAGTGCTTCCAGACGTTCGGAGAGGTGGTCAAATGTCTGGAACTGGGTCCAGACTGTTCAGAGGAGTTCCTGGACGTTTGAGGGTTGGTGCAGGGCTTGAGGTATGACACTGGACACTTTTAAGATGTCTGGAAGTTGTTCCAGATGTCTGATTTGAGTCAGAAACGCTATTTTTGACCCATTTAGGATCCGTTTGAGGTCCATTTTCCTCAAATAAGATACCGATGTTTCCCATATGAATTCCTCTACTTGTTAGAAGACTTTCTATATTATTATAAATATTCTCTTGTGATTGATCCTTTTGATAGGACCTTGTTCCGTTGCGGGTTCGAGGCTTGCTGAGGCACGTGAACCTGCCGATCAAGCCTCCACTACTCTTGGGTTTACCGGTAGAGTGGCTCCCCCTTAATTTAATTAAAACCTAAATGCATGTGTGGGGTGAATGATTAGAACCTAGGATAGGGCATGAATCCTAGGACAAGAAACACTTGAAATGTCTGTAATGGATGATTGAATTGCTATCTTGAATGAGTGATAGAATGATAACAGTTGCCTGTAAATAAATGACAGCTGCCTGTGAAATGTAAAGTACTTGTACTAGCAAACTGTTGCATGTAAATTCCTATTATATACGTTAAATAACATAATACTAGTTGCATGTATATAAATTGAGAATGGTAATGTGAATGATGGAAATACGAGCTACTTGTGTATAACCGGTGTATGGAAATGTAAACAATAGAAAGACAAGCTGCATATGTATATCCTGAGAATGGAAATAGAAATGATGAAACTTGGTATGGCTTGGCCTGAGGAATATGAGCATGAACCCTATGGGGAATTAGGAGTAGAGCTCCTAGAAATAAATGGAATGGATTTGGAAATGTGAGTGGGGAAGTGAGCTGGCCCTTGAGTACAGAGTACCACGAAGAGCGATTGTCCCCCTGTTTAGTGTAGAGCGGAGCTAGCCACCCTTGGGTTGGGACCCGAGGTTAGGATTGGCCACTCTGTACCAACTTCTTGGCCCTCGCGTACACAGTACCGAGGAGAGCTACTAGTGTAGGGAGAGAGCTAGCCACCCCACGGGGCCCGGGGTTCAGCTAGCCACCCTACACCGATTTGTTAGGCCCACTGGGCAAATCAGGGTAGTCAGGCGAGGGTGCGCGGACTGTGTAGGGGCGAGACCCCTGTTTGGTTCTTAGGGGTAGACCCCCTGTTACTGAGAGGGTTATGCCCTATACTGGTTTCGTGCTGTGCTTTGGGCGCACCCGCTAATGGAAACGACTAACCGCGTGCCAGTGCGGGGTAGCTACCCGTGTGCTTATCGTGCGTGCCGTAGTCACCGTTACGTCTGTCCGTGGCCTTGGGGTGGTTGACTGGGTGTAGGATCACCACGGGGGACTCTCCCAGCCAGGAGAGC
Organism: Thalassia testudinum; assembly: GCA_037157565.1. NCBI lineage: Eukaryota > Viridiplantae > Streptophyta > Magnoliopsida > Alismatales > Hydrocharitaceae > Thalassia > Thalassia testudinum. Next base: position 16,081,128 of record JAZHRO010000062.1, on the reverse strand, counting down.
ACCACGTGTGCCTTCTACTCCTTGGAAAAGACTGCAATCAAAATTGTTCCCACGAGGAACATTCGAGATCAAGAAAGAGACCTGATAAATAAACCAAGTGGTGAAAAAGAATAATTAGTTAAAGAAAGTAAGTGAAAAACAACAGCTACCTGTTCACCTTTACTACTTTAGTTAGTTGGTTGCCACTATACTCAGTGTTCGCTGACTTTGTGTACTCATAACCCTTTTTAGGTCCAGGTATTGAGTAGCCAGAGCCTACGGTTGCAGAGGGTGCAAGGCCTAGTAGAGCCCAGTAGCTGTAGTTCCCTTGCTGTACTCTTTTGTAGTAGTAAGTAGACTTTTGTCCGTTTACGTTTGTACTCTTACATTCTGTACCTTATATTCTTGTACCTGGTTACTTTTCTACTGTTGTGGTGGTGTGTACTGTAGTAGCTTTACTTCTTTACCGCTATACTTTTGTTACTTTTAGTTGCTTAGCATAGTGAATGTGGTTTACTTTCCTGCTTTTTGGTTACTTTCTCGTTGGACTACTGGGTCTTGGGATTAGTCGAGTCGGTCCGATCTCGTGTCCTGTAGGGATTTGGGAACCGGGTCATAACAACAAATGACATTGAAACTAGTTAATTTTGTTATTTTAACATATTAACACAAGTGCAAATTAACTAAAAGGTAAACATACACTAAATTGAAGGTCAATTGAGCTCAGATTCTCAATAAGTGGGCATGCATTTATTGGTTTAGGGTTTCTATTAAGATTGAAGGCTAAATCTCAAATAAAAATCTTAATTTCAGCCTCACTTAAATTAACAGGGTTCTAACAAAAATAAATGTAATCTAAACTATCTAAAAATCATCGAAAAATATTTCATAAGGTTTAGATCAATTAATTTTACAATTGCAACCCTTTTTGACCTCAAACAGGGACTTGGGCGGGTTTTTGATATATTTTTGGTATAAATGTAAATTGACCATGCAAACATCACCAAAACCTAAAATTTAAGTCACCATTAAATTTCGCATGTCCAAATTAGGTTACCATAAAAATTTGGACTTATTCCGACTTCATCTTGGCCAAGTTTGCAGTTTGGACCTTTAGAACTTAAACTCTTGCAAAAAGCCCCCTACAAACTTCATCTTTTTCATTTTTTAGTCCCTTCTAGCAGCAACGACATCTCTCTGGCTGCGACTTCGGTTATGGATTGCGATTGATTCACGCGGCGGAATCTCGCCAAAATTGGCAGGATGATACACCTATCATTCTTGCACATCATCGCGCTTTTTCCAGCTCGTTTCACCAACTAGGGAAGCTGTGATCCTTTGCTGAAGTTGTTGCCGGAGCACGTTTTTAGACGCCATCTCGACCTTGATTGGGCAGCAATCTCGCCTCCTTCGCCGCGGTCGATTTCCTTTAAAGCAAGACCATGCCCTTGTAATTTGATTCATTGAGTTTTGGCGTGTGTTCATCCCTTGCTTCTTCCTTCCCGAGCCTACCATTAGTGAGACCTTGGAGCTTTTCTATCGACCCTTCTTTGCTGCTCCTCGCCACCAACTGATGCCGCAGATCACTCCCTCACTTCGTCGCCGTGCTTCCCATCAAAGAAGCGAGGTTCTCCTTGCCCCTTTGTCGCTCCGATTTTCATCGCCGGAGTTCTTCTCCTCCTCCAAGTACGGTGACCATCTCCCATCCTCACCGACGTTCTCGCCTCCTCCTAGGTACCTTTTCTTCTTCCCCTCACTCTATAGATCATGTTAGGCCCCTTCCTTGTAGATTTCGACCGCGACTTCCCCTCCCTGTTGTCATCTTCCCCGTGGGCGGTAAGCCTTCGGCGGACGCACCGGCGATGCCCTCCACCTCACTTCATGCCGCCTCACTAATCGCCAACCACTCAACACCTCCGCCTCGCCACCACAAGAACCCCTCAATCAATTTGAGGGATTGCTCGCCGGACACCTCCACTGAACTCCACCCGCAACTGCCACCTTCTCCGATCTTAGTGGCCCTCCTCTGCCCTCGCCAAGATAAATCGCCACCGCCAACACCTCCAGCACGTCTAGGTGAAGCTCCCCATCTCTTCAATTTGAAGCTTCAACCACTCTCACGCAAAGCCACCACCGCTGGTCGCCGCCACCTTCTCTGACGCAGGCAATCGCCCTTTGCCCTCCTCCAATGTCCAAGCTTCTCGTGAAGCTCCCTGAAGCCATGAGAAATCTATTGCAACCTTCAACATGAAGATCCGTGCTGTGAGGACAAGCTCCGACCTTGTCAAGATTCCATGAATGTTCTCCCTATTGGGAATGAAGTAGAGAAGAGGAATAAGAGGAAGGAGGAGGCCAAGGACCATTTAGTGAGAAAAAGAAGCATCTAAGGACCTATTTGCAAAGATTCAGGGACCAAAATGTGAGAAAATAAATCTTTCTAAGGACTAATTGTCAGTGCTCATTGATTTTGCTTATGCTTTGACTCTAAATGTGTTTTTATTGATAAAACTTGTTCAAAACTTCGTTGCTAGTGTTTATTTAGTGCCTAATCAAATGAATACTTGAGTATTTATCTTAATTGGGCATTAATATCCTGTTAACCATGTTATTCTTCATACTTGGATTCATCTCTAATTTTCGTAAAGTGAAGTGAGATTTGGAACTTGTTTCATTTTTAAAGTTCACAATAAGTACAAGTTCGCCAAAATCCTGTGTAAATAATCGATAGTGATAAGCACAGCATTAGCTTGCTCCTAGCGAATGTCCTCGAAATACTTTTATTTCGAGTTATATAAATTGTAAATGTTAATCTTGCTTGAATCAACTGTACTACGATGCATTCCATTTTCAAACATGATTGAAGCGAGTCAACATCTCAAGGGGTGTTTAGTGGTCAATAGTGTGGAAGAGTTCTAAAATGCATGGAGAGGTTGTCTTTATATAAAGAGGGTGTTTTGGGCTCCAGATAAGGTCGATGGCTCACTTTTGAATGATCAAAAGCCCTCCACACATGCCCACCCAATGGGCAAAACAACTTTCCAAATCACTTTTTATAGGTAAACTTAACGTTAGGTATGGTGCTTAGTAACGATCTTTAATGATAATTGACATTTAAAAAGATCTCTTTAGGTCATTAGCTAATGATTAAATAGTGATTACAAATTAATGACCTAATTAATGGATGATTAAGCGAAGTGAATTGCTTGAGTGATATTTTAATGCTGAGACACCTAGTTTAAGTCTAAGTGCACCTAGCAAAGTGGGTTATCCTTACATTCATCTATCAAAGAAAAAAAGATATAACACATTTAGATTACATCATACCTAGGTACAAGACTTTTTGTACTCATGTTCATGGTTTAGATTTCCTTTAGCTTGATTCCTTCTTCTTGCTTGAATTTTCTCTTACAAATGACCTTTCTTTGTGATGAGAGAATTAGCCCTCATAAAATAAGCCTAAGAGGCCCATTAACATATGCCCAAAAAGGTCTCATGAGCCTAGAAACATGAACTGCCTAGCTAAAAGAACTTGCCTAAGGATTTTCCTAAAGATCCAATAGGCGATAGTGGAGATTGATAGCAAGACCTGGGAGGCATGCTGCCTCAACATAAATGGACACTGGTCTCAAACAGGATGCCTGGGTAATCCACTAGGATTCACCTGGCCGTCAGCTATGAGCCACTAGAGTGCCTAGTTGGAATTACCTACAAGGGGCAACAAGCAAGAGTCAGGTAGAGTCAGGAGCCCTAAAGATCCTACTAGAAAAGAGTATGGCAATCATGTCAAGCGACATTGTTGGAATCCTCCAGGATATATGCAATAAGCCAAAGTGGAAAGGCTACGCAACACAAATATAGGAAGGAACAAAAACATGAAACGTGCCCTAAAGCACAATTGTTACGAGATTCGCCAATAAATTATGGGATTCGCCAAGACTTAAGTATCACAGTCCTAAACAAGATTTGTAAGGGTTTGAAATTTAATTAAGCCTAATTAGATCAAAGAATCCTTAATTTGGATGCTAATGATGTCTTAAGGAGAGCTTATGGCTTAATTAACATTCTGGTGATCTAATTGGCTAAGCTACTTATTCAAACTATTCACAAAATGTGTGGATGAGGGGCTTCAAGCAAGAAGAATGGCTTTGCCAAACTCTTTATTAATCAACTTCTTAATAGAGGAGTGTACGGCTACAAATACAACACTTGTATAAAAGCACATGAGTGCTTGTAAGGGCCCAAAACATTTTGATGTAAGCTCTATTGCTTCTCCCTCCACCAAACTCTACTTTCTCCCTCTCCTCCTCTTCTTATTCATTAGTTAGGGAACAAAGTTTAGGGCTCCATTATATAAAGTACAAATCTAGATTCATAATAATTCATAATAATTATATAAAGTACAAATCTACACATGAATCTAAATTCATAATAATTCTATAAAGTACAAATCTAGATTCATATTAAAGTACAAAATTCATAATAATTTAGGAAAGTCAGCCTATCAAATCTATATACGAATTTAGATATAGGTTACTTCTCCAAATTTTTTCTTTCTTAATAAATAATTTTTAGATTAAATTAATGCCATTGGAAAGCTATTTTATTTAGTTTTATCAAACAAAAATTATCAAAATTTTATGCGAAGATTTCATGCATGAAACTATAGGCACAAAATTGACCAAATTTCTTGTTTTTTTACAAGTTCGAGAATCAAAATTTTCAAACAAGTTCTAATGACCCTAAACTATTTTAACTTTCTACTAAATATAATAAATAGCCTAAATTATAATAAAACTTTCCTCCAACCTATAGTTTAACGAACGACATCATGAATTCAAGTCCAAATTATCGTAGTGTATTAGTTTCCCCTACCCTTGTATGGCCACTAGTGCATAGACGCCATTTGTGAACACACACAACTTGAGTTTCAACTAGCCAGCGGTAAACTTGAATTCAACCAATGAATATAACTTGTAAAGACAACACCAAACTACATCCTACTTAAGATTAATTACAAATACAATGAACAAGTAATCCAACCACGAATGAAAATATGAAACATGAAATATGATGCATAACTCGCAATATAGAATAATACAATGTCAAATACAGCGACAACATGGAGTACAAAAGGTAAAGAAATAGAGCGCAAACTTTTATGTATATGGTAAGGTTCCTTAGTAGTGGTGCTGAATCTTATGTATGCATTCGTGCCTTTGTTTGTCACCTGGAGTGATCCCGTGAACTGTACCACGAGCATTCTATACCTGAAGAGGTCACCTTTGCTCCATCTTGATGTCAACGTAAGTGTAGAGATTGAGAGCAGAAACACAGCATAGAGTTTGACTTGATGGAGAGATCAAAGACTTAGAGAGTATGTAGAATTGAACTACAAGTAGGCTCCCTTGGCTTTGAGGCCTTGGAGGGACATTTATAGAAGGTTTTGCAACAACCTTCTATGGTAGCCACAGCTTGTCTCGTCTTTTTGGCCCTCTACAAGTGTAATTAAGGTGAAATTTAGGCTTTTGATGGGTTTTACTACCTTTAGGTGGTGTATTTCAGCTCAAAATGAATGAAAATTAATATATTGGGCCAAATAAGATTTCTCCTCTATAATATCTATTCCATAAATATTTTAGACCATATTCTCTTAGATCTTTAAGAATGGCGCTTTTTGCTCTCCAATGCTCTTGGACTCCAACTTTGCAAACTTTCTTCTGTTTCTTATTCTACAAGTAATAAAATGCTATAATTAGAGACTTGAACTTGCAAATGTAATATGTGCTAATTATGATTACTTATTATTAAAATTGTTAGCACATTAGTACTATATATAACTCTATTTTGATGTTCAACAAAAATTATAATTATTATTATATTTATATTTTATGCTATATTTGTAGATTAATCTTGATGAAATACACAAAATATAAGAAATCATGGACATATATGATATTCTAAGAAGCTCTAAAGTTTCATGAAGACCTACTTTTATTTTGTTTTAGAACTTTGTCAAAGAACCTCTTTCACTTACGTAATTTCTTTAAAATTCATTTTATTAATCATCTAATTTTTCATAATTTAAAAACCAATCTTCCTTATTATGCACTTAATTAGCAAGATTTTACCAGAAAAATTATTACTTTGACTTTTATCCTTACGTAATCTTTCCATAACTCTTTGAGAAGTTGTCCGCTCTCAAGCTACGGAAGCCGAGCTCCATTGCAGATCTTTTTATACTTCTTCTTGGCTCACTTGTAAAAGAGCCAATTAAAAAAAATAAAATATACTTTGCTCGCTTAACCTACGTTTCTAGGATTTTAGGTAGTTTTTTTTCTCCACCGTGAGTTTTCTTTCTTAATAGCAACTAACCTTCTTCTAGACTGAAGGAGTTATCAACTCTAAAAAAAGGAGAGAGAAGTTTCCTAACGATTTGCGTTCACGAGCTTTTTCTGAAAAAAGCTCCATTAACTTCCCTTATTTTGCATCCTTTGTAATTTCGTATGTTGGCAAGAGAAGCTAGGTGACTTGTTCCTTAACCTATTTCTTTTTTGTAAATGTTTGACAACTTCTTCCATGTGATCAAATTAGGTAAGTGTTTATGTGTTCGGCAACCTTTGGGATTTCACCTTTAAATATCTCTTTATTCTTTTTAAACACACGCATAATAAAAAATTCTCTCTCACTTGTGCTCCATTGTTCACAATATTGATTTAAAATATTCTAGAGCTCTCCTAAGCAATCAAGAATTCCTGCATTGCAAACATTTGCCAAACTCTACGCGAAAGTTCCATCTTCGTGAAGCTTTCAGCTTCTTCCCACGCAAAAATTTCTTTATATCCAAGAAGGGAAGTTGTTTATTTCTAGTTTGAACATGTAATTGCTGTTAATGTACATATCTTATAAATTTGTGCCATCAAGCTTGGGAATATTCTCCTAACTATTACATTTTGCGAAATTAGTTACACAATTCTTTTCACTTACATTCTTATTAATTGATTACTTGTTGCATTCCAAACTTCACATTCGGTTATCCTAATTCATAACTAATTGGAATATTTTTGGCCCAACGTTGATGACTTTTGAACACCTTATTACTTCTATATAGATTCACTTTGGTTCTTCATTAAAAATATACAACTCATATGATATTTATTCCTATCTCTACTTGCAAAATATTCAAAGAAGTGCATTGGGATTAAAAGCTCCTTCACGTGCTCTCAAGCTCTCTCTACAAAGAAGTAATTAAAACTCACTGCTCCTTACTTTCAAAAGTCTTTTTGGAGAACATCTATATTCTTTACCAAAGTCTTTTCGGAGTATACTTGATCAATTTTGAGCTTATACTCACATCATTTTCAAAGTATTTTTCAAAAGCTTTCTCAAGCGTGCAAGATTATTTGAAAAAAAAATTTGCTACTCCTTAATTTCAAGTGCAAAATTTTATATTCAAGAAAAGTTTATGGAGTAAATTTTGATTAGATTTTTGAGTATATACGTTCACACCACATTTACACATATTGGCTCTCTAGTAATTTTGTAAACTTTAATATTTTGATTATTGTTGTTGGATTTCCTGGTGTGGAATTCTTTTTGGAGAGAAGAATAAAATTACTTTATTGTGGATTGTACAAGAAAGTGGTTATTGTAACTTAAGGTTTACCACCCTCAATTGAAAAGTGGTAGTATAGTGAAATTACTTGCTAGAGGTAGGCGAAAAATCCTTGTTGGGAAACGAGGTAGAGGTTTTTCCCGGTTGAAGTGTCTTTTCTCTAAAATATTATGTTCATTTTGTGGATTGTTATATTGTGAATTTTAAATTGTAATTTTATTTGAAATTTTTATATTGTACAATTCAACCCCCTCTTGTGCCATTGTAAAAAATGTCTCAGAATTAGAAAAGTTATATGTGGAATGAGGCTAACATCTAGTAGCTATCATACCGTATGCTTAAGTTTTACTAGTTGCAAACAAAATAAAACAAATGAAACAAAGTCCAAAACTTAACTCACTTTTCCATAAATCGCTATTACATTTACCACATGCAATAAGACTTTGAACCTCTAGGTTTCCCTAGTCGAGGAGTTATAGTCTCCTAAGTGTTTTCAGCTAACACACCCACAAAGTCAAAAAACAAAATTGCGATAAACAAGCCCAAGAGTTTGAGTTAAGGTTTATTAAGTTAAAAAGCATAGTTATCACTAATCATAGGAAATATGTAAGAAATCTCAAACACAAAGACTCAATAGCTCTCGAGTATCGACCAAAACATAAATTACATTGTCTGTTTGGCTTTTGATCAACGTTAGTTTTGGGCCTTTAGAATAGTTTTCTACAAATCAAGAATCGACCCAAAGGTTTGAATAGAGATTAAAGATATAAACATCTATGCATGTGATAGCTAGCTTACCAAGTGGGCAACTCTCTCTAGAAAATAGAGTTATCGTTGAGATATAAGTCTACATATCACTCCACACATCCCATTGGATTTACCTTACTACAAAACTGGAGCCATTGGTTCTTTCTATCTTCGTGGAAAGCCATGTACTCTGACATCTCTGATAAGATGTGGCTCATCATAGCTAAAATACCAAAGTTAAGCTAGAACTAGGTTAAACACTATCTAATTAACACAATAAATAAGTTAAGTGTGAGAATTAACAGAAATGACCTAAAACAACAAATCGATGTTAAAAATGTATAATTAGGTCAATAATTGAGATATTTTATTCATTAATACAAATTGATGATCCAATTGCTAATTGAACACATTTCTGAGTTTAAAAGTTCAAATCAAGGGCAAAATTAACTTTTAATATGTTTAATTAAGCTCCAATAAAAATTTCAAAGAATTTGGACATCAATAGAGCCTTGCATTAATTAGATTATATATAGGTCCTCATGCATTAACATTTTATTTACACATGTAACTACCAAGGACCTTCTTGCAACTCGCAAGGACCTCTTTGAAAGCATCCAAGGACAACTCTATCATTGTTTCACTCACTAATGGGACTTTGAGCAATTTCTTTACTGTTTCACTATAAGGTCCTTGGTGCAAATACACCAAAACACTTGAGCCACGTGTGCACTGTTCCTTTGCGAAGAACAGGTGCTCTAGCTACCCTTGATTTTTTAGACCCTTAATCCTATGGTGGATCTTGCTCCAAACTTCGTGTGCTCCTGTGCATAGCATCACCCCCGCCTTAGATCTAATCCAACCGAGCGCATTTGCTTTAAATCTTCCCATGCGCGCTTTATTATTTCATCCACTATTCAAGCTAGGTGCACTTAATCTCACCTCTTCGGTGATCTGATCGACCCTCGACCTATATAGGAAGCACACCTGAGCTCGAGCGCCCTAGGACGAGTCCCCCCTCCTAGTTCCTTGGGTTCTCCATTCTTCCTCTCCAGCTCCTCTTTTGTTCTTACTCGGTTCGATGTAAAGGCCCATTCTAATTTGAGCCTTTTAAGATGTCTGGATTGTCAGTCAGACGTCTGGACCCCTTCCCGGACGTCTGTTAATTGAAAAATCTGTACGCGCAATTGCTTTTTGCGTGTAGGCAGTGTGCAGACCTTCGGTCTCTCTCCTCTCTTCTTCTTTTCCCCCACCAAACACTAAACCCCTCGCCTATAAGAGAACCCCCTTCCCTCTCCTCTCCACTCCATCACACCTCCCCACTTCACTGCCGTGAGCAGAGATGTGCAAGAGAGCGAGAGCGAGGAGGATGAGCGGGAGTGAAGAGAAGGAGCAGGCTGAGCTCGCAAGCTTCGTGGAAGCTCGCTGGAGGTTCGCAGGGCCACCGCAGCACGTACGGGAGGAGAGCATCGGGGTGTCGTCCTTGACCTTCTGTCGTAGTCGGAGCTACAGCGGAGTGGAAGGAGCCGCAGCGGAGTGCGGTGAGAGGTGTAGGAGCGCTGTCTGGTACTGGAGTTTTTCCACTATCAGACATCCGGAGGGCCTTTCGGACGACGGGCTGGATGTTTGGCGATGACACCGGACGTTTGAAAGCAGGTGTATCGCGAAGGTACATCTTCCTCGTGGTTACGGCCATGCAGGCTGCACCGCAGAGGTAATCTGCTCTGTCGTGCGCAGGAGCAGCTTTGGGAAGGCTGCGGCACACCCTCCCATGCTTTTCGGACGTCTGAACAACTTACCAGACGACCAGAGACATCCCCAGACGACCGGAGGACTAGCCGGACGTCTGGAACTGAGTCCAGACGGTCCCGGAGCAGTCCTAGACGTCTGAGATCACCGCAGGAACTTGTGGTGAGTCTCTGATGACTTTTAAGACATCTGGACTTGTTTCCAAACATCTGATTTGGGTCTGCAGACATGTTTTTGACCTGTTTAGGGTCCGATCAGGATCCATTTTATGCAAACAAAATATTTGTGGTTTCCTTGTGAGTTCCTCTACATGTTGGAAACCTTTATATACTGTTCTGAATGTTCCATTGTGATGTGTTTCTTGGTATAAGACTTCGACCTGTTGCATGTCTAGGGCTCGCAGAGGCACGTGGGTCTGCAGTTCGAGCCCCCAGTACTCCAGGATTATCTGGTAGAGTGGTCCACCCCTGTCTTACTTATAAAATATGAATGCATCTATGATAATTAGATAACTGGAAACCTAGGATGTGGCATGAATCTTAGGACGAGAAATAGTTGCACTGTTTGTGTGCATGATTGAGATTGTATTTATAAATGAATGAGCTGAATTGTTAGCAACTGCTTGTTAATAAATATGAGCTGCCTGAGATAACTAAACAGTTATCTGTGATATCACTTGTTGCATGTGTTTAATTGTGGAAATGCAAGCTGCATGTGGATAATACGAAAACATAATTGTGAATGATGAAACCTGGTATGGAATAATAGGGTGAATATGAGCATGAATCCTATGGGGAGTTAGGAGTAGAGCTCCTGTGGATGAATGGAAAGACCTGGAAATGTGGATGGGAAGTGTGCTGGCCTTTGAGTACGTGGTATTAAGGAGAGCGACTGTCCCCTTTTTAGTGTAGAGCGGAGCTAACTGCCCTTAGGTTGGGACCCGGGGTTAGGATTGGCCACTCTACACCGACTTCTGTTGGCCCTCGCGTATGCGGTACCGAGGTGAGCTACTAGTGTAGGGAGGGAGCTAGCCACCCTACGGGGCCCAAGGTTCAGCTAGACACCCTACATAGACTTGTTAGGCCCTTTAGGCAAACCAGGCTAGTCAGATGAGGGTGCGCGGACTATGGAGGGGTGAGACCCTTGTTTGGTTTTGAGGGGCTAGACCCCTATTGCTGAGAGGGCTAGGCCCTATACTGTTCCGTGCTGTACTTTGGGCGTACCCGCTAGCGGAAACGACTGACTGCGTGCTAGTGCGAGGTAGCTACCCGTGTGCTTATTACGCGTGTCGTAGTCACCGCTACATCTGTTTGTGACCTTGGGGTGGTTGACGGGGTGTAGGACTACCATGAGGGACTTTCCCGGCCAGGAGAGCACCATGTGTACCTTTTACTCTTCGGAAGAGACTGCAATCAAGATCGTTCCCACGAGGAACATGCGAGGTCAAGAAAGAAATCTAAAAGTAAACCAATGGGGTGAAAAGAAATTACTAGAAAAATAAATAACTGGAAAAGGTAAATTTACCTACTAGCTTTTACTGCTTTAGATAGTCTGGTTACCACTCTACTCAGCGTTCGCTGACTCCATTTTCTCATAACCCTTTACAGGTCCAGGAGTTGAGCAGCCCGAGTTACCGGCTGTAGAGGGTGTTGGGCCTAGTCAAGCCCAGCAGTAGTTTTTGTACTATGGTTGTACTTTTTTTTTTGCTAGTGAGTTTCAGACTTTTGTTTATCGTTCCTATTACTGTTCTTTTGTTCTACTTTCCTGTTGTGGTGGTATGTACTGACTAGCAGCTTTTACTTCCTTTACTGCTTGTACGCTTTTACTGTTAGTTACATTGCATAGTGAATGTGGTTTATTTTCCTGCTTTTCGGTTATTTCTTGTTGGACGACTGGGTCTTGGGATTAGTCGAGTCGAGTTAGTCTCGGGTCCTGTAGGGATTCGGGAACCAGGTCGTAACAACTGCTGACAGCAGTGGAGCTTCTTCCCTCTTGATCATCCACGTCGCTAGGGATGATGTAAGCCTGAGGACGTCCCAGGAGCTTCACTAGTAGGATATTCACTCGTTGGAGATCCTCCCTCCGTTCTTCCTCTTCAGTTGCCGGCTGTTGATCCATAGGTCCCATTCTTCCTGTTAGATTAGCTTCTATTGCTTTCTAGGTAGTTTTAGATGCTTTCTAGATTAGTTAGGAGTAGATTAGTCACTAAATTCACGGATTTGGTAGCTTAGATTAGGAGTAGAGTAGTTAGATCCGATTTTGCCCTCTTTAATCAATTCAGATTTGATAGGTGTTTTCGCATTTCTTCGCATGTTCACCGATCTCCCTCATCATCTCACAATTCCATTTTCTCTGTTTTCCTCGTGTTTTGATCCACACTCCAGCCCTCCACCAAGGCCAAATTTAGATATGAAGCTTCATCCCTTAGATCTGAATTTGCACCTAAAATCCACATGGGGGGTCGCCTATTCGCTTCATCTATTCATAAAGACCCTTGATCTGGATTCAATTGTGTCGGATTTGCTCGATTGATTTGTATTTGGATTTTATGCCCAAATGTAAGATTTGGAGTCAATTAGATTTGTAATGGATTTAATCAAGTGATTCGAGTTTGGATTAGCTTAATTTGATGTATTGTGATGAGTTTGATGTTGTTACGACTTAGTTTCTAGATCCCTACAGGACCCGAGACCGATTCGCCTAGACTAATCCCAAGATCTAGTTGTCTAACGAGAAATAACCAAAAATAGGAAAATATTACCACTTCCACACATGCATTATGACTAGGCAGAAGGAAAAATGAAATAGTAACGGAAAGTAGAGCAAACTATCTCAAAAAAGTACATGCCATGACAACAACAACAGTGGAAAGAAAACTGAAAGTAACAAGAACAATAATTTAAAAGTCTAGTACTCACAACTACAACAGAAATAAAAGAGCTGGAAAGAAAACTACCACGACTGGGCTCTGAACAGGGTTACGAAAAGATAAAGTCAGCGAATGTTGAGTAGAGTGGTGTTTACAGTATTTATGTGCAAGCAAAGTAAAAATAGCAAGTAGGTTTTTTTCTCATTTCTATTTATCTCATTTTTGTATTTTTGGTTCATCTATTTCACAAAGTATCCAAGTATTTCTTGATCTTGCTTGTTCCTCGTGGGAACAATCTTGATTATAGTCTTTTCCAGGGAGTAGAAGGTACACGTGGTGCTCTCCTAGCCGGGAGAGTCTCCCGCAGTAGTCCTACACCCAGTCAACCACCTCGAGGTCATTGTCGCGATGTAGCAGTGACTACGGCACGCATGATAAGTACACTGGTAGCTACCTCGCATTGGCACATGGTCAGTCATTTCCGCTAGTGGGTACGCCTAAGGTACAGCACGGAATAGTATAGAGCCTTGCCCTCTCGGAACAGGGGCCTCGCCCCTCAAAACCAATAGGGGTCTCGCCCCTCCACAGTCCACGTACCCTCGTCCGACTTCCCTGGTTTACCCAGCGGGCCTAACAAAGTTGGTGTAGGGTGGCTAGCTTAACCCCGGGCCCCGTGGGGTGACTAGCTCCCTCCCTACACTAGTAGCATGCCTCGGTACCACGTACGTGAGGGCCAACAGGAGTCGATGTAGAGTGGCCAATCCTAACCCCAGGTCTCAACCCAAGGGTGGCTACCTCCGCTCTACACTAAAAGGGACAATTGCTCTCCTTGGTATCGTGTACACATGAGCCAGCTCACTTCCCGTCTACATTCTAGATTCCTTTCATACACACGAGTTCTACTCTTAATACCCCGTAGGGTTCCTGCTCATATTCATCTCGTTTGTCCATATTTAGATCTCATGTTTCATAACTCGTTCCTCATACATTTACAGGCAGCTCGTGTTTTCACAATTCAATTCTCAATCATATACATACAACTTGTGATTTCATAGTTCAATTTCTCATTCACATACAGACAGCTTGTATTTTAACATGCATCTCAAGTAAACAGAGTAGCTCAACATCAGGCTCATACATTTCTACCCTACGGTTCATTCCACATCTTAGAGTTTCAATCAATTGAATCTAAGCAGGCATATTCTTTATTCACATCTTAATAAATGAATTAAACCACTTTACCGGGTATTAGTGGAGGAATGGGGGCCTGCACTGTAGATCTCGTCGTCTCCGCGAGCCCCGAACACGCCACCGGCTAGTAACCTGTACCAACGACTAATTTACATCAGACGAGATCAAAACAGTGGGTACTTAACATGAACACGTAGAGAAACTCAAGTAAAAAATAGCTGTGCTTCGTTTGTGGAAATCAGATTCCATTTGGGGTCTAAACGAGCCAAAAACACGGTTACTGTCTAAAATCAGACATCTGGGACTAGTCCCAGACGTCTTAAAAGTCGTCAGATCTCACCTTGTGTCTCCTACGGTATCCTTAGACGTCTGGATCCCTCTGCAACCGTCTATGGGCAACTCCAGACGTTGGACAAAGCCTCTAGTGGTCTGGAAGTACCTTCAGACATCTGGCGACGTAATCATACGTCCAAAAGTGCCTGGAAAAGTGCACCGCATGCCTTTCCCATGCCCTTCACCTGCGTACGAAAGCCGTAGACCTATTAATGACCAAACATTTCCTGTGTTATGATTTTCACGGCGGAAAGTAGCACAGGAAGATACACATCTCATGCAATATTATGCTTTTAGACGTCTGACTTCAGCTCTGGACGTCCTGGTGCCTCTCCAGACGTTGGTCGATGCTCCAGACGTATGATACTGGAAAACTTCCAGAACCAGAATCTCCTTCGCGACGCTACTCTCCTCGCAGCGTCGTCCGCAGCACACCACAACAGCTTTAACAGCTGCAGAGGGTCGAGAGGCCGCCCCCCTGAGCCCCTCCTCCTCGTGCGTGTGCCCATCGCCGGCCGCGCAAGCTCTGCTGAGCTCCCCGAAGGTCCTCCGACCTCTCACGCTCTTCCTTCCTCTCTCTCCCTCTCGTTTTTCCTCACTCGCCCTCTCTCTCGTCACTCTCGTTCTCCCTCGCCACGGTAGCACAGGGAGGACACTGAGGTGGGGGTGGTGGAGAGTGGAGTGAGGGTGGTGAGAAGGGGGGTTTAAATAGAAGGAGGGTTAGGATTTAGGGGTGAGGGGTGTGGAGGAGAGAGAAGCGCTATGCGTCGTACGAGCACAGAGTGCAAAGGAACGTACGAAAATTCCCACTTTCAGATGTCCGAGCCTATGTCCAAACATCTGGACAGACGTCTGACTGAAACTCCAGACGTCTTATCCCAAATGAGTAAATGCCCAATTTGAGCCTTGTATTGCGTAGTTTGACCAAGGATAATCAGTAATATTGATTGGAGGTTGAACATGGACCCAAGTAATTTTGAGATGATCACTAGACCACTTTGAACAACAATCAATGGTGTTCAAGAATTTTAGATGATCTAATCAGTAATCAATACAAATCAAAAGCCCAATTTGGGCATCATTGTTTTTAAATTCAAAATAATTTCAATCTTGAGATTCATGGATGTTGTATGTTCAAATTGGTTTCAAATGACTTCTAGAATTGATTTGGAGGTTTTACAAGTAATAAAATGTGAATTTCAAAGCTTAAATTAGATTTGAGTTGATCTGAGCAGTAATTGATTGACTGCTCTATTTGAGGACTTTTCTGTGAATTTTGATTCCAGATCTAATTGATTCTTTGAGGATTTGGTTTCCAAATTGGAAGTTGTTTTGAGTTTAATTCAAAATAGATCTAAGAATATCTAATTGATTTCTTTTGAGTTACTGTTCAGATGGTAGAAGCGGCATTTTGCACTACTGATTTCAACACAGTAGCAAAGCAGTTGCTGTAGTTACAGCAGTCAGATCAGACAAAAGCATGACCAGCATGAACTGATGATTTCATCTTATTAGCAGCAACATAGCTATTGAAATAACTGGCAACAGTAGCAGCACTTGACCTGTTGTCCTAAGTAGTTGTTGCTACTGTCAAAGGGGATTTGAATTGATTTGAGTTGAGCTTTGAATTTTAGTGAGCTGACAATGTGTTGTAATGTTAGAACTTCATTTCCAAGCATTCATGTACCCATGTTTGAATTTAAATCTGATTAAGAATAGCTTGTAATTGTTATTTCAAGTTCACTGTCAGATACATGTTAATAGACTTAACTGTCCAAAATAGAAATTTGATGAAATTCATGGTGAAAATCCTGTTTAAATGTTCAAACATGTTTCTTGTGATGTGCTGAATGTTTGAGAATGCATAAACCACTTTTTCAGCTGCCATAACTAAAAAAAAAAGGCCTTAGGTTACATTGCTTTCATCCCTTTAAGGCCTCGTTTGGGTGAACTTGAAATAAGTAAAAAAATCATAAAAATCAAATAAACTTGTCTTTATTAAGATAAGGTATTTACTTAAGTATATGCAAAGTTTCAAAGTATTTTGAACCTTCGGGCTGGTAAAACATACTAGCTGACGGTTTGATCTACTCTACAACTCAATAAAGAACTTAAACTCAAAAACACAAAAAGAATTCTTCTTCTATCATCTCACTTCTTCTCTCTCTTCTCCTATCCCTATTAAACACAAAAACACCATAAAAATATAAGAAAGCCAAAACTTTCATAAAAATACCTTGTATATAGTATTTATACTTGTAAATATCTATTTAATCCTAAGCTAAATGTAAATAGTAAAGTGATGACTCTACAATTATTAGTGTTAATATTATAATTTAGAGTAAATTTCAAGGGCATTGATGTTTAATATCATATTATAGTGGGTTCGGGGGCATTGCATGCACTCTGCATTATTTTATGTTATGATTGCTTAGAATTAATGTTTAATGACCATGTGTACAAGTGCATATTGAAACATGTCTCAGATGAGCAATCGGATCGTATGGATAGATCTGGATCGACGAATGAAGTCCAACGGACTCAAAATCACCTCAATCTGACTTCTGTAGCCCCCACGACAAGCCCAAGAAGTTCGACCATTGATCTACTTATCAACGACCCAAATGCAACATGTGGCACCCACTCCTTCATCAATCGCGCACCCTGAGCTTCCTCTCTTCATTGCGCGCAGGTGCAATCTCAGCTGTGCATTTCCCATCCAACGGCTGAAGAGGTGCAAGTGGCAACTCCCTTGCTGCGACAATCCACGCACACGACATGTTGGTGGAGACGAGCACTCGCATCATGAAGGAGAGTGTTCGAGACTCCACGTGAGGCTAAATTTGCTTTACGCGAGGGGGTGGCGAAATTGAGCCGCCCGATCGACGAGGTATGATTGAGATCACGACCATGTGGGGCAGCCGAAGGTGCATGATGCATCCACGCACACCCTGATGCCTGCGTCGATGCCCAATTACATGCGTGGATCGCGCGCGACAACTGTGACCAGGTGCGTGAGTTTGTGCTATAGCGACGCTTGCGGCATGTCTTCAGTGACATTGTAAATGTCATTGTTGACCCATCACGCAAACACACCCTCCTACACCACTATATAAGGACTTATCCCCCTCCACCTTTTACCATCTTCTTCAAAGGAGTCCCCACCCCCTTCTAGAGTTGAGAGCACGTCCTTGGAGTCACTAAGCCACCGGCAAAAACTTCCCCCACCGCCGTGGCTACCTCGATGCCCTCCTATTTCTTTTATTTATTTTTGTTGCTTTAGTGTAGAGTTGCATGTTTTCCAGCATTCCTCTAATGTACTTGCTCATAATTTCAAGACATTTTGCATGCACAATATATTAGTTCTCATTATCATAATTGGTGTGTTGGTACTTAGCTCTACTTATGCGAATCCATGTTCTTCCTATGTTGCATAGTTAATGACCTTCGTTTTACCTCAAATTTCTAACCCTACTCTCTCTCTTTCTCGCAAACAAACTGAACGTCATATCTTGTGACATTGAAGCGAATATTTAACTTGATTTCTCGCCTCCCCATGCTCGACACTCGGACCCATGTTCGATTATTTTAATTAAAATTGATGTCGTAAGTGCATGCTACAACGAACGAATTACATAAGCATGTTTCTCGATAACATAAAGTCTGTAAATGTATTATAAATATTTAAATAAGTATTTAGGAGGATTTATTGCGTATATAATTTTATTATATACTTAGATATTAACTTATAGTAAATTATATGTATTTAAACTAAGATAATTATAAATATGTATACTTGTATAATTGTATCCATTACTGTACATACATATTTAAATAAGTATTATATACTGTATGATACGTGTATATTTATTTATTTATGTATTTATTGTAGGTAATTAGGTTAATAAGTTAAATATCTAAGTTATTAAGTTAAAATAAAATAATTTAGTAAATTAAGTTATTAATGAGGTAATTTATATTGTATACTTGTATATTATTATTTCAATTGTTTTTAACTTATTTGTAATATATTTATACTGTATTATAGTATTTATACCTTAATTATGAATATATCTAATAAAAATGTGTATATAAATGTACATAAATGTTCTAAAATAAATTAAAAATGGATAATAAATACATTATTATTTTAATTAACTAATTATAAGGTTAATTGACTTACCAATTCATTAATTTGTACATTAATTAAGTAATTAAACCCTAAATTAATGTGTATAAATCACTAACTTTAACTAATTTTTACATATAATTAAATAACTTATTTCTATAAATTAACTATACAATTATGTAGCTCTATATAAGGGCTTTCCAAATATATAATTTAATTGGAAATTGGACTTAATTTAGGCTCTCAATTCGAGGCCAAATGTTAGCCTCAGCGAACGTTCCTTTACGCTAAATCAGGCTGCTCCTTTAGTGCCACATCGAGTATGGATGAGCTTCTACTGCTACTTCTTATGTCCGGTGTTGATGACCCTACCAGTCATTAGCACTGGGCACACATATATGACCATATGCATGCATTCTTGATTTGCGTGCACACCTGTAGGCGTGTGCATGTATGAGTGTGCATGTGCCTGTGGGTGCGTGTGGGTGGCTGGGAGCCATGGGCCTATTGGGCCTGAAAAGACATAATAAAACACTAATTAAGAGCTAGAATCGGGTCTAGTAATGGTCTGGTTCACCCCTAGGGGTGCTGTGTATCCCATGAAAGACCTGGTTCGCCCACTGAAAACAAATTTTGGTCTAAAGGCTAAGAGATGGGCATGTGTTGCCTAAAATGTGACTAAAGTGTTGTAACGACCCAGTTCTCGAGTCCCTACGAGACACGAGAACCAGACCAACTCGACTAATCCCAAGACCTAGTCGTCCAACGAGGAAGTAACCAAAAGACAGTAAAATAAACCACATTCAGCATGAATATAACTAACAGTAAGAAAGTACAGCAGTAAGGAAAGAAACTACTACAGTAGGTACCACCACAACAGTAGAACGACATTTATCATATAACATGAACTGCAGGTAAAGAAAGTACAGCGGAAACAAAACTACTCACTATAACAGAAACAAAAGAGGTACAAAAGACTGTGGTAAACTCTACTGGACCCTACTCGGCCCAGTGTCCTCTGCAGCCGCTGACCCTGGCTGCTCAACACCTGGTGCTGGAAAAGGTAACGAGTGTAACACGTCAGCAAAATGCTGAGTAGAGTGGCAAACTAACTAAAGACAACAGTAGAGTGTACGGTAGCTGTTATGTTCTATTACTTCCTTTATTCACATCTTTCAATTTTCTCACTATTTCATTTATTTCTCAGATCCTTTACTTGATCTCGAATGTCCTCGTGGGAACGATCTTGATTGCAGTCTTTTCCAAAAGTAGAAGTAGCACGTGGTGCTCTCCTGGCCGGGAGAGTCCCCCGTGGTGATCCTACCCTCAGTCAACCACCCCAAGGTCACTGACAGACGTAACGGTGACTACGGCACGCACGATAAATGCACAGGTAGCTAGCCCGCACTGGCACGCGGTCAGTCGTTTCCGTTAACGGGTGCGCCCAAAGCACAGCACGGAACCAGGGCAGAGCCCTCTCAGTAACAGGGGTCCAACCCCTCCACAGTAACCAAACCGGGGCCTTGCCCCTCCACAGTCCGTGCACCCTCGCCTGACTACCCTGGTTTACCCTAGTGGGCCTAACAAGTCGGTGAAGGAGGATAGCAGAACCTCGGGGCCCGTGGGGTAGCTAGTACTCTCCTAACACTAGTAGCTCTCCTCGGTACTACGTACACGAGGGCCAACAAGTCGGTACAGAGCGGTCAATCCTAACCCCAGGTCCCTGGGGTGGCTGGCCCCACTCTGCACTAAACAGGTACAGGTACTTCCCTTGGTACTACGTACCCAAGAGACAGTACAAACTACATCTCAGTTCCATTCCTTTTTCTTTCCAGGAGTTCCACTCCTAATTCCCCGTAGGGTTCCAGCTCTTTATCTCAGAACATCATATGTTTCACTTTCCAGTTTCACGTTCTCACAATCCATGATCTCAATCATGTTTCTTTATTCATAACAGGCAGCTGTTAATTCAATTTACAGGAAGCTTTATATTCCTTTCCATTTTTCCAAGACTGCAGTATTATACATTCCACTAGTTTTTCCATCCTAGGGTTCATGCCACATCCTAGGATCTAGCATACAACTAGTTTTCCAACCCTAGGATTCATGCATCACCTAGGAGCTATCATTCCATACATTTCTCATTCCTAGGATTCATGCAATGTCCTAGATTCTAGTTATGGTTCCATACTTTAACAGATTTTAATAATAAACTTAAGCCACTCTACCAGGTACAACGGGAGTAATGGGGGCATGATCGGGAATCCCGCGTGCCTCCGCGACTCTCAAGACTGCAACTGAACGAGGTCCTATCACAAAAATCAAACACAAGGAATGTCTCAAAACAGTGTATAACTACTGTAGACGGGTAGAGGAATTAATTCTGAAAAGAACGCAACTCGAATCGCGGAAAACGGAGCCCGAACGGGCCCTAAACGGGTCGAAAAAGACGATACTGTGCAAGATCAGACGTCTGGAACTTCTTCCAGACGTCTTAAAAAGTGGATCAGAGAATTACCTGTTCAGCATGGTTTCCTAGACGTCCAGAAGTCTGCGGGGACGTTTGTCCTAGCTCCTAGACGTCCGATGGTCACCCCGGACGTCTGGAGGTTACTCCCGCCGTCTGGTACAACTTCCAGACGTCTGATTCGCAAAGGATGGCGAATCAGCGAACCTGCGCACAGCCAACTGCCTCCCTCAGTACGGTCAGTCGACAGGAAGGAAGAAGAAGGCGGAATACTCACCTTTCAGACGTCTGTATGAGCTTCCAGACGTCTCCCTCGCCGTCTGACTATCAACCCAGACGTCTGATTCTGGAAATTTTTCCAGAATCAGGGCGCTACTCGACCTCCGCTCGCGACGCCGCTCGCGTCGTACCTTGCGTGTCTGCTGCTCATACCGCAGCAGGTCCCTCTCCGCGTCGTTCCGCGCCCCCTGCGCCCTCTGCCAGCCGGCCAAGCTGCTCCGGCGAGCTCGCCCTCACGGCAGAGCTCCGCCCTCGCACGCCGCACCTCCTTCGCGCTCACTGCGGCCTCCGCTGCCGCCCTCGCGCTCGCTCGCTCTCGCGCACAGGAAGGAGAAGAGGAAGGGAACGGTGGAGACGACAGGAGGGGAGGCGTGGCCTTTTAAGGCCGCGCGAGGAGGAGAGAGAAGGATTCGCGGCAGGGGAATCTGCAGCCACAGGAGGGAGGAAGGGCGAATATGCGGTCTGCGCGCTCAGGCACGCAGACGACTTGCGTGTGTCGAAAATAACGGATTTCCAGACGTCTGGAAACTATCCCAGACGTCTGGTCAGACGTCTGGACAACCTTCCAGACGTCTTAAAAGACGTCTGGGCCACACGCTCGTTACAAGTGTTGTGCCTCAATATGTGTATGTGTTGTGTTTGTGGGAGTGAGCTGTGTATGTACATAGTATATGTATATGTATATATAAGTATATAATATAATAATATATATGTATAGTGTATACATGTAAATGATATATATATATATATATATATATATAGTATAGGATAATAGAGTAATATATGTATAAGCCTTAAGTGTATATATAAGTTTTCTTAAGGCTTTAGTGACATTTTTATCCATTACTATAGGTATTTTTTTATGTCAATAAAAATAGTTCTTTTTGCCTTATAGTTTGTACATACTTTTACTAAGACTATAGCGACACTTATATACGTTACTGTACATACATTTTATGTTACTAAAGTTATTAGTATATGTTAGTATAATTTAGTATAGTACATATTAATAGTTATTTTTATACCTATACTTAGGTATTATTTAGAATAGTTGTATATAATTAACATAAAGTAGTTTTACTTAGCTTTTGATGCCTATTTAGTTGTAAATATGTTTGAGGCATTGTAGTTAGAATTAATTGATTTATTTTGTACATAATTAACTTATTCATTCATTCTTTGATTCATTTTGTATATAATATTGACATTTTTGGAACATAGAAAGTGATGTATATCAATAACTGTCTCCTAATGAATGACCTGAAATAAATAAATCAGTAAAAATTATGTAAATAAATAAAATGACATAACATCTATTTACATTACAACTATACTACAACAACGACATAATTAAAATCACGTTTTTATGCAATACAGATTGTCCATGATCAATCTTGAAATGACACCATAAGAGGCACCTTCTTGGCCAGGCCCTACACTCTGGTGCCTCGAGATGATGTTGTAAGAGGCATCCGACCTTATTTTGACCAATGCGTATTTAAATATACATGTGTGTGTGTATATATATATATATTCTCTTTTTTCCTTCTTTTTTCTTTTTTTTTTGATGTATATATAGGGCTCCTACAAAAACTTGGTTTAGAACATTCCTCAGTAGGAAAAGTGGGGATAAAGGTGTTAGGTTTGGATATGAATACCCTACATCTAGGGACCATACCTAATGCAACGTAACATTTATACCTGCCAAGGTCTTAAAATTATATAGAAATTTAGTCTGACTTTAAAGATCAAACTCTCAGATCTTACGCCTCTTTGAAAACTTACCTTTCTATTTGATAATCACCCACAAGTTAGCTAGTTTATAAGTGTAAATGTGAAAGGCCTAGTCTTCAAAAGCATCCAACCCAACGAGTGAACAAAAACAAGCCATGTAATTGGACAATAAGACTCTTTAAGAACTTTGAAAATAAATTCATATATTAGTAAATACTCAAGTTGATTAAGGCGAGAAATGACCTGAAAAGTCTAAGTGACAAGAATTCAAACACATACCCTTATGATTAGCAACTCCTGAAACCTAAGTATCATCATCCTCACTTAACTCAAGACTTTCAAAATTTTGACAAAATTGGAGTAAAATTGTTTCAAAGCTTTTTTTTCAAAAATCTGGCAAAATGAGCAAAATTTGCAGAAAAATGCAACAAAAATGCTAGAGACTAGATAAGAATCAACTTGGCAAAAAGAGTCACCTCCCCCCATGATAATTTCATGAAATGCCCTCATTAGATGCCCATAAATATCCACAAGAATAGAAAAGATATCACCTAAAATTGTTTTGAGTTGTGGCATTTAAGTACAACCAACTTCAAGCATCTCTAAAGTTAACCTAATGGAAGCCTACCATTTATAGGCAAAATTATGCTAAGTTAACTTCCAACAAGTACTAAGTTTAATGTATTTAGCTAGACATAGTGTTGTCAGTGAGCTAGGTCTGAGAGGCAAATGGCTTCAATGATCTGACCATTTGAGATATCCTCTATAAATGGTTTCAGTCTTTGTCATGACTTTGAAGGTGTTGCCATTCTTTGCATACTTAATCTCAATCGCTCCTTAAGGAAACACTCTACTAATAAGGGGCCCTCCCATTTAAACTTGAGTTTTCTAGTGAAAAGTTTTAACCTTGAGTTGAAGAGTCAAACTTTTTGACTAGACTCAAAGGTTCTTTTGGGAAATGTGCTTATCGTGAAAGGCCTTAGCCCTCTCCTTATATATCCTCGAGTTCTCGTACACGTCATTGCATGGCACTTCTAATTGGATCAACTGTAGATTCCTATGTGAACTAACTTTGGCCGTATTAAAGTTGAAAGTCCTTATAGCCTAGTATGCCTTGTGCCCAAGCTCAATAGATAACCAATATGTAAGGAGACATGCCAATCAAGGTTTATAGTTTGTACGATATGCCCATAAGGCACCATTGAGTCTTTGGGACCAATCCTTGCGATTAGGCCAATAGTCTTTTCTAAGATCCTTTTAATTTCCTGATTTAAGACCTTTACTAACCCACTTGTCTGAGGATGATATGGTGAGGTGATGTTGTGGCTAATAGAGTATTTCTTACATAGTGCAGAGAAATGGTTGTTCCTAAAGTGAAGTCCTCCATCACTTATAATAGTCCTTATGAATCCAAATCTAGAGAGAATGTTGCTTTCAATGAACATAAGGACTATTTTATGATTGTTTGCTTTTGCTGGGATGGCCTCAATCCACTTAGAAACATAAACAAATGCCACAAGAATATACTTATTTTCGTTTGAAGGTAGAAAAGGGCCCATGAAATTGATATCCCAAACATCAAGGATCTCAACAATAAGAATCAAGTTTTGGGGCATTTCATCCTTCATAGAGATGTTGCCAGTCTATTCACAATGTAAACATGCTCGACAAAAGGAATGGGCATCCTTGTAAATAGTCGATCAAAAAAATCTAGATTGATATTCATTTTGCAACAATCTTTTTGGCATTCCGGCCTGCTATCGTCCCCGATAGCATTCCTCATCCTTTCAAAAAAAAAAAAAGTCTTTTTGGCATTGAAGTGCCCTTTGCATGAAAGGCTAAGGCAAAACTCAAGAACACTTCCTACTGAGATTTTGAGACATACTGCCTTATGATTTGATCGTCACAATACTTGGACAATTCAGGATCTTCCTAAAAGTGTGATTTAGCTAAGGTAAGAATCATCTCCTTCTAAGATGGGGTAACTCCTTTAGGTAGGCATCCTATTGCGAAATAATTTGCAATGTCGGCATACCAAGGAGGTGTGTTAGTAGCCAAAAAGAATAGTTGCTCGTCAGGAAATGCCTCCTTGGTTGGCCCCATAGGACTAAGGGATCTTGTAGGATCTGAGATAAGTGATCTGCTACGACATTCTCTACATCTTTTTATCACAAATTTCTAGATCAAACTCTTATAGTAGCAAGATCCAGCAGATGAGTGTTGGTTTCGTGTTCTTTTTTGATAATAGATGGTCCAGGAAGAGAGATCTGTGACACATGATAGTCTTAGATCTAAGTAAGTAGGAGAGGAATTTCTCGAGAGTGAAAACAATCGCAAGAAGCTCTTTTTTAGTCATGGTGTAATTTAGTTGGGCATTAGAAAGAGTTTGACTAGCATAGTAAACCATATATGGTTCCTTCTCCTCTTGCTACCCTAAAATAGTTCTAATAGCATAGTCAAAGGCATCACACATTGCTTTGAAGGGCAGATTCCAATTTGATTGTTAGAGCACTGAGGTCGTGGTTAAGGCCTCCTTTAGATGATTGAATGCCCTATGACATTCATTTGTGAATTCGAAAGGAATATCCTTAACCAAGAGAGTAGTCACGAGTCTTGTAATTTTGCTAAAGTATTTAATAGAACAGTGAGAGAACTTCTCATGGCCTAGGAAAGAGAAGATTTGATTGACATTAGATAGGGGAGGTAACTTAGAGACAGCCTCAAATTTTGTCTTGTCTACTTTGGTTCCATTTCTAGAGATTATATGGCCAAGCACAATCCCTCAACAAACCATAAAATGGCTCTTTTCTCAGCTCAGAACAAGACTTGTTTCCTTACATTGAATCGAGACTTTCTCTAGGTTTTAGAGACAGTCATCAAATGAGCTTCTAAAGATTAAGAAATCATCCGTAAAGACCTCAACAAACCAGTCCACCACGTCATTGAATATGGAAAGCATGCATCTATGAAAGGAGGTCGAGGCATTACATAGCTTGAATGGCATATGTCAGAACGCAAAGGTTCCATGTAAGCATGTAAGCATTATTTTTTCTTGGTTATCTGGGTACACAGAGACCTGGTTGTACCCAAAATAACCATCCAGAAAGCAAAAATGCTTCTTTCCGACGAGTTGCTCTAATAGTTGGTCTAGATACAAAAGTGGGGAGTAATCTTTCTTAGTTGTTGCATTCAATGTCTAGTAACCAATACACACTCTCCATTTAGAAGCAATGCAGGTAGGTGCCAACTTAGCCTTGTCATTTTCCACCATGGTAGTTCCAGCCTTCTTTCAATCCAGCTGAGTTGCACTTACCCACTGGCTATTAGAGATCAGGTAAATATTACTCGCATTGAGCTCTTGATCACCTCCTTCTTCACGACCTCTTTCATATTAGGGTTGAGTTTCCTTTGCATTTCTTAGGTAGGCTTGGCATTATCATCGCAATGAATGCGATGCATGCAAAGGGTGTGGTCAATACCTCTAAGGTAAGTAATGGTCCAACTTATGGCCTCTTTGTGTTGTGAAATCATCTCTAGCAATTGTGATTCTTGATCCTCAATTAGATCTAAGGCTATAATAATTAGCAGAGTATTGTTAGGCCCTAGGTACACATACTTTAGAGTATTAGAAAGTGGTTTTAGTTCATGTTCTGGGGGGACTGATAATAGAGGGGGCTAGAGGCTTAGTTCCCACCTCCAGAACTAGTTCAAAGCTTTGGGTCCAAGGAAGTGGTTGATGATGTATCATGTTTGACTCAAAAATGTTTTCTTCCACAAGATTATCAAAACAAAATTTTTGAGGGTCATTACTCAAAATTTAAGGGGTTAGTTCCTCAACAATTTGTTCGATCAGGTTAATCCCAAAACACTATTCAGCATCTTCATGCTTTCTACAAGACTCAAAGATGTTTAACTTCATCTTCTTATCTCCATATGAGAATTCAACCTCTCCTGAATCGCAATCAATATTCGCCTTTGTGGTGGCTAGGGAAGGTCACCCTAAAATGATCGAGGGAGATTGAGATCTATTGGATGGTTCCATGTCAAGTACTAGGAAGTCATCAAGGAAGTAGAACTCACCTACACTGACAACTACATCTTCAACCAAGGCCCTTGGTGTTCTAATGGACTTATCCAGTAGTTTGAGAGTTACCAGGCTTTGTTGCATCTCCCCACCACCCATCATTTCAAAGATCAAGGTAGGAAATATGCTGACCCCACCCCCTATATCAAGTAGGGCTTTTTTAAGGTGCATGTTATGTGGCAGGGAATAATTGGTGTGCTCAGATCTTTAAGTCTCTGTGGCGTCAAGCGAGATAATATAACACTAACCTCCTTTGCTAAGCAAACCTTAAATGGTACTTGTATTTTATATCTTCTCTTCTACGTGCACAAATCTTTTAGAAATTTATCATAAGCGGCGATTTGCTTGATGGCACCGAGGAGTGGTAGGTTAATGTGAACCTACTTGAACAACTGAAGCTTCTCCCCCATCTTTTCAATTTGGCCTTGACTCTTCTCCCTGAAGTGAGATGGGAAGAGTGCCTTAGTTTCATGTGGTCAAGGAGGTTTGTCTAGAGTTCTTCCCACTGCATTTTATAATAAAGTATCAGTAAGGATAATGACGAAATATTTAATAAGAATCTTATAATTTCATTTTTGTGCTTTTCCAGCTGTTATGCTTTAATTTGTAATAAATAGTTTGATAATCTGAATCTGAAGGGATCATGTAGGTGATTAAGAGGAAATTTTGTGGCTTGGTATTAGGGTCATGATACACCCTGGCAAATAATTTAAACATTTAGTGGTTATTGGCACTTGAGATGGTGAATATATATAGAAATAGGAAATAAGGAAAATAAGGAGCCACTATAATAGAAAAAATTCCCTGTAAAGAAGAGGGATTGGACCATATTAATAGCTTTTTTCTTTTTGTGCTAAAAATTATAGCCTATTCATCTTGCATGTTCGCCCATAAAAACATAAATTTTTATTCCTTTTATCTTGGTGGTGAACACTAGACACTGAAGACTAGATGACCACTTGCCAGATAGGGGGATTTCATTTCATGTTAATTGATTCACCTGCTAGTCATATAAGACATATATTAGTCGATTGTTGAGGGTACATTGAAGTGCTTCATCCATTTCTTCTCAACTTGAGTGGATTTGTGTTTAATCGATGATTAGGGATAGGAAATAATCAATCTACGTCATTACGTACTTACTATTAAAAATATACCGGAACAAAGTTAGGCCACATTGTAAGTTCATTTAATAAATAAAATAGATTTTGAAGTTTATTTTGCATTCTGAAGTAAAAAAGACTACACTACTAAAAAAATGGGATATATCATAGGTTAATTCCTGTCGATTTTATAAAGCAATGGGAAAAATACTTTTACCGTCGTTTCTTTAAAGAAGCGACGGTGAATGCGTGTAATCCCCCTAACATAAATTGGGAAAGAAGCGATGGGCGTGTGATGGTCATTAATATTTACCATCGGTCAATTAAATGACGAGAAATATATTTTTGCCGTCGGTTATTATAATAAGCGACGGCAAAAAGTGGGTTAAAATTAGGAGCCAAAATTTGGGCGCGAGTAGGGAGAGCGGGGAATTTAATTCACACGTTTGCCGTCGCTTTCTAATATAACCGATGGGAAAGGTCAGTTCACCAACACACCCGCAGAGCCCTCTCCTCTCCCACACCTCACACAAACCCATGGTCCCCCTCTCCTCTCCTCTCCTAATTCTCCTCCTCGATCGTCGTCATCGTTGCTTCCCCATCGTCGTCGTTGCTACCCCTCCTCCTCCATCGATCATCAGTTGTCCCCCTCCTCCTTAGGTAACTCCTCACCGCCCTCCTCCTCCTACTATTGCATCCTCGTCCTCTTCCTCCCCGCCCTCCTTCGCCTCTCCTCCTCCCCCTCCTCCTCCTCCTACTATTGCATCCCTGTCCTCCTCCTCCCCGCCCTCCTCCACCTTTCCACCACCTCCTCCTCCTCCTACTGCTGCTGCATCCCCCTCCTCCTCCTTGCCCTCCATTACCTCTCCTCCTCCCCACCCTTTTTCTCCTCCTCCTCCATGACATCCTCCTCCTCCTCCTACTGTTGCATCCCCCTCCTTCTCCTCCCTACCCTCCTTTGCCTCTCCTCCTCCTCCTCCTACTGTTGCATCCCCCTCATCCTCCTCCCTGCCCTCCTCCGCCTCTCCTCCTCCACACCCTTCTTCTCCTCCTCCACGGCACCCTCCTCCTCCTCCTCGTCCTCCACCGCCTCTCCTCCTCCTCGACTTCTTTTTCATGTCCTCCTCCTCGGCACCCTCCTCCTCCTCCGACTGCTACTACTGCTGCCCCTGCCCTTCCTCCTCCTCCCCTCAACAGTGAAAATCTGTACTTTTTTTAATCCTTACTGTTGATTTATTTTTTAATACTTAAGGAGGATTGTTATTTCCTCTCCTCCCCATACAATAGTTTTAATTCTTGGTCTAAATTGTTTTTTCTATTTATTTTGGAATAATTTTGCTTATATTTGACCAAAAAGATGAGGAATGATGCATTCTCCCTTGTTCAGGTAGTCATTGTTGGTTTTACTGGAGGAAACGACAAGTTTCAATAGAAAAACTTTGGTGGTTCTATTGTTATCTGGTTGTAAAAGTTAGGTCAAGGTAAAGTCATAGACAACATAATTTATCGATTAGTTGGCCTCTTGACTATCTAACTTTTTTCGACTTTTATATGTGTTCATGTTTCTTCATATAATCATTATGGCATAGAGCTACTGCATTATTTGCAACATGTTTTTCACGCAGCCAGTTCAAACAGAAAACTAATTTTCAAACAATATGACCTTTCAAGAAGAATATTTTTCAGATAATATGATTTTAGTAATCTAGGTGGTTATTTGTCATGGCAGGATTAGTATTTAAAACAGCTAGGTGGCTTTAATTAATATTTGTAGAAGAAGCTTTAAAATGAAAGATGCAAAGATTTAGGTGTTGGCTTGCCCTAGAAAACACCAAAATCCATGGATCTACAGTCCCTATCTGTAGTTGCCTCAGTTGGAGATTGTGACACTGGCCTTCCTTCATCGGCCTCGGCCATTTCCGTGCCTGAAAAGCCTAGTAATCAAAATTTTACAATCAATGTCCCCTATCAAAGTAGTAAAAATTCATGTAGCTGACCCTGCCTAACAGAAAAAAGGGCTTGGTTTTGGTACAATCCTCTCATGTAAGAATGATAAATTGTATCTCTTTTTGTAGCAAAAAAACCTACACACCAAAGGGCTACTTAGACACGCAAGAAGAGGAAAATTTCTTCAGTGCAATGCGACAAGTTGGCAAGGTATCTTTTTGGCATGTGTTGTTATGGTATCTATCTAATCTACTCGACAAATGTATTGCTAAAAATCATTATTGTTTGTGCTTGAGAGCAGAATTTCAAAAAGATAACTTGTCGAGTTCAAAGCAAAAACAAAGACCAGGTAAAATCTATACTCTCATGATCCTACTTTCTACAAAACCTTGTGCTACAATGCATAAGTCATCAAAGCGGGAATTTCATACCATTTTTTTCCTTGCTGATCAGTTAATTGTGCTTAAATGCTAATTGGCATTATTAGGAGCAACTGGATACTCAAAAAAAAAAAAAGACCTAATGCTTCAAACAATAATTCACCTATTTTTCCATATGATGTGAAACATTATAATGTGATACTTATTAAGGGATTCAGATTTGGAGACATGCCTCTCCATGTCAATGTAAAGTAAATTCGACATTGTCAAGTGTGCCAATTTACAGAGACCAAGAATCTTCTCTTATGATCCCCTGTATTAAACAAATATTCCCAACATGGTGCAGCTAGTCAATCTGATCCTCCAATAGAATCAATGCCCAAAAGCTTATCTAGTTGCCTCCTATTTGACAATTGAATTTCAATATTTGGATTTGGGCGATGTGGTTCTTTGAATAATTATTGATGAAAATTACCAATGTTGGAGGTTTGGATTTGATATTTGAGCTGATATACTAAACTTAGGATGATGTTTGTTCATGAATTTGAGTTCTTGGACCGTGTACACATGTTGATACATTCTTCATTCTCCATTTTGCTTTTATCTTTGATCCTCAGCTATCATGTTTCTAGGGCTTTGGGTTTTGATTTCACAATTTGATGTGGGGTAGCTTCTTGAGAGAAAATTCAATATTAGAAGTTTCCTGGTGGATGAAATGTCACCTTAAATGTTGTTAGATTTCCTGCAGAGCATAAATCTTGTTAAGGATGGTAAGATCAGGCATGTTCAGTGCCAATCTGATGGAGGAACCCAATTAAGATACTAGTGTCAGCTGAGATAGAGAGGAAAATGGATGTAGTTTTTGGCAAAATACTAGTATCAGCTGAGATACTAGTATTGAAACAATCAAGAGCATTAGCATTAGCATTAGCATGTTCTATGACAATCAATACCCTTTGCTTTTTGGTTATCACTAGCTTCGGTTGTTATTGGTAACTAGCTTTCCATTTTATATCATATAATCTTGAAGTTGATGGCCAGTCATGATACTCTAATTTGTTATTATTAAAAGGGGTCAAAGGTACTTTAAGGCTCTATTTTATTGTGTGATAGATTGATTGATATGTGAACAAGAATACCATTTTTAACATGGATAAACCCCTCCAAGAAGGGAAAAAAGTTAAATACACTGGGACAAGCTTTGGAGATCCATTTAGTGAAAGAGGATACATCAGCAAGTTGTGGAAGAGCCCTAGGCACTTTGACCTGTCTTTAGATAAAAGTTCAATACATATTAGAAAATCTGTAACATTTTAGAATCTATGAATTATGTAAGAGTTGAGTGGTAGTTACTTAATTTGAAGGTTATGGATGTTGGATGTTTATTAAGGAAGAAATCAACAAGAATGCTCTAGTGATTAGGAGAGAAATCGGTATGCTAAATTCTATTTACTCCGTTGTTTTGAAATAGATATTCACCTAATGTTACATGTAGATCATAGCTGCCATTTTTATCTGTGCTTTTTATTTGGATTTTCCTTAGCACTTAGTGGAATAGCCTTGCACCCTCTGACATGAACACACCCACTCTAACTCAAAACACCCTCCAAAGTATGTATCTACATGAATGCCCCTTAGTTCATTCTCATTCTACATGTATTTCATGTGAATTGCTCGTAATATTTCATTTCTTCTTTTGTGGTCTTTGTAATTGCTTCCTATGTTCCCCTAATTTTAAATACCACTTGTAATAAATCTATTTACTCTATTTCCAAAGAAGGAATAGACCTTTTTATTACTAAAGCCATTTTCTTTCCCAATTTGCAGGTTGAGGGGCCTTAGTTAATGCAACATGGTTTCAAAGATGCAATTGCTAAAGTACGAATAACCAAGTTTGTGTTAGATCTATTTTGGGTTGGAATGCTCTATCACCTTAACAACCAGGTATTTATGTTGCTACTTTGTCATGTGTCTAGGACTATTTTATGGGCATCTAATCATCTGAATGGGATGCATATTCATGCAAGTATA
The DNA here is from genome assembly GCA_037157565.1 of Thalassia testudinum. Lineage (NCBI taxonomy): Eukaryota > Viridiplantae > Streptophyta > Magnoliopsida > Alismatales > Hydrocharitaceae > Thalassia > Thalassia testudinum. The sequence goes on along the minus strand of JAZHRO010000062.1, from coordinate 16,048,494 downwards.
ATTCTTATAAATATACTTGTTTTAACTTTGTTACAGTTAGACTTGTCTTAACATATTGATCATGGATGACAATTCTTGTTATGGGTATAACCACATATGCATATGGATCAAATTTCATGACAATTGTTGCAATGTGTTATTCATATCCAGATAAAAATTGCTTTTAGGTTGAATTTCATCCATTGTAAGCCTCAAAAGCAAATATATTCTGCTCTTCCTTTTACTAGCCAAGTAAGATCCTATATTTTCGAATTGCATGGATAATTTTTTTCTAAATAAGGTTTTTTTTTTCGATGCATTATTGTAATAACCCGTTACACTTATAGCCATTTAAGACATCTAGAGTTTCAGTCAGACGTCTGTCCAAACGTCTGGACTCGTTCCTGGACGTCTGAAAGTGAAATTTTTCGTACTGTGCTTTGCGCTCTGCGCGCGAGCGGCGTGCAAAGGCTCTTCTCTTTGCCTGCACCCTCACCCAAACCCTAAACCCTCTCCTATATAAACCCCTCCATTCCCCTCTCCTCCTCACACCATAGCCATCGCCACCTCCACCTTCTACTACGACCGTCACCTTTCCTCTGCCTCTGTTGCAGCCGTGGCAAGGAAGGGGAGCCACCAGCAAGGGAGTGAGAGTGGGGAGGAGCGTGAGCTAGAGAGTGTGTGGGAGTTAGAGTGGGGAGGAGGAAGATAACTGCGGGAGCTCGGTGGAGCTCTAGGAGGAGTTGGTGAGGAGCTGCTCAAGCTCCTGCGGCGGTTGGAGCTACCGCTGAGGGAGGAGGAGCAAGCGGAGCGAGCTGCGAGGAGCTCCTGATACTGGAAGTTTTCTAGTATTAGACGTCTGGAGTGGAGTCCAGACGACTGGCGTTATACCTGGATGTCTATAGTTAAGGCCAGACGTTTGAAAGCACTTATATCGCAAGGTACGTATCTCCCTGTGCCATGCATATTGCAGCGCAGGGGTTGTTGTCGGCTGACCGTGCTTGCGTTTGCGTACGCGGGTGTAGCCTTGGGAAGGAGCGTAGAATGCTTTCCCATGTGCTTTTGGACATTTGATCACATCACCAGACGTCCGGAGGTGCATCCAGATGACCGGAGACCTTGTCCTACGTCTGGAACTATCCCCAGACGGCCGCAGAGGGAGTCTGAAAGTCTGAACCAGCTGCAGAGAACATAAGGTAAGATCTAACGCCTTTTAAGATGTCTGGGATTATTCCCAGATGTCTGATTTTGAACAGTAGGCACATTTTTGACTTGTTTAGGGTCCGATCGGGGGCTGTTTTATGCGAACGAAATACCTGCACTTTCCTCTCGAGTTCCTCTACATATTAGAGTCCATTATATACTACTCTAAACTCTCCTTTTGTGATGTATTCCTTGGTATAAGGTTTCAGCCTGCTACGCATTTGGGGCTCGTAGAGACGTTTGGGTCTGAGGTTCAAGCCCCCATTACTCCCGTGTTTACTGGTAGAGTGGTTTAATCCAGTTATTAATATTTGAATAAGAATGTGCTTGGTTGAATTAGCCAAATGGAACTCTAGGATGTGGAATGAACCCTAGGGTAGAGAAATGAATGAACCCGTTTGTACTGTATGGTTTACTTGCATGAGTAATTAGGATAAATTGCTAGCAAATGCCTATATTATAATTGTGAGTTACCTGTTAGAATATGAGCTGACTGTATTTAATGAATAATTACCTGTGAAATCACCAGTTTCATGTATTGAGAATTGAATTATGAAAACACAAGCTCCCTGTATATGGATGAGAAATGAATTATGAAAGATGAGATCTGGATCGGGATAAATGAGGTGAACATGAGCATGAACCCTACGGGGAATTAGGAGTAGAACTCCTATGGATAGACGGAAACCTGGAATGTAAATGGGAAGTGTGTTGGCCCTTGAGTACGAGGTACCAAGGAGAGCAACTATCCCCTTTTGTGTAGAGCGAAGCTAGCCTCCCTTGGGTTGAGACTCGGGGTTAGGATTGGCCACTCTACACCGACTCCTGTTGGCCCTCGCGTACGTGGTACTGAGGCGAGCTACTAGTGTAGTGGGGGAGCTAGCCACCCCATGGGGCCCGAGGTTTAGCTAGCCACCCTACACTGACTTGTTAGGCCCTCTAGGAAAACTGGGGTAGTCAGACGAGGGTGCGCGGACTGTGGAGGGGCGAGACCCCTGTTTGGTTTTGAGGGGCAAGACCCCTGTTTGGTTTTGAGGGGCAAGACCCCTGTTCTGAGAGGGCAAGGTCTTATACTGTTCCGTACTGTACTTTGGGCGTATTCGCTAGCGGAAACAACTGACAGCGTGTTAGTGCGGGGTAGCTACCCATGTGCTTATCACGCATGCTGTAGTCACCGCTACGTCTTGACAGTGACCTCAGGGTGGTTGACTGGGTGCGGGACTTCCACGGGGGACTCTCCTGGCCAAGAGAGCACCACGTGTACCTTCTACTCTACGGAAAAGACTGCAATCAAGATCGTTCCCACGAGGAACTAGGAAGATCAAGAAATATCTGGATACCTTGAGAAATGGGTGAAACGGAAACATATAAAACAGATAAATAGAAATGAGAATTAAACTTGTTGTTTTTACTGTTTTGTACTTAGATAATATAGACACCACTATTGAACGTTCGAATTGCTACGCTAACGTGTTAGGTTTAGGAAAACCTGTCGTTGTAGTTTGAAAGCGAAGAATTCGTGTTCAACAAATAAAATTTATACTGAAATGAAAATTCTGGGTCGAACACAGGGAGATGGATGTTTGATTTAAAAACTACACGTTTCTTTTTATTTGTCACAAAGTAATTCAATTTAAAAATATCTAATTATTTACAATAAATAGAAGAGAGAGAGAATATTACACACAGAAATCAAAATGAGATGTAGAATAAACAGAGAATTTATCATTAAGGAGATTGTTCATTACAACTAGAAAGCATAAAACAATTGCACTAGAAAGTGATAAATTTACTTTAGAAAGCATTAAAAGAATGGAGGGAGAATTGTCCTCCTCGATGAATGCTTGGAGGACGAGCAGAACTACACTAGAAAGTAGTAAATCTATATTAGAAAGCAGTAAAAAGAATAGGGAGAGAGATATCCTCCTCGACGGTTGCTTGGAGGACGAGCCGGATGGGACGACGCTTGGACGAAGGAGGACGAAGCAGAAGAACGGGAACGGAGCAGCATGCTGTCGTCGTCGCGGGATCCACTTCCGAAGGGGGATGAAAATTTGGACTTTATCTCGCGAGAAGCATTCCGGGTGTGGGACAAGCTTCTCTTGAGCTTTGGATAGGTAGAGAAGAGAAGGAAGGGATGAGAATTTCGTGTGGAGGGGGTCACCTTTTATAGTTGCAAGGAGTGGGGGAAAATTGGTCATTACATCTTTAAAACAATAAATGAGGGGTCTTTAGTGACGGATAAAACCGTTGCTAAAGCCCCAACGTGGGTGTAGTGGGCACTCCCCACGCACGCCTCCTCAGCTACCTGCGTTCAACTCCCGCCCACGTTCATTAAATCTCAGTCGTTCGATAGCAAGATCGGACGGCTTAGGATGCGCCATCGCCCGCTGCTGTGCGCCAGCCTCAACACGTACGATGGCGCATCCTTGCTGCGCATGCAATAGCGCATGAACGCTATCGGAGGATCTGAGATGCCTGATGACGATCCAACACCCGCCCGCGCCTTTCTCCCCTTCGCTGCGACTCGAACGCGCGTTCCCTGCTTACGATAGCGCCCTCGACCATTGCACTACGGGGCGCAGATGGTCGAGCGAGCGAGTTATGGTGCGGCCGTCCACAGCCGTTGGATCGAGATCCAACGGCAGAGAGGGAGCGGGTGCGGAAGCTTCACTGGATGCATGCGGCCATTTGGGCGGCCGAGATGGCGCTACGTGGCGCCATCTTGGCCATCCATCTTCTGGATGTTGTAGATGGTGCCACGGATGTCGGATTGACTGGATTTTTGCGTCGTTGGACTGCGATCGTCTATTCGAATTCATCCGTGCGGTCGGATTTGGCATTTGAAGTGTAAATTTACACCATCCTGGCCCTTGATCTTGTAGGGTTCCCTAGTCACTATCTGATGCTACGGATGCCTGATTAGGGCAATGTTGGAGTTGTTGAACTCCAATCGTCGCCCTGATCACATCCATACGGTTGGATCTTCGATCCGAGGCTCCGATAAAATGTTTGCCCTCTCCAAGCACATAAAAGGAGACAATTAACCTCCATTTTATTTAAACTACTCTAAATGCAAGATGATGCATGTTATGCAATATTTATATAATGAAATGCAATCTTATGCTTAAGAACATGCATAAATAGACATCTTAAGTAGTGTAAATGTGTTTACATCAACCACTCTACTCAGCATTCGCTGACTCTGCCTTTTCATAATACCATTCACGACCAGGAGTTGAGCAGCCCGAGCTTCCGGCAGCAGAGGATGCTGGGTCCAATCGGGTCCAGCCATAGTTTTCTTCAGCACTTTCTTCTTTTTTTCTACTGTTGTAGTAAGTAATGGACTCTTAGTTACTATTCTGTTACTTTTGTTTCCTTTCCACTTTCCGTTGTTGTTGTTGTTATTATGGTGGTATGTACCAAGATAGCTGTTTTATTTCCTTTGCTGCTTGTATGTTTCTTCTGCTTAGTTATATGGCATGTGTGAATATGGTTTATTTTCCTACTTTTGGTTATTTCTTGTTGGACGACTAGGTCTTGGGATTAGTCGAGGCGAGCCGGTCTCGGTCCTGTAGGGATCCGGGAACCGGGTCGTAACAAGATGGTATCGAAGCAAGGTCATCCTAATAAATGAACCAATTGGCTTGAGATTAACCACTCACGTGCATATTACTAGGATAGCCACCACAACGTATCATTTGATATTCGTTATGAATCTTTTCTCGAAGTAATTCGGTATCGTTCACCCTTTTGTTCTATCTTTTGCGTCTCCTTGCTGGAGATGCCACGTTGAGGAATTCTCGAGGCGGGTCATGGTTGCGGCCGTGGAAGAGGTCAGAGGGGCGAACGTGCAGAGCCTAAGGTACCAGTTGACCCACCTCTTCTCCCGGGCATTCAGGCCCAGGATCTCTCCCAGCTGATCAGTGGCATCGTGCGAGAGGAGCTCCACCAGCCTCCACGGGCACCTCTCCCTGAGGACATGGAAGGGGAGTCCTCGGTGGGGCAGAGAGACCGTCGTAGCGTCGGACGAGCAGGAGGGGGAGGTGATGGTCCTCCACCACCCCCACCGCACTCCGACACTTCCGAGCATGAGCCCTCCTTGCCTGGAGGCATGCCCATTCCCCCACTACAACTGCACCACGAGCTTTTTGGACAGTTCCGGAAGCTGAAGCCCCCCTCCTTCAAGGGGGATGAGGACCCGTATGAGGTAGAGGACTGGCTGGAGTAGATAGAGAAGGTGTTCGACACCCTTCTCCCTCCCGCGGAGTGCCGCGTGGCCTTTGTCATGTACCAGCTGGAGAGCACAGCACACAGGTGGTGGAGGGCAGTCAAAGGCCAGGAAGGGAGAGAGCCAACATGGGACCAGTTCGTGACTCTCTTCTGTGAGCAGTACTTTCCGCAGACCTGGCAGGACCAGAGGAGGCGAGAGTTCCACACTCTCCGCCAGGGGACGATGACTGTTAGCGTGTACTGCGCGTGTTTTCTGGAGCTGTCACGTTTTGCCTCGACAACTGTGTCTACAAAGGAGGAGTACCTGTGGAGGTTTACTGAGGGGCTCTGACTTGCTATTCGGGGGTTTGTCAAACCCCTGAAGCTACCCACTTTCTCTCGTGTGTTTGAGGCAGCCATGACCTACGAGGAGACCAACCCGACCGCGTAAGACACTGACAGTGGATGGAAGAGGCCCTACCAACTAGAGTACTCTCAGGGCCGTCGAGAGAGGAGGCACACAGCACCTGCAGGAGAGCTGTCTCATTTTGCGGGGCCATCAGTGGCCTTTGGGGGCCCTAGACAAGGGGTAGTTACCAGCACCGGACCCTTGCCCAGCCGCTGGCAGGGACCTATTGAGGGAGGAGGTTGTGTTCGCCTCTACTACTAGTGTGGCCAGCCAGGTCACATCAGGAGGGACTGCCCATCTAGGGCTGGAGCACAGCAGATGCTCCCTGTACCGAGCGTTGGAGGTCGAGCTGGTGGTCGTGGTCACCAGGTGCGTGGGGGAGGGTAGCAGTCACAAGGAGGGTATCGGCCAGTGGCTGCTCGCCCAACCCAGAGTGTAGCTGCTTCGTCTGCACCAAGGACTAAGGGGCGTTGATGACACACAGAGACGCTAGGGCTTCAAGTTTAGTGGTGGCAGGTATGGTTATTATTTCCAGCAAATTAATGTACGTACTGTTTTATTCCAACGCTAGCACTACAACAATTTACACTTTTGCCGTCGGTTGAAAATCGACGGCAAAAGCCTTTAAACCAACACTAAAAAGTGATGGCGTATGTAGCGACACTGTTTCCTTTTGCCGTAGGTTACAAGGAGCATCCGACGTCGAAATATCGTTCGCCTCGCGGACGGATTTGATCTTTTGTCGTTGGTTATCAACCGATAGCAATTATATTTACCGTCGCTTGTAAATTAAGAGACGTCGTTGTTACATCACTTTTTCTCACATTAATATGCCATTTTTTAATTTTGTCGTCATTTAAACTGAAATGCCATCGCTTATACAAGCGATGGCAAAAACATTTCATTAGCGAAAAAAATTCCTTATCTTTGCCGTCGATTTTTTGTATAATCGACGGCAAAGATATGCAATTTTTTTAAAAAATCTATTTGTTGATATGGGTTCAAGTGGGTAGATTATGTTTATCAATCTATGTTACCAGACATATAATGGTCTCTTAGTATGCAATTCCACCAACAGCATTCAGTCAATGTAAAATTCTACAGGGGAAAGATGTACATCAATGACTCTGCCTTCACTGTTAGGCATCCTCTTAACATGAAGTTGGTAATTTACGTATAAATAACAAAGGATACTTTTCTCCAAGTGATCATAATTGTTACGACCCGGTTCCCAGATCCCTACAAGACCGAGACCGGCTAGCCTCGACTAATCCCAAGACCTAGTTGTCCAACAAGAAATAACCAAAAGCAGGAAAATAGACTATATTCACACATGCCATATAACTAAACAGAAGAAACGTACGAAAGCAGTAAAGGAAATAGAACAACTGTCTCAGTACATATCACAGCAACAACAACAACAATGAAAAGCAGAAAAGAAATAGAAGTAACAGAACAGTAACTAAGAGTCCATTACTTACTACAACAGTAGAAAAAAAAGAAAGTGTTGAAGAAAACTATGGCTGGACTCGACTGGGCCTAGCACCTTCTGCAGCCGAAAGCTCGGGCTGCTCAACTCCTGGTCCTGAACAGTATTAGGAAAGGATAGAGTCAGCGAATGCTGAGTAGAGTGGTGTTTATATTATCTAAGTACAAAACAGTAAAAACAACAGGTTTAATTCTCATTTCTATTTATCTGTTTTATATGTTTCCGTTTCACCCATTTCTCAAAGTATCCAGATATTTCTTGATCTTCCCGGTTCCTCATGGGAACGATCTTGATTGCAGTCTTTTCCATAGAGTAGAAGGTACACGTGGTGCTCTCTTGGTCAGGAGAGTCCCCCGTGGTAGTTCTATACCCAGTCAACCACCCCGAGGTCACTGTCAAGACGTAGCGGTGACTACGGCACGCATGATAAACGCATGGGTAGCTACCCCGCACTGACACGCGGTCAGTCGTTTCCGGTAGCGGGTACGCCCAAAGTACAGCACGAAATAGTATAGGGCCTTGCCCTCTCAAAACAGGGGTCTCACTCCTCTGAACCAAATAGGGGTCTTGCCCCTCCACAGTCCGCGCACCCTCGTTTGACTACCTCGGTTTGCTTAGAGGGTATAACAAGTTGATGTAGGGTGGCTAATTGAACCCTAGGCCCCATGGGGTGGCTAGCTCTCTCCCTACACTAGTAGCTCTCCCCGGTACTATGTATGTGAGGACCAACATAAGTCTGTGTAGAGTGGCCAATCCTAACCCCGGGTCCCAACCCAAGGGCGGCTAGCTCCGCTCTACACTAAAAAGGGGACAATCGCTCTCCTTGGTACCACGTACTCAAGGGCTAGCACACTTCTCGTCCACATTTCCAGGCCTTTCCATTCATCCACAGGAGCTCTACTCCTAACTTCCTGTAGGGTTCATGCTCATATTCACCATATTATTCCATACCAGGTATCATCATTCACAATTCCATTTTCGTATTTTACACATGCAATTCGTATTTCCACAATTAAACACATGCAACAAGCGATATCACAGGTAACAGTTTAATTATCTCAGGCAACTCATATTTTACCAGGCAGCTCGTATTCATTAACATGCAGTTGCTAACAATTTAGCTCATTCATTCATAAATTCAATTTCAACCACACAAGCAAGCGGTTCAACCATTTCTCCTCCTAGGGCTCATGCAACATCCTAGGTTTCTGGTTATCTAATTTTCATAGATGCATTCATATTTTATAAGTATAACAGGGGGAAACCACTCTACTAGACAATCTGGGAGTACTGGGGGCTCAAACTGTAGACCCACGTGCCTCTACGAGCCCCAGACACGCAACAGATTGAAGTTCTATACCAAGGAACACATCACAACAGAACATTCAGAATAGTATATAAAGGTTTCTAACATGTAGAGGAACTCATAAGGAAACCACATATATTTCGTTTGCGTAAAACGGATCTCAGTCGGACCCTAAACAGGTCAAAAACATGTCTGCAGACCCAAATTAGATGCCTAGAACCAAGTCCAGACGTCTTAAAAGTCATCAGAGACTCACCTCAGGTTCCTATGATGACCTTAGACATCCAAGACTCCTCCGTGATCGTCTGGACTTAGTTCCAGACGTCCGACCAGTCCTCTGGTCGTCTAGGAATGCCTTCGGTCGTCTGGTAAGCTGTCTAGACATCCGAAAAGCATGAGAGGGCGTGCCACGTGCCTTCCCAAAGCTGCTCCTGCGTACGACAGAGCAGCGCACCATTTTTAGCCAAGCAAATTGCCTCTGCGGTGCGGCCTGCATGGCCATAACAGAGAGGAAGACGTACCTTCACGATGCACCCGCTTTCAGATGTCCGGTGTCATCGCCAGAGGTCCAGCCCGTCATCCAGAAGGCACTCCGGACGTCTAATACTGGAAAAACTCCAGTATCAAATTGCGCTCCTACTTCTCTCGCCGCACTCTGCCGCGGCTCCTTCTGCTCCACTGTAGCTCCGACCGCTACAGAAGGTCGAGGACGACAGCCCAATGCTCTCCTCTTCCCGCATGCATCGCGGTGGCCGTGCAAACCTCTAGCGAGCTTCCACGAAGCTCGCAAGCTCGGCCTTCTCCTTCTCTTCTCTCCGGCTCCTCCTCCTCGCTCTCGCTCTCTTGCGCGTCTCTGCTCACGGCAGTGGAGTGGGGAGGAAGGTGGTGGTGGTGGAGTGGAGAGGAGAGGAAGGGGGTGCTTCTTATAGGCTAGGGGTTTAGGGTTCGGTGGGGGAAAAGAAGAAGAGGAGAGAGACGGAAGGTCTGCGCGCTGCCTGTGTGCAGAAAGCAATTGCGCATATAGATTTTCAATTTCCAGATGTCTGGGAAGGGGTCCAGATGTCTGACTGATAATCCAGACGTCTTAAAAGGCTCAAATCAGAACGGGTCTTTACATCATAACAAACTTAAAGGAAGTTTCGTCCTCGAAACTTGAGCTAGCTAAGGTGCGGAAAAGGAACATAAAACGCATAACAAACTTAAAGAGGACTGAAGTTGGTCCGAAAAGACGTACCCTCAAAAAGCTCCGGGTACCGCTCTCGCATCGCCGCCTCAGGCTCCCAGGTAGCCTCCTCGTACTACTGGCTCCTCCACAAAACCTTCACCAGGGGTACCTGCTTCCGTCTCAAACTCCGGACGGCTCTGTCCAGTACCTGCACTGGTCTCTCAGGGTAGGTCAAGTCGTCACCCACCTCAACACTCTCGTGGCTCAGAACGTGACTGAGATCGGTGACGTACTTCCCGAGGTTGGACACGTGAAACACATCGTTCACATCAGAAAGTTGGGGAGGAAGGGCAAGCCGGTAAGCAACGAGTCCTACCCGCTCCAGGACCTCAAAGGGCCCCACAAACCTCGACGCAAGCTTCCCCTTCACCCCAAAATGCTGCAGGCCTTTCATGGGCAAAACACGAAGAAAGACATGATCCCCAACCTCGAACTGCACCTCTCTGCGTTTTCAGTCAGCATAACTCTTCCGCCTGCTCCTAACAATGCGGAGTCGTCTATGGATCTACTCTATCACCTCCTGACTCTGCCGGATCAACTTGGGGCCAACCTCCCACTTGTTCCCCACCTCAACCTAACTCAAGGGCTTAGTACACCTCTGTCCGTATAGAGTCTCGTAAGGTGCCATGCCGATGCTCGAGTGATAGCTATTATTATATGCAAACTCTGCCAGAGGTAAGTGCTCCTCCCAAGAGCCTCTTCAGTCTAGTACACAGGCGTGCAAAAGGTCCTCAAGTGTCTGTATAGTGCGCTCTGACTGTCCGTCCGTCTGGGGGTGGTACGTGGTACTGAACCTCAACCATATCCCCAAAGCCTGCTGAAACTCAGGCCAAAATTGGGAAGTAAAACGGGTATCCCGATTGGATACAATCTCACACAGAACTCTGTGCAAGCATACCACATCATGAATGCACCTATCTGTTAACTGTGCTGGTCCCAAAGTGACTTGAATCGACAGGAAACGTGCCATCTTCGTCAACCTGTCCACTATCACCCAGACTGCGTCGTGTCCTCGCTGGGTAACGGGTAGACCCACCACCAAGTCCATGGTGATGCTCTCTGTTACGAACGCACTGAAGACGTTTTTTTTAAGACGTCTGGGAGGTGTCCCAGACGTCTGGAACCACTTCCAGACGTCTGGGATCTATTTTCGGTGGCATGCGGGACTGCGTCTGCGCCCAGGCGCGCGCAGACCCGCAACCGTCTTCCTCTCTCTTTTTCCCTCTCTCGTCCTGTGACCGCAGGCGTAGCACTGTTCGCTCTCTCTCTCTCCTCCTCGCGCGGCCTTAAAAGGCCACACCCTCTCCCTCACTCCCGTCACCTCCGCCCCCTTCCTCTTCTCCTTCCAGCCAGTGCGCGAGAGCGAGCGCGAGTGAGCAGCGGCGGCGACAGCCGCGGTTAGCCTCAGAGGAGGTGCTGCGTGTAGGAAGCAGCGCTCGGCCGTGAGGGCGAGCTCGCCGGGGCTGCTAGGGCCGGCCTGCGAGGGACGCAGCGGGCGCGGAGCGACGCGGGAGGACAGCTACGGCTCGAGCAGCAGGCGGACGAGGCGCAGCTGGGTGTCGCGAGTGGAGGGCGAGTTGCGCCCTGGTTCTGGAAACTTTTCCAGAATCAGACGTCTGGGCTGATAGCCAGACGACGGGCACGACGTCTGGAAGACTGTCCAGACGTCTGAAAGGTGAGTTATTTCCGTCTTCTTCCTTTTCTTCGACTGACCGTACTGAGAGAGAGAGATGGGTACGCGCAGGTTCGATAATTCGCCATCCAACGTGAATCAGATGTCTGGCTGTAGCACCAGACGACGGGAACGACTTCCAGACGTCCGGGGTGACCATCGGACGTCTAGGAACTAGGCCAGACGCCCCCGCAGGCTTCTGGACGTCTGGGAGCCCACGCAGAGCAAGGTAATTCGCTGATCCACTTTTTAAGACGTCTGGAATAAGTTCCAGACGTCTCATTTTGCACTATTTCATCATTTTCGACCCGTTTAGGGCCCGTTCGGGTTCCATTTTCCGCGTTTCGAGTTGCGTTCTTTTCGGAATTAAATCCTCTACCTGTCTACAGTAGCTGTATATTGTTTTGAGAAGTTCCTTGTGTTGATCCTTGTGATAGGACCTCGTTCCGTTGTAGTCTCGGGGGTTGCGGAGGCACACGGGATTCCCGACCACGCCCCCAGTTCGCCTGTTGTAACCGGTAGAGTGGCTTTAAGTATAATCTGTTAAATCATGAAACCATAAATAGAACCTAGGAATTTGCATGAATCCTAGGATTGAGAAATAGATTGAATGGTAGATCCTAGGGTGTTGCATGAATCCTAGGGCTGGAAAACTAGATTATATGATAGATCCTAGGATATGACATGAATCCTAGGACGGGAAAACTAGTGGAATGTATGAGTACTGCAGTCCTGGAAAATGTGGAAAGGAAACAATAGCTGTCTGTGGATTGAATTAACAGCTGCCTGTTATGAATAAATGACATGATTAAGAATATGGGATGTATGAACGTGAAACTGGAAAGGTGAAATCGGAATGCGCTGAGTTAAAGAGCTGGAACCCTACGGGGAATTAGGAGTAGAACTCCTGGAAAGTGAATGGAATAGAATTGGGGAAGTGAGCTGGCCCTTGAGTACGGAGTACCAAGGAGAGCGACTGTCCCCCTGTTTAGTGCAGAGCGGAGCTAGCCGCCCCAGGGACCCGGGGTTAGGACTGGCCACTCTGTACCGACTTGCTGGCCCTCGTGTATGTAGACCGAGGAGAGCTACTAGTGTAGGGAGGTACTAGCTACCCCACGGGCCCCGGGGTTCTGCTAGCCTCCTACACCGACTTGTTAGGCCCACTGGGGCAAACCAGGGTAGGCAGGCGAGGGTGCGCGGACTGTGGAGGGGCAAGGCCCCTGTTTGGTTACTGTGGAGGGGTTGGACCCCTGTTACTGAGAGGGCTCTGCCCTGTACTGGTTTCGTGCTGTGATTTGGGCGCACCCGTTAACGGAAACGACTGACCGCGTGCCAGTGCGGGTTAGCTACCCGTGCGTTTACCGCACGTGCCGTAGTCACCGTTACGTCTGTCAGTGACCTTGGGGTGGTTGACTGAGAGTAGGATCACCACGGGGGACTCTCCCGGCCAGGAGAGCACCAGGTGCTACTTCTACTGTTCGGAAAAGACTACAATCAAGATCGTTCCCACGAGGAACATTCGAGATCAAGTGAAGGATCTGAGAAATAAATAAATTGTGAAACAATAGAAAGACGTAAATAAAGGAAGAAAGAAAATTAAAACAACTACTGTACACTTTACTGTTTCTTTAGTTTAGCTGCCACTCTACTCAGCGTTTTGCTGACGTGTTACACTCGTCACCTTTCAGGACCAGGTGTTGAGCAGCCAGGGTCAGCGGCTGCAGAGGACGCTGGGCCGAGTAGGGTCCAGTAGAGTTACCACTGTTCTTTTGTACCTCTTTTTGGTTCCACTGTAGTGAGTAGTTCTTGTTTCCGCTGTACTTTTCCTTACCTGCAGTTCATATTATGTTATGAATGTTGTTCTACTGTTGTGGTGGTACATACTATAGTAGTTTCTTTCCTTACTGCTGTATTTTCTTACTGTTAGTTATATTCATGCTGAATGTGGTTTATTTTACTGCTCTTTTGGTTACTTCCTCGTTGGACGACCAGGTCTTGGGTTTAGTCGAGTCGGTCCGGTTCTCGTGTCTCGTAGGGACTCGGGAATCGGGTCGTTACACTCTACCACTTCCACTTTGGCACAGGAAGTAGCTGCAGCGGCCCTGCAGGCCTCTGATGCTCGGCCTTCACCTGCTGGCACACTAAACACTACAACACGAACTTACCCACATCCCGCTTCATCCCTCTCCACCAAAAGTTGCGTCTCATATCATGATACATCTTTGTGTTCCTGGGATGTATGGTGAACTTGGACCCATGCGCCTCCGTTAGGAGTTCTCTCAGTAACTCCTCGTCCCTGGGAACGTACAAACATCCCCTCATACGCAGCACCTCGTCTGTCAAAGAGTAGTCTCCTAGGTCCCCTGACAGCACTCTATCTCGCAACGACTGTAGGTACGGATCTGTCATCTGTCCTGTGATGATGCGGTCTATCAGCTCTGGTCTCGTCTGTCATGTCATCGTCACTGCCCCACAATACCCCTGTGACTCTTGGGGTCGCCAACTTCCCAACTCCTCCATAAGTCTCCAACTTTGTGCCTGTAAATTGGCCAAGTGCTTGTTCAGATCAACAGGCTGATGATGCAGCCCAAACCCAATCAATCTGGTGGGTTGATAGATGTGGATAAAAAGGTGTGGTGCCCACCATAAACTATGAAGCTCAAATGGATGTGGAAGTGTAAACGCAGGGTTTGGCTGAGCCGAATCAGCCTGGTCAGAGTAGGGACCCGTAGGATAATCAGTGGTTGATGCAGGAACCCTACAGGGGTGATCAGAGAATGATAGAGCATGGTATGTAGTCTGATCAATGTTCGAAACCCGATGTGGAAATGCAATCGGCTCGGTGAGAGGTGAATCTGAATAGAAATTGAGTCCGGTTGCGGGTCGGGGTTTGGGAGAGGTTTTGATCCGTTCTGTGTGTGCGGATGAGGTGGCCATTGTGTACGAGGGCTCTTCTAGAAACAGATGATAGGTGATTTTCTGTAGAGAGTCCTCTGGGTAACTATCAAATGCCGGAAGAGTGTTTGTAGGATGAAAGAAATCGGATTCGAGAAAAAAATTGGATTCTTGGTTGCAATCACTCTTGGCATTTTCTGTTTTTGGTTCCTGAGGATCGAAAAGGAATGATTCTGTGTTATCGGTGATCTCGGGAATCAGGACCTCAGAGTCAGAGTCAGAGTCAGAGTCATGTGAACTGAGGTCGTAGATAGGCCTGGCGTGTTCAGGAAGGGGAATCTCTCCGCAATTATAGTCAGATTTGAAATTGTCGGAGAGTTGGCGAAAATGAGATTCATGATCATGAATTCCACCACAGCAAAAATCATCAAATGTGGAATCAGCAGCCTGACTGGGTTCTAGCCTATATGTCAATTCTGGGCTCAAAAAGGTGTTCTGTTCAAGCTCGAAGCTGGTAGGATAGACCCCATTAAAACCTTGCTCATCCAACTCCTCAGTTTCTGTATCATAAATTGGCATGTTTTCTGAAAAATCGATCAGATTTCCTGAGGATGTTGGAGAGGGATATTCATTAAATAGAGGCCCGGAATCATATTCTGTAAAAATTTGATCTTTCTCATAAAGGGCCTCATAATCTTCCCAATAAGTTTCAGATCTAGGTTCTAGGCTTAGGATGTGGGTAGAATTATTAGAACCTAAGTCCGAATAACCTTCGAGGGTCACCTTATCAAAACAAGGGGTGGAATTTATACCCTCCAGAGGTTCAATTCTAATCTTGTCATTGCAGGAGTCTTGGAGTTCTAAGCTTGGTGATTTATGGCCTAGGGTTGGCTCAGCATTGTGTTCTCCTGTAATATCCCAACCTAATTCAACATTGTCTTCTATCTGGGTTGGGATTTTACAACCACTTTGTGCCTCAATCCCGGGATCTGGGAAACTGAATTGTTCCTTAATACTGTTCCAAGATGGTTCATCCTCTGTTTCTGGTATATACGGGTATTTCTGGTTGATAATTTGTTCTACTGATTTCATCATTTCTACCCGTTTTATAAGGGCATCTTGGTGTTGTTCCCAAAGTACAGGATTTGTCAAGCATTGAAGGTATTCAGATTGGTGTAATTTTTCCATCTCAATGTATCCTGTCATGAGCATATCTCGGGTTGATCCTTTTGAAATTCCAGTCAATAGAATTTGGGCACAGTTTATGATGAAGGATGTGGTTGTTGGGACATCAACCTGAATATCTCCTATTGGTGTTGAGGTTTTTTCTTCTTTTTCATAGAATTTTATGGCATCCTCGATCATTTTATCTTTCATAGATCTCCGATATTCAGGTTTCTTGAATGGTAGTCTTGCTAGGTAATTAGGCTGCATAATTGGATCAGGTGGTGGAATAGAATCAAAGTTTGAATCAAGATGGAAGAAGGGGATTTTGTTCAGAATCAGAGGAAAGAGGGGCTATGTGAATGATTTCTGCAAAAACAAAGGAGCCGAGGCTTAGCCTCGGGGAGAGTGAATTTCTATAGGAGGTTTCAAGGACCTCCTGAAAAATACTGAAGGGCTGGATGAGATAAGCAGGTGCTGGACCCAATCAAGACACCCAAAAATTGTTGGGTGACTATAGAGGTTCGGGGCAGATGGACCCCTTGATCAGAAAGATTGTCCACCTGAGAATTACCTGGGCAGCCAGAGAGGGAGAGTCCTGCGAAGACCCCTACACGGTAGAGCGTCCCCACGGGTTACAGGGTTTCCCCCACCCGACCTCTCTTGTCACTGCGGTTCCAGGTAGACCAGAATGGGGATCTTGACCTCTTAAGTCTACCAATTTTAAGATCAGGGTGCTTAAGGTTTCACTTGAACTTTAGTCTTTTTAAGTGCAAAGAGTGACCTAATTTAAGGTTGGTTAACCCAAAGGGGTCAACTTTACCTCTTGTTTTCTTTGAGAGCTTTTTGGGTCCTTTCTTTTAGGGTTCAAGTGTTTAGAGAGAGCCAATTGTTTAGGATTTTTCTTGTTAATTATTTTCAATCAATGGCTTGGGCACACCTCTTTTGGATTTCCTCAATTCTTGATTAAGGGGTGTGTCTCTACTGAAATCCTAATGTTTGACCTTATGTTGGCTCTACTTGGTCCATTTAACTCTTTGTTGGGCAATTAGGGCTCAAGCAAGAATGTGTTAGCCCTTAAATGCCCTTAATAGTGTGCAGGAGTGATGAGTTGAAAACATGCAACTTTTTATGGTTACTAAGTATGGAAGACAGGTTAGCCCTATATTGCTTGTTCTTTTCTTTTCTTCCTCTTTAGAGTGTAGGGGTTAATAGTGAGAGAAAAGATTTACCTGTCTTCGGAGTGGTTGTGTGGTTGCTTGTCTTCTTGAGTTCCTGTAGCTGCACAAAAGAGAGGAGATTATCAGAACTTAAAAGAAACAGGAATGTTTACCTCTAGAATAGCCGTTGCTCCCCGGCAGCGGCGCCAAAATGAAACGCGAAAACCGGGTTTGAGGGTTTTGTTATAACGTTGTAGTAAAGCCGGTTATTGCCAACATTTCAAATATAAATTTTTTACTCGGAAAATAAAAGAGTTCCCGAGGTCGAACTCAGGGAGCAAGTTGTATTCTAGAGATATACATGTTTCTTTTACAAAAAGAAAGAGAGAGGGAAAGAATTTGTTGTTTTCTCTTTGTTCTGCAGAGGGGATGCTTTTCTTTCTCTCTTTCTTTGGTTCTCCTTCTTTCTCTTTGTTCTGCAGAGGTGATGTTCTTCTTTCTTCAGAGCTCCTTGTTCTTCTTCTTCGTTCTGCAGAGGTGATGCTCCTCTTCAAATCTCTTTCTTCTTCTTCCTTGGTTTCTGCATTGACCTCTTTTCTTCTTCTTCTGCAATTGTGGTGACCCTTTCTCTTTTCCCTTCTCTTCTTTATGGCTGCAGAGCTTCTGCCTTCAGCTACTGAGTCTTTCTTTCTTCTTCTTCTTCTGCTTTGGCCGTTGCTCTTCCTTCTTCTTCAGCCTGCCTTCTTTCCTGCTCTGGCTGCTGACCTTCCGTCGTCTGACCCGGTGCTTCGACGACTTAACCATGCATTTGCTACAGTGCAGCTCCTTCTTCTTCGCCTGCACTCCTTCTGCGGGTCTTCTTCTTCGCCTGCACACTTCAGAGTTTCTCGTCAGAAGCAAAACCTACTCTACCCTCCCCCCCCCGCGTCTCTCTCTCTCTGAAACCACTCTTGGGAAAGCTCTCCCAGAGCTACCGGGTAATCGGGTTCGGGTCAGGCCCGGGTCCAGACCCACCGGCGTGCGTGGTGGGCGAGGAGTGCAGGTCAGTCGGGTCGGGTCGGGTCAGGTCCGCGGGGCGTGAGCGCGGACGAGACCGGGTAACCGGGCGGGTGAAGGGTGAAGGTTCCCTACTTGGAGGGGTGAGATCAGCGTGACAAAAAAAATGCGTAATTGAAATATATAAAGCAATATCACAAAAATAAGCAATCACACAATGTACACAAGTAATTTTTAGGTGGAAACCCAAACCGGGTGAAAACCACCACCTAACCCTCTCGAGTTAGGATTTTCCGATCAACCAAGTTGATCAAATCCACTAACCGAATCACTTTGAACGAGGGTGATTCAACCTCAATACAACCACGCTACAAGTACGAGGGTAGCGTTCCTCAACCCCTTCTCTCCACGAGAAGGATTTTGTCCCACGAAGGAGACGGGAATTCGCAAAGCGAATACCCAACCAAATTACAAAGGTAAAATAAAACAACAAACCTATAGAGCCAACAAAGTAATAAACCTAAGCTTCTATAGGATTTAGGAAACTCCCCTTTGCAAGGAGTGCGTCGACGATGACGCGGGTGCGTGAGCCACGCGACGGCGCAACTTCGCTCTCGTAGACAACGGCGGGAGAGCGGGTGCGCAACGGCTGGATGCTCTCAAGATGTAGAACTTGAGCTTAGAGAGCAAGAGCTTCTTGGACACAAGAGTGTGAGAGTGTATAGCTAAGTGTGTCTTGTGTCTTTCTTAGTGTATATCTTGTGTGTTTTATGTTACAAAGGTTCCCCTCTATTTATAGAGGCCTTAGGAAGGCTTTGGAAGGCTTGGAAAAGCTTCCATAGCCGTTGGGTGCAAAGCCCAAGAGAATCAGGCCGAAATCAGGACAATGATTGCATTTGACAGGGTTATCAGACGTCTAACTCTGGCATCAGACGTCTGGAAGGCCACTTTAAGACGTCTGATTCCAAGGTCAGACGTCTGATTCTATGCGGGTTTCTCCCTGACTTGAATCAGATCTAAACAGGGTTTTTGTGCAAGTCCATCAGACGACATAGAGGACGTCTGGTACTAAGTCTGGACGTCTGGAAACCTACTTTTACCGTGGGAATTGATTTCCAAACGTTGCAACGGCTAGAAAATCTCTGAGAAGAGATTTTGGGTCAGCCGAGGCAAAACGGTCATTTATCAGACGTCTGTAAAGTCCTATGGACGTCTGATAAGGCTCTAACGGTCATAATCTTGAGTGTTTTCTAAGCCAGCCAACGGTCCACTAACTGGACGTCTGGCAAAGTCATCAGACGTCTCCTAAGACGTCTGGTATTAAGTCTGGACGTCTGAATTCATCAGACAGAAACTAACTATGTCCAGCCTAACAGTTATCAGACGTCTGAAACAACAGTCAGACGTCTTAAAATCCTTTATCAGACGTCTGATTAGTGAATTAGACGTCTGGAAAGTCAGTTTTAACCCTATATTGGTTTTCTAAGTGTTCTACAGAAAACCTACGTATCCTAGGGTTGTGTAGGTGTTCCTAGGACTACTGTTAGGGTTCTTTGAGGCTCTTTAACATAATGTCTAAGGAAAATAAAGAGCAAGAAAATAAATACAAGAGATACATGAAAGGATAAAAAAGAATCTATCCTATTCTTCTTGTCTTCCATCTCCAATCTTTCGCTCCACGCGAACCTCCTCTATTTTCCGTCAAGCTCCTCCAATCCGTCCTGGATGCGAGCTCGAGTTCCGTCTAAACACGTCTTCATTTGCAATTGACCTGAAATCTAGGACTCAAATTGCAAATGTTAAATAACACGTGTTTTGTTATCATCAAAACAAATGATCGTGGTGCTCTAGCACCAACAATCTCCCCCTTTTTGATGATGACAAAACCGTAAATAATAATGCATAAAAATCCTCCCCCTTTTTGACATTATCAAAAAGGTTTGATTGATTTTATATTTCCTATTACTCCCCCTTAAACATGCTCTTCTATTTATTTTTAACAAAGGTAATGTCCTCCCCCTTTTTATAACAACAAGATAGCTATTATTTTTCTCCCCCTTACTAAAGGAAATTTAGCTAACTTGTATCTCCCCCTTAAAAATTGACAATAAGCTCATCATTTTTGACTCCCCCTATCTAAATGCTTATAAAAAGGATAGGGTTAAGAATTTTACCTCACCTACCATGGCCAATAAAATGGCCCGAATGGTGGTGGTGGATGCCACATCGGATGGGGCTCCCATCCGTAGCTTGGAGGCCCGGGCATTGGCGCCGGTCTCCAATCTGGTGGTCGACGTGCGGCGGGTCCGTCATTTGTTCGCCGTCTCGTCGGTCTTCTTCTTCTCCTCCTTGGTCTACTCATTGGTTCTCCCAACTTAAGTTGACCAGCCTTGAGCTTGTAGGTCCAGTCCTTTATGTTGTAGTCATCCCTGAACCCTACAAAACAAGATTCTAATTTTTTCTTCGGTATCCAAGTGAGCTTGGATCCGGATTTGTTAGAAGGTCTCCTGGATGGAGATCCTTTCTCAACCTTAGGGCTATAAAAATCATCTACTTTGTTGATTAGTTTGTTAGAGCTTTCCCTAAGACATGCAATTTCTCTTTCTATAGTATTTATCTTAGTCTTTAAATCAGAAATTTCTATTTTTAGACTATCATTTTCCTCAATCAATTTATTATTTTCATTGATGAGGTCTTGATTTTCTAATAATAGGTTATTATCCTTAGGACTAGTTTCTATGTCCTTGAGTTGTTTTTCTAACCTATCATTTTCATTTCTAAGAAAACTAAGGTTCTTTTTAATGCCTTTATTTTCTACCCTAAGTGATTTACTAATCTCAAAAAGTTCATTAAATGCTTCTTGAAGATCCAGGTTTACCTCATTGTCGGAGTCGCTTTCGCTGTTGATGTCGCTTTCTCCGATTGCCATGAAACCAAAGCAAGTGGTTTCTTCTTCTTTTTCTTCTTCTTCTTCCTCCGAGCTGGAATCCTCATGAGTGCCTTCCAACCTCCTCCATATCTCGTGGGCGGTGGTGCACTCTTGGATTTTCTCGAACTCTTCCGGACTCAACGCGCAATACAAGGCATTCATTGCCCTTGCGTTGAGTGAGAGATCTTGAATCTGTAGCTGCGAGTAGCCTCCTTGGGGTCGCTTTGGGATCTCGTATGGGGTTTCGCAACATCCCCATAGAGCGAAGTCCGTGGCTTGAAGCCACGTCTTCATCCTCAACTTCCAATATCCGAAGTCCCTCCCGTCGAAATAGGGTGGTCGGACGGTGGATTGCCCTTCGGAGATTCTGACTGCGGCTATGCTTCCCTCCATGATCTAGATCCTCGCCGGTTTGTAACGCCGATTACGCGAGACCTGCTCTGATACCAATTGAAGGTTCCCTACTTGGAGGGGTGAGATCAGCGTGACAAAAAAAATGCGTAATTGAAATATATAAAGCAATATCACAAAAATAAGCAATCACACAATGTACACAAGTAATTTTTAGGTGGAAACCCAAACCGGGTGAAAACCACCACCTAACCCTCTCGAGTTAGGATTTTCCGATCAACCAAGTTGATCAAATCCACTAACCGAATCACTTTGAACGAGGGTGATTCAACCTCAATACAACCACGCTACAAGTACGAGGGTAGCGTTCCTCAACCCCTTCTCTCCACGAGAAGGATTTTGTCCCACGAAGGAGACGGGAATTCGCAAAGCGAATACCCAACCAAATTACAAAGGTAAAATAAAACAACAAACCTATAGAGCCAACAAAGTAATAAACCTAAGCTTCTATAGGATTTAGGAAACTCCCCTTTGCAAGGAGTGCGTCGACGATGACGCGGGTGCGTGAGCCACGCGACGGCGCAACTTCGCTCTCGTAGACAACGGCGGGAGAGCGGGTGCGCAACGGCTGGATGCTCTCAAGATGTAGAACTTGAGCTTAGAGAGCAAGAGCTTCTTGGACACAAGAGTGTGAGAGTGTATAGCTAAGTGTGTCTTGTGTCTTTCTTAGTGTATATCTTGTGTGTTTTATGTTACAAAGGTTCCCCTCTATTTATAGAGGCCTTAGGAAGGCTTTGGAAGGCTTGGAAAAGCTTCCATAGCCGTTGGGTGCAAAGCCCAAGAGAATCAGGCCGAAATCAGGACAATGATTGCATTTGACAGGGTTATCAGACGTCTAACTCTGGCATCAGACGTCTGGAAGGCCACTTTAAGACGTCTGATTCCAAGGTCAGACGTCTGATTCTATGCGGGTTTCTCCCTGACTTGAATCAGATCTAAACAGGGTTTTTGTGCAAGTCCATCAGACGACATAGAGGACGTCTGGTACTAAGTCTGGACGTCTGGAAACCTACTTTTACCGTGGGAATTGATTTCCAAACGTTGCAACGGCTAGAAAATCTCTGAGAAGAGATTTTGGGTCAGCCGAGGCAAAACGGTCATTTATCAGACGTCTGTAAAGTCCTATGGACGTCTGATAAGGCTCTAACGGTCATAATCTTGAGTGTTTTCTAAGCCAGCCAACGGTCCACTAACTGGACGTCTGGCAAAGTCATCAGACGTCTCCTAAGACGTCTGGTATTAAGTCTGGACGTCTGAATTCATCAGACAGAAACTAACTATGTCCAGCCTAACAGTTATCAGACGTCTGAAACAACAGTCAGACGTCTTAAAATCCTTTATCAGACGTCTGATTAGTGAATTAGACGTCTGGAAAGTCAGTTTTAACCCTATATTGGTTTTCTAAGTGTTCTACAGAAAACCTACGTATCCTAGGGTTGTGTAGGTGTTCCTAGGACTACTGTTAGGGTTCTTTGAGGCTCTTTAACATAATGTCTAAGGAAAATAAAGAGCAAGAAAATAAATACAAGAGATACATGAAAGGATAAAAAAGAATCTATCCTATTCTTCTTGTCTTCCATCTCCAATCTTTCGCTCCACGCGAACCTCCTCTATTTTCCGTCAAGCTCCTCCAATCCGTCCTGGATGCGAGCTCGAGTTCCGTCTAAACACGTCTTCATTTGCAATTGACCTGAAATCTAGGACTCAAATTGCAAATGTTAAATAACACGTGTTTTGTTATCATCAAAACAAATGATCGTGGTGCTCTAGCACCAACAAAGGGGACCTCACCCCGTGTACTGAGGCAGTAAGGCTACTGCAGTTTTGCATCTTATGTCGCTGCGGCTCTTCAGGGGTTTCCGAGGTGGGACTAAACGGCCCACCTCAATTGCGCGCCCGCAGCAGAGAATTCAGCAGGAGATGGCAGCGTCACGCGGAGTTTTCTTCCTCGGCTGCGAACCTGGTGTTTTGCCAAAACTCCTCGCAAGGCCTGAGAGTGAATCTGGGCTTGGCGCTGAGCGTGGCGCGCCTGTAGCTGCAGGTGGAAGCAGGTCCTCCTGCGCGTCAATGGCGGCGGAGGTCGGGTGGCCTGTTCAGAAGAAAACGGCCTCTCGGCCTAATCAGAGAGTGCCAGGAGCTTCGCCAGGGTGCGGCGAAGCTCGTGTGGGTGGTGGCGAGGCGCGGGGCGGCGTGCGAGGGCTGCCCTAGGTCGGACTGTGGGTCGGAGGATGGGTCTGTTCGGTGGGGTTGCAGAGGGTGATGTGGGGGGAGTGGCAGGGCGGAGGTTGATCAGGGTGAGGAGGCGGAGGTCCTGCGGTGGTCGGCGAGCCGTGTGGGTCGCTGAGGTGATGGGAGCGGCTCGCCGGAGGGTGGTCGGAGGCGAAGGGGGTGAAGGTGGTCAGAGTCGGTCGAGGGCTTAATTGACTAAATTGAAAGCGGGGAAAGAAAGAGGAGAAGAAGGGGAGTAGTTCTAACTTACTTGCAGGGACGAAGGGGGAGGAACAGGGCGACAGTCGTATCGACTGTCGCCGGAGAAGACGATGCCCAGTGGGGGGAGGACGGCGGTGACGACGGGGCAGAAACAGCGCGCGCCGGTATTGCGCGACGCGGGAAGAGCAGGGGAAGAAGTCTCTGCTGCTGGTATTGCGGCAGAGCGAAGAGGAGGAGGAGGAAGAACCGCCGGAGCTGGTGGGCGTCTGCCGGAGTGAGAAGAGAGGAAAGTTGAGGGTTTTCTCCGTCAGATCCGAGCTGCCCTGGTCGGTGGAGCAGCGGGGGGTATTTATAGGGATGAAACAGGGAGGAAGGCGGAGGGAGACGACGTGTCTCCCTCGCCGGAGAATGGTCGGAACACGAACCCATACCGTCCGTGCGTTCGCACGGCCGGTATGGTGGGCTACAATGACCAGGGGGGTGCCCCTGCGACGGCTGACGACGCAGGGCACCCCCGGTTTACTTGCCAGGTCCCCCACCTCACCCTGCGCGGCGCCATGCTCCGCGCAAGGTCGCCGGAGCATGGTGCTGGCAGGGTTTTGCAGGAGGGACCTGATTGCAAAGAACGAAGGAGAGTTAGGGGCCAAAATGCGAGGGTTCAAAAGTTGAGGGCCAAAGAGTAAATATATGAGGACCAAAGTGTGAAGTCGGTCAAGGGGGTTTCTTCTTAGGCTCAAGTTTTTATACATGACTAATTAAGACCTAAGGAATCTTATGGTGAATTTCATTTTCATATTAAACCTTGTTTGACCGGTCAATTTGCGCAAAAACCCAAATTAAGTTATTAATTGGGCATGGTTCTCAATGTAGGTCAAAATGGGTTCGAAAGGCCAAATTGAAGGTTCTAAACCCTAGAGATTATTTTTCTATGAATTTTAGAGGGTTTATTCTATTTTTACTTTGCCTCGAACCTTGTGAATTGAAGTGGGTTGTTTTAGGGTTACAGATTATCATTTGGTTCCTTGGAAGTGCTGTAGCCCTTGCTAGATCATCTCATCCCACTTTTATTCTTATTAAGCTGTTTTGACCTGTGTTTGGGCCCTGAATTACCCTGTATGCAGATTATACTGGTAAAATTGCACTTTTACCCCTTATGACTGGTTTTCTTCTCAAACTCAGAATTCTCTGAGTTAAGCCTTTCCTTGAGATATGTAGGAGCTTTTATCCTTTGTATTGGGTCAAAATGAGCTAGTTATGGCTCATGATGAGGTTCTCATCAGGTAGCTATGCTCATGGGGATTCAATTGCCACGAAGCGTAAGCGACAATGTGACCCGACTGCATGAGCACACCCCCTAACCCCTGCAACGAAGCATCTGTGTAGACCACAAAACCGCCACTTCTCCCGGGCATTCAGGCCCAGGACCTCTCTCAACTGATCAAGGATATAGTACGAGAGGAGCTCCACCTGCCTCCACGGGCGCCTCTCCCTGAGGACGTGGAGGGGGAGTCCTCTGTGGGATAGAGAGACTGATGCAGCGCTGGACGAGTAGGGGGGGAGGGGGTGGTCCTCCACTGCCCCCACTGCACTCTGACACTTCTGAGCACGAGCCCTCCTTGCCTAGAGGATTGCCTGTTCCCCCACTGTAGCTGCACCACGAGCTTTTCGGACAGTTCCAGAAGCTGAAGCCCCCCTCCTTCGAGGGGGATGAGGACCCGTCTGAGGCAGAGGACTGGTTGGAGCAAATAGAGAAGGTGTTTGACACCCTTCGCCCCCCTGCGGAGTGCCACGTCGCCTTTGCCACGTACCAGCTGGAAAGTGCGGCACATAGGTGGTGGAGGGCAATCAGAGGCCAGGAGAGGGGAGAGCCAACATGAGACTAGTTCATGACCCTCTTCTACGAGCAGTACTTCCCGCAGACTTGGCAGGACCAGAGGAGGCAGGAGTTTCACACTCTCCGCCAGGGGACGATGACTGTTAGCGCGTATCGCACACGCTTCCTGGAGCTGTCACGTTTTGCTGCGACAACCATAGCTACAGAGAAGGAGTGACTGTGGAGGTTCACTGAGGGGCTCCGGCCTGCCATTCGAGGGTATGTCAAGCCTCTGAAGCTGCCCACCTTCTCGAGAGTGGTGGAGGTAGCCATGATGTACAAGGAGACCAACCCGGTCACGCGAGACATAGACAACAGACGGAAGAGGCCCTACCAACCAGAGTACTCTCAAGGCCGATGAGAGAGGAGGCACGCGGCGCCCGCGGGACAACCGTCTCGTTTTGCGGGGCTGTCAGTGGCCTTCAGGGGCCCTCGACAGGGGCCAGCTGTCAGCATTGGACCCCCGCCCAGCCGACAACAGGGACCTATCGAGGGAGGGAGTCGAGTCCCCCTCTGCTACCATTGTGTCCAGTCGGGCCACATCAGGAGGGACCGCTTGTCTATGGCTGGAGCACAGCAGATGCTCCTCGCATCGAACGGTGGAGGCCGAGCTGGTGGTCGTGGTCCCTAGTCATGTAGGGGAGGGCAACAGTCACGAGAAGGGTACGGACCAGCGGCTACTCATCTGACTCAGAGTGTGGTTGCTTCTTCTACACCAAGAACTGAGGGGTGTATCAACTCCTTGACACTTAGAGAGGCCAGGGCATCCGGTTCAGTGGTGGTAGGTATGGTTACCGTTTCTGGCAGATTAGTTTACGTACTTTTTTATTCTGGTGACACATTCTTTTGTTGCTGCGAGTTTTGCTGTCAATTTGGGACAGGACTGTGTGTTGTTAGAGGATCCGTTTGTGATCGGAGGCCCAGGTGGCCACCTGTTTGTAGCTGAGGAGGTCTACACAGACTGTGAGGTCAATATAGTGGGACACAGCCTCCTCGCTGACTTGATCGTGATACCGATGGAGGATTTTGGCATGATTCTGGGGATGGATTGACTGTCCACTTACCATGCCTTGGTGGACTATTTCGAGAGGAAGATCATCTTCTCCATATCGGAGATGCCTTCCTTTGAGTTTCATGGACAGTTGGTGGACAGAGGTTTCAGGTGCATATCTGCACTTCGGGCAGCGAGACTTTTGAGCCAGGGGTGTGAGGGTTTTCTAGCCTGTGTGGTGGCGGAGCCCAGCCTCGTGGCGGACTTTCAGAGCATCCCGGTGGTTAGTGAGTACCCCGATGTGTTTCCAGAGGAGCTGCGAGGACCACCGCCCGAGCGTGAGATCGAGTTTGAGAGGCCACATACAGTGACAGAGATATGCAGCTTCTTGGGACTGATAGGTTACTACCGGCGATTTATCAGGGGATTCTCGCAGATTGCGCGTCCTTTGACTCAATTGACCCGGAAGGATGTGCCCTTTGCTTGGACAGATGCTTTGAGGCGTGTTTTCATGAGTTGAAGGAGAGACTAACTTCAACTCCTGTGCTTACCATCCCAGATAGTAGTAATTCGTACTGTGGTTGTACTTTCTTTTCTACTAGTGAGTTTCAGACTTTTGTTTATTGTTCCTGTTACTTGACTTTTATTCTACTTTCCTGTTGTTATGGTGGTATGTACTGATTAGCAGCTTTTACTTCCTTTACTGCTTGTACGCTTTTACTATTAGTTACATTGCATAGTGAATGTGGTTTATTTTCCTACTTTTCGGTTATTTCTTGTTAGACGATTGGGTCTTGGGATTAGTCGAGTTGAGCTAGTTTCAGGTCCTGTAGGGATTCAGGAATCGGGTCGTAACAGAGATGGAAGGACATAATAAGCTCAATCATGGGTAGATGACAATCGATAATGATGTCAATGACTATGACTCTTGCCATTCAAAGGACGGTACAATTATAGTGTAATATGATGCCAAGAAATTAAGAATGCATTGATTGGGGAGTGAACATAAAGAGATATAATTCATAACTAATGGCTCAGTGAAGAATAAATCCATGTAATAAAGAAAAAACAACTAATTACTTAATGGGGAATATTGGTTATCTACTTATTACTTACTTTTTTTTAGCCATTAATTTTGATGGGAACATCTTTCAAAAATGCTTATTCATTAATTTATTTCCTTCCTTTCCTCATAATAACTCATAACCATATTTATTTCATAATACACACATCTAATTACTTATTTATAGAAAACTTACATTAGAAAAATCAGGATATTATATCCTCTACCTCTTAAAAAAAATTTCATCCTCATAATTTAAGGGAGAAATATTTTGCAGATGAAATTGATATGAAACAATCATAAATGATGTTGTCATAAAGAAAAAAAAAAAGGAATGGCATAGCTATAATTTCATTTGGAAAAGTTGCACGTACACATAATATTTGTACGTACATTAAAATGCATATATGATTCACATTAGAAGTGCAAAATGATTAGACTTGTCATAAAGATGTGTATAAAATTACATTGTAGAAAAAAAGGGTATGTTTCATAATGGCTTGAAATAAACATTCTACTAAGAACCATAGAAAAGAAATGGTACCCTTCATTGGTGGCATGACTCATGCAAACAGCCCGCAAACGATTTCCTTGTAAAAGATTCTTAACAAAAATATAGCATGCAAGTTATCTGAGAAACTTATAACAATTTAAATATGTGTGCAATATATTTGTGTTACACTCAAAAGAACTTATAAAGTAAGGGTCATATTATTTAAAACTTATATTAAGGACTTTCAAATAAGTAAAATAAAAAATCTCATTATGAAATCTATCACTTAAATATGAAATAAGTTCCGAACATGCGAAGATTACATGTTCAGTCAAAATTATGAATTTTGAATAGGTAAAAGGTGGCAAATACAAGCATCTCATCTAAGTAAGCATTTTTTTCTAATTTTTTAAAAAAAGGAAGTTTAAAGCATTATTCGATCGTAAAATCACATTTCAAGGATAGATACATCGTAGTATAGTACGCAAATACATCGAAATAAATAAATATAACGAGATGTGAGTCCTAGTCGAACTTAGAGAGGTAGAAAATGACTTGATTGTAATATAGATTTAGAATTAACTGTAACAAATACTAATCACAATAGATTTAGAGCAAATCAGGCAATTATTTGATCATGAGCTGCAAATAGAACTAAAACTCGAACATGCACTACTAAAACTAGAAGTGAAAGTATCTTTGAAAGTAGCTATGTAAGCTACTAGAATAAGGGCACCAAGGGTGGTCCTTGGTGGCCTTTGGAGAGGTTAAGAAGAGCAGTAGCGGTGCACCAAGGTGGTCTTGATGTATGCCTCAGAGGAAGAAGTCTGGAGAATCTTGGAGGTTTGGTGGGAGAGATGAAGGAGAAGATGCCTTTAGATGGGGACTCTAGGGTCCTTTTCATAGCCAAATGAGGGGCAAAGCAGGTATTTGGCCTTTTAAATCGTGCAACAGCCTTGGATCGATCAGATCCGTTGATCGGGAGATCAACAGATCAGATCGCACTTCAAAAGAACCTCCAACGCGCCTGATACGCGCGCAACGCAGCAGATTGCACCATGTGTTGGTCTCTCAGCCTCTTGCCTACTGCTTCACTCCTTTCATCACGCGTGCATGCGCTAGACTCACCTCAGTCGTCTGATCTTTGGATTGGACGACTTAAAAGCACGCTTCGCACTGCCTCTTCTTGTGCACGTGCACATTCAAATTTAACCGTTTGATTGTGAAGATCAACGGTTGAGATTACGCGCCACACCACTTCTCTGATCTGCATACAACGGCGCGTGGACACATGCATGCATCTGTGCGTATGCTTCATCTCCTGATTAGACGCTCCTCTGCACGCCATGCGTCTACGCCTGCGCCGCTAAATCGCGATTGCACAGCGCGATTTGTCTGTGCTCGCGACTGCCTCAGAATTGTGCTGATTGCGCTTTGAACACTCGCTGCCAACTCTTCTTTACGCACGCTATCCAAAGCATTAAACGCACGGATTGTTGCGTTTCTTCTTTTCCATTAGGCTGCCCTCTACCGTTGGATGAGGATCCAACGGCTGAGATGATATTCTCATTGATGAAGGCACGGTGAGGAAGGTGACGTGGAGCTCTTGTGGCCGTTCGGTGGTGATCCAACGACCCACAAAGCACATATCAAGTGCTTCAGTAGATGGGGGCGACGGTCTTGGGTGGCTATGATGGTGCCACGTGGCACCATCGTGGCCGTCCATCTTCTTTGCTATGTAGATGGTGTTGTAGGGCTCTGATCGAGTTGATTTTTGCGCTGTTAGACTGCGATTGTTAATCTGGATCCATCCGTGCGGTCAAATTTAACGTTTGAGGTTCAGATTTTTTCCACCTTGTTTCTTGTCCTTTACTCTTTCGCGGACTCCATAAGATGCTACGATAGTCCGATCAAGATGATCTCGGAAGCGTTGGGCTTCCATCATCATTCTAAACAGATCCGTATGGTCGGATTTATCATCCACGATCTTGAATTACCTGCAATTATTATTACCTCTCAGAACATAATATAGTATTATTATTTACAAAGCTAACATATCGACTATGATGCAAAATAAAATGCTTATGCATGTATTATTCCTAAGTTAAGCTAGGATCTAACTTAATTCACGTAGGTTAGGACCTATGATTACTGCGCAATCATACCCCCATACCTAAATCTTGCTAGTCCCTAGCAAATGCATGACTAAATGCATTCTATTAAGAGTTTGGCTAGAAATCTATTTCTTTTGTTTTCATCAAAAATTTAGAAATCCAGATAATCGTGAAAATATAGTATTGTAGCTTATGCAACGGATCCAGACGAAAAGTCGATCCACATCTAAAGCTCGTACTTGACCCTTGGTAAAACTCTTCTGGGATAAGTAAATTTCTTCCCTCGGGGATATAAAATAACATCTAATTTTAGCTCCAGCTTTTGGATTAGGTAGAAGATATCTGAGTCAAGTGGGTTTGTATTTGGTGGCTCACACTCCTATGGTGCTACATAAAGACTAATACTTTAGAATCTAGATTTCCGGACTATCAAATAAATCAACTTAGAGAGAGGCGAAAAAATTGTGCTCTCTTAATTTCCTTGTACTCAATCTCTCTCTCTCTCTCTCTTCTTCTCTTTCCTCTTTTTTTTCTTTCTTTTCTTTTTCTTTTTGAGATCATATCTCACCAAATTTGTAAATATGTTTGGTGGTTGATGCGTGTTTCACTCAACTCAGTAATTAAGTTAATTTCACTTAATTAAGAGTAGAAGAAATCACTTAGGTTAACTCGAAGTTGTGTCGGTTATGTAGTATAGGGTCGAATTAACCTAACATTTTAGAAATTTTTACTGGTTGAGTCCAGGTCGTTCACTGGGAGGCATGATAATTTTTCTCCAAATTCACTAATTTCCTTTTATCTCTTTAAGTTTAGGAGGTAAAACTAGTTTTACTTATCAAAACATGAATTTTGTCAAATATTTAAACTATGAAGAACATACAAAATTCCATATGCAAACATATTTACTCAAAATGTTATACTTTATTAACAAGTAAACATGCTATTTTTTTTTTCTAATTTTATTTCATTAATGGCAATTAGAAAATTATCCAATTAAAGCATGCCTTTTACAATCAAGAAGAAAAAGTAAGTATGCAAGATAAATTTCATTTAATTTTTCATCTCTCTAAAGCCTTTAATCTTCTTCTCTTTCTTTCTTGTTTCCTCTCTTTTATTTTCTTCTCTGTCGAGCTCTCTTTCTTCTTATGTTGTTCCTGCCTTCTCTTCTTCCCTTAGTTTCTTTCTTTTGTTCCTTAGTCTTTCCTTAACACTTCTTAGCGTTCGCACTCCTTTCTTCCTTAGCCTTTGCGTCCTTCAACACTTAGCTTTCTTCAGCTGCTTCTCTTTTCTTTTCCTTTCAGCTGAACCGGGTTTTTTTACTTTTTAAACCAAAAGTCTTTGCATTTGTGGTGAGGTCCTTTCGAGGATACACAGCACCCTGAGACCAGGGTGGGACCAGACCCTACTCGGCCGTCGCCTAATCTCGATTAGGTTTGTTTCGGTTTATTTCTTAATCGGTTCACAGTATCGAGCTGCATCGGCTCAACCCGGCCTCCCAGGCCACACTCTCACCCTCCCAGGGCACATTCACATCCGCACGCCCCCAAGGCGCACACACCCGTAGGCCAATGCCCACACACTCATATACATTGCTCAGATCAGATCAGAATCAGAACTGGTGCGCCTTGCGCTTGACGACTGCATAGCCATAGGAACAAAAGAGTTTTATACCCAGGCGCGCGCTCATGGATATCTGAGGTGGGTCAAAGCTAACCCTTCTAGACCTGAATTCAATTGATCACAACTTCCTGCCCAGAACTCCAAATTCAATGATTTAAAGTTCGTTGGAAAGCTCTAAGGGTAATCTATTCAATTTTAAGGTCAATTTAATGTTTTATTGATGTTTAGCTCTTCAATTTAAGGGATGAAATCAGGGATTTCTTCAGGTTTTATAACAAGCCTGGGAAGTGTTTTAGCTCAGGGAAGTCCTCACATGGACTTCTCTCATCTATTATAAGGTCTGTATACATTATATAAACAATTCCGCTTTTGTTAGAGTGGATTTTAAGCTCTTGAGACCTACAGAACCTGCAGAGAAGCTTTTCTCTCCTCTGAAAACTTCAGAGGTTAATTTTCAGATGTCAATTTGTGCAATAGACACTTTAAAGTGTTCCTAATCTATTTAGATTAATTCTAAGGGTTTTAACTAATCAATCTGGGTAGGTTTTAGATTTGAATTTCAACAGAACAGTGCTTCTGTTGGTTTGGGTTCAAGAGTAACCCAACTTAACAAGAACAAAATTCACTAAAAACATCATCTCAGCTTACTTAAATCGATTTCAGATCATCAATTAAGATTCCAGAAATAACTTCCACATCTCAATTCCTCAATTTAAGCTCAGAATACCATTATCAGACTCAGGTTTGACTATAGAAGCTCGAAAATTGACTTTTTATGTAAATCTTCTTCCTAAGAAATTAACACATCAATCAAAGTCTCTTCATCATCTGGAACTCACTCAGATCTTCATATTTGAGTTCTGTCCTTAATTCCTAAGGTTTCAGGCTTGCCACCTGGACTAAAATAGGTGTTTGTTTGACAGAATTAATCAGTGTTTGTTACAGTGTTTAAAAAGTTAAAATAGCTTTAGTGCATCGCACTGAAGCTTCTGAGCTCCTTAAGTGTTTCTTAAATCCCTTATAATAGTCTTCTCCAACTCACCGGAGTTGGGGAAGATGAAGTTAAATCTTAAGCTCCAGTGAATGAAACCTCAAGCAAATTTCTTAAAAATAATCAGTAATCCATGTAATAACATTCTGGAGCCACCTAGCAAGTTCTAGAGGCTGTAACTCAACTTTGACTCGCCGGAGCTCACCGAGTTCCGGTGAGTCTAGAAAATACAAAATGCATGTACAGATTAACAAAATTAACTATTTTTAATCCAAAATGATTATGAGGTTACAAGGAACCTCTTTATCACATTAAATTCCTTGTTTGTTCATTGAAATATAAGGTTTGCAGTAAGCTTGTTTCTTAAAAGATTGATTGGTTTAAGCTCAGGACTTAATTTAACTACTCGATTGAGAAGTTAAATCAAGTCAACAGATGTTATTAATCATAAATATATATTTAATTTATATTTTGAAATGTTCCTGAGCCGCCATGGACAGCGAGCTCAGAAACTTAAATTAAATTTGGGCATTTAAATTATAAATGATAGTAATAGGTAATATAAAGTCGATTAGGGTTCATTAGTGGTGATAGGTGATGAAAGAACCCAATGAAGGTGGAATTAGGCCGACTTCTATCACCATGGACAGTGAAGTAGTCGGTGAAGGTGAGATATGAATTAGGCGTTTAGGTGATCTAATTAAACTATTTAGTGATTTAGAAGTGAACGTGAAAGATAAAAGAAGGTGAACAGCGAGTTAAAAGACAAAATTAAAGTCTCTGGCGAGCTCAAGGAACTCGCCGGAGTTGGAAGAGATGAAGCTAAATTCTAAAATTACTCTAACCTAACTAACTAAACTAACTAACTAAGCTAGCCTACTCCTACTCCTACTCCTAGTCTACTGTTACCTGGACGAAGGGGTCAATAGGGTTCTGCCGAAGTTTCATAGCGGACGACGAAATTAGAGGGTTGAAGAAAGAGCTCCAGCGGGCGAATTTGAGGTGGAGAGGAGGAATCCTAGGGTTGGCGCCTTTGTCAGAGGTGCGGAAGACCACAGCAAATTTCCTTGGCTACTTAAGATGGACGGAGGAAGTTGGAAGATGGAATGGGGGTTCGCCGGAGGTTTAGAAGAATAGCCTATTGGGTTGGTTGCAATATTAGAAGAGGGAAGGGAGCCAACTTGCTAAAATCAGAGGTGTGAGGGGGTATTTATAGTAGTTTTCGGCGAAGAGAGGGATGGGGTCTGGCCGAAGAAGAAGCTCGAAGAGCTTAACCTCCGTCGTCGTCTCCGACGACGGTGAGGTTAACTCCCACTGAAAAATTAGATTTTCGGATAATCCAGACTGATGGATCAAGTAGAGGTGGTGAGCGCAAGCTGCAAGAGCTTGGTCAAAGAGAAATGATGTCAGCAGGGCGGTGATCATGCGATATGATGACTCTCTTCCGCCAGCCATTCGTTTGGCTGGAGAAGAAGAAGACGAAGAGGGACTTAGAAGTAATAAAACCTAAGGACCTATATGATAAATAAGGACTCGACTGTAATGAATATTAAGGACTAAAATGTAAACCCAGGTTTTGAAGGTTTATTTTAATTTAGATCTTTTTCAACTTTTTATATATGTTAGTAAATAATGTAAATATTATGTTTACACCTTGAATTTACATTTTTGACCTTTTTAGACTAATTTATTAGATTAAGTAAAATCACTTAAGTTATTACATACTTAGGTATACATTATATTTAAGTTACTTATCTTATTAATTAAGGAAATGATTAGTAGGATTTCGAGTCCAATTATCATCTAAATTATTAATAATGATATTTGAATGATAAAATGTCATTTTTAACTTATTTTAAGGTCCTTAACTAAATATCCCTTATTCTATAATTAACCCTTATATATTCATAACCTTAGCTAATTAACTAGGAAGACTAGTTAATTAGGGGTAATTAGAGATCATGATGAGTGTCTCATCAGTGATCTCCCATGGCATTACACTTTAATTAAGTTTTAATAACCCTATAACTAAGTCAAAAATCCTCAGCTAGTACTCAGAAGGTCAGAAATACAGGAAAAGTAGGTCAAGGCTGTATTTGGTGAATCGTAAGGGTAGCAGGTATTGTTGCCTTAATGTTCTTCTCATAAAATGAAATAGATGCAACTCAATGCTTTTTTTTTCAGACTTGTTTTTTATGTACTTTTTGTTCTTTTTCTTTTTCTTTTCTTTTTCTTTGTCTTTTTTTCGCATATATATCTACCAACACAACGCAATGCAACATGTCATTAGCACTTTTATTCACGAGGCATTATTCGAGATTTGTGATGTTCAAGAGGATATTAGTTGACTTATTTAGTGGAAGTGCATATTCTTGCCACTGGGAAGGGAATGGATAGGATAGCGTATTTCTGACCTTGACATTAACACCCTCCTTCAATTAAGGATTCCGTAAAGGATAGTCGTGACCATCCACCTTAGTCCTAGTTTTATTAAAACTCGCTCTCTGTGTATTTTCCTTATTTGGTGGCTCCCACAAAGATTCACACAGAATTTGTATGCAGGAACTGAGAACGAAAACTAAGCCTAACTCCAAGTATCATTATTCAATTATCCAGAAATTAAGATTCCTCACACTAGACTTAGAGCACCAGAAGATTTTCTACTCTCACCTCACAATTGTTTGGTGGATCTACTAGAAGATGGTTTGCCTGACTCTCTAATTGCTGTCCAAAGGTTCAGGAAAAAAAGCAATGCGTCTTCTCGACAAATTAAAGATGTCAATCGATTTTCACAATGGATCCATTGCAAATTCTATGTGTAAGTGTGAAATTGTACTTGATTCTAAGTTCAAGAATCAACAAAAGAATAAATCCCTAATAAAACCTCTTGATAAAAAGCTCTATTTCCTAAGGTGTTGGTAGAAAATTTTTCAGATTATATGTACTACCCCCCCATGCCTAAGTTCTTGCATTGGAATTGCTCCTGATTTGTCATTCAACTCATGCCAACACTACAATGATGATCACAATATGTAGAATAGTATGCAAAAATGAAATATGCTATGTATAGAAGCAAATGCTATGTCTAAATGCTGAGTCTAAATGCTATGCTTGAATGCTGAGTTTAAATGCTATGCCTAAATGCTGAGTCTAACGCCTTCAGCTAGACGTAACTCCGTCAAATGGATCAATGATTGCAGGAGATAGAGTCAAGAACGTAAGCCCTTGGAGTTCCATTATCATCAATGGGCCAAAAATGTAGAGCAACTGCCCATGAATACCAAGCCTACAAAGTCGGCAAAATAAAATATCAGGGCTTGGAATTGGTTGTAGCCAGGTGCTACAAGAGAAATAAATCTAGGTGCCAGGGTGATAGGTAGCAAGTGGAAGCCTTGAAGAGTGGTGTTTGAGTAATGCAAATGAGGTGGATAAAGAGTTGGGAGTGGGAAACAAGTCATACGGGTCCTGAAAGTGGTGGAAAATGAAAGGAGGGACTAGGGTGGTGTAATATGAAATGGTATAAGGAACCATTTCGTGAGTGGATCTGGGTGTGGGTGGCTGCAGAGTAGGTGTGTCGGATAAGATTCGGTGTTCCATTCCAACAACTTTATTCGTCCAAATCATTCTCATCCTTAGATAGATAAAAAATCTCGTACGAATTCCCTAAATTCTGTTCATGGTGCGAATCCTCAAATATAATGGGTGGTAGTTCGTTATCCTCAAGGTGTGGAAAATCAGAATCTAGATGCAATAAAGCCTCAAATTCTTTCACTTTCCTTTCTGCGGCTTTTGTGAAATCCTCGATATCAGAATCCAAGAGTGAAGATGTAATAGATTCATTCGACCCTAAATCCAAAAATTCCTCAAGATGTTCAGATGTTCCTTACAATTAGAAATGGGGTTTTTATCAGATTCTTCCTCAACTTCGATTGGATTCTTTGACAATTCAAATTTAACCCCATGGATGTATGGCATCTCATGTAAATCTATGTTCTTAATATATTTATCATCTGAGCTTGTCACAAGGTTTTTATGCAATTTCATTCCAAATCTCTCGAGATCTAAATCATGTGTCTCATCAATTTCCTTTGGCTGATCAGCGTTCACCACAGTGTCGGAATCATTATAACTCAAATAATAGCCCAACAGAAGCTGTGTGCAAAGTTAATTCACCAAGAAGTTCTATGTTCCCACAGTGCTCGGGTTCATAATCATCTGAGTCCTCCTCGATAAAATTACAATGTGGGTCCTTGTTTGCCCTGAAAATATCCAATCTGAGTTTCTCATTCCCCAGGGCGATCTCCATACACCCAAATGCACAGTTAATGTTAGCTTGGGTTGTTGCCAAAAACGGGCGACCTAAGATGATAGGTGCATCACGGAGACTAGGAAAAATGTCCATATCTAAGATGAAAAAATTCGCTGGGAAGCAAAGCCCATGGATTTTTACAATGACATTCTCTACCACACCTTAGGGCACTTTGACTGATCTGTCAGCCAACTAGATAGTAACCGAAGTGGGTTTTAGCTCCCCAAATTGGAAGTGGTCAAAAATAGCAGTGGGGGCTAAATTAATGGATGAACCCAAATCAGGCAAGGCCCCGTCAAAAGGAGTATCCTGTAGCTGACAGGAAATGAGTGGGGCTCCTAGGTCTTTCTTTTTTGGTGGTAATTCAGACAAAATGACTGCACTAGTTTCCTTGGACAATACCACCTTATTAGTCTTCCTCGGTTGTTGCTTGGGTGTACAATTTTCTTTAAAGAATTTAGCGACAGTAGGTATGTGATCAATGGCATCAAGGAGGGGAACCTTAATGTGAACATCTTTGAATATTTCCTTTAAGTCCTCATTGCTTTTGATTCCATTTATCTTTTATTTAAGTTCACGAGTCAAGGCTCTAGAGAAGGGTAAAGGGACGTCAGTGATCTTAGTGATTGGTTTCTTTTCCTTAGGCTACTCCTTTGAAGGGATAGAATGGGAAGAGGAGCTAGCCTGAGAAGTATCATGACCCTCCTGCCTACATGGTGGGTCCTTTGTAGCTTTTCTACTCCTTAAGGTGACAGCATTTGCATCGACATACTATCTATGAGGTGGGGGAGGAGCTGAAGGGGCAAATTGGGTGGGATTCGATGATAAGGCCAGTTGACCTGAAACATAGCCAGGAGGTACAAGAGGTGCTTGTAATATTGCATGTGCCTATCCCTGTGGTTCCTGGAACCTAGGTGGGGTGCCCTGGTTCTGTACATATATTGGGTTAAGGACATGTTGGGAGGGCAAGACTCCTGTGTTCTATGTTCCTGTAGCAGCTGGTTCTGCGTATTCTTAATGTTTTGAATCTGATCCGCCATCATTTTCATGAATATCAAATTGTCATAATTAGATTGACGCATAGATTCCTTCAATTCCTCTCTCAACGCCTCAAAAGGGTTAGCCCACCTTAGAGGGTGATTGGCAGCTTGATGCAGCGATTGACAAGTAGGATAGGATTGCTGCTGAGATGGGAATGGTTGCTGATGGGAACATCATCATGAGTCATAAATAGTTCATTTTGACCCAATTAAGTCAGTAAATGCTCTTACATAACTGCCAGAGAGTCACAAGTCATTGCATAATCATTCTGAGGGAAAAATAAGAAACTAGGGTTAAAACTACAATTTTACCAGCTTATCATGAATGCAGTATAACCACGAGTTTTCTCAGGGGTTGAATGAAGGTCAAATGATCTTAAAAAGATAACAAGTGGGATAGAATAAAGAGGAAAGAACTCTCTTATTTCTACTTGCTCCGGCGACCTTAAAAAGGAAAGAACTCTCTTATTTCTTGATGAATCCCTTTCAAATTTGAAAGGAAAGTTCGTCAAGAAATTTCCTTCCTTTTGAACCTGATCCTAAGCCCTAAAACCTACCCAATCTCTCATATGAACGCATGAGAGATTTGGATATCAAGGAATTCCCAAACTCCAGCGAGCTTTCCAAGCTTGGGAAGCTTGCTTCCCAAGCTCTAACCGTCCTCCTGAGGTCTATAAAAGCACCTCCTACTCATACCAAACCTCTCAAGCTTGAATTCGACCGGAGTAACCCTCAAATTCTTCTCTCCTCCTCTAGTCGAATTGCTCTTCAAGCTCCAGCGACCCTCCTTGCCTCCCTTCATCGTCTGACCGCAATACCAGCGGCAGATTCTTCTTCCTTGCCTTCTTCTGCATCGAGTAGCACCAGCCAACGCCCCTACTTCATCCTCGCCGTCCATCCCTTATCAGAGTAGTTTCTTCCCTGATGCCAACCATACTACAATCGACGCCGCCTCGACTCCCCATTGTCCACCAACTACCTAGATAAGTCCCTTACTTCCTCTACTTCATTTATATCTCAACCACACTCAACTTCGACCACGCTACCGCCCGTTCACCGTCATCCCTTCTGCGTCCGGCCACTCCTCCTGCGAAGCACTCCCTTCGCTACACCGCTCCATACGCCTCGCTGACACTCCCTACACCTCTGCTATGTCCCAGAGAGGAAAATCCCTCTAGTCTTCGAGGCTATTAGCCTCTCCACCGCTCTGCCGAACACACCCACCGTCACGTTCCTCCTCCGACCTCCGCAGACCACCACACACCTCCACTAACCATGAGACCAGCGCTTATGGATTCGCCATGGTCTGGCGAAGCTTGTGAACTGGTTTAATTGGGGCTACAAGCCCATATTGTGATTTTCAGGTTCTCCTCCGTCATCGCCATTAACAGAGCTTCATGCAACCTTGAAGCCCGTGTTCTTGCTAGCTCCGTCCCAGGTTTCAGTCCCAGGATGAGTGGAAGTCACAACTCTAGGTCTCCAGGCCATCAATTGAGTGGAAGAGGTGCACCAACTACACCAATCAGAGGAACCTCCTTGTTGCAGATGCACGCGAAGAAAGGGGCGCGGTTTAGTCTCACATCGGAAGCGTCAGAGCAGCTAAAGGCGCATAAATTGAAAAAATCTCTTTGGCTTATCGCCTCAGCACGCACAGGGGATGAGGTCCCCGCACGCACCCCTCAAGCGCCTCATCTGCCACTCTGACCTCGTGGATTTGGCCGACCTGATAACCCAACTGACCTAAGCACCTCTTGGCTGCTACCCACTGCAGGCAGCCTTGGTCCTGAGTACGCGTGCACCCGATAACCCAGTTAACCATTGAGAGGCCCTAGGAGAGTAGAGCCTAAGAAAGAAAGAGAAGG
Source organism: Thalassia testudinum (assembly GCA_037157565.1). Classification (NCBI taxonomy): domain Eukaryota; kingdom Viridiplantae; phylum Streptophyta; class Magnoliopsida; order Alismatales; family Hydrocharitaceae; genus Thalassia; species Thalassia testudinum. The sequence continues at coordinate 16,008,658 of JAZHRO010000062.1, read as the reverse complement.
GGAGATCGCGCGGGGTAGGGGGAGGGTTTTGCTCTCTGGGAAGTTGGCTGACACTTAGCCAATTCAAGAAGCTCCCCCCTGTGTGAACTAGCTGAACAAAGAAGAAGAAGAAGAAGGCTTGAGCAGCAGAGGAAGAAAGAGGAGGAAGAAAAGAAAAAGAAGAATAGAGGGAGCCGCAACAGAGAAGAAGGAGAAGGCTTGAGCAACAGACAGAAGACAGAAGAAGAGAAGAAGAAGAAGAAGAACCAGCAGAAAGAGAAGAAAAGCAAAATCACATCATATTGATACTTTAATATATTTGAGATTTGGTTTAAGTGTTATTTGTAAGGAGTAATTGGTGATTCAAATCACCATTTTACTCTATTCTTTTTGGCATATTGATCCTGACATTATTTGCAATCTTTATTCTTGATTTAACTTGTGATTTTGAGCTTTAAATTTCATATTGCTCCCTGTGTTCTACCTCGGAGCCTTTTCGAGTAATAAAATTTATTTGTTTGAGCGCTATTTTGGCTATACTACAACACGACAATCTTAAAACACCGATTTATTGCTTAAACAGTTGCTGCCTCGGGTATGTATTTTGCGCATTCTCGTATTGTCTGGTCTGGTAGTGTGGATCTTGATTTGGTCTCTGTGGGTTACCAAACCAGGAAAACTTAGGATGCTGGTGCCAACCAAGATTATACGTCTCTAAATACAGGTTATTACACCTGTAACCTTGGATAGCATTGACATCTTAGTAGGCCGAAGATGTTTGTGACACATATTCATCAAAGGAATACGTATTAGAATCATCGTGGGGTGCATAACCCTGATTGTATGGTGCTAGATCCAGATTGTTCACAGGTTCCTGATATGCAGGATCCCGTGAAGATGGAGAAGATACATCCGGAGTGAGTAGATGTACTCGAGTAGGAGGGCTAGGGATGCGAGAGAAGAGTAGGATAAAGTAGAATTGCCAGGAAATCCAGGTTGAACCCAAATCAATTCGTCAAGCTTCTTGTCGAGCAGATCCACCTTAGCCAGCTTCTTGGTGATAATGTCCATATCAGCTTGAGCAGATTTAGCATGAGCTTCGTGAACACTCACTCGTTGCTGTCTAGGTTGCTGGAATTGGTTTATAGATGCGGCATTCATCGAGTTCTCTGCTAGGGACTCGAACAATTCGAATGCGCTGTTCTCGTCCTTTACGAGGAAATTCTCGCCACTATATGCATCGACCAGGTACCGATGTGTGTCATCTAGCCCATGGTAAAAGACTTATGTAAGGTGCCATCTGGGAACCCCATGGTGCGGGCATTTCCTGAGAAGATCGTGAAATCTGTCCCAAGCGTCATGTAATTTCTCCCCTAGTGCTTGGGAGAAAGTTGTAATTGCATGCCTCATTGCATTTGTTTAACTAATCGGGAAGAACTTTTGGAGGAATTCACGATGTAATTTCGCCTAGGTTCCAATCAACCTCCTGATGGTATTAAAGCAATAAGAAGCTTTATCCTTGAGAGAATGGAAAAAGCTTCATGAGAATAATCCCAATATCAATATTTTTGGGTCAAATTGATTCTATGATTTGACTCAAATCCTCAATATGCTGGAAGGGATCCTCATTCGAGTTTCCTTGAAAATGAGTCTGGATTAGACTTATTATGCTCGACTTCAACTATAATGCGCCTCCGCTTGCGGGAATCCGAATTTGAGGTGCCACGATCGTAGTTGCTGGATCATAGAAGTCCTGCAATTGTTCTTCGCGAGGTGGATGCTGCATCCTGTCTAGTGTGGTGAGAATCTTGTTAATGTTCTGCTCATATCTCTGTTTTGATTCCTCGACCCTGGCTTCCAGACGAGCCATTGGGTCTAGATTTTCAAGGCCCTGACCATATCTAGGACTAGGATTAGCCATTTCAGCTAATCGAGAGGAGGATGACGGTTGAGAAGAAGGGTCGAGTGAAAGTTGCCTTTGCCACCTTGGTTTTGGTTCCTAAGGTCCAACAAGTTTAGGTCTTAAAGACCTTCTTCCTTGCATACACCAACAACAAGGGTTGGTGTAGCCAAGCCAAACAAGGCTAAGGCCTTGTTAATCAGATTTGTCATCTAAAATCAGATGACCGGATTTTTCATTCAGGTTTGAATTATTGAGGAAAATTTGTCGAGAAACCGACTGAAAATGATCCCCGCCTCTTAAGCTAACCCGACCAGTCTGTGTAAGAGGAAATTAAGAGGAAAGTTCTTCCTTCGACTTTCGCCTTCGATTCCTTTGTACCCCTTAGACACGGCCATTTGACACTACCTCGCAAGCTTAGCCACCAGGTTTGGAAAAAGAGGTTGAGACCACCAAGTAGTCAAAGGATAATTGTGAATTATTAAGATATTCCTTATGTTTTTCAGCCTTTTCTTCAATTTGATATGTGGTGAGTGGTCCATAAGGTGACTCGACTCACCGACTAACCACTGAGCTTGATTGAGTCTAGGCTAGTCCAATGTGATCCTCGGGTTCATGCACTTCTAAGTTTTTCAACAGTAGACCACCAATCAAAGAAATACTCTCTCAAATAAAATTGAAATCCAAATGGTTTGAAAATTGACAGAAATATTCCTTTTTTAATAAGCTTTTCATAGATTTTTTTTTCAAAATTTTTCTATCTCAAATAAATATATATGAATTTTTAACTAACAGGGGGTCAGATATGAGATTTTGACCTTGTGTTGGTTTTTATTTTTGAAATAGTATCAAATGTAATCCAAAAATTTGGAAAAAATATGGGAATGAAAGATAACTTGATTATCTTTCAAACTCCACCATTTTTGGGTCAATCATATTCATGTACTATTTGGAATTAGTTTTTGAAGTTCATAAAAATTTGAAATTTAGTCTATTTAACCCCTGTGCACTCCGTGAATTTTCAAAATTCCACAAGTTGAATTTTTTCTTGAGAATGGTGGGTTGGAGAGATAACTTGAAAATCTAGTTCCTGCCCAAATTTGAAAATTTTTTGACAAGTAAAAACATGGAAAATGAATTTTTAAATTCACATTCAGTTTGTGGCAGAGTTTCTAAAAATAGTAATAGCAATTTTTTTAAACTATATTTTTTTATTTTTTTTTCAAGGTAAAGCAACTCCTAACTACCTAACAAACAACTCCTAAATTTTTCTTTTTTTTCTTTTTCAAATAATTTCTATCCTAATCAAACCCTAATCTAAAATCCTCCTGAGATAACCATGTGCACCTGATTGTCTTCACCCGCACTCGATGCATGTGCAGATCCATGTTTCATACCTGCACACCAAAGAGAAATACACTAAATCAGGTATTAAATCAAGAATCGTCATGCCTCCTCGGCAACGACACCAATTTGTTCGGTTGTAAAATCGCATTTCAAGGATAGATACGTCGTAGTATAGTGCGAAAATACGTCGAAACAAATAAATATGACGAGATGTGAGTCCTGGTCGAACTTAGGGAGGCAGAAAATGGCTTGATTGTAATACTAATTTAGAACTAACTTTAACAAATACTAATCACAATAGATATAGAGCAAATCTGGAAATTGTTTGATCATGAGTTGCTAATAGAACTAGAACTATAACATGCACTAGTAAAACTAGAATTGAAAATAACCATTTAAGCTACTAGAATAAGGGCACCAAGGGTGGTCCTTGGTGGCCTTTGGAGAGGTTGGGGAGAGCAGTAGCGGTGCACCAAGGTGGTCTTGATGTATGCCTTAGAGAGAGAGGGAGTCTGGAGAAGCTTGGAGGCCTGGAGGGAGAGATGGAGAAGATGCCTTTAGTTGGGGCCTCTGGGGTCCTTTTTATAGCCAAAATGAGAGGCATAGCACAATTTTGGCTCTCCAAACCATGCAACAGCCTTGGATTGATCAGATCTGTTAATCAGGAGATCAACGGATCAGATTGCACTTTAAAAGAACCTCCAACATGCCTGATACGTGTGCAACGCACTGGATTGCGCCACGTGTCGATTGCTCAGCCGCCTGCCTATCGCCTTGCTCCTTTCATCACGCTCGCTCGCACTGGACTCACATTAGCCGTCCGATCTTTCGATTAGATGACTTAAAAGCATGCTCCGCACCGCCTCTTCTCGCACGTGTGCGCGTTCAAATTCTGTCGTTCAATTGTCAAGATCAACGGTTGAGATTGCGCACCGCACCACCTCCTTGATCTACGTACAACGACATGTGCACACGCATGTGCATCTACACATATGCTCCACCGCTTGATCAAACGCTCCTTTGCATGCCACGCATCTACACCTGTGTCGCTAGATCGCGATCACACGGCGCGATTTTGTCCGCGCTTGCGACTACCTCAAAATTGCACTGATTGTGCTCCAAATGTTTGCTGCCAACTCTTCTTCACGTGCGTTAGCCAATGTGCTAAATGCGTCGATTGTTGCATTTCTTCTTTTCCACTCCTCTGCCCTCAGCCATTAGATGAGGATCCAATGGCTGAGATGATCTTCTCATTGATCAAGGCACGGTGAGGAAGGTGACGTGGCGCTCTTGTGGCTGTTGGGTGGTGATACAATGACCCACAAAGCATGTATGAAGTGCTTCAGTAGATGGGGGCAGCGGTCTTGGGTGGCTATGATGTCGTCATGTGGTTCCATCGTGGCCATCCATCTTTGCTTTGTAGATGGTGCTATAGGGCTTCGATCGAGTTATGTTTTTCATCGTTGGACTACGATCGTTGATTCGGATCCATCCTTGCAGTCGAATTTGATGTCTAAGGTTTGGATTTTTGCCAGCTTGCTTCTTAGCCTTTGCTCTTCTACGAACTCCATAAGATGCTACGGGAGTCTGATCAAGATGATCTTAAAAGCGTTGGGCTCCCGTCGTCAGTCTGAACAGATTCGTCTGGTCAAATTCATCATCTGTTGCCCTGAATTACCTGCAATTATTATTACCTCTCAATTAGAACATAATATAGCATTATTATTTACAAAGCTAACAAGTTGACTATGATGCAAAATAAGATGCTTATGCTTGCATTATTCCTAGGTTAAGTTAGGATCTAACATAATTCAGGTAGATTACGACCTATGATTGCTGCGCAATCAAGCATCTATTCCTTAGAAACTTAGGAAATCTTCGTACAGTGTTAACAAAATTTTACACCGATGAATATCTCAATCGATTGAACTTATAGACATAAAATTTGTCAAATTATTTAATAGGATTAGTCATTTTCAAAATATGCCCTTAATTGCACACTACATTGAATGACATAGAGAGAACCAAAAGGGCATTACCAAATAAAACAAATAGATTAGCCATTCAAATCGTAGACTTTTAGGAAGATATAATTAAAAAGTGAATCACTTAGCACAAATTACCCCCTTTGTTTTTCAATCATGTAATAGAAATGACCTTCGGTTATCAAAATAGCGTATACATTATGACATAAATGAAATTTCAGTTCCTAAAAAGAACCCTCCTTAAAATGTGCATCTAAAATATCCCTTGAGATCTTTGATTTGAATAAAGACATAATATATCCAATCTTCTGATAGAGATATGCTTTAGCGCTTGGCATTGTAAATCCATAAATTGAACAATGGATCAAGACCATCACAAGCATAATATTTGCCACATGAAAGAACTTAGAAGCCTTTATTTTCCACTTTCATCCTTATTGTATAATATATATATATATATATATATATATATATATATATATATATATATAATTTTCTTTCTTAAACATTTCTACACAACTACACGTTAGACTAAGCAAATGTGAACTAGTTCATGAATTTTTTTTTGTTTAAACAAGATGCAATGTCTACTTAAAAATGCACCGGACAATGTATTTTGAAACGTGTAATTTGTTTTGATTTCCAATCTGTGTTTTCGTTTTTCAGCTGGTCAAAAACCATGATACACTGGCTCTGATTTCCTAAAACCATTATACATCGACTTTGATTTCCCAAATAAGGCCCTGCATCACTTCTTTTTTAAACTTTCCCTGATTGAAATTGACTTTTACATTCTCGCAGTAATTGACTTTTACACTCTTACAGCAATGCGCAGGCTAAAAACTAGTTGATATACAAGAATGAAATGATAAGTAAAACTATGCTAGATTATTGGAAAATAAATAAATGGGAACTTAATTTTATTGAATCTAAAATAATGTTCTACCACAATAATGAGGATGACATCGGTGGTGAAATAAAATTGATCTAATCTTAAATGAAGTGAATTATATATTACAACGAACACATAAAAATAAGAGAGACAAACTAAAAGGTTTGGAGTTGAATCCCTTTGCACCCAACCCTGTGGTTGGCTCGATAATGGTTGGTGATGTCAAAGTGAACTGGTGAAGGAGGTGGGATCGTGGTGGATGAGGTGGAGTTATGGGATCCAACAATGAAACTTGGATAGGGAGAGACAATGGAGGAGAAGCTACGCAATAAGCACTCAACCAAGGGATAGACAAACTTGTCATGAAAATTTTATGCCCCCATGGGAAAGATCTTTATCCTATTTATAGATAGAGAATGAAGCATTAAGGGATATAATCATGTTATGAGAAGGAAATCAAGGAAATAAATATGAGATTTTAATTTAAATAAATAAGGATGAATCATCAAAATTTAATGAGATTAATAAAGATCTTGTAGATATGGGTTGGAAAAATTAAAGCCATTTAATGGTGATTAATGTGCATACATTTAATTAACCTAAAATATCTATTTATGCATATTTCTAGTGTCATAAAAGCAATCATCATTATAAATATTGAATAGCATGCATCATTATGCATTTAGGTTAAATTACACAAATTATCGGTTAATTTTCCCTTTTTGTTGTCAGGGAACAAGACAATATCATTTTGAGATTTTAGATTGAAGATCCAACCATACAGATCTGATCAGGGTGACGATCGGAGTTCAACGACTCTGAGATCGCTCCAATCGGATTTCCGTAGCATCAGATATATTCCGAGAAAGATCAGAGGATAAGGGCCAAGGTGGTGTTAAATTTGAACCTCAGACAACAAATCCAACCACATGGATGGATTCAGATTGACGATCGTAGCCTAACGGCGCAAAAATCAATTCAATCCGATAACTGTGGCACCACCTATGAGCAAAAGAAAATGGACGGCTCAGATGATGCCACATGGCACCATCATGGCCCACTCTCTATAGCGCCTCCAACGCACGTTCTAGACCGTTAGATCACCATCCAATGGCCCAACAGCCACCACGTAGCCCAGCACCTGCACCTCAACTCTGAAGGGGCATAGCCTCACATAATCTCGACCGTTGGATGCCCATCCAATGGTCGAGATCCTTGTTGTGAATGATTATCGCATGCTGGGATTGCAGGTTGTATAAAAAAGAAATGTCGTTGTTATAGTATGTGGCATAAATATAACCATTATCGCGTCAATTTTATTTAATTACCCAATTTTTACTGGTTTATTCCAGGTCGTTCACTGGGAGGTAGTTATTGATATACATCACTCTCTAAGTCCAAGATTATTCTTTAATTCTAAAAAGATAAGTTTTATGTACAATAAAGAATGAATGAATGAGTGGTTTAATTATGTACAAAAAGAATCAATTAAAATGCTTGTAAATACTAATTACAAACAAGCATCAAACACTTCATATACATACTCTATATTATCTACTTATAAGTTATATTACTAATACCTACATATATATACAATACTAACTAATAATACATATCATGCTTACTTAATATACTAACGTATACAGTAACATATATAGTAGCTACAGTGACAGATATAAACGTCGCTGGACCCAAAAAAACTACGTACAAATTCTAAAGTAAGAACTAGGGTCTATAGCGACAGTTATCTTATCATTATTGATGTTTTATTCTGTCAGTAATGATATGTAGTTATACATATATATATAGCTATATTACTTATACATATACTTATTATTTACCTTATATTTATTTATTTACATATACTATTCTTACAGATATACGTTATACATTACATACACGTATCTCCTTCTTTAACTTCTCAAGTCTTCTCTGTGTTCTTCTCTTCTTTTACTTCTTAACTTTCTCTACGGCTAACACTTAGTTGTTCTTCAGCTTAACCTCTTCTTTGTGTTTAAAGAGTCATTAGGGTCCTTACTTAACAAAAATTAGTTTTAATTTGCGGGCATGCCTTTCAAGGGATACACAGCACCCGAAGATCGGATGGGACCAAACCTCTACTAAGCGCGCTCTAATTTCTTAATTAGGCTGCTTAAGTTCATTTTTGGCATAGATTTGGGCTTAACCAAGACCTCGCACACACACTCCAACCCTTGGCCTACACACAAAGCTCAAATATGCTCAGAATCATGGGAATGTTTGGTTGTTCCGGGTGCCCGGCGCTCGTGACGACTGAACATCCCATGCGACAAAAATAATATAAAGTGCTGAGAGCGCTTCTCAGCAGACGATATGGCGCTATTCTAGCGCCTGTGCAGCGTTGGAAATCTGACGGTTGTGCACAAATTTGCGATTTTGGCCCTCAATTCGAGGGCCATAATTTATTATAAAATAAAAATAAATTATGGGATAAGAAAGTATTTACATAGTACTACTTAATTGTACAATTAATTTAGATTTTTAATTATATTTAATATATAAAGAAATTAACTAAAGTATACAGATTATACATACTTAATTTTAAGTTTTATTCCTTAATTACGCATAAATTAGTTATTATATGATCTAATTAACCTTATACAAAGTTAGTAACTATGTTATAGTATTTAAGATATATTTTTATTGTATTTTACAAGCTTTATTTCTAATTTATTTACATTTAAATAACACAATTTCAGACTGTTTTATTTGTAATTTAAGTTTAAATAATATAAACACTATAAATATACTTAAATTAGGTTAATTTACTTAAAATACAGTAGTATAACTCAACAATATTAGTTAACTTAGTTTTAACTTAAACTACTAATTTCCTTAATTTAATCTAATAACTTAACTATTAACTTAATAAATTAATTATTTATTCTCTATATATAATTAAATTAAGGTACAGGGTTTAGTATGTTTATAATATATATATACATATATATATATATACAGTATTATAACTTAATATGGTTATTTATAGTGTTTACTAATTTATATAGCTTATTTGTACATATACATTAGTTTAATTAATAATTAGTTATATAATTAAGATATATACAATATAATCTAACTTAAATATTTAATTTACATACTACAATATATACATAAGTTATTTATCTTATAAATATGTATAATTCACTTATAGGTTAATAGCTTACTATATAACTTAAATATACACTTATATACTTACTATACAAGGGATTTTTAGTATTTTTAGGGTTTTTTTCACTTTTTATGGTTTTTATATATGTGATGGAGGTAGGAGATGAGAGGGAAAGAAATGGATGGGGAGAAGGAGGTGTTTTTGGCATTTTTATGTTTGGTTTCTTTTATTGAATCCCATGGTAAACAGAACCGTTGACTGGTCAATTTTACCAAGTCGGGGATTCTGGTTACCATGAAACTTGGTGTACATTTAAAGAAATACTTAATCTAAAATCAGACAGGTTTATTTTATTTATTATAATTTTTTAATCTAATTTTTATTGAATTCTAAATCTCACTCATCCTAAGCGTTTCAAATGGTTTCTACTGAGTCCTAAAGGCTTAGGATGAAACTTAAAGTGGTCTAAAAGGCAGTAAACTGCCTCAACAGTCTCAACACAATATTAGACAGGATACAAGCAATTTAGTACGCATATCAACATGGATTTCAGTTAATTGTGTTTATGGACAGTTAGGTTTTATAATCTAGCTGACAAAAGATTTAAAAGTAAAGGTACAAGCATTCAAAGGATGTTAAACTTCAATTGCAATACAAGAAAGCTTGTATACAAGTTAAACACAACATTACACATCAGTCAGCTATTAAATCAACTACATACTAGGTTACTATCCACTGATTTCTCTACTGCTACTGCAGAAACAGAAGCACAATAATAGCAGGCCAGCTGTTGGAACAACAACTGCTGCAACAAGCCTAGTTCCTCTTCAGACGTGTTAACTACTGCTGCAGTTAATTCATCTAGAAGAAAGCTAAGTCTGCAGCAGGGAAGAACCTCAATTCCAACTACCTAATAGCTTGAGATAGCCAATCAAATTCCAGATCAGACTCAAGACAACCTGATCAAGAATTTAAAGTGACTGTTTTAGGAATTATTTAGCTGGGATTGATGGAAATGTAGCTGCAATTGCAGCAATTTGCTATAAGTCTGGGATTTAGAACAAAAACAGAAATCAACCTAAAGACAAAATTTGACAAGGGTTTAAATTCTCATAAAAATCATTTAGGAATACAACTTAAACTCAAGATCCCTTGTCGATAAATTCTCATCAAATCACAGTTGAAAGAGATCTGATCTAGCTCTTTCGAATGCTATAGACAGCATGTAGAAGAAGTTAAATCAATCAATTTAAAACATAAACTCAAATCCCAGATCTCTGAAACCTTAAGGAATATTGAGAACTCCTTAGGTTGAAAATCAGAATTGCTTTTCAAAATCAACTAAAAGATGCAAGGTAGAGTCTCAAATCAACAAAGTTGATTTTCATTGGCTCTACAATGCATTAAAGACATTCAAATCCTTACAAAAACTCAAATCAAATTATGGCTCATCTGAGGTGAATTCTGACTTCAGAATCACCTCAGATTCCTAGCCAAACAGTGAATCAAATCAACAATAACTCAGTTTGCTAGATCAGATCATTCAAAGCTTACATAAATCTAAATCCCTGAAATCTGAATTTATAAAAAAAATCTGGCAAACCAGTTCCATTTTAAGCTTAGATCAGGGGCTTTTGTGATAAAACATGGGATGAATGGGAAGCCACTAAAATGAATTTTGATGCTAATTTCATATCTGAGGTTAGAAACCAATCAGATATGATATTAGGTCTTATGAGTGGGTGGATTGCAAAATACTCATCAAGGGAATCAAAAATGAAATGGAAACATGTCGAGAAAGAACAAAATGAATAGTGATTGGGTGAATTTCTTCCCCTCTGATCTGAGATGATCAAAGGAGGTGAGGGGGAAACATTGCTATGTTAAAACTACTCCTAATGCTAAGCTAATCAGAATAGAAAATTGACTGCTATTTCTACAGCTAATTCTACTCTAATCTATCTATCTAATGCTACAGCAAATTTAGAAAACATTAAAACTATTCTAACAGGAAGAATGGGACCTATGGGTCCTTAGCCGGTGGCTAAGGAGGAAGAAGGGAGGGAGGTGAGCTCCAGCGGAGTGAAAAGTTTGCTAGTGAGACTTTTGGGTCGTCCTCAGGTGCAATGTGGTCCTTAGCGACGAGGAGAGTCGGAGAGAAGTCGAGGATTTCACAGCCGGTGGCTATGAAATCAGAGATTTGGTGAGGAGGAGGAACTGGAGTGGAGGAATGATCGCTAAGAAAGTAGGAGAAAGCAATCCCTTGCGCGTGCGACCACTGAGGTGCTTAAATAGCAATCTCAATGGCTCAGATCACCTCACGGGTGTAGATAAACATCGAGGGCACCGGCGGCAAGGATGAGAGGAGAGGAGCGCGTAGGCTGCTAAATTGAAATCTGACCGTAGGATAGGATCTGGGGGGTTGGGTGAGCATACGTACCGCTTCGCGCGAAGCTTCGATTCAGATCGAGCTGCAAATCAAGATCGAAGGAGAATGGACGGTCGAGGTGCCGCGAGTTCTTCGCAAGCACAGTGCACGGGTAGAGGCTCTAGGTACCTGGTTTCTAAAGGGAAAATTGCAGGGAGGCCCTTCTGTGAAGCGGTAGAACATTTATAGGCAGGCCCATAAGTCATAGAGAATGATAGCTGAATGGTCCTTAAGTGCTTTCAAAGAGGTCCCTACAGGTTACAAATAGGTCTGGGAAAGTTTTCTATAGGAAATGTGATGCATAAAGGACCTAGATGTAAATTCTAAGTTTCAAGGCCTTAATGATGTCCAAATGCCTTCAAGTTTTTATATGTGCTTAATTGAACATTTGAGAAGTTAATTATACTTTTGATTTGAACTTTTAAACTTGTTTGTGTGTTTAATTAACACTTGAATCACCATTGGACCTTTTTCTCAAGAATATCTCGTTTTATGACCTAATTATGCAATTTTAACATAGAATTAAGGTTTTAGGACTTTTTCTTTGATTCCCACACTTAACCATTTTTATGTGTTAATTCGGTATTGTTTAACCCAGTTTCTAGCTTAACTAAAGCTTTTTAACTATGATGAGTAGCCACTCATCAATCCTGCGCCACCATTTTCCTCCGTGTGACATTCGAGCAGCATGGCGCAACAGTCGACCGCGCTACTCGCAACCAATAGTCGCGGTTCGAAACCCCCCGTGCCTCAAATTCTCAGCGCGGGTGACATTCACCTATGCGATTGCAATCAAGCGGTTATGCGGGCACGATGGGTTGCCTTCTTGAGTGCCAGATGGAGAAGCTCGCCACACACGCACGATCACACGTGATTGCATGCCTGATCGTATGCGGAGCCGTTGGCGCGAACTGAAGGCGAATCACGCGTAATCTTGGCCGTCCATTAGCGATCGAACAGTTAAGAGCAAGTGCCCCTTCGCCTCGCGAAGTGACGCGTGATCCACGCTGTACGATCAAGATCCGACGAGCCACCTCCCTCCGTGCATCTTCACCTATGCTTAACTTTAGCAACGCCTACATCTGTCACTAAAGACCTTGAGTTAATGATTTTAAAGCTTAAAATGTCCCTTTTGCCCTCAAACCTCACCTATAAAAGGCCCTACACCCTCCACTTCTTCTTCATCCTTTTCTCTTTTCTCTCACCCCCTCCAAGGCTCTACGAGCTCGTCCCAAACCCGAGACTCTTCATTAGAGTTAAAAAGATAACTTTTCCATATTCTCACCCTTGTTCATGGAGTGTCCCAGGTTATCCTCTCATCGCCATTTGAGAAGCGGATCCAACTGTGACGTCGCCTTGCTTCATCCTCCTTCCTCCATCTTCATTCTCCCTTGTCCAGCATCTCACCACCCTCATCCGGGTGCTCCATCAACACAGCTCGTCCTCCAAGCAGCCGTCGAGGGGGATAACTTCTCATCACCTTCTCTTTTATCGCTTTCTAGATTATATTTCTTGCTTTTTAATGTAGCAATTAGATGTAATGAACATGAATCTGTGGTTATGAAATATTTATTTATTCTCTTCATATTTTCTCTTTATTTGTATTATTCTTTCTCTGTCTTCTATTATTTAATCCTTAAATAGAATAGCTAGGGTAGATTTAATTCAATTAGCTACTTTGCTTCGTGATAATAAATCAAGCGCAGTTTTTGATCAAACATTCATCTCCCCGTGTTCGACCCGAGACTCACCAGAGTTTCAGTTAAATTATCTGTTTGATGGATTTTTAATTGACTACAATGATGGATTTTCAAAACTCAAATCTCTTAGCGTAGAAATCACATTCAATAGTGATTGCATAGTTGGATGGCAAGATCCGTGGAGGAATTATTGCATGTATGTAGGGCAACATTAAAGTTGTGGTCATTTGGATCTCATACAGATAGTAGTGGGATTTCCATGAGTGTAATGGGAATTTACCTTGTGAATCATTTTAACCATTTAAGTGGAATGCATTGCAAATTAAGTATACTTCATAGCCAGGCATTAAGTACATAGCCTTAAGTAAAATTATGCATTTGCTTTAACTTTGTCTAAAATAGGATTTGGACAATGCCATAGGTAGTGGGTTTTCGTGGCCTTAGGTGATATGGATATGTTAGCTACAATTGGATTTGTTCTCTCCATCATTTTCAATTTTTATTCCCATCCACTTATAAACATCCTCATTACTTTTGCCAATGCTCCTGTTGTCATTTATCATTTAAACTTATCCTAATAAATCATAAATTAGGACATTAGAGGTGTAAACCAAAGTAATTAATTACTTTGAATTGTGACTTACCCCAGGCAACAACACCAAAAACTGAATGCATTTTTTGTTCACGCTATAATATCTCAATATTATTGTTGCAAATGGGTAAATGGTGGGTGAATTTTAAACCTTAGAACCTAACTATAAATTTATAAAAGTGTTTTATATAGTGGTTCATAAGGGTTGAGATCCATGAGGAAGTGAAATTGTTGGAGATATTATTTGATTCGTTCATGCAAAGTCAAACACATTGCCATTATTAAGACAAAGAAGATGATTGAAGGAGGCCATTTTTTTTCTTTTTTGAAGGAGGATGTGTATTTGAATTGTGAATTTCAATTTAAAGATAGGAATTGAAGCCAGGATCCATAGTACTAGTGATTGGGTGACTTTGGGACATTTACCACTATGAAATGAAGCTATCCTAAGACTAGGAAAATTATTTAAATAATTATTTCGAAAATTAGAAATTAATTATGTGCCAAATTATAATGAAAGAAGAATCTAAATATTAATCTATGCTGGGAACAAAATGAGAAATAAAACTATGAGGTGAATTATATCTTACAATGAAGAAATAAGAATAAGAGAGGCAAACTAAAAGGTTTGGAGTCAAATCCTTTTTCACCCAGCCCTATCTTTGGGTTGGTGATGTCGAAGTAAATTGACGAAGAAGCCGATGTCGTAGTGGACGAGGTGGAGTTGTGGGATTCAACAACGAAACTTGGAAGCGACAATGGAGGCAGAGCTACACAATAAGCATTCGACTAAGGGGGAGGAAAACTTGTCATGAGAATTGGATGCCCCATGAGTAGGATCTTGGTTCTATTTATAGATGGAGAATGAAGCATTAAAGGATATAATCATGGCATGAGAATGAAAATAAGGGAATAAATATGAGATTTTAATTTAAATAAATAAGGATGAATCATCAAAATTAATGACATTGATAGAGATCTTATGGGTATGGGTTTGGAAAATTAAAGCCATTTAATTGTGATTGCATGGTTGGATGGCAAGATTGGTGGGGGAATTATTCCATGTGTGTAGGGCAGTGTTAAAGTTGTGATAATTTGGATCTCAAGAAAATATGTTGGGAATTGATGGTAATAGGATTTTAATCGATGTAATGGGGATTTACTAGGTGAATGGTTTTAACCATTTACGTTAAATGAATTGCAAATTAAGTGCATAATGGGATTTCAGTGAGTGTAATGGGGATTTACCATGTGAATGGTTTTAACCATTTAAGTGAAATGCATTGCAAAACTAAGTGCACTTCATAGCCATGGCATTAAGTACGTAGCCTTTGGAAAAATTATGCATTTGTTTTGACTTTGTCTATAATAGGATTTGGACAATGCCATAGGTAATGGGTTGTCGTGTGCTTAGGTGATATGAATATGTTAGCTACAGTTAGGTTTGTTCTCTCCATCATTTTCAATTTTTATTCCCATCCAACTTTAAACCTCTTCATTACCTTTAGCAATCTCCCGTTGAATTTGTTTGATCGTTTAAACTTATCCTAATAGGTCGTAAAGTAAGACATTAAAGGTGTAAATTAAAGTTATTAAGTACTTTGGATTGTGACTTATTAGTGATCCATAACACCATTGACGACATCATCATCGTTGTTCAAAGGGTTTAAGGAAGGTAACTAAACAAACTGATGAGAAATCTCAAACTCTAATTATATCCGCTTCGCTCTTGTGATATTTATTTGATCACTGCCATCTCTTGTCTATCCCTGCAATGTTTTATAACTTCATCTCATCTTCAAGTTGAAATCAAAACATACCACCTGTTAAAGTTTTAACATTAGAAAAACACATTAATTTTATAAGAATGATAAGTTTAGTAATGTGTAAATCTCACTCTAAAGTAGCTCGCCATGGTGTCCTATGCATCTCCATGTTATGTGATGATATCACATGACATAATTATCAATCACCATGGATCTATCAGCATCTAGTGTGACAATTTGTTAAAGCCAGTGTCTTCTTAGTTCTTACATTCCATCCACCTATGTATAGTGCATGGTGCTCTCTTTGTCATGCCTTGCTAACCTTCTAATGGGTCGAAAACTAAGTTAACAGGTGTGAAGGCACTAAACTCCCAAACACTAGGAATGGTTAGGGTTACTTGTAGTCTATTTTTTTTTGTTATTAAGCCTAAATTGCTTAATTAACCTTAATGAGAGCATAACACATGGCACAAATTTTAAAAGTAGCAAGAAGAGAAAATAACAAAAATGCAAGGCCAGTGGTAAAGAAAAATAGTATATACCAACTAGGTACCATCATAGGCCACAGTCATCAATTTATAATATCTAGGAGCCACAAGTGTTTAATTTACACCATTTCATCTAAAGTGGGTCTTGGTCGTAGATATTTACAATAACTACAAAAGGGGGCAAATGGCAAGGAAAACAAAAGAGTCTTTCCATACTATAGTTAATGAACACAAAGATCCTCCTTGGGCATGAAGCCCACAAAATAGATGGCTCACTCTAGAAGACAAGTTGCGTTGATGAAGTTAACGATAAGAAGATGCAAGGGTTCAGTAGGTGGGTTTGTCCACATCCTTGGTCATCGTGCCTCTGCCATCTTCATCTTCATCTACAAGCATCACAGAGTCTGGTAAAAATGCTTATCTGCCCACAGGAGAAACTGGCGTTGCTCTCAGGAAATCTGGAAATCATTACACCATAGCATTGGGTCTTGAAAGTAGGCCACAATTACAGGAGGAGAAAATGGTCAATAGGGACAAAACTATGTGTACCAATAAAAAGAAAACAAGTAGTGTACAATTGTCTACACTATAGGCTGACAACTCGCTACATTGCCATTCCAGTAGTTGTCCCAAGATTTGTTATGATTATTAAATCCTCTCACTCACCTCAATGGTCAGATTTTGGGGATTAACCCTCTCTAGAAGAGGTGATGGAGACGTATCCTCCTCTTGAATCACAACTTGGTAGTCTCTCTTTGATCAACAGAGGGACTAACAACACTAGTGATCCTCAAGTGAGGCACACACATCCTTATAGTACGAGAGTGTTGCTAACATCAATTAGGAGAGTTGGGCCTCTTGGGAGCTACCTGGGCCAATGACTAAAGAATGTGAAGAGCAAGCTCAATTCAAGTCCATCGAGGTCCGATCATCGATCATTCAGATCGTTGGTGGTGGGGTTGGCCAAAATTATTAGATCACACCAATGTTCCTATTAAGAGCAAGTACTTTGGGTGTGCCCTCTTAATTTGTCACCGGATGAGATCTTAGCCAAACTCCCCTGTAGTACCTCAACATCATCTGCACTTGCGAGCACCTATTTGTGAGTATATGCACATCGAGTTGGATCCAAGTACCTTCATGTACCTGTTGAGACGTGGAAATGATGATTTTAAAATACTTGTGTCATAGTACAGTGTGAAAATACGTCGACAAACAAATATAACGAGATTGGTAAGTCCCGGTCGAACTCAGGGAGGCAAAAAATGACTTGATTTAATACTAATCTAATCTAACTAGAACTAAAACACTAAGATAGATATATGATATTAAGCAAATCAACTCCATTCAGATAATAGTCAGGTAAGTTTCCATCTAGTTGAATGCTTGACATGAAAAATAACTAAAACTAAAGTAGAACAACTAGAATAAAAGCTACGAGAACTAGAACTACTAGAAGAATAAAAAAACAACTATCTATTCTACTAGAGCAAGGGCACCAAAGGTGGTCCTTGGTGGCCTTTGGAGAGGTGTGGAGTAGCAGCAGCAGTGAACCAAGGGTGGCCTTGGTGGACGTCTCGAAGGAGGAGGGCTCTTTGCAGCAATAAGGAATGGGAGAAGCACAGATGAGGAGAAGCCTTCAAATGGGGGGTCTGGGGTCCTTTTTATAACCAAAGTGAGGGGCAAAATGGGTATTTTAGAGCCTCCAAACCGTGCAACCAATTTGGAGCAGCAAGAGCTGTCGATCTAGCGATCAACGACTCAGATCGAGTAAAAAGCGCACCTCTATGCACCTCCATCACGTGCTTAACGCGCGAACGCATGAGATCACGCCACATGGTGCTTGTAGAGTCGCCTGTTCCACCGCTCTCCTCATGTGCGCATGCGCTTTCAATCTCAGCCATTCGATCGCGAAGATCAACGGTTGAGATTACACACCGCACCACCTTTTAAAACCACGTGCAACG
Source organism: Thalassia testudinum (assembly GCA_037157565.1). Classification (NCBI taxonomy): domain Eukaryota; kingdom Viridiplantae; phylum Streptophyta; class Magnoliopsida; order Alismatales; family Hydrocharitaceae; genus Thalassia; species Thalassia testudinum. The sequence continues at coordinate 15,990,463 of JAZHRO010000062.1, read as the reverse complement.
GCGTGTCCATCCGAGCATTCATCCACACATTGTTGCACCTGATTCGAGGCACGATCGCACGCCACGCGTTCCGCGCAGTGCCGCTCGATCGAGATTGCATGGCTGAATTTTAGCCGCACTCACCATCGCCTTTGATTTCCGCTCACTATGCTTTGAACGCTCGCCGCCCACTCATCTTCAAGCACGCTAACCAACGTGCTACGCATGGGGATGGTTGTGCTTTTGATTTTCACGTGCGCCACCCTCAGCTATTGGATGACGATCCAACGGCCCACAAAGCGACTTCAAAGGATGTAGCGGTCCGGTGAGAGCTGTTGGGATGGTGCCACATGACCGTTCATTTTCTTGCTTTTGTAGATGGTTCTACAGGGTTCCGATTGAGGCAATCTCATGTTGTTGGATTGCGATCGTTAATCCATATCCATTTGTGCAGTCGGATTTGGCATCTGAGGTTCGGATTTGCGCCACCTTGCCCTTTAGCCTTTGATCTTTCATGGACTACATATGATGTTACGAAAGTCCGATCAAAACGATTTCGCAAGCATTGGACTCTAATCTTAGTCCTAAGCAGATCCGTATGGTCGAATTTATCATCTACAGCCTCAAATCATCTGCAATAATTATTACCTCTCAATTAGAACATAAAATAACATTATTATTTATAAAGCTAACAAATCAATTACGATGCAAAATATGCTGCTTATGCATGAATTATTCCTAAGTTAAGCTAGGATCTAACTTAATTTAGGTAGATTAGGTCCTATGATTGTTGCACAATCAGTACCTTAATTTCTATGACAGCTCATAGCTCGTCACTGCAACTAGAAATTCCTCAGTTTCCAAAGTTGACCACCGATAACTGCTAGCTACCTTGATTCCTCGGGTTCTCAACCCGTAACGGTGAACCCTCAGTTCACAAGGTTGAGGTGTACAACCTTACGGATCCACCTATCATGACCTAATGATTATTTTTGTTCCATTTCTTATCTAACATTGGGATCATCCAATCCGATAGATCTATTAGAGCTCTTAGGATTTCACAAAAAGCCCTAGGATCCAACAATCCATCTTTAGATCCTTGGCAAAGTTAGATATGTCATTAATTCTGATTTTGACTAAGAAATTAGCCAGTTTGAATTCCATTTTAGTCCTCTTGGATAGTTTCTGATTCAATCAAGACAATATAAACATTATCAGATGTCCAATAATGAGAAATAAGTAATTTGGCTTTTTGGTTAGATGTTGCCTAGAAGGGTGTTGGGAGGTCCAAATTTTATCTCAATTCTTAGACGTCCAACAACATACCTCAGGCTAGCTCCTCTTCCCATTTCGAACTTGTCAAGAAGCAACCTAAGGAGAAGAAATCAAATGGAAAAGAACCAATCATTGAAATCCCTGACATCCCTTTACCCTTCCTTGGAGCCTTAATTTGAGAACCTAAAGGAAAGACAAAGGGTATAAAAACCAATGAGGATTTGAAGGAAATTTTTAAAAATGTTCATATTAAGGTTCCCCTCCTCGATGCTATTGATCACATTCCTACTGTTCCAAGTTCTTTAGGGACTATTGTACACCCAGGTGACAGTCTAGAACGACCAACAACACCAATAAGATGGTATTATCCAAAGAAGCTTGTGCGGTCATTTTTAGTGACCTACCAACAAAATAGAATGACCCGGGAGATCCACTCATTTCCTACTGGCTACATGATGCTCCTTTTGACTGGGCCATACATGACTTGGGTTCATCCATTAATTTAGCCCCCATTGCCATTTATGATGATTTCCTATTTGGGGAGCTAAAGTGCACTTCAGTCACTATCCAGTTGGTTGACATATTAGTCAAAGTGCCTTGAGGTGTGGTGGAGAATGTTATTGTTAATGTCCATGGGTTCTATTTCCCAATGGAGTTTTTCATTCTGGATATGGATATTCCTCCTAGTCTCCTCTATGCACCTATTATTTTAGGTCACCCATTTTTGGCGACTGCCTAGGCCAACATCGATTGTGCATCCGTGTGTATGGAGATCGCTCTTGGGAATGAGAAGCTCAAATTGGATACTTTTAGGAAAACTAAGAACCCACATTGTAATCAAGTCCAGGAGGACTCAGATGATGATGACTCTAATTTTGTGCTAACATCGAGCTTTCTTGTTGTGAGTCAACTGCTCACACTTCCTCTATAGGGCTCACTGATCTGGTTATCCTAGAAGAGGCAGCTGAAGTTCTTGACTTTCCACATGGAACAACTACTGCTGATACATTTCACATCTCACCACTTCCTAACTTTGATTGCTTGGGGTGCTCCTCTAATTCTGACACCCCATAGTTTGTATACTCTAATGACTGTAATGTACTTCATATTTCTAACCTACCCTTGCTGGTGCAGTATGGTGTGGTTGCTACAAACGGTTTCGGTCTTCCTGAGAGACAAGCGGATGGGATCTCTGATCCATGTCTGTTGTCAATGGCAATACGAAACAATAAGGTAGATAGTACGAGCTTAGCTTTTGCCGCTTTCGTGAAAGAGGACCAGGGATACCCGATTAGACACTTGGGCACCGACCTTCGATCACGCTCATCCTCATTCGAACCCAATGATCGTAAGGGTGTAGGATCTGAACTCTACTCTCTCGTTGACGCAACCACGGCCGACCTCCTTATAGATGCGAGATCATTTGATATGTTTGCACTTCATGATCATCAGATATACCTGATTAATTCTGACACTTTGGTGGAGTCCACTGATTTACACAAGGTGATTAATGGGCCACATAAATTTGATTTTGAAAAATATGGAGTGGAAGTGCCCAAAGACCCCATGACAAGCTTAGAAAATGATAAATGCATTGAGGATATGAACTTTCATGGATACCATATATACATGGGGTAAAATTTGAATTGTCCCAAAATCCTATTTCAGTTGAGGAAGAAGATTGGGATAAAGAATCTAATTTTAATCTTGAGGAAAATGTGATTGAATCCCAAATTTTGAAAAACCTCATCTCTAAATTTCATGAAAACTTGAGAGATCTTGAAGCTTTGTTGGATTTGGGGTCTGACGAACTTGCACCTTCTACCTTCACATCTTCAGTTACGAATTCTGACATTGAAAACATGATGGAAGCCACTGAATTACAAATGAAAGAATTTGAGGCTCTATTGGATTTAGATTTCGATCTTATACCCCTTGGGGAAATGATTTTGATGAATAACGAATTTTCACCCATTATCTTTAAGGATTTATATCACGAAATTGAACATGAATTAGGTAATTCTTGTGAGATTTTTTATCATCCAAGGGGAGGACTTCATCATTCTGATTCAAGCATCCAACAAGATTTGGGTGAATCAAAAATAACTTAGGAAGAAAAGATTGAGATGAACCATTAGATTTCACTAGACACATCGACTCTACACCTAAATCCATCCACACCCAAATCAACTAACAAAGTGCACTATGCCATTTTAGACTACACCATTCGGATCCCTCCTTTTAGTCCACATCACTTCCAGGACCCATATGATATATTTTCCACTCATCACTCCTTGTGCACCTCATCTGCCTTATCTCTACACCATCTTTCAGGGTTGCCATTATCTCCTTTCCACTCTGGCACTTGCATTTATTTGTCTTTCTTTTGCAGCACTTGGCTGCAGATAGTTCCAAGCCCTCTGTTATTATTTTCCTGACTCTTTGGGCTTGGAATTCATGGACAGCTGGTTCGCATTTGCGGCCCACTGCTAGTGAATGAAATTAAACTTCTCATCATTCTAATCGCCATTCTAAACACTATTCTGACATAGCTTTTTTGAATTTTCACTTAGTTGGAGGCATAAAACTTAGCAGTTATAAATTTTTAAAAGACTATCTTTGTACATAGTACATTTTCATTATATGCTCTACATTTATAGGTATTGGATATTCTGAATGCAAAAACTCAGATGCAATCCAGGTGATCTTTGCCCCTATTGGTGAGGTGTGACTCATCGTAGCTAAAATGCCTAAGTTAAGCTAGAAACTAGGTTAAACACTATCTAATTAACACAATAAATGAGTTAAGTGTAGGAATTAACGAGAATGACCTAAAACACTCAATTTGTGTTAAAAATGCATAATTAGGTCAAATAATGAGATATTCTATACATAAATACAAATTGATGATCCAAATGTTAATTGAACACATATCTAAGCTTAAAAGTTAATCAAGGGTCAAATAATGTTCTAATGTGTTCAATTAAGTTCCAATAAAAATATCATAGCATTTGGACATTATTAGGGCCTTGAAACCATCACATTACATTTAGGTCCTTATTCATTCACATTCTATTCACTTAAAAAGTCGTAGGGACATACTTGCAAGGTCTCAGGGATTGATATGTTATAGTTCTTATCACTTAGGGGTTCTTTATCACTTTTCCTACCGTTTCACATTTAAGGGCCTTGATGTAATTGCACCAAAAGACCTGAGCGCCTCTCTTTAGTTGTTCGTCCACGACGAGACTCAACTTACAGTTGTCGTCTATTCTTGGTTCCACCAGATCAATGGTTGATTCTTCTCCAATCATCACGCACATTGGCATGTACCATCGTGAGCACCCTCAGATCTAATCCAACGATGGAAGTTTCTTTTGTTTCTTTTGACGCACCTATCCTCCTCTCATCCACCGTTGGTACCTAAACCGACTAATCCGACTTTGCGGTGCCCACAATCACTCCCTCACCTATATAAGTAGCTTACTAGCAAGCCTTAGGTCCTTTATCAATTCCCTCCACCCTGAGTTGATCGTCGTCCACATCTCCAGCTCTCCTTCCTCCTTCATCAGCCATTCATGGCAAAAGCGAACTCTCTTCCCCATCTTCGTCACCACAGCCACCAGCTATAGATCCAGAGACCTTTTTCCTTAGTTGGAGATTCTCTCATCTCCCTTCGTCGCTGTAGTGACCAGCTGCAGCCCAGAAATCCCATTCCTCTATTAGCTAGATTTACCTGCTTTCCTAGTATAGTTTACTGCTTTCTAGATTAGATCTACTGCTTTCTAGATTAGTTAGGTTTAGATTAGTTATCCAATTCACTGATTGTTAGTTTAGATTAGGAGTAGAGTAAATTAGACCCGATCCACCTTCTCCTATCAATTCAGATTAGAGAGGAGTTTTTCATGCATTCATATCAATTCATTATTCTTCCTTATCGCCTTACGTTTCCATTTTCTCTATTTTCCATGCAATTTGATTCATACTCCACCCCATCCACTCGAGCATGTCTAGATCCGAAGTTTTCCAACTTCTAGATCTAGATAGTGCTCAAATCCACCTAGGGTTCTTCTCATTCACTTCATAAGTTCACAAGGACCCTCGATTCTGATTTGATTGTATTGATTCACTCGATTCTTTCATATTTGGATTTCATGTCCAATCGCAAGATTTGGAGTCAATTTGGGTTTAAACAGAATTAATCAAGCGATTCAAGTTTTTATTCACTTAATTGGGTGCAATGCGATGAATCTGAGGTGTTTTGATTTGGTTTTTATTTTTAGATGAGCATAAGCTCAATTTGATTGCATTTTGGGTAGTTGTTTTGATTTGAGGCAAAATAATGACCCAATGGATTTTTATAGGATCATTAGATCACCTTGCACAGCATGCTAGATGATTAGGTGATTAGATCATCTGAGAAATCCAAAGTAACAGCCCACTCAAGGCAACATTGTTTCTAAACTCAAAATAAGTTCAATCTAGAGATTTATGGATGTTGGATGTTTAAAGGGTTTTAAATGACTTCCATATCTTGTCTGAGAGGTTTGCACAAGCTGAGAATTAGGTCTTCAATGATTAAATCTTATTTGATTTGGATTTGATCAAATTATTTTCTTTTGATTTGGAGGTCTTGCATTGGACTGATTTTCGAGGGATTTATGGATTAGATGGATTTCCTAAGATGAGCATCATCTAGATCTTGTTTTTCCAGATCTAAAGGGGTATAGAATTGTCTCATATCAGATTTGAGAAGGTCTGATCATAGCCGTCTGATTTGCTCTTTAGCATAAGCTACAGCAACACTCAGTTGCTGAACATCATTGCAGCAATATCAGTAGATGTTGATTGAAGCAATAGCAGCAACATTAGCTACTAGATTGAGCAGCAACACAGCTACAGTCACTAGATTGGCTAGTTTTGTGAGAGTTTGAGCTGATTATGAGGTTTGAATGAGCTGCAGGTGTATTATATGGTTAAAACTGCATATGCAAGCATTCATGTTGGTGCTAGAGCACCACGATCATTTATTTTGATGATAGCAAAACACGTGTCGTTTAACATTTGCACTTGAAGTCTTAGATTTCAGACAAATTGCAAATGGAGACGTGATTAGACGGAGTTCGAGCTCGCATCCAGGACGGATTGGAGGAGCTTGATGGAGAACAGAAGAGATTCACGAGGAGCGATATATTGAAGGAAGGAGATGAAGAATAAGACAGATTTCCTTCTCGTGTACTCTTTGTATTTTTCATTTCTTTTGTTTCTCTTTATTTTTGTTACTTAGATTCATGTTAAAGAGCCTCAAAGTACCCTAACAGTAGTCCTAGGAACACCGGCACAACCCTAGGATACTTAGATTTTCTATAGAAAACTTAGAAAACCAATATAGGGTTCAAACAGCTGTTCCAGACGTCTAATTCCAAAATCAGACGTCTGATAATGTGTTTTAAGACGTCTGACTGTTGATTCAGACGTCTGATAACATTTAGGCTGGACTTATTAGCTCTATCTAATGAAATCAGACGTCCAGACCTTAGTCCAGACATCTTAGAAGACGTCTGATGACTTTGCCAAACGTCCAATTAGTGGACCGTTGGCTGGCTTAACAAACACTCAAGAAGATGACTGTTAGAGCCTTATCAGACGTCCTTAAGCCTTTCCAGACGTCTGATAGATGACTGTTTTGCCTCGGCTAACCCAAAATCTCTTCTCAGAGATTTTCTAGCCGTTGCACTCTCTTGGAAATCCATTCCCACGAAAAAGTAGGTTTTCAGACGTCCAGACATAGTGCCAGACGTCCTGTATGTCGTCTGATGGACTTGCACTAGAACCCTATTTAGATTTGATTCAAGTCAGGAAGAAACCCACCGAAAATCAGACGTCTGACCTTATTTTCAGACGTCTTAAAGTGATCTTCCAGATGTCTGATGCTAGGATTAGACGTCTGATAAGTCTGTCAGTGCAATCATTGTTCCTGATTTCGGCCTGATTCTCTTGGGCTTTGCACCCAACGGCTATGGAAGCTTTCCAAAGCCTTCCAAAGCCTTCCTAAGGCCTCTATAAATAGAGAGGAACCTCTTGCACTCAAAGACACACCAATACACACCTAGATACACCTAGACACACCAAGAACAAATATTTCCACTCTTTTGTGTCCTAGAAAAGCTCTTGCTCTCCAAGCTCAAGTTCTACATCTTGAGGGCATCAAGACTTTGCGCACCCGCTCTCCCGTCGTAGTTCACGAGAGCGACGTTGCGCCATCGCGTGGCTCATGCACCTGCGTCATCGATCCGACGTACTCCTTGCAAAGGGGAGTTTCCTAATTCTTATAGAAGCTAGGTTTAAATTACTTTGTTGGCTCTATAGGATTGTTGTCATTTATCTTTGTTATTTGGTTGGGTCTTCGCTTTGCGAATTCCCGTCTCCTTCGTGGGACAAAATCCTTCTTGTGAAGAGAAGGGGTTGAGGAACGCTACCCTCGCACTTGTGGTGTGGTTGTAATTGAGGTTGAATTACCCTCGTTTAAAGTGATTTGTTTAGTGGATTTGATCAACTTGGTTGATCGAAAAATCCTAACTCGAGAGGGTTAGGTGGTGGTTTTCACCCGGTTTGGGTTTCCACCTAAAAATAATTGTGTAACTTGTGTGATTAATTTTTGTAAGATTGTTTATATTATATTTCCGCAATTTATTACGTCACCCCTCCTAGTAGGGCGAATTCTACAATTCATGTATTGTTATGGATCCAATTTAGATTGAGAATGAACTTGTAGATTCAGTTACATTTCACCGTCAATTCATTCATTACCTAACTATCTATTTGAGATTTTTGATGAAATTAAATGCAATCTTACTTAAACGTTCATACACCCTTCTTATGATGTGCTGAATGTGTTCAAGTGTTTAAAGTGATGTTTTAGCCATCAAAATTGATTTTGAGGCCTTAGGGTCTTTGATTACAACTCATCTTAGGCCTCATTTGTGCCAACTAGTAAATAAATAAAAAATTATAAAAAAATAAAATAAAGGTGTCTTGAGTAGGATTAGGCATTTTCTTTAGGTGTATGCAAAGTTTTAAAGTATTATGAACCTTTTAACTGGTAGAATATACCAGTAGATGGTTTAGTCTACTCTAGAATTGAATAAAAGAACTTAATTTGAAAAACACAAAAAGAAACCTCTTCTCTCTCAACTCACCTTCTCTTTCTCTTCTCTTAACTCCATAAAACATAAAATACCATAAAAACTTGAAAAAGTTCAAAAATCCCTAAAAATACCATGTATATAGTATTTATACTTGTAAATATCAATTAAATAATAAGCTAAATGTAAATAATAAAATATATGTATATGATTTACATAACTAACTTATATATGTATGATATATATTTAAGTAAATATTTATGTTGAGTTAGCATACAAATAACTTAATCATATAATTATCTATTAATACATAATAGATTATATGTACATATATCTATATAATTATAAATAAATATGTAAACTTGTACAATTCTATCTACAACTATATATATGTATTTAAGTAATTATTATATACTGTATTATACTTGTATATTTATTTATTTATGTATTTATTGTATGTAATTAAGTTATTAAGTTAAATAGCTAAGTTATTAAGTTAAAATAAAATAAATTATTAAATTAAGTTATTATTGAAGTAAGTTATGTTGTATATTTGTATATATAATTTTAAGTATTTTAAACATATTTATAACATATTTCAACTATACAGTAGTAATTACTCTATATATTAGTATATACATATGTAAAACATGTACATAAATGTATATAAATTAAAATAAATAACTAAAAATAAATTAAAATTTGTGATAGATACTTTATAATGTATATTAACTAAATTATAGTCCAATTGAGTCATTAACTTATTAATTTGAACTTTAATTAAGGAATTAATCTTTAAATTAACATGTATAATTCATTAACTTTAAGCAATTTTTAAATATAATTAAATAACTAATTATTATAAATTAACTACATAATTATGTAGCTCTATGTAAGGACTTTCCAATCATGCATTTTGTTTGGAGAAATAACTGTAATAAGGCTTATAAATCAAGGCACAAAAATGCCTCGACAGGATATGTTTCGATGTGGAATTCACCCCTGATTTGAGTGGCACATAGTGCCACATCGTATGGCAATAGCTCTGGTTGGCCACATATAATGAATTGCGTGCGTTGTTAAGCATGCTGAAATGAGTAAATGAATGAGCATCAAGTACCCACTTGAGCATGATTTGGGCACGTGCATGCGCACGCCTATGGTCTTGCATGCGTGAGCACCTGTAGGCGCATGTGTGGGCTTGAATGGGTCTAAATTGGACAAAATACACCTAATAATAAATTAGGGCCCGATATCGTAGTGGTTAGATTCGACCCTTAGATGGGCTTTTGATCCTGCTAAAAATCAGGCCTACTAATCCAAAATGTTTACTAAGTGGTGGTTAAGTGTGTATGTTAGTGTGTACAGAGGTGTTGTGTGTAATGGCTAAGTGTTAGTGTGTGTTGAGTCTGTGAGTTATATGTGTGTGTATTAGTATATATAATGTATGGTTAGTATATACGTATATAAAGTACAAATATTGTATACATACTACTTTTGCCTTAGTGTACCTATGTTTTGTAAGGTCTTTAGTAACGTTTATAACTGTCACTATATGTACATTATATGTTAGTATAGGTACATATATATGTTAGTAAAGCATTGATGGGAATACCATCATGAGCCCTAACTAGCTCATTTGATCGAGAAAAAAGAACAAAAGCTCCTACATAACCAACTAGAGGTCTTAACTTAATGAATAACCATTCTGAAAAAAAAAAAAGAAATAAGGGATAAAACTGCAATTTTACCATTACAGTACAACAACGAGTCTTCTCATGGGCTAAACACAGGTCAAATGGTCTTAACAAGATAAAAAGTGGGTTAGTTCAAACAGAAAAGGGTCCATGTGAATTCTAGGAATTAAATGACTTCTTATAACCTTAAAATAGACCCACTTGATTTAACAAGGTTATGGTCAAGATAAAATTCACCTAAATCCTCTAAAAATCATGGAAAAATATTATCTATGGTTTAGAACCTTCAATTTATCCCTTAGAACCTATTTTGACCTAAAGTGGGGTCTCAGACAAATATTTACCCTAAATTGGGTTTTTGCGTAAATTTCCAAGTCAAACGTAGTCAAACCCAAAATCCAACTTCACCATTGGATTCCTTAGGTTCAAATTAAGTTTGTACCAAAATTTGGACCTAAGGGGAATTCATCTTAACCAACTTTGCAAATAAGTCTAACCCAATTACATTTCTACCCCTATCTTTTGAAAACCTTTGCAGAAACCCCCCTAGCCTTGTCTTCATTCTTTGCAATTAGGTCCCTCCACCATTATAGCGGAGGGAATCCTACTCCAACGAGATTTCGAGGGCAAGATCTCTTTGATTTCTCAGAGAATCCCCTTCAAAATTGAAAGGGAGATTTTCTGAGAAATCTCCTCCAGTTTGAACACAATTTGAGGCTCTATTTGGTACCCAATCTCTCATGCGAATGAATGAGAGATTCAGGTCATTACAAGTTTCCATCTCCGGCGAGCTTGCCGTGCTTGAAAGCTTGGCTTCGAAGCACAAATCCTTCCTCCAGGACCTATACAAGCAAGACCCAAGTCACCCTGCATCTCCCACGCTTGAAATCGGCCGGAGAATCCCTCAAATTCGTCTCTTCCTTCTCCGTCCAGTGGCTCAACAAGCTTCAGCAACCTCCCTCTCTCTCCCTCGTCGCCTAGCCACAATACCAGTGGCTGGGTTTTCTTCCTCCTGTTCATCCGCGTCGCGCAGCACCTGCCAACGCCACTGCAGCCCCTTCATCGTCGCCGTCCTCCCCCCATTGAGCTCTTCGTCTTCGGCGACAGCAATATGAGTCGGCCGCCATCTCTACCTCCCCCTTCATCTCTCTATGCCCAGCTAAGTCCTCTCTCCTTTCTACTCCTTTTTCCCACATTTATCTCTCAAAAGCACCCCTCGACGCACTCCATCACCATCACCCCTTCCAACTCCAGCTAGACCTCCAGTGAGGTGTCCCCGTCGCTTTGCACCTTCATCCACCTCGCCAACCATCCCATAAGCTCTGCAACACTTCACTTAACATAAACCTTGACTTCACTCACTGCGCCACACCCCAAAACACCCCCCCAACACACCCATTCTCACGCACACAGGGTGCCCTAGCCACACACACCTCGACAGCCCCACGCCACGCCGACCCCCGCAACACATTCGCCGTGTCTCGGCAAAGCCTCCTGAACTTTCTAACGAAGTTGTGAGGCCATTTTCATGTTAACAGGTATAGGAGGTTCACCGCCATTAACACAAGCGAGGAGCTTACTTGCGAGCTCCCTCCAGGTCTCCCCGCTCTAGGTTCATAGCCCCAGGTTGCGCGGAATACTTCCACGCACAGCTCCAAGTAAGCAATTGGCAGCCATGCACAAGAGAGGTGGGAAGATAGTCCCACCTCGGAAATTCTGGAAGCGCCGTAGCTGGATAAGTTGCAAAACTGCATAGGGCTTATCGCCTCCTGACCACGGGGTGAGGTCCCACTCACCTTCACCTGCCTCGTCCGTGACCCGACTTCCGCAGACCTGTCGTGACCCATATACTTGACCCTGCACTCCTCGCCCACCATCGCATGCCAGTGGGCCTGGTCCCGGGCACGTACCCGATCTGATTACCCGAGAAAGCGGCTCTGGGAGAGCGAACCTAAGAGAGAAAGAGGAGAAGAGAGCGTGCACGGGTAGGGGTAGGTTTTGCTCTGCCGGGCTGAAAGGAGAAAAAGAAGAAGCCAAGGAAGAAAAAGGCAGAGGCCAGAGAAAGCTAAGGAAGGAGAAGGCAAGGCTGAAGAGGAAGAAGCTGAAGTCAAAGAGGCTGAAGAGCTAAAGGAGATAGAGAAAGAAAGAGAAGGAAGGACTAAAGGCAGAAGAAAGGAAGGAGTTGCCAGAAGAAAAGAAAGAAAGAAAAAGAAAGAGAAGAAGCTAAAGGCAAAGAAAGGCTAAGGCACAGGCACGAGAATAGAAGAAACGAAAGAAAGAAAAAGAAGGAAGAAAGCAGCTGCAAGAGAAGAACAGAGAAGAGATCAGAATAGAAAAGAGAAGAAATAAAGCACTGTAGCACCCATAGTTTAAGACGTCTGATTCATAAATCAGACATCCAATTTTTGTGCTTGTTTACATTGATTTCTTTAATCTTGTGTGTCTTCATCATTGCACTATAACTCTGGTTTTTATTGCATATTATATTCAATTTCTCAAAGTTGTGCTCTTGATTTCTAAACCCTAATTTGCTCCCTGTGTTCGACCTCGAACTTAAAACTTCGAGTAATAAACTCTATTTATTTTCAAAGTGATTTCAACTATATTACAAAACATTATTTTAAAACCTGATTTCGCTTTGACAAACAAGCATATTTTAGTATATACTTATAGTATTTTTGTGCCTATCCTTTGGTATTAATTAGTATAAACTATATAACTAACATAAAATAGTTTTAATTGATTTTTCATGTCTTTATTTTTGTATATATGTTTGAAGCATCAGCATTAGTTAATTCTTTTGTACATAATTAACCTGATTCTTTTATTCTTTGATTCATTGATTTATTTGTAAATATACTTGGCATTTTTGGAATAAAAGAGTATTTTTGAATAATAGAGAGTGATGTATATCAACAACTGTCTCTCAGTAAATGACCTACAATAAATTAATAAAAATTATGTAAATAAATAAAATGACTGAACATCTGTTTGGATTATGATTATATACTACAACACTAATAACAATAGCGACTAATTAACATGCGGTCCAACAGAGTCGTCACCTATCTTTCCTTTATGTTTATTTTCATGCATGAGGACATGCAAGAACTTGGCATAGAGGAGGGGCAATACATTTGCCGAATAATTTTTGCCAATACCTAAGATTTTAGCATAAGATCTTTGCATTTGCATTCATGATTGCATGTGTTTTCCTATGTGTTTTTTGAATAAAGATATTTTATATGAAAAAAAGAAGATAAAAAAGAGTATAAAAAAAGTGAAAAATTTTGTAAAGAAAAATGTTTTGAGTTGTTTTTGGAATTTAAGCTATAAAGAGATCAAGAATTCTCGATTTTGAGGATTTACCGACCTTAAGAAATGTAGAGCAAAGTCTTTCTGCCTAAACTCTTCAGGTCTTTATAGACTTAAATTCTCAAGGATTTACCTAAATTTGGATTTGTTTTCCCGAGTCTTTGAAGAGATTTGAAAAAGCTTAAAGTATTAAGTCAAAAGGGTGATGAGTGACTGACTTATCCTCTTATCCTTTAGTTTGGATAGTCTTTGAGTTCTAAGCATCTTCATTTGCACTATACATTGACTCGTCTCTTGGATGATTTTGTGGAGTCCTTAGTGGTTAATAAAGTTTAGTCTAAGGATCAAATGATCCTTATGGGTATGGCTAGCATGTTGCACTAGGTATGCTCCCCAGATGTAGGATGTCCAGAGCCCAGCCTGCATCCTTAGCTTTTGGGTCTTTGTTTAGGAGCGGTTCTTGAATGAATGAAGGAGAGCCACTCACCTAGAAAAAAGATTTGAAGAATATATATATATATATATATATATATATATATATATATATATATATATATTAAGCCTTTAAAAAATGAGGAGAAAAAAAAAGAGAAAGAAAACTCCCACCAAATAAATAAGTACCTCGCTACAAATGGGTGCCACTCCACCAAATAAAAACATCTTGCTATATATAGATGCTTCCCTTTTCCTTTTCATATAAAAACACCTCATTACACATGGGTGTTTGTACTATAAAAAAAACACGGAGAAAAAATTAGGAAAAAGAGACCTAGGGGTCCAGTCGAGGAGATATACACCTAGTGTGTTGACCTCAGGGTAGAAAAGTGGTGAGGAGAAAGCTACCAAATATTAGTAAGGCCAATCAAAAAATTGGATCTATAGAGCGAAGAGATATTCTAACCCTAATTGAATACTAGGAATCAACTTAGTTGCCCGTCTGACGTGTCACATCAAATCACACACAAGATGCTTGGTTCTCACATTTGATTCAAACCTTGGGTGAGTCGACTTAGTTAGAGAAATTTGCTCTTGAGACCCAAGTCTAATGGCTAATAAGATTCTTGATTTGATTTGGGTGGTCCATCTTTGAGTTGATACTCTTGAGTTGTTAAGTCTCTACCATTAAGGATTTGTAAGCAATTTCCTTTCGTTGGTGAAAAATCTTATCGAGATTTTTTATTTGGTCTGGCTTAATTCTTTGGCAATTTTAGGTTTCAAATAAATATGTATATATTTGAGAAAAAAAAGAAACAAACCCACTTTCTCATTTTTGCATTTTTTTCCACGTGTTTTTCGCATATAGGTTTTGCTAGGGACTAGCAAAGTTTAGACATACGGGTATGATTGCGCAGCAATCATAGATCTTAATTAACCTAAATAATGTTAGAAACCTAGCTACATTGTACATATTGCATTCATACTCTACATATCATGCATTGCATCATTTTATATTGTTGTACATAGAATATTGTGAGATTATCCTGTTATTTAATGCTTTTGTTGTTAATATTTGCATGTAATAACAAGAGTCAGATAGAATTAGAATGTGAAATATAGAGAAATAAAGAAGAATAAAGCGAGAAAAAAAGAAGAAAGAAGAAGCCTTATCCAGACAAGAGGAGAAAGGAGGATATCCCCATCCATACCTGCAAACTAGCCCTTCCTAAACCCTGAACCACCTTCACCTAGGATAACCTAGACCTAGACCCCAAAACATGGATAACACTATCCATGTTCCTAACCCACCTACCCTCAACCCAATTCCCACTCTAGAATCCTATCTAGGCTAAGAACACCCTCAATTGACTTAATTGGAGTCAACTAGGTCAACCACACTCCAATTAGGTCCACCTAGACCTAATTGGGCTAACCCACACTTGATTAGGTGTGGTTACACCTTATTGGACCAACCTAGACCTAATTTGGGTCATCACTACCAAATTAGGTACACCTAGAAGCTATTAGGCTCGCTTAGACCCAATTAGGTTCACATCTAGACCCACCTAGTTCAAATTGGACTCACACCCACCCAACCTAGGTCAACCTAACCCAATCCCACCAAATCCTACACAACATGACCCTACAAAATTAAAAAACACATACACACCCAACACACACGCACACGCACCCACTTAAAGTTTACGCACACCCCTTCCAAATTAGCCACCACCAAAGGTGGTGACTTCCAAGAATAGCCCCCTACAAAGATGGTGACACCCACCTTCAAAAATTGAGCCTTCCTACAAAAAAACCCTTTTTTAAGTGTCGCACATCAATCTCTAACTGTAACTTGAGACGCTTCTTCCTTCCTCTCCTTAGTGGTTGTCACACACCATAGTCCTCCCAACCCTAAGGCTGCCACCCTCCTCCTCTACCACCTTCCTCCTCCTCCAAGACTCCCTCCATGGATGACTAGCAAGGAGAAGCTTCTCCCAGGCTTCTTTAAGGGCAACAACAAGAAGGAGAAGAAAGGGGATGCAACACCCTCTTCTCCTCTCTTCATGTGGACGTGTGTCCTCTCTTCCCCATAGAGAGGATGCCCCTTCTCTTTCTTGTCCTCTTGGATAGCCACCAAGGTTCTTCATACCTTGGGTGGTGTAACGACCCGATTCCCGAGTCCCTACGAGACACGAGAACCGGACCGACTCGACTAATCCCAAGACCCAGTCGTCCAACGAGGAAGTAACCAAAAGACAGTAAAATAAACCACATTCAGCATGAATATAACTAAAAGTAAGAAAGTACAGCAGTAAGGAAAGAAACTACTACAGTAGGCACCACCACAACAGTAAAACAACATTTATCATATAACAAAACTGCAGGTAAAGAAGGTACAGCAGAAACAGAAACTACTCACTAGAACAGAAACAAAAAGGGGTACAAAGCTGTGGTAACTCTACTGGACCCTACTCGGCCCAGCTTCCTCTGCAGTCGCCGACCCTGGCTGCTCAACACCTGGTCCTGAAAAAGGTAACGAGTGTAACACGTCAGCAAAACGCTGAGTAGAGTGGCAAACTAACTAAAGGCAACAGTAGAGTGTACAGTAGCTGTTATGTTCTATTACTTCCTTTATTTACATCTTTCAATTTTTCTCACTATTTCATTTACTTCTCAGATCCTTTACTTGATCTCGAATGTCCTCGTGGGACGATCTTGATTGCAGTCTTTTCCAAAAGTAGAAGTAGCACGTGGTGCTCTCCTGGCCGGGAGAGTCCCCCGTGGTGATCCTACCCTCAGTCAACCACCCCAAGGTCACTGACAGACGTAACGGTGACTACGGCACGCGCGATAAACGCACAGGTAGCTAGCCCGCACTGGCACGCGGTCAGTCGTTTCCGTTAACGGGTGCGCCCAAAGCACAGCACGGAACCAGGGCAGAGCCCTCTCAGTAACAGGGGTCCAACCCCTCCACAGTAACCAAACCGGGGCCTTGCCCCTCCACAGTCCGCGCACCCTCGCCTGACTACCCTGGTTTGCCCTAGTGGGCCTAACAAGTCGGTGAAGGAGGCTAGCAGAACCCCGGGGCCCGTGGGGTAGCTAGTACTCTCCTAACACTACTAGCTCTCCTCGGTACTACGTACACGAGGGCCAACAAGTCGGTACAGAGCGGCCAAGCCTAACCCCGGGTCCCTGGGGCGGCTGGCCCCACTCTGCACTAAAACAGGTACAGGTACTTCCCTTGGTACTGCGTACCCAAGAGACAGTACAAACTACATCTCAGTTCCATTCCTCTTTCTTTCCAGGAGTTCCACTCCTAATTTCCCGTAGGGTTCCAGCTCTTTATTTCAGAACATCATATGTTTCACTTTCCAGATTCACGTTCTCAATTTCCATGATCTCAAACATGTTTCTTTGTTCATAACAGGCAGCTGTTAATTAATTTCACAGGCAGCTTATATATTCCTTTCCATTTCTCCAAGACTGCAGTAATATACATTCAACTAGTTTTTCCATCCTAGGATTCATGCCATATCCTAGGATCTATCATACAATCTAGTTTTCCGGCCCTAAGATTCATGCAACACCTAGGAGCTATCATTCCATATATTTCTCATTCCTAGGATTCATGCAATGCCCTAGGTTCTAGTTATGGTTCCATACTTTAACAGATTTTATTAATACTTAAAACCACTCTACCAGGTACAACGGGAGTAATGGGGGCGTGATCGGGAATCCCGCGCGCCTCCGCGACTCTCAAGACTGCAACCGAACGAGGTCCTATCACAAGGATCAAACACAAGGAGTGTCTCAAAACAGTGTATAGCTACTGTAGGCGAGTAGAGGAATTAATTCTGAAACGAACGCAACTCGAATCACGGAAAACGGAGCCCAAACGGGCCCTAAACGGGTCGAGAAAGACGATACTGTGCAAAATCAGACGTCTGGAACTCCCTCCAGACGTCTTAAACGGTGGATCAGAGAATTACCTGCTCAGCGTGGTTCCCCGAACGTCCAGAAGTCTGTGGGGACGTCTGCCTAGATCCAAGACGTCCGATGGTCACTCCGGACGTCTGGAGGTCACTCCCGCCGTCTGGTACAAATTCCAGACGTCTGATTCGCAAAGATGACGAATCAGAGGACCTGCGCACAGCCAACCCCCCTCCCTCAGTACGGTCAGTCGACAAAAAGAAGGAGAAAGCGGAATCTCACCTTTCAGACGTCTGTATGATATCACAGACGTCGACCTTGCCGTCTGGATATCAATCCAGACGTCTGATTCTGGAAATTTTTCCAGAATCAGAACCTTGCTCGGCCTCCGCTCGCGACGCCGCCCGCGTCGCACCTCGCGCGTCCGCTGCGCCGCCCGCAGCAGGTCCCTCTCCGCGACGCTCTGCGCCCCCTGCGCCCTCTGCCGGCCGGCCAAGCCGCTCCCGGCGAGCTCGCCCTCACGGCAGAGCCCCGCCCTCGCACGCCGCAGCTCCTCCGCGCCTACTGCGGCTGCCGCTGCGCCCTCGCGTCCGCTCGCTCTCGCGCACAGGCAGGAGAAGAAGGAGGAAGATGGTGGAGACGGGAGGGGAGGCGCGCCCCCCCTTTTTAACGCCGCGCGGAGAGGAGAGAGAGGCGGTCGCAGTCGCCTGCAGCCGCAGAGAAAGATGCAGGATCGCAGGTCTGCGCGCACAGGCGCGCAGACGAATATCCCGTGCGAGCATAACTGTTCTCCAGACGTCTGTAAACTATCCCGGACGTCTGGTCAGACGTCTGGGCCACCTCCCAGACGCCTTAAAAGACGTCTGGGGCACGTGCTCGTTACAATATAACAAACTCAAAGGAAGTTTCGTCCCCGAAACTTGCGCCAACTAGGGTGCGGGAAAAGGATGTCCAAATAACCATAACAAACTCAAAGAGGACCGAGGCCGGTCCGAAAAGACGTACCCGCGAAAAGCTCTGGGTACCGCTCCCGCATTGCCGCCTCAGGCTCCCAGGTAGCCTCCTCGTACCGCTGGCTCCTCCACAAAACCTTTACCAGGGGTACTTGCTTTCGTCTCAGCCTGCGGACTGCTCGGTCTAGGATCTGTACTGGCCGCTCGGGGTAGGTCAGGTCGTCGCTCACCTCGACGCTCTCGTGACTCAGTACGTGGCTGGGATCGGCTACGTACTTCCTGAGGTTGGACACGTGGAACACGTCGTGCACACCAGAAAGCTGCGGGGGAAGGGCAAGTCTGTAAGCAACGGGTCCAACCCGCTCCAGGACCTCAAAGGGCCCTACGAACCTCGGCGCGAGCTTCCCTCTCACCCCAAACCGCTGTAAGCCCTTCATGGGCGAAACACGAAGAAAGACGTGGTCCCCAACCTCGAACTGCACCTCTCTGCGTCTGCGATCTGCGTAGCTCTTCTGTCTGCTCCTGACAGTGCGGAGTCGTCTGTGGATCTGCTCAACTACCTCCTGACTCTGCCGGATCAACCTGGGGCCAACCTCCCACTTGGTCCCCACCTCAACCCAACTCAAGGGTGCCGTGCATTTCCGTCCGTACAGAGCCTCGTAGGGAGCCATGCCGATGCTCGAGTGATAACTGTTGTTGTATGCAAACTCCGCCAGGGGCAGGTGCTCCTCCCAAGAGCCCCTCCAGTCTAGTACACAGGCACGCAAAAGGTCCTCAAGTGTCTGTATCGTGCGTTCCGACTGTCCGTCCGTCTGGGGGTGGTAAGCCGTGCTAAACCTCAACCTCGTCCCCAAAGCCTGCTGAAACTCAGCCCAAAACTGGGACGTAAAGCGGGTATCCCGGTCGGATACAATCTCCCGCGGAACTCCGTGTAGTCGCACCACATCACGGATATACCTCTCTGCCAACTGTGCTGGTCCCAAAGTGACTCGGATCGGCAAGAATCGTGCCGTCTTCGTCAATCTATCCACTATTACCCAGACTGCGTCGTGTCCTCGCTGGGTAACAGGTAAGCCCACCACCAAGTCCATGGTGATGCTCTCCCACTTCCACTCTGGCACTGGAAGCGGCTGAAGCGGCCCTGCAGGCCTCTGATGCTCGGCTTTCACCTGCTGGCACACTAAGCACTGCTGCACGAACTCACCCACATCCCGCTTCATCCCTCTCCACCAGAACTCGCGTCTCAAGTCATGGTACATTTTCGTGTTTCCGGGATGTGTGGTGAATCTGGAACCGTGTGCCTCAGTCAGGAGCTCTCTCAACAGCTCCTCGTCTCTGGGGATGCACAGCCGTCCCCTCAAGCGTAACACCTGGTCTGTGAAAGAGAAGTCCCCTGGGTCCCCTGACAGTACTCTGTCGCGCAAAGACTGCAAGTACGGATCGGCCATCTGTCCCGTTATGATGCGGTCTATCAACTCTGGTCTGGTCTGCCGTGTCACCGTCACTGCCCCACAGTACCCTCGTAACTCTAGAGGTCGCCAACTGCCCACCTCCTCCAAAAGGCTCCAACTCTGTAACTGTAGATTGGCCAAGCGTGCGGGCGCCTTACGGCTCAAGGCGTCAGCCACCACATTGGCCTTTCCCGGGTGGTAGGAGATGCTGCAGTCGTAGTCCTTCAGGAGCTCCAACCAACGTCTCTGTCTCATGTTGAGCTCCCTCTGGTCAAAAAGATATCTGAGGCTCTTGTGATCTGTAAAAATCTCGAAGGTCTCACCGTACAAGTAGTGCCTCCATGTCTTCAGCGCGAAGACAACAGCTGCCAACTCTAGGTCGTGGGTAGGGTAGGTATGCTCATGGGGCTTCAGTTGCCGCGAAGCGTAAGCGACCACGTGACCCCTCTGCATGAGCACACCTCCTAACCCCTGCAAGGAAGCGTCCGTGTACACAACGAACCCGCCACTACTGTCAGGGATGGTGAGCACGGGAGCCGAGGTCAACCTCTCCTTCAGCTCCAGAAAACACGCCTCACAGGCGTCTGTCCAAGCGAAAGGCACATCCTTCCGAGTCAACTGTGTCATAGGACGTGCAATCTGCGAAAACCCTCTGATGAACCGTCTGTAGTAACCTGCCAGTCCCAGGAAACTGCGAATCTCAGTGACTGAACGCGGTCTCTCCCACCTGAGCACTGCCTCGACCTTGGCGGGATCCACCGCCAGGCCGTCTCCAGAGATCACATGACCCAAAAAGGTCACCTCCCTCAACCAGAACTCGCACTTGCTGTATTTGGCGTACAGCCTGCGTCGTCTCAGAGTGTCCAGAACCATCCGCAAGTGCTGTCCGTGTTGCGTCCGATCTCTAGAATAGATGAGTACATCATCTATGAAAACCACCACAAACTGGTCCAAGTACGGTCTGAACACCCGGTTCATCAGGTCCATGAAAGCAGCGGGGGCATTGGTCAGCCCAAACGGCATGACCAAAAACTCGTAGTGTCCGTAGCGGGTGCGGAAAGCTGTCTTGGAGACGTCGGTCTCCCTGATTCTCAACTGGTGGTATCCAGACCTCAAGTCGATCTTGGAAAACACCGTGGCACCCCGCAACTGGTCAAACAAATCGTCAATCCTCGGCAGCGGATATCTGTTCTTGATGGTGACCCTATTCAGCTGTCGGTAGTCCACACAAAGGCGTAGGGTCCCATCCTTCTTCTTCACAAACAGTACCGGGGCTCCCCAGGGAGACGCACTGGGCCTCACGAAACCCTTCTCCAAAAGGTCCTGCAACTGAGACTTGAGCTCTCGCAGCTCAAGCGGTGATATCCTGTATGGCGCGGTGGAGATGGGGCTGGTCCCTGGTACTAGCGAGATCTCAAACTCGATCTCACGCTCGGGCGGTAGTCCTGGTAACTCGTCTGGAAACACATCGGGGTACTCTCTGACCACCGGGATGCTCTGGAAGTCTGCCACGGGGCTGTGCTCTGCCACAACACAAGCTAAGAAGCCCTCACACCCCTGGCTCAAAAGTCTCGCCGCCCGAAGTGCCGAAATGCACCTGAAACCTCCGTCCACTGGCTGCCCGTGAAACTCGAAGGAAGGCAACTCCGGAATGGAGAAGACAATCTTCCTCTCAAAGCAGTCTACCAAGGCGTGGTAAGCGGACAGCCAATCCATCCCCAGGATCACCCCAAAGTCCTCCATCTGTATCATAATCAGGTCAGCTGGCAGGCTGTGTCCCCCGATGCTGACCCCGCAACCCGTGTACACCTCCTCAGCTACAAACAGCTGACCACTCGGACCTCTGATTACGAACGGGTTCTCTAACAATGTATAATCCTGGTCCAAACTAACTGCGAAACTGTCTGCGACAAACGAGTGCGTAGCGCCGGAATCGAAAAGCGTGTAAACGAGTCTGCCAGAAACTGAAACCATACCTGCTACCACGGATCCCGAAGCTCTGGCGTCCCTGTGCGTTAGGGCGTTGATACGCCCCTCAGCTCTAGGTGCGGACGAAGCAGCCACACTCTGCGTCGGACGGGTAGGTGCTGGCCGGTACCCTCCTCGCGACTGCGGTCCTCCTCCTCGCGCCTGGAAACCGCGGCCTCCTGCGCGCCCTCCAGTGCTCTGCGCGGGAAGTATCTGCTGACCTCCTGCCCTAGATGGGCAGTCCCTCCTGACGTGGCCCGGCTGGCCACACTGGTAGCAGAGGGGAACCCGACTCCCGCCCTCAGTGAGTCCCTGCTGTCGGCTCGGCGGGGGTCCGGTGCTGGCGACTGGCCCCTGTCGAGGGCCCCCAAAGGCCACTGATGGCCCTGCACAACGTGACGGCTCTCCTGCGGACGCCACGTGTCTCCGTTCTCGCCGGCCCTGTGAGAAGTCTGGCTACAAGGGCCTCTTCCGCCCGCCGTCGGTCTCTCGCGCGGACGGGTTGGTCTCCTCGTAAGTCATGGCTGCCTCTACCACCCTCGAAAACGTCGGCAGCTTCAGGGGTTTGACATACCCCCGGATCGCAGGCCGGAGCCCCTCGGTGAACCTCCAAAGGCGCTCCTCCTCAGTGGCTACCGCTGTCGCTGCAAAGCGGGACAGCTCCAAGAAACGCGTGCGGTACGCGCTCACGGTCATCGTCCCTTGGCGGAGAGTGTGGAACTCCCGCCTCCTCTGGTCCTGCCACGTCTGGGGAAAGTACTGCTCGCAGAAGAGGGTGACGAACTGGTCCCACGTCGGCTCGTCCCTCTCCTGTCCCCGGACCGCCCTCCACCACCGGTGTGCCGCACTCTCCAGCTGGTACGTGGCAAAGGCCACGCGGCACTCCACCGGGGGGCGAAGGGTGTCGAAGATCTTCTCCAGCTGCTCAAGCCAGTCCTATGCCTCGGTCGGGTCCTCATCCCCCTTGAAGGAGGGGGGCTTCAGCTTCCGGAACTGTCCGAAAAGCTCGAAGTGGTGCTGTAGGGGAGGTGCTGGTGCACCTCCAGGCGAAGGTGCCTCGTGTACAGAAGTGTCGGAGGAAGGTGGGGGCGGCAGGGGCCCATCCCCTCCCTCGTGTCCAGCGCCGCGTCCGTCGCGTGGTCCCACAGAGGACTCCCCCTCTGCAACCCCAGGAGGAGGTGCTCGGGGCGGTGGGTGGAGCTCCTCTCGTACAATATCCCGTATCAGTCTGGCGAGGTCCTGGGCCTGGATGCCAGGGAGTGGTGGCTGGTCCACCGAGACGTCAACGACAGCACGTCCACCTCGCCGACCTCGCCCTCGGCCGCGCCCGCGGCCAGTCTCGCCAGTCCCACGACGAGGCATCTCCTGCAAGGAGACGCGAAACAAAACGGAAACGTCAAAACAGACGGTACCTAACAACACTTCTAAGAGCTCATGTCAAGAGATATGTTGTGGTGGCTACTCTAGCTATAAACATGTGAATTGGTTAATTTCCAGTCAGTTGATTCACTTCTCGGGACGACCTTGCTCTGATACCATCTTGTAACGACCCGATTCCCGAGTCCCTACGAGACACGAGAACCGGACCGACTCGACTAATCCCAAGACCCAGTCGTCCAACGAGGAAATAACCAAAAGACAGTAAAATAAACCACATTCAGCATGAATATAACTAACAGTAAGAAAGTACAGCAGTAAGGAAAGAAACTACTACAGTAGGCACCACCACAACAGTAAAACAACATTTATCATATAACAAAACTGCAGGTAAAGAAGGTACAGCAGAAACAGAAACTACTCACTAGAACAGAAACAAAAAGGGGTACAAAGCTGTGGTAACTCTACTGGACCCTACTCGGCCCAGCTTCCTCTGCAGTCGCCGACCCTGGCTGCTCAACACCTGGTCCTGAAAAAGGTAACGAGTGTAACACGTCAGCAAAACGCTGAGTAGAGTGGCAAACTAACTAAAGGCAACAGTAGAGTATACAGTAGCTGTTATGTTCTATTAGTTCCTTTATTTACATCTTTCAATTTTTCTCACTATTTCATTTACTTCTCAGATCCTTTACTTGATCTCGAATGTCCTCGTGGGACGATCTTGATTGCAGTCTTTTCCAAAAGTAGAAGTAGCACGTGGTGCTCTCCTGGCCGGGAGAGTCCCCCGTGGTGATCCTACCCTCAGTCAACCACCCCAAGGTCACTGACAGACGTAACGGTGACTACGGCACGCGCGATAAACGCACAGGTAGCTAGCCCGCACTGGCACGCGGTCAGTCGTTTCCGTTAACGGGTGCGCCCAAAGCACAGCACGGAACCAGGGCAGAGCCCTCTCAGTAACAGGGGTCCAACCCCTCCACAGTAACCAAACCGGGGCCTTGCCCCTCCACAGTCCGCGCACCCTCGCCTGACTACCCTGGTTTGCCCTAGTGGGCCTAACAAGTCGGTGAAGGAGGCTAGCAGAACCCCGGGGCCCGTGGGGTAGCTAGTACTCTCCTAACACTACTAGCTCTCCTCGGTACTACGTACACGAGGGCCAACAAGTCGGTACAGAGCGGCCAAGCCTAACCCCGGGTCCCTGGGGCGGCTGGCCCCACTCTGCACTAAAACAGGTACAGGTACTTCCCTTGGTACTGCGTACCCAAGAGACAGTACAAACTACATCTCAGTTTCATTCCTCTTTCTTTCCAGGAGTTCCACTCCTAATTTCCCGTAGGGTTCCAGCTCTTTATTTCAGAACATCATATGTTTCACTTTCCAGATTCACGTTCTCAATTTCCATGATCTCAAACATGTTTCTTTGTTCATAACAGGCAGCTGTTAATTAATTTCACAGGCAGCTTATATATTCCTTTCCATTTCTCCAAGACTGCAGTAATATACATTCCACTAGTTTTTCCATCCTAGGATTCATGCCATATCCTAGGATCTATCATACAATCTAGTTTTCCGACCCTAGGATTCATGCAACACCTAGGAGCTATCATTCCATATATTTCTCATTCCTAGGATTCATGCAATGCCCTAGGTTCTAGTTATGGTTCCATACTTTAACAGATTTTATTAATACTTAAAACCACTCTACCAGGTACAACGGGAGTAATGGGGGCGTGATCGGGAATCCCGCGCGCCTTCGCGACTCTCAAGACTGCAACCGAACGAGGTCCTATCACAAGGATCAAACACAAGGAGTGTCTCAAAACAGTGTATAGCTACTGTAGGCGAGTAGAGGAATTAATTCTGAAACGAACGCAACTCGAATCACGGAAAACGGAGCCCAAACGGGCTGTAAACGGGTCGAGAAAGACGATACTGTGCAAAATCAGACGTCTGGAACTCCCTCCAGACGTCTTAAACGGTGGATCAGAGAATTACCTGCTCAGCGTGGTTCCCCGGACGTCCAGAAGTCTGTGGGGACGTCTGCCTAGATCCAAGACGTCCGATGGTCACTCCGAACGTCTGGAGGTCACTCCCGCCGTCTGGTACAAATTCCAGACGTCTGATTCGCAAAGATGACGAATCAGAGGACCTGCGCACAGCCAACCCCCCTCCCTCAGTACGGTCAGTCGACAAAAAGAAGGAGAAAGCGGAATCTCACCTTTCAGACGTCTGTATGATATCACAGACGTCGACCTTGCCGCCTGGATATCAATCCAGACGTCTGATTCTGGAAATTTTTCCAGAATCAGAACCTTGCTCGGCCTCCGCTCGCGACGCCGCCCGCGTCGCACCTCGCGCGTCCGCTGCGCCGCCCGCAGCAGGTCCCTCTCCGCGACGCTCTGCGCCCCCTGCGCCCTTTGCCGGCCGGCCAAGCCGCTCCCGGCGAGCTCGCCCTCACGGCAGAGCCCCGCCCTCGCACGCCGCAGCTCCTCCGCGCCTACTGCGGCTGCCGCTGCCGCTGCGCCCTCGCGTCCGCTCGCTCTCGCGCACAGGCAGGAGAAGAAGGAGGAAGATGGTGGAGACGGGAGGGGAGGCGCGCCCCCCCCTTTTTAACGCCGCACGGAGAGGAGAGAGAGGCGGTCGCAGTCGCCTGCAGCCGCAGAGAAAGATGCAGGATCGCAGGTCTGCGCGCACAGGCGCGCAGACGAATATCCCGTGCGAGCATAACTGTTCTCCAGACGTCTGTAAACTATCCCGGACGTCTGGTCAGACGTCTGGATGTGATCCCAGACGTCTTTACAGACGTCTGGGCCACCTCCCAGACGTCTTAAAAGACGTCTGGGGCACGCGCTCGTTACAGGTGGTCAGCCACATCTTTTGGTTAGTGTGTAGGCAATCCTTGTGACCATAGCCTAGCCACCACCATCACACAAAGAGCCAACGACCCTCATGGAACTTTCAATGTAATGGTTTTCTCTTCTTATGTATTTTATTTCATGCAAATTTTAGTGTTAATTGAAGTACTTTATTTGATGTTTTGATAGTTACCATATTCTTTGCTACATTGATCTTATATGTGAATGCGTAGATCTGAAATTTCATATGTATAAGTCCATGTTTCGCTTCGCATTTCCATTATATATACACGCCAATCTCCCTTAGTCATTAGGGCCATCCACTTAGGGTTAGCCACACCATGCGCACGGCCACCACCTAGATCCATGTTTGCTTAAGGTTGTTCCTTAGTTTCATAACGAAAAGAAAAACACAAAAAAATTACAAAAGATAAAATGACCAAAAATATTAGGATAGGTAAGATCTAGGTTAATGAATCGGATTTCAAATCTAAATAACTTTCTCTTTTCAAAAGTTTCCTCCTAGAGATGAATGACCGGGTCTTGATGTTAAAAATAAAAGATAAATATCAATCTATGTGAGTTTTGTAAAAGAAAACTTCTTTGATTTGGGATTTTGTGCAACCTATACTAAGAAACAACGACGATGTATTTTTCAAACATAGAATCTCATGCAAATTGCCGATCAGTAGGATAGAGGAAGGAGGAAGATCGTCAGTGGAGGCAGAGCAATGGAGTGAAGTGGCTGGAGGTGTTGCTCGTTGAGAAGAGAAGAGAAATGAGAGAAAGAGAGAGAGACAATGTGGCCCTTTATAAGAAGCAAGCATGCTTAAGCTACAATGGAAATTTTGTTGAGAGGCCCTTCCACCCAAAAGCCCTGTTTGCAGAAGATTGTAGCAACTAAAATTTCTTACAATTAGCCCTTTATGCCTCAAATGTTAATGAGCAAAGTTTAAGCACAAGCCTTTTAGACCAAAAATCAAAGGGTTTATTTTCAAGTACTCCATGAACCAATTACTATTGTTTTGATAAGGGTTTGATTAAGCATAAAATAATCATTAAAAATTCAAACCTTTACACTCTCCGGTCAATGTCTTTTTCCCCTTTAAGGTTAATGGAATGCAGAGCCTTATTCATAACACAATCTCTCGAAGCACTATTGTAGAACTCAATCAGGGAAATAATGCTCAACCATGTATAAGTGCACCAATGGCATGCGAGTATGCCAAATCTTTTGACTAGCCAAACAATACTGAGGTAGTTGTGATATGATGTCTTTTGTATACGGCCTCTAAACAGCTTAAAAGAAATCACAAAATTCAAATTACGGCTAACATATGTAAACACTCATATCCTATAAGGCGCGTGAATAGATTTGTCATACTTGATCGGCAGCCTGTATGTTGAAAGCATCCCTGTATGGACGCACAACTTGTGTCAGATGCTCAGTAACCTTGAATTTTGCATTCCAGTGACATGCTAGTGGCCTCTGATTCCATTCTGGTCGTTGGTACACTATGGGGCAATATGTGGGAACCACTCCCATGCCTAAAACTATAGTAGAATGAGGCACCCACCAATCTGCCCAAGTACATTGTGGGTAGCTCTATAAAGATGTTTACATTTGTCTATCAATTACCATAAGTTAGTCTTGTTATGAATTACTTGAGTTCGAAAGAAAATATTTTTTTTACAACTTACATAAGAATGCTAAACATGTAGATCCCTAGCTCAACTATCGAACGACATCGAATCCTCTAGCAATGGCAAATAAATGAGTAAAACAAAAGTACTTGTTGGGGAAGAGGACCCCTCCAAGCAACTACAAGATGTATACTTGTGCATACTGTTGGATTGTCTCTTCGTTAGCATCTTTTGGTAGCTCTTCAAAATTCTGCTTTAGTCAACGCAAGTTGATTTGTGCACCCTTAAATGTAGGTATTTAATGTCCAAGTAGTCGCTCATATCAACTTGGCCAATTTCTATTTGTACGACCTATATCATTAAAGTAAAAAAAATACATGAAAACACACCAACAATAAAATTTAAATCATCAATAATAACAAATTGAATAGAAATACGTACCAGTAACGATGTCTGCATCAGTAGGAAATCTTGTGATGAGAGCAACATCATCCAACGTAGTAGTCATCTTTCCATAGCACATATGAAAAGTATGTGTCTTTGGTCACCATCTCTACACTAATGCAGTAATCAAGTGCTAGTCCAAGGAGATGAACAAAACTTGCCAGAGAGATCCTAAGTTGGCTTGCTCAATATAGGGTCACATCCTCTCGTGAGGTTGATCATGATGTAGAATAGCCTTACGTCTGTAGCACTTCAGCCATGTATTGCCCTATAAGACAACATAAAAATATTAGCATATACATCATTAATAACAAATTGGAAACAATAAAACAAAAATAATAAATTACTTACAAGGCCCTCCTATACATAGTGTGAACGATGTCGAGACTGACTCTACAAAACATAATCATCAATGGGTCCCAAATCCATTTTCACAAGCAATACAAATATACAATTAAATGTCAATTAAACTATGTAAGAAATAAAAAAATGCATCCAAATACAAACAATAAAACTACATTACACTTAAACAATTCGCATAAGTCAATTTGATTTCTTTAGATGTGAAGTCTTTTTTCCTACATTAAACATACCAGGTGGATTATGACAGTGTCTCATATTATGACCGAGTCCCTCACATAACCCACATCTGTCTAGATTAAGTGCATTTAGATCTCGTCGTCATCTTTTGCTTGGGAATCATGATGCACTAGAGACATTCATTCTTTTTTAATAAAAGAAAGGATGACTATCGTTTACGATAGTCATCCATATATTTTATTTATATAACATGCAATTACAACTATGAGGACCAAAAAAGAGCTCAACTCTGGGCCTCTCTAATTACATTCACCGACTACACTTTAGCCTAGCGGAAGATAAGATTATTCTGCGTCAACCATACACCCCACAACATAGCTACCATCCGGCTCCTCTCACACCTATGGTCTATCATATGATGCCACAAGTCCTCCCAGGATGGAAGGGGTTCCTCGCACACCTTGAACCACACCTCTTGCATGAAGGGGCAAGCAACCAGGAGATGAGTCATATTGTCTTTCGTGCTTGAGCAAAAGGCACAAGTCTATGCCTCCACACTCATCACCAGTTGTTGCAACCTCTTAGTGACAAGCCCCACTTTTCAATCCATCCAAAGAAAGATCCTCACCTTTAGATGATATGAGCAAAGGTGAGGATCTTTCTTTGGATGCACCATTAGAGGGGCTTGTCGCGTTTAGATGGTATGAGCAAAGGTGATACCTCTAAATGGATGACCAGTGTAGGCATCTTCTCACTAATGTTGGTATAGTAATATCTTTATGCACCACTGTAAGCTTGTGTCCACAACTAAGGTGATATTGAATGCCCTCATACCAACTAAGGGTAGTATCATCTAATTCATGAAGTTTCTCCAAGCAATGTTGGCATTAAAGTTCATATGTTTGAAGCGTAGTCACATTCACAAGTTTTTTGAGTGCATTGTTCTTATACACATTATTAAAGTTACTTGAAACATGACACATTCAATACCTATGTACTACAAATGGAGGAAGCATCTCCACATCAATTTGTAATTGCAACCTTAATTCTCCCATGTTTATCAAAAATGACACATATAGGACTAACCCTGTCATGAATGACAAAATCTTTAACTCGCCTTAGAAACCACGACCAAGTTTCTTCCCTCTCTTCATCAAAAATAGTAAAGGCAAGGGAAACTATGTAATTGTACCCATCCATGCTACATACAACCAAGAGCTTGTTCTTATATTTGCCATAAAGATGAGTTCGATCAATACTCATAAGGGCCTGCAATGGCCAAATGCTTCGATACACGGTCTAAATGCCCAGAATGTCTTCCTTAAGATCACATGTCCTTGTCTTGATGGTGGGTCCCATATCCCTCTCATAATCAATCTAAATCCTTGGTGTTGACTCCTTAAATGCATGTAATAAACGAATCATTTCATCATAAGAGTCGTCCTAATTCCCAAGTACAATCTCTAACGCTTTTCACTTTGCATCCTAAAGTTTCGTCTTACTGATTTGACGATGCCATTTCTTATCCAAGACAACTTTCAAGCAATTCACTCTAAAATTTTCTAGATTGTTAACATAATTGACAATGTGGCATGCCATGAAATTATAATTTAACTACACATGATCAGCGATTTATAGCATCACATGATTGTGATCCTTCGATGATGACAATTACAAACCTCCCATCAAATTTCCTCAAATGAGAATAGAGTCTCCATTTGCAACCCTTTTCCTTCTAGCTGCATTCACCTAACTAAACTTTCCTACTCACAGAGAAGTTATAATGATTCTTCACGTGATATGTCTTTGCCATGAAAATCAAATCCTCCTTGGTTTTAAATGTCTTCCCACAACACAATGCTCCTTCAAGGGGCACATCATCAATATTATCCTCATATTCAATACATCTTGAACTAATGGGGACATTGTAAACATGATCATTTATAGGAACTCCTTCCAATCTACAAGGTCTTACAGGCGCACGAGTGTTAAGATCAATAGTTACATGATTAGGATTTGCTTGATGATCAGATTCTTCATCTGCCCCACCATCTGTATCTTCATGAAAATTCAGCAAGTGAGCATTTTCTTCCCACTCAATCTCCACATCTTTAGCTACAACGTCCTCACAATCAGCTAAGATAGAGAACGATAAAAGAGAATCATATCATACTTCATGAGCAATAGCAGTAGGGTGAATGATATTAGAGGTAGGTTGAGAGTCATTAATCACAAGAGACTAGATGACAACAATGGAGGTGTATTGCACCTTATGAATAACAAAACTTTGTGTAATAAGAATGGAGGTATGATGCATCTCAATAGTAACAAAAGTTTCCATGGTGGGAGTTGAGGTATGATAAATGCTAGTTTATCATCACTATTATGACTAAAAACACATCTAGCTCTTATGTTTTGCACATTGCATTATGGTATTGGGTTGCATTTAGGCATTTCCTAGGAAGACATGCATTGCATTGTTTTTGTTGTTTTTACATCTTTATTTCAGTGTCAGGGATGAACAAATTTAGAATATCCCACAAACCTT
The DNA here is from genome assembly GCA_037157565.1 of Thalassia testudinum. NCBI lineage: Eukaryota > Viridiplantae > Streptophyta > Magnoliopsida > Alismatales > Hydrocharitaceae > Thalassia > Thalassia testudinum. The sequence continues at coordinate 15,958,904 of JAZHRO010000062.1, read as the reverse complement.
GGCATTAAGAAAGGCAAAAGATGAAGGAGAAGCTCAATTCAGATGGATCTCAACTGAATCCAGCTCATCTCAACTGGATTCCAGCTCATTCCAGCTCAACCCAGCTAGGTCTAGCTCATCTCAGCACCATTCAGCTCACCTCAGCTGGATGCATGCTAGCTTAACTTAGCTGAACCCAGCTCCTTTCAACTCCTCCTAACTTTATTCAGTCCATGAAAGCTCTACTTGATCAAGCTTAGCTACTACCATCAACTAGCTAAGCCTGGTCAACTCAAGAAGTCCTCAACTAGCTCAGGCTAGCTCAACTCTAGCTCCTAAAAACTTAACTCAACTCAACTCAATTGAGCTTAGCTACCTGACCTAAGCTAGCTAGCTCAGCTAACTAAGTAGTCTTTGGGAAGACCAGATTCAGCTTACCTCAGCTCACATCAGCAGAGGCTAGCTCAATTTAGCTTGGCTTAGTAGCTATCAAAGAACTAGCTAGCTAAGCTAGCTATTGAGCTCAGGTGTAACCATCTTCAGCAGATTTTCAGCTTCAGGAAGACTTGCAGCTCAACTCCTCCTCTACACTAGCCAAAACCCTAGCTCTTCTACTCCTCTTCTACTACCCTCCTAGCTAAGCTAGCTTAGCTCCACCTCCTCTACTCCATGGCCATCCACCTTGTCCCAAAAAACCACCAAAAACACCTCCACCTTCCTCCTACTTTTGGCACTAGCACCCACCACAACCACCCACCTTTGGCATCCCTTCATTAATGGGGCCAAAACAAGGCACCCTTTCACCACACAGCCACCCCTTAACCACCTACCTTTGGTGCCAAAAATCCCTACAACCACCACCCATTTTTGGTGCCACAAATCCCTTACATCTTCATCTTCCATCCACCTCCAAACCTAATCCCAACCCTTAATTTGGGCACCAACTTCTAGAACCTATAGTTGGCGTCAACATTAACCTAACCATACCTAAACCACAACCTAACACACCCCCTCATGTGGCGCCTAACATGTAAAGCCCCAAACCCAACCCTAAAGGATAATTTTAGACTAAGTACATTGAGACGAACCCGTTGGTGCTCTCCAAGCGTAAATCGGATCTATGTACTTCGAAAATTGGAAAATTTGTGATTTTTGTTGAATAGGGACAACCCTCAGAAAATGTGTTCAAAATACGTCAAAACTAGTGTCATTAAACTCCCCTCATTGCAAGTCATCCAACGGAATCCATTTTACAAAAATCCAGGTTTCTTGGCAAAAGTTACGTGGAAAATATGAAACTACGTAATGGGAGATTACAGGTAAAAGAATAGATAAAGTAATAATAATAATATACATTTGGTTACTTCAAAGTCGGTTGAAATTTAATGTTGGTTTGTAGGATTTATAAATAATAAGGGGTAGGGGGGTCTACCATAGGAAAGAGAAGAGAAAGGAGAGGGATAGAGAGAGAGAGGAGAAAGATCTATAGATAGATAGATAGAGAGATAGAGAGAGTTATTGCTGGGAGAAAAAGGGAAGGGGGGCGTGTGCGTGCATGGAAAAAAAAAAAGAGAGGGAAAGAAAAATAGCGTGAGGCGTGTGAGGAAGAGGAGAGAGGAGAGATGCGCATGCAAGTAGAGGAAGGAGAGGCACGTGCGCGAGCAGAGAGAGGAAAGGTGCGACACTGATGTCAGTGGCATGAATCACGAGACTATGCAAGTCTGTTAGCATGCGGGATTCTGGATTTCACGTCTGTTTGCGTTTTGATCTGTTCTGGGGTCAAACTACGTCCATTTTTCGCATTCCAGAACCCATTGGAATCATTTCTCCACGAATTACACAACATTAAAATTTAAACTCAATTTTGGGAACTGGTTATTATGTGAAAATTTCAGTAAAAGCCTATGGCTTTTTTGTATTTATTCCCTATGTGTCTTGACTTTGATTTTGCCCCAAAGAGCGTATAAAATATGCGGGCCCCTACAATAGCAAATGAGAAAAAATGGATGCGCATTATGGAGTCACCGTGACCTTCCTGTGACACTAGGTAGAGTAGTCCCTCTCTTTTTTCGTATAGTTTGTCTACATTGTGACTTCTTCACGTGTGGCAGCGTTTAGCGTGCATTCTTGCCTCTTGCTGAGATCGAAACCTATCTTCATGTTTCATGTTATCTTGGTACTTGAATATTAAATATTGATGTTGTAAATCAAGTTGGCAACTTAGAATGTGAATAGTTAAGTTGATATAACTAACTGTTGGATTAATTACAATGCATTAAATGATCTTCATGATTCAACAAATTCTAAACCATTAAACATATTGAATGTTGCCTTATCATCACATGTGGGATATGAACTTTGTTTTTCATAAAATTAATATCATTGTGATGTTTAAACAATAAATTAATTGAGAACATAGGCAAAAATTGGAAACTAAGTAGTTTGACAGTAAATTTTGGAAAACTGTTTCATGACTTTGAATTAATGGTTTTATATGAGGTGACTTGTGGATTAATTAAAAGACATTGTTAACTCAGTTATCTAGAAATAAGTTATTAAATTAATGATGATAGATTGGTTGAAAATAAATTGGATAACTGGTTTAGCCATGCTACTCGCTAAGATTTTGGTTGTAGCTTTGGTCTTTTAGACCAGTTTTGGGCTAGTTTAAGGAGTTGCTGGTCTCCTTACGACGCCTTGGTTAGGCTTAGAAACCAACTAGGATAGTGGGATGCATGACTCGAGGTTTGGGAGTGGTTTCTTTCTCAGCCGGTGGGTTGGTCATTGGTTATTTGTGGTTTAGCGTACATAACGCTTGTACGTGTTCACGCCACATGATATAGCCACCACCCCTTTCCGCAATGACCCCAGGGTGATGGAGAGTGGCGACTTGATGGGTATAAGCCATCTTCTCAGCTAAGAGGGTAGCTTATACTAGTCTTGCGCTGTAGGAAGTTACACGAGATCGTCTCGTGCCCCGAGATGTCGATTAATAGATTGTGGATTGTATAACTTGGGCTTCTGATGGGAACACCATCATGAGCCCTAACTAGCCCATTTTATTCTGGAATAAAAGATAAAAGATCCTACATATTCATCTGAGGGTTATATCTCCACCTTATTATCCTTTCTAAGAAGAATACATTAAAACAGGATTAATTCTGCAGTTTTAACAACATATCATAAACACAGAATAACCAAAGGGTTTCCCTGGGGTTAATCTAAGGTCTAATGAGCATTAAAGTTTAATAAGAGGGTCCACACAGACTAAAATGGGTTTTCACACACTTTGAGTACTGATTCATAACCTAAAACCCTAATTTCAGACCCGCTTAAATAATAGAGGTTCTGGTCAGGATAAAATTCACCTAAACCTTCTAAAATTCCTAGAAAAATATTCCATGAGGTTTGGTACCCTTGATTGGACCATTAGAACCCATTTTGACCCGAAACAGAGTCTCAAATAGAAAGTTGCCTTAATTTTGGTTATTGCTCAAATTACCTAGTCAAACTTGGTCAAAATTGAATATGACTTTACCATCAAATTCCTTGGGTCCAAATTAGGTTTGTACCAAAATTTGGGACCAATCAGAAATCATCTTGATCTATTTTGCATTTTAGTCCAGTCAAACTCTTTCTTTCTCAATTAACCCCTCAAATTTTGAATTATTTGCAGGTTGGTCCCTAACTTTCTCGTCATTCTTTGCAAATGGGTCCCTACCACCATTAGTGTGAGCATAAGAGCTCCTTCGAGATTCAAGCAAGAATTTCTCACTCGATTCTCAATCAAACTCTCTCAATATTGAAAAGGAGATTCCTTGAGGAATTCCCTTCCAAATGGACCCGGCCATGGACCCTGAGTGCTTCCCAATCTCCCATGCGAACGCATAAAAGATTCGGGTATCCCATGTGTAAAATATCCAAAGCTTGAAAGCTTCTTTCCTTGCTTGGGAACGTCCCCTAAGGCCTATAAAAGTTCCCTTATGCATTTTCGCTTCTCCTTAACTAGGTTTAAGGCCAGAACAAGTTTTCTTTCTCTCCCACTGCTTGCTCCGACCTACACTCCAGCAACCCTCTCGATCTCCCTCATCTGCACCTCCAACGGCCAAATTGGAAGCACAGCAATCTTCCTCATCTTCCTTCGACGGTGGCCAACCAAAGCCCTGGTGTCCTCAAACCCTTTCTTCGTCATTGTTCGTCCACTGGAGCATTCTCCTTCTCCGACACCAGCCAATCAAAGCCGATGCCAACTTCTTCCCTGTCGTCCATAATTAGGTTCACTCTCTCTCTTTCTCCCTAGGTTCTATCTATCTCTTTTTCCTTTCAATTCGACCGACGACACGCCCGTGCCACCTCCATCTTTCCCACGACCGAATGAGCTTCGACGAAGCCTCCCCAACGCTACACCGCACCGCTCCCCACGCCATGACTCCCATAAGCATCGCTGTCCTCCCTACTTCGAAACCCCTCACCTAATTCCACCAAACACCCGCTCAAACACCCCACTGGACACAACCTCCATCGCACCCCATCCACGACCTTGCCTGACCTCCACACACACACCCATGCCACGCAAACATCACGACCACCTTCACCATCACCTAGCGATCCTGAGATGTTTTAATGCGGCTGTGAGGCCTTATCTTGTGTTTCAGGTATCCGCCATTCTCCACCACCGCCTTCGACATCTCCGATGGCGACCGCCTCTCTCCGGCCGCAATCTCCCCGAAGTCCACTTCCAGGCCATGTGCAACACTCCCAGGACCCTTCCCAGGGTCTTCAATCGAAGACTCGACCACTACACCACACCCAATTGACGAAGCTTTTGCTGCGGTCTTTACGCGAACGAGCCTTGGCACTTTAGTCCCACATCGTGGGATCTCTGACCAACTGTAGCTCTTATTAGGAAATTGTGCTAAGGTCTTTTCACCCAAGCACCAGGGGTTTGGTCCCCATACACCTCACATCCGCTTACCCGACCTATGAGCACTCCTTGGTCACCACCCACGCCCGGTGACCCTGGTCCATGCTCTTAGCTAGATTACTCGTATCCAGGTCCGACTATATGCTGGGTCTTGAGAGAGGAGGAGAAGGAATTGTAAGAGAACGAGGGAGGGTTTTGCTCTCTGAGGACTTGGGCCTATGCAACACTTAGCTGCTGGGAGAAGAGAGGCCGTTCCCTTGTGCTATGAAGAGGGAAAGCCTTTGAAGAAGAGGCTTTGAAGAAGAAGAAGAAGAAGGGTCGCTGAAGGACAAGAAAGGGAAGGCTTGTGAAGAAGAAGATAAGAAGCTAAAGAAGAAAAGAGGAAGAAGGGAAGCTTTGAAGAAGAAGAAGGCTTTGAAGAGCCTTGTGCTTGAGACACTTAAGTTGTCTGAAGAAAGAAACCAACGTCAGATCTGAGTTAATGATAACACTGTTGCATTATTTAAGTACTATGGTTAAGATTGAATTCTAATTTGAATGAATTGAAATATCGATTGCATGCTTAATTAAGAGAATAAGTGATGATTCAAATCACCATTGTTTTGATTCTCTTTTCTGTTTAATTCCATACAACCTTAAGATACATTGAATATTAATTCTAATCAGTTTCATTCATTGCATATCTATTTTCTGATCAATTGATTGTGCTTATTGATTCTGAATAAGATTAATGTTGTGAATTCCATATTTGCTCCCTATGTTCGACCTCGAATTCCATTTTAGATTCTGAGTTATAAATTTAACTATTTTCGAGTGATTGAGGCTTTGCTACAACAAAATGACTTAAAACTCCTCGATAGCCCGCTAAACATCCAATATACAAAAGAGAACTGGATAATGAGATATCTAATAAATGGAAGAATTAAAGCTATAGTACCCATTTTCTCTTGCTCTTTGTTACTGTTGTGCTCTGTTGTTGTTTCTACTCTACTCAGTTTTGACTGACATGTTTCTTAGGTTCGGCATTCAGGTGTATTTGGCAGCTCACAAGGTGATTACCATTGTGCATCTCTTTGGCTTATATATACTTATGTTCTGCAGTAAACCCTTTGATCAGTACTAAGTTTCTATTCATTTAGTTAATGCAATATGATTAGTTTGTTTGGCTATGTTTATAGTTTATGATTATGTGTTGGGTGACTGTGATCTTGTGGTTGGGTTGTATTGGTTGTTAGCACACGGCAACTCAGGTTTTGTCGATTGGCAGGACTTAGGTCGTCACATAACACCCCCTACCCTTGATCCTAAAACCACCTCCTAAAGACTACATCCTATCCATCCATCATAACCCACTCCACCTTAACCCTAGGCCTACCTAGTTGGCGCCAACCCTTCACTTCCTTTCCTATAAATATATCCTATAACCATCACATAAAACATCTTTGGCTTACATATTTTTCTACCTATATCACCATTCCATTCAGCCAAGGAAGAAAAAGAAGGGAAGTTGATCAAGGAGACTCCCTTGTCTCCTTGGTGTTCATCTTCTTCTTCCTTTCTTTCTTGTGCCAAAGCCAAGGAGCACCATTCAAGAAGGATGGTGAGGCAAGGAGGAGGCTAGGGTGGTGGACGTCCACCCTTGGCAGATTTAGAGAGAGGAGCACTTCAAGGAAGGAGCAAGGAGAAGCCCCTTTTCAAGTATAGAAGCTGTTGTACTTGGAGCAAGGAGACCCTTCTTCTTCAACTTTATTTAGTAGACATTTCTATTTCTTGTTCTTTATATTAATTTTTGCAGTAGAAGCATTTCTCTACTAGTGTTTTGTAAAGACAAGTTTTCTCCCGTATTAATATAATTGCCTTTCGTCATTTTCCCGTGTTTTAATTCAAGTAATGTTTACTTAGTGCACTTCACACTTCCTTCTTAATTACCCTAGGCCACTCATTCCTAGAGTGAGTTTAGGAAGATTGAATTTGCTTTCGTTTCTATTCAGCATTTTGATTTCTTTACCTTCAACTTTCATTGCCCCAATTACTCTAAAACCTTAAAAACAACAAAACAAAAATACAAAAAAAAGAAGATTCTAGTTTTTGCAAGAGAGAAAATACTTTTGAAAGCTAAAGCTGCCTCCTTGGACGACCCTAGATACTCCTGCTACTAAGGAATATAAATTTAAAAGTTGACCGAATTATATTCGTTGCAACGACTCAAAACTTGCTTTTTACAAAATCGCATATTTTCGTCACTTTTTGGGCACGGCTTGGTTTTTCATTTTATCGCTTTTGCTTGATTTGAGTCTTCACTACCTTTGTTTGTGTTTCGACTTAGGGGCGAATCAGGAGTGGGAGTGGGATTTGGATTCACTTTGAGCAAAAGCTTCAAGTTGTCTTTTCTTCTTGCAAATTCCAAAAGTACCTAAGCCAAAACCATAAAAAATCCCAACAAAATCTCTAAAACAATCTTTAAAATATCAAAACATATAAAAACAAGAAAAATCAAGGTTGTTGGACCTTCAAAATTTGCTTCATTGCTTGGTTTCTTCAATTCTCCACCACCTTCCTGTTGGTGTTGAATTTTTGAAAATTCAGACTTTTGTCTTTATTTTCAAAAATCAAGTTCAAGCACAAAGAGGCTTCCTAAAATCTTCAAACTCTGCCCAAGAAACCCCTTTGAGTGATAAACTTAGACTCCGAATTTCAGAAGTTTTGGCCGAATAGAACAAATTAAAAAATTTGTGGACAGAAGAGGGGTCAAACCCTAATTCCTTACGATTTTCTTACTGCCTGTGAATTTTATAAATTTTTCTACCCATCATATTTGGACAAATTTTATATTTTTCAAAACCTTGAGAAAATCTCTACAACATATAAAATTTTCAAAAATTTCAGAGATTGTTTGAGGTTTCTGCAAAATCAATGTTCTAAATCTATGTTTTCAAATTTTTGACACCAGTATAGAAAAAAATTCTAAAACAATAACAAATAGGCTTCAAAAATCTTAAAAAAAATATTTTTGAATTCTTTGTTTGATTTCCTATCCAGTGGTGGTGTTGTTTGTCTTGTTTAGACCATCATCTAAAAGGAATTTTAAAACGAGATTCATTTTAAGAGTTGCATACAAAGGATTTCTACCTTAAGGTTTGATTTTCTCTCTTAGTCACGCGATGAAGTAAAGGAATTGGATTTCACCAATTACAATTTGATTGCAATTATTGTGTGAAGCACTCTCAACATTGTTTGAATACATTAAAAAGAGAGAATCCTAAAATCAATAACATCTATATTAAACCCTAAAAATCATTCATCTTAATCTTGTTTGCAAACCCTACTATTTTGCTTTGGGTATCACATTTCCGCCCAAATTCGCACACAAAAAAAAGAAATAATCGGGCATTACCCCAATTAACACCCTTCATTTTTCATGCACTTTAAATTCCTAAGGCTAATTAAAATTTGTAGTCACTTGACCACTAAGGACTTCATCCAATTCTAGGCTTGATAACTAAATTTTAAGTCATCTCTAATTGTTCCTAATTCCCTTAATCAAATGTGGTGTCAAACTACGAGGGAAGTCAAAGGACGGGTATTGGTTTATACAAGCCTCTGGTGATTTTCCCGGGACATGTTTATACCCAAGCCACCTCTATAGTCTAGCCAGGTTAATTTTGGGAAGCAGGTCTAATTATTGATTTCTTGATATTCGGGTTCCCAAGTCTTAAGTTTTTCTTAAGGGGCCATCCTTAAGTTAGGCTTAAATTTTGATTGCTTGGATTGCACACTTCTCTCTCATCTTTTCCCTTCTCTCATCCCCATTCTTCTAAGTGTATGCACGGGCATTGGTTTCAGAATCCACATTTGGAAGGACGATTTGATTTCACCCCCCGCACGAAAAGACTTTCCTATTCTTCTATTCATTTTCATTTCTCTGCTAAAAAAATGGAAAACAATCAATATAGGTCCAAAAATCCTTCTACTTCTTCCACTCAACCCAACCCCTATAACCTAACTTTCCACCTCAACTTGATATTCCTATCCCTGATTTGGGATTAGGAAATCTTCAAAATCCAGAGCAGCCAAGACAAAATTAGAATCCACCCAATCCTCTCCTTATGATGGTTGAGTAGGTAGCTAAACTTTAAGTTAATCAACAATAGTTGGCTAGGACTATCACGAACCTAGCCAATAGAAGGCAGGATCAACCACCCAAGGAACCTTTCATCCCTCTTAAGGATTTTTATGATCCATCCAATTATGAGGAGAGACCTGGGGTGGTGATACCTGAAGGGGATTTCGAGATCAAACCTACCATCCTGAACCTTATTAAACATTTCCATGGTCTTCCAAGAGAGGACCCTTTTAGCCAGCTCGAGGAACTAACTATCCTCGCCCAGACTACCCGTTCCCGCAATGTGTGGAAAGATCTATGGCTCATGAGACTCTTTCCTCTCTCTCTAAAAGATAAGGCCAATTATTGGTTCAGGACGGTTGGTCATCCGATCACTACCTAGCAGCAATTAAAAAGTACATTCCTTAAGAAATTCTTATCGATTGGGCGTACAAATGCCTTGCAAAGATTTATTACGACCTTTCAGTAGAAACCAAGTGAATCTCTCCACGAGTCTTGGGAGAGGTTTCAAGAATTGTTAAGGAGCTACCCCCACCATGAAATTCCGCGATGGTAGTTAGTGTAGATTTTCTATCACGGATTAGAAGATCAATTGAAATGATTCGTAAATGCCTCGTGTGGTGGCAATTTCTTTAACAAGGATGATGATAGTGCCTACCAATTATTTGAAGAAATGAGTGAAAACTCATTCAATCTGGCATCGATGGACACTTTAGGAATTCAAACCCAAGACTCAGAGTTAATGAAATCAACTCCAAATCAGCATGTATTCTAGTTACCCAGGATGATCTTTAGATGATTGCACAGAGATCGGATCAAATGAAGATTCACTAGAAAAAGATTGAGGAAAAGCTTAACCATAAATAGGCTCCACATCTAACCCCCCTAACATCATGAAAAGAGAAAACTTACAAAATATTGGTGTTGTCCCAGCTGAGCAAAATTATTTTTCTGAGGTTTCATTAGATTTTACTGGGAGTTATGATTTGTTGAATCAAAATCTTTACAGCCCTACTACTGAAAACATTTCGGCTCTTCAGAAGCATTTCCAAAATTCCTCCAACTCCAATCAAAATTGGAGGAATAACCCAAACCCCTCCTGGAAAGCCTCTAAGCAGGTTCCTTTCCAAAGACAATTTCAACATGGGATCTATGGGCAAAATCACTTTTCACCTGGGCCTTCTCAAGAAGATATCAATACCTAGGTTGTGAAGACCTTGCAGGGTATGCAAAATCAAATGACCAAGGTAACCCGTGTAGTGACCAATTTACAAAATCACATTAGGGTTACACCTACTCAAAGACCTACAGGCAATTTGCCTTCTCAACCCATGCCCAATCCCAACAATCAAAGGAACCACTTTCAAGGTAGAAATCCCAATCACCCAGCTCCTTGGTACCCTTCGAGTCTCCATCAAAACCAGGCTTCCCAACCTCTTCCTAGAAACAATCATATTGCGAATGCAGTGACCTTAAGGATCGGGAAAACTACTCAAGATTCATCCACATGCAGAACCCAAATCAATAATAAGCAAGTTGACACTTCTTCCTTTAACCCAACTCAGGAGCATTCAAATGCACCGCAGCAAAACCCTATCCCTTTTCCACAAGCACTTCATTACCAAAAAGGAAAAGAAATCCAAGCCCTCTGATAAGGAACTTTTGGAACTTTTTGGTCAAGTGGAAATAAACATCCCTCTCCTAGACGCAATTAAATATATTCCTGCCTATGCCAAATTCTTAAAAGATTTATGTGCCCCTAAAAGGTAGTCTAGAAATCTAAGGAAGATGATTCTTTCTGAGACAGTTAACTCAGTTGTGTAGAGCAAACTATCTCTTAAAAAGAAGGATCTGGGTGCACGTCTAATTTCAGTTGTCATAAATGACACCACTTTTGATTGCACCCTCCTTGATCTCAGTGCCTCCATTAATCTCATCCCTACAATTGTTTTGGAGTAATTTAGATTCGGTGAGCTTAAGCCTATTGAGGTCACTCTTCAATTGGCTGACCGATCTACAACTAAGCCTAGGAGGATTGTCGAGGATGGTATTGTTTAGGTCCAGAATTATCTATTCGCAGTAGATTTTCTGATCCTAGATATCGAGATACCTGAAGCTCTAAAGAATGCCCCCATTATTCTTGGAAGACCTTTTCTTGCCACCGCTAAGGAAAAAATAGATTGTGATTTTGGAAAGATGAAAATCACTTTCAGTGACAAATCTATTACCTTAGATATATTTTAGTCATCCAGGAGATTACAAGAACCAGATTTCTTTGATGACTCAAATTCAGAAATGGATAATTTGGTAGAAGAAACTATGCACATTTCACATGTAGCCACCTGTTTTGCAATTGAATTCGTTCTTGAGTCTCATTCACCTTACCCTCCTACCCTAACTTCACCTTCCACATTTGACTCTCCATCTAACTTTTCCCCTCTCTTCTGCTCTAGACCTCCCTTCCTATTCTCTCTCTGAGCCGAGCCTACAATTGGATCTGAAACACTTGCCTGACTCTCTAAAATATGTTTTCCTTGGACCTAATAATTCTATGTCCCTGATTATCAATTCTCATCTCTCTGGGGATTAAGAGGAAAAACTTCTCCAAGTTCTAAGCCAAAATAGAAAAGCCATTGGTTGGACTTTACATGATCTTAAGGGTATAAATCCATCCTATTTCACTCACTGTATCTATTTTGAGGATGACTCTCACCTCTCCTACAAGCCTCAAAGGAGAATGAATCCTAATATGCAGGAGGTGGAAAAAAAGGAGATCATCAAGTGGCTTGATGCTAGCATTATCTACCCGATCTCAGATAACAACTGGGTTATTCCTACACAAGTTGTTCTCAAAAAAGTTGGACAAACCATTATCACCAATGAGAAAGGGGAAAATATTACCACTAGGACTGCTCCTTCGTAGTGGCTGTGCATTGATTACTGCAAATTAAACACCGCCACTAAGAGAAACCATTTTCCTCTCCCATTCATTGATCAAATCTTAGAGCACTTAATCGGACAGGAATTTTATTATTTTCTTGATGAATATTCTAGCTATAATCAAGTTGCAATCCACCCTAAGGACCAAGAAAAGCCTACCTTCACCTGCCCCTTCGAAACCTTTGCTTTTCGAAGAATGCCTTTCACTCTTTGCAACGCACCCGCGACTTTTTAAAGGTGTATGCTTGCAATATTTTCAAATCTGATAGGTGATTGTTTAGATGTTTTTATGGATGACTTCTCTGTCTTTGGAGATTCTTTTGATTTGTCTTGCTAACTGTAACAAGACTCTCCAAAAGTGCTTAGAGGTCAATTTAGTCCTCAGCTGGGAAAAAACCACTTCATGGTCTAGGAAGGCATCGTCCTGGGCCATGTTATATCTAAGATGGAATCGCTGTAGATTACGTAATGATCGATGCTATTTCTAGACTCCTAATGCCAAGTTCTGTTAAGCAGATTCGTTCATTTTCAGGGCATGTGGGGTTGTACCATAGATTCATCAAAGACTTCTCCAAAATCTCCAAACCCTTAAGTCAACTTCTTATGAAAGATCAACCCTTTGACTTCAATCACTAGTACTTGGAGAGCTATGAATTGTTGAAGAAAGAAGTTACTAAGGCACCAATTTTACAGGGACTTGACTGGAATCATCCCTTTGAATTAATGATAGATGCCTTAGATTATGCTGTGGTGATGGTTTTAGGGCAACGCATTGACAAGAAGTCTGTTGTTATCTATTATGCTAGCAAAACCTTGGATGATACACAACAGAACTACACAGTCACTGGGAAAGAAGTTCTTGCCATTGTATTTTCCCTCAAAAAATTTCGATCTTATCTATTGGGGTCGCACGTCATTATTTACACAGACCACTTAGCATTGAAATATTTGTTAAACAAGAAACCTATGAAACCCCTCCTTATTCAATAGATTCTCTTACTCTAGGAGTTTGATCTGGAAATTAGGGATAAGGCAGGTTTGCAAAATGTTGTGGCTGATCATCTCTCCTGTCTCAAGACAAATGACGGGCTTCCCCCCCCAGATATTTTCCCTGATGAAATCCCCTTAGCAGTCTCTAACCTCCCTTGGTATGCCCTAATTGTGAATTATCTTGCAACTAATTGAATCCCTACTGACTAGCCTAAATCAATAAGGGATAAGTTCTTCGCAAATATTAAATATTACTTCTGGAAGGAGCCCAACCTATTTCGTATCTATGTTGACCAAGTCATCTGGCGATGTGTACCTGATTCAAAATTTCATAATATTATGAACCACTGTCATACGATGGCTTGTAGTGGACATTTCTCGGGTAAAAAGATGCAGCAAAAATTTTAAATTTTCGATTTTACTGTCCTAGCATACACGAAGATGCTCAAAATTTTGTTCGATCATGTGTGCATTGTCAAAGCATTGGCAACATGACAAAAAAGGATATGATGCCCCTCAACCCATTTTTAGAAGTTGAGATTTTTAATTTGTGGAGCATTGACTTCATGGAACCATTCATCAACTCTTGTGGGTATTGATACATTTTAGTCAATGTCGACTACGTATCAAAATGGATTAAAGCAGTACCCACCCGCACCAATCATCATCGGGTTGTGATTGACTTTATCAAGAAAAATATTTTCTCAAGATTTGGAGTACCAAAGGCCATAATCAATGACGAAGGATCTCACTTCACCCACTCTCATTTTCGTCAGCTCTTATATAAATATGGGGTTAATCATAAAATCTATCACCCCCAAACTAATGGCCAAGCTGAAGTTTTAAATCGGGAAATTAAAAATATTCTTCAAAAAACTATTCATCCCAATCGAAAAGATTGGTCTAGTAAGCTAGAGGATGCTTTCTAGGCTTATCGAATTGCTTTTAAAACTTCAATTAGCATGTCACCTTTTTGCCTCATCTATGGCAAAGCATGTCATCTCCCAGTTGAACTAGAACATAGGGATTTTTGGGCGATTAAACAATACAATTCAAACTAAACTGAAGTTGATAAACACTGTAAACTGCAATTAACTAAACTAGAAGAAAATCATAATTTTGCTTATGAAAACATGAGTATTTTCAAAGACTAAACTAAACTCTTTCATGATAAATATATAGTCTGAAAATCTTTTGAACCAAATCAACATGTTTGGCTTTTTGATGCGAGATTACGAATTTTTCCAGGAAAGTTAAAATCCAAATGGACCGATCCTTGTAACATCCTAAAAACACATCTGTATGGAGTTGTTGATATTTTCGATTCCAAAACAAATATTTCATTAACTGTCAACGGTCAACGTTTAAGGCCCTATTGTTTATACAGAGGGTGAGATCAGTTTATAAAGAATAAATACTGCGTTGTAGTATAGTTGACATCATCTTGTAAACAAATAAGAATTTTATTACTTGAATGTTGAGTCTGAGGTCGAACACAGGGTGCAAATGGAATTTATTCACTAATATCAATAGACGTAATTTGAACACTTAAAGTTACTCAAAATCTAATTCAAAATATAATGCAGGAGTTTATGAATACTAAAATGTAGCAATAAAAGACAAATTGAGAAGAATTGGATAAAAAGTTTGATTCTTCTTCTCTTGGCTCTTTCTTCAGCTTTCTCTTTCTCTGCCTTTCTTTCTTTCTTCTTCTTTTCCTTGGTTTTGGTCGATGGCTTCCTTCTTCTTCTGTTCTTTCTCCTTCTTGGCTTCTCTTCTTTCCTTAGCTTTCCTCTTTCTTCTTTTTCTTCCTTTCCTCTGCCTTAGCTTTGCCTTTGCCTTTTCTTCAGCCGCACCTTCTTTGCTACAATGCTTCTTCTTCCTTCCTTAGCTTCTGCCTTCTCTGCCTTTCTTCCTTGGCTTCTGATTTCCTTCTTTCTCTTTCTTCTTCAGCCATGCCTTCTCCTTCCTTCTTCTTCCTTTAGCTTCCTCAGCTTCCTTCTTCTTTTGCCTCCAAATCCTCAGCTTCCTTTGCGGCTCCTCCTCCAGCCCTTAGCTTCTTCAGCTTCAACTTCCTCTTCCTTCCTTCTTTCCCTACACACAAGTGCAAAACCTACCCCTACCCTCCCCCGCGTACGCTCTCTCTCTTTTCTCTCTTAGGTTCACTCTCCCAGAGCCAATCGGGTATTCAGGTCGGGTCAAGCGCACCTGGGTCCAGGCGCAGCGGCGTGGGTGGTGCGCGGGGAGTGCACGGTAAACGCGTCAAGCAAGCCAGGTCCGTAGAGCGTGGGTCGCGGATGAGGTGGGCATATGGGCGAGGGGACCTCACCCGTGATCGGAGGCAATCAGGCTAAAACACAAATTCACTTTATACCGCTCAGCGCACTCTAAACTTTCCGAGGTGGGACTAAAAGTCCCACCCACTTCTCGTGCACCCGCAGGAAGATGCTTCGATCAATTGCCGCGGCTGTGACGCCTCTCAAAGCCACTCATTGGCTGAATGTCTGCGCGAGGTGATTCCGCATCACTTGGACTTGAAATTCCTGGAACGTAACTGCTTGGAGCGAGCTTGCGAGCTCCTTCACATCTGCTCTAATGGCGGCGAAGGTCGGACCTGCGTTTCAAGCAATACGGCCTTGCGGTCTCATTAGAACACACAGGAGGCTCGCCGTGGCACGGCGAAGGTGCTACGGTAGGTGGCTGAGACACGGGGGGGCCTAGGCATGCGTGCCTAGGTCAGTCTTTGCCCGTGGTGATGGGTGTGGTCGGGGGAAGTTTGTGGAGGTTATGGTGGTCGATGGAGATGGGGAAAGTGATCAGTGGATGGTGGCGGAGGTTCTGAGGGGTCTGGCGAGGTCGATGGGTGTGTGGAGGTGATGAAGACACCTCGCTGGTGGTCTGTCGAAGGTGGAGAAGGCAGTGGTGGTCTGCGGTGTTGAAGGGTCGAAAGTAGAAATAAAGAAGGGGGAAATGAAGAGAGGAGAGAGGGGAAAAGTTTTAACCTAATTTAATGGACGAAAGGATGAGGAGAGCGGCTGGCACGTACCTGCCGCCGCCAAAGACGAAGGTTCCAGTGGAGAGGGAAAGGCGACAACGAAGGGGCTGCAGGTGTGTGTGCGGGTATGGCGCAATGTGGACGACAGAGGCGGAGAAGACTCTGCCACTGGTATTGTGGAAGAGCGATGAGAAGAGGAAGGAGATGTCGCCGAAGCTCGCTGGATGCTTGGCCAGAGGAGAAGAGAAGAAATTGGAGGTTGTTCTTCGACCAAACCAAGCTGAATCTAAGCGGCAGGGATAGGGGGGCCTTTTATAGCTTCTGGCAGAGGGCCTTGTGCTTGGAAGACAAGCTTCCAAGAATGGGTGTCCTCGCCAGAGATGGAATGTGCGAGATACCCAAATCTCTCAAACATTTGCACGAGAGATTGGGTGCAAATCAAGGCTTGAGATTACGTTCAGATGATAGGGAATTCCTCAGAGAATCTCCCTTTCAAGTTTGAGAGGAAATCTCTGAGGAATCGGAGAGAAATCCTCCTCAAATCCTCGCCGGAGTAGGACTCCTCCGCTGGAATGGTGGAGGGACCTAATTGCAAAGATTGGTGAGGAAGATAGGGGGGTTTTTGCAATGGTTTTCAAAAGCTAAGGGTCTAAATGTAATTGGGTGGACTATTTTGCAAAGTAGGTCAAGGTGACCTCCCTTTAGGTCAAAATTTTGGTATAAACCTAATTTGGACCTAAGGAATCCAATGGTAAAGTTGGATTTTAGGTTTGACTATGTTTGACTAGGAATTTTACACAAAAACCTAAATTAAGGCAAATAATTAGTTAGGACCCCTAGTTAGGTCAAAATAGGTTCCAAAGGCCAAATTGAATGTTCTAAACCCTACGAGATATTTTTCCATGAATTTTAGAGGGTTTAGTTGATTTTTATCCTGACCAAAACCTTGTTGAATTAGGTGGGTCTGTTTTAGGGTTACAAGAAGTCGTTTATTTCTCAGATTGCACATTAACCCTTTTCTAATTGAACCAATCCACTTTTTATCTTGTTAAGATCAATTGACCTATGTTTAGCCCCTGAGAAATCCAATTGATGTACTGCAATGGTAAAATTACAGTTTTACCCTTTGTTTTTTATTTTCTTCTCAGAATAGTTATTCCTTGAATTAGGCCCATCTTTAGGTTATGTAGGAGGTTTTGTTCTCTTTTTTAGGTCAAAATGAGCTAGTTAGGGTTCATAATGGTGTTCCCATCACCTATTTTACTAATTCTGTAAATCAACCCTCCGATACTCTTGATTTACATGACCTACCCGATACTTAATGCACTTTACACCTGACTAAATAGCATAAAAGATGGCCTTGGGTGGGAGGTAACCCACTATTTGCCTACTTTCCTTTTTCTTTCTTTTCCCAAGTTTTGACCATCCTAATTCCGATCTTTTTTCACTTAGGTAATATCTTTTCCCTTTTCTCATGCATGCAGACATTACATACCTTAAGCATGGGAGGGTGTTTTAAATTTTGACGATCATTTTAGAATTTTAAAACAAAATGATAATAATAATAACATAAAAATACAAAAATTTCTTTTTGCATGCATTTTCATAAAAATCAGAAAATTTGTAAACACTTTTTGAGGAATTCTTTTTTGAAGACATGGGACCAAGGTTGATACTTTATTTCAAAAAGGTACACTTGGGATTTAATCTTTAATAAACTAAGGATGAAGCTACAGATCCTTTTGTTAGATTTTTTGGGTCTATCAAACCTAGAGTAAATCGGGTATCCTTTGAAGAATTCCTTCTGAACACTTGATGATTCGGGTAACTTGATTTTATTTAGTGACCTGGATAGTACTTGGCTTGGCTCGCAATCCAAAAACTTACATCTCTTTTGAAAGTCTTGTGTCAAACACTTCACACAAAGCCAACACTACCCAAGCCCCAAAAACATTTAAATGTTTAAAATGCCCCCTGTTTTGGCCTTGGTGAAAGTCTGAGGCAGATCATTGGTGTGAGTTCCCATCATCAAGAACGAGGAAAATATCTCCTTTAAGGATATGATGTCAACATGTTATCGCCTTGGCACTGCTCTATATCTATATCCATATATTTAGACGAAGCATTAAGGCACATTTTGTAGCTCAAGTGTCTTGGACGGTACTCAACCCATAGCGAAGAAGCAAGAGCCTGAGTTTGCCTACAGCGCCCCTTTACACAGCTTTGTGTTTTGGGGTTGTGAGCTCCCGGGGAGTGTCTTGGATGGTGCTATCTTGAAGTATTAGCACCAGAGCCCCCTCAAGGAATGGTAATGGAAATGATGATATCGACACATCTGTATTAGGACTAATCTGAGGCTATGCATGGGGGAGAAAAAAAAAAGTTAGAAGAAGAAAAA
Organism: Thalassia testudinum; assembly: GCA_037157565.1. Taxonomy (NCBI): domain Eukaryota; kingdom Viridiplantae; phylum Streptophyta; class Magnoliopsida; order Alismatales; family Hydrocharitaceae; genus Thalassia; species Thalassia testudinum. The sequence continues at coordinate 15,940,555 of JAZHRO010000062.1, read as the reverse complement.
AAAAGTTCCAGAAAAACACAACCGTATAAATATGCTATCCCAAAAATGTTGGCCAATCACTAACACTTGATTCTTCATGGTTATACAAGTTGCGGATCGGGTTCATGAGACAAAGAGGTCCTAACTGCGAAAATAGTTTCAAGTAATTTGAATTAGAAAAGGGTTAATTAGTGAATTCTTGAAGGAAACATTGATTCTGATTAGTCTAACCCTTGGATCCAAAGATGAATCCCGATGTTTTATCCTTAACAAATCTCCTACCTTCCTTATTCTCAATCAACCAAAATCCTGTAGTAATGCTTTCCTCAAAAGTAAAAAAAATTAGTTTTCCTAAAATCATTTTTGTGAAATTCAATTTTGCTAAAAGACTAGTAAAAAGATAAGCATAGGGGTGTCATAAAACACCAGTTTATCATCACTATTATGCCTAAAAACACATCTAACTCTTAGGTTTTGTGCGTTGCATTATGGTATCAAGTTGAATTTAGGCATTTCCTAGGATAGACATGCATTGCATTGTTTTATTATTTTTATATCTTTATTTTAGTGTCAAGGATGAACAGATTTAGACCCACAAACTCTGGCATTAAGAAAGGCAGAAGATGAAGGAGGAGCTCAATTTAGGTGGATCTCAAATGAATCCAGCTCATCTCAGCTAGATTCGAGCTTATTCCAGCTCATCTCAACTCTATTCAGCTTACCTCAACTGGATGGCAGCTCAGGTCAGCTCAACTCAGCTGAACGCAGCTCCTTTTAGCTCCTCCCAGCTTTATTCAACCCATGGAAGTTCTACTTGATCAAGCTTAGCTACTACCATCAACTAGCTAAGCCTGGTCAGCTTAAGAAGTCCTCAACCAGCTCAACTCTAGCTCATGAAGACTTAACTCAACTCAACTCAGTTGAGCTTAGCTACCTGGCCTAAGCTAGCTAGCTCATCTAGCTAAGTAGTTTTCGGGAAGACCAAATTCAGCTTACCTCAGCTCACATCAGCAGAAGCCAACTCAATTTAGCTTGGCTTAATAGCTAGCAAAGAACTAGCTAAGTTAGCCATCTTCGGCAGATTTTCAGCTTTAGGAAGACTTGTAGCTCAACTCCTCCTTTACACCAACCAAAATCCTAGCTCCTTTACTCCTCTTCTACTACCCTATTAGCAAAGCTAGCTTAGCTCCACTTCATCTACTCCATGGACGTCCACCTTGTCCCAAAAAACCACCAAAAACACCTCCACCTTCTTCCTACTTTTGGCACCAACACACGCCACAACCACCCACCTTTGGCATCCCTTCACTAATGGGACCAAAACAAGACACCCTTTCACCACACAACCACCCCTTAACCACCTACCTTTGGAGTCAAAAATCCCTGCAACCACCACCCATTTTTGGTGCCACAAATCCTTTACCTCTTCACCTTCCATCCACCTCCAAACCTAATCCCAACCCTTAATTTTGGCACCAACTTCTAGAACCTATAGTTGGTGCCAACATTAATCTAACCATACCTAAACCACAACCTAACATACCCCCTCATGTGGTGCCTAATGCCCCCTACCCTTGATCCTGAAACCACCACCTAAAGACTACATCCTAGCCATCCATCATAACCCACTCCACCTTAACCCTAGGCCTACCCTTGTTGGCACCAACCCTTCCCTTCCTTTCCTATAAATATATCGTATAACCACCACATAAAAAATCTTTGGCTTACATATTTTTCTACCTATATCACCATTCCATTAGACCAAGGAAGAAGAAGGGAAGTTGATCGAGACTCCCTTGTCTCCTTGGTTTTCATCTTCTTCTTCCCTTCTTTCTTGTGCCAAAGCCAAGGAGCACCATTCAAGAAGGACGGCGAGGCAAGGAGGAGGCTAGGGTGGTAAACATCCACCCTTGGAAGATTTAGAGACAGAAGCACTTCAAGGAAGGAGCAAGGAGAAGCCCCATTTCAAGTACAGAAGGTGTTGTACTTAGAGCAAGGAGACTCTTCTTCTTCAACTTTATTTGGGAGACATTTCTATTTCTTGTTCTTCATATTAATTTTTGTAGTAGAAGCATTCCTCTACTAGTGTTTTGTAAAGACAAGTTTTCTCCCGAATCAATACAATTGCCTTTTGCCATTTTCCTATGTTTTAATTGAAGTAGTGTTTACTTACTTTGTGCACTTCACACTTCCTTCCTAATTACCCTAGTTCACTCATGCCTAGAGTGAGTTTAGGAAGGTTAGATTTTCTTTTGTTTCTATTCGACGTTTTGATTTCATTACCTTCAATTTTCATTACCCTGATTATTCTAAAACCCTAAAAACAACAAAATAAAAATACAAAAAAAAGAAGATTCTAGTTTTTGCAAAAGAGAAAATACTTTTGAAAGCTAAAGTTGCCTCCTTGGAAGATCCTAGATACTCCTACTATCTAGGAATATAAATTTAAAAGTTGATCGAATCATACATGTTGCAATGATTCAAAACTCGCTTTGTACAAAACCATGTATTTTTGTATCAAGGTATGTTGCACATTGGGATCAATCGTGTCCACAAACATATTAGAAGTGTGATGGATAGGATATCAGCTGCAGTATCCACAACAATCTCCATGATGTGAGTAGAGGTTTCACCAATCCTATGCTCCTCATGCCTTGCAATACGACTAACGTCATTAATCTTGATGTACAACTCTAGCAAACAAGTCTAAGACATAATCTCCACAAGGCCAAGAATTCCCTCAATGTCACTGTCATCGACAATAGGTGAACAGGTGTATACCATTCTTAAATTTGGAGCACAACTTGTGATGATGGGAAACTCATGCTCTATCTCAATCTCATGAGTTAAAAGATCAAGAGTAAGACTTCTCATTATCTTCTCTTTATGCTTCTCAAATTCCATCTCATCACTTGAAACTCTTAGATTCTTATAAAAGTTTCTATCATATTGAACACCATGTTTTATGTCAATCACATTTCTATAGCCATACAACAAACATAAGATACTTCAAGCCATTGTACCTAACCTAAAATAAGTTAATTCCAACATCGTACGCATAGATCATATAGTATAAAATCAAACTCAATGCATCATCACCAATGATCATTTGATTAAAGATTAGACTCAATGCTTCTATTTTAACATGCCATTCTCATTTTATCAAATCTCATTCCAACATCAATGCTTTATTACTTTAAGAGCTTTCTGACGAGTCGATCTTTGCTTTCATTGAAATTTTAAACATAAAATGACGTGTCATTTAAAGCTTTTATGGTGAAAAATCGACTATCAAAACATTTAACACTCAAAATCTAACCACAAAAATAGTTAGGCCGTCTCTATAGGGAGAAATTAGCCTATTAAACTAGTGATTGGTGCCTCGTTTATTTAGGAATCTCAATGGTCATGCATACTAATAAGTGCAATTCATTTTCAACATAAAAAAAAATAATTGATCAAGAATGTAGGTATTTATATGCAAAATCACCACAAAATAATAATTCTGTTAAATAATAATCTTGACAATAGCAATCACTGTAAATATTAATCTCCAATAAAATATAGCTTGTTCACTACAATCAATATGACATGCTCTATATCATTCATGAGAGACATTCAACCACAAGTAATTTCGATTGAGTAGAAGGATATTTATGTAAATTCATCTCAATAAATTAATTTATTAAATAAATGAATAGGAAATCTTGCAATGGCATATATGGTAATTATTAATGCGAGGAAAAATAGGGGATTTGTTTCCCCTTGACCGTGTGCTCGGCAAAGGGGATGGCAGGTGGCAAGGTTGCAGTTAGAGGTTTATCTCGACAAGGGCTTCGCATTGGTGTAGGAGGAGCAGCTGACGGCGGAGGACTTTGGGTTCCTTTGGGTAGAGGTTGAAGGTGGTGCAGGCTTGAAGAAGAGGAAGAAGAAGAAAAGGAGAAAAGGAGAGGAAGGGGTGGTGTGGCTTTTGTGGTGGTGTTGGGTTTGATGGGTGAAGAGGGTGGCCAGTTGTGGGGTGGTGATGTTGGGTTTGATGGGTGGAAGCAAGTGGTGATGGAAGGGAAGGTGTGTGGTGGCAGGAGGTTGAAGAAGGTGAATAGTAGATGTTGATGGTGGTCTAGATGGTGTTGGTGACGGTGATGGTGTACGCGTTGTCACCGCGCACACCACAGCAGGGGAAGGGCAACGGTGGAGGTGTTGATGGCTGTGGTGTTGGTGACACACACATACGCTGTCACCGTGTGTGCGACGGCAGCAAGGGCGATGTTAGGGAAGCTGTGACCACAGTGCACGCTTGAGGTTTACAGTATACGCAGGGTCCACAGTGGTGGCGAGGGAGGAGATCCCCGCAAGGGGAAAGATGATCAGGAAGATGATCCTCCTCCCTTTTTCAAAACTCCTCTTGTTTGTTTTTCTTCAGTCGAAAGCCTCTCCAACCATTCGGCGAAGATCGCAAGTGATTGGAACACCTGGATATGTCTGCCGATGTCTTCATCTAACGTCCAAACCAATCTTTGGACGTCTTAAAAAGTGTAGACATCAGGGAGTCTACGATGGTGATTTCCAGACGTCCAATTTGAGCTCCAGACGTCTTATAGAAGCAGAATGGACAACCAACTCTTGCACCTAGTGTTCATCCAACCATACAGATTATCATAACCATATGTTGTAAAATTGGTGCATAAAATTTTACGCAAACTAAGGTGAATTATCATTTAACTCCTAATTAATTAGAAACTAAGAATAGATAATTAAATAGTACTTAGGCCAAATAATGGTCTACTAAAGTGGACTTATCACTTTCCTTATTTTATCACTTCAAACTTCATGTACACTAAGAGCATAAGTGGTTATATGTTAGTGCTCCCCATATATGCAGATGGTAATGATAGCTTCAATTGTAGTCCATGGTCATCTAACCAGTATTGTAATTCATTTTTAACTGGTATGGTAATGTTGTCCCTTCCAAAACTTTTCTCTAATTCGCATCATCCCTTCCGATCAAAACTAAATTCAATGCTTTATAGGAAGTGCCAAAATAATAACAAAATTCCATTCCATGGAAATAAATTTAATTGCAAAAGACCAATCCATTCCATGATTAAAATATAAGGTTATATAAATAAAATTTCAAAGTTGAGCTTCGCTTTGTTGGCATTCCATTCAAAAATTGATTCCAAGAAGAGGTAAGAGAGATTCCTATTTGAGCTAGATTCTTTTCTGAGCCTGAACATGCAACAACATCTACTTTTCCATTCCAAACAATAATACATTCTCAAGTGAATTTCTTAAGTATGTGGGAATCATCTTAGCATAAAGGCTCACTTTGCGAAGGCTCACTAAATGATAGGGATATATGATGACTCTCCCATTAGACAGCTAAAGCTCTTCAAATGAACATAATCTGTAGTATCATCATGGATGTTTTTCTCTACGATCTATAAGAATATAACCATTTAATACTTAAGATCCTTGTCTTTGTTAACAAGTTAGGTAATTTTATTTGAATCAATGAAATCTCTTTTGCATATAAGCCACTCCAACAGCAATAAAAAAAATTGAATGTACAAGTCATACCTAATCTAAACTTGATGTACAAAATCAAACTAAAAAAAAAACATCATCAAAGACAATGGGGCATTACCAATGCTTCATTAAGAAGAAAATGAACTAATATCAAACCAAAAACTACAAAATAATAATCATAACAAAACTAACATCTAAAACCAACATTAACTGATATATGCCAGTTTATCATCATTCTTATACCCTAAAACAGATCTAGCTATTAGGGTTTTAACTCTACAAGAGGGTTTTGGGCTACATTTAGGCATTTAACTAGGATAGGAATGGATTGCATTTTAGTTGTATTTTTAATGTGTTTACTTGAGTGTCAGGGATAGATAGAAAGTCATATCCCGCACACCTTAGCACTCAGGAAGGTAGACGATGAAGAAGAAGCTCATTTCAGCTGGATTGCAGCTGGATTGAGCTCATCCCAGCTGGATCCCAGCTCATTCAAGTTGGATCAACCCATCCCTAGCTCCATTCAGCTCATCTCAACTGAATGGTAGCTCAAGCTAGTTCACCTCAACTCCATTCACATCACCTCAGCTGTATGGTAGCTTAAACTAGCTAAAGACAGTTGATCCCAGCTCCTCCAGCTCAAAAGAGTTCACTGGAAGCTCGACCTGACTAGGACTAACTACGAGCTAGACCTGGTCAACTGAAGATGACCTTAACCAGCTCAAGCCAGCTCAGGTCCATCTCCCAGAGGCTCAACTCAGCTCAACTTAGTTAGGCTAAGTTAGTTGACCTAAGCTAACTACTCTAGCTAGATAGGTAATCTTCATGAAGACCAAACCTAGCTCACCTCAGCTCATTTCAGTAGAAGCCAGCTCATCTTAGCTTGGCTTAGTTGCTAGCAATGAACTAGCAAGCTAAGCCAGCTAAGGTAGCTCCCTACAGTTCTCTTCAGCAGCCACCAACTCTAATGCAGCTCAAGACAGCTTCCTCTAGCTCTTCTTCTCCAAAACCCTAGCTTCCTCTACCTCTCTACCCTACTCCCTACTAGCTAAGCAGCTTAGCTTAGCCAGTCACCTCCTTGGCATCCCTTCCTACCCCTAAAACCCACCTACCTAAGCTCCACCAAATAACCCTAAACCTAGTCCACCTAAGCTTCCTACTCCCAATCTATCTTGGTGCCACCTAACTCACCACCTCTCAACCCACCACCACCACCAAGAGTCACCTTGATTTTGGTGCCAAAAACACCTAACTACCCTCTCCATTTTGGCGTCAAAATCTCCTTCCATCTCAACCCTCCATCCAACACCTAAACCTGTCCTACCCATTCAATCTTGGCGCCACCTAGGATCCCTTCTAGAAGGCCCATTTTGGCACCAAAACCTAAGGTCACCAAGGGTAGCAACCACCCATAACTACCACCTATGTGACCCTTGGGTTGGCGCCAACCCTCCTTAGCCATAGGATCACCAACTACCCACCAAAATCAATCCTATCCCTCCACTACATCCCATGCCAACCACCCTTCTCCCTTCCTATTAGTACCCCTTAACCACCACCATAACATCATCTTCTCTCTTGGTTAGGTTCCGCCCATACCACCTACATCTCCATGCCAAGGAAGAAGAAGGAGAGAAGAAGATCAAGGAGGCAACCTACCTACCCCCTTGGTGCCTTCTTTGTCTCTTTCTTCTCCCTTAGCCACACCAAGAAGGAGGTCATCTTCACACCTAGAGGGGATGGCTAGGCAAGAGGAGGAGACTTGAGGTGGTTAACGCCCACCTTGAGGAGCAACTGCCTGGAGAAGGACAACTACAAGAAGAAGCTAAGGAGAATTCTTTTCAAGTGCGAGGCAACTGCACTTGGAGAAAGGGCTCTCCAAAAACTTCTACAGAGGATTCACCTTCTTCTTTATCTTAACTTTATCTTGTATTAGCTAGTTTAGTTTTTCTTCTTCTTGTAGAAGCATTTAGCTAATTGTAATCAACTATACTAGTAATACAAGTGTCCTTTGCCTTCTAAATTCATGTTTAAATTTTAGTGTGTTTTTCTTACTATTTCTTTAGTGCACCACATCCTCCTCTTCTAGCTACCATAGGCGCACTTGCCTAGGATGAGCCTAGAAGAGAGGGCTTCATTATGTCACTTAGGCATAGTTTTAGCGTAGTTAATCTTCACTCACAAAACCTGATTGTTTCTAAAAACCCTAAAAATAATAAAACAAAAAAAAAATAAAAATACATGTATCGATTGAGAAGTGAGAGAGAGAACCATATTTGTGATTGATCACACGGGTTTCGCATTTTTGAATTCAGGGTTATGAGTAACCCGTCATCGTAGTTGCAAAACTCGTAATCAAATATAATTTAAACCGAAACTCCAAGGGAGTCCCGGGTCGAACACAGGGAGGCGATGTTTACTTTGTATGAAAACCGCACTTCGATTTGTTTCTTTTTGGTGTTTTGTGGTTTTATTTTTTTTTATTTTTGAAAAAAGATGACAAACAATCACAAGAGAGATATAGAATTGAATATGATATATTGCATGAATGTCAATTACAATAATCTAGAAAACATAAAAAGAGAGGGAGGTGAGAAGAAATCTCCCGAAGCGACTGTTCAGTGAGACGACGGCACTTGACGGAAGCTCGGATGAAGGAGTTGGGAAGCAAAACGATGGAAGTGACAAGTGGGAGGATGTCGGGTAGAGGAAAGCTTCAGCGTAGCTCCGGAATGGAGGTGAGAAGGCGGAGATGATCTGCTACCGGAATGGAGGTGGGAGGATGGCTCCAAGGCGACCTATGAATGGGGATGGGAAGTTGGAGGAGTATTTGGTGGGGTAAAGTCTCGTTACACTAATAGGCACCCTTGGGAGCTTGAGAGCAAACTCTAACAGAGCGTTGGTAGGCTTACTAGAGCTTGGGAGTAGGTGGGAGTAGAGTAGGTAGAAATGACTTGGAAGGGAGGGGGTGTAGGTCCTTTTATAGTAGAGAAGAGGCTAGAATAGGCATGGGACCATTAGTGACCTCCAGGCCGTCGCTGTAAGTGTCGCTGTAGGTAGCTCATGCTCGCGAGCGTGCACAATTGGCCTTGCGCCTACGAACAATTAGCGATAATTGTAAGCATCACTAAATGTCTTCTAGGCTGTCACTAAAGATCCACCTGCTGCTAATGCTCCATTGGCACTGCGTTGTGCGCTCTCTTTGTGGCGCACACATGCTCACACGCTAATGCTACACTATGCGCAGCTGCACTGTCTTGCGCTGTCGCCTAGCTGTGGTCCCACGCGTGTGCGTACATGCATGCTTTGCTGCTGCGCCGCAACTCAAGCGTCTAATTGAGGAGGCAACGGGTTTTGAACCCGCGCCCTCTCTTTGTGAGGCACCTTCACAACCAACGCCCCACGACTAAGGCTTTGTTGTGAAGACGTTTTAAGGGTGTGCGATGGAGATAAATCCTCAACCTTTGGATTAAGATCCAACGGCTGAGAATGGGTGATGCCTTAATGAAGAGTGGGTGCTAGCCAGTGTTGGGCGACCGAGATGGCGCCACGTGACGCCATCTGGACTGTCCATCTTCCTGTTGCAGAGGGTGCCACGGTGTTCAGATCTAGATGATCCTCGCATTGCCGGACTACGATCGTCGCTTTGGATCCATCCGTACGAACAGGTTTTCCATCCGAAACCCGTATAGATGTCGCATTGCCCCCTAGCTGCTGATCTTCCTCAGACTTCGTATAATGCTACGGGACTCCGATCTAGACGATTTCAGAGGCATTAAACTTCGATCGTCGTTCTGATCAGATCCATATGGTCTGATCGTCCATTCGAGGCCCTAAAATAAATCTTCTTTTCTCCTTACCATAAAAAGGACCTAATTAACCTAAAATATATACAACTACTCTAAATGCAGAATGATGCATGTTATGCAATTTTATAACATGAAATGCAAATCTAAGCCTAGGAACATGCATTATTAGGCATTTTAACCTAAATAGATGTGTCTATATCACTGATTAACAAATTGGCCTCGTTGAATGACCCTAGATATTCACCCTATCTAGGAATATAAATTGTAAAAGTTGATTGCGAAGATATGCGTTACAATGACATCAAAACCCGCTTTTAACAAAACGCATATTTTTCGCATCGCTTTTTGTCATCGTTGCTGGGGAGGCACGGCTTAGTCACATATTTTATCTCTCTCTTGCTTTATTAGGTCTTCACAAATTTTGTTTTGTGTTTTGTTTAGGTGCGAACCAGGAGCGGGAGCAGGATTCGAATTCGCTTGGAGCGAAAACTTCAAGTGATTTTGTCTTCCCGCGTACTTCAGGTTAGTACCCCTGGCTATATCTTTTTACAAAAACTCTGAAAAAAATCTTTAAACTATCAAAAAAATTAAAAACAAGAAAAATTGAGGGTGGTGGAACCCTAAAACTCTTTGTGTTGCTTGTTTCTTCATTTTTCCACCACCTTCATCATATTGGTGTCTGAATTTTGAAAATCCAAATTTCTATCTTGACTTTCAAAAATCAGGTTCAGGCACCTAGAAACTTCCTAAATTCACCAAATTTCTCCCAGGGAAGCCCCTTTGAGTCAGGAACCTTTAGTCTAATTTTCAAGAAATTTTGCTAAGTAGAAAAAATTAAAAAATTCACAGACTGAACATAGGTCAGACCTTGTTTTCTTACTATTTTCTTACCGTCCATGAATTTTATAAATTTTTCTACTCATCAGATTTGGGAAAACTTTATATTACTAGAAGTCTTAAGAAATTTTCTACATCATATAAAATTCTCAAAAGACACTTTCTGAATCTATCAATTCTGACTCTTGACACCAGTAAGAAGAAAAATTACAAAAAAATATCAAACAATTTCCTAAAATCACAAAAAAAATAAAATTTTGATTCCTTGTTTGATTTTCAATCAAGTGGTGGTGTTGTTTTATTGTTTGGATCACCATTGTTAAAGATTTTGAAAAGAGATTCATTTGTTTTAGGAGTTGTATACATAGGATTTTCACATTAGGGTTTTAATTTCTCTCTTAGTCACATCAACTCTAAGGAATTGAACTCCACCAACTACAACTTGATTGTTATTATTTGTGGAACTTCAAAACCTTGTTTGAAATCTTAATAAGAGAGAATCCTAAAAGACACAAATTCTTGATTAAAGCCTTAAAACACTTGAACAACAAATCCTTGTTTGCAAACCTCCTTTGAATTACTTAGGCATTACTTCCCACCCAATTCGCACACACACCAACAAAAGAAAAGAAATAATCAGGCATTGCCCCAACTAACGCCCACCACATTCCTTGTGCACTTTAAGCTCCTAGACTTAATTAAAATTTTGTAGCAATTTGACCCTTAAGGTTTCATCAAACTTAGGCTTGCTACCTATGTTTTAAGTTTTCTACAGTTGGTATCAATTCCTTCATCTATATCTAGTGCCAGGCTGAGGGCCTGTGTCAAACGACCAAGTGCAGATTTATACAAGCCCCAGTGATTTTCCTAGGACATGCTTGGGCCCAACCCTCCCCTTAATTAGCCCAACCAGATTTGTTGAAAGAACGGGTATCCACTATTGATTTCTTATTTCCTAGATAGACCAAGTCTTAGGTTAATTTTTAGGGAGTCACATTTAAGTTAGGTCTAGAGTTTTGCTCCTTGATTGCACACTTTCTCTTATCCCTCCCTCCTCTCCTCCCCGTTTCCTTCATTTTTACATGGGCGGCGGTCCCAAACTCCACAATTGGAGGGAGGGACCATTTGATTTTTGCCTCCCCCACACAAAGATCTCTTTTCCCGCATTCTTCCTCTTCTTTGCATTTAAAAAAAAATGGAAAAACAAAATAGGTCCTCTAACCCACATGCTAAATTTTCCATCCCCCATCCATCCGCCCTGGAGTTACCTAATCAAGCCCCCCTACCTCATCTCTACACCATGATAGCTGAATAGATGGGTCAGCTACAACCTAATCAACAACTGTTAACTAGGGCTATAGCAAACCTAGCCAACCAAGGGAGGCTTTCCAAACCTACCCAAGCTCCACGAGCTCCACATCTAAACCCATCTAACATCCCAAGGAAAGAAAACTTGCATACTTTTAACACTACCCCTGTTGAGTATAATCAATATTCTGAGACTTTTTATGGTTCACCGGAGAATTACACAAATCCAAATCATACCCCCACTAAAAATATCTCTACCCTCCAGGAGAAATTTAAAAATTCCTCTAATTGAAGGAATTACCTAACTCACTCCTGGACCAATTCAGTTCCTCACCAACAACAGAACCCGTTTGGAGGGTATGGTTCAAATCAGACTTTTTATCAATCTGGGCCATCTCAAGAAGACATCAATGCCCAGATGATGAAATCCTACAGGAAATGAAAAGGAAAACGACGGATGCAACCCATGTTATTAACAATCTCCATGGACCTAGAGACCTGCAGGGCATTTACCATCTCAGCCTATACCAAACCCTATCAATCAAATAAACCAATATCCAAGTGGAAATCAACATCAGAACCACACTAATCAGCCTCCCATTAACCCAAACCTCAGCACCAACCCAGTTTCTATCACCAACAGGTCCCCCATCTCCTCCCAGGCATAACCAAACTGCATATGCAGATACATTGAGGAGTGGTAAAACCACCACTAATTCAGGGCCTTCACATCAAACTAATGAAACCCACTCTCAACCTAAGCAAGTTGACTCTCCTAACCCCAATCGAGAAGAAGAAAAAGACACACCAAAAACACAAGATTCAAATCCTCTTCCTTACCCTCAAGCTCTGCAATCCAACCCTTCGAAGAAAAAATCAAAGCCCCCTCACCAAGATCTTTTGGACTTATTTGGGCAAGTCAAGACTAACATCCCCCTCCTAGGTGCCACCCCTGCCTATGCTCATTTTTTGAAAGAAATATGTACTCCAAAGCGGCAGGCCCAGAATTTAGGAAGGGTGGTCCTTTCTGAGACAGTGAGCTCAGTTGTCCAGAGTAAGCTGCCTCTCACGAAAAAGGACCCGGGCACACCACTCATTTCAGTTGTCATAAATGACACCACCTTTTATCGTGCCCCTCTCGACTTAGGTGCCTCTATTGATCTCATATCCCTGGTCTTATTCGAGGAATTTCAATTTGGTGAATTAAAACCTATTAAGGCTCAATTTCAATTGGCAAACTGATCTACCATTCAACCGCGGGGAGTAGTTGAGAATATTATTGTCAAGGTTTGAAATTGTCTATTTCTTGTTGACTTTCTGGTCCTTGACATAGAGGTACCTGAGACTCTCACAAATGCCCTTGTCATCCTTGGAAGACCTTTTCTGATTACCGCAAAAGCTAATATCAATTATCATTCCAGAAAAAATGGATATAAGTTGCGGTAACCAGACTAACTTATTAGATATTTTCCAAGCTTCCAAGAAGTCCATTGATTATGAATTTTTTGAGGACGCTAATAATAAAATGGAAGCAATAATTGAGAAATTTGTGTTGATCGACTCCTACTCTACTTTGACAACTATTGATCCAAATTCTATTGATTCATATTCTAAATATGATTATGTGGTCAAAGACATTTCAGATCAATTAAGGTTTGACCTTCATTCTTCCTGATTTTCCACCCTACCCATCCACACTAACTTCACCTACCCTGCATCACATCGACTTCTCTCCCCCTCCCGTTCCATTAGACCTACCACCCGACCCACCGAGTTTGGCTTTCTACATGAACTCAAACCATGGCCAGACTTGGGTCTTCCCTCCATTTTTCCATTTCATTTTGATCCCTATATTTTTACCAATCATCGCATTCAAGTGTCTAATTATTTACATGATTATCCATCTTCTGTGCATCACTTCACTCCTAACAGAATGACGTAAAAGATAGCACTGGATGGGAGGTAACTCATCAATTTTACTACTTTCATTTTATCTTTCTTTTCCAAGGTTTTGCCCATCCTGAACTCGATCGCTTTTTCACTAAGGTGATCTCGTTTCCCTCCTAATGTATGAGGACATGGCATATCATAAGCATAGGGGGATGATTATAAATTTTAATGATCGATTCATGATTTTCAAAACCTAAAAATATGCTATTTTTCTTCCGCATCATAAAACTAATTGAGGAAAATTTTGAAAATCGGGAGTAAGGTTGAAAGAATCATTTCAAGGCATAATGGGATTTAATCTTCAACAAACTAGAAATTAAGATATGGATCTGACTATTAGAATTTCTGGGTCTACTTTTAGACTAGATCAAGTATCCTTCTTTAAATTCCACCTAAACTCATGATGATTCAAGTGACTTGATCTTATTTTGCGACTCGGAAACTATTTGGCTTAGTTTCCGACTTAAAAACTTGCGTCCCTTGCAAAATTCTTGTGTCAAATTTCACACACAGCCAGCACTTATAAACAAATTAAAAAAAATTAGAAATGCCCCTCATTTAGTCTCAGTAAAACCTAAAGCAGATGATTAGTTTGAGTTCCTACCGCAGAGAAGGATGAAAATGCTTCCTTTGAGGACGCGATGCCAACATGTTACCGCCTCGGCGCTACTCTATATCTATATTTCATATCTTTAGATGGAGCATTAAGGTGCAATTTTGCAGTTCAAGTATCATGGACGGCACTCTACCCATAGCGTCAAAGTAAGAGCTTGAGTTTGCTGGGAGTGCCCCTTTACACCGCATTGTGTTGTGAGATTGTGAGCTCCTAGGTGGTGTCTTGGACAGTACTATCTCGAACTGCTAGCACTAGAGCCCCCTCGAGGATTGGTAACGAGAATGATGATCCCGACACATTTGTTGTAGGATTAAGCTATGAGTAAGAATGGGGGACACAAAAAAAAAAGTTGCAAAAACATGACCTTATAAATATCCTTATAAATGTTGGCATTCACAAAGCACAGACACAAGATTTTAAAGGATTATGCAAGTTGCAAGTCAGATTCAAGAGCCAAGGAAATCCTAATTGCAAAATGGTTTCAAGTCATTTGAATTAACAATGAGTTAATTTGAGAATTTTTGAAGGATACACTGATCCCAATTCATCTAATTTTTCTGATTTAAAAATGAATCCCGATGTTTTATCTTTAACAAATCCTGTGCCTTTCATGTTTTTAATCAACCAAAGTCTCGTAATCTTCTTCTCCTCAAAAGTAAAAAAAAAAAGTTTTTCCCAAAAATCCATTTTGTGAAATTAGTTTTTCTAAGAGACTAGCAAAAGATAAGCATGGGGTGTGATATACACCAGTTTATCATCATTCTCATGCCCTAAAACAAATCTAGCTCTTAGGGTTTTAACTCTGCAAGCGGATTTTCGGGAAGCATTTAGGTATTTAACTAGGATAGGCATGCATTGCATTTTAATTGTATTTTTAATGTGTTTACTTGAGTGTCAAGGATAGATAGAAAGTCAGATCCCACATACCTTGGCACTCAGGAAGGCAGAAGATGAAGAAGAAGCTCATTTCAACTGAATTTTAGCTAGATCCAACTCATCCCTAATTTATCTCAGCTGAATGGTAGCTCAAGCTAGTTCACCTCAACTCCATTCAGCTCACCTCAGCTGGATGGTAGATTAAACTAACTAAAGATAGTTGATGCCAACTCTATTCCAGCTCCTCCAGCTCAGAAAAGTTCACTGCAAGCTTAACCTAACTAGGACTGGCTACCAGCTAGACCTGGTCAGCTGAAGATGACCTTAAGCTGCTTAGGCCAGCTCAAGTCTTGCTCCCAGAGGCTCAACTCAGCTCAACTTAGTTAGGCTAAGTTAGTTGACCTAAGATAACTACTCTAGCTAGATAGGTAATCTTCATGAAGACCAGACCTAGCTCACCTCAGCTCATTTCAGCAGAAGCCAGCTCATCTTAGCTTGGCTTAGTAGCTAGCAAAGAACTAGCAAGCTAAGCCAGCTAAGGTAGCTCCCTACAGTTCTCTTCAGCAGCCACCAACTCTAGTGTAGCTCAAGAAAGCTTCCTCCAAAACTTCTCCTCCAAAACCCTAGCTTCCTCTACCTCTCTACCCTACTCCCTACTAGCTAAGCTAGCTAAGCTTAGCCAGTCACCTCCTTGGCATCCCTTCCTACCCCTAAAACCCACCTACCTAAGCTCCACCAAATAACCCTAAACCTAGTCCACCTAAGCTTCCTACTCCCAATCTATCTTGACGCCACCTAACTCACCACCTTTCAACCCACCACCACCACCAAGAGTCACCTTGATTTTGGCGCCAAAAACATCTAACTACCCTCTCCATTTTGGCACCAAAATCCCCTTCCATCTCAACCCTCCATCCAACACCTAAACCTATCATACCCATCCAATCTTGGTGCCACCTAGGATCCCTTCTAGAAGACCCATTTTGGTGCCAAAACCAAAGGTCCCCAAGGGTAGCAACCACCCATAACTACCATCTATGTGACCCTTGGGTTAGCTCCAACCCTCCTTAGACATAGGATCACCAACTACCCACCAAAATCAATCCTAGCCCTCTACTACATCCCATGCCAACCACCCTTCTCCCTTCCTATTAGTATCCTCCTTAACCACCATCATAACATCATCATCTTCTTCCTTAGTTAGGTTCCACCCATACCACCTACATCTCCACACTAAGGAAGAAGGAGAGAAGAAGATCAAGGGGGCAACCTACTCACCCCCTTGGTGCCTTCTTCCTCTCTTTCTTCTCCCTTCGCTACGCCAAGGAGGAGGTCATCTTCACAGCTAGAAGGGATGGCTAGGCAAGAGGAGACTTGAGGTGTTTGACACCCACCTTGAGGAGAGACTGCCTAGAGAAGGATGGCTACAAGAAGAAGCTAAGGAGAATTCTTTTCAAGTGCAGGGAATTGCACTTGGAGCAAGGGCTCTCCAAAAACTTCTACAGAGGATTCACCTTCTTCATCTTATTTTATCTTGTATTAGCTAGTTTAGTTTTTCTTTTTCTTGTAGAAGTATTTAGCTACTTGTAATCAACTTTGCTAGTAATACAAATGTCCTTTGCCTTCCAAATTCAAGTTTAAATTTTAGTGTGTTTTTCTTGTTATTCCTTTAGTGCACCACATCCTCCTCTTCTAATTACCCTAGGTGCACTTGCCTAGGGTGAGCTTAGAAGAGAGGGTTTCATTTTGTCACTTAGGCATAGTTTTAGCGTAGTTAATCTTCGCAACACAAAACCCGATTGTTTCTGAAAACCCTAAAAACAACCAAAACAAAAAAAATACAAAAATACATGTGTTGATTTGAGAGGCAAGAGAGAGAACCACCTTTGTGATTAACAAATTGGCCTCTTTAGATGACCCTAGATATTCACCCTATCTAGGAATATAAATTGTAAAGTGATTAACACAAAACCCGCTTTTAACAAAATGCAGATTTTTCGCATCATTAACAAATTACAGCCCTAAAAAAAATCACCAACCAACTAAAACCTAATGCAAACAAACTGAAAAAAAAACACACACACATACACAATGATAACACATACACATACTTGCAAGGGAGGGGAGAGGCAAGGCAACAACAGCTTTCAAGTGCCTAGATGAAAGTATTGTTAGGCAGAGGAAAGAAGGTGGAAGTCGAAGGAGGGTACTGATTGCACAACAATCATGGGTCCTAATCAACCTAAATAATGTTTGAACCTAGCTTAATTTGTGGATATTGCACTCATATCTTGCACATCATGCATTGCATCAGTCGATTTAGAATAAGATGAGATATCCTACTATTTAATGATTTTTATTACTATTTGCAGGTAATAAAGTGATCCAAGATGGAGACAGTGAAATAAAGCAATAAAGGAAGAAGAAGATTGATCTAGATAAGAGGAGTGAGGAGGATAACTTTATCCCTACCCTTAGAAACCCTAAGACAACCTTCCCAAACCCAAAGCAACCTCCATTAAGATACCTTATCCTCAAAACCCAAACATGGATAGCACTATCCATGTTCTTATCCACCTTATCCCTCTCCCAAACACTTAGGAACCAAAACCCACCTTAGAAAACCTAAAACCCACTCTCCAGCACCTTCTAGGACGTCCAGACATCTGGCTGGACGTCTGATTATTGCAAAATAACAATCCAGGAAGCCAACACTCATACTGACACAGAATTGGACATCCAATTTATTGTCCAGACATCCAATTTTGTAGTATAAGATGTCTAACCACTATCCTGGACGTCTGATACTGCTATCTGGTTCCTGATTTTGGTGCTAGATGCCTGATCTTGACTATTTTGACCTAGGAACGCCATCGGACACCCTAGGAAACCTAATTAGAGACCTCCTAAGCCTAGTCCACTATCCATAACCCTACTTATCCTATCCCTAACCCAATTGAACCATCCCATACCTAATTGGGTGCATCTACAGTTGATTGGGTGCACCTGAACCCAATTAGATCCACCCAAGATCTAATTGACTCATACCTATTAGGGTTACCCTAGCCTAATCACATGTACACATCTAATTAGACTTTACCTAGACCTAATTAGGTTCACTCCTATCCAATTAAACTTTCCTAAGCCTAATTAGGTCCACACCCACTTAATGTAAGTTAACCCAACCTAGATTCACCAAACCCACTACCCTACTCCACGAAAAGTACACCTACACATACATACACTTTCCTAAATCCCACTTGCCCATTCTAGCCCTCATTAGTTGGTCACCAACCTAGATCCTACATTGGTGGCACTTGCTATTTTGGGAGCCACCAAAAGTGGTGACCCATTTGAAATGGAGGCCTTCCCATAAAATCCAAGGAGAAAAGAGAGCCACGAAATTCATTCACTCTCCCATCCATTCTCCTCCCACTTGCGACACCCTTCCACCCTCCAAAACCCTAGGATTGTCCTCCTCCTCCAAGGCCCCCTCCATGGACAGCTAAAGAAGAAGCTCCTCCAAGACATCTTCATGTGGGCGACAAGAAGAAGGAGAGAACTAGGGTGCAACACCCTCTTCTCCCCTCTTCACTTGGGCGTGTCCTTTCTTCTCCATAGAGAGAACACACCCTCTTTTTCTTCTTCTTTTTGGACCACCATGAAGACTCACCCATAGCCTCTTGTGGCCGACCATCTCTTATTGGTAGGCATGTAGACGGGTTTGCATACCCAAGGTCTAGCCTACACCCTCACACAAGGCCGATGGCCCTAGTAGCACCTTCCCAGCATGAGGGATTTCTTCTATTTAAATGCTTTCTAGTATAAATATTGTGTGACATTATTTTGAGTATTCTATGCATGAATAATATTGTGTGATCATCGCTTCTATGATTTTCTTCAAGTCTGTTTTCCTATCGCTTTTCAAAATAAAAATAAAAAAAAATATTAGGTTAGATTAGATTTAGGTTAGATTAAGCCGATCCAAATCTCGACTTGTTTTCACTCCTCCCAGAGACGAACGACCAGGACTCAAGTTTTCAAAAAAATAAAATCCATCGAGTTTCGATATTATAAATGTTTTTGTCAAGGGGATTTCACGACTATACTATGACGTGTTCCAAAAACTCGTGATTTCTACGCTTGTCAGGTACCTTGGATGAGGGAGAAGCATTGGATGGGTTTCTATTATGTGGGGTCAGGGATAGGGGGAAGGGTTGAGTGATGAGGTGTGTCTCATCGTAGCTAAAATGTCAAAGTTAAGCTAGAATCTAGATTAAACACTATCATATTAACATGATAAATGGGTTAAGTGCAGGAATTAAAGAAAAAGACCTAAAACATTGAATTTGTGCTAAAAATGCATACTTAGGTAAATTTTGAGAGATTATCTATTAATTAAGCAAATGGATGATCCAAATGTCAATCGAACACCAATTTGAGTTTAAAAGTACAAATCAATGATTGAATTATGTTCCAATATGTTCAATTAACATAACATTAAAGTCTCTTTGCATTTGGACATCATTTGGACCATGGATTACATGCATTACATAGAGGTCCTCTATTTCTTCACATTTCATTCATTTAAACTCGCTAAAGACCATTTAGCAAGCTTCCAAGGGCCATTTGGCTACATGTTTTCATCACTTATGGGTTCTCCTACAATTATTCTATCGTTCAGCCATTTGGGCTCTTGGTGCAATTTACCTAAAGACTTGCAGCCAATGTCTCCGCAAGCTATTCATGAATGAAGAACTCGAGCACCCATGGCCATCCTTTCTTGGTACACTTGATCAACGGTGGATCTTCCACCGGAGCTCCATTACCGATGATAGCAAATTCGCATCAGTTCTTAGATCTGATCCTACGAGTAGATTTCATCACAATGCTTCCCACACTCCCCATCATCACATCCCCACCGTTCAAACCCAATATTTCCTTCCCTCTAATCCAGTGACCAGAGCCTCCCTCACGCCTATTTAAGCACTTCCACAGCCACTGCGTGCAAGTTTTGACTCCCTCCCCCATTAGTTGATCCTTTCACCTATTCCCCCAGCTGTAATTTCCCCTTGGTCGCCTATAGTGACAGCACAGGTTCTCTTTCTCATTCAATCGCCATTGACCGATAGTTAGTGGATCTGGGACCCACCTTCTTTCACCGGAGGCTCCTCCCCTTTCTTCGCCATTAGCCGATGGCCGGTGGCTCTTGGACATCTCCTTCCTCTGTTAGATAGGATTTGCCCAACTTTCATAGATAGATTTAAATGCTTTCTAGTTAGATTTACTATTTTCTAGTTTAAGTAGATAGTTTAGATCATAATTACATTGATTGATTGCTTAGAGTAGGAGTCGATTAGTTGTAGTGTTAACATCCCTCGATCGGACATCTCTGATCAATTCAGATCAGAGAGGTGAGTTCACATTCTTCCATAAAATCATACAGCTTCCTCTTCATCTCTCTGGCATATTCATCTTGTTCCCTCGACGATTTAATCCGCAATTCACATTCCTCCATCAGAGTTGATTTGGATCTGAAGCTCTCTAGCTTCCAGATCCAAGGCACACTTAAATTCACTTGAGGGTCTCTCTATTCATGTCACTTAATCACAAAGACCCCCCATCTGGTTTTAATTATGACAATTCACACAATTAATGTGGATTTGGTTTTTGTGCCTGATCTGAAGATCAGAGTTCCAATTTGGTTTTAATCGGATTTAATTGAGTGAATTGAGCTATTATTTGCTTAATTTGATGTAATGTGATGATTCTAAGGGGTTTTAATCGGATTTTTATTCTCAGATGAGCACATGCCCAATTTGAATGTTGGGTACCATTTTTTTTCTCCATTATGGGTAGCTATGGCCAAGGAACTCAGATGCATTGAGATGAGGCTTTAACAATGACATATTGGTTTCCTGATGATTGCAGTACCTCCCTGAACACTAATCAATGGTGTGCAGGGTTGTAAGATGATCAAATCATCTTAACGATCAAAGACTAAACGTCCACTTGGGCGACATTGTTTCTTGATTCAAAATGGTTTCAATCTGTTGATCAAAGGGTGATTGATGTTTGAAAGGTTTCCATGAAGATCTAGGAATGATTTTAATGCCTATTTTAGTCTATGTCCTTCATGCTGTCTAAAGCATAAGGTGGAGACTAGATTAGGGTTTCTAAGGTTTTATGGTTCTTGTTCTACTTTGATCTCATTTAGTTTGAATTCCAAATCTTCTAAAGATGGTTTGCGACAATTGAAATGGGATTTTTAAAGTTTTATTCAAATCTAATCTGAATAGTAGCAGCAGCTAGTCTTTCTCTCTATCTGAATGGATTTTCAATGGGAATTAATCCCAAATTTCAAGTGATTTTGAATAAAAGGTTTTATCTGGACAGGATAATGTTAAATCTTGCTTTCCAGATCTGAGGTAGCATTGGTTTACCTCAGATCCGACCTAAGAAGGTCTGATTGAGTAAATCTATACAGTAGCAATAGCTGCACGTGGATTGGATGAATTCTGATTTGATTTAAGTTTATTTGAGCATTCTGAGAGCATGTATTGATAGAATCTGATGTAACAAGATTTCATGTAGTGGGATAACTTCTGATTTACCTAGAATTGATTTGAAATTAAGTGTAAAGCTTCATATCTGTTACAATTAGCAGTATAAACTGTTGTAATATGTTTGAACTTGAAAATGATGGAAGTTGACATTAGAAATCATGTTTTAATGTTCAATTATGTTGTGGAATGATTGTTGGATGTTTTGACTATTTTATCTCCTCATTCCGGCCTTTAAATCTGAATTTAAAGGCTTAGGTTTCATGTTTTCACTCCTTTTAAGCCTCATTTTGTCCAAAATGTAAATAGCAAAAAAAAAAACAAAAATATTGTAAAAAAATAAAATAAATGTGTCTTGAGTTAGATTAGGGCTAATTTTAGGTGTGTATGAATTTAGAATAAGTTTTGAAGTTCCTAGCTAGTAGAACATCCCAGTAAATGCAGGTCTCTTCCTGTATGAAATAAAAGAAAAACACAAACAAACACCAAAAAGAGTCCTCTTCTTCTCTTCTCACCTTTCCTCTCTCTCCCCTTATCTCTATAAAACATAAAAATAAAATAAAAATCTGAAAAAGTCCAAAAATCCATAAAAATACCTTGTATATAGTATTTATACTTGTATATAAGCTTGTAATATTAAGTTAATTGTATATAGTATCTTATATATTTATAATGTACATAAATAACTTATATATTTATTATATTCACTTAAGTAAATATTTATGTTGATTTATAAAGTATGTATTATAATTATATAATTATATATTTATTTATTTATATATTGTATATAATTATGTGCTAAGTTAATTAGTTATATTATTAAATTAATATAATTTAAATTAGTAAATTAATAAATTATTGAAGTAAAATATTTTGTATACTTGTATAATGCAATTTACAATAATGTCAGTATATTTATAACTTATTTAGATAGAAAAAAAGTATTTAATCTGTGTATATATGTATTTATATGTAAATCGTATATTTAAATGTGCATAATTAGAAATAAATCACTAAAAATAAATTTAAAATCTGTAATAATAAGTTAATGATGTATATTAACTAATTTATAAATCAATTGTACCATTAATTTATTATGTATAATTTAATTAAGGAATTAAACAATAACTCAATGTGCATTTATCTCAAACTTTACCAACTTTTTAAATATATTTATATATTTAATTAGTGTAAATAAACTATACCAATAAAAAGCCCTATGTATAGGCTTCATGTATATATAATTTATTTGTAAATTAATTAATAAATTAATATCTAAATCATGTCATAAAGTCTGCAATAATCACGATTCTACGTGCCAATTTGAGTACTCTCATTTGTCCCACAGTGTGGGATGATAGCTGCCTGCACCCCTATTTAAGTAACTGCGTTGATGACCCTCCTAGTTGTCAGTGTAGGGCGTAAACAATGAGAATTCGTGTGTGTGGGTGTGTACGTGCTTGTTGTGCTTATATGGGCCTAAAACTATACAAAAGTTCACAATTAAATTAACTAGAACCCACCTAGTAATGGTATCAATCCGACCCTAGTGGTCGTTGATCCTATGAATCGTGGGTCCACAAACCTCAAATTTTTTATCTAACTTGGGTTAAGTTAATTTGGCTAAGTGTGAGGAGTGTGTTGTGTGTAGTATTGTGTTGTGTTGTGTGTGTATAAGTATTAGTAAGTTTAACATATAGTTAGTATATATATAAGTTAAGTATAGTTGTAACGACCCGATTCCCGAGTCCCTACGAGACACGAGAACCGGACCGACTCGACTAATCCCAAGTCCTAGTCGTCCAACGAGGAAGTAACCAAAAGAGCAGTAAAATAAACCACATTCAGCATGAATATAACTAACAGTAAGAAGGTACAGCAGTAAGGAAAGAAACTACTACAGTAGATACCACCACAACAGTAGAACAACATTTATCATATAACACGAACTGCAGGTAAAGAAAGTACAGCGGAAACAAGAACTACTCACTATAACAGAAACAAAAGAGGTACAAAAGACTGTGGTAAACTCTACTGGACCCTACTCGGCCCAGCGTCCTCTGCAGCCGCTGACCCTGGCTGCTCAACACCTGGTCCTGAAAAAGGTAACGAGAGTAACACGTCAGCAAAACGCTGAGTAGAGTGGCAACGAAAACTAAGACAACAGTAGAACGTACAATAGCTGTTATGTTCTATTACTTTCTTTATTTACATTTTTCAATTGTCTCACTATTTCATTTATTCCTCAGATCTTTTACTTGATCTCGAATGTTCCTCGTGGGAACGATCTTGATTGCAGTCTTTTCCAAAAAGTATAAGTAGCACGTGGTGCTCTCCTGGCCGGGAGAGTCCCCCGTGGTGATCCTACCCTCAGTCAACCACCCCAAGGTCACTGACAGGCGTAACGGTGACTACGGCACGCGCGATAAACGCACAGGTAGCTAACCCGTACTGGCATGCGGTTAGTCATTTCCGTTAACGGGTGCGCCCAAAGCACAGCACGGAACCAGTACAGGGCAGAGCCCTCTCAGTAACACGGGGTCCAACCCCTCCACAGTAACCAAATCGGGGCCTTGCCCCTCCACAGTCCGCGCACCCTCGCCTGACTACCCTGGTTTGCCCCAGTGGGCCTAACAAGTCGGTGAAGGAAGCTAGCAGAACCCCGGGGCCCGTGGGGTAGCTAGTACTCTCCTAACACTAGTAGCTCTTCTTGGTGCTACGTACACGAGGGCCAGCAAGTCGGTACAGAGCGGTCAATCCTAACCCCGGGTCCCTAGGGTGGCTGGCCCCACTCTACACTAAACAGGTACAGGTACTTCCATTGGTACTGCGTACCCAAGAGACAGTACGAACAACATCTCATTTCCATTCCTTTCTCTTTCCAGGAGTTCCACTCCTAATTCCCCGTAGGGTTCCATCCTTTTAACTCAAACAACCAGGTTTCACTTTCCAGTTTCACATTCTTACAATCCATGTTCTCACCCACGTTTCTTTATTGATAATAGGCAGCTGTTAATTCAATTTACAGGCAACTTTATATTCCTTTTCATTTTTCCAAGACTGCAGTATTATACATTCCGCTAGTTTTCCATCCTAGGATTCATGCATATCCTAGGATCTATCATACAATCTAATTTTCCAGCCCTAGGATTCATGCAACACCTAGGAGCTATCATTCCATACATTTCTCATTCCTAGGATTCATGCAATGTCCTAGATTCTAGTTAAGGTTCCATACTTTAACAGATTTTAATAACTTAAGCCACTCTACCAGGTACAACGGGAGTAATGGGGGCGTGATCGGGAATCCCGCGTGCCTTCGCGACTCCCAAGACTGCAACTGAACGAGGTCCTATCACAAGGATCAAACACAAGGAGTGTCTCAAAACAGTGTATAGCTACTGTAGACGGGTAGAGGAATTAATTTTGAAAAGAGCGCAACTCGAATTGCGGAAAACGGAGCCCGAACGGGCCCTAAACGGGTCGAAAAAGACGATATTGTGCAAAATCAGACGTCTGAAACTTCTTTCAGACGTCTTAAACAGTGGATCAGAGAATTACCTGTTCAGCGTGGTTTCCCAGACGTCCAGAAGTCTGCGGGGACGTCTGGCCTAGCTCCCGGACGTCTGGAGGTCACTCCCGCCGTCTGGTACAACTTCCAGACGTCTGATTCTCAAAGGATGGCAAATGAGCGAACCTACGCACAGCCAACTGCCTCCCTCAGTACGGTCAGTCGACAGGAAGGAAGAAGAAGGCGGAATACTCACCTTTCAGACGTCTGTATGAGCTTCTAGACGTCGCCCTCGCCGTCTGACTATCAACCCAGACGTCTGATTCTGGAAATTTTTCCAGAATCAGGGCGCTACTCGACCTCCGCTCGCGACGCCGCCCGCGTCGTACCTCGCGCATCTGCTGCTCCGACCGCAGCAGGTCCCTCTCCGCGTCGCTCCGCGCCCCCTGCGCCCTCCGCTGGCCGGCCAAGCCGCTCCGGCGAGCTCGCCCTCACGGCAGAGCTCCGCTCTCGCACGCCGCACCTCCTCCGCGCTCACTGCGGCCGCCGCTGCCGCCCTCGCGCTCGCACTCACGCTCACTGGCTGAAGGAGAAGAAGGAGGAGACGGGAGGGGAGGCGTGGCCTTTTAAGGCCGCGTGAGGAGGAGGGAGAGAGAGCGCGGCAGGTCTGCAGCCGCAGAGAGAGAGGGAAAAAGAGAGAGAGAGAGGGGAATCTCGTGCGAAAAAAAAAACTATTTTCCAGACGTCTGGAAACGATCCCAGACGTCTGGTCAGACGTCTGGATTTGATCCCAGACGTCTGGTCCGACGTCTGGGTCACCTCCCAGACGTCTTAAAAGACGTCTGGGGCACGCGTTCGTAACAATAGTTTACATGCATGTATATATATGTAGTGTATACTGGATACATTAGTTTTACCTTAAGTTGTTAATATGTTTTTTAGGCTTTAGTGACATTTATAAGCGTCGGTGTACATAATATTATATGTTAGTATAGTATATTATATATGTTAGTATAGCTATAGTGTATATTAGTGTACATATTTTTTTTTTTGTGCCTATATTAAGGCATTAGTTAGGTAGAATTGTACATAACTAACTTAGATTAGTGTAGATTGATTTTTAATGCCTTTATACCTATTTATATATTTGAAACATTGTCATTAACATTTATTAACTCATTATTGTGCATAATTGACTTAGATTTGTTATTTCTTCGATTCTTGCATTCATTTGTAAATAAACTTAACATTTTTGGAATAAAAGATGATTTTTGGATGATAGAAAGTAATGTATATCAATAACTGTCTCTCAGTAAATGACCTAAAATAAAACCAATAAAAATTATATATAAATAAAATGACATCCATCTGAATTATGACTATACTACAACGCGGCTAATTAACCATAATAAACGAGCTCTCTAGATTGTCGATCAGTGCGTAAGGATGCTTTTAACATTATGTGGGGACCAAGTTAAAGTCAACCCTTAAGGCCTAGTTTACTTGAGGTGTTAACCCCTTAAAAGGGTGGTTAGACCCCATTACTTTACTTAAACCCCCCATCTAGTAACCCAGGTTTGTTCACTTTAACACGGGTTTGTTTAACATCAATTTCAACTGATGTCAGCCAAACTCGTGTTAAAATCATACACCACTTGCGCCTAGACACCCCTTATGTTTTATATTCCTAATACCATTACCAAGTAACCACCATAAGGATTAATACCACAACTTAATATCAATTCAAGTATACACAAACTGATGTTTAACACCAATTTGCAAGTAAACACAATTACGGGTTAATGCCAATTTCATATTTTTTAACATCACTTTTCTAACCCCTAAATAAATTAGCCTTAAAAAATCACTTTTGAATTGATGACTTTTGTGAAGTTGTTTATGGGATAGCAAAAATAACCTTTAAAGAATTGCTTATTGTATATCATACATGACTTAAGTGGAGCACTAATATAATTTCCTAATGAAATTAACTTTTTTGTTTTAAATTTTCCTAATCGTCGTGCACATAATTTTTTTTAAAAGGTCATCGGGCCTCCTCCACCGTCAGGGACAATTGCATGAAGATTAGCACAAATCTCCAAGATAATTTTCCTAAGTATGGTTATTAGGGAATAATATTCCTTAATTACCATACAAGGGAACAAAATTTGCAATTAGCCGTAGGAAACTCGCCTCTTATAGTGGTGAGTTCGAGGAGGTTCGACTTTATACATAACTTGGCTCTTGAAGAGGCGAGTTTACGACTTTATACCTTGTGCCCGCCCATCCCCTTCATTGCCTCCTCCAACATTAGAAAATGAGGATATACTAGGAAGAAATCGCCTTTTCAAGAGGCGATTTTGTTGAACTCTGATGAGGTGTAGCTCATCATAGCTAAGATGCCAAAGTTAAACTAGAAACTAGGTTAAACACTATCTAATTAACATAATAAATAGGTTAAGTGTTCAGTTTGTTATCGTTCACGATAGCATTCCTTTTGTTCTCAAAAAAATAAATAGGTTAAGTGTGAGAATTACCAGAAATGACCTAAAACACTTAATTTGTGCTAAAAACACATAATTAGGTCATATTTTGAGAATTTCTACTAAGAAAACATATTCGATGATCCAAATGTCAATTAATAACCTATTTGAGTTCAAAAGTACAAATCAAGGGTTAAATCATGTTTTAATATGTTCAATTAAGCTTCAATAAAAATCTCATAGCATTTGGACATCATTAGGACCTTGCATTCATTAGATTACATCTAGGTTCTTCATTCCCTTACCTTTCATGCAAATAAAAGTTCCAAGGACTTCTTTGTAAGCCGTTGGGGCTCATTTGTAAAGTTCCAAGGACTACTCTAATTTGATTTCTGTCACTTATGGGTTTATGCACAATTTGTGCAACGTTTCACTATAAGGGCATGCTGGTAATTTACCAAACACACCTAATACTATTCACTCAACGAAGCCCTTGTGAGGAATACATTGTACGACGGCCATCCATTCATTATTCGATTCATCCAATGGTTGATCTTGATTGATTCACCTCGTGCCTTTGCACGAAGCTCCGTTACCTCCTCTAGATCCCATCCTACTATGGGATTTCATCTTAAAGCTTCCCGCACTCCTCCCTTTCTCTCATCCACCGTTCCCACCCAAATTGGCTAAGCACACTATGCGGTGCCCAGATCTCTTCCATTACGTTTAAAAAGGGCTCCATGGTGACCAACACTCAAATTAGCTCCCTCCCCATTGAGTTGATCCATTTGTCCACGTCTCTAGCTCTTCTTCCCCTTTCATCAACCACAGATGACATCGACAGTATTTTCTCCCCAATTCATCGCTACAGCCACCAACTGTGGATCTAGGGACCTCATTCACTCTGCTGGAGATCCTCCCCCTTTGTCGCTTTAGTGACCAACTGCAGCCTAGGAATCTGATTTCTTGGTTATTTAGGCTTTTAATTGCTTTCGTAGATAGATTTAAATGTTGTGTAGCTAGATTTACTATTTTCTAGTGTAGTTTAGGTAGATTAGATTAGAATTCATCATCTGACTATGTTAGATTAGGAGTAGATTAGTTGTAGTTTAGATTCACTGCAACTTGCACCTCTTTGATCAATTCAAATCAGAGAGGCAAATTTTCTTTCAATCACATATTCATACAGCTTCCTCTACATCTCACGATCGTTTTCACCTTCTTCTCTTGTTGTTTTAATCTGCATTCCACTCCCTCCACCCAAGCATATTTAGATATGAAGTTTTCCAACTTCTAAATCTAAATAGCAATCAAATTCACAAGGAGGTCTCTCCATTCACTTCACATGTTCACAAAGACCCCCTATCTGGATTTAATTGCATCGATTTGCTCGATTCATTTGGCTTTGGATTTTATGCCTAATTGCAAGATTTGGAGTCAAATTGGTTTGAAATGGATTTAATCGAGCAAATTGAGTTTTTAATCATTTAATTGTTTGCAATGCATTGAATCTGAGCTGTTTTGATTTGGTTTTTATATTCAGATGAGAATATGCCCAATTTGAGTTTAGATTTGGGTAGTTTTAGCCAAGGAGAATCAGATCCACTGATTGAGACTAAAACAATGACTTATCTGGTTTATATAGGATCGCTTGAGGCCTTAAACACTGATTGCTAATGTTTAGGAGCTCAAGGTGATCAAATCACATGGGTGGATCCATTGAAAAAGCCCAATCTAGGGTGACATGGTTTCCTGATTCAAAAGATTTTCAATCTAATAGTTGGGGTTTGACAAAGATTTTAAGTTCATAAAGAAGGTTTGGAATTGTTTTGAAATGGTTTTGAGTACCTAATTTGATATATTTTCTTTACATTTTCTATAATGTAAGGAGAAGATCATATTAGAGTTTTTAGGGATTTGGAATGTATGAATTGATTCTGATGTTTTTAGACCTTCAGAAGATGCTTTGCATTGATTTAGAGTTGATTTTCAGGGATTTTTTTCAATTGATTTGGACAAATTCAGTAGCAGTAATAGCTGCTTTGTTTATCTAATTTGAGGATTCATACGAGGGAATCAATCGTAGATTTCAAATTATTTTTGGAGAATATGAATTTCAAGGATTGAATCTGACTTGTTATGACTCAAATTAGATTTGAGAAGGTTTGATTGAACTCTTTTGAATTGCTAAAGGATTTGATCAGTACCAATAGTAGCTGCTCATTTTTGTGTTATCTAAAATGTATTTGAAGCAATGATTTTGGATGAAATGATTTGTATGGTTTGAATGATCCTCAGATCTGCTTCCCAGATCTGAGGATGATTTTGGAGCAACAAAGCAGCCCTCAATGGGCTAATGTCTAGGTGAGCTACAGCAGCAGATCAGATTTGGGCCTAGTTCTAGCTGAATTTGAGTTGATTCGAGGGTTTCAAGGAGCTGACATCGTCATGTAATGTTAGAACCTCATTAACAAGCATTCATGTGCATTTCATTGTTTTAATCTGATTAGAATAGCATGAGATTTCATTTGAAAAGCATTATCAGCCATCACATTTAGTACAAACTGTCCAAATTGTATTTGTAATGAAATTTAAAGTAGAAAATATGTTTTTATGCTCACTCATGTTGCATACGATGTGTTGGACATGTTTGGATGCTTATAATGCAGTTCCAACCCTTAGAATTGAGTTTCAAGGCCTTAGGTTCCACTCTCAACATTAATTTAGGCCTTATTTGTCTAAGATTGTAAATACATAAAAAATTACATAAAAGGGTATTGAGTAGGATTAGATATTTTTCTAGGTGTGTGTAAAGTATGAGAGTATTCTGAACCCTCTAGCTAGTAGAACATACTAGTAGATGGTTCAGTCTACTCTAATATCGAATAAAGGAACTCAATATTAAAAACACAAAAAGAGTCCTCTCTTCTTTTATCTCACCTTCTCTCTCTCTTCTCCTACTTCTATAAAACACAAAAACACTATAAAAACTTGAAAAAGTCCAAAACTACCTTGTATATAGTATTTATACTTGTAAATATAAATTAAATACTAAGTTAAATGTAAATAATAAAATATATAACTGTAATGTACAAAGCTAACTTATAAATGTATTATATTTATTTAAATAAACATTTATGTTGAGTTATAATGCATATATCTTAATTATATGATTATTTATTTATTTATAACGGATTATATGTACATATACTTGAGTAATTATAAATAAATATATATCCATGTACAAACATATTTATAACTATATATACTTATTAAAGTAATTATTATATACTGTACTATACCTGCATATTTGTTTAGTTAAGTATTTATTGTATATAATTAAGTTAATAAGTTAAATAACTAAGTTATTAAGTTAAAATAAATTAAATTAGTAATTTAATTAATTATGGAACTATTTTATCTTGTACTCGTACACATAATAATTTTAAGTATTTTCAACCTATTTATAATATATTTATACTATATAGAAGTATTTATAATAAACTTTTGTATTTATCTATTAAAATAGTGTATATAAATGTATATAAATTAAAATAAATAACTAAAAATAAATTAAAAATGTGTAATAAATACTTTATAATATGGATTAACTAATTTATAACCCAATTGTACCATTACATTATTAATTTAATCAATAAATTAGGTACTAATTTAAAATGTATATATTGACCAACTTTGACTAATTTTTAAATTACTTAAATAATTAATTATTGTAAATTAAATATACAATAAGAAGCCCTATGTATAGGGTTCATGAATATATAATTTAATTTGAAATTAATTTTTATTTAATGGCCCAAATCAAGGCCTAAATTGGCCATGAAATTGTGCGCTCAATTGAGCATTGGGAATGATCCCACATCGTGGGCTATTGAACGTCTACGACATATATAAGCCTCAGCACTGCCGACCTTACTAGTCGTCTGCATTGGGCACACATTACTAAGCATTGAATGAGCATTTGATTTGGGTGCACGTGCACACGTGCCTACGAGCGTATGCATGTATAGATGCGTGTAAGCACATGTGGTAGGCCTATTAGGCCTAAAAGTAGACAAAAATATACCTAATTAACAAACTAGGGCCCGATCTAGTAGTGGTCCAATTCAACCCACTAGGGACGTTGATCCTACGAAAGATCGGGCCTGCCAACCAATAGTTTTGCTCTAAATTATAATTAAACATGTGTTAAGTGTGTGTTGTGTGTGTTAAGTATAAATGAGACTGTGTATTATATGTGTGCATAAGTTGAATGCCTTAGTGTATGTGTGTATACTAAATGTTATATATGTTGAGTATATGTGAGTTGTGTGTTATATGGATATATATAGTATTAGTATATATAATACTTAATATATATATATATATATAGTACATGTATATATAGTTAGAGAATACATAATTTTGCCTTGTATGTATATATATTTTTGTAAGGCTTTGGTGACACTTATATCTGTCACTATAGGTAGTATATATGTTAGTATAGGTTATATTAGTATATATATGTATTCTTTTGGTGCCTTCACTTAGGTATTCCTTAATGATTGTTGTACATAACTAACATATAGTAGTTTAGATTGATTTTCGATGCCTTTCATTTGTAAATATGTTTAAGGCATTGTGATTAAAATTAATTGATTCATTTTGTACATAATTGACTTTAATTCATTTATTCTTTTGTAAATAGACTTCATATTTTTGGAATAAAAGAACATCTTTGGTTAATAGAGAGTGATGTATATCAATAACTGCCTCCTAGTGAATGACTTGGAATAAACCAGTAAAAATTATGGAATTAAATAAATGGCATGACATCCATTTGGATTGCATATATACTACAACATAACAATGACTAAATTAACTTGCGATCCAGTTGGCTGATCAATTTTTTGTGCCATTGCCGGGGATTCAAACCCGACAATGACGAGTTCATATTTTGATTGATGTCGTGATCATCAAACTCGCCTTCTCAAGAGGCGAATGTCTTGCTTTGTTTGTTTTTTTTACTGGCGAGTTAACTTTTTCTGAAGAACTCGCCTTTTCAAGAGGCGAGTTTCTTGCTTTGTTTTTTTTTTCCCCTGCTAAATGTTTGCTGTGCTACTGCTGAATGTTTTCTACTATTGCTACTGCTTGCTTTTGCTAATGGTTGGTGCTACTGCTACTTGCCTTTTCTACTGAGTTGAAATCACAAAAGGTGAGAGCTGATATAGGGAGAGTTGAAAATAATCATAATGTTTGTGAGTAAAGAAGGATATAATTTATCTAGAGAATTAGAAGCATTTAAAGCATAAAAATTGATGATATAGTGTTGTAGAAAAGCAAATAAATCCAAAACCATGGCATCAACAACAAAACAGGGTAACCCAATGAAATAAATGGATTTGGAACACCACACAACTCTTGCTTTTTCCGAACTCCTTCCACCTAAACCAACACTTCATTTTTTCCCTTCTTCAAACTACTCAAACGTATATTTCATTTAGTAATGCCAGTATGCACTTTAAAAAGCACTAGTAAGACCAAATCATCTAAACTGTAGAAACCAAAACTGCCAAAGTAACATAGAAGCACATATACCTATCAGTTACCAAAGTTCAAAACTTATTAAAACTACAAAAACCACAATGAACCACAACAACAACAAATCTAGAAGAAAAGAGAAAACACCAAAGATCATCAAACTCAAACATATTACCCAAATCAAGCAATGATTCATTGACAACCAACCAAGCAATCAATCTCAAGGAACCAATCAATCACAACCAGCGAATTTATCGCAACCCACATGATGAGATTTACATGAAACTTTTGTCCAGAGAAGGGAAAATATTCTAACATAGAATATAAGAGAAAGGACTATAATTATGCCCCACTGTCAAATCAAAAATCATACAAGAGGAATAATTAGTTTCTTCATCTTCTCCTTCTGGTGTATGCCATCAAAGGTTTTGAGAATCATGTTGAAAATATTGCAACCGACCCTCTTGATCAATTTCATCAATATGACTCCCTGAGGCATCTCCTAAGCCACTGAAATTCGAAGGATTTGGAGGTGATGGTGGCCCATGAAGAACACCCTTCGGCATCCCCTCTCTAATGTCTGTATCTCTATCCTTTCTCTTGATAGGAGCTCCTGGTGTAATATTGGAGCTGGAATGTAACTCAATGGGTGGAGTCATGAATTGATCATCACTTAGAATTCCCGAGGCCAACAGGGGTTCTTTTGTTAGAGGTTGCTGCAACAAAAATTATTAGGTTTGTCAATAAATTAATGAAAAGGAATGTAATAAATTCATTTACACTATTTACCTTGGATGGGGCCTGTGTATCTTGTGCGTGTTAGACCTCTGTTTGATCATGTGAGGCCTGCGAGGGTTCTTCTCTTAGAGGTTCCTACAAGGAAAAGTTTACAGTGTCTCATTAAATTCAAAAAAAAATATTCACCTTCTTTAAAATTGTTACTCCAGAAGGGGCCTGTGGATCTTGCGGGTGTTTCACCTCCATTTGATCATGTGAGGATTGAGAGAGTTCTTCTCGTGGAGGTTGCTGCATTGAAATCATTGATGAGAAATTCAAGTGTGCGAAGAAGTTGATGAGAAAGATACTATTAAAATCATTAAACATTTTTACCTTAGAAGGGGCCTACGGATCCCAAGGATGTTCCACCTCTATTCGATCTTGTGAGGACTAGGAGGGTTCTTCTCGTGGATGTTGTTGTATTGAAATCATTGATGAGAATTTCAAGTGTCAATATATTAATTTCTATCAATATATTGATATCAATCTATATATTATATTTAAGAAAAGGATTTTACCTATGGTAGGCCATCTGGATCCTGGGGTGGTTTTACGTGCAATGGAGGGTCTGGGGCCTCTGGTGCAGGGTCTAGGTCCTTTGGTGCAAGATCTGGATCATGTCCCTGTACCCTCCTACATCCTCTACCACACCCTCTTCCTTGCCTTTGTCCTCTGCCTCGTCCTTGACCTCACTCTCGTCCCTGCCTACGTCCTCCTGCAAGTGTGTCATCCTCACCATCTGGCGGTTGAGGTTCAAGGGGTTTGAAATGATGTGCTATTGTGTTAGTGTTTATCTTTATAGCCTAGCAAGCTAGGTTGTAGATGTCCGAAAAGTCGGGGTGATCATGTGTCATCTTGCGAACTTGAACCCATTTAGTGAACTGCATAAGGGAATGATAAGGCCCATGAAATTAAAGGAGCAGATATATAATTAGCAACGATAATTATATAAGGACTTATGTTGCAATCCAATAGTGCACCAAGTCGACCGATAAACCTCCTAGTGACCCTATTATACCAAGTGACGTAATCCGATGTAGAGGTAGGGCTATCTGTTGATGTCAGTGGAACATATGTTCTACCTTGCCCCCACCAATCCTGAATGTATGACGCATGGCATTGACACCAATCAATCTCAAATTTCCCTCTCAAATCTATATCATGGAGGTGGTCTTTTGAATCGCACTACAAGGGAACACCTTGAAGACCTTCAAATTGCCTGAGGACGCGATTTGGGAAATGATGCTCCACTATATGGAAGCATATCAAGGGGTCTCGTGCAAGCTAGAGCTCCCTACCAGCCAAACTATATTTTCGATGAATTTTTGCACATAAAATGTAGCGTCGTATTTAGTAGCATGGTAGGAAATTGCTTTTCAAAACATTTAATACTCAAAATCTAACCACGAAAATAGTTAGGTTGTCTTCATAGGGAACTAGCCTATTAAACTCATGAGTGGTGCCTTGTTTATTCAAGAATATCAATGGGTGTGCATACTAATTAATGCAACTGAATTCCAGCATAAATTCTCATTCTAAATAATTAATCAAGAATGTAGGTGTTTACATGCAAAATCACCATAATATAATATTATGTTAACAAGTGAATAGTGATCAGTGTAAATATTAATCTCCAATAGAATAGACCCTGCTCACTATAACAATATCTCATGCTTCATATCATTCATGAGAAGAATTCAACAATAAGTAATTCTGATAGAAAAGTGGGATATCCATGCAAATTCCTTTCAATAAATTAATTCAATAAATAAGGGAATAGGAATTCTCACAATGGCATATATGGTAACTTTGAATTGCCATCAAAACGGACCATCTCGTCTCTCTCTTGTTCGTGTGTGAAGAGGAGGGTCGGTTGCCTGCTCAGTGTGCGGTTGAGGATGCCCAGAATGAGGGGATCACGATGATGGTGGTGGGGCCTCGAGAGGTGGCTGGTGACAGCGGATGGAAGCGGAGGAGAACACTGGCAGCAAGGAGCTAGAGCAGCAGCCGTGACCCTTCGTGCATGGTGCTTTATGTCGATGAGGGCATGGGGTTGTGCTTAGAGTTGGTGAAAGGTGCTCGATCAGAGGTTGGAGGTTTGACGAGGGCTAGATGGAGGCGCTACGTGGATGGTGGTTTGGGTTCCTTTGAGTGGAAGGGAAGAACAGGAGAACGGTGGTAGAGGATGATGAAAATGAAGAGGAAGAGGATGGGCAAGGACAGGGCTATGGGTTTGGCGGTGGTGTTTATGGTCGTGGGGGGGCTGCTGCCTCGAGGGGTTAGCGGTGGTGATGGTGGTCTACATGTAGGTGGTGTGTGGTGAGGGAAGGCTCGTTGGCGGGTTGTTGAGGTAGTGGTGAAGGCGACGACTTTTGGTTCTTTTGGTGAAATAGAAAAAGGGGAAGAAGAGAAGAGGAAGATGAAGATGAGCGGCTGATGGTTGTGGGTTGTGGAATTAGGCATGTGGAGTGCATGGAGAAGAAGGGGAAGGGGTTGGTGTTGATGGTGGTGATGAAGGTGGTGATGGTGGAGGGAGGATCACAGTGCACACATATTCCACAGTGTACATTGGTTCCACGGTGGAGGAGATGGAGATGGTGGATCCCCGCAAGGGAAGAGGATGAGAAGATGGCTCCACACAGGAAGAGCCCTCGAGGGGTTTTTATCATTTCAACTAGAGAGTGGAGGTTGAAGAAAGGATAAAAATAGGGGAGAGAGAAAGGCGGGAATCTGAAAGAGCAGGGGTGTTCGTTTATGCAAAGAGAACGCGTGCATGCGCATGATAAACTTAGATGTCCATGCTGAGCTCTAGACGTCTTAAAAGTGAAATTTTGTTGCCCTCAAATTCCTATAATCGAATAGATGCATATAATTATTTACAATTCAAGATAAATTATGCAAATCTAAATTATAATGCATGCATTTATTTTATAACCAAATGCAAATACTAGTTCACTCTAAAATGTAGGAACTAACCAACTTAGGCTAAAAATGAATCCACTAAATTGGACTTATCAATATTCAGGAAGGTTTTGTTGTATATCTTGCGTGTAAGGCTGCCATAGAACCTGCTTAATCACACAAGTTTAATAATTATAACATGTGTTTGGTAATGTAATAAATAAGGTGGAAGGTTAAATTTTATACTTGCCCTGCGCTTTGAAGGTCGAATGCATCCCTTTACAAAATCAGAACATTGGTTGATTACTTCCGAATATCGAAAACAACCACCCAACAAGTACCTAATGGTCATCCCTGCCACTCCTGACAACGATGCACAATAGGTGCTATGTGGGGAAACCTCTCCCATGCCTATATCTGTATAACGATTAATGCTCCACCAATCTCGTCAGTCCCTGCACGAGCAACTAAGTAGAGTTGGTGATAAAGATACACCAAACAAGCAACTTCCCAGCTATACTGTCCTATAGCCTGTGATATCCATTCATTAACCACAACTGAAAGATGTAAGTACTCATCAAATCTTAGGCATCAAATAATGTAATGTTAACTATAAAATTTGCTAACCTCTAAGTCCTTTAGTAAAGGCAAGTACATCGACAAGATGTACTTCCCATACTTGTATGGAAAAAGAATGCTGCCCATACACTGCAAAATGTAAGCTCGAGCATATCAAAGACATGTCTCATCATCAACATCATCTGCCATGTTGGTAAAGATCCCCTACAACCAACTCAGTTGTACCCTAGACCAGTACTTTGGTTCTCATCGGATATCACTCCAAGTAAATGCTGGCACAATCCGATCCAATTAGGAACACTGGTGACGCCTGTGACCATCAACCCATTGATAAGTAATTTGGTGATGATAGAAATATTCTCCAAAGTGATAGTCATCTCACCAGCAGTTGATAGGTCCACTTTAGTGGATTAAAATTAAGCCTAAGATCATTTAACTGGGAGTTGGGAAATGGATTTGTAGTATGCATTATAGAAGAATATTCGTTGAGCACGAAAATTATCAATCCTGCATTTCTCAATTGGTGTGCTTTATTTGCATATGTATTTAACATAAATTCATATATTGATGTGTGTTCTCCTGCAGAAATTAATTGGGGATGAGAATTTAGAATGTTGCAAAAGGATAAAATCACAAGAGATTCCCTATCTCTGATTTTTCCAATTATCTATCTCTTTCCTATTTTTCCAGCCTCCATTTATTTCTTTTCCTGCTCTCTTTTCTTTTGAGGGGATACGTACACACAAAAACACAAACGGAAAATTCCCTTCCTTATTTTCCTCAATCTCTCTCCGATAATTTCTCTCAACCTCTTATTCTCTCTGATTATTGTTTCTCTTTATAATAGGTAGATGATGGACCATAAGAGAGAATCATCTTCCTCCCATGAGGTCCAACTACCGCGCCTGTGCACCGATGACGTCGCCACTGCAACTCCAACCACCACTGCGAACCGCTACTATGGTTGGAGGTGACAGCACCGACGCAACCACCACGTCTCATTCTCGTTCTCGCCAGCAACTACATTCATCACTATGCTCCGTCGTCTTCTTCAACCGCGACTGTGCTTCACTATCATGCAACGACCAAAGAACAACATGCCTCCATGACTTCTTCAATCTTCTTCTTCACCTCTCTGCATGCGTAGAGACCATGACAACAGACCACAGACCACCATCTTCTTAGTTTTCTTCTTCTCCGTCTTCCTTTTCCTCATCCACCCAACGCCCACCAATAGTAGTGCCCTCCACTTTCTTCTTCCTCTTCTTCCTCTGTTGCTTCTTCAAACTAAACAGAACTGCCACCTCATCGTCGGCCACACCTCCACCAGGTGCCATCCACCACGTCTCCTACTCCTCACATCCTCCACACGACAGCAGGACCGCACCCCTTCTTCGACTTCCTCTCTAATCATAGCCACCTCAAATCGTATGCTGCCTCCTTCTTCCTCATCACTGCCAACAAAGCCAAAGGAACCCAACAACTGCCTGTCACCTCTCCACGCAGCTGTCAACTCCGATCCTGATCCTTTGCACTATCGATGCCACCGGACTCGCCACACCACCACGAGACTGACCACGCCATCAAAAGCTTCAACCGCAGACCCACACAAGTGCGGAGAGGACCCATCGTCGACGACCTCCAAGTCGCCGTCTGGCGAGCTTCGGCCGCTTCTCGTTGTGAAACCACTGCCATCGGAATGGCCTCATCACCACTGACCTCCTCCGAGCTTTCCACGGTCAGCCATCCCATCTTTGTCGCACGACCAAAGAAGGGAAGGATTCCCTTATTTTATTGCCTATTGGTTTTTACATTACGTGCCATTGAGGGGATTTTTTTTCTTTGATTTTTATGGTTAAACTTATGTGGTGAATTGCAAACAAACCCCCCTCTCAATTCTTTATTTCTCATCAGTCTTTGTAGTTATTCTCTCTGGTTATCTAATCTTGGGATTGACGTGGACAACGTATTGCCTATGATTTTTTTCACCTTATCCATTGAAATAACAACAAATTTCTTAGTGTTTATGCCTCCATGTGGATATGACATGCTAGCTTCGTGATTAGTTTTCATTGATAAATATTTTTGTTCAGGATTTTTCCACCACGCGATTTGTACTACAACGATGATTATATTTCCTGATTCATCTTTCAAGCGAAAATCTCTTGATTAGCAACCATGTGAAATGTATGGGTCTCTAGCATCCAGCGATCCACTAAAGTCATAATAAGATGCCAGTCCAGTGATATGAACCTGAAGTCTAGAATCCCTCCAAAGCTTGCTTGCTGAACAAGCTGGGCTACTAGTGGATGCATTGGAATGGAATGTATAACTACATCATGACGACAACACCTCAACGTTGAGTATACCTGTGTAAGTGTAATGTGGAACTTATATTAAAAATTTATATTCGAAAGTAAATGAGAATATATTGAAGTAATATAAGAATTTGGTTTTTGTTTGCACAACAACAAATGTATTGGTTCATAATGAAAGTAAATGCAAGTTACATATGAAATTAAGGATACTTACATCATCGTCCCAAACACTAGTAGATTGGTGCACATCTTGTCCATGTAGAACAGATAGATCAACTAGTCCTACCTCCATGTGGAAAACAAACTTCCAAGTATAAATTATAACTATAAGTATATGACAAATTGTAACTTGCATAAAAACTATCACAAATTTACCTCTATTTGGACAATTCTTCCTATTATGACCATTAATTCTACAACACTGCATTTATTGACATTTTTACTCCGCCGACAAGTGTTTGGCTGTGAGATTTGTTTTGTGGACGACAAGCTTTTGTGTTATATATGGAGGTAATGCCTTCTAGTATGGCCTTCTTGCAAGCACACACGACAACTATTACTTTTTTGGCTTTCTTGAATATCCATCTTGTTGTGAATACAAGACAACTTTGGTCGTCCTTTCTCTCATTTTTCTCCAACCACAGGATGTGCTTCTAAAAAATGTTTGGCAGTTAAGCTTTAGAATGAGGTATTGGCTCGAATTTACCTTGGTACATTAACTTTTGTTGCTCCCAAGTGTACTGATGGTAACACCATCATTAGTCATAACTAACTTGAATTAGTTGAAATAAAGTGACAAATGCTCCTGAATGATCGCGTGAGGATAGTAATTCCACTCAAATCCATTCTGAGAAGAAAAAATTAAAATACGTTAAATCTACAGTTTTAACATTGCATCATAAATGCAGAGTAACCAAGGGATTTGTTAGGAGCAATTAAAGGTCAAATGATCATTAAAATCCAATAAGTGGGTCCACACAGATGGAATAGGGTCTCACGCATTCCGAGAACCAAAACAACACACCAAAACCTTAATTTCAAACTCGCTTAAATTAAAGAGGTTATGGTCAAGATAAAATTCATCTAAACCTCCTAAAATTCATATAAAAATATTCTGAGAGGTTTGGTACCCTTGGTTTGACCATCTGAACCTATTTTGACCTTGAATAGGTCTCAGACAGGATTTTACTATAATTTGAGCTTCTGTACAAATTGAACAGTCAAACATGGACAAAACTGAAATCCAACTTCACCATCAGATTTCTTGGGTCCAAATTAGGTTAAGGCCAAAATTTGAGCCCAATAAGAGTTCATCGTGACCTAGTTTGCATTTCAGTCCCTAAAATCTCTATTTCTCTCAATCAGTCCCCTAACTTTCGAAATTCTTTTCAAACAGATCCCTAACTTCTTCATCTTCTTCGCAGAAATATCCTTGCCACCATTGTTAGGTCAACTGACCAAAACACCTTGTTTGACAGGACCAAAACCCCTCCAAATCAACTCCAAATCCCACCAAATTTGGTGGGATTGGTGTTCACACTACAAGGAATCAATTGATCAGGATCTTGGGTCCTAACTCGCATCCTAGAGCTCAGATGAAGCTCTTAAAATCTACGATGGAACCCAAATCAAATCGCGATGAATTCCCCTATTTGTGCTCAAATCAGAGCTTTATAAAAGCTTCCTCATGTTCAACCATCCTCTTTATCTTGGTTCCAAGCAAAAAATCTTCTTCTTCCTCCTCGGCTGCCTTCGATCGTAGCTCCGACGAGCCCCTCAATTCTCCGTCGTCGCCCTCTGCCACATACGATAGGTAGAGGGATCTTCTTCCTCTCCTTTCGCTTCTCGCCGTACCAAGCAGAGGCTCCCAGACCCTGTCTTCCTTATCATTCTCATCATCGGAGGACTTCACCTTCCCGACACCGGCCAATAAAAGCTGACTCAATCCTCCCCCGTTCGTCTAGTAAATTAGGTTCTCTCTCTCCTTAGGTTAGTTCTAGCCTCTTATCTTCTCAATTTGACCGACAAATCACCCACTTCCCATCTGTCTTCTCCACGACCTGCGACGCCTCCGACGAAGTCGCATCGTTGCCACACTCCACTAAATCACCTGCTACCGCCACCAAAATCTTCGCTACAACTCCACTATCAAAATCCCTTACCCTATTTCTCCCTTCCATGCTCTCCAAGCCCTCACCAAACGACCCATCATTTCGCCACCTCCTCCGACATCGTCTAGCCACAACCAACCTCAATCCACCAAAGGAATACACCACCAAACTCCACGCACCTTAGCAATCCTCGTGAACATTTTAATTGGTATGTTTAGCCCATATTCATGATTTTAGGTGTTCGCCATCTCCACCTGCTTCCGCTGTCATTAACCACCTTCGCCGACCACCATCCATTGACCAACTCCACCGCTACCATGACCTGGAGTTGCGGGTAGATCTTGTGAAGCCTCCTGGGCTTCTAATTCGAGGAAAGAAGCAAAGCAACTGCTTTAATTAAAGAGGAGCATCAACTGCATTTCGCAAAGAAGATGAGGGCACATTTAGTGCCACATCGTATATTGACAAGGGACTCAACGCATATAAAGTGATTTCGTGCCGATGCCTCGTTGCCTTAGTAACACAGGGGTTGAGGTCCCCCATGCACACGCCATCACACGCGCTCACTTCTCACCCACGACCACTGCCCACAGGTCTGGATCCTACCTGGATTCGATTACCCGCTAATATATCTGATTGTGGGGGGTGGTTTTACACTGTACATCTTCGAGATGAGTGCCTATATGTTATACACTTAGCATCTCTGTGAGGCTTCTCCTCTGTGCTTGGCACCCTTGTGCATCATCTTTGCTGAGGCATTGTGCCTTGGTGGCTTAAGGTGTCTGATGATCCTAGGAGTTGGAAGAGCTAGGACTCAATTGGGTCTATCCTAGAAGCCAAAAACCTGAACCCATGCCTAATAAGAACATCTTTTTTAGTTCAGATTCTGAGAATAGGCTAGATCCAAGTCAGGTTGCTGATTGTACATCTCTTGATTTATTCTGTGGTGGAACCCTTGATCCCAAATCAAATTTAGAACATGATTCTCGTAAGTTCTCCAATGATTTCGAATCTTACCCTGATTTTGTAAAACTATTGTTTCTTGACAAATCCAAACCAATTTACGACCTCAGTGACTACAACCCATCCTTTGACTCTGACACTGAGGTCAATGATTTGAAAGAAACCACCTCTTCTACACATACAGAGCCTTCCAAAACCCGTTTCCAACACCAACCCACAACTAGACTCAATTTCTACTCTAATTCTCCTCTCGATAAGCCAATTACACATGATTCTCCTCCACATTTCAATCGGGTTTCGGACATCGATCAGACTGCTAATCACGCTCCATCCTTCTCTTATCACTCCCGTAGGGTTCCTACATCCTCCACTGACCCTTTTTCATTTGAGGATCCCTACTTTGATCAGGCTGATTGGACTCATCCAAACCCTAGTTTCATACTTCCACAACTATTTAAGCTCCATAGCATATTGTGGGTTCCACATCTACTGATTCACATCTATCAACCTACCAGATTGATTAGGTTTGGGCTGCATCATCAGACTGTTGACTTGAACAAGCACCTGGTTAGACCAACTAGGCTATTGATCAAGGTGATTGTTCTACAAAATTCGTTTGATTTGACCACTCCTTCTCCATGACCATTTCTGCTTGGCTGGAGGCAATGAATTTAGTGCTTAATGGGAGGCAACCCGTCATTCCTAAAACCTAAGATCCTTCTGATTATCCTTTTGTACTTCATGTCTATTGCACTCTGAGTTCAGTTTTAGAACAATAGACTCCACCTTTGGTACTTGTACCAGAGCTTAAAATCGTCTGCAATAGTTATCCCGACCTGTTCGCCCACCCGATTATCCTATTCTAATCCCTGAACCCAAACTGATTTCATACCCTCCAGTTTACAATGAGGACATTGTAAAACTTAGGCATGGGGAGGTGTTAAAGTGCAAACATACAAAAATTCAAAATTCTGAATGGTTCTCATAAAAAAAATACATGTTCCAAAAAACCAAAAAATAAAATAGCAAAAAAAATTGGAGAAAGGGGAGGAAATTTTGAAAAAAATTAATTGCATATCATTCTTGAGAGGAAGAGAAGAGGTGATTTAAATGTCAAAAAGGAGCAACAATTTGAAATATAAAGAGTTAGTCATTAGTAAAAGATTATGGAATCTATTTTAGTTCTAGACCAAATCAAAAGAAAGAAATGAAAATCAAAAGTGCTAAGAGATACAAAGAT
The DNA here is from genome assembly GCA_037157565.1 of Thalassia testudinum. NCBI lineage: Eukaryota > Viridiplantae > Streptophyta > Magnoliopsida > Alismatales > Hydrocharitaceae > Thalassia > Thalassia testudinum. Next base: position 15,896,664 of record JAZHRO010000062.1, on the reverse strand, counting down.
TAGTATGAGTGTTGATCTTAGGCCTCTTGGGCTTGTTTTAGGCTTAAAAATTTAAATATCCGTTAAGATCTAGATAGTTCTCAAAAGGTTGAGGAAAATGCAAAACTTAAGTATTAGGTCTAAGGCTTAGGGATTATTCAGCCTCATTAACTGATCTTTGGTTTGTGGGACTCGGTAACCTAAGCACCCTAATCCACACACAGTCTGGTTCAGTGCGCTTAAATATTAAAATCACGCAAATATGTTAATTCTGTTCTGAAAAGCCACCTATATTAGGAGTAGCTTATGAGTTTCCGGCGCGGAAAGGCAGGAAATTCATCTCAAAGATGTGCAATAACATACCGTCTCCTCGGTGCTTGTCTCTTAGGATATTTAAATACCCTACCAGGGGCATGCAAGTAACCTGTGCTGATTCAGGTGCCATGGGAGGGATTATTCTGAAATGTCGATTGCCAATGCCTGAATTTAGCTACATAACGCCATGGGCGGCACTATCTCGAAGTGTCGAAAGCCAGGGTTCTGGGGGTTGTCATGGGCGGTGCTATCTCGAAACATCGAAAGCTATGGACCCTACGAGGATTGATGGTGGGAGTTAGGAATCCGATACAGACCGTATTGTAAAGTCAATCCAAAGCTGAAATAAAGAAGAGAAAGGGAGAGAAGACTCTCCAAAAAATGCAAAAATTCTTCTATCTCTCTCTTACAAAAATGCACTGCAAACTGAACCTGGACTAGGCATGTTTTAAGCATGGGTGCTTTAACCGCGGAGTTCAACGAACCTTAGGTTAGTTCCCGTAGGCCTTAGAAACCTTCGCGGCAGACTGAGGCTAAAGCTTGTCAAGTCCAGATCTTGGTTGGTACTTGAATACCTCTAGGCCTATTGTTAGCATTCTAACCTAATCTATAAAAGAAAGCACACATAAATAATCTGAGCATAAAAAGACATGATCTAGAATTTGAGTTAATTCCATGAGATTTCGCTAAGGGACTACCAAAAGTTAGGCATGGGGGTATGATGATAACGTCATCATCAGCCATATCTAGCTTTAATTAGTCATAATCAGGAATAAATGATCCTACATAACTGCTAGATGACCAAAATTCATTGCATAATCATTCTGAGAGAAATATAGTAAAATTGGGGGAAAAGTGAAGTTTTAACAGCACATCTCAATTGCAGAATAATCATGGGATTTTTCAGGGGTTAATCAAAAATCAAATGGTCTTAAATGTCTATCAAGTGGGTCCGTGCAGATAGAAATGGATTTTCACGCATTTCGAGAATTAAATGACATCTGAAATCATAAAAACAGACACGCTTAATTAAAAAAGGTTTTGGTCAGGATAAAATTTATCTAAACCCTCTAAAAATCAAATAAAAATATTCCCTAGGGTTTTGTATCTTTGAATGAACCTTCAGGACCCGTTTTTGACCTAAAACAGAGTCTCAGACAGACAATTGCCCTAATTTAGGTAACTGTGCAGTTTACCCAGTCAAACTTGGTAAAAACCTAAATTTAACTTCACCATCAAATTCCTTAGGTCAAAATTAGGTTTGTACCAAAATTTGGAACCAATCTGAGATCATCTTGACCAAGTTTGCATTTTAGTCCAGTCAGACTCTTTCTATCTCATTTAGACCCTTAGCTTTTTGAATTCCATGCAAAGAGCCCCATAATTTCATCATCTTCTTTGCACGCAGGTCCTCGCGCCATGTTTGGAAGGTTGAACCTTTACTGTCAAGTTTTGAGCGAGAATTTCTCGCTCGATTCTTAATCAATCTCTCCCAAAATTAATACAAGGATTCCTTGTGAAATTGCCTTCCTTTTGAGCCGCACCTTGGGCTCTACATCTTTCCCAAAAGATCATGCGAACCTTTCAAAGGTTCGAGTATCCTATTTCGCAGAAACCTTCCAAGCTTGGAAGGGCTTCCTATGGCCTATAAAAGAACCCATGTGGCATTCCACGTCTTTGGAGCTAAGTTTTGGCCAAAATACCCTCTTCAAATTCCTTCCTCGACCATCTCTGACTTAGCTTCAGCGAGCTCCTCCCTCCGTTTCTCTATGGCCTCCTAACAGCCAAATTGGGGGTGCCATCATCTTTGCATCCTTCGTCTGCGCCTGGTGTGCCAAAGCCAGGGCCATCCTCCCCTCTCTTTCTCGCCGTCAACCTCAACGGAGAAGTTCTCTTCCACGACATCGACCAATTAAAGTCAACATCCTCCTACCCCTTTCGTCTGTAATTCTAGGGTTAGTAAGGTCCCTCTCCCTCTCTACTTCATTTCTAGCTTCTTTCCTGTCCCTTTCGACCACCGACTATGCCATTCACCCTCATCTCCTCCATCTTCGGCAACCACTTCAGTGAGGTGTTTCCACCGCTACACTCCTCCATCCACCTCGCCAATAAGCCCGTGACCTCCGCCACATCCACCTGCACAAAAGCCGTACATTTCTAGGCCTATTGCCTACTCCATCTCCTCACCGGACAACCCACTGTTCTCCGCTCAACTCTTTCATTGTCCGGCCACCACGCACAACCATCCACCATGAAACCACCACCGCCACGTTCGCCGTGCTCCAACGAACCTTTTGAACTGGTTTAATGTGGTCGAAAGATCATCTTCTTGATTTCAGGTACATAACCTCCGACCACCATTAACGAGCGAGTTCAAGCTCGCTTAATGCTTGCTCCAGGTCACACACGTTCCAGGTTAGACCTCCAGGAGACACAGACACCTTCCAGAAAGCGACCCAGGCCTCCAATTGGAAGCATCGTGCGCTCCTTCAGCTTCAATTGGAAGACCACTGTTACTACTAGCCGCACAAAGAAGAGGGTGGGATTTAGTCCCACCTCGTGAAGAAAAAAGGCGGCGTGAAATCGCACTAGAGGGGGGTGAATAGTGACTTTATTAAATATTGTAATACAAAAAATTCAATCACAAAAAGTGACACCATATTTTTAAGTTGAAACCCAAGACGAGTGAAAACCACTACTTAAACCAATCCCTTGTCTTAGGATTTTCGATCACAGAGTGATCAATCCACTAACCACACTACTTAGATGAGGGTAGTGTACCTCAATTACAAATCCTACCTCTGATCCCTAAACGGAGGTTTCTCCCGTCACAATGAAGATACGGGGACCCGACAGGCCGGATACCCAAAGTACAAAAGTAAGAATTAAAATAGCACCTATAGAGCACCCCAATACTTTGATTACTTCCTTATCTATTAAGCATGAAAAGAACTCCCTAAGAATTTGCAGAACGGAGTGAACCGGGAGTGTGGGTTTGCCCTTTGATCAAAGTGTTGGCACAACACAAGGGCAAGAGGAGGCTAAGAGTAGTGAGCAAGTGATTTTTCTAAGGGAATTGAATATCAAGAGGTGTGTTTTGCCTAAGAGGGATTGTAGTCTATTTATAGGCAAGTTTGGAACCTTCAAGAACACTTGGGAGAGATCTCCTAGCCTTTGGAGGCAAATCCCAAGAGATTGGGACGAAATCCACCATAAATCAGGGTAATGATGAGTCTGACAGTAATATCAGACGTCTAATTACAGTTATGGTCGTCTAATACTGTTAGCTAGGCTGTACTGATTTCATTGGATCGAAACAAGGACGTCTGATATTTTCACATAAGACGTCTAATAAAATTATTGGACGTCTAATTATATGTGGATTCGTTCCTGTTTTGACCAAATCCAAACAGGGTTCTAGATTTAAAAGAACAGACATCTGTATGGACGTCTGTGAGATTCCCTAGACGTCTGGAAACCTAAAAGGACTTGGCCACGATATCTGAGAAAAGATCTTTGGTTCGTAATGAGATATGCACAGAAATAAATGAGCAAGGGTCCAAAGGTAGACGTCTGGAAGCATGTCCAGACATCTGAAAATGTATTTTGCCCGTTATATATAAAAGGAAGATAGGTGTTTAGTCTAACGGTTGTTTTGAGGACGTCTAGGTAAAGTATCAGACGTCTGGATGAGGCTATGGACGTCTGATAGAAGATTGCTTCAACTGATGTTTATGAAGACAGAAACTAAAGGCAGAGCTATCAGTAATTTAGACGTCTGAAACACTTGTCAGACGTCTTAAAGTTGAAAATCAGACGTTTGAGTCTTAGTGTTAGGTTTTTGTTTCTAATTTATCTTAAGTGTAGAGAGCCTAAGTTAGCTATTTATAAGTTATGTTTGGGGACTCTTTACAACATCTCTAGACTCAAATAAAATGAAGATTACAACCTTTGAAAGTTTACATAAAAAACCTATGACCTATGACAATACTTATGCTACTTAGTCTTCACGCTTTTAATCTTCTGTCTTGGAAAACTCTATGAAACCTACAATTGTGTTATTACAGAAAGAAAAATATGCTACACTTATATTTTATTTATTTTTCTTTATTTTGTAAAATCATCAAAATATTATATATGAGAGGTTGAACTAACAATCTCCCCCTTTTTGATGATTTTCAAAATATACCTATAGGTTCTTATTTTCTCCCCCTGAAAGTTGTACTTAGTAGTCTATGCCTATTTTGAGAAGTTTTTTCGTTTTTATGTTATTCCCTAAGTTCTTACCTATGTTCGTCTCCCCCTTTTTGAATATCATCATGAAGGGTTCTGAAAGGGGGTTGAAACTTAAACTACAAGTGTAACATTTATAAAGTGGAGAGCATTAATAAAACTGCATGCTGAATAAAAAATGACAAAGCATTAAAGTAAATTAACTAGGAAAGGAATGTAGGCGCACAAACCAACATGGAAGATAGAAAGAAACATTTAAGCACAGACTAGCTATTGTTCCCAAAATATTCAAGTTTGGGGTCAAGGCCCCTTAATACAAACCAACATGGAAGATAGAAAGAAAAAATGAAAAACTAAACTAGTCTTCTTGATCATGGCGGCGGCGACGGGCAAGTCCATGTCCCATCTACAGATTTTGAACTTCTGAACAAAGTTCGTCGATGTCGCAGTGCATGCTTCCCATTTAGGTGTACATCTCGCCAGTTCGTCGCAACAAGAGGGAGATGTCGGAGGAGAGGGAACTTGCGACGAGATCCCATGCTTCGTCAAAGCTTGAGTGGGGAGCTTCTGTTTGAAGTGGCCATTCTTCATGGAATTCTGAAAAGGGTGGAAGGGCTCTTCTTCAGCGGGCTTGTCGGCTGGCTCAAGATGCTCCCTAAGTATGTGCATCTTGGTGGCTATGGCTCGGTTGTAGGGCTCAAATTTTTTGTCAACTGCCTGGTCATTTATGGAGATCCGATGTCTTGAAAAAATTTTGGATAGAATGGACTAAACGGTAGAGATGCCCCATGGTCCTCATTCATAACACGAACAATGAGGCGGTAATAGTTGAAGGGAATGTGACGTACGGCGGCAAAAATGAGCGTCTTGTGTTGGAACGAGATATAATCAAAACCTCCTAATTTGTTTAGAAGGTCCCACCCAAAAATGCGAGATAGTAATTGGGGAAGAGGTTTGAGGTTTTTGCATGGTAAGGTGCCAAGATTTTCAACATATTTGTCAGGTAGGACTAATTCTTGATTTATGACTTTTGAGTCATATTGCCTCAAAATGTCATTGAAGTCATTTCCTTCATTGGGGATGGCAAGAAGGGCGGAAATAGAGTCGAAGGTGATATGGATTTCACGCCCAAATAAGCGGGTATGTAATTCAAGTTCATCGTTACTATAGTCCTCAACAATGTTGGCGTAAAAAAGTCGGACAAGATCGGGGAACACGCCAATAGTTCCAACGCCAGAATGGAACTGTCAGTCAAAATAATGGAAGAGATGGAGGGTTTCAAAATGTTCCTGAAGGTTTAGCTGGGCAAAATCATTCCAAACAATAAAGCAAGGGCACTTGACTTTGGCATTTGCGAAGTGACGAAATCGCTGCCTATCAATGTCGCTCCGCAGTTGGTCAACCAAATAGATAGAGGAGGAGGTGGAAGAGGCCTTGGCTTGCTTCCGACGGGGAGGCATTTTTGGTGGTATGGGTGGTTGGGTTTTGTAAGGAAAAGTTGGTGTTTTTAGGACAGAACACTTGCAAAAACATTCATGCAAACAACATTCAACCAATAATGCCAACATGCCACTTAGATTCAACCAACATACATGAAAACAACTATGATACAAGAAAAAATGTGTGGCAGTATGTCTTGAGGCAATACAACCTACCATGATGTTGTGGCAATATACCTTTGAATTCAAGCCACTAAAATGTTGGCTTGAATCTCGTGAGGTAATACCCTTGCCAAAATCAAAGAACATTTATGCTCCAAGGAAAAATAGGGTTTGATCTAGGGTTTTAGGTACTAGGGCAAACAAGGGCATGAAATAACAAGTCGAGTGGATCATCAAAGAAAACAAGATAAGGCTAGAGCAAAGCCAATCTTAAGCAAAGCCCCTGGAGATGCCCTAAGGGTTGAGAGGTTATACCCACGGGGGAGGGCCTCCAGATGCATGGACGAGGAGCGGGGGGCACGCGCGCAGGGGAGCAGCAGCGCCGCCAATCGTCGAGGAGGCGGAGTGGTCGTCTGGCGGCGAGAGGAGTAGTGCCAACTACAGCCGTCGGTCGTCGTGCGGGAGAGAGACCTTAGGGATTTGATAGAGGGGAAGTGGGACCTCACGACGGGGATGTTATATTCCAAGGTCTTTGAGCAAGTCTCCCCCTGAGGTTGGGGAGATTTGCATTGCAAACCATTCAGAGAACAAAGACGAAGCGGCAGATTTTTGTCAGATCAAACATCTAGAGACATTGTCAGACGTCGGGATTGAACCTTTGGGATTTTAACCCTTTTGATGGCGTCGTCTATTTTAATCATCAGACGACTTATCGGACGACTAATTTTAAAATTAGATGTCTGATTTCTGCAGACATACCTCCCTGGAAAATGGTTTATTCTCTAGGTTGTTGTCCGATCTTTGTATTAGACGACCTACTGGACATCCAAATCTAAAATTAGACATCTGATTTCTACAGACAGACCTTCCTGGATTTCACTCTAAAGCTACAGGTTGTCGTCTGATTTCATGATCAGATGACCTATACAACGTCTAACTATATAATCAGACGTCTGAATCATAATACATGTTCTGATGCAAAGATAGATGTTTATCAACACATCTGGACAACTGCCCAGACGTCTGTGAATAATGACGGACGTCTGAAATAGCTCTTTTATCAGGTCTTTTGAGATATAAAATCGACGTATGTCTCATATCTTCAGACGTCGAATTTTTAATTATAAGACGTTTGAGATGTTAATCAGACATCTGATATTGCACAGAATGTGCATTTTGATGTTTGAATTGAGTATGAAGGCTCTTAACTTGGTAAAGTCAAGACTCCTTCTATGTTCATGACAAAAGAAATTCCATTAAATCACTAAATTCTATAAATATACTTAGCTTACATATGCCTAGTTTCCTACGTATATAATTAAAACGATCATAATTCAAAGGTTTAGTGAAAATATCAGCCAATTACGATTCAATATAAATAAATTCAACCTTGATTTCTCCCTTAAGTACATTATCTCTCAAAAAGTGATGTTGAACATCAATATGTTTTGTACGAGAGTGATATACGGGATTTTTCGAGAGGTTGATAGCATAGTATTATCACATAATATTTTTATTTTATTATATATCAAGTTAAAATCCTTCAAAATATTTTTCATCCAAAGCACTTGGGAACATGCTAAAGCAACGGCTATGTATTCAGCTTCCGTAGTTGATAGGGCTACACTAGATTGTTTCTTTGAGAACCAAGAGACTAGCGATTCACCCAAGAATTGGCATGTCCCACTAGTACTCTTCCTATCGGTGCAGCTACTTGTGTAGTTCTCATCGCCATATGTAACTAAGTTAAATTGTAGACTTCTAGGGTAGAATAAACCATAATCAAATGTGTCAACTAGATATCTAAATATTCATTTTACAGCATTTAAGTGTGATTATTTAGGGTTTGATTGAAACCTAGTGCATAAGCAGGTACTAAATAAAATATCAGGTTTACTCGAAGTTAAATACAGTAAAGATCCATTCATGCTACGATAGAGCTTTTGATCTATCGGCGTACCTGATTCGTCCAAGTCTAGGAAAGTTGTGACACTCATAGGAGTGTTCTTCCCTTTACTTTTCGTCATTTCAAATTTTTTCAGTTTCTCCTTTGTGTACTTTGACACACAAAGGTTCCAAATTCGAGTTGAGTGATTTGTAAACCCAAGAAAAACTTGAATTCACCCATCAAACTCATTTCGAATTCTTCCTGCATAATTTCTAAAAACTTTCTACACATAAATTCATTAGTAGCACTAAATATAATATCATCTACATATATTTGAACTAATAAAATGTCTTTTCCTCTTCTTTTAATGAATAATGTGGAATCAGCTTCCCCTATAGAAAATTTTGCATTTAACAAATAGGCTTTGAGCCTCTCATTCCAAGCTCTAAGAGCTTGTTTTAGACCATTTAGTGCCTTATTTAATTTATAGACAAAATGAGGCTTATCATGAGACTCAAAACCAGGAGGTTGTTTTACAAAAACGTCCTCCTTAATGAATCCGTTAAGAAACATGCACTTAACGTCTATTTGAAAGAGTTTAAAGCCAAAAAAGGCGGCATAAGCAAGAAGCATGCAAATTGATTTGAGTCGAGCTATGGGAGCATAGGTCTCATCAAAATCAATTCATTCTTCTTGGTTGTACCCTTATGCTACCAGTCAAGCCTTGTTTCGAATGACTATACCAGATTCATTCAACTTGCTCCAGAATACACATTTGGTACATATTACCGTTTGCCCTTTAGGCTTAGGTACTAAATCCCAGACTTCATTCCTTTGGAATTGGTTGAGTTCCTCCTACATGGCCATCATCCAAGGTTCTTCGGAGCATGCTTTCTCGACACTCTTGAGGTCAATTTGAGATACAAAGGCGGAGAGACCAAAAGAGCAACTAAAATGAGATCGGGTTTTAGCGCTATTGGAAACACTTTCAATGACTTGACTTTCAGGATGATCCCTTTGATATATCCAATCTTTTGGAAGATTATGGATATTGGAGTTTGGAATGTTAGACACATCAATAGTAGAATCATCTTCATCTTCCATATTGACTTGGTCAATGGAGGAAGAGTGAGGAGATTCATCGAAGGAAATATGGAGGGTTTCCTCCACTATTAATGTGGTCTTGTTAAAGACCCGATATGCCTTACTACGTGAGGAATAACTAATAAAGATTTCTTCACCTTTGTCATCAAATTTATCTAAATTAGAGCGGGTATTCAAAACAAAGCACCGACATCCAAAAACTTTAAAATAACTAATTTTGGGTATTTTCCCATGGTATAGTTCAAAACATGTTTTTCACAACCCAGATCGAATTAAGGTGCGATTTAACACGTAACAAGCCGTGTTAATCGCCTCGGCCCAAAAGTACTTCGGTAACCCCGAGTTTATAAATAATGTTCGAGCACACTCTTGAAGAGTACGATTCTTTCTCTCAACCACCCCATTTTGTTGAGGTGTTCGGGGAAAAGAAAACTCATGAGCAATACCATGCTCTTGACAAAAATCATCAAACAAGGAATTGTCAAACTCTCCCCCACGATCACTACGGATATGAGTGATTTGGTAGCCTTTTTTAATTTGAACCTTCCTACAAAAAACAGAAAAGACGGAAAATACTCCTTCTTTGGATCTCAAGAAGGAGACCCATGAAAACCTTGAAAAATCGTCTATAATCACAAGGCAATATTTGTATCCACTAAGGCTCTCATATTTTGTTGGTCCAAACAGATCTAGGTGAAGTAGTTTTAAAGGTCTTGATGTAGATATAACTTCTTTGCTTTTAAAACTAGATTGCATAATTTTACCTAATTTACATGAACTCATTTAAAACTTTTCCTTTATGATGACCTCAGACTAGTTCATGTTTAACTAGTTTTTGAACTAGCTTCATATGAACATGTCCTAGTCTTCTATGCCATATACTTAACTCATTATTTGCTACAAGACATTCTATGATATAAATGTCTTTAAATCTAATTCCCTTAAGAAGGGTTTCATTAGTTAATGCATGCATAATTTCAAACATTTTTGAAGTAAATACTACTTTAAAACCCTTATTACAAATTTGACTGACACTTAAAAGATTATGTTTTAGTCCTTTAACTAGAGAAACATTTGAGATGGGAGAGAGAGGGTTACTTATTTTACCAAGGCTAATAATATGGCCCTTGTGGTTATTGCCAAATGTAACCGTTCCTCCATCCGTAGGTTGAAGGTCCAAAAATAGGTGCTTGTCTTCCATTATATGTTTGGAGCACCCGGAGTCCATCACCCATCGGCCTCCTTGATGCGGTGGTCTCCTTGTCTTTTTTCTTGTAGACCTCTTTCCTCCTACAAAAGATCTTCGTTGATGACATGGTGTTTCTATAGGTCTTTCTAATTTGAGTCGTCCATCCTTCATTTTATATATCCAATTTTTGACATTATAATGTCCTTTCATCCCTACAAAACAAAGTGAGAGTTGTCTTTTCGGTATCCATTACAATGTGGATCCGTATTTGTTAGTGGTCTCCTTTAGAGGAGGGTCCTTTTTCAGCTCACTTTGACTAGGTTCATAAAAGCCTAGTCCAAATTTACTTGAGGAAGGTTTTTAATGGGCAATGAGCTAGTCCAAGTTATCTTTTCCCTTTGTAAATTTGGCTAGTTCCGCAAGAAGTTGATTTGATTTTTCTTTAAGGTGATTTATCTATATTTTCATTATGTCTAGTTTATCTTTTGGTCCCCTAATCTCTACTCTAAGTAAGCTATTTTCATCCTTTTTAAAGGAGTTTGATTTTTCAAGCACATGGATTTTGTCGAGTAATTCTTCTCTATCTAGAAATTTTTGTTCACTCATTGCCGTATATAAATCATTTGTTAATGATTCCTTTTCAATTATTAGATTTCTTATTTGCATATTCAAGGTAGTGATTTCTTTTGTAAGAATTAGATTCTTGTCTTCAAGATCATTGATTAATTTGTTATTTTCTAAGTTTTCTTCTTTTAAAACTTTGCTTTGGGTTTTTGTTTTCTTAAGATCTAGATATAGTGAATCAAAGGCATCTTGTAATTCATCTAAAGAATAGGAGTTTACCTCAGGTTCCTGAGATTTAGACTCAGAAGCATTTTTTGTTGCCATTAATCCCAAGCATGCCATTTCTTCATTTGTTTCCTCCTCTTCTTCGGAGGTGGAGTCATCCCAAGTTGTTTGGAACGCCTTCTTCTTGAATCCCTGGGCTTGGAAATCTTCTTGTAGTCAGAAGGCTTCTTGGATTTCTTTTCATCATCCCTTTTGAGTAAGGGACAATCTTTCCTTATGTGACCTCTCTTATTGCAATTATAGCAAACTAGAGGTTCTTCCTCTCTTTTCTTTTCCTTGATATGTTTTCTATTTCTGAGAAACTTTTTAGCTAATAAAACGAATTCTTCGTCATCGGTACTTACCTCATCATCCGAAGTAGCTTTGAAGGCTAAAGTCTTCTTCTTTGGCTCCGATGAGATAGATTTCTTCTTTTGCTCCATTTTTTATTCATAAGCCATGAGATTCCCAAGTAGATTTTCTATGTCTAGATCCTCTACTTGGTTGGCTTCTTCTATTGCCGTTACTTTTTGCTCCTACTCGGGTCCAAGGGAGTGAAGGAGCTTCCCTTGAAGCTCCCCCTTTATAAATGTCTTTCCTAGTGACTTGAGGTTATTCACGATTAACATGAATCGGGTGTACATGTCTCCAAGTCTTTCATTTTCCTTCATAGAAAAGGCTTCGAATTCCTGTGATAACAAGTTAATATTTGAAGATTTAACTCTAAACGTACCTTCATGAGTTACCTCTAAGGTTCTCCAAATCTCGTGGGTGGTTTTGCATTGGCTAATGCGATTGAATTCCTTCGAGCTGAGTGCACAGTAGAGTAAGTTCATTGCCTTAACATTCAGTCCAAGGTGATGAATTTGCTCCACTATGTATCCCATTTCTGGTTTCTCAGGAATGACATATGCGGATTCGCATTTCTCCCAAACGGAGAAATCGTTGGCTTGAAGCCACATCTTCATTCTCAGCTTCCAGTAAGTGTAGCTCATCCCTTCGAAGAGCGGTGCTCGGGTGGTGGATTGCCCCTCAGATCTACCAGTGGAAATGACTTTCCCCTCCATATGATCTTTCCGCGTATGTTACTCCTGAAAGAGGAAAACCTGCTCTGTTACCAAATGAAATTGCACTTGAGGGGGGTGAATAGTGAATTTATTAAATATTATAATACAAAAAATTCAATCACAAAAAATGGCACCAGATTTTTAGATGGAAACCCAAGACGGGTGAAAACCACTACTTAAGACAATCCCTTGACTTAGGATTTTCGATCACAAAGTGATCAATCCACTAACCACACTACTTAAATGAGGGTAGTGTACCTCAATTACAAATCTCACCTCCGATCCCTAAATGGAGGTTTCTCCCTTCACAATGAAGAGACAGGGACCCGACAGGCCGGATACCCAAAGTACAAAAGTAAGAATTAAAATAGCACCTATAGAGCACCCCAATACTTTGATTACTTCCTTATCTATTAAGCATGAAAAGAACTCCCTAAGAATTTGCAGAACGGAGTGAATCGGGAGTGTGGGTTTGCCCTTTGATCAAAGTGTTGGCACAGCACAAGGGCAAGAGGAGGCTAAGAGTAGTGAGCAAGTGATTTTTCTAAGGGAATTGAATCTCCAGAGGTGTGTTTTGCCTAAGAGGGATTGTAGTCTATTTATAGGCAAGTTTGGAACCTTCAAGAACACTTGGGAGAGATCTCCTAGCCGTTGGAGGCAAATCCCAAGAGATTGGGATGAAATCCACCATAAATCAAGGTAATGATGAGTCTGACAGCAATATCAGACGTCCAATTTTAGGGTCAAACGTCTGATTACAATTATGGTCATCTAATACTATTAGCCAGGCTGTACTGATTTCATTGGATCGAAACAAGGATGTCTGATATTTTCACATAAGATATTTGATAAAATTATTGGACATCTAATTATGTGTGGATTCGTTCATGTTTTGACCAAATCCAAACAGGGTTCTAGATCTAAAAGAACAGACATCTGTATGGACATTTGTGAGATTCCCTAGACATCTGGAAGCCTAAAAGGACTTGGCCACGATATCTGACAAAAGATATTTGGTTCATAATGAGATACGCACAGAAATAAATGAGCAACGGTCCAAAGATAGATGTCTGGAAGCATGTCCAGGCATCTGAAAATGTATTTTGCCCGTTATATATAGAAGGAAGATAGGTGTTTAGTCTAACGGTTATTTTGAGGACGTTCAGGTAAAGTATTAGACGTTTGGATGAGGCTATGGACATCTGATAGAAGATTGCTTCGATTGATGTTTATGAAGACAGAAACTAAAGGCAGAGCTATAGGTAATTTAGACATCTGAAACACTTGTCAGATGTCTGACAGTTGTTATGGACGTCTTATTTGAGTCTTAGTGTTAGGTTTTTATTTTTAATTTATCGTAAGTGTAGAGAACCTAAGTTAGCTATTTATAAATTATGTTTGGGGGCTCTTTACAACATCTTTAGACTCAAATAAAATGAAGATTACAACCTTTGAAAGTTTACATAAAAAGCCTATGACCTATGACAATACTTATGCTACTTAGTCTTCAAGCTTTTAATCTTCCGTCTTGGAAAACTCCATGAAACCTGCAATTGTGTTATTATAGAGAGAAAAATATGCTACGCTTATATTTTATTTCTTTTTCTTTATTTTGTAAAATCATCAAAATATTATATATGTGAGGTTGAACTAACAGGTTGTGAGTGCATAAAAGGAATTTTTGCATTGGCCTTTTTGCCTCAAGTAACATTGAGAGTGAGATCCTCACACACCCCTTACGCCTTGCCCGTGACACCTCCACACAGGCCTGGCTCATACCCGATTACCCACCTAAGCTAAACTCGTACCTTGGCTGCGACCCATTCCCGCAGCCCTAGTCCCGAGTATGCGTTCACTCGATTACCCAATTGAGCTTGGTTTGGAAGAGAGAGTGCAGGGTAGGGGAGGGTTTTGTTCTTCAGCGTTTTCGACACTTAGTCGATTTCAGAGGTGAGTTCCCCCTGTGCATCAAGAGAACAAGGAAAGGAGGAAGAGGAAGAAGAAGAAGAGGAGGAGGACTGTGGAAGAAGAAGAGAAGGAGAAGGGCTCGTATAGAGAAGAAGAGATGAAGAAGATGAACAGTGCCTTTGCTCTGTAGCATCTAAAATACTCGGCGATTGATTGTTACTGTTGATTAATTCGAGTATTATGGTTAAGATGCATGCTTAAATGTGGATTTAAAAGGTGATTCAAATCACCACTTTTTGAAATATTTCTATCCTTTTTGCTATGACAAACTCTTCATATATTCATATTCTATATTGATGATCAATTTTGAGTAATTAGTGTTCATTGCAAATCAGTATTGGCCTAATTATTGTGCTCATTTATATTATGATTGAGATTAGCATGTGAATTCCTATTTACTCCTCGTGTTCGACCTCGAACTTAAATTTGAGTTATAAATTGTAATTGTTAACAGGTGACTTTGGTTTGTACTACAACATATCAATTTTAAACACTGATTATCGTACAGTATCAACAGTCATATGTGGATTACACTTCTTACTTATTGAAGTAAAAACCTAAAAATTTACCCTAATAAAACAAATTTCCTAACAACACGTACAATTGACACTTTCATGCAATGTTAACTTTAACCCAAAAAATTTCATAACCTAACTAATATTCGAAGAGTAGCTCCACTTCACAAATTTGTTAATTTAACACTTACAAAATTATATCTAATAAACCTACCAAAATTTTTCCCTAAAAAGAGATATAAAGTGTCAATTCTAAAATTTAACCATTTCCTTACTCTAAACAATACAAATAAAATTAACTATTGCTTAATATATATATATTTAGAGTGACAAGAGGGGGTACAAACAATGGTATTTGGAGGAGCAGTTGCAGTAGTAGAGGTGGCACTCGGAGGTGAGGGAGCGACAGCTCGAGCTGGTGGAGTAAGTGAAAGTGGAGGAGGTAGTGGTAAACGTGCAGTAGTAGCAGTAAGGGGCGGAGGAGAGGCAGTAGTAGGACGATAATAACAAGGGGTAAAAGAAGGTTGTAGTAGTTGTGGAAGCAAGAGCAAAAATAGTAGTGAAAGCAGAAGAGGAGAAGGAAAATAACAGTGAAGGTATAAAATTATAAACTTACTTTTTTTTAAGAGTCAAATCACTTGATGCTCAATGAGGCAAATTTATTAAATAAAAAAAATTATAAAATTTATTCCTTTGTATTATTCCGTATGACCGTGCGTAGAATGATTCTTCCATATCTCAGCTACTACCGGAGAAGAGGAACCACACGGCGGAGGAAAGTACAGCGTTTGCAACAAGGGTCGTCACTCCGTCGACCTTAGTAGAGACGATCCAGACGAGGGGAGAACACACAGGGATTCTCCACCGCAAAGGAGAGAAGAAATCTTCAGGACGCCGAAGGGGAGCAGAACACGGCCGCCGGTTTCCAGCAAACGCTGCTTCCGGCCGCGAGGGTAACCATACCTAGACGAGTGGGAAGGGAGGGAGAAGGGGGATTGGCGACTCGATGGCTCCTCCTCAGAGCCTAAGCACGTCGATGCAAAGGCTGCATTACGTGGAGAAAAAGATAGTGAGGGTATTGGAGCTCGCGGGGTTAGTCATGGACGAGCTATCCAACCCCACTGGTCCCCGGATGGACGCCCTCTCTGCTCACTCCCGCGAGTTCATGCAATCCATCAAGGTATATTACATCTGTCCTGGTCCCTCTGTGCATCATCTCCCAATTCCATGCATGTTGACGACGACGACGACGATGATGAATAATGACGCCTTGACTGTTACAACTTCAATTCCTTCCGCCGCTACATGTATCTTGTTTAGAAGCTACAACTGTGCTATGGCCTTACTATGCTTGCTTGCTGCCAAATTGAGTTCTTGCAATGCAAAGTTCTTTGTGATTCACCCCTTTTTGTGTAGAAGAATCTGGAAACGTCTCAGGATCCAAGTCACAGGTTGATCAAATTTATTGGGCAAAAGAGAAGAATGCCTCCAAAGGTTTACTTGGCTTTCAAGTCTTGCAACAAAGAGAGAACGCAACTTCTGCTATGGCCTGCTGTGTTCTACTCCCTCAAGAAAATGTCTGCTACTTACTGAAATCATCAACGGTGTCTTCCGCTCCTGTTTCTTTTTTTTTTACACGGTGCTGGTTAACTTTGTTGGCCATATACATTTTTTCTTGCTCCTAATGCCGAAGCGATGGTTTTCTTAGATGATTATGGTCCCATGTCCATGTCAAATGCTGTTTGCCTTGTTTTGTTGAAGACTCTGGCAAGTTGCATTAAGGAGGTGTTGTTGACATTATGCGCCTACTTCAATCAGCTTTTGTGGTTGGTGGCAGCCTGCTCATCCATCTTTCCCTTTTAGCCATACCCAAATGAAATTCCTTTTCACAGCTTTGCCTCCTCTAGGATGATCTTTCACTACCTAATCACCTTGCATGGATCTTTCCCCTACTAGATATTCTTCTGCTTGGAAGTTTGGATCCATTTTGAGTTACACTGGTTTACTTACTAGTTTAGAAAGGTGCTAGTTCCATGCGAAACCTGGGAATAACCCATCTATCAAGATTCGTGACAGCTTTATCAGGGGAGCATACAACTCTGCCAATAGCACCAACAACTGATTCCAGAGCCCCTTTATTAAGCAAGTGCATGTTCTTCCATTGTTCCAAATAAAAGGAAAGAAATCGTGTTTATGTTTACACCAACGAAACCTGTCCACATGTGAGCTACGGATGTCCCAAAGATTTGGTCGAAAATTTGAAAGCCTTGCATTGCATGGCTATTCTTGTTACCTTCTGAAAATCAAATCTATTTTCAAATCTCAGCAAGACATATGTCAAATCAATTGGAGCTGCTTGAATGTTGTCCAAGTTGAGCATTTGCTTATGCTTCCAAGCAAAATTTGCATATCCAGGCTTCATCAAGGGAACCTATCAATTGAAGATTTCAAGAAAAGCGACTTACAATGGTTTAATATCTTCTTCACCAAAACCATACACAATGAGGTATCTGAATCTATTTGGGAGTACAAATGCGAGTGAGCTCAAACCTATCAGGGTATTGGATCCTATCAGCATCCAGACTACCAGAGGAGCTCTCATCCTTCCTAAAGAGTTGTTTGACTTTGTGACCTCTGCAAAATTCTTGCAACAAAGCAGGCTATGGTAAAGGCAAACAAATAAATTAAAAAAGAATATTACCTGCTTCATCCAAGTGATGCTCCCCCTTCCACGTCAAATCGAATGTTATATAATGCCAAAATCAGTTTATTGAGAGACCCAACACCTCTTTATATAATAAAGAGGTATTGGGTAAATTACAGAGCATGTCCAGTGCAATAATAAAAATAACAAGAGAGTATGGAAAGTAAACATATATAAGAGAGTATGTCAACAATCCTCCTCAAGTTGGAGCATAAATGTCAATTATGCTCAACTTGGAACAACACTTATTAAAGGTAAAGCATGGAAGAGGCTTCGTGAAGATATTAGCTGTCTGATCCTCAGAAGCAACAAACGTAGTGCGCAACAACCCATGTTGAATCAGATCTCTAGTGTAGTGGCAGTTCACCTCAACATGCTTTGTGTGCTCATGGAACATGGGATTGTTGGCTATGTAGGTGGCTGCCTTGTTGTTGTACCCAATCTCCATTGGCTCTTCTATTTGGACATGTAAATCATGTAATAGGGATCTCACCCATATCATCTCAGCAGCAGTTTGGGCCATAGCCCCATACTCTGGCTCAGCATTAGAGCGAGAAACCACTCCCTGCTTTTCGCTCCTCCATGTAACCAGATTGCCTGTCACAAATGTGCAAAACCTGTAGTGGATTTCCTATCAGCAATACAATCAGCATAGTCTGCATCGGAATATTCAACTACTGTCATAGGTGACCCTTTCTGAAATAGGATCCCCGTCCAGGTGCTCTCTTCAGGTACTTGAGCACTTGCATGGTTGCCTCCTAATGAAGCTTAGATGGCTTCTCCATGAACTGACTAAGCTTTCTCACAGCTAAGGCTATATTTGGTCTGTTGATCGTCAAGTAGAATCGGTTTATTGAGAGATCCAACACTTTTTTATATAATGAAGAGGTATTGGGCAAATTACAGAGCATGTCCAGTGCAATAATAAAAATAACATGAGTATAGAAAGTAAACATAAATTAGAGAGTATGTCAACAATATATATGTTAAAACAAATATGCAACCAACTAGTTAAACTTATTATGTCACTTTAAAATTAGAAAAGCTTGCAATCTCCATAAACCACATGTGAAATTTATTACAACAATCCTTAGTTTCTTCCATGGACCTTGAAGATTTACAATTGGGATTTTCCCTAGGAACCTTAGTGCAGAGAAAGATGGAATAATTCTCACTGAGAATCATGTAAAGGTACAAGCCCATGAAAATAAACATAATGCATGTCATTCACGTTAATACTCCCCTTCGGCTGGAGCATAAATGCCTAACATGCTCCATTTGCATATTATATCCGTTAGAGAAAATCTTGTTGAGAGTGGAATTATCCACTTTGTATTTTAGCTTTTCCTATTCTATTTTTAGAGATTTATTGGAGATATGTTTTAGGTTTATTAGAGATTTGAGTAGATTTAGAGAGATATGATTTGTTTCCTTTGTGATGGTATTAGGATTGGTTCTGTCTCTATATAAAGGGACCAAACTCTCTTTTATTCTTAAGATTTCATAATAAAGTTTTCCAAATCTCCATAATATCAAATAAATGAGCTTTGCAAATTTATAAGCAAAGATGTAAGCAAGTTTTTTTTTTCAAAAGGAACACACCCCCTACCAAATAGTCCTTAAAAGGAGAGCCAGCACACCAAAGATTACAAAAGGAATTAAGGAGATGAAGAACCCAGTTTTTAGAGGCTTTATCCCCTTTAAAGACCCTGCCATCATGCTCAAGCCATATACACCAAATAAGGATAAAAGCTCTCTTGATAATGTTAGTGTTGACAAAGACACCATGAATGTTAGATCATAACTTTGGCTTTGAATAGTGCAAAAGAGACCAGCCTGCCGAGGCCTCCCAACAATCTTGCACAAAAGGGTAGGCGAAGAGCAGATGCTTGGTATCCTCAACTTGGTTGCCACAAATTGCACTAGAATTATAGGAGTCGGGTGCCCATCTTTGTTGGTAGTCATGGGTGACAATTCTCTTTTGTATAAGCCATAAAAAGGTCTTTGCTTTTAGGGGAGATGTGCCTTACAGATCTTCTTGTAGTTAGAAACCAAATTTTGGTCCATATGGTTGCAGTCCTTCGAAAATCTTAAGTAGGCCTTTCTCGTGGATAACCTACCATACCTCTAGATCCAACCATCCGCCCTTGTCCTCATCATATGTCATACATTGTCTGTAACAAGAGTGTGGGATCCTGTAATCTGGCCTCCGATAGTGACTAGGGAGAGAAGGCACCCAACAATCCTGAGAGGAGTCAACCACAACTGCCATAATATTAGTAGGAAGACTAGACAACCTGTGAAATTGTTGTTCCAATATGTTGGCTGGTGACCACTCGTGTCCAGAATTTGAATTTGGACCCATCCCTTAAGTAGGGGTGACAATGGGGTGGGACCTACCTATGGTTGTTGTAGACTATTACGAGACTGAGGTGCTCCCCTCTATAAGTTCCTCATATCATTCTAATCAATGGTGTCTCTAGTCCAAGTAGGCCTTTTGTGAGATCTAAGATGTTAGCAAGTTGATCCTTTGCAGGCGTGAAATGTGTCGATTTATTTAAGCATAACTATAACATAGACAAAATGACAATTGAACCCAATGAGTTTCATGCATTCATGAATAAAATAAATAATTAAATGCATAATTAAGAACATTGGATTTACGTGGAAAACCCTCTTATGAAGAGAAGGGAAAAACTATGGGAGAAGAGCAACTACAAGAGGGATTTTCTATTTCATCATCTCAAGGAATAAATCAGGTACATGAGCCAAATATATAGTCTACCACACATCTCATAACTCCTACTCACACAAAAGGTGGGACTAAACCACATAATTAGATCTTCACAAGATCAAATAACTCAACAACCAACATTCATTTCTCTCAACACTTACCCTTATGTTGGAGCATGGAATGTTAAGCTTGTTGCAAATTAAAATCCTATTTTCACAATCAAAACACAACATTGATACATGGTTCTTTTTGGTGAATGACATCAAAGTTGCATCCATATTCTTTCTTATAGGTAGGAATGCTAATGACAACACTTCAGGTTGGAGTTTGGAAAATGGGTTGTCGAAGTTTAGCTCTAATGAGTCCTTCCTATAGACCTTAAAGAGAGTTGATGCTTTTTCCATGTTGAGATCTCAAGAGTGGGCCTCTCCCCTTAGAGACCTCAAGAATGGGGCCTTTCCAACATGGAAACTCGTAACAAGGACTCTACCATATGGAAACTAGGAGATGTGCCTTTACCATACGGAATCCT
Organism: Thalassia testudinum; assembly: GCA_037157565.1. Lineage (NCBI taxonomy): Eukaryota > Viridiplantae > Streptophyta > Magnoliopsida > Alismatales > Hydrocharitaceae > Thalassia > Thalassia testudinum. The sequence continues at coordinate 15,876,007 of JAZHRO010000062.1, read as the reverse complement.
CTATAGTTACATATAGGGATTACGGTGAGTTCTCATGTAAGGGTAAAGTTGAGCTTTTCTCATGTGAGGACCTTAAACAATGACTTTTTGTCATATAGGTTCTCTAGAGGCTTATATACTAACATTCTTTCCTTTGTCATATACTTGTTTGATTCATAGATCTCTTTGACCAAGGTGGAAGGTAAACTGCATTGAGAAAAGTCTTTCTTCCTTTTCATTTCGCCCCCCTTTTTTGTTTTTTTTCCTTCTTCATTCTCTCTCTCTCTCTCCTTATTTTCTATTTAAATCTCTTTGAAAGATCTTTGACGTAGATTGAGGAAGAATAGGGGATTAAGAAAGTGATGGAGGGTAAGAAGGAAAACACATCGAGCTACGCAGGATTTTGGAAGGAAGGGCATAGTGAATGGAGGAGGATATGCTATAAGGGTTTCAAATTTTATTTTATTCCATTTTAATCTAAATAATACTTGTACCTTTTTTTATATAGAAAATGGATTACAACAAATCCAACTAACTAGAGTCCTAATCCAATCACAAGATAAGGAAAAACAAAGACATTACAAAATAAGTCGCAATTACAAAATAAAACAAAATAGCATATTTAAAATTCACATGGAGCCCTTGAGAGATAAACTAAAGAAAAATTGCATCCTATGCCTTTGAAATACATTTATTGTGCTGCTTGCATTGGTTCTCCCCCTTTTGAAAACCTCGGCTCTTGATGAGTTTATTAGCATGATATCTTTAGAGTTTTTGATTTTAAGCAATTGTTCTTCGATGGTAGAAATGGAGGCAGTGGTGGTGGTTTTAGAGGAGGCTTCAATGGACAATGCAATGCTTGTAGTGATTATGCTAGTTAAGGATTAAGGTATTGGAGTTGAGGTGAGTGTGACAAGCTGATGATGTGATGGTGGTAGCATAGGTGCTTTTGTGGGCACATGGGGCGAAGGTGGACTTTAGTGCTAATAGGTTAGTAGTAAGACGATGATGATGTGATTGGTAGAAGGCAAGAGTTGAGTATGTATGTGGTAGGTAGGGCAAGTAGGAAAGAGGTAGCGTCGATGGTGGAGCAAAGATGGATGATGATGAAGTCTTGGCGGGAAAGAAGGAATCAACAATGGAGAAGGGTGTTGCATGAGATGTGGGAGGGGAGTGCATTGTGGCAAGGGAAGACGGAGGGGCCTTTGTTCTCATAATAGAGAACCAACTCAAAAAACTCATCTTTATTCATGTTGACGTGGATCTTTTGGTCCTGTTATCGGTTGATGTAGATTGAATAAGAATTGTGGATTAAGAAAGTGATGGAGAACAAGAAGAATGGAAACATGCCAAGCCACGTGGGATTTTGGAAGGGAAGGTATGGAGATGCGTTTAAAGATAAGAAGGAAAAGGATGATGCACCACAAAGATTTCAAATTTTATTTCATTCCATTCTAACCTGAATAGTTGTGTCCTGGTTATATAAAAAGGTATTACAATTGGCCCAACAAACTAGTTGAGTTTGGTTTTGAAGTTAAATGAAGTGAATGGCTACTTACCTCTAGTAGTTGTCTTTTTTCTTTAAAAAAAAACCCCAACAAATGAGGCTCTGAAGTTGATTACAAGGTAAGGAAAACCAAAAAAACAATCCTAGGACTCCTAATTACAAAATAAAATAAAATAACATATTCAAAATTCACATATTGCATCCCACGCCTTTGAAAAAATTATATTGTGCTACCTGCATCTATCTTGAATTGAAATGATTGCTCAAACTTCTAGGCTATCATGTAAAGTTCGGATTCCATCACTGACATGAAATTGACCATGATACCTGTGGAGAATCAAAATGAAAGTCTTGTATTCAAAAGAAACCCTAGCCCTCTTTTATAAAGAAAGGTGAACTGGGCTAATTACATTAGTACCCTTCAATATAAATAAAACACCATATATCCCTTACAACTCAACATTCTCCTTCAAGTTGGGGCATATATGTCAATGAGACCTAACTTGTTGCTCAGAAAATCATGGCGTTTCCTCTTGAGAGGCTTAGTAAAAATATCAACAATTTGTAGCTTAGAAGATATGTAAGGGATACTTATCTTGCCCTCTAGGACTGCATCCTGTATAAAATGACAATCAACCTCGATATGCTTCGTCCTCTCGTGAAAGACAGGATTAGAGGCAATATATGTTGCTGACTTATTATCGCAATAAAATGAAATCGGGGTATCAACTAGCATCCCAAGATCTTGCAGAAAACCAACCATCCACATAATCTCATATGCAACTTGTGCTATAGATCTGCACTGGAGCAGGCGACCACACTCTATTTCTTGCTCTGCTAAGAAACTAGATTTCCTCTCGAATAGATAGCAAAGCCTGATGTAGATCGCTTGTCTTCTACTGATCCTGCATAGTCTGCATCAGAGTAAGCTACAAGATCAAGAGTGCCACTCACCCTATAGTATAAGCCTTTCCTTGGGTTGCCCTTCAAGTATCTCAGGATGAGACACACATCATGCCAATGGCTGTAACTGGGATTCTACATAAATTGACCAGCATGACTGACAATAAAGCTGATATCTGGTCGAGTAATGATTAGGTATGACAATCGACCAACAATACCACGATACTTGGTAATATCCTTAAACAGGAGATCTAACTCACCAGTGGTATGACTAGCTAGTGCCTCGATTGGTATCCCTGATGTCTTGGACCCAAGTAATCCAGCTTCCTTAAGAATCTGTAAGGTATACTGCCTCTGTGATAAGGACAAGCCATCCTCCTGACGAGCAACCTCTATTCCTAGGAAGTAGCGAAGATTACCCAAGTCCTTGGTGACAAAAGTAGGGTGGAGAAAGGCTTTCGTCTTTGCTATCCCATCAATATCATCACCTGTTAGGATCATGTCATCAACATAGATTGCTAAGATAACAACTCTCCATGCTTTGTCTGCATTAGATCTCTGAAACCCAATCTTTTTGATCTTTAAGTTGAGCCTCTTAAACTATGCTTGAGGACTTTGCTTAAGGCCATAGATAGCCTACTGTAAGCGGCACACCAACTCCCCCTGACTATCATAGCTTGGTGGCTGTCTTATGTAAACTTTCTTAGCTAGATCACTATATAAAAAGTCATTCTTTATATCTAACTAATGTAGGGGCCATCCCCTCACCACAATAATTGACAAGATGATCCTGATGGAGGTAATACAAGCAACATGCGAAAGAGTTTGAACGTACTCTACCCTATATGTCAGGGTGAATCCCTTGTCCATAAGTTGTGCCTTATATTGCTCCACTGTCCCGTTTGACCTGTATTTGATGGTGTACACCCATTTGCAACCCACAACTGTAGCACCTTTAGGACATAGAACAAGATCCCAAGTCTTCCTGGTCTGAAGTGCATGCATCTCGTCGTCCATAGCAACTTTCCATCTTGGATCATGGAGAGCCTGAACAAAATCTTTAGGAACAATTGCTGTGGTAATGGCAGAAGCAAATTGCCTATCCTCCTACAGATGAGATATAGTAGTATAACGAGAAATAGGGTGAAGTGTGGTGTCAGGTTTTCTCTGCACAATCTCCTCCTCATTATCTGACTCACTCCTACCTGGTGGAGTAATAAGCTAAGTTGGAGCCTCATTTGTGATGTCATCTAATTGTGATCTCCTTTGATATACCTGTGTGTCTTGTATAGTCGCCTCTATAAATGAACTTTCCTCTGAGAAGTAGGAGACCTTCTTAAAGAAGGTTACATCAGCATTAACAATATATTGCCTTCGAATTGGGTTATAGTACCTGTAGCCCTTCTGGGTTCTAGAATACCCAAGAAAGACACTTCGTAGCACGAGGAGCAAATTTATCCTGTATACCATAGTTCTGAACAAAGCAGACGCACCAAAAAACTCGTAGAGGCAGCGGAAAAATCCTGTCACACTCAGGATATATAACCTGATAGGGGATCTGACCATGAAGTACTGAGGATGGTAACCTGTTAATCAGATAAGCTGCAGATAATATAGCATCTCCCCAGAACTACTTAGGAACCTTCATATGAGACATCGAGGTCCTAGCAATATCAAGCAAGTGGCGCAACTTGCGCTCTGCAACTCCATTCTACTGGGAAGTGTGTGCACAAGATATCTGATGAATGATTCCCCTAGAATGAAAATCTTTCTGCAAATCACTGTGCATAAACTCAATCATTATCATTGCGGAAGACCCGAATGGTAGTACTATACTGTGTCTGTATCTTTGACAGAAACTGCTGAATAATGGTAGGAATCTCACTCTAGTCTTCATTAGGGATACCCAGGTCAACCTAACTGCCAAGTATCGGTGTCCACCAGTAGTGGCAACTTTAGAGGGCCTCCAGCATCATAGTGCACTAAAGAAAATGGCTCAGAACTAACACCAGCCTCTCTCCCTGGATAGTTGCCTCTGTGGTGCTTTCCTAACTGGCAATCTTCACACTCTAAGACCAAGGAACAGGTAGATGTGGGTACATCTGACGCATCTTCTTCATAGAAGGATGCCCAAGTCTTCTGTTCCAAAGTAACGGATCACGGGAAATAGACACTGCCCCAACAAAAGGGTAGGCGTGTCTAAATAATATAGTCCACCTCTTTCTATTCCACCACCAATAATATCACCCGTGACTCGATCTTGGAAATAACAATGCCTTTCATAAAAAATAACACAGCATCCAAGATCTTTTCAGATTTTACTGACTGATAAAAGATTCATGGGAAACTTAGGAGCATAATATACCTATTCTATCTTTATCTTGAATGTAGCATCTACACATCCAACAACAGTCACATGGGAAGTTGCTCCATTGGCTACCCGTACATCATGACTTCCATGTGAAGGCGCCAGATTCTTCAAGCGATCTTTGTCACCAGTAAGGTGAACAGAGGTACTGGAATCAATCACCCAAGCACTTCTGGTCCTTTGTTTCCTTCCTGCAATCTTGTAGGCTGCAAACGTTAGTCTAATTGAATCTGAACTTGATCTACTCATATCAACTCTTCTGAATACTGAGGAGAGAAGGCTCATCACCATCGATGGGAGGTGTGAGAGATGGCTCATCATGCACTCAAAGCCATGAACAAGGCAACCGATAGCCCCACCAGATTGGTGGCCACCATTGCCAATGGCGATGGATTGCCTTATAGTGCCACCCGTGCTTCACGCAGTGCTGCCTGCGTCGCTGCTGCTTCACGTAGCACCAGCAGTGCTGCCGCTGCTCTAAGTGACACCGCTAGGGTTCCATGTAGTGCCTCCTACACCACATGACCGTGCATCGTTCATGGTGGTGGTGCCATCGTAGATGGTGTTCTCCATTAGATCACCCTAAGTTGGTAACCTAAACATGTTGTGGTGGATTTTTGGTGGGATATTGGGAAATCGGCCTAGGACCATTGCTTTGATATCATGTAGAGAATAAAAAAGAAAGTCTTGTATTCAAAAGAAACCTTAGCCCTTTTTTTATAGAGAAAAGAGAACTGAACTAATTACTTCAGTACCCCCTCAATATAAAAAAAATGCCATGTACCCCTTACAACTCAACGGTACCAAATGAAACAAATCTCAAACTCAAAAAAACGCAGCTGCAATGTTGAGACATGGGATCCGCTGCATTTTATATTAAAGCATGTAATAACAGGGTATGTAATTCAGAAGCCATCAACTTATGTCCACCATGTCTTAGTGTAGTTTTCTACATAACAAAGGCCAAAGATGGGCCTAATTAGATCCAAAAGAAAGAACTCAAGGATGATACAAAGATGATTGGTCTTTATTATGAATTTTGGAAGGTGTTGTACAACTTGTACACTAATATATACACAACCAAAAAAAAAAAACCTTTTCATCAAAAAACATGTGGTGAAAATATAAGCGAGAGAGCCCCAAGCCAAACACTTGACCTTAATGAACTCTTCATTTTCTTTACCCATCTCCATTTTTCTTTCGAGCAAGCCTGGTTGATCTCCATTAAAGGGAAAAGTAAGCCTAATTTGGAAAGAAATGAAATATGAATAACAAATTTCACTGGACCAATTCTCATGAACTAAAGAGCTTGTTTTAAGGTTATGAATAAAGGGTTAGAGCTGTAACCTTCTTGTTGAGAGCTTTTTGTATTGATTCTTTTTTTTTTTTTGTATTTAGTCTATTGCTTGTCTTTTTTATTTCCACATGGTAAAGGGATTTGTTTACAGTTTTCCCTTGTTTTCTTCTCTATAAATAGAGGCCTAGGGTTTTATAATGAAGTGAATGCATTGTTTTTCTCAATATGGTATCAGAGCAACAGTTCTAGGTTGGAGCTCTATACCTACTTGATCTCTTGTCTCTTTTCCTTCTCCACCAAATAAATATTAAGGCCTTTTTTCCTGGATTGGGATTCTAAATCCATAAAGAGAAGAAACCTTTTTGGGATCACATTGGAGTTCTTGCCCTAAGGAACTCCAACCGATGTCCTCCATCACTATAACCACTGTTGAAGGGGGTCTTGCACCACCACCATTGCCAGCAACCACCTTCGGTCCATCGGTGGAGGGGCCACTAGCTCCTGGTTGACTGATCAGACCCCCTTTAGTTGACCCTCGTCGGTAGGGTTTAAACCTACCAATGTCTCCCAGCTCCTGTTGGGTGAAAGGGGCTCATCGAGGGCCCTGTTCAGCCCATCTTGGGCTTGAAAGGGATTGCATCCACCCTTTTGCCTTCCTTGTAGTGCTCGACGATCGTTGGAGGGTTGCTGTAATCGTTGGAGCATCGCCTCGACTTGGTTGAAGCTGGTTCTACTATTGTTGTGTGAAAAAAAGGGGCAAGAGTTGACATCTGCATGGTAGTAAACTAAGTAGAATGTGATCATGCATTATAGTCAACTTTATTCATTGATTGGTTATTGTGAGACTTCGATTTATGTGATATGGCCTCTATGACAGTTCATTCACCTAGTCTGGAAGACAGGAGTAAGGGGGAGTGTTAGAAACCCCTATTTGACTCGAGTGTGGAGCTTAAGGGGCCTAGTTATGTGTACAGTAACAATCATTCTCTTGTGAAGTTGAGGAATGTGGAAGGGATCGCATCCATACTAAATCAGAGTTCGAGAAGAAGTGTATAGCTGTTACGAAGGGTGTAGATGCCTCTTTGGAATGAGATAGAGCTATATGAACATCCATACGTGGTTGTGGAAGTCGAAGACACTAGATTTCAAGATACTGTCCATGTGGAGGCTCATGTCAAGCATTAAGCCTTTTCCACTCTAGGATTGGTATAAGATATTGACTATCCCCAGGAGCGAATATAAGATACCAATTTGAAGACTTCGTTAGTATGATACATCTTAGGCAGGAATTACATGTCAATCTTAGGTGCATCTCGACATATGTGATGTGTGACAATTTTCTACTCTCAGACTAGTCCTATCAGGCATGACTATATTGGTAGCTGATGGGTGGCATTTTCCCATTGTTGGTTAGGGGGAGGTTCATGTGGCTCCTCACATGAAATTAGAGAATGTCCTTCTAGCTCTAGATTTTCCTTCGAGTTTACTTTTCATTAGTCAAATCACGAAGGAGTTGAATTGCAAGGTTATATTTGATGAGTATGTCTGACTTTGCAGGATATTCTGACATGACATACTATTGGTTGTGGCTTTGAAGAAGGTGATGTTTATCGTCTTCTACAATCACCCTATGCATGTCATGTTTCTCTTCCATTAGGAGGGGCTTCTAGCTACTTGTTGCACTTTCAGTTTGATTATCTTCTTTTGCATAAGCTTCGAAGGATGCCACCGCAAATTCCACCAACAACCACCTTTCAATGCGAAACATGCCAACTTAGCAAACGTCATAGGAGTGCATTTCCGAGTAGCCAACCTCGGAGTTCAAAAGCTATGCTCTAGTTACTCCACTTGGACATTTGGGGACCTAATTGGGCCCCAGATTGTATGGGATAGATTTAGTTGATGGCATTGGATGATTTTCCTCATCTCGCTTGGACATTCCTTTTGAAATCCAAGCCCGAAGTTGGTGATATTTTATGGCTTTCTTGAAAGAGTTCAAAAATCAATTTGGGGCAAGTGTGAAAATCATTCAATTATACAATGTCTTGGAGTTTTGTATTAACTCCCTTCGAGCCTTTTATTGAGAGCATGGAATCATTTACCAAACAACTTGCCCCTACACATCACAGTAGAATGGCATGACAGAAAGGAAGCATCGATATATCTTGGATGTTGCGAGAACTTTCTTGGTACAAAACAATGTACCAACTATGTATTGAGGAGATGTAATGTTAACTGCTTGCTATTTCATTAATCGGATGCCATCTATAGTTCTTGACGAGTAGGTTCTCCATTCCATTCTGTTCCCTAATCGTGAACTATTTGGGGGTGTCACCTAAGTTCTTCGGTTGTGTGGCATTTGTGCATCTTCATGGTCGCAACAGGAATCATCTTGCCCCTTGTGCAGTCAAGTGCATCTTTGAATGATACTTGAAAGCCCAAAAGGGGTATTGATGTTATGACCTAGTTGGTAGATGCTACTATGTCAGTGCTAATGTTACATTCCACGAGTCAACCCCTTATTACTCTACGTCTGGCACCCAAATTAGCACTCTTTCACTTGAAGGTGTTGCTGTCATCCCTCTTCCTGTACCCTCCAATGCACCATAGAGGCAGTCACCTAAGGGTCCACCTCCTCCTAGTGGTCGCCTTGATAGCATGTTTGAGATGATATACTCTTTTTTGATTCAACAGGAAGAGGTAGTTAACCTAAAACCTATTCTTGAGTTAGTACTTGTTAGGACTGAAATGACAGCTTTATTTTAGAGAGACCATGGGCCTTTCTATAGAAAGGCTCCAGAGAGAGAAGTTACAAGAATACCCCTTCACTATTATAAATAGAAATAAAGCACCTAAACATATATAACTCAACACTCCCCTTTCATACCTTTGAGGAGAGTTGTATACCTGCTCCTCAGGGAAATTCTGATATACCATAGAAGCCTAAGACTATAATTGAAGATCTTGAGCTTGAGTTTATGGAGATAGATGATTTTCTAACTGATAGTTTGGATATGCCCATTGCCTTACAAAAGGTAAGGTTCTAAATGTCGATTTTGATACTGATTTGATAAATTTTTAAGTGTGCATTTTAGAGGCATGCCAAGGGCATGTCGTCGAAATACCCATATCTTGATGGTAAATTTCGATGATATTAATGCCTTGAAAATATTCCATATCGAAGGAAAGCCGAGGGCATGCCGACAAAAATGGCATTTCTTCATTTTATCCCTCTCCTCACCTTATCTCCTTCCCCACCTCCTGATTCCATCACCAACAGACTCTCCACCTTGAACCTTCTCCCATCTCCTCCATGTGACCCAACAGAGACCCACCACCTCTCCATTTTCCTTGCGAGGTGCGAGCTATAGTGCCACTACCATCGAAGTAACCAAACTCGCCATTTTGACCACTGCAATAGCAGGCAACAGCTACACTTACACGTAGGAGCAGAGTGGTAGCCAACAGGCAATAGCATGCCCCATAACGGTCGTGCTGATTGACATGTTATCGAAATAGTCAACATAGTCGAAATTGTCAACATATCGTCGACACCCCTGTATTTAGACACCCCTTCCATGTCGATATGATCTTTCACCTGATCATTGGACGTTGATCCTCTTAAAGGGGAAAAAATCACCATCTAACCATTTGCTTTCCATCTTTAAAACCTCGTGTGGTCTTAATTCGTAGAGTACCAACGAGATGAGAGGGGGAGGGGTGCGACGGGGAGGGAGGTTTGCTTCTTGGCAATGAGATGTGGTGTTACAAGTTCGGAAGCGTGGGCATTATGCGGCTGAGTGCAGGGATCCCGTTGCCTGTGCAATTTGCATTGGACTAATCATCGGAGGTGGGATTGTCCGAGGAAGAGGGTGTTTTCTCCTCCTCTAACTCTTCCTTCTCCTCTTACTCCGTCTGCTTTGGAGATTTTGATTGAGGGAGCACCTATTCGATGTGCGTTTGAAGAGGTTTTGAAGAAGTCATTGGTGGGTGTTGTGTTTGAGGGTGATGCTTCTTTGGTTGTTGTCAAGGAGCACCTCTAAAGGTTGGGCTTGGGGTCGGAGTGGGGGTTATGCTCTTTTCCCCTTAACCATTTTCTGCTACTCAGCTTGGAGGAGGTTGAATTGGAGCGCTTAACGTTCTCGGAGATGAGGGTTGGGGAGGGCGTAACTTTTTGGAGATTGCTGTCCTTATATAAAGGAGCCATCGAGGTGCATCCCCTATGAGGCCAATCATCGAATTTTCAATGGTTGGAGTTCCTTTGCGGCTACGATGTCATGAGGTGGTGGAGGAGCTTTGTTCTAGCTTTGCGAAGGTGAAGTCTTGCTGGGGATTGGACATCTTTGAGGGTGATTTGTTCTATGTTTATGTTCAAGGACAGTTGTTGGAGGGTAAGACCTTGCTGCGGGAGGTAGTTGTGAGATTTCAGGGCTGCTCGTGGCTGCTGCTATTTCAGAAGTTGCCTCTGGTGCGTGAAAGGACCTTCATTGGGGTCCTTCTTGGTGGCCATTGGAGGAGGGTTGATTACGATGCTCTGACGAGGAAGGCAAAGCGGATTTGGAAGGTGAAGGGTTAGCAATTTAGTTCAAATTTTGAATTGGGAGGCAATGGCCTTTTCTTTTCGTCTCCTAAGATTGAGGAGCTTAAAGGAAACATAACTTGGTGTTTCGGATTCTACTATGGTGAGAGAGGCTGTGCGTGAACCCCTTGTGATGGAGTTTTCTAAACATGCTGATGTGGCATGTGGTTTAAATTTGGGCTCCATGGGCATTTTCTTTAGCACTAAACAGGGTGCCTCAAGATCCGGAGTTGGTGAGTACCATTTTGGATCTTTTTAGGATCAGGTTTTGTTTGGGCCCGATAACCCGACCCTTTTCTTTTCTCCCAGTCGTGTTGGTCATTTTTCTCAAATCCTAACTGCAGGAGTGATGGTGCCTCGTTCTCTGGGAGTGTTGCCGAGGATGATGGAGCTGGAGCGCAGTAGATTGTCGAGTCTCCGGTGAAGCATGTAGCTAGTAGCACAGTAGCTAGGGCCTGGGGGTGATGTGTTTGCTGGTGGGGTAGTGGCTGTTGCTATCCCTGTTGCCCATGGTTCTGATGTGTAAATGGTGGGTATCAATGTGGAGGTTAGGGGTGATGTTGATAGTGATACTATTGCAACAGGAAGTTTCCATGCTGATCGTATTTCCAGCTGTAGAGGGTCAGATGGGGAGGTGCAGCTACCTATCATCGTCAGTAGCTCGTCAAAGTTGGTTGTAAGCAGAAGGGGAGGTGGAGTTACTTCCTTTGAATCGAGGGGCTCAGGCGCTGGTAGATCTTTATGTGTTAAGAGAGGCCTACTCTATCGTTGCTATTATTTGAGAAAATTTGTGAAGTATAAAAGATTGCTTGGGGGGGGGGCAATGAGGATGATTTGGAGATTAGGGTAGTCAAAGCTTTGAATCTGAAACAGGTTTCCTTTGCTCGAGATGATGGGGTAGGACGGTTTCTCATGGTTAAAATCTTCTCTTGAAATGTTAGAGGCGTTCGTGATTAGTCATGGAGGTTTGCTCTGAGAAGTTACTTGGTCGAATGGAAGGTAGACATGGCTTTCTTGCTGGAGACACACATTGAGATTTTAGACTGCTCGGTTATTGATAGTGTTGGAAGTGGATCATTGTCTGGTTTCCTTTTTGTTGATGCATTAGGGAGATTTGGGGGACAGTGGCTCATGTGGAATGAAGATTTTTTCTGGCTTGATGACTCCTTGGTGGGTTCCCATGTTGTTACTGATTTCTTCGCATACAGGAGAGACGACACCAACTTTGCCGTCTCTGGTGTTTATGGACCTTGTGACACTTCCTTGCATGGTTGTTTTTGGTTAGAGTTGAGGAAAGCAGCAGTCAAGGTTGATGGCGGTCCCTGGCTAATTGGAGGAGGTTTTAATATTATGCCGTCTTTGGAAGACCGGCCAGATGGGAGGTTGGATTCTTTGTAGAGTTTTGAGAGGTGGTTGACGATTTGGGTTTAATGGATCTATCGATCTCAGGAACACATTTTACTTGGAGGAATGGGTCTGGGCAGATGTCATGCATTGATAGGTTTTTTTACAGTGTTCCTCTTGCTGTCTTTTCATGGCGCTTTTGCTTTTGCTGTGGTAAGACTTTTTTTTATCATATTCTGCTGTTGTGGGATAATGGAGAGGAGGCTTTTTCTACGACATATTTTAAGTTCCAAAAGTCTTGTCTTCTGGAGTTTGATTTCTGGGACTTGGTGAAAGAGAAGTGGTAGGGAGTTCCCATTTATGATTCTGCGGTTTGTACGATGGTTGAACGCATCAAGGTTGTTAGGCAAGCGGTGATGGAGTTTAGGAAGGAGGTGAGGAGGTGGGATAATGCACGAGGGGAGGCTTTGGAGGCCTTATCTAAATTGGGCGATAGGACAAAGGGAGAGGATGGTGATGCAGAACAAGATTAAAGAAGGGGACTGCAAGAGAGAGATTGATTGGAGATAGAAATCCAGTCAATTATGGCTTTGGGAAGGCGATTCCAATATGAAGCTTTTTCATTTGTCAGCTAGTGTCAGAAGGAGGATAAACTTGATCACGTCCATTCGTGTTGATGATGTGACACTCAGAGACAGCAACTCTATAGGGCCTTTGCAGATCATTTCCATAACTTTACCAGGAGATAGCCGTAGCGTAGGTGGAGACTGGGTTCCTTTGAGTTAGGCAGGTTGGATGAGGCGACGAATATGGATTTACTCAGGCTTGTTTCGGGTGAGGAGGTGTTGGAGGTGTTTTGTGGCTTGAAGGTGTGTCCCGTGGTTGAGATGGGTTATCAATCCTGTTCTTTAGGGAGTTTTGGGATGTGATTGGGGAAGATGTTTTGGCGGTGGTGAAGGAGGTCTTCTCGTAGAATCGTGGCTTTGAGGGTAAATTGGTTCTTCCTTTTCCAGCTTCCAAAGAAGCCTGGCGCGGATTCTATTGATGACTTTCAGCCTATTGCTCTTTCTAATGCAATTTACCTGATTGTAGCTAAGACTTTTGCAAATTATCTGTGATCTGTGTTGCCATTGTTGATATCCCTCATGCGGCCTGCTTTCATCTTAGGGAGATCTATCGTGGATTCTTTTGCTCTGGCTCAGGAGATGGTCACATCTTAGAACTAGTCTACTCTGCCTACTTTCATGTGGAAGGTAGACTTCTCGAAGGCCTACAATTCTTTCTCTTGGGCCTACTTGTGGGAAATTTTGAGGGGCCTTTCGGAGGCTTAGGTCAGACTCATAAGACAATGTGTCACAACAACATCGTTTTCAATGTTTATTAATGGGAGATCGTCTAGGTCTTGGACACAGCTGCAGAGCAGGGTCAGCAAGGGTGTCCTTTGGCACCCTTGCTTTTCAATATTGCAGCTGACACCTTGGCTTTCAGATATTGTAGGGTAGGACTTTTCTCTAGTTGCATGTTGACCAGTGATGGCTCGTTGCTCACTCTACTTTTACAGTATGCAAATGATACCGTATTTTTTGTACAGGGCGGTGATTGTGAGGTTGAGCATGCTGCGCAATTGGTTGGTTTGTTTGGAGATATTTCTGGTCTATAGGTTAATGGGTGAAAGTCAGCCTTCATTCCTTTCCATCTAGATAGGGGTTTGGAGGAGTGCATTACTAACATCCTTTATACGTCGATTGTTAGGTTGCCAGTTACATATTTGGGTTTGCCCTCGTGAAAGGGGAAATGTTTGGTGATGTTGGACTGGAGGCCTACGGAGGAGAGATTGGCCAGCAAATTGAATGGTTGGAGTGGGAGACTTTTATCTAGAGGTGGTGGGCTAGTTCTGGTTAAGGTGGTGTTGTTGGAAATTCCTATCTTCTATCTTTCCTTATTTTGACCTTTAAAGATCTTAGCTAGGTTGGAGGTGGCTTGCAAAAGATTTTCCTGATCATCAAGGTCACTTCTTGCAGCTTATTCCTTGGATAGAAGTTTGCAGGCCGAGGAAAAGAGGGGGTCTGGGTGTTAGGTGGCTTGATGAGTTCAATGTTGTGCTTCTTATGAAGTGGGTGGTGAGATTCTTAGTGGGTGGAGATGGGCTCTTGGATAAGCTATTGAGAGATTCTTATGAATTGCCTATTGAAGTTGCTCTTAGACGTTCCTAACTGGTGCGACTGTCAGCTTTCTGAGCCTCTATTTAGCCACTCATTATGCGCGAGATATCTTTCGGTTACTTTGGGTTAAAACTTGGTGGTGGATGTTCCTTTCGGTTTTGGAAGGATAATTGAATGGGGTGCGATAGTCTCTTGATTTTATTTCCATGTCTCTTTGGTTTGGCTTAAGACAAAGAAGCGCTTGTTTTGGAGGTGTAGGATACTACTTCTAGATGTTGGTCCCTGATCTTCTAACCTGGTCTTTCTCATGTGTCCTTGGAAGAGTTGTAGGAGATGCTTGAGTTGCTACTTGGGATTTCTATTAGTGATAAGCCTTTGGATAGCTTCAGGTGGAAGGAGGGTGTCTACTCTGTAGCTAGGGAATATAAGAAGTTGACATTGGAAATGGGGCCGACATCTCTAGTTTGGGAGGACTTTGGTTTGGAGGCTATCTATTCCATTAAAGGTTAAAATTATCTTATGGTTATCTAGGAGGGAATCGAGATGGGCTACTGATGATGACTTGGATTGCATCTTCTGTGGGGCGGCAATGGAGAATCTTGAGGGTCACTTTTTCCAGTTCAATATTTTTAAGGTCTACGATAGATGTGATGTTCGGCGGTTTGATATGTCATTTTTTATATCTTGGTGGGATTCTTTTTGCACTCTGGTACACGCGGATACAACAGGATGGGTGAAGGCTGTGGCCGCACCGTGGTTGATTTAGTTGTAGTGCAATGCTTCCATTTTTAGGAAGGAGTGGGTGTAGGTTGAAAATATTGTAATGGAGGCATGTTGGCTCTTTGAGTTGTAGTTGAACAATTTGTAAGTCCGTTCCATTTTTTGATTTAATGATGCTCTTGATGGTTACCGAAGGTTGGTAGTCATCCTTTTTCCTGTAAAAAAAGATATGGTTTTTCACCCAAAACCCCCATTTCGCTGGCATGCCGATGGCAAGTTGATAACTATTATTAGAATGATTAGGATTGTATTGCATTCATATAATTGTGTTAGAAAAACTCGATAAACACATAAATATCCATCCTATCAAAAGAATATTTAAACATTAAATCCTATGATTTAACTATCTAACTCTATAAAATATGTAGATCAAACAATCATAGAACTAGTTAATCTACCATAAAGCCATGGATGTGCAAATGTAATCGTTAAAACCCACAACAGGATCTAAATTTAATGATTGTAGTTTAAATCTAGCTTAGAAAATAAGAAAAAAAAACTACTTAACTTTGGAGAAGCTAAATCATTGATGTAAAAATCGACTTATTCGGTTGAGTAATCGATCGAGTAATCCTAGGTGCCACCCTTCCGACTGAATACTCCATAGTCATCCTATAGTTGGCAACACCGACTACTTGGCTGAGTAGTCGGTGTAGAGTCGGCTGAGTACTAGGTTGATTTTTGCATATAGATGTGTACTCAAAGTGTTTTATGATGTGTTGATGATTAAATACTTTGAACTT
This sequence comes from Thalassia testudinum, assembly GCA_037157565.1. Lineage (NCBI taxonomy): Eukaryota > Viridiplantae > Streptophyta > Magnoliopsida > Alismatales > Hydrocharitaceae > Thalassia > Thalassia testudinum. The sequence goes on along the minus strand of JAZHRO010000062.1, from coordinate 15,860,345 downwards.
GTGATTTTATTTCGTTGGAATTATTGTTTGTAGATTATTTTATGACCTTGACCTTGAAAATGGTTTACTTTTATGCAATAGTATATTTTACTTCTTGATTGTGTGTGTATGTGCGTATATATGTATATAGTATTTAAATATTTAAAAAATGCTCGACCAAGTACTCTCTGACTACTCCCCTGTATACCGTATACTCCTTAGTCAGTGGCCTGACTGACTGAATACCGACCACCGACTTTTACAACATTGAGCTAAATTACCTTAAAGATCTAACACGTACAGAGACAACACTTGCAAGAGTTCTTATTACTCCAACAAGCATAAATGGGTTACTGAGTCGCCTATGTGAACCTTAAAATATGGTAATAGCTTAAGAATCGTACCTAGTATCGTCCATTTTGCCAATGCCATCAATATATTATTTTGATATTTGGCAAAATATCAATGACATTCTTGCATTTCGACAATACATGTATGTTGATATGGCCTCACATAAAAAAAGGTCATTTCACTGGCATGCTGTAGGCATGTCGTGGGCATTCAGAACATTGACAAAAGGGTACTTGATCGTGTCCTATGCATCTTGTCAAGATTTGACAAAATATTGGAGCGTGGAGACTTCGTGTGCATGGGAAAAATAGTCCACGTGGAGGACTATGCACGCGTGAGGTTTGGAGGCGTGGAGGAGCACCATCGTGTGGGTTGGTGGTCAATGTGGTGGTGGCCGACTGTGGCCTTGGTGGTCGTCGGTTGGAGAGAGAGGAGAGGAGCCTTTGAGTTGCTAGAAATATTTGGTATTGCTCAAAATAGAAAAGATGGGAAGACTCTTTTTAAAGAGAGTATATCACTACAAATAGAAACAAAATATCCTATCTCTATTGAGAAAATATCTTATCTCATTAGGAAAGATCTTATCTCTTAATCAAAACAAATCCCAAACATATTTCCTAAAAACAACTTCACTAAAAATAGCAAATCGAAATAAGGCACCAAAATTGATCCTGTTGGACCAAGAATCGTTGACCCACAGGGGCCCTGAGATTCTGCCACGTGGCACTTGTCATGTGGCCTGCTAGCTACTACGTGGCAGTGCCACGTGGCCAGCTTTATTCCTAACACTTCCTCTTAAGCCGAAGGTCGCGAGGCTGACGACTTGGTCTTCCACTTGTGAGGCTAGACGCCCCACTATTGATCTTCTTCGAGATTCAAGCTCTCGGCCTTCTCTTTTAACAAGTCGATGGTGAATCCTCTTGTGACTTCTGGAGTCGTTGCTTCTGTGGCAACCTGAGTAGTTGTCGTGATGGCCACTGTGGACTTGTCTTCTTTCAGAAGAGCATGCAGCTTCTCAAGGTCTTCCAAAGTGAGGGAGTTACACGTGAGGTGCTATTTGCCTCACGTGGTGGCCTCCCAAACTTCTCCCAACACTTATCTTATAGATGATTGTTGCGTCCGCAGTGTTGGTACTTCGGGTAGACGTAGCCAGGTCCACATCCACGCCCTTGTCCTCGACCCGCACCTGCTCTGGAATAGTAAGTGCAGAGCTCTCGCCTCTTGGCGTGTCTTTCTCCTTGGGAATCTCCATCTTGAGAAGATAGAAGATGGTCTCAAGATCCATCTTCCTTTCTGAAGCAAGAATCTGGTCGTGGGTGTCTCGATAACGAAAATCAATCCCGATAAAAACTTGGCAGATTGCCAAACCACCCGTGTCTCCCCCTGTTTGTTGCAACAGAAAGGCTCATAGATTTTCAACTTCTCAAATAACGCCTCTATCTTCTCGTAGTATTTTGTCAAAGAAAGATCTCGACTGGCCGTCTAGATATGGGTGTAGAGTTCGGTGATGCGGGTGTTGTTTGAGGTTCGGGCATACCTCTTCTTGAGGGCTGTACAAATCTCGAACGCGCTTTTTTTGTAGAGCATATTTGAGGCTTTGGATAGGTCCATCAAGTTCATGAGCTAGTTCATAACAACGTAGTTCTCCTTCTCGAACATTTTGTCATCTTTGAACTCTGGCGCCTCATCAAGGAGAATACTTAGTTTCTCCTGGCCTCCAACGGAGATCTTGAAGGCACGAGCCCACAAGACGTAGTTGGAAGTGTCACTAAGTTTGATGGTTGTCCTAGAGACAACCACCTTGCTTTCTCTAGGGCTGAGCGTGGCGTCTCCGATCGTCATGGCAATCTCCGTCATCTTCTAGTTTTCCTTCTCCGCGTAAGGTGTCAAATTTGTTGAGGACTTCTTGGATGCGAGAACTACCAACGTTTGGTTATGATACCCACACGCACAGGGAGCCTAGATCAAAGCTCTGATACCATGTCAACATTTGACAAAATATTGGAGTGTGGAGTCTTCATCTCCATGGGAAAAATAGTCCATGTGGACGACTATGCACACGTGAGGCTCGAAGGCGTGGAGGAGCATCATCGTGCGGGTTGGTGGCTGGCGTGATGGCCTTTGTGGTCGTCGGTTGGACAGAGAGGAGAGAGGAGAGGAGCCTTTGGGTTGTTGGAAATATTTGGTATTACTTAAAATAGAAAAGATGGGAATACTCTTTTTATAGAGAGAACAATTGGAGGAAATGAGATAATTCTATTATTAAGCCTTGCCTCTCTTTATATAATGGAGAGGTGGAAAAGTTGTGGTATAACACCAGTACAAGAAATAAAAATAGTGAAAGACTCCTAATACAAAATAGGTGCATATGCTAACACTCCTCCTCAAGCTGAGGCATAGATATTTATCATGCTCAGCTTGGATGCACACAAATCAAATAAAGACCTGGCCAAGGGCTTGGTAAAAATATTTGCAATCTACTTCTCAGACATGACTGGTGTTGTACATAGCAGCCCCTTCTGAATAATATCTCTGGTATAATGGTAATCAACTTCTACAATCTACATGCTTTGTTCTCCTGTGAAATATTGGGTTGTTGGCAATGAAGGTACCTGCTCTTGTATCACACCGCATCTCCATCGAGCTGGAAAATTGTACCTCAAAATCAGTGAGTAGGGACCTGATCCACATCGTCTCTGCAGTCATCTAAGCCATGGCCCTGTACTCAGACTCGACACTCGACCTAGCAATTGTGCCTTGTTTCTTGCTCCTCTATGTGACCAGATTCCTTGCTAAAAAAGGTGTAGAACCTCGTAGTAGATTCTCGGTCCACATGACATCCAGCGTAGTTTGCATTAGAGTAGCCAACCAAAGTCATAAAAGACCCTTTGGAGAAGAGAAGACCTTTTCCAAGAGCCTTCTTGATGTACCTGAGTGCCATCAAGGCTTCATGCATCCAAATGCTGTCGTGTTGGCTTGGTCATGAATTGACCTAATCTCCCCACTGCAAAGGAGATATCAGGTCTCGTGATAGTCAGATATAGTAGCTTTCCCACAAGCTGTCTGTACTGCCTGTTGTCCACTAACTGTTCCCCTTCATCATAAAGTGGCATCTGGTGGTCCATAGGAATGTTGGTCGCCTTGGTCTTAAGCATGCCCACATCCTACAGAATTCCAATGCGTATATCCTCTGGGACAGGACTACGCCCGTCTTGCTCCTTGCAATCTCAATACCAAGAAAATATTGTAGAGCCCTTAAATCTTTCATGACAAACTACTTTGCTAGAATGTGCTTAATCTCAGTGACACCCTGCACATCATCCTCTGTAACAATGAAGTCATCAACGTATATGAGAAGCACTATAGCATCTCGTTCAGTCCTGACAGAAAGAGAGAAATCAGCCGTCGATCTCCTGAATCCAACTGCCTTCACAACCTGAAACAACCTCTAGAATCATGCTCTGGGACTTTGCGTAAGGTCGTAGATGGCCTTCCACAGTGTGCATACACGCTCCCTTTCAATCTCAAAGCCTAGTGGTTGCTACATGTAAACTTTCTCTTGGACATCATCGTAGAGGAATGCATTCTTTATGTCCAGCTGATGTAAGGGCCAATCAAGTTGGACCGCCATTGCTACCAACACCCGTACTGTAGGTAGTTTAGCAACTGCTGAAAAGGAGTCAAAGAAGTCCACACCATAGGTTTAGGTGAACCCCTTTGCCACGATGCATGCTTTGTATCTAACGATGCCTCCATCTAGGTTGAACTTCACTGTGAAAATCCATCGACAACCAACAATCATAGCTCCGTCTGGAAGTGGAGTGAGCTCCCAGGTCTCACGACCCTTAAGAGCAGCCATCTCGTCTTGCATGGCTGCCTACCATCTCGGATCAAGCATGGCCTCGCGGGGAGTCGTTGGGATGTGAGTAGCAGCCAACGCTTGGGTGAAGCCTGCAAATCTGGGGCCTAGGTTGTTAGTAGCAAGTGTTCCAGCTATCGGGTAAGTAGCACAAGTCCGTGGCCTCTTCCGAACAGCTATTGGAAGATCTAGATCATCACCTGTCACATCATCTGTCCTGTCCCTATGATCAACACGTGACAAACAAGCATCAGTGTTTAAGGGACTCGCTTGAGAATCTGATGGTGGATGCGAGGGAAGGGGCCCCCGAAAGGTAGTGTAAGGACGGCTATATGTCTGAAGCAGCTCAATTAGGCGTGGAAAGGGTAGCGTAGCACATGGTGGTGGTAGTGGTGGGACAGTAGGGACGAGAGTCTCTGGAAAACTCCTAAAGCGAATAGGTGTAAATGGCATGGGTGCCAAATCACCCTTAGAAGGTAGCTCAGTTGTAGATGTGGAAAAGAAGGGTATCGCTTCATGAAAGGTAACATCTGCCAAAACAAAGTGCCGGGAAGTAATCGGATCAAAACACCGATACCTCTTTTGAGTCCGAGTATACCCAAGAACAACACACTTCATTGCCCTCGGTGTTAATTTATTCAGGCTTGATTTCAACAAATGGACAAAAGCAATACAACCAAAGGTTCGGGTGCTGACGTGAAATAGGGGTCTATCGGGATGCATAACCTGTAAAGGAATTCGCTTGTGTAAAGTAGCGTTAGGCATCCGATTGATTATAAAATAAGCCGTCAAAACGCCACTCCAGTAAAGAGAAGGGATTGAGTGGTGAATCAATAAGGTACGAGCAATATCAAGTGGCGGTACTTCCTCTCAGTAATACCATTCTGCTGAGAGGTGTGGGGGCAAGTGGTCTCATGAATAATGTCACAGTACGCAACTGAGTGGTACAAAATTCTAAAGCATTATCAGATAGAAAATGTTTCACAAAATATGAATGCCAAGTTTTTATTTCTTTGACAAAATTTTCAACAATATGTCTCATATCAGACTTATTTTTCAAAAGAAACAACCAAAAAAGACAGGAAAAATCATCCACTAACACCAAATAATATATGTTCCCAAGCCGATCTGGAATACGACTGGGACCCCAAACATCCATGTGAACCAAATCAAATACAGCAACAGAGGCAACAGAAATAGAAGTGAAAAGCTAGCCCTTTGGTGCTTGTCCAGCTGACAGGCATCACAGGTGAGAGCAGTAGTGGAGGGTATGTGCGGCAGAACTCATCTGAAACGATCAATGGGCAGGTGACCAAGGCGGTGATGCTATTGGAGAGGAGACCCAACAGAACCAAGGCCCTTGGTAGTAGAAGCAGCAACAATAGTACGGCTCAGATGGTATACCCCCCGTTCCTCACGCCCTCTACCAATCATTTTCCCAGTGAGCTTATTCTGTAAGACACAAGAAGACACATCAAATATAGTTCTGTAGTTCAGATCTCTGGTAATACTACTAACGGACAACAAACTCAATGGCAAATTAGGAACGTAAAAAAATCTATTAGTTGCAAGGTCGGAGATAAAGACATCTTCCTTGGCAACAAGTGGCGAGTGTGTCCCATCTACCACCTATACTGTCCTTGTTGGGGTAACCGGTGCTAATTGAGAAAAAGAGCTCCTATCGCCACATAGGTGCTTGGACGCACCGGAGTTAATCAACCAATCGCCAGGAGATAAAAGAGATGACATACCGGTCGCAGGTGCCTTAGAAGAGGAGGCAATGGCTGCAATGTTTGGAGGCTAAGAAGAGGAGGTTTAGGCTAACTGAGCAATCTGCTGCTGTAGAGTCTCAATCTTTGTATTGAGGGATTTGACATCAGGACTCGAGGAGGCTCCATCAGTGCCCTCGGATGCTTGATCGAGCACGTGCCCCAGAAGAACGCTCACGTGCATGGTCACGTGCAGGGAGGGGAGCACCCTTGTCACGTTTAGGGGTCGCAACTAGTGTAGACATTTGGGCACTAGAGTTAGGAGCAGAAGTGTGCATTGCTACTCTGCTAAGTTTGCTATAGGCTTCCTCTAGAGTAGGAAGCTCAGGAGTGGTGAGGATTTGATCTCTGGTTGCCGTGTACTCAGGTCCAAGGCCTGACAGGAAAAGGGAGACTGCCAGCTATCTCCAAAAGCTCCTCCATGAGTCATAGGCACACCCCGGTAGGTAGGAGTGATGCCTCTCCAGCATTTCCTTTATGGAGTAAAACTGTGATAACGTGCATCCCTCCTGGCACAAGTGAAATAGGTCGTGAAAGACGTAAAAAATACGTGCGGAGTTCTTGGCGTGTGAGTATAACTCATGCAAAGACTCCCACATCTCCTTCGTTGTTGAATAGTACATGATCTCATCTCCTATCCGGGGAATGATAGTCTGCATAAGCCATGCACACATCATGGTGTTGTCTCTATTCCAGTTGGCATGTATGCCAGTCTTGTTTGTAGGCTCCAGATCCGTAAGAATATGATCTTTCCCATGACCCTTGACGGTCATAAGAAAAGTCTGGAACTACTGTGAGTAGTTGGTCTCATCTAGTTTGATGATGGGATCGAAGAACGTGTTTTGAGTACCCTGGTGTTCGAAAGAAAGCCTAATGTCACCTCAGACTGATCAGGCTGATTTGAAGCCATCTACGCAATCCATGAGCCTCAATCAACCTTCCAACATTAAAGAAACAACTGTTGACATGAAATAATCTAGTTTCAAATCTGCATCTTCATTGGAAAGCCCCCTTGGACGGGTGTTGGCCTACCACGGGTGTGGGGGAAAGCACTCGAGACGGCCCTAAGGGGACCTAGACCTCTCTCCATGTGACTACAAAGGAACGTAGCCCTAGAACATGGCTACCAACCTGTCACAGCTGTTGCCACTTGCCTTGCTGCGTGCTGCACCGTAGGGAGGCCCATCGGAGATGTGCACCGACGCAAAGAGGGAGAGAGAGAAAGAAAGAGAAGGGTTTTGGTGGTTAGGGTTTGGAGGCCTTGGGGGTGGGATATCTAGAGCCTCGGTCTAGGATCGTCGCTCTGATACCAAATTGGAGGAAATGAGATAGTTCTATTATTGAGCCCTGCCTCTCATTGTATAATGGAGAGGTGGAAAAGTTGTTATACAACACCAGTACAAGAAATAAAAATAGCGAAAGACCCGTCATACAAAATAGGTGCATATGCTAACAAGAACATATCTTTATAAATAGAAACAAAAGATTCTATCCATATTGAGAAAAGATCTTCTCTTAATCAAAACAAATTCCAAACATATTTCCTTAAAAAAACTTTACTAAAAATAGCAAACCCAAATAAGGCACCAAAATTGGTCCTGTTGGACCAAGAACTGCCGATCCATAAGAGCCCTGAGATTCTACCACGTGACACTTGCCACGTGGCTAGCTTTATTCCCAACACGTGATTTCTAAGTACACGTCAATGGCACTTTCAAAAAAAAGTACACGTCAATAGGAGGCTTGCCTTCTTAGTATAAGAGCTTTGTCAGAGCTTTCTACTATGTAGGCACCTACTACGTATCAGTAGGCACTTAGTGATCTAGAATGGTGTAAGGTCATGGAAGATGAGATGCCGACGTTGCTCTCATGTAGGACTTGGAGCATTGTTGATATGCCATTAGCATGCAAGTGGGTCTTCATGATTAAATACTTGCTTAATGGATTAGTGGAGTGGTACAAGGCAAGATTGATAGAGAAAGGATACACAGACTTATGGGATCGACTGTTTTGACACTTTCTCCCTTGTGCCAAGGCTCCCTATAGTTTGGATTCTCATTTCTGTTGCAATTTATTTTGACGGGTAGTTATATTAGTTAGATATAAAAAATTCTTTCCTTTATGGGGATTTTCTTTATGGGGATTTCTAGGAGGAGGTCTATATATAACAACCCCTTGGATTTGAGGTAAGAGTAGTGTTCCAAGGTTTGCAAGTTACATAAGGTTATTTATGGTCTCAAGCAGAGCCACGTGCATGGTTTTAGAAATTGTCTGAAGCTATCGAGAACATTGGTTTCAAGAGGTTTGCAATAGATTATTCCTTGTTTGTGAGAAAGACAGAAAGGGAGAGAGTTGTGATGCTAGTCTATGGGGATACCGTTATCTTGGTTAGAGATGATGTTAGAGACATCACCGCTACCAAGGAGTTTCTAGCGAAACAATTCGCTAAGAAGGATCTCAGCCTACTTCAATACTTCCTTGGCATTGAAGTTGCTTGGAATGTAAAGGGAGTTGCCCTTTTAAAGAGGAAATATGTACTTGACCTTCTTTAGGGAATGGGGATGTTTGGTGCCAAGCCCAACTTCCATTCCTATGGACTTGAATTTACATCTGTGTATTCTTGTGGATGCATGGCAATTTAAATGCCTTGTGGGTAAGTTGCTGAATGTGATTGTCATACGACCTGACATGGCCCATGTGGTTAGCAAGGTAAGCCAGCTCATGGACAAACCAAGGAGATTTCATTGGGATGCAACAATCATGATTCTTAGGTACCTAAAGTTTGCAACAGAGAAAGGATTACTATTTAGCCGAGGTGACTCGGGGGTAATGGCATTTGTTGATGCAGATTACGTTGGGTGCTCAAAGGACAAGAAATCTACTATTGGATTCTGTACATTTGTTGGAGGATGTCTTGTTACATGGTGGGGCAAGAAACAAACTGTAGTGGCTAGATTGAGTGCGGAGTTAGAATACAAGGCTATAGCTCAAGTTACTACGGAACTAATGTGAATTTGATCCATCCTTATAGATCTATAGATTCTCGTGCTTGATTTTACGGAGATTAGGTGTGATGACAACATTGCATTATTCATTGCTAACAATCTAGTTTTCCATGAAAGAACCAAGTATGTGGAAGTAGATTGTCATTATACATGGGATATGATCTAGAAGGGATATATACACACTCTCCATGTGTCATTCAAAGACTTGGTAGTTGACATGTTCACTAAGGTGCTTCCATGATCCTCTTTCGATTGATGATTCGATGTTGTTCCAAGTTGAGCATAATAAACATCTATGCTTTAACTTGAGGGGGAGTGCTGAGAACTTTTTTATTGGTTTTTTTGTGTTTAGTGTATTGCTTGTCTTTTCTATTTTCATTTAATAGGGGTGGTTTTCCCTTGATCTCTTCTCTATAAATAGAGGCCTAGGATTTGACAGGGAAGTGAATGCATTATTTTTCTCAACACTTTCCTAGGAATAAAAGTCCCAAATATTTTAGTTGTAACAATTTGGCAGATAGTAGCATACTCGTTTTGTCTTTCATCCCATATTTACAGCACAAGGTAATACTTGTTTCTCATTCCTTTTCTTTTCCGTTTTTACTTAATGGCCCTCTCTTCTTTGCAAGTTGATGGGCACCCAAACGATGATGGAGCAACATTTTCACACTTTCCTTTCATGCTGCTGCTAGACTCAGCTGACCTCATAGATCATAATGCCAAAGATGACCATGTAGGTCTATCCATAGATGACAACCTGTTAAAGGGAGACTAACCACACGAATGCATCTCTTCCTCCAATTCGAACCTAAAGAAAGGGAAAATACATGAGATCTCATTCAAAATTGAAAGTAGATCTGCAAGTTCATGCACATGAAAGCCAGTCCATAGAACTTTAACAGGAGCCTTCATATGCCTTTTAAAAAGAAAAAAAAAGAAAAAAAGAAAAGAAAAGAAAGGACGAGCCTTCATATGATGGTTGCATGAATGCTTCAAGAGATCCAAATATTGGGCATCCTGGCATGCTGCACTTCCCCTGTGCATCCTGATAATGGGCAAGGTGCAGAATAAAGCACCAGCACATGATTATTTGATTCTACTAGCATCTTTGGTCCTCCATAATATTGAAAAAGTGAAGAATCGCCTGCTCAAATACCTTTTTGAAGTAAATAAAATAAGTAACGAAACACAACATCAAGAGCATTACCCTTTCAACAAAATCAAGAGCATTATAAAGAAAATTTAGGTTTATGTGGAAAATCCCTCTCATGAACAAAAAGGGAAAAATCATCCCCTATCGGTCTTCTATTATTTCTGAAGGAATAAAGGAGATACAAGAGTCATATATATAGGTCACCACACACCTCTCATATCTCCTATACATGAGAAGAGACTAAACCACATACTTAGATCTTCACAAGATCAAATAATCCAACAACCAAATCTTCCTTGAAATATGGGAAGCACAATTTTTTTTTTTTTTAAATGGGAAGTGCAATTGGGAAGAAAAGGTTGCAGGTTCATATTACAAAACATAGAAAGAAGATGGTTAGCTTAAAACTCCTAAATCCCATGAATTTGGCTTTACCTAGGTCAAATTACATACTAGGGCTGGAACATTTACCAAGACTTCGCACTTGATATAGATATAATATTTTGTGCTCATCTAAATGGCTATATTGTCACCTACGTGATAGAAGTTATGATAAAACTAAAATTGTGTTAGGTACGCTTGTAAATAAATAATATTTTGTGACTTTGTGTTGTAATTTCTTCATTGCTTGTGTGGAGATTGCACTAGCGTGGAGGCTTCTTGGCGTGTTGATGTGAACGCCCAACAACCCATAAGTGGACTGTTCACATGTGAACAGTGAGCAGTGAGAGAGAGAGAGAGGGAGAGAGTCAATGGTAAAGAGAGGAGAGGAATTGGGGTTGTTGGAAATATTAATGCATTTAACTCAAGGAAAAATTACATATTCTCTTTATATGAAGAGAATCTTAATCTCTAAATAAAGAAAATACACCAATAAAATCTCTTAAAACAGGAAAGAATAAATCCCCTTAACAACTTGTCTAAAAACCCACATAATCATATCAAAAATAGTAAACTTGGACTCTAAGCAAGACTAGACTTAACCCTAAGGCCTCCAACTAGGGTCGGTACCTCTTATTGACCAACTGGACTCCACGTGGCATTTTATTCCTCACAGCTTGGATAACAAGAAATTTGCTCTTGGAGAGCAAGAAATCTATTCTTTATAAATAAATTCCTAAGGCCTCCTCTATTCATCATTGGGGGAAAACTTTAGGCCTAAACGTAGAGAGGCACACTACCTCTTGAACTGGGTTATCAAATCATTCCTGTCTCTAGTGTTTGTTTTATATTTGTTTTATATCGTTGTTCGAATGAACTGAGTGTTGTTCTTCGTGCTTAGTTACTCGGATCAACAACTTTGCTCTTGTACCATCGATTCAACCACTGGTAGTAGCTTGACCATCACCGGACCACTTCGACCCTTGTTGGCTTTGACTTGACCATTACTAGCCTAAATTTGATCGCCTCTAGCCAAGATCTGATTGTCGTCGACCTTGTTTAGGCCTTTCTTTGCCAAATCTGGCCACCATCGCCCCGTTTTGGTTGTCACCCCACCTCCTGTAACTGTGAGGCTAGATCTCACGACACCACCACTTGATCTAGTGCAATAGGTCTAGATTGAACACCTTTGTGCCTTCTGGTGTTACCCAACATCACCCCTTGTCGTTTTCAGCGTTGATCCCCATCAATTGGCTACTGATCTCACATTGCATTAGCTTCCTCATCGAACCTACTCGTCAAAATCGTGTCACTTTGGTCGTCAGAGCCCTTTCTTTCGATAAGAGGTGTCTTGGCTATTGTTAGGACGCCCTCTTGGAGGCCTCTTCAATCTTGTAGTATTGTTCTAGGGTTTTAAAGCTTTGTTTTTTCTTTCTCCTAAAAGGAGGGAGATTGAAGTTGTCATTTTTTGAATATGGCCTTTGACCAAGGTGGTCAAAATTTCCTCTAGTTTCCTAACATGTTGAACAAAATTGTATCTGTCAAGCTTAGTAGTAGGAATTATTTGCTTTGGAAGAGTTTAATCCTTATGTTTCTTTATGGCCAACGTCTTATTGGTCATATTGATGGGGCTTCACCTGAGCCACCCATTCCTTCGGGTTGTATGCTTCAATATGAGAATCCTGAATATGCGGAGTGGTTTGATCTTGATCAACAACTCATTGGTTGGATCAAATCTACCTTGTCTGAGGAGGTTGAGTCAAGTCATGCATGTCTAGATATGTTTGCCGCGAAACATGTAAAAGATTATTTCTATTGTTGTAGTGCGAATCACGTCGAAAAAATAAGTTTATAAATATTTCGGTAAGTATCGAGTCGTTTGTAGGGAGGTAAAACACGATTTTTAAAGCTCTTCGTACTAACTAATCTAACTTAATGAAAGTATGGAAATAGAGACCAGTTATTTAGAGAATCAGATTTTCATTATTACTTGGAAACACTTTTCAAACTAGGAATTAAAACAACTATGCTAAAGAATTAAGAGAGAGAAAAGTAGATGAAGGATGGCATTGCTTGTGGGATGCTTGTGTGAAGTGCGAAGTACGGCAGCACTTTAGATTCAGAGTGTCGGGAGGGAGATCGAAGAGATGTTGCAGAGAGAGAGGCTGGAGATGTGTCTGGTGGAAGATACCTCTTAAATGGGGGCTCTAGGGCTCTTTTTATAGCCAAAATGAGGGGCAAGGCTGGTATTTAGGCTCCCAAAATCGTGCAACACCCTTGGAGCCATCAGATCCGTCGATCGGGAGATCAGCAAATTAGATTGCGCCTCAAAATAACCTTCTATGTTCCTATAACGCGCGGAATGCACCAGATGCTGACACGTGGCACACGCTCGGCTGCTGGATCACGATCGCACGCACCACTCGCCCTTCATGCGTGCTCTTCCTCGCGCCTTCACACGCTTTCAATCTTAGCTGTTCGATCTCACGATCGGACGACTTAAAAGGATCGCAGCACTGCCTTAAGAACCCACGTGTGGCGGGGCATCAGTTTGGGCTTCAAATTGGGCATCCATCGCACCGTTGCATTGGTCAATTCTCCGTGCGCTATGCGGTCCATCGCATGCCCTTAGATCTTCATTGCACGATCTAATTTCCCGTGAGCTCACTGCCTCCTTGATTTCGCGTTGAGTGTGATTCGAATGCGTGCCTCGCGTTCTTGAGTTGATGTGTTAACCAATGCGCTGAACCGCCTCTAGTGTCGCGGTTTGGAATTCATGCGCAACCATTCGCAGAAATCCAACGGCTAAGATGGACTCCTCTGATGAAGCGCGTGGTAGTAGGCTACATGGCCTCTTCGTGGCCGTTCGATGACGATCTAACGACCCATGCTTTTCCATTCAGTGGTTGGGGTGCGGCGGTGGATCGTTGGGATGGTGCCACGTGGCACCTTCCTGACCGTTCATCTTCCTGCCTTTGTAGTTGATGCTACGAGCTCCGATTAAGCCGATTTTTGTTCCGTTGGATTGCGGTTGTTGATCCGGATCATCCGTGTGGTCGGATTTGACATATGAGGTTTGGATTTGTGCTATCTAGATCCTTGGCCTCTGATATTCTACAGATTATATGTGATGCTATGGAAGTTTGATCAAGATGATTTCGGAAGCGTTCGACTCCTATTGTCCTGATCAGATCTGTACGGTCTGATCTATTATCGCAGTCCCGGATCATTTGCAATTAATATTGTCTCTTTTTTAGAGCATAAAATAACATTATTATCTATAGAGCTAGCAAATCATCTATGATGCAAATTATGATGCTTATGCATGTATTGTTCTTAAGTTAAGCTAAAATCTAACTTAATAGAGGTAGATTAGGTCCTATAATTGTTGTGCAATCAATATAGTAAAGGAACTATGGGATTCCCTTAGCAATGGTTATTGTCAGATGGCCAAAGCCAGGATTATTCGATTAAAGTTTGAACTTGCTCATATAAAACAAGGATGGGAGTTGATTATTGCAACAAGGCCTAGATGTTTGCAATGAGTTAGCTTTAGTTGGTTATATCATCAGCGATGTTGACAAGATACTGCACTGCTTAGTTGGCCTTAGTGAAGAATACAACATGTTCATCATTGTAGTTACCACTAGGTTGCCATTACCAACCTTTGACCTATGTTTTTCGCTTGTCCAACATGATAACTTGGTACTAAAAATCAAAGATTGAGTCACTTCTAAGGATCCCAACAACTCTGTTAAGGCGCTACTTGTCAACACTACTGATTGCGGTCGTGGTGGCAGTCGTGGATGTCGTAGAAGTCTCAATCAACAGATTATTCAAGTTGGACGTGGACAACTTTCTTATGGACAACAGACTGTGACTTGGATGTGGTCAAGCTAATTCTAGTCGTGAACCGTCTTATTTGGCTAGCAAAGGTCGAGGATTCCAAAGTCATGTTGGCGTTATTTGTCAGTTGTGTGGATGGGCTAATCATTCTACAATTAATTGCCATTATCTTTACAAAATCATAGGGAGCACTTCACAAGTTCATAGCAAGGTGCACGTTACTGACTGTGATGCCAATGCTCTATTGACAGCACTAGTCTATATGCAATTGAATGTTGATGAGTGGATAGCATACACTGAAGCCAGAAATAATGTCTAACAATGAAGGTACATTCGTTTCATTACGACCCTATATTGGACAAGGACGTGTTATTACTGGTGATTACACTATTCATGCAATCACACACATTGGAGACATTGTTATTGTTAGGAGTTATTTTAATTTCTTGCTTTAGTGTCTTTGTTGCCTTAGTTGTTATTTTCACTTGTATTATGGATTCATGTAATTTATCCATAGCTCTTCTTTATATAAGAGAGGATAGGGTTTCCAATAAGAATTAACCCATTCTTTTCCATTTAACATGGTATTAGAGTGACGATCCTAGGTCGGCATTCCGATATTCCACTAAATACCACCAAACAATCCATCTATGTTCAATCAATCCTCACCTTGAGGGTTCTTCAGTGTGTTTGATCCCCTCGTGGGGGATCTCCTATTGTCAGCCACCAACCATAGGTGGCTCTCCTACTATCGTTGGCCCACTACATTGTCGCCAATCCCCCCAAGCGTCACCCAACCAACATTATTCTCCTTGCGCAGCACCTGACCTTGTGCAACGCCTGAAGGACTACATTATCATTTTCCCTAGTCCTATGCAGTGCCTGAACTTGATCCAGTGCAACATCGTTCTCCTTACGTAGGACTGCAACACCTCCCCTGTGCCTCTCTTGCGTTGCCCAGCAGCGCAAGGTGCACCTGATTAAGGCCAATTGCCCTTCCTAGCGTAGATATGCGAGTATATGTCTCACTGCATAGATCTGTTGGTGGGTTTTTAATTAGGGGCAACAGGGTTCTTCGGCCTTTTTGAAGTTGATGCTGCATCCCCTTGGTCCACATATATGTGTGCGAGACCTTTGCCATGTTCGCATGCATTAGGCACTTAGTGTCCTTTGTGTGTAGTTTCGATGCCTATGTGTGCACATCTATGTGTACTATTTGATGAACAACAGTCTTGGCATGTGAAGTGTGCTTTCTCCCACCATGGTTGATGCAAACACCTCAACTCTTGCCTCAGAGGTCAAGTTTTTTGCCTTTGCTTTTGTTAACAGGATCCTAGAACTACATTTTATGGTTGAGGGCATTTCACATCTTTGTTGGACATGAGCCATTACACGTGTTGATTAAGGATGCCCCAGATCCTATGGAGGAAAAATTTAAAAAGTGGGAGAGAATTATTTGTCTATGAATTGGATCATTAATAGTGTTGATCTAATGATTATATTTAATATGCTCTATAAGAAGACTGCCAAGGACATTTGGGCGGCCCTGGAGCACACACATTCTATGAAGATAAGTAGCTTACGATGGGTGGATATTTACAGGAAGATCTGGAGTACTAACTAGGGTGATAGGACTCTGGTTGATTACTTCACTACCCTTGAGGGGTTATTTGAGGAACTTTCAATTTTTCAGCCTACCTATTGTAATAAGTAGGTTACTAAGAGAGTTGAGTGGCAAACATACCGCTTCCTGGATGGCTTATTTGTCAGATACCAATCAACTCGTAATCGGATATTATTTGCTGAGTCTATTCCTAGTCTGGAAATAGTTTATGGCTGCTTTAAGAAGCTTGATGTTGACATTATACCTGCTACTGCCATTACTATGCTTTAGACTTTTGCTTTTGCGCTGTCAAGTAGGAGAGCTAATCGATTTGGTGGACGTAGACGTGGTCGTGATCGGGGTTGTGATAGATGTATTTACCCCCCTTATGTCCATTGCTCGAAGATCAATCATTCTTTCGATAGGTGCTGGGAGAAGTTTAGGCGGCCTGCTTGGGCCAACCAAACTTCTACTATTGTTGTTCCTCTAGGCCAAGGTTGCTAATGACTAAACAAGGTTTCTTTGTACAATTGATGAACTGGATCATCTGCAATAGTTTTTGAGGAGTGATCAGACTTCCTCCACTATTGCTTTTACCACAGGTAATGCAACACATGTTACCGATGCAACGGATTGACTTTGGGGCTTCTACTCATCTTACTAGTAGAGCCGCCAGTTTGTCTTCATCCAGAGATTTAGACGTTGTTACATCTATTCAATTGGCAAATGGGAGCATATCTTATGTTACCTCTGTGGGCACTATGCAATTTTCTCCTTGATTGCAGTTATTAGATGTTTATTGTGCTTTTGAATTCTCTCAATTTATTGTCTGTAAGTTAAATTTACAAGCAGTTGAAATGTCACACTATTTTTTATGAGAATCATTATTATTTTTAGGACATCTAGATGGAGCTAACGATTGGTGGGGCTTATGAGCATCGTGGAGTCTACTACATGGACTTGCCATATGTTTTTGTTAGGTTTACATCCATCCACTTCAATTCAATCTTATGGCATTCCAAACTTGGCCATCCCTCATTATCTAAGCTTCCCTAGATGTTTTCTGATATTCCTTCATCCATAATGTTTGATTGTGATGTTTGCCAACTTAGGAAGCATTATTGTTGCTCTTTCCATTCTTATGTAAAGCGATTGAGTCAGGTTGTTCTTGAGTTGTGATGTGTGGGGTCCCTACCTTGTTAGTACAATGCTTGGGTGTAAGTATTTTCCTATTTTTGTTGATGACTTTAGTCGTACATATTCGGTGTTTCCCCTAAAAGATAGATCTGGGTTATTTTCCATAACAAAGTTCTTTTTTGAAGTGCAAAATTCCTTCTCCATTAAAATAAAATGTTTTAGGTTTGGTAATGCTCTTGAGTTTATTCAACGACCTCTTTAGGCCTTCTGTAAGGACATTGGGATCATTCATCAAACTTCCTACCTTCATACTTTGCAGCAAAATGGGGTTGCAAAGAGGAAGTTACAACTAGGGATGAGCATTGGGCCGAGCCAACCCAAACTAGCCCGAGGCTCAGCTCGATTGGGATGGCCCAAGCCCGAGCTCAAATTAACTTGGGTCGGGCTTGGGTTATAAATATGACCCATTTATTAGGTTGGGCCTTGGGTTGATGTGGCCTAAACCCAACTATTGGCTCAATTACATTGATATATATCATATATGTATATATATTCATATTGTCTATCAAAATATATATCATATATGCATCATACATTAAACATTAAATAAACATTGACTGCTCTTGCTATTTTTTAACTAACAAAACCTAAACCCCCGTGCTCCCTACAATTGTAAGTTGTACAATGCAATCATACAATTTTGTTCAAACTAGATATGAACCATTGACTTCTTGCCATAAAGAAAGCGTGAACATCTAAATTTGAACTAAATATAAACACACAAGATGAGTACTTTTATTTTTTATTGTAATTTTTCATTACTTAATTACATTTGGTTGGCTTGCATATGCTATATATGTTGAATATTCAAGTCACATATTTGCAATGCAAGTAGCTGGATCATTTTGATTGGACATGTACTTACGAGGACTTAAAGATCTTTTAATATACACAAAGGAAAATATAATAACCTCATCATTTACATAATTGAAAAAGATAATTATTCTTTATAAGTCATTTTTTTCTTACTTTTACAAAATCATATTATTTTTTATACTTTTAAAATAATTATTAATGCGAAACTCCACTTACATATTGTTTTACAAGTATAAATGAAATAAACAATTAGACCATGAATAAATGGGTTGACCTAGCCCAACCTGAGCCCGTTATTTTTTGGGTCGGGCTAGACTTGGGCCAACAAAATTTATTTTGGGCTGGGCTTTGGGCTGTCTTTTTAGCCCATTTATTAAATGGGCTTAAGCCTGGCCGAGCCTAGCCTGTAAGGGTCCAACCCAATGCTCATCCCTAGTTACGAAACCTGTTTTGTTTTTGTTTTTGTATGTTTTTTTGAGGAAAAGTTACGACACTTGTTTGACATTTTTAGGACACTCCTATTCTCTGAGTGTTCCAAAATCCATTTGGGAAGATGTTCTTACTACTTATCTTATCAATTTCATTCTATCCTCTATAATGGGTGGTGATATTCCATTAAAATTGTTTCACCCTAAAAGAAAGTTGTTTTCTTTACCTCTTCACACTTTTAGGTGTGTTTGCTTTGTCCATATCTTTAATAATCTAGATAAGTTATCTCCTAAGGTGACCAAGTATGTCTTCCTTGGCCATTCTCGCATACAAAAGGGATATAGGTGCTTTGACTAGGTTGGTAGATAATATAGGGTTGTGCTAATGTCACATTTTTTTAAAGAGTTTCCCATTTCTCTCCTAAAGGTTGTGCTGCTCAGTTTCAGTCCTATGTTTATTAAAGAAGGGCACCTCTACCAAATATGCTTGTGCCTCTTCCTAGTACTCCCATTACTATGCCATCTAGTGTTGATGTAGGTACTTGTCCACCATGTCTTGTGCCCCCTACCAATGCTGCTTCGGATGCTCCTCCCTAAGTGGAGAGCCATAGTGGAGGTGATGATCGTCCTATTGCCCTGAGAAAACTAGTTTGATCTTGTACATTGCATCCTTTGTCTTATTATACATTTACTGCACACTTGGATTATTTTGTGCAGAAGTTTTCATTGGCACTTTGCAGTACTATCTTGCTTAGATCATTTCAGGAGGCATCCCAAGATCCAAATTGGGTTGCTACCATGGATGTAGAGATGGAGGCTCTTACCACCAGAGCCATGTGGGACATAGTGCCTGTTCCACATGATGCATAAGTTGTAGACTGCAAATGGGTGGACACTATCAAATACCATGCATATGGTAGCATTGATAGGTTCAAGGTACATCTTGTTGCAAAGGGCTTTACTCAAATATATGGTGTTGATTTCTTTGAGACATTTTCTCTAGTGGCACATTTAGCTCTATTCAGATGATTCTATTTGTCGCAGTAAATATGGACTAGACTTTATATTGGCTTGACATTAAGAACGCTTTTCTCTATGGCGATCTTAATGAAAAGGTCTATATGTGTCAACCTCCGAGGGAGTCAGTTTGTAGATTAAAGAAGGCCATCTATGGTCTGAAATAGAGTCCCTGTGCATGGTTTGATAGGTTGATCATTGAAGTAATGAAAATTGTCTTCCACAAGTTTACATTTGACATTTCATATTTATCAGGAGGATGACTTTTGGTACTGTGATATTGGCTATGTATGTGGATGATATGATCCTAATAAGAGATGACACTACTGGAATTCAGGAAGTCAAGGACTTCTTACAGAAGTTATTTGTTACCAAGGATTTGGGTGAACTATATTATTTTTTGGGCATTAAAGTGGTCAACAATAGACATGGAATGGCTTTATCACAGAGGAAGTACACACTTGAGATTTTACTAGATGTTGGTTTATTTGGTGCCAAACCTTTTGCCATTCTTGTAAAGTAGAAAGGTAAGTGTAGCCACTCTGGAGACTCAACTTTTGAGGATGTGCACAAGTACAAGAATACTATGGGGAAATTGTTGTATCTAATTATTACTCATCTAGATATTAGTTTTGATGTTAGCAGGGCTAGTTAGTACATGGATCTCCCCCAATACAACCACTAGAATGATGTCTGTCTCACCTTGAAGTACCTAAAGGGGTCTCCTGGAAGAGGTCTATACTACTAGAAAAATGTTTGTCTGGATCTATCATCCTATTTAGATGCAGATTATGTTGGCTCTGTTGAGGACAGAGAGTCTACTATTAGATTCACAGTCTTTCTTAGAGAGATTGTTTCTTGGCGCAACAAGAAACAAATTGCGGTGGTTTGCTCTAGTGTAGAAGTTGAATACAGAGAGATGGTTCACACGACCTGTGAAGTAATGTGGATTACCACTTTTCTCAGTGATTTAGGCATTTCAGTGATAAGTCCTACTCCAATGTACTAGGACAATAAGTTTACCACATACATTGCCTTAAATCCTGTGTTCCATAAGAGAACAAAGCACATTGAGGTGGACTGTAATTTCATACGCAATGTAGTTATGGAGGGCAAGATAGCTACCCTATATATCTCATCTGAGCTCTAGTTGGTAGCCATTTTTACTAAGGCACTTCCCAAAAAACGACACTGCTTTCTTTGTGATAAGTTGGGCTTGAAGGATATCTACGCTCCAACTTAAGGGGGAGTGTTGGGAGTTATTTTATTTTCCAGCTTTAGTATCTTTGTTGCCTTAGTTATTTTCATTTTTATCATGGACTTTTCTTGTAATTTACTCGTTGCTCTTCTTAATATAAGAGGCGCTAGGGTTTCCAATAAGCATTAAACCATTCTTTTCCATTCAACACTTATTTGCACACGATCTAGTTATATTCGCCTCACTATTGCACTCTGTCCCAACTATGAAATACCATCTTTTATCCATTTATCAACTTATTGATGCTTATAGTTTGTTCACTGAAGCTTATGTTTTCCTAAAGGAGCGTGGATCCAATAGAACCCTCGTCAATGGCCACAAGAGGGGTTGCCTTTGGATAGTTCGAAACATTGCATCATTTTAAGAGTTGCCTACATCTTTTTACGCTTTTTATAGTTCTCATCAAAATAAACCTATTTCAGCTACTTTTACTTTTCAGCAATGGCATAATCATCTTGGTCATTGCAATTTTGAGTCCTTAAATAAAATTGTTAGTTCAGTATTAATCCATGTGTTAGATTCTTGAAATAAAAACTTTATTTGCTTTGGTTGCTAGCTTGGAAAACATACGCATCGACCCTTTTCAATGTCTACTTCAACTACTTCGCGCATACTTGAACTTATTCATACTGATGTTTTGGGGCCAGCCCCTTGTGCTTCACTGCCTCGCTCTTGCTACTTGTTTTCATTGATGATTTCTCTGGATACACTAGGATTTATTTTTTGAAAGAGTAATCTGAACTTTTTGACACCTTCATTAGTTTTAAAACCTTTGTTGAAAATCATTTTGAGTACAGAATTAAATGTCTCCGTAGTGATAGAGGGGGTGAATACATGTCTAATGCCTTTCAAAAGTACTTGAATGATAATGGAATTATTCATTAATGGAGTTACCCTAGAACACCACAATAGAATGGTGTAGCAAAATGAAACCATAGACATATTTGTGAAACTGCACTCAATATATTACATAGCATAGGGCTTCCAAAATACTTATAGCCAGAAGCTTTTCACACTGCTACATACTTGATTAATAGAATTTCTTCTCATGTCCTCAAGTGGTAGGCACCCCATGAAATTTTATATAATTGGTTTCCTGGCTATTCCATGCTTCATACTTTTGGCAATTAGTCTTGGCTCATGTGGACAGAAATTTCAAGGATAAGTTGGATCCTAAAGTTATTAAGTGCATTTTTGTTGGGTATGATAACAAGTGAAAGGCTATTGGTGTTTCAACTTGGCCACACAGAAATTCTTTGTCCAGACATGTCACTTTTGATGAAGATGTTGGCACTTTTCAATGTCTAGTAACCACTCCATCAGGAACCACCGTGGCTAATAAGCAATGTGAATCCACAATTAGGATTCTACCCCTTATAACCTACCAGAGGCAGCAATTGAAGCAAGTAGCAGGGGTAGAAATATCTGAGCAAGGACCAACAACTTAGACTCTTCCTACTCCTGACAATACTTCACCAGCTCAAACTCTTCCAGCACCTGAGATTCCTACACCTGCTGGAGATCTTCCTACACCAAACATCACTCAAACTGATAAATCTGAGACAAGCCCACAAAATGATGCTACCAAAGAAGCTACAGTGTTCCCAGATATGATAGATACTTCAAATACCTCTCCCATCCACTCTTGGAATCTTCGTCCTAGGAAGAACATTGGGATGGTGCCTTCACCAATGATTTTTAGCAAATTGTTGCCAGGAAATCTACTATTAAGGAATTGAAGACTTATACAGATGTAATGAAGCAGAATCATGCCTGGGTGCCTGTGCCTTGGCCCACACGTAAGAATGTGGTCGGGTCTAAATGGGTCTACAAAGTCAAATACAATCCTGATGGTATAGTGGACAAGTTCAAATGTTGTCTGGTTGCCAAAGGATCTACGCAATAATATGGTGCAGACTTCCACGGAACCTTCAGCTCTGTTATTAAACTTGTCACCATTTGCATCATTCTGAGTCTTGCCTTCAGCTGCAACTGGGTCCTGCATCAACTAGATGTTAAAAATACCTTTTTGTATGAAGAGTTATAGGAAGAAGTTTACATGGAACAACCAGCTGGCTTTGAAGAAATTGATTGAGTTAGATTTGTTTGCAAGTTACAAGGATCGATTTATGGCCTGAAACATGCATCTTGCACTTGGTTCTTCAATTTTCACAAGGTCATGGTCGAGATGGGATTTGTCTAGTGCTCTATAGATCACTCTTTGTTTATCTACAAGTAAGGGGGAACAATCGTTGTGTTACTACTTTATGTTGATTATATAATACTTATAGGAAACTCTGTTTTGATCATTGGTAAAGTTAAAAAGGAACTAGATCATCACTTTAGCATTAAAGATCTTGGTAACCTTTATTACTTTCTGGGAATAGAAGTGGACAAGACAGAAGATAGGATGACTATGACTCAACACAAATACACTATTGATTTATTAAAGAGGTTTAACTTTTCTGATTGCAAGCTTGTTTCCACTCTAGCTCCTTCTCAACATAAGTTGTTTAAAGCCAATAGTCAACCTGTTTCAAATGCCACAGAATATCACAGCATGGTGGGAACTCTACAATATCTCACTATAACCCCTCTTATCATCACCTTTGTTGTCAACCAGGTGTCACAATATATGCATCCTCCCACTATTAATCATTTAGAAGTAGTGAAATGGGTTTTGCATTACCTCAAGGGCACTAACTTGAGTGGCCAATAGGAAAGATGATTGGTTATTCTAATGCTGATTGGACCAGAGATGTAGATAATCGAAGATATGTCATTGGATATTGTGTGTTTCTAGGAAGGAATTTGATATCCTGGAAAAGCAAAAAATAGAGGTGTGGCCAGATCAAGTACAAAATCTAAATGCCATGCTCTCGCCTCTACAATCCGTGAAGTTATTTGGAATCGTGCGATTATAAGTCACTTGAGACTACACAATACTTGACTATTTTATGTGATAACTGCAGTGCTTGCACCTTGTTTGTGAATCTGGTTTTCCATGACCGCTCAAAGCATATCCAAATTGATCATCAGGTTATACAAGAGAAAGTTCAAAATGGGAAGTCACCATTCAACATATCTCTACAGAACACCAGCTTGCTGACATTCTAACAACTGTTAAAGTATTGGCCAAGATAAAGAACAAACTGAGTAGCTGTCCAATCCATGCTCAGTTTACGAGAGGTTGATGAAAGTTATGATAAAACTAAGTGTGTTGGGTATGCTTGTAAATAAATAATATTTTGTGTGGCTTTGTGTTATAATTTCTCCATTGCTTGGAGAGCAAGAAATCTATTCTTTATAAATAAACCCTTAGGGCCACCTCTATTCATCATCAAGTAAGGGAAAACCCTAGGCCTAGACGTAGAGAGACACATCGCCCCTTGAACTTGGATATCAAATTATTCCCGTATCTAGTGTTTGTTTTATATTGTTTTGCATGATGAAAGGGTCATATGTTGTTGGAGATCTATCCTTATAAGCACTTGCATACTTAGTAGCCCAAAAACCATGAACATGTATATATCCATGGTTTTTCTAAAATGTTCACTTGTCCAGGGATGAGCTTACATTTCATAAACTCTAGGATGCAATATTTTAATAAACAATCTTGAAAGGGTTTAGTCAAGTGATTTACAAAGATTGCTTTGCCTACTAGGATGATTTCCGGGAGGTTGGGGATAGAGTGGTCTTGGGGAGATAGCGCTTTGTAGTGGCTTTGAATATCCATTGTCATGACTTCATGAGGTCTTAGAGACAAAGTACTCGGTAGTGGTTTGATGCAGATATCTTGGTTGTTGGGGAGGATAGATCCGTGGATTTGGTTAGACATGTGACAAAAGAAGACTTGCATGCTACTATTCATGGCGTAAATGTTGAAGGCTCATTAAGCCGGATGTTTTTTTGATCTTCTTCTTTAGGGAGTTTAGGGACATGTTGAAGGATTATCTTATGGCCATGGTTAGGGAATTTGTGATTGGGAACCTTGGGTTTGTCAAGCTAAACATATTTTACATCTTTCTTCTTGAGATATCGGCTATAGAGGCAGTAGAAGATTATAGACCCATTCCCCTCTCAATCTCCATATATTTATTGTAACATATTGTGGGAAGTGATGCCCTACTTGATTAGCCCTGCCCAGTACCTTTTATTTGTGGCGGATCCATACACATGTCTTTCATTATGGTCGAGATGGTGGCGGCCTAGTGATGATGGATAGATGGAGTATGAAGAGTTTCCTATGGAAGGTCAATTTCTCTAAGGCTTATGACTTGATATCCTGGACTTATTTGTGGTAGGCGCTTAGGTGA
Organism: Thalassia testudinum; assembly: GCA_037157565.1. Classification (NCBI taxonomy): domain Eukaryota; kingdom Viridiplantae; phylum Streptophyta; class Magnoliopsida; order Alismatales; family Hydrocharitaceae; genus Thalassia; species Thalassia testudinum. Next base: position 15,835,367 of record JAZHRO010000062.1, on the reverse strand, counting down.
AGATGATTACCCTAGGAATGGTTGTCTTGGATGAAGAGGTGTATCACTACCACTTTCTTCTCGATATTGGTTAATGGGAGGTTGGTAGAAGAGTGGATGTAATTGTAGAGGGGGATGCGATAGGGATGCTTATCATTATTGTAGATACATTAACTTTGATGGCCTTTAAGGCTTGTGATGGTGGCCTTTTGAGGGGGTACACAACGGTGGGTAATGGGACACTGGTGACTCCCTATCCCATAGCATGCTGACAGTACTCTATTCTTCATTGAGGGTGGAGGCATTGAAGTAGAACATTTGGATTCATTGGTTTGTATCTTTGGTGAAATTTTTGGCCTCTCTATCAACCATGACAAGTCCATCTTCGTGTCCCTCAATATGATAGATGATGAAATGACTACGTGCTTCTTTTTTCTCTACACGTAGGTTGCAAGCCTTCATGTATTCTATCTTGTGTTGCCATTTAAAGGGAAACAATGGCTTGTTGGAGATTGGCTTCCTTTGGTTGATAGACTATAAAGAGGCTAGTAAGTTGGAGTGGGCGTGTTTTGTCTATAGGGGTCGCTTGGTACTCTTGAAATCGACCCATCGACCATCCTTATTTTCCACTTCTCTATCCTTAAGTTGTTGAAGTAGATTATTAAGAAGATTAATGCTATAAGTTGGGAAAAATGAACAACTCAACTTTGTTTTCTAACCCTATCTCTCTTTATATAGAGAGATAGGTGGGTGCAAATTACCGTAAAACCCCATGAAGGAAAAAAAAGGAAATACATATAGCACCACATAACACCAATAGAACACATAAATAGCTAGACTCCACAACACTCCCTCTCAAGCTGGAGCATAGATATCAATCATGCTCAGCTTGGACACACATGTATCAAAGACGGACCTAGCTAGAGGTTTGGTAAAGATATCAGCAGTCTGCACCTCTAAAGTAACCTGGGAGGTGAAGATAAATCCCTTTTGAATTAGATTTCTGGTGTAATGGTAATTTACCTCCACATGTTTGGTGCGTTCATGGAACATGGGATTGTTAGCAATATAAGTGACATCCTGTTATCACATTGTAGCTCCATAAGCCCATCAATCTATATATGTAGATCACTTAGCAAGGATCTCACCCACATCAGCTCTGCCGATGTTTGAGCCATAGCATGATACTTAGACTCAGCATTGGATCTGGACACCACAGTCTGTTTCTTGTTTGTCTAGGTAACCAGATTCCTTGCAACAAACGTACAGAATCCTATGGTAGACTTTCTGTCATCATGGCTGCCTGCATAGTCCACGTCAGAGTATCCAACTACGGTCATGGATGTCCCTCTAGTGAAGAGAAGACCATGTCCTGGTGCTCTCTTCAAGTACGTAAGCATCATAATGGTCGCATCTTAGTGCTGACTAGTAAGTCTCTCCATAAACTGGCTCAACTTCCCTACTGCAAAGCAATTATCTGGCTTAGTAATTGTCAAGTAAAGCAGCTTCCCCACCAGCTAGCGATACTGTCTACTATCCACTAGCTCTGCATCACGGTCATATAGTTGTACCTTAGGGTCCATGGGAATATTTGCTAGCTTGGCTCCCAACATACCTATCTCTTTTAGAACATCTAGGGCATATTTTCGTTGAGATAGGGCAATACCATGTCTACTACTGACTACTTTTATCCCAAGGAAATATCTCAATGGCCCTAAATCCGTCATCACAAACTGATCTGCCAAAGTCCGTTTGATCTCAGCCACACCTGCTGTATCTTCACCAATGATAATCAAGTTATCAACATAGACCAAAAGAGCCACAATACCTTTCCTGATCTTCCTAACAAATAAAGAATGATCTGATGAACCCCACAGACTACCACCTGGGAGTGCTTCTAAAACCAAGCTCTTGAGCTCTGCTTGAGACCATAAATGGCCTTCTACAACCTGCATACACTCCCCCTGGACCTCGTAATCGGGGGGCTGCTGTATGTAGGCCTCCTCTTGTAAATTTTCATAGAGGCATTCTTTACATCGAGTTGGTGAAGATGCGAATCTCACTGAACTGCCACTAAAATCAAAATCCTCATTGTAGATAACTGAGCCACCGGTGAGAAAGTGTAAAAAAGTCCACCTCATATGTCTGGGTGAACGCTTTAGCAACAAGTCGGGCCTTGTAGCGTGCAACGGACACATCTGGATTGTACTTGACTGTAAACACCCATCTGCAGGCAACTACTGTAGCACCCTCTGGTAAAGGTGTAAGATCCTAAGTACCACATGACGTAAGAACAACCATCTCATCCTCTATAGCCTGGTGTCACTTTGGATCAAGCATAGCCTGCTAGTAGGTGGCAGCGATAGATATGATAGAGCACGATAGAAGCTCCCAAAAGTTGACCCAAGGCTATCAGTAACCAGATTACCTGCAACACGGTATCTGGACTCACAGGTGTGGGGTGCCCTCCTAATGGCAATAGGAAGGTCAAGATCGGTTATCTGATCCTCTTCTATTGGCTGTGAAGAAGAAATATTCTCATCCGGACATCTATTATCAGAGAGTGCCTTATCATTCTGCAACCTGTCCGTGGTCTCCTGAGATGGAGATAGTGGAGTCTGTGTGACTTCTGTAAGAGGTGGCATTTGAAAAGTGCTATGAGGTCGCTGATATGTAACAATGGGCTCAGAGAACTTCACAGGACTGGTTGTAGTAGGTGGGGGAGTAGAAATAGGTATTGCCTTCAAGGGAATAGGAGGTATAGGCATGTGAGCCTCTGTAACATCAGGGGATAAACTCTGGGTAGTAGTAGAAAAATATGGAATAGACTCATGAAACATAGCATCGGCACCCACATAGTGCCTACTAGTAAGAGGATCGAAGCATCTATATCCTTTCTACGTCCGAGAATATCCCAAGAACACGCACTTAACTGCTTGTGGTGCTAACTTATCTCGTCTTGGAGAAAGGTGAACAAATGTAGCACAACTAAACACATGTGGCGGTACATGAAAAAGCTCCTGCTCAGGGTGCAATAGATGCTAAGATATCTGCTCATGAAGCACTGAACTGGGCATCCTATTGATCAAATAGCAAGCTGTAAGAATTGCATCTCCCCAATATAACAGAGGCACACTGTGGTGGATCAACAAGGTACGAGCCACATCTAGAAGATGTCTATGCTTCCTCTTAGCCACCCCATTCTGCTGAGAAGTGTAAGCACATGTGGTCTGGTGCACTATCCCATGGGACCTGTAGAAAGCAGACAACCTAGTGGTGCATAGCTCAAGTGCATTATCAGATCTCACTACTATATTAGTGGCTGAATAGTGATTCTTAACCTCCAACATGAAACTTTCAATTATAGATCTAACATCTGATTTATTCTTCAATAAAAACACCCAAGATAGACGTGAAAAATCATCAACCACTACAAAGTAGTATCGGTGACCCTACCTGTCTGGTATTCTGCTCGAACCTCACACATCCATGTGTAACAACTCAAATAGGGCTGTCAATCCAGGACGAGTACTCACCGTGTAGGAGGAATGACAATGCTTGCTCAACTGACAAGCATCACAACAAATCCGGGTTGTAGGAGATATATGTGGAATGACTCGATGAAGGCTATCCAAATGAAGATGTCCAAGGCAGAGATGCCATTGAAATGCACTTCCAGGTGTAGAGGATACCTTTCCTCGACATGCAAATGCGAGTGGAGTCTAAGCCAATCGATAAACCCCATGCTCTACATGTCCACTGAGAATCACCTTCCCTATCAACTTGTCTTGAATAGTGCATCTCACAGCATCAAATATCGCATGGCGATTAAGTTCCTTAGTAATTTGGCTGACTGAAAGAAGACTCATAGGAAAGTCTGGAACATACAAAACATCAGGCAATCTCAACGTAGAAGTTACTAGTACCTTGCCCTGACCTTCTACCTTGGAGTGTCGGTCATCTGCAACCTGAACAGTCCTACTAGCTGGTAGTGAATGAAGATGGGTAAAGTAATCCTGATCTCCATTGAGGTGTTGTGAGGCTCCTGAATTCACAAGCCATTCTGAGCAACTCTGATTCCTGCTACTTGCAATGGAACTCAATTCACTTGGTCCCTCGAGTCATTCGTGATGACTATGACCTTGGAGTAATCTCTCTTACTCACTCCGGGCAATGATCACAGTGTCATCTCTCAACTCCTGAGTGGTAGAAATATCACTATGAATAGGCTGACGAAGTGGGTTTTTATACTTCCCAACCTCTGTAGTAGTATCCAATGACATTTCTGACAACTCTAATAATGCCATTGTGCCTTGAGAGGAAGGATAAACCCAAAAAATAGATCTGAATCGCTGTGAAAAAGGTTTGAAATATAGAAGATGAATCCCTTGATCACAAGATCCAAGCATTGGAGATCATATCAAAGGCCTCAAAGGAACCCCTGCAACCAATGGAGGCCACACTAGAATGCGGGGAACCATCCTAGCATGGAGCACCTACCCTCCTCGCTGCTGAAAAGAGGACCAACTTGTTGATCTACCACCACTACTGGTCTGCTAGGTCACCGGTGATCTCTCGGGCTGCTGCTGGTGGCTGCAGCCAGTGGTAGGTAGTGGTAGAAGCTGCAAACGGGTAGGCCGGCGGTGGCTGCCATTGCTACTGCCGTCGGCAGGCTCTCCTGCTGCCTGCTAGTCTGGTGGTGGGTCTAGGCGGCAAGGAGGAGAGAAGGATTTTGGTGGTTAGGGTTTCAGAGGCCTACTTAGGTAGGATACAAGAGTCACGGTCTAGGATCGATGCTCTGATACCAAGTTGGGAAAATTGAACAACTCAACTTTATTCTCTAACCCTACCTCTTTTTTTATAAAGAGAGAGGTGGGTGCAAATTACCGTAAAACCCCATGAAGGAAAAAAAAGGAAATACATATAGTACCACATAATACCAATAGAACACATAAATAGCTAGACTTCGCAACACTATGAGATGGATTTTTTGGAAAGGTGCCAATCATAATGGAGGATTCATGCATTTGGTTAAGTGGGAGGAAATCTGTATGCCCATTAAGAAGGATGCTTTTGGAGGTCTTGTACTTCACTGATTTTGGTGATTCCTTGCTAGCCAAATGGTTGGTTAAGCTTTTTTTTTTGAGAAAGAAAAGGAAGATTATTGCCCCTCGGCAGTCATTTAGGGTGGTTAAGCTTTTATTGAATAAATATTTGTTGTGGCACTGGGTGTTGCGGGGCCCCAATGGATCTTCACTCAACTAGGAACAAAAAAGAATAATTACATGTGGGACTTTTGCTATTTGGGGTGGACTTGCTGTGGTTATGAGTTGTATTGCCCCTTTCTTTGAGCTGGTGTTGGGAGATGGGAGGACTTTTGAGTTTTGGGAGGATGATTAGACGAGGATTTGTAAACCTCATCTCCAACCTCCCCATGCTTTATGCTTAGACAACCAATGACATGTGGTGGATGTTTGGGACGAACCTATGGTTAGAGGAGTTGGCTCTTGTCCACCTCATCTTGTGGAGTGCTCTAGGAGGAATGGGTAGGTGAGTTATGGGAATTGTCGGCCTCTTTAGAACCCTTCTGGTTGTACTTGGGGTGACTAGATCAAATGGCTTGGCCGCATGGAAACTTCTCAAATGGCTTGAGTGTGGACTACAATTTCATTTGGGAAGATGCCTCTGAAGATAAAAATTTTCCTATGGCTCCTCAGGAGAGCGAGGTTGGCCACTAATGCCAGGATACAACGTGGTTACCAGGAACTAATACAATGTACTCTTTATGTGGAACAGAGGATGTGGATGTGGTGCACCTTGTGCTATGATGTGATTTTGTGAAGGAGCTTTTTGGTACTTTTGGCATTCCGATCCTTCACAAAATCACATCATACACGACAACTTTGATGATTTTTGTAGCTCTTTGTGGAATGGGCCCATGGGGTATCCTACCATTCGGGTTAGAGTGGCTGTGGGTTTGTGGTTGATGTACCTACAAAAGGAATTGGATTGTTTCCCGGGGTACCAAATTTGGTTGGATAATGTTGTAAGGGAAGTACTATCCTTTTTTTTTACTTTTTGATCCCAACACTAGTAAATAGTATCTCTCTTTTATTTATTGAAGTAATATAGTGAATGATTATCGATCTTCGGTAGTTACCCTTCCCCTCTTGTAAAAAAAGATTAGAACGTAGAATTTTGACTCAACATATTAAATGACCTCTAAGTTTGTAGCTTTATACTTAAACTTCAGTGCTAGATCGAGCATAAATTATTTTCCTTTTGTTTTTTTGAATGACAAGGTTGCCTTTTATATAAAGGAGGTAACTCATGGTAGACTTGTCATCAATATAGTTGTTCAAGTCAACACTTGTGTTTTCCTCAAAACTTGGATCTTTCCTTTTGTAGATACAAGTTTCTTTTTGGGAATTTTCTTCAAATAACAGAGAGAATTGTGTAAACATTAAGGTGAACACTAATAGGTACTTATATGAATTGTCTCATGACTTTCACAACATAAGTGATGCATGTTTGATCTAATAAGTGAGATAAATTAATTTGTCTATAAGCTTATGGTACCTTTCCTTCTATGAGTCATCCAAGGGCATAGTATCCTTCATATTTAAGTGATATTTGCCTCATTAAGAGGTGGTAATGTGCCTGCAACTAAGTTTATTGCCAAATCAAGGACATACCACCGGTAAATGTTGAGACTATCTTTGGATCTGGCATTCTCAGCAAAGGAAATTAATGTAGTGTGTGCAACCAATAAATCCAAGGACATACATGTAAATAGTTATTAGTTCATTTTTTTCAATTGTATTTTTTTTATATTATTAACTTGTAACTTCCTAAAAGGTGTAACCTTTGGTTTCATATATTGCCCAGGGATGTATCCCTTCAAGGGCCTAATTGGATGAGATAGAGTTCGATGAATAAAAATATTTTTTGTTATTCAAACTTGTGTAATATATTCCCTCGGATTTTCCTATCCCCCTCCTTGAAGATTGACGGAGTTTGATAACCTTCCTGCTTCCAACAAAGGTGACATTGCTGGTGAGTAGCTGTCAATGTCATCATCCTCATCTTGCTTCCTTGCTCATCTTGCCCTTGTTGTCGTGTCACGAATATTTTAATCTTCCATGATCCTTGATATTTAGCTAATTTATTTCTTGTGAAGCTTATTGATGTCTTCATTAACCATGAGGATGAAGATCTTTTTGGAAGGTGGATCTTGCGAAGGCTTATGACTCGATAAATTGGTCTTTCTTGTAGAGTTTGTTGCATGAACATGGGTTTCTCATATGGAAAGATTATCACTACCAATTTGTTCTCAATGTTGGTGAATGGGGGGGACATAATGGGTTCCAATTTAACTTCAAAGGGGGGTGTGATAGAAGTGCTTAGGGGGCTTCATTACTATTTATATTGATGGTGAATTCTCCTATTGTAGGTTTATTTATGGCATGTGATCAAGGCTCTCTCAAGTTGTAGCTAGGGAGGAGAAAGGAACCTTATCCATATGTTGCATTATGTAGATGACAATTTCCTTAGTGGAGGGGTTAGCTGCTTGTGCGAAGAACTTACCTGTTTTCCTGGATATCTTTGTTGATTTCTTAAGCCTAAGGATGAATCAAGGGAAGTCCTCTTTGGTGCCTTTGGAATGAAGGATAAAGCAGATGCTTTTGTTGCTATTCTATTGACCCTCAGGTTCTTTGCCTTTGTTATTGGTAGAGTATTAGGTTAAGTCCATTTAATTAGGTTTGAGAGTTTTAGTTTTTATTCCTATTTGCTATTTTCTATTTCTTTTGGGTCTCTTATGTAAATATTTTAACCCTACTTTTTATATTAAAGGGGTTAGGGTTCTTTATTTCATTGAGAGGCACTATTATTTTTGTTGAGAGAGTTGAGTGGTTGTTTAGTGCTACATTGAAAAGTGTAGGCTTTGTGTGTGGTGGCCTATAAATAGGCGTGTACTCCTCCTATTTACCTTTGAGAAGAAATATAGAGAAAACACACCCATAGGGTGCTTCTCCTGTGGTTTTCTTCTCGCTCCTTGTGAGTGGTGTTTCCATGTAAACCCAAGCGTTCTATGATTGTCTTTATGCTTTGATATTTATGCTTCCGCGTTATTTTAAATATTTTAACTTGGTATCAGAGCAAGTTCTGATCTTGGGTTTTGTTCTAAAGTTTTAGATATATTCCATTATTTGTCTCCATATTTTCTTTAATTTTGAGAGAGGGGAAACCCTAATCTCTCCATGCAAGGGAGGAGATTGTGATGGCCCTGAGGTGCATGAAGGAGACAAGGAGAAGGAGACGTGGCAGCGATTGTTGGCACTGACCTCAACAGAGACATTGCCATAGTTGTCAAGGGTAAGGATTCAAGCAGATTCAATCCTCACCCTATGGAGTTGCCACTGTGCAGCCAGAGGAAGTAGGATGTGGCTTGCGTTCTCCAATGCTACCATCGTGGCGGAGGTTTACTACGACGAGGAAAGGACGAAGACGAAGCGGCGATTGTAACCTACGGTGAAGGAGCCGAAGGAGAAGCTTGCTCTGATATGAGAATAATAGCCAAGAAGGAGAGGGCCTCCAGTCGTTGGTGGCGCTGGTGTGGTTTGCAGCAACGCTGCCGCTGCACCGAAGAGGGCCTTGTGGAGGCAAGGCGACGACTATCATATGGAGGAGCACCATTGCGTCCAACGGGTCGCAAAGGGTGGTGAAGGAGGTGCTAATTGAGCACTGCCTCCACGACGGCACTCCCAGCAGCTCCGCTACTCCGATGATGACAGCAAGCTCGAGCACAAGGAGGAAGACATTGGAGATGACGATGACTCAGACGAGAGGCACTCGTTGAAGGACAAGTGTTGCACTACGTGGAGAAGCCAGAGGCGCAATCGACGGTAGGGGAGATGCGTGCGTCATGAGTTGAGGAGGTGCGACAACTGTGTTTTTGGGTTGTCCCTAACCCTGGAGATTGAGAGGTTTTTAGAAAAAAAAAAAGGAAATGAAGAGGAAAAAAAGGGAAAGAAGGGAGAAATAGTAAAAAAAAGAATGAGACAAAAAAAAGGAAAAGAAAAAGATGAAAAAAAGAAGAAAATATAAAAAAAGGGTGATAAGGTTTATGTTTAAGAGAAGAGATGGAGAAGTCTTTTTTAATTTTTCAGGTTTTATTTGCTTGTTATTATTGTCTTTTCCTATATGAGTATGGGAGAAATGGGGAGTGTGGAAGCCATTATAGTCGCCCCCGTTTGGTAGTCCCTTTGTTACAATCCCAAGGCAGATAGCATCCTCCAGCGGTTGAGATGATATCGGATACCACTACGGACTTATTTAGTAGCTGATCTTCACATGAGAAACCAAAATCTGGGAGGTTCAGAGTTTCGAGGTCTTCAAAGAAAGGGAGATACATTTTTCGAGGTCCTCAGAGGAAAGGCCCAGTCGGTTTCTATGTGGGAGATGCAGCTTCGAGGTCTTCAGAGGAAGACCCTTTTCAGGGATATTGAATGGGGAGTTATCAGCACCAGATCTTCAGAGATAGCCACAGATCTTTCAGCAGCTCCAGCCTTTGTTCCCGCTTGTGTAGAGTGGATTTCTTTGTATTACAAGCTGAGCATTTCATGCTCCAGCTTGAGGGGGAGTATTGAGAGAATTGAGTGGTTGTTTAGTGCCACATTGAAAAGTGTGGGCTTTGTGTGTGAGTGGTGACCTATAAATAGGCGTGTACTCTCATTTACCTTTGAGAAGAAATATAGAAAAAAACACGCCCATAAGGTGCTTCGCCTGTAGTTTTCTCTCCGCTCCTCAGGAGTGGGGTTTCTACGTAAACCTAAGTGTTCTATGATTGTCTTTATACTTTGATATTTATGCTTCTATATTATTTTAAATATTTTAACTTTTTTCTTTCACATGATATCAGATCAAGGATCACCTTAGGGAAAGAAACCTTAACACTAGGCCCTACGAGAGAAAGGGTTCACTGTTGTCTCCGTTGCCCTTCTCCATGTGCACATACCCTCTTAGTGTGCATGTGAAGGGGTAGTAGCCACCGTGTGCCTACGTGCATGGCCCTTCCTTGCTTGTAGTGCACGATTGTGCAATTGTTGGCCTTGCCCATCGTGCAACACAGTGCGGGGGTCTTTTGCCCGTTGCACATTGCACATGAGTCTTCCTTGTCCACTGTGTGCCGATGAGTGTGGGGTGCTCCTACTGCGCGCTCTTGCACGTTGTGCCTTGCTCTTCCATGCACCTCATACACGCCATACCTCCTGGACCGTGCACTACCGCATGCAAGGTTCCTACCTTATGTGTGCAAGCAGTGTATGATTTGGCTTTTCCTTGACACCTGGGCATGATCCACCTTTGCTTCCTACTTGGGAATGTTTCCTTGTCTTTGGTTGTTACTTTTGCTATAGCCCTCCTATCATCGTCTTTGGTTGCTACTATAGTTCTACTACTGTCATCTATCGTTGCTACTAGCGCTATATTCTTCTACTATCTATTACTATTGCTACTTCTGCTACAACATACTATTGTTTACTACAACTGCTACTTCTACTATAGCCACCACTTGGTCCTCCAGTTTCTTGCCTACTCCTCTGGATGTCTACATTAGGGGTTAGTCTAAATTCTGTCTACTATAATAAGTTGGGCGTTGCATAATCCAACTTAGGGGAGAGTGTTAAGTGTTAGGTTAAGTTTCTTTAATTATGTTTGAGAGTCTTAATTTCTATTCATGTTTACTATTTTCTTTTTCTTTTAGGTCTTTTATGTAAATGTTCTAACTACCCTCTTTGCAAAGGAGGTTAGGATTCTCTATTTCAATGAGAGGTACTATTATTTTCTTTCATAGTTATACGTTGGGCTTCACCTTTCAAATTTGTCTTTGAAGATTGTTAAGTGGACTCTTGTGGCAGAGAGTTTTGAGAGAGCTCGAAAGCTAGAAGTTGTGGCTCCTATCGAGGGGAATATTGATCCTTTGATCAGTTCTTTCAACCATGCCATTTCTCGACATATCAATTTTCTTCAAGCTTAACAAGGTGGAAGTCAGGTTAGATAGTTTAAGGCGTAAGTGTAGGTCTGGGGGACAGCTTTTATAGTTTAATATGAGGCTTATTATCTGGTTACAAGAGGTTTGGGAATCTCGGAACTGCAAGTGTGAATCAGACCTCTTTGTTGAAATGGATTATCTGGGTTATAGGAGCTGTGATGCGGTTATGGTAGGCACTGTTCTGTTTGCTTGTTACAAGAAACTTGATTGGGAATGAGAATGATCCTGACAAGATAGTGCTTCCTCAGCTTGATGATGCTTTTCTTGCCTGTTATGTACTATTTTTGCTTCAGGTTCGAGAATGTAATTCTGACTTCCATTTGTGACATAATGATTGGATGATGAGGGGAGTGTTTTCCAAGCATTTCTAGATCGCTTGTCTTACTTGTGGTCTTTTAGCTTCAGATTACCAGGACTCCAGTCATGGAGATTTGATGAGAATTTGAATACCTATTTATGGGGGGAGCTTGTCTGAGCATCTGATATTGGAGTTCTTGCAGTTTCGGCAGGATTTAGCGTACTTTCAGCTGTAGGAAGGTGGCATGCAAAAGTGGGAGAGGGAGGGCATTGCTTTCTTTGTTCAGTGTGCTTATTATGTCTTGTGCACACCTTTTGTAGTGTGAACTCATTTGGAAGGTTAAACCTTCCCTGACAGGACACGGTTATTAAGGAGAGTTAGATTCATGAATATGGTTTATCTGCAAAAGCAGCATAATCGGATGTTTTACGTGCACCATGTGGCTTAGATTAAGCGGATCTTAACATCACTACTTCTTGTGCCAACTTGACAAGTCAGTCTATGATCAACATAACATTGGTCAGATAGGGGCATCTTCATACAGCTTCCTTTGCTGATGCTTTGGGAGTAGCTTTTTTTATTCTACGTTGGAACATGCCTTTCCTTTAAATGTACTATGGGCCATTTGTCCTTTTTTTTTGTTGGATGCGGTGGCCTTGAAGGGATCATGAGCATCTGATTTGTTGGGAGCTTATACTTCTGCCTTCTGTTCTTTAGAGTTGCTTAAAATATATTTGATTACCGTCAGCCAAGAGAAACCATCCCGTTTCTTTTTAGAAGAACACATCTTCATTAGGTAATTGTGAGTCCTTCATAGAGTCTAACCTTACCAATTTGCGCTTAATTTGATACACTAAATGATATGATCATGACGCTCAGTCCTCAATCTACGGATTTAGTCACACTTGATCAATTTAGGCAGTGTTAGAGAAGATCTAAAGTGGGGAGCTGCATGTGTTTGTGGCTCATTCTCCAAATTTGGAGTTACTAAGCTCAGATTTGGTTATCCTTTGTTCCGACCTTGTTAATGATTGCAGTAACATGAATATTAAAGAAGGCCTTGATTCACATGGAAAGGCCTCCAATGAGAGGAGAAAACCCTGAGAGGAGCCATTGAGGTTTAATCTTTCGTTATTTTTTCACAATGGAACACAAGGGTACAAGAGCCCTAAACATGCATACATACATTTCATGCAAACATGCATGTATGTATGCTACCACAGTCCTCTCAGGTTCTCATTTAGAACGAGTAAGGACTAAACATGGATAGATCTTCAGTTTAAATGATAGGCATGGGATGATTGTCGGGGTTGGAGAGGCGGTGGATGGGATCATTAACGGGAGTCGAAACCGTGGGGAGACGAAGACTTATGAGTCCGTACTACGGAGAGGTAAATGATTTTTCTTGAATGTATCACCAAAGAGAAGAAGAAGAAGGCTTATGTTGGGTGTTTGTGCATTTTGTGGTGGAACAACAAAAGGAAAACAAGTGCCTGCAGTTCTTCTCAGGTTCCTCTATACCCCTCCTACACCATCCATTGAATATTTTTTCCATTTCATTTTCCTTACTTTCTTTGACTATTACTCTCTGTGGCTTTGATTCATAAACGCCACTTGCAGACTATTTTCTTCCCTTTGCCTTAGGGCCTGAAAGGTTATATTTCCATAAAACCACACTTTATTAGAAAATGAATCCAAGGCTTCTAAAGAAGAGTTTAATCTGTTTCGCCTTTTTTTGTTTTTTTTGGACCAGGAGATTCAAGTCACTCTACGAGAAGAGATTAAGAGCGCTTGTGAATATCGTCCATTTGAGAAGTGTGACTACAATGCGAGGACATATAATGAGATATGCTGCAAAAAGTTGGAGTATATTATTAAACAATTGGACAGGATGAAGGGGCTTATTGATCAATGCAAAGGTGTAAGCTAAGTGGTTTCATTGTCTTCTACAATCATCAACTTCTAATTTACAAGGAACCGTTGTTTACCCTGAGCCCTTTTGGCAATTGTTTTATGGAAGAAATTGTCAGATTATTTTTATTTTTCTTATTCCATGGCTAAAAGACTGACGTTTGGGTGACCAATATGGCTGCATGTGTCAAGTTCGATCTCATTTAAATTCACTTTTTTATTATAGATATAAATATGAGAACGTCACATCAAATAAACGAATTTATACGCGTGAAATATTAATTGCTATACCGTGAGGAGATGCTAAGATACACATCCACAGGAAAAAAAAAGCATTTTGTGGACAAAAATAATTCTTCAAACTATATTGATCTCTTATCTCAATAATCTTGGCAATCTCTCATCTCAAAAAATGAACTATAAGTTGATTACTCCGAGCACTTTGCAAGCGTGGTTACCTTTTTACCCTTTTGAGCATGATGGGTACCGGTGCATCTCAATGGAAAATCTATGTGAACTGCCTATTTAACTGGAAGAACAGCCAAGCAATTCCTTGTAAGACTTGACCCCGTTGTTTCTCAAATGCTTTCGGGCATTACAAACCGAGTTTGTCGGGCTCTACTTATTTGCTGCTAGGGTTTATTGCACTCTCGAGAATTATTGGCAGAGCCAGCTTTATTGGAGCTTCTCCAGATCTAGCTTATGGTAAGTCTTGCTTGGGTTTTTCCTAATTAGGTCCTCTCAATTCAGGAAAATCTGGTGTCATTACTTTGTAAATTTAATCTTGTCCGAATTAGACTTTTTGACGTATAATTATTGAGTTAGGTAATCAGCTTGCTTTTAGTGTGGTGGTTGCATGAGAATCAACGGTTAGAATCAAGAAGATTGAAGGGATGGAGAAAGAAAACAGCTGTCACAATTGACTGCATATTAGTCTAGTTGAGTAAGACAATGGTGATAACTTGGAAATTGAATGACAACATGTGTAGTCTACTATAGACTTATGCAATTGACTGCAACTGTTATTTGTGAGAGATAGAATTTTCTAAAAAATTGTCATTAGTTGAGAGAAATGAGGAATTTAATTCATTAGCTTAGTCCTACAGGATTGCGAACAATTACAATTATACCTTTAGATAAAGCATAAATAACACAAAATAAAAAAAAGGCCTAACACATGATACTAAATACTTATCTCTATTCTCCTTAAGTTGGAATATAGATATCAATCATCATTAGTTTGGAATAATATTTGTTGGATAAGACCCGTTAAAGTGCTTTAGTAAAAACATCAGTTGTTTGCTCTTTGAAGGAAGCATGAGTAGTATGGATAGGCCCTTGTTGAATCAAATATGGAGTATAGTAACAATTTATTTCAACATGCTTTGTTCACTCATGAAACACAAGATTATTTGCAATATAAGCAGTTATCTTATTGTTACATCTTATCTCCATAGAAGAATTAATAGAAATGTATAAGTCCAATAGAATTGAATATATCCACATCTTTGTTGCTATCTGGGCCACTTTCCAATATTTTGACTCTACACTCTCAAATGTTGAGCCCTTCGTGAACAATAATCCCTTCTCAAGAGAAGATTTTAGATATGTTCATACCATCATAGTTGCACCCCAATGTACCTTAGTAGGCTTATCCATGAATTGACTTAGCTTAGCAATAGTTAAGAAAATATTTGGTTGTGTGATTGTGAGAAATAAGAGCTTGCTAATAAGACATCAATGTTGGCGGGTATCCACAAGTTTTGACTTTACATCATAAAGATGCACCTTGGGATGCATAGGAATATATGCAAGCTTGGCTCTCAACGTAGCTGTCTCCTAAAGTAGATCTATAGCATACTTCCGTTGAGATAATACTACACCTAATGTACTGTAAGCAACTTCAATTCTAAGGAAGCATTTGAGAGTAACTAGGTCTTTGATTACAAAATTCTCAAATCACAAATTTCTTGATCTTTATCACTAGTAAAGATAATATTATCAACATAGACAAGCATCACCATTGCCCCCCTAGGTGTTTGTTGCACAAACAAGGAATTATCAGTAGAACATTGACGAAATCCACAGGTCTCAACCACCTCAGATTGCTTCCAAAACTATGCTCTTGAACTTTACTTCAGGCCATGTATTGCCATGCAAAGATGACATACCTTCTCACACTCTCCTTGAGACTCAAAACCTGGTGGTTGTTGCATAAATACCATCTCTTGTAGATCACAATAGAGAAAGACATTCTTTACATCTAATTGGTAAAGAGGAAGGACATTTTTTACATCTAACTGGTAAAGAGGCCAATTGCATTGAACTACTGTTGAAATCAAGAGCCTAATAGTGGGGAGTTGTTCCACAGGCGAGAAGGTGTCAAAGAAGGCCATCCTATATGTTTGGGTGAAACTCTTGGAAACAAGCTTGGCCTTGTTTCTTGCAACTGATCCATTGGGTTGTACTTTATGGTGAAGACCGCGTAGACCCTATCACCATTGCATTAGATGGTGGGTCCGTAAGTTCTCATGTACCACGAGAGGTAGGAGGTAACATCTCATCTATAGCTTGTCTCCATCGTGGATCAAGTAATGCCTGATGATGAGATGTGGGAATCTACATCGTGAATAGTGCCAAAGAAAACTTCTTAAAAGAAGGCCTAAGACATGCTATAGAGACATGTGTGGAAATAGGATGCATGGTGCAATTACAATGTGCCTTTCTTAAAGCTATCGACTAGTTCAAGTCTCCTTGAGCATCATTACCATTATCACCCACCATTTGTTTGGCTTGAGCTAAAGTATCTGCCACCTGGTAGCTGAAATATCACTCACCATCATATCATTAATGTTGTCTAAATCAGTATGCACCTCAGGATCCTATGATTGTGTAGGCTTAGATGTGTGTTGCTAAGAAGTGGAATCTTCCAGGAGGTTGCATGCAACATTCAGTATCCGTAGTAATAGTGACTGGAATTTCCTCCAATGTAGTAGAACGGATTGACATAGGCACCATGTCAGGAACTATATTAACATGTTACCTTGCTATGGAGAAGTATGGAATTGATTCAAAGAATGTCACATCTACATTGATATAATGGCATCTATGGAGGGGATCATAACATCAATACCCCTTTTGTGACCTAGAGTATCCTAAGAAAGCACACTTTATTGCTTTGGGTGCCAGCTTATCCTTGCTATGACCACAAAGGTGGACCAAGGACACACACCCAAATATACGAGGTTGAACAGAAAATAATTCCCCATTTGGATATAAGAGCTGGACTGGGATCTGCGCATCATGAATTGAGGATGGCATGTGATTGATGAGGTAGAAAGCAGTAAGAATTGCATCTCCCCTAATATGTAGAAGGAATACTATTGTGGATTAACAATGTTCTAGCAACATCTACAATGTGATGGTATTTGCATTCAGCAACATAGTTTTGCTGTAAGGTATGTGGACCTGGGGTCTAATGCAATATCCCCTTAGATTTGTAGAAATCACAAAGAAAGTTGGTGCAAAACTCTAAGGCATTATCTGTATGAACGATCTTAATAGTAGCTTTGAACTGTGTCTTCATCTCCAAGATAAAATTTCTTGATGATCATTGTCACATCATATTTCTGTATTAGCAAAAATACCCAAGGCAAGCGAGAGTATTCATTGACTATTACCAAATAAAAATAGTGTCCCAGCCTATTAGGGACTCGACTAGGGCCTCATATATCCATGTGAATAAGTTGAGAAAGGGAATTAGAGCTTTGATTTTGACTAGATGGGAATATGCTTTGATGATGCTTCCCCAATTGACACGCCTTGTATTCAATCTTAACTCATGGGGAAATATGAGGAATGGCACAGCGAAGCTTGGATAAAGGAAGATGACTTAGGCACAGGTGCAACTAAAAGGTAGATTAAAATATGTAGGAATAGATGGAACGGTGGCATGGGTAGCAAAGGAGACTAGAGTAATTTGTACACTCCCCTTTCTTTGCGACTTCCACCAATAATCTTCCTAGTTAAAATATCTTGAAATGTATAGGAGACAACATCAAAGATTTCTCGATAATTCAATTACTTAGTGATAAAGTTGACAAAAAGTAAACTAATAGGGAAGTCAAGAACATAGAGAACATCTAATAGTGGCATAGTGGGGGTAATCATCACCTCCTCCTAACCAGCGATGGGAGCATGTCTGCCATTAGCTACTTGAACCGTCTGTCCAAGAGGAACTAACTGAAGGTGACTGAAGCTTTGTTGAGCATTACACAAATGGCGGGATGGTCCCAAGTCAACAAGCCAATCTGAGTCACGTGTACCACCAATCACAACAGATAGAGTAACATGATTATAGCTCTCCTTGTGCAAGTATGACTCTCTAAGACTATCCCACATCTCTTTTGCCATTTTATAATACATAATTTTGTCACCTACACAGAGAATAACACTATCCATCATCCAAATACACACTATGGCAATGTCCATTTTCCATGTCACATGCTTGTCCATCTCCTCCTTGGGTTCTAGTTCTATGAGAATTTACTCTTTGCCATGTCCTTTAACAGCTATCATGAATGTCTATGACCACCTAGCATAATTGGTTCCATTAAGCTTAACATCAAATCAAAGAATGAGTTTGTATAGATGCCCATCTCCACCGATTCCCATGTCACCTTAAATAAGTCAAGAGAGGCCATCCTCTACACAAATCAGAACCTCTAAACCATTGAAAAACTCTCGAAAATTGATCCTATGCCATGAAACAACCTACAAGGTGGATATCGCATCAACCACAAGTAGAAAATGCCTCTGCTAGAGGGAAAAACCACCCACTAGCAGCAAGAGGGCTGGTTAGCAGTCACTGGAGTGGTTTGACTAGCAAGGGCTCCCTCCAGCGACCACCCCCAGGCATCGATGGTTGCCGGTGGGTGACACTGGTGGCTGCAGTTAACCCAAAAGGGCTAATTGGGGTGGTGTTGGGTGAAGCTGCCACCGGATTTGGCCTAGATCCAGTCGACGATAGTTGTTGGTGACCGGTAAGGGTTGGAGGCAGTGGTGTGGTGGCCAAAGGAGGGTCATTGGTGGGTGCTTCAGTGACTTTGCTTCTGATTGAAACTAAAAGCCCTTGATTTTTCTTATTTTCTAGGGTTGACAAACTAGGGTTTTGTCTTCTTTTGTGTTTTTTTATTGTTTAGAGTAGTAAAAAGGGCTATGAGAATCAAGAGGGTGTTAAACACTAGCCTAGGATGGCTACTTTGAGACCAGGTTGAGAGAAATGAGGGGTCTAATTCATTAGCTTAGCCCCAATCCTCATTATATAGAGGATTGGGAACAATTACAACCATACCCTCAAACAAAGCATAAACAGAAAAAAGAAAAAAAAGGACCTAACACATGGTACTAGTACTCATCTCAACATCATTAATGACATAACTAACCTTACAGTCACTTGCAAGTTGGAAGGATATTTTACCTCTTTAAATAAGTGGAAGTAACCTAAAATACGAGAGAATTTGTGTGTAAATTAAGCTAGAAGCTCTAGGGTAAACCATCACCTCTCGAGCCTCCACAACTGATTCTACCATAGAGGCTAACGATAGACAATCACTTCCCCTAGAACATCACTTACAACTTTCATCGTACTAGGCTCTCTGAAAAGCAACTCTTCTCTAATTAGCAAAAGGTACTAAGTTGTAATCCCATCCTAAGGGTGGGATTCTTATGGTTTTGGAGGATTCAACTATGAGAGAACCAGGAAAGGAGAGCTCTCACCCTTTTCTCCTGACTCTTTAGCTTTATTTTTAGAATGCCAGTTGTCATTTCCAGAACTATAGTCAACTATAGTTGACTACATCAAGGTGAAAGCTTGGAAGATGGCGCTTTTGTTGAGAGAATGGATAATTTAGAGGCATAAATGCACAGAGGAGAGTATAAGTTTCAAGATTAAAGTAAGAGAATAGTAGAAATTGCATTAGATAAGGAACCACAACCTCCCCAAATTTATCTTTTAAGAAATGTTCATATGGAGCTTAGTAAATATCATTATAAGAAATTTAGATATTTCGTCTAATTGTGTTTAAGCCAACTCTAGGGAACTAGAGTGAGAGTTCTACAACTATAGTTATACACACCTTTTGCTTAGTAGAATGGATTTTATAATATATCTTTTCATTTTCGAGTTTCCCTATTTGAATCATATAATTTGAGGTATTTGTAATATTTCTTGGTAATTCAAAGCCTTGGAAATGTGGAAGGAAAACTTAAAGGAGCTTACGACACAATTTAGGACAATGAACAAGTCCTACAAGTGCAAATGAAGCCTAGAAACTCCATATGCGGAGGCTATCACTCATTCTCATAGTTGACTAACTTGAAGTATATTCAACTAATCATGAGGAGAAGGATGAAGTAATACTTTGAAAGAACATTGTAATGAACTAGAAAAGTACATAATCAACAAAGTTGGGTAAATTTATGAAAAATTATCCACATCAAACTTAAGTTGATAACTTTGTTGAATCCTTGGTTTCGATGATAAGAAAGTCATATTTTCTTGGGCATGGACTAACATTGTAGGGAGAATATTGTTCACGTGGATATCCTTTACAAATGCATTCATCAAGCTTTAAAAGGAGAACTCATTATTGGAAAAAAGTTGTAATTTGTTGTTTGCAAGAGTTGTAGTTTTCTTTTATTTATAAAATGCAAAAAGAACCTCATTAGCATTAACCTTAGTAAACTCTTAGGTTCTTCCATTGTAAAGTTTATATTCACTTAAGTTTCTTTTATCTCAAATTGCTTAAAGTTTACTTTTTCGACCTTTTTGTACCTAGTTTTTTAATTCTGATTGACCAAAACTTTCTCTCATCGATTATTTTATGAAGATTTCACAAGTTTGTGACTCTATTTGCCTTCTTATTGATTAATACTTTTTCTCTAATTGATTAAGGCTCTTTCTGATCGACCAAATATTCTTTTTGATCGATCACTTTGCAAGGTTTTCTAAGGCTTTCATCCTTAACTTTGTTTTGATTGATCAATCAGATTATTATAATAGACCAAAATCTTTTGTGATCGATCAACCCTTGCTTCTAATATATTAATATAATTAAGTTAGAAAGTTTTAGTTTGGGAATCTGATTGATCAACATCTATATCTAATTGATTAGTTTGCCAATGTAATTGACAAATATTTGATTTTTCTACCTATTGAACCTCTTCTTTAAATGATTTTTGAATGTTGGAAGACTCTTGAATCTATAAAAAGACCGTTTTTCCTTCATCCTTACACAATAATTTTCCAAGTGGTCTTATTGATAATGCACATTCTTGTAGACATCTTCAACTCTTGTGTTCAATTGCTTTGTATTCTTGGCCATGCATTGATTAGCTCCTACTCTCTACCTCCTTATTCTCTTTTGGAGCACATTGACAATGATTTGATTATTTTATTTCAATCCTACAACTATTATTCCTACTTTCATTGAGGTTCTATAGGATTTTTTTTGCATTCAGTTCTTTTCATTGCATTACATTGTACTTGGTGCTTGGCCTCTCAAGTTTCCATTCTCCATCTCAAAAAAAGGAGATAAAGTTACTTTAGTTTCAGGATCCAAAATAGGTGTATTTGTGCTGTTAAGCTACCCAAATTTAAATAGGTTGGTCACTAGAGTAATCGACAATGATCGATTGTAAAAGATTCTAAGATATGAGGCTTAAGTAGTGGTTTTTATTTGAAGAGATTTTCCATTATAAATAACTATGTGTCTTTGTGGCTTATTCTTTGTGCATTATCGTACAAATCATTTTTATTTTTGTTAAATTTCTTATATTTTTGATACTACACTATTCATCCCCTCTAATGTAGTCTGTGATTTGCAAGTTTCTATCAAGTAGTATCAAATTAGGTTGTAAGAAGACATGACACCTCAACTCACCATAGGGTACATCAATGATAGGAGGGGAAAACATCCAGCTAACCACCTTACTTCATTGGCTTGGATTACGGATATTGGAAGAAGATGATGCAAATATTCCTTAAGTCTATGAATGAAGATGGTTGTGGCATGATCCAAATGAAGTATATTTATTTGGAGACAAAGGAAGGAGAAGATCTTACCTTAGAGTAGAAAAAAAAGATGATGAGCGATGCAACAACGATAAATGCAAGACATGGAATATTGCATGTTGTCCAAGGAAGAATTCAAGTACATTTTAGCTTGCAAGACGGTGTATGGAATATGGAATACATTACAAATCACCTATGAAGGCACAAGTAAAGGATGTTGGACAAACGATTCATTTGGGAAATTGTGAAAGTGTGACAAATAAGCGTTTAAAATTGATTCAAGAAATGATTCAATGCTCGAACAAATTGATTAATCAAGAAATGAAATCACCTAATACTCAAACCGCATTGGAAAAATTATTTTTTTCCCATTCCGAGGTCTCCACTAGTATCAAAAATATATCTCTAGGGTGGCGTAACACATTACCCACGTGTTGTGCTTTCTACAATTAGTCTTGGCTAGGGGTGGGTGTTCAATCGATTTGTGTGGGTTTGTATTGCTTGGTTTGGGTTGACAAAATGGCTACCCATAACCTGACCAAATTAAATTGGGTTTAGGTTAGGTGTAACCCAAATTTTATATATGTTTGCTAACAAAGGAGGGTTCTTTTTTTTTTTTTTTGAAATGCTTTGCAACATGATAGTGACTAAATGCTTCATCCTTTTTAGCAAAAATTAAATATCATCAATAATTACAAGAAGAAAGCTCCTAAAAAGTATCAATATCATTTACAAATCAATTCACCTATACACATGGGTTCAGGTTAGGTGGGTAGGTGTGACCTACGGGTCATCCGATTCAGTAGTTCGGGTTGTTTATGTTGAGACCCTTGTTTTGATGAAAAAAAAATATTTTATTGTGGATTAATCTTTTAGGATCATGTTTGTGCAAATCAAATCAAATTATTCTCCGCATGGAACAAAGTGAAAGATTATTGTAAAAAGCCAATATAATTTTTTCTCTGAGTGTCTTGAGCCTAGAAATTATATACAATCTCAGAAATACTTTCATGCTTTTCTAAGTCATCAATTATTAGGTTAAAATATTTTTACAAGTATAATTATTAATTGATTGACTAAAATGATAGGATTGATCGATCAATATAGTATGATGATTGGCCAAATGGATTTAAAATTCAAATATGTTTTTGCATAAATAGATCGACCAATCTAAGAATTAATCAATTAATTAGTGATTGATCAAAGATAAAATTGATCAATCAATCAATAAAATTAATCGATCAAGTTGGTTTGAAAGATATTTTCTAACCTTCCTAATTTGGCTCATTTTTACCCATAGATAGGGCTAAATGACAGCCATTTCAAATTACAACTCAAAAGGCCACTTCATAAGAAAAAGTGTTTTAACTCTCTCTTTCATTTCAGAAAGGCTCTAACGATTTCGTGCCCTTTCCAAGGTTCTTCATTGAAAGTATGTCGCTCTACACTTCTAGAAAAGCTCGATTTGATATTTATATTTCTTGAGGTTCTATTTCCTGCTTGATTGGGACCTAAATTGTTGGGATTTCTAAATTGTCTTTACTTATCTTAATAGGTACAAGAGAAGTAGGTTGTAAGAGGTTGTGTCACCTTCGTTCAAGTGGTGCGAATAGTGGATTGACTAGCCATTTCCTAGTCGGGAAAATCCTAAGTTGGGAGTCTTAGGTAGTGATTTTTACTTGTAAAGGTTTCCGGTATAAATCGAGGTATACTTGTCTCTTTTATTGTGGATTGATTTTTAAATTTGATGTTATTTTCATATCATACACTATTCACCTCCCTCTATGTTTAGATCCTACAGGAAACTTCTTTGGTATCGGAGTGAGGTTACGAAAAGGACGAAGTTGCATTCATTTGTTGCAATGGCTGAAATCTACACTAAGGGTCAATTCTTGTTAAGACGACCTCTTTTCGATGAAACAAATTACGGTTATTGGAAAACTTGCATGCATATTTTCTTGGAGTCCACGGACTACGAAGTTTTGGATGTTATCGTGTCAAAATACTTGAGACGAATGAAGAAAGATGGAGTTGAGGCTATAGTGGAAGAGAAGAAGGCGACCTACAATGCCAAAGCCATGAATGCTATTTTTTGTGGGCTCTCAAAGGAGGAGTTCAATCAAGTCTCTACCTGCAAGAGTGCTTACGAGATCTGGAACACCCTCAAAGTTACTCACGAGGGAGCTTCAAAGGTAAAGGAAACTCGTATTAATTTACTTAGAGTTACGAGTTGTTTAGGATGAAGGGAGAAATGATAAAAGAGATGTACATGAAATTTACAGACATTGTAAACTTGTTAAAGAATCTGGATCAAGAGATGAAGAATGAAGCATTGGTTCGAAAGATGCTTCGATCACTAACCAGTGATTGGGAAACCAAGATGACGGCGATCGAAGAATCAAAGGACCTCACGCAACTTCAACTATCTAATTGAAAGCTTAATGGTGTATAAGGTTCAACTTGAGCACATGAAGGAACGTGAGAACAAAGGAAAGAAGGATATAGCTCTCAAAGTAAACACTGATATCAAGGAATCTGACGATGAAGGTAATGATGATATAGCTTTACTTTAATGAAAGTTTAGAAAATTCCTTAAGAACAAGAAGAACTGGAGAAAGAAGGAGGAAACTAGAGAAGAAGCTATCATCTGCTACAGTTGCAAGAAGAAGGACCATATCAAGAAGGATTATCGCTTGCTTCAAAAGGAAGTTGAAAAGAGAAAGTCCAAGAAGCCACCCAGAAGAGAAGGGAAGAAAAAACTCTATAAGTCACATGGTACGATTCAGACTCAAGCTCCGAAGAAAAAGTAGAGGACACCTCAAGTGAAGAAGTACTATTAGGGCTCATGGCTCTTGAGGATGAGGTATCTTCTTTCTCTTTTGATGAACTTTTAGAAGCTTTCTTCGAGTTGCATGATATAGCTAAGGCACTAAAAACTAAAAATAAAAGCTTACAAAAGTTCTAGAAGTTTCAACCACTAACACGCACAAAGTAGAAAAGGAAAATGAAGAGTTGCTTGGAGAGATTACCTCACTAAAAGAACATAAACTCAAAATTGACATAGGAAAATTAAAAGGAAAATTAGTTTCTCTTGTAAATGACTTAGCCAAATTCACCAAAGGAAAAGCTAACCTAGAGAAACTACTAAACATTCACACCAAGAGCGCCACGAAATTTGGGTTATGATACCTTCTAAAAAATGGTCATAAAGCAACTAGCTCTAAGTCACCATGTAACACACAAAGATTTACTAGGAAAAAGATTGAGGAGGTATATACACTTGAGGAGGTATAAAACACATTGACAAGATTGGACCTAAGAAGAAAAAGTGGGTACCAAAAGACACATTGAAATCTTGTTTTGTAGGGTATATTCTGGAAGACAAAATAGAGTATAAAGATTGGTTGTATCAAGTCCACAATGGTCACCTTGAGTCTGTTAAGGCCTTATTAGATCACAATGGATGGGTGCCTAGTGCATGACCATAAGGATTTGAAAATTTTGCAGATATTTTGAAAAACCAATTAAATCTATTTGCATTCCATGATTTTAGGAACTCTAAAAATCTATTGAATTTAATTCTACTCATAGCCTTAACAATTGTTGGTGAGGGTTGGTAAGGGAAGTTAAATAGGTGGACTTGCTTGGCACTCAAGCAGTTGGGTGGAGGGGCATCATAGGTAATTTTTCCCCAACCTATATAATGGGTAAATGGCTTGCAAGAGAAGTCATCTACCCTCCAATTTGGTTCAACGAGAGAGTGAGAGACCACCACCTCCACTGTCCTCTCTCCTTCCCCTGATCCTCAGCTTGCTAACCCTCCTCCTTCCTCTCTTAAGCTACCACAACTGTTGCTGTTGCGTCCACCACTGTTGTTGCCGTCACTGTTGCAACTGCTGCTGCTGTGGGCATGGGAAAAGGGAAGAGAAGGAGAGGAGAGTGAAGGTGCACCCTCCTCCAAGAACCCTAGGTGTGGCTGCTTCTTAAGGAGTCAGGTAGGGACATTTTCTTCCTCTTTGAATGCTTCCACTCAAGCTCAACAACTACTTGGTGTGTAGAGCTTGTTGCATGTCTAGTGAGCATGAATGTAAGGGATTGAAGGCATGCTAGGGTTTTAGTTTTTTTTTATCATATTCCTTGTTGGGTTTTATTTAGTATAGAGTGCTCTTAATATACTTAGTTATGCCAGGAAAATGGATCCAATTTAATGGAGTAAAGGAGGGTATGTTTGGGTGGTGATGTAGGCTGATTTCATTTAGCAGCGGGGGATTGAAACCAACCAGTATCGGTACTGGCTGGCTAGTAGTACCCCAATTCATGCATAGAGGAGCCATTTGGAAGGGCCCAATACCAGTATTGGTGATGAGTACCGGTATTGGTGCCTTTTGGTGACCCCAAGCACTGGTACTAATCACCAGTACTAGTACTTGCATGAGTTTTGGGGCCTTGGAAAATAGGTGCCTAGTACCAGTATCCATGATTAGTGCCGATATTGGTGCCCTTAGTTTTCCCTAAATAAGGTCTATTTTCTACCCTCATTTGGTGTTGAAAGGAAGAAATGTAAGCCTTCATATGGGGTGTTAATTGAAAAAGAGTTTTAATCCATGTAATACCTAGGAAATCACTGCATGGAGTAAGTGATTTATAAACCCTAGAAGATGTGAATAAAAGCTTAAATAAATTGGCTAAGTATAAAGTGAATCTGAAACATATGAACTTGTCCACTCTTGTGGAATCTAAATAAAGGACAACTTGGATCCTAAGGTCTACAGGTAGACCCTAGGTGATCCACTAGGACCTTAGGACCTCATTCCAGACACAGAATGAAATGGAATTAAATGGTAGCAGGTTCACTAGGTGAGTTCGTAAGGCCACACCCTTTGACTCGGTGAATCATAGGTTCACTACTTGGGTTGGGGACCTGAGATGCTACAGTGGCTAGAGGTTACCAGAAATCTACCTCGAAACTTGAAGGGTTTCTGGGTACAATGGTAGCCACGAGCTGTCATTGAAATGAGGTACTTGGATGTACCCAAATTCGACTTAGTGTGGACGTACTTGGAGCAAGAGGCTTACCAGGTGCCTGTGTGTGCAGAAGTCATCAGGGTACCATGATGGGTTGATTGAGATCTCATTCAGTGGTGGACTAAGAGTACACTCGGAGATTTTGCTTTTAGTAGGAGCATTGGTGTGACTTGACAATTCTGGCCAACTCTACAATTATGATATGGAATGATCGATGATTGGACCTTACTGGACATGATTTGAGTTTGCTCTTCGTTGTTGTGTGGCATAGGCTTGAGTAGCTCCCAAAAGGCCTGACTCTTTTGATTGCAGTCAGCAACGTTCGTAATACGTCGAGAATGGGTACATGTTTTGCGAGGGTCACCAGACTCGATAGCTTCTCCCCTGATAAAGAGAGGCTATTAGGATGGGGCCTAAGGGGAGGCTATGTCTCAGTCTCCTCTAGTAGAGAGGAATGATTCACAGTATTTGACTCTTAAGGTGAGTGAAAGAACTTATCAAATGATAATAAAACATGGGATTAAACAAGGGCAAATGGTGAATTAGATAGTAGATAGCCTGTAGTGCAGAAACCTATACACTACCCCTTTCTTATATCATCTTTACACATGGTTTTTTCCCTACTGAGTTGCTTGTCTCACCCTTATAATTGTGACCTATTTCAACTTCCGATGCTGTGGGCCAACAAATTCCTCCTCTCCCACGAATAGTGCCAGCGCTTAGTGGTGGTAGATTAGTTTTTCGTGCAGACACTCATCCCCTAGAGAGGGAAACAGTGGAAATACAACACTCGGGGAGGTGGGCGTACCCACCTACTAAGTCTCTAGAGGTCCTCGTCACCACATTTGTAGCCACTGCTTGTCAGCTGGAGTAGGCAATCTGTTGTGCAAGTTTTAGGTTTGTTAAGATTGGAGAAAATGAACTCACTTATTCAACCAATGAGCCCTTGCCTTTCTTTTATAGAAGTGTTGGGCAAATCACAATGAGACACTTGACTAATTAAGAAATAATATAACCCTAAAACAATACCTAATAACCCTTTAATAACTCTAACACTCCCCCCTAAGTTGAAGCGTGCAACGACCAACTTGAAGGAGTTACAAAAATGAGGGGTTACCCCCTAATCCAAGCAGTCGGAGTGACAATGGTAGATGAGAACTAGAGATCAACTATAGATGATGAAATAACTAGCATATGCATCTGCAACTACTAGCCATGTTTCTACTTGTATGTCCCACGTAAGGTGCTAGGTACGTGAGAAATCACGACTATAACTTGGGTGCTACTGCTCCCATGTCCAAGAATTCTGAAGATGACGAGGCTTGGACTTCTTGAGTGTGCATAAGGTCACATGGGTGCCATTACTCTTACACCCCGTGAGCCAATATATCGAGCTTGGCTTCTCCGGGCATGCATAAGGTCACCTCGCTGCCATTGCTCCTACGCCCTAAGAGCCACCTAAAATGCCTTAGGTGCGTAAGAGTGCATCCCATTTACGTGATGATGTGGATCTTTGTCTTTAATTCTTCAAGTTGTGTCGGGATGCAAATGCTAGTCCAACGGGCTCTTTTAACATGAGAGGAGACTCCTCATGTAAAGAAGTGGAACTCCATGTAATATAGGCGAGAGAAAGCTCATCGCCAAGGTTGATATGCATAAGAGAAGACTCATCGTGCAAACCAACCCATCTTCAATGCAATCCTTAGATCTAGTGACCACCAAAGACTGTCCAAGGATACACACAATGATAATAGCCCCATCTGAGCCCTCGCTGGCAATGCTGGGGGCTCTAAGCGGTGCTCCGGCAATGTGGCAAAGTTCTAGTGGTGCTCTGGTGAGGAACCTGTGCTAGGTTTTGTCCAAAAACCAAGGTGGCTTCCCTAAGGTTCCAATGAGACCAATGATCCCCCTTCGATTGGAAAGAGAGGGCTCAAAACAGGGATTCGAGCCCCTTGTTGTTCGACGCAAAATCCTGAAAAGAGATTTTTATGTATCATTGTAGTTGTAAAACACGTCGAATCAAATAAATTTATAGATTAGAATTTGGTAAGTCTTGAGTTGTTCGCAGGGAGGCAAATCGGGAATTCTTAAAACCTTTCAATTGTTCTACTGTAATAAAAACACATAAAGAGAGGTAATATTTCCATTGAATAATGCTCTTTATTGCTAATCATGAAAAGTTTAACACATGAACTCTAGAGGAAAGCTTGCAAATAGCATAAAAACATAGTAATGAAAGAAAGAAAGAGGAAGAGAGAAAGAAAGAGAGATCGCGGAGTCGCTTGCAGGATGCTTGTATGAAACTCAGTAGAACTTCAGATCTGGGGTGCTGGGAAGAAGACCAGAGAGAGAGCTCGAAGAGAGCGGGCATGGACTCTGGTGGCTATTTTTCTATCTTTAGGTATCTCCGTTATCTTGCAAAGGGTAGAGGTTAGGTTCTTTTATGGAAAAGTAGATGGCTTCCTATTGGTCAATCTAAGGTGCCTAGGATCACTAATTTGGATGGCTTAGATTCCATCAAAAGTGATGCCTAGAATTGGTTAAATAAGGATTATAGGATCTAAGTTGTAGGGTTAGGATAAGATGAGGGTTTTCTAAAAATAGGCAACCTAGCTATGTGTGAGAGGATAGAATAGGTTGGGATTAAAACCTAAGAGATAAGTTCTTAGGAGTAGGATAGAGTTCGTGTGGTATTTTGGGCTGTTTTAAGAGGATAGGGCTGAGTTTGGAGGTTTTTGTGCACTAGAGAAGGGTTCTGGACGTTCAGGACACTATCTGGATGTCTTATATTGCAAAATCAGATGTCCAAAGGGTGTTTTGGACGTCTAGTTTAAAGCTATGGGTTACGGGTGCATTTGGGAAGGATTTTGATGTTGGTTTTGCCAAATTAGACGTCTAAAGTGGTGTCTGGACATCCAATTTGAGTTCTTGTCCAAGTCTAAGTGTGCAATTGGATTGGGGAAGCTTCTAAATAGGTTAAGGGAATCCTAATTAGGTTCTAGGTTAGGAATTGGATCTAGAATAGGTTGGCTATGTTCTGGGATAAGGATATCCTAGGGTTCTAAGGGTAGGATTAGGTTATCCCAGTCCCTCTCTCTCTTCTTCTTTAAGTCTTCATTTCATCTTCAATCATGTCTTGCCCTTCAACCAGCTCCTAGCTCTGTAGCTTTATTTTCCATCCCCCTCATGATTCTATGTTATTCTCTACATCTTGTACTTACATAATTCACAAAAGTCTAAAATTAGATAATTAGGAATAAAATAAACACTAAGCCTAAATATGCATGCATGCTTTAAATGCAGTGTTTATAACCTTAATGCATGATTTTGTTGGTGCAAGAGCACCACGATAGTTGATTTTGATAATAAAAAAACACTTGGTATTTAACATTTTCATTGAGTTTAAGCTTCAGGAATAATGTAAATGAATTCAAGTGTGAAGAAACTCAAGCTCGCGTCCATGGAGGATTGGAGGAGCTTGATGGAGGAGAAGAAGATGGAAGCATCGCTTGGAGCAAGAGCTTGAAGACTAGAAGAATAGGACCTAGATTTATTTCATATTGTTATATCGTGTATTTTGTTCTCTTTATTTGTTTTTCTCTTTTATTTCCTTAGAATTATTGTTAAAGAACCCCAAAGTAACATACCTTACTCCTAGGAACACTTATATATCACTAGGACACTTAGGCAAACCCTAGAGTAAAATAAGAAAATCAATATAGAAATTAGACAGCCTTATCAGACATCTGATATTGACCTCAAACGTCTAATTATGGACTTTAAGATGTCTGATAGTTTGTACAGATGTCTAAATACTTAAGCTGGATTTAGTGTTCTCTGACCATTACTTTTAGATGACCAGTCCATAGTCTAGACATCTTACAAGAAGTCTGATGACCTTGCCAGACGTCCAATTAAAGGACTGTTGGCCTGTTAGAGAATATCTTCGAGGATTGACCTATGATTGTATCAATAATATTAATCAGATGTCTGTAGAGACTCCCAGACGTCTGAAAAATAGACGTTAGCCTAAATCTGACCAAAATCTACTTTTGTCAGATGATTATAGCTGTTAGCTTTTTAGAAAATCTATTCCCGCGGAGAATTATCTTTCTAGACGTCCAAACACTTTGACAGATGTCCAATTTGTCGTCTGACCATTAAAATTTAGAACCCTGTTTGAATCTGGTCAAAATAGGAACGAGCCCGCTTATTAGCAGACATCTTATAATGGCATATCAGAGATCCACCTAGATCCTTGTTTCGATCTAATAAGATCAGGGACTTTGACTCTTAAGAGCAGATGTCCAAAATATTCATCAGACGTTTGACTCAAATATTAAACGTCTGATAACTTTGTCAAAGTTATAATAACCCTGATTTCATGGGGATTTTGGCTTGATCTTTTGAGATATGTTCCCAACGTCTACCAAGGCTTCCTAAACCTTCTAAAACCTTCTTAGGACCTCTGTAAATAGGAGAGGACCCTTCCTAAACTAAAGACACCTTGATAGAATACTTTCCACTTACATTTATGTCCAAGGAAAGAAAAGATCAACTAGAAGAAAAGTCATCTTTCTCTCCAAGCCTCTAGCATACATCCAAGAGCACCGTTACGTTGCGCACTTCACGCCCACATACTTCCGATTAAGGGGAGAACCCTGGCCTATAGTAGCATAGTTTAAATTACTCTTTGTGGCTCTATAGGTTTATTTATTTTTCTATTTGTTTTTGTTGTGTATTCGCTTTGCAAATTCCCGTCTCCCTCGTGAGACAAAATACTCCTCGTGAAGAGGAGGGGTTTGAGATACACTACCCTCGGTTCAAAATAGTGTGGTTGTAAGAGGTTAAATTTCCCTCGGTCAAGTAGTTTGTTAGTGGATTTGATCTACTAGGTAGATCGGGAAATCCTAAATCAAGAGGTTTAGGTGGTGGTTTTTACCTGGGTTTGGGTTTTCACCTAAAAATCCTTTGTGTGCTTGTGTGATTACATTTTGTGAGATTGTTCATTTATATTTTCGCATTATTTTGTATCATACAAATCTCACCCCTTTTGTTAGAACTTACAGATTTTACTAAGGAATTATTCTAGGTTAAGCCAATTACGGTCATTAATTAGGCTGTTATCACCTGATGGGAGCACCATCATGAGCCATAACTAGCTCAATTTAGTCATTATTAAGGAATAAATGCTCCTACATAACTGGCAGAGAGCCATAGTTCATTGCATAATCATTCTGAGAGAAAGGAAAGAAAACATGATTAAAACTATAATTTTACCATCATATCTTGAATGCATAATAACCGGGGTTTTCCCATGGGATAATTAAGGGACAAATGGTTTTAAATATCCAACAAGTGGGTTAATACAGACAGAAAAGGGTTTTCGTGTATTTTGAGAATTAAATGACTTCTGAAGTCCTAAAAACAGATCTGTTTAATTAAATGAGATTCTGGTCAGGATAAAATTCACCTAAACTTTCTAAAAGTTATAGAAAAATATTCTTTAGGGTTTGGTACATTCAATTTGACCATTAGAACCCATCTTGACCCAAAATAGAGTCTCAGACTGACATTTGCCCTAATTTAGTTTTTTGCATAAATTACCCATAAAAAATAGGTCAAAACCTAAATTCAACTTCACTATTGGATTCCTTAGGTCTAAATTTGGTTTGTACCAAAATTTGGGCCCAATCTGAGATTTTCTTGACCTAGTTTGCATTTGGTTCTGTCTAATTCTTTTATATCACACATTTACCTTTAACTTTCAAAATCCTTACAAAATGGCCCCTATCTTTATCATCATTTTCTTCAAATAGATCCCTACCGCCACGAATCCTATTCCTACAAACTCCGGCGACCTAAATTTGGCAAGTTCTCCTTGATTCCTTGACGAGTCCCTCTTAGATTTGAAAGGGAAGTTTGTCAAGGAATTCCCTTCCTTTTGAGCCAAATCCCACGCCCTAAAACCTTCCCAATCTCTCATGCGAACGCATGAGAGATTATGGTATCCTAGAGAATTCCTACTCTGGAAGGCTTTCCAAGCTTGGGAAGCTTGCTTCCCAAGCTCAAGACTCCCTCCAGAGGCCTATAAAAGGATCCTCAGATCAGACCAAACTTCTCAAGCTCGATTTTGTCCAGAAACTCCCCATAATCCTCCTCCCTCTTCCGACCGAAAGGCTCCTTGTGCTCCGGCGACCTCTTCCTTCCTCATTCCTCATCCGTTCGCAATACTAGCAACGGATTTGCCTCCCTCATCCTCCTCCGCATCGTGCCATACCAGTGGACGCTTTTATCTCCATTGTTGCCGTTCTTCCCCCACCAGAGTCACCTTCATCTTCGACGCCAGCCATACCGCAACTGGCGTCACCTCTACCCCTCTTCATTCGCCAATCACCTAGATAAGTTCCCTAACTCCTCTACTTCATTTACACACCAACCGCACTTCATTTCAACCATCGTATCACACTGACTACCTTCACCTTCCTCCGCTTCGACCAAGCCTCCGGCGAGGTCCTCCACCCACTTCACTATCCCTAATACCTTGCCAACATCGCCAAAACCTTCGCCATGGCCCCTAGAGTAAAAACCCTAACCTTTCCAGGCCTACTACGCACTCCACCTCCTCATCGGACAACCGACCTCCAGACCTTCATTTCTACCTTCTTCAGCCACCTACAACCACCTTCGCAGCTCGCCACCGCCACCCACACCCTTGCTGCATCCCTGCGAAGTTCCTGAACCTATTTAACAAGGCCGAGAGGCTGTGTTCTTCATTTCAAGTAGCAGGTCATTGCCACCATTGATGAAGCTTCGAGCGAAGCTTGAAGCCTTGCTCCAACATTTGCAGACCCTAGGTGAAGTCCCAGGCGCAGCGGAGTGTCTCCAGGATCACGACCCAAGGGCTAATTTGGCTCTTTGGCTGGGCCTTTGATCGTAATCACAAGAAGCAGTAGTTGCAGCTGCACACGAAGGAAGGGAGGTGGGATAATCCCACCTCGGAAACTAATGAGACCCCGCGCCCACATAAATTGAAAAAGTCGCATACCTTCTCGCCTCAAGTCATAGGGGGTGAGGTCCCCGCACCCTTCACAGCCTCGCCCGGACACCTTACATGCGATTCTGGCCGACCTGATAACCCACCTAACCTAAGCACTCTTGCTCACCACCCATGTTGGTGAGCCTGGTCCCGGGTGCGCTCTACCCGAATGCCCGATAACCCGAGGCCCTAAGAGGGCGGATCCCAAAGAGAGAAGGAGAGGAAAGCGCACGGGGGAAAGGGAGTTTTGCTCTCAAGATCAACAACAGACATTTAGCCATTTAAAGAACCTCCCCCTTACATGTGAAAAGGAAGGAGAGGAAGCCTGAGCAGTAGAGGAAGAAGAGAGAAGGCACAACCACAAGAAGAAGAAGAAAAGAAAGAGTAGCTGTATAAGAGAAGGGGCACAGAAAAGAAGAGAAGAGGAAGGGTGTCCTCCAGGTACTGTAGCAGTGAGTGATTTAAGCCGTCTAACCAAGCTAAACTGGCGTTTGAGCATCATTTGAAGTGCAATGTGTACTTATATTACGTGGCATTTAATTGCTTAGTGCTATTGAGTTATTTGATATAAATTGTGAGGGGTAATTGGTGGTTCAAATCACCATTTTACCCCATTCTTTTTGCATTATCTGACATTCACTTTCATTCATATTTGCTTGGAATTCTATTGATTATATATTTGTGTTGAATTGCAATCTTAAGAAGTATTTTTGCCAATTGCTCCCTGTGTTTGACCTCAAACTTCATTTCTAATATTCGAGTTACAAATCTTATATGTTTTTCGCACTATTTCGAACTATACTGCAATGATTGATTTTAAAACTCGATTCAGAGCAATTAACATCACCTGTCACCGACGACGCTGAACACGCATCAGCTTGTCGGCAACGATCGCGTTGGTTGATGGTCACCAAAGGGGGTGTGATTGGTCGATGATGAGTCAGCACCATACCTCCCCAAGGCCGATTATGATCAAAGCAGCAGTTGATGCAGTGGTCTTGTTCTTCAATCGGTAGTAGTGGCTCTCCAATGTTGACAGCAGTGGCTCTCCAACATTGAGAGGAAGAATAAAGATAAGAGAAGAGAAAAAGGAGGATTAGAGAGGGGAGATGTTGTGTAGAGGAGGGGGCTCTTTGGAGGCTTACCAGAGACTGGCGACGCTGTTAAAGACCCCCTCCCCTCTCTAAGTTTTTTTTTTCAACCCTAAGCCATAGAGATCAGTGGCTTTGGTACCATGTTAATATTAGAGAAAACGAACTCTCTTATTCAACTAATGAGCCCGTGCCTCTCTTTTATAGAGGAAGTGTTGGGTAAATTACAACGGGACACTTGACTGATTAAGAAATAATACAACCCTAAAGAAAACCTAATAACCCAGTTATTTAATAACACTTGCAAGGCCCAAGAAGTCTTGGGTAGGCTACTAAGTGGATAGTCTTTAGTACTTTTTGGTTACGAATAGACCACATTTTGTTCCGTTCTTTTGGGCAGGTTAGTCTATTGATGTAAAAGAACTTGAAAATATGGACACTTGTAAATTTTGTGGTTGGCCTAACAACTCTTTTTGGTGTACATAGCACTTATATATATATATACATATATATAAATATATGCGAATTGAGAACTCTTGTAGATGTATGACTGTAAATATCAGGTAGTGGATGTTATAGTAATGATGGTGATGTGGTGATGTTTGATGCTAGTTTTTCTATGAGTTTTCTGTGTTTTACTGCTTGTGATGGTGGGATGTACCTACTTTCTTCTGGTTTTGTTGTTTTACTTCGTTTGTGGTGATCGTGGGGTGTACGCACCTTGTTACCTTTCTTGTGGTATGCATGCACAGGTAAAAGTTCCAAGTAGAGGTTTTAGGAATATATTGATTAAACGAGGGAAACTTTGCTAAATTTTCAATAGATTTTAACTCTGAAATAATAACAATTATGTTCCTTGAATGTACCTAATAATCTAAACTATACTTTATCCCTAACGGCCTGATAACTGGAACTGAAGTTTTGCTTGCACACCTGATAGCCCACTCTTGACTTGTCGGGGGGATTAATGGTCCATGACAATGACCTTTTCTGGCTAAATATATTCAAAATGTCACATGACGCGAGAAGGACTCTTCCTCAAGCTTGATTGCAAGGAAGGTGGTACAGTCACCTTTGGCAACATCCACAAGGGCTATATTATTGGTATTGGCCAAATTGGTAATTCTCAAAACTCATTTGATAATGTTCATTTAGTTAAAGGACTTAAGCATAACTTATTAAGTGTTAGTTAGATTTATGACAAGGGGTTCAAGGAAAGGTTTACTTTTGACGGTTTTAAAGATATCTACATTGTTGGCTTTGACAAATGCAACACCTTTGATTGCTTGGTTGCATTAGATGATGAGCTAACATTATGGCATAGAAGACTGGGACATGTTCATATGAAACATATAAATAAGCTTGTGAAACATGACTTAGTCAAGGGATTACTTAAAATAGGCTTTAAAAAGATGAATATTTGTGAATCTTGTGAATTAGAAGAACTGCATAAAGCTTCATTTAAGGCTAAAAACGTAGCCAGTACTTCAAGACCTCTGAAGTCACTCCACCTAGACCTATTTCGACCAACCAAATTCGAGAGCTTAAGCGGGTATCCCTACTACCTTGCCATTATCGACGACGTTTCTCAATTTACTTGGGTACTTTTTCTTAGGACTAAAGATTTAACCTTTGTGGAGTTTAACAGACTTGCCAAGAGGATTCGAACTAAGAAAGGATATGTGATATCTAAAATTAGAAGTGATCATGGAGGAGAATTTGAAAATCAATTCTTTACTGATTACCATACCAAGTTTGGGATTGAGTAGGAATTTGCCTTTCCCAGAGTTGCTCCTCAGAATGGTGTGGTTGAAAGAGAATAGGACTTTGCAAGAGTGTGCCCACATAATGTTATGCGAGTCAAAGCTCCTCGGTATTTTTGGGTTGAGAAAGTAAACATGGCTTGCTATAAACAAAATCGAGCCTTAGTTAGACCTATCTTGAATAAGACACCATTTGAGTTATACTTTGATCGATCTCCTAGAGTATTTTTATGTAAATGTTTTATGCTCAATACAAAAGAAAATCTAGACAAATTTGATGGTCGAAGTGATGAGGGGATTTTTCTAGGATACTCATCAAGAAGTAAAGTTTATAGGGTTTTTAACAAGAAACTTCTATTGTTGAGGAAACCCTGATAAATACCAGTTTGTCATCATTATTAACTTATAAATCACATCTAGTTCTTCAGTTTTCCAATGTACAGTATGGTATTGGGTTGCATTTAGGCATTCTATAGTTTAAGCATGCATTACATTATTTTCCCATTTCTTTTTGCTTTTCTTTGCTTCCTGTCATTGTCAAGGATGATCATACAGTAGAAATCATCCAAACCCTAGCAATGTAGAAGATAGAGCCCATTCCAGCTGGATTTTAGCTCATTCTAGCTCAACATAGCTCTACTCAACTCATGGAAGCTCCAGTCAACTTAGCTTATGATGGACAAGATGTCAACAATCATAAGATAGCACTATTAGCGCCAAAAATATGATCATCGACTTTCGATTTGCAATAAAAATGGTGTTTAAATGCCCTTATTGTAGCATAGATGTCACAAATGTAAACTGATGTTACGTCAATTTTATTTATTTATAATTTTTACTAATTTATTTTGAGGTCATTCACTGGGAGGCAGTTATTGATATACATAACTCTTTAAGTCTAAAAATGTTCTTTTATTCCAAAAATGTTAACTTTATTTACAAAATGAATGAATCAATTAAATAATGAATGAATGGGTTAATTATTTACAAAACAATCAATTAATACGCATCACAATTCCTGAAAACACATGTACACAGACAAGCATAAAAAATTATACATAATTACTCTATGTTAGTTATATACAACTACTATAAGTAATATCTAAGTCTATGTACAAAAATATCTAATAATATTTACTATACTAAATCATATTATCATACTAATATCTATAGTAACATATATTACATATACAGTAACATAAATAAGCGTCTCTATAACCTTAATAAAATATGTACATAACATAAGACAAAATAGTTTTCTATACTGACATATATAGCTATGTACAGTGACAGATCTAACTGTCACTAAAACTCATGGTTATTTATATACATATATAAGAGAGCTCAAACATCCTATACAAGTATACTTATATTGCACATATACATGCTATATATATATATATATATATATATATATATATATATATGCATTCATATACTTATTTATTTACATACTTATAATTATTTATTTACATTATTTATATACATATATTTATTATACTGTATACTTATATATTATATATATACACATATATATACACACGCACACAACACACACACACAAGCAAACACATTGAGCTCCAACACTAAGCCGTTTTCCTCTTGCACACTTAGTCATTTTAGGGCCTCAATACTTTCAGACGGGTTCAACTACCAAAAATTTGGTTTTAAGTAGGCGAGCCGGCTCATTTTCGTGGATACATAGCACCTCGAAAGGTGGGACCAGACCACTACTAGTGAGCTTGTCGTAGTATTTAATTAGTGTATCTATATTCGATTTCAAGCTCGTTATTGGGCCAATGCAAACCCAGCTACAGTGCATAGCCCTCGGCCCAAGCACTATTCCAATAATTCATCAGTATCGTATGCTTGGATTAGAGAAAGGAGAGGATATGGGTATGGGTGCCCTACGCTATGACGACTAAGCGACTTAAGGCACAAATGCTTGTTATACTGCTACGGAGCCTCCTCGCCACACTATGTGGCACTATTTAGCGCCCTATTTGGCACTATAGCTGCGTGCAATTGCACATGAAAATCAAGGTTTTGGCCCTCGATTTTAGGGCCCAATTCAAGTTTGATTTTAAAATAAATTATATTATTGCAAAGCCCTTATATTGGGCTACCTAATTGTATAAGTAATTTACATAAATAAGTTATTTAATTATATAATAGAATTAGCTAAAGTTTACAGTTTATACATGTTAAATTAGAGTTTAATTTGTTAATTAACATCTAAATTAGTAACTTAATTACAAAATTGACCTTATACAGAGTTAATATACACAATAAATTATTTATTACATATTTTTATTATATTTTAGGAACTTTATTTTAATTTATATATAATTAAATACATGTTTTAGATAGTTTTACATATAAATAATCTATAAATACTATAATACAACATAAATAGAGCATAAATACGTTCAAAATATTTAAAATATCATTATACAAGTATACATTATAACTTACTTCAGTATTAGATTAAATTACTAATTTATTTTATTTTAAGTTAATAAAGTACCTAATTAACCTAATAACTTAATTACCTACTATAAATACTTAATTGAGTTAAATTACAGGTACTGTATAGTACATAATACATATATAAATACCTATGTACAGTATTAGATATAAATATGTACATATAGATAGGTTTATATAATTACTTAGTTTAGTATACATTTAAGTTATAAAAATTAATAGATAATAATACAATAGGATTATATATACAATAAATTATTCTAAATACTTAATTTAATATGTAGAATACATATATAAGTTATTTATTGCATTATACACATATTATATGTTATATACACATATCTTAGATTTAAATTATATATACAAGTATATACATAATATATAAGGTATTTTTGGGCGTTTTTCGGGTTTTTTTGATTTTTAGGATTTTTATAGGTTTAAGGGAGTTAGGGGATGAGAGAGAAAGAGTGAGATGAGAGAGATAGAATTATTTTTGGTGCTTTTCAAGTTTATGTCTTTTATTAAGTTTCAAGGAATATTGAATCGTCGGCTGGTATGTTCTTCCATGCCAAGGTTTCAGATTACCTTAAAACTTGGCATACACCTAAAAATATTCTTAATCTTGCTCAAGACACCTTTATTTTAATTATTTTGAAATTTTTTTAATGATTTTTATTTATAAACAAAGTTCACACATTCTAGGCCTTAAAAGAGCTTTCAAAGTGGAACCTAAAGCTCTAAAATGGATTTGAGTGGTTAAAAATGTAGACAAACAGATCAAACATATTCAGTACATACTAAGAAAGATGTTGAGACATTTAAACTTTATTTCCATCTTGATTTGCATTAAATTCACATGTTGGACAATTAGTTAAATTCAATAAGCTGATAATAAAATTCAAAACTAAGTTACAAGCAATCCTAATTGAATTTCAATCAATTAAAGGTACATGAATGCTTGTCTATGCAATTCTACGGTTGTACACAAGTCAGCTCACTTTACACACTCAAAATCCCAATTTCATATCCCAATTCCATATCCCAGTTCAAATCCTTATCCAGCCAAAACAGTGGCTGATGACAGTTAAAAGAAGCTGCTACTGCTGCTACTACTATCTCAGCTACTGCCCAACCATGAAACAAGTAGCTACTACAGTGGATGTCTTAAACACAGAAATTTCAGCCACTGCTGCGATCTTAGCAGCTCCCTAGCTATGCATGTAGTTGCTGGAAGTGCTACAGCAGCATGATCAAACCAAATTAATGCTCCAATTTGACTCAATGTTGGACTATCACATTCAAATCAATCCTTTTAATTTATCCATCTTAAAATTCAGATCTAACTCAATTCATGCGTTGAAATCATAAACATTGTTACACTTTTAAAATATGAAAGATCAGACTCTTAGGAATCTCAAGATGAAGATGCAACTTCGCAGCATTAGATTACCCATTCTAAAGATAGAGAGAAATCCTTTAAACTCTGAAAACTCATTCATAAATCCAACTCAATGATAGAATCAGATTCAAAATAGTGCTAGAGCCTCAAATCAAAGTTATGATTCTCATTGGCTCTAACATCTCATTCAAAAGCCAAAATTTCCAGAAGTCAGTAACTGATGCTCAAATCGGGTATAGCTCATCTGAGGAAGAAAATTATATCAAATCAGCTTAGATTCATTGCAAATAATCCAATTGCATGAAGATACTTCAATTTGCTTGATTAAAACCATTTAAAGCCAAACTGATTCAAAATCTTGCGATTGTGCATGAAATCCAAATTCGAGTTAATCAAGCAAACTAGTTCAATTCAAAATCAAATCAGGGGTCCTTGTGAACATCTGAAGTGGATGAGAGGACCCCTAGATGGATTTGAGTGTGAGTTGGATCTAGAAGTGTTACGACCTGGTTCCCGAATCCCTACAGGACACGAGACCGGACTGACTCGACTGATCCCAAGACCCAGTCGTCCAACGAGAAAGTAACCAAAAAGCGGGAAAGTAAACCACATTCACTATTCTAAGCAACTAACAGTAACAAAAGTATTGCAGTAAATAAGTAAAACTACTACAGTACACACCACCACAACAATATAAAGTAAACGGGTACAGGAATATAAAGTACAAAATGTCAGAGTACAGAGGTGCAAGAACTATTCACTACAACTGAAAAAAAGGAGTACAACAGAAATCTACAACTACTGGGCTCTATTAGGCCCAGCACCCTCTGCAGCCGTAGACTCTGGCTGCTCAACACTTGGACCTGAAAAGGGGTTATGAGTACAAAACATCAGCGAACGCTGAGTAGAGTGGCAACCAACTAACTAAAGCAGTAAAGGTGGACAGGTAGCTGTTGTTTTTCAATTTCTTTCTTTCTTTAACTAATTATTCTTTCTTTCACCACTTGGTTTATTTATCAGGTCTCTTTCTTGATCTCGAATGTTCCTCATGGGAACGATCTTCATTGCAGTCTTTTTCAAAGAGTAGAAGTCGCATATGGTGCTCTCCTGGCTGGGAGAGTCCCCCGTGGTGGTTTTACACCCAGTCAACCACCCCAAGGTCACGGACAGACATAATGGTGACTACGGCACACGGGATGAACGCACGGGTAGCTACCCCGCACTAGCACGCGGTTAGTCATTTTCGTTAGCGGATGCGCCCAAAGCACAACACGGAATTAGTATAGGGCATAGCCCTCTCAGTAACAGGGGTCTAGCCCCTAAGAACCAAACAGGGGTCTCGCCCCTCCACAGTCCACGCACCCTCGCCTGACTGCCTTGATTTGCTCAGTGGACCTAACAAGTCGGTGTAGGGTGGCTAGTTGAACCCCGGGCCCCGTAGGGTTGCTAGCTTTCTCCCTACACTAGTAGCTCTCCCCGATACAGTGTACGCGAGGGCCAAGAAGTCGGTACAGAGTGGTCAATGCTAACCCCGAATCCCAACCCAAGGGCGGCTAGCTCCGCTCTGCACTAAACAGGGGGACAGTCGCTCTCCTTGGTACTCCGTACTCAAGGGCCAGCTCACTTCCCCACTCACATTCCCAGTTTCATTCC
Organism: Thalassia testudinum; assembly: GCA_037157565.1. Classification (NCBI taxonomy): domain Eukaryota; kingdom Viridiplantae; phylum Streptophyta; class Magnoliopsida; order Alismatales; family Hydrocharitaceae; genus Thalassia; species Thalassia testudinum. The sequence goes on along the minus strand of JAZHRO010000062.1, from coordinate 15,793,595 downwards.
ATTTATTTCCAGGAGCTCTACTCCTAATTCCCCGTAGGGTTCATGCTTATATTCCTCAGGCCATTCCATACCAGGTGTCATCATTTCTATTCCCATTCTCAGGTTATGCACATGCAATTTGTAATTCTATCGTTCACATTTCCATATTCAGTTTATTTACAGATAGCTTGTGTTTTCAACATTCACCTTTCCATTTTCAAATTATATACATGCAGCTCATATTATGTGGCGACAGAAAAGTTACATCCAACAATTAACTAGTATAGGTACTACATATTTCATAGGCAACTGTTATTCATTCACAGGCATTTGTTATCATTCTATCTACTTATTCAAGACGGCAATCCATTCATTCAATACAGACATTCCAGTATTTCTAATCCTAAGATTCATGCCACATCCTAGGTTCTAATTATTCATTCCACACATGCATTTAGGTTTTAATTAAATTAAGGGGAAGCCACTCTACCAGTAACCCAGGAGAAATGGGGGCTTGAACGGTAGGCTCACGTGCCTCAGCAAGCCTCGAACCCGCAACGGAAACCAGTCCTATCACAAGGATCAATCACAAGAGAATACCTAGAACATTATAGAAGTCTTCTAACAAGTAGAGGAATTCATATGGGAAACATCAGCATCTTAATTGCGGAAATCAGACCTCAAATGGACCCTAAACAGGTTAAAAATAGTATTTCTGACTCAAGTTAGATGTCTGGAACAACTTCCAGACGTCTTAAAAGTGTCTAGTGCCATACCTCAAGTCCTGTGCCACTCCTCAGACGTCCAGGAACTTCGCTGGACCATCTGGGCCTAGTTCCAAATGTCCGACACCTCTCTGGACGTCTAGAAGTGCTTCCCATCATCTGGTATGTCGCCCAAATGTCCGAAATGTGTAGGAGGGCGTGTCCCACGCCTTCCCAAATTGAACCTTACACGCAATCCACCAAATCTTCTCAGAAAGGCATGAAACAGTGCCTCGGCAGAGCGGCTTGGATGGCCGTATCCGCAAAGAAGACGTACCTTTGCAAAGTCTACTTCTCAATCGTCTTGAACCTCCTCCAGACGTCGGCTACGTCGTCTGGATGTCGATCTAGACGTCTGATTCTGGAAACAACCCAGAACTAAAACCTGCTTCGGCCCTCTCGCGCCGCGCGTGGCCGCGTCGTACCCTCTTGCTTGCTGCTCTGGCTGCAGCAGTGTCGAGGGGGACCTCCCCGACGCACTCCTCCACCTTACGCATGCACCACTCCGGCCGTGACCTCACCGGCGAGCTCCCACGCGAGCTCGCAAGCTAACTTCTCTCCCTCTCACGCTGCTCCTCCTCTCGTTCTCGCACCACGCCTGCGCTCTCACCACTCTGCTGCTCTCACTGAAGGGAAGGAGGAAGGTGGCTGGGAAGTGGGGGTGGAACGAGGGAGAGGAGGGGGCCTTATATAAGAGTGTGGGTTTAAGGTTTCATCGGGGGAGGAAGGAGAGAGAAGACGAAAAACAAGGGTCTAACCCACAATCTGCGTGCAGACACGAGCTCGTACTCAAAGTTTTTGATTTCCAGATGTCGGGAAGGTGTCCAGACGTCTAACCCACAATCTAAACGTCTTAAAAGGCTTAAACAGCATGGGTCTTAACAAGAAGTTAGTGAACTTCAGATCCAACTCAACTCTAATGGGCAAAGTGAATTGTGGATTAATAAGTGAGGAAATCAGTGAACATAGATAATGAGGTGAAGAGGGAGATTTATGAACATGTGGATGGTAGTGGATTTGTCTCTGAGGGAGATTTACCCTAATCAGCTCCTATCTAACTACTGAATCCATTAATTAGTTCACTAACTGATTATACTCCTAGAAAGCAGTAAATCTGATCTATGAAAGCAGGAAAACTAATCTATGAAAGCGGTAAATCTAACTAATAGATGAAGGTGATGTCCAAGGTCCACTGGGCGGAGGTCAATGGCGAAGAAATGGAGGAGTCCCTCAGCTGAAGAAGGAGGTGTCCAAGGGCCAATAGTCGGTGACTAGAGGCGATTGAAGGAGGGGGAGTAACCTGATCTGTCACCACAGGTGAGGAATTGAGGTGGGGAAGCTGAGGGGATGGAAGAAGGGAACCACTTGAGGGGAGGGAGTGATTCACTGTGTGCGTGAGCTTTGGAGTTGCTTATGTAGGCTTTTGAATGATTTCACTCACCGCAGTGGTGAGATTAGGCATTTAGGTCACTGACGGTGGGATTTGATTCAGAGGGGCGTGCGAAGCTCCAATCCAAACATGCACCGTTGGATAAGATCTGGGATGGGAGGTGATTCCACACGAAAAGGCGCGGGAAGAATGGCTTTGGATCAGCCCTAGGATTGAAGATGCATGCAATGGACATCGTGATCGCTCACGTTCTTGCGAGCTTCAATGCAAGCACACCCACAGGTCTTTTGGTGAAATTGCAAGGAGGCCTTCTATAAGTGAAGCAATAGAGAAATTGTAGGAAAACCCATAAGTGGCGAAGAACTGATGCAGAGTCGTCCCTGTGGTTTACAAATAACCCTTAGAGGTTTGCAATTAGGTCCCTAAAGGTTTTAAGCGTGGAAGAATGTGAATGAAGAAGGACCTATATGTGATGTCCATAAAGCGAGGTCTTAGTGATGTCCAAATGCTACCAAATTTTTATTAAAGTCCAATTGAACATTTAGGAAGTTGATTTCACTTTTGATTTGATGTTTTGAACCCAAATGTGTGTTCAATTTGCAATTGGATCATCAATTTACATTAATAAATAGAATATCTCATTTTATAACCTAATTTTCCATTTTTAACAGAAATTGGATGTTTTAGGTCATTTCTGTTATTTCCCACACTTTAAACCATTTCCTGTGTTAATTGTATAGTGTTTAACCTAGCTTCTAGCTTAACTTGGGTATTTTAGCTATAATGAGCCACACCTCATTAGCTTAGCTACTAGTCCTCGCTAGCTAAGCTAAGTCAGCTAAGAAGTCCACAACCAGCTACGGGTATCTCAACACCAACTCATGAATACTTACTGATGGTAACACCATCATGGGTCTTAACTATCCACAATTAGTCAGATTTAATTGGTAAATGCTCCTACTTGATCATCTGAGGGTCACAAATCCGCAATAATTTGATTTGAGGAGAAGACAAGAAAGTATGGTTAATTCGGCTATTTTAACAGCACATCACAAATGCAGATTAACCACAAGGTTACATAGGGGTTAATTGAAGGTCAAACAAACATAAAAGACCAAGAAGTAGGTTTATGAAACGTCGTCGGTTCCAACCGGGTTTTGGTTTGTTATAACGTTGTAGTAAAGCCGGTCATTACCAACATTTCAAATATAAATTTTTTTACTCGGAAAATGAAAGAGTTCCCGAGGTCGAACTCAGGGAGCAAGTTGTATTCTAGAGATATACATGTTTCTTTTACAAAAAGAAAGAGAGAGGGAAAGAATTTGTTGTTTTCTCTTTGTTCTGCAGAGGGGATGCTCTTCTTTCTCTCTTTCTTTAGATCTCCTTCTCTCTCTGTTCTGCAGAGGTGATGTTCTTCTTTCTTCAGAGCTTCTTGTTCTTCTTCTTCGTTCTGCAGAGGTGATGCTCCTCTTCAGATCTCTTTGTTCTTCTTCCTTGGTTTCTGCCTTGACCTCTCTTCTTCTTCTTTATGGCTGCAGAGCTTCTGCCTTCAGCTACTAAGTCTTCCTTTCTTCTTCTTCTGCTTTGGCCGTTGCTCTTCTTTTCTTTCTTTCTTCAGCCTGCCTTCTTTCCTGCTCTGGCTGCTGACCTTCCGTCGTCTGACCCGGTGCTTCGACGACTTAACCAGGCATTTGCTACAGTGCAGCTCCTTCTTCTTCGCCTGCACTTCTTCTTCCGCGGGTCTTCTTCTTCGCCTGCACACTTCAGAGTTTCTTGTCAGAAGCAAAACCTACTCTACCCTCACCCCCCCGCGTCTCTCTTTCTCTCTGAAACCACTCCTGGGAAAGCTCTCCCAGAGCTACCGGGTAATCGGGTTCGGGTCAGGCCCGGGTCCAGGCCCACCGGCGTGCGTGGTGGGCGAGGAGTGCAGGTCAGTCGAGTCGGGTCGGGTCGGTTCGGGTCAGGTCCGCGGGGCGTGAGCGCGGACGAGACCGGGTAACCGGGCGGGTGAAGGGGACCTCACCCCGTGTACTGAGGCAGTAAGGCTACTGCACTTTTGCATCTTATGTCGCTGCGGCTCTTCAGGCGTTTCCGAGGTGGGACTAAACGGCCCACCTCAATTGCGCGCCCGCAGCGGGGAATTCAGCAGGGGATGGCAGCGTCACGCGGAGTTTTCTTCCTCGGCTGCGAACCTGGTGTTTTGCCAAAACTCCTCGCAAGGCCTGGGAGTGAATCTGGGCTTGGCGCTGAGTGTGGCGCGCCTGTAGCTGCAGGCGGAAGCAGGTCCTCCTGCGCGTCAATGGCGGCGGAGGTCGGGTGGCCTGTCCACAAGAAAACGGCCTCTCGGCCTAATCAGAGAGTGCCAGGAGCTTCGCCAGGGTGCGGCGAAGCTCGTGTGGGGGGTGGCGAGGCGCGGGGCGGTGTGCGAGGGCTGCCCTAGGTCGGACTGTGGGTCGGAGGATGGGTCTGTTCGGTGGAGTTGCAGAGGGTGATGTGGGGGAAGTGGTAGGGCGGAGATTGATCAGGGTGAGGAGGCGGAGGTCCTGCGGTGGTTGGCGAGCCGTGTGGGTCGCTGAGGTGATGGGAGCGGCTCGCCGGAGGGTGGTCGGAGACGAAGGGGGTGAAGGTGGTCAGGGTCGGTCGAGGGCTTAATTGACTAAATTGAAAGCGGGAAAAGAAAGAGGAGAAGAAGGGGAGTAACTCTAGCTTACTTGCAGGGACGAAAGGGGAGGAACAGGGCGACAGTCGTATCGACTGTCGCCGGAGAAGACGATGCCCAGTGGGGAGGAGGACGGCGGTGACGACGGGGCAGAGGCAGCGCGCGCCGGTATTGCGCGACGCGGGAAGAGCAGGGGAAGAAGTCTCTGCTGCTGGTATTGCGGCAGAGCGAAGAGGAGGAGGAGGAAGAACCGCCGGAGCTGGTGGGCGTCTGCCGGAGTGAGAAGAGAGGAAAGTTGGGGGTTTTCTCCGTCAGATCCAGGCTGCCCTGGTCGGTGGAGCAGCGGGGGGTATTTATAGGGATGAAACAGGGAGGAAGGCGGAGGGAGACGACGTGTCTCCCTCGCCGGAGAATGGTCGGAAACACGAACCCATACCGTCCGTGCGTTCGCACGGCCGGTATGGTGGGCTACAATGACCAGGGGGGTGCCCCTGCGACGGCTGACGACGCAGGGCACCCCCGGTTTACTTGCCAGGTCCCCCACCTCACCCTGCGCGGCGCCATGCTCCGCGCAAGGTCGCCGGAGCATGGTGCTGGCAAGGTTTTGCAGGAGGGACCTGATTGCAAAGAACGAAGGAGAGTTAGGGGCCAAAATGCGAGGGTTCAAAAGTTGAGGGCCAAAGAGTAAATATATGAGGACCAAAGTGTAAAGTCGGTCAAGGAGGTTTCTTCTTAGGCTCAAGTTTTTATACATGACTAATTAGGACCTAAGGAATCTGATGGTGAATTTCATTTCCATATTAAACCTTGTTTGACCGGTCAATTTGCGCGAAAACCCAAATTAAGTTATTAATTGGGCATGGTTCTCAATGTAGGTCAAAATGGGTTCTAAAGGCCAAATTGAAGGTTCTAAACCCTAGAGATTATTTTTCTATGAATTTCAGAGGGTTTATTCTATTTTTACTTTGCCTCGAACCTTGTGAATTGAAGTGGGTTGTTTTAGGGTTAGAGATTATCATTTGGTTTCTTGGAAGTGCTGTAGCCCTTGCTAGATCATTTCATCCCACTTTTATTCTTATTAAGCTGCTTTGACCTATGTTTGGGCCCTGAATTACCCTGTATGCAGATTATACTGGTAAAATTGCACTTTTACCCCTTATGACTTGTTTTCTTCTCAAACTCAGGATTCTCTGAGTTAAGCCTTTCCTTGAGATATGTAGGAGCTTTTATCCTTTGTATTAGGTCAAAATGAGCTAGTTATGGCTCATGATGAGGTTCTCATCATACCCCCATGCCTAGCTTTTGCTAGTCCCTTAGCAAAAACTTAAGGTTTCAACCCTTGTTCTAGACCATGAAGTTTCTAATGGTTTTAGATAAGTGCCCTTTTTTGTTTGAGCATAGATTAGGTTAGAATGCTGACCATAGGCCTAAAAGGTACTCTAGTTCCAATCAAGATCCAAATCTGTCTAGCCTTAGCCTCAGTCTTTTAGCAAAGGTTTTTAAGGCCCACAAGAACCAACCTAAGGTTTATTGGACTTTGTGGTTAAAGCACCCGTGCTTGAAATGATTTTAGCCCTGGCTCAGTTCGCAGTGCGTTTTGTAAGAGAGAGATAGAAAGTTTTTCTGTTTGGAGAGTTTTCTCTCTCTTTTTCTTTTTAGTTCTTGCCTAGGATTGGCTTTTCAACACGGTCTGTATCAGATTCCTTGCTCCCATCATCAATCCTCAAGGGTTCCTGGCGATCGATGCTTCGAGATAGCACCGCCCATGGCAACCCCCGGAACCCTGGCTATTGAGATTTCGAGATAATCCCATCCATGGTATTCCGTGGCCGAATCCAGACCCTGGCAATTGACACTTCGAGATAATGCCATCCATGGAATCTGAACCAGCAGAGTGCTTACATGCCCCCAGTAGGATATGTAAATATCCTAAGAGACAAGCACCGAGGAGATGATATTTTGTTACGCATCTTCGAGGGGATTTCCCGCCTCTCTGCGCTGGGAACTCGTCCAAATCAACTTGTGTTGATCGGCCGCTCCTATTCTAGGTATTCTTTTCAGATTTTTGTGACGCTTCTGCGTGATTCTGATTTTTACGCTTACTGAACCAGGCTGTGTGTGAGATTAGGGTGCTTAGGTTACTGAGTCCCGTAAACCAAAAATTAGTTAACAAGGCCGAATACTCCCTAAGCCTTAGACCTAATACTTCAGCTTTTCATTTTCCTCAACCTCTTGAGGAGTGTCCAGATCTTAATGGGTACTAAGAGTCTATTCAAGAATGCCTAAGGTTTGCATTCTTTACTAATCTCATTATGCACTTTTCAGTTATTCTCTTGAATGAGGTCTAGAACTTAGGTTAATTCCTTAGTTCCTTACTAATGACTATCACTTTTTCTCATAATTTTGTGCTCCTTTTTCATTTTGTTTCTTTTCTCCTTCTCCTTCACAAAATTTCCTTTCTCCTCTTTTCCTCTTATTCTTTTTCGAAAATTTTTTTAATTTTTATGGTGTTTTTGGCATATGTGAATTTTTTTGTTTGAAACCTTTTCTTACAAGTTTTGCACTTTCATACCCCCCCCATGCCTAAGATTTGCAATGTCCTCATTGTAACCTAGGGGGTTTTTATTTAACTTAGTTCATTCCTTAAGACAGAAATTTGGATGAGTGAATGGGTCGGGGTGACTGTTGCGGACGATTTCTAATCTCAGATGCACGCACCTGAGGTGGAGTCGGCTGTCTTAAAGTGTGAACTTCAAGTGCAAAAAGGTGTCAGAACAAGTTTCAGGTTTTCAAAGAGAATGACGGGCTGCCTCCCGTTAAGCGCTAAATTTGATGCCTTCAGCCAAGCGGGAAATGCGATGGAGAGGGGATGGTCAAATCAGCGGAGTTTTGTAAGACAAGCACCTTGATTAAGAGCCTGGTTGGTCCAACCAGGTGCTTGTTCAGATCAACAGGCTGATGATGCAGCCCAAACCCAATCAATCTGGTGGGTTGATAGATGTGGATAAAAAGGTGTGGAGCCCACCATAAACTATGAAGCTCAGATGGATGTGGAAGTGTAAACGCAGGGTTTGGCTGAGTCAAATCAGCCTGGTCAGAGTAGGGACCCGTAGAATAATCAATGAATGACACGGACACCCTACAGGGGTGATCAGAGAATGATAGAGCATGGTATGTAGTCTGATCAATGTTCGAAACCCGATGTGGAAATGCAATCGGCTTGGTGAGAGGTGAATCTGAATAGAAATTGAGTTCGGTTGCGGGTCGGGGTTTGGGAGAGGTTTTGATCCGTTCTGTGTGTGCGGACGAGGTGGCCATTGTGTACGAGGGCTCTTCTAGAAACAGATGATAGGTGGTTTTCTGTAGAGAGTCCTCTGGGTAACTATCAAATGCCGGAAGAGTGTCTGTAGGATGAAAGGAATTGGATTCAAGAAAAAATTTGGATTCTTGGTTGTAATCACTCTTGGCATTTTCTATTTTTGGTTCCTGAGGATCGAAAAGGAATGATTCTGTGTTATTAGTGATCTCGGGAATCAGGACCTCAGAGTCGGAGTCAGAGTCATGTGAACTGAGGTCGTAGATAGGCCTGGCGTGTTCAGGAAGGGGAATCTCTCCGCAATTATAGTCTGATCTGAAATTGTCGGAGAGTTGGCGAAAATGAGATTCATGATCATGAATTCCACCACAGCACAAATCATCAGATGTGGAATCAGCAGCCTGACTGGGTTCTAGCCTATATGTCAATTCTGGGCTCAAAAAGGTGTTCTGTTCAAGCTCGAAGCTGGTAGGATAGACCCCATTAAAATCTTGCTCATCCAACTCCTCAGTTTCTATATCATAAATCGGCATGTTTCCTGAAAAATCGATCAGATTTCCTGAGGATGTTGGAGAGGGATATTCATCAAATAGAGGCCCGGAATCATATTCTGTAAAAATTTGATCTTTCTCATAAGGGGCCTCATAATCTTCCCAATAAGTTTCAGATCTAGGTTCTAGGCTTAGGATGTGGGTAGAATTATTAGAACCTAAGTCCGAATAACCTTCGAGGGTCACCTTATCAAAACAAGGGGTGGAATTTATACCCTCCAGAGGTTCAATTCTAATCTTGTTATTGCAGGAGTCTTGGAGTTCTAAGCTTGGTGATTCATGGCCTAGGGTTGGCTCAGCATTGTTTTCTCCTGCAACTTCCCAACCTATTTTAATGCTATCTTCTATTTGGGTTGGGAGTCGACAACCACCTTGTGCCTCAATCCCGAGGTCTGGGAAACTGGATTGATTCTTAGTACTGTTCCAAGGTGACTCATCCTTTGTTTCTGGTATATACGGGTATTTCTGGTTGATAATTTGTTCTACTGATTTCATCAATTCTACCCGTTTCATAAGGGCATCTTGGTGCTGTTCCCAAAGTACAGGATTTGTCAAGCATTGAAGGTATTCAGATTGGTGTAATTTTTCCATCTCAATGTATCCTGTCATGAGCATATCTCGGGTTGATCCTTTTGAAATTTCAGACAATAGAATTTGGGCACAGTTTATGATGAAGGCTGTGGTTGTTGGGACATCAACCTGAATATCTCCTATTGGTGTTGAGGTTTTTTCTTCTTTTTCATAGAATTTTATGGCATCCTCGATCATTTTATCTTTCATAGATCTCCGATATTCAGGTTTCTTGAATGGTAGTCTTAGGTGGTTTGGCTGCATATTTGGATTAGGTGGTGGAATCAAGATGTGGAATTAAAGGCTTCGATGTAGACTCATGTTGTGCCAAGATGGAAGAAGGGAGTATCAGAGGAAAGATTAATGTGGTGGTGCTGCATAAACAAGGGAACTGAGGCCTAACCTCAGGGCAAGTGAATTCCTAAAGGAGGATTCAAGGACCTCCTTCCAAGCATATACAGTTGGGAGAGGTAAGTTTAGAAGGTGCTGGACCCAATCAAGACACCCAAAAATGTGTTGGGTGACTATAGAGGTACGGGGCAGATGGACCCCTTGATCAGAAAGATCGTCCACCTGAGAATTACCTGGGCAGCCAGAGAGGGAGAGTCCCGCGAAGACCCCTACACGGTAGAGCGTCCCCACGGGTTACAGGGTTTCCCCCACCCGACCTCTCTTGTCACTGCGGTTCCAGGTAGACCAGAATGGGGATCTTGACCTCTTAAGTCTACCAATTTTAAGATCAGGGTGCTTAAGGTTTCACTTGAACTTTAGTTTTTTTAAGTGCAAAGAGTGACCTAATTTAAGGTTGGTTAACCCAAGGGGTCAACTTTACCTCTTGTTTTCTTTAAGAGCTTTTAGGTCCTGTCTTTTTAGGGTTCAAGTGTTTAGAGAGAGCCAATTGTTTAGGATTTTTCTTGTTAATTATTTTCAATCAATGGCTTGGGCACACCTCTTTTGGATTTCCTCAATTCTTGATTAAGGGGTGTGTCTCTACTGAAATCCTAATGTTTGACCTTATGTTGGCTCTACTTGGTCCATTTAACTCTTTGTTGGGCAATTAGGGCTCAAGCAAGAATGTGTTAGCCCTTAAATACCCTTAATAGTGTGCAGGAGTGATGAGTTGAAAACATGCAACTCTTTATGGTTACTAAGTATGAAAGACAGGTTAACCCTATATTGCTTGTTCTTTTCTTTTCTTCCTCTTTAGAGTTTAGGGGTTAATAGTGAGAGGAAAAATTTACCTGTCTTCGGAGTGGTTGTCGTGTGGTTGCTTGTCTTCTTGAGTTCCTGTAGCTGCACAAAAGAGAGGAGATTATCAGAACTTGAAAGAAACAGGAATGTTTACCTCTAGAATAGCCGTTGCTCCCCGGCAACGTAACGTCGTCGGTTCCAACCGGGTTTTGGTTTGTTATAACGTTGTAGTAAAGCCGGTCATTACCAACATTTCAAATATAAATTTTTTTACTCGGAAAATGAAAGAGTTCCCGAGGTCGAACTCAGGGAGCAAGTTGTATTCTAGAGATATACATGTTTCTTTTACAAAAAGAAAGAGAGAGGGAAAGAATTTGTTGTTTTCTCTTTGTTCTGCAGAGGGGATGCTCTTCTTTCTCTCTTTCTTTAGATCTCCTTCTCTCTCTGTTCTGCAGAGGTGATGTTCTTCTTTCTTCAGAGCTTCTTGTTCTTCTTCTTCGTTCTGCAGAGGTGATGCTCCTCTTCAGATCTCTTTGTTCTTCTTCCTTGGTTTCTGCCTTGACCTCTCTTCTTCTTCTTTATGGCTGCAGAGCTTCTGCCTTCAGCTACTAAGTCTTCCTTTCTTCTTCTTCTGCTTTGGCCGTTGCTCTTCTTTTCTTTCTTTCTTCAGCCTGCCTTCTTTCCTGCTCTGGCTGCTGACCTTCCGTCGTCTGACCCGGTGCTTCGACGACTTAACCAGGCATTTGCTACAGTGCAGCTCCTTCTTCTTCGCCTGCACTTCTTCTTCCGCGGGTCTTCTTCTTCGCCTGCACACTTCAGAGTTTCTTGTCAGAAGCAAAACCTACTCTACCCTCACCCCCCCGCGTCTCTCTTTCTCTCTGAAACCACTCCTGGGAAAGCTCTCCCAGAGCTACCGGGTAATCGGGTTCGGGTCAGGCCCGGGTCCAGGCCCACCGGCGTGCGTGGTGGGCGAGGAGTGCAGGTCAGTCGAGTCGGGTCGGGTCGGTTCGGGTCAGGTCCGCGGGGCGTGAGCGCGGACGAGACCGGGTAACCGGGCGGGTGAAGGGGACCTCACCCCGTGTACTGAGGCAGTAAGGCTACTGCACTTTTGCATCTTATGTCGCTGCGGCTCTTCAGGCGTTTCCGAGGTGGGACTAAACGGCCCACCTCAATTGCGCGCCCGCAGCGGGGAATTCAGCAGGAGATGGCAGCGTCACGCGGAGTTTTCTTCCTCGGCTGCGAACCTGGTGTTTTGCCAAAACTCCTCGCAAGGCCTGGGAGTGAATCTGGGCTTGGCGCTGAGTGTGGCGCGCCTGTAGCTGCAGGCGGAAGCAGGTCCTCCTGCGCGTCAATGGCGGCGGAGGTCGGGTGGCCTGTCCACAAGAAAACGGCCTCTCGGCCTAATCAGAGAGTGCCAGGAGCTTCGCCAGGGTGCGGCGAAGCTCGTGTGGGGGGTGGCGAGGCGCGGGGCGGTGTGCGAGGGCTGCCCTAGGTCGGACTGTGGGTCGGAGGATGGGTCTGTTCGGTGGAGTTGCAGAGGGTGATGTGGGGGAAGTGGTAGGGCGGAGATTGATCAGGGTGAGGAGGCGGAGGTCCTGCGGTGGTTGGCGAGCCGTGTGGGTCGCTGAGGTGATGGGAGCGGCTCGCCGGAGGGTGGTCGGAGACGAAGGGGGTGAAGGTGGTCAGGGTCGGTCGAGGGCTTAATTGACTAAATTGAAAGCGGGAAAAGAAAGAGGAGAAGAAGGGGAGTAACTCTAGCTTACTTGCAGGGACGAAAGGGGAGGAACAGGGCGACAGTCGTATCGACTGTCGCCGGAGAAGACGATGCCCAGTGGGGAGGAGGACGGCGGTGACGACGGGGCAGAGGCAGCGCGCGCCGGTATTGCGCGACGCGGGAAGAGCAGGGGAAGAAGTCTCTGCTGCTGGTATTGCGGCAGAGCGAAGAGGAGGAGGAGGAAGAACCGCCGGAGCTGGTGGGCGTCTGCCGGAGTGAGAAGAGAGGAAAGTTGGGGGTTTTCTCCGTCAGATCCAGGCTGCCCTGGTCGGTGGAGCAGCGGGGGGTATTTATAGGGATGAAACAGGGAGGAAGGCGGAGGGAGACGACGTGTCTCCCTCGCCGGAGAATGGTCGGAAACACGAACCCATACCGTCCGTGCGTTCGCACGGCCGGTATGGTGGGCTACAATGACCAGGGGGGTGCCCCTGCGACGGCTGACGACGCAGGGCACCCCCGGTTTACTTGCCAGGTCCCCCACCTCACCCTGCGCGGCGCCATGCTCCGCGCAAGGTCGCCGGAGCATGGTGCTGGCAAGGTTTTGCAGGAGGGACCTGATTGCAAAGAACGAAGGAGAGTTAGGGGCCAAAATGCGAGGGTTCAAAAGTTGAGGGCCAAAGAGTAAATATATGAGGACCAAAGTGTAAAGTCGGTCAAGGAGGTTTCTTCTTAGGCTCAAGTTTTTATACATGACTAATTAGGACCTAAGGAATCTGATGGTGAATTTCATTTCCATATTAAACCTTGTTTGACCGGTCAATTTGCGCGAAAACCCAAATTAAGTTATTAATTGGGCATGGTTCTCAATGTAGGTCAAAATGGGTTCTAAAGGCCAAATTGAAGGTTCTAAACCCTAGAGATTATTTTTCTATGAATTTCAGAGGGTTTATTCTATTTTTACTTTGCCTCGAACCTTGTGAATTGAAGTGGGTTGTTTTAGGGTTAGAGATTATCATTTGGTTTCTTGGAAGTGCTGTAGCCCTTGCTAGATCATTTCATCCCACTTTTATTCTTATTAAGCTGCTTTGACCTATGTTTGGGCCCTGAATTACCCTGTATGCAGATTATACTGATAAAATTACACTTTTACCCCTTATGACTTGTTTTCTTCTCAAACTCAGGATTCTCTGAGTTAAGCCTTTCCTTGAGATATGTAGGAGCTTTTATCCTTTGTATTAGGTCAAAATGAGCTAGTTATGGCTCATGATGAGGTTCTCATCAGTTTACACTGATAGAATTAGGATTTCACGTATTTCAAGGATGAAAACAACATTGAAAACCCTAATTATCAACTCCACTTAAATTAAAAAGTTTCTAGTTAGGATAAAATCAATCTAAACCTCCTAAAAATTATTAAAAATATTCTAAGTGGTCTAATATCTTCACTTTGATCATTTGAACCTATTTTGACTTAGAACAAAGTTTCAGACAGGAATTTGCCCTAACTTAGGCCTCTGTGTAATTTACCAAGTCAAACGCGGTCAAAACTCGAATCCAAGTTCACCACTAGATTCTTTCTGTCAAAATTAGGTTAACACCAAAATTTGGGCCCAAAGTCCATCTTGACATAGTTTGCATTTTGGTCCTTAAAAACTAATTTTCACACTCAGACCCTTAACTTTCAATTTTCCTTACATTCATTCCCCTAACTTTTTGTTGTTCTCACAAACAGGTCCCTTTCGCCATTGGGGATCTGTATAGGATCTACCCTCCAACCACACCGACTTCAATAAAGGATTCCTCGATTTGTTAGCCAAAACCTTGCAAAATTGGAAGAATTGTCGACGAGAAGATCCTTTACCATCTGAACCAAATCACTGGTCCCAAATCCGACCCATTTCCACCAATGAACACCCTAGTTTCAGTGTGGATTCCTTGCAAAATTGCAAGGAATTTGCACTAATTTCGTGCAATTTGAGGTCGCAGAGTCCTCTATATAAGTCCTAGGTTGTTCCTAGGTGAATTTTAGCTAAGATTTGACCAGACAAACCCCTCTTCCTCGTCCTCTGTCCAATTGCACCTTCAGCACTGATGATCTCTCTCCGTCTCCTTCCTCAAGCCAGCGAACATCAAATTGGCTAGTCCACCTGCTTCCTCGACTCCTTCCACCTATCGCCGGTCACAGTAGAGGTCCTCAACACCTTCGTCGTCGCCGCTCCTTCTTGCCATCGTTCTCGTCTTCCCCATGTCTGTCTGGCCACCACCGGACACGTCCCTCTCTCTCGCTCCCCTTAAGTTCCCTTAAATCCTTCCTCTCCCTCTCTAGATCCCTCCTACACCCTTAACCCCTAGGTTCAGCCATGATACATGCCTCTCCCCTTCCATCTTCCTGAACTCTGGCCACGTCTCCGACGTGGTCACCCTATCACCTCCGACCACCAAACCATATGCCACCACTCTCATAAGCTCTGCCTCACCTTCACCTACAAAAGCCCTAACTCTATTGGGTGGAATAACCACCCTAGACCTCTGACGAACAACTCGCACTTCCACTGCCCTCTCCGACACCCACCGACCACCACACACACGCACACACCAAATCGTTGCCACCTTCACATTCGTCGTGCTCCGGTGAAGCTTCTGAGCCATTTTAATTGGGCCACGTGGCTGTTGTCTTTAGTTTCAGGGACCATCGGAGGACTACCGTCATCGTCGTCATCCTTAGCTCCGTTCTCCACACTCCGTGAACCTTCAGCCACAATTCCATGTCGAATAGCTGCGGACAACTTGCATGAGGGCTTTTGGTTCTTTGATTAGGCAGTGCACCACCAACCACAACCCAATTGCATCAATGCTACACGTGAAGTCAACGCGAGGAAGTTGCGCCAGTTTAATCCCACATCGAGGAATTTTTTTAAAAAATTACACATAAAAGAAATTACGTTCGTAGCCCTGCTGCCTTAGTGAGCATGTGGGTGTGGTCCCCTCACGCACATGCCTACACACCCTCGCCCGTGATTCCACGCACATAGGCCTGGACCTCTCGACCTGGTTGCTTGATAACCCATTTACCCGAACCCAGTTCTGATTGAGAGAAAGAAGAGAAATTCTGACGAGGGAGGGGGTTGGTTTTGCATTGTTGTGCCTTTGGAAACGTGCACACACGCTCAACACTTAGCAAATTCTGAGGCTGATTTGGGTTGCTCCTTAAGCCATTTGGCCCTTGTGTCTGACATTGGTCTTGGTTACTGCAGACTTATTAAGACTTGGTTCTGACATGGATATTTAGTGCTTACGTGGATAAGTGGTTGAAGGCTATTGTTGAGATATTTGGCTCTGATTTAGGTTTGAGATACTGAGTACTTGATCATTGGGAATGATGCTTAATTATAGGGCTTAATTGGTGGTTTCAGCCACCATTTTTAGGCCTTTATTTATATTCTTTTATCCGTAACTCTTGAGACACGTTATTGCTTTTAATTGAATATCATTTTAGTTATTTGATTCACTTGCATTATTATCTTTGATTATTGTGATTGGTGAATTGATTTGTTACACTTTCTCCCTGCGAACAATCTTGAAACTCATGATTTTTTAAGCATTATAAATTCAAATATCATATCGATTTTTATCGCTATACTATGACGCATTAATTTTCTAATTACGATGATTTTCGACACAACACTCACGCTAGCTCAACTTAGTTAAGCTTGTCAACTGATCTAAGCTAGCTAGCTTCGCTAACCAGGGAGTCTTCATGGAGATCAGAACCAGCTCCAGAATAGTTGAGACTAGCTCAACTTAGCTCAACCTACTCAACTTAGTAGCTGAGTTCCTAAGAAGACCTTCTTCAGCATTAGTCAGCTCCAGCAAGCTTCAGAGTAGCTCAAGCCTCCTTCTTTTTGGCTAAACCCTATCTCATCCTCTACTCACCTACTAGCTATGCTAGCTTGGCTAGCTTAGCTTAGCTCCACCTAGCTCCTCTACGATGGCAAATCACACCCCCTACTGATAGTCGTTTGATGGGTTTCGCGACGAGATCGTGTTTTAAAAATATATGCGTTGTAGTATACCCGCAAAAACGATTATCAAAGATTTTTTATTACTCGAAATTTAAAAACTTCCGAGGTCGAACTCTGGGAGCAAATTGGTATTTAGAAGCCAAAAATCACAAAAATTGAAAGATAATGTTTAGTAAGAATGTACTGTATATAAAGGCTAGAGAGTAAAAACAAAAAAAGAAATAAATTCTTTTTCTTTTCTTCCTTCTCCTCTCTTTCCATTTTCTTTGCTTTCTCTCTTCTCTTCTTTCTCTATCTTCAGATGTTTGATTCTGTGAATCAGACGCCTTAAGTGGTGATATGCTGCAATGCTTCTTCAGGCTTCTTCTTCTTCCGTCTCCGTTGTGGCTCCTTCCTTTTCTTTTCTTCTTTTCCTCATTGGCTTCTTCTTCTTCTCTCTTGAGCTGCTGCACCTCCTCCTTCTTCCTTTCCTTAGGCGTCTTCAGCTTCTCCTTCCTTGGCCTCTGCAGACCTCTTCTTCTTTAGCTCCTTCCTCTGCCTTCTTCTTCTTCATTTCGCGGCTAAGTCCTCAGCTTCTTCTTCCTTTAGCTGCTCCTCTTCTTCTTCTCTTCCTCTTCCCCGCAGCTGCTTCCTCTTCCTCCTTCCCTGCATAGCACAGGGAAGCAAAACCTACCCCCTACCCTCCCCCGCGTTTCTCTCTCTCGATTTCTCTCTTCACTCTCTCAGAGCTAGCTGGGTAATCGGGTTGGGTTACATGCGCTCGAGTCCAGGCACACCAGCATGGGTGGTGCGCGAGGAGTGCAGGGTAAACGGGTCAACTAGGTCTGCGTGGGTGTGGTCGCGGACGAGGCAGGTGGAATGGGCGTGGGACCTCACCCTGTGAGTAGGAGGCGAAGAGCCTTATGCAGTTTTTCAATTTATATTGCTGCGCCCACTCACGCAGTTCCGAGGTGGGACAAAACGTCCCACCTTCCTGTTGCGTGCACAGCAGCAGATGACGCGTCCAATTGACTAAGCTGCAGAGGATGGAGTTGTTGTGTGAGGGCTTGGACGCGTGCGGGCTTCAAATCCGCACAGCCTGGGATTCTCACCTGGAGTTGCGCGGAGCCTGGGCCCACTCGAAGCTTGCTTCAAGGTCGTCAGTAATGGCGACCGGCGGCTGGGTACCTAAATACACCAAAACGGCCTCGCAACCCTGTCAAAACACTTGGGTAGCTTCGCCGTGTCGAGGCGAAGGTGCTGCAGTGGTCGGGGTGGCGTGGGAATGCCTGTGTGAACGTGCCTAGGGCTTACTGTGGCTATGCAGGTGGGTGTGTTCGGTTGGCACGTGGGGTGTGTGTGGCGGTTGATGGAAGAGTGGATGGTGATCAGTGAGTCGGGCCGGTGCTTAGGGACCGGTCGGCGAGGAGGGAGGTGGTCTGTGGTGGTGGAGTGAACTCGCTAGAGTGGTGGTTGGAGGTGAAGGGGATGATGGTGGTTGGCATGTGGTAGTAGTCGATTTAGGAAATTAATATGGGGAAAATGAAGAGGGGAGAAAGGGGTACTTATCTAGGGTGTTCAGAGCGAAGGGGGGAGGTGGAGGGTGAGCGGCGGGTGTCTGCCGTCGCCGGAGGCGAAGACCCTGTGGTGAAGAAGCGACGACGAGGAAGAGGGTCGGGAAGGCACACGCTGGTACGGCACGTCACGGAGGAGTACGGCGGAGATGGCTCTGTCACTGGTACTGTGGTAGAGCGACGAGAAGAGGGAGGGAGAGTCATCGGAAGCCGCAGGCAGTTGGCTGGAGTGAGGAGGAGACGAGTTTGGGGGGTAATCTTCGGCCAAATCAGGCTTGTAGGAAGCTGCGGGGTCTGGGGTTCCTTAAATAGGCAAGGGCAGAGGGAGGAGTCGTGAGGAGACGGCAGGAAAACCTCACCGGAGGTAAGGTTGGAGGGAGACCCATACCACTCGAGCATTCGCATGAGAGGTATTGGGGGTTTCAGGGCATGGGGAGCTGCCCATGTGGTAGGAGGCTTCGCTGGGAGCTCCCCTTTCAAATCTAGGAGCGGCTCCCCATGAGATCGAGGAGAGAACCTCCGCGCAAAGTCGCCGGAGGTATGGGTCCCTGCTGCGATGGAAGAGGGACCGAAATGAAGAAAGAGACGAAGAAGTTTGGGGGGGGATTTGCAAGGGTTTCAAAGAGTTGAGGGTCTAATGGTAATTTGATGGACCAATTTGCAAAGTGGGTCAAGACGACCTTCCCTTAGGTCCAAATTCTGGTATAAACCTAATTTTGACCTAAGGAATCCAATGGTGAGATTGGATTTTAGGCTTGACCACGTTTGAATGGACATTTTGCATAAAAACCCAAATTGGGTCAAATATTAGGCATGGACCCCAATCTAGGTCAAAACAGGTTCTAAAGGTAAAATTGAAGGTTCTAAACTCTAGAGGATATTTTTACATGAATTTTATAGGATTTATTTTATTTTTATCTTTCTTGGAACCTTTTGAATTTAAGTGGGTTTGTTTTAGGGCTATAGAATGTCTTTTAATTCCTAAATTTCACAATAACCCTTTTTTGACTGAACCATCTCACTTTTTCTCTTATTAAGTCCAATTGACCTATGTCTAGACTCTTATAAATCCTGCTGATGCACTGCAATGGTAAAGTTTCAGTTTTACCCCTTGTTTCATGTTTTCGTTTTAGATCAGTAATTCCCTAAGTTAGGCCTTCCTTTAGGTTATGTTGGAGCTTTTGTTTAGTTTATTAGATCAAAGTAAGCTAGTTAGGGTTCATGAGGAGGTTCTCATCATACCCCCATGCCTAGCTTTTGCTAGTCCCTTAGCAAAATTTTAAGGTTTTAACTTCTCTTCTAGACCATGAATTTCTTTCACCAGTTCTGATAAGTGCTTTTTCTTCTTTGATTAGGTCATAATGCCGACAATGGGTCTCAAGGTACTCTAGTACCAACCAAGATCCAGACCTGTCCATCTTTAGCCTCGATCCTCAACGAAGGTTTTCAAAGCCCGCAAGAACTACCCTAAGGTTTATTGGACTCCGCGGTTAAAGCACCCGTGCTTGAGACTTTTTTTGCCTTGGTTTAGTTTGTAGTGCATTTTGTAAGAGAGAGACAGAGGATTTATTTGTTTGGAGAGTTTTCTCTCTTTTCTTTTTAATTCTAGCTTAGGATTTGTTTCTCAACATGGTTTGTATCAGATTCCTCGTCCCCATCATCAATTCTCAAAGGCCCTTGGCAATCGATGCTGCGAGATAGCACCGCCCATGGTAACCCCCAGAACCCTGGTTTTCGAGGTTTCAAGATAATCCCGCCCATGTCATTCCGTGGTCGAATCCAGAGCCTGGCGATTGACATTTCGTGATAATGCCATCCATGGTATCTGAACTAGCAGAGTGCTTACATGCCCCCGATAGGATATGTCAATTTCCTAAGAGACAAGCACCGAGGAGACGATATGTTGTTACGCATCTTCAAGGGGAATTTCCCACCCCTTCGCACCGGGAAATCGTCCAAATCAACTTGTGTTGATCGACCACTCCTAATATAGGGAACATTTTTAGAATATTAAAACACTTCTGCGTGATTTTAATAGTTATGGGCACTGAACCAGATTGTGTGTGTATTGGGGTGCCTAGGTTACCGAGTCCTGCAAACCAAAGGTCAGTTATTGAGGCTGAATACTCCTTAAGCCTTAGACCTAATACTTAAGCTTTGCATTTTCCTCAACCTCTTGAGGAATATCCAGATCTTAACGGGTACTAAGAGTCTTCTTAAAATCGCCTAAGGTTAACATTCCTACTAATCTTTTTGTGTTTCTTTAGCACTTTTCTTTTCTTTTCTTAATGTGGTTTAGAACTTTGGTTAATCCCTTAATCTCTTACTAATGACTATCTCTATTTTTTTTTCATTTTGTGCTCCTTTTTAACATTTTGCTCTTTTTCTCCTCTTGTTTTCTATAGCCCAAAAAAAAAAAAAATTCTCTCCTCTTCTCAGTTTTTTTTTTTAGATGATATGTGATTTTTTTGTTGAAACCTTTCCTTGATATAAGTTTTCATTCATTTTGCACTTTCATAACCTCCATGCCTAAGATTTACAATGTCCTAATTGTAAATTAGGTGGGTTTGTATTCAGCTTGGTTCATTCATTAGGACAGGTGTTGGATGAGTGGACGGGTCGAAGTGACTGTTGCGGAAGATTTCTAATCTCAGGTACGGGTACCTGAGGTGGAGTCGGCTGTTGTTTGTGCCGTGTTTCGCATGTTAGAAATTGAGGTTACAAGTAACCTATCGTCGTAGTTGCAAAACACGTCGATCAGATAAAATTTATACCGAAACTCCAAGGGAGTCCTAAGTCGAACACAGGGAGGCAACGTTTACTTTATTGAAAATCGCACTTCGTTTCGTTTCTTTTTGGTATTTTGGGATTTTGTTATTTTTTTGTATTTTTGAAATAAAAGAAATCAAGCAAACGTATAACAAGATAGAGATCTGGAACAAATATGATATATATTACTTCTAATGTCAATTACAAGAAACTATGAAAGCATGTAAAGAGAGGGAGGTGAGAAGAAATCTCCCAAATCGGCTGTTCGGCGAGACGACGGCACCTGGCAGAAGCTCGGATGAAGGAGGTGAGGAGCAGGACAACGGAGGTGAGATGCTGGAGGATGTCGGGTTGAGGAAAGCTACAGCATGGCTCAGGAATGGAGGTGAGAAGACGGAGTTGATCTGCTACCGGAATGGAGGTGAGAGGACGGCTCCAAGGTGACCTATGAAGGGAGATGGGAAGTTGGAGGAGTATTTGGTGGGGTAGAGGTTCGCTACACTAATAGGCACCTTGGGAGCTTGAGAACAAGCTCTAATGGAGCGTTGGTAGGCTTGCTAGAGCTTGGGAGTAGGTGGGAGTAGAGTAGGTAGAGATGGCTTGGAAGGGAGGGGTTGTAGTTCCTTTTATAGTGGTGGAGAAGAGGCAAAAATCATATCTGGGACTTTACTGACGTCCACAAATGTTGCTGCAGCTGTCGTTGAAGATCCGCCCTTCAATTGTTCTTGCTGGCACTCACGGGCCTTTAGTGACGTCCATAAGCGTCGCTGCAGCTATCGCTGAAGATACGCCTATTAAATCCTCTTATTGGCGTGCACAAACCATTAGTAACAGCTGCAAGCATTACTAAAGGTGCGTCGCTGAAGATCTGTGCCTGCCCCGTTCGCACTCGCCCCGCTGGCTCAGCGCGCTTCATGCGCCCTTGCACCCCGCTGCTTGCGCACGCGTAAGGCATGCGCTGCACTACTGCCGCGCGCGGTGCGCTGCATGCTACCACGGCTGTGCATGTGCGTTGCACGCGACTGCGGCTGTGCACGTGTGTTGCTGCTGTTGGCTAGCGTTGGGTGGCCTGGATGGCACCACGTGGCGGTACCTGGGCCGTCCATTCTTTTTTCTTTTGTAGAGGGTGCCATGGTGCTCAGATCGGGATGATTCTAGCGATGCTGGACTGCGATCGTCGCTTCGGATCCATTCGTACGGTCTGATTTTCCATTCGAAACTTGTATGGATGTCGCATTTTCCCCCTATACGTTGATCTTCCTCGGGCTTCATGTGATGTTACGGGACTCCGATCTAGACGATTTGAGAGGCATTAGACTTTGATCGTCGTATTAATTAAATCTGCACGGTTCGATCGTCCATCCGAGGCCTTGAAATAAATCCTCTCCTCTCCTGACCATAAAAAGAACCTAATGAACCTAAAATATATACAACTACTCTAAATGGACAATGATGCAAGTTATGCAATATTTATAACATGAAATGCAAATCTAAACCTAGGAACATGCATGAATAGGCATTTTAACCTAAATAGATGTGTCTATATAATACCCCCATGCCTATCTTTTGCTAGTCCCTAGCGAAATTAAACTACATGCTATGTATAAAATCAATATTAGGATTAGATCTCTTAGGCCTAAGTCGTTTTTTAACAATAGAAAATTTCAACTAAGGTCCTAACCTCGGAGACTCAACAGTACTCGAGTGTCTGCCAGAACGTAGACCGCCCACATTCTTGCCTTATTTGAGAAGGGAAGATATATATATATTTTATTTTTCTTCTTTTCTAATTTTTTTCTACTTTTGGAATTTAAGAGTTCCGGGATAACTTTTTACGACTACCTAACCTGCCCAAGACTCGAAAAGGACTCTAAGTACTAAGCATCTTTGTGAAAAGGTGATAGACTCACAAAACGTCCGTTAAGACGGACTTCGGGTATCTACAACCCTAGGTGGCATTGCTTAAAGGTTTATCTTTACGATCGGTAGCTTTCTCCCTACTTCTTTTATTTATGGGGTCAACACAAGGGTGAACCCTGTGTATATCTCCTCGATTTATTCTACTTCCCCGCTTTTTCCCTAAGTGTTTTGGGAATTATTGTGCATTTTTTTTATGAGTTGGGTTTTGGACAACTGGCCGATGAGCTGTTACCACCGATAACTTGCCAGCCATACTCATGTAGCGAAGTGTGGTTTTATTTATTTTTTTATTTTCTCCTTTTCTTTTTCTCTTTTTTTTTATTTTCTTTTTTGAGTGTTTCTTTTTTCTTTTTTATAAGTAGGTGGCTTCCCCGATCTAAGATTTACCTAAAGGCAGTACAACGAAAATGGTCATGTGGCTGGGCTCTGGACAACTGGCCGATGAGCTATTACCACTGACAACTTGCCAGCCATACCACCCAAGTTGATCCCTTAGCTACCCAATTTCCGTAAAAATCGTCGGAAAGTGAGTCAGTGCAAGAAAATGTGTGTAGATGCTTAGGCTTAAAGTCCCCCCAAATTAGAGGGCGGGTTGATAAGTCGCATACTTATCATCACAATTTATTTACCAAATTAAAATGAATTTTAATTGGCGAGGACTCGAGACTAAATCTACTTTCAAGTGGACACTCGGGCTAATTAAGCCTGAAGACCTGAAGAGTCTAGGTGTTTAGGTCCTCTCGTATCATTTCCTAAAGTTAATAACTTCAAAATACCTAAGTTCTCTTTTCCTAATTTCTTTTTTTTTTAATCTTTTTTCAAATTTTCATTTTTTTTTAATTTTATAAGAAACTAAAGGAAATTCTACGAAGTGGTTGGATGAGTCATATAATGTTGGGTCCGAAGATTCAAGGTAAGAAGAAGCTCAGGATACCCTCCTTGATTGTAGGTCTTTTAGTAATTAGTTAAGCATAATAATCCATATTTAAAGTTGTTAATAGGAGGGTATGAGGTTTGATTGTGACCCCGATTTATAGTCAAATTTACTTTCCCAATTTGATGGTTAACAACAATGATTCATATTGCAATTGAAGTTATAGTCATTTTGGGGATATGTGTGTATTGGGGGATGATAATTGAAAGCCATAAGTGAATTGGAAGAATATAAGATGAGAAGATATAGATGAGAGAAATTGGTGCCCCAACTAAGTAATCAAGCACACAATTCTACCCTTAAAATGTTAACCCTGATGGACCTAAAGCCTTAAAAGCACAACCTGAATAGCAAGTATTCCACATCTTTTTCTCAAATCAATCTAGCTAGGTTGAATACGAGTGGGGTAGAGGGAGCATTTCCAAAGCTTTTTCTAAGGTGTTAATTGGGGACCTTTTTCTTGCTTAAGTCATTTGACTTTTGGATCCACATTCTAGATAATGGTAACACCATCATTCATCATAACTAGCTTAAATTAGTCAGAATCTAGTGATAAATGCTCCTTAATGATCATTTGAAGGTCATAATTTCAGTCTGGAGTGAATTTGGGAAGAAGACAAGAAAATGAGATAATTATGTTGTTTTAACATCCAATCACAAATGCAAATTAACTATGGCGTTAATCAGGTCTTAATCCATGGTCAAATGAACTTAATTTCCCAAGAAGTGGACTCCGATTAACTGAATTAAGGTTTTTTGCATTATGAGGATTAAATTATTACATGAAAACCCTAATTGTAAAGACCCAACCTGTTTCTAGACTTTTAAGACGTTTGGAGTGTCAGTCAGACATCTGTCTAGATGTTTGGACCCTTTCCTAGATGTCTAGAAATTAAATTCTTATACGTCTTCTACGTTCTGCATGCGGGCGACTCGTAGAGCTCTTCTCTCTCTCTTTTTCCTCCTCCCTCCACCCTGCAGAACCCTAGCCGTGGCCTTATAAAAGGCCACCACCATCCTCTCCTCTCCACTCCACCACTACCACCGCACCCCACTCCACTACCGTGAGCAAGGGCGCGAGCGAGTGCGTAAGAAGGAGGAGGCCGAGGTCGAGAGCTTCGTGGAAGCTCGTCGAAAGCTCACACGGCCACCGTGGCACATGCGGGAGGAGGAGGACGTTGGAGTGTCATCCTCGACCACTTGCAGCAGTTGGAGTTGCGGCGGAGTGCGGCGGGAAGCGCAGAAGTGCGGTCTGATACTGGAATTTTTCCAGTATCAAACATCCGAAGTGTATTCCGGACGACTGGCTAGACGTCTAGCGTCAACACCAGACGTCTGAAAGCTTCTGTATCGCGAAGGTACGTCTTCTTTGCGGTTACAACCATGCAGGCCGCACCGCAGATGATTTGGTTTGGGCTAAAGTGGGTTGCTACTCTGTTGTGCATAGGAGCAGTCTTGGGAAGGTGGGCGGAACTCCTTTCCACGCACTTTTAGACGTCTAGACAGCTTACTAGACGACCGGAAACATTTCTAAACGATCAGAGGACTGGTTACACGTCTGGAACTATTTTCAGACAGTTGCTGGGGAGTCCTGGACGTCTGAGGTCACTGTAGGAGCTTGAGGTGAGTCTCTGTGACTTTTAAGACATCTGGACTTGTTTCCAGACGTTTGATTTGGGTCTGTAGACACGTTTTTGACTCGTTTGGGGTCCGATCGGGATCCGTTTTACGCAAAAGAAGTATCCGTGGTTTCTTTGTGAGTTTCTCTACGTATTAGAAACCTTTATACACTATTTTGAACCTTTCATTGTGATGTATTCCTTGGTATAGGAATTCGACCTGTTGCGTGTCTGGGGCTCGCAGAGGCACGTGGGTCTGCGGTTCGAGCCCCCAATACTCCCGGATTGTCTGGTAGAGTGGTCCACCCCTGTTATACTTATTAAATATGAATGCATCTATGAAAACTAGTCAACTGGAAACCTAGGATTTGGCATGAACTCTAGGGCAAAGAAATGGTTGAACCAATTGTTCTGCGTAATTGTAATTGTATATATGTGAATGAGCTAAATTATTAGTAACTGCCTGTAAATAAGTATGAGCTGCTTGTTAGAATATGAGCTGCCTGAGATAACTAAACAGTTACCTGTGATATCACTTGTTGCATGTATTAAACTATGGAAATACGAGCTACCTGTGTATAAACGAGAATTGAATTGTGCATAATGAAACCTGGATTGGAATAATATGGTGAACATGAACATGAACCCTACGAGGAGTTAGGAGTAGAGCTCTTGTGGTTAGATGGAAAAGCCTGGAATGTGGATGGGAAGTGTGCTGGCCCTTGAGTATGTGGTACCAAGGAGAGCGACTATCCCTTTTTAGTGTAGAGCGGAGCTAGTCGCCCTTAGGTTGGGACCCGGGGTTAGGATTGGCCACTCTACACTGACTTCTGTTGGCCCTCGCGTAGACGGTACCGAGGCGAGCTACTAGTGTAGGGAGGGTGTTAGCCACCCCACGGGGCCCGGGGTTCAGCTAGTCACCCTACACTGACTTGTTAGGCCCTCTTGGCAAACTAGGGTAGTCAGACGAGGTTACGTGGACTATGGAGGGACGAGACCCCTGGTTGGTTCTGAGGGGCTAGATCCCTGTTTTTGAGAGAGTTAGGCCCTATATTGTTCCGTGCTGTACTTTGGGCGTACCCATTAGCGGAAATGACTGACCGCGTGTCAGTGCGGGGTAGCTACCTGTGAGCTTATCGCACGTGCTGTAGTCACCGCTACGTCTGTCAGTGGCCTCAGGGTGGTTGACTGGGTGTAGGACTACCACGGGGGACTCTCCCAACCAAGAGAGCACCACGCGTACCTTCTACTATTGGAAAAAGACTGCAATCAAGATTGTTCCCACGAGGAACATGCAAGATCAAGAAAGAAATCTGAATGTTAACCAAATGGGGTGAAAGGGAATTACTTGTAAAATAAAATAACTCGAAAAGGTAAATATACCTGCTACTTTTACAGCTTTAGATAGTATGGTTACCATTGTACTCAACGTTTGCTGACTCCATCTTTTTCATAACACTGTTCAGGTCCAGGAGTTGAGCAGCCCGAGCTACCGGTTGCAGAGGGTGCTGGGCCTAGTCGAGCCCAATCGTAGTTTTTAGTATTTTTTGTTGTACTCTACTACTTTAGTGAGTTTCATACCTTTTGCTATTTTTCTTGTTACTGTTGCTTTCGTTACATTTTTCCTGTTGTTGTGGTGGAATGTACTGAATTAGCAGCTGTTACTTTCCTTTACTGCTTGTATGTTTTTACTGCTTAGTTACATTACATATATGAATATGGTTAATTTTCCTGCTTTTCGGTTATTTCTTATTGGACAATTGGGTCTTGGGATTAGTCAATGCGAGTCGGTCTCAGGTCCTGTAGGGATTTGGGAACTGGGTCATAAGAAGATGGTATTAGAGCAAAGTCGTCCCGAGAAATGAACCAACTAGCTTGAGAATAACCATTCACGTGGATGTAACTAGGGTAACCACCACAGCATATCGCTTGACATCTGTTCTGTGTCCCTTTTCGCAGAAATTCGATAGAGTTGACCCCTTTCGTTTTGTCTTATGTGTCTCCTTGCAGGAGATGCCTCGTCGGGGAGTTCTCGAGGTGGGCCGCGAACGCAGCTGTGGACGAGGTCGGAGGGGCGACCTTGCCGGGCCCGAGGTGCCATTTGACCCAGCACTTCTCTGAGGCATTTAGGCCCAGGACCTCGCCCAGCTGATCAGAGACATAGTGCGAGAAGAGCTCCACTAGTCTCCACGGGCACCTCTCCCTGAGGACGTGGAGGGGGAGTCCTCGGAGGGACAGAGAGATCGCCGCAGCATCGGACGAGCAGGATGGGGAGGGGGTGGTCCTCCACTGCCCCCACCACACTCTGACACTTCCGAGCATGAGCCCTCCTTGCTTGGAAGCGTGCCTGTTCCCCCACTACAGCTGCACCACGAGCTTTTCGGACAGTTCCAGAAGCTGAAGCACCCCTCCTTCAAGGGGGATGAGGACCCGTCTGAGGCAGAGGACTGGCTGGAGCAGATAGAGAAGGTGTTTGACACCCTTCTCCCCCTTGCGGAGTGTCGCATGGCCTTTGCCACGTACCAGCTGGAGAGTATGGCACATAGGTGGTAGAGGGCAGTCAGAGGCCAGGAGAGGGGAGAGCCGACGTGGGACCAGTTCGTGACCCTCTTCTGCGAGCAGTACTTCTCGCAGACTTGGAAGGACCAGAGGAGGCGAGAGTTCCACACTCTCCACCAAGGGACGATGACTGTTAGCGCGTATCGCACGTGCTTCCTGGAGCTGTCACGTTTTACTTCGACAACCGTAGCTACAAAGGAGGAGCACTTGTGGAGGTTCACTGAGGGGCTCCAGCCTACTATTCGAGGGTATGTCAAACCCCTCAAGCTGCCCACCTTCTCAAGAGTGGTGGAGGCAGCCATGACGTACAAGGAGACCAACCCGGCCGCGCGAGACACCGACAGTAGACGGAAGAGGCCCTACCCGCCAAAGTACTCTCAGGGCTGTCGAGAGAGGAGGCATGCGGCACCTACAGGAGAGCCATCTCGTTTTGCGGGGCCGTCAGTGGCCTTTGGGGGCCCTAGACTGGGGCCAGCTGCAAGCACTGAACCCCGCCCAGCCGTCAGTAGGGACCTACCGAGGGAGGGAGTAGAGCTCCCCTCTGCTACTAGTGTGGCCAGTTTGGCCACATCAGGATTGACTACCCATCTTGGGCTAAAGCACAGTAGATGCTCCCCGCGTCGAGCGCTGGAGGCCGAGCTGGTGGTCGTGGTCCCCAGGCGCATGGGGGAGGGCAGCAGTCACGAGGAGGGTACCGACCAGCGGCTGCTCGTCCAACCCAGAGTGTAGCTGCTTCTTCTACACCGAGGGTTTAGGGGCGTATCAACACCCTAACACACAAAGACGCCAGGGCTTTCGGTTCAATGGTGGCAGGTATGGTTACCGTTTCTGGTAGATTAGTTTACGTGCTTTTTGATTCTGGCGCCACACACTCTTTTGTCGCTGCGAGTTTTGTTGTCAGTTGGGGATAGGATAGTGTGCTTTTAGAAGATCAGTTCGTGATCAGAGGCCCAGGTGGCCAGCTATTTGTAGTTGAGGAGGTCTACACGGACTGTGAGGTTAGCATAGGGGGGCACAGCCTCCCCGCTAACCTGATTGTGATATCGATGGAGGATTTTGGCATGATTCTAGGGATTTATTGGCTGTCTGCCTACCACGCCTTGGTGGACTGTTTCGGGAGGAAGATCGTTTTCTTCATACTGGAGATGCCTTCCTTTGAGTTTCAGGGACAGCGGGTGGACGAAGGTTTCGGGTGCATATCTGTGTTTCGGGCAACAAGGCTTTTGAGCCAGGGGTGTGAGGGCTTTCTAGCTTGTGTAATAGCAGAGCCTAGCCCCGTGGCTGACTTTCAGAGCATTTAGGTGGTTTGTAAGTGATGAGAGCCTCATTATGAACCCTAACTAGCACAATTTGATCTAAATAAGTGTGAAAAAGCTCCTACAAAATCTAATGAGAGGCCTAATTCAGAAAACTCTAAATCAAAGGATAAAAATAATCATAAGGGGTAAAACTGCAATTTTACCAATGCAGTACACAAACAGGGTACCTAAGGGTCTAAACACAGGTCAAATAAGTTCAATAAGGAAGGAAGTGGGATGATCTGATCTGAAAGGGATTATGGCAACTTCTAGGAATTAAATGACATCCTGTAACCCAAAAAAAAACCTGCTTTAATTCACGAGGTTCGAGGCAGGATAAAAATTAAATAAATCCTCTAAAATTCATAGAAAAATATTCCCTAGGGTCTAGAACCTTCAATTTGGACTTTGCAACCTATTTTGACCTAAATTGAGAACCATACCCAATTTATCACTTAATTTAGGTTTTTATGCAAATTGACTGATCAAACGTGGTCAAACCTAAAATAAGATTTCACCATTAAAATCCTTAGGTTCAAATTAGGCTAGTATAAAAATTTGAGCCTAAGAGAAGACCATCTTGACCGACTTTACAAATTAGTCCTCTTAAATTACTTTTTGACCCTTATCTTTTGAAACCGTTGCAGTTAGCCCCCTATCTTCTCCTCCATTCTTTGCAGAATGGTTCCTCCTGCCGCCTTGCGCAGGTGCCATTCCTCCGGCAAACTTGCACGGAGGATGGCGCTGCGCAGGGTAAGGGGGCCGCTCTCAGGAACAGACGGGGGGTTCCCTGCGTCGTCCTCTTTCGCAGGAACCCCCTACCTTGCCCTGCAGCCGCCCATGCCTTTCGTGCGAACGCACGAAAGGAATGGGTCAGCTTTCCGGCCATGCTCCGGCGAGTTCCCTACGCCGCTGTCTCGAGCGTCTCCCCTCGCCAACGCCTTTATAAGGAGCGGCAGGGTCTACCGTCTCCTTCAAGCTACTTTTGGCCGAGAAACCCCCCCCCCCTTTCGTCTCCTCTCTCTCCAGTTAGATTGCCCTAGCTTCCGACGAACTCTCCTCCTCCTCCTCGTCGCTCTGCTGCCATACCTGCAGTGGAGCCCACACTGCCTCGTTGTCCCACGCCAGGCCGCACCAGTTGGCATCCTCAGATCTCTTCCTCGTCGCCGTCACTCCTTCCCTGGGCACCTTCGTCCTCAGCTACGGCAGGCACGCTCCGGGCAGTCTCCCTCTCCCCCTTCGTCGACTAAGTAGGTAGAAATTTTCTCCTTACTCTCCCTGTTATTTCCCCCTTCCTAGTTTACTCTTTCAACCCACGGACCGTCACTGTCCATCACCATCTTCCTCACCCTCGACCACCATCTCCGGTGAGATCGCCCCACCTCCACTGACCTTTCCACCCCTTGCCGACAAGCTCAGAAGCTTCCCCTCACTCCACTCCAGCGATTCCCCTACTCCATCCATCACCCTGCACACTCTGTACACCCCCCGAACACACCCACTTCCGCGCACGCAGTTTGCCCTAGACGCACAGCCACAGGCACTCCCGTGCCTCGCCGACCCTCGCTCCACACACGCCGTACTCTGGCGAACCTCCCTGGAACTTTTTGACGTGGCTGCGAGGCCGTTTGCGTGTTTCAGGTGTCGCCCTCCTCGCCGCCATTAACAAGCAGCAGGAGCTTCTCCGCAGACAACTCCAGGTCTCCTCAGCTCCAGGCGTGAGCTCCAGGTGACGCAGAAAGGAGTCACGCTCACGCCCAAGTTCTCAATTAGGGTTACGAGCCTTCGCTGCTGCCCCAGTTGCGCAGAGCTTTCTCCGTGGAACCCGAGATCATAGGTGGGACTTTAGTCCCACCTCGTAAGTGTGTGGCCTCGCGCCCACACTTAAATTATTTTTGTGCTATCGGCTGGTTGCCTCCGATCGCACTGGGGTGAGGTCCCTCACCTTCACCGCCCCCATCGGTGAGTTCACCACACGGATCAGGCGTGACCCTACCCGACACTCCTGTGCACTCCTCGTGCACCACCCACGTCGGTGCGCCTGGACCCGGGCACGCGACCCAACCTGATTACCCAGCTCTGGGAGAGCTTCCTAAAGAGAGATCCAGAGAGAGAGAGAGACGCGGGGAAGGGGTAGGGTAGGTTTTGCTCTAATGTGTGTGTGCATGCGCAGGAAGGATGAAAGAGGAAGAGAAGCAGCAGGCAGGAGTTAGCCGCAAGGGCAAGAAGAAGAAGAAGAAGAAAGAAGCAGAAGAAAAGAAGGAAGGAAGCTGAAGGAAAAGAGCTACACTGTAGCAGTCGAGCAGTTAAGCCATCTGAGAACTGAATCAGACGTTGGCGAAAGAGGAGAGTCAGCAGCTGTTGAGAAGAAGGAAGAAAAAGGAACCGCAGCTGAAGAAGAAGAGGAAAGAAGAAGACAGGAAAAAGAAAAGAAAGAAGAAGAAGACACTTAGCTGCCGCAGAGTAGAAAGAGCTGAAGAAGAAGAAGAAAGAAGAAATCAGAGAAGAAGAAAAGGAAGAAAGAAGGAAGAGAGTCGGCTTAAGAACAGAGAAGAAGAAAAAGCCAATCACCCCCTTTTTCTCTCCCTCTCTCTTAATTCTTCTTGTAAAACCTTATATATACATTGTGAGTTTACATGGTTCTAGAATTATAGTTTGCTTCCTGAGTTCGATCTCGGGAAACTCTCTATTCCGAGTAGTAAATCATATTAGACTGGTAACTATTTTTTTCAAATACTGCAACGACTGTAATAACTATAGCGATAAAAGCAGCGACACCAGTTTTTGGCGCTGTTGCCAGGGAGCAACGGCTATTCTAAAAGCTATTAATTCACAATTTTTGACTTTCTATTAACTAATCTCTTCCCTTTTGTTGTGCTGGCACAGGAAATCAAAAGGAATACAAGTAGCCACACAACCACACCAAGGACGGGTAATTTTCTATCCTCTCATTTGAACCCCTAAATTCTCAAGAGGAAGAGAAAGAAAAAGCTATCTAGGAATAACCTGTCTTCTATACTTAGTAAACCACAAGAGTTGCCTATTTTTCAATTTCAACATATTTTATCTATACATCCATTAAAGGTATTTGGGGCTAAAACCTTCTTGCTTGAGCCCTAATTACTCGAAGGCAACTAACTGGACCAAGTAGAGTCAATATAAAGTTCAAAAATTAGGGTTTTAGAGACACACTTTTCTAAGCAAGAAAGGAAAATTCCTAAAGGAGGTGTGCCCAAGCCATTTTCTGAAAGCACCTATTCAGAGAAACCCTAACCAATTTGGCTCTTAAAAACACTTGAACCCTAAAAAGATAGGACCTAATAAGCTTTCAAAGGAACTAATAGGTGAAGTTGATCCTTTGGATCAACCAACCTTCAACTTAGGTCACTCTTTGCACTCAAAAGGCTAAAGTTCAAGTGAAAACCCTTAGCACCTTGATCCTAACTAAAAGTGGTAGACTTAAGAGGTCAAGGTCCCCATTCTGGTCTACCTGGAATCTCAGTGACAAGAGAGGTCGGGTGGGGGAAACCCTATAACCCGTGGGGATGCTCTACCGTGTAGGGGTCTTCGCAGGACTCACCCTCTCTGGCTGCCCAGGTAATTCTCAGGTGGACGACTTTCTGATCAAGGGGTCCATCCACCCCGAACCTCTATAGTCACCCAACATCTTGGGTGTCTTGATTGGGTCCAGTACCTGCTAAACTTATCCTCTCCATCAGTATATGTTTGGTAGGAGGTCCTTGAAACCTCCTTTAGAAATTCACTCTCCTCGAGATCGAGCCTCGGTACCCTTGCATGTGGAACCAACCCTTCACATAGACCTTTCCTCCGATTCTGAACCCAACTCACCTCCTTCTTCCATAATGGCTTAGCCAATTGAGGAAGAGAACAATCTGGAGCACCAGCTTTAGCGACTCAATGACCTCTTCCAGAACTTCATGCACTCACCGCAGCATCCCATGATGCGAGATCACTATAATCCTACTGCGGTAGCCATTGAGCCTCGAGTTAGAATCCCAACTGGAGGACCTGATTTTGAACTCAAGCCCAACATGATTCATGCCATTCCTAAGTTCCATGGGCTTAATTCTGAAGATCCTTTCCAGCACATCAAACAACTAAAGCATCTGGCCCAGACTTTCGGGTCAGATGCACAAAATCGGGATATTCTCCTTATGAAGATGTTCTCTTTCTCCTTTATGGACAAGGCTGCACATTGGTATCAAACTCAGACCCGGCCGAACAACAATTGGGAGGAACTTCAATTTGCATTTCTGAAGAAGTTCTTCCCCGTTGGTCGAACCAATGTCTTACGCCATCAGATTACTCATTTCACCTAGCAAACGGGAGAACCTCTTCATGAGGCATGGGATCGTTTTCAAGATC
This sequence comes from Thalassia testudinum, assembly GCA_037157565.1. Lineage (NCBI taxonomy): Eukaryota > Viridiplantae > Streptophyta > Magnoliopsida > Alismatales > Hydrocharitaceae > Thalassia > Thalassia testudinum. Next base: position 15,760,401 of record JAZHRO010000062.1, on the reverse strand, counting down.
TCATGAGAAAGTGCCCCCATCACGGAGTTCCTAAATGGGAACAGGTCCAATCTTTTTACCAGGGACTCCGTGAAGATATTAGACTTTTCGTCAATACAACCTACGGAGGAAATATCATGGGTCAACATGAGGACACCGTGTGGGAGATTTTCGAAAACATGTACGAGAACTCCATCAATAATGACTCCATGGGACTATTCGACAGGATGAATACCTGTGCAGTGACGAACATTAGGGGAGCACATGAGACGCAGGACCTGTCTGCATCAATCGATCTGGAATTAATGGTTAGTCGATTAGACAAGGTCTCTATCATTGAGAAGAAGGTGGATGAGCTGACTCAGCACTTGCAGCAAGCCACCTCTGTGTAGAATTCCTTTGCATAACCTCCTTCCACACGGGAGACTGTGCAAAACATTTTCCACCGACCTTCTCTTGGGGTGGACTCGTATCCATCCCCATCTGACCCTAGGTCCGGAGGAACCTTCGATCCCTTCTATTCCTATCAGGGGAACCCTGCTCCCTCATTCGCTGACTTTTCTGAGGTTCCTCAGACCTGCGAGGACCTCAACACCATCCAGAATAACCATTTTCCAATACCTACAATCCTGGATGGCAAAACCATCCCAACTTCCAGTGGGTGGGGAATTCCCAAACTCAAAGACCACCCTTTCAGCCCTGTCCACAAGCACCTCGTCCTTACCAGCCGCCTCAGCCACGGCCCAACCCTACTTATTCATCCGGGCCAAACCAAGACCAAATGTCCCTCATCCTGCAGACTTTGGCTGACATTCAGAGAACAAATGCGGCTATTCAAAAGCAACACAAGGACGAAATCACAGAGGTTCGAAACCAACTGGCCTAGTTGGCGAATTCTCGCCAACCAGGCACACTTCCCTCTCAGCCTCTTCTTAACCCTAATAACGTACCGACCCAGCGGCGCGTTATGAACCCAAAGCCAGGCCAAGCACACATGATTTATCAGGCCCCCTCTATTCCTTCACCTGACGGGATGGAGGCCTCAACTTATGCAAATTATCAGCAGCAACCCATCCTATCAACCCCAAACAAGAACCAGGCAGGACTGAATTCTGTAACCACCCGTAGTGGTAAGGAGACCCAAGAACCACCTTATCTAGACCACTCCAAGCCTGGTAGTGACCCAAACCCTAGGACAGTAATCCAGGATGTTCCTATCCCTATCCCCGATCAAAGACCTGGACCTATCCCAGAGGAACCAACCAAGGTTCCATTTCCCGAGGCCTTGACCAAGGGAAAAAGGACAACAAAACCCGTGACTCCTGAGGAGGACAGGGTCAAGCTCTTTGAGCAGGTCCAAATAAACATCCCCTTGATGGATGCAATTCGCCACGTACCGGCTTACGCACGATTCTTGAAGAATGTGTGTACACCTCAGCGTAAGCCGCAAACCAAGAGTGGGAGTCCAATTGTACTATTAGAGCAAGCCAGCTCTGTAATTGACAGAAAGCCATTTTCACGCATTTGAAAGTCGTCGGAAATCGTAGTATAATCGTGCAAAAACATTCGTCAAAAATTGATTTCTAAAGATAACGAGACTTGAGTCCCAGTCGTTCGTCTCTGGGAGGCATTGCTTTTACTTTTGAAATCGATCTTACTCTACTTTGTTTAGAATCGCATGCCAGTTCGTGATTATTACATATTTAGGTATGACATGTTTAGTTGCAAGAATATTAGGAATCGGAAACAGGCAACTTGAATCACACAAAAAGAATGACAATTATTAAGCTCATGGTGATTTCAAACTTATAGAGACAAATATATATATATAAGAATTTTTCATTCATTCAGCGGGAGAGTCGTTTGCAACATAAAACGTAGAGGGAAGCTTGTACATAAATGCTTGAAAATTAAATCTTGCTACCAAAAAATGATCGCATACAAGAATCGATGGGGGGATTTCGCATGCATCATTGGGGGAGAAATAAGACTACACTACTAAGCAGTAAATAAAAGCAGTAAATATACGAAGAGCATAATCTAAATCTAGCAGAATGGAAGGGCATTCAGGGGTGGTCCCCGATGGCCTTTGAATGGTTGAGAGAAGGAGGGGCGGCCAATGGAACTTAGGCCGGCCCTTGGAGAGAGGTTGGGGAGCTGATCCAGCTTCCTGGCGTGGAGATGGTGGCCTCCATGGTCGTGCTCAACTCGTGGAGGTGGAGTGGAGATGGAAGTAGCTAGCCTAAGTGGAATGAGTGCCAAGGAAGTGAATGGGTGCAAATGGCCACCCAAGGGGTCTTTTTATAGACCTAAGGGAAGCTCTCTAGAGAATTATGGAATTCTCTAGAGAGACCTATGGTGGGAGCTCTTGGGAGAGTGAGAGAGAGAGGGTGGATGGTGGTTTTTAGATCCACCAAATGTGGATCTAAAAATTGAATGGCTCTTGGTTGTTATTTTTGACAACCAAGGCAACCACACATGGTAGAGAGTTCTAGAGAACTCTAGGATAGATATTTTCAGGTGGATGGTGTGTGTGGGTGTGTGTGGGTCGAAACATAGGTGGCTAGGTTGATTAGGTTGGGTTCTAGTGGGTTTAGGTCAAGGTAGGTCTCAAATTAGGGTTATAAACCCTAATTCACTAAGGTAAAGTGCAATTAAACTTAATACAAGTTTAATTGGGTGTGTGAAAACTTAATTGAGAGTGAAACAACTCAATTAAGTCAGGTCTAGGTCAATTGGACTCTCACTGAATCCAATTGGACAGTGTGTGCTGAGATCAGGGCTCAATTAGACTTAATGAGTCAAATTGAATAGGCTGATGGAATTGACTAAGATCCAAGTCAATTAGGTTTAGTGAGGACCTAATTAGGCCCTTAGGGAGGTCTAGAGGTGATGTACTAGGGTTAGGACACCTTAATTTATGTTCCTATGGGGTTGGAATTGGGTTTAGGGACTTAGAGATCCAAGATCAAGGCCTAAATCTCAAAATAGGAATTGGAGAGCAGTATCAAACGTCTAATAATAGAATCAGACGTCTTATACTAAAAAATCAGAAGTCCAGACTTGTTGTCTGGACGTCCAATCAGAGTCAGGAAGGATTTCGGGTTCTGTTTAGGCGATTCTACAGAAATTGGACGTCTGACAGAGTGTCTGGACGTCTGACAAAGTGTCTGGACGTCCAATAACAATGCAGAGTGGGTTTGAAGTGTGCGAGAGTTGGCTAAGGGTCCTGGACGTCCTATAACTTATCTGGACGTCCAGATAAGGGCTGGAACTAGGGTTTTAGGGCTTCCTAGGGTGTTGTGACCTAATCTAAGGGTGGCTAAGGCTTGGGGAAGTCTCTAGGCTATCCTAGGGCTAGGATGGACCTAAGCTCTTCACATTTTACTACTTTATTTCTACTTAATAGAATAGAAAACTTTTAACCCCCTTACATTATTATTCCTACATCTAAATTAGGCCTTCTGCTCCAGCTCTGCTACAACTCCTGTTATTCCTGATCCAGCTTCAAATCCAGCTCCTGATCAGCTTATTCCCTGCAATCGACATACTGCACTTAATCAGCACATTATAACATTATTTTATGCATAGCTAAAGGAAAGCAGTAAAGATGCAGATAATGCGTATGCATGCATGAATAACCCTAACTTATGCTAAGTCCTAGCCTAATTTAGGTCAATTAATACCTATGATTGCTGCATAATCAATAATCCTGAGTAGACTCCCACCCAAGGCAAAAGACTCAGGCACTTCCCTAATTTCATGCAAGATAGGTGAGACCCAGTTTGACAGAGCATTGTTAGACTTAGGCGCTTCCATAAACTTGATACCCACATCCTTACTCAATCACCTAGAATAATCTGAGCTAAAACCGACTAAGGTGACATTACAGTTAGTAGATCGATCTATAAAGTCACCAAAAGGGATTCTTGAGGATGTTATCGTAAGGGTGCGGGATTTCTATTTTCCTGTAGACTTTATAGTCTTAGACATGGATGCACCTGAAAATCCTAGGGATACACCAATGATTCTAGGGAGGCCCTTTTTGGCCACTGCTAGGGCCAACATCAGTTGTGAGGAGGGCTAAATAGAACTGAAATTTGGGAACCAGACTCTCAAAATCAATATCTTTAAGGCCCAACAAGGAATCAATTGCGATGTCATGGAGCAAATTGTGATATTAAAGCTTTGGTTGATGAACCACAATTTAAGGATAACCTGATTTTACCTCATCAACCACAAGAAGATCTTGAACCACAATTAGAGGAGTCAGACCCTGACTCAGACAAACCCATAACCCCTATCCTTGAACCTCACACTCACCCTGAACCACCGGCTGCTGCTGATAACCCCATCCTCGAACTCAAACCTCTTCCTGACCATTTGAAGTACATCTTTTTGGGTTCTAATCAGACATTTCCTGTGATCATAAATTCCAAGCTCTCTCCTGATCAGGAATCCCGTCTGATTGCTGTTCTCCAGCAACATCGTAGAGCCATTGGTTGGACTCTCGATGATTTGACTGGAATAAGTCTCTCTTATTGCACCCACCGTATCTATTCTGAAGAGGGTTCACGACCTTCCCGTGAGATGCAGAGACGGTTGAATCCCAATCTGCAGGAAGTCGTGAAAAAGGAGATCATTAAGTGGTTAGATGTAGGGATCATCTACCCAATCTCCGACTTTCATTGGGTGAGCCCAATCCAATTTGTGCCTAAAAAGGCACGGCTCACCACTATTACGACTGAAATCGGAGAAGTCATGCCTACCCGAATAGCCAACTCGTGGAGAGTCTGCATAGATTATCGAAGACTCAACTCCTCCATGAAGAAGGATCATTTCCCACTACCTTTCATCGATCAGATTCTTGAGAAATTAGCAGGAAATCGATTCTTCTGCTTTCTTGACGGGTACTTTGGTTATAACGAAGTAGCTATTCATCCAGAGAACCAAGAGAAGACCACGTTCACCTGCCCCTTCGGGACATATGCGTTCCGAAGGATACCGTTCGGTCTCTGCAATGCACCCGCGATGTTTCAGCGGTGCATGCTTGCCATATTCTCAGATATTTTAGGTGATTATCTAGAAGTCTTCATGGATGACTTCTCAATTTTTGGGGCATCGTTTGATGATTGCCTCCAGCACTTGGTTCATATACTCAGGCGTTGCATCGATGTAAATCTGGTTCTTTCCTGGGAAAAGAGCCACTTTATGGTGCCTGAGGGGATCGTCTTAGGACATCTAATTTCTAAAAAGGGCATCCAAGTGGATCGAGCCAAGGTTGATCTAATTTCTCGACTCCCTATGCCTAGCTCGATCAGGGACATCCGTTCTTTTCTGGGGCACGTCGATTTTTACCGACGTTTCATTCCTGATTTCTCAAAAATCGCGACCCCCTGACTACTCTTCTCTCCAAGGATGTACCCTTTGAAATCACTAAGGAATGCACTCGAGCCTTTGAGAACCTTCGTGACTGAGTCACCCAGGCCCCGATCCTACAGTCCCCTGATTGGTCTCAACCCTTTGAGATCATGTGTGATGCATCTGATTTCGCTGTAGGAGCGGTTCTGGGGCAGAAAATTGATGGGAAGCCCGTGGTCATCTACTACGCTAGCAAGACACTTGACGAGGCTCAGCGTAACTATACAGTTATGGTGAAAGAGCTACTAGCTGTAGTATTTGCCCTTGAAAATTTTCGATCCTATCTCCTGGGTTCTCACGTCATCATCTACTCTGATTACATGGCTGTGAGGCATCTCCTTGCCAAGAAGGACGCGAAGCCTCGATTAATCCGATGCATCTTGCTGTTGCAAGAATTCGACCTCAAGATTCACGACAAGGCGGGAAGACAGAATGTGGTAGCTGACCATTTGTCTCGCCTTCCTTCTGAGATCATCAACCCCTTTGGACCCATCATGGAGCATTTTCCTGATGAGCACCTTCTGACTATTGGTACTAGGCTCCCACGGTTCGAACGGCTTCGAGTACATTCTGCTTGCTGTGGACTACGTGTCCAAATGGATCGAAGCCATTCCGATCCGAACTTGTGATCACAAAATCGTTATCAAATTCATTCACAAGAATATCTTCTCACGGTTCGGGATTCCTCGTGCAATCATCTCTGATGGAGGGATCCATTTCATGAATGCTCATTTTAGGTCACTGATGACCAGATACGGGGTGTCTCACCGAATCGCTACTCCTTACCATCCCCAGACTAATGGTCTAGCTGAGCTATCTAATCGGGAGATCAAGAAAATCCTGTAGGTCACTGTTCGACCTGACAGGAAGGACTGGTCGTCCCGACTTCCGGAAGCCTTGTGGGCTTATAGGACCGCCCACAAGACCCAATTAGGCATGTCTTTTTTTAGACTGGTGTACGGGAAGGCATGTCACCTTCTCGTTGAACTGGAGCACAAAGCCTATTGGGCAGAACAGAGCTGTAATTTAGATCTTTCTAAGGCTGGAACCCATAGAAACCTTCAGATAAGCGAGATCGATGAATTACGCCTCGATGCATATGAGAACTCGCGAATCTACAAAGAGCGAGTTAAAGCCTTTCATGACAAGCATATATCTAGAAAGATCTTTCATCCTGGTCAGAAGGTCCTACTCTTCGATGCCCGACTCAAACTCTTCCCTGGGAAACTGCGATCCAAGTGGGTCAGACCATATCTTGTCTGACAAGTTTTTGGAAATGGAGCCGTCGAAATCAGTCCTCTCAGCCATGATTCCAAACATTTCATCGTGAACGGTCAGAGACTCAAACCGTTCATCGATGTAACCTCTACAGATTCGGCTGAGTCATCATTTATCCTCCATTTTCCCTGAGCATATTGCGCCTAGCCGATGGCGTAAAACTCAACGCTTAACGGGAGGCAGCCCGTCATTCTCTTTTGAAAAACCCGAAACCTTTTCTGACACCTCTTTTGCACTTAAGGTTCATCCTTTAGGACAGCCGACTCCACCTCAGGTGCTTGCATCTGAGATTAGAAATCGTCCGCAACAGCCACCCTGACCCATCCACTCACCAAAACACCTGTCCTATTGCATGAACTAATCCAAATAAAAACCCTCCTAATTTACAATGAGGACATTACAAATCTTAGGCATGTGGGGGTATGAAAGCACAAAAAAAAAGGTTTCAAACAAAGAAATTCACAAATACCAAAAAAAAAAATTGAAAAAGGATAATAAAATGAGAGGAGGAAAGAAAATTTTGTGAACTTTATAAAGGAGGAGGAGAAAAAGAACAAAATGACAAAAAGGAGCACAAAATGAAAGAAAAGCGATAGTCATTAGTAAGAATTTAAGGGATTAACTTGAGTTCTAGACCACATTCAGGAAAAGAAAAGGAAAGTGCACAGTAAGATTAGTAAGAACGCAAACCTTAGGGATTCTTGGATAGACTCTTAGTACCCATTAAGATCTAGATATTCCTCAAGAGGTTGAGGAGAATGAAAGGCTTAAGTATTAGGTCCAAGGCTTAGGGAGTATTCGGCCTCGTTAACTAACTTTTGGTTTGCGGGACTCAGTAACCTAAGCACCCAAATTTACACATACAGTCTGGTTCAGTAAGGATAAGTATCAAAATCACGCAGAAGCGTTGTAAAATTTCTGAAAATGTCACCTAGAGTAGGAGCGGTTGATCAACACAAGTTGATTTGGACGAGTTCCCAGTGCAGAGAGGTGAGAAATTCCCCTTGAAGATGCGTAACAAAATATCATCTCCTTGGTGCTTGTCTCTTAGGATATTTACATATCCTACTAGGGGCATGTAAGCACTCTGCTGGTTCAGATTCCATGGATAGCATTATCACGAAGTGTTAATTGCCAGGGTCTAAATTCGGCCACGGAACACCATGAACGGGATTATCTCGAAATCTCGAAAGCTAGGATTCTAGGGGTTACCATGGGCGGTGCTATCTCGAAGCATCGACTGCCAGGAACCTTTGGGGATTGATGATGGGGTCAAGGAATCTGATACAGATCGTGTTGTGAAGTCAATCCTAAGTTAGAATTAACAAGAAAAAGAGAGAGAAAACTCTCCAAACAAATAAATCTTCTACCTCTCTCTCTTACAAAATGCACTGCAAGCTGAACCAAGGCTAAAATTATCTCAAGCACGGGTGCTTTAACTGCAAAGTTCAACAAACCTTAGGTTAGTTCCTGTAGGCCTTAAAAACCTTTGCTAAGGACTGAGGCTAAAGCTAGACAGATCTGGATCTTGGCTGGTACTAGAGTACCTTTTAGGCCTATGGTTGGCATTCTGACCTAATCAAGGTTACAAAAGAAAAAGCACTTATCTAAACTCAATAGGAAACTCATGGTCTAAAACAAGGTTAAAACCTTAAAATTTTGCTAAGGGACTAGCAAAAGCTGGGCATGGGAGTATGATGAGAGCCTCATCATGAATCCTAACTAGTACAATTTGATCTAAATAAGTGTGAAAAAGCTCCTACAAAACCCAATGAGAGGCATAATTCAGAAAACTAGGAATCAAAATATAAAACAAATCATAAGGGGTAAAACTATAATTTTACCAATGCAATACACAAATAGGGTATCTAAGGGTCTAAACACAGGTCAACTAAGTTTAATAAGGAAGGAAGTGGGATGATCTGATTTGAAAAGGGTTATGGCAACTTCTAGGAATTAAATGACATCCTATAGCCCTAAAACAAACCTACTTTAATTCACAAGGTTTGAGGTAGGATAAAAATCAATTAAATCCTCTAAAATTCATAAAAAATATTCCCTAGGGTCTATAACCTTCAATTTAGCCTTTGTAACCTATTTTGACCTAAATTGAGAACCATACCTAATTTATCACTTAATTTGGGTTTTTACGCAAATTGATCGATCAAACGTGGTCAAACCTAAAATAAAATTTCACCATTAAAATCCTTAGGTTCAAATTAGGCTGGTATAAAAATTTGAGCCTAAGAGAAGACCATCTTGACTGACTTTACAAATTGGTCCTCTTAAATTACTTTTTGACCCTTATCTTTTGAAACCCTTGCAATTAGCCCCCTATATTCTCCTTCATTCTTTGCAAAACGGTCCCTCCTGCCACCCTGCGCAGGCGCCATACCTTCAGTGACCTTGCGCGGAGGATGGCGCCGCGTAGGGTAAGGGGGCCGCTCTCAGGAACAGACGGGGGATTCCCTACGTCGTCCTACCTTGCCTTGCAGCCGCCCATGCCTTTCGTGCGAACGCACGAAAGGAATGGGTTGGCTTTCCGGCCATGCTCCGGCGAGTCCCTCACGCCACTGTCTCGAGTGTCTCCCCTTGCCAATGCCTTTATAAGGAGCGGCAGGGTCTGCCGTCTCCTTCAAGCTACTTTTGGCCGAGAAACCCCCACTCTTTCGTCTCCTCTCTCTCCAGTCAGATTGCCCTAGCTTCCGGCGAACTCTCCTCCTCCTCCTCCTCGTCACTCTGCTGCCATACCTGTAGCAAAGCCCACACTTCCTCGTCGTCCCATGCCAGGCCGCACCAGCTGGCGTCCTTAGATCTCTTCCTCGTCGCCTTCTTTCCTTCCCTGGGCACCTTCATCCTCAGCTCCGGCAGGCACGCACCAGGCAGTCTCCCTCTCCCCCTTCATCGACTAAGTAGGTAGAAATTTTATCCTTACTCTCTCAGTTATTTCCCCCTTCCTAATTTACTCTTTCAACCCGCGGACCATCACTGTCCATCACCATCTTCCTCACCTCCAGCCACCATCTCCGGTGAGATCGCCCCACCTCCACAGACCTTTCCACCCCTAGCCGATAAGCTCAGAAGCTTCCCCTCACTCTACACCAGCGATCCCCCTACTCCATCCATCACCCTGCACACTCTGTACACCCCCCGAGCACGCCCACTTCCGCGCACGCAGTTTGCCCTAGGCGCATGGCCACAGGCACTCCCATGCCTCGCCGACCCCCGCACCACACACGTCGCACTCTGGCGAACCTCCCTGGAACTTTTTGACGTGGCCGCGAGGCCGTTTGCGTGTTTCAGGTGTCACCCTCCTCGCCGCCATTAATGAGCAGTAGGAGCTTCTCCGCAGACAGGCCCAAGTCTCCTCAGCTCCAGGTGTGAGCTCCAGGTGACGCAGAAAGGAGTCACGCTCATGCCCAGGTTCTCAATTGGGGTCGCAAGCCTTCGCTGCTGCCCCAATTGCATGGAGCCTTCTCCGCGGACGCCCAAGGTCAGAGGTGGGACTTTAGTCCCACCTCGTAAGTGTGTGGCCTCACGCCCACACTTAAATTGTTTTTGTGCTATCGGCTGGTTGCCTTCGATAGCACTAGGGTGAGGTCCCTCACCTATCACCGCCCCCGTCCGTGAGTTCACCACACGGATCAGGCGAGACCCGACTCGACACTCCTGTGCACTCCTCGTGCACCACCCACGTCGGTGTGCCTGGACCCGGGCACATGACCCGACCCGATTACCCGGCTCTAGGAGAGCTTCCTAAAGAGAGATCCAAAGAGAGAGAGAGATGCGGGGAAGGGGTAGGGTAGGTTTTGCTCTAATGTGTGTGTGCATGCGCAGGAAGGAAGAAAGAGGAAGAGAAGCAGCAGGCAGGACTTAGCCGCAAGGGCAAGAAGAAGAAGAAGGAAGAAGCAGAAGAAAAGAAGGAAGGAAGCTGAAGGAAAAGAGCTGCACTGTAGTAGCCAAGCAGTTAAGCCGTCTGAGAACTGAATCAGACGTCAGCGAAAGAGGAGAGTCAGCAGCTGCTGAGAAGAAGGAAGAAAAAGGAACCGCAGCTGAAGAAGAAGAAGAAAGAAGAAGACAGGAAAAAGAAAAGAAAGAAGAAGACACTTAGCTGCCACAGAGAAGAAAGAGCTGAAGAAGAAGAAGAAAGAAGAAATCAGAGAAGAAGAAAAAGAAGAAAGAAGAAGAAGGAAGAGAGTCGACTGAAGAACAGAGAAGAAGAAAAAGCCAATCACCCCCTTTTTCTCTCCCTCTCTCTCAATTCTTCTTGTAAAACCTTATATATACATTGTGAGTTTATATGGTTCTAGAATTATAGTTTGCTCCTTGAGTTCGATCTCGGGAAACTCTCTATTCCGAGTAATAAATCATATTAGACTGGTAACTATCTTTTTCAAATACTGCAATGACTGTAATAACTATAGCGATAAAAGCAGCGACACCAGTAAATACCCCGACGTGTTTCCAGAGGAGCTGCCAAGGATTGATGACCTTTTTGACCAGTTGTGAAATGCTACAGTATTCTCCAAGATAGATTTGAGGCCAGGCTACCACCAGTTGAGGATCAGGGAGACCGATGTCTCCAAGACAGCTTTCCACACCCGGTACGGACACTGTGAGTTCTTAGTCATGCCATTTGGGCTGACCAATGCCTCCACTGCTTTTATGGATTTGATGAACCAGGTTTTCAGACCGTATCTGGATCAGTTTGTGGTGGTATTCATCGACGACGTGCTCATTTACTCGCAGGATCAACCACAACACAGACAACATCTACGGAGATTTTGGACACTTTGAGACGATGCAGGCTGTATGCCAAGTACAGCAAGTGCGAGTTTTGGTTGAGGCAGGTGACTTTCTTGGGCCACGTGATCTCAAGGGATGGTTTGGTTGTGGATCCAGCCAAGGTTGAGGCCGTACTCAGGTGGGAGAGGCCACGTACAGTGATAGAGATACGCAGCTTTTTGGGACCGGCAGGTTACTATCGGCAGTTTATCAGGGGATTCTCATAAATTGTTCATCCCATGACTCAGTTGATCCTGAAGGACGTGCCCTTTGCTTGGACAGATGCATGTGAGGCCTGTTTTCTGGAGTTGAAGGAGAGACTGACTTCAGCTCCTGTGCTTACCATCCCAGACAGCAGTGGTGGTTTTGTGGTCTACACGGATGCTTCGTTGCAGGGGTTAGGGGGTGTGCTCATGTAGCGGGGTCACGTTGTCGCTTACGCTTCGTGGCAACTGAAGCCCCATGAGCATAGTTACCCTACCCATGATTTAGAGCTAGCAGTTGCTGTCTTCACGTTGAAGACATGGAGGCACTACCTTTACGGTGAGACCTTTGAGATTTTCACAGATCATAAGAGCCTCAGGTACTTATTTGACTAGAAGGAGCTTAACATGAGACAGAGACGTTGGTTAGAGCTCTTGAAGGACTACGACTACAGCATCTCCTACCATCTGGGGAAGGCCAATGTGGTGGCTGACGCCTTGAGTCGGAAGGCGCCCGCCCACTTGGCCAGCTACAGGCATAGAGTTGGAGACTTATGGAGGAGTTGGGAAGTTGGTGACCCTGGGAGTCACAGAGGTATTGTTGGGCAGTGACGGTGACACGACAGATGCGACCAGAGCTGATAGACCGCATCATCGTAAGACAGATGACAGATCCGTACTTACAGATGTTGTGAGACAAACTACTGTCAGGGGACCTAGGAAACTTTTCTTTTATAGATGAGGTGATGCGCATGAGGAGACGCTTGTGCGTTCCCAGGGACGAGGAGTTGTTGAGAGAGCTCCTGACGGAGGCGCACGGGTCCAGGTTCACCATACATCCTGGGAACACAAAGATGTATCATGATCTGAGTCTCCACTTTTGGTGGAGAGGGATGAAGCGGGATGTGGGTGAGTTCGTGCAATAGTGTTTGGTGTGCCAACAGGTGAAGGCCGAGCACCAGAGGCCTGCGGGGCCGTTGCATCCACTTCCTGTGCCAGAGTGGAAGTGGGAGAGCATCACCATGGACTTGGTGGTGGGTCTACCCATTACCCAGTGAGGACACGATGCAGTCTGGGTGATAGTGGATAGGTTGACGAAGACGACACATTTCCTGCCGATCCGAGTCACCTTGGGACCAGCACAGTTGGCAGAGAGGTACATTCGCGATGTGGTACGCCTACGCGAAGTTCTGCATGAGATTGTATCCGACCGGGATACCTGTTTTACTTCTTAGTTTTGGGATGAGTTTCAGCAGGCTTTGGGGACACGGTTGAGGTTCTATACTACGTACCACCCACAGATGGACGGACAGTCAGAGCGCACTATATAGACACTTGAGGACCTTTTGCGTGCTTGTGTACTAGACTAGAGAGGCTCTTGGGAGGAGCATTTACCCCTGACAGAGTTTGCATATAATAACAGCTATCACTCGAGCATCGGCATGGCACCTTACGAAGCTCTATACGGATGGAGGTGTACTGTGCCCTTGAGTTGGGTTGAGGTGGGGACCAAGTAAGAGGTTGGCCCCAGGCTGATCCGACAGAGTCAAGAGGCGATAGAGCAGATCCACAGACAACTCCGCACTGTCAGGAGCAGGCAGAAGTGTTATGCTGACTGGAAGCGCAGAGAGGTGCAGTTCGAGGTTGGGGATCATGTCTTTCTCCGCGTTTCACCCATGAAGGGCCTGCAGCTTTCTGGGGTGAAGGGGAAGCTTGTGTCAAGTTTTGTGGGGCCCTTTGAGGTCCTGGAGAGGGTAGGACCCGTTGCTTACCGGCTTGCCCTTCCTTCCCAGCTTTCTGGAGTGCACGACATGTTCCACGTGTCCAACCTTAGGAAGTACATCGCCGATCCTAGTCACATTCTGAGCCACGAGAGTGTCGAGGTGGGTGATGACCTGACCTACCCCGAGAGACCAATGTAGATACTAGACAGAGTCATCCGGAGTTTGAGACGGAAGCAGGTACCCCTGGTGAAGGTTTTTTAGAGAAGCCAGCGGTACGAGTACCTGGGAGCCTAAGGCGGCAATGTGGGAGCGGTATTCGGAGCTTTTTGAGGGTACATCTTTACAGACCAACTTCTGTCCTCTTTAAGTTTGTTATGCATTTCATATTCCTTTTTCCGACCCTAGCTAGTTCAAGTTTCAGGGACGAAACTTCCTTTAAGTTTTTTATGATGTAAAGACCTGTCCTCTTTTTAGCCTTTTAAGACGTCTGGAGTGTCAGTCAGACGTCTGTCCATACATTTGGACCCTTTCTCAGATGTCTGGAAATTAAATTTTTGTACGCCTTCTGCGTTCTGCACGCGGGCGGGGCACAGAACACTTCTCTCTCTCTCTTTTTCCTCCTCTCTCCACCCTACAAAACCCTTGTCGCATCCTTATAAAAGGCCACCACCTTCCTCTCCTCTCCACTCCACCACTACCACCACACCCCACTCCACTATCGTGAGCAAGGGCGCGGGAGAGAGTGCGTGAGAGCGAGGAGGAGGAGGGTGCATGAGAAGAAGGAGGCTGAGGTCGAGAGCTTCGTGGAAGCTCGTTGGAAGCTCGCATGGCCACTGCAGCATGTGCGGGAAGAGGGCATTGGAGCGTCGTCCTCGACCACCTGCAGTAGCTGGAGCTACGGTGGAGCGAGTGGAGACACGGCGAAGTGCAGCGAGAAGCGTAGGAGCACGGTCTGATACTGTAATTTTTCCAATATCAGACGTCCGGAGTGTCTTCCGGACGACCGGCTAGACGTCTGGTGTCAACACCAGATGTCTGAAAGCTTCTGTATCGCGAAGGTACGTCTTCTTTGCGGTTACGACCATGCAGGACGCACTGCAGATGATTTGGTTTGGGCAAAAGTGGGTTGCTGCTCTGTCGTATGCTGGAGCAGCCTTGGGAAGGTGCGTAGAACGACTTTCCATGCACTTTCGAAAGTCTGGACAGCTTACCAGACGACTGGAAGTATTTCCAAATGACCGGAGGACTGGTCAGGCGTCTGGAATTGTTTTCAAACGGTTGCGGGGGAGTCCTGGACGTTTGAGGTCACTGCAGGAGCTTGAGGTGAGTCTCTGTGAATTTTAAGACGTCTGGACTTGTTTCCAGACGTCTAATTTGGGTTTGCAGACACATTTTTGACCCGTTTGGGGTCCAATCAGGATCCATTTTACGCAAACAAAGTATTTGTGGTTTCCTTGTGAGTTTCTCTACGTATTAGAAACATTTATACACTGTTCTGAACCTTCCATTGTGATGTATTCTTTGGTATAGGACTTCGACCTGTTGCGTGTCTAGGGCTCGCAGAGGCGCGTGGGTCTGCGGTTCGAGCCCCCAGTACTCCCGGATTGTTTGGTAGAGTGGTCCACCCCTGTTATACTTGTTAAATATGAATGCATCTATGAAAATTAGTCAACTAGAAACCTAGGATGTGGCATGAACTCTAGGGTGAAGAAATGGTTGAACCAATTGTTCTGCGTAATTATAATTGTATATATGTGAATGAACTAAATTGTTAGCAACTGCCTGTAAATAAGTATGAATTGCCTGTTAGAATATGAGCTGTCTAAGATAACTAAACAGTTACCTGTGATATCACTTGTTGCATGTATTAAATTGTGGAAATACGAGCTGCCTGTGTATAAACAAGAACTGAATTGTGAATAATGAAACCTGGATTGGAATAATATGGTGAACATGAGCATGAACCCTACAAAGAGTTAGGAGTAGAGCTCCTGTGGTTAGATGGAAAAGCCTGGAATGTGGACGGGAAGTGTGCTGACCCTTGAGTACGTGGTACCAAGGAGAGTGACTGTCCCCTTTTAGTGTAGAGCGGAGCTAGCCGCCCTTGGGTTGGGACCCGGGGTTAGGATTGGCCACTCTACACCGACTTCGGTTGGCCCTCACGTACACATTACCGAGGCAAGCTACTAGTGTAGGGAGAGAGCGAGCCACCCCAGGGGACCCGGGGTTTAACTAGCCACCCTACACCGACTTGTTAGGCCCTCTAGGTAAACCAGGGTTGTCAGACGAGGGTACGCGGACTGTGTAGGGCAAGACCCCTGTTTGGTTCTAAGAGGCAGGACCCCTATTTCTGAGAGGGCTAGGCCCTATACTGTTCCGTGTTGTACTTTGGGCGTACCCGTTAGAGTAAACGACTGATCGCGTGTCAGTGCGGGTAGCTACCCGGGCGCTTATCATGCATGCCGTAGTCACCGCTACGTTCGTCAGTGCCTCAGGGTGGTTGACTAGGTGTAGGATTACCACGGGGGACTCTCCCGACCAGGAGAGCACCACGTGTACCTTCTACTCTTCGGAAAAGACTGCAATCAAGATCGTTCCCATGAGGAACATGCAAGATCAAGAAAGAAATCTGAATGTTAACCAAATGGGGTGAAAAGAAATTACTTGTAAAATAAATAACTCGAAAATATAAATATACCTGCTACTTTTACAGCTTTAGATAGTATGGTTACCACTGACTCAGCGTTCGCTGACTCCGTCTTTTTCATAACATTGTTTAGGTCCAGGAGTTGAGCACCTCAAGCTACCGGTTGCGGAGGGTGCTGGGCTCATTCGAGCCCAGCCATAGTTTTTAGTACTTTTTGTTGTCCTCTCTTTACTGCTATAGTGAGTTTCAGACTTTTTGTTACTGTTCCTGTTACTATTGCTTTTGTTACATTTTTCCTGTTGTTGTGGTGGAATGTACTGAATTAGCAGCTGTTACTTTCCTTTACTGTTTGTACGTCTTTACTACTTAGTTACATTGCATATGTGAATGTGGCTTATTTTCCTGCTTTTCGGTTATTTCTTGTTGGACGACTGGGTCTTGGGATTAGTTTAGGCGAGTCGATCTTGGGTCCTGTAGGGATTCGGAAATCGGGTCGTAACACTAATTAACAGCTTCACTTAAATTGAAAGGGTTTTGGTAGCAATAAATGTAATCTAAACCTCCTAAAAATCATTGAAAAATATTCTAAGAGGTTTGGTACCTTCACTTTGACCATTAGAGCCCATTTTGTCAAAAAATAGAGATTCAGGTGGGAATTTGCCTTGATTTGGGCTTATGTGTAGTTTACTCAGTCAAACGTGGTCAAAACCCAAATCTAAGTTCACCATTAGATTCCTTTGGTCCAAATTAAGTTAACACCAAAATTTAGGTCCAATCAAAGTCAATCTTGACCTAGTTTGCACTTTAGCCCTTAAAATCTCTATTTATCACACATAAGCCCTCATCTTTTACATTTTCCTTACAAAATCACCCCCAACTTCTCATCTTCATTGCAAATAAGTCCCTGCCACCATTGCCTTCCTCACAATAGAGATGGAAACTCATAGAGAAGGAAACCCAAACACACATCATTTAATTGGGCAAATTGATTGAAGAAACTTCAATCTAAATTCATCAAACTTGGCAAGTTTGATCTACACATCATGGTCGATCTTTTGAGATCTTTCATGTGGCCAATCATGACCAATTCCTTCATCGGCAAACCCAAGTTCTTGAACCCAAAAATCGACTTCAAAGCAACTCACAACTTGCCTAGACTGGACACATTCAGAAAGGAACCACTTCTATATAAAGGGTCATATTTACACAAGTCAAATTTGTCTCATTTTGGCATGAATTCCTCCTTTTCTTGTTTCTTCGCTGCCATTAACGATGACCTGGAGCTTCTTCAACCCTGTTCTTCAGTCGCTCCCATGGACAATAGGGAGAGGGCTTCTCTTCCTTACTTCATTGCTGAACTTCCAGACACGGAACTCAACCCAATTACCCCTTCGTCGACTCCATCGTCATCTCCTTCCTTAACTCCGACGTACCTCTAGCAAGCCTCCTCGAGCCTCCGCTCGTCTAATAAAGTTAGGGCATCTCTCTCTCTCCCATCCAATTAGGTTTAGGCCAAATTTTAGGACCGATCTTCCTCTCCTTCTCCTTCCCCAACGCCATCAACACCTCCATCGACCACCTTCACCGCCGGCCTACCTCTGCCCTTCACACACCCAATCACCACCACCAGCTTCACCTTACCACGGCGGAGCTTCCTAGCTCTTCAATTTCGCCATTAATCAACTCCACCACCCTCCTCCAGCGCCGCCAACCGAAGCTCATCTGAGCTCCACCATCAACCACCCTTGACCACTCTCACCTCCAATAACATTAGGGTTTTTGTCCGACGAGTAGCAACAGACCTCATCATATGGTTAATTGGGGCCCTAGGGCCATATTTTCTGTGCAGGACACTCGTTGTCGTCGGTCATCGTCCTCGTCTCCGACTAACATCATCCGACCATCAATTGACCTCGCCACCACTCCCAATTGATGCAGATTAGCAAGAAGGAACTTCCAAGGCCCTCAATTTGAAGGATCATCACCACCTGAAGCAGCAATCACACGAGATCATCCATGCTGTTGCAACAACTTGTAAAACAAAGAAGGAACCTGCCATAGTCCCACATCAGAAACTGTAGATTTGGAAATGCCTTCATAACATTTCTTGCACCTAAGTTGTTCGCCTTAGAAACAGGGGTCAAGTCCCCATTACATGGGCATGCCCTCACCCATGCCCACACACACACAGGTCTGGACCCCTAATCGGATTACCCGAATAGAGAAAAAGAAGAAAGGAGAGGCTAGGCCTAGAGGAAGGGGGTTTTGCTTCAGAGACAATTGGGCCTTGGTTTGAATTGAGAAGACGTTGAGCACTGCTATTTAAGCCGTTTGAGGGCTTGAGTTAAACGTCTGATTTAGGCTTGATTTGAGAAAATTAACTAAATATTGAGGCTTATATGTACTTAGTGGCATCACATTTTTTTAGATTCATACTCTATTGTTTTTTACTCATTAGACACTTACATTTTTATATATTGAAAGTTATATTCATTACATATATTTTCATTATGAATCATTAATTGTATCCATTTTTTTATATTTGATTAGTAATTGAACTGTGATTATTTTACTCTATGCAAATGATTTTAGAATTTACATTTTTCAAGTTTATAAATTTAATTGTTTATTTGATTTTCATTGACATATATATTTATTTTCTTAATTCGACGGAAATTCACTCCAACATTAGATACCGAATTTAATAAAAGAAATCAAGGCAAATCACTTAACAACTGAGAGGTTCACTTTAATGGACTAAAGTAGAGCATGAATACATTAAATTTATGAGCAAATCACTTAACAATTGAGAGGTCCACTTTAGTGGACTAAAGTAGAGCGTGAATACATTAAATTTAGGGGTTGATATTATGTTGGGACATGTATTTTATTATGTAATTAGTATAATCGCATGGTTTGATGTTAGGACGTATTTTATGATTTTATGCACATGATTATATGTTTAATTATTTGCAGAAATCATACATGAGCTTAATTTAGCTGGGTAACGTAAAAAGAAATTCATCTGTGCCACCTCAGCCGTGAATCGTGAAAAGTTAGTGTGGCTATGTCATTCTGGCAGTGTGGAATGGTTCAAATCCGACAATGGGAGGAAAAAGCGGATCTGGGAAAACGCTTAGGGGGTTTTAAAAGAAAAAGAAAGAAAGCGGAGAGAACAGCCGGCCCTTGGGCAGGGCACTTCCATCTTCCCAATCGTCACCATAGCCTTAGCGTGCACTATGGAGTTTGCGTGCACTGTGAAACTTTGCGGCCTTCGCCATCGACGTGTGTGCACGGGGACAGCGTGCACATATCCACCGCACTCGCCCGCTACCGCGTCCCTCACCGCCACCACTCACTGCGTCGATCACCACCTCCGTGATCTCCCACACCCCGTGCATCACCATGCCCAATCTCCTTCTCACGAACTTCCCCACCGCGACCAACACCACGCCGCCTCGACCTCTCATCACTGCGAGAAACACCACCACCACCTTCGATCATCTTACTGCACCAATCTCACTTTAAACCGCGAGACTACCTCCCTCATACCCACTCTCTCTTCTCACGCTCATGCCCGACAAACCACCACCACCAGCGACCTCTTCCCTTTCATCTTCTTCTTCCTCGTTTCCTCCTCCTCCCTCCTCGCATGTCCTCTGCAAGAACCCATAGACCATCGACACCTTCACTCACCCACACGACCACCTGCCCTCGCTGTGGCCACCACCGGTGACCTCCCGACATCTCCCACCAACGTCCGCAGGCCACTGAACGCCGCCAGCCGCTCCACCACCGCCAACAGCCTGGCGGCTACACCTTCGCACCGGCCGGCCGGCCACCGCCGACCACCTCAGGACGCCGCACCACCACCAATGCGCTCCTCTTCTCCGACGCAACTCCTCCGACCAGCCACGCTGCCAGCCCAGCCTTCCTCGCGCGCAGACGAGTCCGCTACGACATACTCTGCAATTAGTCGGGACTGGATTTATCGGTTGAAATCACTATTGATTTATTTTTTTTATATTTTATTATACTTCAATTGCATGCCATGCCCTTCAATTCCTTTTCCTCTCTTATTTTATATAATGAAATAGACTGATTTGATCAAGCTGCGATCATTCTATTAAAAATAAAGAATAATCTCACAAGTTATTTATCTTAAATATAATTTCATGTGAAAAATATTTGTGAGTTTTTAATTTGACTTGAGTCTGTTTTTGGATAGGACATCTCGATGCCATGACTAAACTTCATTTTATTTAAATTTTGATGGAAGATTTTCATCATGAAACATTACTACAACAAAAATCACTATTTAATTATTCTTATTAAATAAAAATTTCTTGATCGATAATTGAAATTGATCTCTCAAGACTTAAATTAATCCAACCTTAGGGGTACATCTACTCAATTTTAGGTTTAGGAATTTATGCTTTGGAATCCAATAGACATTAGGGGTGGTTGTCTTTAAAGATCAATTTCAATGTGTAATGTGATGTACCATACAAGCAAACAAGGCCTTTATTTTTCGAATTTGAAAGATTTTAGGGTTCTACCTTGCTTTAATGAGTTTTAGGGTTACACTTGCCTCTTTTAGAGTTTCAAAGAAGTTATCATTGGTGTTGTCATTTCCTTTAAATAAATATGTCTAATGCAAAATATACACAGCGATTTCAAGAAATTACTCACAAAAGATTTAAACCCACTAAAGGTAGTTTTAACCTTAAGATGATTGCTTTATTAATTAACAAAATAGCTTCTAATAAAGTACAAGTTTTTGGCTGAGAGATATTTTTATTTTTTATTTTTTGGAATGCAAAGATAGAAAAAATCTAAAACTAACTAATTAACTTGATATGCAAAGGATTTATGTTTTTTCTAATGCATGGCTAAAGAAAAGTATTTTTATTTTTATTTTTTTTTGATAATGTGACTTAGATGTTAAAAGGACTCGCCTACTTGGGTCCATCTAAATTGAGCTAGGTCTTTAACCTTCTCCATTAAGATGCAAAAATAAAACAAATGCAAAATAATTTAGTAAAGTAGGATAAAGAAAATGCAACTAAATGCATGTAATAAAAAGCAACTAAAGGCCTTGCATTTATGACAACGATGCCAAAATATGATATGTAAAATTCACAAACGATAATATCACATCATTGTAGTGCGAAAATCATAATTATTTTAAATTTATATTTTTGAACTCTTAAAAGATTTAAGTGAGGAACGGAAGTCTAAGTCATCTTACAAGGAGATACAAGTTCTAATTGCTTCTTAACTAGACTTAACTATTGTGTTTTTAGTATTTTGGGTTTTTCTAATTTTTTTGGTATTTAAAATAGAGAAGAAAAAATGACACCGAGATAGGGACTAAATTGCAAAATCATAACCTTAATGTAATTTGTGTATAAATAATTTTTTGAAAATGTAAAAATTCTAATAAAATTACTAAAACTACTTTATGGCTTAAGGTTTCTACCAAATTTTACACAAATCTAATATCTAGGATCCACACAATAAATTTGGTAGCGGGAGATGTGAGGGTGATGGAGAAACCTTGACGAAGATGGAGGAGTAGGAAGGATAGGTAGGGGGACCTCGGGTTTCTAAATGAAGGGACGGCCATGGTGGTGGACATGGAGAGGGAGGGGATGGTAGGGATGAACCTTGGGAGGGTTTATGAAGAGGAAGGAGGAAGGATTGGTGTGGGTATTGGTGATGTGGAGATGCTTAGGTGGCAAGATGTCATTGGCTTGATAATGTGGAGAGGATGAGGTGACACAATATTATTGGGTGGAGGAGTTAGCTTTAAGGGATTAGAGGAGAAGAGAGACCATGGATCAAGGTTGGCATAAATGGTGGTGATGAAGAGTAGGATGGTAGAGATTGATGGAGGGTGTGGATAGGATTTTAGGGCAACATGGACTTAGGATAGAGGAGGCATATAGGTGGTGCCACTTAGGGTTTGTTGAGGGGTTGGCATGGGATATTTGGGTGATGTGGCATTTCTTATGTGGCGAGATGTCAGTGGATGGGAGCAGGGCTTATGGATTGATGAGGTGGAGGAAGGTGGCATGGGAGGTAGGTGGTGAGGTTAGGGTTTAGGTGGTGCCACATGTTGGTTGGAAAAGCTTCCATCTATTGTGCTCACTCCTGCCTTGTAATGATGAATGAGTTATCTTAGTCACTCCTATAAAGAAGATGAATATATAATAATTATCTAAGCCCCAAGATATATTGTTAAACCTAAAATGCTCTAATGACTCTAAGATGCATTAATACCTAAAATGCCCTCATTATAATGCAAAGATGCAATGGTTGCTATAAAACTAACATAAATGAGATATGATTTAGCTAATAATTTTTGTGTTCATCATACACCTACATTCCATGGTCTACCACTCATCGACCTCATCAATCCATGACCTCTTTTCCCCTTTACTTACTCACATCTTGCCACCTCATCATGCCACATCATCTAAAACTTCCACGCCACCCAGCCTCTATCCCTTGGCCCATGCCACCTCTCTACACATCATCAAAACCTATCCTAGTCCTACATTCCAAGATCGACCATCCTCCTCTACCATCATCTTCCACGTCACCTCTTCCCCTCCAACCACATCATGCCACATAAGCCAAGCCACCTCACCAAAGTCCATGCCACCTAAAACCAAACCCTAGCCAAATCCCTAAGCCTCCACGCCAACCATCCCTACCTTTTCTATATAAGGCCCTCAATAGCCCATGCCAACGATCATTCCCTTTTCCATCATCTCTTCCTCACTATCTTCTTCCCCCACCTCTCCATGGCTGTCCCTTCTCCCTTTCCATCAAAATCCTAAGTCAACCACTCTCTCCTATCCCTTCCACCTTCTCCTTAACCATCCCTTCTCCTCCTTAAGCCTAGCCTCCACGCTCTATCTCCACTACTACCATCACTTGCTCAAGCTTCTCTTCCTCCGCTTCTTCTTCAAGCAAGTTACTCCCAATGCTTGGCGATGACGCTCCACCTTCTCTATGAGTCCTTTATCTTCTCCGCTACAGTGATTTGCTCCTCACGCCCACCTTTTCTTCTTGCTCTTCTTTAGTTCTATTTTTATGTCATTTATAGTTAATATTAGTTGTAGTTTTTTATGACATTTATGGTACACTTTTTCTAGGAATAAAGAAATCTATTTTGGTGCTATTCTCCTTTATAGTTAATATTCACTTCTCTCTAGTTAATATTGCATGTTATCCTAGTTTCTTGTTTCCTAGTCTTCATTTGATTTCTTAAATTTTCACGTCTATTTCTATGCATCTAAAAAAACCCAAAAAAAGACATATTTCGGTCCTACATATTAGGTTAGGTCACTTATGAAATTCATCCAAATATTTTTACAGAAAAACTTAAAAATTATTTTTTATTTGGGTCCTAACATTGTCGCAATTGAGTCCCTGAAGTTTATTTTCAAATTTATTGTATGTGTTCTGGATATTAGTTTTGCCCAAAATTTGGTAGAAACTTTAGTTAGGCCGTAATGTAGTTTCATTAATTTTATTAGAATTTTTAAGTTTTCAAAAAATTAGTTTTACATGAATTACATTTAGGTTCTTACTGTTACATCTCAGTCCCTATTTTGATGTCCCTTTGTCTTCTTTCTTATTTAAAATACCACAATATTTTGAAAACTAAAATTACTAAAAATTTAGTAGTTAGGTCTAGTTAGAAAGCAATTAGATCATATGTCACTCTGTGAGACAACTCAAACTCCTATCTTTGCTATCGATTCCTTAAGAGTTTGATAAAATAAACATTAAAACAATAGTGGTTTTCATGCTATAACGACACAATTAACATTTGATGGATTTCACGCACTAATTTACTTCCAAAGGAACAAGTAGATGGGAAGTATCTGTAACGACCTGATTCCCGAGTCCTTACGAGACACAAGAACCGGACCGACTCGACTAATCCCATGACCTAGTCGTCCAACGAGGAAGTAACCAAAAGAGCAGTAAAATAAACCACATTCAACATGAATATAACTAACAGTAAGAAAGTACAACAGTAAGGAAAGAAACTACTACAGTGTATACCACCACAACAGTAGAACAACATTTATCATATAACATGAACTGCAGGTAAAGAAAAGTACAGCGGAAACAAGAACTACTCACTATAATGGAAACAAAAAGGGGTACAAAAGACAGTGGTAACTCTACTGGACCCTACTCGGCCCAGCGTCCTCTGCAGCCGCTGACCCTGGCTGCTCAACACCTGGTCCTGAAAAAGGTAACGAGTGTAACACGTCAGCAAAACGCTGAGTAGAGTGGCAAACTAAACTAAAGACAACAGTAGAGTGTACAGTAGCTGTTATGTTCTATTACTTCCTTTATTCACATCTTTCAATTTTCTCACTATTTCATTTATTTCTCAGATCCTTTACTTGATCTCGAATGTTCCTCGTGGGAACGATCTTGATTGCAGTCTTTTCCAAAAGTAGAAGTAGCACGTGGTGCTCTCCTGGCCTGGAGAGTCCCCCGTGGTGATCCTACCCTCAGTCAACCACCCCAAGGTCACTGACAGACGTAACGGTGACTACGGCACGCGCGATAAACGCACAAGTAGCTAACCCGCACTGGCACGCGGTCAGTCGTTTCCGTTAACGGGTGCGCCCAAAGCACAGCACGGAACCAGGGTAGAGCCCTCTCAGTAACAGGGGTCCAACCCCTCCACAGTAACCAAACCGGGGCCTTGCCCCTCCACAGTCCGCGCACCCTCGCCTGACTACCCTGGTTTGCCCCAGTGGGCCTAACAAGTCGGTGAAGGAGGCTAGCAGAACCCCGGGGCCCGTGGGGTAGCTAGTGCTCTCCTAACACTAGTAGCTCTCCTCGGCACTATGTACACGAGGGCCAGCAAGTCGGTATAGAGCTGCCGGTCCTAACCCCGGGTCCCTGGGGTGGCTGGCCCCACTCTGCACTAAACAGGTACAAGTACTTCCCTTGGTACTACGTACCTAAGAGACAGTACAAAACTACATCTCAGTTCCATTCCTTTTTCTTTCTAGGAGTTCCACTCCTAATTCCCCATAGGGTTCCAGCTCTTTATCTCAGAACATCTTATGTTTCACTTTCCAGTTTCACGTTCTCCCAATCCATGATCTCAATCATATTTCTTTATTCATAACAGGCAGTTGTTAATTCAATTTACAGGCAGCTTTATATTCCTTTCCATTTTTCCAAGACTGCAGTATTATACATTCCACTAGTTTTTCCATCCTAGGATTCATGCCATATCCTAGGATTTATCATACAATCTAGTGTTCCAGCCCTAGAATTCATGCAACACCTAGGAGCAATCATATATTTCTCATTCCTAGGAGTCATGCAATGTCCTAGGTTCTAGTTATGGTTCCATACTTTAACAGGTTTTATTAATACTTAAAGCCACTCTACCAGGTACAACGGGAGTAATGGGGGCGTGATCGGGAATCCCACATGCCTCCACGACTCCCAAGACTGCAACTGAAGGAGGTCCTATCACAAGGATCAAACACAAGGAGTATCTCAAAACAGTGTATAGCTACTGTATACGGGTAGAGGAATTAATTATGAAAAGAACGCAACTTGAATTGCAGAAAACGGAACCCGAACGGGCCCTAAACGGGTCAAAAACGACGACACTGTGCAAAATCAGACGTCTGGAACTTATTCCAGATGTCTTAAAAAGTGGATCAGAGAATTACCTGTTCAGCGTGGTTTCCCAGACGTCCAGAAGTCTGCGGGGACGTCTGGCCTATCTCCAAGACGTCCGATGGTAACCAAGGACGTCTGGAGGTCGCTCCCGCCGTCTGGTACAACAGCCAGACGTCTGATTCGCAAAGGATGGCGAAACACCTAGCCTGCGCACACCCAATTTCCTCCCTCAGTACGGTCAGTCGACAGGAAGGAAGAAGAAGACTGAAAACTCACCTTTTAGACGTCTGGATTGTATTCCAGACGTCTCCCTCGCCGTCTGGCTATCAACCCAAACGTCTAATTCTGGAAATTTTTCCAGAATCAGGGCACCACTCGGCCTCTGCTCACGACGCCGCCCGCGTCGCACCTCACGCACTTGCTGCTCAGACTGCAGTAGTCCCTCCCGCGCCGTTCCGCGCCTCCTGCGCCCTCCGCCGGCTGGCCCTAGCAGCCCCGACGAGCTCGCCCTCACGGCAGAGCTCCGCTCTCACACGCAGCACCTCCTCCGTGCTCACTACGGCCGCCGCTGCCGCCCTCGCGCTCACGCTCACTGGCTGAAGGAGAAGAGGGAGGAGACGACGGGAGGGAGCGCGTGGCCTTTTAAGGCCGCGCGAGGAGGAGAGAGAGGACGCAGCAGGCGCCTGCAGCCGCAGGGAAGAGGGAATCAGCGAATATCCGGTCTGCGCGCTCAGGCGCGCAGACGACTCGCGCGTGTCAGAATTAACAGATTTCCAGACGTCTGGAAGCGATCCCAGACGTCTGGTCAGACGTCTTAAAATACGTCTGGGGCACGCATTCGTTACAGTATCGATACTAAAGGTTTGTCTGGTCTTGATTGTAGTAAGGATAAGCCATCTCATCTTATACTTAGAAGAAGTATGGAGAAGTGAAGAGAGATAGATGAGGAGAAAGTGCTCTAACTACACAATCATCCATGCAAAGCTAACCTTTAAATGTGAAACCCTATAGGACATAAAAGCCTTAAAACGACATGACTAGGATTGCAAGCAATTACACCTCTTTTTCTAAATTCAATCCAGCCAGGTTGAATATGGGTGGGGTAGAGGGAGCATTTTCAAAGCTTTCACTAAGTTGCTAATTGGTAAGCTCTAGCTCTCTTAAGTCATTTGACTTTGAAACCTATAGCCTAGACACTGGATTTAATAATAGAAATTAAGGCAAATCATTTGACAACCCCAAATCAAACCCTCAAGACTTGAAATTGTCCAACCTAGGGGCACATCCACTCAATTTTAGTCTTGGTATTTTTGTGCTCAAGATATAATGGATGTTAGGGGGGTGGTTGCCTTTAAAGATCAATTCAATGTGAAGTCTGGTGCAACACACAAGCAAACAAGACCTTTAATTTGTTGAGATTTGTAAGCTTTTAATGTTCAACCTTTCAAACAAGATTATTGTTGGTGATGTAACTTCCTTTAATTAATTAATGTTTGATGCAAAGATGTGCAAGGATATGGGTGATGATTTCTGGTAGATTACTCATAAAAGATCATAAGTCCGTTAGAGACAGTTTTTAACCCTAAAATGAATCTATTATTCACAAGTTAGCTGATCGAACGTGAGTAAGGTTATTTAATTAGGTGATATTAGCATGAAAATAAGTATAGTGGAAGTGGTTACCTACAAGATATCCTACATAGATTTTTCAAGTGTATTTAACCTGGGCTAAATCAGATTTTAAGTTTGCTAATTTTAGGCCTAGGGTCGAACTTAAGGAGGCGGGTTTAGGATAAATCGATTTCTACGTGAATCCTAAAGACGCGTGATTTTCATTTGTTTATTTTGTTTTTGGATTTTTCTTGGTTTAGATTTTTTGTGATAATCTTGTTCTTAAAGTACACCCTCAAAATATGTCCTTGAGGACATGCCAAATTCAATCAGAAATAATTTCGCTATGTGTGAGATCAGGTACTTGCAAGTCAAGGATTATCTTTTCTCTTTTATACTTTTTTTTGGTATTTTCTAAATTAACAAATAAAGGAGAATACAGGAATGCAGGAAAGAAATGTGGGAATTGAAATAAATGAAATACATAGCTGGTGTGTGTGTGTATATATGTATGTATGTATGTATAACTATATATATAATGTAGTAGTGGGGATTGAATCGGTGATTCAAATGGAATGTAGCACAGTATTAGTTCGACCAACGTCTAGAGAGACAAGATTGAAACTAATGATGCGCCACGTGAGGGGTGTGAAATGGACATGTGTTCATGCGTGTGTGAAGAGCTTGATGTGTGCTGAAATCGCGGATGTGTACGCATCGGATGTGTATGCAACCGATGCGTACACACATGCGAGAAAATGCACGGTAATGGAGAAGTGCATGTGATGGTGAACGAGAATATGTATATGTGTACGTGGAAATATATATAAATATATATGGATGTGTAAATAAATGTGTGAGTATATAGGTGAATATATATGTGAGGGTGTGTGTGCGCACATATGTGTGTGTGTATGTGTGTGCAAGTGTGTTTGTGTGTGTGTGTGTGTGTGTGTGTGTGTGCGTGCATATGTGCGTGCGCAGAGAGTGGTGACTAGGTGAAGGGGGAACAAAAAGGGTGTGAAGTGGAGAGGTGATCGGCAAACTAAGTAGTGAGCCGGTCACTTCTCAAGTTAGCTGGTGGAGGGGGGGTTGCACAGGGTGGAGAGGTGATTTGCTGGCACGATTTGTGACTGATTGAGTTCGTCAGTTAGCTGGTCATGCGACTGTGGGGTGTGGACATGCAACCGGCTAACTGAGGAGCCAACCAGTTGCATGTTGCACCAACTGGTTACAAGGGTATAGCGCAGGCACACAGGTGACCTGGTGGGGCGGTTCTTCATCGGCTAAGTCACTTAGCTAGTGAAAGGGAAAGAGAGGAGGGCACGTGGGTGTGTGTGACTAGCTGAAGCTGTGAGTGGAGTGAGTTGAGTGGGTGTTATCACCGGATAAGTGAGAAACTATCTGGTGATGAGCCATGAAAATGAACCACGATACGATCTTGTAGCAAAACAGAGGAGGCCAAACAAGGGAGCTTTGAGCAGCTCCAATGGCAATAAAAAAAAAAAACAACGATAAAAAACAAACAAAATAAAGAGAGTCCACCACGTCTACTTGCTCACAAGGAGCTAAATGGTGGTGGAACCTTGACATGGTGTTTGCTACAACACAAGGTTACTCCCAGTGGCACAACATGCCCTCTCAACTGGTGAGAGAGTGCTCTAAATGGGAGAGGAAGAGAGGGAGAGAGGTGAGGCAGAGGCTAGCTGTGGAGAGGAGTGGACTGAAGGTATGAGTGTGGGAGCCAACCTCTTGAGAGTGGAGGTGAGGGTGTGCTTTTATAAGTGAGAGGTGAGGTGTGGGGAGCAAGCATGGGCTGTTGGGATGTTTTTTGGGGAAATTTCCTTGAGGCACTTGAGGTCTTGGATATTTATTGAGGTGAATAGGTGGGAGGTTTTAGGTGGTAGTGAGGGCTCTATCTCTCTCTCTTTCTTCCTATCTCAAAATGCATGAATGCATGTATTTACAAAATGCACATATGGTTATCTAATCCTAGATGTGTAAAGCCAAAAAATATTTGTTGGTGTGAATTGCTGCGCAATCACACCTCCATGCCTATCTTTTGCTAGTCTCTAGCAAAACACTTATTCAGTACTCAATATAGTAGTGAAGTGTTTAGAAATGATCTTTAGCTGAAGATTTTTTTGAAGTAATATCAATGTGTTTATTTATTGGAAATTGTGAGAACCAATTGCAAAGAAGACTACCAATACTTAAGACTTACATGACATTGACCATCTCTCGACTAACAATGATTCTTGATCTTTAAACCTTAAGTACAACTTCCAAGATCCAAAGAGTTTTACCAAGTTTAAGACTAAAAGAAGTTATGGTTGTGCTTAGTGCAAATTAGGGCTAATCAGATGAACTTAAAACTCAAATCCATGGTTTCACATATTTTTAAGTCCATGCTGGTCTTAGCTTTAGCTCATGCTTTCAGATCAACTCTAAAAATAGTAAATACTCAAACCCAACTCTTATTGCATAAGTGGCTTAAAAATATATGGGGGAAAACATGGGGTATGCGTAGTGTCCCCTGAAACAACCATTTTTTGTGGATATGTACAATAGGATTTGGAGAATATATTGACTTTTTGCAAAGAATAATTTTTTTCTTTTTCTTTTGACTTTTTCTATTTTTTCTACTTTTCTTATTTTTTCTGATTTTTTCTCTTGTTTTTTTTCTTCTAAAAATAGATGTCGATGTCTCCATCAACTTTATTTGGTGGAACATGCTTATTTGGTGGGTGAGTATTTGGTGGAAAGAGTTTCTCCTAGACACAAGACCAATGACAGAGATAAAAAGTCTACCTACATGCACAAGTAAGGACTCCACCCTCCTTAATGAACACTAGAGTTGAGAACATAAGTTCACCTTGTTCTTCTTATATCCTTGTAGTGTGAACCAAAGTTACTCAACTCTTAAATAGAGGCAAACAGATGAACTAGTTGACTCACGTATAAGAATATGTCTTAAGTTAGGAAAGATCTTGGTTTTATCTTGTCAAAGCTCAAGGGAAGCCTAAGCGAATCAAGCTTATGTGGCCAAGAAAGTTTAAAAGCAAAGGTTGAATATCCATAAATATTTATTTTATTTTTTCTTCAACTTTCATATCATAGCTAAACACTTTTGAAAATATTTTGGGAGTTTTTGAATTTTCAATTTTTATGTATTTTTCAATAAAGCAATATATACACTAAATGTGGATATGTATAAAGGAAGGGAGTCATGCATGATACCCAAAGAATATACAAGATCCTATGAATGTCTATCCATTCCCCCATGCCAAATCTTGCTATGTTCTCATATGCATGCAAGAGGGGTCAAACAGGATTAAAGGCTCTTAGTACAATGGTGAGTAAGGGGTATACACTAGGGTGGATAGGTGGGTGGATGGTGGGTGGTGAAAAATATGTGGAATAGGTGAAGTGTGAAGTGAAGTTTAGCAAAGTGAAATGGAATGTGGAGTGCAGCGGTGAAAACTCAAGAAAATGGCAGAAGGCAAATGTGTGTTAGAGTACCTCCCAAGAGCACTGAATTTAACGTCCCTAGCTAGACTCGAAGCAAGGTAGAAATTAGTTACCCTCCAGTAGGACAACTGTCTCATCAACGGGGGCAGACTCATGAGTGAGATAAGGTTTCAACTGCTGCCCATTACCGTTAATTTATGGCCAATTTTGGGATCTTCAATTTCAACGGCATTGTTGGGAAAAGGTCGCGAGACAAGGAAAGGACCTATCCATTTGAACTTAAGTTTACCAGGAAAGAATTTGAGCCAGGCATTATAAAGCCAAACTTACTATGATGGCTCAAATTCCTTCTGCCGAATGCAAATATCGTGAAAGGCCTTGGTTCGTTGTTTAAAGGTTAAAGCAGAGTCATAGGCTTCACGTCTTAATTCTTCTAATTCTTGGAGTTGGAGTTTCCTTTCTCAACCATACAGGTCTGGGTCGAGGTTACACTAGCAAACTTCTCGATAAGCGTGGTGCTTCAACTCAACAGGCAAGTGACAAGGCTTCCCAAAAATAATCCTATTCGATGACATACCTAGGGTAGCCTTGAAGACGGTCTGATATGCCCATAAGGCATCAATCAGCTTGTCGGACTAATCCTTACGGTTGGGCCAAACTATTTTCTGGAGGATTTGCTTGATCTGCCACTTCGACACCTCAGCATGGCCATTTGCTTGGGGATGGTATGAAGAAGCGATACGATGGTGAACTCCATACTTGCTCAAAAGTGCCCCAGAAAGATGAATGTGTGAAATGGGTTCCTCGATCAAAAATGATGGCTCGAGGGATCCCAAAGTGCGCAAAGATATAGTCCTTAACTAATTTGGATGTGACGACAAGTCAGCATGACACGTGGGAATAGCCTCACTCCATTTTGAGACATAATCAATGGCAACAACGCCAAAAAACTTGTGATCGAATTAGGTGATATTAGCGTGAAAATGAGTATAGTGAAAGTGGTCACCTACAACCGGTCCTATACAAATTTTTCAGATGATTTAACCTGGACTAAATCAAATTTTAAGTTTGTCAATTTTAGGCCGAGGGTCGAACTCAGGGAAGGTAGTTTAGGATAAATCAATTTCTATGTGAATCCTAAAGACACGTGATTTCCATTTGTTTATTTTATTTTTGGATTTTTCTTGGTTTAGATTTTTTGTGATAATCTTGTCCTTGAGGTACACCCTCAAAAATATGTCCTTGGCGACACACCAAATTTAATCAAAACCAATCTTGCTATGCGCAAGATCAGGTACCTGTAAGTCAAGGATTATCTTTTCTTTTTTATACTTTTTTTTGGTATTTTCTTAATTAACAAATAAAAGAGAATACAAGAATACAAGAAAGAAATGTGGGAATTGAAATAAATGAAATACTTAGACTATGTATATATGTATATATATGTATAAGATATATATCTATGTATATATATGTATAACTATATAATATAGTAGCGGGGATTGAATCGGTGATTCAAATGGAATGTAGCGTAGTATTAGTTCGACCAACGTCTAGCTAGACGATATCGAAACTAATGATGCAGCGCGTGTGGGCTGTGGAATGGACGTGTGCATGTGTCTGTGAAGAGCTTGATGTGCGCAGAAATTACGGATGTGTACGCAATTGGTGCGCACACACACATGAGAAAATGTGCGGTAATGGAGAAGTGCGTGTGATGGTGAACAGGAATATGTATATTTGTAGGTGGAAATATATATAAATAAATATGGATGCGTAAAACAATATGTGAGTATCTAGGTGAATATATATGTGAGGGTGTGTGTGTGCATATATGTGTGTGTGTATGTGTGTGCAAGTGTGTCTGTGTACGTGCGCGCGTGTCTGTGTATGTGTGTGTATGTGCGTGCATATGTGCGTGCGCAAAGAATGGTGATCAGGTGAAGGGGGAACAGAAAGGGTGCGAAGTGGAGAGGTGATCGGTTAACTAAGAAGTGAGCCGTTCACTTCTCAAGTTAGTCGGTCGATGATAAACGCCAGTTTATCATCATTCTTATGCACTAAAACAAACCTAGCTCTTAGGATTTTACTCTGCAAATGGGTTTTTGGGCTGCATTTAGGCATTAACTAGGTTAGGCATGCATTGCATTTTCTTTTGTCGTTTTAATGTGTTTTTGTGAGTGTTAGGGATGAATAGATATACAGATCCCTAAAACCCTAGCACTCAAGAAGGCAATTGGTGAAGAAGGAGCTCAGACTAGTTGGAACTCAGCATAATCCAGCTCACCACAGCTGGAGCCTAGCTCCCGTGGACTAGGGTTAGCTCATCCCAACTCCATTCAGCTAATATCAGCTGAATGGTAGCTCAAGAGAGCTCATCTTAGCTCACCCTAGCTCAGGTCAACTTAGATCTAGCTCAACTTAGTTGAGTCTAGCTCATCTCAGCTCCCACTAGTCCACAGGGAGCTCCAGCTAGCTCAGTTGAGTTGACTGGAGTTCACCCCAGCTCAGATCCAGCTACATCCAGCTCCACTCAACTCCAACCAGCTGAAGAAGAACTCATCCCAGCTCAGGAAGCTCAAGTCCAGCTCCCGGGAACTCAGCTTAACTCAACTCAGTTGAGCTAAGCTACCTTAGCTGCCTCAACCAG
This sequence comes from Thalassia testudinum, assembly GCA_037157565.1. NCBI lineage: Eukaryota > Viridiplantae > Streptophyta > Magnoliopsida > Alismatales > Hydrocharitaceae > Thalassia > Thalassia testudinum. The sequence continues at coordinate 15,726,948 of JAZHRO010000062.1, read as the reverse complement.
CTTGATCCTCCCTGGGAGCACTAGACCCAGCTCACCTCAGCTCATTATGGTAGAAGCCAGCTCACTTTAACTTGGCTTAGCAGCTAGCAAAGAACTAGAAAGCTAAGCCAGCTAGAGTAGCCCTATGTTGACCTCTTCAGCAGCTGCCTGCTCCACTTCAGCTCCAGATTCCTCAGAACCAGCTCCTCCCTCCAAACCCTAGCTCCAACACCTCCTCCTCTACTCCTCCATTAGCTAAGCTAGCTTAGCTTAGCTTAGCTTAGCTATGCTCCAACTTCCTTGGCTTGTACCACCCAAAAACCCTACCTAACAACTCCACCAACTAGCTCCACCTAAGCTCCACATAAGCTAAACCTACTTGGCGCCAACCTAGCCTACCCACCACCTCCAAAATACACCTAAAAGTGGCACCAAAACCACCCTAACTAGCCCCTTGTTGGCGCCACTTTTCCCTCCAAAAATCCCCTTCATCTCCACCACACATCTCCCCTTAAACCCATCTCCACCCTCCACATAATCCCACCTTCTAGAAACCTCAAAGTTGGCACCAACCCATGGCACCTCTCCATGGTTGGCGCCACTTTTAGGTGCCTCTTGACCAACCCTAACTACCCCCCTTACACCCCTTAGGTGGCGCCAACAACCCTTAACCCTAGGATCATCTAACCACCTCCATCCCTCCATCTTAGCCCTCCATTTCAAGAGGCACCTTAACCCCTCATCCTACCCTATAAAAAGACCACTACCCACAACCATTCAAAGCATCCTTGGCTAGAAAATTCACTCTCATATTCTACCTAGAAGCCCACGCCCAAGAGAGAAGAAGAAGAAGAAGATTAAGGGGATATTCTGTCCCCTTGGTGCCTTCCCCTCTTCCCTTCTCTCTTGTGCCCACGCCAGCCAAAGGAGAAGCCAGGCAAGGAAGATCTTTGGAGGAGATCTTGAAGGTGGTCCACGCCACCTTGGAGGAGCTTTTGAGGGTGGTGCATGCCCACCCCTTGGAGGAGAGCATTGAAGGTGGTAGCATCCACCTTGGACGAGCACTCAAGGAAGGAGAAGAAGGAGGTCCTCTTTTCAAGCCAAGGAGCAGCTAGGCTTGGAGCAAGAAGACTCCCTTCTTCACCAAATTTTGCAAGAGGATTTGTGTTTCTTTTATTGCTTTTAGAATTTTTTATTTCTAGTAGAAGCATTCCTCTACTTGTCTTGGAAAAGAACACAAATTCTAGTTAATCAAATTGCCTTCTTTTTAATTTCCTATTGCAATTGTTATTATTGTTCTAGCACTTATTCTACTTCAACTCCCTAATTACTCTAGGCCTCCACTTGCCTAGAGTGAGCTTACGTAGTGGACATTTTAATCTCTTAAGTTTCAGCTTAGCATTTTAGGTGTTAGCACTTTTTCGTCACAATTTGCATTTTTCCCGTATTATTTCAAAACACAAAATATATATATATATTTATTTAAAATACCAAAAAGAAAGTTGAGATTTATTTTTAGCAAGAAAATTGAATTGCAATTTTTGCCTCCTTGGACGACCCTAGATACTCCCCTATCTAGGATATAAATTTAAAAGCGTATGCAAATTCGCGTGTTACAACGACATCAAAAACACGCCTTTACAAATCACGCGATATTTCGCATCAGTGGAGGAGGGGTTGAGTGGGGTGGAGAGGTGACTTGCTGGCATGATTCGTGACTGGTTGAGTTCCTTAGTGAGCTAGTCATGTGGGTGTGGGGTGTAGACGTCCAATCAGCTAACTGAGGAGCCGGTCGGTCACAAGGATATAGCGTGGGCACGCGGGTGACCTAGTGGGGCGATTCTTCATCGAATAAGTGAGAGTGAAAGGGAGAGAGAGGAGGGCGGATGGGTGTGTGTGACTGGTTGAAGCTATGAGTGGCGTGAGCTGAGCGGGTGTTATCATTGAATAAGTGAGAAACTATCCAGTGATGAGCTAGGAAAATGAATCGTGATAGGGTCTTGTAGCAAAACTGAGGAAGCCAAACAGGGGAGCTTTGAGTAGCTCCAATGGCGATAAAAAAAACAACGATAAAAAACAAACAAAATAAAGAGAGAGTCCACCATGTCTACCTACATGCGAGGAGCTAGACGGTGGTGGAAGTTTTAGTGGTGTTTGCTACCAAACAAGGTTACTCCCAGTGGCACAGCGTGCCCTCTTAACTGGTGAGAGGGTGCTCTGAATGGGAGAGGAAGAGAGGGAGAGAAGTGAGGCAGAGGCCGGCTGCGAAGAGGAGTGGACTAAAGGTGTGAGTGTGGGTGAGGGTGTGCTTTTATAAGTGAGGGGTGAGGTGTGGGGAGTGGGGAGCAAGCATGGGCCATTGGGAATTTTTTTGGGATAATATCCTTGGGGCACTTGAGGTCTTAGATATTTATTGTAGGTGAATATATAGGTGGGTGGTTTTAGGTGGAAGTGAGGGCTCTATCTCTCTTTCTTCCTCTCTCAAAATGCATGAATGCATGTATTTACAAAATGCATTTATAGTTATCTAATCCTAGACGTGTAAAGCCAGAAAATATCATAAGATTGACAATTTGTTGGGGCGAATTGTTGTGCAATCAATAGTTTCTAATCAAGTACAAGTTTTAGGGCTTGAGATAGTTTTTTTTTTATTAGTTTTTTTACAAAGATAGAACAATCTATAACTAATTAACTAAATATGCAACTTTGTTTTACTTGTTTTTGCTTTGGATGCACGACTAGACAAAAGATGTGACCTTTTTCTTTTAATAGATGGCATGACCTAGGTTTTGGAGGGACATATTTGCTTGAAGTTGGCTGGATTGGCCTAAGGATTGAGCCTTCTCTCATAAGATACACAAACAAGTAGATGCACACAAGTTAGTAATTTAAGATGCAAAGAGAATGCAAGAAAATGCAACTAAATGCATGCAATAGAAAGCAACTAGAATGCCTTGCCTTCCCAGCAATGACACTAAAAATTGTTGCGCAAAATTCACTAGGGGATAATATCGTCGTTGTAGCTCAAAAATCATGATAGTTGAAAATTTTTCGAACTCCAAAACAATCAAGTGTAGAGATGGGAGTCCGAGTCATCTCATAGGGAGACATGGGATTTAATTGCTACTTAACTAGACCTAATTAATGTATTATTTGGTGTTTTAGGATTTTCATTTTTTTTAGTGTTTTTAAATAGGGATACAACAGTGAATCCTAGACACAAGAACTAGATTGCAGAATCAGAACCTAAATGTAACTTGCATGTAAATAATTTTTAGAAAGTGTAAAAATTATAATAAAATTACTAAATGCACTTTACTGGCTAATTAATATTCCTAGCAAATTTTACATAAATATAACATCTAGAACACATAGTAAATTTGAAAATAAAATGTAGGGACTAAATCATCACAATGTCAAGATTGGAATGTAAATGATTTTTTAATTTTTTAATAGAATGATTTTTTTTAATGAAATTTGGATGTGAATTAAACCTAACATGTAGAAGCCTATGGTAAATTTTTTGAAATTTTTGGATGCACGAAAATTGTGAACTTAATTTAGGAACTCAAATTAAGATTTAAAACCATACAACTTTGCTAACATGCAGTAGTAACTGAAAGAAGGATAGCACCAAAATATATCTCTTTATTGATAGCAAACATGTACTAGTTCATTAAGTACGAATGACAAATGACATAAAAAAGAAAATGAATAAGAAGAATGAGAAGGAAGAAGAGTAGAGTATCAGAGAGTGGAGAGTGGAGAATGTCGCTTGAGAAGACCAAAGGAGGGCATCTAGGTGAAGAACAGGTTGTTGAAGGTGCCTCACTAAAGATGCCCTGTAGGAGGAGGTAGAGAGGATAGGTGCACCTAAGTTTTTATGGAGAGAGGGGGCATAGGAGAATTATGGAGAGATGGAGAGGGAGAGATGAGGAAGAGAATGGCTGGAAGAAGATGGTTTTTGGCATGGATTAGTGAGGGGCTTATATAGAAGAGGCATGGAGAGGTTGGTGTGGAGGCTTAGGGATAGAATTAGGGTTTGTTTATTGGGAGCATTGTTATGACTTGGTTCCCGGATCCCTACAGGACTTGAGACCAGCTCGCTTTAACTAATCCCAAGACCTAGTCGTCCAATAAGAAATAACCAAAAGCAGGAAAATAAACCACATTCACACATGAAATATAACTAAGTAAAAGAAAAGTACAAAGCAGTAAAGAAAGTATAACTATCTCAATACATGCCACCACAACAACAACAGAAAGCGGAAAGAAAATAGAAGTAGCAGGAGTAGTAAACTAAGTGTCCATTACTTACTACAACAGTAGAGAAAAAGAGTGCTGAAGAACAACTACGGCTGGGCTTGGCAGGCCCAGCACCCTTTGCAGCTGGAAACTCAGGCTACTTAACTCCTAGTCCTGAATAATGTTATGAAAAGATAGAGTCAGCAAACATTGAGTAGAGTGGTGTTTATATTATTTAAGTACAAGTACAGTAAAGACAACAACAGATTTATTTCTCATTTCTATTTATCTCATTTATGTATTTCTATTTCATCTATTTCTCAAAGTATCCAGGTATTTCTTGATCTTGCATGTTCCTCGTGGGAACGATCTTGATTGCAGTCTTTTCCATAGAGTAGAAGGTACACGTGGTGCTCTCCTGGCCAGGAGAGTCCCTCGTGGTAGTCCTACACCCAGTCAACCACCCCGAGGTCACTGTCGAGACCTAGCGATGACTACAGCATGCGTGATAAGCACACGGGTAGCTTCCCCACACTGACACGCGATCAGTCGTTTCCGCTAGCGGGTACGTCCAAAGTACAACACGGAACAGTATACGGCCTTGTCCTCTCAGAACAGGGGTCTCGTCGATTAGAACCAAACAGTGGTCTCGCCCCTCCACAGTCCGCGCACCCTCGTCTAACTACCCCGGTTTGCCTAGGGGGCCTAACAAAGTCGATGTAGGGTGGCTAGTTGAACCCCAGGCCCCGTGGGGTGGCTAGCTCCCTCCCTACAATAGTAGCTCACCTCGGTACCACGTACGCAAGGGCCAACAAGAGTCGATGTAAAGTGGCCAATCCTGACCCCAGGTCTCAACTCAAGGGAGGCTAGCTCCGCTCTACACAAAAGGGGGACAATTACTCTCCTTGGTACCATGTACACAAGGGCCAGCACACTTCCAGTCTGCATTTCCATATTTCCTTTCATCCACAGGAGTTCTACTCCTAATTCCCTGTAGGGTTCATGCTCATATTCATCTCATTTATCCAGGTTCAGATCTCATGTTTCATAATTTGTTCCTCATCCATATACAAGCAGCTCGTGTTTCCATAATTCAATTCTCAAAAACATGCAGCTGGTGTGTTCACAGACAATTTCTCAATTATATACAGGCAGCTCGTATTTTACATGCATCTCGTAATTATATTAAAGGCATTTGCTAACAATTTATCTTAACCATGAATTCAAGTAAACAGTAGAGCTCAAACAGGCTCATTCATTTTCTACCCTAGGGTTCATTCCAGATCCTAGAGTTCAATCCAACTATTCCAACCAAGTACATTCTTATTTAAACATTAACAACTGAGTTAAACCATTCTACTGGGTATCACGAGAGGAATGGGGGCCTGTGCCGCAGATTTCGTCGTCTCCGTGGGACCCGAACACGCCACTGACTAGTAACCAATACCGGCGACTAATGTACATTAGACAAGCTCAAAACAGAAGGTACTTAACACGAATACGTAGAGAAACTCGAGTAGAAAACAACGGTACTTCATTTGCAGAAATCCGATTTTGTTTGGGCCTTAAACAGGCCAAAAATGTGGTTTTTGATCAAAATCAGACGTCTGGGACTAATCCCAAACGTCTTAAAAGACGTCAAAAACTCACCTTGTGTTTCTTGCGGCTGGTCAGACATCCAGACCTCCTCTGCGACCGTCTGAGGATAGGTTCAAACGTCAGACAAGGTCTCTGGTCGTCTGGAAGCACCTCTGGACGTTTGGTGATGTGATCAAACGTCTAAAAGTATGTGAAAAAGCGTACCGCATGCCTTCCCAAAGCTGCACCTGCATACGAAAACACAGGCACGGTCAGCCAACATCTCCTGCGCCATGATTTGCATGGCGCAGGAAGATACGTACCTCACGATATCCTGCTTTCAGACGTCTGACCTCAGCTCCAGATGTCCGGGTCCCTCGCCAGTTGTCTAGAAGTCACACCAGACGTCTGATACTGGAAAACTTTCAGTACCAAAACCTCTTCACGTCGCTCGCCGTGCTCGTCCTCCGCCGCAGCGGCAGCTCCAGCAGCTGCTAGAGCTTGAGCAGCTCCCTACCAGCATCCTCCACGAAAGCACGCACCCGCCACCGGCCGTGCGAGCTCCGCCAAGCTCCCAAAGATCCTCTGACCTTCCTTTCTCTTGCTCTCCTTCGCTTGCCCCCCTCTCGCCTCTCTCTCAGGCCTCGCCATTACCGCGTAGGAGGTGCTGGAGGTGGTGGTGGCTGTGGTGTGAGGAGGAGAGGAGAGGAGAAGGGAGGGGTATAAATAGGAGGAGAAGTAGGGTTTGCGGGGTGTGAGTGAGAGAGAGGGAACGGCCTCTACGTGCCACCCACGTACAGAGCGCAAAGCGCAGTACAAAAAGTTTCACTTTCAGACGTCCGAGAATGGGTCTAGACGTCTGGAAAGATGTTTGACTAAAACTCCAGACGTATTAAATGGCTAAAACGTAGCAGGTCATTACAGTCATGGACTAGTAGTGAGGTGGCATGGTGTGATAGGAGGGGAAGTGTAATGACCCGATTCCCGAATCCCTACGAGACACGAGAATCGGACCGACTCGACTGATCCTAAGACCCAGTCGTCTAACGAGAAAGTAACAAAAAGAGCAGTAAAATAAACCACATTCACCATGTATATAACTAGCAGTAACAAAATACAACAGTAAAGAAAGGAAATACTACAGTATACACCACCACAACAGAAGAGAAATAAACATGTACATAACATGAAACTTACAATAAAGAGAGTACAGGGAGTAACAGAAAACTACTCTCTACAATAGAAAGAAAAGTACAGAAGGTACAACAGGTAACACTACTGGGCTCTACTAGACCCAGCGCCCTCTGCAGCCGCAGACTCTGGCTACTCAACACCTGGTCCTGAAAAGGTAACAAGAGTGACACGTCAACGAAACACTGAGTAGAGTGGAAACTAAAAGGTAAAAGAAACAGTAGAGTGTATAGTAGGTGTTATATTTTTACTTTCTTTCTTTACATTTTTCCATTTATTCACTATTTATTTATTTCTCAGATCCTTCTATTGATCTTGAATGTTTCTCGTGGGAACGATCTTGATTGCAGTCTTTTCCGAAAAGTAGAAGTAACACGTGGTGCTCTCCTGGCCGAGAGAGTCCCCCGTGGTGGTCCTACCCTCAGTCAACCACCCCGAGGTCGCTGACAGACATAACGGTGACTACGGCACGCGCAATAAACGCACGGGTAGCTACCTCACACTGGCACGCGGTCAGTCGTTTCCGTTAATGGGTGCACCCAAAGCACAGCACGGAACTAGCATAGGGCAGAGCCCTCTCAGTAATAGGGATCCAGCCCCTCCACACTAACCAAATAGGGGTCTTGCCCCTCCACAGTCCGCGCACCCTCGCCTGACTACCCTGGTTTGCCCAGTGGGCCTAACAAGTCGGTGTAGGAAGGCTAGCAGAACCCTGGGGCCCGTGGGGTAGCTAGTGCTCTCCCTACACTAGTAGCTCTCCCCGGTACGGTGTACACAAGGGCCAAGAGTCGGTACAAAGTGGCCAGACCTAACCCCGGGTCCCTAGGGCGGCTGGCCCTCCTCTGCACTAAGAGGTAACAGGTGTTTTCCCTGGTACTACGTACCCAAGGGACAAAAAAGTTTCCCATTCACTTTTCCAGCTCCATCCCAATTATTTCCAGGAGCTCTATTCCTAATTCCCCGTAGGGTTCATGCTCATGTTTCTCAAGCCAAGCCATACTAGGTTTCATCATTTCAGGTTGATTCGTATATAATACGTGTTCCAACATTCAACTTCTTTTTCTTTCCAATTTGTATACAAGCAGCTCGTATTTAATTTCAACCAACAGAAATTATATGCAACAGTTACTAGTAATAGTACTCTACATTCCACATGCAGCTGTTATCCAATTTCAGGCAATTATCATTATTTTATCCACTTATCCAAGACTGCAATTCAGGCATTCAAGACATTTATTTCCATGTTCTATATTCCTAGGATTCATGCCACGCCCTAGGATCTACCATTCAGTCTAGTTTTCAGGTCCTAGGATTCATGCCATACCCTAGGATCTATCATTTAATTCAGATATGCATTAATGTTTGTAATTAACTAAGGGAAGCCACTCTACCCGCAAAATCGGGAGTAATGGGGGCGTGATCGGCAATCCCGCGTGCCTCCGCAACCCCCAGAGCCGCAACGGAACGAGGTCCTAACACAAGGATCAACACAAGGAGTTACTCAGAATAGTATACAATTACTATAAACAGGTAGAGGAAATAAATTTGGAAAGAACGAAACTTGAAACGCGGAAAACGGACTCCGAATGGACCCTAAACGGGTCAAAAACGACGAGTCTACCCAAAATCAGACGTCTGGAACTTCTTCCAGACGTCATAAAAGGTCGCTCAGGTCATACCTTGGTTTGCACAGTCCTTCAGACGTCCAGAAGCCCGCTGGACCGTCTGTTCTTAATTCCCAGACGTCCGATTGTCACCCCGGACGTCTGGAGGTCCTCTCCGTCGTCTGGCATTGCACCCAAACGTCTGATTTGTGTGGGATGGCGAGCCCTCGTGCCCTCCCGAACAACACATGTGCACACACGCACCCGCTCTCATCATGAAGAGGCGTAGAGAACGCGATGGACGGCTTCATGGCCGTACACGCGTAAATAGAAGAAGGTAGGAAAATACTGTACCTGTCAGACGTCTGGACCTTCCTCTAGACGTCTGGACCTTCCTCTAGACGTCTTTTGCGTCATCTGGTCATAAGTCCAGACGTCTGATTCTGGGAAATTTTCCCAGAATCAAGACCCTTTTCGCTCTCCGCCTGCGATGCACGGCCGCGTCGCGCTGCGTTCGCCTGCTGCCCGAGCTGCAGCAGCTCCTCCGCGACACCCCACGCTCGCTGCTCCCCCGTCGGCGGGCTCTACCTGCCCTGGCAAGCTCGCACCCTTGCGGTCGAGCTTCTTCTTCCTCTCGCAACAACTCCTTCCGACACGCTCGCAACAGCCCCTGCTGCTGCACTCGCTCACTCGCTCACTCGCGCTCTCGCTGGCAGGGAGAAGGAGAAGAGAAGGCGGTGGAGTAAGGGTGAGGGAGAGGGCGGTGTTATTTGAAGGCAGCGGGGAGAGAGAGAAAAGAAGCGGCGTCATCTGCAGGGAGGGAGAGAAAAGCGAAGAATGAAGGCGGCTGGTTCAGTCTGCGCGTGCACGTGCGCAGACACAAACCCGTACGCCGAAAAAATTTAATACCAGACGTCTGGGAAGGGTTGCAGACGTTTGGCCATACATCTGGGCCACTTCCCAGATGTCTTAAACCACGTCTGATGCCCAAGTTCGTAACAATATAACAAACTCAAAGGAAGTTTCATCCTCGAAACTTGCGCTAACTAGGGTGCGGGAAAGAACAAAATATATATAACAAACTCAAAGAGGACCAAAGCCTGTTCGAAAAGACGTACCTGCGAAAAGCTCCGGGTACCGCTCCCGCATTGCCGCCTCAGGCTCCCAGGTAGCCTCCTCGTACCGCTGGCTCCTCCACAAAACCTTCACCAAGGGTACTTGCTTTCGTCTCAGACTGCGGACGACTCTGTCAAGAATCTGCACTGGCCGCTCGGGGTAGGTCAGGTCGTCGCCCACCTCGGCGCTCTCATGGCTCAGGACATGATTGGGATCGGCAACATACTTCCTGAGGTTGGACACGTGGAACACGTCGTGCACACCCGAAAGCTGAGGAGGGAGGGAAAGTCTGTAAGCAACGGGTCCAACCCACTCCAGGACCTCAAAGGGCCCCACGAATCTCGACGCGAGCTTCCCTCTCACCCCAAACCGCTGCAGGCCCTTCATGGGCAAAACATGAAGACGTGGTCCCCAGCCTCAAACTGCACCTCCTGCATCTCCGATCTGCGAAGCTCTTCTGCCTGCTCCTGACAGTGCGGAGTCTCCTGTGAATCTGCTCGACTACCTTCTGACTCTACCGGATCAGCCTGGGGCCAACCTCCCACTTGGTCCCCACCTCAACCCAACTCAAGGGTGCCATACATCTCCGTCCGTACAGAGCCTCGTAGGGTGCCATGCCGATGCTCGAGTGATAACTGTTGTTGTATGCAAACTCCGCCAGGGGCAAGTGATCCTCCCAAAAGCCCCTCCAGTCCAGTACACAGGCACACAAAAGGTCCTCAAGTGTCTGTATCGTGCGCTCGGACTGTCCGTCCGTCTGGGGGTGGTAAGCTGTACTGAATCTCAACCGCATCCCTAGGGCCTGCTGAAACTCAGCCAAAACTGGGACGTAAAGCGGGTATCCCGGTCGGATACGATCTCCCACGGAACTCCTTGTAGACGTACCACATCGCGGATATACCTCTTTGCCAACTGTGCTGGTCCCAAGGTGACTCGGATCGGCAAGAATCACGCCATCTTCGTCAATCTATCAACGATTACCCAGACTACGTCGTGTCCTCGCTGGGTAACAGGTAAGCCCACCACCAAGTCCATGGTGATGCTCTCCCACTTCCACTCTGGCACTGGAAGTGGCTGTAGCGGCCCTGCAGGCCTCTGATGCTCGGCTTTCACCTGCTGGCACACTAAACACTGCTACACGAATTTACCCACATCCCGCTTCATCCCCCTCCACCAAAACTCGCGTCTCAAGTCATGGTACATCTTCGTGTTTCTGGGATGTATGGTGAATCTGGAACCGTGTGCCTCAGTCAGGAGCTCTCTCAACAGCTCCTCATCTCTGGGAACTCACAACCGTCTCCTCAGGTGCAGCACCTGGTCTGTGAAAGAGAAATCCCTCGGGTCTCCTGACAGTACTCTGTCGCGCAAGGACTGCAAGTACGGGTCAGCCATCTGTCCTATGCCGATGCGATCTATCAGCTCCAGCCTCGTATGTCGTGTCACAGTCACTGCCCCACAGTGCCCCTATAACTCTAGGGGTCACCAACTGCCCATCTCCTCCAAAAGGCTCCAACTCTGCACCTGTAAACTAGCCAAGTGTGCAGGCGCCTTCCAGCTCAAGGCGTCAGCCACCACGTTGGCTTTTCCCGGGTGGTAGGAAATGCTGCAGTCATAGTCCTTCAGGAGCTCCAACCAACATCTCTGTCTCATGTGGAGCTCCTTATGATCAAAAAGGTATTTGAGGCTCTTGTGATCTGTGAAAATTTCGAAGATCTCACCGTACAAGTAGTGCCTCCAGGTCTTCAGCGCGAAGACAACCGCTGCCAGCTCCAGGTTGTAGGTAGGGTAGCTATGCTCGTGGGGCTTCAGTTGCCGCGAAGCGTAAGCGACAACGTGACCCCTCTGCATGAGCACACCCCCTAACCCCTGCAAGGAGGCATCCGTGTACACAATGAACCAGCCACTACTGTCAGGGATGGTGAGCACGAGAGCCGAAGTCAGCCTCTCCTTCAGCTCCTGAAAACATGCCTCACAGGCGTCTGTCTAAGTGAAGGGCACGCCCTTCCAGGTCAGCTGTGTCATAGGATGTGCAATCTGTGAAAAACCCCTGATGAACCGTCTGTAGTAGCCTGCCAGTCCCAGGAAATTACGAATCTCAGTAACCGTACGTGGTCTCTCCCACCTAAGCACCGCCTCGACCTTGGCTGGGTCCACTGCCAAGCCATCTCCAGAGATCACATGACCTAAGAAGGTCACCTCCCTCAACCAGAACTCGCACTTGTTGTATTTGACGTACAGCCTACGTCGTCTCAGTGTGTCTAGAACCATCCGCAAGTGTTGCCCATGCTGCGTCTGATCTCGAGAATAGATGAGCACATCATCAATGAATGCCACCACGAACTGGTCCAAGTACGGTCTAAACACCCGGTTCATCAGGTCCATGAAAGCAGTGGGGGCATTGGTCAGCCCAAACGGCATGACCAAAAACTCGTAGTGTCCGTACCGGGTGTCGAAAGCTGTCTTGGAGACGTCTGCCTCCTTGATCCTCAACTGGTGGTATCCAGACCTCAAGTCGATCTTGGAGAATACCGTGGCACCTCGCAACTGGTCGAACAAGTCATCAGTCCTCGGCAGCGGATATCTGTTCTTGATGGTGACCCTATTCAGCTGTCGGTAGTCCACACAAAGGCGTAAGGTACCATCCTTCTTCTTTACAAACAGTACCGAGGCTCTCCAGGGAGACGCACTGGGCCTCACAAAGCCCTTCTCCAAAAGATCCTGCAACTGAGACTTGAGCTCCCGCAGCTCAAGTGGTGCCATCCTGTATGGTGCGGTGGAGATGGGGCTGGTCCCTGGTACTAGTGAGATCTCAAACTTGATCTCACGCTCAGGCGGTAGTCCTGACAACTCATCTGGGAACACGTCAGGGTACTCTCTGACCACCGAGATACTCTGGAAGTCTGCCACAGGGCTGGGCTCTGCCACCACACAAGCTAGGAAGCCCCCACACCCCTGGCTCAAAAGTCTTGCCGCCTGAAGTGCAGAAATGCACCTGAAGCCTCCGTCCACTGGCTGACCGTGGAACTCAAAAGAAGGCAACTCCGGTATGGAGAAGACGATCTTCCTCTCAAAATAGTCCACCAAGGCATGGTAAGCGGATAGCCAGTCCATCCCCAGAATTACGCCAAAGCCCTCCATCTGTAACATAATCATGTCAGCGGGAAGGCTATGTTTCCCAATACTGACCTCGCAACCCGTGTATACCTCCTTGGCTACAAACAACTGACCACCTAGATTTCTAATTACCACTAATCCCCTAATGGAGTGCTATTAGACTCCATAGTAGTAACAACTCGTGTGGCAAGACGATACATCGTACTAGAATGTAGGAATTACATGCTCCAGAAAAAAAAACCAAACCATGTAACCATACCTGTCACCGTATGGATTGAAGCTATGATGTCTCCATGGGTCACGACATCACGACACTCCTCGGTACTGGGGGTGGACAAAACAGGTAGGCCCGGGGCGGAGCTAGTGACAACGGGACAGTATCCTCCTTGTGGCGACTGTCCTCTCTCAGGTACCTCAAACCCACGACCACCCGACTGGCCCTCAATGCTCGAAGCGGTGAGCGTCTGCTGTGCCCCAGCCCTAGACGGGCAGTCCCTCCTAAAATGGCCCAGCTGGCCACACTGGTAGCAGAGGGGAACTCGATGCCTCCTCTCGGTGGGTCCCTGCTGGTGGCTGGGCGGGGGTCCGGTGTTAGCAGCTGGCCCCTGTCGAGGGCCTCCAAAGGTCACTGATGGCCCTGCAAAATGTGACGGCTCTCTTGCGGGCGCCACGTGCCTCCATTGAGCACTCCTAACCCACCTAGTGTGACGGCGGAAATCTCGTTTGACGATAGACTCCCCTGTCGTACCCTCGGAAGAGAGATGAGGGGGTGGCGAAGTGGGTGGAAGCTGAAATTCTTTTCGAACCACCTCACGGATCAGATGGACGAGGTCTGGAGACGGTATGTTCAGGAGAAGAGGAGGGGTAGCATGTACTCCAAGCTCGACACATCTGTCCCTCGGACCTCGACCTCGGCCGCGCCCGCGGCCCACCCTCCTAGTTCCACGACGAGACATCTCCTGCAATAGAGACGCGAAAGAAAAACGGAAACACGTCAATATGAAACGATATCTAACGAAGAAGTCTAAGAGCTCATGTCAAAAGAACGTTGTGGTGGCTACTCTAGTTGAAGACACGTGAATTGGTTATTTTCCAATCAGTTGGTTCACTTCTCGAGACGACCTTGCTCTGATACCATCTTGTAACGACCCGATTCTCGGTTCCCTACGAGACACGAGAATCGGACCGACTCGACTGATCCCAAGACCCAGTCGTCCAACGAGAAAGTAACCAAAAGAGCAGTAAAATAAACCACATTCACCATGTATATAACTAGCAGTAACAAAATACAGCAGTAAAGAAAGGAAATACTATAGTATACACCACCACAACAGAAGAGAAATAAACATGTACATAACATGAAGCTTACAATAAAGAGAGTACAGGAAGTAACAGAAAACTACTCACTACAGCGGAAAGAAAAGTACAGAAGGTACTACAGGTAACACTACTGGGCTTTACTAGGCCCAGCGCCCTCTACAGCCGCTGACTCTGGCTGCTCAACACTTGGTCCTGAAAAGGTAACAAGGGTGACACGTCAGCGAAACGCTGAGTAGAGTGGCAACTAAAAGCTAAAAGAAACAGTAGAGTGTATAGTAGCTGTTATATTTTTACTTTCTTTCTTTATATTTTTCCATTTATTCACTATTTATTTATTTCTCAGATTCTTCCCTTGATCTTGAATGTTCCTCGTGGGAACGATCTTGATTGCAGTCTTTTCTGAAAAGTAGAAGTAACACGTGGTGCTCTCCTGGCCGGGAGAGTCCCCCGTGGTGGTCCTACCCTCAGTCAACCACCCCAAGGTCGCTGACAGACGTAATGGTAACTACGGCACGCGCGATAAACGCACGAGTAGCTACCTCGCACTGGCACGCGGTCAGTCGTTTCCATTAACGGGTGTGCCCAAATCATATCACGGAACTAGCATAGGGCAGAGCCCTCTCAGTAACAGGGGTCCAGCCCCTCCACAGTAACCAAATATGGGTCTTGCCCCTCCACAGTCCGCGCACCCTCGCCTGACTACCCTGGTTTGCCCAGTGGGCCTAATAAGTCGGTGTAGGAAGGCTAGCAGAACCCCTGGGCCCATGGGGTAGCTAGTGCTCTCCCTACACTAGTAGCTCTCCTCGGTACAGTGTACACGAGGGCCAAGAGTCTGTACAAAGTGGCCAGACCTAACCCCGGGTCCCTAGGGCGGCTGGCTCTCCTCCGCACTAAGAGGTAACAGGTGCTTTCCCTGGTACTACGTACCCAAGGGACAACAAACTTTCCCATTCACTTTTCCAGCTCCATCCCATTTATTTCCAGGAGCTCTACTCCTAATTCCCCGTAGGGTTCATGCTCATGTTTCTCAGGCCAAGCCATACTAGGTTTCATCATTTCAGGTTGATTCGTATATAATACATGTTCCAACATTCAACTTCTTTTTCTTTCCAGTTTGTATACAAGCAACTCGTATTTAATTTCAATCAACAGAAATTACATGCAACAGTTACTAGTAATAGTACTCTACATTCCACATGCAGCTGTTATCCAATTTCAGGCAATTATCATTATTTTATCCACTTATCCAAGACTGCAATTCAGGCATTCAAGACATTTATTTCCATGTTCTATGTTCCTAGGATTCATGCCACGCCCTAGGATCTACCATTCAGTCTAGTTTTCAGGTCCTAGGATTCATGCCATACCCTAGGATCTATCATTTAATTCAGATATGCATTAATGTTTGTAATTAACTAAGGGAAGCCACTCTACCTGCAAAATCGGGAGTAATGGGGGCGTGATTGGCAATCCCACACACCTCTGCAACCCCTAGAGCCGCAACGGAACGAGGTCCTAACACAAGGAGTTGCTCAGAACAATATACAATTACTGTAAACAGGTAGAGGAAATAAATCTGGAAAGAACGAAACTTGAAACGCGGAAAACGGACTCCAAAAGGACCCTAAATGGGTCAAAAACGACGAGTCTTCCCAAAATCAGACGTCTGGAACTTCTTCCAGACGTCTTAAAAGGTCGCTCAGGTCATACCTTGGTCTGCGCAGTCCTTCAGACGTCCAGAAGCCCACTGGACCGTGTGTTCTTAGTTCCCAGACGTTCGATTGTCATCCCGTACATCTGGAGGTCCTCTCCGTAGTCTGGCACTGCGCCTAGACATCTGATCTGTGTGGGATGGCAAGCCCTCGCACCCTCCAGAACAACACCTGTGCACACATGCACCCGCTTTCATCATGAAGAGGCGCAGAGAACGCGGCGGACGGTTGCATGGCCGTACACGTGTAAATAGAAGAAGGTAGGAAAATATTGTACCTGTCAGACGTCTGGACCTTCCTCTAGATGTCTTCTGCGTCGTCTGGTCGTAAGTCCAGACGTCTGATTCTGGGAAATTTTCCCAGAATCGGGACCCTTTTCGCTCTCCGCCCGCGACCCACGACCGCGCCGCGTTCGCCTGCTACCCGAGCTGCAGCAGCTCCTCCGCGACACCCCACGCTCGCTGCTCCCCCGCTGGCTGGCTCTAGCTACCCCGGCAAGCTCGCACCCTCGCGGTCGAGCTTCTTCTTCCTCTCGCAACAACTCCTTCCCGCACGCTCGCAGCAACCGCTACTACTGCACTCGCTTGCTCACGCTCTCGCTGGCAGGGAGGAGAAGAGAAGGCGATGGAGTGAGGATGAGGGAGAGGGAGGTGGTATTTGAAGGCAGCGGGGAGAGAGAGAAAAGAAGCGATGTTCTCTGTAGGGAGGGAGAGAAAAGCGAAGAACGAAGGCGGCGGGTTCAGTCTGCGCGAGCACTCGCGCAGATGCGAACCCGTACGCCGAAAATATTTAATACCAGACATCTGGCCAGACGTCTGAGCTACTTCCCAGACATCTTAAACTACGTCTGATGCCCACGTTCGTAACTGGAAGAGAGGACATTGAGTAATGTAGTGGAAGGGGTGGCTTGACCAAAAGATGTAGGGCTAGGATGGGCTAGGGTTAGGGTTTGGTTATTGGATTGAGTGTAGATGGCGTGGGCTAAGAAGATGAGGTGGTTAGGCTTAGGTGGCATGTGCTTCTTGGTGGAGAGCGATGGTGTGGGGTTTTAGGTTAGGTTTTGGGCTTGGCATTCACAATTGGATTAGAGGGGTCTAGGTGGCACCATTTGTCAATTGGACGAGGCTTCACATGTTTACTCCCCTCCTACCTTAGCTCCCTCAAGCACTCCTTCAAAGAAGATAAACATTTATTAATCCTTAATAAATAGCTAATCCCTAAGATATATTATCAACCCTAAAATGCACTAATACCTAAAATGCCCTAATTCTAATGTAATTATGCAATTGTTGCTACCCAACTAACGTAAATTAAGTACGAAATAACCAATAATTCTATATTCATCAGTTATTAATGACCATAAGTTGAGAAGGCATAGTTAATTTGGAAAATTGAATGATAATTGGATATTTAACACAAATATAAGTTCCCATTTCTTTTTTCTTTATAACTTTTATAGTTTTCTAATTTTGCATCATTCTTGCTACTTGACTAGCTTTTGTTGACTTTTTCATTTGGACTATAAACTCAGGATTTGGTAAGCAACAATCTAAGGAGGTAGTGTTGATTCAAGTTCTACATTGTACCTAGGTTGTAAGATTTATTTGTCTAGTCTAGTCTAGTCTATTTATTTCCTTGTTTATTATTTAGTATTGTTTTTCTTCACTATTTTACTTGATGATGATTCTATTAGCTTCTTATGCTTAATTTTATTCCTGCATATATCTATTTTCATGTTATCCACTAGTGTGTGATTGTATTTGTTGTACATTTATTGTTTTTATAATTGCATGCTAGACAACCATGGATCTTGGAAAATTGTTGGGAAATTGATGTGGATTCATACTAGGATGGAGGTCTGGATAATTACAAAAAGTAACAATGGTGATAGTTTAAAACCCTCAAAATCATTCTGTAAGGCCACATGCAATTCTCACTAACCCTTCAATACAATCCTACTTACAACAATTGTGCAAAGTTTTATTGGTGTTAGTTTTAAAATCACCTTTTATTTTGCAATGCCAAATCCTCATTTTTTAAGTAGTGAATACGAAATACATATTTCAAAACATCCACAACATATCCCAAATATGCAAAATTTACCCCCAAGCATTCAAAATATAACATAAATAAACATTCAATTTTAAGTACAAATATTACCGACTTTCAGCTAAAATTAGGAATGAGAAGATTTCCTCACTTGCATGTATCTTATCTTGTACTTAATTCCTCCAATACTCACTCTCATTACATTACTTTTTTTTTTTGTAAAGATGATTTTTAGTAAGGGGAAAAAGCAAAATACATCAAAACACCACACCCCCTAAAGAGCGGAGAGCGAAACACACCTCCATTGTAAGGGATAACTTATTGCCCTAAAGGTGGAAACAAAGACATATAAATAAAAAGACAATATAAACTACTTCTTAGACATTCTCTATGCTTGGATAACTATTCATGCTATCGAAACAACGTCGATGATCCGCGTGAGATGAGAGTAACCAATGGACGTAGACTGGTGAGAAACTTGATCGTATTTAGCTTGATTTCTAGTGTGACCCCAAATGAGACACTGAAATAAAGAAAAAGGAAGATAGAAGTCACAAACAGAAGACGCGAAGTGAGGTGAATGAAGGTGGAGTCTGTGAACATCAACAGCTTGTGTCAAAGGTGTCGATCGCGACAATCTACCAAAAGCTAGCAACCGAAGAAGAGAGAGAGGTTACATCACCACGACGGTTGTCAATCACCCAACTCGGACCACAGAGCTCAACATGACAATGTGAGAAGACCAACATAGATGGGAAGATGAACATAAACGAGAGGAGAGGACGAGGAGCATATGGCGAGTAACAATAGGGGAGAGAGGAGACTACAACCTGCAATAATTAGACAATCGTAGCACCAAATGGTACTCACAAGGGTTTCGAGGGAGAGAGAGTGAAAAAGGGAAAGTGGAGAGCAAAAAAGGGAAAAAAAGATCACCTCATTACACGACGTTGAATGACTCCCATGACCTTTTCCCGTTCTACCTTCTGGCTTTCTCTCTTTCCTGTCTCATCCACATACCGACACTTCACATGTGACAGCACACTCCACACCAATTTTTCTTTCCAAAATTGTCATTCTCATCATTAACAGTCAAATGAGGCAGAGATGGGCGTATCGATCGATGCAAAGGGTGGCAAGCTATCGCCATTCTTTTAGGAGTTATGTGTCGGAAGGAATTAAAAATAAAAAATTGAGATAGAAATAAGAAGAAAATAAAATTTAAGAAAAATTAGATTTTTTTTTATGAAAAGTCAAAATTAACTTGTATGTTGGAGAAAAAGTAGTATCACATCATAGAATTATAAAATATAAAAATAAGAAGTAAAATTAAAAAAATGGAACTTAGAGAAAATAATATTATTATAAATAAAAATAAAAAAATATATAATATAATTTATTAAATCATCCAACATATACATAATTATTTTTATTTTAATAATTAAAATAGAAGTCTATCTTATATAATCTATTCTTATAAATTAAAAGAGGATCTCCCCTAATATATATTAATTTAATATGTATTCATGGAAACTTTCGTTGATTACGTAATAAATTTATTTGATATTCATCAAATAATATTTAAAATTAAAAAATACTTAAAATTGAAAATCTTAAGTGAATCGAAAGTACATTGATCTATTTTGGATAGAAAATTACCGATAGAGAGAGAGAGGGGTGGGGGGTGTGTGGTGGGGCGCGGTGGGGAGGGGGGGCAGGGGGGCGAATCCTGAATGAGAGAGAGAGGGCAGGAAGTGGGAGGGTTGGGAGGGTTTATTGTCGGGAGAGAGAGAGAGAGAGAGGGGCGGAAGTTGATTATCGAATGAGAGAACTCGTTCACATTTCATTCCACTCGTTTCCCCTAACTAAGGGTAAACTCGCTTTATTCCATTTCACGAGTTAATTGCGAGTGTTTGTTAGTTATTCGAATTCTAACTTTACTTCATATTCGCTTCAGAGCAGGGGAGGGGGCGAGGGGTAAGTATGGGTGAGAGAGAGATGTGGATAGCGGGGGTTGGGGGCAGTTATGAGATAAGGAGAGACGGGGAGAGAGAGCAAGGGGTGTCGGGTAGGGCAACGACGGGGTGGGAGGGGGCAGACACGTGGATAGGAGAAACCGTCCTTTAGTTGAGAGTAATAGATTATATTCTTTTGAGATTAAATACCTAATTCAAAATAATAATAATGGTAAAAGTTTCACACGAAAAATTAAACCTTTCATTTCAACAGGCAAATAACCCTCAATGAATTATACCCGCCGTCACAAACTTATAATATTATATTACATTATATATCTTCATACGTTTTTAGCTATCGATAGAGTGATAATGAACTAAATGTACTTTATTTTATCTTATGGGATAATACCTTTTATATTATGACATTTAATTCTCTATTTCGTTATCGCTAATGCTGCTACTTTACCAATAAGTTCTATTATTTTGAAAAACACCCAAAGATAAATGATTTGTAGAAAGGTCCCTAAAATGAAGTTTATAGTATTAAAAGTGTAGTTACTTAAGAAAAGTTTGATCCTATTGTTAGTTACTTTAGTTAAGAGGAAGGGAATCTTAATTTTTCAAATTTATTAATTTTTTAAAAGCAAGGTTTATATTTATCGGTATAAAACCCACAACATTAATTAAATAAAAGAACCAAAGGTATACTTGTGTACAGAAGTATCGTTATCTGGCGTAATGAATCTTAATCGTGACGAACGTGGGAGTGGGTGGGAGTAGCCGGACGGGATAGAAACAAGGACGGGTCGGCGCGGCACAAATGGTGGTGACCCAACCAAACCAAACGCAGTAATCCACATGGTTGGCTCTAGCTCATGGGAACCTGTGAGAGAGAGAGAGAGAGAGGGAGAACGACGTAGAGTAATGAGTTTGGGCTTCGATCAATCGTACGAGGTTGATCTCCCACCTCCTGTTGCTCCTCCTCTTCCCCTCAATTCTTGCTTTCCGGTGGGTGGACTCCCTCCTTGGCATACATGGCCATTGGTGCCTCATGGTGGCCATTCAAGGTCGTTCTTGTCAAGGCGGTGGAGGTGGCTTGTCGTGGCGATAGAGGCGGTGATCATTGGTCATCTCAGATGTCAGTTGCTCGTGTGGGGGTTAGAGCGTCTGTGCGGTCGTGAAGGTCTTGTCGACGGCATTTTCGGAAGTCGTGGCCGCTGCGGCTCACCGGCGACCTCGGAGGTCACGGTCACTGTCCCTCATCGGCTTGCAGTCGCTGCGGTTAGTGGCGGCCAGTGACTTGTCGGTGGTGTCGACAGACGACGGTGGCGGCTGCTCGATGATGGTGGCCATGGCTTGGTTGTCACGGGTAGCTTGATTGTTGCTGCGGAGATTGTTTCATATTGTTGGAGTGTTTAGATCTTTCCTTTTCTTTTTTTAGTATTTAAATTTTGTTGAGGATCACGTGTGACCCCGTACTTTTTACAGTCAAGTTTCTGACGAGAGTCAGTGGTCGATTTTATCAACTTCCATTTGTCGTATCTACAAGCGTGGGGTTGATCTCCTTCTGCGAGGTCATCCAGTTCCTGATTTCGGACACTTCTTTTTCTTATTTCTTTTATTTCTTGCAATCTTATTCTATGAATTTTGATTTCCTCCCGTTTCAACAGGAAGTAACTTTTTCCTTCTGAGGGCGTTAAAATTTTCTCTCTCTCCTCTCTCATGGGATACATCTTTTTATAGGTACTTTTCCTTTCTAATGAAATGTTATGCTTTTTTAAAAAAAAAAAAAAGTTCAAAGAATGGCCTACCAAACATTAATGCAGGGCAAGAATGGCCAAATGCTAAAATCCACACCCAAGATCTGGTGCCATTATCGAAGTTTCATAGGTGGAGGGTATGGCGAAGGGTGTCATAGCGTAGCCAGGGAAAATGAGCAATTAGGATGTGTTCGGCAGTGAGGTTTGGAGAGTCTTTTTCCAATCTAGATTGTTTATTGAGATTTTTTTTATTATTTTTATATAAATTTTTATATAATTATTTTCAATTATTTCTATCAAATCACACTAATTTTTACTTTCACTTTTACTATTAAATAAATATCTACTACATCTTTATTCTCACTTTTAATAGTAAATAAATATTTATTAATATTTTTTATTTTCACTTATATTATTAAATAAATATTCACTAATATCATATCATTACATCAATAATTTTATTCCTCCTGTTAATCTTTCTTTTATTTTACCATCTAAATAAATACCTCCTCTGAAATACCCATATGTACTTATTTCACTTTAATTTATCGCTAAAGTAGGTTTGGAGATAAGCGAGGGTTGGGTGGGTGGGGGACAGAGCACATGTACCTAATTAGTTTCGTTGCTGTCCAACCAAATATCTCACCTCCGTTTATCCTATGGGCTGTGTTTGACATCAATGCACGCAGATAGCAACGAAACTCTACTTATGTTCTCATGCCCCTCGATGCTGCTCTTCGAAATCGTCGGCGTACGTAATAATAAAATCGTTACTGGATGTGTTACTTGCGTAAATATACACATTCATAGACACCTATATACATATATGTATGTAGAGAGAAATGAAGCTCGGTGCCGAGCAACTCTGAGTAGGCAAGTAAATGACCAGCGAAGCCCCACCAATTAACCGATCGAATTTCCATCCAATCCTCCCTCGGTACCGTTAAAGCCACACTCGCCACCTTTGTAACGTGACATGGCGATGCTAACAAAAACAGGGGAGCCGTCCAACTCGTACCCATCACCTCCTTTGCCTTTATTAGCACACAGAGAAATATGGTGGGATTGACAGATTGAGTTGCTGGTCAGTCAACTCAGGCATTTACAACGGAATGATTACAGGACACTCACAATAAACTTCTGAGACAAGGTGACCAAAAGTAAGTTATTGTTTACATTTCTCACTTTTGTGAGTAACTCCACTTCTTTCAAAAGCTCCTTCAAAAGCTTCGACGCTCTATTTACCTCTAGCACCCCCTTCTAACAAATGGTTTGGGACGGATCAAAAGTTTGCCTTTGATAACGAAAATGATCACATAAGAGTGCCTTAGTTAACAAGTCAGCCAATGACTAAGAGGATTTACAATCAAATCTTTCTTTTGAATTTTATCTTGAACAAAATGATAATCAATTTCAATGCATTTTATCCTCACATGGAAGATAAAATTGAAAGTCAGATTTGTAGCACCCAAGTTATAGCACAAGAGGGTTAGAGAGGAAAACACCCAATTCGTGTAATAGAGATTGAATCCATGTTGTTTTAATAGTAGGATGCTCAATTGCTTTGTACTCAACCTCTGTACTTGATTGAGCAAAATGACCATGAGATCAAGGAGTTCTCCAAAAAGGTAGTGATAAGGGGCAAAAAATGCCTTCGAATCCGAAACTCCGTGATAGGTCCGAAAAAAAGGATCCGACCTAGAAAGACTTGGATATGGGCGGGTTCAGGGATCCAACCCTCCTACATCCAAGGAAAATCTTCTCTGCAGATGGATCCGGGAGCCCCACCCACCTACACATAGAAAAGGACACATACAGCCGGATCCAAAGGATCTTATTCGTTAGAGGGAACGGCGAAAGTACAACAGTGTTGTGCCCTCAATAAATACTGACAATGGCTATTGTAATAAATAACCTGATAAAGCATACACCTTGTCAGGCGGTGTATCTGCTCATAAGATCTCGTTGGGAGGCCAAATCCCAGTACCATAAATAGCAGAGGAAAGTCCTCGAGGCCTCCCCCCCCCAAAAGATACTCGAGAGAAAAATTGAGAGCTTGTAAACCTTGTAATCTCACAAAGTATAGTACATGGTTGGGAGCACCATACTCCTCCCAAACATATACCTCCTGTGGTGGAATTGGATAACCAAATCCCTGTGCCTATTGTGTGATTGCCCGAATCCCACGAATCAGACCCTCTACCCACGTAGGAGGTCCGGTCGTCCCTATTCTTGAGTCGAATACTCTGAATCTCGGGGTGCCGATCAATTTGCGCCGTCTATGGGAAGCGATTATCTGTTGATAACGTTTGCTAGCTCTTAAGGACCTCCCAATGGCTCCCACGACTTGCAACTCCTCTCGCGCTGACCCTGAGAAGGGGTCGAATTGGGCCAAGTCGAGCATGTCAGTGTCCAAAAGATGCCCCCTGCTAACTGAGCTAAACAAGGTGAAGCAAGGAGTCCCCAACCAGCCGTCGGAGGACCACGAGTGCGACCTCCTCCCAGAGCTACAAGCGAGGGAGGAGCAATTTCGGGCAAAATTGGTGGCTCTGAGGGCTAAGGAAATCTCAGTCACAGAGAAGCTCCTAGTGATCAGGTAGATCTGGGAGTTCGGTCATCCCCCACAGGGGGAGCCCTGCTAACCAAGCCTCGATGACAAGAAACTGAAGTGGCGTCACGCGGTGGAGGACGAGAATGCCTGCCTGTGCGAATAGCTCAAGAAGCTAAAGCATGAGCTTAGTAGCCAGAAAGGGGAAGTCCCTCCTAACCTACTGGAGGCTCCTCGCCTACCCTCCTCGGAGGAGATCTCGATAGCTCAACCCCTCACAACCGGCAGCGAGGGATTGATCCTTGAGATCGTCTGCCAGGTCATAAGGGCCATGCAGGGCATATGTCCCCAGGCCTACGTCACCACCTATCCCTTCACCGAGGAGGTGATGATATCCCTCTTGTCCAAAAGATTCAAGTAGCCCGTCATGGTCCCTTACGATGGGATGGAGACCCCAACAGCTTCGTTAGGAGTTACCGCCAAATGATGTTGGTGCACGGTTGCCTTGACGGAGTACTTTATAGAGTATTCTGGTCCTATCTATCTAGCATGGCCCATGAATGGTTCAACGAACTGTTGGCTGGACGGATCGCCTACTTCTAGGAGCTAGCGATAAGTTCTGCTGGTACTTTGTCGGGCAACAAAGGATTAAAGACAACCCCGAAAGGCTATCAGAAGTTCGGCAGCAAAAAAATGAGCCTTTCCGGTCATACCTAAACCTATTTAAGGCCCAGTACTTCAAGTGCAAGTGGCCCCACGACGCTATCGCCATCCAATAGTTCAAGTCATGACTCCTAACTCAAAGGTTTTGGTATGACATTGATGAATTCCCTCCTAGGGATATGGTGGAGCTCTGGGACCAAGCCATAAAGTTTGCGGTGCAGGACAACTTCTTTTGCTCCTGCGATTAGCTGGCGGAAGGATCCGAGGATGATGCCAGCCCAGTCCAGGAGAGGCGAGCCCTAGGTGAGTCCGCCCCCATCCCTCTCCGCAGAGGCGACCGCTTCAACAAGCGCAAGGCCAGCTTCCTGAAGTGGAGGAACGATCGGCCGAGCAAAGGTTGAAACAATGGACCTTGCCAGCCCAGGTGGGATTATTTCGAAGAATACACTCCCCTGGCCCTAAACTAGGCAGTCATGTTGGCGGAGGTATGGTCTACGGACAAAGACCTACTACCTCCACCTAAGCCAATGAAGAAGAAGGTAGAGACTGGACCATATTATAAATATCACAAAGGCTGGGGCCACGCCACCGAAGACACCACTATTTGTGCGACCAAATCGAGTCCCAGATCTGGCACGGGAACCTAGCCTACTTTGTTAGGCGAAATGAGGGCTAGGATAAGGGCAAGGGGCCTATGGAGGGCCCGGAAGATTACCACAAGGATAGGCCCCAGCACCTCCGTGGGATCAACGTGGTACTTGTCGAGGGCTTAGAGCCCAATGATGCCGCAACCCGCCACCTCTAGCAAACGGTATCCCTACTACTTCCGCCAGCCGAGTATTACCATCAGGTCCTAGCGGCTATGCCCAAGGCACCCCGACGCATTCACCACCCCACCTCCTGCAGGTGCGGAGGTCGAAGTCATTTTCGGAGTTAACGTCGTGCCAACTCAGCAATCTAGTCCTCCCAGGCGGCCGACCCTTAGCACTTTCCCTACCTTCCAATGGGGCAAGAGAGGTCCCGTCAGGCAGGTAGCCTCCTGATTGTTCTCCTCCCTTCTAGACCCGGCAGAGCATACTGACCCACTGCTAGTAACCCTCTTACTGGCAAGGCGACAGCAGCCCCAACTCCTCATTGATGAGGGAAGTGCCGTGGATGTCCTCTTCCTAAAAACCCTACTCCAGCTGGGTTTCACGGAAGAGCACCTATCCCCTTCAGTTCACCCGGTGGTCGAGTTTGGCAATCACAATGTGATGCCAAAAAGGGAAATTAGCTTCCCTTTGTCTGTCTGCGACGAGGATAGGCACCTCAACCGAATGACCACATTAGTAGTGACCGAGTTGACGGCGGCATTCAACGGCATCCTCGACCGCCCTACCACCTATGCCTTCTAGCTGATCCCCTCCACATACTTCCAATTCGTGCTTTTGTGGTCTCCACACGGAGTTGGAATAGTGCACGGTGATCAATCGACCAGACACGTGCTCCTTCGAATCAAGTTGGAGTGGTCCCTGAAGTCGAAGCCCCCCAAGTCGCGAAAATGAGGGAAGAAAAGAGCCCAAGTCCAGCCGATCCGATAGGAGACCATCCCTGCTGACCAGTCGGCGACTTCAGGATTACAACTAGGCTCTTCAACCTTGGCTATACAGCTTTATCCTGTTGACACTACCAAGCTCGTCCGAGTCAGAGCAGACCTTACGCCCTCCGAGGTACAGGAGTTGCTACTCCTGCTTTGGGCCAATGTGGATGCCTTCGCTTGGTCCGCCAATGACCTGCTTGGGGTGGACCCGTCTCTGATTCAGCATCACCTAAATATTCAGGTGGGCACCCACGTAGTCAAGCAAGCACGCAGGCATAAGTCGGTAGAACAATGGCAAGTAGCTGAGGCTGAAGTCCAGAAGCTCTTGGAAGCTGGATTCATCGAAGAATCCCTGTACCCAGCATGGCTTGATTGCGCAACAATCATAGGTCTTAATTGACCTAAATTAGGCTAGAACTTAGCATAAGCTAGTGTAATTAATGCATGCATAAGCATTATTTGCATCTTTAATACTTTCCCTTAGCTATGGATGAAATAATGATATAATGTACTAATTAAGTGCATTATATAAATTGCAGGTAATAAGAAGCTCAGGAGTTGGATCTGGAGCTGGACCTGAAGCTAGTGCTACAATAGAGCTGGAGTGGAAGACCTTAGAATAAATGTAGTAGAGAAATAATGTAAGGGTTGAGGTATGTTATTCTATTAAGTAAGAATAAGGTAGAGTTAAATTATGAAGAACTTAGGTTCATTCCTAGTCCTAGGACAACCCTAGAAGCTTTCCTAAGCCTTAGCCACCCTTAGATTAGGTCACCACAGCCTAGGAAGCCTCAAAACCCTAGTTGCAGCCCTTATCTGGACGTTCAAATAAGTTATTGGACGTCCAGAACCCTTGGCCACAACCCGCACACCTTAAACCCATGTCTGCAGTCTTATTGAACGACCAGACACTTGATTAGACGTCTAATTTCTACAAAATCCCCAAGACAAAACCCTGATTCTTCCATAACTCAAATTGGACATCCAAACAAGAGGTTTGGACTTCTGATTTTTGAGTATAAGTTATCTGACACTTAAATTGATTGTCTGGAACTGCTTACCAGTTCCTATTTTGGAATTCAAGCTTGGATCTTGAGTTCTTAGGTCCCTAAACCCAATTCAACCCCCTAGGAACCTAAATTAAGGTACCCTAGGCCTAGTACACACCTTTAGACCTTCCTAAGAACCTAAATAGGTTCTCACTAAGCATAATTGACTTGGATCATAGTCAATTACAATTGCCTAATTAATTAGACTCATAAAGTTCAATTGAGTTCAGATCTCAACCCACACAAGTCCAATTGGACTCAGTGAGAGTCCAATTGACCTAAGCCCAACTTAATTGAGTTATTTCACTCTCAATTAAGTTCACACTCACTCAATTAAACTTATGTCAAGTTTAATTACACTTTCTCCTTAGCAAATTAGGGTTTGCAACCCTAATTTGAGACCTACCCTAACCCAAACCCCTTAGGACCTAACCTAGACCACTTAGCCACCTAGGTCACACCCACCCACACACACCCATTCATGCACACCACACCACCTAGAGCCTTCTAGGCACTTCCAAAGGTGGCGCCACCTTGGTTGCCAAAAATATCAACCAAGGATGGGTCTTCTCTTAGATCCACTTTTGGTGGATTTAAGAACCAGTCTCTCTCTCCCTTGGATGGCCACACTTGGAGCTCTCTCTAGAGAGTTCCACACCTCTCTAGAGAGGCTCCCTTGGGTCTATTTAAAGGACCTTTGGGCAGCCATTTGCACCCATCTAGTTTTTAGCTTCATTCCACCTTCCATTAAGCATAACTACACCTTCATTCCACCTCCACTCCATGAGCTCCCTCACCATGGTTCCACCACCTCCACACCAAGGCTAGAGCACTCCTCCACCACATCTCCAAGGGCCGGCCTACCCACCATTGGCCACCCCTCCTCTCAACCATCTCAAAGGCCATTGGAGACCACCTCCGAATGCCCTTCTTTCTAACAGCCTAGCTATGTAGTTCTTCTAATCTCTCTGCTTTATTTATGCTTAGTAGTGTAGCTCCATATTCTCCCTCAATGATGCATGTGTAATCCCCCCATAGATTCACGCATGCAGTCATTTTCTGCTAGATAGTTTTCTACTTTCAAGCATTCATGTACAAGCATCCCACTAGCTTTGCTCTATAATCACCCTGATGCAATCAATCAAAAATCAATTATATATATATATTTATGTGTTGAAAAATCACCATGTGCTTGCTTGCAGTACTTTAGTGTGATTAAGTTGCCTGTGCTCATTTTATATCTTTCTTGCAACTAGCATGTCAGTGCCTGAAAACATCGAGGATCTAACCATTAATGCATTCTCTGTCAATGGCCATCATATAATTAGGATTGTGCGTACTGAAACCCATACATTCACACTTGTCATTTACTTAACGCATGTGCACGTGATAACAGTTAATCATGCAAATGGTAAAATAGTGATCCGTAGATTAGAAACCGACGTGCGATTTTTAGGAGTGAGATCGAAATCATTTCCATAATGCCTCCCAAAGGCGAACAATTAGGACTCACAGTCTCATTATTTTACAAAAATTTTTTATTGCAGGTTTCGTACGACTATACTACAAGCTACAACATTGTTTTCAAATATGCGAGAAATCGCTCCCATCATGGCTCTCGAACGTCGTAATGGTAAAAAAGGCCAACGGTCAGTGGTGCATGTGCGTTGACTTCACCAACTTGAATGAAGCATGCCCAAAGGACGAGTTCCCCCTACCAAGGGTAGGCTCCCTGGTGGACTCCTGTAGCAGACAATCCCACATGTCCTTCCTAGGTGCCTACAGTGGGTACCATCAGATCAGCCTCTTCCTAGCAGATAGGCCTCACACCTCCTTCATCACTAATAGGGACATGTTCCAATATAGAGTCATACCCTTTGGCTTAAAAAATGCTGGGGCCACATACCAACACTTTGTAAACATGGTTTTCAAAAGAATAATAGGAAAATCATTCGAGATATATATTAACGACATGCTTGTGAAGGGATTTAATTTCCCACAACACCTAGAACACTTGGCAGAGGTGTTCCAAATTCTAGGGAACACCAATCACTGCTTGAACCCCAACAAGTGTACCTTTTTGGTCTCGGCTGGCAAGTTCCTAGGGTTCCTGGTATCTAGCCAGGGAATTGAAGCCAACCTAGATAAGATCCAGGCAACTGAAGACCTACAACCACCAGGTACGCTGAAAGGGCTACAGTCGTTGGTCGGCAAGATCACCTCATTAAGCTAATTCTTGTCTCGATCCTCTGACAAATATCTCCCTTTCTTCGAGTGCATAAAAAAGGGCAAAGGCTATAATGCCGTCCACAGGACTCCCCACTTCCATATGGCCTTGGAGGAAGTCAAGAATGCACTCCGAAGTGCCCCCGTTCTGACCAACCCCCAGCATGGGGAAGTTCTCTCATTATATTTAGCCACCTCTGTATCCATCGTCAGTGTTGTCTTAGTCAGCGACCGGGGAGGAATTCAATGACCCGTGTACTTCGTCAGCAAGACCTATCAAGACGGGGAAGCCAAGTACACGGTCATTGAAAAGCTGGGGCTAGCGCTTGTCATCACAGCCCGAAAGCTACGCCCATACTTCCAAGCCCACATAATAATGGTCCTATCAGACTACCCCCTCCAGCAAACGCTGCACAAGCCCACTGGGTCAGCACGACAGATCAAATAGGCTATGGAATTGGCCGAATTTGATGTCAAATATCAGTTGAGAAAGGTAATCAAGGTGCAAGTCCTGGCGGACTTTGTAGTTGAATTCACAGATCCTCATGCCTCCCTCACACTCCCCTGGCGACTATATGTCTATGGCTCGTCTATGACAATCGGGTCTAGGGCCGGGATAACTCTAACTTCCCCAAACAGCGCTACTCATAAATACCCCATAAAATTGGACTTCCCTACATCCAATAACCAGGTGGAGTACGAGGCCATGATGTTAGGCATCCGAGTAGCAAAGTCCATGGGGATTACCTCGCTCGAGGTCCACACGGACTCCCAGCTGGTCACCAACCAAATAAATGACAAATAGCAAGCTCAGGATCCAAACATGTTGTTGTATGCCAACAAAGTCAAGGAGGAGATGACGGATTTCAAGATTGTCTCCATCAGGCAGGTCCCCCAAGAGGATAACCCCCTGGAAGATGCGTTGGCTAAACTCGCTGCTGCCATCCCTCAGGACAGGACGAGGACATCTGCCTCCAAACCCTTGGAGAGCCAACCATCCTCGCTCCCAGAATGCTCATGATAGAATAGTCTCTTTCCTAGATGACGCCTATCGCTACTTATCTAAACTTGGGCAAGCTACCCCCGAGGAAACCTCGACCTAGGGCCTTCCACCTCAAATCGTCGAGATACACCTTAATAGAAGGGCAGCTATACAAGCGAGGGTATTCCACCCCCTGTTTCGCTGCCTAACTCAGGAAGAGGCAACCCAAGCCCTCCAAGAAGCCCATGGAGGCATTTGCGGGAACCACAAAGCATACAAGGCACTCCTGGCCCAACTATTCTAGGCAGGCTACTTCTGGCCCCAAATGAAGCAACATTGTAAAGATTTTGTGTGCAAGTGTGACAAATGCCAGTGGTTCGCCACCCTGCACCACTCATCGCCTGGAAAGCTGGTACCTGTCATGTCACCCATCCTCTTTGCAAAATGGGGCATGGACTTTGTCGGCCACCTTCCGCCAGCCCCGACTTAGAAGCGATTCATTTTGGTGGTCGTCGACTACTTTTCTAAATGGGTC
Organism: Thalassia testudinum; assembly: GCA_037157565.1. Classification (NCBI taxonomy): domain Eukaryota; kingdom Viridiplantae; phylum Streptophyta; class Magnoliopsida; order Alismatales; family Hydrocharitaceae; genus Thalassia; species Thalassia testudinum. The sequence goes on along the minus strand of JAZHRO010000062.1, from coordinate 15,695,740 downwards.
AAGGCTGTGGCCATGGCCAGCCCCACAGCCAATAGGGTCATATCCTTCATCCGCAAGAGCATTATAACTCGGTATGGGATACCTTACTACATAGTCACAACAACGGAACCTAGTTCGCCTACAAAAAATTCGAAGAATTTTGTTCTAGCTGGGACATCCGTTTGTGCTTTACATAAGTGGGTCATCCCCAGGAAAACGAGCAAGCTGAAGTAACTAACCACACCATCATCTTTGTGCTCAAACATCAGCTGGATTCAGCCAAAGGGAGATGGGCAGACAAGCTTCTATACGTTCTCTGGGGATATAGGACTTGCCAGAGGACTTCCATAGGCCATACACCATTTAGCTTGGTATATGGCATGGAAGCCCGAGTGCCCATCGAAACAATCCTCCCCACCTACAGAACACAACTCTATGACAGCCATTAACAATGATCAAGTCCGCCTATCCTTAGACCTCCTAGGCGAGCTAAGGGACAAGGCATCCGAGACAGCACTCAAGCATAAAGAGGTCGCTGCCGCCTCCTACAATAAGTGCAACAATAAACAGACATTCTCTCAAGGAGACCTGGTCTTACGTAAGTGCAAAGTCTCCATGCCGCGCTAGTTGGGTAGAAAGCTAGATCCATCATGGGAAGGGCCTTACAAGATTCGAAAAGACAGTCTAGGCGACTTCTAGAAATTACAAGCCCTAGATGGTAGAGACATCCCCCGCACCTAGCATGCAAGCAATCTACGAATGTACCATGTATGAATGCCCATGAGCAATAAAAAGATATTTTTCCATTCAAAAAATGCAGTCCACCTATTACATCTCTTTTCAAAAAAAAAAAGCAGCGAGGAAAAGATAACATGCTTGGGACGCTCAGGGGTTCCACTCTCATGCCTCGAACATATCTCCATCACCCATAGGCGAAAGGCGGAGCAAACTAATGACCCCTGTAGACAGACTGACAACCTCTGGGTGAGTTGCCTCTTCAGCAACCGGCTTAGCCACCTCCTCGGTAGCCAGTTGGGCCACCTCCTCGTCAGGTGACTGAACCGCTGGCAGTTCCACGAGCTTGTCGTTGGCAATAAGACCTGCCACCTTGAGGCGGTTGTATTCTAACACCAGCTAGCTGATGTACCAGTCACACAACTCCTTAGACGAAGCATGCTTCCCCTTAAAAAGGGCTTAGACGACAGTCAACGTTTGCTTCTTGATCTCTCGCAAGAGCTCCTCCCGAATCGGTCCCATCGATGAGTTCACGGCATAGAAGTCCATTACCACCTCAGCGTTCAGCTAAGGCCCTTCCTCTTCCAATTCCGCCACCCACCGATCTTGCTTCGATGCGAGCTCCCGGGCCTCGCCAAGGTCAACCCTCAGCTCTTTCACATCCACCTCCGCCTTCTCTAGACTTGCTCGTATGGAAGTAAGTCTATCTATCGAAGTGCTAAGGCAGATGCTCTCCTCCTCAAGAGCCCCCTCATACCCCTCTACCGAGGAAGAGTGCCCAGCCATAAGCACTTACACCTCCTCCTTCAAGGAGAAGATGCTAGTGCAGGCAGTCGAGAGGCGCTCCAATAGGTCCCCCAGAGCCTCTAGGTGGGTGCTATGCGCCTTCATGAGCTGTTCACCAACTCCTCACCAACAACAGAGGCCTTTCACAGAATGGAGCGAGACTTCTTCAACTCTCCCTCCAGCCGACCTACATCGTTGGCTGCCTCTTGTTGAGAGCGAAGCCTCTGCTCGGCCTCCTCAGTCCTTCTCCACCTTCTGTTGCGTAGGAATGGCCTCTGCCACTTGTCGAAACAATTGATGATGCTTCACGTTGGCCGTCACGGCCCACTGCGTGGCCAGGTCCACTGCGTGGCCAGGTCCACTGCGTTGCCTTGACCAACCGAGATGGGGAGGTCTGGAGGAGCATCATCGCATTGAATATAACAAGAGCCAAGCATATCCTCCTATAAACCACTAGCACGTTAGAATATAGGCAGCTCTAGCCAAGAAAAACTAATAAGCGAAAGACAAGCCTAATGAGCTTACCACACGCATGCAATAGTAGAACATGTGGTTAAAGTTCATGCCCCGAGGCACGGACGTGGCCTAGGACACACTTCATTTAGGTGCCTTAGCACCTGCCTTTCTAGGTCGGGGGTACTGCTTGACACCCCTGGTTGCACAGGCACCACACGCCTAGGTTTGGACACCCGGGGCACCTTCCAGTCCGGATCCAGCAACAAACTTGATGGTACGGCCAATTATACCTGAGCCCCCTGGCCAATGGGATCCACTAGAACCTGGGCACTTGTAGAGCTTAGCCGATAGTATGCCTGGCCAAAGACGTTGCCGATGCCAGTTGCCTCTTGCACCAACAAGGCAAAGGCCCCTGGTGAAGCCGACGAAACCGCGAAGCCGAAGGTACCCTCTAAACGAGCTACTTCCAAAGGCACCTTCGAAGGAGAGTCACGGATGGTGATCACGGATGGTGATCACCTCAGGCAGCCTGGATCGTACCAAGGGAGAGGTAGGCGCACCTTCCCCTTCGGCCTCATTAGGGCCTCGCAAGGAGGTTGTTGCCAACTCCTCCTACAGTAACTCCACCTGGGGACCCCTCTTCGCCCACTTTAGGGGGACCTCTAGCTCCTCTGCAACATCTTCAAGGGCCACCTCCCCCTTTCACTTTAGTCCCTTCCGATAAGCAGCCTGACTCCCCTTCCCCTGCTCCACGAGCCCCTCCTCACCTTGTCGCGACCCACAGTAAGCCGAGTTACCGCCTCGATGCTTAGGTGCACCTGACCAAGCGAACCGCTCAAAAGTTGCAACCAAAGTTACCAGGTTAATAGCAAAATTGGCAGGCACAAGGTACGATGCAAAGTCATTTTTACCTCCCCTACTTACATGGCGAAGGCAACGAGTCTGCCACCCGTGACAACGCCTGAATGTCCTTCTGCCTGAGCTCTGACCAAGCAATTGGACCAAACTCAATTAATCGGTCCACGTTTGCCAGTACAGATGGGCCAAGCTCCTCATATCGAGGCGATTGGTCCCTCTCAGGTGGACCTTACTAAGTGGAAGGGACTCCAAGGTCTTCAAGGTTAGAAAGAAAAAAGAAATGGTGGTCTTACCCCTTCAAACTATTGGGGAGATCCACTACCTGGTATTCGGTCTGTAACATCCCAAAATCCAGGTTTCGAGTCATTTCAAAGTGGTTCAGGTTAGTTTAAACCCGGAAATCCAGTTAGGGTTTGGTGCTGGTGTCAGAAACCCCTAAAATTGCCAAGGATCATGTATTTCGAGTCAAACCCTAGGCAACTTTGTCAAAAGGGTGTCATATATGGTACCATTGTATTTCTCTCATCGCAAGCTTTCCGGTGATGCTTGTTTCGCATGATTCTAAGGTGTACAGCTCAAGTCGAGGTGTATAGCCCAAGTTGTGGCCAAAATAAATCACCAAGGACCTAAATCTAAGATGGACCCAACCCTAGGGTTATTTTGGGTATTTCACCCACCTAAACCTTCTTTCACCCATCCCTGGGCCTATAAAAGGACCCACTTGGGTCCCTTGGGTCATTTTTAGTCTCTAACTCTCTCTAATTAAGAGAGAAAGAGAGAGGTAAAACCTTAGTTGTCCTTCTTAAAAATCAAAAATATTTTCTCGGGGACCTAGGTGTGAATCCGTAAAACCTGGGGTTCCAACCACAAAAGTCACGACGGCGGTGGCAGCGCTCAAAGAGCTGGTGATGTGGGGCGGTGGCAGTGCCCAAGTGGACGACACGTGGCGTGGCGGTAGCATGGTGCGTCTGGATGCGACGCATGGCAGTGTGAATTCGACGCGTGCACGCGTTCGAGATGCGGAAGTGTGGCAGATTGCGTTGCGTGGCGTAATCAGATGGTGCGGGCGGCGATCCACAGCCAAGTGCACGAGTGAGTGAGCGTGGAACGAGTGGCGCATGCGCAGGAGCGTCAAGTGGCATGTGCGAGGGTGGGCCTGGTCTAACTCTAGACCCCTCGCGCTATTTTGTCTGGTTCGAGGCCTTTCTGACCTTGGATTTTGACAAATAAGGTACTGATGGAATCGTATCGATGTGTACTACATGTTGGTATGGTTTATTTCTACTTTTGAGTTCATTCTTCCTATTGGAAAATTAGAATCGTAATTAGGTGTCTCCGACCCCATCGTGGGTCTGTTTGAACCAGGTCTTGTCCCCAGTGCATGTGCGGATCCCGAGGCAGGCTTGGAGATTATTTCCAGGCCCTGTGTGCATGGTTCAGAGTCACTATGACCCTCCGGTGACATTAAGTAGAGTTGTCTACCCCTCTTTTAATTCAACCTATTTTTCGGGTAGCTGTGGACCCGTCCTGTGCAATCTTTTTCGTAGATTGCCTTGGTCAACGTGTGTTCTCCATTTTATTGGGTTTGGAATCCCTCTGGTGTTTTCTTAATTTTGGGCACTATAACAAGAAATAATATGCTTTATGTGCATGATACAGAACTAATAAGTACATATAACCTTATTATCACATGCATGAAACAAACTCTGTGTTCCATAAAATAGGTCTGTTAACTTTAGAAATGGCTAAATAATATGGAACCACTAGTACAAGATTGAAACTACTTGTGAATGAATAAATTGAGAGATAATGTGAATAATTGTTAACCTTGGAATTAGTAATATGAAATTACTAAGGGCTTTCAGAATTGACAAAATAAGAGCTACAGTTATCTGGAAATCGGATATATATAATAAGACGGATATGTCAGGAAAATAAAAGGAATAGCTAACTAGTTTTCAGCCCTAGTACTTGTCAGGTTTTCGACCGTAGCTTTGAGTTTTTTTGGACCAGATTCAAAGGCTAGTTTAGGTAGTGGTTGGCCTCCCTACGACTCTTTGGTTAGGCTTAGCGGCCAACTAAGATAACAGATTGCTGGGCCCGAGGTTTGGAGTGGTTCTTCTAGGCCGGTGGGTGGGTCATTGGCTGTCTGCGGTTCAGTGTACACAACACTTGTATGTGTTCACGCTACACAACGTAGCCGCCACCCCTTTTCGCGATGACTCTAGGGTGACGGAGCATGGTGACTCGATGGGTATATGCAGTCCTCCCGGCTAGGAGGGTGAGTTATTTTAGTCTTGCACCACAGGAAGTTGCACGAGATTGTCTCGTGCCGAGACATTGATTGACAGTTTGAGAACAACAAGAATATGGGCAAATTACATAAAAGGAACTGGATATGAACTAAACAGACAAATTATCAATATAGTGCCTTTTTCCTGTACTCTGCTACTTGAGTTACATGTTGTTCTACTCTACTTAGTTTTCACTGACGTTTTGTCTCAGGTTTCGTGCTCAAGTGTTGCTTAGCAGTTGGGTGCCACAGCTACTGTTGGTCAGACTTCCACGGGATCGAGTCCAACCTCAGGAGATGGTCCATACTGAGCCAGTGGCTAGTAGCAGTAGTTTCATTTTCACTATTAGAATTTTAATTCCTGTCTTCTTGGTAGTTGCACGAGATTCTCTTTTATTCTACTTTAGGTGAATTTTAATTATATTGTCAACACTTTAGTTTTCTTTCATTTAATGCATTGTGAATGGATGTTGGCTATTGATGTTTTATGACTATGTTGGGTGGCTACGATCTTGCAGGTTTTTCACACTAGTTGTGAGGATACAGCAACTCAGGTCTTGTCGGTTGGTGAGACTCAGGTCATCACAGATGGTATCAGAGCAAGGTCACTCCATTATGTCATAAAACGGTTTAGAAGAGCCATACCAACATTTGAAATGCATTAAATGATGGGTACCCATTCTCCGATCAATGGGAAACCCGATTCACATGAGTCCTGCATATCCTAGAAATTTTGCGGACTTATGGTTGCTGACAATTGATTTTCATCATGTAAAGAGAGATGGCTCCACGTAGGTTCAAGCAGGCTAGTGCTACTAGCCGAATGGATGGAGACCGACATGTGAATCCCCCTCAGCAAGCTCCAGATCTGGCTGCCCAGTTTCAAGCCTTTATGGATACTTTCTTTCAGATGCTAGAGCAGAGACTACCCCTCGCATCTTAGGCGGGAGGAAGGGGTAGTGGGGATCAGGAGCAGCCCTTGGTCCCGAGTGTGCGTGTTACCCTGCATGAGGAGAGCGGGGAGAACCATGGGCCTCCCCCACCTAAGGACAAACCGACGGACCCTCTACATCAGTATCAGCTAATTTTCACCAAGTTTAGGAAGTTAAAGCCCCCAACCTCCAAAGGGGATGAGGATCCTACAGGGGAAGAGGATTGGATAAAGTAGATTGACAAAGCTTTCAACACTATCCGCCCATCGGAGGATTGAAGTGTGCCTTTCGTGGCATACCAGCTGACTAGTGTAGCACATCGATGGTGGGTGTTTGTATGCGAGTAGGAGGGCGCTTGGGTGGTGTCCTAAGGTCGCTTCCTCGAGCTTTTTAGTAACTAGTATTAGCCCAGGACTTGGTAGGACTAGAGGAGGCTCGAATTCCATAACCTGAGGCAGGGTTCGATGTTGGCTAGTGAGTATCGGACACGTTTCATCAAGCTCTCATGCTTCGAGCCAACTCTAGTAGCCTCGAAGGCAAACAAAATGTTGGAAGTTCATTCAGGGACTTCGGTCAAAGATACAGAAGTATGTCAACCCACTTCTGTTGGAAACTTTGGCCCAAGTGGTGGACACTATTATGAAGTATGAGCAGGGTGATGCTGAGACCCGCAGGTGTTTTGGCGGAGGACCAAGGTAGAAGTCAGAGTTTCAGGGGGGATTTCAAAAGCGAAGGGACCAAAGGTACCAGCCATATAGAGCACCACCACCTATACCCCAAACCCCTCAGCAAGAGGCACCAACTTTGGCTTTGAAGTACACTCTGTCCCACCGTACCGCACCGACTCAAACTTAGGGCACCATGGGGTGAACACGATCAGGACAAGAGTAGAGATCTTGCTACAAGTGTGGCCAGTAGGGCCACCTTAAGAAGGATTGCCCAACCAAGACAGTGACTCAGGGTGGCCAGAATGGGGGATAGGCTCAAACATACCAGACCCGTGGCGGGGATTCCTAGCATTCTCGTGGAGGTGGGAATGCTCCTGGCCAGAGGCCTACTCATAGCATGGCTGGTTCTTCTGCACCCTCATTAGCAGGACAAGTATATGCACTATCTCTGAGGGATGCACAGGGGTCGCCATTAGTGGTGGCAGGTATGGTGACTATTGACCAGCATTTGGTGTTTACCTTGTTTGACTCTGACACTTCCCATTCTTTTACATCACCTGAGTTTTCTACGAAACTAAAGAAACGACCAGTACTGCTAGATGAACCATTAGTCATTGGGGGTCCAGCAAGGCAGCTATGGGTAGTTGAGTCAGTATTCAGGAGTTGTGAGGTAGACATTGGGGGCTACATTCTGTTAACTCACCTGATGGAGATCAAGATGGAGGATTTCGATGCCATTCTGGGCATGGAGATCAAGATGGCGTCATCTTCAGGGTGATGCCAAATCTGTTAACTTATTAGGTTTAGCAAGTTACTATTGGCGGTTCATCCAAGGCTTCTCACAGATCGCTCTCCCGTTGACCCAGTTAACGAGGAAGGATACTCCTTTCATCTGGAATGATAAGTGTGAGACCAGTTTCCAAACACTCAAGGAGAAGTTGACTTTAGCTCCTGTACTTACCATCCCGGGTAGCGGTGGCAGATTTATCATATACACGGATGCTTCCCTCCAGGGACTAGGCTGTTTCCTGATGCAGCATGGGCATGTGGTTTCCTATGCTTCAAAGCAACTGAAACCTCATGAGAAGAACTATCTGACACATGACTTGGAGTTGGCAGCTATAGTGTTCACCCTAAAGATTTGGCGTCACTACTTATATAGGGAGACCTTCGAGATCCAAACAGATCATAAGAGCCTGAAGCATCTTTTTCATCAGAAGGAATTGAACCTGAGATAGAGATGCTAGATGGAGCTCCTCAAGGATTACGACTGTTTGATAGTTTATCACCTCGAGAAGGGGAATGTCGTGGCAGATGCTCTCAATAGGAAGCCACCAATCAAGTTGGCAATTCTTCAGGCACAGAGATGGACCAGTATGGTTGAAGCAGCCCAATGGAAACCTTTGCAGGTGAGAGGGCACTTGGGGAAGTTGACGGTGATGAGGCGCACCCGCATTGATCTGATCTCCTATGTAGTTGACCAGTAGATGGAGGATGCTAAGTTAGAGATTCTTCGTGATCAGATACTCGCAGGAGACCCTGGCGAGTTCACCTTTGAGGACGGAGTGCTAAGACTCCATGGCAGATTATGTGTTCCAAGAGATGAAGCGCTTCAGAAGGAGCTGTTGTTCGAGGCTCATTGCAGCAGGCTCACCATCCATCCTGGGAACACTAAAATGTACAATGACCTAAAGAGGGACTTTTGGTGGTGTGGTATGAAGAAGGATGTAGGAAAGTTTGTGAAATAGTGCCTAGTATGTCAGCAGGTGAAGGCGAGCATCAGAGACTAGTAGGCCAGTTACAGCCTCCTCCCATTCCTAAGTGGAAGTGGGAGAATATATCCATGGACTTTGTGATTGGATTACCATTGACTCAGAGGGGACATGATGCTGTATGGGTAATTGTGGATCATTTGATGAAGTCAGCTCGATTTCTACCGATCAAGGTGACTTATGGTCCTTCGCAACTAGCAAAGTTATGTATATAGGGGATTGTACGAACGTATGGTGTGCCCAAGGAGATCATTTCTGATAGAAACACCCATTTCACTTCCCAATTCTAGGAAAGTTTTCAACAGGCATTAGGTATACAGCTGGACCTTAGTACATCTTACCACCTACAAAGTGATGGACAGACGGAGAGGACCATTTAGACACTGGTGGACTTATTGAGGTCTGGTATACTGGAGTGCAGAGGCTCTTGGGAGGAACACCTACCCCTGGTGGAGTTCACCTACAATAACAGCTATCATGCTAGAATCGACATGGTTCTGTATGAGGCATTGTATGGTCGGAAGTGCACCTCTCCACTTGCTTAAGATGAGGTGGGTCCAGACTGATCAGGCAAAGTAAGGAGGTCATCGAGCAGATTCGAAAGAAACTCCTTACTACGCAGAGCCTGTCGAAGAGCTATGTAGATCGTTGAGGGCAAGATGTGCAGTTTAAGGTTGGTGACTCGGTGTTCATCAGAGTATCACCAATGAAGGGGATTCAGAGATTTGGGGTGAAGAGTAAGTTGGCTCTGTGGTTTGTAGGCCTATTTGAGATATTGGAACAGGTTGAACCAGTGGCTTACAGACTTACCCTGCCACCTCAGCTAGCCGACATCCACGATGTCTTCCATATCTTCAGTCTGCGAAGGTACGTGCTAGATCTAAACCATGTTCTCATCTATGAGAACATAGGGATAGAAGAGGACTTGACCTATCAGGGGCAGCCGATGCAAATACTGGATCGTATCATTCGGAGGCTGCGAAAGAAGGAGATCCCTTTGGTGAAAGTTCTTTGCAGGAGTCAGAGATACAAGGAGGCGACTTGGGAATAAAAGGCAGAAATGATGGAGAAGTACCCAGAGCTTTTCACGGGCGAGTTCATGACACCTTGGGTTGTTTCTCTTTAAGGTTGTTATTTCCTCTTTAAGGTTGTTATACACCTAACACGACTTTCTCTTTCACCTCCACGTTCATTTGAGTTTCGGGGACAAAACTCCCTTTAAGGTTGTTATATCTGTAACGCCCCAAAATCTAGGTTTCGAGTCATTTTAAAGTGGTTCGGGTCAGTTCGAATCGGGAAACCTAGTCAAGGTTTGGTGTTGGTGTCAGAACCCCCTTAAATTGCTAGGAATAGTGTACTTCGAGTCAAAACCTAGTCAACATTATCAAAAGGGTGCCATATATGGAACCATTGAATTCCCTTCATCGCAAGCATTCCAGCGACGCTTGTTTCGCGTGATTCCGAGGTGTATAGCTCAAGTTATCTCCAAAAGAAGTCACCAAGGACTTAAATGTAAGGTAGACCCAACCTTAGGGGTATTTGGATATTTCACACACCTAAACCTACTTGCACTAATCCCTGGGCCTATAAAAGGACCCCCTTAGGTCCCTTGGGTCATCATTAGTCTCCAACTCTCTCTAATTAAGAGTGAAAGAGAGAGGGAAAAACCTTAGTTGTCCTTCTCAAAAATCAAAAATATTTTCACAAGGACCCAAGTGCAAATCCACAAAAGCTAGGGTTTCCATCGCAAAAGTCACAGTGGTAGTGGCTGTGTCTAACGAGCATGTGACGCGTGGTGCAGCGGTAGCGCGGCATGTCTAGAAGCAAGCGTGGCAGTGCAAATTCGAACGCATGCACACACATTCTCAAGGCATCAGCGCAGCAGATTGCGTCGCGTGGCACGATCGGATGGTGTGGGCACGTGCGGGCAGCAATCCATGAGTAAGCACGTGGGTGAGTGAGCGTGAGTTGCGTGGTGCGTGCGTAGGCGCATCGAGTGACTTATGTGAGGGTGGGTCTGGTCTGACTCTGGACCCCTCACGCTGTTTCCTTTGGTTTGAGGCATTACCAACCTCGGATTTTGACAAATAAGGTACCAGTGAAATCATGTTGATGCGTACTATGCGTTGGTATCGTTTATTTTCACTTTTGAGTTTGTTCTCGCTATTGAAAATTTAGAAATGTATTTAGGTGTCTCCGACCCCATCGTGGGTCAGTTGAACCAGTTCTTCTCCCCGGTGCATGTGCAGATCCTGAGGCCAGCGTGGAGATTGTTTCCAGGCCCTGTGTGCACTGTTCAGAGTCACCGTGACCCTCTAGTGACATTAGGTAGAGTAGTCTACCCCTCTTTTAATTCAGCTGATTTTTCGGGTACCTGTGGATCCATCCTGTGCAATCTTTCTCCATAGATCGCCTTGGTCGGCATGTGTTCTCCTTTCTACTGGGTTTGGAACCCCTACGGTGTTTTCCTGATTTTGGGCACTATAACAAGAAATAATATGCTTTATGTGCATGATAAGGAACTAAAAAGTACATATACATTTGTTATCGCATGCATGAAATGAACTCTGTGCTCCATAAAACAAGTTCTGCTATCTTTAGAAATGGCTAAATAATATGGAACCACTAGTGCAAGATTGAAACTACTTGTGAATGGATAAATTGGGAGATAATGTGAATAATTGTTAACCCTGGAATTAGTAATACAAAATTACTAAGGCTTCTCGAAATTGACAAAATAAGAGCTACAATTATCTGGAAATTGGATATATATAATACAACAGACATGTCAGGAAAATAAAAGGAATAAATAACTGGTTTTCAGCCCCACTACTTGTTGGGTTTTTGATTGTAGCTTTAGTCCTTACGAATCGGGTTAAGAGGCTGGTTTAGGGAGTGGGCTGGCCACCCTACGACTCTTTGGTTAGGCTTAGTAGCCAACTGGGATAGCAAATTTCAGGGTCCGAGGTTTCGAGTGGTTCTTCTCAGCCGGTGGATAGGTCATTGGTTGTCTATGGTTCAACGTACATAGTGCTTGTACGTGTTCACACTATATGATGTAGCCGCTACCCCCTTTCGCGATGACCCTAGGGTGATGGAGCTTGGTGACTCAATGAGTATGAGCAGTCCTCTCGACCAGAAGGGTGGCTCATACTGGTCTTGCACCATAAAAAGTTACACGAGATCGTCTTATGCCCAAGACATTGACTGACAGTTTGCGAACAATAAGAATATGGGTAAATTACATAAAAGGGACTGGATATGAACTAAACAAACGAATTATCAATATAGTACATTTTTCTTGTACTCTGTTGCTTGAGTAACATGTTAGTTGTTCTACTCTACTTAGTTTTCACTGACCTTTTGTCTCTGGTTCTGTACTCAGGTGTTGCTGAGTAGTCGGTTGTCGCGGCTGCTGTTGGTCAAACTTCCACGGAACCAGGTCCTACCTGATGAGACAGTCCATATTGAGCCAGTGCCTCATAGTAGTAGTTTCCTCTTCGTTATTAGAATTTTAATTCCTATCTTCTTGGTAGTTGTACTAGATTCTCTTTTATTACTACTTTAGGTGAATTTTATTTATATTGTCAACACTTTAGTTTTCTTTCATTTAATGCATTGTGAATGGATGTTGGCTACTGATGTTTTATGACTATGTTGGGTGACTGCAATCTTGTGGATTTTTCATGCTAGTTGTTACCACACGATGACTCAGGTCTCGTCGATTGGCGGGACTCAGGTCGTCACACAGTTTGTCAGCTATACAACGTGTAAGTGCCTGACGGAGGCCTACCCTTCTTCACCTTCAGGGGCATCAGCCCAAAAAGTAGGTGAAACAAAACACGACCGGGGGAAATCCCCAAATGAAGGCAGAGGGCGGTAAAGGCGTTCAGCACCAACCAACAATTAAGCCTGAGTTGCGAAGGGGCAAGGCGATAAAAGGAAAGGAAGGAGGACACAAAAGGATTCAAAGGTATCCATAGGTCATGCTCTATGGTGTATTTACATATAATAAACATATCCTTTGTCCCGTCTGAACACAAACAGGTGTCGGACCCACAAGCTAGAAGCGGCACTCCACCGAGTCCGTATTCACCTAAGAATGACAAAATTAGGGACTGACTATGGAAATATGATGAGAAACTGTATAAAGTGCTAGTCTCGGCAGAGACTCCAGAGGAAGAAGCAATGGACTTACCCTTGCTCGCAAAGCCCGACATGACAACTCTTCCTCTAAAAGGACCTAGACACAGTGACTCTTCAACAAATGACGTCTCCTCGCAACGCTCTACCAAGAGTAAAGGCTCCTCGCTCAAGTGCTCTCCGAGGTAGGTGGGCCATTAACCATGACTCACCACCCCTATATATAACCCCCACGAAGGATGGTTCCCCCCCTTCCGGGGCACAAGTTTCAAAAAAGTTAAATATCGTCGTATCTGTCACAAATTCCAAATATTCCGCCAAGTGTGAAGCAAACCTTGGCCATCATTACGGACATTTAATATCCCTGCGCGCATATCCATTATCGTAAAAAGGGTGGTCCCATCAATAACAGGCACAACACTTGAGGCCTTCACTTCATCATAATGGCAAGTAATGTCGGTCTTCTCAAATACAAACTCACGATATTGATCCCGATGTAACTGACCATTACTCACGGAAATCAAGCAGGCGGACGCGCCTCAAAAACGCCTCTTAAGGTCGGTGACATAACAAGCGGACGCGCCTCGAAACCACCTCTTAAGTCCGGTTACATAGCAAGTGGACGCGCCTCAAAATCACATCTTAAGGCTGATAACATAGCAGACCCATGTGCCCCATACTGCCTCTTAAGGTTGATGCAACTACAAGTCTTTGCCCCTTAAAACCCCGCTATATAGCAAATGCTTCCCCGCTTAAATACACAGCCAGGGAAACATTTAGGGGCATTACCTATCGCAGAGGTCCTACTTTAAACGTTACTCTCTCAGCAGGCATTCGCCAGCTAGAGGGTAAGGGGCATACGATGAGGGGCAAAAAATGCCCTCGAACCCGAAACTCCATGATAGGCCCAAAAAGAAGGATCCAACCTAGAATGACTTGGATACAGGAGGGTTTAGGGATCCAACTCACCTACATCCAAGGAAAATTTTCTCTGCAAACAGATTCGGGAGCCCCACCTGCCTATCTGTTAGAGGGAATGACAAACGTACAATAGGGTTACGCCCTCAATAAATGCTGATGCCACAATAAATAACTTGACAAGGAACACACCTTGTCAGGCGATGTAGCTGCTTAGAAGATCTCGCTGGGAGGCCAAATTCTAGCACCATAAATAGCGAAGGATGGCCCTTGAGGCCTCACCCCCCCACCCCCGAGATACTCGAGAGAAAAACTGAGAGCTTGTAAACCTTGTAATCTCACAAATTATAGTGCATAGTTGGGAGCACCATACACCCCCCATACGTACACTCCCTGTGGTGGAACTGGGTAACCAAATCTCTGTGCCTATTGTGTGATTGCCTGAATCCCATGAATCGGACCCTCCACCCACGTAGGAGGTTCGATTGTCCCTATTCTTGAGTCGGACACTCCAAATCTCGAGGTGTCGATCAGGTAGCGTAGCCAATTGTAGATTTTCTATCATCCATGCTTGTAGCTGAATCAGCATCTGAATATATGTGTAAGAAAACCTGATTAGTCCTTGGATAGAATAAGGGATAGGTGATAAGGGAAAGAAAGTCAATCCCACTAGAGATCAACCCATTAGGTAGGTAGGCCCAAGAGGGGATCCAACCCAACCCAAAAATAAGGCAAGCACTCCTTGCTGTTACGTGCGAAACAAGGTTTGTAAAAATAGTGCATTATAGTACAGTCGAATGCGCGAAAACACTTTTACAATTTGTAAACTCGAAATCAAAGTGTATTCCGAGGTCGAACATGAGGAGTAAAGAGTTGCGCAAAAACCACTATCCGAGTTTATAGTACAGGAACTAGATGCTACAAATTTAGAACCCTTCTTTACTACACAATCTAATTCAAAATGTAGAGAGAAGAAATTGATATAGACACTTCTATTTAGGTTAAAATGCCTATTCATGCATGTTCCTAGTCTTAGATTTGCATTTCATGTTATAAATATTGCATAGCATGCATCATTCTGCATTTAGAGTAGTTGTATATAATTTAGGTTAATTGCATCCTTTTTGTGATCAGGATAGAAGTATATTTATTTTGGAGCCTCAGATTGACAATCCGACTATACGGATCTGATCATGACGATGATCGGAGCCCAATGCCTCCAAAATCGCCTCGATCGGAGTGTTGTAGCACCATATGCAATCCAACAAAAATCAATGGTCAGGGGACTAGGTGATGCAATTTGAGTGTCAAATGACAAATTCGACTGCATGGATGGATTCAGGTCGACGATTGCAGCCCAACGGCATGAAAATTGACTCAATTCGACCTCTGTAGCATCCCCTACAAAGGAAAGAACATGGATGGCCCAAATTGTGCCATGTGGCGCAACCCAGGCCGTCCATGCGCACGCACAGGCACAGCAGCGCGAGCGCGTGC
Source organism: Thalassia testudinum (assembly GCA_037157565.1). Taxonomy (NCBI): domain Eukaryota; kingdom Viridiplantae; phylum Streptophyta; class Magnoliopsida; order Alismatales; family Hydrocharitaceae; genus Thalassia; species Thalassia testudinum. Next base: position 15,680,703 of record JAZHRO010000062.1, on the reverse strand, counting down.
ACGTGCGGAGGCAGTGGCACGTATTGCACATGCGTGCGTGACACGGGTGCGTAGAGCGCGCACCAGCGCAGCGGCGGGTGGGAGAGTGGGCTGTCCTCAGCGACGTTTGTGGCGGATCTTTAGCGACATTTATGACAGTCACTAAATGTCCTGTATACGAATTTGATTCTTTCCTCCACTATAAAAGGATCCCTACCCCTCCCTTTTTTTTTCATCTCTTCCTTTCTTCCTCTCACCACCTCCAAGGCTCTAGAGAGAGCTTGTCCTAAGCCCGGGATGCTCCTCTAGAGTAGAAAATCAAATAGTTTTCCCTCCCCTCTTTCCCTTTCGTGGAGCATCCCGCGGCCATCCTCTCACCGCCCTTCGGGAAGAAGATCCTCGCCGCGATGCCGTCCTGCCCCATCCTCCATACTTCGACTCTGTCCTCCCTCGTCCCACTCCTCACCACCTTCCTCCAGGCGACATCAGAGCAAGTCGTCCTCCGAGCAACTGTCGAGGGAGATTTCTCTCACCCCATTCTATCTTTTTACCCTTTCATAGTGTAGATTTTTCCCGCTTTCGTAGTGTAACAAATAGTTCTTAATGAATATATGATTGTTTCTCTCTCTCTCTCTGCCTCTCCCTCTCTCTCTTATATTTTTGCAAGTAGATAAAGTTTTCATCAACCGAATCTCTTTCTTGTTAAAAATACCAAAAAAATTAGAAAAGACAAAAATGAAATAAACAAATAAAAAGAGAAATGCAGATTTTCAAAACCAAACATTCGCCTCCCCATGTTCGACCTGGAACTCACTTTTCGAGTTTCGGTATAAATTTTATTTGACCACGCATTTTGCAACTACGACGATGGGTTACTCATAACCCTGATTTCAAAATCGCGAAACACGTGCGATCAGAAACCAACTCGCAATTAAAACAATTGGGGTCTTTCTAATCAATTAATGCTTAATGAAATAACATAGAAATTGTTGTGATTAAACACTAAGAATTCAAATAATGTTTGAAGAATAAATTAATGCCATGAAATCTCTAAATATCCAATAATCAAGGCAAGTCAATTATTAACCCAAAGATACAACAATTTAGTCCTTGAGAATTTAGAAAGTATTGAGTCTGTTACATTTGGGTCCCTACGAAGTTACGATTTGGTCCCTGCAAGCTTTCTTCTCCTCAAAATCGGTCCCTACCAGCAATAGGTTTGTAGCTCCTCTTCTTTTGTTTGGAGGATGAAGGAGGAGCTTCAGGGGAGCTCGATGGTGGTCATAAATCCCTATTGAAGGTCGTTGTGTGCCCCTCTTACTAGCACGAAGCTTCTCGCAAAGATTGGATGCTTAGAGAAGGTTGGTGAAGGCTGGTTGAGTCGACGAAAATGGCGGCGACGACTGAGGTGGCTTCAGCGAGGGAGTGCCTCTTGACCTCAGGTAAATGGTCGAGGGGCTTCGTTGGAGCTAGCTGAGGGTGGTGGTGGTGATTTCACACGAGGTGGTTGGAGGAGGTGCGGCGGATTTGGAGAAGACGGTGATAGGCTGGGGGGCATAGGCGTTGAAACTCCAAATTGGATGAGGGGTTTTGTTTCCCTCAACCTACTGGAGCTTCCTTAGTGGTCTAGGATGAGTGGAGATGGACGAAGCATCGTGGAGGAATATGCCAGAGCCTCCGCTGGAGTGTGGCTAGACGTGTAAAAGTCGACAGCGTAGGGGGAGAGTTTGGGGTCAAAAATTGGATCTTGGGAGCCTAAACTAATCTAGAGGAAGAGGGGAAGAAGAGAGATACCTAAAGTTGGACTAAGAGGGGGGGGAGTGTGTCCAGCATTGGCCTGCTGGACGCGGGGAAGATGTAGGGAACAACGACGTGATGTGGATCGAAGAAGAGGTAGGAGAGTCATCTTTGTTAACAAGAAGGTCAGAGAAGAAGTGGTGAAGATAGCCACGACCTCGGTTGGCGGTGAGGTACAACGATGAAGGAGGATGGAGAGCTCCACGGCTGGCATTAATGGTGATGTCGGGGAAGAAGAAGAGAGGGTTGTTGACATGCCAAAACTCGACAAAATGGATCGGCGAAGGTTGGTGAAGATTTAATGATGTGTGGCTGCAGTGATTGAGGCGGTTCATGGCCCAATCAAGGCCAAGATGAGCGTGGCTTCAATGCGCTTCAGTGACAACTTCAGTTGAGATTTAAGGCCTCCATAGATGGAAACATGAGTTGGAAATTGCATGAGGATGTGCGGGAATGATAGGTGTATCATTTTGCCAATTTTGGTGAGATTCCATCATGTGGATTAATCGCAATCCACGGCCGAAGTCATGGGCGCGAGCTGTTCTTGTTGCTGGAGGTTGAAGACGATGATGACATCATCATGATGTTAACAAGGGACCTAAATGCAAAGTCCATCAAGATGAAATCAAATAGGACCCAAATTTTTAGGGTAATCTAATGGTGACATCAATTTTGGGTTTTAATGAAGTTCAGTTGGTCAATTTATAATTTAACCAAAAATGTATCAAATATCCGCCTTGGTCTTGGTTTTAGGTCAGTTTGGATTCATTTTATAAAATTGAATGTTCTAAATCTTATATAATATTTTTCAATGAATTTTAGAAGGTTTCAATTCTATTTATTTCCATCAGAACCCTTAAAATTAAAGTAAGGTCGAAATTAGAATTTTATTAATTATAATTCAACTTTTATTTTATAAAATCCTTAAATCAATTAGTGTGAGCTCACTTATTAGAATTTTGAGCTTAGTTGACCATTAATTAAGTACAGGTTCACCCTTAGGTTATTCTATACCTGTATTTGATTTATTAAAATAACAGAATTAACCCAATTTACATTATTTCCTCTTTATTTAGCCCAGATTGAATTTACCCTTTTAATGATTAATTAAATGAATTTAACCTTTGATTTAGCCAAATTGAGCTCGAAATGGACGATGATGGTGTTACCATCACCTGCTAACTAGGTCATGACGCCATTATTTTAGGCAGATCACCCGAAGCTATAGCCAGCTAGGTTGCCTGCCTCGAAACACTTAAGAGCAATCAGCCGACCCAACCACCTAAGCCCTTATGTGGCAAGAGATTGCCCAAGAGATCATGACACCACAATCCACTGCTTTGGCAATACTAACAGTGCCAGGTGAGAAAGGCACCAACGGTGCAAAAGCCAAGGCAACGACATAAGAATCAAGGCAACAAGATAGGAATCGAGGCACTAGTGCAAAAAGCGAGGCCACCAAGTGAAAGGTGAGGTAAGCTGCCAGACAACGACGCTCCGTGAAGAATAAATGATTACTAGCCTCCATAACAAGAGAAGCAACTCCCTATAAAGTAGGGACCATGTAATCGAGAAAGGGTTCTTTTTACCCCCATTCTGTATGATGTTAATCTCTAGTGGACAATTAAGGGTTGGATCCCCTCCCTTGACATATGCCCATATGGTGGAACTGAGTCATCAAATCCTCATGTTTGTCTTCCTCCTTCACATGCTTACAACATTTCCATCTTTTATACTTCCTATCAAGCTTAATAGCCTCGATCAGTTGGCATTGTCCGTGGAAAATGCAATAGAAAGCGAAACCTTACTAGGCGATGGATACAATCCTCGCCAAGGTTGTGCCTACACGCATTCTCAAGTGTGCTAAAGTGCCCCTTGGCGGAAATCCTAGCCATACGGGCATTGAGCAGATGCTAAAGACTTAGTACAGGCGAGGAATAAGTTTCGCGACCCCCTCCCCCTCAGCCTTCCTTTGAAAATAACCATCAACAGCCAATTGCTACCAAAGGCCATGTCTTAATGCCCGAACGGCGAAGGGCAGACCCTTTCTCCCTCATTTTCCCCTTTTGTTGCACATTGTGGCGAGGCTACTCACTCACTCAATCTTGGGTCGCAAACGTTAGTGGTCGCTCGACTTGCCCACTTGATCCTAGAAACCATTCAGATAAGGCCCATATGGGCACTAATACTTGCATTTGGCAAGGGGTTGTCGCCCCTACTTCAGTTCCTTTAAAGCACCCAAGATAGGTGGCACCCACTAAAGGTCGTGCAATAGATTGAACCACCTAAGCACCCCTTGGTTAATGAGCCCCTGGTTTAAATGTGCAATGTTCCACAACCAACAAGGACAAGTAACTACAATCAAGCACCCACCAACATCCTTCACCTACGTCGCCAGGATCATACGATTGAGCATGACACAATGAGCGCTAGATAGCTAGCACCACAAACTGCTCTAAGGTCTACGACTGGGGAACTAGTCGAACAGACACCATGTGTCCTCCCAAAACCCCCATGGCAAATGCCCTACTCAAGCACCTCCCTTGAGGATGAGTAATGCTTGCCTGCATGCGAGCGCCCCCTAAGGCACCTGGTTGGTTATTTCTCAACATAGTTAATTAAGTTAATTAGACTTAATTAATTGCATAAGAATGTAACTTAGGTTAACTTGATTTTATGTCGTGAATGTAGTATAGGGTCAAGTTAACCTAACATTTTAGATTTTTAAGTTCTTTTTAACTGGTTGAGTCTAGGTCGTTCACTGAGAGTCATAATTGTAGGCTTAATTCACCATTAATCCCTAAGCATTAATTACTAACTACTTAATCAATCAGATTATAATTAAATTACTTTAAGCATATGAATCTTGCACAAAAGATTGAACAAGTATAAGCTTGCAAAATTCCACTAGAAAGAAAACAAATTTACAAGAAAGATTTCATTTAAAACCAAGTAAACAATCTCTTACAAGAATATAAGGCAAGAAATGGTATTACAAGAGTTATCATGTCTTTACAAAAGCTCAAAATATGCAATACAGTAGCTTCAGTCTTTAATCTCCTCAAATTTCTTCTTTCATTTTTCTCTTAAGCTCCTGTCTTCTTTTATTTCTCTTTATCTCTTTGTCAAGCTTTATTTGTTATCTCCTTGTTCAAAGCCTCTCTTCTTAAACTCTTCTCTTATTTTTCTTCTTTAACCTTTATCTTTCTTCTCTCTTTTCTTTCTTTTCTTCTCTCCTTTCCTTGTTCTTTTTACTGTGCCTTATGTTCCACACTTAATCAAATTATCATCAACTTTAACCCATTTTACTCCTCTCAATTATAAAAATTAGGTTTTAAATGGGCGGCCCAAGCTCGTTCGGGGATACATAGCACCCTAATGGGTAGGATTTGACCCTACTTGAGCTCGAGCCTAGTTCTTTTAATTGGTGGATTTTTTTCATTTATTTCACATTGCACAGTATTGGGCCTAATCAGGCCCGCTCACATCCACGCCCACACTCGGGCCCACATGCACACACACCCATAGGCGCACACACACACCCGCATAGGCACATGCACATGCACACACCCGCACCCATAAGCTCATACGATGCACCCTGCACTGACGACCGAACTGCCCTCAACATGATTTCATATTATACCAAGGCACTCACTCCAGAATTCCCGAGGTGGCACTAAGTTCGCCGCTCCTTCACGTAATGCTGTGTCTAGACTAATCTTCAAGTGAAGATTCCGAGCAGCTTATTGGACCAAATTGAGCAACCAAAGGCTCGATTGAAAGCTATTAACTTCCTCTACACAATTTAATCACCAATTTTATGATTAAACCATGATTGATCTACAAATTTGGAGGAGACACATGGCTGTTTCACTATGTCAGAATATACCTTCAAAGGTTTAAGTCTTAGGTCTTTTGACCTGCAGAGAAGAAATACCTCTCACATGAGGTATCAGGAGAGTTTGATAGACCATTCCACATAGATTGAGACAGGTTTGAGCTTAGGCAGAGCTGCAGAAGGCTCCAGAAGCTAAGTAGCTTCAAAACGGGTGTTCAGAACTTAAGTTTAAACTCAAATTAGTCTAGTAGAGAGATGGAAGCCTTGAAAGTTGTCTTAGGTCAATTCAGTAAGTCAAGAGAAGTTGATGTGAGTAGGATTTGAGTTCAAATCTCAACAGAAGAACAAGGAACAATGTTGGGTTCTTTTTGGAACCCAAACTCTACAGATCTTAAGAACATTTTCAAATCTTGTCTAAACAACATTAAATCAATTCAGCTTGATTTGCAATCACCTCAAAAACTCAAATAACTCCCTAAATCAAAATTTTAACCTCCATATCTCTACTTTTGACCTAGAGTTGACCTACAAAGGTTCAGAGTTGACTTTAAGGATTAGAACATTTAAGATCAAATTAAAGATCTCAATAGATCCAATTTTAGTTAAGGAATTGATTCAGAGTCTCCAATTAGGGTTTTCAGCACTCCAACAGTGCCCTCAGGTATTGTCGCCTGTAATCCAAAGTGGTTGTGTTCGTCAAATGGAACAAGAGGGTTTCAATCCTAATTAAAAGCTTAGTTAAGTTCCAAGTGATCTCCTCCAGCTTGAGAGGTGATTCCCAGAACCCTAACCTTAATGGAATCATATCTCCAACTCCACCGGAGTTGGAGAAGATGAAGTTCAATAGAGAGAGTTAAACACTTGCACACAATTATAATGGGTGATTCTTGATCTTGAGATCAAAAAGAAGGGATCTGGAGCTTCTTAAGGGTTTCAGAAGGCTGAAGCTAAAATTGGATTCGCTGAAGCTCACCGGAGCTCCGATGAATGTCAGTTCAGGATGCTAGAGACCAAATCTTTATGAAACATTCCAATGATAGTCTTAATTGATTCCTGAGGTCACAAGGAACCTCAGGAACATCTCAATTAATACAATTAATAAACAAATTCAAAATTAATAAAAATCTCAGTAAAAAAAATCTTGAGTTCGTATGAACTCAAGAACTTATCTCCCTCCTAATTAAGTGAGAGAAACTACTAATTAGGGTTGGGCGATGGTGTGCGACTGTGTAATTTAGTGAAAGACTCCTCTGAGCTCACCATTGACAGCAACTCAGAGGTTGAAGTGGATTTTGGGCGTTTGCTGTGTAGTGCATTATAGGAGCAATTAATTATGTAATTGTGATCCTTATAGTGTTGCGAAGATGATGAAGGATCTAAATGGATGTGAAATAGCTCTGGACACCTCACCCTGGACAGTGAGGTGCTCAGGTGAAGGTGGAGGTGAATTAATTGTTTAGATGGTTAATTAGGTGAATTAAAAGGTTGAACGGGGCCCTAAGATGATGACAAAGTGATGGAGGGCCTCAATTGAGAGTGATCTACACCGATGACCTCCGCCATGGACAGTGAAAGTTGCCGGAGAAGGTGGAGTGGTTTAGGCGTTAAAGCTGATAAAATGTCGAATAAGTGAGGCAAAAGTGTTCATGGAAAGGTGTAGAATGTGTTTAGTGAATAAAAAAGACAAAAGAATGCTCCAGACGAGCTCAAGGAGCTCGCCGGAGCTGAAGAAGGCGGCAAAAAATCTAACATTTAAACTGAACTAAACTAACTACTCTAACTTACCTATCCTACTATTACCTGGACGAAAGAGGCAGGGATATCTCCGTCGACGGTCGTAATGGAGGAGGAAATCAGAGGGAAGGAGGAAGAAGTCCAACGAATGAATTTACGAAGTGGAAGTGAGGTTCGGAGTCATCTCCTTGACCAAAGGTGTAGCGGAGGACAGCGAAGCTTGGAGGAAGTGCGCGGAAGTTGGGGTAGGTCATCGGAGTTAGAGAGAATAGCCTATCAGTTAGCTACAGTTGGAGAAGATGGTAAGGAGTTAACCACTCAAATCGGAGGTATGGAGGGCTATTTATAGGTGATGGTGGAGGTAGAGGGGGATGTATCTGGACGGGTAAGAGTCTAGGTTCACTAAACCCACTGGCGTCATCTTCGACGCTGGTGAGCTTAACTTCTAGACCTAAATAGGACTAGGGAATCATCCGGTCCGTCGGATAGAAAGGGGAGAGTGAGCGGAAGCTCTGGAGCAACGACGAAGGAGTTCAGGCGAGGGATGGGCGGTGATTGAGCGATGTGGTGACCGAATGCTCTCAGCTGTCTAATGTGAGGAAGAAGAAGAAGAGAAAGAAGAAGTCGATGCTCACAGGGATGTAAATGCAATAAAAACCATGGACTTTATTGAAAGAAAAGGATTCGAATGAAATGAATCCTAAGGACCAAAACGCAAATAGAGGCATTTTAAGTTAAATTTAATTTAATTCTTTTCCAACTTTTTATATATGATTATAAATTAGATAAATATTATACAAATGCCTTAAATTTATGTTTTTGACCTATTTAGATTTATTTATTTTAATTAATTAAGTTACTTAAGTTATTACATACTTAGTGTTAAATATTTATAATGTAGAATTAAATATTAATTAGGTAGCTAAATATTTATAATTCGATTCCAAATTATTATTTAAATTATTAATAACATTAATTGACATTTAATTTAGTACTATTAATTTATTTTATGGTCCTTTAATATATTGTCCCTTATATTATAATTAAACCCTAAATAAACATATTCCTAGCTAATTAACTAGGGAAACTAGTTAATTAGGGGTATTTAAGAGCTATGATGAGTCTCTTATCAGTGCCCATATAGCAAAGTGCCGAGCACACCTCGTTAGTGGATCCATACCCTACTAATGGAGGGAAGGCCCCGCTCCCACTCTCCTAGTGTCGCAGCCCCGAGACATAATGGAGCTCTCTAAGAAAACAACAAACCTTTCTTCTACAAAGGGGCCAATCAATTCCAAATGAGAACAAATGAAATCTAAAACTAAGGCTAGAAACATAGAGCCATAAGGGCCCTAGACCTCCCCATTAGACAAGAGAGGTCAATAAGTGATCCTCGGAGAACCCTAGGCCCTAAAGGGGAGACCCTCAAGGTCGTGAGAGGGCCCATGGACCAAGGATGGAGGGCCTCAGCCCTACCCTTTCTAGCCTTACTGAGGAAAGTCGTGATGCACCTAGGAAATCTACACGAGTAGCAAATTGGCATAAGTCTATAACTAACCACCACAATCTACCCACTTAAGCCAGCATAGTCGCCTACAGAAGATGAAGATTTAAAGAGGGGCCCTCGAGGTTTCAATTAAATGCCTAAGAGAGTGATCTAGAAACTAGAAAGCTTTAGACCATAAGATGGCTCCGATGGATGGAGTGATCTGGTGATGGAAAACATGAGGGAAGTGATAGAACATGATTGTGAGGTAAAGGAGAAAGTAAACAGATCAAAATGGAAGAGTGAATTTGCCTCTCTGATCTAAAAGGATCACAAAGGTCTGATCGAGGGAGTGGGACAATTAAACTAATCTACTCCTACTCTAATGAGATCAAACAGTAAATGCTAACTTACACTACATAACTAAACTATGAAAGCAGCAAATTTAACTATGAAAGTAATAAATTCCTAATCTAATCAGACAAACGGGACCTAGGAGAAGAATCACAGCTGGTGGCTATGGCGATGAAGGGGGTAGAGGATTCTAGCGGTCGAAAGCTTATAGAAAAAAGGGTTGGGTTGTCCTCAGGTGTTATGTGATCCCTAGTGGCAAGGATCGAATTTGGGGAAGAAGATGTAGCTGGTGTCACCAGCTACGGAAGAAGAGGAAGAAGAGCCTGAATTGGATGAATGATCAACTCAGAGGGGAAGGGAGTTGGCGGGGTAGACGATTGATTAGCTCAAGGAGAGGGAACTGATCAAGGATCGTAGCTCAAATGGGTAGTGTTTATATAGGAAATGGGAAGCTCTGGTGACTGGGTAGTGTAGGTGAGTGTTGTTGGGGATCAACAATTCTTGGTAGGTCTAGGCTGCGCGGGAAGGTCTAGAACAAAAGATGGTCATAGGATGCGATCTAGATACTGGCATCAAGGTGTGTGCACCATCTCTAGTAAGTTGGTCATTGATCCATCATAGGATCAATCAATGAAGGAACGGATGGCTCTGGTGCTTCAAGTTCACCGTGAAGAACAGGAGTTGAGGAGGTGCTTTGTGCAAGTCTTTTGGTGAAATTACACTAGAAACCCCTAGATGAAGTAGTAGAACAATGTCATAAGAACCCATAAGTTATATAGGTTTCAATGCAAAATGACCCCCGACAGCTTTATTGATGTCTTTTGAGTTAAGAAAATGTAAATGCCTTATTTGTAGATAAAGGACTTATATGCAAAACACTAAATCTAAGGTCCTAATGAGGTTAGAATGTAATGAAGTTTTTATGGCATATATTTTGGACATATTAGAACATATTTCAACCATTGATTTGTGAATTTGAGTTCAATTAGGTGTTCAATTGACATTTAATTAGCCATTTACATACTTAATGTAGAATCTCTCAAATGTGACCTAATATTGCATTTTTAACACAAATTTGATGTATTAGGTCTTTTTTCATAATTCTCATACTTAACCTTTTTCTTGAGTTAATTGATAGTGTTTTAACTTAGTTTCTATCTTAAGTTGGACATCTTGGCTACGATGAGACACACCTTATCATACCTCATGCTTAGATTTTGCTAGTCCCTTAGCAAACAACTCATTTAAGCATAATTCATTTCAGCATTAGCAAAGTAAGTGTAAAGAGATTTCTTTTGTAACCCAGTTTAGATGTGAAGTGTTTAAGGATGATCTTAAGCTAAAGATTTTTCTGAAAAAATATCAATGTGTTCATCTGTTGGACATTGTGAGAACCAATTGCAAAAGACTACCAGTACTTGAGATTTGCATGACATAGACCATCTCTCGACTAGTAAGGACTCTTGGTATTTAAACCTTAAGTACTGCTTCCAGGATCCAGAGTGTTTTACCAAGTTCAAGAAGTAAAGAGGTTATGGTTGTGCTTAGCGCAAATCAAGACTAACTAGACGAACTTTAAGACTCAATTCTAGGGTTTCACTTCTTTTAAGTCCAAGTTAGTATTAGCTTCAACTAATGTTTTCAGATCAATCCTAGAAAAAACTATAATGACTCAAACCCAACCCTTATTATATATGTGGCTCAAAAATATTTGGTAGAGAACACAGGTGATGGGAACACCATCATGAGCCCTAACTAGCTCATTTTGACCTAGAAAAGAGAATAAAAGCTCTTACATAACTAAGTGAAGGGCCTAACTAAGGGAATGACTAGATTGAAAGAAAAGTAAGAAACAAAGGGCAAAACTGTAATTTACCATTGTAGTACAACAACAGGATTTCTCAGGGGTTAAACATGGGTCAATTGGTCTTAGAAAGATGAAAAGTGGGATGGTTCAATCAGAAAAGGGTTATTGTGAGATTTGAGAATTAAATGACATGCTATAACCCTAAAACAAATCCACTTAATTTAACAAGGTTTAGGTCTAGATAAAAATCAAATAAACCCTCTAAAATTCATGAAAAAATATCCCCTAGGATTTAGAACCTTTATTTTGGCCTTTGGAACCTATTTTGACCTAAATAGGGGTCCAAGCTAATTATTTGCCCAAGATTGGGTTTTTATGAAAAATGTCTAGTCAAACTGGTCAAACCTAAAATCCAACTTCACCATTGGATTTCTTAAATTTAAATTAGGTTTGTACCAAAATTTGTACCTAAGGAGAGGTCACCTTGACCTACTTTGCAAAATAGTCCACCTAATTACTTTTATGCCCCTAACTTTCAAAAACCTTGCAGAAACCCCCCTATTTTCCTCGCCACTCTTTTCAATTAGGTCCATCCACCATTACAGCCGAGGAGTCCTACTCCAGTGAGGATTCAAGAGGGAAGTTCTCCTTGTTTCCTCAGAGAATCCCTCTCAGATTTGAAAGGCAGATTCTCTGAGGAATTCCCGACCATGTGGACTCAATCACACACCTTTATTCGCACCCAATCTCTTGTGTGAACACACGAGAGACATGGGTATCTCTCGAATTTCCTACTCCGGTGAGGAAACCTGCGCTTGGAAGCTTGTCTTCCAAGCACAAGGCCCTCTGCCGGTGCCTATAAAAGAAGCCCTAGGCCCAGACGATCATCTCAAGCTTGATTTGGCCGAAGAAACCCCCTAAATTCCTCCTTTCCTATCTCTAGCCAAATATCCCACAAGCTCCGGCAATCTCTCCTCCCTTTTTCTTGTCGCTCTGCCACCATACCAGTGGCAGAGTCTTCTCCGCCTTGCTCTTCCACGTCGCGCCATACCTGCATGCGCATCTTCAACCCTCTCGTTGTCATTGCCTCTTCATCTCAGGGCTTTCGTCTCCGGCAACGGTAAATACGCACCATTCACCCTCCTCCTCCCCCCTTCGTCTAGATACCCTTAGTTAAGTTCCTCTCTCCCTACCTTTCACTTTCCCCTTCTTTATTTCACAAAATCACCCTCGACAGCCACAGACTACCTTCGTCTTCCTCATCTCCGGCAGATCACCGGCGAAGGTGCAACCGTCACTCCACGCACCCACACGCCTTGCCAACTTCAGTAGAAGCTTCAACATCATCCACTGATCATCACCTGCCTCTTCATTGACCGCCACACGCACCCTACACTCTCCCCGAACAAACGCACTTTCACGGCCACAGTCCGACCTAGGCACGCATGCCTAGGCCGTTCTGCACCACGCCACTCATTGCACCACCTTCGCCATGTCACGACGAAGCTCTCTAAGTGCTTTGACAGGGTCGCGAGGCCGTATTCGTGATTTGCAGGTTCAACCCCCTGCTGCCATTGGATAAGACCGCTAAATCCACCTAGAACTTGGATAAGACCGGTGTGCAAATCCAAGTCCCTGTGGGTGCACAGAAAGATAAGATAGAAATTCGTGTGCTTTTGTGTAGTTTATGTGATCGTTTAGTGTGTACACGATAAGCAATCAACAGAATAGTCGGTGAAAATCGCACAAGGTTTCAAATCAAATTATTATATCACACTTTGAATTATGTTCTTCTCTTAAAGAGTGTATTCTCAGAAAGAAGATCTTACTTGTTAATCACTTCAAACAAATGGTGGCCTCGTTTACTTAAGTCCAATGTAGAGATGGCAGGAGTCCACGGTGGTTAGCAGATGCTGCCTGTTTAGGCAAGCTACCTTTCTTTTTGTTTTGGCTAAAACTAGATGCTTCATGGTCGTTTTTAGGTATGTAACCTAACCCAAATTTTGTGATGCTCTGGGTTTGTGTTCCTAATAGCTTATGCAAGTTTGTACTACCTTTAGTGAATTCAGCTAGATCACTCAAGAGAATAGTAGAATTTTCTTTTAGGTTATCTATGTCTACCTACAAATTGTCTATATGTGATTTTAATGAAATGATTTCAGCAGATAAGTCTTTATTTTGTTGAGTAAGCATATCTTTTTGGGTTCTTTCTTCCCCTAATGCTTTTGCTAGGTTTTTATTTTCTAATTTTAGTGACTTAGCTATATCATGCATCTAAAAAAATGCTTCAATAGTTCATCTCGTGAAAAAGAGGTTACCTCATCTTCTAGAACCATCAGTATTAAAAGAGCTTCTTCTTCGGAGGTTTCTTCTTCTTCTGAACTTGAGTTTGATTCATCCCATGTCACTGAAAAAGACTTCTTCTTCCCTTTTTTTCTGGGAAATTTCTTCTTCTTTTCTGACTTCTTCAGAAGTGGACAATCCTTTTTGATATGTCCTCTTCTTTTGCAATTGTAGCAGATAATGGTGTATGCTTTTGATTCTTCTTTCTTCTTCCTCCATCTCCTCTTATTCTTGAGGAACTTTCTGAACTTTCTGGAGGGGAAGGCTATCTCTTCCTCCTCATCTTCACTTGACGAATCCTCAGAAAGATAATTGGGTTCAAAAGCTACGGTCTTCTTCTTGACTCCTTCTTCATGCTTCTTCATGTGTTGGAGCTGAATTTCGTAAGCCATAAGACTTCCAACAAGATCGACTAGTTTCAGCATAGACAGATCTTTTGATTCCTGTATGGCTGTGGTCTTTGTCTCCCAGCCGCTAGTGAGTGATCGGAGGATCTTCTTTAACAAGACTTCGTAACGAATTTATAATATCTGTAAATCTCGCAAACATCTCCTCTATGGTTTCACCTTTCTTCATCCTGAAAAGTTCGTATTTCTGAGTTAGTAAATTTATATGGGTTTCTTTTACCTTTGACGTTCCTTCGTGAGTGACTTCAAGGATACTCCAAATCTCGTAGGCTGTCTTGCAGGCTGAGACTCGGTTGAACTCCGCTTTGGAAAGCCCACAAAAGATTGCGTTCATGGCTTTCGGGTTATGCATTGCCATCTTCTTCTGATCTGGAGTTGCTGCCACACCCTCCATGATCCCGAGGCGTGTGTACTTGGAGGCAATGACTTCCCATGTTTTGAAGTCAATTGACTCTAGGAAGATCTGCATCCTGTTCTTCCAATAACTGTAGTTCGTTCCATCAAATAATGAGATTCTCTACTAGAAGAACGGGGAAGGAATCCACGGTGTCGTGACTTGCCGGAGCCGTAGATGAAGAACTTTTCGGTGATGAGCAGCAACGAGGATGAAGGCGGAGGAGAGTCCTACTTTCATCGGTGAGAAGCAGACGAACTTGAGGGAGATAGAGAACCTCCAAATTTGATCGTGGGGAGGTGACGTGGTGTGGGGTGCTTGAGTTTAGAAGAGTCGTTATAGCTTGCGCTCGCAACGTCGGTTTTAAATGAAGAAATGGACGTGAGTCCGAGTGTCGATCTCAGGGAGGCGTGAAAATCGAATTTTTTCTTGTCACTTAATGTCACGGAAATAATGGGTTTTTGCTTACGAAAAGTCATGGGTGAAAAGTGAGTGAGAGAGAGGGAAAGAGAGAGAGAGAGAATAGGGTTAGAATTTCTTCATTCACACATGCAACTTTAAACATAAAAAAGGGCAAGTAACTAGATAGGAAACAACTTCATTTAACATGCAACTTTAGTTTATAATTACAACACTAGATAAATGCTTGAACATAAGTAAAGAAAAGCTTAAGATAAAGAGGGAAAGAGAAAAGGAAGATGGCAAGGCAGCCACGGCGGTGGAGAGGGGCTTCGGCGGCAGCTCGTCGGCTCCGGTGACTACAAGAGGGCTTAATGGTAACTAGGAGTGGGGTAGAGCACTTGCAAGTGGAATGAATGCCTTCCATGGGTGGTTGGAAGGGGTTTAAATAGCTAGGAGAAGGGGTTTTAGCGACGTCCAGGACGTCACTAAAACTCTTCCCAAAAACGTTGGTGAAGCCCCTTGCCCGACGGTCGCTCGCGCGCACATGTTCTTCTCTGCACTCAATCCGTGTGCGCAGCTTGAGAGCCGTCCGATCGCGGATCGGACGGTTGATGTCGCGCGTGGGACGCACTCCTGGATCAAGCCCACGCCCCCCGTGCCATCGTGGGCATCAACTTTGGACGTGCAAGATCGCGTCATGTCGCTCCATCCTCGTCGTCTGCTGCTGATCAGGTGGTGGAATTTCCTCGGTGGGCTCCTTCGCCTTCTAATTTTTGCGAGGCACGATTTGAACCCGCACCGGCTGCGTGGGTTTGCCACGATTGACCGCTGCACTGCGCCCACTGCTTTGTCGCGGCGAGGGCGGGCGCGCGGGCGACTCTCAGCCATTCGATCAAAGATCAAAGGCTGAGATTCATCCTCCTAGTAAAGGCAGAAGCAGGCGGCGGTCTGGATGCAGCGAGTGGGCGCCACGTGGCGCACCGTGGGTCATTGATCATCAGATCAACGGTTAAAACTTCTTGGGCCCATTGCAAGAGCTCTGGATGTCGGATTTGGTCAATTTCGAGTCCGTTGGACTCCGTTTGTCGCTTTGAATCCATCCGTGTGGTCCGATTGCTCATCTAAAGCCTATTTTGACAAGTACTTATACAAATGGACATTAATACTATTCTATAACCAATCTTAATGTGTGATGCATGCAATGCTCCCATTCCTATTTATGATATGTTATCTGTGCATTTTGTTCTTAAGATAAACCCCAATTGACAGATTTATCACCCCAAGAAGCAGTGTTATCATACCCCCATGCTTACTCCTTGTTAGTCCCTAGCAAGGTTTATTCTAGCCTTTATTTCCAGTCAGAATTTAAGAAGTAACTACTTAGACACTTCGTTACTTGTCAATAGGAGGAAATATACTAAGATCTTAATCTATAAAGACTAAGTAGCGCCTGGATGTCTGCCAAAATACGAATCGCCTAAATCCTTACTTTAATGTATGTATATATATATATATTTCTTATTTTTAGATTTTTTTTTTTTTGAGTTAAGAGTGCGTTGGTAACTTTTTACGGCTACCCAACCCACCTGAAACTCGAACAAAACTCTAAGTGCTAAGCATCTTGGTGTGAAGATTGTGATAAACTCACTCAACGGTAATTTAGACAGATTTCGGGTTTCTACGCCCCTAGGTGACCGGAAGAGGAAGTGTTTTGCCTGAAGGTGTATTTGTTCGATCGGTAGCTTTCTCCCTGCGTTTGTTTTAATTGGGGTCAACACAAGGACTTTTCCAGTGTATATCTCCTCGGCTTGCTCTACTTCCCCGCTTCTTCCTTAAGTGTTTGGTTCTTTTTTTGCATTTACTGAGCTGGGCTCTGGACAACTGACCAATGGGATGTTACCCACGATCACTTGCTAGCCATACTAGTGAGGTGAAGTGTGGTTTATTTTGTTCTCTTTTTTCTCCCTTTTGTTTTTTTAGTAGGTGGCTTCCCTCATCTTAAATTTACCTAGAGGCAATAAAGAGGAGGTGGTCTCGTGGCTGGGCTCTGGACAACCTACCAATGGGCTATTACCCACGGCAACTTGCCAGCCATACCACCCTAAAGAGTTCATTAGCTACCCAATTTCTGTCAGAATCTCCGAGGAGTGAGTCTGTGCAAAAATGTGTGCAAATGCTTAGACTAAAAGTCCTTCTGAGTTAGAGGGTGAGTTGATAAGTCATATACTTATCACCTTATTTAGTTAGTGGATTAGAGTAGCTTAAGGTTGCAAGGATTTGAAGCTAAATCCGTATTTTAACGGACACCAGAGCTGATTAAGCCTAAAGGCCTGAAAAGTCTAAGTGTTCAAGTTCTTTCCGTATTATTTCCCACTTTGACAAATTTATAATATCTAAGTTTTTCTTCCTAAATTCTTTTTTTTATTTTAATTTTATTCTATTCAAACTGATTAAATGAGCTCATAATCATGCAATTTAGCACCCCCCATGCTTAAGTTGGACAATGTCCTCATTGACAAATACATGGATGCAACAGGGGTTCGAAAAGATATTACCTGAGTGACGTAGAATACCTGATCAGTCTGAATCTTCTGGGTTGCCTCCGAGGAATCGCTGAGTTTAACGCCTCCAGCTGGGCGGTGCTTCGTGTCATCCCTCAATGAGGGTGACACACTCCTTCGGAGGAACCTAGGCTAGGAAGTGTTTCAATCATTGGCCATTGACTGTAAAAGATTGCCTAGTGTTTGGATCAGCAATTTCAACCGCCCCATTGGAGTGGGGCTTGAAAACCCTAAATGGTCCTATCCATTTGGATCTGAGCTTCCCTGGAAAGAGTTTTAGGCGGGCATCGAAAAGCCAGACTTGCTGGTTAGGCTCAAAGGTCTTTCTATGGATGAGTCTGTCATGGACAGCTTTCATTTTGTCCTTATACAGTCGACTGTTCTCAAAGGCATCCCGACGAATTTCTTCGAGCTTAGAGAGTTGGAGTGTCCTCTGCGCACCGGCTAACTGGGAATCCATGTTACACTGCTTGACAGCCCAGTAAGCCCAGTGTTCCAATTCGACAGGAAGGTGGCAGGCTTTGCCAAAGACCAGGCGATAAGGCAACATGCCTATCGGGGTCTTGAAAACGGCCCTGTATGCCCACAGGGCATCATCCAATCGTGCGGACCAGTCTTTCCTATCAGGTCTCAGTATTCTATAGAATATTCTTGATTTGTCTATTTGAGACCTCAGTCTGCCCATTTGTTTGCGGATGATGGGGGGTAGCGATGCGGTGGTTAACCCCGTATTTTCTAAGTAGGGCACGGAATTGGGAGTGAATAAAATGACTTCCACCATCGCTGATCATAGCCTTTGGTATTCCAAATCGGGAAAAGATGTTCTGCTTAACAAGGTCCATGACAGTCTTATGATCTCATCGGCGGGTGGCAACGGCTTCAATCCATTTAGAGACATAGTCTACCAAGACTAGGATGTACTCAAAGCCGTTGGATGGTGGGAAGGGGCCCATAAAATCAATACCCCAAACGTCGAAGATCTCGACAATCAAAATTGGCTGGAGGGGCATCATGCCTTTTCTGGTCATGGTCCCCAGTGTTTGGCAGCGAGAGCAAGTCATGGTAAAGTTGTGTGCATCCTTAAATAAGGACGGCCAGCAAAATCCGGACTGCAGAACCTTCGCAGCCGTTTTCTTTCCTAAGAAGTGGCCACCACAAGCTTGGTCATGACAAAAAGATAGCACACTTTGAACTTCGTTCTCGGGGATACACCTCCTGATGATCTAGTCGGCACAGAGGTGAAACAGCATGGGATCATCCTAGAAATAGTGCTTGGCCTCTGTCAAGAACTTGTCCCATTGCTGTCTGGACCAGCTGTGCAGGGTCTGTCCTACAACCAAGTAGTTGACATAGTCAGCATACCAAGGCAGTTTCTTGACTTGCACAGCCAAAATGTGTTCATTGGGGAAGGTGTCGGATAAAGGCAGGGAGGGTCCAATGTGGTCTGGGTGAAGTCTGGATAAGTGGTCAGCCACCACATTCTTTGATCCGGCTTTGTCGCGGATTTCCAAGTCAAATTCCTGCAAGAGCAGGATCCATCTGATGAGCTTGGGCTTCGTGTCCTTTTTAGCCAACAAGTGCCAGATGGCTGAATGGTCAGTATAGATGGTCACGTGGGATCCCAGCAGGTAAGGTAGGAACTTCTCAAGTTTGAAAATTACAGTGAGCAATTCTTTCTCTGTGACCATATAATTTCGGTGGGCCTCGTCCAATGTCTTGCTCACGTAGTAGATCACCATAGGTTTCGTGTCTTGTCTTTGTCCCAGGATAGCGCCTATGGAAAAATCTGATGCATCACACATAATCTCAAAGTCCTAGTACCAATCTGGGGGCTGAAGTATAGGTGCTGTGGAAACTAAGTCCCGGAGGGTGTGATAAGCCTGGATGCAATCAGAGGTCATGTGGAATATGGCATCGTTGGCCAGAAGGTCGGTTAAGGATTTGGAAAGCTTGGAGAAGTCTTTGATGAACCTTCGATAGAAGCCAACACGTCCTAGGAATGAACGGATCTGCCGGACCGAGCTAGGCAGAGGAAGTTTGGAAATCAAATCTACTTTAGCCCGATCCACCTCAATCCCCTATGCGATACGATGTGACCAAGGATGATTCCCAACTTAACACCAAATTAACCTCGATACATCATTTCAAGATTTTCTCCAAGTTACTCAAACAGTGGTCGAATGAATTCCCAAATACAGAGAAATCATCCATAAAGACCTCCAGGTATTCACCCACCATTTCTGAAAAAATGGCTAGCATGCAACGCTGAAAGGTAGCAGGTGTGTTGCATAACCTGAACGGCATACAACAGAATGCAAACATGCCGTACGGGCAAGTGAATGTGGTCTTCTCTTGATCTTCAGGAGCAATTGCGACTTGGTTATATCCTAAATATCCATCCAGGAAGCAAAAATATTTTTTCCCTGCCAATCTTTCAAGGATCTGGTCGATGAATGGCAAGGGGAAATGATCTTTTTTGGTTGCTTCATTGAGTTTCCTATAATCAATACACACCCTCCACGAGGTGGTGGTGCAGGTGGGGATGGATTCGCCATGCTCATTGGTAACAACGGTGAGCCCGGCTTTCTTTGGAACCACTTGAGTGGGGCTCACCCAAGGGCTGTCAGAGATGGGATAGATGATGTCGGCGTCAAGCCACTTGATAATTTCTCTCTTAATGACCTCCTGCATGTTTTGGTTTAACCGTCTCTGCATCTAGTAGGAGGGTCATGCCCCATCTTCCAGGTAAATTTATGAGTGTAATAGGCGGGGCTAATTCCTTGTAAGTTTGAAATGTCCATCCAATGGCGACCCGATGTTCCGAAAGTGTTGCAGTCAACCTAAGTTCCTGATCCTTGGTTAAATGAGAGTTAATAATCACAAGGAAGGTCTGGTCAGGTCCCAGGAAGACATACTTGAGATTCTTAGGTAGTGGCTTTAGTTCGAGTGTGGGTGGAACAACAGTCGAAGGGAAAGGGAAAGGCAAGAGTTGATCAACATCAATCTCTTCAAATGGTGTTTTTGATGGTAATCAGCCCTACAGAGGTCCATGGGTAGAGATGGTGATAAGTCAAAACAGTCATTACAGGATTGGTGGTCTAAGACAGAACTAAGAGTGAGGCATTCGTCGACCAAAGGTTTCACAGGATCATGTTCCTCGACACAGTCGCAATCAAAAGACTTGATCTCCCGGAAGATATCCTACTGCATTTTCTTGTCTCCGAAGGCAATTTCCATACATCCCGTGTCACAATCGATGTTTGCCTTAGCCATAGCTAAGAAAGGTCTGCCTAAGATTATGGGTGCATTCTGTAGTTTTTCAAGGACTTCCATGTCGAGCACCAAGAAGTCGACCGGAAAATAGAAGTCCTTGACCCGCACAATCACATTCTCGACAACCCCCTTTGGGGTCTTCAGAGATCTATCAGCCTGCTGGATGGTGACAGGTGTGGGTGTCAACTCTCCGAAATCAAATTGGTGGTATAGGGTTGTTGGAATAAGATTGGTGGAAGCACCTAAGTCCAGGAGCGCTCTATCAAATGTCATGTCCCCGATATTGCAAGATATCAGGGGTGCTCCTGGGTCAGTTCGCTTGAGTGGAAGGTTACTTGATATTACGGAATTTGCTTGCTTGGAGAGCACAACCTTCCTAGGTGGTTGAAGTCTTGGCTTACGTTTGGGTGTACAGGCATCCTTTAAAAACTTGGCATAAGCCGGGATGTGCTTAACGGCTTCTAGGAGCGGAATATTAATCTATACCTGCTTAAAGATCTCCAAAAGCTCCTCAGTTTCCACAACATTTTTCTTCTTCTTGATTGTCTCCAAGGCCTCAGGATAAGGTGTCTGAACATGGATCGGATCTATTTCTGGGTCCTTGGATTTTTCCAGTGCCTCTTCTGAGTCGGGTGTTTCAACTGGTGAAGTCTCGGGAAGAGACGGCCATTTGGGATCCTGGGTTTTGGTGCCGCTTCTTAAGGTTACTGCATTCGTAAAGGCATTGGGACCATGGGTTGATCCTTGAGAAGACGAGGATGAAGAAGCACCAAACCCAGGGGGTGTTTGTGGGCCTGGCTGGACCATGTGAGCTTGCCCGGGATTGCCCTAGAACCCTTGCGAATTGGGGCCTCTGTTAATTACATTTCGCGGGTTCGGTTGTGGCAGGTAAGGTAGGGATCCTTGTTGCTTACAGTCCAATAGTCGGCTTAACTAAGGTCATTTCCTCCTAATGTTTCTGGTTCATTTCAGCCATCATCTTTATCAGGGTGTCCATTTGGTTTTGCGGGGGAGGAGCTGCCCTATTCAGATTATATGGGGTTCTAGCTGGTGGTCCTTGCTGATAGGGGAGCAAGTTTGGCTGCTGGTTCGTCCTGGGCTGGTTCTGGAATTGTGGTGGTTTTTGGTTTGTCCAACCAAAGTTAAGGTGATTACGCCAGCCAGTGTTGTAAGTATTGGAGCAAGGGTCAAGTTTAGCATAACCTTGGACAGCCTGTACATCTTCAAGGATAGCATATGTCGATGGGGAGGGAAGAGAGTAATCAAGGGTTGAGGGAGCAAATGTCCCTCCCAGGAACGTGGTCAGGGGTTGTTCCAGGTTCAGTTGGCTTAAGGGCTAGACCAGGTCAAAATTGTGAGCTCCCTTTGCTAGGGAGAAGGTCTATAACGGGTTCCTGGTCTGGTTCAATAGCTCATCAATCTTTTTATCCACCAATGCCACTCGATCTAATTTCTTGGCAATGATGTCCATGTCAACCATTCCAGAATTTGCTTGTACCTCATAAATCCCACCACGAGGTTGACTGGATCAGTTAAACTAGGTCATGGAGGCATTGTTGAGCGAATTTTCGCTCATAGACTCAAAGAGCTCAAATGCACTCTCCTCGTCTTTGTTCAGGAAGTTCCCCCCGCATGAGGCATCGACGAAGTTCCGTAGGTTGCTCTCCAGACCGTGGTAGAAGATCTGGGCTTAGATGATGGCCATTGTGTCCGGTGAGGGTTGGTCCTCAACCTCATCTACCCTAGGTTCAGCCATGTTTCTAGCAGAATCAAGTCGCCTGGATTCCCATCCGAAAAAAAACAACTCGGGATGCAGTGAGCGTCTCCTATGCATACACTAGAGAAGAACAAGAGGGGATGCAAAGAGCGACAGATGTGACAAGTGTGTGTACAACCAAGCAAACAAGCCTAGTCCTTATGATGTATTCCTTAGGAGACCTAGAAATCTCCAAAAGGGTGATCAAGTCCGTAAGCACAGGACTCCCCTTCCCAAAGCTAATCTGGCCAAGTTGATTACAAGGGGATTGTAGGGAAGGTTCTTCCTTTGGCTTGCACCGACGGTTCCATGGACCCCACAACCGCGGTCGTTTAACACTGCCCTGCAGCCTAGTCACCAGATTCTACTAAGGGAATGAAAACCAAGTGCCCAGCGAACAAAACCTTACCTCTCGAGACTTAACCCAGTCCTGCCTAGGGCATGTCTACTCAGTTTTAAAAGGGTTAGGATACTGCTTGTGCTAGGGTTATGTGATGAGGCGTTGATTGGGGTATTGCCTCTTAGTTTTCCACTTTCAGTGTGTGTGCTCCTATCAAAACATGATTTTCAAGCAAGGAATTTTTTAAGATGTGGTGTCTTTTAATGTTTCATCCTTACTTTTGTGTCTTTTAGGATTGACGTGTCTTAATGTTTCCAAACAAGTTTCAGTGGGCACGTCAAGTCTTGCACACAATTTAGTGAAAGTAGATTTCCTTTTGTTGTGTAGAGGCTCTAAAACCCTAATGTACTCATCCTAGTAATCATGCAGCTTCTATTGGATGAGTCAATTTTAGGGTTGAGTGGTGCAGCCCTTGTCAATTCAAGGTGGCTTCGCAAACACCACTCAAAAAAAAAAAAAAAGAACACTCCAAGAATCTTAGACTATTCAGAATGTTAGAGTGTATTTTTTTTGTTGGGTGATGTGTTAAGGATGTGGATCAGGCAAACATGCACCACACCAATTTTTTTCAGTTTTACAAAAAAAATTTTAATTTTTAAGCCAGCAAACAACCATGGGTGAAGAAATACTCACGACCAGTCCTTGTTGCGCTTACTCCCTCGTTACCGTCACGAGTTGCACTACTTCGTCGTCCAAGCGTCGAATTCCTGCAACCATCAAGTAGAAGGAGACAAGGCGTTAGACGATGTGAGCATGGATGTAAAATGGAAGTGACAAAATAAATCCTTTGCCTCCACGGCAACGGCGCCAAAAACTAACATGGCGTGGGGCGCGTGTGTTTAGAAGAGTCGTTATAGCTTGCACTCGCAACGTCGGTTTTAAATGAAGAAATGGATGTGAGTCCGAATGTTGATTTCAGGGAGGCGTGAAAATCGGATTTTTTCTTATCACTTAATGTCACGGAAATAATGGGTTTTTGCTTGCAAAAAGTCATGGGTGAAAAGCAAGTGAGAGAGAGAAAGAGAGAGAGAGAATAGGGTTAGAATTTCTTCATTCACACATGCAACTTTAAACATAAAAGAGGACAAGTAACTAGATAGGAAACAACTTCATTTGACATGCAACTTTAGTTTATAAGTACAACACTAGATAAATGCTTGAACATAAGTAAAGTAAAGCTTAAGATAAAGAGTGAAAGAGAAAAGGAAGACAGCAGGTAGCCACGGCGGTAAAGAGGGGCTTCGTCGGTGGCTCGTCGGCTCCAACGACTACAAGAGGGCTTAATGGTAGCTAGAAGTGGGGTAGAGCACTTGCAAGTGGAATGAATGCCTTCCATGGGTGGTTGGAAGGGGTTTAAATAGCTAGGAGAAGGGGTTTTAGCGACGTCCGGGACGTCACTAAAACTCTTCCCAAAACGTCGGTGAAGCCCCTTGCCCGGCGGCCGCTCGCGCGCGCATGTTCTTCTCTGTGCTCAATCCGTGTGCGTAGCTTGAGAGCCGTCCGATTGCGGATCGGACAGTTGATGTCATGCTTGGGACACTCGCCTGGATCGCGCCCACGCCCCCCGCGTCATCGCGGGCGTCGGCTTTGGACATGCGAGATCGCGCCGCGTTGCTCTATCCATGTCGTCTGCTGCTGATCGAGCGGTGGAATTTCCCCGGTGAGTGCCTTTGCCTTTTGATTTTCGCAAGGCGCGATTCAAACCCGTGCTAGCTACGCGAGTTTGCAACAGTCGACAGCTGCACTGCGCCTGCTGCTTTGTCGCGGCGAGGGCGGGCGCGTCGGCGGCTCTCAACCGTTCGATCAAAGATCGACGACTAAGATTCATCCTCCTGGTGAATGCAAAAGCGGGCAGCGGTCTGGATGCAGCGAGCGAGCGCCACGTGGTGCACTATGGGCCATTGATCATCATATCAATAATCAGAACTTCTTGGGCCCATTGCAGGAGCTCCGGATGTTGGATTTGGCCGATTTCGAGTCCGTTGGACTCCGTTCGTCGCTCTAAATCCATCCGTGTGGTTCGATTGCTCATCGGAGGCCTGTTTTGACAAGTACTTATACAAATGTCCGTTACTACTGTTTTATAAGCAATCTTGATGCGTGATGCATGCAATGCTCCCATTCCTATTTATAATGTGTTTTCTGTGCATTTTGTTCTTAAGATAAACCCCAATTGACAGATTTATCACCCCAAGATGCAGTGTTATCAAGAGGCCTGAAGAAGTTGTATAAGAAGCTCGTCGGAGTCATGGTTGGAGACGGCCGGAGGAAGAGGAGGAAGAGGATTTTTGGCCTTGACCAGACTAGTTCGAATCAGCAGAGTGCGAGGACCTTATATAGATGAAAGATAGGGTCTAAATTGGCAAGAATTGGCATGATTGACTCAAGATTTTGGAAGCTATTCTTTTATAAAATTTTGAGATCTCTTAAGCTCTTGTCGTTGAAGAAGGATCTAAGAGGCAGTTCAATAGGAAGAGGATCCTCTGGCAACTAATCCCTCCAAATTTGGAGGGATTTGGTTGAGAAATCAGGGAGGAATCCTTGATTGATTTTGCACAGCCATGGGTTGATTCTTGTCAGATCTTCAATGGTAGTAGGGGGCTCTTTGTGAAAGAGATGAGAAAATTAGGGACCTGATCACAAGAAAATCAAAAAGTTAGGGGCTTAGGCATGAAGAATAGAGTTTTAGGGGACTAGATTGCAAACTAGGTCAAGATGAACTCTGATTGGGTCTAAATTTTGGTACTAACCTAATTTAGACCCAAGGAATCTAATGATGAACTAGGATTTTAGTTTTAACCATGTTTGACAAGGCAATTTGCATAGAACCCCAAATCAAGGCAAATTTCTTATCTACGACTTTACCCAAGGTCAAAATGGGTTCAAATGGTCAAACCAACGATACCAAAACCTCTTATAATATTTTTATATTAATTTTAGGAGGTTTAAATGAATTTTATCCTGATCAGAACCTCTTCAATTTAAGCGGGTCTGAAATTAGGATTTTGTGTGTTGTTTTGATTCTCGAAATGCATGAAACCTTATTTCTGTCTGTGTGGACCCACTCTTTGGACTTTAATGTTCATTAGACCTTCAATTAACCTTGGGAAACCTCATGGTTACTCTAAATTTGAGATGTGATATTAAAACTGCAAAATTAACCCTCTTTTAATGTTCTTTTCTCAAAATGGATTTGTGTGGAATAATGGCTCTCAAGCAATCATTTAGGAGCATTTGTCACTTGGTTTCAATTAATTCAAGTTAGTTATGGCTAATGATGGTGTTACCATCAGCTATAAGAGAATTGATTACGCAAACAAATATATCAATATAATTGTACGTGTCCTAAGAAAAAAACTTAGCGAATTGCAGACCTCTAAATCCACCTAGAACTTGGATAAGATCGGTGTGCAAATCCAAGTCCCTGTGGGTGCACAAAAAGATAAGATAGAAATTCGTGTGCTTTTGTGCAGTTGATGTGATTGTTTAGTGTGTACACGGTAAGTGATCAACAGAATAGTCGGTGAAAACCGCACAAGGTTTCAAATCAAATTATTATATCACACTTTGAATTATGTTCTTCTCTTAAAGAGTGTATTCTCATAAAGAAGATCTCACTTGTTAATCACTTCAAACAAATGGTGGTCTTGTTTACTTAAGTCCAATGTAGAGATGGCAGGAGTTAAGAATGACAGTAATGCATACTTGACTCCAACACGATACAAGTAATGCAGGTCAATAGAAAGAAAATCTAGTAGGAAGCGTGCAATCCTAAGTTTGGAATGCCTAAGTAATGCTGCTGCTAGAAAGTAATGAAGTATTTTTGGTATTTTGATTTTGTAGATTTTTTTGGGGTTTTTAATGCAAGAAACAAAATCACAGCGAAGCGAGAAAGCCAAAAGCAAAAAAGAAAATAAAGAATAAATGTCCACAGTCCAAATTATTATAGACTAATGTGTGAGAACAGGCTCTCACAACTTATATCTATACAAATCAACTAGAAAGCAAAATATAAACCTAAATCCTAAACCTAACATCTATACTAAGTTAGGAAAGTAGGAAAACAGCTCCAGAAGTCGCAGAAGCTTTGAAATCGAAGCCGTAGCAACTCCACCAGGAAGCAGAGCCACCAGGAAGTCGAGCAATCCTCCTTCAACCCCTCCTCCTCAAGTGCTGCAAAAAAAAAAAAAAAAGATTAGTGAGACAATTATATACAAATGAATCAAAAAATAGTAAATACAAAAAGAAAATGAATAAAAGAATCAATATATACAAAGAAATAAAAAATACATACAAAGAAAGAATAAAAGAGAAATTTGGCATATAAGAGTTACCTCCCCGACAACGGCATCAAAAAATGATGTTCCATCTAAATAGCTAGTTAATTAGGGTTATTTCATGTCACAATCATTAATGTAGTATAGCGCATAATTCAGACGGATGTTATTTTATTTATATACAATTTTTACTGATTTTATTCTAGGTTATTCACTGAGAGAAAGTTATTGATATGCATCACTTTCTATAATCCAAAATTAATCTTTTATTCCAAAAATGTTAATTGTATTTACAAATGAATGAATTAGAATCTATACAAAAGTAGTTAAGTTAATTATATACAAGTTAGAACAAATGAATCTATGTTAGTAATACAATCCTTCAAGAATATATACAAATTAAAGGCATGAAAACATGAATTTAGGTTAGATCAATTATATATACAAGTATCTAATTGCTTACAACTAGTTCTATACAAGAATAAGAAAAAATGAATAAAAGAAGATCTATATACAAACTTTGTCTCAAATAATAAAAACATAAAGGCAAAAATGAATGGTTTACTTTACATACTAAATCTCTATGTACATATAATAAGATATATAAATATCTAATTATTTACAACTAAATGACCCATACACAAGCTTGTGTAATGCCTTAAAAACTATTACATTAAAGGCAAACAAAGAACAAAACTACTAATATAACATTTAACTACTTATCCCTTTCTTAACTAAGGGCACACAGCACACTTAGCAAGAACTTGGTTAATTTAAGCTCTTTTAAGCCTCTCTTCTCTTTTATATACATTCTCAATACATAGTTAACTCTCAGCTCTCTCTCTCTCACACAACACTAAACACTTAGTTTTTATATTACACCTAACATACACATACACTACACACAATACTAAACTTATTTTAGCCTTAAGAGTCCTAATACTTAGCCCAAAAAGAATGGGCCACTTTTGTTGGATCTACAGCCTAGAGGGTCGGATCAACCACTACTAGGATGGCCCCTACGGGGGAGAGCAGAGCCACAGAATCACCACTTGGCTCCTGGAGGCCACCCTGCATGGCTACGCTCATAAGTGCCCTAACCTATTGGGCTCTAGGCTCTAACATAACATAGACTATAGGTTACACAGTATACAGGCATGCGCAGCGCATGCACGCAAACATGCCCGGACAGGCAAGCATGCCAAGAGGCCCATCCCCCATTCCATAGCACCATAGTGCTCTTGCAACCACCAATGTGGCACTAACAACAGTGTTCTTTAGCTGTGTGGTGCTATGCCTGTGCAGTGATTTATTTAGAAGTTTAGACCCTTAATTAGGATTCAATTAATGATGTAAATTACCAATTGGGGTCATTATTATTTAATTAGCATAGAAGGCTATATATTCCATAATTGTATTTAATTTAATTACATTTATTACTATGTATTTACATAAGGTGTTAAATACTTACTATATAACTTATATTAACTTACATATAATACATAAACCAATGTCTGTTATATAATTAAGATATAATTAGGCTATTATACTTACTGATTATTATAATTAAGGGTTTTAACTTATTTAATTAGATTTATTGATAAATATACCATACACATAATTGTTATACATATATATACGTTATACACATAACATACATATACATAATTTAAATATTATAAGCTTACTATTATACAATATATATAATGTTATAAATAGATTAAAAATAAGTTGAAATTATAAATTGAAAAATACAATATAACTTAGACTATTAATTAATTTAATTACTAATTTAAGTTAGATTAAATTATAAATGTATATTACTAACATACATACATACATACAAACATACATACATATATACATATATATATATACATGTTGTTTAAATAAACTATAAATATATTACTTTACATCATAAATACTTTATTTAGGATTTTAAGTTAGTTACATATAAATACTAATATACACGCATAATCTATATAATATCTAAATACATAATATACATAATTTAGCTTAAATAATATATAAGTTAGAATACATACCATAACTTAGTTACATATAAATATTACATATACAATATATAAATGTATACATATTTTATACACATATAACTTAACATATACTACTACATTATGAATATATACATATATACATACTATATACAAAGGAAATTTTTTGGAGTTTTGAAGTTTTATAGGGAAAACTAAAGGAGAGGAAGCTGAAGAAAAGGGGAGGGAGAGTCTTTTTGAATTTTTTTTTTAATTTTATTTCTAAACTAAAGGAAGTCCTAAACTTCTACAAGTACTTTCTACATACTAATCACAATAAAATCTAAAACTAGTCACACACACAAGTTCCATATAGGTTATTCTCACTCACTACACTTTTCTTTTATTTATTTACAGTATTTTTGTATTTTTTCATTATTTTTTTCAATAGAAACATTGGAAAAAGGCCAAATAAAGATCAAGAATTGATAATGAGCCATACAAATTCTATAAAAATGTTGGAAATAAAGATCTAACCATGAAGAACGTCCAAACATCCAGTAAAGTCAGAGTCAAACTCAAAAGCATGATATGAGCATTTAAATCAGCATAAACACGTAATTGGACAGTTAACCGACACTACAGTTGCGGACAACGATTTCTAACAGTGATTAAAAATTACTTTCAGATCGAATTAAGATCATTGCAAGTACATGAATGCTGATTCTATCAATGCACTCTCTCAAAATACTCAAATGAATCCTTAAAATAGGTCAAGAACCATCAATTCAAATCTCATCCAATCCAAGTGATCAACTACTGCTATAAACAGGTTTCATTTTGATATAAAATTCATCTCATATGTTTAAAGACTTTTGCAAATGACTATCCTGTAGACTTGTGCAACATCCATCTCGGTAAAACCCTTGCAAACCTCAAATCATTTGAAAACCAATCACAAACCACAGTTAAAACTCATTCAGAACTTCATTCAGATAAAGCACTAGTATCTGTTAGACTGGTAAAGAAAAGATCAATCCTTCTAGAGCTCTAATCCATGCAATTCAAATTTTACTCAAGTGTCTAGAAGATAGATCTATAAAATATTTATCCTAGCAAAATCAATGTAAGTAAAAAGATAATCAGAACCCTAGTGAAATCTTCAATCAAAACTCTCATCTGCTCATCTAGAATGAACATCAGCTGCTACTGATAACAAAATTCCTCAGATTCTTCATTTAAAATTCAAAACCTCTATGAAATTATTCAGATAAAATCTATAAACATAGATCATCCTCATAAAACCTTGTTTAAAGCATTAGGACCCAAACTAAAACCTCAAGTCTTCAAATCAACCTGAGAACTATGCTCGAAAGTTAAAAACTCTATATTGTGTTGAATCTACTAAACATCAATTAAGTGTGTCACAATTATTCATCACAAGCTCTGGAACTCATCAATATCAAATTAAAATTCATTAAGGCCTAGAAACCCTAGTTTGATTCTTCCTCCTCCGCTATAGATAGCGATGTAAGGATGGATCAATCTAGGAAATTAATTCACTTAGAAAAAAGTCTCAATCCTTCCTTTGGATGTCTCAAATATCATTCAAACTCTAATCAATAGATTGAAACCCATGTGGATGCATCACACTGTCGTCCAATGTAGGCTTTTGATATGGGCTCACCATAGTGACTTGGTGATCGTAACACCATCATTCTTCATAACTAACTTAATTTTTCAGAATCAAATGATAAATGCTCCAAAATGATCATCTGAGGACCATAATTCCGCACTAATCTAATTTGAGAAGAAGGCAAGAAAATAGAGTTAATTCTTCTATTTTAACAGCACATCACAAATGTAAATTAACCATAGGGTTACTTAGGAGTTAATTAAAAGTCAAATGAACTTAAAAGGCCAAGAAGTGGGCTCACACTAACTGAATCAAGGTTTCATGTATTTTGAGGACTCAAACAGGACTAAAAACCTTCATTATCAGCCACACTTAAATTGAAAGGGTTTTGGTCAATATAAAATCAATCTAAACCTCATAAAATACATGAAAAAATATTCTATGATATTTGGTACCTTTGGATTGACCATCTGAACCCATTTTAACCTAGAATAGAGATTCAGACGAGAATTTACCCTAATTTGGGTTCCTATGTAATTTACCTAGTCAAACATGGTCAAAACTCAAATCCAAGTTCACCATTAGATTCCTTGGATCCAAATTAGGTAAACAAGAAAATTTAGGCCAATCAGGGTCCATCTTGACCTAGTTTGCAATTTAGTCCCTAAATCTCTAATCATTTCACCTAAACCCTCAGCTCTTATATTTTCCTTTCAACCAGGCCCCTAAGTTCTCATCTTATTCATAAGTAAGCCCTTGCCACCTTTCTCTCTCCCCCATCTAAACACAGACCTAAACCCAAAGCTCGAGAACTTCAAACACCAACTTCTTCAATCAGCAACAAATTCACGCCAAATTTGGAAGGAGTAATCACCAAAAGATCCACCACCATTTGAACATCATTTTAGATCCTTATCTGAAGTAGAGAGCTCCAACAGAGCTCATGATTTCCAATTCTAAAAGATTCCAAATCCGTGAGCAAACTCACGGAATTGAAGCAATGGAGGGGTTGTTCTTCATCTATATAAGATCCCCAAACTTCCACGATCCAAAGCAGCTAGGTTTCAAGCCAAATCCACTCTTCTCCTTCTCCGATCGTCTCCGACCTAAGCTCCGGCGGCCCTCTTCCTCCCCGTCATTCGGCCACCCAATGGCTAAATTGGGTGGCTCAATACCTCCTTCCTCTTCTTCCTCACCTCGTCGAACCAAGCAGGAGTGCCAACCCCCTTCGTCATCGCCATCCCATCTCACCAAAGAGTTAATCTTCTCCGTGTCTGGCAAGTCACGCCGTCAGGGATCCTACTCCCTTCGACCACGTAATTAGGTCCTCTCTCTCCCTCTTACTCTCTAGATTAGGTTCAGGTCATTAGAAACCCAATTTTACCCTCGTTCATCGCTCCCCCCTCATATTCTCCACAGCTGGCGAAGCTCCGGTGAGCTCGCCCGGCCACTATCGCACCCAAATCGCACATCATCGCCACCTAAGTCACTCTTGGCACTTTTTGTTTCTGATTCCTGAGTATCAAAAAGAAATGATTCCATCTTAATGGAACCTGATTTTGAATCAGTGATCTCAAGATTAGGGACCTCAGAGTCAGAGTCGAAGAATGGATCATGTGTGCTGAGGTCGTAGTTTGGATCGTAGTCGTCAGGAAATAAAGGTTCTCTGAAATCATAGTAAGATTCGAAATCGTCGGAGAAATTATGAGAATCAAGTTCTGAATTTGATTTGAGATCAGAGGTTCCACCACAGAATAAATCACAAGATGTAGACTCATCAACCTTACTTGGTTCTAGCCTATTTGTTGACTCCGAGCTTAAAAAGGTGTCCCTATTGGGTCTAGGCTCAAGTTTTTGGCTTGTAGAGGAGACCCAATCAAAACCTCACTCTTCCAACTCCTTGGTTTCTGTATGGTAGATTGGTGTGACTTTTGAAAAATCAATCTGTATTTCTGAGGATGTTGGAGAGGGACATTCATCAAATAAAGGGCCAAAATCGTAATCCATATTCAAACTTTGATTTTCATCATACGGGGCCTTGTAATTCTCCCAAGAAGATTCGGATCCAGATCTAGGCTAAGGATGTTGGTTGAATTACTAGAACCTAGGTCAAAATTACCTTCGGGGGGTCCCCTTATCAGAATAAGGGGCATAATTTACACCCTCGAGAGGTTCTGATTCAATCTTATTATTACATCAGTCTAGGAATTCTATGCTTGGCGAACCAGGGTTTTGGTTTTCTAGGGCTGGCTCAAAATCGTGTTCTCCTGCAATTAGGACCTCCCAACCAATTTCAAGATCAGGCATATTATATTCCATCTGGGTTGGGAATCCACAAAAACCTTGTGTCTCAAACCCAGGATTTGGGAAATCATGTTGATCCTTAATATTATTCCAGGATGTTTCATTAACTGTCTGGGACATGTATGGGTATTTGTGATCGATAACTTGTTTCAACAATTTCATCATTTCTTCCCATTTTTCAAGATCATCTTGGTGTTTTTCCCAAAGTGCAGAATTTGTCATGCATTGGAGATATTCAAAGTTATGCAATTTTGCTATCTTGATGTATCTTGTTATGAGAATATCCTGGGTTGATCCATTTGTTGCTTCTGTTAATAATTGGGCATAGTTTTTTATGAAGGTTGTTGTTGTTGATACATTAACCTAAATGTCTTCAATTGGTTTTGAGGTTTTGTAATCAATCTCATAAAATCTAAGGGCATCCTCAACCATTATATCTTTCAGGAATCTTTGAGATTCAGGTTTCTTCAATGGTTTTCCTAAATAGCCAGGCTGCATTTTTGAATCAGATGGTGGAATCAAGATGTAGAATCAAAATTCAAGTTTAGATCACAATTGATTATACCTAAAAGAGATTCCCAAGAAAATCTGTGTGTGTGCTCTAAATAGAAGGGATGAGGGACTGGATGTGGTATTGACCCAATCAAGGCACCCAAAGATTTTCGATGACTATAGAGGTTCAGGGCGGATGATACCCCTGGATCCGAAAGTTGTCCACTTGAGAATTACTTGAGCAGCCAAGAAGGGAGAGTCTCGCAAAGACCCCTACATGGTAGAGCGCCCCCACGGGTTACACGGTTTCCCCCACTCGACCTTCCTTGTCACTGAGGGTCCAGGTAGACCAGAATGGATAACTTGATCACTTAAGTCTACCAGTTTTATGTCCTAATTTGTGCCTTTGTTTCCACTTGAATTAGCAGTTGATTTTGACTTGTGACCTAATTTGGAGGTTGGTTGGCCTACAATGTAGACCAACCTGACCTGCCCTAAAGATAGTAGAATGACTCTAGGTCAAGACCTAGAAATCACCCTGATTTGACTCCCGGGTTATTAGGTTCAAAGATTTTAGGGTTCAAGTGAGTTTAGAGCCTAATTTTAGGGCTTTTCTTGATTATATCTTTTCAATCAAGGACTTGGGTAGTACACAAATGCGGGTGGGTTTGTTTCCTTTTATTCAGGAAAGTGTGAACTAGCACTTCAAAACCCTAATGCAGAAACCCTAATTTGGCTTTATTTCCAAGTCCTTTTTTATCTTCAAAAATGCTCTCCTTGGACTTCAAACAAGAAGTGCGTAGTCTAAGAAGATTGGAAATTAAGCGTAGTCCCTATAGTTAAAGGAAATTTGGGGTAGGATCTCTAAACAGAATCGCTTCAACTTCAATGAGATTTGAAAAAAGATTTCACAAATCAAAAAACTTGCCTTTTAAATGATGATTACTATGAAAAATAAGGCTGGTGATTCCTAATTGATTGTTTCCTTTTTGTGGTCCCAAGATTAGGAGGTTGATTAACGAAGAATAGAGAAGTTACCAGCCCTGGAGTGGTTGATTTGCGCGGAAGATCTCCTCGTGAAGTACCTCGCAAAATCACAATAAAACAAATAGGGCAAGTCAGTGCTCAAATATAATCAAATAATGTAGAGAATAGCGGTGAATTGTATGTTGCTCCCCGGCAACGGTGCCAAAATGTTAATCGCTGCATGATCGATGTTTAAAATAATCGCGTTGCAATATAGTCGAAATCGCTTTGAAAACAAATAAGATTTTATTACTCAAAAAGATTTCAAGGTCGAACACAGGAAGCGAATGGAATTCACACACTAATCTCAACAATTAATGTAATTTGAATACAAAATATTACTCAAAAACTAATTAGGAATGTAGAGAATATGAGTATGTGAAGAGTAAAAAGAGTTTTAGACAAAATAATGGTGATTTGAATCACCAATTATAAGTCTAATACATAGAATAGTTACTCAAATATACTAAAGAAGGAAATATGAATTTAGACGTCTGATTTTGCAATCAGCCATCTTAAATGACTTGTGCTAAGTACTCCTTTTCTTCTTTTGATTTCTCAGATTCTTCCTTTCTTCTTCTTCCTTAGGCTTTCTTCTTCTTCTTTGCCCTTTCTTCTTCTGTTCTGCTTTCTCCTTTAATTATCTTCTTCTCTTCTTCTTCTACCTTTAGCCCTGTTACTCTCTACTTCTCTTCTTCCATCAGCCCTGCTTTACCCTCTGAATCCGGCTAAGTATCAGAGCTAATCTTCCCATGGAAAAAACCCCCTTCCTTTGCGGAACTCCCCTCTCTCTTTCTCTCTTTATAGTTCATTCTTGCTCTCCCAGAGCCACAGCCAGTCGGGTAATCGGACCTAACGCATACCCAGGTCCAGGCTCACCTATGTGCATGGTGAGCGAGGAGCGTAGGTCAGGCAGGTAGTCGAGTCGGCCTGGTCCGCGGGGGCAATGTCACGGATGAGTCCGGTGAAGCGGGAGGAGGACCTCACCCTCAGTGTTTGGAGGTGAACAGCTATGTGCACTTTTGCACTTTATGTGGGTGCGGGTGCCTTTTCGTTTCCGAGGTGAGACTAAATGTCCTACCTGTCTTCCACGCAACACAGCAGCAAGGTATCAGGCAAATCAACGAGGCTATGACTACTGAAGCCCCTGCATGAGGACTTGGATGCATGCGGACTTCTATTCTACACAGCCTGGAGGTAGCCCATGGGCGTAGCAAGACCTAGAGTAACTCGAAGCTTGCTCGAAGCTCGGCAGCAATGGTGAATTCAAGAAATCAAGAAAAGAGGCCTAATGGCCGCGTCAAAATGCTCAGCAGGGTTGCCGTGGCACGGTGAAAGTAATGGTGGCCTTGGTGTTGAGCTAGGGTGGCTGTGGTGGCGTGCCTAGGGCATACTGTGTACGTGTGAGTGGGTGTGTTCGGGGAGGTCTTTGGGTGGATGATGGAGCAAATGGAGTAAGGGGATATGATCAGGAAGGTGCGGTGGAGGTTGTAGGGTGGTCGGTGAGGTGGATGGAGGTGTGTAGTGGTGGGAACACCTTGTCGAAGGAGTCACCGGAGATGGAGGAGATGACGATGGTCAGTAGCATTGGTGGTTGGTTTTGGGAAATAGAGAGGGGAAGAAAGTGTGAGAGAGAGGGAATCTAAGAACCTACTTCTAAGGGATGAAAGGGACAGAGATCCCACGCTGGTGTGATTGCCAGATGTGGGAAGATGAACCATCGTAGGAGAGGCAGCAGCGAAGACGGGGCAAAGACGACATCGACGAGTATTGCTTGATGCGGAGGATGGTGGTGAAGGTGAATCCGCCACTAGTATTGTGGCCAGACGATGAAGAAAGTGAGGGAGAGACCACCGAAGCTTGCGGGGGGTTGTGGCCAGAGGGGAGAGAGGAATATGGGGAATTTCGGCCCAATTTCAAGCTGAGGAGAACGGTTGAATCTTGGGGATTCTTTTATAGGTCATTGGAGAGGGTTTTGTGCTTGGAAGCCAAGCTTCCAAGCAAGGAAAGCTCGCCGAAGATGGAAGCTTTCAAGAGATCCAAATCTCTCATGCATTCGCATGAGAAATTGGGAAAGAATCAGGGCTCATCAATGGGTTCATATTGTAGAGGATTAATTAATGAATCTCCCTTCCAATTTTGGAAGGGATTCATCAATCAATTAGGGAGAAAATCCTAGTTGAAGATCGTCAGAGTAGGTTTCCTCCGCAATAATGGCGGACGGACCTACTTGTGAAGACAACAATGAAGCTGGGGGTTAAATGAAAGGGTTTTTGAAAGTTAGGGGTAGAAATGTAATCAGACATGACCTTTTTGCAAACAAGGTCAAGATGAGTTTTCCTTAGGTCCAAATTTTGGTACAAACCTAATTTTGACCTAAGGAATGTAATGGTGAAGTTGGATTTTGGTTTTAACCACGTTTGATTGGGTAATTTGTGCAAAAACCTAAATTAGGGTAAATATCTATCTGAGACTCCAATTTAGGTCAAGATGGGTTCTGATGGTCAATTCGAATATACTAAACCCTAGAGAATATTTTTCTATGATTTTTAGAGGTTTAAGTGAATTTTATCCTAACCAGAACCTTGGTTAATTAAGTGGGTCTGTTTTTAGGATTCCAAAAGTCATTTCATTCACAGAATACACACAAACCCTTTTCTGTCTAATCCAACCCACTTGTTATCTCATTAAGACCATTTGACCTTTATTCAGCCCTTGAGAAAACCCATGGTTGTACTGCATTGGTAAAATTACAGTTTTACCCTTAGTTCCTTATTTTTCTCTCAGAAAGGTTATGTAATGAGTTATGACCTTCAGTTGATTATGTAGGAGCATTTATTGACTCAATTGAATTAAAATGAGCTAGTTAGGGCTCATGATGGTGTTCCCATCAAAGGGTTTGGTGGTTTGTGGAGGTGGTATGACCTCACCAAAGCTTGGCTAGAGCGGGGGAAGATGAAGGGGGAGATCGGCGAAAAGTGGTTGAAATAGAAGTTGGGGAGATTCATGAGAGGGAGACGAATAGGTTGCAACCAAAACTAAGGGATGAAAGGGTTAGGGGGTGATGAGAAACTCATCATGGTCTCTAATTACCCATAATTAACTAGTCTTCCTAGTTAATTAGCTAGGAATATGTAAATATATGGGTTAATTATTAAATAAGGGATAAAATAGTAAAGGACCTTAAAATAAGTTTAAAATGCTATAATATTATCCAATTAATATTATTAATAATTTAATTAATAATTGGACTCGAAATATCATCAGTAATTTATCTAATTAATCTGTTAACTAACTTAAGTATAATTTATACCTAAGTATGTAATAACTGAAGTAACCTTACTTAATTAAATAAATTAAGTTAAAAAGTTCAAAAATGTAAATTCAAGGTCTAAATATAATAATTGTTTTATTTATAATCATACATAAAAAGTTGAAAAAGATTTAAATTAAAATAAACCTTGAAAACCTTAGTTTACATTTTAGTCCTTATGTTTTATTTCAATCGAGTCCTTATTCTTCACTTAGGTCCTCAGTTTTCATTATAAGAAAGTCCCTGAAAACTTCTCTTCTTCTTCTTTCCTTCTTCAGCCTCCTTGACGGCTAACGATAGGAGGTGCATTCACCCACCGATCACCGCGTATCCGACGTCATTCCTTCCTCTCCAAGCTCCTGGAGCTTGTGCTCACCATCCCCATTTCATCCATTGGTCTGGATGAAGTTGCAATCCCATTTTGGGGTTGAAGATAACCTCACCGGCGTCGAAGAAGACGCCGGTGGTTACTCCACTCCTAGACTCCTCTCCGTCCAGATACACCCTCCTTCTGACGCAGCGCTGACGCTGGAGTTCCTCTGCTTCACTCCGCTACACCCGCCGGACTTCTTCCCTGACCCTCTGATTTCCTCCTCCGTTAAGGACCATCAACGAAGATCTTCTGCCCCCTTCGTCCAAGTAACAATAGGTTAGGTAAGTAGATTAATTAGAGTAGTTAGTTAGGTAGATTAGATAGATGTAATGTCAGATTTCCATTCATCTTCTTCAGCTCCGGCGAGCTCATTGAGCTTGTCTGGAGCAATCATTTGTCTTTTTAAAACATTGATCACCTTCCTTAATCTCCCATGAACATTTCCTACACCTTAATTCACTGATTTATCACCTATTCGCCTAAACCACTTCCACATTCACCAGCTGCTTCCGTTGTCCATGGCGAAAGTAGCTGAGCCTAATCCACCTCCACTGGGGCCCTCCATCACTTAACCATCACTTAAGGGCCACTATCTTTATTTTAATTTGAATAATAATCATCTATAACTTAAACGCCTAATTTCATATACTCTCCTGAGCTCACTGTCAATGGCAGCTCAGGAAGTGTTCATATAGCTAATTAACCACTTACAGTTTATCACCACCTCCTTTTGACTTTTTTCCTTCACTCAATTGAGTAGAAACATGTCTTGAGCCCAATCAAACTCAGAATCTGATCACTGTGAATTCATTGCATAACTTTCAATTTAATCGTTAACTGAAGAAATTAACTTCACAAGGAACCTCAGGAAGCTTTTCAGATCATCCATGGCATGATTTAATGTCATTTATACATTTTTAGCCTCTTTCTGGACTCACCAGAGCTCCAGTGAATCAAATGTATTCTTCAGCCCATAGAACTGTGCATGAAGCTCCAGATCACTTATTTGAAGGTTACTGATCATTCTGAAGAAATTTGTTTGAGGTTTTAAGACTTGGAGCTCCTTCTAGACCTCTGTCTTCTCCAACTCCGGTAGAGTTGGAGATGACTGTTAGTTAGGGTTAAGCTTCATTTTAAAAGGTCTAGAAGCATCAGAAGGATGCCTAAGACCAATCCAATAGATCAATCACTGAGATTGACCTTGGTTTATTCTGTTGAACAAACTCACATAGGATCTCAGGCGACAGGCCTGGAACCCTAGAAATCCAAGTTGAAACTTCCTTCTGAGAGTCTGAATCTATTCCTGAGGTGAAAGAGAAGTTAATTAAGGCATTAATTTCATCTGAGATGACCAAATTTAGAAAGTCAAATTTCAAGGTTTAATGGTCAAGTATAAGTCTGGTATGTGGATTTAGGATTCAATGAGAAGAATTGATGAGTTCACTTTGTTCCTGGGATGATTTTAAATGATTCAAATTCAATTTGGATGAGCTTTAATCGATTTTATAAAAGAATCTGATTGCTGTTCAGTTTGGGTTGTTTTTGAACCCAAACTGACGACAGTGAGTTTTTAGTG
Source organism: Thalassia testudinum (assembly GCA_037157565.1). Classification (NCBI taxonomy): domain Eukaryota; kingdom Viridiplantae; phylum Streptophyta; class Magnoliopsida; order Alismatales; family Hydrocharitaceae; genus Thalassia; species Thalassia testudinum. Next base: position 15,641,184 of record JAZHRO010000062.1, on the reverse strand, counting down.
AATTTTAAATGAGAAATCTGCCCAGATAGATCCTTAACAACCTTTAGAGGTTGTTTGATTTGATGAAATAGGTCTCTAGCTGTCTATTGGACCAAACAGAACTTGAAGCTCCTTAGCGAAGCTTTTTAGCTTCTTCACTTTCCTGAAACTCCTTAGAGTTCCTTTCCTTCACCTATAGCTACGGAAATATCTTCTGAATCTCTTTAGCACCTCGTCTGGAGGTCAAAAACCACTCTACAGGTCATTAGACCTGAAGTTCATCACTGCAGGCCAGTATGGCCGTGGCGACCTAGACCTTTTTGCCCTTCAAATTGAAGAGCAAAACCTTTCCTGAGTATCAAATTGATACTATAATCATGTAGAGAAGCCTTAGAGCTTTCCAGCGAGCTTTTATTTGCTTGAATTGAAGCTCTGTGCTAGCTGGAACCTTTGGTTGATTCTTGGTCTGGAAAGGGAATATTTAGTCCCACATCGACGAAACAGAAGCGCTTGCCTATGAATAAAACTAAAACGTGTATGGGGCTATGTAGTCGTTAGCGCAGGGCGCAGAAATGAGCATATGGGTGTGTGTGAGGGTGTGTGCGGTGCGCGTGCCCGGGTGTGTGTGTGCCTGTGGGCGTGCGAGTGTGGGCCCGTGAGGGCATGTGCATGTGGGCCTTGGAGGCCGTGGGTCAGATAGGCTCGAGACTATGCTGAATCAGAAATAAACCAAACCAAATAAAAGCTAGGCTTGGACCCAGTAGGGTCTAGTCCCACCCTGAGAGGAGTGCTGTGTATCCCCAACCGGCCCAAGCCGCCAACCTTAAAACCTAATTTCTGGTTCAGACAAAAGGTTCAAACCGGTTCAATTCAGCTCAGCTCCAAAGGAAGAAAAGGAGAAGGGGAGAGTTTGCTGAGGTTGAATATAATAGACAGGAAAAAGAGTAAAGGAAAAATAACAGGCAGAACAAAATGATAAGGAGTAAGAAGAAATAAAAGAAAGAGAATAAGAGATGTATAAGAAGAAGTGAGCTCGAGACAAAAAGATTAAGAGAAAAGTAAAAAGAGAAAAGAGAAAGAGAAAGGTAGAAGAAGAAGAGAAGAAGAATTGAGGTTGAAGACAGAGAAGAGTTAATAGTGGTTTACTCTCTTGTATTCTACTAATTTCTTTTTGAGCTTAATGTTGTAATAAGGCATATATACATTGGAATTACTTTTTCTTGTCTTAATCACTTGTAAATAAAAAGAAATTAAAAGAAATAAACATGTTTACTTGTTTGTAATAGTAAATCATATGTGTAAATGTGTTTTCCTTATGGAATTTTGCATATTTTTCAATTGGAAATCCTTAAGCAAGATTCATATGCTTAAAGTAAATTTAATTATAATTCTCATAAGTAGCTTAGGATTTAGTGGTGAATTTAAATTAAGTTATGCCTCCTAGAGAACGACTTTGACTCAACCAGTTAAAAAAAAACAAAATCTAAAATGTTAGGTTAACTTAACCCTATACTACTCAATCGACATAAATTCAAGTTGACCTAAGTTACTTTCTTTTGCACATAATTAAGCATAATTAACTTAATTAACTATGTTGAGAAAGTTAACAATCATTTTAATGGCGTCGTTGCTGGGGAGGTAACTGTAAATTATATTCGCCATTATTATTATTTTTAGTTGATTTGTTTTGTATTAATTTGTTTTGTTTTGTTTTGTTTACTGTCTTCCTTTTAGGTTTACCTCTACAGGTATTCTCAGGAAAGAAGGCGAGTTTTCTATTTCTGTTTTGTTTTACTACACATACCATTGTGAGTATTCCTTTCTTAGTCTCTGGTTTAGTTTGTATTGTTGCATTTAGTTAGTAAAAAAATTAAAAAATACAAAAATGCATACTTTCTTACTAGCAGCAGCATGTTATAGGCATACACTCTTAGAAGTGCATTTACCTGCTCGTAGCTCTACGATCTGACTCGGGAAAAGTTTTCTTCTGTTTTTCTTGCATCAGCGGGAAAACACGTGAAAAACCGCGTAGATCCCTACCCTGGAGTTAATAACAAGACCATATTCTTTGTTTGAAAATACTTAAAAAGTAGTCACTTTACTTCTTTCTATCATTTTTGTGAAAAAGATTAAGTAAAAGAAAGGATAATAAAAATTTTGACTTAAATCTGTTTGCAGAATGCATGCGGGTTTTATCGCTATCATCTGTTACATGCTATCGCGTACACAGTGCGATCACTAGAGTCACATGAGTCTAATTTTTCTATCTCTCCTCTTTGCACCTCTTAGGGCTTTGGTCGAAGATCAACAAGTCTGTCTCACTACTAAAGCCCTGGGGAGCCAGTAGTGAGCGGTCTCCATCCTAGACCTTAGGCCTTTGAGCATTAAGGATACACACTTACGTAGACATGGGTTTAGGATGCGTACTTTGATACTGATATTATACTTGTTTGCATCCAAAGTATTTTGCATATTTTAGGACTCTCTTCTTTCCTTTGAAAGAAGAGAAAAACCCGCTTTTTTCGCGCTGTTTTGCGAGTCTTGTTGCTGCTTTTTTTTGGCGATGTGAGTGTGCCTTTACACATTCTTTTTGTTTTATGCACAGGAGGCGATCCTTGAAATCGCCTCTTGTAACTCCATTGACAGGTATTCCTAAGCCTGTTGCAGCTAAGCAACCACAAAATTTCCCGTCTGATTCTTCTATTTTTTCTGCATTTGATTCTATGGTTCAATTGCAGAATCGGAATCCCGAGACCTTCTTCTTCTGGTCAGGGGGAGATGCCACCTTTTGATATTCATGAGGTGCTCCTGAACCAGAATCTTAGAATGCTCCAACAAAATCGCCAAATTAATCTGTTGACGACTGCTCTAAATAACTTGCAGAATTTCTAAGCCCGTCCTCCACCTCAACCTGAGGCTAGTTTTGATCTCCCTGATTTACCGATCCCCCGTCCTAGGCCTTTACTCCGAGACTATTATAATCCATCTAATGCACAAGTAGAGCCTAATGTTAGGATTCCCATTTAAGGAAAATGACCTAGAATTAAAGCCAAAAATTATAGGTCTAATCCCACATTTTCATGGATTTGCATCCGAGGATCCATTTCAACATATTGAAGATCTTAAAAATCTATCTCAAACTCTTGGACCTCGAAATCAGAATAGGGAAATCCTACTAATGAAAATGTTCTCTTTTAGCCTTAAAGATAAAGCTACATATTGGTATAGAACAATTGCAAGACCAATCTTGTAACGACCCGATTCCCGAGTCCCTACGAGACACGAGAACCGGACCGACTCGACTAATCCCAAGACCTAGTCGTCCAACGAGGAAGTAACCAAAAGACAGTAAAATAAACCACATTCAGCATGAATATAACTAACAGTAAGAAAGTACAGCAGTAAGGAAAGAAACTACTACAGTAGGTACCACCACAACAGTGAAACAGCATTTATCATATAACAAGAACTGCAGGTAAAGAAGGTACAGCGGAAACAAAAACTACTCACTAGAACAGAAACAAAAGAGGTACAAAAGGCTGTGGTAACTCTACTGGACCCTACTCGGCCCAGCGTCCTCTGCAGCCGCCGACCCTGGCTGCTCAACACCTGGTCCTGAAAAAGGTAACGAGTGTAACACGTCAGCAAAACGCTGAGTAGAGTGGCAAACTAACTAAAGGCAACAGTAGAGTGTACAGTAGCTGTTATGTTCTATTACTTCCTTTATTCACATCTTTCAATTTTTCTCACTATTTCAGTTATTTCTCAGATCCTTTACTTGATCTCGAATGTCCTCGTGGGAACGATCTTGATTGCAGTCTCTTCCAAAAGTAGAAGTAGCACGTGGTGCTCTCCTGGCCGGGAGAGTCCCCCGTGGTGATCCTACCCTCAGTCAACCACCCCAAGGTCACTGGCAGACGTAACGGTGACTACGGCACGCGCGATAAACGCACAGGTAGCTAGCCCGCACTGGCACGCGGTCAGTCGTTTCCGTTAACGGGTGCGCCCAAAGCACAGCACGGAACCAGGGCAAAGCCCTCTCAGTAACAGGGGTCCAACCCCTCCACAGTAACCAAACCGGGGCCTTGCCCCTCCACAGTCCGCGCACCCTCGCCTGACTACCCTGGTTTGCCCTAGTGGGCCTAACAAGTCGGTGAAGGAGGCTAGCAGAACCCCGGGGCCTGTGGGGTAGCTAGTACTCTCCTAACACTACTAGCTCTCCTCGGTACTACGTACACGAGGGCCAACAAGTCGGTACAGAGCGGCCAATCGTAACCCCGGGTCCCTGGGGCGGCTGGCCCCACTCTGCACTAAACAGGTACAGGTACTTCCCTTGGTACTGCGTACCCAAGAGACAGTACAAACTACATCTCAGTTCCATTCCTTTTTCTTTCCAGGAGTTCCACTCCTAATTCCCCGTAGGGTTCCAGCTCTTTATCTCAGAACATCATATGTTTCACTTTCCAGATTCACATTCTCAAAATCCATGATCTCAAACATGTTTCTTTATTCACAACAGGCAGCTGTTAATTAAATTTACAGGCAGCTTTATATATTCCTTTCCAATTTTCCAAGACTACAGTAATATACATTCCACTAGTTTTTCCACCCTAGGATTCATGCCATATCCTAGGATCTATCATACAATCTAGTTTTCCAGCCCTAGGATTCATGCAACACCTAGGAGCTATCATTCCATATATTTCTCATTCCTAGGATTCATGCAATGCCCTAGGTTCTAGTTATGGTTCCATACTTTAACAGATTTTATTAATACTTAAAGCCACTCTACCAGGTACAACGGGAGTAGTGGGGGCGTGATCGGGAATCCCGCGTGCCTCCGCGACTCTCAAGACTGCAACCGAACGAGGTCCTATCACAAGGATCAAACACAAGGAGTGTCTCAGAACAGTGTATAGCTACTGTAGGCGGGTAGAGGAATTAATTCTGAAACGAACGCAACTCGAATCGCGGAAAACGGAGCCCAAACGGGCCCTAAACGGGTCGAGAAAGACAATACTATGCAAAATCAGACGTCTGGAACTCCTTCCAGACGTCTTAAACGGTGGATCAGAGAATTACCTGTTCAGCTTGGTTCCCCGGACGTCCATAAGTCTGCGGGGACGTCTGTCCTATACCCCAGACGTCCGATGGTCCACACGGACGTCTGTAGATCACTCCCACCGTCTGGTACAACTTCCAGACGTCTGATTCGCAAAGGATGGCGAATCAGCGAACCTGCGCACAGCCAACCCCCCTCCCTCAGTACAGTCAGTCGACAAGAAGGAAGAAGAAAGCGGAAACTCACCTTTCAGACGTCTGTATGATCTTACAGACGTCGACCTTGCCGTCTGGCTATCAACCCAGACGTCTGATTCTGGAAATTTTTCCAGAATCAGAACCCTGCTCGGCCTCCGCTCGCGACGCCGCCCGCGTCGCACCTCGTGCGTCTGCTGCTCAGCCCGCAGCAGGTCCCTCTCCACGTCGTTCCGCGCCCCCTGCGCCCTCCGCCGACCGGCCAAGCCGCTCCGGCGAGCTCGCCCTCACGGCAGAGCCCCGCCCTCGCACGCCGCACCTCCTCCGCGCTCACTGCGGCTGCCGCTGCCGCTGCCGCCCTCGCGTCCGCTCGCGCTCGCGCACAGGAAGGAGAAGAAGGAGGAGACGGTGGAGACGGGAGGGGAGGCGCGCCCTTTTAAGGCCGCGCGAGGAGGAGAGAGAAGGTGGTCGCAGCGCGCCTGCAGCCGCAGAGAGAGAGAGAGAGGAATCGCAGGTCTGCGCGCACAGGCGCGCAGACGAATCTCCCGTGCGAACATAACTGTTCTCCAGACGTCTGTAAACGATCCCGGACGTCTGGTCAGACGTCTGGATGTGATCCCAGACGTCTGGTCCGACGTCTGGGCCACCTCCCAGACGTCTTAAAAGGCGTCTGGGGCACGCGCTCGTTACAAATCTCAACTTGGGATGAACTTGAATCTGCATTATTGAAGAAATTCTTTCTTATTGGTCACACAAATGCTTTAAGGCTAGCTATCACGACTTTTAATAAAAATCAAGGTGAACCAATTCATGAAGCGTGGGAACGCTTTCATGAATTACAAAGGAAATGCTCACATCACGACATCCCTCATTGGCAACTAATGCACATCTTTTGTTATGGATTGCAAGAAGGCATTCGCAATATAGTCGATGCCTCTTGTGGAGGGAACTTTCTAAATCACGACGCAGAATCCTCTTCAGAATTATTTGAAGAGATGGCGGAAAACTCGATCAACAATGCATCTATGTTGCAATTTACGCGGGGCACTAATACAGCACATCAAAATCCGCATAAGGGCATTCATGAGATCGGTAATCCGTCTAATTCAAAGGATTTAGAAATTATTGTAGAAAACCTGGACAAAGTTGACATCGTAGCAAAGCATCTTGATGAGGTCCAAAATACAATGAAAACTCTTACACCTCTACTTGCTATGCAAAATCCCGCACATTCACCTGTTTCACAAATTCCCATGAGGGAATTTGTGAATAATTTGGATTCTAGAGATCCATCTTCCTTGGGTTTTCTATCTACTCCTGCACCAACCCAAGGAGGGACCTTTGTCCCACAATCTTTCCCACCTTTTTCCCCATCTCCTATTTTTGTGGAAAGCATGCCTTATCCTTTTGATTTGAATGCCATTCAGGAATATGCACCAAGATCAAACCCATATTCTAACTCCTATAATCTTGGATGGCGTAATCACCCTAATTTTTCTTGGTCTGACCATTCACAAAGACCATCATATCCGACTCAGAACAGGCAAAACCCGCCTACGTTGCCGTTTCAGCAACATAATGCGAGGCCATTTTACGCGGGTTTGTAGAACCTCGTAGGGCCAATAGAGATTCACAGCTTGACCAGATTTTGCGAGCTGTGACTAAGAGCCAGCGACAGAATGCTGAGGCTCTTGCTGAAGTCCAACGGCAATGTTCGGCAGAATTGGCTGATCTTAGGGGCCAAATCATGCAGTTAGCTGAATATCGTCTGCTAGGGGCCCTTCCATCCCAGCCAGTTCCAAACTCTAGGAATATCCAGCAGCGACAACACCCGGGAGTTCAAAATCCGAATCAGGGACATGTCCATTTCCTTAATCAATTACACCTGAATCAAAATCTGAATTAAAATCCGAATCCACCCTTTGCTAATCATGATTTTGAGTATCTTAATCAACAGCAATCATTTTTAAATCAACCTTTGATCTCTAATTCATCTTTCCAAAATCAACAAGCATCTTCTTCATCAGCTTCCTCTTCACATGTGGGTATTAACTCTGTTACAACCCGCCGTGGAACTTCCACTAGGGATCCAGTTTATCCAAGGAACCTATCCCATGACCCTAGTACATCTAAAATGACCCCTGTTTCTACACCCATAAGAGGTGCAGAACCTGATCCCGCAATTCCCGCTAATTCACGAGATCCGGGAAATACCTCAGTAGAATAGGAAATCCACGTCCCATTTCCTGAAGCTTTGAAGAAGACTAGGAAACAAAAACAACCTGTTACATTAGATGAGGATTTAATTAAAATTTTTTAATAGGTACACATTAATATTCCACTCCTAGATGCTATCAAACACATTCCAACTTACGCGAGATTTCTTAAGGAGTTGTGTACTTCTAAGCGTAAGCCGAAGAAAGGAAGCACTGTGGTACTTTCAGAGCATGTGAGCTCTATCATTTCAAGTACGCTTCCTTTGAAAAAGAAAGACCCAAGATCTCCATTTATTTCCTGTATAATTGGGGATCAGTGTTTGGATAGAGTCCTCCTAGATTTAGAAGCATCTATTAACCTCATTCCTTTATCTTTGGTAAAACATTTCCAAATAGAAAACCTTAAGTCTACCAATGTGACTTTACAATTAGCCGATAGATCTATCAAGTCACCTAAAGGAATGTTGGAGGATGTAATTGTAAGAGTTCAGGATTTTTATTTTTCAGTGGATTTTATTGTACTTGATATGGAAGTATCCGAACACATTAGAGATACCCAATTATTTTAGGGAGACCTTTTTTGGCCACTGCAAAGGCCAACATTGATTGTGAATCTACAAAGATTGAATTGAAATTTGGGGAGAAGACAATTAAATTGGATATATTTAGAGCTTCTAGAGGATTAGATTGCAATTGGATTGAGGAAAATAGATCTATTGCAGTTTTTGAGGATGACATTAGTTCCTTAGAACTAGAGAGCACATCTTTTGATATCTCATACCCTCAAAATGAAACCCTATTATCAAAATCTATACTCAATCCTGAATCTGAATCTTATCACTCATTTAATTCACTTTTTGCAGTCGAAAATCCCGCCCCAAATCCTGCTGTTGATTCTACTCCTGTACTAGAATTGAAACCATTTCCTGATAACCTTAAATATGTTTATCTCGAATCTGATCAAACATATCCTGTAATTATCAACTCTCATCTTTCTAAATCACAAGAACCCAAATTGATCAAGGTTCTTCGAGATCACAAGAAGGCAATTGGGTGGACTCAACATGATCACACGGGGATTAGCCCTAATTTTTGTACTCATCGTATCTATATTGAAGATGGGGCATGACCTTCAAGAGAAGCTCAAAGACGTCTAAATCCGAATTTAAAGGAGGTCGTAAAGAAAGAAATAATCAAGTGGCTAAATGCTGATATTATATATCCCATATCTGATAGCCCTTGGGTGAGTCCAATTCAAGTGGTACCTAAAAAGGCAGGACTCACCATAATTAAGACTAAATCTGGAGAAACCATTCCCACACAAATTGCGAATTCATGGCGGGTTTGTATTAATTATCGTAAGCTTAACTCAGTTACAAAGAAGGACCATTTTCCGTTGCCATTCATTGATCAAATCCTTAAGAGATTAGCTGGGAATAGGTTCTTTTGCTTTTTAGATGGTTACTCCGGATATAATCAAGTAGCAATCTATCCTGAAGATCAAGAGAAAACGACTTTCACCTACCCCTTCAAAACTTTTGCTTTTCGAAGAATGCCATTTGGGGTTTGCAACGCACCCGCGACTTTTCAGCGTTGCATGTTAGCCATTTTTACCGAAATGGTGGGTGAATATATGGAGGTTTTTATGGATGATTTTCAATCTTTGAGGAAACATTTGATATTTGTCTGGATAATTTGTTGAAGATTCTTAAAAGATGTATAGAAGTGAACCTTGTCCTTAGTTGGGAGAAGAGCCATTTTATGACTCCAGAGGGCATTGTGCTTGGCCACCTCGTGTCTGAGCGAGGTATCCAAGTAGATCGAGCTAAGATCAATCAAATTGCAAATCTTCCAATTGCTAACTCGCTCAAAGATATTAGATCATTTCTCGATCATGTGGGATTTTATAAAAGATTTATACTTGATTTTTCAAAGGATACTACTTTTGAGATGAGTGAGGAGTGTATTTCTGCATTTGAAACATTGAGAGACAGTTACACAGGCTCCAATCTTGCAACCACCTAATTGGGATTTACCATTTGAAATCATGTGTGATGCATCAGATTATGCAATAGGAGCTGTTTTGGGATAGAAAATTGAAAAGAATCCGGTAGTAATTTACTATGCTAGTAAAACTTTGAATGAGACACAAAGGAATTACACAATTACATAAAAGGAATTACTAGCAATAGTATTTGGATTAGAAAAGTTCAGATCTTATATACTCGGATCTCGAATCATTGTGTACTCTGATCACTCAGCTATCCGACACCTTCTATCCAAAAAGGCCACGAAACCTAGGTTGATCAGATGGATCTTGCTTTTGTAAGAATTTGACCTAGAAATTCGTGATAAGGCGGGACAACAGGATGTTGTTGCTGATCACCATTCCCGCTTTCCTTCTGATACTATTGAATCATCTCCTCCAATTACTGAACACTTTCCTGATGAACATATTTTGACTATATCCTCATATCTCCCTTGGTACGCAGATATTGTTAACTATTTGGTTACACATTAATTCCCGCCATACTGGGACGAGAATCATAAATCACGACTCAAATCAGAAGCCAAATACTATTTCTAGGAAGATCTGTATCTTTTCTGACTCTGTAATGATCAAATCATCAGGCGTTGTGTTACTTCTTCTGAGATTGATTCTATCCTCTCTTTTTGTCATGACCAAGCTTGTGGTGGTCATTTTTCTGGTCGAAAGTCCATTGCAAAAATTCCTCAATGCAAGTTTTATTAGCCCACTTTATTTGCTGATTCACAGACATATTGTAAGGCAAGTAGTCGCTGCCAAACTCTTGGTGGCATGTCATGAAAAGACATGATGCCACTGAATCTGATTGTTGTCTGTGAAATCTTTGATATTTGGGGCATAGACTTTATGGGTCCATTTCCATCCTCTTTTGGCTTCAAATATATTTTACTTGTTGTTGATTACATTTCTCGTTGGATTGCAGCCATACCCACATGCACAAATGATCATCGAGTTGTCATTAGTTTTATACAGAGTCATATTATCGCTCGTTTTGGGGTACCTCGCGCCATCATTTTCAATGGCGGTTCCCATTTTAATAATGCCCAGTTTAGAAATCTACTTAGAAAATATGGGGTTACATATCGTATTTCTACAGAAAATATGGGGTTACATATTGTATTTCTACACCTTATCATCCCCAGACTAATGGGCAAACTGAGGTCTCTAATCGGGGGATCAGAAAGATCCTTCAAATGACAATCCAACCTGATAGGAAGGATTGATCTTCCCGCTTAGATGAGGATTTGTGGGCTTATAGGATTGCCCACAAAACACCAATAGGCATGTCACCATACAGACTTGTTTACGGGAAACCCTGTCATCTTCCCGTAGAAATTGAACATAAGGCCTATTGGGCAATTAAAGCCTGTAATTTAGACCTTGCGACAGTTGGTGATCATCGTAGGTTGCAGCTTAGTGAACTTGAGGAATTGCGTCATGATTCCTATGAGAGTTCAAAGCTGTATAAGGAAAAACTCAACGCCCTCCATGATAGATACATTTCCCGCAAATCTTTTACACCTGGTCAGAAGGTGTTGCTTTTTGATGCCCGTTTGAAGCTCTTCCCTGGGAAACTTAGGTCTAAATGGCAAGGGCCATTTATTGTTGTTAGAGTCTTCGATAATGGAGCTGTCGAAATCACCGAACCCAATAAGGATCAACCTTTCAAAGTTAATGGTCAACATTTAAAACCTTTCTTGGAATCACATCCTTTAGGGTTTGCTAACTTTCCATTCATATTTTGTACATAGTTGTTTCCTGTTTTCTACACTTTTCTCTTCCTATACACTTGAATCTGTATCTGATTTTTCACTTCATCTTACACTGATTACCTTCATTTAGTCCGACTATCCACTCTGACCTTTGGTCAGAATTGAAATCGTCCGCACAGAGATCATTTATCTCCTCTATTCGACTCCTTCCATCACCCTACACTAAATGAAGTGTAATATCTTTTCACCCTTCCTATAATGAGAACATTATAAAATCTTGGCTTGTGAGGATGTGAAGTGAAATTTTCACTTCAAGTGTATTTACAGAGAAAATATAAAAAAAAACACATAAAAATTGAATACCCACGAAATTTAAAAAAATTAAAAATTTTTAAAAAATAAAAAATATCATAAAAATTTGAAAAATATTGAAACAAAATTCATAAAAATTGGAAAATTTTATAAAACATAAAAACAAGAAAATATACAAATACAAAAATTTAAAAATTGTAAATTATAAAAATAATAAAAGGGGTTTTCACATTTAGAATAAAAAAAAGAAGAAAGAAAAAATATATTTATATCAATAATTAAGAGCTACTATGGCTAGAGAGGAGTGGAGGAAGGTGAGGAAGAAGAACCTGCTGCCTATGGTACGTGGCAGCAAGCGAAGAGGCTGGAGAGAGAGGAAACGCCGGAGCTGCGGTGGAGGTGGTCGGAGAAGGAGAATCGGTGAAGAATTATTGCCAACCGAGTTAAAGAGCAAGGCCTGAAGTTCCAGGAGCTTATATAGAGCTCTAGAATGCTCTTAATTCCTAAATTGAGCGTGATTTTCTCTATTAAACAGAGTCTCTGTTGGTGCAAGGGCACCACGATCGCCAATTTTGATGATAACAAAATAATTGTAGTTTAACATTTGCATTTGAGCTTTAGATTTCAGGAAAATACAAATGGATACAAGTGTGAAGGACCTTAAAGCTTGCTTGCATGGTGGATTGGAGGAGCTTGTTGGAGGAGAAGGAGCTTCGCAAGGAGCCAGAGCTTGAAGATAGAAGAATAGGATAGATGTTCTTTAGTCTTTGTACTCTATAATTGTTGTTTTCACTCTTTACTCTTTCATTTTTTTAGATATTTGATAAAGAGCCTCAAAGTTACCTAAAAGTAGTTCTAAGAGCACTTGCACAACCCTAGGATACTTGGTTTTCTGTAGAAGACTTAGAAAACCTAAATAGTCCTCAAATGGCCTTTTCAGACATCTAACACAAATATCAGACGTCTAATAGTGATCTTTAATATGTCTGAATGCTGAATCAGGCGTCCAATCATTTGGGGCTAGTCTTAGAACCTTCTGTCCATTGATTTCAAACGACCGACCCTTAGTCCAGACGTCTTAGCAAACGTCTGATGTATTGGCCAAATATCCAATTAGTGGAACGTTGGCTTAGAAAATGATCGTTAAGGTTTTGACCTTTGATCTTCTATCAGACGTCCTTAGAGGACTCTAGACATCTGCTGTGTAGCCGTTTTACCTCGATTGACCCTTAATCGCTTTCCTAGACGAATATAGTCGTTAAACACTCTTGGGATTCAGTTCCCACAAAGTTATTAGTTTCCAGACATCCAGATCTTGTGTCAGATGACCGACCTGTCGTCTGATCACTTTGACCTAGAACCCTATTTAGGTTTGATGAAAGTCAGTAAGGGAACCCATCTAGAATTAGATGTCTGATCTAGTTTCCAGACGTCTTAAACATGACTTTCAGACGTCTGAAATTTTTTCCCAAACATCTGATGACCCTATCAAAATCATTAATGATTCTAATTGTAGCTTGATTGCCTTGGGATGATCCCCAATGGCTACCTAAGGCTTCCAAAGCTTTCTATGGCCTTTCTAAGCCATCTATAAATAGAGGGGAAGCCCTCCTTTGTTTGGACACACCAAGCAACACATTTCCACATCATATAATGTCAATGTGATCTTGAGAACAAGCCCTAGCTCTCCAAGCTTTAGTTCCACACCTGAGAGCTTCATCCAACTGTACACCCACTCTCACTCCGCAATTACGAGAGCGACGAAGTGCCGTTGCGTGGTTCACTCATCCGCGTCATCAAGTCGATGCACTTCCGCCAAAGGAAAGTTTCCTAACTCCTATAATAGCTAGGTTTTAATCTTTGTGGCTCTATAGGTTGTTGTATTTTACTGTCTTTGGTTAGGTATTCACTTTGCGAATTCCCGTCTCCTTCGTGACACAAATACCTTCTTGTGAAGAGGAGGGGTTTGAGGCACACTACCCTCATATAAAATAGTGTTGCTGTATTAAGGTTCACTCGCCCTCGTTTAAGTGACTGGGTTAGTGGATTTTGATCTACTCAGTCAATCGGAAAATTCTAACTCGAGAGGGTTAGGTGGTGGTTTTCACCCGATTTGGGTTTCCACCTAAAAATCTTTTATTCAATTGTGTGGTTGTATCTTTTATGACATTAATTTTATTTAATTCCACATTTTATATTATATCCCGTAAATCTCACCCCCTCCCGTAGGAACCTTTAGTTTCCACTTTCTAAAATGCAAGCTCGGTGGAGCTTCTTAGGCTCCAATCAGGCCAAACTTGAGGTGCAATCGTCAGAGGATCCTTCAAGGACCAATCCCTCCAAATTTGTAGGGATTTAGTTGCCAAACGTAGGTGCTTTCCCTCTTTGAAGTCGACTGCCTTTGGGTTTAGGAGTCTGTGTGGCATTCAAGAGGTAAGGGGCAATTGGTGAAGAAGATGACCAAGAGAGGGGGCTATACGCAATGAATTTCAAAAGATATGGGCTTATATGTGAAGAATAGAGTTTTAAGGGACTAGAATGCAAATTACGCCAAGATGGATTCTGATTGAGCCCAAATTTTGGTACAAACTTAATTTGGACCCAAGGAATTTGATGGTGAAGTTGGATTTCTATTTTGACTAGGTTTGACTAAAAAATTTATGCAGAAATCCAAATTATGGCAGAAATTCATCTGAGACTCTATTCAAGGTCAAATAAAGGATATCAAACCTCAAGGAATATTTTTATATGAATTTTATGCTGACTAAAACCTCTATAATTTAAGCGGGTCTGAGATTAGGGTTTCCGATGCTGCATCAGTTCTCGAAATGTGTGAAGCTTTGTTTCTGTCTATACGGACCCTCTTATTAGATATTAATACTTATTTGACCGTCAATTATCCCCTGGCAAAGCCCGTGGTTACTCTGCTTTCATGATATAATGTTAAAACTACAGGATTAACCCTGTTTTATTATTTTTTCTCTCAGAATGGATATGCAAGGAATTATGACTTTCAGGTAATTATGTAGGAACATTTGTCACTTGATTCTGATTAATTAAAGCTAGTTATGGCTCATGATGATGCTATCATCACTATCTAACTAAACTATGAAAGCATTAAATCTAACTATGAAAGCAATAAATTCCTAATCTAATAAGACGAACGGGACCTAGGAGAAGAACCATAGCTGGTGGCATGGTGATGAAGGGTAGAGATTCTAGTGGTTGAAAGCTTATAAAGAGAAGCTCTAGGTTTCCTTCAGGTGTTATGTGATCCCTAGCGGCAAGGATCGAATCTAGGGGAGAAGATGTAGCTATTGTCACTAGCTACGAAAGAAGAGCTGGAATTGGATGATTGACCAACTTAGAGGGGAAGGGACTTGGTGGGGTAGACAATTGATTAGCTCAGGGGTGATGGGAATACCATCATAAGTCCTAACTAGCCTATTTTGGTCTTAAAAAGGCAATAAAAGCTCCTACATATCTATCAGAGGGTCCTAAATGCTTGATGTTCCATTCTGAGAGATAAACATGAAAATAGGGGTAAAATTACAGTTTTAACAAAATATTTTAATTACAGAGCAATCACGGGATTTCCCAGGAGATTAATTAAAGGTCAAATGATCATAAATGCCTAATAAGTGGGTTCAGGCTGACAGAAACGGGTTTTCACGTGTTTCAAGAATTAAATGACATCTAAAACCTTTAAAGTAAACCTGCATAATTAATCGAGGTTCTAGTCAGGATAAAATTCACCTAAACCTTCTATAAATCATAGAAAAATATTTTATAAGGTTTGGCATGCTTGCTTTGGCCATTGGAACCCGATTTGACCTAAAATAGTCTCAGATGGATAGTTGCCCTAATTTAGGTTTCTATACAATTTACCTAGTCAAACTTGGTCAAAACCTAAATCCGACTTTACCATTAGCTTCCTTGGGTCCATATTAGGTTTGTACCAAAATTTGGGTCTAATCAAAGATCATCTTGACCTACTTTGCATTTCAGTCCAAGTCTAACTCTTTTTATCACATGTGCACCCTAACTTTTGAAATCTATTACAAAAACCCCCCCACTTTTGTCATCTCCTTCATCGATTGCCCCCTTCCACTTGAATCCTACACGGGTTCCTAAACCCTAACCCGATGAGCTTTAATCAAGGATCTTGCCTTGATTTGCCAATCAATTCCCTCCAAAATTGGAGGGAAGAATCTTGAGGAGTTTCCTGATCTATTGAGGCATCACGTAGATCCTAAAATGAATCCCAGAGCTCAGGTGAGCTCAGGGATTTTTGGGAACTTTTCCTAGCAAACCTCGAAGCAATCAGGGCTCTTTCCTAATCTAGAGCTCACCCTGAAGCTCTATAAAGCTTACTCATGCATAACCTCACCTCCCTAGCAAATCCTGACCTCAAAAATCCCCTCCTTCTCCAGCCACCTTTGAAATTTGCTCCGACGACACCCTCCGTCCTGCTCATCTGCACCTCCAACCATCAAATTGGAGGTGCCACCATCTTCCTCTCTTCCTTGTGCACCTCTCCGGTCAAAGGGAGGGCGTTCCCTTGCCTTGTTCGTCGTCGCCGACTCGCCATTGTCTTCTCCTTCTCCGACTCTGGTCAAGTCACGACTGGAGCTTTCTAGTCCTCTACCTTTCTCCTAATACCCTCTAACTATTCCTCTCCTTTACACCATTCCCTACCTACTCAAATTCCAATTTGACCACTCATCACCTCCACCTTTACTGTCTTCTCCACGACCAACCGAACTTCGACGAGTTTGCCTGGCCACCACCATCCACAAAACACGTCACGATCAAGCCTAAAAGCTTTTTCGCACCACCCTCGTCAAAAGCCCCAACCTATTTGGGCCAATTAGGCTCTCATTCCCTCTGTCGATCTCATCCTCCACCGCACTACGTCTCAGACCTCAGGAGAGGTTCTCTAGCCTCCAACCTCAACAAAACCACCACCAACTAATTCGCCAAGCCCCAGCGATCATCTTGAACGTGTTTAATCAGGTCGTAAGGCCGTGTTTTGAATTTCAGGTCTTGCATCGGACCTCCGTCGTCGCCTGTGCCATCTCTAAGCTTGAGAGCTCTGTTCTGCCCACATTCTTCATTGCCAACACACCCAAGCGGTGCGGAATCCCTCCAGGAACAGTTCTAGACTCCTGATCAAAGCAACCAACACCGTCCTCACCTTCAATTCCAAGCTCAATCAACTACAGCTTCGTGCAAAGAAACCCGTGGGTTTAGCCCCACATCGTGGGTTGCTGAAGCCCACGTGCAAGATAAGAGAATTTTGTGATCTTAGCCGGTTGCCTCCGAGAGCACTAGGGTAAGGTCCCGCTCGCACTCTCCAACACACGTGCCCTTGCCCATGCTCACGCCACGTGGGTCTAGGTGTAGGTCCAATCATCTGGATCAGTTCGAGTTTCTGATAGAGAGGAGAAGAAAGAGAGAGAGGGGGGGTTGCCCTCAGCTGTGCCCTTTCTACACTTAGTCATTGGGAGGCCCTTCGTGCCTTTGTTGGTGCTGTATTGTGCCTTGCCTCTCTTGAAGTTTGAAGGAAAGAGAAGGAGGTTTCGTGCCTTTGCCTCCTTAGGTGTTGTGCTTGCTAAGGCAACTATCTGAAGGCCTTGTTCATTCGTCTGATATCTGCTGGTGCCTTGGTTCTATTGGGTTATTTCATCTGGTTGACATGGAATATTGGTTGATAGTTACTGTTGGTAAATTCGATATATTTGAAGCTTAACATTAAAAGGGTTAATTGGTGATTTAAATCACCATTTTAACCCAATCTTTTTGCACATTGGTACTTGGTTTTATCTATATATCATTTTGAGTTATTATGAATGAGGTTTTGATTGTAATTGCTTACATTTCTGATTAAATTGTGATTGGTGAGATTAAATTGCAATTAATTGCTCCCTGTGTTCAACTTCGGACTTCAAATTCGAGTGTAAATTTTATTTGTTTTCGCGATATTTCGGCTTTACTACAACGAAGTGATTTTAAAACCCCGACTTAGCCCATCAACACGGGGAGGGAACTAATCAAGGATCGTAGCTCAAATGGGTAGTGTTTATTTAGGCAATGGGGAGCTCTGGTGACTGGTTAGTGTGAGTGTTGTTGGGGATCAATAATTCTCAATAGGTCGAGGTTCCGCAAGAAGGTCTAGAACAAGAGATGGTTGTATGATGTGATCTAGATACTTGTGCAAAGTTGTGTTCACCGGCTCTAGTAGGTTGGTGGTAGATCCACCATAATATCAATCAATGAAGGAACAGACGACTATGGTGCTTCAAGTTCATCGTGAAGAACAGGAGCTGAGGAGGCGTTTTATCCAGGTTTTTTGGTGAAATTACACTAGAAACCCTAGGATGAAGCGGTAGAACAATATCATAGGAACCCATAAGATGTAGGTTTTAATGCAAAATGACCCCTTGTGGCTGTACTAATGTCATTTGAGTTAAGAAAATGTAAAGGCCTTATTTGTAGACAAAGGACCTATGTGCAAAACACTAATTCTAAGGTCCTAATGAGGTCAGAATGTAATGAAGTTTTAATGGCATATATTTTGAAAATATTAGAACATATTCCAACCATTGATTTGTGAATTTGAGTTCAATTAGATGTCCAATTGACATTTAATCTAGCCATTTACGTACTTAATGTAAATCTCCTAAATGTGACCTAATATTGTATTTTGAGCACAAATTTGACGTCGTAGGTCTTTTCCATAATTCTAACATTTAACTATTTTCTTGAGTTAATTGATAGTGGTTTAACTTAATTTCTAGCTTAACTTGGGATTTTGGCTCTGATGAGCCACACCTCATCAC
The DNA here is from genome assembly GCA_037157565.1 of Thalassia testudinum. Lineage (NCBI taxonomy): Eukaryota > Viridiplantae > Streptophyta > Magnoliopsida > Alismatales > Hydrocharitaceae > Thalassia > Thalassia testudinum. Next base: position 15,622,820 of record JAZHRO010000062.1, on the reverse strand, counting down.
GAAGTGAGCAACTACAACACAAAAAGGGCCCTAAGAGGTGAAGCCCTCAAACCACCCTATGTCAAGATAATCACCAATCCTACAAGGACTGCCCTTGTATTCGACCATAGGGACGTTGATTCACGAAAATCACTTTGGATAAAATGTTTTCGTTATAGCACAAAAATCATGATAGTTTTAAATTTATAAAATGCCAAACTCATAAAAATAACAATTGGACTTGGGAGCCTAGGTTGTTTGCAAGGAGGCAACTTTTAGTTAAACATCTTTCAAAATGCTCTTTTATTGTAATTGTGGTCTTTTATATTTTCATTTTTTTTTCTTTTGAATAGGGAGCAAGAGCAATATGTGACGAGAGAGATTATCATCTAACTCTGGCTATGAAAATGTAAATCCAACTATGAGTAGCAAAATAAAGCTAACACTAATAGACAAAGCTATCAACAAATAAGCAGCACGAATAGAGATAGAAGATCCAACCTAAAACTTTTCATTAATAAAACAATAGTTTATTACAACTGATAACAAAAAGGAAACTACAGATAGATAGAACAAAACATAAAAGATGAACAATAATAAAGCAGAAAGTACTTGTAAGGTTGGAGCGGGTGTAGAAGCCACTAAGTGGTGGTGGTAGAAGCTCCACCCAATCTTCTTGCCCTTCAGATGGTAGAAAGGATTAGGGGAGGGAACTTATTGGAACAACTAAGGTAGACCTAGGCTAAAGAGGCATGGAGGTAGAGGAAGTCTTAGGGTTATGGTTATGGTGGTAGGGAAGTGGCTATGGAGATGTGGTATGGCTATGGAGATGTGGTACGTAAGGGTAGTCGGCCATAATGGAGCTAGAGTTTCTACTTAGGAAGGCATATGAAGGTGGTGGAAGATAGTGGTGTAGAAGAATGGAGAAGAAGAGATATGGAGAGGGAGAAGAGATGGAAGAAGATGGAATTAAGGTGGAGCCTAGGTAGTGTATTTATAGGAATGGAAAGCTAGTTAGATGTAGACAAGTGTTACTCTAGGATTGGATGTTAGGTGGACTCTTGGATTGGTGTTAATTTGGATGGTTAAGATGTGGTTTGGTTTAAATCAAAAGCTAGGATTAGGTTGGTGATATAAGGTTTAAATGGGGCCTTAGGATGGGATGTGAAGGATGTGGATGGAGCTTATTATGGCCAGCCAAGGAGGGTAGTTTAGGTTGGGCATTAAGGTGAATTGGATGGTGGATGGGTGGTGTAGATAGAGTCCTATTTTTGGCCAGAGGGTATTTAGGAGGGAAGTTGGGACTAGCTATGGGGGGTTTTTTTAGTGGATTTTAGGTCAAGCATCAAGGCCCTTAGGATGGGGTTTCAAGGGTAAGGATGGCCCCTTAGTTGGCTAGCCAAGAAGGTTCTAGAAGAAGAGCTCATAGCCAACCATGGTAGGTTGGATTAGGCTAAATTTAGAATGTTAATGCGGACCCTTGGATGAAGTATAGATGGTAGACGAAGTAGGTAGAATGGCTAAAATTAAGTGGTTGTTTAACGGGCTTTTGATGAAGGATGAAGGGTGATGTGGAGTTGTCTAAATGGGGTTTAGGATAAGGTTATATGTAGGGTAGGTTGTCTTAGGGTTTAGGGTGTAGAGAGGATGAGGAATTGCCATGTGTCCCTTTGTCTTTTCTTCCTTCCTTGTCTTGTCTTTTTCTTTGACCTCATTTATTCCTACTATTAAAAACATATCAATTAGTGTTATAAAAGTAATTATTAATATGAATGTGTGCATGACCTAGATGCGTGAAATACAATAATATAAACACATGAATATGCTAAGACTAAGCTAAATTAGGCATGTTATATCTATTGATTGGACATTTGTCACACCCCTATGCCCATCTTTTGCTAATCCCTTAACAAAACAAAAGATAAAAATCATGCGAAAGCCTGAAAAATGAGTTTGAGCTAAGATTGATTAGAAATTCTGACGCTGATTTTTCACCAAATCAAAAGTACTTGTATTCAAAACCTTAACTACAAGGACTCAATAGTTTTAAAGTATCAACTTACGTAAAGACTGCCTAAATTCAATTAAATATTTTACTAGCTTTAGACTTGAGTCTTAAGAGCAACTTTTTATGACTCTTCAACCCAGCCAAGGTTTGAATTGAATTTAAATATTAAGGATCTAGTGTGTGGATAAAGGGGACTCATCAATTGGGCAACCAGATTGAACTCTAAGTTCTCACTAAAGCAATTAGATTATCTCTTCACTCTATTAGACCTCATTTTCAAATCTGCCTTACTATGGACCGGTAGCTTTCTCTCTACCCTTTTCTGTCCCAAGGTCAATGTAAGGGCAAACTAAGTGTATATCTCCCTAACTGAGCCATTTGACCTCTTATTGTTACAACCCACTCTTTTTATTTTTTTTTTGGATTATTTAGACACATTTTTATTTTTTTCTTTTCATATATCTATATATATTCTTTTTCTTCCTCCTACTATATTTTTCTCTTTTTTTCCTTTTTCACTCAATTTTCTAAGCAAGTGGATCTTCTAAATCTCATTTAAGAACATTTCCTGGAGGAAGGCTCAAAAAGTTAAAGATGCAAAGCTGGGATCTAAACATCCTACAGCTAAGGAGCAAACCAAGTGTAGCATGCCAGTCATACCCGTAAGGGTCGTAAGACCCTTAACTTAAGCCCTATTAACCACTTAGTTTTCAACAAATGGTCACTTGAAAGACTAGTCAGTGGATATGTGCAAGGGTAGATTGCTTAATTTTCTCAATCTTTTCAAAACAAAGAGTGGGAAGATAAGTCACATACTTATCACTCTCTCGACTTAATACTTTGGCTTTCTCAAATCTTGTTCAAGGACTTAGGAAACAAATCCCTATTTAAATAAATACTCGAGATAATTACATCGAAAAGCAACTTGAAGAGTTTAGGCAAAAAGATTTTCATTATACGTTTCTTAAGATCGATGAATTATCAATATCAAAAATTTTCGATCTTTCTTAGCTTAAAACCCTAAAAAAATATTGAAATAAAACTTTTTACTTCAAATAGGAATCCGAAAACTGAATAAAGTAACTCAACATAATTATCTACCCCCCTCCCCAATGCTTATTTCATACAATGTCCTCAATGCATGCAATAAACATAAGAAAAAAAAGTAAATATCACCTAGCAATGTTTAAGTCTTGTGAAATGAAGCTCAATCAAATCCAAATCAGAATCAATTAGCTTAAAGTATAAACAAGCCAATCTAATATGTACATCCTAATATGTTGGGTTGCTTCCCAATAACCTCTAAGTTTACCAACTTTAGTCGAGCATCATGCAGCTCAACACTCTTGGAGGAGTAATTTCTCAGCAACAATGCCTGGTTTTAGATTTTGTATATAAGGTTTCAGCCTTTAACCATTCACGGTGAATTTTTGGCCTGTTTTAGGGTCAAAATTTTCTATGGCCCTATGAGAGTATGTGTGTGAGACTACATATGGGCCAATCAATTTTGATTTGAGTTTTCATGGGAAAAGTTTCAATTTAGCATTGAAAAGCTAGACTTTCTAATTAGGCTCAAAGATTTTACAAGAAATCATTCAGTCATGCAAAGCTTTGGTCATTTCTTTATAAATTCTAGCATTTTCATAGGCTTTGTTGCAAATTTCTTGCAGCTCAGTTAGTTGGAGCCTACGTCTTTCACTTGCCTTGCCAAGATGTAGGTTACATTCTTTAATAGTCCAATACGTCTTGTGCTCAACTTCGATAGTGAAATGACAAGCTTTTGCAAAAACCAGTCCATATGGAGACATTCCAATGGGAGTTTTGAATGTCGTACGGTACACCCAAAGGGCATCATCAAGCTTGATGGCCCATTCTTTCCTATTAGGATATACTGACTTTTGTAAAATATTCTTAATCTTCCAATTGGACACCTCTGTCTGTCCATTTGTTTGGGGATGATTAAGTGTGAAAATTTTATGTTTGACCCCATGCATATTTAGCTAAAAGTGTGCAAAAGTGAGCATTTGTGAAATGGGATCCTCCATTAGAAATGATTGCTTGAGGCATCCCAAACCGGTCAAAGATGTTCTTCTTCACAAAGTCAATCACAACCTTGAGATCATTGGTTTGGTCAAGATAGCCTCTACCTATTTGGACACATAGTCAACAACAACTAATATATATTGGTTTCCATGGGAAGGAGTGAATGGTCTCATGAATTCAATACCCCATACATGACATTTCAATAATTAAAATGGGGTTTAGATGCATCATGTTCTTCCATGTCATGTTTCCAATAGTTTGATATCATGTACATGACAGGGTGAAGTTATGGGAATCTTTAAAAGGCGACAGCTAATAAAAATTGGATTGCAACACCTTTGCCACTCTTTTTCCTGAAAAATTGTCCTCCACATGCCAAAGAATGGCAGAATGTAAGGATGTTGTAGAATTCATTTTTTGATACGCATCTGCTATGACCAGCTAGTCTGCACAAATCCTGAATAATTCAAGATCTTTCAAAAAAATAGTGTCTGGCCTCAAAATAAAATTTATCCTTCTTTTCTTTGGGCCAGTCTACTGGGACTAGTCTAGTAGCCAAGTAATTAACTAGGTCCACATAACATGGGGTCTTGATTCCTTGGATATTCAAGAGAGTCACATCTAGAGAGGAATCGAAAATTAGAATATCTAAATGAGGATTTTCTACTAGGATCCGTGATAGATGATCTACCACCACATTTTATGCCCCAGCTTTGTCCCTAATTTCAAGATCAAATTCTTGAAGTAAGAGAATCCAATGAATCAATTGAGGTTTTGCATCCTTCTTAGCCAAAAGGTGCTGCACAGACGTATGATCAATATAGATAATAATATGTGATCCTAATAAGCAGGCTATGAATTTCTCTAAAGCAAATACTACTGCCGGCAATTCCTTTTCAATCATAGTGTAATTCTTCTAAGTATCATCTAAGGTTTTGCTTGCGTAGTAGATAACAATAGATTTCTTCTCAGTTCTTTGACTCAGAACAACACCAATGGCGAAGCTAGAGGCATCACACTTTAGCTCAAAAGGTTCGGACCAATTAGGTGGTTGAAGAACGGGTTTCTGGGTGACATACCTTTTAAGTGAATCAAAGGCCTAAAGACAGTATTGATCAAAATCAAAGGGTTGATCTTTGGTAAGTAAATTACTCAATGGCCTTATGATTGGAGAAATCGTTAATGAACCTTTGATAAAAACAGACATGACCTAGAAATTGATTGTAAATGTTTCACTGATGTGGGTGGTGGGGTTTGGAAATCAGATCCACCTCAGCTTTATCAACTTCCATCCCTTTGTTAGAGACCACATGTCCAAGAACTATTCCTTCTGACACCATGAAGTGGCTCTCTTTCCAACTAAGGACAAGATTTACTTCAATGCATTATTTTAGAACTTTGTCTAGACCTTTCGGGCAATTTTTAAAAGACTCCCCAAAAATTGAAAAGTCATCCATAAAAACCTCAAAAAAATCTCTCACCATTTTCGTAAAGATTGCTACCATGTACCTCTAAAAGGTCACAGGTGCATTGCAGAGATCGAAAGGCATCCTATAGAACATGAAGGTCCTGTAGGGATAAGTAAAGGTGATTTTCTCTTGATCTTCAAGGTGGATGGCTACTTGGTTGTATCCTAAATAACCATCTCCAGAAAATAGAAATATTTTTTGCCCAACCAATCTCTCAAAATTTTGATCTATGAAGGGTAAAGGGAAATGATCTTTCATGGTATCCTTATCAGCTTCCTATAATCAATACACTCTCCAAGAGGAAGCTATTTGTGTTGGTATTAATTCCACTTTATCATGACTTACTGCAATTAGCTCGGATTTCTTTGGAACAATTTGTACAGGATTCACCCACAGGCTATCAGAAATTGGGTAAATTATACCAACATCCATTGACTTGATAATTTCTTTCTTTATAACCACTCACATATTCGAATTAATCATCTCTATAATTCTTACAAGGGTTTAGCTCCTTTCAAATGTATTCTGTGTACAATAAGAAGGATTGATTCCCTTACTATCGGCTAGACTCCACCCAATTGCCTTTTTGTTTCTTTGTAAAACCTTGATCAATTAATTCTCTTGAGTTTAAGTCAAACTAGAATTGACAATTACTATAAAATTTGATTGGGTCCCAAGAAGCAATATTTTAGAGTATTTGGCAAGGGTTTAAGTTCCAACTAGGGAGGGTTAGAATCAGAAGAAGGTAGAATCATGTTTGGACCAAAAGAAGGTTCAGGGAGTCCATCAACTTTAAAGGTCTAAGGAGGTTAGGAGTTAGTACGGTGTGGAATAAATCAAAATCTCGTCGGGTTGATTTTGGGATTCGGTTGTGTGATAGATTAAGGAAGCATCTAAAGGATTAGAAATCAAATTAACAACCATGCTTTCCTCGATAATTTCATCCAATTCATCTAAATCATCAATCATCCCACAATTTGCAAGTTGCTTGGTGGATTGAAAAATATTTAGTCTCATCTTTCTATCACCAAAAGCAATTTCCATGCTACCATTTTCACAATCGATATGAGCCTTTGTAATAGTAAGGGAAGGTTTTCGCAAGATTATTGGCCATTTCTTAATTCCTCAAAAACTTCCTTGTTAAGGACCAGAAAATCAACTAGGAAGTACAAATCTTAGGCCTTGACAATTACATACTTTATGACTCCCCAATGATAAGATATGGATCAATCTGCAAGCTTAATAATTGTGGTAGTAGGTTGCATACCCCTGAATATGACTTTTTCAAAAAGCACAGTGGGAATCAAATTTAAAATAGTCTTATCAAGCAAGTAGTAGCTGATTCCACTAGGAAATACCTAAAATAGTCTTATCAGGCAAGTACTAGTTGATTCAACTAGGATATACCTAAAATAGTCTTATCAAGCAAGTACTAGTTGATCCGACTAGGAAATACCTACTCGACTAGCTTTACCAGCCCAGCAAGATGAGCCCACCTAGCAAATCTTGCCAACGCCTTCCTCACACAGCTAGTTTAGATGGTCTGGGAAAACAAGTTCATCTAGCAAAACTTGCCAAGTCACCAAAATGCTTACCCGACAAGCCTAGACCGACAGACAAGAGGTGCCAGTAAGCCTAGCACACCTAACTGAAAAGTCAGACATTTTCCCTTTTCGTGCCGATACCGTGGCGATTACCTTCATACCATCAAACCTTATTTTTCAAAGGTCGTGGATACATGGAGGTCATCTTAAATTTCCCACTCGCAAAACCACGATCCCCATTTCCTGAGTTTCCAGGAGTGTGCTATAAGGATTGTTTGAATGCTTAACCCATAAATATCAAAGTTGTATGAAAAAATGGGCATGCACGCATAGAGGAGAAGAGAGCAATAATTGTCTTTTGTGTAATATTGGATACTTAATGAAATTTAAGTCTCGTTACTCTCCCACAACGTACACCATTCCTAGTGGAATTGGGTAACCAATTCCCTTGTTTCCTCTGTGTGACTAATAATTAACTGAACGGACGTATTCCTATTCCCGAACTTGAATAAGGCCCATCCTAATAGGCTTTGATCAACTACTAACTTTGAATTATCATTCTTTTACCTTCAAAAAATGTTAAAGGGTACCCATAATCAAATGTACCAAAATGTAGTTGTGAAATGCTTGAAAGACCATGGTTACATTCTCCATTTTGGAACTTCTTCCAGATTCTAAGCAGAAGGTTGTGAAGGTTTGTTAGATACATATTTATGGTTTTTAGTTTTGATCCTTTTATTTTTTGGTTTTAAACTTTGGGTGTTACTTTAATGTGAATTCTAACTTTGTATGCTTATGCCATATCATTCTTGCAAAAGTCTTTGCCTTGAATTTGAATGTGGGTAAATTTCCTTATGTGAACTTAAAAATGTAGTGAAACAAGTTCAAACTCTTTGTTACCGTCCTCGAGTATCCCAAAAAAAACCTCTTTGTTACTATTACGAATATAAGCATGGCCTAATTAGTAGGTTGGCTACAAGAGTCATTGATTGCCTTCATTTTCTAAGTTTTGTAATGTTAGAAATGAAATGAGTCAAATTATATTACGTACTCCCTTGGCCCCTTTATTTAAAGAGAGGTCAAGAGATAAAGGGGTACACACCTATCTACAGAACAATAATCCTGCATACAGTGTGGTATAGGAAAAACAAAAAATAAAGACTACAGAAACAAAACATAAAGGTAATAATAGTAAATCAGAATACATGTTCTAACAATCCCCCTCCACCTAGAGCATAGATGTAAGACATTCTTAGTTTGCCAAAAAGATACTCCAAAAGCTTTCTTGGTAGGGCCTTCATAAAAATATTTGCTATCTACTCTTCACTGGATATATAGGGAGTAGCAATCTTCCCTTGGAGAACGACATTCTAATAAAGTCACAATCAACTTCAATATGCTTGGTTATTTCATGAAAAGTAGAATTATTTGCAAAAATGTCGCAGCCTTGTTATCAAAAAACATAGACCTTGCCCCCTAAATATCAATACCAAAATCATGGAGAAGAGATTTCACTCACAAAAGCTCACAAGATGTGTGTGCCACAGTCCTATACTTAGCTTTTGCACTTAACCTGGATACCACATTTTGTTTACTTTTCCATGTGAACAGATTTCCTCCAACAAAAGTGCACTAACCTGTAGTGGATTATCGACCCTCATGTGCTCTAGCATAATCAACATCTGAGCATCCATGAACATCAACATGACCTTATGCCCTATAAAGCAACCCCTTTCTAGGTGCCTTCTTCAAATATCACATCACTGACATGCACCTACCTAATGTATCTCACCAGGAGCCTGCATAAGCTAACTTAATCATCCAACAACAAAGGAAATATTAGGTCTAGTGACAGTAAGATACAACAATTTTCCTACCTTAACCCTATATCTTGTAACATCATCTAGAAAAGGACTATGCTCATCACTTAGAATCAAGAGGAACATTTGCAGGCTTACAACCAAGCATACCAATCTCATGTAGCATATCCAATACATATTTTCTCTCGAAAAGTACCAAGCCATGTTTCACATGATGAATCTCAATTCCCAAGAAATAACTCACCTGACCCAAGTCCTTGGTAACTCCATCACTGCCTATCAACAATATGTCATTCACATGAACAACCAAAATAATGGACCCAAACTCAGTGTGCCTTGTAAAAACTGAATGATCAACATTGGATCTAAGGAAGCCAAAGCTCTGAACCACCTGTTGAACATGTCAAACCGTTCTCAGGGACTCTTTTAGCCCATAAATGGCTTTATGTAATCTACACACCTTGTGACACTCCCCCTATCACACAAAATCCAGAGGCTACTGCATATAGACCTACCCATCCAAGTCCCCATAAAGGAAGGCATTTGTAATGTCAAGCTAAAATACCTTCCAGAGCGAATTAACAACAAGAGATAACAAAACCTACGTAGAGTTTAAACGAGCAACAGGAAAAAAATGTCTCAAAATAATCAATACAATGAGTCTAAGTATACCCTTTATTAACAAGTCAAGCTTTGTACCTTTTAAAGAAGCCATCAGGTAAGTACTTCATAATAAACACCCAACTACCCCCCACAATAGTAGCACTAGGGGATAGGCCAACAAGCTCCAAGTACCGCTAGAAATAATGGCCTCCATTTCCTCCTGCATGGCCTGTGTCCAAGCCAAATCCTACAAAGCCTTTGTATGACTCTGAGGTATATGTTGATTATCAATAACATAAGACAGGGACTGTCCAGCTGTAAGCAAACTATCAAAACTCATATGCTAGGAGATAGAATAGCGAGCACATGACCTTGGAGCCTTCCTTTGAGCAATAAGAAGATCTAAGTCCTGATTAGTAGTAGGAATTACCTAACCTCCATCAGAGTCCACAGAATTGGATTTGGGCTGAGCAAGAATGGTGTTAAAGGGTTCAGGAGCAGGTTTTGGGCAATAGTTGAAGTGATGTGGATGAGGAGTGGGGGAGCCTGGTCATCCCAACAACTCACCAGAAGTAGCACCAAGTAGGCTAATAGAGGTGGTAGGAGGCTTAGAGGGCACAACCAATGGGATATTTGCAGTGCATGTAGAAGAAGCCTTCCCTTTGGAAGAATAGAAAGGAATCTCCTCAAAAAAATGCAACATCAACACTAACAAAAAACTTACAATGCGTAAGATCATAACAATGAAATCCCTTGTAAGCAAGAGAATACTCAAGAAAGATACACTTAATAGATTCAAGAGCCAATTTGTCCACTCCAAAAAGATAAACAAACACAACACAAAAACCACCAATGGAAACACAAATGGCTCCTAACCACGGAATAATAAAGAGAAAGGAAACTTGCCACCTAAAATTGAGGGACCAATCCGGTTAATAAGAAAAAAGGCAATAAAAACAACATTGGCCTAGAAATATGTGGGAACATGCATATGAAACATAAGTGTCCTGGCAATATCAAGTAGGTGTCGTAATTTTCATTTAGCCACCCCATTTTGCTGAGAGGTGTGAGAACATGAAGTTTGATGAACAACACCAAGAAAAGCAAAAAACTTAGTTAACTTGGTATTAACAAATTCTAATCCATTGTCACTGCGAAAAATGAGAATAATGGTAGAAAACTGTGTTTTTATTTCATTGAAGAAATTTTCAGCAAGTATAGGTACTTTCAACTTTTCTTTCATAAGAAACACCCACAACATCCGATTGAAGTCATCAAGTACAAGAAAGTATCAAAAACCCTGTACACCGGTAACCCTACACAGGCCCCAACATCAGCATGAACAAGCGAAAAAATAGAATCGATCCTTTATTAATAGCAGGAAAAGAGGACTAAAGATGCTTGCCAAGTTGATAAGCATCACACTAAAATTGATCAGGCACATGAAGACTAGGAAACTAATGGCAAAGAACCCAACACTCAGGTGACGTAGACAAAGGTGCCACTAGTAGGCAATGGTGTCACCAAAAACAACGGTAGCAACGAGTGATGATGGTAGGGTAAGGTAATAGAGACCATTCTGCTCAAGCCCTCCATCAATTTGCTTCCTCATCCGAAGGTCCTACAAAAAGAAATATTGATCATGCAAAACTGTGCGACAATGTAAATATTGGGTAATATGACTAATAGAAAGTAAATTCATGGCAAAGTGAGGAGCACGTGTCACATTAGATAGGGGCAATGTATCAGTCAAAGTAATATCACCAAGACCAGTAACAAACGAAAGTCCTCCATCATCAACCTTGACCTGAAAGGGCCTATCCAACTCTCTAAGGGAAGTAAACTATGAAACATCAGCAACCCACCTGGTATGTTTGATCCTAGTAGATAATGCGGTAGCCTCCTGAGAAGAAACAACAGATGTCAATGCGATGGGCTAAGAGGTAACTAGCTTGTCATACTCTTCCCAAGAAATAATAACCTCCTTAGGCACATGCCCAATATCCTCCTCATTAATTGCCTGATTAGCACAAGGTTCCTGCCCCTGAGGGTACTTGTGCTTGGCCTAGCACCAATCAATAGTGCGGCCAATCTTATGACAATAGTCACAAATAAAGGTACTCTAACCATGACCACATCCTCCACAACCACGTGATTCCCTTCCTGAAGAACCACAACCTCGACTAACAGAAGCCATGGCCATGGAATCACTAGAAGAATAAATAGAGCTCTCTGCAATGTCAAGTCTAATCAACATGGCATAAATCTACTTTGGACTGGGTATCTCTGCAGATCTCAAAAGCTTATCCTCAACAGCCTTAAACTCTTGCCCCAAGGCAACAAGAAACTAAACAAAATGCATAGCCTCCCTCTACCTGGCAATGACAAAAACATCAAAAATGATCAACTGAAATGAATCCTGCTCATCCCAAAGATTCTTCAGAGAACCATAGCATTTAGGAAGACTAATGCTTCCCTTTCTGAATGTCTGAATATCCTCAAGAACTTTGTAAAGTCAGGCAATATTTGTCTTCTGAGAATAAATCTCATGAAGAATGTCCCACATCTTCTTAGCTGACAAATAAGCCATAACCTGCTTGGCAATAGATTTTTCATGTTATTCAGCATACACGTTGCCACCAATCATTATGCATCTCCCACTCAATTGTCTTGGGAGATGGCTCGTCTTCTAACAACATATACGTTCGATTGTGCAAACCAACAAACTAAAGAAAAGAAGTAGACCACAACATGAAATTTGTCCACTAACCCTTCCACCTCTAATCCCATTTCTAACCCCACTACTAACCCTAATTCTGACCCTTCCACCCATAACCCCCCCACATTTGACTTCCAGCACCTAGAGCTCCCTAATATCGATTTGCCTCAATCACAACATCAAGCCCCCCGCCTGATCTCTTGACAATAATGGCTGAGCAGATTGCTAAATTAAATGCCAATCAACAAATGTTGACTAGGAGCATCCAAAACCTAGCCAATCAAAGGCCAAACCCACCACCCCGTCAGCAGCCTGTTATACCTCTAAAAGATTTTTATGATCTATCTTATTATGAGGAACGACCAGGGGTGGTCATACCAGAGGAGGACTTCGAGATCAAGCCAGTAGTCCTGAACCTGATTAAGCACTTGAAGAGCTGACTCTTCTTGCACAAACAACCCATTCCCAAAATGTGCAAGATGACCTATGGCTGATGCGGCTATTTCCATTATCTCTTAAAGATAAGGCCTCTTATTAGTTCAGGACCATTGGCCAATCCATCACAACTTGGCCTCAGCTCAAGAGTGCCTTCCTCAAGAAATTCTTTCCCATATGTCGTACTAATTATCTACGAAGACCTATTACGACCTTTCAACAAAAATCTGGTGAGACTTTCCATGATTCTTGGGAAAGATTTCAAGATCTCTTAAGAAGTTGCCCGCACCATGAGATTCCTGTATGGTAACTCATGCAGATCTTCTACCATGGATTAGAAGATCCAATCTGACATTTCATCGACACCTCGTGTAGCGGCAACTTCTTAAATAACAACGCTGAGAGTGCCTATGACCTTTTTGAAGAAATGAGTGAAAACTCATTTAATCAAGCTTCCATGAACACATTTTGCAGAACTCCAAACCCACAGTTCAGTGTTCATGAAGTAGGCACCCAAGCTATCCCTGTCACCCAAGATGATCTTCACATGATCGCCCAAAAACTCAACCAAATGCACATTAACCAAAAGAAGATTGAGGAAAGACTTACCACATCAACCCAAGCTCCACACTGTCCACATCTAACCCAACCTAACTTTCCATGAAGAGAAAATTTGCATAATCTCAACACTACTCCTGCTGATTATTACCAGTATTCTGAGGTTGCCCATGATTCACTGGGGAATTACAACTATCCAGATCTTAACCCCACTCAAAATATTTCTACCATCTAGGAGCCATTTAAAAATTCTTCCAGTTGGAAGAACTACCCAAACTACTCCTAGAATAATCAGGTTCCTCCCCAACCAAATCAATTTAATAGGTATGGATCTAATCCGACCTTTCATCTTGGGCCATCCCAACAAGATATCAATGCCCAGATGATGAGAACTCTACAGGACATGCAGATAAAAACGACGGAAGTAACCCGCACCATCACAAATCTGAGTAATCAGATTGGGGTTACTCTCACTCAAAGACCTGCAGGACATCTTCCCTTCCAACCCACGCCCAACCCTAATCACCAAAGGAACCAATATCCAGGTAGAAATCCACACTACCCGAATCAACCTCCTACTAATCCACCACCTCAGCAGCCTCCCAGGTTTCCACAACCACAGGTCCCCACCTCCTCCAAATAATAATTCAACTGCACATGCAGTTACATTGAGGAGTGGGAAAACTACCACTGATCCTGGGCCTTAACAAAAACCTGGTGAAATCCCCATCCCTGTGCAAATTAACTCTCTACCTCCCCATTAGGAAGAAAAAGCAACACAAAAATCTCAAGACACGACTCTCATCCCTTTTCCACAAGCTCTCCACCCTACCACCAATAGAAAAAGGAAATCTAAGCCCACCACAGAAGAACTCATGGATCTATTCGGGTAAGTTCAAATCAATATTCCTCTCCTAGATGTCATCAAATATATACCTGCCTATGCCAAATCTTTGGAAGAGATCTGTACTCCTAAAAGGTAGGCCAAAAATCTAGAACAGGTCCATCTTTTGGAGACAGTAAGCTCTGTCATACAGAGCAAGCTACCTCCTAAGATGAAAGATCTGGGGGCGCCTTTAATTTCAATAATTATTGATGATACTACCTTTGATCAAGCCCTCCTTGATCTTAGTGCCTCAATTAATATCATTCCCACGATTTTATTTGAAGAATTTCATATCGATGAATTAAAACCCGTCGAGGTTACCCTGCAATTAGCCGACCGATCTACAATTAAACCTCGTGGGATTGTCGAGGATGTTTTGGTCAAGGTCCAGAATTGTGTCTTCCCTGTAGACTTTCTGGTCCTTGACATTGAGGTACCTGAATCATTACTCAACGCCCCAATAATTCTTGGATGACCCTTTTTGGCCACTGCACAAGCAAATATCAATTGCCACACAGGCAAAATGGATATTACTGGCGCAGGCCAAACTATCACACTTGATATTTTTCAATCCTCCAAAAGATTCCATGATGATACCTTTTTTGAGGACTCAGATACGAAAATTTCCAATATGGTGGAGGAGACAATGTTGATAGATACCCTTACCGACCACAATCTTTTTGAGGAATCTAATTCAGAATCAGTGGTCGGCGAAATCTATGATTTGGAAACTTGTCTTGACTAAAAAACCCTTCCTGATGAACCCCCTGATCACGCTGACCCACCCACTCTTCCATCACCCCACCTTTCCACACTAACTTCACCAAATCCTCCCCATCTCTTCCCTGATTCCCTTCCCATGGACCTACCACCAGACCTGCCAAAGCTTGGCCTCCAACCCAATTTAAAACCCTGGCCAGACTCGGGCTACACTTATTATTTTCCATCCAACTTTGATCCCAATATTTCTTTTAATCATTTTTCTAGGGATCTAGAAGAAGACACATTTTATGCGGGCATCCAAGTGTCCAACTATTTACATGATTTTCTATCTTCCGTGCATACCTTCACGCTCGGCTGAATGGCGTAAAAGAAAGCACTAGATGGGAGGTAACCAATCATTTTTCCTGCTTTCCTTTTTCCTTTATTTTGTTAGGTTTTGACTATCCTAAACCCGACCACCCTTCACTAAGGTAATCCCTTTTCCCTCCTAATGCATGAGGACATTGCATATCTTAAGCATGGGGGGTGTTTTTAAAATTTTGACGATCGATTTAGGATTTTCAAAACCTAAAAACATGCATTTTTCTGTAGTCATTTTATTTTCCTGCTTGCATACCCAAAAAAAAAAATGTTGAAAACTTTTTGAGGAAAAATTTCAAATCGGGACTGAGATTGAAAACTCACTTTTGGTACAATGGGATTTAATCTTTAACAAATTATGAATGAGGATACGGATCTGATCATTAGAATCTCAGGGTTTATTTTTTAGACTAGATCAGATATCCTTCTCCAAAATTTCACCTGAACTCATGATAGTTCAAGTGACTTGATCCTCTTTTGTAATATGGAAAGTATCTGGCTAAGTTTTTGATTTAAAAACTTGCATTTCTTATGGAACTTCCTGTGTCAAATTTCACACTCAACCCAACAAATAAAAACTACTAAAAATCAGAAAAATCCCTTGTTTGGCCTTAGTAAAAGTCTGAAGCAGATCATTGGTTTGAGTTCCCATTGCCAAGAAGGAGGAAAATGCCTCCTTTGAGGATGCGATGTCAACATGTTACCGCCTCGGCACTACTCCATATCTATATTTCATATCTTTAGATGGAACATTAAAGAGCATTTTAGCAGCTCAAGTGTCTTGGATAGTGCTCTACCTATAGTGTCAGAGCAAGAGCTTGAGTTTGCTTGGAGCGCCCCTTTACACCGCATTGTGTTTTGGGGTTGTGAGCTCCTGGGTGGTGTCATGAACAGAGCTATCCCAAAGTACTGGCTCCAGAGCCCCCTCGAGGATTGGTAACAGGAATGATGATCTCAACACATCTGTTGTAAGACTAAGCTAGAAATAAGAATGGGGGACAAAAAAAAAGTTTTAAATAAAAAATACGCCCTTATAAATGTTGGCTTTTCACAAGCACAGACAAGGTTTTAAAAGTGATTGTAAGTTGCGAATCAGATTCAAGAGCTAGAAAAATCCTAAAAATAAAAATTTCAAGTCATCTGAATTAACAAGGAGTTAATCTGTGAATTTTTTTGAAGGATATATCGATCCCATTTTTGTCTAATTTTTGGATCCAAAAATAAACCCCAACATTTATCTTTAACAAATCTCGTGCCTCCTGTGTTTAGATCAACCAAGGTCCCTTAATCTTTTTCTCCTCAAAGTCGAAAAAATTAGATTTCCTAAAAATTTTGTTTTATAAAAGTTAAAGTTTTGCTAAGAGACTAGCAAAAGATAAACATGGGGGTGTGATAAACACTAGTTTATCATCATTCTTATGCATTAAAACAAACCTAGCTCTTAGGATTTTACTCCGCAAATGGGTTTTTGGGTTGCATTTAAGCATTAATTAGGTTAGGCATGCATTGCACTTTTTATTGTCTTTTTAATGTGTTTTTATGAGTGTTAGGGATATACAGATTGCCAGATCCCTAGAACCATAGCACTCAAGAAGGCAACTGGTGAAGGAGAAGCTCTCACCAGCTGGAACTCAGCTTGATCTAGCTCACCATAGGTGGAATTCAGCTCACCTGAACTAGGGTTAGCTCATCCTAGCTCCATTCAGCTCATCTCAACTGAATGGAAGCTCAAGAGAGCTCATCTTAGCTCACCCTAGCTCAGGTCAGCTCTGATCCAGCTCAATTTAGCTAAGTCTATCTCATCTCAGCTCCCAT
This sequence comes from Thalassia testudinum, assembly GCA_037157565.1. Lineage (NCBI taxonomy): Eukaryota > Viridiplantae > Streptophyta > Magnoliopsida > Alismatales > Hydrocharitaceae > Thalassia > Thalassia testudinum. The sequence goes on along the minus strand of JAZHRO010000062.1, from coordinate 15,605,858 downwards.
TAGTCCATAGGGAGCTCTAGCTAACTCAGCTAAGTTGACTGGAGTTCACCCCAGCTCAGGTCTAGCTACATCAAGCTCCACTCAACTCCATCCAGCTGAAGATGAATTCATTCCTGCTCAGGAAGCTCAAGTCCAACTCCCCGGGACTCAGCTTAGCTCAACTTAGTTGAGCTAAGCTACCTTAGTTGCCTCAACCAGCTCAATCCTCCTCGGGAGCACCAGACCTAGCTCACCTCAACTTAATTCAGCAGAAGCCAACTCATTTTAGCTTGGCTTAGCATCTATCAAAGAACTAGCAAGCTAAGCTAGCTAGAGTAGCTCCATGCTGACTTCTTCAGTAGCTACCAGCTCCATTTCAAGCTCCAGACTTCTCCTCCTCAGCTCCTCTCTTCAAACCCTAGCTCCAATACCTCCTCCTCTACTCCACTACTAGCTAAGCTAGCTTAGCTAGGCTCCATCTCCCTTGGCAATCCAGCACCTAAAAACCCCCTTAGCTAGCTCTACCAACTAAGCCCTACCTAAGCTCACCTAAGCTAGCTCCACTCTACTCCTTTTGGCGCCACCACCTAGCCTACCCACTACCACCAAAAGACACCACTAAATGGCGCCAAAACCACCTATAACTACCCTTGTTTTGGCGCCAAAAATTCCATCCAAAAATCCCCCCATCCTAACCCTACCCCTACCCATATAACCAATTCTAGCCACCCACCTACCCCTCCTTCTAGAACCCTACTTGGCGCCACCTAAGCCCCCTTTCGAGAACCCACTTTGGCGCCAACTTCAAGGGGTGCCACCACCCATAACCACCACCTTGGTAACCCTTGGGTTGGCGCCAATCACCCTTAGCCCTAGGATCCCCAACTACGCCCCATATCCTATCCTAGCCATCCATTCCAAGAACCACCTATGCCCCCTTCCTACTCTATATAAACCCATCACCTAGCACCATTTTTCTTCATCCTCCATTAGTGTTTTATTCCACCTTAGACCAACCTACATCTACGACCAAGAAGGAGTAGAGAAGGAGATTAAGGGGACACATCACCCGCCCCCTTGGTGCCTTCTTCTCCCTACTCTCTTCTTTCTTGTGCCACGCCAAGGAGGAGGAATCTTCTACTTCAAGGAGGAGGTCCAGGCAAAGGAGAAGGACTTAGGGTGGACGTCCACCCTTGGAGAGAAGCATAGGGCATGCCCATTAAGGGTTTGCCTTGGAGGACATCATCTTGGCAGAGCTATAGAAGGAAGGAGCTGAAGACCTTCTTTTCAAGCCCGGAAGCTACCAAGCTTGGAGCAAAAAGAGCTTCATCCTCTTCATCACCATCATCATCTAAAGGATTTGTCTTTATTTTGTTTTTCAATTTTTTTTGTAGAAGCATTCATCTACTAGTAGACAATTTCCTTTAATAATAATAAAAAAAAAAAAGAATTTGTCTTGATTTCTTGTTGCATTCTTTTTATTACATTACCATGCTTTCTCTTCAGCGTAGTTTCACTCCTCCTTTCTAATTAACCTAGGCCTCCAGGCGCCTAATTTGAGCTTAGAAAGATGATAATTTTTGCCACTTAGATTAGCATAGTAGGTGTAGTAATTGTTCTCGCCAACAACTTCGCATGTTGCCTTAATTTCAAAAACATAAAAATGATATATTGAAAAAGACCCAAAAAGAAAGGTGAATTCCATTTTCAAAGCAAGAGATTTAATTTTTCCAAACTTGCCTCCTTGGACGACCCCACTATCTAGGTTATAAATTTAAGAGTTCATCGGTTTTACTCATTACAATGACGTATTTTTACAAATTGTGCACAATTCGTTATCAGCTGCCCAATTACTTCTCGGGTGAGTGACTTTCTATTCAAAAGGTATCATCCGCCTCGAACCTCCTTAGTCATCCAAACATATTTGGGTGCCTTGATTGGGTCCATCAAAACATTCTATCCCTCATCTACTCTGCTAGTGCATGTTCGGGAGGAGGTCCTTAAAGCCACCCTTGAGGCCTCCATTAGTTGTTTGATGTGCATACATCTGAATAGCCAAAAATGTCTATTAATGCATGTTCTTAGTATGATATAAGCATCATGCACTGTAAATATTACATAACATGCATCATCATGCATTTAGGTCAAACTGTACAAATTGTATAGTAATTTCTTCTTCTTGGTGGCCAGGGACAGGGCGACATTTAATCGAGGCCTCGGATTGAAGATCCAACCATATGGATCTGATCAGGGTGACGATTGGAGTTCAACGACTTCAAGATCACCCTGATCAAACTTCCGTAGCATTAGATATAATCCGAGGAAGATCAGAGATCAAGGGCCAAGACGGTGTAAATCAGCACTTCAAATGACAAATCCGACCACAAGGATAGATTCGGATCGACGATCGCAGCCCAACGACATGAAAATCTGTCCAATCTGACATCCGTGGCACCACCATCTACAAGACATAGAAGATGGACGGCCAAGAAGGTATCATGTGGTGCCATCCCAACCACCCACCCGGCCCAAGGACCCATCGCTGCCCTCTCAATCCTCAACCGTGCAGACGATCTCAGCCACTGGATCAAGATCCAACGGCTGAGAGAGCTTGTGCCTAAATTCATGCGAGCGCCTCAAATGCATTCGTAGCGCGGTGGGTGAAGGTGCTACGCAAAGGTGGAGGCGCAAGTTCGAGACTCTTCGAGCGCTCAACTCGACCACAAGCGGGCACGGGCGAAATTTACCCGTTGGACGCGGCGCAGAAGGTGGATGAAGCGGCGATGTGGTGTGATCTCGGGGAATGGATCATGCACGCGCAATCGAACACGCGTTTGAACGCCCGATCAGACACAGGCGCACGGTGAGGTGTTATCAAGGTGCAGGCGAGATGGATTCTAAGCCGTGCTATTTCGTGATCGGACAGCTGTGGATTTTTGAACGTGCGTAGGCGTTGAGGCGTGGGGAGAGGAGGCACGGCGTGCGCGTGACCTACACCTACGTTTGGGGTCTTTAGTGACGGATTTAACCGTCACTAAAGACCCTGAATTAATGTTTTCAAGTGTAAAATGTTCAAGTTGTCCTCAATCCCAACAACTATAAAAGGAGACCCTACCACTCGAATTTCTCATCCCTTCCTTCACCTCTCTCCCTCTCCAAAGCTCTAAAGAAGCTTGTCCCAAACCCGGGATGCTCCTTTAGAGTTAAAATCAAAATTTTTCTCATCTCCATTCTGGAAGTGGATCCCGCGATGACGATGTTATTATTCCGCTCGAGATTGATGTTTTAAAATCGTTGCGTTGCAGTATAATCGAGATCTCGTGAAAAATAGATAAAATTTTCACTCGAAAAGTCCGAGGTCGTTCGCTGGGAGCAAGTAGGAATTTGATTCTCAAGATTACAATTTTAAACAATAGAGATAAGCAATTATGATCAGAAATTGATTTAGAGTAAGGTGGCAATAATATCAAGTGTCAAACTTCAAAAAGAATGGAGTAAAATGGTGATTTGAATCATCAATTACTCCCTACAATAATAGTAAGTGAAACTCAATAGCTATGAATGAAATAAACTCAGATCAAACGTTTGAATGAATAGTGCTCTGCTTCTTCTTCTTTCTCTGATTACAGACTCTTCTTCCTCAATTCTATCTCTTCTTCTTTCTTGGCTTCCTCTTCTTCGGTTCTATCTTTTACTCTTCTCTTTTCTTCTTTCTTTCTCTGCTCTTCTTCAACTGCTCTCCTCTTCTTCACGCAGTGGGGGAAGGGATCTCAAATTTGGCTAAGTGTTGAGCCAATTCTCCAGAGAACAAAACCCCCTACCCCCGTGCTCTCTCTCTCTTTCTCTCCTTGGGTTTCCCCCTTTCTTCTGCCTACACAAGGCCATGTACAGTACTAGGTTATTGGGTATCGAGTATGAGTGCACCCGGGTCCAGGGTCACCGACGTGGTGTAGTGACCGAGTGTACAGGGCTTAGGTGGGTAATCAGGTCTACGCCAAGTTTGCAGGGGCAGTGTCACGGACGAGGCACGTGAGGATGAGAGGGACCTCACCCCCCAAGTGATTTGAGGCGATAAGCCTCTATCACTTTTTCCTCTTATGCGCTATTGCCGCTTCCAAATCCAACAATGTGGGACTATCCGCTCATGTCTTCTTTGCGCAGTGCAGTAGCAAGGTCCTTCCTTCAATTTCTGCAGCTCACGAGGTCAAGGCGCCCAATTGACCACCTGGGGCAATGCCTGAGGCGAATCCGCACAACCTGGGATTTCCACTTGGGGCTATCGAGACCAGGAGCGACTTAGAGCTCTTCGTTAATGGAGGCTAGGGGGTATACCTGAAATCCAAGAATACTGGTGCTAAGCCCCAGTTAAAACACTCTAGAGGATCGTTGGTGGATGAGGAATGCGGTGGTGGTTGTTTTCTAGCATGGGAGTAGGTGTAGTGGTCGGACGAGGTCGGGAATGACGACAGAAAGGTGGGTTGTTTGGGGGTGAGTTTGGGTGAGCGAGAGGATGAAATAGGAGAGGGGTTTTGTGCGAGAAGGTGAGGCGAAGGTCGTGAGGTGGTCAGCGATGGAGCAATGGAGTGAGCAGAGGGCTTCGTCAGAGGGGTAGCTGGAGCGGAAGACAAAGATTGGTTGCGTCTAGGTCGAGGGTTTATTTTTGGTTTCTGGTAGAGGAAACTAACCTAGGAACCTAGAGAGACCTAACTACCTATTCTAAGTGGACAAAAGGGGGAGGAAGACACCGGTTGGTATGGCCATCGTCGGAGAAGATGAGTTCTTCGGTGATGAAGAAGCGGCGAAGAAGACGTGGAAAAGGGCATCCGCTGGTATTGTGGCATGCAGAAGAAGTCAGGGAGGATGAATCCCCTGCTCGTTTTACAAGATGGACGAGGAATGTGGACGGGAAACTCGTCGAAGCTTGTGGAGACTTGCGGCCGAAGAGGAGAGAGGAAGAGGGGGGTTTCCGGCCGCAATTCAAGCTAAGGAGACTCGGTGAGGTCTGGTGGTTCTTTATATATGCAGTAGAGGGCGGTTGAAGCTTGGAATTTCAACCATGGAAGGTTCTCCAGAGTAAGAAACCCAAATCTCTTATGCATTCGCATGAAAGATTGGGAAGGTTATGGAGGTTGAAATCAGATGCATTGGAAAGAGCACTCCTCATGGAATCTCAATTCCAATTTTGGAAGGGATTCATTGATCAGAGAAGGAGTTCTCTTAAATCAATGGTCACCAAAGAAGGATTCCTATGCGATAATGGTGAAGGGACCTATTTTCAAAGAGTGACGACAAAGATAGGGGCTTTTGCAAAGAATTCGAAAGTTAGGGGTCCGAATGAGATAAAAGAGTCTGACTGGACCAAAATGCAAACTTGGTCAAGATGATCTCAGAATGAGCTCAAATTTTGGTACAAACCTAATTTGAACCCAAGGAATCCAATGGTGAAGTTAGATTTTGGTTTTGACCTTGTTTGACTAGGTAATTTATGCAAAAACCTAAATTAGGGCAAAAGTCAGTTTGAGACTCTGCTATGGGTCAAGACAGGTTCAAATGGTCAAATTGAAGGTACCAAACCGTAGAGCATATTTTTATATAAAATTTAGAGGGTTTAGGTGAATTTTATCCTGACCATAACCTCAGTTAATTAAGCAGGTCTATTTTTAGGGTTTCAGAAGTCATTTAACTCTCAAAACATGAGAAAATCCTTTTCTGTCTGTTCTAACCCACTTGTTAGCCTTTTAGGACCATTTAACCCTTAATTATTTCCTGGGAAAACCCGTGGTTATTCTACATTCATGATATGATGGTAAAATTATAGTTTTATCCCTCGTTTCTTGTCTTTCCCTCAGAATGATTATGCAGTGACTTAGGGTTCTCTGACAGTTATGTAGGAGCATTTAATGACTTATTCAGATCAAATTGATCTAGTTATGGCTCATGATGGTGTTCCCATCATACACCCTGCCTCGCCCCCGATTCTTCCCGCTTCATTCTCTGTCTTCCATCTTCGCCCTCTATCTTCTAAGCGTCGCCCGTCTGGCTCATCTTCCAAGTAGCCATCGAGGAAAATAACTTCTTACCTCCCTTCTCTTTACTACTTTCTAGAGTAGATTTTACTGCTTTCTAGTTGTAATATTTTCCTCTTTCTAGCTATAATATTTCCCTCTTTATAGTTGTAAAACATCATTCATATTATAACGTGTATGTTCTCTCTCTCTCTTTTTCTCTCTCTCTCATTGAATTCATTGTAATTATCTCGCTTTTTAAAAAGTATATATATAATTGCATATTTCAAATCGACGTAGCCTCCCTGTGTTCGAACCGAAATTCTTTTCGATTTTGCCTAAAATTTATCTGTTGACGGTTTTTCTCGCAAATTGCACTACAACGACGAGTTTTCAAAACTCAACTCTTTTTGTGATGATTTTCTGATTCAACACTGTCCACTCTCGTCGAGGCCAAGCCTTAACTCACTTATTTGTGGTACCTCCCGACCGGATCGGTATCTCTTCTGATTAATCTGAGCCTATATCCCCTTCATCCATAGCCATGGAACACCCAACAGAAGAAGAAAGCAATCTCCAAAATCAACTTCTGGGCCTCAACGATCTATTCCATGCATTCATGAATCCACCGCAGCATCCTATGATGCAAGATCATTACAATCCCGCTGTGGTAGCAATCGAAGCTAAAGTTCAAATCCCGGCTGGCAGACCTGATACTGAACTCAAGCCTAGCATGATTCATGCTATCCCTAAATTTCATGGGCTGAACTCCGAAGATCCCTTCCAGCATATCAAACAACTCAAGCACCTGGCCCAGACCTTCGGGATAGCTGCACAAGATCATGACATCCTACTCATGAAGATGTTTTCATTCACCCACATGGACAAGGATGCCCACTGGTACCAAACCCTAACTTGTCCAATCAACACATGGGTTGAACTTCAATCCGAATTTCTAAAGAAGTTTTTCCCATTGGTTGGACAAATGCTTTGAGGCACTAGATCATGCACTTTACTCAAAATGCGAGAGAACCACTTCATGAGGCATGAGATCGCTTTCTGGATCTCATGCGAAAATCCCCCCATCATGGAGTTCCTAAATGGGAACAAGTCCAGTCTTTTTACCAGGGACTCTGTGAAGATATCAGATTATTCGTCAATGCAACCTGTGGTGACAACATCATGGATCAACATGAGGACACTGTGTGGGAGATCCTAGAGAATATGTGCAAGAACTCCATCAATAATGAATCCATGGGCATGTTCGACTGGACGACTGCCCATCCATTGACGAACACTCGGGGGGCACACGAGACCCAAGGCCTGTCCACACCCGTCGATCTAGAGTTAGTGGCCAGTCGCTTGGACAAGGTCTCGATTATCAAGAAAAAGGTGGACAAACTGACTCGACATTGGTAGAGAGCCACCTCAGCACAGCAAAACCCATTTGCGCAACCGCCCTCTCGTAGGGAGGTTGTGCATAACATCTATCACCACCCATCTCAGGGGGTGGACTCATATCCACCCCTATCTGATCTTGGTTTCAAAGGACACTCCAGAACTCCCTACTCTAGTTAGGGGAACTCTAGTCTCTCGTATTTTGACTTCTCTAAGGTTCCTCAGACCTGCGTGGACCTCAACGCCATCCAAAATGATCCATTCTCAAACACTTATAATCCTGGATGGCGTAATCATCCCAATTTTGCGTGGTCTAGGAATAATCAAAATCCGAGATCTCAAGTCCAGCCTCGACCACAAGCTCCACGGCCATATTGGCCTGTTCAACCTAGGCCTAATCCAAATTACCAATCTAGGCCAACACAAGAAGATCAAATGACTCTAATACTTCAAACCCTAGCTGACATTTAAAAGACAAATGCGGCTATGCAAAAATAGCACAAGGATGAGATCACATAGGTTCACAATCAACTAGCCTAACTGGCAAATACTCGCCAGCCAGTGCACTTCCTTCCCAACCTCTACCTAATCTGAATAGCGTGCTGACCTAGAAGCACGTTATGAACCCAAATCAGGGCTAAGCACACTATGTTTATCAGGCCCCTTCTGCTCCATCACCTGACAGGATGGAAGCTTCAACATCATATTCAGGATATCAGCAGCAGACACCTATTTTGCCTAACCCAAACCAAAATCAGGCAAGACTTAACTTCGTCACCACCCATAGTGGCACATCAACCCAGGATCCACCATTTACTAGCCATGACAAGCGTGAAAATTTAGAACCCAACCCTAGATTAGTGATTCAGGGCACTGATAAATGCCAGTTTATCATCATTCTTATGCACTAAAATAAACCTAGCTCTTAGGATTTTACTCTGCAAACGGGTTTTTGGGCTGCATTTAGGCATGAATTAGGTTAGGCATGCATTGCATTTTTTATTATCTTTTAAATGTGTTTTTGTGAGTGTTAGGGATGAACACATATACAGATCCCTAAAACCCTAGCACTCAAGAAGGCAATTGGTGAAGAAGGAGTTCAGACTAGCTGGAACTCAGCTTGATCCAGCTCACCATAGCTAGAACCTAGCTCACTTGAACTAGGGTTAGCTCATCCTAGCTCCATTCAGCTAATCTCAGCTAAATGGCAGCTCAAGAGAGTTCATCTTAGCTCACCCTAGCTCAAGTCAGCTTAGATCCAGCTCAACTTAGCTAAGTCTAGCTCATCTCAGCTCCCACTAGTCCACAGGGAGCTCTAGCTAGCTCAGCTAAGTTGACAGGAGTTCACCCCAACTCAGACCCAGCTACATCCAACTCCACTCAACTCCAGCCAGTTGAAGAAGAACTCATCCCAGCTCAGGAAGCTCAAGTCCAGCTCCCGGGGACTCAGCTTAGCTCAACTCAGTTGAGCTAAGCTACCTTAGCTGCCTCAACCAGCTTAATCCTCCCTGGGAGAACCAGACCTAGCTCACCTCAGCTCATTATGGTAGAAGCCAGCTCACTTTAGCTTGGCTTAGAAGCTAGCAAAGAACTAGCAAGCTAGGCCAGCTAGAGTAGCTCCATGCCAGCCTCTTCAGCAGCAGCCAGATCCAGTTTCAGCTCCAGACTTCTCCTCCTCAGCTCCTCCCTCCAAACCCTAGCTCCAACACCTCCTCCTCTACTCCTCCATTAGCTAAGCTAGCTTAGCTTAGCTTAGCTATGCTCCAACTTCCTTGGCTTGTACCACCCAAAAACCCTACCTAAGAACTCCACCTACTAGCTCCACCTAATCTCCACCTACTTGGCGCCAACCAAGCCTACCCACCACCTCCAAAAGATACCTAAAAGTGGCGCCAAAACCACCGTAACTACCCCCTTGTTGGTGCCACTTTTCCCTCCAAAAATCCCCTTCATCTCCACCACACATTTCCCCTTAAACTCATCTCCACCCTCCACATACCCCCTCCTTCTAGAACCTTTCTTGGCACCACCTAAGACCCCCTTCTAGAAGCTATTTTGGTGCCAACTTCAAGGGGTGTCACCACCCATAACCACCCCCTAGGAGTCCCTTGGGTTGGTGCCAAATGCCCTTGGCCATAGGGTCCCCAACCACCTCCATCCTTCCATCGTAGCCCTCCATTTCAAGAGGCACCTTAACCCCCCATGCTACCCTATAAAAAGACCACTACCCACCACCATTCAAACCATCCTTGGCTAGCAAATTCACTCTCATATTCTACCTAGAAGCCCACATCCAAGAGAGAAGAAGAAGAAGAAGATTAAGGGGATATTCTGTCCCCTTGGTGCCTTCCCCTCTTCCCTTCTCTCTTGAGTCACGCCAGTTAAGGAGAAGCCAGGCAAGGAAGATCTTTGGAGGAGATCTTGAAGGTGGTCCATGCCACCTTGGAGGAGCTTTTGAGGGTGGTGCACTCCCACCCCTTGGAGGAGAGCATTGAAGGTGGTAGCATCCACCTTGGAGGAGCTCTCAAGGAAGGAGAAGAAGGAGGCCCTCTTTTCAAGCCAAGGAGCAGCTAAGCTTGGAGCAAGAAGACTCCCTTCTTCACCAATTTTTGCAAGAGGATTTGTGTTTCTTTTATTGCTTTTAAATTTTTTTTATTTCTAGTAGAAGCATTCCTCTACTTATCCTTGAAAAGAACACAAATTCTAGTTAATCAAATTGCCTTCTTTTTAGTTTTCTATTGCAGTTGTTACTATTGTTCTAGCACTTATTCTACTTCCATTCCCTAATTACTCTAGGCCTCCACTTACCTAGAGTGAGCTTAGGTAGTGGACTTTTTAATCTCTTAAGTTTCAGCTTAGCATTTTAGATGTTAGCACTCTTTTGTCACAATTCGCACTTTGCCCATATTATTTCAAAACACAAAAAATATATATATATTTAAAATACCAAAAAGAAAGTTGAGAATTGTTTTTAGCAAGAGAATTGAATTACAATTTTTGCCTCCTTGGACAACTCTAGATACTCCCCTATCTAGGATATAAATTTAAAAGCGTATGCGAATTCGCGTGTTACAACGACATTAAAAACCCGCTTTTACAAATCACGTGACTTTTCGCATCAGGCATCCCTATCCCAGATAAAGAACCTGACTCAATTCTATGGGAACCAATTGAGGTTCCATTTCCTAAGGCCTTGACCAAGGAAAAGAGAAAATCCAAACCCGTGGCATTAGAGGAACATCTGGTCAAGCTCTTTGAGCAAGTCCAGATAAACATCCCCTTGGTGGATGTAATCTGCCACATACCGACTTATGCGAGATTTCTAAAAGATGTATGTACGCCTAAACGTAAGCCATGAACTAAGGGCGAGAGTCCAATCGTCTGGTCGGAGCAAGCCAACTCCATCATTTTGAGCAAACTCCTGCCAATGACAAAAGATCCTAGTACCGCCTGATCTCCTGCAAATTTGGTGATATAGAATTTGATCGAGCCTTATTGGATCTAGGAGCTTCCATAAACTTGATACCTATATCCCTACCAGACCATCTTGAGGAATCTGAGCTTAAACCGACAGAAGTGACTTTGCAATTAGTAGATCGATCGATCAAGTCACCTAAAGGAATTCTCGAGGATGTCCTAGTTCTGATCCGTGATTTCTAATTCTTTGTGGATTTTATTGTGCTAGACATGTATGTTCCTGAGAATCTGAAGAATACACCGATTATATTAGGAAGACCATTCCTAGCCACAGCTAGGGCGAACATAAATTATGAAGAGGGTTAGATTGAGTTAAAATTTGGGAGCAAGACATTAAAGATTGATATCTTTAAGGCTCAGAAGGGAATTAACTATGGGGCCATTGAACAAGTATGTGATATCGGTTATGTGATTGAGGACCCGCTCATAGAAGAAAACCTAATTGTTTCCGATCCTCAACCGCAAGAAGATCATGACCCATAGTTAGAGGAGCCTAAACCTGACCCAGATACACCTACAACTCCTACCTTTTCTCCTGAGCCGCACCCCGAACCTCCTGCTACTACTAATAATCCTCTTATGGAGTTGAAGCACCTCCCAGATCATTTGAAAAACATCTTTTTGGGGTCGAACCACTCATTTCCTGTGATCATAAATTCTCAACTCACACCTAACTAGGAAACAAAATTGATTTCTGCCCTCTGGCAACATCAACCCAGATACACCCATAGCTCCTACCTTTTCTCCTGAGCCCCACCTCGAACCTCATGCTGCTGCTGATAATCCTGTTATGGAGTTGAAACCCCTCCCAGATCATTTGAAATACATCTTTTTGGGTACGAATCACTTGTTTCCTATGATCATCAATTCTCGAATCACACCTAACTAGGAAACAAAACTAATTTCTATCCTCTAGCAGCATTGGAAAGCCATTGGATGGACTCTCAATGATCTAACTGGCATCAATCTCTCCTATTGCATACATCGTATCTACACAAAAGAGGGCTCACGACCATCTTGAGAAATGCAGCGATGACTCAATCCGAATCTACAGGAGGTCGTGAAGAAAGAGATCATCAAATGCTTAGATGTTGGTATCATCTATCCTATCTCGTATAGCTGTTGGGTAAGCCCAATTCAGGTGGTGCCTAAAAAGGCAAGGCTCACCATTATCACAACCGAATCCGGGGAGACCATCCCGGCCCGTATCGCAAACTCATGGAGAGTCTGCATTGATTACAGAAGACTAAATGCCTCCATGAAGAAAGACTGTTGCCCTCTGCCATTTATTGATCAGATTCTCAAAAAACTAGTGGGAAATTGGTTTTTCTATTTTCTGGATGGGTACTATGGATACAATCAGGTGGCAATTCATCCAAAGGATCAGGAAAAGAGCAACTTCACCTGCCCCTACGGTACGTACGTGTTCCGTAGGATGCCATTTGGGCTATGTAATGCACCCGCTACTTTTCAACAATGCATGCTGGCCATATTTTCCTATATGGTAGGTGAGTGCCTTGAAGTCTTCATGGATGATTTCTTGGTATTCAATCAAATCTTCTGATGATTGCTTCCATTTGGTCCAAATCCTCAGGAGGTGCATTGATGTGAACCTGGTTCTTTCCTGGGAAAAGAGCCACTTCATGGTTCCTGAGGGTATAAGCCTGGGGCATCCTACTGCCTAACTTGGTCAAGGACATCAGATCTTTCCTGGGGCACGCTAGATTTTATCGTCAATTCATACCCAATTTCTCAAAGATCGCACGCCCCTTGACGAATCTTTTATGAAAAGACACTCAATTCGAGATAACAAGTGAGTGCATTCACGCATTTGAGAACCTATGTGATCGAGTTACAGAAGCACCAATCCTGTAATCTCCTGACTGGTCTCAACCTTTCGAGATCATGTGCAATGCATCTAACTACGCAGTAGGAGTAGTGCTGGGGAAGAAAATTGACAGGAAATCCATGGTCATCTACTACGCCAGCAAGACACTTGACGAGGCTCAGCATAACTATACAATTATGGAGAAAGAGTTGCTAGCCGTAGTATTCGGCCTAGAAAATTTCATATCATACCTCTTGGGTTCCCACGTCATCATATACTCGGATCACACTGCAGTGAGGCACTTACTCGCAAAGAAGGATGCGAAGCCTCGACTAATCCGATGGATATTGTTGTTGCAAGAATTCGATCTTGAGTATCCTTCTTCTGCTATCGACCCTTCTGGACCCATCACAAAGCATTTTCCTGATGAACACCTCCTGACTGTTGATATAGGACGTCCCTGGTACGCTAACAAGGTGAACTATTTGGCATCACACCAGATCCTTCCTGATTGGCCTAAGGCCAAGAAGGACAAGTTATGTTCCAATGCCAAGTACTACATTTGGGAAGATCCGTACCTTTTCCGCATTGGTGCTGATCAAATCATCAGACGATGTGTTTCGAAAGTTGAAATCCAGAACATATTGTCCTTCTGCTAGGACCAAGCCTGCAGCGAACACTTCTCCGGACATAAGAACGCAGCAAAAGTCCTCCAATGAGGCTTTTATTGGCCTACGATTTTCAAGGATGCACACATCTACTGTAAGGCATGCAATTGCTGCTAGACCTTGGGCAACATGAGCCACTATGATATGATGCCTCTATAGCCGATTCTTGTGTGCAAAATCTTCAATATCTGGGGGATTGATTTCATGGGTACCTTCCCTAAATCCGATGGCTTTGAGTATATTCTCCTTGCCATGGACAATGTGTCCAGATGGATCGAAGACATCCCAACTCGAATGAATGATCATAAAATAGTAATCAAGTTCATTCATCAGCACATCTTTTCCCAATTCGGTGTTCCACGTGCTATCATTTATGATGGAGGGACCCATTTCACAAATACGTAGTTCCAATCCCTGATGACAAAGTATGGGGTGTCACACCGAATCTCAACTCCTTATCACCCTAGACTAATGGATTAACTAAACTGTCAAACAGAGAGATCAAGAAAATCCTTCAGGTCACTGTTTGTCCTGATAGCAAGGTTGGCCGGCCCGCCTTTCGAAAGCTTTGTGGGCTTATAGGACCGCTCACAAGACCCAATTAGGCATGTCTCCCTTCAAACTCATGTACGGGAAGACTTGTCACCTGCCCATCGAAATGGAGCACAAGGCCTATTAGGCAATATGGAAGTGCAATCTAAATCTTTCAAAGGCTAGAACCCACCGTTGGTTACAAATGAGGAATGGAGTCGGAGGAGGTCACCGGACGTCATGGAGCTTCTTGGCCGGAGAGGAGGGAGGAAGGAGGGTATTCCAGGCTGAGAACGAGCGTGAGAAGTTTGGTATTATCTGGAGGTCCTTTTATAGGCCTTTGGAGGGAGTTTTGAGCTTGGGAAGCAAGCTTCCCAAGCCTGGAAAGATTCACCGGAGATAGGAATTCTAGGATACCCTAATCTCTCATGCATTTACATGAGAGATTGGGAAAGTTTAAGAGCTTGGGAATTGGCTCAAAAGGAAGGGAATTCCTTGACGAACTTCCCTTTCAAATTTGAGAGGGATTCGTTAAGGAATCAAGAAGAACTTGCCAAATTTAGGTCGTCGGAGTTTGTAGGAATAGCATTCATGGCAGTAGGGACCTTTTTGTGAAAATGATGACAATGTTGGGGGGCTATCTGCAAGGTTTTTTGAAAGTTAAGGGCATATGTGCGATCAGACAGGACCAAATTGCAAACTAAGTCAAGACAGTCTCAAATTGGGCCCAAATTTTGTCACAAACCTAATTTGGACCTAATGAATCCAATGGTGAAGTTGTATTTTGGTTTGACCTAGTTTGACTCGGTAATTTGGATAATTACCCAAATTAGGGCAAATGTCAGTCTGAGATTCTATTTTGGGTGAAGATGGGTTCTGATGGTCAAATTGAAGGTACCAAACCCTAAAAAATATTTTTCTATAGATTTTAGAGGGTTTAGGTGAAATTTATCCTGACCAGAACCTCAGTTAATTAAGCGGGTCTATTTTTAGGGTTTCAGAAGTCATTTAATTCTCAAAACACATAAAAATCCTTTTCTATTTGTATTAACTCACTTGTTGGATATTTAAGACCATTTGACCCTTAATTACCCCCTGGGAAAACCCATAGTTGTTCTGCATTCAAGGTATAATGGTAAAATTATACTTTTAACCCTGGTTTCCTGTCTTTCTCTTAGAATGATTATGCAAAGAACAATGGCTCTCTGGCAGTTATGTAGGAGCATTTATTTCTTGATAATGACTAAATTGAGCTAGTTATGGCTCATGATGGTGCTCCCATCAACTAGCAAGAGCTAGGCATGGCAGTATGATAGGAACGCCATCATAGGCCCTAACTAGTTTGTTTTGGTCTGAAAAAGATGATAAAATCCCCTACATCACCATCAGAGGGTCCTATATGCATTTTTTGTGTTTTAAGAAGAGAACAAGAAACCAGGGTCAATTCTGTAATTTTAACAGCAAATCATGAACACATAATAACCAACAAGTTGGCTAGGGGTGAATTAGAAGTCAAATGAGCATTAAAGTCAAATAAGTGGGTTCATGTAGACAGAAACGGGTTTTCATGCTTTTTGAGAATTAATAGCAACCCGAAAACCTAATTTCAGACCTGCTTAATTAACATAGGTTCTGGTCAGAATAAAAAGCACCTATACCTTCTAAAATCCATATAAAAATATTCTATAAGGTTTGGTACCCTTGATCTGACCATCTGAAACTATTTTGACCAAATACAGAGTCTCAGACAGGAAGTTACCCTAATTTGGGTTTCTACATAAATTATCCAATCAAACTTGGTTGAAACCAAAATTCAACTTCACCATCAAATTCCTTCAATCCAAATTGGGTTTGTACCAAAATTTGAGCCCCATCAAAGATTATCTTGACCTAGTTTGCATTTTAGTCCAGTATGACTCTCTTTCAATCAATCCCTCAACTTTCGAAATAATTACAAAGGCCCCCCTAACTTCGTTGTCTTCTTTTCATTTGGGTCCCTATAGCCATAATAGTTGTGAACCCACATATCCGAGCTCTCAATCAAAGATTCCACCCTGATTACTTGGCCAATCCCTTCCAAAATTGGAAGGGATAACCCTGAGGAGATCTCTGATCGATTAAACCTAATCCTAGACTCCAAATCCGTCTATGTTACTCATGCAAACCCAAGGATTTCAAGAATCCTTCTTCCTAAAAAATTGAGTCTTTCAAGCTTGTTTCCAAGCTTGGGAGTTTGCTTGAAGGCCTATAAAAGACCCTCATGGGCTGCCTCATCTCCTTAGTGAGTTTCCAGGTCATAAAACCTTCTTCCTTTCCCTCTTCGGCCTGCTCCAAGCTCAGCTCCGGCGACCCTCTACCTCTGACACCTTCGTTGGCCACCACATACAATAGGCGGCAGGTTATGACTCCCTTCTTCATTCCGCATCGCGCAATACCGACGCAGTGCTCTCGGGTCCCCTCCTCGTCGCTGTCCCCCTTTCTAGAGCATTCTCTTTCTCCAGTGCCAGCTCATCACGGCCGACGCTTTCTTCGACTCCCCTTTGTCCATTAGCTACCCACATCGACTCCTCCACGTCCACTGATCCTCTCAGCACCTCCAGACTTCGATTTCGATCACAAACTCGCCCACTCCACTATCGTCTCCTCCGTCTCCGGCATACCTCTGGCGACCTCAACAACTCGCTACACGCCACCAATTTTCCTGCATTCAACTCCTACACCTCCGCCAAGTCCACGCGAGCAAAACCCCTCAAGAAATTGAGGGGATTGCTACGTTCATCACCTCCTCGAACACAATCGCCCTCGCACTCATTCTCCACCTTCGCCATGCTCACACACGCACCTTCACAGCACACCACCAACACCACTACACTCGCCACACTCCGGCAATTCTTCTGAACCTGTTTGACTTGGTCGTGAGGCCATTCTCGTGCTTTCAGGTATTCCACTGTAGCTTCGCCACTGCCCCGACTTCTCCAACTACGCCTTCAGTCCTCCAACCACATCCGTTCCAAGTTCCAGTCCCAGGCTTCGTGGGTGACTCCCAGGCATCGTTCTAGACCTTCAATTCCACGCCACAAGCTTGCCTTCGACTTCAATTGGATGAAGCTCCATCTGCTGCGTTGTGAAGCACAGTGGGAAAGAAAGTCCCACATTGTGGGATTGGGAGTCCGCGATGCATGATAAGAGGCATTTCTGCCCACAACCCCTCGCCCAGTACACGAGTGGTCGGGTCCCTCCTTACGCCGTCCGCACTCCTCATCTACCTCACACCTGGTAGCCCTGGTCTCCTATCCTGGATCCGTTTACCCGCCCAATTACCCACTTACCAATCTGATTAGGAGGGCTGTGCAAAGAAAGAGAAGAGAGAGAGAGGGGTGTTTTGCCTCGTTCTCTAACTCTCAACACTTAGAAGAATTTTAGAGGCTTTGCGCCTCTATTGTGCATGGCTGCTGAGTCTCTCTCCTGAGGCTCAAGAAGAAGAAGAGAAGGCTCTATTTGAGGAGCCTTGTGCTTGTGCTAGTTAAGCCATCTGGGCTTATTTCTGTCATCTGATTTCTAAGGCATTTGATTCTGTGGTTGAGATTACTATTCATATATTTGAGTATTTGTGAGGTTTAAATTTAAAGGGTAAAATGGTGATTTAAATCACCAAATTACCCTTTACAGCGGTCACCATTCCCCTCCTCTCACACCTAAGGCCAACGCCCCAGTCCTTCGTCACCATCACCCCCTCACCGCAGCCCGTCGCCCCATCACCGCAGCCCTCTCCCCCTCACCCACAGTGGCGACTTGCATCCCCGCCTGTGTAGTGGCGACCCCTATCACAAAGCTCTTCCCTTACAACGGTCGTAGCGGTCTTCTTCTTCCTCCTGAGCTCTTCTTCTTCTTGCTCTTCTTTCAAAAGGGTAAACATTATCTTTTTTTTTACATAAGGTAGTTTTTTCAATCTCTTGTTTGTATAAGGTAGTGTTGAAATGTTGGTAGCACAATAATGATTTATTGTTCAAAAAAGGGATTCAACATTTTTCTTTTTCAAGAAATGGTGGTTGTAACTTCCTCCATTGAAACCCACTATTGATTTACTTCTAATTGAGATATGTGTCTTGCTCCTTCTAGATATGTGGTTAGTTATATGACTGTCATAGTTATGCTTGAAGATTTTGGAGTTGTGTTTGTTGTTTGTAGAAATATGTGGATGTTCATCATTGGAAATAAGGTTCAAAAAGTTTGAAGTTGAAATCATGGATGCAGCATAGCCTTGTAATTTGCTTAGAGAGGCCATGCACGTAGGTTATGAAGATCATTTTTTATTTTTCCCTTTCCTCCATGAAAAATTGATTTGTTGATATTATTTTGCTAACACATTTTGATTTTATTATTTATGAAAGGGAATTCCTGTGGTGTATCTTTCTTACTAAAGATGTGGGATGGGCAAGTATGTGGGCTAATTCACTAAAAGTTAGATTTCATATTTTTTCGTATGGTATTTTGGCATGGCATTGAAAATTGCAGTTAGTTGTTTTTAGTTCGTTGGTTGGATTGAAGAAGAAATTGAAAAATACGTGAAAAGAGAGTGACAGGAAGAGTAGTCTAATGAAAGGTATTTATTTTTTTTAATGACTTATAACTTACATTAGTTAGTTTTAAAGGCCATTGATTTTTACTATTTACATTTTTTATTATCTTAGATCCTTTCGTGTTATAACATTGTTGTTATGTAGTTGATTACATTAACATAATGAAAATATTGAATCTTGAAAAAGATCATATAGAAGTCATGAAGATCACTCCTTTTCATAGGCTTTTGGATTTACAAGTCTTATCAGTGAATGTAAGACTTATAGAGGAGATTATTCTTTGGTTTAAAGGGAATAACATATTTATACTTGGGAAGAAACAATTTGAGTTTGGTGTTAAGGACATGTCATACTTGGTCTTCCATTTAGGGGAGAACAAATCATTTATAGGACCGAGTTAAGCCCACTTTAACCCAAGAACAAATTTTTGGAGAGGAGGTTGTGTTATGTAGAAAAAAATTGGAAAAGATGCTTCACAAGATGATTCATAAGGAGGACAAAAAGGAGGTTGAGAACGTTTGCAAAGTATTGATTTTGTACATGTGTGCCACTTTCTTGTTGTCGAATTTAGGCGGGTGTGCTCCATGTGCACTAATGAGATGTGGATGACATTTATGCATTGCATGCATACAACTGGCCAAAGGCAATCCACAGTTGCCTCATGCATAATGTTGAAAGCATTTGCAATGACCTAAAGATGGTGTGGAAGGGAGATTTGAGAAGCTCACACAAGGTTGTACTTGGATGCACAGTTTGTTTGTTGGTAAGTCATATTAATTTATGTGTGTCATATAGGTTGCATTCAATTTTTAAATTTTCTTATTAAGCTTAAAACTTATTTGTAGGTGTGAGCTTATGAACAAATAAACCTCCTGACCCCAGCCTTTCCTTATAAGTGACCAAGAATAAAAAAGTACAAAAATATGAGTGACCCTCATAAATCTTTGGCAGACATTCAAGTAAAGGATTACAAGAGTTACATCATTACACAGGAAGAATGGTTGAATCTGAAGAACGCAGCAAGGCTTGTGCTTTCTTCAGCTCGAAAGATGCTTGACTTCAAAGAAGACACCAATATTGATTTTGATCATCAGTTTGAGGAGTGTACTAAGGAAGTGTTGAAAACAAGAGAGGATGAGGAAATGAAATTTAATGGTGTTAAGCTTGAGAGAAAAATTAAAGAAGAATTCAATGGTCAATTCTTGGCACTAGAGGAGGAAATACGTCAACTTCGTGAGGAGAACAAAAAGTTGAAGATTCAATTGTATGCTAAACACTTATGGTCGATTACAGCCATTCCTGCATGTGTTGCTTCAAAAAATACCTCAAGACCAATGTCTAAATCAAAGAAGCGAAAGAGAACTCGCCGCACTCGCATTCAAAGATTTGATGTGAAGGAAATTTTCAGAATGAAAAAAAAAAGGAAGATTAAAGATGCTATAAATGTTGATAGTCAAATAGAAAGTGACCTTACAAAGATGGTATACACATACAACTAAGCTTGACTAGTTTCTATCATTTTTTATGTCATTTTAAAGTATATATTGATTAACACTTTTAGGCTTTTGTGTCAATTGACATGATGAAGAAATCATGTGGCTATTCCAGTCTTCCTACTGAGGGGCTACAATGATACAACATCGAAGTAATCGAATACATCGTGATCCACAAAACACACAAAAGCTGATCTTCACTTTTCTTCTTTTTGCACATCTTCATGTTCATTAATATTAAAAATATAAAGAAAATGTAAACACTAAATATAGTTATCAGTTAAAACATGCATGTAAAAGAAAGTTCAAAAATACCTCGTCCAGCATGTGGTGCAATAATGACCTTTCTTTCCATAGAAATGACATGCATTTTTTTTCCTTCAGACTTTGATGCTAATAATTCGATGAAAGACTTGTAGCATTCTACCTTTCTTGGTTGGCCCTTTGCCTTCACACACTCTAGATCCCAAATATCTAAAAACCTTCCTTGTGACGTTAAGATATCCAAAGGAGTGGAGTTGCCTCTTGGAGCAGCGGTTGAATGAGCGGTAGATGTAGGTAGAGAAACCTGAGACTTAGAATGTTGTTTTGTACAATTTCTAACTTCTTCAACCATAGCCATAGCCAATTGAAAATTTTTCGTACTTGCTCTTCCTTATTCGTATAACTCGAATAAAATGGAGTTGAAACCCATCAACATATGTGGTGTTGGTTCATTTGCAACATTATTGTAATCAGGTTGACTACTAGCAATAAATCTACTATCCATTCCCCAATGATTCAACAGGTAACACTTAGGAAACTCTAGAAATCTCATCTTCCTAAAATTGAACAACACATGGCAACACATGATGCCTTCTTGCTCAAATTTCTTGCATGAACCTAAACATCTTTTGTCATTAATAAGGAATTCAACAATGAAGATTCTCTTGCTATTCCCATGCTTATACACCTCATAGGAACTCTTAACCACAACACTTGAAATTTTCTTCGATTCACAATCGAACATCTTTCTAAACTCCTCCTGGAATATAATAAAATTGGATGGACCGTAGAAATTGGCCGCTTGCAACTTTATAGGATAATTTGAAATTAATCGTGGTTTTATCGTTAAACCTTTAAAATCCTAATTCTCTTCATCATTCCAATGAGAGTGTAATGCTCGATCATATTGTTGAGCAAACTTAGGCGATCGTATTTGAGAATTTACGAAGCCATCAAAGAAAGAATTTATGCTTTCGACTCTTTGACTTGTTTACATTTCAGCCCAAAATATGTCTTTAAAATATATAGGTATCCAATGTGCCAAACATCATACTGAAATTCCGCTACAGGGAGGGTGAATAATGAGGTATATAAAAATGATACGAATAAAAATAATCACACAAAGCAATCACCACAATGCACAAGGATTTTAGATGGAAATCTAACCCAAGTAAAAATCGCCACATAAGTCTTCCTGACTTAGGATTTTTCAACCTACCTAGTAGATCAAATCCATTGACGTATCACGTAAACGAGGGTGATACAACCTCAATTATAACCACACTACTTAACCCAAGGGTGTATCTAAAAATCCCTCTTCCTCACGAAGAGTATTTTGTCTCATGAAGGAGACGTAGATTCGCCTCGCGAATATCCAACCAGAAACTAAAATAAGAATAATAAAACCTATAGAGCCCAATTACAAAGTTTAACCTAAGCTTTTATAAGCAAGGATTACTTCCCTTAAGGTGGAAGTAGATTGACATGGCAGTAGAGTATCAATGCCCTCAAATGTGAAGTATAGAGCTTGGAGAGTAAGACCACAATTTTCTTTTTTTGATCTCTCACAAATTGGGTATAATAGTGGGAAGAATTATATCTATGTTGTGTGGAGCAAAGGAGAGGTTCCCATCTACTTATAGATGTGTTAGGAACCCTCAAGAAGGCTTGGGAGTGGTCTTATAGCCGTTGGGAACAAATCCCATATGATCAGGCCAAAATCCCATTGAGATTGATTAGGTTTGACAGCATAATCAGATGGCTAATTTTTGAGTCAGATGTCTTATCATACGTCTAATATAAAATTTAGACGTTTAATTCTATAGTGTGTGTTGATGAAATTGACTACATCCAAACAAGGATCTTCTCAACAAGGGTTAGACGTCTAAATGTCAGTTTTAAGACGTCTAGGTAAAATATTGGATGCCTAATTTTGTGGGAGTTGTTTCTTGGATTCAACTAGAGCCAAATAGGGTTCTAGAGTATATATGTCAGATGTCTGATTGGATGTCTAAAACAAAAGGTGTTCTGCGGGAATTGATTCCTAAGAGGTTAACAATCATAAGATCTGATAAATCTCGACTATGTGTTTAATGTTCCATAATTGGACATCTTGGGTCATGTTTAGACGTCTGAAAGAAGGGTAAAATCTCCAACTATTAGCTTTTATTCTAACAAAGGTGATTTGGAGATAATTAATCCTAATAGTAGTATCTTTGGACGACTAATGGCTTGACCAGACGTCTAAAGTGGACCCTAAGTGTTAGATTTTAAGGTAGGCTACTTGGCCATTGGACATCTGATCCAAATGTTAGACAACCTAAAAGACAAGATTAGACAACTGATACATATGTTGGACATCTGAATAGGTAGTTTGATTCCTATTTTAGCTTTCTAAACTGGTTCTAGGATTTTCTTAAGTGTCTTAAGGTTGTGTAAGTGTTCCTAGGACTAAGGGTGTTTATATTTTGGACTCTTTACAACAATTCTAAAGAAATAAAGAGTAAAATTAAAAACAAATACAAGAACATTGAAATAGAAACTTCTAAGTCCTATTCTTCTTCTTCTTCAAGCTTTTGCTCCAACGCTCCACAAGCTTTTGTTCACCCATCAAGCTCCTCCATGTTCCTTGATGGACTTGAGCTTGAACTCCTCACACTTGCTACCATTTGTATAAACTTGAAACCTTATTCTCCAAATGTAAATGTTAATATCACAAGCATTTTGTTATCATCAAAATCAACGATCGCGGAGCACTTGCACCAACACATACATCTTGCAAAACCAACTTCCATTTGCTATTTCATAGTTATCCTTTAATTCGATCCATCGTCTATCAAATTCTTCTATTAATTCACATGTATTGATCCATTGATCATAATCTTCTTGGAAATGATCAAGACATCTTAATTTCTGCAAATGGAACAAAACATTCTTCCTAATGTGCCACATACAAAATCTATGAACTGATGAGGGAAAAACTGTTGATCTTGGTATGTGATTATGGTTGTGGGCATGTTACCATATGTACAAGTTAACCAACTTCGAAATAACCACTTAAAGGTTTCGGTAGTGTCATCAGCAAGTAATGCACAAACAAACAATGTTGATTGTCAATGATTATTAATACCTGTAAATGGTGCAAATGGCAACGAGAATTTGTTCATTTTATAGGTAGTGTAAAAAATCAACACTTCATTAAATTTTACATAAGATGCTCTCGATATACAATTAGACCAAAAAATACTTCTTACAAGACCGATGTCGTCAACTTCAAATTTAAAAAAGAAATTAGGATCCACAGGCATTTTGTCCAAAAATAATCTTACAATGGATCTACACTCCTTACCAATATTATACTTTTGACTGATTTTTATTTGATCTCTACAAAATTAGCTACTGACGTCATTCACACCCATTTTAGTCATGACAGTAGAAATCTTTAATGGGGGAAAGCTACAAGTATATAAGGTACTTATCATTTTAGTTGCAGAGGAATGTACATTCTTATGTGATCTTAACTTCTTAACCTTAGATGAACTTGCCATTACAAGATTATACTCATTGTGTTCTGTTTTTACAAACCAAGTTCCTTCTTCATTTCGTCATATACATCCATGTCGACTTTGTCGTCGTCGTTTAACTTCTCTTCCTTCGGTACCTTTTTCCTCAAATATTTAAATCATTCACTGGAACATACAATTATTTTAGCAACAATAAATTTCGATCTTCTCAATTGTTGCACCCAATCCTTGTGTATAGAAAAACCCTTTGATTTCGCATATTATATGCGTCATCTTCAAATTTAAACTCTATACCAATTGTCGGTTTATCTCCTCCAACATTCACATTTTCAAATTTACCATCAACTAATGCATCAGATTCACTAACATTAGCTTCTACTTCGACTACGTCGTCATTTCAAACTTGATCAACTTCAACTTCATTGTCCAATTTATTTCTCCCAACGTTGATCTCAACAATCGACGTATGCTTATCGACATTAAGATCATCATTCAAGTTATACTTCGCCATATTCACCAAATTTAAATTTAAAGTGACAAATAAAATAAGTTACAACATAATAGTTGGTGAACCACTACGAAAATGATCATTTCTAACAAATTAACCATTATAAATATAATCAAACATAGGAAATTACATATTGACACAAATTTATTGTGTAACCAAGATCTAAAAATCAGTATGGATGATCAACAACCGTGGTCGTTCGCTGCATGAAAAGAATGATGGAGTTGCGGTTACAATGGCCATAGCATACTGTTACGACCCGGTTCCTAGATCAATACAGGACCCGAGACTGATTCGCCTCGACTAATCCCAAGACCTAATTGTCCAACAAAAAATAACCAAAAGCAGGAAAATAAATCACATTCACACATGCAATATAACTAAGCAGAAGAAAAGTATGAAGCAGTAAAGAAAGTAAAACAACTGTCTCAAAATATAGTACATGCCACCACAACAACAACAGAAACCGGAACGTAAACAGAAAGTAACAAGAACAATAAAATATGTGTCCATTACTCACTATAACAATAGAAAAATGAAAGAGCTGAAAAACGACTACGGCAGGACTCGGTTGGGCCAAGCACCCTCTACAGCCTGAAACTCGGGCTGCTCAACTCCTGGTCCTGTACAGGGTTACGAAAAGACAGAGTCAGTGAACGCTGAGTAGAGTGGTGTTTACATTATTTAAGTGCAAGTACAATAAAACAACAACATGTTTATTTCTCATTTCTATTTATCTCATTTATGTGTTTCTGGTTCATCTATTTCTCAAAGTATCCAGGTATTTCTTGATCTTGCATGTTCCTCGTGGGAACGATCTTGATTGCATTCTTTTCCATAGAGTAAAAGGCACACGTGGTGCTCTCCTGGCAGGGAGAGTCCCCCGTGGTAGTCCTACACCCAGTCAACCACCTCGAGGTCACTGTCGAGACGTAGCGGTGACTACGGCACACGTGATAGGCGCACGGGTAGCTACTCCGCACTGACACGCGGTTAGTCGTTTCCGCTAGCAGGTACGCCCAAAGTACAGCACGGAACAGTATAGGGCCTTACCCTCTCAAAACACGTGTCTTGCCCCTCAAAACCAAATAGGGGTCTCGCCCCTCCACAGTCCATGTACCCTCGTCTGACTACCCCGGTTTGCCCAAAGGGCCTAACAAAGTCGATGTAGGGTGGCTAGCTGAACCCTAGGTTCCGTGGGGTGGCTAGCTCTCTCCCTACACTAGTAGCACACCTCAGTACCATGTACGCGAGGGCCAACAGGACTCAGTGTAGAGTAGCCAATCCTAACCCCGGGTCTCAACCCAAGGGAGGCTAGCTCCGCTCTACACTAAAAAGGGATAGTTGCTCTTCTTGGTACCGCATACAAAAGGGCTAGCACACTTCCCGTCTACATTCCAAATTTCGTTTATCCACAGGAGTTCTACTCTAAATTCCCATAGGGTTCATGCTCATATTCATCTCATTTATCCAAATCCACATCTCATGTTTCACAACTCGTTCCTCATCCATATACAGGCAGCTCGTGTTTTCATAATTCAGTCTCAATCATAAACATGCAACTTGTGGTTTCACAGTTCATTTTCTCATTTACGTACAGGCAGCTCGTAGTTTAACATGCATCTCGTAATTATATCAAAAACATCTGCTAGCAATTTATTCTAACCATGCATTTAAGTAAATAGGACAGCTTAAGCAGGCTCATTCATTTCTACCCTAGGGTTCATTCTACATCTTAGAGTTCAATCCAATTACTTCAACCAAGTATATTCTTATTTAAATATTAACAACTCTACTAGGTATCACAGGAGGAATGGGGGCCTATGCCGCAGCTCTCTTCGTCTTCGCGGGCCCCGAACATGCCAATGGCTGGTAACCTGTGCCATAGAGGAACTCGAGTGGAAAACAGCAGTACTTTGTTTACAGAAATCCGATTTCGTTTAGGCCCTAAACAAGCCAAAAACACGGTTACTGACCAAAATTAGACATCTGGGACTAGTCCCAGATGTCTTAAAAGACGTCAAAACTCACCTTACCCTTCTTGCGACTAATTCAGACATCCAGACTCCCTCTGTGATTGTCTGGGGGCAGTTCTAGATGTCGGACAAGGTCTCTGATCGTCTGGAATAACCTTCGGACGCCTGATGACGTGATCAGACGTCCAAAAGTACTTGGGAAAGCGCACCGTGCACCTTTCCAAAGCTTTCACTTACGTACGAGCACCCACAGATGCAACGGTCAGCCGACATCCCCTACGCTATGATCTGCATGGCGCAAGAAGATATGTACCTCGTGATATTGCGCTTTTAGACATCCAGCCTTAGCTCCAGACATCCTGATGCCTCACTAGTCGTTTGGACTTCACTCCAGATGTCTGATACTGGAAAACTTCCAGTACCAGAACTTCCTCGTAGCTCACCCAGCTCTCACCTCACCCACAGCGACAGCTTCAGCAGCTGCAAGAGCTTGAGCAGCTCCTCATCGACTTCCTCCTCTCTCCCACGACTGCTCGAGCTCCACCGAGCTCTTGCGGCCATCGTCCTCCTCCCCCACACTCACTCTCTTGCACTGCCTCACTCTCACTCCTCCCCACTTTCCCCTTGTTGGTGGCTCTCCTTCCTCGCCGCGGTTGCAGCAGAGACGGGTGGGGAACGTAGTTATCGCAGGAGAAGGTGGAGGTGGCGATGGCTGGAGTGGTGTGAGGGGTGAAGGAGGAAGAGGTGAGGGGTTTATATAGGAGGGAAGTTAGGGTTTGGGTGAGGTGTGAAGGAGATAGAGCGGGTCTCTACGTGCCGCCCGCGCGCAGAGCGCAAAGCATAGTACAAAAATCTCACTTTCAAACGATCGGGCACGTGTCCAGACGTCTGACTGAAACTCCAGAATCTTATCCGGCTAAAAATGTACCAAGTCATTACATCATAACAAACTTAAAGGAAGTTTCGTCCCTGAAACTTGAGTTAGCTAGGGTGCGAGAAAAGGAACGTAATCGTGCATAACAAAGTTAAAGAGGATCGAAATAGGTCCGAAAAGATGTACCCTCAAAAAGCTCTGGGTACCGCTATCGCATCGCCGCCTCAGGCTCCCAAGTCGCCTCCTCGTATCGCTGGCTTCACCATAAAACCTTCACCCATGGCACCTGCTTCCGTCTCAGACTCCAGACGGCTCTGTCTAGTATCTGTACTAGTCTCTCAGGGTAGGTTAGGTCGTCACCCACCTCGATGCTCTTGTGGCTCAGAACATGACTGGGATCGACGATGTACTTCCTGAGGTTGGACACGTGGAACATGTCATGCACTCCAGAAAGTTGGGGAGGAAGGGCAAGCCGGTAAGCAACCGGTCCTACCTACTCCAGGACCTCAAAGGGCCCTACAAACCTCGATGCAAGCTTCCCTTTCACCCCAAAATGTTATAGGCCCTTCATGAGCGAAACATGGAGAAAGACGTGATCCCCAACCTCAAACTACACCTCTCTGCGCCTCCGGTCAGCGTAGCTCTTCTGCTTGCTCTAGATAGTACGGAATCGTCTGTGAATCTGCTCTATCACCTCCTGACACCGCCGGATCAGCCTGGGACCAACCTCCCACTTGGTCCCCACCTCGACCCAACTCAAGGGTGAAGTACACCTCCGTCCGTATAGAGACTCGTAAGGTGCCTTGTTGATGCTCAAGTAGTAACTATTATTGTATGCAAACTCTGCCAGGGGTAAATGCTCCTCCCAAGAGCCTCTCCAGTTTAATACACAAGCGTGCAAAAGCTCCTCAAGTGTCTGAGTGGTGCGCTTTGACTGTCCGTTCATCTAAGGGTGGTAAGCGGTGTTGAACCTCAAATGCGTCCCTAAGGCCTACTGAAACTCAGCCCAGAACTGGGAAGTAAAACGAGTATCCCTATTGGATACAATCTCACGTGGAACTCCATGTAG
This sequence comes from Thalassia testudinum, assembly GCA_037157565.1. Lineage (NCBI taxonomy): Eukaryota > Viridiplantae > Streptophyta > Magnoliopsida > Alismatales > Hydrocharitaceae > Thalassia > Thalassia testudinum. Next base: position 15,577,684 of record JAZHRO010000062.1, on the reverse strand, counting down.
GTGCACCACATCTCCAATGTATCTCTCTGCTAACTGTGCTGGTCTAAAGGTGACTCGGATCGGCAAGAAATGCACCGTCTTCGTCAATCTGTCTACTATCACCCAAACTGTGTCATGTCCCCACTGTGTAACTAGTAGACCCACCACCAAGTCCATGGTGATGCCCTCCCACTTCCACTCTGGCACAGAAAGTGGCTGCAATGGCCCTGCAGGCCTTTGATGCTTGGCTTTCACCTGCTGAGATACCAAACAGTGCTGCACAAACTCACCAACATCCTGCTTCATCCCTCTCCACCAAAAGTCACGTCGCATACCATGGTACTTGGACCCGTGCGCCTCAGCCAGGAGCTCTCTCAACAACTCCTCATCCCTAGGAATGCATAAGCGTTCCTTCATGCGCAGTATCTCATTTGAGAAGGAAAAGTCTCCTGGGTCCCCTGTCAACACCTTGTCTCGTAGCGTCTGTAAGTACGGATCGACCATCTGCCCTGCGATGATGCAGTCTATCAACTCTGGTCGTGTCTGCCGCGTCACTGTCACTGTCCCACAATACCCTTGTGACTCCCGGGGTCGCCAACTGCCCAACTCCTCCATGAGTCTTCAACTCTGTGCCTGTGAGCTGGCCAAGTGGGCAGGCGCCTTTCGACTCAAGGCGACAGTCACCACATTGGCCTTCCCTAGGTGGCAGGAGATGCTACAGTCATAGTCCTTCAGGAGCTCTAACGAACGTCTCTGTCTCATGTTAAGCTCCTTCTAGTCAAACAAGTACTTGAGGCTCTTATGACTGTGAAAATCTCAAAAGTCTCACCATAAAGGTAGTGCCTCCATGTCTTCAGCGTGAAGACAACTGCTGCCAGCTGTAAGTCATGGGTAGGGTAGCTATGCTCATGGGGCTTTAGTTGCCGCAAAGCATAAGTGACAATGTGACCCCGCTGCAAGAGCACACCCCCTAACCCCTGCAACGAAGCGTCGATGTAAACCACAAAACCGCCACTGCAGTCTGGGATGGTAAGCACAGGAGCTGAAGTCAGTCTCTCCTTCAACTCCTGAAAACACGCCTCGCACTCATCAATCCAGGCAAAGGAGACGTCCTTCCGGGTCAGCTAGGTCATAAGATGCTTAATTTGAGAGAATCCTCTGATAAACCGCCGGTAGTAACTTGCCAGTCCCAAAAAGCTGTGTATCTTTGTCACTGTGCGTGGCCTCTCCCACCTGAGTATGACCTCTACCTTGGCTAGATCCACAGCCAATCCATCCCCTGAAATCACGTGGCCCAAGAAAGTCACCTGCCTCAACCAAAACTCGCACTTGCTGTACTTGGCATACAGCTTGCATCGCCTTAAGGTATCCAAGATCATGCGCAAATGCTGTCCATGCTGTGCCTGATTTCGCGAGTAAACGAGTACGTCGTCGACGAACACTACCACAAACTGGTCTAAGTATAGCCTGAAAATATAGTTCATCAAGTTCATGAAGGCAGCGGGGGCTTTGGACAGCCTAAACGGCATGACCAAGAACTCATAGTGCTCGTACCAGGTACGGAAAGCCGTCTTGGAGATGTCGGTCTCCCTCATCCTCAATTGGTGGTAACCTGACCTCAGATCTATCTTGGAGAACACCGTGGCATCTCGCAACTGGTCAAAGAGGTTGCCAATCCTCGGCAGCGGATACTTGTTCTTGATGGTGACCGTATTCAGCTGCCTGTAGTCGACACAAAGTCCCAGGGTACCGTCCTTCTTCACAAACAGCACAGGAGCTCCCCACGGGGACGCACTGGGCCTCACAAAGCCCTTCTCCAATAGGTCCTGTAACTATGACTTGAGCTCTCGTAGCTCAAGCGGTGCCATTCGATATGGTGCAGTAGAAATGGGGCTGGTCCTCGGTACCAGTGAGATCTCAAACTTGATCTCACACTCAGGCGATAGTCCTGGTAGCTCCTCTGAAAAAACGTCAAGGTATTCGCAAACCACCGGAAAACTCTGAAAGTCAGCCACGGGTCTAGGCTCTGCCACTACACTGGCCAAGATGCCCTCACAACCCTAGCTCAAAAGCCTCGCTACCCGAATTGTGGAGATGCATCTGAAACCTCCGTCTACCGGCTAGCCATGAAACTCAAAGGGAGGTGATGAGTCCATTTTAATAGACTATTGTTATGCCTAAGTAATTCTATCTTAACATTGTATGTTTGTTAATAACTACATTAAGTTATAGAATGATTGCATTCATCATTATTTAAGTTTACATCTATTTTATAGCATTCTATAACATAGTATGTAATTTTTTTATGTTTCATGTAGGTCCTGCAACATCACACTCGTTACATCTTCTCCACTTAATCTATCCATAAGGAATAATCGAGAAGAAGAGGGAGGAGGATCAATGGTGGAAAAGAACAAGGGGTGAAAAGATATTTTCCCCCACAAATTTCTCAACCTACGGCCGGCCTCAACAACCTCACCAACAGTGTCGGCCATGTTTAGTAAAGGATTTGGAAAACCCCTTGACTTGCGCCGGGGGAGGAGATAAAAAGAGAGGATCGTCGGTTCTTCTGGGGAGGCCTTCCCCCTGGCAGGGAATCATCATCTAGGAACCGTGCAATCACCGTGTGCACTATGCACCAAGTCTTCCACCGCTCCCTCCAGCCGCGCCTGCAGACGCCCGCACCTGTGCAGGCAACCCTCTGCCTGCCCTTGCACGCCTGCAGGCACCCGCTCCAGCACCACCAAGTGCTTGCAGGCACCGCACCTTCTCCACCGCAGCGCACCCCCCCTCTGCAGCACCATCACCTTCACGCTACCACCGTCCCCCGCACCCTTTCAGCTTGCAGGCACCCGCTCCAGCACCACCAAGCGACCGCAGGCACCGTGCCTTCTCCACTGCAGAGCGCACCTCCGCATGCCCATCTCCAGCGCCTCCACCTTGCGTGCCCGCCATCGCCCGCAGGCCTGTTCAGGCGCATCGCCCCACCCGCGACCCTGCCAGGCTCGCGCCTCTCCAGCAACCGCAGGTGCTTCCCCCTGCACCTGCTAGACTTGCATCCCACTTGCCAGGCCGCACCTGCACAGCACCCCTGTAGCGCGCCCTCGCCACCCGTGCTCCCGTCAACAGGTGATGCAGGTGCTCACCGCCCGTGCGTGCCCTCTGCAGACCGCCCACGCGCCTTCAACCCTGCCAGTGCCTTCAACCCTGTTAGCGCCTTCAAGCCAGCACCCCTACAGGCACCCTCGCCACCAAGCGTGCACCCGCGCACACCTATGCCAGCGACCAGTGCGCAGCCGCGTGGCTGCAGCAGCTGCCATCCTTCTCCACCACCGCCGTTCATCTCTGCCGGCCGGCGACCACCTACCTCCTCATGACGTGTCGTTGCTACCATTGTGAAGCACTCGTCGAGATGCATCTCTACGTGCGACCTCACCATCAACCGTTAACGAACGCTTGCGCACGGAAGAGAGAGGCAAAAACCTCTGTTTTTCATTCAATTAATAATTACAGAAAATGCCATTACGGAAGTTCCTATTCATTTATTTTAGGCATTACATTATTGCAGTGAAATGGCATAGTCCTCCTTCTACTTCATCTAAATTATTTGCATATGCATATATCACATGAATGATTCAATGCATAGATATTATGGTAAATAAGTTATATTCTAGAAATTAGTATTTACAGTATTTACCAGTATCAAGATCACTTGTTAACAAAATATTATATGGTGGTGATTTTGCATCTAAACACCTACATTCTTGATTAATTGCTTAAAACGAGCAGTTATGTGAGAAAAAGAATTGCACGATTTAGCATGCACACCCACTGAGATTCCTTAATAAACAAGACACTATTTACTGGTTTAAATAAGCTAATTCCTCCCTGTGGAGATGACCTAACTATTCGTGGTTAGATTTTGAAAATTAAAATATTTTGAAAAGCGATTTTCTACCACGTGATTAAATACAACGACACATCATTTTATGTTAAAGTTTTCCACGAAAACGAAGATCGCTCTTTTAGGAGGCAACTCCTGTATGGAGAAGACGATCTTCCTCCCGAAATAGTCCACTAAGGTGTAATAGGCGAACAGCCAGTCCATCCCTAAAATCGCGCCAAAGTCCTCCATCTGGATCACAATCAGGTCAGCGAGGAGGCTGTGTCCCCCTATACTAACCTCGCAGTTCGTGTAGACCTCCTCGGCTACAAACAACTGGCCACCTGGGCCTCTGATCATAAATAGATCCTCTAACAGTACACTGCCCTGCCTCAAATGGATGGTAAAACTCGTAGCGACGAAGGAGTGTGTGGCACCGGAATTAAAAAGTACGTACACTAATCTGCTAGAAACAGTAACCATACCTGCCACCACTGAACCCGAAGCCCTGGCGTCTCTGTGTGTCAGGGCGTTAATATGCCCCTTAGCTCTCGATGCAGACGAAGTAGCTATACTGTGGGTCGGGCAAGCAGCAGCTGGCCGGTACCCTCATCGTGACTGCTACCCTCCCCCACGCGCCTGGTGACCACGACCACCAGCTCGGCCTCTAGCGCTCGATGCGAGGAGCATCTGCTGTGCTCCGGCCTTAGATGGGTAATCCCTCCTGATGTGGCCCGGCTGGCCACAATAGTAACAGAGGGGTACCCGACCTCCCTCCGTAGGTCCCTGCTGGCAACTGGGCGGGGGTTCGGTTTGGCAACTAACCCCTGTCTGGGGCCCCCAAAGGCCACTGATGGCCCCGCAGAACGAGACGGCTCTCCTGTGGGCGCCGTGTGCCTCCTCTCCTGATGGCCCTGAGAGTACTCTTGCTGGTAGGGCCTCTTCCGTCGGCTATCAGTGTCTTGCGCGGCCGGGTTGGTCTCCTCGTAAGTCATGGCTGCCTCAACCACACGAAAGAAAGTGGGCAGCTTCAGGGGTTTGACATACCCCCGAATAGCAGGTCGGAGCCCTTTGGTAAACCTCCACAGGCGCTCCTCCTTAGTAGACAACTGTTGGGGCAAAACGTGATAGCTCTAAAAAATGCGTGCAGTACGCTCTAACAGTCAATGTCCCCTAGTGGAGAGTGTGGAACTCCCGCCTCCTTTGGTTCTGCCAGGTCTGTAGAAAGTACTGCTTGCAGAAGAGAGCCACAAACTGGTCCCACGTCAGCTCTCTCCCCTCCTGGCCTCTAACTACCCTCCACCACCTGTGTGCTGCGCTCTCTAACTAGTACATGACAAAGGCCACATGGAACTCCGCGGGAGGGCGAAGGGTGTCGAACACCTTCTCTATCTGCTTCAGCCAGTCTTCTGCCTTAGACGGGTCCTCATCCCCCTTGAAGGAGGGGGGCTTCAGCTTCCGGAAATGTCCGAAAAACTTGTGGTGTAGCTGCAGTGGGGGAACGGGCACGCCTCCAGGCAAGGAGAGCTCGTGCTTGAAAGTGTTAGAGTGTGGTGGGGGTGGTGGAGAACCACCACCTCCCCGTCCTGTTGGTCCGGTGCTGTGACGGTCTCTCGATCCCACCGAGGACTCTCCCTCCACGTCCTCAGGGAGAGGTGCTCGTGGAGGCTGCTGGAGCTCCTCTCGCACGATGTCTCTAATCAGCTGGGTGAGATCCTGGGCCTGCACACCCGGGAGGAGAGGTGGGTCAACTGGTGCCTCAGGTCCGGCACGTTCGCCCCTCCAACCTCGTCCACGGCCACGACCACGGTCTACCTCAGGAACTCCCCGACGAGGCATCTCCTGCAAGGAGACGCAAGAGATAGAGTAAGAATGTCAACGATACCGGGTTACATCGAGAAAAAGACTCGGAAACGAATATCAAAGCGGTACGTTGTGGTGGCTATCCTAGTTATATGCACGTGAGTGGTTATTCTCAAGCCAATTGGTTCATTTCTCAGGATGACCTTGCTCTGATACCATCTTGTTACGACTCGATTCCCAGATCCCTACAGGACCGGAGACTGACTCGCCTTGACTAATCCTAAGACCTAGTCGTCCAATAAGAAATAACCAAAAGTAGGAAAATAAATCACATTCACACATGCAATATAACTAAGCAGAAGAAAAGTACGAAGCAGTAAAGAATGTAGAACTATCTTAAAATATAGTACATGCCACCACAACAACAGCAGAAAAAGGAACAGAAACAGAAAGTAACAGAAACAGTAAAGTATGTGTCCATTACTCACTACAACAGTAGAAAAATGAAAGAGCTGAAAAATGACTACGGCTGGGCTTGGCTGGGCCCAGCACCCTCTGTAGTCAAAAACTCAGGCTGCTCAAATCCTGGTCACGAACAAGGTTACGAAAAGACAGAGTCAGCGAACATTGAGTAGAGTGGTGTTTACATTATTTAAGTGCAAGTACGATAAAACAACAGGCTTATTTCTCATTTCTATTTATCTCATTTATGTGTTTCTAGTTCATCTATTTCTCAAAGTATCCAAGTATTTCTTGATCTTGCATGTTCCTCATGGGAACGATCTTGATTGTAGTCTTTTCAGTAGAGCAGAAGGTACACGTGGTGCTCTCCTGGCCGGGAGAGTTCCCTGTGGTAGTCCTACACCCAGTCAACCACCCCGAGGTCATTTTCGAGATGTAGCAGTGACTATGGCACGCGTGATAGGTGCACGGTAGCTACTTCACACTGACACTCGGTCAGTCGTTTCCGTTAGCGGGTACACCCAAAGTACAACACGAAACAGTATAGGGCCTTGCCCTCTCAGAACAGGAGTCTCACCCCTCGGAACCAAATAGGGGTCTCGCCCCTCCACAGTCCGCGTACCCTCGTCTGACTACCCCTGTTTGCCCAAAGGGCCTAACAAAGTATATGTAGGGTGGCTAACTGAACCCTGGGTTCCGTGGGGTGGCTAGCTCCCTCCCTACACTAGTAGCACGCCTCGGTACCACGTACGCGAGGGCCAACATGACTCAGTGTAGAGTAGCCAATCTTAACCCGGGGTCTCAACCCAAGGGAGGCTAGCTCCGCTCTACACTAAAAGGGGATAGTTGCTCTCCTTGGTATTGCATACACAAGGTCTATCACACTTCCCGTCTACATTCCAAATTCCATTTATCCACAGGAGTTCTACTCCAAATTCCCCGTAGGGTTCATGCTCATATTCATCTCATTTATCCAGATCCACATCTTATGTTTCACAACTCGTTCCTTGTCCATATACAGGCAGCTTATGTTTTCATAATTCAGTTCTCAATCATAAACATGCAACTTGTGGTTTCATAGTTCATTTTCTTATTTACATACATGCAGCTCGTAGTTTAACATGCATCTCGTAATTATATCAAAGACATCTGCTAGCAATTTATTCTAACCATGCATTCAAATAAATAGGACAACTCAAACAGGCTAATTCATTTCTACCCTAGGGTTCATTCCACATCCTAGAGTTAAATCCGATTATTCCAACCAAGTACATTCTTATTTAAATATTAACAACTGAGTTAAACCACTCTACTGGGTATCACAGGAGGAATGGGGGCCTATGCTGCTGATCTCGTCGTCTCCGCAGGCCCCAAACAAGCCATTGGCTGGTAACCTGTACCAGTGACCAAAGTAAATTAGGCGAGCTCAAAACAGTAGATACTCAACACGAACACGTAGAGGAACTCGAGTGGAAAACAACGGTACTTCGTTTACGGAAATTCGATTTCGTTTGGGCCTTAAACAGGCAAAAAACATGGTTACTGACCAAAATCAGATGTCTGGGACTAGTTCTAGCCGTCTTAAAAGTCGTCAGAACTCACCTTACCCTTCCTATGGCTGATTCAGACATCCAGACTCCCTCTGTGACCATCTGGGGGCAGTTCCAGATGTCGGACAAGGTCTTCGGTCGTCTGGAAGCACCTCCGGACATCTGGCGACGTGATCAAACGTCCAAAAGTACTTGGGAAAGTGCACCGCATGCCTTCCCAAAGCCTACACCTGTGTACGAGCACCCACAGACTCAACGGTCAGCCGACATCCCCTGCGCTATGATCTGCATGGCGCAGGAAGATACGTACCTTGTGATATTGCGCTTTCAGACGTCCAGCCTCAGCTCTGGACGTCCTGATGCCTCACCAGCCGTCTGGACTTCACTCCAGACGTCTGATACTGGAAAACTTCTAGTACCAGAACTTCCTTGCAGGTCGCCTCGCTCGCACCTCTGCCTGCAGCGGTAGCTTCAGCAGCTGCAAGAGCTTGAGCAGCTTCTCATCGGCTTCCTCCTCTCTCCCATGACTCCTCGAGCTCCACCGAGCTCCCACGGCCGTCATCCTCCTCCCTCGCACTCTCTCACTCTCACTCCTCCCTGCTTTCCCCTCACCAGTGGCTCTCCTTCCTCGCTGTGGCTGCAGCAGAGACGGGCGGGGAACGTACCTGTTGCAGGAGAAGGTGGAGGTGGCGGTGGCTGGAGTGGTGTGAAGGGTGAAGGAGAAAGAGGTGAGGGGTTTACATAGGAGGGAAGTTAGGGTTCAGGTGAGGGGTGAAAGAGAGAAAGTGGGTCTCTACGCGCCGCCTGCTCATAGAGCGCAAAGCACAGTACGAAAATCTTACTTTCAGACATCCGGGCACGTGTTCAAACATCTGGATAGACGTCTGACTGAAACTCCAGACGTCATATCTGGCTAAAAATGTAACGGGTCATTACACATACTTTAGCATGGTGGCCTTTAAGTGGGGCAGATCAACAAATTAAGACCTTTTCCATAAGGAGTCTGAGATGAAGGAAAGGATGAAAACCAAATGCTGCCCATGAGGAGTCAGAGATGAAAGGGAGGGAGGGACCACTATTCGATGGGGAGGGGATGGCGGTCCTGCGGAGGGAGGGGGTGATCCAGGGAGTACGATGGGGAAGGAGGGGGAAGTGCGATGAGGTAGGAAGGAGGCGATGGAAAGTGATGCTCAAAGGGTTTGGGGAGCGAGGGGTTTGGTGGGGGAGCAATGGGGGGTGTGGGGTGTTGAAACTTAATGTCATATGTTAATGGAATCCAACATTAAGAAAAATGGGTGATTGCACCTAATTTAAATGTGATCGAGTTGTAATATCATTAGACTAAACAAAGTTGTAATATAAAATTGGAAATTAGATGTTAGGCAATGCATTGTATATTATATTAATGATGTATTATTGATAATATAACATGCTTAAAGTTGTAAAACAATTGAGGTTATGCAATAAATGTACGCCATAGTAGGTTCTGATTAAATTAATTCATTTAATAGATACAAAATGATGTTGCGTATATAAAGAATACCAACAAAACACTGTAATAGTTTAGATAATCCATTGTAATACAAGTTGGTTTTAGTTGTAACTAAATAACCTTAACGATGTAATAAGATCAATGTAAGTTGTAATAAATATATCCACGAGGTGTAACATTATCATGGTAAATTATGTTGTAATATAATCTAAGTAATTAATCATACGGTCATTCATGATATATTATATTTAATGTATATGATAGATAATACAATATGTTGGAATTGTAATGTAACTGGACATAAAATAAATGTAGACTATAAGTAACAAAATGTTCGAAATTGATGTGAGATGATCAAAGGTGATTATAAAAAAAAGATTAACAACAAAAGTATCATAAAAATTCATTAATTAATCAAATAGGAAATAAAAATCACTAAAATCACACCTAACAATTTCATCAAACAAAGACAAAATCGTATGATCATAAATTGATTTTTTTTTTTGGTTGATATTTTTATCAACTATACTCCAATTACATTTCATACATACATACATACATACATACATACATACATACATATATATATATATACATATCCTTATTAATTAAATCACGTCACTCGATCTTTCCTGAAGCGAAACGGTTCGTTGTCGGCGTCGTCAAGCACGTTAATTTGTCGAATAAATTTCGGTTGCTTCCACTTCCGAGGAAGGGTGGATGGAAAGGCAACCCGAAAGCGCATAAAAAACCCGACACCTTTGCATTCGTTTCTTCCCCTCTTCTCTCTTACTTCCACATATAAGCTACAGAAATTAAAAGCCACCGCCTTGTATCGGTCCGTCCAACAACAGTCTTGGTTTCGCTTTCTGTAAGCAGAGCATAACGGGAGTTCTTCCTGAAGATTCCTTCCTGTTATCAAGGAATGCCATCAAGATGAGAACCAGAGGCCGAATCCTGGAAGACCCAAAAGCTCGCAAATCTCCGTTGTTTTCTTGCATGCTGCTACTGCTGCTGTGTTGTGCAGAGGGTGACGCTGCGGCTGCCACCACTGCTCGTGCTACTAGTGTGACGTACGACCATAGGGCGTTGGTGATCAATGGCCGACGCCGCATCCTCATCTCCGGCTCCATTCATTACCCCCGCAGTACTCCCGATGTATGTAACTCACTTCATATTCACCCCTTCCCTCTTTCCACCAATTTCTTTTTCCCTCTCCTTCTTTCCCATTTTTTTGGTTCATTAATTCGCTGTTGCTTTTGCAGATGTGGCCTGACCTGATCCAGAAGTCAAAGGATGGTGGTCTCGATGTGATCGAGACTTATGTGTTCTGGAATCTCCATGAACCTGTCAAGGGTCAGGTATTATTATCATCGTTAGTGACAGCATAACGCCTACTTGCTTTTTTTTTTGTTTCCTTATCTTACTTGTTTCTCCACTTTGCTCTGCTTTTCGGTAAAAGGAAATGGAGTGGTTGACGCCTTTCTTTCTTGCTTTCTTTCTCTTTTCTTTTTTCTTTTTTTGGTTGGGTTTCCGTTAGTATGACTTTGAGGGGAGGACGGACCTCGTGGGCTTCGTGAAGGAAGTCGGGAAGGCTGGTTTGTTTGTCAATTTGCGGATTGGCCCCTATGTCTGTGCCGAGTGGAACTATGGGTTTGTATACATTCCTTCTTGGTCACTTAAAATTTTTATGTGTCTTTGCAATCTATTGTTGCTTTTTGTTGAGATATTCGTTGCTGATGTTTCCGAATTTCCGGCAGTGGATTTCCTGTCTGGCTCCGTTTTATCCCTGGAATCAAGTTCAGAACAGATAATAAGCCCTTCAAGGTAGTACTTTAATTACCATTTATATCATATGGTTACTTGTGGTCATTTATTCTTCCGTGGACATTGCCATGTGGCGTTTCCTGACTGCTTATTTCAGTTGGAGGTGCAACGATTCACGATGAAAATCGTGGATATGATGAAGCAGGAGAAGCTGTTTGCATCACAAGGAGGACCAATTATCCTTGCGCAGGTTCTTGAAACCGGTCCTTTTGCCGAAATGTTGTTTTCAATGGGTTCTTGAGTGGTATTCTTTCCTTGTAAGTGGGATGCTGATGCTATGATTGGTCTACTTTTGCAGATAGAGAATGAGTATGGTAACGTTCAGGGTGCTTATGGTCCAGCAGCAAAAACGTATGTTAAATGGACAGCTTCCATGGCTACCTCTCTTGATACTGGTGTTCCATGGGTGATGTGCCAGCAGGCAGATGCCCCTGACCCTATCGTAAGTGTGGCACTGTTAGCTGCGCTTATTCCATGCTACAAACTTGGCAGATTATGCTTCAGCCTCTATGAAAAATTGCAGTCATTTCTTCTTTGTCAACTTTGTTCTTTTGGTTACTTTTGCTCATAAACTAAAAATCTGTATCAAGCTTTTCTCAAACTGAGTAAACTGGCATTCCTGAGTCACCTAGTTTTGTGATCTTGTGCAAATAGGTCATTGCACTCATCGAAAGAGCAAAATCATGTTTACACTTTTCAGTCACACCCTATTTTCCAGTTGTTTTTGATTCAAGATTCTCATTCCTTTGACACATAATTTAGTAGTCTCTCCAGATGCCTAAACTATGTAGACCATATATTATAGTGAAAAAGTAAACAAACGTGTATTGCAATGTGCGGATCCTCACTCATGCCTTTGCAATGTGTAAGCATGCGGGCCTCCACTCACACCCGTGCTCAACAAAAAAAAGCACGTGGGCTCCCACTCACATTCCCGCTCAATAAAAAAAAGCAAAACACACGGTTCACTCCAAAAAATCAACCAAAGTCTCACTCCAACAAAGCAAACGTGAGGTCCACCACTATTCAAAAAAAGTAACCCACTATATCACAGGTGGAAGAATCAAAACACATTGGTTGAGAATGATTTTTTACCTGTTAAAAATCAAAATACATTGTTTGAAAACTAAAACACACTGGTTGAAAATGAAAACACATCATTATGTTTTGCTTTTCCACTGGTGGGAAATGGTTTTTCACCTATGGAAAGTGATTTTCACTTGGAAAATGATTTTTCACCTATGAGAAGTTGTTTCTACTGGTGGAAAATCAAAATACATTGGTTGAGCCCACCAAGTTTTCTCACTACATGTGTAACAAAATGCGTTGCAATGTGCGTTCTGTACCCACATCCTATCTTATATGAATGCCGCCTTGACTTTTTTACCCGTTGTTTCGTAATCCCGATCTTTCCCAGTCTGGCCAAAGCTTCACAGCCTAATATTCATTTCTATGAGATACACTTTCTGCATACTTCTTTCTTCCCCCCACTCAAGGAATTATTCCATTGTTCATGCTGCCTAAGCTAAAAAGTGGGAAGAAATGACCAATCTCAATTATTGAGAAAACCCTACACCTCTCTATATAGAAAGAGATGTTGAGAAAAATACATAAAAGAACCAGACAAAATATAAAGATAACAAAATAGTCTCCAGTAAACATAAACAATATAAATAGGAGTATCAACACACTCTCTCAAGCTGGAGCATAGATGTCAATCATGTTTAGCTTGGAATAGTAATAATCAAATGTCGATCGAGGTAGAGGCTTTGTGAATACATCAACAGTCTGGTTCTCAGATGCAATATAAGTAGTACGTAGCAAATCACGCTGTATGAGATCTCTGGTGTAGTGGCAGTTAACCTTAACGTGTTTGGTGCACTCATGGAACATCGAGTTGCTGGCTATATATGTAGTAGCCCGATTGTCGCATCGCATCTCTATACGTTCCTCAATCGGGATGTGTAAATCATGCAGTAGAGACTGTATCCAAACCATCTTTGCAGCAGTTTGGGCTATCGCCCTATACTCTGACTCTGCACTGGAGCGAGAAACTACCCCTATTTCTTACTCCTCCAAGTAACCAGATTAATAACCACAATGGTACAAAAATCAGTGATAGATTTCCTGTCAAGCACACATACTGCATAATCTGCATTAGAATATCTACCACTGTCATAGGAGAGCCTCTCTGGAAGAGAATACCACGACCTGGTGTTTTCTTCAAATATCTAAGTACCTGCATAGCTGCCTGCCAGTGTAGCTTCGTTGGCTTCTCCATAAACTGGCTGAGTTTGCCTACTGGCAAGGCAATATTCGATCTGGTAATGGTCAGATACAACAGCTTTCCTACAAGCTGTCTGTACGCTCTGTTATCAGCTACCTCTGCCTCCTCATCATGTAGATGTGCCTTGGGGTCCCTAGCAATATTGGCTAGCTTGGACCCCAGCATGCCTATCTCCCGAAGGACATCTAACGCATACTTGTGTTGAAAAAGAACAATCCCATCTTTACTCCTAGCAACCTCAATCCTTAGAAAGTATCTAAGTTGGCCCAGATCCTTCATAACAAATTCTGTGCAAGAGACTCCTTGACATGTCTTATCCTAGCCTCGTCACTATAGGTGATAATCAGATCATCTATATAAACCAATAGTGCTACAATGCCATTCTCCGTTTTCCTGACAAACAGAGAATTATTTGAAGAGGACCTCTGCATCCCCATCCTCTGCAACAGATCTGACAGTTTCTAAAACCAGTTTCTCAGGCTCTGCTTCAGGCCATAAATGGCCTTCCTGAGTTTGCACACACACTCCCCTTGAACCTCAAAACTTGAGGGTTGCTGCATGTAAACCTCCTCCTGAAGATCACCATAGAGAAAAGCTTCTTCACATCAAGCTAGTGTAACCTCCAATCTCTGTGGGTAGTAACAGAGATGAGTACCCGAACGGTGGCAAGACGTACAACAAGAGAGAGTATCAAAGAAGTCCACCCCATAAGTCTGGGTGAACCCCTTTGCCACCAACCTGGCTTTATACCTTGAATGACCCATCAGGGTTGTATTTGAAGGCAAATACCCATCTGGAGCCAACAAGTCGTGACCTATAGGAAATGAGATGAGATCCCAAGTCTATTTGCTCTGAAGTGCGGTCATCTCATCCTCCATGGCTTGATGCCACTTAGGATCAAGCATGACCTATTGGTAGGTAGATGGAATGTGTGACGTTGTAAGTTCCTGATAGAAGCTGCTAAACTGAGGAGCATGACCATCGGTAGCCAAACTACCTGCAACACGATATCTAGACTCACATGTACGGAGTGCCTTCCTAATAGCAATATGAAGGTCAGAATCATCTGGTATCTCTGATTGAGTCGTTGCAGAAGGAGCCTCATTACTGTGGTTATTTGCACTGTCAGGAGGATCAAGTCTAACTAGACTATCACTGCCACCAGAGTCAATCTCAACTGCTTGTGAAACATTAGTCATTGGTGTGGTCGATGGCCTCTGTAGTGTCGCATGAGGTCTATTATATGTGCGTAGAGGACCATGTAATCTTTGGTAGTCATCCACGAGGGTAGTGGAGCCTGAAGAAGTCAGTTGAGGTATGGAGACCGGAATATCCTCAAGTGAAATCGGAGGAATAGGCATGGGAGCTGCATCATTATGAACACTCGTTTGTCCAACAATAGAAAAATATGGTATCGTCTCATGAAAAGTCATATTAGTGCTGATATAATGCCTGTGTTGGATGGGGATCATAGCATCGGTACCCCTTCTGATTCCTGGAGTACCCTAAAAAGATGCACTTAGTAGCACGAGGACCAAGCTTGTCACGTCCTGATGATGGTACATGAACAAAAGCAACACATCCAAAACTCTCAGGAGACACGTGGAAAATCTCATCATCTGGGTGTAATAGGAGAATCGGTATCTGCTCGTAAAGAACTGAACTCGGCATCCTATTAATGAGGTAGGTCGCCGTCAAAACAACATCCCCTTAGTATCTTTATGGAATATTGTGGTGGATAAGAAGAGTGCAAGCAACCTTTAACAGGTGTCTGTGCTTCCACTCCGCAACTCTATTATGCTGTGAGGTATGGGAACAAGAAGTTTGATGGATAATCTCATGAGTCTTATAAAACTCTACGAGTTTAGTAGTGCAGAACTCGAGGGCATTATCTGTCCGTACAATCTTCACTGTCGTAGGAACACTGAGTCTCAATCTCCAAGAGAAGAGTCTTTATGATACCTTCAACCTCTACCTTATTCTTCCACCTAGGATACTCTGGTGAAATCGTCGACAACAACTAGATAGTAACGGTGTTCTGTCCTGTCTGGAACTCTACTCGGTCCCCAAACATCCATATGGAGTAACTCAAAGGAGTAGCTGCTCCAGGAGAAGTACTAATAGGGAATGAAGACCGATGATGCTTGCCCAATTAGCAAGCATCACACCTAATAGTAACAGTAGGTGAAATATGCGGAATTACCCTCCTGAGGCGATCCAGAGACAAATGTCATAGACGAACGTGCCATTGTAAGACACTCACCATTATGCCTATTGACACCTGCAAGTGGTTCTTGACCAAGATGATAAAGACCATTCTCCTCTGTACCTCTGGCGATGGTCTTCTTAGTGAGCTTATCTTGGACAATACATCCGACCTCATCAAAAATCACCCTACAATGAAGATCCGTCGTGATCTTGCTCTCGAACATCAAGCTTACGGGAAACTCCGGTACGTGTAGTGCTCTCGACAGCCGCAACGTGGGGATCACAGATACTTCCCCCTAGTTAACAATGGGTGCATGTCTGCCATTAGCAACCTGTACCATTTTCCCTAATGCAACAGAATTGAGTGAGTGATCGGAAATTGCTCTGATCTCCACAGAGATGCTGTGAAGTACCGGAATCGATTAACCATCCTGTACCATAGTGACTCCTATCATGCTTCTGTGGTATCAAGCCTGCATACTCAACCACCCCTGCCATAGTAGCGATGAAGTGGATCACCAAGAGTTAGAACTCGCCATCATAGATGTAAAATCACCAAGGCATCACTCTAGATGCAAAATTTGATTTGGAAGCACCAAACCATGTCCTGATAATGAGTTTTTCAAATCATGGGTAGACTCTAGAATGGCACCAATCCCCTGAAATTAACACAAGAAGCATCGCAGCCTCCGGTCAGCCCTCAAGCGGTCTTTGAGGACGTGCTCCAACGAAGCATTAGTGGCACAACAGCCCCAGAGACGCCGCCGCAGCCTGCTGCGGCCTAAAGTGCCCCGCTGCTAGCGGCGCAATAGCCTTAGGTGCGTCGCTGCCCCTCGCAGCAGCCTTTGGTGGCTGCTGTGGCGGTGCTAAGGTGAAGCACTGGCCCAGCACCAGCCTTAAAGATCACACTCATGGCTGCAACAGGTGGTTGCGTCACCGCTCTCTGCCGGTCGCAGCCTCAGACGGCCGCCACGATGCTGCCAGATGCTTGGCGACGGTGCTAGCGCCTTCTGCAGAGCGTCACCAGCGACCCTTAGACTAGAAGCGTCGTCGCTATCTATTGTAGGAGGTCGCAGTGCAGCTGCAACGCCGCTGTTGGGTCTATCGACCCTTGCCAGAGCGTCGCTCGGTGGTTCAGAGGCTTCCGCGCCACTGTAGCTCCGTTGCAAGGGCTGAATCGGGCCTCAGGAGCATCGCCTCTAGTCGCTAGGGCTCCTGATCGGGCCTCAGGAGCGGCGCCTCCAGCTATTAGGGCTCCTGCGTGGGGCTAAACCAAGCCTTAGAGGCTGAATTGAGCCTTAGGGGCCTTGCCGGGGGCCGCTAGGGCTCCTGCTTGTGGCCGGAGGGCTGCCGGAGACCACTGTCGCCGCCGAGGAAGGAGGAGATGAGAACGGGATTCGGTGTTAGGGTTTAGGAGGTCTTGAGGGGTGGGATACCTAGAGTCACGGTCTAGAACTGGTGCTTTGATATCAAGTGGGAAGAAATGACCAATCTTAATTATTGAGAAAACCCTACACCTCTCTATATAGAGAGAGATGTTGGGAAAAATACATAAAAGAACCAGACAAAATACAAAAATAACAAAACAGTTCCCAGTAAACATAAACAATATAAATAGGAATATCAACAAAAAAACATTGCCGGTTCAGCAAGCTCTTTTCTGCGTACTTACAAAATAGTATTTGAAAAACTCCTTATTGTTACCATTGCCTAATTCTATTTGCATTTCGATTTGAGGGATAACGTCTCTTTGGACATGACACATGATGCACCTTTGCTTTTATGTTTATTCATACTGAAGAAAAAAAGATAATTTGGCAGATTAATACATGCAATGGATTTTACTGCGATAAGTTTGCACCAAATTCCAAAAAGAAACCAAAGATGTGGACTGAAGACTGGAGTGGCTGGTGAGTCTTCTTCTTGAATTGGATCTCAATAAAGTGATTTTCTGACTTGACTTTGGGTTTGGATGGTATATTTTCTCCTCAGACAACTACCCTAGATCTATGCCATGGCAACAAACAAAATAATTGGTGAAGATCTGATGCTATTACATGGTCCAACCTGCAGTGCCTAGTGCATTTTTCACTTGTGTAGAGAAGTGCCTTTATGTTCCTTTCTATTTTTTGTCCTTTTTTGTCGGTTTTCTTTTTTTTATGGACATGTATGCTGTCTTCTCTACCCTTGTTAGCATATAGTGGTTCTTATATTTTTTATGCTTTTCTTGCACGGGCTTATGGGTGTTAAGCCCATGAGGGGTAGTGTTGTACTTTTAATCTTTTGATCTCTCTCTCTATATAAGAGAACGTAGGATTTTCTATAATGAATTGAGTCATTTCATCCAAGTTGATATCAGAACACTGGTCCTAGACCGTGGCTCTAGGTATCTCAGCCCTCAAGGCCTCCGAAACCCTACCACCACATCCCGTTCTCCTCTCTCTCCCTTTGGCGTCGGCGCACAGGTGCTCCCCACCGGCAGTGGCAACGGTGACAGTGACACTAGGCTCGCAGCCAGCAGTGCGCAATCGAGCCCCTGGCGGTGTAGATCTAGCTGTAGCGGCAGCGCAGTGACCTGTAGAGGGCGGTGTAGTGACCTGCAGAGGGCGGCGCATAGCCAGCGGCGATCTACGGCGGTGTAGACTTAGTTGCAGCGACGACACAGTGACCTATAAAGGCCGGTGCACAGTCAGCGATGACCTGCGGCAACTAGTAGCGGCGGCGGTGACCTGTAGCAGGCAGCGCAGGGATCTGCAGAGGCTGCACGAAGTCGCCTAGTCCTTGTGCAACCTGCAGGCGGCGGCAGTAAGGGGCTTGTAGTCCTGATCTAGGGGCTACGGTCCTTGTTGTCGCAGGGAGAGGGAGTCTAGGTCTCCTTGGGGCCATCTCGGATGTTCTCCTTACACCTGGGTTAGGCCAATGTCTGTCCAAGGGGGCCTCCTGTTATTGATGCAGATCTGAATCTGATTAGTTTCAGATCTATTGGCGCTCGTCGAGCAATGGTATGCTTTTCTCCAGTTATATGGACTGCTTTGGGATGTGTATTTCCTGTATTTCATGATCTTCGGGTTGTGTATTCCCCATATTCTTTGGATGTGGTCTGCTTGACACCTATGGCAGAATCTGAGTTTGGTGCATCAAGAGCATTACAGGAGCCACCATGGAGTAGGATGGCTGATAGACTTTGGTGCGTCACAGCATTTGTGCGGTGATCAGACCTTTTTTCGTTCGCTACAGTCTGTTTCCCCAGGAAGGACTGTACAGGTGGCTAATAGTAGATACACCCCAGTTAGGGGCAAGAAGGAGGTATCTGTGACCCCTAGTTTGCAGCTATCTGGTGCGTTGCATGTGCCAGAATTCCCACCGAGTCTATTATCAGTGAGCAGAATCACGAAGGATCTCAACTGCAGAGTGATCTCCGATGATGTCGAATGTGTTGTTCAGGACAAGCTCACCAAGAGGACTATTGTCAGAGGTACGGAGGAGAATGGAGTTTAGGACAGGAGTCATTTGCAGGAGTTACTTGGTATAGTAGCGGGAGTGTTCTACAATGGCATGTTTGTCTTGGCCACTTATCTTTGGATCGTCTCAGGAGGGTGATACCACATATTTTCCCAGCTGTTACCATACAATGTGATGCTTGCTAATTGGGTAATCACCATCGATCCTCTTTTCCAGCTAGCATCTCTCCTGGATCCTCTACATTATTTCAGTTGCTCCATATGGATGCATGGGGACCGAGTAGTCTCAGACTGGATGGGACACCGGTACTACCTACTTGTCGTAGATGATTTCTCTAGAGCCAAGTGGGTGTTCCTGCTGGAAAGCAAGGCAGAGGTTGGAGGATGCATAGAGTCTCTTCTTCTGGAGATTAGCACACAGTATTCAGCCACAGTGAAGATGGTGCGAATTGATAATGCTCTTAAGTTCTGCATTGCCAGACTTAAGGAGTTCTATAGGACCCGTGGGATTGTCCATTAGACCACTTGTCCTCATACTTCACAACAGAAAGGGGTTGCAGAGTGGAAGCACAGACACTTGTTGGATGTTGGCCGTACACTATTGATTCATCACAATGTGCCGCAGAGATACTGGGGGATGCAGTTATGACGGTGACTTATTTCATCAGCAGGATGCCTAGTTCAGTTTTTCACGAGCAAATACCAGTTCTTCTTCTGCATCCAGACAATGAGTTATTTCATGTGCTTCCCAGGACCTTTGGATGTGCTGCATTTGTCTGTGTCATCACTTGGTCGTGACAAGTTAGCTCTTCACACTGTCAAGTGCATATTTTTGAGGTACTCTAGGACAAAGAAGGGGTACCGTTGCCATGATCCTCTGTAGAACAAACATTATGTTAGTGCTGATGTGACTTTCTCTGAGGATAGACCATATTTCTCAATCACTAGGCAGAGGAGTTCTTGTGATGATGTTGCTTTTCTTTCCCTGCCTGTTCCATGTACAGAGACTTAGGTGTCTACTTTTCAGATTAGACCTCCAGCTGATAGACAGATGAGTTCTTCCTCCCTGGATGACTTTGAGAAATTGCACAGGCCATTACATACTTATCACATGCATCACACTACTTTTCAGAGGCCTCCTTCCTCACTAGTAGTTGATGGTTCACAGGTAGTTGAGAGGGTATCTGATGCCAGTGACAGTTTGGTTAGACTTGACTCCCCAGACATTGCAAATCACCACAGTGGCAAGACTCCTTCTGCAGCAACTCTGTCAGAGGTACCGGATGATTGCCATTAGGAGAGCACCGCGCAACTGTGAATTCAGATATTGGGTCGCAGGTAGTTTGGCTACTGATGGTCTTGCTCCTCAGTTTAGTAGCTTCTGTTAGGCACTATTAGCGTTACACATTCCGTCTACCTATCAGCAAGCCATACTTGATCCAAAGTGGCGTCAAGCCATGGAGGATGAGATGGCAGCACTTCGAAGTAGACAGACTTGGAATCTCATCTTACTTGCTACTGGTGCACGACTGGTTGGCTCCTGATGGATTTTTGCCTTGAAATACAACCCTGGTGGGTTTATTTTGAGATATAAGGCCAGGCTAATAGCAAAGGGGTTCACTCAGACATATGGGGTGGACTTTTTTGATACTTTCTCCCTTGTTGCGCGGCTTGCTACTGTCTGGATATTTATTTCTGTTGCTGCTTATAGAGACTGGTCGATATACTAGCTTGATGTGAAGAATGCCTTTCTCTACGACGATCTTCAGGAGGAGGTTTACATGTAGTAGCCCCCGGGTTTCGAGGTTAAGGGGAAGCGTGTGTGCAGATTGAGGATGGCAATCTATGGATTGAAGCAGAGTCCTGGGGCACGATTCTAGAAGCTATTAGAGGTGCTTTGCCAGATTGGTCTGAGTCGCTCTACTTCATATCACTCCTTATTTACTAGGAAGACTGACGTAGGGACTGTGGCACTCCTGGTATATGTTGATGATCTTATTATCACCGGGGATGACAGAGATGGGATTGATGAAGTCAAGAGGCACCTATCAGAGAAGTTTGTTATGAAGGATCTGGGATAGTTGAGGTATTTCTTGGGCATTGAGGTTGCACTTGGCAAGGATGGAGTGGTGTTCTCGCAAAGGAAGTATACTCTTGATCTTCTTTAGGAGATTGGCATGATAGCAGCTAAGGTTGCAAATATTCCCATGGATCCCAAGGTCCATTTATATGATGACAAAATCTAAAGTGGTTGAGAGTAGGGCATACAGGTAGCTGGTGGGTAAGCTCCTTTACCTTACCATCACTTGTCCAGACCTGTTTTTGTCGGTTGATAGGTTTAGCTAGTTTATGGATAAGCCAACTATGCAGCATTGGGAGGTTGCAATGCAGGTGCTCAGGTATGTGAAGAAAGCACCAGGACGAGGATTATTGTTCCGTAAGGGAACTCCCATAGGGATTGTAGCATACTCTGACGTTGATTATGCTGGCTGTGTTGGGGATAGAAAATCCACCACAGGTTTTTGCACCTTTGTTGTAGGCAACTTGGTTGCCTGGAGGAGCAAGAAGCAAGCGGTTGTATTTAGATCCAGTGCGGAGCTAGAGTACACGGTCATGGCCCAGACAACCATTGAGACCAGTTTGGGTCAAGTTAGTTTTATCAGATTTTCATGTTTCTTTGAATAGCTCAATAGAGATGCGGTGTGACAACAAGGCAGCGACCTACATTGCTAATAACCCTATGCTTCACGAGAGAACAAAGCATGTAGAATTGATTGCCATTACACTCGAGATCTCATTCAGCGTATGACATTACATATCACAAGTGTCACTTTTGAGGAGCAAGCTGCAGATGTCTTCACAAAGCCCCTAGCGAGATTTGCCTTTGAGGCATGTTCCAAGCTGAGTATGATAGATATTCATGCTCCAGCTTGAGGGGGAGTGTTAGCATATAGTGGTTTTTATGTTTTTTATGCTTTTCTTGTACAATCTTATGGGTGTTAAGCTCATAAGGGGCAATGTTGTACTTTATAAGAGAACCTAGGGTTTTCTATAATGAATCGAGTCATTTCATCCAAGTACTCTCTCTCTCTATAAATAGAGGCCTAATAAAGCTTCTATAGGAAGATAGAAAAACTTTATTCTCTTTATATGGTATTAGAGTGATAATCCTAGTTTGGAGCTTGATACTTGTTAAGAATTGGCGTAGTTTAGAGCGTGGAGGCTTTGTGTGCATTGGAAAACAATCCAAGGAGGACTGCCCATGTGAATGTGGAGAGGAGAGAGGGGAGAGGAGCCTTAAGTTGGAAATATTATTGATGACTCGAGAAAATACAAGGGAAGACTCTCTTTATATAGAGAGAATATATCCTCACACTTAGAAATAAATCATATCTCTAACAAGAAAAGATCTTATTTCTTAAGGAAGGATCTTATATCTAATAAAGAAAATAAATTTGTAACTTTTTTCCTAAAACATGTTTATTAAAAATAGCCAACTTGGCATCTAAGAAAATCCAAAATTTATCCATAGGACCTTATAGACTGCTGGCCCTGTTGGGCCTTTATTGGTTGCCACATGGACTGCTACGTAGCCTGCTGACTGTCACGTGGCTGTCCACGTGACCTTCCTATAGTCCTAACACTCTCCCTTAAGTCGAAGACTGGGAGGCCGACGACTTGGTCTTTCACTTGTGGGGCTAGATGCCCCATCATTCATCTTCTTCGAGAGCTAAGCTCTTAGTCTTCTCCATTGACGAGTCAACGGTGTAGCCTTTTTGCGACTTTTGAAGTCATTACATCTGTGGCAACCTTAAAAGTCGTTGCAATGGCTGACATTGACTTATATCTTCTCAAGATCGACAGACGTGAGAGAAACCACGTGTGAGGTATTAGTAGCTCCACGTGGTAGTCTGTACGCCTTGTCTCAATCTTTAGGAAATGAACTTCTTGGATCGACCACTAGTCTTTTCGCAACTTGGAAAGTTGTTGCTCCTTTTGGCAATCTTGAAAGTCGTCGTGTGGACTGTGGAGTCCTCACCTTGACTTCTTTTCTTTGGGAAAGTCTCCTATTTTGAAGGAGAGTAACAAACTAGATAAAAAATGTCAATATGCAAATAACTTGATAGATCTCCTTCTCTTACTTCTTGCCTTCTCCTTTTGATAATGTGGCATTTTCGACCGTTGTGGTTGACTCCATCGTCTTCTCTAATCTTCCTTCTCCGCGTAAGGCACTGGATTTGAAGACTTTCTGGATGCGGATATCACCAATGTGTGATCAACCCACACGCACAAAGGAGACCGAAGGCTCTGATACCATATCAAGAATCGATGTAATTTAGAGCGTGGAGGATTCGTGTGTGTGGGAAAATAGTCCAAGGAGGATTGTCCACGTGAATTCGGAGAGAGGAGTGGAGCCTTGAGTTGGAAATATTATTGATGACTCAAGAGAAAATACAAGGGAAGACTATTTATATAGAGAGAACATATTCCCACACTTGGAAACAAATCATATTTTTAACAAGGAAAGATCTTATCTCTAATAGTGAAAACACATCTCCAATTATTTTTCTAAAACATGTTTACTAAAAATAGCCAACTTGGCATCTAAGAAAACCCAAAATTGGTCCATATGATCTTCTAGACCGTCGACCTTGTTGGACCTTTATTGGCTGCCACGTGGTTGTCCATGTGACCTTCCTATCATCCTAACAGTACCAACTTGGTTTCTCCGCACATTTTTTTCCACTAAATAATTTAGGATTTCTTCTCTCTCCTTGGGATTTGTGTAAATCTCTAGGAAAAGGAAAGGAACTCCTTAAGTAGCCACAAAGGGGCCTAGCCTTAGGGCACACAAGCTAAAGGGGGACACCTCAACCCTCGATCAACCCCTCAAACCCATAGTTTATCGGTTGCCACTCGAAGTGGACATTAAAGCAACTTCAACGACCCTACCGAAGTAGACAGTGCTCCTGTTGGAGCAACTAGTGGCATCGGAAACTAGTTAGGGCATCCTTGGGCCACCCCAACAACTGATTGAAGGCGCTAACAGGGCCCCGTCGGAGCTTAGGTGCTTCGTCGGTTGCTAGAGAGCCCTGTTCGACATTAAAAACACCACTCGTCGGAGTTGTTTGGATCCTGTTGGTTGTCATCGGAGCGTGATACAGACCTTGAGAGTTTGTTGGAGCATGTTTAGGTGGTATTTTGAATCATTCTACTCTAATAAAGTTTTTCTTGTTGAAGTGATGGTTGGATAAATATTTCTTTTGTGGATAGTGGTATTTTGATGTCTCTTTGGTATTATTGCGGTCATTAGGTGTCTTTGGCATGAAGCTTCAAGTTCATTTTAAGAAGAATGGCCTTGGAAATTGTTGACTTGCCTGCACAAGGAAATGGATATTAGGGAGAATTAAAAAGCTCCTTTTTTGGCTCGGTCCTGAAGTTCAACAAGGCCAACTATTCATTGTGCTCACAGTTGATCCCTAATGTGGTTGAGGATCATGATCAGGAACATATACTCCTTGCCTCATCGAAAGGTTATTCGATCTTCTTATGGTGGTTTGGTGCAGTGGGACCTTCTCCTTGCCTCGCCGAGGGGTGCTTCGCACTTCCTTAGGGGTCTATCTCTGGTGGCACCCAAGGTGTAGGGTTGCTTTGTGTTTGTGATTAGATCGGGCGAGTTGTTCAGATTCTGGCAGGACGATTGGATTAGTCAGGGGAGTTTATGTGGAAGGTTCCTGAGACTCTGTGCTAGCTACATACAAAGATGCTTCAGTGGAGGATATCTGGGAGGGGGGTTGGTGCTCATCTTTTGTTGGGAACCTCTTGGATGTGAGGATTTAGGAGTTTCAGACATTACTTGGGGAGCTGGAAGGTTTTCAGCTGGAGGGCAATGATGCTTTCTATTGGGATGAAGATGAGTTCACGGTGAACGCTGCATATAGAAGACTTGGAGATGGGGGGCTACTTGGGGATTTGCACTTGGTGAGATTGTAATTAGGTTTGGACAGCGGGATGCTCTTTAAAAGTGAAGATCTTCATTTGGCTACTTAGGAGGCGTAGGCTTATGACAAGAATGTGGAGAGCTTGATGGGTACTTGGGGAGGAGCAAGAATGTCCCCTCTGTCATGGGGCAAAAGATGTAGAGCACCTGTTTTTCTTGTGCTCATTTGTATCTCAGATTTGGAGGCACCTGGAGATGAGGTGGTGGAGCCACTCCTCTTTTGGGGAGTTATGGAGATCTTTCAGGAGTGGGGGCATCAATGTGGGCCAGAATGTCTTCCGTTCGAAGGAGAGGGCGAGGCCTTTAGCGGTGCTGTGGGGCATCTAGTTAGGGAGGAATGTTGTATTCAAAGGGCAGCGACCGTATGTGGAAAATTTTGTGAAGTCCATTTCAGCTATGGTTAGGCTGTGGAGTGCACTTTTGTAATTGGGTGTTTTTGTATTTGGCTAAACGACCTATCTTTATGATATGGTTTGATATAATATATTTTGGGTGGTTATCATTTAGATAACTATCCTTTCCTTTTTCAAAAATAGGAACATACTCCTTGAGTTGGAGTCGACTTAGAAGATTGGGAAATACGCCTTGTGGAAGAACACTATGGTTAGGGCATGGATCATGAATATAACTATCCAACGTATTACTCCTGAAATTATGTACTACAAGACAAAAAAGGAGATGTGTGAGAATCTCTGTAAATCTCAGGACAAGAATGTAGCTTGCATTCTTCAGCTACATCATGAGATTGCATACATGCGATAGAAAGGCAGGTCATCGGTACAATACTACTTCATTCTTAAGTTTGCCTTTGAGAGGTTCAATGCTTATACCCCTGTATGTTCATGTCGGCCTTAGCAATCATATAAGATGCATATAGTTAAAACAAATGAGTTTAAGTCATTCCATAACCCTACCTCTCAATATATAGAGGTGGGAAAATCATGTTAGTTCTCCTTAAAGAAATAGAAAATGTTACAACTCAAGAAAATAATAAAGTAAACACAAATGACATAAGATTGTAGGGGCTAACACTCCCTCTTAAGTTTGAGCATAGATGTTAATCATGCTTAGTGTGGAATAACAAATATTATATGATGATTGGGATAGCACCTTGGTGATGAAATTTACTGTTTGGTCATTAGAGGAGACATGAGTAGTGAAAATGAGATCTTTCTAGATCAAGTCTTGTGTGTAATGGCAGTCAACCTCCACATGCTTGATCCTTTTGTGAAACATCGAGTTGTTCGCAATGTAGGTAGTTGCCTTGTTATCAAACCTCATCTCCATAGGCACATCAATAGAAACATGCAGGTTTGCAAGGGGAGATCTCATGCACATCATCTCAGATGTAGTGTGTCATGGCTTTATATTTTGACTCTACACTAGATCTGAAGACAATTGCCTGTTTCTTACTCTTTCAAGTCACTAGATTTCTTGCCACATAGGTGCAGAATCCAGTAGTGGAGATGTTTTATTTTCCAGGCATCCTACATAGTCTACATTGGACTAGGCCACTACAGTCATAGAGACCCCTCTAGTAAATGGGACCCCTCCCTGGTGCTATTTTTAGGTACCTTAGCATCATCATTGCGGTATCCCAATGCTTCCTATCAAGCCTACCCATGAATTGGCTCAATTTTCCAACGGCAAGGGAAATATTAGGTCTGGTAATACTCACATACAGAAGCTTGCCCATTAGTCCTCTGTACTGCTGACTGTCTACTGCATCAGTCTGCTCATCATATAAGTGTACCTTGGGATCCCTAGGGATATTGGCTGGCTTTACTCCTATCATGCTCGTCTCTTGTAGTAAATCAAGTACATACTTTCGTTGAAAAAGAACAACACCCTTCTTGCTTCGTGCCACCTATATCCCAAGAAAGTACTTGCGAGGACTAAGATCTTTTATAACAAAATTAGTCACCAAACTCTTCTTGACCTCAATAATAACATGGTCATCATTCCCAATCAGAATGATATCGTCCACATAGACCAGCAGTGCCACCACACCCTGTGCCGTCCTTCTGACAAACAAGGAATGATTTGAAGACCTTTGGAAGCCTAGCGTTTCAACAACCTCTAACAGCTTCTGGAAGAATGCCCTCGGGCTCTACTTCAAACCATAGATTGCCCTGCGTAGGCAACACTCGAGAATACTCCCCTTGACCCTTATAGCCAGGAGGTTGGTATATGTAAACTTCTCCTTGCTAGTCACCATATAGGAAAGCATTTTTGACATTGGTGGAGGGGCCAGTCATATTGCACTACAATGAAAATCAAAGGAAGATGCACCACTGGAGAGAATGTGTCACAAAAATCCACCCCATTGATACATGAAATCCGCAACGTGATAAATGCATTGAAGTAATGTGGGAATACGTGATCTTTTTTAAAATTTATACCAAAAAATATGAATTAAATTGGGAGTTCAGGTCGATCCCAGAGAGGCTTTTGGTCAACATTGCTTCCTAACCAATGCTAAGTATGTAAGAATTTTTGGAAGATTTTTAGAGATATCCCAATTTGGAATTTTTCTTTGAACTCAAGACAATCTGGTAGATTTGACCCCCTACGCAAGATGCATGCCTAACCTAATCCTAGTGTAGCCCTAAAATTATTCCGAATTTGTTTAAGATTCCTAATCAAATAAGGAAACAACTGCAATAAATCCGAGGTGTAGAAACATTCCTAAAATTCATACAGTGCTGAAATTTTAGGTTATGTTTGCCTGCAGACCCTACACCAATGCGCAAGTTTGGTAAAATAGTAGAAATTGATTTAGGCTCCAACATTTTGCAGAAACGTTTGTTCCATGAGATATTGACAAAATTTAGTGATTGGTTGTGGTGAATTTCGGAAAGTGGGATTGCGAATCTATGTGGGAATTATAAGTTGTGAATTTTGAAAAACTCAACACACAAATACTTTTTTTTGAATTTTTAATTTTCTAAATTTTTTGAGATTTTGAATATAAGAAAGTAATAAACTAAATTACTCTAGTGATGCAAGAAGTACAAGATTGATGCTAGAGAACTAAGAATTTTATTGCTACTAGAAAAATAGTTCTACAACTACTTGATTATAACTAGAAAGCAAATATGAAAGCAAAACACGAGTAGAGTAAATTAAGCCTAGAATGATGTGAAGATGACGACAAAGAGCTCGTGACGATGGAGAGTTTTGCCACAATCCTTGAAGTGCGAGAGTTGACGAAGAAGCTGGAGAACACGGAGAACTCGCTTGCAACTCGAACTAATGATGTAGAGGTGAAAATCTAAAGGATATGCTAATCCGACAGAACCTAAGATCTAAACTAATGAAGCGGCAACCTAAGGAGACCTAGAGGAAGGCTTGGAAAGTGGAAGAACCAAGGAGGTGGCCGACCGTGGTGGAGGGAAGAAGATGGTGGGTGTGGAGGCTATAAAGGAGTAGAAGGCTTAGGGTTATGGAGGAGTACAAGGTACAGTTGTAGGAAGAATTGTGTAGGAGATTGTATCTTTGCAATGGAGGCCAAGGGGGTTTAAATAGAGAGGGGGGACGACTAGGAGGGTTTCTTAGAGGGGAGGCAAAGGCATGGGATAAGGAATTAGGAATTTCGAATGTAGGATTAGGAGTCCTAATTAGGAAATTAGGATTAGAAATTGATTTTGGGATTTTTTTGGAGGCTTGGTAGGATGTGGATTTCATGCACTCTTAGGTGGGAGGGGAGGGTTTCCGTGGGGACTTGGTAGAGGGTCTTGGACGGGGGCTCTATAAGGTGGGATGGGGGCATGTTTGCACTAGAGTGATTTTAAGAAAGTACGTTTAATTGATTGATCTAATTGATTCCCCTATGATCTAAATAGGTTTAGGCATTTTTTATGTGGAGAATGGAGGCGTGGGATTTAGGTAGAGGCTTTTAGAAACTAGGGTTAGGGTTCTTAGGAATTAGAATTAGGAATAGGGAAGTGTATAGGGATGTTTTAGTTAGAATTTTAGGAATAAGAATTTGATTAGGTTTAGGATTGGGAGTAGGGTTAGGATGACTAAATTAGGTAGGCTAGGGTTTAGGGTTAGGTTTTAGGATTGAGGTTTAAAGGTCAGGTTTTAGGATTAAGGTTTGGGTATTGGGATTAGGGTTAGGGTTTTAGCCGGTTTCCAGTCTTTTCTCTGCACTTGACTGGTTTGATCCCACTTCTTCTCCTTTCTTCAAATAAGCTCAAACATTCCTTTCTTCTCACCCTCCTGTGCCTGGTTCAGTCTTTCCTGCATCAAGTAGAACCTCAAATCAGAGTTAATTAAGCTCAAATAGAAATTTTTAACCATATGATGCAAATATGCAATTATTTACATAATAATATAGTTTAATGCATCTAATGACTTAGAACTAACAAAATTAAGCATGTTATCATGTAATTTAGCATAGTCATCACCTATATGTTTCGATAAACCCCTTGGCCACAAGGTGGGCTTTATGTCTGGCAATCGTCTTGTTGGAGTTATATTTGATGGCAAACACCCATCGACAGCCAACAACAGAAGCTCTTAGAGGTAAGTCTGCAAGCTCTTAAGTGCCATGAGAGCGAAGAGCGACCATCTCGTCCTCTACGGCTCGACGGCAGTTAGGATCAAGCAATGATTAGCAGGAATGGACGTGGCAGAGAGCATAGCAAAACTGGCTATAGGACCCTCCTAAAAATGCAGTGGACATGACATGCGAGATAGAATATTTGGCACAACTTTGTGGGGCCTTGCGGATGGCAATGGGAATATCTAGATCATCTGCCATAGGAGGCTTTGTCTTAGTGCTAACTACAGCTTCGCTAGTGTCAATCCTGTAGACACCTTGTATCACTATGCACGATCTTGACAATATGTAAATCGTCTGTGCTCAGCCAAGGGCCAAGGCAGGGGAGGAGCTGGCGCAGAGGAAGAGGGGTGTTGCCGATAGGTTACAAGCTATCGGTTGGTGACATGTGGATCCTGGAACCTAGTAAACTCCAATTAAATAGGTGCAAGGGCTGGTGGATTGATGGTAGTGATACATCGATCGGGATAACCTCCAGGGGGATAGGAGGAATGGGAATAAGTGCCTCACATAGACTTGTTGAAAGTGACATATGCACTCACATAGTGTCTATGTGTAAGGGGATCATAACAGTGGTAACCAAGGTTCGAAATGCCGATTTCGACGCTGTGTCGATGAAATTGCAAGTGTGCATTTCGTGGGCATGCCGAGGGCATGCCAGAGAAATGCCCGTTTTTCGATGCCAGATTTCGATGATTTCGATGGCTTGAAAAAATGCCATTTCGGAGGCACGCCGAGGGCATGCTGAGGGCATGCCGATGCATGCTGACAAAAATGGTAGAAGTAGTCAAAATGATATCAGTTTCAAGAAAATCAAATGTTGATTATGTAACAATAAGAGTGTTACATCATAATATTCATATACAACACGACCATACAATATTAAAATTCAATAACGAGATGAAATATTCTTACCATCTTAAGAATACAGAAAATTTAATAATAGAAGAATACAAAGAATTTAAGAATCAAAGAATTTAAGAATGAAAGAATCAAAGTGTATAGTTTCAAAGTAAAAGTTAAAACTTTAATGTCTTGATGTATGATGTATCGGAAGTCAGGACTTGGAACTTGAAAGACAGATTTCACCAGAACCAAGAGTGTCTTGCTGGATGCATATCTTTATCATGGGTACTATCATCACTTGATTGATACCATTGTTGACTATTGTGTCGATGAATACTTTGAATGTATTCACAGTAATCCTTCCAAGACATATATGAATACATTGTCTGGTAATCCATTATGTGCTGTTTGTATTCATGTTCATTCATACTAACAAAAATCCCAAGACGGGAAAATCTACTATCTGTGTATGGTCTGTCACGCTGCCCACGTGCACAATTAGTTGCACGTGTTTGTGAGAATCCTGTTGTTCTAGAATCATCTTGTGATGATTCTGATCTTGGCATTTGAGGGAGAGCTTGGGGTTGGAACTGCTAAGGAAAGTAATTTTGGATCATACCATATTCGTATGGGTAAGAATATTCACTCCCAGTCCTAGTCCCAGAAGTGTCAACATTTTCAGACTCAGCGTATGAATATGATGGATAATTATATGAAGGCGGTGGTGGTGCAAATGATTGCGGGTAGAATGGTTGAGCATATGAAGATCCCGTCTCACGTGTTGTGTCGTATGATCCCATGTCCACGGGGCCCACCGACCCTGCGGCTCCACCACCACCACCACCACCTTCCTCCCCATGTCCTCCTCCTCCCCCTCCATCCCTCCTCCCTGCCCCCACCTTCAGCTCTTCCTCTCCTCCTCCCCCAACCCCTTCCGCTCCCTCCACCTTCTCCTTCGCCCTAAACCCCCCGCCCTTGGCTGCGCCGAGCTCCACCTCGACCTCCCCCACCGCTGTCCCCTCTGCCCCCCTCCTCCCCACCCCGCCTCTACTTCTGCCTCTCTTGCCCCCTCCACGCCCCCGACCACCTCTACCAGTCTCCCTCCTCCCCTCCCCACGCCCTTGCCCTCGACGTCCACCGCGTCGAGCTCTTCTGCTTCGCCTGCTGCGACCAGGTCATGACCTCGACTTCGACTCCGCCGTCCTCGCCTCCTAATACTGGATCGCCTCCATCCCCCTTCCCCCCACACCCCCCAAGAGGAGGCGACTGGTCGAGTTCCGCCCCTGGACCCCCACCCCTAGGGAGTAGCGCCTCCTTGACTGTTGCTCCAGGCTCCAACCCACTGTGGTGCCCTGACACCGCCGCCGCTGAGTCGGGCCGCGGGGTCCCGTGGGGCCTCCGGGGGCTCAACAACCTTGGCAGCACCTGCTTCATGAACTCCGTACTGCAGGCGCTGCTCCACACCCCGCCCCTGAGGAACTACTTCCTCAGTGACCGCCACAACCCCTACGTCTGCAGGCCGCAGCAGAGGAAGAAGGCGGGCAGCGAGGGCGACGACAGGAAGGTCGTGTGCCTCGTGTGTGATCTCGACGCGATCTACTCCGCGGTGTTCTCCGGTAGCCGCACGCCCTACAGCCCTGCCAAGTTCCTATACAGGTGAGGGGGACGAGGGAGAGTGACCATTTTGCCGACGGCGGCATGCCGCCGAAACGCCTGTTTTTCGACATTGACATCATATCGGCATGGCTGTTCTTCAAAACTGGCCTTGCCGACGGCATTTAAATCCATGGTGGTAACCTTCTGAGTACGATAATATCCTAGAAGAAACACATTTGTCAGCCTTGCGAGCGAGCTTATCTTGATCTAGAGTGGTAATATGAACAAAGGCAACACAACCAAACACTCTGGGGGGAACATGGAATAAATTACTTTCAGGATAGAAAAGCTGTAGGGGAATTTGTTCATGTATAGCAGAAGAAGGCATCCTATTAATTAGGTAACACGCTGTAAGAATAACATCACCCCAATATAGAGAGGGGACATTATGGTGAATGAGCAATGGGCATGCCACATCAAGAATATGCCTGTGCTTTCACTTAGCAACCCTAGTTTATTGAGATGTACGAGGACATGTAGTCTGATGGATAATCCCATGAGAGTTATAAAATATAGACAAGCGTTGGGTATAGAACTCAAGCATTGCCTGAATGAACATTCTTAACACAAATGCCAAATTGTTTGCTTTTTTCTAAAATAAAATGTTCCAACACAATGTCCACATCAGATTTATTCTTTAATGGAAACATCCAAGATAAATGAGAAAAATCATCCACAATGACCAAATAATAATGGTGATCTAGTGGATCAGAAATATAACTAGGCCTCCACACATCAGCATGAACAAGATAAAACAACTCATGGACCAAGGACTCTGACTAGCAGGATAAGAACTTTGGTGATGCTTGCCTAGTTGACAAGCATCACAGGTGATAACAGTAGACATGATGAAGCCTATCCAGAAAAAGGTGGCCTAGATAAAGATGCCATTGGAAAGAGGACCCAACAAAGAAGGTGACATCTCCATGAGAAGCAATAGCGAAGGGAGACTGGAATAGGCGATAGACACCTCCTTCCTCATGACCGTCACCAATCGTCCTTGTCAGGATATCCTAAAAAGTACAAGTAGTAGTGTCAAATATGGCATGCCAATTCAACTCCTTAGTAATCTTGTTAAACGACAAGAAACTAATGGGAAAGTTGGATACAAGAACATCGGTCAATCGCATGGTGGAGGTGATAGAAACCTTCCCTTGTTTTGCAATTTGAGAATGCCTCCCATTTGCAACCTATATTGTCTTCCCAGGTGAAACTGATCAGATATGACGAAAACAATGTCGATCTCCATAAAGATGTCGGGAGGCCTTAGAGTCAATTAGCCAATCTGTATTACATTGATCATAGGTAATAGTAGTGAAAGCAAACTCTGTACCTAATGGGGAAGTGAATGTAGCAGTCTCTGAGGTAGATGATGTCTCTTGGGACAACTATGCAAGGTGCTACAAAAACTTACCATAATCTACCTTAGGCACATGTCTCGTGTCAATCGGCTAAGGTTCGAAATGCTGATTTCGACGCCGTGCTGATGAAATTCTAAGTGTGCATGTCGTGGAAATGCCCGTTTTTTGATGGCCATGTCGATGGGCATGCCGAGGGCATGCCGACAAAAAATCACATAAATACTCAAAATGTTGTTAAAATATTCATTTTTTTGTGTGTGTATAAATAAATACTCAAAATGATGTTGAAATACTCAAATGTACCAGTTTTAGATCTCCCACCCGTACCCCCATTTCGAAATTCAAATCTCTTGCTCCCATTGCCAATCGGCATGCCGGCGAAATTGTCGACATGCCGGCGGCACGCTTGTGAATCGACGTTCTTTTTGTGTCGGCACGGCCTACTTCGAAAAATGCCCTTGCCGACGGCATTTAAATCACTGCAATTGACTGCTTTATAGTAATAATTGTCTGATTGACCATGGGAGGACGACCATGCTTGGTTTAGCATGTACTCTCAATATGTCTAGCCCTGCTACGATATGTACAAGTTGGGCATCCTTGCCCAGTAGATCCACGACCACGGCCTCTACCCTGCACAGTAGGGGTACCACGACTACAACATTGAATAGCAGCAATGGTTGTGGTTTGGCTTGTAGGCTCAGTATAAGTAAGACTAATAGAAACCCTGCTCATTTGATTTTATGCCTTCACCAGGGTAGGAAGCTCTGAGAGGGTAACTGTGAGCGCATAGCAGTATAATTTGGTCCAAGTTTTGTCAGAAATGGGTGTATTGTAGCCTCACAACAGTAGGCTCTTTGAGTAGCACACGTACAAACTAGTCTACATGTGTTATACTTCTCCAATAGAGATCTCAAGGTCAAATAGTATTGTGACAGCATACGACCCTCCCGACGAAGCTAAGAGAGTTCGCTATATATTTGGAAGACTCTGCTTAAGTTCTTGTAGGAATAGGTATGACAACGACTATTCCACATCTCCTTCGCTGCCTTGTAATACATAATCTCATCAATTCTTGGAATAACGCTGTTCATGATCTAGGCCCAAACCACGATGTTATCCTTTTTCCAAGATGCGTTCTTCCCAATCTTGTTTTGTGGTTCTAGTTGAAGTAGTACATACTCTTTGTCATGACCTATTGTCATTAGAAAGGTTTGTAATCATCGAGCATAGTTGGTCTCATTAACTTGACCATGGGACCAAAGAAGGGACTCTTGTACCCTCTTATCTCTGAAACTTGCTCCAATGTCACTTTGGATGAACTCTTAGATGCCATCATGCTTCAACCAGACCACAGACACAATTTATGTCGGTAAAGATGAAAAACCAAGCCATCAGATCTGCTCTAGGATCAAGCTAGACACCTTCAACAGCCTTAGATATAGTCCAAACCATTGGCAGCACTCCGGTGGGTGTGGATGGCGTTTAGGGTGGTCGGAGCGACGCTGACGGTGCCTCAAATGGTTGCAGCAGAGCTTGCGATGATCTAAAAGCCTCGAGGCGGTGCTGATGGCGTTACTTGGACCAGTGGTGGCAGTTGGAGCAACGTTGGTGGTGCTTCAAGTAGTCGCAGTACACTCGCGGCTGCCTAGGAACCTTTGGGTGATGACATTCAGGCCACAGGGAGTTATTGGCAACACTTCAATGGGATTGTGGCGCTGCTTAGTCCACCAATGATCACTAGTGGCGCTTCGATGAGGTCGTTGGTGGTGCTGCTCACCACTACAATAGTTGTGGTGTTGCCTTCAACCTTCGTAGGAGCCCGGCGGTGCTTTGAGGGAGAGAAAACACCAGCAGTGCTCAAGGAGGTCGGTGGTGGTCCACCAACCAGCCAAAGGAGGTCGATGGTGGTGAAGGTGTCTCTTAAGGGGCTTGTTAGGGTTAGGGGGTTTTTTTTTCTTCTTTTGTTGGTGGCAGAGGTATGGAAATCAAAGTGGGTATCGGATCTCAACCTAAGATCGTGGCTCTGGTACCAAGCTAGAATAAAACAGTCCAAGGCTTATTCCATAACCTTCTCTCAATATATAGAGGTGGGAAAATTACATACGTTCTCCTCAAAGAAATAGAAAATGTTATAACTTAAGAAATAATAAAGTAAGCACAAATGACTTATCGTAAGGGCTAACATAAATCATGGTAGGGCACTTCCTTGCTGGATTGGATCTTGCCTATGATGCAACTCACTCCCAGATGTTGACATTGCAACCGATTGAGTAGACTTACAGTTTCCTTGTCACCCACTGCTCGTGTAGAGTATACCTCTGCCATGGTTGCTTCTGAGGGGGGAGGCAGGGGTGCTGGAACATTTGTTGACATATTTCCTATTTCCTTATGTTTTTATTTTGCAGTATCTTGTTATTATATTTTTCTATTTGGACATGTAGTGTAATTTTTCCCACACCTTCTTTATGTAAAGAGGTGTAGGGTTTATTGGAATAATAAGTTGAATCATTATCTCCTACTTGGTATTAGAGCATGGTCCTAGGCCATGTTCTGATATCTTACCCAAATCTAGCCTCGAAACCTTCTACCCTAACCCTAGATTTCTCTTTCTGCCTCTCACTGGCGGCCACAATAGCCACTAATGGTGATTGTAGTAGCCATCGGCGGCCACACTAACTACCAACGGCGGCTGCAGGACCACCAACAGTTGCTGACGCCATCGCTGCAACAGGGCCAGTGGCCATCGGCGTCGCCCCTGCAGGGCAGTGCTGGTGCTGTAGGCCGTCGCAGTAACCCAGGCAGAGGAGAGGGGAGCCCTTAACGTTTGTGTGGGTCCTGTTTGAGTCGGTCTTAGCTCTTGCGGGGATGATATGATCTCGTAGAGGCTGTTGGGGACTGCAACGTTGTTTTTTGGGTTGTCTTTTGCCCAAAATTACATGTTGATTCACTCATATTCTATTCGTTTTGCTGGTTATGATATGAAAGTAGTTTTAAATCTCTGTTTTCACGTTGTTTCTCTATCTGGAGGCTCACGATGGCTGTCTTTTGAATCTGAGGTTACGTTGGGTACCACATTTAAGAATGTGACTTACAAGAGTTCGTTTTTCGATCCCATAATTAGGCTTGATTAGATTAGTTATCTAAGATGGTCTTAATCGTTCCTTATGATGGTAAAGGGACACGATAAGGAACATATTCTATTGGAGTTAGAGCCTACTGATAAGATAGGAAAAAATGCATCTTGGAAGAGGGATAATGCTATGGTACGTGTTTGGTTGATGAATAGTGTTATTCCATGTATTGGAGATAAAATTATGTACTACAAGACGACAAAATAGATGTGGGATAGTCTCAGAGACACTTATTCACATGAGAAAAATTCTTCTATGGTCTTCCTGATACATCATGAGTTATTTGAGTTGAACCAGGAGGGTCATTCACTCTCTCAATATTATTCAGCTTTGAAAGGTCTTTTGGAGAAATACAAGGCCTACCAACTTGTTTATACTGGTTCTACCTAGAAGGATTGTTGCCAGAAGTTTGCAGTTCATTTATTCCTATTTGGACTTGGCCCAGATTATGCTGCTGTCCATTCACAGATCCTCACGTTGTCTGAGCTTCCTTCTCTGGAGGAGGTTTACAATCGTCTGGGTAGGCTTGTTCTGCTTCTACCTTAGACTAGAGAGAGTGCTAGACATGCTTTGGCTATGGTTACTGTGACTGGACGTAGAGGTGCTCCTTCCGTTATGGTAGGGGAAGAGGACAAGGCTTGGTTGAGATGTCTCGTACCACTTGTACCTTCTGTGGGAAGGCTGGACATATTGAGGCCTCATGTTGGGTCAAGCATGGGAGGCTACCAATCTCCAATCAAGCTTTTGTGTCTTCTACTGAGTAGTCTAATACAATTGCTTGTGTTGATTATGATGCTGTGGTTCAGCTCCTTTCTCAGTTAACTCAGGCGACAACCACTACCAATGAGACTGCTACTTTTGCCTTGTCGTCAGGTATTAATATGTCTTGGTTGGTAGATTCTGATGCTTCATATCATTTATCTGATCAGATGTTTCGGGAGATTACAGATTGTGCCACGTGGGAAGACAGTACAGGTGGCAGATGGTAAACGTGCACCGATCGATGGTCAGGGGGAGGTGTCTGTTACTCCCACCATGCAGTTGCCTGATGTATTTTTTGTCCCTGACTTCTTTATAAGTTTGCTATCTGTCATTAAGATTGCAAAGCAACTTAATTGCAAAGCCATATTTGATGATGTTGGTTGTATATTTTAGGACAAACTGATGGGGAGGACAATTAATGTCGGACATGAAGAGGGGGTGTGTATTGCCTTATGTAGATGCTTCTTGTTGCTATATGTTAAGGTGGTCCTAGATTTACATTTAGGAGTGCCTTGCAATGCCATAATTGTCTTGGTCACCACCTTTGGATACGCTTAGATGCATCATCCCACACTTGTCACCGGCTACTGAGATTCACTGTGGTGCATGTTAGCTAGGAAAGCATCACAGATCTTTTTCAGCCACTACTAGTCCCAGTTCTGCTATTTTTTCAGGTTGTTACATTTAAATGTTTGGGGCCCTAGTTGGATACCTGATCAGCAAGGTCATTGCTATTATTTAATCATCGTGGATGATTTTTCTCGTTTATCATAGTTTTTTTATGAAGAATAAGTTAATGTAGGACAAATTATTGAGCATTTCTTATTGGAAATAAAAAATCAATTTGGTGCCATAGTGAAAATTATTAGATCTGTTAATGCTTTAGAATTTTGTACCACATGATTAGCTGGACTTTACTGGGCACATGGTAATGTGCACTAGACCTCCTATCCACACACCTCGCAGCAAAATGGTGTGGCAGAGACATAGGCACCTGTTGAATGTGGCTCGTGCTTTATTGATATAACATTGTGTTTCGCATT
This sequence comes from Thalassia testudinum, assembly GCA_037157565.1. Classification (NCBI taxonomy): domain Eukaryota; kingdom Viridiplantae; phylum Streptophyta; class Magnoliopsida; order Alismatales; family Hydrocharitaceae; genus Thalassia; species Thalassia testudinum. Next base: position 15,539,362 of record JAZHRO010000062.1, on the reverse strand, counting down.
TGTATTGGGGTGGTGTAGTTCTTACTGCATGTTATCTTATTAACAGGATGCCTTCCTCTGTGTTACATGAGCAAACTCCTTGGCATATACTTTATTTGGAGGAGTTATTTCAGTTACCCCTATGTGTATATGGATGTGTGGTGTTTGTGCATTTGATGGGCTCAGGGAAGGATAATTTAGTGCCACGTGTAATAAAGTGTGTTTTCTTTGACTATTCTTGTGTTTAGAAAGGATATTGTTATGATCCAGTGGCAAAAAGGCACAATGTTATTGTCGATGTAACTTTCAATGAGGTAGTGCCTTATTTCTCTTTAGCTGATCGTCAGTTGTTTCTTGAGGTTGAATTTGCTTGCATGCCTATTCCACCCTGTGTCAATAGATGGGATTATGGAGACTGAGGCATCTCCTGTACCTTTTGCATCTTTTAGTGACAGTGACAAATATAACGACCCTCCAATGATTTATCAGTTGTTAGTAAGATACAGGTAGCACACACCCCCACTTCTATCCCACCTTCCTCCCTAAGTTAGGTATATGTTGAGCAATCTGATTAGATTTGTGCTAGTGGTGATTGTGCAAGTGCAGGTGATGTTGTTCCTGAGGATGATCTTCTAATAGCTATTCGGAAGGCACTATGGTCTTGTGCACATTATAGGGCAGCAGGGGTAGTGGCCACTAACAAGATGGGGAAATCTTTTTTCTTGTTCACTATAGCTTTGTCAACTATGGAGTTACTAGCTACATATCAGCAGACCATGCTTGATCCAAAATGGAGGAAGGCCATGGAGGATGAGATGGCCACCTTATAGGATTGATAGACGTGTGAGCTTACTTCTCTTCCACCTGGCACAAAACTTATTGGTTGCCGCTGGGTCTTTGCCTTAAAGTACAACCTAGATGGATCTATTTCAAGGTATAGGGCTCATTTGGTAGTAAAGGGATTCACTTGGACATATGGGGTGGATTTCTTTGATACATTCTCCTCAGTAGCTTGCTTGTCTGCGGTCCATATCCTAATTTGCATTACTGCTCACAAGCATTGGAAGCTTTACTAGTTTGATGTCAAGAATGCCTTCCTTTGTGGCAATCTTAAGGAAGAGATATACATGCAGCAACCTCCTAGGTTTGAGGTTCAGGGATAGTGTGTATGCAGGTTGAAGAAGGTTATTTATGGACTTAAACAGACTCTAAGAGCATGGTTTCACAAAGTCTCAGGGGTAGTTGAAAAGATGGGCTTACAGAGATCTTTAGATTATTCGTTGTTTGTCGAGAAGACAAAACAAGGTGTGGTGGTTCTTTTAGTACATGTTAATAATTTGATTATTATAGGGGATGACAAAGCTGGAATAGTAGAGGTCAAAAGATTTTTAGTAGAGCAGTTTGTTATGAAAGATCTAGGCTAGCTACGCTATTTTCTCAAATTGAAGTTGCAACTAGTAAGAATGTGACAGTTTTGTCTCAACGCAAGTATGCACTTGATGTACTCAAGGAGATAGGCATGTTGGGATCCAAAATATGCTAATATACCTATGGATCCCAAGGCACATTTATATGATGAGGAGGTAGAAGTGATTAATAATTACTCATGGTTGGGAAATTATTATACCTAGCCATTACTAGATTGGATACTGCTATGGAAGTTGGAAAGTTAAGCCAATTTATAAATAAACCCACTAAATTATATTTGTAGGTAGCTATGTAGGTGCTTAGATACTTGAAGAAAACACTTGGTCGTTGGTTATTTTTTTAGAAAGGAGCACCCTTCACTGTTGTGGGATATTCAGATGTTGACTATGCGGGGAATATGGTAGACAAAAAATCTACTACAGGCTTTTGCAGTTTTGTTGCTGGAAATCTTGTTACTTGGAAGAGTAAGAAACATGGGGTAGTCTCCAGGTCAAGTAAAATTTGAGTCCCAGGTTATTGCTCAGACTGCTACTGAGATGGTTTGGGTGAAATCCCTATTACGAGATCTACATGTTCAGATTGATGGTCCTATGGAAATGCAATGTAATAACTGGGTGGTCACCTACATTGCTAATAATCTAATGTTTTATGAGAGAACAAAATATGTAGAGGTGGATTGTCACTACACCAGAGGTTTGATACAATGGAGAGTATTGCGTACTACTTTTGTTGTTTTAGAGGACCAGATTACTGACATTTTCACTAAGCCTTTGCCATGTAGAGCTTTTGATGCATGCTGTTGCAAGATGAGTTTGATAGATATCTATGCTCTAGCTTGATGGGGAGTGTTGACATATTCCCTACTTCCTTATGTTTTTATTTTGTGCCATCTTGTATTTTTTTTTTTTTTTGTGGACTTGTAGTGTAAATTTCCCACGCCTCTTCTCTATATAAAGAGGTGTAGGATTTATTGGAATAATAAGTTGAATCATTATCTCCATTTATTCACGATTTTGTTTGAGGCTGAGGAGGCCAGGGGTGTGCTAGGCCTTACTGCTCATTTTGTGGGATATTGGGGTACACCAAGGAGGTGCGTTGGACTAAGCATGGGAAACTCATTAGTGCTTATTAGGTTGTTACAATGTCAGAATAGTACAAGAGTCGAATCTGCTCACTAGAGTCAAGTATGATGAGTTCATTCATAGACTTATTGATTATATGGGATATTAGTTACTCCCTTTGTAGCCACTTTGAGCTCCACCTTAGGGAATGTGGATACCTCTACCTTTGTTGGTCCTTTAGGTATAAGTCTTGCTTGTCATGCTAGTACATAGGACATTGATTGGCTTGTGGACTTAGGATCCTTATGGCATACATGTGGGAAAGCATAACAATTTTCTTAATTGTAGCTTGATTCGTCTGGTAGGATAATTCTTGTAGCTGATGGAAGACATTCCCCTGCTATGGGATAAGAGGAGGCTTAGATAGCCCTTATATATGGATGTAGAATGTTTTACTTGGCTTAAGTTTTCCTTTGAATGTGTTTTCAATAGAGCTATCTTTGACTCTGTCTCTCATGCTTTAGGATATATTGATGGGCTAGGTGATTGGCTGTGGTCGTGAGGAGGGTGTGTTTATCACTTGTAGTAGTCATTGTATGTTGGACATGTCTCTATTCCTTTTGGTGGGTCATTAAGCTATTCGTGGCACCGGAGATTTGGTCACTTACCATTGCCTAAGCTCCGACGTGTAATACTTCATATTCTACATACTACTACATTTCAGTGCGAGGCGTGCTAACTGGGCAAATGCCATAGGAGTTCATTTCGTAGTTGGTAGTCATAGTGTAGAGTCCTTAATGTAATTCCGTAGACGGATGGGGGGAGATCGAGCGTGATACAAAAGTAATAGGAAATAATATGATAATCACATAAATAAACAATCTTACAAGTACACAATGATTCTTAGGTGGAACTCAAATCTGGGTAAAAATCATCACCTAAACCTCTTGGTTTAGGATTTCCCGATCTACTTAGTAGATCAAATCCACTAATCGAACTATTTAAAAAGAGGGTAGTTCGACCTCAATACAACCGACACTACTTTATATGAGGGTAGTGTATTTCAAACCCCTCCTCTTTATGAGGAGTATTTTGTCTCCTGAGGGAGACGGGAATTCGCAAAGCAAATACCCAAACAAAGACAATTACAATATATCCTATAAAGCTACAAAGTAAATGTAAATGAAACTAGCTTCTATAGGCAAAAGGACTTTCCTTAGATGGAAGTGGTGCGACGTGAAGTCGGCAGCGTAACGGTGCTCTCGGATGGGTGCTAGACGGCTTGGAGAGCAAGAACTTCTAGATGATTTTCTGCTTCACTTGGACACAATATGGTGTGAAAGTAGTTTCTCAAGGTGCATTTAGCTTAGGAAGGGTGCTCTATTTATAGCGGTCTTAAGAAGGCTTTGGAAGTCTCTTGTAGCCGTTGGGAACAAGGCTTAAGAGGGTGGTCCAAAATTCCACTGAAATCAGGATCATTTATGATCCTGACGGGTTATCATACGTCTGGTTTTATGGTTAGATGCCTGGGTCATCGTCTGATCTAAGGTTTGGTCGTCTGATCTAGAAGGGTGGATGATCTAATCAGGGTTGGATTAAGACGGACGTCTAAAACTCACTTTTAAGATGTCAGGGATACTAATAAGATGTCTAATCTTAAGATGGCTTTCTTCCTGTTTCATAAGATAGAAATAGGGTTCTAGTGTCTTTTAGGTCAGACGATAGGTCGGTCATCTGGCAAAGTCTCTGGACGTCTAGAAAGACAATCCTTTGTGTGAATGGATTTCCCAAGAGGCTTAATGGCTAAATCCTCTGACAAAAGGTGATTTGGGTCAGATCTTAGCGTAACGTCTATTTCTTAGAGACTGGGATGATCTACGAACGTCTAAAAGTGTTATAGAATTAATTATTAGGTAATCTTTGAGCATCATCTTCTGATAGTCCAACAGTTTTATTGTTGGACATCTGTCATTGGCATCAGACGTCTTCTAAGACATTTGGACTATGGGTCGGTCGTCTGAAATCAACAGACATAAAGCACTAAATCCAGCCCAAGTGTTTGAACGTCTGGACAAGAAGTCAGACGTCTTAAAGATCAAGATCAGATGTTTGAGGTCTAGATTGGATGTTTGATCAGGCTGTTTGAAGCCTATTTTGATTTTCTGATCTTTCTAAGTGTTTGTCTAAGTATCCTAGTAAGGTATAAGGTTTCCTAGGACTAAGGTAGGGTACTTTGGGCTCTTTACAATAATTCTAAAGAAAAAGAGCAAAGTACAAATCAAATGAATACATGAATAAATGTATCTATTATATTCTTCATCTCCTTCCTTCAAGCTCTCGCTCCAAGTGAAGCTCCTCTAATTCGCCATGGATGCGAGCTTGAGCTTCTTTACACTTGTATCCATTTGCATTATCCTAAAACTTATAAACTCAAATGGAAATGTTAAATCACAAGTGTTTTGTTATTATCAAAATTAACGATCATGGTGGCTTTGCACCAACACTTAATTTAGTTACTTAATTGAAGTAAAGAAGAAATCTTATTTTACCAAGTCATCCCTTATCTCTTTATATAGAGAGAGACAAGGGAAAAATAGCATAATAGGCTCAACATGAAAAGCAAGATAACAAAAACCCCCTTTTAATAAATGTAACTCAACACTCCCCCTTAAACTTGGAGCATATGTATCCATCATGCTCAACTTGCTTCTACACTTCTCAAATTGGGGGTGAGGTAGTGGCTTGGTAAATATCAGTAGTCTGGTTAGTGGGGGCAAGACAAGTAGTATGAAGTAGACCCTGCTGAATCAGACTCCTGATATAATGATAGTCTACTTCCACATGTTTCGTCCTCATGAAACATGGGGTTATTAGCAATATATGTTGCAGCCTGGTTATCACAATGCATCTCCATAGGCTCTTGAATTTCAACATGAAGATAGTTGGCTGAAAGAGTTCAAGTTTATTAGAAACCCTAGGTCTCTTTATATAGAGAGACCAGAGGGATAAAAGTATATGCCACACAATAAGACGACAATATGACGGAACAAGACAAGCTAAAAGTACAACACTCCCCCTTAAGCTGGAGCATAGATATCAATCATGCTCAGCTTGGACATACAGGTGTCAAATGAAGATTTGGCCAAGGGTTTGGTGAAAATATCTGTCGTCTGCTCCTCAGATGCAACAGAGGTGGTGTATAGCAGTCCCTTCTGAATAATGTCTCTGGTATAGTGACAGTCAACCTCAACATGCTTTGTCATCTCGTGAAAAGCAGGGTTATTAGCAATGAAGGTAGCTGCTATATTATCACACCTCATCTCCATGGGACTAGAAAACTACACCTGTAAATCAACAAGCAAGGATCTGATCCACATCATCTCAGCAGTTGTCTGAGCCATAGCTCTATACTCAGACTCGACACTGGACCTCGCAACAGTACCCTATTTTTTGCTCCTCCATGTGATCAGGTTCCCTGCTAAGAAGGTGCAGAATCCAGTAGTGGATTTGCGATCCATATGGCATTCCGCATAGTCTGCATCTGAGTATCCAACCAAGGTCATAGAAGACCCCTTAGAGAAGAAAAGACCTTTCCCAGGAGCCTTTTTGATATATCTAAGTACCATCAATGCTGCATCCTAATGTTGACGTGTTGGCTTGGCCATAAACTGACTCAGTCTTCCAACTGCAAAGGAGATATTTGGCCTTGTGATAATGAGATACAATAGCTTGCCCACAAGCTGTCTATACTGTCTACTGTCCACCACCTATGCATCCTCATCGTACAGTAGTATCTTGGGGTCCATAAGAATATTGGCCTCCTTGGTCCCAAGCATACCAACCTCTTGCAGAATATTTAAAGCATACCTCCTCTGTGACAAGACCATACCCTTCTTACTGTGAGCAACCTCAATTCCAAGGAAGTACCGTAGGCCCACTAAGTCCTTTATAACAAATTGCTTCGCAAGGAGGCACTTGACCTCAGTAATGCCCTGCTCATCATTCCCTGTGATAATCAAATCATCAACATAAACCAAGAGTACCACAGTACCTCGCGAAGTCCTCCTGACAAAGAGTGAAAAATCAGCTGTTGACCTTCTGAAGCCAGCTGCCTCAACAACTCGTGACAATCTTTGAAACCAAGCTCTGGGACTCTGTTTTAGGCTATATGTAGCCTTCCGTAACCGACATACACACTCCCCCTGTCTCTCAAAGTTAGGTGGCTGCTGCATATAGACTTTCTCATGAAGATCACCATAAAGGAAGGCATTCTTGACATCTAGCAGATACAAAGGCCAATCCAACTGAACTGCCACGACAATCAAGACTCGGACCGTGGGAAGCCTGGCGACGGGTGAGAAGGTGTCAAAGAAATCAACCCCATAGGTCTGGGTGAACCCCTTTGTCACGAGACGGGCTTTGTACCGAGCAACATCACCATCAGGGTTAAACTTCACAGGAAACACCCACCGACAGCCAACAACTGCAGCACTAGCAGGAAGTAGGGTTAACTCCCAAGTCCCACTACCTCGAAGAGCGACCATCTCATCCTCCATGGCTGCTCGCCATTTTGGATCAAGCATGGCTTCACAGTGAGTGGTTGGAATCAGCATAGTAGCTAAGGCCTGTGTAAATCCAGCAAATCCAAGAGATAAACTGTCAGTAGCAAGTGCCCCTGCTGTAGAATAAGTGGTGCAAGTCCGTGGTTGTTTCCGAATGGTTATCAGAATATTAAGATCATCTCTTGGCACATCATACGTCTTGTCTCTGTGACCATCACATGGCAAAGATACGTCAGTGTCTAAAGGACTCACCTGAGAAGCCATTGGTGAAGGCGAGGGTGGGGGTCCCTGATAGGTAGTATGAGGGCGAACATATGTCCGAAGTGGCTCGGTTATGCGAGGAAAGGGAGCCGTAGCAGGTGGTAGTGGTGATGTATCAGGGATAGGGATCTCAGGGAAGCTCCTAAAGCGAATAGGTGTATATGGCATAGGTGCCATATCACCTTCAGGAGGCATTTCAGTAGCTGTCATAGAGAAAAAAGGTATAGGTTCATGAAAGGTAACATTTGCAGAAATAAAATGTCGAGAGGTAAGCGGGTCAAAACAACGATACCCCTTTTGTGTGCAGGTATACCATAGAAAAACACATTTAACTGCTCTCGGTGCAAGTTTATCCCGATCCGGTCCCAACAAATGGACAAAGGCAACGCAGCCAAAAGTCTGAGGGGTGACATGAAACAGAGGGCGATTAGGATACATGACTTGAAGAGGAATCCGTTTATGTAACGCAGCATTGGGCATCCGATTTATCAAAAAACATGCAGTCAAAACAGCGTCACCCTAGTAAAGAGATGGGACTGAGTGATGAATCAATAAGGTGCGGGCAACATCAAGAATATGCGGATGTTTCTTCTTAGCAACACCATTTTGCTGAGAGGTATGAGGACAGGTAGTTTCATGAATAATGCCACAACTAGGAAAAAAAGTGCGCAAGCGGGTAGTATAAAACTTCAAAGCGTTATCCGAACGAAAACACTTTACCAAACATGAATGCTGGTTTTTTATTTCCTTAACAAAGTTTTTAATAAGTTGCCCAACATCAGACTTATTCTTTAAAAGAAACATCCAAGTGACACGAGAAAAATCATTAACTAAAACAAGATAATATTTGTTCCTAAGTCGATCAGGAGTACGACTAGGACTCTACACATCCATATGAACTAAGTCAAATGTAGCAACAGATGAAACAGAGGAAGAATTGGAAAGACTAGCCCTGTGGTGCTTGCCAAGTTGACAAGCATCACAAGTGAGAGCAGTAGTGGAGGAGATATGTGGAAGAACACGTCTGAGGCTATGAATGGGTAAATGGCCAAGGCGGTGGTGCCACTGGAGAGGAGATCCAGCAGAAGCAAGACCTTGAGTAGCAGAAGTAGCAAAAACAGTACGGCTCAGACGATGCACCCTATGTTCCTCATGCCCTCCACCAATCGTCTTCCCAATGAATTTATCCTGCAAAATACAAGAGGACGCATCAAAAATAACTCGGCAGTTTAAATCTCTGGTGATACTGCTAACAGATAATAAACTCAATGGAAAATCAGGCACATAGTAAACATCTACAAGTCTCAAGGTAGGAGATAAAGACATATCTCCCTTGCCAACAAGTGGCAAGTGTCTCTCATCATCCATCTGTACTGTCCTGGCAGGTGTAACAGGTGCAAGGTGGGAGAAAGATCTTTTGTCACCACAAAGGTGCTTGGATGCACCAGAGTTAATCAGCCACTCACCAGAAGACGAAAGAAAGGACATCGCAATTGCAGGAACCTCCGAAGATGTAACAATAGCTGCTGTGTCAGGTGGCTGAGAAGGGGAAGCCTGAGTTAAAAGAGCAATCTGCTGCCGCAGAGCTTCAATCTTGGTACTCAAGGAGCTAACATCAGGGGTAGTAAGAGCTGAATCTGGGACTTCAGCTGCCTGATTTGCCACCGGTGGTCTACCATGCTTCTGCCAACATGTAACCTCAGAGTGACCAAGTCTACCACAGTAAGTACATTGTGTTTTATTCTGCGTACTAGAGGAGCGTCCACGTCGATGACCACGTGCAGGATAAGTACCCCTGTCACGTCCAGGGATCACAACCAACGCGGATGACTGAGCAGTAGAATCAGCAGTAGGAGAACACACTGTAACTCTGCTAAGCCTGCTATATGCCTCCTCCAGGCTAGGAAGATCCAGAGTAGTAAGAATATGATCTTTGGCTGCAGCATATTCGGTCCAAGACCAGCCAAGAAAAGAAAGACAGCCAATTGTCTCCTGAAACTCCTCCAGGACTCGCAGGCACACCCTGGCAAGTAGTAGTGCCTTTCCAGCATACCTTTCATGAGAGAGTAATATTGTGATAGCGTACGCCCCTCCTGACGTACGTAGAAGAGATCGTAAAAGACTTGAAAAACACGTGTGGAGTTCTAGGCATGTGAATAAGTATCACGCAAGGACTCCAACATCTCCTTTGCTGTAGTATAATACATGATCTCATCTCTTATTCTGGGAGTATCTGTCTGCATCAGCCACGCACAAACCATGGCATTATCACTATCCCAGTTGGCATTTATGCTAGTCTTGTTCTTAGGCTCTGGATCGGTAAGTATATGGCTCTTTTTATGGCCTTTGACGGTTAGAAGAAAGGTTTGGGACCACCGTGGGTAGTGGGTCTTGTCCAACTTGACACTTGTACCAAAGAACATGTTCTTAAGTACCCTGGTGTCCGAAGTAGAGCCCGAAGACACCTCGGACTGATCATTTGAAGCCATCTCCTCAATCCGAAAGCCTCACTCAAATGTCTAGGATCAAGAGGTCATCAATAATCCAACAATGCAGTAGAGTCAGATCAACATAGCTGCTAAGAGTCTTCCTTGGACAAGTAGTGGCCTCACTTGGGTACAAGGAGAACACCCAAGGAGGCCATGAATAGATCTAGGCCCCTTCTAGCGACTGATCTCCACCGATCGTGGCCTTAAATAGCTGCTGTGAAACCAATAGGAGCAGGGAGACGTTGCTAAGGCGTGCTACAGGTCATCGTCGTAGCTGCAAGGACCTGCAGCGCTGGCAGCAGTGCCTGTAAGGAGCTGCGAGCACCGCCGCTGGGTCTGCTGACGCTCGCTGGAGTGCTGCTAGGCTGCTGACCCTCGTCGGAGCGCCGCTAGGTCTGCTGCGCCGTTGCTGGGTCTGTTGCCCTCCACCTCAGCCCCATTACAAGGGTTAGAATGGGTCGCAGCACTGGCGCCTTAAGCCACTAGGGCCTCGCTAATGCACTGGTTGATGATAGAGGGGCTTCCGCGTCGCCGCTGCCCCGTCGTGAGGTCGAGTCAGGACAGAGCAGCGCCTCCTTCGGGTGCTAGGGCTACTGCGTGGAGCCTTTGGGGTTGCGCTACGGCTCAGGAGTCTTGGCGCCGCGTCAGCGCTGTTGCAAGGCACTCGCGTGCGGCTGGAGGGCCGCCGAAGAGCGCCGCTGTCGCCAAGGAAGGAGGAGAGAGAACGGGATTTGGGTGTTTAGGGTTTCGGAGGCCTTGAGCGGTGGGATACCTAGAGCCATGGTCTAGGACCGGTGCTCTGAGACCAAGTTGGCTGAAAGAGTTCAAGTTTATTAGAAACCCTAGGTATCTTTATATAGAGACCAGAGGGCTAAAAGTACATGCCACACAATAAGACGACAATAAGACGAAACATGGTAAGGTAAAAGTACACTAACAAAGATCTCGTAGCAGAGGTTTGATCCATATCATCTCAGCTGTAGAGTGGGCCATAGCCTTGTACTCGGACTCAGTACTAGAGCGTGAAATAACACTCTGTTTCTTGCTCATCTAGGTCACCTAATTTCTAGCCACAAATGTGCAAAAATCAGTAGTAGACCGCCTGTCTCTCACATCTCCATAATCTGTATCAGAGTAAGCCACTATAGACATAGGGCTCTTCTTCTGGAATAGAATGCTTCTGCCTGGACATCCCTTAATGTACCTCAGCACACTTGCATAACCGCCTGCCAGTGGACATCAGTGAGTTTGTTTAAGAACTGAGTTAGCTTACCCACTGCAAGGTTGATGTCTGGCCTGATGATGGATAGATACAATAACTTCCCAACTAACTGTCGATAGACCTTTTTGTCCTTTACCTTCACTATATCCTCAAATAGATGAACTTTAGGATCCATAGGAATGTTGGCTTTCTTGGATCCTAGCATACTTGTCTCCTAAAGAATATCAAGCGCATACTTTCTCTGAGACATCACTATGCCCTGCTTGCTTGTGGCGATCTCAATACCCAGAAAATATCATAGCTTGTTAAGATCTTTCATAACAAACTGGTGAGCCAAATACTCCTTCACCTGAGTAATACCCTTTGCATCATCACCTGTAAGGATAAGGTCAACATATACCAATAATGCCACGTACTAGTACTGGTCTTTGTAACAAACAAGGAATTATCAGAAAATCTCAGCATCTCAAACATAGAAAGTGCCTCAGACAAACGCTGAAACTAGGCTCGAGGGCTCTGCTTAAGGCCATAAATAGCCTTATGAAGTTTGCATATACACTCCCCCTCAACCTCAAAACCAGGTGGCTGTTGCATAAATATCTCTTCTTCCAAATCTCCATATAGAAAAGCATTTTCAACATCCAGCTGGTGAAGATACCATCCATAATGAGCCGCAACAGAGACAAGAATATGGACCGTGGTGAGTCGTGCCACAGGAGAAAAAGTGTCAAAGAAAACTACCCCATAAGTCTGGGTGAATCCTTTGGCTACAAGGCGAGCCTTATATCGAGAAATAGACCTATCAGGATTGTATTTCAGGGTAAAGATCCATCTGGTCTCAACTAAGTGCGCACCAGAAGGTAGAGCAGACAACTGCCAGGTGCCTCTATCAGTAAGCGCAGACATCTCTTTCATGGCCGCCTTTCAATGTGGATGTAGGAGAGCCTGCTGGTAGGAAGTAGGTTTCTCCATACTAGAGATTGCAGGTGTAAAACCATGAAATTCGGTCCCAAGAGAGCCTGCAGAGACAACACTGCCAGCAACACGATATTGTGCACAGGATCTTGGAGCCTTCCTGATAGCAATGGGAATATCATCATCTGTGGGTAGAGAAAGAGACCTTGAAGACACATGAGTAGAAGAATCATCAGTATTTCCAATACATAGCTGAGCAGAGGACAATGGTGGCTCAATAGGAACTGAAGAAGAGGGGGGTGTGTCTTCTCTCTGTAAGTAATTGGCAGCTGATATGTAATACCCTTAAATGTCTTCTCATCAGGTGGTACAGGTCTGAAAGTGACCATAGTATGTTCTGTAGTAGATACACCACTACTATGAGAGAAGTCCTCCAATGCTATAGGAGGTACAGGCAAAGGAGCTGTCACCTCTATCTCTCTCAACTGATGACCTGAGGTAGAAAAATAAGGGATAGACTTATGAAAAGTTACATCTGCACTCACATAATATAATAGGCAGTAAGAACTACATCTTCCCAGTAAATATGTGGAACACTATTCTTGATAAGTAAAGCTCTAGTTGTATCTAGAATATGGCGGTGTTTTCTTTCAGCTATCCTATCTGCTGCGACGTATGAGGACATGAGGTCTGATGCACAATACCTAGTGATTCATACGAATCAGCCAGTTTCTTTGTGTAAAATTCTAATGCATTATCTGTTCGAATTTTCTTAATGCATACACTAAATTGATTTTTCACAAGCATCACAAATTGCTGAATCAAAAAACCAACTTTTGATTTATTCCTCATCAAAAAGGTCCATTATAAGCATGAAAAATCATCCACAATTGACAAATAATATCTATAATTCTGGCGGTCTGCCACATGGCTGGGACCCCAGACATCACAATGCAGCAAATCAAAATAAGCAAAACTGGTAGACTGGATAGATGCTGGAAAACTGGCACGGTGATGCTTTCCCAGATAACACGCATCACACTAAATCTTCATGGTAGGAGACAAGTGAGAGATGACACGGCGTAGCTTGTCCAGTGAAGGATGATCTAGTCTTCTGTGCAATTCAAGGCACTCTCTATGCTAGTCGTTTGATAGGCTGCAGCAATTGGACTTTGAAGTAGCCGATACACACCCCCCTCTTCATGGCCACCACCAATCGTCCTCCCTGTCATGCGGTCCTGAAAAGTGCATTCGACAACGTCAAAAATAGTATGACAATTCAACTGCTTTGTAATATAACTAACATATAGCAGTTGCATTGCCATGTCTGATACATAATATACATCAACAAGATGCATGGAGGGTGTAATAGATACCCCTCCCTTACCACGGATGGAGGCATGTCTACCATCTGCTAGTTATACTGAATGTTCCTGTGGTGCCTTCTACAATTCCCTAAAGCACTGAGAATTTCCTGTTAAATGATCAGATGCACCTGAATTAATCAACCATAACCCTTTCGTACTTGATGCAGATGCATAGGCTGTAGTGTTGGAGGATTGAGGCTGCTCATGGGTTAACTGTGCTAATTACTGCACAACTGCATCATAGTTTGCCTCTGTAAGAGATACTGCCTCAATGCTCACACTTGGAGATGCTGTAATAGAAGCCTAGTTGGCAACAGTAGGATGACCAGGTTTATTCCAACACTTAGCTTCAACATGGCTAAGCTTGCCACAGTAAGAACATGTAGGCTTGCCCCGACCACCATCAGTCCGGCCCCTGCCTTTGCCACGAAAGAAGCCTCCATGACCACTACGAGTGCTAACAGCAGCATGAGCCGAAGACGTATTGGTAACAACAGCATCATGAGTAGGTTGAATTTGCATCCTACTCAGCCTCTTGTAAATTGCCTCAATAGGACGAAGCTCAGAGAGAGTAAGAATCTGTAAACAATCCGCGGAATAGTGATCACTCAGTCCTGTAAGGAACATGTGGGCTGCAAACTCCTTCCTGTGATCCCTGCATGTAGAAGTATACATCGGTTTACATGCGCTATGTTTCTCCAATTACCCCTTCATAGTAGAGTAATACTGAGACATATTCATCTCCTCCTACTTGAGATGGCATAAATCATAGTGGATCTGAAATACTTGAGTTAAATTCAACTCATGTGAATAAGCCATCTTCAAGCGATCCCACATCTCTTTGGCAGAATTGTAGCACATAACTTCATCACTAATCCTTGAAATGATGCTATTCAAAATCCAGGTTCTCACCATAGCATCATCCCGATTTCAAGTTGCGTATTTTCCTGTTTTTTGCTTTGGTGGTGCTTCCATAAGCACATGCTTCTTCTCATGGCCTTCCATAGTGACAAGGAATGTTTGAGACCGATGGGGGTAATTGGTCTCATCTAATTTTGCAATTAGATCAAAGAAGGGGCTCTTGTACACCTCGCTTTCTATACTCTATCCTGTAGACACCTCAGAAGCATCTGATGCAGACATGGTAACTTCAAACACATAAGAATAAGCCCAAACAATAAATTTGAACTCCTGGGTTAAACGCCAACAAACTTGGGGAATCCACACTCCACAATCCACAGACAAAAAAAAACACTTCACTGGAGAACATTGTTTAAAAAAACACGCCTCAAGGCGCTTGAGGCGTGCACCTCGAGGCAAGGCATGGCAAATTAGCCTTGAGGCTTAAGCCTCAGCTCGATTCTGCGAGGCATGCGCCTCGCTTTGCTGAGGCACTGAGGCGTTGGAGAGGCGCTGCCTCGGGTATGTTACTTTGTAAAATGGTCATGTGCTGGTCACATGGCCATTTTTTTAACCTAAGCTTTGGCTTTAGCCTTAAACCAAACCTCAAAAACGTGAGCAGCCTCAAGCACCTCATCGTAGCCTCCACCAGCAGACCGACAGCTCCTGCTCCACCGCATCGCAGCCTCCACCGGCAAGCAGCTCCACGCAGTGCAGTGCAATGCTGCACGCAGCGACAGCGCTCTACGCAGTGCAGCGCAGTACTCCAGCACTAGCAGCGCGAGCACGCAGCGGCAACGCTCTACGCAGCGCAGGCTCCAGCGTAGCGGCAGTGCAGCGCAGCACAACGCAGGTCCACGCAGTGCAGTGCAGCACAGCGGTAGGCTCCAGCGCCGCTGCAGGTCTAGCAGCGCAGTGCAACGCAACGTAGGCCCGAGTAGTGGTCCAGCTCCTGCGCAAGTCTAAGACTCCGAGCGTAGCTCCAGCTCCAGCTCTAGCTCCATCGGCAGTGCTCCACTCTTTAGCATGACGCATTTGAGGTTGAGGTTAGTATGTTGAGGTTGAGCTTAGTATGTTGACTATAAGTTTAGGTCATTTCATTTAGGTTTATTTTTTAGGTCATTTAGGTTTATTTGATTACCTATATTTGATTACCTATCATTTCATTTTCTATATTTTTTATGCAAATCCTGAGGCTTACGCCTCGACCACCTCGAGGCTTACCCCTTGCCTCGATGAAGGCAAACCGCCTCGGTACCGCTTTGCATTTTTTAAACCTTGCTGGAGAATACACACCCCAAGAATCAAGCAATCAGGGGAATACACACCCCAAGAAACTATCCACTACGGGGAATACACACCCCAAATCAGATCAAAAGATTAAGTCATACCACCCATAGGAAGATTTTTTTTGATTCAAATCCTCATCCCTCAATATTCAAAAAACCTTCCTAAACGAGGAGAGAACGATGTGGTGATGTATGGCTGCAACTCGCACTACTGTAGCACACACACTAAGGTGTGGTGTCGTGCTACAAAGGCTTCAGGGCGAGACACAGCAGCAATAGGTGGCAACAGCGGTGATCGGGAGGTGGTCTTGCTGCAGCAGGGCGGCAGCAAGCGGTGGTAGGAGCGTTGCGATCAGTCACTCGGCGTAACGGTGAGTGCTGCAGCAGGGTGGCTGCTACGCCACGATCAGGTGCTGCAATGGCAGTGGAGAACCGGCTGCAGTAGTGGGGGCTATCGGTGTTGCTGCTGTTGCGGCGGCGATTCGACGTTGGTGCGGCCGCCGGTGGTAGCGGCGGTAGCTCACAGAGAAAGGGTTTAAGGTTGGGTTAAGGTTTTTTTTTTGGTGGAGACCTCAACCTAGTGCTCTAATACCAAGTTGAAGTAAAGAAGAAATCTTATTTTACTAAGTCATCCCTATGTCTCTTTATATAGAGAGAGACAAGGGAAAAATAGCATAATAGGTCCAACATGAAAAACAAGATAACCATACCCTCTCATAATAAACGTAACTCAACATACTTCCTCTTTATGTTTAGGGTCCTAGTTGTGCTCTTGACTGTATGGAATAGATTTTATCTAGCTATTGTTGATTTTTCTCATCTGTCCCGTGTCTCTTTGTTGAAGTTAGAGGTGGCTTATGTAATCAAGAACTTTTTCATGGAAATAAAGAACCATCAGGGTCGATGTGAAAATCATTCGAACCAATAATGCTATAGAATTTTATTCCCATACTTTTTGCTTTCTACTTCAGGGTATGGAATCATCTACCAAACTAGTTACCCTTATACACCACAACAAAATGGGCTAAGAGAAAACATCGTCATATTCTGGATGTTGCCAGGACTCCTTATCTGGAATAGTATTCCATTATCTTATTTGGGTGATGTTGTTATCGTATACTATTTAGTGAAGCAGATGTCATCTACTATTCTTGATGAAGATCTTTATTCTCTTCTCTTTCTTGAGAAGGAACTGTATGCTGTACCACTTAAGGTATTCAGATGTGTTTCCTTTGTTCACCCCTGTGGTCCTAATAGGGATAAGCTCTCTCCTTGGCCAGTCAAGTGCATATTGTTGGGCATTCTAGGACTTAGGAGGGTACTGGTGCTATTACCCTATTAGTTGACATTACCGTGTCAATGCCGATGTATCTTTCTTCGAGTCTATCTCGCTTTACTCCTCTGCTAGATCACAAATTATTGCTCCTACCACTGAAAGTGATGCTATGATTCTTATGTCGACTCTTGATGAGCTTGTTGCTTCTACACCTATTCCCGATAATGGGCATGATAACCGATTGCAACCTTTGTTTGCTGCCATTTACTACAAAAGGAACCCTTTCCTCTAGAGGATGCATCGTCATCTATGCCTGAGGTAATTCCTATACAAGATAGCACTGATGCATCTTTGAGCTATGATCATCAAGGTACTGATAGGACTCTAGTGAATTAAAAGGATTCCCAACAACTTGAATTTGACGCGGCTATAGTGGCTGTAAATGAGTCTATACATGATGGTCTTGATCTTCCTATTGCCTTGAAGAAGGGCACCCTTCCATGCACGTTGCATCTTATTTCAAAGTACATGGCCATGGAGGGTTTATTTTAGTAGTACAAGTAGTTTATGGTGGCTCTCTTGGCTGTACATATTCCTACTAGTCATTAGGAAATGCTTTTTGATCTGAAGTCAATCATGCTTAGCTTGAAACAACAAACATCAAATGAAGACCGTGTTAATGGCTTGGTGAAGATGTCTGCTGTCTTGTCATCTGAAGAAACTATAGTAGTATAGACAAGTTCTCGCTGAATCAAGTCACATGTATTAGCAATCAATCTCCACGTGCTTAGTCCTCTCATGAAACCTAGGGTTTTTGGCTATGTATGTAATCGCTTTGTTGTTACACCTCACCTCCATGGGCGTGTCAACGGATATGTGCAACTCTGTAAGGAGTGATCTCAACCACATTATCTTAGTAGTAGTGTGGGTCATGGCTCTGTATTTAGACTTAACACTGGATTAAAGACAACTACCTGCTTTTAACTCTAGAAGCAGTAGTGTGGTCCATCACCTCTAGAATTCCACTTCGTGAGAACGAAAGCCCCTTTCCTAGTGCACTTTTCAAGTAACGCAAAACCATCATAGTAACCTCCCAGTGGATCCTCCATGAATTGACTTACTTTGCTTACAACAAGTGATATATCAGGTTTCGTCATTGTTACATATAACAAATTTCCAACAAAAGTTTTAAACTACTTGGCATCAACTGAATCAGTAGCATCATCATAGAGATGGACACCGGGCTTCATAGGAATAGATGCAAGTTTGGCTCTAGACATTCCCATCTTTTCTAAGAGATCCAACACATGTTTCCTTTAAGAAAGCACATCTTTCTCATTATGAGCCACCTCAATTCCTAAGAAATACTTAAGAGAGCCCAGATCTTTTGTTACGAAGTGCTCATTCAGGAACTTAGTAGCTAATATACCAACAACATCATCATCTGTCAAAATAATGTCATCCACATACATAAGCATGACCACCTACCCGTTGAATGTCTTGTTCACAAATAGTGAGTGGTCAGAAGTACACCTGCGGAAACCAATCTAAGCAACAACATTAGACAATTTCTGGAACCATGCCCTTGGACTCTGCTTCAGTCTATGTATGGCCTTATGTAGTTTGTATATCTTATGACACTCCCCCTTAGCCTTAAAGCCAAGAGGTTGTGTCATGTAAACCTCCTCATCTAGGATCCCATATAGGAAGGTATTTTCGACGTCTAGATGATGCAAGCGCCAATTCATATGGATCGCTACAGAGACAAGAATGTGAAGCATTGGTAAGCATGCAATAGGGGAGAAGGTATCAAAGTAATTAATGCCATAAGTTTGTGTATATCCCTTAGCCATTAAATGGGCCTTGTAGCACTCAACAAAGTCGTTAGGTCAATGTTTAACTGTAAACACCCACTTGCATCCAACAACCGTCCCATTAGTCGGGGGCTCAACAAGGGTCCAAGTTCCTCTAGATTGCAAAGCAGACATCTCCTTCACCAGAGCATTCTTCCAATGGTATTCACCCAAGGCATACTTACAGAAATGTGGAATATGAATAGTAGATAGAGCTCAGATAAACTGTCGGTGTTAAGGTGACAAGCGCGCTAGAGAGATATAGCGAGATAGAGGATGACGAGTGCATGAGTGGGATCCTTTCCTTATAGCAATAGGAATATCTAGATCACTGGGGCCTGAGTCATCATCTTGTCGAGCAAGATCCAAGGAATCTGAAACAGTCACTAGAAGCAACGTCAGTCAAGCTAGATGTAGGGATTACCTCAGGGTTAGGTGATGATAATGGCTCTGGAGGAGGGGGTTATCATGCTGCTGCTATTGTTGATGACGATGGTGAGAGTAAACAAACTGGGGCTACCAACCTTGCTGTATAGCCCAATCATGAGTAGGCCTATTTACCACCTGTGTAGGCATGGGCATAGGTAACTCAACCGCTTCAATAGGCTCTAGAGCAACCAATCGAGAGACAGAGATAGAATAGTATGCAGTGGACTCAAAGGACCCATCAGCACTGACAAATTGCCTATGCCTAATGGGATCATAGCATCTATATCCCTTTTGAGTCCTGGAATACCGCAAAAAAATACACTTGATTGCCTGAGGAGAGAGCTTGTCACGAGAAGGACCATGAAGGAGGACAAAGGCAACACATCCAAAAACCTTAGGTGATACACTAAATAATTCTTTGTCAGGAAATAAAATAGAATAGGGAACCCACTTTCCAATGACAGTGGATGACATACAGTTGATTAAATAGCAAGCATTGAGAACCGCATCGCCCCAGTATAGGACAGGGACATTATGCTGGATAAGTAGGGTACTGGCCACATCAAGAATATGTTTATGTTTTCTTTCAGCTACTCCATTTTGCTGGGAGTTGTATGGGCATGTGGTTTGATGAATAATCCTATGTGATTGAAATAAAAGGTGAAGAGCACTGGTGCAAAATTCCAGGGCATTATCACTTCTTACAATTTTTACATGGGCACAAAACTACTTTTTTATTTCAACTATGAAGTTTGTGATTACAATGCCAACCTCAGACTTGGACTTAAGTAGAAACACCTAAGATAAATGAGAGAAATCATCAATGACAAGAAGATAAAAATGATGCCCCAAATGATTAGGAGATCTACTAGGTCCCCACACATCAAGATGAATAAGCTAAAATAAACTAAAGTACTACAACATGGCCTGTTGGGAAAGGAACTCCTGTGGTGCTTCTCGAGTTGGCAGGTCTCACACTGAAATGTAGCAGTTGGTGTAATATGAGGAGTAATGCAGTGAAGCTTTGGCAGAGGAAGGTGTCCAAATCTCAGGTGCCACTAGTAGCTAGTGCCTCCAGAAATCTCTGTGTGACCTACATAAGGTGTCTGAAGTAGGCGATAGACCCCCCATTCCTTACGGTCATAACCAATAACGTTCCCATCAGTATATCCTGAAACACCAATGTCATGGCTTGAAAAATAGCCTGACAATGCAATTCTTTAGTAATGCAACTAACAGAGAGCAAACTTAAAGGGAAATCAGGAGCATGAAGAACATCCTGTAGCCTTATATTAGGAGATAGTTGAACTTCCCCATGACCAATGACTGGGGAACTACGACCATCAGCCACAATAATGGTCCGTCCTGTGGAATCTGGATGCAACTTGGCAAACTACTGTGCCTTCCCACATATGTGACGAGATGCTCCAAAATCTACCAACTAATCTAGTGTATCAGTATTGGAATGACACGCTAGACGTATACTTGAGGAAGTAACTGTAGCTGTATCATCCTAAGGGGTTTGACTGGATGTGGTAGAAGTAAGCTAAGAGATCCTGTGAACTAGGTCTTCATACTTTGCCTGCGTGACATGAAGAGAGTCTAGGATAGTCTCAGTCTTGTTAACATCCTAATGAGTAGTGGTAGGGCGTACATGCTTTGACCAACAACTGTCTTCCAAGTGCCCATTCTTCCTGCAATATGAGCATTGGGCTCTGTGATGACTTTGTCCTCTTCATCCAGGCCACAACCTTGAATGGCTTGACCAGATCTTCTACCACGACCGGAAGACATAGCCATAACATAAGTGTGCTCCCCCTGTTGAGTAGAAGTAAGAGTAACATCAAGTCGACTTAGCCTATTGTATGCCTCCTCAATAGAGGGGATCTCTCATAATGTCAACATTTGAGATCTGGCTACTTTATAAGTTGGATCCAAACTAGCCAGAAAATGATCAACCATAGTCTGAGCTTTGTACTCCTTTTGACTCTCACAAGTACACACAAGTATAGGTATCGAGTCTCTTAAATGCAGATTTTAAGTAGGAATAATATTGGGATAAGGGTTGTCCATTCTGCCTTATGTGGGCAATCGCATGGTGCAACTGAAGAATTTTGGCCACATTCTTATCCTCTGAATAAGTATGCCATAGATTTTCCCACATCTGCTTAGTTGTTTTGTAATACATTATCTCAGTGGCAATCCGGCTAGTGGTCGTGTTCATAATTGATGCATGAACCTTAGCGTTATCCTTCTTCCAAGTGGAAATTTTGCCTACATTTTGCTTTGGCTCCAATTCAACCAGGATATGCTTTTTGTTGTGACCCTTGACTACATTTTGGATCAATTGAGACCATAGGGGGTAGTTTGACCTGTTTAACTTCATGATCGGGCCAAAGAAAGGGCTCTTGAACTCCCCTTGACTCTCATCGCCACTTGATGATGTAACTGTCGTCTCAGAGGACATTCTTATTCATCAGATACCGAAGAAACAACCATGGCAAAAATAACAAGCATAAGCTCACATTAGTGTCAAAAACAACCTCTTAGGTAGAGCAGTGACGCTTTGGTGGCTGTTTGATGAGGTGGTTGCGCGGGGGGGGGGGAGGTGACCGCCTGAGGTGGACGAGGTCACTAAAGGACTAGAGGAACCCTACTAGACCCTAATTGAGCCTTCACAAGGTGACTCGAGTAGGCTATAGAAAGGGTGACGCTGGGTGGCGCCTAAGCCTTAGTGGCTTTCTTATAGCTGTTGAGTCGACGAGGGACCACCGAAGGGGGTTGGCTTGGTTGGCGGTGGTTAGGCAACCCCCTCACTTGGGCTGAGATCGAGGTGGTGCCTCAGTGACAGGAACAATAGGTTCTCATGAGTGTTGAGTCTTTCGGTGGTGGAGAGAGAGAGAGAGAGAGAGAGAGAGAGAGAGAGAGAGAGAGAGAGAGATATCAAGTACGTATAGAGGCTGACATAGGACCATCGCTTTGATACCATGTAGAAAACAGAATGAGCATCTTTTGTTTCTTGCAACCTTAGGTTTGTTATACAGGCACGGACCTTAGGAAACAAAATACAAAAATGCCCTTACAAGACAGAAAAATAAAATAAAGAAATAAGAGGGTTTATTAATAGAATAACTTACCATACTCATGGAAGTCCTTCTTCTAAATAGAATCCCTCGTCTTTGTGCCTTCGTCAGGTACCTCGGCACCATAATTACAGCATCCCAATGCTGCCTCATTAGCTTGTCCATAAATTGACTCATCTTTCCAACTGCCATGGAAATATTTGGTTTGGTAATGGTTAGGTATAGGAACTTGCCGACTAGCTGTCTATATTGCCTACTATCCACTGCCTCTACTTTCTCATTATATAGGTGAGTCTTGGGATCCATAGGAATATTTGTTGGTTTGGTCCCCAGCATGCTAGTCTCCTGCAGAACATCAAGTGCATACTTTCTCTGGGATAACACTATGCCTTTTTTGGTGCGTGCAACCTCAATCTCAAGAAAGTATCTCAACGACCCAAGATTCTTCATGATGAACTTGCCAGACATTTCTTGACCTCAGCTATGCAGTCACATCATCTCTTGTAATGATCAAATCATTGACATAAACAAGGAGCACCACTGCTCCTTTCCCTATCTTCCTGACAAACAAGGAGTGATGAGACGAAGACCTTTGAAAACCAATGGCTTCTACCCCTTCGGAGAGTTTCTGGAACCATGCTCATGGACCTTGCTTCAGGTCATATATGACCTTTCACAATCTGCATACACACTCTCCTTGAGTCTCATAGCCATGGAGCTGTTGCATGCTTCCTCTTGGAGATCTCCATAGAGGAATGCATTCCGCACATTTAATTGATGAAGTTGTTAATCATGCTCAACTGCCATAGAGATCAAGATACACACAGTAGGGAGGCGTGTCACTGGAGAGAAAGTATCAAAGAAGTCCATGCCATATGTCTACGTGAACCCCTTTGCAACAAGTCGAGCATTGTGTCTAGCAACTGAGATATCAGGATTTGCCTGCTATTTTTCAGAAACTAGTTACCTACAGAAAACACACTCCATGCTTCAGATCCACCGTCCTCCCTGCATTAGTATGTGTTGAGGTATCTGATTATTCTATGCCTAGTGGTGATTGTGCAGGATCAGGTTTTAGTGTTTCAGATGATGACCATCCTACAACTATTAGGAAGGCTCCTCCTTGTGCTCATTGTCATGGCTGGAGCTGTGACTACAGCTAATTTGGGGACTACATTTAGGCTCTTTACTATGGCTCTTATTGCTACAGAGATATCTTCCACATACCAACAGGCCTTACTTGATCCAAAATGACGTAAAGTCATGGAGGATTAGATGGCCGCACTTCGTAGCTTACAAATGTTGGAGATGACTTCTCTTGCTACTGGTGCTCGCCTGATGGGATCTTGTTGGGTCTTTGCTTTGAAATAAAACCCTGATGGGTCTATTGTAAGATACAAGGCTTGGTTGGTGGTAAAGGGGTTCACCTAGACATATGAGGCGGACTTCTTTGATATTTTCTCGCTTGTGGTTCGCTTGTCAACAATATGGATACTTGTTTCTGTGTTGCCCATAAAGATTAGATGCTTCACCAGCTCAATGTGAAGAACGCCTTTCTCTATGGTGATCTTCAGGAGGTGGTTTATATGCAGCAGCCTCCCAGGTTCGAGGTTTAGGGGGGGTGTGTTTGCATATTGAAGAAGGCTATCTATGGCCTTAAAAAGAGCCCGAGAGCATGGTTCCAGAAGCTCTCAGAGGTGGTGGAGAAGATGGGCTTGCAGAGATCTTCAGGCCGTTCTTTGTTTGTCAGGAGGACTGAGAAGGGTAGTGTGGTACTACTTGTTTACGTCGATGATCTCATTCTTACCGGTGATGACAGAGCTGGAATATTTGAGGTCAAGAGGTCCTTGGCTGAGTAGTTTGTTATGGACCTAGGTTAGCTTTGATATTTTCTAGGCATAGAGGTGGCTAGAAGTAATGAATTGTCCTTTTTTAGCGCAAGTATGCTTTAGATATGTTACATGAGATAGGGGTGCTGTGGTCCAAACCAGCCAGTATTTCTATGGACTCCAAGGTGCACCTTTATGATGAGTAGATAGAGCCCGTTAACAATAGAGCATACATGCAGCTTGTGGGAAAACTTTTGTACCTGACAATTACCAGACCAGATATTGCTTTGGCAGTGAGAAAGGTTGGTTTATGGAGAAGACAACTAAGCAACATTGGTAGGCAGCTATGCAAGTGCTTAGATACCTGAAGAAAGTACCTAGACGTAGGATCCTTTTCCAGGAAGGTTTTCGTATGACAATGGCTGGATATTCTGATGCTGATTATACAGGATGTGTTATTGACAGAAAATCCACTACTGGGTTCTATACTTTCGTGGCAGGTAATTTGGTTACTTAGAGGAGCAAGAAACATGAAGTAATTTCTCACTTTAGTGTTGAGTCAGAGTATATAGTAATGGCCCAGACAACCGCAAAGATGATTTGGGTGAGGTCTTTATTGCGTAATTTGCATGTCCAAATTGAAGAGCCAATGGAGATGAGATGCGATAATTGGGCTGCCACTTATATAGCAAACAATTCCATGTTCCATGAATGCTTCAAGCATGTTGAAGTAGATTGCCACTACATTGGGGATCTTATTCAGCGTGGGTTGTTACACACTACCTTTGTTGCATCTGAGGACCAGATTGCCGATATGTTCATGAAGTCTCTACCACGTTCGGCATTTAATGATTGTTGTTCCAAGTTGAGCATGATAGATATTTATGCTCCAGCTTGGGGAGAAGTGTTGAGATACTCCATTTACTGATTTATTTTATCTTGTTATGTTATTTCCTGTTGTATGTTGGACATGCATAGTTATTTTTCCAATGCCTTTTCTCTATATAAAGAGGTGTTGGGTTCTTTTGAGAAATAGAATTGTTCACTTTCTCCCCCTTAATTATTCAAACAAAATAATTTCTAACCTTCCATACATCTTTCCATGAAAAAAGATTAATGCAGGAGATTGTGGAATGAATACGTGACTTGTTGGTTGGGGGCAAGGGATGGATGAGGCAGCTTGTTGCCATCTTCGACCAGATGGTTGGCACAGCTTGTTATGAAAGAGAAGGGATGAGGAAGATGAAACATAAATAGGGCATGCATTGTGGATCTGCGGGAATGATGAAACGGAATTGAATCTCAATTTGGATAAGAGTTCTTGAAGAACAAAACTAGAGTAACAAAGACGCTCTACTGAAGTCGGCGGGCATTTTGTTAACTAATACTGATTCTCTTGTGTGGAATATGAGTTACATGAACCATGTTTGCTGACTCTTAACGTGCATGCCTTTTTCTAGCAGTACAGAATTCCTGCCATGCCTTTCTGTTTTCTTGTGGTATGCTAAACAACAAAGCCATTCTCTAGATGCATTAATAATAGCTAAGTTTAATGTCTTTCTACACTGTTAAGCTATTGACATGACATAATTTAGTGTGTGTTGCTTCGATGATTTAAATGAAGTAAAATATGTTTTGCCTTCTGCACTGAATTCCTTTATTCAATCTATACATACAGGTTCCTCTCTTTTGGTGGTGGAGTGCCGTATAGGCCTGTTGAGGACCTTGCATTTGCAGTGGCTCGGTTTTTCCAGAGAGGGGGCACCTTCCAAAATTATTATATGGTAATATGCTCACCGATTAATTTTTTGTCATGCACATGAAACCAAACTAATTATTTTTTAGATCCGGTGCAGCATACATTCTGTTTTCTTTCTATTAACTATGGGCTTACTTTGATTTTGTATTTCTACGTCTCTCCAACAGTATCATGGTGGAACAAACTTTGGTCGCAGCAGTGGTGGTCCTTTCATTGCTACGAGTTATGACTATGATGCTCCTATTGACGAATATGGTATGCGTGTTGAACATGACATTGGGATTTTATCGGGGAATAGTCTTCTTAAGCAGTCTTTATTTTTTATTGGCGAGGAAAATGGGAATATAAAGGGCAGTGATTGTTCTATATCGAGCACTTAAGCTCAATACAATGACACCGACTACAACTAACAAAAGTCATGTATAGTTTTGAAACTGATGTTCCTCAGCAGTGCTTATTTTCTGTTTGAACAACTTTAGTGAAACTAGAGAAAAGTGTAATTCAAGATTGTAGATGTCAAAAATCTTCTTTGACCATTCAAGTTCTATAATCAAAGCTATTACTTTTCTCCTTGAGGCAATCAATGATGGGGTACACTTAGCCATGCTTCCATCTCGTGAGAAATAATAAATTGAAAGGAGAAAAGGGGATAAAGGTGGAGTGAAGAGTGTACTGTTAAGAATCCATGAATATCATCCGATAAATTAGTGAAGATATGACAAATGCATTGTAATAATCAAGCCACAAGACAAAATATTTTTACCTTCGAAGGCAATCTCATTTTCCATAAGATTGAGCAATTTGGGCCCAAGTAAGGATCACTTACTTCTCCTACATCTTTGAGCAACTTGAATGCCTTCCTTGTGGAGTAGGTGCCTTGCATCCAAACTAAATTGTCTGGAGTACCATGTTGCAGAACAAAAGCCTCCTAAAGAGCAAGTAACTCCTCTAGCTCTATCGCTCAAGGGTCAGATAAAGCTCTGTCAAAAGTAGGGAGCCATGATCCGACACCCTTTATCATTTGGCCATCCCAAAAATAAGCAACATGCACGTTTTTATATAGTGTTAGTGCATAAAGCTAGGAAGCTTGGAGGCTAGGCTTCCCTCTCTAGTCTAGTCATCCTCCCAAAATTTGAAAGATCACCCCTCACCCAAGCTAAGCTCGAAGAAATGCTTGACATAATCCATGTTGGTGCAAGTGCACCATAGTCTTTGATTTTGATGATAACAAAACAATAAGAAGAAATTAATCACTTAATTATTCCAAAGAGCCCCACACTCCTCTATATAGAAGAGAGGTGTGGGAAAAATAACATCATAAGCCCAAAAGAAAAAAAAAAAGGAATAAGATACAACATAATAAAAGCCAGATATGTTAACACTCCCCCTCAAGTTAGAGCATAAATGTCAATCATGCTCAGCTTGGAACAGCAAGTATTAAATGCTCCACATGGCAAGGGCTTCATGACGATGTTTGTCATATGATCCTTTGAAACAAAGGTTGTGAGTAATACTCCATGCTGGATCAAATCTCTAGTATAGTGGTAGTCAACTTCCATATGCTTGATGCCCTCGTGAAACATTGGATTGTTGACAATATATATGATGACTTTATTGTCACATCTCATTTCCATGGGCTCCTCAACCTAAACATGCAGATCCAGTAACAAGGATCTAATCTACACCATCTCAGTAGTAGTCTAGGTCATGGCCTTATAGTCTGACTCAGCACTAGAACGTGAGACCACAACCTACTTTTTACTTATCTAGGTAACTAGGTTACCTGCAATTAAATTACAAAAGCCTATATTAGAATTCCTATCTGCAATACATTTTGCATAATCTGCATTTGAATATCCCATAATAGTCATAGGAGCCCCAACTTGAAAGAGAATATCACGTCCAGACATAGTTGCAAAAATCGGTAGTCTGTATTCAGTTGATGAGACCACTGACTAAAGAGTATATGGTATGTGAGTGATTAATCGCTATAGTATTTTTTAATATTTAAAAATTTAAGTATAATTATATATATCATTATACATATTAAGTATACATATATATGAATTGAAATATCACACATATCTTAATATTATTTTTTTGATATACATATTCTCTCAATATAGCTTCTAACAAATAGCTATCAATATCATAACACAAAATAAGACAAATAAACTAAGATTAGTGCATTATAAATCTAAAGGAGACAAGGAGTGGGGCTCAGGACCGAGGATTTTGCTTATGGCTAAGGCTTTTGTGCATTGGGAACTTAGGGCAATGTGAGAAGTTGGGTGCATTTAGGTATTGGGTTTAGTCAGGTTTTGGTTTGGGGGTGCATTGCACGTGCATCAAAGATAAAAAAAATTGAAACCTTAAAACTTACTCAGCTGATTAATCGGTTGATTAATTGGATAATCGGCCCATTAATCGGGTAGATTGACTATAGGGCCGAATATGGGTACTCAGTTTATTTTTGGACCACATACGATTATGCGATCGATTAATCGGCCGCATAAACTAATTTTTGCACCCCTACGTTCAGGTGCTTTCTTCAAGTACTTAAGCATGTGCATAGTAGCTCGCTAATGTTGCTTAGATGGCCTATCTAGGAACTGACTAAACTTGCCTACCACAAGTGCAATATCAGGGCGTGTAATAGTTAGAGCAGTTTGCGAACCGTCTATGTGATCTGCTATCAGTTGCCTCTACCTCCTTATCGTGAAGATGTGCCTTGGGATCCATGGGAATATTGGCTGGCGTGGACCCTAGCATACTTGTTTCTTGAAGAACATCCAATGCATAATTGCGTTGAGAGAGAACAATCCCATCTCTACTCTTGGTAACCTCTATCCCTAGAAAATATCGAAGCTGACCCAGATTCTTCATAACAAACTGTCGTGCAAAAGTCTCCTTGACCTAACTTATCTCAGCCTCATCGTTGCTAGTGACATTCGGGTCATTTACATAAACTAGTAGTGCCACCACGTCATTCTCTATCTTCTTGACAAACAGAGAGTGATTTGAGGAAGATCTCTACATCCCCATCCTCTGCAACACATCTGAGAGCTTTTGAAATTATGCTCTTGGGCTCTACTTTATGTTATAAATGGCCTTTTTGAGTCTGCACATACACTCCCCCTAAGCTTCAAAACCTGGGGGACACTTCATGTAAACCTCCTAAAAATCGTCGCAGAGAAAAGCATTCTTCACATCAAGTTGGTGCAACCGTCAATCTCTATGAGCCGCAACAGAGATTAGTACACGAATAGTGGCGATGGGTGCAACGAGGGAGAAAGTGTCAAAGAAGTTCACCTTATAGGTCTGGGTGAACCCCTTTGCCACCAACCTGGCCTTATATCGTGAAATTGACCCATCAAGGTTATACTTCAATGAAGTTTGGTGAGCTCCCAAGTCTGTCTATTTCGGAGTGCTGCCATCTTGTCCTCCATGGCTTGACGCTACTTTGGATCAAGCATGGCCTGCTAGTATGTAGACAGAATGTGTGAGACTGCAAGTGCTTGGCAAAATATGCCAAACTCAGAACCTAGACCATCAGTAGCCAACCTGCTTGCAATACAGTATCTAGACTTACATGTACAGGGCACCTTCCTAATGGTAATATGAAGGTTAGAATCAAATGGCACGTTTGTCTGAACGTCTGTAGAAGGAACCTCATTACTACTGTAATTGGCATTATCAAGAGGATCAGGTCGGACCAAACCATCATTATCGCTAGATACCATCTCAACTACATGTGCAGCATTAGCCACTGGTGAGGAAGGTGACCTCTGTAGTGTTATATGAAGTCTACTATACGTGCGCATTGGATCATGCAATCTTTGGAAATCATCCAAGGAGGTCGTGGAGCTTGAAGAAGTCGGTTGAGAAGTGGAGATCGGGATTTCCTCCAATAGAATAGGAGGAATAGGCATGGGAGCTATATCATCACGAGAGTTCATCTATACAGCAACTGCAAAGAATGGTGTGGTCTCATGAAATGTTACATCAGCGCTGACAAAATGTTTGCTGTGGAAGGGATCGTAACATCGATATTACTTCTGACTCCTGGACTACCCTAAGAAGACGAACTTGACAATGCGAGTAAGCTTATCACGACCTAGTGATGGCACATAAACAAAAGCAACACCCCCAAAGTCCTGGAAGACACATGGAAAAGCTTACCATCTGGATGTAGCAAGAGAATCAGTATCTGCTCGAGAACTGAATTTGGCAATTTGTTATGAGATTGCATGCCGTTAAAACTGCATCCCCCCAGTATCTCTATGGAACATTGGTGGATAAGAATACGGGTAACCTCTAACAGGTGTCTGTGCTTCCGCTCTACAACCTCATTTTGCTGTGAGGTATGGGGATAAGTGGTTTGGTGGATAATCCTATGAGCCTTGTAGAATTCTGTAAGTCTAGCAGTGCAGAACTCAAGGGCATTATTTGTTCGTACAGTTCTCACGGTGGCAGAGTATTGCGTCTTGATCTCCGAAAGGAGAGTCTATAACACCTCCAACACCTGCTGTTCTCTTTAGAAGGAACACCTAGGACACTTTGGAAAAATCATCAACGACTACAAGGAAATAGCGATGTCCCATCCTGTTTGGAACTCTACTCGATCCCCAAACATCCATATAAAGTAGCTCAAAACAGCCGCTGAGCTAGCCGCTGATCTAGGGGAAGTATTGGTAGGAAAATAAGATTGATGATGCTTACTTAGCTGGCAAGCATCACACCTAATAGTAGTGGCAGGACAAATATGTGGAATCCCCCTCCTGAGGCGATCTAGAGGCAGGTGACCTAGATGAATATGCCACTGTAAGGCACACCCACCATCATACCTATTGGTTCTTGCAAACAGTTCCTACCTAAGATGATAAACACCATTTTCCTCTGTGCCTCTGGCAATGGTCTTCCAAGTGAACTTATCTTGGACGATTCATCAAACCTCATTGAAGATAACCTTGTAATAAAGGTCCTTTGCATTTCTGCTCACGGACAACAAGTTTATGGGAAACTCCAACACATGTAACTCTCTTGGAAGCTGCAAAGTGGGGGTTATAGACACCTCCCCTGACCAACAACAGGAGCGTGCCTGTCGTAAGCTACTTGCATCATTCTCCGTGCTGTATTAGAACTGAGTGACTGAAAATAACTCTATTCGCCACAAAGATGCTGTGAAGCACCAGAGTCAACCAACCATCCTGCACCATGATGACTCTTGCCATGCTCCTGATGCATTAGCGTTGCATACCCCACCATCCCTAATGTAGTAGCGGTATCCAATGTCATCTCTGCTCCTCCTGAGATTGACATTGTGCCTAGCAAGGGCCAAGGGATCAACTGACTAAAAACTTCAACTCTAAAGATGATGCCATCACAACCTTCAAACAGGAAACGATGCATAAACAATGATTTGAAAAATATTTTTCAGATCATAACAGTAGAAACGTTAAGATCAGTAGGCAAACATGAATTTTTGGGTACTGGGAAACCCAAGAAATAATGTTGTAGTCTCCAATGACCTTTGCTCAATCATATCATGATAGCAAGATCCACAATCGACTCAAGCAGATTGAGCAATAGCCACCGAAGACCTCTCCCTTGCTGGACTGTTGGTGATGTGCCTGCAGCACCAGTGTAGCCCAGCAGGGTTGAAGCCGGTGGCTGGAGGCCTTTCTTTGGTGCCTGGGCGGTCGCTAGTCAGGCAAGGAGGATCACGTAGGCCCTTGGTAGCCTTGCAGTCATCGTCAGTGGCTGTGGAGGCCACCGCCGGTGGTTGTAAGGGTCATCGGTGAGAGCTCCTACCACCGGTGGAAGCTCCTGCCATCGGTGAAGGGTCTTGCCATCGCCGGTGAGAGGAGAGAAGAAAAGCTAGGTTTTGGTGGTGTTTTGGAAGCTAAGTTTAGGTGGGATACCAGAACTTGTTCTATGACCATGCTCTGATACCAAGTTGAAAGAAATGAATCACTTAATTATTTCAAAGTGCCCTACACCCCTTTGTATATAAGAGAGGTGTAGGAAAAATAACATCATAAGTCCATAAGAAAAAAAAGAATAAAATGCAACATAATAAAAGCCAGATATGTCAAAAATAACATCATAAGTCCAGAGGAAATAAAAAAGGGAATAAGATGCAACATAATAAAAGCTAAAAAAAGGAATAAGATGCAACACAATAAAAGCCAAATAAGTCAATAAAAATAAATGTTATTTAACAATTGCATTTAAGTTGTGAGATTTTAGGATTAATGCAACTAGTTGGAGCTCAAGTCGAAGGTCCATGGAGGATTGAAGGAGTTTGATGGTAAGGACAAAAGTATCAAGGAGCAATAGAGTTGGAACTTTGGAGTTAAAGAGGTTGAAGATGAGGAAGAAAGAAGAATATGATAGATTATTGTGTTGTAATCTATCTATTTCATTGTTGCTCTTTTTATTTCCTTAGATATTTATTAAAGAGCCTAAAATAACATTAAACACCCTAGTTAACCGTTAGGTTACCTTGGAAACCAAAGGCAACACTTAAAAGCCTCAAAACAACAAATCATAGGACGTAGGCACTGACCAATATTGAAATGTGCCGCTGGCTCCTTAGTATCCAGTTGACTAGCAAGCTTGCCTCCTGACCGGTCCCTATGTAGGGTGCTGATCGGTCATCGACCATTAGTGTAGACGTTGGTCATACGACTATAGACCTTGGAACTTGTGCCTATTAATTTTCTTATTTTAATTGGCTAATTTCCCAATGCCTTTCACTAGGGAGTCGACCCTTAGTTGACCTATTCCTTTATGGCAAGTCTTTTGATATTGTAGTGAGTGTCGACCTATTGCAAGAAGTCCCAAGTCCCAAGGAATTAGTACTTAGAATCCTTTAGTAGTTAGCTGATCGTTAGTTGACTTATTACTATGGTCCTAGTTGGCCACCAGTTGATCGATCGGTATAAACAACCTATGGTTACCTTCACTTGTAGGACGTCGACTTATCTGAGTGGTTGGTTGACCAGCCATGTACTAGTCGAACGACCGAGCATCGACTTGCACCTACTGTTTGATAAGTCTGGTCGATTTTCAAGAAATCTGTTGCAACCCTTGTCAGTCATTATTGTTCCAACCGGTATATATTTGCCCTAGGCTTATATAAAGTGTTCTAAACACCTCTATAAATAGCAGTGAATACTCCTAAGTCTACACCACATAATAGAAGAGAGAATCTTGTGTGTAATATCTTTGTAAGCTAATTCTTCCATCCACATACTTTGAGTGAGATCAAATTGAGAAGCTTATACCAAGCAACCAACTTCACATCTGAGAGCACCATCTTGCTGCACACTCACAGCAATTAACTTCCATCTTAGGGAAGTAATCTCACCTATAGGAGCTAGACTTAACCTTTATTTTGGGTTCTATAGGTTTTTTGTTTATTATATTTTTGTTTAGGTATTCGTGTTGCAAATTTATATCTCCGTTGGAGACAAAACACTATTTGTGAAGAAGAGTGGTCTTTGAGGTACACTACCTTTTGTATATAGTGTGGTTGCATTGAGGTTGTGCCACCCTCATTTAAGTGGTATGTTAGTGGTTGTGATCAACTTGGTTGATCAAGGAAAAGATATCCTAAGTCAGGAGATTTAGGTGGTAGTTTTTACCTAAGATGGGTTCCACCTAAAAATCTGTCTCGTGTAGTGAATGTTTTGTGTAATTGATTATTAATTTTATTTTGTTAGCTTATGTTATGAGGTTATTTAGTTTTCTTCTTATTGTAAGGGCTATGTGTGTTTTATCCCTCAGGGACATTCCTATACTTTTGACTCTTCGGTCTCTCTATATAAGAGAGCCTAGGGTTTCTAATGAAACTAAGTTATTACAACCAATTTAGTATCAGAGCACCGGTCTTAAACCGTGGCTCTAGGTATCCTACCCCTTACAGCCTCCAAAACCCTAACCACCAAACCCTAATCATATCTCTCTCCCTCGTGAGTGGTAGCAGCTCTCGGTGGAGCTCCGGTGGCGTGCTACAGCATGCGCGGTGGAGCTGCGGCAGTGGAGGTGAGGTTGCAGCATCGACAACGGTGCTCAGGAGGCCCTTGTGGCGGCGTTGCTGTGAGCTTTGAGACTCTCCTCGCCTCTAGCGGTAGCGCTGCAACGTTTAGGTTGATTGCGGCGGCGTTGCGACAGCTTTAAGGGCCCTCCTAGCCTTCGACAGCAGCGCTGCAGCATTGAGGGTCGCTTGCGGCGGCACTGTGGTCCCTTGGAGGTCGATCTAACCTCCGATGGTGGCGCAACATCGGCTTGTTGAGCCTGTGGCGATGCTACAGGTGATCAGCAGCGGTGAAACAACTAGGGCTGCCTGTTGGACTGGTGACCATGCGCTGTAGGCAGTGCTGAACTTTGGTGGCGTCGCTACAGTGATTTGCGGCGGCGGTTGGCGGTGTAGATTGACAGGGAGGAGGTATGCGGGGATCTAGTCCCTGTGCAATGATTGTGAAGGGGTTTTTGCCCTGATCTAGGAACGTAAGTTCGTGATCCAGGTCTGAATCTATTTAATTTCAGACTTGTGGATGATTTCGTGGTGATAAAAGCTTGATCGAGGCTTCCAGATTGTAAAGATGGTTTCAGATGATCGGTACGACGTATCTTTGGGCTTTGTTTCCGACACCGAGGTGCTCAAGAACCCTTTCTTTGGTCCTGTTGTTAAGTTGGATGAGACTCACTACCTGCGGTGGTCCCAGACCTTTCTTATGATCATCAGGGGTCATAAAAAGAGTCATATTCTTACAGATCTGGAGCTTTAGAAGAAGACATGCACAAATGTTAATTGGGATAGTGACAATGCCATGGTTTGTGCATGGTTGATGCAGACGGTTATTCCCTACATAGGGGATGAGATTATGTACTACACTACTGTGAAAAAGATGTGAGAGTCTTTGCATGATACCTATTTACATGCCAAGAACTTCGCATGAATTTTTCAATTCTTCTATGACCTTTTCTATCTGCGTCAGGAGGAATGTATGCTGTCGCAGTATTACTCCCTCATGAAGGGAATGTTGGAGAGGCACTACTACCTGCCAGGGTGTGCCTGTGAGTCTTGGAGGAGTTTTAGGAGACAATTGGCTGTGTCTTTTTTCTTGGTTGGCCTTGGACCTGAGTATGCGGCAGCCAGAGATCAGATCCTCACTGCTCCTGAGATTCCTACCCTGGAGGAGGCATATAGTAGACTCAACAGAGTTACAGTACGCACTCCTACTCTTGACATTGTTGCTCAGTCGTTTGCACTGGTTGCGATTCATGGACGTAGCACGGGTACTACTTACCTTGCACGTGGTTGTGGACGTGGACACTCTTCTGGTATATTTATCAGGACTCTGTGTACTTACTGTGGCAGACTTGGTCACGCTAAGACTACATGCTGGCAAAAGTATGGTAGGCCACCTCTGGCTAATCAGGCAGCTAAGATCTCCATGCAGCTCTTCCTAGATTGAGAACTTGCAATAACAGATTGCTCAGTTGACTTAGGCGTCCTCTCAGATTCCAGACAGTGCAGCTATGGCTTCCTTTACAGAGACACTTGTGACTGGTGTGTCGTCACTTTTGTCTTTTGGTGAGTGGTTAATTGATTTTGGCGCATCCAAACACCTATGTGGCGACCGAGGCCCTTTCTCTCAGTTAACACCTGTTACATCTGCCAAAACAGTATAGGTGGTTGATGGGTGATACTCGTCACTTGTTTGTAAGGGAGATATATCTTTATCTCCTACTTTAAGACTTGCAGATATCTATTATGTGCCTGATTTTCCTTTGAGTTTATTGTATGTTAACGGCATCACTAGAGATCTGAACTGCTGAGCTATTTTTGATGCGTCCTCTTGTGTCTTGCAAGACAAATTCACTGGGAAGACGATTGTTGGAGGGCGTGAGGAACATAGGGTGTACCATTTGAGCCATAATGCCTTTGCTGCCTCTGCTACCAAGAGCCTTGCTTTTGTTGGATCTCCTCTCCAGTGGCACCACCGCCTTAGCCATCTACCCATTCATCGCCTCAGACGTGTTTTACTGCACATCCCCTTCACTGCTGCTCTCACCTGTGATGCTTGTCAACTTGGCAAGCACTATAGGGTTAGTTTTTCCAGTTCTACTTCTGTTTTATCTGTTACTGAATTTGATTTGATTCATATGGATGTGTGGGATCCTAGTCGTACTCCTGATCGACTTGGAACAAAGATTATCTTGTTTTAGTTGATGACTTTTCTCGTATTTCTTGGATGTTTCTCTTGAAAAATAAGTCCGATGTGGGATAAATTATTGAGAACTTTGTTAAAGAAATAAAAACTCAGCATTCTTGTTTGGTGAAGTGCTTTTGTTCTGATAATGCCTTGGAATTTTGTAATTTATGTTTACGCAATTGTTTTTCCAGTTGTGGCATTACCCATGAGATCACATGTCCTTATATCTATCAGCAAAATAGTGTTGTTGAGAGGAAACATCGCCATATTTTTGATGTTGCTCGCACTTTGTTGATTCACCATTTTGTCCCTTCTATTGGGGTGACGCTGTTTTGACTGTTTGTTTTTTGATTAATTGGATGCCTAATGCTACATTGTATGAATGGATTCCTTTTCAGGTCATGTATCCTGATCGTCCCTTGTTTCACATTATCCCTCGGACTTTTGGTTGTGCTGCCTTTATTCATTTGTTGGGACCAGGTCGGGATAAACTAGCACTGAGTGCATTCAAGTGTGTTTTCTTGGGTATATCTAAACACAAAACGGGTATCAGTGTTGATCCGCTTACTTCTCGACACTATGTTTTAGTGGTTGTTACCTTTCATGAAGCTGTACCTTTCTTTTCTGTGTCGACTGCTGAGATGTCTCCTGAGGGTGATATGACGCCTGTCATATTCTTTTATTCACTTTGGGAGCTTTCCTGAGATTCATGACCCCACCACATCGCCACCACCTCTTGCTATGCATCCCTTTCCACACCTGACTGGGCCCCTCCAGACATATGTCCACCCTTATGCTACTTATCAGGGATCCTCATCCTCGCCTTTACCATTGGCTTCTCAGGTGAGTCCTTTAGATATTGACATATGCTTGCCATATGATGGTCACAGAGATAGGACAGGTGATGTGTCAGGCGATGATCTTGACCTTCTGATAGCCATTCGGAAGCAACCACGGACTTGCACTACTTATCCCACGGCGGAGGCACTTGCTACTGATAGTCTAGCTCCTGGATTTGCTGCATTTACTCAGGTGTTAACTACTACGCAGATTCCAGCTACTTATCGTGAGGCCATGCTTGATCCAAAATGGTGGGTAGTCATGGAGGATGAGATGGTCGCTCTTAGAGGTCGTGGGACTTGGGAGTTTACTCCACTTCCTGATGGTGCTGCACTCGTCGGCTATCAATGGATATTCACTGTGAAGTTTAGTCTTAATGGTGGTATTGTTAGGTACAAAGCCTGTCTCGTTGCAAAGGGGCTCACCTAGATTTATAGGGTGGATTTCTTTGACACCTCCTCAGTTGCTAGACTTTCCACAGTTCGGATATTAATTGTAGTGGCAATTCAATTAGATTGGCCCTTGCACCAGTTAGATGTGAAGAATGCCTTCCTTTATGGTGATCTTCAAGAGGAAGTCTATATGCAGCTGCCACCTGGCTTTAAAAGTAAGGGGAAGTGTGTATGCCGATTATGGAGGGCTATATATGGCCTCAAATAGAGTCCAAGAGTCTGGTTTCAGAGATTGTCAGGTTGTAGAGGTAGCTAGATTTAGGAGATTAATAGCTGATTTTTCATTTTTTGTTAGGACTAGACGAGGTACTGTGGTACTTCTTGTTTATGTTGATTTGATCATCACAGGGGATGATGTGCAGGGTATTACTGAGGTTAAGCGCATCATAGCAAAGCAGTTTGTCATGGACCTGGGGCTTTACGATATTTCCTTGGTATTAAGGTTGCTCGCAGCACGGAGGGTGTGGTCTTGTCTCAGCGGAAATGTGCTTTAGATATCTTGCAAGAGGCTAGTACGCTTGGGGCCAAGGAGGCCAATATTCCTATGGACCTCAAGATCCTACTCTACGATGAGCATGCATAGGTGGTGGATAGTAGATGATACAGACATCTTGTGGGCAAGCTGCTGTATCTTACTATCATGAGGCTGGACATATCTTTTGCAGTTGGAAGACTAAGTCAATTCATGGCTAAGCCAATACATCAGCATTGGGATACAACATTAATGGTGCTTAGATATGTTAAGAAGGCTCCTCGGAAGGGTGGCTTCTTCTCAAAGAGGTCCTCTATGACGTTGGTTGGCTACTTAGATGGAGAATATGCCGGATGCCATGTGGATCACAAATCCACTACTGGCGTTTGCAGCTTCTTAGTAGGAAATTTGATCACGTGGAGGAGCAAGGAATAGGGTACAGTTGCGAGATCCAGTGCCGAGTCTGAGTATAGAGCTATGGCTCAGACGATTGCTGAGATGATATGGATCAGATTTTTGCTTATTGACCTACAAGTGCTGTTTTCTAGCCCCATGGAGATGCGATGTGATAATAGAGCAGCTACCTTCATTGCCAACAACTCAGCATTTTACGAGAGGATGAATCATGTTGAAGTTGACTGTCACTATACTAGGGACATTATTTTTTTTTGAAAAGCGGAAAGGGTCCTTGAATTTCTCGCTTGCCATGGAGCATCTCCGTGATCATAGCCACGGCCACTCTTTGGCGCTGAGTCAGGGGTGGCTGGACATAGTCTGTCACCACACACCACCACAAGCCTATGTGCGTATGGGCAAGTCCGGGGGATTCGAATCCAACACCCCGCACAGGAAGAACTTTATGGGGATGGGCAGCACCAACCATGCTACCTTATTAACCCCATACTAGGGACATTATTCATAAGGGGTTGGTATATACCACTTCTGTTGCATCTGAGGAGCAGATTGCTGATGTTTTCACCAAGTCCTTGGCCAGATCTTCATTTGATTCTTGTATATCCAAGCTGAGCATGATAGATATCTATGCTCCAACTTGAGGGGGAGTGTTAACTTTTGTGGTGTGCTCATTTATTTTTCTTCTTATTGTAAGGGCTATGTGTATTTTGTCCCTCAAGGATATTCCTATACTTTTGACTCTACGGTCTCTGTTTATATAAGAGAGCCCTAGGATTTTTAATGAAATTAAGTCATTACAACTAATTTATTTGTTCATCATATTTTATTTTCGCATTATTTACCTCCCTCTAGTGCAAACTCATGCTCCATGATCGAAGCCAATCCTCTCCAAAAAGTATAGGCCTCACACGGAACAAACCTCCTCGCTTCCCAATCAAACATCTCACCATATGCATCCTTGATGTCATTCCACATCAACTCCTCGTTGAGGTGCAACTTGACCATGCACATTGAGAAGAGGGAATCACCAAAATCCGAAAGATGGACTGGCAAACCACCTTGGGCAATAGGCTTGTAGATGCTTTTCCAACTTACAAGATGCAAAAATCTTCTATGGTTGGGCCCTGATCTATGCGAAGATAAGTACATGAAAATATATTTGTTGTAGCAAAAAGTCACGTAAATACTTAGAAAAATTCATTTACCGAACTTGAGAAATCGTATTGAAAAATTAGAGTTTGGGTTGTCTTACGGGGAGGTGATCGAATATTCACGCTTCCTAGATTTATTTATCTTTATTCTTTGTTTTATTTTATTTTACTTTATTTTGATTTTTGTTTATAAGCGAGATCAGATATAGCTAGCAACTACCAACAAAAGCAAATATAAGGAAAGGCGAAGATGGAAACAAAAATTGACTTTTATTGCTAATCAAGAGAGTTTAGTAGAAATTAAGATTGAACTGATAGCAAAATACAACAGGAGGAAAGCTTAAGAAAAATAATAAAATTATCAGGATAATGAAAACAATAGTGGTCACAAAGGTATAGCCCGAAGGAATTGCGGAGAGTTGGAGATGCAGTGGAGGCGAAGGTGCACTCGACAAAATCTCCACACTAAATGTGGTGTGGAGTCACCTTGACCAAGAGGTAGGCCTCAAGATCAAGGTGAAGGAGAGGTGGAGAGGGTGGATAGGTAGGTAGCTAGGGCTAGGGCTAATGTAGTGTTAGACTAGTGCTAAGAGTGGAATGAACGGAAATGGTGGAAGGCTAGGTGTATTTATAGAAATAAACGATGAGCGTGTTTGGTTCATGGGTTGGCCATGGATTAAGGTGAATGAAGGGCTAGGATTGGGTGGGTTTAGATTAAGGGCTTGGATGGGTTTGGTTTTATTGGAATTGAATGAAGGGTGTAGATGGAAGTGTAGGCAAGATGGAGGGTGGAGATAAAAGGCATTATGACCGGCCATATGATGGTCTAATTAGGCTTAGTGACCGACCATTTAGGGCCCTTGGATGGAAGATGATTAGTGGTGATTAGGGTTGGTGATGCGGCTGTCCAAAAGGTCTTGGTGCAATGTAGTTTTGAATCAACTAATAGTGGCCACAAGATGTGAAATCAAGGGTCTTTTTCAAACATAGGTTGCTTGACCACTTTAGGGTTTTCAGGAGGGAGTTAGGGTTAGGTTTTGGGAGGAAGATCTAGGCCATCCAAAGGTGCATCTATGGAGGAGAGAGGGGGCTAGGTTGGCTGGCTATAGGATAGGTTCGTACTATTTTTGGTAGATAGGTTTAGGCCTTAGGATTAGATCTAAGGTGGTGTATAGATAGGTTTCTAAGAATAAGTTTTAAGATAGGTTTTTGGATAAAAGGAGTTGTCTTTGGTGGAATTGGAAAGGGACATGGAGATGCCAAGTGTCTTCTTTGTCCTTTGTCCTTTAGCCTTATGTCCTTATTCTTTATTAAGCTCCTCTAACTTTATTCTATTTGCTTGCTGGATATATACAAAATACAATAATTAGTTTCACTAAATTTATGCTAAATGCATATTCTAAACCTAATATGCAACTATTTATAATAAAGCTGGCTAGGAAACTAACATAATCTAGGCATATTAACATTATCATGCATTTATCACATCCCATGCCTATCTTTTGCCAGTGATTTAAATGCCGTCGACAAGGCCTTTTTCAGGAAAAGCCCATGCCGACATGGTAAAGGTGTCGAAATGCAGGGATATCGTCAGCATGTCGTCGGCGTGATAGGCATGCCAGCGAAATCGATAGTCATGCTGAGGCTGCTGCTGATTTTTTTGACTACTTGTTATTTTTGTCGGCATGCATTGGCATGCCCTTGGCATTTCCATGATGTACCCTCGGCATGCTCATCGGCATGCCTATCGAAAAAAGGGCATTTCCACGACATGCCTCAGCATGCTCACGAAATGTATACTTAGAATTTCATCAGCACAACGTCGAAATCAACATTTCAAACCTTGTCTTTTGCTAGTTCCTTAGCAAAATAGAAGATGAACGATTCTATGGAAAATTGAAACACGAGTTTTAGCTTAAGCTTGATTAAGAAAATTGACATGATTTTTCACCAATTTAAAAGAAATTGTACACAATCTTAACGTCGAAGACTTAACAGTTTTAAGGTATTGACTTAAATCACACTGCTAAAGTTTAATTAGAGAGTTTATTAGCCTAAGATTTGGGTATCAAGAGAAACTTTTTATAGCTTTGTCAACCTATCCAAAGTTTGAATTGTAATTGAAATATTAAGCATCTAGTGTGTGTAAAGAAGTGACTCCTCAATTGGGCAACCAAATTGAACCCTAGGTTTTCATCAAGGTAAAGAGTGTCTCCGCTCTAATGGGCCCCATTTTTTAATCTGCCTTACTAAGGGTTGGTAGTTTTCTCCTACCCTTTTCTATCCCGAGGTCAACACATGGTGATCCTGGTGTATATCTCCTCAGTTGAACCATTTGGTCCCTTATTACTATTATTCACTCTTTTTAGATTTTTGGGTTATTTTGACGTACCCATTTTGATTTTATTTTTGGACTTTCATGTTTTTTTCTTTTCTTCCTCCTATTTCTTTATTTTACTCCTTTTCTCCTTTTCACTCAATTTTCTAGGTAGGTGGCTTCTTCTGAATCTCATTTAAGAATATTTTCTAGGTGAAGGCTCAAAACACTAAAGATGCGAAGATGGGATCTAGACATCCTATAGCTAAGGGTGACCCAGTATAACATGCCAACCATACTAGTAAGAGTCAACTAACCCTCGATTTAAGACCTATTAACCACTTAGTTTGCAATGGTAAATTGCCTAAAAGATGAGTCAATGCATAAGTGTATGTAAAGATAGCTTAATTTTTATAGGACTTAAAGCCAGAGGGTGGGAAGATAAGTCAACTCCCTTGACTTAATACTTTTGGCCTTTTCAAATCTTGTTAAAGCTCAGGAAATAGATTCGTATTCTAGTAAATATCCGAGATAATTAAGTTGGAACAACCTAAAGAGTCTAAGTGAAAAAGATTCCGATTGTATATTTCTTAAGATCACTAATTTGTTAAAATAAAAAATTTTCAATCTTTCGTTGATTAAAACTCTAAAAACATCGATTTTTTTTCTTTTTGTAATTTTTCAATTGTTTTTTTTCAAATATATATATTTTTTGGCAAAACAAAATATATACAAAAAGTCTAAAGACAAAAGTGACTTAATCATAATTATCTAACCCCATGCTTATTTCATGCAGTATCCTCAATGCTGGCTCAATTCAACTAGATGCAGAACAACTTAGTGTGATTCAAGAAGTGTAGTGCTTTCAATTAGAGGCTCTTGGGCTAAGTTGTTAATATACTTTAATCTTTGGTCATTAACCTTAAATTGTTGCCCAATCTTAGGATCAAGTCCATTTGGAAATAGTCTAGCATCAAAGGAAAGAATCTAAGCTTGCAAGGAAAGAATCTAAGTCTAGCGTCAAAGGGGTATACTTTCTAAGTGGGTTTAAAGTTTTTTCTAGTGATATGTTTGTCATGGAAGGCTTTGGTTTTCTCCTTATAGATCTTCACACTTTCATAGGCCTCATGTCTGGTTTCGTCTAGCTTGTTGAATTGGACTTTCTGATGTTGCCCTGCCTTATCAAGATCCAAATTGCATCTCCTTATAGCCCAATAAGCTTTATGTTCCAGCTCAAAGGGAAGATGACAAGGTTTTCCATAATCAATTTATAAGGACACATGCCAATCGAGGTCTTGTAGGTGATCCTATAAGCCCTAGTGCATCATCCAATCTAGAGGACCAATCCCTTCTACCAGGTCGAACTTTTTTTTGTCAGATGCTTTTAATTTTCTTTGATGGTCATTAGATCGTGTGGGATTGCCTTAGTCCACTTTGATACATATATTATTCAAATCCATATGATGTTGTGAAAGGACCCATGAAGTCTATGCCTCAAACCTCAAAGATTTCAATCATAAGAATTGATTGGAGTGTCATTATGTCTCTTCTTGTCATACTTCTTAAGGATTGACATCTTGTGCAAGCCTTATAGAAATCATAGGCATCCTTGAATAATGTTGGCTGATAAAATCCACACTGCAACACTTTTACAGCGATTTTTTTAATGGAAAAATGTCCTCCATAGGCCATAGTATGTCAGGTCAAGATACTCAAGAATTCAGATTTAGGCACACATCTCCTAATAATTTGATCTACACAGAGCCTGAATAGTAAATGGTCTTCTCAAAAATAATACTTAGCCTTGGAAAGAAACCTTAGCTTTTGTTGTTTATTCCAATCATTAGGTATCTTCCCGATGGCTAAGTAATTAGCTATATCTGCAAACCATGGAAGCCCTTTATGTCTAACGGCCAAGGTTTGTTCATTCGGAAAATTGGCTTTAATTGGAAGTATTGGGCTAATATTATCTAAGGTTAGTCGAGATAGGTGATCAATCACAACATTTTTTGCCTTGGCCTTACCTTTAATTTCTAGGTCAAATTCTTGTAGGAGTAAGATTGATCTAATTAACCTAGGTTCAACATCTTTTTTATTAACAAGTGCTGAAGAGCTGTATGATTAGTGTAGACAACCAAGTGGGATAGCAATTCTTTTTCTGTAGTTGTATGATTCCTTTGAGCTTTATTAAGTGTCTTGCTAGTATAGTAGATAATCATGGATTTCTTAGTCACTTTTTGTCCAAAGGCAGCCCCTATGGCATAGTCTGATGAATAATACATGATTTCAAAAGGGTTAGACCAGTCAGGAGGTTGGAAGATTGGGTCTTTGGTCACGACTTCCCTTAAGGTCTTTTAAGATTGGATGCATTTGTCATTGAAATCAAAGGTAATGTTCTTATCTAGTCAAGGGATTAGAGATTTTTGAGAAATCCTTAATAAATCTTTTATAAAATCTAACATGTCCTTGAAAAATTCTAACTTGTTTAATTGAGTTAGGAGGAGGTAGATTGGAGATCAAATGAATCTTAGCTTGGTCAACTTTTAAGCCTCTTTCAGATACTGTGTGTGACAGAACAATCCCTTCTTGAACCATAAAATGACTATTCTCCTAACTCAAGACTAAGTCTCTTCAAAATCTTTTCGAAGTTGCTTAGCCATTTATCAAAAGAATCTCCAAAAATTGAAAAGTCATCATGAAGACTTCTAAATAATCTCCTATCATGTTAGAAAATATTGCCATCATGCACCTTTGGAAAGTCTCAGGTGCATTGCACAGTCCAAAGGGCATTCTATAGAAGGTAAAGGTTTCGTAAGGATAGGTAAAAGTCATTTTCTCTTGGTCTTCTGAATTAATTGCAACTTGGTTATACACCAAATGTCCATCCAAAATGCAGAAAAATCTTCTCCCAAGTCTCTTCAAGATCTTATCAATAAAAAGTACCGGGAAGTGGTCCTTCTTAGTTGTAGAATTGAGTTGTCTATAATTAATACAGACTTGCTATGCAGTTGTGATGT
Source organism: Thalassia testudinum (assembly GCA_037157565.1). Classification (NCBI taxonomy): domain Eukaryota; kingdom Viridiplantae; phylum Streptophyta; class Magnoliopsida; order Alismatales; family Hydrocharitaceae; genus Thalassia; species Thalassia testudinum. The sequence goes on along the minus strand of JAZHRO010000062.1, from coordinate 15,494,768 downwards.
GAGTCGAGATGGATTCACCTTTCTCATTTGCAATCATGGTTACCGCCGCTTTTAGGTACAACTTGAATTAAGCTTACCTAAAAACTATCAAGATAAGGTAAATAATGCTTACATCAAGCCATTTAATAAATTTTTTCTCTACGACTTCTTGCATATTCAAGTTTAGTTGCCTCTGCAATTCGCGAGGTCGGTCACCCTCTTTTAAATAAATCTTGTGGGTGTAATAAGTAGGACTAATCCCTCTTAGATTAGAAATGGTGCACCCGATAGCTTGCTTATGTTCACTTAGAACCTTAATTAATTTGAGTTCCTAATTAGGATGGAATTGATAATCATAGGGAGGATTTGATTCAATTCTAAATAAACATACTTCAAATTACTTGGTAAGGGCTTTAATTACAAGTAGGGTGGGGCCAAGATTGAGGGGCTTGAGGTGGTGAAGATGTCTCACGCAACCTCTCTACTTGGTGCTTCCAAGTTGGTTTAGAGTCAGGGGTTGGATTCAAAAGCTTGTAGGCCTCTTTGAATGTGGGTTCTATATTAATTTCTTTTCTAGGTTGAGTTAAGCATGCTAATAAGGGGTGTTCAATTAGGCGAATAGGCATGCTTTCCTCAATGTCATTATCTTCTTCTAGGTCATCGATTGATTGCATTCATCAAAATTTTTCATTGCCTTAAACACATTTAATGGCATTTTTTTGTCTCCAAAGGTAATTTCTATCTTTCCCGATTCACTATCTAGGCGTACCTTAGAATGATTGGAGTATTAATTTTCCAGGAACTTATGTAAATGACCAAAAAATCAATAGGGAAGTAAAAGTCCTTGACCTTAACAATCGCATCTTCCAGGATCCCATGTGGTGTGGTGATAGTTCGGCCAGTTAATTGAAATGTCACATTTGTGGGCTTCAAGTCACCGAGTCCGAATTCATGTATAATATAGTCGGGATCAGGTTAATAGAAGCGCCTAAATCTAGGAGAGCCCTATCTAAAGTAATGCCTCCAATAGAGTAAGAAATCAATGGGGCTCTTGGATCTTTTTTCTTGGAAGGAAGGTTGTTTAGGATGATTGAGCTTGCTTGTTCAGTCAAGATGACCTCCCTTGGGTTACTTGATTTAGGCTTGTGCTTGCTTGTAGTCAATTCTTTTAAAAAATTAACTCAAGCTGGGATATGTTTAATAGGCTCAAGAAGTGGAATATTGATATGAACTTGTTTGAACACATCCAACCATGTCTCTTTGCTAAGCTCAAGATTTTTCTTTTTAGGCCTATTGAGGGCCTTAGGAAAAAGGATTTGGATCTTAGGGTCCTCAAATCACGAGCCTGTATTTCTTCCTCCACTTTAGGCTCCTTAATCAAGTTGGGTGCACCAAGACCCTTAGAGTGTAGATCGTGAGTCACAATAGGGTCCTATGTGATCTTTCTACTTCTTAAAGTCATAGCACTAGCTTAAGTAGGTGGATATGGATTCGGCCCTTGTGATGAGCTGGGCAAGACAAATGGATTCGAATGAGGAGTTTGATTGTGATTAAGTCTAGGGTTAGCAAGATGTGGAGGTAGATTAAAACTTGGAGGACTTAAGGGAACTTGGTTTTATGGCTCTCTATTTTGGTGAAACCCTAGAGGCAAGGTTCCTTTGTTAGGTACATTTCTAGGATTAGGTATAGGTTGTGTAGCAAAGCACTAGGTTGTCGGCCATTGGGCCTGGGCCAGTTAAAGGTGTTACCAATGGAGACCTTCATCTGTTGCATTAGTTGCAAACTTGCAACATAGTTGCCTGCGTATCTGGTTAAGCTGGGTGAATTGAGTAGAGGGCATAGCAAGGTTGGGTTAACCTTGACCCATTGTTCTTTGTTGGTTTAGGTGATACTAGGGTCTAGGTTGAGTCATTTGAGTCTGAGCTTGCCCTTGAGGTTTCCAGCAAAAGTTGAGGTGGTTCCTTCAACTTGGATTATAGGTGTTTGAATACGGGTTGTTCCTTGTATTGGCCTGGATAGCCTGAACATCCTTACATGTTGAGGATAGGGTGTAGGAATCAGAATAGTTGGGATCAAAGGTCTCGGTGAGGCCCGTGGGTTGAGCCGAATCAAGATTGTTCGCAAACTACCTAGTTTAGGTAGCTTCCCTGAACAATGGACCTTTTGGGAGTTTGATTTTGGGATAAGAACTGATCAAGCTTCTTAGTGGCCATATTCTCCACCCTTTGGCATAAGGCATCCATGTCAACCTTGCTAGAATTTTCCTAAATTTCATACAATCCAGCCCTTGGTTGCACGGATCTACAAAAGTTTCCATGGAAGCGTGGTTAAGAGAATTTTCACTCAATCCCTCAAATAATTCGTAGGCACTATTAACATCTTTATTAAAGAAATTGCTACCACATGAAGCATCCACATATTGTTTGTTTTGGGTAGAGCCCATGGTAGAAGATTTGGACTAATTGTCACTTAGGCACCTCATGGTGTGGATACTTTCTCAAAAGCTCCATAAATCTTTCTCAGGATTTGTCAAGTTACAACCTAGGCTTTTGTGTGGAAGTAGTAATAGCCCTCCTAATGGCATTGGTTCGACCAATAAGTTACAACCTAGGCTTTTAGGAAGGCATCTTTGAGTTCAGCCCAAGTGTTTATTGCCCTTCCTATTGTCTTATACCAATGTGTAACGTTATCCATTAGAGAATGGGAGAATAACTTCATCATCATATCATCCACATTGGTGTTCCTGGGTTTTGTGGTCTCAACCAGGGTGGTCAAATTTTCCAGGTGCTGGAATGGATCCTCATTGTTGTTCCATAGAAGTGCTTAATCAGACCCAACACCTGTGGTTTGACCTCATAATCCCCATCTGGGATTCTAACACATGGCCTAGCTTGGTGGTCTGATGGATCATAGAAATCCTGTAATTTGAGCTTCTCTTCTTTGGGTTGGGTCATTTGTTCCACAATCCATTCTTAAAGTTGCTGCATTTGGGTTAACTATTTTCTAAGTTCTGCTTATGCATTATTGGGTTCGGGGTTTCATCTAGATCCAGGTCCAAATGGTTCAGCCATTGATTCAGATTTCCTAAAATCAAGCCTCTTTTTAGATTTAGGTTGAAAGGGTCCAACTAGATGTGGATTTTGGGATCTCCTCCTGTGCATATACTATAAGAAGAAATAGAGGAGATGTGAAGGGCACGAGAGAAATAGTGTCCCTTACTAATCAAATCAAGCAACAAAAACTAACCTTCAAGGGTAATTTTGTTGGACCTAAGCTTTGAACTATATAAACATACTAATGAATAAATCCACCTTTGTGTTTGATAGATAACCTGGTTAGGTTGAGACGTGGGATAGAGGAACGTTTCTCGGACCATTGTTTAGGTGCTAATTGAGTAACCTCTCCTCAACTTAAGTCGCTTGACATTTAGACCCTTAGCCTGACACCAAGTTATGTATTGACAAAGATAGGTAAGTTACCCATGGACATGGCTATACACCTAAGACTAAGTTATCCTGTCTAAAGAACGTTTGCTCAATTTTTTTTTTTTTGAAGAAAAAGTGGAAGATCACCATTGTCATGCCCCTTCTTCCATTTGGTCGATCTTTTATAGACAAAGCAACGTTGAAATTGCTACTAATCAACCATGCCCTACCATCAATGAAAGAAGCCAATTGTCGAAGCTTGTCCCAAAGGAGACATCTTATAGCATCCTCACAAGGATTGTAAATCGTAGTAAAGTCAAATTTTGCACCATCTGAGATTCTCGAGAAAATCCTAGTTAGGCGCCACTGCCTCCATCTGTTGGAAAGAAAGTTGAAAGTACCCCCTTCCAACCAATGAGTGTTCCTTTGGATCGGCCAACGGAAGCAATGTTGATGGAGGCAGACACATGACCTCCAATGTCCCTTTTTTTAGTAGGTTCAAGAGACTCAAGCGTCGTCTCTTGTAACAACATGAAATCCACACCCTACTCGAGCATATCTCAACAATTCACCCTTTTGGTCAGGGTTTCAAAGACCTCTAATGTTCCACGACAACATGTTAACCATCTAAAGATGGGTATTCCTCTTTGTTGATGATGAAGTTGCCTTGCTAGCTCCCACCATAGGCCCAACTATCACATGAACGGCTGCTACAAAGGACACGTCCTTCTTGTTACTAGGTTGTCTCCGCCAAGACTTGCCCCTATACACAAGCTTGAGCATTGCAAGGAGGATTGGTCTCCAAGGATTGGGCTATTGAGATCACGGCCTAACCAAGGTGCTTGAAGAGGACATGCTCCTCGAGCCCGAAACCCCTCTATACCATGGTGGTCTTTTGACAACAGGGATAGGCTCCACCTAAACATTTGCCCTATCGGTTCCTGTTGAGAAAAAAACCTTTCATTCATCTAACACAAAATCCTATGCTCTTTATTTATAGAGGAGACCAAGGGAGAAATTGCACACAGGTCCCTCTACTATATGGAAACAAGAAAGAAAACAGGAAAAAACAAAGAGTGGGACAGAATTCTCAACACTCCTGTAAATTTGTTTTGTCATCTTTGCCTTCGTGGGATGATTTGTGGTCCTCATTTGTCACATGAGAAACCACATGTATATATGGCTACTATCTTATAGTCTGTATGGAGAGCGAGAATTGATGTAACTTTTAATAGTGGGCGTGTATAGGTGAACATTTGTGCTAATGTAGCCCTTAGTGTGAAAATGTGGCTTAATGCGTTGTAAAATTTCTTATTAGAATGGTAGTGGTCCTTTCTTTTTGTTAAAAAAAAAAGTACCCCTCAAGCTGGAGCATAGATATTAATCATATTCAACTTGGAATGACATTTGTTGAATGTGGAACGAGGGAGAACTTTTGTAAACATATTTGCTACTTGATCTGCAGATGCAGATGCCACATGCACAGTACGAACATGCGCCTTCTGGATCACATCTTGAGTATAATGGTAGTCCACCTTCATATGTTTGGTTCGCTTGTGGAAGATAGGATTGTTGACAATGAAAGAGTTATAGCATTGTCACATCTCATCTCCATAGGCTTAGCTACAGGGGCTTGAAGCTTTGTAGGAACTAATTGAACCCACATAAGCTTACCTGTGGCTTATGCCATGGCTCGTTTTCTGATTCTACACTTGACTTGCCCACAACAGTTTGCTTCTTACTCTACCATGTGACCAGGTTTCCTCTCACAAATGTGTAGAAGTCAGTAGTGGATTTCCTATCTTTCGAGCATTCAACATAGTTTGCATTAGTGTATGCCATCACCCTTAGCGAATTACTCCGTGTAAATGCAAGTCCTTTCCTTGTTGTAGATGTCAGGATCATGATCGCTGCCCCCCAATTATTTCTTCATGGTTTATCCATGAACTAACTCACCTTGCTGATTGCAAGGGCAATGTCAGGTCGTGTAACCATGACATACAACTTTCCCATAAGACATATGAATTGTCTTGCATCCACCAGAGCTGAATGATCTTCATATAGGTGTACATTTGGATCCATGGGGATGGTGTGTGGTTTGGCACCCAAGATGCCAGCCTCTTGGAGGAGATCAAGTGCATATTTCCTTTGGAAATGTATAACCCCCTTCTTACTGCTAGCAACTTTAATGCCGAGAAAATATGAGTGGTCCCATGTCCTTGATAACAAAGTGTTTCCTTAGAAATTTCTTGGTGTTGTCTATGCCATTCATGTCATCCCTTGTCAAGATGATGTCATCAGCATAAACTAGCATCATCACACACCGTTGTGCCATCTTCCTCACAAATAAAGAATGGTCTATAGCGGACCTCTGGAACCCAAGTTACTCAACCACTTTACACAATTTCTAAAACCATGCTCGTGGGTTTTCTTTAAGACTATAAATGGCAGTGTGTAACTTGCAGGCCTTAGTAGACTCCCCTTGTGACTCGAATCTAGGAGGTTGTTGCATATAAACTTCTTCCTGTGGGTCACCATAGAGGAGAATGTTCTTAACACTCAATTGATGTAGTGGCCACTGAAGGTGTACAACCACGGAAATTAGGATACGAACCGTTGGCACTCTTACCACCGATGAGGTGCCAAAATAGTTAATCCCATAGGTCTGCATGTACCCTTTTGCCACTAGTTTGACCTTGTAGCGGTACATAGATCTATCTGGCAGGTATTGGACAATGAAGACCAACTTGCATCCTACAAAGGTAGAGTTATATGGTGGGTCAACAAGATTCCATGTCCCTCAGGACTGCAATGTTGACATCTCATCCTCCATGGCCTTTTGCCACTTTGGATCTCTATGTGTCAATCGATGGGTAGTAGGAGCCTGTGTACTGGATAATGCCAAGACAAAGTTTTGGTATTCTGGTGACAGATTGGCTAGAGATACGTGCTTAGAGATAGGGTGTTGGGTGCATGTCCTAGTCCTCTTTCTTAGAGCAATCGACAGATCAAGAGTATCATCATCTCGACCATTAGAGGGCACTTCTATTGTAGTTGGATTTGCTGATGAAGTGACAACTTGAGGAGGTGGAGTACCTAGAGTGGCTGGTACAGTAGAACTAGAAGGCATGTCAGTGCTATTAGAGGAAGGGATTACCACCGGGTTAAATGATGGATTGGGCACTAGAGGAGGGGGGTCTCTGTACTACCTTGTCTAATGTGAATAAACCACTCTAAATCTTTTGTCATCCGGTTCCACAGTGTCCGTATTTGGTCAGCATTAGGAGTCGGAATAAGAACAACCTCCTCCTTGGCGTTAGATGTAACAATGCGGGAGCCAACCAAGGAGTAAAAAGGAGCTGACTTAAAGAAGTAGACATTGACACTGACGTAGTGGCGCTTGCCAATTGGCTCATAACACCTTTACCCCGTCTGGGTTTGAGAGTCGCCCACAAAGATGCACTTGACATCTCTCGATGACAACTTATCTCGGTTGGGACTAGAAAGATGAATAAAAGCAACACACCCAATGACCTTAGGAGGAACCCCAAAAAGTTTCTTGTCCAAAGAAAAAAGAGAGCAGGGAGCTCCTCAGCAAGGATCGTAGAGGGCATATGGTTTATTAGGTAACAGATAGTGAGAATACCATCACCTTAATAAGAGAAAGAGACACTATTTTGGATGAGTAGGGTCCTGGAAACATCCAAGATATGGCGATGCTTCCTTTCTGCAAAGCCATTTTGCTGGGAAGTATAGGGACTTGTATGGTGGATTATCCCATACCTCTGGAACAATGACCAAAAAGAGTACGTACAAAATTTTAGGGCATTGTTAGTTCGAATAAATCTCACATGGACATCAAATTGATTATTTATTTCAACAAGAAAGTCTTTGATTACACCACCAACTTTAGATTTAGACTTCAACAAAAAGTCCCTCGATAGTCTAGAAAAGTTATCAACAACTATATAAAAACTGTGCCTTGTACTATTAGGAGCACGACTCGGACCCCAAACATTAGAATGGAGTAATTGAACTACGACTCTCAACTACGACTCTACTGACTAGGAAAAGGACACCTGTGATGCTTTCCTAATTGACATGTATCACACTAAAAGGTGGTAGTAGGAGGAATCTGCGGTATGACATCCCTCACCTTCGTCAGAGGAAGATGCCTAAATTTCAAGGGCTAGAAGTAATTAGACGAGCCTTCAACAGAAATAGTGGCCTGGCCAACATAGGGTGACTGCAGAAGCTAATAGACCCCTTCTTCCTAATGGCCACAGCCAATCACTTACCCCATTAGTATGTCTTGAAACACAAGTGACAACATAAAAAAGGCCTGGTAGTTCAATTCTTTTGTAATGCAGCCGATTGAAAGAAGATTTAAAGGGAAATTGGGGGCATGAAGGGAAATTTGCAGTTGTATGTGAGGGGTTGTTTGAACCTTCCCTTGACATGTGACAGGGGAATTCCATTCGTCTGCAACAACAATGGACTGTCCTGATGAGTCTGGCTATAATATGGCAAATTGCTAGGCCTTCCTACCTATATGTTGGGAGGCACCAAAATCCACTACCTAGTCTCCATCGTCAACCTTAGCCTGACAAGCAAGACATATACCTGAAGACTTAGCTAGCACAGCTATATCTCCAGGTCTTGAAGAAGAACCCGGGGCAGCAATCTTATGCTGGGATAACCTCTAAATCAGATCGTTAAACTCAGCTTTGGAAATAGGGGTAGGTTTTTGACTAGTCTTTGAGCCAACCATGGCCTGATGAGCATTGACTGGATTCCTATGCTTGGATCAGCAGTTCTCTTCTAAGTGACCAAGCTTGCCACAATATGGGCACTAGAGCCTAACACACCCCTAAGTACACTGACCTCGTCCACGACTGTAGGTAGCTTGACCAGTAACTTTACCTCTTCCCTCAGAGGCAGCCATAGCAGACATGTGCTCAACACGAATAGAAGGTGAAAGAGACACGGCAAGCTAACTTAAACGATTATATGCCTCTTTAATAGTCATTATCTATGGTGGAGTTAGCATTTGATATCGTGTTGCCTTAAAAGTAGGGTCTAACCCAACCAAGAAATGTCCTACAATAGTCTGTGCCCTATAGAGTTTTTGTGAATCACAAGAGTATACTGGTGTGTAGGCATTCAACCTCTTAAACGCTGACTTGAGTAATACTGGGTGAGGGGCATCCCATCTTGCTTCATGTGGGCAATCTTGTGATGAAGCTGTAGAATGTGTGCAACATTTTTATCCTGAGAATAAGTATGGCAAGGAACATCCTACATTTCTTTCTCCTTCTAGTAATACATGATTTCAGTGGCAATGCGTTGTATGGAGTTCATGATCCACGCCCTAACCATGATGTTGTCCTTCCAAGTGGCATACTTGCCTACCTTCTCAATGGGTTTCGATTCAAGTAATATATGTTCCCTATGACCCTCAACCACATTGAGAATCAACTAAGCCCATAATGCGTAATTCGACCCATCAAACTTTGGGATCGGGCCAAAAAAAGGGGTTCTTGAATTCCCCCTTGACTTCCCTCTCCATGAGTGAAAGAGTCGACAATTTTCGAGGCCATATTACTCCCAATCGGAGACCTAAAAATCACAAATCAATAGAAAACCTTTATTGCTGGTATGCACCACTCATAAAAAAACCATGTGCAAGTCCATGTCAACAAGAATAGATCCCTCACAGATGATCTTGACTCCTCCGGTTAGAGTAGGGCCTAGAACAAGGCAAACTCCTTAGAGGTGGCGCTTCGATGACAACTTCGTGATCTAGCAATTGTCGATCAGGTGCTGGAGTGCAAGGTGCCCAGGACGATCCCCATCATGCCCTAACTAGGTCGAAAGGGGACCTAAAAGTGGCCCCTAGCTTTCCCGACTCTAACAGCATCTCTGGTAGGGTAAACCCCACTAGCGGTGCTGCTAGTTGAGTGCGGTGGTCGGACGGTGTTCAGTTGATCAGGGGGAAGCCAGTGGCACCACTGTTGGTGGCCTAGTAGTGGTTGTTGGTGGTGGCAACTACTCCACTAGGCTTCTTCAACAATCTACTAGGGGAAGTAATGGTGGGTGTTGGAATGCAGATCCTAACACAAGAGATTCCTCCCTTGATGGGTTTAGAATTCCAATACAAGAGGAGGAACCATAACTTTTATTTAGTGGAGAAAGAAAAGGGGAGAGGGATCAAGGCAATATCGAGCTCCATTCTAGGATCGCTGCTCTGATACCATGTTGAGAAAAACCTTCCGTTCATCTAACACGAAACCCTATGCCCTCTGTTTATAAAGAGGCTAGGAGAGAAATTGCATACAGGTCCCTATACCATATGTCAACACAAAAGAAAATAGGGAAAACAAAGAGTGGAATAGAATTCCCAATAGTTCCTTCATATTCTGCTTCATCCAGTAAGGCTCTCTTGTAAGCCCTACCCTCAGTAACTTCATCAGACGGGGATGCATAATCCCCTTGTAGCATTTGGATTAAAAGCCATGGAATCGACTCTCCTTCGGTGACTGGGTGGACAAGTAGCAAAAAGCCCTACCCCTACAAAGAATAGTAGGACGACAACCCAACCAAACTAAATGACCTACTTGGGCCCAAAGGAAAGGGCTCAAAGGCACTGCATAAAGGTAGAGTAGAAGTAAACTTGCCTACTTTAGATCTGTCATCGAATCCAGACCTCTCTTGAAACAAGCAAAGCAATTTGGGTGCAATCGCATGCCCCTCGTCTGCATGTGCCTCATAAGTAGGCGCCAGCTCGTCCCGCATGTGATCCAATGGTAGCTGATTTGTAAAGAAAATCAAAAAACCAAGATTTGCAGTTGTGCCTCTTGAGGAATTGAAACTAGTTCCACATTTGGCAACTAAGTCCTTAAGTACCCAAATCAGGCACACAATTACCAAAATCCTCATCACCGTTGTGACCCTCATCGCTGGCATTGGTGTCGCCACCATCGCTACCGCCACCACCTTCGCATATGATTGCGGTCTCCTTACAAACTCCTTCCAACGAGTGGAGATGAACCAGGATGAACCTTCAGCTTTGAGAACCACCTTCTCCGGAATTGCACGATTGTTGGCAACCTCAGCGAGTGCTATCATCACTTTTAGATTGGTGGCTAGTAGGGATGCATTCTCACAAGCTTATAGCTTACCAAAAGAATCAACCATGGAGGCTATCGTTCAAATTGATTGTAGATGAAGTGGGATGCCATCCACAAACACTTGCACCACAGCCTTCGTCTGCAATCGTTTGACGAGCTCTCCATTGATGAAAGATGGACACCTCCATTGGACCTACTTACTCTTCACCGATGTGTTAAAGCACAACGAATCAAGGAAACCCTTGTCTGCTAAGGCAAGGAGGAGCTTTTGGTCATCAACAATTGCCACTTGAACCTCCTTCGGATTTTGAAAAGCCTGAAAGAGGGCCTCCTTATTCTCCTTCAACATTGGTTGACCACCACAACCTCCCCAACTAGCGCCAAATCGATGAAAGCTCCATTCCACCCGAACTTGAAGTCTAAGGGGGCATCAATCTCCATGGAGGGAGCCCCTAGCGGTGGCGAGGGTAACGTTGTGGTGGAGGGCTGCAACACCTTCAAATACATGTACTTACAATGACCCACCCTCTTACAAAGCACACAAAATCAGATCGCGACATTCACTGGTGATTGGTGAGATGCGCTCGGCTCTGATAGTGAAAGCACAAGGGGCCCCTTCTCTCCCCCTCACGAGCATCCCCGCCCCAAGAGCCTCTCCCTCTCCTCCTCTGATCGCCCCTCCCCTCGAATGGCAGTCCCCCTATGAGCCTTTCCCCTTGATCGCCTCTCCCTCCCCCTCTCATCACCTTCTCCCCTCTCCCAAATACATGAGACACTATACATATCAAAGTTGATTGCCATTATACATGAGGCATGATTCCAAAAAGAGGCATACATACAATTCATCCATTCATTATGATACTCCCCACTAACTCATTTAATCGATCATGTTTCAAATCAGGCATAATTGGCATTTATGCTCTAGCGTGGGGGAGTATTGACATTATTCTTGTTCTGTATATTATTTTTGTGTTAAGTTATTTTCTCAAGGATTTTCATGTGATTCACACTGCAAGTCCTTGATTTAGAGTTAGGTCTTCTAAACAACAAAACTTCAGTTTTTTCTAACATATTTACATTCAATATTTTATTCTTATTGTTGCTGATTTCCGTGTGTGCTCTAGGAATCATTAGGCAGCCCAAATGGGGGCACCTAAGAGACTTACATAAATCAATAAAACTTTGTGAGGAAGCTTTGGTTGCAACAGAACCAACATATACTGCCCTTGGTCCAAAGTTAGAGGTACTCTCTTTATAATTGTGTACTTAGCGATATGCAATCACTATATTTCTTATTATAAACATCTTATCTATCATTTGAGTTGAAGATTCCCCTTTTATATGTCATATCTTTAATATGTATTTCACTTCTTGGTTATGACATTTTTTACCATCAAACAAAAGCATAAAGTCAAATTAAGATTAATGGGAGGTTTATTGAGATAATGCGAAATTCAATTTTCATGTTTCTAGGTAACTTGGAAGGAAGTGATGAGAAAAATTTGAACTCATTTATGCAAATAGTTGCATTTATATTGAGTATTTATTTTGAAAGAAAACTATGGAATTTATGTCACTACTAAAAACATATTTTTGATAATATTGATTAATTTTATTTGCATTTCCAAATGAGAATGATCTGAATTTGACTTTATGAACAAGGAGAACCTTCACTTCTGCCACTTTGGGTATTTTTCATCAAACAAGTTGCGTGCAGCCTTTCAATGGAATGATGTGGCTAGCAGAAAAGTGATACACTTTAATGTTGTGTGTACTACTACGTTGCACGTGCATATACCCAAGAAAAATTGGTCCAATGCCATGTTCATCTCTTGTTTTTCCATCAATCACATGTCTTCAACTATTTTGCCATGTCGCAATACTTGCATTTATTTTGTGTTTTTAAGCCTGAGTTTTTTTTGGCTATATCATTGGATTGTGCTTTGTCCCTCTCTTTCCTGTTGACAAATTTCCTCCATGATTGATTAGATGAGTCTTTTTTGACTTTGATACTGCTATTAAAAGATATTATGTTAGATCTGTTTCTATATTTTTTAAAAATATAATATCTAATTCTGTAGATACTATGGCATTGTTGCTTAATCTTGTCCACGAGATTCCATTACCTCTCTATCTATCTAGTTCATTGACCTATCCCTACCTCCAAAACATCCCCCTTTCTAGATTCTCAATCTCTCATGACCTTTAGACTTGGAACCATTCGACCTCTGTCTTCACTGAGGCTTTGAGTGCAGATGCTAATGTTTTTTGGTCACTTCAAAAATAGCCACACTGGAGGCTTCCAAGGAAATTCTGAAAAAGAACAACAAAACAGTTGAAAGCAACTGACAGGAAGTGCATGAGCAGTGAAGATGAAATAATATAGAGGAAGGATGAAAACTCATCGGTTGATTCCATTTACTTGCTGGTTGCAAAGATTCTAGCAAACCATTTGTGCAACATTTTGCTTGACCTTATTTTGCCAATCTAGTCAGCCTTTAAGGGGAGATCTTTACAGGACTCTTTTGTGTTAGCTGAGGAGATTTTGGCGGCTTGGAAGAGGAAGGGTAGTTCTGCTTTTCTTTGGAAAGTTGATTTTTCCAAAGCCTATGATTCCATTTTGTGGAGCTATCTTTGGGATATTCTCAAGAGAAGAGGTTTTCCAAACCTTTAGGTGCAATTGATGATGATGTGTGTTACTACTTCCTCCTTTTTTATCCTGATTAATGGGTGATCTAATGGTTCTTGGATATAGCCACAAAGGGGAGTGCGATAGGGATGGCCATTGGTGCCAATGCTGTTCAATATAGTTGCAGATACTCTTGCATGTTTGATGTTTAAGGCTTGTAATGGACATCTTTTTTCGGGCTTTACTACACAATGTAATGGTACTTTTCTTACTCCTACTTTGCAATATGCAGATGATACAACTTTCTTCATTGAAGGGGGAAAAGTGGCAGTAAATCATGTCTCATCAATGGTGCGGAATTTTGCGGCTATGTCTGGTTTGAAGATTAATAGAAGCATGCCAACATTTGTTCCTTTTTCTATTCAACGAATGGAGGAAGAAGAGATTTCATTAATCCTGGAGATCCCTGTTGTACAGTTGCCCATTAAGTATCTTGGTCTTTCGTTGAAAGATAAAAAGTTGGTGACCTCTGATTGGAATCCTATGATTGAGCATATTTCAAGTAGGCTCTCCTCATGGAGTGGAAGATTACTTTCTAGAGGGGGGAGGTTGGTTCTGCTCAAATCTGTTTTGTTCTCTATTCTGGTCTTCTTTTTATCAGTTTTTATGCCTCCTAAGAATTTTGAAACAAGTTGATGGGATTAAGAAAAGATTTTTCTGGAAAGGACCGGACTCAATTGGAAGATTTGCCAAACTGGTGTCTTGGGAGGAAGTTTGTAAGCCCAAAAATGAGGGTGGACTTGGTGTCTGCCAGTTAATTCCTTTCAACAAGGCACTGCTGTTAAAGTGGATAATCAGATTGGTTTCAGATGAAAGGTCCTTGGTTACCTCCATTTTGAATAACTCTTACGGTGGTTGCATGGATATGGGTCAAAGGGCAGCTGTAGTTGTGAGAGGTGCCTTGGCTTTTTGGCACTCAATTCGGCCTGTTTTGAATGAATTTTCAGGCCATTTCTCCCCGGTGTTGGGTGATGGGTCTTTTTTCAGATTTTGGTTAGATAATTGGAGTGAATGTGGCAGATTTTCAGATTTTTTCAGAGATTATTTCAGCTGATTATCGATAAAGAAGCCTTGGTGAAAGATATGTGGGATGAGCGGCTGAAAACCTGGGATATCTGGCTTCCATTGGGCCAATGTGAAGTGACGTTTGCTGAATTTCATCAACTAATGCAGTGTGTTTCTGATGTTCTCCCAACTGCTGCGAATGTTGATTGTCTACACAGGGGACTTTCTCGGTTAGAAATGCATATAAAATGATGACCTCCAATGGTACTCAATTGGATGAGGTTGATGGAGATTCCAAACTTATTTGGAAGTGCAAGATCCTGCTCAAAGTTAAACTTTTCCTTTGGTTGTTCAGAAGAAAATGGTTGGTGACAAAAGTCTATAGAACGAAGTGGATTACTGATGGGGACATGGCCTGCCCTTTTTGTCAACAGTCTGAGGAAGATCTACAATATCTCTTCTTTGATTGTGGTTTTTCTAGGGAGATTTGGGATCATTTCAGGCTTACTACTGCTGATTCCTTTGATTTTGGTAACTTCTAGGATTCCTTCAGATGTCATCTTGATATTTATGTGGCAGGCTGGTGCTAAGCTCTTGCTATTATTTGGTGCATCTGGATCCAGAGGAATGACAAGGTTTTCAAAAACGAGCAGTGTTGGATTGATCATGTTGTAAGAGAGGGTAAGTGTTTATTTGATTTTTGCCTACAAAACCTGAAAGTCTGTTCCAATTTTTTAATATAAATTTTGGATGATTATCGACTTCCGATAATCTCTCTCTCTTCTTCAAAAAAAAAAAAACTCAGCAGTTGATAGTGAACCACTCGAGCTTTGATTGAACAAAAGCAAGAAAAGCTTGTAAAGATTGGCATGACACGATCATCCAATTGCTTCCATTCAAGTAGGGTCGTCATATAATTAGTATTGTCTCCTCTTTACTATGATTGGAACATTGATCACAATTGTTAATGTGGACCAATAAAGCCAAGGAGATGGATCTTGAGACGATATATAGCCATCTCGAGAATTTGGGTGAGCCAAAGGTTCAAGTCGCTGTGTCATCTGATAACTCCACTCTTGCCACAATCGACTCAGGAGTTAGGTGTAGGAGAGGCCAAGGTCATGGACTAGGCTAAGTCTTTCCCCCATGTCCACATTAGAGAACCAGTCACCAACATGATAAATGTTGAGACAACTATGGAAGACCCACACGTGGGGCTACTAGCACCTTACGTGAGGCTACTCTCATGCCTGCGGATGTAGAGTAAATCTGCGCTATGATCCTTGAGAAGAAGACTACAGTTGCCATAGCACTAACCATTGAGGTTGCCAAAGAAGCACAACTCTAGAGGTTGTTAAAAGCTTTGCTGTGGCTTTGCCAGGTGGTGTAGGAAGGCTCTGCTGACGTCGCCGCCCCCTTTGGTCCAATGCAACCTCCTAAATCTCCTCTTTGGGGTTATGCTGGCCTAGATTAGGCCCTAGGAGATTCTCTTCTCCTCTGATCTTCTCTTGGGAGGCTATGAAGGTCTACTACATCGACTAAGACCAGAGTTTACTGGCTCTCTCTTCATCTACAGACCTTTCTACAAGAGTTTTCCCTATTGAAGGGCATCACTAGGTCTTGATCTATGCCCTAGCGTATGCAAATATATTTTTAGTTGGTATATATTTGTTCCATGATCTGAAATCAAGGTTTTATTGATCCTCAATTCATGTTTAGAGGTCTTATCAGGTTTGAAATAATTGTTTTCAGACCTATGATTTGATTTTCAGCATACAAAACTCTTGCTTGCTAATGGATTGTGACTTCGGGTACTATGGCGGATGAAAAGGAATCTGTAAGCAACTTGTGGGGCAGTCATCTACCACAAGCGCTCCCCCGCACATGCTGGGGATTTCTATTAAGTTGTATGAATCAACTTCCTACTCTGGTTCACATGCTTTTCCTGGTTTGTAGTTCTCATCACAAGTACATATTGATAGAAGAACTCGTTGTAAAACCTACATATTGGGAGGCAGATAATAATTGCGTGGCAACATGTCTTCTGAATAGCATGACCTAGACGATCACGAAATTGGTCATGGCTTATGCTTCTGCCAAGAAGATGTGTGAGTTGTTACATGAAATACGCTCCTACAAAAGCAATATCACCAGGTTGTACCATGTCGTAGAAGACATACAAACCCTTTGGAAAGACACGATGGCTTTGTCAGTGTATTTTGGTACCATGAAGAATCTATGGGACGAGCAAGATGTATATCAGCCTATATCTATAGATGCTGTTGTTATAGCCAAGCAGTGGGAGGCCATCTGTTCTATTTAGCTATTGTTTGGCCATGGTCCTGAGTACAAAGCAGTTAAAGATTAGTTTATGACAATGGATGAGATTCCCACTCTTGCGCAGATTTATGCTCGTCTCTTAAGAATTGACACCTTTGATCCTGTTCCTATATATGACTCCTTTGCCATAGTTGTTGTTGGTTGTGGTTGTGGAAATTCTAGGGGTAGAGGTGGTCGTGGCTGTGGTGGTGGTGCATGTGGTGGTCGTGTTTGGAGTGCATTTTTCTATGAGTACTGTTATAGGAACGAGCACACTGTAGACCATTGCTGGGTGACGCATTGATACCCATAGGGAACGGACCCACGTGTTCACCAAGTCTCTATAGAGGATTCTACTAAGGTACACGAAGATGATGGTCAGATCTCTGTATCCAGAGCAGAATATGAGCGATTTATTGCTTCTTAGGCCTCTACGTTGGTGGGGGCCTCAGTCTAGAAACCTGCAGGTACATCAGCTATGTTGGTTAGATCACAAGCTACTGCTTGGATTGCTGATTCAGGTGCCTCCTCATACATCACTAGTGATACTAGATTATTTTCTTCCCTGCAAGTCTGTAGATATACCTCAGGTGGATGAACCCCTATCTACCATTCCTGTTAAGTCTACATCGGCCGTTGATAACTTGTCTGAAGACCAAGTACCTTCTGCTCCTGAGAGCACTACCCTAGACCTTCCAAAAGCACAATGGAAGGCTCCGCAGTCTTGTGCTAAGTATTATGTATCGCAATTTATGTTTTTTGATAGTTTTCCTGTGGCAAGATGACAGCTTTCTTTGGCTATTGATAGTCATCAAGTACCATGAGACCATCAGGAGGCATTCCAATATCCATCCCGGACCTTGGCTATGGAAGAAGAAATGGCAGCTTTGCTGTCCTGTGGCACGTGGGATTTGGTTGACTCACCCCTAGGAGCTACAATTGTGGGGTGTAGGTGGGTGTTCACCTTAAAATGACGTCTTGATGGTACTGTGGAGAGACATAAAGCATGCCTTGTTGCTAAAAGCTACACGCAGACATTTGGAGTTAACTACTTTAAGATGTTTTCCCCAGTGGCTCGGCTCAATTATGTTAGGATCTTACTTTTAATGGTTGTCAACAAACACTGGACTGTCCACCAGCTAGATATAAAAGAATGCTTTTCTTTGTGGAGATTTGGAGGAAGTATAGGTGTAGCAACCGCTAGGATTTTCAAGTAAGGGGGAGTGTCAGAAGGCTAAAGAAGGCCATTTATGACCTAAAACAGAATTTGAGAGCTTGGTTTGAAAGATTTAGCAGGATGGTACATGAGCATGGCTTTGCTAGGTCTTCTGTAGATCGCTCTGTCTTTACGCTACATGGGGAGATAGGCTCTATTATACTTATTGTTTATGTTGATGATATACTTTTGACTGGTAGTGACAAGAAAGACATAGAAGATACGAAGGTGTTACTATAGTTGCACTTTGTGACTAAGGATCTAGGCCTTATCAACTATTTCCTTGGTATTGAAGTGCAACAAGGACTTATGGCTTGTGTTATTTTAGCGCAAGTATATTCTTGATATGCTGAGAGAGACTGGTATGTTGGGCTGTAAACTATTATATGTGCCTATGGATACTTCATTGCCTCTTGCAGATGATGATAGTCCCTTATTATAAGATGTAACTAGATATCGTGCTATGGTTGGCAAACTATTATATCTGATAGTCACTCGACCTAACATTGCCCTTGCAGTAGAGACGCTGAGCCAATTTATACATGCACCTAGAGAAGTCCACTGGGATGGAGTTTGCTAGGTTTTCAAATACCTGAGGAGTGCCCTTGGGAAGGGACTTCATCTTTAGAATAATGGACACTTGGATGTGTGTGGCTATTCAGATGCTGATTATGTTGGAGCACATAAGGATAGAAGGTCCACTACAGGATATTGTACCTTTGTGGGAGGCAATCTAATTACATGGAGGAGCATGAAGCAAGCAGTGGTCTCAAGGTCAAGTGTTGAATCAGAATATAGAGCTATGGCTCAAACTACTTGTGAACTATTATGGGTTCGGTCCATCTTACAGGATTTTGGTATCCAGGTCTCATGTCCTATTCCTATACATTATGACAATGAGGTTGCCATGTTTATTGCCAATAATCCTATTTTTCATAAGTGAATTAAGCACATTGAGGTTGATTGTCATTTTACCAGAGAGGCCATTGTTGAGAAAAAGATCTATTCATGTTGAGAGGAGTGTGTGGTGTTTAGTACTACATGCGAGTTATGGTATATGGAGTCTGTGGTGGCCTATAAATTGACGTGTACCCCCCACTTATTTCTTTAAGAAGAATAATAGAGAAACTCATGCCCATAGGGTGCTTCTCTCATGGTTTTCTTTCCATTTTTCGTGAGTGGGGTTTCCATGTAAAACCTAAGTGTTCCTTTGATTTTGTTTATGCTTTTGATTTCTTGTTATGCTTCCTTTTATTATAAATTTTAACTTGGTATCAGAGCCTCTTCTTGGGTTTATTTGATCTTTAAATCATTATCATTATTTTGTTATTAAAGTCTCTTCTTTGTTCATCTAGAAGAGGAGGATCTAGATGCATGCCTTAATGATTGGAGGAGATCGACATGAGGTGGAGCTCCACGCATCATTTGAAGATGGCGGCAAGATCGGTTGTTATCGCACTAGCAGCAAAGATCGCAACAATGAAGGTCGTTAGGTCGATGCTGTCAAGGTGATACAAGAGGCGACAATCGTAAAGGAAAAAGACGAAGGTCATGGTGAAGTCGATGCTGCAGCGAGGAAGATGGTCTTGGAGGCATTGCTGCAGCATCTTGGGAAGCCCAGGTAGGGTGTGGTAGCGCTACTGGGTCTGGGTGGCGGCTGGCGGAGTCGTTAAGGCTTAGCGGCGAGTGTGGATGCCAATTGTAGTCACCCCCGTTTTGGAGTCTCTTTGTTGCAGATCACCACAAGAGAAACCATAACTCTAAGAGGTCAAAAGTTTTGAGTTTTCCAGAGAGAGAGAGAGAGATCTAATTTAGAGGTCCTCAGAGGAAGGGCCTATGTCAGGCTTCTATCTGGAGGATCTAGTTTTGTGGACTCCAGAGAGGGAAATCCAGTTTCGAGGTCTTCAGAGGAAGACCTATTACAGGGATACTCAATGGGAAGCCACCAGCACCAGTTGAGGTCTTCAGAGGAGAAGCCCTTGTCAGAGACATCATTAGTTCCTTCATTAGCTTTAGCCCATGTTCCTACCTACAAGTGAGAACCGGTTAAGAGGAGTGTGTTCTGCTGTAGAGTGAGGATTGCGTTTTGTTACAAACTGAGCATTCTATGCTCTAGTTTGAGGGGGAGTGTTGAAAGGAGTGTGTGGTGTTTAGTACCACATCGTAAGTTATGGAAATGCGGAGTGTGTGGTGGCTTATAAATAGGCGTGTACTCTCCACTTATTTCTTTGAGAAGAATAACATAGAAACTTATGCCCATAGGGCGCTTCTCTCATGGTTTTCTCCTTACTCTTCTTGAGTGGGTTTCCACGTAAAACCTAAGTGTTCCTTTGGTTTTGTTTATGTTAGCACATGTCTTTTTATTTTCTCTTATTGTAAGGGTTATGGATGTTTTGTCCCTCAGGAACATTTCTGTGCTTTTAACTCTACAGTCTCTCTTTATATAAGAGATCCCTAAGGTTTCTAAGGAAACTAAGCCATTTCATCTAATTTGGTATCAGAGCACCAGTTCTAGATCGTGGCTCTAGATATCCCACCCCTTAAGGCCTCCTAAACCCTACCACCTAATCCTGATCATCTCTCTCTCTCTTGCTTGGCGGCGGCAACGGCACCCGGTGGTGCTGCGGCAGTACGGCACTTTGGCGACATGCAATAGTGCATATAGCGGTGCTGCAGCAACGCAGGGCTTGTCGCGGTAGCAGGTGGTGGCGCTGCGCCTCGAGGTTCGTTGGTGGGGCCTACGACACCAGCCGTTGGCGACGCTAGCCCCCAGCAGCTTCGCGGTGACCTTGCGCGGTGCAGTGGCGGTGGGCTGCGGCGGCGGTTGGCAGCGTAGATCGGTAGCGAGGCAATGCACAATCATTCAGTCCTTGTGTAGTGATCGTGAGGGACTTTTTGCCATGATTTAGGACTGCAGTTCATGTGGTCTTTGTGAAAGGGAGGCTAGGTCTTCTTGGGGCCACCTTGGGTGTTCTCCTTGCACCCAGGCGAGGTCAACATCTATCCAAGGATTCCTCTTATCAGCGATGCATATCTTAATTTGTTTGATTTCAAATTATTTGATGATTTCTTTGTGATAGACGCTTGATCGAGGCTTTCGGATTGCAAAGATGGCTTCAGATAATCAGTCTGAGGTGTCTTCGGGCTCTGTTTCGGACACTGGGGTCCTTAAGAACCCATTCTTTGGTCCTGTTGTTAAGTTGGATGAGACCAACTACCTGCGGTGGTTCCAAACCTTTCTTATGACCGTAAGGGTTCATAAAAACAGCCATATTCTTACGGATCCGGAGCTAGAGAATAAGACGGACACAAATGCTAATTGGGATAGTGACAATGTCATGGTTTGTGCATGGTTGATGCAGACAGTTATTTCCCGAATAGGGGATGGGATCATGTACTATACTACTGTAAAGGAGATGTGAGAGTCTTTGCGTGATACTTATTCACATGCCAAGAACTTCGGATGAGCTTTTCAAGTCTTTTACGACCTTTTCTATTTGTGTCAGGAGGGACGCACGCTTTCACAATATTACTCTCATGAAGGGAATGTTGGAGAGACATTACTCCTACGTGCTAGGGTGTGCCTGTGAGTCCTGGAGGAGTTGTAGGAGACAGTTGGCTGTCTCTCTTTTCTTGGCTAGCCTTGAACCTGAGTATGCGGTAGGCAGAGATCAGATCCTCATTGCTCCTGAACTTCCTACCCTGGAGGAAGCATAAAGTAGACTCAGCAAAGTTGCAGTGCATACTCGTACTCTTGACCCTATTGCTTAGTCGTCCGCAGTGGCTACAATCCCTGGACGTAGCAGAGGTACCACTTATCCTACACGTGGTCGTGGACATGGACGTTCTTCTGGTACACGTATTAGGATTCCATGTAGTTACTGTGGTAGACTTGGTCACTTTAAGGCTACATGCTGGCAGAAGCATGGTAGACCACCTGTGGCCAATCAGGCTGTTGAGATCTCCGACGCAGCTCTCCCTACTTCTGATATTAGCTCATTGAGCACTTAGATTGAGACCTTGCGACAGCAGGTTGTTCAGTTGATTCAAGCTTCTTCCCTCAGACTCTAGACACTGCAGCTTTTGCTACCTGTTCAGAGACACCTACGACTGGTATGTTGTCACTTTTGTCTTCTGGTGAGTGGTTGATTAATTATGGTGCATCCAAGCACCTATGTAGCGACAGAGGCTCTTTCTCAGTTAGCACCTGTTATACCTGCCAAGACAGTAGAGGTGGCTGTTGGGAGACACTAGCCACTTGTTGGCAAGGGAGATGTCTTTATCCCCTACTTTGAGACTATCAAATGTCTATTATGTGCCCAATTTTCTTTTGAGTTTATTATTTGTTAGCAGTATCACTAGATATTTGAACTGTCGAGCTATTTTTGATGCGTCATCTTGTGTCTTACAAGACAAATTCACTGGGAAGACTATTGGTGGAGGGTGTAAGGAACATGGGGTGTACTATTTGAACTGTATTTCTTTTACTGCCTCTGCTACTCAGGGCCTTGTTTCTGCTGGTTCTTCGCTCCAGTGGCACCACCGCCTTGGCCATCTACCTATTCATTGCCTCAGACATGTTCTTCCTCACATCCTCTCTACTACTGCTTACTTGTGGTACTTTCAGCTTAGCAAGCACCACAAGCCTAGTTTTTCCAGTTCTATTACTGTTTCATTTGTTGCTGCATTTGAGTTGATTCATGTGGACGTGTGGGGTCCCAGTCATACTTCTGATCGACTTAGGGACAAATATTTCTTATTTTAGTTGATGACTTTTCTCGTGTTTCTTGGATGTTTCTCTTGAAAAATAAGTCCGATGTGGGACAAATTATTGAGAACTTTGTCAAGGAAATAAAAACTCAACATTCTTGTTTGGTGAAGTGCTTTCATTCTGATAATGCCTTGGAGTTTTGTACTATGCGTTTGCGTAGTTTCTTTTCTAGTTGTGGCATTATCCATGAGACAACATGTTCTCATACCTCTCAGTAAAATGGTGTTGCTGAGAGATAACATCGTCATATTCTTGATGTTGCTCGCACTTTGTTGATTCACCATTCGGTCCCTTCTCTATTGGGGTGACGCTGTTTTGATTGCATGTTTTTTGATTAATCAAATGCTCAATGTTGCATTACATGAACAGATTCCTCTTCAGGTTATGTATCTTGATCGACCTTTGTTTCACGTCACCCCTCAGACTATTGGTTGTATTGCCTTTGTCTATTTGTTGGGATCGGGTCGGGATAAACTAGCATTGAGAGCAGTGAAGTGCATCTTTTTTGGATATACCTAGACATAAAAGGGGTATCGTTGTTTTGATCCACTTCTCGGCACTATGTTTCAACGGATGTTACCTTTCAAGAGGCTGTATCTTTCTTTTCTGTATCGGCTGCTGAGATGTCTCCTGAGGGTGATATGGTACCTATGCCATATACTCCCATTCGCTTTGGGAGCTTTCCTGAGATTCTTGTCCCGACTACACCACCACCGCTATGCATCCCTTTCCATGCCTAACTGGGCCACTCCAGACATATGTTTGCCCTCATACTATCTATCAGGGACCCCTCACCCTCACCTTCACCATCGGCTTCTCAGGTGAGTCCTTTAGACATTGACGTATGTTTGCCATGTGATGGTCATAGGGACAGGACAAGTGATGTGTCAGGCGATGATCTTGATCTTTCGATAGTCATTCAGAAGCGACCATGGACCTACACTACTTATCCCATGGTGAGAGCACTTGCTATTGATATTCTAGCTCTTAGATTTGCTGGATTCACTCAAGCGTTAGCTACTACGCAGATTCCAGCTACTCACTGTGAGGCCATGCTTGATCTAAAATGATGGGTAGCCATGGAAGATGAGATGGTCGCTCTTCGAGGCCTTGGAACTTGGGAGCTAACTTCACTTCCTGATGGTGTTGCACTTCGAGGCCCTTGCATCAATTGGATGTGAAGAATGCCTTCCTTTATGGTGATCTTCATGAGGAAGTTTATATGCAGCAGTCACTTGACTTTGAGAGTCAAGGGGAGTGTGTATGCCAGTTACGGAAGGCTATATATGGCCTTAAACAGAGTCCCAGAGCCTGGTTCATAGGTTGTCACAGGTTGTGAAGGTAGTTGGATTTAAGAGATTGATAGCTGATTTTTCGCTCTTTCTCAGGAGGACTAGACGAGGTACTGTGGTACTTCTTGTTTATGTTGGTGATTTAATCATCAGAGGAGATAGTGAGCAGGGTATTGCTATGGTTAAGTGCATCCTAGTAGAGCAGTTTGTCATGAAGGACCTGAGGGCTGTATGATATTTCCTTGGTTTGAGGTTGCTCACAGCAAGAAAGGTGCGGTTTTGTCTCAGAGGAAGTATGCTTTAGATATCCTGGAGGAGGTTGGTATGCTTGGGGCCAAAAAGGCAAATATTCCTATGGATCCCAAGATGCCACTCTATGATGAAGATGCACAGGTGGTGGACAGCGGACGGTATAGACAGCTTATGGGCAAGCTGCTATATCTCACTATCTTGAGTCCAGATGTCTCCTTTGCAGTTAGGAGATTGAGTTAGCTCATAACCAAGCCAACACGTCAGCATTGGGATGCAGCATTGATGGTGCTTAGATATGTCAAGATGGCTCTTGGGAAGGGTCTCTTCTTCTTTAAGGGTTCTTCTATGATGTTGGTTGGTTACTCTGATGCAGATTATGCTAGATGTCATGTGGATTGCAAATCCACTACTGGGTTCTGCACCTTCTTAGCAGGAAATTTGATCACATGGAGGAGTAAGAAACAAGGCACAATTGTGAGATCCGATGTCGAGTCTGAGTACAAAGTTATGGTTCAGACGACTGCAGAGATGATGTGAATCAGATCCTTGCTTATTGACCTACAGTTGCAGTTTTCTAGCCCAATGGAGATGTGATGTGTTAATAGAGCAGCCACCTTCATTGCCAACAACCCAACATTTCATGAGAGGACGAAACATGTTGAGGTTGATTGTCACTATACCAAGGACATTATTCAGAAAGGTTGCTATATATCACTTTTGTTGCATCTGAGGAGCAGACCGCAGATATTTTCACCAAACCCTTGGCTAGATCATTTAATTCGTGTATACCCAAGCTGAGCATGATAGATATTTATGTTCCAGCTTAAGAGGTAGTGTTAGTACATTTGGTCTTTTTATTTTCTCTTATTGTAAGGATTATGGGTATTTTGTTCCTCAGGGACATTTCTATACTTTTGACTCTATTGTCTCTCTCTATATAAGAGAGCCCTAAGTTTTCTAGTGAAACTAAGTCATTTCATCAAATTGTTTATGCTTTTGATATCTTGTTGTTATGCTTCTACTTATTATAAATTTCAAGTATACATCCTATATTTGTATTGAAGATTAGATTGTAGACATTTTTACTAAAGCACTCTCCAAGAAGCGCCTTCAGAGTTTTTGTTTCAAGCTGAGCATGTTTGATGCTTATGCTTCAGCTTGAGGAGCGTTGAGTTAATTGGATGAAATGATTTTACTTGAATTAGAAACCCTAGGGCTCTCTTATATAAAGAGAGACTGAAAGGGTGGAAGTACACAAAAGCCCCTGAGGAGCAAACCAAACCCAACATAAAAATAGAAATATAAAATATGTGCTAACACTCCCCCTCAAGCTAGAGCATAGATACCTATCATGCTCAGCTTGGATACACATGAATTAAATAGAGATATGGCTAAGGACTTGGTAAAGATGTCAGCAATCTGTTCCTCGATGTGACTGGTGTGGTGAAAAGCAACCCCTTCTGAATGATGTCTCTGATGTAGTGACAATCAACCTTAACGTGCTTCGTCCTCTCATGAAATGCTGAGTTGTTGGCAATAAAGGTGGCTACTCTATTATCACATCTCTTCTCCATCGGGTTGGAAAACTATATCTACAAGTCAGTAAGTAGGGATTTGATCCACATCATCTCTGCAGGGGTTTGAGCCATAGCCCTGTACTCAGACTTGGCACTATATCTAGTGACCGTGCTCTGCTTCTTGCTCCTCCATGTAATCAAACTTCTTGTTAGAAAGGTGCAGACCCCAGTAGTGGATTTACGATCCACATTACATTCAGCATAGTCCGCATTGGAGTATCCAACCAAGGTCATGGAAGAGCCCTTGGAAAAGAGAAGATCCTTCCCAGAAGCCTTCTTGATGTATCTGAGCACCATCAATGCTGCATCCCAGTGCTGGTGTGTTGGCTTGGCCATGAATTGACTCAGTTTCCCTACTGCAAGCCTTGTAATAGTGAGATATAACAGATTGTCTACAAGCTGCCTGTACTGTTTGCTATCCACCAAGTGTGCATTCTCATCATATAGTGGTATCTTGGGGTCCATAGGAATATTGGCCTCCTTGGCCCCAAGCGTTCCAATCTCCTGTAAGATGTTCAAAGCATATTTCTTCTGGGATAAGACTATGCCCTTTTTGCTACTAGCAACCTCAATACTGAGAAAGTACCGTAGAGCTCCTAAGTCCTTCATGACAAACTACTCTGCTAGGATGTGCTTAATCTCAACAACACCCTGCTCATCATCTCCTGTGACAATTAAGTCATCAACATAAACAAGAAGTACCATTGTACCTTGTCCAGTCCTCCTGATAAAAAGAGAAAAGTCGACTATCGACCTCCTGAACCCAGTTGCTTCTACAACCTGTAAGAGTCTCTGGAATCAGGCTCTGGGACTATACTTAAGGACATAGATGGCTTTCTGTAGTCTCCATACACACTCCCTCTGAGCCTCAAAACCCTTCGACTGTTGCATATAGACTTCCTCTTAGAGATCCTCATAGAGGAAGGTATTCTTCACATCCAGCTGATGTAAAGGCCAATCTAACTGAACTGCGACTGCAACCAGTACTCGTACAGTAGGAAGTCTGGCAATTGGTGCAAAGGTGTCAAAAAAATCCACCCCATAGGTCTGGGTGAACCCCTTTGCCACTAGACGTGCCTTGTACCTGGCAATGCCTCCATCTGGATTGAATTTCACTGTGAATACCCATCTACAGCCAACAACAGTAGCTCCGTTAGGAAGTGGAGTGAGCTCCCAAGTCCCACGACCCCGAAGTGCAACAATCTCATCCTTCATGGTAGCCCGCCATTTTGGATGAAGCATGGCTTGCTGGTAGGTAGTAGGGATCTCGGCAGCTGACATGGCAGAAGTAAACTGGACAAACGACTTCCTAAGATGGGTATTGGGAAGATCACCTGCAACGCGGTAGTGAGCACAAGAGCGTGGAGCCTTCCTAATAGTAATAGGAAGATCCTCAATACCATTAGGCACCGTAGAGTGACTTGTGGGACCATCATCAACAGGTAGCTCAGTGGAGTCGACATGCACCTGTGTAGGAGAATCTGGTGGTGTAGACGGAGATGGCCTCTGCAGAGTCAAGTGAGGTCTACTGTACATGCGCATTGGTCCATGTAGCTTCTCAAAATCATCCACGGACTCCCTGGAGTTTGAAGTGGAAGGCAGGGGAGTCGAGATAGGAATATCCTCAAGCTGGACAGAGGGAAAGGGCATTGGGGCAGGTGCATCTGAAGTAGACATCTGGTGGTACCTTATAGAAAAATAAGGCACCTCCTCATGAAAGGTGACATCTATGCTAACATAGTGTCTCCTACCAATGGAATCATAACATTTGTAGCCTTTCTGAGTGGCACTGTAACGAAAAAATACACACTTGACCGCACGTGGAGCAAGCTTGTCCCTACCAGGAGCAAGCTTGTCCCTACCAGGACCAAGAATGTGAACAAATGAAACACAGCCGAAAACTCGTGGAGGCACAACAAACAAATCTCTATCTGGATACAATATCTGATACGAAATTTGCTCCTGAAGGACCAAACTAGGCATCATGTTGATTAGGTAGCAAGCAGTCAAAACGGCATCTCCCCAGTAGGGAGATGGAACATTGTGATGTATCAACAATGTTCGGGCCACATCTAAGAGATGTCTGTGTTTTCTTTCTGCCACACCATTCTGCTGGGACGTATAGGGGTAGCAAGTCTGATGTATGATATCTAGGAAGCTGTAAAAGTAGGCCAGTCTCCTAGTGCAAAACTTAAGTGCATTGTCGGTTCTAACAATCTTTACAACTATAGAAAATTGAGTCTTGATCTGATTAATTAACATCTCAATCGTATTTCCTGCATTTGACTTACTATGAAGTAAAAAGGTCCATGATAGTCTGGAGAAATCATCAACAACTACCAAGTAGAAGCGGAATCCCTGCCTGTCTGGTGTACGACTCGGGCTCGATATATCCATGTGGAGTAAGTCAAAACATGCAGATGATGCAACCGTAGTGCTAGAAAAATAGCAGGACGATGATGCTTGCCTAGTTGGCAAGCATCATAAAGAAGATCAGTAGCAGGTATTAAATGAGGAATAACCTATCTCAGTCGATCTAGAGAGATGTCCCAGTTGACAATTCCACTGAAGTGTTGTCCCTACCTTGTATGCCACATCTGCCTATCCAACAACTACCAATGGAGACTGAGCTAAGCGGTATGCACCTCCTTCCTCGTGTCCATTACTAATAGTTTTCCCTGTGAATTTATTCTGGAAAACACACCCTACATCATCGAAGATTGCTCTGCAGTTGAGCTCTTTGGTTATCCTACTAACTGACAACAAACTGATCAGAAAATCGGGAACAAATAAAACATTGGGCAGTCTTAAGGCAGGGGATATAGTAACCTCCCCCTTGCCCTGGACCTGAGAAAGGTGTCCATCAGCCACCTGAACAGTCCTGCCAGGAGGAACATCACGCACTATGCGGAAGCACTCCCGATCTCCACTAAGATGCCTAGATGCCCCGTAATCAATTAACCATCCATCATCTACAGAAGAAACAAGAGCTGTAGTATTTAAAGTGGTAGACACCACAACCTCATCCTCTTTCGTAACAATCTCATCGACCTACTTGACAGCTTTAGTCATAGTCTGAACATGACCTATCTTGCTAGGGAACATTCCAGTGGCCCACTACCTACTACCCTGTCGACGACAGCGTCCCCTACCTCATGTAGAAGGGCCTCCGCATCTATTCAGGTGACATTGTCTGACACGATGGTCTCTGTGAAGACTGACTAGCCCTACTTCTGTAGCGGCCTCCATCATGAACTCAACAATTCTCGGTGAGTTCAACATGTCCAAAGGGAGCTAAACAACTTATCAATCAATAAAACTGACTGCATCAACGCTTCTTTGTCGTGCATCAAAGGCTCTGCAAGCATTTGAAAGCTTCAATGCTTCCTTAAGCTTGCCTTCATTCTTAAATAGAGAGCTGTCCCTGCAGCCTGTCTCACAAGGTCAATCGTGGGTTGCTGTGCCACCACCGTGCTCCTATAGCGCTGTCGCAGGCTCGCGAACTGTTGTGCCATCGTCGCTACCTGCAGTGCACTTGCAGCACTGCCGCAGGCTTAGCACGAGCTGTTGCGCCACCGTCGAAGGTCAGATCGACCTCCAACCTTGCTGCAGCATTGCCTCCGACCGCCTGAAGGGCCTCCACAAGTCCACCAAGCAGTTGCTACGCCACTGTCGGAGGCTAGATAAGCCTCCAAGGGCACTGCAGCACCGCCGCATGCAACCCTCGATGCTGTAGCATCGCGGTCGAAGCCTAGGAAGGGCTCTAAAGCCGTTGTGGTGCCGCTGCGATCAACTAAGGCACTGCAACGCCGCCGTCGGAGGCTAAGAGAGCGTCTAAGGTCGCCGCATCGTCTCCCGCCTGAGAGCTGCTGACGGTGCAGCAGGCTCACCCGCGCCGCTGCCACTTACAAGGGAGAGAGGTGATTAGGGTTTGGTGGTTAGGGTTTTGGAGGCTGTGAGGGGTGGGATACCTAAACCCACGGTCTAGGATTGGTGTTTTGATATCAAATTGGATGAAATGACTTAACTTGAATTAGAAACCCTAGGGCTCTCTTATATAAAGAGAGACCGAAAGAGTGGAAGTACACAAAAGCCCCTGAGGAGCAAACCAAACCCAACATAAAAACAGAAATATAAAATATGTGCTAACAGAGTTGTCTTGGAGGGACTCTTTTTTAATTATTTCATTATGTAAGGGTGTAGTATGTAATTTCTTCCTTTGTACCTCTTCATATAAAGATTTGATGATTCATTTTTCCTATCAAATAATCTTCGTTGTTCCATTCATAAGCAAGCTTTTGCCCTTTATGTAGAGAGGGGGCCAAGGAATACGAGGAAAAATAATAAGGCAATGTAAAACACTTGCCAAAAATATGAAAGGCTAAAAAATACATGACAACCAAGTCTAGCTAATCTAATTCTAGAAATATCTAATCTATAATGTCTACAATAAATAATCCTGGTTTTTATGAACGAACTAAACACATTGAAGTGGACTGCCATTTAGGGTTCTTGTATCATCTAGAAAAATTTTACCTAAACACTTCTTTAGTCATCTAAAGCTTACCATCTCCAAGTTAAGCATACATGTTGCTTATACTCTGGCTTGAAAGCTTGAGAGTGTCAGAGCCTCTTACTGGGGTGTCTCTTCTGGCTTCTTTGGGCTGAAGCTTGGTGGAGGTTGTTTTTTCCATTTTTGGAAGAATGATTGGATAGGGAGTGGTACCTTCGAGTTGATGTTCTCGTGCCTTTTTGGTTTGGCCCAAAATAAGGATGCTCTTGTTTATGATGTTTGGAACAGTATCTCCTGCTCTTAGCCTCCCATTTGCAGCTTGATTTGTTTGATGCATGTTTGGAGGAGTTGCAGGGGTTATTAGGGTTGCTTCAAGGTGTAAGTGTTGGTAAGGACTTGATGGATGGGTTTGAGTGGAAGGATGGCACATTCTCTATGGTTAAAGCGTTATAAGAAGGTGACTTTAGAGTTGTAGCGAGTCTTTGGTTTGGGAAGATTGCTCTTTGATTTGGCAGATGCCTATCCCTCTCAAGGTCAAGAATTTCTTGTGGCTCTTCAAAAGGGAGAAACTGGTGACAAAGGAGTTTCATTTTAGATGGGTAAATGATAATGATTTGGATTGCATTTTTTAAGGGATTGCAATGGAGAACTTGGATCACCTTTTCTTGGAGTGCCAATTGCCTTCAAAGGTTTGGAGGAGCTGTGACTTTTGTCGTGTGAATATGTCCTGTTCCGCATGGTGGAATTCATTTCAATCTTTGGTTTATGTAGATATTGCTGGCTGGGTAAGGGCTGTGGCAGCTCTGTGGTTCATTTGTCTTCAGCATAATGCATCTATTTTCGGGGGGGCAGGGGGCTTGGGTTGAGAATGTTACGAGGGAGTTGCATATATTTTCTCTGAGTTGTGGCTCAATAACCCATAAGTCCATTCCTTTTTTTTGATTAAATGAAATCATAGATGATTACTAAGTGCCGGTGATCTTCCCTTTCATTCTCAAAAAAAAAAAAAGTGTTAAAGAGTCATTGAACTTTTAGTTATTTGTTTTGTCATTCCTTATTCTTGTAACCTGGTTTTAATTTCTGAATGTAATATGTAATCTTTACTCTATTAGGACTCCTCGTTAGTCTATAATTAGATGAGTACCCTTTTAAAATCAATTTTGTTGTTAAGCTCAAGAACTTCAATAGTGGACAGTATGAATTGTTAAGCACAACATCCTATTGCCCACATGTGGGTTTGTTCACAAACTAAGCCGACCAACAAAGAAATATATCAAGCTGAGTAACCATGAGATAATTTTTCCAACCAAAGTCCTATACCTTTATGTACCAAAGGAAGCTTCAAGTATTTGTTTTCTTAAAACGTAAATTATGCTCCATAGAAATAGATGTGTTGCAACATATTGGCTCCATGCAACATACCAGCGACATATTCCATCTGAAATAGAAAGATGCCATCTGCCACATGTTTGAGTTCAACACGAAGAAAGGAATTCATCTTGCCCAACTCTTTAGTTATAAACTCAATAGTGAACGAGCTTTGTTACTTTCCATGGTAGATTTGCTAAATGTAGCAATATATCATCAACATAAATAATAAGAACAATTACTCCATCAGTTCTCTTCATAGTAAAGATGCCACGAGCAAAACTGGATCTTTGAAACCCATAAGATTCAATTGCCATGCTAAATTTATCAAACCATGCCTTTGAAAACTGAAAAAGGTTCTCTAAACCTAATACTAGTGCTTTAGTTTGCAATAGCCAAAATAGAGGTGTTAAGCCACCCAGTAACAGTGCATTGCCAAAAATATGAATTGCTTCAATTTTTGAAGCTTTTTTTGTTCTATTTTAAGTAGTAATTTAATGTGAAATCTTGATGGGAAGGTGGACTTAAACTTTGCACCGTACTACATGGATTCTAGTAGATCTATAATTTATTTTCTATCACTGACGGCTGTCCTTGCACCTGAAGGAATGGATTTGTTAAGGTGTAACATTTCCTAGTTTATGTATACAATAATGTTCTGATATGTTAAATTGCTATCTGTATTGGTATGTCTATTTGTGCATGTTCAGATGCCTGTATATGCAAAGTGAGAGAGGATCTTTCAACCTTTGGCTCACTTAAGTTAAACAAGCCAATGCAATTTTAAACTTCATACAAGAAGGCCAACTATGTGAATAGAAAGCTTACATAGGTTATCAAGTTTAGTGTGGGAATCTATGTACCTAGTACTTATCTTGTATTTCTTTCAAAAGGTGTTTGTCATATTTCCATGCCTCTCTACATAAGAGATTAAGGTTTTTTTTTCTAGTGCGTAATAATTCTTTCCATTCAACATGATATCAAAGTAGCAATCCTAGATTGGTGGTCTGGTATCCCACTAAATATTCCATCCTTTTTTTCTCTCCCGCATGCATGTAACAATTAAGCATCCTTGTTTTGCTGTTGTTGCTCTCATATTAATGATGTGATATACCTTGATCTTGTATTGTTGATGCTTAGCCGCCTACGGTGATCATCGGCCAGAACCTCGTGCTGATCGCCTATAACCTGACAGTTCTATTCATTACCCAAAATCTTGTTCCTAGAATCTAATAGGTCTCATCGCCCAGACGTTGTTGTTGTTCCTGTTGTCCCCATGTCCTAGATCTTGTGATTGTCTTTAATCTGATCATTGCTTTTTTTTGTGAGACTCCCATGGTATTCATCATGTTCAAGGGTGTCTCAATGATGGAAGTAATCGATGTCTTGATTTATCTTGTGCTTGGGATCGTCTTCTCTATCATGCTTGGGATTGTCTCCTAGTACCTACCAATCTTCCTTTTGACTACTATAATGTTTGTTGGAGGTTGGGTTTCATATGTGTGGCTACACAAAAGGTAATTGTGCTGTGGTGTAGCCATGGCGGTTGCCAAAAATAGAGTACAAAATATTATGCCTACTACCACTACATGTGAACAATAGGTAAGTGACTCAAGAGCGTCAATTCATCTCACTAGAATACTAGCCTAGCATCCAAACAGGTTGGATGTGTAAGGTAGCTAATGGTTCTCGTTCTCCAATGACTGCAGTTGAGAATGTCTAGATGTCATCCAGACTGCAATTGCTAGAGGTGCATTGTGCTTCGGAGTTTCCTATGAATCTTTTGTCTTTCCGTAGACTTTGCAAGGATTTGCAATGTAGGCTTATCTTTGATGACGAGCATTGTTACTTTCAGGATAAACAAACCAATGAGATTATTGGTGGGGGTATAGAGAAGGATAGATTATACCTTCTTGATATCATATCACTGTTCGCTAATGCTGCTTCTATTTCCTTAGATCCTTTGTTGTGGCATCAACGTCTTGGTCATCCATCTGTAGGCATGATGTGGCAAATGTTCTTAGATCTTGTGCCTAGTACCACGTTTGACTGTGAGGCATGTCGGCTAGGCAAGCACCATCGGAGCTCTTTTCCTTGTTGTACTATAGGGTAAACACCTTTCCCTTCCATATTATACACTATGATGTGTGGGGGCTGTTAGAGTTACCAATGTAGGACAAATACTTTGTGATATTTGTTGATGACTATAGTCGATATACCTGGGTCTTTCTGATGATGAGTAGATATGAGATCCACGGAATTGTACAATGATTGTTTGTGGAGGTGTAGACTGGATACTCATCATCCATACAGATTTTCAAAAGCGAAAATGCACTAGAGTTTATAAGGGAAGAACTTCATACCTTCGCCAGTAAAGGGTCTCTCAATCAAAATGTCATGCATTCATACTTCACAATAGAATGGTGTCGCGAAGCGAAAACTCTGACGCATTCAATATTGTTAGGACTCGTGTTCATGCCGGTACCTAAGCAATTATGGGAAGATGTAATCTTAACGATGACTTACCTTATCAACAAAGTGCCATCTTCAGTTCTTAATGTCAAAGATTCCCTACTAGGTGTTACATCCAGATTCAAAGTGACCTTTTGCCTTGCTGTTGCATATATTTGGGTACATTTGCTTTGTCCAAGCCTTTGGCTTATTGGACAAATTTTCCCCTCATAAGGTGACGTGTGTATTTCTAGGATACTCCCATACTCATAAAGTATACAACTGCTATGATCCATTGCACAAGCGATACATTCTTCTTGTAAATGCTACTTTCTTTGAGAAAGTACCACTCTTCTCTGAAGGAGCTAACATTGACATAGCACCTCAAGAGACTCAAGTTTAGCATAAGCAGCATATTCCACTACCTATTACTCTTGATCCCTCCACAAAGGATTGTCCAGTATGAGTGTTTCCACCAGTAGACTAGGAGAATATAGATGATTGTCCCATTCCTCTTCGGAAGTCTAGCAGATCATACACTTTACATCCAATCTCTAATTATATGACCACAAACCACTTGAGTAGTGACTTGCAGCGATTCGCTAATGTACTCATCACACGATACTACCCTTAGATTACATTGAGGCTTCACAGGATCCTCACTGGAAGGTAGCAATGGATGATGAGATGACAACCTTGGCCTCACGTGGCACTTGGGACCTACGTAACCCTAGTTGACTGCAAATGGGTCTACACCATTAAGTAGCAAGCTGATGGTACTATGGATAGGTTTAAGGCATGCTAGTTGCTAAGGGCTTCACCTAGACTTACATGGTTGACTACTTTGAGACATTCTCTCTAGTGGCATGGGTCTCCTCTATACACCATCATATCTGTTGCAGTAAATAGGCAATGGCCATTATACCAGCTAGACATTAAAAATGCTTTCTTGTATAGAGATCTCATAGAGGAGGTTTATATGCATTAGTCTTAACTTTATGAGGTTGTGGGGGAGTGTGTTTACAGGTTGAAAAAGGTCATTTATGGCTTTAAGCAAAGCTCCAAAGCCTCGTTAGGGTGGTTGAGTTTAGAGGTATGACAACTGGTTTTAGTCGGTCTTCCTCAGATCATTCGATCTTCATAAGGAGGCATACATAGGGGATAGTTGTTCTAGCTATTTATGTAGATGATATGATCCTAACTAGTGATGATGAAGGCATGCAATAGACGAAGGAGTTCTTACACAAGACCTTTGTTACAAAGGATCTTGGGTACTTGAGATACTTCCTTAGGATAGAAGCAGGACACTTGTCATTATCTCAATGGAAGTAGACACTGTAGATTCTGGAGGAGGCAGGATTGTTAAGGACAAGGCCATCTGGAGTCCCAATCGAACACCAGAAGAAGACTGTTATTTGAGGATGATTCGCCATTTAAGGATGTTATGAGATACAAGAGCACAGTGGGCAAGCTACTATTTCTGATAGTCACTCGCCCAAACATTAGCTTTGCTGTCAGTAGAGCCAGTTAGTACATGAAATAAACCTCCTATAGTAATTGGCGTAGGTGTGCCTAATATTAAAATACTTGAAGGGTAATCTTGGAAAGGGCTTGCATTACAAAAACAATGGTTGTACAGATATCGTCTTTGTCGGTGAAAATGAGAAGTTATTATTCCAAGGAAATCCTACACCTCTTTATATAGAGGAAGAGGTGTGGGTAAAATATAGAGGATCAAAGAAATAAAAGAATAGTAAAAATAGGACAAATATCAAGGGGTACTATAACACTTTCCCTCACGCTGGAGTATAGATGTCAATCATGCTCAGCTTGTCACAACAACTATCAAATGTAGTCCGACCAAGTGGCTTGGTGAAGACATTTGTAGTCTAGTCCTCTGAGGAGACAGGTGTAGTGTAGGTGATCCCCTTCTGGATGAGATCCTGTGTATAAGGGCAATCAATCTCTACATGTTTCTGCACTCATGAAACATGGGATTGTTGGTAATATAAGTAGCTGCTAGATTGTCATACCTCATCTCCATCGACTCCTTTATCTGAACATGCAAATCTCTAAGGATAGATGGAATCCATATCATTTCTGTGGCAGTTTGTGCCATGACACGATACTCTGTCTCTGCACTTGATCTAGACAACTATCTGCTTCTTGCTCCTCCAAGTGATACATTCCTAGCAACAATGGTGTAGAAACTAGTAGTGGACTTTCTGTCTGTAAGACAACCTGCATAATCAGCATCTGAATATCCTATAACTGTCATAGGATACCCCTTTCTGAATAACAGCCCACGCCCAGGTCTTTCTTCAGGTGTCTAAGCACCTGTATAGTAACATCCCAATGTTGCTTTGTGGGCTTATCCATAAACTGGCTTAACCCCCTCGCAGTGAAGGTGTTTGGTCTGGAAATGGTCATGTAAAGCAACCGGCCAACCAACTATTTGTAGCTCTTGCTCTCCACCTGTTGTGTCTTAGTATCGTACAGATGGACCTTGGGATCCATGGGTACATTTGCTGCTTTTGCCTCAAGCATCCCAGTCTCCTGAAGAATTTCAAGAGCATACTTTCTCTGATTAGCTACAATTCCTTCTTTCCTTCTATCCACCTCAATGCCCAAAAAATATTGTAGAGGACCTAAGTCCATAACAAATTGCGATGCCAATTTCTGTTTGACATGTCCAATCCCTTCTGTATCATCTCCTGTAATGATAATATTAGCAACATACACAAGGAGCACTATAATTCCCTTGTCAGTCTTCTTGACAAACAACGAATGATCTGAAGTGGACCTTACATGCTTAATATTTCCACAACCTCTAATAGTTTGTGGAACCATGCACAATGACTCTGCTTGAGTCCATAAATCACCTTCCTTAGACTGCACACACAATCCTCAGTCTCAAACTCGGGGGACTGCTGCATATATACTTCCTAAAGATCACAATATAAAAATGCATTCTTTACATCTAACTGATGTAACTCCCAGTCTCTGTTTGCTGCAACAAGACAAGAATCCGAATCGTCGAAAGTTGTCACCGGTGAGAATATGTCAAAGAAGTCTACCCCATATGTCTAGGTAAACCCTTTGGCCACCAACCGAGCCTTGTGCCTAGAAATAAACCTATTAAGGTTATACTTTGAGGCAAAGACTCATCTGCATCCTACCACTCGTGCAGTAGGTGGTCTTGGTGTAAGCTCCCACGTGTGTTGCAAACATAAAGCTGTCATCTCCTTCATGGCCTGAAGCCACTTAGGATGAAGCTAGTCTCCTGATAAGATGTGGGCAACTTGGATGCAGATACAATAGAAGTAAATGCAGCAAACTGGGAACCTAGTTCATCACTAGCATAAGCACTTGTGATCCTGTACTGAGCACAACTCCAGGGCGCCTTGCGAATAGCAATAGGCAAATCAATGTCCTCAATAGCCTCATCTGGAACATCAATAACTTTGTGCTCCTCTGGAACACCAGTAGGCTCGTGTTGATTGTCCCTGTGAGAAGCACCAGACATAGGCATATCAGTATCGTCAACACATACTTGTGTGGGGGAGGGTGATGTTGCTGGGGCGAGAGGGGGGGTACTATGACTCATGGTCTATAAGTACCGGAAGTTTGTACATAAATGGATGTCCCTTGAATTTGGTATTTGTACTCGCAGGTAGCTGATGTGGAGAGAATCTCCAAACTGTATAGCATGAACCGACATTGGTGGTCTCAATAGGTGTCGTCTCAAGAACAGTGGGCATCTGTTGAGTAGTGAAGGAAAAATAAGATACATGCTACAGCCTCGTGAAAGGTGACATCCGCATTGACATGATGCCGTTTGGTCAACGGATCATAGCACCTGTACCCTTTCTGGGTAGACTTGTAACCCAAAAACACACATTTTATTGCTCGTGGTGCTAGCTTGTCCCAGCTAGGTCCATTAATGTGAACAAATGCAACAACCAAAAATGTGAGGTGGCATATGAAACAACTCTTTATCTGGATACAAAATATGCTAAGAAATTTGTTCAGACAAGATAGAGCTGGGCATTCTGTTGATCAAATAACAGGCAGTAAGACAGGCGTTGCCCCAATAAATTTGTGAAACATTATGATGTATCATCAATGTTCTAGCAACATCTAGGAGGTGTCTATGCTTTCTCTTTGCTATCCCATTTTGCTAAGATGTATGAGAATAGAAGGTCTGATGTATGATACCATTCAATCTGTAAAAATCACGCAATCTGGCAGTACAGAACTCCAATGCACTATCTGAGTGCACACATTTCACAATGGTAGAAAACTGCGTCTTTATTTCAAGAATAAAATTTTGAATGACATTGCCAACATCTGACTTATTCTTTAATAAAAATAATCATGACATACGTGAAAAATCATCCACAATAACTAAGTAATATCTACGACTTGGACCATAGATGTCCAAGTGAATCAACTGAAACAAAGAATTAGTAGTAGAAGAATTAGCAGGAAATGAAGCACGGTGATGCTTCCTAAGCTGACATGCATCACAAGTAATCTTAGTGGCTGGAGAGACATGGGGGAAAGTTCGGCGAAGCCTATCTAGAGGAATGTGTCCAAGACGGTAGTGTCACTACAGTGCAGTCCTTGCAGCAAAACTGAACTCACTCTGACACGAAGCAGCAGTATTGATTTGGACTAGGCGATAAATCGCCCTTCTTCATGTCCGCCACCAATCATCCTCCCGGTGAACCTATCCTGTAACACAGCCCACATCATCAAATATGACACGACAATTGAGGTCTTTAGTAATTCTGCTCACAGATAAAAGATTCATAGGAAATTCTGGTATAAACAAAACTCGAGGCAACTGTAAAGTAGACGAGAAAGACACCTCCCCTTGTCCATCTCTACTCTAGAGTGATGACCATCAACCACCTGCATAGTTCTTCAAGAAGAAACTGCCTGTACTGTCTAAAATAACTCTGATCTCCACTTAGGTGCTGGGAGGCTCCAGAATCAATAAACCATGTAGTACTACGGTTGTGGGGAAGAACGAAAATACTAGAAGCATATTCCATACCTGAGGAGGCAACTGCAGCGATATCAGAAGTAGATGGAGTCTCTTGGGTCACCCGAGCCAGTCTCTGGGCAAAAGCCTCATACTTTGACCTAGGCACCATATTAGTCTGCATCTCTGTGGTCGAGGTAACTTGATTTGCCACGGGAGGACAACCATGCTTGGTCTAGCAGCTAGCCTCCACATGACCAATAAGTCCGCAGTATGTGCAAATGGGTTGTGGTTTGCCAGGTTGTCCCCGACTATGCCCACATCCACGAGTGGATGGAATTCCTTGTCCACCACGTCCACCACCAACAGTAAAGGTTGAAGTCTAGCCCGTCACCTCAAGATTAGTAGATTTAATGGACAATCTACTAACCCTACTGTAAGCCTCCTCCAGAGTAGGAAGCTCTATGAGAGTAAGCTTCTGATCCTGTGTAGATTCATACTTAGAGCTCAATCTAGACAAGAACTTGAGCACCATAAACTCTTTGCGATGCTCTCTTTGCATCACACATGTACACATAGGCCTGCATGAGTTGTAGTTCTCCAACAACCCCTTCAGTTTGGCAAAATATTATGCCAGTGTCAATCCATGCTGCCTTAGCGAGAAGGTGTCATGAGTGATTTGAAACACCTTGCTCGAGTTCTTCTCATGGGAATATGTATCATGAAGAGAGTTCCACATCTCTTTGGCAGTCTTGTAGAACATTATCCCATCTCTGATGTGAGTAGCCACAACATTCATAATCCATGCTCTCACCATAGCATTGTCACACTTCCATGTGGCATATTTCCTATTTTTCTTTGTTGGCTCTGGCTCCAGAAGAATATGTTCCTTATCATGACCTTCAACCGTCATGAGAAACGTCTGCGACCAACGGTCGTAATTGGTCTCATCAAGCTTTGTGATGGGAACAACAAATGGATTTTTGATGTTCCCATGATCTGTCACACCCTCAGACGGACCTTTGGACTTTGGAGAGGTAGCCATGAAGCCAAATTAGGAAATCAGGAAGAGAAATCACGATGAATAGACCACTTCATAGTCGGGTAAGATCTGAATAAGAGGTTTTCAGATCTGCATGATGAATAGAAGGCCCCCTTGGACAGACATAGGCTTAGCAAAGGTGCGGGGGAAGGCACCCAAGATGGCCCCAAGGGGACCTAGGTCTCTCTCGCTGTTGCCACAAGAGATGCAACCCTAGAACAGGATCGCAGCAACCCTTGCGATTGCTTGAAGCACTGCCACCTTCACTACAGTGCCACCGCAGACCCTTGGATCAATGTTGCTGGGCCTTACGACCATCGCCATGTTTTCAGATCATTGCTGCGATTGCCACAGAACCTTGGATCAACGCTGCTGGGCCCTGCGACCATCGTTGCGCCACCGCTGCACCTTCAGATCCTTGCTGTGTCACCGCTATGCTCGTAGACCACCTCTTATGGTGCTTGCAGATCGCTGCAGTGCCACTTTAGGCACTGTAGCATTGCTGCTGTGGCGAGGAGGGTCCCTAGTGGTGCCGCCAACGAGAGAGAGAGAGAGAGAGAGAGAGAGAGAGAGGGATTTGGTGGTTTGGGGTTTTAGAGGCTTTTTTGGGTGGGATACTGAGAGCTCTGATTCAGGACCATCGCTCTGATACCAAGTTGGTGGAGATGAGCAAGTTATTATTCTAAGGAAACCTTGCACCTCTTTATATAGAGGAAGAGGTGTGGGTAAAATATAGAGGACCAGAGAAATAAAAGAATAGTAAAAATAGGACAAATATCAAGGGGTACTATAACAGTCTTATACTTAGATGCATATTATGCTAGAGCAGTTGAGGAGAGGAGATCTACTATAGGTTATGCTGTTTTCCTTGGAGGGAACCTTGTTTCATGGCGAAGCAAGAAGCAAGCTGTGGTAGCTCGTTCCAGTGAAGGGTGGAGTATGGAGCTATGGCTCATACAACTTGTGAAGTTATGTGGGTGCTCTCCTTCTTAAAGGATCTTGGGATCTTTGCAATGATGCCTGCATTGTATTGTGATAACAAATCGGCTACCTATTTTGCATTGTATCCAATTTAGTATTTGATAAAAGGACCAAGCACATTAAAGTGGATTCCCACTTTATAAGGAATGCAGTCTTTAAGGGAAAAATTAATACTCCTCATGTCACTTTTGTGATGTAGCTCATAGATATACTCACAAAGGAGTTCAACAAGAAGAGGCTCCAATTCTTGGGTGACAAGTTGGGTGGTGTAGACATCTATGCCCCAACATGAGGGAGAGTGTGGAAATCTATGTAATTGGTACTTATTTTGTATTTCTGTTTGGAGGTGTCTAATATGTTCCCATATCTCTCAACACAAGAGAGATTAGGATTTCTCCTCTAGTGCATGATCAACTTTTTCTGTTCAACAATTAGGAATGTATATTCTCATCTTGAAGGAAAGATTGAAATAAGAAAAAGTTTATAGATGTCCAAAAGACATGTTTGAAGACATTTTGGAAAAAAAGACCGTAATTTTCAAGGAAAACTTGTCAAGTATTTTGTAAGTTTCATAAAGTACTTTAAATCTTTGGTAAAATTTCAAGAAGCCCTTGGACAAAATATGCGTGGCCCATTCCAATTAAATGAGTCCTAGGCTCATCTGAAAACCTGCTGCATGTGTACTTCTTAAATGCTCCAAGCATACTACTGATTCTATGTTATCATAGGCCCATGTATATAAAACTGGATCTGGAGCTTGTGCTGCCTTTATTGCTAATACTGCGACAAAGGCTGATGCCCATGTAACTTTCAATGGAAATTCATACCATATTCCAGCATGGTCTGTGAGCGTTCTACCTGACTGCAAAAATGTGGTTTTCAATACTGCCCAGGTATTATTTTGTCTGGTGATGAATGCTTATTTTTCTAATTTCTTGAGGGCCATTAGTGGCGCAAAATAAAATCCCAAGTTTTATTATACAAATTTTTCTCCATGTAGGAAATGTTTTTTAGAGTATTTCTATGCATACTTTTAACAATTGCTTTTGTTTGAGCTTTTTAATGTCTATGCAAGTGCCTGGTTTTCCGTCATTTCTATAGCAATTTCCTTTTACCAAAACTTACATATATCCATCTGCATGAAAATGCAGATGTGAGTGCACATTACACATCTAGAAACAGACATGGCTGCTATTTGGTTTGAATAATGCACATTTGACATGGAAGGAACATTTGAAATCCATCAGATTATGCATGGTTGGATTTTCTATGGATTGGCATTAGAAACTCATATGGTTGTGTTTTGAAAAATCATCGTAAGAGTTGTGTAATTGATTCCTCTTCTGGATGCTTGTTGTATATTGTTGCATTTAGTATTGCTTTGCTTCTTCCAAGAGGTGTCCAATTAATAATAGTGCTATGTACTTTTGAGAATAAAGGACAAATCACAAAAACGATTCAACCATTTGGTTACTTCTTTCGTGGATTCATGTAGCACCCTATTTTCATGAAACATGTCTTTGTCATCGTGGTGGTAGTGCTTTATATTCTTCTTATCATGATCATTAATTCTTTAGCATGGTATGATAGTGGGTGATTCGAGGATTTGTTGTAGTTCTTACCTTTGTTTTTTTATTGTACCCTTTTGGTCTTTTAGTTATATTTTTATATTATTCTCTTGTATTTTCTTGTCTTTCTGAATGGGATTGTTTATACTTTTCCAATCTTTTTATATATTAAGAGGTAGGGCTTCTGAATAATGTAATGTAATTCATTTTATTCCACTTGGTATTAAAGCAATGATCCTAGATGGGGGCTTGATATCTCACAAAAAATTGTAGCCTCCCTGGTACCATTTATAACAACCCTAGCCTAGACCCAAGTCTAGTTGAGAAAAGCTGGCCTTGACAACTTGTTGAGTATAGGCCTAAGGAACCCAAACCCGCCATCCAAAATGCTTAAGCCTAAGTTATCAAGTAGTAATTCTCAATCTTTATATTTCACTACTCACTTTCATGAATTTACAATGTGGGACTATCTTTAGGGTGGTGTTACAATATCCCTCACTTGAAATCTTGACATCTACGTCAGGGCTCAATTCATCATTCAATTAATATACTCCCAGTAGTAGTAGCGACTCTACCTCATCGCGCACTCTTTGTCCATCCCAAGGGTATCCCTTTCCTCATATTCGAGGGAGTTTGGCTTTAATACCATGCTGTATCCTTCGATCTTTTAGTTAGGTTTTTATATTAGTGCCCTTGGGTTTATTTTCTTATCTTTTTGTATAGGATTTTTTGTACTTTTCTAATCTTTTTATATATTGAGAGATAAGGCTTCTGAATAATGTGATGCAATTCATTTCATTTCACTGGGTATTAAAATTGGTTGTAATGACTTAGTTTCATTAGAAGCCCTAGGGCTTTCTTATGTAGAGAGAGACCGTAGGGTTAGAAGTACAGGAATGTCCTTGAGGGACAAAACACACAAAGCCCTTACAATAAGAGAAATAAAAATGGCCACAACATAAGCTAACACTCCCTCTCAAGCTGGAGTATAGATATCTATCATGCTCAGCTTGAATATACAAGAATCAAATGAAGATCTGGCCAAGGACTTGGTGAAAATATCAGCAGTCTACTCAGATACAACAGAAGTGATGTATAGCAACCCCTTCTGGATAATATCCTTGGTATACTGGCAATCAACCTCAACATCTTTGTCCTCTTGTGAAATGCTGGGTTGTTGGTAATGAAGTTAGCTGCTCTATTATCATATCACATCTCCATGGGACTACAAAATTGCACCTGTAGGTCAATAAGCATGGATTTGATCCACATCATCTTAGCAGTCATCTGAGTCATAGCTCTGTACTCAGACTCAGCACTGGATCTCGCACTTGTGCCCTATTTCTTGCTCCTCAATGTGATCAAATTTCCTACTAAGAAGGTACAGAACCCAGTAGTGGATTTGTGACTCCCATGGCATCTGACGTAGTCTGCATCTGAGTTGCCAGCCAGCATCATAAAGGACCCCTTTGAGGAGAAGAGACCCTTCAAAGGAGCCTTCTTGACATATCTAAGCACCACAATGCTGTATCCCAATACTAATGTGTTGTCTTGACCATAAATTGACTTAGTCTCCCAACTACAAAGGATATGTTTGGCCTCATGATAGTAGCATACAATAGCTTGTCAACAAGATGTCTATACTGTCTGCTGTCCACCACTTGTGCATGCTCATCGTAGAGTAGCATCTTGGAGTCCATA
Organism: Thalassia testudinum; assembly: GCA_037157565.1. NCBI lineage: Eukaryota > Viridiplantae > Streptophyta > Magnoliopsida > Alismatales > Hydrocharitaceae > Thalassia > Thalassia testudinum. The sequence goes on along the minus strand of JAZHRO010000062.1, from coordinate 15,450,499 downwards.
GGAATATTGGCCTCTTTGGCCCCAAGCATACCAGCCTCTTGCAAGATATCTAAAGCATACTTTCGCTGAGACAATACCACACCCTCCTTGCTGCGAGCAACCTCAATACCAAGGAAATACTGTAAATCCCCTAAGTCTTTCATGACAAACTGTTTGCTAGGATGCGCTTAACCTCACTAATACCCTGCACATTGTCCCGTGTGATAATCAAATCATTAATATAAACAAGTACCACAGTATCTCGTCTAGTCCTTTTAAGAAAAAGTGAAAAATCAACTGTTGATCTCCTGAATCAGTTGCCTCTACAACCTATGACAATCTCTGAAACCAGACTCTCGACTTTGTTTAAGGCCATATATAGCCTTCCATAATCGGCATACACACTCCCCCTGACTTTCAAAGCCATGTGGCTGCTGCATATAGACTTCCTCTTGGAGATTACCATAAAGGAAGGCATTTTTTAAATCTAATTGATGAAAAGGTCAATTTAACTGAATTGCCACTGCAATCCATACCTGGACTGTGGGAAGTTTGGCAATTGGGGAGGTGTCAAAGAAGTCAACCCCATAAGTCTGGGTGAACCCTTTTGCCACGAGACTGGCTTTGTACCTAGCAACACTACCATCAGGATTAAACTTCACAGTGAATACCCATTGACAGCTGACGAGTGCAGCACCATCAGGAAGTGGAGTAAGATCCTGAGTCTCACGGCCTCTAAGAGTGACCATCTCATCCTCCATGGCTGCCTGTCATTTTGGATCAAGCATAGCCTCACGATGAGTTGTTGGAATTTGCATAGTAGTTAATGCCTAAGTAAATGTAGCAAATCCAGGAGCTAGACTATCAGTAGGAAGTGCCCCCGCCGTGGGATAAGTAGTGCAAATCCGTGGTCGCTTCCGAATGGCTATCGAAAGGTCAAGATCATCGCCTGACACATCACCTGTTCTTTCCCTGTAACCGTCACATGGCAAACATATGTTAGTATCTAAAGGACTAACATGAGAAGCTGATGGTGAAGGTGAGGATGGGGGTCCCTGATAGGTAACATAAGAGCGGACATATGTATGGAGGGGCCTAGTCAGGCATGGAAAGAGATGCGTAGCAGGAGGTGGTGGCGATGTGGTGGGGTCATGAATCTCAGGAAAGCTCCCAAAGCGAATGGGAGAATATGGCGTAGGTGCCATATCACCATTGGGAGGCATCTTAACAGCCATCACAGAAAAGAAAGCTATAACCTCATGAAAGGTAACATCCGCTGAAACATAGTGCCGAGAAGTAAGCGGATTAAAACACCGATACCCCTTTTGCATCTGGGTGTACCCAAGAAAAGCACACTTGATTGCTCTCGGTGCTAGTTTTTCTCGACAAGGTCCCAACAAATAGACAAAGGCAACACAGCCAAAAGTCTGAGGGGTGACGAGAAACAAGGGACGATCATGATACATGACTTGAATAGGAATCCGTTCATGCAATGCAACATTAGGCATCCGGTTAATCAAAAAATAAGCAGTCAAAATAGCGTCACCTCAATAGAGATAAAAGACAGTGTGGTGAATCAACAAAGTGCGAGCAACTTCAAGAATATGGCGATGTTTCCTCTCAGCAACACCATTTTGCTGAGAGGTATGAGGACATGTCTCATGGATAATGCCACAACTAGAAAAGAAATTGTGCAAACATAAAGTACAAAATTCCAAAGCATTATTAGAACGAAAGCACTTTATCAAGCAAGAATGCTGAGTTTTTATTTCTTTGACAAAGTTCTCAATAATTTATCCCACATCGGACTTATTTTTCAAGAGAAACATCCAAGACACACGGGAAAAGTCATCAACTAAAATAAGATAATATTTGTTCCTAAGTCGATCAGAAGTACGACTGGGACCCCACACATTCATATGAATCAAATAAAAAGCAGCAACAGATGAAACAGAAGTAGAACTGGGAAAATTGGCCCTATAATGCTTGCCAGGTTGGCAAGCATCACAAGTGAGGGCAGTAGTGAAGGGGATGTGCGGTATAACAGGTCTGAGGTGATGAATGGGTAGATGACCAAGGTAGTGGTGCCACTGGAGAGGAGATCTAGCAGAAGCATGGCCTTGGGTAGCAGAAGTGCGAAAGCATTACAACTTAGACAATACACTCCATGTTCCTCACGCCCTCTACCAATCATCTTGCCAGTGAATTTGTCTTGCAAGATACAAGAAGACATTAAAAATAGCTCAGCAGTTTAGATATGTAGTGATGCTACTAACAAACAATAAGCTCAAAGGAAAATCAGCCACATAGTAGACATTTGCAAGTCTCGCAGTAGGAGATAATAACATATCTCCCTTGCTAACAAGTGGCGAGTGTCTTTCATCAGCCACTTTTACTGTCCTAGTGGGTGTAACCGGTGTTAACTGAGAGAAAGAGCCTCGGTCGCCACATAGGTGCTTGGATGCACTAGAATCAATCAACCACTCACCAGAAGACAAAAGTGACAACATACTAGTCGCAGGTGTTTCTGACGAGGAGGCGATAGCTGCAGTGTCTGGAATCTGAGAGGAGGATGAGGCCTGTGTCACCTGCGCAATCTCCTGTCGCAAAGTCTCAATCTTTGTGCTCAGGGAGCTCACATCAAGACCGATAGGCACACTATCTATAACCTTAGCTACCTGATTGGCAATGGGTGGCCTACCGTGCTTCTGCCAGCATGTAGCCTCTGGATGACCAAGTCTGTCATAGTAAGTACACGATGTCTTAGTACGTGTACCAAACGAGCGTCCACGTCCACGACCATGTGTAGGGGAGGGAGCACCCCTGCCACGTGTAGAGATCGCTGCCAGTGCAGACGTCTGAGTACCAATGTCTAGAGTCGGAGTGTGAATTGCAACTCTGCTGAGTTTGCTATAAGCCTCCTCTAGAGTAGGAAGCTTAGGAGCGGAGAGAATCTGATCTCTTGCAGCTGTATACTCAGGTCTAAGACCTGCAAGAAAGAGAGAGATGGCCAACTGTCTCCGAAAATCCCTCCAGGAACCATAGGCACACCCCAACAGATAAGAGTGATGCCTCGCTAGCATTTCCTTTAAGAGGGAGTAGTACTGTGGTAGAGTGTATCCTTCCTAACGCAAATAGAAAAGGTCGTAGAAGACCTAAAAGACTCATGCAGAGTTCTTGGTATGAGAATAGCTTTCACGCAAGAACTCCCACATCTTTTTTGCGGTGTCATAATACATGATCTCATCCCCTATACGGGGAATAACTGTTTGCATAAGCCACACAGAGACCATGGCATTGTCTTTATCCCAGGTGACGTTGATGCTAGTCTTGCTCTCGGGCTCTGAATCAGTAAGGATGTGGCTCTTCCCATGACCCCTAACGGTCATGAAGAAAGTCTGAGACCACCGTGAGTAGTTGGTCTCGTCCAACTTGACGATAGAACCCAAAAATGGATTCTTCAGTACCCTGATGTCCAAAGAAGTCCCAAATTCATTTCGGATTGATCATCTGAAGCCATCCTTACAATCTTTAAGTTACAATCATACTTGTATATCCAATAGATCATCAATCAGATTTGAAATATAAAAAATCAGATCTGCATCTTTACAAGAAATCCCCTTAGACTAGCGTTGGCCTAGCCCGGGTGCAACGAGACCACCCGAGAAGGCCCCAAAGAGACCCAGGTCTCTTTTTCCCTATTGTAAGGGAGGAAAGTAGCCCTAGAAAGGGGCTCCAGTCCCCTCACACGTGTAGCAACGTGCCGATTTGCCGCTTTGAATGTCGTCGGCGCTGCCTCAGCTGCGTAAAGCTATGTTGCCTCTCTGAACAGTCGTGCGCGCCGCTGGTGCACCTTTAGTGAGGTGTTGTGTCGCCTCAAGAGCGCTGGAGTGCCGCTTTAGGCACGCACGACCGCCGTGTGACCGGTTGCCGTGAGGTGCTGTGCCGCCTCAGGCGCACACGACAGCCGCACGACCTGTTGGAGCATCGCTTAGTGAGAGCTTCGCTGTTGCGTCACCTCAGACGCATGAGACTGCCGTGCATGACCGCTGGAGTACCTCTGGTGAGGTGGTACCTCCAATCAAAGGGAGAAAGGGAGGAAGGGGGATTTTGTGGTAAGGTTTGGAGGTTTTGGCAGTGGGATACCTAAAGCCATGGTCTAGGATCAGTGCTCTAATACCAAATTGGTTGTAACGACTTCGTTTCATTAGAAACCCTAAGGCTTTCTTATATAGAGAGAGACCGTAGGGTCAGAAGTACAGGAATGTTCCTGAGGGACAAAACACACAAAGCCCTTACAATAAGAAAAATAAAAATGGCCACAACATAAGCTAACAATCAAAGCAGCAATCCTAGATTGGGGCTTGATATCCCACCGAAAGCCCTAGCTTCCCTCACCTTCCACAAAAATCCCTCACCGCCAGCCCTTTCTCTCCTCTTCGGCGCTGCTAAGGCCTAGCAGGGCCCTGATGCCGCCATAGGGCCTCCTACTCCTCTAGTAGCGCCGTTGTATTCCTTGTAGCAGTGCTGCCCATACTCGACAGGGTCCTAGCACCACCACAAGGACCTCCTACTCCCCATGCGCCATTGTAGTAGCCCTTGCTGGAGCTACTATGTGGGCCCCTGTAGCCTTACATAGGGGTTCCTCTACGCATGCACTTGTGCGTTGAGGCCTATTGTCGGTAGGGATGAGGGGAATCTCACTCCCTTCTATCCTAGGCTGTAGCAGGCTCTAGAACGGAGAGGTAGTCAATTTTGTGGGTTCCTAGTTCCCTAAAAGTGATTGCTACGCCTACAATACCATATTTTTCATATCACAGGAAATCTGAAATGGAGTATTCAGGTTTGATTCACAGAAGGAACATGTCTTGAACAATTTCAGATCTTGAAGTTGTTACTAAGTTTATTATTATGTTAGACTTAATGATTTAATGTGTCTTCATTAGCTTTCATGGCTAGAGGTGGTGTGATGTCTTCTGAATCTGGGGCGTGTGTAAGCCCCCTCCTTGATTCTCAGGAGAAGGCTTCTATGATGACAAGAGAGACACTTGACACTGTCATTGTTTCTAGGAGCGAGAAAGAGGCATTGTTCTAGGTGTATAGGCAGTATGGTGCTTCTCAAGCGGGTATAACTTGTTCATCTCAAGTTGGAGGTGCAGATTGGCTTGTTGATTTAGGAGCTTTTTAGCATATCTGTGGTGGTGAGAGATAGTTCATCACTATTCGTTCAATTCCACCAGGCAAATTTGTGCAGGTTGCTGATGGGGGACACTCCCATCTTTGGTCAGGGGGATGTTTGCTTAGCCCTACACAAAGTTGGAGAATGTTCTTTTAGCCCCTGAATTCTCACTGAGTCTGCTATTAGTAAGTAGGATTACAAAGGAGTTGAACAACATGGCAATCTTCGATGCTGTCTCTCACTTTTGAAGATATTCTCACTGGATGTACTATTGGGTGTGGTCATGAGGAAGGTGGTGTTTATCATCTTTTGCAGTTGCCTTATGCAAGACATGCTTTACTCTCAAGAGGGGGTGCTACTAGCTACTTATGGTATCTTAGGTTTGGTCAACTCCTCTTACCAAAGCTTAAACGGATGCTACCACATATTTCTCCTACTGTTACTTTTTGATATAAGGCATGTCAACTTGGGAAGCATCATAGGAGTACATTTCCTAGGAGTCAGCATCATGGGTCTTAAGCCTTATTCCAGTTGCTCCATATGAATATTTGAGGACCTAGTCGAACTCTAGATCATTTACGACACAGATACTATCTGGCCATTGTGGATGACTTTTCTTGTCTTACTAGGATATTTCTGTTGAAGGCCAAATCTAAGGCAGGTGGCATGATTCATGCCTTTTTAGCAAGAGATCATTACTCAGTATGAGGTGAAGGTAAAAATCATTAGATCAAATAATGCATTGGAGTTATGTACCACTTCACTGTGCAACATTTATCATGAGTTGGTATCATTTATTTGACGACATGTCCCTCCACATCTCAGCAAAATGGTGTGGCAGAACGAAAACATAAGCACATTCATGATGTTGCACGAACACTCTTGATTCAGAACAATATGCCTAATAGATACTGGGGAGATGCGGTATCGATTGTGTTGAGTTGTATGGGGGTATTTGTTATTTCTTTTATCCTTAGTAGGTACTTATATAATTTGCCTAGTTCTCTTTTCTATAAAAAGAGGACTAGGTTTTTTTTGGAGGCTAATGCATCTTTTTGATTGAACATGGTATCAGAGCAGCGATCCTAGGCCGGTGCTCTGATATCCTACCAAATACCCACTTAGAAATAATGAGCAAATCTCCAACATAAGGAGAATTTGATCATCGAAAGCATAATGGTGCGTGGTAGCAGTAGAGGCGACATCAGAGGTTCTCTAGCACCGCTGCCAGCCACCGTCGCCGTTGGCTGTGGAGGGTGCTGAATCGTGTGAATTGGCCAGAGTTACCATTGCAGTCGCTGTTGGACCATGTGGTTCAACTAGTGCTGCCGTTGCCAACTATCGATTGCTGCAGCCGAACGCTGGGGATGCTGCTGTTGCCTTTGGGCCATACGGCCAGGCCAATGCCACCGCCTCCAGTTTCCTAGTGCTGCCAACAGAGGGTGATATTCCTACTGGTGGTGCTTGGTCTTGTGTGGTTTGAAGTTTGTTTTGCATGTGAGTCTTCTGTCGCTTATGTTGAAAATAGTTGGTCTCAGGAGAACAACTCTTGTCTTTATAGGGTTCGCTTGTGTAGCCCAAGAAGTTGGTGGGAGAAAGAGGTACAAGAGTGCATGGTTGATTGACTCTGGATCCTCCATTCATCTCACCAAAGATAGAGATTGTTTGCAAGACCCTGTGGAGTCGAAGACCCTGTGACTCCATAGGGAATTCGAGATGTGCAGGTGGTGAATGGAGCAACTTCTCATGTTACAACTATTGGACGTGTAGATCCTACGTCCAAGATGAAGGTAGAAAATGTATATTATGCTACTAAGTTTCCCATGAATCTCCTGTTCGTGAGTAGAATTTGCAGAGATCTTGGATGCTGTTACAGTTGATGAGAGACATTGTTATTTCCAAGATCGAATCATATGGGAAATAATTTGCAATGGCATAGAAAGAGATGGTTTGTACTATTTGGACACACCTACATTGTTTGTTGGGGCTGTGTCAATCTCTTGTGATCCATTGTTATGGCATCGCAAACTTGGGCATCCCTCCATGAAGAAAATGCGCCAGATGTATCCAAAATGATCTGATTTGTTGATTTTAAATTGTGAAGATTGCTAGCTGGGGAAGCATCACAAAAGTAGCAACCCCGGGAGAGATGTTGGTATCAGTTCAGTGCCTTTCTCTCGAGTACATTGTGATGTCTGGGGACTGTCTATCGTTGCCTCTACTGGTGGACATAGATACTTTGCAGGGATGGTGGATGACAACAGTAGACTTACCTGGGTGTTTCTGATGAAGGCGTGTAGTGAGATTCCTTTTATAGTTCAATAGTTTTTGTTTGAGGTGCAGACACAATATGATACTTGTTAGGATCGAAACGAAGTAGTTTATTTAAAGAGACCTTGGGCTTTTATATAGAAAGGCACTAGAGATAGAATTACAAGTATATCATTTCACTACACAAAATAATAAAAGCACCCACCGTATATAACTCAACACTCTTCCTTATGTTGGAATATAAACATCAAACATGCTCAACTTGGAACAAATATAGTGTAATTTCTTTTTGGTAAGTGCTTTAATGAAGATATATGCCGGTTGGTCTTCAGTGCATATGTAGAGTGTAGAAATCTTCTTAGCTAAAATGGCATCTCTTATGAAGTGACAATCCACTTCAATATGCTTGGTTCTCTTATGGAAAATAGGATTATTAGCAATAAAGGTGGCGGCCTTGTTGTCATAGTGTATCGGAATAGGATCAGGTACTTGTACTCCAAAGTCTTCTAAAGTGGAATGAACCCAGAGTAACTCACAAGTAGTTTGAGACATAAGCCTGTATTCAGATTTAACATTAGATCTAGATGCCACTGCTTATTTCTTGCTCCATGTAATCAGATTGCCCTCAATAAATGTATAGTATCCTGTAGTGGATTTGTGATCCTCATTAGTACTTGCATAGTCTGCATCAGAGTATCCACAAACATCCAAGTGCCTATTGTCTTTGAAGAGGAGTCCTTCCCAGGTGCACTTTTCAAGTACCTAAGAATCTAGCAAACACCATCTCAATGAACTTCTCTTAGCGACTTTATAAACTGGCTCAACCTCCCAACTACAGAGGCAATGTCAGGACGAGTAACAGTTAAATACAATAGCTTACCAATCACTGCATGGTTTCTAGTGATATCTTGTAGTAGAGGGTTGTCATCATCTGCAATAAGCAAAGACACATCCATGGGCACATATCTGTAAGTGCGAGCGGAGCCTAAAGGATCAAGAATACACTAGAGGGTGAATAGTGTAGTATCTATTAAAAATTTTAACTTTAAAACATTCACCACATATCAAAAAGATATATGCACAAATCAGAGAGTGGAAATCATTTAGGGTAAAAACCACTACCTAAGCTTCCCAGCTTAGGATTTTTTCGACTAGTCGACATTAGTCTATCCACTAACATGTACCACTTGAACGAGGATGGTACAATCTCTTACAAGACTTCTTTTACACCTAACAGAGAGAACAATGGGACTTCCAATCCAACTTAGAATCCCAGACCAAGAATAGAAATAAAATAATATAACAATATTCCTATGGAACCTTAGAAATATTAAGAACAAATCAAGCTTTCGTGAGTCGCAAGAGAGTGAGCGTGCTTTAGATCACAGTAGTTGTAGGCGCAGAGGTGCGAAAATATGAGAGAGAGAGAGAGAGAGAGAGAGAGAGAGAGAGAAGGCATTTTTCTCTTAGAAAGCTCTCTGAGGTGTCATGAAAGCGCGATCGTTGGACTTATTTATAGGCACTTCTTGACAGTTCTGGAAATACGGGTTTGGTTGATCAAAATTAAGTTTGGTCTATAAAAAGATATTTGGTTGATCAAACAATTATATTGATCGATTCAATGTTGATCGATTAAATTAAAAAATTGATCAACTCTAAAATTTCAAAAGAAATTCAACCGTTAGAGTAAATTTGATCGATTAAATAAAATAGGTTGATCGATCAAAAAGAAATGTGATCGTTAGAGGTATTTTGTCGATTACAACAATTGATTAGTCGATCAATGCTTGGTCGATTAGAGGGATAGATTGGTCAATCAATAGTAGGGAAAACAATTTTTTGCGAAAACGAAAAGTTTACGTTTGTTTTTCTTTTTGAGGTTCCATCTAGACTCAATAAAATTTAAAAGATCTTCAAGGTAATCTTCAAGTCAAGTCCTTTTCTTCCTTGATGACTAAGGTGATGATAACGCATCTATATCATAAAATTAACTTAACCTGTAATGGTTAGCCCACAATAAAAACATAATTTTGTTATATCAAAACAAAGGTATTAACAATCTCAGCCTTTTTTCTACTAACAAAATTATAGTTATTTATGCATGGTATATAGTCAAATTTTGATAATTTCTCCCCGTTATTAACAAAAAGAACAAAGTAATTTAACTAAGTAAAACATGCTCCCCCTTATTGAAATGTTAATGCAATTTATGACATGTTACTATGCAATAGAAATAAGAACATATTTTAATAAGTGGATAAGCATCAATATATTAAGACATGATAATTTAGAATAATATTAGAAGTAGCTAAGGATGGTCTCAAGGTCTGGAAACTCCATGTCATCCATAAGATCATCTAGAGAGAATGGTGGTGTGTTGGTGCTGGGTCCTGCAGTGAAGGAGAAATGTCGTCTACGTCTCGAAACTGGTGAGATCTGAAGCTCTATAGATCCACAGGACAAGTGCTGGACTAGCGAACCAGTAGTCTGTGTCTGTCTGGAGGGGGTGGTGCTGAACTGCTCGGTGGGGGAGCTGCTGCAAAAAAACGTCAGCCTCGGGGGGGTTTGTGGTCACGGACAGTAAGTGTGTGGATCTGTTTTCCAAGCTGATCAAAAAACTGATTCTGCCTACTTAGGTATGAAGAAACCTAAGTGCCATGCTCCATCATCTGTCTTGTCTCTCTCTAGCAGTGCATCATCAGAGAGATGCCATTTGTGACGTCTTGGACTCTCAAGCTGTCATGTCTGGTGAACTGCCTGTCAAGGTAAGGCCACTCCATATTGTAGAATAAGGGAGGGTCTGATTGGAGGCAAGCAGTAGGAGTCAAAATGCTGGTAGGGAGGGTAAGGAGGTTCACCAGAGGAAGGACTAACCTGAGAAGGAGGCTAAGAAGAGGAAGCTGCTGCCTGAGATGGATCTTGACGAGCCTGACGCTCTTGTTCCATTTTGGAGTAGGTGAGCTCTCCAAAAATGGAAACCCGAGAGATGAACTATTTATGATTAATGCCCATGGGGACATTAAAATGTAGGAAGATGTGGGAGATAAGTGTACCAAAGGGGAAGATGCTCATGGGTTTTCTCTCCATGAAGGTGAGGATGAAGTGGTTCCAATTAAACGCTCGATTAGTCATGAAGGCGTAAAGAGCCACGAGCATAGGATCGGGACAGTTCTCAAAAGAGTTGGATTTGGACATGAAATTCTAAAGAAATACATGGTTAAGGAACCGTGGGAGAGAACGGAAATAAAGGGAGTTGGTGAGCTTCCCCAAGTTAAAAGATTTTGGGATCAAAGTCTCCCGAATGACCTTAGAGGAAATGTCATGGTGGAGCTCAAGGTAAGTAGGACTAGAAGAAGGACATCCAAGAACCTCAGCAAGAACCTTGGCATTGACAAGGACCTCAATGCCATAGACATTGGATGTCAATTGAATGTCGAAACCTTCACCAATATTGCGAAGGTTGGAATAGAAGAGGTGACAAGTCATAGGGTCTACACCCTTGATGCGACTACCCCTAGCACCTGTATAAAAGGTCCGGTCAAAGAGTTGACCCATCCTGTGGTAGGCGAGTCGATCTCTAAGACCTAGAAGGATGCACTCGAAGTAGTCCAAATCAATGGGACGACCAAGTTGGGGTGAAAGACGTAAGTAAAGGGAGAAATTATGATGCGCCTCGTCACTAATGAAGAAATGGTCAAAAGTGTCATCCCTGGGGGTGGAGGCAGAACCACGGGTATGTTTAAGAGCCATAGGTAGGGGTTTGCTACAATTTTGGTCGATCAGGAAAATCAAATTGGTCGATCAAAATAAATATTGGTCGGTTAAGAATAGGTGATTAATCGATCAAATAGGTACATTGGTCAATCAAGTCAATTTTTGGTTGATAAAAAAACAAACAGGAAGCAAGTTAACAAATGGGTTCGATGAATTGGTCGATTAGGATTTTGAGTTGGTTGATCAAAATTGAGTTTTCGGAGATTTGAACAAGATATTTTTGGTCAATCAGCGTCAACATTTTGCTCGATAAAAGATCAACAGAATAAAAAATGAACGAATGAAAATGGATCAAACGGGAAGAACAGATGAAGAACAACGAAGAACAATGGCTAGAAAAATTTCAAAAATGTAATAAACTATATCAAAACAATATCAAATGGACATATTTTTGAAGGAAACAAATAGAGAAATGAGATATACTAAGAATCGATAAGGATCGATCTGAGCAGTAGCGAGGAGGGACGGTCGGGGGTGGCCAGAAAGTCACAGGAGAGGAGGTGCGGCTAGAGGGTGGTCGATCAACGTATGGTCGATGACGTAGCGATGCTGTGGTTGATGGAGGAGTTGATCGATGGAGAAGAGGAGGGGACCACGGTGGAGAGGAGTTGGAGGTTGTGGGGCCTTGGAGAGGGTTGTTTGTTTTGTTTTGGTTGATGGAGAGAAGAGATTGGTGGTAAAAAGTTGTCGTAAAAAAGTTATTTTTATTTTTATAGAGAATGGGTAAACCAAATAAGGTAGGAGGTGATTAGACAACGAAATCAAAGATTGATCGAGATTAGTGATTAAATCAAGTGATTAGAATCACCAAACAAAATCTCGGTGACGTCCCAGATTTGGTTGATCAAAATTAAGGATTGGTCGACCAAATTCAATTGTGGTCGATCAAAAAGGGAATTTGATCGATTAAAGTTGAATTTCCAGTTGAGGGAAAATTCTTGTCCAAAAATTGATCAATCAAAACCTATGTTTGATTGATCAAAAGGCAAAAATTTTGGAGGGAAATTTCCTGCCCAAAAGATTCGAAGTCTGATTGATCAGAATAAACATTTGATCGATCAAGAGAAATTGTTTGATCGATCAAAGGCTGTCAAGACAAAACAATCAAAGCTTAACAAGTCTTGTTATGCCTAAGTCGCTTCTAATTAATATAAATCTTTCTTTTGCTAGTGATTTTGTGAGGATATTAACTAATTATTTTTCCGTTTGATAAGTAATTATTTCCTTCTTTAGGGAATAATATCTAAGAAAGTGATGTCTAATATCTATATATTTTGTCTTAGAGTGTTGAATGGGGTTTTTAGACAGGTTTATAGCACTAGTGTTATCACAAAGAATCCTAGTGTTTTCGAAACTTAGTCCAAAATCTCTAAGTGTTTGTTTCATCCACAAAATCTGTGAACATGCAAACAATGCAGCAATGTACTCAGCTTCAGTTGTGGATAGAGAAACACTGTTTTGCTTCTTGTTGACCCAAGATACTAGGGAATTTCTAAGAAATTGATATGTTTCGCTAGTACTCTTGCAATCAATTTGACTTCCCGCATAATTAGCATCACAATAGGAGAGTAAGTCAAGTGTGCCTGATTTAGGGTAGAACAGACAAAGATCAACAAAGTTGAGTAGGTCTCTAAGTATCCTTTTTAATGCATTTAGATGGGATTCTTTAAGGTTTACTTAAAATCTAACACACAGATAAGTACTAAACAATATATCAGGTCTGCTAGTAGTCAAGTAAAGTAGGGATCCTATCATACTTCTATATAATTTTTGATCTACACACTTACCTGACTCATCTTCTTTGAGTTGAGTTGTGGTAGTCATTGGTGTGCCTTTCCCTTATGTTTTATCTATTCTAAACTTCTTTATAATCTCTTTTGGGTACTTTATTTGTGAAATGAATATTCCATCCTCCAGCTGATCAATTTGTAATCCTAGGAAGAACTTCAATTCTCCCATCAGGCTCATCTCGAATAGATCCTGCATAACTTTCGCAAACTCTTGGCACAAAAGATCATTAGTAGCACCAAAGATTATGTTAACATAAACTTAGATTAAAATTAGTTGATTTTCTTTTCTTTTGGTAAGCAAGGTTGGATCTACTAAATCGATTTTAAAGTCATTTTCTATTAAGTAGTTTCTTAGCCTTTCATACCAAGCTCAAGGGGCTTGTTTAAGTCCGTATAAAGCTTTGTTAAGTTTGAAAACATGATCAGGATTACTAGTACTTTCAAGCCCAAAAGGTTGTTTCAACAAACTTCTTTTAGAAACCCATTTAGAAATGCGCTTTTGACATCCATTTGGAATAGTTTGAATCCCATATGAGTAGCAAAAGCTAGCAACATTCTAATGGATTCTAGTACAGGAGTATAAGTTTCGTCAAAGTCTATTCCTTCCTCCTGATTATAGCCTTGAGCCACAAGTCTAGCTTTGTTTCTTACAACCTTTCCTGATTCATTAAGCTTATTCAGAAAGACCTACTTTGTTCCAATGATAGATTGAGATTCTGGCTTAGAAACTAATTTCCAAACATCATTTCTTTCAAATTGATTCAATTCTTCTTGCATAGCTACAATCCAACAATTATCGGTAAATGCTTCATTCTCAGATTTTGGTTTTAGTTGGGATACAGACATGCTAAGTGCGAGGTTATTAAAGGATGATCTAGTTTGAATTCCCTTTGAGACTTCATCAATCACTAAATCTTTAGGATGATCTTTAGTGTAGGTTACGTCTTTCAGAAGTTCACTAGAGATGGTGTCTTCAGGTATATTTGAAGGATCATCTAGAGGTTGATTATCATCTTTAGTTGATGCATGCTGATTCATTCAAAGACATGCAGAGTTTCTTCAACTACCAAATTCTTTTTTTAAAGACTTTGTAGGCTTTACTTCTAGAGGAGTATCCTAAAAAGATCCTTCCTCACTTTTTGCATCAAACTTATCCAGGTTTTCCTTTATATTCAATTATAAAACGTTGGCAACCAAATACTTTAAAGTAAGAGATCTTAGGAGCCCTATCAAGGTAGAGTTCAAAAGGAAGCCCTATTTTGGATATAATAAGCAGTGTTTACAGCCTCAGCCCAAAAATACCGTGATAGCTTTGACTCGCACAGCATAGTGTGGGCACACTTTTGTAAGGTTCTATTCTTTCTTTCTACAACACCATTTTGAGGAGCGGCTCTGGGAAAGTAAATTCTTATTTTATTCCATAAGTAGAGTAGAAATCTTGGAATTTTTTATTTTCAAATTCTCCTCCACAGTCAGTCCTAATTCTAGTGATGGGTAGTCTAGATTCGATTTGGATTCTCTTGGCTAGTTTTCTAAATTCCTTAAAGGTAGAATCTTTAGTTCTTAAAAATAATACCCAAGTAAATCCGGAGAAGTCATCATCTATGACAAGATAGTACTTGCACCCATTTAAACTTTCAAACTTGGTTGGTTCGAAAAGATCTAAGTGAAACAACTCAAGAGGCTTGGAAGTGTTGATCATGCTTTTCGGTTTGAAAGAGGTTTTATGCATTTTTCCAAGTTCACAAGATGAACAGAGATTCTTCTTTCTGAACGAAACCTTAGACAATCCTCATACTAAGTCGTATTTCACAAGATTGTTTATGTTTCACATGTGAACATAACCGAGTCGACGATGTCACAACATTGACTCATCATTTGATGCAACCAAACAATTAAGATCGTTGTATTTATCAAAGTCAATAGTGTAGAAGTCTTTTGATCTGTCTCCAATCAAAATGATTTCCTTAGAATTTATCTCTAATTTTAAAACCTTTTGCAGTGAAAGTAATTTTATATCCTTTATTGCATATCTGACTTACACTAAGTAGATTATGTTTTAGACCACTTACAAGATGAACATTATCAAAGGAAGTGTTGTTACCAATATGACCAATACTAGTAATATGGCCCTTGCGGTTGTTGCCAAAGGTGACTGAACCACCTTTCTTCTGATTGAGGTTAATGAACAGGTCTTCTCCTGTCATATTCTTTGACAAACCATTATCCATAATACATTTTCCTTTTTCTTGAACCTGTCATTGGTTTTTGTCTGTGAGGTCCAGTATTTTTCCTTGCTGCTACAAGGTATCTATCTTTTTGATGATAGACCCGATCTGAGTACTTTATTAATCCTTAAGATTTTCTTGTAAAACAAGATTGTAGATCTCTTTTTGGTACTCTTTTTTTTTTGGGTCCAGTTTTGTTAGCGGGTGCTTCTTTAGGCGTGGACCTATTCTTGGCCTTAAGACTGATGGAAATTTGTATGTTCGTTTGTGAAGTGATTGCTTCATGATCATTACTAGGAATATATCCTAACCCAAATTTTGTGGAAGTTTGGGTTTGTGTGCCTAATAACTTTTCCAAGTTAGCTCTTCCTTTGGTGAACTTAGCTAGGTCATTTACTAGAGCAATAGATTTTTGTTTGTTTTCCTAATTCTATTTGAAGTGTCTTAACATGGGCTTTAAGTGTGGTAATTTCTTGTGACAGGTGTTAATTTTGAGATTCAACACTACTCAAATTGATTTCTTCGTTTAGATCTTTTATCACTTTCTTATTAGTTACTCTAGTCCTTTAGCTAGATCATGTAGCTCATAAAATGCTTCTAATAATTCATTAAAAGTAAAAGATGATACCTCATCTTCTATCGTCATGAGACCGCATAGAGCTTTTTCGCTTGAAGTGTCTTTTCTTTCTTCTCTTGAGCTTGTGTCATCGTCGTCCCACGTGACTTGCAATGCTTTCTTCTTTGCATTGTGCTTAGGAAATCTCCAGGTCTTCTTTTTGTTATTCTCCTTTTTGAGTTGAGGACATTCCTTTCTCATGTGCCCTTTCTTCTTGCAGTTACAGCAGATGACTGAATTTTCTTGAGGCTCTTCTTTTTTCTTCTTCCAGCTCCTTTTGTTCTTTAGGAACCTCTTGAATTTTTTGGAGAGTAGAACTATATCTTCTTCATCTTCCATATTTGACTCTTCAGTGTCGGTGTCTGCCTTGAGAGCAAGGTCCTTTTTCTTTCCTTCGCCTTCGTGCTCCTTTATGTGCTTAAGTTGAACTTCATAGGCCATTAGACTACCTATGAGATCATCCAACTGAAGTACTAAAAGATCCTTTGACGCTTGAATCGTTATTGTTTTTGTCTCCCAATCGCTTGTGAGGTATCTTTCGAACCACCGCCTCATTTATGACTGTTTGATCCAAGCTCCTTAGAGAGTTGATAATATCAGTGAACCTTGTGTACATTTACTTGATGGTCTCCTACTTTTTCATAGGAAAGAGTTTGTATTTCTGGGTAAGGAGATTAACTCGAGTCTCCTTTACCTTTGAAGTCCCTTTGTGACTTCAAGGATATTCCAGATCTCGTATGCAGTTTTGCATGCTAGCTCTGTTAAATTCCTCCTTGGAAAGACCATAGAATATGACATTCATGACCTTGGCATTATGTGTGGCCATCTTCTTTTAGTCTGCATTGATGACTACTATTTCCTTCTTTTCTGATTTGGTGTGTTTGGATGCAACCACATCCCAGACTTCATAATCCATTGATTCTAAGAATATTTGCATTCTAGTCTTCTAATTGCCATAATTTCTACCATCAAATAGAGTTGGTTAGAGAATAACCTCGCTCTGATACTAGATGTGAGTGCAAGCGAAGCCTAAAGGATTAAGTATACACTAAATGGGGGGTGAATAGTGTAGTATCTATTAAAAATTTTAACTGTAAAACATTCACCACATATCAAATAGATATATGCACAAACCAAAGAAGTGACACCTGATTTAGGGTGGAAACCCTTTCGGATAAAAATCACTACTTAAGCCTCCTAGCTTAGGATTTTTCTAACTAGTCGACGCTAGTCAATCCACTAACACGTACCACTTGAACGAGGGTGGCACAACCTCTTATAAGACGTCTTCTCTTACACCTGATAGAGAGAAGAACAACGAGACTTCCAATCCAACTTGGAATCCCAGATCAAGAACAACAGAAATAAAATAATATAACAATATTCCTATGGAACCTTAGAAATATTAAAGAACAAACTAGGTTTTCGTAAGTCGCAAGAGAGCAAGTGTACTTTAGGTCACAGTAGTTGCAGGTGTAAGGGTCTAAATTTGTAATACCCCTAATGGGCTAATTAAAATCTTAATTGGTTGCTTAATGTTGTATTAAGAACTTTGGGAACCTTAATTTAGTGATGGTAATCTTGGGAATTAAGGAAAAACCTTAAAAATGCTAACAAAATGTTAATAATGAAAAGTTGAGGGGCTATTCGCATAAGAAAACATGTTTGGAGGGCTTGCTTGGAACCCAAGTAAGAAGTGGAAGGACTTGGATGCAAAGTGCACAACCATATATAAGTGGAGGAATTAAAAATTTAAACGAAAAACCTCATTTTCCTTCGTTCTCAAGTTGAGGCCACTCTCCCTCATTTTGGTCCCCAACGAGAGTAAGGAAGAGAGAAAGAAAGAAAAGAAGAGGGTTGCAGCTGTTGCCTTTGTCAAGAGAAAGGAAAGGAGACTTGTTGCTGCTGTGGCTGCTGGGCTACTGTGGCTGCTAGTGTTGTTGCTGTTCCTCTTGCTATTATTGTTCCTGTTGCTATTGCTATGTTGTTGTTGGGGTTGTAGTGTGAAGGAAAGAAGGGAAGCTGCGACTGTTGGAGCTTCTGTTGTTGACGCTATTGTAGCTGTTGCTATTACGAGGCAAGGAGGAAGGAGAATGAGCTTCTCCCTAAGGTAGGGTTTCTCTCCTGGATTCCCTCTTTTGTTCCTAAGACAAGGAATGGTAAAAAGGGGTGGTTTGGGTTTATAATCCACGTTTGCATGCGAAAATGGTAGGATTATGCTTTAGATTTGGATTATATCTTGTAAATATGTAATTTGGGGGTTTTGGTTTGATGAGAAAGCTCATTCTGAACTCAGATGCGGTTCTAGGGGGGTTTATCAGATGCTTGTTGAGACCATTAGACGTTTGATAACCTTAATCTGGATGTCTAAGTCCTTAGTCAGACGTCTGATCGATTTGATCCTGACGTCTGGACCATTGTCTTGGACGTCATTGCTCCGACCCTGGAGTTCCAGGAACGAAACCCTCTTGAATAGACGTCTGGACTCCATGAAGGATGTCCAGGTTGCCCTCTGGACATCCGACAAGGTTCTTAAATGTCCAGACTGTCCACTAGACGTTCGACTAAGGTCTTGGATGTCCACTACTGGATAGGAGGAGGGTTCTTTCTAGATGTCAGGTTCTGGACGTATGGGATTTGTGGCAAACGTCAAGATGCATTTTCAGATGTTTAACACCTGACGTTTGGTTTAAGGCATGTGGTCCCGTTTCGCAGAGAATTTTCCTGTGAGAACTAGGAACTTAATCTAATCAGTTAAATCCCTGTCTAGAACCCATGAATGGAAGCTTGGAGTTGTTTAAGCGAACTAAAAAGTAATTTGAAACAGCTAAGAAAGAGATTGAATCCTTCATGATGACATCAACGGCTCCAAAGAGGAAAAGCTTTGATCCTAAGGTCTTGGATAAGACCCCAAAAGATACAGTAGGTCCTTAGGGTTGCTTGATCAGGTATCGATCAGGGAAAAAGGGAATTAGGAGCGATTAGGTGAAATAGGTGAGCTCGTTGGGTGAGACACTGAGACCTTGTGGACAGTTAGTTCACTGTTGCGGGTTAGGAACCTGAGAATCTGGTAGCTTGAGGCTATAGCAACCTAGGCCGGGAATAGTTCCTGGTTGGGGTATTTCCAGGTGCCATCGTGGAGATGAGGCACTGGGAGGTGTCTTGAGTCTGAGTCGACAAGAGGCCCTAAGATCCTGAGTGGAATAGTTTCCAGGGATCTTAGGTCTGTGA
Organism: Thalassia testudinum; assembly: GCA_037157565.1. Lineage (NCBI taxonomy): Eukaryota > Viridiplantae > Streptophyta > Magnoliopsida > Alismatales > Hydrocharitaceae > Thalassia > Thalassia testudinum. Next base: position 15,431,431 of record JAZHRO010000062.1, on the reverse strand, counting down.
CTCGAGGGATCCTGAGTGGAATAGTTTATAGGAATTCCTAGGTGACATGGATCATGTGGATCTTGAGTGGAATAGTTTTTAGAGATTCGAACGGCTGAGAGGGAGTGAGATCTTGAGTGGAATAGTTTTCATGGATCTCATGCAACGATGCTGGGGATCTTGAGTGGAATAGTTTCCAGGGATCACGGGAAATTTGCTCTCGCCGAATCTTTCGGATCGGGTACTTAGGGATGTCTTGAGTGGAATAATTCTAGGGATTGAGTACAATCAACGTTCCGACGACTGGAGCAGATATCCTTTATTTTGTGGACATGGGTGATTTAATCTTTCCTCTGGCCAAGGAGGGATTAGGGTACAAGTGTACCATTGGAGAGGGCATATTAAGATCTCCTTCGGTATGATGGGTTGATTTGGTTACTCCAAGACATGGAGTGGCAGGTAACAGGATCTTGGATCATTAGGATTGTTGTGGTAGAATATGTGGCTTTAATCAAGTGGATCTGATTAGTTGGCTAGGATCACAGTGGTTGGTCAAGTTGATCCAGTTAGGGTTGAAACCTAGGGGTTTTGGGTTAGGCTAGGGTCTAGCTGGTTAGCGAAACTATACACTACCTTGTTTTTATTGGATTACAGTAGTTGATTGTTTCCTTACTGAGCCGATTGGCTTATTTCTACTTTGTGACCTAGTTTTAGGTTGTCATCATGGGCCATTGACGTACGGGATTTGTTGCTGCGCAAGTTTTGAATGACCTGTTGGCAAGTAATTTTTCATGCTTGGTTTCAAATAAATTTATGTTTTGTTACTACTTTTCTGCATGAATTGTGCCATTCTTCCCGTACTTTCTTTCATTTTGTTAATTGGTGGAATGCTTTGGTAGCCCGATGTTGTTAATGCAACCTGAATTAAATAAACTAGCGCCTTTTTCCTGTTGCCACCCTCGGAGCCCTGACCTTCGATTGGGGGTTTGGGTTTTGGGGCGTGACAGTAGGTGCAGAGGTGCGAAAGCACCAGAGAGAGAGAGAGTAGGCACTTTTATCTTAGAAAGCTCTTTGAGGTGTGTTTTGAGGGGGGGTTATTGGACATATTTATAGGTACTTTTCAACAACTCTGGAAATACGGGTTTAGTTGATCATAATTTTGGTTGATTAAAAAGGTATTTAGTCGATCAAATAATTATATTAATCAATTCAATGTTGATCGATTAAATTGAGAAATTGGACCGTTAGAGTAAATTTGATCGATTAAATAAAATAGATTGATCGATCAAAAGAAATGTGACCGTTAGAGATATTTGGTCAATTAAAATAATTGATTGGTTGATCAATGCTTGATCGATCAAAGGGATAAATTGGTTGATCAACAACAGGGAAAACGATTTTTGCAAAAATGAAAAGCTTACATTTGTTTTTCTTTTAGAGGTTCCATACTTATTTCTAGACTTAACAAAATTTAAAAGGTCTTCAAGATAATCTTCAAGTCAAGTCCTTTTCTTCCTTGATGACTAAAGTGATGATAACGCATCCATACCATAAATTTGACTTAACTTATAATGGTTAGTCCACGATAAAAACATAATTTTATTATATTAAAATAAGGATATTAACAGTATGCTGGTTTGCATGCCAGTATACCCATTTCTCTCAACATTCCAAGAATGTACTTACGCTGGGATAGCATAAGTCCTCTAGTGTGTTGTACCTTAATACCAAGGAAATAATTGATGGGGTGTAAATCCTTGGTAACAAGCTGACTGTAGTATCTTCGTTTCCTCTATGCCTTGCCTGTCACTGTCAGTCAAAAGCATATCATCCACATAAATCACAAGTATGACTGAGCTTGTCTTTTTATGTAATGTAAAGACTGAATGATTAGCAGAAGATTTGTTGAAGCCATAATCTTGAACCACCTTCTGAACCTTTCAAACCAAGCTCTAGGACTTTGTTTCAGTCCATAGATAGTTTTCTTCAGTCTCCACACCTTTTGACACTCCTTAGTAGGGAAGTTGGGTGGTTGCTTCATGTAGACTTCCTCCTCCAAAGCGTCATACAGAAAGGCATTTTTGATATCTAGCTGATGGACAGTCCAATGTCTGTTGACAGTAAGAGATAGCAGTATCTGAACAGAATTAAGACGAACTACGGGGGTAAAATTCTCAAAAATAGTCAACTTCGAACGTTTGAGTATATCCTTTGGCCAACAAGTGTGCCTTGTACCGATCCACAACACCATCAGGATGACATTTGAGGGTAAACACCCATCTACGCCCCACAACGGTAGCACTTGGGGGTAGATCAACAAGGTCTCATGTGCCATGGGACTATAAAGCTGCCATCGCCTCCTCCATTACCAAGGTCCAAGATAGATCTCGGAAGGCCTCATGATGATCCCGTGGTACCTACATACTATCAATGGCCAGGGAAAACTGGTGCCCAACAGTAGACATGTTGTCAATGGACATAAACTGAGATAGAATATTTAGCACAAAAACGTGGAGCCTTCCTTTGTGCAATAGGAAGGTCTAGAGTAGTGTCCTCAGTAGTAGGAAGTACCTAGTCCTCAGACAAATCATCATCAACTGGTGGGGACTGAGTAGAAAAAATAGACAGTGGTTCATCTACAAGAGAGACATCCTAGGTCCTATGCTGGAAATGCTTAGGAAAAGTATCTGAATCAGGAATCTCAGGATGATACGAAAAAGGACTTAGATCAGGCTGACTAGCCCTAGATATATGTGGCTCAGTCGGTTGTGGTGGCTCAGTCAGCATAGGAAGCGGAACCTCATGTGATGGCTCAGTAGGTTGCTCCCCCCGTTTTTAATAATATGGAATCTCCTAAAAAAATGTGACATCAGCAAAAACATAAATCTCTGTGAAATAGGATCATAGCTTTTGTACCCTTTCTAGGTCCTGGAGTAACCCAGAAACATGCACTTCACAAAGTGAGGAGAAATCTTATCTGCTTTATGCAAATGGACGAAAACACGTAGCCAAAAACATGAGTAACAGAAAAAATGTCCTTGCGAGGAAACGACAAAGAATACGAAGTTTTACCCTCTAAGACAAAGGAACAAACTTGATTCCCCAGATAAGTAGCAATAAGAACAGCAACCCACGAATGTAATGGAACATTCATTTGAAACATAATAGAACACGTCACATCAAGTGTAAAAGCTTATGTTCAGCAACTCTATTTTGTTGGGAAGTATAAACGCAAGTGATTTGGAGAATGATACCAAAATATTTGAAGAAATCATTTGTCCTGGCATTCACAAACTTCAATCCATTGTCACTCTGAAAAATCTTAACAGTAGAAAATTGAGTTTTATTGCTACAATAAATTTTTTGGTAATATCAGAGTCTTCAGATTTTTCTTTCATCATAAAAATTCAGGACACCTTGGTATGATCATCCACAAGAATAAGAAAATACCAAAATCCTCTGACACTCTTGACCCTACATGGGCCCCAAACATCAACATGAATAAGAGCAAAATAGACTCAACACTTTTATTTTTTGGTGGAAAAGAAGACTTCTAGTGCTTGCCTATCTAACAAGCTTCACACCTCAAAACATCGGGAAAAGATAACTCAGGAAACTGATGGCGCAAAGCATGCAAACTGGGATGACCAAGTCTTAAATGCCACTGGACAACAGTAGTGCCACAAACAACATCAACACTTGAAGGAGGTAGGATATAGGTAGTAGAGATCGTTATGCTCGAGTCCACCAATCCGCCTCATCGTCTGGAGATTCTGCAAGAAGAAATATTGATCATGAAATACAGCTCGATATCTCAAATTTTTTGTAATTTGGCTAATAGACATTAAATTAAGCGTAAATTTAGGAGCATGCATGACATTTGAGAGAGGCAAAGTGCTAGAGGTAGAGATATTTTTGAGATCAGTGATTGGTAACAAACCTCCTTCAGCCACTTTAACTTGAAATGGCGGAGCAAGGTCTCGTAGGGAAGAAAAAATGATAGTGTCACCAGTAATGTGGGAAGAGGTACCATAATCCACAAGCTAGATAGTAGCTTGGGATTTAACTGACTTGGCAGAAGTACCTGCAGACTTCTGAACTGAAGCAAAAGTAGATCCCTAAGAAGCTATGAGACGCTCATAATCAGTCATGGAAACACTGATTTGGCTATCATCCTCCTGCACCTGAGAGTTATCTTATGTAGATACTTGGTGGGCATGTGGATCCATACCCTGTGGATAATCGTGCTTGACCCATCATCGATCCACTGTGTGTCAATTCTTGTGACAGAATTCACAGAAGAAGGAATTCTAACCATGACCACGTCCATGTGTACCACCACCACCACGAGCTCTGCCACCTGTTCCACCCGAATGTGCTCTACCATGACCAATAGCAGCCATGGCAAAGGCATCAGGAGTAGGGATGGAATCTGAGGTAGTAAGCATGGAGAGACAAGCATAGATTTATTCTGGTGAAGGAATCTCATCCAGAAACATGAATTAATCTTTCACTGCTTTGTACTCAGGGCCAAGTCCAGAAAGAAATTGAATTGAACGAATGGCTTCTCTCTGCCTAGCAATAACAGATGCATTTGTAGAGATAGGCTAATAAACATCTTGCTCATCCCAAAAATATTTTATAGTGCCATATACTTGGATAAGGCCGTGGTACCTTTCCGAAGGTTGTGGATATCCTCCACTACTCTATACAGCCTTGTAATATTGCTCTTGTGGGAGTTTATCTCATGCAGTACCTCCCACATCTTCTTGGCTAAGGCATGGGCCATGACTTGCTTGGGAATGGTCTGCATCACATTGTTTTGAAGGCAAATGGCCACCCAATCATTGTTTGCCTCCCAATCTGCAGAGTTCACATCAGGCACAACATTGGTCAAAATATACTTCTTCCGATGGTATCCGACAAATCGGGAAAAAGAAGTTGACCAAAGCAGAAAGTTGGATCCGTCCAACTTGATTGATGTTTCCTGCATGTGAGGGGGAGCGCTCATGGTAGAAATCTTCCCCACTGAGTCGCTCACGCCTTCCTTTTGATCCCTCATGATGTCTGAAGTCGAGATCCACAAAAAACAGTATCTTCAAGGTCTGAAAATCAGATCATAGGGTTTGAAAACTTTGATTTCAGACTGAAAACACCTCCAAAAATCACATCCAAGTTGCACAAAGGTGATTTTCATATCATGTACCTTGTTGGTACGATTGAGAAATTTGTTTGCACACGCTAGGGCATATGAATGGCCCTAGCAGTGCCTTACAATAAGCAGAAACACGTTCCTAATCTAGGCCAACACAGCCTCTAGAGGTGACCTAGAGGCTATATGGACCCTGAGCAAGATGGTGCAACAACGGGGGAAGACCCTGCAATGGTAGCGGTGACCCTGTAAGGCACAGCAGCGCAGGGGAGAGGAGAGGTCCCTGAGCCGGCGGTGGAGGCCCTGTGTGGCCTAGTACAGCCTTGCAGCAGCAGCGCAAGGAGGAAAGCGACTCAGGAGATGGCGGTGCGGGGAGAATGTGCGGCGATGACGTGGGAAGACGTCGCCTCAGGCGATGGTGGTGCGAGGAGAGCGCATGGCGGCAGTGCAAGACAGCACGCAATAGCGCAGGGTTGGTAGCCAGTGGGCAGCGGTGCTATTGGCTTGGGAGGTTGGCAGCGCCGCTGAGGAGGCTAGGGTTTGGTGAGATATCAGAGCCCCAGTTTAGGAGTACTGCTTTGATACCATGTTAGGATCGAAATGAATTAGTTTATTTAGAGAGACCCTAGGCCTTTATATAGAGAGGCACCAGAGATAGAATTACAAGTATACCCTTTCACTATACAAAATAATAAAAGCACCCACCATACATAACTCAACAATACTACTTCTCGAGTTTTTCGTAACGACAATGCATTAGAGTTCATGCATAGTGATTTACAGGAGGCTTTTTGCTCCGGGGGGATCATTCGCTAGACTTCTTGTGCTCATACTTCCCAACAAAATGGGGTTGCAGAGCGCAAGTTGCGATACTTGATATTGCTAGGACCTTGATGTCTTATATGAAGGTTCTTAGGCATTTTTGGGGTGATGACATACTTTCAGCAACATAGTTGATTAACCGATTGCCATCTTCTATGCTTCAAGGTCAGATCCCCTACTAGGGTATACATCCTGAGTGCAGTAGGATTTTCCCGTCGCCTCTGTGAGTTTTTGGGTGCATATGTTTTGTCCAGAACTATGGTATTTAGGATAAGTTTGCTCTCCATGCCAAGAAATGTCTTTCTTGGTTACTCCAGGACCCAGAAAGGCTACAGGTGTTATGATCTAATTTATTAGAGGTATGTTGTCATTGCTGATGTGACCTTTAAGAAGATCCCCTATTTCTCAGAAGGATCATCCAAAGAGGCTACTATACAGGAGACAGGTGTATCAGAGATCATAGTTTGATGATCTCTCTAATGATGAGCCATCCTAGCTTGTTATCCCCTCAGATAGGGGTAATTCAAATAGAGACGAGACCGTGCAGAGGAGACCTAGTGCTATATGTACGCTCCGTCCTATTTTTCGTTATACTATCGTCTCCCATCTACAGGTGGGAGACAGACAGTTTTCATCCACTGTCACCATCGCAGTTGTTCTTAGAGAATTCTTCCAAGCTCTCCACGATCCGAGGTGGAAAGCTACTATGGATGAGGAGATGCATGCTCTATAGACCAGGAAAACATGAGATCTTGTTTCATGTCCTGAGGGTGCTACAGTTGTTGGTTGCAGATGAGTGTAAACCATTAAATACAAATCTGATGGGACAGTGGAGAGATATAAGGCCAGACTTATTGCCAAGGGATTCACTCAGACATATAGGGTGGATTACCTTGAGACTTTTTTACTAGTTGCTCGTATTACCTCAATTAGGATTATCTTGTTTGTTGCAATAGTTAAGTAGTGGCCTTTACACTAGTTTGATATAAAAAATGCCTTCTTGTATGGTGATCTTGCTGAAAAGGTATATATGAGACAACCACCAAGTTATGACAGCTAGGGGGATCTTGTTTATCGCCTACGGAAGGCTATTTATGGCTTGAAGCAGAGCCCACGAGCCTGGTTTGAGAGGCTCAATTTGGAGATTAAGAAGGTGGGGTTCTAGCAGTCTACCACTGATCATTCTATATTTGTTAGACGAACCAAGCATGGTGGGACATAGAGAGTGGTCATCTTGGTAGTCTATGTCAACAATATGATCTTGACAGGTGATGATATTGATGGGATAGCAGAGATGAAAGCCTTTCTCTAATTGACTTTTGTCACCAAAGATTTAAGTGATCTTCGCTACTTCCTTGGGATAGAGGCTTTTCGTCAAGAGACTGGGTTTATCCTTATCACAAAGGCAGTACACTTTACAGATCCCAGAGGAGGTAGGACTTCTTGGGTCCAAACCATCTGGGATACCAAGAGATGCACCTTCTGGTCACAGCACTAATGAGAAATCCTTTGTTTGAGGATGTCATCAGGTATCGTAGTACTGTTGGTCGTTTGTTATACCTGACTATTACACGACCAGACATTAGTTTTGCAGTTAGTTGAGCCAGTTAGTTCATGCAAAGTCTCAAATACAGTCAGTGGCGAGATGTGTGCCTCATCTTGAGATACCTGAAGGGCAACCTAAGGAGTGTTCTGTACTACAGTACGAGTGGCTCTCTTGATCTTGTGGCATATTTAGATGCATATTATGTAGGGTCAATTGAGGACAGAAGATCTATGTCAGGCTTTACTATCTACCTGGGAGGATATTTAGTGTCATGGAGAACCAAGAAACAGAGTGTGGTTTCTCATTCTAGTGCCGAAGAAAAATACAGGTCCATAGCTCAAGTTATGTGTGAGATCATGTGGATGGTTGGTTTCCTATGAGATTTAGGGGTAGGGGTTGATACACCTGCCCCACTCTATTGTGATAATAAGTTTGTTGCCTACATTGCCTTCAATCCAGTCTTCCATGAGATGACTAAACATATTGGGGTTGATTGACATTTCATATCGGTTACGATTTTAGAATGCAAAATAAGTACCCCTTATATATATCTTTTGAGCTTCAGATTTCTAACATCCTCACCAAACCTTTGAAGAAAAAGCGCTATGACTTTTTAAGTAACATGTTGGGCCTTATTGAGATATACGCCCTAACTTAAGGGAGAGTGTTGAGTTGTAAGTAGGTATTTACTATTTCTTTTATCCTTAGGGAGTCCTTATGTAATTTTCCCGATTCTCTTTGGCATAAAAAGAGGAGTAGGGTTTCTTTTGAAGGCTGATGCATCTTTTTGCAATAGGCTGGTTGTTATCTTATTAATCGGATGCCTTTTACTATTCTCGATGAGCAAGTTCCCTATTCGATCATATTTCCTCGTAATGATCTGATGACATATCCCCTTAGGTCTTTATTTAATTTATGTGTTTTATTTTCTATTTCTATTTTTGTCTGGACTTATGATATTTTCCCACACCTCTCTTCTATATAAAGAGGTGTAGGCTCCTTGGAATAACAGATTTAATCATTCTGTCGTACTTGGTATCAATGTGCGGTCCTAAGCCAGGTTTTAATTTCCCATCGAGAAAGGCCTCCAAAATCTTAACACTCAAACCCCTCTCTCTTTCCTCTCTACCGCTGCCGCTATTGCTGCCCCTCTCCTCGCCGATGTTGCAGTAACCCTCCAGGCGATGCAGCAGTAGCACAGGCCTCCCCTTGGCGTCATGGCAATGACACGAGGCCTCCTCTGGTAGTGCAGCAATGCTGCTGGGTAGTCCTCTCCACTGGTAGTAGCAGGAAGGGGGTAGGTCCCACGCACAGGTGCTACTGGGCCGATTGTAGGCCTCGACGCACCTTGTTGCTGTGTATAAGGTCGCCTATGCAACCTTAGGTGAGGATTTTGAGTCTCCATTCTCCTGAATTTCCATGTCTAAGGCCTGATTTGGTGATTCTAATGGTTTCATGATCTGAAAATAGTTTCAGATCTACGTTTAGGAGTATTTTCTCATCTATAGGGCTTGTGATGACTTCTAGTAGTTCTGAGGTGACATCCAGTGTCGTCCTCGAGTTTGGGACCTATAAAAGGCTATTTTTTGGTCCTATAATCAAGTTGGATGAGACTAATTACTTTAGGTGGTCTCAGACGTTTCTTATAATAGTGAAGAGTCATGACAAGGAACATATCTTGCTGGAGTCCTAGCTTATGTAGAAGACTGAAAATATGCCACATGGAAGAAAGATAATACTATGGTTAAAGCATGGTCGATGAACTATATGATCTCACAGATTAGGGATGAGATTATGTATTACTCGACAGCCAAGGTGAAGTAGGATAGTCTTCGTGACACACTCACATGAGAACTCATCTTGGGTTTTTCAGATTAGTCACGAACTGTCTTAGTTGAAGTAGGAGAGGTGCTCTCTTTCACAGTACTACGCTCTTAAAGGGCTTCAAGAGAAGTATACTGCCTCTAGGTCGATCTGTACATGCGCTACACAGAGGGAGTATTGTAGAGAGACTGTTCATCAGTTCTTATCAGGACTTGGCCAGAGCATGCGGTTGCCTATTCATAGATTCTTATGCTTTCTGAGCTTCCTACCTTGGAGGAAGTATGTAGCTGCCTGAGTCGGATTGATATGACCGTACCTCAGATTGGAGATGGTACAAGTTAGACTTTTGCCCCTGCTGCAGTTGTTGGACTTGGTGGTAGGGGAGCACCTTCCACCCGTGGACGTGGGAGTGGACGAGGCATGTTTGGTAGGCCTCATACTACATGCACCTTTTGTGGTAAGGTTGGCCATGTAGAGGCTTTATGTTGAACTAAACATGGGAGTCCTCCAGTTGCTAACCAAGCCACAGGGAATTCATAGGAGCAATCAGAGGTTGTACCTATTTCTCGAGTTTATTGTGATGCCTTACTCTAGCGTCTCTCTCAGTTGACTTAGGAGCCAGCCACACCATCCACTTAGATTGCTGCCTTTGCCTCCTCATCAAGTATAGATATATGTGCTTAGACTTCTGCGGGTATGCCTTGGTCGGTAGATTCTGGTTCTTCCCATCATTTGTCAGAAGATTATGGATGCTTTGGCAGGTTACAATCAGTTTCTCAGGGTAGAATAGTGCAGGTTGCTGATGGTAGGCATGCTTAGATCAATGGTTAGGAAGAGGTGGTAGTGACCTCCATCATGAGATTATTTGATGTCTTTCTTGTCCTTGATTTCTCTTTGAATTATCGTTTGTCAGTAAGATTACAAAGCAGCTTAATTGTTGTGCTATTTTTTACGATGTAGGAAGTATCTTTTAGGACAAGCTGACAGGGAGGATGATTGGTAGTAGACATGAAGAGGGGGGTGTGTATCACCTAGTGTAGACTTCGCTTGCAGTTGCTTGCGAGTATGGTGCTAGTTTTACTGCTAGGAGTGCTTTGCAGTGGCACCGTCACCTTGATTACCTGTCTCTGGATAGGCTCAGATGCATTATCCCACATATTTATCCTGCTACCGAGATATACTGTGATGCATGCCAACTAGGGAAGCATCATAAATCTTCTTTTTCTTCCAGCACTGGACCGAGAACTACTGCTATGTTTCGGCTAGTAGGACGAAGTTATCAATTCTATTCTTCCAAAAAGCTTAACACCTCTTTATATAGAGGAGAGGTGTTGGGAAAATAACATAGCATGCCATAAAGAAAATAGAAATAACAACTAAAGTCAAAATAAATAGAAAAATAATAAAGACTGAAGGGGATCTCAACACTCCCCTTCAAGTTGGAGCATAGATGTCAATCATGCTTAGCTTTGAATAGTAGTTGTCAAAAGCAGAACGTGGAAGAGGCTTTGCGAAGACATCTGCTGTCTGGTCTCCAAATGCAACAAAGGTGGTGTACAACATCCCATGCTGGATCAAGTCTCTGGTGTAATGGTAGTCCACCTTGATATGCTTGGTGTGCTCACGGAACATGGGATTATTTGCAATATATGTAGCGGCCCGGTTGTCACACCTCATCTCCATAAGTTTGTGAATCTGGACATGCAAATCACGCAGTAGAGACCTCACTCAGATTATCTCTACAACTGTCTGGGCCATAGCTCTATACTTTGACTTGGCACTGGATTTAGAAACTACTTATTTTTTGCTCCCCCATTTAACCAGATTACCAGCTACAAATGTGAAGAACCCTGTAGTGGATTTTCTATCTACTAAGCATCCTGCATAATTAGCATAAGAATATCCAACTACTATCATGGGAGATCCTCTCTAGAAGAGTTTCTCACGTATAGGTGCTTTTTTCAGGTATCTAAGCACCTGCATTGTCGCCTGCCAATGTTGCTTGGTTGATTTGTCCATAAACTGACTGAGCTTTTCCACAGCTAAATCAATGTTTGGCTTGGTAATCATCACATATAATAATTTTCCTACAATCTGCCTGCATGCTCGACTATCAACGGGCTTTGCCTACTCATCATAGAGATGTATCTTGGGGTCCATAGAAATATTGGCTGGCTTGAACCCCAGCATGCTTGTCTCTTCGAGCACATCTAAAGCATACTTCTGCTGAGATAACACAATCCCCTTCGTACTTCTGGCCACCTTTATACCAAAAAAATATCAAAGCTGCCCCAACTCCATAACAAATTGCTCGGCAAGAGTTCGCTTGACCTCTGTTATCTCGGCTTCATCATCACTGGTAATAATTAAATCATCAACATATACCAACAGAACCACAACGCCCCTTTTAGTCTTCTTGACAAATAGAGAATTATCTGACAAAGACTGATGTAGACCCATCTTCTCTACTACCTTTGAGAGCTTCTAAAATCATGCTCCTGTACTCTTCTCAAGGCCATAAATGGCCTTCTTCAATCTACACACACACTTCTCCTTAACCTCGAACCTGGGGTACTATTGCATGTAAATCTCCTCCTGAAGATCGCCGTACAGGAAGGTGTTTTTCACATCAAGCCGGTAAAGCATCTACTCCTTGTGGGCAACAATAGAGATAGAATCTGGACCGTTGACAGGTGAGCAACGGAGGAGAAAGTATCAAAGAAGTCCACTCCATACGTTTGGGTGAACCCCTTCACCACCAACCGAGCTTTGTACCTTGAAATAAACCCATCAGGGTTGTATTTCAGGGCAAAGACCCAACGAGATCTCACCAAACGGGCACCAGTTGGAAGTGGAGTAAGCTCCAACGTGCGTCGAGTTTGAAGAGCAGCCATCTCATCCTCCATGGCTTTACGCCATTTTGGATCAAGACTTATTAGTACATGAAAGGTAGCTTTGTGGTGGCCAGTGCTGAAGTAAATAGTCCAAAGATAGTCCCTAAATTAGCCATAGACACAACTCTAGCCACACGGTACTGTGCATAAGATCGAGGTGCCTTCTGAATGGCAATCAGAAGGTCATCATTTGGGACAGCATCACCTATTCCTGTACAATCACCATTAGAGCCACAATGGTCAAATGGCTCAACACATAGCTGACTCGGGGAGGATGGTGGGTCTGAAGTAGCCGAGGTGTGTTGTTTGTAGGTAACTAGCAACTGGTATGTAACAAATGGATCCTTGAATTTCTAATCATCACTACCACTATTAGGTGCAGAACTATTCATAGGTTCCTAACTACCATTGGTAGGTGTAGGACCAATCTCAGAAATTAGAAACTCATCCATAGAAAAAAGAGGAATAGGCATAGGTATAAACTTAGCCTCTAGTGATAACTGTCGTGCTACAATGTAATATTTGCACTCATATAGTGCTTACCAACCACTAGATCAAAACATCGATACCTCTTCTGTGTCTATGAATATAAAAAAAAAATGCATTTCACAGCTCTTGGCTCCAGCTTATCTCTCCTTGGACGCCAAAGATGCACGGATGCTACACATCCAAACACATAATGTGGTAACTGAAATAAATCACTCTTAAGATAAAGAATATGCCAAGGGGTTCGTTCATGCAACACAAAAGAGGGCATCTTGTTAACAAGGTAGCATGCTGTAAGAACTGCATCACGCTAGTACAAATGTGGCATTCAATGATGGATCACTAATGTACGAGTCACATCCAGCAAATGTCTGTGTTTCCTTTCTACCACACCGTTCTGTTGTAAGGTATGGGGACAAGATGTTTGATGTTTAATGCCATAAGACTTGTAAAAAGCAGCTAGTCTGGTAGTACAAAACTCCAATACATTATCGGATCTCACAATGTTAACCATAACAGAAAAATGATTCTTTATTTCTAATAAAAATGTCTCAATCACATGCCCAACATCGAACTTGTTCTTAATAAAATAACCAAGGCAATCAGGAAAATCATCTACTATAACCAAATAGTAATGGTGACCCTATCAGTTAGGAATTTAACTCAGGCCCCAAACATCCATATGTAGTAGCTGAAACACAGCAGCAGTCCCCAGTCCAATGTTGTAAGGAAAAGAGGATTTGTGGTGCTTCCCTAGTTGGCATGCATCATAATGTATCTCAGTAGCAGGTGAAATATGACGGATGATGCGTCTGAGCCTATCTAGAGACGGATGATCAAGGTGAGGGTGCCACTACAAGGCACTCGTAGCAGCAAAGCTATCATCACCTTGGCAAGCAACAGCAAGTGGAGTTTAGACTAGGCTATACACGTCTCTCTTTATGTCCTCCACCAATCATCCTCCCGTCAGCTTGTCTTGAAAAATGCATCCTACGGCATAAAAAATAGCACAATAGTTGAGTTGCTTCGCAATCTAACAGACAATAATTTCAAGTAGGAACAAAAAAGACATCAGATAATTTCATGGTGGGGGTCACTACCACCTCCCCCTGACCATCTTAACTGTGCATGTTTACCATCTGCAACCTGTACTGTTATGTCATGGGGTAGTGATTGTAATATATGCCAAAACACCCCTAATCTCTTAACAAATGATGTGAACCACCAGAATCTACCAACCAAGACATACCTACAAAAGCCTAACCACATATGTCTATACCTAATGAGGTGGCAAAAGTAGTAGTTTCAGTGAAAGGTGTGCTGACTCCTGAGTTAGCTGGGAAAGGCACTGAAGTAAAGCATCATAGTCATCCTGGGGAACAAGTACATCTGTTGGCTCATCTGAAGTCACTAAGGCTTGGTTAGCAACTAGAGGTCTTCCATGTTTAGTCCAACATGAAGCCTTTAAATGGCCAATGTTACCATAGTGGGTGCTCATAGTATGTAGCCTACCAAAAGCACCTCATCCTCACCCACATCCACGGGTGGAAGGTGCTCCCCTATCACCACGTCCAACAACTGCAGCAAGGGCAGAGGTTTGATCAATACCATTTCTAGTTTGCGGTATAGTCACCTCAATCTGACTAAGGCGGTTGTAAACTTCTTCCAAGGTAGGCAGCTTAGAAAGTTTAAGAATTTGCGAATGGGCAACCATGTACTCTAGGTAATGATATGACAGGAACTGTTGAACTGCAACCTTTCTACGGTACTCCCTCTGTGCAACACGTGCAGACAGGCCTGCAGGCATTGTACTTCTCCTGAAGCCCTTTAAGGATGGAGTAGTACTATGACAGAGAGTGCCCCTCCTGCTTCAACTAAGATAGTTCGCGACTAATGTGGAAAATTCGAGATGAGTTCTCATGTATGTGTCACGAAGGTTGTCCCACATTGCCTTGGCTGTTGGATAATACATAATCTCATCTCTAATCCATGGGATCATGCAATTCATCAGACATGCTTTAACCATCGCATTGTCTTTCTTCCATTTGGCGTACTTTCCCATCTTATCCGTAGGCTTGGACTCCAATAAGATGTGTTCCTTGTCATGACCTTCCACTGTCATCAGGAACATCTGAGACCACCTGGAGTAATTGGTCTCATCCAACTTGATTATGAGACCAAAAAATGGATTTTTGTAGGCCCCGAACTCGAGAACAATGCTTGATGTCACCTCAGAAGTACTAGAAGACGCTATTACATGCCCTGTAGATGAGAAAATATGCCAAGAAGCAAATCTGAATTTTTTTTCGGACCATGTAGATCACCAAAAATAGTAGATCAGGCCTCAAGCTTGGGCATCTAGGGATATGGTAGCCCAGAACCCATGCTTGAGGTAATGTAGACCCCTACATGCCACAACTAGGTGCGTGGGGGCTTCTCCCTGGTTGCCATTGTCGGTGGGCAGAGGCCACCCAATGTGTTGCTTACGCCATTGGGTGGGCCTCCTGCCGTCATCGGTGAGCCTTTTGCTGCTACTGCTTGTTGCTGCGTCGCCTGACGCACTAGCGAGGAGAGAGAGGTGGCAGTGGCAGTGGAGGAGATAGAGAAAGGGATTTAGGTGTTAGGGTTTTGGAGGTCTTGTTTAGTAGGATACCAGACTGTGCTTTAATATCAAGTAGGACAAAATGATCAATTCTATTCTTCCAAAGAGCCCAACACCTCTTTATATAGAGGAGTGGTGTTGGGAAAATAACATAGCATGTCCATAAAGAAAATAGAAATAGCAATCAAAGTCAAAACAAATAGAAAAATAAGATTGAAAGGGCATCTCAACACAGCTATTGCATATAGATGTTTGGGGCCTTAGTTGAATTCTTGATCGATAGGGTTATCGTTATTATTTGGTTATAATAGATGATTTCTTCCGATTTTCTTGGTTATTTTTGTTGAAGAATAAGTCTGACATTGGGCATGTTATTGAGAGTTTTTTATTGGAAATGAAGAATCAATTTTCTATTATTATTAAGACTGCGGGGTGCAATAATGCATTGAAATTTTGTACTGCCAGACTAGCGGCCTTCTATAGGTCTCATGGTATTATACATTAAACTTCTTGTTCCCATACTCCACAGCAAAATGGTGTAATAGAGAGGAAACACAAACATCCATTGGATGTGGCTTATACATTACTAATCCACTATTATGTGCCACACTTGTATTGGGGAGATGCAGTTCTCACAGTGTGATATCTTATCAACAGGATGCCTTCGTCTGTGTTGCATGAATAGACTCCTTAGCATGTTTTTTTATCTTGAAAGTGATTTGTTTTAGCTACCACCTCGTGTGTTTGGGTGTGTAGCATTTATACACCTCTTGGGCCCAAGGAGAGACAAGTCGGCACCAAGGGCCATGAAATGCGTTTTCCTTGGATATTCACAGACACAGAAAGGGTATCGATGTTTTGATCCAGTAGCTGGTAGGCACTGTGAGTGCAGATGTTACATTCGATGAGTTAGTCCCTTATTTCTCTCTGGCAGCACGACAATTATCACCAAAGGTAGAGTTTGCACCCATGCTTATTCCTCTGGATCCCATGGATGGGATTCCAATTTTTTGGGCTAGTCTAGCACCTGGTAGTGGTACTGATGATCCTGAGACTGTTTCTGCACCTGGCAATGTTAGTGATGATCAGAGATTTAGAGATCTGTCTGTCATGTATTAGTTGCTAGTTACCTACAAGCAGCACCCCCCCTCCCCCCCATATGTGTCGAGGAATCTAACCATTCTATAAATAGTGGTGATTGTGCAGGCCTAGGTGATCTTGTTCCGGATGATGACCTTCTGATTGCTATTTGGAAGGCATCACGTACTTGTGCGTAGTATCGTGTGGCTGGAGTTGTGTCTACAGCTAATTTGGTGACCGCATTTGGACTTTTTACTACGGCATTGATTGCCATAAAGATACCTTTCATGTACGAACATGCCTTGATCCAAAATGGCACCAAGCCATGGAAGATGAGATGGTTGCTCTTCAAACTTGACACACATGGGAGCTTACTCCACTTCCAGCTAGTGTACGATTGGTGAGAGATCGTTGGGTTTTTGCCTTGAAATACAACCTTGATGGGTCTATTTCAAGGTACAAGGCTTGATTGATGGCGAAGGGGTTCACCTAGATGTATGGGGTGGACTTTTTTGACACTTTCTCCCCTATTACTTGCCTGTCAATAGTCCGGATTCTTATCTCTGTTGCTGCCCACTATGATTGGATGCTTCACCAGTTTGATGTAAAAAACACCTTCCTATACAGTGATCTTCAGGAGGAGGTCTACATGCAACTGCCCCCCAGGTTCGAGATTTAGGGGGAGTGTATGTACAGACTGAAGAAGGCCATCTATGGCCTTAAGTAGAGCTCGAGAGTGTGATTCCAGAAGCTCTTGGAGGTGGTTGAGAAGATGGGTCTATAGCGATCTTCATCAGACCATTCTCTATTTGTCAAGAGGATTGAGAGGAGCTATGTGGTCCTATTGGTCTATGTTGATGATCTCATTACCACTGGTGATGACAAAGTCGGGAAAATGAGGTTAAGCAGTCTTTTGCTGAGCAGTTTGTTATAAAGGATCTAGAACTTAGTTCTCATTGTTGATGTTGCTCATATGCCTATCCTCTTTGGAGCATTCCTGAGACTCAGGTGCTTTGTGAGGGCTTGGATTTTTAATGTATTGAACAGGCTAATGAAAACCTTAATTGGTTGCCTAATACTGGATTAAGGGCCTTGTCGACGTCGGAGTTGTTGCAGTCATTGTTGCTGTCATGGTTGTTGCTGCTAGTGCGTGGAAGAAAGAAGAGAAAGGGAGATGGACTCCCATCTCTTGAGGTAGGGTTTCTTCCTCTTGTGAAAGTCCTTGTTTCTTATGATTAGGAGCTATAAAGAGGGGTGATTAGGAGTCGAAATCAATGTTTGCATTTAAGATTTTGGGTGATGTATATGGTGTTTTCATCCCTTGGTGAGTTAGATATGTGGTAATGTCATTTTTTTAGTTAGGGGTTTCCTTAATGTTGGATGGGGGATTTCTTTGGCCTAAAATGTTCTTTACATGTGTGGTAGCTTGTAACCAAAGTTTCATGAGATTTGGATGAGTTAAAGTGTGTGATTTGGGGCTTGAAATCATGATTTTTTAGTTCTGGAACTGGCATGTAGTATGACCTAATGTTAGGTCAGGGTTACCTAACATTAGGTGACTGCTAGAGCGTTCCTATCATTAAGTAACAGGTCCCTAATGCTAGGTAATCTATTAGAGTTGTAAGTTGGCCTGAAATTAGGGTTTCTAGCCCTAAGAATCCTAAGAGGTGATTGGACCTAATTGGTGATCTAATAGATGCCCAAATAGGTAGAGGAATGGTAAATTTGTAAATAAATCCTAGATGGGTAAAGTGTGTTGTTAATTGAGCTTAAAGCTCTCTAAAAGGATTAAAAGCGACCTAAATTAGCCAAATAATGACTTGAACCTCACATGATGACATCAATGACTCGGTTAGAGTCTAATATGTGGAATGCTTAGATCCCAAGGTCTTGGGTAAGATCTTAGGCAATCTAATGCGTCCCTAAGGTTGTTTGATCCGGTACAAATTAGGGAAAGAGGACTACGGAGTGATTAGGTCAAATAGGTAACCTTGTAGGGTGAGAAATAGAACTCTGTGAACAGTAGGTTCATTGCTGCGAGTTGGAGACTTGGGAGTTGGTAGCTAGAGGCCACTGAAGTTCGGGCTCGGAACTGGAATAGTTCTTGGTTGAACTTACACCATCTGCTGTTATGGAAATGAGGCACTGGGGGTATCCGAAGTCCGAGTCAATGAGAGGTGTCCTAAGATCTTATGTGGAATAGCTTTCTAGGGATCTCAGGTTCGTGACTTGAGTGATCTTGTGTGAAATAACTTTCTAAGGATTCTTGACTAATGGGGATCATGTGAATCTTTTATGGAAGAGTCTTCTAGGGATTCGAATGGGCGAAAAGCGTGGGATCTTGTGTGGAATAGCTTTTCAAGGATTTCATGCAACGATGCAAATGGATCTTGTATGGAATAGCCTTCCAGCGATTTCAGCATCGGGAAACACGTGATCTTGTATGGAATAGCTTGCCAAGGATCACAAGCAGCGGGAAGTCACTCTTGCCGAATCATTTGGATCGGGTACTCGGGGATGCCTTATGTGGAATAGCTTTCCAGGGATTGAGTACAGTCAGCGTTTCGGTGCTCGGAGCAAGTATCCTTTGTTTAGTGGACATGAGTGCCCTAATCTTTCTTCTTGCCAAGGAGGGGTTATTATACAAGTGTACCATTGGAGAGAGTACATTAAGATCTTCTGTAGGAAGGGTTGATTCATCACTCTAGGATTAAAGTGGCAGGTATCAGGATCGTGGATCGTCAAGATAGTTACATTAGATCAGGTAGCATTAATCAACGAGAAGGATTAATGGGGTTTGGACCACAGTGGTTGGTAAGGTTAAACTGGGTTGGGAGTTGGAACCTAGGGTTTTGGGTTTGGGCTAGGGATCCAACCGACTAGTGAAACTGTACACTACCCTATGATGTTATTGAGATACTGTGGTTGTTCCCTAGTGAGTCGATTGCCTGATCTCTATTTTGTGACCTATTTTCAGGTGTTGCCATTGTGCACCGACAATGGGTGGGATTTGTTACAATGCAGGGTTTCCTGGGTGAAGTTTGGTAGGTAACTGTTTGGAGTAATAAAGCGTGTTTTGATAGGAAAAGCGTCGTAGTATAATGTGCAATACGATCAAACAAAAATATTTATAAAAGATAACGAGACTTGAGTCCCGGTCGTTCGTCTCTAGGAGATGTTTATGCAAATCTAAAATCGATCTTTTCTAGCTCTACTTGCTTAAAATCGCATGGCGGTTTATGGTTATTACGTATTTAAGCACGACATGCTTAGTTGCAAGAATATCAGAAAGCAAAAGTAGGCAACTTTAATCACACAAAATATATTGCAACAAGCTCATGGTGATTCTCAACACATAGACATATATATAGAAAATTTTCTTTCATTCATTCAAGAGAGTGTTTGCAACATGAAACTAGAGGAAAGCTTATAGAGGAAAGCTTAAAAACATCAATCTAGTTAACAGAAAACGATCGCATACAGGAATCTATGGGGGGATTTTGCATGCATCACTGGGAGAGAGTAAAGAGCTACACTACTAAGCAGTAAATAAATGCATGTAAATTATGAAGAACTAGCTACTAATCTACCAGAAATAAGGGCATTCGGAGGTGAGCTCCGATGGCCTTTGAATGGTTGAGAGGAGGGGCGGCCAATGGTGCTTAGGTCGACCCTTGGAGAGAGGTTAGAGAAGTGATCCAGCATTCTGGCGTGGAGATGGTGGTAGCCATGGTGAGCAACTCATGGAGGGGGAGTGGAAGTGAATGTAGCTAACCTAAATGGAGGTGAATAAAGCCAAGAGATGGATGAGTGCAAATGGCCTCCCCTTAGGTCTATAAATAGACCTAAGGGAAGCTCTCTAGAGAATTATGGAATTCTCTAGAGAGGCCTATGGTGGGAGCTCGTGGGAGAGAGAGAGAGAGGATGGATGGTGGTTTTTAGATCCACCAAATGTAGATCTAAAAATTGAATGGCTCTTAGTTGCTAATTTTAGCAACCAAGGCAACACATGGTAGAGAGTTCTAGAGAACTCTAGGCTAGGTATTTTCATGTGGATGGTGTGTGTGGGTTTAAACTTAGGTGGCTAGGTTGATTAGGTTGGGTTCTAGTGGGTTTAAGTTAAGGTAGGTCTCAAATTAGGGTTGTAAATCCTAATTCACTAAGGTAAAGTGCAATTAAACTTAATACAAGTTCAATTGGGTGTGTGAAAACTTAATTGAGAGTAAAATAACTCAATTAAGTCAGGTATAGGTCAATTGGACTCTCACTGAGTCCAATTGGATAGTGTGCGCTGAGATCAGGGCTCAATTGGACTTAATGAGTCCAATTGAATAGGTTGATGGAATTGACTTAGATCCAAGTCAATTAGGTTTAGTGAGGACCTAATTAGGTCCTTAGGGAGGTCTAGAGGTGATGTACTAGGGTTAGGACACCTTAATTTAGGTTCCTATGGGGTTGGAATTGGGTCTAAGGACCTAGAGATCCAAGATCAAGGCTTGAATCTCAAAACATGAACTGGAGAGTAGTTCCAGACGTCTAGTAAAAGTGTCAAACGTCTTATAGTGAAAAATCAGAAGTCCAGACTTGTTGTCTGGACGTCCAATCAGAGTCAGGAGGGATTTTGGGTTCTGTTTTGGGTATTCTGTAGAAATTGGACGTCTGACTAAGTGTCTAGATGTCCAATAACACTGCAGAAGTAGGTTTAAGGTATGTGGGAGTTGGCTAAGGGTTCTGGACATCCTATAACTCATCTGAACGTTCAGATAAAGGTTGGAATTAGGGTTTTAAGGTTTCCTAGGATGCGGTGACCTAATCTAAGGGTGGCTAAGGCTTGGGGAAGTCTCTAGGCTATCGTAGGGCTAGGATGGATCTAAGTTCTTCACATTTTACTGCTTTATTCCTACTTAATAGAGTAGCATACCTTAACTCCCTTACATTATTATCTACTGCAACACCCATTATTCCAGATCCAGCTTCAGATCCAGCTTATTACCTGTAATTGACATAATGCACCTAATCAGCACATTATAGCATTATTTTATACATAGCTAAAAGAAAGCAGTAAAGATGCAGATAATGCTTATGCATGCATGAATTACTCTAACCTATGCTGAGTCCTAGCCTAATTTAGGTCAATTAAGACCTATGATTGCTGCGTAATCTGTAACAGATATACTTCAGTTCTATTATGGATTTCTATTGTATATACCAGTTTGTTGGATGTTTTAAATTATGCTAGGAATTATCATTTATGTGCCATATTTCCGGTGCTTTCTTTCATTTTGTTAATTAATGGAACTTTTTCGTAGCTCAACTTTGTTTGGTCAACCTGAATTAAATAGACCACTACTTCTGGTGCCACCCCCGAAACTCTACCCTTGTTGGGGGCCTAGGTTTTTGGGGTGTGACACCTCCTACAGTTTCTACTGAGATATTGAAATATGTTGAGCCTATACTTACAAGAGGCCACATACCACCCTGCAAGTTCCCCCCTTTTTCTCCTCCAATCTCCCCAGGCCAGGTGAGTCCTGCACCTTTGGACACTGATGATTGTGTGTTCAGTGATGCAGACTGGTCCACATCTGATTTAGTTGAGGTGAATGACCCTGATCTTCTGATAGCAATTCAGAAGCCCCCATGGAGCTATGCCAGATATCCAATAGCAGAGAGTTTTGTGATAGATGGCATGTGGACAGCGTTTGCAAGTTTCATTCATGCACTGGTTGTTTCTCATATTCCTATGATGTATCATGAGGTCATGCTCGATCTAAAATGGTGTCAAGCCATGGAAGAGGAGATGGCCACTCTTTAGAGTTGAGGCACGTGGCAATTGACACCTCTACTAGAGGGAGCTACTGTGGTTGATTGTCGATGGGTGTTTGCACTTAAGCATCATCCAGATGGTTCCATTGCCAGTTACAAAGCACGATTTGTTGTAAAGGGGTTTGCTCAAACATATGGAGTAGATTTCTTTGATACTTTCTCTCCAATTGCGTGCCTATCTACAATGCAGATCCTTGTTGCTGTTGCTTTTCATTTTGATTGGAAGATGCACCAGCTGGATGTTAAAAATGCATTTTTATATGGGGATTTACAGGAGGAGGTATACATGTAACAACCCCTAGCCTTAAGCAGAGTCCCCATCCTTGGTTCCAAAAGTTGTCCTAGGTGGTGGAATCAGTTGGTTTTTAGAGGTCATCGGCAGATCACTTCTTGTTTGTCTAGAAAATAGGGAGAGGTGTTATTCTTCTTCTGGTATACGTGGATGATCTGATCGTGATTACGGATGATACTGAGGGGATAGTTGAAATCAAGAGATGCCTGGCTGAGCAGTTTGTGATGATCTGGGTCCATTAAGATACTTTGTTGGGATAGAAGTGGCACGTAGCAAGAGTGGCATTGTCCTGTCTTAAAGGAAGTATGCTTCGATGCCTTACAAGAGGTTGATATGCTAGGGGCCAAGCCAGCAAACATTGCCATGGATCCAAAGGCACACTTTATGACACTAAGGCGGAGGTTATTGATAGCAGGCAATACAGGCAACTCATTGGGAATTTGTTGTATCTCACCATCACCAGACTTGATATAGCCTTTGCAGTTGGTAGATTGAGCTTGTTCATGGCTAAGCCCACTCGACAACACTGTGATGTGGCGATGATAGTTCTCAGGTACCTCAAGAAGGGTCCAAAATAGGGCCTTCTATTCACTAAGACTTTTATAGCATTGGTGGGCTATGTTGATGCAGACTATGCAGGGTGCCTTACTGATCGAAACTTCACTAATGGCTTCTACACCTATGTAGCAGGAAATCTTGTGACCTAGAAAAGCAAGAAGCGGGCAGTAGTTTCTAGGTCCAGTGCATAATCCAATTATAGGGCAATGGCTCAGACAGCAGCTGAATTGATGTGGATTCGGTGCCTCCTAGTCGATTTGCATGTGGAGGTGGATAGTCTCATGGAAATGAGGTGCGACAATAAAGTAGTCACTTATGTTAGCTTATGTAGTGTGGTCATTTATTTCTTATTATATCAACCTCATAAAGGATTTGTACTATGGAGCTGTAGCTTGTGTAAAGACTAAGGATGATTTGACAGACTACTTTGATATCACCATTGGTCTACATCAAGGTTCGACTTTAAGCCCTTATCTTTTTGCCTTGGTTATGGATGAGTTGACGAAGCATATCCAAGTTGAGGTGCCTTGGTGTATGCTTTTTGCTGATGACATTGTGTTGGTTGATGAGACAAGAGATGGAGTTAACAGAAAACTTGAGCTTTGGAAAGAAGCCCTGGAAGATAAAGGATTACACATAAGTAGGACGAAGACTGAGTATATGGAATGTAAGTTTAGTAGTAGAGGGAACAACAAAGGGATTGATGTAAAAATTGGAGAAGAGTGCATTCCAATAAAAGATATTTTTAGTACTTGGGATCCATTTTCCAACATGATGGTGGAATTGATGGAGATGTTACACAGAATTAATGCAGGGTGGTTGAAATGGAGGGGTGCTTCTGGTGTTCTCTGTGATAAGAGGGTTTCTTTAAAAGTCAAAGGAAAATACTATCGAGCTGTGGTAAGACCAGCCATGTACGGTTCTGAATGTTGGGCTATAAACTATAGGCATGTACAGAAGATGTCTTTGGCAGAAATGAAGATATTAAGATGGATGTGTGGTCATACAAGAAAAGACCGTATTTCAAATGAATTTATTAGAAACAGAGTTAGGGTAGCACCGATAGAGGATAAAATGAGAGAGGCCCGTCTAAGATGGTTTGGACATTTACAAAGAAGGCCACTAGATGCTCCAGTTAGGAGATGCGAGAAGTTGGAGGCTGAACCTACTAAGAGGGGGCGAGGAAGACCAAACAAGTGTTGGAAGGAAACTATTAAGTATGACCTCAATTACTTTAATTTAAGTCCTAAAATGGCTGAAAATCGATCTGTGTGGAGGCAAAGAATCCATATAGCCGACCCCACTTAGTGTGGGAAAAGGCTTGGTTGTTGTTGTATAAGGGCTTGGTCTGTTTTGTCCCTCAAGGACATTCTTGTACTTTTGACCCTACGGTCTCTCTATATAAGAGAGCCCTAGGGCTTCTAATGAAACTAAGTCATTTCAACTAGTTTGGTATCAGAGCATCTGTCCTAGACCGTGGTTCTAGGTATCCTACCCCTCACAGCCTCCAAAACCCTAACCACCAAACCCTAATCCTCTCTCTCTTCCTCATGAGTGGCAGCAACTATCGGTAGAGCTCCGACGACACGCTGTAGCACGCACGGCGATGGCACGAGTGAGCCTACAACACCCTCAAGCAGCGCTTGTGGTGGCGCAACGGCGTGCTTCAAGGCTTTCTTGGCCTCCAGTGGCGGCGCAGCAGTCACCACACTGATCATGGTGGCTTTGCAATGTTGTTCACGACCCTCCTAGGTCTCGACAATGGCGCAACAGCACTAAGAGCCGCTCGGGGCTGTGTTGCGACCTCTTGGAGGCCGATTTGATCTCTGGCGGCGACGCAGCAGTGGCTCGTTGAGCCTACAGTGGTGCTATGGTGGTCGGCGGCAGTGCAGCAGTAGCGAGGGCTATCTGTTAGGCTGACGGCGATGCACTGCAGGTGGTGCTGACCTTCGGCAGTGGCGCTACAGTGCTCAAGCGGCAGTGGTTGGTGGCGCAGATCGACAAGGAGGCGATTTTCCGTGATCCGATCCTTGTATAGTCTTTAAAAGGGGTTTTTGTCCTGATTTAGGAGTGTAAGTTCGTGATGCAGGTCTGAATTTATCTGATCTCAGATTTATGAATGATTTCATGGTGATAGAAGCTTGATCGAGGCTTCTGGATTACGAAAATGGCTTCAGATGATCAGTCCAAGGTGTCCTCAGGCTCTGTTTCTAACACCAGGGTACTCAAGAACCTTTTCTTTGGTCCTATTGTTAAGTTGGATGTGACCAACTACCCACGGTGGTCTCAGACCTTTCTTATGACCGTCAGGAGGTTATAAAAAGAGTTATATTCTTACGGATCCGGAGCCTGAGAATATGACAGGTACAAATGCTAATTGGGACAATGACAATGCTATGGTTTGTGCATGGTTGATGCAGGCAGTTATTCGCCCCATAGAGGATGAGATCATGTACTATACTACTGCAAAAGAGATGGGGGAGTCTTTGTGTGACACCTATTCATATGTCAAGAACTCTGCACAAGTTTTTTAGGTCTTCTATGATTTTTTTTATCTGCGTCAAGAGGGACGTCGCTGTCACAATATTACTCCCTCATGAAGGGAATGTTGGAGAGGCACTACTCCTACCTGCCAGGCTGTGCCTGTAAGTCCTGGAGGAGTTTTAGGAGACAATTGACTATCTCTCTTTTCTTGGTTAGCCTTGAACCTGAGTATGCGGTAGCCAGAGATCAGATTCTTACTGCTCCTAAGCGTCCTACTCTAAAGGGAGCATTTAGTAGACTCACCAGAGTTACAGTATGCACTCCTACTGACACTGTTGCTCAGTCATCTGCATTGGCTGCGATCCCTGGATGTGGCAGGGGTACTACTTACCTTACACGTGGTCGTGGACGTGGACGTTCTTCTGGTACACGTACTAAGACCCCGTGTACTATGGCAAACTTGGTCACGCTGAGACTACATGCTGGCAGAAGCATGGTAGGCCACTTGTGGCCAATCAGGCAGCTGAGATCTCCAATGCGACTCTTCCTACTTCTGATATTAGTTCCTTGAGCACTGAGATTAAGAACTTGCAGCAGCAGATTGCTCAATTGACTCAGATGTCCTCTCAGATTCTAGACACTACGCTATGGCCTCCTCGTTAGAGATGCCTGTAATATGTCGTCACTTTTGTCTTCTTGTGAGTGGTTGGTTGACTTTAGTGCATCCAAGTACCTATGTGGTGATCGAGGTTCTTTCTCTTAGTTAGCACCTGTTATATTTGCCAGGACAGTACAGGTGGCTGATGGGAGACACTAGCCACTTGTTGGCAAGGGAGATATGTCCATATTTCTCACTTTGGGACTTGCAGATGCCTATTATGTGTCTGATTTTCCTTTAAGTTTATTGTCTGTTAACAGCATCACTAGATATTTGAACTGCCAAGCTATTTTTTATGCATCTTCTTGTGTCTTGCAGGACAAATTCACTGGGAAGACGATTGGTGAACATGAGGAACACAAGGTGTACCTCTGAGCCGTAATACATTTGATGCCTCTACTACCCAGGGCCTTGCTTCTATTGGATCTCCTCTCTAGTGGTACCACTGCCTTGGTCATCTACCTATTCATCGCCTCAGATGTGTTATACCGCACATCCCCTCCACTATTACTCTCACATGTGATGCTTGTCAACTTGGCAAGCACCACAAGGCTAGTTTTTCTAGTTCTACTTCTGTTTCGTCTATTGCTATTTTTGATTTGATTCATATGGCCATGTGGGGTTCCAGTCGTACTCCTGATTGACTTGGAAACAAATATTATCTTATTTTAGTTGACAACTTTTCTCGTGTCTTGGATGTTTCTCTTGAAAAATAAGTCTAATGTGGGACAAATTATTGAGGACTTTGTCAAAGAAATAAGAACTCAGCATTCTTGTCTGGTGTAGTACTTTCGTTCTGATACAAACAACAACCAAGCCTTTTCCCACACTAAGTGGGGTCGACTATATGGATTCTTTGTCTCCACACAGATCGATTTTCCGCCATTTCAGGACCTAAATTAAAGTAATTGAGGTCATACTTAATAGTTTCCTCCCAACACTTGTCTGGTCTTTCTCGCCCCTCTTAGCGGGTTCAGCCTCCAACTTCTCGCATCTCCTAACTGGAGCATCTAGTGGCCTTTTTTGTAAATGTCCAAACCACCTTAAACGTGCCTCTCTCATTTTATCCTCTGTCGGTGCTACCCTAACATTTTTTCTAATAATCTCATTTGAAATACGGTCCTTGTATGACCACACATCCATCTTAACATCTTCATTTCTACCACAGCATCTTCTGTACATGCCTATAGTTTATAGCCCAGCATTTAAAATCGTACATGGCTGGTCTTACCACAACTCGATAGTATTTTCCTTTGACTTTTAAAGGAACCCACTTATCACAGAGAACATCAGATGCAACCCTCCATTTCAATCACCCTGCATTAACTCTATGTGTAACATCTCCATCAATTCCACCATCATGCTGGAAAATGGATCCCAAGTACTTAAAAACATCTTTCATTGGAATGCACTATTATGTAATTTTTACATCAATCCCTTCATTGTTTCCTCTACTACTAAACTTGCATTCCATATACTCAGTCTTCGTCCTACTTATGCGTAATCCTTTATCTTCCAGGGCTTCTCTCCAAAACTCAAGTTTTCTGTGTTAGTGCTAGAGCATCGCGATTGTTTGTTTTGATGATAACAAAGCACGTGTCTTTTAACATTTGCTTTTGAGTCTTAATTTTCAGGTCAAATTGCAAATGGAGACGGTGTTTAGACGGAGTTCGAGCTCGCATCCATGGCGGATTGGAGGAGCTTGATGGAAAACAAAAGAGCTTCGTGAGGAACGATAGCTTGAAGAATGAAGGAGATGAAGAATAAGATAGATTTTCTTTCCTTTGTACTATGTATTTTTGTTTCTTGGATTCATGTTAAAGAGCCTAAAAAAACCCTCACAGTAGTCCTACGAACACCTGCACTATCTTAGGATACTTAGGTTTTCTATAGAGAACTTAGGAAACCAAAATAGGGTTCAGACAGCCTTTTCAGACGTCTGATAAAAACTTTTAAGACGTCTGACTGTTGACTCAGACATTCGATTATTTAGGCTGGAGTTAGTTATGTCTGATGAAATCAGACGTCCAAACCTTAGTCTAGACGTCTTAGCAGACGTCTAATGCCTTTGCCAGACGTGCAATTAGTGGACCGTTGGCTTCCTTAGCAAGCATTGAAGAAATTACCGTTAGCCTCGTATCAGACATCCGTAGAGGACCCTAGACGTCTGATACATGACCGTTTTGCCTCGGCTGACCCAAAATCTCTTCTCAGAGATTTTCTAGCTGTTGTACTCCCTTGGGAATCCATTTCCGCAGAAAAATAGGTTTCCAGACTTCCAGACATTATGCTAGACATCCTGTGTGTCGTCTGATGGACTTTCACTAGAATCCTGTTTTGATTTGATTCAAGTCAGGAAGGAAACCTGCCTAAATTCAGATGTTTGGCTTAGTTCCCAGATGTCTTAAACGGGTTTTCCATACGTCTGATAACCCTGTTAGAATCATAATTAATTCTGACTACAGCCTGATTTTCTTTGGATTTGCACCCAACGGCTATGGAAGCCTTCCAAGGCCTTCCAAAGCCTTCCTAGACCCTCTATAAATAGAGGAGGACCCCTTGGACACAAATACACACCAAGCAACACACTTTTACATCATTTTGTGTCTTTCGATCTTAAGAAGAAAGCTCTAACTCTCCAAGCCTAGTTCTACATCTAGAGAGCTTCAATCTAATTACGCACCCGCTCTCCCGCCGTAGTTCACGGGAGCACCGTTGTGCCATTGCGTAATTCATGCATCCGCGTCATCGACGCACTTCCACCAAAGGGAAGTTTCCTAACTCTTATATAAGCTTAGTTTAAGAATTACTTTGTTGGCTCTATAGGACTATTCTTGTATCTTTTACTTTGTTATTTGGTTGGATATTTGCGTTGCAAATTCCTATCTCCATCGAGGGACAAAATCCTTCTCGTGAAGAGAAGGGGTTTGAGGCACATTACCCTCGTTCAAAGTAGTGTTATTGTAAGAGGTTGAATCACCCTCGATTAAGTGATTCGTTTAGTGGATATGATTGACTTTGTCGATCGGGAAATCCTAATTCGAGAGGGTTAAGTGGTGGTTTTCACCTGGTTTGGGTTTCCACCTAAAAGTAATTGTGCCATTTGTGTGATTGCTTATCTTTGTGCGATTGTTATATTTTAATTCCGCATTTTTACGTTACGCTGATCTCACCCCCTCCAAGTAGGGAAACTACAATTGGTATCAGAGCAGGTTTTCCGCTTTCTAAGAGTAATATCCGCGGAAGATCCAATGGAGGGGAGCAGTTCCACGGCGAGGATTCTGGAAGGGCAATCTACCACTAGACCGCCATTCTTTCACGGGAGCAACTACCCGTACTAGAAGTTGCAGATGAAGACGTGGCTACAAGCCAATGACTTCACCATTTGGGCCAGATGCGAGACGTCATTCGACATCCCGGAGAGACCCACCGTAGGATACTCACAGCAGCAGATCCGGGAACTCTTGCTCAATGCGAAAACAATGAATGCGTTATATTGCGTGCTCAGCCCGGAGGAGTTCAACAGAATCTCGCATTGTGCCACCGCATACGAGATTTGGCACACACTTGAGGTACCTCACGAGGGTACCTCTAAGGTAAAGACTTCTAAAATCAATTTACTTTATCCAGAATTTGAATCTTTTTCAATGAAGTCTAACAAATCTCTAAGTGAAATGAACACTAGGTTCATTCTCATTGTAAATAATTTAAAAGCTTTAGGTAAGACCTTCATCAAGGGGGAGCTTCAAGGAAAGCTACTCCGTTCCCTTGGACCGAAATGGGAGTAGAAGGTTACCACGATTGAGGAGGTAAACGAGGTGGAGGAGCTCAATATGGAAGATCTTCTAGGCAATCTAATGGCCTATGAGACAAAGCTGAATCAAAAGAAGGATACACCGGAGCAAAAATTGAAGAAGACCCTCGCATTCAGAGCCTCATCTGATAGCGAGGTAAGTTCTGATAACGAAGACTTTAAGTTTTTATTTAAAAAATTTTCCAAGTTTCGTAAGAAATCAAAGAAAGAAAAGGAGAAGAAGGAAAGCCTGAGACGTTGCTACCACTGCAACGAGAAAAGACATCTATGACCAGAGTGCCCTCTTCTCAAAAAGGAGAAGAAGGAAAAAGAGAAGAAGTCTAAAAAGAAGGCGTTCTAAGCAACTTGGGACAACTCAAGCTCGGAGGAAGAAGGGAATCGTCAGGAAGAAATCGCCTGCATGGGCTTCATGACGATAGAGGGCGACAGCGAAAGTGACTCCGATAATGAGATACATTCCGATTTACAAGATGCTTTTGATGAGCTATTTGAACCTAGTAAATCACTTAAGATAGAAAATAAAAGTATTAAAAAGAACCTTAGTTTTCTTAAAAATGAAAATAAAAAGTTAGAAAAATAACTTAAGGATTTAAAAGCTAGTCCTAAACCTCCTTTTGTCCTGGAACACCTCCTTTAGACATGCCTAACACCTCCTTTGTCACCTTCCTAATACAGTTTGTCATATTTAACCACATTTCATCAGCACTACCATCAAGATCCCAAGCATTTTGTTGCATCATCTTCTCTTTAAATCTCACTTACAATTTCTTAAGGTTTCACCATTTAATTCTCAAATTCTTAGACACTAATTTTTTCTTCTTTACCTTCAAATGAACATCCAACACTAAAAGACGATGTTTAGTAGTTAAACTCCCCCCTGGAATAATCTTGCAATCTTTACAAGATGAACGATCCCTTCTTCTCAAAGCAAAGTAATCGATCTGCGTTCTTGTTAAGCCACTTTATGGGTAATCAAATGCTCTTCTCATTTTTTGAAGAAGGTATTTGCTATGAAAAGATCATAAGCGATAGCAAAATCAAGGAACGTCTTCCTTTCTTCATTCCTAACACCAAAATCATGATTTCCATGCACTCCTATATACTTTAAAGCATCTTTTCTCACATGCCCATTTAAATCTCCACTCAAGAAAATCATTTCTCTTTGTGGATTCCTTGAATTATCATATCAAGCTCTCCCCAAAATTTGTTCTTTATTTTTTCCTCCATACCAACTTGAGGTGCATAAATTGAAATGACATTCAAGATCTCTTCTTCTGAGACTAATTTTATCAAAATAATTCGATCACCCAATCTCTTAACCTCAACCACATTTCTTCAAATCCTTATTAATTATAATGCCTACGCTGTTTCTACCTTTGTCCCTTCCTGAATACCATAGTTTGAAACCTGTTCTCTCGATTTCCTTTGCTTTTTCTCCAACCCACTTAGTCTCTTGAAGGTAAAGAATTTGAATCATTCTCCTTACCATTGTATCCACAATCTCCATGAGCTTGCTGATCAAAGTACCAATATTCCAACTTTTGAATCTTAGCATTCTTTGTGACATACTTCGATAGCGAGTGGTGGAACTAGCTTCTTTACTCACATGCGTTCCTCATGTGATTACCCTTGCTCATTTTAGACTACATCCGGGCGGTGATGTAGCAGATCTAACTTCTTTACTCGCATGTGTTCCTCATGCGAGAACCCTTGCTCATTTTGGACTACATCCGGGTGGCGGTGTAGCGGAACTAACTTCTTTACTCGCATGCATTCCTCATGTGAGAACCCTTGCTCATTTATCACTACACCTGAGCATCGATGCAGCGCGTCGCAAGTACGGAACGCCCCAACGAAATCTGAGTGTTTGCTAGAATCCATATTTAAAGATCCGACAAATTTTACGCTGGCTGTCGGCTACCTAACGCAACCCTCCTCCTTTACCCAGGCTTGGGACTGGCAATGAAAAGGCACAAGAACCTCAACATAGGCGGAGTTACTTTCGTTCTGATAATGCCTTAAAATTTTGTACTTTTCGTTTGCGCAATTTCTTCTCTAGTTGTGTCATTATCCATGAGATAGCATGTCCTCATATCTCTCAGCAAAATGGTGTTGCTGAGAGAAAACATCGCCATATTCTTGATGTTGCTCACGCTTTGTTGTTTCACCACTCTGTCCCCTCTCTTTATTGGGGTGACGTTGCTTTGACTGCTTGTTTTTTTATTAACCTGATGCCTAATGTTGCATTGCATGAATGGATTCCTATTCAGGTCATGTATCCTGATCGTCTTTTGTTTCACGTCACCTCTCGGCCTTTTGGTTCTGTTGCCTTTATCCATTTGTTGGAACCAGGTCGAGATAAACTAGCATCGAGAGGAGTCAAGTGTGTTTTTCTTAGGTACACCTGGACTGAAAAGGGGTATCGGTGTTTTGATCCGCTTACTTCTCAGCACTATGTTTCAGCCGATGTTATCCCTCATTAGGTTGCACCTTTCTTTTCTGTGACAGCTACTGAGATACCTCCTGAGGGTGATATAGTGCCTATGCCATATTTACCTATTCGCTTTGAGAGCTTTCCTAAGATTTATGTCCCCACCACATCACCACCACCACCTGCTACGCATCCCTTTCCATGCCTGACTGGGCCCCTCCAGACATATGTCCACCCTCTTGCTGCCTATCAGGGACCCCCATCTTCGCCTTCACCATCAGCTTTAGACACTAACGTATGTTTGTCATGTGATGGTCATAGAGATAGGGCAGGTGATGTGCTAGGCGATCTTGACCTTCCGATAGTCATTTGGAAGCGACCACGGACTTGCACTACATATCCCACGACAGGGGCACTTGCCACTGATAGTCTAACTCCTTGATTTGCTACATTTACTCCAGTGTTAGGTGTTATACAGATTCCAGCTACTCAACGTGAGGCCATGCTTGATCCAAAATGGCAGGCAACCATGGGACTTGGGAGCTTACTCCACTTCTTGATGGTGCTGCACTCGTTGGCTGCTTATGGGTATTCACTGTGAAGTTCAATCCTGATGGTGCTTGGTACAAAGTCCGTCTCATGGCAAAGGGATTCACCCAGACTTATAGGGTGAACTTCTTTGACACCTTTCCAGTTGCTAGACTTTCCACAGTCTGGGTGTTGATTCAATGGTAGTTCAGTTAGATTGGCCCTTGCATTAGTTAAATGTGAAGAATGTCTTCTTTTATGGTGATCTCCAAGAGGAAGTCTATATGCAGCACCCACCTAGCTTTGAAAGTCAGGGGGTGTGTATGCTAATTACGAAAGGCTATATATGGCCTCAAACAAAGTTTCAGAGCCTGGTTTTAGATATTGTCACAAGTTGTAGAGGCAACTGGATTCAGGAGATCAACAGTTGATTTTTCACTTTTTGTTAGGACTAGACAAGGTATTGTGGTACTTATTTATGTTGACGATTTGATCATCACAAGGGACGATGTGCAAGGTATTGCTGAGGTTAAGTGCATCCTAGCAGAACAGTTTGTCATGAAGGTCCTGGGGGCTTACGATATTTCTTTGGTATTGAGGTTGCTCACAGCGAGGAGGGTGTGTTCTTGTCCTAGCGGAAGTATGCTTTAGATATCCTACAAGAGGTTGGTATGCTTGGGGCCAAGGAGACTAATTTTCTTATGGACCTCAAGATGCTACTCTATGATAAGGATGCACAGGTGGTGGACAACAGATGGTATAGATAGCTTGTTGGCAAGCTGCTGTATCTTACTATCATGAGGCTGAAGATCTCCTTTGCAGTTGGGAGACTGAGTCAGTTCATAGCCAAGCCAACACATCAGCATTGGGATGTAGCATTGATGGTGCTTAGATATGTCAAGAAGGCTCCTGGGAAGGGTTTCTTCTTCTCAAAGGGGTCGTCTATAACGTTGTTGGCTATTCAGATGCAGACAATGACGGATGCCATGTGGATCGTAAATCCACTACTGGATTTTGCACCTTCTTAGCAGGAAATTTGATCACATGGAGGAGTAAGAAACATGGCACAGTTGCGAGATCCAATGTCGAATCTGAGTACAGAGCTATGGCTCAGACAACTGTTGAGATGATGTGGATCAGATCCTTGCTTATTGACCTACAAATACAGTTTTCTAACCCGATGGAGATGCGATGTGATAATAGAGCAGCTACCTTCATTGTCAATAACCCAGCATTTCACGAGAGGACGAAGCATGTTGAAGTTGACTATCACTATACTAGGGACATTATTAAGAATGGGTTGCTATATACCACCTTTGTTGCATCTGGGAGCAGATTGCTGATATTTTTACTGAGCCCTTAGCCAGATCTTCATTTGATTCTTGTATATCCAAGTTAAGCATGATTGATATCTATGCTCCTACTTGAGGGGGTCTTAGCTTATGTAGTATGGTCATTTATTTCTTATTGTAAGGGCTTGGTGTGTTTGTCCCTCAGGGACATTTCTATACTTTTGACCCTATGGTCTCTCTCTATATAAGAGAGCCCTAGGGTTTCTAATGAAACTAAGTCATTTCAACCAATTATTTACATAACCAACAATCCCATGTTTCATGAGCACATGAAACATGTGGAAGTTAATTGTCTCTACACTTAGGATCTCATTCGGAATAGGCTGCTCTACACAACTCCAGTTTCTTTCGACGACCAAGCAGCAGATATTTTCACCAAACCTCTCACTAGATCCATCGCTGATGTCTGCTATTCCAAGATGAGCTTGATTGACATCTATGCTCTAGCTTGAAGAATGTTGTGCCCTATGGTCTATGTTATGTTTTTATTATTACTCATGGGTGTGATTGTCTTTTTTTATTTTCTATTGATGTTTTATTGTAATTGTCCCACCTCTCTCTTTATATAAAGTTAGGTAGGATTTTAGAGAATAATGAGGTAGTTATTTATTTCTCCCAACCGGCTATAATGTGGATCACGAATACCACTCTTTAGCATATTGCCACTGAGATTAATACTACAAAATCATGAGATTATATACTACAAAATGAAGATAGAGATGTGGGATATACTTCACTAGACTTATTTGCATGAGAAGAATGTCGCTCGTATCCTTCATCTTCATCATGAAATTCCTTACATGAGGTAGGATGGCAGGTCCTTTGCTCTGTACCACTCAACTCTTAAGTTCAACTTTTAGAGGTTAAATGCCTATATCCTTGAGTGTTCTTGCGAGTCATAGAAAATCTAAAGGTTTAGGGTACTTCCTTGTTGGTTTAAATTCTATGTATGATGTAGCTATAAACGATTGAGTAGAATTGTGATTACACTTTCTTCCTTACCCGATACAAAGCACACTTTTGCTATGGTTGCCTTTCAGGGAAGAGGAAAAGATAGCTCATCATCCACTTGTAGTTGTGGATGTGGTCGTTGAGTTGGGCACATGGTTGACCTCAGTGCTTACTTTAGGAAGCTTGGCCATATAAAGGACATGTGTTGGACTAAGCATGAGAAGCTTGCTAGTGTGCATTAAGCCATTGTTGCTCTTGAGTTAGTGCTTGAGATTGCGACCATCTCTAGAGCTTGATACAATTAGCTCATCCAAAGGCTTAATTAGCATGACAAATCTATTGCTTCGTCCTTAAGCACTTCCTAGTTCCTCTATTGGGAACTCTGACATTCCTTCTTTCGCTAACTCGTTAGTTATAAATTGACTTTGTTGATTGATTTAGATGCATCTCGACACATGTGACAATACTAAATAGTTCACCAAATTGTGGCTTATATGGCTGAAGAATGCTACTTGCCCTACGTTTTCCTTTGAGTTTGCTCTCCATTCATAGAATTTCAAATGCATTGAATTGCAAAGAGTCAAAAGAAATGACCAACTTAATTATTGCAGAACCCTACATCCTAATATATAGAGATGTGGTTTAAGAATAGAGAAGTCCATAGAGGATAAATAAAATATAAAAGATGACACCCATTACACAACCCTTGACACTCCTTCAAGTTGGAACATAAATCTCAATCATGCTTAGCTTAGAACATCTATTGAAGAGGATCTTTGGAAGTGCCTGGTGAAGATGCCAGTTGTTTGGTCCTTTGAGGCCACATGAGTTGTACGAATAAATCCTTGCTGGATCAAGTCATTGAGTATAATGATAGTCAACCTCTATGTACTTGGTCCGCTTGTAAAACATAGGATTATTCTCTATATAAGTGGTTGCTCTACTATTGCATCTCATCTCCATCAAAGACTCAATAGTGACATGTATATATAATAGAAGTGATTGTATGCACATCATCTTTGTAGCTGTTAGGGCCATTACTCGATATTCCAACTCTGCACTGGAGTAGGTGACAATAGCTTGCTTCTTGCATGTTACTAAGTTCCCAATTACATAGGTACAAAAGTTTGTGGTAGACTTTCTGTCAGCAATGCAACTTCCATAGTCTACATCTACGCATGCCACAATATCTAAGGAGGTGCCTTTTGTAAACAGAATCCCCTTCCTTGGGGAATTTTTCAGGTAGCTTAACACCATCATTCATCATCTTAGTGTTGCTTAGTGGGCTTGTCCATAAACTAACTTAGCTTCCTAACTGCTAAAGAGATATCAAGCCATGTGATTATCAGATAGTGGAGCTTTCCATCCAAGTCTCTATACTAGTGAGTGTCAACTGGCTCAGATCACTCATCATACAAGTGTGCCTTTTGATCCATAGGAATATTTGCTGCCTTGGCTCCCAGCATGCCCGTGTCCTATAGCAAATCCCTCGCTTGCTAAGAGGAACCTCTATCTGAAGGGAATAGCATGCCTTACTCATGATCACTTGTAAGAATGATGTCATCAACGTACACTAGTATGGCTACCAGTCCCCATGTAGTCATATGTATAAACAGCGAATGATTTGATAGGGATCTATGGAATCTCAGTGTCTCAACAACTTCGGACAATGCCTAGAGCTAGGCCTTTGGTTGCTTCAGGCTATAAATCCACTTGTGCAAATAACAGAGTTTGGAATAAGCTTGAGGGGGAGTGTTATGTGGTTCTATTAGTCTTTTATTTTATTAGTGTTGTGTGCTACTTTTCCTTTTCTTTATGGGGTTTTACTATAATTTGCACCCATCTATCGGTAAGGTTTGACAATAAATCGATTGGCATCATTTTTTCCAACTAATATTCTATGATCTAAAAGAATTTCTCAAGATTTTGAGCAGATCCAACATCCATGCACAGCTCTGATACCATGCAGAAGCAAGCATAAATGAGTAATATAAAATAAAATATGGATTTGTATGGACAAATCTTCCACAATGGAAGGGAAAAATCATGACAGCCAACACCCTCGGGCCTACTATCCATTGAAATCAGCTTCATTTTGGCTAACTGAAAAGGTAGGGTGCACGTGCATGCCAATAAGAAATTCCTAAGTTGCCTAATCTAGGCCACAACCATGTTAGCACATCCTTATAGATGGGATCAATATGATGGTTTAGGATTTCCATTTGGGGAAGATCACAGTGGTGCTATTGAAGAATCACTAATTTTGGTATTGCTCAGGACAAATTTCTAGGATTTACAGAAGAATTATCCAACTTCAAGAATTACAATGAATTAGGAATGGTACTTTGTTTTTTGTTTATTCTTTCAATGACTATGGAAGAGGGCAAAGAGGACATGCAAATAATCCTGAGGGCCCATCTTTTGATAGTGCATTTGGAGTCAAAAAGTTTAGGAGGACTTAGCATCTCTTCAAGGATGTGAATTCGGTAATAATCTCCAGTATTCCATCTGAGCTTGTGATTTCATCCTACTTCTCTTCCATTATTTTTTGGTGAAGGGAAACTAATGAGAGATGTGTTTATTAGAGTGGTACATTTAATACCAGATAGTGGGGTAAAAGAATGTGTAGGGTGTGGGAGCTTATAAATAAGCTATTGTACCCTCTTATTTATCTTTGAGAAGAATAGAATTATTTCGTCCTATTGGAACCTTGTCCTGTGGTTTTCTCACCGTTTTTTAATGAATGGGATTTTCACATAAATCGAAGTGTTTCTTATTGTTATGTTTTGATATTTTTGTTCGTTTCCGCATTATTTAGTTCTTAACAAAAACATTCCCTTCAACCTTATCTCTCTTGTACTAAAATAAATTACTTTGTCTTTAGAAATTTATTTGATTACTACAACAACAATAAAGCATTTTCCCTAGGGTCGGCTACAAATTTACTTTATTACTGAGTCTTGAATTCCAATTTGTATTTTCGTTATTAAGATTGCAAGGATTATGTTTTCCAATATGGTTGTTGCAAATTTACCCCTGCAGATTAACTCCCAAGCTAATAATCTGGAAGTAGCATTCCTCAGTCCCAACTTCAGTGCTTCAAGGGAAAGATTTGGTTCATCTCAAATATCTGAGTCTGATTGGAGTTGTGTTATGGAACCAGTAGGCATTTCAAAGGAGAGAGCCTTTACAAAATTTGGCTTGTTGGAGCAAATAGAAACAACTGCAGATGCCAGTGATTACTTATGGTACTCAACAAGGTACTCAAGATTGTTCATATCTTATACCTTTTTACTTGTTTGAAAATGCTTCATAAATAACGTTGGATGTTTTGTTGTACTCATCTGTGTTAGCTTGGAAATCAAAGGAAACGAACCATTTCTTTCCAATGGTAGTCGGACATCCCTCAATATCATCTCCCTTGGCCATGTCCTTCACATATTTGTCAATGGAAAACTTATAGGTAGACTTTTGTTGCAATTAAAAATTTATTGTTAATGTTTACTTTTGGCATCAAGTATTCAACCGACTAAACAAGAAATTTGTTCTGAAATTTCTCTTAAACATGCTTTTGCATATAAATATTGTTGTTTATCTGAATTGAACTCCGTTGGATTGTACACAGGCCGTGGAGTTGGGAGTATCAGCAATTCAAAGCTTTCTCTGGATGAAAAGATTTCCTTGATTAAGGGAAAAAACAATATAGATCTGTTGAGTGTGACGGTTGGACTACAGGCTAGTTCCATTCCTTTTTATTCCCTTGTACTTGAACAGTCCTTGATCTTCTACGCTTTTAGTGTTTAATTCCTGAGTCATAACTATTTATTTTTCTTCACCGGATGCTACTTTTTCATGTGTTCAGTTAAGGGATGTTTAGCGGATTACCTTATAGGTTGTGTTTCTAATTACACTCAATAACTTATTTTGTGATCATTCTAATATCCTTTCTCTTCCCCATTTGAGCAATCTGTCCACAGATTGATTAGTGATAAAAGAATTATCTTTTTGTATCAGAACTATGGTGCATTTTTTGACGAACGAGGTGCTGGAATCACAGGCCCTGTCATTCTTAGTGGTAATGGAGCTGCATGTAACCTATCTTCAGGGCAATGGACATACCAGGTGATTCCTTTCCTTTAAATAGATAAATATTAAATTAAATGAAAAGAGTTAATTTTTCATTGAAACCCTAAACTTTCTTGTATAGAGGGAGCAAAAGGGTAAAAGTACATGAATGTCTCTCAAGAGCTAAAAATCCAAAACTCCTTATACAAATAATATAAATTGCTTGTAATGATTTGGTTTTATTAAAAATCCTAGGGCTCTCGTATATAAAGAGAGACCGTAGGGTTAAAAGTACAGGAATGTTCCTGAGGGACAAAACACACAAAATCCTTACAATAAAAAGAGAAATAATAATGGCTACAACATAAGCTAACACTCCCCCTCAAGCTGGAGTATAAATATCTATCATACTTTGCTTGGATATACAAAAATCAAATGAAGATTTGGTTAAGGGCTTGATGAAAATATCAGTAGCCTGCTCCTTAGATGCAACAGAAGTAGTATATAGCAACCCCTTTTGGATAATGTCCTTGGTATAGTGACAGTCAACCTCAACATGCTTCGTCCTCTCGTGAAATGCTGGGTTGTTGGCAATGAAGATAGCTGCTTTATTATCACATAGCATCTCCATGGGGCTAGAAAACTGCACCTATAGGTCAACAAGTAAGGATCTGATCTACATCATCTCATCAGTGGTTTGAGTCATAGCTCTGTATTCAGACTTGGCACTGGATCTCGCAACTGTGTCATGTTTCTTGCTCCTCCAGGTGATCAAATTTCTTGCTAAGAATGTGCAAAACCCAGTAGTGGATTTGTGATCCACATGGCATCTGACGTAGTCTGCATCTGAGTATCTAACCAACGTCATAGAGGAACCCTTTGAGAAGAAGAAACCCTTCCCAGGAGCCTTCTTGACATATCTAAGCACTATCAATGCTACATCCCACTGCTGATGTATTGGCTTGGCTATGAATTGACTTAGCCTCTCAACTCCAAAGGATATGTCTGGCCTCGTGATAGTAAGATACAACAGCTTGCCCACAAGCTGTCTATATTGTCTACTGTCCACCACCTGTGCATGCTCATCATAGAGTAGCATCTTGAGATCTATAAGAATATTGGCCTCCTTGGCTCCAAGTATACAAACCTCTTGCAAGATATCTAAAGCATACTTCCGCTGAGACAAGACCACACCCTCCTTGTTGCGAGCAACGTCAATACTAAGGAAATACCGTAAAGTCCTCAGGTCCTTCATGACAAACTACTCTGCTAGAATGTGGTTAACCTCAGCAATACTCTACACATCATCTCTTGTGATAATCAAATCAACATAAATAAGTACCACAATACCTCGTCTAGTCCTTCTAACAAAAAGTGAAAAGTCAGTTGTTGATCTCCTGAATCCAACTGCCTCTACAACCTATGATAATCTCTGAAACCAGGCTCTTGGACTCTGTTTAAGGCCATATATAGCATTCCGTAATCGGCATAGACACCCCATGACTTTCAAAGCCAAGTAGGTGCTGCATATAGACTTCCTCTTAGAGATCACCATAAAAGAAGACATTATTCACATCTAACTGGTGCAAGGGCCAATCTAACTGAACTGCCACTGCAATCAATACCTGGACTGTGGGAAGTCTGGCAACTAGGGAAAATATGTCAAAAAAGTCCACCCCATAAGTTTGGGTGAACCCCTTTGCCACGAGATGGGCTTTGTACCTAGCAACACCACCATCAGGATTGAACTTCACAGTGAATACCCATCAACTTCCAATGAGTGCAGCACCATCAGTAAGTGGAGTAAGCTCCCAAGTTCCATGACCTCTAAGAGCGACCATCTCATCATCTATGGTTACCCACTATTTTGGATCAAACATGGCCTCACGGTAGCTAGAATCTGCATAATAACTAATGCTTGAGTAAATGCAGCAAATCCAAGAGCTAGACTATCAGTAGCAAGTGCCTCCACTATGGGATAAATAGTGCAAGTCCGTGGTTGCTTCCGAATGGTTATCGGAAGGTCAAGATCATCGCCTGATACATCATCTATCTTGTCCCTGTGACCATCACGTAGCAAACATACGTCAGTATCTAAAGGACTCACCTGAGAAGCCGATGGTGAAGGCGAGGATGGAGGTCCTTGATAGGTAGTATGAGAGCAGACATATGTCTGGAGGGGCCTAGTCAGGCATTGAAAGGGATGTTGCAAGAGGTGGTGGCGATGTGGTGGGGACATGAATCTCAGGAAAGCTTCCAAAGTGAATGGGAGATTATGGCATAGGTGCCATATCACCCTTGGGAGGCATCTCAGCAGCCATCACAGAATAGAAAGGTACAGCCTCATGAAAGATAACATCCGTTGAAACATAATACCAGGAAGTAAGCAGATCAAAACACCAACACCCCTTTTGAGTCCGGGTATTAATCCATGGCATTGTAGAAGCATGAAAACACAAAATACAAATGCTTTAAATTTTGAATGAGATCGAATTGATACAAAAAATGATTAAGCAAACGAAAACAAAAACAAAAACACCTAAATTCGGAACCATACAAGAGGAACTAGTTTCCTTCCGTTACAAGATGCCACAACTATAGGATTTTTTACCTTTTGCAGGAGGCATGGTGTAGCAACCCGAAGTGCGGTGCCATCTCAAATAAATCCTGATAGGAAACCCAAATTCCTCTTCGACTGGTGGATGAGACCCTTCGTGTCGTGGAGGTCCAATCCCACAAACAATTTGTGAACCCCTTCAAGAATCCGAAGAGGCAATTACCTCGGAATCCAAATCACACCTTGAGAACTCTGTCAAGGGGACCAAGAAAAATCAAGCCTTATAGTAACCGATTGACGACAAAGGTGATTGGTTGACTTGCTACAAAGGGATTAAATCCCTACAGTATCAACCTTCAATGGCCAAGCCTCTGGTTCAACAACCAGACATTTAGCTGCTATGTGGCAGGTCATCCTACAAGCCTCCTAGACAACCTGCTACAGTGGGCAACCTACCCCTGTTGGTGGTGGCGGCCATGGCTATTATTGGTGGGATTTTTGGTGGCTTGGCAATTAAGTAGAGAATTGATTGAATGATTGAATTAGGGTTTCCATCATTGGGAGATATTTATAGAGATTCCAAACTCAATCCTAATTTGATAGGATCCATGGGATCTCCATGCAATGGTAAGAATCAAATCCTAATTGAATTTTGCATGATTAACCCATAATAATTATGGGGTGCTTAGATCTAATATCCAAACTTAAATTAATTGCAATCCAACACTTGGATTTTGTACCTCAGGTGCAATTAATCACTAAATTGAATCTAATTGAACTCCTTTAATTACAATTCATTATTCTTCAATTAGAAATCCATCAAAATCATTGTTGAGAGTTATTTTATGCTTTGAGTCTTTTTGTTATTTTATGATTATATGGGGGTATTTATTGTAATTGTCCCATGATTCCTTTCTATATAAAGGCACCTAAGGTTTCTCGTACAATACAATTTGCTTATTTATTTCTACATGGTATCAATGCAACATCCTAGGTTAGGGATTACAAAGGAGTTAAGCTGCAGAGTAGTTTTCGATGCATTTTGTCATGTTTGAGGATGTTCTAACATGACATGCCATTGGTTATGGTTGTGAAGAAGATAGAGTCTATCGTCTTCTATAATCACCCTCTGCAGGTCATGTTTCTCTCCCATGGAGTGCTTCCAGTTACTTATGGCATCTTCGATTTGGTCATCTTCCATTGCCACTACTTCGAAGAATGTTGCCACAGATTCCTCCGACCACCTTTCACTGTAAGACATGCCAACTCAAAAAGCACCATAAGAGTACCTCCCAAGAAGTCAACACCGGGGGTCTCAAGCCTTGTTCTAATTGCTTCATTTGGACATCTGGGGACCTAGTAGGACCATAGATCGATTGGGGCATAGATTTTATTTGGCAATTGTGGAAGATTTCTCCCATCTCACATGGCTAATTCTGTTGAAAGCTAAATCTAAAGTTGGTGATATGATTCATGCCTTTCTGGTAAAGATCCAGAATCAGTATGAGGCAAAGGTGAAGGTCATCAGATCATATAATGCTTTGGAGTTCTGCACCATTTCTCTACATACTTTTTATCGAGATCATAGCATTATTCATCAAACAAGTTGTCCCCATGCATCTCAGTAGAATGGTGTGGTAGAACGAAAGCATCAACATATCGTAGATGTTTCACGAACTCTCTTGCTTTAGAATAGTGTACGAGATAGATATTGAGGAGATATAGTGTTGATTGCATACTATCTTATTAATCGAATGCCCTCTACAATCTGTGACAAGAAAGTTCCTTATCTATCTTTTTTTCCAGATAGTGATCTATTTGGAGTATCACCCAGAGTTTTTGGCTGTGTTACATTTGTGCATATCCATGGGCCATATGAGTATAAGCTTGCTCCCCATGTTGTCTTGGGTATTCAAGAATACAGAAGGGCTATAAATGTTATGATCCGATTGGAAGACGTCACTATGTCAATATAGATGTCACATTCTATGAGTTTATCCCATATTTTTCCATTGCCAGGAGAGGTCTGTCTCCTAAGGCTGTTGAGATACCTATGCCTATTCTTCTTACACCCCTAGAAGCAATTCTGATCACTGAACCTGTGCCACTAGCATCTGAGGCATCACTCTCTGAGCCTGAGTGGCTTCATGAGCCTCCAGTCATATACAGGCTTCCTGTCACTTACGAGCAATGGTCTCCTTTCTCCTCTGAGTCAATATCACACCCATCTTAGATGACTACGGGTACTTTACAAACTGACAAGAGTATGCCTAGTGATGATGCAAGACAACTTTAAGGCAATAGTGGTGTTCCTCCTACACAATTTGAGCAATCAGGGGAGCTCTATGGCAATGACCAAATTTCAAATGATTTAGATCTTCTGATTGCAATTTGCAAAGCTCCACAGAGTTGTACTAGATATCCTATTTCAAATGCCATGTCCACAACCTTTCTTGGAGGAACATATAACACGTTTTGCCAAGCCCTATCCACTATGCAGATTCCTACAACTCACTTGCATGCCATACTCGATCCAAAATGG
The DNA here is from genome assembly GCA_037157565.1 of Thalassia testudinum. NCBI lineage: Eukaryota > Viridiplantae > Streptophyta > Magnoliopsida > Alismatales > Hydrocharitaceae > Thalassia > Thalassia testudinum. The sequence continues at coordinate 15,386,991 of JAZHRO010000062.1, read as the reverse complement.
CGTCAGGCCATGGAAGATGAAATGCCTACACTTCGCTCACGAGGGACGTGGGAATTGGCTGATTTACCACCAGTTGCATCAATTGTTGGGTGTAAATGGGTTTGCACCATCAAGTATCATCCAGATGGAACGATCGCGAGACATAAGGCTCATCTTGTTGCCAAAGGGTTCACACAGACTAATGGTGTGGACTTCTTCGACACTTTCTCCCCAGTCACACAGCTCCCTACAGTGTGTATACTTGTATTTATGGCAGTGTGGCATGATTGGCTACTTTATCAATTGGATTTGAAGAATGCATTTCTATATGGAGACTTGCAAGAGGTGGATACATGCAATAGCTACCTAGTTATGAGATTCAAGGGGAGTGTTCCAGGGTTTTTCGACTACATGTGGCTATTTATAGTCTAAAATATAGCCCCAAGGCCTGGTTTCAAAAGGTCTTTGAGGTTTTTGAGACTTTTGGCTTCCATAGGTCATCATCAGATCACTCATTATTTGTCAGGAAGACTGCTAAGGGTGTGGTGGCATTTCTTGTTTACATGGATGACATTATTCTTATAGGGGGTGATGGACCTAGCCTCACTAAGGTCAAGGAATGTCTTGCCAGGAACTTTGTTATGAAGGATCTTAGACCGCTTAGATATGCCCTTGGGATAGAGGTTGCTCAGAGTAGAAAGAGTGTTATGCTTTCCTAAAGGAAATATGTACTAGATCTACTACAACAAACTGGCATGCTGGGGGCAAAGCTTACAAATATTCCCATGGATCCTAAGACATATCTGTATGATGAGGGGGCAGAGGCAGTTGATAGTCGTCGATACAGAGGTCTAGTTGGCAAGTTCTTGTACCTAACAATTATGAGACCTAATATTTCCCTCGCAGTCGGCAAGTTGAGCCAGTTGTGGATAGGCCTACTAGGCAACACTAGGTTGCTGCAATGATGGTGCTAAGGTACTTGAAGAAAGCACCAGAAAAGGGAATCCAGTTCACCAAGGGGACCTCCAGGAGCATTGTGTCCTATTCTGATGTTGATTATGTAAGATTTTTGGCAGATAGGAAATCCACCACTGATTTTTGTACCTATGTTGCTAGGAATTTGGTGACCTAGGAAACCAAAAAGCAAGCTGTTGTTTTTAGATCTAGTGTAGAGTCTAGGTATAGGGTTATGGCACATACAGTTGCAAAGATAATGTGGGTCAAATCCCTGCTTGTAGATATGCATGTGATGGTTGATACTCCTATGGAGATGAGGTGCATGAACAATGCAACTAGCTACATTGCTAATAATTCTATGTTTCATGAGAGAACCAAGCATATGGAGATAGATTATCACTACACATGTAACTTGATTCAACGGGGCCTTATTCGCACCACACATTTTTCTTCTGAGGACCAGACAACAAACATCTTCACCAAGATGTTGCCTCGGGGTCTATTTGATAACTGTTGTTCCAAGTTAAGCACGATTGACATCTATTGTCCAACTTAAGGGAGAGTGTTAGCCTCTACGGTTTTCTTGTCATTATGTTATGTTTTCTATTTTTCCTTGTTGCATTATTTCCTTGTTCTTCGAGGGGTATTCATATAATTTTTCCACATCTATATATTGAGAGGTAGGATTATAGAATAAACTATCTAATTCATTTGTTATAACTGATATCTTTTTGATTCCGCCCCTGCTCCTCATCACCCTTAGGTCTCTGATCAGAGCCTGCAGCAACATGCTGTGCTGAATTCACACCTTTCTCACAGCCAATTAGCTTCATCAGATTAGGCAAAAAGCATTGGTCAAGCTGCTGTTGTTGTTGCTGTTGCTGGTCAGAAACCCCAAAAATCGACCCAAAGAACATAGGTCTACAATCAACCTCCACACAAGGTAAAATCGAACCAGGCCCTGAAGTAGAAAAAAGAAAACCGGGTCCAACTAGATTGCACGAGGACAGGAACCAGTTCTCAGACTCACCACTCAGATCCATTTAAGGATCCAACAGCTACCTGTTTGCGCCAAATTTAATTCTCTCATGCACTCGCTTGGAACAATTGGTTTTACCATGCGTTTCGAACCCAAGCAAATGATGCACAGATCGCCTCTACCACCTCAATCATTCTTAACTGGAGAGGAATGCCAAGGATTCGAATCCTAAAAAGAGGCCATAAAGGCACTCTTTCACTGATTGCACCCTCATAAAACCCCGGGAGCCTCCACCTGATGCAAATATTCCCCAAATGTGACTCCCCAAACTTCAAACGTGCAACATTGGACTCTAACAGCCCAAATACAATCATCTTCTTTGACAATAAAGCCACCTTCCAATCATTTGATGCTGAACCCTCCACAGATAACAAAGAACAAACCTCAGAAACCTTCGCAAGACCACTAATAAAATCACCAACCAAAGAGAACCACAACAAGGAGTCAATTTGCTCCACCATCAAAGACCACAGTGCATCCAGATCCAAAGGTGGTGGTGGAAGTCCACCAATTACCTTCTGCCTATTTGGCACTGACCTCCTCTTCGAGCATGTGCTCCTACGATGTCCGCATCCTCTACAAAGAAGACAATAGGATCTCGGCAATCCTGAGCAAAGTGACCCCTCTCATGGTACTTGTAGCAAACTAGATCACAAGAGCAACGGGGGGCAATCAAACACCCCCACCACCCCCCCCCCCGCCACTCCACTCACGCTCTCATCTCCAAAAGCATTCATCCATTCACATCACATTTTTCCTCAGTTTAATGAAAATTAGAAATGGATACTACACAGCACAAGGGAAGAAAATTAAGAGTCTGTTCCCCTTCATTGATCAATGAGCTCCCTAAATATAGGTGCTATGCAGTAGCAAACTAAGAGGCTGTATCTTCATTGGCAAATAAGCCCCCTAAATGTATATGGTGCACATGCATATTAGATTACGATTAGGATGGATTCCATCTATAGGTTTGCATAAGAGAAGTTCACACTTCTGCACATTTTTTGCTACCATCTTAGATTTATTCAAGATTATGCTTCTGCTTTTTGCCTTTCAAATATCATGAAGTCTGTTCTATGGCAATTTCCCAAGCAGGTGTCCATTTACATAGTCAACCATTTCATGTCTTGCATGGGATTTCATTTTTCAGGGTGGGTCATGGTAAAACCAATTGTTGTGTACTTTTTCACACCCTAATTATCCAGTGCAGGTTGGACTCAAAGGTGAAGAACTAAGCCTATATGCAAACACCCCTGACCCTTCTTCCAACTGGTTCTCAAATTCCAGCCTTCCAAAGAATCGGCCTTTGATATGGTACAGGGTATGTTCCTTACTTGTATGAGACTTAAAATTAGAATGCATCAGAAGTACATATTGTTGGAGAAATGAATTGTGTTATTGGAAATGCAACTCAAGCCTCTCTTACATAGAGTTAGGAATGAATAGTTACAGTTACATAAAGAGTCCTACTAGAAATTTAAATTGCCTAATTAATTCTTTAACAAACTTAATCGTAAGATAACTGAGCTCTAACTAAACTGATACACTAACACTCTCCCCTAAGTGGGAGCATGAAACGTCCAAGTTGTTACAAGAAACAAAAGTGAACTCTTCCCCAATGTAGACATCCAGAGGAGTAGGCAACAAATCGAAGGAGCAGGTGGCGGCTGTAGCAGAAGTAGCAACCATTGTGCAAACATCTATAGGCGTATATGGAATACAATCAAGGTGGCATGCCCTTGGTGATAGGATCTAAAAATAGATGGCTACTATTCTATGTGCACAAAGACACTCAAACAGAATATAAGTAATACCAAAAAAAATTTGCACAAATATCAATCCACAAAAAATGGCACAAGATGTATATTGGTTCCCTACTCACTTGGGTACTCCACTACCTAAACCTTCCAGCTTAGGATTTTTAACCTGATTCCCTCAACCCTTAGGGAATCATTTTACTGATCGAGATAATTAACAGGTTATCTCAACCCAAGTATAATAACGGGTTTATTACAACCCAACAAGCAACAAACTTAAAATATAAATAAGAACTGATGTAAGAAAAAAAATTCTTACAATAAGAATTCCTACGCCTCCCAATAATAATTAAAAATGAATACCAATTTGAGAGCCTAGGATGGACGTGAATCACTTCGTAGATACGTGAAAAAAACACGTCGTTGAGCTTGCAAGAATGTAGAGAGAGTGAATGGCAAGCTTCTTCTTTCTCTCTTGAAAATATAGTGGAAATTTGGAATTTAAAGCTCTAGAATTTTCCTTGTATTTTTTTATATGCAAACTAAGGGTCCAAGGGTTTATTTATTGAGTTAGGACCTCAGAAATTCGTCTACTAGACGTTGGGGTTTAAATCCCAATGTTCATATTGTCAAAATAAATTTTCTAGCTGTTCAGTTTTGAGCCAACAGTTAACTGATATCAGTAATAAAGTATGGGTACCGGTACTAGTAACTTATTGTTTTGTGTTTTAAGTAAACTTGTCATAGTCAGTACCTAGTGGGTACCAGTACTAATCATGAGTACCGGTACTCGTTGCTTCCAGATTTGAGTTTTAAACACTTAACACAAATCTATAACCCACTTGTACCGGTACTGATCATGAGTACCGATACTCGTGGGGTACAGGTTTGTTTCTTTGAAAAAATCCAAACCTGTAACTCACATGTACCAATATTAAACTTTAATACCGATACTTGTGGGTTAATAAGTACATTTTTTAAGTAAATTAATCAATTAGGTTCTTTGAAAATGATCGTAGTATAAATCCTAATTTATCTCTAATTAATTTTACGATTTAAGTTGATTCTTTGTTAAGAGGCATATATTCTATAAAATAAAAAATCTAATCTAGAAAATCTAAAGGTTGAAGATGATCTTCTCCTCTTCGACTCCTTGTCATCTTGCCTCATTGTCATCATGCTTGTTTTCCTTGATCTTCATCTAAATTTGAATAGCACGTAATTACACACATTAATCCATAATAATTTTGTTAATACCAAAACAAGATGTAAAATAAGGTTCCAACACTTGGTTACGTATTTCTCTACTTTAGAGGATTTGATCACTTATGCTTGCTTGTTTCCAAGAACATTATTTTAAGTGTTCATCTTAGGAAACACCATATTTGTTTGCTTATTCAATTATATATATTTAGTATCATAGTACCAAGATTTTTATTTTTATTTCAGGAACCAAGAAGATTTGTACAGAAAACCTCAAAAGGAAAAAGATCATGAAATAACAAACCTAAAGAATTGAATAATTCATTGATTCTTCTCGGGAGAAACTAGTATCGCAATGACCTTTATATAGGTATACACCATACTCTAAATCCCAATCCCAATTTTAATCATAGTTCTGACCCTAGGAGCCGTTGACCCAAGTCATCAACAAATAAAATGAGTCCTAATGCTCGTGCTTAAGCTAGAGCTTGCTAAGCTCAAGATTGTTAGACGAGATAGAAATATTCTCTTCCGTACATGATAGATTTTCAACTAGATGGAACGAGTAGATGGGTTAGCATATATGTAGTCATGCAAGTAGATTGAAAATTCTCCAGAAGATAAGTCATTGATCTCCTTCAAACGAGCAAGTCCAAAAAGATCTTAGTTGGGAGAAATGATTCGATTACTTTATTCTCAAATCCTACCTCTCTTTATATAGAGAGAGGTGGGAATAAATTACATCGTAACCCCATACGAAAAAAAATGATAAAAGCATCCAAATGCAAGAAATAAATAATTCAACACTCTCTCTCAAATTGGAGCATAGATGTTAATCATATTTAGCTTGAAAGTACAAACATCAAAGAAAGAGCATATCAAGGGCTTGGTGAAGATATTCGCTGTTTGATCATCTGAGGTGACATGTGTAATCCTCTTTAGATTAATTCTCGAGTGTAGTGACAGTCCACCTCCACATGTTTAATACGCTCATAAAACATGGGGTGTTGGCAATATAGGTGGCAGCCTGGTTATCATATCGTAACTCCATAAGTCCATTAATCTCCATTTGCAAATCTATCAAAAGGGGCTTTACCTACATCAACTCTGCAGATGTTTGAGCTATAGCCCTATACTCAAACTTCACACTGGACCTGGAAAACAACTATCTACTTTTTACTTTTCCAAGCCATCAAGTTCCTTGCAATATAAGTACAGAAGCCCGTGGTGGACTTTCTATCATCATGATTGCTAGCATAATTTGCATCTGAGTATCCAACTATTGTCATAGAAGTTCCTCTGGTAAAAAGAAGATCCTGTCCTGATCCCTCTTCAGGTACCTGAGCACCATCATAAATGCCAATGCTGCCTAGTAGGCCTCTCCATGAAGTTGCTCAACTTCCCAACGGAAAGAAGATATCATCCCTAGTGATGGTTGAGTATAACAGATTTCCCACAAGTTGTCTATAATGTATACTATCCACTGTCTCTACATCCCTATCATATAGTTGTGCCTTGGGATCCATAGGAGCATTAGCTGGTTTGGCACCCAACATACTAGTCTCCTTTAAGACATTCAAGGCATACTTCCTTTGAGATAGAACGATACCACCTTTGCTATGAGCTACTTCTATCCCTAGGAAATATCATATTGGCCCTAGATCCTTTATAAAATCAATCTGCCAGAGTCCTCTTTATCTCTACCATACGTCGTGTCATCTCCAATAATTATCAAATCATCAGCATATACTAGGAGTGCCACCATTCCTTTCCCTGTCTTCTTGATAAATAGGGAATGATCAAAAAACGACCTCTGAAAACCATCTAACTCCACCACCTGAGAGAGCTTCTGGAACCAAACCAAGCTGTCGAACTTTGCTTTAGGTGACACGCACCTGCTCTGAACCTCTTTATCAGAGGATTGCTGCATATATACCTCCTCCTGAAGATCATCATATAGAAAGGCATTCTTTACATCCAGCTAGCGAAGCTTCCAATCTTTTTGTACATCAACTGAAATCAATGTACGTACAATGAACAGGCATGTAATAGGGGAAAAAGCATCAAAAAAGTCAACCTCATAAGTCTAAATAAAGCCTTCCGCCACCAAATGGGCCTTGTATCTGGCAATCAATCCGTCAGGGTTGTATTTGAGTGTGAACATCTAATGACAACCTATTACAGTAGCCCTTGAAGCTAAGAGTGTGAGCTCCCACATGCCTCAAGTTCGAAGAGCAGCCATCGCATCCTTCATGGCTTGATGCTATTTTGGATGTAACATGATATGCTGGTATGTGGCAAGTAGCATTGTAGTAGCGAGTGCATGGCGAAAGCTCCTAAATGCCTTCTCAAGACTGTCAATGACAGGGTGCCTTCCGAATGACAATTGGAAGATCTGAGTCCACCAACATATCCACATGATCACTCCCTAAAGAAGTATCACTTGTAGCATCACCACTAAGCAAAGTATCATCAATGTCTAAAATCTCTATGCTCACCTGAACTGGGGAGGAGGGAGGCAATGAAGGGGGGGTACTTGCAACTTAGTATGAGATCGCCTATAACTGTTGAGCCTAGGGATGTATTTACTATTTTTCATTATTTTTGGAGCCTAGGGATGTATTTACTATTTTTCATTATTTTAGATGATTGTGTAATTTTCTCAAACCTCTTTATTATAGAAGAGAGGTTAAGGTTTCCTTTCAATAGCAATGCATCTTTTTCCTTTCACATGGTATCAAAGCCATAGTCCTAGGCCAGTGCTTCGATATCCCACCAAATATCTACCCAAAAGATGATTGAATCACCAATAGAAAGGTGATTCAATGGAGAAACAAATCCAAGATCGCAATAGCAGCAGTAGCAACATGGGAGAAACATCTCCCAATGCTGCCATAAGGTTTGCTGGTGGACTCAGCACCATCGACGCCGCCACTAAAGGCCTATCGGTAGCCCTGCAAGCCGGCAAGTGGCCAGTGATTCCAATCCTTGAAGCCGTGATCAGCGTGATGAGCCATCTCTCATTCTTAGTGCATGTGGTGATGAGTCTTCTCTTACCTTGGTTGATAAATCTTTCCTTTATCAAGATGATGAGTCCTCTCAAGCAAGGAGGATGTGATGGGGTCGCTTGAAAGGCCTGTTTCAAACTTACAAGGGCATGCATGTGCAACCCAAGGAGAATTGAAGAAGATGGGGGCCAGAGGCACATGAATAGTTGATTCTGGCACCTCTATACATCTCATAGGAAATGTTAAGTGGCTGGTGAATCCCACAAATCCACATAGGATCAGAGATGTTAGAGTGGCCAATGGGGCCACGTCACCAATCACAATGGTTGGAAGTGTATAAGCATCCTCAAAGATGATGATTGAAGAGGTTCATTATGCTCCTAAGTTCCCAATGAACCTGTTGTCTGTGAGTTGCATCTGCAAGAAGCTTGGGTGTTGAGTAGTATTTGATGAGGCACATTGCTACTTCTAGGATCATCAGACAGGAGAGATTATTGGTAAGGGTATAGGGCAGATGGTCTCTGTTACCTTGACATGCCCACTTTGTTTGCTGGAGTCGTTTCCATAGCCATTGATCCTTAGTTGTGCCACAGGAGACTTGGACACTCATCACTTAAGAGGATGCGCCAAATGTATCCTGGTCTGCTAGACTCATTGACTTTGGAGTGCGAGAATTACCAGCTTAGAAAGCATCACAGGAGTACATATCCACAGAAAGAAGCTGAGGTGAGTACTGTTCCCTTTTCTCTTATATGCACTGTGATGTCTGGGGAGCCTGTTGAGAGGAGTATGGGGTTTAGTATCACATCATGAGATTGTGAGAATGTGGAGTGTGTGGTGGCCTATAAATAGGCGTGCACCCCCCACTTATTTCTTTAAGAAGATCAATACAGATCTCTGCCCTATCAGGGCCTTTTTTCGTGGTTTTCTCCTTGCTCTTCGTAAGTAGGATCTCCACGTAAACCTAAGTGTTCTTTTACGATTTTATTGCTTTGATATTTTGCTTCCACTTATTATAAAATTCAACTTGGTATCAGAGTAAGTCATTTCTTGGGTCTGTTTTCAAGTTTATCATTGTATTATTCTTGAATTTTGTCGTTATTCATGAGTTCTTGGAGGAGGATCTACCATCAACATGGCAATGCAATGGAGGCGTTCTCATGTTGGCTTCTTGGAACCCTATCGAAATGAGCATGGATATGCAAGCTAAGCAAGGCCACCCAGATTTGGAGCTGTGGAGGTCCAAATCGGTGTCACCATGAGGTCCAGTAAGGGGAGACTCGGCAACGACCCTATTGTGGAGCCATTCTTCTCGAGAGTCTTCCTCTCGTCCGTGGAAGGAACCTCCCCTCCACCGGTGCGCCACAAATGGCTCGTGCAGTGGCAGCGCGGTTAGCGCGAGCAACAGCCTTGGTTTCCAAGCCCCACGATGGCATCGTCCACTACATCAAGATCGACCATGAGCTCTCTTCAGGGCCTCTGCAGCCGCCTCGCACCCCAATGGTGAGTGATTTCGCAGTGGAGTGGGACGATGCTAGAGCACATGGACGTCCTGATGGATCCAGACCCAACGGAGCAGCCATCTTCCTCTTAGGGTGGTGTTGGCGATCGGCCACTCCACGAGCAAATCTTGCTGAAAATCGCAAGGAAGATGGCAGAGACTGAGTGGAGGGTAGGAGGAAGCACGGCTAAGTCTGTTTGGTCCCTATTAAACCCTGAGTTCTTTAGGGTATTTATATATTTGATCCTCTGTCCTTTGCTCTTATTTAGTAGTTATACAAAAAAAAGGAAGGAAGCAGAAAGGAAGAAAAAGAAAAAATACTAACAAAAAATATTGAAAAAAAGGGAGAGAGAAAAGAAATTAAAAGAAAAAAAATGATGAATGTCTATGAGAAGAGGGGGAGAAACTCTTCTCTAGTCTTATTTTTTCTTCTCGTTATTTTCTTCTCTCATACGAGAATGGGAGAAAGGGGGAGTGTGGATGTTATTATAGTCACCCCCATTTGGGAGTCCTTTTGTTATAGTCCTAAGGCACGATGACATCCTCTAGTAGTTCTGAGGTGACATCAGATACTGCTACGGACGTTGGTAGTTATAGATCATCACATGAGAAACCCAACTCTAGAAGGTCCAGAGTTTCAAGGTCTCTAGAGAGGGAGATCTGGTTTCGAGGTCTTTAGGGGTAGGCCCATTCGATTTCTATGTAAAAGATCCAGGTTTGAGGTCTTCAGGGGAAAAGCCATTCCAGGGATACTGAATGAGTAACCACTGGCACCAGTTGAGGTCTCCAGAGGAGAGGCCCTTGTCAAAGACATCCATAGTTCCTTCAGCAGCTCCAGCTTATGTTCCTATCTACAAGTGAGAACCAATTGAGAGGAGTGTATTCTATTGTAAAGTGAGGATTGTCTTTTGTTATAAGACGAGCATTCCATGCTCCAGTTTAAGGGGGAGTGTTGAGAGGAGTGTGTTGTGTTTAATACCACATTATGAGATTGTGGGAATGTAGAGTATGTGGTGGCCTATAAATAGACATGTACCCCCACTTATTTCTTTGAAAAAATTAATATAAATCTTTGCCTTATCGAGGTCTTCTCCCGTGGTTTTCTCCCCGCTCTTCATGAGTGGGGTTTCCACATAAACCCATGGATTTTTTTATGATTTTATTTCTTTGATATTTTGCTTCCGCTTATTATAAAATTTAACTGGGCCATCTAGAGTACCTACGCCAGGAGGACATCGGTATTATATAGTCTTTATGCGTGATCATAGTTGTCTTACTCGGGCCTTCCTGATGAAGGCTTAATCAGAGATTCCTTATATTATACAGCAGTTTCTTTCAGAGGTTCAAACCCAGTATGCTACCCACATCAGGATTTTCCGCAGTGATAATGCATTAGAGTTTATGTAGCGAAATGTATATGAGCTTTTCTCTTTGAGGAGCATTATTCACCACATATCGTGTGCTCATACATCCCAGTAGAATGGCGTAGCCAAAAGAAAGCTTCGACATCTTCTTGACATTGCTAGGACCTTGATGATTCACATGGAGGTTCTTAAACAATTCTAGGGAGATGCTATACTTACTACAGTGTATCTGATTAATCGGATACCTTCGTCTATGCTTAGAGGATAGATTCCATATCAGGTGATCTATCCAGATTATTGTTCTTCCATTGAGGATGTTTGGGTGTATTTGTTTTATATAGGCATATGGCAACAAAAAAAAGTTTTCATCCCGAGTAGTGAAGTGTATCTTCCTTGGATATTCCAAAATCCAAAAGGGATATAGGTGACCCCACCCGCAGGAGATATATTATTGTAGCAGATGTTGCTTTCTTTGAGAAGGTTCCATACTCAGAGGAACATCTATACAGGCCACTTTGGAGGAGACACAAGTTTATCATCGAAAACCACAGATTTCGCCTGATACCGTTATCATATTATGACAAATGAGAATGGCTTAGATACTAAGGAGCAGGTAGTATAAAAGAAGTCCAGCAGAGCATGTACTCTTCATCCTTTATCTCAATATACAGGTGCTGCCCATCTGGAGGATGGGTTTCGCCAATTTGCCTCAACCATTGCCATAACTGTTATCCCCAGAGCTTTTGTTCAGGCCTCTCAGGATTCTAGGTGTTGTGCAGCAATGGATGAAGAGATGCAAGCGCTATAGTCTCGAGAGACATGGGATCTTATACCATGTCCCCCTAGTGCTACTATTGTTGATTGTAGATGGGTTTATACCATCAAGTATAAAGCTGGATATGTTGAGCATTTAATTATCTTTATGTTTCGTTAAGGATTATTTAGTTATTTTATATTTTTGTCTGGCATTTCATGCAATTTATCCAATACCTCTATAAATAAAGAGGTGTAGGATTTTCTATTGGAATAAGATTGATCATTTTGTCATACTTGGTATCATAGCGACGGGATCGACGCTCAGGTATCCCACCGAAACAAGCTACCTACCCCCTCCACCAAAACCCTAAGGCCTTCTCCGCGTTGCTCACCGTCCCTCACCCTCATCGGCACCCCCAATAGCCGATAAGGGGCTCTCCAGCACCAACGAGCGGCAACACCAGAGCACCCGCGCCTCCTATAGCAACGCGTTGGGTGTCGGGCAGTGGTAGCGCAGCACTTAGGACGACAACTCTAATCAGCGACGGCAGCTGATCATCCACCGACAAGCAACAAAGCCGTCGGTGGGGCCCGTTTCCCTAGCACAGGGAGGAGAGGGGGAGTAGCCCTCCTTTAGAGGCAGCCAGGGATGCCTCCAGACCTTAGTGGGCTCCTTCCAACTATTGGAGAGTTACTGTGCATGTCTAGCTTGATTTCCAAGCAATAGATGACTTGGATTTCATGTTAGGTCACTTATTTACGTGATCTACAGTTTTTTGCAGATTTGAGAATTGGACTTTAGATCTGAGTTTGGCGATTTCCTAGTGCTTAGAGCATCATGGCTTCCTCTTCGTCTTTTGAGGTTACATCGAAGACAAGTCAGGAGAGTGGAAATTACAAGAATCTGTTCTTTGTCCTGATCGTGAAGTTTGATGAGACCAACTATGCTTGTTGGTCTCAAACCTTTCTAATGACCATTGAGGGTCACAACAAGGTGCATCTACTACTGGAGCCAGAGCGTCGGAATAAGATTGGGAAGTACGCCTCATGGAAGAAAGACAATGCGTTGGTGAGGACTTGGATCATGAGTGTCGTGTCACAACAAATTGGAGATGGCATCATGTATTACAGGGCTGCTAAGGAGATGTGGGATACGTTTCACGACATGTATTCCCATGAGAAGAATTTTAGCAAGGTTTATCAGATCTACAATCAGATTTCTCCTTCAAATGTGAGGAACAGTCCTTGACACAGTACAATGTTACTCTGAAAGGACTTATGGATAAGTACAATGCCTACAGACTGATGTGCACATGTGGTACTCATCTGAAGTATTACAGGGAGACAACAGTGCTTCACTTTCTCTCTTGGTTAGGCCTAGAATATGATCCTACACAATCTCAGATTTTGACATTATCAGAGCTTTCGACACTTGAGAAGACTTATAGAAGACCGAGCCAGATTACTGTAGCAGCTTCTACTCCTGAGATTGCTGGTCAGACCTCCGTACTAGCTGTTGGCGGAGGTCGAGGCATGAGAGGTTTATCCTCAACTCATGGGCATGGCTATGGAAGAGGACAGACAGGCAAACCACGCACCACATGCACCTTCTGTGGTAGGAATGGTCACGTGGAGGCCTCGTATTGGTCTATGCATGGGACACCCCCATTGCCAATCAAGTTGTTGCATCTGAGATAGAGTCTAGCATAGTGTCATGTGTTGAATATACTATTGTTCAGAGGCTTGCTTGGATCACTTTGGAGATTCCATCCTCTTATTCGAATACTGCTGTCATTGCCTCCTCAAGTACAAGATGTGTTTTTACTGTTTCTAACAAGTCAAATTGGCTAGTAGATTCTGGTGCATTGCAACACCTCAGTGATGATCATACTAGCTTTCAGCATCTTCAGTCAATACGCCTGGGTAGGACGGTTTAGGTAGCCGATGGAAGGCATGCTAGAGTTAATGGTAAGGGGAAGGTGTTAATCACCCCCAATATGAAGTTGCCTAATGTTCGATTTGTCTTGGATTTTCCAATGAACTTGTTGTCAGTTAGCCGAATTACAAAGGATCTCAATTGCAGTGTGATTTTTGCTAATGTTGGTTGTGTGTTTCAGGACATGCTCACGAGAAGAATGATTGGTGGCGGACATGAGAGGTATCGCCTATCTCAGATGCCAGTAGTTGTACAGTGCCAAGGAGATGTGTGTTTCGCTACAAAGAGTGCCTTACAGTTGAACAATCGCTTAGGTCATCCATCTCTGGACAAGCTTTGCCGCATCGTCCCTCATCTTTCACCAGCCACCAAGATTCATTATGATGCATGTCAGATGGGAAAGCATCATGGATCTACGTATTCTATTAGTTCTACTATTTCAAAGTATATCTTTGATTTATTGCAATTAAATGTATAAGGTCCTAGTCGAATTCTAGATTGACTAGGACATAGGTACTACTTAGTGATAGTGGATGATTGTTCCAGATTATCTTAGTTGTTTTTGTTAAAGAATAAGTCAGACGTTGGGTCTGTAATTGAGAATTTTCTTATTGAAATAAGGAATCAGTTTGCTTTTACTATTAAAGTTGTGCATACTAATAATGCACTTGAGTTCTGCACTACACGCCTTAAGCATTCTACATGTCTCATGGAGTGGTTCACTAAACCACTTGTCCCGATACATCTCAACAAAATAGGATAGTAGAGAGAACGCAAGCATATCTTAGATGTGGTCCAGACTCTTTTGATACATCACAATATTCCATCACAGTATTGGAGAGATGTAGTACTTACTGCATGCTACTTGATTAACAAAATGCCTAGTTCTATTTTGTCTGAGCAGGTCCCATGGCTGATATTATATCCAGACTAGGAATTCTTTCAGTTGCCTTCTTAGACTTTTGGATGTGTGGCCTTTGTACACATCGTTGGGCCAAGTAGTGATAAACTTACACCAAAGGCAATTAAGTACGTATTTTGTGGGTATAGTCACATTTGGAAAGGTTATAGATGCTATAATCCTTTACAGAAGAGGCACTATGTTAGTGTTGACGTTACATTCCATGAGGTTATCCCATATTTTTCACTCACTGGCGGACAGTTGAGGATTAAGGCAGAGAGGGCTCCTATGCCTATTCCTTCCATTCAGTTTGGTGATTTTTCGGCCACTCAGATTGCATCACCAAGTACAACAGACATTAGTCAGGGCAAGTTCAAAGATCCCCCATTGATCTTTAGAAAGCCAGTTGCATATTGGCAACATGCCCCCTCTTCAGCACCATCGTCCTCCCCACAACAGATATGTGTTGAAACTACTAACCATTATGTGTTTAGTGATGATTCCACAAGTGCTATACCAATTATCTTTGAGTCTTCTTTTGGTGATGATGAGGCGTCACCATCTGAGCCACATGACCATTCTGAGTCTCCTTCTGATGATGTGGATCTTCTGATTATCATTCGGAAGGCTGCCAAGAGTTGTGGACACTACCAAGTAGCGGGTGCAGTTTCATCTAATGGCATAAGTTGCTCATTTGCCTTGTTTACAAATGCCCTCATCTTTACACAGATACTAGCTACTTATCAACAGGATATGCTCAATCCAAAATAGCATCAAGCCCTGGAGGAGATGGCTGCCCTTCGGTCTCGGCAAACATGGGAGCTTACTCAATTACCTCCTGGTGCACGCATAATTGGTTGCCGTTGGGTCTTTGCCGTGAAGCATAATCCAGATGGTTCACTATTTCAGTATAAGGCTTGACTTGTGGCAAAGGGATTCACCAAGAACTATGGGGTGGATTTCTTTGACACTTTCTCCCCGGTTGTTCGGCTTCCTACTGTGAGGATTGTTTTTCTGTTGTCCATTGATTGGCCATTGTATCAGCTATATGTCAAGAATGCCTTCTTGTACGGTGATTTACAAGATGTGTATATGCAACTTCCCCCAAGATCTGAGGTTCAAGAGGCGTGTGTGCAAGCTGAAGAAGGCCATATATGACTTTAAGTGAAGTTTGAGGGTCTGGTTTTGTAAGCTTTCTGAGGTTATTGAAGATATAGGACTCATTCGGTCTACTTATGATCATTCTCTGTCTGTGAGAAAGACAAACAAGGAAATTGTGGCTCTCCTTGTATATGTAAATGACCTAATTATCACCGGTAATGATGCAGTCAAGATAATTGAGGTCAAACAGAGCCTGGCTAAGCAATTTGTTATGAAGGTTTTAGGCTTCTTGAGATACTTCCTAGGCATAGAGGTAGAGAGAGAAAAAAGCGACATTATTCTTAGCTAGAGAAAATACACTCTTAATCTACTACAGGAGATTGGGATGTTGGGATACAAGTCAGCCAACATGCCCATGAATCCAAAGATGCACCTTTATGATTCTGAGTCACAGATAGTGGAGAGCAGAGGCTACAAGTAGTTGATTGGGAAGTTGCTCTATCTTATTATTACACATCTAGATATCTCGCTTGCAGTAGGCAAGCTTAGGCAGTTTATGGACAGGTCGACCAAGCAGCATTGGGATGCTGCTATGCAGGTGCTCAGATACCTGAAACGAGCACCAGGATGTGGACTACTGTTCAGGAGAGGTAGAGCTATGACCGTAATTGGTTATTCTGATGCGGATTATGCAGATTGTCTTTCTAATAGGAAATCTACCACCAAGTTTTGCACCTATGTAGTTGGTGACCTGGTTACTTGGAGAAGCAAGAAGCAAAGTGTTGTGTCTCACTCGAGTGCAGAGTTAGAGTACCGAGTAATGGCACAAATAACAGCTGAGCTTGTATGGATCAAATCTATTTTACTTGACTTACATGTCAAGATGGAGCCTATGGAAATGAGGTGTGACAACCAGGTAGCTACCTACATAACAAACAATCCCATGTTTCATGAGCATGCAAAATATGTTGAGATTGACTGTCATTATACTAGAGATCTAATTCAGAGAGGACTTCTCTTCACCATCTCTGTTGCCCCAGAAAACCAGACAGCTGATATGTTCACCAGGCCTCTTGCTAGATCCGCTTTTGAGGCTTGTTCTGATAAGCTAAGCATGATAGACATTTATACTCCAGCTTGAGGGAGAGTGTTGAGCATCCTAGTTATCTTTATGTTTTTTTAAGGGTTAGTTATTTTATATTTTTGTGTGGTATTTCATGTAATTTACCCAACACCTCTATATAAAAAGGTGTAGGGTTTTCTATTGGAATAAGATTGTTCATTTTGTCCTACTGGATAGATATAAGGTCAGGCTTGTTGCTAAGGGCTTTACCCAGACCTATGTGATAGACTATCTTAAGACCTCTCATGTGGCTCACATTACATCTGTAAGGATCATCATCTCAGTTGCTATTGTTAGGAGTTGGCCTTTATATCAGCTGGACATTAAAAATGCATTCTTATATGGTGACTTTCCTGAGGAAGTATACATTAAACAGCCACCAGGGTACAGTACTTACGGGGAGTTTGTGTGTTGCCTGAGGAAGGTCATATATGGGTTAAAGCAGAGTCCCCATGCCCAGTTTGCGAGGGTTAGTTTAAAGATTGAGATGATTAGGTTCCATTACTCCAACTTAGATCATTCTATATTTGCCATGAAGATTAGGTATGGTGATCATGAGCAAGTTGTCATTCTTGTTTATGTAGGTGACATGATTCTTACAGGACATGATTAGGATGAAATTATCCAGACCAAGTCCATTTTACATTCTACTTTTGTCACCAAGGACTTGGGTGATTTTAGATTTTTTTGGGGATCGAAGCAGTTCGACAAGGATCTTGTCTTTCATTGTCGTAGATGCAGTATACGTTGCAGATTCTTGAGGAGGCTGGCTTGTTTTGGACCAAGCCTTCTAGTATACCAGTGGAGTTGCTGCCTGCATATTCTTTTGAGGACCCATTGGATAAGGATGTCATTCGATACCGCAGTACAGTAGGACGTTTGTTATACCTTACTTTTACAAGACCTGATATCAGTTTTGCCGTGAGCAAGGCTAACGAGCACATGCAAACTCCACGATATAGTTATTGGCGTAAGGTTTGCCTTATTCGTAGGTACCTCAAGGGAACACCAAGTAGCGGATTCTACTACAGAGATGGTGGCAGTCTGGACATTCTAGCCTAGTTTGATGTAGATTATGCTGGGTCTGTAGATGACCGATGTTCTACTTTAGGCTTTACAACTTATCTTGGTGGGAACCTAGTCTCCTGGAGGAGTAAGAAGTAAAGTGTTGCTGCTCGTTTGAGCGCAAAGGCTGAGTACAGGATAGTGGCTAAAGCTGCTTGTGAGATTATGTGGGTTGTCTCCTTTCTGCTGGACTTGGGCATTCAGATCACTATGCTAGTTCCACTTCTTTATGACAAGTCAGCCATAGATATTGCTTCGAATCCAGTCTTTCATGAAAGGACCAAGCATATTAAGGTAGATTACCACTTTATTTGTAATGCAGTCCTTGTAGGGAAGATCAGCACTCATGTCTCCTCTAAGCTTCAGTTAGCAGATATATTCACCAAGGCTTTCCTGTGCGACTAGTTGGGTCTCGATGACATCCGCACCCCAACTTGAGGGCGAGTGTTGAGCCTAGGGATGTATTTACTATTTTTCATTGTTTTTGGATGGCTATGTATTTTTCCAAATCTCTCTATTATAAAAGACTGGTTAGGGTTTCCTTTCAATAGCAATGCATCTTTTTCCCTTCACAATAACAATGGGGTCATTATATTTTTAAGGCATAGTAGCGGTAGTAGTGCTGGTAGAAGGTGGCCTAGTAATAGGAATCTCCTCAAAAGTTACAAGAGGAGGGGTAATAGTAGTATCAATGGAAATATCACATTTAATGGTAGAAAAGTAAGTAATAGACTCATGAAAAGAAACATCTGTGGATACAAAATGATGAGATGATAAGGGATCAAAACATTGATACCCCTTCTACATCCTAAAGTATCCCCAGAAAACATACTTCACTGCCATGGGTGCCAATTTATCCCATCTAGGTGTAAAATCATGAACAAAAGCAACACATCCAAAGACCTTGGGAGTAATAGGAAATAACTCCCTATCAAGATACAATATATTTCATGGAATTAGTTTATAAATAGTGGAGTTAAGAATCTTATTGATAAAAAAACATGCAGTGAAAACGACATCACTCCAATAAAGCGAAAGCACAAAGTGATGTATCAAAAGGGTGCGAGCAACATCAAGTAAATGGTGATATTTTCTCTCAGCAATCCCATTCTACTGAGAGGAATGAGTACAAGTAGTTTGATGAATGATGCCATGGGATTTATAAAAGGAATATAAACGATGTGTACACAATTCCAAAGCATTATCAAAACGAACAACTTTGATAGTAGTGGAAAATTTGGTCTTTATTTCTATCATAGAATCAATATCTTACTTATTTTTCAATAGAAATACCTATGACATCCGAGAAAATCATTAATAATTGTTGAGTTAAATGTTATGTTTTAGTGGCTTTTTTTCTATTTTTATATTGTACGGGTATATGCTTGTAATTTATCTTTTGTGCCTCTCTATATAAAGGCACCTAGGGTTTCTAATAAAGATTCATTCGCTCTTTTCAACCTAACAATAATGACCAAAAAATAATGGTGGCCCAGCTAGTCTGGAATCTGACTAGGCCCCCATACGTCTATGTAGATAAGCTGGAAGAAAGTAGACCCAGGACTCTAAGACAACGAGAAGCTAGCACGATGATGTTTACCAAGTTGACAAGCATCGCAAGCGATAACGGTTGTGGGAAAGATATGAGGCATAACATGCCAATGCATGTCCAAGGAAAGATGGCTAAGGTGGAGGTGCCAATGGAAAGGAGGCCCAGTGGTAACAGCAACCTCCTCATGACCCACAGCAGCTGCAATAGTAGTCTGGCTCAAGCATTATACCCCCTCTTCACATCCTCCACCAGTCATCCTCCTCGTGAGCTTATCCTGTAAAACACAAGACTAAGCATTTAAAAAAGAGCTGTAGTTCAGTTCCTGTGTAATATGACTGACAAATAATAAGCTCATAGAAAAATCTGGCACAAAAAGTGCATTGGACAATCGTAATGTGGAATATAGAGGGATCCCCCTTTGGCCTAGAAGATGGGAATGTCTCTCATCTGCCACTTGTACAATAAGTCCAAGAGGTACAAATCTAAGGGAAGGAAACAAGCTCTGGCTCCCACATAAATGGTATGATGCACCAGAATCTACCAGTTAATCTCCATCCTGCTGTAACACGAAGAAGAGCAACCTAGCTCAGTACTTGAGGAGGCAAGAGTTGCAGTCTCAGAAGGTGCTGATGACTAGGAAAGTAGTGCAAATCGCTACAGAAGATCAACTTTAGTACGAGATACTATCTCAGAAGAAGCCTTTATAGGCTCAGCAACCTAATTAGCCATTGTAGGTCGACCATGCTTGGTCCAACAGGTAACTTCTGAATGTCCTAAATGTCCACAGTAGGTACATGGGGTACGATCACACCCCCCAAATCCATGATCACATATAGAGGAAGCGCTTCTGCCACATCTAGGGGTCGCAACAAGAGTAGAGGGCTAACTCATGGTTTTAGTGATAAGAAACTGTACTACAATCCTTCTCAATTTACTATATGTCTCAAGTGAAGGAAGCTCTAACAGGGTTAAGATTTGGTCATGTGCAGCAATAAACTTAGGTCCAAGACCTGATAGGAAGAGAGAAACAACTAACTCTCTCCTTAACTTTCGCTAAGAAGCACATATACACTTAGGCCTGCAAGCATTATGTCTCTCTAGGAGACCATGGTAGAATAATACTATGCTAAGGAACACCCCTCCTAGCACAACTAGAATAGCTCATGATAAGTCTGAAAAACATGTGCAGAGTTCTTCTCATGACAGTATGTCTCACAAAAGGTATCCCACATCTCCTTTGCAGTATTGTAGTACTTGATCTCATCTCCTACCCTGGGTATAACATAATTCATCATCCAAGCACTTACCATTACATTATCCCTATCCCAAGTGGCATTGACTCTTGTCTTTTGTGTGGACTTTGGGTGGTGTAAGATGTGCTCCTTTCCATGACCTCTCACAGTCATAAGAAATGTTTACTACTATCGGGAGTAATTGGTCTCATCCAATTTAATCATGGGACCAAAAAACAGGCTCTTGTATGCCATCGTCTCCACATTCGAGTCCAAAGTCAGCTCGAACGAACTCGAGCATGCCATATTGCCTTCACCCACGACCAAGAGGAAGCAAAACATCAAATTAGCCATCAACCATGAGATCTAAGGTCTGAAATAATTGGTTGAAATAATTCAACTTGTTATTAAAACCCTAGGGCTCTCTTATATAGAGAGACCAACAAGAGTGAAAGTACATAGATGCCCTTGAGGAGCAAACCTCACAACCGTACAATAGGGATATAGAATAAAATATATGCTAACACTCCCCCTTAAGCTAGAGCATAGATATTTATCATACTCAGCTTGGATACACATGAATCAAATAAAGATCTAGCTAAGGGCTTGGTAAAAATATCAGCAATCTGCTCCTCAGATGTGGCTGGTGTGGTATATAGCAACCCCTTCTGAATGATGTCCCTAGTATAGTGGCAATCAACCTCAACATGTTTCATCGTCTCGTGAAATGCTGGGTTGTTGGCAATGAAGGTGGTTGCTCTATTATCACATCTTATCTCCATTGGGTTAGAAAACTATATCTTCAAGTCAGGAAGCACAGACCTAATCCACATCATCTCTGCAGTCGTTTCAGCCATGGCTCTGTACTCAGACTTGGCACTGGATCTCACAACTGTAACCTGTTTCTTGCTCCTCTAAGTAATCACACTCTCTGGCAAAAAGGTGCAAAACCCAGTAGTGGATTTGTGATACACATGGCATCCAGCGTAGTCCGCATCACAGTAGCCAACCAAGGTCATAGAAGACCCCTTAGAGAAGAAGAGACCCTTCCCAGGAGCCTTCTTGATGTATCGAGCACCATCAATGCTACGTCCCAATGTTGACGTGTTGGCTTGGCCATGAACTGGCTCAGTTTCCCCACTGCAAAGGAGATATCTGGCATCGTGATATTTAAGTATAGCAGCTTGTCCACAAGCTGCCTATACTGCCTGCTGTCCAACTGTGCATCCTCATCATAGAGTGGCATCTTGGAGTCCATAGGAATATTGGCCTCTTTAGCCCTAAGTATACCAACCTCCTACAATATATCCAATGCATACTTCCTCTGGGACAAGACTACGCCCTTTTTACTGCGAGCCACCTCAATGCCAAGAAAGTACCGTACAACTCCTAAGTCCTTTATGACAAACTGCTCTACTAGGTTGCGCTTAATCTTAGCAACACCCTGCTCATCATCACCTGTGACAATTAAGTCATCAACATAAATAAGAAGTGCCACAATACCTCATCTAGTCCTCCTAACAAAAAGAGAAAAGTCGGCTGTCGATCTCCTAAATCCAGCTGCCTCTACAACCTATGGCAACCTTTGGAACCAGGCTTTGGAGTGCTTAAGGCCATAGATGGCCTTACGTAGTACACACATACTCCCCCCGAGCCTCAAAGCCAGGTGGCTGCTTCATGTAGACTTTCTCTTGGAGATCACCATAGAGGAAGGCATTCTTCACATCCAATTGATGCAAAGGCCAATTTAGCTGAATTGCCATTGCAACCAGCACCCAAACCATAGGAAGTTTGGCAACTGGTGAGAATGTGTCAAAAAAGTCCATCCTATATGTTTGTGTGAACCCCTTTATGACGAGGTATGCTTTGTATCTAGCAACACCGCCATCTGGATTGAACTTCAGCATGAATACCCATCAACAACCAACAAGTGTAACGCCATCAGGGAGTGGAGTGAGCTCCCAGGTCCCATGGCCTTTAAAAGCGACCATCTCATCCCTCATGGCTGCCTGCCATTTTGGATCAAGCATGGCCTCACGATGAGTAGTTGGAATTTGAGTAGTCACTCACACCTAAGTGAATCCAGCAAACTCGGGGGCTAAGTCATCAGTAGCAAGTGCCCCGGTCGTGGGGTAAGTAGTGTAGGTCCATGGTTGCTTCAGAATGGCTATTAGAAGATCCAGACCATCACCTACCACATTATTATCCTGTCCCTGTGATCATCACATGGCAAACATGCGCCAGTATCTAAAGGACTCACATGAGAAGCCGATGGTGAAGGTGAGGGTGGGGGTCCCTGGTAAGTAGTATGAAGGCGGACATACGTCTGAAGTGGCTCAGTCAGACGAGGAAAGGAATGCGTAGCAACAGGTGGTGATGGTGTAATAAGGATAGGAATCTCAGGAAAACTCCCAAAATGAATGAGTGTAAATGGCATAGGTGCCATATCACCCTCAAAAGGCATCTCAGCAGCGAAAGTAGAAAAAAAGAGTATCACCTCATGAAAGGTAACATCCGTCGAAACAAAATGCCGAGAAGAAATCAAATCAAAGCATCAATACCCTATTTACGTTCTAGTATACTTAAGAAAAACATACTTAACTACTCTCAGTGCTAGTTTATCCTGACCTGGTCCCAACAGGTGGACAACAGCAACACAACCAAAAGTCCAAGAGTGACATGAAACAAGGGGCGATCAGGACACAACCTGCAACGGAATCCGTTCATGTAAAGCAATATTAGGCATCCTATTTATCAGAAAGTAGGCAGTCAAAACTACATCACCCCAATAAAGAGAGGGAACCAAATGGTGAATCAGCAGTGTATGAGCAACATCAAGAATGTGGCGATATTTCATCTCAGCAACACCATTTTGCTGAGAGGTGTGGGGGCACGTGGTCTCATGAATAATGTCACAACTAGAAAAAAAAAGTGCACAAATGAATTGTGCAAAACTCTTGCAAGACACAAGAAAATGCATCAAATATGGCTCGGCAGTTCAGATCTCTAGTAATGCTACTAACAAACAATAAGCTCAAGGGAAAATCAGGCACATAGAAAACATATGTCAATCTCAAGGTAGGAGATAAGGACATATCTCCCTTGCCAACAAGTGATGTATGTCTCCCATCTGCCTATATGGTCTTGGCTAGAGTAACTGGTGTTAACCGAGAAAAAGAACTCCTGTCGCCACAGAGTTACTTGGACCCACCAGAATCAATAAACCAATCATCAAAAGACTAGAGTGACGACATACCAGTTGTAGGTGCCTCAGAAGAGATGGCAATAGCTGCTGTATTTGGAGGCTGGGAAGAGGAGGCCTGAATCAGTTGTGCAATCTGCTGTCGCAAAGTCTCAATCTCTATACTTAGAGAACTAACATCAAGACTGGGGAGAACTCCATCTATGATCTCAGCTGCCTGATTGGTCACAGGTGGCCTGCCATGCTTCAACCAGCATGTAGCCTCAGGATGGCCAAGTTTGCCACAGTAGGTACACGGAGTACTAGTGTGTGTACTAGATGAGCGTCCACGTTCACGACAACGTGTAGGTAGAGGAGTTCCCCTGCCACGTCTAGGGATCGCAACCAGTGCGGATGTTTAAGCACCAGAGTCAGCAACATGAGTGCGCACTGAAACCCTGTTGAGTCTACTATAAGCCTCCTCTAGGGTAGGAAGCTTTGAAGCGGTGAGGATTTGATCTCTGGCTGTTGTGTACTCAAGTCCAAGACCTGCCAAGAAAAGGAAGACTACCAACTATCTCCTAAAACTCCTTCAGGACTCACAGGCACACCCCGGCAGATAAGAGTGATGCCTCTTCAGCATTCCCTTCAGGAGGGAACAATATTGCGGTAGTGTGTGTCCTTCCTGATGCAACTAGAAGAGGTCGTAGAAGACCTGAAAAAACCATGCAGAGTTCTTGGCATGAAAGTTTCATGCAAGGATTTCCACTTCTCTTTCGTTGTGGCGTAATACATAATCTCATCCCCGATTCGGGGACTAACAGTCTGCATGAGCCACACAGAGACCATAGCATTGTCTCTGTCCTAGCTGGCATTTACACCTATTTTGTTTGCAAGCTCCGGATCTGTAAAGATATGGCTCTTCCCATGACCCCTAACTGTCATGAGGAAAGTCTGGGACCACCGCGGGTTGTTGGTCTCATCCAACTTGACGACAGGATCAAAAAATGGATTGTTGAGTATCCTGGTGTCTGAAAGAGAGCCCAACATCATCTCGGACTGATCATCTGAAGCCATCTTCGCAATCTAGAAGCTACAATCAACCTTTTATGTCCAAGAAACCATCAAAAGATCTGAAACTGGATATATTCAGATCTGCATCTTCACGAAAAGCCCTCTTGGACTGACGTTGACCTCGCCCGGGTGTGGGAAAACACCCAAGACGGCCCCAAAGGGACCTAGGTGTCTCTCTTCCTACGATCTGAGGAGAGGTAGCCTTAGAGAGGGACTAACAAGCCCTCAGACACGCACACAACCCCTGCACTTTGTCACCGACCACTGCACGATACCGCCGATAGGGCTGCACCACTACTCGCCAATTCTACGTCTCTGACGTGTCGCGCAGCTGCCCACAGCACTGCTCGCTGCTTAGATGTGCCATCGTGCCATTGCGTTAGACGTGCGACCCTACCACTGTCACTTCAGAGGGCCGCTGTGCACGGCCATTAGGGATGTTGCTAACGACTTCTGATGTCGTTGCCGCTAGGAGAGAGGGAGAGAGCGTGAGGTGTAGGGTTTGGAGACCTTGGAGGTGGGATATCGGGAGCCACAGTCTAGGGCTGGTGCTCTGATACCAAATTGTTTGAAATTATTCAACTTGTTATTGAAGCCTTAGGACTCTTATATAGAGAGAGACCAAAAAGGGTAAAAGTACATAAATACCCCTTAGGAGCAAACTCCACAACCGTACAATAGAATTAAAACATATGCTAACCGAAATAGTGAATTTCAGACCGACAAAGGCATAGTTGCACTTATTAGAAACAAGATTTGCCCCTAACAGAGTAGCCTCTCCCTCCTAAATGCTTAAAAATGAAGAAACGAAGAGAGAGAACATAGAAACATCCCTACCAAGGTAATCGGCCCCAGTAGGGATGTCAACAAGTCGAGCTTGGGTCAGGTTTTATTATTATTAAACTTATCCACATTTACAAATTCATTACCCATACCCACCCCAATATAATAAAGGAAAACCCACCTTATACCCATTAAATTAATGGATACCAGTAACATGTTATTCTTATACCACACCATTATTTTAAAATACACAAGGAAAAAACATGCATATTCTACTATCAAAATTTCTTGAACACAACCATCTTTCTGAGTCAACAAACAAAAATAACATAACGAAAAAAGAAAATACCAATATTCTAAATAAATTTCATGATTTATAATAAGAGATAACATTTAACAAAGTAACCTACATATTCCACTACCAAAATGCAACCAAAGTCTAAGCAAAAAAAAAGCTCCTAAGAAATAAAACTACATAGATGACATTAAACAAAAAGATCAATCCCAAGACATAAATTTCCTAAAAACAAAATTGAAATCTCTTATCCAATGATTTCAATCTTTGGAACATCCTAATGCTCTCATAATTCAGTCAAAATTTATTTTCCACTTGTTAAGTAAAACATAAAGAAAATGATATAAGTAAATGTATTAATTTTTCCTCTAAAAGAAATGATTAACTTTCAAGTTAATTTCTTAATTGAAATAATATCTTTGACAATGAAGATATTCTTTATAGGTGTGGTGATGTTGATCAAGATTCAAGAAGGTTTTCTTATATATTGTCATGAAAAAATAGATCATGATTTTTTCTTATTTAAGAAAAGCTTATAATCGAAATAATTGACGTATATTGTATAATTCACCTCAATGTTGACATCTAGATCTTCATGAAATATTTGTGAAAAATCTATATTTTTATATGTGCCTATATACCAAATCATTAGTTAGACATTAATTATCTTATTAACAGAGAAAAGTAATGATATAACAATTGAAAAAATAGCTACCTATATTATTCCATAACCAGCCTTGGGTACACATTAATGCCTCCAAGGTCGAAGGATTGAGTCTACTGCAATGTGTACTTAGAACCCTGCCACTTGTACTAAATGTGGACTCTGAAGCAACTGTAGAAACTGGAATTGCAAGAATATCCTTGGCAATGGATTGTAATATTGGAAACTTAATACCATTAGTCTTCCACCATATTATATCAAAATTTGGAGATCGAGGCAAAATACCATCATCGAAGTAATGGTCCAACTCTTCACATTTAAGTTGCATGGATCACTGCTAACAAACTTAGCAAAGTAGGCAAGAGGATCAACTTCACTATTACCATCAACTACTTCTATAGTAGGAAGAGATGAAGAGGTTCCATCACATTGTAGGCCATCCTACTTTAAACTTAGTTGAGATTTGTAGTCTACCACCAAGTCATAACAAAGTCTTTGAACTCTCGCTAATTGATTTGGAGAATCATCTTCATATATTAAGGGAAAATAAAATTTCAACAACTTCATCTTACACTGAGGGTCAAGAATAGCACTCATGGCCATAATGTTAGAAACAACACCCCAATATTTATTAAATTTCTCCAACATCATGAAAGACATTGCTCTAATAACATCTTTTTAAGTCATTTAACCAATGAGAAAGTGTCAGTTTAATCTTGCAAATTTTTGGAAAAAGTATATTGGTTGTTGGATACTTGGTTCCAAAAAACAATTCTATCATAGTGTAGAAAAGCTTCAATTTTCCACAAATTACTTTAGCTAATTCCCATTCTTCCTCACTTGGTAAACATTTATATTGTGGATCTCTTTACTTTAGTCAATGGAAGGCATATTTATAGATGATTGCAATTTGGAGCATTAAAAAGTTGAATTCCATCTCATTTTGCAACCTAGTGACAACTTAGTGCATGAAATTTGTAGTTACCTGCCAGCTTCTATGAATTTCTCCTCTTTTTGGAGTTGATGTCCAAAATGAGACACTATCTCTAATTTTCTCAATTCCCTCTCCAATTATGTCTAATCCAACCTTAATAATTAAATTCAAGATATGTGCACAACATTGCATATGAAACAATCTACCACATAGGATGAATAAGCTCAATGAGAGTTTCTCGAATAAGTTTTCCATAAGAACATCGTTAGTTGAGCAATTATCTCAAGTAATGCATGTCAATTTGCAGTCTATGTTAAAGTCTGGCAAACATTCCATTAAAATATTTAAAAATGCTTCTGAAATGTATGGACATGGAACATAAGCAAATCTACAATATTAACCATAAAATATTGTTAACTATCAACCATTATAAATAAATCACTATAAAATATCGTTAATTATCATCTACAACATGCTTTAAATAAATTACTAAATAAGTAAAGAAGTATAAAATTACCTCAATATGCTACTGCAAAATCCATGAGTCATTGATGACATGGCATGTAATAACCATATAACCTCTCTTTTGGTTATTTGATGTCCACATGTCAGTAGTAATGGAAAGACGACTCTCATTTAAATCAACTGCATAATCTTGATTTTCTCTTGTCAGTAAATGTTAAGAATGTCGTTAGCAATAGTTTTGCGACAAACAACCTTGAATAAAAGTTGACGACTGCATGAGTATTTCTTAAATCCTATATTTTCCACCATATTAAGAGGGTATTCATGCAAAATGATCATATGAGCAAGATCTCGTCTTAAGGTTTTTTGGTCAAAATAGTAATTTTGAAGAGATCCATCTCTCTTTTGATTCACAATAAGAAGTTGCTTAACATCTTTATTTTTCCTTTTTGGACAAATCTTTAGATGGTCATGCAATGTGATGTTCCATTCTTGGATGCATCTCCTAATTCTTTCGTGTAATATTTACAAGTTACCTTCTCATTTCCTTTCATTGTTTTCTTCACAAAATAATTCCACATTAGATGTACATCTCCTTTTCCTAGGTGCATACTAAATGCAAGGTTGATAAAAAAGTAGATGTTATTACAACATCTTGCATTGTGTCGATATTCATTTGTGATGATTGTTACATCTGTTATGTAGACATATCTAATAATAAAAAATTAAGTGAATATTTGCAAATAAATATTGAAAATAATTTAGAACTTTTACAATCCCCACCATACTCTTTTTTATTTGACCTTCTCTTAGATAAATAATAAAAAAGCAATCCGTGGTATTTTTCCCTGAAGCATTCTTTTTTCCTTGTTACCTTGGAGCATGAGCAATCACATTCTATCACGTAAAAGGTCAAAAGATATTAAAATTTCATGTTAATGTTATTGCAACATCTATCCGTTGGTAATCATGTAATTTGTTCTCCCTTTAATCCCAAGGCCTAATTTATTCTTGAACTTAACCATAGAGTAGAAAGTAAATGGGGATCCAATCGAATGCCCAGCTGGAGAAGAATATTACCGTGGAGAGGACTGCAACGTTTCGATGTAGAGGCGTAGTCTCGTGGAGTATGGTCAGAGTCCCAACTGACCAACTCCATCATGTAGTGTACTGATCATCGGATCCCAATCACATGTCAAACAATCATATTTATGATTCCATCAAAGCATTCAAATAAATACAACAACAAAGCGATACGTAAACGGAGGAAAGGCAGATTTTACATCCTCCCAAAGAGAACCCTCACTCACTGTTCGTTCGTGGACGTGGACACCACTCGGTCTCGGTGTGGTGCTGCAGTTGCTCAGAGAAAGGACAAAGGAGAGAATGGGATGGGAATTGCAATCGGAAATGCTTGAGACGTTGGAAACTTGGAAAAAACGTTGACAGCTCCCCTACAACCCACCTTTAGAGTTACTTCGATTGGATTGGATTGGAAAGTCGAAAAGATGCATGAGCATTGATGATTGGGTAGCCCTTGGAAATTTGGGGGTCCTGGGAGTTGAGACGTTTGGGATTTTTAAAATTGGGATTTTTGGAATATTTAAAATCTTTAATGTTTTTGTATATATAATACATCTATATCGGGTATACGCATTCAGTGGAACCTTTCCTTATACTCGAACCCAAACCTAATTGGGTTTGCATTCGAAACCCAAGCCGTCTTGAATATTAAATATAGTGAGTTTTATCGGTCCCAATCAGGTCAAGTTGAGTTAGTTCTCCATTGGGGAGTACCAAATTGACATCTTTACCCCCCAACAGCGTCGCACATGGATTGAGGAGAACCAACAACAGCAGCAACAACCACACTGGTACCTCCTAGCAGTAGTCAACGACGCTGCCAGGGTTCAATTCAACCCCAGCGACGTCGCGTTGGGACCCAGGGCAACCACCAGCGGCAACATTGGTGTAGCAGCCAGTGTGCTACTCGCCAAAGGGGAGACGAGGCCAACAGCATGGCTACTGCCGGCAAGGATAGGAGGGAAATCATTGGAAGGTGTAGAGGGCTTATTTGGTAGGATACCTAGCATACCAATCTAGGGTTGCTTTAATACCAAATTATGAGAAATGATTAACTTGCTTTATTTTCAAATCCTACCTGTCCTTATACAGAGAGGTGGAAACAAATTGCATCATAATCTCATAAGAAACCAAAAATGATAAAAACACTCCAATGTAAGAAATAAATAACTCAACAATCTTTTATCAAAAATGTTTGTGTAGAGAGTTTGCTACTTTAAAGGAGTTACCTGTTGGGCCCAATAAGATAATGCCAACCCATGCGGGCAATTTGGAATTTCCTAACCCCAATCCTATCATCAAAGTTGAGAGAAAAGGGGGAAAGGAGAGAGAGAAGAGAGAAAAGAAACATAATTGGGGAAGGAAGTTTTAGAAGCCCGTTGTCAACGATTTCAGTGAGGATTCCACCATAGTTGGTTCTTTCATGTTCATGGGATTGTGCTCTTCAGTCAGAAGCTTGGTGGTAAATTGTTTTAGGACCCAATTGGGTGTGGCATTGCCCCCCTTTCTCCATGTGGGTTATTAGTACTTGGATTCTAGCAAAATCTGGTACAATAGGATTGTACTCTCATTTTATATAGTGAACTATCTGTCTAGTTGCTCGTGCTTTTTTACCCTTCACCTTGGTGGGCTTTTCCACGTAAGTTGTAGTGTTCCTATGGTTTGCTTGATTTGGTTCCATAATTATTATTATTCGTTGCGATATTTATGTAGATTCTTGTGCATGGGTTTAGTCTCACTCCCTCAACATTAACATCAAGTTTCTGTAGAGTGAGTGTTAATATAAAGGAGTAACAACATCAAGTCTCTTCCAAATTAACAAGCAAAAACCTTTATTTCCATGTGTAGAGTCTTCTATACAAGAACCTCACAAAGAGGAAAAAATACATCTCAATAATGAAAAGATAAAGATATGTGTTAAGTTGAAACGCCAATCAAACAATTATTTGTGACCCTAGGTGCCTTTATATAGAGAGGCACAAAAGGTAAAAGTACAAGTATGTCTCACACAACAAAATATAATAAAAATAGAAAAATAAATAATTCAACACTTCTCGCCAAACTGGAGCATAAACATCAAACATGTTCAGCTTGGTACATAGCAACTCTAAACGCTTCTTGGAGAGTGCTTTGGTGAAGGCGTTTGCAATATGATCTTTAGTGGCAATATAAGGTGTTGTGATCTTTCCAAAAGTAATGGCATCACTGATAAAATGGTAATCAACTTCTATATGCTTTGTTCCCTCGTGAAAGATAGGATTATTGGCAATAAATGCAACTACCTTGTTATCACAGTACATAGGAGTAGGATCAGAAACACACTCCTAAATCACATAAAATAGATCTCACCAAAAGGAGCTCACAAATAGTATGGGCCATAGCTCTATACTCTGATTCTGCACTGGATCTGGAGACAACATTTTGCTTCTTATTTCTCCATGTGACTAGGTTGCCACTCACATAGGTATAGTAGCCAGTAGTAGATCTTTTGTCCGTATGTGCCGTTACATAATCTGCATCTGAATACCCTCAGACATCCAGATGGCTACGCTTCAAAAATGATAGCCCCTTACCAGGAGCTTGCTTAAGGTACCTCAATACCTGACACACACCATCTCAGTGTACTTGTCTAGGAGACTGCATAAACTAGTTCAGTCTCCCAACAACAAAACAAATGTCAAGTCCGGTGACAGTCAGATATAACAGTTTTCCCACCATAGCACAATATTTGGTGACAGCTTCAAGTAGCAGACTTAGAGTCTACAAGTGGCAAAGAAAGTTCCATAGGAATGCTGGTAGGCTTGCAACCCAACATCCCTGTCTCTTAGCATATTAAGAGCATATTTCCTCTGTGACAGAACTAGACCACCATCAAAGTGTTGCACCTCAATGCCCAAAAAATGATTTATTATTCTTAGATCTTTAGTAACAAGCTGAGAATGCAAGAATTTTTTGGTAGCCTCTATCCCTGTTGCATCACTTCCGGTGAGTAGTATATCATCTACATACATAATAATAATGACAAATCCGGTAGCTCTATGTATAGTAAAAATAGAGCAATCTACAGTGGATTTAGTAAAGCCAAACTCTTGCATAGTTTTACTACATCTCTCAAATCAGGCCTTGGGGTTCTGCTTAAGCTCATAAATTGCCTTCTTCAATCTGCAGACTTTCTGACACTCCCCCCCAACCACAAAACCAGGGGGTTGTTGCATGTATACATCTCCCTCTAAATCACCATAGAGGAAAGTATTTTTAATATCAAGCTGAGAACCAGACCAGCCACTGTTGACTGCTATAGAAAAAAGTATCCTCACTGAATTGAGTCTAGCTACTAGAGAAATTGT
This sequence comes from Thalassia testudinum, assembly GCA_037157565.1. Classification (NCBI taxonomy): domain Eukaryota; kingdom Viridiplantae; phylum Streptophyta; class Magnoliopsida; order Alismatales; family Hydrocharitaceae; genus Thalassia; species Thalassia testudinum. The sequence continues at coordinate 15,354,691 of JAZHRO010000062.1, read as the reverse complement.
TTCAAAATAGTCAACTCCAAATGTTTATGTGTAACCTTTAACGACCAAGCATGTTTTATATCTTTTCACTGTACCATCTAGGTGGCATTTCAAGGTAAACACCCACCTAGACCGCACAGCACTAGCACTAGGGGGTAGGTCAACAAGTTCCCAGGTATCCCTTGGCTGAAGAGCAGCCATCTCATCCTCCATGGTCAAGGTCCAAGAAGGATCCTGAGAAACCTCAACATGATTCCTGGGAATAGTTTTGCTGTCAATTGCAAGAGATAAAAACCACCATGTTGCAGGTAAATGATCAAGTGACATATAATTGAAAATAGAATATTTAGCACAAGATCGTTGTGGCTTCCTCTGAGCAATAGAAATATCCACATCAGGTACCTCAAGTGTCATAAGGTCTGGACCTCCATCTAAATCAGTAGTATTAGTAGAAGACTAAGCAGGAATAGTAGAAAGTAGTTCCTCTACTTGTAAGGTGGTAGAAGGTCTTCGCTGAAAGTGCTGAGGGAAGGTATCTATAGTGGGTACCTCAAGATGTCTAGGATAGGTAATGGAAGGACACCATGAGGTGGAGGTGGCTCAAAGGGACCTGGAGGTGCAACACTGGGCATAGGCAATGGGACATCCTGTGTGACACTGGGAGACTTTCCTGCAGCAGTATAATGTGACATATCCTAAAAAGAAGTTATATCCTTAGATAAAAATAATGTGAAAGGGGATCATAACATCTATACCCCTTCTGGATTTTAGAATAGCTCAGAAAAATACACTTAACAAATCTAAGAGCTAACTTATCCACCTTGAATAAATGAACAAAACACATCCAAATACTTTTAAGGGAAGAGAAAAAAAGCTCCTGATCAGGAAAGAAAACAGAATATGGGGTCTTCCCACCAAGAACAAAAGAAGACACGATTAATCAAAAAAGCAATCGTAAGTACAGCATCAACACAAAAGGTGGTAGGAACATGCATCTGAACCATAATAATGTGAGCGACATCAAGAAGGTGCCTCAATTTTCGTTCAACCACCCCATTCTGTTGGGATGTATGAACATAAGAAGTATGATGTATAATACCATGAGACTGAAAAAATCAAGTCAAAGTAGAATTCACAAACTCAAGCCTATTGTTAGTTCGAAACATGCAAATAGTAGTAGAGAATTAAATCTTTATTTCATACACAATTTTTAATCAAAGTAGGGGTTTCGAATTTCTCGATCATAAAAACCCAACTAACACTGGTATAATTATCCACCAAAATTAGAAAATACCGAAAACCTCTAAGACTCTTGACCCGACACAGATCCCATAAATCAGCATGAACAAGCGAGAAAGCAGACTCATATCATAACTATTAGGAAAGGAGACTCTATGATGCTTGCTAAGTTGACAGGCATCGCAAGGAAATGAGTCAGGAAACTGCATGTCAAGAAATTAATGACGAAGAACAGAAACATTAGGATGTCCCAGTCTAAGATGCCACTGTAAAGCAGGGGTGGCATAAGCGGCAGTCATAGAATAATGCTCTGGTGGGTGGTCAAGGTAATATAGGCCATACTTCTCAAGTCCCCCACCAATCTGTTTCATCATCAGAAGATCCTGAAAGAAGAAAAAGCGATCATAAAACACTACTTTGCAATTTAATGCCTTAGTAATTTGACTAATAAACATTAAATTCAAAGTAAATTTGGGTGTATGCATAACATCAGTAAGCGGCAAAGTAGAGGATAGAGAGTTGTCACCCAAGCCTGTCACAGGGAACAAGGCACCATTTGCTACTCTAACATGAACTGGAGTAGTCACCGATCGAAGAGACGAAAAAAGTGTAGCATCTCTTGTGATGTGGGAGGATGCACCTGAGTCTGCAAGTGAAGATGGTTTACAAACACCTCTGGTACTAGCAGTAGTACCAGACATCTAAGCCACAAAAGCACTAGCAGTAGAAGTGGCTTGATGTCCCGAAGGAATTCTATGTTTTATTTAGCAACTGTGCGAAATGTATTTCTTCCGATACGATCCCACAAATCGAGAAAGAAAGGTAGACCACAGAAGGACATTCGAGCGACCCAACTTAATAGTGGCTCCTTGCATAAAAAAGGATATGCTCGGGATAGAGATCTTCCCCATTGAGTTGTTAAAAGCCTCATTCTTGTCTTCCATAATGCCTGACATATGGGAATCTTAAGGATATACTGTAGAAGCAAAAAATCAGACCATATCTACGTCTGAAAATTCCTCTGATCTACGATAACAGGTCAAAAATAGACCATAGAAACACCCTTTGGGGTCAAATAAGACCCTCAAAGGGGTTATTTCTTCTCCTTAACCTCTGCTTGGCTAGAGAAGACAATAGATGGGTGACTTCTAAGTCACCCTAGATCTCCCACTCAAGATCAACCTTGGGCGAGCCTTAACAGTGCAACAAGAGCACTGCAGCGACCATCCAAGACTCCTGCAGCACTGCTACACCGCACCAGAGGCTTGCAGCACCTTCCTCCACCACTGGAGTCGCCGCTTGGACCCCCATTGCCGGCAACATTGAGGGTCCAATGACCCTAGTAGCAACACTATTACAGCTGGGGTTGCCTCTTGGCCCCCTTGCTGGCAACACTGGGCGGCCCTATTGCCGCTGGGGTCTCCTGCCAGTGGCGAGGCTGCTGCTATAGGTGGGAGGGTCGACCGAAGAAGTAGAAGGGGCAAACGATGCCCTAAAGAAAGAGAGGGATCAGGTAAAAGAGTTTGGCAACTAGGTTTTGGGGTGGGATACCTGAACACCGATCTAAGATCGCTGCTTTGATACCATGTTAAGCTGAAATGCCAATCAAACATTTATATGAGACCTTAGGTGCCTTTATATAGAGCGACACTAAGGGTAAAAGAACAAGTATGCCCTCACACAACAAAACTTAACAAAAATAAAAAAATAAATAACTCAACAATATGATTTCTTAACATAAATATACAAAGAATATAAAACGTGACGATCGGCATGTGATCAAGTACATAGGCAAAAAAATGGGGTAGTCTTGAATTAGTTAGTATGATTAATATGATGGCCAGTTGCCATTTCTTTGATTATGGGATTCTTTAATTAGCACTATTTATCTCCTTATACTTTAAAAAAAACATGATTTATGTGATACATAATCATATTCTTGATTATGAGATTCTTTCATAAGTGGCATATAATCTTCATTGTATATAATCCATATCATGTTCACAGAGTGGAATAGCTTTCTTACCCATGGTTCTTACCCATTTCCTTTAGGGGGTTTTTAATGTTAAATTCATCTGGTTGTGGAGAATCCAACCCTCGCTGTCATTTGTCTTCTTGAATGCCTTTAAATCCTTGTTATCTAACATTGTAGACCTATTTTGCCTCTTCATGTTGTTAATTGCAAACTAATGGGAGTTTCACCCTATACAGGTCTTACTTGACCACAAATAAAACATCTAAGTGTGATATCGAGTGTAATAAAAGAATACAACACAATAAAATCACCTACAGAAAATACATAATAATTTATAGTGGAAAATTCCAGATAAAAATCACTACCTAAATCTCCCAACATAGGATTTTCCCTGATTGGTCTACACCAATTAAATCCACTATCCAAGACAATTAATAGGTTATCTCAACCGTTACAAAACCACCAAGGTGAAGTGTGGGTCACCTTAGTCCAAGTCAATGTTAAGACGATTAACAAGTTGTCTTACTTCAAATACAAAAGAGGAAAATGTAAAGAAAAAAAATACAAATAATGTAATACAACTTAAGCTTACGAAACCTCAAATGATTAATTAAAATGTCAAATCATATTTAAGAAGCTCGCAAAGCAAATAAAGCACTTTTAGAGACTTGTTCACGAAAGGATATGGTTATAGAAGTGTGGAATAACACGAGTGATTTTCTTCTCATAAGAACTTGAATCTTTTTTGTTGCAAGAGAGGAGTTTTGCACTTTTTTTGTTGTTCAGATGAAATGGAGTTGTGTTTATTTATAGAGAATCATCTGACACCATTTTAAGATAGTTATTAATGATATTCAATGATTAAAAGATGAGATTAGATTTGATTATGAACAAATTTTGTTGATCAAAATTATTTTTAGTTGATTAAAATAACTAACCATTGATTTATCAATTTTTAAATTGATTGATTAAATAGTGTAGGAATTTTTTTTCAAAAATCATTTGAAAATAATGTTCGATTGCAAAATATTTTAGTCGATTAAAATAATTTCATTGGTTGATTAATATGATGACTTGTTAATCAATATTCGTAAAGGTTGCAAGTTTGCTTCATACGCATATTGGACTTTCAAATTAATTTTTGATCAATCAAAAGAGAAATATTGGTTGATCAAAATTTTTTATGATCGATTAATAAAAGTGAATAAATAGGAGATTTTTTTGCAAAATGGTCGACCAAAATACTTTTTAGTCATTCAAAATGGATCGCTTTTGGACCATTGAAGAAACTCTGCATTTTAGTCAATCAAAATACCATTTTGGTTGATCAATCAACAATTTGATCAATTAATCTATTATTTTGGTCAATCGATTTGCATGACAAATGAAAATTGCTTAAGCACATACAAATTGGTCAATCAAAAGAGTATTTGGTTGATCATTGATTGACTACTATATTACCCAAAATGCTAAAACCAATGTTTTTAAAGCTTATTAAGATCATTTTTAGTTTTAAGGGGTTCCTTTTACATTCTAGCAAAAAAAATCACAAAATACATAAATCATCAAAGAACACTTTCGAAGTCTTCTTCATTTTCTTAGTTCTTCAAGTCTCCTTGATTTTATTATCACATTCTTCTCAATGTTTTTTCCACCTCTTTACATACACAATCTTTCAATCTCTTGAAACACTAGCTAAATAATTGTCATATATATATATATATATATATATATTGATTTTGTTATCATCCAAATCATGGGTATCAACACAAACATCACTATAAAACATCCTTAGCCAATTATGCTAAGTGAAGAAGATGATCTTATGTTTGAACACAAAAAGAGATACAGAAGCATTGTGGGCAAACTTCTTTATGTGACAATCACCAAGCCTAATACCAGTTTTGCCGTGAACAGAATGAGTTAGTTTATTAAGAATCATCATTTTAGGTTGTCTTATTCTCGAGTATCTTAAAGGGAATCCTAAAAGGGTCTCTACATAATGAATAATGGGCATATAGATCTACATGCCTACTCTGATGTTAACTATGCAGGGTCAATGCAAGACAGGTCAACTATGGGCTATGCCACTTTTCTTGATGGCAATCTTGTCACTTAGCAGAGTAAGAAACAAATGGTGGTTGCCAAATCCAATGTAGAGGTTGAGTGTCGTGGCATGGCTCACACTCCATGTGAAGTCATGTGGTTAGTCTATTTCTTGGATGAGTTGGGGATTGAAGTATCACTTTTGGTGTCGATGGTTTGTGATAATCACTCAACTACATTTATTTCCCCCAATCCTATCTTCCATGAGTGCACCAAGCACATTAAAGTAGATTACCATTTTGTTAGGGACATGATTATTACAAGGAAGATTTACACTCCTACTTCAAAGCAGCAGATTGTAGACATCTTCACAAGGCACTTTTATGAAAGCACTATGATTTCTTAAGTATCAAGCTGGGCATGTATCATATATATGCTCCAACTCAAGGAGTGTTAGTAGGGTTATGCTATTTTTTTTAATTTATTGGTGGACTTCCTTGAACTTTACCTAGCACCTCTCTCTGTATAAAGAGGGTCAGGGTTTCTCTAGGAAATAAAATGCTTGCTTCCTTTCTAACATGGTGAGAGAATTATGTAGTGGTTTAGTCCCACATAGTGGAGTGGGACCGTGTTGTGTGTGATGGCTTATAAATAGGTGTGTATCCCCCACTTATTCTTTTGAGAAGAAATACAGAGATACACGCCCTATCGGAGCACTTCTCCCGTGGTTTTCTCCCCACTCTTCATGAGTGGGGTTCCCATGTAAATCCAAGTGTTATGCACTGAGTATTGCTTTGATATTGTTGCTTTCACTTTATTTTAAATGTCAACTTAACACACCTAAAAATGAGGTCAACCCTAGAAGGGAACTTCTTGATAATTTCACCTAGGTATTTAATTGATTGAATATTGATTCTTTTAATTGATATGAGTCAGTGTCGTAAAAGTTGGTGGTCAGCATGTAGCGGAATCAATCCTTGAGGCTGCTTGACAATTGAGGGCGGCGTAGGGACTCGAACAATTCGATCCCCAATTCCTGTAACATCACACAAGCATGAAATATAGGTATTTAAAATTTTTTTATCGAATCACAACTCGAGTCGATGCCCATAAACCCGAATAATGGAAATTGAGAAATAACATTAACCTATGTAATCGAAATCAAATGAGGAGATCTAGTATTTTCCCATTTCGGGATCCCTACGAATAAGAGATTATACCTGTGGGTAGCGTAACATAGCACCCCACGTGTTGTGCCTCCTACAACAAGTTCCGCCTAAAGGAACTCCCTCCTCGGTAAGTGGCTGAGACCTTTCACGTCGAAAACACTTAATTCCTTTGTGTGTGACATGAATCATTTTTGCCTTGCAAACTCCTTCACGAACCAAGAGGTGACCCTCGCCTTGAAACTACCAAGAAGTTAACCTTGTCGATCAAACCCACACGACTAAGTACAAGCAAGTTCACCAACACTGAGTTTTGGTCAATGCCCAACACATGGGGACAAAGATGAGGAAGAGATCTCGCCCCTTTAAGGATCAACTTCTTGATCCTTGTTGTGGTTGGATGTCCAAGACCCATACTGGACATCTTGCTTGTACATGGGGTTAGGAAACGGGGTCGGTTGGAAGCTTCCTTAGCCAACCTCCTTTCAAAGGAGAAAGGGGATGCCTGGTCCACCGTTGGGCCAACCTCCTTCACAGCTCCAAGAAGAACAGAGGAAGAAGAGAAGATGATCATTGGCCGTTGCTCTCTTTGGTGGCTGCACACAATTGGAACTCGATTAAGGATTCCAAGTAGGTTTAAGGTGGTATTTATAGAGATCCTAAACCTAATCCTAATATGGTGTGAACCTTTGGATTTCCATTCAAGAGTTGGGATTCAATTCTATTTGAATTTTATAAGATTGGCCTATAACAAGTTATGGCATATTTTGATCTAGTTTCAAGATAGTAATTAATTGCAATCCAATCCTTGAATTTTGTACCAAATCAAATTAATTACAATTAATCACCAAATTGAATTTGATTTAACTCCTTAAATCATATCATTCAATCTTATAAACAAGGAATCCACCAAAATGATTATTGATTTCATATAATCAAGTGTTCAGGATTTAATGGAATTGTGGCACTACACTTCTCTCAGGTATTCCAAATGCTAGCAAATCCTTCACACTAAATGACATATGTAACCCTTGGGATTAAATCTCAGATTTACTGTCCATCCCATCATGGGTTGCATACTTTTTACATTCTTTGTATTATTAGGATAAGAACGAAAACTAAATCCTTTCCCAAAATATTGTCTTCTTTTCTTCATGTATGGGTCTGATCAAGACTCATACGACCATAGATGGAATTTTATACTTCCCAATATACGTGGAGAAAGGTTGAGTCTCCCAATCTAGTACGTACACCTACAACAACTAATCTCTTGTCCCTTCTCACATGCACCAGCTTTTTAGTATTATTGCTAAGGTGAGTGCATCAACTATTGGTCCACCAAATACATGCATTTGTAAATAGAGACATTACTGTCACAGGTCAAAAGATGCACTTCTCGTGATAGTGATAAGAGGACTTCTACATCTCTATCTCATCGAGTCAACTCCTTGACTCAACTTGCGTGATAGCCCCAAATCTCTATTCCTATACAGAGGATGTGCAGTAAGGGTATCAGTCAGACAACAATCTCTAGAGAAGATTGTCACTCTTCTTAGATTGGAGACAATAGTTGAATTTCATGATAGTTCTTGATGATTTATCAAAACCCTCAATCCAAACCATTTGGATTCTTCGATACATGTCATCAGTATATCCAACATTGTGCAATACATTATCCCAATTATACTGAGAGACCCATCTAACCGTATTAGTGTGTCCACATGATCTTACACTCAGATCTGAATCATTGATCTAGTGATTCAACTCAGGTTGGTTCGCTCAAGGCACAAAACTCTACAATATTCAGTCAACCAGGTCACTGACCAAGGAGTGTATGGTCTGCTGAGGAGTAGTCGACGAGTACTCAGTCGGATTTTATATATATATATATATATATATATATATATATATATATATATATATATATATATAAGATGTATCTGTTTGCATAGTTCAAGATTTCAACAAGTAAAATATAGCATCGTATAAAGATCAATCATTTTGAATTTCAAGGTGATGAAAATAAGTTAATCATTGTAACTTGTAACTAAGTCAGGTTTGGACCTGATAATAGAGACTCACATGTATAAATCGACCTTATGGTCAACCGACTCAGCCGACTACTTGGGGCTGGTCGACTATTAGCCCAACTATGGGTACTCGAGTCAGTGGGGCGACCGACTAGGAGTACTCGGCCAAGTAGTTGACCTAGTAAGCCGATCTTTACATATTTAATGTATAATATAGTCATTATAAAGAAAATATTGAGCCATTTTTTAAAGCTGCCAACACCTATAAATAACATCTCGAGCCTTTCCAAGACACAATCGTACAAGATAAATTCAACCAAAAACTGTCTCTCATGTGTTCTCGAGCTCTCAAACTTAGGATTTTAAAGAGGCATTCTGTTAAAAATCTTAGCCGATTCATGAAGTTCTGATTTCATGGAGAAAGCCCTACCATTTACTAGTCTTGTCTTCACGACTTGCTTCTCTACTGGATTAGTAGTTATTGTTCTTTTTGTAGCGAAGCCTGACATAACTCATTCCTATTGCTTGTGCTGAAGCCGTAAGTCTATTTTTAACTACACATAAACCTGGAATTATGTGGTTCCAAGAGGATTCAATTATTGCATCGATATAAACCTGGAATTATGTGATTCCAAGAGAGGATTCAATTATTGCATCGATCTCTAAATAGATTGCTCACAAGAAGTTTGCTGAAACTAAAGCTTTGTAGTTTGCTCTTTTCCCTCACATTATTGTTTCAGCTAAATATGTGCCTTCATCCCTTCTCCTTTACATTTTGCTTTTGGGGCCTCTCTGTATGTATATATATGCTGCAAGCATGAATTTATGCATTCTAATTACTTGCAACTGCATGCATGAACAAAGCCGTGTTTGCTATGGCTGCAGACAACCTTGGATGCACCAGGTGGCAGAGATCCAGTTGCAATAGACTTCACAGGCATGGGCAAGGGTGAAGCTTGGGTCAATGGCCAGAGCATTGGACGATACTGGCCATCTTATTTGGCTCCACAAAATGGATGCTCTAATTGTAACTTTCGTGGTTCATTTGGTGGAGATAAATGCCTTAGAAACTGCGGGCAACCATCTCAAAGAATGTAATCAACTTGGCCATCCCTCAATACTCATAAGGTACCTTTACTGCATTTTATATATTATCTATTATGTGATGTAGGTATCATGTTCCTCGATCAATGCTTCAACCAAGCAGCAATACGCTTGTCATATTTGAGGAGATGGGTGGTGATCCAACACAAATAGCTTTTGTCACAAGACGTGTTGGAAGCTTATGTGCACATGTATCAGAGTTGCACCCCCCACAAATGGAGTCACCAACTTCTGAAGGGCAACAAGCAAGAAAATCCATAGCTGAACTTCATTTGGAATGCCCAGATCCCCAAAAGACAATATCTTCAATCAGGTTTGCGAGTTTTGGAACTCCAGTTGGTGTATGTGGCAACTTCACCTATGGAAACTGCAACAGCGAAGGTGTGCTCACCACAGTGCAGAAGGTACGACATCTTTGACATTCATTCAATCTTTGATAGTGCCTTGAGTTGATAAGAAAAACACAGTTCTTTCGATATATCAGTAATTGGTGTCAGCAGAAGTTGTATTAGAATTAATTTTGTTTTTTCATGCCTTGCATTGATACGAAAAACACAGTTCTTTCGATATATCAGTAATTGGTATTAACAGAAGTTGTATTAGAATTAATTTTGTCTTTACGTAGTTATAGTGGCAAGGTAAGATTTTTCTTCTTCAAAGTGCGCCTCTTGGTCATTGTCATGGGAGTAAATTATGAAGGGGATAGAGAGGAGGTGGATTGTACAATCAGAGCAGATTGCCGTGCTCCGAGTATATAGCACGGTCACTGCAATATAGTTTGGACTTGCATGTTGATCTGAATAAACATCTTCCCATGCTGAGACCTATGTTCTGACATGCAGTCAGCCACTGGTGTTTCCTCCTTTTATCATATGTTGAAAACTTAAACTAACAACAGTGATAAATATTTCAGGCCTGCATTGGATCAAGAAGCTGCACTGTAGAAGTATCTGCTAAGACACTTGGAGATCCTTGCAAAGGTGTCACAAAGAGTCTCGCTGTGGAAGCCACCTGCTCATTTTAAATATGTGTATGGTTTCACCTTCCACAAGCATTGAAGTAGAGCTGTGCCAACCCCATGCATTTTGCATTCATGATATATCAATATTCCAGTTGATTCTGTGTACAACAACAATGTCGTAAACATGAATGGGAATAGTAACACATCTATTGAAAATAATGGTTGTGAAGCCATCTTATTTAATCCGATCTTGAGGTGGATTCACCAATTTTTAAACCAGACAAGAAGATATCAAATTTGGATGACAGAACCGGTCTCGTTATGTAAATTGGGTACTGAAAGCTGGTTGCTTAATGATTTGAAGACATGAGAGACGTGGTTGTCTAGTGCAATTGAATGCTACTGGGAATCGAGAAGGTTGGTTAGTGCAACGGAATGCTAGTGGGAATTGTGAAAAACCAAGTTTGCCTGCCCTATGATGGAGTGAAAGCCGGGTGCGAGGGAAATGAAGTCTTCCATACCTGTCTCTTCTTCCAACTTTGGTCACCTTTCTTTTCACCTCCTTTTTTCCCACATGCTTTTGGTTAAGATTTCATCATCAAGTTGATCTCCCCGTTCATTCATTTTATGAAGACTTTACAATGGCTATAACTGATATAATACCTACAAGTAGGCATCAAGAGGTTCCCTGTAGAAAAATCTGCTTGTAGGAAAAATGATGCCAATGATGGCATATGACATGGATCTAGAAGCTGCAAGCTATACATCCTGATCTCCATAAGGTAGCAGATCCAAAGCATCTTTTACAGTGCCGTTCTGGAGACCCAGATCCTTCTATGCCTTAAGAAATTGATGGTTTGATGCAGCAGGATCTTCATACCCACCATCCAAGGATACAGAGGTGATGCCCCAGAGTGCGTGCACAAATGCTTCTATTGTTATTGCCAAGCAAAACAATAGAAACGGTTAAAATAAACAAGCAAATCAAAATGATCGAGACATCAGTGTTATCAAGAAAAGGTTGGGTTTATGCGGAGAATCCCTCTCACGAGAAGGGGAAAATCATGTGAGAAGCTCCAATGAGCAAAGTTATAAGTATCTTTCATCCAAGATACAAGTGATTACAAGGTCTAATATATATATATATAGGCATCTCTTATCTCTTAGCACTCCAAAACAGTGTGGGATGATTAAATACAAAACTCAGATAATCCATACAACAGGACCATCACATGGTTCATTAATACCAACATACATGTATCTTCTAACACTTCCCACACACCACCCCTCCTCTGCACACCCCTTCCCCCACCCACCCCCCAACCCCCCCAGGTTGAACATGTGATCTCTAAAGCATGAATGTTTAGTTTGCAATAATTAAAATACCTATTCACACACATACCGTACAATGCATCTCAGCCATAGCCCACTAACTTTGATAACAAGAAGATGCTCCATAGGTCATGCGGAGGAGGTCATCAAATGGAGATACTAGTGTTGGAGAATCTATGTAATTGCGTTAAAAGCCACGACTGTGGAACTCTGCACCAGTCAGGTAGGTCTAGACGCCATTCAAATTCTAATTAAGACTTGATGCCTTTTTGTGCTACTGCAGAAGTCCTGTGCATCACGATCAATCTCTAACGTATAGAGATCCTCATGGTCAATGGTCCTCGCCTCACCACAAGAATGTCGACTTCCTCTTCGACAGATAAAAAGGCCAATGCGTCCACTAAGCCACTGCTCCTATCCATATAACTAAGGTCTTCGTGCCACACAATCATCGCATCACCAAGGCATGTGCACCGACCTAAATCTACAGCACCCCACAAGAGCCACTTCTCTGATGCAAATTTGAGAAGCCTTCTTTTTTCTATTTTTTTGCATATATAATGCAACCAGTCAATTCCAAAATTAGATGCGATTAAAAAAATATATGTTGCAACGTATTTTGTAACACGCAGAAGAATTAATCAATTAAAAATCAAGTTAAAATATATCATTTAGAAATGATTTTTAGTCGATTGAGAATCAAAATACATCGATTAATAATTAAAATATATCAATTAAAAATAAAAATATACTGATGATTTTTCATTTAGAATATAATTTTTCACCTATAAGATGTGACTTTTCACTTATAAAGTAATTTTTCATCGATAAAAAATAATTTTCAATTATTAAAAAATTAAAATTCATCGATTGAAACCATCACTTTCATCTGTATATTACAAAATGCATCTAGAACAACCTACCAGAGAATCTCGCAAATACTACCAACCGACAGTTAGAGATTGGCACAAATAACAGAGAGCTCCTTCCCACCATCTTCTGCTATAGTTCCAAGCTTTTCCAAAACCTCAGAAATCTAAAACTCTAGGATATTAAACAATTGGTGAAAATTTGCAAATTTTTAAAACCTCCTAGACAGGTTGTAAGCTTGTAAAAGTATCTATATAATACGCGATCGGTGGGCAATTTGTAATTCCTCCAAGAACATGCGAACTGGTGACCTAGTTCTACCAATTAAAGTTCGCGTCCGAAGAGAGGATCTAGGCCGGAAAGTTCTACCATGAAATTGGCAGTAATGAGTATAGCGATGCTTTCAATCTCTCTCTATATACAGTTACTCAGAATGATCTCCTGTCTCTTTGTTCTCTTTATAAACTTCTTCCCTAACAAATCGCAATCCTTATCTGAATAAGATCCCTTGTTGCAATTCAGAGAAGATCATGTCTCGAGATTAAGGAAGATGCCCTTCTGAGACTCGGGAAAGGTGATTATTTTTTAAACACTCCTTCCATCGTCGATGCCTCTCAATTCTTTCCACAAGAGTCAACTTGCAACGATTGTAGCCAAATATGTTACAAGGATAAAAACAGAAAAGAAATGCAAATAACGAAACCAAGGTTCCTTATCGCGTTGACTGGGCGATTGTCATTCCCTCGTTACGCTAAGGTAGATGTTTAGAGAGCTTGGCTGTAAGAGGGTTACTTTACAGCCTAATATATTTGTTTATTGTTCGCATGGTATCTCACATGATTGCCTCTCTCTTACGGTCAAATACACACAAAGGTCATTTCTCAGAAATCAAACCTTCTGAGCATTTCAAATTGGTTGCCAACCCAATTCCACGTCACAATGTGTCTTCTCAAGGAGTCAAATAACCTTGATGTGCCTTAAGCAAGCACTCGTTGAGATTTACGTGACCTGTAGTGAAATATTTTAGCTCGTAGGATCACCTAGAAGCCCATTTCTCGCAAGAGTCTCTACGTTCGAAGCTGCGCGCACAGCATGTGCACAATGCTTGTAGATTTTTTTTCCTATCGATAGGTTGTATGATTATCTTGCAATTTCGTAAATTGTTGATACTCCTTTAAGTATTAGATTGAATCTCGACCACTGGAGCAAATGGGCAGTGCAACACTTTTAGAAATTCCAGGACTAATTTGTAACTCCCAACACACAATAACAGAATTCGCCACCTTGAAACTTCTTACGGACCGAAAATGTGGCACTTTTTTTTGGCATTTCGAACTGAATTCTTTTTTTCCCTTAACGTCGACCAAGTTTGCTGAGTTGTTGGATTTCCGAACAGTTCTGTAACCTTTAGCGAATTCATAAATTGAACTGCAACATATCTATGGCCTGTTTTATAACCATCCAAAATTGTTGACTAGTTGACAATAAAAGAAGCTTTTGAACTAAATAATTGTTGTGATTTGAACAAGATAACAAGCGCACAAGTCTGAAAGGAAATGGAAATTCAGGGATGAATGGCAATCAAAGGGTAGGGTTGTAAATTTTGTAGCTGCTTAGGGTTGTAAATTTTGTAGCTGCTTGGTCAAAATACAACGGTATCCCATTGGATAAGAAGGCATCGAAAGAAACGTGTTGTTAGATTTAGTGGGTTATTTGGAGATCCAGTTTGGTGCGTGTTGTGTCGCTTGTGATTAGCCTCACGTTTGGTATAATGGAGTGCTGAGAGGGGAGGAAGGTCTATAAATTGGGTCTCACGTTAAGGGTGATCGATCCTACGCAACTATGAACGGAAGGGCTAATCAAACTGCCTTTGGTTGCCAAGATTCAATAAACCTTAGGAAGTCTTAAGTCTCACTCGGAGGCAAGTTAACGTGAAGTTTTATCCCATGTGAACTCCTTAAATGCTATAGTACGTAAATGGTAAGGATATATTATTCTCACCCATCACACCAAAATTCGTCGATTATTTCTTTTCCAAGATATAAATGGTTGCATTCCTCTTACCTCTTAGAATTACAAAATAAGTGAGATACACTAAACACAAGTTCCACGTAACACTCGCAGCAGGACCACCACAAGGTCCATTAGTTCGACATACATATATTTTCTAACACGACTAGTTATTTGCCAAATAATAAGTTGGAGAGGAAATGGAGGGTGGATTGCCGTTGTGGTGCACTGAGTGCCATGAACGGTTGTGCCTTAGTGTATAGACATGGAGAGTAAAGTAGTAATAGGCCGATAAAAATAGTCATGTCTAATACTGAAGTGAAGATCGAACAATTAGGTAATTAAGCTCACCGATGACCAAGGCATATATAGATTCCTCTCGTAGGAAAGATGTATCACCAACATATGTGATGAAACCAATCTCCATTGTCAACTTTAAGTGTTCTCATCCTTGTTAATATCAGTAGGACAAATTGAAAGACTTTAGATTATTTTGAAGGTCTTACCTCTCTTTATACAAAGAGAGAAAAATGATAAATTACAACACAACTCCACGATAGATAAAAGTAAACAACACATCCTTACAAATATAAAGTAAACAAAAAATATCAAAGTCTATACTCCTCCTCAAACTGAAGCATATATATCTATCATTCTTAACTTAAAACAAGTAACAAAAGTAGATTTAGGGAGAGACTTGGTAAAAATGTTTGTCTTCTGATTAGCTGTAGTAACAGTGGTTTGTATGTAACAAGCCTTTCTAAATCAAATCCATAGTGTAGTGATAGTCTACTTCAATATGCTTGGTCCTTTCGTAAAACATTAGGTTGTTAACAATGTATCTGGCAGCAACATTGTCACACCTCATCTCCATAGGACTAGTGATCTGAATGTCCCAATAGTGACTTCACCCACATGAGTTCCACAACTGTCTAAGCCATCGCTCTATACTCTGATTTTGCACTTAACCTAGAGACTGCAGCTTGTTCATACTTTTCCAGGGTCACTAAATTTCCAGCCACATAAGTACAGAATCCAGTGGTGAACTTTCTATCTGCAAAACACCTAGTGTAGTCTGCATCAGAATATGCCAATACAGACATGGAAGTGCCTCGAGTAAATAGAAGGCCAAATCCAGATGTCTTCTTAATATAACGTAGAACCATCATAGCAGGCTCCCAGTGCTACTTTGTGGGCTTAACCATTAACTAACTAAGTCTTCCTACAGCAAAAGCAATGTCCAGCCTAGTGATAGTGAGGTAAAGCAGCTTTCCCACAAGTTGTTTGTACTGCCTACTATCCATAGAAGGTGTCTCTATATCATACAGATGTGCCTTTGGATCCGTGGATATGTTTGTTGGTTTTGACCCAAGCATCCCAACCTCTTGTAAAACATCTAATGCATACTTTCTCTGAGACAAGACTATACCATGTTTGCCACGAGCAACTTCTATCCCCAGAAAATATCGTAACATACCCAAGTCCATCACGAATTGGCTAACCAATCTCTCGTTAATCTACACTATGCCCTCCATATCATCACCTGTGACAATTAAATCATCCACATAGACAAGGAGTACAACCACACCTTTCCCAATTTTCCTGACAAACAAGGAATGATCTGTGGACCTCTGAAAACCATCAACCTCCACCACTTGAGATAATTTCTAGAACCATGCAAGTGGACTCTGCTTGAGTCCATAAATAGCCTTCCTTAACTTGCATACACACTCCCCCTGTGTCTCATACGTAGGTGATTGTTGCATGTATACCTTTTCCTGCAAATCGCCATATAGGAAAGCATTCTTCACATCGAGTTGATGCAACTGCCAACTATAGTGTACTGCTTCTGAAATCAGGATCCTTACAGTCGATAATCTTGCCACCCTAGAGAAAGTATCGAAGAAGTCTACCCCATAAATTTGGGTGAACCCCTTTGCCACTAGCCGAGCTTTGTATCTAGCAATGCTGCCATCAGGATTAAATTTAAGTGCAAAGACTCATCTACACCCAACAAGAATAGCTCTTGGTAGAAGAGAGGTAAGCACCCATGTGCCTCTGCTCTGAAATGCAGCCATCTCTTCCATGACTTGATGCCACTGTGGACGAAGCACAGCTTCTTGATAACAAGCAGATTCTATAGTAGAGACTAGGGCTCTAGTAAACCCCAAATAAGTTGTACCCAAGTTAGCTGTGTGTAAATAGCCGGCAACATGGTACTTGGAACATGACCTAGGGACCTTCCGAATGGAAATAGGAAGGTCACCATCCACTTGTGCATCCTCATCTGCATGGTCCTCATCTTCCCCTGTATCACCACTAGGCACAACAACGTTAGTGGCTAAAGACCGTGGACTCACCTGAGATGGGGAGGCTGGAGGCGTAGGAGGAGGGGGCATCTGAAAAATAGTATGTGGCCTCTAATAAGTAACAATAGAATCATGAAAACGTTCCTTCTCAAAAGAAGTCACTGGTTCATCCACAGGAAATGACCTAAATGGAATGGGTGGAATAGGCATAGGGGTCTCGTCATTCACATGAAGCAAGTCATTGCTAGTCATTGCGAGTAGTAGAAAAATACGGTATGGCTTCATAGAGTGTCACATCAGTAGACACAAAATGTCATGAATTGATCGGATCACAACATCTATACCCCCTTTGGGTTTGAGAATAACCCAAGAAAACACACTTGGTAGCGCGTGGTGCCAGCTTATCCCTTCCAAGACTCAAGTCATAGACAAATGCAATGTACCCAAAAATACGAGGAATAACAGGAAACAAAGTGCGACCAGGACATACAACCTGTCGTAGAATTTGCTCATGAATAGCAGAGTTCGGCATTCTATTAATCAAAAACCATGCTGTAAGAATAACATTCCCCCAATACAAAGCGGGCACAATATGATAAATAAGTAGGGTGCATGAAACATCAAGGAGATGTTTATGTTTCCTCTCAGCAACACCATTCTACTAAGAGGTGTAAGCACAAGTGGTTTGGTGCACAATTTCATTACCACAGAAAAAATGTATCAAACGAGAATTATGAAACTCCAAAGCATTGTCAAAACGAAACATTTTGACAATGATAGGAAATCGGGTCATTATTTCCAAAATAAAATTTTCAATAATAGTTTCAACATCAGAATTATGCTTCAATAAAAACAACCAAGTAACATGAGAAAAATTATCAACAAGCATAAGAAAATACTGATGTCCAAGCCGATCAAGACTCCAACTTAGACCTCAGACATACATATGAACTAAATCAAATAAAGCAGACGACCCAACATGAGAGGAAACGAAAAAATTGGCACAGTGGTGCTTGCCAAGTTGGCAGGCGTCGCAAGTGATGGTAGTGCTAGCAGGAATATGAGGTAGAACACGCCTAAGTCTCTAGAGGAAAGTGGCCAAGGTGAAGATGCCACTGGGTTGGGGACCCAGTGGCCAAAGCAGTCTCCCCCTGACACATAGAAGCAACAATAACAATAGGAGAATCACTTAGACGGTACACCCCTCCTTCCTCACGTCCTCCACCAATGATTCTCCCCGTGAGTCAGTCCTGTAAGATACAAGATTGTGCATCAAAAATTACTCTACAATTAAGCTCCCTGGTATTGTAACTAACAGACAAGAGATTAAGTGAAAAATTTAGCACATAAAGAACATTTGGTAGCTGCAAAGTGGAGGAAAGAGACACCCCCTTTTCCAGCCACCTGAGATAATCTATCATCAACCACCTGTACTGTCCGACCTGGAGGGACAGATCCCAAGTCTAAGAAGGCACCAAAATTACCACATAGATGGTGCGAGGCCCCAAAGTTTACCAACCAATCTCTGTACAAAGTGCAGACAACAAATATGCATTAATTATACTTGATGAGGAGGCAACAGCAATGGTATCTGGAGTAGGCTAAGACATATGACTGAACTTCTGCAACAGCTCCTCAAATTCTGCTCTAGTCATTGTATCAGTCATGGGTGTAGTAGTCTCTGTCGCTTGGTGAGCAACAACTGGCTTCCCGTACTTCTACCAGCACGTAGCCTCAATATGACCTAGTTTGCCATAATAGGTGCATGAAGGTTTGGGACCACGACCTCCAACACCTCATCCATGACCATGGCCATGGGTAGAAGAGCCTCCTCTCCAAGAACCATGAGAGGTAGCCAATGCAGTAGTCCGACTTGCAATCTCAGGGGAAGCAACAGTAACTGTAATCCTACTCAGTCGACTATATGTGTCCTTAAGTGTAAGAAGATCGGTCATAGTTAGTATTTGATCCCGTGCAGCAGCATACTCAGGTCCTAGACCAGACAAAAATAAAGAAACTACTAGCTCTCTTGAAGGCATGCCAAGAGAAGTGAGCACAGCCAGGTCTATAGGAGTTATGGTGCTCCAACAACCCCTTGACCTGAGAATAATACTCGGCAAATGTCTTCGCATCCTGACGAAGATGGAAGAGCTCATGATAAATGTAGAAGACTCAAGTAGAGTTCTTGTAGGAGTATGTCTCACTAAGAGAGTCTCACATCTTCTTAGCTGTGGGATAGTACATGATCTTGTCGCCAATCCTAAGTATCACTAAGTTTATCATCCAGGAACAAACCATAGTATTATCACGATCCCATGTAGCATTGGCTCCTGTCTTCTCTGTAGGTTCAAGCTGACTCAAGATGTGCTCCTTCCCATGATCCCTAACAGTCGTCAAAAAATCTGAGACCATCATAGATAATTTGTCTCGTCTAGCTTAATCATGGGGCCAAAGAACGGACTCTTGTATTCCCTGGTGTCCATAGAGGTGTCTGACGTGACTTCAAACGAACCAGAGCCACCAAAAGAACTAGAAGATGCCATCTTGCTATCCTCTACCACCCACTAGATGAAAGCACAGCTCTTTGAAACAAAAATCAGACTTGAAGTTACCCTATCATGGTCTAAAAATAGATTTTCAAACCATGAAAACTAGATAGAACAGGCTTGAGATGTCTATAGCAGCCTCTTGGTGAGGGATCAGCGTTGCTTAGGTGTGACGAAGGTCTAGATGAGCCTTCCGAGCGACACCAACCCCCTGGGCGATGACCCTCTTGGCGACAGTTGTCCCTGGGCGGCACCCTCCCTTGGACGAATGATCCCCAAGGGGACAGATCCCCCCCTTTGGGTGACGGCAGAGGAGGAGTTCAACCAACCCCCTTGCAGATCCTCTCTAGGCAACGCACTCCTAGCGGTTGGTCTCCCTTCTTAGGCGACGACGGAGGGGTCCAGCTAACCCCTTTACAACGTGGGTGGCCGGCAAGTGTTGCCCCGCTGCCTCCTCTTCTCTCCGTCGGATAATGACAATGGCACTGGGAGAGGTGGCAGTGGTGGCGAGGCTATGAAGTGCGCCCCTAGGGTTAAGGTTAGGGTGAAGGTTTCGGAGGCTTGTTTGGGTAGGGTATCTAGGGCACCGATCTAGGACCACTACTGTGATACCAAGTAGGACGAAATGAAATGCCTTAGATTATTTTGAGGACCCTACCTCTCTTTATATAGAGAGAGAGGAAAAGGGTAAATTACAATACAACCCCACGATAGACAAAAATAAATAGCGCACTCTTACAAATATAAAGTAAACAAAAAATATCAAAATCTACAATAACTTTACCAAATCCAGACTAGCTTGGTATATGCTTGATCTTTACATAGAGGCACATGCAACTATTATAGGTGTTCATCGCAAAACGCATTAAAAGATTTTGTATCGTTGTAGTTGCAAATCACGTCGAAACAAATAAATTTATAAATATTTCGGTAAGTACCGAGTCGTTCGTAGGGAGGCAAAACACGATTTTCAAAGGCTTTCGTACTAACTAATCTATCCTATTGCAATATAGAAACAGAGATCAGATATTCAGAAAATCAGATTTTTATTGCTAATGGCAAACAATTCTCAAACTAGGAATTAAAACAACTATGCTAGAGAATAAAGATAGAGAAAAGTAAATGAATGACGGCGCCACTTGTGAGATACTTGTGCGAAGTGCAGCAGTACTTTAGATCCAGAGCGCCAGGAGGAAGACTGGAGAGATGTTGCAGAGAGAAAGAGGCTGGAGAAGCGTCTAATGGAAGTTGCCTCTCAACTGGGGGCCTTGGGACACTTTTTTATAGCTTCAATGAGGGGCAAAGTAGGTATTTAGGCCTCCCAACTCGTGCAACAACCTAGGTGCGATTAGATCCGTCGATCGAGAGATCAACGGTTCTGATCACACCTAAAAATAACCTAAAACATGCCTCATATGTGGGGAATGTACAAGATGCTGACACGTGGCGACTTCTGAGTCGCTAGATCACGATCCACCGCACCGCTCGTGCTCCTCGCGCGCTTCCTTGCTCGCGCACGCGCACATTCAATTTCAACAGTCTAATCATGAGATCGGACGGCTTACGTCGCGCGTTGCATCGCGTTAAGACCCCGCATTGATCGAGGTGTTAGGTTGGCATTAGATCGAGCGTCCATCGCACCACCGCATGCAACGCACCCCCGCGCACCACACGGCCGCATCCGTGCCCTTCGATCTCCATCACACGATCTGATTTCGCGTGAGCGCACCGCCTCCTTGATTTCGCACTGGGCACGATTCAAACGTGTGCCTCGCACTTGCATGCGAGTGCACTAACCAACACGCTGCGGGTGCATTTAAGTTGCAGTTTGAACTTGTGTACAGCCGCTCTCAGCCGTTGGATGGAAATCCAATGGCTGAGATGTTCTCCTAGTTGATGAAGGCGCGATGGGGAGCGACGTGGCCTCTTCGTGGTCATTGGATGACGATCCAATGGCCCACGTTTTTCCTTCAATGATTGGGGGTGCGGCGATGGATCGTTGGGATGGTGCCATGTGACACCATCTTGGCCGTTCATCTTCCACCTTTGTAGTTGATGCTACAAGGCTTCGATTGAGCCAATTTTTGCATTGTTGGACAGTGATGGCTGATCCAAATTCATCCGTGCAGTCGGATTTGACATTTGATGTTTGGATCTCTGCTATCTTGCTCTTTGGCCTTCAATCTTCTATGGGTTGTATGTGATGCTACGGACGTCTGATCAAAATGATTCCGGAAGCGTTGAACTCCTATCGTTGTCTTGGTCAGATCCGTACTGTCTGATCTATCATCTGCAACCTCGAATCATCTACAATTAATATTATCTCTCCTTTAGAGCATAAAATAATATTATTATTTATAAAGTTAGCAAATTAACTATGATGCAAATTATGATACTTATGCATGTATTGTTCCTAAGTTAAGCTAAAATCTAACTTAATTTAGGTAGATTAGATCCTATAATTATTATGCAATCAAGAGGCTAGTTGTTATACAGGAACAATACAGAAATGAAAAATCCATCTGAGAATAATTAATGATAGGAGAACGAGGATTTCCTGACAGAAGTCTCCATAATTTGAAATAAAACCCCTTTTTACTCAACTTCCATTAGCGTGCACATATCGATAAGCAGAGCGACCACTATTAGAAAAAAGCATGATTCGCGACAATTCTTGTACCATTGCTAATATATAGAAAACTTTGGCGACATTTCTAAATAAAATCATCGGTAATAAATCCTTCAAGTGATCCTAATTGACAAGCTATTAGCGATGGTTTGAGAATCATTGCCAAAATTTCTTTTGCAACCGTGTCTAAAAAAATCATTGCCCAACACAAAACAAGAAATAATAATTTATACCCATTTAACCACACTTACTCTAAAATTGTCACCAAAAACCAAATATAAAATCCTACCATGTAGTACTGTTAGACGAGCTATTGGAGCTGGTTTAGAAACTGTCACTAAAATAACTTTGGGGACCATTATAGAGAACCTGTTGCCAAAAACAAAAAAAGAATAATATTTTAATCCATCAATAGCGACTATGAAATCGCAATTTCCGTCGCCCTTCACCCATTGCCCTCACCGCCCTCCACTCCGACGAACCTTTCCCACCCCCCCTCCCAAGTATGGCTAGCAAATATAACCACTCCAAAATCTCACAAAATGCTATCAAATATCAAAACCTTATAATGTCGGGATGTATGGATATGATCTCTGCACATAAATTTGTAGTTATTAAACCTCTGAATCCGCTATCCAAATGTGTCAGTGTCACCCAGGAGGGTAAATCCATGCCAAAATTCAACAAGTATCTCTACATTCGAATTCGTCAAAAACCTAAATCCACATGCAGTCGATCTTCAACCTTAGAATTGACTAGTCGTGGGTTTGGAAATGAAGTGCAGCAACTTAGGTAGCTTACCATTGGAACATCCAACCTCATGGAATCATCTCAATGACCACCATTTAGCGACTTACCTTATCATTCTTTGCATAACCTCATGGAATCATCTCATGGAAATGTCTATTTGTGTGTGCTTGTGCACACGTGCATGTTTACATATTGTGTGTGTATGTGTATGCAGTTATATCTATTTAAAAATTTTCTTTTAGCCGCTTTTATTACAGGTGTGCACAATTCATGTCGGCTTCTTCTCTCCAAGGCCACATTACTTTGAGGCTGTTCTTGTGAATTAAATGTTTATGCTTATGTAAATGAATTGTGGGATGTGTCTACATAATATTTGTAAATGCTTGTAATATGAGGTGTGCTTCTTTGATATTGTAAGGTGTACCTATTATATATTTCTTGTGATATCACTTCTTTAATTATGCAATATTTAAGAAAAATTTTATATTATAGAAGAAAATTTACCAAAAATTTGTTAAACTTAAACAAGTTAATTGGATTTTGAATGTGTTTGATGTTTTATTATTGTCTTTTATTTGAAGTTTAAAAGTTATTTATTTATATTAGATTTCTTTTATCGTTGCTTTATAGATATATATACTTACATAAATTTAGATGCACCAAAAACAAATAATAAAAATTCTAAACCCTAGGATATAAGTTAGGAAATGAGTAAAATTATGTCAATATGCTTACCCATTCAAGACTTGTGATCATGTCATATAGACAATACATTAGCGTATGTGTACCTCATATACATACATGATATCTTATCTTTATAACATACCACAACTCTTGATCGTTCTCAGTTTGGAAGTTGTTCAAACTAAGGAGAGTCCTTAATGGTTTAATCACAACTTAGATATTACTTGATACGTATACCTTGTGTTTAGAGAGATTCAAGTGATATCTCCCTACTTTTCTCTGGCATACTAACTAATCTTAGTTAGGTTCCTGAAGTACCCTTAAGTGGGTGCTAAAAGAATCGAGTTAAAGTCAATCTTTAGGGATATACTAAAGAAGTGTAGAAAGATATTGCCAAAATTTCTTCAAACACGAATTGCGTGTAACAAGTAATGTTACGATCAATTCTTTAAAGATAAACTATAAAGTGAAAATATTAATCAAAATATACACATCTTCTTTGTCCCTTTCTTACTTGTAGGTGATTTATTTTGAACTTTAGATTACCATGAACAAGTCTTAAATTGATTTGAGAAATTTAGATTATTACCAATATAAAAATGAAGTAATTTCATTTCTCGATTGTGCCTTCCATAGTAGAAAGCAATGCCGACAATGAGATTTCTTTGAGAAGATTTTCTATCCATATAAAAGGTCTTTGAATGGATTTATCTACAATCAAAACATTATTTAAGCACATGATTTATAGCAGCCGGTAACAACATTGCACCCTTTAGACTGCATATGGAGAGAGTCACATGGAATAAATGGATATTAAATAGCATACCGATATCGAAGGTAACCAAATTGAAGAGATACTAAATGAAATAAGAGTAAAAAATGCTAAAAATGTAGATGTGAATGATAAATTAAGAAATTATAGTAAATTTTATAATGCATTTAAGGTGACAAAGGAATCTATTTCTCTGGAAATCAATTCCATATCCAGGTTGTTTCTTCCAAAAACATTTTGCATCAAGGTTATGAATAAAGTAATATTAAAATTAATGTCTACGATGCTTCAATTTATAGAGCTCTAGAATAATCCCGAAGATTTTCCTAAGTCTTGATGTGATGCAAAAAAATAGTTTCGCATTCCTAGTCTGACTAGTGAGAAGATCAATGTCTATCCAAATAATTGCATGCTATACCATTTTTGGCAACATTTTTTAATAAAAATCGGCACCAATAAGCTTTTGCTACATTACTTTTGGCAAAAAATTTTGACGATGAATTTAACACTTTTGGCCACGATTTTAAAATGTCACGAAACACACCTCTTGTTGTAGTGAACGTGGAGGGAAACCCCCCTAGAATTCCTTGGAATGGAAGCTAATGTGGAGATATTAAGTAATTAACAAATGTTTTGGCAAGATCTATATCAACTTATGAATACTAGTGTCTTGTCTTCTTGCATGCAATGTTAATGTCCCTTGGTCATTGATCATTACATGGAAACATGATAAACCCTTCCGAAGGGTCGTTTGGATTTTCTGAAATTTTTAGGAGTTTCCTCGTAATTTTTTTGTACACCAGAGGACCCCATGCGGAGTTTTTAATTTCTAGAGGGATTTGATGAAATTTTAAACTCCCTAGAACTTGTTTTGTGGGCTCTACAATAAGGGGGATTTTGTAGGGACAAAGTCAGAATTGACCCTGGCCCCACACCTCATCCACCTTTGGATGAGCCTGTCTACAAGACATGCAGCACATCACCATATTGTACAAAGATTCTCTTCTTTCCCTTGAGATGTACAGAACTTCATTTTAACTAAATATCGAGATAAGATTTACAAATGTTAGCATACTAATTAGGCATTGCATTTTCCCACTACAAACCAATATCAAAGAATGGATTAGCCCACTAGGGTATGGCCGAACAATAGGACTCTTCACTTTGATAAGAGAGATGTAGGTTAGAATCATCATCCCTACATATTACCTGGAAAATTGGTGTGTTGGGGATAGCTAACTCTTCACCGATTCACCCGAATAGAAATATGGATCATAAGAAGAAAAAAAAGCATGAATTAAGGGCTAAGATTTTACATCCATGCCATTATGCATCTATAGATTTGTCCAAGCGTTGCATCCATGGGAGCCCAAATATTCCTTGGATTTGGGGGTTCGGATGTGAAAAATAAATTACGACGTACAAAAATAGCCAATCCTTTTCACTAAAAGTGAATTAATTTTGAGGTAGAAGATCCACAAGTAAATTAAGTGTAAATGTAACCTTTTTATGGTGAGATTGAATGTGTTCATGGGATCATCCCTACTTGATTATTGGTACATATCTAATGGAAGCATCCATCAAATAAGTTACCAATTTCATTTCCCAATGTATGTGACATCCATGCAGGTCATAAGGTGGACGATACATTCTCCCTCTCCCTAGCACGAAACAATGTGTTAACATGCAAGGATGTGCCTTTTGACAAGCATAGCTCAAGCCATGAACTCCAATTGAATCTAGAATTTCAAAGCATCCTTTTTGTCTCAATATCACCCTAATTACTCGTTAGCATTCATTACATAGTTCTCCATATATATCTACTTAAGCTTTGATCTCTCACCACTTATCACACTTTACATGCTATCTATATGCACTAAACCTGGTTGAGGAAGATTAGTTAACCTCAACCTTCTTTTACGCTCATTTTTGGCAAAAGCCCATGGGTGACTTTGTGATTTGCGACGTTGCCATCACCTCTTCACTTGCAAGAAGCAACCTTTTCTTTGATGAGCATGTTCCTTAGAAGGAAACTGAATTGTGTCTCTAATTGAAGTCACCAAAATGTATTTTGGAAAGGCTTGCTTGGTAGGTTTTTCTCAAGCGGTGCATTTGAGGACAACTAAAGTAGTCCATCATGATTTGCACAAAATCAGCATAAACTTGTGTTCCATGGGTAATTGCCATTATTTCTCTGCAAGGTTGCAAGAACAAGGTGACAAACTAGACAGAATGTACAAAACAAGGCTGGTAAGTGGAAATTTGACAGCTGGCAAAGCACTTCCATTATTTCTCTTCATAGGAAAGCAACATGAACTTTCTCTGATATGGCTACGAACATGAAATTCTCCAATTTGAAGCAAAGATTTACGACATGGAGGTCAGGCTCCAACTGGGGACCACAAAGTGGAGATGATTGTGAAACGTACAAGTGGACGTTTTAAAATCTAGCGATACCATAGATCGAAGTATGATTCCTATAAACCCAACTTGAAGGCATGAAATCTGTTGCATGACTTGGATCAACTTTGTCAGCTAATCTCAGTCTAGTTTGACTGTGATGCTGTAACTAGATTACATTTTAGTTAGTTACAAGAAAACCACTCCTGTACTTCTCTAATAGGCGGAAACCATCACCAAATTTTAGTCAGAGTATACACACATTAATTCTAGCAATGAGATTGCCTTGCAGAATGCCAATTAGACCCCAATGTCACCAATGTTTAACTTCTGCTTCTCTCTATGATGGAGAAGGGAATACACAAAACTAACTGTCAAGGATTTTCTGCAGAACTCTTAGCATTAGTGTTCACACAGTCCCCCCTGGTGGTTGTCAATTATATGCATCAAGCAACTGGAACTTGAATTGGTGTTGTTTGCAGTTGAAGAATAAGATGACGATTATAGGATGACAATAAATCTAGATGATGTATATAACCGGGCTTCATCCACAAGGGAAACAAAAACATACTGCTCAATAAACAATTTCAACTGCAAGCAACGTTTTTAAATGCAGCTAGACTTGCATACCGAACTCAGTGAAGGCTGCCTTGGCCTAAAAGTTTATGAGTAACGCACATGGTTCCAATATTTACACAAAGTTGCATGTCCAAATCCTATTGGGGTTAAATTCCATCTCTCAATTTTCTCTAACAAAAAAAAACAAAGAAAGAAAAATTGTGTAAGCTGAACTAACCAAAATGAAAAAACTTGCAATTTTAATCATTCGATTAAAATTTTCAATCATGTTTTCTTGATGCTCTCTTTTAGAACAGTGGACTTTCTGTTTGAGATGCATGTAATAGATAGAGGGGTGTGCTACTTGATGTGGACCACATGTTGCTCAGGAACCGAACTAATCTGGGCAGCTAAACTTCCCCAGAAAATCCAAACTTTCGTATGATTAACATGCTGTAGAAGAATTATAACAAGGTACTTCCATTCCAAATGGGCACCATTTATAGATCTCACTTGCAAGGGAGTTGGAAGCTAAAATATTCTCACCTCTATTTCATGTGTGGCTTCCCATGAGTGGTGTGAGAGCAATGCTCATTGGACTTTGGATGATGTGAAATTTCAGGCTTGTGGAATGAGATATGCTCAAGGAGGGAGAGGAAAGAAGGATGAATAAGGAAAAAGCAACTGTAGGAACCATTGGTGTCTTCCCTAGATAAGAAAGGTGCAATAGGAAACAAGAGAATGACACCGTAGAACATGGTTCATTAGGATAAGAAGGAATGTACTGCATGAAGCTTGAGCTATACACATAGGAAGTAGTGGAGTTCTTCTAGGCTTTGGAGACTAAGGCAGGGACCCAAGGCATATGGAACTAAACATGAACAATCAAAGGCTTGACACAAACATTGTAGAGAGATGAAGGCTTTCTTTTCTTTTGTTAGTTCCGACTTTTTCATATTTCTCGAGGGGTTATTTGTATTTTGTCCCCAAGCCTCTCCTATTAATAGAGAACTGACATTTCTCGAATAGACTAGAACAATTTCTTCTTCTACTGTTCTACATGGTATCAAAGTAATTGTCCTGGGCAGAGTTCTATGCATTCTTAATCTCTCATCTTTTCTCTCCACCAAATAAATCTAGAGTTTACTTTTCATTGGTTGGGAATCATGCCTTGATTTCTTGAAGAGAGAAGCACACAACTTATCAAGAGCAAACAGTGCCCCATGGAACTTGCGCCCAACTGGCCATAGATCATCTCTGCACAACCTCCAGCAGTCTTTCTCGCTGCTTCAGTCAATGGTGGCTCTGCCATGAACAGTAGTGCTGCTTTGGGCAAAAATCCTCCTGGTGCAGCGAAGCTCTAGGGAGCCCTTTAGCAGGTCCTGACGCTGTGACAGATAGCTTCACCCCTCTAGGCATTGCTGTTGGTGGGAGTTGATGCTGCAGCAGCACCAAAATGCCTTGGTGACACTAGAGCATGATCATCGGCATCGCCAAGTTTCCCCAACTGACACTGCACTGCAGACTGCAGCTCGTCCAGGGCATCAGAAGCACATCTGCACCTCCAACGGTAATTGTAGTATGTTTGACTCACCATCAAACAATCTTTGAGTTGTTAGTCCAGATCTGCCTATGTTTTCTTCGTAAATCTGCTGATCTAAGAATTGGGTCCTTTAAAGCTCAGATAAGGTCGATTGTTACATCTGTGCACTTGTTTCATCTATTTTTCTTAGCGTAGATTTCCAGTAGGTTTGGGGAATGGCATTAGAAGTTGTCGACTCATTCACTCCAGAAGATGGGAATCATGGGGAATACAGGAATCTCTTCCTCGACCCAATTGTTAAGTTTCCAACTATGCACTGAGCTTGCAGTGTCTTCAATGTTGTTGAAACACTTGACAAGGAGCTTATTTTCACTGAATAAAAATCTGCAAAGAATACAGGGAAATATGCTAACTAGAAGGACAATGCCATGGTTAGTCTGTCGTTTATGGCCACTACCACCCAATGCAATGCCAACGAGAAAATGTATAGCAAGACTATGAAGAAGATGTTGGCTATCCTTTGTCAAGCATATTTGCAAGAGAAAAATGCCACACATATACTTCAGCTTTATCATGAGATTGCTCACATGAGGCAGGATGGCAGACCTTTTGCTTAGTACTATTCAACTATCACGTCGACATTTGAGAGATTGAATGCACACTCTTATATGTTCGTGCTGACGTAGAAGACATACAAGGTCCAGACTAGTTGAACATTTTCTTGCAGGATTAGTTCCTACATATGGGGTGACCATAACTGCGATGCTCATTGTTAAAGGAAGAGAGATTGAAATGAATTATTTGATAATGAAATCCTAGGCCTCCTTTTATAGAGAGCCTTTGGGAAAAGTACATCATTAAGTCCAGACCACATTCAAACTTAATACACACACCCTTACACATAAGAAAACGAATAACTCTAACACTTTTGCTCAAGCTAGAGCATATAGCATACCCAGCTTGGAACATAGAAACTCATGATGCTTTTGGGTAGAGCTTTCGTGAAAATATCAGCTAGCTACTGTTCTAATGCAGTCATAGGAGTGTAGGACCATGTCACGTACAAAATGGCAGTTCACCTCTATATGCTTAGTGCACTCATGAAAGATTTGATTCAAAGCAATGAATGTAGCCAAGCGATTGTCACAAAACATTGGCACTGAAATGGAAGTAGTAAAATCGAGATCTTTCATGAAATTCACTAGCCACATAATCTCACAGGTAGTATGGGCCATCGCCCTATATTCGGCTTCTGTACTAGACCTAAACACTACAGTCTATTTCTTGATTTTTCATGTGACGAGGTTACCACCTAAGAAAGTAGCATACCCCGTTCTAGACTTTCTATCCTCTAGGCTACCTACATAATCAGCATCAGAGTATACATGAACATTAAGATGGCCATTGTTTCTCATAAACATCCCTTTTCCTAGGCTTCCCTTCAAATACCGAAGAATAAGACATATTGCATTCCAGTGACTATATCGAGGATTCTCCATATGTTGACTTGCCATGTTAACCACAAAGGTGATATCTGGACGAGTAACAGTGACACAAAGGAGTTTGCCAATATGTATCTCCCTTTATC
The DNA here is from genome assembly GCA_037157565.1 of Thalassia testudinum. NCBI lineage: Eukaryota > Viridiplantae > Streptophyta > Magnoliopsida > Alismatales > Hydrocharitaceae > Thalassia > Thalassia testudinum. The sequence goes on along the minus strand of JAZHRO010000062.1, from coordinate 15,324,200 downwards.
CTCAAAAGGAGGATCTTCCTCTTCCTATAATCTCTGAATGAGTTCCACAGGCACCATAGACGGCTTATCACCTACCAATCTAGTTTCTGCAAGTAATTCAAGTACATATTTACTCTGAGATGGTGACATTCCTCTGGAAATTATGGCACATTCTATGCCCAAAAAATAACGTAGTCTACCAAGATCCCTAGTAACAAAAGTGTCCAGAAGAAATGTCTTCGTCTCATGAATGCCCCTAATGTCATTTTCCTATGAGCACCATAACATCAACATATATTCCAAGGATTACCATGATAGAATACAAAAACCAATCTGCTGAAAAACAGTACTCAGTTGTTCGAACCAGACTCGTAACGTTGCTTGAGTCCATATATAGCTTTCTTCAGTCTACATACCTTACCCCCCTTCAATAACAAAGCCTGGTGGTTGAGCCATATGAACTTCTTGTAAATCTCCATAAAGAAAAGCATTTTTGACATCCAATTGATACAATGGCCATCTCATGCTAACAGCAGCGGCAGATAAAATTACTCGAACTAAGTTCAACCTAGCAACTGGAGAGAATATGTCAAAATAATCCACTCCACAAGTTATATAGCCTTTGGCTACCAACCTGGCTTTAAGTCTCTCAACTAACCTATCAGGCTGATATTTCACAATGAAGACCCATCTACAATCCACAACCTTCTTCCCTAGTGGAGGAACAATTAACTCCCATGTATTACAAGAAAGAAGGGCATCCATTTCCACCTACATATCCTGTCTCCAACCATGGTCCTGCATAGCCTCAGTATGATGCTTAGGTATCACCAAGGCAGACAGATCTAGTGTTGGACTAAGATGGTCAGCAGACATAGAATTAGCCATAGGGTATAACGTACAAGATCTCACCGCCTTTCTATAAGCAATAGATCTGTCATCTATCTGATGAAGATGGAGATTGAGGGATGTCTACCAACTCCTCAACTTGCATAGTCCACAAAGGGACAGACACAGAGGACTTATGATGACAATCATATGTCTGAGAAAACCACTTAAAAGAAGTACCCTCGGTAGAGAAATAGGGAGTCTTCTCAATAAAAGACACATCTGCGAACACATAGTACCGTCTTCACATCGGATCAAAACACCTGTACCCCTTCTGGGTTTTAGAATAATCCAGAAAAATACATTTAACTGACCGAGGAAAAAACTTATCTAGTACACCAAACAAATGAAAAAAACATGTGCATCCAAAAATACATAATGGCAATGAGAAGGTATTGACATCAGGTTGTAGTAAGGAAAGTGGAGTGGTTCTATCAAGTGTAGGAGAAGGTAGTCTGTTTATCAAGTATGTGGCTTGAAGGGTCGCAACCCCCTAAAAATTTTTAGGAACATTTGGGGCTAGCATCATTGTTTTGGCAACATCAAGAAGATGACGTAATTTTCTTTCAGCAACACCATTTTGTTGAGAAGTATGGGTACAGGAAATCACTAGCTTCTCTTTGCATAAATTCCAAGGCATTGTCGCCGCGAAAAATTTTGAACATAAAATAGAAATTTTGTACCTCATTAAAAAATTTCTTAATCATAAAGAAATTTCAACTCTATCATGCAAGTGATAAGTCCATGATTAGCGACTAAAATCATTTACAAATACCACAAAATATCAATACATACCCCGTCGAACAACTCTGCAAGGTCCCTAATATCACAATGAATGATAAAAAGGAGAATTACATCTTTTATTGTTTCTAAATGTAAAGGAAACATAGTGATGCTTGCTAAGGTGACAAGCTTCACAATAAAATCGATTCGGGATAGAAGACTCGGGAAACATTTTCTTCAATCTAGATGCAGAAGGATGACCCAAACGACAATGCCATAGGATAGGATCTGTAGACATAGAAACAACACCAACAAATAGGTGAGAAGAGGAAAAAAAACAAGTGAAGAGTATCGATATAGTAGAGTCCACCACGCTCAATCCCCCCACTAATCATCTTCCCCATCCAGGTGTCCTGAAAATACACAAAATGCTCATCAAATATCACCTAGCACACTCAAGCTCTTCATATAAACAATATAGAAAGTAGATTCATAGAAAATTCTGGAACATAGTAAACATCTGTAAGCCTAAGTCTATTAGAAAAATGAACTTCACCAACACCAACAACTGGAGCGTAGGAACCATTCGCCAATCGAATGGGCATAACATCCTATGTCCTATGCATAGACAAAGTAGCATCCTCCTTACCAATTAGATGACTAGAAGCACCAAAGTCAACCAACCAAGTAGAAGAAGTTGATGTAGTCGCCGAGTTGGCAGAACAACTAGTAGCTGTAATAGAAGCAGAGGTATCTGTCAACAGAGGTTAATGTAGTAGCACCATCAATCTAGAATAATCTTCGGCAATAAGCGAAGAAAATGCCGTAGTAGTGGTAGACACAGGTATAGAGACCAAAACTGGCTCAGACATAAAAGGACCACCAGAGTAAGTCTCCCCTTAAACAACAGCAACAATAATAGAGTGGTTCCTAGGGTAGCCAAACTTTGACTAGCATCTATCAGACAGATGATTTATGCGCTAGCAATGCATACATGGATCGTAGACACGTCCTCGTCCTTTGCCACGGCTAGGTCCACAGCCTCTCCAAGTTGGAGTACCAAGGCCTCTTGATACAGCAAATGCAGATGCCTCAGTAGGTGGTATTGGAAACTAAGGAGATATAACAATTGAATGCACAGCATCTGAGTAAATCTTCTGTAGGTGAGCATATACAATCTCCATATTAGGAAAATCATCAAGAACAAGTATATTTTCTTTGGCAGATGAGAATCTGGAGTAGTAGCCAAGGCTATTTCTACCCTGCCTGTGTCTTGTAGCACATAGATTGAAAAACATTAAGCTCCTCAAAAAGCACTTCCATCTCAAAGTAGTAATCCACTAGCGTGCGCTCTCCCTAGGTAGAGGAGCAGATGAGACGATAAATATTAGATAACCTAGCATGGTTAAACTTCAAAGAAATTTTCTTGGCCAAACTTTGCCACATATCCTTTGTTGTCTTCATGTATAGAAGATTCGCGACTATCTGCAACTTAACACTATTCACTACCCAGTTCATTACTAGGTAACTATCATATTCCTACTTTTCATAACCATCTTCTTCAGGAGGGTCCTTTGTTAGAATCTTGTTCCACATCTTGTTTTGATGTTAACAAAATTATTGTAGATTAATGTTTGCAATTGAGTGTTATTCCATATTTAGGTGAAGATCAAGGCAAACATTGAATTATGTCAAGGAGGCATGATGACAAGGAGGAAAGATGACGAGGAGAAGATCATCTCCGATCTTTAGTTTTTTTAGAATAGGTTTTTATTTCTTAGAATGTACGCCTCTTTACAAAAAAACATAAGTTAGATCGTAAAATTAATTAGAGATAAATTAAGATTAACATTACAATCATTCAAAGTGCATATTGTTGAAAAGATATTGTTTTAGTGGTTAAAGTAGACTAATGAATTAAAATAAAGATACTTGAAATCAAGTACCGATCATGTTCATAAGTACCAGTACATGCAGGCATAGGTTTGAGCCTTTGTCTTAAACTGTGAATAAGTACCAATACTAATCAAGAGTACCAGTATCTGATGGTTACAGTTTGAAGACTCAGTTCAAGCCTAGACCTTACGAATATCGGTACCCATGATGAGTACCGATACAAGTAGGTCAGCACCTAGTAACTCTCAAACCTGGGAATCACAAGTACCGATACCCATGATGAGTACCAGTACCAGGACTCTTATGTGCTAGCTGCAGAAAAACTGTGAGCAACTAGTATCAATACCAATTAGCCATTGGTTCAAATCTAAACGGCTGTAAAATTATTTTTTAGGACTTAAACATTGGGATTTAAACCCCAACGTCTAGTTGACGTATTACTAAAGTCCTAACTCTATAAAATGACCTTTGGACTCTTAGTTTGGACACAACAAAGATAAGAGAAAATCATAGTTATATTTTCATATTTTCACCACATTTTGAAGAGAAGAAAGTTATTTGTTGCTCTCACTCTCTACACTTTGCAAACTCATATACATGTTTTCTATCACGCATCTACGAAGCAAATCACATCCATCAGGCTCTCATTTGGTATTGATTTTAATTATTGTTGGGAGGTATAGGAATTCTTGTTGTAAGATTTCTTTTTCTTACACCAGTTCTTATTTGGATTTGAGCTTATTGCTTGTTAGGTTGTAACAAATCTGTTATATTTGGGTTGAGGTAACTCGTTAGTTATCTCAGTTAGTAAAGTGATTCCCTCAAGGTTGAGAGAATCGGGTTAAAAATCCTAAGCTGGGGGTCTTAGGTAGTGGAGTACCCAAGTGAGTAGGGAACCACTATACATATTCTGTCAATTTCTGTGGATTGATATTTGTGCAAATTTTTGTTATTACTAATACCCACCTTTGGCACAAGGCGTGCTTTGTATCTGGCAATACCTCCATCTGGGTTGAACTTCACATTTAACACCCATCGACAGCCAACAATCATAACACCATCTGGAAGTGGAGTGAGCTCCTAGGCCCCATGGCCTCTAAGAGCTACCATCTCGTCCTCCATGGCTACCTGCCACTTCGAATCAAGCATGGCCTCACGGGTGAGTCGCTGGAATCTGAGTAGTAGCCAACGCCTGAGTGAATCCTGCAAATCGAGGGGCTAAGCCATCAGTAGCAAGTGCCCCAACCGTGGGATAAGTAATGCAAGTTCGTGGTCTCTTTTGAATAGCTATCGGAAGATCCATATCATCACCTGTCGCATCATCTATCCTATCTCTATGATCAGCACATGGCAAACAGGCATCAGTGTCTAAAGGACTTACTTGAGAATCAGATGGTGAAGGTGAGGGTGCGGGACCCTAAAAGGTAATATGAGGACAAACATGTGTCTGAAGTGGCTCAGTCAGACGAGGAAAGGATAGCGTAGCAGGTGGTGGTGGTGCAATAGGGACGAGTCTCGGGAAAACACTCAAAGTGAATGAGTGTAAATGGCATAGGTGCCATGTCACCCTCACAAGGCATCTCAACAGCAGAAGTACAGAAGGGTCGCCTCATGAAAGGTAACATCCACAGAAACAAAATGCTGGGAATTGATCAGATCAAAACATCAATACCTTTTTTGTGTCCGAATACACCCAAGGAAAACACACTTAACTGCTCTCGATACTAGTTTATTCTGACCCAATCTCAACAGGTGGACAAAAGCAACACAACCAAACATCTGAGGGATGACATGAAATAGGGATCTATCAGGATACATAACCTGCAATGGAATCCGTTCATGTAAAGTAATGTTAAGCATCCTATCGATCAGAAAACAGGCAGTCAAAACCACGTCACCCAAGTAAAGAGAGGGGACCGAGTGGTGAATCAACAATGTACGAGCAACATCAAGTAAAGGGTGATGTTTCCTCTCAGCAACGCCATTCTGCTAAGAGGTGTGGGGACATGTGGTCTAATGGATAATGCCACAACTGGAAAAGAAACTGCGCAATCGAGTAGTATAAAACTCTAAGGCATTATTAGACCGAAAATGCTTTACCAAACAAGAATACTTAGTTTTTATTTCCTTAACCAAATTTTCAATAATTTGTCCCACATCGAACTTATTCTTCAAAAGAAACAGCCAAGAAACACGGGAAAAGTCATCCACTAACACAAGATAATATATGTTCCCGAGTTAATCGAGAGTATAACTGGGACCCCAAACATCCATGTGAATCAAATCAAACATCACAGAAGAAACTGAAGCAGAAGTAGAAAAACTAGCCCTGTAGTGCTTGCCCAGCTGACAAGCATCACAGGTGAGAGCAGTAGTCGAGGCTATGTGCAGCAAAACATGTCTAAGGCAATCAATAGACAAGTGACCAAGGCGGTGATGTCACTGAAGAGGAGATCCAGCAAAAGCAAGGACCTGGGTAGCAGAAGCAACAACAATAATATGGCTCAGACGATACATCTCCACCAATCGTCTTCCTAGTGAACTTGTCCTACAAGACATAAGAAGACAAATCAACTATAGCTCGGCAGTTCAGATCTCTGGTGATACTGTTAATAGACAACAAACTCAATGGAAAATCAGGCACATAGAAAACATCTGTCAGTCATAAAGTAGGAAATAGAGACATCTCCCTTGCCAACAAGTGGCGAATGTCTCCCGTCTGCCACCTATACAGTCCTGGCTAGTGTGACTGGTGCTAACTGAGAAAAAGATCTGTCGCCCCATAGGTGCTTAGACGCACCAAAATCAATCAAACCAATAACCAAAGGATAAAACAGATGACATACCAATCACAGATGCCTCAAAGGAGGTGGTAATAGTTGCAGTATCTAGAGGCTAAGAGGATGCCTGAATCAACTGAGCAATATGCTGCCGTAAGGTCTCGATCTCTATGCTAAGGGAGCTAACATCAGGACTGGGGAGGACTCCATCAATGATCTCGGCTACCTGATTGACAACGGGTGGCCTATTATACTTCTGCCAATATGTAGCCTTAAAATGGCCAAGCCTGCCACAGTAGGTACACAGAGTCCTAGTGAGCGTACTTGAAGAGCGTCCGTGTCCACGACCACGTGCAATAAGAGAAGCACCCCTCCCACGTCCAGGGATCGCAGCCTGTGCAGACGTCTGAGCACCAAAGTCAGGAGTAGAAGTGTGTACTGCTACTCTGTTGAGTCTGTTAATGGCCTCCTTCATAGTAGGAAGCTCAGGAATGGTGAGGATTTAATCTATGGCTACCGTATACTCAGGTCCAAGGCCTGCCAAGAAAAGGGAGACTGCCAACTGTCTCCTAGAGCTCCTCCAGGACTACAGGCACACCCCGGCAAATAGGAGCGATGCCTATCCAGCATTCCCTTCATGAGGTAGTACTATGGCAGTGCGTGCCCTTCCTGACGCAAGTAAAAGAGGTCGTAACAAGCCTAAAAAACCCATGCGGAGTTCTTGGCATGTAAGTCTCACGCAAGGACTCCCACATCTCCATTGTGGCGTAGTATATGATCTCATCCCCTATTCAGGGAATAACTATCTGCATGAGCTATGCATAGACCATGGCATTGTTTTTGTCCCAGTTGACATTAGTGCCAATCTTGTTTGTAGGCTCCGGATCCGTAAGAATATAATTGTTCCCATGACCCCTAATGGTCAAGGAAGGTCTGAGACAACTGCGAGTAGTTGGTCTCATCTAACTTGATGGGAGAGAAGAATGGGTTTTTAAGTACCCGATGTTCGAAAGAGAGCCCCACGTCACCTCAAACTGATCTATGGAAGCCATCTTCGCAATCCGCAAGCCTCAATCAACCTTCTATCACCAAGAAAACATCAATAGATCTGAAACAGGATGTTTTTAGATCTGCATCTTCGACAAGAAGCCCCCTTGGACAAGCGTTGGCCTAACCCGAGTGGGGAGAGAACACCCAAGATGGCCCCAACGGGTCCTCGGACTCTAACCCTGCAACTGGGAAGGATGTAGCCCTAGAACAGGGCTACAAACTCCTTAGCTGTTGTCGCCACTCCTACACAAACGCGCCTCCATCGCTCCTGCCGCACAATGCGCATGCAATGCCACCGCACAGACACGTCACTACTGCATGCAGATGCACCACCACTCCTACCCGCATCGCCGCTCTTGCTGCGTGTGTAGCACCACCACTTGCTGATGGGAGTGCCGGCGGTGAATTAAGGAGAGAGAGGGAGAGGGATTCGACGGTAGGGTTCCGAAGGCCTTGGGGGTTGGATACCTAGAGCCACAGTATCTTGGGGGTGGAATTCATTGTTTGTCTGGAAGACTGACAAGGGAGTTATGCTCCTTGTATATGTTGATAATATTACCACTACAGGAGATGATATAGAAGGGATTGGACATGTCAAACAAAAATTGGAGTTGCAACTTGTTATGAAGGACTTAGGTCCTCTACGATATTTTCTGGGCATGGAGGTGGCTAAAGGAAAAGAAATTGTATCTAGTAAAAGAAAGCATGCCATTGATATTCTCCAAGAGACTGGGATGCTTAGGGCAAAGGCATCAAATGTACCTATGGATCCCAAGGTCCATCTATATGATACTGAGGCACAACAAGAGCTACAGATAGTTGGTTGGTCAATTACTTTTCCTAACCATTACCAAACCAGACATCTTTGTTGTTGAGAGGTTGAGTCAGTTTATAGATAAGCCCACGAAGCAACATTGAGATGTTGCTACGCAAGTGCTCAAATACCTGAAGAAAGCACCCAGACGTAGGTTGTTCAGAAAGGAATATCCGATGACAGTTATAAGATATTCAAATGTTGATTATGCAGACTGTCTTATAGATAGGAAGTCCACTACCAGTCCCTGCACCTTTGTTACTAGGAATGTAGTCACTTAGAGGAGCAAGAAGCAGACAGTTGTGTCCAGATCAAGTGCATAGTCAGAGTATCGTGCCATGACACAAACTGCTGCAGAGATGGTGTGGATTCGGTCTATCATTAGAGATTTGCATGTTCAAATAGAGGAGCCAATGAAGATGAGTTGTGACAATCTAGCAACTACTTACATTGCCAACAATCCCATGTTTCATGAGCGCACGAAACATGTGGAGATTGATTGCCATTATACACGGGATCTCATCCAAAAGGAGATCATCTACACTACGCATGTTTCCTCAAAGGACCAGACTGCAAATCTCTTCACCAAGCCACTTGGTCGAACTGCATTTGCTAGTTGTTGTGACAAGCTGAGCACGATTGACATCTATGCTCCAACTTGAGGGGAAGTGTTATAGTACATCTTAATATTTATCTTATTTTTACTATTGTTTTATTTCTCGGGTCCTCTATATTTTACCTACACCTCTTCCTCTATATAAAGAGATGTAGGATTTCCTTGAAGTAACAACTTGCTCATTTCCACCGACTGATTAAGAGACTAATTTTGGTCTCCACGTAGAGAAGAGATTCTCATGGCCTCTTAGTTAAAATCTAAAATAAAGCGGAAGCATAAATATCAAAGCATAAAGACAATCATGGAATGCTTGAGTTTACATGGAAACCCCACTCACAAGGAGCGAGGAGAAAACCACGGGAGAAGCGTCTTATGGGCGTGTTTTCTCTATATTTCTTCTCAAAGATAAATAGGAGTACACGCCTATTTATATGCTATCAAACGCACAAAGTGCACACTTTCCAATATGGCACAAAACCTACTCAATTCTCTCAACACTCCCCCTCAAGCTATAGCATGGAATGCTCAACTTGTAACACAAAGGAACCCACTCTACACAGGCAGGAACAAAGGCTAGAGCTGCTGAAAGATCTGTGGCTGTCTCTGAAGATCCGGTGCTGACGGCTCCTTGTTTAGTATCCCTAAAATTAGGTCTTCCTCTGAAGACCTCGAAGGTGGATCTCCCTCTCTAGAGTTCACGAAACTGGATCTCCCGCATAGAAACTTGAAATGAATCCCTCTGAGGAACTCGAAACTCTGGATCTCCTAGAGTTGGGTTTCTCATGTGGAGTCCATGAACAAAAGGGACTCCCAGGTGGGGGTGACTACAACAAGCTCTCATACTCCCACTTTCAACCATACTCGTATAGGAGAGAATAATAATGAGAAGAAAATAAAAGCTGAAAAATTAGAGAAGACTTTTCCACATCTCTTAAACATAAATCTCTTTTTTTTTTCTTTTTTCTTTTTTTTTTCTTCGATATCCTCTTTTGCCCACTTCTTTCTTTTCCTCTATTCTTTTTTTTTGTTTTTTTTTATGCCATGTAACCTTCTAACCTCTTTTTTTTTTATCCTCTTTTTTTCTAACTGAGGGAGATCTTAGGTTGAAACGAACCCAGCAATAGCCACGCCCATGTCGGTCTTTCGTCTATTTCCTCGCCGCATCTGCCTCTATGCGCATGACCAGTATGCCATCCCCACGATCTTGGCTGTCATCAACGCCAAGCCTCCTAGCTGTCATCATTGCAAGATCCTCGCACGAGATCTGGCCACGCTTCTGCTGCGACAACCACCTCTCGACCGTGTGTGCCACCTCTGCTACATCTAGCATGCCTCCGGCTCCCACGTACGCGTCACCCGCCACCATCGACCACGAAGCTCCACCACCAAGCGACTTCCGCCGGCTTCTTCGGCAGATCCTTCGCGCATGCGGGCCCCACCGTGCTCCTTAGCCAACGCACTACCTTCACTGTCCTCTCCAATCGCCGTGTCTGATCTTCACCTCTGGATCGTCATCGCCATTGCCATCGCATTGCTCCTTGGTAGAGCAATGGCGGTGAAGAGAAAGCATCTCACGTCGATCCTCGTGGCCTCGAGCAGATCTTCTTGCTACTCCACCGCCTTGATCACCCGCACCTCTGTCCCAGCGACCACCACAAAAACCCTAGACGGTCATGCCATCGCTGTGCCATCTACTCTAGTGGCAAGCCTCCAGTCCCACTCTCGTCTCCACATTTGGACCTCCTCCATCTCTGAGGCACAGCCTCTCCATGTCGTGGTCCTCAAAGATGTGGATCCACACATTGAAACAAGAACCAAGGAAGATATTCTTGAATAGATATAAAAATATACAATAAAGGATAAAACCCAAGATTGAAATCTACTTTGATACCAAGTTAAAATCTAAAATAAAGTGGAAGCATAAATATGAAGGCATAAAGACAATCATGGAATGCTTGGGTTTACATGGAAACCCCTCACAAGGAGCGGGGAGAAAATCACAGGAGAAGCGCCCTATGAGCGTGTTTTCTCTATATTTCTTCTCAAAGATAAATGGGAGGAGTACATGCCTATTTATAGGCTATCACACACACACAAAGTGCACACTTTCCAATGTAGCACTAAACAACCACTCAATTCTCTCAACACTCTTAGGCACAGTAAAGAAAGCGTGGTTCTCTAGATTGAACCCGCTTTAACCCCATGTGAAGAAATGTGGAGTTTATTATTATTGAAACTCAAAAAATCATGGGATTTGGTCTCTACAAATAGAGAGATCAATCCTACTTTCCAATCCTAATACAATCTTCTAAAATAAGTAAAGCATATCTCTAATTAAATCAAATCCTAAACATATTTCCTAAATGGATAATCCTCAAATAAAAAACATAAAATACAGAAAGATGATATCATGGCAAGAGGATTTGTTTCTTCTCCTCTACTCAACGTAAGATTCTTGGAAGATCTCCAACGTGGAGATCACGAGAATCTTCAATAGTGCCAATATGAAAATTATAAGTTTTGGTATCGCCTTGGAGTTTTATACTCATCCACTACACACTTTTTACCAATCATGTGGGCATTATTCATGAAACTAGTTGTGCTTGTACTTCTCAGCAAAACGATGTCACAAAGAGTAAACACCATCATATCTCGATTGTAGCGAGAAACCTCTTAATACACAACAATGTGCCTTTTCATATTAGAGGGATGTAGTAATCACTACTTGCTACTTGATTAATAGGATGTTTTTCAATTTCAATATTGATGAGCATGTTCGTTACTTCGTTCTCTATCCTAAGCTAGAGCTCTTTAGGATTCCACCTACGGTGTTCATTGTGTCACCTTTGTACACATCTTTGGTCCCAAAAGGACAAAATAAGCTTCCACCTTAGGCTATCAAGTGTATCTTTCTTAGGTACTCCAGAACTCAAAAAGGCTATCGATGTTATGATTCCATTGATCAACATCACTATGTCAGTGCCAACATCACATTCTTTCAGTCCATTCCTTACGATTCCACCTCTAGCTCACATGTCACCATGTCTACATGAGAGTGAAATTGCCATTTTTATTCATTTTTCTTTTAATGTTGATGTAGGGCCAAAATATAGGTTAAGATAGTTTGCTCTCGTCGTTATAGGCCAAAAATTGAACCCATCCTCATGAACCTACACCTTGGCATGCACCAGAGGTAACCGGTGTCCTTGATATTACTAACAAGTCTAGTACTGATGTATTAGGAATTACAAAATACACAAACTACCCAAGATGGTTCAAGCGCACCACTTATTACACAACGGTCAAATGAAGTTGACAGAGATGCCACTGAAGACAATGATCTTAATCTTCCTATTGCCTTGCGTAAGAGAACTCAGACATGCACCATGCACCCTATCTCCAAGTATTTATCGATGGCAAGCCCAACTCTACAATGCAAGTGCAAGCAATTCATTAGTACTCTATCTATTGTATCTATCCTAATCACTCATTAGGAGGCACTTCTCAGTCTAAAGTGGTTAAAAGTAACAAAGGATAAGATGTGACTCCTAATTTTCCATGGAACTTAGAGACTAGTCGAGGCTTCCCTTGATGTAGCTATTGTCAAGATGTTAATGGGTAATCAAAGTCAAGTCCTAACCCGATGGCTAAGTTGAAAGATACAACGGTTATCGTGTTGCCAAAGAGTGTTCAAGTTTATGGTGTTTATTATCTTTACATCTTCTCTAATGGCACGTCTACCCACGGTCAAGATCACTATTTCAGTTGTACATTGGAATTAGCCCCTATGTCAACTTGATCTAAAGAATGCATTCTTGTATGACAATCTGCATAAGTGTACATATAGCAGCCTCCTGACTTTCAGGCTAAGGGTGAGTGCAATAAAACGTGTAGGCTTCACAAGGCAATCTACGGGCTCAAGCAAAGTCCACAAGCCTAGTTGTGGAAGTTATCAAATGCCATTGAGAAAATTGGATTCAAAAGGTCCTCAACTGACCATTTTATTTTTTGTCGATAATTTAGACAAAATTGTAGCAATGTTGATGTATGTGATGATATCATATTGATAGGGGATGACATGCAGGATATCAAGGCTACAAAGGGAGTTTTTTGTCAAGCACATTGTTTTTTTTTTTAAAAGAAAAGAGGAAGATTACCTAGGGCTGGTAATCATCCTAAATTGTATTAAAGAAGAAAAGGAATGGACTTCCAAGTGTTGAAGCCAAAAAGCAAAAAACACTTCACCTTGCTTACAACATTCTCAACCCAACACCGCTCATTTATGAAAACTTTGCCATTTCTTTGTAGCCATGTACTCCAAATGATTGAAATTGCCTAACACCATCCCACCATATCAAGGTTAATATGGTCTCCGAAGCTCGTCCAAAAACTATCAAAATCCGTAGTGTCAACCATAGGCAAATTAAAATGAGAACAAACATCTCTAGAAAAGCCACAATCGAAGAATAAATGTTGAATATCCTCATTGGAACTTTGGCAGAGAGGGCAGGTAGTATCTCCATCTGGGCACCATTTAGATCTGAAAATTCTTGTTACCAACCTTTTTCTTCTAAAGAACCATAGAAATAGTTTGATCTTTAGGTGAATCTTACACCTCCAAATTAGTTTAGAATCCATATGAATGGAATTCAGATTTGTATCATCAGCCATCATCATTTTGTAGGCACGGTTCACCGTGAATCTACCATGCATCCAAAGAAAAGAATCCGGACTATCTGTGAAGGCCCTCCACGGCCTGCAGAATTTGCTGAAATTCATTGCAAGTGATATCAGACAGGCCCACCAGTAGCCTTATGTCCCAACAGTTAATCTCCTCATCCCATACATCTCTAACCAGCACCTCCTTATCAACTATATGCTGAAAAATTCTTGGAAAATAATCTGAAAAACTTCCATGATCTGTCCAATCATCCATCCAAAAATTGAAAGTTGAACCATCTCCCAAAGCTGGAGAGAAGTGGTCTGAAAACTCTCTCAAAAGGAGCCTAACTGACTGGCAGACAGCTGATAACCCACTTCTATTTGCATCCACCCTTTCTATCAAGTTCATAGAAGCACCATAGGAATCTCCAACAAAAGAATTAATCATAGACCTTTCGTTGGAGAGTAATCTGATAACCAATTTCAGCAAGAGTACTTTATTAAAAGGCTCTAATTTGCGGACTCCAAGTCCACCATCCTTCGGTTTACATATCTCATTCCAAGAGACCAAATGGACAAATCTACCCATGAAATCGGGACTCTTCCAAAAGAATCTTTTTTAAATCAAATCAATTTATTTGAAGATCTTTTTTGTAGGTGAAAAAATCAACAAGTAAACGATCGGAATGAAGGAGACAACAGATTTAAGTAAAACCGATTTTCCTCCCTTGGAAAGGAGTTTGCCACTCCAAGAATTGAGTCTATCAGAGAACTTTTCTATTAACAGTTTTCAATCCACAAAGGTCATTTTTTTCCCTTTCAAAGGAAGACTAAAAAATCTAATTGGTAGTCTCACCACCAACATTTCCAAAATAGTGGAAATATCATTTTCCTCCACACTCATCAAGTTTAGAGGAACTAAACTAGATTTGTTTCTGTTATCTTCAAATCGGATATTTCGGCAAAAATCTTCACCAATGAGGTAACATGATTTGCTTCTATTCTACCCCCCTCAATAAAAAGTTGTGTCATCGACATATAGTAAGATGGGAGTCAAAATCCTACGATCATTCAAAGTTATGAAACCTGAAAATAAATCTCCATTACAAGTTCTAAAAGCCATGCCAACAAGGGTGTCAACCGCTATATTGAATAGCATAGGCACCAAAGGACAATCTTGGCAAACACCCCTATGTGGTTGCACCCATGAGCCACTCGCCCTTCCATTAATCAAGACTAAAAAAGAGGATATAGTTGCACATCTCTTCATCAACGCAATCCAATGATCAGGAAAGCCCCTTCTTTTCAAAATCTCCCAGAGGTAACTCCATGAAATCAAGTCATAAGACTTGGATGAAATGACTCAATTAATTATAGAAAACCCTAGGCTCTCTTATAGAGAGAGAGAGACCAAAGGGTTGAAAGTACAAAACTGTCCCTCATAAGCTAAACACCCATAAGCCCATACAAGAAAAGCATAAAAAATATAAGAAACATTATATGCTAACACTCCCCCTCAAGCTGGAGTATGAATATCTATCATGCTCAGCTTGGAACAATACGCCTCAAAGGCAAATCTCGCCAGGGGCTTTGTGAAGACATCTGCAACCTGCTCCTCAGAAGTGACACTCGTAGTATGTAAGGTCTCACACTGAATGAGATCTCGAGTGTAATGGCAGTCAATCTCTACATGCTTTTGTCCTCTCGTGAAACATAGGATTATTGGAAATGTAGGTTGTTGCTTTGTTGTCACACCGCATCTCTATAGAGCTATCCAGAGAAACATGAAGATCTGACAAAACTGACTTGACCAAAATCATCTCAGTGGTTGTCTGGGCCATGATCCTGTACTCTGACTCTGCACTGGATCTAGATACAAACGCTTGCTTCTTGCTCCTCCAAGCAACCTCCTGTGGTGGATTTTCTATCCCCAACACCGCCAGTATAATCAGCGTCAAAGTATGCTACAATCCCCATGGGCTTTCCCTTACAGAACAATAATCATCATCTTGGTGCTTTCTTCACATACCTGAGCACCTGCATTGCAGCCTCCCAATGCTACCTAGTTGGCTTATCCATAAACTGGCTAAACCTACCAACCGACAAAGACAAGTCTAGACGAGTGATGGTGAGGTAAAGGATCTTACCCACTAGCTGCATGTACGCCCTACTGTGAACCACCTCAGATTTCTCATCATATAAATGGACCTTAGGATCCATGGGAATATTTGCAGCCTTAGCTGCTAACATACCAATCTCCTAAAGAAGATCAAAAGCATACTTCCTCTGCGAAAGCACCACTCCATCCCTGCCACGTGCAACCTCAATGCCAAAGAAATACCTCAATTGTCTCAGATCCTTCATGACAAACTTTTCTGATATGTGCATGTTGACTTCGTCTAACCCATCTCTATCATCCCCACTAATGATAAGATCATCAACATATACCAAGAGTGCCACAGTCCTCTTGTCAATCTTCTTGATAAATAAGAAGTGATTTGAAGTAGAGCGCCTCAGACCAATCTGGTGGAGTACCTCTAATAGCTTCTGAAACCATGCCTTGGAACTCTGCTTCAATCCATATATTGCTTTAATCTGCACACACACTCCTCCTGAACCTCGAAACCCGACGGCTGCTGCATGTAAACCTCCTCCTGAAGATCGCCGTAGAGAAAGGCGTTCATATCAAGCTGGTATAACAGCCAATCTCTATGAGCAACAATAGAAATAAGTATCCGGATAGTGGCAAGCGGTGCAACAGGAGAGAAAGTATCAAAGAAGTCCACCCCATATGTCTGAGTAAGCCCGATTGCTACTAGCCCAACCTTATACCTCGAAATAGACCCATCAGGGTTGTATTTCAAGGCAAAGACCTATCAGGAGCCAACCAATCATGCGCCAGTAGGAAGTGAGATGAGATCCTAAGTCTGTCTACTCCAAAGTGCTGCCATCTCATCCTCCATAGCTTCGACACCACTTTGGATCAAGCATGGCCCATTGGTAGATAAACGGAATATGTGACGTAAGTGCTTGATAAAAGTTGCTAAACTGAGCAAGACCATTGGTAGCCAAACTACCTGCAACCCAGTATCTGGACTCACAGGTGCACGATGCCCTCCTAATGGCAATAGGGAGATCTGAATCATCTGATACCTCTGACTGAGTCGCTACAGAAGGAGCCTTGCCACTGTGGTGATCTGTACTATCTGGGGAGTCAGGTCTAGCCAAACTGTCACTAGCATCAGGTACCTTCTCAACTACCTGTGAACCATCAACTGCTAGTAAGGGAGGAGGCCTCTGGAAAGTAGTGTGATGCCTATGATAGGTATGCAATGGCCTGTGCAATCTCTCAAAGTCATCCAGGGAGGAAGAGCTCATCTGTCTATCATCTAGAGATCTAGACTGAGAAGTAGACACCTGAGTCTCTATACACAGAACAAGAAGGGGAAGAAAGGAAACATCATCACAAGAGCTCCTCTGTCCAGTGACTGAGAAATATGGTGTATCCTCATGGAAAGTCACATCAGCACTAACATAATATCTATTTTACAGAGGATCATAGCAACGGTACCCCTTCTGTATCCTAGAGTACCCCAAAAATACGCACTTGACAGCGTGAGGAGCCAACTTGTCACGACCAAGTGATGGCACATGAACGAATGCAACACATCCAAAGGTCCTGAGAAGCACATGAAATAACTCATCGTCTGAATGCAGAAGAACCGATATCTACTCGTGAAGAACTGAGCTGGGCATCCGGTTGATAAGTCGCTGTCAGAACTACGTCCCCCCAGTATCTCTACGATACATTGTGATAAATCAATAGTGTACAGGCAACATCCAACAAGTGTTTGTGCTTCTGCTCTGCAACCCTATTCTGTTGTGAAGTGTGAGGACAAGTGATCTGGTAAACAATCCGACAAGTCCTATAGAACTCCTTAAGTCTGGCAATGCAGAACTAAAGAGCATTATCAATCCACACTATCTCCAAAAAAAGAGTCTCTATGCATCCTCCAACCTCTGCCTTGCTTTTCAGCAAGAACACCCACGTGGCTCTAGAGAAATCTACGACAACCAGGTAGTACCGATGTCCCATCCGATCTGAGACTCTGCTCGGTCCCCATACATCCATATGGAGCAACTAAAATAATGTAGAGGATCCAGGAGATGTGCTAGTTGGAAAAGAGGACCGATAGTGCTTACCCAATTGGCAAGCATCACACTGTATAGTAGCAGCTGGGGAAATATGTGGTATCACCCTCCTGAAGTGATCCAGAGACAAGTGGCCAAGACGAACATGCCACTGTAGAATACTCCCACTACCATATCGAGTAACTCCTGCAAATGGCTCCATCCCAGATGGTAAATACCCTTCTGACAACGGTCCTCCCCGTGAGCTTGTCCTGAACAACACATTCGACATCATCGAAGATCACTCCGCAGTTGAGATCCTTCGTGATTCTGCTCATTGACAACAGAGTCAGTGGAAATTCTGGCACATGCAACGCACCAGACAGCTGCAAACTGAAGGTCACAGACACCTCCCCCTTACCCCTAACTAGGGTGTATCTACCATCAGCCACCTGTACAGTCCTTCCTGGGGGAATGGACTGTAGCGAACGAAAATAGGTCTAATCACCGCACAGATGTTGTGATGCACCAGAGTCGATCAACCACCCTGCTCCATGGTGGCTCTTATAATGCTCCTGATGCACCAGACTCAGATTCTGCCATAGGTGTCAAGCAGACCACATCCAAAGAAAATGAGGAATACACACCCCAAAGATCATGCAATACGAGAAATACACATCCTAAAACAGTCCATATAACTAGAGAAAACCATACCACTGCTCGGCGAACACCAATAGATCTTAAACAAATCGGATTCAGATCTACATCAATAACAAGAGGCCCCCTTGGACAGACATTGGCCTAACCCGAGTGCAAGGAGAGCACCTGAGATGGCCCCAAGGAGACCTAGAACCCCTCTACCTGCAACAACAAGGACTGCAACCCCTAGATCAAGGCTGCAAGCCCCTCACTGCCGCTGCCTGCAGGTTGCATAGGGACTAGGCGACTTTGTGCCGCCTCTGCAGATACCTGTGCCGCCTGCTACAGGTCGTCACCGTTGTTGTTGGCTGCCGCAGATCGCCGCCGGCTGTGAACCGCCCTCTGTAGATCACTGCGCCGCCCTCTGCAGGCTGCTGCGTCGCTGCCGCCAGTGGGGAGACCCCTGTGCACCGACGCCAAAGGGAGAGAAAGGAGAACGAGATGTGGTGGTAAGGTTTTGAAGACCTTGAGGGGTGGGATACCTAGAGCAACGATTTAGGACTGGTGCTCTGATACCGACTTGGATGAAATGACTCAATCAATTATAGAAAACCCTAGGCTCTCTTATATAGAGAGAAACCAGAGGGTTGAAAGTACAGAACTGCCCCTTAAGAGCTAAACACCCATAAGCCCATACAAGAAAAGCATAAAAAATATAAGAAACACTATATGTTAACAATAAGCTTTGGAAAAATCAACTTTCCAAAGGAAAGTAGGACATTTCCTCCTCTTCCAGGCTGCCAAAAACTCCTCAACTAGGACATATGAATCTTGTACTGACCTTCCTTTGATAAATGCAGACTGCACGGGAGAAATAATATCAGGAAGAACATGACGTAAATGATTAGACAAAATCTTTGCAACCAACAAATAGATGCAGCTAGATAATGCAATGGGTCTGAAATCCTCCAACTGCTCCGGACTCGTTTTCTTTGGAAACAAAAATAAATATAATTTATTCAATCTTTCAATACCTTCATTCCCTCTGAAGAACTTAATCATAGCAACCACATCCCTTCCAACCACATCCCAAATCTCCTTATAAAAGATGATTTGTAACCCTTCTGGACCTGGAGAACATTCTGCCTTCATACCACGCAAAGCGCATAAAACCTCTTCCTCATCAACGTCCCTAGTAAGGGCCACCTTTGCCTCGTGCCCAACTTGGTCCATCTCCAGATTTGACAGCCACCAATCCCCACAAGGTTGTTTTCTCGTGAACTCATGGAAATAATTCTTGAAGGCAATACAAATTTGCTCTCTTCTTTTCAACGTCTCATCCCCCACCTTCACAGTATTTATCAAGCTTTTCCACCTTGCACTAGCTGATAAATGAAAAAATCTTGTGTTTAAATCTTGTTCCTTAAGCCAAAGTTGTCTTGATTTTTGTCTCCAATCCATCTCCCGTTTATGATCCTCTTCAGACAATGGATTAAAATCTTCGTCTCTCTTGACATTCATCATTAGAAAGTGGTGTATTTTCCTCTTTTCTATCAAGATCTGAGATTTTCATAAGTGCATCATTTCTTCTTTCCTCCCTACGTGCTTTAGGTCACGTTTGAACTCCATTAAAGCCAATCTAACAGCCTTAATTCTACAAGATAACATACGTACGACCGAAGTAGAAGCAAGGGTGTTAATCCAACTCTCCTAAACCATATCTCTGAATCATGGTTTTTTAAGCCAAGATTTATGGAATTTGAAATAAGTCGAGTATCTTAAACCTTCATTACTGCACCACATAATAGGGGTATGATCTGAAAAAGGCCTATCACACGCCCTCACTTCAGCCATCTGGAAGCTTTTAGCCAATGTAATATTGCATAGAAATCTGTCAATACAAGACGTCGCTCTGCTACCATTTCTCTAAGTAATACTGCTGTAGGCAAATCAATAAGTTCCAAATCTTGGACTACCTACTGAAAATGAGTTGTTGCATCAATTCTTTCATCTGGCCTATCTTCAGCACATAATGTTGCATTGAAATCACCACAAATCAACCAAGGCATGCCTTCAACAACTAATGATGCGTGTCTAACTTCTTCCCAAAACAGCATCATAGAACTATCACATGGCCCATAGGCCAAAGACACTGCAAAAGAGAAACCATCAAATTTACGAGAGAAGATTGCAGTCATTGTTCTACCTGCCTTACATGATGAACATAGATCATACATATCACCATGCCACAACATTAACAAGCCTCACGATCTACCTTCCGATTCCAATTCCAAAAAATCAGTATATAAGTCACCACATAGATTGGCCTTCAATTGTGAAGTTAGGCATTCCAAATGTGTTTCTTACAGGCAAGCAATATCAATTTTCCAATCCAACAAATATCTTTTCAAAATACGTCTCTTCCTATCATCTCTAAGGCCCCGAACATTCCAAGAGAAAATATTAACCATTAATCTTGATCTTCACACCTCCCTTGTGAACCTTCTTGGCCCGAACAATCTTTTCCACATGGTCATCACAATACTCCTTTTGCGCACTTGTAGCCGTGTTCTTCATAGTCCTTTTTCTCTCGTAACAAGCATTCAGGATAAGTTTGTGCTTATGTGGAATAGCATTGATATGACTCGAAGATATGCTAGATTTACTAAATGAGGTACGCCTATGGGTTGATCTAGTCTTGACACTTGATTTATTGGCAAGAGTGCCAACCACATCACACCCGGCATCTTCCAACATATAAGCATGAATAACTTCACATGGGAGGCTTGCCATCTCATGTTCATTGATCTCAATTATCTAACTCCCATGCGAGACCCAATAAAAATGGATCCAAAGGCTAACGGCGCACATTCTTGCTGCGAGCAAACAAAGCCGCAGCAGCCACTGGTGTGCTATGATAAGAAGTATCGACCTTACGCGCATCGCAAGCAAACTCACCACGTCCGAACCCAGGCCTAGGTCCAGTAGCCACCTGCGGAGAGCAATATGCACTAGCAAGGCCAACCTCACGTGCCATAAGGGGAGTTGGTTCGCTCCCAGTCATTGGGCTGCATCCCATTCCGTCAGTCCACGCATTCTCCTGGGCCTCAAGCATCACAGGGTCCTGCAGAAAAATCTTCCGCATGTCCTGCGATCTCTTGACCTCCTGCACATAATTATCCGAAGCAGGCAACAACGCCAGATCTTTCGCACAAGATAAAAGATGAAAGAATTGTTTGCTAGATCTGGAAACTCACCAAATCTGGATCTAAATACAAATCCTGGTGCCACCTGTTTTGAGCAATGTTTAAGATCTTCCAAATCAACTCCAATAATTGGGTCGTTTTCCAAAAAAGGAAACCCATCCACCTTAAAATCAGGGAGACCTTCAATGCTCCCAGCTGACTTAGAATTCGAAATATGAACCTCCACTGCAAATTTGGAAGAATTTTGAATTGGACGCCATTCCCAACGCAGCTGGCGACTAACATGCCAACCATCCCTACCAGAAGGTGCATCCAATGATTCCTTGCCAAACCTCCCTGCTGCACCTTGATCAGAATCACCAAGAAGTCGATGATCAGTGATGTCAGCGCAACCCAAATCCTTTGGCGGCTCCCTAGCACATGAGCAAACTCCACCTGCCACTCCCACCATCACAATCTCAGCATATGAAAGAGGACTATTATCAAGAGAATTAATCTCCTCAAAAGAAATGACGCATACACACCCTCCAAATCTCAAGATTTCCTTGGGTAACAGCGACCTTCCAACCAATAATACTCCCTACTCCCTCCACCACAACTGAAGAAGCATCCCCCCTCCTGAATACCAACACCAAAGCATCTTCGGATCCTTGCAAAGGAGGACCAAATGGTGACAATGGTCCCCATCATTCTTAACCTCAAAGGGATTCCAATAATAAGAAATCTAACCATAGGACGTCGAGGAATTCGTTCATCGGTAGCTCCTTCATAGAGGCTCAAAAGAGACCACCAGATAGAAATATCAAAGGAGAAAGTTTTAAACTTAAGAAGATCAACATCTGAACTCTCAAGACTAAACAGCACCACTTTCTTCTCCAATAAAAAACTAATCTTCCAAATGTTAGATGTCAAACCACAATGAGAGACGAAAGATCTAACCTCTTCGTAGGTAGTCCCTTTGCATTGAATAATACCTACCAGGGAGAGATCCAACACAGAGACGATGTCCATCTCACTTGACCACGACACAGCAACGCCCTCCACAGGAGTCTCCCCCAACGGTGGAGGGAGACATTCGTTCCTCAGCGCAACCATCTCCCACAGCCTTAAAGGACACATCCTCCTATGGCCATAACCAAGACATCGAATAGGATTGCGACAATCCTTTGCAACTGCCCAAACCCCCAACACTTGAAGCAAATGACCCTCGAACAATGGGAAGGGAGAGAGTTCTTCTGTCGCCTCTTCACCCTCCTCCATATGCCTCTCATTCGCCCCTCCCCCCAAACTGGATTTTGGTCTACTCCCCTAATCTCTCAAGCACTTTGTTGTAGAGGACTTGGGCTTCCACACTTCCTTTAGGTTGAGATAATCAAGAATATCTATGGAATTTCATTGTCTCAGAGGAAGAATTGGATAAAATAACTTAACTTCTATTAGAAACCCTAGGACTCTCTTATATAGAGAGAGACCGAAAGGGTAGAAGTACACAAAAGCCCCCGAGGAGCAAACCAAACCTAACATAAAAGCAGAAATATAAAATATATGCTAACACTCCCCCTCAAGCTGGAGCATAAATATCTACCATGCTCAACTTGGATACACATGAATTAAATAGAGATTTAGCTAAGGGCTTGATAAAGATGTCAGCAATCTGCTCCTCAAATGTGACTGGCATGGTAAAAAGCAACCCCTTCTGAATGATGTCTCTGGTGTAGTGATAGTCAACCTCAACGTGCTTCGTTCTCTCATGAAATGCTAAGTTGTTGGCTATAAAGTCGGCTGCTCTATTATCACATCTCATCTCCAGCGACCTGGAAAACTATATCTGCAAGTCAGCAAGCAGGGATCTGATCCACATCATCTCTGCAGTGGTCTGAGCCATAGCACTATACTCAGACTCAGCACTAGATCTAGCGACTGTGCTCTCCTTGCTCCTCCATGTAATCAAACTTACTGCTAGAAAGTTGCAGAACCCAATAGTGGATTTGCGATCCACATGACATCCAGCATAGTCCGCATCGGAGTATCCAACCAAGGTCATAGAAAACCCCTTGGAAAAGAGAAGACCCTTCCCAGAAGCCTTCTTGATGTATCTGAGCACCATCAATGCTGTATCCTAATGCTGGCATGTTGGCTTGGCCATGAATTGACTCAGTTTAGGAGACTAGCATGTGACTTTTATTCCTATTGAAACAAATGAATAGCATGCTTAGTGTTAAGCTAGCCTCAATCCCTATGGATCCTAGTGTGCATATGTATGATGGCAACATAAGACTTGATGATGCTACACAAAACAAGTGCTCGGTGGGAAAGCTTTGGTGTATCATTGGATGTCCAAAGAATAGGAGGTCTACCATTGGCTTCTGCACTTTTGTCTAGAGAAATCTAATAACCTAGAATTGGCTTCTGCACTTTTGTCTAGAGAAATCTAATAACCTAGAAGAGCACCTTGTCAGGGGAACTCTGATAACTTGGAGTAAGAAGCAAATGGTGTGGCTAAATCCAACCTAGAATCTGAGTATAGGGCCATGACTTACACCATAACCGAGTTGGTTTAGATACCTTCAGTTCTTGGAAATCTCCATGTCCTTATTTCTAGCCTAATGGGATTAAAATGAAATGTGAAAACAAGATAGTTCTCTTTATTGCCAACAATCTAATCTGGATAAAAGAACAAAGCATGTGAAGGTTGATAGCCATTATAGTTCTGACATGATCTAGAAGCAATTTATTTGCACCACACGTGGCTTCTAGAGACCAACTTGCAGACATGTCCACCAAGGCTCCACCACATTCGTCTTTTAGTCGATGTTCTTTTAAGCTAAGCATGATAGACATCTATGTTCCATCTTAGGAGAAAGCGTAGAGAGATGAGTTCTTTTGTTCTTTTCCTATGCCAATTCTGGCCTTTTCACATTTCTATAGAGCACACCTGTACTTGTTCACTAGTCTCTCTTGTATATAGGGTAGGGTTTCTTGAATAGAATGGAACACTCATGTACCTTGGATAACTTTAATCATATAACTTCTGAGATAAGTAACTGCAGAGAACATGGATAAACATAATAAAAAGAAGCAATATCAAGAATGGGCCGAACCTGAACATCGAGATGTTAGTGCCTTGCCTAATTCCTGCATAACTCTCTTGTAAGCAACCCAAGCACCAGACTGATGCTGCACAGTGTGGAAGGAATTGCCTGGAAGTAGTTATGATTCACAATGGATTTTTTGCAGGTACACCTGGCAAACGGGGATAACCCTTAGGTGTGAAGCAGTCTTTCTGGCATATAATTGCAGTTCTTTGTCCATAAGGGCTGTGAGAGTCCACTGCAAAAAAAGATATTGAGCATAAAAAAATGAGGACCGAAGTTGTGCATAAGTACTCCACATGGATTAAGTTCATTTTTGTGGATGCACAGTTGATAGGCATCCAATTGATTAATAAACTGTCAAACAATTCCAGGCATTTTTTGGCTTCTTCTATTTGGCCTGAGTGTGAATTACTTGTTGCATAATTGCACTTCTTTGGAAATGACTAAAGGTAAAAAATGATAGGCTGGTGGACTAAGCTCCCGCCATTCATGGAGTGCAGGGCAGGGTCAGACCAAATTCTGTTTGGCCTATTGTTATATATAATCTACATTTTCGAAAAGAGGCAACTGCACCACCAGGTCACAATAGGGACAACTTTTACGTTGCACCAAGACTTCTCTTTAGAAAGTGTTAGGATGCGCGCAGTCTGGAGCGTAAGGGAACTTTTCCACATGGGAAGGAGCCCCAATAATGGAAGCAACAGAGGACAGCGATACGGGCAGCAACTTGCTGCAGTTGCTCCCTGTTTCCTCATGGAACAGGGGAGGAAGGAGAAGAAGATTTGCAGCCGATGGGGCTGCTGCTGTTGTTCCTGTTGTCAAGACCGCAGTGGCCAAAGAGAGAGAGAAGAGAGGGAGCGAAGAACTGCCGGTGGAAGAGAAAGAAAGAGAGAGGAGGGAGCCAGCCTTGTTGATGTAGAAAGTATTATTGCCTTTTTGCTCAATTAGAATGTTGGGATGTGTCCTTTTATAAAGAATAATAATCCTAATTACAACCAACTTCCTAAACTTGGAAAACAAGCAATCCTAAAAATAGTAAATGGACTCAAATAAAATCAGCCACATATGACTAACAAAATACATACAAACCAACTATAGCCAGCCCTAATGGTCGACCACAACCAGGTAGCTAGTGGCCACGTGGACTGCTCACGTGGACATGGTGCCACGTGGCAGCCCATGTGACTTTTATTCCTATTGAAACAAATGAATTGCATTGCTTTCAAAAGAAAACCCTAGCCATCTTTTATAGAAAAGAAGACTGGGCTAATTACATAAGTATCCCTAAAAATAAAGAAAAATACCAAATACCCCTACAACTTAACACTCCCCCTCAAGTTGGAGCATAGATGTCAACAAGTCCCAACTTGCTGCTCCAAAAATCATGACGTTTCTTCTTAAGGGCCTTGATAAAAATATCAACAACTTGTAACTCTAATGAAATATACAGGGTACTTATCTTAGATGTCAACAAGTCCCAACTTGCTACTCCAAATACCATGACGTTTCTTCTCAAGGGCCTTAGTAAAAATATCAGCAACTTGTAACTCTTATGAAATATACAGGGTACTTATCTTACCTTCCAGGACAGCATCTCGTATAAAGTGACAATCAACCTCTAAACGCTTCGTCCTCTCATGAAAAACAAAATTAGAGGCAATATGTGCTACAGATTTATTATCGTAGTAAAGTGTGAGAGGGGTATCAACTGCCACTTCTAGATCCTACAAGAAACCAACCATCCACATAATCTCACATGCCTCCTGTGCTATAGATCTGTACTTAGCCTATGCACTGAAACAAGCAACAACGCTCTATTTCTTACTCCTCCATGAAACCAGGTTTCCACCCAAATAGACAGCAAAGCTAGATGTAGATCTCTTGTCCTCTACTAATCCTGCGTAATCTGCAACAAAATAGGCCACAAGATCTAGAGTGTCACTCACTCTGTAATATAGCCCTCGTCCTAGAGTGCCCTTCAGATATCTCAAGATGAGACACACATCATGCCAATGGCTATACTTGGGACTCTGCATAAACCATTGATTTAAATGCCGACGGCATGCCGTCGGCAAGGGCATTTCCGAGCAACGGTCGTGCCGACATGAAGAAAGCGTCGATTTACAGGGATTTCCTCGACATGCCGTCGGCATGCCCTCGGCACGATCGGCATGCCGTTGGCATGGTCGGCATGCTGGCGAAATTGGTGTCCATGTCTAGGTTGCTATTGGTTTTTTTAATTACTTTTGCTATTTTTTTTGGTATGCATCGGCATGCCAATCGAAAAACGGGCATTTCCACGACATGCCCTCAGCATGCCCACGAAATGCACACTTGGAATTCATCGGCACGGCATCGAAATCGGTATTTCGAACCTTGGCATAAACTGACTGGCACAACTGACTACAAAGCTAATATCTGGACATGTAATAGTCAGATATAACAACCAACTAACAGTACTACAGTACCTGATAACATCCTCAAATAGAGGATCTATCTCATCTAAGCTGTGAGCAGTAGATGCATCCACTGGTATCCCTGACAGTTTGGACCCAAAAAGTCCAGCCTCTAGAATCTGTAAGGTATACTGCCACTATAATAAGGACAGACCTCCCTCTTGACAAATAGCCTTTATCCCCAAAAAGTAGCAAAGATCACCTAAATCCTTGGTGACAAAAGTGGACTGGAGAAAGGCTTTCATCTTAGCAATCCCATTGGTATCATCACTTATCAAGATCATATCATCAATGTAGACAGCCAAAATAACCACTCTCCATATCCCACCATGCTCAATTCGTCTAATAAATATAGAATGGTCCGTAGTGGATCTCTGAAACCCTAACTTCCTAATCTCAAGATTGAGCCTCTCAAACCAAGCTCGTGGACTCTGTTTCAGGCCTTCTGCAAGTGGCAAACAAGCTCCCCTTGACTGTCACAGCCTAATGGTTGTCTCATGTAGACCTCATCTACCAAATCACCATACAAGAAGGTATTCTTGTATAATCCCATAGTTCTGAATAAAACAGATGCATCCAAACACTCGTAGTGGCACGGGAAAGATTGCTATAGTGAGGATGTATAATCTGACAAGGAATATGACCTCGAAGCACAGAAGATGGCTACCAGTTAACCAAATATGCTGTTGAGACTATAACATCACTCCAGAATTGCCTAGGAACCTTCAAATGTAACATCAAGGTCCTAGCAATATCAAGTATATTACGCAATTTGCGCTCTGCAACCCCATTCTGCTAGGACGTATGAGCACAAGAAGTTTGATGGATGATCCTCTAGCACGGAAGGCCTCCTGCAAGTCACCATGCATAAACTCGAGTGCATTGTCACTGCGAAAAATCTAAACAGTAGTACCATACTGAGTCTGCACCTCCAATAAAAAATGCTGAACAATAGTGGGAATCTCACTACAAGCCTTCATGAGGAATACCCAAGTGAGTTTGCTGCAATCATCAACCATAGCTACAAAATAGTTGTGTCCGCCAGCAGAGGCAACTCTGGATGATCCCCAAACATCACAATGTACAAGGGAAAAAGGAGTAGAACTAACACCAGTACCTATCTCAGGATAGCTGCTCCTATGATGCTTCCCCAGTTGACAATCTTCATGGTCCAAGACTAAAGATCCTCATAACTCTGGATACATTTGGTACATCTTCACAAAAGGATGCCCAACTCTTCGATGCCACAGTAAAAGATCACGAGAGATAGACACCACCCCAGCAAATAACATGGGCGTGTCCAAATAATATAAGCCATCCCTCTTTATGCCACTGCCAATGATATCTCCTATGTTTTGATCTTAGAAATAATGATGCTTCTCATCAAAAATGACATGGCATCCCAGATCTCTGCAAATCTTGCTCACTAACAAAAGATTCATAGAAAACTCAAGTGCGTAGTATACCTCCTCTATCTTCACCTTAGGTGTAGCATCTATACCCCCAATGGCAGTCACAAGGGAGGTCTTTCCATTCGCCACTCGCACTTCTCGCAATCCATATGGGATCATCAGGTTCTTCATACGATCTCTTTCTCCAGTGAGATGTACAGAAGCTCCAAAATCTATCACCCAAGCACTTTTGTATCCCTTTCTTTTCTTCTCAACATCTTAAACTGCAAATGCTAGTCCTTCTACATCTGAGTCTGATCTTTCTGACGTATCAAACTCATCTTCTTGCCAGAAGAGAAGACTCATCATGCTCAAAAGGGGTATCTTCTTCATTGGTGGCAAGAGAAGACTCATCACCACCTTTGTTATGTGCAAGATAGGCTCAAACACACACAACAGAACATCTATCCATACCGATTTCGCTTCTCATGGACTGCACCTCCATCCAATGTGTGTAGTGCACCCATCGAGTGAGCAAGATCCCCCAACCATCATCACAGCAAGGGCAATGGAGGGGTTTGCAGGTGCCGCTAGGACTGTTGCACCACTAATAGTGCCCCTTGCAGCAACCGTAGGGACATTATAGGCTAGCAATGCAGCATCCAACGGCAACTGAGGCAACCGCAAGGGCAATGCAAGGGCAACCAACAGTGGCAACGTCGCGATCGAGGCCTTCAGCAACAGCAGCAGCGTCATAACCCCCAACAACTGCATGGACTAGGTGGAGATCTCCATCCGGTCAGCGCTAACAACGAGATCAACGTGATCTCCCATGAAATCACCCCTACTTGGGTGATTCAATCATATTTTTGGTGGATTCTTGGTGGGATATCAGAGCATCAGCCTAGGACCATTGCTCTTATACCATGTTGAAACAAATGAATTGCATTGCTTTCAAAAGAAAACCCTAGCCCTCTTTTATAGAAAAGAAGACTGGGCTAATTACATAAGTACCCCTTAGAATAAAGAAAATTACCAAATACCCCTATAACTCAATAATTCTCAACAAAAAGGATATGGTTTGTGCTGTCAACAGATTATAGCTTATCCACCACAACCACAGTTAAGGATATGGACCTTCTATGGCAGCATACATTCTTTTTAATGAAATTAGGAACAAAGTGTGTAGTTTTCTTTATACTTACTCAACACGTAAAACCCAAATCTTATCAAAAACTCAAAAAAACTTCAATCCAAAAATTAAAATTAAATAGTCCATTAAAATAAGTCCTTTCAATTTTACTTAATGAATTGTTTTGGATAAAAAAAAGAATTACTGGATTAATATATTTGGAAGATATATATATAGGTCGCCATTGATTAGAGTTAAGTCACACTTTTGACTTTAAAAAAAAAAAGGTCAAAATTAGCAACTACTTAGGATCAATTAAAGACCAATTAAAATTATAAAGTTGTTAATATATAAATAATGATGAAAAAATATTCCAAAATTTTGATCTAATTTAAAATTGTTGAGAGAATTATGTGTTTCTATTTATTCTTCTCAAAAAAAACAAGTAATACCTATTTATATGCCATCACACACTCTGCATTCCCATAACAAACGATGTAGTACTAAATGATTACTTACGCACAATTCTCTCAACACTCCCCCTCGAGTTGGAACATGGACTGTCTAGATTGTAACACAAAGAAACCCCTCCACATAGCAGAACAAAAAAACTTTCTCAACTAGTACAACTGCCTCTCCTCTACAGATGACAGTTGCACTCTTATTCATGCCTGAAGGCAGGTATGCTAATGACGGCACATTAGCGAGACTGAAGCTTGATGACAAACTATTGTAGTCAACTCAAACATGGGCCTCTCCTCTAGAGAGCTCAATTAATGCCAATGGCTTCCCATTTAGTATCCCTATCATGGGCTTACTTTGAAGACCTCAAAACTAGATCTCCCCTCTAGAGTCTACGAAACTAAATCTCCCACATAAAAACCTAACATGGTACATTCCTCTGAAAGCTGGATCTCCCTCTTGAAGACCTCGAAACTCTAAACCTCCCAGAGTTGTCGTTTCTCAATTCTCATGTGGTGACCTCGAACAAAGGAACTTCCAAATGAGGGATGACTATAATACAATCCACAGTCCTTTCTCACATACTCTATGGAAGAAGGAAAAAACATAGAGAAGATAGAATAAGACAAGAGAAGAGCTTCTCCTCTTCTCTTAAAATTCATCCCAAGTTTTTAATCTCTTTTTTATTCCTACCCCTCCTTTGCAATGCTAAAAGTTGCCCAATGTGAGCCTAATAGAATAGACTGAAAATGGAGGGCAAAATACTAAAAAGACCTAAAATCTCATAGAGTTCAACCTTCGTCATTTCCTTAGTCGCGAAGATCTCACGCTGTTGGATCCTTCCATTTCTCTCTTGACTCGCAATCTCACGCGAGATCTTCGTATTGTTTCTCCATAATCACTGGCATGGAGATCACTCTTCAATTAACGATCTCGCCTTCTTCGCCGCCCTCTCTGCTTTCCTTGTCATCACCATCGTCGCCGCCTTCACCTTCATGAGCGAGGAGCTTTGGAACCCCATGCTCTGGTCCATGCACACCTTTAATGCTCCACGATGTTGCAACAGTGCCACTAAGGCTACCCAAGTGCTGCTGCAACCGCCACCATCATCGTCCTCATCCACACGTCGCCTAGCGCGATGCCTGAGACATCGCCCTCTTATTTGTCGATCTCTCCTTGATCAACGCCATCACTGTCATTCCACCTCGCACGCCCCGAAATCACCGAAATTGCTGCTTCTTCCTAATCTTGTGCCTCGACTCTTGCTGCTATTAAGCACCGCCAACGACTCCATTCTCGACGCCACCTTTATCAACGATCTCGCATAATCAAGCAATGGAGCGAAGGTAAGGATGACCACCACCATGCTCATGAGGAAGCATGCATGCCTCAACAGGTACACCATCAAGCGTCGCTCCTAGGACAAATTCAGCGACGCAACCAAGACCAACACAATTGGTTGCCACCTCACCATGTTCTCCATCAAGAAGATCCCCCTTGAGCATTAGACGAAACTTCGATGCCTCCTTCCCAAAATTCCTCCTCTTCAAACAAACTTGGAACGAAAAGAAAACTCCAAAAGATAAAGAAAATATAATATCTACAACAAAAGATAATTCCCAAAATCAACTTGCTCTAATATCAAGTTGAATAATTTAAAGAACCAAAAGCCTAACAATATCAAAGCATAAATATTAGAACACTTGGGTTTCAGTTTATTCTTCTCATGAAGAGCGAGAATATGGGCATGAGAGAAGCGCCATATGGGCGTGTGTTTCTTTTTATTCTTCTCAAAAAAATAAGTGAGGAGTATATGCCTATTTATAGGCTATCACATACTCTACATTCCCACAACAAACAATGTGGTACTAAATGACCACTTACACAATTCTCTCAACAAAAATTGGTTGAATTTCATCAATTTTTTACTTTCACAAATTCAAGATTGAAGATTCTGAAATTGTGTAATCTAGTTGATGAAAGGGCACAAGAAACATAATTGCATACGTATAAATAAGCCAAGAAGAAAGGCCAGGAACTTCTTTATCTATTTTATATTTTCAATTTAAATCATAAGACTGTTGAGAATAGAATAATGCCTCTCATGGAAATAGAGAACCCTAACCCCCTTTATATAGAGAGTAAGGTTAAGAAAATTGCATAGTAAACCTGATAGAATTAGGAAATATAAATCAGGAATAAATAGGACTCATGACACTAAATTAAATAAACTAACTTAACTAAATCAAGACTCTTTAACTAATACTCTAACACCGCCTCCAAGTTGGAACATACAACACCTAACTTGTTACAAAAAATTTGACTCCCTCCAATGTAGAAACCCTTCGAGAGAAGGGAAAAAAAAAAAAAGATCAGGCAAGCAGTAAATCGGAGTAGGCAAGTAGTAGAAGTCAATCCCAACCTAAAGCAGTAGAGGCACGCAATCAGGGCTTAGCCGCGAAGAAACACCCTAAAGGTGAAAAAAAATTTTGGCAAGGCAATAATAAGGCATGAGACAATCCCAAGTAGGTAGATGCAAGAAAAGAGCCTCGCTTAAATCCGCCACTAGCCATCAACTTCATCAGAGAAGCCAGTCAGTGGATCAGAAGGTCTAGCACCCTAATCAGTAACAACAATGGGGATAAGGGCTGCAACAACCTCTATAGTAATGGTGGCAGCAAAGGAGGTGGGCTCGCTCCTCAATAGAGTAAAAAAATCCAATTTTTGCTCCCAACCCTCGCAGTACAAATCATTCTCATGTCAGAGGGTAGTCCACGCACTTATGTGCACATGAGGTGATGCAGACATCGACATATTGATCCATTGTGAAGAACACCCACACTTATGTAGTTGTACGCACACGTCACATGCACATGCACACATGAGGATGAACGTTGGGGTAATGGTAGTGCACACGAAATGCCCACAAGGGCAAGAACAGTACACGTAAAGGTGCGTGCAAGGGCAAGTAGCATGCACAGGAGCACATGTGAAGGAAGGATAGTGCACACATTGTCACACGTAAGGGTAGGATCGTGGCACATGGTGTCATAAGTGGCAAAGCAGCAATAGCATGCAGTGTCACACGCAAGGGTAGGCAATGCGCGCACAAAGGAAGGGGTGATGAACGAAGACTTGCTCGTGGTGGAGTGGAGCAGTGATGGTAGCAATGGATCCTCTCTCTCTCGAGCCTAAGGTTAAGGTTTCTTTCCTTAGGATGGCCCCTGCTCTAATGCGATGTTGAGAATAAAATAATGCCTCGCATTGAAATAGAGAACCCTAACCCCCTTTATATAGAGAGTATGATTAGGAAAATTACATAATAAACCCAATAGAATTAGGAAATAGAAAAAAGGAATAAAATAGGACCCATGACACTCTAACTTAATTAAATAGACTAACCTAACTAAATTAGGACTCTTTAACTAATACTCTAACAAATACGTTAATAGCAATACAGTTGTGACATACTAGGAGCCTATAATGTTCCTTGTGACTAGGAAACACAAAACTTAAGGGGGCAGAAACTTCCCAAAGTTGCAATAACCCAAATGTTCTGTCCTAAGTAGTGTAGTTCATCTATGTATAGCCAATAAATAAAGTAGCGTAAAGAGCAGCTATCCTTTGTGCGAAATCACCAAGTCCAAGTAAATAGCAGAGATTTAGTGGCCAAAAACAACCACAGCACTTAAGATATCAAGACAAGAGTCATGATGACAGGAAGCCAACCAATTCCACAGAAGCCCATAATAGCCAGATTTTTGTATTTTTCTTCTCAAGAGAAAATTGCAGTACAAAAGTTTTATATGGTTCCACATCCTTTCGCATAATCTCACCCTAATCAATGTGATACCAAACTTCAATCAAATACTTGATGGATCTAGAAGAGGATCAAAATACCTGCCTAACACTAAATGCCCTACTGTTAACATTTCTACTCAAGCTGAAGCATATCATGCTTAGTTGTTAGCTAAAAGAAAGAAAACTCTACTCTTGATCAAGCAAGACATAACAGATCTTTACACAGGACAAGCAGGTAGATGATGCAGTTAGGTAGACAGGCTGGAGAATGGGGGAATCTCAAACACCTTGAATTTGCTTACCAAATGGAGCCTTGATGCAACAGTAGGATTTCTCATCATGCGAATTTAAGGTGCAGTTTGGTTGTTGGGATAGATTTTATGAAATAACTTTTGTATGATAGGCTTAATCTGTGTTTACTGGCATGTAAAGGGGTAAACTGTTGGATAACTTGTGTTTCTACTCCGTAGGTAGGAAGTTAACCTGTGTTGCATAGAGAATAACTTCAACCCACTGGAGTAATTGAATTAGCACTATTTATCAAATAAACCACATGATTGTGGGATACCACTCCAGGAGTCAGCTCCCTTGCCAGTATATATCCTTAGGATCACTAGCAGAAGTCCAAAATAAATCCTCTAAGATCTCGTATAAAAAATCAAGCTAACTCACAGTCTGCATTGATCACCTCTCAACATCAGTCAAAATCCATTCAGAATCTTGATGTTCTTGATACTGCACAAATCACAGGCCTGGTAAAGGTCATCTGTGTGTAGCATTGACAAATGAGGAGGTCATCTCTTTAACATTGATCTCTAAAAAGCCCTTGGCACCTAGCACACTCATGCAGATCTTGTATAACTTCTCCTTATACGAAGATCTTACAGATCCCTCAAGATTAGGCTGCGGTATGGACTTTCAGAAGTGGATCTCTATGATATGCATATATTAAGAATAAATCCTCTCTAGCCTAAAGATCAATAGAAGATAGTCCATGTTGGTTCCTTTCACGATTTATAATAGGGGTGGAGGAAGAGATTTCTAAGGCCTCAGAAACACAAGTGACTCGCCTTCCAATCAGATATCCAGGCCTTCCTTTGAAGGGTGGATGTTTAGTATCATCCGACTGGAATGATATGGTGGATAGGATGATGAAGAGGCTCTCTGCTTGGAGTGGAAGGTTGCTTTCTAGAGGGGGTCGCCTGGTTCTGCTTAATTGTCCTATCATCAATACCGGTCTTCTACTTTTTAGTATTTCGACTGCCAAAAAAGGTTATGCTAAAACTGAAGGTGATTAGAAAAAGATTCTTTTGGAAAGGTGCGGAGGCCACAAGTCGTTTTATGCAGTTGGAGCCTTGGAAAGAGCTATGTAGACCCAAGAAGGAAGTTGGCCTGGGTGGCCGAAAATTGGACAAATTCAATGAGGCAGTTCTCTCGAAGTGGGTGGTTAAAGTCCTTTCTGGGGATGATTCTATGGTGTCTATCTCATTGTCCGACTCTTATGGCATAGATATGGATATTTCTGACAAGGCATCCCCTTGCATCCCCTAGAAGAGGTGCATCCTTGTTATGGAGTGCTATTCAGCCTATTATGAGGGAATTTGCAGCAGATTTCAGTCCAATCTGTGTGTTTGTGTGTTTATCAGCTGGTTAATGATAAAAATGCCACTGTAAAGAATATATGGAATGATCTTTTAAGGGTGCGGAGTATTATACTGTCAGCTGGACTCTCTGAGGCTACTTATGCAGAATTTCAGCAGCTGCCGGTGACTATTTCAGACCTCAAACCGGCTGCAGATGAGATTGACAGGTTCATATGGAAACATGGAACTTTCCCTGTTAAAAACACTTATTCTAGACTGGTCTGCAATGGTTCTGATCTTGGTGAACTTGGCTTGGACTCTAAATGTATTAGGAAATGTCGATTACCCCTGAAGATTAAGATTTTCCTCTAGCTTCTTAGAAGGGAATGTTTAGTCACAAAAGCTTTTAGGAAAAGATGACGGTTGATGAGGATGTTGCTTGCTCCTTTTGTTGTCAACCAGAGGAAGATATTCAACATCTTTTCTTTGGTTGCGACTTCTCTAAATAGGTGTGGCAGCATTTCAATTTACAATCAGTGGACTATTTGGATGTGAGTACTTTTTGGCGAACGTTTAGTGAACATCTTCATCTTGATTCGGCGGGTTGGATTAGAGCTCTATCCATTCTTTGGTGCATCTGGATACAATGGAACAGCAAAGTCTTCAGAAATGAACAGTGTTGGATAGAAAATGTTGTGAAGGAGGTGTATTTTTTTGTCTGATTTCTAGCTGAACCTATAAGTTTGTTTAATGAATTTGCGATAATCTTCCTTTCCCTTTTTCAAAAAGAAAAAAAAGAGTAAATCCTCTCATATAGGGACCTTACTAGAAACAATTAGTTCTCCTATATAGGGACAACAAAGAGTGGATCTCTCTTATATGCATATATTAAGAATAAATCCTCTCATATAAGGACCTTAGAAAGGGTTAGCTCTCCTATATAGAGATGTCAAAGAGTGGATCTCTCTAACACATGGGCCCAAAAACAAAATTAAGTTCCGTTAAGGAGCAAAGCCATGGAAATCACCTCAGAAATCAATGGGAAACACCTACTCTTCCTTTCTTCCATACTTGTCAGCTTCACAAAGGTGATTGTCCTAGTTGGGTGGAAAAAAGAAAAGAAAAGAGGTGGTGCACCAAAGGAAAGACACTCATATTTCAAAATGATAAAGAGGAGCACAATTTTGGAGCCCATGCATGCATTATTCATAAATGAAGGGTCAATACAAGTTTTGAGAGGCCAGTAATCCATAAACCGAACATTCAACTAAAAAGAACAAAATAAAAGAGATCCTATAGAGCCCCTAATATAATGAGTAGAAGAATGGGAGTATAGAGATCACCAAGGTTCCCTTGAGCAATAAGAAGTTGCAGCACTTGGAGGCAAGGCTCAATGGAGACGAACAGCACTTGTGAGCAATAGAAGCCAAATGAGAGCACTAGAGAGCTTGTAGGAGTTCTTAAGTGAAATGGAGCTCTTGTGTGTTGTGTCTAGTGTAGGGGTGTTCTAAGGTATATATAGAGGGTTTAGGAACACTCTAGATGGCCATTAGGAGCTAAAATAGCCGTTAGGGATCTTAATTGAATCAAATCAAACGTTCAAAAATCAGACAATAGAGTGTCCTGCTCAGCGCACTATAGCTCGGATAGTTGGCCAAAATTAATTTTTAGTCGACGCAATGAAGTGCTCTATAAGTGTGAAGTATTCTATAGCCAGTTGGCTAATGGTCAACTAGGAGCTTTATAGCAAGTCAACTTGTGGTTGACGCCCTACTTAATAGATTTTGGGATGAATGTTCCTGGATTTTGTCCTGACGATCCACCAGTCGGTGCCTTGACAGTATCAGTCAACACCTAAAGGAGTGGCTAGTCGATGCCTAATCAACCAAGGCTTAGGATTTTTAAAGGCTAATCAATGAAATGATTAAGGTTATTAATTACATTAAATCCCAAGATTTAAAGAAGCCATTAGAGGGCCAACGGTCATGACATAGGTCGACTAGTCAACCTATAGGTCGGCCAATCAACCAACAACTGGGCAAGTCAACTGGCTTTATAGCTAGTCGATGCCCTTGTAAAGAGCAGGGTGTTTTTGGTAGCTTCTAAGATGAAGGTTGATTTCCTAGGTAAGTGATGACTATAAAATCTTTTACACAATATTCTAGGGCCTCTTTAACTCCTAATTTATGACGAAATCTATCTAGAAAGATTACATAATGATTTCATAATATTACAACCAATGAAAGATAAAATAGAAAAATCTTCCTTAATTTTCTTCATGGCCTTCTCTTTGAGCTTTTTAATGGGTCCTCTTTAAGCCAAGGTAGGAGTTTCTTTTTGCATCTATCCTTGGTCCTAAGCTCCAATGTATACTGAGATGGTCAATTAATTCCTGCAAATAACTTAACGAAATACTTATGTAAACCATAGATAAATATTGTAAATCACCGAAACATATAACTAAGGAATTAATTGTAATATTTAATTTTAGCATTGACCTATTGCAATAACAATAACACCTAAATCTTGATGAAATTCAATTTCATAAAATAATATGGCATGATAAACAATGGCATAAGATCATATCTCCCATAAACGAAGCTATAAAGTGTTTGATTTGGCACCACATTAACAAAAAGCCATCATACTCCACAGATGCAGTCAAGCAACCGTTGAAGTATAATTCTTTATATGAAGAACAATTAAGCATGTCAAAAGGGCTCGAACTCGTTAGGCTCAGCTCAAGATTGGCTTAATAAGGGCTCATGAACAAAACTTAATAAGCTATTGAGCCAAGTATGAACCCGAACTAAGCTACGCTCTAGGTCGATATATACATAATATATATATAGGCAAAAGGGACGATACTGGTCACCAACAGGCAAGCAGGCGAGTTCGGTGTACCTCAACACTACAGACATAAGAACCTTCTTCTGGAATAAAATGCCTCTGTCAGGACATCCCTTAATGTACCTCAACACTTACATAACCACCTACCAGTGAATATCAGTGAGCTTGTCTAAGACTTGACTTAGCTTACCCACTGCAAGGATGATGTCTGGCCTAGTGATGGTTAGATACAATACCTTCCCAACCAGTTGCCGATAGGCCTTCTTGTCTTTTAGGTTCACTGTATCCTCAAATAAGTGAGCTTTAGGATCCAGAGGTATGTTGGCTTCCTTGAATCCTAGCATGCATGTCTCCTGAAGAATATCAAGTGTATACTTCCTCTGAGACATCACTATGCCTTGCTTGCTCTTGGCGATCTCAATACCCAGAAAATATCTCAGCTTCCTAAGATCTTTCATGACAAACTAATGACCCAAATACTACTTCACCTGAGTAATACCATCTGCATCATCGCCTGTAAGAATAAGGTTATCAACATATACCAATAAAGTCACGATACCAATACTGGTCTTCCCAACAAATAAGGAATGATCAGAAGATCTCTACATCCCAATCATAGAGAGTGCCTCAAACAAACACTGAAACCAGGCTCAAGGGCTCTACTTAAGGCCATAAATAGCCTTACGAAGTTTGCACACGCACTCCCCCTAAACCTCAAAATCAGGTGGCTGCTGCATGTATATCTCCTCCAAATCTCCATATAGAAAGGCATTTTTGACATCCAGCTGGTGAAAATGCCATCCACAATGAGCTGCAACAGAGATACGAATACAGACCATGGAGGGTCATGCCATAGGAGAAAAGGTGTCAAAGAATTCTACCCCATAGGTCTGGCTGAATCCTTTGGCTACAAGGCGAGCCTTATACCGAGAAATAAACCCATCAAGGTTGTATTTCAAGACAAAGACCCATCTGGCCCCAACCAAGTGCATAGCAGAAGGTAAGGCAGACAACTCCCACGTACCTCTATCAATAAGTGCAGACATCTCTTCCATAACCACCTTCCAATGTGGATGGAGGAGAGCTACTGGTAAGAACTAGGTATCTTCGTACTAGAGACTGCAGCTGTAAAGGAATGAAACCCTGACCCAAAAGAACCTGCAGAAACAATACTACCAGCAACACAATGCTGTGCACAGGATCTTGGAGCCTTCCTGATAACAATGGGAATATCCTCATATGTGGGTAGAGAAAGGGATCCTGAAGACACATGAGCAGAAGAATCAACAATATCCCCAATACATACCTGAACAACAGAGGACGATGGTGGCTCAGTAGGAACTGAAGAAGAGGAGGGGTGTGTCTTCTCTCTATAAGTAACTGGCAGCTGACATGTAGCACCTTTAAATGTCTTCTCATCAGGTGATACAGGTCTAAAAGTGCCCACAGTATGATCGGTAGTAGATACACCACTACTATGAGAGAAATCCTCCAAGGCTATAGGAGGTACAGGCATAGGAGCAGCCACCTCTATCTCTCTCAACAAATGACCTGAGGTAGAAAAATAAAGAACAGACCCATGAAAAGTCACATCTGCACTCACATAGTGTTTCTGATGTATGGGATCAAAACACTTGTATCCCTTCTGCGTGCGTATCCCAAAAATACACACTTATCCACATTTGGTGCCAATTTGTCACGACTAGGCCCAAGGAGATGTACAAATGCCACACACCCAAAGGTCTTTGGTGGCACAAGAAATAAGTCAACATCAAGATATAAGATACTCCATGGAATCTGCTCATGTAACACAGAAGGGAGCCTGTTAATGAGATAACATGCAGTAAGAACCGCATCTCCCCAGTAACTATGCGGAACACTATTCTGGATAAGTAAAGCTCTAGCTGTATCCAGAATATGGTGGTGTTTCCTTTCAACTATCCCATTCTGCTGTGACATACGAGGACATGATGCCTGATGCATAATACCCAATGATCCATACAAATCAATTAATTTCTTTGTGCAAAATTCTAATGCATTATCTGTTCTAATTTTCTTAATGCATACACCAAATTATTTTTCACAAACACCACAAATTGCTGAATCGAAGAGCGAACTTCCGATTTATTCATCATCAAAAAGGTCCATGATAAGCATGAAAAATCATCCACAAATAATAGATAATGTCTAAAATTTTGGCAGTCTACCACATGGCTAGGACCCCAGACATTACAATGCAACAAATCAAAACAAGCAGAACTAGTAAACTGGATAGATGCTGGA
This sequence comes from Thalassia testudinum, assembly GCA_037157565.1. Lineage (NCBI taxonomy): Eukaryota > Viridiplantae > Streptophyta > Magnoliopsida > Alismatales > Hydrocharitaceae > Thalassia > Thalassia testudinum. The sequence goes on along the minus strand of JAZHRO010000062.1, from coordinate 15,283,763 downwards.
AAGCTGGCACGGTGATGCTTTCCCAGCTGACATGCATCACACTAAATCTTCATGACAGGAGACAAGTGAGGGATGACATGGCGTAGCTTGTCTAGGGAAGGATGACCTAGTCTTCTCTGCCACTGCAAGGCACTCTCCGCAGTAGTCGTCTAACAGGCTACAGCAACTGGACTCTGAACTAGCCAATATACACCCCCTCCTCATGGCCACCACCGATCGTCCTCCCCATCATGCGATCCTGAAAAGTGCATCCAACAGCGTCAAAAATAGCATGATAATTCAACTGCTTAGTAATAGAATTAACAGATAGCAGTTACATTGTCATGACCGACGCATAATATACATCAAGATGCATGGAGGGTGTAACAGATACCCCTCCCTTACCACGGATGGGGACATGTCTACCATCTGCCAGCTGTATGAAATGATCCTGTGGTATCTTCTATAATCCCCTAAAGCACTAGGAATTTCCTATCAAATGATCAGATGCACCTGAATCAATCAACCATGATCCTTTCGTACCTGATGCAGATGCATGGGCTGCAGTGCTGGAGGATTAAGGCTGCTCCTGGGTCAACTATGCTAGCTGCTACACAACTACATCATAATCTGCCTCTACAAGGGATACTGCCTCAATGCACACACTCAGAGATGCTATAACGGAAGCCTGGTTGACCACAGGAGGACGACTGAGCTTATTCCAACACTTAGCCTCAGCATGGCTAAGCCTGCCATAGTAAGAACATGTAGGCTTACCACGACCACCATCAGTTCGGCCTCTCCCTTTGCCACGAAAGAAGCCTCCACGATCGGCACGAGTGCTAACAGCAGCATGAGCAAAAAATGTAATGGTAACAACTACATCACAAGTAGGCTGAATTTGCATCCTACTCAACCTCCTGTAAATTTCCTCAATAGGAGGAAGCTCAAAAAGAGTCAGAATCTGTGAACGACCTGTTGAATAGTGATCACTCAGCCCTGCAAGGAACATGTGGGCTGCAAACACCTTCCTGTAATCCCTGCATGTAGAAGTACACATCGGTCTACATGCATTATGTTTCTCCAATAATGCTTTCATAGTGGAGTAATACTGAGATAAACTCATCTCCTCCTGCTTGAGATGGCATAAATCATAGTGGATCTGAAATACTTGAGTTGAATTCAACTCATGTGAATAAGCCATCTTCAAGCCATCCCACATCTCTTTGGCAAAACTGTAGTATATAATTTCATCACCAATCCTTAGAATAATGCTATTCAAGATCCAGGCTCTCACCATAGATCATCCCGTTTCCAAGTTGCGTATTTTCCTATTTTCTGCTCTGGTGGAGCTTCCAGGAGCATATACTTCTTATCATGGCCTTCCACAGTGACAAGGAAGGTTTGAGACCAACGGAGGTAATTAGTCTCATCCAATTTTGTAATCGGAGCAACGAAGGTGCTCTTATACACCCCGCTTTCTGTACTCTATCCTGAAGATACCTCAGAAGCATCTGATGCAGACATGGTAGCTTCAAACACACATGAATAAACCCAAACAGCAGATCTGAAATCTTGGATTAAACACCAACTTGGGGAATACACACCCCACAATCCACAGACAAAATATCCAACACTTCACTGGAGAATACACACGCCAAGAACCAATCAATCAGGGGAATACACACCCCAAGAAAAAACATCCACAACGGGGAATACACACCTCAAATCAGACCAAGAGGCCAAAGAAGTCATACCAACAATAGGAAGGTTCTTGCTTCAAAACTTCATCCCTCGATATTCAAAAACCTTCCTACGGAGTTCTTGCGCTGCGGCTGCAACCCGCACTATTGCAGCATACGCACCAAGGTGTGGTGATGCACTACAGGGGCTACAAGGCGAGATGCAACGGCAACACACGCCGGGAGCGACGCTCAGGCGACCCCGAAGCAGCTGCGCAGGCCTTAGGCAGCGCTTAGACACTCCACAGCAGCCGCACAGGGCTTGGGCGGCGCTCAGGCACTTCGCAGCAACCACACAGGGCTTGGGCGATGCTCAAGCAACCCTCCAGCTATAGCAGGGTGACGGCAAGGAGCCACAACAGCGTCGCAATCAGGTGCTGCGCCACTGTGGTTGCTACAGCAGGGCGGCGATGCTCTGGCTGCAGTGGTAGCAATAATCGGTGATGATGCTGCTTGATATAGACACATCTATTTAGGTTAAAATGACTAATCATGAAAGTTCCTAGGCTTAGATTTGCATTTCATGTTATAAATATTGTATAGCATGCATCATTCTGCATTTAGAGTATATATTTTAGGTTAATTAGGTCCTTTTTATGGTCAGGAGATAAGAAGATTTATTTCATGGCCTTGGATGGACGATCGGACCGACAATCAAACCGTACGGATCTAATCAGGACGACGATCGGAGTCTAACACCTGCAAAATCGTCTAGAACGGAGTCTCGTAGCATCATATGAAGTCCGAGGAAGATCAACGGCCTGGAGGGCAATGCAACATCCATACGGGCTTCGGATGAAAAATCCGACCATGCAAATAGATCCTGAGCGACGATCGCAGTCCAACAACGTGGGAATCATCTCACTCTAAGCACCATGGCACCCTCTGCAATAGACAAAAGATGGACGGCCCAAATGGCGCCACGTTGCGCCATCCAAGCCGCCCAACACCGGCCAGCAGCAACTGAAGGCGCACACTCTTCATCTGCAACCTCCACTCCCAGCCGTTGGATCTTGATCCAACAACTGAGAGGCCTTCGCACCGCTCTCCTCTTCACGACCTTAGCGCAATGGCTAAGCGCCCTCCGCAAATCAAAGGGGCGTAGGTTCAAGTCCCACTGAGCCCTCCTCGTCGCTGCAATTGAAATTCAGCCGTCAGATCTCCATCAAGCGACCCTAAGGCATCCACGCGACGCAATCCCGTGGGCTAGATTCGCATACGCGTGCGATCATGTGAAATCACCACGCGATCAAACGTGGGCGCAATTTGAAGACGTCTACTAGCATTGTTAGCTGTCCGATGCTGATCCAGCAACACGCGCATCTCCTCAAGGCTAGCGAGCGCACCTTCAAAGGGGCACGATCAGTGGGCGCAGCTGAGCCCTCAAATCTCGATCCAACGGCTACGCCTCCTCCAGCAGATTCCAACGGGGATAGAGCACAAGCGCCAACGAGCTTTAACAACATTTGGGGGATTGGCTTGCACGGATCTACAGCGACACCTTTGATGTCACTAAATGCCCTTTACATAAATTGCCCTCTTCCCTTCACTATAAAAGGACCCCTACACCTCCCCTTCTTCATCTCTTCCTTTCTTCCTCTCACCACCTCCTAGGCTCTAGAGAGAGCTTATCCCAAGCCCGAGATGCTCCTCTAGAGTATAAAATCAAATAATTTTTCCCTTCTCTCATCCCCACTCGTAGAGCATCCCATGGTCGTCTTCTCACCTACTTCGGGAAGTAGATCATCGCCGCGACAACGTCCCGTCCAGTCCTTCCTCCGCCGCCATTCTCCTTCGTTCCGCTCCTCACCACCTTCGACCAGGCGTCGTCAGAGCGAGTCATCCTCTAAGCGACCGTCGAGGGGGATTCTTCTCATCTCCATCTATCTTTACTGCTTTCCAGTGTAGCTTTTCCCGCTTTCATAATTGTAGAAACACTTGTTGAAATATATGTGATTGTTTCTCTCTCTTATATTTTGCAAGTAGATTAGTTAGATAAGAATTCATCGACCTAATCTCTTACATGCTAAAAATACAAAAAAATTAGAAAAAATAAAAACGACAAAAACACAATAATGAAACGCGGATTTTCAAGACCAAACGTTCACCTCCCTGTACTCGACTCGGGACTCACTTTTTGAGTTTTGGTTATAAATTTTATCTAATCAACGGATTTTCTCGCGAATCGAACTACGACAACGAGTTTTCCAAAATCCAACCATTTCTGCGACAAGATCCGCCGAATCATTTTGGCGCCGTTGCCGGGGAGGCAACGGAATTTACTTTCTTGTTTTCTATGCTTCTTTGCATTTACATATTACTAACCCCACTTATCTCTAATCTATTGTCTTGCAAGTACCTTAGCATGGAGATCCAAGGGCAGTAGACTGGAGTAAAGTACAGGTAGAGCACTTTGTAAGTGTTCCCCACATCCCCCTACTAGTTTCATTTTGCCACATTCATAACCAAGACCTAATCTACTTAGGTGTTTACAGAAACCCTATGATAGAAATTATTTGCCTTGTTTGTCACCTCCACTCAACTCACCCTCGCATTTTATAAAAAAAACAAAAATATATTTTCTGTGGGATGAATTAATATACACTTTATACACCCACATTTGGGGCACATAACCTGACTTGATTTTCATCTATTCAACCGGGATTCTGACCTGTGAAACTGGTACACCAATTCAACAAATAAAGGAGTAGAAATCATATTAGGTTAATCACCTTTCTGTGTGCCTTAATCGATGGTGCATTTGGGTCTATTGAATTATTTAGGCCGCACCACCTAATTTAAAAGAGATTCATTTTGTAGCTGCCCCATAGGATTCAATACTTAGGTCAAGCCAGGCACTCCATATTTTCTTGATTTATAAAGGAAAAACACTAAAACTCATGCTTTCAAAACTTGCTTTGCCTCACAAAACTTTGTTGATATACCTAATATTTGAATCCTAAAAGCTATTAAGCAAGATTCGAATCTTAAAACTCACTTCATTCTTAATAATCTTGCTTGAAACTTCTTAGTTGTGCACATACATTCTCAAATAAATCATTAAGGGCACAACCCATTAAGGGCCCATCACATTCCAGAAGCACCAATATCCCAAGCTCAATTAAAATTGATTAGACGTTGGCCCTAAGGACTGGTTCGCTCGTCGGGATCCAGATTAAGATTGTTCATGATTAACTTGCTTATACTAGTCAATCGGATGTCTAGCAAGGGGAGTAGCGTCAAATGACTGCAGCTGGGGGGTACACTAGGAACCGAAGGCGTAAGCCAAAGGAAGAACCTTCTCCCCAGTCCCTCCTTCTAACTGGTTGGATTGCCTGGATATAAGTAGAGTAAATCGTCCATAATCTTAAGACAGATTCTGAGAGTCTATAGACCTTTAGGCTACCCAACCTAAGGACAGGCTTATATTTTTTTTACTGCAGGGTCCCTTCTCTTCCCCATCCTTCCGACTTCCTTCCAGTGTATGATTGGAAGGAGGTCATTAAACCCTCGTTTGGAATGACCTATTGACCATTCCCGGAGGTGGAGGTTGAGCTTTAGCCAAGTAAATCCCATAGCTGATCAACAACCACCTCCCCCGCCCCTGAACCAGCAAGAGCTGATTCAGAGGCAGTTGGAAGAATTACAGCAGATACAGCAATGGTTCCAATGAATGAATAGTCAGGACACTCGGCCCTTGAAGGATTTTTATGATCCTTAAAATTATGAGGATCGTCCTGGCGTTGTGATCCCCGCCGGAGATGTTGAGATCAAGCCCCAGGTTTTGAATCTAATTAAACACTTTCACGGGGTTGGCTCAAAAGACCCATTCCAACATTTGGAGGACCTGATAAATCTGGTTCAGACCACCAAATCGCGGAATGTGGATGAAGAACAAATGCTCATGAGGCTTTTCTCCCATTCACTCAGGGATAAGGCCGCACATTAGTATCGTACCATTGGAAGACCGATTGCTACTTGGACAGCTTCGAAATCAGCCTTCCTGAAGAAATTCTTCCCAATTGGGCGAACCAATGAGTTGCGACGGGCAATTACCACTTTTGCCCAGCGGCAGGGGGAACCATTTCATGGAGCCTGGGAGAGATTCCAGGATCTGTTGCGGAAGTGTCCACACCACAAGGTGCCTAAATGGCAACTTGTACATATTTTTTATCACGAGTTGAATGATTTACTCCGTAATCATGTGGATGCTTCTTGCGGAGGTAATTTCCTCAACAAAGACGCAGATAGTGTGTATGATTTGTTTGAGGAAATGAGTGGAAACTCTTTAAACCACGCCTCCATGGAAACCTTCAACCGATCCCAACAAACTAGATCAAACGCCAATGAGGTCCAAGATTCTCATACATCTTATATGGAATTGATCTGCAATAGATTAAATAAGATGGATCTAGTTGCTAAACGAATGTAAGAGTGGATGTCGGAAAACTCTAATTTTTCTAGACCCCTTCAATCCCAGGGATCGGGATTCCATTCTTCGCAAGCTCCTACGGGACAGGAGTTTCTGAACCAGCTGGAGTCGGCTCAACCTTCGGGCCAGCTCTTCTCAGAACCTTATAGGTTCCAAACTGGGGCCTTTGATCCTAGTTTTTCTGATCCTTCTTCATCCTCATGTTATGAGGATGTTCATGTTGTGTAGGAGAATGTTAGGACAAACCCTTACTCGAATTCCTACAATTCTGGTTGGAAAAGTCACCCTAACTTCTCTTGGAAAGATCAGGGGCAACAGACCCAATATCGACCCAACAACTATGTATCGCAAAAACCAATGGGTCAAGGTCATGTATATAGTCAGTTGCCCCTGAATCAGGTTAATCAATCCATGTGGAATGCTCAACAACCCGTCAGGCAGGCTGATTTAAACCTGAAGATGGTAGAAATGCAAGAGTCAATGCTCCAGCTCATGCAACAAATGAAAACTTCACTAGACACCTTGCAATCTAGACTTGATGCAAACAACCGACAGCCTGGATCTCTACCATCACAACCTGTACCAAACCCAAGGAATATACAGAACTGAGGCACTGGGCCTCAAGGGTTTGGTAATGATGGGGAGTCGCATGCTCAAGCTTATGCTATCTATCAAGCTACCCCAGCCCCTCCTGGAGCGAACCAAGTTCCTACCATAATCAACTGGGAGCCTCCTATTTTGCCCAACCCTCCCCAAGGCACTAACCAACAGCATTTTGCCACTGCAAACACCATCACCTTGAGGAGTGGTAGTAGACACAAGGGACCTACCCAACCCTATGTCAACACCATTAGGCCCCGTGCAAGAATTCCAGACTCCCAACTAAGAATGTGATCAACAAAACTTCAGAGTCTGATTTAGGAGTATGTTGTTGTATGGGCAAACAGAAAAAGTCAGAGGAGAAATTGAAGGAAAGGATGTCCTTCCTTCAGGCTTTCAAATTGACAATCATTTTACTTCTTGCAGCTATCAGATCAATCCCCGCCTACGCCATAGGTTTACTGAATTCATATAAAGTAAAGCGTAGAGTGGAATCTAAAAACATTAGGAGAATAGCCTTGTCTGATAACACAAGCACACTGATCTTAAACAAGCTACCTCCTAAGAAGCAGGACCCGGGAGCCCCGTTGATTTCCTGCACAATAGGAAACATCACTTCTGACTGGGCCCTTCTCGACTTGGGCGCTTCCATTAATGTGATCCCCACCTCACTGCACATGGAATTGGGTCTAAGCTACCTGAAACACACTGACATAACCTTGCAATTAGCCGATATATCCATTATAAAACCAAAGGGTATTTTAGAGGATGTTTTAGTTAAGGTTAATGATTTGCATTACCTTGCTGATTTCATGGTCCTGGAGATGGATGCACCAAAATAGCTCAACGACACCCCGATTATTTTGGGAAGACCTTTCTTTGCTACCGCCAAGGCAAGGATTGATTGTGAATCAGAAAATATAGAAATGGCCCATAGGAATAAAACAAATCGATTTAATATTTTTAAGGTCTCAAAGAAGGATAAAATTAAGTGTGGTTTGATGGAGGAGCTTGGCAGAATAGAGGAGGTAATGGCCATACATACCTTAGACAACCTTTTAAGGACCAACTCAACCCAAACTCAAGAAGAAAATCGCACAGTTGCCGGTATAATTGAGGACAACAGAAACATGCAACCAACTGTAGCAACACGAGATGAAGATATTCATGAAATCGGAAATCTGTTGGATGATTCACATGATCAAGTTATAACCCAACGATGTCCTCATCCTGAATTTTTCGAGTTTGAGGTTCAACTTTTGGGTGGGAATCATGAGGATCAGGATGGTTGGATTAAGCACCCTGATTGTGAGGAAATTGATCTTTGGGGAGAAACTCTTGAAACATTAGGTACCCACAAACCCTCAACACATCACAAAACCCTCATTGTCCTTGTTCTCCCAACCATTGCACAATTTCTATATCCACACACACCTCCTCTGTAATGAATCAACAAAACTCCTATTGGAGACCATTTGGGCTCTCCCTGCACCACCAGCTTGCCACTTTCATTGATCATTTATTTGACAAGCCCATTTTTACTCTCCAGAACCCATATCTAAGGGCCCGGAAATTGTGTTAATGCAGCCTCAATGTTAGTTATTTTTTATTGAGGACCTCGCCTAGCTGAAGGCACTAAACTCAGCACGAGTAAAGACTGTTCTGAGCTGACCAGAATCTCACGGAAACCAGGTGTTATTCTTCCACTTCTACTCTCCTGCATGCTTTCATTTTTAACAATAAGGACATTGCATTACTTAAGCATGGGGTGCATATTTCTTATGAATCTTTTTGTCAGCTGTCACAGTAATTTCTTGCTTTTCATCTTAAAAAAAAAAAAGAATTAGAAGACAAGAACTTAGGCATTAGGAGTTGCAAACTTTAGGAATTAATACTTTGGGACTTAAACACTTAGATTCTTTAGGTCTTCAGGCTTAATTAGCCCGGGTGTCCACTCAAATGTGGACTTAGTCTCGAATCCTCGCCAATTCCAATTCATCTTTAATCTGGTGAATATATTGGGGTGATAAGAATACGACTTATCAACTCACCCTCTAATTTGAGGGAACTTTAAGCCTAAGCATCTACACCTTGACACTAACTCACTTTTCGACAGTTTCTTCGGAAATTGGGTAGCTAATGAACTATCTAGGGTGATATGGCTGGCAAGTTGTCGGTGGTAACAGCTCATCGGTCGTTGTCCAAAGCCCAGCCACAAGACCATTTTCTTCGTATAGCCTTTAGGTAAATCTTAGATCAGGAAAACCACCTACTTAGAAAAAAGAAAAAAAGAAAAAAAATTGAAAAGAAAAAAATAGAAAAATGAGAAAATAAAAAAATATAAATAAAACCACACTTCACCGCACGAGTATGACTGGCACGTTGTCGTGGGTAACAGCCCATTAACCGGTTGTCCGGAGCCCAGCTCACAAAAATGCACAAAAATTCTCAAAACACTTAGGGAAGTAGGGAAGTAGAAAAAATCGGGGAGATATACACTGGGTTCGCCCTTGTGTTGACCCTATAAATAAAAGTAGGGAAAAAGCTATCATTCGAAAAGATAAACCTCTAGGCAAGGTCACCTAAGGTCGTAGAAACCCAAAGTCCATTTTAACAACTGCCTAGTGAGTCTTTCACTCTTTTCATTAGATGCTTAGCACTTAGAGTCCTTTTCGAGTCTTGGACGAGTCGGGTAACCGTAAAAAGTTATTCCAAAATTCTCAAACTCCAAAAGTACAAAAAAATTAGAAAAGAAGACAAAAAAATTGTGTATCTTCTCTTTTCAAATAAGGAGAGCGCTTGGGTGGTCTGCATTCTGGTAGATACCCGGGCACTGTTGAGTTTTTGTAATTAGGTCTTGAGGTTAAGATTTTCTAAAGCAATTGACAAATTTTGCCTATGTAATCAAATCCTGATTCTACTTTTATACATAGCATTTAAATTTGCTAGGGACTAGCAAAAAGCAAGCATAGGGGTATGATAACATACATGAATTCATGATAAAATGCTTATTTATAATAGTTCATAGGCTTAGCATTGCATATCATACTATAAATACTACATAACATCCATTGCATAGCATTTAGGATAGTTGTGTATTATGTACATTAATTCTTCCATTTTATATGGCCAAGTGGTAGTGCGACATCTTTACGGGTTTCGGATGAAGAATCCGACCATACGGATGAATCCAAAGCGACGATTGCAGTCCGTCAACGTGAAAATCATCCCGATCAGAGCTCCGTAGCACCCTCTACAAGAAAAAGAAGATGGACGGTCCAGATGGCGCCACGTGGCACCATCCAGACCGCCCAACATGAACCCCTGCAACGACGCCAAAATGATTAATGTGTTTCGTATGGTAGAAATCGGGGTTTGGAGGAACCCGTCGTCGTAGTCACAAAACTCGTTATCAAATACAATTTTACCAAAACTATAAGGGAGTCCCGGGTCGAACACAGGAAGGTGACTTTTATTTTGTTTGAAAACCGCGCTTCGTTTTGTTTCTTTTTGGTATTTTTTTTTTTTATAAAGGACGCAAACAAAATGGATCACAATATGGTTGGAATCAAATATGATATATTACACAAATGTCTATTACAATAATCTATGAAAGCATAAAAGAGAGGGAGGTGAGATGGAATCTCTCGAATCGGCTGGCGAGACGACGGCGCCTGGCGAAAGCTTAGACGAAGGAGTTGAGGAGCGAAACGACGAAGGTGAGATGCAGGAGGACGCCAGGTAGAGGAATGCTTCATCAAGGCTCTGGAATGGAGGTGAGGAGGTGGAGGTGATCTATTACCGGAATGGAGGTAGGAGGACGGCTCCAAGGGGACCTATGAAGGTGATGGGATGAGAGACGAATATTTAGTAGAATAAAGGAATGCTACACTAATAGGAGGCCTTTGGAGCTTGAGAGTAAGCTCTAATGGAGCTTTGGTAGGCTACTACAGCTTAGGAGTAGGTGGGAGTAAAGTAGGTAGAGATGAAGAGGAATGAGGGGTGTAGGGGTGTTTATATAATGGAGGGAAGAAGAAATTCGTGTAGAGGGCTGTAGTGACAGTTGCAAGCGTCACTAAAGACCCTTACAGCTGTCGCTGAAGATCGCACCCCCACCACTCACTCCCGCAGCTGGCCTTGCGCCTATGGGCAATTAGTGACGACTGCAAGCATCACTAAAGGTCCGCCCAAGCTGTCGTTGCCTCTAGCTTACGCTCACGCACACTCATGGATGGATTAAGCATGAACCAATGGCAGCCGTTGGATCAGAGGTGGACGGTTGAGATGGCGCGAGGACCGCGCACTCGTTGGCGCGTCAGATTCGGCGTTGGTCAGCGCGTTATCGAATGCGTGCAGATCGCGCGGGTCTGATTACGCCATGTTGCCTCCCTCTCGACTGCTTGATGGCCATCCAACGAATGCAATTCAATTGCGCCCGCGCTCGCGAGATCACCTCCCCCCACCACAGCTCAAACTCGCGCTCGCGGTTTGCAAGCGCTTGTCTTCACCATTGCGCCAAAGCCGCGGTTTGTCGAGTGGAGGGTGCCGCGGTCGCGCGGTGTAGAGTGCCCCTCAGCAGTTGGATTGAGATCCAACGGCTGAGATCTCTCCATGCGTGAGTGCTGGGGCGGCCGTGGTTCATGTTGAGCGGTCTAGATGGCGCCACATATCTTATCTCTAACGGGGCATCTTCTCTGATCTCTGAAGCACAGCCTCTCCTTCATGTTGTGGTCCTCCACGATGTCAATCCACTCACACCAAAAGAACTTTAGCAAGAATTAAACGAACAAAAGATTCGAGAGGAAAAATAAAATAAACCCAAGAAAGAACTGCTCTGATACCAAGTTGAGAAATATACTAAGCGGAAGCGAAATATCAAAGCAATTAAAGAAATGCATAACACTTGGATTTACGTAGAATCCCCACTCACGAGGAGCAAGGCGAAAACCATAGGAGAAGCGCCCTATGGGTGTGTTTTCTATATATTTCTTCTTAAAGGAAAATGGGAGGAGTATACACCTATTTATAGGTCATCACACACAACGGAAAGTTCCACTCTACCATGTGGGACTAAACAACCACATTACATCTCTCTTAGTAGTATCCATCATTGGCATGTCACATTCATTTCCAGGAGCTCGCTGCCACACCTACCTTTCGCCCAATTCACAACAGCAACAGAACTCACCAAACAGTGTGGATCGAAATCCAAATTAAACCCCCTTTCCCCACAAATCATTGGACCCTTTCAATTCTCGTTAGCATGTGGACCAAACCCAACACCACCCAACTCGTTACTTACAAAAATTGCGCAACTAACTCCCATAAAATGTAAATTTGAAGGTCACATATTGGAATCTTCTACACCTTCACACCCTGCCTTCCTATCTCAATCAGTCTCGAAAGGAAATTACCCACATTCCTCACTGCCATAAGGACTAAAGCCAACCTTACTCTTTCCTTTTTTATCTCCAACTTCAACGCCTCTATTTCCATATTTAAATTCCACGTCACCCTAGCTGATATTTGTTGCTTCGGTGGTCCCTTCACCCATAAATTTTGAATGGGACATTTGAATGGCTGAATCATCCAAGATGTGCCCAACATTCTTTTTTTGAAGATCTACGATAAATGCAAGATTAGAAGGGCCCACACCTCCAAAAAAAATTTGTTTTTACCAAATTCAATATTTGAGTTCAAATTCGAATTCAAAAATGATTCACGCCTAACAACAGGCTTCCACATTTGTGTCACGATCTTCTCCGATGGCTTCGTCGGATTACTGTTGCTCAACACCTCCATAAATTATCTTTTTTGCACATGATCCTATAAAACTCCAACAAAATCGAGCTTAATGACCCAAAAGGAACCCCCCGGTGTAAGAACTGGATGGCAAATTCCATCTGACAGTAACCTCTCCAATGGCTCTAACAAACAATAAATCCCCCTCCAATCCAATTTAAGTGCAACGCTTTATCTTCACAAAACTGGCACACAACTCACGCACAACCTCCAAGGTACGCAACCTTAGAGGGATGCCCCAAATCCCAACCTCCACCCTCGCAAGTGGTACTTCTTCACACGCACCTTCATGGATAAAGGGATTCCTCCACCGGAAAAGAGCACCACAAACAGTCATATCCTTACCTCTCAACCTCAAAAGATCTTCCTGGAGAAGACCAAAAAGAAGCATTGTACCATGCGCGACTACAACAACCTTCCAATCCTTAGAAACAAGTCCAATGGCGGAGAGAAAATTCTTGACCCCTTCCAAAGATAACTGCCCCCACAACAAATCTCCCACCAAAGATGAAGATAGAACTGAATCAAGGGAACACACCATTAGGGACCATGGCACTTCAACCTCCAATAAGGGGGATTCAACAATCTTGGAGGTGTTAAGGCTCCCACCATCACCTTCAAAGATGAATCCTTCTTACATGAATCCTTCTTCTACCCGACACCTTTGCACACCAATTACACCACCAGATTACGACAAACAGATGCAACATGGCCATGTGTCCTACACCTGTAGCAAACAATCACATGAGGAGCTCTCTTTAGGGTAGATGGGCCACGAGTACCCACATCACCCCCTCTTGCCCTCACTCACATACCTCCTGCCATTCCCTCTCGTCTTGCCTAAGATCTTCAAAAGGTCACCCAAACTAGTACTATTCTCACCAAAGCACACTTATCTTTAGAGTTCTGATGTGATCTGATGCATTAGTGCTACACTATTATCTTTCTGTTGAATTGTGACTTATAATTACATTATGCTTGTTTAAAAAAAAAAATAATTACATTATGCTTATGGCCTAATGTATAATAATATTTTTATTGAGGATATGTTTTGACACTTGATACATCATAGATTATGTTTATTTCTCTTAATACAATTTTTCTATTTTCTATACTTTATTTGTTAGTTATACATTACTTATCATGCATTTACATTTTGCTCATCAAGTCCAAACATGGGCCTTGGAAGCTTAAACTCGTTAGTCAACGGATTTGTTAACAGGTTTGATAATGCCGAGCATGAATTGGACAATTCAAAACTTATCAAGCTTGAGCCAAGCCCAAGCTAGCTTGGGCTTATTAAGCCTGAACCTGAACAGACTCGAACTCAATTCAGTAGGCGTGATAGACAGCCCTAAGGCCAATGCTCCTTTACATAACCCCACCATATGCAATATGGCACTAAACTCTCCTCAAGCATCACGCGCATCAAAGAGATGATCCAAGAATCCATCTATCAGTAAATACATTACTCTCAGAACTGACTTGTATGCCAGATTTTGCAACAATTACAGTTCTATATTCAGTCTTATGCATCAATTAAACAAAGAATAATAAGCATACCTGTACATAAATCTAAAATGGAAGCTCCCATCAATCGGATTGCATTTTTTGCACACTTTACTTCTTCCTGATTGAGATGAAAAGTAAAATGTCGATCAATTGGACATTGGCTTGAAATTGATCATTGGGAATTAATTTAAATCATTTCTCCAATTGTGGCTCTAGTTTCATGTCTTGTTATGTAATTAGGTTTTAAAGGGGATCACATATCGGCATTCCCATGTGGTACTCATTATGATACAATGGTTGTGCCACATGAATTAAGCTATGGTTTACACAGCTGGATAGGCACCTGCATTCTGAAATTTGAGATATTCATCTGACAATAGAAATTTATGCCCTTTACAAAAAAAAAAAAACCGCTTCCAAAAAAAAAATTGTCAAAAAAAAATTTTTTAAAAAGGAACAAAGAAAGAAAAGAGAGGTTCCTTTATATGTGCTTGTCCTCCACCTTCATCATTGTTGCAGCAATGGAGAAGGTATTATCTCCATGTCAAGAGACTTAATGGGGCAAAATTTTATTAAATGAAGAAAGGGGAAGATTAGTTGATGAGCCTATTGAAGTTCCAAATGAGAGAAATTACATGAAAGATTGACGCTGGTCTGAATATGAGAAACATGGTCCTAGTCCTATACTCTAGAGAAGTATGAGAGAAGCCTACCCCAAAGGTTCCCATACTCTGTTTTTTTTTTTTGAAAAGGTTTGGAGGTTTCCATATGGGATAAGTCCGGTCCTCAATTATCACATAGAAGAGGATCTACTTCAAGTTTCCAAGTAATAGAGGCCGATTCTCAAAGGCTCCACGTTCAAGGCCTATTCTCAAGGTATTCATATGGGAAAAGGTATCTGCTCTTGAAGGGTTCCATGAAAGAGGATCCATCAAAGCTCAACTTTGATAGTTCATTTCCTAGGCTTTAACTCCTAGTTGATAACTTGATGTATCATCATTACCAATCGTGGAAACAATTAATCAGGGTAGAAATGAAAATACAAGCATAAGAAACAATGGTTTACATGTAAAGTCAAAGAAACAATGATTTACATGTAAAGCCATCCATAATGGGCAGGAAACTGCAAGTGTCGAACTATAGAGACCAGTGGCAACTAGGGTCATCTTCTCTAGACGAAATAGGGATTTGCTAGTTATTCGATGTATTAACAAAGACTTCTCCTTGCTCAAACAAAAAAAATAACAAAGACCTCTCATGTTTGTCATTCTCACCATTGTTCTACTTCCCCTATTTATTAACTTCTAACTCGCTAATGGGATCATAAACACGAGCATTCTCAGTTGTTTTGTCAAAAAAAGAAAACTCCTTACTTATTCCAAAAATAACAAAATCCTCGTTGCCCACACCCAAAATGGCAAACTCCCATTTACTTGTGCCCTCCCCCTAAAAAGGGGGTTTGTAAAGAAAATATGACCCCTCAAAAAAATCACATTATGGACCACATGTTTCTTCCCAATGGCCACACAACACATTTACATCCTTGTTGAGTAGCCAAGAAAAATGCCTTAGCAAATTCCAAAATCAAGGTTCCCCCCACTATGAGCCAAATCACGTATAAAGCAAAGACAATCAAGTACTTTTGAAGGAAGATTAAAAGGTTGCCTGCTTACCAAACATCAACATGGCTATTATGGTATTCCTTTAAATATTTAATCTGAATGCATGCTGTTTATGGACGAGGAATTGGATAATTAACCTTAAGGCAATGTCGATTCTTCCATTCAATAGCACAACAAGAAGTCTCATGACCAATATCCTTGTCTTGAAAAAAGTTCTCAACATATTAACAAGATGTTCTCATGCATCATTAGAGCAGCAAACACTGAGAGCTGTCCCAATTGATTTTCCACCATATTACAAGGAAGGATTGGATTCCTAATGAGATTAATAGGGAAAAAAAAAAGGTTGGCTGGTGTGACACCAGTAGACAATAAAATAAGAAAATGCGCGTTTATCATTTCCAAAGATGGCCAATTGTTGTGCCCAACTGTCTGTTATATTTTTATTATTATGTATGGGTGTGGTTGTCATTTTTTATTTTCTATTAGAGTTGTGTTGTAATTGTCTCTGTTGAGTAATGTTTTTAGTTTTGTGTAGTTGATCTTCATTTCTATTTTGTTATGAAATGGTATGGCACCAAATAAAGGCACCAAGGGTAATCAGAATAAACTATCTCATTTCAATCCTAACATGGTACAAAGCAGCGGCCCTAGATATCCCACCAAACCCTAGCCTCCAATCCACCACCAAACCCCTTCCTCTGTCTCTCTCCACCCAGTGCCATCGCCTCACCAGCATCGCCAACCACCGCAAGGCCAACAGCACCACCACCAGCACTACCAGGGCATCTTTAGCGGCTGCTGCATCGCCTTTTACCCCTACGCCATCGGCTGCAATGTCGCCTGGTGGTGTAAGGGGTACCCATCAAAGCCGACCCTCCCTTGTTGGCCCTGCACAGTCTCTAGATCCACTTTTAGAGGCCATGCTAGGGTAGATTAGGGTGTTTGTGGGGTACTCTAGTCCCTGATCTACTTGTTTGGGGTTGTGAAGGTCGTCTGCGACTGCTAGAACCTAAGTCACCAGTTCTTTTCTACCTCTACAGTCCCTTTTAGATGAGCTTTACAGACTAGAAGGCACCGCTAGGGCCTGATCTATGCCCTAGCATGTGCAAAGATAGTAGTCTTTGGTACCTACACGGTACATGATCTGAAATCAGAGTTCTTGTCGTTTGTATGTGTAATCTGGAGGCAACAGGTATGAAATCACAGTTTTTAGACATTGTGCTCTGATCTTCGAGCTTTAAAATTGCTATTTTTCCTGGATCTTGACTCTGAACATCACGGGGATCAAAAGGAATCCGTGAGTTACTTAGTGAGGAAGTCATCTACCACAAGTGCTCCCCCACACATGCAGGAGGCATCTATCAAGTTGGATGGATACAACTTTTTGCTTTGGCCCACCTCTTTTTCCGGTTTGTCGGATCCCATCGGAAGAAGTATATCATGATAGATGATGTGCCTGTTGTGAAATTTGCAGATTGGGAGGCTAACAACGATTGGATGGCAACATGTCTCCTAAACAGAATGACTCAAACAATTGCCAAGCAAGTCATGGTGTATGCTTCAACAAAAAAGATATGGGAGGTGTTGCATGAGATTCACTCCCACAGGAGCAATATCACCAAGTTATACCAATTGTAGAGGATATTCACACTCTTCAGAAAGGCACTATGGCCTTATCCAAATATTATGGCACCATGAAGAATTTGTAGGACGAGCAGGATGTGTATTAGCCCATCTCCACAGATGCAGCAATTATAGCTAAGCAAAGAGAGGGTATCCATTCTATCCAGCTTCTGTCTAGGCTTGATTCTGAGTATAAGGCAATGAAAGATCAATTCATGACCATGGAAAAGATTCCCACACCTACACAAATTTATGCTCGTCTCTCGAGGCTTGACACCTCTGACCCTATGCCTACATCTGACTCCTCTGCTATGGCTATTGATGGTCGTGGTAGGAGAAATTCTGGGGGTAGAGGTGGTCAGGCTCGCGGTGGTGCACATGGGCGTGGTCGAGATCGGAGCTCTTTCTTCTGAGTACTGTCACAAACTCACAGGAATGGACATACTATGGAACAGTGCTAGGTGAAGCACAGATATCCACCAGGCATGCACCCACGTACCCATCAGGTGTCTGCAAAGGATCCTTCTCAGGTGCATGAGGATGATAGCTAGATTTCAGTATCCAGAGCATACTATGAGCGCCTCATTGCCTCTCAAGCATCTACCTCAGCAGGAGCTTCTGTTCAGAGATCTGCAGGTACTTCAGCCATGTCAGTTAGATCCCAAGCTCCTGCTTAGCTTGCAGATTCAGGTGCCTCCTCTCACATAATTGGTGATACTAGCTTGTTTTCTTCTCTACGAGATCTTGCTACCCCGTTCCAGGTTAAGGTAGCAGATGGAGGTTTATCACCAATTACTGGTCCTGGAAACATCTCTATCTCTCCTACTTTGCCTCTATCTAATGTTATGCATGCTTCCAAATTTGCTCTTAACTTGATGTTTATTAGTTAAATTACGAAGGATTTACATTGCAGAACAATATTTCATGATCAGTATTTCTTTTTGCAGGACCTCCAGACAATGAGGCGGATTGGTGAACTTGAGCAAAATGATCTCTATTATCTCCATGTTCCACATTCACCCAATGCTGATGCGTTTTATGCCACTACTGCTCTTCAGTAGCATCTCCGCCTTGATTATCCCAACCTGCCTATTTTTCGTCGTCAATTTCCAAAGATGTCTTTTCCTGAGTCTTTTCGAAGTAAAGCTTGCCAATTGAGCAAACACCATAGGTCTTCTTTTCCATCTCAAAATAAACAGATCGAGTATGTATTTGATTTAATTCATGTTGATGTTTAAGGCTCATGTAGGGTCAAGAGTATTAGAGGTTTTTGGTATTTCCTTGTTCTTGTAGATAACTATACCGGGATGTCCTAAGTGTTTATGATGAAAGTAAGTCCGAAGCTTTTGATCTTGTTAAAAATTTTGTTCAAGAAATAAAGACTCAATTTTCCACTACTATAAAAGTTTTCCGGAGTTATAATGATTTGGAGTTTGTGAATGCCAAAGTTACACATTTTTTCCAGTCTTTTGGTATTATTCACCAGACTTCTTGTGTTCATACCTCCCAACAAATTGGGGTAGTTGAACATAAGCTCCATCATTTGATAGATGTGGCTCATACTATTATGTTTCAGATGAATGTTCCTTCAATCATTTTGTGCAGATGTTCTTACGACCACATACTTGGTAAAACATGTTTCCTCTTCGATTTTAGGGGGTAAAATCCCATACTCTCTTCTGTTTCCTGGTAATGACATGTTTTCTATCACTCCAGTTGTTTTTGGCTGTGTGTTTTGTCCATTTATATAAAGTAGATAAGATTTCTCCTCACTCCGTGAAATGTATTTTTCTAGGCTACTCCAGAACTCAGAAATGATACAAATGCTATGATCCCATTTCATGGAAGTTTTATGTTTCTGTTGATGTCACGTTCTTTAAAGAGATTCTGTTGAGTTATGTTTATGTTTGTAAGGGGTGATATGTTATTTTATTTTGTGTAGTGGGTCTATGATGCACTTTTACCACACCTATGTAGAGGTGTAGGGATTTCTTGGCAACCTAAGGAAGTTTATTTTCTTCAACTTGGTATCAGAGCCAAGGTTGAGGACTCCACCAAAAATAAAACCCTAACCCTACCTTAAGCCTTCTCGCCGAAGCTACCGCCACCACCACCAGCAGTCACGCCGGCGTCGAACCATCACCGCAACAACAGTAGCACCGACTGCTACCGCTAGCTGCTGCAGCAGTAGGCCAGCACCAGGCCACTACCACCGCCAGCAACAGCAGCAGCACCGGGCCGCCGTCACCGCCAACAGCAGCAACAGCGCAGGGCCATCGCCGCCGCCAGCAACAGCAGAAGGCCACCGCTGTTGGTGACAGCAGTAGTAGGTCAGAGCGTCGGGAAGAGCTGCTGCAGGCCACTGCCTAAGCCACCTGCCACCACTGCCCAGGCCTAGCCGCTGAGTTTTTGTGCTCTCTCCCCTGCTGTTGGTGTTTAGCAGCAAAGAAAGGACACATCTCTGCCTTGTGTCTGATTGGAAGATCTTTGGATCGTAGTTGGAGTATTGAAGCCAAGGATCTTCCTGAAAGATGATGTGATGGTATTTTCAGATCTTATCTATTAGATTTGGGGTGTGTAGTCCCCTTAAGTATTGACCGCGTGCGAGCGGAGTTTTTTAGGGTATGTATTTCCCAGTTGATATATTTGTTGGGGTGTGTAGTCCCTATTTTCTGTCAATTTTCATATCTGAAGTGTGAAGAAGTTCAGGGGTGTGTACCCTTCTCTGTGGCACGTTGAACTTTATTTGTGGCAGTGTGGTTCAGTAAACATGGCAGTGTCTCAGTCAGAGATTGCACTAAAAACTGTCGTAGGTGATACTCAAACCACTAGTATGACGTGATTGATTGATTCAGCTGCTTCCAATCATTTATCCGGGAATCTGCAGTGCTTTGGACAAATTCAACCTCTCTCGGGGTCGTACAGTACAGGTGGCTGATGGGTGACTTGCTCCTATTAGTAGTCAAGGGGAAATTAATGTTATCCCTTCTATACAGCTTAATCATGTTCGGTTTGTTTCAGATTTATCCATGAACTTGCTCTCTGTCAGTGAGATCATTAAACAAATGAATTGTTGGGTCATCTTTGATGAACGCGGATGTATTTTCTAGGATAGAATGATAGAAAAGATTATTGGTAGTGGATGTGAAGAATGAGGAGTTTACCGACTTCAGCAAGGTCCTATGGCTGCTGCATGTCGGGTTAGTACCACATCTAGGAGTGCTCTATAGTGGCATAAACGATTAGGCCATCCTTCTTTGAAAAAGTTATGCAAGCTTATTCCTCATGTGTCCCCAACTACACAACTTTCCTACGATGCATGTCAACTTGGGAAGCACCATAGATCTTTCTTTCCAACTGCTACAGGATCACATTCAACTTTATGTTTTCAGTTAGTGCATCTTGATGTTTGGGGTCCCAGTAGGACTCCTGATAGAGCAGGACATCAGTAATATTTGATTGTGGTTGATTTTTCCAGATTGTCCTGGCTATTTCTCATGAAGAATAAGTCTGAAATAGGTCCACTGATTGAGAAGTTTGTGTTGATAAAAAATCAATTTGATGTCTGCATCAAAACTCTCAGATCTAATAATGCACTTAAGTTTTGTACTCGTCGGTTGGCAGAATTCTATGGCATTCATGGTATAATTCATCAGACCTCATGTCCTCACACTTCTCAGCAAAATGGAGTCGCAAAGAAAAAGCACAGACATATCCTTGATATGGCCAGAGCTCTTCTTATCCATAACAGTGTGCCACAGAACTATTGGGGAGATGCAATTCTCACTACTTGATACCTTTTTAATAGATTGCCCTCCTCAGTGATTCACGAGCAAATACCATGGCAGGTGCTTTATCCAAATGATGAGTTGTTTGATCTTCCACCCAAGACATTTGGGTGCGTGGCTTTTGTACATCTCCTTGGACCTGGACGTGATAAATTAGTACCTAAAGCAGTTAAGTGTGTTCTTAGCTATTCTCGTACTCAAAAGGGGTATCAGTGTTTTGATCCCCAACACCAGAGACATTATATCAGTGAAGATGTCACTTTTCATGAAGCAGTACTTTATTTTTCTGTTGCTGCCAGGCAAGTGCAGAGTGTGTCAGAGAATGTGCCTGTACCAATTGCTCCTATACATTAGGTATATTCACAGATACTAGTAGCCCTGCTCAGGTTGATGAGCCACATACCAACACATTCAAACCAGCACCAGCGGATGAAGGGACCTTCAAGGGTCACACCTATCAATTGCCAGTTGTGTATAGGGCAAAGCCCCCTCCATCTATTCCACAGACTCCTCAGGTTAGTGTTGATAACCTAGAGGTAGTTCCTATTCGGGAGAATTTTTCAGGCATAGTGTCAGCAGATGTAGCAGGTGGGAGTCTGCCACTCAAGGATAGTTCTCTAGGTCCTGATTCCATGAGTACTGATGAAAATATTCCTATTGCTTTTAGAAAGGCTCCGCGATCTTGTGCCCAGTATCGTGTTGTTGAGAGTGGTGTTACTACTGATTCTCTCAGTTCAGAGTTTCAAGCATTCACAGCTGTTGTTTCTAGTGTTGAGTTACCTACCTCGTACCAGCAGGCTCTACTACATCCACACTAGAAGGCAACTATGGAGGAGATGTCTGCACTTACTACCAGAGGTACTTGGGAGCTGTCACCTTTACCGTCTAGCGCGCATCTTGTTGAAGCTAGATGGGTCATTGCCTTGAAATACAAACCAGATGGGTCTATCTCAAGGTATAAGGCCCGCTTAGTGGCCAAAAGATTTACCCAGACATATGAGGTGGATTTCTTTGACACATTCTCCCCTGTTACATGACTCTACTTTCGAATTCTTATATCTATTGCGGCTCATTATGGATGACAGTTACATCAGTTGGATGTTAAAAATGCATTTCTGTACGGAGACTTGAAAGAAGAGATATATATGCAGCAACCACCTGGCTTTGAGATTTAGGGGGAGTGTGTATGCAGGCTTCGTAAGGCCATTTATGGTCTCAAGCAAAGCCCCCGAGCTTGGTTCCAGCGCCTATCTGAGGCATTGTCTGTTATTGGGATGCAGAGATCTTCATCGGATCATTCACTATTTGAGAGGAAGACCAGTAGAGGTACAGTGGCTGTGAATGATCTTATTCTTACAGGTGATGATGCAGAGGGTGTATCTCAGATGAAGAAATACTTGGCACACCAATTTGTCATGAAAGATCTTAGGAAGCTGAGATATTTTTTAGGCATTGAGTTTGTTACAAGTAAGGGACAATTATGTCGCAAAAGAAATATGCTCTTGATACTCTTTAGGAGACAGGCATGCTAGGATCCAAAGATGCAAATATTCCTATGGATCCTAAAATTCATCTGTTTGAGAATAATGTGAAGCTAAAAGACAAGAAGACATATCAACAGCTCGTGGGGAAGCTGTTATATTTGACTATCACTAGGCCAGATATTAGCCTTGCAGTGGGGAAGCTGAATCAGTTCTTAGATAAGCCCACTGAGGTTCATTGGCCGGCTGTGATGCAGGTGCTGAGGTACATCAAGGGATGTCCAGGTAGAGGCATTCTTTTTCAGAGAAAGGCACCTATGGCCGTTGTTGCATACTCAGATGCAGATTATGCAGGTGATGTCAGGGATAAGCGATCTACTACTGATTTCTGTATCTTTGTTGCTGGGAACTTGGTAACCTAGAGGAACAAGAAACAAAGTGTTGTTTCACGCTCTAGTGCTGAATCTGAGTACAGGGCCATGGCACATACTACTGCTGAGATGATATGGATCAAATCTCTGTTACTAGATCTTCATGTTGATGTTCAGGAACCTATGGAGATCCATCATGACAACCAGGCTGCTACCTACATTGCAAACAATCCTATGTTCCATGAGAGAACAAAACATGTGAAAGTGGATTGTCATTACACTAGGAGTTTGATTCAACAGGGTCTGCTTCGTACTACTTGTCTTGCCTCCTCAGACCAGACTGCTGACATGTTTACCAAGCCGTTGCCATGTCCCCAAATTAAGAAGTGTAGAAACAAGCTGAGTATGATAGATATATATGCTCCAGCTTGAGAGGGAGTGTTGAGTTATGTTTATGTTTGTAAGAGGTGTTGTGTTATTTTATTTTGTGTAGTGGGTCTATGATGTACTTTCCTACACCTATATAGAGGTGTAGGGATTTCTTGGCAACATAAAGAAGTTTGTTTTCTTCAACTAACTCCTTACTACCACAAACTGGAGGAGCAATCCACTTCTTTCCACCCTCAGGAGGCTCCTCTTCATATGTCGTCTAAGCCACCACAGTCCACTGAGTCACCTATATCTAGGACCAGTCAGCCTGATCCTAATCCTTTCCCGTGTCATCCAGAGATCGCTAATGCAGATACCTTTCCTAAGCACTTTCACTGCAAGACTCTGGATGTACCTCGGGTGGAGGAACCACTGTCTACCATTTCTACTCAGTCTTCACCAGCTGCTGATGATTTATCTAAGGATCAGGTACCTACTGCTACTGAGAGTACTATGCTGGATCTTCCTATTGCATAAAGAAAGGCTCTACACTCTTATGTTAAATATTATGTATCACAGTGTGTCATTTGACAATTTAGCTATAATTGGACGACAGTTTTCTTTAGCTATTGATAGTCTACAGGTACCATAGGACCATCAAGAAGCCTTTCAAGATCCATCTTGAACCTTGGCTATGGAGGAAGAGATGGCAGCTTTACAGTCCCGTGGCACGTGGAAACTAGGAAGAGATGACAGCTTTACCCCCAAGTGCTACAGCTGTGGAGTGTAATGGGTCTTCACTCTCAAATGTTGTCCAAATGGTACTATGTAAAGATATAAAGCACACTTGGTTGCCAAAGGCTACATTCAGATTTTTGGGGTTGACTACTTTGAGACATTTTTCCTAGTGGCTTACCTCAATTCTGTCAGAATATTACTCTCCCTTGCAATTAACAAGAGCTGGATTGTTCATCAGCTAGATATAAAAAATGCCTTTCTGGATGGAGACTTGGAGGAGGAAGTTTATATGCAACAGCCACTAAGTTTTTCCACTAAGGTGAAGTTTAGTATGCAGGTTAAAGAAAGTTATTTATGAGCAGAAACAAAGTCCTAGAGCCCGGTTTGAGAGGTTTAGCAAGGTAATACAAGAGTATGGCTTTACTTGATCATCTACAAATCACTCTATTTTTGCATTGCATGGGAAGACAGGTTTTGTTATACTTATTGTTTGCGTTGATGATATACTACTGACTGACAGCAACAGAAAAGACAGAAGAAACGAAGGAGTTGCTACATTCACAGTTTCTGACCAAGGATCTAAATTCTATCAACTATTTCTTTGGCATTAAAGTGTAACACACTAAAGAATGACTTGTGCTATCTCAACGCAAGTATGTTCTTGATATGTTGAGAGACACTGGCATACTAGGATACAACCCAGCATATGTGCTTATGGATGCGACATTGCCTCTTGCAAATGATGATAGCCCCCTACTGCAAGATGTAACTAGATGCTGTGCAATGGTTGGTCAGTTATTGTATCTAACAGTTACCCGACCTAACGTTGCCTTTGCAGTTGGGAGGTTGAACCAATTTATGCGGTCACCAAGGGAAGTCCATTGGGATGGTATTTGCCAGATTTTCACGTAGTTGAAAAGTGCACCTGAGAAATGACTATTTTAAGAACAGGCACTTGGATGTATGTGGCTATTTAGATGCTGATTATGCTGGAGCACATGAGAATAGAAGGTCCACTACAGGATACTGCACATTTCTTGGGGGTAATCTGATTACATAAAGAAGCAAGAAACAAGTTATTTTTAGGTCAAGTGCCAAATCAGAATACAAAGCCATGGCCCAGACTACTTGTGAGCTACCATGGGTCCGATCTATCTTAGAGGATTTCGGAGTATAAGTCACTGGTCATATTCCTATGCATTGTGACAACAAGGCTGCCACTTTCCTTGCAAATAATCATGTCTTCCATAAGAGAACTAAACATATTGAAGTTGATTGTCACTTCATCAGAAAGGCTACTGTCGCGAAGAAGATTTATACACCCTACATATGTACTGAAGACCAACTTGCAGACATCTTCATTAAAGCACTTTCCAAAAAGCAACTGCACAGTCTTTGTTCCAAGCTGAGCATGTTTGTTGCTTATGCTCCCACTTAAGGAGGAGTATTGAGTTATGTTTTTAGTTTTGTGTAGTTGATCTTTATTTCTATTTTGTTATGAAAGGGTCCTATAATTTTCTTCTTTGATGCCTCTTTATACAAAGGAACCAAGGATCTTCAGAATAAACTATTTCATTTCAATCCTAACAGTCCCACTTCTCTCTATATATAAAGAGAGATAGGGTTTTGGAGAACAATCGAGTTATTTATTTCTCCCAACTTGGTATCAGAGCGACAATCCTAGACCAGAACTCTCGATATCCCACCCAAATAAACCTCATAGCCCTTCCACCGATCTCTTTCTCTTTCTCGCCAATGTCGACCTCTTCCTCGCCCAACACACCCAGATCGAGCAGCAGAACCACCAGTGTTGTCGCTAATGGTAGTCTGTTGGCCACCAGCGCCGCCGCTGGTGGTGATCTATTAGCCATCAACGTCGCTAATGGGGTCCTTTTGAACCCTAGCGACACCGTCAGCATGCTACTATGGTGGGTTGTTACTGCTCTGGGCCTGATTCCAAGGATGGTTGGCCTTTAGTTGGGGGTTGTAGCATGTTCATGGTCTCCAATCCGATTTTCAAATTGGCTTGGAGGTTGTTCTACCTTGGTAGAGGCATCCTTGCGACCTTCTTGGTTTAGCATCTAAGGGGAAAAGGCTACCCTTTTAGAGACAAATCTTATCTCTACAGGGTGCAACTATGCCTTAGTGAGTCTGATTTTTATTGTTTCAGACCAAAAATCTAATGTTCATGGCTTGAGTTTATGATTTGAAGACTTCTTAAGCATTTAGGATTTGTGGACGAAGGTGATATGGCATCCGCAAGGTCGTCCGATGTGACTTCAAACTCTACCATGGACATTGGGACTTACAAAAGCCTGTTCTTTGGTCCCATAATTAAGCTTGATGAGACCAACTACCCTCGGTGGTCCCAAACTTTTTTGATAACCGTGAGAAGTCATGGGAAGAGCATATTTTAAGTAGCCCAGGCAGAGAAGACTGAAGTAAATGCCAACTAGGATAGAGATAACGCAATCTATGTGCTTGGTTGAAGAATTACGTTATCCCTCGGATTGGCAATAAGATTATGTACTACACCACAGCCAAGCAGATGTCAGATTCTCTTCATGAGACTTATTCTCATGAGAAGAATTTTACAAGGGTGTTTTAGGTCTATATCGGCTCTTTCATCTGCATCAAGAGGGACGTTCGTTGGTGCAGTACTATGCTACTATGAAGGGTTTCTTAGAGAAACAATTCTTACAGGCTTAGTTGTACTTGAACATCTTGGCGTGATCTTAGGAGAGAGTTGGTTCTTTCTCTGTTTCTTTCTGGCCTTGGTCCCAAGTTTAGTACTACTAGGGACCAAATCATGACTCTACCCGAGCTTCCATCACTGGAGAAGACCTACAGTAGGATGAGTTGGATTGTTATTCAGTCTCCTGTGGCCAATACTTCTAGATAGACTTCTGCCTTGGCTGTGACTCTTGGACATGATAGAGGTGCACCCTTTGTACGTGGTCGTGGTCGTGGACATGGATCTGGGGGTCGTACCCTACTGTGGTCAAGTAGGGTACTTTGAGGCTGCCTGGTGACAGAAGCATGGCAAGCTTGCCATTGCTAACCAGGTAACAGACACTTTAGATACACCTATAGAGATGGCTTCCAAAGTGGAGTTTGATGATCTTCAGCGATTCTCCTAGTTAGCCCAAGCTTGTACTCCACCTACTTAGACTGCAGCTCTTACCTCTTTGCACCTCCTTTCCAATGAGGTCTGATGAGTGGTTGGTCGATTCTAGAACTTCGAGACATTTGTGTGGAGATCACAAGTCTTCCTATCTTGAACTCGATTGCTCCAAGGACAACACAGGTTGTTGATGGCTAGCACTCACCTATGGTTAGCAAGGGGTGTGTGCCCCTCTCTTCAAGACTAAGATTGTTTAATGTTCTTTATGTACCAATTTTCCTACCAGTTTGCTTTCTATTAACAGTATTACTAAGGAATTGAATTATCGAGCTATATTTGATGCACAGTCATGTGTCTTGCAAGACAAACTCACGAGGAGGGCGATTGATGGAGGATGTAAAAAAGGGGGGTATACCATATGAGCCATTCGCCTATTACTACTATTGTTGTTGGCCATAGAGAGGGTGCTCCGGCTTCTGGATCTCCATTCCAATGGCACCTTCGCCTTGGCCACTTACCCTTAGAGAGACTCAAATGCGTCATTCCCCATATTCTTTCCATTGCTACTATCACTTGTGATGCTTATCAACTTGGCAAGCATCACCATGCCAGTTTTCCTACTTCTAGTCATATTGGATCTAGTTCTATTTTTGAGATTATTCATATGGATATATGGTGTCTTAGACCGATTGGGCCATCGTTATTTTTTTGTGCTTGTCGATGATTTTTCTATAGTTTCTTGGATTTTTCTGTTGAAAAATAAGTCTGATGTTGGAAACATTATTGGGCATTTTGTTATTGAAATAAAGACCCAGCTTTCTTTTGTCATTAAAAAGTTTGGTTATGATAATGCATTGGAATTTTCTATTACTCGTTTTCAGTCATTTCATAAGTCCAATGGCATTATCCATAAGACTACCTATGCTTATACCTCTCAACAGAATGGAATGGCTAAAGGAAGTATAGGCATTTGCTTGATGTTGCTCGTACCCTGTTGATTCATCATTCTGTCCTTTGTATTGGGGTGATCCGATGTTAACTGCCTGTTTTTTGGTTAATAGGATGCCAAACTCTGTTTTACATAAGCAGATTCTGTGGCAAGTTTTGCATCCTAATCAATAGTAGTTTCATGTTGCACCTCAAATGTTTGGTTGCGTTACCTTTGTGCATCTTTTTGATCTTAGGTGGGATAAACTGGCACCCAGAACAATGAAATGTGTTTTCTTGGGGTACTCACAAACACAGAAGGAATATCGATGCTTTAATCTTATTTCTTCTCATCACTTTATATCTGCTGATATTACTTTTTATGAAGCGATTCTATATTGTTGTGATGCGTGTATGAGGGGATATTCTTATTATTCTGTGTTTGTCTTGTCCAGTTTCGTTATTTTTCCCATGTCTCCTCTCTTATAAAGGAACGTAGGGTTTCTCGTGCAGAATAGATTTGACAATTATCTCCTACTTGGTATCAAAGCCAAGGCTCTGGTATCCCAC
This sequence comes from Thalassia testudinum, assembly GCA_037157565.1. Taxonomy (NCBI): domain Eukaryota; kingdom Viridiplantae; phylum Streptophyta; class Magnoliopsida; order Alismatales; family Hydrocharitaceae; genus Thalassia; species Thalassia testudinum. Next base: position 15,255,080 of record JAZHRO010000062.1, on the reverse strand, counting down.
CCTAAACCCTAGTCGCCATCACCCTCACCTCAATCCTGCCCCCGGCACCTCCGCTCCTGAGGGTCTACCACTGACCTGCCCACCGTTGCCACCTCCTATACGTCTCCAGCTCACCGTCGAGGGCCTACAACAGCGACATCGAGCGACGCTCCCTAGGGTTGCACGCACTCCTCAGTCGACCTCCTCTCGCCTCGTAGCACGTTGCTACAGGGTGGGAGCAGCCAACCGACGGCCGATCTCCCTCGCCACCCTCTCCTACCGTGGCGACGCACGTCGCAGGGGCTAAATCTAGCATCCTAGTGGCGGCACTTGTACTGTAGGGGTCATCGGCGACAGTGAGGAGGCCCATCTTCATGAGCGGCGACATGAACTAGCTTCCTGTTGCTGCTCCTGCTCTTTAAGCGGCAATGGTTGCAAGGGGGACTTGAGGGAGCTTGCTTAGGGATCATCCATGTGTCTTGCATGTTGATTCTTGCGCAAACCCTCTTAGCAGCGATTGGCGTGTGATTTGGCATGTCTTTGATCTAAATCTTACGCCAATCATTCCCTTTAGACATTTCTTCATGATTTCAAATCTGATTTTCTGAAATCTGGTACGTCTTATGGGCTTTTGTGGTACTTGCAACGCACGATGAGTTCACCAAGTAACTCAGAGGTGACATCAGGCACCGCTACAAAAGCAGGCAACCACAAAAACCCGTTCTTCACTCCGATAGTGAAGTTGGATGAAGTCAACTACACGATGTAGTCTCTCACTTTCCTGATGAAAATTGAGGGCCATGGCAGGGAGCATATTCTCCTTGAAAAGAGCCCAACCAGAAAATTGGCAAGTATGCCAGTTGGAAAAAGGATGATGCCATGGTCCGTGCATGGATCATGAACTCTGTTACTCCCACAATTGGAGATGGCATCATGTACTTTGCCACCACCAAGGAGATGTGGGACAATCTCTGCGACACGTTCTCCAATGAGAAGAATTACAATCGAGTCTTCTAGATTCACCATGACTTGGTCAATTTGAAGCAAGAAGGGAAGACACTCGCTCAGTACTACACTGTATTCAAGGGGATGGTTGCTAACTACGATGCTTGCCGCCTAGTCTGTACTTGTACTACCCAGAGGGAGTACAGGAAGGAGTTTGCTGTGTTACAGTTCTTACAAGGGCTCAATATGGAGTATAAAGGTGCCCGTTCTCAGATGCTGACTCAGGCCTCTCTTCCATCTCTGGAAGAGGCCTATAGCAGGTTGAGTCGTGTCTCAGTGAGATCTACTCCAGAGGTCCCAGGATAGAGTACTAATTTGGCTGCTTTCAGCAGTCGTGGAGGATCCTCTACACGAGGTAGGGGATGTGGTCGTGGACAGAGCATCCGTCAATGCACCACCTGTACCTTCTGTGGACTTACAAGTTTTCAAGTTTGTTGGCTTTCAAAGGTCATCGACAGATCACTCTTTATTTGTTAGAAAAATAGGGAAAGGTGTTGTTATTCTTTTGGTATACGTGGATGGTCTAATTGTGAGAGGGGATGATACTGAGGGGATAGTTGAAATCAAGAGATGCCTAACTAAGCAGTTTGTGATAAAAGGTATGGGTCCATTCAGATACTTTCTTGGGATAGAAGTAAAGCACGTAGCAAGAGTGGCATTGTCATGTCCTAAAGGAAATATACTCTGGATGTCTTACAGGAGGTTGGTATGGTGGGGACCACGCCAACAAACATTCCCATAGATCCAAAGGCACACTTGTATAACACTGAAAGTCTGAGACAAAAGCTATTAATAGCAGGCAATACAAGCAACTCATTGGGAAGTTGTATCTCACCATCACTAGACCTGATATAGTCTTTACAAGTGGTAGATTGAGCCAATTCATGTCTAAGCCTACTAAACAGCACTGGAATGTCGCGATGATGGTTCTCAGGTATCTCAAGAAGGCTCCAAGATAGGGCCTTCTGTTCGCTAGATGGACTTCTATGACAGTGGTGGGCTATTCTCATGTAGATTATGCAAGGTGCCTTACTGACCGAAAATCCACTACTGGTTTCTACACCTATGTGGCCGACAATCTTGTAACTTGGAAAAGCAAGAAGCAGACAACAATTTCCAGGTCTAGTGTAAAATCAGAGTAGAGGACGATGGCTCAGACAACAGCGGAATTGATGTGGATTCGATCTCTCCTAGCTGATTTGCATGTGCAGATGGACAAACCCATGGAAATGTGGTGTTACAACAGAGCAATCACTTATATAGCCAACAACCCCATGTTTCATGAGCGTACGAAACATATGGAAGTTGACTGTCACTACACTCGGAATCTCATTCAGAAAGGGCTACTCTACACAACTCCAGTTTCTTCCGACGACCAGACAGCAGATATTTTCACCAAGCCTCTTACTAGATCCATCGTTGATGTCTGTTATTCTAAGCTGAGCATAATTGACATATATGCTCCTCTCCTAACTTCAATTAATGCCCTACTAAACAGATGTGGAAAGTTGAATGCTGAGCCTTCCAAAAAGGGCCTGGAAAGGTTAAATAAGTTTTGGAAGGAAATCACAAGTACGATCTTAATTATTTTAATTTAAGCTTGTAAATGACTCAAAATAAATGAGTGGAGGCAAAAAATCCATAGAGTGACTTTTTAGTTTAGTTAAAGACTTCATTGTTGTTGTGGTGCTATGATACCTTCACCTCATATTCAACTCACCCATAGGTTGGCCCCCCCTTCGCTGAAGCCATCACCTTGCTCACACACTCTTCCCCTCACATCTTCGTGTGGTGCATGTGAGGGGTGTTTTGGTGGAAGAGAATGCATGCACATGTTGCAATGGTGACAAGAATGAAAGAGTTCATTGATTGGAGTTGTAGTTCATATCGTAAAAGGACCTCATCATCAACTTGCAGAAATTAATCTCTTCCAGCATCAAGTCATATCATGGAGGCACAATTCTTGAGGTGCTTCTATATGTGTTGCCACATATTAACAGAACTAAGAACTACTTTTCCCACGTGGCTCCATGTAGAATCATTTAGTTTTTTGTCATTCTTGGATGTCTTTATTTAGATGTAAATGATTGTTTTTCACATATTTGCAATACTAGGTCACTTTTTGACCACCTTTACATAGAATGTGAGGATTGTTTACCTGGGGATCATGGCCTTTAGCAGCAACAAATAATCCACCTACACGAACAAATGGAAGACAGTATTCGGCTGTGAAAAAAAAAAAAGCTGTGAAAAGACATAGGTAAATTGAGCTCATTTATATATGCATTTAAAGGAAATATTTGATGCACCTAAGACTCTCATTTCTGCAACAGCTCTAGCAACAGCCAAATCAAATGCCTCTCTAAATTCAAGCTCGTGAGCAGCACTCTGTCCTAGCGCATAATTTTAAAATTTATACACTAAGTCAGCAAAGATGAAAAAATGTTGTTATCCAGCTAATAAATTGCCAAAAACAGGCAGTAAATAAATCTTAACTACCAAGGGGTAAAGGTGACGGGCTATAGTCAACAATAAAGAGGCATCTGGCAGTTAGACAAAGACAGGAGCTCGGAAGGCCTTGAGTGGCTTGAATTTATGGAACACAAAATTCGGAACAAATATACATGGATCAGAAATAAATTAGAAATCTTCCAAAGAAAACAAGTCCCCATTTCCCTTCCACCTATAGTGGTTGTTGCTTCTGGTGCCACTACTACTTTACAATGGCATCTTCGCCTAGGTTACCCAAGTCTGATTATGCTACACCATCGGTTTCTTTGCAATGCTTGTCAGCTAGGCAAGCATCATAGGTCCCCATTTCCTTCTACTAATAAGTGAACTAGTTATATTTTTTCCCTGTTCTTGTTGATAATCATTCAAGAATGTCTTAGGTTTTCTTGATGAAACAAAAATCGGAAGTCTCCTGATTGACAATGTTTTCAATGAAATAAAGACTCAATTTTCTACTACTATACATGTCTCTCGAAGTGATAATGGTATGGAGTTTGTGAATACCCGATTATGTAGTTTCTTTGCTCGTAGGTGTTATTCATCAGACTTCCTAAGTTCACACCTCTCAGCAGAATGAGGTTGTTGAATGGAAGCTTTGACACCTTTTTTGTTTTTTTTTGAAGAAAAAGGAAGATTACTGGAAATCAGTAATCATCCAGGGAATTGTATTAAAATAGTTGAAATATTTAAATAACGCGGAAGCATAAATCAAAGCATAAAAGATATGATGAATGCTTGGGTTTACGTGGAAACCCTACTCACGAAGTGCAAGGAGAAAACCATGGAAGAAGCACACTATGGGCGTGTTTTCTCTGTATTTCTTCTCAAAAAGTAACTGAAGGAGTACATACCTATTTATAGGCCATCACACACACAAAGTGCCACAGTTTCCAATGTGACACTAAACAACCACTCAATTCTCTCAACACTCCCCCTCAAGCCGGAGTATAGAATGCTCAGCTTGTAACACAAAGAGACCCACTCTACATAGGCGGAAACATAGGCTAGAGCTACTGAAGGAATTGTGGTTGTCTCTGAAGAACTGGTGCTGATGACTCCCCATTCAGTATCCCTTAAATTGGGTCTTCCTCGAAAGACCTCTAAAGTGAATCTCTCTCTCCGGAGTCCACAAAACTAAATTTTCCACATAGAAACCTGAAATGAGTCCTTCTGAGGACCTCGAAACTCTAGACCTCCCAGAGTTGGATTTCTCATGTGAAGTCCAAAAACAAAAGGGACTACCAAGCAAGGGTGACTACAATAAGTTCCCACACTCCCCTTTTCTCCCATACTTGTATGGGAGAAAAATAATAACGATGAGAAGAAAATAAAATATTAAAAACTACAAAAGACTTCACATCTTCTCTCAACCATAAGCCTCATCATCATTTTCTTACCTTCCTTTTTTTCTTCTTTTTTTTTTTAGTTTTCTCCATTTTTTCCCTTTTTTTCATGCCATTTTCCTTCTTTTTTTCCTTTTTTTCTCTTGTCTCTCTCCCCCTTTTTCTCTTTACCTTTTTTTATTTTTGACATATCTTTATTTATACGTAACCTAACACAAAATAACCTGACAAAGTGATAAGAAAGGCCTCCCTCGAGGGCAAGAATTATGCTGAGATCTCTACCTCCATCATGCGATCGACTCCGAGATCCTTGTCGCCAGAGTTCACGTGATCTCCTGCTACCATCTTCCTCATGATCTCCCGCGTGATCTCCCGCACGTACGTCACTACTCCATCTCCTGCGATCCCTAGCAGCCACAACAGGCGAAGGCGGCACTACGGGTGCCCCTCTTCCTCTTCTCACTGCCTCCCCTCATACTGCACCCCCTTATGGGCCACGTCGCATTGTAGATGGACGCCAGCGAGTAGTATCAACGTCGTCGGTGCCAATGTGGGCATGTGACCTCCGGCTCCTCTCAATCGTCTTCGCCTTCGCCTTCACTTCCAGCGGAGAAGCCACTGCTCTCGTTGTGGAGCAGCATGAGATTATTTGTCGCAAAGAACTCATGCGGATGCTCAAGGGGGTCGCCGTAGACCTCCCTGGTGCTGGTGAGGAGGAACTGCGCCCTCCCAGCGAACCTCTAGTGGACCCATGCTTGCGAAGGTCCTCGATGGCCCCACGCTATTGGGCAAAGGCCGAGCACTCATCGTCAACATCGACGCGTGGGGAGGGGAGTCGATGTAGGGGGTCGTCGTCGGTGGACCTGTGTGGCCTTCCTTCAGTAGGCAACACAGTGGCAGCAACTCCACCGCGCCGCCGCTGAGCCCCAGTGGCTCCGCCAAGCCCCACCTAGGCTTCGACCTCTTCATAATGAGAATGCGGCCTTGGCCTTCTGGATGACACCTTCGAGATTCCATGACACATCGCCCTCACCATGATATCCACCGAAGAGATCCTTCTCAAGAGATCTTCTTGGAAGAGAACTCCAAGTACAACAATGATAAAACGTGATAATCAAATAAACAACACAACACAAGTTGAAATATTTAAATAACGCAGAAGCATAAATCAAAGCATAAAAGATATGATGAACGCTTGGGTTTACATCGAAACCCTACTCACGAGGAGTAGAGAAAAAATCACAGGAGAGGCACCCTATGGGCATGTTTTCAACCTTACTCACGAGGAGCAAGGAAAAAAATCACGAGAGAAGCACCCTATGGGCGTATTTTCTCTGTATTTCTTCTCAAAGAATAACTGAGGGAGTACACACTTATTTATAGGCCATCACACACACAAAGTGCCACAATTTCCAATATGACACTAAACAACCACTCAATTCTCTCAACAAAAACAATTGAAACGAAATTACAAATTGTTGAGCCAAAAATCGAACAAGAAATAAACCTCCTTCACAACATAATCCACGCAACACCTCTCGTCTTTGAAGATCTTGTCGTTCCCCTTAGTCCAGGTGCACCACAAGATAGCAAAAGCTCTAGTCCAACCCGCCACATCAAGATCAAGATGTCTTCCAAAGGAGTTCCAGAAGCTAACCACATCGGAGCACTCTACCATGAGAAGGCTAAGTGTTGGCAAACTTCCTTGGAGAAGCCACATGTGAAAAAAAGATGTTAGACATCCTCTTCCGAGTGCTGACAAAAGGAACAAGCTGTATCTCCTTCATCTGTCCACTTCTTCCTATAGACTTTAGTGACTATTCTCTCTCTTCTAAGAAGCCAAAGGAAAATTTTAATTTTAAAGGGATTTTACACTTCCAAATGACCTTAGAATCCATTCCAATTTCATCCAACTGAATCTCACTGCATGTGATTTTGCTGTACACCCTTTTGACAGAAAAAGTTCCATCTTTCCAATGGAAATTATCAACCTTGCCTGCAGCTGGTAAGAGATCTGAAATAACACTGCAATAACTGCTAAAATTCAGCAAATGTTGCCTCGGAAAGACCTGGCGGCAGTAAGATGCTCCACGCTTTCAACCGATCAACCCACATGTCCTTGACCATAACAAATTTATCAATAATCAGCTGAAAAACCCTTTGATACAGGTCTGAAAATTTCCCTGCCTCACTCCAATCATCCAACCAGAATTTAAAGGAAGTCCCATCCCCCAACACCGAAGTAAAGTTGTCTGCATATTCAAATAAAACTAGCCAAACAGAATGCCAAAACAAAGAGGCCCCTCTATTTGATGCTGCCCTCTCAGCCACATCCATATTCATACCATATGAATCTTTCAACATCATGGTGACCATAGACTTTTCTCCCGAGACCGTTCTAACCACCCATTTTAAAGTGCTTTGTTAAAGGTATCCAATCGTCGAACACCCACCCACCTTCACTTTTGGGTTTAGATACCTCATTCCAAGGCACCAACTAGGCAAATCTCCCCACAAAATCCGCACCTTCCAGAAAAATCATTTCCTGATTACCTCCAACTTCTTAAGTATTTTCTTCGAGGACTAAAAAACTAAAAAACAAAACACGGGCAAGGAAGATAAGACCGACTTAAGCAAGACCAACCAACCCCTCTAGAGAGCAACCTTCCACTCCAAGAAAGCAGTCTATTTGTAAGTCATTCTACCATAAAATTCCAATCAGATGCCACCAACCTCTTGCCTTTTAATGGAAGTCCCAGATATCAAATGGGCAAATAAGCCACATGAGTCTCCAAAGCACTGGATATTCCTTCCACCTCCGTATCTGAAATAGCAAAAGGAACAAAAATAGATTTCTTTTAGTAATCTTTAGGCCAGAAATAGCAGCAAAGATCATCACCAAAGATTAGACATGGGCCACTTCCACCCTACCTCCGACAACTAAAAAAGTTGTATCATCCATGTGTTGCAGGATAGGAGTAAGCAAAGAGCCATCATTTTGACAAGTGAATCCACAAAACATATTCCCTCTGCAAGCCTTAAATGCCAAGAAAGATAAAGTATCAACAGCAATATCAAACAACTGTGGTGCTAACAAACACCTTCTTGATGTTGCTCGAACATTACTATTTCATATGCATTTTTTTTTTGCTGATGCTATTTTGACCACCTCATTTCTCATTAATCAGGGTATTTCTTCTATTTTAGGTGATTGTACACCTTTCTCACTTCTGTTTTCGGATAAGGAACCTTTTTCACCGTCACCAGTTGTTTTTTGTTGTGTTGCACTTGTTCATTTTTTTTGTGGGAACAAGTTAGCTCATCGCTCAATCAAATGTATTTTTCTTAGGTATTCTCAGATCCATGAAGGGTATCAATGTTATGATCCAGTGAATCTAAAATTTTATGTGAGTACTAATGTTGTATTTTTTAAGGAGGTACCATATTATTCTTCTGATAAGGGGGGACTCCTCTAGCACTCCTTCCACCGGTATCCCTTTGCTCGCTCCTTGTTCTACGCCTCTAAGGCCCTCTGAGCTTCCTACCGTCACTATGAACCCACTGGATTTTATCGAGCAGATACCCCCTATTGGAACCTTGTTCCACATTATGTTTTGATGTTAACAAAATTATTATAGATTAATGTTTGCTATTAAGTGTTGCTCAGATTTAGGTGAAGGAGCAAAGTTAACAGGAAATGATGGAAGCATAATGGTGAGAAGAAAAAGATCATGTCATGAAGGAGGCAATATGACAAAGAAGAGTCGAGGAGGAGAAGATTATCTTCGTCCTTTTGTTTATAGATAAGATTTTATATTCATAAATTGTATGCCTCTTAACAATAGAATATAACTTAGATCGTAAAAATTAACTAGAGATAAAACTAGGATTCATATTACGATTTTTTTCAAACAACGAAATTGATTAATTTTCTTAAAAAGATACTTGTTAACCCACAGGTATCGGTACTAAAGTTTAGTACCGATACATGTGAGTTACAGGTTTGGATTTTCACAAAAAAAAAAACATGTACCCCGCGAGTACCGGTACTCATGATCAGTACCCTATTGGAGGTAACGAGTACCATTACTCATGATTAGTACTGGTACAAGTGGATTACAAATTTGTGTTAAGTGTTTGAAACCCAAATCTGGAAGCAACGAGTACTGACACCCATACTTTAATACCGGTACCAGATAGCCGTTGGCTCAAAATTGAATGGCTAGAAAATTAATTTTGGCTATATGAACGTTGGGATTTAAACCCTAATGTCTAGTAAACGAGCCACTAAGGTCCTAACTCTATAAATAAACCCTTGGACCCTTAGTTTGCAAATAAAAAATAGAGAAGAAAAATTTTAGAGCTATATTCCATATTTTCACAATATTTTCAAAAGAAGGAATAATTTGCTGCTCTCAATCTCTCTACGGATTTACAAGCACATCGACGTGATTTCTTCACGCATTGCCAAGGCATTCATGTTCATTCTAGACTATCAAATTGGTATTAATTTTATATTATTGTTGAGAGGCTTAGGTATTTTGTTGTAAGATTTTATTTGCCTTACGCCAGTGCTATATTTGTTCTTGAGCATTTTCTCGTTGGGTTGTAACAAACCCATCTCTTGTACTTGGGTTGAGGTAACCCATTAATTACCTCGTTTAGTAAATTGAGTTTCTCGGGGTTGAGGGAATCGGGTTAAAAACCCTAAGCTGGGAGGCTTAAGTAGTGAAGTATCCAAGTGAGTGGGGAACCACTATACATTTTGTGTCCTTTGTGGTTTGAATTGATTGTGCAAATATTTCTTGTTATTACTAATATTGTGCTTGAGTGTCTGTGCGCATAGCCATCCTATCTTTAGATCCTATCAGGTGATATCAGAGCGAGGTTGCGAGAAGACATAACAAATCAACTCGCAATGGCATCTACATCAAGGCACACCGAAGGATAGTCATCCACCCGTCCTCCATATTTCGATGGGACGGACTTCGGGTATTGGAAGAGGATGCAAGTCTTCCTCAAAGTAACGGATGAGGAGGCTTGGACTCTCATTCGGAAGTACTCGAATCTGGAGCCACAAGTAGTAGCGTGGACAACGGATCAGAAGAAAAGGATCGTGGGCAACGCAAAGGTGATGAACGCACTTTATTGTGCATTGTCAAGGGAAGAGTTCAACCGAATTTCGGCATGCGAATCTGCATACGAAATTTGGAACACTCTGGAGGTCACCTACGAAGGTACAAACAAGGTAAAGGAAACTCGTATCTCAATTCTAACTGAAAATTATGAGTGCTTCAGGATGACCAAAGGAGAAACAATCAAAGACATGTACACAAGGTTTGGGGAAATAGTTAACCCCCTAAAGAACCTTGGAGCGAAGTTCACGGAAGAGTAGCTTGTAAAGAAGATCTTAAGATCTCTTACAAGTGATTGGTCTCCAAAGGTCACAGCCATCCAAGAGGCAAAGGACCTCTCCACTCTCCCCTTGGATGATCTAGTTGGTAGCCTTATGGCTTACGAAGTCCAACTAGAAAACATGAAGAAGAACGAGGAGAAGATGTCTAGCAGAAGGAAGAATATTACTTTTAAAGCAATCAAAGAGGACTTGAACTCAACAACATCAGAATCCAAAGATGAGGAGATGGAAATGCTTACTAGGAAATTCCATAAATTCCTCAAGAAACAAGGTAAACAAGTAAATAAAATTTCTTCTAATATTATTTGTTATAAGTGCAAGAAGAAGGGTCACTTGCGAAAGGATTGCCCCTTAAACAAGGACAATAGGAAAGAAACAAAGGAGCTCAAGAAGAAGAAGAAGAAGAAAGCATTGAAAGCGACATGGGATGATAGCGACTCTGACATGGACACCGACTCCAGTGAATCAGATGAAGATGAGGTCTCACACCTTTGTCTTGTTGCAACTTTAGAAGACACAGAAGATGAGGTAAACCCTGATTTTTCTTTTGAAGAATTATTAGAAGCATATAAAAAAATATATCATAAAGCTAGGTCATTTAAAAAGGAAAATAAGGTTTTAAAGAATAATTATCAAACATTAGAATTAGAAAAATTATATTTGGAAAAATAGAATTAGAAATGTCAAAAGAAACTAATAATTAGTTGCATGCAAAGATATTAGAACTAGAAGATATTTATGAGTACTTTGAAGGGACTTTGAATAATCTTAAAACAACTAGGCTAAACACTGAATTTTGTGATTCATTAAAATCAAAATTTCAAAGTAAAAAGAATATACAAAATAAATCGCATTCACCTAGGCATGCATCAATATACCAAAAAGCCAAAAATCCCAAGAATTATAGATCTAACACAAGTGAGGTCTATAAATCTCAAGACATGAAAGGCACTAACTTAAAAGGACCCACAAGAAAATGGATACCTAGAAAAGACATTTTACATTATTTTGCAAGAATAGATCAAAGAGATCAGTGGGTGTTTAAGGCACACAACAGACCATTTCAACCTTTCTCTAGGTTAAATGAAGACCAAGAACAATGGCCTAACAGAACTTGGTACCCACATTCATCATTCTATTACTGGTAAATTTTATGGTTTGCCATTTCTTTACCCCTTCATTTTTGTTATTGACAAAAAGGTGGAGAAAAATAAAGAGCAAATAGTAAATTTTTAGGGGGAGCATATATTTAGGGGGAGGATTTAATTAAAAGTTTTTCCTTCATATGACATTGCTAAAAATTATTTTATCTATTTGCAAGATAATTTTGTCGACACCAAAAAGGGAGAGATTTTTGGAACTTTGTTCCATATTTTATTTTGGTGTTAACAAAATTATTATGAATTAATGTTTGTCATTAAGTGTTTTTCAGATTTAGGTGAAGGAACAAAGCAAACAGGAAATGATGGAGGCATGATGATGAGAAGAAAAAGATCATGTCATTGAGGAGGCAAGATGACAAGGAAGAGTTGAGAAGGAGAAGATTAACTTCGTCCTTTTATTTTTAGATTATATTTTATATTCATAGATTGTATGCCTCTTAACAATAGAATATAACTTAGATCGTAAAAGTTAACTAGAAATAAAACTATGATTCATATTACGATTTTTTTCAAACAACGAAACTGATTAATTTTCTTAACAAGATACTCGTTAACCCACAAGTATCGGTACTAAAGTTTAGTACTGGTACATGTGAGTTACAGGTTTAGGTTTTCTCAAAGAAACAAACCTGTACCCCGCGAGTACCGGTACTCATGATCAGTACCGGTACAAATGGGTTACAGATTTGTGTTAAGTATTTGAAACCCAAATCTGGAAGCAACAAGTACCGATACCCATATTTTAGTACCGGTACAAATAGCCATTGGCTCAAAACTGAACGGCTAGAAAATTAATTTTGGCTATATGAGCGTTGGGATTTAAACCCCAACATCTAGTAGACGAGCCACTAAGGTCCTAACTCTATAAATAAACCCTTGGACCCTTAGTTTGTACATAAGAAATAGAAAAGAAAAATTTTAGAGCTATATTTCATATTTTCACAATATTTTCAAGAAAAGGAATAGTTTACTACTCTCAATCTCTCTACGGATTTACAAGCACATCGACGTGATTTCTTCACGCATTGTCAAGACATTCACATTCATTCTAGGCTCTCAAATTGGTATTAATTTTATATTATTATCGAGAGGCTTAGGTATTTTGTTGTAAGATTTTATTTGTCTTACACCAAAGATCTATTTATTCTCGAGCATTTGCTCGTTGGGTTGTAACAAATCCGTCTCTTGTACTTTGGTTGAGGTAACACGTTAATTACCCCGTTTAGTAAATTAATTTCCTCGAGGTTGAGGGAATTGAATTAAAAATCCTAAGCTGGGAAGCTCAGGTAGTGGAGTACCCAAGTTAGTAAGGAACCACTATATATTTTGTGTCCTTTGTGGGTTGAATTGATTGTGCAAATCTTTCTTGTTATTACTAATATTGTGCTTAAATGTTTGTGCGCATAACCATCTTATCTTTAGATCCTATCACCCCCGATACATCTGATCTTGTTTCTCCCTATCTTATCATTATTACCGTCGACCTAAGTCTACTGCTGAACCACTTACTACCATTCATGTTTAGTTTGATACCATTCCTGTGAACTCTGATGATAGTCAGGTAAGTTCTCCTGATGAGTAAGGTTTGCATCTCCCTATTCCCAGAGGAAAGGCACTAGATCTTGTGCCGACTATGCTATTTCTCATCATATAAGTTTTGATGGTTTATCTTCTTCAGGATAGATGCTTTCAGCTGCTATTAATAGTCAGCATATACCTCGTGATCATGTTGCAGCTTTTTAGGATGAGTCATGGACTACAACTGTGAAGGAGGAGATGGAGGCAGTTATCTCCTAAGGTACTTGGAAGCTAATTGACCTACGCCCTAAAGCATCTGTTGTGGGGTATAGGTGGGTATTTACTCTGAAATACTTACCTGACGGATCTATACAGAGGTTTAAGGATCAGTTAGTAGCAAAAGGTTATACTCAAACACATGGTATTGATTATTGTGAGACATTTTCTCCTGTTGCACATCTAAATTCAATACGCATTCTTCTTTCTTTGGCGATAAATAAGAATTGGCATGTTTTTCAATTGAATATTAAGAATGCTTTTCATTATGGAGATCTTGATAAGGAGGTCTATATGTAGCAGCCTGCAAGTTTTCTACAACAGGGGGAGTGTCATAAAGTGTGCACATTGCATAAGGCAATTTGTGGGCTTAAGTAGAGCCCTCATGCTTGGTTTGACAAGTTTAGTAGGGCAGTACATGAGTTTGGTTTTTCCAGATCTTCTGCATATCATTCTATGTTTTCTAGGCATACTCAGTCTGAGTCAATTATTCTTATTGTATATACTGATGATATATTGCTGGCATAGATTGAAATATCACGATATATCGGCGATATATCGGTATCCTCAAGGTTTGGCATATCGATACCATTGATAGTATCTTTTTACCATGATATCGGCAATATCAACAATATATCCCCGATATATCTCTTTTTTGACTTGTCGATACGATATCGATATTTAAAACCTTGATGATGATGCAGTGATGGCTGACGAGCCACAGGAAGAAAGTAACGGTGGAGGAGATGAGGGATATCATCATCAAGGTCGTAATAGAGAGGATACCCAACATGAATACATAAAAAATATACAAATATACATGGAGATCCCGTACCAAATCCACCTTGTACCTATGATGCAGGGACAAGCGCGACAAGGTATAGGTATGCTTCAGGCCATTCTATGATGTCCATCGATGATTTAAGTTCATCAATGGGATCTCTTAATCTGGCATCGAAATCATTCTTTGAAGGTGGCCCAAGATTATCATCATCAAGTTACTATGGTAACTACGAATCTCATTATACCAACTCTCAATACCAACCCCAAGGTCGTAGTAGCTTGAAACAGAAGGAAAAAAGAAAAGCTGGGCGACACCAATTGCAAGAACGTCACCGAAGGCGAGTATGCAGATTGGCCAGTGACTAACGATGCTACTGCTAATCAACCGGGGATGGGTAAGGCACTAGCTACCCTATGCGACTGATGCCTTGCCCGATGAGCAAGGTGCCCTTTGGGACACAAGCCCTACACATACTCGATGAAACCCTATCACCCTTTGGATTGTGTTGGGAATCCCAATACAAGAGAGAACCAAATAAATTAAACGGTGGAGAAGGAAAATAGAGAGAAAGCCAAGAAGGTAGACAGCTCCGACCATGTGAAGAAGAGAATGAGTTGTTTTCATCTTTTTCTCAAAAAACCCTAACACTCCATATACATAGAGTGGCTAAGTGACAATTACAGTTATGCCCTCATGAAGAAAAGTAGAGTAAACAAAACAAAAAAAACCAATGGACTAAGGAATGCTTCTCTCTCAACAATCCTTATTTACAACATATCAACTCACCTGTCATGTATAACCACTATTTCTCACAAAAATAAAATAAAAAAATAACCCTTTATCAAATATGAAACAAATAAGCTAGAACTCTCACTACTTAAATCACATAAACTCATATATCATATTAAAGCCACTATAACATCCCACTGCCAAACCCCCAACTTTCTAATTTAACACTTCCTAAAGCTCATTTAGTGTTAAACATCGGCCTTACTTCTCATCTTAATTACACGTTTATGGCTCTAATATTAGTTGTAACATCCTACATCCAAACACCAAGTCTACTTTTAAAAAAACTAACTCTAACGATTCAATGAATGTGTGACAAATGACTCAAGATAACCACCAAAAAAATAGGTCCACATCGTAAACTCATAAAAGTAAGGTATAAAGCCATGGGGTTCAATCTTGTTAAGTCGTAAGAGTCCACTTTTTCAATTAGACTCCTTCAATCATTATGTTGAGTTACGTGTTATTGTAAGGGGCTATTTGTTATCTTATTTCCTTTGTTGGACTTATTATATTATTTTTCCTTGTCTCTCTCTATATAAAGAACCATAGGAATGACTTGGTAAAATAAGATTTCTTTTTCACTTTAACTTGGTATCAGAACACTAGGTTGAGGTCTCCACCAAAAAGAACCCTAACCATACCTTAAGCCCTTTCGTCGGGAACCACCATCGCCACCATCAATAGCGACACCGGATCCCTGCCGCAACAGCAGCATCATCGACAACCATCGCTACTGCAGCTGAAGCACCACCGCGCTACAGTGCTACTACCCTCACTCGCAGTCGCCCAGCTACAGCGACCACAGCAACGCAGCGCCTAATCGCGACGCTGCTATGGCCCCTCATCGCCACCCTACTGCAGCCGAAGGGTTGCCTAAGCACCGCCCAAGCCTATGCCACTGTTGCGGGGCATCTGAGCGCCACCCAAGGCCTGTGCAACTGTTGCGGGGTCGCTTAAGCGCCACTCTCAACGTGTGATGTTGCTACGCCTCGCCTTGAAGCCCTAGTAGCACATCACCACACCTTGGTGCAAGTGCTTCAATAGTGTGGGTCACAGCTGCAGCACAACTACCGTCATTCTCTCCTCATTTTGCCACCGCTCAGGTCGTTGGAGAGAAGGATCGGTGTCTCCAAGAACTCCATAGGAAGGTTCTTAGATATTGAGGGATGAAGATTTAAAGCAAGAACCTTCCTAGAGTTGGTATGACCTTTTTTGATCTCTTGATACGATTTGGGGTGTGTATTCCCCATCGTGAATGTTTCTCCTTGGGGTGTGTATTCCCCCTAATTGATTGATTCTTGGGATGTGTATTCCCCAGTGAAGTGTTGGATATTTTGTATGTGGATTACGGGGTGTGTATTCCCCAAGTTGTTGGTATTTAATCCAAGATTTCAGATCTGCTGTTTGGGCTTACCATGTCTGCATCAGATGCTTATGAGGTATCTTCAGGACAGAGTACAGAAAGTGGGGTGTACAACAGCCCCTTCTTTACTCTGATTACAAAATTGGATGAGACCAATTACCCCCGTTGGTCTCAAACCTTCCTTGTCACTGTGGAAGGCCATGATAAGAAGCATCACTTATGGAAGCACCACCGAAGCAGAAGATAGGAAAATACGCAACTTGAAATCGGGATGATGCTATGGTGAGAGCCTAAATCTTGAATAACGTTATTCCAAGGATTGGCGATGAGGTTATGTACTACAGTTCTGCCAAAGAGATGTGGGATGGCTTGAAGACGACTTATTCACATGAGTTAAATTCAACTCAAGTAGTTCAAATCCACTATGATTTATGCCATCTCAAGAAGGAGGAAATAAGTCTATCTCAGTATTACTCCACTATAAAGAGGTTATTGGAGAAATATAATGCATGTAGACCGATGTGTACTTCTACTACACGCAGGAACCACAAGGAGTTTACAGCCCACATGTTCTTGATAGGGCTAAGTGATTACTATTCTACGGCTTGCTTACATATTCTGACTTTCTCTAAGCTTCCTCCTATTGAGGAAACCTACAAAAGGCTGAGTAGGATGCAAATTCAGCCTACTCATGATGCAATTGTTACCAATACATCTTCGGTTCATGCTACTGTTAGCGCTCGTGATGGTCGTGGAGACTTCTTTCATGGCAAAGGCAGAGGTCAAACTGATGATAGTCATAGCAAGCCTACATGTTTTTTCTGTGGCAGGCTTGGCCATGTTGAAGGCTAAGTGTTGGAATAAACTTGGTCGTCCTACTATGGCCAATCAGGCCTCTATTACAACCTCTCCAGGTGTGAGCACTGAGGCAATATCCCTTGCAGAGGCAGACTATGATGCAGTTGTGCAGCGGCTAGCACAATTGACCCATGAGCAACCTCAATCCTCCAGCACTGCAACCTATGCATCTGCATCAGGTACGAAAGGGTAATGGTTGATTGATACAGGTGCATCTGATCATTTGACAGGAAATTCCCAGTGCTTTAGGGAATTACAAAAGACATCACAAGAACATTCAGTATAACTGGAAGATGGTAGACATGCCCCCATCCGTGGTAAGAGAGGGGTATCTATTACACCCTCCATGCATCTTGATGATGTGTATTATGTACCGGACATGGCAATGCAACTACTTTTTGTTAATTCTATTACTAAACAGCTTAATTGTCGTACTATTTTTGACGCTGTTGGATGCACTTTTTAGGACCGCATGACAAGGAGGACGATCAGTGGTGGCCATGAGGAAAGGGTTCGTATCGGCTAGTTCAAAGTTCAGTTGCTGCAACCCGTCAGACGACTACTGCGGGGAGTGCCTTGCAGTGGCATAGAAGACTAAGTCATCCTTCACTGGACAAGCCACGCCGTGTCATCCCTCACTTATCTCCCGCCATGAAGATTTAGTGTAATGCATGTTAGCTAGGAAAGCATCACCGTGCTAATTTTCCAGCATCTATCCAGTCTACCAATTCTGCTTATTTTGATTTGCTACATTGTGATGTCTAGGGTACTAGTCGTGTGGCAAATCGCTAGAATTTTAGATATTATCTATTATTTGTAGATGATTTTTCTCGTTTATCATGGACCTTTTTGATGAGGAATAAATCAAAAGTTGACTCTTTGATTCAACAATTTATAGTGTTTGTGAAAAATCAATTTGGTGTCTGCATTAAGAAAATCAAAACAGATAATGCATTAGAATTTTACACAAAGAAATTGGCTGATTTGTATGGATCATTAGGTATTGTGCATTAAACATCATGTCCTCATACGTTGCAACAGAATGGGATAGTTGAAAGGAAACACCACCACATTCTAGATACAGCTAGAGCTTTACTTATCCAGAATAGTGTTCCGCATAGTTACTGGGAAGATGCGGTTCTTACTGCATCTTATCTCATTAAAAGGCTCCCTTCATCTATATTAAATGAGCAGATTCTATGAAGTATCTTATATCCTGATGCTGACTTATTTCTTATGCCACCAAAAACCTTTGGATGTGTGGCATTTGTACACCTCCCCTTTGGGTGTGTGGCCTGGTCATGACAAATTGTCACCAAAGGCAGTTAAGTGTGTATTTTTGAGATACTCAAGCACGCAGAAGGGATCAAGTGTTTTGATCCCATACACCAGACACACTATGTGAGTGCGAATGTGACTTTTCATGAGTCTATCCCTTATTTTTCTACCTCAAGTCATTAGTTGAGAGAGATAGAGATGGCTACCCCTATGCCTGTATCTCCTATAGCCTTGGAGCATTTCTCCCATAGTAGTGGTGTTTCTACTACAGATTATACTGTGGGCACTTTTAGACCTGTATCACCTGATGAAAAGACATTTAAGGGTGCTGCATATCAACTGCCAGTTACGTAAAGAGAGCAGACACACCCCCCCACTTCTTCAGTTCCTACTGAGCCACCATCATCCTCCTCCGCTCAGGTATGTATTGACAATACTGATGATTCTTCTGTTCATATGTCTTCAGGGTCCGTTTCTCTGCCCACAAATGAAGATATTTCCATTGCTATCAGAAAGGCTCTAAGATCTTGTATACAGTATCATGTTACTAGTAGTGTTGTTTCTGCAGGTTCTCTAGGGTCAAAGTTTCATACCTTTGCAGCTGCAGTCTCTAGTACGGAGATACCTACTTCCTACCAATAGGCTCTCATACATCAACATTGGAAGACAGCTATGGAAGAGGATATATGTGCACTAACTGATAGAGGCACCTGGGAGTTGTCTGCTTTACCTTCTGGTACACACTTGGTTTGGGTTAGATGGGTCTTTGTCCTGAAATATAACCTTGATGGGTCTATTTCTCGGTATAAGGCTCGCCTTATAACCAAAGGATTCACCCAGACCTATGGGATGGATTTCTTTGACACTTTTTCTCCTGTGACACGACTCTCCACGATCCATATTCTTGTCTCTGGCGCAGCTCATTATGGATGGCATCTTCACCAGCTGGATGTCAAAAATGCCTTTCTATATGAAGACTTAAAGGAGATATACGTGCAGCAGCCACTTGGTTTTGAAGCTCAGGGGGAGTGTATGTGTAAACTTCGTAAGGCTATTTATAGCCTTAAGCAGAGCCCTCGAGCTTGATTTCAACGTTTGTCCGAGACACTATATGTTTGGGATGCAGAGATCTTCTGATCATTCCTTATTTGTTAGGAAGACCAGTACTGGTATCATAGCTTTATTGGTATATGTTAATAACCTTATCCTTACAGGCGATGATACAGATGGTATTACTCAAGTGAAGGAGTATTTAGCTCGCCAGTTTGTCATGAAAGATTTGAAAAGCTAAGATATTTTCTAAGTATTGAGATTGCCACGAGCAAGCAAGGCATAGTGATATCTCAGAAAAAGTATACACTTGATATTCTTTATAAGACAAGCATACTAGGATCCAAGGAAACCAACATTCCTATAGATTTTAAAGCTCACTTATTTCAGGATACAGTGAAACTAAATGACAAGAAGGTCTATCGGCAGCTGGTTGAGAAGTTATTGTATCTAACCATCACCAAGTCAGGCATCAACCTTGCAGTGAGTAAGCTAAGTCAATTCTTAGACAAACCCACTGATATTCACTGGCAGGCGGTTATGCAAGTGTTGAGGTATATTAAGGGATGCTTAGGCAGAAGCATTCTATTCTAAAAGAGGAAGGGCCCTATGTCTATAGTGGCTTACTCTGATGCAGATTATGAAGGAGACGTGATAGACAAGCAGTCTACTACTAGTTTTTGCATATTTGTGGCTGGAAATTTGGTGACCTGGAGGAGCAATAAACAGAGTATTGTTTCACGCTCTAGTGCTGAGTCTGAGTACAGGACTATGACTCATACTACAGCTGAGATGATATGGATTAAATCTCTACCAAGAGATCTTCATGTTGAAATTCAGGAGCCTATGGAGATGCATTGTGATAACCAGGCTGCGACATATATTGCTAATAATCCTATGTTTCATGAGAGGATGAAACATGTGAAAGTGAACTATCATTATACCAGGAGTCTGATTCAGTAAGGTCTACTTCGTACTATGTGTCTTGCCTCCACTGACCATACTGCTGATGTTTTTACCAAGCCACTACCTCAGCCCCAGTTTGAGAAATGCAAAAATAAGCTGAGTATGGTGAATATATACGCTCCAATTTGAGGGAGTGTTGAGTTACGTGTTATTATGAGAGACTATTTGTTATCTTATTTTCCTTGTTGGATTTATTATGCTATTTTTCCTTTATCTCTCTCTATATAAAGAGATATAGGGACGACTTGGTAAAATAAGATTTCTTTTTCACTTCAACTCATTATATAAGAACCATAAAGGAAATACTTTTAAACCAAAAGCTCTGTAAATATTTTTATAAACTTATCGAGATTTCCCAAAATTCCTAAAGACAATTACATATATGTTCCAGCTTTAAAGAAAATCCAATTTAATAGTAATTTTCAAAAAAAAAATGTGTTCCTCAAGCTCATTACACGCATATTCATATTTTAAAGGTGCGAACAACATGCTCAAAGATTTCTTTCTAAAAAATGTGGTTAGGCCTAAACCTTTGCCAATTTTGCAAATATGAGAAATTAAATTAAATAGCTAATTATTTGAGAATTATAGAATTGTTATACATGTGCCTGTAACAAGTACATATGTATATATTATAGTAGTGTATATAAATTATGGTTCGGATGCATCATGTGTTTTCTGCAATGTGGGGGTGGATACAGATCAACTCTTCCTCCCATGGTCCTTTGCTCATTCTTGCCGGTTGGACATGGATAATTGGTTGATAGAATTTACTTCACAAGATGATTTTTGGATAAGTATTCCCGAAGCCCTTACTACTAGAGATGATAAGATTTATCCTGATCTGCTGTGTTTGGTTGGAACATATCGGTGTAATTTTTTGAAGGGAGAGGACATATGTAGATGGTATGACACTTCATTTTCAGCCTCTCTGTAGCTAATAGTGTAATTCGCTCTTCTTATTAATGAAACCATCTTTTCCTTCTCAAAAATATATATATGTATGCTTACATAACATAAGTAACATGCCCAGTGAATCCATCGCAGTGCAACAATTGGATGTATAAGACAATCATTTTTGGAGGGAGGACAAGAGGTCATAAGAAGGGGAGGGGAAACAACAACAACTAGTAACTAGACAATGGTAGGAAGGGGAGACAGCTTGCAATCCCGTGACTCCATTGAACCTCCTAATTTGTTTTCAGCGTGATGTAAAGGTAGTTAAGATCACCAAGTTGGGAATGCTAGGATCCTGCCTTGTGCTTGCTCTGTGGATGTATCAATTTATCATGAAGATGGATAACCATTATAGAAGAAGACTATGCAAGTTAAGAGTTAAGAGTTAAGAGTGAAGGAATTTTTTTTTTTTTAAAGCGAAAGGTGATTATCCGAAAGATAATCACCCACAATCATACATTCCATCAAAAAACAATTACATCATGAGTTACAAGATGGACCTCCAGGCCTCACTCTGGGAGAAAATAGCGGATACAAAGTTCTCTACATAAGGTCTCTCCCCCCTAAATACCACCCCATTTATCCCCAGCCACACCCCACACAAAAAAGCCAAGATCTTGACCCGATCATGCTTGGAGCGAAAGGTGAAAGCACTGCTCCCCACATTTCCCCTACGAAAGGAAGACCAGAAACTGTCTGCGTCCTAATAGGAGATCCATCCTATCTCCATCTTTTGCCAAATCTACTTCATAAACGAGCACTGAAGTAAAAGATGTTGCACATCCTCGACCGCCCCCCCGCACAAAGGGCATGCCAAGTCACCGGTGCCGGTCCATCTCACTCTGCACTGCTTTGTCATGGTCCGTCCTCTTCTCACCAACCAGGCAAAAATCTTCACCTTCAGCAGGCACTTCGCCGCCCATATCAGTCTACAATCCCGCATGAGATCAACATCTACCTCCACCCCTCCCATCCCCAGCATGCGATAAACCTTCGCCACCGAGAAGTCACCTTCCTCCCAATGAAAATCGTTAAAGCCATCACCCGACACCTAACCCACCAACTCCTGCAGCAATCGCTGGAACTCATCACACCTCTGCTCGGAGAGACCCCCCCCGGAAGACAAGACACCAGGATCCATCCCAGCACTCTCCGACCTTCGCCGAAGAATCCAACACACTGCTCACGAGGAGAGGAAACCTCTCCCCTAGAATAGATCCAACCCCCTGCTAGCCGTCCAGCCAGAAGCGAAAGGAGTCTCCCGCACCAAGCACTGGGTCAAAAAAACCCCGCACCCTCCCAACCACCATCACCAGGCCCCTGAGGAAGGGAGACGCCCTTGGGCGGGCGGAGCACAAAGGTCCCCACGACAGGAAATCTCTGCAGCAATGCCGCATAACTACTCCGAACAGCCCTTGTTCCTGCCCCACCAGCCTCGCAATCCATTTTGTAAGGAGGCCGATGATCATTCTGTCCACCTCCCTAACTCCAAGGCCCCCCTCCTGTGCCGGCTAACACACCTCCTTCCACGCTACCAGCCTTGCCCCCCTACCCGTGGCCCCTGTGGTGGACCAAAAGAAGTCTCTCATTAGTCCCAAAACCTTCTTCTCAACCTGGCGCGACAGACGGAAGATTGACAAAAAGTAAGACGACATGTAGGCTAGCACCGCCTTCACCAAGGTCAACCACCCACCTCTAGACAGGAGCCTGGAGGACCACCCAGCCAACCTTCCTTCCATCCTTTCCAGCAACAAGAGCCAGTCCTGCAGTCTCAACTGACGGTCCGACAGGGGAAGGCCCAGGTACACCAACGGTAATGAGCCCCTCTCTGTCTCCAGAGCAGCACCCACCCTCTCCATGTCCGTAACTGGTAGATTAATCGGAACAAACTTCAACTTTTGGTAGCTAATCCGCAGCCTTGACACCTCCCCAAAGAGCTCAAGTAGGATCCTCAATCTCCTTGCCTCCAATCTCGTTCCTTCGACTAAGAATAACATATCATCAGCATACTGTAAGACCACCACCTCCCTTCCTCTGCCAAGGTCAAAGCCTCTAAACAACCCCTTGCTGCAAGCCATGTGTGCTGACCGCACCAGTGCATCTGTTGTAAGAACAAAAAGCATGCCTGACCCCTCTTCTAGGCTGGACCCAACCTCCCGTCGGGTTCCCGTTGATAAGGATTGAAAAGGATGTTCTCATCACACACCGCTTCATTCAATCAATCCAAATCGAGGGGAAATCCCTCCTCCGCAAGGACATCCATAAAAAGTCCCACTAAACCAAGTCATATGCCTTGGAAAAGTTCACTTTCCATAAGAAGGCTTGCCTCTTCTCCCTTCTCCATGCCGCCAACGTCTCCATTGCAATCACAAATCCGTCCAGTATGCCCCTCCCTGGAACAAAGGCTATCTGAACCGATGAGACCAGATCCCCCAAGACGCCCCTCAGTTTGTTCGCCAAGACTTTGGCCACAATAAGGTAAACTGCATTGGACAGGGCAATCGACCTAAAGTCCTGGATATCCACCCCTTCCTTCTTAGGCAGCAGAAACAAGTAATATTTATTCAATCTATCAAAGCCTCTGTTGCCCGACGCAAACTCCTCCAACACCTACATCACATCCGCGCCCACTAAGGGCTAGAACTCTCTGAAAAAGAAGACAGGGAAGCCGTCTGGGCCAGGGCACCCTTCCACATTGAGGCCCCACGCCGCCACCCTCACCTCCTCTGAGAAACCCATCGTGAGACCCTCCTCCTGGGACTCCGAAATATGCTGCACATCAACCCCCCTCCACCTCCATCCTCCACTTGCCCGCTTCCCAGTTCTCTAAAGAACTTTGTCGTCGCCTGCCCCACCTCCTCCCTACTGGAGAAAGGGTCCCCGTCAATCACTAACCGGTCTATCCAATTCTTCCACCTCCTGGCCGAGGCCACTTGGTGGAAGAACTTGGTGTTGGAATCACCTTCTCTCAGCCACTTCTGTCTGGATTTCACCTTCCATTCCAGCTCCGTCCGTCTGTCCTCCTGGATCACCTTCAACATCCTCGCCCTGAGCTCCTTATCCTCCGAGAATATAGGAGCCTGATCCTCCTGCCTGTCCACTCTGCTAATCTCTGCCAGTGCCTCCTCCTTCCTTCCCAGCTTTGATGCCCTGATCTCCTTCCTGACAAGCTTCAGGTAATCACGCAACATGAAGAGTTTCTTCGTCAGACACACGGTCGCCGAGCCCTCCACCTCCATCACCTTCCACCTCTCCTCCACCAAGGCCCTGAACCCCTCCTCCAGAAGCCACAACCTGTTGAACTTAAAGTATGTGCCGAAACATACCCCCTCATTCGGTCGCCACATCAGGGGAGTGTGGTCCGAAAAAGATCTCTCCAACGCACAAACATCTACCATCGAGAAAGCCTCAGCCAGTTCCACATTGGAAAGAAACCTATCAATCCTGGACATCTGGCCATTGTTATTCCTCCAAGTGTAAGTGTAAGCCGTGGGGGACCAATCCACAAGCCCATGAGCCTTAATAAAATTGACAAAGAGATCTAACCTGGGGTCCTGCCTCCCCCGTCCACCTGGCTTGTCCTCCACCTTCAATGTCACATTGAAGTCCCCCCTGGCAACCAAGGACTTCCAGCATAATCTGCCACCACCGTAAGCTCCTCCCACATTACCCTCCTCGCCTGAGCGTCAGTGAGATCGTATACCCCAGTAACCCTCAATCTGGTTCCTCCAATCCTCCTGACTAAGCACACCGAGATGATATGCTCTCCGCATAGAACGTCCTCGAGGGCGAAGGCATCCTCTCTCCAACCAAGGATCTGTACTCCTGATCTACCGCTCGCGGCCAAGGCCCAAAACCCCTCCATCCACGACCTCCAATCTCTCTCCAAACCCCTGCTCCACAGTCCGCCATCTTAGTCTCCTACAGCATCACAACATCCACCCTTCACTGTCTAATGTATCTCCCCAGAGCTGCCCTCCTCGTGGGGTCATTGAGGCCCTGCACGTTCCAAGTGATCACTCTGTTCATCTAGCAGATGTTGTACTCTCCTGTGTGGCCTGCCTGAAGCCACCAGCTTCCGCCATCTTCCGCACCTCTTCGTCGTCACCGTTCAATGCCTCTTCGTCTATGGGTACTGAGGATCTCATCCACGTCTGTCCACCACCACCCCTTGGTCTCTGCCTATCCCGAAACAACCACCTCCTCAGATAACGGAGGCCACCACCGCGCCCCCTACTCACCAACCGGGGCATCCAACCTGTCAAGGCAATCTCCACCTGGTTATCCCCCAGGTTCCCATCAGGTTGCTACCTCGAGTACACCTCCGGGACCTCCAAGTTGCCTCCTCGATGCTGCCTCATCTCGCACATCGCAGGCCCACAGTCACCTTCCCCCAATACCACCAACGATCGAGCTGCCCCTGGCAAGGGCCATTCCTCATCACCCGCTCCTCGCATCACCAACGATCGATTCACGGACACCATTTGTCCAGCGCCATCCACCTCCTGCGCCGATCCAAGGGGCCGCGGTGAGGGACCAGAGGGGCCTTCGCCCTGAAGCTGCTCACGGATCACTGCTACAGACTCGGGCTCAAGCGATGATCCACAAGCTGCCCTCCTAGATCCGAGTTCGAAGGAGAGCTCTCGAACCGGAGTTTCGGATTCGTGCTCCTGCCGCTCTTCGGTCCGAGCTACCTCCCGGGGTCCAGATCCCTGCTGCGTGGGCCGAAACACAGCTTTGGATCTTGGCGAAGGATCCGAATCTGGATCAACTTCCTCTCTGCAGCTCCGCGCCCCAGCACGTGGTTTAAAAGTCCATCCCCTTCACCTCAGGATCGACCCTCCCCAGACGCAACTACCGACCTTTCCTCTTTCGACGCATCCCGAATCCCACAGATCCCGGTCGTCCTCCGCGAGATCTCCACAGATCTCTCGGGCGAAGAGACCTCGTCTACAGTGCGACCCTCGAGCTTCCCCTGCACAGACTTCGCAGACCCCTCGGGGGCCGCATCCACGTCAACGACGCTTCGACTTCGCTTCGCAGCCTCCAGCCGCCGCTGCCCCTTCCCCACCTCCGCCCTCGCAGCTCCAGCTGTCGCAACTGCGCGCCACCGTCCTCGCTCCAAGCATTCCACCACCCAGGAGGATCCTCCCAGTCGCAGCAGGATCTTCCACAACGGCTTCACCCTGACCTTCAGCTCAACCAGCGCCGTCACCGGTCCCTCTGCCAGCCCGAGCGCTCTGGAACTCCTGACCCTCGCGAACGGCGCTACAATCGCCTCCATCACCTCGACCAAGCGCAGCCACCACGAAATCCCAGCGATTTCGTCACCGATCGCTCAAGTGGGCGCTCCGACAGAACCCCATCATGCAACGACGAGCACCTCCAGCACCATCTCCCTCCCCCCGCAGCGCACACAATGAATAACAATTCCTCCCGCTTCTCCCCCGAGAGCCCGCATGCTACGAAAAGCCCCTCCACCACCTACACCACCCTCGCCCCTCCCCTTCTCACCGCTTCTCGTAACGAGCCCTCCACCACCATTCTCACAACCCTCCTTTCCACAACCTCTCCTACCAGACTCCCCTCCACCAAACTCCTCAAGGCCCTAACCACCCCTCCGACCAATGGGCCTCCACCTCCGTCTCCGGCAACACCTTTGGCGGGACGATGGTAGCCCCCTCTTCCTCATGTCCACAGCGCCTCCCCGGCACCCACCACTCCGATGGCCCAACCCTCCGCATCTCCAACACTGCCACGGCTCTCGGCAGTCTCTAATCCAGTGATCACCGCCGAGGCACTTGAAGCAGCAGCCCTATCCACTCTCACCCACCCGGCTCCTCACAGACCTCCGGCGGTCCGTCGAGCCCCGCTTCACCTGGCTCTGACTCACCACCTCCGACCAGCACAGACCTCCGACCACGCCACCAGCACCCTCCTCCCTCCGAAAGGTCTCCCCTCCACCCTCTGACACCCTCTTGCCCCTGCCTTCGCTCTCTCTCCCCCCCTCTCTCTCTCTCACTCGCTCTCTCCATCCCCGATCTGCCTCTCAACCAACCAAAATGATTGATGTGGTGATCATCTTAAAGATGGCTATGTCTGACCATTCACCAATGACATCTGATTTTTAGCATCATTTTTTTTTATGGGAATGGGACATTTTACTAATTACAACCAGTTCGTATGAAATCAATCACATCAAATGTTATAACGTTATACATGTAGCCCCCCTCTATCATACGAGTGAATGGAAGAAAACAAGCTGCTAGGACCTTCTAGGGTCATACTTTCCCTTGGATGCCAACCTTAAAAGGCCAAACCACAGAGAACTTTTTGTCCACATTGTTCCCTCCGCAAAGCCCATTCCATAAGTTAACACTAAAATTCCACTTTCTTTTAAAAGCAACAATAAATTTCCACCAGTTGGCATGTGATAATATGTTCTTTCCCCAAGAGGTAAAAAGGATTGGCACTCAAGAGCATTGGCTCTCACGGTTCACTTGAAAAATGAGGCACTATAAAGACACCAAGACTTCCCCCAATCCCTTGTGCGTGTTTTGACATCATTGCAAAGGCGTGAAGTTTTGCAGAGATGAATGAGTGTAAATTGTAAACATTGACAACATAGAAGAAGAAACGATAGCTTATCTATGATATCATTTCTTTAAGAGGACCTCTTAGGCCATCCCCCTTTTCTATGGCATTACAAGAGTTAATAAAAAATGGAAAGGGCTACCTCTGCCCTAGAACATAAGATCTCCACATTTGACAAGCCCACGAGATCAACAGCATTTTCAAGAAACAGGCAACGCTTATGCATCGATTCCAAAAGAGTAACTTTCCAGCCTAGAAAAGGAGAAAACAAAAGAAGGTGTTATAAGTTTCCCTCAACCGCATTAGTTAGATGAAACGCGTGAAAAGTTCTTTTTAGAGAGAAAAAAAAAAGTGTATGAAAGTCACCAGGGCAGGCGATGGCAAGAATGAGGCCAGGAAGGCCCGCACCGGTCCCTACATCAATGACACGGAGATGGTCGTATGGTGGAGAGCAAGAGGACTCCTGCTGATGCTGGTGGTGGTGGTGGTAGCAACGCCGTATAGGCGACAGCATCGCGAGAGAGTCCTCCACATGCCTCCTCATTACATCTCCCTCCTCCTTCGTTGCCGTCAGATTCATCCGCTGCATGACACCACACACGACACCATCCATCATACATCAGAATTCTTACCAATAATGAATTACAAAAAAGAACTGTATATGTATACAAAAAAAAAAAAAAAAAAAGCAAAAAAACAGAAAGAAAGAAAGGAAGGAAGAAGGGGGGCACCTGATTCCAGTGGAGTAGGGTCCGAACGTAGATGGAGATCTGATCCTTCTGACGGGGCGATAGCGTCTGAAAGAGTGAGGGCATTTCGGGTAGCGGAGGAGGAGGAGGAGGGTCGGCGTCTTCTTTGTTTTGTATTGATATGTGTTGGTTGCTGGTGTCGCCGCCGGGGAGTTCTATTGCTTCCCTTCCTCTTCCTCTTCCTCTTCCTCTTCTTGTTCTTCTTACGGCTGCAGCGATTGGAGCGGTCATTGCCGTGGAGCCGAAGAAGAAGCTTCGGGAGAGAGGAGGAGATGGCAACGAGCGGTGGCGGGAAGCGGTGGTGAGCAGCAGAAGAGCAGCATTCACAATCGGCATCTTGGACTTGTACAAGGAGGAGGAAGGGGTGGAGGAGGAGGAGGAGGGGGACGAACAGAACGGCCGCATCGTGCCGCCGAGTGTCACCGCTGCTCTCTTCGTCGCCCCCACTCCACCGCTGCTGAAAGCGCAAACGTCCTCCTCCTTTCCTGATAGAAAATCTTAAATAATGTATGTATGGGATTTTTCACGTATAACACCCTAAATCTTTCGTTATTATATACATTGCCCTGTGAGAATTATAATTTGCATATCTAACCTTGCAGAATCTCTCTATTTGACACCACATGGCCCTGCACTGGAAAATCCGTTCAAGTCTAGCTTAGATAGGCTGAAAAAGTAAACAGAGTTTTATTTTGAACAATCTATGTTGGATGAGGTTTAGCAGTCAGCACTAGTTAAGTTTTGGGTAATGTTCTAGTGATTTTTTTTTTTTTGAAGAAGTAGTAAACACTAAGGAATATTTGAGTTAATAGAAAATTGAAGAGTTTGGATGAGTAATAGTAGTTTGCCCATACATAGGAATTTTCTTAACCTCTAGATAATCGACCTCAACAAGGTCAAAACGAAGAAGACCAAAGAAAGTTAACATATGGAAGCGAAAAGAGGCCTTTGATGTTAGATCTCTACCAACCTTTGCTTTTACTCTATCATAAGCTAGAGGTCTTAAGGCTCATTGAGATATCAACGTCAAAAGTTGTTAATACAAAAAAAAAAAATTGATCACTAAGATGCATTAATTATAATCAAGGAGCCAACCAAAGACATCAAGACTTAATCTAATGACATGGGAAGACGGGAGAGTTGTTTTCCTTGCCCAAAAGTGTGAGATTGTAGGTCTATAGAGATGAATGCATGAGATCCTACAAAACATGTGGAAAAGAGGTAAGCTAAAGAGATAGGCTAATTTGCATTATGTTTGAATATTTTCAGATGAAAGGAAAAAAGAAAGGAAAGGGTATCACTTCTTTAAAGGAGTCCTCAAAAAGAAATCATTTACTTCTCATTCCATTTCATTTCACTTGAACCTTTCCAATATCATTTCTTTCCTCTTCTTCTTCAGGTATTCATTTGTTATTTATTCTTATTATTTTTTTTAGAAAGTTAAGAAATGGTTAAATGCAATTCATGAGTTAATATGTTAAAAGGAGGGGTATGAGATAACACCTCTCGTAGACAATGCCTATCTACTTGCATTGTCCATCCAAACACACAAACTCACCTTAGACCTATCTACTTGCCCTACCATTCTAGCCAGCTAGAATTCACGTGTTCTGCATTTCCTATATGAGGAAGCATGCCTCAAACCTAGGTCACATTTTGAGTTATCAAGATGTGAGAATCAAAGAGAAGTTTGCCCTACCAAAAATAATCCAAACAGCATGACCAAGAACTCATAGTACCCGTACCAGGTACAGAAAGCTGTCTTGGAGACGTCGATCTCCCTGATCCTCAACTGGTGGTAACCTGACCTCAGATCTATCTTGGAAAACACTGTGGCATCTCACAACTGGTCGAAAAGGTCGTCAATCCTTAGCAGCGGATACTTGTTCTTGACAGTGACCATATTCAATTGTCAGTAGTCGACACAAAGTCGCAGGGTACCGTCTTTTTTCTTCACAAACAGCACAGGAGCTCCCCACGGGGATGTACTGGGCCTCACAAAGCCCTTCTCCAATAGGTCATGTAGCTGTGACTTGAGCTCTCGCAACTTAAGCGGTGCCATCCAATATGGTGTAGACGAAATGGGGCTGGTCCCCAGTACCAATGAGATCTCAAACTCGATCTTACGCTCAGGCGGAAGTCCTGGCAGCTCCTCTTGGAAAATGTTGGGGTACTCGCAAACCACTGGGATACTCTGAAAGTCAGCCACGAGGCTAAGCTCTACCACTACACAGGCCAAGAAGCCCTCACACCCCTGGCTCAAAAGCCTCGCTGCCCGAAGCGCGGAGATGCATTTGAAACCTCCGTCCACCGGTTGGCCGTGAAACTCAAAGGGAGGCAACTCCAGTATGGAGAAGACGGTCTTCCTCCCGAAACAGTCTGCCAGGGCGTGATAGGCGGACAGCCAGTCCATCCCTAGAATCACGACAAAGTCCTCCATCTGGATACAAGCAGGTCAACGGGAAGGCTGTGTCCCCCTGTGTAGACCTCCTCGGCTACGAACAACTGGCCACCTGGGTCTCTGATCACAAACGAATCATTTAATAGTACACTACCCTGCCTCAAACTGTCGGCAAAACTCGTAGCGACGAAGGAGTGAGTGGCACCAGAATCAAAACGTACGTACACTAATCTACCAGAAACAGTAACCATACCTGCCACCACAGAACTCGAAGCCCTGGCATCTCTGTGTGTTAGGGCATTGATACACCCCTCAGCTCTCAGCACAGACGAAGCAGCTACACTCTAGGTCAGGCGAGCAGTAGCTGGCCGATACCCTCCTCGCGATTGCTGTCCTCCCCCACGCGCCTGGTGACCACGACCACCAACATGGCCTCCAACGCTCGGTGCGGGGAGCATCTGCTGTGCTATGACCCTAAATGGGCAGTCCCTCTTAATGTGGCCCGGCTGGCCACACTGGTAGAAGAGGGGTACGCAACCTCCTCCCTCAGTAAGTCCCTGCTGACGGTTGGGCAAGGGTCCGATGCTGGCAACTGGCCCCTGTTTGGGGCCCCCAAAGGCCATTGGTGGCCCCGCAGAACGAGATGGCTCTCCTACGAGCGCCGAGTGCCTCCTCTCCCTACGGCCCTAAGAGTACTCTGGCTGGTAGGGCCTCTTCCCTCCACCGTTAGTGTCTCGCGTGGCTGGGTTAGTCTCCTCGTAAGTCATGGCTACCTCAACCACACGAGAGAAAGAGTGCAGCTTTAGGATTTGACATACTCTAGAATAGCAAGTCGGAGCCCCTTAGTGAACCTCCACAGGCACTCCTCAGCAGACACAACTGTCGAGGTGAAATGTGACAGCTCCAGGAAAGGCGTACGGTACGTGCTAACCGTCATCGTCCCCTACCGGAGAGTGTGGAACTCCCACCTCCTTTGGTCCTACTAGTTCTGCGAAAAGTACTACTCGTAGAAGAGAGCCACGAACTGGTCCCACGTCAGCTCTCTCCCCTCCTGGTCTCTGACTACCCTCCACCACTTGTGTGCTGCCCTCTCTAGCTAGTACATGGCAAAGGCCACGCGGCACTCCGCAGGAGGGCAAAGGGTGTCAAACACCTTCTCTATCTACTCCAGCCAGTCCTCTACCTAAGATGGGCTCTCATCCCCCTTGAAGGAGGTGGGCTTTAGCTTTCGGAACTGTCCGAAAAGCTCGTGGTGTAGCTGCAGTAGGGGAACGGGCACGCCTTCAGGAAAGGAGGGTTCGTGCTCGGAAGTGTCAGAATGTGGTGGGGGTGGTGGAGGACCACCCCACCCCCTCCTACTCGTCCGGCGCTGCGACAGTCTCTCTGTCCCATCGACGACTCCCCCTCCATGTCCTCAGGAAGAGGTGCCTGAGGAGGCTGCTGGAGCTCCTCTCGCATGATATCTCCGATCAGCTGGGTGAGATCCTAGGCCTGAACGCTCGGGAGGAGAGGTGGGTCAACTGGTGCCTCAAGTTCGGCACGTCCACCCCTCTGACCTCGTCCTCGGTCACGACCACGGCCTGCCTCGGGAACTCCCCGACGAGGCATCTCCTGCAAGGAGACGCAAGAGGTAGAACAAGAGTTGTCGACGATAAAGGATTACATCGAGAGAAAGACTCAGAAATGAGTATCAAAGCGGTAAGTTGTGGTGGTCATCCTAGTTATATGCATGTGAGTGGTTATTCTCAGACCAATCGGTTTATTTCTTGGGACGACTTTGCTCTGATACCATCTTGTTACGACCTTATTTCTGGATCCCTACAGAACCCGAGACCAGCTCGCCTCAACCAATCCCAAGACCTAGTCGTCCAACGAGAAATAACCAAAAGCAGGAAAATCACATTCACACATGTAATATAGCTAAGTAGAAGGAAAAATGAAATAGAAAAGGAAAGTAGAACAATTGTCTCAAAATATAATACATGCCACCACAACGACAATAGAAAACAAAAAGTAATGAGAACAGTGATTTTAAAGTCCAGTACTCATAACTACAGCAGTAACAAAGAGCTAGAAAGAAACTACTACGGCTGGGCTCGGCTGGGCCCAGCTCCCTCTGCAGCCAGAAACTCGGGCTGCTCAACTCTTAGTCCTGAACAAGGTTACAAAAAGACAAAGTCAGCAAACGTTGAGTAGAATTGTGTTTACATTATTTATGTGCAAATAAAGTAAAAATAACAAGCAGGTTTAATTCTCATTTCTATTTATGTCATTTATGTATTACTAGTTTATCTATTTCTCAAAGTATCCAATTATTTCTTGATCTTGCTAGTTCCTCGTGGGAACGATCTTGATTGTAGTCTTTTCCGTGGAGTAGAAGGTATACGTGGTACTCTCCTGGCCAGAAGAGTCTCCCGTAGTAGTCCTACACCCAATCAACCACCCCGAGGTCACTGTCGAAACGTAGTGGTGACTACGGCACGCGTGATAAGCGCATGGGCTGCTTCCCCACACTGACACGTGGTCAGTCGTTTCCACTAGCGGATACGCCCAAAGTACAGCACGGAACAGTATAAGGCCTTGCCCTCTTAGAACAGGGGTTCCGCCCCTCAAAACCAAGCAGGGGTCTCGCCCCTCCACAGTCCGCATACCCTCGTCCAACTACCTCGATTTCCCTAGCAGGCCTAACAAAGTCGGTGTAGGGTGACTAGCTTAACCTTAGCCCCCATGGGGTGGCTAGCTCCCCCCTACACTAGTAGCACGCCTTGGTACCACGTATGCGAGGGCCAACAGGAGTCGGTGTAGAGTGGTCAATCCTAACACCAGTCTCAACCCAAGGGCAGCTAGCTCCGCTCTACACTAAAAGGGACAGTTGCTCTCCTTGGTACCGTGTACACAAGTGCCAGCTCCCTTCTCGTCTACATTCCGAATTCCTTTCATACACAGGAGTTCTACTCCTAATTCCCCATAGGGTTCAGACTCATATTCATCTCATTTATCCATATTCAGATCTCATGTTTCATAAGTCGTTCATAATCCATATACAGGCAGCTCGTGTTTTCACAATTTAATTCTCAATCATATACATGCAACTTGTAGTTTCACAATTTACTTTCTCATTCACGTACAGGAAACTCGCATTTTAACATGCATCTCATAATTACACTAATACCATTTGCTAGCAATTTATTTTAACCATGCACTCAAGTAAACAATACAGCTCAAACAGGCTCACACATTTCTACCCTAGGGTTCATTCCACATTCTAGAGTTCGATCCGATTATTCCAAACAAGTACATTCTTATTTAAATATTAACAACTGAATTAAACCACTCTACTAAGTATCACGGAGGAATGGGGGCCTGCACCGCAGATCTCATCATCTCTACGGGCCCCGAACACACCATCGGCTGGTAACCTGTACAGCGACAAATTTACATCAAACGAGATCAAAACAGTAGATACTCAACACGAACACGTAGAGAAACTTGAGTGGAAAACAGCGGAACTTCGTTTGCGGAAATCCGATTCCGTTTAGGCCTTAAACGAGCCAAAAACAAGGTTACTACCCAAAATCAGACATCTGTGACTAATCTCAGACGTTTTAAAAGACGTCAGATCTCACCTTGTGTTTCCTGTGGTACTCTCAAATGTTTGGATCCCTCCACGACCATCTGGGGGCAACTCCAGACGTCTCACCCTCCTTCCAGTCGTCTGGAAGGGCCGTCGAACGTCTGGTGATGCGGTCAGATGTCCAAAATCACCTTGAAGTGCGCACCCTGCTCCTTCCCGACGCTCTGTGCCTACGTGCAGAGCACAGACTCCATTTTAACCCAACACCTCCTGCGCTACAATTTGCATGGCGGAAAGTAGTGCAAGAAGGTACGTACCTCGCAATATTGTACTTTCAGACATCCGTCTTCAGCTCTGGACGTCTTGGTGCCTCGCCAGCCGTCTGGACGATACTACAGACGTCTGATAATGGAAAACTTCTAGAACCAGAACCTCCTCCACGATGCTCCTCTCCTCACAACACCGCTCGCAACGCACTGCAGCAGCTTCAACAGCTGTAGAGGACCGGGAGGCCGGCTCTCCGAGCCCTTCCTCCTCGCGCGCACGCCCACCACCGACCGTGCGAGCTCCGCCGAGCTCCTAAAGGTCCTTCGACCTTCACCCTCTTCCTCCTCTCTCTCCCTCTCATTCTCCCTCGCTCACCCTCTCTCTCGCCCCTATCGTCCTCCCTCACCACAGCCGCACAAGGGGACGCTAGAGGTGGTGGTGGTTGGTGGTGAGGGTGGTGAGAAGGGAGGGTTTCAATAGGATGGGTTTAGGGTTTAAGAGGGTGAGTGTGCAAAGGAGAGAGAGGCTTTTGCGCGCCGCTCATGCGCAGAGCGAAAAAGGACGTACGAAAATTCTCACTTTCAGACATCCGAGCATGTGTTCAAATGTCCGGATAGACGTCTGACCGATACTCCAGACATCTTATCCAACTAAAAAGGCAACATGTCATTTCACTATATCTTGTAAAGCAAGAAAACTTGTGTTCTGGTCAAACTCACTAAAAGAAATGAAATATCAGTAGTTGTAGACTACCAGTGGACCACACCAAGCACGAAAGCACCAACCAATGCCACCAAATCAATATCAGGTTGACTTCAACTTGGCTCGATGCCTCTCCTCCAATTATCTTCCTCTATTTCTAACACTCTAACATACTCACAGTAGGATTCCTACGCTATGTAGTTGTATCAAGTATTGTATTCATTGATATATCATTTATAGTCTTCATCACTACAATGTAGAAGAATTCAAAGGCATGGATATCGATTGTGATTGTTGGAGGATCTGCTCCTGCATCTAATTCTAGATTGACCCTTAGTAGACTCATCTTGAAGTGCTCTTAAATCTCGGGACCCGGTAGAACCACCTCGTCTCAATGTAGAACCTGACAATTCAGAAGGTTCACATGGTCTCATCAATAAACTCCATGGTGGTCAAGGAGGAAGCAGTGCTACAATAGCATCGGAAGGTTGATAAGAAAATGGTTGGGGACCTTAAGGTGCAAAATGCTCAAAAAATATGCCATAACTTGCACTTGCAAGATTACTTTGAGTACTGTCACTTGAGTGGTGACCATTATACTCATAGGAGGAACCATAATAAGATGGAGGGTTAGTGTCGTTAGGAAAGTAATGAGATGAACTTTGCGCTTCATCTTGCGGTTGGCACTGCAGGCTAGTGTAAGTAATGAGATCCATAACCACCATAATAACTCAATGATGATCTAGGGCTATCTCCAAAGACTGATTCCGCTGCCAGATTAAGGGATCCCACCGATGAACTTAAATCATCAATAGATATCATAGAATGGCCTGAGGCATACTCATACCCCGTCCTTACATAATAGTCACGAGGTGGACTTGGCACGGGGTCTCCATGTATATTTACATATCTTTGCATATATTTATGTTGGGTTTCCTCATTACTAGGACCTTGATGGTGATATCTCATATCTCCATTACTTTCTACTTGTGGCTCACCAACCATCATCATCATCATCACCATCTTTTGTTCCTATTAAAGGTGGTAAATCTTTCTTTGGAGTCTCTTCAATTTCAAGGTCACGGATTACGCTTCTACCAGATCTATTGCACACAAATTCATATACATTTGCCCCCATTTTTTTTGCTATCTCAGGATCGGGATCATCATTTTTATCAAGCAATAGTTCTCCATTTCTATTCAGTCATTCTTGTAAAACATCTCCCTCTTCTCTATCTTCAAAAAGGTATGCCAAATCAATCGGATCTATATACTCTTCCTTATTTTCTCCTTCTGTATGTGTTTCATCTTTAATCTGATGTTGTAGTGCACAGATACCAAATTCATCAACTTGTCACTACCGAGATGATTTCTATTCTATGAGTGAATTAGGTTGAAGATACTCTAATTTCTTTCACACTCTCCTGCCAATGCCATATAAGATAAAATATTTTACAACAACTCGACAAAGGTTATAAAAGCATCCACACCATGCAAATCCTATCATTTAGTTATAATAGAAAAATGAAAACATACTTATTATTATTAATTCATCCACAAAACTTGTTTTGAATTGTGTAAAATGAATTCAAACTTCACAAATCACAGGATGATGACCATATCAGGAAGAGTTTTTATTTCAAGCATGTGTGGCAGCGTTTGTCCCAGAAGATGTAACTCACTCCTAAAATAATTTATCGATAATAAATAATTATTGACAAACCATATGTGTAAGTAACAGGTTAACATCTTAGGCTAAAAGTATAGGCGAATTTATCACATTCATACAAGCTATTTGTTCTTATACGTTTTTCACGACCTTACAAATGACCATTTGCATTGCTTTGAGGCAACCCAACACTAATGGTGTAACTCTTTAGGTTTATTTTCATTTTAGTTTTTTAGAACTGGAAGTAAACAGTCAGTCACACCAACCCCAGTACCAGGTGATTTATTTCCTACCCTAACTGTTACGACTCGGTTCCCAGATCCCTACAGAACCCGAGAACGATTCGCCTCGATTAATCCCAAGACCTAGTCGTTCAATGAGAAAAAACTAAAAGAAGGAAATAATACCACATCCACACATGCATTATAACTAGGCAGAAGGAAAAGCGAAACGGTAAAGGAAAGTAGAACAAACTATCTCAAAATAATACATGCCACCACAACAACAACAGCGGAAAGAAAATAGAAAGTAACAGAAACAGTAAAATAGATGTCTATTACTCACTAAAACAACAGAAAAATGAAAGAGCTGGAAAAAAACGACTACGGGTGGACTTGGTTGGGCCCAGCACCCTCTTGAGTCGGAAACTCGGGTTGCTCAACTCCTGGTTCTGAACAGGGTTACGAAAAGACAAAGTCAGCGAGCGCTGAGTAGAGTGGTGTTACCTTAATTATATGCAAGTAAGGTAAAATAAGTGACCGGGTTTTATTCTCATTTCTATTTATCTCATTTATGTATTTCTGGTTCATTTATTTCACAAATGATCCAAGTATCTCTTGATCTTGCTTGTTTCTCGTGGGAACGATCTTGATTGCAGTCTTTTCCGTGGAGTAGAAGGTACACGTGGTGCTCTCCTGGCTGGGAGAGTCCCCCACGGTAGTCCTACACCCAGTCAACCACCCCGATGTCACTGTCGCGACGTAGCGGTAACTACGGCACGCGTGATAAGCACATGGGTAGCTACCTCACACTAGCACACGGTCAGTCATTTTCACTAGTGGGTACGCCTAAAGTATAACATGGAACAGCATAGGGCATTGCCCTCTCAGAACAGGGGTCTAGCCCTTCAGAACCAAACAGAGGTCTCGCCCCTCCACAATTCGCATACCCTCATCCGACTACCCCGGTTTGCCTAGAGGGCCTAAAAGTCGGTGTAGGTTGGCTAGTCCCATCCCTGGGCCCTGTGGGGCAGCTAGCTCCCTCCCTACACTGGTAGCACACCTCGGTACTACATACGCGAGAGTCAAATAAGAGTCGGTGTAGAGTGACCAGTCCTACCCCAGGTCTCAACCTAAGGGGTGGCTGGCTCCCCCTCTACACTAAAAGGGATAGTCGCTCTCCTTAGTACCGTGTACACAAGGGCCAGCTCACTTCCCGTCTACATACCAGATTCCTTTCATACATAGGAGTTCTACTCCTACTTCCCCGTAGGGTTCACGCTCATATTCATCTCATTATTAATATCAGAGTCACACTATCCAATTCTCAATTTTCCATCACATACAGGCAGCTCGTGTTTTCATGTCTAAAACAGTATCTCATAATTA
Source organism: Thalassia testudinum (assembly GCA_037157565.1). Classification (NCBI taxonomy): domain Eukaryota; kingdom Viridiplantae; phylum Streptophyta; class Magnoliopsida; order Alismatales; family Hydrocharitaceae; genus Thalassia; species Thalassia testudinum. The sequence goes on along the minus strand of JAZHRO010000062.1, from coordinate 15,216,258 downwards.
CACTAATACCATTGCTAGCAATGTATTTTAAACATGCACTCAAGTAAACAGTATAGCTCAAAATAGGCTCATACATTTCTACGCTGGGGTTCATTCCATATCCTAGAGTTCAATCCAATTATTTCAAACAAGTACATTCTTATTTAAATATTAAAAACTAGATTAAACCACTCTACTAGGTATCACGGGAGGAATGGGGGCCTGCACCGCAGATCTCGTCGTCTCCGCAGGCCCCGAGCACGCCACCGACTGGTAACCTGTACCAGCGACTAATTTACATCAGGCGCGCTCAAAACAGTAGGTACTCAACACTAACACGTAGAGAAACTCGAGTGGAAAACAGTGGTACTTCATTTGAGAAAATCCGATTTCTTTTGGACCCTGAACGGGCTAAAAACACGGCTACTGTCCAAAATCAAATGTTTGGGACTAGTCCCAGACGTCTTAAAAGATGTCAGATCTTGCCTTGTGTCTCCTACAGGTTCTTTAAATGTCTGAATCTCTCCGCGATCGTCTGAAGGAAGTTCCAGACGTCAGACTATGCCTTCGATCGTTTGAAAGTGCCGTCCGACATCTGGTGATGTGATCAGACATCCAAAAGCGCTTGGAAAGGCGCACCGCATGCCTTTCCAACGTCTTGCACCTGCGTATAAAAAATGCAAACCTATTTTCAGCTAGACATTTCCTATGCTACGATCTACATGGCGGAAAGTAACGTAGGAAACATGTACCTCCGCGCGATAATATGCTTTCATACGTCCGACTTTAGCTCCGAACGTCTTGTTGCCTCTCCAGACATCTGGTCTACGCCCTAGACGTCTGATACTGGAAAGCCAGTATCCAGAACTCCCTTACGCAGCTTGCCTCTCTCGCACCTTTGCCCTCAGACGACTCAACGGCAGCTTCAACAGCTACAGGTGCTTGAGAAGCTCCCTGCTGGGGTCCTCCTCTCTCCCACGAACTCCTTGAGCTCCACCGAGCTCCCATAGCTGTCATCCCTCTCCCCCGCTCTCCTCTCACTCCCTCGCACTCTCTCACTCTCGCTCTTCCCCGTTCTCCCTCGCCAGCTCCTTTCCTTCCTTGTCGTGGCTGCAGCAGAGATGGGAAGCTAGTGGAGCATGGCCGAACGCAAGGAGAAGGTGGAGGTGGCGGTGGCTCGAGTGGTGGGGGGTGGAGTGTAGATGGGGGGTTTAAATAGGAAGGATTTAGGGTTCAGGGTGAGGGGATGGAGGAGAGAGAAAGAGTGCACGTCGCCCGCGCGAAGAGAGAAAAGAACGTACGATATTTTCTTATTTTTAGACGTCCGACCCTTCATCCAGACGTCTGGACAAACGTCTGGCGGTTAGTCCAAACGTCTTAAACACCCCAAATAGGCATCGGGTCATTTCAACATAACAAACTTAAAGGAAGTTTCGTCCCCGAAACTTGAGCTACGTATGGTGTGGAAGAAGTAACGTAAAAACGTATAACAAACTTAAAGAGGACCGAAGTAGGTCCGAAGAGACGTACCCTCAAAAAGCTCTAGGTACCCCTCTCGCATTGCTACCTCAGGCTCCCAAGTCGCCTCTTCGTACCGCTGGCTTCTCCATAGAACCTTTACCAGTGGTACCTGCTTCCGTCTCAGGCTCCGGATGGCTCTGTTTAATATCTGTATCGGCCTCTCGGGATAGGTCACGTCGTCTCTCACATCGACACTCTCGTGGCTCAGAACATGACAGGGATCGGCGACGTACTTCCTGAGGTTGGACACGTGGAATACGTCGTACACTCTAGAAAGCTGAGGAGGAAGGACAAGCCGGTAAGCAACGGGTCCTACCCGCTCCAGGACCTCAAAGGGCCCCACAAACCTCGACGCAAGCTTCCCCTTCACCGCAAAACACTACAAGCCCTTCATGGGCGAAACACAGAGAAAGACATGATCTCCAACCTCGAACTGCACATCTCTACGCTTCTTGTCGGCATAGCTTTTCTGCCTGCTCTTGATAGTGCAAAGTCATTTGTGAATTTGCTCTATCACCTCCTGACTCTGTCGGATCAGCCTTTGACCAACCTCCCACTTGGTCCCCACCTCGACCCAACTCAAGGGTGCAGTACACCTTCGTCCATACAGGACCTCATAAGGTGCCATGCCGATGCTCGAATGATAGCTATTAATGTATGCAAACTCTGCCAGTGGTAAATGCTCCTCCTAGGAGCCTCTCTAGTCTAGTATACAAGCACGCAGGAGGTCCTTCAGTGTCTGTATCATGCCCTCTGACTGCCGGTCGGTCTGGGGGTGGTAGGTTGTACTGAACCTCAGATGCATCCCCAAGGCCTTCTGGAACTCTGCCTAGAACTGAGAGGTGAAACGAGTATCTCTGTCGGATACGATCTCACGAGGAACTCCCTGCAAGCGCACATCTCTGATGTATTGCTCTGCTAGCTGGGCTGGCCCAAAGGTGACTCGGATCGGCAGAAGCTGTGCCGTCTTCATTAATGGTTTATGATCACCCAAACTGTGTTGTGTCCCCACTGGGTAACTGGTAGACCCACCACCAAGCCCAAGGTGATGCCCTCCATCTTCCACTCTAGCACAGGAAGTGGCTACAACAGCCCTGTAGGCCTCTAGTGCTCGGCCTTCACCTGCTGGCATACCAAACACTGCTGAACAAACTCACCAACATCCCGCTTCATCCCTCTCCACCAGAAGTCGCGTCGCAAATCATGGTACATCTTTGTGTTCCCGGGATGGATGGTAAACCTGGACCCATGCGCTTCAATCAGGAGCTCTCTCAACAACTCCTCGTCTCTAGGAATGCACAGGCGTCCCTTCATGCATAGTATCTCGTCCAAGAAAGAAAAGTCTCCTTGGTCCCCTGTCAGCACCCTGTCTCGCAGCGTCTGTAAGAATCGACCATCTACCCTGCGATGATGCGGTCTATCAGCTTTGGTAGTGTCTGCCGCGTCACTGTCACTGCCCCACAATACCCTCGTGACTCCCGGGGTCTCCAACTGCCCAACTCCTCCATGAGTCTCCAACTCTGTGCCTGTAAGCTGGCCAAGTGGGCAGGCGCCTTCCGGCTCAAGGCATCGGCCACCACATTGGCCTTCCCTGGGTGGTAGGAGATGCTGCAGTTGTAGTCCTTCAGAAGCTCTAACTAATGTCTCTGTCTCATGTTGAGCTCCTTCTGGTCAAACAAGTACCTAAGGCTCTTATGATCTGTGAAGATCTCGAAAGTCTTACCGTAAAGGTAGTGCCTCCATGTCTTCAGCGCGAAGACAACTGCTGCCAACTCTAGGTCATGGGTAGAGTAGCTATACTCATGTGGCTTCAGTTGCCACAAAGTGTAAGCGACAACGTGACCCCACTGCATGAGCACACCCCCTAACCCCTGCAACGAGGCATCAGTGTAAACCACAAACTCGCCACTGCTGTGTAGATTGGCAAGTACAGGAGTGAAGTCAGTCTCTCCTTCAACTCTTGGAAACACGCCTCGCACTCGTTGGTCCAGGTGAAGGGCACGTCCTTCCGGGTCAGCTGAGTCATAGGACGTGTAATATGAGAGAATCATCTGATAAACCGCTGGTAATAACCTACCAGTCTCAAAAAGCTGTGTATCTCTATCATGAAGGAGCGGGGGCATTGGTCAGCCCAAACGACATGACCAAGAACTTGTCGTGCCCGTACCGGGTTTGGAAAGCTGTCTTGGAGACGTCAGTCTCCCTGATCCTCAACTAGTGGTAACTTGACCTCAGATCTATCTTGAAGAACACTGTAGCGTCTCGCAATTGGTTGAAAAGGTCATCAATCCTTGGCAGCGAATACTTGTTCTTGATAGTGACCCTATTCAGTTGTCGGTAGTCGACACAAAGTCGCAGGGTATCGTCCTTCTTCACAAACAGTACAAGGGCTCCCTACGGGGACGCACTGGGCCTCACAAAGCCCTTCTCCAACAGGTTCTGTAGTTGTGACTTGAGCTCTCGCAGCTCAAGCGGTGCCAATCGGTATAATGCAGTAGAAATGGGGATGGTCTCTGGTACTAGTGAGATCTCATACTCGATCTCACACTCAGTCAGTAGTCCTGGCAACTCCTCTGCGAAAACATCGGAGTACTCGCAGACCATCGGGATACTCTGAAAGTCAGCCACGGGGCTAGGCTCTGCCACCACACAGGCCAAGAAGCCCTCACACCCCTGGCTCAAAAGCCTTGCTGCCCAAAGCGCGGAGATGCATCTAAAACCTCCATCCACCGGCTGACCGTGAAACTCAAAGGGAGGCAATTCCGGTATGGAGAAGACGATCTTCCTCCCGAAACAGTCCACTAGGGCGTGATAGGCGGACAACTGGTCCATCCCTAGGATCACGCCAAAGTCCTTCATCTGGATCACAACCAGGTCAGCGGGGAGGTTGTGTCCCCCTATACTGACCTCGCAGTCCGTGTAGACCTCCGCGGCTACAAACAACTGGCCACATGGGCCTCTAATCACAAACAGATCCTCTAACAATACACTGTCCTACTTCAAATTGACGGCAAAACTCGTAGCGACGAAAGAGTGGGTGGCGCCATAAATAAAAAATTCGTATACTAATTTGTTAGAAATGGTAACCATACCTGCCACCACAGAACCCGAAGCCCTGGCGTATCTGTGTGTCAAGGCATTGATACGCCCCTTAGCTCTCGGTGCAGACGAAGCAATTACACTCTGGGTTGGGCGAGCAGCAGTTGGTCGGTACCCTTCTCGTGACTGTTGTCCTCCCCCACACGCTTGGTGACCACGACCGCCAGCTCGGCCTCCAGCGCTCGGTGCGAGGAGCATCTGTTGTGTTCTGGCCTTAGATGGACATCCCTCCTGATGTGGCCCGACTGACCACAATGGTAGTAGAGGGGTACATGACCTCCTCCCTCAGTAAATCCCTGCTGGCAACTGGGCAGGGGTCCAGTACTAGCAATTGGCCCCTGTCTGGGGCCCCCAAAGGCCTCTGGTGGCCCTGCAGAATGAGACGGCTCTCTTGCAGCTGCCGTGTGCCTCCTCTCCCGACGGCCCTGTGAGTACTCTGGCTAGTATGGCCTCTTTCGTCCGTCGTCAGTATCTCGCGCGGTCGGGTTGGTTTTCTCGTAAATCATGGCCGCCTCGACCACGTGTAAGAAGATGGCCAGCTTCAGGGGTTTGACATACCCCCAAATAATAGGTTGGAGCCACTCAGTAAACCTCCACAGGCGCTCCCCCTCAGTAGACACTGCTATTGGGGTGACACGTAACAGCTCCAGGAAACGCGTGCGATACGTGCTAGCCATCATCGTCCCCTTGGGGAGAGTGTGGAACTCCCGCCTCCTCTGGTCCGTCGAGGTCTGCGGAAAGCGCTGCTTGCAGAAGAGAGCCACGAACTGGTCCCACGTTGGCTCTCTCCCCTCTTAGCCTCTGACTGCCCTCCACCACCTGTGTGCTGCGCTCTCTAGCTGGTACGTGGCAAAGGCCACGTGGCACTCCGCAGGAGGGCGAAGGGTGTCGAACACCTTCTCTATCTGCACCAACCAGTTCTCTGCCTCAAACAGGCTGTCATCCCACTTGAAGGAGGGGGACTTCAACTTCCAAAACTGTCCGAAAAGCTCGTGGTGTAGTTGCAGCGGGGAAATGGGCACGCCTCCAGGCAAGGAGGGCTTGAGCTCAGAAGTGTCAGAGTGTGGTGAGGGTGGTGGAGGATCACCCCCTCCCGCTTTTGCTCGAGGACTCCCCTTCCACATCCTCAGGGAGAGGAGCTCGAGGAGGCTGCTGGAGCTCCTCCCGCACGATTTCTCTGATCAGCTGGGCGAGATCTTGGTCTTGAATGCCCGGGAGGAGGGGTAGGTCAACTGGTGCCTCAGGTCCGGCACGTCCGCCCCTCCGACCCCGTCCATGGCCACGACCACGGCCTGCCTCAGAAACTCCTCGACGAGGCATCTCCTGCAAGGAGATGCAAGAGATAGAACAAGAGTTGTCAACGATATCAGATTACATCGAGAAAAAGACTTGGAAACGAATATCAAAGCGATACGTTGTGATGGTTATCCTATTTATATGCACGTGAGTAGTTATTCTCGGATTAATTGGTTTATTTCTCGGGACGATCTTACTCTGATACCATCTTATTATGACTCGGCTCCAAGATCCCTACCAGACCCAAGATCGACTCACCTCGACTAATCCCAAGACTTAGTCGTCCAACAAGAAATAACCAAAAGAAAGAAATAATACCACATCCACACACGCATTATAACTAAGCAGAAAGAAAAGCGAAACGGTAAAGGAAAGTAGAGCAAACTATCTCAAAATAGTACATGCCACCACAACAACAACAACGGAAAGAAAATAAAAAGTAATAGGAACAGTAAAATAGATGTCTATTACTCACTAAAACAACAGAAAAATGAAAGAAATAAAAAGAAACGACTACGGCTGGGCTCGGATTGTTCCAACACCCTTTACAGTCGGAAACTCGGGCTGCTCAACTCCTGGTCCTGAACAGGGTTACGAAAAGATAGAGTCAGGGAATGCTGAGTAGAGTGGTGTTTACATTAATTATGTACAAGTAAGGTAAAACAAGTAACCAGGTTTTATTCTCATTTCTATTTATCTCATTTATGTATTTTTGGTTCATTTATTTCACAAATGATTCAAGTATTTCTTGATCTTACTTGTTCCTCGTGGGAACGATCTTGCTTGCAGTCTTTTCCGTGGAGTAGAAGGTACACATGGTGCTCTCATGGCTGGGAGAGTCCGCCACAGTAGTCCTACAACCAGTCAACCACCCTGAGGTCACTGTCGTGACGTAGCGGTAACTACGGCACGCGTGATAAGCGCATGGGTAGCAACCTCACACTGGCACACGGTCAGTCGTTTCCGCTAGTGGGTACACCTAAAGTATAGCACAGAACAGTATAGGGCCTTACCCTCTCAGAACAGGGGTCTCGCCCCTCAGAACCAAACAGGGGTCTCGCTCCTCCACAGTCCGCATACCCTCATTCGACTACCCCGGTTTGCCTAGAGGGCCTAAAAGTCGGTGTCGGTTGGCTAGTCCTATCCACGGGGCCCGTGGGGCGATTAGCTCCCTCCCTACACTAATAGCACACCTCGGTACTACGTACGCGAGAGCCAAACAGGAGTCGGTGTAGAGTGACCAGTCCTACCCCAAGTCTCAACCCAAGGGGTGGCTGGCTCCCCCTCTACACTAAAAGGGATAGTCGCTCTCCTTGGTACCGTGTACACAAGGGCCAGCTCACTTCCCGTCTACATACCAGATTCCTTTCATACATACGAGTTCTACTCCTACTTCCTCGTAGGGTTCATGCTCATATTCATCTCATTGTTAATATCAAAGTCACACTATCCAATTCTCAATTTTCCATCACATACAGACAGCTCGTGTTTTCATGTCTAAAAAGTATCTCATAATTACACTAATACCATTGTTAGCAATGTATTTTAAACATGCACTCAAGTAAACAGTATAGTTCAAAATAGGCTCATACATTTCTACGCTGGGGTTCATTCCACATCCTAGAGTTCAATCCAATTATTCCAAACAAGCACATTCTTATTTAAATATTAAAAGCTAGATTAAACCACTCTACTAAGTATCACGGGAGGAATGGAGGCCTGCACCGCAGATCTCGTCGTCTCCACGGGCCACGAGCACGCCACCGACTGGTAACCTGTACCAGCGACTAATTTACATCAGACGTGCTCAAAACAGTAGGTACTCAACACTAACACGTAGAGAAACTCGAGTGGAAAACAGCGGTACTTCGTTTGCGGAAATCCGATTTTGTTTGGGTCCTGAACGAGCCAAAAACACGATTACTATCCAAAATCAAACATCTGGGACTAGTCCCAGATGTCTTAAAAGACATCAGATCTTACCTTGTGTCTCCTGCGGGTTCCTCAAACGTCTGGATCTCTTCGCGACCGTCTAAAGGAAGTTCCAGACGTCGAACTATGCCTCTGGTCGTCTGAAAGTGCCGTTGAACATCTGGCGATAATATATTTTCAGACGTCCAGCTTCAGCTCCGGATGTTCTGTTGCCTCTCCAGACGTCTGGTCGACGTCCCAGACGTTTGATTCTGGAAAACCAGTATCCAGAACTCCCCTGCGTAGCTTGCCCCACTCGTGCCTCCGCCCTCAGACGATGCAGCGACAGCTCCAGGAGCTTGAGAAGCCCCCTGCTGGCGTCCTCCTCTCTCCCATGAACTCCTCCTCGAACTCCACCAAATTCCCACTGCCGTCGTCCCTCTCCCCGGCTCTCCCCTCACTCCCTCGCACTCTCTCGCTCGCTCTTCCCCGTTCTCCCTCGCCAGCTCCTTTCCTTCCTCGCCGTGGCTGCAGCAGAGACGAGAGGCTGGTGGAGCATGACCGAACGCAAGGAGAAGGTGGAGGTGGCGGTGGCTCGAGTGGTGAGGGGTGGAGTGTAGATGGGGGGTTTAAATAAGAATGATTTAGGGTTCAGGATGAGGGGATGGAGGAGAGAGAGACTCTGCGCGCCACCCGCGCGCAAAGCGAAAAGAACGTACGATATTTTCTTACTTTCAGACGTCTGGCCCTTCTTCCAGATGTTCAGACAAACATCTGACGATTAGTTCAAACGTCTTAAACGCCCCAAACAGGCGCCAGGTAATTTCACTAACCATGCATACAATGAAAACTTTGTAATTGATAGGCATGAGGAGGTAAACATTACATGTCATGAGCACATTTTTGTCAGGTACATGATTTCTTTTCTTATTATTTTATCATTATGAAGAAAAAACAAAAAATAAAAAATAGAATAAAAATATGAAAAATTATAAAAGGAAAATAAAAATTGATATTTTCAGAGTTTTGAGCCTTAGAAGAGAAGAATTTCTCGATATTAGTGATTTACCAATCCTAAAAAATGTATAATTAAAATCCTCACTTAAAACTTTGAGGTAATTTTCGACTTAATTATCTCAAGTATTATTTTTCTTCAATCTTTAAAAGGACTTTTAAAAGACAAAGTGAGCGATAATTATGTGACTTCTCTTCCAATCCTTTGGTTTGAAAAGATTACGAAGATTAAACAATCTATACTTCCAAGTATGCACTAACTTTTTTTAGTGACCTATCATTGAAAAATAAGCAGTCAATAAGACTTAAATTAAGGGTTAATTGACCCTTTCAAGTATGACTAGAATGTTACACTAGATTTGCTCCCCAGATGTAGAATGTTCTGAGCCTAGCTTAGCGACTTTAGCTTTTCGAGCCTACGTTTAGGAAATATTCTTAAACGGATGAAGGAGAGCTACTCATCTAGAAAAATAAGTGAAAATTTAAAAAATAGAAAGAGATGAAAATAAAGTAGTAGGAGGAATAAAAGAAAAGAAAAGGAAAAAGAGTCCAAATAAAATTATCCGTCAAAATAATTTAAAAATTCTAAAAAGTGAGGCATATTAATAATATCTAACTCTACCTCCACATTCCAATGGTGCATGCCAACTCCATCTAGGTCTTCCTCCATCTCCATTCTACCTCTACCCCTCTCCTCTACCTTAGAATCTTTCCTCCATGGCCCTTCGATCTTCTCCAACTTCCTCCCAATACTCTAGATTTGAGGCTCCTCCAAGAAGCCTCCTACAAGCAGCACCACAGCTCTTCTTCCTCACACCCTCTCTCTTTTCTTCTCTTGTTATGTTGTTATTATTCTTAGTCTTGTTAACATGAACTCCATGACTATGAATATCTCTTAAAGCTCCATTTTGCAATCTCTTATCGTGTTGCATTCTTGTTTATGATATAAGTAGAAAATCACAAAAGTTGCATATGAAAAATAACAAAAAAAATATAATAAAAAGAAAGGCTTTTAAACAAAAGATTGCATAGAACAAAGAATTAATTGATCATTAGGTATTTCACTACAATAATTTTCAAAATTAAATCACTACTACAACAAAGAAAGATTTTGATCATGATTAAAAATCATAATCAAAAGGTTAAAAATCATCACCAAAAGTTACGTGGCATAAGGATTTTGATTATGATTCTATCAAAAATCGTGACCAAAAGTCCTCACTTTTAATCATAGTTCCACTTAGAACTGTGACCAAAGCCCCCACCATTAGCTATGTTCAAGAGCCTTTGGTCAAGGTTATAAAGTGGTCACAGTTTATAATCATGACTAAAGACTTAGAATGGAAGATAAAAAAGATTTAATGATGATTTTTAAACGATAACCAAAGGACACTAGTTACGATTCATGACCGTCACCAAAGAATTTTAGTCATGGTTCGTGAACCATCATTAAAGACATTTGATGACAATTACAAATTGTGACCAAAAGTCTTGGGTGAAGATTATATTTTTCAACAAGAAACTTGTATAACCTATCATTTAAGTCCACCCCACAAATGTAAACATATTATATATAATTATTTTCCACATTCATATACCACAAAATCATCATTCACAGCATACATAATACTTATTCACTAAGAAAATACACGTACAATAATTTACAAACACACAATAGATAGATACACATGATTTACAAAATTTTTAAATAAGAAAACATGAATTATAAGGAAGAAATGTGTGCATAAAAAAACTACATATGAAAATAAAAAGTCAATGTAGAGAAATATAAAAATTGACGCAACAAACAACGCAATGTGGTGTAAACATAAGCTTCACTTAATTGATATTTTATGTAAAGAAATAAAAGAATGTAAAGTTTATTATGTATTGAATGCCACCACATTGAACAAAATTACCACACCACTTTGAACTAAAATGTATAGGTGATAAACAACTTTACATTAATGACAAATAACTTTGTATTGATAATACATTATTCTAGATAATTTTATATCAATATAAGACTATTTTACACCGATAATAAATTACTCTAAGTTATCTTTGCATGGATGTAATTTCATTTTACATCGGTGCAAAAATATTCCAAAAGTGATTTGATAATTTTATACTATTGAAAAGTGATTTTACACTCGTAAAAGATAATTTTAACCTATAGATTTATAATTTAAAATTTATGATTTAGGTTTATGGTAAGAAGTGATTTTTCACCTTACGGTTTAAGATTTAGCAAAATCCTAAACACTAAATGCTAAACTCTAAACTCTAAAGTGAAAATTTTCCTTTTAAGTGTAAAATCACTTGTCATAAGTGAAGAACCACTTGAAATTTAATCTTACATTGATGTAAAGCGAAATTACACAGGAACTAAATTATTTTGAAGGTGTAAAGTGAAAGTGATTTCAAAGGTAATTTAAGTGGTTTACACCAATATAAAAGTAGCTATTGTTGATTTCATTAGTAATGGATCCCACCACGTATGAGTACTTTGTTTACATAAAAAAAGAAGATATCAAGTGGAGACCACGTTTACATCCCTCTACGTCACCTTTTACGTTAACTTTTGTATTTCCCAACTCGTGTTCATAAAAATAAAAAATCAACTATCCAACAGCATCTATGTCACCTATATCTCGTGAAGAATATGTCAATAGAAACAATCTAACACAAATTCTCACCAATAATGACGACATCACATTCCCTCATGGTATTTATCCTTTAAATACTAAATAACTTCCAATGACTTGATCCTTTCATGAATATTTGAGTAGCACCATTGAACTAAAATATCTTCCTCAGTGTCTAAGATGAAGATATCACCATAATCCAACAAGGATCGTGACAAGGAAACCTGAAAAATATAAAAGTAAACCTTACTCAACTTTCTTAACAAATTATGTAAATCTCTTCAAAAGAACTCAAATTATAAGTAGAGATAGCATCACCTAGGAAAAACATGCGAACAATGATAAAATTTTGCTGGGTCACGTGAAAAGGGTTAAAATAGGCTGAAAATTCTTGATACACCATCTCTCGATCCTCCCGCATTTTGTTAAGCTAAAGAACAGAAAGCCCAGAATATTCATCAAGATACCTATTTTTGAAAGATGGCATTCATAAGATAAATGCCAAAAGAGGAAATTTTAAAATAACAATAATCAAATATAATCATCTAAAGGATTGTTTGTCTGGCACCTTGGAAGGCAGGATCTAAGTTCTTTGCAGACATTCCAGATTAATTTTTTTACATGATCTAAGCTCACTAACAAACTAAATAATACTCCCATTTTCCCCATTCTCAGACATGATGCTCATTGTGTTCTAAGCTCCAACTCAAAAATAAAGATATAAATAGAATGATGAACAACTTAAATGACTTAATCATACCTAAGACATAGATATTGCTGTAGTACGTAAATAAAACAACGAAAAACTAATGACATCAATTGGATGAAATAACTTAATCCATTATAATAAATTATAGGCTCTCTTATATATAGAAAGAGATCAAAGAATTGAAAAATACAAAACTGTTTCTCAGGAGTTAAACACCCATAAGCTCAAACAAGAAAGGAATATAAGAAACACTATATATCAATACTCCCCCTCAAGCTGGAGTATGGATATCTATCATGTTTAACTTGAAACAACACGCCTCAAAAGTAGATCTCGTCAGGGGCTTTGTGAAGACATTTGCAACCTGCTCTTCAGAAGCGACACTTCTGGTATGTAATGTCTCATGCTGAGTGAGATCTCAAGTGTAATGATAGTCAATCTCTACATGCTTTGTCCTCTCGTGAAACATAGGATTATTGGCAATGTAGGTCATTGCTCTGTTGTCACATCGCATCTTCATAGAGCTATCCAGAAAAATATGAATATATGACAAAACTGACTTGATCCAAACCATCTCAGTGGATGTCTGGGCTATGACTCTGTACTCTGACTCCGCACTAGATCTAGATACAACCGCTTGCTTCTTGCTCCTCCAGGTAACCAGGTTGCCTGCCATAAAGGTGCAAAATCTTGTGATGGATTTTCCGTCTCCAACACAGCTAGCATAATCAGCGTCAAAGTATGTTATAATCCCCATGGGCATTCCCTTACAGAACAATAATCCTCATCCTGGTGTCTTCTTCACATACCCAAGCACCTGCATTGCAGCCTCCCAGTGTGCCTAGGGGCTTATCCATAAACTGGCTAAGCCTACCAACTGACAAAGACAAGTCTAGATGAGTGATGGTGAGGTAAAGGAGTTTACCCACCAGCTGCCTGTACGCCCTACTGTCAACTACCTTAGATTTCTCATTATATAAATGGGCCTTGGGATACATGGGAATATTTACAGCCTTAGTTGCTAACATGATAGTCTCCTGAAGAAGATCAAGAGCATACTTCCTTTACGAGAGCACCACTCCATCTCTGCCATGTGCAACCTCAATGCTTAAGAAATACCTCAACTGTCCCAGATCTTTCATGACGAACTTCTCTGATAGGTGCCTCTTAACTTCGTCTATTTCATCTCTATCATCCCTGGTGATGATAAGATCATCAACATATACCAAGAGTGCCACATCCCCTCCGTTAGTCTTCCTGGTAAATAAGGAGTGATCTGAAGTAGAACGCCTTAGACCAATCTGGTAGAGCATCTCTGATAGCTTCTGGAACTATGCCCTGGGGCTCTGCTTCAATCCATAGATTGCCTTCCTTGATATGCACACACACTCCCCTTAAACCTCGAAACCAAGGAGCTGCTGCATGTAAACCTTCTCCTGAAGATCGTCGTAGAGAAAAGCGTTCTTCACATCAAGCTGGTATAACGGCTAGTCACTGTGAGCAACAATAGAAATAAGTATCCGGACAGTGGCAAGCCGTACAACGGGAGGAAAGTATTAAAGAAGTCCACTTCATATGTTTGAGTAGACCCCTTTGCTACTAGCATAGTCTTATATCTTGAAATAGACCCATTAGGGTTGTATTACAAGGCAAAGACCCATCGGGAGCCAACCAGTCGAGCACCAGTAGGAAGTGAGATGAGATCCCAAGTTTGTCTACTCTGAAGTGCTACCATCTCATCCTCCATGGCTTGACACCACTTTGGATCAAGCATGGCCTGCTGGTAGGTAGACGGAATGTGTGATGCTGTAAGTGCATGACAAAAGCTGCTAAACTGAGGAGCAAGACCATCAGTAGCCAAACTACCTGTGACTCGGTATCTGGACTCACAGGTGCGTGGTGCCCAGCTAATGGGAATAGGGAGATCTGAATCATCTGGTACCTCTGACTAACTCATTGTAGAAGGAGCCTCACCACTGTGGTGATCTGCATTGTCTGGGGAGTCAGGCCTGACCAAACTGTCAATGGCATCAGGTACTCTCTCAACTACCTATAAATCATCGGCTGCTGGTGAGGGAGGAGGCATCTGAAAAGTAGTGTGATGCTTGTGATAGGTATGTAATGGCCCGTGCAATCTCTCAAAGTCATCTAGGGAGGAAGAGCTCATCCGTCTATCAACTGGAGGTTTGGACTAAGAAGTAGATACTTGAGTCTCTGTACATGGAACAGGCAAGGAAAGAAAGACAACATCATCATAAGAGCTCCTCTATCCAGTGACTAAGATATATAGTGTATCCTCATGGAAAGTCATATCAATGCTAACATAATGTCTATTTTGCAGAGGATCATAGCAACGGTATCCCTTTTGTGTCCTAAAGTACCCCAAAAATACGTAGTTGACAGCGAGAGGAGCCAGCTTGTCACGACTGACGGCATATGGACGAATGCAACACGTCCAAAGGTCCTGGGAAGTACATGAAATAACTCATTGTCTGGATGCAGAAGAGCCGGTATTTGCTCATGAAAAACTGAGCTAGGCATCCTGTTGATGAGATTAGTCGCTGTCAGAATTGTGTCCCCCCAGTATCTCTGCAACACATTGTGATGAATCAATAGTGTACGGGCAACATCCAACAAGTGCCTGTGCTTCCGCTCTACAACCCCGTTCTGTTGTGAAGTGTGAGGACAAGTAGTCTGGTGGACTATCCCACGGGTCTTATAGAACTCCTTAAATCTGGCAGTGCAGAACTCAAGAGCATTATCAGTCTGTACTATCTTCACTGTGGCTGAATATTGTGTGCTGATCTCCAGAAGAAAAGTCTATGCATCCTCCAACCTCTGCCTTACATTTTAGCAAGAACACCGACGTAGCTCTAGAGAAATCATCTATGACAACCAGGTAGTACCGATGTCCCATCTGGTCTGGGACTCTGCTCAGTCCCCATACATCCATGTGGAGCAACTGAAATAATGTAGAGGATTCAGGAGATGTGCTAGTTGGAAAAGAGGATCGATCGTGCTTACCCAAATAGCAAGCATCACAATGTATGGTAGCAGCTGGGAAAATATGTGGTATCACGCTCCTGAGACGATCCAGAGACACGTAGCCAAGACAAGCATGCCACTGTAGAACACTCCCGCTACCATATTGAGTAACTCCTATAAATGGCTCCTGTCCCAGATGGTAAACACCATTCTCCTTCGTACCTCTGACAATAGTCCTCCCAGTGAGCTTGTCCTGAACAACACATCCGACATCATCGAAGATCACTCTGCAGTTGAGATTCTTCGTGATTCTGCTCACTGACAATAGACTCAGTGGGGATTCTAGCACATGCAACGCACCAGATAACTGTAAACTAGGGGTCACAGACACCTCCCCTTTATCCCTATTAGGGTGCATCTACCATCAGCCAATTGTACAGCCCTTCACAGGGGAACAAACTGTAGTGAACGAAAATAGGTCTAATCGTCGCACAGATGCTGTGACGCATCAGAGTCAATCAACCACCCTGCTCCATGGTGGCTCTTGTAATTCTCTTAATGCACCAGACTCAGATTCTGCCATAGGTGTTAAGTAAACCACATCCAAAGGAAATGGAGAATACACACCCTCAAGATCATGCAATAAGGGAAATACGCATCCCAAAACAGTCCATATAACTGGAGAAAACCATACCATTACTCGGCAAACACCAATAGATTTGAAATAAATCGGATTCCTATGTTGTTAAGGCTACCGGGCTACCGGGCCAGGCGAGAAAGCCAAAGGTCACCTTGGAGCTATTCTAGGCTAGGGGCTTCATCAGGGCTATCGCCTAGTCGCCTTCTTTGCCGCCTAGGTCGCCTTGCGCATTGCCGCCTTACTCCTAATTCACTTTATGTAAGACCATAAGACTCTTATTTAGTCTTAAGTTATATATATTATAGATATGTTTATGTTATAAATTGTTATATATACATAATACACATAAACATATATGTTGTCAATAACTTTTATATGCTAAATTTTACCTTCTCGTCCTAACTTAGACTATTGTTTGTCATATATGTATAAGTTATACATTGCATGTCTATAATGATATAATTATGATATATTGTAGTTTAATGATGTGTGTATGTATATATTTGTTATTGTTTATAACTGTCTAATGATATATAACAATATATGTATAAGTTATGGTATTAAGTTTGTATTGTATTGTAAATATAGCATATTATAATATATGTTATTGCCTTGAGTACAACTTCGAGACAACCTTTTGGGCTAGCATTTGTGGGCCATTGGTGGATGCCTCTACCTTGAAGAAAGCCTTCACTTTATTGTGGTGCATTTGGCTCAGACTCAATGGAGTGGAAGTTTCAATAGAGGGAGTGCTTTATCATTATAATGTCCCTTGTAATTTTTGGTGTAAGTAACACCTTTTATTAATGTAGTGGAGGGTTAACAATGAATGTTAACCCTTCTTTTCTTCAAAACAAATACATGTCACTATCTTGTTTTGGTAGATACATATGATATATATTTGATTGTTTGTTTTGGCCTATTATTATAAATGTAATATATATGTTATTGTTACTTAAATATGATAGGACCATTGTTTTTCGTTCACTTAAATAGTATTATCATATATTTCTTATAAAATTCAATGTTACTATATGAGTTTATTAAACATATTCAATATTTTTAGAAATAAAAAGATTTGTCGCCTCAATTCAATCGGGTAATCACCTTTTTGTCGCCTCTCGCCTCTAGCAATTAAGGAAGTTGTCGCCTTGCAACTGCCTTATGCCTTGACAGCTTTGTCGGATTTAGATCTGCATCAATAACAAAAAGCCCCCTTTGACAGACATTGGCTTAACCCGAGTGCAAGGAGAACACCCAAGATGGCCCCAAGGATATCTAGACTCCCTCAAGGGCTGCAGCCCTTAGAATAGGGCAAGAAGCCCCTCATGGTCGCTACACAAGAACTGGAGCACTGTGCCTTGCCTAAGTCGCCAGTTTGTGCCGCCTACCGCCGCCTTAGACTGTCGCCACTGTGTTGCACAGGGTCGCTGTGGACCTATAGATGGCTATCGTCGCCTGCTGCTGGCTACCACAGACCCCTGCAACGCTCCTTAAGGCTACAGCATCGTCATCTACAGTTGTAGTAGACCCCTACGCTGCCATAGCACCGCTGCGTGGCTGCTGTGAGCCGCCAGAGTGCCACTGGGCCAATGCAGTAGCCCCCCCCCCCCCCCCTCCCACACACACACACACCGCTAGAGTGTCGCTGGGCCGGTGCAGTAGCCCCCCTGCGTCTCCGCAGCACCGCTGTGTGTGCGCTGCGCACCTCTAAAGATCCGCCGGGTGCTGCTGCCATCGCCAAGGAGGAGAGAGAGATGATCGGGATTAGGTGTTAGGATTTAGGTAGCCTTGAGGGGTGGGATACCTAGAACCACGATCTAAGACTGGAGCTCTGATACCAAATTGGATGAAATAACTTAATCCATTACTAGCAAACCCTAGGCTCTCTTATATAGAGAGAGAGAGAGACCAAAGGGTTGAAAAATACAGAACTGCCACTCAGGAGCTAAACACCCATAAGCCTAAACAAGAAAGGAATATAAGAAATTCTATATACCAACAACATCAATTAAAAATCTCTTGTTTGCAAGCAAGTAAACAAAATCATATCAAAAAGCACAAATTACAAACTTACACATAGGACATGGCAAGTAATCATCGTCCCTTTACTATTTTATTATAGGTTGAGGATCTGATTCAAGCATCAGGGCATATTACCTCATTGAATTCTATCCTTGAGCTAGATATTCAACAAAATTCTGTTAAAAACCCTGGAAGCCATGCAAGGAATCTTCTAAGGGTCAAGCATGGACTTGATATGATCAGGCTACTCTTTGAGAACGGTTCCATTAGTACCATTCAGGTTAACAATAGATAATATAAAACAATAAACTAGTACCACTCAGGTTCCTATAATGATGTATAGAGTAGTGCACAATATGGGCCCAAAGCTGTAGGCCTATTCTTAAAAAGAGTTCCATAAGTTTTCTTTTCCACATTTTGGTCTTGATCATCTGGCATTAGAGGTTCCAGCTAACAACACGAGTCTTCTTTTTGTTTTTTGACAAATTTTCCTTCGTCAAAGACCAACTCTATCTCCCCAAGCTTTCAATAAAGATTTGGAAGATGTGGGTGGGTTTTCTTTATAGTTGGAACTGTACAACTTGACATCACTCTGGTGCTTTGTTTGACTCCATGTTGCTTTGCACTACTTCAATCAAACCATCTATTGATTCTCGTCAATTAGTGCAAGCTGAAGTGGGGATTGCAATCAGTTGAAGGTTGGATGCTAAGGTATGGGATTGAAGAGAGGATAATCAAGACTAGTTGTGGCATAATGGTCAAAAGTTAAGGGCCCCATAAGACTCTTCATTTATGGCACTAGTACAGAGAGGTTGATTCTTATGATTGCTAAAAGTTGGGTTATATGCATTTTTAAAGATCAAGATCTCTTTTGAGCAATGGCCTATGCGTGGGTGCCCTAGTTGTAGATTATTTAGGGTAATTTACTCGTGGTACTAAACTATTGGGTTTTGGCCAATTTGTTCAACCCCTGCAGAATACTATGCAAATCCTTTAAAACTCCCACAATCTACCAATTGATCACCGACCTGTAGAAAATTTAAAACCCAAGGGAGTTCGTTGTCACTTACCATTGCATGAAGAACAAGATCTTCGCCCATATGCAAGCCCCAGTATTCTGAAGCAGTTGTCTGCAACAAAGGTATCTTGTCACAGCCATCCCCAAGATTTGACTTGCCAACAAGAACAGCATTGCGCCAATGCTAAGCCCTGTCAAAATATTGGAGTCATAGACACAGTATTCACGGAGTTTCTCTGAATCAGACTTCACTGCAATAGATAGTGGAAATGTGCATACACAACGGATATCAGAAATAGGATTCGTGTGTCACTTTAAAGAGACATTTGCCTTTTCAAGTGGGCCATGTTTAAATTGCCATGATATAGTTGAAAAGGAGTCCCATAATTCGATTACAGGCATTGCTAGGGAAGGAAACTAATTGGAACAATTTCATCTGACCTGACCAAAATAGCTTCTTTTTTTTTTTTTTGAAAGTTGACCAAAATAGCTTTTTAAAAAAATCTAGTTAAAATCATATATGATTGTGGGAACCACGTTATACTTGCATCACCAGAGTCTAATAACAGAGCAAAGAGATCTACACTTGTGCAGATATGTAAACAAATATAAAAGAATATAATCACAACATCAAGACACTAAAATTTTATTTCCATGGGAAAACCATCTCAAGAGGAGAAAAACCATGGAAGAAGAGCACCTATGAGCTGGTCATCTCTTGTTTCTTCTCAAGAAAAAAATAAAATGAAATAATAAAGCAAATGGCCATTAAGTTCTACACCCCACTGACTCCAATAACTCAAATATCTACGGTCTAAACATACACTACACTTCAAACTGGAGCTTGTCAGGCTTCAACTGGTTACATATGATAGAAAACCATCTTTCCCTTACTCGACATGGCCATTTCCTCAACTCCTTAATTCCCATACAAAACTACTTGGACACCTTGCAACACTTCCAAAATTTTACATGTTCCAAATCTTCCTCTTTGACTTATTATCAAATAGTAAAATACAAAGGAGCTGAGTTGCAGAATTATATTTTACATTGACCATTGTGTTCCACAGGATTTGGAAGCAAAGTAGGTTGTAATAGGTTTGGGTCTGGTGATCTATACAAATTATGTGGCAAAGTGGTTGTCACTCTGGAAATGATATTCAAGTTGCAAGGAAAAAGAAGCGGGCAAAGAGATCAAGTTGTTGTTTAGCACAATCATCTTCGTCACCTAAACTTTACCTCTTTGAAAAAATTGTTCCCATATTTATTTTCTAGAATATCTCTCCAATGTAATACTTACAAATTGCTAAAATGCCATTCTGTCACTTTTAAAAGGTTTGAGCTTACAAGCATTGGGCCCTTCTCCTTTGTTCATTTTTGATGTTTGGGTGCCAAAAACTATTGCAGTTGGTGATTTTAGATAATTTGTAACTTTTGTTGATGACCAGCTAAAGTTGAAGGAAATGAAATGTCCTATCTTATAAAGAAAATCCTACACCTCTTTGTAAAGAGAGGTGAGGGAAAATATTACAAGACTTCAAGAAAGAAATAAAATGACACGAACACTCTCATAACATAATATAACACTCCCCTTTAAGATAGAACATATATATCAACCATGCTAAGCTTGTTTGATGTTTCTATACTTTTCAAACAAGGAGCGTAACAAGGGCTTGGTGAACATGTCTGCAGTCTACTTTGACGAAGCTAAATAGGAAATGCAAAGTAGACTCTGCTGAATCAGGTTTCTAATATAGTGACAATCTACCTCTATATGCTTTGTCGGTTCATGAAACATAGGGTTATTAGCTATATATGTGACAGCTCTGTTATTACAGTACATCTCCATAGGCTCCTCAATAGTAACATGGAGATCATTCAATAATGATCATATCCAGACCATTTCTGCAATAGAATATGTCATAGCACGGTACTCTGACTCAGCATTGGAAGGTGACAACACGCTCTGCTTCTTCCTCCTCCATGTCACCAAATTTTCTATAACAAAGGTGTAGAAACCTCCAATATCACCTGCGTAGTCAACATTAGAGTACTCAACAACGGTCATAGGAGCTCCTCTCTGGAAAAGAAGTCCTCGACCAGGAGCCTCCTTGATATACCTTAACACCTGCATTACTGCTTGCTAATGCTCATCTGTAGGCCTGTCTAGAAACTGACTCTGCTTGCCCACTGTAAGGCTGATACTTGGCCCAGTGATAGTCAGATAGAGCAATTTTTCTACAAGATACCTATATGTCATCTTATCCATAGTCGAGCAGGCTCATCAAATAGGTGAACTTTTGAATCCATAGGGATATTTGCTCCCTTAGACCCAAGCATGCCAGCCTCCTAAAGAATATCCAAGGCATACTTCTTCTGAAACATAACAATTCCCTGCTTGCTTGTGGCAATCTCAATGTCTAGGAAGTACCTAAGTCTCCCAAAGGTCCTTCATAACAAATTATTGTGCAAAATACTCCTTGACCTGGGATATACCAGCCATGTCATCACCTATGAGAATAAGGTCATCTACGTACACAAGAAGAGCCACAACACCCCTACCAGTCTTCCTCACAAACAGAGTGGTCAAACGAAGACCTCTATAACCCAATCGCAGGCAATGCCTCTGATAGTCACTGAAACCATACTCTGGGGCTATGCTTTAGGCCATAGATTACCTTACGCAGTCTACACATGTACTCTCCTTAAATCTCGAAACCCGAGGGCTGCTGCATATATATCTCCTCCTGAAGATCGCTATATAAGAAGGCATTTTTGATGTCCAGCTGATGAAGTGCCCATCCATAGTGTGCAGCCACAGAGATAAGAATACAAACAGTAAAGAGTCGAGTCACTAGCAAGAATGTGTCAAAGAAATCCAGTCTATATGTCTAAGTAAATCCTTTGGCTACGAGACAAGCCTTGTACCAAGAAATATACCCATCAGGGTGATATTTCAAGGCAAAGACCCACCATGCTCCAACAAGATGTGCACCAAATGGTAACGAGGTCAACTCTCATGTGCCCCTATCACGAAAAGACATTTCTTCTTCCATCGCTGCCTTCCAATGTGGATTCATAAGTACCTGATGATAAGATGTGGGAATCTTGGAGGTAGACACCACAGTGGTAAAGGTATGAAATGCAGTACCTAAGGAGTGGGTAGACACGACAGTTCTAGCCACACGATAATGAGTACATGAGCGAGGGGCTTTTCGAATGACACTTGGAACATCAGCACCATCAGGTGGACTTGGAGAAACATCAATAAGAGAAGTATTGTCAGTGGGCTCAATATGTACCTGATCAGAGGAGTGTGGTGGCTCAGGAGGGACAGAGGAGGAGGGGGTGTAACTTTCTCTCTCTGATATGTAGAGAGCCTTTAAAAGTTCTTTCATTTGAAGGTCCAATTCTGAGTGAACTGGCAGGCTGCTGTGGAGTGGTACTACTGACTTGGAAATCATCCATGTATATAGGAGGCACAGGCATAAGTGCAACAATTTCCACATCACATAACTGATGAGCTGATGTGGAAAAGTAGGGAATGGACTCATGGAATGTAACATCCGCACTGACATATTGCTTCTTATGGATCAGGTCAAAGCATCTGTACCCCTTTTATGTTCGATAATAGCTAAGAAAATACACTTGACTGCTCTTGGGACAAGCTTATCATGTCGTGGTCCAAGCAAGTGAACAAAGATAACACAGCCGAATGTCTTAGGCGGCACCAAGAATAGATCAGCATTAGGATACAACATTGTCCATGGTACTTATTCATGAATGATAGAAGAGGGAAGCTAATTAATTAGATAACATGCACTACTAAATCCCCCCAATAAAGGTGTAGGACACTATTCATAATAAGCAAGACCTGAGTTGTATCCAGAATGTATCTATGCTTCCACTCTGCCATCTCAGTCTATTGTGATGTGTAGGGGCAGGAGGTCTAGTGTATAGTGCCAAGAGGCATACAGAGTTTTAAGTTGTTTGGTACAAAATTCTAATGTATTGTCTGCTCTAATAGTCTTAATACACATATCAAACTGAGTTTTCACAAAGGTAATAAATTGAATGATAAGCGATCCAACATCTAATTTATTTTTCATCAAAAAAGCATGTCAATCGTGAAAAATCATCCACAAACAGTAAATAATATCTATAACGATGTCTGTGCAACACGACTTGTACCCCACACATCACAATGCACCAAATTAAAATAAGTAAAGCTACAGGAACTCGTAGATGCTGGAAAACTAGCTCTATGGTGCTTCCCCAGTTGGCAACTATCACACTGGGTCTTGGTGGCAAGCGAGATGTGGAATGAGGTGACGTAGTTTGTCCAATGAAGGATGACCTAATCGCTTATGCCACTGCAAGACACTACCAGTAGAACTCATTTGACATGTTGCAGCAACTGAACTCTGAGCTAGCCAATAGACACCCCCCTCATATTTGTCATCAATTGTCCTTCCCGTCATGCGATCATGAAAGGTACGCCTAACATCATCAAAAATCGCACATCAGTTCAACTATTTAGTAATAGCACTAATAGAAAGCAACTACATGGCCATATCAGGTACATAATACACATCTGAGAGACGCATAGTAGGAGTAATTAATGATAGCGAAAATACGCGATTTGTTAATTAGGTAATTTAGTGTCGTTGCAACGCGTAAATCCGCTTTCGCTTTTAAATTTATATATCTTAGATAGTGGAGTATCTAGGGTCATCCAAGGAGGCAAAAATTGTAATTCAATTCTCTTGCTAAAAACACATCTCAACTTTCTTTTTGGTATTTTAAATATATATATATATATATATTTTGTGTTTTGAAATAATACGGGCAAGGTGCGAATTGTGACAAAAGAGTGCTAACACCTAAAACGCTAAGCTAAAACTTAAGAAATTAAAAAGTCCACTACCTAAGCTCACTCTAGGCAAGTGGAGGCCTGGAATAATTAGGGAGTGGAAGTAAAATAAGTGCTAGAACAACAGTAACAATTGCAATAAAAATCTAAAAGAAGGTAATTTAATTAACTAGAATTAGTGTTCTTTTCAAGGACAAGTAGAGGAATGCTTCTACTAGAACTAAACAAATTTAAAAGCAATAAAAGAAACACTAATCCTCTTGCAAAATTTGGTGAAGAGTCTTCTTGCTCCAAGCCTAGCTGCTCCTTGGCTTGAAAAGAGGGCCTCCTTCTTCTCCTTCCTTGAGAGCTCCTCCAAGGTGGAAGCTACCACCTTCAATGCTCTCCTCCAAGGGGTGGGCGTGCACCACCCTCAAAAGCTCCTCCAAAGTGGCGTGGACCACCTTCAAGATCTCCTCCAATGATCTTCCTTGCCTAGCTTCTCCTTTGGCTGGCGTGACTCAAGAGAGAAGGGAAGAGGGGAAGGCACCAAGGGGACAGAATATCCCCTTAATCTTCTCTCTTTGACGTGGGCTTCTAGGTGGAATATGAGAGTGAATTTGCTAGCTAAGGATGCTTTGAATGGTGGTGGGTAGTAGTCTTTTTATAGGGTAGGATGGGGGGTTAAGGTGCCTCTTGAAATGGAGGGCTAAGATGGAAGGATGGAGGTGGTTGGGGATCCTATGGCCAAGGGCATTTTGCGCCAACCCAAGGGGTGTTAAGGGGGTGGTTATGGTGGTGTTGGTGGCTTTTGGTGGTGGAGAGACACCACCATTTTGGCGCCAACCTAGGGTCTTCTAGAAGGGGGTTAGGTGGATGGTGGAGATGGATTTAAGGGGAGGTGTATGGTGGAGATGAAGGGAATTTTAGAAGGAAAGTTGGCACCAAAAGGGAAGGGTTCTAGAAGGTTATTTTGGAGGGAAAATATGTGGCTTTTGGTAGTGGTGATGGGGTGAAGGGGTGTAATGGTGGTGGCGCCAACTTGGAGTAGGATAGCTAGCTTAGGTGAGCTTAGTTGATGGAGCTAGCTAGGGTTGAGTTAAAGGTGGCGGATGGCCAAGGAGTTGGATGCTAGCTAAGCTAAGCTAAGTTAAGCTAGCTTAGCTAGCTATGAAGTAGAGGAGTAGGTAATGTGAGTTAAGGTTTGAAGAGAGGAGCTGAGGAGGAGAAGTCTGGAGCTGGAACTAGAGCTGACAGCTGTTGAAGAGGCTGGCATGGAGCTACTCTAGCTGGCTTAGCTTGCTAGTTCTTTGCTAGCTGCTAAGCCAAGTTAAAGTGAGCTGGCTTCTATCATAATGAGCTGAGGTGAGCTGGCTCTAGTGTTCCCAGGGAGGATCAAGCTGGTTGAGGGAGCTAAGGTAGCTTAGCTCAATTGAGTTGAGTTTAGCTGAGTCCCCGGGAGCTGGACTTGAGCTTCCTGAGTTGGGATGAGTTCTTCTTCAGCTGACTGGAGTTGAGTGGAGCTGGATGTAGCTGGATTGAGCTGGGGTGAACTCCAGTCAACTCAGCTGAGCTAGCTAGAGCTCCCTGTGGACTAGTGGGAGCTGAGATGAGCTAGACTCAGCTAAGTTGAGCTGGATCTGAGCTGACTTGAGCTAGGGTGAGCTAAGATGAACTCTCTTGAGCTGTCATTCAGCTGAGATTAGCTGAATGGAGCTAGAATGAGCTAACCCTAGTCCACGTGAGCTAGGTTCCAGCTGTGGTGAGCTGGATCAAACTGAGTTCCAGCTAGTCTGAGCTCCTTCTTCACCAATTGCCTTCTTGAGTGCTAGGATTTTAGGGATTTGTATATCTGTTCATCCCTAACACTCACAAAAACACATTAAAACAACAAAAGAAAATGCAATGCATGCCTCACCTAGTTAATGCGTAAATGCTGCCCAAAAACTTGTTTGCGGAGTAAAATCCTAAGAGCTAGGTTTGTTTTAGTGCATAAGAATGATGATAAACTGGTGTTTATCAATTAACACTCTACCACAGATAAGAGCATGTTTGCCATCTACCAGTTGGACTGAACGTCCCTATGGAACTCCCCATGTCTCCAAAATGCTAAGAATTCCCAGTGAGATGATCTGACGCACCAGAATCAATCAACCAGGTATTAGTCATACCTGAAGAAGCAGAAGCATAAGATATTGTGCCTGAAGACTGGCCCTGATCATGTGTCAGTTGGGCTAAACGCTGTACCATGGAATCATAATCAGCCTCTGCAAGTGTAATGAACTCACGAGCAACCTCTAAAGCGGGAGTAACGGTGGCTTGGTTGGCAGCAGTTAGCCTTCCAAGTTTGTTCCAACACTTGGCCTCAACATGACCAAGCCAACCACAATACGTGCAAGTAGGCTTGCTACGAGTACCATCTCTGCGTTCTTGTCCTCTACCACGAAAAGGACCTCGTCTGTCACGAGCACCAACTGCTATGTGGGCAGCTCAACTTCCTGTAGATCTCCTCAATAGGTGGTAACTCTGATAGGGTAAGAACCTGAGATCTAGCAGTCACGTAATCATCACTAAGACCTGCAAAGAACATATGTGTCGAAAATTCCTTTCTCTGATCTCTGCAAGTAGTGAAGGTGCACATTGGTCGGCAAGCATTATGTTCACATTGGTCGGCAAACATTATGTTTCTCCAGTAGCCCCTTCATAATGGAGTAGCATTGTGAAAGTGACATATTCTCCTGCTTCAAATGGCACAAATCATAATGAATCTGAAACACCTGAGTATAATTAAGTTCGTGTGAATACATTATCTTCAGACCATCCTACATCTCTTTGGCAGATTTGTAATTCATAATCTCATCTCCAATCTGAGGGATGACACTATTTAGTATCCAGGCTCTCAGCATAACATACCTATTCCATATGGCATACTTGCCTGTCTTCTGCTCGTGTGGCATCTCAGTGAGCACATGTTGCTTCTCATGTCCTTCCACCGTCACACGGAACGTCTGAGACTGAGGGTAGTTGGTCTCATTCAACTTCACAATTGGTGCAAAGAATGGGCTTTTGTATACGCCAATGTCTCCCACCTGTCCATCATGCCCTAAGGTTACTCCAGACTCAAAGAAGAGGCCATATTGTTTCTTTAGCAACCACAACAGCCAAGACTGATGCAAAAGTCAGATCTGAAAACAATGTAGGGAATACACACCCCTAAAAATCCGCAAACACGTAGTAGAGTACTTCTCAATAAACCAACGGGGAATATGCACTCCGGAATATCATCAAATAGGGGAATACACACCCTAGATCTAAAAGAAAGGCTGAAAATATGCCATCAAACCACCATGCAGAGGATTCTCAGATCGAAGACTTCATCAAACGGTCTCCAAGAAATCTCCGCTCAGACAGAGGTGCTAGTGTGTCCAATCCCTGTTACCAAACACTTAGGCAACGAGAGAAACATCACAGTAAGAGAAGAGAACAGTCTGGGTGGCGGAAGAGAGCATTGTCGGACGGAGGCTAACTATGAGCAGCCTAAACGGCAGCTCATGCGGTGAAGAGGGGCGACCTAGGTGGCTTAGTCGATCGCCTGGGCGATGGAGCAGCAAGAGAAACGGCCTGAACAGTTGCCTGGGCGACGGAGCGACGAACGAAGGGACTTGAACGACCACTTGGACGGCGGTGTGGCTGCTTGGGCGACGACCTAGGCTGCTGCGAGCGGCAGGGCGACGTTGCCGGTGGTGGCTAAATGGTAGAGGGTTAAGGTTTTCTTTTAGGTGGAGCCCTCAACCTGGCTATAATATCAAGTTGAAGCAATGCTGTCAATGCGAAAGGCGATAGTAAGGCGACGAGGCTCAAAATCGCCCGAGGCGAGAGGTGATAAAAAGGCAACAGCCCGAGTGAATTGAGGCGATCGTCTTTTATTGGCATATATATGTCTTATTAACTCAATTTAATAGCACTAAATTTATAAAAACATGTCTAATAACAATGTTGGAGACTTTAAGTAGAAGAAAATGATGACAATTGTATTGCTAAAAACTATTTCACATAATTTCAAATGGTAAAGAAAGAAAAATTTCTACACAATTAAGGTAGAAAAACATAAAAACCAAATTTGTCATTAAAGTGAACAATTGTCAATTCTCAAATAATAAAACACATCAGTCACATCTTCAAGATTCAATTTGTCATCGAATAATTATAAGTATGTCATATAATTATACATACTTACATAGTTTACTGTTGTATAAAATTTATATATACTTATAAGTATATATATATATATATATATATATCATACTTATATACTATATTATACATACTTATATACTTAACAATATATAACAGTATATACTGTATATAATATATATACAACATATATATATATAACGTATAACATATATGCATATATATAACATATATATATATAGCAGTAGTACTTCAATCCTCAGAACAACGAAATTAAATCAATGAACAACGAGCACCACCGTCGAACTCAGACAAGCGGCGGTGCGCCACCGTTGAACTCAGAGAACCTTGACTGGAGGAGATACCTGAGCAATCGAGGTCAAGGAGGCGTTGCAGATGGCAAGCGATGAAGCTAAGGCGGCAATGGAGGTCGACGAAGCTCCAGCGGAGGCGATAATGGCGTGAGATGGTGATAGTTGGCGTGGAGATGAGACGCACGTAAATAGACTCGTATGGAAGATGAAAGGTCATCGAGGGCAAGAATGGTAAGTCCATTTCTTACTTTTTCAAAAAAAAAAAAAACTTAGTGATGGACCTAGGGTTCAGCTGATGAGGTGGTGAGGCGAGGAGGTGTGTCGCCTATTCGAAGCAGCTCGCCTGGAACTTCCTCGAGGCGATGAGCTCCTCAGTCGCCTCGCCTCGTCACCTCATCGCCTGAGGCAACCGCCTCAACAGCACTGAGTTGAAGGAAATGAAATGTTTTATCACGTAAAGAAAATCATACACTTCTTTTATAGAGAGAGGTGATGGAAAATATTACAAGATTCCAAGAAATAAAATGATACGAACACCCTCATACCTTGTTATTCTTGATGAACCGCAGAGATAAACTCTCAGGAATCTCTAAAGATATTTTATAATATGGTAGAGAATTAATTTAGCATCACCATGAAATTAAAAATGTCAGGAAGATTTGGACTCCAAACTGCTTTAAAACTTTCTAGTATGAAAGCATCATTCATGAAACTTCATGCACCTATACAAGGTAAATGTCCAACAAAGAACCTCCAGAGCTTAAAATTAAGATAGCTTTCAAAAATACACCTGTCAGATGTGTCACTATGAAATTTTCCATCTAATAGGATCTAAATCGCTAATGTCTGTGATGGCGTCCATATACCTGCAAGGTCACACTCAGAAAATTTTATTCATTCTTATAAAACTGATATCTCATGATCAGTGGACCTAACTGAGAATTTAACTGCAAGCAAAAAAGGGGAAACCATGTGAGTCTTTTTGGCAAGAGACGAGAAAAAAATGAAGAACCACAAGGATAAGAGTTTGACGAGAAGATTGTATGTGAAGGTACCTTCTTGTTCCTGAATCCTTTGCTTCAAACATCATCCAAAACTGCATGCCCAGAGATAGTTGATTATTATAGATGTCTCTATCATACTTTGTAATAGGAATTACAAACTCCAATGGACTAGCTCAACGATAAAAACCATATGTCAAAACAACATCTCCAAAAAGGAAAAATAGACTTCAAAAACCAAAAAACCACTACTAGAAGTTACACACGAAATAGAACTTCAATAGGGCAAATAACAGGTTTTAACCTAGGATTGTAAAACATAGAAAAAGTGCTATTGTTTGCTGCAACATGTGCTGCAGCACTAAGAATCGTTCCAGCCTATCCACAGCCATGAAGCCATACCTAGCAACCTACATTGCTGCATCAAACATATAATCGCCCTACCAAAGTGCAGCACATCGACAGTAATTAATCCAGGAACACCAACAATCAATCAAGGATGAATAGAAACATATAAAATAGAGATGAGTTCAATTAGGGGGTTCGTACCATCTAACCAGGCACCAGAAAACAGCAACGCTTGGCAAGAAACCCTTTGTGCAAATGCCTCAACAGGTTTGAGCTCTGCGTACCTATACATCCAGTTCCCTCAAGTCTTTCTTGGTCAATAGCTTGTTAAGCTGAGCAAAGGAGTCCATCATGATCCATGAGTAAAGGATAGCTAGGAATATTTTCCATCCATATAGCTGAGCTGCGTCTCTAAGTTACTATGAGATTCACCACACCATGACAGTATCTTACAGATTTGTTGTATTATATATTTTCTAACAAATAGAAAAAGAGAGATACATAACTGCTGCTACATCTTACAGCTTTCCTACTGCATCTTACAGCTTTGCTGCTGCTGCTGCTACTTCTGTTTGTTTGCTTCCACTACAACCATTTGGCAACATTTCAGCAAAATCTGTTACACCTTAGACCCAAGTATTACCCTCTTCTTCCCCAAATCTGGCCAAGAAAACACACAAAATCACAAACTCACGCACATAACTATATGAC
Organism: Thalassia testudinum; assembly: GCA_037157565.1. NCBI lineage: Eukaryota > Viridiplantae > Streptophyta > Magnoliopsida > Alismatales > Hydrocharitaceae > Thalassia > Thalassia testudinum. The sequence goes on along the minus strand of JAZHRO010000062.1, from coordinate 15,185,993 downwards.
TTGACATATACTGATAAATTTATAATAATCTTAAATTTCACATGAGATAGCAGAAAAGAAAAAGGAAAGAGACTCTAAAATAGCAACAAAAATTTCAGATTAAAAAAATTGGATGACATACTTAATATACTTAATCTAAATTTCATCGGCATGCTAGGAAAGCACTTACCATGTATATTGCAGATTAAGCAAATTCCACTACCAAGAACAATGCAGCGATTCCAATAGAAGGGACCCTCCTTCAGATTTGCACCACCTTGGGATAAGATATTACTCCCTAACCAATCTCCAATGAACAAGAAATATCCCAAAATTGTATTGTTAACCTAATGTTTTCCAAACAATTATTTTCCACATCAGAATACAAATGAGAGGTCCTAATTTAGTGTGCTTTATCCCAATTTTGTCCAAACAGAAAATTTTCACTAGTAGAATATTGATGAGAATTCTGCTTTCCCAACGAATTGCAAGTACAATGGAACAAATATATACAACGTACAAACACTAGATTAGGAAAAAAATTTTGCATTGAGGAAAGGAAAAAGCACAAGAAAGAGAGTTTTCTTTCTTTTTACTTGGAATTAAATGTGTAACACCATAGAATCTCTCTTTTAGTTCAGACGGCTTCCATACACAAAATACATGTATATATACAAAATGGACAACGCCAAACCATATCCATTCTTGTACGACGGATTTCTACTTCGCAAGGCTGTACGCTTCATTTGGTGAGTTCAAGATCTCAAAATAAAAGACAGAGAAGTTAAGAGCAAGCCCCAACCTGATCAGATGCATGGAAGCAAGTGCCACCAGACCAATATCCTGCAAACATCCCAAACAATGAAAAACTCACAACTGCAATTGCAATCACAAATCAGAGAGGTGAATTCCAATTCCTGCATTCAGTTGAGCAGACTAACTAATTTTACTATACATCCATTTCAGTTCAGCAGCAAACTATCAAAACATCTTTATCAAATTAAACAACTGTAAGCAAACCAAACAATTATGAGCAGATCGTCCAAATCAACAAGCTCAACACAAACAATCCATCATCGCAAACAAAGATCATCGTTCCCACACCAATATCTTTTCCAAAGAAAAAAATCAATGGCCTTTGGAGTTGAATTGCATTTTCTCCATAAGAAAATCTACTGTTTAACTCCACTAAATGGCCAACTGAAACTTAACTGTGATCCGTCCTTATCAGCTCCCAACGACGAAGACGCCCACAAACTCGTTTGATGGACAGAGCCCTCCGCGGAACTTCCTGACACTGAGCACAACCATCCTTTGCCGCACCACCAGCAACAGCACCTCGTGCAGCAACCCCACCATCCTCTTCTCCATCTCCATCGCCCCGCTCCAGAGCACCGAGGCGTCCGCGTAGGTCAGGGTGGCCGGGGATGAGGGAGGTGGCGAGGACATCAGGGAGGCTGAAGTCGCGGCATGAGTTGAGGAGCTTGTGGAGGGGGAGGGCGCAGTGGCGGGACATCGTGAGGAGCCTGCGGAGCTTTGAGAGAGCGAGGGGTTCGTGGAGGGAGAGGAGGCGGTGGCGGTCGGATAGGAATTGGAGGAGCGGGGAGGGGGGTAGCAAGGTGGTGGCCCTGGTGGGGTTGGAGGAACGAGTGAGGCGGTCAGGGTAGAGGTCGAAGAGGGTTGGGTTGCAGGAGAGGAGGGTATCGAGGGCGAAGGGGAGGTGATGGCGGGAGCGGCGGCAGGTAGTAGAGGACCTCGTGGATGATGAGAGCGTACAGGTGGGGTGCTTGTCACGGGAGATGGCGCGGTCAAGGCGATGGTAGCGGCTCCACAAGACCTACAGGGAGGAGACGCCCCGCACGCGGCCCGAGGGAGCGTCTTCCATGCCCGAGTGCGTTTCAAGGAAGGGCGTGTTTCTCCTAGGAGGGTTCCCCTCAGGAGGAGATGTGGAGGAATCTATCGTCGAGGTGGGAGGTGGAGGAGGAGGGGGGGGTCGAGTTGGTAGAAGGGGGAGGAGGAAAGGTGGAAGAAGAGGAGGAGGAGGAGGAAGAGCAATGACGGCTAGCTTGGGGAGCGGGAGCTCCTGGGAAGGGGGAGCGACGAGTGGGAGAGAGGGCAGCGGGTGATGGGAGGCACGGGGAAGGGTCAACCTGTTTTTCTTTTTACATTTAGCCACGGCTTTGAAACCGTGACGGAAGACTATTACTCACGGTCTTACTAACGGCTGTCCCCACAGATTTTCTGTCACGATTTCTTAAAATCAACCCATTCAATCTTTGTGCTCATGGTTTTACCAGGTTACTTTTAATTACGATTTCAAGAATAATGACTAAATAACTATGACTAAAATTAATTCTTTTAGTAATGCATTATTATTTGGCAAATCAATAGCCCCAATTGGGAGTTTTATCCCCAATTGAGAGTTTTATCAGCTCCAAAGTGCCTTGCATGATAAGGGTGTACATCTTCTCATCCATAGCCATCCTTCAACCTCGATCTTACATAGCTTCATGATAATTCTTGGGAATTACCATGGCAAATAGAGTTGTAAAAAGAAAAAATCCAAAAGTAAGATTGAGATGATCAATAGTAGTATGATGTGACATAGGATGGAAAGTGCAACTTCTTGTAATTCCCTTCTTGGAGGGGGTGAGATATACATGACGTAATATAAAGTGCAGAATTAAAATAGACAATCTCATAAAAATAATCAATCACATAATAGGCAAAAGTATTTTTAGGTGGAAACACAAACAGGGTGAAAACCACTACCTAACCCTCTCGAGTTAGGATTTCCCGATCGACCTAGTCGATCAAATCCACTAAACCCAGTCACTTGAACAAGGGTGACTGAACCTCAATTACAACCACACTATTTAGACCAAGGGTAGTGTACCTCAAAATCCCTTCTCTTCACAAGAAGGATTTTGTCTCGCGAATGAGACGGGAATTCGCAAAGCGGATACCCAACCAAAGACAATAAAATGTACAACAATCCTATAAAGCATCAAATATTTAAACCTAGCTTCTATAGGAGTTAGGAAACTTCCCTTTGGTGGAAGTGCGTCGATGTGACGACGCGGGTGCATGAACCATGCAACTGCGCTTTGTTGCTCTTGTAATTGCAGAGGGAGAGCAGGTGCGCAAATTGGATGAAACACTTGGATGTGGAAATAAGCCTTTGAGAGAAAGTGCTTCTTCTACTTCAATTTGACACAAAATGAGTGGAAATATTCTTGTAAGGTGTGTCTTGGGTGTATGTTACAAGCCAAGGGGTCCTTCTCTATTTATATAGGGCCTAGGAAGGCTTTGGAAGGCCTTGGAAGGCTTCCATAGCCGTTGGGTGCAAATCCAAAGAAAATCATACCGTAGTCAGAATTAATCATGATTCTGACAGAGTCATCAGACGTCTGGTCCTGCCATCAGACGTCTGAAAAACTCGTTTAAGACGTTTGGGAACTAAGTCAGACATCTGATTCTAGGCGGGTTTCCTTCCTAATTTGAATCAGACCTAAACTGGGTTCTAGTGTATGTCCATCAGACGACACATAGGACGTCTGGCACTAGGTCAGGACGTCTGGAGACCTATTATTTTGCAGAAATGGATTCTCAAGGAAGTACAACGGCTAGAAAATCTCTGAAGGAAGATTTTGGGTCAGCCGAGGCAAAACGGTCATGTATTAGACGTCTGGGGTCCTCTACGGACGTTTGATACGAGACTAACGGTCATTTCCTCAATGTTTACTAAGACAACCAACGTTCCACTAATTGGACGTCTGGCAAAGGCATCAGACGTCTACTAAGACGTCTGAACTAAGGCCTGGACGACTGATTCTAACATACAGAATCTACTAAGTCTAGCCTAGATTTTCTGGACGTCTGATCGAACAGTCAGACGTCTTAAAAGTCAATATCTGATGTCTGATTTCCAGATTGGATGTCTGATAAGGCTGTCTGAATCCTATTTTGATTTTCTAAGTTCTTTACAAAAAACCTAAGTATTCTAGAGTAGTGCAGGTGTTCCTAGGACTACTTTAAGGGTTCTTTGAGGCTCTTTAACATAAGATCTAAGACAAAAATAAAGAGCAAAATAAAGAAACAAAATTACATAGAACAAGAGAATAGGAAAACTATCCTATTCTTCATCTCCTTCCTTCTTCAAGCTTTCGCTCCTCGCGAAGCTCCTCCAATCCACCATGAATGCGAGCTCAAAAACACTTGTCTCCATTTGCAATTTGACCTAAAAACTAGAATTAAAAAGGAAATGTTAAAAGACACGTGTTTTGTTATCATTAAAATAAACGATCGTGGTGCTCTAGCACCAACACTTCTTACTATCTTTCGTAAAGCAATAGTTAAGTTTGCTTACTGCTCTAAGGGAGGAGCATTTGAATTAGATGGTGACAAGGAAGAAGAGTCATGTGATCTCTAGGATGATCACATAAGTATGGGTGAACCACTCCAGAGAGGCATCATCATCAAAAATATATAACACCTTCTCAAAAATGGACACATCAGCATAACCATAGTATCTATGGCCAATAGGGTCAAAATAAAGGTACTCTTTCTTGGTAAGAGAATACCCTAGAAACACACATTTGATAAACCTTGGAGACAACTTGTTAGCAAATCCAAATAGATGGACAAAGCAAGTGTAACAAAAAATCCATAATGGAACACAAAAGAGTTCAACATTATGACATAAAGTATGAAAAGTTATGGCACCATTAAGGATTGAAAAAGGTACCTTGTTAATAAGATATGTGGCACTAAGAACACAACCCCCCAGAAGTGCTTAGGGACCTTCATGGAAATGAGAAGTGTAGGAGCAATGTCAAGGATATGATGAAGCTTTCTCTTCGCCGCGTCATTTGGTTGGGAAGTATAAGCATAGGATGTTTGATGAATAGTACCATTCTGGGAAAAAAAACTTTGAATGCCCCTTTGCATAAACTCGAGAGTATTATCACTACGAAAAATTTTAATGCTAGTAGAATAAAAATTTTGAATTTCCTTAAAAAACATTAGGATTAGGCAACTGATCTTCGATCGATCCGTCATAAACAATACTCAAGTTAAATGGCTAAAATCATCCACAAAAATGACAGAATAATGAAAAATTGAGCAATGGGTCACTTGACATGGACCCTACACATCATAATGAACCAACTAAAACAGAGAAGAGGTCTGATTATTCTCTCTGGGTGGAAAAGACACATGGTAATGCTTCTCACGCTGACAAGAATCACACTCCAAGGAGGCAGGAATAGATGACTCAGGAAACATCTGGCGGAGTTTGGTGCAAATAGATGACCAAGATGGTAGTGTCACAGAGGAGGATCATTAGAGATCGACATGAGACTGGCAAAAATTTGAGGGATGTTGAGGTAGTAGAGCCTACCTTTCTTAATCTCGCTACCAATCATCTTCCTTGTTCGGATGTCCTAAAAGAAAGCAAGGTGTTGATAAAAAATCACCTGGCAATGGAGATCTTTACATAGTCTATAACTTGACAACAAGCTCAGGGGGAATTTAGAAGCACTATAAACATCAGATAGTTGCAGTGTAGGAGTAAAAGTGACATCGGCAACCACAATGACAGGCAAATAGGATCCGTTCGCCAATATAATAGTGGTAATACAAATTAGACATTGACACATTACTTCTCGCATGAGCTATTTCACAAAATAAGTCATTTGACAATTACATTAGATGTCTTATAATGTTTGATCTAGAATCTAGATGTTCGGCAAGTTAGCTGGACATCTAGCAAGCTTCTTGGATGTTTGACAATCATGTCAAACATCCTAATTGATCATTTAGGATGTTTGATTAGTTGATCAGTCGAGCTAAAATAGGAAAATTTGATTTTCATTAATCAAATGCAATTAAAACTCCAAATTTGTGTTTCTATGCAAACTAGAACTAACCTACGCTTTGATGTCATTATTAGGGATTAAATAATTCTAACCTGTGGCATCGCAGAAGCATGAAAATGGTTGTTTTAAAAATTTTCTTCGATTCAATAAATGACTTGATGTTCGAAAAATTGAATAATAATAATAGAGAAACGACCTAGAAAATCGAAATCACATGGAAAGAACTAGTTTCTTCTTATTCTATGATCCCCACAAGTATTGAGGTATACCTTAGGAGTGACATAGCACAACACCCTAAGTGTTGTGCCTTTTCAAATAGGTCTCGCCACCATGGAACTCCCTTCTTCCCAACAGGTTGATGAGGCCTGCTGCGTCGACAACACTTGATCCTTGTGTGAGCTGCACGGACCCTTCATTCTCTTCAAACTCCTTCATGTTCCTCAAGGTGACACCTCGAATCCTCTAAAGATTGACCCACACAATTTCAACACTTGTGGTTGATAGAAATTGGATATCCATCAAGCATGTTGAACATCCATGAGACCTTCAAGCCTTCTCGTAGAGAGTCTGGACATCTCGAACATAGATTCTGGACATCTCTGCTGAATATTGGACGTCTAAACTGATTCCAGAAATTCTCTTGGAAGTTCCCGACGTCCACCTTGAGTGGAGGAAGAAGGGTGGTGGCATTACTCTTCTGCTCCTCCTTTCTCTTTTGATGGAGGTTGTGAATGTACACAAGAATAATGATTAATTAAGGTTTGTTGATACCCTTGTTTTCATGTAATAAAATTATGTTTTATTGTATAACTAATCTTTTCATGTTCTCTATCTAGAAGATGCAATAATGAGGCGTTTGCATGGTCCACGGAGGATTTCATCAAGATAGACAGTGATATATTGTATTTTTTGTTTTCCTGAGTCTAGATTATTTGTAAAGAACCTCAATTAAACTATTAACGTGCTTTTCTATTGACAGACAATCAATTAAGTCATTTCTATAATAATTAATCGACCAACTTAGTAAGTTGATCGATCACTATTAGGTAGTCTGATCAACCAAATTACTCTATTAGCAAAATTTAATTTTTTTCGCTAATGATCGATCAATGGTTGATCAACTAAACATATAAATTGGTCGACCAAAAATAAAAACTGATCTGTCAATTGTGTTTGAAAGATTTTTTTGAACATTCCTAAAATGCTTGATTTTCACCTATAGATAGGGTCCACGTACCACATTTCAAAACATAACTTTCAAATCATTTTCCAATATAAAAAGCACTTTCACTTTTTATTTTAATCGTGCTTTCGTACTCATTCTTCTACGCTCATCAAAGATGACACTTTGCACTTCTAGAGAAAAGCTCGATTTGTGTATTTAAAATTATTTGAGGTTCTATAGGTTTACATTTGTATCACTTTATTTTCCTGTTTTAAGTAGGAGCCAAGTTATTTGGGTTCTCGGGTGTTGTTTTTGTCTTCTCTAGTTAGGTGAAAAAGAGAAGAGTGTTGTAAGGTTGGGGACCTTTGTTCAAGTGGTGCGGATAGTGGATTGACTAACTTTGTCTAGTTAAGATAATCGTAAGCTAGGAGGCTTAAGTAATGATTTTTACTTGAAAGGGTTTCCACTATAAATTCAAATGTTCTTGTCTTATTTTGTGGCTTGAATTTTCTTTATATTGATATAATTTTATTAGACACTATTCACCCCCTTCTAGTATAAACCATTAGATCCTACATGTATTCTTAGGGTTCACATGTTGTCATGGGAGATGTTTATAGGGAATAGATTCCTAATATGATGATGATCATTGGATCAAATTCAATGGTTAGGGATTACTCCTAATTGAATTTTGCAGCAATTGTAGTGTAATTTTTTTTGAGGAAATTTGGTAGCCTAATTAATTTGGCGAATTGGGTTTAAGTACCCAAAGTCATTTTATTTACATCTAAACCCTTTGAATTAATACCAAATCATAATTGGCCTCATTAAATGCCAAATTAAATAACATTTTAACTCCTTAAATAATATTTGATTTCTAATCAATTAGGAACCTATCAAAATCATTATTGGTTTCATCACACTAACAATAAAGGATTTAGGAGTTGGATTTATGGCACTACTCCTCCCTTAGGTATTTCAAATACTCGTGAATCCTTCACATTAGAAGACATATGTTTTCCCAATGATTAAATCCTAGATTAACTGTCCATCATATTATGGATTACATACTTTTATGTTTTGCTTATATCATTGGGACGACAATGACTTTCCCGAAAGATTGCCTTCTTTTTTTATATATATTGGTCTGATCAGGATTCATACAATCATGCATGGAATTTCATATATTCCAATATATATAGCGTGAGCCCTTGTCTTCCGATCTATTGTGTACACTTATGATATTGGATCTATCTTATCCCTTCGAAGGATCATGTGTCTCCTATACTCTCATATGCACACTAGCTTTTCAGTCTCAACACCAAGGTAGGTGCATTGACCATTGGTCTACCAAATGTGTATAGTCAAATACAAAGACACATTTTTATCTCAAGTCAAAAGATACGCCTTCTCTGTGATAGTGTAAGAGATAGACTTTTGCATCTCCATCTTGTCGAGTCAACTCCTTTTCTTAACCTGCATAACAATCTCAAATCTCTATTCCCATGTAGATGATGTGCATAAAGGGCATTAGTCAACCAACAATCCCTTGAGAAGATTGCCATCTGTTCTCAGATCGGAGACAACAGCTGGATATCATGATGGTTCTTGATGATTTATCAAAGTCCTCGATTCAATCGTTTGGATCTTCGATGCTTGTCATCGGTATATCCAAAATGACTATAGTATATTCTCTTATTTATACTGAAGGAACCAACTAACCATATTAGTATGTCCATGTGACCTGACATTCAGATCCAAGTCACTAATTTGGTTATTTCACTCAAGTTGGCTTACTTAGGACACATAACTCCAATAACCCATTGGGTGTAAATGGATCTTCAAGAAAAAAGGGACCAGATGGGAAGGTAGAAACTTTCAAAGCAAGGTTTGTTGCCAAAGGCTATAGTCAAAAGGAAGGGGTTGATTGTGAGGAAATCATTTTTCATTTTGCCATGCTTAAATTCATTCAGATGCATACCATGACTATGACATTTGAAAGATGGATGTCAAGACAATTTTTCTTAATGGATTCCTTAAGGAGGATATCTAGATGGAGCAACCTAGGGTTTCCAAATAGATGGTGATTAAGGGAAGTTTTCTTGACATCCATCTCCCTCATCATGGATATATTAATATGGACATCCATTTCCCTCATCTATCTCCCTTATCAAATCACGTGGACACACTAATATGGTTAATTAATTCCCTTAGTATAAGTAGGAGAATATACTGTAATCATGTTGGATATATCAATGACAGGTATCGAAGATCCTAATGGTTTGGATCAAGGATTTTGATAAGTTATCAAGAACTAACATGATATCCAATTGTTGTGTCCAATTTGAGAAGAGATGACAATCTTCTCAGGAAACTATTGCCTGATTGATATCCTTAATGCACATCCTCTGCATAGGAATGGAGATTCGGGGTTGTCACATTGGTTGAGTGAATGAGTTAACTCGATGAGATGAAGATAAGGAAGTCCTTCTCGTATCACTGTTATGAAGGTGTGTCCGTTGACTTATGACAGATGTGTCTATGTTTAAATATACATATTTCGTAGACCTATAATCAATGCACCCACCTTCGTGTTGAGACTGGAAAGTTGGTGTGCATATAAGACATAGGAGATGCATGATCTCTCCAACGGATTACACAGATTTGTTATCGTAAGTGCACACAATGGATCGGGAGATACAGACTCTCTCTACATATATTGAGATGTATGAAATTTCATGCATGTTCGTATAGGTTTTGATTAGAGCCATAGATGAAGGAGAAGAAGGCAATTCCTTTTGGAAAGAAATTGATCTTTATTCTCGTCCCAATGATATAATGAGAACATGAAAAATATGTAACCCATGATAAGATGGACAATAAATCTAGAATTTAATCCTAAGGGTTGCATATGTCTTCTAATGTGAGGGATTCGTGGGTATTTGGAATAACTAAGGGAGGCATGGTTTCATAAATCTCGATTCCTAATGAAACTAATAATGATTTTGATGGGAACCTAATTGAATAGAAATCAAGTACTATTCAAGGATTTAATTGATGTTTGATTTGGCATTTAATTTGGCCAAATATGTTTTGGTATTTGGATGTAAATAAAATGCTTTTGGATACTTTAACCTAATTGCACAAATTAATTAGAGGGAAAATCATGAAAATTCAATTAGGATGAATCCATAATCGTTGGATTCGATCTAATGGCCACCATCATATTAGGAATTATAGGATTCCCTATGAATATCACCCAAGGCAAGTGGGAAACCCTAATCAATCCCATTAATTAAGTGCCCTAATTCCTCCACTAGCAAAGAGAGGTAGAGAATAAAAGAATTGTCGCCATAGCCTTCTTTTTCTTTCTTCATCCTAGATGTCCAAGGGCTTGACCAGAAGTCTTATGCTTCGATCAGAAGTCTGATTCTCATCCTAGATGCTTGGGTCCTCTTAATGTTGGATGTTTGACTTCCCTATCAGACTTCTAGGAACATCTTTAGACATCCAACAAGTCGATTGGATGCCCAAATTCAATTGGTCAAGATTTATGGCCTCATGTGGTCGATTCTGAAGGACTTTCAATGAGTTAGACAATGTGGGGAACGCGAAGGAGTTCGCGATGCACAAAGGGTTCGTGCAATGCATGAGGGGATCAAGTGTTCACAGGGCTAAGGGCCTCATGAGGCTATAAAAAGGAAGGGAGTCTCACGACATCGAGACTTATTTGAGGAAGCATAACACCCAAGTGTTTTGTTACATTGCCCCTCAGGTATACTTCGATACTCATGGGAGCCCGAAACAGGGAGATACTAGATCTTCCCATGTGATTCAAGTTATGCAGGTTGTTCTTGCTTTTTGATTATTGCAATTCATTTGTCCAAGCATCGAGACATTTATTGGATCAAAGAAAATTTTTGAAAATAACCATTTTTATGCTTCCGCGATTCCACGGGTCAAACTATTCGAACACCAACAAATCCAGCCCAAGACAGGCATACTGGATTGCTATCAAGAACATCCTCAAATTCTTGAGGAGGACAAAAGACTATTGTCTAGTCTTTGGAGATGGAGATCAACAAGTGTTCGGGTACATCGGCTTTAAGTTCTAGTCGAACGTTAATGATAAAAAGTCTATGTGAGAGTTCATTTTCTTATTGAACGGTGGTGCTGTGAAGTGGAGAAGTAGGAAGTAAGATACTACAGCTGATTCAACAATAGAAGCTGAGTACATTGTTGCATCTGATGTTGGAGTTATGCGCCTGATAATTCCATATCTATTTACATTAATTATGCCTAACCAATGCTAGTTGGAGGGTGAATTAGGTCAAAAAGCATTTAGTTAGGCCAAATTAGTCATATAGGTGCATTTTATAAAAATTGCATTCTATTGGATTTTTATGTAATATTTTCCTTATCTATATATTGTGCCTTGATGTCCTTGTTTATATATGTGCAGGTGCCAAGTGTGAGATTGATTGGAGCTTGGCAAAGAAGAGAAATCAAATTGAGCTCAATTGTGCAGAGTGGCTGAGTTAATTCCCAACCTAAACTCTAGCCCAATTAGACTTTATACTTATCCCAATTAGGAACCTAATTTCCCACACCCAAATCCCACCTAACCTAGCCCAAATCCCACCTAAGTTGGCCAGCCACTACACCTTAATTGGTTGGCCAATATTAATCAAACCCAACCTATGATTTTCTAAAAAGATGCACCTAACATATTTCTATATCCTAACCCAACAAATCATATTTGGCTATCCCTTTTATCCTCCAATAAATACTATTTTGGATGGCTTAAATACACTATAATTATCCACCACTAGATCTAAATCATAGGGTCTTAAATTGTCGACCTAAATCCCTATCTCAAAACCATAAATCAAATCATATTCCTAATCCTACTTAATTCGTAATAGCCGGACACATATTTAGTATTTTGGCTATAACTTTTTCATTTCAAATCTAAATTTAGTGATTCAAGCTGTATTTGAATTCTGATTTCGAGGGCTACAACTTTACTTCAATGTGCAATTTGAAATTCAGAATAAGAGAGGCCAAAAATTTGACACAAGTGAGGGAAATCCTATAAGGCTATTGCATCACCCTCCTTCCTAAACCTAATTAATCTCCACCCTCCATCCATCCTTTGATATAATCCCAGCCTTCCATCTAACTCCAACAAAAACCCACTCTTTTACCCACATCTAACCTTTGAATCATAGCCCTCCATCAATTTTAACAACACCTAACCTATCCACTTATCCCTTAATCTTAAACTTTGATTTCCAACCATTAAATCCTAGCCCTTCATTCCAAGACCCACCTTCTCTATATAAGCACTAGGCTATCCCTCCTTCCATCTTTTAGACTCTCCAACATTTGACTCTAGCCTCCATTCCTTCTTAAGCTCACGCCCTCCCTTGGTGGTTCTCCAGGTGTGCCTTTGCATCCACTGCTTCTTTGTCACCAAGGCTTTGTCATCGAGGCCACTATCTAGTTTTAGATTTAGATCTCTTATTGTTGTTCTAGTTAATATTGCAGTTCTAGTTGTAGTTGTAACTTTGGTTCTAGTTAATTATATTTTTAGTTGTTCTCTCAATTATTCTACTTGTTCTAGTTGACATTATTCTTTCAATAAAGGTTCTGGTTGAGATATTTCTACTTGCCTTCGAGTACTTGTTCTAGTTCTAGTCTTTAGTTATCGTAATTTTGCTTCATATTAGTCATTCTACTTGCCTACCTCCTTATCAAAAATACAAAAAAAATTAGGATCTAGGAAAGCATTTTTAATCCGATTGCCTCCCCATGAATGACTCGAACTCCGCCTTTCAAACTTCGATTTCCATATTTACGAATTCAATATGAATAAATTATAAAAGTATCTATGCAATATTTACTACAACGAATGCATTTTTGTGCATCTATACTCACGTTAGCTTAGTGCCTTATGTTGGTGCAAGGGCACCATGATTATTAATTTTGATGATAATCAAATATTTGTTATTTAACATTTGCAATTTAAGTTTATGAGTTTTAAGATAATTACAAATGGATACAAGTGTGAAGGGGCTCAAGCTCGCATCCTTGATAGATTGGAGGAGCTCGCTAGAGGAGAAGGAGCTTTGTGTGGTGCGAGAGCTTGAAGACAAGAAGTATAGGATAGACATTTTGCTCTATATATTATTATTCTTGTCATTTTGTACTTTTCTATTATTTGCTTTTTATTTCCTTAGATCCTTTGTTAAAGAGCCTTAAAGTAACAAAATAGTAGTCTAGGAACATTTACTCAACCCTAGGATACTTAAACATCTCGTAGAGAACTTAGAAAATCAAAATAGGTTTCAGACAACCTGATCAGACATCTAATCTAGACATCAGACGTCTGATTGTTTGATTAGACGTCCAAACACTTAGGCTGAACTTAGTGCTTTCTGTCTGTTGATTTCAAACAACTAGCCCTTATTCCAGATGTCTTAAAAGATGTCTGAGGACCTTGCCAAACATCCAACTAGAGGACTGTTGGCTTGAGAAATCTAATCATTGAAGATTATTCTTTAAGATGATTTGCATTCACTTTCAGACTTTAGTAGTGTATCCCAGACGTCTGATAAGTAGATGTTAGGCTGAGATCTGACCCTAATTACTTCCTGCAGACCTTATAGCCGTTTGTGCCACGGGAAATCCATTCTTGCAATGATTTGTGTTTCCAGACATTTGATTCGTCGTTTGTGCAACTTAACCTAGAACCCTGTTTCGATCTTTACAAAACATGAAAGAAACCCGTTTAGAATTAGACGTCTGATTAGTTTTCCAGATATCTTAAAACTTTTCTTTAGACATTCGTCTTAATCTAACCCAATCCAAATCTTCTACCTTTTTAGATCAGACGACCAATTCCTAGATCAGACAATAACCTAGACGTCTGATAATAGATTCAGACAGCTGATAACCTTGTCAGAATCATAAATGACCCTGATTTCAGCCTGATTTGCCTTGGGAGTATTCCCAACGGCTAGAAGAGGCTTCCAAACCCTTCTTAGGGCCTCTATAAATAGAGGAGGACCCTTCCTTTGCAATATACACCAAAGTAATACTTCTTCCACTCATATTGTATCCAAGAGATGAGAAAATCAAGAAGGAAAGTCACCCTTCTCTCCAAGCTCCTAAGTATACATCTGAGAGCATCATATTCGCTGTTCACCTGCTCTCCCCGTTGCATATGAGAGCTCTGTCATGCCTAGCGTGGTTCACACACTCCACGTCCATAGTCGACGCACTTCCATCAAAGGGAAGTTTCTTTTTCCTATAATAGCTAGTTTAAATACTTACTTTGTGGCTCTATGGGATTATTGTAATAGTGTCTGTTGGGTATTTGCTTTACGAATTCCCGTCTCTATCGCGAGACAAAATATTCCTCCTGAAGAGGAGGGATTTGAGGTATGCTACCCTTGTTTAAATAGCATGGTTGTAAGAGGTCGAGTCACCCTCATTTAAGTGACTTAGTGGATTTAATCGACTGGGTCGATTGAGAAATCCTAAGTTGAGAGGCTTAAGTGGTGGTTTTTACCCGGATTTTGGTTTCCACCTAAAATTCCTTTATGTGCTTTGTGAGATTGTTTGTGTGCGTGATTGATATCTTATTTCTGCATTTTATTTCATATCACATAAATCTCACCCCCGTCCGTCAGAACCTACACCCTAGGCAAGCCAACTTGTGTGGAATTACTCGATTAGTGATTTAGATTTGAATGTCAAATCACGTAGGCACACTAATATGGTTAGTCAAGTCCCTCAATATAAGTGGGAGAACATACATGATGAATGGTATCAAAGATACAAATGCTTTGGATTGAGGATTTTGATAAGTCATCAAGAACTATCATGATATCCAACCATTGTCTTTAATCTTAGAAGAGATGACAATCTTCTCAAGAGACTGTTACATGAGTGATGCCCTCAATGCACATCCACTGCATGGGACTAGAGATTTGGGGCTATCACGCAGGTTAGGTCAAGGAGTTAACTCGACGATATGGAGATGTAAAAGTCCTTCTCTTATCATTGTCATGGAGAAAGCGTATCCTTTGACCTTAGATAAATATGTGTTTTTGTACTTGAATATACACATTTTGTGGATTTGTGGTTGATGCATCTTCCTTGGTGTTAAGACTGGAAAGCTATTGTGAATTTGAGAGCATAAGAGACACATGATCTTTCGAAGGGATTACACAAATCTGCTATCATAAATGTGCGTAGTAGATTGAGGGACATGGGCTCAATTTGTGTATATTGGGGTGCACAAAATTTCATGCATGGTTGTATGGGTCCTGATCAAACCCATACATGAAAGAGAAGAAGATAGTCCTTTGGGAAAGGAGCTAGTATTTGTTCTCGTCCCATTGATACAAGGAAAACATAAAAGTATGTAACCCATGATAGGATGGACAGTGAGTCTAGCATTTAATCTTAGGGGTTACATGTCTTCCTGTGTAAGGGATTCCAGTATTTGGAAAACTTGAGCGAGGTGTAGTTACATAAATCCTGATGCCTAAATGCTTCATTATTATCATGATTAAACCATTAATGATTTTGATAGGTTCTTAATTAATTGAATAGAAATTAAGTACTATTCAAGGAATTAAATAGTTATTTAATTTGGTCCAAATGTGTTTGGTCTTTATTCAAAGGGTTTGGATGAAAATAAAATGGCTTTAAGTACTTAAACCCAATTATCCAAATTAGTTGGAGGGCAAATGTTACAAATTGCAAATGAAAATAAATTCAAACCATTTGATTATATCCAATGGTCCACATCATATTAGGAATCCATGGATTCCATATTAATATCTCCCATGGCAACATAGAAACTATAATTGATCCCTATTCTTGTGTCCATTCATAGCCTCCACTGAAAGAAAGAGCGAGGAGAGAACATAAGTGCAGCGTTGCTGCCCTTCATAGTCTCCATCGAAAGAAAGAGTGAAGAGAGAACATAAGTGCAGCACTGCTGCCCTTCTTCCTCCCTTTAATTTGAATGTCTAGAATCATTAGACAAAGTCTTGGAGTTGGTTTAAACATCCATCATTCAATAGGGATGTCTAGACCCCTCGTGTTCTGGACGTCTAGGTTCTCTATGCGAAGGCCTGAAGGTCTTTTGGACGTTCAACATATGATCAGAAGATTTTCGTTTAATAAGAATTCATAAATAGTGATTTCCATTGTAGCAATATTATGTGGTGAAAATCTCCAATCAAAACTTAAAGGAAATGAATTTTAACCACAAAATCAGGATATCGTATCCACAGGGAGGCATAGACCCAATAAACTCCCAATTATTTTTACCAAAAATGTTCACATAAAGTTCCCAATTATGTTAGTAATGCCATAAAAATCATTGCAAGGAACTATTTAATCACACATATATGAGTTGTGACAATATGAGAGAGAGATAAATATTTGCATGAAGAGCGAGTGAAATAAAGAAAATGAGGGGACGACTAGTGCAAATTTCACTAAAGAATATATAATAAACTCAAATGCATTACAATGGCAATAAATGTAATAACTAATTGACTATAGTATTGTAGAAAACATAGCATTTGAGAAACGCTCTCGCATGCGTGCAAGGAGGGTTGCCGGTTGACATGAAGTGGAGGGGAGACTAGGTGGACCGAGTGCTTTACAACCGTGGTGTTGGTGACGATAATGGAGATCGGAGGTGGTCTTTTGGAGAAGTGATGGCCGACATTAATGTGTTCTTCAAGGGTAGTGGTGGAGCCTCCGGCAACGTCGCGTGAATATCAAGTGAGATGCACTCAAGTGTGGCCGTCCTCGTGGAGGTGTTAGCAATGAGTAGAGTAGCCGATTGGTATGTGAGATGGCTGGGGGGGGGGGGGGGTCTTGAGGTCCAGAGGGTGATCGGCACCCTGAGATTTGGAGTGTCTGACTCAAGAACGGGAATGATCGGACCTCCTACGTAGGTGGAGGGTCCTATTCGTGGGATTCAGGCAATCACACAATGGGCACAGGGATTTGGTTATCCAGTTCCATCACAAGGGGTGTACGTCTGGGGGAGTATGGTGCTCCCAACTATGCACTACAATTTGTGAGATTACAAAGTTTACAAGCTCTCAGTTTTCTCTCGAGTCGCTTGGGGGGGAGATCTCGAGGGCCTTTCTCAGCTATTTATAGTGCTAGGATTGGACCTCTTGATGAGATCTTCTGAGGAAATACACCACCTAACAAGGTGTGTGCTTGGTTATGTTACTTATTGCGGTAGTTATTGTCAGCATTTATTAAGGACGCAGCCTTGCTATACTTCCGCTGTCCCCTCTAACGGATAGGATCTTTCGAGTCCGACTCTTCGTGGCCTATCCTATGTGTAGGCGGCTTGGACTCTCGAATTCGTTTGCATAGAAGATTTTTCTTGGATGTAGGCAGGTTAGATCCCCGAACCCGCCTGTATCCAAGTCTTTCTGAGTCGAATCCTTCTTTTCGGACCTATAGCAAAGTTTTGGGTTCAAGGACATTTTTTGCCCCTCATCATATGCTTGATAAGAGACTCATCATGGGTCCTAATTATCATTAATTAACTAGTTTTCTTAGTTAATTAACTAAGAATACATTAATTACAGGGTTAATTATACTATAGGGGTTAAAATACCAAGGACTTGCAAAATACGCTAAAAACATAGAATTAAGTATCAATTAATCGTAATAATAATTTAATCAATAATGTGGACTCAATTAATAATCATTTAGCTAGATATTTAGTATTTAAACTAACTTAATTAATATTGTGACCTGAGTATGTAATTAACTTAATTAAACTAATCATTTAAATAAATATAGCTAAAAAAGGAAAAAACATAATTTCAAGGTATAAATATAATATTTACCTAATTTATAATAATATAAAAACTTGAAAAAGAAATAAATTAAAGTAAGCCTTAAAAATCACTGATTACGTTTCAGTCCCTTGCTTTCATTACAATCGAGTCCTTTTTATTCACAAACTTGTCCTTTTATTACAAATATACCCCTGTGAGCACAGTCCTTCATCTTCATCTTGTTTTTCACTTCGGACGGCCGAGGACTGCCGATGTCCATACTGCTTGATCATCGCCAATCTCATGTCTAAACACTTCTGCCGTTGCCGCCATTATTCATTTCACCTCCACCTTTTCATCCAACTGCTTTGATTCCTCCTATCCTAACAAACTCCAGTGCGGTGATTTCATCGACGTAGGAAAAGATCCCTATTCCAAGGTACTTGGATGCGATCGCGTCCAGATACCTTGACCTCTACTATTGTTGATGCCTATAAATACCTAGGACCATCTCCGATTTCGCGAAGTGACCCCCTTCCTACTTCCCTTACCGTGGTTGTTCTAGGCTTTTCGTCCACAACTCCGGCGACTACTTTCTTCTTCTTTCGATCTTCTCCGAGGAGAACAACCACCCTCTTGCTTCCACCGTTCTCTGCTGCATCTTCGAAAGAGGCTACGTCGCCATCCACCTCCTATTCACGTCTCATTCCTCCTCCATCGGAGATCTTCCTCTACCCTTCTATTTCTTCCTCCGTTATGAACGTCGACGGAGTCTTCTGATCCCCTTTCGTCTACGTAATAGTAGATTTGGCTTTGTAGTTTAGATTAGAGTAATTAGAGTAGTTTAGATAGTTTGATTAGTGTAGATTTTATGTTGATTTCACATCATCTTCTCCGACTCCAGCAAGTTCATTTGAGCTTGATTGGAGCCTTTTTTCGTCTTTTAAACACATCAATCACCTTCTTCTAGTGTTCATGATCACTTCTATCTCACTGATTACATGAATCTATCACATTACTCGCCTAATCCCACTTCACCTTCATCGGATACCGTTGCTGTCCATGGTGGAGGTCTCCAACCATTCCCACACCCAATGAAGGTCCTTCATCACCTATTCACCTCATCAGGACCATGCTAATGTCTATAATTCCATCTATAATCATCTATACGTTAAATGCCCAATTTCACACCTTTCTTCTGAGCTCGCTATCAATGGCAGCTCAGAAGAGGTTTATTCACCTAATTAACCACTTGTACACCATCGCCTAACCCTTATAAGTAATTTCTCTCACTCAATTGAGTGAGAAGGCAATTCTTGAGTTCAGACGAACTCAAGATATGATTTATTGCATTTCTTGAGAAGTCCATTATTTTGATCAATAATTGATAGAATTGTTGAGTTTCTGAGGTTCTTTGCAACCTTAGGAAGCTTTTAAGACCTTTCACGATCTATTTCTTGGAGATTTCATCTCCAATGTTTGAAATCAGTAGTCACTGAAGCTCCGGTGAGCTCCAGCGACTCAAATCATGAGATATAGAGTTTGAATTGATGAGTAAAGCTCCAGAATGATAAATCTTGAGTAGAGGATCAGATTCAACCATTCAAACTTGAGATTTAATGAAGATTGTTCCCTACTGGACTTCATCTTCTCCAACTCCAGCTAAGCTGGAGAGTCAAATAAATTGAGGTTTAGAGTTTAAATTAGGTTATGTAGCTTGAATAGACTCTAGGGATTCTATCTAAGCTTTCACATAGGTTTGAAAATCACTGAGTTGTTCTGTCAATCAAACCATCATCTGAGCTTAGGTGGAGAGCTCTAAGAGCACTTGTTGAGTGTTGCAAACATAATTTTGATGTGTTGAATCAACTCCTGAGGTCGAATTAAACTTATTCATACTTTCAATTTGATCTAAGAAACTTCAATTTAGAAAGTCAAATCTTGATCTTCAGAAGTCAACCTGAGTCAAATTTGAGGTTTAAATGACTGAAACATTGATTTAATGAGACAATTGAGTTCTGGAGATGATTGTGAGTTGATTTAAGCCAATTTGAGTAAGTAATCGCTGATTGTTGCAAATTACCATCTTTAAGCTGTTTGGGTTCAAACTGGAACCCAACATTGTTTTGTGAGTTTCTGTTGAGAATTGATCTAAATTTCTGTCCAGATAAATTGATTTCTATCCTCTGAATCAATTTAGATGTATTCTACACACTTTAATCTATTGGTTGGACAGATTGAATCGTGATTCCATCTTTTGAGTTTCACGTCAAAAACTTTGAAGCTTATAGAGCTCTAGAACCTTCTTGTATCTCCAATCTCTCTTCCTAAAGTTGCAGAAAGATTATTTGAATACTCCTAAATTCTCAGATGAGACTTATGATTCATTTACAGGTTATTAGAGCTTTGATTTCACTCTTTAACATGTTCATGGCAGTGTGAACGTGCCATATTTAATCCCTAAATTCATGGATCAATAGTGATTCAATCACCAAATTGGTGATAAAATTGGAAAGTCAAGTTCTAGGGCTTTCGATCAAGCCTTTATTTGCTTGAATTGGTTCACTAAGTTGCCAGAAATCTTCGTTCAAAGACTGGCGGCCAACGACGCTACATTGAGAAGAAGCCACTGCATTAGTCCCACATTGGGAATGAAGGAGCGCTTGCACATGTATAAAAAGTTATTTGTCACCTAGCGCTTCAGTTGCCAAACGTTGGGGGCGAATCGACCTATACCTTTGAGCATTCTGTATGCGCGCTTGTGTGCTGGTGCCCGGGTGGGCGTGAGTGTGTGATGTGGGCCTAGAATGGGCCCATTACTGTGCAATCTAAAAGGTTAAAATCCACCATTAATCAAATTAGGCTTGGGCCTCGAGTAGGGTCTGGTCCCACCCCTAGTAGGCGCTATGTATCCCTGAAAGGGCTTGGACCGTGCATTAAACAAATTTTTGGTTAAGTGAGAAACACGTGGGTTAAGGGTTAAAAATTGACTAAGTGTGGATATGAGTGCACAATAGAGATTAAAGAGTGAGAAAGAGAGAGAAGGTTAAGTAGATGAGAGCTGAAGATTAAGAAGAGTTGACTGAAAGCTTAAAAGTTGAGGATGGAGAGTAAGATGTTTGATGATACAATTAGAAGTCCAAAAATAACATTTAAGTCGTCTGACATTAAAAAGAGACGTTTCTGATAACCAAAAGTTAAAGGTTGATTAAAGAGAAATGAAGTGCTGGGGCTTATTGATAATTCTTTTTTATGACTTTATTTTTTGTAACATTTGTAATAAATGTTTCTTTTCATGCTATTCATTGTATAATCATTCATGTACATTTCCTCTATTAATGGAATAGTTGCATGTTTTAAACTTCAATTTCATTTGTAGTTATTCATGTGCTTGACATATTTTGTAATTAATGTAGTAATTAGTTAGTTGTTAATTTAAAATAATAAAAATGGTGAATTGATTAAGTTTATACCTCTCAGTGAACGACATGGACTCAACCAGTTAAAAAGAATTAAAATCTAAAATGTTAAGTTAACTTGACCCTATACTATATTCAACGACAACGATTTAACAAATCAAGTTAACCTAGGTCCATTCTTAAGATAATTAATTAAGACTAATAACTTTGATTAACTGTGTTGAGATTTGACTAATCATTTTAATGGCGCCATTGCCGAGGAGGTTACTTGGTAATTATATTTTCCATTATCATTCTAATTAGTTGTTTTGTATGTATTTCATTTCTAACTAGTTTATTTTTGTTTTTGTCTTCTTTCAGAGATATCTTCACAAGTATTCTCAGGAGGGAGGCGGGTTTTTTTTTTGTTTTGTATTTTCTCACGTATTCACTATACATACCATTGTGAGTATTTTCTTTCCTTAGTTCTTAGTTAGGTTTGGTTGTTGCATTTAGGTTAAAAATATAAAAAATACAAAAGAATACATACTTTCTGACCAGCAGCAGCATACCACTTGGCATACTCTTAGGAGTGCATTTATCTGCTAATAGTTATCGATCTGACTCGGGATTTTTTGATATCTTGCATCAGCGGGAAAAACACGTGACAAACCCACGTAGATCCCTGTCATTGGATTAATAAGCAAGACCATCTATTTGTTTGGAAAGATCTAAAAAGCAGTCACATTTACTTCTTTCCATCATTTCAAAAAGATTAACGAAAAAGAGTATTCATAAAACTCGTGACATATATATGTTTGCAGATTGCATGCGGGCTTTTATCGATCACGTTTGTTGCATGCTATCACGCACACAGTGTGGTCACTAGAGTCACATGAGTTTTATACTTCTATCGCTCCTTTTTGCACCTCTTAAGGCTTTGGTCAAAGATCAACAAGTCTCTCTCACTACTAGAGCCTCGGGGAGCCAGTAGTGAGTGGTCTCGATCCTAGACCTTAGACCTTCGAGCCTTAGCATACGCACATTCATAGACACAAGTAGAATGCATATTTGGATTGACATATTACTTGTTTGCATCTTTGTATATTTTACGTGTATTCTAGGATCTTCTTTTCCTTTGAAAAGAAGAAAACCCACTTTTTCACGCTATATACGAGTTTTGCTTGCTGCTGTTTTTACGCAGTGGTGTGAGTGTGCCTTTGTACATTCTCGTAGTTTATGCACGGGTGGCAATCTGTGAAGCCACCTCTCGTATTTCCTTTGACAGGTTTACCCATGCTGGTTGCACTGAGGCAATCAATTTTCTCATCTGCTTGTTCTGCATTTTCTACGTTTGATTCTATGGATCAATCACAGAACCCGAATCCCGAGATCCCTTCTTCTGGTAAGGGGAAGATGCCACCTTTTGATATCCATGAGGTGCACTTGAACCAAAATCTGTAATTGCTCGAGCAGAACCGTCAAATCAATCTATTGATGCCTGCTCTTCAAAATCTCCGAGCTCGTCCTCCTCCACGACCTGAGGTAGGTCCTAATCCACCTGATTTTCCTCCTCCACCTCATTCTCTACCTAGGCCTCTACTCTGTGACTATTACAATCCATCCAATGCCCAAGTAGAGCCTAGTGTTAGGATTTCCATAGGGGAAAATGACCAAGAACTAAAGCCAAACATTATAGGTCTAATCCCACACTTCCATCGTTATGCATCCGAGGTTCCATTTCAACACATTGAATATCTTAAAAATCTATCTCAAACCCTTGGACCTCGAAATCAAAGTCGGGAAATCCTACTAATGAAGATGTTCTCCTTTAGTTTAAAAGACAAAGCCACCTATTGGTACCGCACAATCGCATAACCTATCTCGACATGGGCCAAACTCGAATCTACTTTCTTGAAGAAATTCTTTCCTATAGGTTGAACCAATGACCTTAGGCAAGTAATCATGACCTTTACTCAGAATCAAGGAGAATTGATTCATGAAGCATGGGAACGCTTTCATGAATTGCAAAGGAAATGCCCACATCATGATATCCCTTGTTGGCAACTAATACACATCTTTTATTATGGATAGCAAGAGAGCATTCGCAATTTGGTCGATGCCTCTTGTGGAGAGAATTTTCTGAATCGCGACGAAGACTCCGCCTTAGAACTATTCAAAAGGATGGCGAAAAACTCGATCAACAACTCATCAATGTCATAATTCACACGGGGAAATCCACATACACATCAAAATCTGCATCAAAAGGGCATTCACAAGATCATGAATCAATCCAGTTCAAAGGATTTAGAGATTATAGCTAAGAAACTGGACAAAGTCGATATCGTGGCGAAGCATCTCGACAAGGTCTGCAATATGATGAAGACTTACGCTACTTCTCGCTACACAGAATCTTGCACGTTTCCCTGTTTCGTAAATTCCCGCGATGAGGGAATTTGTGAATAATCTGGATTCTAGAGATCCTTCTTCCTTGGGTTTTCTCCCTACTCATTCACCAACACAAGGAGGGACCTTTGTCCCATCATCCTACCTCTTTCCCCACTTCCTTCTTTTGTAGAAAACACACCATATCCTTATGATTTGCTTGCCATCCGGGGATACACTACTAGATCAAACCCATATTCAAATACCTACAATCTTGAATGGCAAAACCACCTTAACTTCTCTTGGTCTGATCAATCGCAAAGACCACAATATCCGAATCAGACCCGACAAAACATGCCTATGTTGCCATTTCAGCAACCAAACGCAAGGCCCTTTCACGTGAGTACGCAGAACTACTCAAGGCCAAATAGAGACAAGCAGCTCGATCAAATTTTGTGAGCTGTGCTGAGAGCCAGTGACAAAATGCTGAGGCTCTCGCTGAAGTTCAATGGCAATGTTTGGCATAATTGGCTGACCTTAGGGGACAAATTACGCAGTTAGCTGAATCTTGTCAAGTAGGGGCCCTTCCATCCTAGCGAGTTCCAAACCCTAGAAACATCCAAAACCATAGGTATAACCTAGGAGGTCAACATCCGACTCAAGGTCAAGCTCATTTTGTGAATCAAGTTCCCCTGAATCAAAATCAAAACCTACCCACTGCACCTCCCGAATACAAGTATTTGAATCAACAACAATCTTTTTCAAATCAATCTTTGCTACTGAATGCATCTTTTCAGAATCAAGCATCTACATCTTCTCCTGCTTCTTCTTCATATGTGGGTATTAACTCTGTTACAACTTGCCGTGGGACTTCCACTAGGGACCTCGTAGATCCACGTTTACAAACCCAAGACCCTAGTACATCTAGAACTCCTGTTTCTACACTTGTGAGAGGTGATTCACTTGATCCTAATATTTATGCTAATTCTTGTGATCAGGGTAACCCCTTAGTAGTACAAGATATCAAGTCCCATTCCCAGAAGCATTAAAGAAATCTAGTTAACAAAAAGCATCCTGTTACATTAGATGAGGATTTAATTAAGTTTTTTGAATAGGTTCACATTAACATCCCACTCCTAAATGCTATCAAGCACATTCGGACTTACGTGAGATTCCTCAAGGAATTGTGTACTCCTAAGTGTAAGTTGAAGAAAGGAAGCATTGTGGAACTCTTTGAGCATGTGAGCTCAATTATCTCAAGTACGCTTCCTTTGAAAAAGAAAGATTCAGGATCTCCACTTATTTCCTGTATAATTGGAGATTAGTGCTTTGATAGAGCCCTCCTTGATTTAGGAGCCTCTATTAACCTTATTCCATCCTCCTTGGTAGAACACTTTGAAATAGAAAACCTTAAGCCTACCAATGTGACTTTACAATTAGCGGATAGATCTATTAAGTCACCAAAGGAAAATTTTGAGGATATTATAGTTAGAGTTTGGGACTTCTATTTTCTGGTGGGTTTTATTGTACTTGATATGGAAGTTCCCGAACGCATTAGAGATACCTCAATTATTTTAGGGAGACCCTTTTTGGCCATGACAGAGGCCAACATAGATTGTGAGACAGGAGAGATGGAATTGAAGTTTGCGAATAAGACACTTAAACTTGACATATTTAGAGCTTCTCGAGGATTGAATTGCAAATGGATTGAGGAGATGAAATCTATTTTTGTTCTTGAGGATGAGCTTAGTTCCTTAGAATTAGAAGACCTTTCTTTTGATATCATCTACCCTCAAGACGAAATCATGTTATCAAAATCCCTACTCGATCCAGAGGTTGAATCACATGACTCATCTTTATCCCTCTTTGCAGTAGCAAATCCCGTCCCAGACTCTGCTGCTGATCTTACTCCAAAGATTGAACTCAAACCATTGCCTAACACACTTAAATATGTCTATCTCGAATCTGATCAAACTTTTCCTGTAATCATTAATTCACATCTTTCTGAATCTCAAGAATCAAAATTGATCGTGGTTTCGCAAGATCATAAAAAGGCAATTGGGTGGACTTTATATGATCTCACTGGGATTAGCTCCAACTATTGTACTTATCACATTTATATTGAAGATGGGGCACGACCTTCCCGCGAGGCAGAGCGACGACTAAATCCAAATCTTAAGGAGGTCGTAAAGAAAGAAATCATTAAGTGGCTAGATGCTGACATTATCTATCCTATATCTGATACCCCTTGAGTGAGTCCAATTCAAGTGATACCTAAAAAGGCAAGACTCACCATAATCAAGACCAAATTTGGAGAAACCATTCCCACATGAATTGCAAATTCGTGGCGGGTTTGCATTGACTATCACAAACTCAACATGGTTGCAAAGAAGGACCACTTTCCTCTACCATTTATTGATCAGATCCTTGAAAAACTTGCTGGTAATAAGTTCTTCTGCTTTCTCGATGGTTACTCTGGATACAAACATGTTACGATCCACCCCAAAGATCAAGAGAAAACGACATTCACTTGCCCCTTCAAAACCTTTGCTTTCCGAAGGATGCCATTTAAACTTTGCAATGCACCTGCGACTTTTCAGAGGTGCATGCTAGCCATCTTTTCCAAGATGGTGGGTGAATATATGGAGATATTCATGGATGATTTTTCCATCTTTAGGGAGACTTTTGATATTTGTTTAGAAAATTTGTCGAAGATCTTGAAACGCTGCATCAAAGTGAATCTTGTCCTCAGCTAGGAGAAGAGTCATTTTATGGTTCTAGAGGGCATTGTACTTGGCCACCTCGTATCTGAGTAAGGCATCCAAGTAGATTGAGCCAAGATCAATCAGATCTCAAATCTACCAATTTCTAACTTGATCAAGGGCATTCGATTGTTTCTTGGGCATGTTGGATTTTATAAAAGATTTATACTTGATTTATCAAAGATTGCTCGACCACTCACGAACCTCCTCACGAAAGACATCATTTTTGAGATGAGTGAGGAGTGTATATCTGCATATGAAACTTTGAGAGATAGAGTTACACAAGCTCCTATTCTGCAACCTTTTGCTTGGAATCTTCCATTTGAAATCATGTGCGACGCATCTGATTACGTAGTAGGAGCTGTATTAGGATAGAAAATCGAGAAAAATCATATAGTGATTTACTATGTTAGCAAGCGCTGAATATTGCACAAAGGAATTATACTGTTACTGAGAAGGAGTTGCTAGTGATAGTATTTGGATTGGAAAAGTTCATATCTTACATCCTCGGGTCTCAAATCATTGTATACTCTGATCACTCGATGTTATTACCCGGTTCCCACATCCCTACAGGACATGAGAATCGGACCGACTCGATTGATCCCAAGACCCAGTCGTCCAACGAGAAAGTAACCAAAAGAGCAGTAAAGTAAACCACATTCATCATGCATATAACTAACAGTAACAAAAGTATAGCAGTAAAGAAAATAACTACTATAATACACACCACTACAACAGTAGAGAATTAAACAGGTACATAAATATGATGCTTACAGTAAAAGAGTACAAGTGGAATAGGATATACTCACTACAACAGAAGAAACGGTACAGTAGGTACAACATAAGGAAAACTACTGGGCTCTACTAGGCCTAGCACCCTCTGTAGCCGCAGGCTCTGGCTGCTCAACACCTGGTCCTGAAAAGGTGACAAAGGTGACACGTCAGCGAAACGCTGAGTAGAGTGGCAACCAACTAGCTAAGAAAATAGTAAGGTGAATAAGTGGCTGTTATTTTTAATTTCTTTCTTTATTTTCTATTTACTCATTCTTGAATTATTCCTCAGATCCTTCTCTTGATCTCGAATGTTCCTCGTGGGAACTATCTTGATTGCAGTCTTTTCCGAAAAGTAGAAGTAGTACGTGGTGCTCTCCTGGCCGGGACAGTCCCCGTGGTGGTCCTACCCTCAGTCA
Source organism: Thalassia testudinum (assembly GCA_037157565.1). Taxonomy (NCBI): domain Eukaryota; kingdom Viridiplantae; phylum Streptophyta; class Magnoliopsida; order Alismatales; family Hydrocharitaceae; genus Thalassia; species Thalassia testudinum. The sequence continues at coordinate 15,158,397 of JAZHRO010000062.1, read as the reverse complement.
ACCACCCCAAGGTCACTAACAGACGTAACGGTGACTACGGCACGCGCGATAAACACACGAGTAGCTACCCCGCACTGGCATGCGATCAGTCGTTTCCGTTAATGGGTGCGCCCCAAAGCACAGCACGGAACTAGTATAGGGCAGAGCCCTCTCAGTAACAGGGGTCTAGCCCCTCCCCAGTAACCAAACAGGGGTCTTACCCCTCCACAGTTCACGCACCCTCGCCTGACTACCCTGGTTTGCCCAGTGGGCCTAACAAGTCGATGTAGGACAGCTAGCTAAACCCCAGGGCCTGTGGGGTGGCTAGCTCTCTCCCTACACTAGTAGCTCTCCCCGATACTGTGTACGCGAGGGCCAAAAGTCAGTACAAAGTGACCATACCTAACCCCAGGTCCCTAGGGGGCTAGCTCCGCTCTACACTAAACAGGGGGACAGTCGCTCTCCTTGGTACTCTGTACTCAAGGGCCAACTCACTTCCCAATTCCATTCCATTTACCTTTCAGGAGCTCTACTTCTAATTCCTCGTAGGGTTCATGCTCATATTTCTCTAGCCAAGCCATTTTAGGTTTCATCAATCAAGTTTTATTCTCATATAGCCCATGTTTCCAACATTTAATATACATTTATATACAAGTAGCTGTTATCCAATTACAGGCAATTATCATTATTCTTTTTCTTTTACTTTTCCAAGACTGCAAATTCATGTATTCACAACATTCGTTTTAGTGTTCCTGTTCCTAGGATTCATGCCATACCCTAGGATCTATCATTCAATTTAGTTTTTCAGTCCTAGGATTCATGCCATACCCCAGGATCTATCATTCAATCTAGTTTTCCAGTCCTAGGATTCGTGCCATACCCTAGGATCTATCATTCAATCTAGTTTTCCAGCCCTAGGATTCATGCCATACCCTAGGATCTATCATTTATCTTACAAGTGCATTAATGTTGATAACTAATCAAGGGGAGCCACTCTACCCGCAAAACCGGGAGTGATGGGGGCGTGATAGGTAGGTCAACATGCCTCCGCAACCCCCAGATCCGCAATAGAAGGAGGTCTTAGCATAAGGATCAAACATAAGGAACTACTCAGAACAGGATACAAGTACTTTAAACAAGTAGAGGAACTAATTCTGAGAAGAACGAAATTTTAAACGCGGAAAACGAACTTCGAATGGACCCTAAACGGGTCAAAAACGACAACTCTGCCCCAAATCAAACGTCTGGAACACCTTCCAGACGTCTTAAAGGATGGTTCAGATCATACCTTGCTTATGCACTGTTCTTCAGATGTCCAGGATCTCACTGAATCATCTGGACATAGTTCCAGACGTCCAATTATCACTCCAGACGTCTGGAGACCCTCTCCGCCGTCTGATGCTGTGCTTAGACGTCTGATTTGCGTGGGAGGGCGTGCCCTTGCGCCTTCCCGAACGAATCCTGCACGCGTACGTAGACGATCACAACACGACACGTCTCAGGGCTTTCGGCGGAACGGCCTGCATGGCCGCATCTGTAGAAAGGAAGAAGGATGAGCATATCGTACCATTCAGACGTCTGGATCTCACTCCAAACGTCCCGTACGCCGTCTGGACATAGGTCCAGACGTCTGATTCTGGGAAATTTTCCCAGAATCAGGACCTACTCGCCTTCCACCTGCTGCACACGGCCGCGCCGCGCCGCATCCGCCTGCTGCCTGAGCTACAGCAGCATCGGGGTAACTTCCCCCAGCACCACGCTCCCGCTGCGCACCCGCCGGCCGAGCCTGGGCTGCTCCGGTGAGCTCGCTCTCTCTTCCTCACGCGCTCCGCCTCTTCTCCCTTGCTGCCCCTCCTCCTCCCCGCGTGCACCTGGCAGCAGCTGCTGCCCTCGCTTTCTCACTCTCACTCTAACTGGAAGAAGAAGGAGGAGACGGTGGAGTGGTGGTGAGGGAGAGGAAAGGGAGGAAGGGAGTATTTGAAGGCGTGGCGGGGTGGGGAAAGGTGTTTGCAGGATGGGGAGGGAAGAGAGAGAAGAAAAGAGGGTGGTGGATTCAGTTACCACGCGCATGCGTGTAGACTTGCAATCGTACGCCGCAAAAATTAAATTCCAGATGTCTGGGAAGGCGTCTAGACGTCTGACCAGACGTCTGGACCAACTCCCAGACGTCTTAAAAGCATTTGATGTAGTGGGTCTTAACACTAGACGATTAAACACCTTCTATCGAAGGACACAAATCCTAGGTTGACTAGATGGATCTGGCTTTTGTTGGAATTTGACCTAGAAATTCGTGATAAGGCGGGACGACAGAATGTCTCTATCGTCTAGGGTTTGTGGTTGTTGAGACCCGTGACATCAAAACACTTTAAGACATCTGGGAGTTGGTCCAGACGTCTAGATTCCTTCCTAGACGTCTGGAAATTAATTTTTGCATGCGTACGATCGCGAGTCGCGCGCACGCCGTGCGCATACTGAAACCCGCCACCCTCTTCTCTTTCTCTCCCCTCGTTGACCTGCAGGAACCTTTCCCCCACGCCTACAAATACTCCCCTTCCCTCTCCCTCGTTCGCTACCCCACACCTATCCATCCCCCATCTTCCTTTAGCGAGGGTGAGAGCGAGCAGCAGCTACAGCCGAGTGCAACGACGGAGAGGAGAGATGCAGTGAGAGGGAAGAGGAGAGAGCGGGCAAGCCGTGAGAGAAGAGAGCTCGCCGGAGCAACTCGAGGCCGACTGGCGTGCACGCAGAGGAGCGTTGTGCTGGGGAGTTTTCCCCCGGTGCTGCTGCAGCTAGAGCAGCGGGCGGACGAGCGGGGCACGGTCATGCGTAGCGGGAAGAAGACGAAGGAGGTTCTGATTCTGGCATTTTTCCTAGAATCAGACGTCTGGACCTACATCCAGACGACGTGGACGACGTCTAGAGGGAGCTCCAGACGACTAAAAGGTACATATTTCCTCCTATGTTTCCTTCTGCGGATATGGTCATGCAGGCCGTTCCGCCGAAGCTCTGCCGTGTGCCTTGCCAAGGGATTTTTGCGTACGCATGCAGGATTCGATTCGCGCAGGCGTGAGACACGCCCTCCCACATGGTTCAAACGTCTGGGTGAGTCACCAGACGGCGAAGAGCATCTCCAAACATCCGGAGAGGTGGTCAAACGTCTGGAATTGGGTCCAGACGGTTCAGCAGGATCTCTGGACGTCTGAGGAGTAGCGTAGAGTAAGGTATGACCTGGACCCTTTTTAAGATGTCTAGAAGATGTTCCAGACGTCTGATTTAAGTCAGAGTTGTCGTTTTTGACCCGTTTAGAGTTCGTTCGAGGTCCGATTTCCACATTTAAGATTCCGTTCTTCTTCGTATAAGTTCCTCTACTTGTTGGAATGCTTTTTATCATGTTCTGAGTGATTTCTTGTGGTTGATCCTTGTGTTAGGACCCCGTTCTATTGCGAATTTGGGGGTTGCGGAGGCACATGGACCTGCCGATCGAGCCCCCATTACTCCCGATTTTGCGGGTAGAGTGGCTTCCCTTAGTTAATTACAAACTTAACTGCATGTCTGAAATAAATGATAGATCCTAGGGTATGGCATGAATCCTAGGACTAGAAACATTGGAACGATTTTATTGAATGCCTGAATTGTAGTCTTGGATGAGTAGATAGAATAATAATAATTGCTTGTAATTGGATAACAGTTGCCTGTGAAATGTAGAGTACTGTTGTTAGTAACTGCTACATGAAATTCTTGTTGTTGAAATTAAATACGAGCTACTTGTATATAAATTGGAAAAGAAGGATTGAGTGTTGGAAACACATGCTATATGCGAATAAACCTGAAATGATGAAACATAGTATAGCATGGCCTGAGAAACATGAGCATGAACCTTACGGGGAATTAGGAATAGCGCTTCTGGAAATAAATAGAAGGGAATTGGAAAGGTGAATGGGGAAGTGAGCTAGTTCTTGAGTACGGAGTACCAAGGAGAGCGACTGTCCCCCTGTTTAGTGCAGAGCGGAGCTAGCCGCCTTAGGGTTGAGGCCTGGGGTTAGGACTGGTCACTTTGTACCGACTTTGTGGCCCTCGCGTACACAGTATCGGGGAGAGCTACTAGTGTATGGAGAGAGCTAGCCACCCCACGGGGCCCGGGGTTCAGCTAGTCGTCCTACACTGACTTGTTAGGCCCACTGGGCAAACCATGGTAGTTAGGCGAGGATGCGCAGACTGTAGAGGGGTGAGACCCCTGTTTGGTTCTTAGGAGCTAGACCCCTGTTACTGAGAGGGCTCTGCCCTATACTGGTTCCATGCTGTGCTTTGGGCGCACCCGTTAACGAAAACGACTGACCGCATGCCATTGCAGTCTCCCGTGCGTTTATCGCATGTGCCGTAGTCACCGTTATGTCTGTCAGCGACCTTAGGGTGGTTGATTGAGGGTAGGACCACCACGGGGGACTCTCCCAGCCAGGAGAGCACCATGTGCTACTTCTACTTTTCGGAAAAGACTGCAATCAAGATCGTTCCCACGAGGAACATTCGAGATCAAGAGAAAGACCTGAGAAATAAACCAAGAAAGTGTAAATAAATAAATTAAGAAATTAAAAAGAACAGCTACCTGTCCACCTTTACTGTTTTTCTTAGCTAGCTAATTACCACTCTACTCAGCGTTTCGCTGACGTGTCATACTTACCACCTTTTTCAGGACCAGGTGTTGAGCAACCAGAGCCCACGGCTGCAGAGGGTGCTGGGCCTAGTAGAGCCCAGTAGTTGTACTTATGTTGTACCCGTTTCTGTAGTAGTGAGTATTTTGTTACACTTTTGTACTATTTTATTGTAAATTTCATATTTCAGTACATGTTTTTAATTCTCTACTGTTGTGGTAGTGTGTACTGTAGTAGTTCTTTCTTTACTGCTGTACTTTTGTTACTGTTAGTTCCTTGCATGGTGAATGTGGTTTATTTTATTGCTTTTTGGTTACTTTCTCGTTGGACGATTGGGTCTTGGGATTAGTCGAGTCGGTCCGATTCTCGTGTCCTGTAGGGATTCGGGAACCAGGTCGTAACAGTGCTGTTTAGGGTTTGTACCATCTAAGGTTTGGCAAGTGTAGGGGATGTCTTTACCGTCTAGGGTTTGTAATTCATAAAAGTCTCCTTGACTGTCTTTATGAATCTTGTAAGGCCCTTCCCATGATGGGTCTAACTTTCTACTTGATTGGCTCGACATGGAGACTTTGCCCTTACGTAGGACAAATTCTCCTTGGGGGAATGTCCATTTCTTGTTGCGCTTATTGTAGGAGGCAGTTGCAGCCTCTTTATGCTGGAGTGCTGTCTTAAATGCCTTGTCCCTTAGCTCATCCAAGAGGTCTAAGGACAAGTGGGCCTGATCATCTTTAGTGGCTGGGCCATAGAGCTGCAAACTGTAGGTGGGGAGGACTATTATGATGGGGAGCTGGGCTTCCATGCCGTATACCAAGCTGAATGGTGTATGGCCTATGGAAGTCCTCTGGTGAGTCTTGTATCCCCAGAGACCGTCTAGAAGCTCGTTCGCCCATCTCCCTTTGGCTGAATCCAGCTGGCATTTGAGCTTTGAGATGATGGTGTAGTTAGTTACTTCAGCTTGTCCGTCCGCCTGGGGATGACCCACTAACGTAAGGCATAGACGGATGTCCCAATTAGCACAAAATTCTTTGAATTTTTTGCAGGCGAACTGGGTTTCGTTGCATGTAACTATGTGGCGGGGTATCTTGTACCAGGCTATGATGCTCTTGCGGACGAAGGATATGACCCTATAAGTTATGGGGTTGGCCATGCCCTCAGCTTCGACCCATTTAGAAAAGTAGTTGATGGCCACCAGAATGAATTGCTTCTAAGTCGGGGCTGGCAGGAACGAGCTGACAAAGTCCATGCCCCATTTTGCAAAGGGTATGTGTGACATGACAAGTACTAGATTTTCAGGTGGCAAGTGACGCAGGGTGGGGAAATCATTGGCATTTGTCGCACTTGAGGACGAAGTCTTTGCAATGTTGCTTCATTTGGGGCCAAAAATAGCCCGCCTAGAATAGTCAAGCTTGGAGTGCCTTGTATCCTTCATGGTTCCCGCAAACACCTCTGTAGGCTTCTTAGAGGGCTTGGGCTGCCTCTTCCTGAGTTAGGTAGCGTAGCAGGGGGTGGAATACCCCCGCTTGTATAGCTGCCCTTTTATCAAAGTGTATCTCGAGGCTTTGAGGTGGAAGGCCTTAGGTAGGGGTTCCCTCGGGGGTAGCTCATCGAAGTTCAACTAAGTAACGATAGGCGTCATCCAGGAAGGAGACTGCTCTATTGTCAACATGTTGGGAGCAAGGATGGTTGGCTCTCTCAGGGTTTGGAGGCAAATGTCCTCATCCTATCCCTGAGGGATAGTGGCAACGAGTTTAGACAACGCATCTACCATGGGGTTGTTCGCACGGGGTGCTTGCCTTATGGAGATTATCTTGAAATCTGCTAGCTCCTCCTTGACTTTGTTAGCATACAACATCATGTTTGGATCCTGAGCTTGGTATTCACTGTTTATTTGGTTGGAGACTAGTTAGGAGTTCGTGTGGACCTCGAGCGAGGTGATCCCCATGGATTTTGCAACCCGGATGCCTGCTATTATGGCCTCGTACTCTGCCTAGTTATTGGATGCAGGGAAGACCAATTTTATGGTGTACTTATGAATAACACCATTTGGGGTGGTTAGAGCTATCCCGATCCCAAACCTGGCTATCATAGACGAGCCGTCAACGTATAGTCGCCAAGGGAGTGTGAGGAAGGCATCAGGATCTGTGAATTCGACTATGAAGTCTACCAGGACTTGCACCTTGATTGCCTTTCTCGACTGAGATTTGACATCAAATTAGGCCAATTCCATAGCCCATTTTATCTGTCTTGCTGACCCCTTGGGCTTGTGTAACATTCGCCAGAGGGGGTAGTCTGACAGGACCATTATTGTATGGGCTTGGAAGTATGGGTGTAGCTTTCAAGCTGTGGTGATGAGCACTAGCCCCATCTTTTCAATGACTGTGTACTTGGCTTCTGCGCCTTGATAGGTCTTGCTGACGAAGTACACGAGTCGTTGAATTCCTCCCCGGTCGGAGACTAATACGATACTAATGGTGGATACGGAGGCAGCTAAGTGTAGCGAAAGAACTTCCCCTAGCTGGGGGGCCTTCAAAACGAGGGAACTTTGAAGTACATTCTTGACTTCCTCCAAGGTCTTTTGGTAGTGGGGAGTCTAGTGGGCAGTGTTATAGCTTTTGCCCTTTTTGATGCATTCGAAGAGGGGGAGACATTTGTCAGAGGATCGAGACAAGAATCAGCCTAATGAGGGATCTTGTTGACCAACAACTGTAGCCCTTTGAGCGTGCCTGGCGGTTGCAGGTCTTCAATTTCCTGGATCTTGTCCAAGTTGGCTTCAATTCCCTGATTGGATACTAGGAACCTTAGGAACTTGCCAGCATAGACCCCGAAGGTACACTTGTCGCGGTTCAGGCGAAGGTTGGTATTCCTTCGAATTTGGAACATCTCTACCAAGCATCTTAGGTGTTTTGGGAAGTTTGATCCCTTCACAAGTATATCGTCAATATACATCTCAAATGATTTTCCTATTATTTTTGCGAAAACCATGTTTACAAGGCGCTGATATGTGGCCCCAGCATTTTTTAGGCTGAAGGGCATGACTTTATATTGGAATAGGGCCCTATCAGTGATGAAGGAGGTGTGAGGCCTGTCTCCAGAGGTGAGGTTGTCCGTTGTAGGCCTGGTGGTACCCGCTGTAGGCGTCAAGAAAGGACATGTGGAATTGTCCGCTACAGGAGTCCACCAAGGAGTTCACCCTTGGTAGGAGGAACTCATCCTTTGGGCATGCTTCGTTCAGGTTGGTGAAGTCGATGCATATGCGCCATTGATCGTTGGCCTTCTTCACCATTATGATGTTCGAGAGCCATGCCGGGTATAGGGATTCTTCGATGAATCCTGCTTTTAGGAGCTTCTGGACTTCAGCCTTGGCCTCCTGCCATTGTTCAATCGACTTATCCCCGTGCATCTACTTGATTGCGTGGGTGCCCCCTTGAATATTCAGGTGATGCTGAATTAGAGACGGGTCCACCCTGGGCAGGTCGTTGGCAAACCAAGCGAAACATCTGCGTTGGCCTGTAGCAGGAGTAGCAACTCCTGCACCTTAGAGGGCGCAAGATCCTCTGCAACCCGGACGATCTTACTAGCGTTGTTGGGATAAAGTTGTATAGCCTTGGTTGAAGAGCCTAGCTGTAATCCCAAAGTCATGGGCAAATTAGTGGGGATGGTTTCGTTGGATCGCCTGGACTTAGTTCCTTTTCTTCCCCCGTTTTTGTGACTTGGGGGAATTTGGCTCTAGGGACCACTCCAGCTCAATTTTAAGTAGCTTGCACTCAACCGACTGATCCCCATGCACTATTCCGACTACGTGTGGGGACTGGAAAAGCACACACTGGAAGTATGAGGAGGGGATCAGCCAGAAGGCATGGGTAGTGGTGCAGCCAAGGATGCTGTCAAATGTTACCATCAACCTGGCCACTACGAATGTGGTTGTTCGGTTGAGGTGCCTGTTCCCATTACAGAAGGACAAGGGAAGGCTAATTTCTCCTCTCGGCACCACTTTGTGATTACCGAACCCAACCACTAGGTGAACCGAAGGGGAGAGATGTTCTTCTGTAAAACCTAGCTAGTGTAGGATTTTGAGGAAGAGGACGTCCACAGCGCTTCCCTCGTCAACGAGGAGCCGAGGCTACTGTTGCCCTACCAGTAAGAGTGTTACCAAAAGTGGGTCCATATGTTCCATCGGATCTGGGAGGGAGGCGAATAGACGGGAGGCTGCCTGCCTGACGGGACCCCTTTAGCCCCACTGGAAGGTGGGGAAAGCGCTAAGGGTCGACTACTTGGGGGGGCTGTATTGCCAACTTGGAGTAACGTTGATGTCGAAAATGACTTTGACCTCCGCACCCACAGGGGGTGGGTGGTGAACATGCTGGGGCACTCTGGGCATGGTTGCCGGGATCCGGTGGTGGTACTCAAGTGGCGGGAGTAGGGGAGATACCGCTTGCTCGAGGCGGTAGGCCATGGTATCCTTGGGCTTTGGGACCTCAACGAGTACCGTGTTGATCCCACAGAGATGTTGGAGCCTCTCCTTGTGGTAATCTTCTAGGCCCTCCATGTTCCCCTTGCCCTTATCCTGGTCTTCGTTCTGCCTAACGAAGTGGACTAGGTTCCCGTGTCGGATTTGGGGCTCGATTTGGTCAGGCAAATTGTGGTAGTCTTTGGTGGTGTAGGCTCGAGCCTTGTGATATTTGCAGTAAGGTCTGGTGTCAGCCTTCTTCTTCATTGGTTTGGGCGGAGGTAGTAGGTCTTTATCCGTGGACCATACCTCCACCAACACGTCTGCCTAGTTCACGATTGGAGGAGTGTATTCTTTGAAATAATCCTGCTTGGGCTAGTGGGATCCATGGTTTCGGCCCTTGCTTGGCCGATCGTTCCTTCTCTCTAGGAAGCTAGCCTTGTGCTTATTGAAATGACTACCTTCGCGAATGGAGATGGGGGTGGACTCACCCAGGGCCTGGCTCTCCCAGGTTGGGCTAGCATCATCCTTGGATCCCTCTACCAGTCGGTTGCAGGAGCGGAAGGTGTTTTCCTACTCTGCGAACTTTGTGGCTTGGTCCCAAAGCTCCTCCATATCCCTAGGAGGGAAGTCATCATTATCGTACCAAAACCTCTGAGTCAAGAGTTCTGACTTGAAGTATTGGATGGTGATAGCGTCATGGGGCCGCTTGCACTTGAAGTACTGGGCCTTGAACTGGTCTAGGTATGACATGAAAGACTTGCTCTTTCGCTTGGGGGGGAGACCTCGAGGGCCTTCCTCAGCTATTTATAGTGTTGGGATTGGGCTTCTCGATGAGATCTTCTGAGCAGATACGCTGCCTGACAAGGTGTGCGCTTGGTCAAGTTATTTATTGCGGTAGCCATTGTCAGCATTTTTTGAGGTTGCAACCTTGCTGTGCTTCCATTGTCCCCTCTAATGGATAGGATCCTTCGGGTTCGACTATTTGTGGCCTATCCTATGTGCAGGCAGTTTGGACTCTTGGATCTATTTGCATAGAAGATTTTCCTTGGATGTGGGCGGGTTGGATCCCTGAACTCGCTTGTATCCAGGTCTTTTTGGGTCGGATCCTTCTTTTCGGACCTATTACGGAGTTTTGGGTTCTAGGGCATTTTTTTCCCCTCATTAGAGGGTGAGGTTGAGGCTGTGGTGTTAGGTTCTGTAGTGGGGTTGCAGTTGGTGAAGATGGTGGGGAGGAGGAAATGAGGGGGATGAAGGAGAAGCTAGATGACGGAGGGAGATGAGGTGCATTATGGTGCCGTCGGTCAGTGCGTGGGTCAAGGAGAGAGGAGGAAGGGCAGTGCTGCTGGTTGTTGGGTTACCTTGTTGATGTAGACACATCCATTTAGGTTAAAATGCCTATTTATGCATATTCCTAGGCTTGGATTTGCATTCCATATTATAAATATCGCATAACATACATCATTCTGCAATTAGAGTAGTTGTGTATATTTTAGGTTAATTGCATCCTTTTTGTGGCCAGGAGAGGAGATTTATTTCAGAGCCTCAGATTGTCGATTCGACCATAAGGATCTGATTAGGACAACGATTGGAGTCCAACACCTCCGAAATCACCTTGATCGGAGTCTCGTAGTGATGAGAGCCTTATCATGAACCCTAACTAGCACAATTTAATCTAAATAAGTATGAAGAAGCTCCTACAAAACCTAAAGAGATGCTTAACTCAGAGAATTCTAAATTATAGAGCAAAACAAATCATAAGGGGTAAAACTATAATTTTACCAATGCAGTAGACAAACAGGGTAATTAAGGGTCTAAACATAGGTCAAATAAGCTTAATGAGGAAGAAAGTGGGATGATCTGATCTGAAAAGGGTTATAACAACTTCTAGGAATTAAATGACATTCTGTAACCCTAAAATAAATTCACTTTAATTCACGAGGTTTGAGGCAGGATAAAAATCAACTAAACCCTCTAAAATTCATGGAAAAATATTCCCTAGGATTTAGAACCTTCAATTTGACCTTTGCAACCTATTTTGACCTAAAATGAAAATCATGGTCAATTATGACATAATTTGGGTTTTTATGTAAATTGACTGGTCAAACGTGGTCAAACCTAAAATCAAATTTCACCATTAAATTCCTTAGGTTTAAATTAGGCTGGTACAAAAATTTAGGCCTAAAAGAAGACCATCTTGATCAACTTTACAAATTGGTCCTCTTGAATTACTTTTTGATCCTTATCTTTTGAAACCCTTACACATAGCCCCCTATCTTTCCCGTTGTTCTTTGCAGAACGGTCCTCCCTGCCACTCTGCACAGGCGCCATACCTCTGGCGACCTTGCGCAGAGGATGGCGCTGCGCAGGGTATGGCGCCCGTTCCCAGGAATGAACGGGGTGTTCCTTGCGTCGTCCTCTGTCGCAGGGACCCTCCCCTGTAACCTGCGGTTGCCCATGCTTCTTGTGCGAATGCACGAAAGGCATGGGTCTCAATCTCTGTCCATCTCCGGCGAGCTCCGCACGTCGCTCCCTCGGGCCACTCTCCTTGCCAGTGCCTTTATAAGGAGCGGCAGGGGCTGCCGTCCACTCCAAGCTATTTCTGGCCGAGAAAGCCCCCCTCTTTCGTCTCCTCTCTGTCCGGTCAGACTGCCCTAGCTTCCGGCGAACTCTCCTCCTCCTCCTCCTCGTCTCTCTGCTGCCATACCTGCAGTAGAGCCCACTCTGCCTCGTCGTCTCACGCCAGGCCGCACCAGCTGGCGTCCTTAGATTTCTTCCTCGTCGCTGTCACTCCTCCTCTGGGCACCTTCGTCCTCAGCTCCGGCAGGCACGCGCCGGGCAGTCGTCCCCTCCCTCTTCGTCGATTAAGTAGGTAGGGACTTTCTCCTTACTCTCCTCTAACTTTTCCCTTCTTGAATTAGTATTTTAAACCTCTCAACTGCCACGACCGCCTTCATCTGCTCCACCTCCGGCCACCATCTTCGGCGAGATCGCTCCACTTCCACAGACCTTTCCACCCCTCGCCGACAAGCCCAGAAGCTCCCCCTCACTCCACTCTTGAGTTTCCCCTACTCCATTCACCACCCTACACACTCTTAGCACCCCTCGAACACACCCACTTCCACTCACGTAGGTTGCCCTAGGTGCACGACCACAGGCACTCTCACAGCACGCTGCCCCTCACACCGCCTTCGTCACACTCTAGCGAAGCTCCCCGTGTTGTCTGACGTGGCCGTGAGGCCGTCTTCGTGATTTCAGGGTTCACCCTCCTCGCCGCCATTGGCGAACAGCAGGAGTTGCTTCCCAGGCAACTCCAGGTCTCTTCGACGCCAGGCGCGGGCTCCAGGCTACAAAGGGCACGTCCGCAAAGGTGCCCAGGTTCTCAATTGGGAGCGTGAAGCCTTCACTGCTGCCCAATTGCCAGCTGCTTCTCGCCTGCGGGTGAGCGGAGCGAAGGTGGGACTTTAGTCCCACCTCGTAAGTGAATGGGCGAGCGCCCACACTTAAATTGAAAAAGTGGTATAGGCTCTTTTCCTTCGAATACACACGGGGTGAGGTCCCTCACCTATCACCGAGTCTCGTCCGCGGCACACCCACGCGGATCTGACCTGACTCGACACGCTCCTGTGCACTCCTCGCGCACCACCCATGTCGGTGCGCCTGGACCCGAGCACGCGACTCGACCCAATTACCCGACTCTGGGAGGGCTTACCAAAGAGAGATCCAGAGAGAGAGATGTGGGGAAGGGGTAGGGTAGATTTTACGCTGATATTTGCATGTGTGCGCAGGAGAGAAGAAAGACGAAGAGAAGCAGCAGCCAGGACTTAGCCGCAGGGAAGAAGAAGGAAGAAGCAAGAAAACGAAGAAGAAAGAGAAGAAGAAAGGAAGGAAAGAAGCTGAAGGAAAAGAGGAGCTGCACTGTAGCAACCGAGCGATTAAGTCATCAGAGCGCCGAATTAGACGTCGGCGAAAAAGGAGAGTTAGCAGCAAGAGAAGAAGACAGAAAGAAGAAGAAGGGCTAGAGCAGAGGAAAGAAAAAAAAAAAGAGAAAGAGGAACCGCAGCTGCTGAGAAGAAGAAAGAAGAGGACATGCTGAAGAAGAAGAAGGAAGAAGTTGAGAAGAAGAAAGAAGAAAACAGGCTGAAGAAGAAGAAGAAGGAAGAAGCAGAGAAGAAGAGAAGAAGAATGAAGAAGAAAACAAGCTGAAGAGAAGAGCCAGCTGAGGAAAGAGAAGAAGAAAAAGCCAATTTCCCTCTCTCTCTTTCTCTCTCTCAATTTTTTGTAAAACCTTATATATATTGTGAATTTATATGCTTCTGGAATTTTAGTTTGCTCCCTGAGTTCGACCTCGGGAAACTTTTCATTCTGAGTAATAAATTGTATTAGACTGGTAACTGTTTTCGTTATATACCACAACGACTATAATAACCACATCAATAAAGGTGACGAACCAGTTTTTAGCGCCGTTGCCGGGGATCAACGGCTATTCTAGAAGCTATTAATTCACAATTTTTTAGTTTCTATTGACTAATCTCTTCTCTTTTGTTGTGCAGGCATAGGAAATCAAGAGGACAACAAGCAGCCGCACAACAACCACACCAAGGACAGGTAATTTTCTATCCTCTCATTTAAACCCCTAAATTCTAAAGAGGAAGAAAAAGAAAGAAAAAGCAATTTAGGAATATGGCACCACAACCCCACCCTCCGTCCTTCGGCTCCGTCCTCATTTGTCCCGATCCTCACCACCTTCCTCTAGGCGACGTCAGAGCGAGTCCTCCTCCAAGCGACCGTCGAGGGGGATTTTTCTCACCTATCTCTATCTTTATTGCTTTCGTACTATAGATTTCCCACTTTCCTAGTTGTAAGAAACATTTGTTCATAAAAATACATGATTATTTCTCTCTATGTCTTTGTCTCTCTCTTTTTTATTTTGCAAGTAGATTAGTTAGAGTTCATCGACCTGATCTCTTGCTTGTTAAAAATACCAAAAAAATTAGAAAAGATAAAAATGACAAAAATAAGTAAAAAGCGAAATGCGGATTTTCAAAACCAAACGTTCGCCTCCTTGTGTTCGACCCGGAACTCACTTTTTGAGTTTCGATTATAAATTTTATCTGATCGACGGATTTTTTCGCGAATCGAACTACAACGACGGGTTTCCAAAATCCAGCCCTTTCCACGTGTGAATCCACCGCAATCACTTGTAGAGATCAAGGGAGGACGGAGAATGAAAGAAGAAGGTGAAGGGGTTGGTGTTGATGGTGGTGATGGAGATGGTGATAGTAGGGGAGACAGTTGATGGTGTTGGTGGAGGTGGTACTCTTTATCACAAAGCACCACCTCGTCAAGGGCTAGCTGGGTTGTTGTAGTCCATGGTGCACGCTTCTTTTTCCATGGGGTACGTGGGGGCACAGTGTAGGTCCAGGAGATCACGGTGGAGAGCTGGAGCATCAATGTGATTAGGGGGTTTTTAATCGTGAGAGAGGGAGAGTGGGTTATGTTGAGTCAAACTGAAGAGAGCCTCGAAGAAGGGGGCGGCAGGTGTGCGTGCGTTGAAGAGGGTGTGGGTGTGTGTTTGAAAAAGGAAGATGTAGGTTGAGGTTTTAGGTGGACTTAGGTGTGGTTATCCTAGCCTAGGTAGGTTCAAGTCTAATTGGAGGTAAGGTCGAGTTTAACTAGGCTCAAGTGAACCTAATCAAACATAGGTTGGCCTAATCAGGTGCCCATATGGACCTAATTAGAATGTGGCTAGCTCAATTGACTCCAATTGAGTCAATTGAGGGTGTCACTGGTCTAATTGGGATTCTGAAGTGGGTATTGGGTTTGTGGAAAAATGTGAATGGCACCATGCTCTATCTTCTCTATTTATTCCTGCAACCAAAATAAATTCGCACAATTATTGATATTACGTAACAAATTATGTAATGCAAGAAAATATATGTAACTCTAAATCATAGGGCATGCATTTATTTTATAACCAAATACAAGTATTAATACCATCTAAAGTGTAGGAACTAACCAACTTAGGCTAAATATGAGTCCACTGATGTGGACTCATCAGACTTACTAGACGTCTAATTTCTATTGGACACAAATGTTGAACTTGCATGGGTTGATCTTTGGAGGGTTCGAGGTGAGCGTTGCCTCGGGGAACACGAAGGAGTTCACAGCGTGTGAAGGGTTTAAGCAGCGCACGTGGGGATTGAGTGTTCTCGATGTGAAGGGCCTCATCAGATTGCCAAAAAGGAGTCCCACGGAGCTTGGACTTACTTATCCAATGCCACCCCTGAGGTATACCTTGATATTCGTAGGAAACTTGAAACATGAAGATATTATATCTTTCCATGTGGTTCTGCTTACATAGGTTGTTATTTCTCAATCATCACTATTCAATTTTTTAGGCATCAAGTCGTTTATTGAATCGAAGAAAATTTTTAAAATGACATATTTCATGCTTTCGTGATATCATAGGCTTGATTGTTTTATCCTCGACATCTGATGTTGTGAAGGAGGTAGTGTGGATAAGCAAGTTTGCTAAGCAACTTGGAGCAGTTCCCTTGGTACAGTTGCCAATCCTACAATTCTACGACAACACGAGTGCCATTGTGTAGGTGAAAAAGCCTCGCTCTTACTAGGGGAGAAAGCATATTGAGAGGAAGTACCACATCATCTGCGAGATTGCCAACCATGGTGATGTGATGATCATAAAGGTAGCCTCCACAGATAATGTCACTAATCCGTTGACGAAGGCATTGACGAGAGAGTCATTTGATTAACATGTGAGTTTATGGGGTTCAAAGAGGTTCTGAAATGGCTTTGAGGGCAAGTAGGAGTTTGTTGGATTTTGCGTGCCTTGAACGAGTCATTTAAATAATGTAATGGGATACATTTTCATTTGAATAAGAATAAATATTATTTTCTATGCATGAATTGGTTCCTTTAGTACAAATAAAGTGACATACTTAGCTAGATCTAATAAACCCAATGTGTATTGATTCAGAGATCTAAACAATTTAGAAGATCCAATAGCACGTCAAAGAAACCATCGTATTTGATTTGATTATTTGTTTATGGTCTGAGTTGAGATGACAACTTTTTCTAAAGGTCGTTGCCTGATTGATGTTCTTGAATGGAGATTCAGGACTGTCACATAGGTTGGGTCAAGAAGATGACCTGATGAAATGGAGATAAAATGAAGTCTATCTCTAGTGTTGTCATAGAGATGGAGTATCTTTTGACTTGAGACAAATATGTGTCTCTGTTCATGAACACATATATTTGGCAAACCAATGATAGATGCACCCATCTTGGTGTTGACGTTGAAAAGCTAGTGCTTGTGGAAGGGGATAGGAGGCAGATGATCTCTTGAAGGGTTCACACAATTCTGCTTCATAGTTGTATACAACAAATCAGAGGTGAGAGCTCACTTTGAGTGTATTGGGAAAGTCAAATTCTACATGTGGTTGCAAAGTCCTGATTAGACCTAACCGTGAAAGAAAAGAATACAACCCTTTGGGAAGGGAGCTAGTATTCGTTCTCATTCTAATGATATGAAGAGATGCCAAAAATAACATTAGGAGGAATGACAACTGTCTAATGGGATTAGACCTATGAGGTAATATTGTCCTCCACGTGTGAAGGAATCATGGGTAATTTGAATACCTAGGGAGGTGTAGTGTCATAATCCAAGAATCTTGAACACTTTATTATTGACGTGATGAAAACCAATAATGATGTTGATGGAGTTCCTACTTATAGAAAAATCAATTGTTATTTAAATAGCTAAATAACATTTGATTTAATATGTAATTGGGCATTGGGCTCGATCAAAAAGATTTGATGGCAATTAAATTTGTTTGGATACCAAATCCAAACTCCTTATAAATAGTTATGAGTTGAACATGCAAAAACCAAGTAGGATTATATCCCAACCCATCCAAAGGATCCCATTATATTAGGATTTGATTGGATCCCTGGGAAAGAGGGAACCCTAATTGATCCTTGATTTCCATTCATCCACCATCACTGTTGTGAGAGAGAGAGGAGAGGCAATGCTGCCTTCCTCTTCTGTGGCTACTATTTTGGATGTTTAGCTTCTTGTTTGGACTTCTAGTGGCTTGTCAAGAAGTCTAGCAACGTTGATGGATGTCCAAGAGCATTGGCTTTGGATGACCTTCATTACTGCTAAACGACTCCTTGGCTTTGGGGGGCGAAAAGGTGTTCCCCTTATCAAAGAAGCACATGGATCAAGACGTAGGGCGAACGTCACTCTTAGACTTTGCAAAGGCATTTGGAGGGATCGAGGATTAAGTATTCTCGGTGTGATAGGTCTCATCAACCTGCTAAGAAGGGTCCCTTATGATTTACGCCACCCATGAAGGTATACTTCTATCTTGTGGGACCCCAAAATGAGAGAAAATTAGTTTCTCCCATGTGGTTCTGATTCTAGGGTGTTTTTTGTTTAGTTGCTAATCGATTTTTGGGCATCAATCGATTGTTGATTCGAAATTTTAAAACATCGATTTCTTGCTTCCGCAATGCCATGAAGTGATATGGTTGTGTTCCTTCATTTTGCACTATATAGCGTTTTCCAATGTAAAAGAATAAGTGTGATGGATGTATCAAATGTTTGTATATAATTGTAATTTCTTATAAAATTTTGAGTGTCTAGTGTGATGAATGACATTCATGTGTATTTCAGATATTGTGAATGGCGTTTGATAAATAAAACACCATATATTATAGGTATAAATAGATAATATTGTTGATGATATTTCAAAATAACACAACCAAAGCCGATGAAGAAATATCATTGATGATATTAAATAAAAAACCGACATTCAAAAACCAAAAGACTAAATCATTGGTGTAAAATCAAAAAGCAATAATGATATATGGTAAAAGACCTACATTTAAAACTATAGAAACAAAATATAGCTGATGCAAATCAAATATCACCAATACCATTTATTAGAGAACCAAAACATAAATCTATATAACTAAAATGTCATTCATACAAATCAAATATCATCGATGTGAAATAAAATATCATCGCTACAAAATCAAATATCATCGATTTTTATTTATTAAAAGCATTAAAGACAAAAGAATGTAAACCATTCATTAAAAATGAATGAATATCTCTTACATTGATACAAGAATGGAAAAAGGCATAAATATAAATGAATTCCATTTATACACAAGAATAAATACAAGGAAAACAATACAAAGAAAACATCGAATCCACAATGCTCCATTTTTTGTAACTTACAAAGAGCTAAGCCCATCACTTGATGCCCTTGATGATGAGGCATCCTTCTTGAAATCCTCTTTCTTCCGGTTAGGGAGTGAAACCTCACAAGATTTTTTCAATCTCCTTTCATGAGACCTACCAAGACTTTCATTTTCTTTGGATTGCAAATAGATCTAGCATTAGATATATTTAAAAAGAAAACAAAAGATACAAGAAAAATAAAATAGAAAATAATTAAATGAGATGATACAACATAAACCTAAACATGATCCTTTGTTGCGACCCAAATTCCTGACATAAGTTGCCATCTAGAAAGCATCCAAACAATGCAAGAATTTATTTATTGTTCAAGATTTGGATTTATAACAAAAAGGTTAATTGTTCCAAGCCAATCCTCGGAGGATGATGACAATGAAAGAAAGTGTAATAAAGTAACCAATCATCTAGAACACAACAATCAGATAACAAAACTAACATGAATGTCTAATAGAACTTGTTACGAACGCACTCAAGACGTTTTTTTAAGACGTCTGGGATCTATTTTTGGTGGCACGTGGGACTGCGTCTGCGTGCAGGCGCGTGCAGACCCGCAATCGTCTTCCTCTCTCTTTTTCCCTCTCTCCTCCTGCGATCGCAGGCGCAGCGCTGTCAGCTCTCTCTCTCTCTCTCCTCCTCGCGTGGCCTTAAAAGGGCCACGCCTCTCCCTCACTCCCGTCACCTCTGCCTCCTTCCTCTTCTCCTTCAGCCAGTGCGCGAGAGCGAGCGCGAGGGTGCAGCGGCGGCGGCGATAGCCGCGGCGGGTGCGGGAGGAGGTGCTGCGCGGGGGAGGAAGCGCTCGGCTGTGAGGGCGAGCTCGCCGGGGCTGCTAGGGCCTGCCGGCGGGGGGCGCAGCGGGCGCGGAGCGACGCGGGAGGACTGCTGCAGCTCGAGCAGCAGGCGGAGTACTCGCGGCGCGACCGGGTGTCGCGAGCGGAGGGCGAGTGGCGCCCTGGTTCTGGAAACTTTTCCAGAATCAGACGTCTGGGCTGATAGCCAGACGACGGGCACGACGTTTGGAAGACTGTCCAGACGTCTGAACTGTTCGGTGATTCGCCATCCAACGCGAATCAGACGTCTGGCTCCAGTTCCAGACGGCGGGAACGACTTCCAGACGTCCTGGGTGACCATCGGACGTCTGGGAACTAGGCCAGACGCCCCCGCAGGCTTCTGGACATCTGAGAGCCCACGCAGAGCGAGGACCCCGTTCCGTTGCAGTCTCGGGGGTCGCGGAGGCACGCGGGATTCCCGACCACGCCCCCATTACTCCCGTTGTACCTGGTAGAGTGGCTTTAAGTATAATATGTTAAATTATGAAACCATAAATAGAACCTAGGACATTGCATGAATCCTAGGAATGAGAAATAGATTGAATGGTAGATTCCTAGGGTGTTGCATGAATCCTAGGGCTGGAAAACTAGATTGTATGATAGATCCTAGGATTGGCATGAATCCTAGGATGGGAAAACTAGTGGAATGTATGAATACTGCAGTCTTGGAAAATGTGGAAAGAAAAAACTAGCTGCCTGTGAATTGAATTAACAGCTGCCTGTTATGAATAAATAAACGTGATTGAGAATATGGATTGTAAGAACGTGAAACTGGAAAGTGAAACCTGGATGTTCTGAGTTAAAAGAGCTGGAACCCTACGGGGAATTAGGAGTAGAACTCTTGGAAAGTGAATGGAATAGAATTGGGGAAGTGAGCTGGCCCTTGAGTACGGAGTACCAAGGAGAGCGACTGTCCCCCTGTTTAGTGCAGAGCGGAGCTAGCCACCCCAGGGACCCGGGGTTAGGACTGGCCACTCTGTACCGACTTGCTGGCCCTCGTGTGCGTAGTACCGAAGAGAGCTACTAGTGTAGGGAGGTACTAGCTACCCCACGGGCCCCGGGGTTCTGCTAGCCTCCCACACCGACTTGTTAGGCTCGCTGGGGCAAACCAGGGTAGTCAGGCGAGGGTGCGCGGACTGTGGAGGGGCAAGGCCCCTATTTGGTTACTGTGGAGGGGTTGGATCCCTGTTACTGAGAGGGCTCTGCCCTGTACTGGTTCTGTGCTGTGCTTTGGGCGCACCCGTTAACGGAAACGACTGACCGCGTGCAAGTGCGGGTTAGCTACCCGTGCGTTTACCGCGCATGCCGTAGTCACCGTTACGTCTGTCAGTGACCTTGGGGTGGTTGACTGAGAGTAGGATCACCACGGGGGACTCTCCCGGCCAGGAGAGCACCACGTGCTACTTCTATTGTTTGGAAAAGACTGCAATCAAGATCGTTCCTACGAGGAACATTCGAGATCAAGTGAAGGATCTGAGAAATAGATAAATTGTGAAACAATAGAAAGACGTAAATAAAGGAAGAAAGAAAATTTAAAACAGCTACTGTACACTTTACTGTTTCTTTAGTTTAGCTGCCACTCTACTCAGCGTTTTGCTGACGTGTTACACTCGTTACCTTTCAGGACCAGGTGTTGAGCAGCCAGGGTCAGCGGCTGCAGAGGACGTTAGGCCGAGTAGGGTCCAGTAGAGTTACCACTGCACCTCTTTTTGTTCCGTTATAGTGAGTAGTTCTTGTTTCCGCTGTACTTTTCTTTACCTGCAGTTCATATTATGTTATGAATGTTGTTCTACTGTTGTGGTGGTATATACTGTAGTGGTTTCTTTCCTTACTGCTGTATTTCCTTACTGTTAGTTATATTAATGTTGAATGTGGTTTATTTTACTGCTCTTTTGGTTACTTCCTCGTTGGACGACTAGGTCTTGGGATTAGTCGAGTCGGTTCAATTCTCGTGTCTCATAGGGACTTGGGAATCGGGTCGTTACAGAGCTACTGTTACATTTTTTTCCCTAGACTAGGTAGAGTCACGATCTAGAACTTGAACCCCTTCTTAAGCTCAATTTGTCATTTTAGCTTGCTCCAAAAATGAAAACAACCAAAGATGTTAGTCAACAAAGTCTACTTAGCACACATGAAAGAATCAATGCAATAATTACACAATTATCTATAATAATATAAGCTTGAGCAATAATAATTTCAATAGGTATGTTAGTCAAGGAAATCGTCATTCCATATCAATCAATAAAATAGCAAGTACCTTTATTTTACTGTAAATCAATTATACCCTCTATCGACACCCGATAGCCTAGGGTTGAGATAGGTCCCAGCTTTCCCCAATATCAAATCAAATCACTAAAGCATAAAGTTAATGATTGCAAGACTTCCTATCTCAACCCCAATGCACTACAACATCAGTACTAAGTCACCCGCTTGATGGTGAGAGGATGATCAAGAGTAGTGCAAATTACTCGTCCGCGACGGTCAATGAGCGGAATAAACTACAGAGTTAGGCTAGATGCAAGTCTGTTTTGCCCAAGCAATACAATGTTTACTCTTCACATAGAATGGTGTCAATTAAGGTTTTTACTTAGTTAATAATTGGTTATTAAATCATATGCGAAATAATACAAAAATTACAATATTGAAAATAAAACTAACACATCCAGAGATTTAAATCAAATAAATTTAGTTTCAAGATTACGAATACGTTTAAAAGTCCACATCTACGAAGAAACCTCAAATTATATTCCTAGTAAGAAGACAATCTAGCCTATAATACAACCTTAAAGTACATTACAACACATTCAATGAAAATCTAAACTTGTATAATAGGCAAAGTGCAACAAACTACCGTATAGCAAATTTATAAAGAAAATGAAAATAATCGGTACACAGGATATAAACAATTATGCTACCATTACCTCAATTCAATTCTACGTACCTCAATACACCAATGGTGATAATCAATCCAATTTTCAATCAAGTGCTCCGAAGCTCATCAACAATTCAAGTGAGCAATCTAGATTAATTCCTTTTTTTCTTATTTCTTTTCCTAATTTCTTAGATTCCCACTTTCCATTTCCTTGATGGAATGCGTCCTTTAGCTATTTTTATTTGTAAGTCCAATTTGCTTAATGTACCATATAATTAATACTATCATTCGCTGCACCATTTATATAACCATAGTTGCCTAATTAGTAAAGTTGATAATTTAGCTCGCTTTCTAAAAAAACCATCCCTTCATTTACTTCCATCTAATTTTTCTTATTTAATCTTCTAATTTAATCATCTTTATCACCTATCCATCAATCTATCCTCGCATAAAAATAAATAAATAGGTAAAATATATGCTCCCGCCACCCACCCCCCCACACACACACCTTCATATGCAACTTTAAAAACATATTACGTATTGACCTCTCAAGTCTAACATATAAAACTTCATATATAAATCGATATCAAAAGTTGAAATAATTGGTATGTTTGTATACCTATACATCACAGAGATCTAAGTCTGTCCCTTCCTTGAATAATGCTCCTTTACAATATAGTCCAAAGATATGCAAAACCAAAGAGATGAAATGATTCTTAAAAAGGTAAACATAGGTGTTACCTCACTAAGACTCGATGCAAACAAATTGGCACCTTAGCGATCCCTTCACGACACCAATGTGTTGGCAACTAAGCCACCGTCCACGACACCAATCGTCCTTACTTGGGACTATATTACTAATACTTGAGAAAAGAAGATGATGGTGTGGTGGAGAAGGAAAAACTCAAGGCTTTATATAGGCTTATAGGAATGGAGGCCAAGAAATCATGGAATTTATCAATTTAATTGGTGACTAATAGTGGGGGTGGTGGGGAGGGGTTTAATTAGGTTAGTGGAGGCTTAATACTAGTTAGTGGGGTGTTAATTGTGCAAGTGAGTGAGAAAATGGGTGGAGATGGGGGCTTCCTTTTCTTTGTCTTTCATCTCATTTTACTACTATTGTTATTAATATTTTTCGTTTGCAATTTAGCACCATCCCATCTCTTAATGTTGCCATAATTTTCTTATTATGATACTCTTATTTGAGAATCAAGAATCCAAAGTACAAAACAAAATCAAATTATGTGAGCATATATCTCCATATCTATAATAGAATCATAAGAAGATATGAATGTTTTATAATTTTTTATTATGGCCGAAAGTTTTACATCTTTTTTCCATTGATTAATGATGTTCCTCGATGGAAACTCTAGTATGTCATACTCAACACAAAAATGCAATGCCTATAAAGAATTTCTTAAGCCCCAAACATGTAACAAATGCAAAAGAATGGATATGAAAAGCTTATCAAACATCATCAAAAAAGGCATTGCATCGAAACTATTTAAGTCCTCAAATAAAAAAGAGAGTAGGCATCTTCATATCCATATCCGTAAACCATAGAAATAGTAATATGGTGTCTCGAAAATCTGATCCTAAAATTCCTTTAACTTTGTGACCGTGTAACCATCTCTAACTTGAGCTTCTATAGAGGATAGCCAATAAGCGAGGAGACTTTAAATGTAAATCAAAATCTACCTTGCAATTCTTCTCTTGAATTGCAAGCATATATTACTGCACAAATTGTCTTAGAGTCATTTTTTAATTGGCATTCCCTTGCTCTTCTAGGTGCTCATATAAACCTAAAACATGTCATTGAAGAGATACAGAATCCATATGCAATGGATTTCTCACAAAAGACAAAGCAATATGTTATTTTCCACATACCTTTCTTCTAACATCACATCCTACCTATCTTTAAATTACCCTTGGTTCTAGAATGGTAAACTACATCCTTAATAGCTTCCCTGATAACTGTATCCCCAGCAATCTTCTAAGAAAGTTTATCGATGATGTGTCAAATATAAATGAAGTGATGAGAAGTGAGGCAGGCAGACAACTGAAACAGCACTTATCATGACTTGACTTTGATCCTTAATAATTCTGCGTGTTTGGTGTATTTCGGTTTTTATCAATCTACATCGACTGATCAGGATTTGTGATGTTTTTCTGAGTTTTATAATAAGAGTTCGGTTGAGAAGCCTGAGGTCAATTGTCCGTCCCCTCTGTTAATATTTGGAAGGGGAATGGCTTTCCAATTCAACTTAGCTATGAGCTTTTGGGTATTGGTTTACATGGTATAGCTAATTTATGATAGTACCACCTTAAGCATTCTGGAACAGGTTATGTGAGATAAGGAGGTTGGGCATGAGTTGGGAAGAAGATTTTCAACAAGGGCAGAGAGATCAGAAGATCCCTTAACCTGCAATTTTTCTGTAACATCCTTCAACGTGAGGACTTTCAAATCCCCTCGAGGCCGAGAGAGGCGAGGATATCCCAGTTAACAAAGAGCAAAGCAAGCAACCAATAAACAAACCAGAAGGTTTGCAAAGCTGTTGCTTCATGCTAATCAACACTAATTGGGTAGAACCTGATCTTCTGAAGGTTGATGACAAACACCCGTTTAAATTGCAGAAGAAAGAAAGGATCTTACATCTAAAAAATCAAGTGTTGCTCCAAGCTTAAAACATGGCAGCAGAAAAGATGCTGAAATCAATACTGATTGAAATACGAAAATCATTAATTATTAGGCACACAGAGAAATCATATAATTGCCAGAAAAATTTGCCCACGAAAGCTGCACTTATAAAATCTCCTGTCATGAAAATTCACATGATACATGAGCAGGTTTAGTTTTTGAGTTCCATGGCCTTATTGCAAGCTTTTTTTTTTTTATGTTCAGAAGCAATCATATACAATCACAAGAGTCGTATCAAGTAGTTTGGTATTGAATTGAACCAAGCGTATAATACCTTCTTGGAGCAAGACCTGTCATATGGATCTTATGAATTCATTGAGTCTGATAGACCTAATGTCAATTCAATACTTCGTTGACACTAAAAAGCATGCTTTACAATGCAGAAGAAACCCTGGAATTTGGGTTTGAGGGGAGGGCAAAGGAGAAGAAATTTATATATAATAGAGGAGAGAGAACACAACAGGCTAACTCTCCAGTGGTGTACTAACAGCACCCAGATTTTGATTGGCTATCTACTTCACTTTTGTCTTCCTGTAAAAACACAGGTTTCCCATCCCCCAGTGGTGGAATAGTATCGTTGGGCTTGTTCTGCTCCTGGGAGAATCTCACTTTTCTGGTCAGGATGTTGTAAATCTCTCTCACAACAGTCTCAAAGGCAGCCGACACGTTCGATTTGTCCAGAGCAGAGGTTTCCATGAAGAAGAGGCCTTGTGCCTCAGCAAGTGTCCTCCCTTCGTCCATGGTGACCTCCCGCGAGTCCTTGAGATCAGTCTTGTTTCCCACAAGAATAGTAACAACATTCATATCGGAGTGAGCTGTTCCAGTAAAGCAAAATATGTTAGGAGGTGCAAGCAGGGGAAATATTTAATTGGGTGCATCTAAAGTTGAAAAAAGCTCCAAACAAGATTCTCGCAGATACATAGATATTACTGAAGCTTTTGCAAATAGTACTCTATTGGATTCTAAATAAAAAAAGCCACAACTGATGATGGCAATAGACAATTTATCCTTCATTGCAAAGAATCAGCCATAGCAGGTAAAGGAAGCCAAAATATGAGAACTCAGTTCCTAAAGGGAGAACAAATACAGAGATATAGGACAGCACTCTAGTGTAAAACATACAAAAATGAATTTCTTTATCTAAAAACAATCACATAAAATTAAGGTAGCCATCACAGGGATTCCTTGGTGGCTGCGCTCGGTTGAGGTGGTGGAGGTGCTCATGTCGCCGTTTGCTAGGGTCAAAAGCTGCAGAGTGCTTGGGCTTGCGGAGGGTCCGGTGGTGACTGACGTATGTCGAGGTGAAGGCCGCAGCGGAGCTGATGAACAAGGTTGTGCTGAGACTTGGAGGCTCATCTTGGGTGGTGGAGTGCTCGCTTCGTGGAGGGAAGCGACGCCTCTACGGTGGTCAGAGTTGTGAGCCCGACGCTGGGGAAGGCGAAGCGGCGAGCAACGATAGCGTGGAGAAGACAATCGGCCGATGATGTGGACTCGATCTCCAAGAGATCTGCACGGATCTCACAGGGGGCGGCCGAGGATTGCACAGTTGCGGGTGTCTCGAAAGCGGAAGAGGCAGGAGGTGCATCTTCAGGAGTGCGGCGCTCCGAGATTGGAGGAGAAGGGCTTTTAAACCCTCACGTGTGCGTAGCACGTGACTTGGCACGCGGCGAGGAGGGTGGAGCGGACCCGAACCCGAATCCGCACTCGGGGTCCAAAGTGCAAGTCTTGAAGCGATTGAGTTCTGAGGCTCCCTTCAAGGGCAGAAGTCCCTTTGCCTGCTCGGTGCTGCCCTTGAGTGCGGCAGAGGAGTTGCTGCTAGGAAGGAGGGTAGTCGGTCTCCGACGCTTCGTGGCGAGGATGGTGAGACCTTACCCCTGCCAAGGGAAGCTCTTCCGGTGGTGGCGATGGGGGAAGGCGCCGCCTCGACTGTGTTAGACGAGGAGGGCTCCTGGATCGATAGGCAATGTCCCCACAGCAGCAACAGTCGGCTGGGACCTCTTCGCTGGGGGGTGACTAGGCGAAGATTTCTTTGGCAAGATGGATGCCGTGCTTGGTGCGTAGGGGGCCCAGTGGCGGTCTCCGCTATAGAAGAAGGTGGACTTTCCGTGACAGTCAAAGACCAAGAGTGGTAGTGGATGGCCGAGGGAAATCTCCACAGAACCCACAGTTGAAAGAGGTGCTTGATGGTGATGATAAAGAGGTGCATACGACGGCGGAAGCCGTGGTTTCAGACAGGCCACAAAGGAGACCCCTACATTGTGTAGATGAATGGGGTGATTACCTGGAATGTGCGGGGCCTCAATGACCTGTCGAGGAGGGCTACTTTAGGGAGGTACATTAGGAGCTGGAGAGCAGACGTTGTGCTGTTGCAGGAGACAGAGATATCTGATTGAGAGGGTTGAATCTGGAAAGAGATTGGAGGTTCTTAGATGGAGGGGTTTCGATCTCTTGCCGCAAATGGTAGGTCAAGAGGCCAGATTCTTGGATGGAGGGAGGATGTCTTCTCTTTGCAGGACTTCCAATGTGAACATATCATTTCGACGAGATTAGTCAGGAAGATGGGTGGCACCAGAATGACGGTTACAGGGGCGTATGGTCCTTTAGACACCTAGGCAAGGAGGGTCATGTAGGAGGAGCTCACGGCTGTGGCGGCGAAGGGCAATGGGAGTCCCTAGTTGCTTGGAGGGTACTTCAATGTCACCTTGAAGGTGGAGGACAGACCAGGTGGACGAGGGAGGCAGGACCCCGGATCAGAACTTTTTGTGGATTTTTTTGCGACCCATGGGCTCATGTACTGTCCCCTGCTTCTTGGAGGAATAACAATGGCCAGATGTTCAAGATTGACAGGTTTCTCTCCAATGTAGAGTTGGTTGAGGCGTTCCCTGTGGCAGATGTTTGTGCTTTGAAGAGGCCTTTCTCTGATCATACACCCTTGATGTGGCGGCCGAATGAGGTGGCATAGTTTGGCACGTATTTCAAATTTGACAGATCGTGGCTGTTGGAGGGGTTCAAGTCTATGGTGGAGGAAAAGTGGAACTCGATGGAGGTGGAGGGTTCAACAGCTTTTTGTCTGGCGAAGAAACTCTCCTTGCTGCGTGACCACTTGAAGATTGCCACGAGGGAGATCAAGGCATCCAGCAGGGGTAGGAAGGAGGAGGCTCTAGCAGAGATCAACAGGATTAACAGGAAGGAAGATCATGTTCCTATCTCCTCGGAAGATAAGGAGATCAGGACGAGGATGTCAAGGGTGGTCCAGGAGGAGGACAGGAAGACAGAGATAGAATGGAAGGTGAAATCGAGACAGAGGTGGTTGAAGGAAGACAACTCCAATACCAAATTCTTCCACCAAATAGCTTCTGCCAGGAGGAAAAGGAATTGGATAGAAAAGATGGTGATTGGCGGGGATTCTTTCTCGGGCAGGGAGGAGGTAGGGCAGGCAGCGGCAAATTATTTTAGAGAGTTCACTGGGAGGTGGTTGAGGGGAGGATGAGATGGAGGGGAGGATGTGCAGCATATCACAGAGTCTTAGGCAGAGGATCTTACGACTAGCTTCTCAGAGGACGAGGTGAGATGGCGGTTTAGGGGCTGAATGCGAAGGGATGCCTCGGCCCAAACGGTTTCCTTGTTTTCTTTTTCAGAGAGTTCTGGCCCCTAATGAAGGCGGATGTGATGTGAATGATGGAGTTTGCGACCGGTAACAGAGTGTTTGATAAGCTAAATAGATACTATATGTTTTTGTTGACTAAGAAGGAAGGGGTGGAGGCGATTCAAGATTTTAGATCGATTGCTCTTTCTAATGAGGTTTACCTTATTGTATCTAAGGTCATGGCAAACAAACTGAGGGGCCTTCTGGGAGAGTTGGCCTCTCCTGTTTAGACAGCTTTTGTTCCTAGGAGAGGAATTTTGGATGATTTTGTGATTACGCTGGAAACCTTGGCCACATGGAGGAGGGAGAAGCAAGCCTTTTTGTGGAAGGTCGATTTTAGCATGGCATGACTCGGTTCAGTTGAATTTTCCTGTGGGCTTCCTTGCCAAGGAGAGGTTTCGCTGCGGTCTAGTTTGATTGGATGAAGAGATGTATGACATCTTTCTTAGTCCTTATCAATGGGAATCTGGCAGGAGGTTGGGTCCAACCTAGAAGAGGGGTTAGACAGGGCTGCCCTCTTGCGCCCATGCTTTTTGTTCTTGCAGCAGATGCTCTTGCACAGGCAACACATAGGGCATGTGGTAGGGGCCTATTCAAGGGCTTTGAGTCTGGTGGTGGCAGGGAGGTAGTGGTCCTGCGGTATGCTGATGATACGCTCCTCCTGGTCGAGGGGACGAAGTTAGAGGCAAGGAGGATGAGGATCCTTCTAGAGCTCTTTGGTGAGGCTTTCAAATTGCAGATTAATTATCAGAAGTCGAATTTTGTCCCTTTCAATTTGTCCGCCACGGAGACGAAGAGGGTGGGTGCTGCTTTGGAGACAAAGGTGGGTTCTTTGCTGTTGGTGTATTTGGGCCTCCCTTTGTCCGATCGTCGCCTCAAGAGTACAGGATTGGTTCCCACTAATGGAAAGGATGGAGGGAAGGCTGGCAGGGTGGTCTTCCAAGCTCTTATCTAGAAGTGGGCAATTGACCCTTGTGAAGGCAATTCTGTCTTTCATGCCGTCGTACTTCCTTTCGGTCTTCAGGTTGCCACATTAGATTGAGAAGAAGATCTTGGGGTTGATGAGGGACTTCTTTTGGTCTACTACAGGGTCGTCAGGCAGGGGGGCAAGATTGGTGGCCTGGGAGGAGGTATGCAGGCCTACCTAGGAGGGGGGCCTTGGGGTTAAAGACGTGGACATAACAAACACCAGTCTTCTGACGAAGTGGATTGCGAGGTTGGTGTGGCAGGAGCAGGGGCTTCTTGGTGATGTTATGCAGCGGTGCTATGGCGACTTCCTATTGTGGGGACCATTTTTCTCCCCTCCTCTTGGAGCGTCACACTTCCTTAAGGGCTTGGCGACGGAGGCAGTGAAAGTACGAGGCTTCTTTGACCTAGTGCTTAGTGAGGGGGACTCGTTCCGCTTTTGGAAGGATGACTAGCAGGGGGATGGATCTACTTTAGGGGAGAGGTTCCCCCGCCTCTTGGGAAGTGTGGTGGATCCATTAACCAAGGTTGGGGAATGCTGGGATGGATCTTGGTGCCCCATTTTCCAGGGGGGTCTCTCCGATCAGAGATGTGAGGACCTCTAGTGGTTGTTGCAGGAGTTGGTGGGTTGGGCACCGGACGAAGGCCTTGATGATTTTTATTGGGAAGGAGATTTTTCGATAGCAAAGGTATATCATAGGTTGGGGAGTGGAGCAGTTGGTTTGGACATTGATCTGTTACGGGATTGCAGACTGATATGGATGGCGAAATGCCCGTTAAAGGTAAAGATCTTTGCCTGGTTGGTGAGAAGAGGAAAGATTACGAAACAGTGGAAAGCGAGATGGGCCCAAACGGACAACCTAGCGTGTCCCCTATGTGTGTGTGTGTGTGTGTGTGGGGGGGGGGGGGGGGGGGGGGTTGATGAGGATATACAGCATCTTCTCCAATGCCCGTTCGTAGTGCAGGTTTAGCAAGAGGTGGGCCCGTAGAGACGTGGCTAGCTTTTGGTCCTTTCGTAGGGGAAGTGCTGGTGGTGGAGTCTTTACCTTTCGCTCCAAATATGATCGGACAAAAGTCTTGGCTGTTTTGTGGGGGTTTTGACTAGGAAGGAATAGGGTGCTGTTTCGGGGAGAGAAACCCTATGTGGAGAACTTTGTATCCTCCATCTCCCAGATTAGTTTCTGGAGACCTATTTTGTAATTTCTGATGTGATTTTATTTTAAGATTGAATGAATGTGGGTGGTTATCTCTTAGATAATTGCCATTTTGCCTTTAAAAAACAAAATTTAAAAATTAAATCGGTATAACATTTTCCAAAAGCTAGGAAACTAGAAGAGTTGGGTATCCCTGCTAGCATGCAATTCCCTTTTTTTCTGGAAAAAAATAGCATGTGGTTCTTTTAATAGGCTAAAAGAGTTAATTGGGCAGAATTTAATGAATTAGCGTGACATGAAGACTCAAATATGTTTCAACTAGGAACCCGTGAGCACTTCTGTAAGGGTTGTAAATTTTTATCTTAGACTTTCGTGATTTACTCAATTCGATCTTATTAGCAGAGTTTCCAATTGAAATAAAAAACGTTTTCTATCTAGGTTCCCTGATGTGAATCCCAAAAATTGCATCAAATAAGTATTAGTCTATTTAATACACGAAACGTCATATATGAAACTGAGTGTAGGTACGTCGAATGGAGAAGAGCATTATATGTATTCTCTCTGTGAAAGGGAAATAATGTTTTCAGCTTCGCTAATGAAATCCCAACCTCCCTTTTATAGAAGGTAGATTGGGCAAATTATATGGAAGGTCAAATAAAAATAAAAATAAAAATAAAAACGTACAAATAACCCCTCAATCTCATCATATATGTTAACACTCCTCTTCAAATTAGGATATATATCATTAGTATGATTAGTTTAGACCTTGACTAGTTTGTAACTCTTTGCTACTTTATATTTCTACCTGGATGTACTGTAATTTTCCCTTTCATCTCTCTACATATAAAGAGATGTAAAGTTTCATAGTTGAATAAGATTTTTCAGTTTCTCCGACTTGGTATTAGAGCGACGATTTTAGTTCAGCGCTTCTATATCCCACCTGCACAAAGCCTTTGAAACCCCTCCACCCTAACCCTTTTCCTCTCTCTCTCCTGCAGGCCATCGGCAGTGGCAGACAGCAGCAGTAGGCCACCGACAGCGGCAGCAGGGAGTGGCAGTAGGCCGTCGGTGGCGGTAGGAAGCAGTAGATTGCTACCGCTATCAGCCACCAGTGGTCTGGCGGAGGCCTATTGCACTGATGAGGGGGAGTAGCATCCCTTAGGGATGCTACTAGGGGTTTCCCCATGCTCTAGCATGTGTCTTGCTTGATCCTAAGGGGTTGCGGTAGCTCTTGGGATGATTTCTAGGACTTATAGGTCTTAGATCTCATATTCAAGAGGCCATTGTCTTCCTGATTTCGATGTTTCACATCTGAAATCGTGTTTCAGATCACGCGTTTTCCCTCTCCTCTAGGCACAATGGCATCATATAGTAGTTCAAAGGTGGCATCGGATACCGCTACAGATGCAGGGAATTACAAGACTTCGTTCTTTGTTCCTATCGTGAAGTTGGATGAGACCAACTATGCTAGATGGTCTCAAATGTTTCTCATGACAGTTAAGGGACATGATAAGGAACACATATTGATAGAAATGGAGCCACAGAATAAGACTGGGAAATTCGCCACATGGAAGAAGGATAATGACATGATTTAGGCATGGATCATGAATTTTGTTGTCTCTCGAATTGGTGATAGAATCATGTACTGCAGGACTGCCAAGGAGATGTGGGACTCCTTATATGATGCATATTCTCATGAGAAGAATTCTAGCAAGGTCTTTGAGACACATCATGAGATTGGCAATCTGAAATAGGAGGGCCAATCTATGTCTCGGTATTATGCTACTCTGAAGGAGCTTTTGGAGTAGTATAATGCATGCAGACCTGTTTGCACATGTGCTACATAGAGGACATATAGGAGAGAGTTTGCAGTTCCTTGATGGACTTGGGCTTGAGTATGAGGTTGCCAAGTCACAGATTGTTACGCTTTTTGAGCTTCCATCTCTTGAGGAGGCATACAACCAAACGAGTAGAGTGGCCATGAAGGTATCCACTCCGGATGTTGGGCAGACGTCCACTCTCCCAGCTACTGGTGGACGTGGTGAACATGGTACTCCATCTATCAGGAGGAGAAGTCGTAGTCGAGGTCAATTTGGTAGACCTTGGACCATATGCTATCATTATGGTAAGGTTGGTCATGTCGAGGCCACGTGCTGGTTTAAGCATGGTAGACCTCTGATGGCTAACCAAGTCGTTTCTTCAGAGGAATTGAGTGATAATGTAACGTGCAAACTATGATGCAGTGGTGCAGCGTTTTGCCCAACTAACATAGGAGCCCACCACTTCTACAGATGTTGCTTTTGCCACCTCAGATACTATTTCTACCTTGAGTTCCAGTAGTGGACTTTTTGATGGCACAACGTGACTAGTAGATTCAGGAGCATCCCATCATCTGAGTGGAGATCAGAGTTGTTTTCAACATCTTTAGTTTGTTCCTCCTGGTAGAACAATTTAGGTGGCTGATGGTAGGCATTTCAAGATTGATGGTCGAGGAGATGTTACTCCATCATTGAGATTGCCTGATTTTCCTATTAGCCTCTTGTCAATTAGCAAGATTACAAAAGATTTACATTTGTCGTGCCATCTTTGATGAGTTGGGTTGTACTTTTTAGGACAAGCTCACGAGAAAGATGATTAGTGGCGAACATAAGGAGGGGGTGTGTATTGCCTAATCCAGACACCTTTTGCTATTGCATGTCAGGGAGAAGTTGTCTTTAGTGCTGGTACAACTCTTCAGTGGTATCGTCAACTTGGACACCCTTCATTGGATAGGCTGAGACAAGTCATTCCCTATATTTCGCCTATTATTGAGATCTACCGTGATGCTTGCCAATTAGGAAAGCATCAAACCTCCACATTTACAAATGTTGCTGCTTTTGCCACCTCAGATACTATTCCTACGTTGAGTTCTAGTAGTGAACTTTCTGATGGCACTACATGACTAGTAACTTCAGGAGCATCCTGTCATATGAGTGGAGATCAAAGTTGTTTTCAGCATCTTTAGTCTGTCCCTCCTGGTAGAACAGTTCAGGTGGCTGATGGCAGGCATTCCAAGATTGATGGTCGAGGTGATGTTGCTGTTACTCCATCACTGAGATTGCCGAATGTTTTATTTGTTCCTGATTTTCCTATTAGCCTCTTGTCAGCTAGCAGGATTACAAAAGATTTACATTGTTGTACCATCTTTGATGAGTTGGGTTATACCTTTTAGGACAAGCTCACAAGGAGGATGATTAGTGGCGGACATGAGGAGGGGGTGCGTATTGCCTAATCCAGACACTTTTTGCTGTTGCATGTCAGGGAGAAGTCTTTAGTGCTGGTACAACTCTTCAGTGGTATCATCAACTTGGACACCTTTCACTAGACAGGCTGAGACAAGTCATTCCCCATATTTTGCCTATTACTGAGATCTACTGTGATGCTTGCCAATTGGGAAAGCATAAAACATCCACTTCTATAGATGTTGCTTTCGCCACTTCAGATACTATTCCTACCTTGAGTTCCAGTAGTGGACTTTCTAATGGCACTATGTGACTAGTGGATTCAGGACCATCCCGTCATCTGAGTAGAGATCAGAGTTGTTTTTAGCATCTTCAGTCTGTTCCTCTTGGTAGAACACTTCAAGTGGCTGATGGCAGGCATTCCAAGATTGATGGTCGAGATGTTGCTGTTACTCCATCCCTGAGATTGCCAGATGTTTTATTTGTTCCTGATTTTCTTATTAGTCTCCTGTCAGTTAGCAAGATTATAAAAGATTTACATTATCGTGCCATCTTTGATGAGTTAGGTTGCGCTTTTTAGGACAAGCTCACAAGGAGAATGATTAGTGGCGGACATGAGGAGGGGGTGCATATTGCCTAATCCAGACACCTTTTGCTGCTGCATGTCAGGGAGAAGTTGTCTTTAGTACTGGTACAACTCTTTAGTGGTATCGTCAACTTGGACACCCTTCACTGGATAGGCTGAGACAGGTCATTCCCCATATTTCGCCTGTTGCTTTTGCGACCTCAGATACTATTTCTACCTTGAGCTCCAGTAGTGGACTTTCTGATGGCACTTCATGACTAGTAGATTCAGGAGCATCCCATCATCTGAGTGGAGATTAGAGTTGTTTTCAACATCTTCAGTCTATTCCTCCTAGTAGAACAGTTCAAGTGGCTGATGGCAGGCTTTCCAAGATTGATGGTTGAGGAGATGTTGCTGTTACTCCATCATTGAGATTGCCAGATGTTTTATTTGTTCCTGATTTTCCTATTAGCCCTTTGTTAGTTAGCAAGATTACAAAGGATTTACATTGTCGTGTCATCTTTGATGAGTTAGATTGTACTTTTTAGGACAAGCTCACGAGGAGGATGATTAGTGGTGGACATGAGGGGGTGCGTATTGTCTAATCCAGACACCTTTTGCTGCTGCATGTCAGGGAGAAGTTTGTCTTTAGTACTGGTACAACTCTTCAGTGGTATCGTCAACTTGGATACCCTTCACTAGATAAGCTGAGACAAGTCATTCCCCATATTTCGCCTATTACTGAGATCTACTGTGATGCTTGCCAACTGGGAAAGCATCATACCTCCAGTTTTCCTGCTAGTTCCTCCTAGAGTTCTACTTCATGTTTTGATTTATTGCATATGAATGTTTGGGATCTAAGTAGGGGTCCAGATAGATTGGGGCATCAATATTATTTTCTTATTGTGGATGATTACTCTGGCATGTCTTGGTTATTCTTGTTGTGGAATAAGTCTAATTTAGGCCCTGTGGTTGAAACACTTATTATGCAAATCAAAACCTAATTTTCTTCTGTTAAGATTGTTCTGATAATGCACTTGAATTCTGCACGACAAAGTTAGTTGCTTTCTATAGGTCCCCTGGTATTATTCATTAGACCTTTTGCCCCTATACATTACAAAAAAATGAGGTAGTCGAGGGAAAACAACGTTATGTATTGGATGTGACCAGGATATTACTTATTCATCATAATGTATCACAGATGTATTACAAAGATGCAATGCTTACTGTGTGCTATTTGATTAACAGACTGCCTAATTCGACTATACAAGAGCATGCCCGCTGGCATGTTCATCCAGATGACCTATTTCATGTACCACCAAGGGTATTTGGTTGTGTTACATTCGTTCATATTTTGGGACTAGGCAGGGATAAGCTTGCCCCAAGAGTTGTGAAATGTGTATTTCTAAGGTATAGCAGAACTCAAAAGGGGTAAATGTGTTATGGTCCATTGGACAGGAAGCACTATATAAGTGCTGATGTTACATTCCATGAGCCTGTTCCACATTTCTCCATTGCTAGTCATCAACTGTCATTTGAAGACTCTTGCTCTTATGCCTGTGCCACCGGTTCCTTTGGAGCAGATGCTTGTTACTCATAGCCCAGATACCACTACTATAGAGGATAGCAGTGTACGACACATACAACCTACTTATGTATACAGATTGCCAGTCATGCATAAACAACATGCATGGCGTCTAATACACACCCCCTCACCACCTCAATTGCCTCTCTCCTCCCCTAGTTAGGTATGTGCTGATACTAACACGACTTGTCCTAGTGATGATTGTGCAAGTTCATCAAATTCTTTTGGCCAACCTTCTAGGAAAGATGTTTCTTACGATACACTTCAAGAGACTGAGGCGAAGGAACTTGACCTTCCGATTGCTATTCGAAGGGCACTTCGCAGTTGTGCTCACTACCAGTTGCTAGATCAGTACCTATTGCCAATTTGGGGAGGTCCTTTCTCAGCTACATTATCAACCACACATATTCCCACTACATATCAGCAAGACATACTTGATCCAAAATGACGTCAAGCCATGGAGGAGGTAGCTGCCCTACATTCACGTGGGACATGGGAGCTTACAGATCTTCCCAAAGGTGCCAAGATGGTAGGATGCCGTTGGGTGTTTACATTAAAGAATAATCCAGATGGGTCCATCTCTCGGCACAAAGCTCGATTGGTTGCAAAGGGATTCACCTAGACATATGAGGTGGATTTTTTTAATAGATTTTCTCTCATGGCAAGGCTTCCTTCAGTTCGTATTCTTCTTTCTGTGGCTGCACACTATGACTGGCCCTTGCATCAACTAAATGTGAAGAGCGCCTTTCTCTATGGCGATCTTCAAGAGGAAGTCTACATGCAACAATCTCTTGGTTTTGAGACTCAAGGGGTGTGTGTATGTAGATTGAAGAAGGCTATTTATGACCTGAAGCAAAGTCCACGAGTATGATTTCAGAAGTTATCAAAGGAAGTTCAGGCCATAGGATTCTTGACATTTTCTGCAGGCCACTCGCTCTTTGTCAAGAAGAGCAAGGGAGGAGTTGTGCTTCTTATTTATGTTGATGATCTTATCTTCATTGGTGATGATGCAGCTAGGATAACAGAGGTCAAGCAGAAGCTAGCTCATATATTTGTAATGAAGGACTTGGGTGAGCTGAGATATTATTTAGGAATTGAGGTGGCACGAAGCAGAGATGGTATAGTCCTTACACAATGTAAGTATGCTTTTGATGTGTTATAGGAGATGGGAATGTTGGGATCGAAACCTGCTAACATACCTATGGGTCCTAAAGGGCATCTCTAAGACATTGAGTCTCATCCTATTGACAGTCGGTCTTATAGGTAGCTGATTAGCAAACTGCTACATCTTACTATTACTCGTCTTGATATCTCTCTTGTCGTTGGGAAGCTCAATCAATTCATGGACAAATTGACCACGCAGCATTGGGATATTGCAATGGAGGAGCTTAAGTACCTGAAGAGAGCACCAGGCCAAGGTATCTTAGCAGAGGGAAGTCCATGACTGTGGTTAGTTGTTCTGATGCGGACTATATAGTGTGCAGGGTAGATAGGAAGTCGACGACTAGGTTTTGTACTAATGTGGTAGGAAATCTTGTGACTTGGAGAAGGAAGAAGTGGCAGGTTATGTTTAGGTCAAGTGCAGAATCTGAATATCGTGCCATGATGCAGGCTGTAATAGAGATGGTTTGGGTTAGATCTATGTTACAGGATCTGCATGTCTAGGTTGAGGGGCTTATGGAGATGAAGTGCGACAATCATGTTACTACCTATATAGCAAACAAGCCAATGCTCCATGAGCACACCAAGCATGTTGAGGTTGACTACCATTATACTAGAGATTTGATACAGCACGGAGTCATCTATACTACTTTTGTTGCCTCTGAAGATATAACAAACATCTTTACTGAGCCTCTTTCTCGTCCTGCTTTTGATGTTTGTTGTTCCAAGCTG
The DNA here is from genome assembly GCA_037157565.1 of Thalassia testudinum. Classification (NCBI taxonomy): domain Eukaryota; kingdom Viridiplantae; phylum Streptophyta; class Magnoliopsida; order Alismatales; family Hydrocharitaceae; genus Thalassia; species Thalassia testudinum. The sequence goes on along the minus strand of JAZHRO010000062.1, from coordinate 15,120,603 downwards.
AATATGATTGATATCTACACTCTAGCTTAAAGGGGAGTGTTAGTATGATTAGTTTAGACTTTGATTAGTTTGTATCTCTTTGCTACTTTATATTTCTGCTTGGACATGTACTGCAAGTTTCCTTTTCACCTTTCGGTATAAGGAGGTGCAAGGTTTCATAGTTGAATAAGATCTTTCAATTTCTCCTACTTATATATCTATTTGCCCCAACTTGTCACACAAAAAATCATGTTTTTCTTCTTGAGAGCTTTGGTGAGTATATCCACAAGCTGTAACTCAGAGGTAACTAGGAGGTGTTAATTCATCCTTCCATGACTACATTCCTGACGAAGTGGCAATCAACTTCAATGTGCTAAGTCCACTCGTGAAAAATAGGATTTGAGGTAGACTTAGTATCATAATATAGTGGAACATATGCCTTAATCTTCACTCTCAACTCCCGTAGAAAACTCACAACCCACATGATCTCACATGCAATGTAAGCCATGGCACGGTACTCTGCCTTTGCATTAAAGCGGGCGATGACACTCTGCTTCTTGCTTGGCCAGGAAGCAAGATTTCCTCCCAACAATATAACATACCCTACCGTGGAGGGTCAATCATCAATGGACCCCACAGTCTGAGTCAAACTAGGCCATGATGTCCATAGACCTATTATCTTTATAGTAGAGTCCTAGACCATGACTACCCTTGAAGTATCTCAGAATGAGACATACCTCATGCCAATGGCTGGAGCGAGGAGCTTGTATATACTGACTAGCTCTGCTAATTGCAAAATTGATATCTGGTCGAATAATAGTCAAGTACAGTACCCTCCCTATTAAGCTCCGATATCCGGTAACATCTTCATATAGGGGATCATCCTCATCTGTGCTATGGAACTATTGTGCCTCAATAGGAATGTCCGATGGCTTGACTCCAAGAAGTCCAACCTCCTTTAGTATATGTAAAGTGTACTTTCTTTGTGATAGGGACAAATGTGATCCCTGTCAAACAACTTCAATACCAAGGAAATACCGTAAATCACCAAGATCCTTTATTGAGTTATTTGATTATTATGTTTGGGTGCTCTATTATTTTTTCCTTTTCTTGTGGGGTTATTATGTAATTTGCTTCCACCTTTCTCTATATATAATGAGGTAGGATTTCTGAGTAATATAATTTGTCATTTTTTCCACTTTGGTATCAGAGCAACGATCCTAGATCAAAGCCCTAGATGCCACCACCCAAAAAGGCCTCCAACCCCTCCACCATCCCCCTTCTCTCCCTCTCCTTCGTCGGATCTCTCATCGATTGCTTCTACTCCGTCATAGGTGACGTGATCACAACAGCCACCATTAGCAATGCTGTTGGTGGTGATCTAGGTACCCAGTGCCCCCACTAAGGCCCTCTTGACCCCCTAGCGACATTGCTTCGCGCATCTGGGGTGTCACCTAACCTCTACTAGGTTGTTCTCCTTGCCACCAACCCTATTCGGGGAGTTCTACCACCGTTCCAAACATCTTGTGGCCTCCTGCCGCCAGATCGGGGAACACCTTGGTAAGGACATTGTGTGTCCTCCCTCTTCTTCTCCTCATTCTTGTGGGTCCACGAGGGAGAGGCTACTCCGTTAGGGGTTGATCATGGACCCAACAGGTGTTGCTACACCTTGGTCAATTTTTCAGACCCTACTTATGATTATGATATGAGTTGATGATCTTGTCGTCTTTTGTTTGCCTTGGGTTCATGGGTGAAGGCATCATGACATCCTCTAGTTCGTCCGAGGTGACATCGGCATGAGTGCAGGCATGAGGGCATATAAAAGCTCGTTCTTTGGTCCCATGATTAAGTTGAATGAGATTAATTACCCTTGATGGTTGCAGACATTTCTTGTAACCGTGAGAGGTCATGGAGAGGAGAATATTTTGACTCACCCAGAACCCAGAGAAGACCTGATTTAATGCCACTTGGACTAGGAATAATGTAATGATTAGTACATGAATGATGAATTGCATTATCCCCAGGATTGGAGATGAGATAATATATTATAGCACTGTAAAGGAGATGTGGAACACTCTTCGTGACACCTACTCTCATGAGAAGAACTCAACGTGGGTATTCTAGACTTATCATGAGCTCATTCAGTTGTGATAAGAGGGACAATCATTGGCACAATACTATTCTACTATAAAGGGTCTCTTAGAGAGACATAATGCTTACTGGCCTGCATGTATGTGTGATTCTCAGAGGGGATTCAGAAGAGAGTTGGTTGTGTCTCTCTTCTTATCAGGCCTTGGACCTGAGTTTACTTCTGCTCAAGATCAGATTGACCCTGTTGAAGCTTCCGTCTCTTGAGGAGACATATAGTAGATTAAGGATTGTTGTGCAGTCTCCTATCCCTGAGACTATAGGTCAGACCTCTGCTTTGGCTGTGACGCTTGGATGAGGTAGTGCTACCTCCTCTACACGTGTCGCAGATCTGCAGAGCATATTCGTACCCCCTACACCTACTGTGGGTGACTAGGACATTTAGAGGCCACTTAGACTAAGCATGGTCGTCCTACAATGGCTAATTAGGCTACTGAGTATACAAAGGCTTTTTCTGAGACAATGCTGAGTTTGATGATCTTCTGTAGCGTTTTACACGACTCTTGTAGTCTGTGGTTGCTTCTACTTCTGAGACGGCTACTCTTGCCTCCTTAGGTATTGAGCTTGCTTGCTTGTCTTCTGGGTAACAGTAGGATGGAGAATGGTTGGCAGATTCTGGTGCATCACACCATTTATGTGGCAGTCAGATATAATTCTCATCTATCAGATCAGTTTCTCCAGGTTGTACAGTTCAAGTGGCAAATGGGAGACATTCCAATGGGAGACATTCCCATGTTGCAGGCGAGGGGAAAATTTCGTTATCTTCTACACTACGATTGACTAATGCACTTTATGTTTTAGATTTTCTTATGAGTTTATTATCAGTTAGCCATATTACAAAGGAACTGAATTGTCGAGCAATCTTTAATGTCCAGTCTTGTGTCTTGTAGGACAAGCTCATGAGAAGGACGATTTATGGACGTAAAGAAGGGGGGTATACCACCTCAGCTAAACCACTATTGCTACTACTGTGGGCCATGGGGAGGTTGTTTTTGCTATTAGGTCTCCTTTGCAATGGCACCTCCTCCTTAGTCATCTTTCCTTGGACAGGCTTCGATAGATTATACCTCATATTTCTCTCACAACCATCATTGCTTGTGATGTATTCTGTCATTTCATAGTGTTGGGTCAACTTTGTTTAAGCTTATTCATATAGATGTGTGGGGGCTAGTCATTTTCCTGATAGACTAGGTCACCGTTATTTTTTTGTTATTGTTAACGATTTTTCTCATGTGTTATGGGTATTTCTATTGAAGAATAAAGCTGATTCTGTTATTGAAAATTTTATGATTAAAATAAAGACCTAATTTTCCATTACCATTAAAATTGTTCATTTAGATAATACTTTAGAATTGTTTACACATCACTTACATTCTTTTTATAAATTCCATGGCATCATTCATCATACTACCTTAGCTCATTCTTCTCATCAGAATAGTGTTGCTGAAAGAAAACATCGCCACCTTCTTGATGTTGCACGCACCCTACTTATACATCATTCTATGTCATCTCTTTACTGGGGTGATGTGCTTTTGATTGCCTGTTTTTTTATTAATAGGATGCCCAACTGTACAATTCATGAGTAGATTCCTTGGAGTATCTTGTATATGGATAGGGAGTTGTTTCCTGTTATTCTAAGGGTTTTTAGGTGCATTGCATTCGTTCATGGTTTTACTCCTAGATGGGATAAACTGGCACCCATGGCAGTGAAGTGTGCTTTCTTAAGGTATTCTATGACTCAAACAGGGTATCATTGCTTTGATCACTTATTTGCTCGTCAGTTTATTTCTACCCACGTTACTTTCCGTGAGTCCATTACTTATTTTTCTACTACACATGATACTTTTACTGATGCTGATGTGGCCCCTATGCCAATTCCTCCTGTCCCTATTGAGGAGATTCCTATTACTACACTACCTACTACTACTACTACCATTACTACCACCCTTGATGAGCTCCAAAGATATAATGAGCCTATTGTTACTTATAGGTTCAGGATATGAATAAAGGGATAAGTCAGTGGAGGATTCTAATCTTCCAATTACTATTCGAAAGGTGCCCTGCACATGTGCTAGATATTGTGTGGCAGGCAACTTGGTTACTAATAGTCTTGAAAAGACCTTTGGAAGCTTTTGTCGTGCACTTGTTACTGTAAAGATACTTTCCACTTATCAATAGGTCATGTCACATCCAAAGTGAGGCCAAACCATGGAGGATGAAATGGCTGCACTTCGAGCTCGTGGCATGTGGAGGCTTATGCCACTACCTTCAATAGCTACCACAGTGGGTTGTCGTTGGGTATTTGCACTCAAGTACAACCCTGCTGGGTTTGTCGCCAAATACAAGGCTCGTTTGGTGGTAAAAGGTTTTACTTAGGCTTACAAGGTCGATTTCTTCGATACTTTCTCCCTAGTGGCACGTCTATCTACTGTCTGTATATTGGTTTCTATTGCAATTCAGAAGGATTGGCAGCTTCACCAGCTAGATGTGAATAGCGCCTTTCTATATGAAGATCTTCAGGAGGAGGTTTATATGTAGCAACCCCCTGGTTGTGAGGTTCAAGGGGAGTGTGTGTTGTCTATAGAAAGCTATTTATGGTCTGAAGCAAAGTCCTAGAGCTTAGTTCTAAAAGCTTTCTTAGGTGGTAGAGTCTATTGACTTCCAGAGGTTGTCTACTGATCATTCTCCGTTTGTCAGGAGGATAGGGAAAGGAGTGGTGCTTCTTGTATATGTTGATGATCTTGTAGTCACTAGTGATGACATGACGGGTGTGATAGAGATAAAGGATACTTTGGCAGAATAATTTGTTATGAAGGATCTGAGGCCACTACGATATTTTCTTCGAATAGAAGTAGCTCATAGCAAGAGTGGGGTTGTTATATCTCAAAGGAAATATACTCTAGATATATTGAACGAAACTGGGATGTTAGTTGCTAAACCAGTTAATGTTCCTATAGATCCAAAAGCACAGTTATATGATAGGGATGCGGAGATAATGGATAGCAAAGATACAGGTAATTTGTGGGAAAGCTACTGTACTTAAGCACCATGAGGCCTGACATCTCCTTTGCTATGGGGAAATTGAGTCAATTTATGGAGATTAGGTAACATTGTGATGTTGCTATGATGGTGCTTAAGTACTTAAAGAAAGCGACAGGACACGATTTTCTTTTCACCAGAGGGACTTCTATGACTATGGTTGGATACTCAAATGCAGATTATGCAGGTAACCATGACGATAGGAAGTCCACTACAGGCTTTTGTACTTATGTTGCGGGAAATTTGATAACTTGGAAAAGCAGAAAGCAAGCTTTTGTTTCTAGGTCCAGTGTTCAGCTTGAGTCCAGGCCCATAGCCAAGAGTTTAGCTGAGTTGATGTGAATAAAGTTCCTTTTGACTTATTTATGTGTGGAGATTGATGGGCCTATAGAACTATGATGTGATAATCGAGCTTCCAACTATATTGCCAATAAACCCATGTACCATGAGCGCACCAAACATGTGAAGGTGGATTGTCACTATACTCAGGATTTGATCTAAAAAGGATTCATCTTCACTACACGGGTTGCTTCAAATGAGTAGACGATTGATGTCTTTCCCAAGCCCTTGACACCCTCTTTTACTCTTGTATTTCCAAGCTAAGGATGATTGACATCTATGCTTCAGCTTGAGGGGAAGCATTGAGTTATTTGATTCTTATGTTTGGGTGCTCTATTATTTTTTCCTTTTCTTGTGGGGTTATTACATAATTTGCTTCCATCTCTTTAAAAGAGAGGTAGGGTTTATGAGTAATATAACTTTTATCATTTTTCCCAACTTGGTCACAAAAGTGGACTCAGAAACACCTTGGCTTAACTGATGCCTTCCTTATCATCACCTGTCAAGACCATGTCATCAGACGATAAACACGCTCCCCCTGTACGCTATATTCTAATGGCTGTCTCATATACACCTCACCTTCCAGATTACCATATAAAAAGGCATTTTTGATATCCAAACTAGTACAACGACCATCTCGATTAACTGCCACAGATATGATGATCCAAATGGACAAGATACGGGCACTGGGGAGAATCTCCATGTAGTCAATGCCATAAGTCTATGTGAAACCTTCGGCAACCAATTGGGACTTGTATCTGTCGATAATGCCATTCGCCTAATATTTGGTGGTGTAAACCCAACGACAATCCACCATCGCAGCATTAGGAGAACATGGCACCAGTTCCTACATCCCTTTAGACTGAAGTGCCTACAACTCCTCATCCATGGTTGTACACCATCTAAGGTCCTAGGAGGCCTGAGTAAAATCTCTAGGAAAAATTGTAGTAGTGATAGCAGAAGCAAACTGTTTGATCTCTCCCTCCAGATCAAGGTTCGAAATGCCGATTTCGATGCCGTGCCGATGAAATTCCAAGTGTGCATTTCGTGGGCATGCCGAGGGCATGCCGTGGAAATGCCCATTTTTCGATGGGCAAGCCGATGCATACCAACAAAAATAGCAAAAGTAATTAAAAAAACCAACAGCAACCTCGACATAGGCACCAATTTTGCCAGCATGCCGACCATGCCGACGGCATGCCGACGATATCCCTGTAAATCGACATTTTATTCATGTCGGCACGACCCTTGCTCGGAAATGACCTTGCTGACGGCATTTAAATCAATGCTCCAGATGGGAAGTCCTAGTGTAATGAGATATCAGGTGCAGTGTACAACACCGACTGGACTTTATCAAAGCTACAGATCTCTCCTCATAAGATTTTGACTTATTTGGAACCACAATGGTAGAGACAGGACAGGAATCATGAGCAAGAGGACCAATAACCAGGCATCAGTGATAGACCTAGGTCTCCCTGGTAACGAACTCAATACTAATACTCTCTTTGGAGTAGTAGGGAACCTTCTCAAAGAAGGTTACATCTACAGTCACTCTATAACTCTTGCAGACTGGATCATAGTATCTGTAGCCCTTTTGGGTCTGTGAGCAAACCCTACTCTCCTTGTAGTAGGGAACCTTCTCAAAGAAGGTTACATCTGCAGTCACTATATAACTCTTGCAGACTGGATCATAGTATTTGTAGCCCTTTTGGGTCTGTGAGCAAACCCTACTCTCCTTGGAGTAGTAGGGAACCTTCTCAAAGAAGGTTACATTTGCAGTCACCATATAACTCTTGCAGACTAGATCATAGTATCTGTAGCCCTTTTGAGCCTGTGAGCAACCCAGAAAAATACACTTCACTACCTGCAAGGAAAACTTATCCTGGTTCCCATGCGCCTAAACAAAACACGCGTTCCCAAACACCCGCAATGGTAAGCAAATGGTTTTTCACAGCCTGGATGTAGGACCTAATAAGGAATACGCCTGTGGAGCATCGAAGAAGGGACTCAATTAATCGGATAAGCAATGGAAAGTATAGTTGTTACCCTAAAATTGCTTAGATACCTTCATATGTATCATCAATATTCGAGCAATATCAATAAGGTGACTCAGCTTACGCTCTAGCACGCCATTCTGCTAAGACGTGTGAGCATAAGAAGTCTGGTGAATGGTCCCATGAGCACTAAAGAACTCCTACATCTCCCTCTGAACAAATTCCAGAGCATTATCACTTCGAAAAACACAGACAATAGTAGAATACCATGTTTGAACCTCTGCAAAGAGTCTCATAACAATCTAGGGGATCTCTTATCTGGCCTTCATCAAGAAGGCCTAGGTGAAACGACTGTAATCATCGCTAAAACTACATGGTACTTTTGTCCTCCAGTACTCAGTACTCTCGCTGATCCTTACACATCACATTGAACCAACACAAGTACTCACCCTATCATGTCTCCGTGGGAAGGTGCTCCTACGATGCTTCCTCAATTAACAATCCTCACACTTTAGTGACAATGTGTTTGGCAACTACGGATACATCTAACACATCCTCTCAACTAATGGATGGCCCAGTTGATTGTGCCATAGCCAAGGAACACTGGCAATCAACACAATACCGGCAAACAATGTGGGTGTGTCAGTATGGTAGAGATCGTCTCTCTCTATCCCACCACCGATGATCTCATTGATACTTCGATCCTAGATATAATAGTAGCTATCATCGAATACCACCCTACACTGAAGGTCCTTGCATATTTTACTAAGTGATAGTAAACTCATGGGGAATTTTGAGGCACATTGCACATCACTAATACTTAAAACTGGTGATGCTTGAACCTCTCCAACAGAGGTAACTGGAGATGTTGCCCATTGGCCACTCTGACTTCTCTAATTCCATGTTGCCTAAACGGATTCTTCACTCCTTGGTGTTCCCAATGAGATGAGTTGATGCACCTGAATCAATGATCCTCTGGAGATATTTAGGTAGATTATTTTTTCTATTCCATAACAAAGCTAAGCCTCTCTTTATATAGAGAAAGGGTTTGTTACAATAAGGAAAACACACTAACTTCCTAAAAAGAACATAGACTAAAATAACTAAGACACTTAACTAATTGGATCCCTGATTTATTTCTTAACACTCCCCCACAAGTCGATATGTGAGAGACAGTGAAGGCTTGTATTAATAGCACTCGATGGTAGTAGAAAAATAATCGACTTCAACATCTGCATCAACTTGTCATGTTTTTACTTATACGTCTTGCGCAAGGCACTGGGTACGTGAGAAATCATGACTAAAGCTTGGGTGTTGCTACTCCCATGTCCAAGAGTCTGAAGATGACGAGGCTTGGTCTTCTTGAATGCGCATAAGGTCACACGAGTATCATTGCTCCTACACCCCGTGAGCTATTGTACTGTGCTTGGTTTCTCTGGACGTGCATAAGGTCACCTAGTGATGTGAAAATTGACCTACTCGACTAAGTAATCGACTAAGTAATCCTAGGCACCACCCTCCTAACTAAATACTCCATAGTTGGCCATATAGTCGACAACATCGACTACTCGACTGAGTAGTTGGTGTAGTTGATCGAGTACTATGTCGATTTTTGCATAGAGGTATAATTAGATGTGTTTTTTGTTGTTTTGTTGGTTAGATACTTCAAACTTGTACTTTTATTTTGAACTTATGCTTTTATTTCGTTGGAATTATTATTTGTAGTTTGTTTATAACCTTAAGCTTGAAAGTGGCTTACTTTTATGCAATAGTATATTTTACTTCTTGATGTGTGTGTGTATGTATATATAATATTTAAATATTTAAAAAATGTCCGATTAAGTACTCCTCAACTACTCCCCTGAATATTGTATATTCAGCAATGCTTGACTGACTGAATATCGACTACCAACTTTTACAACACTAAGGCCACCTTCACTACCATTGCTCCTATGCCCAAAAGCTAGCTGAAACACCCTAGGTGCGTGAGAGTAAGCCTCATCTATGTGTCAACGTCGATCTGTGTCTTTCTTCTTTAGTAAGTTGCCTTGGGCTGCAAACGCAAGTCCTTCAAGGCCTAAAACCGACCCCCTTCGTAGGGCCAATTGGTTGCTTCATGCATGAGATGTGGCTACCCTCACATGGCGATCCTAACCCTGCCAAACTCTCATTAGTGGTCCTAAGGGCTTCAAGCAACGCTCCGGCGAAGCTTCGACGATGTCCTGCCCTAAGTTTGGCTCCAAATCAAAGGTGGCCACCCTAAGGTTCTAACAAGTCTTGTACGAACCCCTTTGATCTGAAGAAGCAGGTCAAAATGGGAATCAAAGCTCCTTAGTAGAGGGGTGGTGCTCAGTGGTGTGGCAGTGCCCTAATGATGCTCTGACGTGGAGTCAATGCTTGGATTGGCCCTACACATGAGATGGCTTCCTTAGGGTTCCAATGAGACCCCTACGACTCTCTTAGATCAAGAGGAGAGGGGCAAAACAAGGTTTTGAACCCTCCCCTCATCGCCGGTGGCGTTGTAGTGGAGAAGCACAGCAGCACTCCGATGAGGTCAAAGGAAGCCCGGACCACCCCGGTCCGATAGCATGGCCTCCAAGGAGTCGACTGGCTCCCTAAAATCCTAAATCAAGTGAGGTTTGAGAGGTCAAAACCTCGATCCGGACCAACCCCATCAAGGGCAGCGCCGATCGTGTTAGGCACTCTTGCCGACGAGTAGCTAGCCGAACGGTCATCGGAGAGGTTCGATTTGGCAGCAAGGGTCTCGATGACTCCAACGTTAGTGACCCCACGTTGGTGGAGGTTCAATTGCAGCAGCGGTGATGTCTTTTCCTCTAGCGATGGGAAGAGCAACAGCAGTAAGAGAAGAATTGCGGAAGAGGTGAGAAGTTAGGAGGGGAGAGAGCCTTTCTAGTGGCTCGTTGGAAGCCGACGCCGCCGCCAAAGGGCCTCCCCCCCTCTAGGGTTTCTTCTTCTAACTAACCCTGAGAATCGGTGGCTTTAATACAATGTGGAAATATTTGGGTAGAGTATTTTTTCTATTCCATAACAAAGCCAAGCTTCTCTCTTTATATAGAGGGTTTGTTACAATAAGGAAAACACACCAAGTTGCTAAAAATAACATGGACTAAAATAAATAAGATACCTAACAAATTAGATCATTGACAATTAACTAATTAGATCCTTATTTATTTGATTTATTTCCTAATAAATCCAATGTCCAACTCTCTTAATGGTTCGATTGGATCTCTCATATACTGATAGACCAAAATTGCAACAATATGAATTGTCTCTTTTCTTGGCAAATAGGACTGGATTTGCATGAGAGAAGGCTCATTATGCTAACACAAAACTTAGAACAAACTTGTGAGAGAAGACTTATCACACAAACAAATATGAAGTAAAGCCATGTCCCAACTTAATGATAGTCGGAAAAAATAACTTGTCTTATTCTTAAATGAAACCCTACACTACTTTATATAGAGAGATGTGTTGAAAAAATTATATCATAAGTCCAATAGGACAAGAAAGAAAACAAACAATTCCAAACAAAACTAATACGTATTCTACCAGATGCTAACGAAGACAAGCGGATGGAGAGAGTGCGAGAGCGAGAGCGAGAGCAAGAGCGAGGGGAAGAGCGAGGGGGAGGCAGGGCAGGTGAGAGTGAGGGTGTTCGGAAGGGAGAGGGAGGTGGCGTACCTCCTCGGCAACAGGGAGACTCGGGAGAGGGGCTCGGTGGCTAGAAGGAGGTCCCCCGGAGGTTTTGGAGGTGGAAGTCCCATGCGGGGCAGGTCTGGGGGAGGTCTGGGGCGGCGACGGCGTCGAGTGGGGGGGAGGTTCGACGGAGGTCAGATGGGGACCAGTGTTTCAAGTGCTTGGGCACCAGCACTGGGCGAAGGTGTGCCTTGAGCCTGTGCGATGCTGGGGTTGTGGAGGCATTGGTCATCTCCAGGGGCGGTGTCGGAGGACGGAGGGCCAAGGCAAGGGGAGGACTTCGGGGGTGGGGGACTTGACGCCACCGCCGATGACATAGGTCCCCTTGACGGAGGTGGAGGCCCCGTGGTCAGAGGATGCGAATGAGCTCCGAACCTTGGTGGAGGGTGGCCCGGTTGGCGTGAGGACCACGGGCCTCTTGCGACTCTCCAAGATTTAGGTGGTGCTGGGTGTGGCTTCGACAGAGATTGAGGCAAGGGTTTTCCGGGTTGGTGAGGGGAAGGTCCCGGTGGTAAGGCTCTCCGAGGCGTCGATGGGGTGACTGTGTTCCACGTCTTTGCGGCTAAGGTCGAGAGTGGTGTTGTGGAGGACTTCTGTACACGATGGTGTTGCGAAAGAACGAGCGCCGAGGAGGGTGTCGGTTAGACTGAAGGTGGAAGGGGTCCCATGGTGGCTCAAGGGTCGTCCGAGCACTGGTTTCCCCTTTCGTGTGCCTTCGGCGATGCTAGGAGGCTGGGCTTTCAGCAGGCCCACTGGAGGCGGAGGTCAAGATGAAAGTGGGGGAGGCGCTGAGGGAGAGGGTGATTCTCCGACATGGAGGTCACGCATGGGTGGTCTCTTGCGCTCGCAAGAGGTCCTTCGAGCTTGGAGCCAACCCCTCCTTCGCAAATGTGGCTAGAGGAGTGGCGGAGGCAAGCGGTGGAGCAACGGTAACGCCACCCCCTGGGGCTAGGGTTCCGGTCAGTGGCAGTGACCCGAAGGGTCGGGGCGGTGACATGGACGCAGTCCCCTTGAATGCGATGCGTGAATCAATGGTGGCAGTCCATCTGGAAGCGAAAGGGGCGTTGATGGTGCTACAATTGGTGGAGCGAGAGCTGCTCGGGCATTCAATGACGGAGGTCCTCTTGGCGTGTGATGTAGGGGACAATCTCGTCCCAAGATTTCTGGAAGCGGGGCCAGACAAGGCACCCTCTTATGGGATGGCTGTCGAATCTGGACCGGACCCGGCTAAGGGCTTTGGTTCGGACAGAGCGGGCTCGGGTCCATAGCGGAGGGCTGAGGGCAGTGCGGGCCCGAATCCGGAGCAAAGATTTGCAGAAGCTTCTCCGTCAGACCTTTCTCCGAAGTTGCTGGCGAAGGCCCCAGCTGCAGCGTTGCTGGATGCAAATGCCAAAGATGAGGACCAATGTCAGAGAAGGTACGGTGAGGGGAGGATGGAGGAGGAGCGCTAGGGTGACGTAGATGCCTCACAGCAGGTGGAGGCAATGGCAGACATGGGGGAGAGGGGAGCACCGCCTGGAGCAAATGGCATAGAGGCTTCGCCACGAGAGCACGCAGCCGGAGTGCCTCTGACAGGATGGAAGCCGTGGATGGTGGAGGGGGGACGAGACAGTGCTTTTCGGTACAGGCAAAAGTGGAGCTATCGAGGGTCTAATCGGAGGCGGAGAGTGGTGGTGGATGGCCACGGTGCCAATTCACATGCCTCGGAGATGGTAACACTGGACATCAACGATGAGGTCATTAACACAGCAGAAGCCTATGGCTTCCGTTTGATGAAAAGGGGAGAGTCAACCGCCGTTCCCCCATGAATGGAGTGCTCACGTGGAATGTGTGGGGTCTTAATGACCCGTCGAGGAGTCGGATCCTAGGGCAGTACATCCGGCAATGGAAGGTGGACGTGGTGCTTTTGCAAGAGTCAAAATTGGCGGATTGTGATGCTAGAACATGGAGAGACAACGGCTCGTGGATAGAGGGTTTCCATTGTGTTGGGGCCTCAAGCCGGTCTAGGGGTCAAATCTTAGGATGGCGGGAAGACGTGTTTTCTTTGGAGGATTGCTTTGAAGGCGAGCATGTTATCTTAGCAAAGCTGTCTTGGAGGATGGGTAGGGCTAGGATGGTGATCACAGGGGTCTACGGACCGGCAGACTCTCAGGCCAGAGGGGTGATGTGGGAGGAGCTCACTTTGGTAGCAACATGTTGTTAAGGTTGTCCATGGCTGGTTGGGGGAGATTTCAACGTGACACTGCAGTTGGAAGACAGGCTCGGGGGGCGGGGGAGACAGGACCCTGGTTCAGATGCATTTGTTGACTTTGTGGCCAATCATGGCCTTATTGATCTGTGCCCATTTTCTTGTGCTTACACATGGAGGAACAACAATGGTCAGATGTCTAGAATTGATAGATTCCTGGCTAATGTGAAGCTAGCAGAGACTTTCCCAGTGGCAGAGGTGTCTCTGTTGGAGAGGCCTTTCTTTGACCATACCCCCTTGGTATGGCGGCCAAATGAGGGAGCTTATTTCGACACTTATTTCAAATTTAATAGATCCTGGTTGCTCAAGGAGGGGTTTCGGGAGATGGTGGAGGAGAGGTGGAGATCCTTCGTGGTGGAAGGATCGGCTACTTCTCGTATAGCGAGAAAGTTATCTTTGTTACGGGATCACCTCAGGAGATACAAAAGGGAGATCAGAGATTCCAGGAGGAACAGAAAGGCACAGGCGTTGCAAACGATCACCAGGATAGACAGGCAAGAAGATCAGGCCCCGGTTTCAGTCGAGGACAGAGAGACAAGGATAAAGATGTCACAGGTGGTACAGGAAGAGGACAAAAAAGTCGAGATAGAATGGAAGACGAGATCGCGCTAGAAATGGCTCAAGGAAGGGAACTCGAATACCAGATTTTTCCACCAAGTGGAGTCGGCCAGGAGGAGGAAGAATTGGATAGAGAGACTGGTGATACACGGGGAGGACTTTGCAGGTAGGGAGGAGGTGGGGAGGGCCGCGACAGATTTCTTTAGAGACTTCACAGGCAGGCGGAGTAAAGGTGGTTGGAGCTGGAGAGGGGAGGCTATCCATCAAGTCTCTGAGTCCTAGGCAGCAAATCTCGTAGCTAGCTTTTCAGCAGACAAGGTGAGGCGGGCGGTGTGGGGACTAAATGCGGACGGGTGACTTGGGTCGGATGGCTTCCTGGTTTTCTTTTTTAGGGAGTTCTGGATGCTGGTGGAGACAAATGTGATGGAGATGGAGTTCCCAGAAGGGAACAGGGGCTTTGACAGGCTGAATAAGTTCTACATGTTCTTGATGCCTAAGAAGGATGGAGTGGAGGAGATTCAGGACTATCGCCCGATTGTGCTCTCGAATGCTGCCTACCTTATAGTGGCCAAGGTGTTGGCAAACAGGATTAGAGGTATCCTCGGGGACCTGGTGTCACCTGTGCAGACAGCTTTTGTGCCAGGCAGGGGCATTTTGGACGGTTTTGTTTGTGCTATGGAGGTGTTGGCGGCCTGGAGGAGGGAGAAGAAGCAGGCATTTCTATGGAAAGTTGATTTTAGTATAAAGCATACGACACGGTACAATGGGATTTCCTTTGGGTGTCTTTGCTGAGGAGAGGCTTCCCATCGAGGTGAATTGAGTGGATGAAGAGATGTGTCACGACCACATCCTTCTCGGTCCTGATCAATGGGAACCCAGCAGGAGGTTGGGTGCAGCCTAGGAGAGGTGTCAGACAAGGATGCCCCCTGGCCCCTATGCTTTTTGTGCTGGCAGCAAACGCCTTGGCGAGGGCGACTCACAGAGATTGCAAGAGAGGTCTAATAGATGGTTTTCAGGCTGAAGAGAGGGACCAACTTGCAATTCTGCAGTATGCGGATGATACCCTCTTTCTGGTTGAAAGAGGGAGGCTAGGAGGATGAGGATCATGTTGGAGCTTTTTGGTACAACGTCCGACTTGCAAATTAACTACCAGAAGTCGACCTTTGTCCCGATGAACATGGAGGGTGAGGAGGTGGAGTCGGTGGGATCCCTGCCACTAATCTATCTGGACCTTCCTTTGTCAGATAGGAGGCCTAGGATTAGTGAGTGGCTTCCTTTGTTGGAGAGGATGGAGAAGAGGCTATCAGGCTGGTCAGCGAGATTGCTATCTAGGGGGGGGAGGGGAGACTTGTCTTTGTGAAGGTGGTTCTGGCATCCATCCCTTCCTATCT
The DNA here is from genome assembly GCA_037157565.1 of Thalassia testudinum. NCBI lineage: Eukaryota > Viridiplantae > Streptophyta > Magnoliopsida > Alismatales > Hydrocharitaceae > Thalassia > Thalassia testudinum. Next base: position 15,105,190 of record JAZHRO010000062.1, on the reverse strand, counting down.
CTTGTCAGTGTTTAAAATGCCAAAGCAGATAGAGAAGATCTCTGGTCTGATGCGTGATTTTTTCTAGTCCAATGTGGGAGCGATGGGAAGAGGGGCGAGGTTGGTCGCTTGGGAGGAGGTGTGTAGGCCTGTGCAGGAGGGGGGTTGGGGGTCAAAGATGTGGGGAAGGTGAACGATAGCCTCCTCACAAAATGGATCGCTAGGCTTGTGGGCCAAGAAGGTGGCATGTTTGGGGATATTATGAGGAAGTGTTACGGCTCCTTCGTGTCCTCGAAGTCTTTGGACTCACCACCCTCGGGAGCATCCTTGCTCAGGGGACTAGCGGCTGTGACGAGCAAGGTGCGTCCTTTCTTCACTCATGTTTTAGGCAAGGGTGATGCTTTCTAATTCTGGCTGGACGATTGGCAAGGAGGTGGAAGGCCCATCAAAGATAGATTCCCTCGTCTCTTTGGATGTGCGACAACACAAACGGCCCTGGTGAGAGGCTGTTGGTCGGGAGCCTGGTGTCCTACTTTTCAGAGAGGATTATCTGACCAGATATGTATAGAACTTCAGACGCTGTTACAGGAGTTGGAAGGTTAGGAGCCAGAGGTGGGGGGAGAGTTACAGTTGGGATGAACGGGATTTCTTTGTGGCGAAGGCCTTTCGTAGGTTGAGTGGTGGTGTGACAGACACAGACATAGACCTTTGGAAGGACTGCAGATTTATCTAGGAGGCGAATTGTCCATTGAAGGTGAAGATCTTCGCATGGCTAGTGAGATGGGGCAAGATTGTGACAGAAGTGGAGAGCAAGGTGGACACAAATGAAGGACATGAGCTACCTTTGTGGTGGTGGAGAGGACATTCAACACCTTTTTTTCAAATGTCTGTTTGTGACGCAGGTGTGGCAGAAGATCGGGATCGACTGGGTTGTTCCTTGGGATGAAGTTAGTTTCTAGTCATCCTTCTGTAGGGGAGGCTCTCATGTGGGTCTCAATACTTTTAGATCCAAAATTGACCAGGCAAGAGTCTTGGTGGTGTTGTGGTGTGTGTGGTTGGGTAGGAATGGAGTGCTCTTTAGGGGAGAGAGACCCTATGTTAAGAATGTTTTTTGTTCCATTATATCACAGGTGGAGGTTTGGAGGTCCAAAGTATGACCCTAATGTACTTGCTTTCCTTACTTTTTTAGAGTGAAATGATATGTTCGTGGTTGGTTATCGTGAGGATAATCACCCTTCTCCTTTTCAAAAAAAAATGTGTTCTACCAACACTCTCCCTCAAGTTAGAGCATATATATCAATGATGCTTAACTTGGAACACTTATCAAAAGCAGATCTGGCAAGAGGCTTCGTGAATATGTCTGCAATCTGATCTTTAGACAATACAGATGAAATATAAATAATTCCACGTTGTATTAAGTCTCTAGTGTAGTGGCAATCAACCTCAACATACTTTGTCCGCTCATGAAACATTGGGTTGTTTGCAATATAGGTAGCAACGCGATTATAACATCTCATCTCCATTGGTCCCTCTTCCTGAATATGGAGATCATGTAGAATAGATCTAACTCAAACCATCTTTGCAGCTATCTTAGCCATAACCCTATATTCTGATTCTATGCTAAACCTAGATACCACCTGCTGCTTCTTGCTTCTCCATGTCATTAAGTTGCTTGCCACATAAGTACAGAATCTAGTTGTTGACTTCCTGTCTGTCATCCACCCTGCATAGTCGACATCAGAGTAGAGCCAACAACACTCATAGATGTGCCCTTCTAAAATAAAACACCTCTGCCAAGTGCTTTCTTGACATACCTAAGTACCTATATAGCAGCATCCCAATGCTACTTGGTTGGTTTGTCCATGAACTGGCTAAGCTTTCCTACTGCAAGGGAAAGATCTGAACGTGTAATAGTAAGATACAACAATTTACCGACCAACTGCCTGTATGATCTGCTATCTATAGGCGAAGACTCAGTATCATAGAGGTATCCTTTGGGATCCATAGGTATATTAACAGGTTTGGACCCCATCATGCCTATTTCCTGCAAAATATCAAGGGCATACTTTTAATCAAGAACGATGTCGTTTTTGCTGCGTGCAACTTCAATCACAAGAAAGTATCTGAGCTCACCCAGATCCTTCATCACGAAGGCATCAGCTAACTTCCTTTTTACCTCAGCTATCCCAGCAAAATCATCTCCAATGAGGATTAGGTCATTCACATAGACAAGGAGTACAACCACTCCCCTTTTACTCTTCCTGACAAACAAAGAATGATCAGCAAAGGACCTTATAAGTCCTATTACATGTACCTCCTCCGAGAGTCTATAGAACCATGCTCTTGGGCTATACTTCAAGCCATAGATGCCTTTCTTCAATTTGCATATATACTCCCCTTGAGCCTCAAACCCAGGGAGTTGTTGCATATAGACCTTCTCCTGAAGATCTCCATACAAGAATACGTTCTTGACATCCAATTGATGAAGCCAGTCATAGTGAGTCACTATAGACATCAAAATCTGAACAGTAGACAGTTGAGCAACCGGAGAAAAGGTATTAAAGAAATCTACCTCATACATTTGGGTAAATCCCTTTGCCACCAGTCTCGCCTTGTAGCGAGATATCATGCCGTCTGGGTTGTATTTAACCGCACAGGCCCAACAGCACCCAACTATTTTGGCATAAGGAGGCAAGGCGGTCAAATCCCACGTCCCTTTAGACTGGAGAGCAGTCATCTCATCCTCCATGGCCTGACGCTAGTTTGGATCCAGCATGGCCTGCTGATGGGAGGTAGGAACATGTGTTGTAGATAGAGCTGTTGTAAAAGTAGCAAAGGAACTGTCAAGGTTAGCAATGGAGGCTGTCTGTACATTATGATACTAGGCACAACTGCGTGGAGCCTTTCGAATAGCAATTGGGAAGATCAAGATCCTCCTCACTATGCTCAGTAGCAATCGAAGTATGAGACTCATCAGAGGAACCTGCACAAGCACCACTAGGAAAACTCACGTCAGTATCAACGCATACCTGACTAGGAGAGGAGACAAGTGGCTGTGTAGTGGGGGTGTGTTTTTGTCGCTGTGCATGTTGTTTGTATGTCACGGGTAGCCTATACACCTGAGTAGTCTCTGCTTTTTGCCTTATAGAAGTCTCTGTGGTAGGTATATCCTCATGATGTGTAATAGGGATTTGTTCCAAGAGAACTGGTGGAATAGGCATAGGAGCCAAATCTCTCTCAAATGTCACCTGATGACCATCTGTAGAGAAATAAGGAATGAGCTCATGAAATGTGACATCTGCAGTCACATAATGTTTCTTACCACGGGGGTCATAGCATTTGTATTGATTCTAGGTGCTACTGTATCTCAGAAACACACACTTCACTGCTCTTGGAGCCAACTTATCTCTGTCAGGTCCAAGAATGTGAACAAAGGCAATACAGCCAAACACTCAAGGTGGAACAGTGAATAGATCCTACTCAGGATAGAGAATCAGCCACGGAACTTGCTCTTGTATGGCTGAGTTGGGCAATCTATTGATCAAATAACACGCAGTCAACATTGCATCTCCCCAATACACCTATGGTACATTGTGCTAGATCAATAATGCTCTAGCCACATCAAGCACGTAACGGTGCTTTCTTTCCACTACAACATTCTGTTGCGACGTATGTAGACAAGATGTTTGATGAACAATTCCATGAGATCTTTAAAAGGCTACCAACTTAGATGTACAAAACTTTAAAGTATTATCAGACTGCACAATCTTTACAATAGTAGAAAACTGAGTCTTTATTTGTAAGATAAATATTTCAATTAATGATACAACATCAAATTTATTTTTCAAAAGGAATAACTATGACATCCTAGAAAAATCATCCCCAACAAGTAGATAAAACCTATGACCCAATCTGTCAGGGATACGACTCGGTCCCCATACATCCATATGCAGTAAATCAAAGATAACATTAGAACTGTGAGATAAACTAGGAGGAAAACTGATCCTGTGATGTTTTTCCAGCTAGTATGCATCACACAATCTCCGTAGCCGATGAAATATGAGGAATGACACGTCGAAATCGATCCAGTGATGGGTGCCCAAGACTACGATGCCACTGAAGAGTTATACCAGCACTAAATGCAACCTCGCCCTGGCACATAGCAGCAATTGGATTCTAGACCAGGCGCTACACACCTTCCTCATGTCCGTCACCAATCGTTCTCCTCGTGAGTTTGTCCTACAAAATACAACCTAGCTCATCAAATATTGCATGACAGTGCAAGTCTTTTGTAATTCTATTAGCAGATAAAAGACTAGTAGGAAATTTTTGAACATAAAGAACATTAGGCAACGTTAGAGTAGGAGTTACTGCTACATCTCCTCTGCCATGAATCCTACACTGCCTGCCATCTGCTACCTATACAGATCTCCCTGAGGGAACATTATAAACCTGTCCAAAACATGTCTCATTCCTACTGAGATGTTGAGATGCACCAGAATCCACCAACCACAAGGTATTGTTAGCATTACCAAACCTATAAGCGGAAGTCATACCTGAAGTAGCCAAGGCAGCTGTATCTGCAGTGGTACTAGTAGTCTCCTAGGTCAGCTAAGAGAGATGTTGGATCACAGCATCATAGTCTGCACGAGACACCATGTCACTCCCCTCCTCTATAGAGACAGCCTAGTTGGCCATAGGAGGTCGACCACGCTTCATCCAGTAAGAAGCCTCTGTACAGCCAACCTTTCCACAATGCGAGCAAATGGTGTAAGGTATACCACTTGTACCCTAACCACACGCCCTCTCCCCCTAATGGATGAAGCACCACGTCCTCTACGTGCGACAACAAGCACAGGGGTTTGTCCACTCTCTGACATGGGTGGCTTAATAACCACTCTGCTCATGTGGCTATAAGCCTCCTCCAGAGATGGAAGCTCAGCCAGTGTAAGGATCTGGGACCTAGCAGTCTCATAGTCTGGTCCAAGTCCGTCAAGAAACTGAAGGGCGGCATACTCCTTCCTATGTGCCCTCTGAGTGGCACAAGTGCAGACAGGTCGGCAAGTATTATATTTCTCAAAGAGCCCCTTTAGGGTGGCATAGTACTACGACAGTGACTGACCCTCCTGTTTGAGACTACCAAGAGCATGGTGTATTTCAAACACCTTGCTGGAATTCTTTTCATGAGAATATGTATCATGTAGAGAATCCCGCATCTCCTTGACAGTCTTGTAGTACATGATCCCATCACCGATCTGAGGCTCAACAGAATTCATGATCATGCACAAACCATGGAATTATCTTTCTTCCACGTGGCATTCTTCTCTGTTTTATCCTGTGGCTCCATCTCTAACAGTAGGTGTTCCTTATTATGTCCCTCAACGGTCATGAGAAACATCTAAGACCATCTAGCATAATTGGCCTCATTCCACTTGGTGATAGGAACAAAGAAAGGAGATTTATAACCTCCGTTGTCCATAACGGTAACCAACGACACTTCCAAAGAATCTAAGGAGGCCATCGTGCCTTAGGACTATCACAAGATGCCACAGATGCAATCTAAAATCAATATTCAGATCTGAAAACTTCACATTCAAAGAAAAGTGATCTCTTTAACAAGAGATCTAAGGCGAAGAAATCCTAGAGAACATTTCAAGAATCACAGAAACCCTGTAGATAAGGTTTTAATGCATGTTAGGATGTTAGGATATTAACAACACTTGGGTAGGCACAATCGACCTCGAGAACCACCACCACAACCTGCAGGTGATGGGTGGTGGCAGTGGCAGTGCCTTAGCGGTCAGAGGCAGTGCTCCGACGTCAGGCGACGCTGTCCCGAGGTCAGGGGTGGTGCAGGGGTGATGCTCCGAGGTGTTAGGCTGATCTCTGGGCGACGCTGAAATCTCCAGCCGATGAGAGCAGTGTAAGAGGCGACGTTGCAGGGCCTCTTGGAGCAAGAACCACCGCCTACTGAGGGGCGACGGCGCCCTGTGGTGCTCGAAGGGGGCCCGCTAGGGCTAGCAGCAACTGACGATGAGCACCAACAGCCGCTGCCCCTAGGGCCAGCGACAGCTGGTGGCTCGCTGGCGGAGACTTCCGTGGGTGTGAAACACGAGATTAGGGTTTTGGTGGAGGGGTACGGAGGCTCATAAGAGGTGGGATACCAGACCGCTGATCTAGGATTGCCACTTTGGTACCAAATCAGAGAAAATAACTTGTCTTATTCTCAAATGAAACCCTACACCTCTTTATATAGAGGTGTTGGGAAATTTACATCATAAGTCCAATATGACAAGAAACAAGACAAACAACTTCAAACAAAACTAATACGTGCTCTACCAACAATGATCAATAGCAAAACCATCGCCAGCCTCTACACCAGCAGCAGCACTGCTGCTTGACCCAGCAACAGTGGTGGCGCTGCAGCATGAACCTGCACCACCGGTTGCGTTGTAGCTTGAATATGCACCATCGGAAGCGCTGCAGCTTGGCCCTTTAGCAGCGGCGACACTGCTGCTAATCATGGCAGCAGTGCTACCATCCGATGCTACTCCCTCTTCAACCATTTCTTAGATTACCATAGATTTAATGCTTCAAACATTTTGATTGGTGGATATTTGGTAGGATATCATACCATTGATCTAGGATCGCTACTTTGATACCATGTGAAAGGGAAATAATGTTTTCTACTTCACTAATGAAACACTAACCTTTCTTTTATAGAAGAAAGGTCAAGTAAATTACATGGAAGGCCAAATAAAAGCAGAAAATTGCAAATAACCCCTTATCTCAACATACACATTACCATTCTCTGTGGCAAGGACAACTACTTTGATAGTTAAAAGGCATATGCCAGAAATGAGTTTGTTTGGTCAATTGTAAACATGTAAAAAGGATTTTTTTTCTTTCAAATTGGGAATGCATTTGGAGAGATATCTAGTTATTGACTGAAATGGACTCGATACGAGAAAAGAATTCATATAAACAACCCCACATGATACGCAACATTTTTGACTTGATTTTTATCTTGGCTATCAAAGAGACCATGAAATGTGCACCTTTAATTGCGCACTATTGAACTAAAAGCTAGGCAAACCAAGCAAAACATATCACAAGAAATTATAAAATTGAACACTAAGTTTCCATTCCAAAATTTACGCTTCCCTTTGGGCTCCATCCCATCTATCCCTTCAACTTGCCTAGAATACTGGCTTTGATATTGTAGAGAATTTTGAGGAAAATAGTTCTTGTTATTATTGCAAGGAGAGACCCTAACCCTCTTTATATAGAGGGAGGCAAGGGCAAATATGGAAACCAACCAAGATCTAAAAATAATAAATCCTAATCAAATATTCCATATTGATTTATTTCCTAACACTTCCCTTCAAGTCGAGACGCGGGAGACAGCAAAGACTTGGATCCTTAAGGTACTGAAGATCCACTCTCATCGACGTGGTAGTTCTCTTCGTGTCTTTAGTCGTGGGTGTCCCTTCTTGTATGCCCTCATAGAACCAGTCAACGCTTGTTTTCTCTTGAGATGTGTAAGAGTGTTGCCTAAACTTTGACATCTTGACGCGGCTCCCGTCTTCAATTCTCGTGTCTTCCACTCAACATATAAGGACCCAAACAAAAAATAAACTTAGAACTTGAGGGCACCAAAAACATAAACTTGAAAAACAACTGGACTTAATAAGCAAATAACCCCCTTATTTTGGTTTTAAACCTTAAACAGCCAGCCATTTAACCTAAGGAGCAGAGCCCCACTCCTTCAGACTCCATCTTCCTCCTCTTTCTGCCGCTATCCCTCCTAGAGAGGCCTTCAAGGATAGAGCTCGGCTTGGGAATCATGACCATCAAAAGCAGCGACAAGAGCTCGCGCTTCTTGCTAGCAAGCACCGTCTCCAGGGTCATGGGGCCTTCGCCGCCGTGGGTCATCCTTGACGAAAATGGCAACACTATAGTCGATGCGGCAGTCCATGCGACGGTGGTCGTCGACAACGGCCACATCGGAAGGGCCCTCCTGGGCATGGGTGTCGATGGTGACATCCTCGTCTGCCGCGACGAGGCGGTTTCAGTCGACCGCGAGGGCCCCATCATTGTCTGCACAAGGAACGACGACCCACCACCCGATCCTTCCACACATCGACGTGGGTGCTGCTCCATGTTGATGTGGTGGTTCTCGCTGTGTTCAGCGAGGTGCAAGGAGTAGAATGCCCGAGATGTGGCTTTGGAGAAGAGGAGAGCTTTGCAAGGAGAGGGTGGAAGTCGGTAGGCACCCCCCCTCTAGGGTTTCTTTTCTTTTCTCTTTCCCACAAGATCAAATCCGCTCTGATACCATGTAGAGAGTTTTGAGGGGGGAAAATAGTTCTTGTTATTATTGAAAGGAGAGGTCCTAGCCTTCTTTATATAGAGAGAGGCAAGGACAAACATGGAAACCAACCAAGACCTAAAAATAAGAAATCTTGATCAAATATTCTTAATTGATTTATTTCCTAACAAAAATCTTCATGTAGACAACACCACATGATATGCAGAACATTTTGGACTTGAATTTTATCTTGGATATTGAAGAGACCATGAAATTACAGCCTTAATTCTCATGTGAGCAATTGCACATTATGGAACTAGAAACCAGGCAAACACAACAAATGTATCACAAGAAATTATAAATTGAACACTATGTTTCTACTATCAAACCTGAGCTTCAATTTGGGCTCCATCCCTACAACTTGCCGAGAATAGGGCTTCTAGGCTGATATATCACCCCTTATATCATCTTTTCAAATAAAAAACTACCCCTTATATCATCCTTTGTCTCTATTAGGTGAGGTCTTAACTAGGGACAACCAATTTTGGAGCCTAACAAGGCACAACTACTCATTTTCCAAACTGGACAGGAAAACAAATCATAAAATGTTACATGTTAAGAATATTGTTGCCTATCGAACGACGGAAAATCATGAGTAGTTCCTATATAGCGGTAGTCTTTAAAAAAATAGCTTTGACTTCTTACTATGCAATTCATTCAGCCATCGCCCAATGCTATCAAATGTTTGGCGTCTGCTGATATCATAAACCAACAAAGCTCCAACAGCACCCCTGTAATATGCAGATGTCACAGCCCTGAAACGTTCTTGACCTGCAGTATCCCAAATCTGTGCTTTCACTTCTTTGCCATCTATAGTCATATTTTGTGTTTGAAATTCAACTCCTATAGTTGACTTAGAATTGGGATAAAATTCATCCCTTGCAAAACGAGCAAGAAGGTTGGATTTCCCAACAGCAGAGTCACCAATGAGAACAATCTTAAATAGATAATCTTGAGATTGGTCCTCTTCTCCATAAAATGCCATGGCTTGACAACTTATTGAGTCGTCTTCACAAATATTTACTTGAAATTCATTAAAATGATGATATCTTCAAAGTGAAGACAAAAACAGTTCCTCAAGCATATCTTCAAAAGGATGCTCCTGAAGCACAGATGCACATAAAACAAGCAAAGGTTAGAACACACACAAACACACAGGGGGAGAGAGAGAGATAATGGATAATTGGAGGTTTACCAGTAGCTAATGCCAGGCAAATTTGACACAGCTGAAAGTTAACAATGTTCCCAGGATTTGTCTCAGAATTCCAAAGTACAAGCTTCACCACTTCAACAATCAAAAGTAATTAAGCATGCTGTCTGCACGGTACCAGAATATACAGATTACAGATGTGACTTGGAGATGAAGCTATAAAAAAGGTAAAAAGAGTTCTCTTTTTTTTTTATGCAACACAAGTCAGCCCATACTAGAATAATTAAAACAACAAAAAATTGTCCGATTCCTATTTTCATTTGGACAACAAGGTTGAACAGCTGTTTGGACTAAATACATAGCTAAGAAATAATACATTTCAGTCTGCTGCCGAAGCCAAAAAAAGGTCATGGTGTCAGAACATCTCCGGCAATGAAGTTGTGTGCATTAGTAATTAAGAAAACAAGGCACTCCCCTTCACCCCCGCACCCCACCCCTCACCAAAAGAAAAAAATATATATCACTTGCTTACCCTTCACTGCCTATCCTTCAAAAGCAGCATCAAGTATTCAGCTGAAAGAGAGGACTTGTAGGCCAAATATGAGATATTCAGGCAAGTGGGTGAGTATACGGCTTTGTGTTTTCCAAAAAGACATTAAACATGAAAGAAAAGATAATTTAATGGTCTACAAAAATGCCACTCCGTCTATCTCTAACAGCACTAGTGAATGAGTAATGAAGTTAGATGGAGTGCCATTCTTGTAAATTGAACAACTTTCAGTGGCATCTTCTGTAACTTTCAGGAAGGAAATGGCAGTTATGCAAATTTGCATCTTTGCAATAGCATATGTACATAAAAACTCATCCCTTATGTTTCTCTCTCTGTCTTTTCATCCGCTTCCTCCCTACTCCCCACCTCTAGCCACCATCCTGTTATCTCTTCCTTCGCACTCTACCTCTCATCATCTCCAAGGGCTCTAAAGAGATTGAAAACCAGGTGGAGGAGAGCAGCTTAAAAGTGGAAATTCGGATCAATAGGTTCAATTCCACGAGTGGGTAACTTCAGATTTGACCTCCAGAAAGGGAGCTTTGATCGTCTCATTGCCACTCCTCTTTACACTTGAAACCAAAAATAAATAACACTGCCAAGCACACAAGAAGAGATCAGATAAAATCATGAATCCAAAGTCAGAAGAGGTGCGATCAGTTAGGTCAATTACCATGCAGATCTGCTGTCCAAGGTGAAGAATTTCTGATCCAATATTTTAATCTTAGATGCTGTCTATTGTTACTGAGATTGCCCTTGAAACATTGACATGGAAATCTTAATTTGAGATCAAGATGCAGGGGTGGTCATGGGAGATGAGGGGAGAGGGAAAAGCGTAGCATATAGGAAGCTATTTATCAAAGAACATTTGTGCAGGAGATTTCTGTAGGAGGTGATCATGAGGAGAACAGGGATGGAAATAGGTAGAGACAATCAGGAGGAGAGGGAAAAGGAAGCTACAACGAGTACAGGTGAAAGACAAAAGAAAGAGAAATATAACAAGATTTTAAGAAACATTCATTTCATTCTTGGGATTTTTTGAAACTACAAACTTGACAAATTTCAAAACTGTATTGCCTCCATAACATTTATATAAATGCATTGAAAAGTTACTCCACTTACAAGAATGTCATCCCACCTATCTTAGTCAATCACCAATGTCCTTAAATGGAGATAGCCAAATTGGTATTCTCGTAAATTGAGTAACTTTGAAATGACATGTAAATATGAGGAAGGCGACAGCAATTGCGTAATTTCACAAGTTTGCAATGGCATTTATGCAAATAACCCCAAGTTGATTGACCAAATAAACTTTCTATGATTAGTGGAGTAATCTGCTGTCCACTTGGTCTTGTGAACCCATTTTGATCTACATTTCTTTTCAAGAGATTTAAAAGCATAACAAAGGTGCCGTCGCTCTTCATAGCATTCATCTCTTTTTTCATGGCTCCCACTCATCTTTAAAAGCAATGAGATGTGTCCATGGCTTATTTATGGAAAGAGCATTCTCCATTAAGTAGTGGAAATCTGTGGTGAATGCAGAGTCCAAATAATTATCACAAGTGGATATGGGATATTTTGGACCTTCCTGGGGCATTGTTTTTATGTAAGCGTTTTGGACATAATCACCCTGTATCAAACACAGACACTTGAAAGATGGACTCAACATTCCCATGTTCCACACATACACGGTTAAGACTCACAATTTATGGCCTTCATCAATGCATTTGACAAGAGCATCCACTATAAACTGCTGGAGATCAGAGGTGCGGGCAGAGTCCAAATGACAACCACAACTAAATATTGCAACCTCTGGGGCATTGTTTTAATGAGTGTTTTGGGTGTAAGCATCCAGTATCAAACACTCATAATATAAAATGGATTCAACAATGGCATGTTCCAAACATATGATCTATTTTTTAAAAAAAGTAAAATCATGTGGACATCATTGCATCTAACATCTAGATTGTCATAGTGCTTTATTCATTTTATTTAGCGTAGTCCTTCTTGGTATTTTTATATTTTCTGGATATTAATATGTAATTTTCTTGAATGAATAGGCCACATTACATTCTCTACGTGGTATTGGAGTAGTGGCCCTAGGCTAATGCCTATATTGTTCTTTCCTTCTTTTTTTTTGAGAGAAAATAAGAAAACTATTGGCATTCAGTAGTCATTCAATTATATTAAAATCAAGATAAGGATAATTACAATAAGCACAAACATAAATGTGACAGTGCGGTAAGAAACCACACACAAGTAGGTCCCACCCGCTCCCTGAACAAAAAAATATGATCGACACAGGTCACAATACATTGAGCAAACCCACAAGGACTCCACACTTAACCAAAGATCAAAATGGAACTTTCGCAACAACTGTAAATCCCCCACCTAGAAAAAGTGACCCAAACACCAAAAAACATTCAACTGAGATAAACCAACATGTGCGTTTGAAAAATCAACTTCCAGACTCAGGTACCAAACCAGTACTCTAGACTTGTTGCAGATGCACAATCATATGTTTTGCCACTGCCCCCCTTTTTTGGAATATTGGGATCGCAAACTAACCCTTTGCCAACCTCAACTTCTATTGCCAAAGATGCCATCGAAAGAGCATCAGATGAGAACCTCATACAATCCTCCACAACTGGAGGAAATGGGAAGCGCTTCGAGGCCAATTTCCGTGGAACAACGATAGAGTAGGAAATAGCTATTGTTTGATCATATTCTAAATTCATATTCTGATTTACCATTAAAAATGAAGCATAAACATCCTCAACCTTTGTCTCAACTATCTGATGACACCACCCTATAGAGCACAAGCAGCTTATTTCGAGAAAACTTGTCCCTAACATCAACACTGACCATCAAATATGGATCAAGATCCAAGGACACACTTGTGGCTTTACCCTTCACTTGTTTCTCTTGAGAAACCTGCTCGATATCCAATGTTGGCATGTCATGTTCATTTCCAGGAGCTTCGCTGCCACACCTGCCTTTCGCCCAATCCATAACACCAACAAAACTCACCAAACAGTGTGGGGTCAAAATCCAAATTAAAGCCCCCTTTCGCAAAACATCGGACCCCCATGATTCTTGCTGCCATCCACGTTATTAAAATCACCAGCTAGATCTTGTGCTGCTTCATGGATAGCTGGTTTAGCCACAAATGCACCTGCCAAATCAAGAAAAATACCACATGCCATGTCAGCTACAATTGGTTTCTCCAAAATAGGAACCTCATCATGCGCCAACTTATCATCAAGTTCGGCAGAAGTGGAATGTTGGTTGGACCTATGTTTGAAATTTGAATTGTCCATCTTCTCGATTTTAAGTTTCCAAAAGTGTCGTATTTTGAAATTTGAAAAATCTTCCTTCTCCTTCTGCAACTTCGGCACCACCCTGTTCACAGGAGCTCCTCTGACCACAACATTCACATAGGAAGATGGAGGGCCAACCAAGCAAATAACCCAATAAGAACCCGTAAGTCTAAGTAGGGCCTTGCAGGGCACTTCACGACCCACAAGAAGCTCTCCTTCAATCAAAATCGATGAGATATCTCCTTTAGCAACCCTTAACTCGAAGATCCTCTTGACCCTTACGAAAGAGACGCAAGCAAACTCAACCACCTCTTTCATTCGAAAATGCAAGGGAACACCACGCAAGGAAAATTGGGCCTCCGGTCTCAAAGGTGGCTTCTCCTCTAAAGCCCCATCATGAGTTGAGGGTGATCTCCATCGCACCAATGAATCCCTGATCAACCTCTCCAAAAACCTCAACCCCTTGAGGTCAACCGGGTGTAACTAAATAGTAGAATGTAATTCTTTAAAAAGGAATCGCCCTTCCAATCCTTAGAAACAAGCTCCCACACAAAGAGCTCCCTCCTAACCTCATCCAAAGGAGTGAAACCCCGAAATAACTCACCAACCAAAGCATGTTGGAGCAAAGAGTCAAGGAAAGCCACCAAAGGAGACCATGGGGCCTCCACCTAGAAAGAAGGTGGATCTCCTAGAGGTGGAGACAAAACACCCTTCGATGAATCCACCTCTCTCACACGAATCCCTCTTGTGCCCTAACCCTCAACATGCCAAGCACACCACTGGATCATAACAATCGAACAGGACATGGTCATGCATCCTACACCTGTAGTGAAGGATTGCACGACAAGATCTCCTCGACCCTCGCAACATAAGGGCCATGAGCACCCACATCACCCCCTCTTGCCTTTACCCACATCTCTAGCCATCTCAGCTCTTTTGTCTTCCATTCTTACTCTTTCTCCCATTTTTGTCTTGCATTAAATAATTAAACCAAAAAAACAAAAAGGGCGAAAGAAATAAAAAAATGAGAGAGAGAGAGAGAGAGAGAGATAAAGAGAAACCCTAACACTAGTAGTGCCTTACCTCCCCACTAGAGCCTCCACCATGCCTTCACCCTCAGTGTCAGCCCAACCACCATTCAACAAGGGTCCAACAACCCCTTCGATGGTTGGCCAACCACCAGTACTCGCCGTCGACAAATGGATTAGGGCTTTTTAGCCCACAGGCAGCACCACTACCTTCAACCATGGCAAGGCCTAGTTGACAATGCCTTTGCTAACCAATATCCACCTTCAACGACCAACCCATGGTGATCCAAACTCCCATAGAAATGATGATCTTTCTATTCTAAAAGAGATTTCATTCTCAAGTTGTCTTGTTTTGATTAACCTTAACCTCAAGACAAGTTTAGAGGCTTGATCACTTGTTGATGGCGCTATCACACATTAACTCTTTATAGAATGTGGAATGGGAAATGTTAGACTTACTCTCTAACATTTTATTTTCTATTGAGATGTGTCCAAGTACATTGTATGTGTCTAGGTACATTGTACCTATTGTTCCTTTCCTTCACCCCTTTCCTATATAAGAGGGTGTAGGGCTACTTTCTAATGCAACTTTTCTATTCCCATCAATTCTAACCTAGTATCAGAGCCAAGTTGGAGATACCACCAAATAAAACCCTAACCCCACCTTCAAGCTTTCTTGCCGCTGGCATCGCGTGCCAACCAGCAGCGCCAGCACCGTCATTTCCTCTCCACCCTCTCTCTCTCTCGCTGCCTCTCCCTATTCAGCAACAAGGGGAGAGGCAGCACCACTTACTGTGGGTTCTAGGGAGGTCATTGGCATTCATGTGATGTGTTTCTAAAGCCAAGGACCTTCCGGAAGATGTGTTGAAGGGCTACTAGTACTGTGGTATGATCAAATCAGACTTTTGATTCAGTTTGGGGTGTGTATTCCCCTGTTTTGATGAATCTTTGGGGTGTGTATTCCCCATTGGTGTGTTGAACACAGCGATTGAGGGGTGTGTATTCCCTTGCTTATCTAAATCAGATCTGCACGTGTTGGAAAAGGTGGAAATTAGATTTGGGTGTTGTGATTTTATACCCAAGGAGTAATTCAGGTGGCCTGAATTTATGTGGAGAGATGTCCTACTGTGTTATTTGCATTGCACTTGTGGACATGGCAACTTCCCCTAAGTTAGAGAGTATGCTGGGAACTGCCGTTTGTGCCTCTTCTCCAACCACTGGTGTGTCGTGGTTGATTGACTTAGGTGCCTCTCATCATCTATCCGATAATCAACAGTGTTTTGTAATCTATTTCACAAGGCTGCACTGTGCAGGTAGATGATAGGTGACATGCCCATATTGATGGTCAGGGAGCAATTACAGCTACCCTATCTATGTAGCCTAACCATGTTTTCTTTGTTCCAGACTTGTCTATGAATTTACTTTCTGTTAGTCAAATCACCAAGCAAATGAACTGTCATGTCATCTTTGATGATCTTGGATGCAATTTCCAAGATTGTATGATAGGGAAGATTATCGGTAGTGGACATGAAGAAGGAGGTGTTTACCAACTTGTCCAGGGCCCCACTTCTGCAGCTTGTTAGATCACCTCTGTCTCAGGAAGTGCTTTACAATGGCATAGACGGTTGGGTCACCCATCTTTGGATAAACTACATAGACTTATTCTACATTTGTCCCCAATCACATAGCTTTCTTGTGATGCATGTCAACTTGGAAAGCACCATAGATCCTCCTTTACAGCTACTACTAGACCATGCATGTCTCCATGCTTTCAATTGATGCATTTTGATGTTTGGGGTCCCAACAGGATTCCTGATAGAAAAGGACATCACTATTATTTGATTGTGGTTAATGATTTCTCTCGATTGTCATGGTTATTCCTCATAAAAATAAGTCTGAAGTAGGATCTCTAATTGAGAAGTTTGTGTTGATGATAAAAAATCAGTTTGGTGTTTACATCAAGACAGTCAGATTTGATAATGCATTGGAGTTTCGTACTCGCTAGTTGGTAGATTTCTATGGTTTGCATGGTATCATTCATCAGACTTCATGGTCTTATACCTCTCAGCAGAATAGGGTTGCAGAAAGGAAGCATAGACATATTCTTGATATGGTTAGGACTCTTCTCATTTAGAACAGTGTGCCACATATTTACTGGGGCGATGCAATTCTCATAGCTTGGGATCTCACTAATACACTACCCTCCTCAGTTATTCATGAATAGGTACCATGGTTGGTGTTATATCCAGATGTCGACTTGTTTGGTGTTCCACCCAAAACATTTGGGTGCGTGGCTTTTGTTCATTTTCTTGGACTCGGTCGAGATAAATTAGCACCTCGAGCAGTCAAGTGTATGTTTCTTGACTACTTTCGTACTCAGAAGGGGTATCGGTGTTTTAATCCTCTGCACCAAAAGCATTACATTAGTGCAGATGTTACCTTTCATGAAACAGTCCCTTACTTTTCTGTTGCTGCCAGATAGTTGCAGTGTGCTAGAGTATGCTCCTATGTCAGTTGCTTTTGTGCCATTTGGTGTCTTCTCAGATAGTAGCAATTCTCATCCTTCTACAGGACCATCTACTAGCTCATTCAGGACTGTACCAGCAGATGAGAACACGTTCAAGGGTCACATTTATTAGTTGCCAGTTTCTTACAAGACGAAGCCACCCTCTTCCTTTATTCCACAGTCTTCTCCTAATATGGTTAGTGTTGAGAACCTAGAGGGTCCTCGTCAGGATATTCCTACAGGTACAGAGTCTCGCACAAAGGAGTTCCTTTAGGTGCAGTGTCTGAGACCGTGGATGTCTCTTCTGGTACAGTGTTGGCTGAAGTGGAGGATCCTTCTCGTCAAAATATTCCTACAGGTATAGAGTCTTGCACAAAGGATATTCTTTTAGGTACAGTGTCTGCTACCGTGGATGTCTCTTCTGGTATAGTGACAGCTAAATTGGAGGATGATGTTCCCATTGCTCTTCGGAAGCCCCCCTATTCTTGTGCTCATTACAAAGTGGCAGGGAGTGCTATCTCCACTGCCCAGGTTGGGTCGTCTTTTTATGCCTTTACTGATGCCAAGATCCCAGCCACCTACTAAGAGGCTCTACTCAATCCAAAATGGCATGTTGCCATGTATGATGAGATGTCCACCCTTCGTGATAGGGGGACCTGGGAGTTGGCACCACTCCCTTTTGGAGCATATCTTGTTGGAGCTCGTTGGGTCTTTACCTTAAAATACAACCCTAATGGGTCTATTTCACAGTATAAGGCTAGGCTAGTTGCAAAGGAGTTTACCCAAACTTATGAAGTGGATTTCTTTGACAGGAAAACATCGCTTCACATGTAAAGTGAAGTCCTTACCCCAATCGAACCTAATTTCATTTTAATACATCTTGGTTCTATAGGGCGGTTGTACTTCTTTTCTTCATTTTGTTGTATTGGGTATATTATTAACAATTATAAATCTCATTGAGATTGCCATGATTTTTATCAATGGCGAGAACCTCTAAAAAATAGCGGAGTTGTGTAAAGTCCCAAAGGTATATTTCAGATGTAGACAACCAGGGCACTTGGATGTGTTGAACCAGTAGTTGAATGGTCACAGAGTGGTCACCATATTTCCTTTTGATGGGCTATTTCTCCAAATGTTGATGTTGTTGTCACTGCCCTACTTTTGTATATTTTGGTGATGAGTTATGATCTGCCATTTTTTAATTGACTTTGGTGATCTGGTATTTCCTTATATTTGTTAGCCAGAATTTTATCTGTTGTTCTTGTTGTGCTGTGGTTATTTATTCTTGTGCCATATAAAACATTTATATTTCCAGTTGGATGCTCGACAGAAATTAATTCTTGTTAGCTCGACTAAGTAAAATAAGCAACCTAATTAAAAGGACCACCATAATTAACTTATCACACCTAGTAACCTAGTTCTCTGTTGGGTGGGGGGTTTTGGGGAATGACACCTGGAGATATTCATAGATGGAAATTGGAAGGAGGACAAAGGGTCAGGGAAATATATAGAGTACTTTTTTAAAAAGGAAAAGGAGGTGTTAACCTCGTCATTAATCAAAGAAAGCGGTGTACATCAATGTTTACAGAGGATATTATGATATAAAACCACATCAACAGAGAGCCTCAGTCTTCGAAAAATCATCCCATCCCACTACCAAATGCACCATAAAAAGATATAGGCCCTGCAAGTGGATTCTCCATCAGCCAAGGTCCAATGAATGCTAGACCAAAATGTCATATAGAAGGAGAAATCAAAAGACCAATCTCCAACCCTTGTCGAACAAGAATGTGCAAACTGGACAAGTGAAGAGTGATTCAAATCCTTCACCCCCTCTCCACATAGGATACAAGCTGTATCATCATCTAGTGTCTAACACCTCCTATACTTCTTGGTGACCAACCTGTCTCTCCCCAGCAGCCATAAGAATAACTTAATTTTTAGGGGAACTTTAGATTTCCGAATCTTCCTGCAATCAGTTGCCAGGCTTTGATCGACCGAAGGAAAGCTTGACATAAAGTGAAGGTAAGCCTTCCACACTAACATATATAGAGTATTACTTGAGGGTCAACAACAAATTGATGGAAGTCTTGTGTATGATGTTTGCTTTTGAAGGTGAAAGTGCCTTTAAAAGTTAAAATTTTTGCATCGTTCCTAGGAAGAGGCAGATTAATGATGAAGCACCGGAGAAACAGAATTTTTCATGGATATAAGTTTTATGGTGGCGCTCCTAAGAATGTTGATCATCTTTTTTTCAGTTTTGATTCTGCAAAGGAGGTTTAGGAGAAGGTGGAGCCTGATTTGGTAGATTCTTGCTCAGAATCAGCTGTTGGGATTCTCTGGCAAAGGGGGGCGGGATATGGGTCCCTAAGTTTTCAGATCTAAGGCTGAGGGTGAAACTGTATGGTCTTTTGTCGTTATTGTGGCTGCAGCAGAATGGTGTGATTTTTAGAAGAGTGGTGTTGTGTGGATGGTGTACAGGGTGTCCTGAGCAAGGTTTTAAAAAACGTGATGCGGTACTGAGGCAATTTGCCTTCATTGCGGCAAGGCATAAGCGTTGAGGCAGTCAAGCTGTAAGCCTCAAGTTTTGGATGGAAAATAAGAAAAAATGATATAAATATATATTTGTTAAGTACTAATAATAAAAACAATGAGTAAAAAATACACATTCATGTCATTTTTTATTTATCACAACATTTAAAGAGTAAAATTAGATAAGATATGACATTTAAATAGTTGAAAATATTCAAATAAAATAGAAGCATAAAATAAAGTAATAAACAATAATGAAATGCTTGGATTTACATGGAAACCCCACTCACAAAGAGTGGGGAGAAAACCACGAGAGAAGGTCCCGATAAGGCACTGATTTTGTATTTCTTCTTCTCAAATGACTAGGTGAGGGATACACGTCTATTTATAGGCCATCACACACACAAAGTGCCACAGTTTCCACTGTGACACTAAACCAATTATCAATTCTCTCAACACTCCCCCTCAAGCTGGAGCATGGAATGTTCAACTTGTAACACAAATCTACTCTACACAGCAAACCAAACAATACTCTGGATTGGTTCTTGCTTGTAGGCCGAAACAAGGGCTGGAGCTGCTGGACGAACTGTAGTTGGCTCTAAAAATCTAATGTTGATAGCTCCCCGTTCAGTATCCATGAAAAGGGTCTTCCTCTGAAGATCTCGAAGCTACATCTTCCACATAAAAACCGACTGGACCCTTCCTCTGAAGACCCCGAAAATGGATCTCTCTCTCTCTGGAGACCTTGAAACTCTAGACTTCCCAGAGTTTGGTTTCTCATGTGAAGATCAACTACTAAACAAGTCCGTAACGGTATCCAATGTCACCTCAACTGTTGGAGGATGCTATCGTGCCTTAGGACTGCAAATCCATAGCGGAATCCAATGTCACCCATTGTTTCTTGGGACTGCAACAAAGAGACTTCCAAACGGGGTGATTATAATGGCTTTCACACTCTTTTCACCCATACTTGTATAGGAGAAGAAAATAACAACGAGAAGAAAAACAATAAAACTAGAGAAGAGTTCTCAACCTCTTCTCTTAACCATGAACCTCATAATTCTTTTTTTTTCATTCTCTTTTTTTCCTCTTTTTTTTATATTATTCTCTCTAATTATTTTTTCATCCTTTTGAAATTTTCTTCAACTCCTCTCCTTTTTTTCATTTTTTTTGTATTTTTCTCTTTTTTTTCCTTCCTTTTTTTCTTTTTTTTCAATATTTTCTTCCTTTCTGCTACCACCTCTTCCTTTTCAGCTTCCTTTTTCTTCACTTTTCTTTCTTTCCCATTTTTTTGCATAACTACCAAGTGAGAACATGATGGTAGAGGACCACGTATATACAATACCCACAAGACCATAGGGTGCAATAGAAACCCAACCAGCCGCCGTGATGATCTCCAACCCGTCTGTTACTATTGCATTGCCACGAGCTTCGCCTCGCAACATTGTGCAAGATCTTTGCTGATCTCCATCACTTCGAGATCCACACGCATCGACTTCATCGTCAACGCTGCTGTTTGTAGCAACCGCATGGTCCACACCGCCACCAACGAAGATCTCGCCATTAAGACGAAGTCTTCAACTACAAGGCCATCAATCGATCCCGAGATACTCGTCGGAGTTCGTGCGAGCTCTTGCTAGCATCGTCCCCGTGATCTCCAGCAATATCTCCAGCATGTGCATCGCTGCACCACCTTGCGTAAGCCCTTACAGCCGTGGCAGGGAGAAGCGACGCCGCCTCTGTTTCTCATGATTGCTTGCGCTTCACTCAACCTCTCCTCAATCTCTTTACCGTGATCAGTGATCCACCTTCAACATCAGCGCAACGATCACGCGCGCAAGATCTTTGCAACAATAGATCTCTTGTTGCACCACCTCTTCATCGACATTCTCTTCCTCATTGGCTTCATCACCGCCTCGATCAACACCTCTTGCGCGATCTCACCGTTCACACATCGCCATCGAATTTCTAGGGCTTCAACACAGATCCACAATGCAGTCTCCTCGTGCAAGCCCTAGCAGTGCCGCCTAGCACCACCATCACCTTCTCGTCTTCGTGGTCGCGTGCGCTGCCTCCATCGAGAACGACGTCGTGCAAGGGCGCTGCAGCGCCGCCTGATGTGGCCTCCACGTCACCTCTACAGCCTTGGGGTTGCTGCATTGCCAGGGGGGCACCTCTGACCCTAGCACCTCGCATCGCCCCTATCTCCAAGAGGATCGATCTCCTCTTTGTCTTCTTTTCAGACAAACAAAACTCCCAAGAAAGATAAACTTAATAATCTAAAAATAATTGAATGATAACCCAAGAAAGAACTACTCTGATATCAAGTTGAAAATATTTAATTAAAACGGAAGCATAAATCAAAGCAATAAACAATAATGGAACACTTGGGTTTATGGGGAAACCTCACTCACGAAAAATAGGGAGAAAACCATAGAAGACCCCGATAGGACATTGATTTTGTATTTCTTCTTCTCAAATGAATAGGTGGAGTGTACACGCCTATTTATTGGCCATTACACACACACAAAGTGCCACAGTTTCCACTGTGGCACTAAACCAATCATCAATCCTCTCAAAATAAATAAAAGATAAACCTCCAAAATTATAGAAAAATAGAAATTAAATTTATCAAAAGTCTTGAATAAGTTGAAAGTTCATATGATGAGAATTATCACAAGTAAATCAAATAAATATAATGAATTATATTAACTCTACCCATTATCTATAAAAAAAATCCAATTGTCATGGCTCAAATTATAAGTAATGAGTCTAATAACTAATCTCTTCACTTATAAATCATCATTCACAAAAATAAAAAACCTAAATAAAACCTAAACAAAACCATTGATAAACATATGGTATTATTAACATCCTAGAAAATATGATAAATATATGGTATCTCCATCACTCTCATACTCTTAAATAACTCATCATTGACAAACATAACCTAAAAAACCTAAATGAAACCTAAATAAAATCTATAAATAACATATATAATAAAGGATCATACAAACATATATAATAAAATAATCTTAACAAAAACCTAAATAAAACTTAGTAGTAAGACTATTTGGAGATGTAAAGACCGGGCAATGAGTTTTAGGTTTTGGAAGAGGGCTTGAATTAGGGCTTCAGGGGGATTTATTCGAGGAAAAAGATCATGTGTAAGTCACATAACCATTTAAAAGTGTCTTTCAACCGAGGCTATAGCCTCACCTTCGCCTTAGTGCCTCGACACCGCCTCGACCAACTGAGGCACACAACTCATGTTGCAACCCTGAGGCTATAGCCTCAAGGCGATTTCTTAGCACCTAGCCTCGAGGTGTAAGTCTCGGGCGCCTCGAGGCGCGCCTTTTAAAACCATGGTCTTGAGTTTGTGGGCTAATCTATTGTAAAAGGAGTGTACTGATTTCTTCAAGGAAATGACTGGATAGTCACTAGGCTAAATGCCTATCCTTTTTTTCAAAAATATATGTATTGTAACCCACCGATTGACACCTGTGTTCGGGAAATTGAGTCCGACTTCAATTGTGGCTTAAATAGGTATTCAACATCCCATTATTATCTAATTTTGTGAGATTCACTAACCTCTTGCATGTTTTGTGTCAATTTATGCATTAAACCACATCGATCTACCGTCCCTGAGGTGTAGTGCAAGTCCCATCTAGTGTGACAATGAACACAGTGTATTTCTACACATCTCAAGGGATTCATTCATCTTTGTATTGAGATCTTATCTATACCACGTGTCTCATTTTGCTGCTTTCCAAGAAAGCATCACAGATAAGCTTGGTCTCGCCTCCCATATTCCACTTGGGATTATCTCCTATAACCTGTTTGGGATCATCTCTTAGATTGTCTCCCACTCCGCTTGGAATCTACCTCTACTACTAGTTAGGTTTATCTTATGAGGGTTGCTCTCAATCGGTACAACTCTTGAGATCGTCACTCACAATTGTTATCCGTAAGTCCTCTGCATATATTGCATAAGCTAATGTTTCAGATAATTCGGTGATTCTGGCATCCATTACCACTAAGAACAAAGTGATAAAACTCTAGTGCATCTAGTAGAAGTGACTCATTGAAGCCAGACCATTTAAAGGGAACACCATAGTTAGATTGGCCAATGGTGCTTGTGGAACAAAATGATGTGCATTAGTCTCTAAAACAAATCCTAGCTCCTTTTTTATATGAAAGAGGACTGAACAAATTACCCCACAAGATATAAACAAATATGAAATATATTCCTATAACTCAACACTCACCCTCAAGTTAGGGCGTATATATCTGAGACCCAACTTGCTACTAAGAAAATTATGTTGCTTTTTCTTCAACGGCTTTGTGAGAATGTCTGCTAACTGAAGCTCGAAGGATATGTAAGGGGTACTGATCTTTCCATCCAAGACTGCATCTTGGTTAACTTCAATATGTTTGATCCTTTCGTGGAAGACCGAATCCTAGGCAATGTAGGTAATTGACTTATTGTCACAAAAAAGCGGGACATATCAACCCTTATTCCAAAGTCCTATAGAAAATTGACCATCCACATAATCTCATAGGTTGTGTGGGCCATAGATTTGTACTATGCCTCTGCACTAGAGCGAGCCACTATATTTTGCTTCTTGCTATTCTAAGAAACTAAGTTACCTCCCAGATAAACAACAAAGCCTGAAGTAGACCATCTATCTTCCATAGATCCTACATAATCAGCAGCTGAATACGCTAAAAGATCAAGAGATCTACTGTCTTTGTAGTAGAAGCCTCTACTTAGGGTATCCTTTAGGTATCTCAGAATGAGACATAATTCTCGCCAATGATTGTACTGTAGATTCTGCATAAATTGACTGATTCTACTAACAGCAAAACTAATACCAAGCTGTGTAATAGTCAAATATAGAAAGCGATCAACAGTACTACGATATCTAGTGATACCCTCAAACAAAGGATTTATCTCATCTACTGTGGCTCTACTGGTATCCCAGATGGCTTGGTTGCTTCTCAAGGATCTATAAAGTATAATGTCTCTAATAAAGGGACAAGCTAGTCCCCTTGCAAACTACTTCAATCCCCAAGAAGTACCGAAGGTCACCTAAATCTTTAGTGACAAAAGTAGGCTGTAAAAACACCTTCGCCTGTACTATGCCATCTATAACATCACCAACCAGATCATGTCATCAACATCGACTGCCAAAATAATAGTTCTCCAGGTACCGTCATACTCTGTCCTCCCGATAAAGATAGAATGGTCAGCAATAGACCACTGAAACCCAATTTTCCTGATATCTAAATTGAGCCTTGCAAACCAGGCTCTGGGACTCTACTTTAACCCATAAATGGCCTTCTATAAGAGACACACAAGCTCCCCTTGAACATCATAACCTGGTAGTTGTCTCATGTACACTTCCTTAGCTAGATCTCCATATAAGAAAGTGTTTTTAATATCTAGCTGGTATAACTGCCACTTTTGAAAAACTGCTATAGAAAGAATAAGCTTGATGGAGGTAATATGAGCAACAAGAGAAAGTTTCAAGATAATCCACTCCATTTTTTGGGTGAATTTCTTGACAACAAGTCTGACCTTATATTTCTCAACAATACCATCAAACCTGTACTTTATTGTATACACCCATCGACACTCAATAACTGTAGCACCCATACGACATGGCACAAGATCCCATGTCTTTCTAGACTGTAATGTGTGCATCTCCTCATCCATAGCAGCTTTCCACCTGGTATCCTGAGAGGCCTGGACAAGATCTCTAGGAACAACACTAGTAGTAATAGCGAAGGCAAACTATCTGTCTTCATTCTCCAAATGAGAAATCGTTGTATACTAAGACATGGGATGAAGGGTGCATACTGTATTAGATCTCCTCTACATATGCTCCTCATCTCCATCTGAGTCACATCTGTCTAGAGAGGTAGGATGTTGTATAGGCTCATCTCCCTGGGGATTGTCCAACTACAGTCTCCTATGATATATCTATGTCTCCTGTATAGTAGCCTCTATAGAGGATCCTTCCTCTGAGAAGTATGAAATCTTCTCAAAGAAGGTCACATCAGCAGTAACAACATATCTTCTACAGACTGGATCATAACATCTGTAGCCCTTCTGCGTCGTAAAGTAACCAAGGAAGACACACTTCGTAGCCCAAGTAGCAAACTTATCCTGGTTGCCATGATTCTATACAAAGAATATACACCCAAATACTCTCAAAGGTAGAGAGAACGGCCTACGACATCCTAGGTATATAATCTGATACAGGATCTAACCATGAAGCATAGACAATGGCATTACTCCAAAATTGTCTAGGAACCTTCATATGAGACATTAAGGACTTAGCAATATCAAGGAGATGTCTCAACTTGTGTCCAGCAATCCCATTTTGTTGGGAAGTATGAGCAAATGAAGTCTGGTGAATGATTCCCTTGGAGCGGAAAACCTCCTGTTGATCTTTGTGCATGAACTCAAGTGCATCACTACGGAAAACTCAAACTGTGGTAGCATACTGGGTTTGCACCTCAGGAAGAAACTACTGCATAATAGAGGGAATCTCACTACGGGACTTCATCAGAAAGACCCATGTAAGGTGACTGTGATCGTCCCCGAATATAGCAAAGTATCTGTGCTTGCCTGGAGTGGCAACTTTGGATGGTCCCTAAACATCACAATGAACCAAGGCAAAAGACATTGTGCTGACCCCACCATCTCTCCAAGAATAATTGATCCTGTAGTGTTTTCCCATTTAACAATCCTCGCACTCTATAGTCAAGTGACAACTCCGAGTATATTTGTCGCATCTTCCCAACAGAAGGGTGCCCAAGCCTCCTATGCCATAGTATTGGATCACGACTAATGAAACTACTTCAATAAACAAGGTGAGCATGTCAAGATAGTACAACCCATCTCTCTCAATTCCTCCAGCTACAATCTCTCTCGTCAAATGGTCTTGGAAATAATGGTACTTCTCATCACATATAACCAAACATCCAAGATCCCTACAAATATGACTCACAGACGAGATTCATAGGAAACTCAAGAGCATGGTATACCTTCTCGATCTTCAACTTTGGCATCACATCTACATGTCCAACTGCAGTGATTGGAGAGGTGGCCTCGTTGGCCACTCACACATCTCTTACTCCCTGTGGAACAATCGAGTCAACCAGCCAGTCTTTATCTCTTGTAAGATGAATAGAGGTGTCGGATTCAATCACCCATGCGCTACTAATCCTCTTCTCCACAACTTGTTTGGCTACACACGCAAGCGCCGTAAAAACGGAGGTTGATCTTCTTAGATCAAACCTCTCTACTATGGGCAAGAGAAGACTCATCACCATCCAAATCAAGCATGAGAGAAGGCTCATCACACAATCATAAATCCTAGTCACCGGAGATAAACGACCACCCCCTACGGTGGCTGTTGCAAGCTTTGCTGACCCCCAAGCAATGCTGCTAGGCCCACTTGGTTGACCGATGGTGGCACTGCCCCCACCAGGAGGACCAACGGCAGCGCACCCACCGCTGCCAACTTGTCTGACAATGGTTGCAACACCTCTGCTGGCTGCTGCAGTGGTCGTGGCGACGGCGGCTTGGTGGAGATCCGCCTTCATTGAATCATCGTCTTGAAGGTGATTCAATTATCCTATGGGTAGATTTTTTCGGTAGGATATCGGCCACCGACCTAGGACAACTAGTCTGATATCATATATAACAAAATGATGTGCATTAGTCTCTAAAAGAAATCTTAACTCTTCTTTTATATGAAAGAGGACCGAGCAAATTACATAAGTAACCCCACAAGAAATAAACAAATATCAAATATATCCCTATAACTCAACAATGTTGATTCTCCTCCCTCCTACCACTATTAAACTGTCCACTATGCACCTAAGTTCCCCATAAGCTTGCTACCAGTAAGTTATATATTGATCTCAAATGTTATGTGATCTTTGATGAGTATCATTACTATTTTCAAGCCATCTAGACAAATCAGATTATTAGTCGGGGATATGACAAGGGTGTACTTCACTATCTTGTTCTACCTACTATTTTTGTCGGTGATTCCTCTATTACAGCCAAGGCTATTTTGTGGATCACCATCTCAGCTATCCATCCATCAGTAAGCTGTTAGTAAGCTGTTAGATGTTTCCTGCTCTTCCTAAGTCTACCACCTTTGATTATAACGCTTGTTAATTGGAAAAGCATCATCGTGCTTCTTTTTCACCTTATGCAAAGAAGAGGAGTTCAACCCCTTTCTTTCTGGTACATTGTGATGTTTGGGACCATTTCATGTAGGTAATGTGGATTGGACTTAGATTCTACATGTTGTGAAATGCTTCTTTAATGAGATTTATAACTTTTATTCCCTCTTGTATAAAGATTTTATGCAGTGATAATGCTTGAGTTTATGCAAGCTGAGTTGTCATTCTTTGCTTCCAATGGCACCATAAATCAGATTTCATGTGCTTATAGTCTTAGCAAAATGGTGTTGCCAAAAGGAAATTGAGACATTTTGAACATTGCTCAAACAAATTTATGAAGGTACCTAAGCATTTTTGGGGAGATGTTCCCAAAAATATAAGCTTGACTAATCATGTTTCCTCACCTATCTTACAAGAGAAGATTTTCTTCCAATTACTACATCTTGATATGGATCTTTCGACCTTGCTTCTACCCATTTTTGGTTGTACTTGTTTCATTCATGTTTTGCCAGCAAGACAAATTGTCTTTGCGAGCTATTAAATGTGTTTTTCTAGGATATTCTTATACTTAGAAAGGATATTGTTGTTGTGATCCTACCAGTTGCCAGTGCTTTGTGACTATTAATGTAACATTCTTTGAATGCGTTCGCTTTTTCTCTAAAGAAGGAAGTTGTCAAGTTGGAACCACTTCCTCCCTAGGTCTATCAAAGACGGCAACGTACATCTTCATTTGTTCCTTTGATGTATGCCACCTCCTATGCAGGATGATAGTTCATCCAATGTCTACACTAGATGCTCCATCTTAAATGGACTTGGATATGCCCCTTGCACTTCGTAAATTAGCAAGATACTGCAGTCTACATCCAATGTCACATTACATTTCTGTTGATAGATTGAGCTCATCCTTGAGACAATTTTCATTAGCCTTGATGAGCATTATTATAACAATAAATTAGTTCGAGGCCATGCTAGACATTGGGTGGAAAAAGGCAATGGATGTAGAGATGGATACTCTCATGTTACGGGGAACATAGGAGCTAGTTCCTTGTCAAGGGTCTTAATAGAGGATTGCATATGGATGTATACAATAAACTATCTACCAAATGGCATCATTAATAGATTGACGGCTTGTCTCATGGCAAGGCGATTTACACAAACTCAAGGAGTAGACTTCTTTAAAACATTTTCTCCCATTGCTCATCTTAGTTCACCTTGGATTATTCTCTATTGTTGTTGTGAAGATCTTTGATGCCTCGGAATGTCTCATGTGCAATAAATGCATGCTTGAAATGAGAGGAGGTTCACGCATGGAAGAGAGAAGAGGTTGGCGTGGAGTTGACGGCATGGAGAGGAATTGGTGTGACCGGGGAGAAAGGAGAGGAGTCTTCATGGATATGAAAAATTTATTATTGGACTCATGGAAAAAATAAGAGGATTTGGTCTATTTAAAAAGATTCAATCATAATTACAATCCCAACAAACTTAGGATTATGATTCTAGTGATCTCAATCCTCTTTCCTAAAACAACTCAATCAACTCACTAAATAATCCTAAATTGACTCCACTCATAATTTGGACTCTAACAACTAACTAAATCTTTACTAAAAATAACTTGCCAGAAATGTTCCAATCTGTTCAGTTGCTTGTTGGCCTTGGTCTAAAATATAAGTCTGTGAAAGATCAGCTCATGACACTGGAGGAGATTCCTATACTAACCCAAATTTACACTCGACTCTCCAGAATTGAGATATCTGACCCTATCCCTATCTCCGATTCCTCGTCCTTGGCAGCTACTGGTCAAGGTAGGGGAACCTCAGGCGGCAAGGGGAGAAGACGTAGAGCAAGGACTAGTGATCGTAGCAGAGGACGTGGCTTGTGTTGTGACCATTGGCACAAGACAAACCACACGGTTGATAGATGCTCGATAAAGCATGGGTTTCCCTAGGGGCATCAGGCCAATCAGGTTGCTTATGGTAGAGATGGGACCAACACTATTAGGAGGAGCATATCAATCAGCATGTCACTATTTCCAAGGAAGAATACGATCGACCGATGTCTTCTCAGCCCTCTTCTACTACGGGTGTGTCTATCTCCTAGAAGACAGGTACCGCTGCTAATGTCAGAGGGACTCATATGCTGACTTGACTTACAGACTCAAGTGCATCATATCATATTGCTAGAGATGTTACCCTCTTTTCAGCTCTTAAACCATTGACTACTCCAGTGCATGTCAGAGCAGCAAATGGTGCATTGTCCCTTGTAACAGGCTTGGGTGGCATTTCTTTGTCTTCTACTTTGTCACTCTCTAATGTTATGCATGCACCTAAGTTTACTCTAAATTTAATGTCTATTAGTCAGATTACCAAGACATTAAATTGCAGAGCAATATTTCATGATCATTTCTTCTTGTAGGACCTCCAGACGATGAAGTAGATTGGTGGAGGACTTGAGCAGGATGGCCTCTACTATCTTGACCTGCCCCCAGAGCATTCCTTCATTCCTCCATGGCTGCTGCCTATACCACTTCTGCCTTACAGTGGCACCTTAGATTGGAACATCCTAGCATCTCTGTTCTCCGTCGTCAATTTCCGAATATGGAGTTTCATGATTCCTTTACTTGCAATGCTTGTCAACTTGACAAGCATCATCGAGTTTCTTTTCTTAGTAGTAATAAAAGAATTGAGTCGATTTTTTCTCTTCATGCTGATCTGTGGAACCCATGTCGGGTCAAGAGTCTTAGGGGTTTTCGGTATTTTATTATTTTGGTTAATGATTGTACTCGTCTCTGTTGGATGTTTATAATGAAAGAAAAATCCGAAACTTCTATTTTGATTACAAATTTTGTTAATGAAATAAAGACTCAATTTTCTACTACTGTATGCATGTTTCATACTGATAATAGGCTTAAGTTTGTTAACTCTACCTTAACTCAATTTTTATAGTCTCATTGTATTATATATCAGACTTCCTGTATTCATACATTCCAACAAAATGGGGTGGTTGAACGCAAGCTGAGACACCTTCTTAATGTTGCCCGGACGATCATGTTTCAAATTAATGTTCCTACTATGTTATGGGCTGGTGTTGTTCTTACAGCTACCTTCTTAATTAATCGGGTGTCTTCTGTTCTTCGTGGGAAAGTTCCCTATTCTGCTTTATATCCGGATCAAGAGTTGTTTTCTGTGCCTCCTAAAGCCTTTGGCTATGTATGCTTTGTCCATTTATTTAAGGTGGACAAACTTGCTCCTAGATCCGTCAAGTGTGTCTTTGTGGGTTATTCTAGAATACAAAAAGGGTACAGATGCTTTGATCCTATGGCACATCATTTTTACGTGAGCAGAGATGTTACTTTCTTTGAGGATATACCATACTACTCTACAATGGGAAAGAACACTAATGCTGCAACAGATGTTCCTTTACCCATGCCTACTGCTGCACCACCAGGTCCTTCTGAACCACCCCTACCTCATGAAGGCCCTCCTATATCCTATCCCACACATCTTGAGGTGCCTGTGATGAAGACCTCTCGACATTTTGAGCGGAGACATCCCACTACCACTATACCAGAGGAGGAACCATTATCCACTATCTTTGCTCAGTCCTCTACTAACATTGCTGATTTGGATGGAGGTCCAAACCCTACACCACCAGAGGGCATCTGATGTGGATCTTCCTATTGCTTAGAGGAAGCCACAACGATCTTGTGAAAAATATTTTATTTCCAATTGTCACTTGATCATTTATGTGCCACAGGAAGACTATTGTCTCTTGCAGTTAACAGCCACCAACTTCCCAAAAATCATATTGAGGAGGCGTTTTAGGATTTTTCCTAGACCTCTGCCATGTAGGAGATGTCCGCTCTTCAGTCTAGAGGAACCTGGGAACTGGTTGACCTACCTTCTGGTGCTACTATTATGGGGTGTAGATGGGTGTTCACCCTAAAGTGCCATCCTGATGGCACAGTAAACAGATACAACGCCAGACTGGTTGCCAAATGTTACACACAAACTTTTGGAATTGATTACTTTGAAACGTTTCTTCCTGTGGCCAGACTCAATTCTGTGAAGATACTATTGCCTGTAGCAGTCAACAAAGGCTAGCCTGTCTCTAAGCTGGATGTTAAAAATGTATTCCTTTACGGCGACTTAGAAGAAGAGGTATATATGCACCAACCACCTAATTTTGTGGTTGAGGGGGAGTGTTCGAAGGTTTGCAAGTTGAAGAAGGCAATATATGGCCTAAAACAAAGTCTCAGGGCTTGTTTTGAGAGACTTGGTAAAGCTATGCAGAAGTTTAGCTTTACTAGATCTGTTATAAATCATTATATCTTCACCATGCACAAGACCACAGGATCAATTATTATAATTGTTTATGTGGATGATATACTGCTTACTGGGAGTGATGGAATAGGAATAGAAGCCACTAAAAGATTCCTGCAATCTTAGTTCGTTACTAAAGATCTGGGAATGATAAATTATTTTCTGGGCATTGAAGTGCAACATGTTAATGAGGGGTTAGTGTTATCACAAAGGAAGTTTGTGCTTGACATACTGAAGGAGATAGGGATGCTGGGATGCAAACCTGTCAGCATTCCTATGGATCCCTCTTTGCCTCTTGTAGATTCAGAGAGTCCTTTACTTGAAGATGTCACCAGATACCGAGCTATGGCAGGAAAGCTATTATATTTGACTGTCACAAGGCCTAGTATATACCTTGTTGTGGGGAGACTGCGTAAGTTTATGCAGTCTCCTAGAGAAGTTCACTGGGATGGTATTTGTCAGGTGCTTAGTACCCCAAGCAAGCTCCAAGAAAGGGGTTGTCTTTAATGAAGCATGGTCATCTTAAGGTATAGGGGTAACCAAATGCAGACTATGCTAGATCACATGAAGATAGAAGGTTTACTACTGGTTACTGCACTTATGTAGGTGGCAACCTTGTTAAATGGAAAAGCAAGAAACAACATGTTGTATCCAAATCCAGTGCGGAATCTGAGTATAGAGTTATGATCCATACTACTTGTGAGCTTCTGTAGATGCGAACCATCCTTGGAGATTTTAGAGTATCAATGTGTGGACCTACTCCTATGTATTGTGACAACAAGGCAGCTACTTTTATTGCTAATAATCCTGCATTCCATAAGAGGACAAAGTACATAGAGGTAAACTGTACCTTATCAGAGATGTCATCACTATTGGCAAAATTGTCACACCTTATGTTGCTACTAAAGATCAGGTTGCAAATGCCTTCACTAAAGCACTTCCCAAAAAATGTCGTGTTGTTATGTTCCAAGCTAAGCATGCTTGATGTCTATGCTCCAGCTTGAGGGAGTGTTAAGTTATTTGTCCTATATTTATTTGACGTTATTATTGTAGGGACATTCTTGTAATCTTTTCCTTGGGTGCCTCTCTATATAAAAGGCCCTAGGGTTATTCTAATAAGACTTGTGTCATTTGCAACCTAGCAGTTCCCTTTAGGAGCTCCTCCAAAGGTCAAAAGTTGAGGAAGCATCCAACCAATCCAAATTGGACTCCTCCCATACATTTTTAGTAAAAAAGGCAAGAAAAAGATGAAATCTTTGTTGGTTGCATGACACAGTAGGCAAGTAGGATCACCCAAGACATTATCTTCTGTCTATGCACCTTTGTCAAGTCTCTTAGTCACGTTTCCAGGCAAAAATTTTATTTTGAGGGGCATTTTGACCTTCTACAAGAGCCTACAATCCCTGAAAAAATTGTTACCCTCTCTTGCATCGATGCTGAAAGGCAATCATATGCATACTTGATGGAAAAGTTGTTATCCGCCCACATAAACAATCCCTTTTCCCAAAGATGTGGCCAGACTCCCCTCAATTCCTCCTGAAGAGAGAGGAACTCTCTTGGCCTCCAAACTAAAAGGTTTCATGGTAAAAGTGTTCAAACGTTTTGTGTTATATCTCGAGTACTCGGCCACAGAATCATTATGGATTGATAAGAGAAAAGTCTAGGAAAGCTATTTGCCGAAATCCCTCTTCTTATCCAATCATCTAACCAAAAAAGAAATAACAAACCGACTCCAAGTCTAGGCACAAAGAAAGGAATGACGAGTGGCATCACCTGCAACAACCCCCTTCCTAAGATTAAATGCAGTGGGATAGAATAATCAATTTATTATTCATAAAAGACCCAACACCTCTTTTTATAAGAGGAGGTTTGGACAAATTACAATGAATGTCCACACAGAAAAAAACTAAATATAAATCAATCACTAGCAGTAAATAAACATAAGATAAATAGGAGTCAACACTCTCCCTCAAGCTAGAGCATAAATGTCAATCATGCTCAGCTCGGAATAGCAGTAGTCAAACGCTGATTAAGGTAGAGGCTTTATGAACACATCAGTTGTCTACTCCTCAAATGGAACATAAGTAATGCACAAAAAACCACGTTGTATAGGATCTCTAGTGTAGTGGTAGTCCACCTCAATATGTTTGGTGCGCTCATTGAACATCAGGTTGTTTGCAATGTAGGTACCAGCCCGATTGTTGCATCTCATCTTCATAGGCTCCTCAATCTGGACATACAAATCACGCAAAAGAGACCATATCTAGACCATCTCTACAGTAATCTGGGCCATTGCCCTGTACTCTAACTCAGCACTAAAGCAAAAAACTGCCACATGTTTCTTGCTCCTCCAAGTAACCAAATTACCAACCACAAAGGTACAAAAATCAGTGGTAAATTTCTATCAGCTATACATCCTGCATAATCAGTATTAGAATATCCTACAACTGTCATAGGAGAGCCCCTATGTAAAAGAATACCACGTCCTAGTGCTTTCTTCAAGTATCTTAGCACCAGCATAGCTGCTTGCCGATGCAACTTTGTTGGCTTCTCCAAAAACTGGCTAAGTTTGCCCACTACTAAGGCAATGTCAAGTC
The DNA here is from genome assembly GCA_037157565.1 of Thalassia testudinum. Taxonomy (NCBI): domain Eukaryota; kingdom Viridiplantae; phylum Streptophyta; class Magnoliopsida; order Alismatales; family Hydrocharitaceae; genus Thalassia; species Thalassia testudinum. The sequence goes on along the minus strand of JAZHRO010000062.1, from coordinate 15,070,636 downwards.
TGGTAATAGTCAAGTAGAGCAACTTGCCCACAAGCTATTTGTATGCTCTACTATCAACAAGATTTGCATGCTCATCATAAAGATGGACCTTGGAGTCCATAGGAATATTGGTTGGTTTGAACCCCATCATCCCTGTCTCACGTAGCATATCCAAAGCATACTTTCTCTGAGAAAGAATAATACCCTGCTTACTCTTAACCACCTCTATGCCCAGAAAGTACCTAAGCTGACTAAGATCCTTCATGACAAATTACTCAGCCAAGGACCTCTTGAACTCTACTATTCCAACTTTGTCATCATCGATAATGATAAGGTCATCCACGTAAAGAAATAATACTACACATCCCCGCTCAGTCCTCCTGACAAACAAAGAGTGGTCATAAAAAGATCTCTGCAAGTGCATCTTCTCTACCACCTCTGAAAGCTTTTGGAACCAAGCTCTTGAACTTTGCTTGAGGCCATAAATGACATTCTTAACCTACACACACTCCCCCTGAACCTCAAACCGAGGGGATTGCTGCATGTACACCTCCTCCTGAAGGTCACCATATAAGAAGGCGTTCTTCACATCTAACTGATGAAGCATTCGGTCCTTGTGAGCAGCAACTGAGACAAGTATCCCGACAGCAGAAAGACAAGCCACTAAAGAAAAAGTATCAAAGGAATCAACTCCATAGGTTTGAGTGAACCCCTTCACCACCAATCGATCCTTATACCTTAAAATAGACTCATATAGGTTGTATTTCAAGACAGACTCATTGAGACCCCACCAACCAAGCCCCAGTAGGAAGAGGTACCATCTCCCATGTTTGTCTACTCTGGAGTGCCTCCATCTCGTCCTCTATGGCTTGATGCCACTTTAGATCGAGTAAAGCCTGCTAATACGTAGAAGGTATCCTTGTAGCAGTGAGGGTTGTAGTGAAGAGACCAAAGGTAATCCCCAATTGGTTGTAGTAACAGCCCCAACAATATGGTAGTGAGCACAAGAGCGAGGAGCCTTCCGAAGAAGGTCATCTACCATCGCATTACCTACACCTGCACAATCACCACTAGACCCAGAAGCATCAAATACCTCAACACATACCTGATGTGGTGAGGATAGTGGAGATGATGTAGGGGGGTGTGCTTTGGTTTCTTCTAATAGACCTGTCTGAATCTCACATCATCTGGAACACTGTCAGGTGCAAAAATTTTCACTGGTGCCTGAGTATGACTGCCAGATGTAGAGGGAACCTCTACAACAGGAAACTCGTCCATATGAACTGCAGGAATGGGCAAAGGAGCAAACTCCTCCAATGGCTATAACTGTCATGCTGCCAAGGAAAAATATGGCACAGATTCATGGAATATGACATTTGCACTCACAAAGTGTCTCCCTGCTATAGGATTGAAGCACCGATATCCCTTCTGGGTACGTGAATACACAAGAAACACACACTTCACTGCTCTGGGTGCTAGCCTATCTCTCCTTGGTCCCAACAAATGTACAAAGGCAACACATCCAAAGACATAAGGAGGTAACTGAAACAGATCTCGGTCTGGATACAAAATGTGCCAAAGGAGTGCACTCGTGTAAAACAGAAGATGACAACTGGTTGATTAGATAGCAAGCAGTAAGCATTGCGTCTCCCTAGTAAAAATGTGGTGCACAATGATGAATAAGTAAGGTATATCCCACATCTAAGATATGACGATGCTTCCATTCAACCAAACCATTCTGCAATGAGGTGTGGGGGTAGGATGTCTAGTGGATAATGCCACGAGACCTGTAAAACTGTGACAATCTAGTAGTACAAAACTCCAATGCATTGTCAGATCGCACAATTTTTGCCATAACAGAAAACTGATTCTTTATTTCCACTATGAATGTCTCAATAACATGTCCAGCATTGAACTTATTTTTCAACGGAAACAACCACGACAAACGAGAGAAGTCATCCACAATAATCAAATAATAATATGTCCTTTTCGATCAGGAATCCAACTCGGACCCCAAGCATCCATATGTAACAACTCAAAGACAGATGTGATCCCTGGTGTTGTACTTGAAGGAAAAGAAGACCTATGGTGCTTCACAAGCTGACACGCATCACATAGAATCTCTGTAGTGGCAGATATATGTGGGATAATGCGTCTGAGCCTATCCAGAGAGGGATGGCCAAGGCAACGGTGCCACTGCAAGACACTCCCTGCAAAAGAACTGGAACCCTAGCACGTAGTAGCAAGTGGTGTCTAGACTAGGCGATACCCCCCTCTTCATGTCCACCAATGATCCTCCCCATCAACTTATCCCGAAACATGCACCCATACTCATCAAAAATAGCACGACAATGAAGCTACTTAGTAATTTGACTTTAATGCAAAATTAGGGACAAAAAACGCATTAGGCAACCGCATAGAGGAAGTCAATGGGACCTCCCCCTAAACACCAATATCTGTATGTCTCCCATCTACAACCTGTACAGTTCTACCATGGGAAATAGACTGCATACTACTAAAGCAACCCCGATCACCTGATAAGTGATAGGAGGCACTTGAATCTATCAACCACTTGGTACCTGCAAAGGCATTTGCACACAAATCTATACCTGACGTGGAAGCAAAAGCCGCAATCTCAATAAAGTAGCAGGCTCCTGGGTCAGTTGTGAGAGTCACTGTAGTAAGGCATAAGGCATCATAGTCTGCTCTTGGCACAGTAACAACATCAGAAGGTGCCTCAGAAGTCACAATGGCTTGGTTTGCCATTAGAGGTATCCCATGCTTGGACCAGCAAGAAGCCTCCACATGACCAACTCTATCACAAAAGGTGCACGTAGTACTAATGCGGGATCTACCACCACGGCCTCTCCACGTCCACAAGTAGAAGCCCCTCTACCACCACATCCAGGTACAACAAGTGCAGACAAGTGAGTAACATCTCCAGTCTGAGACGAGAACACATGAATGCAACTCAACCGGTTATAGACCTCCTCCAAAGTAGAAAGCTCAGACAAAGTAAAAATCTGACATCTAGCCGCCACATACTCAGGACCAATGCCTGAGAGAAGCTGGTGTCCCGCCTTTCTGCGGTACCCCCTCTGTGTAGCACATGTGCATATTAGTCTGCACGCGTTGTACTTCTCCTGGAGCCCTTTCATGGTAGAGTAGTACCGAAAAAGAGATCGCCCATCCTGCTTCAGCTGAGATAGTTCATGACTAATCTGAAAAACTCGGGAAGAGTTCTTCTCATGTGAGTATGTATCACGAAGACTGCCCCACATAGCCTTGGTAGTCGAATAATACATAATCTCGTCGCCAATCCTTGGAATCACACAATTCATCAACCATGCCTTTACCATGACGTTATCCTTCTTCTAGGTGGCATTCTTTCCTGCCTTCTCAGTTGGCTCAACTTCCAACAGAATATGTTCCTTGTCATGACCTTTGACTGTCATGAGGAACATTTAGGACTATCTAGGATAATTGGTCTTGTCCAATTTGATAATTGGACCAAAAAACAAGTTCTTGTAGGCCCCGGAGTCGGGAACAATGCTCGAGGTAAGTTCAAAAGTGCTGGAACTCGCCATAGAGACAGGCAAACACCCAATGATGATTTGAAAAAAATTTTCAGACCATGTGCAGCATCAAAACTAGTTGATCAAACCTTAGAACTGATGATCCAGGGCCTCTACAATCTGAAAATCACGTCCAAGGTACGGAGAAAGCCCCCTATGCGGAGAAACAGGGCACGCTAGGGCCTAGGGGATGCCCAGCACACCCCACCTGGGACTGGCAACCCCTTTACAGGGATCAACAGGGCCCCAGCGACTATGCTAGGCCCTTTGAGAGGCCTTGTGCAACGGTGTAGGCTGGCGCAGAGGCGGTCAGACGTAGCAGCAAGGGTTTAGATCCCCTTCACTGTCGTTGCCCTACCCTATTACCCCCACACGGCCACTGCAATCGTCGTTGCAAGGGCCAACAGAGCCCCTACGATGCCGCTGCAAGGGTGGAAGGAGCCGGCGGTGAAGAAGAGGCCCTGGTGGCCAGCGACGGTGAGAAGAGGGGCCTGGTGGCTGGCAACGATGAGAAGAGGTGCCTAGTGGCCGGCGACGGTGGAGAGGAGGCCCTACTGGCTGGCAGCTGTGAGAGGAGAGGGTTAGGGTTAGGGTTTGGAGGGCTTTTTTCGATGGGATATCAAAACACGACCCAGGACCGTGTTCTGATACCAAGTGGGACAGAATAATCAAATTATTATTCAGAAAAGACCCAACACCTCTTTTTATAAGAAAAGGTTTGGGCAAATTACAATGAATGTCCACAAAAAAAAACTAAATATAAAGCACTCACTAGCAATAATAAATAATATAAGATAAATAGGAGTCAACAAATGCACTTCTAATAGGCATGATTTTTTTTTTTTATTAGGAAAAGGGTGGTTATCCATGAGATAACCACCCAACATTCATTAAAAACAAGGCTAAAACATTACAATTACAGGGAGGACTCCCAACACACCACTTGGGAGGAAATAGCAACAATAAAATTTTCAACATAAGCGGTGTGCCCTCTCAAGACCACCCCATTCCGCCCCAACCAAATGCCCCACAGAACCACTAAAACTTTAAAAACATTAGGCCTCCCCTCTTCCCCCCCCCCAAAGGAATCCCATAAGCCAATGAAGCTGCCATGGTTGATCCAGTCCACCCCCAGATGCCTCCAAATCTGACCAGCGAAAGGACACTTGAAAAACAAGTGCTTAATATCCTCCTCCTCTCCCCCACAAAGCATGCATTTCCAATTTTTAAAAGATGAAAGGATGACTATACGAAGGTTGTAGGCTGTAGCATTCCCAATTTGATTCATTTAAAAGAAAGGTACAGGATTACATTGCAATTACAGGTAATCATGGCTCCACTCCTCCACAAAGCTCTTAGCTCTACAGACAACACTCTCAACATAAGCTCTCAAGCTACTAAAACCAACCCATTCTCCTTTCTAACCAGATCGCATGAACTACGATCGAAGGAGTCACCCTTTCCTTCAATCTATACTACGTCGTTCCATCCTCCAAGCACCCTTTTCTAGAAGAAAGCCGAAAAGCTGAGAAAGAGGAAGCATTAAGCCACTGCAGCCCCATACCCTCCTACACTATATATGGGGCAAAGTGGCAGCCAAAGAAAAGATGATCCACATCTTCAATCATTCCACCACAAAGAAAACACATGGTACCCCCTGTATGTTGCACATTGATCACCTTAATTTCATCATGATTCTGTGTCACATCCCACTTTACCTGTTAAAACTGATCACCATCCAATATCACCAAAGCGTCACCACCACACTAACTGCTTGTTGACTTGTACAGAATAATTTTGTGATGGTTTTCAATATTTTTTAGTTTCAATTACCTTCATTTTATTCTTTGCATCATTAGGTTTCTGAAGATATAATCTTTGTATATGATGTAAGCTTATCAACCCAAACATTAGCTTAAGGAGTTTAAGCTCCTTAAGGACTGGGCTTAATAATGAGCTTGATAAGGCTCAAACCTAATCGAGCATGAATCTGAGCTAGCTCTACCAAGACAAATTCAACTTAAGCATGGTTGGTTGGCCTTATCGAGCCTGAACATGAGCTTTGCTAGGCTCAATTCATTAGGCTTGATGGGCAACCTTATTTATGTAATCAAGAAGAGCTAGATAATCAGCAAGATTAATATCAGATTTATTCTCATAGAAGAGTGACAAAGGAGTCTTTAATTTGAGGCCAATATGTAAAAAAGAAGAGAAGAATGATTTTAACTCAGAATTTAAAGACATCTTTTTTTTTCCTTTTGAAAGAAAATAGGAAGACTACTGTCATTCAGTAGCCATCGAGATTCATTAAAACAAGAAGAGAAAAGCAATCACAATCAACAAAGAACTCACCCACCCCCAGATCTGAAAACAACATACAACACAGGACACATTGCAATGTAAGCACCCACTGGGAAATCACTTTCATGTAAAAATCCCAAAAAGACTTCTCACATCAAAAACCAAACCTGCCACCAAGAAAAAAAAACCCAACCAACAAAGAAGACAATCGTTTTACAGAATTTTCCCAACTCTCCCTCTCCTTTTAAGCCCACAGTTGTTTCTTAGTGCAATACACTAGCATCTTTTTTTGAAAAATTGACTTCCACAAGCAAGAACTGCACGGAGATTGTTGATCCGTCACAGACGCATAATCAGAAGCCTCTCCATCACCCACCTCATTTAGCGCATTTGGATCAAAAACTGAACCACTGTCAGCCTCAACCTCCACTACCAACAATGCGGTTGAGAGAATATCTGTAAGAGGACCCATACAATCCTCCAACACACGAGGAAAACTGAAACACTTTAGAGCCTCTTTCTGTTGAACAAACATAGAGGTTGATATGCCCACAGTTGGGTCAAATCTATATCAAGAAGCTTACCATAAGTTGAAATCAAGACAAAAATGCTTTCAAAATCTTTCAGCACAAACACCTCTGGCACCACCAAAGAGGAGAAATGATGGACCTTGATCACAAACCACCCCATTATCCAAACCCACAAATAAATAGGGATCAAAATCAATGTTGGCACCTCCGACACGGTTTGCAGTGCTGCTGTCATATAGTAAAATTCTGTTAACTCCAAACATCACACCTTCCAAAAAGTTTCCTTGATCCATGCCCCCAGCAGGATCCGATTTGCCATTTATACCCTGTCTAAAAAAACTACAGCTGGAAATATCCACAGCCTCACCCTGTTTTTTTGCACCACCATCAGAAATTTTCACATCTTTTACACCATTAAATAAACGGCTATCAATAAATGACTCCCAAAAAATCAGACCCACGCTTACAATTATCAACTCCAACCAACCCACATTCAAATTCAAAATTTGAATGCCCACAAAATCCCACAAAATCAGGAGATGACCTTTGATTATGTTTACCATTTTCGAAATTTGTAACAAGTAGGAATTTACTTATGGTGATCAGTCTCCATACTTGCCACACAAGCTTCTTCACTAGTGACCTCACCTGACCTCCATCACTCACCACCTCAGCAAAAGATCTACTCTTCAAAAGAACCCCATTATCATCAACATACTCAAACTTAATAACAAAAGAAGAGCCTTCAAGCCTTAGCCTCCTATGGCTTTTCCTAGTCACTAATACCCTACCAATCATCTCAACACATGATAAATCACCTTATTCCAAACCAATTCCAACGCACCTTTTAATCTTTGCGAAACTAGCACACAAATCACATACCACCTCCACGGTGCGTAACCTCACAGGGATGCCCTATATCCGAGCTTTAAGATCCATCCTCACAAGGGACTTAACCCCTAAAGCTCCTTCATGAACCGAAGGTCATATCCAAATGAAAGTAGTGTCAACCACCGCCAACTTGTTGCCCTTCAACCTCACAAGATCTTCCTTAAAAAGCCTAAAAAGAAGAAACAAATTCTTTGTCAAAGAAGCCACCTTCCAACCTTTAGACAGAAGATCAGTACCAGACAGAGCAATCTTCACACCATCAAGGGAACAACAACCTTACAAAATATCCACCACCAACGAACAAGATAAAGCAAAGTCAATAGAACTCACCAAAGGCGGCCATGATGCCTCAACCTCCAAAGAAGGATAAGAAAATGCTGTCTGGAGCAACGAGACCCCAATTGTCTTCTTCGTGCACGAAACAACCTTCTTCCTACACAAGTCATGCTTATGGCCAACCCTTTCCAAGCCAAACACACCAACAACAAGTCTCTACAGATGGATGTAACATGGCCATGCGTCCTACATCTATAGCAGACAATCTCTCAACAGGCCTTTCTTGTGGTAGAAGGGCCTCGAGAAATGACCTTCCCCTCCCTCACCTCCACCTACACATCACCAACCATTTCCCACTTGTCAATCTTCGTGTATAGCCGCACACATAAATCTATTATTCTATGATCTTTCGTAATTGACATAGACTGATTATTTATTGCTCTTATAAATAACAAGATTTTCTCATTGGCCTATCATCATTTGAGTCTACCCTATCAACATTAAAGTACTCTTCAACATCGAGTTCACCATTTATGGTGTATAAAAGACCTTTTCCTAGATTTCTAAGCATTGGTTAGAGCATTTGTAAACTAGCTCACTACACTCAGAGCATTTGTAATTTTTTTTAAAACAAAGGCATTAAAAACATCTGGGCAAGGTGACAAAAATTAATTTTTCCACTAATTTTTGGTATCTATTATTTTTAAGACCCATATTAAACTTTTAAACTCGACATATAATTAGCTTCAATTAGAGTAAAGGCTCGTCTTCAATCGATAACCAAGCTTACCAATTTCCTTCAACAAGTCAAGTACATTATCTCTTTATGACATAATAAGACTTCTTTGGATCGAACAACCTCAATCCAAGGACATATTTCAACTTTCACAAATCTTTACTTTTAAACTCTCTAGATAGTCTACTTTTGAGTTTGCCTATTTGCTCATCGTCATTCTGGCTACTTTCTTTTAAATAAAAAAACCTCCCTGTCTAGTCTACTTTTGAGTTTGCCTATTTGCTCATCGTCATTCTGGCTACTTTCTTTTAAATAAAAAAACCTCCCTGTCTAGTCTACTTTTGAGTTTGTCAATTTCCTTCCAACACGCTACTATTAAAGTGAGTTTCCTCCAGACCTCTTCAGAAGCAAGGTATGGTCATCAATTTTCTTACCGATTGTTCATGGCAAATCTTAATCTCTTGAACCAAACACGACAAGAATGCTTAAGCCCATAAACCTTTTCTTAGCTCGTCGCACCTTTCATCTCATTTGTTGCGCATACATATTTATATATAGACTTCCACTTACAAGTTCATACAACTGCCAAGGAAATTGATTTGCAAGTCAAAAGATGATTCTATCAAGGCTCATTTTTACAAGTGCGAATAATTCTCCAAACAATCTATGTCATACTTCTGAATGAATCCCTTCATGACAAGCCACAACTTGTAGTTTTCATTGTTCAACTTCCATCCACCCTATATTTAATACCTTCTTTTGAAAAGGAAAAAAAAAAAGGGATTAACAAGTGCTGTTAACCCCCAGTTAGTTATACCAATAGTTACATAGTATGTTACATACAGGTTCTCTCCCATTAAAGATAACCCCATTCCTTTCTGAACAAATGCACCAAAGAAAGATAAAGGTCCCCCTAGTATGTCTCCATCTACCAAAGTCCCATTGAGTTAACCTCCCAAGATTTCATAAGTGGAGAGTTAGTTATACTGGTAGTTTTCTTTTTTTGAAAAGAAAGTTATACCAATAGTTAGAAAGCATGTTAAAGTGATACAAATTACCATCGAAAAAGGTTTTCTCCCATCTAAAGATAGCCCATTCCATTTTAACCAAATGTATCAAAGCAAGATAAAAGCCCTCTAACATCATCTCCCTATACCAAAGTCCCATGGAGACTAAACCAAAAAGCAAAGTGCGAATCAAAGCAAATAGACTAGTTAGAGCTCCTACCCTAGGAACATTTTGAAAAGGAGCAAGTAAAAAATAAGTGGTTGAAGTCCTCCATCTCTTTACCACACAAGACATAAGTTGTCTGCCTCAGGCACCCACTGCATTCAATATTCACAAGTTATCACCCATTGTCTCTTTAGGCACCAGAGGAAGAATTCAAGAATTTTACTTTAAGGGGCACTTTGCTCTTTTAGACTTTCCTGCAATCCACAACCAACCCTTGATCTACGTGAAACATGTTTCCAGATACCTGAGATAAGCCTTGTGGACAAAGAATTGCTCCTCCCTCCATAACTAGCCATCTTTGCCATGCACAAGTCTAATGTCATGAAGCATCTACAGCAAAACGACCAACTCTTCAATCTTGTCATCAAATAAGGACAAAGGTAGTGGAGGACTAGTTGATCGATAGCCAGGGTAGCCAACCTCGGGTATGCTTCAACAATATTTCAAAAAAAAAAAAGATGCTTCGACAATATCACCTGTAGGGACCACTCATGGTTCTAGAAGAGGAACCTAGAACCGTTGCCCAACAAGCTTCTACAATGTGGCCTAGCCTAACTTTCCTCAGAGTCTTCGGCAAGGCCACCCAAAAGTTTGAAGCTCCAACTATGTTGGTCCTTTTTTACATCCTAATCAACAATATCGCCCAATGAATCACATAGGACCCTCCAAAGAGGAATGTTAGGGCCAATTTAGTGCGCAAGAATCATTCATTGCTTGAAGCCTCAGGACCCCTAACCCACCAATCTCCTTCGACCAACCAACCTCCTCCCAAGACACCAACAAGAGGAAACTATCCCCTATACCAGAAGTCAAGACCATGGCAGGAATCCTCATAGCTGAAATGAAGTAGAGAGGCAATGATGCTGAGAGAACTAAAGAGAGTAGCAGCAACCTACCCCCTTTGAGGAGTCAATATGTGCATCCCTCTATATGTTTGTTTTCAATAGGCTTGGATTTAAACTCAAGTCCTTACAATAAATCATGGAATCTCATAACCCATAGGCACGTGTGCATATACAAACTTTAACTAGGTTCGGCCTAATGTTGATGTTCCCAATCCCCTATTGCTCGACTTAAGGCTTCCCTTGTCAAAAAATTGCCAGCTCTAAGGAATGTTCTCACTGCGATTTGTATCTCATTTAGATATAGCCTAGAGGAATCAATACTGATAGGAATGTCTCATAAATAGGGCAAGAATCAGAAACCACCCCACCATACAGCACTTCTCTAAAATTAGTTATATTAGCAAGCAAGGTTTAAAATACCGATTTCGACATTATTTCAATAAATTTCTAAATGTGCATTTCAGAGCCATGCCAAGAGCACGCCGTGAAAATGCTCGCATCTCAACGTTAGATTTTGATACCCTAAAAATAGTTCATTTCGGAGGCATGTCAAGGAGATGTTGAAGGCATGTCAACATATATAAAAAAAAAAGATAAAAGTAGTTAAAATAATTAAAATTTCAAGGAAATCACAAGTTTAAACATATTTATGTAAAAATAATAATGTTATATCTTAATATTTATATGCAACATATATTCTATTATATCACGTTCAAATTCAAGAATCAAATATCAACTACTTACTATACGAATTGAATTAAGTCATGTAAAGATAAAATATTCAAATATTACAGAAAAGTAAAGTAAAAATGTAAAAGCTATCAGTTAAATATCTAATCAATTGATTTTAAATTAATTATCAGCTAATTTGAGGTCTTTTACCCAATTTGAATAGATCTAAATTAATAAAACTGTGTTGTGTTGACTATGTTTATTTATGTCACCCCTTATGAGTCATGTTTAGATTTACTTGTATCATGTTTATGTATGAAAAATATAGATTGTCACCTTCAAGCATGGAACCATGAATTTTTAGGTTGGATGTTATCATTGAAGTAAATGATGATTAATTAATGAAATAAACAGACTGTTAGTATTTGCAATTTTCAAGTTTTATTCTCTTATGAATGGATTCAAGTTTTTTATTCTTTAATGTTAATCCAAATTTAAGATTTTATTTTTGTCAAAAATTGACAAAATATCGAAGCGTGGAGACTCCAAGTGCGTGGGAAAGAAAAAAGTCCATGTGAGGGGGATTATGCACTTGTGGCTTGGAGGAGCACTACCGTGTAGCTTGGTGGCCGGTTGGATGGTGGCCACGGTGGCCTAGGTGGGCACCAGATCTTGAGAGAGAGATGAGAGAGAGAAGAGGAGCCTCTTAGATGTTTGGAAATAATTGTATTGCTCAAATTAGAATTGTTGGGAAGGCTCTCTATTTATAGAGAGAACATAGTCCTAAAAATAATAGCAAAAGATTCTATACCTATTGAGAAAAGATCTTATTTAATTTGGAAAGATCTTATCTCCTAATTAAAACAAATCCCAAACATATTCCTTTACTAAAAATAGAAAACAACCAAATTAGTGCAACCAAAATTGGTCCTTTGGACCAAGAACTGCCGGTCCCCTGTGGGCCTCAGATCTTACTACATGGTAGTGCCACATGGCACATGGCACATGGCCTACTGGTTGCCACGTGGCCAACTCCAAATGCCAACACTCCCCCTCAAGTTGAAGGTCTCGAGGCCAATGACTTTGTCTTCAACTTGTGAGGTTAGAAGCCCAACCATTTAGCTTTTACGAGAGCCATGCTCTCGATCTTCTTCTTCGACATGTCGACAACAAAGCCTCTTGCGACTTCCAAAGTCGTTGCTTCTGTGAAAACATGAGTAGTTGTTGCTATGGCAGTCGTCGTTTTGTCTTCTCGAAGTAGAGCACATAACTTCTTGAGCTCTTCATGAGTTAGGGAGTCCACGTGTGAGATGTTAGTAGCCCCATGTGGTGGTCTCTCGAACTTGCTTGGATCTTTAGGAAAGGAGGTTAGATCAACCATTAGTCTTTTTGCAACTTGGGAAGTCGTAGCCTTTTTTGGCAACCTCGAAAGTCGTTACATGGACCGTGTTCTCTCCATGACATCTTTTCTCTAGGAAAATCTCCTCTTTTGGTGGAGAGTAAAAAATCAAATATAAGGTGTCAAGAGTATAAAAATCACAAGCAATAGAACTTGATAGATCTCCTTCCCTTTCTTCTTTTTCTCCTTGCCACCTCTTTATAACGTGGCATCTCTAACCATTGTGGTTGACTTCTCCATCTTCTCTAGTCTTCCTTCTCCATGTAAGGCGCTGAATTTGTTGAGGAGAACTTCTTGGATACGAGAATCACCAACGTGTGGCCTAGATACCCACACGCACAAGGAGCTTAAATCGAATGCTCTGATATCATGTCAAAAATTGACAAAATATTGGAGCGTAGAAACTCCAAGTACGTGGGGAAAAAAAGGTCCACGTGAGGGGGACCATGCACGTGTGGCTTGGAGGCATGGAGAAGCACCACCATGTGGCTTGGTGGCCACGATGGTCTAGGTGGGCACCGATTCTTGAGAGAGAGATGAGAGAGAGGAGAGGAACTCTTGGATGTTTGAAAATAATTGTATTGCACAAATTAGAATTGTTGGGTAGGTTCTCTATTTATAGAGAGAACATATCCCTAAAAATAGTAACAAAAGATTATATCCTTATTGAGAAAATATCTTATCTCATTTGTAAAGATCTTATCTCCTAATTAAAACAAATCCTAAACATATTCATAAAAACAACTTTACTACAAATAAAAAAACAACCAAATAGTGCACCTAAATTTAGTCCTTTGGACCAAAAATCGCCGGTCCCCTATAGGCCTTAGATCTTGCCACGTGGCCTGCTGGTTGCCACGTGGCCAACTCCAAATCCCAACAATTTTTTTGAATTAAACAAATGTTTCCTCAATTTTAAATTGTGATTAGACCTATATGTTCGTAATAATAGTAAATGTAGAGTCTAGTATGTAAATCTACTCTATAATTATGAATAGGTGTGGAATCAAACCTTAAAAGAATTGTAAGAAAGAAGCAATGAGATGAGAGAAAGCAACAGCAGCAAAGATTCGATTTGGATAAGATCAGAATAGCAACGGCAGTGTAAGCAACAATAGCAGTAGTAAAGAATGGGAGAGCTAAGAGTAAGAAACAGCAGCAGCAAGTCGAAATGCCGAGTGCATTCCGTCACTTATTGACATTTCGATGAAATTTTGATGACATTTCGTCAATGTCCTTGTGTTTCAACATTATATTGATATCGATATGACATAATCCCAAAAGTAGCCATTTCAACAACGTGCCAATAACATGCCATTAATTTAAATCATTTACAAAAATAGGAATGGATAGAAATTGGTTATTGAGACACCTATATTGACCTTAAAATATGGAAACAATTTAAGAATTATATCTAATGCCACCCTTTTTTTTTAACTTATCGATATATTATCCATATTTCGCAAAACATTGCTAACAATCCTACATTTCAACATTACATGTGTGTCGATACCGCCTCACATTAGAAAATGGCCATTCTGTGAGTATGCCATGGCCATACAGAACAACATTAGCAAGGCACTATGACCACCCAGTATGAAACAATGAAAACGGGCAAAAGATAACCATAGGGAAAGGGCATCGACATGTTAAACAAGTACTGTAAGTGAAGGAGTAGTTGTGAGGGGGTGGTTGGGGTGGGAAAGATAAGCTGTGGAATCATTTGGTCAGTCAAATGCAGCAGGTGCTTTGAAGGAAATGGGTTTGTTTACTCGTGTGCCAAATTCAGTTCACCAAATTCCAGGGTAATAGAAAGAAGAAAGGTCACGTTGTATGGAAAAGAAAAAAGACGAAGGGGCATTAGCTTTCTTTTTTCTTTTTGTTCTCTCTCTCTCTCTCTCTCTCTCTCTCAAATTGATAAGGAATCCGCACTACGTCCAATTCAATGAGTCAAACGGATGGGCGCCCTGATTATGCAGGCAGGATCCTCTTTTTATGTGCACTTCCGCATCCGTCGAGATAGAACAGAACAGGTTTTTTATTTTTTTTTTTTTGAGAAAAAATTGGTAGGGGAAAGGGAGGTGGAAGCGGGGAAAAAGCGAAAGAGATCGAGGAACAAGGGGAAGGTACTAACTAAATAGCACACTACTGACCTGCCGCGAGAAGCGTGGCAAATGCAGGCAGTTGTTGATCTCCCAACGCCCGACGCGATCGGCAGGAGGACGTTGAGATCCGGCGCTACGACGACTAGGAGGAGAAGGAGGAGGGTGCACGGAGAGAGAGAGAGAGAGAGAGAGAGAGCGAGAGAGATGCAGACGAAGAGGGAGAAGGAGAGAGGGGAGGTTGCTGTCGCAGCTCAGCTGTGGTGGATTGCGAGAGATGGGCAGGAGATGCGAGGACAATCGTGTCATTTACAGGATTCTCGAGGGTAACAACATGGAAGACTGACGACGGAGGGGGGAAGAGGAAGGGGTCTCGGTCTGTGTCTCTCTACCCCCACCCCCCATCTTTCAGCAGCCTTCTCTGTTCGCGTTTGCGCAAACTAATCACACCTACCGATGTTATTGAGAACAAGTTCAAAGGAGAGGATCCCCAACTTATATTATACTACTAAATTTGACCCGCGCTTCACGGCAATTATTATCGATGAAAATTATAAAAAGATATATGTAACATAATTTATTAAATCATCTGATATATGTATAGTTATTTTTATTTTAATAATTAAAATAATATTTTATCTTAAATAATAGGATAATAATATATAATCAAAACAATATGTATGAGAAAAATTAAAAAAAATATTTCTACTTTGAAATTATCTGGATAAAAGCCTATGCTTTGTAACGGAAATAATATTATTATCAATAGAAAATATTATTTTTATTTCAATAATTGGAATAGTTTAATCTACACAATATGTATGGGATAAAATTAAAAAATACAACTAGTTAAAAATTACCTAGTTAAAGCAAAAAAAAAAGAATAAGTAATAAATAATGTCGTGACCCGGAGAGAGGAGGGAATGGAGGAGAGTGTTAGGGAGTGAGAGGGGCATTAATGTTGTCTCATGAGTGTGTGCGAGAGAGAGAGAGAGAGAAGAATGGAGAGAGGACGAAAGAGAGACCAAGGGAGGAGGGATTTGTTGGTGCAAGAGCACTAAAATCGTTAATTTTGATGATAATAAAATATTTATTATTTAACATTTGCTTTAAGTTTATGAGTTTCAAGAAAATGTAAATGAATATCAAGTATGAAGGAACTCAAACTTGCATCCATAGCGGATTTAAGGAGTTTGATAGAGGAAAAAGAGTTTTGCTTGGAGCCAGAGTTTGAAGAAAGAAGAATAATAGGATAGATGTTTTTATTGTCTCGTACTTTTGTCTTATATTCTTTGCTCTTTATTGTGTCTAGATATGTATTAAAGAGCCTCAAAGTTACCTAATAGTAATCCTAGGGACACTTACTCAAACTTAGGATACTTAGGTTTTTCGTAGAGAACTTAGAAAATCAAAATAGGTATTAAACAACCTGATCAAACTTCCAATTTGAAAACCAGACATCTGATCTTTGACTTTAAGACGTTTGACTGTTTGATCAGACATCCAAACACTTAAGCTGAACTTAGTGCCTTCTGTCTGTTGATTTCAGACGACCAGCCGTTAGTCCAAATGTGTAACGACCCGGTTCCCGAGTCCCTACGAGACACGAGAACCGGACCGACTCGACTAATCCCAAGACCCAGTCGTCCAACGAGGAAGTAACCAAAAGACAGTAAAATAATCCACATTCAACATGAATATAACTAACAGTAAGAAAGTACAGCAGTAAGGAAAGAAACTACTACAGTAGGCACCACCACAACAGTAAAACAACATTTATCATATAACAAAAACTGCAGGTAAAGAAGGTACAGCGGAAACAAAACTACTCACTAGAACAGAAACAAAAGAAGGTACAAAGCTGTGGCAACTCTACTGGACCCTACTCGGCCCAGCGTCCTCTGCAGCCGCCAACCCTGGCTGCTCAACACCTGGTCCTGAAAAAAGGTAACGAGTGTAACACGTCAGCAAAACGCTGAGTAGAGTGGCAAGCTAACTAAAGGCAACAGTAGAGTGTACAGTAGCTGTTATGTTCTATTACTTCCTTTATTTACATCTTTCAATTTTTCTCACTATTTCATTTACTTCTCAGATCCTTTACTTGATCTCGAATGTCCTCGTGGGACGATCTTGATTGCAGTCTTTTCCAACAGTAGAAGTAGCACGTGGTGCTCTCCTGGCCGGGAGAGTCCCCCGTGGTGATCCTACCCTCAGTCAACCACCCCAAGGTCACTGACAGACGTAACGGTGACTACGGCACGCGCGATAAACGCACAGGTAGCTAGCCCGTACTGGCACGCGGTCAGTCGTTTCCGTTAACGGGTGCGCCCAAAGCACAGCACGGAACCAGGGCAGAGCCCTCTCAGTAACAGGGGTCCAACCCCTCCACAGTAACCAAACCGGGGCCTTGCCCCTCCACAGTCCGCGCACCCTCGCCTGACTACCCTGGTTTGCCCTAGTGGGCCTAACAAGTCGGTGAAGGAGGCTAGCAGAACCCCGGGGCCCGTGGGGTAGCTAGTACTCTCCTAACACTACTAGCTCTCCTCGGAACTACGTACACGAGGGCCAACAAGTCGGTACAGAGCGGCCAAGCCTAACCCCGGGTCCCTGGGGCGGCTGGCCCCACTCTGCACTAAAACAGGTACAGGTACTTCCCTTGGTACTGCGTACCCAAGAGACAGTACAAACTACATCTCAGTTCCATTCCTTTTCTTTCCAGGAGTTCCACTCCTAATTCCCCGTAGGGTTCCAGCCCTTTATCTCAGAACATCATATGTTTCACTTTCCAGATTCACGTTCTCAATTTCCATGATCTCAAACATGTTTCTTTATGCATAACATGCAGCTGTTAATTAAATTTACAGGCAGCTTTATATATTCCTTTCCATTTTTCCAAGACTGCAGTAATGTACATTCCACTAGTTTTTCCATCCTAGGATTCATGCCATATCCTAGGATCTATCATACAATCTAGTTTTTCCGGCCCTAGGATTCATGCAACACCTAGGAGCTATCATTCCATATATTTCTCATTCCTAGGATTCATGCAATGCCCTAGGTTCTAGTTATGGTTCCATACTTTAACAGATTTTATTATTACTTAAAACCACTCTACTAGGTACAACGGGAGTAATGGGGGCGTGGTCGGGAATCCCGCGCGCCTCCGCGACTCTCAAGACGGCAACCGAACGAGGTCCTATCACAAGGATCAAACACAAGGAGTGTATCAAAACAATGTATAGCTACTGTAGGCGGGTAGAGGAATAAATTTTGAAACGAACGCAACTCGAATCGCGGAAAACGGAGCCCAAACGGGCCCTAAACGGGTCGAGAAAGACAATACTGTGCAAAATCAGACGTCTGGAACTCCTTCCAGACGTCTTAAACGGTGGATCAGAGAATTACCTGTTCGGCTTGGTTCCCCGGACGTCCAGAAGTCTGTGGGGACGTCTCTCCTAGATCCCAGACGTCCGATGGTCTCTCCGGACGTCTGGAGGTCACTCCCGCCGTCTGGTACAGCTTCCAGACGTCGGATTCGCAAAGGATGACGAATCCGGACACCTGCGCACAGCCAACCCTCCTCCCTCAGTACGGTCAGTCGACAAAAAGAAGGAGAAAGCGGAACTCACCTTTCAGACGTCTGTATGATCTCACAGACGTCGACCTTGCCGTCTGGATATCAGTCCAGACGTCTGATTCTGGAGATTTTTCCAGAATCAGAACCTTGCTCGGCCTCCGCTCGCGACGCCGCCCGCGTCGCACCTCGCGCGTCCGCTGCTCCACCCGCAGCAGGTCCCTCTCCGCGACGCTCTGCGCCCCCTGCGCCCTCCGCCGGCCGGCCAAGCCGCTCCCGGCGAGCTCGCCCTCACGGCAGAGCCCCGCCCTCGCACGCCGCAGCTCCTCCGCGCCTACTGCGGCCGCCGCTGCCGCTGCGCCCTCGCGTCCGCTCGCTCTCGCGCACAGGCAGGAGAGAAGGAGGAAGATGGTGGAGACGGGAGGGGAGGCGCGCCCCCTCCCCCTTTTAACGCCGCGCGGAGAGGAGGGAGAGACGGTCGCAGTCACCTGCAGCCGCAGAGAAGATGCGGATCGCAGGTCTGCGCGCACAGGCGCGCAGACGAATATCCCGTGCGAGCATAACTGTTCGCCAGACGTCTGTAAACTATCCCGGACGTCTGGTCAGACGTCTAGATGTGATCCCAGACGTCTTTACAGACGTCTGGGCCACCTCCCAGACGTCTTAAAAGACGTCTGGGGCACGCGCTCGTTACAATATAACAAACTCAAAGGAAGTTTCGTCCCCGAAACTTGCGCCAACTAGGGTGCGGAAAAAGGATGTCCAAATAACCATAACAAACTCAAAGAGGACCGAAGCCAGTCTGAAAGGACGTACCCGCGAAAAGCTCTGGGTACCGCTCCCGCATTGCCGCCTCAGGCTCCCAGGTAGCCTCCTCGTACCGCTGGCTCCTCCACAAAACCTTTACCAGGGGTACTTGCTTTCGTCTCAACCTGCGGACGGCTCGGTCTAGGATCTGCACTGGCCGCTCGGGGTAGGTCAGGTCGTCGCTCACCTCGACGCTCTCGTGACTCAGTACGTGGCTGGGATCGGCTACGTACTTCCTGAGGTTGGACACGTGGAACACGTCGTGTACACCAGAAAGCTGCGGGGGAAGGGCAAGTCTGTAAGCAACGGGTCCAACCCGCTCCAGGACCTCGAAGGGCCCCACGAACCTCGGCGCGAGCTTCCCTCTCACCCCAAACCGCTGTAAGCCCTTCATGGGCGAAACACGAAGAAAGACGTGGTCCCCGACCTCGAACTGCACCTCTCTGCGTCTGCGATCTGCGTAGCTCTTCTGTCTGCTCCTGACAGTGCGGAGTCGTCTGTGGATCTGTTCAACTACCTCCTGACTCTGCCGGATCAACCTGGGGCCAACCTCCCACTTGGTCCCCACCTCAACCCAACTCAAGGGTGCCGTGCATTTTCGTCCGTACAGAGCCTCGTAGGGAGCCATGCCGATGCTCGAGTGATAACTGTTGTTGTATGCAAACTCTGCCAGGGGCAGGTGCTCCTCCCAAGAGCCCCTCCAGTCTAGTACACAGGCACGCAAAAGATCCTCAAGTGTCTGTATCGTGCGTTCCGACTGTCCGTCCGTCTGGGGGTGGTAAGCCGTGCTAAACCTCAACCTCGTCCCCAAAGCCTGCTGAAACTCAGCCCAAAACTGGGACGTAAAGCGGGTATCCCGGTCGGATACGATCTCCCGCGGAACTCCGTGTAGTCGCACCACATCACGGATATACCTCTCTGCCAACTGTGCTGGTCCCAAAGTGACTCGGATCGGCAAGAATCGTGCCGTCTTCGTCAATCTATCCACTATTACCCAGACCGCGTCGTGTCCTCGCTGGGTAACAGGTAAACCCACCACCAAGTCCATGGTGATGCTCTCCCACTTCCACTCTGGCACTGGAAGCGGCTGAAGCGGCCCTGCAGGCCTCTGATGCTCGGCTTTCACCTGCTGGCACACTAAGCACTGCTGCACGAACTCACCCACATCCCGCTTCATCCCTCTCCACCAGAACTCGCGTCTCAAGTCATGGTACATTTTCGTGTTTCCGGGATGTATGGTGAATCTGGAACCGTGTGCCTCAGTCAGGAGCTCTCTCAACAGCTCCTCGTCTCTGGGGACGCACAGCCGTCCCCCCAAGCGTAACACCTGGTCTGTGAAAGAGAAGTCCCCTGGGTCCCCTGACAGTACTCTGTCGCGCAAAGACTGCAAGTACGGATCGGCCATCTGTCCCGTGATGATGCGGTCTATCAACTCTGGTCTGGTCTGCCGTGTCACCGTCACTGCCCCACAGTACCCTCGTAACTCTAGAGGTCGCCAACTGCCCACCTCCTCCAAAAGGCTCCAACTCTGTAACTGTAGACTGGCCAAGCGCGCGGGCGCCTTACGGCTCAAGGCGTCAGCCACCACATTGGCCTTTCCCGGGTGGTAGGAGATGCTGCAGTCGTAGTCCTTCAGGAGCTCCAACCAACGTCTCTGTCTCATGTTGAGCTCCTTCTGGTCAAAAAGATATCTGAGGCTCTTGTGATCTGTAAAAATCTCGAAGGTCTCACCGTACAAGTAATGCCTCCATGTCTTCAGCGCGAAGACAACAGCTGCCAACTCTAGGTCGTGGGTAGGGTAGGTATGCTCATGGGGCTTCAGTTGCCGCGAAGCGTAAGCGACCACGTGACCCCTCTGCATGAGCACACCTCCTAACCCCTGCAAGGAAGCGTCCGTGTACACGACGAACCCGCCACTACTGTCAGGAATGGTGAGCACAGGAGCCGAGGTCAACCTCTCCTTCAGCTCCAGAAAACACGCCTCACAGGCGTCTGTCCAAGTGAAAGGCACATCCTTCCGAGTCAACTGTGTCATAGGACGTGCAATCTGCGAAAACCCTCTGATGAACCGTCTGTAGTAACCTGCCAGTCCCAGGAAACTGCGAATCTCAGTGACTGAACGCGGTCTCTCCCACCTGAGCACTGCCTCGACCTTGGCGGGATCCACCGCCAGGCCGTCTCCAGAGATCACATGACCCAAAAAGGTCACCTCCCTCAACCAGAACTCGCACTTGCTGTATTTGGCGTACAGCCTGCGTCGTCTCAGAGTGTCCAGAACCATCCGCAAGTGCTGTCCGTGCTGCGTCCGATCTCTAGAATAGATGAGTACATCATCTATGAAAACCACCACAAACTGGTCCAAGTACGGTCTGAACACCCGGTTCATCAGGTCCATGAAAGCAGCGGGGGCATTGGTCAGCCCAAACGGCATGACCAAAAACTCGTAGTGTCCGTACCGGGTGCGGAAAGCTGTCTTGGAGACGTCGGTCTCCCTGATCCTCAACTGGTGGTATCCAGACCTCAAGTCGATCTTGGAAAACACCGTGGCACCCCACAACTGGTCAAACAAATCGTCAATCCTCGGCAGCGGATATCTGTTCTTGATGGTGACCCTATTCAGCTGTCGGTAGTCCACACAAAGGCGTAGGGTCCCATCCTTCTTCTTCACAAACAGTACCGGGGCTCCCCAGGGAGACGCACTGGGCCTCACGAAACCCTTCTCCAAAAGGTCCTGCAACTGAGACTTGAGCTCTCGCAGCTCAAGCGGTGCCATCCTGTATGGCGCGGTGGAGATGGGGTTGGTCCCTGGTACTAGTGAGATCTCAAACTCGATCTCACGCTCGGGCGGTAGTCCTGGTAACTCGTCTGGAAACACGTCGGGGTACTCTCTGACCACCGGGATGCTCTGGAAGTCTACCACGGGGCTGTGCTCTGCCACCACACAAGCTAAGAAGCCCTCACACCCCTGGCTCAAAAGTCTCGCCGCCCGAAGTGCCGAAATGCACCTGAAACCTCCGTCCACTGGCTGCCCGTGAAACTCGAAGGAAGGCAACTCCGGAATGGAGAAGACAATCTTCCTCTCAAAGCAGTCTACCAATGCGTGGTAAGCGGACAGCCAATCCATCCCCAGGATCACCCCAAAGTCCTCCATCTGTATCATAATCAGGTCAGCTGGCAGGCTGTGTCCCCCGATGCTGACCCCGCAACCCGTGTACACCTCCTCAGCTACAAACAGCTGACCACTCGGACCTCTGATTACGAACGGGTTCTCTAGCAATGTATAATCCTGGTCCAAACTAACTGCGAAACTGTCTGCGACAAACGAGTGCGTAGCGCCGGAATCGAAAAGCGTGTAAACGAGTTTGCCAGAAACTGAAACCATACCTGCTACCACCGATCCCGAAGCTCTGGCGTCCCTGTGTGTTAGGGCGTTGATACGCCCCTCAGCTCTAGGTGCGGACGAAGCAGCCACACTCTGCGTCAGATGGGTAGGTGCCGGCCGGTACCCTCCTCGCGACTGCGGTCCTCCTCCTCGCGCCTGGAAACCGCGGCCTCCTGCGCGCCCTCCAGTGCTCTGCGCGGGAAGTATCTGCTGACCTCCTGCCCTAGATGGGCAGTCCCTCCTGACGTGGCCCGGCTGGCCACACTGGTAGCAGAGGGGAACCCGACTCCCGCCCTCAGTGGGTCCCTGCTGTCGGCTAGGCGGGGGTCCGGTGCTGGCGACTGGCCCCTGTCGAGGGCCCCCAAAGGCCACTGATGGCCCTGCACAACGTGACGGCTCTCCTGCGGACGCCACGTGTCTCCGTTCTCGCCGGCCCTGTGAGAAGTCTGGCTGAAAGGGCCTCTTCCGCCCGCCGTCGGTCTCTCGTGCGGACGGGTTGGTCTCCTCGTAAGTCATGGCTGCCTCTACCACCCTCGAAAACGTCGGCAGCTTCAGGGGTTTGACATACCCCTGGATCGCAGGCCGGAGCCCCTCGGTGAACCTCCAAAGGCGCTCCTCCTCAGTGGCTACCGCTGTCGCTGCAAAGCGGGACAGCTCCAAGAAACGCGTGCGGTACGCGCTCACGGTCATCGTCCCTTGGCGGAGAGTGTGGAACTCCCGCCTCCTCTGGTCCTGCCACGTCTGGGGGAAGTACTGCTCGCAGAAGAGGGTGACGAACTGGTCCCACGTCGGCTCGTCCCTCTCCTGTCCCCGGACCGCCCTCCACCACCGGTGTGCCGCACTCTCCAGCTGGTACGTGGCAAAGGCCACGCGGCACTCCACCGGGGGGCGAAGGGTGTCGAAGATCTTCTCCAGCTGCTCAAGCCAGTCCTCTGCCTCGGTCGGGTCCTCATCCCCCTTGAAGGAGGGGGGCTTCAGCTTCCGGAACTGTCCGAAAAGCTCGAAGTGGTGCTGTAGGGGAGGTGCTGGTGCACCTCCAGGCGAAGGTGCCTCGTGTACAGAAGTGTCGGAGGAAGGTGGGGGCGGCAGGGGCCCATCCCCTCCCTCGTGTCCGACGCCGCGTCCGTCGCGTGGTCCCACAGAGGACTCCCCCTCTGCAACCCCAGGAGGAGGTGCTCGGGGCGGTGGGTGGAGCTCCTCTCGTACAATATCCCGTATCAGTCTGGCGAGGTCCTGGGCCTGGATGCCAGGGAGTGGTGGCTGGTCCACCGAGACGTCAACGACAGCACGTCCACCTCGCCGACCTCGCCCTCGGCCGCGCCCGCGGCCAGTCTCGCCAGTCCCACGACGAGGCATCTCCTGCAAGGAGACGCGAAACAAAACGGAAACGTCAAAACAGACGGGTACCTAACAACACTTCTAAGAGCTCAAGTCAAGAGATATGTTGTGGTGGCTACTCTAGCTATAAACATGTGAATTGGTTATTTTCCAGTCAGTTGATTCACTTCTCGGGACGACCTTGCTCTGATACCATCTTGTAACGACCCGGTTCCCGAGTCCCTACGAGACACGAGAACCGGACCGACTCGACTAATCCCAAGACCCAGTCGTCCAACGAGGAAGTAACCAAAAGACAGTAAAATAAACCACATTCAACATGAATATAACTAACAGTAAGAAAGTACAGCAGTAAGGAAAGAAACTACTACAGTAGGCACCACCACAACAGTAAAACAACATTTATCATATAACAAAAACTGCAGGTAACGAAGGTACAGCGGAAACAAAACTACTCACTAGAACAGAAACAAAAGAAGGTACAAAGCTGTGGCAACTCTACTGGACCCTACTCGGCCCAGCGTCCTCTGCAGCCGTCGACCCTGGCTGCTCAACACCTGGTCCTGAAAAAAGGTAACGAGTGTAACACGTCAGCAAAACGCTGAGTAGAGTGGCAAACTAACTAAAGGCAACAGTAGAGTGTACAGTAGCTGTTATGTTCTATTACTTCCTTTATTTACATCTTTCAATTTTTCTCACTATTTCATTTACTTCTCAGATCCTTTACTTGATCTCTAATGTCCTCGTGGGACGATCTTGATTGCAGTCTTTTCCAACAGTAGAAGTAGCACGTGGTGCTCTCCTGGCCGGGAGAGTCCCCCGTGGTGATCCTACCCTCAGTCAACCACCCCAAGGTCACTGACAGACGTAACGGTGACTACGGCACGCGCGATAAACGCACAGGTAGCTAGCCCGTACTGGCACGCGGTCAGTCGTTTCCGTTAACGGGTGCGCCCAAAGCACAGCACGGAACCAGGGCAGAGCCCTCTCAGTGACAGGGGTCCAACCCCTCCACAGTAACCAAACCGGGGCCTTGCCCCTCCACAGTCCGCGCACCCTCGCCTGACTACCCTGGTTTGCCCTAGTGGGCCTAACAAGTCGGTGAAGGAGGCTAGCAGAACCCCGGGGCCCGTGGGGTAGCTAGTACTCTCCTAACACTACTAGCTCTCCTCGGAACTACGTACACGAGGGCCAACAAGTCGGTACAGAGCGGCCAAGCCTAACCCCGGGTCCCTGGGGCGGCTGGCCCCACTCTGCACTAAAACAGGTACAGGTACTTCCCTTGGTACTGCGTACCCAAGAGACAGTACAAACTACATCTCAGTTCCATTCCTTTTCTTTCCAGGAGTTCCACTCCTAATTCCCCGTAGGGTTCCAGCCCTTTATCTCAGAACATCATATGTTTCACTTTCCAGATTCACGTTCTCAATTTCCATGATCTCAAACATGTTTCTTTATGCATAACATGCAGCTGTTAATTAAATTTACAGGCAGCTTTATATATTCCTTTCCATTTTTCCAAGACTGCAGTAATGTACATTCCACTAGTTTTTCCATCCTAGGATCTATCATACAATCTAGTTTTTCCGGCCCTAGGATTCATGCAACACCTAGGAGCTATCATTCCATATATTTCTCATTCCTAGGATTCATGCAATGCCCTAGGTTCTAGTTATGGTTCCATACTTTAACAGATTTTATTATTACTTAAAACCACTCTACTAGGTACAACGGGAGTAATGGGGGCGTGGTCGGGAATCCCGCGCGCCTCCGCGACTCTCAAGACGGCAACCGAACGAGGTCCTATCACAAGGATCAAACACAAGGAGTGTCTCAAAACAATGTATAGCTACTGTAGGCGGGTAGAGGAATAAATTTTGAAACGAACGCAACTCGAATCGCGGAAAACGGAGCCCAAACGGGCCCTAAACGGGTCGAGAAAGACAATACTGTGCAAAATCAGACGTCTGGAACTCCTTCCAGACGTCTTAAACGGTGGATCAGAGAATTACCTGTTCGGCTTGGTTCCCCGGACGTCCAGAAGTCTGTGGGGACGTCTCTCCTAGATCCCAGACGTCCGATGGTCTCTCCGGACGTCTGGAGGTCACTCCCGCCGTCTGGTACAGCTTCCAGACGTCGGATTCGCAAAGGATGACGAATCCGGACACCTGCGCACAGCCAACCCTCCTCCCTCAGTACGGTCAGTCGACAAAAAGAAGGAGAAAGCGGAACTCACCTTTCAGACGTCTGTATGATCTCACAGACGTCGACCTTGCCGTCTGGATATCAGTCCAGACGTCTGATTCTGGAGATTTTTCCAGAATCAGAACCTTGCTCGGCCTCCGCTCGCGACGCCGCCCGCGTCGCACCTCGCGCGTCCGCTGCTCCGCCCGCAGCAGGTCCCTCTCCGCGACGCTCTGCGCCCCCTGCGCCCTCCGTCGGCCGGCCAAGCCGCTCCCGGCGAGCTCGCCCTCACGGCAGAGCCCCGCCCTCGCACGCCGCAGCTCCTCCGCGCCTACTGCGGCCGCCGCTGCCGCTGCGCCCTCGCGTCCGCTCGCTCTCGCGCACAGGCAGGAGAGAAGGAGGAAGATGGTGGAGACGGGAGGGGAGGCGCGCCCCCTCCCCCTTTTAACGCCGCGCGGAGAGGAGGGAGAGACGGTCGCAGTCGCCTGCAGCCGCAGAGAAGATGCGGATCGCAGGTCTGCGCGCACAGGCGCGCAGACGAATATCCCGTGCGAGCATAACTGTTCGCCAGACGTCTGTAAACTATCCCGGACGTCTGGTCAGACGTCTGGATGTGATCCCAGACGTCTTTACAGACGTCTGGGCCACCTCCCAGACGTCTTAAAAGACGTCTGGGGCACGCGCTCGTTACAAAATGTCTTAAAAGATGTCTGATGAACTTGCCAGACATCCAACCAGAGGACCAATGGTTTTATTAGGCTAATATTAGAGGATTAACTCTTTATCCAACCCACTTTCACTTTCAAACGTCTGTAGTGATCCCTAGACGTCTGATAAGTAGACGTTAGGCCCAAATCACCTTTTGTCAGATGATTATAGCTGTTTAGCCCCGGGAAATCCATTCCCGCAAAAGATTGCATTTTCAGATGTCCAGACTTTGTGCTAGACGACCGACCTGTCGTCTGACCAACAAGACCTAGAACCCTGTTTAGGTCTGCACAAAAATAGGAAGGAAATTCATCTAAAATTAGACGTCTGACCTTAAGTCCAAACATCTTAAAAGTCATATTTAGACGACTGTTCTAATCTAACACCGTCTAGTTGATCCACCCTTCTAGATCAAACGTCTGACCATAAAATCAGACGATGACATAGACGTTTGATAATATATCCAGACATTTGATAACCCTGTCAGAATTATAAATAACCTTGATTATGGCTTGATTTGCCTTGGGATAATTTCCAACGGTTAGAGAAGCCTTCCAACAGCTAAAAGAGACTTCTAAACCCTTTTTAAGGCCTCTATAAATAGAGGAGCACCCTTCCTAAGTTAAGACATGCCAAGCAATACCACTTTCCACTCCTTTTGTGTCCAAAAGAAGAGAGATCAAAGAAAAGTGCTTTTGCTCTCAAAACTCCCAATCTGAGAGCACCAACACTCTGCCAAGATCACGTTATGCACTTCCAACTAAGGGGAGATTCTTACCTATAGTAGCATAACATCATATTTACTTTGTGGCTCTATAGGTGCTTGTTGTCATTTTCATTTGTTGTTGGTTGGGTATTCGCTTTGCGAATTCCCGTCTCCTTCGTTGGATAAAATATTCCTCGTGAAGATGAGGGTTTGAGATACGTTACCCTCGTCTAAGTAGCGTTGCTGTAAGATGTTAAGTCACCCTCGTTTAAGTGACTTGGTTAGTGGATTTGATCGACTCAGTCGATCGGAAAATTCTAAACTGAGAGATTTAGGTAGTGGCTTTTACTCGGATTTAGGTTTCCACCTAAAAATCATTGTGTTCTTGTGATTGTATGCTTTTGTGAGGTTGATTTATTTATATTTTTGTATTTTTATATATTGCGCAAATCTCACCCCCTGTTGTAGAACCTACAGGATTCGGGAGGGGTGAGGGGAACGAAATAAAGGATCGACATGCGACGATTGAAATTTAATTAGCATCCATTTTGTATGTAAGTAATATCTAATTTATTAATGAAAAGAAAATAAATAATTTAATGAAAAATAATCATAGTCTCGAAGATTGTGGAACAATGGTGGAAGATCACTTTTGGGAGTTGGAGGTCCCAACTTTAAGCCTCTCTACGGTCAAAAAAGAAAAAAATCATATTTACTCAATTAATAATCAATAATCCTTAAAACTAAATATTTGATTATAGAATAAATCAAAGGCCATCTAAGATAAAATTCTTATCTTTGGACAATTATGTAAGTGAGAGTGTGCTTCATGACTTAGAGTGTGTGACATGGGAAAAAATAAGGTACCATAAGGGGTATATAAGGAAGAAACCTCTAAAAAAGGCCTTGTGGGCTTCGGACTACGTGGAGAGTTGGGAAGGATGGGACATGGTGTCATTTTAATTAGAAAGATGGATGACAATTGTCAATGATGACAAAGTGTGGTAAGGCTTTTTTTCCTCTTGCATTAATGTACAAGGAGTGCAGAAGAGCATGAGAAAGGAGGGACAGGTGTAGCAATTAAGGGCTTGCCACTTTGTTTTAGTTTACAGAATATATTTTAATTAGAGAAAGAGTGAGAGAGAGTAGATTTTAATCAGAGAGAGCGTGTGTGTGGGGGAGTCGAAGGGATGAGAGAGAGAGACTGAGGCACTATTTGTTTACAGGGATTGATTTTGATTGATGTAAATTGTGTAGGTGGGATTATGAGGTAATCTTGAGATTGTGATTGTTTTGTGTTTGTTTACACTTTAAGGTCAAATCAAGGAATTGGAAGATTTAATTCTCTGTTTGGTTAGTTAGAATATTTGTTGGTGGGGTAGTGAGGAGAAGGCTCAATGCCGGGAGGGATGAAATCAAAGGAATGCATAATCCTACTGCTCCCCCTTGGATTGGACAATCCTGGGCTAGTAGGCTCAATCTCGAAATGGCCCACTCCAAAGATTATGGAAGCCAAACAAGGGACATGGAACTCAATCCCATGAAACAAACGGGACCTGATAGAGGAACGGGAGGGGAGCGGGGAGTGGGAGAGAGAAAGAGAGGGGAATTAAAGAGAGCATGCTGTGGGGGGGGGGGAGTCGAAGGGGTGAGAGAGGAACGGAAGGGGAGTGGGAGAGAGTGAGCAAGGGGGAGAGAGTGGGAGGGAGTGACGTGGGTGGGGGTGAACCCACCTTCAGAGTGTGTGTGTGTGTGTATGCACTAAAATTCATGGCTACCGAGAAGGTATTTCCTTTCTCGGTTAAGTAGAAGATTAACCAACATTACATTACCATCATTACATCCAAAGATGGTGGAGCAGTAATGATTGAAGCTTGCATTGGTTATATAGGGTGTGAAAACTTTGGTTTAATTGCTTTCTTTAGGGATGGCAATGTGAGAGGTAAAGGGACAGGTTGCCATATGTTTTTATTAGTAGTTGCATGAATTAGGTAAGGGTTATAATGCACCAAAAGAATGCAACATAAAGTGAACAAGCTAAGGTTAAAGATTAGGGTTGTTAAAAAATTATTTAATTTGATATTCATTTAGGTTTGATTCATTAAAAATTAGATTTAAATTCCGCTCATAAATAAATAGGTCAAACTTAAACTTAGGTTTAGGCACGTTTGAATAAACAAATCAAATCTAAATAAAGTAAGTTCATTTAGGTTTGATCTATTAAAGGTTTTATAAATAAATATATACATACATAATTCAAAATATGAGGTATAAATATAAAAATTTTCATATTCCATATCATGAGAGATGAATTAATTTGTGGACCATAGAGCTATTTTCTTATTTTCTTTCTCTCTTATATTTTTTAGGACTTGGAGTGAATTATGATTTATATATTTTAAATTACTTTGCTCAATGTTATCAAAATAATCATAATAAAATGATAAGAATCCATCTTTTATTTATAACAAAACATCACTAAGCAATTTACATTTAAATGAACCCATAGCCAAACCCCAAGAGAAATCGAATCAAAATTAACAATATTTCTGAACTTTATACTTAAATTAACTATAAACAAATTTAACCAACTCTTCGATGACATAAACGAACCAAACTAAACCTTACCGTTACTTTTCCTTAATGAACCCAAACATAAAAATCTCTTATCAAACCAAACCAAACTTAGGTAGGTCCACTAAGGTTTGATTCGTTTACACCCCATATGTAAAGAATCCTCATGTAAGAGTGATAACAGTAACACAGGGAATGGAAAAAGAGAATGGGGAAGAGAAGATATGGATGGTGAAGTTCAACAACGTGGAGTACCTAATCAAGATCTAGAAGAAATGTATCACAACCCTTACACTAACCACATTAATCCTTCCCTAATTAATCATCACTAAGTCCTTTCCAATCCAACTTGTAAGAACTATCCAATACAAATAAATGTAAATTAAATAGGAAATGTGAGCTCAAGAATAAACTAGACTCATCGTAGTTTACATCTGGTCCATCTTTTAAGTTTTCCTCGTGAAGAAATATAATCAGTCTTTAACACATGAATCATTAGATAATTAAGGAATTTAAACTCACCTTTACATTGATTAACTAATTAAGTAGTCTTGTACCTAAACTCTATATCAATTCTACATTGATCTTACATCTACAATCCACTTTGCACAAACCGTTGTCCATTTTGACCACCAAGGCATCCCTCTACATTCAAATGTTACCTTAAGTGTTGCTTCCTCACGTCTATAAATGAGTACCATAGCACTACATCACCTCAGAGGGGCAGGCCCTACACAAGCCCTTTCCTGACTCATTTCATACTCTTTATATTATTTGATTCAACCAAAGGCTACCTCACTATGATATCCAAGCAAAGTTCTATATAATATAATGTTGGGAGTAACCCAATTATTTTTCTAAGTGTAATCTCAATACACCAATACTTTTGATTAGGGAACTACACTTTCATAGGTGATCAACCATACTTAGGTATCAATCTAGGTGTGGTCGTAGTACATTAATACACTTTACTAGTAACTCATTCAAGTAACAAATATTTTTCCCAACCCATGTATCCCGTTATCATTTCACCACAAGACTAAAGGATCACAAGCCAAAGGTGATAGCTTATTGTTGATGTTGTAAATCATTCCCATAGTCTGTCAATTAAACATGTCATGCTTAGACCTAGCCAATGGGCTAAACCTCTATCCACTTAGCTTGCTCATGGGCCGAGCTTGGGCTTAGGAAATAAAATTTTGACCCAACTTAAGTTTTAGTCGGTTACTCATGGTTAGGCTTGGGTCATATTTTTTTTACCTAGCCTGTTTTAAGTCTATTTGAGATTGACAATTTTGGTTCCCCATTGCCCAATTACATTTTTAGATGCAACTCCAACTTAAATTCCTCCAAAAAAATAATGTGATGTTGCCTAATCTTGCTTTTTTGTAATATGGCTATATTTATAAAATATGGATGCAACTTTAACAAAAAAATATTGGTTAACTTAATGGATAGATACAAAATAAACATCAAGCAATAGGTTTGCCTAGCTCATCCTAGGTAGTTCTTAGGCTAGGATCCTTTTTAAGGTTGCCTGCTCGACTTAGCCCATGGCTTGACCTAGTTTACAACTTGAACAAGTCTAGTCATGTTAGCGACCCTATCAAGAAGTGGCTCACTAGGGCTAGCATATTAGTACATAATTGTGCTTATATGCTTGCATAAGAGCATAGTCATTCCTATATGCATGTTTTCTTCTTCCCTTGACTTGTCCCTTCACCTGTCTTTCCCGATTCCTCAACATCCACATGGTTGAGGTACTATTCTCGCACTTCTTTCATTTCTGCACTTATGGATGTGTCTAAACTTCCTACTTTATATCCGGTGTTACACGACCCTCTTAGACACACACATACTATCTTCTGGTATCAACCAATAAATTACCCTCCTATTTAGTTCATTCCTAATCACTCCATCTTATCTTAAGCACGCATAATTAAGGGTTCTTGGCCTTAACTCAAGCATGCCAAAATCCATCAAAGTTGGCACAAAATGTTGGTGTTAATACCTTAAACCCTTAGGGGCTTAACTGAAATTAGCCCACCTCTGACTTAGGATGGACCTGTATAACTTGTACCGATATCTATGACTTACAATTTTGGGTTCCATATTCAATGGGTACTGGTACTGATGCCAAGTACCGGTACTTATGAGTTACTGTTTGGAACTCAAGTCTAGATGAGTACTCATCCAGTAGTCATCATGTATTGGTACACAAAATCAATACCGGTACTTAATGAGTACTAGTATCCCTCCAGGAGCCAACTGATCTCAACGAGTACCAGTACTCATGAGGAGAACTGGTACTTGTTGAGTACTAGCAATGCCACCTGTAGCCTACAAGTACCAGTACTTATGATGAGTACCGGTACTTGTAAGCTACAGGTCCTGGTGACTTCAAGTCCAGAACCTGACCTAGAACTCGCTAGTACCGGTACTCATGATGAGTATCGGTACATGTAAGTACGATTACAGATTGTATTTTGAGTTTCTTGGGAATTCCAAAAGCTAAATCTAAACATGTAGATTATGGAATAACAAATAAGTTGTTTAAATAGTACTATTTATACAAAAGAGACATTCATTGATAATAAGACAATATATATGTATGTCAATATGCAAGCAAGATATATGATTATGTTCCTTGATCAGAATATCAAAGAGCGCTTGTGGAGAAAAGGTTACCTGGATTCATTTTCAACAGAGAAGACAGAGGCTGCAGTATGGATCTTCCAAGAGTTTCTAATGATTTTTAGGAGAGGTCTAACCTTTGCTCTGAAAAGAAGAAGAACCTCTTCTTCTCCCAACCATCTCCCTTCTCTCCCTCTCACAACTCACGATGGGGGCTTGCTAGAGTGAAAATCACACTTAGGGCTCTTAGGGACCATGACTACCCTAATAATCAACAATTAGTGTGACTAATTGTTTAGGTGAATTGCAACTTCACCCATCGAGAAGTCACTATTCACAACTTTAAGTCTCTGCACATATGCTTTAAACACTACACTAAACCATTTGTTTATGCCCATGCACTCAAAATAACTTAATTTGATCACTCTAAAATGGGCTTTAGATTACAGTCATTTTACTTATTGTTATTTGATTATATCAATATGTATGTTTACACATACAAGTCCATACATTGGATTTTAATCCAACACAAAATGCATGACTATGATGTAAACATAATCAACCCACTTACTTGTAACATGAATAATTACCCATGGTGGAACGCTTCTGTACTCTTTAGGACCTTCCCACCTTTGATAAACCCATTCTGTCTTTATGCCATGCTCTATCTCATATAGACAACTAAATGGAATTTTAGCTTAAACAACTTAACCCTTACCTTCCCAGCTTATCAAAGTAGTCCACATCCCGTGTTTTCCTCATTAAGCCTTCCTCTCACACCATCTTCTTTTTGCTCCTACGCTGGAGGCTTGCTAGAGTTCATCCTTGAGACTTCCCATGCTTGAATGTCCTTCTTTCTCCCTTCCTTTTCTTTCACTATGCTTAGATTGCTTCCTTAGTCTTCATCATCTTCTTGTGTCAATGTTGTTAGCTCACCGGAACTTACCATAAAGGCTGCCATACTTCCTTTGGCCTTGTCATTCTTTGGTAAAGTTCTCTCAATCTCCTCCCCTCCCTTCTCTAGAATTCTCCCTCCCTTTCCTTTAGCACATGCATCTAGATTTACAATTCAACTTCATCCTAAAAGCTTCCTTCCTGATTGGATGATGTTAGAGCCTTAATAGCACGATCTTCGTTGGAGCCCCGCATTAGCTACCTAGGGCATCCATCATCTTTAGATGCTCTATTCCATGTTTAGTTGTCTAAAAGATTAGGAAGTTGAACCCATGACTCATGCTCATTTAATGTGCATGCATGGTTCCACTCCTTTAGGTTGAATATCTAACTTAATATTTAGGCATGTAACCATTTTCAAAGTTTCTTTTGATCCATTCCTTCTTTTTTATTTCTCACTTCACATTTCTTAATAACACCTCTTAACTTAGATTAACGTTGTTATTAAGACTTGGGGTCTTACACTCTTCCCCCTTTTAGGAAATTTCATCCTCATCAGATTTGATAGAAATTTAACTTCCCCTATGTTTACAATTAGCTTATATACATGCTCATCCTACATCATTACTCATTCTTAAATACTAAGAGATTTCATTAACTTAAAAGATCATTCAATACATCAAATAATCACTGGAATTGATATCATTACATAATAAGAGACATGATAAGTGATTCTTTCATAAGAACATTACACTATCGTCCCTCTCAACTACTAACTATCCTTCTACACCCCATTCAACCTCACCCTGATCCTAGATGGTGACTTAGGCTTTCCCTCTCTTGTTCTCAACAATATGTTGTCATAAACCTAGTTTGGTGGCAAGGGTCCTCCACTAAAGTGTTGAGCAAGAGATATGGTCCATGTTTCATTGTCCACAGAGTTGGGCAAAGATCCATGGTGTTCCATGTAATAGTGGATAATCAGGCCAAAGGTGAGGCATCTCAACTCTACATTTTGAATCATCTTGTGTATTATCACTAGACCCCAATGGATTTGATGCTTGACATAGACTCAGTATATATAGGATGGAAGTGGTTCCATGGCAATGACAGATGGAACCCAATTCGTATATATCAAGTTGTATCCTAAAATGAGAGAAGGTAGGTGTAGAATGAAGTAAGAAATTTTATTGCCTCATTTCTATGACTTATGAATGGTGAGGTGCTCAATAGAAAATTTTTTCTCAAAGGTCTTCATACAAACATTTTGGAACTTCATCTAGAGTTAATCCACCAGGGCATAAGTGAAAGGTCCATGCTACATCTTTGGGTTAGGTGTATAGGTATTTCCTATACACAACTATGCTCAAGATGACCGATTTGTCTTGTTCAATGTAGATGGTCACTTGGCATTGAATATGTGGCAACCCAGGTCCTACTAATCAAGTAAACCTGATATGACCTAAACTGTTGAGTATGAATTGTCAAACCAAATACAGGATTGCAGTCACCTAACACGTAGTCACAAGACATTAATAGCCAAACAATAATTCATAAAGCATTAATCTAAATAAAGTGCTGACTAGAAAATAATTAAAAAGTCCATAAGTCCAAAAAACAAAATGGAAAGAGTAGCTAAACTCATAAAGTAAATCAATTAGAAAATAGAAAGAAATATTAAGTAATCTAGCAGGAAAGAACTACTGTTTGCACAGGCCGTTTGCCGCACAACTACTCAAATCATGCTGCGTGGCCATTAGGGTGCCCTCACCACAACAAAAAAGGATTTTGGTCACAATTAAAAACCATGACCAAAAGTGTTAAGACTCATTCTGTCCTGAGCCTTTTAAGACGTCTGGATTGTTGGTCAGACGTCTGGATTGTTGGTCAGACATCTGGACACCTTCCCAGATGTCTGGAAATCAAAATTTTTGGGTACGAGCTCGCGTCTACACGCGGGCTGCACGCAGACAGTACCCTCTCGTTTTCCTTCCCTTCTCCTCTCTCTCTCCTCCTCCAGCAAAACCCTAACACCCTCATCCTTATAAACCCCCTTCCTCCTCTCTCGTTCTCCCCACTCCAGCCACTTCTTTCCTTCCTCACCACCCCAGCACGAGCGAGAGAGCGGCGACGAGGAGGAGCGACGTAGGGAGAGGAGGAGGAGAGTGAGCTCGCGAGCTCGTGTGGGAGCTCACCGGAGGGTGCACGGCTGGAGCGACACGTGCGAGAGGAGGAGGAGTGCGTCGGGAAGTCATCCCCGACACTGCTGCAGCCGGAGCTGCAGGCGAGGAGGCGAGCAGCGGCCGCGCGCAGCGAGAGCAAGTGGGAGAAGGTGCTGGTTCTGGGTTTTTCCCAGAATCAGACATCTGGAGTGACGTCCAGACGACTGAGCGGATGTCTGCCAGACATTTGAGGAGAGAGCTTCACGAAGGTACGTTCCCTTTGCAGATACGGCCATGCAGGCCGCTCTGCAGGAACACTTTGTGTCCCTATTTTGAGAAAATTTGGTGGTTGCGTGCAGGATTTGCTTTGGGAAGGTGTGGGACACGCCCTCTCACGCATTTCAGATGCCTGGACGGCTTACCAGATGGTTGGAAGCACTTCCAGACATCCGAAGAGGAGGTCGAACAGCTGGAGCTGGGTCCAGATGGTCTAGAAGAGTTCCTGGACGTTTGGGGTGGACGCAGAGCTTGAGGTGCGTTTCTGGACACTTTTAAGACATCTGGAATTTGTTCCAGACGTTTGATTTTGAGTCGGTAACCCTGTTTTGACCCGTTTAGGGTCCGTTTTACGCAAATAAGATACTGGTGTTTTCCTTGCGAGTTCCTCTACTTGTTAGAAGGCTTTTTATACTATTTTGAAGGTTCCCTTGTGATTGCTCCTTGTTATAGGAATTTGTTCCGTTGCGGGTTCGGGGCTTACTGAGGCACGTGAGCCTGCCATTCGAGCCCCCAATACTCCTGGGTTGATTGGTAGAGTGGCTTCCTCTAATTTAACTATAAACCTAAATGCATGCATGGAATGAATGATTAGAACCTAGGATATGGCATGAATCCTAGGACGAGAAGTACTTGAAATGTCTGTATGTGTGATTGAATTGCAGTCTTGAATGAGTAGACAGAAATGTTAAACAACTGCCTGTAAATGAACCAAAGTTGCCTATGAATTATGAATTACCTGTGCTAGTTAGAGTTGCATGTAACCTTCCTGTTGTATTCGTTAAATGATATAATACGAGCTGCATGTGTATACTCTGAGAATGGAAATGTGATTAATAGAAATACGAGCTGCATGTGTATACTCTGAGAATGGAAATGTGAATAATAGAAATACGAGCTGCATGTGTATAACCTGAGAATGGAAATGTGAATGATGAAACCTGGTATGGAATGGCATGAGAAATATGAGAATGAACCCTACGAGGAATTAGGAGTAGAGCTCCTGGAAATGAATGGAATGAACCTGGGAATGTGAGTGGGGAAGTGTGCTGGCCCTTAAGTACGTAGTACTAAGGAGAGTGGTTGTCCCCTATTTAGTGTAGAGCGGAGCTAGCTGCTCTTGGGTTGGGACCTGGGGTTAAGATTGACCACTCTACACCGACTTCTTGGCCCTTGTGTGCACTGTACCGGGGAGAGCTACTAGTGTAGGGAGAGAGCTAGCCACCCCATGGGGCCCGGGGTTCAGCTAGCCACTCTACACCGACTTGTTAGGCCCACTGGGCAAACCAGGGTAGTCAGGTGAGGGTACACGGACTGTGGAGGGATGAGACCCCTGTTTGGTTCTTAGGGGCTAGACCCCTGTTACTAAGAGGGCTAGGCCTTATACTGTTCCGTGCTGTACTTGGGAGCACCCGTTAACGGAAACGACTAACCGTGTGCCAGTGCGGGGTAGCTACCCGTGCACTTATCGAGCGTGCCGTGGTCACCGTTACGTCTGTCCGTAACCTTGGGGTGGTTGACTGGGTGTAGGACCATCACGGGGGACTCTCCCGGCTAGGAGAGCACCAGTGCGACTTCTACTCTTTGGAAAAGACTGCAATCAAGATCGTTCTCACGAGGAACATTCGAGATCAAGAAAGAGATCTAATAAATAAACCAAGTGGTGAAAAAGAATAATTAGTTAAACAAAGTAATTGAAAAACAACAGCTACCTATCCACTTTTACTGCTTTAGTTAGTTGGTTGCTACTCTACTTAGCGTTCGCTGACTTGTGTACTCATAACCTCTTTTCAGGTCCACGTGTTGAGCAGCCAGAGTCGACGGTTGCAGAGGGTGCTGGGCCCAGTAGAGCCCAATAGCAGTAGCTTCTTTTTGTAGTACCTTTTGTAGTAGTGAGTTCAAACTCCTGTACTTTACGTTCGGTATCTTTACTTTTCTGCACCTTTATGTTCCTGTAACTTGTTACTATTCTACTGTTGTGGTGGTGGCATGTACTGTAGTAGCTTTTACTTTCTTTACTGCTGTACTCTTTTACTGTTAGTTGCATAGCATAGTGAATGTGGTTTACTTTCCTGCTTTTTGGTTATTTTTCGTTGGACGACTGGGTCTTAGGATTAGTCGAGTCGGTCCGGTCTCGTGTCTTGTAGGGATTCGGGAACCGAGTCATAACAAAAATCCTAAAAACTGTCACTAATTAGCATCATCAATAGTTGCATGGTAGAAGGGTTTTGGTCAAGGTTCCACCTAAATCTTGACTAAAGCCTCATGTTGAGTCCACTTTAGTTGACTATTCTTAGGCATAAGATTGCTAGTTCTTGCCTAATAATATTTCTTAGGGCATTCATTTTACCATAGAATAAGCGTGTGTAGATTAATATAATTTACATACAAACATTTGCTAATTCGCATAATGTAGCATGCATTCAAATTTAGAATAATTGTATGTGGCTTATTTACATTATTTAGCATCTCGCATTCTCTTATGTTTTATAAATAATATTATATGTCATTAATTTGCTTGTGGAGCTTAATATGGAAGCCTAGATCCAAAGAAATTCCATGAAGTTTTGGACTTACATGCAAAAGACTCCTTCACACCACATTTCAAGGGAAGACTTCTTTTCACTTAAAGATCCTCCTTAAAATATGGTGAGAAGCTGACCCTCTTGCATTTGGAAGGAAATCAAAGGATCCACTAATCAAGGGACAGACACCTAATTTTGGAAGGGAGCTTTGAATGGGGACCCTCCACACTTGGAAAGAGCCACCAAAGGTTGCGTCAAATGGAAGAGGGCACCATCCACTCGTGCATCTTCTTCCTCTCCCCTTCCACTTGACCAAGAAGAAAGGAGACTGTCCACCACCTTCCTCTCTCCATCTTCCACCTTCCATGGGCATGGAGCGTCGCAACTTCGTCGCATCTTGAAGGCTTCACCCTTGAGGAGAGGGTCAATCTCCTCTCCACCTACGCACTCCTCTGGATGAGTAACATCATCAACTTGGGTGTACGGAGAGGCTTTACAACACCACCCCCTCTTCGCGCACTCACTCTCTTCCTCATCATCGTTGACATGCCGAAGGAGCAGCAAGCTTCATGCCTAGGAGACCACCTTGGACGTTCTCCCTTGTGGTGACAGCATAAAGAGACACCCAAGACCGTCGTCCACCTCCGCACCATCGTCATTCTCCAAGGGAGATTCTCCCACTGGTTTGAATTTCTTGATATTTTCTTTTTGTGTTTCATATTTATATCTCATATGCATGGTTGGAATGATCTAAGATTTAATAAAGATATGTGATGTTTCTTGTCTTCTTGTGGACAACAACACGACCTATACATGGTGTTCTTTGATAAATGTTTTGACTTGCCACTACACTACTGCAACGATGAGATATTATTTTTAATAGCATTGAATTTCGCAATCAATTGGTGCCATTACTGGGGAAGGCTAACAAACACCATCGTATTTTTATTTAATCTCTTGTTAATAGCATTTTAGGGCATTTAGGTTGCATTAGGTTAGGTAGGATTGCCTTAGGTTAGATTTAGGTTTGAGTTTCACAAAAATCATATTCGAATTCGCATTTTGGAAAATCACTTGTTTTGGAAAGTCTGTTACAAACATTCTGGCTGGCAAAAAATATTCAAAAAAGTCATGGTAATATATCTTCAAACAAGATTTCTGGAAATGTAAAGCATGCTTCCTAATTCGCTGTATATGAGAACCTAAAAATTACATACCAAGAGGGGGTCGATCTGATTTTCTGTTACTATTTATTCGGCTTGTGGAAATTTTAAAAAATTGTACAAAACTAAGAATTGGTCGAAATTTCTTAAAATCTTCTTGACAAATCTACTTTTTTTTGAAAAATTAGCAAAAAATATGGAGATTTGAATTAAGAACCACGAAATTAATTCATAGGGTGCCATTTCAGGTAGATTGACCCCCTACCACTAAAAAATTCAATTTCCTTATTTAATGACACTATTAAAATCTACAAAAATTCTTGGATGATATATGTTTAATGAAGAATTTTTCTACACATTTTTTATTTCGATTGTATTTTCTCTATATTGCTTAAATTACAGGGTTGCGGGAAGGAGAGGGCAAGTCAAAGGAATGTGAAGAATGCACCCCCATCCATGCCAAGGGAGGAGCAAAAAGCGTGGCTTACAGCCAGGAACGAAGAAAGGAGGACACTCCTAGAGATTTATTCTTTTAATATTGTTAGAAAATAAAACAATTAGGTTATTTGATTAGTATTTACTATTTTTAGGTATTTGTTGAGTTTCCATGTATGCCTCTTTGGCTCTTTATATAAAGAGGGCTCTCTATTTGAATTGTAACAAGAAATATTTCTCCCTTAAAATTCTTTACATGGTATTAAAGCAGGTTTGATCTAGTGGGAAATAAGAGAAAAAAAGGGGAAGAAGAAGAAACCCTAGTGGGTGCCCTTCAGCGGTGTCGGTCTCCGATGAGCCACCGGAGAGGCTCTTTTCACTCCCAACAACCATCTCAAACAGAGATAGAGAGACCAGAGAGAGAGAGAGAGATGACAGAGATGATCCACACATACACAAGGTTTTCCCCCGCGACCTTCTTCGCGGTGATGGTAGTTGCTGTGGTCATCTACTTCGCCATCTCCAGTTGCCCCGTGCTGCTACCTTGTAACGACCCGGTTCCCGAGCCCCTATGAGACACGAGAACCGGACCGACTCAACTAATCCCAAGACCTAGTCGTCCAACGAGGAAGTAACCAAAAGAGCAGTAAAATAAACCACATTCAACATGAATATAACTAACAGTAAGAAAATACAGCAGCAAGGAAAGAAACTACTACAGTATATACCACCACAACAGTAGAACAACATTCATAACTAAATATGAACTGCAGGTAAAGAAAAGTACAGCGGAAACAAGAACTACTCACTATAACGGAACAAAAAGAGGTACAAGAAGCAGTGGTAACTCTACTGGACCCTACTCGGCCCAGCGTCCTCTGCAGCCGCTGACTCTGGCTGCTCAACACCTGGTCCTGAAAGGTAACGAGTGTAACACGTCAGCAAAACACTGAGTAGAGTGGCAACTAAAACTAAAGAAACAGTAGAGTGTACAGTAGCTGTTAAGTTCTGTTACTTTCTTTATTTAAGTCTTTCAATTATCTCACGATTTATCTATTTCTCAGATCTTTCACTTGATCTCGAATGTTCCTCGTGGGAACGATCTTGATTGCAGTCTTTTCCGAACAGTAGAAGTAGCACGTGGTGCTCTCCTGGCCGGGATAGTCCCCCGTGGTGATCCTACTCTCAGTCAACCACCCCAAGGTTACTGACAGACGTAACGGTGACTACGGCATGCGCGGTAAATGCACGGGTAGCTAACCCGCACTGGCACGCGGTCAGTCGTTTCCGTTAACGGGTGCGCCCAAAGCACAGCACGGAACCAGTACAGGGTAGAGCCCTCTCAGTAACAGGGGTCCAACCCCTCCACAGTAACCAAACAGGGGCCTTACCCCTCCACAGTCCGCGCACCCTCGCCTGACTACCCTGGTTTGCCCCAGTGGGCCTAACAAGTCGGTGTGGGCGGCTAGCAGAACCCCGGGGCCCGTGGGGTAGCTAGTACCTCCCTACACTAGTAGCTCTCCTTGGTACTACGTACACGAGGGCCAGCAAGTCGGTACAGAGTGGCCAGTCCTAACCCCCGGGTCCCTAGGGCAGCTAGCTCAGCTCTGCACTAAACAGGGGGACAGTCGCTCTCCTTGGTACTCCGTACTCAAGGGCCAGCTCACTTCCCCAATTCTATTCCATTCACTTTCCAGGAGTTCTACTCCTACTTCCCTGTAGGGTTCCAGCTCAGAACGTCTAAGTTTCACCTTCCAGTTTCACGTTATCACAATCCATGTTCTCAAACACGTTTATTTATTCAACAGGCAGCTGTTAACTCAATTACAGGCAGCTATTTGTTCCTTTCCATTTTTCCAAGACTGCAGTATTCATCTGTTCCACTAGTTTTCCCGTCCTAGGATTCATGCCGTATCCTAGGATCTATCATACAATCTAGTTTTCCAACCCTAGGATTCATGCAACACTAGGATCTATCATTCAATCTGTTTTTCATTCCTAGGATTCCTGCAATGTCCTAGGTTCTATTTATGATTCCACAATTTAACAGGTTATACTTAAAAACCACTCTACTAGGTACGACGGGAGTAATGGGGGCGTGATCGGGAATCCCGCGTGCCTCCGCGACCCCCAAGACTGCAACGGAACGAGGTCCTATCACAACGATCAAACACAAGGAGTGTCTCAAAACAGTGTATAGCTACTGTAGACGGGTAGAGGATTTAATTCCGGAAAGAACGCAACTCGAAACGCGGAAAACGGAACCCGAACGGGCCCTCAACGGGTCGAAAATGACGACACTGTACAAAATCAGACGTCTAGAACTTCTTCCAGACGTCTTAAAAAGTGGATCAGAGAATTACCTTGTTCTGCGTGGTTTCTCAGACGTCCAGAAGCCTGCGGGGATGCCTGGCCTAGTTCCCAGACGTCCGATGGTCACCCTGGACGTCTGGAGGTCGCTCCTGCTGTCTGGTACTACAGCCAGACGTCTGATTCTGGAAATGTTTCCAGAATCAGGCCGCGACTCGCCCTCCGCTCGCGACGCCGCGCCTCGTCGCACCTCGTGCGCCTGCTGCTCGGACCGCAGCAGTCCCCCCCCGCGTCGCCCCGCGCCCGTTGCGCTCCTCGCCGCCCTGGCAGCCCTGGCGAGCTCGCCCTCACGACTGAGCATCGCTCTCGCACGCAGCACCTCCTCCGCGCTCACTGTGGCCGCCGCTGCCGCTACAACCTCGCGCTTGCTCTCGCGCTTGCTCTCGTGCTCACTGGCTGAAGGAGAAGAGGAAGGAGGCGGTGGTGACGGAAGAGCGTGTGGCCTTTTAAGGCCGCGCGAGGAGGAGAGAGAAGGAGCGTGGCAGGGGAATCTGCAGCCGCAGGAGGAAGGAATAAGCGAATATGCGGGTCTGCGCGCTCAAGCGCGCAGACAACCCGCGCGTGTCAAAGATAACAGATTTCCAGACGTCTGGCAACTATCCCAGACGTCTGATACGACGTCTGGAAGTGATTCCAAACGTCTGGTCCGACGTCTGGCCCACCTCCCAGACGTCCTAAAAGACGACTGGGGCACGAGTTCATAACAATATAACAAACTCAAAGGAAGTTTCGTCCCCGAAACTTGCGTTAACTCGGGTGCGGAAAAGACGTCCAAACAACCATAACAAACTCAAAGAGGACCGAAGCCGGTCCGAAAAGACGTACCCGCGAAAAGCTCCGGGTGCCGCTCCGGCATTGCCGCCTCAGGCTCCCAGGTAGCCTCCTCGTTTCGCTGGCTCCTCCACAAAACCTTTACCAGGGGTACTTGCTTCCGTCTCATACTGCGGACAGCTCGGTCTAGAATCTGCACTGGCCGCTCGGGGTAGGTCAGGTTGTCGCCCACCTCGACGCTCTCGTGACTCAGTACGTGACTGGGATCGGCTACGTAGTTCCTGAGGTTGGACATGTGGAACACGTCGTGCACACCAGAAAGCTGCGGGGGGAGGGCAAGCCTGTAAGCAACGGGTCCAACCCGCTCTAGGACCTCAAAGGGCCCCACAAACCTCGACGCGAGCTTCCCTCTCACCCCAAACCGCTGTAAGCCCTTCATGGGCGAAACACGAAGGAAGACGTGGTCCCCAACCTCAAACTGCACCTCTCTGCGTCTCCGATCCGCGTAACTCTTCTGTCTGCTCCTGATAGTGCGGAGTTGTCTGTGGATCTGCTCAACTACCTCCTGAC
Source organism: Thalassia testudinum (assembly GCA_037157565.1). Classification (NCBI taxonomy): domain Eukaryota; kingdom Viridiplantae; phylum Streptophyta; class Magnoliopsida; order Alismatales; family Hydrocharitaceae; genus Thalassia; species Thalassia testudinum. The sequence goes on along the minus strand of JAZHRO010000062.1, from coordinate 15,027,024 downwards.
TCTACCGGATCAACCTGGGGCCAACCTCCCACTTGGTCCCCACCTCAACCCAACTCAAGGGTGCCGTACACCTCCGTCCGTACAGAGCCTCGTAGGGAGCCATGCCGATGCTCGAGTGATAACTGTTGTTGTATGCAAACTCCACCAGGGGCAGGTGCTCCTCCCAAGAGCCCCTCCAGTCCAGTACACAGGCACGCAAAAGGTCCTCAAGTGTCTGTATCGTGCGCTCAGACTGTCCGTCCGTCTGGGGGTGGTAAGCCGTACTAAACCTCAACCGCGTCCCCAAGGCCTGCTGAAACTCAGCCCAAAACTGGGACGTAAAGCGGGTATCCCGGTCGGATACGATCTCCCGCGGAACTCCGTGTAGTCGCACCACATCACAGATATACCTCTCTGCCAACTGTGCTTGTCCCAAAGTGACTCGGATCGGCAAGAATCGCGCCGTCTTCGTCAGTATATCCACTATTACCCAGACTGCGTCGTGTCCCCGCTGGGTAACAGGTAAGCCCACCACCAAGTCCATGGTGATGCTCTCCCACTTCCACTCTGGCACTGGAAGCGGCTGAAGCGGCCCTGTAGGCCTCTGATGCTCGGCTTTCACCTGCTGGCACACTAAGCACTGCTGCACGAACTCACCCACATCCCGCTTCATCCCTCTCCACCAAAACTCGCGTCTCAAGTCGTGGTACATTGTCGTGTTTCCGGGATGTATGGTGAATCTGGAACCGTGTGCCTCAGTCAGGATCTCTCTCAACAGCTCTTCGTCTCTAGGAACACACAACCGTCCCCTCAAGCGTAGCACCTGGTCTGTGAAAGAGAAGTCCCCTGGGTCTCCTGATAGCACTCTGTCGCTCAAAGACTGCAAGTACGGATCGGCCATCTGTCCTGTGATGATGCGATCTATCAGCTCTGGCCTAGTCTGCCGTGTCACCGTCACTGCCCCACAGTACCCTCGTAACTCTAGGGGTCGCCAACTGCCCACCTCCTCCAAAAGGCTCCAACTCTGTAACTGTAGACTGGCCAAGAGTGCGGGCGCCTTACGGCTCAAGGCGTCAGCCACCACATTGGCCTTTCCCGGGTGGTAGGAGATGCTACAGTCGTAGTCCTTCAGGAGCTCCAACCAACGTCTCTGTCTCATGTTGAGCTCCTTTTGATCAAAAAGGTATCTGAGGCTCTTGTGATCTGTGAAAATCTCGAAGGTCTCACCGTACAAGTAGTGCCTCTAGGTCTTCAGCGCGAAGACAACAGCTGCCAACTCTAAGTCGTGGGTAGGGTAGGTATGCTCATGGGGCTTCAGTTGCCGCGAAGCGTAAGCGACAACGTGACCCCTCTACATGAGCACACCTCCTAACCCCTGCAAGGAGGCGTCCGTGTACACAACGAACCCGCCACTACTGTCAGGGATGGTGAGCACGGGAGCCGAGGTCAACCTCTCCTTTAGCTCCAGAAAACACGCCTCACAGGCGTCTGTCCAAGCGAAAGGCACGTCCTTCCGGGTCAACTGTGTCATAGGACGCGCAATCTGTGAAAATCCTTTGATGAATCATCTGTAGTAGCCTGCCAGTCCCAGGAAGCTGCGAATCTCAGTGACTGAACGCGGTCTCTCCCACCTGAGTACTGCCTCAACCTTGGCTGGGTCCACCACCAAGCCATCTCCAGAGATCATATGACCTAAGAAGGTCACCTCCCTCAACCAGAACTCGCACTTGCTGTACTTGGCGTACAGCCTGCGTCGTCTCAGAGTGTCCAGAACCATCCGCAAGTGTTGTCCGTGCTGCGTCCGATCTCTAGAATAGATGAGTACATCATCTATGAAAACCACCACGAACTAGTCCAAGTACGGTCTAAACACCCGGTTCATCAGGTCCATGAAAGAAGCGGGGGCATTGGTCATCCCAAACGGCATGACCAAAAACTCGTAGTGTCCGTACCGGGTGCGGAAGGCTGTCTTGGAGACGTCGGTCTCCCTGATCCTCAACTGGTGGTATCCAGACCTCAAGTCGATCTTGGAAAACACCGTGGCACCCCGCAACTGGTCAAACAAGTCATCGATCCTCGGCAGCAGATATCTGTTCTTGATGGTGACCTTATTCAGCTGTCGGTAGTCCACACAAAGGCGTAAGGTCCCATCCTTCTTCACAAACAGTACCGGGGCTCCCCAGGGAGACGCACTGGGCCTCACGAAACCCTTCTCCAGAAGGTCCTGCAACTGAGACTTGAGCTCTCGCAGCTCAAGCGGTGCCATCCTGTATGGCGCGGTGGAGATGGGGCTGGTCCCTGGTACTAGTGAGATCTCAAACTCGATCTCACGCTCGGGCGGTAGTCCTGGTAACTCGTCTGGAAACACGTCAAGGTACTCTCTGACCACCGAGATGCTCTGGAAGTCTGCCACAGGGCTGGGCTCTGCCACCACACAAGCTAGGAAGCCTTCACACCCCTGGCTCAGAAGTCTCGCCGCCCGAAGTGCCGAAATGCACCTGAAACCTCCGTCCACTGGCTGTCCGTGAAACTCGAAAGAAGGCAACTCCGGAATGGAGAAGACGATCTTCCTCTCAAAATAGTCCACCAAGGCGTGGTAAGCGGACAGCCAATCCATCCCCAGAATCACTCCAAAGTCCTCCATCTGTATCATAATCAGGTCAGCTGGCAGGCTATGTCCCCCGACGGTGACCTCGCAATCCGTGTACACCTCCTCAGCTACAAATAGCTGACCACTCGGACCTCTGATTACGAACGGATTCTCTAACAGTGTATAATCCTGGTCCAAACTAACTGCGAAACTGGCTGCGACAAACGAGTGCGTAGCGTCGGAATCGAAAAGCGTGTAAACGAGTCTGCCGGAAACTGAAACCATACCTGCTACCACCGATCCCGAAGCTCTGGCGTCCCTGTGTGTTAGGGCGTTGATACGCCCCTCAGCTCTAGGTGCGGACGAAGCAGCCACACTCTGCGTCGGACGGGTAGGTGCTGGCCGGTACCCTCCTCGAGACTGCTGTCCTCCTCCTTGCGCCTGGGAACCGCGGCCTCCTGCGCGCCCTCCAGTGCTCTGCGCGGGGAGTATCTGCTGACCTCCTGCCCTAGACGGGCAATCCCTCCTGATGTGGCCCGGTTGGCCACACTGGTAACAGAAGGGAACCCGACTCCCGCCCTTGGTGGGTCCTTGCTGTTGGCTAGACGGGGGTCCGGTGCTGGCGACTGGCCCCTGTCAAGGGCCCCCAAAGGCCACTGATGGCCCTGCAAAACGTGACGGCTCTCCTGCGGACGCCACGTGTCTCCGTTCTCTGGCTGGAAGGGCCTCTTCCGCCCGTCGTCGGTGTCTCGCGCGGACGGGTTGGTCTCCTCGTAATCATAGTTGCCTCTACCACCCTCGAAAACGTAGGCAGCTTCAGGGGTTTTACATACCCCCGGATCGCAGGTCGGAGCCCCTCGGTGAACCTCCAAAGGCGCTCCTCCTCAGTGGCTACCGCTGTCGCTGCAAAGCGGGACAGCTCGAAGAAACGCGTGCGGTACGCACTCACAGTCATCGTCCCTTGGCGGAGAGTGTGGAACTCCCGCCTCCTTTGGTCCTGCCACGTCTGGGGAAAGTACTGCTCGCAGAAGAGGGTGACGAACTGGTCCCACGTCGGCTCGTCCCTCTCCTGTCCCCGGACCGCCCTCCACCACCTGTGTGCCGCACTCTCCAGCTGGTACGTGGCAAAGGCCACGCGGCACTCCACCAGGGGGCGAAGGGTGTCGAAGATCTTCTCCAGCTGCTCAAGCCAGTCCTATGCCTCGGTTGGGTCCTCATCCCCCTTGAAGGAGGGGGGCTTCAGCTTCCGGAACTGCCCGAAAAGCTCGAAGTGGCGCTGTAGGGGAGGTGCTGGTGCACCTCCAGGCGAAGGTGCCTCGTGCACGGAAGTATCGGAGGAAGGTGGGGTCTGCAGCGGCCCATCCCCTCCCCCGTGTCCAGCGCCGCGTCCGTCGAGTGGTCCCACAGAGGACTCCCCCTCCGCAACCCCAGGGTGAGGTGCTCGGGGCGGTGGGTGGAGCTCCTCTCGTACAATGTCTCGTATCAGCCGGGCGAGGTCCTGGGCCTGGACGCCCGGGAGTAGTGGCTGGTCCACTGGGGTGTCGGCAACGGCACGCCCACCTCGCCGACCTCGTCCTCGACCGCGCCCGCGACCCGCCTCACCAATCCCGCGACGAGGCATCTCCTGTAAGGAGAAGCGAAACAAAACGGAAAAACGTCAAAACAAACGGTACCTAACGAAACTTCTAAGAGCTCATGTCAAGAGATATGTTGTGGTGGCTACTCTAGTTATAAACATGTGAATTGGTTATTCTACAGTCAGTTGATTCACTTCTCGGGACGACCTTGCTCTGATACCATCTTGTAACGACCCGGTTCCCGAGCCCCTACGAGACACGAGAACCGGACCGACTCAACTAATCGCAAGACCTAGTCGTCCAACGAGGAAGTAACCAAAAGAGCAGTAAAATAAACCACATTCAACATGAATATAACTAACAGTAAGAAAATACAGTAGCAAGGAAAGAAACTACTACAGTATATACCACCACAACAGTAGAACAACATTCATAACTAAATATGAACTGTAGGTAAAGAAAAGTACAGCGGAAACAAGAACTACTCACTATAACGGAACAAAAAGAGGTACAAGAAGCAGTGGTAACTCTACTGGACCCTACTCGGCCCAGCATCCTCTGCAGCCACTGACCCTGGCTGCTCAACACCTGGTCCTGAAAGGTAACGAGTGTAACACGTCAGCAAAACGCTGAGTAGAGTGGCAACTAAAACTAAAGAAACAGCAGAGTGTACAGTAGCTGTTAAGTTCTGTTACTTTCTTTAATTAAGTCTTTCAATTATCTCACGATTTATCTATTTCTCAGATCTTTCACTTGATCTCGAATGTTCCTCGTGGGAACGATCTTGATTGCAGTCTTTTCCGAACAGTAGAAGTAGCACGTGGTGCTCTCCTGGCCGGGAGAGTCCCCCGTGGTGATCCTACTCTCAGTCAACCACCCCAAGGTCACTGACAGACGTAACGGTGACTACGGCATGCGTGGTAAACGCACGGGTAGCTAACCCGCACTGGCACGTGGTCAAAGCACAGCACAGAACCAGTACAGGGCAGAGCCCTCTCAGTAACAGGGGTCCAACCCCTCTACAGTAACCAAACAGGGGCCTTACCCCTCTACAGTCCGCGCACCCTCGCCTGACTACCCTGGTTTGCCCCAGTGGGCCTAACAAGTCGGTGTGGGAGGCTAGCAGAACCCCGGGGCCCGAGGGGTAGCTAGTACCTCCCTACACTAGTAGCTCTCCTTGGTACTACGTACACGAGGGCCAGCAAGTCGGTACAGAGTGGCCAGTCCTAACCCCCGGGTCCCTGGGGCGGCTAGCTCAGCTCTGCACTAAACAGGGGGACAGTCGCTCTCCTTGGTACTCCGTACTCAAGGGCCAGCTCACTTCCCCAATTCTATTCCATTCACTTTCCAGGAGTTCTACTCCTACTTCCCTGTAGGGTTCCAGCTCAGAACGTCTAAGTTTCACCTTCCAGTTTCACGTTATCACAATCCATGTTCTCAAACACGTTTATTTATTCAACAGGCAGCTGTTAACTCAATTACAGGCAGCTATTTGTTCCTTTCCATTTTGCCAAGACTGCAGTATTCATCTGTTCCACTAGTTTTCCCGTCCTAGGATTCATGCCGTATCCTAGGATCTATCATACAATCTAGTTTTTCAGCCCTAGGATTCATGCAACACCTAGGATCTATCATTCAATCTGTTTTTCATTCCTAGGATTCCTGCAATGTCCTAGGTTCTATTTATGATTCCACAATTTAACAGGTTATACTTAAAACCACTCTACCAGGTACGACGGGAGTAATGGAGGCGTGATCGGGAATCCCGCGTGCCTCCACGACCCCCAAGACTGCAACGGAACGAGGTCCTATCACAAGGATCAAATACAAGGAGTGTCTCAAAACAGTGTATAGCTACTGTAGACGGGTAGATGATTTAATTTCGGAAAGAACGTAACTCGAAACGCGGAAAACGAAACCCGAACGGGCCCTCAACGGGTCGAAAACGATGACACTGTGCAAAATCAGACGTCTGGAACTTCTTCCAAACGTCTTAAAAAGTGGATCAGAGAATTACCTTGTTCTGCGTGGTTTCTCAGACGTTCAAAAGCCTGCGGGGACGTCTAGCCTAGTTCCCAGACGTCCGATGGTCACCTCGGACGTCTGGAGGTCGCTCCCGCCGTCTGGTACTACAGCCAGACGTCTGATTCTGGAAATGTTTCCAGAATCAGGCCCGACTTGCCCTCCGCTCGCGATGCCGCGCCTCGTCGCACCTCGTGCGCCTGCTGCTCGGATCGCAGCAGTCCCCCCCCGCGTCGCCCCGCGCCCGCTGCGCTCCCCGCCGGCCGGCCCTGGCAGCCCTGGCGAGCTCGCCCTCTCGGCTGAGCGCCGCTCTCGCACGCAGCACCTCCTCCGCGCTCACTGCGGCCGCCGCTGCCGCTGCAACCTCGCGCTTGCTCTCGCGCTCGCTCTCGCGCTCACTGGCTGAAGGAGAAGAGGAAGGAGGCGGTGGTGACGGAAGAGCGCGTGGCCTTTTAAGGCTGCGCGAGGAGGAGAGAGAAGGAGCACGGCAGGGGAATCTGCAGCCGCAGGAGGAAGGAATAAGCGAATATGCAAGTCTGTGCGCTGAGGCGCGCAGACGACCCGCGCGTGTCAAGGATAACAGATTTCCAGATGTCTGGCAACTATCCCAGACGTCTGATACGACGTCTGGAAGTGATTCCAGACGTCTGGTCCGACGTCTGGCTCACCTCCCAGATGTCCTAAAAGACATCTGGGGCACGTTTTCATAACATACCTCCTGACCTCAAACTCTGCCAAGTCAATGGCGACAACCAGCGTGCTTACTGCTCCGTCGAGTTCCATCTTAGAGTTTACTGTGGCATCGACTAGACCCTCAATGTCGTTTCTGCCGACCTCCGTCGCTCTGACCAGGCTCACGGTGCCCTGACTCGACCGCGCTGTGATGATCCTGCATGACCTCTGCCTTGGAGTTCATGCCCAATAGGAGAGGAGCCAAAGATCGTGACCCTTACAAGCGCCATACATCATTCACAGGGATGCGAAGTCGAATTGCTCCAAGGGCAGCCACAACCCTCACCGACAGAGAAAGAAGTTGAGGGAAAAGAAAACCCTTTCGATGAAGTCTTTTGAAGGAGTTTTCTCTCATTTAAAAATTAGGGATTTTTTTTATGATTGAGTCTAGTTTTTTTTAAAAGTTGAGTCTTCTATTGCTGGGTATTTAACCCCTCAAAGTTTTGAGTTATCTCAGTTAGGTCCTTATATGTTGAGTGAAAGATACAATATTTAAAGATAAGAGTCGCTTCAAGATGTCAAAGTTTGGGCAGCGCTCTCACACACCTCAAGAGAAACTAAGCATTGACTGGCTCTGTGAGGGCATACAAGAAGGGGCACCCAGGGTTGAAGACGAAGAGCGAGCTAGCGCGTTGATGAGAGTGGATCTTCACTATCTTATGGATCCAAGTCTTCGCCATGTCCCGCATCTTAACTTGAGGGGGAGTGTTAGGAAATAAAACAATTAGGTCATTTGATTAGTATTTTCTATTGTTAGGTATTTGTTGAGCGTCCACGTATGCCCCTTTGGCTCTCTATATAAAAAGGGATAAGGCCTCTCTATTTGAATTATAATGGGAAATATTTACCCCTCAAAATTCTCTACAAATATTCCTCCTAGTTGAGATCCCGGCATTGAAGTTAATTTAATTATCTTGCTTTCTCACCCTTGTAAATAATAGGGGCTAGTTTTTGGGGGTGCGTTGATGTTCAACTATCTCGCTTTATCAATTTTTCATTATTGTATTGTAGTATAGCGAGCAAGGTAGTTGACATATTTTATGATTTATATTGGCTTTTGAGTCCAGGTCGTTCGCTGGGCGGTTAAGTAAGCATTTTATTCACCAATTATTCTTAAGTTATTCTTTATTCTTAATTATAATAATTAAAAAATTAATATATACTTAACTTATGCTTATAATACTTAGTTAATTTATAATAGATTACTTATGCTTAACTAAAAAGAATGTGCAATGAATTATGAAAGCAACAATGCACAAAATGTTGTTTTATAACAACACAAGAATTCTCATTTATTTCATTTCAAACTTAGTCCTCAATACTTAAGTCTTTATAATATCACACTTAGCCTTCACATTATATACACAACCCTTCACAGTGCATGTAGCACTTCAGAATTAAGCTAAGTGTTGTGAGAAACACACATTGGGCTCAATTAAAAAGTTAGTGGTCTTTTTTGCACAGTATCAATGGTGTGCATTAATGGCTTAAGCTGAATTAGCCGCTACTAAAGCCCACTCCACTAAGGACAGGTGTCACACACCCATGCATAGGCACACATACCTAGCCATACGCACACTCATATGTGTAGTGTGCACACAATATAACACGCAAGGCGCACCTAAGGCATCCGCGTCATAGTCGCTCGAGTAGCATAAGTGTGCGAATCAATATATATCAAAAAATCTAGTTATCAGTCTCCGATGTGGGACTATCCATGTACATTTGACTCCAGTGCCAGGTACAATGATCGATTTCCATCACATCAAATCTCCATTTGCTAATGTAACACTCCAGATCGAGAGATCTATGATTCTTCTGTCAATTCCACTCAATTTTATATTTGAAATATTACAACTCATCTGAATCTTCCTCCAAAATAAGCTTGACGCCATGGTTCAATAGCAACTATAGCTTAGCATGCGATTTCCGAATTGACATGTTAAATCAGTCTCTCGTGCACACTTAAGGGTCTCTCACAGTGCCTAAAGGCATTCCACATACCTGAAGATGAGAATGGAGGTGCTTGAAACTTAGGAACTCAAGAAAGCTTCAATGTTTTCCTTGATACATAGAACAGACCCAAGAAAGATTCAAATAGGTTTAAACAATAGGTTAGAACATCTGAAGTGGTTCTAAATAGCTTCGAGAGATTAAATCCAACTAAATTAAGCTAATTACTTGGAATTTCATCTGGAATGCCATGAAACCTACTGGAACTCAAACTAGACCCAAACATAATAGAGTTGACATCAAGCCTTATTTGTCCTTGAAACTCACTAAAGTTGACCTGAATGAGTTTTGAATAACGTAAGGATAAAGATTCAACTCTTCAAATTAAGTTCAGAAGTCGTAAGCTCCAATAATGGTTAGAGTTGACCTAATCAAGCATAAAAGTTGACTTAGACTCTAAGGAGTTTTAACCTCAATTGAATGCCCAGATTGACTTAATTAACTCTCAGGAACTCGATGGACATATTAAATAAAGAAATTGATCCTTCTAACATCGGTTTCCAGGTCCGTTGCCTGAGTTCAAAGGACTTGTTCGACGGAACTAATCCGAGATTTAACAACCTATTAAGAGGTTGTTCTAAATTCTAGATCTCCTACTGAAGTTTATGGGCCTATTGTGAAGGTCTGGGATTAAAGGAATCAATAGCCTTAGCTTTGTCGGAGCTAAGGAAAATAGGTTTGGTCAAACTGATAAAATCAATAAAACTTGAACTAAATGTGTGGATTGTGATCAGTAACTCATAATTAAGTGATCTGGAACTTCTCTAACTGTTTCAATCACTGTAACTCCATATTGAGCTCACCAGAGCTCCGATGATCTACAAATTTGGTCATTAGATAAAGAAACTTCATGAAATACTTCAAGAAATGGCTTAAAAACTTCCTAAGTTTCTCCTGAGGCGCAAGAACTTATCAATTAACACAATGAAGGAGTAGAACAGATGCATGAACTCAAAACACTCAGAAATCAAATCTGAATTTGTCAGAATATAAAAGTAGAATCACTCAATTGAGTGAGATGAATCACTCATTGAGTGATTGTGATGGCCATAAGATGATCTAATTAGGTGAGAAGACTCTCCTAACCTCCACCATTGACAACGGAGCTCAAGAGTTGAGGTCATTTAGATGTTTTACGTATGTAGACTAATTAAGGCAATTAAAGGGTGAAGAACGACCCTTGTAGTGTCTGGAGGGTGATGAAGGGCCTGAATGGATGTGGAGATCAATCTGAGAGTTTGCCATGGACAGTGAACTTCTTAGATGGAGGTGAAGAATAGATTAGGCGAGTAGGTGTCTAATTAAGTGATTTGAGAAGCAGATTGTGATTGTGAAGAGACAGAAAAGGTGATCGAGTGGTGATTAGAGTGAATTGGTGTCCGACGAGGATTAAAGTGGCTCACCGAAGTCGAAGAGGATGATCTGAAATAAGACTACATCACTCCTACTCCTAATTGCCTAAATGCCTAAATTTAATCTACAAACCACGCCTAGTGCTACTTTACTTGTTACCTGGATGTTGAACGGGATTTGTACGCCAAGAGATTTGAGTTTGAAAACCCTATCATTGTAGTCACGTAACAATCTGTCAAACAGATAATTTAACCGAAACTTTGGTGAGTCTTAGGTCAAACACAGGGAGGCATACGTTTGATTAAAAATCGCATTTATATTTCTTGTCACGAAGTAGATTAGCTAATCGAATTAAATCTATGCTAACTATCTACTTAAAGAATAATTAATAGGAGAAAGAGAAAGAATAATACAAATAAAGAGAAAATAGGGAGAATGATCAAATATTTCATAGCCACATATTCATGTTTATTACAACTACTCGCTATACTAAAAAGTGGGAAATCTAATCTAGAAAGCGATAAAGAGAAGAGGGAGAGAGATTATCCTCCTCGATGGCTGCTTGGAGGATGAGCCACGTTAACGAAGCGCTCGGACAAGGGTGGTGAGATGATGGATGAGAGAGAACGAAGATAGAGGAAGGAAGATGGAGCAAGGCAACGTCGCAGTGGGATTTGCTTCCCGAACGACAGTGAGAGGACAACCGTGGGACGTTCCACAAACGGGGTGAGAAAGTGAAAAAATTGTATTTTTAACTCTAATGGAGCATCCTGGGTTTGGGATAAGCTCGTAGAGCTTTGGAGGGGGTGAGAGAAGAGAGGAAGAGATGAAGAAAATGTGGAGGGTGTAGGGCCTTTTATAGGTGTAGTTATGGAGGCAAAAAGGTCCTTTTACAAGCTTTAACATTAATATCAGGACCATTAGTGACATTTATGAGTGTCACTGTAGGTGCACGAGGCTATAGCTGCGTGCTCCATCTCCGCCGTGTGATGGGGATCCAAGCGCTCAGAGTGCACCACATCCGTGCCTCCTCCTCTTCAGTTGAAAACGCCTGCTGCCACGTTCACACGCTCTTAGCACAAGACTCTTCATCCTCAGCACAATGTGCACCCGCGTCAGATTGGGCGTGCGTTCGCGCGTTAGATCACACGTGAAGCACGCGCCTTCATCAGTGTCGCCACGAGCCTCCTTCTCCTCCGCCGGATCGCCATCCAACGTGTGAATTTCATTCACGCCCACGCTCAAGCTTGATTTGAGGTGTTTGGCATCTCAACCTGGCATCGCATGTAGCTTGAAAGGGCGCATGACGCGCTACGTTTGCAACTTTGTCACGTTTATGGTTTAAGGTGCAAATGCTCACGAGTGCCCATAGTCTTTAGTAGATGAGAGCCGGCCTGAGGAGTGATGTGGCATGTTCTTAACCGTTGGATCGATGATCTAATGGCTGAGATGCGTTGGTCATTGCTTGAAGAGGTGAAGCGGGAGGTTTGGGCCGGTGTTGGGCGGCTGGGATGTCACCACGTGGCACCATCCTAGCCGTCAATCTTCTCTGACTTGTAGATGGTGCCACGGATGTCGGATTGGACTGATTTTTGTGCTATTGGGTTGTGATCGTCAATTTGAACCCATCCGTACGGTTGGATTTGTCATCTGATGCTACGGAGGTTCGATCGAGGCAATCTTGGAGTCGTTGAACTCCGATCATTGCCCTGATCAGATCTATACGGATGAATCTTCAATCTGAGGCCCCGATAAATGTTACCTTGTTCCTTGACCAAAAAAAGGAAAAATTAACCTAAAGTTTATACAATCTAACCTAAATGCGTGATGATGCATGTTATGCAATATTTATATTGTATGATGCAATTAAACGCCAAGAGTACGCATAAATAGACTATTTTTGTGACATAGATGTGTCTACATCACTGGATGAAGGAGGTGAGAGACTCCAAGTTTGTCACATCGGAGATGAGAAGAAATTAGAAGGTTGAAGAGAGACACTCTAGCAAGAAAGGAAGGCAGTGAGAAAGAGGAGATGGGTGCTCCTAAGCCTTATCATGGCACCGGAGAGGAAGGGGGATGAGAGAGACGAGTGATTTCACTAGAATCACTTCGAGGGAGAGGTGAGAGGTTGCTAGAGGTTGGAAATTGGAAACCCACAGCTATGGGTGCTCCTATTAGCAACAACTATGGGGGAAGAGGGATAGGGGGTTTCCAATGAAGATTGGAGGTTTAGTGAACTATTTATAGGTGGAGAAGGAGCTCCGGGGGAATATACTTGGCCTTGATTGGGTCTAGGTTCACTACACACCGTGAGTTAGTTGGTTAGCAGCCCATCCGAGCCGTTGGATGGAATCTAGGCGGCGAGTGAATGTTTAACGACCAAGTTGAAGGAGCTCTGACGTCTGATGAGCAGTCATCGAAGGTTCAGGGCACCAGAGCACAGTGATCGTCCACAAGGAAGAAGATAAGAGAAAGTTTGTGCTCATAGGGACCTACACGTAATATAAAAAGGACCTGAATGTATGAAAAGAACTTAATTAAACTGAAAGTTAAAGACTAAAATATAAAACGTTTGATTTTAATGACTTAATTAAATTATTTCTTTTTTAACTTTTTATATATTATTATAAATATGATACATAATATATTTATGCCATGAGATTACATCTTTGTCCTTTTTAGCTATATTTAATTTAATGATTTAGATTATTACTTAAATTACTAACTTAGGTATTATAAATCATATAAGCTTATGTGTATTAGTGGCACAAGAGGGGGAGTTGAATTGTGCTGTAAAAATTAAAATTAACAATCGCAATAAATAACACAAGTACATATAGAGGAAACTCTTACGGGAAAAACCTTTACCTAGATCTCTTGATTCAAGATTTTGCCCCTATCCAAGTATAATTACTAACAACAAGTAATATAACAAATCCCCTCTTCCTAGACAACCCCAAGAAGAGTTTTGCCCTTCTACTAAGAGGAAATTGGAAACCCACAGCTCGGGTACCCAAACAAACTAATAAAAATAATATAATGTAAACAATCCTAAGAGCCTTGAATAATATGAGAACTAAAGTAGGCTAGGATACTCCCTTTGCAAACCTATGAGATGCAGAAAATCAGAGTGGGAGTGAAATTTGCTTTCAAGAACTTGCTAAGAACACTAGAGCACAATAGAGCACTAGGGAGCACAAATGAGAGCAAGAACCTTTTCTTAATGAATAGATTGTATTTCCTTGGTGTGTATGCTTAAGGCAACCTATGGGGGGTATTTATAGGTGTAGGAGGTTAGATTTAGGCCTTAGTAGTTGTTGAGATTTGAAATTGAGTGAATTAAATTTATATAGAACGGCTACAACTCATTTACTCAAAGTTTGACTAGTCCAGATGTCTGAAAAACCAAGACAAACGTCTAAATTGACTATTTTAGGCGTTTGAGATGAAAATAGGACGTATGAAAAGGCTCCAGTGTCAAAGTAGTCGTTACTGGATTTTTCAAGATTGAGTATAGGGACGTCTGAATCAAAGAGGTAAACGTCTTAAGTTGACAGGTTAAACGTTTGAATAAAGGTATAGACATATGAAGGCCTCCAACATTCCAAACTCAATGAGTAACATACATAATTAATTGCGGTCAATATGAACGTTGGGTACAAAGTGAACGTTGGTCATTTCCAGATGTCTTAAAAAGAAACTAGATGTCTGAAATATGAGGAAAATTTTGACTGTTGATAATCCAAAGAAGATAGGTTAAGATGATGGTAAAAGACTAAGGAGAAGTCTGGATATACTTGATCAGATGTCTAAAGGAAATGACAAACATCTTAAACTCATAGTAGACGTCTCAAACTGGAGAATAGAAAGCATAGGTTTTGGAAATGGTTCTGGATGTCTAAGAGATTAGGTAAGACATCTAAAAAGACAGACTCAGATGTTTGAACTTAAGGTAGGATGTCTGAAAAACTAAGAAAAGCTAAGCCTTGTAAATTGAAATGAAATAGTAGAGATATGAAGATTCTAGATGTAACCTAGGGAAATTTTTGAATGAAATCCAAGGCTCTTTTACATTCTAAAAACTAAACAACAAAGAAATAAAACTAATCAAAATGAGAAGTCTTCATTTTCCTTTGCTCTTCATTTTCCTTTGATCTTCATTTTTCAAGACTTTATCTCTCAAGAATTTCTGTAATAAATATTAGTCCTTTCCACAAAAAAATAATTATTTGTCATTATCAAAAAATACTTTTTAATCAAATTAACAACAATGTGAGATAATTATGGATAGCTAAATGATTAGATATAAGTCCATATTATTAATTAAACATAGATAAATGCATATTAACCAATAATTTAGGTATTTTATCATATAATTAAAGTCCTTACTATTATTACTTGTTATATAATTAACCCTATTAGAATGTTATTCACTAGTGATTTAACTAGGTAAACTAGTTAATTCTAATGATTTAGGAGCCATGATGAGTGTCTCATCATGTGTCCCCATTTCTTTTAAGCCTTTGTTTTGAAGTGCATTTTTGGGGGTTTGTCCTCGCTTTGTTTAGACTTTAGGACCACTCCCTTATCTTCTATAACTTTGGTAGTGATGATGTGATTGCTTGCCTAAGTAGGTAGTTTAGTGGTTGATGTGATCCAAATTCAAAATCACATAAAACCAATGCTAGAAGTTGCCTATTAGGAGCATGCATTTAAGGCTTACTTGCTAGATTTTACTTTCTCACTCTGCATTGTATGTGCATGAAGAAAGCTGGAGTCAGGTATGCGTTCTTAGCATTACATGAAGTGCTTGCTAGGAATGGGCATTTGGACCTAATCCAAGACCACTAAAGCAGCTTGAATCAAATTACTTCAGTGGTGTTCACACTCTAAATCGGTGTTTTAAAAGTAATGCGCTGTAGTATAGTCGATAAACTGCGTAAAACACTTAAAATTTATAGCTCGAAAGAAATTCCGAGGTTGAACACAGGGAACAATATGGCAATTTATCTCAAGATCACAATTGTAAACAAGAATATAGCGATGTAATAGCAATTTTAAGCACAAATGATATAAATATAGATTTACTAGTCAATGTGGAAAAAAGATTAGGGTAAAAATGGTGATTTAAATCACCAAATTACCCTATTAAAATTATACTCAAATAATGCTGTAGTATCAATCAACCAAATGCCACATATGATAAGTGCACAGTATCTCAGAACTAGCACATAGTGGCAAAGGCCTCTCTTTCTCAAGCCTCAGGGAGAGGCACAGTAGAGCACAGCACCAACACCAATAGAGGCGAAGGCCTCTCCTCTTTAGATTTCGCTAAGTGTAGAGAGTTAGAGAGTGAGGCAAAACCCCCCCTCTCTCCCTTTCTTTCCTCCTTTTCTTTTTGTCAAAGACCCAGGGTTAACCGGGTAACCGGGTAGGAACAGTAACCGGATTCAGGAGCAGAGCTGCGGGAGTGAGGTTGCAGCCGAGCAGTGAAACGGGTCGGGTTGGGTCGTGTGGGGGTGTGGGGACCTCACCCCCACTGTGTCAAGGCGATAAAGCCTCGGCACAAAAACAATTTATGTGCCTTCAGTTTTTCTTCAACGAACGATGTGGGACTATCTGGTCCCTCCTTTGTTGCGACGTAGCAGCTGGTGAAGATGCCTCCAATTGAGGTCGAGAAGGAGGCTTTGGAGTTCAGTTAAGTGTCGGGTTCACTTCCTGGGACTGGGCTGCGTGACTTAGGGCACTCTCCTGGAGTGGATGTCTGAAGAAGGTGATGAGAGCTTGCTTGAAGTAGTTGCAGCAATGGCGCCGTGGTGCGAACACCTGCAAAGAGAAAAATGGCTTGATGGCCACGTTAGAGATGCTTAGAAGCTTCACGATGATGGGGCGAATGTGGTGGTGGCAGTGGCGTGCTACGAAGGTGGTCGTAGTTGGTTGGCGGAGATGAAAATCGAAGGCAGAGTTGGGTCTGTTCGATGGAGGGCTCGGCGGGTAATCCCCTTAATTTCTTGAGGGGTTTTGCTCGCGTGGATGAGGTGGAGCTTTTGGGACCAGTGGGAGGTGGTTTGGTGGAGTGAAGCGAACGTGCGACCACGTCGGAGGTATGCTGGTCGTATTGAAGACAAAGGTGACTCAGGTGTGGTAGCAGTCAAAATTGAGTTGTGGTGGTATGGTGATGAAGAGTAGATGCTAGGGAGTCGATGAAGCTAGCTATCGGACAAAGGGGAGCGAAGATGGTGCCGGTTGTGGTATGGCCAACGTCGGAGGAGATGAAAACTCCAATGAGGTAGATGGCGACGAAGACGGGGTTAGGAAGCGTCACACAAGTATGTTGAGACGTGAAAGATGATGGGGAAGAAGAACCGGCAGCCTATGGTATGTGACGGTCGGTGAAGAAGTTAGGGATAGGAGTTCGCCGGAGCAAGCTCGGAGCGAGCCAGAGGTAGAGGAAGGAAGAGGATTTTTGGCTTAAAGATTTGCTAAAGAAGAGGGGAATGCCAAGGAGGTCTTTTATAGGCCTAAGGCAAGCTTCAAAGCTTGGAAACCAAGCTTTGGAAGCTCGTAAATCACGGAATAGGTTTAGGATTTCTAAGAGTTCGCATGAACTCTTGGATGAGATTTGGAGGGCAAGACCTGCCTCAGATTAAAGAGCAACTCCTCGAGAATCTTCCTTCCAAATTTGGAAGGGTTTCACCATGGAATTAGGGGGAATCTCTTGATTGAAGGTTGGCGGTTCATGGGTTCACATAGTAATGGCGGCAGGGGCATTTCTATGAAGAAGATGAAGAAACTGAGGGGTTATTTGAGAGAATAAGAGTCAGACTTGGACTAAAATGAAAACTAGGTTGAAATAATCTCAGATTGGGCCCAAATTTTGATACAAACCTAATTTGGACCCAAGTTATCTAATGGTGAAATTGAATTTTGGTTTTGACCTAGTTTGACTTGGTAATTTATGCAAAAATCCAAATTAGGGCAATAATCTGTCTATGACTCTGTTTTGGGTCAAACTGTCTCTGATGGTCAATTCAAAGGTACAAAACCCTATAGAATATTTTTCCATAAATTTTAGAGAGTTTAGGTGAATTTTATCCTTACTAGAACCTCAGTTAATTTAGCAGGTCTATTTTTAGGGTTTCAGATGTCCATTAATTCTTGAAATGCGTGAAAACCATTTCTGTCTGCATGGACCCACTTATTTGGCATTAATAACTAAATGACCTTTAATAAACCCCTAGCATATCCTGTGGTTATTCTGTATTTGTGATAAGATGGTAAAATTGTAGAAATAATCCTGTTTTCATCTTTTCTTCTCAAAACAACTCATCTTGCTCAAAAGATCTTCTGACTGATATGTCAAAGCTTTTATTGACTTTATAAGATCAAATTGAGCTAGTTATGGCTCATGATGGTGTTCCCATCATACCCCCAAGCCTAGCTTTTGCTAGTCCCTTAGCAAATTCTATGAATCAAACCAGTTACGTAGGTCGGATATAACTGTCAGGATGCCCTACTAAGCCGCACTCTAGGAATCAAAACTTAATATCAATAATAGGCCTAGAGGTACTCAAGTACCAGCCCAGATTCAAACCTGACTAGTTTTCGCCTCAGTCTGCCGCGAAGGTTTCTAAGGCCGCAGGAACTAACCT
The DNA here is from genome assembly GCA_037157565.1 of Thalassia testudinum. Lineage (NCBI taxonomy): Eukaryota > Viridiplantae > Streptophyta > Magnoliopsida > Alismatales > Hydrocharitaceae > Thalassia > Thalassia testudinum. The sequence continues at coordinate 15,009,103 of JAZHRO010000062.1, read as the reverse complement.
AAGGTTCGTTAGACCCAGCAGTTAAAGCACCCATGCATGGAACATGGTTAGCCCCGATTTAGTTTGCCAGTGCATTTTGTAAAAGAGATATAGAAGGATAATTTTATTTGTGGAGATCTTTCTCTCTCTTTTTCTTTTCATTATATTTTTCCTTAGATTCCATCTTCGGATTGGCCCTAAACACAGTCTGCATCGGATTCCTTGTCCCCACCATCAATCCTCGCAGGATCCTTGGCAATCGATGCTTTGGGATAGCACCGCCCATGGCAACCCACAGAACCCTGGCTTTCGAGATTTCAGGATAATCCCATCCATGGTGTTTTGTAGCTAAATCCAGACCCTGACAATCGACATTTCGTGATAATGCCGCCCATTGCATATAAACCAGCACAAGGTGCTTACATTCCCCCGGTAGGATATTTAGATATCATATAAGACAATCACTGAGGAGACGGTATGTTATTGCACATCTTTGAGGGGAATTTCCCACCTCTCCGCGTTGGGAACTCGTCCAAATCAACTTGTGTTTTCGAGTTGCTCCTAATCTAGATCTTAGGACCATTTTCAGAACAGATTAAATGCCCTTTGGCATGATTTTATTAGTTAAAGTGCACTGAACCAGACTGTGTGTGATTTAGGATGCTTAAGTTACCGAGTCCTGCAAACCAGAGGTCAGTTAACGGGGCTGAATACTCTCTAAGCCTTAGACCTTATACACAAGCTTTGCATTTTCCTCAACCTCTTAAGGATTAATCCGGATCGTGACAAGTATGTGAATGTTTAAATCAAAATCGATCCAAGAGGCCTAAGGTCGATATTCGCCACTAATCCCTTAAGTTTTAGCCTTCTAAGTCTTAATTCATCATTTGATTCAACCTAGAAGGTAGGTAGGTTCCATATTACTTTGAAGGGACTTAGTTTTTTCTTTATCTTTTAGCTCCTTTCTTTTTCTTTTTAATTTTCCTCCCTCTTTTTCTCATTTTCTCTCAAATGGCTCTTCTTTTTCCTCAACCACCTTTTCTCATTTTTTCTGTTTTTCATTTTTTTTTTCATTTTTCTGGTTTTTGGAATATGTATTTTTTTTTTTATGAAATCCTTTTTTTGAATTGATTCTCATGGCATTTTGCACTTTAATACCCCTCATGCCTATGTTTTACAATGTCCTCATTGTAAATTAGGTGGGTTCGGATTTAGCTTAAATTGTACATTAAAATAGGGTAAAAGGGTGGGTGAATGGGTCAGGATGACTATTGCAGGCGATTTTAAGCTTTAGTGCAGGTACCAAAGGTGGAGTCGGTTGTTCTAATGGATGAACCCTAAAATGCAATATGAGTTCAGCAAAGAGATGTGTCAAAAGGGTTTCGGGTTTTTCAAAAGATGATGGATTGCCTCCTGTTAAGTGCTAAGTTTAATGCCATCAGCTGGGCGCAATAAGCTCAGAGAGATGTGATTGGCTGCATGAGTGATCTAATGGTTGAGAATTTGATGGAAACAGATAAGTATTAAAGCATGGTGAAGAGTCATTCCAGGATGTCTTTGATATGGGTCAAGTTGATTTGTTCCTAGATGATCTTCCTTGAAATCTTGCGGAGGAATCATTCGGAAGGTGTAGTGGTCATGGGATTTTGAAATAGGTTTGTCATGAGTCCAGGACTCAACAGAGAAGGATCTAGTATCCCAGATGTGTGCTTCCTCTTGTGCATTATGGCCTATTAAATCGATACTCAGTGACTCATCTTGATTCTTTTCATTTGAATGTGAGATTGTCTCTTCAAGAAATGACTTGAAAATTGGTTCCTCTAATGATTTCTCTCCATAATTCTCATCCCAATAAAAAATGAATGCTTAGAGAGTGCCTTTCGAATTGTCTAACTCGGATTCCGTAAGGGATTCATATTCTGGGTGTAGGTCATTGTCAGTGTTTGCCAATCTTGATTCCTAGAGGTCCTCAAAATGAAATGTCTCTATGTCCATAGGATTTGAATATGGTATGTCACCATGTTTCCCGAATTCCCAGGGTATGTCTTCAAGGTCAAAGGTGAAAGCCTCCACTATACTTCTGTCATTGTGCTTGGTCAAGTCAGGATCATCTAAGATGTGAAAAGTTTCTAATTCTGGCTCTAGGTTTTCTACCAACGATATAGTCATGAAGTCTTGGATAAAACCTAGTTGTTCTGCTGAGCATTTTGCTTTTGTTGCCTCGAAAATATTAAAATCAACACGTTGATCTCTTGAGGCAATCATCATATGCCCTGATTCATAATTGATTATGGCTCCTACAGTAGCCAAGAATGGTCTTCCCAAAATCACAAATATATCCTGTATTTGTTGTGGCGTATTCATGTTGAGAATTAGGAAATAAGCTAGGTAGCTAAAATCCCTAACTTTAATTACCACATCCTCTACCATCCCAATCGGTGTGATCAGGGTTCGGTCAGCTAGGGTGGTGTGGATGAGGTTGACTAAGGTGCCAAGGTCTAGTACAGCCCGCTTGAAATTTGTATCACCAATCTTGCAGGGTATTAGCGGGGTGCCTGGATTAGATTTCTTAGGAGGTAAACTGTTTTGGGTTATGGCACTTACATTTTCAGACAGTACTATCTTCTCTTGTGTTGGTTCTTCTACCTCTTTTTTGGATAAGTCAGGTGAGGTAGGATTGAGAGTGAGTATATCAAGTAGTGGAAAAGTGGCTTGTGCATTCCTCAAAGGTCCTGTTATATCAATTTTTGACAATCCTCTAGTGTGGAGGTAGGATACGACTTGGAATAAGGGAATGGATTGGCTATCTTTGGGGACAGGTTTTTGTTCTTCTCTTATAACATTGATCATAGCACAATCATGGTGGGGAGGTGGAGGGGAGAAAGTCGGTCCTTACTGTTGATGTGGAAGTGAGGTCGGGTAAGTCATGGTGTGTTTTGGCTCAGCTGAGGTGGATGGAGAAAATACATAGGTATGAGTTGCCGGGCCAGGTTGGTTATAGCATGCTTGACCCTGGATTTGGTTTACAATGTGTTTTTGGGTTAACACGCTGTTTAGATTAGGTGGAGGTTGGGAGGGAAGTGTGCCAGGGTGGCGGGAATTTGCCATCGGTGCAAGCTGATTACTAACCTCTGTGATCTCATCTTTGTGCTGTTTTTGAATGTCAGCCAGGGTTTGAAGGATCAGAGCCATTTGATCGTCCTTGTTAAGCCCTGATTAGTAATTTGGGTTGGGTCTAGGCTGATTGAACTGATGTGGGTGTGAGGCTTGTGGTCAGGGTTGGAATTGAGGTCTCAAATTTGGGTTATTTCCCGCCCACGGAAAGTTTGGATGATTACGCCATCCAGGGTTGTAGGTATTAGAGAAGGGATTGTTCTGGATGGTGTGGAGGTCCTCGCAGGTCTGAGGAACTCCAGAGTAGTCAGGATATGACGGCTTAGAGTTCCCCCAACTGTGGTAGATATTGTGTGCAGCCTCCCTACCTGAGGGAGGGTGCTCATATGTGCTTTGCAGTGCAGTGGTGGTCTTGTGTAGATGTCGAGTGACGTCGTCCACCTTTTTCTCAATGATAGAGACTTTATCCAATTAACTGGCTACCAGCTCCAAGTCAACGGATGTAGAAAGGCCTCAGGTCTCGTGTACCCCTCGATTGTTTGTCAATGTGCAGGTGGATGTTCGGTCATACGCACCCAGTGACTCATTGTTCAAGGAGTTCTCGCACTTGTTCTCAAGAATTCCCTAAATCTCTTCTTCATGTTGCCCCATGATGTTGCCACCATAGGTTGCATTGACAAATAGCTTGATGTCATCACGGAGCCCGTGGTAAAAGGATTAGACTTGTTCCCACTTCAGGACTCTGTGATGGGGGCATTTACACATGAGATCCAGAAAATGATCCATTGCCTCATGTAGAGATTCTCCCGCTCCTTGGGAGAAGTGCGTGATTTGGTGCCGCATAGCGTTTGTGCGACCAATGGGATAGAAGTTTTGCAGGAAGGCAGTTTGAAGTTCTTCACATGTGTTGATCGCGTGTGGATAAGTTTGAAACCAGTAGGCAGCTTTGTCGGCCAGAGAGAAGGACAAGATCTTTAAGAGCAAGCCATCTTGATTTTGCATGTCTGCCCCAAAGGTGTGGGCCAGGTGCTTCAGATTCTTGATGTGTTGGAAAGGATCCTTGGAGTTCAAGCCATGGAATTTTGGAGTCATGTGAAGCATACTAGGCTTGAGCTCTACCTCGGGTCCTCCCACAGGGATATTAATTCATGGTTCGATCTCCACTGCCGCGAGATTGTAGTGATCTTGCATTTGAGGACGCGGCGGTGGGTTGATGGAGGCATTGATCTGATCTCTTAAATCAAAGAATTGTTATGGTTCAAAGTTAGGTCGTTATGGTTGATCCATGGTTGTGATTGGAGGTTTAGGCTTAGAATAAAAGGAAATGTCAATATGACTAGGTTGTTGTACAAACACGGAGGTCGAGGCTTGACCTCGGCGAGAGTGAATAACTAATGGAGACCTCAAGGGTGGTCTTAAGGACCTCCTCCTAAACATGCACTGATGGAGAAGATGAGGGATAGAATATCAAACGGACCCAATCGAGGCACCCAAAGATTTTTGGATGACTATAGAGGTTCGGGGTGGATGATACCCCTGGATCAGAAAGTCATCCACCCGAGAATTACCTAGGTAGCAAGGAAGGGAGAGTCTTGCAAAGACCCCTACACGGTAGAGCATCCCCACGAGTTAAAAGGTTTCCCCCACCCGACCTTCCTTGTCACTGAGGGTCTAGGTAGACCAGAATGGATAACTTGACCTCTTAAGTCTACCAATTTCAAGTTTAGAGTGTGGGTGCTTAGGATTTCACTTGAACTTTAAGATGTTTTTGTGAGTGGTGACCTAATTTGAAGATTGGTTGACCCCGCAAGGTGGGTCAACTTCACCTAATTTGTCCTTGATTATTAGGTCCTGCTTTTAGGATTCTAAGATTTAGAGCTTGATTTTTAGGGTTTGCTTCTCAGATAAGTTCAAACAAGGCTTAGGACACACACATTTTGGGAAGATTGATTCTTGTTTTAAGCAAGTATGTCTCTAAAACCCTAGAATTGAAACCCTAATTGGCTCTTAATTGGTCATTCAATTAATTCCAAATATGGCACTTAGGCTCAATCAAGAAGGTGGTAGCCCTAGGTGTCTTAACTCCCTAAGTAGGTGCAAGAATCAAGTTTGAGTTGTTTTCAAAAAAAAAAAAAGTATCAAATCAAGCAACTTGTGATGATTAATCTAAGAATAGAATGTAAGTTAGCCCTAATTGATTTTTCTTCTTTTAGCTTTTTCAGAATCAGGGGCTTAGGAGAAAGTGGATAGAGTTTACCTGCCCTCGGAGTGTTTGATGCTTGTCTAACTCTCCTTGATTGGATTCCCCTGCACAGATCACAGCAAAATAGATAGAGCAAGTTAGTATCAAATTAGATATTGCAATCAGCCAAAATGTTCACACTCTAAATCAGTGTTTTAAAAGTAATGTGCTGTAGTATAGCTTATAAATTGCGTAGAACACTTAAAATTTATAGCTCGAAAGAAATTCCGAGGTCGAACACAGGGAGTAATATGGCAATTTATCTCAAGATCACAATTGTAAACAAGAATATAGCAATGTAACAACAATTTTAAGCACAAATGATATAAATATAGATTCAAGAGTCAATGTGGCAAAAAGATTAGGGTAAAAATGGTGATTTAAATCACCAAATTACCTTATTACAATTATACTCAAATAATGTTGCAGTATCAATCAACCAAATGCCACATATGATAAGTGCACAGTATCTCAGAACCAGCACACAGAGGCAAAGGCCTCTCTTTCTCAAGCCTCAGGGAGAGGAAAAGCAGAGCACAACACCAACACCAATAGAGGCGAAGGCCTCTCCTCTTCAGATTTTGCTAGGTGTAGAGAGTTAGAGAGCGACGCAAAACCCCCCTTCTCTCCCTTTCTTTCCTCCTTTTCTTTCTGTCAAAGACCTAGGGTTAACCGGGTAGGAACAGTAACCAAATCCGGGAGCCGGGCTGTGGGCGTGAGATCGCAGCTGAGCAGTGAAACGGGTCAGGTCGGGTCATGTGCGGGTGCAGGGACCTCACCCCCAGTGTGTCGAGGTGATAAAGACTCGGCACAAAAACAATTTATTCTCCTTCAGTCGCTCTTCAACGAACGATGTGGGACTATCTAGTCTCTCACGACGTAGCAACTGGTGAAGATGCCTCCAAATGAGGTTGAGAAGGAGGCTTTGGAGTTCAATTAAGCATCGAGTTCGCTTCTTGGGATTGGGCCGTGCGACCAGGGGCACTCGCCTGGAGTGGATGCCCAAAGAATGTTATGAGAGCTCGCTTGAAGTAGCTGCAGCAATGGTGCTACGACGCGAACACCTGTAAAGAGAAAAATGGCTCGGTGGCCACGTCAGAGATGCTCAGGAGCTTCGTGATGATGCGGTGAATGTGGTGGTGGCGGTGGCGTGCTGCGAAGGTGGTCGTAGTTGGCTGGCGGAGATGAAAATTGAAGGCAGAGTTGGGTCTATTCGATGAAGGGCTCGGGTGAGTAATCCCCTAAATTTCTTGAGGGGTTTTGCTCATGTGAATGAGGCAGTGCTTTTGGGACCGGTGGGAGGTGGTTTGGTGGACTGAAGCGAACGTGTGACCATGTTGGAGGTATGCCGGCCGTGGGGAAGATGAGGTGGCTCGGGTGCGGTAGCAGTTGAAATTGAGTTGTGGTGGTACGGTGATGAAGAGTAGATGTTAGGGAGTCGATGAAGCTAGCTAATGAACGAAGGGGAGTGGAGATGGCATGGTTGTGTAATGGATAATGCCGGAGGAGATGAAAACTCCGATGAGGTAGACGACGACGAAGACGGGGTTAGGAAGCGTCACACTGGTATGTTGAGACGCGGAAGATGATGGGGAAGAAGAACCGACCGTCTATGGTATGTGGTGGCCGACGAAGGAGCTGGGGATAGGAGTTTGCCGGAGCAAGCTCGGAGCGAGTTGGAGATAGAGGAAGGAAGAGGATTTTTGGCTTAAAGACTTGCTAAAGAAGAGGGGAATGCCAAGGAGGTCGTTTATAGGTCAAAGGGCGAGCTTCAAAGCTTGGAAACCAAGCTTTGAGAGCTCGAAATCACAGAATAGGTTTAGGATTTCCAAGATTTTGCATGAACTCTTGGATGAGATTTGGAAGGCAAGACTTGCCTCAGATTGAAGAGCAACTTCTCAAGAATCTTCCTTCCAAATTTGGAAGGGTTTCACTGTGGAATCAGGGAGAATCTCTTGATTGAAGGTCGGCGGTTCATGGGTTCACACAGTAATGGCGGCAGGGGCATTTTCTATGACGAAGATGAAGTTAAGGGGGTTTTGTAATAATTTCAAAAATTGAGGGGTTATTTGAGAGAATAAGAGTCAGACTTGGACTAAAATGCAAACTTGGTCGAAATAATCTTAGATTCGGCCCAAATTTTGATACAAACCTAATTTGGACCCAAGGAATCTTATGGTGAAGTTGGAATTTTGTTTTGACCTAGTTTGACTTAGTAATTTATGCAAAAATCTAAATTAGGGTAATAGTCTGTCTATGACTTTGTTTTGGGTCAAAACAGGTTTTGATGGTCGATTCAAAGGTACCAAACCCTATAGAATATTTTTTCATAAATTTGAGAGAGTTTAGGTGAATTTTATTCTAACTAGAACCTCAGTTAATTTAACAGGTCTATTTTTAGGGTTTCACATGTCCATTAATTCTTGAAATGCGTGAAAACTCGTTTCTATCTACATGGACTCACTTATTAGTCATTAATGACTAAATGACCTTTAATAAGCCCCTGGCATACTGATGCGAAGTTTGGTGTGATTTGTAAAAGCGGGTTTTTAATGTCGTTGTAACACGCGAATTTGCATACACTTTTAAATTTATATTCTTAGATAGGGGAGTATCTAGGGTCGTCCAAGGAGGCGGGTTGCTTGCAAATCAACTCTCTTGCTTAGAAAATAAATCTCAACTTTCTTTTTGGTATTTTAAATATGTAATTTTTTTTTTGTTTTGAAATGATGAGGGCAAAATGAAAATTGTGACGGGAAATACTAACACCTATAATTACTTAGCTAAAACTTAAGAGATAGATATATCCCCTCCGTAAGCTCACTCTAGGAAAGTGGAGGCCTGGAGTAATTAGGAAGAAGAGGTGAAACAAGTGCTAGAACAAAAACAACAATTGCAATATAAATTAAAAAGAAGGCAATTTGATTAAGCAGAATTTGTGTTCTTTTCAAAGACAAGTAGATGAATGCTTCTACTAGAAATGAAAAATCTAAAAGTAATAGAAGAAACACAAATCCTCTTGTAGAATATGGTGAAGAAGGGAGTCTTCTTGCTTCAAGCCTAGCTGCTCCTTGGCTTGAAAAGAGGGTCTCCTTCTTCTCCTTCCTTGAAAGCTCCTCCAAGGTGGATGCTACCACATTCAATGCTCTCCTCCAAGGGTGGGCGTGCACCACCCTCAAGTTCTCCTCCAAGGTGGCGTGGACCACCTTCAAGACCTCCTCCAAAGGTCTTCCTTGCCTAGCTCCTCCTTTGGCTAGCGTGGGCTCAAGAGAGAAGGGAAGAGGGGAAGGCACCAAAGGGACATAATATCCCCTTAATCTTCTTCTTCTTCTTCTCTCTTGGGCATGGGCTATAGGTAGAATATGAGAGGAAATTTGCTAGCCAAGGATGGTTTGAATGGTGGTGGGTAGTGGTCTTTTTATAGGGTGGGATGAGGGGTTAAGGTGACTCTTGAAATGGAGGACTAAGATAGGAAGATGGAGGTGGTTAGGTGATCCTAGGGTTAAGGATGGTTGGCGCCACCTAAGGGGTGTAAGGGGGGTTGTTATGGGTGGCCAAGGGACACCTAAAAGTGGCGCCAACCATGGAGAGGTGCCATGGGTTGGTGCCAACTTCTAGGCTTCTAGAAGGGGGGATTATGTGGATGGTGGAGATGGGTTTAAGGGAAGATGTGTGGTGGAGATGAAGGGGGTTTTTGGAGGGAAAAAGTGGAGCCAACAAGGAGGTAGTTAGGGTGGTTTTGGCACCACTTTATGGTGTCTTTTGGAGGTAGTGGGTAGGCTAGGTTGGCACCAAGGTGAGGTGGAAGTAGGGTTAGCTTATGTGGAGCTTAGGTAGAGCTAGTTGGTGGAGTTGTTAGGTAGGGTTTTTAGGTGGTAAAAGCCAAGGGAGCTGGAGCATAGCTAAGATAAGCTAATTTAAGATAGCTTAGCTAATTTTGGAGTAGAGGAGGAGGTGTTGGAGCTAGGGTTTGGAGGAAGGAGCTGGATCTGAAGAATCTGGAGTTGAAGTGGAGCTGGCAGCTACTGAAGAGGTCAACATGGGGCTACTCTAGCTGGCTTAGCTTGCTAGTTCTTTGCTACCTACTAAGCCAAGCTAAAGTGAGCTAGCTTCTGTTGAATGGTGCTGAGGTGAGCTGGGTCTGGTGCTCCCGGGGAGGATTGAGCTTGTTGAGACAGCTATGGTAGCTTAGCTCAACCGAGTGGAGCTAAGCTGAGTCCCCGGGAGCTGGACTTGAGCTTCCTGAGCTGGGATGAGTTCTTCTTCAGCTAGCTGGAGATGAGTGGAGCTAGATGTAGCGGGATCTGAGCTGGGATGAACTCCAGTCAACTCAGCTGAGCTAGCTAGAGCTCCCTGTGGACTAGTGGGAGCTGAGATGAGCTAGGCTCAACTAAGTTGAGTTGGATCTGAGCTGACCTGAGCTAGGGTGAGCTAAGATGAGCTCTCTTGAGCTGCCATTCAGCTGAGATTAGCTGAATGGAGTTAGGATGAACTAACCCTAGTCCAAGTGAGCTAGATTCCAGCTGTGGTGAGCTGGATCAGGCTGAGTTCCAGCTAGTCTAAGTTCCTCTTTCACCATTTGCCTTCTTAAGTGCTAGGGTTTTAGGGATCTGTGTACCTGTTCATCCCTAACACTCACAAAAACACATTAAAACAACAAGAAAAAATGCAATGCATGCCTATCCTAATTAATGCCTAAATGCAGCCCAAAAACCTGTTTGCAGAGAAAAATCCTGAGAGCTAGATTTGTCTTAATGCATAAGAATGATGATAAACTGACGTTTATCACATACCTTGTGGTTATTCTGTAAGATGGTAAAATTATAGAAATAACACTGTTTCATCTTTTCTTCTCAAAACAACTCATCTTGCTCAAAGACCTTCTGACTGATATGTCGGAGCTTTTATTGACTTTATAAGACCAAATTGAGCTAGTTATGGCTCATGATGGTGTTTCCATCATGTTGTCACCTAAAGTAAAAATTGGGACTACCTAAGAGGTCGAACCCCAAAATCAAGGACTTAAGTGCTTGGAGGACTTGTGTGTGATTTCTTAAAAGATTAAACAAAAAGGTTTTATGGTGTGATGCACACTATCTCCACTTGAGCACTCATGTAAGGTTCAATACAGACCTCTTTCTATCTCTCCTCTTTGCACCACAAAGTGCCTAGCCCATGAGCCAAACGGGTTGCCCTCCACCAGAGCATCGGGGTGTCAGTGGAGTCAACCTAGGTTGTAGGTTAAAACACTTTGGCAGTAGGTCCTTGGGCACTTGCGTAAGTCTACCTAGGATTATGTAATGTTTGCCTAACTTGTTTGGCCACTAAGTGGAACATTACATAAGGACCTAAATCAACTAAAAATCAAGTCCCTTATATTGGGTTTGCATTGATTGTGGTGTGTGTTTAGAATGGATGACCCCTACCATTGTTAATCTACTTCCTACCCATACCAACATTTCAACCCTCCCACCACACCAACTCGACCAGCCCAAGTCTACCCCCAGATGCCAAACCCCAATCCCATAACTTGGGATTATCCATCCTTTGATGGATATAATGACTATTAGTGGGATCCATCTTATTCCCACTCTAGGAATATTGGTTTGATTAATCCCCAATGTTATGGGTAGAACCTAGGAATGGGATACCCTACCCTTATCCCACCTACATGGGAAATACGAAACCTTACCTTCCAGTATGATTCTACTTTTAATAGTTGGATAGAAACTCCTAAGAAATTAGAAACCAGTTCTAACTCTCCTCAAGGAACTAATGATAGCCTCTCCTCCTTTATGATGGAAATCTAGAAACAACAAATCAAGAACTAAATGAAGAGATTAGCCACGTACAATTCCCATTTGAAGATAATTTGAACCCATCCACGCTAGATGCACCTCCCATGAGAGAGCCATGACATAAGTTGGAGGGGGATATTGGGAATTCATTAATGGAGTATATCTACTTTTCTAAGGTTGATCTTGACCCCTCCATGCTAGATGATCCTTCATTGAGAGGTTCATGTATTAAAGGGGAGGGGAGCAACATGGGAAGATATGAAATCAGTATCTATCTATTAGATTTCAATAATGAAAGGTGGCAACCGTAAGAAAACCAACTCGAGCTCGCCCTTAGAGCATCTACACCTGATTTTTGTCTATTTAAGGACTTTAGCATGAGTTTTAAGAAACCTACACCCCAGATAGACAACTCTAAGGAATTTGGCTCTGAATTTGAAGATTGTGAAGAATTCTTGCCTTAGGTAGATGATCAATGGGTGTGTGAGGAGGATAAGCAACCTTTTGAGGAACTTGGATTGAAAATTTGGAGCGACTCCCAGGGCCAAAACATATTGCTTGAGGATCTACCCCCTGAGGAGGTCACAGATTTGGTGCAAATAAGGTTCCTCCTAGCTTCAATTTTTGATATTGATCAACCTCAAAAAGAAATTGAAAATGAGGAAGCATCCTTTAAGTTTAAGGAAGAATCAATCATATGCCCTGGAGAGGATTTGAGTGATGAAAAAGAACCTAGGGTCGAAATTAATTATTTTGAAGGATCCAATGAATTGGTTGCTTTTGATCTACCTCTAAATGATTGTGATAAGGAGTCAGCCTCTGATTCGTCTAATCCAGAGGGCGATACCTTGACTCCATTCCTTGAAATGATCATCATTGATAGGCAGGATGATTATGCATTGTTCACTAGGGCTGCTAGGGATGATATTACAGAATTGGAAAGGTTGTTAGGATTAGATACTAAATTGACCAAGACTTCCTTGGATCTTATGCCCATCCCACAACCTAACCACTTAGACTCCCTAGACAATACCTGGCTAAGTCTTTGCTCATCTACATTCTATCGGGGGAATGTATCAAACTAGTGCATCCTGTAGTAGAGTGGTAGGTGTGGATTTATGCTTGTAGTCATTCCACTACCCTGTGGGTGCTCTCTTTAGCAACCCCTTACCTTCACCCTCACCCCTTGGAGGATCCTTTGCATCCTCCCCTTACACTCTTGGAGGTCGCTATTCATGCATATCACATGAGACCTCTCAATTAAGGTGGCCCGAGAGAATTTTGTTTCCACCATTGTTTGGTGAGCCTTTGGCATAACTCTTCATCATCAACTCGCCAACATCTTGGGTTACCTGTTCTCTAGGCTCGCCCTTTTACGCATATTTTTAGGGCCTATTTAACTTTATTCTGGACTTGATTTGCAGGTACCACCTGTCTGGTTGTTGACCCTAAAATGCAGTGCTTGTTGGGAGGCAACCCAACATTTAGAAATAAATAAAGTCTTCCTATCTTAGGTGCTCTCTTTTCCCTTTCCCCCTATATCTTAGTTTTACAATGAGGACATTGTAGAATTTAGGCATTTGGGGGTTGGGGGGTGCATTATGCATTTTTGAATTTCTTTTTGCGTCATTTCTACATTGTTATGAAAAAAATAAAAATTTGAAAAAATTAAAAACAACAAAAAGGAAATAAATAGTAATCAACATTGTGAACATCGACACATAATCTAGGCCAGGATAGATGAGTTAGGCCAGCCAAGTAGTTGACCAACATTAAAGGGTTTGAGAAGAGTCTTGGGTTTAAACCCTTTAGGCTTGTAAGAGGCTTAAAAACTCATGTATTTACTAAGATTAAGACTATTTTCTTAATCCTTGAGGAGACCAAAAAGCCAAGGCTTTTTGTTCATAGTCTAGGAAGTATTAGGCTAGGTTTCTCACCTACGAGGGTTGGACGACTTGTGTAGGTCAATTGTCTCTTAAAAAATCATGATACACATTGAATTGACTTGTGGATGCTAGGACATAATTAAAAAACTTGGATCCTGGTGATGAGTCAAGTCTAGTTTGGGCTGAGTATTCTTGGGGGTCGGATTCCTTGCAAAAGAAAAGTCCATAAGACCTATATTTCTCATGCATACTTGTATGCATTGTGTGGCCAGGTGCTATCCTCTAAAAAGGTAGCATGCAAAATATAGCAATACATTTAACCTGGCTATGGAAATACTACTTATGGCGTCATTCTGAGGCGTTGGAAGGAAGGGCCCTTATGAGATTCCCAAGGATATCATGACTCGTATAGATGATGGAGGACAAGTCATAGGCGTGGTTATAGGGTAAAAAAGAACAAATATTGTAAAAGGCACCCACTTGTTAAGATAAAATTACACACATGAGATACTTGAGCTTACTGGGTCAAGACAAACTTGTGGGTGAGGAGCTAGGCCTAGGAACTTGTGTTTGAGACTTGAGGTGGAGGAAGATTGGAATCTGAAGGGGTGAGGAAGTCTGCATCTTGGTTGGTACTTGAGTACCTTTGGGCCTAAATTCGAAGATTTTGAAATTGATTCCTTGAGGATATGGAGACAGAGGATAATTTGATTATTCATCCTAGCTTTAAGGATTGTACTTATGAGTATAGTGTTTTGCTCGGGACTAGCAAAACTTAGGCATGGGAATGTGATGAGTCCACTTTAGTGGGCTATTCTTAGGCTTAACATCGCTAGTTCTTGCCTACTAATATTTCTTAGGACAAGCATTTTACAATAGAATAAGTGTATGTTGATTAATATAATTTACAAACAAATATTTGCTAATTCGCATAATGTAGGATGCATTCAGATTTAGAATAATTGTATGTGGCTTATTTACATTATTTAGCATCTCGCATTCTCTTATGTTTTATAAATAATATTATATGTCTTTAATTTGCAGATGGAGCTTAATATGGAAGCCTAGATCCAAAGAAATTCCATGGAGCTTTGGACTTACATGCAAAAGACCCATGCACACCACATTTCAAGGGAAGACTTCTTTTCACTTGAAGACCCTCCTTAAAATATGGCGAGAGATCACTTATTGGTGGCTGGCCCTCTTGCAACTGGAAGGAAATCAAAGGATCCACAATTTGTGGATCCAAGATCCACTAATCAAGGGACAAGCACTTAATTTTGGAAGGGATCTTTGAATGGGGGCCCTTCACACTTGGAAAGAGCCACCAAAGGTGGCATCAAAAGGAAGAGGGCACCATCCACTCGTGCATCTTCTTTCTCTCCCCTTCCACTTAACCAAGAAGAAGAGAGGAGATCGTCCACCACGTTCCTTCCTCCATCTTCTACTTCCCATGGGTGTAGAGCACCCCAACTCTGCCATGTCATGAAGGCTTCACCCTTAAGGAGGGGATCAATCTCCTTTCCATGTACGCACTCCTCCAGACGAGTGATATTGACTTGGGTGTACGGAGAGGCACTACATCACCACCCTCTCTTCATGCACTCGCTCTTCGCCTCATCGCCATCGACATGCCAAAGGAGCAATAAGCTCCCTATCTAGGAGACCACCTTAGATGTTCTCCCTTGTGGTGGCAACACAAGGAGATGCCCAAGCCTATGGTCCACGTCCACACCATCGTCGTTCTCCTTGGGGGATGTCCCCACTAGTTTGAATTTCCTGATCTTTTCTTTCTGTGTTTCATATTTATACCCCATATGCATGCTTGTAATGATTTGAGATTTAATAAAGATATGTGATGTTTCTTGACTTCTTGTGGATGACAACCCAATCTATATGTGGTGTTCTTTGATAAATGTTTTGATTTGCGACTACACTACTACAATGGCAAGATATTATTTTTAATAGCATTGAATTTCATGATCACCCCCCTCCCCACCTTGATTAGGCTTGAGTGCTTTTTGTCACAGTTAAGAATCATGACTAAAGACATCTAATCAGTTCATAAATCATGATGAAAACTCTTTGGTCATCATTTTTAAACAATGACTAAAGACTTTTGGTTATATTTTATTAACCGTGACGGAAAGTCTTTTTTCATGAAATCAATATACTCATTTTTTTTATATATTTCATCAAGAAACCTTTGTAATGTGCCATATACATTCATCACAAATGTAAACATACTTTTTCAGAAAACAAATGCAAACATGCTTAAATAATTGTTATAAATGGAAATAATTGGGTCACAATACTTGACAGAATTGATCTTTAACATAATACACCATTTTTATTGAAATTCAAATATAAACTACTTGTTACACCATTGTTAAGAAATTACAAAATAGAACAATGGATAAAAATACATGAGTTTTCAGATTAATTGTTTGCTCCATTCTAAGAGCTTTGGATGCTTTTTTAGCTTTAGCATAAGCCAACTTGTATGCATCACTCTTGCTTTCAGCCTAAGCCTTCTCTTGCTCTTCCCTTTTCTCTTGCATCTTGCCATCTTTCCTGGTCCCAAGTCACCCACTCTGAGCCCAACAACTTTAGCTTCTGCATCTAGGGCATTTAAATCTAGGTTCCCTTTATTCCTTAGAGATTTCTTTTTATGTCTTTTTTAACTAAAACATCTCCTCCAATGTATAATAGTGTCAAATCCTTCATTTTCCTACTTGAGGAAGCACCTTTTGTCCTTTTATGTAG
The DNA here is from genome assembly GCA_037157565.1 of Thalassia testudinum. Lineage (NCBI taxonomy): Eukaryota > Viridiplantae > Streptophyta > Magnoliopsida > Alismatales > Hydrocharitaceae > Thalassia > Thalassia testudinum. The sequence continues at coordinate 14,993,318 of JAZHRO010000062.1, read as the reverse complement.
CCATCCCAGAAATGTGCTAAATAGTTATTAGCACAATTTGAAACCAATTATGGTGGAAAAAAAAGTGATGTACACCAAACAAAATCTCCACATAATTAAATTACATCTGATATATTGAAATATTAAATCATACTAAATAAACAAGGTTTTAATATCAAGGACAATATAAAATAAAAACAGAGAAGAATAAATTGATACTTGATGCTAAAAAATGTAACCCATCTAATCATGTAATGACCAAAAAAATGGATAGATTTTTTCTTTTAATAAAAAAAATAACAACTAAGAATTAAATATAAACAATAACAACTCCAGAGAAGGACACACTTCTGCTAGCTTATTTTTGGTTTCATCGCTAAGGTGCCCACTCTCATTTAACGTAACTCCCTAAGAAGATGCCAATTAGAATTATATAAATAATGATGACCGAATATCCCTTCTTTTTAAAAAAAAACTGTATATTTTTGTAGAATGTTAATCAAACCTCATCTTCAACTGGCTCATCATATTAGGGAAGTATTGACTTTTGAGAAGCTTCATCGTAGCTAAACCTACAATTTAATCAAGAAAGATAAAGATTCTAACTACAAATAGAAAGCACCGTTAAAAGGCAAATTCATTAAGGCAAAATAGAAAGCTTTTTGAAAGACAATTTCATGAAAGTGTAAACAGAAAAAGCCTTGCGAAAATGGCTAGTACTTGTCATAAATTCCTATTTTTTTCCTTACATTTCGGTATGCCTTATCTTTGTTCTTCTCTCTCCAATCTCAACATTCTCGAGCATATCCAACATCCAAAACAAAAGCTCCACCCTCCAAAACTTTATCAAGCCCATGAAGAGTTTTAAGTCTAGCCACATCCTCTTCCAAATAATGATAAAGTAAATGAATATGCAGTAATAGAGAAACAAATCATGACTATTAATGAAATTAACTATAGATAAGCAAAATATTTGATATAATTAGATATGCATGTCATTTAGAAATCAAGTTGAAGGTAGTTTAAATGGCTATCAGACTATGTATCCAACAATGTTGTATGCCCATGATTACACCCTCTACTATGTTATGGAATGGATGCAAGAACACAGAGTAAAGAGATAGGCATGTACAGGATGAATTCAATCTACTTAAGAAAACTATACGACTTTAGCAGAGTTGTAAAGCATGCATAACCCTCTCCAAGAGGAGGAGAGGTCAATCTGTTATTAGCTAGCAAGAATGGCATGTTAGGATGTGGGACTATCAATTTGTACAGGTATGGATTCTGCTACTTTTGAACAACTAATTATAGTTATAGATGTTGCTCGTATTCAAATCTCATTTCATCATTAGTGTGCTATTGTAGATACAAATTTAGGAGATGAAGTTGGTTGATTAGTTGGTGAAGGACCCTAGGTTTTTGCTGGTATCTCGAATGTCGTTAAAGTACCTTTGTAGTTGTCCTCTATGCTTCTTATTAGATTCTTTCATGAATTCGAAGCTTCCATGTTGTATTCCCTGGAGTATTATTCTTCCATGTCATGCTTCCTACTCAGAAAAACAAATCCCTTTTTTGTTAGAACTATACATGTTTATTATAACAGTTTTATATATGCAAGCATGGAACCCACAACTGCAAGTTGAGTAGACCCTTAGAGGACCCAATGGTCAAGTTTGTTCTTTGGTTGCTGGGGTCAATTATCTCTTTGGTGGGGTTTAGTTAAATTATAACTATAGTTCTCTTTTAGATAATATAAGTCATTTCATGCATCTATATGAAAAGCCATTTTATTTTTTAAGTATTTCAGATGCTTACATAAGCAAGCTAGACTCTATGAAAGTCATTTTCAGAATGTTCGAAGATTGCTAGGCCCCTTACCACTCTATTATCTAAAGAAATATCTTTTAAGATGAATGAAGATTGCATCAAGGCTTATATGACTCTAAGGGATGCACTGACCTAAGCCCTGATTTTGTAACCCCTTGATTGGTCCCAATCCTTTGAGATTATATGTGATACATCTGATTTCACTATTAGGGTCATCTTGGGTCAAACAATTGAGAAGAAACCTATGGTGATCTATTATGCTAGTAAAACTCTTGATGATGCCCAAAGAAATTATACCACAATAAAGAAAGAATTGCTACCTGTTGTTTATACTTTGGAAAATTTTCGATCATACCTTTTAGGATCCCATGTGATTGTTTATTTTGATCAGTTAACCCACCGACACTTGTTGGTGAAAAAGATGCCAAACCTGGGTTAATTAGGTAGATTTTAATATTACAATAATTTGACCTAGAAATTAGAGACAAGGTCGGATCTCAAAATGTTGTGGTTGACCACTTATCTAGAATTATGGCTGATGACATTAGATTGGTGCCCCAAATTAAAGATGCTTTCTTAGATGAGCAATTATTGACTATTTCTGAGAAAATGACTCCTTGGTATGTTGATTTGGTCAATTACTTAGCTACAAGAAGAATACCACCTGACTGGACCAAGCAAAAGATAGATAAATTCTTCTCTAAAGCTAAGTATTAGTTTTTGGAGGACCCTCTATTACATAGACTTTGTGCAGATCAGATTATCAAAAGATGTGCTCCCTAGAATGAGATCAATAGTGTCCTAACCTTTTGTCATAGTTCTACTTGTGGAGGACACTTTTTAGGGAAGAAGACTGTTGCAAAAATTTTATAGAGCAATTTTTTTTGCCTACATTATTTAAGGATGCTCACAACTTTTGCAAATCTTGCACTTGTTGCCAATCTTTAAGGAGCATGACCAAGAGGGACATGATGCCTTTGAATCCAATTATAATTGTTGAGATCTTTGATGTCTAGTGTATAGACTTTATGGAACCCTTTACATCATCATTTGGCTTTGAATACATATTAGTTGTTGTGGATTATGTTTGAAACTGGATTGAGGTAATTCATACTCAGACTACCGATTATATCATTGTGATTAACTTTATGAAAAGAAATATCTTTGCTAGATTTGGAATGCCTTGTGCAATCATAAGTGATGGTGGGACCCACTTTACTAATGCCCAATTCCAAGCCTTACTAAAGAAATATGGGGTGACACACCAAATTGCAACAAATTACCACCCCCATATTAATGGGCAGATTGAAGCCTCTAATAGGAAGATTAAGAACATCTTACAAAAGATGGTTAGACTCGATAGGAAGGATTGGTCCACTAGACTTGATGATGCACTATGGGCCTATCAGACCGCCTATAAAACTCCCATTGGCATGTCCCTACACCAACTTGTCTTTGGTAAACCTTACCATCTCCTTGTTGAGTTGGTGCATCAAGCTTATTGGGCTATTAAACAATGTAATTACAATTTGGATTAGGTAGGAGAAAATAGGAAGCTCTAGTTAAGTAAGCTTATGAAAGTGCTCGGATTTAGAAGGAAAAGACTAAGGCCTTTCATGACAAGCATATTATGCGGAAACACTTCTAGCCCAATAAAAAAATTTGGTTCTTTGATGCAAGATTGAGACTCTTTCTTGAAAAACTTCGATCTAGATGGAATGGCCCATATATTGTTGTTTGACCTTTTGAAAATGGAGTTGTAGAGATTTCTGATCCTAAGATAGGGTAGACTTTCAATGTAAATGGTCAAAGGCTAAAGCCCTACATTAAAAATCAGACAAAATAACCTTTGATTGACAAGGTAGCCTTGATTGAGTCTAAATCTTGACTTACGACTGGGATCTCCATCTAGCTGAAGATGTTAAACTTAGTGCATGTTGGGAGGTAGCCTAACATTGGTGTTACTAATTATTTTCCTTGAGGTTATGTTAGGTTAGAGTAGATTGAGCTAGAGTCTTGTACATAATAATCAAGATTGGCTGAGCTCATCGACATCAAGTATCAGGTTGTATTGTTCTTTTCTCCCACTATCTCATTCAATTATTTATTGATTCATGCTTACATTAAGGATAATGTTTGAGATAGGCATGGGGGGGAGGCATACATTTTGTTGATTTCGGCTATCTTTGTTTTCCATTTTGATTTGTATGTCTTTCGTATTAATTTTTGTGTTTTCAAAAAAAAAAAAAGGAAAAATAGTTCATAAAAAAAGAAATTGTGTTTGCATGACTTGAGTTAGGAAAGGATGATAAGAACTAAGTACTTAGAAGTCACTAACCTTAAGAGTATGTGTTGAGTTTATCACTTCGACTCTTCAGGTTGTGATTAGCTTAATCGACTAGAGTATTTCCTTTGATATGAGTTTTGTTTTTGAATTCTTGAGAAGTCTTGTCAACTAAGGTTGTAAGTTAATGGGGTAGATAGTACATGACTTAGTTGTTCACCCTCTAGTTTGGAAGTCTTTGAAATTTGAGTATCTCACACTTACATGTACATTCTGAGTTGGATTGTGGGCAACTACCCATTGAAAGTTGGGTTTTCAATGAGGCTTAGATTTGAGGGTCTAATTCAATAATTAGACAATTAGACTAATCTCTAATCTTGAGACCCTTGCGGGTATGGTTGTTACGTTACACCAGGTTTGTTCCCCAGATGTAAGGTATTGAGAGCCCAACCTTATACCCTAATATTTTCTAGCTTTTGTTTAGGAGGCATTCATGAATTAGATTAGAAAGAGCCATCTGCCTAGAAAAATGAAAGAAAAGATGAAAAAAATAAGAGGTATGTGAATAAAGTAGTTATAGAAAGATTATACAAAATAATAATAAAAAAAGAAAAAAAGAGAAACAATGTCAGGTAAAAGAAAAATAAAAGACACCAAAAGGTGCAACTAGGGAGATATACACTAAGTCCACTCTTGTGTTGACATCGGGATAGAAAAGGGTAGGGCGAAAGCTACCAATCTATAGTAAGGTAAATTCGAAGATAGGATTTAGGAAAGTAAATGGTAGTCTATTGCTTCAAAGAAAATATTAATTTCTACTTTGTTGCTTACTAGTCGAGTCAGCACCATGAGCACAGATGCTTAGAATTTCATTCTCTTACAAACCTTGGGTGAACTTATGAGCCATAGAAGCTAGTCTAAAGGTTGATAACTAATGAATACAAGAATTATTGGCTACTACATTCTTAATTTATGTTAGTCAAGTAGCAACAATGATATAATTGAATTAGAATTAGGCCATTTTAGGTATCAATGCTAGGGTTGATAATGCATTTTGGGTCCTATCTATTTATTAATGATTAATAATTGTCTATCTTCTTTACAGGAGTGCCTGAGGGAGCTAAGCTAAGGGAGGAGTGAACACAAAAGCTGGAAGCCTCCTCCAACTGACAAATGGATCCACCTCTACATGCCACCCTCATCAATCCATGCTCTCCCCCTCTCCACCAATAATCACATGCCATCTATATGTCTTCTATCCTAAACTCCATGCCAACCTTAACTCTAGCCCTTTAATCCACTTCTCCACGCCACCCATATCCACCAACAAACCCTAACCCTAGCCTTCTAACATAAGAATCCACACCACCACATCCTAGCCCTACATCTATAGTTTATGCCACCCCTTCCACTTCAGTAATCCACGTCCCCTCTTCCCCTCCAATCACACCATGCCACCTAAGCATAGCCACCTCATCTCTTAAGTCTATGCCACCCCCATCAAATAAACCCTAACACTAATTCTATCCTTACACTTCACGCCAACCCTCCATGCCCCTTTAATATAAGCCCCCCCTCTCCAAGCCTAATAGAGCCATTTCTCCCTTCTCAATCCATCTCCATTTCTCTATCCCTCTCCCTCTCCATAGGTGCACCTCTCCCTCCTAATAGCTATCCCCTTCTACCTTCTCCTACAAACCCTTCATAAACTCATGTTTATCATCATTCTCAAGCACATTTCACACCTAATTCCTAGGTATTTTGCACCTGCACTATAGTATTAGGCATGCATTAGGCATATCTGCATTATTGGGACTCATCACGATTTGCTGTTATTTCTGTATGATTTAGTGCATTACATGTTTGCCAGGGAATGCGAGATAAGTGCAGATCATTTAAACCCTGGTAGACTAAAAAGAAAGGTAGAAAAACCTAATCAGAAGGAGAAGACAGAAGGTCCCTTAGCTCTAATTCAGCTCATTCAACTCCAGTGTAGCTCCTTTTAGCTCCATCATAGCTCTTGCTAGCTCAACTTACTTCTGCTTGGCTACTAGCCCTGAACTAGCTAGCTAAGTCGGTTGCTAAGACCACATTTAACTCTTCCTCAGCTCTTCTTAGCTCTAAACCAGCTCAAGGCAACTCCACCTATCTCCCTTTAGCTATTAGCTAGCTTAAGCTAGCTAAGCTAGCTACTAAGTCCTCCTACTCAACTACCTAGCTACCTAAGTCCACCATACCTCCACCTAAAATGGCACCACCAAGACCCCATTTTCCCTCCAAAAACACCACCAACCACCACCCATAAGCACCTCTTCATTTCCCTTCAAAAAATACCCTAAAGCACCCCTTCAATGTTGGTGCCATCTATACCTAGCAACCACCACCTTAACCACCACAAGTTGGTGCCAACTTTGGTGGTTACTACCCCCCTCCATGCCCTTTCATTTTGCACCAACTTCATCCTACCCTCCATTCCTAACCACCACATCTAAGCCTTCAATTTTGGCGCCAACCACCATAGAAAATCTCCATGCCAACCCTCCTTAGGTGGTTAACCACCATGGTTAGTGCCACCTTATGCCTATATAAACCCTAATAACTACCACCTTAGGGGACATCCTTGGCTACCCATTCTTCCACGGAGAATTCCACAAAAAAAGAAGACTTGGCATGGCAATTAGTGGGATCATCACCATCCCTCTCTAGTCTCCTACACCACTTCTTCTATGAATCCAAGCCAAGGAACACTTTACTAGAAGGATGGCTAGGCAAAAGAGGAGGGTGGACACCCACCATGGATTGCTAAGAGAGAGAACACCATCCTGGGAGCAAGAAGGAGTCTTCTTTAAGTTTGGGAGTAGCTACACTTGGAGAGAAGATCACTTTGAGCATCATTTCTGGAGACCCAATTGCTATCTTAGTTTTTATTTTCTTTGTATCTCCATATTGTAGTAGCAAGCTTTCCTCTATATTTGGCGATTACTTGTGTAGAAACCTTCTACGTAAGTGAGCTCTCAAGTATCACATTTATTTTGTCTTTTATTGAAGCCCTTCTTAATGGGAGATCCAAATCAACAAGAATCGCAAATAAACACATAGAAAGGATGCACAAGAGATTGGTGATCTAGTTCCACTTGAAGGGGTGTACGTCTATGGGGGTGATACAATATCTCTCGTTCACTCTTTAGGGTTGCGTGAAGATAGCCCTTGAGGGTCTCTCTTCTTTATTTGTAGTACAGGAAATATCTAACAACATTTAATCCCTACAACGGTCTTCGTGGATTCCTTGGCACGTCCGTTACTTGGCTATAAATAGCATTTGTAACACCACTATTAGCGTTGACGTGGAGGTTGTTGCCTCTTCAACTCCAGTCAAATGGGTTCTTCGACGGGTCGGGCTCGCCCAAATCCACTTGGATATTGGCGGGCCTAGGTCCATTTGGATATAGGCAGGTCGGGTCTGCCCAGATCTACCTATTTGTTGGATATTTGGGTTAGCCAGATTCTTTGGGCTTTATGTGAAGTTTTAAATCCGATGGTGCTTTTTGCCCCTCATCATATGCCCGCACTCTCTAGCTAGAGGATGCTGTTGAGAGAGTAGTCAAGGTATTAAAACTTCGCATATGGATGGTCCCCCCATGATATCTCTACCGCCTTTGAATGGGGTGAGTATTTGTCATGAGGCATATGTTTTAATTTTAGGCGGGCAGGGTGCCTTTATTAATGTGGTGTATGGTCACTGAGATTTGTAGGGAACATAGGTATGTTTCATCGGAGTTCTTGTCAGCCTTAAGAGGTCAACATTTAATGAAGGGAATGTAAGTGTGTTCTACCGAAGTTCTTGTCGACCTTAAGAGGTTAACATTTAACGAAGGGATCGTAGGCATATTGCTGCCTAGGTCCCTGTTGGCCTTAAGAGGCTAATGTCCCCGGAAGAAATGTGACGTAAGCATCACCTTGCACGAGTGGTGGCCAATCATTGCGGAATTAGTTTTGTCCTTTTGTGTGACAAGATTGGCATTAATTGCCATCATTATGAGGCGTATTTGCCTCAAATGTTGCAATCGACAGTGAAGCGATCGCTATGACTGCGACGATATGATACGCATATAGGGGCATTTAATGCTCGTAATGATGACCAAGGTTATTTCGGATTTGGAAGGATCTTTTGAAATTCGCACCTCATATAGTAGGATTTCATTTTTTGAAGTTTGCACCCCGTAGAGGGAGTATTTCCCCTAGGAGTTATAAATAGAGGGGTGGGGTAGAGTTAATGCCCCACCTACTCGCTTTTACTGCTACGGTCCCACCTTGCGAGCTTGCCTCCGCTCCTCCGGCGAGCTGTAAGAGCTTCCGTTCATCAGAATTGCCGTGTATGGAGTAGCGGAGGTTAATCATGTTTGGACTCGAGGGCAAGGGTAAGTTCGACACTTCCTTGTCTGACAGCTTACCTGAGATGAAGGATTTGTATAGCTTTAGTTTTAACTTTCGTAGCCGGCCTGCCATTAAGGAGTTCCTGGCAACATAAGGGACTTGATGGAGTCCAGTTCCATGCTTGCAGGTCCATGACCTACCTTTGCTCCAATGGGACGAAGGAGATGTTTATAATTTATAGATATGCCATAGAACATGGCTGCGGGTGCCTTTAAACACCTTTTTAATTTCCTTCCTTTCCTACTACAATCTTGCCCCCTCTCAGCTTAGCCTAAACTGTTGGCCTATTCTCAACGCCTTCACCGTTATTTGTTTCCATCTGAGGATCACTCCTCGGCTAGGCATATTCTACCTAATTTTTGGGCTCATCCCCCTTAAGGTGAAAAGGGGTAGGACTTCCTCTAGTACATACACCACTTATAGTTGGCATACTAAATACCAGTTAATCGATCTCCCCGACAGCTTGAAGGGGCAAGATCATCACTTTTTCTTCTTCTATAACATTGAGAACCTAGTAGTTCCCTCTACATAGCAAGGCCCACCTGAAAGAGATTTGCCACCTAGCTTTGGGGAACTTGACTTGTCTACGCAAGTGGATGCAGACTAGGTAATGAAATTTGGGCTGATTGCCTAGCCAGAACTGAGGTGGAATGATGTTCTGGAGTCGTTGACGTGGGTTGCAAATTCCTATCCCACGCCATGTAAGTTGGGGGGGTAATAGCTGTAGATAGCTTATTTCCTCTACCCTTTGATTAACTTCTATTTTTCCTTGTTCAGATTTTGGGAGGTTTGTCCATCTGGACACCCCTAGGCAGTGACCCAGCAATTCCACACATGGTGGGTCTCGACATGGGGAGGCAAGGGATAAGCCCTCGGAGTGGGGTGATGGGAGAGGATCTTCTTGCCCCAAGGAGGGGAAGAGGAAGGAGGTGGCAAGTGGCGAAGAAGGGGCTGGGGTCCCCCTTAAGCACCTAAGGAAGAAGTTCGCTACGACTCCTCCAATAGGAGAGTCAAACGGTGCCTGTTTCTTCGAGCCTGGGTGGGGATGAAGTGTCAAATGCCCCAGCAGAGTTGCCTCACCTGTTTGTCCCACCTGAACTAATTGTTTTGGGTGAATCCCTGCTTAAGGCCCTATCGAGGTGGCTGAGAAGGCGAGTGTCGATTTTCCCATCCCTTCGAGTGGTTCCTCGAGTGCCTTTGAGAAGTTGGCACAGGAGGCGACGGTAGCCAAAGGTTTTTTGGGTGGCAGCACTTTCAAGTGGCCATACTACAGGTAGAGTTCGACTGAAGAGCAAGTATTGGTGGACCCCTCTAGTCGAGGGGGTTTGGGGATGGTAGGGCAGACCGTCGGGTCCGTGAGGATATTCGTACCAGAGGGGACCCACGAAGGACCTGTACCTGGCCGGGGGACTCCGACTCAAGAGGGCTCTTCGAGCAGTGCCCTGCATGTGGAGAGGCAAGTGCTCTGACATCTGCAGGATGCTGTATTTTAGGCTACCTCCCATCTGGGGGGGATGAACTTCAGCCACGTTTTCTTCTATTGTTTACGTGTGGTAAGTTTTGTTCATTGTTATATCTTTGATTCCCGCTTCTGTAAAGTATCGAATCTCAAATTCCCATCACTACTCTTTGACAAGTTGAGACTCTTGGGACCTCTTTTGTTTCGGTTGGCGATGTGCCATTTGACGTCATCGAACCCAGCATCTCCACCGAGGCAGTCGATATGGCCGCAAATGGATGATGACTACCAGGACGAAGCATAGGAGCTTTTCCTGTCTGTTCGAAGAGGCTACCATCACCCGCAAGAAGGTGAAGAAAGCTATTGAGGAGGCTACCAAGAAGCTCCACTCGCAGCAACAGGCAGTCGGCCAGGTGTCCTGATTGCAACAGGAGCTCAAGGAGGCCCGCCTGGGCCTGAAGAGAGCTGGGTACTTAGCCGGGAAGCTTGAGGAGAGTCTCATCAACATTCACAAGAGAGATCTTGTGAAGTTACAAGACTTATCCGAGCTCCTATAGACTTCCTGTAGCAACATACTTTGGCTAAAAGAGGAAGTGCAGGTGCTTAGGTTGCCCATTCCTCAATCGAGGCAGGATACGAGGTGGCTCTTAAAGAGGAGCGCCTTCTCCTGGGCATAACTATTGATGACCTTTCCAATTTGAAGGCAAGTCACGAGAAGGCGGAGGCAGCCATGGAAAGCTTAGGAGGTGACCTTGACAAGGCTCTGTAGATGGTAGAGGATAGGGGCAAAAGGGTGTTGGAGCTAGAGAGTACTACCTAGCCGAAGATGGACTCCGAGACGATGATGGAGTTCTTCATCTCTAACCCATCTATAGAGGAGAGCCGGGACCTCGTCTCAAAGGATGTCGGCAAGTACACCTTTGAGGCTGTGCAGGCTCTGTTAGTGGGCAAGCATACCATCATAGATGAGTTGTTCAGCTGGTCTATGGAATAGCTCTTATCCGAGTTCGACTGTCAGAAAGCTGAAGGTCTTATTGTGGACAAGGCTCCCATATTGCAGCTTGAGGACCAGCTGGGAAGCCCTACTCTTGAAGAGGAGGCGGATAAGCCAGGTTCGTCAGGAGCCGCAGAACAACCTTCATGGCCAGTTAGCCCATCCCACGTAGCCTCTTTGACCCCTCCAACTCCATGGTTTGATCTCCCCGAGGACTTCGAGTGAAGTAGTTCAGCCCTCTCCGGTGTTGTTTTTCTCCTTTTTTTATCTTTTTGCTTTTCTTATGGGCCATTTGATGGGAATGCCTTTATTGGAAGATGTAAGGCAAAACATTGGGAAGCAATGAAAGAAAATTTCTATCTTTTATGTTGTCTCCTCTCTTTCATTTTTATTATACATGGCATAATCATAAATTGCTCACAAGCCAAGGTTGATGAATTGGCTTGCCTCCTAGGGCCTACAACTCGTAGAAGTTGCCTGGACTGTCTTTGCGAATTTTGTAAGGCCCCTCCCATGGGGTGTCCAATTTTTCGCTTGTGTTGCTTAGCATGGAGACTTCATTCTTTCACAGGACAAGATCTCCTTCGGAGAACTTTCACTCGAGGACCTGCCTATTATAGGTGATTGCGGTCGCCTCTAGTGCCCTCTCCATTAGCTCATCCACTCGGTCCAAGAGCAAGTGGACTTGATCATCATTAATGTTAGGGTCGTATAGTTGTGTCTGGTACGTGGGAAAGGCTATCTCTATAGGTAGTCGGGCTTCCATGCCTACACTAGGCTAAAGAGTGTGTGACTTGTGGAAATTCTTTGGCATGTCCTGTAGCCCCATAGTACGTCCGGTAGCTTCTCAACCCATCTTCCCTTTGCGGAGTTAAGCTGACGCTTTAGTGCTGATATGATGGTACGGTTGGTTACCTCCGCTTGCCCATTGGCTTGAGGGTGCCCTACGGATGTGAAGCATAGGCGAATGTCCCAGCTTGTGCAAAATTTCTCAAACTTTTTGCAAGCAAACTGGCTACCATTTTCTGTAACAATGTACTGAGGTATTCCATACAGGGCAATGATATTCTTCCAGACGAACGATACGACCCTGTCAGTTGTTTGGCTGGCCATGGCCTCAGCTTCCACCCACTTGGAGAAGTAATCCACTACCATTAATATAAAGTGCTTCTAAGCCAGTGTTGGCAGGAAAGGGCTAATGAAATCCATGCCCCATTTAGCAAAGGGGATGGGTGACATGATAGGCATCAACTTTCCAGGTGGTAAGAGGTGCAGCATGACAAATGGTTGGCACTTATCGCACTTGTGCACGAACTCCTTGCAATGTTGTTTCATCTGGGGCCAGAAGTACCCTGCCTGAAACAACTGGGCCAGGAGTGCCTTGTATGCTTCGTCGTTCCTGCATATGCCTTCGTGGGCTTCTTGGAGGGCCTGTGACGCCTCCATTTTTGTAAGGCAACTCAACAAAGAGGTAGAATACCCCTGCTTGTACAGTTGCCCTTCTATCAAGGTGTACCTAGAGGCCTTCAGGCAGAATGCATTAGGCCGTGGTTCCCTTGGGGGCAGTTCTCTAGAATTTAAATAGGTGATAATAGGTCTCATCCATGATGTAGATTGTTCTCTATGAACGTTCTGGGAGCGAGTACTGTTGGCTCCTTCAAGGTTTGGAGACATATATCTTCTTCCTACTCGAGCGGGATTGCTAGGGCTAGGTAGGCTAGAGCGTCCGCCAGGGGGTTGTCGGATCGGGGTATTTGACTAATCGAGGCGATCTTGAAGTTCGATAACTCCTCCTTGACCTTGTCAACATACAAGATCATATTTGGATTCCTAGCTTGGTACTCGCCGTTGACTTGATTGGTTATGACGTCGAAAAACACGTTTAGATAATTTATTTGTTGTAGTGTACGAATACGATGCTAATTTTAATGAAGAAATATGAAGGTGAGTACGAGTGTTGATCTCAGAGAGGCAGAAAATCAGATTTCAAAGTCACTTATTTTATTTCCACATGTTGGTTATTTTGATTTGCTTGTGGAAAGAGATAGGGAGAGAGATAGAGAGAGAGATAGTATAGGGTTAGAAACCTGTAGAGCAAATATCTTTAATTATGCATAATCTAGCACAAGATGACAAAATAAATATATTGAATACATGAAATTGTTTTACAACTACAATGCTAAATGAAAGCTTCAAGAAATATAAGCATTAAACTAAAGAGAACAAGTAGCTAGATGCGACAATTGGAGTGTCGAGACAGCCACGGTGGTGGATGGGCTTCCGTTGGCGGCTCAACAACTCCAAGGCTTGCTTCTAAGCTTTTGAAGGTGGTGGGATTGTGCTTGGTGAATGATAGGAAGAGATGCCTTGCAATGGGGGTCCATAGGGCTATTTATAATGGAGGAGAGGTGGCCAAAATAGGTATCACACAATTAGTGGCAGTAAGGACATCACTGTAGCCCAGTTGCAAGCATTGCTGTAGTCTAGCTCATGTGCTTGCTGGCGCCACGCATGCACAGTTGTTGTCACACGCCTGCCGTCGGATGCAAGCCGTGGATAGCCATTGGAGGGTCAGGATTACGTGCAAGCGTGCATTTCCTATTGCGCCCATCACCGCACATATGATCGCTTGTCGGATTGCACGTGCATGCATCGTGAGCTCCGGAGCTGCCACGTCACCCTTATCCTCGCCATCCGCTTTTGCATCAATGGCCGAATTTCACCCACGTGTGTGAGAGCGAATCAAATCTGCTCTTGGGGCTTCGACCCTGCATCTACCATGCGTGGGTTGAAGCGCTGACTAAAGCGCCACTCCCGCTACTTTGTCAAGTTCTTGCATTTCCCTTCATGCGTTCGCAACCGTCTGATGGTGATCGTAGGGTCGAGATCACGAGCGATGTGGCCACTCGGTGGTTGTTGGATTCGCATCCAATGACCCCGATCTCGAGAGCTCGTGATGAGAAGCTACAGGCATTGCTGGTGTGCGGATGTGCGACACGTGGTTGATTTTGGGCTATTGATCATCAGATCAACGACCAAAACTTCTTTGGCTTACTACGGGAGCTATGGAGGTCAGATTGAAGTGATTTTGAGTTTGTTGGACTCCGTCCGTCGATCTAGATCTATTTGTATGATTCGATTGCTCATCTGAGACCTGTTTCACATGCACTTGTACATAAGGTCATTAAACTTTGATTTAAAGCAATCTTAATGCATAAATTACATAGTATGCATGTATTGCTCTTAGACCCATTATAATACAATATTCTTGCATATGCGTCCTTGAAATTGACTCTAATTGATGTAATTAATGCTATTATTTGTAAAGTCATCAGGCGACCAACTGGGAATCTGTATAGATTTCCAGCGAGGAGACACCCCTTGACTTGGCCACTCGGATGCTGGCTAGTATGGCCTCGTATTCTGTTACATCGTTGGAGGCGGGGAAGATAAGTTTGATGGCGTACTTATGAGTAGCGCCATCTGGGGCGATCAAGGCTATGCCTACCCTAGACCCAACTATCATGGATGAGCCGTCTACATGCAACCTCAACGATAGAGTAAGTGAGGCATCCAGGTCTGTGAACTCTGTTACAAAGTCCTCTAGTTCTTGACCTTTGATTGATCTCCTTGGCGGGTACTGAATATCAAACTTCGTCAACTCCATGGTCCATTTAATCTACCGTGTGGACGCAGTGGGTTTATGCAGCATTCGGTGCAGAGGATAGTCAGACAAGACTACTATTGAATGGGCTTGAAAGTTCGGGTGTAGCTTTCTGGCGGTAGTCACCAAGGCTAGCCCGAGTTTCTTGATCACAGTATACTTAGCTTTTGCACCCTGATAGGTTTTGCTAATGAAGCATATTGGTTGTTGGCCCCCTTCTCGTTCGCAGACTGGAATAACGCTAACGGCGGGCATGGATGCCGCCAGGTACAAGAAAAGAGACTCCCCGGTCTAAGAAGCCGTTAGGATGGGATGACTTTTAAGGGCTTCCTTTGCCTCCTCTAAAGCCTTCTGGTAGTGAGGAGTCCATGGGCGGTGGTATAACCTTTGCCCTTTTTTCTACATTCAAAGAAGGGGAGGCATTTATCAGAAGATTGAGACAAGAATCAGCCTAAAGAGGGGATTTTGCCGACTAATGACTACATCCCTTTCAAAGTACTTTGGTGGTTCCAAGGCCATGATGTTCTAAATTTTGTTGGGTTGGCTTCGATTCCTCTGTTAGAAACTAGGAACCCTACGAATTTCCCCGCTGGAATGCCAAAGACACATTTCTCAGGGTTCAGGTGGAGGCGGGTGTGCCTTAAGACATAGAACACCTCTGCCGAATATTCTAAGTTCAGTGAGAAATTTGATCCCTTCACCAACCTGTCATCAATAAACACCTTAAACGATTTTCCAATTAAATAGGAAAAAATCATGTTTACAAGGAGTTGGTAAGTTGCTCCAGCATTTTTTAAGCTAAAGGACATGACTCTATACTGAAATAGACCCCTGTTTGTTATGAAGGAGGTACGAGGTCTATTTGCTGGAGCAAGGCTTATTTGATGATACTTGCTGTAAGCATCGAGGAAGGATGTGTAGTATTGACCACTGCAGGAATCCATCAGAGCATCAACCCTAGATACGGGGAACTCATCCTTTGGGCAGGCTTCATTCAAGTTGGTGAAGTCTACACACATCTGCCACTTGCCGTTCTCCTTCTTCACCATGACCACGTTAGATAGCCATGCAGGGTACGAGGGCTCTTCAATGAAGCCAGCTTCCAGGAGCTTCTGGACTTTTACTTTAGCCGCTTACCATTACTCGGCTGACTTGTGCTTGCATGCCTGTTTCATGACCCGAGCACTCGCTTGAATGTTGAGGCAGTGCTGAATCAGGGATGGGTCCACTCCCGGTAGGTCATTGGTGGACCACGCGAATACGTTCGCATTGGCCCTTAGGAGAAGTAGCAGTTCCTAAACTTTGGAGGGATCAAGGTCTGCTCCTACCTTGACAAGCTTAGTTGTATCGTTAGGGTATAGCTATATAGTCTTGGTTGAAGAGCCAGGCTGAAGCTCTGAAGTAGCTGGCAGATCAACCGAATTTGTTTCCTGCTGAATTACCTAGACCTGGCTTCTCTTCTTCCCCCATTTTTGTGGCTTGGGGGGCCTTGGCTCCATGGATCTCTCCAACACGATCTGAAGGAATTCACGCCTAACCATATGATCCCCATGAATTATCCCTACTTCTGGAGGAGTTTGGAAGAGCATGAATTGGAAATAGGAGGAGGGGATCACCCAAAAAGCATGGGTTCTTGAGCGGCTGATAATGCCATCAAACGTTGTCGTTAACCCAGCCACGACGAATGTGACCGTTCTGTTCAGGTGCCTGTCCCCATCGTAGATGAATAACGGCAAGATAATATTCCCTTTTAGCATCACCTTGTGATTTCCAAACCCTATGATCAGGTGAGTTGACGGGGAGAGGTGCTCTTCTTTGAACCCCAACTTGAGTAGTGTCTTCTAGAATAGAACATTCATTGCATTGCCTTCATCCACCAAGAGCCTAGGCTGGAGTTGCCCTACCAACAAGAAAGTCACTAGGAGTGGATTCGTGTGCTCTGCCGGGTTAGGCAAGGCGGAGAACAACTTGGAGGACGCCTGTTTGATGGTACCTCTCTCGCCCCACTGAAGGGTGGGAAACGCACTATGGGGCATCCACTCGGGAGGATTAGCTTGATGACTTGGGGCGATGTTGACCCTGAAGATGACCTCGACCTCTGCACTTGTTGGCTCAGGCGGCAAGAGGTGAGCATTCTGGGGTAACGCTACTTTGACCGTTAGGACTTGATGGTGGTATTCTGCGGGGGGGAGCCAAGGAGGCACAACTTGCTCAATCTGACGGGCTTCAGACTTGTCTGCCTCCTGGTCTGCCACAAAAACCATGTTGACCCCTTAGAGTTGTTGAAACTTTTCCTTGTGGTACTCCTCCGGGCCTTCCATAGGCCTCTTTCCTTTATCTTAACCTTCATTTTGTTTAATGAAATGGGCCAAGTTTCCATGCCAGATCTGGGATTGAATTTGGCCACGCAGATCCCGGCAGTCTTCTGTGGTGTGCCCTGGAGCCTACTGGTACTTGCAGTAGGGCCTTGTATTAGCGTTCTTCTTGAGAGGCCTTAGCAGGGGTAGGAGGTCCTTATTGGTAGACCACACCTCCGTCAAGACGTCTACCTTGTTCACGGCCAGGGCAGTGTACTCTTCAAAGAACTCTCACCTGGGCTGGTGAGATCTATTGTTTTGGCCTTTGTTGCCCCTATCACTCCTTTGATCTTGAAAGTTTGCCTTCGTCTTGTTGAAACAACTTCCTCCACGGATGGACATAGGAGTCGATTCTCCTGAGATTCTCTTTTCTTCCACAGGACCAAGGACATCTCCATACCCATCTGCCAATCAGTTATGGAAGTGGAATGAGTTGTCCTGCTCCACAGACCTCGTAGCCCGGTTCCACAATTCCGCCATATCTTTAGGCGGGCAATCATCGATATCATACCAGAACCTTTGGGTCAGGAGGCCTGACTTAAAGTACTGGATGGCAATGGCATCATGGGGCCTTTTGAACTTGAATTATTGAGCCTTACATTGGTCCAGGTATGACCGGAAGGACTAACTTTTCCGCTACTGAACTTCCAACAGCCTCTCTGGGTTATCTCTAACCCTCTGTTGTCCTAAGAAGTACCAGCAGAATTTATCCGATAACTCTTGGAAGTAGGTGATCTACCCAGCCAATAGTTTATTGAACCACTCGTTGGCCATGCAGAATAGATATAACGGGAATACTCGACAAACTACCCTGTTAGGGTAGCCATGAACAAGCATCATTTGGCGGTAGCTCCTCACAAAGCCGTTGGGGTCTACCGTGCCATCATATTGGGCCATGACAGGCTGCTTAAACTTCTCTGGCAAAGATGCCGTCATTACCTCCTCCGTGAAGGGATAGGTAGTAACATAGGCATGCGGGCATATTCCCCTCATTGCTCGGGTGACCTAGCAGACGATCTCGAGCATCAAGCCTCCTCCGCTAGTTGTCATGGGGTAAGTCCTGGACTGCTCCCCCGACAAAGGCAGGTGGGGAGCTTTAGGTGGGCTGGGAGGAACTTCCCCTTTTTGGCTACTAAGCTTGCACTTTAACTTCTCGAGCTATTCCCGCAGGTGGGTGTTCTCTTCTACTACAAGACGCCACTTTAGTTGGTCATCTTCAGGGCTGGAGTTCTGGGGCTCCGCTGGCTAGACCTTGCGGTTCTCCTTAATCTGCTTGATTTCAAGGAGTTTGTCTGCGATCGATTGCTGCTCAACCTTTAGAGCTGCTAGCCTAGCCTCGTACTCCTCCTCCCTTACTTGCATCTCGAGGAGAGGATCTTGTTGAGGATTTTCAGGATGGGATGCCTCAAGTTGCCGGCTAGGCTGTGCTAATTTCTCCTTGTTGGGCCCGGCATGCAAGTGCCATCCCTTGGACATCGAAATGCTAGATTCCGTCAGGGTTGCCTTCTTGGGATTGCTGCGAGAGGAATTGTGAGTTGTAGGTGCCACTGCTTAGGTTTGAAGTAAGGAAACAAAATCAAATGATAGTTATTTCCCATAGATGGCGCCAATTGATCAAAGCCCTTCTCGATGGGGGACTCAAATCAACAAGAATTGCAAGCAAACACACAGAAAAGATGCACAAGAGATTGCTGACCTAATTCCACCCAAAGAGGTGTATGTCTAGGGGGGTGATACGATATCTTTCATTCTCTCTCCAAGGTTGCGTGAAGAGAGCCCCTTAGGGCCTCTCTTTTCTATTTATAGTATAGGAAATATCTAACAACATTTAATCCCTACAACGATCTTTGTGGATTCCCTGGCACATCCGTTACTTGGTTATAAATAGCATTTGTAACACCACTGTTAGCGCTGAAGTAGAGGTTGTTGCCGCCTCTTCAACTTCGATCAAATGGGTTCTTCGGCGAGTCGAGCTCGCCCGGTTCTGCTTGGATATTGGTGGGCCCAGGTTCATCGGATATAGGTGAGTCGGGTCCGCTCGAATCCACCTATTTATTTGATATTCGGGTTAGCTGAGTTCCTTGGGTTTTGTGAGAAGTTTTAAATCCGAGGGCTCTTTTTGCCCCTCATCAGTCTTCTTTAGTTTATAAAAGAGTTTGTCTTTCGAATTTGTGTTTGTAAATTTTCATGCTTCTTTAGCTCCATAGTTACACACACTTTCTTCCTAATTACCTTAGGCCACACTTGCCTAGGGTGAGCTTAGAAAGGTTGGGTTTTGTTGCTTTCGTATTTCATATCTTTACTTTAGTGTTTATCATCATTTCCCTTGCCTCGTATTTTGAAAACCCTAAAAAGAAATGCAAAACCACAAAACCCTAAGGTTGTGTTTGGTTGGTAGGTTAAGTATTTAACCCACAACTTAACCTGCTCCTATTTATGCCAGGTTAAGTGAACTTAACCTGGGGTAAAGTTATTCCACCCTCTCTGTGGAATAACTTTAACCCACCAAAACGTCTAAACAGATTAACTCACTCATTTCACCATTTATTCCACTCCTTCAACTTATTCCCCTTACCAAACAGGGCCTAAAAAGAGAATATTTGAGAGAGTGAGAGAGTTTCATCATTTCTATAACTAAAGTTGCCTTTTTGGATGAACCTAGATGCTCTGCTATCTAGGAATATAAATTTAAGAGACGATTAGATTTACGCATTGCAATGACATAATTCTTATCTTTTGTAAAATCACGTTTTTCCATAACAACCCTCCAACTGCATCAAGGCATCTCCAGCATCTTCTTCATCTAGAGGTCCTCCTCTGGTCTTCTTTGAGTAAGCAACTCCGTTCTCTACTCTACAACATTCTACTACTAGCCCATCTTTATTCTTTATTCTTCTTCTTACTTTCTTTTGATGTTATTTGTCATTTGTAGTGAATGAACTAATGCATATTTTCTATCAATAAAGAAACATACTTTGGTGCTATCTGACAAAAAGCCATTTTCGCGCAGTTGAAAGTCATTGGAAATCGTAGTATAGTCGCGCAAAAACGTTCGTCAAAAATTGATTTCTAAAGATAACGAGACTTGAGTCCCAGTCGTTCGTCTCTGGGAGGCGTTGCTTTTACTTTTGAAATCGATCTTACTCTACTTTGCTTAGAATCGCATGCCAGTTCGTGATTATTACGTATTTAGGTATGACATGCTTAGTTGCAAGAATATTAGGAATCAGAAACAGGCAACTTGAATCACACAAAAAGAATGACAATTATTAAGCTCATGGTGATTTCAAACATATAGAGACAAATATATATATATATATATATATATAAGCATTTTTCATTCATTCAGCGGGAGAGTCATTTGCAACATAAAACATAGAGGGAAGCTTGTACATAAATGCTTGAAAATTAAATCTAGCTACCAGAAAATGATCGCATACAAGAATCGATGGAGGGATTTCGGATGTATCATTGGGGGAGAAATAAGACTACACTACTAAGCAGTAAATAAAAGCAGTAAATATACGAAGAGCATAATCTAAATCTAGCAGAATGGAAGGGCATTCAGGGGTGGTCCCCGATGGTCTTTGAGTGGTTGAGAGAAGGAGGGGCGGCCAATGGAACTTAGGCCGGCCCTTGGAGAGAGGTTGGGGAGCTGATCCAGCTTCATGGAGTGGAGATGGTGGCCTCCATGGTGGTTCTCAACTCGTGGAGGTGGAGTGGAGATGGAAGTGGCTAGCCTAAGTGGAATGGATGCCAAGGAAGTGAATGGGTGCAAATGGCCACCCAAGGGGTCTTTTTATAGACCTAAGGGAAGCTCTCTAGAGAATTATGGAATTCTCTAGAGAGGCCCATGGTGGGAGCTCATGGGAGAGTGAGAGAGAGAGGGTGGATGGTGGTTTTTAGATCCACCAAATGTGGATCTAAAAATTGAATGGCTCTTGGTTGCTATTTTTGGCAACCAAGGCAACCACACATGGTAGAGAGTTCTAGAGAACTCTAGGCTATATATTTTGGTGTGGATGGTGTGTGTGGGTGTGTGTGGGTCGAAACTTAGGTGGCTAGGTTGATTAGGTTGGGTTCTAATGGGTTTAGGTCAAGGTAGGTCTCAAATTAGGGTTATAAACCCTAATTCACTAAGGTAAAGTGCAATACAAGTTTAATTGGATGTGTGGAAACTTAATTGAGAGTAAAACAACTCAATTAAGTCTGGTCTAGGTCAATTGGACTCTCACTGAGTCCAATTGGACAGTGTGTGCTGAGATCAGGGCTCAATTGGACTCAATGAGTCCAATTGAATAGGCTGATGGAATTGACTAAGATCCAAGTCAATTAAGTTTAGTGAGGACCTAATTAGGTCCTTAGGGAGGTCTAGAGGTGATGTACTAGGGTTAGGGCACCTTAATTTATGTTCCTATGGGGTTGGAATTGGGTTTAGGGATTTAGAGATCCAAGATCAAGGCTTAAATCTCAAAACAGGAATTGGAGAGCAGTATCAGATGTCTAATAATAGAATCAGACGTCTTATACTAAAAAATCAGAAGTCCAGACTTGTTGTCTGGATGTCCAATCAGAGTCAGGAAGGATTTCGGGTTCTGTTTTGGGTATTCTACAGAAATTAGACGTCTGACAAATTGTCTGGACGTCCAATAACACTGCAGTAGTGGGTTTGAAGTGTGCGGGAGTTGGCTAAGGATCCTGGATGTCTTAAAACTTATCTGGACATCCAGAGAAGGGTTGGAACTGGAGTTTTAGGGCTTCCTAGGGTGTTGTGACCTAATCTAAGGGTGCCTAAGGCTTGGGGAAGTCTCTTGGCTATCCTAGGGCTAGGATGGACCTAAGCTCTTCACATTTTACTGCTTTATTCCTACTTAAAAGAATAGCAAACTTTTAACCCCCTTACATTATTATTCTTACATCTAAACTAGGCCTTCTGCTCCAGCTCTGCTACAACTCCTGTTATTCCTGATCCAGCTTCAGATCCAGCTCCTGATCAGCTTATTCCCTGCAATCAACATAATGCACTTAATCAGCACATTATAACATTATTTTATGCATAGCTAAAGGAAAGCAGTAAAGATGCAGATAATGCGTATGCATGCATGAATAACCCTAACTTATGCTAAGTCCTAGCTTAATCTAGGCCAATTAAGACCTATGATTGCTGTGCAATCACTATCCTTCTTTCTAGTTAATATTGCCTTCTTTAGTTAATATTGCATGTTAGCATATTTATTTCTTGCATAATCTTAATTTGAGTTCTTGAATTAATTATGTAATTTTCCAAAAATTCCAAAAAAATTACTATAGACTCTTGCATATTAGGTTTAATTCTTGTCCAAATTTCGTTAAAAAATGCATTTTATAAAAAAATTAAATTATGACATTATCATGATTTAGTTACTACATTTTATTTTTGAATTTTCTATGCGAGTTCTATTTGCTAGATTTGCATGAAATTTGGTTGGAATCTTAGTTAGAAAGTAATGTATCTTTAGTAATTTTATTAGAATTTTTACATTTTCAGAAAATTATTTACATGTAAATTATGTTTAGATCCTTACTTTGCAATTCAGAATTCAGTCCCTGTGTTTAGGATTCATTGTCGTATCCCTATTTAAAAATACCAAAAAATTCAAAAATTAGAAATGCCAAAAATACATTAGTTAGGTCTACTTAGAAAACAACTAAATCTTATGCCTCCCTGTCAGACGACTAGAACTTCCCTTTCTACACTTAATTCTTTAAGAGTTCAAAAAATTAATTACATGGTCATGATTTTCGTGCTACAATGATTGAATTATCCCTTCACGAATTTCCCACATTAATAATTAAGGTTTATGGGAAGCTGAAAGGATTTGACAGTTTGTATTTAAGTCAGTACCCTAGTGTTGTTGAGTCTCTGTGTATAAATTTTTGTACATATGTTCTATAGTTAGTGATGACTAATGTCTCTTGACTTATAAAATTTTAACTCAAATCTTATTGAATTTGTTTTTCTTCTTTCATTTTGCTCAAGACTAGAAAAACTTAGGCATAGGTGCATGATGAATATGGGAATTATTGGCTAGTTCATGTTTAACTTATGTTAGTCGAGTAGCAACAATTGCATAATTGCATTTGAATTAGGGTATTTTAGGTAAAAAAAAAGAAAAGAGTATTTAATGTATTAATGCATTTTAGGGTTGATAATGCATCTTGGGGCCTAGCTAATTTATTAAGATTGATAAATGTCCATCTTTTTTGCTAGAGTGTTTGAGGGAGCTAAGCTAATTCATCATAAGGGTGGAGTAAATACAAAAGCTGTAAGCCTCCACCTCTACATGTCGCCTTATTAATCCATGTGCTCCCCCTCTCCACTAATAATCACTCACCACTTAGACCACCTCTAAACCATTTGTGCACACCACCCAACAAAGAAAATAAACCTTAGCCCTTTTGGTGCATCATAATGTATCCCACACTAATTCAAATTCCAACACCAACAACCTGTTAAGACCCGTGCCATCAAAGCACTTTTAAGATGTCTGGGACTTGGGCCAGACGTCTGGTCAGACACCTGGACACCTTCCCAGATGTCTGGAAATCAATTTTTGCGTGCGTACGACTGCGAGTCTGTGCGCGTGCCGCGTGCAGACTAAGCCCCTGCCGCCTTCTTCTCTTTCTTCTTCCCTCGCCGACTTGCAGAGCCTTTTCCCCCCACGCCTACATATATACCCTCCTCTCCCTCACACCACCCTACACCATCCGTCTTCTCCTTCCTCCAGCGCGAGAGCGAGAGCAAGAGCAAGTGCGGCAGCTGCAGCCTAGTGCAGCGGCGGAGAGGAGAGGAGCAGCGAGAGAGAAGAGAGGAGAGCGTGAGAGCTGTGAGAAAGAGCTCGCCGGAGCAGCTCGAGGCCGGTCGGGCGTGCGCGAGGCGGAATGTGTGTGTTGGGGAGGTCCTCCCCAATGCTGCTCCAGCTAGGGCAGCAGACGAGGGAGCGCGGTGCGACCGCGTGCAGCGGGAAGAAGACGAAGGAGCTTCTGATTCTGGGATTAGGACTTGCATCCAGACGATGCAGATGACGTCTGGAGGAAGCTCCAGATGACTGAGAGGTACGTACTGCGCCCTTTACTTTCCTTTGCGGATACGACCATGCAGGCTGTTCCGCCGAGGCTCTGTTACGTGCTGTGTTGAGAGATTTTGCGTGTGCATGCAGGATTTGCTTTGGGAAGGTGTGGGACACGCCCTCCCACGAGGTTCAGACGTCTGGGCGAGGCACCAGACGGCGGAGAGCGTCTCCAGACGTCCGGAGGGATAGTCGGATGTCTGGAACTAGGTCTAGATGGTTCAGCA
Organism: Thalassia testudinum; assembly: GCA_037157565.1. Taxonomy (NCBI): domain Eukaryota; kingdom Viridiplantae; phylum Streptophyta; class Magnoliopsida; order Alismatales; family Hydrocharitaceae; genus Thalassia; species Thalassia testudinum. The sequence goes on along the minus strand of JAZHRO010000062.1, from coordinate 14,968,981 downwards.
GGATCCCTAGATGTCTGAGGAGCAGTGTAGAGTGAGGTATGGATCTGGACCCCTTTTAAAATGTCTGGAAGATGTTCCAGATGTCAGATTTGAGTCAGAGTTGTCGTTTTTGACCCGTTTAGGGTCCGTTTGAGGTCTGATTTCCACGTTTAGGATTCCGTTCTTCTTCGTATAAGTTCCTCTACTTGTTGGAATGCTTTTTATCATGTTCTGAGTGGTTTCTTGTGGTTGATCCTTGTGTTAGGACCCCATTCTGTTGCGAATTTGGGGTTTGCGGAGGCACGTGAACCTGCCAATCACGCCCCCATTACTCCCGATTTTGCGGGTAGAGTGGCTTCCCTTAGTTAATTACAAACTTAACTGCATGTCTGGAATAAATGATAGATCCTAGGGTATGGCATGAATCCTAGGACCAGAAACACTAGATTGAATGATAGATCCTAGGGTATGGCATGAATCCTAGGACTAGAAACACTGGAACGATTGTATTGAATGCCTGAATTGCAGTCTTGGATGAGTAGATAGAATAATAATAATTGTTTGTAATTGGATAACAGCTACCTGTGAAATGTAGAGTACTGTTGTTAGTAACTGCTACATGTAATCCCTGTTGTTTGAAATTAAATACGAGCTGCTTGTATATAAATTGGAAAAGAAGGATTGAATGCTGGAAACATGTGCTATATGTGAATAAACCTGAAATGATGAAACCTAGTATGGCTTGGCCTGAGAAACATGAGCATGAATCCTACGGGGAATTAGGAGTAGAGCTCCTGGAAATAAATAGAATGGAACTGGAAAAGTGAATGGGAAAGTGTGTTGTCTCTTGGGTACGTGGTACCAAAGGGAGCACATATTACCTCTTAGTGTAGAGGGGAGCTTGCCACCTCAGGTCGAGACCGGGGTGAGTTTGGCCACTTTGCACTGACTTTCTGGCCCTAACGTACACAGTACCGGGGAGAGCTGCTAGTGTAGGGAGAGAGCTAGCCACCCTACGGGGCCCGGGGTTCATCTAGCCGTCCTACACCGACTTGTTAGGCCCTCTGGGCAAACTAGGGTAGTCAGGCAAGGGTCACAGACTGTGGAGGGGCGAGACCCCTGTTTGGTTCTTAGGGGCTAGACCCCTGTTACTGAGAGGGCTCTTCCCTATACTAGTTCCGTGCTATACTTTGGTCGCACCCGTTAACGGAAACGACTGACCGTGTGCCAGTGCGGGGTAGCTACCTGTGCGTTTATCGCGCGTACTGTAGTCACCGTTACGTCTGTCAGTGACCTTGGGGTGGTTGACTAAGGGTAGGACCACCACAGGGGACTCTCCCGGCCAGGAGAGCACCACGTGCTACTTCTACTCTTCGAAAAAGACTGTAATCAAGATCGTTCCCACGAGGAACATTCGAGATCAAGAAAAAGACCTGATAAATAAACCAAGTGATGAAAGAAAGAATAATTAGTTGAATAAAGAAAGAAATTGAAAACAACAGCTATCTGTCCACCTTTACTGTTTCTCTTAGTTAGTTGGTTGCCACTCTACTCAGTGTTTCGCTGACGTGTTGTACTCACAACCTTTTTTAGGTCCAGGTGTTGTGCAGCCAGAGCCTACGGCTGCAGAGGGTGCTGGGCCCAGTAGAGCCCAATAGTTGTACTTTTGTTGTACCCTGTTTTCTATAGTAGTGAGTATTTTGTTACATTCTTGTACTCTTTTATTGTAATTTTATATTCCTGTGCCCTTTTTAAATCCTCTACTGTTGTGGTGGTGTGTACTGTAGTAGTGTATTTCTTTACTGTTGTACTTTTGTTACTTTTAGTTGCTTGCATGGTGAATGTGGTTTATTTTACTGCTTTTGGTTACTTTCTCGTTGGATGACTGGGTCTTGGGATCAGTTGAGTCGGTCCGATTCTCGTGTCCTGTAGGGATTCGAGAACCGGGTCGTAACACAACCCTATCCTGAACTCCATGCCAAACTCTAGCCTTTGATCCTAAACCCCATGTATTCGTCTAGCCTAAACCTACATGCCACCCGTTGCAACAACTAAACCCCAACCCTAGCCCTCTAACTTAAGAATCCACACCACTACAACCAATCTTAGCCCTACATCCTATGGTTGACTACCCTTCTCCTCCCATCAATCCATGTCCCCTCTTTCCCTCTGATGGTAACGCCATCATTTGTCATAACTAACTTGAATTAGTTGGAATCAAGAGATAAATGCTCCTAAATGATCGTCTGAGGACCACAATTCCATTCTAATCTGATTTGAGAATAAGGCAATAAAACATGGTTAATTATACTGTTTTAACAGTATGTCACAAATGTTGATTAACCATGAGGTTATTCAGGAGTTAATTAAAGGTCAATTAAGCATTAAAGACCAAGAACTAGGACCACATTGATAGAAATAAGGTTTCACGCATTTCGAGGATGAAAATAGGATTGAAAACCCTAATTATCAGCCTCGCTTAAATTGGAAAGGTTTTGGTAAGGATAAAATCAATCTAAACCTTTTAAAATTCATAGAAAAATATTCTAAGAGGTTTAATACCTTTGGTTTGACCATCTGAATCCATTTTGACATAGAATAGAGATTTAGACGGGAATTTACCTTGATTTGGGATTTTATGAAATTTACCCAATCAAACATAGTCAAAACTCAAATCCACATTCACCATTAGATTCTTTGGGTCTAAATTAGGTTACACCAAAATTTGGGCCCAATCAGAGTCCATCTTGACTTAGTTTGCAATTTAGTCCCTAAGATCTCTATTTCTCACAATTAGATCCCTAGGTTTCGTGTTATTTACAAAACCCCCCTATTTTTTGTCATCTCCTTCAGAAAATAGTCCCTGCCACCATGCGTGTGAATGGAACCTCCATTGCCAACATTGAGTGAAGATTTCTCGCTCGATCGTCGCCCAAATCTCTCCAAACTTGGAGATATTGTTCCTAAGTTGATTCTCTACAGGTTGGGACGTGTCTTAGGATCAACCAACAGTAAAATCTCGTCGGCGAATCTTGGAAAGTCCAAGTTTGCAAATCGACCTTGAAGCAAGATGAAATTGCTTGAATTGACTCCTTGAGGGCCTAAAGAGGTTCTATTTAAACCCCTTAAGGTCTCAGCTTCCTCCTAAGCCAGGTCTACATCAGAATCCCCTCTTCTTCCTCCTCTCCGGTAGTGAACTCCATCGACTCGAACAACCCTCTCACCCCTCCCCTTCTGTGCATCCAATGATCAAATTGGACGAACCAACTTCCTCCTCTCTTCTTTGCGACCAGGATCGATCAAAGTCCGACCGCTCCGAGTCCCTTCTTCGCTGCCGCTCCTCTTGCTGGAGAACTTCGTCTCCTCCACGACTAGCAGCCACACCGGCATAGATTTCTCCCTCGTTCGTCCCTTAGTTAGGCTCTTTTCCTTCCTCTCTCTCTCTTTATCATAGCTTCAACCCCTTCTCCTATTTTGATCGCTCCATCACTGTCTCCCCTTCTGTCTTCTCTAGTGCTGGCTGCGCCTCCGGCGAGGCTGTGCGGTCAGCACACACACCTACACTTCCAACCACCACCACCAGAAGCTTCCTCATTGTCTACCAACCAAAAGCCCTCTACTAATTGGAAGCTTCAACCCTCAATTGCTCCACCGGATGACCTACCCTTCCGCTGTCGTCTCTAACGACGTCCAACCACGCCACACCTCCAACCACCTCATCATAGCCACCACCAGACTTGCCACACACCAGAGAAGATTGTGATCTTGTTTAATAGAATTGCAAGGACATATTTTATTCTTTAGGTCTTTACTGGTGAGCTCCACTCCTTCGCCATCGTATGCCACCGTCTGCTGCCGTCTCGCTATCAATCGTCGTACGACCACTTTGCAAGGCTGCGGAATTGCCTTAGGGACTCATCTGGAGCTTCAATTGGTCACATCCACACTTGCAGCAACTTCAATTGAGGAACATCAGGACCTGTAGTGGTGCGAAGAACATGGCACTTTTTAGTGCCACATCGTGCATTCTTATTTTAGAGAAGCGTATATAATGCTTTTGTGCCTTGTGCTCGTTGCCTCAGCACGCACGGGGTTGAGGTCCCCTCACATGCGCCCTTGCCCATGACACACGGCTGTGGGTTTAGGCTTGGATCCGTTTACCTAGTTATTGTTCACTCGGGTTTGAAATTGAGAGACAATTCTAAGGGTAGGGGGTGGTTTTGCTTTGGGAAGTGTGCCTTGGGAAGCCATTTCAAAGGCTTTGCCTTGTACTGCTATTGCTTGGCAACTAACATAGATATTTGAGAGAAGTGGTTCAAAACCACTGTTGGAAAATTGATTTGATTTGAAACATTATGATATGTGCTTAATTGTGGGATTAAATTGGTGATTCAAATAACCATTTTTAGGGTTTTATTCTTCTTTTTATCCCATTGATTTCTGATACACAAATAGCTATTATTGAATATATTTTTGAGTAGATCATTCATTGAATATCTTGTTGTGATTAATTATTGTGCTCATTCGTTTATCATTGTGACTAGTGCATGAATTCCATATTTACTTTCTACGAACGACCTCGAAACTCACGATTGTTTTTCAAGTACTTATAAATTTAAATATTGTTAATTCGCTTTTGTTGACTATACTACGATGCATATTTCAAACTTGACTTCCAACCTAATGGTGGACCTACCTCTCCCTACTCCTCTATATAATCCCTTCATTCCATACCTAAAGGATCCATCTTCACCCATCCTCTCAATAATTCTCCTATGTGCACCTCTCCCTTCTACTCCTTCCCTTCTTCTCCATGCTTAAAGCCATCCCCCTCTACCTCCTCCTACACGCCCTCCAATAACATCAAGTCATCTTTGGCATCTTCTTCTTCATTGGATGTCTTCCTCTGGTCTTCTCTGATGACACTCTCTACCTCCACCATATCCTTTGTTCTCTGCTCTACGACACTCTACTACTCACCCCTCCTTATTCTTCTTCTTACTCTCTTTCTTTTTGATGTCATTTGTAGTTAATGAAGTCATCCACCGAATGGGTTGGGTTCTTGGCATATCTACTAGGAACAAATGAGAAGAAGGCAGAAGTGAAGGATGACCCCATTGTACAAGAGTTTCAATATGTCTTCCTTGATGATCTACTTGGACTTCCTCCTGAGAGGGAGATCAATTTTGAGATATCTCTCATCACGGAAACTCAATCGATCTTGAGCACCCCATATTGTATGCTGCTAGACAAGTTGAAGGAATTGAAGACCCAACTACAGGAGATGCTAGATAAGGGCTTCATTTGACCAAGTATGCCACTTTGGGAAGCATTGTTTCCTTTCGTTAAGAAGAAGGATGGGTTGATGGGGGCTATCCATAGACTATAGGCAACTCAATAAGGCTACTATCAAGAATAGATAGCCATAGCCACATATTGACAATCTATCTGATTAGTTGTAGGGCACTCATGTATTTTCCAAAATTGACTTGAGGTTCGGATACCGCCAGCTACGAATCAAGGAAACTAATGTGCCTAAATTTTCCTTTAGAACTCGCTATGGGCACTATGAATTCCTAGTGATGCCTTTTGGCTTGATGAATGCTCTTGTTGCATTCATTGATTTGATGAATAGGATATTCAAGCCTTATATTGATTACTTCATGATTGTTTTGATTGGTGATGTGTTGGTGTACTCTAAGTTTGCAGAGCAGCATAGCATAGGGAACATCTCTAGTTGGTATTGGAAACATTGAGGAGGCACAAACTGTAGGTCAAATTCAACAAGCGTGAGTTCTCTTTGAAGGAGGTAGCTTTCATAGGGTATGTTATCTTGGGAGTTGCCATTGCTATGGATTTGACAAGGGTAGAAGCACTTGTGAAGTGGGAACAACACAAAAAATGAAGTTTCCTCAATTTGGCTAACTGCTATCAGAGATTTATCAAGGCCTTTTCCTAGATTGCAGTACCCACATTACAACAAAAGAGGGTTTTCTTCATAGTTGAAAATTGTGACCAAAAGCCCCAACTTTTGGTCACAGTTTATGAATAATGACTAAAAGCTTTTGGTCATGGTTCCACCCAAAATCATGACCAAATCCCCCCTATGTTGATTGATCTCAAGAGCTTTTGGTCGATTAAGAATCGTAAGTGAAGACGTTTGGTCATAGTTTTTAAATTGTGATGGAAAGTCTTTAGTCACGATTCATAATTGTGATGGAAAGTCTTTGGTTACGATTTATGAACGATGAGAAAAGTCTTTAGTCATGGTTTATGAACTGTGACAAAAAGTCTTTTTATAAAAAAAACTCTTTTTTTGTATATTACAATAAGAAATTTTATAACCTGCCATACGCATTCACCACAAATGTAAATGTACTCATATAATTATTATAACATTAGAACAATTGCATCATAATAACTCGAGAAAATTGATCTTTAACAAAATATATCATTTTTATTGAAATTCAAATATAAAATACTTGTTACACTATTATTAAGAAATTACAAAAAGGAACAATGGAAAAAAAATATATCAGTTTTTAGATTAATTGTTTACATCATTCTTAGAGCTTTTGATGCTTTTTCAGCTTTAGCATAAGCCAACTTGTATGCATCACTCTTACTTTCAACCTAAGCCTTATCTTGCTCTTCCCTCTTCATATGCTTCCTGCCATCTTTCTTGGACACTAAGTCACTCACTCTGAGTCTAGCAACTTTAGCCTTTGCTTCTAGGGCATCTAAATCTAGTTTCTCTTTCTTCCTTAGAGACTTCTTTTTGTTTGGCTTTTTCAATTGAAGCATCTCTTTCGATGTATAATAGTTTGATGATATCTTTCCATAAGATAGATCCTTCATTTTCCTACTTGAGGAAGCACCTTCTATCCTTGTAAACTGCTATGCAAGGAATGTGCTAAATAGTTATGAGTGACATTTGACATCAGTTAGGGTGGGAAAAAAAAAGATATACAATAAATAAAACCAATTATGGAACCATTTTCTCTACAAATGGATGAAAATCTCATTGATCTTTTTACTTTAGCATATGCATCTTTGCATTTACTTGCTCTTTCCTCGATTAGCTTGTATGCTTTCTCTTTAATTGTCTCCACCCAACAACTTGGACAAAAATGGCAAAAAGCACAAAGGGATATGGAAGCTTTATCATTGCTCCAACCATGAGATAGACCTATTCATAATAACTGATCCCTCTATAAATCATTCCTCACAGTTGACAAAGCAATTCTAATATAGACTACCGTGGTGCATGCTTCTTGAAAATAACATTTTTTTTTACACAGAGAATTGAATCAATAGGAAACTAGAGCACTATAGGGATCCTAAAAGCAAAGTCAAAGATTGAATGTATGCAATGCAAATTTGGTATGGTAGAGGAAACAAATTAGACATATATAAGATGCAATATGCCATATGCTTGGCATGTATGCACTTTAGATGGTATAATCTTAGCTAGGATTCCATATACTCGTAAAAACTAAAAACATCATTTGATGGTGATAAGGGAGGAAAAATCCCCAACTAATCCCATTGAGCCTACTAGGCCCAAATGACAAAGTCACCTTAAATGGCCTTGACAATCAGCCCAAGACGACCTCCAATCAGGTACAAACTCGACTACAAAAATAGATGGCAAACTTGCCAAAAGGGTCTCAACCCATTCAACTAATACAAGTAGGTTAAGTCGCTTGTGACTACTCGCCAAGCTATGACATGCTCAGTTTGCTAGACTTTGAGGCGAATCAGGCGATAAGACTGACAATGATAGCCGGAACGTGCAGGAAGCTACCTTAGTCAGTTAAGAGTAGGACTACTCAGTTGAGTAGCATTTGTTACGAAATCTAGTCAATGTGGGCTATGTGGCACATACCGGTCAGTGACCGATGACCAAGCTTTGACCCATAACACACACGATTGGCGGATCTCGGGGCTGCGAAGCTCTTGACGTTATGAGTCCATTGTCTTAACTGAGCTACAATTCCCATCACAGGGGATCAGGTTCTTTGAGAATTTTTCCTTGTAACAACCCTGTAATAGTGAAATTTCTAAGAGTGATAGTGCTCTCCGTAGATGTACACCTTACATGTGGAACTGGGTCACCAATTCCTTATGTTTTCTTGTGGTTTGTTTATTGCTTGAGATTAGCCCTTTTCTTGTGTAAGCCTGACAAGATCAAATTGTAAAGGCCTCAATCAATTGGCTCCATCTGTGGGAAACATCTTAAATGTTAGTTTTACCTTCCTTTTTCATTCGGTAACCTAAGATGCCCCATACTACTTGCCATTCCTTAAGGGAAAATTAAGAAAACTCTAGACTTGAGGAGTCCAGTGTTTCTCCCTCCAATCGTCATTGTCAAGCGCAAATGGGAAAATCGAATGATGTATGCCATAAAGTTGAGCAACCTAATGTTGACCCATTAGAGGAAGCTTGGGAAAAGAAACTGAAGTTTCTTGTTTGATTAAACTCCCTCCAGGTGAAACAGGGGTCGATCATGTGCTAGCTCTGAGAGGTACAACACAAGGAGAAGTCCAAATCACAACCTCCTCAAGATCTGCCTCCGGAGTCAAGCTAGGTGGACGACTAGGTGCACTGGTGTTGAGTCATCGAGGAGGAGAATGCTCGCCTATGTGAGCATCTTGAGCAGTTAAAGCAGCAACTAAGTAGCCGCAAAGGAGAATCCTTGCAGACTCTACCTCCCCTTCTTTTGCCTCATCGCAATTCAGATGAACTCTTTGGCACCCTGATTCTAACTTTGAGTGGAGGTGGCTCCCATTTGGAGATAGTTCGCTAGGTCATGGGATCAATAAGGGGCAATCAACTCTCATGTACGTTACGACGTACTTGTTTACCGAGGAGGTGATGAATTCACCCCTCCCTGAGAAGTTTAGGAACCCAACCCTTCCTTAGTACGACTATACATTTGACCCGAACAACTTTGTTGGAAGCTTCTGACAGATGTTGCTAGTCCATGGGTGCCCGGATGGGGTTCTCTGCTGAGTATTCCTATCATATTTATTCAGCATGGCTTACGAGTGGTTCAACGAGCTACCAACAGGCCAGATCTTCAATTTCCAGGAGCTGGTCGATAAATTTTTCCAGTACTTTGTTGGACAGTACTAGGTTAGAGATAAGCCTGAACGATAATGTTAATGGGCTATCAAGGGGTTTTAAGGAGTAACCATCATAGCAAAGCTTCAATCACTCGAAAATAATTAAATTTATAACTTAGAATCAAAAAAGAGTCTGAGGTCGATCACATGATGTAATTTAAGAGCAATTCATTCTCACTGATCACAATTTAATCAAAAATATAGGTAATTATGACCAAAACTTCATTTAGAGCAAACGAGAATGATATATATATGAGACTAGGTACTAGTGTGAAAAAAGATCAGGTTAAAATGGTGATTTGAATCACCAAATTAACCCCTGAAATTAAGCTCAAGTATCTCAAATAAGTAAATCTCAACCAAATATGCGACGTCAACCAAGTTTAATATTCCAACAGTATGTAGAAGTAATGCACCCACAGAGATCATGCGATGGCACAAGGCATTAGATGCCTTAAGTTGCTCAAGGCACAGCTCCAATAGAAGATGCAAAGCCCTCCTATCTTCTTTGTGCCTCAAGAGAGAGGCAAGCATAGCACAACACAACACAGAGGCGAAGGCCTTAGAGTTGGTTAAGTGTAGAGAGCAGAGGTGAGAAGGGCAAAAACCCCCCTTCTCTCTCTCTTTCTTCTTTTTCTCTCTTAGAACAGATAGATCAGAGCTAGGTATCCGGGAAATCGGATCCACACCCAGACCTGCGTGGCATGTGCACAGGCGAGGGCGTGGATGAGCATGTGAGGCGCACGTGTGTAGGGGTGTGGGGTAGGGACTTGACCCCTGTGATACGAAGGCGATAAGGCAGAGTCAGTTTTTGCTTTTATCCGCTGTCGCGAGTCCTTCGTTCCACGATGTGGGACTATGTTCCCACGTTGTCTTCGCAACGCAGCAGCAGGAGGTGATTCTTCAAATCAGAGACGAGGGAAGCACCTGTTTCTTCGATTGGAAGTCTAGAGCGCTTCCTTGAAGTAGTTCACAGCGCGTGGGAGTCTCAGCACGAATGAACTCGGTCGGGAGACGGCGGATGGAGTCGGAGGAGGTGGTGGTGATGGTGCTCTGGTAGTGATCTAAAATCAAGAACACGACCTGGTGGCCCAATTAAATTGGCTCAGAAGCTTCGCTGGACTACAGCGAGTGCATTGGTGGCAGTGGTGTGGCGTGGGGTGATGTGTGGAGGTCTAGAGAGGTCGGTGAGGGTGCGTGAAAGAGACGGTGCTCCGTAGGGCGAGTGTGCAAGCCCTCAAATTAGGAGAGGGCTTTTGTAGAGGAAGTCAAGGTGGAGCTTGTGGATGTGGAGTGGGGGTGTTTGGAGGTGTGTGTCGTGCTGGAGGCTTTGCTGGAGCGAAGAGTGAAGGTGGTGTTGAGGGTAGTACGGTGGTCGTGAGTGTGGGGAAAGAAAGTAGAGGGAGAGAGGAAGGGATAGAGAGGCTTAGAGGGGAAGGAGATGGATGGAGAGCGTTGGTTGTGTCTGTCTGGAGCCGAAGACGAAGATGAGGTTGGTGAGTTTGAGCGGCGATGACGAGGGAGAAGGAGGCCCCTACTGTGGCTGGCGAGGAGCAAAAGAGATGAAGGAAGGTAGAAGGCCATCCAATTTGATGGTTGGATGGTTGGAAGAGGAGGGCGGAGAGGGTTGCTAGAGACGAGGTTGTGGGTGACTGGAGAAGGAAGAAGAGGGGTTTTCTTGGTCAAAAACTCGCTAAGGAGCAAGGATTCTAGTTCTGGGTCCTTTTATAGGCCTAAAAGAGGAGCTCCAAGCTTGGAAATAAGCTCTCAAAGCTTGAAATCTTTGCGCAATCAGGATACCCATAATTTCAAGGTGTTCGCATGAGGGATTGTGAGCAAATCAGGATCCAAGGTTGGGTCCAATTGGTAGGGAATTACTCAAGGAATCTCCCATTCAAATTTGGAAGAGTTTGATTGAGAATCAAGAGAGAAATTCTCGCTCGAATTTTGATGGAGCTTGATGTGTTTTCATCAATGGCGGTAGGGATCCATTTGTAAAGAATGACAAGAAAGTTAGGGACTTGATTGCAATGATTTCAAAAGTTAGGGGCATGAATGAGAGAGAAAGAATCAGACTAGACTAAAATGCAAACTAGGTCAAGATGGGCTCTGATTGGGCCTAAATTTTGGTAAAAACCTAATATGGACTCAAGAAATCTGATGGTGAAGTCGAATTTCAGTTTTGGCCATGTTTGACTGGAAAATTTGTGTAAAAATCCAAACTAGGGTAGAATTGTGTCTGTGACTCTGTTTAAGGTCAAAATGGATTTCAAAGGTCAACATAAGGGTACAAAACCTTAAAGAATATTTTTCTATGAATTTTAGGAGATTTAGATGAATTTTATCCAAATCAAAACCTCAATAATTTAAGCAGGTCTAAAATTAGGATTTTAGGTGCTGTATTAGTTCTTGAAATGCGTGAAACCCCATTTTTGTTTGCATGGACCCACTTATTAGACTTTAATGCTCATTTAACCTTTATTTCACCCCTAGAAAACCCCTTTGGTTATTCTGTGTTCATGATATGCTATTAAAATTATAGAATTAACCTTGGTTTTTTGTTCTCTTCTCAAAACATAATAAAGTGGAGATATAACCCTCAGATGAATATGTATAAGCTTTTATCTTTTATTTTATAATAAAATGGGCTAGTTAGGGCTCATGATGGTGTTCCCATCATGCCCCCTTGCCTAGCATTTGTTAGTCCCTTAGCAAAAATCCTATGGATCAAACTAGGTCTCTAGGTCGGTTGTAATCGTTAGGATGCCTTACTAAGTTGCATCTCTAGAAATCAGATTGGAATACCAACAATAGGCTTGGAGGTACTCAAGTATCAGCCAAGATCCAGACTTGACCAGCTTCAGCTTGAGTCTGCCGCGAAGGTTTATAAGGCCCACAAAAATTGCCCAGAGGTTCATTGACCCCAACGGTTAAAGCACCTGTGCATAAACATAACATGTCCAGGTTCAGTTTGCCAATGCATTTTTGTAAGAAAGAGATAGAGAAGGATTTTTCATTTGAAGAGTTTTTTCTCTTTTCTTTTTATTTTTCCTTAAATCCAGCCTCGAATTGGCCCCAAACACGGTCTATATTGGCTTCCTTGTCCCCACCATCAATCCTCGAAGGGTCCCTGGCTTTCGATGCTTCGGGATAGCACCACCCATGGCAACCCCCAGAACCTTGGCTTTTGACACTTCGAGATAGTGCCGCCCATGACGTTCTGTAGCTAAATTCAGGACTTGGCAATCGACATTTCGGGATAATCCCTCCCATGGCACCTAAACCAACACAAGGTGCTTACATGCCCTCAGTAGGATATTTAGATATCCTAGGAGACAAGCACTGAGGAGACGATATGTTATTACGCATTTTTGAGGGAAATTTTCCACCTCTCAGCGCTGGGAACTCATCCAATCAACTTGAGTTGTCGAGTCGCTCCTAAGCTAGATCTTCGAGATGACTTTTCAGAATAGAACGCTTTTGGTAGATTGACGTGCCTTCGTGCGTGTGTGTTAAGAGGTGTCGTTATAGTTGCACTTGATACGTCGGTTTTAAAAGAAGTAAACGGAGGTGAGTCCGAGTGTCGATCTCAGGGAGGCGTGGAAATCGGATTTTGTTTACCACTTGTTGTCACGAAAAAGGCGGAGTTTTTGCTTGCGAAAGAGACGATTTTGAAAAGCGAGAGATAGAGAGAGTTTAGGGTTATAAAGCTCTTGGTTTTGATCATGCACTTTAAACAGAAATTAAAATGGCAACTAAATGGAAAATAATTTCATTAAACATGCATTCATAGTTCATGGTTTACAACATTAAATACATGCTTCAACAAAAGTAAATGAAAGCTTAAAAGAGAGAGAGAGAGAGGTAGAGAGAGAGTGGAGAGCGACGAGGCAGCCACGGCGGTGGAGGAGGCTCCGTCGGCGGCTCGTCGTCTCCGGCGATTACAAGAGTGCCTAAGACTAGCTAGGAGAGGAGTGGAGTAGTTGCAAGTGGGAGAGGATGCCTTGAATGGTGGTAGAAGGGGGTTTAAATAGAGTTAAGGGCTTCCTAAAAGAAGAATGTGCTTTAGCGACATCCAGAACGTCGCTAAAACCGCTTCCAGATACGTCGGTGAAGGCCTTCTGCCGCCGGTCAGCCGCCCGCCCCTCTCTCTCTTCAGGCGCGATCCGTGGATGTCGAACGAGAGCCGTCCGATTGATGATCGGACGGCTGAGATCCTCCCGTGCCTGCGCTAGGATCGCGCTTCGGGCGCGCGTGCGCGCGCGCGTTTCCGCCCGGTGTGCGCGCGCGCGTGGGAGGTGGGGCGCTGTCGTCGCGCCGCGTGGCGCAATCCTAGCCGCTCGCTTCTGATCGCGCGGCTCAATTTTGCCGCGCCCTTCGCCCGCAAGTGATTTCCGCTCCGCGCGATTCGAACGCGCGTCGCCGCGACGCGGGCGTGCGCGCTAACCGTTGCGCCACGCCTGCGCTTTGTCGCGGCGACCGCGGGCGAGCGCGCGGATCTCGGCCGTTCGATCGAAGATCAACGGCCGAGATGCGTCCTTGGCTGGCTTGGGGGCGTGCGAGCGGCGGGGGCGGGGCGACGTGGCGCGTTCTAGGCCGTTGATCTCCAGATCAACGGTCAGGATTTCTTGGGCCCATTGTGGGAGCTCCGGATGTCGGATTTGGCCGATCTTGAGTCCGTTAGACTCCGTTCGTCGTCCTGAATCCATCAGTGCGGTCCGATTGCTCATCTGAGGCCTGCTTTGACAAATGCTTTACACAAATGGCCATTAATACAGTTTATAAGCAATCTTGGTACTTGATGCATGCAATGCTCCTATTCTACTTTATGTTGTGCCTTTTATTCTAAAGATGGGCCATATTCAACCTAATTACTACCCCCTTGCGTGGTGTTATCATACCCCCATGCTTACTCCTTGCTAGTCCCTAGCAAGGTTTATTCTAGCCTTTATTTCTTTGGCGAATTCAAGAAGTAATTGCTTAGGCACTTCGTTACTTGTCAATAAGAGGAACTATACGAAGATCTTAATCTACAAAGACTAAGCAGCGCCCGGGTGTCTGCCAAAATACGAATCGCCCGAATCCTTGCTTTGTATATATAACTATACTTATGTATACGTATATATCTATATATGTCTTTTTAGAATTTTTAGAATTCAATGTGGGTTGGTAACTTTTTACGGCTACCCAACCCACCCAAAACTCGGTCAAAACCCTAAGTGCTAAGCATCTTGGTGTGAATGTTGTGATAGACTTACTTAACGGTAATTGAGACAGACTTCGAGTTTCTACGCCTCTAGGTGACCGGAAAAGAAAATAAATTTTTGCCTGAAGGTGTATTTGTTCGATTGGTAGCTTTCTCCCTACGTTCATTTTACTTGGGGTCAACACAAGGATTTTCCAGTGTATATCTCCCCGGCTTGTACTACTTCCCCGCTTCTTCCTTAGGTGTTTTTGGTCTTCTTTTTTTGTGCAATTATTGAGCTGGGCTCTGGACAACCGACCAATGGGCTGTTACCCACGATCACTTGCCAGCCATACTTGTGCGGTGAAGTGTGGTTTATTTTCTTTTCTTCTTTTTCCTTTTTTTTTTTTAATTATTATTATTATTATTTTTTTTTTACGTAGGTGGCTTCCCTAATCTCAAATGTACCTAGAGGCAGCGAAAAAGAAATGGCCTGTGGCTGGGCTCTGGACAACCTGCCAATGGGCTATTACCCACGACAACTTGCCAGCCATACCACCTTAGAGAGTTCATTAGCTACCCAATTTCTGTCAAAATCTCCGAGAAGTGAGTCTGTGCAGAAATGTGTGCAGATGCTTAGACTCAAAGTTTTCCTGAGTTAGAGGATGAGTTGATAAGTCGTATACTTATCACCTTATTTAGTAGGTGGATTAGAATAGCTTAAAGTTGCCAGGACTCACCGCTAAATCTATATTTTAACGGACACCAGGGCTGATTAAGCCTGAAGGCCTGAAAAGTCTAAGTGTTTAAGTTCTTTTTGTATTATTTCCCACTATTGACAAGTTTCTAATACCTAAGTTTTTCTTCCTAAATTCAATTTTTTTTTTTTTTTTATTCATTCAGACTGATTAATTAAGCTCAGGATTATGCAATTTACCATCCCCCCCATGCTTAAGTTGGACAATGTCCTCATTGGCAGATTCATGGATGCAGAAGGGTTTAAAAAGATAGTACCTGAGTGACGTAGACTACCAGATCAGTCTGAATTCGCTGGGTTGCCTCCCAGGAAGCGCTGAGTTTAACGCCTCCAGCTGGGCGGTGCACAAACAGGAATGACTTGGGTCAAGAAGATATGTTCAAAATTAACCAAACCCAAAATCAGAAGTCCACAGATGCGAATAAGGTTGTGGTGGAGTCCCGTTCCTAAGGGGCGGGAATTCTGTAACAGATATATCATGCATGCCCGTGTCAGATCCTCTCTTAGTTTGTGGGCATGCAAACAAGTTGTTGTGGACGAACGCACCCCAAATATGACGTGCCAAACACTAAAGATGTAGGTCTTATATTCAGCTTGTGTCCCCATAAAATTGTAATCCATCGAAAGTGCATCAATTCTAGTGCATTCGGGTTGCGGGATCTTTATTCTGGTAGGGCAAGTAACAAAGTCCAGAGTTTCATACCGAGCTCTACAACCAAGCATGAGTCTTCTCTTCAAAGACGAATCCATCTCTTCCGCAACTATGGTTTCATTGCTCATTCCCTCCAAGACCTTGATCTCAAGAATATTTTCTTCAACCTCCTTTGTATCAGATTCACTGTTTGGGGTTGCATTAGAGGTAGGGTCAATTTCATCCTCTAGATCATATTCTTTCTCTCGACCCTCCTCCAAATTTGTGATGGGGATTCTAACCGATTCATAATCAATTTCTTTGAAATTGTAACTCCATTCTCCATCTCCGACGTTGGCTGCTACTCCCACCGGATTACTTGTCTTGAGCCGATTAGATTCAGGTTCCAAGGTCTCTCCCCTCACCTTCTCAGTTTCCTCCTGATGTTTGTTCTCAATGCTCCCCAAATTGTGTTCCAAGGAATCCTTACTGTCCTTATCCACTGAGCTATCCAACTCCTGAGGGGTATCAATGGTGGACTGAACCAAATCAGGATGACTAGGTGTAGTCCAATTGATCATGGTAGGTCCTTGCTTTATGAATTCCATGAATGGCGTTGTATGCAACAGCTTTCTTTGGCCTTCTTCCCCCAATTGTTGGAACAACTCCAACATGGCATGTTGCCCTTTAACCAATTCTTGATTCTGTCTGTGTAGTTCTAACTGGAGGTTATCAAGAATTGACATGGTGTCATTTGATGTCCTTTGGATTTCCTCCTTGAAATCCAGGTTAAGAGAGTATGGTTGAGGTTGTGGATCAGAATCCATATTGGTGTTTAAGTTCTTGGGTGGGTCCTCTATTCTATCATGTTCAGGGTCCAGTTCTTCAAGAGGAACCATTCTCTGTTTGGTCCTACTCCAGAATAGTTGAGGTTCTAAGTCCTCCTCCCAGTCAGATTCTTCATCAGGGGACCAAATCAGAGGTTGATGATCCTGGGCTTGCCTAGATTTCTGAGCGTTTTCTGATTTCCATTTGTCTAGAACTCCTTCTAATCCAAAGGTCAAGTAGGCAAGGTTGTTGAATTCAGATGACCTTTCTTGGTTATTATCCTGAGATGGGTAGGGTTCTTGGTGTTCTCCTAAAGTGTAGGTCCTATCACAGTAGAGCGGGTCGGACCTAAATGAGGAGGCATCGTGAGGACAATCGAGATATGGAGCCCCACAATTTGAATCGTACCCTTGGGTGGCTATGTTAGGTGTATTCCAATAAGAGGTTGGTGCGGTTTGGTCATAGTTGGGCCAAGAGGGATATTCCAGGTTGCATCCCCAACTTGGTGGTTGGTTAGCCCAAGTCGGCTGTGGGTATGGTCTACTTGGGTTAGCATACAAATCCTGTTGGGGGTAATTTGGGTAAGATGGATAGGCATTGAAATCCATGGAGGGATGCGGGAAGAACAGATGAGAGAGAGTTGTGCACTCAATCAAACAAACAAGCCTAATCCTTATGGTGTATTCCTTAGGAGACCTAGAAATCTCACAAAGGTTGATTAAGTCCGTAAACACTGGACTCCCCTTCCCAAGGCTAATCTGGCCAGGTTGATTACGAGGGGATTGCAGGGAAGGTTCTTCCTTTGGCTTGCGCCTCCGGTTCCATAGACCCCACAACCGCGGTCGTTTGACACTGCCCCGCAGCCTAGCCACCAGATTATACCAAGGGAATGAAAGCCAAGTGCCTAGCGAACAAAACCTCACCTTTTGAGACTTAACTCAGTCCTGCCTAGGGCACGTCTACTCAGTTTTAACGGGTTAGGATAGTGCTTGTGCTTAGGGTAATGTGATGAGGCGTTGATTGGGGTGGTGCCTCTTAATTTTCCACTTTTCAAGGTGTGTGCTTCTATAAAACAGGGTTTTCAAGCAAGAATTTTTAGGGTGTGGTGTCTTTTAATGTTTCATCCTTACTTTAGTGTTTTTTTAGGGTTGACGTGTCTTAATGCTTTCAGACAAGTTTCAATGGGCACGTCAAGTTCTGCACACAATTTGATGAAAGTAGATTTCCTTTTTCTTCTGTAGAGGCTCTAAAAACCCTAGTGTACTCATCCTAAAGATCGTGCAGCTTCTATTAGATGAGTTAGTTTTTAGGGTTGAGTGGTGCGGCCCAGGTCAACTCACGGTGGCTTCGCAAACACCACTCAAGAGAGAAAGAAAAGAACACTCCAAGAATTTGTCCAGTATATTAGAGTGTACATTTTTTTGTAGGGTGGTGTGTTAAGAATGTGGGTCAAGCAATCATTCGCCACGCCAATTTTTTTCAGTTTTTATGATTTTTTTAGCTTTTTCACGCAAGCAAACAATGAGAGAGAGAGAGTACTCACTATCGGTCCTTGAGGCGCTTACTTCCTTGCTACCATAGTGGAATGCGTCGCTTCGCCGTCCATGCGCCGAATTCCTGCAACCGTCAAGTAAAAAGGAAAATAGGGCATTAGACGATATGAGAATGAAGGTGGAATGGAGGTGATAAAACATATCCGTTGCCTCCCCGGCAACGGCGCCAAAAACTGACGTGCCTTCGTGCGTGTGTGTTAAGAGGTGTCGTTATAGTTGCACTTGATACGTCGGTTTTAAAAGAAGTAAACGGAGGTGAGTCCGAGTGTTGATCTCAGGGAGGCGTGGAAATCGGATTTTGTTTACCACTTGTTGTCACGAAAAAGGCGGAGTTTTTGCTTGCGAAAGAGACGATTTTGAAAAGCGAGAGATAGAGAGAGTTTAGGGTTATAAAGCTCTTGGTTTTGATCATGCACTTTAAACAGAAATTAAAATGGCAACTAAATGGAAAATAATTTCATTAAACATGCATTCATAGTTCATGGTTTACAACATTAAATACATGCTTCAACAAAAGTAAATGAAAGCTTAAAAGAGAGAGAGAGAGAGGTAGAGAGAGAGTGGAGAGCGACGAGGCAGCCACGGCGGTGGAGGAGGCTCCGTCGGCGGCTCGTCGTCTCCGGCGATTACAAGAGTGCCTAAGACTAGCTAGGAGAGGAGTGGAGTAGTTGCAAGTGGGAGAGGATGCCTTGAATGGTGGTAGAAGGGGGTTTAAATAGAGTTAAGGGCTTCCTAAAAGAAGAATGTGCTTTAGCGACATCCAGAACGTCGCTAAAACCGCTTCCAGATACGTCGGTGAAGGCCTTCTGCCGCCGGTCAGCCGCCCGCCCCTCTCTCTCTTCAGGCGCGATCCGTGGATGTCGAACGAGAGCCGTCCGATTGATGATCGGACGGCTGAGATCCTCCCGCGCCTGCGCTAGGATCGCGCTTCGGGCGCGCGCGTTTCCACCCGGCGTGCACGCGCGCATGGGAGGTGGGGCGCTGTCGTCGCGCCGCGTGGCGCAATCCTAGCCGCTCGCTTCTGATCGCGCGGCTCAATTTTGCCGCGCCCTTCGCCCGCAAGTGATTTCCGCTCCGCGCGATTCGAACGCGCGTCGCCGCGACGCGGGCGTGCGCGCTAACCGTTGCGCTACGCCCGCGCTTTGTCGCGGCGACCGCGGGCTAGCGCGCGGATCTCGGCCGTTCGATCGAAGATCAACGGCCGAGATGCGTCCTTGGCTGGCTTGGGGGCGTGCGAGCGGCGGGGGCGGGGCGACGTGGCGCGTTCTAGGCCGTTGATCTCCAGATCAACGGTCAGGATTTCTTGGGCCCATTGTGGGAGCTCCGGATGTCAGATTTGGCCGATCTTGAGTCCGTTAGACTCCGTTCGTCGTCCTGAATCCATCCGTGTGGTCCGATTGCTCATCTGAGGCCTGCTTTGACAAATGCTTTACACAAATGGCCATTAATACAGTTTATAAGCAATCTTGGTACTTGATGCATGCAATGCTCCTATTCTACTTTATGTTGTGCCTTTTATTCTAAAGATGGGCCATATTCAACCTAATTACTACCCCCTTGCGTGGTGTTATCATAGATTTTTCTTTGTTAGGTGCACTGAACCAGACTTAGTGTGTGATTTTGGGTGCTTAGGTTACCAAGTCCCGTAAATTAAAGGGTAGGCAACGGGGTCGAATAATCCCTAAGCCTTAGACCTATTACATCAGCCTTACACTTTCCTCAACCTCTTGAGGATTAATCTAGATCTTAATAAATACGTGAGTGTTTAAACCCTAAAATAGATCCAAGAGGCGTAAGGTCAGTACTTGTCACTAATCTCCTAAGTTTTAGCCTTACAGGTCTTAATTCATCATCCGATCCAACCTAGAGGTTTGGTAGGTTCCATATTAAGTTTCCTTTTTTTTTCTTTTCTTTTCTTCTTCTCCTCTTTTCATTCAGTTCAAAATGAGCTCTCCTTTCCTCTTTTCTCCTCTTTTTTTTTTTGATTGAAGCCCTTCCAAGCATTGATTTTATAGCGTTTTGCACTTTAATACATCCCCATGCTTAAGATTTGAAATGTCCTCATTATAAATTAGGTGGGTTCGAGTTCAACTCAGATAGTTCATTAGAACAAGTGGGTGGTGAACGGGTCGGAATGGTTGTTGCAGACAATTTCTAGCTCTGATACAAGTATTGAAGGTGGAGTCGGCTTTTCTAATGAACAAACCCTAAAGCGCAATATGAATTCAGCAGAGAGATATGTCGGAAAGGTTTTGGGTTTTTCAAAGATGACGGGTTGCCTCCTGTTAAGCATTAAGTTATATGCCATCGGCTGGGTGCAAGGAGCTCAAAAATATGTCAACTAATGCATTGTGATGAGTGATAAAGGAAAATATGTGATCATGGTGGATGAGAATCAATGGCCACAAATGAGTATCAAATTATGATGAAGAGTCATTCCAGAAGGTCTATGATATGGGTCAAGTTGATTCATTTCTGGGTGGCTCTTATGGAGTTTTTGCAGAGGAATCACTCGGAAGATGTAGTAATATGGAGTTCTGAAGTAAGATCATCGTGGGCAAAGGACCCAATAGAGGTGAATCTAATCAGCATATCCTAGATGTGTGGTTCCTCTTATGCAATGTGGCCCAATGGATCATTTTCTAGTGAGTCATCTTGATTTTTCTCTAATGGGTGTAAGATCAATTCCTCAAAAAATGACTCAAAGATAGGGTTGTCTACTGATTCTTCTCTATAATTTTCATCCCAATCAGAAATGAACGTCTGGGGAGTGCCTTTTTGATCATCCAATTCCAAATCTGTAAACTATTCATACTCTGGGTTGTGGTCACTCTCAGTATCTACCATGCCCAGTTCCTGGAGATCCTCAGAATAATCATCATAATGAAATGTCTCCAGATCCATGGAATAAAAATTTGAATCCCGTCGATTGTTATCCTGTTCCCCAAAATCTATGTATGTTTCCTCGAGATCAAATGTGAAAGCCTCCGATACTCTCAATTTCCTGGAATCATGCTCGGCTAAACTGAGATCCTCCCTCATGTGGAAAACTTCCAATTCTAGCTCTAGGTTCTCTACTACCAAAATGGTCATGAGATCCTGAATCAAACCTAGTTGTTCTACGGAGTGTTTTCCTTTTCCTTTAGATGATAGTTTGAAAATATTGATCTCAGTTCGCTTCTTTGTAGAGGCAATTACCATGTGCCCTGATTCACAATTAATTATGGCTCCTGCAGTAGCTAAGAAAGGTCTTCCCAAAATCAAGGGCATATCTTGTATTGGTTGTGGTGCATCCATGTAAAGAACTAGGAAATCAGCAAAGTAGCTGAAATCTTTGATTCTAACTACCACATCCTCTACCATCCCAATCGGGGTGATTATAGTTCAGTTAGCCAATTGCAGAGTAACATTAGTAGGTTTTAGCTGTCCAATCTGTATTTTTTCAAATAGGGCAGTTGGGATTAGGTTGACTGACGCGCCAAGATCCAGTACAACCTGCTTGAAATTTGTACCACCGATCTTGCAGGGGATTAGAGGGGTGCTTGGATTGGATTTCTTAAGAGGTAGACTATTTTGGATTATGGTACTCACACTTTCAGACAATACTACCTTCCCTTGTGATGGTTCTTCCACCTCTTTTTTGGATAAGACAGGTGAGGTGGGATTGAGAGTGAGGATATCAAGTAATGAAATAGTGACTTGTGCATTCCTCAATGGTCTTGTTATGTCAGATTCCGACAGTCCTCTAGTGTGGAGTTGGGATAAGATCTGGGATAGGGGAATGGATTGGCTATCTTGGGGGACGGATTTCTGTTTCCACCTCTTAGTTTTGTCCTCGACCTTGTTATGTTTATCATAGATTGGGTGAGATTTGGGAGATGGGCCTCAGGGCTTGGGTTTGCAATCTTTTCTCATGCCCACAACATTGATCATAGCATAATCATGATGCAGAGGTGGAGGAGAGAGAATTGGACCTTGTTGTTGAATAGTAGGATAGGCCATGGTGTGATTTGGATTAGCTGAGGTGGATGAGGTAAACACGTAGGTATGAGTGGATGGGCCTGGCTGAGTGTAGCTTGCTTGACCTTGGATTTGATTCACTACATATTTTTAAGTTGACATGTTGTTTGGATTTGGTAGAGGTTGGGAGGGAAGTGCACCTGGCTGTCAAGTCCACGCCATTTGTGCGAGCTGATTTCGAGCATTTATGATCTCATCTTTGTGCTGTCTCTGCATAGCTGCGTTATTCTTCTGGATGTCGACCAAGGCTTGCAGAATCATGCTCATTTGCTCTTCCTTGCTAGGCCTAGATTGGTAATTCATATTAGGCCTAGGCTGATCATGCTGATGTGGGTGTGGAACCTGTGGTTGGGGCTGGAATTGAGATCTCGGATTTTGATTATTCCCAGACCACGTGAAATTGGGATGATTACACCATCTAGGATTATAAGTGTTTGATAATGGATCATTCTGGATGGTGTTGAGGTCCTCGCAGGTCTGAGGAACCCCAGAGAAGTTAGAATACGAGGGTTCAAAGTTCCCCAACTAGAGTAGGTTGGTCTAGAGTTTCCTTTGAAACCAGGATCAGATGGGGGTGGATATAGATCCATCCTCTGGGAAGAGTGATGATAGATGTTTTGCATAGCCTCCCTACCAGAGGGTGGTTGTGCAAACTGGTTTTGCTGTGCTGAGGTGGCTCTCTGCAAGTGTTGAGTCAATTCGTCCAACTTCTTCTCGATAGTCGAGACCTTATCCAGGCGACTAGCCATTAGTTCCAGATCAACGGATGCGGACAGGCCTTGGGTTTCATGTGTCCCCCAGGTGTTTGTCAATGCACGGGAAATTGTCTGGTCGAACATGCCCATGGATTCACTATTGATGGAGTTCTTGCACATATTCTCAAGAATCTCCCACATAGTGTCCTCATGTTGACCCATGATGTTGCCGCCACGGGTCGCATTGACGAATAATCTGATATCTTCACGAAATCCCAAGTAAAAAGATTGGACTTATTCCCATTTAGGAACTCCGTGATGGGGGCATTTCCGCATGAGATCTAGAAAGCGATCCCATGCCTCATGAAGTGGTTCTCTTGCATTCTGAGTAAATTGCATGATTTGGTGCCTTAAAGCATTTGTCTGACCAACGGGAAAAAACTTCTTCAGAAATTCGGATTAAGTTCAGCCTATGTGTTGATCGGACGAGTTAGGATTGGCACCAGTGGGCAGCCTTATCCATGAGGGAGAAAGAAAACATCTTCATGAGTAAGATATCATGATTTTGCATAGGTGACCCGAAGGTTTAGACCAAATGTTTCAATTGCTGGATGTGTTGGAAAGGATCTTCGGAGTTAAGCCCATGGAATTTAGGGATAGCATGCAGCATATTGGGCTTGAGTTCAGTATCAGGTCCTCCAACAGGGATTTGAACTATATGTTCGATTATTGCCATAGCAAGATTATAATGATCTCGCATCATGGGACGTTGCGGTGGATTCATGAATGCTTGGAAAAGATCGTTGAGGCGTTGTAATTAATTTTGGAGATTAGGTTCCTCTTCTTAACTTTCCATGGATATAGCTGAGGGAGATATGGGCTCAGAAGTAGAAGAGTTGGAAGAGATATCAATATGATCGGAAGGTAGCACAAACAAGTGATTCAAGGCTTGGCCTCAACGGGAGTAAACTACTAATGGAGGTCTTAAGGGTGGTCTTAAGGACCTCCTCCCGAACATGCACTAGTGAGCCAGATGAGGGATAGAAGGTGTAATCAACCCAATTGAGGCACCCAAATATTTTTGGATGACTAAGGAGGTTCGAGGCGGATGATACCTCTTGATCAGAAAATCACTCATGATGATAATGTCATCATCAGCCATATCTAGCTTTAATTAGTCATAATCAAGGAAAAAATGCTCCTACACAACCGCCAGAGAGCCCTAATTCACTACAAATCCATTATGAGGGAAGTACAGTAAAATAGGGGTAAAACTACAGTTTTAACAGCATATCTCAATTGCAGAATAATAACGGGATTTCTTGGGGGTTAATTAAAGGTCAAATGGTCTTAGTTATCTAACAAGTAGGTCAATGCAAACAGAAATAGGTTTTCACACATTTTAGGAATTAAATGACATCTGAAACCCTAAAAACAGACCCACTTAATCTACTGAGGTTTTGGTCAGTATAAAATTCACATAAATCCTCTAAAAATCATAGGAAAATATTCTCTAGGGTTTGGTATGCTTGATTTGACCATTGAAACCCAATTTGACTTAAGACAGAGTCTCAGACAGACAGTTGCCCTAATTTAGATTTTTGCATAAATTACACAGTTAAACATGGTCAAAACCTAAATCCAACTTCACCATTGGATTTCTTAGGTCCAAATTAGGTTTTTATCAAAATTTGGACCCAATATAAGATCATCTTGACCAAGTTTGCAATTTAGTCTAGTCACTCTTTCTATCTCATTCAGACCCTTAGCTTTTTGAATTTCTTGCAAAGAGCCCCCTAACTTCATCATCTTCTTTGCACGCAGGTCCTCATGCCATTTTTGGAAGGTTGAACCTTCACCGTCGAGTTTTGAGTGAGGATTTCTTGCTCGACTCTCAATCAATCTCTCCCAAAATTGATACAGGGATTCCTTGTGAAATTGCCTTCCATTTGAACCACATCTTGGGCTCTACTTCTTTCCTAAAAGGTCATGCGAACCTCTCAAAGGTTCAAGTTTCCTTTTTACGCGAACCTCCCAAGCTTGGAAGCTTCTTTCCAAGATTAGGAAGGCTTCAAACGGCCTATAAAAGAACCCCTGCTGCATTTCACATCTTCTCAGCTAAGTTTTGGCCAAAATACCCTCTTCAAACGCCTTCCCTAGCCATCTCCGACTTAGCTTCGACGAGCTCCTCCCTCCATCACTCTCTGGCCTCCCAACGACCAAATTGGGAGTGCCATCATCTTCGTCTCCTTCGTCCGCGCCTGGTGTGCCAAAGCCAGGGTCGTCCTCCCCTCTCTTCCTCGCCGTCCACCTCAATGGAGAAGTTCTCTTCCACGGTGCCAGCCAATCAAAGCCGGCATCCTCCTACCCCTTTCGTCCGGTTAGTTTAGTTAGTTAGGTCCCTCTCCCTCCCTACTTCATTTCTAGCTTCTTTCCTATCCCTTTCAACCATTGACTACACCGTTCGCCCTCACCTTCTCTATCTCCGATCGAACCTCCAGCGAGGTGTTTCCACCGCTACGCACGTCCATCCACCTTGCCAACAAGCCTGCACATCATCTTAACATCGTGATCTCCGCCACATCCACCCGCACAAAATCCATAACATCTTTCCTCCTATTACTCATCCTAACACCCCGACGACCGACCCACTGCCGCACCATCATCTTCAACCTCCTCACACCACCATACGTCCTCTCACGGTACGCCACCGCCACCCACACATTCGCCGTGGTCCGGCGAAGGTCTTGAAGTATTTTAATTTAGCCACAAGGCCGTATTCTTGTTTTCAGGTGCCCTCGCTAGAGCTCTGCCACTTCTGCCATCGTCACCTTCGTTCTTGGTGCTCCAGGCGTCGAAAGTCCAGGTGCACCCTCTAGGCAGTGTAGAATAGTCCCAGGAGTCATCCTAGGCAGTTGATCGAAGGACCCGACTGCTGTCTCGCGGCAATTGGATAAGGCTTCATCCACAGCTGCGCGAAGAGGAAGAGTGGGATTTAGTCCCACATCAGTGGGAGTTAGTCCCACATCAGTGGGAGAAGAGCACACGACCGTGCATAAATGCTTTTTCTGCACTATGTTTACTGCCTCAAGTAACATAGGGGGGTGAGGTCCCCTGCGCACCCCTCATGTCTCGCCCGCGACACTACTCCACATGGGCCTGGCTTCGAACTCGACCCGCCCAACCTGCCTTTACTCCTCGACTGCGATCACACTCGCAGCCCTGGACCCGAGTATGCACTTGACCCTGGACCCGAATACCCAATCCGATTACCTAGAAGAGGAGAGGAGGAATAGAGGAAGAAAGAGAGAGGGGAAAAGGGGGTTTTGATCTTCAGGGCAACCTCCCAACACTTAGTTACTAGGAAGGTTTGAGAAGGAGGAAACCCTTGGCCGTGCTTGAGAAGAAGAGAAGTAGAAGAGGAGAAATTATGAAGAGAAAGAAAAAGAAAAGTAGAGAAGTGAAGAACAAGAAGCAAGATCGAAGAATAGAAGAAGCATCTTCGAGGCATTGTAGCAGGGATAACTTAAGTTGTCTAATGATAAATGCCTGACGTCTGACTTGGTTGAAAACATTGTGACATTATTTGAGGCACTATGTAAATATTTAGATCATTAAGGAATTATTATATATGTATCTAAACTAATAATTGGTGATTCAAATCACCATTATTTTGTCTTAGATGTCTCTTTGCCTCATTAAACTCCTGATATACTCTTGCTTAGTATTAAATATCATTTGAGTATTTATTCTTCACTGAATATTTAATGTGACAGGTTATTATTTATTGAAAATCTATACTTTGCTCAATTTCTTGTGCTCATTTATATTATATGTTGAAATTAGCACGTGAATGCAATACTTGCTCCCTGTGTTCGACCTCGAATACTCTTTTGAATTCGAGTAATAAATTGTATTTTTTGATGAGCGATTGAGGTGTTACTACAACGAACACATATTTAAATCCCCTCAATAGCCCTATCAACATTTTGACGTCGTTGCCGGGGAGCAATGCGCAATTCACCGCTATTCTCTTACTATATTTTGATTATATTTGAGCATTAACTTGCCCTATTTGATTTCTTGTGATTTTGCGAGGTACTTCACGAGGAGATCTCCCGCGAAAATCAACCACTCCAGGGCAGGTAACTTTTCTATTCTTCCCTAATCAACCTCTTAATCTTGGGAAGTCAAAAAAAGAAACAATCAATTAGGAATCACTTGCCTTATTGTTATAGTAATCATCATTTAAAAAGGCAAGTTTCCTGATTTACGAACAAATTTCATATATGATTGAAGCTTGAGGAGATTCTGTTTAGAATTCCCTACCTTATTTTCCTGTACCTATTAGGGACTACGCTTAAATTCTAAATCACTTGGGGCTAACATCTTTCTTGCTTGAAGCCCAAGGTGAATAAGTTAAGATCAATTGGACTTGGAATAAAGCCGATTAGGGTTTCTACATTAGGGTTTTGGAGTGATAGTTCACATTTTCCTGCATAAAAGGAAAGAACCCTCCCGCATTTGTGTGCTACCCAAGCCCTTGGTTGAAAAGATCTAATCAAGAAAAACCCTAAAATCAGGCTCTAAATTCACTTGAACCCTAAAACCCTTGGACCTAATAACTTGAGAGTTAATTTAGGGTGATTCTAGGTCTTGAGCTAGATTTCATTCTCCATCTTTTAGGGTAGGTTAGGTGAAGTTGGTTTACCTAATAGGCCAACCAACCTCTAAATTAGGTCACAAGTCAAATTAACTTCTAATCAAGTGGAATTAAAGGCACAAATTAGGAATTAAAATTGGTAGACTTAAGAGGTCAAGTAATCCATTCTGGTCTGCCTGAACCCTCAGTAATAAGGAAGGTTGGGTGGGGGAAACTCTGTAACCCGTGGGGATGCTCTACTGTGTAGGGGTCATTGCGGGATTCTCCCTTCCTGGCTGCCTAGGTACTTCTCAAGTGGATGACTTTCTGATCTAGGGGTATCATCCGCCTCATTCAAAAATCTTTGGGTGCCTTAATTGAGTCCAACAACATCTAGTCCCTCATCTTTTCTTTAGTGCACATACACAGATCATCTTAGGGATTTCTATTCGGTCAATCAACTTCAAATCTGAACCTGAGTGTGATTTTAAAATCCTAATTTCACCACCTAATTTTGAAAATGCAACCTGGCAATGTAATAAAACCATTTACCAAACCTGAATCTCAAAGGTCTATGAGAGATAGAATGCTTGAGGATGCCCTTAGATTTTATGAGATTGATGACAAAACCTCAAATCTAGTTGATGACATTTAGGTTAATGTTCCAGTAACAACAACCTTCACCATAAACTATGCCCAATTAATATTGACACAAG
The DNA here is from genome assembly GCA_037157565.1 of Thalassia testudinum. NCBI lineage: Eukaryota > Viridiplantae > Streptophyta > Magnoliopsida > Alismatales > Hydrocharitaceae > Thalassia > Thalassia testudinum. Next base: position 14,940,847 of record JAZHRO010000062.1, on the reverse strand, counting down.
TAACAAATGGATCAACCTGGGATATTCTCATGATAGGATACATTGAGTTAGAGAAATTGCATAACTTTGAATATCTCCAATGCATGACAAATCCTGTACTTTGGGAAAGACACCAAGTTGACCTTGAGAAACGGGAAGAGATGATAAAATTGTTGAAATAGATTATTGATAAAAAATACCCGTACATTCCCCAAACATTTAACGAAACATCTTGGAACAATACGGAGGATCAATCTGATTTCCCAAATCCCGGGTTCGAGAATCAAGCTTGTTATGGACCCCCAACCTAAATGGAATCTGAATCAAATTATGAACAAATTGACATTCCTGATCTTGAGACAGGTTGGGAGGATCCGATTATAGGTGTTCACAATTATGAGCCAACCCTAGAAAATCAAGAGCCTGGTTCACCAAGCCTAGATTTCCCAGACACCTGTGATAATAAGATTGAATCAGAACCTCTCAAGGGTGTAAATTACGTCCCTTGTTCTGATAAGGTGACTCTCGAAAGTAATTCTGACATCCTTGTAGAGCCCAACCTAGATTCTAGTGATCCAACTCACACCCTTAACCTAGAATCTGGATCTAAGCCTTATCGGGATGATTACAAGGCCCTGTGTGATGGAAATCATATTTTGAATTTGGATTACGATTCCGGGCTTATATTTGATGGGTGCACCTCTCCAACCTCCTCAGAGATACATATTGATTTTTTGGAAGTCACGCCAATTTACGATACAGAAATTGAGGAGTTGGAAGAGTTGGGACTCGATTGGGTCTATCCTAGGAGACAATAACCAGAACCCATGCCTAATAGAACATCTTTTTCAGTTAGGATTCTGAGAATAGGATAGATCCAAGTCAGGTTGCTGATTGTACATCTTTTGATTTATTCTGTGGTGGAACCTTTGATCCTAAATCAAATTCAGAACACGATTCTCGAAAGTTCTTCGACGATTTCAAATCTTACACTGTTTCGGAGAACTGTTATTTCTTGACAAAACCAAACCAATTTACGACCTTAGCAACTACAACCTGTCCTTTGATTCTGACACTAAGGTCAATGATTTGAAAGAAATCACCTCTTGCACACCATATACAAAGCCTTCCAAAACTCGTTCTCAACACCTACCCGCAATCAGACTCAATTTCTACTCTGATTCTCCTCTCGATGAGCTGGTTGCACATGATTCTCCTCCACATTTCAATTGGGTTTCGGACTTCGATCAGACTGATAATCACGCTTGATCCTTCTCTGATCACTCCTGTAGGGTTCCTACATCCTCCACAGATCCATTCTCTTTCGAGGATCCTACTCTGACCAGGCTGATTTGATTCAGCCAAACCCTAGTTCCACACTTCCACATCTACTTGAGCTCCACAGCATATGGTGGGTTTCACATCTATTGATTCACATCTACCAACCCACCAGATTGATTAGGTTTGGGCTGCATCATTAGCCTGTTGACTTGAACAAGCAGCTGGTTGGACCAACCAGGCTATTGATCAAGGTGCTTGTTCTACAAAATTCATCTGATTTGACTACTCCTTCTCCATGACCATTTTCCTCTCGGCTGAAGGGATCGAATTTAGCACTTAACGGGGGGCAACCCGTCATTCCAAAAACCCGAGATCCTTTTGATTCTCCTTTTGTACTTCACGTCTATTGCACTTTGAGTTCAGTTTTAGAACAGTCAACTCCACCTTTGGTACTCGTACTAGAGCTTGAAATCGTCCGCAACAATCATCCCAACTCGTTCACCCACCTAATTATCCTGTTCTAATCTCTGAACCCAAATTGATTTCATACCCTTCAGTTTACAATGAGGACATTGCAAAACTTAGGCATGAGGGGTGTTAAAGTGCAAATATACAAAAATTCAAAGTTCTGAAGGGTTCTCACAAAAAATACATATTCCAGAAAAATAATAATATTTTTTGAAAAGAACAAAAAAATGGAGAAAGGGGAGGAAATTTTGAAAAAATTAAAATGCAAATCATTCTTAAGAGGAGGAAGAGGTGATTTCAAATGTCAAAAAGGAGCAAAAATTTGAAATAAAAAGAGATAATCATTAGTAAAAGAGTATGAAATCTATTTAAGTTCTAGACCAAATAAAAAAAAAGAAATAAAAGTCAAAAAGTGCTAAGAGATACGTAGATTAGTATAAGTGTTGATCTTAGACCTCTTGGGCTTGTTTTAGGCTTAAAAATTCAAGTATCTATTAAGAACTTGATAGTCCTTAAGAGGTTGAGGAAAATGCGAAGCTTAAGTATTAGGTCTAAGGCTTAGGGATTATTCGGCCTCGTTAACTGACCTCTGGTTTGTGGGACTCGGTAACCTAAGCACCCTAATCTACACACAGTCTGGTTCAGTGCGCTTAATTATCACAATCACGCAAATGCGTTAATTGTGTTCTGAAAAATCCACCTAGATTAGGAGCGGCTTATTAACATAAGTTGATTTGGATGAGTTCCCGATGTAGAAAGGCAGAAAATTTCCCTCGAAGATGCGCAATAACACACCGTCTTCTCGGTGCTTGTCTCCTAGGATATTTAAATATCCTACTGGGGGCATGTAAGCACCTTGTGCTAGTTTAGGTGCCATGGGAGAGATTATCCCAAAATGTTAATTGCTAGGACATGAATTTAGCTACAGAACGCCATGGGCGACACTACCTCGAAGTCTCGAAAGCCAGGGTTTTGGGGGTTGCCATAGGCGGTGTTATCTTGAAGCATCGAAAGCCAGGAAGCCTATGAGGATTGATGGTGGGAGCTAGGAATACGATACAGACAGTGTTGTAAAGCCAATCCGAAGCTAGAAATAAAGAAGAAAAAGAGAGAGAAAACTCTCCAAAAAATGCAAAAATTCTTCTGTCTCTCTCTTACAAAAACTTACTGCAAACTGAACCAGGACTAACCATGTTTTAAGTACGGGTGCTTTAACCGTGGAGTTCAACAAACCTTTGGTTAGTTCCTGTGGGCCTTAGAAATTTTCGCGGCAAATTGAGGCTAAAGTTGGTCAGGTCCGGATCTTGGTTGGTTTTTTAGTACCTCTAGGCCTATTGTTAGCATTCTAACCTAATCTACAAAAGAAAGTACATAACAGAAATCTAAGTATAGAAAGACATGGTCTAGAATTTAAGTTAATCCCATGAGATTTTGCTTAGGGACTAGCAAAAGTTAGGCATGGGGGTACGAGGATAACGTCATCATCAGCCATATCTAGCTTTAATTAGTCATAATCAAGGAGTAAATGCTCCTACGTAACCGCCACAGAGCCCTAATTCACTACAAATCCATTCTGAGGGAAATACAGTCAAACAAGGGTAAAACTACAGTTGTAACAGCATATCTCAATTGCAGAACAATAACGGGATTTCTCAGGGGTTAATTAAAGGTCAAATGGTCTTAATTGTCTAACAAGTAGGTCCATGTAGACAGAAATAGGTTTTCACACATATCAAGAATTAAATGACATTTGAAACCTTAAAAACAGACTCGCTTAATCTACTAAGGTTCTGGTCAGGATAAAATTCACATAAACCCCCTAAAAATCATAGAAAAATATTCTCTAGGGTTTGGTATGCTTAGTTTTGTAGGATCTAAAATATGGAATATATGGCTATGCGCACAAAAAACTCAAATACAAAACCAGTAATAACAAGAAAATTTGCACAATCAATCAAACCACAGAAATAGGCACAATATGTATAGTGGTTCCCCTCCCTTGGGTACTCCACTACCTAAGCCTCCCAGCTTAGGCTTTTAACCCGATTCTCTCAACCTCGAGAGAATCAATTTACTAAATCGAGGTAATTAACGGGTTACCTCAACCCAAGTACAAAAATGGATTTTTTACAACCCAACGAGCAAATGCTCAAGAACAAATGAAATACAGGTGTAAGAAAGAAAGATCTTACAACTAAGTTCCTAAGCCTCTCAACAAATGTAAATATAATGTTACCGATTTGAGAGCCTAGAGTGAGCGTGAATGCCTTGACAATGCATGAAGAAATCACGTCGAAGTGTTTGCAAAAGCGTAGAGAAATTGATAGAAGCAAACTATTCCTTCTTCTTCAAAATATTGTGAGAATATGAAATATAGCTCTAGAATTTTTCTTCTCTATTTCTAATATGCAAACTAAGGGTCCAAGGGTTTATTTATAGAGTTTAGGACCTCAAGGATTCGTCTACTAGACGTTGGGGTTTAAATCCCAATGTTCATATAGCCAAAATTAATTTTCTAGTCGTTCAGTTTTGAGCCAACGGCTACCTGGTATCGGTACTAAAGTATGGGTATTGGTACTTGTTGCTTCTAGATTTGGGTTTCAAACTTTTAACACAAATCTGTAACCCACTTGTACTGGTACTCATGGTTAGTACCGATACTCGTTACCTCCTGTACAGGTACTGATCATGAGTACCGGTACTCGCGGGGTACAGGTTTGTTTCTTGAGAAAATCCAAACCTGTAACTCACATGTACCGGTACTAAACTTTAGTATCGGTACTTGTGGGCTAACAAGTACCTTTTTTAAGTGATTTAATCAATTACGTTCTTTGAAAATAATCGCAATATTAATCCTAATTTATCTCTAATTATTTTTACGATCTAAGTTATATTCCTTTGTTAAGAGGCATATACAATCTATAAATAAAAAATCTAAACTAGAAACGCTAAAGGTCGAAGATGATCTTCTCCTCCTTGATTCTTCCTTGTCATCTTGCCTCCTTCTTATCATGATCTTCTCCTTTTCATCAAGCCTCCATCATTTATTGTTTGCCTTAATCTTCACCTAAATATGAAAGAACTTAATTGCAAACATTAATCCATAATAATTTTGTTAACACCAAAACAAGATGTGGAACAAGGTTCCAACAATGTCCCCCTTTTTGGTGTTGACAAAACTATCTTGCAAATAGATAATTATAAGAATAAAAATAATTTTTAACAATGTTATATGAAGGAAAAAATTTTTTAATTAAATCCCCCCCTCAATATATGCTCCCCCTAAAAATATTACTATTTGCCCTCTATCTTTCTCCCCCTTTTTGTCAATCACAAAAAAAATGAAGAGATATCATACCATAAAATTTACCAATAGTAAAATGGAGCTTGTGGATACTAAGCATCTCTCGTCCAACATTCTTGGTCTTCATTCAACCCATTTTCTTGACATTCTTGGTCTTCATTCAACCCATTTTCTTGACATTCTTGGTCTTCATTCAACCTATAGAAAGGTTGAAGTGTTTCGTTATGTGCCTTGAACACCCATTGATTACTTTGATCTACTCCTGTAACACAAATATCTTTTCTAGGTACCCATTTTCTTATGGGTCCTTTAGAGTTAGTACCTTTCAAACCTTAAGATTTATAGATCTCTTTTGTGTTAGATCTATAACTCTTAGGATTTTTAACCTTTTGGTACATCCATGCATGCCTATGCTCATGTGATTTAGTATGTGTATTCTTTTTATTATGAAATTTTGATTTTATAACTTCACAAAATTCAGTATTTAACCTAGTTGTTGTTTTGAGATTATTTAAAGTACCTTCAAAGACTCATAAATATCTTATAGTTCTACTATCTTTGCATGCAACTGATTGTTAGTCTCTTTTGACATTTCTAATTCCATTTCTAAATATGATTTATCTATTTCTAAAATTTGATAATTATTCTTTAAAATCTTATTTTCCTTTTTAAATAAACTAGCTTTATGATATAGTTCTTCATAAGCTTCTAATAATTCTTCAAAAGAGAAATTAGGGTTTACCTCATTGTCCGTATCTTCCGTAGTTGCTGCTAAACATAGATGAGCAACCTTGTCGTCATTCGATTCGCTAGAGTTGGTGTCCATGTCGGAGTCACTATCATCCCGTGTTACTTTTAAAGCTCTCCTCTTCTTCTTCTTGACTTCTTTTGTGTCTTTCCTTTTGTCTTCCTTCTCCTTATTCATAGGGTAATCCTTCCGCAAGTGGCCCTTCTTCTTGCACTCATAGCAAATAACATTAGTTGAAATTTTATTGACTTGCTTACCTTGTTTCTTGAGGAATTTGTAGAATTTCCTAGTAAGCATTTCCATCTCCTCGTCTTCGGATTTCGATGTTGTTGAGTCCGAGTCCTTTGTGATTGCTCTAAAAGCAATACTTTTCTTCCTGCTTGTTGCCTTCTCCTCACACTTCTTTATGTTCTCCAATTGAACTTCATACACCATGAGGCTTCCAATCAGATCATCCAATGAGAGAGTGGATGGATCCTTTTCCTCTTGGATCGATGTGGTCTTTGGAGACAATAGCTTGTAAGTGATCTCAAGACCTTTCTTACAAGCTGCTCCTCTTTCAGCTTGAATCCTAGATTTTTCATTGGATTCACGATCTCTCCAAACCTTGTGTACATGTCCTTGATTGTTTCTCCTTTTTCCATCCTGAAACGCTCATAATTTTCTGTTAAAATAGAAATACGTGTTTCTTTTACCTTGCTTGTACCTTCGTAGGTGATTTGCAAAGTATTCTAATTCTTGTAGGCGGACTCGCATGCGGAGATCCAGTTGAACTCTTCCCTTGATAATGCATAATAGAGTGCGTTCATGGCCTTCACGTTTCCTGCAATCTTTTTCTTTTACTCAGCTATCCATTCAACTCCTTCCAGCGGTTCCGAATCCATGTACCTCTCTTGAATGAGAGTCCACGAATCTTCATCCATGGCTTTGAGAAAGACTTGCATCCTCCTCTTCCAATACCCATAGTCCATCCCATCAAAATAGGGAGGACGGGTAGAAGACTGTCCTTCGGTGTGCCTTGATGTAGATGCCATTGTGAGTTGATTTGTTACGTCTTCTCGCAACCTCGCTCTGATACCACTTGTAGGATCTAAAATATGGAATATATGGCTATGCGTACAAAAAACTCAAACACAAAATCAGTAATAACAAGAAAATTTGCACAATGAATCAAACCACAGAAATAGGCACAATATGTATAGTGGTTCCCCTCCCTTGGGTACTCCACTACCTAAGCCTCCCAACTTAGGGTTTTTAACTCGATTCTCTCAACCTCGAGAGAATCAATTTACTAAATCGAGGTAATTAACGGGTTACCTCAACCCAAGTACAAAAACGGGTTTAAATCCCAACGTTCATATAGCCAAAATTAATTTTCTAGCCATTCAGTTTTGAGCCAACGGCTACGTGGTACCGGTACTAAAGTGTGGGTACCGGTACTCGATGCTTCTAGATTTGGATTTCAAACTCTTAACACAAATCTGTAACCCACTTGTACCGGTACTCATGGTTAGTATCGGTACTCGTTACCTCTAGTACCGGTATTGATCATGAGTACCGGTACTCGCGGGGTACAGGTTTGCTTCTTGAGAAAACCCAAACCTGTAACTCACATGTTCCGGTACTAAACTTTAGTACTGGTACTTGTGGGCTAACAAGTATCTTTTTTAAGTGATTTAATCAATTACGTTCTTTGAAAATAATCGCAATATTAATCCTAATTTATCTCTAATTATTTTTATGATCTAAGTTATATTCCTTTGTTAAGAGGCATATACAATCTATAAATAAAAAATCTAAACTAGAAACACTAAAGGTCGAAGATGATCTCCTCCTCCTTGATTCTTCCTTGTCATCTTGCCTCCTTCTTATCATGATCTTCTTTTCATCAAGCCTCCATCATTTCCTGTTTGCCTTAATCTTCACCTAAATATGAAAGAACTCAATTGTAAACATTAATCCATAATAATTTTGTTAACACCAAAACAAGATGTGGAACAAGATTCCAACAGATTTGACCATTGGAACCCAATTTGACCTAAAATAGTCTCAGACAGACAGTTGCCCTAATTTGGATTTTTGCATAAATTACCTAGTTAAACATGGTCAAAACCTAAATCCAACTTCACCATTGGATTCCTTAGGTCCAAATTAGATTTTTACTAAAATTTGGACCCAATTTGAGATCATCTTGACCAAGTTTGCAATTTAGTCCAGTTAGATTCTTTCTATCTCATTCAGACCCTTAGCTTTTTGAATTTCTTGCGAAGAGCCCCCTAACTTCATTGTCTTCTTTTCACGTAGGTCCTCACGCCATGTTTGGAAGGTTGAACCTTCACCGTCGAGTTTTGAGCAAGGATTTCTCGCTTGACTCTCAATCAATCTCTCCCAAAATTGATACGGGGATTCCTTGTGAAATTGCCTTTCATTTGAACCATATCTTGGGCTCTACTTCTTTCCCAAAACGTCATGCGAACCTTTCAAAGGTTCGGGTTTCCTTTTTGCGTGAACCTCCCAAGCATGGAGGCTTCTTTCCAAGCTTGGGAAGGCTTCCTATGGCCTATAAACGAACCCATGTTGCATTTCACATCTTCTTAGCTAAGTTTTGGCCAAAATACCCTCTTCAAACTCCTTCGCCGGCCATCTCAGACTTAGCTCTGGCGAGCTCCTCCCTCCGTCGTTGTTCGACCTCCCAACGACCAAATTGGGAGTGCCATCATCTTTGTAAACTTCGTCCGTGCCTGGTGTGCCAAAGCCAGGGTCGTCCTCCCCTCTCTTCCTCACCATCCACCTCAACGGAGTTCTCTTCCACGGTGTTGGTCAATCAAAGCCGGCGTCCTCCTACCCCTTTCGTCCGGTTAGTTTAGTTAATTAGGTCCCTCTCCCTCTCTACTTCATTTCTAGCTTCTTTCCTATCCCTTTCAACCACCGACTACACCGTTCACCCTCATCTTCTCCATCTCCGACTGAACCTTTGGTGAGGTGCTTCCACCACTACGCACCTCCATCCACCTTGCCAACAAGCCCGTGACCTCCGCCATATCCACTTGCACAAAAGCCCTAACATCTCCCTTCTTATTACTCATCTTAACACCCCAATGACCGACCCACTGCCGCACCACCATCTTCGACCTCCGCACACCACCATATGCCTTCTCAAGGCACGCCACCGCCACCCACACATTCGCCATGGTCTGGCGAAGGTCCTGAAGTATTTTAATTTGGCTCGTATTCGTGTTTTTAGGTGTCCTCGCCAGAGCTCCACCGCTTCCTCCATCGTCGCCTTCGTTCTTTGAGCTCTAGATGTCAAAATCTCCAAGTGCACCCTCTAGGTAGATCGGAATAGTCCCAGGAGTCGTCCTGGGCAGTCTCGCGGCAATTGGATGAGGCTTCATCCGCAGCTGCGCGAAGAGGAAGAGTGGGATTGAGTCCCACATCGGTGGGAGATGAGCACTCGACCACACATAAATGCTTTTTCTGCACTGTGCTTACCGCCTCAAGTAACACAGGGGGTGAGGTCCCCTGCACACCCCTCACGCCTCACCTACGACACTACTCCACGCGGGCCTGGCTCCGAACCCAACCCACCTAACCCACCTTCACTCCTCGGCTGCAATCATGCCTGCAGCCCTGGACTCGGGTACGCACTTGACCCGAATACCCAATCCGATTACCTGGAAGAGGAGAGGAGGAAGAGAGAAAGAAAGAGAGAGTAGGGAAAAGGGGGGTTTTGCTCTTCAGGGCAACCTCCCAACACTTAGTTACTAGGAAGGTTTGAGAAGGAGAAGGAAACCCTTAGTCGTGCTTGGGAAGAAGAGGAGAAATTAAGAATAGAAAGAAAAAGAAAAAGTATAGAAGTGAAGAAGAAGAAGTAGGATCGAAGAACAGAAGAAGCCTCTTCGAGGAACTGTAGCAGGGCTAACATAAGTCGTCTGATTATAAATGCCCAACGCTTGACTTGGTTGAAAGTACTATGACATTATTTGAGGCACTGTGCAAATATTTAGATCATTAAGGAATTATTATATATGTATCTAAACTAATAATTGGTGATTCAAATCACCATTATTTTATCTTAGATATCTTTTTGCCTCATTAAACTCCTGATATACTCTTTCTTAGTATTAAATATCATTTAAGTAGTTATTCTTCACTGAATATTTAATGGGATAGGTTATTATTCATTGAAAATCTATACTTTGCTCAATTTCTTGTTCTCATTTATATTATATGTTGAGATTAGTGCGTGAATGCAATACTTGCTTCTTGTGTTCGACCTCGGATACTCTTTTGAATTCAAGTAATAAATTGTATTTATTTTATTTTTTTTGAAACAGTGAGGAATGCTATCGTGAGATGATAGCAACCCAGAGGGCAGTATATTTCATATCAAACAAAACATTACAAAAAAGATCCCCAGTTGTGTATGAGGGACCAGCATTCATTTACAATGTTCTCACGTCTAACCGGTCTCTCCTGAAAAAATTTATCGTTACGTGCCCTCCACACACACCATAAAATGGTAGCCATACCCCCATACGGCCATCCAGGAGCAATGAACCTTTGCCAAAGGGAATCCCAGGTGGGAAGAGGTTATAAGAAAATCATCCTCCAAATATTGTTTGTGACCAGGCAAGAGGAAAAAATATGTGACGTACTGTTAGTATGTAACCCACAGAGGTGGCAAGCATTCAAAGTAGTCCCCATTCTTCTGTGTCTAAGATCACTAGTGATCAGGCCTTCCCGTCTGCAAAGATTTGAACCTTCAAGGGGATTTTCAATAACCATATTTTCCTGTCAATTGGGTCACTCTCCATCTCAATGTTAGACCTGATGATCTTTTCATATGCCTGCTGCATTGAAAATACACTATTCCAGCCATAAGTATCAGCCATATTCACCCTAGGACGCACCTGCTGTAGTGCAGCCATTAGGTTCTGCCTATCCTCCCATAATCGAGTGCTAGATCTGCAATGTTCCAGCCCTTCCAGTTGCCAACATCCCTCTGTAGCAGACCAGAGACTGCTGACTTTAGCCTCCTTATCTGCAGCAGCAGCATAAGCCCTCGGATACGCCTCTTTCAGAATCCCTAGACCTGACCACTGCTCGTTCCATAGACTAAAGTTCCTGCCATCTCCGAGCCTAGGCTGTAGCAGGTGCCAATTGTTGCTGATTGCACTGATAACTGATCGCCAAAAAGGGGAAGGTTTCAGCAGTTGTAGCCTCTGCAGAGCACTATTAGATCCACCATAACTGTCCCTGATCAAATCTGCCACTAAATCCTCCTTGCAATCCAGAATCTTATGGCCCATTTAATCAGTAAGGCCTCATTGAACTCCTTGAGCATCTTAATCCCCATACCACCTATCTCCTTTGGCCTGCAGATCTTATTCCATCTGATGGGCTGCATAAAACCACCCTCATGGCTAGCTCCTTTCCAAAAGAATCTTTTCCTCATAACATCCAATCGTTTCCCAATAGACTTCAAGGCCTTGAAAATGCTAAAGTAAAAGACCGGGATGGATGTTATGATCGAGTTAAGAAGGATTAATCTCCTACCCTTAGACAAAAATTTACTACTCCATCCTTTCAACTTGCCAGAGACCTTATCAAACAAGATATTCCAATCAGTTTTCTTCAGCTTTGCAACCCTCAATGGTAGTCCTAGGTACCTCATTGGTAGTTTAGCCCGATGTGATCCCAATGTATTCTCCAAATCCATCTGCTCCTGCTCATTCATGCCAAAACATATCAAGGTAGACTTTTCCTTGTTTAATTTTAGGCCTGAAATATCCCCAAAGATCTTTACCAATAGCCCCAGAGCATGTGCAGCAGGCTTGGTCCCTTCCACAAAGAAGACTGTGTCATCTGCATATTGCAAAATGGGGGCCAGATTTCTCCTGTTGGATAGTGAATACCCTCTGATTAAACCCACCTCTGCCAATCTTCATGCATACCTTGCAAGCCCATCCACCGCAAGGTTAAAGACCAGGGGGCTAAAGGACATCCTTGTCTAACCCCACGCTGAGGTTGAATCTAAACATCGCATGGCTTCCCATTGATCAGTGGAGAAAAGGAGGTAGTTGTGATACAACGTTTCATCCATTGGATCCATAAAGGAGGAAATCCTCTCCTTTTAAATACCTCCCAGAGATATGGCTAAGAGATCGAATCATATGCCTTCTGAAAATCAACTTTCCACATGAATGCCTTGCACTTCCTTTTGTGCCATCCACTCACCATTTCCTGAGCCAAAATGAAGAATTCTTGGAGTGATCTACTGGGCAGAAATGCAGATTGCACTGGATGGATTAGGCTCTGCAGAACAGTTCTCAGTCGGTTAGCTGAAATCTTGCTGACAACAAGGTAGATGGAATTTGAAAGTGAGATTGGCCTAAAGTCTGAGAACTTCTCTACTCCCACTGACTTAGGTAGTAAAAAGAGATATGATTTGTTGATCTTTTCAAAACCAGAATTTCCCTTCTCAAACTCTCTAATGACATCCATCACTTCCTTACCCACCACATTCCACATCTCTCTATAGAAGAAGACTTGTATCCCATCAGGGCCTGGGGAACCTTCCATATTGAGCTCTTTAATTGCCTGCAGGGTCTCATGTTTAGTGATGGTTGCTGTCAGCTGAGAGGCTTGTTCACTTGTCACACTAGGAGCATCACTTCCTGCCATTCTCCATTCCCCCCTCTTAACTGCCCAAGAAGCATCTCTATAATAAATTGTATTTGTTGACAAGCAATTGAGGCATTACTACAACGAATGCATATTTAAATCCCCTCAATAGCCTTATCAACAACTCACCCGAGAAATACTTGGGTAGCCAGGAAGGGAGAGTCTCACAAAGACCCCTACACAGTAGAGCGTCCCCATAGGTTACAGGGTTTCCCCTACCCGACCTTCCTTGTCACTAAGAATCCAAGTAGGCCGGAATGAGCAACTTGACCCCTTAAGTCTACCAATTTTAATCCTGAATTATGGTGCTTTTGATTCACTTGAACTTTAGAGTTGATTGTGGTTTGTAACCTAATTTGAAGGTTGATTAACCCACAAGGTGGGTGAATTTCACCTAACCTGCCCTAATGTTTAGGATAAGTTGGGTAATGAACCCAAAATCACTCTTAGTGGTTTGGAAGCGGGTTATTAAGTCCAAAGTTTAAGGATTCAAGTGAATGTTAGAGCCTTCTTTTAGGGTTTTCTTGATTAGGTCAATTCAAGCAAGGCTTGGGTGACACACAATGTGGGAAATCAATTCTCTTTTAATTCAGGCAAATGTGTTTTTCTCAAGCCCTAAAGTAGAAACCCTAATTTGGTTTTATTTCCAGATCCAATTCTTTCCAAATGAGGCACCTAGGGCTTAGTCAAGAAGGTGAACCGCCCTAGGCACCTTAGATCCTTAGTAGGTGCAGAAATCTGGATGGAGATGTCTAAAATTAATCAAATCAGGCAACTCAAGTGATTAAGTCTAATAAGGAATGCGAGTTGATCTTAATTGATTTTTTCTTTATAATTCTTTCCAAAAATAGGGGCTTAAGAAGAAGGAAATAAGATTACCTGCCCCAGAAGTGGCTGTTGTGTGGCTGATCTTTGTCCTGTACCTAGCGTAAACACAATAAAATAGATAAGACAAGTTAGTATCAGATCAGAAATTGTAATCAGTGAAATCAAACTGCGCGTTACTCCCCGACAACGACGTTAAAATGTTAATGGGCTATCGAGGGATTTTAAGGAGTAGTTGTCGTAGCAAAGCCTCAATCGCTCGAAAATAATTAAATTTATAACTTAGAATCAAAAAAGAGTTCGAGGTTGATCACAGGGAGCAATTTAAGAGTAATTAATTCTCACTAATCACAATTTAATCAGAAATATAAGTAATTATGACCAAAACTTCATTTAGAGCAAACCAGAATGATATATATATGAAACTAAGTACCAATGTGCAAAAAGATTGGGTTAAAATGGTGATTTGAATCACCAAATTAACCCCTAAAATTAAGCTCAAGTATCTCAAATAAGTAAATCTCAACCAAATATGCCACGTCAACCAAGTTTAATATTCCAACAGTATGTAGAACTAATGTACCTGCAGAGATTAGACAAAGGCACAAGGCATCAGATGCCTTAAGTTACTCAAAGCACAACTCCAACAGAAGAGGCAAAGGTCTCCTTCTCTCTCCTTCATGCCTCAAAAGAGAGGCAAGCACAGCACAACACAACACAAAGGCGAAGGCCTCAGAGTGTCTTAAGTGTAGAGAGCAGAGGCGTGAAGGGAAAACCCCCCTTCTCTCTCTCTTTCTTCTTTTTCTCTCTCAGAACAGACGGATCGGACCCGGGTATCTGGGTGATCGGATCCACATCCAGATCTGCGTGGCATGTGCATGGGGGAGGGCGTGGACTAGCGCGTGAGGCACACGTGTGTAGGGGAGTGGGGTAGGGACCTAACCCCTGTGATATGAAGGCGATAAGGTAGAGTCAATTTTTGCTTTTATCTGCTGTCGCGAGTCCTTCGTTCCACGATGTGGGACTATGTTCCCACATTGTCTTCGCAACGCAGCAGCAGGAGGTGAATCTTCGAATCGAAGGCAAGGGAAGCACCTGTTGCTTTGATTGGAAGTCTGGAGCGCTTCCTAGAAGTAGTCTGCAGTGCCTAGGAGTCTCATCACAGATGAACTCAGTTGGGAGATGGTGGATGGAGCCAGAGATGGAGGTGGCAGCGACGGTGCTCCGGTAGTGACCTGAAATCAAGAACATGGCCTGATGTCCCAATTAAATTGGCTCAGAAGCTTCGTTGGGCTACGACGAGTGCATTGGTGGCAATGGTGTGGCGTGGGGTGATGTGTGGAGGTCTAGCAAGGTCAGTGAGGGTGTGTGCAAGCGACGGTGCTCCGTGGGGCGAGTGAGCATGCGAACCCTTAAATTAGGAGAGGGCTTTTGTAGAGGGAGTCGAGGTGGAGCTTGTGGACATGGAGCGGGGGTGTTTGGAGGTGTGTGTGGTGCTGGAGGCTTCACCGGAGCGTCATCGGAGTGAAGAACGAAGGTGGTGTTGAGGGCAGTACGGTGGTCGTAAGTGAGTTGTGAGTGTGGGGAAAGAAAGTAGAGGGAGAGAGGAGGGGATAGAGAGGCTTAGAGGGGAAGGAGATGGACGGAGAGCGCCAGTTGTATCTGACCGGAGCTAGAGACGAAGATGAGGTCGGTGAGTTGGAGCGGCGACGATGAGGAAGGAGGCCCCTACTGTGGATGGTGAGGAGTGGAAGAGATAGAGGAAGGTAGAAGGCCGTCCAATTTGATGGTTGGATAGTCGAAAAAGGAGGGTGGAGAGGGTCGCTGGAGACGAGGTTGTGGGTGATTGGAGAAGGAAGAAGAAGGGTTTTCTCGGTCAAAAACTCGCTAAGGATCAAGGATTCTCGTTTTGGGTCCTTTTATAGGCCTAAAAGAGGAGCTCCAAGCTTGGAAACAAGCTCAGAAAGCTTGAAATCTTTGCACAAATCGGATGCCCATAATTTCAAAGTGTTCACATGAGGGATAGTGAGCGAATCAGGATCCAAGGCATGGTCCAATTGGTAGGGAATTACTCAAGGAATGTCCTGTTCAAATTTGGAAGAGTTTAATTGAGAATCGAGTGAAAAATCCTTGCTCGAATCTCAACGGAGCTTGATGTGTGATGAGAACCTCATCATGAACCCTAACTAGCACAATCTAACCTAAATATGCGAGAAAAAGCTCCTACATAACTCAAAGAAAGGCTTGACTCAGAGAATTCTGAGTTTAACAAGAAAATAGGTCTTAAGGGGTAAAAATGCAATTTCACCAACACAATCTGTAAATAGGGTAACTCAAGGTGCAAACATAGGTCAAACTAACCTAATAAGAAGGAAAGTGGGATGATCTGATCCAACAAGGGCTATAGCAATTCCAAGGAATTAAATGACATTCTGTAACCCTAAAATAAATCCACTTCAATTCACGAGGTTCGAGGGAGGGTAAAAATTGACTAAACCCTCTAAAATTCATAGAAAAATAATCTCTAGGGTTTAGAACCTTCAATTTGGCCTTGGGAACCCATTTTGACCTACATTGAGAACCATGCCCAATTAATGATTTAATTTGGGTTTCTACGTAAATTGGCCGATCAAACAAGGTCTGACCTAGAAGTAAAATTTACCATTAGAATCCTTAGGTCCCATTTCGTCATGCATAAAAACTTGAGCCTAAGAAGAGACCTTCTTGACCGACTTTGCAATTTGATCCTCATCTATTACTTTTTGACCCTCAACTTTTGAAATCCTTGCATTTTGGCCCCTAGGTTCTTCGTCATTATTTGCATACAGGTCCCTCCTGTAAGTCTCTGCGCAGCGCCATGCTCCGGCGACTTTGCGCGGAGCATGGCGCCGCGCAGGGTGAGGGAGGCGTCCTGCAGGTTGAACCCGATGTCTGCTATCGCAGGGACACCACCATGCCTTCTGTCCTCGCCCACACCTTCCGTGCGAACGCGCGGAAGGTATGGGTCAAAATCCCGGCCATTCTCCGGCGAGGGAGGCGCGTCGCCTCCCTGCACCCACCCCTCTACCCCACCTTTATAAGGACCGGCGTCGCCAGCCGATTCTGAGAGCTTGGTCCAGATGGAGAAAACCCCTACCATTCCTCTCTTCCCACTCCGGCAGAAACCCACCAGCTCCGGCGGCTCCTCCTCCTCTGTCTCGTTGCTCTGCTACAATACCAACAGCAAAGCCACCTTCTCCTGCTCTTCCCGCGTCGCGCCGTACCCAGCGCGCGCCCTCCGGCTCTCTTCCTCGCCGCCGCCCTCCCCCTCTGGGTATTTCTTCTCCAGCGATAGTCGGAAAGACTGCCGCCCTGCTCCAGCCCCCTCGTCCCTATAAGTAGGTAACAGTTATCTCCCTTCCTCCCCTCTTTCTTTTCCCCAACTCAATTTGTTCAACCGCCCCTCGACAACGCCTGACCACCCTCGTCTTCCACGCCTCCGGCCAACCTCCGGCGAGTCACCCCCATCATTCCGCCACTCCACACGACTCGCCGACCGACCCAAAACCTCTGCCTCATCACGCTGAACTACTTCTGCCCCTTCACTGCCACTCCACACCCACACAAAGCCGCGCTGAACACACCCACTTTTCCGGTCATAGGTCGACCTAGGCACGCCTGCCTAGGCTGTCCTGCGACCTGCTACACCCCGCATCACCTTCGCCGTGCCACGGCGAAGGTCACCCTGTAGTCTGATTAGGCCTAGAGGCCGTGTTTCTGTTTGACAGGGTCGGAGCCCCAGTCGTCATTGACGACAACTGAAGGAGCTTCTACGCGAGCTCCAGGCCCTGCAGCAGCAGGATCCCAGCTGAGGCGAGCTGCAGGGACTTGGGCGAAGGCAACGAGCAGGTCTGCGAAGAGAGGCGAGGACGCAGCTAATGAGGCCAGGTCGTGGCTCTCCTGCGGGTGCGCGCGAGCAAGGGACAGAGTTTAGTCCCACATCGTGGGATTTCGAAACGCCGCACCGGCTTAATTGATTTTGTATTTTCTCTTAAGCGCCTTGAGAGACACGGGGTGAGGTCCTGCACCCTACTCACCTGCCCGGTCCGCGAGTTCACCACGCGGATCCGGCGGACCCGACCCGACACCACCTGCGCACTCCTCGCGTACCATACATGCCAGTACGCCTGGTCCTAGGTACGCAACCCGACCCGATAACCCAGCTCTGGGAGAGCTTCCTATGAGCGGTTTGCAGAGAGAGAGAGAGACGTGCGGGTAGAGGGAAGGGTTAGGTTTTGCTGTGGTTTGTGCAGGGACAGGGTGCGAGGGAAGAAGGTTCACACTTGGCCGCAGGAAGAAGAACTGCAGAAGGCCAAGGAAGAAGAAGAAGAGAAGAAGGAGAAGCAGTGAAGGAAGAAAGGGGAAGCACTGTAGCAGACCATCGTTTAAGCCGTCTGACTGAGATATCAGACGACGGATGAAGCTCTGAAGAGAAAGAAGAGAAGAAGAAAAAGAAAAGAAAAGGTTCCGCAGCTGAAAGAAAAAAAAGAGAAGGAAGAAAGAAAAAGAAAGAAAGAAGATAAAGAAGAGAAGAAGAAGAAGAACTGAAGAAGACCCGTAAAGAAAAGAAGAAAAAGAAGACAAGCAAAGAGAGAAAGAAGAGGAAGAAAAAGCCAAGAAACATAAATCTACTTCTCGCTCTCTCTCTCTTATTTTTGTAATAAAGAAACATTGTACTTCTAGAATTCCAGTAGCTCCCTGAGTTCGACCTCGGGAAAAACATTTCTGAGTAAAATTGTAATGGCAACGACAACCGTAGCTATTTTATCTATACCACAACGATATTTCTGTAATAAGCACTAAAACAAACAAAGACTACCCACGGTTCGGTAGACCAATCGCCATTTTCAATGTGTTCACACCAATGGCGGAAGGGATTCATTTGAAAAGAACGACGAGAAAATTAGGGACCTAATTGCAACAATTTCAAAACTTAGGGGCATGAATGAGAGAGAAAGAGTCAGACTAGACCAAAATGCAAACTGGGTCAAGATGGGCTCTGATTAGGCCCAAATTTTGGTACAAACCTAATTTAGATTCACGAAATCTGATGGTGAAGTTGAATTTCAATTTTGACCAAGTTTGACTGGTTAATTTATGCAAAAATCAAAATTAGGGCAGAATTGTGTCTGTGACTCTGTTTAAGGGAAAAATAGGTTTCAAAGGTCAACACAAGGATACCAAACCTCAAGGAATACTTTTCTATGAATTTTAGGAGATTTAGATGAATTTTATCCTGACCAGAATCTCAGTAATTTAAGTAGGTCTAAAATTAGGGTTTTGGGTGTGTATTAATTCTCGAAATGCGTGAAACCATGTTTCATTTTGCATGGACCCACTTATTAGACTTTAATGCTCATTTGACCTTTATTTCACCCCTAGAAAACTCCTTTGATTATTCTGTGTTCATGATATGCTGTTAAAATTACAGAATTAACATTGGTTTCTTGTTCTCTTCTCAAAATATAATAAGGTGGAGATATAATCCTTAGATGAATATGTAGGAGTTTTTATCTTTTATTCCAAACTAAAATGGGCTAGTTAGGGCTTATGATGGTGTTCCCATCATACAATCTGAGGTAAGACAAAGGAAAGGGGAATCCTTCCGCATTTATTTCGATAAGTTCAAGGCTTAATACTTCAAGTGCAAGTGGCTTCATGATGTCATTGTCATCCAATACTTCAAGCTAGGATTACTGACTTAGAGGCTCTAGTATGACATCGACTACTTCCCACCTAGAGACATGGTGGAGTTATGGGACAAGGCCATGAGGTTCGTAGGGTAGGATGACTCATTCCACTTTTATGGCTAACTAGCCGACAACCAGGGGGAAGAATAATGTTACTCCCTCAATGATATGAAGGTAGCCGGAGAGGCATCTACCAATCGCGGTGGCAGTTTTCGCTTCAATAAGAGGAAACACAATTTCCCTGACCGCAAGGGAGACCGTTAAGTGCGTAATTGGGATAATGGACTGTGTCCACTTTGATGCGATTCTTACCAAGAATATACTTCCTTGATTGTTAACCAAACTGATGTTCTCATTGAAGTTTGGTTGATGAATAAAGAGATATTGTCGCCTCCTCACTCAATAAGGAGGCTAGTAAACTCTGGGCCATATTCAAATATCATAAGGCACGAGGACATTCTACTGAGAACTGTCAGGATCTTAGGGATCATATTGAGACCTAGATTTGGCATGGCAATTTGGCCCAATTTGTCAAGAGGAATGAGGATAAGGGCAATGCGTCCCTTGAGGGCCTTGAAGAGTACCACAAGGAAAAGCTCTAGTAGCTACGAGGTGTTGACATGGTCCTCATTAAAGACAAGGAGCCTTCTAACGCCACCATCAACCTCGAGAAGTGAGGCCTCTCTTCTGAACTCCCATCAGAGGAGTATCACCACCAGGCTCTAACTATGCTAGCCCATTAGAGGGCCTCCTGGAAGCATCCCTTGTCCCAAAGGAATAGCCCCATCTCTTCAGGTGACGAAGAGGTTATTGAGGTGATCTTTGGTGTTAACGTCACTCCTTGACTGATAATGACCTGGTAGGTAGTGATGAGCTCCTTAAGGTCTAGACCACGATTAAGTGGCCGCAGTCAGCATTCCCTAACGAGGTGGCTCAAGCGGTGTCCTCTCTTTATAAGTTGTTGTTGAACCCATGTACCCATACGGACCCTGTCCTAATGTAACGACCCGATTCCCGAGTCCTTGCGAGATAAGAGAACTGGACCGACTCGACTAATCCCAAGACCTAGTCGTCTAACGAGGAAGTAACCAAAAGAACAGTAAAATAAACCACATTCAACATGAATATAACTAACAGTAAGAAAATACAGCAGTAAGGAAAGAAACCACTACAGTATATACCACCACAACAGTAGAACAACATTCTTAACATAATATGAACTGCATGTAAAGAAAAGTACAGTGGTAACAAGAACTACTCACTACAGCGGAAACAAAAGGAAGTACAAGGGAACAGTGGTAACTCTACTGGACCCTACTCGGCCCAGCGTCCTCTGCAGCCGCTGACCCTGGCTGCTCAACACCTAGTCCTAAAAGGTAACGAGTGTAACACGTCAGCAAAACGCTGAGTAGAGTGGCAACTAAACTAGAGAAAATAGTAGAGTGTACAGTAGCTGTTATGTTTTGTTACTTTCTTTATTTTCATCTTTCAATTGTCTCCTGATTTCATTTATTTCTCAGATCCTTTACTTGATCTCGAATGTTCCTCGTGGGAACGATCTTGATTGCAGTCTTTTCTAAAAAGTAAAAGTAGCACGTGGTGCTCTCCTGGCCGGGAGAGTCCCCCATGGTGATCCTACCCTCAGTCAACCACCCCAAGGTCACTGACAGACGTAACGGTGACTACGGCATGCGCGATAAACGCATAGGTAGCTAACCGTACTGGCACGCGGTCAGTCGTTTCCGTTAACGGGTGCGCCCAAAGCACAGCACGGAACTAGTCCAGGGCAGAGCCCTCTCAGTAACAGGGGTCCAACCCCTCCACAGTAACCAAACTGGGGCCTTGCCCCTCCACAGTCCGTGCACCCTCGCCTGACTACCCTGGTTTGCCCTAGTGGGCCTAAACAAGTCGGTGTAGGAGGCTAGCAGAACCCCGGGGCCCGTGGGGTAGCTAGTACCTCCCTACACTAGTAGCTCTCCTCGGTACTACGTACACGAGGGCCAGCAAGTCGGTACAGAGTGGCCAGTCCTAACCCCGGGTCCCTGGGGCGGCTAGCTCCGCTCTGCACTAAACAGGGGGACAGTCGCTCTCCTTGGTACTCCGTACTCAAGGGCCAGCTCACTTCCCCAATTCTATTCCATTCACTCTCCAGGAGTTCTACTCCTAATTCCCCATAGGGTTCCAGCTCTTTTAACTCAGAACATCCAGGTTTCACTTTCCAGTTTCACGTTCTTACAATCCATTTTCTCAATCACGTTTATTTATTCATAACAGGCAGCTGTTAATTCAATTCACAGGCAGCTAGTATTTCCTTTCCACATTTTTCAAGACTGCAATATTCATACATTCCACTAGTTTTCCCATCCTAGGATTCATGCCATATCCTAGGATCTAACATACAATCTAGTTTTCCAGCCCTAGGATTCATGCAACACCCTAGGAATCTACCATTCAATCTATTTCTCATTCCTAGGATTCATGCAATGTCCTAGGTTCTATTTATGGTTTCATAATTTAACAGATTATACTTAAAGCCACTCTACCAGGTACGACGGGAGTAATGGGGGCGTGATCGGGAATCCCGCGTGCCTCCGCGACCCCCAAGACTGCAACGGAACGAGGTCCTATCACAAGGATCAAACACAAGGAGTGTCTCAAAATAGTGTATAGCTACTGTAGACGAGTAGAGGATTTAATTCCGGAAAGAACGCAACTCGAAACGCGGAAAACGGAACCCGAACGGGCCCTCAACGGGTCGAAAACGATGACACTGTGCAAAATCAGACGTCTGGAACTTCTTCCAGACGTCTTAAAAAATGGATCAGAGAATTACCTTGTTCTGCGTGGTTTCTCAGACGTCCAGAAGCCTGCGGGGACGTCTGGCCTAGTTCCCAGATGTGTGATGGTCACCCCGGAGTCTGGAGGTCGCTCCCGCCATCTGGTACTACAGCCAGACGTCTGATTTGCGTTGGATGGCGAATCACCGAGCCTGCGCACACCCATCTCTCTTCCTCAGTATGGTCAGTCTACAGGAAGGAAGAAGAAGACGGAAAACTCACCTTTCAGACGTTTGGACAGTCTTCCAGACGTCGACCCCGCCGTCTGGCTATCAGCACAGACGTCTGATTCTGGAAATTTTTCCAGAACCAGGGCGCGACTCGCCCTCCGCTCGCGACGCCACCCGGTCGCCCCTCGTGCGCCTGCTGCTCGAGCCGCAGCAGGCCTCCCGCGTCGTTCCGCGCCCGCTGCGCTCCCCGCCGGCCGGCCCTGGCAGCCCCGACGAGCTCGCCCTCACGGCTGAGCGCCGCTCTCGCGCTCGCTCTCGCGCACTGGAAGGAGAAGAGGAAGGGGTGGAGGCGACGGGAGGGAGCGCGTGGCCTTTTAAGGCCGTGCAAGGAGGAGAGAGAATCGTGGCAGGGCGTCTGCAGCCGCAGAGGGAATAACGAATATGCGGGTCTGCGTGCTCAGGCGTGCAGACGACCCGCGCGTGTCGAAAATAACTGATTTCCAGACGTCTGGAAACGATCCCAGACGTCTGGTCAGACATCTGGATGTGATCCCAGACGTCTGGTCCGACGTCTGGGCCACCTCCCAGACGTCTTAAAAGACGTCTGGGGCATGCGTTCATAACACCTAATCACTCTTTTAGTACTGGGGTAAGTGTAGCCATGACTTCTTGTCCACGAGGGGAGTGCTATGGATGTTTTTTTCTGGAAAACTTTACTCAAGTTAGGGTTTTAAGAGATGGACCTATCTCCTCCCATGTACCCTATGGTTGGCTTAGGCAACGACAAAGTTATGCCAAAAGGAGAGATCAAGTTGCTGGTCTTCATTTACGACAGTAGTTAGTACCTCAAACAAATAGCCACCCTCATAGTGGCTTACCTAGTGGTGACCTTTGACGATGTCATTGGTCGCCCATCTACACATGGCTTCTATGCCATCCTCTTCTCTTACTTCCGGATCGTCTTGTTCCTCTCACTAAGAAGAATAGGTATAGTTCATGGGGATCATTTAGCCAGACAAGAGCTGCTCGGGCTTGAACTCGAATGTACCATTGAAAGAAAGTCCCCTAAACCATAAAAGTGGGGGAAGAAGTGAGCTCAAGTCAATATGGCCTTGGAGGACGATCCAAACCCCCTTCCATTGAAGACTGTGAGTTTGGGCTCCTTTACAATGGCGATACAATTATTTCCCGAGACCCTAGGCAAGATGGTCCAAGTTGGCACAGACCCAACCAGTGAAGAGGTGCAGCAACTCTTACATTTGCTTCAGACCAATGCAAATGTGCTTACTTAGTACGCCAGAGATTTTCCATGAGTAGACTTGATAGTGATAGCACCTGATGATAACGTTATCATCAGCCATATCTAGCTTTAATTAGTCATAATTCATTGATAAATGCTCCTACATAACCGCCAAAGAGCCATAACTCACTACATATTCATTCTGAGAAATAAACAATAAAACATGGGTAAATATGCAGTTTTAATAGTATAATTTAAATGTAGAGCAACCATGGGTTTTCCCAAGGGTTTATTAAAGGTCAAATGTGGACTAAAGTCTAACAAGAGGGTCCATGCAGATAGAAACGAGTTTTCACGCATTTCAGGAATTAATGGAATCTGAAACCCTAATTTTAGACTTGCTTAATTAATTGAGGTTATGGTTAGGATAAAATTCATATAAACCTTCTAAAAATCATATAAAAATATTTTATAAGGTTTGGTACCTTTGATTTGACCACTGGAACTCATTTTGACCTAAAACAGAGTCTTAGACGTATAGTTGCCCTAATTTGGGTTTTTGTATAAATTATCTAGTCAAACTTGGCCAAAGCCAAAATCTAAGTTCATCATCAGATTCCTTGGGTCTAAATTAGGTTTGTACCAAAATTTGAGCCTAATCAGAGATCATATTGACCTAGTTTGCATTTTGGTTCAGTCTGACTATTTTTCTCTCACTTAGACCCTTAGCTTTCAAAATATATTGCAAATACCCCCTAACTTCATCATCTTCTTCACCAACTGATCCCCGCCACCTCCATATTTGCAGAACTCCTAAACCCATTAGCAACCGACCTTCAATCAGGGATTACTCCCTAATTTCGCGGCCAAACCCTTTCAAAATTGGAAGGGAGATTTGTGAAGAGATGCCCTTCAATCTGAACCTGGTCTTGCCTTCCAATTCTTGCCCTAGGGTTCATGCAAACTCTTGGAAGTTTCCAAGTCCTACTCCATGATTTCCGAGCTTTCAAGCTTGGTTTCCAATCTTGAAGTTCGACTCTAGACTTATAAAAGACCCCATCAATTACCTTACCTCCTTAGCTTGTTTTGGCCGGAATACCTCCTTCTTCCCTCCTCTCCGGCCAAATGCTCCAGGAGCTCCGGTGACCTCCTCCGACCACCTTCTTCGTCCACCCTCACAGACTATAGCAAGTGGATTCTTCTTTATCACCTTCTTCCATGCGTCGCAATACCAGTGGTCGCGCCTACACCCCCTCGTCGCCGCTTCTCCTACTAGAGGTACTTCCTTAGACAATGTCGGCCACACCATACCCAGCGTCCCTTCTGCCCTTTCGTCCATTAGAGTAGGTTAGCTAGGTTTCTTTCTCCCTCTATTATCTTTCCCTCTATTTGAAACCCAAAATCAACCCCTCGACACGTCGTTCACTGTCATCTCCATCTCCAGCCACACCTTCGGCGAGTTCTCCCCACCTCCACAACCCACCAAACAACTCGCCACCTACTCCAAAAGCTCTGTCATTCCACCACGACCAAAAGCCCTTTCTTATTTTGCCCTTTTGCCTACTCAAACCACCCATGGAACAACCAACTGCCATACCACCATTTTCAACCTCTGCAGACCACCATATCCCGCCATCCTCCACAAGACTATCCCCATCACATTCGCCAACACCTGACGAAGCTCTTGAGGTTATTTAATGTGGCCGTGAGGCCATTCTTTTGCTTTCAGGTGTTCACCGGTGCTCCGCCATTGCTGGCGTCGGACACGATTAGGTTGTTAATATAGTGATTTTATCGTTGAAGTGAGTATAGTGGTTAACCTAAATCGAACCTAACCAATCTCTTTACAAAATTTTTAACCTGGCCTACTTGATTTTATCTTGGTCACTTTTAGGCCCAGGGTCGAACTCAGGGAAGTGGGGTTACAAGTCAAGTTTCTACGCCTTTCCTACAACGAATCTCTTCCATTCGTTTATTGTGTTTTTGGTGTTTTTCTATTTAGATTTTTTTTTCTGATAATCTTTGTCCTTGAGGCATACCCTCAAAATTAGGTTCTTGGCTTTGAGCCAAATTAGGGTTCCAAAATGGGTCTTACTATTCGCAAGACGGAGTACCTGCAAGTCAAAGATTATCTTTTCTCTTTTATATATTTTTTAATCTTTTTTTACTAACAGGAAAGCGAAACAGAAATAAAGTAAATATAGTATATATATATAGGTATATATTATATATATATAAAGGGGTGGGGGTGGAGGAGGAGATGGAGTGTAGCACGGTGTCGAGTCGGTTGTCGTCTAGAAAGACACAACCGACATGATGAGGTGCCGCGTGGAGTGTAAGGTGGATGGCGGAAGATGTGTGCGACCACGCTTTTTGTACGCGTGTATCGGGGAATATCAGCAATTGGTGTAGATATTCCCGTGAAACCACGTATGGTAAGTAATGTGAAAATATATATATGTATATATGTAAATATATATATATATATAGGTATGTATCTATATGTATAGATAGATATATGTATAGATATATATATATGTATGTATGTATGTGTATATACTAATACTTAAGTATATAGGTACTACTATATGTATAAATATAAGTATGTATATATATATATATATATGTATATATATCAATATATATATGTATATGTATATATATATGTATATAATAGTGTATAGGTGTGTGTGTGTGTATAAAAGTGTGAGTGTAGGTGCGTATGTGTATTTGCAGAGAGAGAGGGAGAGTGTGCTGTGAGAGAGAGAGAGAGAGCGCCTGTAGAGGAAGGAAAGGGCATTTAAGCCGTCTGCGTGAGAAGAGAAGTCGTCTGATGGCTTCATGCACGCGCGCAGGCACGTATGCGCGCAAGGACGTGCGCACTAGAGGGAGTGGCACGAAGGAGAACCGCAGTGCACAGCGCTGCGCTGAGAGGCATACGCAGGCGAAAGACGCTGAAGTGGATGGGCTCTGGCAGAGGCAAGCAGACACTTGGGCTGGCGCTGGAGCGGGACGCGGGGCGGAACGTGCAGGTGGGCGATCAGTGGTAGCGGCGCGCCGGGTGACCGGATAAGTGAGAAGCTTTCTAGTCACCCCTCTGTAGCCACAGTGTCACGCAGACTTGCGTGAATAGTGGCTACAGTGGCCGGGCGAGCCGCGCAACCGCCTGCGACCGGTGTCGTGAGTGCGGGTGGCTTGCGGCTGGCTCGGGGCATGCATGGAAGAGGTTTGCACTGGCTGGGCAACTGGCGGAACTCGCGACAGAGCACGCGGAGAGGGTTTCTGGCGTGCGCAGTGGAGGGTGAGGGCGACCTGCTGCTTGCGCGGAGGCTTGCGGGTGCTATTGGTGTGCAGTGAAGCTTGGCCGGTCGCTGTAGTGGTGCGCGGTGGCCGGTTGTGGGTGGAAGAGAGAGCGCAGTGCGAAGAAGCAGGAGGCAATGGCGCCTGTAGGTGTGCGTGGAAGGCCTGCGTGCGCTGCTGCCACCTTGTTGCTGCTGCTGTGGGGCTTGGCCGGCTGTTGTAGGGCGTGCGGTGGCTGGTTGAGCTTCACAGCTTGACTCTTTGGTGTAATGGTTGAAGTGCTGGAAACGAAGAAGTCAGGGAAGAGCCACCACGCCCACCAGCTCTATGGTGAGCTGGGCGGTGGTGGACTCACGGTGGTGGTTGTGCACCATCGTGAGGTGCTCCTGTCCGCCGGGTGTCTCCTCTGAGGTGGAGGTCCTGCAAATGGAGGGAGAGGGAGGAGATGGTGGCCTGGAGAAGCTGCAGTTGGATTTTTTTGGCTGGGGACCAGGTTCGCTACAAAGAAGAAACCTCCCTCTTTTTAAAGAAGAGGAGAGCATGCACAGCCATGCCCTGGCTGTGCATGGCTCATGCATGGCTTAAGGTAGGGAGAGGCTGCCGCAGGGAAGGGCCTAAGCAGGGAATGGTGCGAGGAGGAAGGTGTTGTTCCATGCAGCCACGGGAAGAAGTCAAATAAAAATAAAATTAAAAATAAAAAGATGGTAAATTTTGCAAAGATGCACTTGAGGAAAAATGTTAAATGCAAGGCCACTTATTTCATTCTCCTCCCCTCTCAATTAAATGCATGCATGCATGCATGTATTTTCACAAATGCGACTATGGAACCCTAATATGCACTGGTATGCTAGGAAATAGCACAAGATTGCACAATTGCAGGTGTATTTTTGCAGTACAATCATACCCCCATGCCTATCTTTTGCTAGTCCCTAGCAAAACATTTTTTGTAGTATTTAGAAATGATCTTAAGCTGAAGATTTTCTTCTTGAGGCAGCATAGGTGTGTTTATTGTTGGATATTGTGAGAACCAATTGTAGAGAAGACTACCAGTACTTTAAGTCTCACATGACATAGATCATCTCTCGACTAATCAGGACTCTTGATATTTAAACCTTAAGTACGAATTCCAGGACCCAGGAGGTTTTTGCCATACTCGAGAGCTCAAGAGGTTATGGGTTGTGCATAGTGAAGGATCAAGACTGACCAGATGGACATTAAGACTCAAGCCCAGGGTTTCACGAATTTTTAAGTACAGGTTGGTCCTAGTTTCAGCTCGTGATTTCGGATTGACTCTTAAGAAGATGATGGAAAACTCAACTCCCATTTTCCGACATTTATGACTCACAGGAAAACAGGGTATTTGCGACTTGCCCCGAAGAACTTTTTTAAGGTAGAGACTTTACAGACATTTGCGAGATATACTGACTTATTTGCATTTTTTTTTTGAAACACGTGTCAGTATATCTCTTACAACATTATTTGGAGGAGCACACTTTTAATTTTGGTGGGAGAGTTCTTTTTTTTTTTTGGTGGAAAGAGTCACTCCTAAACACAAGACTAAAGCTTGGGATAAAAAGTCTACCTGTGCGAACAGGTAAGGACTCCACCTTCCCTAATGAACACTAGGGTTGGATCTTATGTTCACCTGGTCTTTCCTGATATGTGTAGTGTGAACCAAGTTTACTTAAGCTCTTAAATAGAAGCAAACCAACGGATCATGTACTGGTGTCTCAGGTACAAGAATACGTCCTTAGTCAGGAGAGATTCCGATCTATCTTGTCAATGCTCAAGTGAATTAAGCTAAGCCTAAGCGAATCAAGCTTCTGTGGCCTGGAAAGTCTTCAAAATAGAGGTTGAATATCCATAACCACTTATTGTATTTTTGTTTCAGCCTTCAGATCATTACTAAACACCATTTATTATTATTATATATATATTTTTTTCTTTTTCTTTTTCTTGCATATTTATAAATAGGTGGAAACTTCATGATACCATAAAATACCCAGATCCTATGGATGCCTATCCACCCCCCCATGCCAAACGATGCTATGTCCTCATATGCATGAGGGAAAGGTGGAGAAAGGACGAAAGATCGGGTAACGAGAGCTGAGGTGCAGGGTATACAGCAGGGTGGTAGGGTGGGTGGATGGTGGGTGGTGAAGTGATCGTGATAGTGGCGTGAAAAGTGATGGTGAATGGTGAAAGGTCTGGCATTTCATGGGACGAGAGTGTCCCAGGCAGATCGAAGAACAAGTCAGGAGGAAGAAGTTGGCCCTCAGATTGGCCAAGAAGAGGGGCTTCTTGGATGGATGGATCTAAAAGGGAATAACCCCAGTGAGTAGGATGTGGGCTCAAGGTCCCAGTTTGGAGTTGCAACTCCGCCTGATTTGGTGGGAAAGAATGGGCAATTCGGTTTTCAGGAGTGTGGATCGGCGGTGAGTAACCTGAATAGGACTCAGACCACGAGGTACGGGAAGCGGAGAAAACCTCGTCAGAAGTCTGGCCAGGAGAAGGTACGGGACAAGGGAGGGATGGGGGAACGTCACAGTATGCGTTGATCAGGCAATCGTCAGGTAATCCGCAGCAGTCTGAATAGGTCCCAATTAGTCCGATACACGCGCTGACGGTCATGTCCTCGTCAGACATGTCATCCTCGATGCAATCGCAATCAAAGTTCTTGGCTGCCTTGAGGATGTTAAGCTTAATCTTTTCAGATCTAACGGCAATCTCAATACAGCCCGACTCGTAGTCAATATGGGCGCAGGCTGTGGCTGAGAAAGGTCGACCAAGGATGATTGGACAATTAGAAAGTTAGCTAGGAACTTCCATATCTAAAACAAGAAAGTCAATAGGAAAACGGAGACTGTTGACCCTAACCACTACGTCTTCCACCACACCCTTCGGGATTTTGACAGAACGATCTGCCAACTGTAACGTGACAGGGGTGGGCTTTAGATTTCCCAAGGAAAATTTTTCGAGCATGATGGTCGGTATAAGATTTATGGAGGATCCTAGATCAAGTAGGGCACGGTTAAAATTGCAGCCTTGGATGCTATAGGAAATGAGCGGTGTGCCCGGATCTTTCTACTTCGGTGGTAGGTTTGACAGTATAGCACAACTCGCATGAGGTGAGAGAACCATTGGATTCTTAGTTTTCTTTGACTGTCGCCTGGGTGTTGTGTAGTTTTTGAAAAATCGGGCGACAGTAGGTATGTGATCATAAGCCTCGAGCAGGGGTACCTTCATTTCTACATCCCTGAACAAATTACGCAGGTTATCAAAGGCCTGCGTATCTTTCTTCTTGCCTTTTGGCTCCCTCAGTAGAGCCTCAGGGAATGGGACTGATTTTGGCACCAATTTGGGTGTATCATCCTCTCGCGAATGCGGTGTGCATCCCGAATGAGAGGGTGATGAAGAAGATGGACCAGGATTAGGTCGAGGTGGATTGACGGTCTGCTTGCCGCTCCTCGTAGTGATAGCATTGGACGATGCGGGTCCAGTGGGATCATATGGCGGAGGAGGGTTCGCAATAGGGACATAAGAGTGCGGTGCTGCAGCGTGATTAGCCTGAAATCCCGGTGGAATGCTTGGAGCCTGCAGAATCTGATTAACCTACCCTTGAGAAGGTCGTACCTGTGGTTGAGGACCACGGGGTACGAAATTTCGTGGGTTTGGAACAGGTTGGGCGGGAAGAGTGCCCTGAGATCGAGTCTCCATGCGTAGTTGGCTGATCTCAGCATTCTATTGCGCCAATTGGTGCTGAAGAGAGGTCATGTTCTCTTCATGGCACTTTGACATATCCGTCATCATTCGCATCAATTTATCAAGAGGGCTTGTTGCGTGTTCGGTTTGCAATATGCAAGGGCCTGATGGTGGATTCGCTATAGGACTAGACTGGGCCCTTGGGATGATGGGTGCGGAAGATCGCATTGGTCCACCCGCGGGGTTTTGGCGTTGCGGGTTGTTGGACCATGCGAAGTTTGGATGATTTTGCCACCCTGGGTTATAAGTGGCAGAGAATGGGTTATTCCCCAGGGCGCAAGCGTCTTCTATGCCAGAAGACGCATCCGCATGTAAGTATGCGTCCGAGCACACGGAGGCTTGGTCCTTCGTGTCGAAATACCGGCTCGCAGAAGCCAGATCCACATGGCTTACTGAGTCGCTCGGCGCAACACTCGGTAAGGAAGGTCTTACGGGGTTTCTCGGGATAAGCCTGGTGTTGGAAGAATTTGGATTGTGACGAATTGGTGAAGAGGGGGTGTTTGCCATAGAATGGGCGGGGTTGGCCAGAAGCTCGTCCAGCTTCTTGTGCACGACGGAGACTTCATCCAGTTTTTGTGCGATAAGGCTGAGATCATAGGATGAATGGGAGGGTCTCGTGTCAACTTTGTGGACATTTCGGGGCTGGCTGGTATGATTAAAGGTGACAATGGAGGCATTGTTCATTGAGTTTTCACTCATATTTTCAAACAATTTGAATGCTCCATTCTTGACTTTATTCATAAAATTCCCTCCGCAGGAAGCATATGTAATCTACTTCAAAGTCTCATTTAGCCCATAGTAGAAAATCTGAGCTATATGCCACTTAGGCAGACCATGGTGCGGACACTTCCTGAGGAGGTTGTTATACCTCTCCCATGCCTCATGAAATTATTCGCCGTTTTGTTCGTAAATGAAGTGATAGCACGGCGAAGTGCATTGGTTTGCCCGATTGGGAAGAACTTCTTGAGAAACACTGTTCGCATCTCTTCCCAACAGTGGATGGTTCTCCCAAGAGTGCGTAGCCATTGCGATGCTTTATCCCGCAATGAAAATGGGAACATTTTCATGAGGACTATAGGTAACCCGATATTTCTAGGTTTAACAGTTTCAGCTAATCGGGTTAGGTCTTCCAAGTGGAGAAAAGGATCTTCACTTGCAAGACCATGGAAGTGAAAATTTATTAGGCCAATTATATTTGGTTTCAATTCGAAGTCGTCCCCACCCATGGGGACCTGAATTTGTCCTATGGTCTCTGTAGCAGCGGGATTCTGATAGGAGCTAAGAGACCTAGGCTCCTCCCGTTCGGGAGGGTTCTGCATTTCCTCCAATGTTTCCCGAATGGCTTCAATTTGCTCATTATACATTTCCATTTGGGCTTGGAGGCGAGTTATGGGATCTAAGGCTCCACCACCTGGTGGGTTTTGAGGGCGGTTTCCTCCCTCGGGATTTGGGGGTGGGCGTGCAGCTATGTTTGTGGAGGAGGACAATTTAGCTCCTTTTCTAGATTTGTCAAGCAATTCAAATAGTTCAGGGTTCTGTGACCTCCTCCCAAACATGCACTACCGCAGGAAGAACTGGGGGGATAAGAAGGGAAAAGAGATGAGAGAAATGACACCGTAAAGGTACACTTGATGACAAATCAATTCAATCAAATTCCTAACTTCTACAGTGTGCCCTTAGACCTAAAGATCTAAGTTACCTACTATCACGGACTACGGAATCGAATGCGAGCACCGTGGAACCACTGGGCCAGATTGAAAGGCCGTTTGCCCCAGTCTTAGACACCCGATAGCACGCGGGAACCCTCACCAGCACGTAGATGCTACACGCAGGTAATTAGACTCCAATCCTTAATAAGGGTCAAGTTGCTACCAATTTTAGTTAGAGGCTTAGGATCAAGTGCTTTTGGAATGTGAAGGGCGTTGTTTACGAGTAATGCCCAAGTGATTGATTTTTCAAGTGTGTAAACAAGCATGCAACGGGGAAATCTCCCCAAATTGAAGTTTTAATTGGTGAATGGTTTTTAGAGTTTAGCCTTTAGTAGTATGGATTTTTAGGATTTCGCTGAAATACCAATTCAATCAATCTCCGGGTTTTTGAGAGAATACAGGTTTTCTTCTAAGCCCAACAAACCCTTCTTCAATATTAGTTGGTTAATGCATGCTAAAATGCACTGGGCTACCCTAATTGGAGATTTCTATGTGTGGATGCACGAATCAGTTTTAGATTAGTGTGAAAGGGAGCCAAAGCACTGCAATTCAAGTGCTCCCAATCACCAAAAAGATTTCCACACACAAGGCTCAACCAAAAGATAAAGAAAATCAAATTGTTGGGGTTGAATTATTCAGGATCGAATCTTAGGCTAGTTGAAAAGTCGTGGTGGGGTTGGAATCAACTCAATTCCAAGTCTCCCCACAAAAAAGGTGATCTCGAATTGCAGGTAAATGAGGCAAAAAGGGGTGGCAATCAATCTTTTTATTTGCCTTAAAGAATACTTCACACGGCAAAAAAATTCAAGAATCAAGATTCTTGGATTTTCGCTATGCGAAGTTTTGTGGGAAATCCCGGGGCGGTGGGAGTAAGGGCAAACAATCAAACAAGTGAATTTTAATCCACTTGCCCCAAGAGATCTAAGAAGTTTTTCTAGTTTTTTAGTTTTTAGTTTTTAGTTTTTTTTTTTAAATTAAGGTGACAAGTTAACCTAGGTTGCTAAGAAAGAAAGACTTACTTGTGCAGCAATGTGTGCGGAGCTCTAGTGCGGTGTCGGCGTCTTTACACTCTCGTTCCCGCCTTGGATCTACTTACATTTCTGACTTCATCTGCCTACCTTCTCCTTGCAATAGGTTTACCTGCACACCAAAAATAGAGACACCCGTGAAGAGAGAAGAGAAAAAATTGAAAGGAATTGAGTAAAAACTTACTTGAAGGTGCACTTCCTCGGCAACGGTGCCAGAAAAGGTTTGGCGTCGGACCCGATTAGGTTGTTAATATAGTGATTTTATCGTTGAAGTGCGTATAGTGGTTAACCTAAATCGGACCTAACCATCTCTTTACAAAATTTTTAACCTGGCCTACTTGATTTTATCTTGGTCACTTTTTGGCCCATGGTCGAACTCAGGGAAGTGGGGTTATAAGTCAAGTTTCTACGCCTTTCCTACAACGAATCTCTTCTGATCGTTTATTATGTTTTTGGTGTTTTTCTATTTAGATTTTTTTTTTCTGATAATCTTTGTCCTTAAGGCACACCCTCAAAATTAGATTCTTGGCTTTGAGCCAAATCAGGGTTCCAAAACGGATCTTGCTATTCGCAAGACGGAGTACCTGCAAGTCAAAGATTATCTTTTCTCTTTTATATATTTTTTTTATCTTTTTTTACTAATAGGAAAGCGAAACAGAAATAAAGTAAATATAGTATATATATATAGGTATATATTATATATATAAAGGGGTGGGGGTGGAGGCGGAGATGGAGTGTAGCACTGTGTCGAGTCGATCGTCATCTAGAAAGACACAACCGACAGGACGAGGTGCCGCGTGGAGTGTAAGGTGGATGGCGGAAGATGTGTGCGACCACGTTTTTTGTACCCGTGTATCGGGGAATATCAGCAACTGGTGCAGATATTCCCGCGATACCACGTATGGCAAGTAATGTAAAAATATATATATGTATATATGTAAATATATCTATATGTATATATATATATGGTTATAAATATATATAGGTATATATATATAGTTATATATGTATATATACATATGTGTATATGTATATATATGTATATGTATATATATATATATGTATGTATGTATGTATGTATACTAATACTTAAGTATATAAGTACTACTATATGTATAAATATAAGTATATATATATATATCTATATATATATATCTATATATATATATGTATGTATATATATATGTATATATATATGTATATATATCAATATATATATGTATACGTATATATATATGTATATAATAGTGTATAGCTGTGTGTGTGTGTATAAAAGTGTGAGTGTAGGTGCGTATGTGTATTTACAGAGAGAGGGAGAGTGTGCTGTGAGAGAGAGAGAGCCTGCAGAGGAAGGAAAGGGCGTTTAAGCCGTCTGCGTGCGAAGAGGCATCGTCTGATGGCTTCACGCGTGCGCGCAGGCGCGTATGCGCGCAAGGATGTGCGCGTTGGAGGGAGTGGCGCGGAGGAGAACCGCAGGGCACAGTGCTGCGCTGAGAGGAGTACGTGGGCGAAAGACGCTAAAGCGGGCGGGCGCTGGAAGAGGCATGCAGACGTGCGGGCGGGCGCTAGAGCGGGACGCGGGGCGGAGCGCACGGGCGGGTGATCAGTGGTAGTGGCACGCCGGGTGACCGGATAAGTGAGAAGCTTTCCAGTCACCCCACTGTAGCCACAGTGTCGCGCAGACTTGCGTGAACAGTGGCTACAGTGGCCGGGCGAGCTACGCAACCGCCTGCGACCGGTGTCGTGAGTGCAGGTGGCTTGCGGCTGGCTCGGCGCGTGCACGGAAGAGGTTTGCGCCGGCTGGGTCGCGGGCGGAACTCGCGATAGAGCGCGTGGAGAGGGTTGTTGGTCTGCGCGGTGGAGGGCGAGGGCGACCTCCTGCTTGCGCGGAGGCTTGCGGGTGCTGCTGGCATGTGGTGAAGCTTGGCCGGCCGCTGCAGTGGCACGTGGTGGCCGGTTGCGGGCGAAAGAGAGAGCGCAGTGAGAAGAAGCAGGAGACAATGGCACCTGCAGGCGCATGCAGAAGGCCTGCGTGCACTGCTGCTGCCTTGCTGTTGCTGCTGTGTGGCTTGGCCGGCTGCTGCAGGGCGTGCGGTGGCCGGTTGAGCTTCACAGCTTGACGCTTTGGTGTAATGGCTGAAGTGCTGGAAACGAAGAAGTCAGGGAAGAGCCACCACGCCCACCGGCTCTATGGTAAACTGGGCGGTGGTGGACTCACGATGGTGGTTGTGCACCACCGTGAGGTGCTCCTGTCCGCCGGGTGTCTCCTCTGAGGAGGAGGTCCTGCGAATGGAGGGAGAGGGAGGAGATGGTGGCCTGGAGAAGCTGCAGTTGGATTTTTTTGGCTGGGGACCGGGTTCGCTGCAAAGAAGAAACCACCCTCTTTTTAAAGAAGAGGAGAGCATGCACAGCCTTGCCCTGGCTGTGCATGGCTCATGCATGGCTTAAGGTAGGGAGAGGCTGCCGCAGGGAAGGGCCTGAGCAGGGAATGGTGCGAGGAGGAAGGTGTTGTTCCATGTAGCAACGGGAAGAAGTCAAATAAAAATAAAATTAAAAATAAAAAGATGGTAAATTTTGCAAAGATGCACTTGAGGAAAAATGTTAAATGCAAGGCCACTTATTTCATTCTCCTCCCCTCTCAATTAAATGCATGCATGCATGTATTTTCACAAATGCGACTATGGAACCTTAATATGCACTGGTAATGCTAGGAAATAGCAAAAGACGACACAATTGCAGGTGTATTTTTGCGGTGCAATCAATCGCCGCCATCATCTCCGCCTTGTTCTTCAAGCTTCGACCACGAGTGCTCCGGCTACACCCTCCAAGTCGAGCAGATACATCCCAAGTACATGCCCAGGTCTTCAATTGAGAGCCACACCCTCTGCAACTGCTACAATTTGTTGGTGTTAGAGCACCACGATCGTTTATTTTGATGATAACAAAACAGGTGTCATTTAACAATTATACTTGAAGTCTTAGATTTCAGATTAATTGTAAATGGAGACGTGGTTAAGACGGAGTTCGAGCTCGCATCCATGGCGGATTGGAGGAGCTTGATGGAGGACAAAGGAGCTTTGTGAGGAGCAATATTTTGAAGAAGGAGATGAAGAATATGATAGATTTCCTTTCCTTTGTACTATGTATTTTTGTTTCTTTTGTTGCTCTTTATTTTTGTTTCTTAGATTCATGTTAAAGAGTCTCGAAGAACCCTCACAGTAGTCTTAGGAATACTTGTACAACCCTAGGATACTTAGGTTTTCTATAGAGAACTTAGAAAACCAAAATAGGGTTCAGACAACCTTTTTAGACGTCTAATTTGGATTTCAGATGTCTGATAAAAACTTTTAAGATGTTTGACTGTTGACTCTGACGTCCGATTATTTAGGTTGGACTTAGTTCTGTCTGATGAAATCAGACGTCCAGACTTTAGTTCAAATGTCATAGCAGACGTCTGATGAATTTGCCAGACGTCCAATTAGTGGAACGTGTTGGTGCTAGAGCACCACGATCATTTATTTTGATGATAACAAAACACGTGTCGTTTAACATTTGCACTTGAAGTCTTAGATTTCAAGCAAATTGCAAATGGAGATGTAATTAGACGGAGTTCGAGCTCGCATCCAGGATGGATTGGAGGAGCTTGATGGAGAACATAGGAGATTCGCGAGGAGCGATAGCTTGAAGAAGGAAGGAGATGAAGAATATGATAGATTTCCTTCTCTCGTACTCCTTGTATTTTTCGTTTCTTTTGTTGCTCTTTATTTTTTGTTACTTAGATTCTTGTTAAAGAGTCTCAAAGTACCCTAATAGTAGTCCTAGGAACACCGGCATAACCCTAGGATACTTAGGTTTTCTGTAGAAAACTTAAAAAACCAATATAGGGTTCAAACAGCATTTCCAGACGTCTAATTCCAAAATCAGACGTCTGATAATGTGTTTTAAGACGTCTGACTGTTGATTCAGACGTCTGATAACAATTAGGCTGGACTTCTCAGTTCTGTCTGATGACTTTGCTAGACGTCCAATTAGTGGACTGTTGGCTGACTTTGCAAACACTCAAGGATATGACTGTTAGAGCCTTATCAGACGTCCTTAGGCCTTTCCAGACGTCTGATAGATGACCGTTTTGCCTCGGCTGACCCAAAATCTCTTCTCAGAGATTTCCTAGCCGTTGCACTCTCTTGGAAATCCATTCCCACGAAAAACTAGGTTTCTAGACGTCCAGACATAGTGCCAGACGTCCTGTATGTCGTCTGATGGACTTGCACTAGAACCTTATTTAGATCTGATCCAAGTCAGGAAGAAACCCGCCTAAAATCAGATGTCTGATGTTGTTCCCAGACATCTTAAAGTGATCTTCCAGATGTCTGATAAGCCTGTTAGTGCAATCATTATTCCTGATTTTGGCCTGATTCTCTTGGGCTTTGCTCCCAATGGCTATGGAACCTTTCCTAAGACTTCCAAAGCCTTCCTAAGGCCTCTATAAATAGAGAGGAACCTCTTGCACACTAACATACACCTAGATACACAAGAGACACTTTGTAATGCACTTTCAAACTCTTTTGTGTCCCCAAGAAGCTCTTGCTCTCCAAGCTCAAATTCTTCATCTAGAGAGCATCAAGCATTTGCGCATCTGCTCTCCCACCGTAGTTCACAAGAGCGACGTTGCGCTGTCGTTCACACATCCACGCACTCCTTGCAAAGGGAAGCATCTTAATTCCTATAGAAGCTAGGTTTAAATTACTTTGTTGGCTCTATAGGATTGTTGTTTATTTTATCTTTGTTATTTGGTTGGGTATTCGCTTTGCGAATTCCCGTCTCCTTCGTGGGACAAAATCCTTCTCGTGAAGAGAAGGGGTTTGAGGTACGCTACCCTCGTATAAAGTAGCGTGGTTGTAATTGAGGTTGAATCACCCTCGTTTAAGTGATTCGGTTAGTGGATTTGATCAACTTGGTTGATCGGAAAATCCTAACTTGAGAGGGTTAGGTGGTGGTTTTCACCTGGTTTGGGTTTCCACCTAAAAATATTTGTGTACTTTGCGTGTTTGTCTATTTTGTGAGATTGTTTATTATCTTTTCTGCATTTTTTACGTCACGCTGATCTCACCCCCTCCGAGTAGGGAAACCACAGAATGTTGGCTGCCTTAGTAAACATTGAGAAAATGATCGTTAGCATCGTATCAAACGTCCATAGAGGATCTGAGACGTCTGATACATGACCGTTGTGCCTCGGCTGACCCAAAATCTCTTCTCAGAGATTTTCTAGCCGTTGCACTCCCTTGGGAATCCATTTCCACAGAAAAGTAGGTTTCCAGACGTCCAGACTTAGTGCTAGACGTCCTATATGTCGTTTGATGACAATAAAATAGAACCCTGTTTAGATCTGAGTCAAGTCAGGAAGGAAACCTGCTTAAAATCAGACGTCTGATTTAGTTCCCAGACGTCTTAAACGGGTTTTCCAGACGTCTGATGTCAGGACTAGACATTTGATAACCCTGTCAGAGTCATGATTGATCCTGATTCTGACTTGATTTTCTTGGAGGTTGTACACAACGGCTATGAAAGCCTTCCAAGGCCTTCCAAAGCCTTCCTAGGCCTTCTATAAATAGAGGAGAACCCTTGCCACTCAAAGATACACCAAGCAACATACTTTCCACTTTTTTGTGTCAAGAAGAGGAAGAAGATCAAATAGATGAAAGCTCTTGCTCTCCAAGCCTTGTTCTACATTTAGAGAGCTTCAATCCACTTTCACACCCCCTCTCCCACCGTAGTTCATGAGAGCTCCGTTGTGCCATTGCGTAGTTTACGCATCCGCGTTGTCGACTCACTTCCAAGCAAAGGGAAGCATCCTAACACCTATAGAAGCTAAGTTTAAGAATTATTTTGTTGGCTCTATAGGACTATTCTTGTATTTATTACTTTGTTATTTGGTTGGGTATTCGCGTTGCGAATTCCCGTCTCCTTCGTGAGACAAAATCCTTCTTGTGAAGAGAAGGGGTTTGAGGCACACTACCCGCATTTAAAGTAGTGTTGTTGTAAGAGGTTGAATCACCCTCGTTTAAGTGATTCGGTTAGTGGATTTGATTAACTTGGTTTATCGGAAAATCCTAACTCGAGAGGGTTAGGTGGTGGTTTTCACCTAGTTTAGGTTTCCACCTAAAAATACTTGTGCCTATTGTGTGATTGTCATTTTGTGAAATTGTTATATTTTTAATTCCGCATTTTTTATGTCACACTGATCTCACCCCTTCCAAGTAAGGGAAATTACACAATTGAACGAAGAATCACCTGCTGCTTCGCGCGAGAAGGAAGAGGGACATTTAGTTCCACATTGGGTGTGGATGAGCGATCGCACGCAGTTAAATTGTTTTTCTGCATAGGCCTTATCGCTACAAGACCACGGGGGTGAGGTCCCCTTCACTCCTCGCTCATCACTCACTGCTGGTGAGCCTGGACCCGATATTGCACTGATTCGAGTACCCAATTAGTCCGATTATCTGAGAGGAAGAGGAAGGCAGGTAAGAGAGAGAGAGAGCGGGGGAGGGGGGTTTTGCTCTTGTAGGCACTGTGCGACACTTAGTCGCTAAGAAGAAGAAGGCTTTGAGAAGAGAAAGCTTGAGAAGGAAAAGAAGGCATTGACTTTGAGAAGGAGAAAAGAAGAAGAAGCCTGTGCATGAGTGAAAGAAGAGAGAAAGAAGAAGAAGAAGGCTCTCTTGAAGGCACTGTAGCAACGACATTTAAGTCGTTTGATGCAAGGAGCCATTGTCTGATAACCCTTTAAGTAGCACTGTGGATTTATTTACCTTCGTGGACATATAAGTGATTCTGGTTACTATTTGTTTATTTGATATTGTTGAGTAATTGATATGTATATGCTTAAGACTAATAATTGGTGATTCGAATCACCATTATTTTATCTTAAACATCTTTTTGCCTCATTAAACTCTTGCAATACTCATGTTTTTATAGAAAATCAGATTTGAGTAGTTATTATTCATTGAATATCATTCTTGGCTTATTTCTTGTGCTCATATATACATTCATTTTGATTAGCACGTGAATTACAATACTTGCTCCCTGTGTTCGACCTCGAATTTCATTTTTAGATATTTTTAGTTATAAATTGTATCTATTGATTGATCTATTTAGGAGAGTTTACTATAACGAAGCATATTCTAAACTCCTGAAAAGCCCTATCAACATCGGTTGGACATTCAGTCAAGAGTATGATCAATTAAATAGGCTCGCAGACACAAATTTGTTAAGTAATGGCAGGCAGCCACAATTGACAAGCTCCTTGAAGTCAAGTTCATCGAGGAATCCCTGTACGCTGATTGGCTATTTAATAGTCATGGTCAAGAAAGGTAATGGGAAGTGGTGTATGTGAGTTGACTTTTCCAATCCTAATGACACCTGCTCCAAAGACAGCTTTCCCCTACGGAAGAGAGACATCCCCGTTGACTCTTGTTCAGGCCAGTCTCATATGTCCTTTCTGGATGCTTACAATGGCTATCATTAGATAAGCGTTGTGTTGGTAGATAGGCTTCACACGTCATCCATAATGAACAAAGAGCTCTTGCAGTATAGTGTACTGCCATTTGGCTTAAAGAATGCTAGTGCCACTTATCAGTGCCTTGTAAACATAATTTTTTCTAAATTAATAAGAAAGTCATTTGAGGTATATATTGAAGATATACTTGTTAAAGAACAGAACTTTCTTGACCACTTGTCCAATTTGATGGGAGTCTTCTTCATACCACAAAACAAGATTGCTAGATTCTAGGCGGTGATATGCCTATCGAAATCTCATTTTTACAGGTGATGATATGCTTGCTCGCATCCTCTTATCTCCTTCTTCCCTATCTAGAGTAATTTTTCAATTCGTATTGACGAAAGGACTGTTTGCAGGGGGCAACATCTAGGAAGACAAATACCTAACCAGAATATTCTCTTAGTTAGTACACTAATTAAAGGAGTAGGGGCAACTGATGAGAGACGAAAAATCTCCAGCTAGGCCCACTAACCCTATTAATGAGTCCACTTTAGTGGATCATAGTTGTGCTTAAGTGAGTTAGCCCGTACACTTTAGATATATTAATATCTCATAAAATAAATGTAAGATTTATATTTACGTAAAATTTATTGTAATTCATAATTTATCATGTACATAAATAATTAGGTGCAGTTATTTTTTCAAAAAAATAAATATGGTGGATAAAGAGAAGTTATGTGCTACATAGTTTACATTTTATGTAAGGAGTGAGTCGTACAATGGGAGATGTTCCTAGGATGTGAGGGAGTCTTTAGCAATATATATCCTCCATCCGAAGTTCCATATTAGTAATCCTAAAGTCCTAATTTAACAACTAAGGGCCATGAACTTCCTTATAATTTCACCATATGGAGGGGACCACTCAAATCTCTCTCTCACTCTTGTCACTCTTTCTCCTAATTCTCTCCCACGCGCACAACACAATCACAAGTAATTTCCAGCACAGCTTGCTTATTAGGGTGGAGTATTGGGTAGGATTGAAGGCCTACTCCAAATATGAGAAAATTTTTTAAATTTTTATTAAATTAAGGCCCAAACTTAATTCAAGGCTCATGTTTATGAGCCTAAGATCGGGTCAGGTTGGGCCTGATTTCGTTGTTTGGGTTAAATTTTTGGGTTGGACCCAAAAGAGTTTGTTGAAGTCCAAAAAATATATTAAAATCTATTTTCATGGATTTTTAAATAAGACCTATCTAGATCTACTAAAGTTAATTTTTTATTGTTATCTATGGCGTAATCAAGACCGTTAAGGATCAATTTAAAGTTGAAATTAGATGAGTATAATTGTAATAATTTCAACATATAGTAATACTTTTGTTTGATAATCTTACAATTTTATAAATATGACTAGGAATAAAAAATAATACTATAAATCAGGTAAGCATGTTATCTTATAACTTTAGATTATATTCATTTAACATGTGAAACTTTAAATAAAAAAAAATATCTTATAAAATAAATTTCTTTTTGTAATAAATGATAATTATTTTACATTAAACAAACTTGAAAAAAATCAGAAAAAATAAATATATTAAATTCTCAACTATTTTCCATCCTTATTCAAGAATCATACTTTAAAGTTTACACGTACAAAATTACAAATGTCACCTAATAATACTCCAAAATTATATATAAACTACCCAACAGACCTATTCGGATATTTTTGAGTTCAGGTTGGATCGTACCTAAATTTTCTTAAAAAATAATAATTAAGACACAAGTTCAACTCAAATAAACTTTGAGCTAAGGCCGTGTCAGATTCAGATCGGTCCTACCCAATTCTCTACCCTAATGCTCATCCCCAGCTAATCCTGCGACAGCTTGTCCCATTTCCCATTAAGCGCACAACTCATTTAATTCCCAAATTCCCACAATATCCCTCTGCAGGCGCGCCGCGCGCGACCCCCAATCGGTGGAGCTTTCTTACACGTGCAAGGTCTACGTTAGCCATTCTATTCTTGCGTGCAGCAGACCCTGCGCTCCCATATTCTTCCTCTTGCAAGGCAGGGGCAGATCCATTCATCGCTACCTTGTGGGGCACGCAGGCCCCAAGGGCTGCGTCTACCCCATCTCCATCCTCACAACCGTGCTACTTCAACCATCATCGTGTTCTTCAGCCTCGCCTCTCCTTTGACCACCACCGTACCACTGCATGGGAGAGGCCATCACTCGCAGATCACCTACGCCGTTGCTGACCGCCGTTCACCTCCGACAGAGAGAACCCACCGCTACTGCCCCTCTCCTCATCGGAGCTCCGCCGTGCACGCGAGGATCACCGACTGGCCCCTTGCACTGTGCGGCCCGCACTTCAGTCGGCGTTCGCCCCGCGCCCCCTCGCAGTGACAGGGCGAGGGGCGTGAGTGATGTGCACGCTCTCGCCGCGACCATCTGCCACGACCTCCACCACGTGTCCTGCACGCGTGGACAGAGCACCTTCGACCTTCCAGTAGTTCTCCCCTGTGTGCGCCAGACAGAGGCCGGCCAGTCGCCTCCGTGTGTGCACTCGCAATAGCTCCATGTGCGGGGAGTCCCCCGACATCACCCACCCACGCTTCCCGCACACGAGGGGAGTGCTTCACCTC
Organism: Thalassia testudinum; assembly: GCA_037157565.1. Taxonomy (NCBI): domain Eukaryota; kingdom Viridiplantae; phylum Streptophyta; class Magnoliopsida; order Alismatales; family Hydrocharitaceae; genus Thalassia; species Thalassia testudinum. Next base: position 14,897,643 of record JAZHRO010000062.1, on the reverse strand, counting down.
CATTACCATTTCTTTTCTTTCACTGTCTTTGTATATGTTTCTGTCTCTCTTGAATGTGAACATCGTTCTTGCTGGATGAATGTGATTAAATGAGACTCAGATGTGTGTTTTGTATAGCCCCTCTGCGGATGCGACAGTTAATCTGCTATACGCGTGGTTTTAATATTTTTTTTTTCGATTTCTATTCGATCAGTCCATCGCCACGCATCGACACATTTTGATCTATATTTTTTATTCGATGCTGAATCGAACTGTTCACCTACCGAGCCCAGATGACAAGGTACTTTAAATGCTCGTAACTATCAACACAAGATGACCTTTAATTAGGTACAAATTTAATTACGAAAATAGACGAAAATCTGTCAGGGTCTCAACTCATTCGACTAACACAAGCAATCAAATAAAGGTTAAGTCACTGGCAATCACTCGCCACGTTATGTCGTGCTCGATCTGCTTGAGACTTTCAGTCGAATTAGGTAATAAAATTGGCAACGACAATCGAAATGCTCAGGTGGCTATCTTAATTGCCTAAGATCATGGTTAGTGACTGATGACCAAGTTTCGACCCATAACACTCATGATTCGAGGATCTTGGGCTTACGTGACTCCTAATGTTATGAGTTCATTGTTTTAAATGAGCTACAATTCTCCTCACGTGGGATTAGACTCTGAGATTTATTTTCTCGTAAGAACCTCGCAATGGTGAAATTTCCAAGAGTCATAGTGCTCTTCCCATATGTATACCTTACAGGTAGAACTGAGTCACTAATTTCTCATATTTTCTTGTAGTTTGTTTTATTGCTTGAGATCAACCTTTTTCTTGTGTTAAGACCCGTGCTATTTGAGTCTTTTAAGACGTCTGACCCAGGTTAGACGTCTGGACACTTTTCCAGACATCTGGAAATCGAAAATTTTGAGTACGAGCTCGCATCTACGCACAGACAGTACACTCCCCTTGTTTTTCTTCTTCTTCTCTCTCCTTCTGCCCCGACGAAACCTTCAACCCACACCCTTATATAAGGCCCCCTCCTCTCCCTCGTTCCACCCACTTCCCAGGTACCTTCCTCCTTCCCTCCAGCGAGAGCAGCAGAGTGGTGAGAGTGCGGGAGTGGCGTGAGAAGGAGAGGAGCAGCGTGAGAGGGAGAGGAGTTTAGCTTGCGAGCTCGCGTGGGAGCTCGCCGGTGAGCTCACGCCCGGAGCGACGTATGTGCAAGGCGGATGAGTGCGTTGGGGAGGTTGTAACGACCCGATTCCCGAGTCCCTACGAGACACGAGAACCGGACCGACTCGACTAATCCCAAGACCTAGTCGTCCAACGAGGAAGTAACCAAAAGAGCAGTAAAATAAACCACATTCAGCATGAATATAACTAACAGTAAGAAAATACAGCAGTAAGGAAAGAAACCACTACAGTATATACCACCACAACAGTAGAACAACATTCATAACATAATATGGAACTGCAGGTAAAGAAAAGTACAGCGGTAACAAGAACTACTCACTACAGTGGAACCAAAAAGAGGTACAAGAGAACAGTGGTAACTCTACTGGACCCTACTCGGCCCAGCGTCCTCTGCAGCCGCTGACCCTGGCTGCTCAACACCTGGTCCTAAAAGGTAACGAGTGTAACACGTCAGCAAAACGCTGAGTAGAGTGGCAACTAAAACAAAAGAAACAGTAGAGTGTACAGTAGCTGTTATGTTCTGTTACTTTCTTTAATTACGTCTTTCTATTTTCCCACAATTTATCTATTTCTCAGATCCTTCACTTGATCTTGAATGTTCCTCGTGGGAACGATCTTGATTGCAGTCTTTTCCGAACAGTAGAAGTAGCACGTGGTGCTCTCCTAGCTGGGAGAGTCCCCCGTGGTGATCCTACTCTCAGTCAACCACCCTAAGGTCACGGACAGGCGTAACGGTGACTACGGCACGCGCGATAAGTGCACAGGTAGCTAACCCGCACTGGCACGCGGTTAGTCGTTTCCGTTAACGGGTGCGCCCAAAGCACAGCACGGAACCAGTACAGGGCAGAGCCCTCTCAGTAACAGGGGTCCAACCCCTCCACAGTAACCAAACAGGGGCCTTGCCCCTCCACAGTCCGCACACCCTCGCCTGACTACCCTGGTTTGCCCAGTGGGCCTAACAAGTCGGTGTAGGAGGCTAGCAGAACCCCGAGGCCCGTGGGGTAGCTAGTGCCCTCCCTACACTAGTAGCTCTCCTCGGTACTACGTACGCGAGGGCCAGCAAGTCGGTACAAAGTGGCCAGTCCTAACCCCGGGTCCCTGGGGCTGCTGGCTCCGCTCTGCACTAAACAGGTACAGGTACTTCCCTTGGTACTACGTACCCAAGAGACAGCACACTACCACGTCTTTCTTTCTCAGTTCCATTCCTTTCTCTTTCCAGGAGTTCCACTCCTAATTCCCCGTAGGGTTCCAACTCTTTTAACTTAGAACATCCAGGTTTCACTTTCCAGTTTCACGTTCTTACAATCCATATTCTCAATCACATTTATTTATTCATAGCAGGCAGCTGTTAATTCAATTCACAGGCAGCTATTATTTCCTTTCCACATTTTCCAAGACTGCAGTATTCATATATTCCACTAGTTCTTCCCATCCTAGGATTCATGCCATACCCTAGGATCTATCATACAATCTAGTTTTCCAGCCCTAGGATTCATGCAACACCCTAGGATCTACCATTCATTCTAGTTTCTCATTCCTAGGATTCATGCAATATCCTAGGTGCTATTTATGGTTCCATAATTTAACAAATTATACTAATAAACTTAAAAGCCACTCTACCGGTTACAACAGGCGAACTGGGGGTGTGGTCGGGAATCCCGCGTGCTTCCGCAACCCCCAAGACTGAAACGGAATGGGGTCCTATCACAAGGATCAACACAAGGAGTTTCTCAAAACAGTATATAGCTACAGTAGACGGGTAGAGGATTTAATTCCGAAAAGAACGCAACTCGAAACGCGGAAAACGGAACCCGAACAGGCCCTAAACGGGTCGAAAACGATGAAACAGTGCAAAATCAGACGTTTGGAACTTATTCCAGACGTCTTAAAAAGTGGATCAGGGGTTACCTTACTCTGCGTGGGCTCTCAGACGTTCAGAAGCCTGCGGGGGCGTCTGGCCTAGTTCCTAGACGTCTGATGGTCATCCCGGACGTCTAGATGTCGCTCCTGTCGTCTGGTGCTACAGCCAGAAGTCTGATTCGCATTGGATGGCGAATCACCGAACCTGCGCGTACCCATCTCTCTCTCTCTCAGTACGGTCAGTTGAAGAAAATGAAGAAGACGGAAATAACTCACCTTTCAGACGTCTGGATAGTCTTGCAGACGTCGTTCCCGTCGTCTGGCTAGAAGCCTAGACGTCTGATTCTGGAAAAGTTTCCAGAACCAGGGCGCGACTCGCCCTCCGCTCGCGACGCCCGGCCGCGCCACGTCTCGTCCGCCTGCTGCTCAAACTGCAACAGTCCCCCCCGCATCGCTCTGCGCCCGCTACGCCCCCCGCCGGCTGGCCCTAGCAGCCTCGGCGAGCTCGCCCTCACGGCTGAGTGCCTCTTCCACGCGTAGCACCTCCTCCCACGCTCACCGCGGTTGTCACCGCCGCCACTCACTCGTGCTCGCTCTCGCGCACTGGCTGGAAGGAGAAGAGGAAGGGGGTGGAGGTGACGGGAGTGAGGGAGAGGGCGTGGCCTTTTAAGGTCGCGCGAGGAGGAGAGAGAGAGCGGACAGGGTGGGTCTGCGGCCGCAGGAGAGAGGGAAAAAGAGAGGGAGAGAGAGCGTACGCAGGTTTGCGTGCTCAGGCGCGCAGACGAAACACGCGTGCCAAAAATAACCGATTCCCAGACGTCTGGAAGTGATTCCAGACGTCTGGTCAGACGTTTGGGCCACCTCCCAGACGTCTTAAAAGACGTCTGAAGTGCGCGTTCGTAATAGAGGTCCTCCTCAACAATGCTGCAGCTGGAGTAGCAGGCGAGAGGGCGTGGCGCGGCCACGCACGGCGCGAGAGGGCGGAAGCAGGTTCTGGTTCTGAGTTTTTCTCAGAATCAAACGTCTGGAGCGATGTCCATATGACGTAGCCGACGTCTAGAGGAGGTTCCAGACGACTGAGAAGTAGACTTCGCGAAGGTACGTCTTCTTTGCTGATACTGTCATGCAGGCCGCTCCGTCGAGGCATTGTGACATTCCTTTTTGAGGAGATTTGGTGGATTGCGTGCAGGGTTCGCTTCGGGAAGGTGTGGGACATGCCTTCCCATGCATTTTGGACATCTGGGCGACATACCAGACGACGGGAAGCGCTTCCAGACGTCCGGAGAGGTGATCGGACGTTTGGAACTGGGTTCAGACGGTCCAACGGAGTTCTTAGACGTTTGAGGAGTGGCGCAGGACTTGAGGTATGGCACTGGACACTTTTAAGATGTCTGGAAGTTGTTCCAGACGTCTGATTTGAGTCAGAAACACTGCTTTTGACTCGTTTAGGGTCCGTTTGAGGTCCGATTTCTGCAATTAAGATACCGATGTTTTTCGTATGAATTCATCTACTTGTTAGAAGACTTTCTATGCTGTTCTGAGTATTCTCTTGTGATTGATCCTTATGATAGGACTGGTTTCCGTTGCGGGTTCGGGGCTTACTGAGGCACGTGAGCCTACCGTGCAAGCTCCCATTACTCTTGGGTTTACTGGTAGAGTAGCTTCCCCTTAATTTATTTAAAACTTAAATACATGTGTGGAATGAATGGTTAGAACCTAGGATATGGCATGAATTATAGGATTAAAAATACTGGAATGTTTGTATTAAATGAATGGATTGCAGTCTTGAATGAGTAGATAGAATGATAATAATTGCCTGTGAATGAATAACAGTTTCCTGCGAAATATGCAGTACTTGTATTAGTTAATTGTTGAATGTAATTTTTCTGTCGCACACATAATATGAGCTGCATGTATATAATTTAGAAATGGAAAGGTGAATGTTGGAAACACGAACTACCTGGGAATAACCTGAATATAGAAATTTGAATGATAGAATTACCAGTTACATGTGTATAACCTGAGAATGGAGATAGAAATGATGAAACCTGGCATGGAATGACATGAGAAATATGAGCATGAACTCTACGGGGAATTAGGAGTAGAGCTCTTGGAAATAAACGGATTGGAACTAAAAATGTGAGTGGGGAAGTGAGCTGGCTCTTGAGTATGGAGTACCAAGGAGAGTGACTGTCCCCCCTGTTTAGTGCAGAGCGGAGCTAGCTGCCCTTGGGTTGGGATCCGAGGTTAGGATTGGCCACTTTGTATCGACTTCTTGGCCCTTGCGTACACAGTACCAGAGAGAGCTACTAGTGTAGGGAGAGAGCTAGCCACCTCACGGGGCTCAGGGTTCAGCTAGCCACCCTACACCGACTTGTTAGGCCCACTGGGCAAACCAGGGTAGTCATGCGAGGGTGCGCAGATTGTGGAGGGGCGAGACCCCTGTTATTGAGAGGGCTATGCCCTATACTGGTTCCGTGCTATGCTTTGGGCGCACCTGCTAATGGAAACGACTGACCGCGTGCTAGTGCAGGGTAGCTACCCGTGCGCTTTGTCGCGAGTGCCGTAGTCACCGTTACGTCTGTCCTTGACCTTGGGGTGGTTGACTGGGTGTAGGACCACCACGGGGGACTCTCTAGACCAGGAGAGCACCACGTGTGACTTCTATTCTTCGGAAAAGACTGTAATCAAGATCGTTTCCACGAGGAACATTTGAGATCGAGAAAGAGACCTGATAAATAAACCAAGTGGTGAAAGAAAGAATAATTAGTTAAAGAAAGAAAGAAATTGAAAAACAATAGCTATTTGTCCACCTTTACTGCTTTAGTTAGTTGGTTGCCACTCTACTCAGCGTTCTCTAACGTTTTGTACTTATAACCCCTTTTTAGGTCTAGGTGTTGAGCAGCTAGAGCCTTCGGCTGCAGAGGGTGCTGGGCCCAGTAGAGCCCAGTAGTTGTAGCTTTTTGTTGTACTCTTTTTCAGTTGTAATGAGTAGTTTTTGCACCTCTGTACTCTGACATTTTGTACTTTATATTCCTGTACCCGTTTACTTTATATTATTGTGGTGGTGTATACTGTAGTAGTTTTACTTCTTTACTGCTGTACTTTTGCTACTGTTAGTTGCTTAGTATAGTGAATGTGGTTTACTTTCCTACTTTTTATTTACTTTCTCATTGGACGATTGGGTCTTGAGATCAGTCGAGTTGATCCGATCTCGTATCCTGTAGGGATTCGAGAACCGAGTCGTAACATCTTGTGTGAGCCAAACAAGATTTAATCGAAAAAATCCTAATCAGATGGTGCTTTGTACAATCATTTCATGACATAATTCTATAACGAGAATAAGCAGCAAGAACCTTTAACAAGAGTAAGTAGACATAGCAAAATGCATCATTAAAGATAGTAATCAACACCACAACATCCATGCTTTTGATCACACGGTAAACTCCATACCACTTCCCTGGACTTACTTTTCCTATTGCGCACCACATCTACGTGGCAAAAATTAGATAAGACATTGACACTTACATCCTAAAGCAACATGATGGCTACAAGTGATCATCAACTAACTACCAGTACCTAAATACTAAATTGCAACATTCAATGAAAAAAATATATTACTTGAAATTTACAGAACAACTCGAGCGGAAGATGATGACTGACTTCCCTATAAACTTCTGCAAAGCCTCTTGCGTAAAATAAAGAAATAAAATAAACAAAGAATAATTCAATGACAATGCAGAAAAAGTTTGCAAACATAATCGATAATATGAATGCAATTTGTATGGTGAGTTAGCTGTCAAAATCAAGAAACATGCATCATCTCTGAATTTACGTAATTGAGAGAGAGGATACATCACGTACACTATAATTTATGCCTCAGAAATCCAAGAAAGCCAAGTTCCTCTGCCCAAATTCAATGTAGCGCCTCCTCCCTTCCACAACATCTTGACGAAATAATTTTTTTTTGAAAGGAGTTGTTGCTAACATAATGGCAGCAAGATTGTGCGTTCCTTCCATATAAAACTTAAAGATAGGCGCCACATGAACCCACAAACAAAGCCCTAGTGAAAGGCTTCGTTTTTTTTTCCTTATAAAAGATAAAAAGCATTTATATTAGCAAAAAGAATGGCTACCGAAGGCCTATTCTACAGGTGGACAACCAAAGATACGGAGATCAACATCACAACGCCTCCTCAAACAATGCTCCTTGTGTTTGTTACCTTCTCCATCTAAACTACACGAAGATTTTCATTTTGATATGTGACACACCACGCCTGAATCTCAATGACCTCATTGAGCACCAATCTTCTATCATAGTTGATCTATGAATTCCAACTACGGAAGACACGATTCCAAATCAGTACAATATAATTCCTATAGCACGTCATTCAAATATCAATAATTTACGTTTTAGGTAAATATCAATAATATGAATAATTTATGTTGAGCAAACTAAGCAACCGAGAATTATGGTTAAAAGACTACACACAAGCAATTCTTTTTTTAAAGATACAGGCAATCAATTAAGGATGAGAACATTACAAGAATTTGTACAAATGAATAAGATCATGGTGTGTGTAGATACATTGTACATGCTCTATTACGATGTATTGTTTATTACACTAATATCGCCGTCGATTTTATTAGTAAAATTTCACCTTGCATGTCAACTCAAATTTTGCGACATCGTCCGATGGCGATATTGTTATAACCGTCGTTAATTACACACGGGAACAGTGTTGTAATGATCGTTGATTTTAAGATATTTCAACCCTCGCACCATGGGGAGCATGGGTTTCCATCATACTTTTGACAAGGGTTACATGAATAACCGTTGCAGATGATCACATTTGGCGACGGTTAGAAAATCATCGCAAAAATTGTGTCGCAAAATATGTCTATTCTAATAGTAATGATTGTCAAACATTTTTGCAAAATAGGCACAATGAATATGTGAAGGCATGCAAACTCTTACATCTATACATACATTCACACTTCCGTTGGTGTACATGCATGGATGTATGTATTTCTATGCTCATATAACTACATGTATGTGTTTTACTACACTCCTTTCCTGGCAAATAGACTTTTTGAAGAAATCTTTATCTAACAATATCCATCTCCGAAAGCAGATTGATCCCTTCATAGGCTTGCATGATTTACCCAGTAGTTACTTTTTCTTCCAATGGGTGGATGGGGGAAGATGTAGGATATCCCTCGATAAGGTCAGACTTTTTCAATTGCAAGTGACCTCTTCTCCTTTACTTCTTAATATGTTTGCTGAGAGATAAAGGAATATATTAACCTATCGAAGAAAATGAATTGAAAATAAAATCTAAAGGCAATCACAAGGCAACTATCAAGATTTAGAAATGGTAGTTGACAAGAAAATGTATATTGTCAAATCATAGTGCATCGCCTGTGAGACTACATAGATTACTATTGTGCTCCCCTTCCAGCCTTCGAAGGCCTTAAAACGGTGCTTGGACAGATGGGCACAACAAGAAACTTAATTAATCCATCACTGCTACCTCCATTCCAACCTAAGGGAGACTCAACCAGGAACCAGAATATATAATTACCCTCAGATCACTAATAAAAATTTGCTCACGTTTCTTCACAGGAAAAAATGCATATTTTCTATTCAATCGCATGGAAACGCTGGATGTTCAAAAATCTTGATGAGATGGATTATAACAAGAAAAACAAAATCGCTTACATTGCTTTCCCTCCAAGCTTGATACAGCCTCCTTTGGTTTTGTGTCTCCATCAATCTCCCACCAGATAAATAAATGAAAGATATTCAAATTCCAATCTTTTTGCCCTTGTCAAGAGATGCGGAAGAAAGATAGACAGAGAGAATCAATCGGATGAGTCAGGAGAAAGGAAGGAGGAAGAACCAAATAATAACAAGGAATGTTAGTAGATTAAATTAACGTTTAAGTATATTATCAGTGAGATGAGAATTAAATTTAGAGTATGTATTACATTGATAAAATTATTTAAATTTATAAATTATTATTCTCACATTTTTATTGAATGGAGATGTACCCATTATAATCATGTACTAATATATCTACATATATATGTTTTTACAAGAATAAAGTAGGCATCTCAATTTTGGTATCTTGAATTTTATCAAAAAAAGATTTTTTTTTAAAATATTTATTTTTTTTAAACCTAGAATTACCTCCTTAATCATTTCTTTCCGTTTATAAATCTTCTTTGTTATTTAAGCCAAAAATATCCACTACACTCTCTTATTTCAATGCATTCATGTTCCCTAATATTCCGTGATTTTAGTTCCTTATTTTCTCTCTCTCCCTCGTTCTCTTTTCTCTCTTATATATAGGCACATGGAAAATGGATCACAATCATCTTCCTCCACATGGAGGGAGGACCTGACCTTAACCTTCATCTCCATCTCTCTCTCTCACGGAGACCTCACAACTCCCTTGACTGTGCTCCATCCTCTCTAGCAATCGTGACAACTTCCACCACCGCACTATCGACGTCACCACCATGAGCCTCCTTGACACATTAATCGTGACCTCCCACCACTGTGAGCCTTTTTCTCCTTGCCTTAAACTACCGCGCATCCTCTCCGCGTTCTCGACCTTGCACCGTGTAACGACCCGGTTCTCGAGTCCCTATGAGACACGAGAACCGGACCGACTCGACTAATCCCAAGACCTAGTCGTCCAACGAGGAAGTAACCAAAAGACAGTAAAATAAACCACATTCAGCATGAATATAACTAACAGTAAGAAAGTACAGCAGTAAGGAAAGAAACTACTACAGTAGGTACCACCACAACAGTATAACAACATTTATCATATAACACGAACTGCAGGTAAAGAAAGTACAGTGGAAACAAAAACTACTCACTATAACAGAAACAAAAGAAGTACAAAAGACTGTGGTAAACTCTACTGGACCCTACTCGGCCCAGCGTCCTCTGCAGCCGCTGACCCTGGCTGCTCAACACCTGGTCCTGAAAAAGGTAACGAGTGTAACACGTCAGCAAAACGCTGAGTAGAGTGGCAAACTAACTAAAGACAACAGTAGAGTGTACAGTAGCTGTTATGTTCTATTACTTCCTTTATTCACATCTTTCAATTTTCTCACTATTTCATTTATTTCTCAGATCCTTTACTTGATCTCGAATGTCCTCGTGGGAACGATCTTGATTGTAGTCTTTTCCAAAAGTAGAAGTAGCACGTGGTGCTCTCCTGGCCGGGAGAGTCCCCCATGGTGATCCTACCCTCAGTCAACCACCCCAAGGTCACTGACAGACGTAACGGTGACTACGGCACGCGTGATAAACGCACAGGTAGCTAGCCCGCACTGGCACGCGGTCAGTCGTTTCCGTTAACAGGTGCGCCCAAAGCACAGCACGGAACCAGGGCAGAGCCCTCTTAGTAACAGGGGTCCAACCCCTCCACAGTAACCAAACCGGGGCCTTGCCCCTCCACAGTCCGCGCACCCTCGCCTGACTACCCTGGTTTGCCCTAGTGGGCCTAACAAGTCGGTGAAGGAGGCTAGCAGAACCCCGGGGCCCGTGGGGTAGCTAGTACTCTCCTAACACTAGTAGCTCTCCTCGGTACTACGTACACGAGGGCCAACAAGTCGGTACAGAGCGGCCAATCCTAACCCTGGGGTGCCTGGCCCCACTCTGCACTAAACAGGTACAGGTACTTCCCTTGGTACTGCGTACCCAAGAGACAGTACAAACTACATCTCAGTTCCATTCCTTTTTCTTTCCAGGAGTTCCACTCCTAATTCCCCGTAGGGTTCCAGCTCTTTATCTCAGAACATCATATGTTTCACTTTCCAGTTTCACGTTCTCACAATCCATGATCTCAATCATGTTTCTTTATTCATAACAGGTAGCTGTTAATTCAATTTACAGGCAGCTTTATATTCCTTTCCATTTTTCCAAGACTGCAGTATTATACATTCCACTAGTTTTTCCATCCTAGGATTCATGTCACATCCTAGGATCTAGCATACAACTAGTTTTCCAGCCCTAGGATTCATGCATCACCTAGGAGCTATCATTCCATACATTTCTCATTCCTAGGATTCATGCAATGTCCTAGATTCTAGTTATGGTTCCATACTTTAACAGATTTTAATAATAAACTTAAGCCACTCTACCAAGTACAACGGGAGTAATGGGGGCGTGATCGGGAATCCCGCGTGCCTCCGCGACTCCCAAGACTGCAACTGAATGAGGTCCTATCACAAGGATCAAACACAAGGAGTGTCTCAAAATAGTGTATAGCTACTGTAGACGAGTAGAGGAATTAATTCTGAAAAGAACGCAACTCGAATCGCAGAAAATGGAGCCCGAACGGGCCCTAAACGGGTCGAAAAAGATGATACTGTGCAAGATCAGACGTCTGGAACTTCTTCCAGACGTCTTAAAAAGTGGATCAGAGAATTACCTGTTCAGCGTGGTTTCCCAGACGTCGAGAAGTCTGCGGGGACGTCTGTCCTATCTCCCAGACGTCCGATGGTCACCCCAGACGTCTGGAGGTCACTCCCGCCGTCTGGTACAACTTCCCGACGTCTGATTCGCAAAGGATGGCGAATCAGCGAACCTGCGCACAGCCAACTGCCTCCCTCAGTACGGTCAGTCGACAGGAAGGAAGAAGAAAGCGAAATACACACCTTTCAGACGTCTGTATGAGCTACCAGACGTTGTCCTCGCCGTCTGCCTATCAACCCAGACGTCCGATTCTGGAAATTTTTCCAGAACAGGACGCCACCCGGCTTCCGCTCGCGACGCCGCCCGCGTCGCACCTCGCGCGCCTGCTGCTCAGACTGCAGCAGGTCCCTCTCCGCATCGCTCCGCGCCCCCTGTGCCCTTCGCCGGCCGGCCAAGCCGCTCCGGCGAGCTCGCCCTCACGGCAGAGCTCCACCCTCGCACGCCACACCTCCTCCACCCTCCACCCTCGCTCTCGCGCACAGGAAGGAGAAGAGGAATGTTGAGCGAGAATCTACGCTAACGTGTTTGGTTTTTGGAAAAACCCGTCGTTGTAGTTCGAAAGCGAAGGATTCGTGTTCAACAAATAAAATTTATACCGAAATAAGAATTCCGGGTCGAGCACAGGGAGGCGAACGTTTGATTTAAAAACTCCACGTTTCTTTTTATTTTGTCACAAAGAAATTCTATCTAAGTATCTACAACAAATAAAAGAGAGAGAGGGAGTAAGAGAGAGAGAAAGAATACTGTACATGGAAATCAAAATGAGATGTAGAATAGACAAGGAATTTATCATAAAAGAGTTCTTTCGTTACAACTAGAAAACATAAAATAATTACTCTAGAAAGCATTAAAAGAATGGAGGGAGAAATGTCCTCCTCGACGATCGCTCGGAGGACGAATAGACTACTCTTAGAAAGCAGTAAATCTATACTAGAAAGCAGTAAAAAGAATAGGGAGAGAGAAATCCTCCTCGACGGTCGCTTGGAGGACGAGCCGGACGGGACGACGCCTGGACGAAGGAGAACGAGGCGGGACGAAGGAGGAAGAAGCAGAAGAACGGGAACGAAGCAGCACGCCGTCGTCGTCGCGGGATCCACTTCCGAAGGGGGACGAAAATTTGGACTTTATCTCGCGAGAAGCATCCCGGGTGTGGGACAAGCTTCTCTTGAGCTTTGGAGAGGTAGAGAGGAGAAGGAAGGGATGAAAATTTCGTATGGAGGGGGTCTCCTTTTATAGTTGCAAGGAGTGGGGGCAAAATGGACATTACATCTTCAAAATAATAAATAAGGGGTCTTTAGTGACGGATAAAACCGTCGCTAAAGACCCGCCGTCGCCGTCGCCGCCGCACCCACACGCGCCCGCTCGGCTGGCCTGCGCGCGTAACGCAGACGCACGTCCGCATCGTCTCAGCCGTCCGATCGCGAGATCGGACGGCTTAGATCGCGTCCGCGCCCGCTGCCGAGCGCGCCGCCCGCGTGCGATCGCGCGCCCACCAGAGCGTCCAATTGCGCGTCGGCGCTATCGGGCGCGCGCGGCCGTTGGATCTTCATCCGACGCTCGTGCGCGCCCGCTCGCCCGCGCCTTCGACCCCCCTCTCCGCGGCTCGAACCCGCGACCTCCGCTTCGCCCGCAGCTGCGTCGCCGCTGCGCTACGCGGGCGAGATGGTCGCGCGGACGTTTTTAAACGCACGCGACCGCAGCCGTTGGATCGAGATCCAACGGCGGAGAGGAGACGGTGCGCAGTCTTCACAGGACCCCCGCGGCCGATTGGGCGGCTGGGATGGCGCCACGTGGCGCTATCTTGGCCGTCCATCTTCTGGAAGTTGTAGATGGTGCCACGGATGTCGGATTGACTCGATTTTTGTGTCGTTCGGCTGCGATTGTCGATCCGAATTCATCCGTGTGGTCGGATTTTCCATCTGAAGTGCGGATTTACACCATCCTGGCCCTTGATCTTCTAGGGTTCCCCGGTCTCTATCTGATGCTACGGATGCCTGATTAGGGCGATCTTGGAGTCGTTGAACTCCAATCGTCGCCCTGATCATATCCATACGGTTGGATCTTTGATCCGAGGCCCCGATAAAATATTTGCCCTGTCCAAGCACATAAAAGGAGACAATTAACCTCCATTTTATTCAAACTACTCTAAATGCAAGATGATGCATGTAATGCAATATTTATATCATGAAATGCAATCTTATGCTTAAGAACATGCATAAATAGACATTTTAAGTAGTGTAAATGTGTTTACATCATACCCCCATGCCTATCTTTTGCTAGTCCCTAGCAAAAACTATATGCTATTTATAAAAGAATTAGGTTAGATTATTTGGACCTGAGTTATTTTCAATCATTAAGAAATTGTCTACTTAAGAACTGAACTTTCAAAGACACAACAGTGCCCGGGTATCAGCCAAAATGCAGACCGCCTCAAGCCTCGCCTTATTCAAAGAAAAATTTCTTTTTCTGTTTTTACTCTCTTTTTTTAGATTTTCAAATTTTAGGGTTTAAGAGTGGCTTTCTACGGCCATTCAACTCACCCAAGATTTGATGAGAACCCTAAGTTTTAAGCATCTTATTGTGATTGTGATAGACTCGTTGACCGGCAATTAAAACGGACTTCGGATTTCTACGCCTCTAGGTGACCTCAAAAAGAATTCTGCCTAAAGGTGTATCTTTACAACCGGTAGCTTTCTCCCTACTTTTATTTTTTAACGGGGTCAACACAAGGGTGAATCCAGTGTATATCTCCCCGGTTTATTCTACTTCTCCGCTTCTTCCTAAGTGTTTTGGGAATTTTTAGTGCATTTTCTGAGCTGGGTTCTGGACAACCGGTCGATGAGCTGTTACCACCGACAACTTGCCAGCCATACTCGTGCGACGAAGTGTGGCTTATTTCTTTTTGTTCTTTTCTCCTTTTTGATTTTTTTTTTTTTTTTTTTTTTTAAGTAGGTGGCTTCCCTGGTCTAAGATTTACCTAAAGGCAGCAAAAAGAGAAAGGTCAGTGACTGGGCTCTGGACAACCTACCTATGGGCTGTTACCCACGATAACTTGCCAGCCATATCACCCTAGAAGGTTCATTAGCTACCCAATTTCCGTTAAAATCGCCAAACAACGAGTCTGTGCAAAGAAAGTGTGTAGATGCTTAAGACTCAAAATTCCCTCACATCAGAGGGCGGGTTGATAAGTCGTGTACTTATCACCCAAACTTATTTACTCCAATTAAAATAAAATTCAAGTTGGTGAGAACTCGAAAAACAAATCCACATTTTAGTGGATATACGGGCTGATTAAGTCCAAAGACCTGAAGGGTCTTTGTGTTCAGAACATAATATAGTATTTCTTAAGATCGAAAATTTTCTTAAACCCAAATTCTCTTTCCTAATTTCGATTTTTTTTTTTTTTTAATAATAAAACAAATCTACGGAGCTGACGAATGAATTCAAAGATAAATATCCACCCCCCCATGCCTATCTAATGCAATGTCCTCATTGTATTAAAAAGACATAAAACAGAGTGGAAAAGCGTAGAAAGCACCTGAATTGCGTGGATATCGGGTCCGCTCCGAGATGAAAATGAAAAAGAACTGTATATGTGCTGAGTTTAGTGCCTTCAGCTAGGCACACTATACAAAGAAAAGAAATGAAGAATTCACATGTGCAGGTCAGAATTAGAATGAACAGAAGAATCCTCTGACCTGTCAGCAGAGGTCCACAGATGTGGACCAGATTGTGGTGCAGACCCACACCCCATAATCGAGAATATCTTAGGTTCTGGATAAAAATTACCCAAAACCTAAAATCAGAATGCAAGCGGGGTCGGGCCTGCGATTTGTGAGGATGCAACCCAAGGCCAAAATGTCGGGTTACAGAGAATTGAAGCTCAAAAGGATAATCGTTAAATGTGTGCTTGAGTTTGACATCCTCGAAACAAATGTCGTAAGGGTTCTGATTTGATGGTTTCAGCTTAAAAGGAACCCTTCGACTCAATCTTCCATTTCCTCCAAAATTAACTTCCCAAATTAGAACTTCCCCGCTCCTATCCTCCTCATTAAGTGTATCAAATTCCAGGACATCTTGTATATTCATCACCCCGTCTGGAATCTCCAAGTGTAAATGATGTGGCAGAATCAAAATTGACTTGGGTCTAATTATCTCAGAATTAAAATCATCAATAAGCTCAACAGGGTGTAACTGATAATCAGGGCATTGAATTGATTCCTCCAGAAAATGCGATTCTGGATCTGTATCGTGTGCCCTAATAAGATCAGTTTCCTTAGTTATTGGGCTATCAAATGATCTATCAGATTCCTCAGGCCCAATCGTCTCACAAAAATCGTGATTTGAAAACTCGTGTGAGACTTCGCAACTTGAATCTTCACCATCAAAGAAATCAGGATCCGTATCAATGTATGTCCCAAAATCAGTTGTCACTTTGTGTTCCCAGGAGACATACGTTTTCTCATAACCCGGCTCAGGGATCTCAGGTGAAGAAATCAGATCATCCTTAATTGGTTGCTTTAATTCAATCTGGTCAGCTTCGTAACACGTGTCCCCCCCAACAGGTGCCTGAGCGGGTTCTGTCATTGGCTTTCCTGAAGAGAGTTCATCCTGGGAATTATTCCAAGATTGAATCAAAGCAACCACGAATCTCATCCTCAATTTCGCTAATTTCCCAAGTAGAAACTCACCCGGGTTCTTATCCTTAACATCCTGGAGCCAATCCAACAAAGACTTGTTTAAATCATCAATCATTTCAATCAGGGGCTCCAATCTCTCAATGCAAGGTATTGGCTGAACTTCTAAAGATTGAATGATATTCCTCAAGTTAGCCAGAACCTTATCTTGAACCTGATTAACCTGAACCAAATGAGTTGGTTCAGGGTTGGGCGGGTTTGACATCAATGTAGAGGAATTAACGAATTGAGATTCGTTATACCCATCCTGATAATAGGTCATTTCAGATTGTTCAAAAGATGGAGATGACCTAAAGGCAGTGAAATCAGAGGATGGGTAAGGATCAGTGTATCCTTCTTGATTGTAGATCGCATTAGGTTGTTCATGAAAGGAGGACGATCTATAATCGATGCAACTCTGAGAAGGATAGAATTGAGAATCAAAGTGTTCAGGGTTAGACCCTAAACACGGGGGTCCGGAATTGTATCCCCAATCCGAATTATCCCAACTAACTGATAGTCTATTACAATACGAATTGGGATAATCGTCATGTTGAGGATAATTTACAACAGGAGTGAAAGAGCGGGAATGCGTGAAATATGTGGAAGGATTCATGAGATACGGGAGGAAGAAAGGTGCCCTGCAATACAAACAATCAAACCTGTTCTTAAATGGGTTAGCCTACAGACCTACAGACTCTCAAAACCCGTCTTGAGATAAAGGAACAATTTGATCTACTTCTGTCTGTTCAATCCAACCAGTTAGAAGGAGGGACTGGGGAGAAGGTTCTTCCTTCGGCTTGCGCCTCCGGTTCCTAGTGTACCCCCCAGCCGCGATCGTTTGACTCTGCTCCCCTAGCTAGACATCAGATTGAACAGTAGAAACAGACTAATCGAAAATAATCTCGTTCTGAGTTCTGAAGAGTGAGTCCAATCCTTAAGGCCAACGTCTACTCTGTTTTATTTAGGGCTAGGTTTGAATGTACTTTGGAATGTGATGGGCCCTTTAAATGGGTTGTGCCCTTAATGATTGATTGCTTTGTGTGTGCGTGCACAACCAGTGGTTTTCAAGCAAGATTATTTTTGATGTGGTGAATTTTAAGGTTCAAATCTTGCTTAGTAGCTTTTAGGATTCAACTTTAGGTGTTTTCAATCAAGTTTCATTGGCACACCAGGTTTTGCAAGCACAGGTGAAGATATTTTCCTTTAAAGTTTAAAAAGAATGTGGAGTGCCTGGTAGATCCCTAAGAGTTGAACCTAATTGGCAGCTACTAGATGAGTTGATTTTATTTGAAGTGGTGCGGCCCAAACAACTCAAACAACTGGCCTGATGCACCACCTAATTAGGCACACAAATGATTACCCAATCTGATTTCTACTCGATTATGTGTTTGGATGTGTGTACCGGCTCCTAAGATTGGTTTACCGGTTGAGTTAGAAAATCAGATGAGGTTGTGTACCTCTGTGAGATTTTTTTTATTTTTTTCTTTTTTTAATGTGGGGGTTGGAGTGAGTATGGATGTCAAACAACAAACAATCTAACCTTAGAGTTTATAAGAACACCTAGGTTGATTGATGTTTGAATTATTATGTGATGAAATGAAATCTAATGGGTGGGAGGTGGGGGGTAACTTACAAAACCTTCCACAGCACTTTACTCCGATCTACCGCTTTTGCCTGTCTCAAAAGAGTACCTGCAATTACAATAAGAAAGGAGAAAAGTGAGGTAAATGATTTGTAAGTTACAAAACGCGAAGAGAAATCAAAGAGCGTTGCCTCCCCGGCAACGGCGCCAAAATGTTGAGCGAGAATCTACGCTAACGTGTTTGGTTTTTGGAAAAACCCGTCGTTGTAGTTCGAAAGCGAAGGATTCGTGTTCAACAAATAAAATTTATACCGAAATAAGAATTCCGGGTCGAACACAGGGAGGCGAACGTTTGATTTAAAAACTCCGCGTTTCTTTTTATTTTATCACAAAGAAATTCTATCTAAGTATCTACAACAAATAAAAGAGAGAGAGGGAGTAAGAGAGAGAGAAAGAATACTGTACATGGAAATCAAAATGAGATGTAGAATAGACAAGGAATTTATCATAAAAGAGTTCTTTCGTTACAACTAGAAAACATAAAATAATTACTCTAGAAAGCATTAAAAGAATGGAGGGAGAAATGTCCTCCTCGACGATCGCTCGGAGGACGAATAGACTACTCTTAGAAAGCAGTAAATCTATACTAGAAAGCAGTAAAAAGAATAGGGAGAGAGAAATCCTCCTCGACGGTCGCTTGGAGGACGAGCCGGACGGGACGACGCCTGGACGAAGGAGAACGAGGCGGGACGAAGGAGGAAGAAGCAGAAGAACGGGAACGAAGCAGCACGCCGTCGTCGTCGCGGGATCCACTTCCGAAGGGGGACGAAAATTTGGACTTTATCTCGCGAGAAGCATCCCGGGTGTGGGACAAGCTTCTCTTGAGCTTTGGAGAGGTAGAGAGGAGAAGGAAGGGATGAAAATTTCGTATGGAGGGGGTCTCCTTTTATAGTTGCAAGGAGTGGGGGCAAAATGGACATTACATCTTCAAAATAATAAATAAGGGGTCTTTAGTGACGGATAAAACCGTCGCTAAAGACCCGCCGTCGCCGTCGCCGCCGCACCCACGCGCGCCCGCTCGGCTGGCCTGCGCGCGTAACGCAGACGCACGTCCGCGTCGTCTCAGCCGTCCGATCGCGAGATCGGACGGCTTAGATCGCGTCCGCGCCCGCTGCCGAGCGCGCCGCCCGCGTGCGATCGCGCGCCCACCAGAGCGTCCAATTGCGCGTCGGCGCTATCGGGCGCGCGCGGCCGTTGGATCTTCATCCGACGCTCGTGCGCGCCCGCTCGCCCGCGCCTTCGACCCCCCTCTCCGCGGCTCGAACCCGCGACCTCCGCTTCGCCCGCAGCTGCGTCGCCGCTGCGCTACGCGGGCGAGATGGTCGCGCGGACGTTTTTAAACGCGCGCGACCGCAGCCGTTGGATCGAGATCCAACGGCGGAGAGGAGACGGTGCGCAGTCTTCACAGGACCCCCGCGGCCAATTGGGCGGCTGGGATGGCGCCACGTGGCGCTATCTTGGCCGTCCATCTTCTGGAAGTTGTAGATGGTGCCACGGATGTCGGATTGACTCGATTTTTGTGTCGTTCGGCTGCGATCGTCGATCCGAATTCATCCGTGTGGTCGGATTTTCCATCTGAAGTGCGGATTTACACCATCCTGGCCCTTGATCTTCTAGGGTTCCCCGGTCTCTATCTGATGCTACGGATGCCTGATTAGGGCGATCTTGGAGTCGTTGAACTCCAATCGTCGCCCTGATCATATCCATACGGTTGGATCTTTGATCCGAGGCCCCGATAAAATATTTGCCCTGTCCAAGCACATAAAAGGAGACAATTAACCTCCATTTTATTCAAACTACTCTAAATGCAAGATGATGCATGTAATGCAATATTTATATCATGAAATGCAATCTTATGCTTAAGAACATGCATAAATAGACATTTTAAGTAGTGTAAATGTGTTTACATCAGGGACGGTGGAGACGACAGGAGGGGAGGCGTGGCCTTTTAAGGCTGCGCGAGGAGGAGAGAGAGAAGGATTCGCGGCAGGGGAATCTGCAGCCGCAGGAGGGAGGAAGGGCGAATATGCGATCTGCGCGCTCAGGCGCGCAGACGACTCACGTGTGTCGAAAATAACGGATTTTCAGTTGTCTGGAAACTATCCCAGACGTCTGGTCAGACGTCTGGACGACCTTCCAGACGTCTTAAAAGACGTCTGGGCCACACGCTCGTTACAATATAACAAACTCAAAGGAAGTTTCGTCCCCGAAACTTGCGCCAACTAGGGTGCGGGAAAAGACGTCCGAATAACCATAACAAACTCAAAGAGGACCGAAGCCGATCCGAAAAGACGTACCCGCGAAAAGCTCCGGGTACCGCTCCCGCATTGCCGCCTCAGGCTCCCAGGTAGCCTCCTCGTACCGCTGGCTCCTCCACAAAACCTTTACCAGGGGTACTTGCTTTCGTCTCAAACTGCGGACGGCTCGGTCTAGGATCTGCACTGGCCGCTCGGGGTAGGTCAGGTCGTCGCTCACCTTGACGCTCTCGTGACTCAGTACGTGACTGGAATCGGCTACGTACTTCCTGAGGTTGGACACGTGGAACACGTCGTGCACACCAGAAAGCTGCGGGGGAAGGGCAAGTCTGTAAGCAACGGGTCCAACCCGCTCCAGGACCTCAAAGGGCCCTACGAACCTCGGCGCGAGCTTCCCTCTCACCCCAAACCGCTGTAGGCCCTTCATGGGTGAAACACGAAGGAAGACGTGGTCCCCAACCTCAAACTGCACCTCTCTGCGTCTCCGATCCGCGTAGCTCTTCTGTCTGCTCCTGATAGTGCGGAGTCGTCTGTGGATCTGCTCAACTACCTCCTGACTCTGCCGGATTAACCTGGGGCCAACCTCCCACTTGGTCCCCACCTCAACCCAACTCAAGGGTGCCGTACACTTCCGTCCGTACAGAGCCTCGTAGGGAGCCATGCCGATGCTCGAGTGATAACTGTTGTTGTATGCAAACTCCGCCAGGGGCAGGTGCTCCTCCCAAGAGCCCCTCCAGTCCAGTACACAGGCATGCAAAAGGTCCTCAAGCGTCTGTATCGTGCGCTCAGACTGTCCGTCCGTCTGAGGGTGGTAAGCCGTGCTAAACCTCAACCGCGTCCCCAAGGCCTGCTGAAACTCAGCCCAAAACTGGGACGTAAAGCGGGTATCCCGGTCAGATACGATCTCCCGCGGAACTCCGTGTAGTTGTACCACATCACGGATATACCTCTCTGCCAACTGTGCTGGTCCCAAAGTGACTCGGATCGGCAAGAAACGCGCCGTCTTCGTCAGTCTATCCACTATTACCCAGATTGCGTCGTGTCCCCGCTGGGTAACAGGTAAGCCCACCACCAAGTCCATGGTGATGCTCTCCCACTTCCACTCTGGCATTGGAAGCGGCTGAAGCGGCCCTGCAGGCCTCTGATGCTCGGCTTTCACCTGCTGGCACACTAAGCACTGTTGCACGAACTCACCCACATCCCGCTTCATCCCTCTCCACCAAAACTCGCGTCTCAAGTCGTGGTACATTTTCGTGTTCCCGGGATGTATGGTGAATCTGGAACCGTGTGCCTCAGTCAGGAGCTCTCTCAACAGCTCCTTGTCTCTGGGAACGCACAGCCGTCCCCTCAAACGTAGCACCTGGTCTGTGAAAGAGAAGTCCCCTGGGTCCCCTGATAGTACTCTGTCGCGCAAAGACTGCAAGTACGGATCGGCCATCTGTCCTGTGATGATACGGTCTATTAGCTCTGGCCTGGTCTGCCGTGTCACCGTCACTGCCCCACAGTACCCTCGTAACTCTAGAGGTCGCCAACTTCCCACCTCCTCCAAAAGGCTCCAACTCTGTAACTGTAGACTGGCCAAGCGTGCGGGCGCCTTACGGCTCAAGGCGTCAGCCACCACATTGGCCTTTCCCGGGTGGTAGGAGATGCTGCAGTCGTAATCCTTCAGGAGCTTCAACCAACGTCTCTGTCTCATGTTGAGCTCCTTCTGGTCAAAAAGATATCTGAGGCTCTTGTGATCTGTAAAAATCTCGAAGGTCTCACCGTACAAGTAGTGCCTCCAGGTCTTCAGCGCGAAGACAACAGCTGCCAACTCTAGGTCGTGGGTAGGGTAGGTATGCTCATGGGGCTTCAGTTGCCGCGAAGCGTAAGCGACAACATGACCCCTCTGCATGAGCACACCTCCTAACCCCTGCAAGGAAGCGTCCGTGTACACAACGAACCCGCCACTATTGTCAGGGATGGTGAGCACGGGAGCCGAGGTCAACCTCTCCTTCAGCTCCAGAAAACACGCCTCACAGGCGTCTGTCCAAGCGAAAGGCACGTCCTTCCGGGTCAACTGTGTCATAGGACGTGCAATCTGCGAAAACCCTCTGATGAACCGTCTGTAGTAGCCAGCTAGTCCCAGGAAACTGCGAATCTCAGTGACTGAATGCGGTCTCTCCCACCTGAGCACTGCCTCGACCTTGGCGGGGTCCACCGCCAGGCCGTCTCCAGAGATCACATGACCCAAGAAGGTCACCTCCCTCAACCAGAACTCGCACTTGTTGTACTTGGCGTACAGCCTGCGTCGCCTCAGAGTGTCCAAAATCATTCGCAAGTGCTGTCCGTGCTGCATCCGATCTCTAGAATAGATGAGCACATCATCTATGAAAACCACCACGAACTGATCCAAGAACGATCTAAACACCCTGTTCATCAGGTCCATGAAAGCAGCGGGGGCATTGGTCAGCCCAAACGGCATGACCAAAAACTCGTAGTGTCCGTACCGGGTGCGGAAAGCTGTCTTGGAGACGTCGGTCTCCCTGATCCTCAACTGGTGGTATCCAGACCTCAAGTCTATCTTGGAAAACACCGTGGCACCCCACAACTGGTCAAACAAATCGTCGATCCTCGGCAGCGGATATCTGTTCTTGATGGTGACCCTATTCAGCTGTCGGTAGTCCACACAAAGGCGTAGGGTCCCATCCTTCTTCTTCACAAACAGTACCGGGGCTCCCCAGGGAGACGCACTGGGCCTCACGAAACCTTTCTCCAAAAGGTCCTGCAACTGGGACTTGAGCTCTCGCAGCTCAAGCGGTGCCATCCTGTATGGCGCGGTGGAGATGGGGCTGGTCCCTGGTACTAGTGAGATCTCAAACTCGATCTCACGCTCGGGCGGTAGTCCTGGTAACTCGTCTGGAAACACGTCGGGGTACTCTCTGACCACCGGGATGCTCTGGAAGTCTGCCACAGGGCTGGGCTCTGCCACCACACAGGCTAGGAAGCCCTCACACCCCTGGCTCAAAAGTCTCGCCGCCCGAAGTGCCGAAATGCACCTGAAACCTCCGTCCACTGGCTGTCCGTGAAACTCGAAAGAAGGCAACTCTGGAATGGAGAAGACAATCTTCCTCTCAAAACAGTCTACCAAGGCGTGGTAAGCGGACAGCCAATCCATCCCCAGAATCACACCAAAGTCCTCCATCTGGATCATAATCAGGTCAGCTGGCAGGCTATGTCCTCCAACGCTGACCTCACAATCCGTGTACACCTCCTCAGCTACAAACAGCTGACCACTCGGATCTCTGATTACGAATGGATTTTCTAACAGTGTATAATCCTGGTCCAAACTAACTGCGAAACTGGCTGCGACAAACAAGTGCGTAGCGCCAGAATCGAAAAGCGTGTAAACGAGTCTGCCAGAAACTGCAACCATACCTGCTACCACGGATCCCGATGCTCTGGCGTCCCTATGTGTTAGGGCGTTGATACGCCCCTCAGCTCTAGGTGCGGACGAAGCAGCCACACTCTGCGTCGGACGGGTAGGTGCTGGCCGGTACCCTCCTCGCGACTGCTATCCTCCTCCTCGCGCCTGGGAACCGCGGCCTCCTGCGCGCCCCCCAGTGCTCTGCGCGGGGAGTATCTGCTGACCTCTTGCCCTAGATGGGCAGTCCCTCCTAACGTGGTCCGGCTGGCCACACTGGTAGCAGAGGGGAACCCGACTCCCGCCCTCAGCGGGTCCCTGCTGTCGGTTAGGCGGGGGTCCGGTGCTGGCGACTGGCCCCTGTCGAGGGCCCCCAAAGGCCACTGATGGCCCTGCAAAACGTGACAGCTCTCCTGCGGACGCCACGTGTCTCCTTTGAGTTCTAACACGCCTAGTGTGGTGGCGAAAAATCTCGTTCCACCACTAACTCCCCTGTCGTACGCTCGGAAGGGGGAGGAGGGGGTGGTGACGTGGGTGGAAGCTGAAATTCTTCTCGAACCACCTCTCGAATCAGTTGGACGAGGTCCGGAGACGGTATGCTCAGGAGAAGAGGAGGGGTAGCATGTACTCCAAGCCCGACACATCTATCCCTCGAGCCTCGACCTCGGCCGCGCCCGCGGCCCACCCTCCTAGCTCCACGACGAGGCATCTCCTACAATGGAGACGCGAAACAAAACGAAAACGTCAAAACCGACGGTACCTAACGAAACTTCTAAGAACTCATGTCAGGAGATATGTTGTGGTGGCTACTCTAGTTATAAACATGTGAATTGGTTATTTTCCAGTCAGTTGATTCACTTCTCGGGACGACCTTGCTCTGATACCATCTTGTAACGACCCGGTTCCCGAGTCCCTACGAGACACGAGAACCGGATCGACTCGACTAATCCCAAGACCTAGTCGTCCAACGAGGAAGTAACCAAAAGACAGTAAAATAAACCACATTCAGCATGAATATAACTAACAGTAAGAAAGTACAGCAGTAAGGAAAGAAACTACTATAGTAGGTACCACCACAACAGTAGAACAACATTTATCATATAACACGAACTGCAGGTAAAGAAAGTACAGCGAAAACAAAAACTACTCACTATAACAGAAACAAAAGAAGTACAAAAGACTGTGGTAAACTCTACTGGACCCTACTCGGCCCAGCGTCCTCTGCAGCCGCTGACCCTAGCTGCTCAACACCTGGTCCTGAAAAAGGTAACGAGTGTAACACGTCAGCAAAATGCTGAGTAGAGTGGCAAACTAACTAAAGACAACAGTAGAGTGTACAGTAGCTGTTATGTTCTATTACTTCCTTTATTCACATCTTTCAATTTTCTCACTATTTCATTTATTTCTCAGATCCTTTACTTGATCTCGAATGTCCTCGTGGGAACGATCTTGATTGCAGTCTTTTCCAAAAGTAGAAGTAGCACGTGGTGCTCTCCTGGCCGGGAGAGTCCCCCGTGGTGATCCTACCCTCAGTCAACCACCCCAAGGTCACTGACAGACGTAACGGTGACTACGGCACGCGCGATAAACGCACAGGTAGCTAGCCCGCACTGGCACGCGGTCAGTCGTTTCCGTTAACAGGTGCGCCCAAAGCACAGCACGGAACCAGGGCAGAGCCCTCTTAGTAACAGGGGTCCAACCCCTCCACAGTAACCAAACCGGAGCCTTGCCCCTCCACAGTCCGCGCACCCTCGCCTGACTACCCTGGTTTGCCCTAGTGGGCCTAACAAGTCGGTGAAGGAGGCTAGCAGAACCCCGGGGCCCGTGGGGTAGCTAGTACTCTCCTAACACTAGTAGCTCTCCTCGGTACTACGTACACGAGGGCCAACAAGTCGGTACAGAGCAGCCAATCCTAACCCTGGGGTGCCTGGCCCCACTCTGCACTAAACAGGTACAGGTACTTCCCTTGGTACTGCGTACCCAAGAGACAGTACAAACTACATCTCAGTTCCATTCCTTTTTCTTTCCAGGAGTTCCACTCCTAATTCCCTGTAGGGTTCCAGCTCTTTATCTCAGAACATCATATGTTTCACTTTCCAGTTTCACGTTCTCACAATCCATGATCTCAATCATGTTTCTTTATTCATAACAGGCAACTGTTAATTCAATTTACAGGCAGCTTTATATTCCTTTCCATTTTTCCAAGACTGCAGTATTATACATTCCACTAGTTTTTCCATCCTAGGATTCATGCCACATCCTAGGATCTAGCATACAACTAGTTTTCCAGCCCTAGGATTCATGCATCACCTAGGAGCTATCATTCCATACATTTCTCATTCCTAGGATTCATGCAATGTCCTAGATTCTAGTTATGGTTCCATACTTTAACAGATTTTAATAATAAACTTAAGCCACTCTACCAAGTACAACGGGAGTAATGGGGGCGTGATCGGGAATCCCGCGTGCCTCCGCGACTCCCAAGACTGCAACTGAACGAGGTCCTATCACAAGGATCAAACACAAGGAGTGTCTCAAAACAGTGTATAGCTACTGTAGACGAGTAGAGGAATTAATTCTGAAAAGAACGCAACTCGAATCGTAGAAAACGGAGCCCGAACGGGCCCTAAACGGGTCGAAAAAGATGATACTGTGCAAGATCAGACGTTTGGAACTTCTTCCAGACGTCTTAAAAAGTGGATCAGAGAATTACCTGTTCAGCGTGGTTTCCCAGACGTCTAGAAGTCTGCGGGGACGTCTGTCCTATCTCCCAGACGTCCGATGGTCACCCCGGACGTCTGGAGGTCACTCCCGCCGTCTGGTACAACTTCCCGACGTCTGATTCGCAAAGGATGGCGAATCAGCGAACCTGCGCACAGCCAACTGCCTCCCTCATTACGGTCAGTCGACAGGAAGGAAGAAGAAAGCGGAATACACACCTTTCAGACGTCTGTATGAGCTACCAGACGTCGTCCTCGCCGTCTGCCTATCAACCCAGACATCCGATTCTGGAAATTTTTCCAGAACAGGACGCCACCCGGCTTCCGCTCACGACGCCGCCCGCGTCGCACCTCGCGCGCCTGCTGCTCAGACTGCAGCAGGTCCCTCTCCGCGTCGCTCCGCGCCCCCTGCGCCCTCCGCCGGCCGGCCAAGCCGCTCCGGCGAGCTCGCCCTCACGGCAGAGCTCCGCCCTCGCACGCCGCACCTCCTCCGCGCTCACTGCAGCCTCCGCTGCCGCCCTCGCGCTCGCTCGCTCTCGCGCACAGGAAGGAGAAGAGGAATGGGACGGTGGAGACGACAGGAGGGGAGGCGTGGCCTTTTAAGGCTGCGCGAGGAGGAGAGAGAGAAGGATTCGCGGCAGGGGAATCTGCAGCCGCAGGAGGGAGGAAGGGCGAATATGCGGTCTGCGTGCTCAGGCGCGCAGACAACTCGCGTGTGTCGAAAATAACGGATTTCCAGACGTCTGGAAACTATCCCAGACGTCTGGTCAGACGTCTGGACAACCTTCCAGACGTCTTAAAAGACGTCTGGGCCACACGCTCGTTACACACCGACAGCACCATCGGGGTCGGAGGTGATAACTTCGACATCCACGACTGCGTTTGCACCTTCGTTGCGACCTCCACTGCCACCACTGCGTTCCGCTTGTCTTCAGGACTGTCCGCCACCTCGAGCCGTCCACGACCTCCGCCACTGCGACCGTGCACACCATCGACCAACCACCATGCAGCAGCCAACCACAACTGTGCTCCTTTGCTCCACCACGCCTGCTTTGGGGCTTCCATCTTCTTCTCCAACTTCAACCGTTGGTGCAACCAAAGTAGCCATCAGCATGCTCGTCGAACGCACCTTTGCCCTTGTCGACCATCGGAGTGGCATCACCACCCGCGACCTTCGCCTCAGCCCCCACTCCTCGGCTTCAGCAGACGGCCGCCCACCGTTAGCCACCAATGCATGCGCAAGCGGCCACCTTTGTGCACCAATACCTCCACACGCCCACAGGCACCACCCTGGCAGCACTCGCCCCCGGCACCCACATCACACGCCTTCGGCACCATCGTCAATGCACGCACGCCTCCTTCTGAGAAGATCGTGTGCCTCCTTTCCGACTATGTGCATCGGCTCGTCGGCATCATCTTCGTTCGCTTCATCTTCAACCTGTGCACACCGAAGGAACCCACAGCCCCCACCGAGTGTAGCCACCTCCTCCTTGGTGTCAACACCTCTCTGACGCCACCACAATTGCGCGCGTCCTCCTGCACACAGCGGCCGACGTCCCCACGTGACCCACGCTGCCTGCAGCAGCTCTCAACAGTGGCAATAGCCCATCGCCGCTGCACCTCCTCCTTGTCGCTAGCGGCAGCTCCAGCCACTGCATGCCATTGCACCACCACAGGAGTGCTCCTCTCCTTCGACCCTAGTCCTCCAACGAGTCGCGCCTCTAGCCGTCCCTCCACGTGCGTGCGACCGAGCAAGGGAAGAATCCCTCATTTTGCTACAGGAGGCATGGTATTAGTTGCAATGATAGATAGTTGAGAAAAATTTGTGTTACTTTTTAGGTGCCGAGCACATGCAATACCCTTTAGTTTAAGAATAATCTTGATACACATTTTTCTTGAACTAAGATCTTAAGTGGAAATATATGTGAGCCTATTGGTCTTGTTCCTCCCTATAGATACGATACTCTAATTTTTCATGGTTAGTTTTCATTGATAAATATTTTTATTCGGAATTTTTCCACCACGATTTACATTACTGTGACAATGTATTTTTCTAAAAAGCGAAATCTCCCATTCAAATGACACCATTGCTGGGGAGGCAACAGGTGCAATAGGTTCACCTGATTTTATTTTTGATCTATTTTGAGGTGTGCATTTATCTGACCATTCTCTACTTTTTTTGTGCGAGGAATCTAACGAGACGATAGGCGCAGCTAAGTGATGACGTCGACCTTGAGCGACGCCCACACACGCAGAGAAGACATGAAGAGGAGACCTTGATCCGGCTTTCATAAGGGATTCTCCTTTGTCATAGATTTTCTTTCATTTCAGTCTTCTCAACCTTGTAGCATCGAGGTTAATTTTTGGGGGTCTGTCCATACTTTCTTTAGCGACTAGGCTATTTTTTTGTGTGTAAGCAATTCAATTTTTGTCTACTTGCTCTAAAAGAAAAGACAAAAAAATCAAGCTGCCTGTTTAGGAGTTGCATACCCTTAGGTGTGCACATTTAGGGGTTATTGAGTAGCATACTAGATCTCTTTCCTTGTATTGTGTACATATTTGCACGAAGATTGCTGGAGTCAGGTATATCATTCTATCTTTGCAACTAGTTCTTGTTCACGCATTGCATTTGAATTAAATTTCAAGACCACAAAATTGATTGAATTTATCTAATTTAGTGGTCACCTAATTGAAATTGAGACCGCTAATAAGATTCGACTTTAAAATCAAAATCACATTTGATCTAATCAAAAGGGACTTGTGTGCGATTCTTCTAAAAAACAAACTGATTTGCGGTGTGATGCACACTTCTGGCACTGAACATGCACATTAGGCACCGCACTAGGTCTCGGTCCCTTAAGCCTATAGGTACTGATCTCTTCATCGGTGCAGACCGTCATATTTCACTTGTGGTGGTGATATTATCCTATGTCCAAGTGTTTTGATACTTCAAGGAGGGGGACACCCCTTAAAGGAACGAAAGGGTAGTTAAGAGGCACTACATTCGCATCGCCTCAAAGAAAGGGTTCGCCTTACTTTCATCCCTTAGTTCCGTCATTGGAGTAACTTCTCACTAGGCCACTTGAGAGTATCATTGAAGCAAGGTATAGGTTCTATGGCATGCGAAGGTCAACTTAGGGCCTGTAATTGATTGTGCAACTTCTTTGGCCACCAAGAAAGAACGTAACTGACCTTTGTTCTTCTCCAAAGAGCTTGTTAGGGATCCCAAGTCACATCCCCCTCTTATACCACTAAAGTGGGAATGGACGGGTGCAAACTTGACCCCATTTGACAACTTTAAGGGGTAGGTTGGAGGTTGACTCAAATCTACTTTAAGAAAAAGGAGAGTACCATTGCATTGTGTTTGATTGGGGTGTGTTTTTCAAGTCATGTTTCAAATGGATTACAATAGCAACTTCACTTCTTACTTTCAACCCAGAACACCGAATCCCAATCCCATGACTTGCAATTATCCATCATCTAATGAACATTGGGATCCTTTCTACTCCTACTATCGGAGCATTGGTCTGATTAATACTCAACCCTGTGATGATGAGTAGAACCTAGAAGAAGGGTATCCCATCCCTAGCTCTCCCATGACTATACCCAACTCACCCACCCTTAACAATTTTTCTTATTGAGGTTGGACCATACTCCTAGGCAACTTGAACCTGAGATTGACTATCCTCCCCAATCTGATAGTAGCCTCTCCTCTTTTATGATAGAAATGCAAAAACAATAGAAAGAAATGGTGGATTCTATGGGAGAGATTTTTAGCAATAGTCAAAGATTAACTGAAGAGATTAGCCAACTTAGCGACCCTTCTACAGTCAATTCTGATCCCTACCTCTATACCCCTGATTACCAAGACAATTTCAAGGGAAACAATGACAATAGGAATCTTATTTTGAGGAGTAGCTATCACTTAGACGTTTCCCATGAGATATGCCTACCACAAGGTGATCTTGGTGACTATCCACCTGATCTTAATTGGAGTCAGAAGAAGGAGAAAATGGTCCCATTAGATGAACTCGACCCGAATGATAGTATCTTTGTTACATTTGATGAAATAGGTCACAGTAAAACAGTCAACCCAACTCCCATTTTGGATCTTGAGGTGAAATCTACACCCCATCCTAGGGATGCCGAACCTATACTTTACACCTCTGAGGACCTTTCACCTCAGTTAGATCTCTTTGAGGATTGTGATTATGAAGCTAACAAATTCCAGGAGTCTTAGATGTCAGATGAAATCATATTTGAAGAAAGTGATAATAACCATGATCCTCTCCTTAGGAAACCAACACCTGTCATTGAACATTTTGAGAATTTACAGGTACCCAACACAGGTGACCCTAAGGGAATTTATACTGAATTGAAAGACTTGGATCAATATTGGTCTTAGGGACATGAAGAGTTGATTTTTGAGGAGGACAAGGGAACACTTGAAATACTTGATCCTAGCTTTGAAGATTTTCTTGAGTCTCAGAGGCAAGAGGGAAGAAGTGTAGAGGAGGTTGATGATGACTTTGAGGGGCCCGGACTCAAAGTATGAAGTGACTTCAGGGTAGAATATGTTTCGTTCGAGGACTTACCCCCTACTGATTTAGCCAAATCTGGATTCCTACCTACTTTTGACTACAATGATCATCCTCACAAACATTGGGATGAAATGGAAGCAATTGATACCCTTGATGAAGGAATCTCTACACCCCAGGGGTAGGATCATAGAATCGATCAAGAACCTGGGGATGTCTTTGTTGAGAACACTCACACTCCTATTGCTTCCAACCCACCTTTACATGATAATGAAATGGGCGACATCCTTGATCGGTTTAATTGGGAAGATGAACATTTGGGCCCATTACAGGACATGCACACCAATGATAGGCAGCATAAAAGACAATTAGTAACTAAGGTTGCTTCTAAGGACATTTATGAAATGGACTGGTTGTTGAAGATGAACGCTGGACCTCTTAAGCCCTCTTTGATCCTCATTCCTACCTTGCAACTGAGAGAGTTACACTCCTGCAAAAACAGTTTCCTAAAATCGCTGCTTACATTCCTGATTTACGGGGTGATAACCAGACTAATACATCTTGTGGTAGAGTGGCGGGTATGGATTGATGCTTGTCCATGTCAGCCCATCATCCTTACGGTGTCTGATAAACACCAGTTTATCATAATTATTATGCCTTAAAATAGATCTAAGTCTTAGGGTTTTAACTTTGCAAATGGATTTTCGGGCTGCATTTAGGCATTTACTTAGGATAGGCATGCATTGGATTTTATTATATTTTTAATATGTTTATCTGAGTGTCAGGGATTGGCAGAAGGTCAGATCCCGTATACCTTGGCACTCAGGAAGGTAGAAGATGAAGAAGAGGCTCTTATCAGCTGGATCCCAACTGGATCCCAGCTCATTCTAGTTGGATCAACTCATCCTTAGCTCCATTTAGCTCATCTCAGCTGAATGGTAGCTCAAGCTAGTTCACCTCAACTCCATTTAACTCACCTCAGCTGGATGGTAGCTCAACCTAGCTCAAGATAGTTGATCCCAGCTCCATTCCAACTCTTCTAGCTCAGAATAGTTCACTGGATGCTCAACCTGACTAGGACTAGCTACTGCCATCAACTAGCTAGACCTAGTCAGTTGAAGATGACCTCAACCAACTCAGGCCAGCTTAAGTCCAGCTCCCTGAGACTCAACTCAGCTCAACTTAGTTGAGTTGAGCTACTTGACCTAAGCTAGCTATTCCAACTATCTAGGTAATTTCCGGGACGATCGGACCCAACTCACCTCAGCTCATATCAGTAGAAGCCAGTTCATGTTAGCTTGGCTTAGCAACTAGCAAAGAACTAGCAAGCTAAGCTAGCTCCTTGCGGTTCTCTTCAGCAACCATCAGCTCCAGTGTAGCTCAGGCAGCTCCTTCCAGCTCCTCTCAAACCCTAGCTCTACCTCCTCTCTGCACTACTCATCTACTAGCTAAGCTAGCTTAGCTAGTCCACCTCAATGGCATCCCAACCTAACCCTAAAATCCACCTAACTAGCTCCACTAACTAAGCCTACCTATAGTCCACCTTAGCTACCACCACCACTTTTCTCTTTCGATGCCAAGACAAGGCACCCTTCCACCCCTCAACCACCACCAAAAGCCACCAAGGGTTGGTGCCAAAAATCACCTATAACCACCCCACAATTTCCCTCCAGAAACCCCTCCATCTTAACCATACACAAACCCTTCAACCCAATCTCCACCATCGAAAATTCCCTCCAAAATCTACCCTTCTAGAAACCCTACTTTTGGCGTCAAAATGGAAGCATCCCTCTACCATGGACATCCACCATGGGGTGCCTCCATGGCCATAACCACCACCTACACATCTCCCCATGTGGCGCCAACACATCTCCCCCCTAGGTTCCCTCAACCACCTCCATCATGCCATACTAGCCACCCATCTTATCCACACCAACCATCACCTCTCCACTTCTATATATACCCCACCTAACCACCACATAAATCCCATCTTCTCCCTTAGTTTAGTTTCTACCTACACCACCTACACCTACGGCCAAGGAAGAAGAAGAAGTGAAGAAGATCAAGGGGGCAACCTACCCACCCCCTTGGTGCCTTCTTCCTCTTTCTTCTTCTCCCTTATGCCATGCCTAGGAGGAGGAGTTCTTCATCAAAGGGGACGACTAGGAAAGGAGGAAGGAAGGCTAGGGTGGATGTCCACCCTTGGAGAAGAACACTTGGAGGAAGACCACAAGAAGGAAGGAGTAAGGAAGCATCTTCTTCAAGTCTGGGAGCTACTGAACTTGGAGCGAAGACCATTCCAAGCTTCATTTAGAGGACACCTTTTATCTTGTTGTAACAAGCATTCCGCTACAAGTACATCATTTTAATTAGCAATACCAAAGCATATTATTGCCTTCAATTTCTTGGTCATAATTTGTAGTGCTTTCTTTTGGTAGTCTTAGTGCACACACTCTTCTTCTAATTACCCTAGGCGCACTTTATTAGGGTGAGCTTAGAAGAAAGGGTTTCTTTTTGTCATATAGGCATAGGTTTGGCGTAGTTCATCTTCGCATGAAATACTTGACTATTTCTGAAAACCCTAAAAAAAAAAAAAATCAAAATCACAAAAACATAAGTGTAGATTTGAGAGGCGAGAGAGAGAGAGAGAGAGACCACTTCAAGTGATTAACGAATTGACTTCCTTAGATGACCCTAGATACTCACCCTATCTAGGTTTATAAATTTAAGAGTTTATCGATTTTACATGTCTCAACGATAAAAACCCGCATGTATAAAACCACGTAAAATCTGTATCGCCTTTTGATGTCGTTGCCAGGGAGGCACGGCTTAACCAAATAATTTATCTCTCTCTTGCTTACTTGATCGTCACGAAATTTTGTTTTGATTTCAGGTGTGAATCAGGAGCGTGAGCGGGATTTGGAGCACTTGGAGCAGAAGCTTTAAGTTTCTTTTCTTCTCGTGTTCTTCAGGTTACTACCCCAGGCCTTTTCTTATAAAAAAGAAAAGCAAAAATCTTTTAAAAAAATATTTAAATTATTAAAAAAATCAAAAACAAGAAAAATTAAGGGTGGTGGAACCCTAAAAGTCATTTTGTTGTTTGTTTGCTCCATTTTTCCACCACCTTTACCTTATTGGTGTTTGATTTTTGAAAATCTAGACTTCTGTCCTGATTTTCAAAAATCAGGTTCAAGCACTTAGGAGCTTCCTAAAATCACAAAATTTCATCCAGGGAAGTCCCTTTGAGTCAGGAACTTTGAGTCCAATTTTCAATAAATTTTACTAAATAGAAAAAATTAAAAAAGTCACGGACTGAACAGGGGTCAGACCTTGTTTCCTTACTATTTTCCTACTGTCCATGAATTTAATAAATTTTTTTGCTCATTAGATTTGGGAAACCTTTATATTGCTGAAAACCTTGAGAAATTATCTACATCATATAAAATTCTCAAAAATATTTGAGGCCATTTGAGGTTTCTGTAGAATCAATTTCCTGAATCTATCATTTTTGACTTTTGACACTAGTAAGAAGAAAAATTTCAACAAAATATCAATCAATTTCATATAATCTCAAAAAATTATTTTTGAATACCTTGTTTGATTTCCTCTCAGGTGGTGGTGTTTTTTTATCTTGTTTGAGCTATCACCTCAAAAGATTTTTAAAAAGAGATTCATTTGTAGGAGCTGTGTACATAGGATTTTCTCTTTAGGGTTTTGATTTTCTCTCTAGTATAAAATCAACTATAAAGAAATTGACTTCCACTAACAACAACTTGTTTGATATATTGTGTGGAACTTCAAAACCTTGTTTGAATCCTTAATAAGAGAGAACATTAAAATCCATATCATCTTAACCAAAACCCTAAAAATCCTTCAACAAAAATCCTTGTTTGTAGAACCTATGTGATTTGGCTTGGGCACCACTTCCTACCCAATTCACACACACACATAAAAAAGAAATAATCGGGCATTATCCCAAACAACAGCCATCATATTCCTTGTGAACTTTACTCTCCTAGACCTAATTAAAAATTTGTAGCAATTTGACCCCTAAGGTTTCATTAAACTTAGGCTTGCTACCTAGGTCCTAGGTTTTCTTTAGTTGGTATCAATTCCTTCATCTCTATTTGGTGACAAGCCAAGGGGCCGTGTCAAACGACCAAGTGCGGGTTTATACAAGCCCCTAGTGATTTTCCTGGGACATGCTTGGGCCCAACCCTCCCCTTATTTAGCCTAGTCATATTTGTTAAAGGAACGGGTATTCACTATTGATTTCTTATTACTTAGGTAGACAAAGTCTTAGGTTATTTTAAGGAGTCACCCTTAAGGATTAGGTCCAAAATTTTGTTTGCTTGATTGCATACTTCTTCTCATCTTTCCCTCCTCTCCTCCCCATTATTCCTTTGTATGCACGGGTGGCGGTCTTAAACTCCACACTTGGAGGGACCACTTGATTTTTCCTCCCGCACAAAAGACCTCTTTTTTCTCATTCTCCTTTGAATTCTAAAAAAAATGGGAAACCAAAAAGATAGGTCCACTAACCCATCCACATTCACCTCTAATCCTACCTCCAACCCCTCCACCCAAAACACACAAACTAACCCCTCCATCTTTGACTTGCCCCTTCCTAACTTGCCTAACCTGGAAATTCCTAAGAGGCCACCACAACAACAACAAGCCCCCTTGCCTAATCCCTTTTCCATGATGGTTGAGCAACTAGCTCAGCTACAAGCTAATCAACAATAGTTGACTAGGACTATAACGAACCTAGCCAACCGAGGGCAAAGCCCGCCACCCTGTTAGCAGCCTGTCATCCCTATAAAGGATTTCTATGATCCTTTTCATTATGAGGATAGCTCACGGGTGGTAATTCCAAAAGGGGACTTCGAGATCAAATTGACCGTTCTGAACTTGTTTAAGCACTTCCATGGCCTTCCTAGGGAAGACCTGTTCAGCCACCTTGAAGAACTCACTCTCCTTGCACAAACAACTCATTCCCATAATGTGCAAGAAGATCTTTGGCTGATGCGGCTATTCCCATTATCTCTCAAGGATAAGGCTGCTTATTGTTTCAGAACCATCAGTAGACCTATTACCACATGGCCTTAACTCAAAAGTGCTTTCCTAAAGAATTTTTTTCCCATAGGTCATACCAATTTCGTGCGAAGATCTATTACGTCCTTTGAACAAAAATATGGTGAGACTCTACATGATGCTTGGGATCGGTTCCAAGATCTCTTAAGAAGTTGCCCGCACCACGAGGTTCCCTTATGGTAGCTCGTGCAGATCTTCTATCATGGATTAGAAGATCAACTTTAGCGTTTCATTGATGCCTAATGTGGCAGTAACTTCTTAAATAAGGATGCTGAAAGTGCTTATGAATTATTCGAGGAAATGAGTGAAAAGTCATTTAATCATGTGTCCATGAACACCTTTGGCAGAATTACAAACCCACAGTTTGGTGTTCATGAGATAGGAACTCAATCTATCCCCGTTACCTAAGATGATCTCTAAATGATGGCTCACCAACTCGACCAGATGCAAATAAATAAGAAGAAATTGGAGGAAAGACTTGCCACACCTATCTAGGCTCCACAGACTCCACATCTAACCTCACCTAACATCCCCAGAAGAGAAAATTTGCATAATTTAAATATTGCCCCTGCTGAGTATAATCAATATTTTGAGGCTTTCTATGGTTTACCAGGGAATTACACATTTCCAAATCACAGGCCCATTGAAAATATTTTCACCCTCCAGGATCAATTTAAAAATTCTTCCAATTTAAATTGGAGGAATTACCCGACTCATTCCTGGACCAATTCGGTTCCCCATTAGAAACAAAACCCAATTGGAGGGTATGGGTCAAATCAGACTTTTTATCAACCTGAGCCATCTCAAGAAGACATCAATACCCAGATTATGAAAACCCTATAGGGAATGCAAAGTAAAATGTCTGAAGTAACCCACGTTACAAATCTGCATAATCTGATTAGGGTTACTACGACTCAGAGACCTGCAGGACATTTACCTTCCCAGCTAGCCCATGCCTAACCTTAATAATCAAAGGAACCACTATCAGGGTGGAAATCAAACTCAAAACCACCATAACCAGCCTCCCATTAACCCTATACCTCAACAGCCATTAGGTTTCACACAACAATAGGCCCCCCCCACCTCCTCCAAGTAATAATTCAACTGCACATGCAGTTACATTGAGGAGTGGGACAATCACAATTGATCCTGGGCCTTCACAACAACTTGATGAAACCCACATTATTCTTATGCAAATTGACTCTCATCCCCCCTCTCAGGAAGAAGAAGATACACAAAAAACACAAGATTCAAATCCTATTCCTTAACCTCAAGCACTGCAATCCAATCCCTCTAAGAAAAAGAAATCAGAGCCCTCTCACCAAGATCTTTTGGACTTATTTGGGCAAGTCGAAATTAACATCCCCCTCCTAGATGCCATCAAATACAACCCTACCTACGCTAAATTTTTGAAAGAAGTGTGTACTTGAAAGCGGCAGGCCCAGAATCTAGGACAGGTGGTCCTTTCCGAGATAGTAAGCTCAGTTGTACAGAGCAAGCTGCCTCTCAAGAAAAAGGACCTGGACGCATCACTCATTTTGGTTGTCATAAATGACACCACCTTTGATCGTGCCTCTCTCGACTTAGGTGCCTCTATTAATCTCATCCCCACAGTCTTATTCGAGGAATTCCAATTCGATAAATTAAAACCTATTAAGGTTTACTTACAATTGGCAGACCAATCTACCATTAAACCAAAGGAAATTATCGAGGATATTATTGTTAAGGTCTGGAATTGTCTATTTTCGGTTAATTTTTGGGTCCTTGACATAGAGGTACCTGAGACACTAAAAATGCCCCTATTATCCTTGGAAGACCTTTTCTGGCTACCGCAAAAGCTAATATCAATTGTCATTCCGGAAAAACGAATATAACTTGTGATGACCAGACATCTCCTTAGATATTTTCAAGGCTTCGAGGAGGTTCCTTGATCATGAATTTTTTGAGGACTCTGATGATGAAATGGAAGAAGTAATTGAGGATTCTATGTTGATCCACTCCTGCTCTGCTTTGACCACCATTGAACCAGATTTCACTGATTCAAATTTTGATTATGATAATGGGGTCCAAGACTTTTCAGATTAACTAGGGTTTGACTTTTACTCTTCTAATTTTCCTGATTTTTCACCAAAAACATTCACACTAACTTCTCCCACCCTTTATCACGCTGTCTTCTCTCCCACTCCCTTTCCATTGGACCTACCATCCAACCCACCCGAGTTTGGCTTTCATCATGAACTCAAACCATGGCAAGACTCGGGTCATTCTTCCATTTTTCCATTTCATTTTGATCCCTATATCTTTATCAATCATCTTTTAGGAGATCTTGAGGAAGACATATTTCTTGAGGGCATTTAAGTGTCCAATTATTTACATGACTGTCTGCCTTCCGTGCAATACTTCACACCTGGCTGAATAGGCATAAAAGATAGCATTGGATGGGAGGTAACCCATCATTTTTACTGCTTTCCTTTTATTTTTTTTTCCCAGGTTTTGCCCATCCTAAACCCGACCGCTTTTCACCAAGGTGATCTCTTTTCCTTCCTAATGCATGAGGACATTGCATATCACAAGCATGGGGGGATGTTTTTAAATTTTGACGATCGATTCAGGATTTTCAAAACCTAAAAATATGTAAATTTTCTTTCGCATCCATCTTCATAATAAAAAAATCATAAAACTCTTTAAGAAAAATTGTTAAAAAATTGGGCCTAAAGTTGAAAGAATCATTTTTAGGTATAATGGGATTTAATCTGTAACAAACTAGGGACTAGAATGCAGATCCAATTTTTAGTATTTCTAGGTTCTTAGACTAGATTAGGTATTTTTCTCTAAATTCCACCTGAACTCATGATGATTCAGGTGACTTAATCTCTTTTTGTGACCTGGAAATTATTTGATTTAGTTTCTGATCTAAAAACTTGCATTTCTTGCAAAATTCTTGTGTCAAATTTCACACACAAGACAACACCCAAAAATAAATTAAAAAATTAGAAAAGCCCTTTGTTTAGTCTTAGTTAAATCCGAAGCAAATGATTGGTTTGAGTTCCCATCACCGAGAAGGAGGAAATGCCTCCTTTGAGCACGTGATGCCAATATGTTACCGCCTTAGCATTACTCTATATCTATATTTCATATCTTTAGATAGAGCATTAAGGTATATTTTGCAGCTCAAGTGTGTTGGACGATGCTCTACCCATAGCGTCGGAGCAAGAGCTTGAGTTTGCTTAGAGTGCCTCTTTACACCGCATTGTGTTTTGGGGTTGTGAGCTTCTGGGTGGTGTCTTGGACAGTACTATCTCGAAGTGCTGGTGCTAGAGCCCCCCTAAAGGATTGGTAACTGGAATGATGATCCCGACACATCTATTGTAGGATTAAGCTACGAGTAAGCATAGGGGAGACAAAAAAAATGTTTCAAAAACACGACCTTATAAATATCCTACTAAACGTTGGCATTCCCAATGCAATGACACAAAGTTTTAAAAGATTATGCAAGTTGCGAGTCGAATTCAAGAGCCAAGGAAATCCTAACTGCAAAATGGATTCGGGTCATTTGAATTAACAATGAGTTAACTTATGAATTTTTGAACAATACATTGATCCCGATTCTTCTAACTCTTGGATCCAAAGATAAATACCAATGTTTTATCTTTAACAAATCTTGTACCTTTCATGTTTTCAATCAACCAAGGCCCTATTATCTTTTTCTCCTCAAAAGTAAAAAAATTAGTCTTTCCCAAAAATCCATTTTGTGAAAATAGTTTTGCTAAGAGACTATCAAAAGAAAAACATGGGGGAGTGATAACCGCTAGTTTATTATCATTCTTGTGCCTTAAATAGATATAGCTCTTAGGGTTTTAACTTTGCAAAGGGATTTTTGAGCTGCATTTAGGCATTTACTTAGGATAGTCATGCATTGCATTTTATTGCATTTTTAATATGTTTATCTGAGTGTCAAGGATAGCTAGAAGGTCAGATTTCGCATACCTTGGCACTCAGGAAGAAGATGAAGAAGAAGCTCTTATCAGTTGGATCCCAACTAGATCCAACTCATCCCAGCTGGATCCCAACTAGATCCAGCTCATCCCAGCTGGATCTCAGCTCATTCTAGCTGGATCAACTCATCCCTATCTTTATTCAGCTTATCTCAGCTGAATGGTAGCTCAAGCTAGTTCACTTCAACTCCATTCAGCTCACCTCAGCTGGATGGTAGCTCAAACTAGCTCAAGATAGTTGATCCCAGCTCCATTCTAGCTCTTCCAGCTCAGAACAGTTCATTGGAAGCTCAACCTGACTAGGACTAGCTACTGCCATCAACTAGCTAGATCTAGTAAGCTGAAGATGACCTCAACCAGCTCAGGTCAGCTCAAGTCCAGCTCTCGGAGACTCAACTCAGCTCAACTTAGTTGAGCTGAGCTACTTGACCTAAGCTAGCTACTCCAGCTATCTAGGTAATCTTTGGGAAGACTAGACCCAACTGACCTTAGCTCATATCAACAGAAGCGAGCTCATCTTAGCTTGGCATAGCAACTAGCAAAGAACTAGCAAGCTACGCTAACTAAGGTAGCTCCTTGCAGTTCTCTTCAGCAACCACCTACTCCAGTGTAGCTTAGGCAACTCCTTCCAACTCATCTCAAACCCTAGATCTACCTCCCCTCTGCGCTACTCATCTACTAGCTAAGCTAGCTTAGCTAGTCCACCTCAATGGCATCCCAACATAACCCTAAAATCCACGTAACTCGCTCCATTAACTAAACCTACCTATAGTCCACCTAAGCTACCTCCACCACCTTTCTCTTTTGGCACCAAGACAAGGCACCCTTCAACCCCTCAACCACCATCAAAAGCCACCAAGGGTTGGCGTCAAAACTCACCTATAACCACCCCACAATTTCCCTCCAAAAACCCCTCCATCTCAACCATAGACATACCCTTCAACCCAATCTCCACCATCTAAATTACCCTCCAAAACCTACCCTTCTAGAAACCCTACTTTTGGTGTCAAAATGGAAGCATCCCTCCACCATGGAGGCCACCATGGGGTGCCTCCATGGCCATAACCACCACCTACAAATCTCCCCATGTGGTGCCAACACATCTCCCCCTTAGGATCCCTCAACTACCTCCATCATGCCATCCTAGCCACCCATCTTATCCAGGCCAACCATCACCTCTCCACTTCAATATATACCCCACCTAACCACCACCTAAATTCCATCTTCTCCCTTAGTTTAGTTTCTACCTACACCACCTACACCTAAGGCCAAGAAAGAAGAAGAAGAGAAGAAGATTAACGGGGCAACCTATCCACCCCCTTGGTGCCTTCTTCCCCTTTCTTCTTCTCCCTTGTGCCACGCCTAGGAGGAGGAGTTTTTCATCAAAGGGGATAGCTAGGCAAGGAGGAAGGAAGGCTAGGGTGGACGTCCACCCTTGGAGAAGAACATTTGGAGGAAGACCACAAGAAGGAAGGAGCAAGGAAGCATCTTCTTCAAGTCTGGGAGCTACTGAACTTGAAGCGAAGACCATTCCAAGCTTCATTTAGAGGAGACCTTTTTCTTCATCTTTATCAGTTTCTTTTGTATTAGCTAGTGTTTACTTTTATCTTGTTGTAACAAGCATTGCGCTATAAGTACATCATTTTAATTAGCAATACAAAGGCATATTGTTGCCTTCAATTTCTTGGTCATAGTTTGTAGTGCTTTCTTTTTGTAGTCTTAGTGCACACACTCTTCTTCTAATTACCCTAGGTGCACTTGCTTAGGGTGAGCTTAGAAGAAAGAGTTTCTTTTTGTCACATAGGTGTAGGTTTAGCGTAGGTCATCTTTGCATCAAATACCCGACTATTTCTCAAAACCCTAAAAACAACATAAATCAAAATCACAAAGACATAAGTGTAGATTTGAGAGGCTCGAGAGAGAGAGAACCACTTCATGTGATTAACGAATTGGCCTCCTTGGACGACCCTAGTTACTTACCCTATCTAGGTTTATAAATTTAAGAGTTGATCGATTTTATGTGTCTCAACACCAAAAACTCGTATTTATAAAATTGCGTCAAATCCATATCAGTGTCCTTCGCACCCTCTTTTTCCCACACATATCTACTTGAGGAGCTTTTGCCGCCTTGTCGTGCACTCCCGGAGGTCACTACTCATGTGTATTATGTGAAACGTCCTAGAATAGCTCAGGAGTACCCTATTTTCACCTGCATTTGATAAGCATTTGGCATCACTTTCCATCACCAGCTTGCTAACATCTTGGGTTACTTATTTACTAGGTTAGGTTTGTTATGAATCTTTTTCGGGTCTCCTTCTGCTTCACTTCTAGAGCCCGATTTGTGATAATCACCCATTGGGAGACATCCCAACTCCACCGTAGGTAATATCTTTTCTTACTTTTGCTTTCCAATGAGGACATTGTCAGTTTTAGGCATGAGGGGGGTATAACCTGAGATTGTTCATAGCATTTATACATATTCTACATGCAATTAAGGCATCCATATTGCATTAAAAAAAAAAGAAAAGAGAGAGAGAGATGAAATCTTTGTGAGCTAAATTGTAAATATATTGAGAAGGAAAAAGAAAGAGAAGAGAGAGACATAGAGGAAAAGGTGCAAGAAGTGTGTTGGTCCTAGCATTTGATTAAGGAAGTGTTACTTGAGTTCTGAGCTAGAATGAATGATTAATGAAGTCCTAAAGTGCTAGAAAGAAGGAGATAAGTGAGGGATACCGATTTTAGGCCTTTTGGGTCTATTTTAGGGCTTAAATGCTTACGTATTTATTAAGACCTGCACTATTCCTAAAGAGGTTGAGGGAGTGCGAGGTTAATGTATTAAGTCTAAGGCTCAGGGACTATTCAACCCTGAATGCACAGCAATCATAGGACTTAATCTACCTGAATTAAGCTAGATTTTAGCTTAACTTAGGAACAATGCATGCATGAGCATCATAATTTGCATCTCAGTTGATTAGTTGGATTTATAGATAATAATGCTATTTTATGCTATGAGAGAGAGGCATTATTAATTGCAGATGATTCGGGACCGTAGATGATAGATCAGACCATACAGATCTGATCAGGATATTGACGGGAGTCTAACGCTTCTGGAATCATCTTGATCAGACTTCTGTAGCACTGCATTTAGCTCGTAGAAGATCATAGGCCAAGAAGAAAGATAACAGAGATCCAAATATCAGATGACAAATCTAACCACATGGATGGATTCAGATCAACGATCGCAGTCCAACGGCATAAAGATCAACTTGATTGGAGCTCTGTAGCACCAACTACAAGGGAGGGAAGATGAACGGTTGGAATGGTGCCACATGGCACCATCCCAATGGTTCACCGTCGTGCTCCAACCTCTGAAGGAAAAATGTGGGCTATTGGATTGTCATCCAGCGACCATGAAGGGGCCACGTCACCCTTTCTGTGTGCCCTTCATCAAAGAAGAAGACATCTCAACTGTTGGATCTTCATCCAACGGCTGAGAATGGTTGTGCTTGAAAACCAAAACGCGACACAAAGGTGCGCGTAGCTCATTGGTCTCAGTGCTTGCACGCAAGTGAGTGGCGGGAGTTTGATTCACGCTGAGTGTGAAATTGAAATTGACGCGCGAGAGATGTGTTTGTTTAAAAGGGTCGTTATAGTTTGTGCTCACTGCGTTGATTTTAAAAGAAGAAATGGATGTGAGTCTGAGTGTCGATCACAGGGAGGCATAAAAATCGGATTTTCTTTGTCACTATATGTCACAGAGAAAGTGAGTGTTTGCTTGCAAGAAGACGTGGTAGAAAAATGAGCGAGAGAGAGAGCAAAAGAGAGAGAGAAAGAATAGGGTTAGAGTTTGTTGTTCAGCATGTTCATGCAACTTTAAGCTAAGGAAGACTTGATAACAAGAGAGAGATAATAGCTAAATAAGGAACGTCATCATTTAATCATGCAACTTTGAGTTTTACAATTACAACAATAGATGAATGCTTAAGTAAGATAAAGCTAAGCTAATGAGAGAGAGAGAGAGAGAGGAGTCGGCAAGGCGGCCACAGCGGTGGAGGTTGGCTTCATCGGCGGCTCGTCGACTCTGACATTTACAAAAGAGTGCTAAGGTGGCTAGGAGTAGGGTAGAACACTTGCAAAAGTATTGAATGCCTTCCATGGGTGGTTGGAAGGGGTTTAAATAGGGCGAAGGTATTTCCAAATGAAGAAGGGGTTTTAGCAACGTCCAGGACGTCACTAAAACCCTTCCCAAAATGTCAGTGAAGCACTCTGTCCGGTGGGTGCTCACGCGCGCCTGTTCTTCTTCACGCGTGATCTGTGTGCGTGCGTTGTAGGCCGTCCGATCGAAGATCGAATGGCTGAGGTCTTCGTGAAGGGCGCGCTTGGATTGCGCCTCGAGCGCGCGTGCGTGCGGGCGTCGTCGACCGGCGTGGGTGCACGCGTGGATGATCGACGCTTGAGGACGCACCATGTAGCACTATCGAGACTGCTTGATGGCGATCCGGCGGTCGAATTTTGAGCGCGCAGGCGAAATCAACGGATGGCTACGGCGGGCGATTTTATAGTTGGAATTTAAGAAGTAATTACTTGAACATTTCGTCACTTGTCAATAGGAGGAAATATACTATGATCCTGATCTATAGGGACTAAGCAGTGCCCGGGTGTCTACTAAAATATGAATCGCCTGAATCCTTGCTTTACGGTATGTATATATATATATATATATTTTTTTTTTCATCTTTTCTTATTTTTAGATTTTGGGAGTTAAGAGTGTGTTGGTAACTTTTTTACGGCTACCCAACCCACCCAAAACTCGGAAAAAACTCTAAGTGCTAAGCATCCTGGTGTGAAGATCGTGATAGACTCACTCAATAGTAATTTAGACGGACTTTGGGTTTCTACGCCCCTAGGTGATCGGAAAAGGAAGTGTTTTGCCCAAAGGTATATTTGTTCGATCAGTAGCTTTCTCACTACGTTTGTTTTACTTGGGGTCAACACAAGGATTTTTCCAGTGTATATCTCCCCAGCTTGCTCTACTTCTCCACTTCTTCCTTAAGTGTTTTGGTTCTTTTTGTGCATTTGCTG
This sequence comes from Thalassia testudinum, assembly GCA_037157565.1. Classification (NCBI taxonomy): domain Eukaryota; kingdom Viridiplantae; phylum Streptophyta; class Magnoliopsida; order Alismatales; family Hydrocharitaceae; genus Thalassia; species Thalassia testudinum. Next base: position 14,852,695 of record JAZHRO010000062.1, on the reverse strand, counting down.
AGCTGGGTTCTGGACAACCGACCAATGGGCTGTTACTCACGATCACTTGCCAGCCATACTCGTGCGGTGAAGTGTGGTTTATTTTGTTCTTTTTTTTATTTGGTAGGTGGCTTTCCTGATCTCAAATTTACCTAGAGGCAATAAAGAGAAGGTGGTCTCGTGGCTGGGCTCTGGACAACCTGCTAATGGGCTGTTACCTACGATAACTTGCTAGCCATACCACCCTAGAAGGTTCATTAGCTACCCAATTTCTATCAGAATCTCTGAGGAGTGAGTCTGTGCAAAAAATGTGTGCAGATGCTTAGACTAAAAGTCCTTCTGAGTTAGAGGGTGAGTTGATAAGTCGTATACTTATCACCTTATTTAGTTGGTGGGTTAGAATATATTAAGGTTGCAAGGATATGAAGCTAAATCCATACTTCAACGGATACCAGGGCTAACTGAGCCTGAAGGCCTGAAAAGTCTAAGTGTTTAGGTTCTTTCCGTATTATTTCCTACTATTGACAAATTTCTAATGGCTAAGTTTTTCTTCCTAAATTCATTTTTTTTTATTCTATTCAGACTGATTAAATGAACTCAGAATCATGCAATTTACCACCCCCCCATGCTTAAGCTGGAAAATGTCCTCATTGACAAATATATGGATACACAGGAGTCAAAAAGATATTACCTGAGTGAAGTAAAGTACCAAGTCAGTCTTAATCTTCTGGGTTGCTTCCCAAGAAGCGCTGAGTTTAACGCCTCCAGTTGGGCAGTGCTTCGTGTCATCCCTCAATGAGGGTGACAACCTCCTTCGGGGGAACCTGGGTGAGGAAGTGTTTCAATCTTTGGCCATTGACTGTGAAAGTGTGCCCAGTGTTTGGATCAGCAATTTCAACTGCCCCATTGGAGTAGGGCTTGACTACCCTAAATGGTCCTGTCCACTTGGACCTGAGCTTCCCTGGAAAGAGTTTTAGACGGGCATCGAAAAGCCAAACTTGCTAATTGGATTCGAAGGTTTTTCTATGGATGAGTTGGTCGTGGACGGCTTTCATTTTCTCCTTGTATAGCCGACTATTCTCAAAAGCATCCCAACAAATTTCCTCTAGCTTGGAGAGTTGGAGCATCCTCTGCGCACCGGCTAACTGGGGATCCATGTTACACTGCTTAACGGCCCAGTAAGCCTGGTGTTCCAACTTGACAGGAAGGTGGCAAGCTTTGCCAAAGACCAGGCGATAAGGCGACATGCCAATCGGGGTCTTGAAAGCGGTCCGATATGCCCACAGGGCATCATCTAATCATGCGGACCAATCCTTCCTGTCAGGTCTCACAGTCTTCTGTAGAATATTCTTGATCTGCCTGTTTGAGACCTCGGTCTGCCGATTTGTTTGTGGATGATATGGGGTAGCAATGAGATGGTTAACCTCGTATTTTCTGAGTAGGGCACGGAATTGGGTGTGGATAAAATGACTTCCATTATCACTAATCATGGCCTTCGGTATTCCAAATCGGGAAAAGATGTTTTGCTTAACAAAGTCCATGACAGCCTTATGATTGCATCGGCGAGTGGCGACGGCTTCAATCCATTTAGAGACATAGTCTACTGAGACTAAGATGTACTCAAAGCTGTTGGATGGTGGGAAGGGACCCATAAAATCAATACCCCAAACGTCAAAGATCTTGACAATCAAAATGGGCTGGAGGGGCATCATATCTTTTCTGGTCATGGTCCCCAGTGTCTAGCAGCGAGAGCAAGTCTTAGAGAAATTGTGTGCATCCTTAAATAAGGAAGGCCAGTAAAATCCAGACTGCAGAACCTTTGCAGCCATTTTCTTTCCTGAGAAGTGGCCACCATAAGCCTGGTCGTGACAAAAAGATAGCACACTCTGAACTTCGTCCTCAGGGATACACCTCCTGATGATCTGGTCGGCACAGAGGCGAAACAGCATGGGATCATCCCAGAAATAATGCTTGGCCTTAGCCAAGAACTTGTCCCATTGCTGTCTGGACCAGCTGTGCAGGGTTTGTCCTACAACTAGGTAGTTGACATAGTCAGCATACCAAGGCAATTTCTTGTCTTACACAGTCAAAACGTGTTCATCGGGAAAGGTGTCAGATAAAGGCAGGGAGGGTCCAATGTGGTCTGGGTGAAGTCTGGATAGGTGGTCAGCCACCACATTCTTTGATCCGACTTTGCCACGGATTTCCAGGTCAAATTCCTGCAAGAGTAGGATCCATCTGATGAGCCTGGGCTTCGCATTCTTTTTAGCCAACAAGTGCGAATGGTTGAATGGTCCATATAGATGGTCACGTGGGATCGCAGCAGGTAAGATCGGAACTTCTCAAGTCCAAAAACTACAGGGAGCAGTTCTTTCTCTGTGACTGTATAATTTCGTTGGGCCTCGTCCAACGTCTTGCTCGCGTAGTAGATCACCACAGGTTTCTTGTCTTGTCTTTATCCCAGGACAGCACCTATGGCAAAATCTGATGCATCACACATGATCTCAAAGTCCTGAGACCAATCCAGGGGTTGAAGTACAGGTGCTGTGGAGACTAAGTCCCGGAGGGTATGGTAAGCTTGGATGCAATCAGAGGTCATGTGGAATAAGGCGTCATTGGCCAGAAGGACAGTTAAGGGTTTGGAAAGCTTGGAGAAGTCTTTGATGAACCTTCGGTAGAAGCCAACATGTCCAAGGAATGAACGGATCTGCCGGACCGAGCTAGGCGGAGGAAGTTTGGAAACCAAATCAACTATAGCCCGATCCACCTCAATGCCCCTATGTGATACGATGTGACCGAGGATGATTCCTTCTTGAACCATAAAATGGCTCTTTTCCCAACTTAACACCAAATTAACCTCGATACATCGTTTCAGGATTTTCTCCAAGTTGCTCAAACAGTGGTCTAATGAATTCCCAAATACAGAGAAATCATCCATAAAGACCTCCAAGTATTCACCCACCATTTCTGAAAAAATGGCTAGCATGCAACGTTGAAAGGTAGCGGGTGCGTTGCATAACCCGAACGGCATACGACGGAATGCAAACGTGCTGTACGGGAAAGTGAATGTGGTCTTCTCTTGATCTTCAGGAGCAATTTCGACTTGGTTATATCCTGAATATCCATCCAGGAAGTAAAAATACTTTTGCCCTGCCAATCTTTCAAGAATCTGGTCGATGAATGGCAGGGGGAAATGATCTTTCTTGGTTGCTTCATTGAGTTTCCTATAATCAATATATACCCGCCATGCGGTGGTGGTGTGGGTGGGGATGGATTCACCACGTTTATTGGTGACAACGGTGAGCCCTGCTTTCTTCTGAACCACTTAAGTGGGGCTCACCCAGGAGCTATCGGAGATGGGATAGATGATGTCTGCATATTTGGGTTTAACCGTCTCTGCATCTGACAGGAAGGTCGCGCCCCATCTTCTAGGTAGATTTTGTGGGTACAATAGGTGGGGCTAATTCCTCTCAAATCTGAAATAGTCTAGCCAATGGCAGCCTTGTGTTCTGATAGGGTTGCTATCAATCTAAGTTCCTGATCCCTAATTAAGTTGGCATGGATAATTACGGGGAAGGTCTGGTCAGGTCCCAAGAAGACATACTTGAGATTCTCGGGTAGCGGCTTTAGTTCAGGTGTGGGTGGAACAATGTTTGATGGAAAGGGGAAAGGTGGGAGTTGATCAACATCAATTTCCTCGAATGGTGTTGGTTGATGGTAATCAGCCTTACAGAGGTTCATGGGTATAGATGGTGATCGGTCAGAACAGTTGTTACAGGATTGGTAGTCCGAGACAGAACTAAGGGTGAGGCATTCCTCGACTAAAGGTTCCATGGGGTAGTGTTCCTCGATACAGTCGCAATCAAAAGTCTTGGTTGCCCGGAAGATATCCAATTGCATTTTCTTGTCTCCGAAGGCAATTTCCATCATCCCGTGTCACAATCGATGTTTGCCTTAGCCGTAGCTAAGAAGGGTCTGCCTAGGATGATGGGTGTGTTCTGTAAATGTTCAGGGACTTCCATGTCGAGCACCGAAAAGTCGACCAAAAAATAGAAGTCCTTGACCCACACAATTACGTCCTCGACAACCCCCTCTGGGGTTTTCACAGATCTATCTGCCAATTGGATGGTAACAGGTGTGGGTGTCAATTCTCTGAATTCAAATTGGTGGTATAGGCTTGTCGGAATGGGATTGATGGAAGCACCTAAATCCAAGAGTGCTCTATTAAATGTCATGTCCCCGATATTGCAGGATATCAGGGGTGCTCCTGGGTCAGTTCGCTTGAGTGGAAGGTTGCTTGATATTATGAAACTTGAGGTCTTGGCTTACGTTTGGGTGTACAGGTATCCTTTAGAAACTTGGCGTAAGCTGGGATGTGTTTGATGGCTTCGAGGAGCGGAATATTAATCTGAACTTGCTTAAAGATCTCCAAAAGCTCCTCAGTTTCCACAACACTTTTCTTCTTCTTGATTGTCTCCAAGGCCTCAGGATATGGTGTCTGAACGTGGATATGATCTATTTCTGGGTCCTTGGGTTTTTCCAGTGCCTCTTCTGAGTTGGGTGTTTCAGAAGGTGAAGTCTCGGGAAGAGTCGGCCATTTAGGGTCTTGGGTTTTGATGCCGCTTCTCAAGGTTACTGCATTTGCAGAGGCATTGGGACCATGGGTTGATCCTTGAGAAGACGAGGACGAAGAAGCTCCAAACCCAGGGGGTGTTTATGGGGCTGGCTGGACCATGTGACCCTGCCCGGGATTGCCTTGGAACCCTTACGAATTGGGGCCTCTGTTAATCATGTTTCGCGGGTTCGGTTATGGCTGGGAAGGCAGGGATTCTTGTTGTTTACAGTTCAACAGCTGGCTTAACTGTCCCTTTACTAAAGCCATTTCCTCCTGATGTTTCTGGTTCATTTCAGCCATCATCTTTATCAAGGTGTCCATTTGATTTTGTGGGGGAGGGGTTGCCCTATTCGGATTATATGGGGGTCTAACTGGTGGTCCTTGCTGATGGGGAGGCAAGTTTGGCTGCTGGTTTGGCCTGGGCTGGTTATGGAATTGAGGTGGTTTCTGGTTTGTTCAACCAAAGTTTGGGTGATTACGCCAGCCGATGTTGTAAGTGTTAGAGAAAGGGTCAGGTTTAGCATAACCTTGGACAGCCTGTACATCTTCAAGGATAGTAGATGTCGAGGGGGAGGGAAGAGAGTAATCAAGGGTTGAGGGAGCAAAGGTCCCTCCCAGGAATGTGGTTAGGGGTTGTTCCAGGTTCAATTGGCTTAAGGGCTGGACCAGGTCAACATTGTGAGCTCCCTTTGCTAGGGAGAAGGTTTGTAGCGGGTTCCTGGTCTAGTTTAGTAGCTCATCTATCTTTTTATCCACCAATTCCACTGGATCTAATTTCTTGGCAATGATATCCGTGTCAACTATTCCAGAATTTGTTTGTACCTCATAAATCCCACCACGGGGTTGACTGGATCGGCTAAACTGGGTCATGGAGGCATTGTTGAGAGAATTTTCACTCACAGACTCAAAGAGCTCAAATGCGCTCTCCTCATCTTTTTTTAGGAAGTTCCCTCTGCATGAGGCATCGACGAAGTTCCGTAGGTTGCTGTCCAGACCGTGGTAGAAGATCTGGGCCAATTGCCACCTTGGTACTTCGTGGTGTGGGCATTTCCTCAGTAGTTCATTAAATCTTTCCCACGCCTCATGGAACTGTTCCCCACCCTAGAGTGTAAAGGTAGTAATGGCTCTTCTGAGGGCATGGTCTTTCCTATGGGGAAGAATTTCTTTAAGAATGCATGTCTCAGTTCTTCCCAGGTGGTGATGGGTCTACCCAGGGTTTTAAGCCAGTGAGATGCTTTGTCACTCAGTGAGAAGGGGAACATTTTAATTGAAACATTGTCAAGGCTAATGTTCCTAGGTTTCACAGTTCGGGCTATCCGGTCAAGATCCTCTAGGTGTTGGAAGGGATCTTCATTTGAGCTTCCATGGAAGTGGCTCTGAATTGACTCAGGACATTTGGTTTTAGCTCAAAATCATCTCCCCCTTCGGGGATCCTAAGGTGCGGCTCGACTTGAATAGCGGAAGGATTGTAGAAGTCACGGAGGGGCCTAGGTTAGTCCTAGAATGGTGGTGGATCAAGTGGCGGTTGCCCTTGTGGGCCTTGGAAAGGTGGTGGTGGTTGCTTTTGTGGGTTCTGCAATCGGTGTATGGCTTGCATGATAGTGTGGATCTGTTGCTGCTGAAGCTGATGGTTTGCGTTAATCTGGGCTTGGATAATGGCCATTGTGTTTGGTGGGGGTTGGTCCTCAACCTCATCTACTCTGAGTTCAGCCATGTCTCTAGCAGAATCAGGTGGCCTGGATTCTCGTCCCAAAACAAACAACTCGAGATGCATTGATCGTCTCCTGTGCATACACTAGAGAAGAACAGGAGGGGATGCGTAGAGCGACAGATGCGAGAAGTGTGTGTGTACAACCAAGCAAACAAGCCTAGTCCTTATGGTGTATTCCTTAGGGGACTTAGAAATCTCCAAAGGGGCGATCAAGTCCGCAAGCACTGGACTTCCCTTCCCAAAGCTAATCTGGCCATGTTGATTACGAGGGGATTGTAGGGAAGGTTCTTCCTTTGGCTTGCGCCGCCGGTTCCATAGACCCCACAACCGCGGTCGTTTGACACTTCCCCGCAGCCTAGTCACCAGATTCTACTAAGGAAATGAAAGCCAAGTGCCCAACGACCAAAATCACGCCTCTCGAGACTTAACCCAGTCCTGCCTAGGGCACGTCTACTCTATTTTAAAAAGGCTAGGATAGTGCTTGTGCTAGGGTTATGTGATGAGGCGTTGATTGGGATGGTGCCTCTTAGTTTTCCAATTCCAGTGTGTGTGCTCCTATCAAAACATGGTTTTCAAGCAAGGATTTTTTTAAGATGTGGTGTCTTTTAATGTTTTGTCCTTACTTTTGTATCTTTTAGGGTTGACATGTCTTAATGTTTTCAAACAAGTTTCAGGTGGGCACATCAAGTTTTGCACACAATTGGTGAGAGTAGATTTCCTTTGATGTGAAGAGGCTTTAAAACCCTAAAGTGCTCATCTTAGTGTTCATGCAACTGCTATTAGATGAGTTGATTTTTAGGGTTGAGTGGTATGGCCCATGTCAATTCAAGGTGGCTTCGCAAACATCACTCAAAACGAAAGAAGAACACTCCAAAAAGCTTAGGTCATTAAGAATGTTAGAGTGTATCTTTTTTTATATTGGGTGATGTGTTAAGGATGTGGATCAGGCAATCAGCACCACACCAATTTTTTTTTTCAATTTTACAATTTTTTTAGATTTTTAGGCAATCAAACAACCATGAGTGAAGAGTTACTCACGACCGGTCCTTGTTGCACTTACTCTCTCGTTACCGTCACAAGTTGCACTGCTTCGCCGTCCAAGCGCCGAATTCCTGCAACCATCAAGTAGAAGGAGACGAGGTGTTAGATGATGTGAGCATGGATGTAAAATGGAAGTGACAAAATAAATTCGTTGCCACCCCAGCAATGGTGCTAAAACTAACGTGCGAGAGACATGTTTGTTTAAAAGGGTTGTTATAGTTCATGCTCGCTGCGTCGATTGTAAAAGAAGAAACGGACGTGAGTCCGAGTGTCGATCACAGGGAGGCGTAAAAATCAGATTTTCTTTGTCACTCTATGTCACGGAGAAAGCGAGTGTTTGCTTGCAAGAAGACGTGGTAGAAAAACGAGCGAGAGAGAGAGCAAAAGAGAGAGAGAAAGAGTAGGGTTAGAGTTTGTTGTTCAGCACGTTCATGCAACTTTAAGCTAAGGAAGACTTGATAACAAGAGAGAGATAATAGCTAAATAAGAAATGTCATCATTTAATTATGCAACTTTGAGTTTTACAATTACAACAATAGATGAATGCTTAAGTAAGATAAAGCTAAGCTAATGAGAGAGAGAGAGAGGAGTCGGCAAGGTGGCCACGGCGGTGGAGGTTGACTCTGTCAGCGGCTCGTCGACTTCGGTGCTTACAAAAGAGTGCTAAGGTGGTTAGGAGTGGGGTAGAACACTTGCAAAAGTATTGAATGCCTTCCATGGGTGGTTGGAAGGGGTTTAAATAGGGTGAAGGTCTTTCCAAATGAAGAAGGGTTTTAGCGACGTCTGGGATGTTGCTAAAACCCTTCCCAAAATGTTGGTGAAGCACCCTGCCCGGCAGGCGCTTGCACGCGCCCGTTCTTCTTCACGCGCCATCCGTGTGCGCGCGTTGTAGGCCATCCGATCGAAGATCGGACATCTAAGGTCTTCGCGAAGGGTGTGCTTGGATCGCGCCTTGTGCGCACAGGCGTCGTCAACCGGCGTGGACGCATGCGTGGATGATCGACGCCTGAGGACGCATCGTGTAGCGCTATTGAGATTGCTCGATGGCGATCGGGCGGTCGAATTTTGAGCGCGCGAGCGAAATCAATGAATGGTTGCAGCGGGCGATTCGAACCCGCACCTCCTTCATGCAAGGCAAGGGCGCGACCGTTGCGCTGCGGGCGTGGATGGTTGCGCCTCTTCATCAATCGTCAGCCGTTCGATGGAGATCGGATGGCTGTCGTTATATCTTGTGTGATGGGGGGACGTCACGTGTGCAGGCGGGTGCTCCTGATGCTGCCACGTGGCCACCTCATGGCTGTTGATCGTCAGATCAATGGTCAGAACTTCTTGGGTCATTTGTGGGAGCTTCGGATGTAGGATTTGGCTGATTTCGAGTCTGTTGGACTCCGTTTGTCGCTCTGAATCCATCCGTGCAGTTCGATCGCTCATCTGAGCCCTGTTTTGACATGCACTTGTACGCATGGCCATTAATAATGTACTATAAGTAATCTTGATGTGCGATGCATGCAATGCTCCCATTCCTGTGTCTTCCGTGCAGTTTACCCTTAAGATTGACCCCTTTTGGCAGAATTGACATTGTAAAATGTAGTGTTATCAAGCATGGGAGTGATTGGGCCATTGGATTAGATTAGCGGCGAGGATGCGGTCGCGTGGAGCGTGGAGATGCGTTGGATGAGTCGGTGTGGCGAACGGCATGTGGACGTGTCGTTGTATGTGGATTAGAGAAGCGGTGCGACGCACGCGAGGCGGCGAATTGGGCAGCCCAGCGGCTGCCATGTGGTGTTTTGGAGGTTCTTTTGAGGTGTGATTTTTTCCGTTGATCTCCCAATTGACAGATCTGATGGCTCCAAGGTTGTTGCACAAGTTTAGGACTCAAATACCAGCATTGCCCCTCACTTTGGCTATAAAAAGGACCCCAAAGCCCGATATGAAGGCATCTCAACTTCCACCAGACACATCTCTAGCCTCTCTCTTTGCAACATCTCTCCGATCTTCTTCTCGATGCTCTGGATCTGAAGTGCTGTCGCACTTTGCACAAGCATCTCACAAGCGGCTCCGTCACCTCCACCACATTCTCTTCTTTTTTTCCTCCTCCATAGTTTATTCTTCTGTTTCATTTTATTTTCAAGCATTTAATTATATTAGATTTTTGAGACATTATCTTTATTAATAAAATGTTTATTCGATCTCATAAATTCTTGTCTATATATACATATATAAATGTATAAATATTTGCTTAGAACGTCTTTTCGAAAAGCTTTCGCATAAAAATCATGTTTTGCCTCCCTGTGAACGACTTGGTACTTACCGAAAAATTTTAAAAATGTTATTTGCTTCGACGTGATTCGCAACTACAACGATACAAAATCTTTTTAATGCATTTCATGATGAACATGCCCCGCTGCCTGCCCTTTGGTTTACGAGACTTGGTAACCTAGGCACCCAAAAATCACACACCGGTCTGGTTTAGTGTGTGTAATGAAGAATAATGGCAAAAAGTGTTATGCTCTCAAAATGTTTTCTCAAAAATTTGACTTAGGAGCGGCTCGAAAACACAAGTTTATTGGACGAGTTCCTAACGCGGAAAGGAGGAATGAAAAATACTCCCCTTGAAGATGTGTTATAACATACCGTATCCTTGGTGCTTATCTCCTAGGACATCTAAATATCCTACCGGGGGCATAGAAGCACCTTGTGCTGGTTCAAGAGCCATGGAGGCATTATCTCGAAATGTCGATTCCCAGGGTCTGAATTTAGCTATAAAACGCCATGGGTGGTACTATCCTGAGGTGTCGAAAGCCAGTGTTCCGGGAGTTTGCCATGGGCGGTGCTCTCCTGAAGCATCGATTGCCAGGGACCCTGTGAGGATTGATGGTGGGAACAAGTAGTCTGATATAGATCGTGTTTAGGGCCAATCCGATGTTGGATTTAGGGGAATTTAAAAAGAAAAGAGAGAAAACTCTCAAAATAAATCTCTTTCTATCTCTTTTCAAAAATGCACTAGAAAACTAAACCTAGACTTGTTGCACATACGCACGGGTTCTTTAACTGCTAGGGTCAACGAACCTCTGGGCCGCTTTTGCGGGCCTTAGAAACCTTCGCGGCGGACCTAAGGCTAAGGCTGGTACTTGAGTACCTTTAGGCCTATTGTTAGTATTTCAATCTAGTCTCTAAAGGTGCGGCATGATAAATCATCCCGACGGTAAAATCCAACCTGAAGACCTGGTATGATCCATATGATTTTGCTCGGGACTAGAAAAACTTAGGCATGGGAACATTTGATAAATCCATGTTAGTGGATTAAATTAGAGCCTAAGCGCATGATTAGTGAGATGAGAATTTAATTGAGTATGCATTACATTGATAAAATTATAGAAGCTCGTGAATTATCATTCTCACATTTTTATTGAATGGAGGTGTGCCCATTATAATCATTCACTAATACATTTACATATATATGTTTTTGCAAGAATAAAGTGGACATATCAATTTTGGAATCTTGGGTTTTATCATAAAAAGAAAGAAAGAGATTCTAAAATATTCATTTTTTTGGAACCTAGGATTACCTTCCACAATCATTTCTTTCCATCAGAGATCTTCTTCCTTATTTAAGCCAAAAATACCCACCTCTCTCTTATTTCCATGCATTCACGTTCCCTAATATTCCATTATTTTCGTTCCTTGTTTTCTCTCTCCCCTGATAATCTTTCTCTCTCATTCTCTTTTCTCTCTTATATACAGGAACATGGAGAACGGATCATCATCATCTTCCTCCCCACGGAGGAAGGACCTGACCTCAACCTTCATCTCCATCTCTCTCCCTCACGCAAACCTCACAACCCCCTTGACCGTGCTCCATCCTCTCCAGCAATTGTGACAACTTCCATCACCGCGCTATCGACATCACCACCGTGAGCCTCTTTGACACATTGACCGCAACCTCCCACCACAGCGAGCCTTTTCCTCCTTGCCTCAAACTACCGCGCATCCTCTCCGCATCCTCAACCTTTCACCGATAGCACCATCAGGGTCGGAGGTGACAGCTCTGACGTCCACGACTACGTCTGCGCCCTCACTGCGATCTCCACTGCCACCATTCGCCATCGTGAGCCATCCACCACCTCCGCCACTACGACCGTGCACACCATAGACCATCCACCATGCAGCAGCCAACCACAACTGTGCTCCTTTGCTCCACCATGCCTGCTAAGGGGCTTCCGTCTTCTTCTTCTCCATCTTCAACCTTTGGTGCAAATGAAGTAACCATCAGCGTGCTCACCGAACGCACCTCTACCCTTGCCGACCATCGAAATGGCCTCACCACCTGCGACCTCTGCCTCAGCCCCAGCTCCTCGGCTTTAGCAAATGACCACCCACCGTCAGCCACCATCGTGCTCGCAAGCGGCCACCTTTGTGCGCCTCCACCCTCTCCTTCGTGCGCCAATACCTCCATGTGCCCATAGGCACCACCTCGGCAGCATACGCCCCCGGTGCCCACATCACATGCCTATGGTGCCACCGCCGATGCATGCACGCCTCCTTCCGAGTAGACCATGTGCCTCCTTTTTGATTGCGTGCGCCGGCTTGTCTGCATCGTCTTTTTCCTCTTCATCTTCAACCTGTGCACACCAAAGGAACCCATTGTAGGTTCTAACGAAGGGGTGAGATTTGTGTGATAAAAAATAAAATGCGAAAATATAATACAAACAATCTCACAAAAATGTAATCACAAGAACACAAGGGATTTTTAGGTGGAAATCCAAACCCAGGTAAAAACCACCACCTAAATCTCTTGGTTTAGGATTTCCCGATTGACCTAATCGATCAAATCCACTAACGTATTACGTCAACGAGGGTAGTACAACCTCTTACAACCATGCTACTTTATACCCGAGGGTAGCATAACCTCAAAACCTCTCCTCTTCACGAGGAGTATTTTGTCTTGCAAGAGAGATGGGAATTCGCAAGGTGAATACCCAACAAAAATAATTACAAGATCCTATAGAGCTTGATGTGCATACATCTAAATAGCCAAAAATGTCAGTTAATGCATGTTCTTAGTATCATATTAGCATCATGCATTGTAAATATTGCATAAGACACATAATCATGCATTTAGGTTGAATTGTACAAATTGTATAGTAATTGTCTCCTTCTATGGTCAGGGATAGGATGACTTTTAATTAGGGCCTCAGACTGGGGATCCAACCATACGGATCTAGTCTGGGCGACGACTGGAGTTTAAGGACTCCAAGATCATCCCGATCGGACATCCTCAGCATCAAATACAGTCCGAGGAAGTTCAAAAATCAAGGGCCAAGATGGTGTCAATCCACACTTTAGATGACAAATTCAACCACATGGATGGGTTCAGACGACAATCGTAGCCTAACGGCACGAAAATCGATCCAATCCAACATCCATGGCACCGTCGACAACACAGAAGATGGACGGCCAAGATGGAGCCACGTGGCACCATCTTGACCACCCAAACCGACCCAGTAGAAGTTTGAAGACCCACCGCGCTCTCACTCTCTCCTCAATGGAAGATCAAATCTGGGCTTTTGGATCTTGATCCAATGGCCACAAGCTTGCGCGCCTTGGACAAACGTGCAACCAACTCTCGGCCTTGGCGCATTGGTCGCGCCTTATGCTTGGGAGTAGAGGTCGCGAGTTTGAGCCTCTTCGAGTGCCTCAATTCAGCAGAGGAGCGGGGTGCGTTGATTCCAACCATTCGATGCAAATCGTGCAGGCGAGGAGCGGGCGACGTGGCTCAACGGATGCACGCGGTTCACACACGAGTGATCCTATGCAGATGCAAACACCCGATCAGATGCGGGGGGCATGATGCATTCTGAGCCGTTGGATGCGAGATCCAACGGCTGAGGAGAGGCAAGCGTTGACTCTCAAAGGCTGAAGAAGAAGAGTTGGAGCGCTTTAAGCCGTCCGATCTCTTGATCGGACGATTGAGAGTCCAAGAACGTGGCTTTTGCGTTGAGGCACAAGGAAGGAGAGGGCGTAGGCGAGTGCGCACGTAAGGCCACGATCAGGTCTTTAGTGACGCTTAATTCAGTCACTAAAGATCCACGCATTTAATGTTTTGAATTTGTAATGACTAAATTGCCCTCAATCCTTGCAACTATAAAAGGAGACCCCTACCCTACGAAATTCTCATCCCTTCCTTCACCTCTCTCCCTCTCCAAAGCTCTAGAGAAGCTTGTCCCACACCCGAGATGCTCCTTTAGAGCCAAATTCAAAGTTTTCTCGCCCCTGTTCCAGACGTGGATCCCGCGACGACGACGACGTTCTGCCTCGTTCCTGCTTCTTCCTGCTTCGTCCTCCTTCCCGCCCCATCCTCTGTCTTCCAGGTGTCGCTCCATTCGGCTCATCCTCCAAGCAATCGTCGAGGAGGATAACATCTCTCTCCTTTTTATTGCTTTCTAGAATAAAATTTCCTGCTTTCTAGCTGTAATCATTTCCTACTTTTTAGTTGTAATAATTTCTCGTTTTCTAGCTATAAAAACAGTATTCATATATCAAGTGATTATTCTCTCTCTCTATCTCTTAGTGTTAATATCAGTTCCATTGTGATTCTCGCTTTTAAACAAAAACATACTAAAAAAATATAATCGCAGATTTTAGATCGACGTAGCCTCCCTGTGTTCAGCCTGGAATTTCTTTACAAATTTCAGTTAACTTTTATCTGTTGATGGATTGCTTCGCAAATCGAACTACAAAGATAGGTTTTTTAAATCCAACTTCGATGGCGTAGTTTTCCGCATAACAACATTTTGGCGTTGTTGCCGAGGAGGCAACAATTCTTGACTTTCTTTCTTTATTATTTTTTAACTTGCTTTATTTCTCGTTATTGTTTTGTAGGTACCTCAACAGGGAAATTTCAAGGGGAAGATCGAAGTAAAGTGTAGTTGAAGGTAACTGTAAGTGCTCCCGATTCTTCCCCCTCCATAGATTTCATTTCACAACACTAATTCAAACCCCAATTAACCTAGGTGTTTGCATAAATCCTAGGGTTAGTTTGGTTGCTTGCATTTCCACCCACATTCATCTCATCCTCATATAAATAAAAAAATCAACAAAAGGATACTTCTTGTGGGATAAATCAAACATAAACACTATATACACCCACATTCAAGGCACATAACCTAATTGATTTTTATCTACTCAACCGGGATTTTGATCAGTGGAACTGGTACACGCAAATCAACATATAAAAGAGTAGAAATTAGTCTAGGTTAATCATCTTGTGTGCCTAACTCAGTGGTGCAATTTTGGCCAATTGTTTGAGTTGTTTGGGCTGCACCACTTAACCTAAAATCAACTCATCAAGTAGCTTTCCTGTAGGGTTTTCAATTTAGGTCAATACCAGGCACTCTACCTTACTTTTGATTACAAAAGAAAAAGATCTTCACCTGTGCTTGAAAATTTGGATTGCCTCGAAACTTGATTGAATTAACCTAATTCCAAACCTTAAAAGCTACTTAAGCAAGATTTGAACCTTAAAATCCACTCATCAAAAATAATCTTGCTTGAAAACCCTGCTTGTGCATGCACTCACACATACTTAATTGATCATTAAGGGCACAACCCATCTTAAGGGCCCACCACATTCCAGAAGCACTACAATCCCAGGCCTAAATAAAATCAAGTAGACGATGACCTTAAGGATTAATTCGCTCTTCGAGGCTTAGTCTGAGCTTGTTTACGATTAACCTGTTTGTACCAATCAATCTGATGTCTAGCTCGGGGAGTAGCGTCAAATGATCGTAGCTGGGGGGTACACTAGGAATCGGAGGCGCAAGCCAAGAGAAGAACCTTCTCCCCAGTCCCTCCTTCTAACTAGTTGGATTGATTGGACACAAGTAAGTAAATCATCTATAATCTTAAGACGGATTCTAAGAGTCTGTAGATCCTTGGGCTACCCCACTTAAGGACATGCTTGTTTTGTTGTGTTGCAGGGTTCTTATCCCCAGTCCTTCGGACCTCTTCCTAGTTTATGCTGGGAAGGAGGTCATTGAATCCCCGATTGGAAGGACCATTAGAGTATTCTAGGAGGCATAGATTGGATTTTGGCCAAATTGATCCCATGGCCAATCAACAACCTCCTCTGCCTCAGAATCCATAGAAGATGTTTCAAAGGCAGCTGGAACAAATGCGGAGAATGCAAGAATGGTTCCAGAGAATGCAGGGCGCTCAACCCTTGAAGGATTTTTATGATCCTTCAAATTACGGGGAATGTCTCGGCATCCAGATTCCTACCAGAGATGTAGAAATCAAGCCCCAGGTATTAAGCCTGATCAAACACTTTCATGGGCTTAGCTCTGAAGACCCGTTTCAGCATTTGGAGGACTTGACCACTTTGGTCCAGACCACCAAGGTGCAAAATGTGAATGAAGAGCAGATGATCATGAGGTTCTTTCCCCACTCTCTTAAGGATAAAGCCACTCATTGGTACAGGACCATAGGAAGGCTGATCGCAACATGGAGTGATCTAAAATCAACTTTCCTGAAGAAATTCTTCCCTGTTGGACGTACCAATGCTCTGAGACGGGCGATTACTACCTTCACCCAGCGGCCAGGGGAGCAGTTTCATGTTGCCTGGGAGTGATTCCAGGACTTATTGCGGAAGTGTCTACACAACGAGGTGCCAAAATGGTAGCTCGTGCAGATCTTTTACCACGGGTTAACTGAGCAACTCAGAAATCACGTGAACGCTTCTTGCGGAGGCAATTTCCTCAACAAAGACGTAGATAGAGTGCATGATTTGTTTGAGGAGATGGGTGAAATTCAATCAATCATGCCTCCATGAAAACTTTTAACTGGTCCCAACAACCCAGATCGAATGTTAATGAAGTCCACGACTCTCATTCATTCGATATGGAACTGATTTGCAATAAATTAGATAAGGTGGGCCTAGTTACCAAAAGGATGGAGTGGATGGTTGGAAACTCAATGAACAATTCTTGATCCACTCAATCCCAGAATTCAGGATTCCATTCGTTACGAGCTTCTTCTGGACGGGAGTTCGTGAATCAACTGGATGCGACTCAACCTGTGAGCTAGCATTATTCGGAACCCAACGAGTTCCAAATTGGGGCCTTTGATCCCAGTTTCTCTGATCCCTCCCTTTCTTTCTCTCCATCCTCGCCTTATAAGGATGTCTATGCTATACAGGAGAACGTTAGGTCCAACCCTTACTCCAATGCTTATAATCTGAGTTGGAGGAAACACCCTAACTTCTCCTGGAAAAACCCGGGGCAGCAGATCCAATTCTGACCCAGCAACTATACTCCGCAAAGACCAATGGGTCGGGGTCATGTTTACACTCAACTACCCTCGAACCAGATCAATCAGCTAGCTTGGAATGCCTGCCAACCCGTAGGGTAGCTGATTTGAACCGACAGATGGTAGAAATGCAAGGATTTATGCTCCAGTTCATGCAGCAAATGAAAACTTCGCTGGACAACTTGCATACCGGGTTCATTGCTAATTCTTATCAACCTGGATCTTTGCCATCTCAACTCGTACTCAACTCGCGTAATATCCAGAATTCGCACAATCAAGTCCAAGGGTACGGGAATCAGAGGGACCTGCACTCACATGCTCAGGTGGTTGAGCAGGGTCCTTCCTCTTCTGCTTCTTCTTCAAATCAAAGGTTTCTGGCTAATGAAGCCCCTCCAATCTTTCCTAACCCTCCCCAAGACCCAAACCCGTATGCATCTGCTAATTCAGTTACCTTGAGGAGTGGAAAACAAACTCAAGATCCACAACCACACTGTTCTGATCTACCAAATCTTGGAGAGCCTGAGTAGAGAAAGGAGAACTTTGAAGAAGAAATCAAGGCTCAGGAACCTGATTCCAAAGATCTAACTCATGTTCCTCATCCTAAGGCCTTGATTAGACCTAGGAAGAAGAAGCCTGTTGATAGTAATGAGGAGCTCTTGAATATATTCAAGAATGTCGAGATCAATATCCCACTCCTCGACGCTATCAGACACATGCCTGCTTACGCTAAATTTTTAAAGGATTTATGCACATAGAAGCGTAAGTCGAGGGAATCTGTTTCGAGGAAGGTGGTACTCTTCGAGAAGGCTAGTTCTATTATCCTGCATCACCTTCCTTAGAAAAAGAGAGATCCAGGTGCTCCTTTGATTTCTTGTGTCATTGGAGATTACACTTTTGATAGGGCACTTCTGGATCTAGGTGCATCTATTAACCTAATTTCGACTTCTCTTTACGAGAAGTTCGGATTAAGTGAACTTCGGCCGACTTCAGTAACGCTACAGTTAGCAGACCGTTCGGTCACAAATCCGTGAGGCGTTATTGAAGATGTTATTGTCAAGGTTAAGGATTTCTATTTTCCTGTAGATTTCCTTATCCTTGACATGGATGTACCTGACAATTTAAGGAACACGCCTATCATTCTGGGGCGTTCGTTCCTAGCTACTGCTAAGGCCAATATCAATTGTGAGAGCGGTAGCATGGAAATCGCCTTTGGGGATCAGAAATTGAAATTGGATATTTTTAAGGTGATTAAAAAATTTGAGGATTGTAGATTTATAGAGGAACTTTAGGAAGATAACTTGAATATTGAAACATGTATGACGGTTTCTACAATTGAAAGTTCCTCCTGTTGGGATGGATCTGACTCACAACCCTCTGTGGCAAACTCGCCACATTCTGAAGAGGTTATTGATTTTGTTTACTTTCAACCTCTTCCTCTTGATGAATCTTCATCAGCATCATCCTTACCTTCCATTGTAAACCTGCCCTAGCTCGAAATGAAACCATTGCCTGAGAGTTTGAAATATCAGTTTTTGGGACCACAAAAGACACTCCTTGTGATTATTAGTGCTAGATTAACTACGGAGTAGGAGATTAAACTGATCAAGGTCCTAAAGGAACACAAGGAGGCAATTGGTTGGACTATTCATGACCTTAGGGGGATCGAGCCATCTTATTGCAATCGTAGAATATTCATGGAAGATGGATCCCACCCTTCTTGCCAAATGCAGAGGAGATTAAACCCTAATATGTGAGAAGTGGTTAAGATGGAAATTATCAAGTGGATCGACGCAGGAATCATTTATCTGATCTCTGATAGTCCTTGGGTAAGTCCCGTACAAATTGTTCCCAAGAAAGTCGGGATTACCGTTGTGACTACTGAGAAAGGAGAATCTGTCACAACTCGTTTAGCTTCCTTTTGGAGGGTTTGTATCGATTACAGGAAGCTAAACACAGCCACGAAAAGGATCATTTCCCTTTGCCCTTTATCGATCAAATCCTGGAAAGACTAGCAGGGCAGAAGTACTTCTGTTTCCTAGACGGTTACTCAGGATACAATCAAGTCCCTATCCATCTCGAGGATCAGGAAAAAATGACTTTCACCTATCCCTACGGAACCTTTGCTTTCCGTAGGATGCCATTCAGCTTATGCAATGCACCTGCGACTTTTCAAAGGTGTATGCTAGCCATATTCTCTGACATGGTGGGAGAGTTTATGGAAGTCTTCATGGACGATTTCTCTGTTTTTGGAGAATCGTTTGATTCTTGCCTGGCTAATCTTGAAATGATCCTTAAAAGATGCATCAAAACAAGATTAGTCCTTAGCTGGGAAAAGAGTCATTTCATGACACAAGAAGGCATTGTCTTGGGTCATGTAATCTCTGAACGGGGAATTGAAGTTGACAATGTTAAGGTTGATGCTATCTCTAAACTTCCTCTTTCCACATCTGTCAAAAAAATTCAATCATTTCTTGGTCTTGTGGGATTCTATAGGAGGTTCATCAAGGACTTCTCTAAGGTTGCTCGCCCTCTGAGCAACCTTCTCACCAAAGATACGTCGTTTGATTTCAACAAATCATGTCGTGAGGCATTTGATTTTCTTAAAACGGCAGTCATTTGTGCTCCGGTGTTGCAACCACCGGTTTAGATAGCCCCATTTGAGATCATGATCGACGCTTCTGATTACGCAGTCAAGGCTATTTTGGGTCAAAAGATTGACAGGAAGCCCTTTGTCAGCTACTCCGCTAGAAAAACTTTGGATGAGGCCTAGAGGAATTACACAATTACTGAGAAGGAATTGCTAGCTATAATATTTGCTTTGGAGAAATTCAGGGCTTATCTCTTAGGGTCTCACGTCATAATTTACATCGACCACTCAGCCTTGAGACATCTCTTGGCCAAAAAGGATGCCCAACCCCGACTTATCCGATGGATTCTTCTGCTTCAAGAATTTGATCTTGAAATCAAAAATAAATCCAGGGCACAGAATGTGCTGGCGAATCATCTTTCGAGACTTCTGAGTGATTCTTCTCATCTGGATATTTCGATTGCTGATGCTTTTCCGGACGAGACTATCCTTGCAGTATCAGGTGTCCAAACTCCATGGTTTGCAGACATTGTAAATTATTTGGCCGTTAGTCAAATCCCCCAGGATTGGACTAAGCAACAATGAGATAGACTCAAATCTGAGGCCAAATATTACTTCTGGGAGGACCTTGAACTGTACCGCATCGGCTCTTATCAGATTATTCGCCGATGTGTTCCGGAGAATGAATTCAAAAGTATACTCGAGTTCTGCCATGCATTGCATGTGGTGAAAATTTCTCCAGGAAAAAGATGGCTGCAAAAATTTTGCAATCTAGATTCTATTGGTCATCTTTATTCAAGGATGCCCAGGAATTCTTGAGGTCGTGTTCCCGATGCCAGGCACTTGGGAGCATAACCAAGAGAGACATGATGCCTCTAAACCCGATTCTTCCCGTTGAAATCTTTGACGTTTGGGGCATTGATTTTATGGGACCCTTCCTCCCTTCATTTGGACACCAGTACATTCTTGTCGCTGTTGATTACTTGTCCAAGTGGATCGAGGCTATTCCCACCTGAACCAATGACCACAACGTGGTCATCGATTTCTTCAAGAAGAACATCTTCATTCAGTTCGGGATTTCGAGGGCCATCATCAGCGATGGTGGTACTCACTTCACTAATGCCCAGTTATGTAATTTACTGACAAAATACAGGGTAAATCACAGAATCTTCACACCTTACCACCCCCAGACGAATGGGCAGGCTCAGATCTCCAATCGGGAGATCAAGAATATTCTTCAGAAGACGGTTAGGCCTGATCATAAAGAGTGGACTCAAAAGCTTGATGACGCTCTTTGGGGTTACATTACGACGTACAAAACACCTATCGGCATGTCACCGTTTCATTTGGTGTATGGAAAGGCATGCCATTTACCCATAGAAATTGAACATAGGGCATTCTAGGCAATCAAGCAGTGTAATTTGGATTTGAGTTTAGTCGAAAAGACTAGGAAACTCCAACTATTTGAGTTGGAGGAGCTTAGGAACGACGCATACGAGAATGCCAAGATCTACAAGGCTCGGACTAAAACTCTTCATGACCAATTGATATCCCACAAGAGCTTTGACCTGAGCTAGAAGGTCTGGCTCTTTGATTCTCGACTTAAGCTCTTTCCGGGCAAACTTAGGTCAAAATGGAACGGCCCGTTCATCATCGATTAGATATTTCCAAACGGGGCCGTTTAGATCTCTGACCCAAAGATGGGTAATTTATTTAAAGTCAACGGTCAACATCTGAAGCGTTTTATTGACCGTATTGTTTCAGAACCTGTCTCAGATACGGTTGCTCTAATCACATTGTGATTTCTTTGGCTGGACTTCGCCTAACTGATGGCATTAAACTCAACAATTGTACAGTCTGACTCAGAGCTGATCCGAGCATCATATTCTGGTGATATCTTCTACATTCTACCCTTCCTTTCATGTCTTTTATTCTCAATGCGGACATTGCATCAGCTAGGCATGGGGGGTAGATTCATTTCTGAATCATTTTGTCAGCTCTGTGGAATTCTTGTACCTTCTACTTGTTTCTCTCAAAAAAAAAAAATTGAATTAGAAGAGAATACTTGGGCATTAGGACTCTTCGATCTTAGAAAATAATATAGTAGGATCTAAACACTAAGACCCTTCAGGTCTTTGGGCTTAATCAGCCTGGGTATCCACTAAAATCTGGATTTGTTTATCGAGTCCTCGCCATCCTGAATTCTATTTCAATTTGATTAAATAAGTTGGGGTGATAAGTACACGACTTATCAACCCGCCCTCTGATTTGAGGAAACTTTAAGTCTAAGCATCTACACACTATTCGTACTGACTTATTGTTCGACGATTTTAACGGAAATTGGGTAGCTAATGAACCTGCTAGGGTGGTATGGCTGGCAAGTTATCGTGGGTAACAGCCCATAGGTAGGTTGTCCAGAGCCTACCCACTGGACCATTCTTTTCTTACTACCTTTAGGTAAATCTTAGACCAGGGAAGCCACCTACTTAAAAAAAAAGTTCAAAAAGAAAAGAAAAAGAAAAAGAAAAGGAGAAAAGAAAAAAAGAAAATAAAAGAAATAAGCCACACTTCACCGCACGAGTATGGCTGGCAAGTTATCGTGGGTAACAGCCTATTGGTAGGTTGTCCAGATCCCAGCTCAAGAAATGCATGTTTGATTCCTAAAACACTTAGGAAGAAGCAGAGAAGTAGAATAAGTTGGGGAGATATACACTGGATTCACCCTTGTGTTAACCCTATAAAAATAAAAGTAGGGAGAAAGCTACCGGTCATTTAGATGCATCTTTAGGTAGAATTCTTTTTAAGGTCACCTAGGGGCGTAGAAACCCAAAGTCCGTTCTAATTGTAGATCAATGAGTCTATCACATTCACAAAAAGATGCTTAGAACTTAGGGTTCTCATCAAGTCTTGGGTGGGTTGGGTGGTCATAGAAAGCTACTTTGAAACCCTAAACTCAAAAATCCAAAAAAATTAGAAAAGAAGAAAAAGAGAAAAAGCGATCCTTCTTTGAATAAGGCGAGGGCTTGAGGTGGTCTGCATTTTGGCAGATACTCAGGCATTGTTGTGTCTTTAAAGTTCAGGTCCTAAGTAAAAATTTCTTAATGTTGAAAATGACTTTTGCCTGAGTAATCAAATCCTAATACTTTGATAAATAACTTGTAGTTTTTACTAGGGACTAGCAAAAGATTGGCATGGGGGTGTGATGTGCATACATCTAAATAGCCAAAAATGTCTATTAATGCATGTTCTTAGTACCATATTAGCATCATGCATTGTAAATATTGCATAACACGCATAATCATTCATTTAGGTCGAATTGTACAAATTGTATAATAATTGTCTCCTTTTATGGCCAGGGATAGGGTGACTTTTAATTAGGACCTCAAACTGAGGATCTAATCGTACGGATCTGATCAGGGCGACGAATGGAGTTCAACGACTCCAAGATTGCCTCGATCGGACATCCGTAGCACCGGATATAGTCCGAGGAAGCTCAGAAATCAAGGGCCAAGATGGTATCAATCCACACTTCAGATGACAAATCCGACTGCACGGATGGGTTTGGATCAACGATCGTAGCCTAACGGCATGAAAATCGGTCCATTCTGACATCCGGGGCACCATCGACAATGCACAGAAGATGGATAGCCAAGATGGCGCCACGTGGTGCCATCTCGACTACCCAAATTGGCCTAGCAGAAGTCTGAAAACCCGCCGTGCTCTCACTCTCTCCTCAACGCAAGATCAAATCTGGGCCGTTGGATCTCGATCCAACAGCCACAAGCGCGCGCGCCTTGGACGAACCTGCGACCAACTCTCGGCCTTGGTGCATTGGTCGCGCCTTATGCTCGGGAGCAGAGGTCGTGGGTTCGAGCCTCTTCGAGCACCTCAATTCAGCTAGGGAGTGGGGTGCATTGATTCCAGCCGTTCGATGCAGATCGTGTGAGCGAGGAGTGGGTGACGTGGTGCAACGGATGCATGCGGTTCACGCATGTGTGATTTACGCAGATGTAAATGCCTGATTAGATGAGGGGGGCGCGACGCATTCCGAGCCATTGGATGCGAGATCCAACAGCTGAGGAGAGGCAAGCGCTGACTCTCAATGGCTAAAGAAGAAGAGTTCGAGGACTTTAAGTCGTCTGATCTCTTAATCGGATGGCTGAGAGTGCAAGAACGTGGCTTTTGCATTGAGGTGTGAGGAAGGAGAGAGGGCACGGGTGGGTGCGCACGTAAGGCCACGATCGGGTGTTTAGTGATGCTTAATTCTGTCACTAAAGTCCTCCTCATTTAATGTTTTGAATATGTAATGACCAAATTGCCCCTAATCATTGCAACCATAAAAGGAGACCCCTACCCTATGAAATTCTCATCCCTTTCTTCACCTTTCTCCCTCTCCAAAGCTCTAGAGAAGCTTGTCCCACACCTGGGATGCTCCTTTATAGCCAAATCCAAAGTTTTCTTGCCCTCATTTCAAAAGTGGATCCCGCGACAACGACGACGTTCTGCCTCGTTCCTACTTCTTCCTGCTTCGTCCCCCTTCTTTTCGCCCCGTCCTCTGTCTTCCAGACGTCGCTCTGTCTCGCTCATCCTCTAAGCAATCGTCGAGGAGGATAACATCTCTCTCCCTTCTTTTTATCGCTTTCTAGAATATAATTTCCTACTTTCTAGCTGTAATCATTTCCTGCTTTCTAATTATAATAATTTCTTGCTTTTTAGCTATAAAAACAGCATTCATATATCAAGTGATTGTTCTCTCTCACTCTCTCTCTTAGTGTTAATATCAGTTCCATTGTGATTATCTTGCTTTTAAACAAAAAAATACCAAAAAGATATAATCGTGAATTTTAGATCGACGTAGCCTCCCTGTGTTTGACTCTTAATTTCTTTTCAAATTTCGGTTAAATTTTATTTGTTAACGGATTGCTTCGCAAATCAAACTACAACGATGAATTTTTCAAATCCAACTTCAATCTCATAGCTTTCCGCATAACAACAGAGCCACAAAGTGAATGTAAATTAAACTAGCTTCTATAGGCACAAAAGGACTTCCCTTAGATGGAAGTGGTGCGACGTGAAGTCAGCAGTGTGACGGTGCTCACGGATGGATGCTAGAGGGCTTGGAGAGTAACAACACTTTTCAAAGTGATTTCCTTCTTTTGGACACAAATAGATGTGGAAATGGCTTCTCAAGGTGTATCTAGCAAAGGAAGGGTCCTCCTCTATTTATAGATGGGTTAGGAACCCTTAGGAAGGTCTTGGAAGGCTTCTCTAGTCGTTGGGAATAAACCCAAGGAAAATCAAGCCAAAATCAGGGCCATTAATGATTTTAACAGGATTATCAGATGTCTAGGTCAACGTCTGATCTATGGATTGGTCGTCTGATCAAGAAGGGTAGAAGATTTGGATTGAGTTGGATTAAGATGGACGTCTAAAGAGGTATTTTAAGATGTTTGGGAATCTAATCAGACGTCTAATTCTAGACAGGTTTCCTTCATGTTTTGTTAAGATCAAGACAGGGTTCTAGTGTTAAGATGCATAGACGATAGATCGGACGTCTAGCAATGGGTCTGGATGTCTGGAAACACAAATCTTTGCGGGAAAGGATTTCTCGAGGCTCAACGGCTATTAGGTTTGACAAGAAGTAATTAGGATCAGATCTTAGTTGAACGTCTATTTATCAGATGTCTGGGATGCTCTATGGATGTCTGAAAGTAGATGTAAATTATATTAAGGGTTAATCCTCAATGATTAAGTCTGACAGGCCAACGGTCCTCTAGCTGGATGTCTGGTAAGGTCAAGAGACGTCGTCTAAGATGTCTGGACTAAATGCTGGACATTTGAAACTGGCAGACAAAGAGTGGGTTTCCAGCCTAACTGGTCTAGATGTTTGATCAAACAATCAGACATCTTAAAGTCTAAGATTAGACGTCTAATGTCCAGATTGGATGTCTGATCAGGCCATCTGATGCCTACTTTGGTTTTCTAAGTTCTCTACGAGATGTCTAAGTATCCTAGGGTTGTGAATGTGTTCCTAGGACAACTTGTTACTTTGGGGCTCTTTAACAAATGATCTAAGTAAATAAAAAGCAAGGAACAAAAGGACAATTACATAGAACAAAAACAGAAAGAACTTCTATCCTATTCTTCATCTTCTTATCTTCAAGCTCTTGCTCCACGCGAAGCTCCTCCTTCATCAAGCTCCTCCAATCCACCATGGATGCGAGCTTGAGCTCCTTCACACTTGTATCCATTTGCAATTATCCTGAAAACTTAAACTCTATGCAAATGTTAAATAACAAGTGTTTTGTTATCATCAAAATTAATGATCATGATGCCCTTGCACCAACACCCAAAGCTAGCACTGCATGCAGCCACCTCCTCCTTGGTGTCAACGCCTCTTCGAAGCCACCATAGTCGTGCGTGCCCTTCTGCGCACAGCAGCCGATGTCCCCATACGACCTACGCTGCCCGTAGTGGCTCTCAATAGCGACAACAGCCCATCGCTGTCACACCTCCTCTTTGTCATCGGCGGTAGCTCCGGCCACTTCACGTCACCACACCACCACCGGAGTGCTCCTCTCCTCCGGCCCTACTCCTTCAACAAGCCGCACCTCCAGCCGTCCCTCCACGTACATGCGACCGAGCAGGGGAAGAATCCCCTGTGTTGCTATAGGAGTCACGGTATTAGTTGCAATGACACACGGTTGAGAACTTTTTTTTTAAAAAATATTCTATTATATTGTGTGTCATTTGATTTCCAAGCCCCTACATTTGGTTGTTTTTACGCATCTCCACCCTCTGTCAGGCTGGGTTCTCTATCTCTCTCTCTCTCTCAATTATTGCATGAGACAATCTTCATCTTGGTGAAACATAGAGCAGATGAACTACTCATTAGGTAAAGGAGTTGTCCCCAATGAAGAGCACTATTAAAAAAATTTTGTGTTATCTTTTTAGGTGCTGAGTGAATGCAATACCCTTTAGCTTAAGAATAATCTTGATACACATTTTTCTTTAACCAAGATCTCAAGTGGAAACATATGTGAGTCTATTGGCCTTGTTCCTCCCTGTGGATACTGTTGGTGCTAGAGCACCACGATCATTTGTTTTGATGATAACAAAACACGTGTTATTTAACATTTGCAATTTGAGTCCTAGATTTCAGGTCAATTGCAAATGAAGACGTGTTTAGACGGAACTCGAGCTCGCATCCAGGACGGATTGGAGGAGCTTGACGGAAAACAGAGGAGGTTCACGTGGAGCGAAAGATTGAAGATGGAAGGAAATGAAGAATAGGATAGATTTCCTTCTTTTGTATTTGTTGTATTTTTCATTTCTTTTGTTGCTCTTTATTTCCTTAGATATTTCATGTTAAAGAGCCTCAAAGAACCCTAACAGTAATCCTAGGAACACCAGCACAACCCTAGGATACTTAGGTTTTCTGTAGAATACTTAGAAAACCAATATAGGGTTCAAACAGCACTTCCAGACGTCTAATTCCCAAATCAGACGTCTGATAAAGCATTTTAAGACGTCTGACTGTTGTTTCAGACGTCTGATAACTGTTAGGCTGGACGTAGTTAGTTCTGATAAAATCAGACGTCCAGACCTTAGACCAGACGTCTTAGGAGACGTCTGATGACTTTGCCAGACGTCCAATTAGTGGACCGTTGGCTGGCTTAGAAAACACTCAAGATTATGACCGTTAGAGCCTTATCAGACGTCCATAGGACTTTCCAGACGTCTGATAAATGACCGTTTTGCCTCGGCTGACCCAAAATCTCTTCTCAGAGATTTTCTAGCCGTTGCAACGTTTGGTAATCAATTCCCACAGTAAAAGTAGGTTTCCAGACGTCCAGACTTAGTGCCAGACGTCCTGTATGTCGTCTGATGGACTTGCACAAAAACCCTGTTTAGATCTGGTTCAAGTCAGGGAGAAACCCGCATAGAATCAGACGTCTGACCTTGGAATCAGACGTCTTAAAGTGGCCTTCCAGACGTCTGATGCCAGAGTTAGACGTCTGATGACCCTGTCAAATGCAATCATTGTCCTGATTTCGGCCTGATTCTCTTGGGCTTTGCACCCAACGGCTATGGAAGCTTTTCCAAGCCTTCCAAAACCTTCCTAAGGCCTCTATAAATAGAGGGGAACCTTTATAACACAAACACACTTAGAAAACAACAAGAGAAACACAAGAAACACTTTGCAATACACTAAGATCAAGTATTTCCACTCTCTTGTGTCCAAGAAGCACTTGCTCTCTAAGCTCAAGCTCCATCATCTTGAGAGCATCATTCCCGTTGCGCACCCGCTCTCCCGGCGTAGATAACGAGGGCGACGTAGCGCCATCGCGTGGCACACGCACCGCGTCATCGTCGACGCACTCCTTGCAAAGGGGAGTTTCCTAAATCCTATAGAAGCTTAGGTTAATTACTTTGTTGGCTCTATAGGTTTGTTGTTTTACTTTATCTTTGTATTTTGGTTGGGTATTCGCTTTGCGAATTCCCGTCTCCCTCGTGGGACAAAATCCTTCTCGTGGAGAGAAGGGGTTGAGGAACGCTACCCTCGTACTTGTAGCGTGGTTGTATTGAGGTTGAATCACCCTCGTTCAAAGTGATTCGGTTAGTGGATTTGATCAACTAGGTTGATCGGAAAATCCTAACTCGAGAGGGTTAGGTGGTGGTTTTCACCCGGTTTGGGTTTCCACCTAAAAATCTTTGTGTACATTGTGCGATTGCTTATTTTTGTGAGATTGCTTTATATTTTCAATTCCGCATATTTTTTGTCACGCTGATCTCACCCCTCCTAGTAGGGAACCTTCAATTGGTATCAGAGCAGGTCTCGCGAAATCGGCGTTACAAACCGGCGAGGATCTAGATCATGGAGGGAAGCATAGCCGCAGTCAGAATCTCCGAAGGGCAATCCACCGTCCGACCACCCTATTTCGACGGGAGGGACTTCGGATATTGGAAGTTGAGGATGAAGACGTGGCTTCAAGCCACGGACTTCGCTCTATGGGAACGTTGCGAAGCCTCATACGAGATCCCGGAGCGACCGGATGCAGGCTACTCGCAGCTACAGATTCAAGATCTCTCACTCAACGCAAAGGCAATGAATGCCTTGTATTGCGCGTTGAGTCCGAAAGAATTCGAACGAATCCAAGAGTGCACCACCGCTCACGAGATATGGAGGAGGTTGGAAGGCACTCATGAGGAGACAAGTTCGGAAGAAGATCTCGGAGAGAAGGAAACCACGTGCCTTGGTTTCATGGCAATCGGAGAAAGCGACATCGACAGCGAAAGCGACTCCGACAATGAGGTAAACCTGGATTTACAAGAAGCTTTTAATGAACTTTTTGAGATTAGTAAATCACTTAGAGTAGAAAATAAAATCATTAAAAAGAACCTTAGTTTTCTTAGAAATGAAAATGATAGGTTAGAAAAACAACTCAAGGATATAGAGACTAGTCCTAAGGATAATAACCTGTTATCAGAAAATCAAGACCTCATCAATGAAAATAATAAATTGATTGAGGAAAATAATAGTCTAAAGTTAGAAATTTCAGATTTAAAGACTAAAATGAACATTATAGAAAAAGAAATTGCATGTCTTAGGGAAAATTCTAACAGATTAATCAACAAAGTAGATAAGTTTTATAGCCCTAAGGTTGAGAAAGGATCTCCGTCAAGGAGACCCACTAACAAATCCGGATCCAAGCTCACTTGGATACCAAAGAAAAAATTAGAATCTTGTTTTGTAGGGTTCAGGGATGACTACAACATAAAGGACTGGACCTACAAGCTCAAGGCTGGTCAACTTAAGTTGGGAGAACCAATGAGTAGACCAAGGAGGAGAACAAGAAGACCGACGAGACGGCGAACAAACGACGGACCCGCCGCACGTCGACCACCAGATTGGAGACCGGCGCCAATGCCCGGGCCTCCAAGCTACGGATGAGAGCCCCATCCGATGTGGCATCCACCACCACCATTCGGGCCATTTTATTGGCCATGGTAGGTGAGGTAAAACCCTTTACCCTATCTTTTTATCATAAGCATTTAGATAGGGGGAGTTAAAAAAGGATGAGCTAATTGTCAATTTTTAAGGGGGAGATATAAGGTAGCTAGATTTCCTTTAGAAAGGGGGAGAAAAATAATAGCTATCGCATTGTTACAAAAAGGGGGAGGACATTACCTCTGTCAAAAGAAACTCATAGAAGAGCATGTTTTAAGGGGGAGTTATAGGAAATATAAAATCAATTAAACCTTTTTGATAATGTCAAAAAGGGGGAGGATTTTTATGCATTATTATTTACGGTTTTGTCATCATCAAAAAGGGGGAGATTGTTGGTGCTAGAGCACCACGATCATTTGTTTTGATGATAACAAAACACGTGTTATTTAACATTTGCAATTTGAGTCCTAGATTTCAGGTCAATTGCAAATGAAGACGTGTTTAGACGGAACTCGAGCTCGCATCCAGGACGGATTGGAGGAGCTTGACGGAAAACAGAGGAGGTTCACGTGGAGCGAAAGATTGAAGATGGAAGGAAATGAAGAATAGGATAGATTTCCTTCTTTTGTACTTGTTGTATTTTTCATTTCTTTTGTTGCTCTTTATTTCCTTAGATATTTCATGTTAAAGAGCCTCAAAGAACCCTAACAGTAATCCTAGGACACCAGCACAACCCTAGGATACTTAGGTTTTCTGTAGAATACTTAGAAAACCAATATAGGGTTCAAACAGCACTTCCAGACGTCTAATTCCCAAATCAGACGTCTGATAAAGCATTTTAAGACGTCTGACTGTTGTTTCAGACGTCTGATAACTGTTAGGCTGGACGTAGTTAGTTCTGATGAAATCAGACGTCCAGACCTTAGACCAGACGTCTTAGGAGACGTCTGATGACTTTGCCAGACGTCCAATTAGT
The DNA here is from genome assembly GCA_037157565.1 of Thalassia testudinum. Taxonomy (NCBI): domain Eukaryota; kingdom Viridiplantae; phylum Streptophyta; class Magnoliopsida; order Alismatales; family Hydrocharitaceae; genus Thalassia; species Thalassia testudinum. Next base: position 14,822,528 of record JAZHRO010000062.1, on the reverse strand, counting down.
GGACCGTTGGCTGGCTTAGAAAACACTCAAGATTATGACCGTTAGAGCCTTATCAGACGTCCATAGGACTTTCCAGACGTCTGATAAATGACCGTTTTGCCTCGGCTGACCCAAAATCTCTTCTCAGAGATTTTCTAGCCGTTGCAACGTTTGGAAATCAATTCCCACAGTAAAAGTAGGTTTCCAGACGTCCAGACTTAGTGCCAGACGTCCTGTATGTCGTCTGATGGACTTGCACAAAAACCCTGTTTAGATCTGGTTCAAGTCAGGGAGAAACCCGCATAGAATCAGACGTCTGACCTTGGAATCAGACGTCTTAAAGTGGCCTTCCAGACGTCTGATGCCAGAGTTAGACGTCTGATGACCCTGTCAAATGCAATCATTGTCCTGATTTCGGCCTGATTCTCTTGGGCTTTGCACCCAACGGCTATGGAAGCTTTTCCAAGCCTTCCAAAACCTTCCTAAGGCCTCTATAAATAGAGGGGAACCTTTGTAACACAAACACACTTAGAAAACAACAAGAGAAACACAAGAAACACTTTGCAATACACTAAGATCAAGTATTTCCACTCTCTTGTGTCCAAGAAGCACTTGCTCTCTAAGCTCAAGCTCCATCATCTTGAGAGCATCATTCCCGTTGCGCACCCGCTCTCCCGGCGTAGATAACGAGGGCGACGTAGCGCCATCACGTGGCACACGCACCGCGTCATCGTCGACGCACTCCTTGCAAAGGGGAGTTTCCTAAATCCTATAGAAGCTTAGGTTAATTACTTTGTTGGCTCTATAGGTTTGTTGTTTTACTTTATCTTTGTATTTTGGTTGGGTATTCGCTTTGCGAATTCCCGTCTCCCTCGTGGGACAAAATCCTTCTCGTGGAGAGAAGGGGTTGAGGAACGCTACCCTCGTACTTGTAGCGTGGTTGTATTGAGGTTGAATCACCCTCGTTCAAAGTGATTCGGTTAGTGGATTTGATCAACTAGGTTGATCGGAAAATCCTAACTCGAGAGGGTTAGGTGGTGGTTTTCACCCGGTTTGGGTTTCCACCTAAAAATCTTTGTGTACATTGTGCGATTGCTTATTTTTGTGAGATTGCTTTATATTTTCAATTCCGCATATTTTTTGTCACGCTGATCTCACCCCTCCTAGTAGGGAACCTTCAGGTACGACACTCTAACTTTTCGTGGTTAGTTTTCACTGATAAATATTTTTGTTCGGGATTTTTCTACCATGATTTACATTACTGCGATGATGTATTTTTTTGAAAAGCAAAATCTCCAGTTCACCCACCCTCACCAGCCTCTGCTCCCACTCCATCCTTTGCTCCCTCTCCCTACTCTTCAACCACGTTTGCCCTAATCCCAGGCTTGGCACTGCCCTTGTTGTTACCTCCCACTCCGTCCTCACCTCCTACTCTGTTAGCATGAAGTCCCACCGCACGGAGAGCCTTAACAAGACTGTCGATATTGCCAAAGATGCGATGGTGGAGGAAGAAGGAAGGAACTCGGGAGCAGCATTGATGGGGATGCTAGAATCTTGGTTGGTGACGATAGTGTGGGGAAGGGGGGGCAGGTGGGTAGGAAGGAGGAGGAGAGGACAAGGGGGGGGTCGTGTTGAGGGCTTTGGGAGGAGGGGATTGTTGGAGAGGTTTGGGGGGTGTGTGTGGAATCACTTTTGATTATAGTTTCTAAAATTGTGATCAAAAGGTAATGTTTGGTTCATAACTCGCATCTTCTAACTTTTCGGATACGGTTCCACCCAAAATTGTGACCATAGGTTACTTTTAGTCACGGTTGTAAGAATCGTGACCAAATAATTGTGACCAAAATTAGTTTTTCTAGTGATGCATGATGAGATTAACATAGAAAGACATCTCATTTGAGTGGACCAAGGAACGTCAATGCAGCTTCCTGGTGTTAAACGAAAAGCTCACCATGGCTTCCATTCTCACCATTTTGTCATCTAAGGGTAGGTTTATGGTCTATATAGATTCGTCCTATTAGGGCCTTGGCTGTGTCCTAATGTAGAGAGGGCATGTAATAGCCTATTCTTCCAGGAAGTTGAAGCCCTACAAGTAGAGATACTTAACACAATTGTCTTTGCACTGAAGAGCTAGAGGCACCATTTGTATGGCGAGAAGTTAGAGATATATATTAACCACAAGGGCCTCCAGTATCTATTTGATTAGAAGGAGCTTAATATGTAACAAAGATGTTGAATGGAGTTCTTGAAAGACTATGTACCATTGCCTATCACGATGGAAAAAGCAATGTGGTAGTTGATGCCTTGAGTAGGAAGCCCCCAGCAGTTGTGGCTAGCGTATAGGTGGCAAAGTGGAAGATGTTATCTGATGCTAGCAAATGGAAGCCTTATGTACCCCTTGAGAGTCTTGATGACTTTTCAAAAAGTACAACTCGAGTTGATTGGGCAAATCATCATTGCATAGATGAGGGAGCCTTGTATCAGAGAGTATAGCGATCGGATATCGATAGGGTATGTTGAAGGTTTCACTTTTAAAGTTGGGGTGCTCTGATGCATTATTTCTCATACAGTTAATTAAGCTTATTAGACTTAATTAAGTGTATTAAAAAGTAACTTAGGTTAAATCGAATTAATGTTGTGAATGTAGTATAGGGTCAAGTCAGCCTAACATTTTAGATTTTTATTCTTTTTTAATTGGTTGAGTACATGTCGTTCATTGGGAGGCATAATAGTAAACTTAATTCACCATTAATCTCTAAACATTAATTACTATCTACTTAATTAATCAGATTAATAATTAACAATACTTTAAGCACATGAATAATTGCACAAGATATTGATAATAAAAGCATGCAATATTCCATTAAGAAGAAACATCATTACAAGAAAAATTTGTCAATTGAAACCAAATGGAAAAATTCTTATTACAGAACATAAGGCCTAACATGTTTATAAGAGATATTTGAACCTTATTACAACATTTAAAACTCGATTACAAAAGATATAGTAGCTTTAGCCTCAAATCAGATGTTTGATAAGAGAAATAGATGACTTAAAAAGTAAAATTGGACTTCTGATAGAGTATTCAGGTGTCTGATTCTTCTCAACTTTCTTCTTTCTTTTCTCTTCTTTAATCTTTTTACGAACTCTTCTTTAACTCATGTGAGCTCTCTTCTTTTTTTATTTCCTTTCTCTTTTTCTCTCCTTCTCTTCTCTTATTCTTCCTTTACGAACTTAAGCCTTTACCTTTCCTTTAATTCTTTTCTTATATTTCTCCTCTTCTTTCCTTAACCAATTTAACCTCTCTCTTCTTTTCCTTATGTCTTTCATATTGTGCCTTCTTTAGTTCCACACTTAGTCGATTTCAGCTCAATTAAGGCCCACTTTACTCTTCACTTACAAAAGAATGTTTAATGGGTGGCCCAAGCTCTTTCGGGGATACTGATGAGAGGCTCATCATTGCTTCTAATTACCCCTAATTAACTATTTTCCCTAGTTAACTAGCTAGGAATATGCATATATAAGGGTTAATTATGTAATAAGGAACAAATCATTAAAGGACCTTAAAATAAGTTAAAAATGCTAAATTATCAGCCAATTAATATTATTAATAATTTATTTAATAAATAGACTCAAAATACCATTAATTAGTTACCTAATTAATATCTTATTTAACTTAAGTGTAACTTAAGCCCTAAGTTCTTAAATAACTTAAGTAAGTTAATAAGTAAATAAATATAAATAAATGGGTCAAAAATGTGAATACAAGACTTTAATATAATATTTAGCTAAGTTATAAATATATATTAAAAGTTAGAAAAGAAAATAATTTAAATTAACCTTAAAAGCCTCTATTTGCATTTCGATCCTTGGAATTCATTGCATTTGAGTCCTTTCCTTTCACCTAGGTCCATAGCTTTCGTCGCATTCAGGTCCCTGTGTGCACTTTTCTTCTTCTTCTTCGCTTCCTCTTTAGCTGCTTCAACGGCTGACGAATGGCGGTGAAGACACCTCACGATCACCTTCCATCCGGCGTTCTTCCTCACCAAGCTCCTAGAGCTTGCGCTCACCCTCTTCATTTCATCCCATGGTCTAGATGATCTTCAAATCCTAATTAGGGCTTGGCGATAACTTCACCAGCATCGGAGAAGACGCCGGTGGTTACCCTGCACCTAGATGTATTTTTGTCTAGATACAGTTCCCTTTACAGCCATCACAACCTATAATTACCATTAGCCCCTACGATTTGAGCTGGTTAGCTCCCTACCCTCTTCCCCAACCGCAACTAATTGATAGGCTATTCTTCCTACTCCGGCGACCATTTCCTATCTCCATCCTATTCCTTCGATCATCTCCACTTGCTTCCAATCTCCGCCATCGTCCGTTGCGTCATTTGATAAAGTGCCGACGTCGGACTCCGCTTCCACTCCATGAAACCACCCATCAGTGCTCTTCCTCCAACCTTCTGATTTCATCCTCCATTAAGAACCTTCGATGGAGATCCCTCACCTCCTTCGTCCAGGTAACAGTAGGATTAGGCTTAGGTAAGTGTAGAGTAGCTTAGTTCAGTAGATTAGGTAGTTAGTTAGGTTTAAATGTTCAATTTGTATGCCATCTTCCTCAGCTTCGACGAGTTCTTTGAGCTTATCTGGGCCACTCTTTTTGCCATTTTTATGCACTGATCATCTTCCTCTCCTTATCATGATTTCATAGCACTGCTTTTCCCTCATTTTTATCATCTTTATTGCCTAGATCACTTCCACATTCACCAGTGACCTCCGCTGTCCACGGCGGAGGCCTCCGAGCTTAGAACACACTCGCTAAGGCCCTCCATCACCTCTTCATAATCTAAGGGCCCTAATCCTATACTTAATTAGTATAATTAACTCGTAGTAAGTAAACACCTAATTCCATTCCAACTTTCAAGTTCTCTGTCAATGGAGAGCTCTAAAGAGTTACTCCACCTAATTAACCCCCCAGAGAGCATCGCAAGGTTCTATTGAGCCTTAGCCCTCACACAATTGAGTGAGACAGCTGACTCTAAGTTCGTGCGAACTTAAAGATAAACTTTTCTAAATTCCCTGATGAATCCTTAATTCGATCATCAATTGGACAAATTGATGAGCTCCTGAGGTTCCTTGTGACCTTAGGAGGCTCTTGAGACCTTTAATGGTCAATTTCTTAAGGTATCGAATTCTGAAATTAATTTTTGGACTCACCGGAGCTTTGACGAGCTTTGGCGAGGTCGTTTTGAGCTTTAGCCCATGAATTGACCTGAGAAGCTCCAGCGTACACTTATAAGGCTTCAGGATTAATTTTCTATGGTTTAATTTGAGTTTCAACATTTGGAGTACTTGTTTGATCTGTGTCTTCTCCAACTTCGGCAGAGTTGGAGAAGCTGTTTTGTTAGGATTAAGACTTCGAAAATAGGTTCAGAAGCTTATGCAGAACCTATAGAAGCCAACCTTGATCTATAATTGCTTTAAGAACTCTTAGGTTGTTCCATCGAACAAACTCCAGTTTGACCTCAAGCGATGAGGTCTGAAACCTTACCCAACTTTATCAAAATCCAATTTTGAAGTCTTGAATCAGTTCCTGAGGATGAATTATATTGATCTGAAACTTTAATTTGATCTGAGAAGGCTTAATTCAGAAAGTCAACCCTCAGTTGGATTTGGTCAACACTGTGTTAGACTTGAGTGATATTGGAATAACTCTGGGAATTAAATGTTTCAATAGGATTCTGTGATGATTTAGAATGTGTTTGGGATGGATTAGAAGATTTTTATTGAGGTTTTAATGTGTTTCATGCTTCTGCATAGTTTGGGTTCAAAACGAACCCAATACGGTTTCGGTGTCATTTTGATGAGATTTAAACTCCTATTTCATCTAGGCTGGATTGCAACAACCATCTGAGGTTGTTCAGATATCTCTCAGAGACTAATATCTCTCTACTGAGCATATTTGAGCTCAAATCCGAGCTCTAAACTTTCAGAGTGAAGCTTTCAAGCTTCTGCTGTTTCCTGGAGCTGTTTAGAGTTCACTCTCTTCTCCTTTAGATGCAGAATTCCCTCTTGAATAGAGTCCTGAACCTCAACTGGAGATTTAAACCTCTCCTCAGGCATTCTATTTGAAATCTCATATGTTGCAAGCCATTTTGGCCGTAAACAGCTTCATCTTTGCCCTTCAAATCGAAGGGTGAGATCTGATCTAAACACCAAATTGGTGCTGCATCCCGATAGAGTGTTCAAAGAGCTTTCGAACAAGCCTTTGCTCAATTGAAACCGTTCAGCTAGTCAATCGGAATCGCCGGTCGAGGATTGGCCAGACCCTGGGAAACAAAGTCCCACATCGGTAACTCTGGAGTGCTGGCACTGGTATATTATGATTTTGTGCTTAAGCCTTCTCGGTCGTCAACGCAGGGCGCGAAATGAAACAAGTAATGGGCACGGGTGCGTGCGTTGCACGTGCTTGCGCATGGGTGTGTGTGCGCCTGTGGGTGTGAGCGTGGGCTTGGGAGGTCAGTTATTGTGCATGAGCTTGAATTGGAAAATAAAACACCTAAGAAAAACTAGGCTTGGACCAAGTAGGGTCTGGTCCCACCCTCTAGGGGGTGCTATGTATCCCCGACTGGTCTGAGCCACCAATAAGAAAACCAAATTTTTGCAATTGAAGGTTTAATGGCTAAGTGTGGAATTCATTAAGCATAGTGAGAAGAGGTTAAGCTAAAGAAATGAACAAAGGAAGAAAAACAAAGGAGAGAGAGAGAGTGACACCGCAGTAGTAAAGAATAGAAGTAAAGAAGAAACAGAGAGGGATGAAGATTAAGAAGTAAGAGTGAAAATAAAGAGAGAATCAGATGTCTCTTGTTGTAATCAGACTTCTAATTTCTACTTTTAAGATGACCAATAATATCTTTACATGTCTGATTTATGGTTTTATTTCTATAACATGTCTCCTCTTGCTATTTTGAGCTTAATTGACATAATAAAGGCATTGTGTTCATTTGTTTAGCAATTTCTTGCCTTTATCTTTTGTAAATAGCTACATTTGATGTGATAAACACATTACTTAGTTTTAATGCTAAGTCATGTGTAAATGTATTTTTTTTTAATGGAATGTTGCATGTGCTAATTTGATCTATCTCTTGTGCAATTATTCATACACTTAAAGTATTTTAATTATAGTCTGATTGATTAAGTAGTTAGTAATTTATGCTTAAAAATTAATAGTGAATTAAGCTACTATTATGCCTCCCAGTGAACGACCTGGACTCAACCAGTTAAAAAGAACTTAAAATCTAAAACATTAGATTAACTTGACCTTATACTGCACTCACAACATTAATTCGAGTTAACCTAAGTCACTTTCTCATGCAATTAATTAAGCCTAAATAACTTAATTAACTGTGTTGAGGATTTAACCGATCATTTTAATGGTGTCGTTGCCGGGGAGGTAACTGTAATTTATATTCGCCATTATTTTTAGTTTGTTAATAATTTTTTTGACTAATTAGCTTTGTTTTGCTTTGTTTTCTGTCTTCTTTTCAGGGTTACCTGTGCGGGTATTCTCAAGAAAGGAGGTGGGTTTTCTGTTTCTATTTTTTCGATCATTATACATACCATTGTGAGTATTTTCTTACTTAGTCTTTAGTGTAGCTTGTATTGTTGCATTTAGGTTAGAAAAAATAAAAAAAATACAAAAATATGCATATCTATCTGATTAACAGCAACATGTTTTAGGCATACACTCTTAGGAGTACATTCCTGCTAGTATCTATGAAATCTGACTTGAGATTTTTCTACTGTTTCTCCCACATCGGCAGGAAAACACGTGCAAAACCCGCATAGATCCTTGTCATTGGATAATAAACAAGACCATATTTTTGTTTGAAAAGATCTAAAAAGCGGTCACTTTACTTCTTCCTATCATTTTTTGTGAAAAGATTAAGTAAAAGGAGGACAATTAAAATTTGTGACTCAATCTGTTTGCGGAATGCATGCGGGATTTTACACTCTCATCTGTTGCATGCTATCGCACACACAGCGCGATCACTAGAGTCACACGAGTCTAATTTTTCTACCTCTCCTCTTTGCACGTCTCAGGGCTTTGGTCAAAGATCAACAAGTCTATCTTACTACCAAGCCCTGGGGAGCTTGTAGTGAGTGGTCTCGATCCTATACCTTAGACCTTTGAGCCTTAAGGATATGCACTTGCGTAGACACGGGTTTAGGATGGGTATTTTGATACTGATATTGTACTTGTTTGCATCCAAAATTATTTTTGCGTATACTAGAACTCTCTTCTTTCCTTTGAAAGAAGAGAGAAATCTGCTTTTTGCATTGTTTTTGGTCTTGTTTGCCGTTGTTTTCAGTGGTGTGAGTGTGCCTTTGCACATTCTTTTGGTTTATGCACGGGAGGTGATTGTTGAACGTCAGAGGACTTGCTATCAGAGTTGGTTTTGAAAACCTATCGTTGTAGTTCGAGTAGCGAAGAACTCGGGTTCAACAAATAAAATTTATACCGAAAATCTATAAAGAAATCCCGGGTTGAACTCAGGGAGGCTACATCGATCAAAATTTGCAATTATATTTTTTTGTGTTTTTGTTTAAAAAGCGGAGTAATTACAATGAAATGGAATCAATATAAACAATAAGAGAGAGGGAAAACATTCACTAAATATTGCAAAATGTTGTTACAACTAAGGAGAGAAAAGATTACACTAGAAAGTGACAAATTATTACAATTAGAAAGCAGGAAAATTTTACTCTAGAAAGCAGCAAAAAGAATGGGAGAGAGAAGTTATCCTCCTCGACGATCGCTTGGAGGATGAGCCGGACGAGACAATGCCTAGAAGAAGAGGAATGGAGCGGGAAGAAGGAGGTCGAAGCATGAGGAACGAGAATGAGGCAGCACGTCATCGTCGTCGCGGGATCCGCTTTCGAAATGGGGGCGAAAAATTGATTTTAGCTCTTGAACAGCATCCTAGGTGTGGGACAAGCTTCTCTTGAGCTTTGGAGAGGGAGAGAAGAGAAGGAAGGAATGAGAAATTCGTATGGAGGGGGTCTCCTTTTATAGTTGCAAGGAGTGGAGGCATTTTGGACATTATAATTTGAAAAACATTAATTCAGGATTTTTAGTGACGGATAAATCCGTCAGTAAAGGCCTGAACATGGTCGTCGTGCTCGCCGCTCGCGTGCCCCCTCGCCTCCGTGTCCTTCAATGCATGCGCGCGTCCGCGCTCTCACAGCCATCCGATCAAGAGATTGAACGTCTTAAATCGCCTACGCCTGTGCCACGCGCCTGCGTGCGATCACGCATAAGCGCCGCGCGTCTGATCGCGCGTGGGTGCTATTGCTCAATCTCCGCCGCTGGATCTGCATCGTGCAGCTCTAATTGCGCACCTGCTCGTGGCGCATGCAAGCTTGAATGCGCGTCGTGCGCTCACATAGCGCGCTCGACCACTATGCTATGTGTGGCTTTGTGTCGCGCGGTGATTTTGTGCACGCGGGTCTGCAGCTGTTGGATGGGCATCCAACGGTGGAGAATCATCGATCGGATGAACAGGAAAGGCAGAGGTGGGTCCTTGGGGCCGGTTGGGCGGCTGAGATGGCGTCACGTGGCGCCATCTTGGCCGTCCATCTTCTGAGTATTGTAGATGGTGCCACGGGTGTCGGATTGGATCAATTTTTACGTCGTTAGGCTACGATCGTCGATCCGAATCCATCCGTGCGGTCAGATTTGTTGTCTGAGGTGCGGATTAACATCATCTTGGCAATTGATCTTTAGGGTTCCTCGGTCTCTATCTGGTGCTACGGATGTCCGATTAAGGCAATCTTGGAGTCGTTGAACTCCAATTGTCACCCTGATCTAATCCATATGGTTGGATCTTCGATCTGAGGCCTCGATAAAAAGTCACCCTGTCCCTGACCATAAAAAGGAGACAATTACTATATAGTTTATACAATTTGATCTAAATGCATGATTATGCATGTTATGCACTATTTACAATGTATGATGCTAATGTGATACTAAGAACATGCATTAATAGACATTTTTTGTTAATCAGATGTATGCACATCAGTGATCCCTGAAATCGCCTCTCGTATCTCCGTTGATAGGTATTCCTAAGCCAGTTGCATTGAAGCAACCAATAATTTTCCCGTCTTATTCATCTGCTTTTTCTGCATTTGATCCTATGAACCAAATGCAAAACTAGAATCCCGAGATCCGTTCCTCTTTTGGTCAAGGGGAGATTGCTCCTTTTGATGTCCATGAGGCACTCCTGAACCAGAATCTTCAGATGCTCGAGCAGAACTGTCAAATCAATCTATTGACGGTTGCTCTTCAAAATTTACAGTGAATGACTTGGACTCAACCAATTAAAAAGAACTTAAAATCTAAAATGTTAGGTTAACTTGACCCTATACTACACTCATAACATTAATTTGAGTTAACCTAAGTTACTTTCTCATGCAATTAATTAAGCCTAAATAACTTAATTAATTGTGTTGAGGATTTAACCGATCTGATATACAGTGCCCAATTGGGCGGGACCAAACCCTACTAGAGCTTGGGCCTAGTTATTTAATTAGGTGGATTTTCGTATATTATTCACACTGCACAATAATGGGCTCAATTAGGCCTGCTCACACCCACGCCCACATGAGCCCACATGCACGCACCTGCGCACATACACACCTAGGCACGTGCACACGCACATACCCACAATTCTCACAAGATCTCTTTGCGACCTGCGCTGACGACCAAGAGGGTCATAGCGCAAATTCCTATTATACTATGGTGTGCACTTACAGACTCCCGATGTGGGAGCTTTCTTAGTGATTCCAGGATGATCTTTGCCTGAAGATTCCCAGCGGCTCAGGCATTCAATCCGATCGAGCAAAGGCTCAATCGAAAGCTGTTAGGATGCTCTAGCCAATTTTAACACCAATTTGTTGTTTGGATCAACCCTGATCCATCTATTTCAGGGGTGAAGTGGCCTGTTCCAACATGGTGGAACAGTCGCAGAGAAGAGAACAACAGGTCTCTTGACCTGCAGAAGGGCATTTTGCTCTCAACTGAAGGCTTGAATGCCTTCATTGATGAATTCTACATCAAATGGAATTAGTTAGACGTCAGGAAGAGGCTTCAAGAGACACCAGAAGCTCAAGAGCTTCATTCTGGAAGCATAGAGCTTGGATTTGAGCTTGAAAGAGGTTAACAGAGAGCTAACAACCTCTAAAAGGGAACTGAACATATTCAGAAGGTAGTTTGCAATAGATCTGGGTGGATTTGATATTCAAAACTCGACAAAAACTTTGAGGAACAATGTTGGGTTTAAACGAACTCGTACTGTTCAAATCTTCAAAATTCACTCAATCCTCAATAAAACACGTTAAATTTGATTATATCAAACTCAAAATCATCTCAGGATTCTTAACAACCCTTTCAATCAAAGATTTAAACTCTAATTCCTCAGATTCGATTCAAAGTTGACCAAAAGGACTTAAAAGTTGACCTTCAGACTTAAGGCTCCTTTGATCAAATTAACAACCTAAATGGATTTGCTTCAACCTCAAGAAGTTGTTACACACTTCAGATTGGACTTTTGAGTACTCAAACAGTACTCATAGGCATTGCCACCTAAGATTGAAGAGCAGTTTGTTCGGCAGGAAATTCTAGAAATTCTCAGTCCTAACTGAAGTTCCAGTTAGGTTTTAAAGGTTCTTCTGATACTCATGGACCTAATTTCAGGGTCAGAATCCTAACAGACTCGCCCCTCCAACTCTGCCAGAGTTGGAGAAGACAAAACTCAGTAAGGAGCTCTAGTCATCCAAACATAATAAAGAACACCAATTCCTGATCCTGAGATTAAATTAAGGTATGTTGGAGATTCTCATGGATTTCCAAGGGCTGAAGCTAAAAAATGACTCGCCGGAGCTCCGGTGAGTTCAGAAATAAGGCACTGGAGTTCAAAACTCCGTGAAATAGACCATAAATGGTCTCAAAAGTTTCCTGAGGTCACAAGTAACCTTAGGACCTCAACAATTGGAACAATTAAAGAAAAAATTAGAAGATATGCTTCGAATTTGATGAAAGCACAATCTGAGTTTGCTGGAACTGAGATTGACTCCTCTCACTCAATTGAGTGTGGGGAATTGATCAGTGGCGTGCGACGATGATATACAAGTGGTAAATTAGGTGAAAGGACTCCTCCTGAGCTGCCATTGACAGCGAGCTCAGGAAGTTGAAGTGATTTGGGCGTTTTCTACATAAACGATTATTCAACTAATTATAAGGTCGAATTGGGCCCTTAAGTGATGTAAATGCAATGGAGGGCCCCTATGGGTGTGATCTAAGCTTGGAGGCTTTTGCCGTAGACAGCGGAGGTCGCCGGTGAATGTGAAGATAAACTAGGCGTGTTAGCTGCTAAAAAGGAAAGGAAAGAACTGGAGGAGGATCATGAGGGGTAGAGAAAGGTGTTCAGGTAGTTAAAAGAGTGGATCGAAGTCTAGCGAGGTCGGACTTGGCCTCGCCGGAGTCGGAGAAGGAAGAACTAAAGTTGAGCTAAACTACTCTACACTAGTTGCCTAAATTAACCTAAACTAAGCCTAGCTAATCTACTGTTACCTGGACGAAGGAGGAAACAGATCTCCGTTGAAAGCCATGTAACGGAAGAGGAATTCAGAGGATTTGGGATAGAGCTCTGGCGAGAAAGGAAACAGAGAGGAAGGAGGGGCAGCACACTCCCAAGCCCTGTCACAGCCGCGAGAGAGGAAGAGGAGGTGAGGGAGGCGAACGACTCTGATGGAGACGCTCCGAAGGAGAGGTGAGAGGTTGCCGAAGGTTAAGGAAGAATAGCCTATCGTCGACTACAATGGGGGAAGAGGGAAGGGAGTCCACCCGGAGATCGGAGGGGTGGATAGCTATTTATAGGTTGCGGTGGTGGTAGAAGGGGCTATATCTGGACAAAAAAGGGTCTAGGTTTATGATAACCATCGACGTTGGCCACCTAACCTAATTAGGATTAGAGGTGTATCCAGATCGTCGGATGTGAAGGAGGTGGTGAACTGAACAATGTAGCATTAGCGGAAGAGATGTGACGTGGGATGACGAGTGATCGGGTGGTGCAGTCATCGGTTGCCCTTAGCCATTTAGTACACTGAAGAAGAAGATGAAGAAGAAGAAGAGTTGTGTTCACAGGGACCCATTTACAAATAAATTTAAGGACCTAAAAGTGAATAAAAGGACTCAATTGGAATAGAAACCTAAGGACTAAACGTAAACTGAGGTTTTTAAGGCTTATTTTAATGTAATTCCTTTTCAACTTTTTATATATAATTATAAAATAGATAAATATTATATATATGCCTTGAATTTACTTTTTTGACCTTTTTAGCTTTATTTATTTAATTGATTAAATTACTTAAGTCAATTACATAATGAGGTATAAATAATGCTTAAGTTAATTTATATATTAATTAGATAGCTAACTTTGTATAGTTTGAGTCCAAATTAATAGTTAAATTATTAATAATATAATTTGACGTTTAATTTCGTATTTTTAGCTTATTTTTATGGTCCTTATTATTTTGTCCCTTATATTATAATTATACCATATTTAGACATATTATTAGCTAATTAACTAGGGATTCTAGTTAATTAGGGGTATTTAAGAGCCATAATGAGTGTCTCATTATGCTCCGCCTTAGATGAAGGTTGTGCATCCCACTTATTGATGAGGTTATTGAGGACCTACTATATGAGGCATATAACACAAAATTCACTGTACACTTTAGCAGCACGAAGATGTGCAAAGACTTAAAGACGGGCTTTCAGTGGGAAGGGATGAAGTGAGATGTTAGAGCTTATGTTTGCAGGTGCTTGATATGCCAACACATTAAAGTCAAGCACCAATGCCCAGAAGGAAAGTTGCAGCCCCTCTCCAATCCTGAGTGGAAGTGGGAGAGTATATCCAAGGAATTTGTTGTCAGCTTGCTAAGAACCTTACACCATAATGATGTGATTTCAGTTATTATGAATCGTCTAACCAAGATTGCCTAGTTCCTACCCGTTTAGATGAACTTTCATATGAACAAGTGAGAAGAGCTATACATCAATGAGATTGTAAGGGTCTATGGAGACATAAAGGATATCACATATGATTGAGATCCCCACCTCACTTTTAGACTCTAGGGCAACTTGTACTTGGCATCTGATTGAGTAGGAGTACTTACCATCCCTAGACCAATGGTCAAACTAAATGCTCTATCCAAACTCTTCAAGACTTGATGAGGTCATGCATTTTGGAATATAAAGGAACTTAGGAGGACCACATGCCCTTAATGGAGTTTACTTACAATAAAAACTATTATGTTAGTAATGAAAAGCCCCATATGAAGCTTTATATGTCAAAAGTGCATTTCACCTTTACGCTTGGTGGAAGTTGATGAGAAGTGGAGGATTAGGCATGAGATTATAGAATAGAGCTCCGAGATTTTTAGGTATATTCAAAGGAATTGATGAAACCACGAAGCCGACAAAAACATTATGCGAACAAAAGAAGAGAATTAGAGTTCCAAGTTGGCAACTTTGAGTTCCTTAACGTCTTCCTGATGAAGAGGATTAAAAGATTTGGTGTTAGAGGAAAGTTGGCTCTAAGAATTATTAGTCCTTTAGAATCACGAAGAGGATTAAACCAGTTCCCTTTCCTCTGCATGGTTGTCGGACCCGGTCGTCCTTTCCCTTTCAGTAAAGACTCGTTCTGCCCTAAGCCCTTTAAGACGTCTGGATTGTCTGTCAGACGTCTGGTCAGATGTCTGGATCCCTTCCCAAATGTCTGGAAATTGAAAACTTGGTACGTAACTTTGCGTCTACGCGCGGGCTACGCGCAGACAGTACCGCTCCTTTCTCTTTCCCTCTTCTCTCCTCCACTCGAACCCTAGCGCACCCTTATAAAACCCCTCTCCCCCTTCCTCACTTCCCCACTTCACCCCAGCCACCTTCCTTCCTTCCTCTCCACTGCAATGAGGGGTGAGCACGAGAGAGGGAGCGAGAGTGAACGACGAGGAGGAGAGGCGACGTGAGGAGAGGAGGAAGAGCTTGAGCTCGCGAGCTCATGGGAGCTCGCCGGAGGACGCACGGCCGGAGCGGTGCGTACGGAAGGAGTTCATCGTCGACACTTGCTGCAACCAGGGCTGCAGGAGAGGAGGAGAGGCCGCGGCTATGCGTGACGAGAGAAGCAGAAGGTAGTTCTGGTTCTGGGATTTTCCTAGAATCAGACATCTAGCGTGCCATCCAGACAATGGGTTGGACATCTGGTGACAACACCGGACGTCTGAAAGTAGAACTTCGCGAAGGTACGTTCCTCTTGCGGTTACGGCCAGGTAGGCCTCACTGCAGCTACGATTTGCATGGCTAAATATAGGTGATTCGCCTGTTGCGTGCAGGGATTGCTTCGGGAAGGCGCGGGGCACGCCCTCCCACGTGTCTCGGACGTCTGGACAGCTTACCAAACGACCGAAAGCACTCCCAGACAATAGGAGAAGTCGGATGTCTGGAGTTGGGTCTAGACGGTCAAGAAGGGGTTCTGGACATCTCAGGTTGACGCAGGAACCTGAGGTGAGACTCTGGTTACTTTTAAGATGTCTGGACCTTGTGCCAGATGTCTGATTTAGGTCTGCAGCCCTATTTTTGACCCGTTTAGGGTCTATTTGAGGTCCGTTCCATGCAAACAAGATATCGCTGTTTTCCTTGTGAGTTCCTCTACTTATTAGAAGGCCTTTTATACTGTTCTGAATGTTCCATTATGGTATGTTCCTTGGTATAGGACTTCGATCAATGGCGGGTTTGGGGCTTGCCGAGGCACGTGAGCCTGCCGTTCGAGCCCCCAATACTCTCGGGTCGTCTGGTAGAGTGGTTTTCCCCTATTTTAATTATAAAACCTGAATGCATATGTGAAATTAGATAACTAGAAGCCTAGGATGTGGCATGAATCCTAGGACGAGAGGTACTTGCACTGTTTGTATGCGTGTTTGAAATTGCAGTCTTAAATGAATGAATAGAAATGTGAACAACTGCCTGTTAATAAACAAGAGCTGCCTATGAAATATGAAATGCCTGTGCTAGTTAAACAGTTATCTGTGATATTACTTGTGTATATGTTAAATGATGGAAATATGAGCTGCATGTGTATAATTTGAGAATGGAAATGTGAATGATGAAACCTGGTATGGAATGACATGGGGAATAGGTGCATGAACCCTACGGGGAATTAGGAGCAGAGCACTTGTGGATAAATGGAATGGATCTGAAATGTGAGTGGGAAGTGTGCTGGCCCTTGAGTATGTGGTACCAAGGAGAGCGACTGTCCCCTGTT
Organism: Thalassia testudinum; assembly: GCA_037157565.1. Classification (NCBI taxonomy): domain Eukaryota; kingdom Viridiplantae; phylum Streptophyta; class Magnoliopsida; order Alismatales; family Hydrocharitaceae; genus Thalassia; species Thalassia testudinum. The sequence continues at coordinate 14,806,168 of JAZHRO010000062.1, read as the reverse complement.
TAGTGTAGAGCGGAGCTAGCCGCCCTTGGGTTGGGACCCAGGGTTAGGATTGGACACTCTACACCGACTTCTTTGGCCCTTGCGTACACTGTATCGGGGAGAGCTACTAGTGTAGGGAGAGAACTAGCCACCCCACGGGGCCCGGGATTCAGCTAACCACCCTACATCGACTTGTTAGGCCTGCTGTGCAAACTAGGGTAGTCAGATGAGGGTGCACGGACTGTGGAGGGGCACAACCCCTATTTGGTTCTGAGGGGCTAGACCCCTGTTACTGAGAGGGTTAGGCCCTATACTGTTCCGTGCTGTACTTTGGGAGTACCCGCTAGCGGAAATGACTGACTGCATGTCAGTGTAGGGTAGCTACTCGTGCGCTTATCGTGCGTGCCGTAGTCACCTCTACATCTGTCCGTGACCTTGGGTTGGTTGACTAGGTGTAGGATCACCATGGGGGGAACTCCCGGCCATGAGAGCACCACGTGTGCCTTTTACTCTTCGAAAAAGACTGCAATCAAGATCGTTCCCACGAGGAACACTCGAGATCAAGAAAGAGATCTGAAAAGTAAACCAATGAGTGAAAAGGAATAACTTGTGAATTAAAATAATTGGAAAAGACAAATTACCTGTTAGCTTTTACTGCTTTAGTTAGTTGGTTACCACACTACTCAGCGTTCGCTGACTCTGCTTACTCATAACCCTTTTTAGGTCCAGGTGTTGAGCAGCCCGAGTCACCGGCTAAAGAGGGTGCTGGGCCCAGTCGAGCCCAGCCGTAGTTTCCTGTTGTTGTAGTTCCTTTTGTTGTGAGTTCAGATTGTTGTTATTGTTTTTGTTTTTGTACTTTGTTTCCACTTTATTGTTGTGGTGGTGATATGTACTGTTAGTAGCTTTTACTTCCTTTACTGCTTGTACTCTTTTACTGTTAGTTACTCAGCATAGTGAATGTGGTTTACTTTCCTACTTTTTGGTTATTTCTTGCTGGACGGCTGGGTCTTGGGATTAGTGGAGTCGAGCCGGTCTCGGGTCCTGTAGGGATTTGGGAACCGGGTCGTAACAAGATGGTATCAGAGCAAGGTCATCCCTAGAAATGAACCAACTAGCTTGAGAATAACCAATTCACGTGCATGTAACTAAAGCAATCACCACAACTTACCACTTGATATCTATTCTGAGTTTCTTTCACTGAAGTCCATTAGAGTTGACTTCTTTTGTTCTGTCTTCCGCATCTCCTTGCAGGAGATGTCTCGACATGGAGTCCTTGAGGCGGGCCGTGAATGCAGCCGTGGACGAGGTCGGAGGGGCGAACGTGCCAAGCTCGAGGTGTCAGTTGACCAGCCACTTCTCCCAGGCGTTTAGGCCCAGGACCTTGCTTAGTTGACATGAGACATAGTACGAGAGGAGCTCCACTCGCCTCCATGGGCGCCTCTCCCTAGGGACGTTGAGGGGGAGTCCTCTATGGGGCTGAGAGACTGACGCAGCGCTGGACGAGGGGGAGGGGGTGGTCCTCCACCGCCCTTACTGCACTATGACACTTTTGAACACGAGCCCTCCCTGCCTGGAGGCGTGCCCGTTCCCCCACTGCAACTGCACTACGAGCTCTTCGAGCAGTTCCGGAAGTTGAAGCCCCCCTCCTTCAAGGGGGATGACAACCCATCTGAGGCAGAGGATTGGCTGGAGTAGATCAAGAAGGTGTTTGACACCCTTTGCCCCCCTGATGAGTGCTGCGTGGCCTTTGCCACGTATCAGCTGGAGAGTGCAACACACAGGTGGTAGAGGGCAGTCAGAGGTCAGGAGAAGGCAAAGCCGATGTAGGACCAGTCTGTGACCCTCTTCTGCAAGCAGTACTTCCCGCAGACTTGGCAGGACCAAAGGAGGTGAGAGTTCCACACTCTCCGCCAGGGGACGATGACTGTTAGTGCGTATCGCACGCATTTCCTGGAGCTATCATGTTTTACTACGATAGCTGTAGCTACTGAGAAGGAGCGCCTGTGGAGGTTCACTAAGGGGCTCCGACCTGCCATTCGGGGGTATGTCAAGCCCCTGAAGCTACCCACCTTCTCGAGAGTGGTGGAGGCAGCTATGACGTACGAGGAGACCAATCCAGCCGCACGAGACACTGACAGCGACTGGAAGAGGCCTTACCAGCCAGAGTACTCACAGGTCTGACGAGAGAGGAGACGTGCGGTGTTTGCAGGAGAGCTATCTCGTTTTACGGGGTCGTCAGTGGCCTTTGGGGGCCCCCGACAGGGGCCAGCTGTCAGCACTGGACCCCCGCCCAGCTATCAGCAGGGACCTACCGAGGGAGGGAGTCGAGTCTTCCTCTGCTACCAATGTGGCCAGCCGGGCACATCAGGAAGGACTGCCTGTTTAGGGCAGGAGCGTGGCAGATGCTCCTCGCACCGAGCGTTGGAGGATGAGTAGGTGGTCGTGGTTCCGAGGTGCGTGGGGGAGAACAGCAGTCGCGGGGAGGGTACCGGCCAGAGGCTACCCTTCCGATGCAGAGTGTGGCTGCTTCTTCTGCACCGAGAGCTGAGGGGCGTATTAACGCCCTGACACACAAAGACGCTAGGGCATCAGGTTCAGTGGTGGCAGGTATGGTTACTGTTTCCGGCAGATTAGTTTACGTACTTTTTGATTCTGGCACCACTCACTCGTTTGTTGTTGCGAGTTTTGTCGTTAGTTTGGGATAGAACTGCGTGTTGTTAGAGGATCCGTTTGTGATTAGAGGTCTGGGTGGTCAGATGTTTGTAGCTGAGGAGGCCTACACAGACTGTGAGGTCTACATAGACTATTTTGAGAGGAAGATCATCTTCTCCATACCAGAGATGCCTTCTTTTAAGTTTGATGGACAGCCGGTGAACGAAGGTTTCAGGTGCATTTCTGCCCTTCGGGCAACGAGACTTTTGGGCTAGGGGTGTGAGGGCTTTCTGGCTTGTGTAGTGGCAGGGCCCAGCCCTGTGGCAGACTTTCAGAGCATCCCGGTGGTCAGAGAGTACCCCGACGTGTTTCCAGAGGAGCTGCTAGGACTACCGCCTAAGCGTGAGATCAAGTTTGAGATCTCACTGGTACCAGGGACCAGCCCCATTTCTACAGCACCGTATAGGATGGCACCACTTGAGCTGCGAGAGCTCAAGTCACAGTTACAGGACCTGTTGGAGAAGGGCTTTGTGAGGCCCAATGCATCCCCGTGGGGAGCCCTAGTGCTATTTGTGAAGAAGAAGGATGGTATCCTATGCCTTTGTGTTGACTACAGATAGCTGAATAGGGTCACTATCAAGAATAGGTATTTGCTACCGAGGATTGATGCTCTGTTTGACCAGTTGCGAGGCGCCACAGTATTCTCCAAGATAGATCTGAGATCAGGCTACCACCAGTTGAGGATCAGTGATGAGAACCTCACCATGAACCCTAACTAGAACAATCTAACCCAGATATGTAAGAAAAAGCTCCTACATAACCCAAAGAAAAGTTTAACACAGAGAATTCTGAGTTTGAGAAGAAAACAAATCATAAGGGGGTAAAACTGTAATTTTACCAATGCAGTTTGCAAACAAGGTAATTAAGGGCCCAAACACAGGTCAAACAAGCCTAATAAGAAGGAAAGTGGGATGGTCGGATCTAAAAAGGGTTATAGCAACTTTAGGAAATTAAATGACATTCTATAACCCTAAAATAAACCCACTTCAATTCACGAGGTTCGAAGCAGGATAAAAATCAACTAAACCCTCTAAAATTCATAGAAAAATAATCTTTAGGGTTTAGAACCTTCAATTTGACCTTAGAAACCCATTTTGACCTACAAAGAGAACCTTGCCCAATTAATGACTTAATATGGATTTTTACGTAAATTGGCCGATCAAACATGGTCCAACCTAGAAATAAAATTCACCATTAAAATCCTTAGGTTCAAATTAGTCTTGTATAAAAACTTGAGCCTGAGAGGAGACCTCCTTGACCGACTTTGCAATTTGGTCCTCTTCATTTACTTTTTGACCCTTATCTTTCGAAACCTTTGCGTTTTGGCCCCCAACTTTTTCATCGTTCTTTGCAGAACGATCCCTCCTGTAAAACTCTGCGCAGCACCATGCTTCGGCGACTTTGCGCGAAGCATGGCGCCGCGCAGAGAGGGGTGACCGCCCTGCAAAGCAGACGCGGGGTTCCGTGCGACGTCCTCTGTCGCAGGGACCTGGCCATGCTCTCTGCCGGCCCCCATACCTTCCGTGCGAACGCGTAGAAGGTATGGGTCCCCTCTCCGGCCACGCTCCGGCGAGGCTGGCACGTTGCCAGCCCACGCCTCCCTCTGCGCCAGCCCCTTTATAAGGACCGGCACCCCCTGCTGGTTCCCCCAAGCTCTCTTTGACGGAGAACAACCCCCCACTTCATCCCCTCCTCCTCCGCCAGACGGCCCGCAGCTTCCGGCGACTCCCTCCTCTTCCTCCTCGTCGCTTTGCCGCCTTACCTGCAGTAGGGTTCACCTAGCCCTCTCGTATGTGCCATGTTGCACCCGCCGGCACCCTCCGCCTGCTTCCTCGTCGCCGCACTTCTCCTCCAGGGCCCTTTCTTCCCCAGCTCTGGAAGGTACGAGCCGATGGCTCCACCCTCCCCCTTCGTCCAAAACCTAGGTAAATAACTTCCTCTCCTCCTCCTTTACATTTTCCCCCTCTCAATTTATCTTTTTGCCTCACCGCACACGACTCCCACCTCTGCCTGCTCCGTCTCCGACCACCCCCTCCGGCAAGCTCATCCCACCTCCACAGACCTTCTCACCCCTCGCCGGCTACCCTAAAAGCTTCCCCTCACTCCACTAAACAAATCCCCCCTTTCCATCCACTACCAAACGCCACCCGACGACCCCCCGAACAGACCCATCTCTCCGACCACAGTCCGACCTAGGGCTACCACCACACGCCGCCTAACGCCTCGCCACCACCCGCACTACCTTCGCCCACTCCGACGAAGCTCCCTTCACCGCCATTACCGAGATTCTGAAGCTCCAGCACCTGCAACTGCAGGTGCTCTCTCACCCAGGCTCACGCCCCAGGACACGTAGCATGTCTCCGCAAAGTGTCCCAGGCCTGCAGCTGGGGCGAAGGCCTTGCATGCTGCAGCAATTGCCTGCAGCTTCCTCAGCTACGGGCGCCAATTTAGGTGGGACATTTAGTCCCACCTCGGAAGTTCTGGAAGCGCCGCAGCCAAATAAATGGAAAAAGTGTTGTAGGCTTATCGCCTTCGAACATAGGGGTCAGGTCCCTCACGCATGCCGCGCACCACGTGCTCGCCCTCGCCCGGGCTCACGCCCCACGGGTCTGGACCGATCTGACTATCCTAACCCGCGCACTCCTCTCCCACCACCGCACGTTGGTGGGCCTAGTCCCGGGCGCGATACCCATACCCGAATACCTGGCTCTGGGAGAGCGATCCTATGAGAGAAATCTGAGAAAGAGAGAGACGCGGGGAAGGGTAGGGGTAGGTTTTGCTTTCTGATCCTTGTGCGAGCGTGCAGGAGCAGAAGGAGAAGGAAGGAAGGCGACTGAAGCCTTAGCTGCTTAGGGCAGAGAGGAAGAAGAAGAAGCAAGAGAGAAGAAACAGAAGAAAAGAAGCACTGTAGCAAACCTACAGTTAAGTCGTCTGACCGCTGCATCAGACGACGGTTGAGCAGTGACCAGAGGAGATAAAGCAAGAGAAGAAAGAAGAAGAAGGCAGAAGAAAAAGAAGAAGTCAGAGGAAGAAGAAGATTGTCACAGCCGCAGAAGAAAAGAAGAAAAAGAAAGAAAGAACAGAAGAAGAAAAAGAACTCTGCAGAAGAAAAGAAGAGAGAAGACGCAGCCGTGAGCAGAGAAGAGAAAGAAGAAGAAAAGAAGAGCAGCTGAAAGGAGAAGGAAAAGGAGAAGAGAAGAAGCCAAGACAAGCTCCCTCTCTCTCTCTCTTTCTCTCTCTCTCTCTCCCTTATTTTTGTAATCTAATAGGGAAACTTTGTATTTCTAGAATTCCAGTAGCTCCTTGAGTTCAACCTCGGGAAAACCATTTCAGAGTAAAAAATTTTGTAATGATAACCTGGTGGCTATCTTATTACTATAACGACTATAACTTGACATATAACAAACACAAACAAGCTCTACCAGCCAGACCAAGTCATCATTTCTTGGCGCCGTTGCCGGGGAAGCAACGGCTATTCTAGAAGCTATAAATTCTCTATTTTGGAATTTTCTAATAATCTCCTCTCTTGTGTGCAGGTACAGGAAAAATTAAGAAGTAGCACACAACAACCACTCCAAGGATAGGTAACTTCTATCCTCCCACTATTAACCCCTAAATTCTAAAGAGGAAGAAAAAGGAAAAAATAATAATATAGGTATAACCTGTCTTTCATACTTAGTAACAGCTTCATGTTTTCAAAACCACTATTCCTGCACACAGTATTAAGGGTAATTAAGGGCTAACATCTTCTTGCCTGAAGCCCTAATTACCCAACAAGGAGTTAACTGGACCAAGTAGAGCCAACATAGGAATTAACACTAGGGTTTTAGAGACACACTACTTAATCAAGAATTGAGAAATCCCAAAAGAAGTGTGCCTAATCCATTGATTGAATATACCTATTCAGAAAAACCCTAAGCAATTGGCTCTCTAAAAACACTTGAACCCTAAAAGACCAGACCTAATAAGTTCTCAAAGGAATCAATAAGTGAAGTTGACCCCATAGGGTCAACCAACCTTCAACTTAGGTCACTCTTCGCACTCAAAAAGCTAAAAGTTCAAGTGAAAACTTAAGCACCCTGATCTTAAACTAAAATTGGTAGACTTAAGAGGTCAAGATCCCCATTCTGGTCTACCTGGAATCTTAGTGACATGAGAGGTTGGGTGGGGGAAACCCTGTAACCCATGGGGATGCTCTACCGTGTAGGGGTCTTTGCGGGACTCACCCTTTCTGGCTGCCCAGGTAATTCTCAGGTGGTCGATCTTTTGATCAAGGGGTCTATCTGCCCCGCACCTCTATAGTCACCCAACATTTTGGGTGCCTTGATTGGGTCCAGCACCTGCTAAACTCATCTCTTCCAACAGTGTATGTTTGGTAGGAGGTCCTTAAAACCTCCTTTAGAACTTCACTCTCCTCGAGGTCGAGCCTCAGTGCCCTTGTTTGAGAAAACAACACCACACATCGACCTCTCCTCCAACTCCGAACCCAACTCACCTTCTTCTTCCACAATGGCTCAGCCAGTTGAGGAAGAAAACAATCTGGAGCACCAGCTCCAGCGACTCAATGACCTCTTCCAGAACTTTGTGCACCCACTGCAGCATCCTATGATGCGGGACCATTATAATCCTGCTGCGGTGGCTATTGAGCCTTGAGTCAGAATCCCGACTGGAGGACCTGATTCTGAATTAAAGCCCAATATGATTATGCTATACCTAAATTCCATGGGCTTAATTCTGAAGACCCCTTCCAGCACATCAAACAGCTGAAGCATCTAGCCCAAACTTTTGGGTCAGATGAACAAAATCGGGACATTCTTCTCATGAAGATGTTCTCCTTCTCCTTTATGGACAAGGCCGCTCATTAGTACCAGACTCAGACCCGGCCGATCAACAATTGGGAAGAGCTTCAATCCGAATTTTTGAAGAAGTTCTTTCCCGTTGGTCGGACCAATGCCTTGCACCATCGATTACTCAATTTACTCAGCAAACGGGAGAGCCTCTCCATGAGGCATGGGATCGCTTTCAGGATCTCATGAGAAAGTGCCCCCATCACGGAGTTCCTAAATGGGAACAAGTCCAGTCTTTTTACCAGGGACTCCGTGAAGATATCAGGCTTTTCGTCAATGCAACTTGCGGAGGGAATATCATGGGTCAACATGAGGATACCGTGTGGGAAATTCTCGAAAACATGTGCGAGAACTCCATCAACAATGACTCCATGGGCTTATTCGACAGGACGAATACCCGCTCATTGACGAACCTTAGGGGAGCACACGAGACGCAGGGCCTGTCCGCATCAGTCGACCTGGAACTAATGGCCAGTCTATTGGACAAGGTCTCCATCATTGAGAAGAAGGTGGACGAGCTGACTCAGCAGTTGCAGCGAGCCACCTCTGTGCATAGCTCCTTTGCACAACCTCTTTCTACACGGGAAACTGTGCAAAACATTCTCCACCGATCTTCTCCTGGGATGGATCCATATCCGCCCCCATCTGATTCTCGGATCGGAGGGTCATTCGATCCTTTCTATACCAGTCCGGGGAATTCCATTCCCCCTTTCTCTGATTCTTTGGAGGTTCCTCAGACCTGCGAGGACCTCAACGCCATCCAGAATGACCCATTCTCCAACACCTATAACCCTGGATGGTGAAACCATCCCAACTTCCAGTGGGCGGGAAATTCCCAAACCCAGAGACCACTCTTTCAGCCCCGTTCACAACCATCTCATCCTTACCAGCCGCCTCAGCCTCGGTCCAACCCTACCTATCCATCAGGGCCAAATCAGGACCAAATGTCTCTCATCCTTCAGACTCTGGCTGACATTCAAAGAACGAATGCGGCTATCCAGAAGAAACACAAGGACGAAATTACAGAGGTTCGAAATCAACTGGCCCAGTTGGCAAATTCTCGCCAGCCAGGCACACTTCCTTCCCAACCTCTTCCTAACCCAAATAACGTGTCAACCCAGCGGCGCGTTATGAACCCAAACCTGGACCAAGCACACATGATTTATCAGGTCCCCTCTATTCCTTCACCCGACGGGATGGAGGCTTCCACTTCCTATGCAGGCTATCAGCAACAACCCATCTTACCCAACCCCAACCAAAACCAGGCAGGGCTAAATTTTGTAACAACCCATAGTGGTAAGGAAACCCAAGATCCACTAAACCACTCCAAGCCTGGTAGTAATCCCAACCCTAGGACAGTAATCCAGGACTTTCCTGTCCCTGTCCCAGATCAAAGACCTGGACCTATCCTAGAAGAACCAACCAAGGTTCCATTTCCCAAGGCCTTGACTAAGGGAAAGAAGACCACCAAGCCTGTGGCACTTGAAGAGGACCTGGTCAAGCTATTTGAGCAGGTCCAAATAAACATCCCCTTGATGGATGCGATTCGCCACGTACCGGCTTACGCACGATTCCTAAAGAATGTGTGTACACCCTAGCGTAAGCCGCGAACCAAGAGTGGGAGTCCAATTGTACTGTCAGAGCAAGCTAGCTCTGTAATCCTAAGCAGACTCCCACCCAAGGCTAAAGATCCTGGTACTCCCCTGATTTCCTGCAAGATAGGTGATGCCCAATTCGACAGAGCATTGCTAGACTTGGGTGCTTCCATAAATCTGATACCCACATCCTTACTTAACCACCTAGAAGAATCTGAGCAAAAACCAACTGAGGTGACATTGCAATTAACAGATCGATCTATAAAGTCACCAAAAGGGATTCTCGAGGATGTTATTGTAAGAGTGTGGGATTTCTACTTTCCTGTAGACTTTATAGTCTTAAACATGGATGCACCTGAAAACCCTAGGGATGCACCGATCATTCTAGGGAGACCTTTCTTGGCTACTACTAGAGCCAACATCAGCTGTGAGGAAGGCCAAATAGTGCTCAAATTTGGAAATCAAACCCTAAGAATTGATATATTTAAGTCCCAACACGGAATCAATTGCAGTGTCATCGAATAGATTTGTGATATCAGGACTTTGGTTGATGAAACGCATTTTGAGAATGACCTGATTATACCTCATCAACCACAAAAAGATTTTGAACCGCAATCAGAGGAGTCAAAACTAGATTTAGACAGACCCATAACTCCAACCCTTGAACCTCACATTTACCCTGAATCACCCGCTGCTGCTGATAACCCTATCCTTGAACTGAAACCCCTTCCCGATCATTTGAAATACATCTTTCTGGGTTCTAATTAGACCCTTCCTGTGATTATTAATTCCAAGCTTAGTCCCGAACAGGAATCCCGTCTGATTGCTGTTCTCCAGCAACATCGCAGAGCCATTGGATGGACTCTCGATGATTTGACTGGAATAAGTCCCTCTTATTGCACACACCATATTTACTCAGAAGAGGGCGCACCACCTTCTCGCGAGATGCAGAGATGTTTGAACCCCAATCTGCAGGTGGTCGTGAAAAAGGAGATCATCAAGTGGTTAGATGCAGGGATCATCTACCCGATCTCCGACAGTTGTTGGGTGAGCCCAATCTAGGTTGTGCCTAAAAAGGCAGGGCTCACCACCATAACGATTGAAACCGGAGAAGTCATACCTACCCGATTAGCCAACTCGTGGAGAGTCTGCATAGATTACCGACGACTCAATTCCTCCATGAAAAAGGATCATTCCCACTACCTTTCATTGATCATATTCTCGAGAAATTAGCGGGAAATCGATTCTTCTGCTTCCTTGACAGGTACTCCGGTTATAACCAAGTAGCTATTCATCCTGAGGACCAAGAGAAGACCACATTATCCTACTCCTTCGGAACGTACGCATTCCGAAGGATGCCGTTCGATCTCTGCAATGCACCTGAGACTTTTCAGTGGTGCATGCTTGCCATATTCTCTGATATGGTAGGTGATTATCTGGAAGTCTTCATGGATGACTTTTCAATTTTCGGGGCATCATTTGATGATTGCCTCTAGCACTTGGTTCATATACTCAGGCGCTGCATCGATGTCAATTTGGTTCTTTCCTGGGAAAATAGCCACTTTATGGTGCCTGAGGGGATCGTCCTAGGACATCTGATTTTTGAGAAGGGCATCCAGGTGGATAGAGCTAAGGTTGATCTAATCTCTCGCCTTCCTATGCCCAGCTTGATCAGGGACATCCGTTCTTTTCTGGGGCACGTCGATTTTTACCGTCGTTTCATTCCTGATTTCTCGAAAATCGTGCGTCCCCTGACGACTCTACTCTCTAAGGATGTACCCTTTGAAATCTCCAAGGAAAGCACTCTAGCCTTTGAAAACCTTCGTGAACGAGTCACCAAGGCGCCAGTCCTACAATCCCCTGACTGGTCTCAACCCTTTGAGATCATGTGCGATGCGTCAGATTTCGCTGTAGGAGCGGTTCTGGGGCAAAAAGCTGACGGGAAACCCGTGGTCATCTACTACGCTAGCAAGACACTTGACGAGGCTCAGCGTAACTATACAATTACGGAGAAAGAGCTGCTAGTCGTAGTATTTGCCCTTGAAAAATTTCGATCTTATCTCCTGGGTTCCCACGTCATCATCTACTCGGATCAAACGGCTGTGAGGCATCTCCTTGCCAAGATTCGCGACAAGGCAGGAAAACAAAATGTGGTAGCTGACCATTTGTCCCGCCTTCCTTATGAGATTATCAACCCTTGCGGACCCATCACGGAGCATTTCCCTGATGAGCACCTGCTGACTATTAGTACAAAACTTCCATGGTTTGCTGATATAGTAAACTACTTGGCATCTCATCAGATCCCGTCTGATTGGCCGAAGGCCAAGAAAGACAAATTGCGCTCTGATGCCAAGTATTACATTTGGGAAGATCCATACCTCTTCTGCATAGGTGCTGACCAAATCATTCGGAGATGTGTCCCGGAAGATGAAGTCAATGATATTCTTTCCTTCTGCCATGACTAGGCATGTGGTGGACATTTCTCTGGGCACAAAACCGCATCGAAAATCCTCCAGTGTGGTTTCTACTAGCCCACACTATTCAAAGACTCATACAGTCACTGCAAGGCATGCAGTCGTTGCCAAACTTTGGGCAACATGAGCCATCGCGACATGATGCCTCTGCAGCCGATTCTCGTATGCGAAATCTTTGATGTTTGGGGGATTGATTTTATGGACCCCTTTCCTGTTTCGAATGGTTTCGAATATATTCTGCTGGCCGTGCACTACGTGTCCAAATGGATTGAAGCCATACCAACCCGAACCTGTGATCACAAAATCGTTCTCAAGTTCATTCATCACAATATCTTCTCACAGTTCGGGATTCCTCGTGCTATCATCTCAGATGGGGGGACCCATTTCACGAATGCTCAGTTTAGGTCACTGATGACCAAATACGGGGTGTCTCACCGAATCTCTACTCCTTATCACCCTAGACTAATGGTCTAGCTGAGTTGTCAAATCGGGAGATCAAGAAAATCCTGCAGGTCACTGTTCGGCCTGACAGGAAGGACTGGTCGTCCTGACTTCCGGAAGCCTTGTGGGCCTATAGGACCGCCCACAAAACCCAATTAGGCATGTCTCCCTTTAGACTGGTGTACGGGAAGGCATGTCACCTTCCCATCGAACTGGAGCACAAAGCCTATTGGGAAGTACGGAAATGAAATCTAGATCTTTCAAAGGCTAGAACCCACAGAAAGCTTCAAATCAGCGAGATCGATGAGCTACGTCTTGATGCGTACGAGAACTCGCGAATCTACAAGGAGCAAGTTAAAGCCTTCCATGACAAGCATATCTTTAGAAAGATCTTTTATCCTGGTCAGAAGGTCCTACTCTTTGAATCCCAACTCAAACTTTTCCCTGGGAAGCTGCGATCCAAGTGGGTCGGACCATACTTGGTCCGACAGGTTTTTGGAAATGGAGCCGTCGAGATCAGTCCACTCAGCCATGATTCCGAACCTTTCATCGTGAACGGTCAGAGACTTAAACCGTTCATTGATGTAACTTCTATTGATTTGGCTGAATCATCTTATATCCTCCATTCCCCATGAGCTTAGTGCGCCCAGCCGATGGTGTAAAACTCAGCGCTCAACGGGAGGCAGCCCGTCATTCTCTTGGAAAACCTGAAACCTTTTTTTTTGACACCTTTGTGCACTTAAGGTTCACCCTTTAAGACAGCCGACTCCACTTCAGGTGCTTGCATCTGAGATTAGAAATCGTCTGCAACAGTCATTCCAACCCATTCACTCACCAAAATATCTATCCTAAGGAATGAACTAAGTTGAATAAAAACCCCCTAAGTCACAATGAGGACATTGCAAATCTTAGGCATGGGGGGTATGAAGGTGCAAAACTTGTAAGAAAAGGTTTTAAGCAAAAAATTCAAATATGCCAAAAACACCATAAAAATTTAAATTTTTTTTTTTAAAAAAATCATAATAAAATAAGAGGAGGAAAGAAATTTTGTGGAGGAAGGAAAAAGAAACAAAATGAAAAAGGAGTACAAAAATGAGAGAAAAGTGATAGTCATTAGTAAGAAATTAAGGAATTAACCTAAGTTCTAGACCTCATTCAAGAAAAGAACTGAAAAGTGAATAGTGAAATTAATAAGAACGCAAACCTTAGACATTCTTGGATAGACTCCTAGTACCCATTAAGATCTAAACATTCCTCAAGAGGTTGAGGAAAATGAAAAGCCTAAGTATTAGGTCCAAGGCTTAGGAAGTATTTGGCCTTATTAACTAACTTTTGGTTTACGGGAATCAGTAACCTAAGCACCCTAACCTCACACAAAGCCTGGTTCAGTAAGCGTAAAATCAAAATCACGCAGAAGCGTCGCAAAATTCTAAAAATAACACCTAGAGTAGGAGCAGCCGATCAACACAAGTTGATTTGGACGAGTTCCTAGCGCGGAGAGCTGAAAAATTCCCTTCGAAGATGCGTAACAAAATATCATCTCCTTAGTGCTTGTCTCTTAGGATATTTACATATCCTACCGGGGGCATGTAAGCACTCTGCTGGTTCAGATTCCATGGATGGCATTATCACGAAATGTCAATTGCCAAGGTCTGAATTCGGCCTCGGAACACCATGGATGGGATTATCTCGAAATCTCAATAGCCAAGGTTCCGGGGGTTACCATGGGCGGTGCTATCTCGAAGCATCGACTGCTAGGAACCCTTGAGGATTGATGATGGGGACAAGGAATCTGATACAGACCATGTTGAAAAGCCAATCCTAAGCTAGAATTAAAAAGAAAAAGAGAGAGAAAACTCTCCAAACAAATAAATCTTCTATATCTCTTACAAAACTCACTGCGAACTGAGCCAGGTCTAAAATCATTTCAAGCACGGGTGCTTTAACCATAAAGTCCAACAAATCTTAGGTTAGTTCTTATAGGCCTTAAAAACCTTTGCTAAGGATTGAGGTTGAGGCTAGACAGATCCGGATCTTGGTTGGTACTAGAGTACCTTTTAGGCCTATGGTTAGCATTCTAACCTAATCTAGGTTTCAAATGAAAAAGCACTTATCTGAAATCATTAAGAACTTCATGGTCTAGAACAAAGGTTGAAACCTTACGTTTTTGCTAATGGACTAGCAAAAGCTAGGCAAGGGGGTTTGATGAGAACCTCATCATGAACCCTAACTAGCACAATCTAACCCCTACATAACCCAAAGAAAAGCTTAACTCAGAGAATTCTGAGTTTGAGAAGAAAATAAATCATAAGGGGGTAAAACTGCAATTTCACCAATGTAGTTTGCAAACAGGGTAATTAAGGGTCCAAACATAGGTCAAACAAGCCTAATAAGAAGGAAAGTGGGATGGTCGGATCAAAAAAGGGTTATAACAACTTTAGGAAATTAAATGACATTCTGTAACCCTAAAATAAATCTACTTCAATTTACGAGGTTCGAAGTAGGATGAAAATCAACTAAACCCTCTAAAATTTATAGAAAAATAATATCTAGGGTTTAGAACCTTCAATTTGGCCTTAAAAACCCATTTTGACCTACAAAGAGAATCTTGCCCAATTAATGACTTAATATGGATTTTTACGTAAATTGGCTGGTCAAACATGGCCCAACCTAGAAATAAAATTCACCATTAAAATCCTTAGGTCCAAATTAGTCTTGTATAAAAACTTGAGCCTAAGAGGAGACCTCCTTGACTGACTTTGCAATTTGGTCCTCTTCATTTACTTTTTGACCCTTATCTTTTGAAACCTTTGCATTTTGGCCCCCAACTTTTTCATCGTTCGTTGCAGAACGGTCCCTCCTGTAAAACTCTGCGCAGCACCATGCTCCGGCAACTTTGCGCGGAGCATGGCCCCGCGTAGAGAGGGGTGACCGCCCTGCAAAGCAGACGCGGGGTTCCCTGCGACGTCCTCTGTTGCAGGGACCCGGCCATGCTCTCTGCCGGCCCCCATACCTTCCGTGCAAACGCGCAGAAGGTATGGGTCCCCTCTCTGGCCACGCTCCGGCGAGGCTGGCACGTTGCCCGCCCGCGCCTCCCTCTGCACCAGCCCCTTTATAAGGATCGGCACCCCCTGCCGGTTCCCCCAAGCTCTCTTTGACGGAGAACAACCCCCCACTTCATCCCCTCCTCCTCCTTGGTCAGACGGCCCGCAGCTTCCAGCGAATCCCTCCCCTTCCTCCTTGTCGCTTTTCCGCCTTACCTGCAGCAAGGTTCTCCTAGCCCTCGCGTCTGTGCTATGCTGCACCTGCCGGCACCCTCCGCCTGCTTCCTCGTCGTCGCACTTCTCCTCCAGGGCCCTTTCTTCCCCAGCTCCGGCAAGTACGAGCCGGTGGCTCTGCCCTCCCCCTTCATCCAAAACCTAGGTAAATATCTTCCTCTCCTCCTCCTTTACATTTTCCCCTCTCAATTTGTCTTTTTGCCTCACCGCACACGACTCCCACCTCCGCCTGCTCCGTCTCCGACCACCCCCTCTGGCGAGCTCATCCCACCTCCACAGACCTTCTCACCCCTCGCCGGCTACCCTAAAAGCTTCCCCTCACTCCACTCAACAAATCCCCCCTTTCCATCCACTGCTAGACGCCACCCGACGACCCCTCGAACAGACCCATCTCTCCGGCCACAGTCCGATCTAGGGCTACCACCACACGCCGCCTCACGCCTCGCCACGACTCGCACTGCCTTCGCCGCACTCCGACGAAGCTCCCTGCATCCTTTGATTGGGTCGAGAGGCCGTATTCTTGTTTTCAGGTTGACGACCCTTCACCGCCATTACCGAGCTTTTGAAGCTCCAGCACCTGTAGCTGCAGGTGCTCTCTCACCCAGGCTCACGCCCCAGGACGCACAGCTTGTCTCCGCGAAGCGTCCCAGGCCTGCAGCTAGGGCGAAGGCCTCGCACGCTGCAGCAATTGCCTGCAGCTTCCTCAGCTGCGGGTGCCAATTTGGGTGGGACATTTAGTCCCACCTCGGAAGTTCTGGAAGTGCCGCAGCCAAATAAAGGGAAAAAGTGTTGTAGGCTTATCGCCTTCGAACACAGGGGTCAGGTCCCTCACGCACGCCGCGCACCACGCGCTCGCCCTGATCTCAGCACACACTGTCCAATTGGACTCAGTGAGAGTCCAATTGACCTAGACCTGACTTAATTGAGTTGTTTTACTCTCAATTAAGTTTCCACACACCCAATTAAACTTGTATTAAGTTTAATTGCACTTTACCTTAGTGAATTAGGGTTTATAACCCTAATTTGAGACCTACCTTGACCTAAACCCACTAGAACCCAACCTAATCAACCTAGCCACCTAAGTTTCGACCCACACACACCCACACACACCATCCACACGAAAATATCTAGCCTAGAGTTCTCTAGAACTCTCTACCATGTGTGGTTGCCTTGGTTGCCAAAAATAGCAACCAAGAGCCATTCAATTTTTAGATCCACATTTGGTGGATCTAAAAACCACCTTCCACCCTCTCTCTCTCACTCTCCCACGAGCTCCCACCATAGGCCTCTCTAGAGAATTCCATAATTCTCTAGAGAGCTTCCCTTAGGTCTATAAAAAGACCCCTTGGGTGGCCATTTGCACCCATTCACTCCCTTGGCAATTGCTCTCCATTGGTGCCATTCACGCCACCTCCATAGTCACTCCACCTCCACGAGCTCACTACCACCACCATGGAGAACACCATGCCGGGATGCTGGATCAACCCTACCTCTCTCCAAGGGCCGGCCTAAGCTACATTGGCCGCCCCTCCTTCTTCTCTCGACCACTCCAAGGCCATCGGGGACCACCCCTGAATGCCCTCTATTCTTATAGCTTTAAATCATGCTCTTCATAATCTTTATTTCTTTCATTTACTGCTTAGTAGAGTAGTCTTACTTCTCCCCCAATGATGCATGCGAAATCCCCCCGCTGATTCTTGTATGCAATCGTTTTCTGGTAGTTAGATTTAATTTTAGATTTAATTTTAAGCATTCATGTATAAGCTTTCCTCTAGATTTCCTTGTGCAACAACTCTCCCACGATGAATGAAATTTCATTTTATATATATATATCTTATGTGTTTGAAATCACCTTGAGCTAAATGATTATCATATTTGCGTGATTTAAGTGCCTGTTCTTTAACCGCCTATATATTACGCACCAGCATGTCGTTTAAATAAAGTAGAGCGGCTTTAAGATCGATTTCAAAAGCAAAAACAATGCCTCCCAAAGACGAACGACCGGGACTCAAAGTCTCGTTATTTTCAAAACAATATCTTTGTTGGATCGTATTTCGCAACTATACTATGATGCTTTTATCAAAAATGCGACCTACGTTTCACCAACAAAATGGCGCCGTTGCCGGGGAGGCAACGTCATTTTTCTTGATTTCGATCTTTTAATCTATCACTGACAAATCTGCCTGTACTTTGTTTCTGATGTGCAGGACAACACGGAACGAAAATGGGATCCACGCACTCATCGAGCGCGGCAAAGAAAAATCAGGTGCACATCATCTATCATAGATTAGGTTTATTTTCTGAACCCTAGGAAAAAATCTATTTCCTGCAATTTCTTTTAAAAAAAAGAGATTTTTCTTATTTTCGTGGAAAATAAAAAAAATCAAAAAAATAAAAAATTTTGAAAAAAAAAATCTAGATTGGATTTCCTTTTGAATCTAGGTTAGAAAAAAAAAGAGATTTTCGTTGAATCTTTTGAAAAATTCTTTTTGAAAAAAAAAAGTGCAAAAGATTAAAAGGAAAAAAAAAAGCATTTTTTGTGGAAGGCTTGAATTTCAAATTCAAAACCTCTTTAAAAGCTTTTCCACCACCTTCTGATTTTCGGCCAGATTTCAAATCTCACCTAAAAATTCGATTGCTGAAAAATACGTTAGCGAAAAATTCTGAAATTTGGGTAAAACCTTCATTTTCAAATCATCTTTCAAATTCCACCATTACTTTGAGAAAACTCAAAGTATAAAATTTTTAAAAATTCGCGAAGTGCTCGGGGGTCAGATAGACTCAGAGTCAAAAATTTTCAAAGTTCCAAAAGCGATTTCGAGCAATCCGTGAATCTGTTTTGACTAAAAATTATGGGGTTTGAAAGCTGATCTAATTGGATTTATTTTTCATATTTTTCATGAATTTTTGAAGATTATTTGTTACTGTTTCAAAGTGAAAAATCATCCAGGGGTCAAAGTTCCAAATCTGACCCCCTGATATTTAAAATTCCCTAAAAATTCGGTTGAATAGTAAAAATTATAGAAAAAATACTCTCTGAAAAACTAATTGAAAAAGGAATCTACTCGCAAAATTTCAAATTAATTGGATTCCAATTACTATCATAGAATCAACATTATTCTTGTGGTCTACTGAAATAGAGAAAAAAACCCTAGAAGTGAATGCAACTTAGGTTGAACCTTTAGGGTCACAAATAGAGACCACACTTTTGGCTAACCTAGACTTAATCAAGTCTAGTTAGCCGGTGAGCTTGGTCACCTTGTGGGCCACTCACCACAAACCCCACTGAAGAAAACGGGTTAAAAACTAATTTTAAAACACGAAATCAACCCGAGTTTGTTGTCGTACTACTGGATGAGTTTAATCTCTCTTGCCAAACTTGGTGACTAAGTCTGCGGGGTAGTGTCAAACGACCGCAGCTCAGGGGTCAATGGAACCGGAGGTGTAAGCCAAAGGAAGAACCTTCCCCTTAGTCCCCTCGTAACCAGACTGGCTAGGTTAGCTTGCGAGACGGGATTCACGTTCAGTCGGTTGTACGACGAACTTATCTTCAGGAATTCAAATCCCTAACGAAAAATCTGGTCACCTGATTCATAAGGACCATTTGATTGACAGGGCCTTAGCCTTGTTCTGCGTGGCTACACCAACCCAGGGGTTGGGCGGTGTATGCACGGAAGGAGGTCACTTCGACCTCACTTGGTTGGACCTTGGGAGCCACTCCCAAGGAGGCGAGTCACCTCCCCCAGACCATCTTCTCGCCCCATTTCTTCTATCTGCTAAGCCGTAATGGATAACATTGGATCTGGACCTAATCAGGATCCAGAAGAGCTGGACCCACGAGCTTATCTGAGAGCTCGGGTCACTGAATCAGCTCAACCTTGGGATCAGAACCCAAGGTGGCGAAGACGACTTTTCGCTTCGCTTGATCCTTCTCCTCGGGTTACCGAAATGGTTAACCCATATCCTAACCCTGGATATTATGACCCATACCAGTCGGTCCCTCAAAGGATCGCATCTTATAACCCAGGATATGGATTTCATACTCCTGCTTCTCACCCATGAAACATGGGTAGACTTGATTCACCCCCTGGAACCCCTGAAGAGCTACCGGTGCATATGCGGCCACATTATAGAATACAGAGAGCTATAGCGAATGCTAAGGAAAAGGTCACATCCTATCTACGCGAAATCCAGGCTATCATTGAGCCGAACCAAAGACAAAGCCGGATTCCACATCAACAAGCCGTGATGGAGCTCCTTCAGGAAACAACAGAGATAACAAGGCGAATTGGACAAAATCGGGAAACTCAAGAACTATTGCTTTTGAGATATCAAGTGGAAAATAGCATTGAAGAACTCGAAGAATCTGAAACAACTACGCCGAAAAAACACACAGAAGATTCTCGGGAGCAGATGCCCGAAGATCACTCAAGGGGAAAAGAATCTAGCATGGATATGGGACAGGAGCAGGAAGTATGCCAAATGGGTTCATCTGAAATTGTGGAGGAAAGGACAGATATCTCCAGGACTGAGCCGCAATCAGATTATCCTGAATCCTGGGAGACACCTTTTGGGTTAGATAACCCGATCGAGACAAGGGAAGTAGATCCAATTGAGGATATGGATCTTGAGGCAAACATTACATGCGACACTACTGATCAATCTAGACCACTTCCCATTGTAGGTGAACCTGTGCTAGAGCCAACATCTTCTAATCTGCACTCTTCTTCTTTCACCTACATCCCTAATTCGGATATTAGAGATTCTAAGATGACACTTTCTATCCTTGATCCTAACATCCAAAAACCAGAAGTAGCTATGGATAACTCGAACAAAGAAATAAATATGCTACCTGAGGTAGGAATTACTGAGGAGCCCAATGCATATGAGGGTGAAGCTTCGAGCAGAATGAGCTGGGGACGCACCTACCATCCTAGTCAATGGCTCGACCTCGAGCCTGAAGAGACAGCCTCTGATGAAATAGAGATGAGTATTGATGAGGACGAAGTAATTTCTAACGAGGATTTCAGTGACCTCCCCACAGATCTTCTACTTTCACGGACACCCCCATATGACCCAGATCCTGGAGAGGGAATGATCTTTGATGTCAATTATCATTATGAGGATCCCTACGACTCAGACTCTGGTTCTGAGGTACATTTTGATCTACTCCCTCAGCAACTTCCTGCTGAATTGTGGGACATGATAAATCAGCTAAATCAACATCATGATCCCACCTCTGATTATCCTCTATTTTCCACTACCACTCCACACTTTCTTATAGCTAGACTTTTTGGAGTAGGGGTGCATAATCAACTAGTTCGCATCTCTGGACCACTGATTCTGGGAGCATACGAGAATATCTTTCTCTTAATCTTAGCCGGCTCCTACGCTAGAAATGACACATCTGATTGAGTTTTCGCCCATTTGGAGGTGTTAAACTCAGCACATATAAATACCATTTCACCATCATCTATACATAACCATTTTTATACATAGCATATTTTTGTTTTAGCATATTTTCCTTTTGTATATTGCATGTTAACAAGTTGGCCGGTGCTGAATATAATTTCATGAGCAATTCCAGGTGACTTCTACCCACTCATCCTCTGTTAGAGTTATTTTCTTTTATTCATGCATGAGGACATGCAAGAACTTAGGCATGGGGGGGTAGATACTGAAAAACTGAAAAAATTTTTTGTACCAACACTTAGGAAAACCTCGGAGCTGCATGCAAAACATACTTTAGGACCTTAAATAAAAGAACAATTGACTCCACCTCCAATGCTCGCATTGGAGCTAGAAATCGTCCGCAACAGCCACTTTCGACTAACCCGCTCACCTATTGTTCTAAATTTAGGGTCAAGCTGATTGTAACCCGATATGGGAAATTCACGAAGTACAAATTATATGGGGTTACATGTTTATAGCATATATAGATATTGCATTCATGAATAAGATTATTTTATTAAGAGAATGCAATAGGGATTTTATCCTTTAGTTGATTCCTGTAATCTGGAATCAAGTACACTTTTCACACACACATAGAATTTGCAATGGATTCACGGTGAAGGCTGATAAACGTCCTCAGTTTGTCGAGAAGAAGCAGTTCTTCTTTTCCTGAACCCTTGGACAATGTTTTGGGAGTCAGGCAGATTTTCCTCCAAAAATCCACCAAATAGTGTGAGATGAGAGTAGAGTGTACTGGTGCTCTAAGATTAGTGCGAGGAATCTGGAATCCTAGATAATTAGGTGATGATGCTCTGAGATGAGACATAGTTTTCGCTCTCGGTTCCTGCGTATGCATTTTGTGCAAAATTGTGAGAGCCACCGAATAAGGCAAATACGCAGAGAGCGAGTTTTCATAAAACTATGGCTAAGGTGGATGGTTACGACCATTCTTTACGGAATCCTCAGCTGAAGGAGGGTATTGATGTCAAGGTCAGAAATACACCGTCCTATCCGTCTCTCCCGGTGCCATGAGTAGGTACTTCCACCAAATAAGCCACCCAATGTCTCTTGAGTACCACCAATCCCTAATAATGCCTCCTTAATAAAGTTCATGAATGTATGCCAGTTGTGTTATGCTAAAAAAAAAAAATTAAAAAAAAATGAGAAAAAGAAAAAGAAAAAGAATGATGAAAAGAAAGAAAAACTGAAAAAAAAAATTAGAAGAAGAAGAAAAAAGAAGAAAAGAATGAATATTTAGTGTTTATCAAGGCAATACCACCAAATATGGCCTTAACCTATTCTTCTTGTGTTTCTGACCGCCCGAATACTGGCTGAGGAATCCCAACTTAGTGTTAGGGTTATGAGAACTCAATTAAAGTGTTAATGCCTAGTGAGACCACCAAATACAGATCCTATGTGTGAATCTGGTGAGGTTGTGAGCTCTAAGAAAAAGAAAGAAAAAGAGCAAGAGAGAATGAATACAAAGGAATCAAAAGGGAGCATAGTTTTTCTCGTCTTTCTCTGAGTTGAGTTACTTAGTAATTCGGGAATCTGGATTCTGTAGTACTAGTCTCTATGTAGCACCAAGTGAGAATAAACCACCAAATATATAATCCTTTCCCTCAAAGATTCTCTACCTAAGCCCAAAGTCGGAGTGAAATTCATTGAATATATTGAATACCCCGAGGGAAGAAATCCGCCTATCCCGCTAGAATTTTTATTAGGGGTCAAGTACAGGCTTTAGAGGTGTATTAGTCTTCACTCTAATTCGTTGCAAGAGCTACATAGCTGCACCTTCACGATTGTCTGGATTTCTAGAGCATAGGATGAAAACAAAAGGGAGAAAAATCTCTATGCAAACACTTGATAAAATAACCAGTCCCTTAGGGACCCTTGCTGTAAATAATTTAGTCTTGCATTTGCTAGGGACTAGCAAGATTTAGGCATAGGGGAATGATTGCGCAGCAAGCATAGGTCTTAATTGACCTAAATTAGGCTAGGACTTAACATAAGTTAGGGTTATTCATGCATGCATGCGCATTATCTGCATCTTTACCACTTTCCTTTAGCTATGCATGAAATAATGTTATAATATGCTGATTAAGTGCATTATGTCAATTGCAGGCAATAAGCTGATCAGGAGCTGGATCTGAAGCTGGATCAGGAATAACGGGAGTTGTAGCAGAGCTGCAGCAGAAGGCCTAGTTTAGATGTAGGAATAATAATGTAAGGGGGTTAAAGGTTTTCTATTCTATTAAGTAGAAATAAAGCAGTAAAATGTGAAGAGCTTAGGTCCATCCTAGCCCTAGGATAGCCTAGAGACTTCCCCAAGCCTTAGCCACCCTTAGATTAGGTCACAACACCCTAGGAAGCCCTAAAACCCTAGTTCCAACCCTTCTCTGGACGTCCAGATAAGTTTTAAGACGTCCAGGACCCTTAGCCAACTCTCGCACACTTCAAACCCACTTCTGCAGTGTTATTGGACGTCCAGACACTTTGTCAGACGTCCAATTTCTACAGAATACCCAAAACAGAACCCGAAATCCTTCCTGACTCTGATCGGACGTCCAGACAACAAGTCTGGACTTCTGATTTTTGAGTATAATACGTCTAATTCTATAATTAGACGTCTGATACTGCTCTCCAATTCCTGTTTTGAGATTTAAGCCTTGATCTTGGATCTCTAGGTCCCTAAACCCAATTCCAATCCCATAGGAACCTAAATTAAGGTGCCCTAACCCTAGTACATCACCTCTAGACCTCCCTAAGGACCTAATTAGGTCCTCACTAAACCTAATTGACTTGGATCTTAGTCAATTCCATCAGCCTATTCAATTGAACTCATTGAGTCCAATTGAGCCCTGATCTCAGCACACACTGTCCAATTGGACTCAGTGAGAGTCCAATTGACCTAGACCTGACTTAATTGAGTTATTTTACTCTCAATTAAGTTTCCACACACCCAATTAAACTTGTATTAAGTTTAATTGCACTTTACCTTAGTGAATTAGGGTTTATAACCCTAATTTGAGACCTACCTTGACCTAAACCCACTAGAACCCAACCTAATCAACCTAGCCACCTAAGTTTCGACCCACACACACCCACACACACCATCCACACGAAAATATCTAGCCTAGAGTTCTCTAGAACTCTCTACCATGTGTGGTTGCCTTGGTTGCCAAAAATAGCAACCAAGAGCCATTCAATTTTTAGATCCACATTTGGTGGATCTAAAAACCACCTTCCACCCTCTCTCTCTCACTCTCCCACGAGCTCCCACCATAGGCCTCTCTAGAGAATTCCATAATTCTCTAGAGAGCTTCCCTTAGGTCTATAAAAAGACCCCTTGGGTGGCCATTTGCACCCATTCACTCCCTTGGCAATTGCTCTCCATTGGTGCCATTCACGCCACCTCCATAGTCACTCCACCTCCACGAGCTCACTACCACCACCATGGAGGACACCATGCCGGGATGCTGGATCAACCCTACCTCTCTCCAAGGGCTGGCTTAAGCTACATTGGCCGCCCCTCCTTCTCTCGACCACTCCAAGGCCATCGGGGACCACCCCTGAATGCCCTCTATTCTTCTAGCTTTAAATCATGCTCTTCATAATCTTTATTGCTTTCATTTACTGCTTAGTAGAGTAGTCTTACTTCTCCCCCAATGATGCATGCGAAATCCCCCCGCTGATTCTTGTATGCAATCGTTTTCTGGTAGTTAGATTTAATTTTAGATTTAATTTTAAGCATTCATGTATAAGCTTTCCTCTAGATTTCCTTGTGCAACAACTCTCCCACGATGAATGAAATTTCATTTTATATATATATATATCTTATGTGTTTGAAATCACCTTGAGCTAAATGATTATCATATTTGCGTGATTTAAGTGCCTGTTCTTTAACCGCCTATATATTACGCACCAGCATGTCGTTTAAATAAAGTAGAGTGGATTTAAGATCGATTTCAAAAGTAAAAACAACGCCTCCCAAAGACGAACGACCGGGACTCAAAGTCTCGTTATTTTCAAAACAATATCTTTGTTGGATCGTATTTCGCAACTATACTACGATGCTTTTATAAAAAATGTGACCTACGATTTCTCCCAACACTGTCTTCTTACTATAACGACTATAACTTGACATATAACAAACACAAACAAGCTCTACCATCCAGACCAAGTCATCAATCAGGGAGACAGACGTCTCCAAGATAGCTTTTCGCACTCGGTACAGACACTACGAGTTTTTGGTCATGCTATTTGGGCTGACCAACGCCCCCGCTGCCTTCATGGATTTGATGAATCGGGTGTTCAAACCGTATCTAGATTAGTTTGTGGTGGTATTTATTGATGATGTGCTCGTTTACTCGCGGGATTAGGCACAGCACGGACAGCATTTGCAAATGGTTCTGGACACTTTGAGACGGCGTAGGTTGTATGCCAAATACAGCAAATGCGAGTTTTGGTTGAGACAGGTGACCTTCTTGGGCCACATGATTTCAGGGGATGGCTTGGCTGTGGATCCAGCCAAGGTTGAGGCAGTACTCAAGTGGGAGAGGCCACGTACAGTGACAGAGATACGCAGTTTCTTGGGACTGGCAGGTTACTACCGGTGGTTTATCTAAGGTTTCTCATAGATTGCACCTCTTATGACTCAGTTGGCCCAGAAGGACGTGCCCTTTGCTTGGACAGACGCTTGTGAGGCGTGTTTTCAGGAGTTGAAGGAGAGGCTGACTTTGGCTCCTGTGCTTACCATCCTAGATAGCAGTGGTGGTTTTGTGGTCTACACGGACGCTTCGTTGCAGGGGTTAAGGGTGTGCTCATGCAGCGGGGTCATGTTGTCACTTACGCTTTGTGGCAACTGAAGCCCCATGAGCATAGCTACCCTACCCACGGCTTAGAGCTGGCAGATGTTGACTTCGCACTGAAGACATGGAGGCACTACCTTTACGGTGAGACCTTTGAGATTTTTACGAATCATAAGAGCCTGAGGTATTTGTTTGATCAGAAGGAGCTTAACATGAGATAGAGATGTTGGTTAGAGCTCCTGAAGGACTATGACTGCAACATCACCTACCATCCGAGGAAGGCCAATATGGTGGCTGACTCCTTGAGCCAGAAGGCACCCGCCCACTTGGCCAGTTTACAGGCACAGAGTTGGAACTTATAAAGGAGTTGGGCAGTTGGCGACCCCTAGAGTTACAGGGGCATTGTGGGGCAGTGATAGTGACACGATAGACGAGACCAGAGCTGATAGACCGCATTATCACAGGACAGATGACAGATCCGTACCTGCAGTCATTGCGAGACAGAGTACTGTCAGGGGACCCAGGAGACTTCTCTTTTACAGACGAGGTGCTGCGCATGAGGGGACATTTGTGAGTTCCCACGGACGAGGAGCTATTGAGAGTGCTCCTGGCTGAGGTGCACGGGTCCAGGTTTACCATACATCCTGGGAACACGAAGACGTATCATGATCTGAGATGTAACTTTTGGCGGAGAGGGATGAAGCAAGATGTAGGTGAGTTCGTGCAGCAGTGTTTGGTATGCCAGTAGGTGAAGGCCAAGCATCAGAGGCCTGCAGGGACGTTGCAGCCACTTCCTGTGCCAAAGTGGAAGTGGGAGAGCATCACCATGGACTTGGTGGTGGGCTTACCCGTTACCCAGTGAGGACACGACACAGTCTGGGTGATTGTAGATAGATTGACAAGGACGGCACGTTTCTTGCCGATCCGAGTCACCTTGGGACCAGCGTAGTTGGCAGAGAGGTATATTCGTGACGTGGTACGTTTGCACGGAGTTCCGCGTGAGATTGTATCCGACCGGGATACTCATTTTACTTGCCAGTTTTGGGCTGAGTTTCAGCAGGCCTTGGGGACACGGTTGAGGTTCAGTACGACGTACCACCCCCAGACGGATGGACAGTCAGAGAGCATGATACAAACACTTGAGGACCTTTTACACACCTGTGTACTGGATTGGAGGGGCTCTTGGGAGGAGCACTTACCCCTGGCAGAGTTCGCATATAATAACAACTATCACTCGAGTATCGTCATGGCACCCTACGAGGCTCTGTACGGACGGAGGTGTACTATGCCCTTGAGTTGGGTTGAGGTGGGGACCAAGTGGGAGGTTGGCCCTAGGTTGATCCGACAGAGTCAGGAGGTGGTAGAGCAGATTCATAGACGACTTCACACTGTCAGGAGCAGACTGAAGAGTTATGCCGATCGGAAGCGCAGAGAGGTGTAGTTCGAGGTCGGAGATCACGTCTTTCTTCGTGTTTTGCCCATGAAGGACCTGTAGCATTTTGGGGTGAAAGGGAAGCTTGCGTCGAGGTTTGTGGGGCCCTTTGAGGTCCTGGAGCAGGTAGGACCAGTTGCTTACAGATTGGCCCTTCCTCCCTGTTTATCGCGCTCGATCGGGTTTTAAAAGATAACACGTTGTAATATAGCCGAAAAAAGTGTTCAAAACAAATAAAGAATTCTTTACTCGAAAATCGGAGTATCCAAGGTCGAACACAGGGAGCAATTTCAATACTTTAAAAAAGCTAGAGAATACAACTTTTAAATAAAAGACAATTGATTCACAAAGAGATTTAAAAGAAAATTGCTAAGAGAGAATAGGATTGGATGTCTGATTTCTATATCAGACGTCTTAAATGTAGCTATTCTTCTTCCTATTTTGATTCTGTTTTGGCCTTCTTTCTGATTTTTGCTTTCTTTGCAGCCTTCCTCCTTACTTCTCTCTTCTGCCTTCTTCTGCGTAGGTTCTTTTCTTTTCTTTTGATCTACAGGTCTTCTTCTTCTTTCTTCCTTCTCTTCTCTGCCTCGCTCAGCCTCTTCTTCTGCTTCTTCCTTGCGGCTAAGTCTCTTCTCTTCAACTCTCAGCCTGCCTGCACAAGGAGCAAAACCTATCCTGTCCCTCTACTCGCACGTCTCTCTCTCTCTGAGAATCACTCACAGTACGCTCTCCCAGAGCCGCGGGTAATTGGATCGAGTAGTGTACCCGGGACCAGGCGCACCGGCGTGAGGGTGATGCGCGAGGTGTGCTTAGATAGGGTCGGGTCGGATCCCGCCAGATCCGCGAGGTGAAATCGCGGACGAGGCAAGCGTGAGTTAGGTGAGGGACCTCACCCCAGTGCTTTCAGAGGCGACGGGAGAATAACACAAAATCACTTTAAACCGTACCTGCACCTCATAGATTGCCGATGTGGGACTATTAGTCCCGCCCTACTCTCGCGCGCACCCACAGAACGCTCTTCGTCGATTGCCAAAGCAGCGGACTTCGTTGCGTTGTTCACTGGGTCAGATAGCTTCACAGTGCTTGCCCGAGTCAGCTGCACCTGAAGCCTGGAGCTGCTTCGCGTCACCGTCAATGGCGGCAGGGGCTTGAAAACTGTCAGACACAAAACAAGCCTCTCGGCTTAATCAGATCACCGGAGGACCTTCGTCGTGGCACGGCGAAGGTGGTGCAAGGTGCAGCAGGTTGTGGGATGGCCTGGGCGTGCATGCCTAGGTCGTCCTGTGACCGGAGATGTGGGTGTGTTCGAGGGAGCGTTGAGGGGGTGTAGAGCGGCAGTGGGTGGGCGGAGGATGTTCCTTGTGGTGAGGCGGAGCCTCTAAGTTGGTCGGCGAGTCGTGCGGAAGTGTGGAGCGACGGGAGCGATTCACCGGAGGTTGGCCGGAGGGGTGGAAGGTGACGGTGGTCAGGCATGGTCGAGGGGTAATTAAATGAAATGTAGTGGGGAAAAGAGAGAGGGGAAGATGGGGAACGTATCTGGATTGTTCTGGGAGAGAAGGAGGTAGCGGAGTGGACGGCTCATAGCTGCCGTCGTCGGAGAAGAGGCACCCTGAAGGAGGGAGTGGCGATGAGGAAGAGGTTGGGGGAACACGCGCTTGGTACGGCGCGACGCGGGAGGAGGAAGCGAAGTAGACTCTGCTGCTGGTATGGCAGCAGAGCGACGAGGAGGGGAGGAGGTCTCCAGAGCTTGCGGGTTCCTTGGCCGGAGATGGAAGAGAAGAAAATTTGGGGGAATCTCCGCCAAGACAAGTCTGAAATTCAGCGGCCGGGTTTGGGGATTCTTTTATAGGTGCTAGCCAAACTTTCTAGTGCGTGGAGGGCGGCTTTTGGATACCGCTGTCTCGCCGGAGAAGGAAGGTGGTCGAGACCCAAAATTCTAGTGTGTTCGCACGAGAGTTTGGAAAGAAATCAACGATCACGATCGGGCTTAGATGGAAGGGAATTCCTCAGAGAATCTCCGTTCCAATTCTGGGAGATCTCTGAGGAACGTGAGCATATCCCCCTGTCAACCTCGCCAAAGAAGAATCTTCCCCGATAATGGTGGAAGGACCTGACTGAAAAGTTGGCGAGGAAGTTAGGGGGCTCTCTGCGATGATTTTCAAAAGATAGGGACCAAATTATGATTTGGGTGTACTAAATTGCAAAGTAGGTCAAGATGACCTCCCCTTAGGTCAAAATTTTGGTATAAACCTAATTTTGACCTAAGGAATCCAATGGTGAAGTTTTATTTTAGGTTTGACTACGTTTAACTGAACATTTTGCGTAAAAACCTAAATTAGGTTAATTGATGAGCTAGGACCCTAATCTAGGTCAAACTGGGTTCCAAAGGCCAAATTAAGTGTTCTAAGCCCTAGGGGATATTTTTCCATGATTTTTAGAGGGTTTACTTGATTTTTATCCTGACCGGAACCTTGTTAATTTATGCAGGTCTGTTTTAGGGTTACCAAATGTCATTTAATTTCTGGATTGCACATGAACCCATTTCTGATTGACTCAACCCACTTTTTATCTTATTTAGACCTTTTGACCTATGTTTTGCCTCTGAGAAATCCCATTTATGTACTATAATGGTTAAATTATAGTTTTAACCTTTATTTCATGTTTTCTTCTCAGAGCACTTATTCCTTCATTTAGGCCTTCTTCTAGGTTATGTAGGAGCTTTTATCTTCTTTATTGGGTCAAAATGAGCTAGTTATGGCTCATGATGAAGCTCTCATCACTCCCCATCTTTCTGGTGTGCACAACATGTTCCACGTGTCCAAACTCCGGAACTACGTCGCCGATCCCAGTCACGTTCTGAGCCACGAGAGTGTCGAGGTGGGTGGCGACCTGACCTACCCCGAGAGACCAGTGTAGATACTAGACAGAGCCGTCCGGAGTTTGAGATGGAAGCAGGTACCCCTGATACAGGTCTTGTGGAGGAGCCAGCAGTACGAGGAGGCTACCTGGGAGACTGAGGTGGCGATGCGAGAGCAGTACCCGGAGCTTTTCGAGAGTATGTCTTTTCTGATCTGCTTCGATCCTCTTTATGTTTGTTATGCGTATATAATTCCTTTTTCCGCACCATAGCTAGCTCAAGTTTCGGGCACAAAACTTCCTTTAAGTTTGTTATGATGTAAAGACCCATTCTGTCCTGAGCCCTTTAAGACGTCTGGACTGTCGGTCGAACGTCTGGATCCCTTCCTAGACGTATGGAAATTGAAAACTTGGTACGTAACTTTGCGTCTGCACACGGGCTACGCGCAGACAGTACCGCTCCTTTCTCTTTCCCTCTTCTCTCCTCCACTCGAACCCTAGCACACCCTTATAAAACCCCTCTCCCCCTTCCTCACTTCCCCACTTCACCCCAGCCACCTTCCTTCCTTCCTCTCCATTGCAGTGAGAGGGGCGAGCATGAGAGAGGGCGCAAGAGCGAGCGACGAGGAGGAGAGGCGGCGTGAGGAGAGGAGGAAGAGCTTGAGCTTACGAGCTCGTGGGAGCTCGCCAGAGGACGCACAGCCAGAGCGACGCGTGCGGAAGGAGGAGCGCATCGGGGGAGACGTCCCCGACACTTGCTGCAGCTGGAGCTGCAGGCGAGGAGGAGAGGTCGCGACTGCGCGCGGCAAGAGGAGTAGAAGGTAGTTCTGGGATTTTCCCAGAATCAAACATCTGGTTGGACGTCTGGTGACAACACCGGATGTCTGAAAGCAGAACTTCGCGAAGGTACATTCCTCTTGTGGTTACGACCATGTAGTCTATTAAGAACGAGGCATCAGACGAGCTTTTAAGACGTCTGGGAAGTGTCCCAGACATCTGGAACCCTTTCCAAACATCTGGTAATCAATTTTTACTGCGTACGGGGTTGCGTCTGCGCGCCTGTGCGCGCAGATTGCACCCGCCGCTCTTGCCCCTCTTTTTCTCTCTCTCCTCCTGTAGGTGCGCAGCTCTTTTCTCTCTCTCCCCGCGCGGCCTTATAAGGACGCCCTCTCCCTCACCCTCATCTCCTCCGCCTTCCTCTTCTGTTTCTCCCTGCCAGTGAGAGAGCGCGAGCGAGCGGCGGCAGCAGCGGCCACGGTGAGTGTGTGGGAAGGGGTGTTGCGAGAAGAAGAAGACGCTCGATCGTGAGGGCTCGAGCTTGCCGAGGCAACTAGAGCCGGCCGACGGGGAGCAGCGGGCATGGAGTGTCGCGGAGGGGTTGCTGCAGCTCGGGCAGCAGGCGGATGGGGCGCGGCACGGCCGTGCGTCGCAGGCGGAGAGCGAGTCGGGTCCTGATTCTGGAAAATTTTCCAGAATCAGATGTCTGGGCTTACGACCAGACGATGGTGAAGACGTCTGGAGGACTGTCCAGACGTCTGGCAGGTAAGATATTTCGATCCTCTTCCTTTTTCGCGTGTACGGCCATGCAGCCATCCGCCGCGCCTTCGTCTGCGATCTGTCGTGCTGAGAGCAAGTGTGGGTGCGTGCAAGTTCTGCTCGGGAGGGCGCGAGGACTCGTCATCCCACGTGAATCGGACGTCTGGCCGCAGTGCCAGACGACGGAGAGGACTTCCAGACGTCCGGGGTGACCATCGGACATCTGGGAACCGAGGTCAGACGTTCCAGTAGGCCTCTGGACGTCTGAAGGACTACACAGAGCGAAGGTACAATCTGACCCACTTTTAAGACTTCTGGAAGAGGTTCCAGACGTCTGATTTTGGACAGTTTCGTCGTTTTCGGCTCGTTTAGGGCCCGTTCGGAGTCTGTTTTCCGCGTTTCGAGTTACGTTCTTTCTAGAATAAAATCCTCTACCCGTTTACAGTAATTGTATACCATTCTGAGAAACTCCTTATGTCTGATCCTTGTGTTAGGACCCTGTACCATTGCAGTCTTGGGGGTTGCGGAGGCGCGCGGGATTGCCGACCACACCCCCAGTATTCCCGTTGTAGCTGATAGAGTGGCTTTTAATTTATTTAACAAAATTTGTTACAATTGTGGAACAATTAATAGAGTCTAGGGCATTGCATGAACCCTAGGACTGAGAAACTAGATTGAATGATAGATCCTAGGGTATTGCATGAAACCTAGGACTGGAAAACTAGATTGAATGATAGATCCTAGGGTACGGCATGAATCCTAGGACTGGAAAACTAGTGAAATGTATAAATATTGCAGTCTTGGAAAGTAGAGAGGCAATAATAGCTGCCTGTTATGAATAAATAAATATGATTGAGAACATGGGTTGTACGAACGTAAAACTGGAACGGTGAAATCTAAATGGCCAAACGAAGAGAACATGAACCCTACGGGGAATTAGGAGTAGAACTCCTGGAAAGAGAATAAAATGGAACTGAGAAAATGAAACGTGAAAGTGTGTTGTCTCTTGGGTACGTGGTACCAAAGAGAGCACACATTACCTCTTAGTGTAGAGGGGAGCTTGCCGCCCTCAGGTTGAGACCAGGGTGGGTTTGGCCACTATACACCGACTTGCTGGCCCTCGCGTACGCAATACCGAGGAGAGCTACTAGTGTAGGGAGAGCACTAGCTACCCCACGGGCCTCGAGGTTCTGCTAGCCTCCTACACCAACTTGTTAGGCCCATTGGGCAAACTAGGGTAGTCAGGCGAGAGTGCGCGAACTGTGGAGGGGTTGGACCCCTATTACTGAGAGGGCTCAAACCTATACTGGTTCCGTGCTGTGTTTTGAGCGCACCCGTTAACGGAAACGACTGACCGCGTGCCAGTACAGGGTAGCTACTCGTGCGCTTATCGCGCGTGCCGTAGTCACCGTTACGTCTGTCAGCGACCTTGGGGTGGTTGACTGAGGGTAGGACCACCACGAGGGACTCTCCCGACCAGGAGAGCACCACGTGTTACTTCTACTTTTCGGAAAAGACTGCAATCAAGATCGTTCCCACGAGGAACATTCGAGATCAAGTGAAGGATCTGAGAAATAAATAAATCATGAAATAATAGAAAGACATAAATAAAGAAAGTAAAAAAATATAACAGCTACTGTACACTCTACTGTTTCTTTAGCTTTTAGTTGCCACTCTACTCAGCATTTCGCTGACGTGTTACACTTGTTACTTTTCAGGACCAGGTGTTAAGCAGCCAGGGTCAGCGGCTGCAGAGGACGCTGGGCCTAGTAGGGTCCAGTAGAGTTACCCGCAGTTCTTTTTGTACTTTTCTTCCACTGTAGTGAGTAGTTTCCTTATTACTCCTTGTACTTCTTTATTGTAAGCATTATGTTTTGTACATATTTGTTGTTCTACTGTTGTGGTGGTGTATACTGTAGTAGTTCCTTTTCTTACTGCTGTATTTTGTTACTGCTAGTTATATTCATGCTGAATGTGGTTTATTTTACTGCTCTTTTGGTTACTTCCTCGTTGGACGACTAGGTCTTGGGATTAGTCGAGTCGGTCCGATTCTCGTGTCTCGTAGGGACTCGGGAATCGAGTCGTTACATAGGCTGCACCGCAGCTATGATTTGCGTGGCTAAATATTGGTGATTTGCCTGTCACGTGTAGGGATTGCTTTGGGAAGGCATGGGGCATGCCCTCCCATGCGTCTCGGACGTCTGGACAGCTTACCAGATGACTGGAAGCACTTCCAGACAACTGGAGGAGAAGTCGGACGTCTGGAGCTGTGTCTAGACTATCAAGAAGGGGTTTTGGACATCTGAAGTTGATGCAGGAACCTAAGATGAGACTCTAGTTACTTTTAAGATGTCTCGACCTTGTGCCAGACGTCTGATTTAGGTTTGCAGCCTTGTTTTTGACCTGTTTAGGGTCCGTTTGAGGTCCGTTTCATGCAAACAAGATATCGGTGTTTTCCTTGTGAGTTCCTCTACTTGTTAAAATGCTTTTTATATTATTCTGAATGTTCCATTGTGGTATGTTCCTTGGTATAGGACTTCGATCAATGGCGGGTTTGGGGCTTGCCGAGGCACGTGAGCCTGCCGTTCGAGCCCCCAATACTCTCGGGTCGTCTGGTAGAGTGGTTTTCCCCTATTTTAATTATAAAACCTGAATGCATATGTGAAATTAGATAACTAGAAGCCTAGGATGTGGCATGAATCCTAGGACGAGAGGTACTTACACTGTTTGTATGCGTGTTTGAAATTGCAGTCTCAAACGAATGAATAGATATGTGAACAATTGCCTGTTAATAAACAAGAGCTGCCTGTGAAATATGAAATGCATGTGCTAGTTAAACAGTTATCTGTGATATTACATGTGTATATGTTAAATGATGGAAATATGAGCTGCATGTGTAGAATTTGAGAATGAAAATGTGAATGATGAAACTTGGTATGGAATGACATGGGGAATAGGAGCATGAACCTTATGGGGAATTAGGAGTAGAGCTCCTGTGGATAAATGGAATGGATCTGAAAATGTGAGTGGGAAGTGTGCTGGCCCTCGAGTACGTGGTACCAAGGAGAGCGACTGTCCCCTGTTTAGTGTAGAGCGGAGCTAGCCGCCCTTGGCTTGGGACCCAGGGTTAGGATTGGCCACTCTACACCGACTTCTTTGGCCCTCGCGTACACTGTATCGGGGAGAGCTACTAGTGCAGGGAAAGAGCTAGCCACCCCACGGGGCTCGGGATTCAGCTAACCACCCTACATCGACTTGTTAGGCCTACTGTGCAAATCGAGGTAGTCAGACTAGGGTGCGCGGACTGTGGAGGGGCGAGACCCCTGTTTGGTTCTTAGGGGCTAGACCCCTGTTACTGAGAGGGCTAGGCCCTATGCTGTTCCGTGCTGTACTTTGGGAGTACCCGTTAGCGGAAATGACTGACTGCATGTCAGTGCAGGAAAGCTACCCGTGAGCTTATCGCGCACGCCGTAGTCACCGCTACATCTGTCCATGACCTTGGGGTGGTTGACTGGGTGTAGGATCACCACGAGGGAAACTCCCGGCCATGAGAGCACCACGTGTGCCTTCTACTCTTCGAAAAAGACTGCAATCAAGATCGTTCCCACGAGGAACACTCGAGATCAAGAAAGAGATCTGAAAAGTAAACCAATGGGTGAAAAGGAATAACTTGTGAATTAAAATAATTGGAAAAGACAAATTACCTATTAGCTTTTATTGCTTTAGTTAGTTGGTTACCACTCTACTCAGCGTTCGCTGACTCTGTTTACTCATAACCCTTTTCAGGTCCAGATGTTAAGCAACCCAAGTCACCGGTTGCAGAGGGTGCTGGGCCCAGTCGAGCCCAGCCGTAGTTTCCTGTTGTTGTACTTCCTTTTGTTGTGAGTTCAGACTGTTGTTACTATTTTTGTTTTTGTACTTTGTTTCCGCTTTACTGTTGTGGTGGTGATATGTACTGTTAGTAGTTTTTACTTCCTTTACTTCTTGTACTCTTTTACTATTAGTTACTTAGCTTAGTGAATGTGATTTACTTTCCTACTTTTTGGTTATTTCTTGTTGGATGACTGGGTTTTAGGATTAGTCGAGTCAAGCCGGTCTTGGGTCTTGTAGGGATTCGGGAATCGGGTCGTAACACTTTCCTCCTTCAACCTACTTCCACATAAGAGAGGAGGTGGGTTCCTCCTTGCGACTGAGAGAAGAAGAAGGTGGGTGTTTAAGTTGTGCAAATTGCACAACTTAAATGGAGAGAGTGTTCATATTATGAATTGGTCCTTGCGAAGGGGCACATATTTTTATGTCTTATCAATTCAATATGACTGTCCAAATTAACTCTTCCAGATCTGGCTCATCTGGGTCTCGATTGGGGTCATCTTAGAGTTGATTCCCATGATTTCAGATATGCTAAATGACACGAATGGGTAATTAATATTAGTCATATTTTGATGTCTCTTCATGTTTCTCGAGAACGATGGTTATACGTGTATAGATAAAGACCAATCCTCAACATGTAGATTAGAGGAACCTATCCTATTTGCTTGCTAGTTGGAAGTTCTTTTAAATTA
Source organism: Thalassia testudinum (assembly GCA_037157565.1). Lineage (NCBI taxonomy): Eukaryota > Viridiplantae > Streptophyta > Magnoliopsida > Alismatales > Hydrocharitaceae > Thalassia > Thalassia testudinum. The sequence goes on along the minus strand of JAZHRO010000062.1, from coordinate 14,770,194 downwards.
ATTATCACTATTAGATTTTAAAATGACATTAATATTAAATAATAAACTAATATCCATGCTTGCTTTGTGTCATTATGTGTAATTATTCCTACCTATTGTGCTGGATCATAGGTGCAATGCATGTCAACGATTTCTTTACTAAACTAAATTCCCCGCACTTATCAATGATCTGTTTAGCTTATGCATAACTTAATTCTAGACTTAATGGATATGACAATATTGAGATTCTAGATTTGCAAATGGATTGAACCTACTATATTTGTTTTGATTAATGGATAATTGGATTGTTGGAATATAATTCTGATTAGTAATGTTCTAATGGGGGGATTATCTCTCTATGACTCGCATGTCAGTATGGATAGTGTTGGGGATCTTGTTGACTGGATTGTTGTGGTGTGAAGCACTCTTCCCCCCGCTCTCTTTCTTTCTCTCTCTTTTTAATTAGAATGGCATGTGAATTACGTAATACATAAAAGACCCAGGAGTAGGATGCCTCCTTGGTTCTTGGGAAAATTGTGTGGGGTCTCTACAACAAAAGGGATAGCAGGGACTTGGCCATTGAAGGAGGGTTGTGTACGGGTTGGAGGTTAGATAATATATTCATATTTAATTAAGTAATTAATACCTAAATAATGCTGGTTTAAGGGTAATTTGGGTCTAATTGCATTAAAATAGGTTAGTTTATTCGCATTGCATTATTTTATAAATATTACATTTTTTAGGGTTTTTATGAAATATTTCTATTAACTATATTTGCTACCTTTATGTGTGTATTTATGTCTGTGATGCTACTAAGTTTGGACTTAATTGAAGCCCTCTTCTAGACCAAGACCATCCGAGCTTACATCTCCCATGTAGGTGATCAACCTAGTCCTCTAAGACCTGACCCAATCAACCCTTGACCTAACTTGTTTGTGAACTTGATTTCCTATACTCTATTCCTAGGTAATCTAGACTTATTGTTACGACCCGGTTCTTGGATCCATACAGGACCCGAGATCGGCTCACCTCGACAAATCCCAAGACCTAGTCGTCAAACGAGAAATAACCAAAAGCAGGAAAATAAACCACATTCACACATGCAATATAACTAAGCAGAAGGAAAGAACGAAGCAGTAAACAAAAGTAGAACAACTGTCTCAAAATAGTACATTCCACCATAACAACAACAGCGGAAAGAAAACAGAAAGTAACAGGAATAGTAGCTCAAGGGTCCAGTACTCACAACTACAGCAAGAACTAAAGAGTTGGAAAGAAAACAACTACGACTGGGCTCGGCTGGGTCCAGCTCCCTCTACAGCCGGAAACTTGAGCTACTCAACTTCTGGTCCTGAATAGGGTTATGAAAAGACGGAGTCAGCGAATGCTGAGTAGAGTGGTGTTTACATTATTTATGTGCAAGTAAAGTACAAACAACAAGCAGGTTTTATTCTCATTTCTATTTATCTCATTTATGTGTTTCTGGTTTATCTATTTCTAAAAGTATCCAAGTATTTCTTGATCTTGCTTGTTCCTCGTGGGAACGATCTTGATTGCAGTCTTTTCTGTGGAATAAAAGGTACGCGTAGTCCTACACCCAGTCAACCACCTCGTGGTCACTGTCGAGACGTAGCGGTGACTACGACACGCGTGATAAGCACACGTGTAGCTACCCTGCACTGGCACGCGGTCAGTCGTTTCCACTAGCAGGTATACCCAAAGTACAGCATGGAACAATATAGGGCCTTGTCCTCTCAGAACAGGGGCTCGCCCCTCAGAACCAAATAGGGGTCTCGCCCCTCCACAGTCCACATACCCTCGTACGACTACTTTGGTTTGTTTAGAGGGTTTAAAAGTCGGTGTAGGTTGGCTAGTCCTAACCTCGGGCCTCGTGGGGCGGCTAGCTCCCTCCCTACACTAGTAGCACGCCTCAGTACCACGTACACGAGGGCTAACAGGAGTCGGTGTAAAGTGGCCAATCCTAACCCCGGGTCTCAACCCAAGGGTGGCTAGCTCCGCTCTACACTAAAAAGGGATAGTTGCTCTCCTTGGTAACGCGTACACAAGGGCCAGCACACTTCCCATCTACATTTCAAATTCCTTTCATACTCAGGAGTTCTACTCCTAATTCCCCGTAGGGTTCATGCTCATATTCATCTCATTTATCCATATTCAGATCTCATGTTTCATTACTCGTTCCTCATCCATATACAGGCAGCTCGTGTTTTCACAATTCAATTCTCAAGCATACACATGCAGCTTGTGGTTTTACAGTTCAATTTCTCATTTACATATAGGCAGCTCGTATTTTAACATGCATCTCAAGTAAACCAGAGTAGTTCCATATCATGCTCATACATTTCTACCCTAGGGTTCATTCCACATCTTAGAGTTTCAATCAATTTAATCTAAGCAGGAATATTCTTTATTCATATCTTAATAATTACATTAAACCACTCTACTAGGTATCACAGGAGGAATGGGGGCTTGTGCCGCAGATCTTGTCATCTCCGTGGCCCCAAACACGCCACCAGTTGGTAACCTGTACCAGCGACTAATTTACATCAGACGAGCTCAAAATAGTAGATACTCAACTCGAACACGTAGAGCAACTCGAGTGGAAAACAGCGGTACTTCGTTTGCGCAAAGACATGGTTACAGACCAAAATCAGACGTCTAGGACTCTTAAAAGACGTCAGATCTCACCTTGCACTTTCTGCGGCTGCCTTAGACGTCCAGACTCTCTTTGCGACCGTCAGGGGGTAGCTCCAGACATTGGACAAGGCCTCAGGCCGTCTGGCGACGTGATCAGACGTCCAAAAGTACTTGGAAAAACGCACTTGCACGCCTTCCCAGAGCCTTCCCTGCGTACAAAAAATGCAGGCACAAAATCAGACTGACATCTCCTGCACTACAAACTGCATGGTGGAAAGTAGTGTAGGAAGAATACGTACCTCGTGCGATATATACTTTCAGATGTTCTGCTTCAGCTCCGAACATCCTGGTGCCTCATTAGTTGTCTGGACGATACCCCAGACGTCTGATATTGGAAAACTTCCAGTACTAGAACCTCCTCCGCGACGCTTCTCTCCTCGCAACTTCGCCCATAGCGCACCGTAGTAGCTTCAGCAGTTGCAGAGGGTTAGGAGGCCGCCTCCCCGAGCCCTTCCTAATGCACGTGCCCGCCACCAGCCGCGTGAGCTCCATCGAGCTCTCGAAGGTCCTCCGACCTTCATGCTCTCTTCCTTCCTCCCTCTCATTCTCCCTCTCTCTCCCCCTTCTCTTGTCACTCTCGTCCTCCCTCGCCATGGCTGTAAGAGGGAGACGCTGGAGGTGGTGGTGGTGGCTAGAGAGTGGTGTGAGGGTGGCGAGAAGAAGAGAAAAGGGGGTTTATATAGAGTGGGTTTAGGGTTTAGGGGTGGGGGTGCGGAGGAGAGAGAAGCCTCTGCGCGTCGCCCACGTGCAAAGCAAAGGGACGTACGAAATTTCCCACATTCAGACGTCCAGGAATGTGTCCAGACGTCTGACCGAAACTCTAGATGTCTTAACTGATTAAAAAGGCAACGGGTGATTTCACTTATCCCACCTTAAATTGGCCAGCCTATACACCTAAATTCCCTACCTTATTTGGTTGGCCAAAGTCAACTTAAATCCAAGCCCTTGACTGCACATTCGAGGACCTAAAATTCTAGCCCAATTAATCCTATCCCTAGCTTAATTAGGAACCCAATCTCCTACAACCTACCCACCATCTAGCCTAACCCAATTACATCCTTGTTGGCTATCCAAGGCATCTTGATTTCTCACTTAGGTGGCCAGCTAACGCACACCTAAACCTTAGATACCAAGTCAACAAACTTAGTCAGTCCTAATCCTAACCTATTAAAGCTAGCTGTCTACCACACCTTAATACACATCATGTGGCCATCCCTTAGCCACTAAGGAAACCCTTTTGGATGGCCACATGTTGTCCTTCCCCTTTCTTAGATCTAGATCCTAAGGTCTAAACCAAGCACCTAAACCTAGAACATATCCCTATAACTTCCTATGCTAGCCACCCCCCTCTCACCTCTTATCCTCTACCTTAGCTGGCCATTAAGAAGGATTAATCCCACCATTAAATCATGATCCTACAGCTTTGGTTAATCATTCGAAAACTAGCCCTTATCCCTCCCTAAAAAGGTCCTTAATTTGATACATCATCCACCTAAATCTCAACCCTCCAACCAAGATCCAAAGGACACCATTTAACCTCCATGTGGCCGGTCATTAGCCCAACAAATCACCATGTTTGGTAGACCACATAGACTCCATATTGCCCCTTCATTCAACCTTTGATCTAATCCTAGCCTTCCTCTAAATTCTAACAAAAAACAACCCACCTATCTACTCCATTTTTCACTCCTAGTCCTTGATTTTCTAAGACCTAATCCTAGCCTTACACATACTTGATCCAAGCCTCCAAGAATCCACGAATATGAATCCTTCAAACATTCTATATAAACCCTAATGGACAGCCAAGGAGGGGGACTTTTTCTCTTCCTCAATTCCATGTGTTAGAGCCCTTCTTTCACTCAAGAATTTCTCTACTCGAGTGCAAGTCTCTTTCACTAGAGGATCTTGCACCAGTCTCTGGTGAGGTTCTGCACATGGGCGATCTCGTCTGCATCTTCACATCCTCCATCTCCGAGCTTCACCCTTCGCACCACTCTTGGCATTGGATTCCCATTTTTAGAATCTTTTGTTTTCCTATTCTTAGTAAGGTAGATTCGAAAATGGGGTCTAATAGAGCAAAAAGATAATCTGATTACCTTAGTGAAAACCTAGAGTTCAATCTGGTTGCCCAATTGATGAATCACCTCTTTACATACACTAGGTGCTAAAAATTCAAATTCACTTTAAACCTTGGATGGGTTGAAGAGCCATAAAAAATTTCTCTTAAGACCCAAGTTTAAGGCTAATAAAATCTCCAATTAGATCTAGGCAGTTTGTATTTACGTCGATACTCTACAACTGATGAGTCTCTATAGTTAAGATTTTGAATACAACTTTTGATTTGGTGAAAAATCAACATCGGAATTTCTAATCTATTTTAGCTTAAACATGATTTTCGGGTTTCCACATAATTTTTGACTTTTATTTTGCTAAGGGACTAGCAAAAGATAGGCATGGGGTGTGATAAATGTACAAATAATGGATATAAAATGCTTAAACTAGCTTAGTCTTAGCATGTTTAATATGTACATATCTTTGCATTTCTTGCATTTAGATTATGCATGCATATTTACTTAGTAAAGTGTTTTATATCACTAATTCATGTAGTTGTAACATGTAGGAATAATGGAATAATGGAACTCAAGACAAGACAAGGAAGGAAGATAGGACAAGGGACAAATGGCACTTTCCTATCATCGCTGATGAGAACCTCATCATGAATCCTAACTAGCACATTTTGACCTAATAAATTGAACAAAAGCTCTTACAATACCTAAGGGAAGGCCTAAATCGGGGAATTACAAATCTGAGAATAAAATAATACACAAGGGGTAAAACTGTAATTTTACCATTGCAGTACATAAATGGGATTTCTAAGGGTCTAAACACAGGTTAAATGGGCTTAATAAGAGAAAAAGTGGGATGGTTTGATCAAGAAAGGGTTGTGACAAAATCTGGGAATTAAATGACATTCTTTAACCCTAAAACAAACCCACTTTAATTCACAAAGTTTCAGGAAATATAACAATCAATTAAATCCTCTAAAATTCATGAAAAAATATCCCCTAGGGTTTAGAACCTTCAATTTGGCCATTAAAACCTATTTTGACCTAGATCGAGAACCATACCCAAATTTTGACCTAATTTGGGTTTTTGTATAAAATATCCAGTCAAACATGGTCAAAGCTAAAATCCAACCTCACCATTGGATTCCTTAGGTCCAAATTAGGTTTAGACCAAAATTTGGACCTAAGAAAAGGCTACCTTGACCCATTTTACAAAATGATCCTCAACAATTACTTTTTGACCCTTAGCTTTTTGAAGCCTTGCGGGGACCCCCCTACCTTTCCCATCTTCTTGAAAGAGGTCCCTCTACCACCCGCCTGTGCAGGCCATACCTCCGGCGACTTTGCGCGGAGGATGGCGCTACGCACGCATGGGGAGTCGGCCTCAAATTTGAAAGGGAGACTACATGCATTGTCCCCTGCAGCATGGGCCGGCTCCCATGCCCTGTCAGCCACCATACCTCTCGTGTGAACGCTTGAGAGGTATGGGTCTTTTTTCCAGTCATACCTTCGGCGAGGTATCTCCACCTCCTCCTCGCATTTCTTTCTCGGCCGACACCTATTTAAGGAATGGCAACCCCTGCCGCTTCCTTCAAGCCTGATTTGGACGAAGAAATCCCTCAATTTTCGTCTCCTCCTCCTCCGGCCATTCGCCCACAGGCTCCGGTGACACTCCTTTTCTCTCGTCGCCCTGCCACCATACAGTGGTAGGAGTACCTCCGCCGTCGTCCGCCGCGCCTTGCCGTACCAACAGGTGCCCTCTAGTCCCTCTTCTTCGTCGCCATATCTTCCCCTGGGTATCTTCGTCTCCGGAGTCGGCATATACGCGCTGACCGCCTCCTCCCTCCTTTTGTCTGTTAAGTAGGTGACAACTCTTCTCCTCTCTCCCCTCTTCATTTCCCCTCTCTTATTTTGCATTTTCGAACCCTCTACACCACTGTCCACTGCCACCTTCTCCACCTCCGGCAGACCACCGGCGAGGTGTTCCCGCCGCTCCACGCCTCCATCCACCTCGCCAGACCCCTCAAAACCTCCGCCACCATCCACTAAGCAGTTTCCCCATCTCCATTGACCGCCAACACCTCCATATTCGCCCACCGAACACACCCAACTCCACGGCCACAGTAAGCCCTAGGCATGCTCACTCAGGCATTTCCACGCCACCTCGACCACTGCAGCACACTCGCCGTACCTTGGTGAAGTTGCCCGAACATTTTTGATGTGGCCGCAAGGCTGTTTTGCTACTTTCAGGTACACACGGTCATCTGCCATTGAAGCAAAGCTCGAAGCTTGCTTGCAGCCGCTCCAGGCTTCGCCAGCCTCAGGTCTCTGTCCCAGGCTGTGTGGAAGATACTCGTGCACAACGCTGGGCTGTCAATTGGTGACGAGGGCAGTGGCAGCTGCTGCAATCAAGGAAGTCTCCTACTGCGGACGCGTGCAAGAAGAGGGTCGGACATTTAGTCCTACCTCGGAAGCTGACAAGCGGAAGGCGCGACATAAATTGTAAAAGTGCCATAGGCCTGTTGCCTCAAGACACACTGGGATGAGGTCCCTCCCCCTCACTCACCTGGCCTCGTTCGCGACCATCCCCCGCGGACCTGGCCCGACCCGAATACCCTACCTATGCACACCTCGCCCACCATCGCACGTCGGTGGGCCTGGTCCCGGGAGCATCACCCGACCCGCATACCTGATTAAGGCTCTGGGGGATCTAACCCTGGAGTGAAATAGAGAGAGAGAGACGTGGGGAGGGTAGGGGTTAGGTTTTGACTAACCACATGCCTAAGTAGGAACAGGAGAGGAAGCAAGGGAGGAGTGATGAGGACTTAGTTGCAGGAAGACAGCTGCGGCCAGAGAGAAAGGAAGAAGGACTTGGAGCAGTAGAGGAAGCAAAGGAGGAAGAGGAAGACAACACTGTAGCCATAGAGAAGCTAAGGTAGAAGGAGAAAGAAGAGAGAAGAAAGAAGAAGAAGTCAGAAGAGAAGGTGTGCAGTAGAGACAGCAAAGAAGAAGAAGAAGCCAAGAAGAAGAAGAAGAAGAAACAGCAGCAGTAGAGAAGCACTGTAGCAAGTGGCATTTAAGGCGTCTGACCCTTGGAGTCAGACGTCTGAAAAGAGAGAGAGAAAGGCAGACAAAAGAAGAAAGAGAGAAGAAAAGAAGAGACATTTTTATTTTCCTTTCTTCAATCTTTTTGTAAAACAATATATTGTAAATTATGATTTTCTACGCTTCTAGAATCAAGTTTGCTCCCTGAGTTCGACTTCAGAGATATTCTGTTTTCGAGTAATAAAATATAATCAAACTGGTCGATTTCACCTCGATCAGTTTTAGGCACCGTTGCTAAGGAGCAACGGGTATTCTAGAAGCTACTAAATCACAATTTCTGATTGAATACTGACCTAATCTCTTTTTTGTTGTGCAGGCGTAGGAAGGCAAGAAGGAACAAGCAGCCGCACAACAACCACACCAAGGGACAGGTGACCTTCTACTCTCTCTCTTAGGCCCCTTAAATTCTAAAGAGGAAAAAGAAAAGAAAAATCAATCTAGGGTTACTTGTCTTTGATACATAGTAATTCATAGAGTTGCCTGCTTTTAAATTTCAACACATTTTATCTACATATCCACTTAAGTTAACTAGGGCTAAAACCTTCCTGCTTGAGCCCTAGTTACCCAATTTTGAGGTAACTAATTAGACCAACTAGAGCCAACCTAGGATTCTAAGCTAGGATTTTAGAGACACACCTAATCAAGAACCAAAAATTCCAAAAGGAGGTGTGCCTAAACCATTGCTTGAAAAGACCTATTAAGAGAAACCCTAAGCAATCCGGCTTTTAATTCACTTGAACACTAAAAGAAAGGACCTAATAAGCTCTCACAAGAACTAATAGGTGAAGTTGATCCCTTGGATTAACCAACCTTCAAATTAGGTCACTCTTGCACAAAAAAAGGTTTAACATTCAAGTGAAACCCTAAGCACCTTGATCTTAATTAAAAGTGGTAGACTTAACAGGTCAAGGTCCCCATTTTGGTCTACCTGGAATCTCAATGACAAGAGAAGTCGTGTGGGGGAAACCCTGTAACCCGTGGGGGTGCTCTACCGTGTATTGGTCTTCGCGGGACTCACCCTCTCTGGCTACCCAGGTAATTCTCAGGTGGACGACCTTCTAATCAAGGGGTATCAGCCGCCCCGAGCCTTTATAGTCACCCACATTTTGGGTGTCTTGATTGGGTCCAACACTTTCTAACCTCGTCCAATCCATCAATGCATGTTCGGTAGGAGGTCCTTGAAACCTCCTCTAGAAATCCACTCTCCCCGAGGCCAAGCCTCGATACCCTTGTTTGTGCGACAACCACTCCACATAGACCTCTCTTCTGATTCTGAACCTAATTCCCCTTCTTCTATCATGGCTCAGAATGTTGAAGAGGAGAATAATTTTGATCACCAGCTCCAATGTCTTAATGATCTCTTCCAAAACTTCATAAACCCACCACAGCGCCCCATGATACGAGATCACTATAATCCTGCTGCAGTGGCAATTGAGCCTTGAGTCAGAATCCCGACTGGAGGACCTGATTCCAAATTGAAGCCCAACATAATTCATGCCATACCTAAATTCTATGGGCTTAACTTTGAAGATCCCTTCCAGCATATCAAACAGCTTAAGCATCTGGTCTAGACCTTCGGATCAGATGCGTAGAATTGGGATATCTTACTCATGCAGATGTTCTCTTTCTCCCTTATGGACAAGGCGACGTATTGGTATCAGACACAAACTCACCCGATCAACACTTGGGAAGAACTTCAGTCCGAGTTTTTGAAGAAGTTCTTTCCCGTTGGTCGGACAAACGCCTTGCACCATCAGATTACTCACTTCACGCAGCAGATGGGAGAACCTCTTCATGAGGCATGGGATCGATTCCAGGATCTCATGAGAAAGTGCCCCCATCACGGAGTTCCTAAATGGGAACAAGTCCAGTCTTTTTACCAGGGACTCCGTGAAGATATTAGACTATTCATCAATGCAACTTGCGGAGGGAATATCATGGGTCAACATGAAGACACCGTGTGGGAGATTCTCGAGAATATGTGCGAGAAATCCATCAACAATGACTCCATGGGATTATTTGACCGGACGAATACCCACGTAGTGACGAACCTTAGGAGAGCACATGAGACGCAGGGCCTGTTCGCATCAGTCGACCTGGAATTAATGGCCAGTCAGTTGGACAAGGTCTCAATTATTGAGAAGAAGGTGGACGAGCTGACTCAGCACTTGCAGTAAGCCACCTCTGTGCAGAACTCCTTCGCACTGCCACCTCCCATATGGGAAACTGTGCAAAACATTTTCCTCCGACCTTCTCCTGGGATGGACCCATATCCACCCCCATCTGACTCCATGACCGGAGGGACCTCTGATCCTTTCTATCCTTTCCAGGGGAACCCTACTTCCCCATTCTTTGACTTTCCTGAGGCTCCTCAGACCTGCGAGGACCTCAACGCCATCCAGAATGATCCATTTTCCAACACCTACAACCCTGGATGGCAAAGCCATCCCAATTTTCAGTGGGCGGGAAATTCTCAGAGCCCAAGACCACCCTTTCAGCCCCGTCCACAAGCCCCTCATCCTTATTAGCCGCCTCAGCCTCGACCCAACCCCATTTATCCATCCAGGCCCAACCAAGACCAAATGTCTCTTATCCTTTGAACTCTGGCTGACATTCAAAGAACGAATGCAACTATCCAGAAACAACATAAGGATGAAATCACAGAGGTCCACAACCAACTTGCCCAGTTGGCAAATTCTCGCCAACCAGGCACACTTCCTTCTCAACCACTGCCTAACCCGAATAGCGTGCTAACCCAGTGGCGCGTTATGAACCCAAACCTGGGCCAAGCACACTTGATCTATCAGGCCCCTTCCATTCCATCACTTGACAGGATGGAAGCATCAACCTCCTATGCGAGTTACCAACAGCAGCAGCCCATCTTACCAACCCTCAACCAGAACCAGGCAGGACTAAATTTGGTAACAACCCGTAGTGGTAACGCAACCCAAGATCCACCCTATCCAGACCACTCCAAGCCTGGTAGTGACCCAAACCCTAGGACAGTCATCCAGGATGTTCCTATCCCTGTCCTAGATCAAAAACCTGGACCTATCCTAAAGGAACCAACCAAGGTTCCATTTCCCGAGGCTTTGACCAAGGGAAAGAGGACAGCTAAATCCGTGGCTCCTAAGGAGGACCTGATCAAGCTCTTTGAGTAAGTCCAAATAAACATCCCCTTGATGGATGCAATCCGCCACGTACCGGCTTATGCACGATTCTTGAAAAATGTGTGTACACCCCAGCGAAAGCTGCGAACCAAGAGTGGGAGTCCGATTGTACTATCAGAGCAAGCCAGCTCTATAATCTTGAGTAAACTCCCACCCAAGGCAAAAGACCCAGGCACTCCCCTGATTTCATGCAAGATTGGTGAGACACAGTTTGATAGAGCATTATTAGACCTAGGTGCCTCCATAAACCTGATACCCACATCCCTGCTTAACCACCTAGAAGAATCCGAACTAAAATCGACTGAGGTGACATTGTAGTTAGCCGATCGATCTATCAAGTCACCTAAGGAAATTCTTAAGGATGTTATTGTCAGGGTGCGGGATTTCTACTTCCCTGTAGATTTCATAATTCTAGACATGGACGCACCAGAGAATCCAAGGGATACACCAATCATACTAGGGAGACCTTTTCTGGCCACTGCAAGGGCCAATATAAGTTGTGAAGAGGGCCAAATAGAGATGAAATTTGGGAATCAGACTCTCAAGATTGATATCTTTAAGGCCCAACAAGGGATTAATTGCGGTGTCGTTAAACAAATTTGTGACAACAAAGCCGTGGTTGATGAACCACAAATTGAGGACAACATGATTATCCCTCATCAACTACAAGAAGATCTAAAACTGCAATTAGAGGAGTCATAACTTGCTCTAGACAGACCCATAACTCCTACCCTTGTACCCCACACTCACTCTGAACCACCCGTTGTTGCTGATAACCCCGTTCTTGAACTCAAGTACCTTCCCGATCATTTGAAATACGTCTTTTTGGGTTCCAATCAGACACTTTCGGTGATTATAAACTCCAAACTCACACCTGACCAGGAATCCCGTTTGATTGCTGTTCTCCAGCAACATTACAGAGCCATTGGCTGGACTCTCGATGATTTGACTGGAATAAGTCCCTCTTATTGCACACAACGCATCTATTCTGAAGAGGGCGCACGACCTTCACGTGAGATGCAGAGACGTCTGAACCCCAACCTGCAGGAGGTCGTGAAAAAGGAGATCATTAAATGGTTAGATGCAGGGATCATCTACTTGATCTTTGACAGTCGCTGGGTGAGCCCAATCTAGGTTGTGCCTAAGAAGGCAGGGCTTACCACCATCACGACTGAAACCGGAGAGGTCATACCTACCCGTATAGCCAACTTGTGGAGAGTTTGCATAGATTACCGAAGACTCAATTCCTCCACGAAGAAGGATCATTTCCCACTACCATTTATTGATCAGATTCTCGAAAAACTAGCGGGAAATAGATTCTTCTGCTTTCTTGACGGGTACTCCGGTTATAACCAAGTGACGATTCATCCAGAGGACCAAGAGAAGACCACATTCACCTACCTCTTCGGGACATACGCGTTCCGGAGGATGCCTTTCGGACTCTGCAATGCACCTGCGACTTTTCAGCGGTACATGCTTGCCATATTCTTTGATATGGTAGGTGATTATCTGGAAGTCTTCATGGATGACTTCTCAGTTTTTGGGGCATCATTTGACGATTGCCTCCAGCACTTGGTTCACATACTCAGGCGATGCATTGACGTAAATCTGGTTCTTTCATGGAAAAAGAGCCACTTTATGGTGCCTGAGGGGATCGTCCTGGGACACTTAATTTCTGAGAGAGGCATCCAAGTGGATCGAGCCAAGGTTAACTTGATTTCTAAACTTCCTATGCCTAGCTTGATCAGGGGCATCCGATCTTTTCTGGGGCACATCGATTTTTACTGTAGTTTCATCCCTGATTTCTCGAAAATCGCACGCCCCCTGACCACTTTTCTCTCCAAGGATGTACCCTTTGAGATTTCCAAGGAATGCACTTAAGCTTTTGAGATCCTTCATGACCGAGTCACCCAGGCCCCGATCCTGCAGTCCCCTGATTGGTCTCAATCCTTTGAGATCATGTGCGATGCATCTGACTTCGCTGTAGGAACGGTTCTGAGGCAGAAGATTGATGGGAAACCCGTGGTCATCTATTACGCTAGCAAGACACTTGACGAGGCTCAGCGTAACTACACAGTTACGGAGAAAGAACTGCTAGCTGTAGTATTTGCCCTTGAAAAATTCATATCTTATCTCCTGGGTTCCCACGTCATAATCTACTCGGATCATATAGCTGTGAGGCATCTCCTTGCAAAGAAGGACGTGAAGCCTCGATTAATCCGATGGATCTTGCTATTGCAAGAATTCAACCTCGAGATTCGCAACAAGGTGGGAAGACAGAACGTGGTAGCTGACCACTTGTCTCGCCTTCCTTTTGAGATCATCGACCCTTCTAGACCTATCACGGAGCATTTTCCTGATGAGCACCTCTTGACTATTGGTACCAGGCTTCCATGGTTTGCTGATATAGTAAACTACTTGGCATCACACCAGATCCCGTCTGATTGGTTGAAGGCCAAGAAAGACAAGTTGCACTCCGATGCCAAGTACTACATCTGGGAAGATCCATACTTATTCTGCATAGGTGCTGACCAAATTACCCGGCGATGTGTCCTGGAGGTCGAAATCAATGACATACTCTCTTTCTGCCATGACCAAGCATGCAGTGGCCATTTTTCTGGGTATAAAATCGCATCAAAAATCCTCCAGTGTGGCTTTTACTGGCCCACTATCTTCAAGGACGCATACAGTCACTATAAGGCATGCAGTCGTTGCCAAACTTTAGGCAACATGAGCCATCGCGACATGATGCCTTTACAGTCGATTCTCGTATGAGAGATTTTCAATATTTAGGGGATTGATTTTATGGTTCCCTTCCCTATCTCGGACAGCTTCGAGTACATTCTACTCGCTGTTGACTACGTGTCCAAATGGATCGAAGCCATTTTTACCCGAACCTATGATCACAAGATCGTCATCAAATTCATTCATCAGAATATCTTCTCACGGTTCGGGATTCCTTGTGTTATCATCTCCGATGGAGGGACCCAATTTACCAATGCTCAGTTCAGGTCATTAATGACCAAATACGGGGTGTCGCATCGAATCTCTACTCCTTATCACCCCCAGACTAATGGTATAGCTGAGCTATCAAATCGGGAGATCAAGAAAATCCTGCAGGTTACTGTTCGACCTGACAGGAAGGACTAGTCATCCCGACTTCCGGAAGCTTTGTGGGGTTATAGGACCGCCCACAAAACCCAATTAGGTATGTCTCATTTTAGATTGGTGTACGGGAAGGCGTGTTACCTTCCCGTCGAATTGGAGCACAAAGCCTATTGGGCAATATGGAACTGCAACCTAGATCTTTCTAAGGCTGGAACCCACAGAACGCTTCAGATAAGCGAGATTGATGAATTATGCCTTGATGCGTATGAGAACTCGCGAATCTACAAATAGCGGGTTAAAGCCATTCATGACAAGCATATATCCAGAAAGATCTTCCACCCTGGTCAGAAGGTCCTACTCTTCGATGCTCGACTTAAATTGTTCCTTGGAAAACTGCAATCCAAGTGGGTTGGACCATATCTTGTCCGACAGATTTTTGAAAATGGAGCCGTCAAGATCAGTCCACTCAGCCACGATTCTGAACCTTTCGTCGTGAACGGCTAGAGACTCAAACCGTTCATTGACGTAACCAATACAGATTTGGTTGAGTCATCATTTATCCTCCATTCTCCCTGAGCTAATTGCACCCAACCAATGATGTAAAACTCAACGCTTAATGGGAGGCAGCCCGTCATTCTTTTTGAAAAATCGAAACCTTTTTCTGACATTTCTTTGCACTTTAGGTTCATTCCTTAGGACAGCCGACTTCACCTTAGATACTCATATCTGAGATTAGAAATCGTCCGCAACAGTCACCTCAACCCATCCACTCACCTAAAATCTGTCCTAATGCTTGAACCTTGCCAAATAAAAATCCACCTAATGTATAATAAGGACATTGCAAACCTTAGGAATGAGGGGGTATGAAAGTGAAATGGAAAGACATAACAAGAAAAGGTTTCAACAAAAAATTCACATACAAAAAAAAAATTGAGGAGGGAAGAAAGTGCTGGTAAGTTCACAAAAGGAGGAAAAGAGCAGAACATTAAAATGGAGCACAAAATTAAAAAAAAGAAAGAAAAAGAAAAATGGATAGTCATTAGTAAGAAATTAAGGAATTAACCAAAGTTCTAGACCACTTTAAAGAAAAGCAAAGAGAAAGTGCACAACAAGATTAGTAAGAACGTGAACATTAGACATTCTTGGCTAGACTTTTAGTACCCATTAAGATCTAGATATTCCTCAAGAAGTTGAGGAAAATGAAAAGCTTAAGTATTAGGTCTAAGGCTTAGGGATTATTCGGCTTCATTAACTGACCTTCGGTTTACGGGACTCGGTAACCTAAGCACCCAAATTCACACACACAGTCTGGTTCAGCCAGCATAAATATCAAAATCACGTAGAAGCATTTCAAATATTCTGAAAATGTCACCTAGATTAGGAGCAGCCAATCAACACAAGTTGATTTGGACGAGTTCCCAGCACGGAGAGGTGGGAAATTCCCCTCGAAGATGCGTAACAACATATCATCTCCTCGGTGCTTGTCTCCTAGGATATTTACATATCCTACTGGGGGCATGTAAGCACTCTGCTGGTTTAGGTTCCATGGATGGCACTATCACGAAAAGTCAATTGCCAGGGTATAAATTCGACCACGGAACACCATGGACAGGATTATCTCGAAATCTCGAAAGCCAGGGTTCTGGGGGTTGCCATGGGCGGTGCTATCTTGAAGCATCGATTGCCAGGGACCTTTGAGGATTGATGATGAGGACAAGGAATCTGATACAGACCGTGTTGTGAAGCTAATCCTAAGCTAGAATTAAAAAGAAAAGAGAGAGAAAACTCTCAAACAAATAAACCCTTTGTCTCTCTCTTATAAAATGCACTGCAAACTGAACCAAGGCTAAAAATGTCTCAAGCACGGGTGCTTTAACCACGGAGTCCAATAAACTTTAGGGTAGTTCTTGTGGGCCTTACAAACCTTTGCTAAAGACTGAGGCTGAAGCTAGATAGATCTGGATCTTTGTTGGTACTAGAGTACCTTTTAGGCCTATGGTTGGCATTTCGACCTAATCAAGGAGACAAGAGAAAAAAAAGCACTTATCAAAATTGATGAAAGGAATTCATGGTCTAGAATAGAGGTTAAAACCTTAAATTTTTGCTAAGGGACTGGCAAAAGCTAGGCATGGGGGTATGATGAGAACCTCATCATGAACCCTAACTAGCACATTTTGACCTAATAAATTGAACAAAAGCTCCTACAATACCTAAGGGAAGGCCTAAATCCGGGAATTACAAATCCGAGAATAAAATAATACACAAGGGGTAAAATTGTAATTTTACCATTACAATACATAAATGGGATTTCTAAGGATCTAGACACAGGTCAAATGGGCTTAATAAGAGAAAAAGTTGAATGGTTTGATCAGGAAAGGGTTATGACAAAATCTGGGAATTAAATGACATTCTTCACCCCTAAAACAAACCCACTTTAATTCACAAAGTTTCAGGAAAGATAAAAATCAATTAAACCCTCTAAAATTCATGAAAAAATATCCCCTAGGGTTTAGAACCTTCAATTTGGCCATTGAAACCTATCTTGACCTAGATTGAGAACCATACCCAATTTTTGACCTAATTTAGGTTTTTGTGTAAAATATCCAGTAAAACATGGTCAAACCTAAAATCCAACCTCACCATTGGATTTTTTAGGTCCAAATTAGGTTTATATCAAAATTTGGACCTAAGAAAAGGCTACCTTGACCCATTTTACAAAATGGTCCTCAACAATTACTTTTTGACCCTTAGCTTTTTGAAGCCTTGCGGGGACCCCCCTACCTTTCCCATCTTCTTCTTGAAAGAGGTCCCTCTGCCACCTGCCTGTGCAGGACATACCTCCGGCGACTTTGCGTGGAGGATGGCGCTGCACACGCATGGGGAGTCGGCCTCAAATTTAAAAGGGAGACTCCTTGCGTTGTCCCCTGCAGCATGGGCCGGCTCCCATGCCCTGTTAGCCACCATACCTCTCGTGCGAATGCTCGAGAGGTATGGGTCTTTTTTCTAGTCATACCTCCGGCGAGGTATCCCCACCTCCTCCTCGCATTTCTTTCTCGGCCGACACCTATTTAAGGAATGGCAACCCCTGCCGCTTCCTTCAAGCCTGATTTGGCTGAAGAAATCCCTTAATTTTCATCTTCTCCTCCTCCGTCCATTCGCCCACAGGCTCCGACGACACTCCTCCTCTCTCGTCGCCCTGCCACCATACCAGTGGCAGGAGTACCTCCGCCGTCGTCCGCAGTGCCTTACCGTACCAACAGGCGCCCTCCAGTCCCTCTTCTTCGTCGCCATATCTTCCCCTGGGTATCTTCGTCTCCGGCGTCGGCAGATACGCGCTGACCGCCTCCTCCCTCCTTTCGTCTGTTAAGTAGGTGACAACTCTTCTCCTCTCTCCCCTCTTCATTTCCCCTCTCTTATTTTGCATTTTCGACCCCTCTACACCACTGTCCACTGCCACCTTCTCCACCTCCGGCAGACCACTGGCGAGGTGTTCCCACCGCTCCATGCCTCCATCCACCTCTCCAGACCCCTCAAAACCTCCGCCACCATCCACTAAGCAGTTTCCCCATCTCCATTGACCGCCAACACCTCCATATTCGCCCACCGAACACACCCAACTCCACGGCCACAGTAAGCCCTAGGCACGCTCACTCAGGCATTTCCACGCCACCTCGACCACTGCAGCACACTCGCCGTACCTCGACGAAGTTGCCTGAACATTTTTGATGTGGCCGCAAGGCTATTTTGGTGCTTTTAGGTACACGGTTATCTGCCATTGAAGCAAAGCTCGAAGCTTGCTTGCAGTCGCTCCAGGCTTTGCCAGCCCCAAGTCTCTGTCCTAGGCTTCGCGGAAGACACTCGCGCACAATGCTGGGCTGTCAATTGGTGACGAGGGCAGTGGCAGCTGCTACAATCAAGGAAGTCTCCTACTGTGGACGTGTGCGAGAAGCGGGTGGGACATTTAGTCCCACCTCGGAAGCTGACAAGCAGAAAGCGTGACATAAATTGTAAAAGTGCCATAGGCCTATTGCCTCAAGACACATAGGGGTGAGGTCCCTCGCCCTCACTCACCCGGCCTCGTCTGCAACCATCCCCAGCGGACTTGGCCCAACCCGAATACCCTACCTGTGCACACCTCGCCCACCACCGCATGCCGGTGGGCCTGGTCCCGGGAGTGTCACCCGACCCGCATACCCGGTTAAGGCTCTGGGGGAGCTAACCTTGGAGTGAAATAGAGAGAGAGACACGTGGGGAGGGTAGGGGTTAGGTTTTGCCTAACCACACGCCTGAGCAAGAACAAGAGAGGAAGCAAGGGAGGAGCGACGAGGACTTAGCTGCAGGAAGACAGCTACGACCAGAGAGAAAGGAAGGACTTGGAGCAGCAGAGGAAGCAAAGGAGGAAGAGGAAGACGGCACTGTAGCTGTAGAGAAGCTGAGGTAGAAGGAGAAAGAAGAGAGAAGAAAGCTAAAAGGCATGCAACAGAGAAGAAAGAAGTCAGAAGAGAAGGCGTGCAATAGAGACAGCAAAGAAGAAGATGTTGGTGCTAGAGCACCGCGATCGTTTATTTTGATGATAGCAAAACACGTGTCGTTTAACATTTGCACTTGGAGTCTTAGATTTCAGGTCAATTGCAAATGGAGACGTGATTAGACGGAATTCGAGCTCGCATCCAAGACGGATTGGAGGAGCTTGATGGAGAACAGAGGGGATTCGCGAGGAGCGATAGATTGAGGATGGAAGGACAAGAAGAATAGGATAGAATTCTATTTTATTCCTTTCATGTACTTTTGTATTTATTTTCTTGCTCTTTATTTCCTAATAAAATTATGTTAAAGAGCCTCAAAGTACCCTAATAGTAGTCCTAGGAACACCGGCACAACCCTAGGATAGTTAGGTTTTCTGTAGAGAACTTAGAAAACCAATGTAGGGTTCAAACAGAGTTTCCAGACGTCTAATTCCCAAATCAGACGTCTGATAAAGTGTTTTAAGACATTTGACTGTTGATTCAGACGTCTGATAACATTTAGGCTGGACAAGTTAGTTCTGTCTGATGAAATCAGACGTCTAGACCTTAGACCAGACGTCTTAGGAGACGTCTGATGACTTTGCCAGACGTCCAATTAGTGGACCGTTATCTCTCTTAGCATACACTGAAGGATATGACCGTTAGAGCCTTATCAGATGCCCTTAAACCCTTCCAGATGTCTAATAATTGACCATTTTGCCTCAACTGACCCGAAAATCTCTTCTCAGAGATTTTCTAGCCGTTGCAAATCCATTCCCACGAAAAAGTAGGTTTCCAGACGTCCAGACATAGTGTCAAACGTCATGTATGTCGTCTGATGGACTTACATAAGAACCCTATTTAGATCTGATTCAAGTTAGGAAGGAACCCGCCCGAAATCAGACGTCTTAAAGTGGTCTTCCAGACGTCTGATGCCAGAATTAGACGTCTGATAACCCTGTCAATGCAATGATTGTTCCTGATTTCGGGTTGATTCACTTAGGCTTTGCACCCAATGGCTATGGAACATTTCCTAAGCCTTCCAAAGCCTTCCTAAGGCCTCTATAAATAGAGGGGAACCTTTACAACACAAACATACACCTAGCTACACACTTTCACACTCTTTTGTGTCAAAAAAGACTCTCTTGCTCTCCAAGCTCTAATTCTTCATCTTGAGAGCATCAAGCTTTGCGCACCCGCTCTCCCGCCGTAGTTCACGAGAGCGACGTAGCGCAGTCGTGTTGTTCAAGCATCCGCGTCGCCGACGCACTCCTTTCAAAGGGGAGTTTCCTAATTCCTATAGAAGCTAGGTTTAAAATTACTTTGTTGGCTTTATAGGATTATTGTTCTTTTATCTTTATTATTTGGTTGGGTATTCGCTTTGCGAATTCCCATCTCCTTCGAGGGACAAAATCCTTCTCGTGAAGAGAAGGGGTTGAGGAACGCTACCCTCGCACTTGTAGCGTGGTTGTATTTGAGGTTGAATCACCCTCATTTAAAGTGATTCGTTTAGTGGATTTTGATCAACTTGGTTGATCGGAAAATCCTAACTCGAGAGGGTTAGGTGGTGGTTTTCACCCGGTTTGGGTTTCCACCTAAAAATACTTGTGTACTTGTGTGATTGTCTATTTTGTGAGATTGTTTATATTTATTTCCGCAATTATTATGTCACCCCTTCCTAGTAGGAAACTTCAGAAGAAGCCAAGAAGAAGAAGAAGAACCAGCAGCAGCAGCAAAGAAGCACTGTAGCAAGTGGCATTTAAGGCGTCTGACCCTTGGAGTCAGACGTCTGAAAAGAGAGAGAGAAAGGCAGACAAAAGAAGAAAGAGAGAAGAAAAGAAGAGACATTTTAATTTTCCTTTCTTCAATCTTTTTGTAAAATAATATATTATCAATTGTGATTTTCTACGCTTCCAGAATCAAGTTTGCTCCCAGAGTTTGACCTCGGAGATTTTTTATTTTAGAGTAATAAAATATAATCAAACCGGTCGGTTTCACCCGGATCAATCGCTACACCTTAACCCTAGGACAACCATCTAGCCTTATCCTAAGCCTCATATTAGCCAACTTCACATTACTATTCATTCTTCATCTAAGGGCTACCAAACACTAACCTAATTTTAGCAATGTTACCTACTCCATCTCCACCTTTCATCCTTCATCTAAGGGCATAGACTAACATGCTAATTTTTGCCAAACCCAATCCTCCATGGCCAGCTATAAGCCTCCTTCTAAAACCCACCATGGCTGACCACCTTAGGGTCCATCCTCACCATTCATTTATCACCCTAGGATCCTTGACACATGACGTAAAAACCAACCTAAAGCCACCTAGTAGTCGACCCCAATTCTCTCCTAAAAATCTTCCATGGCTGGTTGAAGTAAAGACCCCATCTACACCTTCCAATCATCATCCAATGAGCATTAATTATCAACCAAAAAAACTTACTCAAAACCATCTCCATGGCCAGCCAACCTAGCTCATACCACACCCTTCAACCATCATCCTAGGGCCAATTTTAAACCTTTGTTAACTTCCATAATGGGGCCACCTAGCTAAGGAATGAGTCACGGCCTTTGTGTCAATTTAACCCACATGTCAACCATCCAACATATTGCCAATCCAAGAGCCTTCCTAATATCCAATCATGGAGTGGTGCTTGTCTACGTCTAACTAGCCCTCCATTCCTATAAATACACTACCCATGCTCCATCATAAGGTCATCACTTTCTCTCCACCTTGTCCATCATTCTCTTCCACCATTAAGCCTCCACCAAGTAGAAGAATTGGGTCCTTTCTCCACAAAGCATGGTCGTCCACTAGCTCCCTTAGGTATACCCTCCATATCCGTCCCCTAACACTAAGCCTCCATCTACATCCATGCCACCTTAGCTAAGGTTTACCCTTAGTTAGCACTTTAGCTATCCCTATAGCCTCTTCTCCTACCTCCCTCCTACTACTCAAGGGCAAGAAGATTGGGTGGACATCTCCACCATCACCTCAAAGTTTCTACACCCACTCCAACTTCCTGGCAAATTTCTACTTCATTTATGTTTCTCCTTTTATTTCTTTTTCTTAGTTGTAGTCTCCTTTTTATTTTTATCAAATGTAATCAACTCTCTTTATGATTAGTGCAAAGTTTTTATTTCATATCTTATGCTTCCTTATTAATAGCTTTATTTAGTTGATGATCATAGTTGGATTTTGCTTTTGTAGTTTTCCTTTGCCTTATGTTCCTTATTTAAAGAAATACAAAACAATTGAAAATAGAAAAAATATCAAAAACAAAATAAGAGAGCATTTTGAAAGTTGATTGACTATAGTTGCCTTCTTACGAACGACCCTGAGTGTATTTCAAAGTATTGTGAGTTTGGTACTTTACAAATTTAAAACTTTTGCATCTTTCCAACTACGACGATGTATTCTTATCTTTTACGAATTTGTATAAACAGTCGACAAGGGTGTCATAGACAAGCTTAACATCTCTATTGGAGAGGGCCTGGAGGCAGGAGATGGCACAGGTGAAGGAGGAAGAGTAAGGAGGAGGAGGCTTGCTTCTCTAATAAACCTCGATCGTCCAATCCATTCATAAAGATGGATTAATCATCACTATCCATTTCCCTTTGAGATGAGTACTTTTAACTCAACACGAGTCTATTTTTCCCTAACCTTAGTTAGTGGGTTAACAAAAAGATAACAGGATGGCATTTACATTAACAATGTAAGTTTCTAAGTGACATTTAATATCAATATTTGCAACGTAGTGGTAGAAAAATAATTTCAATAAATTCTAGTGTCATACATGTAAAACCCCCTATCTATTTTGGCGAAGGAGATAATTTTGTGGGTGCTTTCATTTGTTTTGCTTACATCCCAGCCATTAAATGCTGAAGGACTTATGTTGATGGAATTGGTTAAAAAGATGGTGGATCTACACAAGAAAGGAGTTCTAAAGGATAATGCTTCTTATGTCTTCCTCACCAATTCTCTCTTGGTAAATTTTTTTGTAGGGCTTACATAATGGAGTTCCATATGGACGATCTCTAATATTGTTGAAAACTACAAATTTTATCTGAATTCTCTCTACCCTATACTAAATATTTTTTATTCTTGTAATCATGTGGCTCATAAGCTAGCTAGACTTTATAATTAAGTTACATGTTATATGTGGGTTCTAGTTTGCAAATGACGTTCCTAAAGCCATTATGAATAGTTTGAAATGTAACTTTCCTTAAGTTAAATGAGTTTCCTGTTAAAAAGAAAAAATGAAAGGAAAAAAAAAAAAACAAATCAATGATGTTATCTCTATGTTCATGTTTTATTCTAAAAAACAGATTGACAACTAGTATAAACAATGCCAACTACTCTATCCACCCAAGTATAATACATGGGGAATATCTATAAAACAAGGATTAAATAAAAAAAAAAATCGTAAAATTTTTCATCTTCATGTGCGAATGAAGAGAAAAGTGTACCAAAAAAGAAAATCACAAAAACTGAAGTAAGGGGAGGGCTGATAAGAAGAAAGCCAGAGAGGTGGGTGGAGTGGCAGAGGCAGAGGGACTACTTCTAATGCCGTCCTCGGTCATGGGATTGGTGGTCCCTTCGTTGTTATAATTGGAGGTGCCATTGTAGTTGGGATTAGACCCATAGAGCTGTTGGATGCCCGAGATGTCGTCGTTGGCTAGTTGGACTCTCCTCGTTCTGGTCTTAATGGTTGGGTACATGATCGCCTCCTCCACTTCCGAGTGCCCCAAACCTAGTAGGTGCCCGATCTCGTGCACCGCCACCGACTCCAAGTCCACGGCCGCTACTAACTGCAATAGATCTGCCGATGCCTCATCCTTTGCTGATGCCACCCACGTCTCTGCCGCATCCAAGTGAAACCTACACACACACACACACACACACACACATAAATGTCTAACTAACCAGATTACTTATTTTTCCATCAACGCTCCGCACTATTGCTTCAAATTAAAAAATAAAGTCACCACTCCTCTCTCGCTTTCTCTCTTTTGCTCCATGCTCTCTCTCTCTCTTCTTCACACTACCTTGTGGAGAATTTCTTATTCTACAATTTTCCTTTTGTTTGAGTAACTATATATATCTACACACACACACACGCACACACAGTAAGGCTTTTGGGAGAACTTATATCTAAGATGGTGTTTAATTAGTCGATATTTAATTAGTCGATAGCTTCTGATCTTGACTATACATCATCGATCTCCTTAAGAAAATTTTAATAGGTGTACGGGTAAGCAATTCCTACTTGCACTTTACCTCCAATCAAAAGTATCATCTAATTGGTATTCCAACTACTACTACAAAAGGAACCTAAGGCAATGAATACTTCATAAAACACTATTAGCTAAATCAATCGTTGTTTGAACCTTGAGGTATAACAATCTAGCTACATTATTCGCTAGAAAATTCAACAAAAAATATTGGTTGCTAACATTTGTCAATGGTGCATATACATGATGGTGAAGAGCATATGTTATTATACTTTTAAGAGTCATTCAGTAGCACTTCTGAATACTACACGAGTCATCTTATAGTTTGTTAAGGAGTTTTACATAAATGTCATTAAATATATTACACAAATACAGCTATGAGCTGCATATTTAGCTTATAAAAAAAATACTTATGTGTATGCGTTGTAAATGTGCATATGTCCAGCATCCAATCATAAGTAAGCTTGAGCATGGTAAATATGTAAGCCAAATGTTGGAGTTAAGCTTTAACTAAGTTAAAGCCTTTGCAAGGAGGGATGTGAATAGTACATTCTCACAAGTAAGAATTTAATATTCCTATGTGGCATGGATAAAGGAGTAGCATTTTCCCCAAACATAATTGTAAATTAAGGCAGGCTATACAACCCTTAGTAGCATCAAGATTGATATATATATATATATATATATATATATATATATATATATATATATATATATATATATATATATATATATATAAAGGACTCAAATCTAAGATCAATGTCACTTTATTTTTGTAGCAAAAAGTAGATAACTCTAATGGAGATTCAAATTAGAAGGTACCTCTCATTTGAACCTTAATCTTTTGGATAGAAGCTCACTTACTTAACTATAAGATTATTGAGCTAAGTTAAAGTCTTTTATTTTCCTTTTTAATGTTCAATTGTATATTTGTTGAAGGTTATTATCTTTAAGAGTTTGTTGGATGATTTAATTTGGGTGATGATATTAGAATTCATGTTTGAAATCAAAGGACAAGCAAGAAGATTGGTCATATATGGCTAGTTTTTGATAATCAAAAGTGTTATATATTTCTAGTGGTTGTTACGGCTCATACTGCAAGGGCCAAAAGAATTAAGGAACGCATACTCCTTCCACCCCACTTAATCTTGGCTCAGGATTTGACATCGATCTTGGCAATTTTGCTACACATTCATCTTAATTGTTCTCATGATGATTTATTTCAAGCATTTAGGATAGCATATATATATCATCATCGTCCTCAGCTACATCCATTAATATCTCCATTTGATAACCCACAAGCCTACAGTCTCTTGGTCTATACGAGGATGTGAGGGGCTTCCAAGAATTATATAGGATAAAATAGAACGAACTTCCTTTCTTACTCTTTTTCTGTTACTAGTGGAATTTGACTAGTCAGGTTGTAAGTTGGTTGAGGATCTTAATACTTCAATCCAAGCAGCTAGATTTTAATTGAAAAGTCTAATAATCATTGGTGGTACTCTTCTAAATTCAACTACATCCACTTGAAGTTGTTTTAGATATCGATTGTTAGCAGAGCACACTGCATATAGCGATAGAAGATCACATGATCCACCAAGGGAATCCCTGTAAGTGATATTTCCATAGCATAACCTTCCCTCCCTCCCTCCCTCCCCCCCTCTCTCTCTCTCTCTCTCGTTTGATAAGTTATGTTTCATTTGTTCGTGAATTTTTGTAGATTTGCTCATGTGGTTACTTAAGTACTCATGCTTAGGATTATCTTAATATTAAATATCTACAAAACATGCAGGTATAAAGATGAAGGTATACAAGTATAAAGAAAAAGGAAAAAGGTATACGATGGCATGCATATATTATTGATTTTTATTAATTATTTTTTTCATGGTTATCGGTATCTGTGACGTTTTCATTCCAAGTCCCCAGCCATTGGAACTTTCCATATTTTTTCAAGCCATCGATTCGATTCCAACTTGCTGAACCGACTGAATCAGCACAAGGTTGAACCAGTAGTCCGATTCTTCAAACATTCATGCACTTTTTGGAAATCGGGTCTGCGCTTAGTCTGGGGTTCTCAATCGCATCTTCATCGAAGTTTCGTATATAGCATAAACCCTTGGTTTTAGCCATTGCTTGCAAATTAATTATAATAAACAAGTAATATTCAGCTTTAAATAGCCATATCCTGTTCCATGTACAAGTTAAATAGCCCTTCTCAGTTTAAGGGGGAAAAAAAAAAGAAATCGTACGTGACAAGAAAAACGCCTCCTTTTTCCTAGTCAACTACGATAGATGAGTAACATAAAAAAGGGAAAAATAACTAATTACAATAGGTATATAACAACAAATGTTATGACCACTTTCTCTGGGAATGTTTGAAACAAGCAATTGGTATCGAAGTTTTTTATTTGAAATTTTAAATTTTAAAATTATTTTATTATAAAATTTAATATTTAATTTTGAAAAAAAATACTCCTCTCAAATAAATTTATGAATATTTAATTTTTCACGACGAGAAAGTATTAAAATTCTCTTCTAATTTCAGTTTCTTCTCGTTCTCCTTCCACCTCCTTTTTTTTTTTTTTTTTTTGTGGTTTTCTTTTATTCGTCTACCCAAATACTTAATAAATATTTTGTATGCACCAAGATATCTCAAAGGTGCACAGCCGTTTACCCAGAAGGTGGGACCTGCCCTTGCAAGGGGATTTTCTCCTCCTGGGAAAGAGAGATGCATACTTTCGTGTACATTCGATGTCCACACGTAGCAGTGCTCATTCCATTTCGTTAAAAAATTATACCAAGTGATTCAAAATCCATCCTTTGGGTCGTGGGGGCGGGTACATGCACCGTTTGTTGTTGGAAAGTAAAAAGCACGACGTGTAGATGAATAAATAAAAATAAAAAAATAAATAATTAATGTAGCACAGGGAGGAATTAAATTAATAGAAACGAACATGCATGTATTTTTTTTTTTTTTTATTAAAAAAACTTGTTC
Organism: Thalassia testudinum; assembly: GCA_037157565.1. NCBI lineage: Eukaryota > Viridiplantae > Streptophyta > Magnoliopsida > Alismatales > Hydrocharitaceae > Thalassia > Thalassia testudinum. The sequence continues at coordinate 14,743,310 of JAZHRO010000062.1, read as the reverse complement.
CATACCTTCCGTCGGTTGGTGAGAAAGCGTGTGCCAGCGTTCCCAGCTGACCATCGAAGGGCTCCCCGTCGCCGTGGTCCCCATTGTAGAAGGCAATGGTGATGTCCGGCTGCTGCAGGGTCGGGTCGACCTCCGAGAAGGTCAAAGTGGTGACCTCCTCCCACCGCCCGAAGGCCCTCGAGAACACCGTCTTCAGCACCGCCTCGTCGATGGACCCGGCCGACGCGTTCACCAGCCCGTAGGTGAGGCTGCTCATGCCGCTAGGCCAAGTCGGGGTGCCGGGGAAGAAGGCGTAGAGGTTGCGGCCATCGTGTGGCGAAGGGTAAGTGGAGTTGATGATGTCGGCGATGCCGCAGCGGGGCTGCACCATGTGCTCGAGAGTGGAGGGGTCGAGCTCCCCGGTGGCGTTGAGGTGGAAGAACTTCTGGTAGGCGAGGATGCCGGAGCGGAAGGGGTCGTCGAAGCTGTCGCTGAAGGAGGAAGAGAAGGGGAGGTAGCCGAAGTCGGCGAGGTATTGCTTCACCTGCCGCAGGCCCTGCTGGGACTCCCCGAGGTGGCACCCGGAGTAGTTTAAGAAGGACGCCCATGGGCTGTAGAAATCCTTATCCATATTGCTGTTTCTGCTGCTGAAGTAGAATCCCACTCCCCCGTGGTAGTAGTAGTAGTAATCCTCCGGGAAGGAGTTTCCTGTTCTGGTCGCCGTCGACGCGCAACATAGGAGGAGGAGGAGGATGATACAAAGGATCTGCCGGTTGGTGGGGCTACTTCTTGTGCTTAGCATATCTAATGAATCCTTTGACTTTGATGAGCAGGAGGCCATCGTCCTCTTCTTAATTATGAACGAACGATCTATACACGCGCGGTCTCTCTCCCTCTCCTCGCCCTTCTTTTTGCAGATATGATAATAATAGGAGAAAATAAGAAATGGTTGTAGAATTTTAGGGAGGAAACTGCGAGGGGGATTCAGGGGGTCGGTTGGTCTCTCTTCTCTTCACGGGGTTGGGTTTTTCAAGCGTTTTCCAAATCAAAGGTTTACTTGTGTGCTCCTCGGTCCCTCTTTTATCCACGTCTCTTTTCTCTTGGGAGGAAATATGTGGACTTGTCCAACAAGGAAACTGAATTTTGAAACGAAACACTTCTTTTCATCAGATTAAAAACAAAAAAAAAAACAAAAAAGAAAAAAATGTATTCTTGGAGAAAATAGTTGTATACCCTCGATTTCTCTTAAAATGGGCAAACCTTTTCCAAGCTACTAAAATTTACGGCTTGAGATGGTTTGGGAGTAAAAAATTAATTACAAGAAAAACATACTTTAACTATTGATTATACTCTACTCGTAGGGATTCTTGTGGGTGGAATCCGTGTTTCAATCCTTATAATTTCCTCGGAGATTGGTGCAAGGGTGATCCATCGCCAATTTCCCCATGTTTGCCCACATTGGATTTGCTGGGAATTAGTTTTCAATAAAATAGACCGATGCGTGGTTTTGAATTTATTCTTTCAAAGAAAAATCTAATTTTCAATAAAACTTATCGGTACATATATAGTTTGATTTTATCCTTTCAAAGAAAAATTAGTAGCAATTTTTATATAAATACCATCAAAAATTTGCAAAATCACATAATTGTCATCATAAGTTTGGTATTTATATAAATACCACCGTAGAATTGATTACATTTAAAAAATACTACTCTAACTTAGTTCCGTTAAGATCATCTATTATTTTCCACTAAAAATTTTAACAAGTAGTTGGTTTTCCCCTAGATTGTATTATAAGCACTAAGAAATTACAATAGCTTTACTTCGCTCTATCCTATCTCCTTTCCACATCTCCTTAGCTCCACCATTTACTCCATTATTGCTCCCTTGAACTCAATGTTGTGAGATCGAAGCACCTGGATGGACTTGTCGAACATCGTTAGATAAAACTCTTTAATCTTTTTAACCTTTCTAGTTATTTCAATGTGATTAAACTCTTATCCTAATTACATTAATTTAAAAAGAAGCATCTTTGTAATGACATATATGTAAATATAAGTGGCATGTTTGATGAAATTTATGTAAAAATCACAAGCTAGTATTGTCTTAGAAGTTTAGACAACATATAAAAGAACAAATTCTACTTGTTTGTAGAGGTATTTATATTTCTTTCCATCTATTTTGAGAGAGTATTGTCTACATTTAAGTTCTGGGAATTAAATTAAACGGTAAGGGAAATGATTTACTAATCCACCAAGAGCTTTTTATTTGCATGTACCCCAAGGTTTTCCAAGAAAAGCTCATTTCCATACTAAATCCCTATTTATCCTACATTTTTTGTGGGAAGATGAAACGCTTTTATTGTTATAGCGTTGTAGTATAGCCAGTTATTGCCAACATTTCAAATATAAATTTTTTTACTCGGAAAATAAAAGAGTTCCCGAGGTCGAACTCAGGGAGCAAGTTGTATTCTAGAGATATACATGTTTCTTTTACAAAAATAAAGAAAGAGAGAGAAAGAATTTGTTGTTTTCTCTTTGTTTCTCCTCGTCTCAGATCTTCTTCTTCTTTGTCTGCAGAGGTGATGTTCTTCTTCTGCAGTGGTGATGCTCTTCTTCTTCTTTCAGCTGTTCTTGCTCTTCCTTTTTTCTTCTATCTTTCTTCAGATCTTCTTCTTTCTTCTTTGTTTTTCTTCTTTCAGTTCTTCCCTTGTTCTTTTGTGTTCTCCTCTGCCTCGCCTTCTTCTGTTGTTCTTCAGATCTTCTTCTTTCTTCTTTTCTTTTTCCAGTCAGGACGTCGCCCCTCCTTCTTTCTTCTTTTCCCTTCAGGACGTCGTCTGATTTCCAAATCAGACGACTTAAACTGCCTGTTGCTACAGTGTCTCCCTCAGCTTCCTTCTTCTTCCGCGGTTCTTCTTCTTCACCTGTGCCTGCACACTTCAGAGCTTACGTCAGAGGACAAAACCTACTCTACCCTCTCCCCCCGCGTCTCTCTCTCTCTCTGAAACCACTCTTGGGAAAGCTCTCCCAGAGCTGCCGGGTAATCGGGTTCGGGTCGCGCCCGGGTCCAGGCCCACCGGCGTGCGTGGTGGGCGAGGAGTGCAGGTCAGTCTAAGTCGGGTCGGGTCAGGTCCGCGGGGCGTGAGCGTGGACGAGACCGGGTAACCGGGCGGGTGAAGGGGACCTCACCCCGTGTGCTGAGGCAGTAAGGCTAATGCACAAAATCAATTTAAACAGTGAAAAGGTTGTGAGGCTTACCGATGTGGGACTAAACGGAGACCTCTCCTCGCGTGCGCCTGCTGGGAGACCGCGGCCTAGCTTCTGCAGCTGCGGCTTCGATTTGCGTAGGTTGCTGGCTGGCTGCCTTCGCAAGACTCCCCGTAATCCGCAGCAGCTGGAGACCTGGAGTCCTCAAGCCTGGAGCGCGGGAGAAGCTGCTTCAATGTGCGTTAATGGCGGTCGAACCTCAAAACCTGTCGGACACGAATATGGCCTCTTGGCCTGATCAAACCACTGGGGAACCTTCGCCGTGGCACGACGAAGGTGAGGAGCTGCGCGGCAAGCCGCAAGGTGGTGTCTGGCGGCAGCCCTAGGTTGGACTGCAACCGGAGGAATGGGTTTGTTCGGGGGAGCGTTACGGAGGTGTGGAGTGGCAGTGGAGGGGTGGGGGGTGCTCAGTGTGATGAGGCGGAGGTTCGGTGAGGGTCGGCGAGGTGTGTGAGGCTGTGGAGCGATGGGAACATCTCGCCGGAGGGTGGCCGGAGACGAAGGGGGTGACGATGGTCAGGGTCGGTCGAGGGCTTAATTGAACAAATTGAAACCGGGGAAAGAAAGAGGAGAGGAAGGGAAGTAGTTCTAACTTACTTGCAGGGACGAAGGGGGAGCAGTAGTGCCACAGTCGTATCGACTGTCGCCGGAGAAGAAGATGCTCAGGGAAGGAGGCGGCGGCGAGCAGAGAGCCGGAGAGGCGCCAGCTGGGTGCGGCATGGCGCGGGAAGAGTAGGGGAGGAAGTCTCTACTACTGGTATTGCGGCAGAGCGAAGAGGAGGAGGGGGAGGAACCGCCGGAGCTGGTGAGCGTCTGCCGGAGAGAGAAGAGAGGAAAGTTGGGGGTTTTCTCCGTCAGATCCGAGCTGCCTCGGTCGGTGGAGCAACGGGGGGTATTTATAGGGATCAAAACAGGGAGGGAGGCGGAGGGAGACGACGTGTCTCCCTCGCCGGAGGATGGCCAGAGACGAAAACCCATACCGTCCGTGCGTTCGCACGGCCGGTATGGTGGGCTACAGCGACCAGGGGGGTGTCCCTGCGACAGCTGACAACGCAGGGCACCCCCGGTTTACTTGCCAGGCTTTCCCCCTCACCCTGCACGGCGCCAAACTCCGCGCAAGGTCGCCGGAGCATGGTGCTGGCCGGTTTTGCAGGGGGACCTGAATGCAAAGAACGAAGGAGAGTTAGGGGCCAAAATGCGACGGTTCAAAAGTTGAGGGCCAAAAAGTAAATATATGAGGACCAAAGTGTAAAGTCGGTCAAGGAGGTTTCTTCTTAGGCTCAAGTTTTTATACATGATTAATTAGGACCTAAGGAATATGATGGTGAATTTCATTTCTATATTAAACCTTGTTTGACCGGTCAATTTATGCAAAAACCCAAATTAAGTTATTAATTGGGCATGGTTCTCAATGTAGGTCAAAATGGGTTCTGAAGGCCAAATTGAAGGTTCTAAACCCTAGAGATTATTTTTCTATGAATTTTAGAGGGTTTATTCTATTTTTACTTTGCCTCGAACCTCGTGAATTGAAGTGGGTTGTTTTAGGGTTACAGATTATCACTTAGTTCCTTGGAATTGCTGTAGCCCTTGTCAGATCATCTCATCCCACTTTTATTCTTATTAGGTTGCTTTGACCTATGTTTGCACCCTGAATTACCCTGTATGCAGATTATACTGGTAAAATTGCATTTTTACCCCTTATGACTTGTTTTCTCCTTAAACTCAGAATTATCTGAGTTAAGCCTTTCCTTGAGTTATGTAGGAGCTTTTATCATTTGTATTGGGTCAAAATGAGCTAGTTATGGCTCATGATGAGGTTCTCATCAGAAGACTATGGATGTCTTTTTGGAGACATCTAATAAAATTGGGATGATATAAAGAAGATTAGCGTATGCCCTCAGAAAGAAAGATTACAAGTAGCAAAATGATTACAAGTAGCCAAGTATTTGAATTTGTGAAAATTGATGTCTTAAACATGTATATTTACTAGACTACAAGCATAGAAACAAAGACATTAATGAAGAATCAAGTCCTTAGGAGATTTAGAATGTATCAAGCTAGTAAGAATACAAATTATGTATGCCATGCTAAAATACCCATTACAAGAGCCTATACACAATATTTATTCAACTTAAGAAAATGGTTAATTATAGAACTAATCTCCTTTTCAAATCCTCCAATCACACTCCTCATTACCAGACACCATTACATGTCATTTGATATACATAATATACACAAATAAATCAATGGTTTAAATGTCGGTGGCATGTTGATGAAATTTCTTCAAATAGCTTATTTTAGTGTCTGCCCCATGTAGACATGAAATATGTTGGCATGCGATCGGATCACATGATAGCAACAAGAAAGTGTGAATCGAGTGTTTCAAAAGTTTAAAATCAAATTGAATCGATGCCAAAAACTTGATTAAATCAATAAATAAAATGCCCTATAATATGGAATCACGTGATTGGATCTAGTTTCCAATAATTTTGGGATCTTACAAGTTACGGGTTATACCTTGTGGGTGGTGCAGAATAGCACCACATGGGCAGAGCCTCCTACAATAAGTCCCAACACGCCTTAGAACCCTCCTCTTCAATGGGTGGATGAAGTCTTTCATGTCAAGGATGATCAATCACCACAGTACGCAAATGATTTCGCGAATTCCATGCACGACCTTTGCACTCTCCTCCAAGTACGATCGTTGTAGAGGCCCTTCCAATCATATTGGAAGTCTAGAAGTTATGTACATCCCTTATGGAGCAATCTAGACATCAAACATTGCTATTAGACGTCTAATTGTTGTTCTAGAATTTTGGATAAACTCTTGGACAACGATAATAGAGAGCAAGGAGAGGGGTGGCAGCAACTGTTTCCTTTCTCTTGGCTTCTCTTGGTCGATAGAGATGGTGGAAGGGCTAAGAATTGATTTATTTGGGATTTTTAAGGTTTTCCTTGGGATATATTTATAGGGATTTCAAAACTAATCCTAATTTGATGGGATCCCTTGGATCTCCATGCAAGGGATGAGATTGATTCTTACTTAAATTTTGTAGGATAAGTCCATAACAACTTATGAGATGTTAAAATTTAGTATCTAAATATTAATTAATTTCAATCCAAACCCTTTGAATTTAACCTAATAAAATTAGGCCCAATTAATTATCAAATCAAATGTAATTTAACTCTTTAAATAATATTTGATTTATCCTACAAATAGGAATTTTTTAAAATCATTACTAGTTTCATCACATTAATAATAAAGAGTTTAGGACTTGTGAAATTTTGGCACTACGCCCCCTTGGTATTCCAAATACTTATGAATCATTCACATATGGAGGATAATATTATCTTAGGGTCTAATCCTATTAGATGACTTTCATTCTTCCTTGGTTAATATTATTTCTGACATCTCTTTGTATCATTGCGATGAGAATAAAGCCTAGATCCTTTCTCAAAGTACTGTCTTCTCTTTCTTTCTTGAGTCTGATCAAGACTCTATGATCACATGTGGAATTGTCTTTTGCAATACACTTGGAGCGAGCTCATTTCTCCAATCTACCGCATACACGTATGGGACAGACTCATCTGATTCCATCAAGAGATCATGTACCTCATATCCCTTCCTACGTACATTAGCTTTCCATTATTAGCACCAAGGTGAGCGCATCTACTATTGGTCACCAAATGCATGTGATGGTGAATAGAGATACATGCCTATCTTAGGTCAAAGGAAACATACTTTAGTTATCTCCTAGTTCATTAGGTTACTCCTTAACCTGACTTGCGTGGCAGTTCTGAATCTCCATTCAGAAACATCAATTGGGCAACAACCCCTTCAGAAGGTTGTCACCCCATCTCAAATCGAAAACAAGTAAACGAATCAGATTTCTTGACATACTAACAGATCCTTTAAACCATTTAAATCTTCGAATTAACACCAATTAGATTTATTCAATCTGGCTAAGTACGTTATCCTACTCATACTAAGGGATTTCATTCATGTAATGGAAATTGATCTTTTTTTCTTTTCAAAAATAATGTAATCATATTACATTACTGAAATGGATTGTTTAGGGCATGCAAAATCTAACAAAATAATGTTGAAATTCTTGGATGTTGTTGGCATGCCAAAGGCATTTAGACAATTTTGATGATTTGGATGCTAACATCAATCATTTCTAGCCATTTCAATGATATGCCAAGGATTGAGCCAAAATTTTCATTTTTAAAATGGGAAATGACATGTTGGCTACATGATTTCTCAACCCATAACTCTCCCTTAAAAAAGCCATCTTTCCTTTGTCTCTCTAAACTATTATCTCCACAAAAATGACAATTATTGTTCTGAAAACCATTACCTCCACAAAGTGACAATTATTGTAGTAATTGAATCTGGTCATGCAATTGAACTTTAAATTTGAACTTGCATGTTGTATTGCATATTGGATTTATATGATATATGTTGCATTTGAATTTGGGCATGTAACATTCCCTTGTTGCATAACCTTCTAAATTTCTACATTAATAGGCATTTAAAATCTTATTCTCGAGCTTAAACATCATAGACTACATATTGTAGGTGCATAAGCAATTAGACACCACATCTATCCTTAATTAATGATTTTGATGATAACAAACATCTCGAATCATTGGCATCAAAATCGAATTATATATTGCACTTGTGGGAATGATTTTCAAGATTGGGCCAATTGATGAGATCCAAAGTCAAGAAGAAGAAGGAGACCGATCATCTGATGAGATTTTCATGTTTTTGAGTCTTAGGTCTTGTTGTAACATAGGAAAATAGGTTGTAATTTTATTCTTTATAGAGCATAAGGAGAGCCCCACTACAATTCATATTAGTGAAACCATAAGGGTTTCATAAGCAAATTTCATGAGAGCACCACACTTGACCCAAATAGGTTCAATTAACCTTAAATTAGATCACTAGATGCAAACCAAGTGGTCATAATCATCTAAACATTTTTAGAACTCAATGTAACCCTTCATTCTCTTTGGTGTGCAAAAATGGTCTCTATCTAATGTTAGATATTTGTTACCTAATGTTAGGTTTGGCATTTCTGTGCCAAGCTGAAGGCATCCAGGAGATAACGAACATTGTACCTAATTGAGTACTTAACTTTAAATAGTTGACCTAATGTTAGATACCTTTTACCTAACGTTAGATAAAGCACCTTTTGATCATCTCAATTACCCATTAGCAAGGCACGTGAGCCGATGAATGTAAAGCATTGGAGTGTGTGCTATTGAGCTCATTTAGGCTCCAAAACATCCCTTCATATATATATGAGACCTCCCACCATATTGAAACTACTAGAGCATACTTACACTTTATATTCAAGCATTCAAACTTTCATTAGAGCCTTACACATGCATTCTTAGCTCTTGGTGGTTCTTAGAGGTCTTGTGCATCAACTACATTCCCTTGCAGCTCCACCTCAAGATCTCCCTACTGTGCCACATCTTCACACACCCTACAGGAGTTCTTTCTTACTCTTTTAGATAGCACTTGCATTAGAATTGCTTAACTATTTTGGGGCTATCCTTAGAAGCTATTTGAGTTGTTCATTTCAATTCATTTCTACTTTATTCTATTGTAATTTTGAGAGCCCAGGTTGTGGGTTCCTATCCTCTTAAGGGAAAGGGGTTTACTCTTGTTTGGTTAATCAAGAGGAGTTGTACAAAGGATTTGGTACCTCATAAGTACCATTTAGTTTTCCAAAAAGTGGTCGGGGCAAAATCCTAGGTGGGGAAACCTAGGTAGTGGTTTTTCCGTGTTTGGGTTTTCGCTATATATCTTGTGTTTTGGGTTGCTCATTCATTATAGTTCTTTTATTTCAATTTAATTTCTACTTAATTTTTTAATTTGGATTAATTGCCACCTGAAGCATTATTCACCCCTATAGTGCTTTCATTTAGTATTAGAGCTTAGATTGGTATCTTTTGGAGTGACTTCCTTGCATTGACGATAATGGTGGATTCGAGCACCTTGAGTGATGAGGGATTGTCGACCCACAGAGCTCCCTACTTCGACGGGACCGGCTACACGCATTGGAAGTGGAAGATGGAAATCTACCTTGATAACTAGAGACCTCTTGCAATGGAAGATGGTGGAGAGGAACTTTAGAATGCCGAAGGAGGATCCCAAGACCAGAGATTTCAAGCCAAAGAATGAGAGAAGAACCACAATAAATTGTAAGGCTATGAGCATGCTTTATTATGGCCTCTCTAATGATGAATTTAATCGTATTTCGTAGCTTGAGATGACACATGAAATCTAGAAGTGTCTTGAGGTGACACATGAAGGGACACATGAAATCTGGAAGTGTCTTGAGGTGACACATGAAGGGACCTCAAAGGTGAAAGAGATAAAAATTGGACTCGACACAAGAGTATGAAATGTTTAGGATGAAGTCAGTAGAATGTATAAAGGATTTAAGCACAAGGTTTTCAAATATAATCAACCAACTTAAGGAACTTGGAAAGAGCTACTTCTCAAATGAAATGGTTTCCACATTCTTGAGAGCTCTAACAAAGGAATGGGAGCCAAAGTTCACCGTAATAGAAAAGGCAAGGATTTGAAGAGTGTGAGTATGGATGGGATACTTGGGAGTATAATTGCTCATGAAGTCAAGCTTAAGCAATCTAAGAAGGTGGAAAATGAAGCTTCAAGTTTTAAGAAGAAGAGCTTGACTTTCAAGGCCAAAATTGAAAGTGATTCCGATCTTGATGCCAAAGACAAGGGTGAAGATGAAGACAAAGAGATGACCATGTTCTCTAGATGATTTGAGAAGTGCATGGGAATGAGGAAGCAATTCAAGAAGAGGAGAGACGATGAAGTTCCTATGTGCTACGGATGTAAGAAGAAAGGACACATTTGAAAAGATTATCCTGTACTTAATGAGCATAAGAGAGACAAGAAGGAGTGATGGACTAATGAGAAGTCAAAAAAGAAATTCTTCAAGAAGCAAAAAGAAGGCTTTTGTGGCAACTTGGGATGACTCGAAGGAGAGCTTAAGTGACAACATCAACTCTAACTTTGAGTCAAGCAAGGAGGAGGTCGTGCATGTATGTCTCATGGTTAATGAGACCAGGGTACAAGACTCTAACTCCTTTGATGAGTTACTTGATGCTTGTATATGATAAACTTTTCATGAATGCAAAAAGATTGAAGAAGTTAATAAAGCCTTGAAAAATCTTAGAATAGGACATGAATTGCTAAAGAACCATGAACTTCTTATAGGTGAGAAATTAGCTTTAGAAAAAGAGAATGTGAACTTGAAAGTTGATTGCTTGGACTTAGCTAGATTAAATGAAAAGCTTATTACCTCTAACACTTGCTTAGTTGTAGAAAGAGATCTTTTGAAAGAAGAAATTAGTGAGCTAAAAAAGAAAATTATTTTCCTAGAAAAGGATGTGCATGAACTTAGGATAAATACAAACTGATTGATTGATGATTTAACTAAGTTTACTAATGGTAGAAACAACCTTGAGAAGTTGTTAGCAACTCAATTTCCCTCTACTTCTAAGTATGGTCTTGGTTATAGTGGACCTTCCTTTAAAGCAAGAACTAATTACTTTTGTAAAGCTCAAAGGCAGAAATGCCTTTATGCCCCTGAAGGCTCAAAAACCAACTCATCATGCATACATTTACGATAACAAGGTTCAAAAATCAACTCATCATGCATAGACTTACTATCAAAAGGCCAAAAATAAATGGATTCCTAAAAGAAACTATTTTTAAGAAAGGTATCCTAACACTCAAAGACCCAAGTAGGCATGGGTACCTAAAAGCATCTTAAAATCTTATTTTGTAGGCATCAATGAAGATGAGCAAGTGGATTATGGACAATGGTTGTTCAAGGCACATGATGAACGAGTCCATTCAATTCTTAAAGCTCATGTAGGTGAACAATGAATGCGTAACTCTGGGCAACAACAAAAAATTCCATATTATAGGTAAAGGTATGGTAGGGAATGCCTCTGATCAAATTAGAAATGTTGCTTTAGTAGATGGATTAAAGCTTAATCTTCTTAGTGTTAATTAAATATGCGATAAGGGTTGTAAAGTTGCTTTTGATGAAGATGGCTTTGAAATAATTGATAAAAAGACTTTAGAAATTCTTTTAATGAGAAAAGGATATCTATGTTCTTGAATTTAATAAAAGTGAAATAGTTGATTGCTTGCTTGCATCTAATGAAGAAAACAACCTGTGGCATAGGAGACTGGGTCATGTGAACATAAGACTAATTGATAAAATAGTTAGAAAAGATCTTGTTATTCGCTTGCTTAAAGTTAGTTATAAAAAGGATCATATTTGCGATGCATGTGAAAAAGGAAAACTAAGTCTTCTTTTGAGAGTAAGGGAGTACTGTCAACTTCTAGACCTTTAGAATTACTCCAGATAGACTTGTCTGCACCAACTAGACATGTGAGTCTCAATGATTACTATTTTTGTTTTGTAATTGTAGATGATTTTTTGCGTTTTACTTGGGTATTTTTTTAGAAGTAATGATTAAGCTTTTGTAGAATTTTCTAGGTTACCTAAGAGAATACAAATTAGGAGCAACCATGGTGGAGAATTTGAGAACGAGTGTTTTGGGAGTATTTTAGGATCCATTATGAGTTCGCATTGCCAAGAGCAGTGTAACAAAATGAAGTTGTAGGGTGTAAAAACTGCACACTCCAAGAATGCTCTCAAACAATGTTGATAGAATTGGGTCTTCCTAAATATTTTTGGGTGGAAACGATTAACACGACTTACTATGTGTTAAATCATGTACTCCTTAGACCCATTCTTAAGAAACCCCCTTTTAAGTTGATTCACAATCGTGTTCCTATGATTTCTTATTTTAAAGTTTTTGGTTGTAGGTGCTTTATTCTTAACACTAAGGACATCTTGAATAAGTTTCATCCTAAGTGTGATGGAGTTTTTGTTGAGTATTCATTTGGGTCTCAGGGTCATAGAAGTAATAGCCTTTACAATCCTTCTAATACCCAATGATGTAGCATTTGGTAGTGCAAGATTCTTGTTTGTTGGGATTCATGTTCTTAACGTGAGCCATACAACTCTAAATGTACATGTGTCCTACACTAAGCTTCCAACCTACCCACATATCATGTGGAGTTTTTGGAATGGATTTGGTTGAATCCTATTTAGAATGTGATCTTGAGAATTGCAAGGTGATAAAAAGTGTTGTGCACAAAAACATGATTGTTTATAAAATTTCCAACTCTTGAAATAAATAGAAATTAGTTAGCAAGAGTCCTAGTCATCCTTAGGGAGGAAAAATCAACTGAATTACTTTCTACTGATCGAAACTAAATTTTCTCGATTTTCAAGGAACTTTTCAGGCTTTTTTCAAATTTTTTGAGATGAGTAGAGATTAAACCTAAAAAATTAGGGGGCAGAATGAAAATTAGGGATTAAAATGCAGAATCACCAAGAAATAACATAAACAAATTCTAAAAAAATTCAAGAAGAAGGAAAACTACATAACTAAGAATCCTACCAAAAATCGCTGTAAAATTCGTACCGTAGTGCATGTAACAAAATTCTAAACAACTATCAAGGATTAGACTGCAGTAATCTTTGAACATAAGTATAAATGAAATTTATCTTTTCTTATATGGTGAATATAGGTATGAAATTTGATTGAGATCTAAATTTATGGTGCATAAACTAACATAAAAAATTTGAGAAATTTATCATTCATGAATTTCAAGGAATAAATTTTGGAACATAATTTTATTCAAAAAATATTGTAAAGGTTACAAATAGAGAGAGAATGAACATGAAGAGAATCCTAACATGGTGGTGTTATTATAACGAAGGCATGGATGTTAGTGGAAGGGTGAGAGTCATTGGAGAATCCCCATGCTCAAGAGATGAAGAGAGAGGAAGGAAGAGAAGAATATGAGTTGTATCCATAATACAATGGTCAAGAGAGCAATTTATATGCCTCAAGCAATTCTAAAAACATTAGAATTAGTATAATTTCATGTTCCACATTTTTGGCAATTTCCAAAGGGCAAGGGAGCTTTAAATCCCATTGAAACATGATTTTCCCATGATTTAGGCTTAATAATCTCATTTAGACGTTTTCTTTTCTTCTTTCCTTTTTTCCCTCTTTCTTCCTTGATTTTAAGCCCAATTGCCAAATTTGGCCATGTGAATATGTGCAGGGCACACTCGCTACATGTAGAGGACGTTTGGAACATGCAGGGGGTAGTTCTAATGCGCGGCTCACACGCAGGGCATACACAAGACGTGGGTAAGCGGGATGAGGACACGTACTAGAGCAAAAAATGCTAATGGGGCACGCATGGGAGGACACTTAAGCGACATTTTTTTTTTATTTTCTTCATTTTCTACTGTAGCTTGCACAATCATCATTTTTGAGATCTGTCTTCACTGTTGGCTTTCTCATCTCATGCTCTTTCATATGAGATCCATATTTGGTATATTTTGATTACTTTTGTTTCCTACATTTGAAAATTAAATAAATTAGATTATTTACAAATACAAAAATAAAACTTCAAAAAATACTTGAAAAATAGTAAAATAATAGGTAGAAAAATTATGCAAAATTGTAATGCAATCATAATTTTTGGCATTAGCAACTATAGGTGTCGCTCTCTGGGTCTCTCTACATGTCTGCAACTTCGAATCTCCAACCATCACAATTTATTTCATTTTCTCTACTCTCTATCTATCTAGTCCCTTCATTTACTTCTTCTAGTTGTTATTCTTTTTGTTTTTATGACGTTGAACACAAGCATGTTCTTAATAAAAATAAATTTCATGTTGCTTTTATTCTCTCGTGTATGCCTGTCTCTCTTTCTATGCATGTTTATGTTTAGTTCTAGTTATTAATAGCCTCTCATCTCACCTTCTATATCTAAAAAAGACCAAAAAAATATAAAAACATCAAAAACCTTAAAAATAAGTAGTTAGGAATTTAAGGAAGTAACTAGAAGACTTTGGCTCCCTATGAGACGACCTAAATTACTAAGTCCAATTACACTTCATTTTCAAAAAATCACGGTTTCACAAAACTGTGACGAACACCTTTTATTTTCTAAGAGATTATCACTTTGGCTTGCCCATTTGCCTAGGGATGCACAACTGAGGAGAACTTTAAGTGAATGTCCCAATTTGTGTAAAAATCCTAGAATTGCTTGGAGGCAAATTGTGTGCCATTGTCCATGACTATGATCTGCAATATGTCATAATGGCATATAATATCTTCGCAGATGAAGGTCACCACTCTCTTGGTGTTGGGATTGGCCATGACCTCTGCCTTGACCCATTTAAAGAAGTAATTAATTACCACAATCACAAACTTTTGGATGGGGGTCGTCGGGAAGGGGATAATGAAGTCCATTCCCCATCTGGCGAAGGGGATGGCTAATGTTTTCGACACCAATGCCTTGGGTGGGGCCTTAGGAGCATTTGCAAACCTTTAGCACTTATCGCACTTCTACATGAAGTTCTTCACTTCTCTAGTTATTTAGGGTTAGAAGTACCCATAACAAAGGGTTTTGGCAGCTAAGGATTTTAGGCCCTCGTGGTTGCCATAGATGCCTGCATGGAGGTCCTCCAATGCCTATTGTGCTTTTATCAGGTCAAGGTAGCTAAGGAGGGGGGTTGAGTGTTCTTGTTTGTAAAGGATGCAATCTAAGAGCACGTATCATGATGACTTGAGGTGGAATGCCCTTTGGTTTGTGACCTTGGGCGAGATCACTCCATGATGGAGGTAGCTAATTAAACGACATTTTCTATTGCCCATGAATATACTTTGCTAGGTTTCTAAGTCAATTAGGTTATAAGCACGATCATACAACATACATTTAGCATGTTTTGCATTTTAGATAAGCATGCATCTAATTTTGCATAATTTCTGTGATCAGCACTGATTAATGATATTTTGTGACCACAAAATTGAAGGGCAAGAAAAAGAGAGGAGAAGAAAGGAAGAACTGAAGAAATTGAGCTGGAGATTTGAACTCAGGAGCTTCATAAACTCGAGGCTCCATCTCAGCAAAGCAAAACGTAACTCTGCATTACCATCATTGAGCTCCTCCACTTCTTTTAATAACCTCTAGTTGTCCTCTTGAGTTCCCTCTCGTCCCCCTTTGCTTATTAATGGTTCCCTCCCAATTCTAACACCAAATAAAAGCGTCAACTCGATTTCCAAAACCCCCCATTATTACACACATACACCCACCACTAGTAGAAAAATAGGTTTACCCACCGATTTATTACTATTGTTTAATAAACTAACGATAAATCTGAGGGTTTGCTTGTGGATCAAACGTATATTAGAGGAGAGGGGTGAATAGTATCTCCTTTATCACACAGTAAAGATAAGAATGAATTCACAACAAGTCAAGCATAATTTACACCTGGATTTAGAATGGAAACCCAAACCAGGTGAAAACCACTACCTAAGCCGTCTCAGCTTAGGATTTTCCCGATTAGTTAAGGCTAGTCAATCCACTATCATACCACTTGAACGAGGGTGACATAACTTCTTTACAAATCACTTCTCTTTTTACCCTGAAGAGAAGAAGAAGAACAACAACACGGATCTTCCCAACACGTTGGGATTTGTTAATCAAAACAACAAAGTTGAAGAACAATAAATATATCTATGGAACCTTAACAAAAAATCAATTCAGAATTTCAGCAGAGATTCGAAACGATGTGCTTTTGAATGATGTGAATAGAGAAGCGTAGAAACACTTGAAAAAAGCATGAGACACTCTGATCTTTTTAAGAGTATTTCTATTGAGAGTATATTATTCAAGAGAGTTGCGTATGATCTCTATTTATTCTAAAAAGTTGGCCTGAAAAGGAAGTCAAATTGGTCGATCAATTAAGGTATATTGGTCGATCAATTAAATTATTTGATCAATCACTAATTGGTTGATTAATTAGCTTGATTGGTCGATTAAAAGGTTTTTAATCAACTTCCTAAAAAGGATTGGTTTGATCGATTAACTAATTTGGTTGGTTGATCAATCAATTTTGGTTGATCAAGAGGAAAAATTGGTCGATCAATAACCCTAAAAGCTAGTTTTCAAAGAAGCACGAAAAACTATTTGAGTTTTATTTTTGAGGTTCCTTACAATAATATCCTAGACTCAAACAAAACATAAAAGACACAAATCAGCAACCATCTGAACTTGATACAAAAGAGAAGCTTTGATCCAAGATGGTCTTGAAATATTAGTGTAGCAGTAAATATAATTTTTGTGCATCAAAACAGAGGTGCTTACATTCTCACCCTTTTTGATAACGACAAAATTGTAATTATGAAATTTAAACAGTTATGCATAATATCTCTCCCTTTTTGTTTTAGCAAAAAGTAAAACATGCTGCTATGTTTTTCATTTAACTCCTCCTTAAGCATGTAAATAAAGCAAGATAAATTTAAACTTGCACTAATAAAGAGAGTAACATTTAGCTAAGAGAGATAATATTCATGCATATAAGTCTAGATAAGCAGTTCATAAAATGAAATAGTTATGAGGAAAATTAAGTTTCACATCCCAATAAAAGCTAAGTAAAGGTAAATCTAATCATCTAATGATGCCATAAAGGCATCCATCGTGCTCTGAAGATCTGTGTTCAACTCAAGATCCAGCGAATCTAATTTCTCTGAGGAGGTAGGTTGACCAAGACATAGGCAATGCTGAGCTGATGATCTGGGTGTCGGCTGCCTAGATGTCCTGCGAGGTGGTATAACCTACTGATCTGCTGGTGCTACTGCTGAGGTAGGAGGAGGAGGTGCTGCTAAGGATGGAGGCATGGTAGTAGATCGGCGAGGTCAAGGAGGTCGGTGAAGCTTCTGCTGAATGTCATGAATAGACTCTCCAAGTCTATCCAAGAACTGGCTCTGAGAATTCAAGTAGTCAGATACCTGATGCCCATGTCGCATCATCATCAAGTTTGTCTCTCTCTACTGATGCATCATCAAAGATATACCATTCGTCACATCTTGAATACTAGCAAAATCCCTACCTGAAAGAGGTCTATCTAAGAGGCTCCACTCTTGCTCGTAGAAGGATGGAGACGATTGCACCGGAGGAGGACAGGTCACTATAAAATGCTCATAAGGCAGGAAAGGAGGAGGGACTGCTGATGGTTTCTACTGCTCCTGCTGCTCCTGGGCTGCATCCTCACCACGGGCTCCCTGTGCTTGCTCCATCTTCGTATAAGTGAGCTTATCAAAAATGGAGACTCTAATGATAAATTGTTTATGATTTATATCCATGGAAACATTGAAATATAGGAAGATATGAGAAAGAAGTGTCCCAAACTGGAAGGAGCTGGTGGGTTGCTTGCTCATTAAATACAGAATTAAGTGGTTCCAATTGAACCGCTTGTTCTTAAGAAATGCATAAAGGGTGATGAGCATAATGCCAGGGCAATTCTCAAAAGACATATATTTGGGCATGAAATTCCATTAAAAGACTCGATTAAGAAATCTGGGTAGTCGACGAAAATAGGGTGATTTGGCTGGACGACCCAAGTCAAAATGAGTGGGAGTGAGCAGGGTCTCCCTAATGGTATCCACCTGTGTTTGCTGGTGGAGCTCAAGAAAAGTGGGACCAACAGACGGACATCCAAGAATCTTAGAAAGAACATCTGCATTGACCAGAACCACTACGCCATAAATGTTCAAGGTCAGCTCAATGTTGAAGCCCTCATGTATGTTTTTCAGATTGGCATAAAATAGGTGACAGACCATTGGGTCAACATCGGGAATGCGGTTGTTTTTAGAACCCACGTAAAAGTTCCGCTAAAAAAGATGTAAAATTTGGTGATAAGCAAATTTTTCACGAATCCTTGGAAATATGGACTCAAAGTAGGCAAAGTCTATGGGTCTACCAATGTGCAGTGAAAACTTTACGAAGAGAGAAAAATGGTCTCGAGCGGCCTTAGTGATGAAAAATCGATCAAAGGTATCATCACGATGAGAAGAGGAGGAGGCACGTGCACGTTTTGGAGCCATTTCATAGTTTATGAAAACGTGTTGGTCGATCAAAAATGTAGATTAGCCAATTAAAAATGACCCGGTTATGGTTCTGGAAAAATCAACTTTTGGTTGATCAACCAAGAAATTTGGTCGACCAAAAGAGGTCAGACTCAACAAAAATGAGATGTAAACAAAGGATTTGCTCACTTATACTACACAATTTTACAAGCAATCACATGAGGAAGCAACAAAAATATTAGACCACATCATAGCACATCTAATACTTAAGAAAAAGATCCAAAAAAGGAACAGATTTCAACTAAGTTTTAGAGTGTACCAAGATCGATCAAAGATTGATCAATCAAAGGGTGGTCAGCAAGGATGTGGAGAGTGGCCGGAGGTTGAGTTTGTGCGGAGGTGTCGCAAAGGTGGCGTCGAGGGAGTTGTTGCACGGAGGACATACGACGATGGCGTCGCCTCCTTGTGGCGATGGTCGAAGGCAGCATGATGTTTGGTCAATCATGGTCACTGGAGGAGGAGAGGTGGGATCGGATGGTATTTTGTTTGGTGGTGGATAGAATGTGGGAACCAAACGGTGGGGTATAGGTAGTAAAAAGAATAGGTTTGATGGTAAAAAATGTGTGTTTTTATAGAAAAAATGATTAGCAAAATAGGTAAAAACATTTTAGGAAGCTAATCACTGTTACCAAGGTTGGTTAGGTAGATTAGGGGTGAGATTCGAGGCAAAAAGTTCTCAATCTCAAAAAGTGAAACCATCCAGTTTTAGTCGATCAAAATGCGAAATGATTGCTCATTACGTTAATTAGTAAATCAGAGTTTGAATGATTGGAGGGAAAATTCCCGCCCAACTGGATTGGTCAATCAAATAACCAAGTTGATCCATCAAAACTCAAATTTTTTGGAGGGAAATTTCCTGCCAAAGAATTTGGTCGATCAAACAAGGATTTTGATCGATCAAAACGTTTTGGTCAATCAATTTAAAAAATTGATCGATCAAAAGTGGAAAACAGATCAATCAAGTATATCGGTGCGTACTCGAATAAATTTTATTAAAATGGTGATATTAATGTCGAAATGAGTATAGTGAGTTAACCTAAATCGAGTATACACAAGTTTCACAAATTTTTTAACCTAGCCTACTTGATTTTAGCTTGATCACTTTTAAGCCGAGGGTCGATCTCAGGGAGGCGGGGATTAGGAGATTTGAGAAGTTTCTATGCCTTTCCTAAAACGTATCTCTTCCTTGCATTTATTATGTTTTTGGTTTTCTTGATTTTTTAGGTTTTTTTTCCGATAATCTTGTTCTTGAGGCACACCCTCAAATAGGTCCTTGGCTATATGCCAAAATACAACGAGTCTTGTCTCGCCATACGCAAAACCGTGTGCCTGCAAATCAAGATTTATCTTTTCTATTTTATACTTCTTTTTAGTCTTTTTAGTAGCATGAAGAAAAGACAAATTGAAGGAGAAAATAGAATGCAATGAAAAGAAATAATTAGCTTAGTATATCTATATATGTAGATATAATAGATATAGAATATGTATAGTTATATAGATATTATATAGAAAGGGGTGAAGATGGAAATGTGAATGGGATGTAATACGGTGTCAAGTTGGTTCAAGTCTAGCAAGGTGCAACCAACAAGACTAAGTGCCGCATGGAGTGTGGAGCGGATGTGTGTGAGTGAGGGTGTATGCGCTTGCTTTGCGTGGGTATCGGGGAATATCGGCAACTGGTGCGGATGTTCTCGCGATACGATGCGCGGCGGAGGGGTGAGTGCACGGGAATATGGGTAGTGTATGTGAGGTGAATATGTGTATAGGGGAATGTGGATAAGTGGATATATATAAGTATATATGTATATGTCTATATATATATCTATAACTATATATGTATATATATATATATGTATGTATATATATATATGTATATATATATATATGTATATATATATATGTATGTATGTATGTATGTATGTATGTATATTTATGTATATGTAAATATATGTAAGGGTGAGAGTATGTGAATGTGTATATATATATCTATATATGTGTATGCGTGAGTGTATGAGTGTCTGTGTGTATGTGTCAGGGTGTGTGTGTATATCAGTGTGTGTGTGTGTGCGCTGGAGGAGGACCGGCAGTGTAGGCATTGAGGAAGCACTTCACTGCATGCAGAGGAGGAGAAGCACACACACGCAGCGCACAAGGGTTGCGCGCAAAGCCGCAGCGCACAAGGGCTGTGCAACGGGAGGGTGATGAGTTAAGTCGTCTGCTGCGTGGGGGCGACGTCTGGAGGCACGGAGGTGCGCGGGTGCAGAGGCCAAAGCGAACGTGCGCGCACGGGCGTGTGAGGTGCAGGCATGTCACGCAATGCACAGGGGTGCACATAAGGTGACCGGGTGGAGGCGGTAACGGCAAGGAGAGAGAGCGCAAAGCCACCGGCTAAGTGAGAAACTTGCCGGTGGCTACAGTGTCACGCAGACCGTGCGCTACAGTGCTCACGCTGTCTGGCAACCAGCTGGAGCAGGTTTTGGCGCACACCCGACGTTGTGGAGCGCCTGTGCGTGTGGAAATGAGTCTCAAGCGGTCTACACAGGGCTGGCGGTGACTGCTGGAGCGCTGGAGGAGCGTGGAGGTGCTAGAGTTTCAGAGCTTGGAGCCCTACATTAATGGCTAAGGAGAACAGCACAAAACGAAAAATGCAAATAAAAAAAAAATGAAGCAAGAAGCCACCATGCTCACCTGCTCACGACGGAGCTGGGCGGTGGTGGAACTCACAGTGGTGGTCTGAGACCACTGTGAGCTTTCTCCTGCACACGGTGTGCCTCTTGTCAACTTGTGAGAAGAGGAACTGTGTATGGAGAGGGAGAGGGAAGGAGGTTGGCCAGCGATTGTCTGAGGGTGGTGACTGTTCTGTAAGAAGGTGGATGCCGGCTACTACAGTAAGGGAGAGTGCAAGGTATTTTATAGAGGGAGAGCATGCCTCTCCTCATGCTGCTGGCAGGAGGAGTGGTGAGGAGAGGTGCGCGCACCATGCCCTGCAGCCGCATGAAATGAGAAAGAGAAAAAAAGAAAATAAATAAATAAAATGAAAAATGGTGAAATTGTAATGCCACACTCAAGGAAAATGTTAATAATGGAAGTGGATTGGATGGCCATTTATTCTTACTCTCTTCCCCTCTTTATAAATGCATGCAGGTGTATATTTACAAATGCAAGTAGGGCTACATAAGATCCAAGGGCAATGCTAGGAAATAACACAAGATGGCATATTTATTGGTGTATTTTTGCTGTGCAATCATACCCCCATGCCTATCTTTTGCTAGTCCCTAGCAAAACATTTTGTATTGTGTTTAGAAATGATCTTATGCTAAAGATTTTTTTTTTGAAGCAACATGAATGTGTTTATCCGTTGGATATTATGAGAATCAATTGCAGAGAAGACTACTAGTACTTCAAGTCTTACATGATATAGACCATCTCTCGACTAACCAGGACTCTTGATATTTAATCCTTAATTACGATTTCCAGGACTCTAAGGATTTGGCTGTACTCGAGAGCTAAGAGATTATGGCTTGTGCATAATGAAAAATCAATACCGACCAGATGAATATTTTCACAAATTTTTAAGTACAGGTTGGTCCCAGCTTCAGCTCATGTCTTCGGATTAACCCTTAAAAAGATGATGGAAAAACTCAACCCCACTTTTATTATTTTTGTGGCTCAAATAATTTATGGTCGAACAGGGTATTTGTAACGTGCCCTGAGAACTTTTGGGGAGAAGAATTTACAGACATTTGGAGGATATACTGACTTATTCGTAAGTTTTTTTTTTTTTTTGAAACTGGTGTCAGTATATCTCTTACAACTTTATTTGGAAGAGCTCACTTATTTGGTGGGTGAGTATTTTTTCGGTGGAAAAGGTTTCTCCTAAACACAAGACTAAAGACTAGGATAAAAAGTCTACCTGCGCACACAGGTAAGGACTCCACCTTCCCTAATGAACACTAAGGTTGAATCTTATGTTCGCTTGGTCTTTCTTGATATGTGTAGTGTGAACCAAAGATTACTTAGGCTCTTAAGTAGAGGCAAACCAACGAATCCTGTACTAGTGACTCAGGTACAAGAATACGTCCTTAATTAGGAGAGATTCTGATCCATCTTATCAATGCCTAAGTAAATTAAGCTAAGCCTAAGTGAATCAAGCTTCTGTGGCCTAGAAAGTCTTCAAAACAGCGGTTGAATATCCATAAACACTTATTGTATTTTTGTTTTAGCTTTTAGATCTTTTTT
Source organism: Thalassia testudinum (assembly GCA_037157565.1). Taxonomy (NCBI): domain Eukaryota; kingdom Viridiplantae; phylum Streptophyta; class Magnoliopsida; order Alismatales; family Hydrocharitaceae; genus Thalassia; species Thalassia testudinum. Next base: position 14,720,736 of record JAZHRO010000062.1, on the reverse strand, counting down.
TTTTTTGAATTGGGCTATGTACATATTTATAGATGGATATGTATAATGGATGTAGAAGCTGCATGATACTCATATAATACCCAGATCCTATGGATGCCTATCCACCCCCACATGCCAAATGATGCTATGTCCTCATATGCATGCAGGGTAAAGCAAGGTCAAAGGATCATGGTACGAGAGCTAAGGTGCGAGATATATAACAGGGTGGTAGGGTGGGTGGATGGTAGGTGATGAAGTGAAAAGTGAAGAAGTGCAAACTGAAGTGAAGTGATAGTGAAGGAGTGTTGCTGGGGTGCCTCCCAACGAGCGCTGAATTTAACGTCTCCAGCTGGACTCAGAGTGAGGTACGAAGCCAATTACCCTCCAGTAGGGTAACAGTTTCACCAACAGGGGCAAGTTCATGAGTAAGATAAGGTTTTAACCGCTGCCCATTGACCGTAAATTTATGCCCAAATTTGGGATCTTCAATTTCGACAGCCCCGTTGGGAAATGGTCTCGAGACCAAGTAGGGACCAATCCATTTGGACTTCAATTTCCCTGGAAAGAATTTGAGCCGAGCATTGTAAAGCCAAACTTGCTGAGATGGCTCAAATTCCTTCCATCGAATTCGACTGTCGTGAAAGGCCTTAGTGCGTTGCTCGAAAGTTAAAGCAGAATCATAGGCTTCACAACGGAGCTCTTCCAGCTCCTGGAGTTGGAGTTTCCTTTCTCAACCACACAGGTCTAGGTCGAGGTTACATTGGCGAACCGCCCAATAAGTGTGGTGCTCCAGCTCAACGGGTAAATGACAAGGCTTCCCGTAAACAATTCTATAAGGAGACATACCAAGGGGAGCCTTAAAGGCGATCCAATACACCCAAAGTGTGTCAATCAGCTTGTCGGACCAATCCTTACAGTCAGGTCGAACCATTTTCTAGGGAATTTGCTTGATTTGCCGGTTCGACACCTCAGCCTGGCCATTCATCTGAGGATGATTCAGAGATGCGATACGATGGTGGACTCCATATTTCCTCAGAAGTGCCTGAAAAGAAGCATGGGTAAAATGACTTCCTCCATCAGAGATAATGGCTCGAGGGATCCCAAAGCGTGCAAAAATGTAGTCTTTGACAAATCGAGTAGATATGACATGGTCAGCATGGCGCGTGGGAATAGCCTCAATCCATTTCGAAACATAATCAACAGCAACGAGAATGTACTCAAAGCTGTTGGAAGAAGGAAAGGGACCCATGAAATCAATTCCCCAAATCTCAAAGATTTCAATAACTAGGATAGGTTGCAAGGGCACATGTCACGACGTGACATTGACCCTAACGACTGGCACCTAGTGTAACATTTAGCATAATTGTGTGCATCCTGGTGAAGGGAGGGCCAAAAAAAACCACACTTCAACACCTTGGCTGCAGTTTTCCTCCTAAAGAAATGGCCTTTGCAGGCCTGATCGTGACAGAAGAATAGCACACTAGGGAATTCGCTGACAGGAATACAGCGACAGTTGATCTAGTCAGCACCTACTCGAAAAAGTAGTGGATTATCCCAGAAATAATACTTTTCTTCTGCGATGAGATGCTTGCACTTGTTTTTAGGCCAGCCACGTGGAAGGAAGCTAAAAGCAAGGTAATTGGCAATGTCGGCATACCAAGGTCCACTTGCCACATCAATTGCCAGTAGGTGCTCATCGAGAAAAACCTCATTAATCGGTAGGGTAAGTCCAATGTGGTCGGGGTCCAGTCTCGAGAGAAGATCAGCAACCACATTCTGGGCTTCGACCTTATCGCAGATCTCAAGGTCAAATTCTTGGAGTAAAAGGTTCCAACGTATCAGTCTAGGCTTGGCATCCTTTTTGTGCATGAGATGAAGAATGGCCACGTGATCAGTGAATACAGTAACATGCGAGCCCAGACGATAAGAGAGGAATTTTTCTAGCCCAAAGATGGCCACCAGTAGTTCTTTCATAGTAGTATAATTACGCTAGGCCTTGCCCAACGTCTTACTGGCGTAGTACACCACAAAGGAGTGTCTATCGCATCTTTGTCCCAGGATGGCTCCGACCGTAAGGTCGGAGGCATCACACGTGAGTTCAAAGTCGAGGAACCAATCAGGTGGCTGAAGAATAGGGGCCTTGGTGAGAGCCTCACGTAGTTGCGTGAATGCTCGCATATAGTCAGGGTCCATATCAAAGGGTACGTCGGTCGATAGGAGATGAGTTAAAGGTCTAAAAATCTTAGAGAAGTCTTTGATGAATCTCCTGTAGAAACCGACGTGTCCTAAGAATGAGCGGATTTGTTTGGTACAGCTAGGCATAGGTAAATCAGCAATCACATCAAGCTTAGCTCTGTCAACCTCAATACCCCTATCAGAGATGATGTGACTAAGAACAATCCCCTCGTGTACCATAAAATGACTTTTCTCCCAAGAAAGGACGAGGTTCACATCAATACATCTCCGAAGGATGCAGGTCAGGTTGGCAAGACAATCATCAAATGAAGGTTCGAAGACCGAAAAGTTGTCCATGAAGACCTTAAGAAAGTCACCCACCATATCATGAAATATTGCCAACATACATCTTTGGAAAGTTGCTGGAGCATTACAAAGTCCGAATGGCATCCTTCTAAATGCGAAGGTGCCAAAGGGGCAGGTCAAGATGGTCATTTCTTAGTCTCAGGAGTCAATAGCCACCTGGTTATATCCAGAGAATCCATCTAGGAAACAGAAAAATTTATTTCCCACTAACCGCTCTAGGATTTGGTCAATAAAAGGTAGCGGAAAATGGTCTTTCTTTGTTGCAGCATTCAGTTTCCTATAATCTACACACACTCCAAGATGTAGGAGTGCGTGTAGGGATGGATTCATCCCTGTCATTGACACGGATGGTGAGTCTCGCCTTTTTGGGCACGACATGAATCGGGCTCACCCAGGGGCTGTCACTGATTGGGTAGATTATACCTACATCAAGCCACTTAATGATTTCTTTTTAACGACCTACCGCATGTTAAGTTGAGACGTCGCTGCATCTCGCGGGAAGGTCGAGCCTCCTCCTCCGTATATATACAGTGAGTGCAGTAGGAGGGGCTAATGCTAGTTAAGTCAAATAAGGACCATCCAATGGCTGCCTTGTGTTCCATAAGGACCTTTTTTAGCTTGCACTCTTGCTCCCTAGTCAATTTTGAACTAATAATTACGGGGAGCGTTTCATCTGGTCCCAAAAAAGCATATTTAAGCGTGTCAGGCAGCGCTTTCAGCTCAGGAGTGGATGGCAAAAGATCTGGCATTTCTTGGGACGAGAGTGTCCCAAGCGGATCAGAAGAAAGAAGGGCAGGAGAAAGAAGTTGGCCCTCAGATTGGCCAAGAAGAAGGGCATCTTGGATTGATGAATCCAAGAAAGGAGAGCCCCAGTGATCAATATTTGGGCTCAAGGTCACAGTGTGGAGTCGCATGTTCGCCTGATTTGGAGAGAAAGAAAGGGCAATCCGATCTTCAAGGGGGTGGACCGGAAGTGCGCAGCCCGGATATGACTCAAACCACGAGGTGTGGGAAGCGGAGAAAACCTCGTCAGAAGTCTAGTCAGGAGAAGGTAAGAGTAAGGAGAGGGATGGGGAAACGTCACAATATATATCGGTCAGGCGTGTTGGTGCTAGAGCACTACGATTGTTTGTTTTGATGATAACAAAACACGTGTCATTTAACATTTGCACTTAGAGTTTTAGATTTCAGGCAAATTGCAAATGGAGACGTGATTAGACGGAGTTCGAGCTCGCATCCAGGACGGATTGGAGGAGCTTGATGGAGAACAGAGAAGATTCGCGAGGAGAGATAGATTGAAGATGGAAGGACAAGAAGAATAGGATAGAATTTTGTTTATTGCTTTCATGTACTTTTGTCTTTATTTCCTTGCTCTCTTTGGTCCTTAGAACATCATGTTAAAGAGCCTCAAAGTTTCCTAACAGTAGTCCTAGGAACACACGCACAACCCTAGGACACTTAGGTTTTCTGTGGAGAACTTAGAAAACCAATATAGGGTTCAAACAGTTGTTCCAGACGTCTAATTCCAAAATCAGACGCCTGATAATGTGTTTTAAGACGTTTGACTGTTGATTCAGATGTCTGATAACATTTAGGCTGGACATAGTTAGCTCTGTCTGATGAAATCAGACGTCCAGACCTTAGTCCAGACGTCTTAGAAGACGTCTGATGGACTTGCCCGATGTCCAATTAATGGACCGTTGGCTGGCATAACAAACACTGAAGGATATGACCGTTAGAGCCTTATCAGACATCCTTAAGCCTTTCCAGACGTCTGATAGATGACCGTTTTGCCTCGGCTGACCCAAAATCTCTTCTCAGAGATTTTCTAGTCGTTGCACTCTCTTGGAAATCCATTCCCACAAAAAACTAGGATTCCAGACGTCCAGACATAGTGCCAGAAGTCCTATATGTCGTCTGATGGACTTGCACTAGAACCCTGTTTAGATCTGATCCAAGTCAGGAAGAAATCCGCCTAAAATTAGACAGCTGGTGTTGTTCCCAGACATCTTAAAGTGATCTTACAGACGTCTGATGCCAGGATTAGACGTCTGATAACTCTGTCAGTGCAATCATTGTTCCTGATTTCGGCCTGATTCTCTTGGGCTTTGCAACCAACGGCTATGGAAGCTCTCCAAAGCCTTCCAAAGCTTTCCTAAGGCCTCTATAAATAGAGAGGAACCTCTTGCATACTAACACACACCCAAAACACACAAGACACACCTAGTAATACACTTTCACACTCTTTTGTGTCCAAGAAAAGCTCTTGCTCTCTAAGCTCAAGTTCTACATCTTGAAAGCATCAAGCTTTCGCACACCCGCTCTCCCGCCCTAGTTCACGAGAGCGACGTTGCGTCGTCGCGTGGCTCACGCACCCGTGTCATCGATTTGACGCACTCCTTGCAAAGGGGAGTTTCCTAATTCCTATAGAAGCTAGGCTTAAATCTTTGTTGGCTCTATAGGACTATATTTGTTATTTTACTTTGTTATTTGGTTGGGTATTCGCTTTGCGAATTCCTGTCTCCTTCGTGGGACAAAATCCTTCTCGTGAAGAGAAGGGGTTTAGGAACACTACCCTCGCACTTGTAGCATGGTTGTAATTGAGGTTGAATCACCTTTGTTTAAGTGATTCGTTTAGTGGATTTGATCAACTTGGTTGATCGAAAAATCCTAACTCGAGAGGGTTAGGTGGTGGTTTTTCACCCAGTTTGGGTTTTCACCTAAAAATTATTTGTGCACATTGTGTGATTGAATTTTTTTTGAGATTGTTTATTTTCTATTCCGTATTTTATTTCGTCACCCCCTCCTGGTAGGGCCGAATTCCACAAGGCAATGGTCTGTGTTCAGGTGTAATCCACAGCAGTCAGAATAGGTCCCTATTAGTTTGATACATGTGCTAATGGCCATGTCCTCGTCCGATGTGTCATCCTCGATGCAATCGCAATCAAAATTCTTGGTGGCCTTGAAGATGTTTAGCTTGAGCTTCTCAGAGCCAACGGTGATCTCAATGCAACCCGACTCACAGTCGATATGGGCGCAGGCTGTGGCCAAGAAAGGTTGACCAAGGATGATCGAACAATCAGAAAGTGAGCTAGGAACTTCCATATCCAAAACAAGAAAGTCAACAGGAAAACAGAGATTGTTGACCCTAACCACCACATCTTCCACCACACCCTTCGGTATTTTGACAGAACGATCAGCCAACTGTACTGTGACAGGGGTGGGTTTCAGATTTCCTAAGGGAAATTTCTCAAGCATGATGGTTGGTATAAGATTGGTGGAAGATCCTAGATCAAGCAGAGCACAGTTAAAATTGCAGCCTTGGATGCTAAATGAAATAAGCGGTGTGCCAGGATCTTTCTACTTTGGTGGTAGATTTGATAGTACAACACAACTCGCATGAGGCGAGAGGACCACCGGATTCTTTGTTTTCTTTGACTGTCGCTTGGGTGTAGTGTAGTCTTTGAAGAATTGGGCGACAGTTGGTATATGGTCGATAGCCTCTAACAGGGGTACTTTGATCTCAACATTCTTGAATAAATTACGCAGGTTATCAAAGGCCTGCGTATCCTTTTTCTTGACTTTTGGCTCCCACAGTAGAGCTTCAGGGAATGGGACCGATTTTGGCACCAGTTTGGGTGTATCGTCCTCACGAGAATGCGGTGTGCATCCCACATGAGAGGGCGATGAAGAAGATGGGCCAAGATCAGGTCAATGCGGATCGACAGTTTGCTTACCACTCCTCGTAGTAATCGCATTGGATGTCGCGGGTCCAGTGGGATCATAGGACAAAGAAGGGTTCTCAATAGGGACATAAGGGTGATGTGCTGCTGCAGGATTAGCCTGGAATCCTGATGGAGTGCTTGGAGCTTGCAGAATCTGATGAACCTGCCCCTGAGAAGGTCGTACCTATGGTTGCGGACCACGGGGTACAAAATTTCGAGGGTTAGGAACAGGATGCGCTGAAAGAGTGCCCTGAGATCGAGTCATCATGCGCAGTTGACTGATCTCAGCATTCTACTGTGCTAATTGGTGCTGAAGAGAGGTCATGTTCTCTTCATGGCACTTGGACATTTCCGTCATCATTCGCATCAATTTATCAAGAGGACTTGATGCGTGTTTTGTTTGAGGTCTGCAAGGACCCAATGGCAGATTTGCCACGGGATTATACTGGGCCCTTGGGATGACGGATGCAGACGGTCGCCTTGGCCCACCCGCGGGGTTTTGGCGCTGCAGGTTACTGGACCATGCGAAGTTAGGATGATTTCGCCACCCTGGGTTATAACTAACAGAGAATGGGTTGTTCCCAGGGCACAAGCATCTTTTAAGCCAGAAGATGAGTCCACATGCATATATGCATCTGAGCACACGGAGGCTTGGTTCTCCATGTCAAAATACTGGCTTACAGAAGCCAAGTCCATATTACTTACCGAATCGCTTCGCGTGATACTCGGTAAGGAGGGTCTCACAGGATTCTAGGGAATAAGCCTGGTATTGGAAGGATTAAGGTTGTGACAGAGTGATGGAGTGGAGGTGTTTGCCATAGAGCGGGCGAGGTTGGCCAGAAGCTCGTCCAGCTTCTTGTGCACGACGGAGACTTCATCCAACTTTTGTGCAATTAAGTTAAGATCTATGAATGAATGGGAGGGTCCCGTGTCAACTTCGTGAACATTGCGGGGCATGCTGGTACGACTAAAGGCAACAATGGAGGCATTGTTCATTGAGTTTTCACTCATGTTCTCAAATAATTCAAATACTCCATTCTCATCTATATTCATCAAGTTCCCTTCGCAGGAAGCATATGCAATCTGCTTCAAAGTTTCATTTAGCCCATAATAGAAGATCTGGGCTACATGCCACCTAGGCAGGCCGTGGTGTGAACATTTCCGGAGGATGTCATTATACTTTTCCCACGCGTCATGAAACTGCTCGCCATTTTGTTGCGTGAAAGAAGTTATAGCCCGGTGAAGCGCATTGGTTCGCCTGATTAGGAAGAATTTATTGAGAAATGCTGTGCGCATCTCTTCCCAAGAATGGATGGTTCTCCCCAGGGTGCGCAACCACTACAATGCTTTGTCCCGCAACGAAAACGGGAATATTTTCATGAGGACAATTGATAACCCGATGTTTCTTGGTTTAACAGTTTCAGCTAATCGGGTTAAGTCTTCCAAATGAAGAAAGGGATCTTCACTTGCAAGACCATGGAAATGAAAGTTAATTAGGCCAATGACATTAGGTTTTAATTCAAAATTGTCCCCACCCATGGGGACCCGAATTTGCCCAATGGTCTCTGTAGTAGCAGGATTTTGATAAGAGCTAAGAGACCTAAGCTCCTCCCATTCGGGAGGGTTTTGCATTTCCTCCAAGGTTTCCTTAATGGCTTCAATCTGCTCATTATACAATTCCATTTGGGCTTGGAGGCAGATTATGGGGTCTACGGCTCCACCACCACCTGGTGGGATTGGAGGGGAGCGGTTTCCTCTCTCGGGATTTGGGGTGGGCGTGCAGCCATGTTTGTGGAGGAGGATGACGATTCAGTTTCTATCCTTCTAGAATTGTCAGACAATTCAAACAATTCAGGGTTTTGTGACCTCCTCCCAAACATGCACTACTGCAGGAAGAATTGGGGAGATGAGAAGGGAAAGGGGATGAGAGAAACAACACCGTAAGGATACACTTGATGACAAATCAAAACAATCAATTTCCTAACCTCTACAATGTGCCCTTAGACCTAAAGATCTAAGTTACCTACTATTGCTACCTACGGAACCAAATGAGAGCATCGCGAAACCACCGAGCCAAATTGAAAGGCCATTTTCCCCAGTCTTAGACACCCGATAGCACTCGGGAACCCACACCAGCACGTAGGTGCTACACGTAGGTAGTTAGACCTCCAATCCTTAATAGGGGTCAAGTTGCTACCAGTTTTAATTTTGAGGCTTAGTACCAAGTGCTCCAGGAATGTGAAGGGTGTTGTATACGGGTAATGCCCAAGTGCATTGATTTTAAGAGTGTGTAAATCAAGCATGTAACGGGGAAATCTCCCCAAATTGGAGTTTTAGATGGTGAATGACTTTTAGAATTTCAACCTTAAGTAGTATGGATTTCAAGATTCCACTGAATTATCAATTCACCTAATCTCCAGGTTTCGAGAAATCACAAGTTCTTTATGCCCAACAAACCCTTCTTCAATGTGAATTAGTTAATGCATGCTAAAATGCACTCGGCTTCCCTAGATGGAAATTTTTAAGTGTGGATGCACGAGTCTATTTTAATTCAATGTGAAAGGGAGCAAAAACACTTCAATTCAAGTGCTCCCAATCATCAAAATGATAATCCACACAAGGCTCAACCACCAAATGATGTAAAAAAAAATGAAAATGTTGGGGTTGATAGCTTTGGAATCGAATCTAAGGCAAATGAAGAGTCAGGGTGGGGTTGGAATCAATTCAATTCGAAGTCTCCCCACCAAAAAATGTGATCCCGAAATGTGAATAAATGAGGCAAGGAAGGATGGAAATCAATCAATTTTTATCTTTCCTCAAAGAAAACTTCATACAATGAAAGATCCAAGAATCAAGATTCTTGGATTTTCACTATGCGAAGTTTGTGGGAAATCAAGGGGCAGTGAGGGTGATAGCAAACAATCAACAAATGGTTTTAGTCCACTTGGCCCAAGAAATTCCAAGAAGTGTTTTTAGTTTTTTTTTTTCTTTTAAGGTGACAAGATGACCTAAGTTACTAAGAGGGCAACACCTACCTCCTCAGCAACGTGAGCGAATCTCCAATGCGGCACTAGTGACTTCATGTTCTCGCGCTCGCCTTGGATTTGCCCACGTCTCCGACCTCCTCTGCGTGTCTCCTCCTTGCAACAGGTACACCTACACACAAACAAACAAAAACACCTGTGAAGAGAAGGGTGGAAGAAGAGAAAATCAAAAGAAGAGAGTAGAGACTTACTCCAAATAGCGCCTCCTCGACAACAGTGCCAGAAAAGCATGGTGCGTATCGAATAGGCTTTATTAAAATGGTGATATTAATGTTGAAATGAGTATAGTAAGTTAACCTAAATTGAGTCTACACCAGTTTCACAAAATTTTTAACTTAGCCTACTTGATTTTAGCTTGATCACTTTTAGGCCCAAGATCGATCTCAAGGAGGTGGGGATTAGGAGATTTGTGAAATTTCTATGCCTTTCCTAAAATGTATCTCTTCCTTGTGTTTATTATGTTTTTGGTTTTCTTGATTTTTAGGTTTCTTTCCGATAATCTTGTTCTTGAGGCACATCCTCAAATAGGTCCTTGGCCATATGCCAAATTACGAGTCCTGTCTCACCACACGTGGACCTTGTGCCTGCAAATCAAGATTTATCTTTTCTATTTTATACTTTTTTTTAGTCTTTTTAGTAGCAGGAAGAAAAGACAAATTGTAAGAGAAAATAGAATGCAATGAAAAGAAATACTTAGCTTAGTATATCATATATGTATATATAGTAGATATAGAATACGTATAGTTACATAGATATTATATAGATAGGGGTGAAGATGGAAATGTGAATGGGATGTAGCACAGTGTCAAGTTGGTCCACGTCTAGTAAGGTGCAACCAACAAGACTAAGTGTCGCGTGGAGTGTGGAGCGGATGTGTGTGAGTGAGGGTGCACGCGCTTGCTTTATGCGGGTATCGGGGAATATCGGCAACTGGTGCGAATGTTCCCGCGATAGAATGCGCGATGGAGGGGTGAGTGCACGGGAATATGGGTAGTGTATGTGAGGTGAATATGTGTATAGGGGAATGTGGATAAGTGGATATATATAAGTATATATGTATATGTATATATATATCTATAACTATATATATATATAACTATGTATGTATGTATGTTTATGTATATGTAAATATATGTAAGGGTGAGAGTATGAGAATGTGTATATATATATCTATATATGTGTATGCGTGAGTGTATGAGTGTCTGTGTGTATGTGTCAGGGTGTGTGTGTATATCAGTGTGTGTGTGTGCGCGCTGGAGGAGGACCGGTAGTGTAGGCATTGAGGAAGCACTTCACTGCATGCAGAGGAGGAGAAGCACGCACACGCAGCGCACAAGGGTTCGCGCAAAGCCGCAGCGCGCAAGGGCTGTGCAACGGGAGGGTGATGAGTTAAGTCGTCTGCTGCATGGGGGCGAGTCTGGAGGCACGGAGGTGCGCGGGCGCAGAGGCCAAAGCGAACGTGCGCAGTGTAGGCGTTGAGGAAGCACCGCACTACGTGTAGAGGAGGAGAAGCACTCACGTGCAATGCACAAGGGCTGCGCGCAGAGCCGCAGCGCACAAGGGCTATGCGCTAGGAGGGTGATGAGTTAAGTCATCTGCTGCGTGGGGGCGACGTCTGAAGGCACGAAGGTGGGTGGGCGTGTGAGGCATAGGCGCGTCACGCAGCGCACAAGGGTGCGCGCAGGGTGACCGGGTGGAGGTGGTAACGGCGAGGAGAGAGAGCGTAGAGCCACCGGCTAAGTGAGAAACTTGCCAGTGGCTACAGTGTCGCGCAGACCGTGAGCTACAGTGTGCTACAGTGCGCGCACGATCTGTCGACCGACTGGAGCAGGTTTTGGTGCACGCCCGATGTTGTGGAGCGCCTGCGCGCGCGGAAATGAGTCTCGAGCGGTCTGCGCGGGGCTGGCGATGACTGGTTAGAGAGCTGGAGGCGTGTGGAGGTGTTGGAGTTTTAGAGCTTGGAGCTCTGCATTAATGGCGGAGGAGAAGAATAGCACAAAACGAAAAATGCAAATTAAAAAAAAATGAAGCAAGAAGCCACCACGCCCACTTGCTCACGACGGAGCTGGGTGGTGGTGGAACTCACAGTGGTGGTCTGAGACCACTGTGAGTTTTCTCCTGCACACGGTGTGCCTCTTCTCAACTTATGAGAAGAGGAACTGTGTATGGAGAGGGAGAGGGAAGGAGGTTGGCCAGCGGTTGTCTGAGGGTGGTGGCTATTCTGTAAGAAGGTGGATGCCGGCTGCTACAGCAAGGGAGAGTGCAAGGTATTTTATAGAGGGAGAGCACGCCTCTCCCCATGCTACTGGTAGGAGTGGTGAGGAGAGGTGCACGCACCATGCCCTGCAGCCACATGAAATGAGAAAGAGAAAAAAAGAAAATAAATAAATAAAATGAAAAATGGTGAAATTGCAATGCCACACTTAAGGAAAATGTTAATAATGGAAGTGGATTGGATGGCCATTTATTCTCACTCTCTTCCCCTCTTTATAAATGCATGCAGGTGTATATTTACAAATGCAAGTAGGGCTACATAAGATGCAAGGGCAATGCTAGGAAATAACACAAGATGGCATATTTACTAGTGTATTTTTACTGTGCAATCATATATCAATTAAGTTCATTTAATCTTGATAAACCTGGTGAATGAAAAATTTGGTTGAATCTTTCTTTTGGCAATGGTTTTGTGAAGATATCAGCTAATTGACTTTTTGTGTTAACAAATTCTAGGTTAATCTCCTTTTAAGATAGTCTATTAGAAAGTGGTGCTTAACATCAATATGTTTAGTCCTAGAATGTTGTACTGGATTTTTAAATAAGTTAATGGCACTGGTGTTGTCACATAGTATTTTGTTATTTTTGTAGGATAGGCCAAAATCTTTTAAGGTTTGTTTCATCCATAATAGTTGTAAACAAGCTAAAGATGCAGCTACATATTCTGCTTCAGCTGTTGAAAGTGAAACAGTATTTTGTTTTCTAGAGAACCAAGAGAATAGGGAATTTCTGAGAAATTGATAAGTTCCACTATTACTCTTTCTGTCTGTAAAGCTACCTTCATAATCAGCATCACAAAAGGAATATAATTCCAATGTGTCGTACTTCAGATAGAAAAGTCCTAGGTCTTGTGTGTTGTTTAGACATCTAAGTACTCTTTTAACAACATTTAAATGTATTTCCTTAGGGTTTACTTGAAAACAAGCACACAAACAAGTACAAAAGAGAATACCAAGTCTATTAGCTGTCAAGTATAATAATGATCCTATCATGCTTTTATATAATTTCTGATCTACAAATTTACCTGTTTCATCATATTTTAATTGTGTAGAGGCTACCATAGGTGTGTCTTTACCCTTCACTTTGTCCATAGAGAATTTCCTCAAGATCTCCGTGGTGTATTTGGTTTGAGATATGAAGATTCCAAAGTGCAGCCAGTCAATTTGAAGTCCGAGAAAGAACCAAAGTTCTCCCATCATGCTCATTTCAAACTGATCCTGCATTACCTTTGAAAATTCTTGGCATAACAGATCATTAGTAGCACCGAAAATAATATCATCAACATATATATGTATTATTAAGAGATTATGTTCTTTTCTTTTTGTAAATAAAGTTGAATCTATTTTACCAATTTTAAACTCATTTTCAATTAGATAGGATTTTAATCAGGAAACTTTGTACCTATTTACTCGACGAAGGGGGAGAGAGCAGCACTCGGCTCATGCCTGCCGGAGCTGAGGACTAAGATGCCCAGGAGGAGGGTATCGGCAACGAGGAGGCGATCGGAGGGCACCAGCTGGTACGGCCTGGCGTGGACAACAGGACAGAGTAAACTCTGCTGCATGTAGGGCAGCAGAGCGACGAGGAGGAGGAGGAGAAGATCGCCGGAAGCTCGGGCTCTCTGACCGGAGGGGGAAGAGATGAAATGGGGGGTATTTCTCCGCCAGAGGAAGCTTGAAGGAGTCGGCAGACCTTGCCTCTCCTTATAAAGGCCTTGGCGCGGAGAGGGGACCGAGGTGGCGACATGCTAGCCTCGCCGGAGAGTGGCCGGAGAGGATACCCATGCCTTTTGTGCGTTCGCATGAGAGGCATGGTTGATGGCAGAGGGCAGGGGAGGGTCCCTGCGATAGAGGACGTCGCAGGGAACCCCCGTCTGTTCTAGAGGACAGCCGCCCTACCCTGCGCGGTGCCATCCTCCGTGCAAGGTCTCCGGAGAAATGGTGCTACGCAGAAGTGGCAGGGAGGACCGTTCTGCAAAGAACGACGAGAAGTTAGGGGCCTAAATGTAAGGGTTTCAAAAGATAAGGGTCAAAAAGTAAATTAAGAGGACCAATTTGTAAAGTTGGTCAAAATGGTCTTTTCCTAGGCCCAAGTTTTTATACTATACTAATTTGAACCTAAGGATTTTAATGGTGAATTTTGATTTTATGTTGGACGATGTTTGACCAGCCAATTTGCGCAAAAACCCAAATAAAGTCATTAATTTGATATGGTTCTCATTTTAGGTCAAAATAGGTTTCAAAGGCCAAATTGAAGGTTCTAAATCCTAGGGGATATTTTTCTATGAATTTTAAAGGATTTAGTTGATTTTTATCCTACCTCGAACCTCGTGAATTAAAGTGGGTTTATTTTTGTAACGACCCGATTCCCGAGTCCCTACGAGACACGAGAACCGGACCGACTCGACTAATCCCAAGACCTAGTCGTCCAACGAGGAAGTAACCAAAAGAGCAGTAAAATAAACCACATTCAACATGAAATATAACTAGCAGTAACAAAAATACAGCAGTAAGAAAAGGAACTACTACAGCATGTACCACCACAACAGTAGAACAACATTTATAACATAACATGAACTACGAGTAAAGAAAAGTACAGAGAGTAACAAAAACTACTCACTACAGTGGAACAAAAAGGGCACAAAAGAACAGTGGTAACTCTACTAGACCCTACTCGGCCCAGCGACCTCTGCAGCCGCTGATCCTGGCTGCTCAACACCTGGTCCTGAAAAGTAACGAATGTAACACGTCAGCAAAACGCTGAGTAGAGTGGCAGCTAAAACTAAAGAAGCAGTAAAGTGTACAGTAGCTGTTTCATTTTCTTTCTTCCTTTATTTACGTCTTTCTATTGTTTCACAATTTATCTATTTCTCAGATCCTTCACTTGATCTCGAATGTTCCTCGTGGGAACGATCTTGATTGCAGTCTTTTCCGAACAGTAGAAGTAACACGTGGTGCTCTCCTGGCCGGGAGAGTCCCCCGTGGTGATCCTACTCTTAGTCAACCACCCCAAGGTCACTGACAGACGTAACGGTGACTACGGCACGCGCGGTAAACGCACGGGTAGCTAACCCGCACTGGCATGCGGTCAGTCATTTCCGTTAACGGGTGCGCCCAAAGCACAGCACGGAACCAGTACAGGGCAGAGCCCTCTCAGTAACAGGGGTCCAACCCCTCCACAGTAACCAAACAGGGGCCTTACCCCTCCACAGTCCGCGCACCCTCGCCTGACTACCCTGGTTTACCCAGTGGGCCTAGCAAGTCGGTGTAGGTGAGCTAGTAGAACCCCGGGGCCCGTGGGGTAGCTAGTACTCGCCCTACACTAGTAGCTCTCCTCGGTACTGTGTACACGAGGGCCAACAAGTCGGTACAAAGTGGCCAGACCTAACCCCGGGTCCCTGGGGCGGCTGGCTCCGCTCTGCACTAAGCAGGTAACAGGTGCTTCCCCTGGCACTACGTACCCAAGAGACAACACACCTCCACATCTTTCTTTCTCAGTTCCATTCCTTTCTCTTTCCAAGAGTTCTACTCCTAATTCCCAGTAGGGTTCCAGCTCTTCTAACTCAAAACATCTAGGTTTCACCTTCCACTTTCACGTTCTTACAATCCATGTTCTCAATCACGTTTATTTATTCATAACAGGCAGCTGTTAAATCAAATTACAGGCAGCTATTTATTCCATTCCACTTTTCCAAGACTGCAGTATTCATATATTCCACTAATTTTCCCATCCTAGGATTCATGTCATACCCTAGGATCTATCATACAATCTAGTTTTCCAGCCCTAGGATTCATGCAACACCCTAGGATCTATCATTCAATCTAGTTTCTCATTCCTAGGATTCATGCAATGTCGTAGGTTCTATTTATGGTTCCATAGTTTAACAGATTATGCTAATAAACTTAAAAGCCACTCTACCAGCTACAACGGAAGTACTGGGGGTGTGGTCGGAAATCCTGCACGCCTCCGCAATCCCCAAGATTGAAATGGAACGAGGTCCTATCACAAGGATCAAAAACAAGGAGTTTCTCAGAATAGTATATAATTACTGTAGACGGGTAGAGGATTTTATTCCGAAAAGAACGCAACTCGAAACGCGGAAAACGGACTCCGAACGGGCCCTAAACGGGTCGAAAACGACGAAACAGTCCAAAATCAAACGTCTGGAACATCTTCCAGACGTCTTAAAAAGTGGATCAGAGGATACCTTTGTTTTGCGTAGTCTCTCAGACGTCCAGAAGCCTGTGGGGGCGTCTGGCCTAGTTCGCAGACATCCGATGGTCACCCCGGACGTCTGGAAGTCTTTCCCGTCGTCTAGCACTGCAGCCAGACGTCTGATTCGCATTGGATGGCGAATCTCAAAACCTGCCCGTACCCATTCCTTGCTCTCAGTACGGACGATCGAAGAAAAGGAGGAAGTACGAAAATAACGTACCTTTCAGACGTCTGGACAGTCCTCCAGACGTCTTCCCCGTCGTCTGGTTGGAACCCAGACGTCTGATTCTGGAAAAACTTCCAGAATCAGAGCGCTAGTCGCCCTCCGCCCACGACGCACGGCCGCGCCGCCGCTCGTCCGCCTGCTGCTCAAGCTGCAGCAGACCACCCGCATCACTCCGTGCCCGCTGCACCCCCGCTGCTCGGCTCTCGCTGCCCCGGAAAGCTCGATCCCTCACGGTCAAGTGCCTCCTCCCTCGCGTAGCACCTCCTCCCGCACTCACCGCGGCTGTCGCTGCCGCCGCTCGCTCGCGCTCGCACTCGCTGGAAGAAGGAGGAGGAGCAGAGGTGATGAGAGCGAGGGAGAGGGAGAGGCTTTTTAAAGCCACGCGAGGAGAGGGAGAGAGAGAGAATGCAGACTGCGGTTGCAGGAGGAGAGAGGGAAAAATGAGAGGTGCGGCGGTTGCGGGTCTACGCGCGCCTGCGCGCAGACGCAACCCCGCGTGACACCCAAATAAAATCCCAGACGTCTGGAAGGGGTTCTAGACGTCTGGGCCACCTCCCAGACGTCTTAAAAAAAACGTCTTGGAATGCATTCGTAACAGTTTTAGGGTTATAGAATGTCATTTAATTCCTAGAAGTTGCTATAACCCTTTTCAGATCAGATCATCCCACTTCCCTTATTAAGCTTGTTTGACCTATGTTTGGACCCTTAATTATCCTGTTTGCATATTGCATTGATGAAATTATAGTTTTACCCCTGATGATTTATTTTATCCTTTAACTCAGAATTCTTTGAGTTGAGCCTCTCTTTGGGTTTTGTAGGAGCTTTTTCACACATATTTGGATTAGATTGTGCTAGTTAGGGTTCATGATGAGGTTCTCATCACCTGCTTAAATAAAAGAGATTCTGGTTAGGATAAAATTCATCTAAACATCCTAAAATTCATATAAAAATATTATGAGGGGTTTGGTATCCTTATTTTGATCATCTGAACCTATTTTGACCTTGAATAGAGTCTCAGACGGAATTTTTCCTTAATTTGGGTTTTTATGCAAATTTCCCAATCAAACTTGGTCCAAACTGAAATCCTACTTCACCATTAGATTCCTTGGGTCTAAATTAGGTTTGTACGAAAATTTGGGCCCAATGAGAGTCCATCTTAATCTAGTTTGCAATTTGATCCATTAAGTCTCTTTTTCGTTCAAACAAGCCCCCAACTTTCGAATTATTTGCATTTACCCCCTAACTATTCATCATTTTCTTCAAACAAGTCCATGCTTCCATGCACATGTGAACCCATGGCAGCCGACCTTCAATCAGAGATTTCTCTCTGATTTCTCAACCGAATCCCTCCAAAATTGGAGGGATTGATCCTAAGAACCTTCCTAATCGGTTGAGCTACATCTTAAACCCTAATTTGAGCCCTAAAGATCAGGAGAACACAAGAATTTTGGGGATCTTCTCCCCTGAAATCTCGAGCTTCTCAAGCTTCTTCCCAAGCTTGGAGCTCTTCCTGAGGCCTTTAAAAAGACCCCCTTCGCAAGGTCGTGCTCCTTAGCAAGTTCTAGGCCAAAAACTTCTCTCTTTCCTCTACCTCCGACCGGCACCAAGCTTGCTCCAGCGACCCTCCTCCTCCGGCCTCTTCGCCCTTTGCCACATACCATAGGCAAAGAGAATCTCCTCTCCTTCATCCGCACCTCCCCATACCTGCGAGGAGCTCTCAAACTCTCTCCTCGTTGCCGTCTCCATCTCCGGAGCTCTCTTCATCTCCAGTGCTGACCAACCATAGTCGGTGCCACACTTGCTCTCCCTTTGTCCGTAAATACCCTCCTTTGACTCCTCTCACTTCCCTAACTCCTCTTGTCTACTTAGAACTTAGGTTCGCACACGACATCACCTGTACCACCTCCGCCTTCCCTAGCGCTGACATACCTTCGGCGAGCTCATACGCCCTCTCCACTACACCAATCCTCCTGCCACCACTCCCATTAGCTTCGCCATCAACACATGACAAAAAGCCCTAACAACATCAGGGTTATTGACCACTGCAACCATCCACCGAACACCATCACCTTCACGCACCTTCCTCGATTTCGCCACGCACACACACAACTCCTCATCTCATGCAACCACCACCAGCATGTTCGCCACACTCAGGCGATCCCCCTAAGCATTTCTGATTGGGTCGAGAAGCCGTATTCATCATTTTAGGTCTACGTCGAAGCGTCGTCACTGCCATCTCCTCTGGCTCCGTCCACCATCTCTCGATCAAGTTCATCCCCGTTACTACCCCCAGATGCTACGGAACAGCTCTAGGCTCCCCTCTAGTTCTTCAATTGCAACAGCAGGTGCCCCCTTCAACCTCAACCAGAGAGACCTTTAGCTACTGTTGCTCGAAGGAAGAGGATGCTCACTTTAGTCCCACATCGAGAGTGGGAGAGCTTGTGATCGCAAACAAAAGGAAACGCTGCATATGACCCCTTGCCCAAGACACGGGGATCGGGTCCCCATCACACTAGCCCATGCACCCTCACCTGCTACACCAAGCCGATGGGTTTGGACCTCTATCCGTTTACCCGATTACCCGGTACTATTCACCCGAGTCTGAGTTGAGAGGCTGGGAAGAGAATCAGAGAGAGAGAGGGGGAGGGTTTTGCTCTGCCTTGGGATTCATTCCCTCTCTCAACACTTAGCCTCTTAAGGCTTCGTACGAGGCCCTTGTGCCTCTGTCTGCTATGCCTTGGCTCCTCTACTGTGTTGGTTCTACTAATACTCGATTAAGGCATCTGAGGCCTTACACCGTCGTCTGAGGATTGAGCTTGTTCTGATATTATTGAGATAATTGGTTGGGCATACTGTTCCTTTATTTGAGATAATTGTGAGCTTCAAATTTAGGGTTAATTTGTTTATTCAAATCACTATTTTAACCTCATCTTTCTGCACTCTCATTTCTAAATTATTGCTACATTATTTTGATATATACATTGAGAATCATTTTGAATATATTTTCATATCTTCTCATTATTGTTATTAGTGATAGAAATTGCAATTTTGCTCCCTACGAACGACCTCAGACTCACATTTCCTATTTTCGAGTTTATGAATTTAAGTGTTTGTGCAAATTTCGTCCTATACTACGACGTGCACTTCTAAAAGACAACTCTCGCTCTTAAACAAACACCAAATAAAAGCCTCAACTCTATTTCCAAAACCCTCAATTATTACATACACATGCCCACCTATGCAGCCTCCACCCCATTATTGCATCGCACTTTACAAAACATAGGAACCCCTAATCATTCAACCCTCCATCATTTACAACACCTAGAGACCTACACCATCATTTAATGGCGCACATTCTCCCTTCCCCATGTCTATTCACGCCCAAGGGGACTCCATTTCCATCTAAAAACTAAGCCCTCCACTTCTATTTAAGGGCTTCCCATTCCATCATTTTGTGGTCAACTTTGGCTAGGAGAACAAAATAGGGACATTAGAACTTTAAGATGGTGAGGGGGCCTTGAGAGGAAATCCATTACCACCACCCTTCAAGCTCTTTCTCACACCTACCACATTTCCACCACCTACATCACTCGCCCACCATAGTTGGAGCATCTTTAGAGCACACCACACTTGGGGAAGCTTTTCTTTCACGCCAAGGAGGAGGAGCGAGGAGGAGGACGACTACATCTTAGCGGAGCTCTCCATGCATGCCAAGGAGGAGAGGACTACCTTCACCATCATCATCATCCAAACTTCCTTACATAAGCCTTTTTTCTCTTTCTCATTTTATCTTTTAGTTCTTTCCATATGTTCATTTTGTTGTGGTAGCACTTCATGTACTAGCTATTTTGTGCTTGTTTCTATTCCAATGGAAGCATAGTTGAGTTTGTCACATTTCCCTCTTGAGTTTTCTACTTGCTAGATGTGTACCTACCATTAGAATGCTGTGGCTTTGGTGAGTTCGGAGAGTGGTAGCATGTTTACTTAGCACACCTCTGTTGTTGGGGTAGAAGGGGTGAATTTCTGTAACGACCCGATTCCCAAGTCCCTACGAGACACGAGAACCGGACCGACTCGACTAATCCCAAGACCTAGTCGTCCAGCGAGGAAGTAACCAAAAGAGTAGTAAAATAAACCACATTCAGCATGAATATAACTAACAGTAAGAAAATACAACGGTAAGGAAAGAAACCACTACAGTATATACCACCAAAACAGTAGAACAACATTCATAACATAATATGGAACTGCAGGTAAAGAAAAGTACAATGGTAACAAGAACTACTCACTATGGTGGAACCAAAAAGAGGTACAAGAGAACAGTGGTAACTCTACTGGACCCTACTCGGCCTAGCGTCCTCTGCAACCGCTGACCCTGGCTGCTCAACACCTGGTCCTGAAAGGTAACGAGTGTAACACGTCAGCAAAATGCTGAGTAGAGTGGCAACTAAAATAAAAGAAATAGTAGAGTGTACAGTAGCTGTTATGTTCTGTTACATTCTTTAATTACGTCTTTCTATTTTCCCATAATTTATCTATTTCTCAGATCCTTCACTTGATCTCGAATGTTCCTCGTGGGAATGATCTTGATTGCAGTCTTTTCCGAACAGTAGAAGTAGCACGTGGTGCTCTCCTGGCCGGGAGAGTCCCCCGTGGTGATCCTACTCTCAGTCAACCACCCCAAGGTCACGGACAAGCGTAACGGTGACTACAGCACGTGCGATAAGCGCACAGGTAGCTAACCCGCACTGGCACGCGGTCAGTCGTTTCCGTTAATGGGTGAGCCCAAAGCACAGCACGGAACCAGTACAGGGCAGAGCCCTCTCAGTAACAGGGGTCCAACCGCTCCACAGTAACCAAACAGGGGCTTGCCCCTCCACAGTCCGCGCACCCTCGCCTGACTACCCTGGTTTGCCCAGTGGGCCTAACAAGTCGGTGTAGGAGGCTAGCAGAACCCCGGGGCCCGTGGGGTAGCTAGTGCTCTCCCTACACTAGTAGCTCTCCTCGGTACTACGTGCGCGAGGGCCAGCAAGTCGGTACAAAGTGGCCAGTCCTAACCCCGGGTCCCTGGGGTGGCTGGCTCCGCTCTGCACTAAACAGGTACAGGTACTTCCCTTGGTACTACGTACCCAAGAGACAGCACACTACCACGTCTTTCTTTCTCAATTCCATTCCTTTCTCTTTCTAGGAGTTCCTCTCCTAATTCCCCGTAGGGTTCCATCTCTTTTAACTCAGAGCATCCAGGTTTCACTTTCCAGTTTCACGTTCTTACAATCCATATTCTCAATCACGTTTATTTATTCATAGCAGACAGCTGTTAATTCAATTCACAGGCAGCTATTATTTCCTTCCACATTTTCCAAGACTGCAGTATTCATATATTCCACTAGTTCTTCCCATCCTAGGATTCATGTCATACCCTAGGATCTATCATACAATCTAGTTTTCCAGCCCTAGGATTCATGCAACACCCTAGGATCTACCATTCATTCTAGCTTCTCATTCCTAGGATTCATGCAATGTCCTAGGTGCTAATTATGGTTCCATAATTTAACAGATTATACCAATAAACTTAAAAGCCACTCTACCGGTTACAGCAGGCGAACTGGGGGCGTGGTCGGGAATCCCGCTTGCCTCCGCAACCCCCGAGACTGCAATGGAACGGGGTCCTATCACAAGGATCAAACACAAGGAGTTTCTCAAAACAGTACATAGCTACTGTAGACGGGTAGAGGATTTAATTCCGAAAAGAACGCAACTCGAAACACGAAAAACGGGACCCGAACGGGCCCTAAATGGGTCGAAAACGACGAAAAAGTGCAAAATCAGACGTCTAGAACTTCTTCCAGACGTCTTAAAAAGGTGGATCAGGAATTACCTTGCTCTGCGTGGGCTCTCAGACGTCCAGAAGCCTGCGGGGGCCTCTGGCCTAGTTCCCAGACGTCCGATGGTCACCCCGGACGTCTGGATGTCGCTCCCGTCGTCTGGTGCTACAGCCAGACGTCTGATTCGCGTTGGATGGCGAATCACCAAACCTGCGCGTACCCATCTCTCTCTCTCTCAGTACGGTCAGTCGAAGAAAACGAAGAAGACGGAAATAACTCACCTTTCAGACGTCTGGACAGTCTTCCAGACGTCGTGCCCGTCGTCTGGCTAGAAGCCCAAACGTGTGATTCTGGAAAAGTTTCCAGAACCAGGGCACGACTTGCCCTCCGCTCGCAACGCCCGGCCGTGCCGCGTCTTGTCCGCCTGCTGCTCAAACTGCAGCAGTCCCCCCCCGCGTCACTCCGCGCCCGCTTCGCCCCCCGCCGGCCGGCCCTAGCAGCCCCGGCGAGCTCGCCCTCACGGCCGAGCGCCTCTTCCACGCGCAGCACCTCCTCCCACGCTCACCGCGGCTGTCGCTGTCGCCGGTCACTCACGCTCGCTCTCGCGCACTGGTTGGAAGGAGAAGAGGAAGGGGGCGGAGGTGACGGGAGTGAGGGAGAGGGCGTGGCCTTTTAAGGCCGTGCGAGGAGGAGAGAGAGAGCGGACAGGGTGGGTCTGCGGCCGCAGGAGAGAGGGAAAAAGAGAGGGAGAGAGAGCGTACGCAGGTCTGCGCGCTCAGGCGCGCAGATGAAACACGCATGCCAAAAATAACCGATTCCCAGATGTCTGGAAGTGGTTCCAGACGTCTGGTCAGACGTCTGGGCCACCTCCTAGACGTCTTAAAAGACGTCTGAAGCGCGCGTTCGTAACAATTTCTCTACAAAGTTGCCAGCACCTGGCCTTTAATGGATAGGTAGGATTGGTATCCGATATCGTACTTTGCCAACTCTAGGGCCTATCATGTTTGGAAGGGGGAGCTGTATGGCTAATGCAACATCCTTTTCAAGGGTTGGTCCAATAGGATCGTTATGGAGTATGCCTAGACATACGACCGTAGTGTTCTTGTAGCATTAAGTCAGGCCAAGTCGAGCTTCTCTATGAGTGTTACTTCATATCCATGCCCTAATAGGTCTTGCTTACGAAATAAACTACATTCTACGTTCCTCCCTCTTCTTTAATGAGAGCGATGTTGATTGCTGAACCAAATGCGATGAGGTAGATGACTAGCAGTTCACTGGGTGTGGGTGATGTGCATGCATCTGATTAACCTAAAATGTCTATTAATGCATGTTCTTAGTACCATATTAGCATCATACATTGTAAATATTGCATAACATGCATAATCATGCATTTAGGTCAAGTTGTATAAATTGTATGGTAATTATCTCCTTTTATAGCCAGGGACAAGGCAACTTGTTAATCAGGCCTCGGATCGAAGATCCAATGGTATGGATCTGATTAGGGCGACGATTGGAGTTTAATGACTTCAAGATCGCCTTGATCGGATATCCGTAGCATCAGATAGAGACCGAGGAACCCTAGAGATCAAGGGCCAAGATGGTGTTAATCCGCACCTCAAATGACAAATCCAACCACACAGATGGGTTCGGATCGACGATCGCATCCTAACGGTATGAAAATCGGTCCAATCCGACACCCGTGGCACCGTCTACAACACTCAGAAGATGGATGGCCAAGATGGTGCCACGTGACACCATCCCAGCCACCCAATCGGCCCTCAAGACCACCGCTGCATCTAGAAGGGGGTTTCCAACGCGTGATTTGGGCCGATTCCACGACCGCAAGCACGTGCGCTTTAAATCATCCGCGCGACAAAGTCGCCGCCACAGCACAGCGGTCGAGCGTGTTGCGCGATCGCACAACACACATTCGATTCCTCATCTGCTGCGTGCAGGCGAATAATCACAACCGTGAGATCGGCAACGAGTGGTGCGGATCAGCCAATAGCACCCACGCACGATCAGACGAATAGTGTGCACGCCCAATCGCGTGCAGGTGCACGGTGCAGGCGTGAACGAAGGCGCTGGCAAGGAGCATTTTAAGTCGTCCGATCTTGAGATCGGACGGTTTATCGTGAGCGAACGTGCGTGGGTGCGTTAGGGGGTAGAAGGCAGGGAGGCATGCGTGGCGCACGCACGTCGGCCACGTTCGGGCCTTTAATGACGGATAAATCCATCACTAAAGACCCTAAATTAATGTTTTTGAAATTAAAATGTCCAAAATATCCCCACTCCTTGCAACTATAAAAGGAGACCCCTACCCTACGAATTTTTCATCCCTTCTCCTCTCTCCCTCTCCAAAGCTTAAGAGAACCTTGTCCCACACCCGGGATGCTCCCCAAAAGCTAAATCCAAGTTTTCGCCCCCATTCCGGAAGTGGATCCCAGGACGACGACGACATGCTACCTCGTTCCCATTCTTCGGACTTCATCCTCCTTCTTGGCTCGTCCTCCGTCTTCTAAGCATGGCCTCCGCCCGACTCGTCCTCCAAGCATTCGTCGAGGAGGATAACTTCTCTCTCCTTTCTTTTATCGCTTTCTAGAGTATAATTTCTTACTTTCTAGTTGTAACAATTTCTTAGTATAATTTCTTACTTTCTAGTTGTAACAATTTCTTACTTTCTAGTGTAATCATTTCCCGCTTTCTTAGTTGTAAAACATTATTCAAATATCAAGTGATTGTTCTCTCTCTCTCTCTTATTGTTTATATTGCTTCCATTGTGATTATTTCACCTTTTAAACAAAAATACAAAAAAAATATAACTGCGGATTTTGTGATCGACGTAACCTCCCTGTGTTCAACCTGGAACTTCTTTATGGATTTTCGGTATAAATTTTATCTGTTGAATGGATTTCTTCGCGACTCGAACTACAACGACGGGTTTTCGAATCCAACTGCGAATGCGTAGTTTTCCGCATTCAACATTTTGGCGTCGTTACTGGAAAGGTCATTGAATCCCCGATTGGAAGGACCACTAGAGTATTCTAGGAAGCGTAGATTGGATTTTAGCCAAATTGATCCCATGGCCGATCAACGGCCTCCTCTGCCTTAGGATCCACAAGAGGTATTTCAAAGGTAGCTGGAACAAATGTAGAGAATGTAAGAATGGTTCCAGAGAATGCAGTGCGCTCAGCCCTTGAAGAATTTTTATGATCCTTTAAATTATGGAGAATGTCCCGACATCCAATTCCTGCCGAAGATGTAGAAATCAAGCCTCAGGTGTTAAGCCTGATCAAACATTTCCATGGGCTTGGCTCTGAAGACCCATTTCAGCACTTGAAGGACTTGACCACTTTGGTCCAGACCTCCAAGGCACGAAACGTGAATGAGGAGCAAATGATCATGAGGTTTTTCCCCCATTTTCATAGGGATAAAGTCGCTCATTGGTATAGGACTATAGGAAGGCCAATTGCAACTTGGAATGATTTGAAATCGGCCTTCCTAAAGAAATTCTTCCCTGTCGGACGTACCAATGCTTTTAGACGGGCAATTACTGCCTTTACCCAGCGGCCGGGGGAGCAGTTTCATGTTGCCTGGGAGCGATTCCAGGACTTATTGCAGAGGTGTCCACACCACGAGGTACCGAAATGGCAACTCGTGCAGATCTTCTACCATGGGTTGACTGAGTAACTCAGAAATCACGTGGACTCTTCTTGCGGAGGCAATTTCCTCAACAAAGATGCAGATAGTGCACATGATTTGTTTGAGGAGATGAGAGAGAATTCAATCAATCATGCCTCCATGGATACTTTTAACCGGCCCCAGGAGCCCAGATCAAATGTTAATAAAGTCCGCGACTCTCATTCATTCGATATGGAATTGATTTGTAATAAACTTAATAAGGTGGACTTGGTTGCTAAGAGAATGGAGTGGATGGCTGGAAACTCAATGAACAACTCTCAATCCACTCAATCCTAGAATTTGAGATTTCATTTATCGCAAGCTCCTTCTGGACGGGAGTTCGTGAATCAACTTGATGCGGCTCAACCAATGAGTCAGCATCATTCGAAACCCCACGAGTTCCAAACTAGGGCCTTTGATCCCAGTTTCTCTGATCCCTCCCTTTCTTTCTCTCCATCCTCACCCTATGAGGATGTCTACGCTGTACAGGAGAATGTTAGGTCCAACCTTTACTCCAATGCTTATAATTCGGGTTGGAGGAACCACCCTAACTTCTCCTGGAGAAACCCAAGGTAGCAGACCCAATTTCGACCCAGCAACTATGCTCCGCAAAGACCAATGGGTCAGGGTCATGTTTACACTCAGTTGCCTTCGAATCAGGTCAATCAGCCAGCTTGCATGTCAACCCGTAAGGCAGGCTGATTTGAACCGACAAATGGTAGAGATGCAAGGATCTATGCTCCAGCTCATGTAGCAAATGAAAACCTCGTTAGACAACTTGCAAAACAGGTTCATTGCTAATTCTCGTCAACCTGGATCTCTACCATCTCAACCCATACCCAACCCATGTAATATCCAGAATCCCGGCAATCAAGCCCATGGGTACGGGAATTAGAGGGACCCACACGCACATGCTCAGGTGGTTGAGCAGGGTCCTTCCTCTTCTACTTCCTCAAATCAAAGGTTCTTGGCTAATGAAGCCCCTCCAATTTTTCCTAACCCTCCCCAAGATCCAAACCCGTATGCATCTGCTAATTCTGCTACCTTAAGGAGTGGTAAACAAACACAGGATCCACAACCACACTGTTCTAATTTACCGAATCCTGAAGAGCCTGAGGAGAGAAAGGAGAACTCTGGAGAAGAAATCAAGGCTAAGGAACTTGATTCCGAAGATCCGACTCATGTTCCTTTTCCTAAGGCCTTGATTAGATCAAGGAAGAAGTATGTTGATAATAATGAGGAGCTTCTAAATATTTTCAAGAATGTCGAGATTAATATCCCGCTCCTTGATGCTATTAAACATATACCGACTTACGCGAAATTTTTAAACGATTTATGTACACAGAAGCGTAAGTCGAGAGAATCTATTCTAAGGAAGGTGGTACTCTCCGAGCAGGCTATTTCTGTTATCCTACACCACCTCCGTCGGAAAAAGAGAGATCCAGATCCTTCTTTGAGTTCTTGTGTCAACAGAGATTACACCTTTGATAGAGCACTGCTGGATTTGGGTGCATCCATGAACCTAATTCCAACTTCTCTTTACGAGAAGTTCAGATTAGGTGAACTTCAACCGACTTCAGTAACGCTACAGTTAGCGGACCGTTTGGTCACAAATCCGCAAGGCATTATTGAAGATGTTATTGTTAAGGTTAAGGATTTCTATTTTCCTGTAGATTTCTTTATCCTTGACAAGGATGTACCTGAAAATCTGAGGAACATGCCCATCATTCTGGGGTGTCCATTCCTGGCTACCTCCAAGGCCAACATTAACTGTGAAAGCGGTAGCATGGAAATCGTCTTTGGGGATCAAAGAATGAAATTAGATATTTTTAAGGCAATTAATAAATTTGAGGATTGTGGATTTATTAAGGAACTTGAAGATGATAATATGAATATTGAAACTTGTATGATGGTTTCTGCATTTGAAAGTTCCTCCTCTGATGATGATTTGGAACCGCAACCCTTTATGGCAGACCCGCCACCTTCTGAAGAGGTTATTGATTTTGTTCACTCTCAACACCTTCCTCTTGATGAGTCTTCATCAGCATCTTCCTTACCTTCAATCATCAACCTGCCCCAGCATGAACTGAAACCATTGCTTGAGAATCTGAAATATCAGTTTTTAGGATCACATAAGACACTCCCTGTGATTATCGGTGCTAAATTAACAAAGGAGCAAGAGATTAAACTGATTAAGGAGGCAATTGGTTGGACCATTCATGACCTTAGGGGGATCAAGCCATCTTATTGCAATCACAGAATATTTTTGGAAGATGGATCTCGCCCTTCTTGCCAGATGTAGAGGAGCTTAAATCCAAATATGCGAGAAGTGGTCAAGAAGGAGATTATCAAGTAGCTCGATGCAGGAATCATTTATCCGATCTCTAATAGTCCTTGGGTATGTCCCGTGCAAATTGTTCTCAAGAAAGCTGGGATTACCGTTGTGACTAACGAGAAAGGAGAATCTGTCACAACTCGTTCAGCTTCCTCTTGGAGAATTTGTATTGATTACATGAAGTTGAACACAACCACGAAAAAGGATCATTTCCCTTTGCCTTTTATTGATCAAATCCTTGAAAGACTAGTCAGGCAGAAGTACTTCTATTTCCTTGATGGCCACTCGAGATACAACCAAGTCCTTATCCATCCCGAGGATCAGGAAAAAATGACTTTTACCTATCCCTATGGAACCTTTCAGCTTATGCAATGCACCTGCGACTTTTCAAAGGTGTATGCTGGCCATATTCTCTGACATGGTGGGAGAGTTTATGGAAGTCTTCATTGACAATTTCTCTATTTTTGGAGAATTGTTTGACTTTTGTCTAGCTAATCTTGAAATGATTCTTAAACGATGCATCAAAACAAGACTGGTCCTTAGTTGGGAAAAGAGTCATTTCATGACACAAGAAGGCATCATCTTGGGTCATGTAATCTCTGAACGGGGAATTGAAGTGGACAAAGCCAAGGTTGATGCTATCGCTAAACTTCCTCCTCCCACATCTGTCAAACAAATTCGATCATTTCTTGGTCATGTGGGATTCTACAGGAGATTCATCAAGGACTTTTCGAAGGTTGCTCCTCCTTTGAGCAATCTTCTCGCCAAAGAAACGCCATTTAATTTTGATGAATCATGCTGTAAGGCATCTAATTTTCTTAAAATGACAGTCACTTGTGCTCCGATTTTGCAACCACCGATTTAGACAGCCCCATTTGAGATCATGATTGACACTTCTGATTACGTGGTCGGGGCTATTTTGGGTTAGAAGATTGACAGGAAGCCCCCTGTCATCTACTACGCTAGTAAAACTCTGGACGAGGCCTAGAGGAACTACACTATTACTAAGAAGGAATTATTAGCTGTAGTATTTGCTTTGGAGAAATTCAGGGCTTATCTCTTAGGGTCTCATGTCATCATATATACCGACCACTTAGTTTTGAGACATCTCTTGGCCAAAAAGGATGCCAAACCCTGGCTTATTCGATGGATTCTTCTGCTTCAAGAATTTGATCTTGAAATCAAGGAAAATCTGGGATACAGAATGTGGTGGCGGACCTTCTGTCAAGACTTCTGAGTGATTCTTCTCGTTCGGACATTCGGATTGCTAATACTTTTTCAGACGAGACCATCCTTACAGTTTCAGGTGTCCAAACCCCGTGGTTTGCTGACATCGTTAATTATTTGGCCGTTGGTCAAATTACCCAAGATTGGACCAAGCAACAACGGGATAGACTCAAATATGAGGTCAAATACTACTTCTAGGACCAAGCAACAACGGGATAGACTCAAATATGAGGTCAAATACTACTTCTAGGAGGACCCTGAACTGTACTGCATTGGCTTTGATCAAATTATTCGCTGATGCATTCCGGAGAACGAATTCAAGAGTATACTCGAGTTCTGCCATGCATCTGCGTGTGGTGGACACTTCTCCGGGAAAAAGACGGCTGCAAAAATTTTGCAATCTGGATTCTATTGGCCATCTTTATTCAAGGATGCCCAGGAATTCTCGAGGTCATGTTCCCGATGCCAGGCACTTGGGAGCATAATTAAGAGAGATATGATGCCTCTAAACCCGATTCTTCCTGTCGAAATATTCGACGTTTGGGGCATCGATTTCATGGGACCCTTACTTCCTTCATTTGGACATTAGTACATTCTCGTCACTGTTGATTACGTGTCCAAGTGGATCGAGGCTATTCCCACCCGAACCAATGACCACAAGGTGGTCATCGATTTTGTCAAGAAGAACATCTTCAGTCGGTTCGGGATTCCGAGGGCCATCATCAGTGATGGTGGCACTCATTTCACTAATGCCAGTTCCATAATTTACTGGAAAAATATGGGGTTAATCATAGAATCTCCACACCTTGCCATCCCCAGATGAATAGACAAGCCGAGATCTCCAATTGGGAGATCAAGAATATTCTACAGAAAACGGTTAGGCCTGATTGCAAAGACTAGACTCGAAAGCTTGAGGACGCTCTTTGGAGCTACCGTATGGCATATAAAACACCCATTGGCACGTCTCCGTTTCGTCTGGTGTATGGAAAGGCGTGCCATTTACCCGTAGAAATTGAACATAGGGCATTTTGGGCAATCAAGCAATGTAATCTAGATCTGAGTTTAGTTGGGAAGACCAAGAAACTCCAACTATCTGAGTTAGAGGAGCTTAGAAATGATGCGTACGAGAATGCCAAGATCTACAAGGCTCGGACCAAAGCTCTTCATGACCAGTTGATTTCCCGTAAGAGCTTTGAGCCGAACCAGAAGGTTTGGCTCTTCAATTCTCAACACAAGCTCTTTCCTGTTAAACTTAAGTCAAAATGGAACGGCCCGTTCGTTATCGATCAGATATTTCCAAACGGGCCTGTTCAAATCTCTGACCCGAAGATAGGTAATTCATTCAAAGTCAACGGTCAATGTCCGAAGCCTGTTATTGACCGTACTGTTCCAGAACCCGTCTCAGACATAGTTGCTCTAGCTATGTTGTGACTTCTTTGGCTGGACTACGCCTAGTTGACTGCATTAAACTCAGCAGTTGTACAGTCTGACTCAGAGTTGACCCAAGCTTCATATTCAAGTGATATCTTCTGCATTCTACCCTTCCTTTCATATCTTTTATTCTCAATGCGGATATTGCATCAGCCAGGCAAGGGGGGTGGATTCATTTCTAAATCATTTTGTCAGCTTTGTGGAATTCTTGTAAATTCTACTTATTTTCTTATATATACATAAAAAAAAATTTGAATTAGGAAGGAATATTTGGACATTAGGAACTTTCAATCTTAGGAAATATTACAGTAGGATTTGAACACTAAGACCCTTCAGGTATTTAGGCTTAATTAGCCTGGGTATCCACTAAAATGTGGATTTGTTTATCGAGTCCTCACCATCCTGAATTCTATTTTAATTTTATTAAATAAGTTTAGGTGATAAGTACACGACTTATCAACCCGCCCTCTGATTTGAGGGAACTTTAAGTCTAAGCATCTACACATTATTCATCACTAACTTGTTGTTTGGCGGTCTTAATGGAAATTAGGTAGCCAACGAACCTTCTAGGGTGATATGGCTGGAAAGTTATTATGGGTAATAGCCCATAGGTAGGTTGTCCAGAGCCTAGTCACTGGACCACTCTCTTCTTGCTGTCTTTAGGTAAATCTTAGACCAAGGAAGCCACCTACTTAAAAAGGAAAAGAAAGTTCAAAAAGAAAAGAAAAAGAAAAAAAGAAAAGGAGAAAATAAAGAAAAAAGAAACAAAAGACATAAGCCACACTTCGCCACATCAGTATTGCTGGCAAGTTGTCGGTGGTAACAGCTCATCGACCGGTTGTCCAGAACCCAGCTCAAGAAATGCACATAAAAATTCCTAAAACACTTAGGAAGAAGCGGAGAAGTATCACAAGCTAGGAAGATATACACTGGATTCACCCTTGTGTTGACCCCATAAAAAATAAAAGTATGGAGAAAGCTAGCGGTCGTATAGATACACTTTCAGGCAGATTTCTTTCTAAGGTCACCTAGGGCATAGAAACTCCAAGTCCATTCTGATTGTTGATCAACGAGCCTATCACATTCACAAAAAGATGCTTAGAACTTAGGGTTCTCATCAAATCTTGGGTGGGTGGAGTGGTCGTAGAAAGCCACTCTGTAACCCTAAACACAAAAACCCAAAAAAAATAGAAAAGAAGAAAAGAGAAAAAGAGATCTTTCTGTGAATAAGGCGAGGGCTTGAGGCGGTCTGCATTTTGGCAGATACACGAGCGCTGCTGTGTCTTTGAAAGTTTAGGTACTAAGTAAAAATTTCTTAATGTTGAAAATGATTTGTGCCTGAGTAATCCAGCCTAATTCTTTTATAAATAGCATGTATCTTTTGCTAGGGACTAACAAACGATAGGCATGGGGGTGTGATGTGCATACATCCGATTAACCTAAAATGTCTATTAATGCATGTTCTTTGCACCATATTAGCATCATACATTGTAAATATTGCATAATCATGCATTTAGGTCAAGTTGTATAAATTGTATAGTAATTGTCTCCTTTTATGGCTAGGGACAGGGCAACTTGTTAATCGGGGCCTCGGGTCAAAGATTCAACCGTACAGATTTGATTAGGGAGACGATTGGAATTCAACAACTCCAAGATCGCCCTGATCGGACATCCGTAGCATCAGATAAAGACCAAGGAACCCTAGAGATCAAGGGCCAAGATGGTGTTAATCCGTACCTTAGATGACAAATCCAACCGCACGAATGGGTTTGGATCGATGATCGCAGCCTAACGGTGCAAAAATCAGTCCAATTCAACACCCGTGGCACCGTCTACAACACTCAGAAGATGGATGGCCAAGATGGCACCACGTGGTGCCATCCCAGCCGCCCAATCGACCCTCAAGACCACCGCAGCATCTCCAAAGGGGTTTGGAACGCGCAATCTAGGCCGATCCAATGGCTGCAAGCACATGCGCCTTAAATCATCCGCGCGACAAAGTTGCCGCCATAGCACAACAGTCGAGTGCATTGCACGAGCGCGCGACGCGCGTTCGATTCTGCATCTGCAGTGCATGGGCAAATAATCGCAACCGTGCAATCAGCATCAAGTTGCGCGGATCAGCCAATAGCACCCATACGCAATCAGACGCATAGCACGTATGCCCGATCGCACGTGGGCGCGCGGTGAAGGCGCGGACGAAGGCATTAGCAAGGATCGTTTTAATATGGCTGATCATGCGTAAATGTGCGTTAGGGCACGGAAGGCAGCGCGCGCACGTCGGCCACATTCAAGCCTTTAGTGACGGATAAATACGTCACTAAAGGAATTCATCACTAAAGGCCCTAAATTAATATTTTTGAAATTAAAATGTCCAAAATGCCCCCACTCCTTGCAACTATAAAAGGAGACCCCTACCCTATGAATTTATCATCCCTTCCTTCTCCTCTTTCCCTCTCCAAGACTTAAGAGAAGCTTGTCCCACACCTGGGATGCTTCTCAAGAGCTAAATCCAAGTTTTCGCCCTCGTTCCAGAAGTGGATCCTGCAACGACGATGACGTGCTGCCTCATTCCCGTTATTCCGACTTCATCCTCCTTCTTCCCGCCTCGTCCTCCGTCTTCCTGGTGTCGCCTCCGCCCGGCTCGTCCTCCAAGCATTCGTCGAGGAGGATAACTTCTCTCTCCTTTCTTTTATCGCTTTCTAGAGTAGAATTTCCTGCTTTCTAGTTGTAACAATTTCTTGCTTTCTAGTGTAATCATTTCCCACTTTCTTAGTTGTAAAACATAATTCAAATATCAAGTGATTGGTCTCTCTCTCTCATTGTTTATATTACTTCCATTGTGATTATTTCACCTTTTAAACAAAAATAAAAAAAATATAACTGCAAATTTTGAGATCAACGTAGCCTCCCTGTGTTCGACCTGGAACTTCTTTACGGATTTTCGGTATAAATTTTATCTGTTGAACGGATTTCTTCTCGACTCGAACTACAACAACAGGTTTTCGAATCCAACTGCGAACGCGTAGTTTTCCGCATTCAATAGTGGGATCAACCAGAATTAGGGGGATTGGAGATGCTCTTCGATTTTTTCGAGGACCTCCTGGCACTAAAGTATCCAATGTTTGGTGGAGTAGTGGAGGCAATGCTTTGGAGAGAAATCATCCTAGTGTGGCGATTTGCCCGACTAATGGTGGTACCACCTGGAGGTTGCTAGGAAGGCGAAGCTTTATGGCTGCCTTAATATTGTCAAAGTTAGCTTCGATACCTCTACTTGACACCAAAATACCCAAGAATTTACTTGAGCTAACGCCAAAAGCACATTTTTCTAGGTTCAGCATGAGGTGGAACACCTGGAGTGTTCTAAACACTTCCTTCAGATTGGCTAAGTGCTTGAGGTATGTGTTGCCTTTTACTAGCATGTCATCGATATACACCTCAAGTGACTTTCCAATTAACTTGGCAAAAACAAAGTTTACAAGTCACTGATAGGGAGTACTAGCATTTTCAACCCAAAGGATATTACATGGCTTTGGAAGAGACCTCTATCGGTTACAAAGGAGGTGTATGGAAAATTCGCCAGGGTTAAACTGATCTGGTGATAACTGCTATAGGCATCCAGGAAAGACATATAGGTTTGACCAGCGTAGGAGTCCACCAACGTGTTGATTTTTGGGAGTAGGAACTTATCTCTTAAACAGGAAGAATTGAGGTTTGTGAAGTTCACACGCATCCGCCATTTATTATTTGCCTTTTTGACCATTACAATGTTAGAGAACTAGTTAGGGTAGATTGTCCTCTCGATGAATCCTACTTGGAGGAGCTTATCCACCTCTTCTGTTCCCACCTACCATTGTTCAGCAAACTTGTGGTGGCGACTTTATTTTATTGGATATGCTCCGGGTTTGATTTTGAGCCGGTGCTCAATCACCAGAGGGTTGACGCTTGGGAGGTCTAGACTGGACTATGCAATGACATCTACGCTTTTCTAAAGGAAATGGAGCATTTCTCCGACCTCTGTCCTATCTAGGTTTGTGCCCACTTGGACGATCTTAGTGGGGTTCGCAAGCTAAAGTTTCACTGTTATTGTGGTGGATCTCGAATGTACTACACTTGGGGGGTCCTCGAATTGGGGCTGGGCAGTGATCGCAACTACTCTCTTTTTCCTCCATTTTTATAGCTTCAGGGAAGTTCTCTGGGTCATCATTTAGTTTTGAGGCATAGCAGTTCCCATCTAGCGAATTGATTGCCATGGACAATGTCCATGCTCGCTAGGGTGTTGAAGAGAATCATCTAGAAATAAGAACATGCAATGGCCCAAAAGCATGCATAGATGGTCACCCAAAACTTTATTGAAGGTTGTGGAGAAGTTGGCCACTATAAATGTTGTCATTCTGTTCAAGTAACGAGAACCATCCTAAGTCATGATGGAGAGAGCGACCTCCCCCTTCAACATTACCTTGTGATTGCCAAAGCCCACCATTGGGTAGGTGGACAAGGTAAGGTCATGCACTTTAAACCATAGTTAGGAGAAAGTTCTTGAAAATAGGATGTTAGCCGTGCTACCTCCATCAACCAAGAGGCAGGGTCAATTCCTTCCGATCACTAGGAGTGTTATAAGTAGCAAATCATTGTGGCAGCGAGGGTTTGAGAATTGCTAGAATATGATAGAGGCAATGCTCTCAACCTCCTTGCATACAAGCCCTGACCCCCAGCCAGCGATGGCGAGCATTTCTTGCACTAGGTCTGTTTGGCTAGCTAGGTCATGGGGGGACTTGAAGTCCACTCCAAAGATGACCTCGATGGGGTGTCCAACATCTTCGCCTCAGTTGAGCAAAGCTATTAGGGCTCGACCGGGGCGTCAAAAGAATGCTTTGAGGGCTTGATGGACTCCTTAGGGGAGGTGAGGGGGGAAAATCCTGGCTTGGGTCGTCATTTGGAAAGGGTGGGAGTTTGTTCTCCTCGTTGATGCTAATGACATTAACTACCCTAAATCACTGTAGTTGGGCCCGATGGAACTCATCGGGTCCTTAAGGGGGCACTTTCCCTTCTCCATCTCATTACGTCGAACGTATTGCACCAAATTGCCTTCCAGTATCTGGGATTCTATCTGGTTAGTAAGTCCTTGCAATTTTCCTTGGAGTGATCCTTCGCCCAATGATAGTGGCAGTAGGGATCATCCATTGGTTGTCAACGCAGTGACGATGTAGGTGGGAGTAATCCCGCCTGGTTATTATTTTGAGGACCTCTACCAACAGGTCTGCTTGGTTACCAGTGAAGGGGGTGTACTCTTGGTATGCCTCCCTCCTTTATAGAGGGTGCCTGTCTATACACTCATGGCGACGTCGACCATTTTGGTCACCTAGGAAGCTCTAGTTATCTCGATTGAATCAGTTCTATTGGCAGTCATGTCACCGATCGGGTTCGTAGTCGTCCCATCACTTTTGGCCTCAATTGGCTAGTGTATCTAACTGTGGCTTCCTGAAGGTTCCTACTACCCTCGAGAAAGAGAAAAAAGACTTATCTCTATCCACATAGTAGTTGGTGTGGTCACAAAGTTCTGCCATGTCATATTGCAGGAGGTCCTCCATGCTGTTCCAGAATTCTCGGTCCAGGAGACCTTACTTAAATAGCTAGATGGCTATCTGATCATGGGATCTTCGGTAGTG
Organism: Thalassia testudinum; assembly: GCA_037157565.1. Lineage (NCBI taxonomy): Eukaryota > Viridiplantae > Streptophyta > Magnoliopsida > Alismatales > Hydrocharitaceae > Thalassia > Thalassia testudinum. The sequence continues at coordinate 14,684,564 of JAZHRO010000062.1, read as the reverse complement.
GAATTATTGAGCCTTGTATCTGCTGAGGTAGGCCCTGAATGTCGACAGATCATTGAACCACTTGTTGGCATTGTCAAGGGGGAGGGATGGGAAAACTCAGCACATGATGGCATTGGGGCAACAATGGATCAGCATGTGCTACTAGTAGCTTCCAACGAATATCGTCGAGTTGGTACTCTTGTTGTGTTAGCGAAACCTCTCATTAATATATATTTTGGTGATTTTACAAAATGTCTTTAATAGAAATAAAGAATAAACAAATTATTAGTTCAATTTATTCTTTATGCTATATTCGTATAACCAACTTTGCAAGCTCTTGAGCTAATTTTTAATGACCTACTATGGATTCAAGATAGTCTCATCATAGGTCCTAGGTTACCTTGTATCTTATTTCTATTGTATTCTTTGAAGAGTTGTATTTTTATTTTTTATTGAGTCTAGATATAGTGTAAAAAGAGCCCCAATAAGTTCACTTGGTCCTCATATAACCCCTCAACCCTTAGGCAAATATTTAAACCTAATTTCAAACCCAGATGCTAAACAAACTCTCTAATCAGGTGTCCAACACCTTCTCCAGACATTTGATATTCTTTTTTAAGACATCCAGACGTGTGTCTAGATGTCCTTTATCAAAATATTTTTTCTTCAGTCCATGGTATTTTCTATACAGACGTTCATCCTCTATTCCAAACGTCGACAACTGGCTCCAGATGTCTAAAGACCTTCTCAGACATCCAATAGGGAGACATTAGGTTTAAATTAATCTCAAATCTTGATTTATTAAACATAATCTAGTTCCCACCTTTTAAGAAATTTATTTCTTAATGTAATAATTACCATTAGACATCCAATGTTCTTTCTAGATGTCTTATAGATGTCTAACTATTAGGAATAAGTACCCTGCAAATGATCCAACACATTAGGAAGCATTCCAGGAACTTTTCCTCTCATTTTCAAATGTCTACTATTGTCTTTAGATGTTTGATTGGCTTATTTCAGACGCTTGACCTTTTGATACAAGTACCCTACATAAGATCCAAATTAAAGCAGGAATCATACTTCTCAATTTCATATGTCCACCATTTCTTTCAATCATCTAATATGTTCATATTAGATGTGTAATAAATAATGCAAATGTCTGATTATGTTGTTAAATGGAAGCTCTAAGAGGAAAGATGGAGAGGAGAGGTGACCAAGGGGGCAACCAAGGGGGTGATGGCGAGAGAAACAATGGTGGCAACGACGGAGAGGCAGCTGATAACACCACACAAGGGGGTAGTAATTAGGTTGAATATGGCCCATCTTTAGAATAAAAGGCGCAACATAAAGTAGAATAGGAGCATTGCATGCATCAAGTACCAAAATTGCTTATAAATTGTATTAATGGCCATTTGTGTAAAGCATTTGTCAAAGCAGGCCTCAGATGAGCAATCGGACCGCACGGATGGATTCAGAACGACGAACGGAGTCCAACGGACTCAAGATCGGCCAAATCCGACATCCGAAGCTCCCACAATGGGCCCAAGAAATTCTGACCGTTGATCTGGAGATCAACAGCCCAGAGAGCGCCACGTCGCCACGCCCCCACCGCTCGCACACCCTCAAGCTAGCCAAAGACGAATCTCGGCCGTTGATCTTCGATCGAACGGCCGAGATCCGCGCGCTCGCCTGCGGTCGCCGCGACAATGCGCTGGCGTGGCGCAACGGTTAGCGCGCACGCCCGCATCGCCGCAATGCGCGTTCGAGCGGAGCGGAGCAGAAATCGAAGGTGAGTGAAGGGCGCGGCAAAATTGGGCTGCCCGATCAATAGCGGGCGGCCAGGATAGCGCCACACGGCGCGACGACAGCTCCCTAGCGCCCACGTGCGCGCGCACGCCGGGCGGAAACGCGCGCGCGTACGCGCGCCCGAGGCGCGATCTCAGCGCGGGCGCCGAAGGCTCTCAGCCATTCGATCTTCGATCGGACGGCTCTCGATCAGCGGCCACGGATTGCGTGGAGAAGAAGACTGGGGCGGGCAGCTAACCGGCGGCAAGAGGGCTTCACCGACGTTTATAGAAGCGATTTTAGCAATGCTCTAGATGTTGCTAAAGCCCATTCTTCTTTTACGAAGCCCTTAACTCTATTTAAACCCCCTTCTACCACCATTCAAGGATACTCTCCCACTTGCAACTACTCCACTCCTCTCCTAGCTAGTTTTAGGCACTCTTGTAATCGTCGGAGATGACGAGCCACCGACGGAGCCTCCTCCACCGCCGTGGCTGCCTCGTCGCTCTCCACTCTCTCTACCTCTCTCTCTCTCTCTCTCTTTTAAGCTTTCATTTACTTTTGTTGAATCATGTATTTAATGCTGTAAACCATGAACTATGAATGCATGTTTAATGAAATTATTTTCCGTTCAGTTGCCATTTTAATTTCTGTTTAAAGTGCATGATCAAAACTAAGGGCTTTCTAACCCTAAACTCTCTCTCTCGCTCTCGCTTTTCAAAACCGTCTCTTTCGCAAGCAAAACTTCGCCTTTTTCATGACAACAAGTGATAAACAAAATTCGATTTCCACGCCTCCCTGAGACCGACACTAGGACTCACCTCTGTTTACTTCTTTTAAAATTGACATATCAAGTGCGACTATAACGACACCTCTTAACACACACGCACTACGGCACGTCAGTTTTTTGCGCTGTTGCCGGGGAGGCAACGGATTTGTTTTATCACCTCCATTCCACATTCATTCTCACATCGTCTAATGCCCTATTTTCCTTTTTACTTGACGGTTGCAGGAATTCGGCGCATGGACGGCGAAGCGACGCATTCCAAGACGGTAGCAAGGGAGTAGGCGCCTCGAGGACTGATAGTGAGCAATCTCTCTCTCATTGTTTGCTTGCGTGAAAAAGCTAAAAAAATTGTAAAAAAAAACTGAAAAAATTGGCGTGGTGAATGATTGCTTGACCCACATTCTTAACACATCACCCTACAAAAAAATGTACACTCTAATATGCTGAATAAATTTTTGGAGTGTTCTTTTCTTTCTTGAGTGGTGTTTGCGAAGCCACCATGAGTTGACCTGGGCCACACCACTCAACCCTAAAACTGGCTCATCTAATAGAAGCTGCATGATCATTAGGATGAGTACACTAGGGTTTTAGAGCCTCTACAAAATAAAAAGGAAATCTACTTTCAGCGAATTGTGTGCAGAACTTGACGTGCCCACTGAAACTGGCTGAAAACCCTAAGACACGTCAACCCTAAAAAGTACTAAAGTAAGGATGAAACATTAAAAGACACCACATCTTAATAAATCCTTGCTTGAAAACCATGTTTTGCTAGAAGCACACACTTTGAAAGTGGAAAATTAAGAGGCACCACCCCAATCAACGCCTCATCACATCACCCTAAGCACAAGCACTATCCTAACCCTTTAAAACTAAGTAGACATGCCCTAGGCAGGACTGAGTTAAGTCTCAAAAGGTGAGGTTTTGTTTGCTAGGCACTTGGCTTTCATTCCCTTGGTAGAATCTGGTGACTAGGCTGCGAGGCAGTGTCAAACGACCGCGGTTGTGGGGTCTATGGAACCGGAGGCGCAAGCCAAAGGAAGAACCTTCCCTGCAATCCCCTCGTAATCAACCTGGCCAGATTAGCCTTGGGAAGGGGAGTCCAGTGCTTACGGACTTAATCACCCTTTGTGAGATTTCTAGGTCTCCTAAGGAATACACCATAAGGATTAGGCTTGAGTGCTTGATTGAAACACATTTCTCGCATCTATCGCCCTCCACATCCCCTCCTGTTCTTCTCTAGTGTATGCACGGGAGGCGCTCACTGCATCCCGAATTGTGTGTTTTGGGGCAGGAATCTAGGTGACGTAATTCTGTTGAAAACATGGCTGAACCTAGGGTAGATGAGGCTGAAGATCAACCCCCACCAGATGCTATGGCCATCATCCAAGCTCAAATCAATGCTAACCATCGGCTTCGGCAACAACAAATCCACACCATCATGCAAGCCATACAACGGTTACAGAACCCGCAAGAACAACCACCACCTTTCCACGACATACCAGGACAACCACCACTTGATTTACCGCCATTTCAGGACCAGCCAAGACCTCTCCATGATTTCTATAATCCCTCTGCTATTAGAGTCGAGCCACACCTTAGGATCCCCGAGAGGGGAGATGATTTTGAGTTGAAACCAAACGTCTTAAGTTTGATCCAGAGCCACTTTCATGGAAGCTCAAATGAGGACCCCTTTCAACACCTAGAGGATCTCGACCGCATAGCACGAACGGTGAAACCTAGAAACATTAGCCTTGACATTGTTCTAATCAAGATGTTCCCTTTCTCATTAAGAGACAAGGCTTCTCATTGGCTTAGAACCCTAGGTAGACCCATCACCACCTGGGAAGAACTGAGGCATGCATTTTTAAAGAAATTCTTCCCCATAGGAAAGACCAATGCCCTCAGAAGAGCTATCACTACCTTCACACTCCAGGGTGGGGAACAATTTCATGAGGCGTGGGAAAGATTTAATGAACTTTTGAGGAAATGCCCACACCACGAAGTCCCAAGGTGGCAATTGGCCCAGATCTTTTACCACGGTCTGAACAGCAACCTACGGAACTTCGTCGATGCCTCATGCGGGGGAAACTTCCTAAACAAAGATGAGGAGAGCGCGTTTGAGCTCTTTGAGTCTATGAGCGAGAATTCGCTCAACAATGCCTCCATGAACCAGTTTAACAGGTCCAGTCAACCCCGTGGCGGGATTTATGAGGTGCAAGCAAATTCTGGAATGGTTGACATGGACATCATTGCCAAAAAGTTAGATCGAGTGGAATTGGTGGACAAAAAGATTGATGAGCTACTGAATCAGACCAGGAACCCCTTGCATACTTTCTCCCTAGCAAAGGGAGCACATAATGTTGACCTGGTCCAGCCCTTCACCCAACTGAACCTGGAACAACCCCCGACCACGTTCCAGGGAGGGACCATTGCTCCCTCGACCCTTGATTACTCCCTTCCCTCTTCATCAATTTCGGCTATCTTAGAAGATGTGCAAGCCGTCCAAGGTTATGCGAAACCTGACCCTTTCTCCAACACTTACAACACCGGCTGGCGTAATCACCCCAACTTTGGTTGAACAAACCAGAAACCACCGCAATTCCAAAACCAGCCCAGGACAAACCAGCAGCCACACTTGCCCCCTATCAGCAAGGACCACCAGTTAGACCCCAATATAACCAGAATAGGGTGGCCCCTCCCCCACAAAACCAAATGGATACCTTAATAAAGATGATGGCTGACATGAACCAGAAACATCAGGAAGAGATGGCCTTGGTAAAGGGACAGTTAAGCCAACTTTTGGACTGTAAACAGCAAGGATCTCTACCTTCCCAACCACAACCGAACCCGCGAAACATAATTAACAGAGGCCCCAATTCGCAAGGGTTCCAAGGCAATCCCAGGCAGGCTCACATGGTCTAGCCAGCCCCACAAACACCTCTTGGGTTTGGCACTTCTTCATCCTCGTCTTCTCAAGGATCACCCCATGGCCCCAATGCCTCTGCAAATGCTATGACCTTGAGAAGCGGCACCAAAACCCAGGATCCCAAATGGCCGACTCTCCCCGAGATTTTACCTGTTGAAATACCCGACTCAGAAGAGGCACCAACCAAGGACCCAGACAAGGAACCAGTCCACATTCAGACACCCTACCTTGAGGCCTTGGAAACAATTAAGAAAAAGAAGAATGCTGTGGAAACTGAGGAGCTGTTGGAGATTTTTAAGCAAGTACAGATTAATATTCCGCTCCTAGAAGTCGTCAAACACATCCCCGCTTACGCCAAGTTCTTAAAGGATGCCTGTACACCCAAGCGTAAGCCGAGACCTCAAGCACCTAGGAAGGTTGTACTCTCTGAGTAAGCAAGTTCCATAATATCAAGCAACCTTCCACTCAAACGAACTGACCCAGGAGCGCCCCTGATTTCCTGCAATATCGAGGACATGACATTTGATAGAGCGCTCCTGGACCTAGGTGCTTCTATCAATCTAATTCCAACAACCCTGTACCACCAATTTGGTTTTGGGGAGCTGGCACCAACCCCTGTCACCATCTAGCGGGCAGATAGATCAGTAAAAACCCCGAAGGGGGTTGTCAAGGACGTTATTGTACGGGTCAAGGACTTCTATTTCCCAGTCGACTTTTTGGTGCTCGACATGGAGGTCCCTGAAAAAGTACAGAACGCACCCATAATCTTAGGCATACCTTTCTTGGCTACGGCTAAAGCAAACATTGACTGCGACACGGGATGTATGGAAATCGCCTTCGGAGACAGGAAAATGCAATTGGATATCTTCCGGGGGACAAAGTCTTTTGATTGCGATTACATTGAGGAACATGATCTCGTGGAAACTTTAATCGAGGAATGCCTTACCCTCAGTTCTGTCTCAGACCACCAAACCCGTAGTTCTGACCCGTCACTATCATTACCCGTGGACCTCTGTGAGGCTGAGTATCATCACATGACACCATTTGAAGAGATCGATGTTGATCAACTACAACCCTTTCCATTCCCATCAACTGTGGTCCCACCCGCACCTGAACTTAAACCATTGCCCGAGAATCTCAAGTACGTCTTCTTGGGACCTGACCAGACCTTCCCAGTGATTATTAATTCCCATCTAACCAAGGATCAGGAACTAAGGTTGACTGCAACTCTTTCAGAACATCGGGCCGCCATTGGTTGGACCATCTCGGATCTAAGAGGAATTAGCCCCACCTATTGCACCCACAAGATTTACCTGGAAGACGGGGCCCGACCTTCCCGCCAGATGCAGAGACGGTTAAACCCTAACATGCGGGAGGTCGTTAAAAAAGAAATTATCAAGTGGCTCGACGCCGACATCATCTACGCTATCTCTGATAGCCCCTGGGTGAGCCCCACTCAAGTGGTTCCAAAGAAGGCTGGGCTCACCGTTGTCACTAATGATCATGGCGAATCCATCCCCACCCGCACCACCACCGCATGGCGGGTGTGTATTGATTATAGGAAGCTTAATGAAGCCATTAAGAAGGACCACTTCCCCTTGCCATTCATTGACCAAATCCTTGAAAAATTGGTAGGGCAGAAGTATTTTTGCTTCCTGGATGGATATTCAGGATATAACCAAGTCGCAATTGCTTCGGAAGATCAGGAAAAGACCACACTCACTTGCCCGTATGGCACGTTTGCATTCCGTCGAATGCCGTTCGGGTTATGCAACGCACCTGCGACCTTCCAGCGTTTCATGCTAGCCATTTTTTCAGAAATGGTGGGTGAATACTTGGAGGTCTTTATGGATGATTTCTCTGTATTCGGGAATTCATTCGACCATTGTTTGAGCAACTTGGAGAAAATCCTGAAACGATGTATCGAGGTTAACTTGGTGTTAAGTTGGGAAAAGAGCCATTTTATGGTTCAAGAAGGAATTGTCCTCAGGCACATCATTTCGCATAGGGGCATCGAGGTAGATCGAGCTAAGGTTGATTTAATTTCCAAACTTCCTCCACCTAGTTCAGTCCGGCAGATTCGCTCTTTCCTAGGACATGTTGGCTTCTACCGAAGGTTCATCAAAGACTTTTCCAAACTTTCCAAACCCTTGACCGACCTTCTAGCCAACGACGCCACTTTCCACATGTCTCCTGATTGCATCCAGGCTTATCATACCCTCCGGGACTTAGTCTCCACCGCACCTGTACTTCAACCCCCAGACTGGTCCCAGGATTTTGAGATTATGTGTGACGCATCAGATTTTGCCATAGGCGCTGTCCTGGGACAAAGGCAAGACAAGAAACCCGTGGTGATCTACTACGCGAGCAAAACGTTGGATGAGGCCCAACGTAATTATACGGTCACAAAAAAAGAGTTGCTCGCTGTAGTCTTTGGACTGGAAAAATTCCGATCATACTTGCTGGGATCCCACGTGATTATCTACACCAACCATTCAGCCATCCGGCACCTGTTGGCCAAAAAGGACGCAAAACCCAGGCTCATCAGATGGATCCTGCTTTTGCAGGAATTTGACCTGGAAATCCGAGACAAGGCCGGATCGAAAAATGTGGTGGCTGACCACCTGTCAAGACTTCATCCAGACCACATTGGACCCTCCCTACCTCTATCTGATACCTTCCTTGATGAACACATCCTAGCCGTGCAAGACAAGGAAATGCCATGGTATGCTGACTATGTCAACTACCTGGTTATAGGACAAACCCCGCACAGCTGGTCCAGACAGCAACGGGACAGGTTCTTGGCTGAGGCCAAGCACTATTTCTGGGATGATCCCATGATGTTTCACCTCTGTGCTGATCAGATCATCAGGAGGTGCCTCCCCGAAGACGAAGTTCAGAGTGTGCTTTCCTTTTGTCATGACCAAGCGTGTGGCGGCCATTTCTCTAGCAAGAAAACAGCTGCAAAAGTTTTGCAGTCTGGATTTTATTGGCCATCCATATTTAAGGATGCACACATCTTTGCCAAGACTTGCGCGCGATGCCAAACAATGGGGACCATGACCAAGAAAGATATGATACCCCTTCAGCCCATTTTGATTGTCGAAATCTTCGACGTTTGGGGTATCGATTTTATGGGCCCCTTTCCACCATCCAACGGCTTCGAGTACATCCTGGTCTCGGTAGACTATGTTTCCAAATGAATTGAAGCCGTCGCCACTCGACGATGCGATCACAAGATGGTCATGGACTTTGTGAAGAAGAACATCTTTTCCCGGTTTGGAATACCCAAGGCCATGATCAGTGATGGTGGAAGCCATTTTATCCATTCCCAATTCCGTGCCCTACTTAGAAAATACGGGGTAAACCACCGCATTGCCATCCCGTATCATCCACAAACAAATGGGCAGACTGAGGTCTCAAACAGACAAATCAAGAATATTTTACAGAAGACTGTGAGACCTAACAGGAAAGATTGGTCCACACGACTTGATGACACCCTGTGGGCATACAGGACCGCTTTTAAGACCCCGATAGGCATGTCGCCTTATCGCTTGGTCTTTGGCAAAGCTTGCCATCTCCCTGTCGAATTGGAACACCGGGCTTACTGGGCTGTCAAGCAATGTAACATGGATCCCCAGTTAGCCGGTGCATAAAGGACGCTTCAATTATCTGAGCTCGAAGAAATTCGTCGGGACGCCTTTGACAATAGTCGGCTATATAAGGAGAAAATGAAAGCCGTTCACAACCGACTCATTCATAGAAAAACCTTTGAGCCGAACCAACAAGTCTGGCTATTTGATGCACGCCTGAAACTCTTCCCAGGGAAACTTAGGTCCAAATGGACGGGACCATTTCGGGTGGTCAAGCCCTATTCTAATGGGGCGGTTGAAATCGCTGATCTTAAAACTGGGCACACTTTTACAGTTAATGGTCAAAGATTGAAGCATTTCCTGGCCCAGGTACCCCCCAAGGAAAGTGTCACCCTCGTTGAGGGCTGACACCAAGCACCGCCCAGCTGGAGGCGTTAAACTCAGCGCTTCCTGGGAGGCAGCCCAGAGGATTCAGACTGATCTGGTAGTTTACGTCGCTCAGGTACTATTTTTTTTGAACCCTTTTGCATCCATGTATTTGCCAATGAGGACATTGTCCAACTTAAGCATGGGGGGGAGGGGTGGTAAATTGCATAATCCTGAGCTTAATTAATCAGTCTGAATTAATTAATTAATTTTAAAAAAATGATGAATTTAGGAAGAAAACTTAGGCATTAGAAACTTGTCAATAGTGGGAAATAATACAAAAAGAACTTAAACACTTAGACTTTTCAGGCCTTCAGGCTTAATCAGCCCTGGTGTCCGTTAAAATATGGATTTAGCGGCGAATCCTTGCAACTTTAAGCTATTCTAATCCGCCTACTAAATAAGGTAATAAGTATACGACTTATCAACTCACCCTTTAACTCAGGAAAACTTTGAATCTAAGCATCTGCACATATTTTTGCACAGACTCACTTCTCGGAGATTTTGACAGAAATTGGGTAGCTAATGAACTCTCTAGGGTGGTATGGCTGGCAAGTTGTCGTGGGTAACAGCCCATTGGCAGGTTGTCCAGAACCCAGCCACAGGCCATTTCCTTTTCGCTGCCTCTAGGTACATTTGAGATCAGGGAAGACACCTACGAAAAAAAAAAAAAAACAAGAAGAAGAAAAGAAAATAAACCACACTTCATCGCACAAGTATGGCTGGCAAGTGATCGTGGGTAACAGCCCATTGGTCGGTTGTCCAGAGCCCAGCTTAATAATTGCACAAAAAAGACCAAAACACCTAAGGAAGAAGCGAGGAAGTAGTATAAGCCGGGGAGATATACACTGGAAAATCCTTGTGTTGACCCCAAGTAAAACGAACGAAGGGAGAAAGCTACCAATCGAACAAATACACCTTCAGGCAAAAATATTTTCTTTTTCGGTCACCTAGAGGCGTAGAAACTCGAAGTCTGTCCCAATTACCGTTAAGTGAGTTTATCACAACATTCACACCAAGATGCTTAGCACTTAGGGTTTTGACCGAGTTTTGGGTGGGTTGAGTAGCCATAAAAAGTTACCAACCCACACTAAATTCCGAAAAAAATTCTAAGAAAATATACATACGTATACATATGTACATTAAAGCAAGGATTCGGGTGATTCGTATTTTGGCAGACACTCGGGCGCTGCTTAGTCTTTGTAGATTAAGATCTTCATATATTTCCTCTTATTAACAAGTAACGAAGTGCCTAAGCAATTACTTCTTGAATTCTCCAAGGAAATAAAGGCTAGAATAAACCTTGCTAGGGACTAGTAAGGAGTAAGCATGGGGGTATGATAACACCACACAAGGGGGTAGTAATTAGGTTGAATATGGCCCATCTTTAGAATAAGAGGCACAACATAAAGTAGAATAGGAGCATTGCATGCATCAAGTACCAAGATTGCTTATAAACTGTATTAATGGCCATTTGTGTAAAGCATTTGTCAAAGTAGGCCTCAAATAAGCAATCTGACCGCACGGATGGATTCAGAACGACGAACGGAGTCCAACGGACTCAAGATCAGCCAAATCCGACATCCGGAGCTCCCACAATGGGCCCAAGAAATTCTGACCGTTGATCTGGAGATCAACAGCCCAGAGAGTGCCACGTCGCCCCTCCCCCACCGCTCGCACACACTCAAGCCAGCCAAAGACGAATCTCGGCCATTGATCTTCGATCGAACGGCCGAGATCCGCACGCTCGCCCGCGGTCGCCGCGACAATGCGCGGGCGTGGCGCAATGGTTAGCGAGCACGCCCGCATCGCCGCGACGCGCGTTCGAGCCGCGCGGAGCAGAAATCGAAGGCGAGCGAAGGGCGCAGCAAAATTGGGTCGCCCGATCAACAGCGGGCGGCCAGGATAGCGCCACGCGGCGCAACGACAGCTCCCTAGCGCCCACACGCGCGTGCACGCTGGGCGGAAACGCGCGCGCGCACGCACACCCGAGGTGCGATCTCAACGCGGGCGCCGAAGGCTCTCAGCCGTCCGATCTTCGATCGGACGGCACTCGATCAACGGCCACGGATCGCGCTGAGAAGAAGACCGGGGCGGGCAGCTGACCGGCGGCAAGAGGGCTTCACTGACGTTTGTAGAAAAGGTTTTAGCGACGCTCTGGATGTCGCTAAAGCCCATTCTTCTTTTAGGAAGCCCTTAACTCTATTTAAACCCCCTTCTACCACCATTCAAGGATACTCTCCCACTTGCAACTACTCCACTCCTCTCCTAGCTAGTTTTAGGCACTCTTGTAATCGTCGGAGACGACGAGTCGCCGACGGAGCCTCCTCCACCGTCGTGGCTGCCTCGTCGCTCTCCACTCTCTCTACCTCTCTCTCTCTCTTTTAAGCTTTCATTTACTTTTGTTGAAGCATGTATTTAATGTTGTAAACCATGAACTATGAATGCATGTTTAGTGAAATTATTTTCCGTTCAGTCACCATTTTAATTTCTGTTTAAAGTGCATGATCAAAACTAAGAGCTTTCTAACCCTAAACTCTCTCTCTCGCTTTTCAAAACCGTCTCTTTCGCAAGCAAAACTCCGCCTTTTTCGTGACAACAAGTGATAAACAAAATCCGATTTCCACGCCTCCCTGAGACCGACACTCGGACTCACCTCCGTTTACTTCTTTTAAAATCGACGTATCAAGTGCGACTATAACGACACCTCTTAACACACACGCACTACGGCACGTCAGCAGCGTGTGTGGCTGGTAGCCGACGAGGGGAAGGCCGTGGAGAGGCAGGGGCGCTAGGGGAGGAGGCTTTGGTGGAGGGAATACTCGGTGGTGGTATACCAAAGGTGTGATCTGCTATAAGTGTCGTGAGAGAGGGCACATGGCTGCCTCATGTTGCAACCCCATCGTGTGTTTTGGTTGTGAAAGATTGGGCGACCAAAGGAGCACGTGTAGGAGATGACCCTACGTTGATAACATAGGATGCGGTGGTCTTGGTGGGGTCGCCTAATCGCAACCTAGAGGGGACCCAAACCTTAGCCGACGTATGGAGTAAGAGGGCCCACGCGTAGGTGCACATCACGTGGAGGATGAATGTAGGCATACATGGATCCCCCTCCCCTACCCACGGCACCCCCGCTGGATGAGGAGGTGCCCTTGTCACTGGAGGTTCTAGCGGCAGAGTCACATCTTTGTGGTGTTCTCATCGGAGAAATAATGGCCGGCACCCCTTCCTTGGAAGACCTCTAAGGGTTTGTCACATCCCTCTAAGGGTCTGGAAGATCTGTTTGTTGAACCCATCGAGGTTCTTGGTTTTTGGATTGTCAAATGTGGATGTGGATCACCTGAAGTTTCACTCTTCTACGTTTTGTGCAACTTCTGTGATTTGGCACCTTGTTTCTCCTTTTAATGGTGCTTTGAATGAACGACCACCGCAATGGATTTTTGTTCGTGATGGTACCATGGAGATTGGTGGTTTACCTCTTCATTTACATTCCAATGTGGTGGCCAGCAATGTCATTGCTGGTTTTGCATCTTTGAAGGTTATGGTAACACCATCATTAGCCATAACTAACTTAAATTAGTGGAAATCAAGTGACAAATGCTCCTACATAATCGCCTGAGAGTCGTAATTCCATTCAGATCCATTTTGAAAAGAGAACAAAATAAGGTTAATTTTGTATTTTTAACATCACATTATAAATGTAGAGTAACCACGGGGTTTGCAAGGGGTTAATTGAAGGTCTAGTAAGCATTAAAGTCCAAAGAGTAGGTCCACAAACAGAAATAGGATTTCACGCGTTTCGAGAACAAAATCAAAACACAAAATCCTAATTTCAGATCCACTTGAATTAAAGAGGTTTTGTTCAAGATAAAATTAATCTAAACCTCCTAAAATTCATATAAAAATATTCTAAGAGGTTTGGTACCCTTGGTTTGACAATCTGAACCCATCTTGACCTTCGACAGAGCTTCAGACGGAATTTTACCCTAATTTGGGCTTCTGTACAAATTGCCTAGTCAAACATGTTTAAAACTCAAATCTAACTTCACCATCATATTCCTTGGGTCTAAATTAGGTTAGTACCAAAATTTTGACCCAATCAGAGTCCATCTTGACCTGGTTTGCAACTTAGTCCCTGGATCTCTGTTTCTTGCACTTAAATCCTCAACTTTCATGTTTTCCTTTCAATGGAGCCCCCATCTTCTCACCTCTCTTGCGAACAGGTCCAACTGCCATCTTCTTCCTCGCGATCAAACAAGAAAAGAAGCAGCAACCAACCCAAACATGCTTCATTGATTTTGGCACGTTGATTAATGGAATTTCAACCAAAAATTGCCAAACTTGGCGAAATTGAACTCAGGATCAATCACAATCTTTTGAGACCATTCTCACGGCCAATCTCCTCCAATTTCGCTGCTGACGAACTCAAGAAACGTAGATTCTGAAAGTAGCAAGGCCACCTTCCAATTAAGAGCTCCTTGGCAAATTTAGGAGAGAAACCTCTCCTATATATAGGGTCACGTGTGTGCAAATCAAATTTGTCTAGTTCTTGGCGCGCATGCTCTCTTTCTTCTTCTTCTACCGCCACCATTGACGATGACTTGGAGCTTCTTCAAATTCCTTCTTCAGCTGCTCCCACGTACGATAGGGAGAGGGCTTCTCCTCAACACTTCATTGTTGTGCTTCCGAATAAAGAAAGTGACCCAATTACCCCCTCGTCAGCTCCATCTTCACTTCCTTCGTCCACAGCTCCGGCGTACCTTCGGCAAGATTCCTCAAACCTCCATTCATCCAATAAGATTAGAGCTTCTCTCTCTCTCTCCTTCAATTAGGTTTAGGTTAAATCTTAGGTCCGAATTCCCTCTCCTTTTCCTTCTCCGACTCTAGCAACCACCACCACGACCACCTTCATCGCTGGAACTCCTCTGCCCCATTCCACCCAAATTTGGTTGGGCAAGAGTTCACACACACCTCCACCATACTTTTGCCCAACCTAATTTAACACTTCAATGCCTACATCACCTTCCCTGACTTCGTTCGCTGGAGCTCCACCCACCTTCACGCTCAGGCCGCTCCATTGCACCTCGCACCAAATTGCACCCACCATTACCTTTGCCACACCACAGCGAAGGTCATCGACTATCTAATAGGGCCCTAGGTTGTACTTCTCTTGCAGGTCAATCTCGCCATCACCGGTCATCTTCCTCGTCGTCGTCACCGACCGTCTCACTGCCAATGGTCTCACATCCACTGACAATCAACGCAGCTTGACTTCCCAACAAAGTTTGCATTCTCAATTGGACAACAAATGCATGCAAAGCAGCTCGATTGCAGAGAGGTTCCAGTAGCACCTTCTCGCGACATAGCAAGCACTAATAGTGCCACATCGTAAAGCAAGGAGGGGCTCAACGTGTATAAATTGAAATCATGCTAAGGGCTCACTGCCTTGACACTAAGGGGTGAGGTCCCTCACTCACTCGACCCTTCCACTCCTTGCTCATCACCACCCTCGATGAGCCTGGACCCTATCCAGATCTGATTACCTGCCTGAAAACCCGATTACCCAGTTCTAAGAGATAAGAGGAGGAATTCTAAGGAGGGTAGGGGAGGGTTTTGCTTCAAGATCTGTGTCATGTTGCCTCGAGATGCGTGCCTATGTGTTCTATACTTGGCATCTCTCTAAGGTCTCGTGCCTCTGTGGTTGGTGCCTTACTGTGGCTCTATGCTTAGTCTGAGCCTTGATACCTAAGGTGTCTGAGCCTTATATCCGACGTCTGAATTGGTTCTAATTACTATGGCATTATTTGAGTTGATACTTGATATCTTATCTGGCGTGGCTATTTGGAGATTAGTGGTAGAAGACCATTGTTGAGATATTTGATTAAGTTGATATGCTTTGATATGTAGTTAACTTGAGGGATATCCTTGGTGATCTAAATCACCATTTTTAGTGTTTCTTTCTCTTCTTTTTATCATAGCGATTTCTTTAGATACTACTGATTATAATTGAATATCAATCTGAGTAGTTTATTCATTGCATATCTTTGTGACAATTAATTATTGTGCTCATCTATTTTATATTGCAATTAGTAATGTGAATTCGATATTTACTCCCTGCAAATGACCTCGGACTCACATTTTTTTTGAGCTTTATAAATTTAAGTGTGTGAGAATTTCGTCCTATACTACGATGCGTATTTCTAAAAGATGACTCTCATGCTCAAACAGAAGGAGGGCGAGATTGTTGGACTCTCAGAAAGGGATGGGAGTGTGGTGAAGGTTGGAGTGCACCTTAGGCATGGTGGACCTTTTCAAGAGAAGGTGATCTTCAGATGTGGCAGCTCCTCTTGGCTACTAAACATAAAGGTCAGGCTATGCCTGCCTGAGAGGCAAAGGAATGTAAAAGAGGACATGGTTTCTGAAATCGAGAAGTGTGAAACTATGCAATGGTGTAAGGTCCTTAATGAACAAAGTCATGTAGGCGTTGGATAGAAACAATGCAAGGTTTTGGAGGATCCAGCATTGATGCATTAAGGGGATTCTGTAGGACGTCCATTAGGAGAGATGGATTGTGGCGATGATAGGGCCATAGTGGTCCACAAGGAGGATGGTGATCCTCAATCGAGTGCCAAGGCTGATGGTGTTTCATTTGTTTTCACCATCCTAGAGGGTGTGTTGTATAATGTTGGCTCCTCTTCATCCTCTAGGGGAGGAGGATCAGGCAGAGGAAGATACAATCTCAGAAGTCGTGGCCAGTTACATGCAAATGTTAACTAAGTGGCAAAGATCTTACAGGTGTCACTCTCAGAGGATGAGAAGGAGGGGGTCATCAACTCCCTATGTTAAGGATCTTGACATGGAACGTGCGAGGGTTGAGAGACTGCACAATAAGGGGTATTCTGGCAAAATACCTCAAGGAGTGGGAAATTGATTGTGCATTACTGCGGGAAACACACATTGACGAAGAGGATGGCATCTTGTGGCAGCCATTGTTGGCAAATGGGTAGGCATCTTTGAGATGTATCCTGGCTTGTGGGAGGGTAGGGGGGTCTGTGTATGGTGGCGGTCGGCAGTGCTTCAGTTGGAGGATGTGAAGGTGGCTCAGTTCTTAGTCACGTGTAAGTTCTCCAAGGTAACTGATAGTGCTTACTTGTTTGTAACATTAGTCTACGTACCGTGCCTTCAGGGGGAGAGGCCCTCTTTTTGGGAGGAGTTGCATGATATGTTTACTAGGGAAGGCGCAACGTGGCTCCTAGGTGACGACTTCAATGCCACACTATCGTCAAATGATCAGCTAGATGGGAGAATGGATTCTTCTACATTTGGTTCCAGTTTGTTGTATCTAATTTGGAGTTGGTTGATCTTCCTTCTTCAGGGGCTAGTTTCACATGAAGGAATGGCAGAGGTCAGATGTCCAGATTAGATCGCTTCTTGTGCAATGTTGAGTTGATGGGCTCTTTTCACATGGCCTCGGTGATTGCTTTGGGCACTCATTCTCTAATCACACGCCACTTGTTTGGGAGAGTGGGGAGGGTGTGAAGGTGCAAAGTTACTTTAAATTTCAGAAGTCCTAGCTTAATGAAGAGGGGTTCAAGGATACGATCTTGTCCTAGTGGGTTGCCTAGGAGGTAGTAGGGTTGGCGACACAGAAGTTGGCATCTAAGTTGAGGGGTTTGTGCCTTATTCTATTTAAGTACAAGAAGACTTTGGGTCGCTAGAAATCTTAGAAGAGAATGGATGCTGTGGAGGGTGAGAAGGAACTTGATGTGAAGGAGTCCTCGGCCTTGAATGAGGAGGATAGGGTGCAATGGAAGGAGTTGTTATCTATTATTGCTAAAGAAGACCTACAGAAAGAGATTGATTGGCGTCAGAAGTCGCGTCAGCTATGGTTGAAAGAGGGGGACTCCAATATGAAAATTTTCCATGCGACGATGAGCACACAGAGAAGATATAACCTTATATCTTCTCTTAGATATGGAGACCATGTGATAAGTTCCCCTCTTGATATTTGTAACATTGCAAATAAATATTATACTGACACTACACGTGCTGAGCCAAGGAGTGGTTTGAGATTATCTAACTCTGATATGCCGAAGCTTGGAGACGTGGAAGGGCACACATATCCAGATTGATTGAGGAAAGTAAGGTGGTAATAGCGTTGAAAGGCTTGAAGGCAGAAGGATCGCCAGAACCAAACAGCTTCCCAGTGTTGTTCTATAGAGAATTTTGGTCAGTTGTTAAAGCTGATGTGTTGGCAATGATTGCAGAATTCCAAAGGGGGAACTACGATTCAGAGAGAATTAATCGGTCTTTGCTTTTTCTTCTTCCAAAGAAGCTAGGGGTAGAGGCACTTTCGGACTTCAGATCGATTGCACTTTCCAATTCAATCTATTTGATTATTGGTAAAGTGCTAGCTAATAGGATGTGGGATGTTATGAATGATATTATTAGCCTTGTCTAGTCAGCCTTTCTGAAAGGTCGATCCCCCCAGGAGTCATTTATATTGGCATAGGAGATGGTATCAGGATGGGTGAGTAGGAAGAAGAAGGCCTTTATGTGGAAGGTTGATTTTTCCAAAGCATACAACTCAAACTCTTGGACGTATCTTTGGGAAATATTCAGGCAATGGGGGTTTCTTGAGGCATGGGTTTAGTGGATTAAAAGGTGTGTTACCACCTCATCCTTCTCCCCTCTTATCAATGGCCAACTTACAGGACAGTGGATACAGCCGCAGAAAGGGGTCGGGAAAGAGTGTCCTGTGGCCCCCCTCATTTTTATTCTGGTAGTTAACACCTTAGCCTGTTTTGCCTTTAAGGCATTAATTGCACAGCAATCATAAGACCTAAATCACTTGAATTAAGCTAGATACTAGCATAACTTAGGAACAATGCATGCATAAGTGTTGTAATTCGCATAATAGTTAGTTTGTTAGCTGCATAGATAATATTGTCATTTTATGCATTAAATGAGAGATGAAATTTATCACAAATGTTTCGAAGCCGTGGATGACAGATCAAACTGTACAAATCTAATCAAGATGACGATGAGAGTCCAACGCTTCTGAAATCATCTCAATCAGACAACCAAAGCATCTTGTACAGTCCATAGAAGAACAGAGGCCACGGAGCCAGATGACAAAGATCAAAGCCTCAGATGAAAGATCTGACCACACGGATGGATCTGGATCGGCGATCGCGATTCAACGATGCAAAAATCAACCCGATCAGAGGCCTACATCACAAGTAATAAAGAAAAGAAGATGGACGGCCATGATGGCACCACATGGTGCCATTGCAGCCACCCTTGTTGCATGCCCAACCTCTAAAAAAAGAAACGAATGCCATTGGATTTCCATCCAACGACCATGATGCATCCACATTGCCTAGGATTCATCGCGCCTCATCAGTGGAGAACCATCCTCGGTCGTTGGATCTTCATCCAATGGCTAAGAGCAGCCACACACGAATGGGAAACTCGACAAAGAAGGTGTCTTGGTGCAACAGGTAGCACCTTCTCCTGCAAGCAATCGACGCAAGTTCAAGGCACGCTCAGCGTGAAATCAGGGAAGGCAGTGGGCAAGCGAGCTATTGGCCATTGGATCTTGATCAAAGGGCACTGAAGCAGCCACGTGGCACGACCAGAGGCCTCCGTAGCTGCACACGAGAACTGACGCGGGCACTAACGTGCAATCTCACATGCTTTCTAAAGGCAGTGCGGACGCGCGGTTTAACCATCCGATCGTAAGATCGAATGGCTGAGGCTTAAGTGCGAAGATTTGAATTCGCGAGCGCACACCCAAAGAGAGAAAGTGAGTAGGCGTTGGCAAGGAGCATGCAGAGCCGAACGATCTTGATTCGAAGACGCAGAAGCGGCCACGTGTCAGCATCTGGTGAAGCCCGAGAGTAAAAGGCACGCGCGGAGCGGGCGGGCGTGATCCAAGGACCCAGCGGCCACCACATGTCAAGCAGAGGTGCATTCCACATGTAAAATGCAATTTGGGGGTTGTTTTGAGGCCGGATCTAATCTGTTGATCTCCCAATCAACGGATCTAATCAAACCAAAGTAGTTACATGAGACAGAGGGCTAAAATGCCCTCTTTGCCCCTCATCAAAGCTATATAAGAAGGCCTAGGGCCCCCAATTGAAGAACTCCTAACATCTCTTCCATCTTAAAGATCTTCCAGTTATCTCTCTCTTCTGCCTTCTTCCATAGTCTCCCGCCTCTCTCTGCAACTCCAACCTTCGTCTCGGCGCTTTGGATCTGTGGTGCTACCGCACCTCATACAAGCATCCTACAAGCGGCGGCATCATCTATCTACCTTCTATCTCCCTCTCTCTCTCTCTCTCTCTATAGTTACTGTTTAGCATAGCAATCTCTATTTGAAAAACTGTTTCTGAATGCAACACAATTATAATTATATATCCGATTTCTATACATATATACATATATAAATATCTACTAGAAGTAGTTTTCTGAAGAGCTTCTACATAAATCGTGATTGCCTCCCTATTAACAACCTGGTACTCCCAATCTTTATAAATTTATTTGTCGACGTGTTTCACGCTATACTACGACTAATTCATCTTTTAAAATGTGATTTAAGTGTTGAACAGGCATGTTTAGGTGGCCTCCTACACGGCTACAGCCTTTCCTCCTAGAGGGTGTTGACTCCAATTTTGCAATTTGTCGATGATATGATTCTTTTTATCAAAGGAGGGGTCCATGAGGCTGAGGTCCTAAACCATGTGGTGGACATTTTTAGTGAGATTTTAGGCCTGCAGATCAACAGCCCCAAGTCTTCTCTGGTTTGTTTTGGCGATGCGTGCAGGTGGAAAGAGGACTTGTCTTTGGCTTTGTAGATGCTTGTGGTTGCCCTCCCAGTGTAATTGGCTTGCCCCTACAAGCCAAGAGAATGAGGAAGAAGGATTGGATGCTGCTCTTTGAGAAGATCTCCTTGAAAGTGGTGAGTTGGTGTGGTAGATTTTTATCTAAGGGAGGTAGATTGATTTTATTGAATTCAGTGCTCTCTGCTATCCCTATCTTCTTCCTATCCATGTTTAGGCCACCTGGTTCCATCTTGAAGAAGATTGATATTCTACGCAAACAATTTTTCTAGAAGGGCCCTTCACATACTGGTCGTTTCATGCAGCTTGTTAAGTGGCAGATGGTAGGTACCCTGAAGAAGTGAGGCGATATGGGAGTGCGTTCACTTCGAGAGTTTGAGGACTCTCTACTACTTAAGTGGGGTGCTATTTTTCTACGGGGAGATGAAGGTATGTGGAAAACTATAGTTAGAGACTGTTATGAGGATGGCAGGATGAGGGACTTGGTGCATCACGCATCTGCTTCCCCTTTTTGCGACTCTGTGTCTAAGGCCTTGGCAAAGCATTGGAATCTCTTCTCTCTAGTGCTTGGGAGTGGGATGATGATAACGTCATCATCAACCATATATAGCTTTATTTAGTCATATTCCATCATTAAATGTTCCTACATAACCATCAGAAGGCCATAATTCATTACAAATCCTTTCTAAGAGAATAACAAGAAACCAAGGTTCAAACTATAATTTTACCATCATATCATGAATGCAAAATAACTGCGGATTTCTCCAGGGGTTAATTAAGGGTCAAATGATCTTAAGAGTTTAACAAGTAGGTTAGAATAGACAGAAAAGGGTTTCACCCGTTACGGGAATTAATGGAATCTGAAATCCTAAAAACAAATCCACTTAATTAACTGAGGTTCTAATTAGGATAAAATTCATATAAACCCTCTAAAAATCATAGAAAAATATTCCCTAGGGTTTGGTACCTTCAATTTGACCATTGGAACCCATCTTGACTCAAAACAGAGTCTCGGACAGACATTTGCCCTAATTTGGATTTTTGCATAAATTACCTAGTCAAACTAGGTCAAAATCAAAATCCAACTTCACCATTAGATTCCTTAGGTCCAAATTATGTTTGTACCAAAATTTGGGCCTAATATGAGATCATCTTGACCTAGTTTACAATTTGGTCCTATCCGACTCTTTTATCTCACACTCATGCCCCTAACTTTTGAATTTCTTACACAAAACCACCTAGCTTTGGCGTCTTCTTCACAGATAGGTCCCAACTGCCCTCAACTCCTAATCCTAAAGCTCTAGCAACCCTAATTTGGCAAAATCTCTGCGATTACTTGACGAATACCTCTCAAAATTGAAAGGGAAACTCGTCAAGTAATTGTCTTCCTTTTCAACCAGATCCGAAGCTCCAGATCTCGCCCCAATCCTAATGTGAACACATGAAAGAATTGGGTATCCTATTCCGACGAACCTTCCAAGCTTGGAAGCTTGGCTTGCAAGCTCTTTTCTCCCTCTAGACCCCTATAAAAGGACCCCCAGACCTCGCCAAGTTCCGCACTCTCGAATTCGACTGGAGTTACCCTCAATTTCGTCTCTCATCTGATTGAAGCTCCTCAACATTCGGTGACTTCCTCCATCTCCTCTTGTCGTCTGACTGCAATACCGGTGGCAAATCCTCCTTCCTTGCCTTCCTCCACGTCGAGTAGTACTAGCCGACACGTCTATCTCCTTCATCCTCGCCGTCCTACCCTCACCGGAGTAGTTCTCTTCCACAACGCCGGCCATACCATACTCGGTATCCTCCTTATCCTTTTCTTCCATTAGAGTAGCTAGTTAGGTTTCATTACCATCGTAGATTAGTTTCCCTCTCTCTATCTCTCAATTGGACCCTCAACACGCCTGTTCACCATCATCTTCTCTGTCTCCAACCGAACCTCTGGCGAGGCGTATCCGCCGCTACACCCCTCCATCCGCCTCTCCAACCACCTCATAACCTTCGCCTCATCCACCCGCACAAAACCCCCATCCTATTTCACCCTATTACGCACCCAACAGCTACACCGAACATACCTACCTCTGACCACCCTTCTCGAGGTCATCAGACCTCCTCACTCCACCAATCACCTCCGCACCACCACCGTTGCACTCTACAAAGTCCAGCAATACTTTCTGAATTGTTTTGACGTGGCCATTAGGCCTTGTTCTTATTTTTAGGTACAAGAGCCCCGTGCCATTGTTGGAGCTTCTCCATGAAGCTCTAGGCCTTGTTCGTGCAGGGATTCACCCAGGTACCTGCTCCAGGAGTCACAAAATTACATCAGGAATACACTTGGACTTCCAATTGGAGACTTTGACCATTTCCAGGACCTCAATCAGGGCTTCAACTGTTGCCGCGTTATGCGAAGAAGACAAGGGACTTAATAGCTCACATCGTTAGTTGAAGACCTCTTGAAGCCGCATAAGACGAATTCTTGCCTTAGCCTTATCTCCCAGTCACCAAGGGGTCGGGTCCCTCTTCACTCATAGTCTCGCACACCTCGATTGCCATTCACAGCCAGCAACCCTAGTCCCGGGTACGCGGATCCCTGTTTACCCGATTACCCGTTACTGTGGAAAGCTCTGGGAAAGCGAAACCCAGAGAGAGAAGGAGAGAGAGAGCATGGGGGTTGGGGGGTTTTTGCTATGAAGATAAATGGATGACACTTAGCCGTTTGAAGAAGAAATCCCCTGTGCGTGAAGAAGGAAGGCCAAGGCAAGAAGAAGAGGAGAAGACCTGAGCCAAGAAGAAGGAAGGAAGAATGCCTGGATAGTAGAAAGAAAGAAGAAGAGCTGAAGGGAATAGAAGAAGCCAAGGAAGAAGAGGAGAGGTTCTGAAGAAAAAGAGAAGGCTTGAGATGTCTGATTGCTTGCCTAGTGTTGGTTAATTTGAATTGATGGTTGAATGCGTGCTTAAACTTTAAAGGATATAAGTGATGTCACCATTGTCTTTTATTCTTTTCTCTTTTTATCCTCATATTCTCGAGATACATTGGATTTCACTGAATATCTAATGTGACAGGCTATTATTCATTGAAAATCTATACTTTGCTTAATTAATTGTACTCATTTACATTAATTGTTGAGATTAGCGTATGAATTCCTATTTGCTCCCAACGAACGATCTCGAACTTTCATTTGAGTATAAATTTTATCTATTTTTCGCATTAATTCAATGTATACTACAACGCGATGATTTTAAAACCCTTTTCAGAGCGCCTAAACATTTTGCAGATGATGTAGGAGCATAAATCACAAGGAGCTTTGCCCTCCCAACCTGTCCCAAACCCGAGATATGTGCAGAATCAGGGCGCCCTGCCTAGATTCCAAGCACCACAAGGGTAGGCACACGCTGTTTTGCAAGCACCTCCCGCACCACCTGGTTATGGGCTCGGTTAGCCACCTCTGTTGCCAAACCCTATGTATCCAGACCAACCTGCTCCTCTACCCCTTCATGGACAGCACGTCGATGCAAAAGCTGTCACCTTAAGGAGTGGAAAGACTACACAGGATCCGCTACATAAGCATGCGGGTAATGATTTTTCCTACGCTCTACCATGAGATGGCCCACAACCCTCTTCTTCTCACAAACCATCTTCATTAGATAAAGGAAAGAAGCCCCTAGACCATGAAATTCTCGTCCCTTTTCCTGCGACTCTAACACGAGATTCAACACATAAAAAGGACACGCGAAATTTCGAGGACCTGAAATCTATGTTCAAGGAAGTTCACATTCAGGTCCCTCTCCTCGAAGCAATAGATCACATCCCTACTGTTGCTAGGTTCTTCAAGGACTATTATACTCTGAAGCGACAACAAAGAATTGGACGACAGGCAGTATTATCTAAGGAAGCCAACACAGTTATTTTAGCCGACTTACTACCCAAAAAGAAGGACCCCAACACACCACTGATTTCCTACTTTTTGTAGGATTCCCTTTTTAATGGGGCCCTTCTTGACTTGGGGTCGTCCACCAACCTAACTCCCACCACAGTATTTGATCGATTTCGATTTGAGGAGTTAAAACCCACCTCAGTTACCATACAATTGGTTGACCGATCGGTGAAAATGCCGAAGGGGGTGGTTGAAAATGTGATCGTAAAAGTCCAAGGATTCTGCTTTCCAGTGAGCTTTTTTGTTCTTGATATGGAGGTTCCTCCTAATCTCCGTGATGCACCGATTATTCTAGGTCACCCATTTTTGGCAACCGCCCGCGCGAACATCAACTATGCATCAAAGTGCATAGAGATTGCCTTAAGGAATCAAAAGATTAAACTAGACATTTTCAGGGCATCAAAGAACTTTGATTGAGATTTAATCGAGGAGGATAGTGAAGACGAAGATTTAGCTTTCTGTGGGAACATTGGGCTCCTCTACAGTGACCCAATGGCACATTCATCTTCACTATCAGGGGTCTTAGATCGTGATCCACACGGGACTGAGACTAATGACATGCACATTTCATCCCATGGATGTGGTTGTCATGGGTGTTCATCTGCTTCTAACACCCCTGATCCTAACTATCCTGTCCTATCTAACACTAATATCTTGAGACAGGACTACATGACAACTGCAGACGGATTCTTCATTAGTCAAGATCAGCATATTTCCGCTATTGTTTCCTCTCCTCCCCTGCATAAACCCTCTCCCCACCCTCCGCTACTAGAGTTATAGCCCTTACCTGATTCACTCAAGTACGTGTTTCAGGGAGAAAGTGAGACATACCCCATGATTATCAATGCTCACTTGACTCTGGATCAGGAACACCAATTGATCTCTGTTCTGCAAGCACATAGGGCTGCTATCGAGTGGGGTATTACTGATCTCCATGGGATTCGCCCCTCATATTGCACTCACCATATCTACACTGATAAAGGGGTGAGACCATCAAGACAACCTCAGAGACGTCTAAATCCAAATATGTTGGAGGTTGTCAAGAAGGAGATCATTAAATGGCTGGATGCGGGCATTATCTATCCTATTTCCGATAGCCAATGGGTGAGTCCCATTCAAATTGTGCCCAAAAAGGTGGGACTCAGCGTAATCAAGAATGAATTGGGCGAATCCATCCCAACCCACACCACGACTTCTTGGCGAGTCTGCATTGATTATAGGAAGCTAAACTCGGCTACCAAAAAGGATCATTTTCCTTTACCCTTTAATGATCAGATTCTAGAATGGCTGGTCGGGCGTAGCTTCTTCTGCTTCCTGGATGGATACTCCGGGTATAATCAAGTAGCAACCAACCTGGAAGATCAAGACAAGACGACTTTTACGTGTCCCTTCGGAACATTCACTTTTAAGCTGATGCCTTTCAACCTCTGCAACGCACCAGCTACTTTCCAGCGATGCATGATGGCAATCTTTTCAGACATGATCGGGGACTGCGTAGAAGTATTCATGGACGACTTCTCTGTGTTTGGAGACGATTTCTTGTCTTGTCTTGATAACCTCACAAAGATCCTGAGGAGATGTATAGAGGTTAACCTAGTACTTTCTTGGGAAAAAAGCTATTTTATGGTGAGGGATGGCATCATACTAGGTCACAAGATCTCCTCTAATGGACTCGAGGTCGATCGAGCTAAGTCTAAAATCATTTCGTGATTACCTCCGCCTAGCTCGGTCAAGCAAATCAGATCATTCTTAGGACATGTCAGATTTTATCAAAGATTCATTTGAGATTTCTCGAAAATTGCTCATCCATTAACGAATCTTCTAGTAACTGACACTCCCTTTGATTTCGACTCCTCGTGTCTCAACGCTTTCGTGACCTTGCGAAGCGCTGTTTCAAGTGCACCTATTCTCCAATCCTCAACTGGTCACTCGACTTCGAGATGATGTGTGATGCCTTCGACTTCACTGTCGAAGCCATTCTTGGTCAACAACGGGAAGGCCATCCATTCGTAATATACTACACTAGCAAAACATTGAATGAGGCTCAGCGTAACTATACAGTCACTGAGAAAGAATTGCTAGCTATGGTATTCGGATTGGGGAAATTCAGGTTGTGCTTACTCAGGTCCAAAGTTATCATCTACACTAACCATTCCGCCCTCCAGCATTTATTAGCAAAGAAGGACGTCAAACCCCACCTTATCAGATGGATCCTTCTTTTGCATGAGTTCGATGTCGAAATCCGTGACAAAGTCAGAGCACATAATGTTGTGGTGGACCACTTGTCTCAGCTAGACCCAGACTACATTCCGTACTCCCCACCGATATTAGACCGATTTCCGGATGAGTCTCTGCTATCCATCAACTCTGTTGAGTTTCCTTGGTATACTGATATAGCAAACTATCTCATCGCAAGCAGGCTACCTGCGGGATTATCCAAGGATCGAAAACTCAAATTTATATCTGAGGCTAAATTCTATTTTTGGGATGACCCACTGCTCTTTCACATTGGGGCTGATCAAATCATCCGTAGATGCATCCCTGATTCAGAAATCTCTAGTGTGCTATCCTTCTGCCACAGCGATTCTTGTGGGGGTCATTTCTCGGATTGAAAGACCGCTGTAAAGATTTTACAGTCGGGATTTTTCTGGCCAACCATTTTCAGAGATGCACATGAATTTGCCAAGTGTTGTAAGCGATGGCAGGTGATCGGTTCTATGACCCGGAGATATATGATTCCTCTCCAATCCATTCTAGTCGTAGAAGTATTTGACATTTGGGGCATCAACTTTATGGACCCCTTCCCGAGCTCGCATGGCTTTGAGTACATAATTCTCGCAGTAGACCATGTCTCAAAGTGGGTAGAAGCTATCCCGGCAAGACGAGCTGATCAAAAGATTGTTATATCCTTCTCCCGGGAATTCATTTTTGTGAGATTTGGAGTTCCCCACACCTTGATAAGTGATGGGGGAAGTCACTTCATCCATGCCCATTTCAGGTCATTATTGAAGAAATACGGGGTGCAGCACCGCATTGCTACCCCATATCACCCACAAACCAATGGGTAGGTTGAAGTATCAAACCGTCAAATCAAGCTTATCCTTCAAAAGACGGTTAGACCTCATAAGAAGGATTGGTTCGATCGGTTGATTGATGAACTATGGGCATATCGGACCGCGTACAAGGCCCCACTCGGAATGTCACCATACCACATGGAGTATGGAAAGGCCTGTCATCTTCCTGTGGAGCTAGAGCACTATGCCTTTTGGGCGGTGCAGAAGTGTAATTTTAACCTCGAGGTCGGAGGTTATGAAAGGAAGCTCCAGCTCAATGAGTTAGAGGAGATTAGGTGGGAAGCATATGACAATGCAAAAATATACAAGGACAAGACAAAAGCTTTCCATGATCGACACATCCGGAGGAAGGAATTTGCACCTAACCAGCAGGTCTGGTTGTTTGACTCCCGACTTAAATTCTTTCCGGGAAAGCTCAAGTCCAAGTGGATTGGGCCATTTCTGGTGGTCCACCCGTATCCTAAAGGGGGGTGGTCCAAATTAGAGACCCAAATCTGGGCATGTTTTTATGGTTAATGGCCAGTGCCTCAAACCATTCTTTGCCCAGGAACCTCCTCCTACCGACAAAATGATACATCTTCTTGAGGACGTGTGACTGATGAGTTGCCCAGCTGGAGGCATTAAACTCAGCACGTATACATATATACATACCATATATACATAGCATATTTTATTTTTGCATATTATTTCGCATATTGTTTTGCATATTGTGTATGACATTACAGTGATGGCATGAGCTGAACGACAACTCAAAAGCCGTTTCAGGTGATTTCTATCCACATACACCCTACCTTATTTCTTTTATTAATGCATGAGGACTTGCAAACACTTAGGCATGGGAGGGTAGTCCATAAAAACTGAAAATTTTCTACCAACAAGTGGGGGATTAGATTGTTTTATCAAGAAGTTTTATTAAAGATTTATTCTTTAGTAGATTCCTAAGCTTAGAATCCAGTATAACCTCACATCTGTATGTAGAATTTTGCAATGGATCCACTGTGAAAACTGATAGACATCTCTAGTTTGTCGAGAAGAAGCATTACTTCTTCTCCTGAACCCTTGGACAGCAAGCAAGGAGTCAGGTGAACCATCTTCTAGTAGATCCACCAAACATACATGAGATGAGAGTGTAGAGAGTCTACTGGTGCTCTAAGACTAGTGTAAGGAATCTTTAATCTTTATAATTTAATAATACTTAGAGATGGGCATAGTTTTCGCTCTCAGTTCTTGCATACTAATTTTGTGAGAAATTTCGTATGAGAGCCACCAAATAAGGCAAAAACATAGAGAGCGGGTTCTAATAAAACTAAGACTGAGGTGGATGGTCACGATCATCCTCTACGGAATCCTTGATTGAAGGAGGGTACTGATGTCAAGATAAAAAATACGTCGTACTATATGTTCCCTACCCGATGCTGAGAATAAGCACTTCCACCAAATAAGCCACTCGAGATCCTCTTGGTCATCCCCAAAAATCCCAAATAATGCCTCACAAATAAAAGTATGTATGTCGTGTTGAATTGTTGCGTTATGTTATGTTGATAACGACATTGAGCCAGTAGATACATATATATTGATAGAAAAAAAAGAGAGAAAAGAAGAAGAAAAAAAAAACATACAAAAGAGATATTTGCTTGTGAAAAAAGAAAAAGTGTTATGTTAAGAGTTTGAGTTATGTAAATCAAAATATTTTTGAGGCAAAAACACCTACCATCACCACAAACCACCAAATACAGCCTTAACCTATCTTTCTGTATTTCTGACCGCCTGAATATGGGTTGAGGGATCTGACTTAGTCGTAGGGTTATTAGGACCTAATTAAAGTGTAATGCCATGTAAGACCACTAAATACAGTTGCAAATCTGGTAAGATGTGAGCTCAGGAAGGAAAAAAGAAAAGAAAAAGAAAAGAGAGAGAGAGAGAGAGAGAAAAGAAAAGGTACAAAAGATTTAAGAGAGCACAATTTTCGAGCCCTTCTCTAAGTTAAGTTATTCAATAATCTAATAATCTAGATTTTGAAATACTAGTCTCTATGTAGCACCAGAAGAGAGTGAGCCACCAAATATAAATCCAGTTAACTCGGACATCTTCTACCTAAGCCAAAAGCTAGGGCTAAAATCAAAGAATAGTTTATATCCTCGAGAGGAGAGGTTTGCCTATCCCAACAGAATTTTACTAGGGGTCAAGTACAAGCTTTAAATGTATATCGACTCTTCACTTGGATCCGTTGCAGAAACTACAACATTACATATTCATGGTTATCTAGATTCTGAATTTTTTGGATGAAACAAAAAGAAATAAACCTTTAGTTAAATTCTTGATAAAATGCATTTAGTCTTGCACTTGCTAGGGACTAGCAAGATTTAGGCATGAGGGTATGATTGCATAGCAATCATAGGCCCTAATTCACCTGAATTAAGGTAGAACCTAGCTTAACATGTGAATTCTGCATGCATACACATTGTACTTTGCATCTTAGATGATTTATATGTTTTATACATAATAATGTGCTATTTGAGAGTTATTAAAAATTGCAGGCAATCTGGGGCTGCAGATGACCAATCCAACCTTATGGATCTATTTGGAATGACGACGGGAGTCCAATACTTCCAAGAGCACATCAATCAGACTCCCATAACACTCTAGGGAGTCCACAGAAGAAGCAGGAGTCAAGGGGCAAATTGAAGAATATCCAAACCTTAGATGACAAATCCAATCGCATGGATGGATTCAGATCGATGTTCGCAGTCCAACAGCACAGAAATCAACTCAATCAGAGGCCTACATCATCAAATATAAGGAGAAGAAGATGGATGGCCACGATGGCGACACGTGGCGCCATCGCAACCATCCCTCACCGTGCTCCATTCTGGAAAAAAGAACCGTCAACCATTGGATTTCCATCCAACGGTCGCGACGCAGCCATGTCACCCGCCTCCAGCTACCTCATCACGCACGGGAGAGATCTCGACCGTTGGATTCCCATCCAAAGGCCGAGGGCAGTCACACAGGAAAGGGAAAGGGTGACAATCTGCACACGTAGCACAGCGGAGAGCGTACCTAACAGCCAGCAACTGACGCAAGATCGAAGCGCAATTAGGAGACGGGTGCCCGTAGATGAAATTTGACCACCGGATCTTCATCGGGCGGATAGGCAGCGAACACGTGGCGGTGCGAAAGCATCAGATGCAGACATATGCAATGACGTGCGTCTTAAAATTCAGCAGGCAGCACAGGCTTGAAACTTAACTGTTCAATCTTACGATCGGATGGTTGGCGATCGGGCGGGTTTTGAAGGCGAGCGGCGAAGCGAGAAACGAAGCAACGGGCGCGCGGGTGAGCTGAGCCGTCAGATCTTGATTCGAGGGCACACAGGCTGCCACGTGGCAACACCAGATTAATCCAAGGATAAAAGAAGGATTTGGAAGGCTTAAACAGGACCGTTGATCTCCCGATCAACGGATCTGATTAATCTGAAGCCTTTGCATGGATTTAAGGGCCCAAATACCCAAAATGCCCTTTACTAAACCTATAAAAAGTGACCTAAGGGCCCCCCTTGAAAGACATTCTTTAGAATTTCTTCTTCTTCCTCCTTCTACAACTTCTCTCTCTTCTTCTTCCTATCTTCTCTGCATCCAAATCTGCACCTCTGTCTAAAGCGTTCGTTGGGCCACCCCGATGGATCGTTGCTACTTCTCCCAACCTCTCCAAAAGGCCTCTCCAAAAGGCCACCACGAACCACCCGTGGTGCCCTCATTCTGTTACATAAGTAGTTTACGTTTATGTTAGAATTTGTCTAGTTATATGTATGCAATTCATGTTTAAACTCTTTTGATTGATATATATACCGTGTCTATAATATTTAGTATTTATATTTGGAATGACGTATGAAATCAAAAGTGCTTTCTGCCTCCCTGTGATCGATCGGGACTCACCAGTTCCGTTAATTATTTGCTCGAGACGTATTTCGCACTATACTACAACACGCTCATCTTTTACGCGATCTATGCAACGAACATGGGGAGAAACTGAGTTTCTAAGAGGATGACTGGTGTGGCTTGGGTCGGGTCATGGACTCTTACCCACGTGTGTATGGGCCCTCTGAGGAGAAGCATGCTTTCGTGGCAGATATGTGGCAGTAGAAGATTGAGGAGTGGAAGATCCCTGATGAGAACCTCGTCATAAACCCTAAACTAGCACCATCTAACCTAGATTTGGAAGAAAAAGCTCCTACATAACTTATAGAAAGGCTTGACTCAGAAAATTTTGAGTTTGCGAAGAAAACAGGAACAAAGGGGTAAGAATGCAATTTCACCAACACAATCTATAAATAGGGTAACTTAGGGTCCAAACATAGGTCAAACTAACCTAATAAGAAGGAAAGTGGGATGAGTTGATCCAACTAGGGCTACAGCAACTCCAAGGAATTAAATGACATCCTATAACCCTAAAAAAAACCCACTTCAATTCACGAGGTTCAAGGAAAAGTAAAAATCGACTAAACCCTCTAAAATTCATAGAAAAATAATCTCTAAGGTTTAGAACCTTCAATTTATCCTTGGGAACCCATTTTGACCTACATTAAGAACCATGCCCAATTAATGATTTAATTTGGATTTCTACGTAAATTGACCAGTCAAACAAGGTATGATCTAGAAATAAAATTCACCATTAGAATCCTTAGGTCCTATTTAGTCATGTATAAAAACTTGAGCCTAAGAAGAGACCTTCTTGACCGACTTTGCATTTTGGTCCTCATCTATTACTTTTTGACCCTCAACTTTTGAAACCCTCGCATTTTGACCCCTAAGTCTTCATCGTTCTTTGCATTTAGGTCCTCCCTGCAAAACCCTGAGCAGCTCCATGCTCCGGCGACTTTGCGCGGAGCATGGCGCCGCGCAAGGTGAGGGAGGCCCTCTGACCTTTCAACGGGGTGTTCCCTGCGACGTCTGCTGTTGCAGGGACACCTCCACGATCTCTGCAGCAGCCCACACCTTCCGTGCGAACGCGCGGAAGGTATGGGTCCCTACTCCAGCCATCCTCCGGCGAGGGAGGCACGTCGCCTCCCTCCGCCCACCTCTCCGCTTTCGCCTCTATAAAAGCCGCCTCCGCCTGCAGAAGAAGGCAGCTCGGTCCTGACGGAGAAACACCCCCATCGTTCCTCTCTTCCCACTTCGGCAGAAGCCCTCCAGCTCCAGCGGTTCTTCCTCCCCCTCCTCGTCGCTCTGCTGCAATACCAGCAGCAGAGCCACCCTCGCCCACTCTTCCCACGTCGCAACGTACCCAGCGTGCGCCCTCCCGCTCTCTCCTCGCCGCCTCCCTCTCCCTCTGGGCGTCTTCTTCTCCGACGACAGTCGATACGACTGCCGCCCTGCTCCGACCCCCTTCGTCCCTACAACTAGGTCAGAACTTCTCCCCACCTCCCCCTCTTTCTTTTCCTCACTATTTTACATTCAATTAAGCCCTCGACCACTCCTGTCCACCGTCACCCCTTCGTCTCTGGCTACCCTCCGGCGAGATGCCCCCATCACTCCACAGCCCCACACGCCTCGTCGACCCTCTCAGAAGCTTCCCCTCACTCCACTCAACAGCTTCCCCCTTTCCATTCCCTACCACATGCCACCTAACGACCCCCCCGACAAACCCATTCCTCCGACCACAGTCCGACCTAGGGCTGCCACCATACGCCGCCTCACGCCTCGCCACCACCCGCACGAGCTTCGCCGCACTCCGGCGAAGCTCCCTGCACCTTCTGACTAGGCCAAGAGGCCGTATGCTTGATTTCAGGTCACGCCCTCTTTGTTGCCATTGTTGAGCAGGTAAAGCTCTTTCACCTGCAGCTGCAGGTTCGCCCTCGCCCAGGCTTGCACTCCAAGACGTGCGGCTTGCCCCTGCGAAGCTTCCCAGGCCTGCAGCTGGGGGGAAAGCCTTGCATACGGCCGCAATTGCCTGCAGCTTCCTTAGCTGCAGGCGCCAATTTGGGTGGGACATTTAGTCCCACCTCGGTAGTTCTGGAAGCCCTGCAGCCAAATAAATGAAAAAGGTGACATAGCCTCTTCGCCTCCAAACACGGGGTGAGGTCCCTCTCACCCGCTTCACCCGGCCTCGTCCGCGACCACCCCCCGCGGACCTGGCCCGACCCGTATACCCGACCTGCACTCCTCGCCCACCACCGCACGCCGATGGGCCTGGACCCGGGCACGAACCCGTACCTGAAAACTCGGCTCTAGGAGAGCGATCCTACGAGCGAAATCTGAGAGAGAGAGATGCGGGGGAGGGTAGGGTTAGGTTTTTGCTCTGACCAGGCTATGTGGGTGTGCAAGCAGAAGAAGGAGGGAAAGAAGACTGCAGAAGAGGAAGGAGAAGAAAAAGAAGGAAGAAGCAGCCAAAGCCTTGGCTGCTCGAAGCAAAGCAGAAGAAGGAGAAGAAGAAGAAGAAGAAGGACTGCAAAAAGAAGAAGAAGAAAGAAGCAAAAGAGGGAGCACAAAGGAAGCACTGTAGCAGATGCTACTTAAGTCGTCTGATTGAGAAATCAGACGATGCTCTGAAGAAAAAGACAAGAAGAAGGAAAGAAGAACAGGTGCCGCAGAAGAAGAAAGAAAGAAAAGAAGAACAGAAGAGAAAGAAAGAAAGAAAAGAAGGAAGAAGACAGAAGAGCTGAAGACGATCAAAGCAAAGAGAAGAGAAGAAAAAGAAGAAGAAAGACTGCAAGAGAGAAAGAAGAGAAGAAGAAAAAGCCAAGAGACCAATCTACCTCTCTCTCTCTCTCTTATTTTTGTAACAGAAACATTATACTTCTAGAATTATAAGTTTGCTCCCTGAGTTCGACCTCGGGAAACCTTTTCTGAGTAAAAATTGAAAATGATGGCAACAACCGTAGCTTATACTATAATGACTATACTATAATAAATACAAAGCACCACTAGTTGCCTGCCACTCATCTTTCATTTGGCGCCGTTGCCAGGGAGCAACGACCATTCTAGAAGTTATATTTGTAAGTTTCTAATAATCTCTCTCTCTTTTGTGTAGGTACAGAAAGAAAAAGACGCAGCCGCACCACAGCCACTCCAAGGACAGGTAACTTCCTATTAAACCCTAAAATTTTAAAGAGGAAAAAGAAAGAAAAAAAAATAGGTATAACTTGTCTTTTATACATAGTAATAGCTGCATATTCTCAAAAACTATTATTCCTGCACACAATATTAAAGGTAATTAAGGGCTAACACTTTCTTGCCTGAGCCCTAATTACCCAGCAAAGAATTAACTGGACCAAGTAGAGCCAACATAAGGTCAAATATTAGGATTTCAGAGACGCACCCCTTAATCAAGAATTGAGGAAATCCAAAAGAGGTGTGCCCAAGCCATTGATTGAAAATACCTAATAAGAAAAACCCTAAACAATTGGCTCTCTAAACACTTGAACCCTAAAAAGAAATAAGGCCTAAATTCTCAAAGGAATCACTAGGTAAAGTTGACCCCTAGGGTCAACCAACCTTCAAATTAGGCCACCTTGTTCACAAAAACACCTAAGAGTTCAAGTGAAACCTTAACCACCTTGATCTTAAAGTAAAAGAGGTAGACTTAAGAGGTCAAGATCCCCATTCTGGTCTACCTGGAACAGCAGTGACAAGAGAGGTCGGGTGGGGGAAACCCTGTAACCCGTGGGGACGCTCTACCATGTAGGGGTCTTCGCGGGACTCACCCTCTCTGGCTGCCTAAGTAATTCTCAGGTGGACGATCTTTTTGATTAAGGGGTCCATCTGCCCCGCACCTCTATAGTCACCCAACACATTTTTGGGTGTCTTGATTGGGTCCAGCACCTTCTAAACTCATCTATTCCAACAGTGCATGAACGGTAGGAGATCCTTAAGACAACCCTTAAGATCTCCTTTAGGAATTCACTCTCGTCAAGGACAAGCCTCGACGCCCGTGTTTGCACAGCAACCCTACCCCATCATTCTCTCATCTGATTCTGAACCAAGCTCTTCTTCTTCCCCCATCATGGCTCAGCCTGTTGAGGAAGAAAATAATCTGGAGCACCAGCTCCAGCGACTCAATGACCTCTTCCAAAACTTTGTGCACCCACCGCAGCGTCCTATGATGCGGGACCTTTATAATCCTGCTGCGGTGGCCATCGAGCCTCGAGTTAGAATCCCGACTGGAGGACCTGATTCTGAATTGAAGCCCAATATGATTCATGCTATACCTAAATTCCATGGGCTTAATTCCGAAGATCCCTTCCAGCACATCAAACAGCTAAAGCATCTGGCCCAAACTTTTGGGTCAGATGCACAAAATTGGGATATTCTTCTCATGAAGATGTTCTCCTTATCTCTTATGGACAAGGCCGCTCATTGGTATCAAACTCAGACCCGACCGATTAACACTTGGGAAGAACTTCAGTCCGAGTTTTTGAAAAAGTTCTTTCCCATTGGTCGGACCAACGCCTTGCGCCATCAGATTACTCACTTCACTCAACAAACAGGGGAACCTCTTCATGAGGCATGGGATCGTTTTCAAGATCTCATGAGAAAGTGCCCCCATCACAGAGTTCCTAAATGGGAACAGGTCCAATCTTTTTACCAGGGACTCCATGAGGACATCCGTCTTTTCGTCAATGCAACCTGCGGAGGAAATATCATGGGTCAACATGAGGACACCGTGTGGGAGATTCTCGAAAACATGTGCGAGAACTCCATCAACAATGACTCCAAGGGATTATTCGACAGGACGAATACCCACGCATCGACGAATCTTAGGGGAGCACATGAGACGCAGGGCCTGTCCGCATCAGTCGACCTGGAATTAATGGCCAATCGATTGGACAAGGTCTCGATCATTGAAAAGAAGGTGGATGAGCTAACTCAGCTCCTGCAGCGAGCCACCTCTGTGCATAACCGCTTTGCACAGCCTCCTTCCATAAGAGAAACTGTGCAAAACATTCTCCATCGATCTTCTCCTAGGATGGATCCATATCCGCCATCTGATTCTCTGATCGGAGGTCCATCCGATCCTTTCTACACCAACCCGGGGAATTCTATCCCCTCTTTCTCTGACTCTCTGGAGGTTCCTCAGACCTGCGAGGACTTCAACGCCATCCAGAATGACCCGTTCTCCAACACTTATAACCCTGGATGGCGAAACCATCCCAACTTTCAGTGGGCGGGAAATTCCCAAACCCAAAGACCACCCTTTCAGCCCCACCCACAACCCCCTCGTCCTTACCAGCCGCCTCAGCCTTGGCCCAACCCTACTTATCCATCAGGGCCAAATCAGGATCAAATGTCCCTTATCCTTCAGACTTTGGTTGATATTCATAGAACGAATGCGGCTATTCAAAAGCAACACAAGGACGAACTTACAGAGGTCCGAAACCAATTGACCCAGTTGGCAAACTCTCGCCAGCCAGGCACTCTTCCTTCCCAACTTCTTCCTAACCCGAATAACATGCCAACCCAGCGGCACGTTATGAACCCAAACCCGGGCCAAGCCCATATGATTTATTAGGCCCCCTTTGTTCCTTCACCCGATGGGATAGAGGCTTCCACTTCTTTTGCAGGCTACCAGCAGTAACCCATCTTACCCAATCCCAATCAAAACCAGGCTGGACTTAGTTCCATAACAACCCGTAGTGGTAAGGAAACCCAAGATCCACCTCATCCAAACCACTCCAAGCCTGGTAGTGATCCCAAGCCTAGGACGGTAATCCAGGACGTTCCTACCCCTATCCCAGATCCAAGACCTGGACCTATCCTAGAAGAACCAACCAAGATCCCGTTTCCCGAGGCCTTGACCAAGGGAAAGAAGACCACCAAGCCCGTGGCACCTGAGGAGGACCTGGTCAAGCTCTTTGAGCAGGTCCACATAAACATCCCCTTGATGGATGCAATCCGCCACGTACCAGCTTATGCACGATTTTTAAAGAATGTGTGTACACCCCAGCGTAAGCCGCGAACCAAGAGTGGGAGTCCAATTGTTCTGTCAGAGCAAGCCAGCTCTGTAATCCTGAGTAGACTCCCACCCAAGGCTAAAGATCCAGGTACTCCCCTGATTTCCTGCAAGATAGGTGATACCCAATTTGATAGAGCCTTGCTAGACTTGGGTGCATCCATAAATCTGATACCCACATCCTTACTTGACCATCTAGAAGAATCTGAGCTAAAACCAACCGAGGTGACATTACAATTAGCAGATCGATCTATAAAGTCACCAAAAGGGATTCTCGAGGATGTTATTATGAGGATATGGGATTTCTACTTTCCTGTAGACTTCATAGTCTTAGACATGGACGTACCTGAAAACCCTAGGGAAACACCAATCATTTTAGGGAGACCTTTCTTGGCTACTGCTAGAGCCAACATTAGCTGTGAGGAGAGCCAAATAGAGCTCAAATTTAGGAATCAAACCCTGAAAATTGATATATTTAAGGCCCAACAAGGAATCAATTGCTGTGTCATCGAACAGATTTGTGACATTAGGGCTTTGGTTGATGAAACACACTTCCAGAATGACCTGATTATACCTCATCAACCACAAAAAGATCTTGACCCGCAAACAGAGGAGTCGAATCCGGATATAAACAACCCAGTAACTCCTACCCTTGAACCTCATGTCTATACTGAACCACCCGCCGTTGTTGATAACCCTATCCTCGAGTTGAAGCCCCTTCCTGCTCACTTGAAATACATCTTTTTGGGTTCTAATCAGACCCTCCCTGTGATTATCAATTCCAACCTCAATCCCGAACAGGAATCCCGTCTGATTACTGTCCTCCAGCAACATCGCAGAGCCATCGGGTGGACTCTCGATGATTTGACTGGAATAAGTCCCTCTTATTATACTCATCATATCTATTCAGAAGAGGGCACACGACCATCTCGTGAAATGCAGAGACGTTTGAACCCTAATCTGCAAGAGGTCGTGAAGAAGGAGATCATCAAGTGGTTAGATGCCGGAATCATCTACCCAATCTCCGATAGTCGTTGGGTGAGCCCGATTCAGGTTGTGCCTAAGAAGGCAGGACTGACCACTATAACGACTGAGACCGGAGAAATCATTCCTACCCGATTAGCCAACGCGTGGAGAGTCTGTATAGATTACCGCCGACTCAATTCCTCCACGAAGAAGGATCATTTCCCACTACCTTTCATTGATCAAATTCTCGAGAAACTAGCGGGAAATAGGTTCTTCTGCTTTCTTGACGGGTACTCCGGTTACAACCAGGTGGCAATCCATCCTGAGGACCAAGAAAAGACCACGTTCACCTGCCCCTTCGGAACATACGCTTTCTGAAGGATGCCTTTCGGTCTTTGCAATGCACCCCATACTTTTCAGCGGTGCATGCTTGCCATATTATCAAATATGGTAGGTGATTATCTGGAAGTCTTCATGGATGACTTTTTAGTTTTTGGAGAATCTTTTCTCGATTGCCTCCAACACTTGATCCAAATACTCAAGCGGTGCATCGAGGTGAATTTGGTTCTTTCCTGGGAAAAGAGCCATTTCATGGTGCCTGAGGGAATTGTCCTAGGACACTTAATTTCAGAAAAAGGCATCCAAGTGGATCGAGCTAAGGTTGATCTGATCTCTCGCCTTCCTATGCCTAGCTCGATCAGGGACATCGTTCTTTTCTGGGGCACGTCGATTTTTACCGTCGTTTCATTCCGGATTTCTTGAAAATCGTGCGCCCCTTGACTTCTCTTCTCTCTAAGGATGTACCCTTTGAAATCTCCAAGGAATGCACACTAGCCTTTGAAAACCTTCGTGACCGAGTCACCCAGGCACCTATCCTACAATCCCCTGACTGGTCTCAACCCTTTGAGATCATGTGCGATGCATCTGATTTTGCTGTAGGAGCGGTCCTGGGGTAGAAAGCTGACGGGAAACCAGTGGTCATCTACTACGCTAGCAAGACACTTGACGAGGCTCAGTGTAACTATACGGTTACGGAGAAAAAGCTGCTAGCCGTAGTATTTGCCCTCGAAAAGTTCCGATCGTATCTCCTGGGTTCCCATGTCATCATCTACTCGGATCACACGGTTGTAAGGCATCTCCTTGCCAAGAAGGATGCGAAGCCCCGACTAATTCGTTGGATCTTGCTGTTGCAAGAATTTGACCTTGAGATTCGCGACAAGGCGGGAAGGCAGAATGTGGTAGCCGACCATCTGTCCCGTCTTCCTTCTGAGATTATCAACCCTTCCGGACCCATCACAGAACATTTTCCTGATGAGCACCTACTGACTATCGGTTCTAGACTTCCACGGTTTGCTGATATAGTAAACTACTTGGCATCTCATCAGATCCCGTCTGATTGGCCGAAGGCCAAGAAAGATAAATTGCGTTCTGATGCCAAGTATTACATCTGGGAAGACCCGTACCTTTTCCTCATAGGTGCTGATCAACTCATTCGAAGATGTGTCCCGGAGGAGGAAATCAACAATATCCTCTCTTTCTGCCATGACCAGGCATGCGGTGGCCATTTCTCTGGGCATAAAACCGCATCAAAAGTCCTCCAGTGTGGCTTTTACTGGCCCACGTTATTCAAAGACGCATACAGTCACTGCAAGGCATGCAGTCGTTGCCAAACTTTGGGCAACATGA
This sequence comes from Thalassia testudinum, assembly GCA_037157565.1. Classification (NCBI taxonomy): domain Eukaryota; kingdom Viridiplantae; phylum Streptophyta; class Magnoliopsida; order Alismatales; family Hydrocharitaceae; genus Thalassia; species Thalassia testudinum. The sequence goes on along the minus strand of JAZHRO010000062.1, from coordinate 14,644,618 downwards.
GCCGTCGCGACATGATGCCTTTGCAGCCGATTCTCGTATGCGAAATCTTTGATGTTTGGGGGATTGATTTTATAGGCCCCTTTCCTCCTTCGGATGGTTTCGAATACATTCTGCTTGCTGTGGACTACGTGTCCAAATGGATCAAAGCCATACCGACCCAAACCTGTGATCACAAAATTATTCTCAAATTCATTCATCAAAACATTTTCTTAAGGTTCGGGATTCCCCGTGCTATAATCTCTGATGGGGGGACCCATTTCACAAACACTCAGTTTAGGTCACTGATGACCAAATACGGGGTGTCTCACCGAATCTCTACTCCTTACCACCCCCAAACTGATGGTCTAGCTGAGCTATCAAATCGAGAGATCAAGAAAATCCTGCAGGTCACTATTCGGCCTAACAGGAAGGACTGGTCGTCCCGACTTCCGGAAGCATTGTGGGCCTATAGGAGCGCCCACAAAACCCAATTAGGCACGTCTCCCTTTAGACTGGTGTACGGAAAGGCGTGTCAGCTTCCCGTAGAACTGGAGCATAAAGCCTATTGGACAGTACGGAATTATAATCTAGATCTTTCGAAGGCTGGAACCCACAGAAAACTTAAAATCAGCGAGATCGATGAATTACGCCTAGATGCGTATGAGAACTCGCGAATCTACAAGGAGCGGGTTAAAGCCTTCCATGACAAGCATATCTCGAGAAAGATCTTTCATCCTGGTCAGAAGGTCCTACTCTTTGATGCCCGACTCAAACTTTTCCTGGGAAAGCTGTGATCCAAGTGTGTCGGACCATATTTAGTCCGACAGGTTTTTGGAAATGGAGCCATCGAAATCAGTCTGCTCAGCCACGATTCCGAACCTTTCATCGTGAACGGTCAGATACTCAAGCCGTTTATTGATGTGACTTCTATTGATTTGGCTGAATCATCTTATATCCTCCATTCCCCTTGAGCTTATTGCACCCAGCCGATGGCGTAAAACTCAGCGCTTAACGGGAGGCAGCCCTTCATTTTCCTAAAAATCTAAAACCTTTTTCACACTTTTGTGCACTTAAGGTTCACCCTTATAGACAGCCGACCCCACCTCAGATGCTTGCATCTAGGATTAGAAATCGTCCGCAGAATTCATCTCGACCCGTTCACTCATTAAAATATCTGCCTTAAGGAACGAACTAAGTAAATAAAAACCCCTTAAGTCACAATGAGGACATTGCAAACCTTAGGCATGGGGGGTATAAAAGTGCAAAACTTGTAAGAAAAGGTTTTAAACAAAAAATTCACATATGCCAAAAACACCATAAAAAAAAAAGAGAATAAGCGGAGAAAGGAAATTTTGTGGGAGAAGGAACAAAATGAAAAAGGAGCAAAAATTGAAAGAAAAGAGTGATAGTCATTAGTAAGAAACTAAGGAATTGACCTAAGTTCTAGACTTTATTCAAGAAAAGAAATAAAAAGTGCATGGTGAGATTAGTAAGAACGCAAACTTTAGGCATTCTTGGATAGACTCTTAGTACCCATTAAGATCTAGACATTCCTCAAGAGGTTGAGGAAAATGAAAAGCTTAAGTATTAGGTCCAAGGCTTAGGAAGTATTTGACCTCATTAACTAACTTCTGGTTTACGAGACTCAGAACCTAAGCACCCCAACCTCACACACAGCCTGGTTCAGTAAGCGTAAAAATCAAAATCACACAGAAGCGTCACAAAATTCTGAAAAATACACCTAGAATAGGAGCGGCCGATCAACACAAGTTGATTTGGACGAGTTCCCAGCGCGGAGAGGCGGGAAATCCCCTCGAAGATGCGTAACAAAATATCATCTCCTCTGTGCTTGTCTCTTAGGATATTTACATATCCTACTGGGGGCATGTAAGTACTCTGCTGGTTCAGATTCCATGGATGGCATTATCACGAAGTGTCAATTGCCAGGGTCTAGATTCGGCCACAGAACACCATGGATGGGATTATCTCGAAATCTTAATAGCCAGGGTTCCGGGGGTTGCCATGGGCGGTGTTATCTCGAAGCATCGATTGCCAGGAACCCTTGAGGATTGATGATGAGAGCAAGGAATCTGATACAGACCGTGTTGAAAAGCCAATCCTAAGCTAGAACTAAAAAGAAAAAGAGAGAGAAAACTCTCCAAATAGAAAAAATTTCTATCTCTCTCTCTTACAAAATGCACTGCGAACTAAACCAGGGCTACAATCATTTCAAGCACGGGTGCTTTAACCACAAAGTCCAATAGACCTTAGGTTAGTTCTTGTGGGCCTTAAAAACCTTTGCCAAAGACTGAGGCTGAGGCTAGACAAATCTGGATCTTGATTGGTACTAGAGTACCTTTTAGGCCTATAGTCAGCATTCTAACCTAATCTAAGTTCAAATGAAAAAGCACTTATCTGAAGTTATTAAAAACATCATGGTTTAGAACAAAGGTTAAAAACCTTAAGTTTTTGCTAAGGGACCAGCAAAAGCTAGGCATGGGGGTATGATGAGAACCACGTCATAAATCCTAAACTAGCACCATCTAACCTAGATTTTGAAGAAAAAGCTCCTACATAACTTATAGAAAGGCTTGACTCAGAGAATTCTAAGTTTGTGAAGAAAACAGGAACTAAGGGGTAAAAATGCAATTTCACCAACACAATCTGTAAACAGGGTAACTTAGGGTCCAAACATAGGTCAAACTAACCTAATAAGAAAGAAAGTGGGATGAGTTGATCCAACTAGGGCTACAGCAACTCCAAGGAATTAAATGACATCCTATAACCCTAAAATAAACCCACTTCAATTCACGAGGTTCGAGGCAAAGTAAAAATTGACTAAACCCTCTAAAATTCATAGAAAAATAATCTCTAGGGTTTAGAACCTTCAATTTGGCCTTGGGAACCCATTTTGACCTACATTGAGAACCATGCCCAATTAATGATTTAATTTAGGTTTTTACGTAAATTGATCGTTCAAACAAGGTCTGATCCAGAAATAAAATTCACCATTAGAATCCTTAGGTCCCATTCAGTCATGTATAAAAACTTGAGCCTAAGAAGAGACCTTCTTGACCGACTTTGCATTTTGGTTCTCATCTATTACTTTTTGACCCTCAACTTTTGAAACCCTCACGTTTTGACCCCTAAGTCTTCATCGTTCTTTGCATTTAGGTCCTCCCTACAAAACCCTGAGCAGTGCCATGCTCCGGCGACTTTGCGCGGAGCATGGCGCCACGCAGGGTGAGGGAGGCCCTCTGACCTTTCAACGGGGTGTTTCCCTACGACATCTGCTGTCGTAGGGACACCTCCACGATCTCTGCAGCAGCCCACACCTTCCGTGCGAACGTGCGGAAGGTATGGGTCCCTACTCCGGCCGTCCTCCGGTTAGGGAGGCACGTCGCCTCCCTCCACCCACCTCTCCGCTTTCGCCTCTATAAAAGCCGCCTCCGCCTGCAGAAGAAGGCAGCTCGGTCCTGACGGAGAAACACCCCCATCTTTCCTCTCTTCCCACTTCGGTAGAAGCCCTCCAGCTCTGACGGTTCTTCCTCCCCCTCCCCCTCCTCGTCGCTCTGCTGCAATACCAGCAGCAGAGCCACCCTCGCCCGCTCTTCCCGCGTCGCGCCGTACCCAGTGCGTGCCCTCCCGCTCTCTCCCCGCCGCCGCCCCCTCCCTCTGGGCGTCTTCTTGTCCGGCGACAGTCGATACAACTGCCGCCCTGCTCCGGCCCCCTTCGTCCCTACAACTAGGTCAGAACTTCTCCCCACCTCCCCCTCTTTCTTTTCCTCACTATTTTATATTCAATTAAGCCCTCGACCACTCCTGTCCACCGTCACCCCCTTCATCTCCGGCTACCCTCCGGCGAGACGCCCCCATCGCTCCACAGCCCCACACGCCTCGTTGACCCTCTCAGAAGCTTCCCCTCACTCCACTCAATAGCTTCCCCCTTTCCATTCCCTGCCACATGCCACCTAACGACCCCCCGAACAAACCCATTCCTCCGACCATAGTCCGACCTAGGGCTGCCACCATACGCCGCCTCACGCCTCGCCACCACCCGCATGAGCTTCGCCGCACTCCGGCGAAGCTCCCTACACCTTCTGACTAGGCCAAGAGGCCGTATGCTTGATTTTAGGTCACGCCCTCTTCGCCGCCATTGCTGAGCAGGTGAAGCTCTTTCACTTGCAGCTGCAAGTTCGCCCTCGCCCAAGCTTGCACTCCAGGACGCACGGCTTGCCCCCACGAAGCTTCCCAGGCCTGCAGCTGGGGGGAAAGCCTCGCACACGGCCGCAATTGCCTGCAGCTTCCTTAGCTGCAGGCGCCAATTTGGGTGGGACATTTAGTCCCACCTCGGTAGTTCTGGAAGCCCTGCAGCCAAATAAATGAAAAAAGTGACATAGCCTCTTCACCTCCGAACACGGGGTGAGGTCCCTCTCACCCGCTTCACCCGGCCTCGTCCGCGACCACCCCCCACAGACCTGGCCCGACCCGTATACCCGACCTGCACTCCTCACCCACCAGTGCACACCGATGGGCCTAGACCCGAGCACGAACCCGTACCCGAAAACTCGACTCTGGGAGAGTGATCCTACGAGCGAAATCTGAGAGAGAGAGACTCGAGGGAGGGTAGGGTTAGGTTTTTGCTTTGACCAGGCTATGTGGGTGTGCAGGCAGAAGGAGGGAAAGAAGACTGCAGAAGAGGAAGGAGAAGAAAAAGAAGGAAGAAGCAGCCAAAGCCTTGGCTGCTCGAAGCAAAGCAGAAGAAGAAGAAGGACTGCAAAAAGAAGAAGAAGAAAGAAGCAGAAGAGGGAGCACCAAGGAAGCACTGTAGCAGATGCTACTTAAGTCGTCTGATTGGGAAATCAGGCGACGCTCTGAAGAAAAAGACAATAAGAAGGAAAGAAGAACAGGCGCCGCAGAAGAAGAAAGAAAGAAAAGAAGAAGAACAAAAGAGAAAGAAAGAAAGAAAAGAAGAAGGAAGAAGACAGAAGAGCTGAAGACGATCAAAGCAAAGAGAAGAGAAGAAAAAGAAGAAGAAAGACTGCAAGAGAGAAAGAAGAGAAGAAGAAAAAGCCAAGAGACCAATATACCTCTCTCTCTCTCTTATTTTTGTAACAGAAACATTGTACTTCTAGAATTATAAGTTTGCTCCCTGAGTTCGACCTCGGGAAACCTTTTCTGAGTAAAAATTGAAAATGATGGCGACAACCGTAGCTTATACTATAACGACTATACTATAATAAATACAAAGCACCACGAGTTGCCTGCCACTCATCTTTCAATCCCCCCATCTAGTGACATGCACATCACTAAACAGGAGAGGAAACGAGTAACCTGAGGATGGCTTTGGTGGCTTTCAAACCAAGGGAGGGCGTTGATAGGTTTGATTGGAGGAAAGGAGTATGTGCACCTAGTAGTGCAAATGAGATTCTTACACACGAGCAGAGTATAGACTACCACTAGTGTCTATGTTCTCAATTGTGGAGATTGAAGATTTTGTTGAAGGTTTAAGTATTCTTGTGGATGGCCAGGTGCAAAGGCTTAATCACTAGGTCCTACAGGAGAAGGATGTTAGAGGCACCAATGACTCTCTGCCTTCTATGTGGTTTTGATGAAGATGACACTCGCCAACTCTTCAGTGCGTGCCTAGTTACAAATGATGTATGGAGCAGGTTTTGTTCATTTTCTCTTCCCATGTGGGATGTGTTGTGGTCAAATTTTCTATCTTATGATAAGCCATGTGTTTTTATGGCTGCTATCTTGCGGGTGGTGTGGAGAGCCTGAAATGATGTAACCTTCAATGGGGGGAGTGTGTGGGTGGAGAATATTTGTGTTGATATAGTATCAAGTGCCAGCTTGTGGCTTGATACTTTGCAACTACTGATTTTTATTTATAAATATGGATGACTACTGTAAATGGTAGTAGTCCTCTCTTCTCTTAAAAAAAATGTTGTCAAATGATTTCTTATTCTACATTCAATGAGATTTTGACCAAATCTTCTTCAATTTATTTCCAACAGCTAGGAAACCTCTTCTAAGCCTTCTTGAACCTTCCTTTGGCCTTTATATATATAGATGAACACCCCTTGGCCTAATACACACCATTGGAGATTAAGAACACTCGCTCTACTCAAAATTTCTCTAAGCATTCTTTCTCAAAGCTCTTTGTTGCTCTAACGTCCACTTGAAAGCTCATCCTTTGTCCATCACACCACTTCCTCTTAAAGCTTTAGGGAGTACCTTCTACCTATAGTAGCTTAGTTTAAATTTTATCTTGTTGGGAGGTCTATAGGCTATGTTTATATTTTATTTGCTGGTTGTTGTAATAAGGTGTCCAGCCTATCGAATTCCCTTCTCTTCCTAGTGGAAGGGTGCAACCTCTGTTTTGAGATTGGAGGTAGGATTGTACTGGAAGGACACCACCATTGTTCAAAGTGGAATGCATAGTATTTAGTTGATCACTTAGCGATCGAGAAATCTTAAGTCGGGCTAACTCGAGTGGTGGTTTTTGTTAGTACTTAGGTTCTAATTACATTTATTTTGATGTTTTATTTATTATCATATCATATCATAAAGTTGTTGTAGATATAAAATTGAAGATTAAAGTAATGATGAAAGAAAGTTTCGTTCTTATCTAAAGATGTTGATTACAACAAAAGGAGATATTAGAATATTCATTTTGATGATTCCTAGCTTCTCCTACGTTTAATTTAATATTGTATTGTTTATTAGATATTTTTGTTAAGAGCCAAACACATTTAAACACATGCACAAATTAATTCAAGTGCCTAATTATAATATTTCTAACGTATTACAAATGCATAAACATAAATAAATAAATTCTAAAATACTTAATATTAATCCCATTCGTATAGCATGTTTTAAAATATTTTATAATACTAAATCAATCTTCTAGAATGTTAGTTATAACTTCTAGAATTTTGAAATTACTAAAACATGTGTAAAATACATTTAAAATATATCTTAATAATAATTATTCTTCTAGAATATGTGGTTACACTTTCTAAAAGTGTAGTTATCTATTTCAAACATTGCATCCCTTTGTATGGGAAGTTACATGTATAGTTACACTTCTATGCAAAAGAAAAACTACTCATATAACTATCTCTTTCATGTTTCTGGCGACTGCAAAATTGGTCGATTAGTTAATCAATTAACTTCGCTAGTTAGTTTTTTGTGAATTTTTTTAAAGACAAATCTGAGTGTATTAATCAATCAGCTAATCACTTAAACTGACTCTAAACGGTTATACTCGAATTCCAACATGTGCAAACGACTATTATCTTGCTTCTCTCGGATTCACACCCTTTCATGAGATTATAACTTGCTATCTTTAATCTATATATACCCTACATGGGTTCATGTATTCTAACAACAACATACATTATCAAAAGTACATTTCCACACAACATTCTTCTATTCTCAACTTGCGATTACAAATCTTGAGAAGTTGCTTCAAGCCTCCACGCCATTTTCGTGCATTCAAAGAAGAATACTCCACGAAATTTTGTGCTTTGATTGAAGCATACTCCATGCCATCTTTGTGCTTCAACAAAAGTCTTCAAGTTTCTACTTCCTTGTGTACACCAACATTATTGATCCTTGAAGAGGATCTTCTTCTCTACTTCCATGCCTAATTCATACTTTTGAGAAGAAAGTTTAAGGGAGTATTATTTTTTATCTTTTGATCTAGCTTCATATACATGTCTCATTATCTCTAGAAGCAAAATTGATTATTTAAATCCTTGATTCTAGAATCTTGTGCTTACACTTTTGAACATATTATTGATTCTAAATATTTTCAAATACACTTCCTCAATATAAAATTTATCTTTCTATCAAAAGGAAGTTGCAAGAAAAAGTTTATCAAAGTTCTACTTGCATATCGATTGCACAAAATTATGTTTCCCTTACATCAAGATATATTTAAAGGGAATTGAAAAGAACTTTTTGTTAGTCCTAGTACAATTCATAAATACTTGCACATTGGCTCAATAGGACTTGTATCAATTTGTTATCTTGTACTTGTTGTAATTTGGGTGCCAAGGTTGTTGGCTTCCCGTTCTTCTGGTGAGTGAAGAACAAAATACCTTCTTGTGGGTTGTACAAGAAGGGGATTGTGATAGAGGTTCACTACCCTTGGTTTAAGTAGTGAGGTTTAGTGGATTTCTTGATTGGAGAGCAAGAGGAAAACCTGGTTGGGGATCAACTAGGTAGAGGGTTTTCCCAGTTTTGGTTTCCTGTATAAATCTTGGTGTTATCTATGGATTATTTTTTTGTTTATGTTTGCCATTAATTTTATTGAATATTTAAATTATACAATTGAACCCCTCATATAATTATCAGTTTTTACCCGATCGGGGTTTCCACCTAAAAACTCTCATATCCCTTATATGACTATGCTTGCAATTATTTCATATGCTTTATTTTACCGTAATTATACTATTCACCCCCCTCCAGTGTTCTTTCACGTCGTATTGGGGGAGGTTAGGGTGCTTGAAGTGTTGTGGGAGAGGGGTATCCATGACCTTCTTTGTGAAGGGAAATGTTGTAATGAACGACTTTTTGTGTATACCCCTCATGACTTGAGTGACCTGCCAAACTATGTCTGAGACTTGATCATCTGGACGGGGGTAGGATGGATTGGGGGGAGGACTTAGAGTTCACCTTGAATGTCCTAGGCAAGTCCTCAGGGCTCTATGCAACTTGGTGGTGGATTTGCTGGCACAACTCCTCCAACTATTGTTGGAGCCAGGTGTTTTTTGCCTCAACCTGGAGGATGCATTCACCATTTGGTCCCCTAGGACGGTGTTCCTCACTTAGGAGGCCTTCTATGGCTTAGAGGACCACATCTCACTGGGCTTGGGCTTCCTAGATTACCTTCGCCAATTTGCAAAACTCCTTCGTGATGGCACAAAGCCTTGTTCGACATCTTTTCTCGACTTCCTTTGCTTAGTGGAGAGGGTCGAGGTCATCCTGCCTCAGAGTTTCGAGATCAGGATCCAACTCCTTTTCCACCCGTCGCATCATGGGGGGCCTATTTTTCTATGAAGGAGGACTCCACTAGTTGCTCGAGGCACTCTAGTAGGTTCTAGGGAAGGGCACTGGGCTCGTCATCCATTCCCCTACCGAAGTTGAGCCTTTTTTCTTTAGGATCCATTTCCTACAGTTGTTGTGCCCTGGCTTCTCAATCAGTGGAGTAGTTACCTATTTTCTCACAAACGGTGACAATTGATTGAGCCTACAGGGACCGATAGGAGAGTAAGGAAGAGAAGGTGTGAATAAGGTATCACAATACGAGAAATGAGAACGTAAGAGATTGGTTACCCAATTCCACCAAATAGATGTGTGCTTGGGGAGGGGGTCGGGCCCTCAAATATCCACTGTTATCTTCCTTTGTTTTTCTTAGTGAGAATATTACAATAGGTATGTCCCTTTTCGGATATAATCATCTTCTTGTATAGGGAATGGAGAGGTAATCATTCAATCCTCGGGGAGCTAAAATGGGTTGCCCCGTGGCTTGCCTTGTTGCCTCATTCTTTATGTTACCACCTTGATATATTCCTATTCTACTACTTCAGTCTTTGTACCACCACCATTTCTTTAGCATTGCCATCGGCTTAGGTCGGTGGGAGCGAGTTAATGAATGGATTGAGAAGCTAATCTTTTGAGTGGCTCCTTAATAGTTAAAGTTTGGATAGTAAGGTGAAGCGAGTGCACTTGATTATTTTCGAGCAAAGGATTAAGCTGGCATCTTGGGTGGCTTCCTAAGCGGTGAAATTCTCTGGTTGGAGGGGGTGAGATATGCGTGACGTAATAAAGTACGGAATAAAAATAGATAATCTCAAAAAATTAAGCAATCACACAATAGGCACAAGTATTTTTAGGTGGAAACCCAAACCGGGTGAAAACCACCACCTAACCCTCTCGAGTTAGGATTTCCCGATCGACCTAGTCGATCAAATCCACTAAACCCAGTCACTTGAACGAGGGTGACTGAACCTCAATTACAACCACACTACTTAGATCGAGGGTAGTGTTCCTCAAAGCCCCTTCTCTTCATAAGAAGGAATTTGTCTCGCGAAGGAGACGAGAATTCGCAAAGCGAGTACCCAACCAAAGACAATATAAAGTACAATAATCCTATAGAGCCTCGAATATTTAATCCTAGCTTGTATAGGAGTTAGGAAACTTCCCTTTGGTGGAAGTGCATCGATGTGACGACGCAAATGCGTGAACCACGCTTTGGCACAATAGTGCTCTCGTAACGTCGGCGGGAGAGCAAGTGCACAGCAGGATGAAGCTCTTAGGTGAAGAGAGTGCTTGTAGAGCTAGAGCTTCTTCTATTTGATCTTCTACTTCTTTTTGACACAAGAGATGTGGAAAGTGGTTTGCTTAGTGTGTCTTGGTGTGTCTTACAATCCAAGGGGTCCTCCTTTATTTATAAAGGCCCTAGGAAGGCTTTGGAAGGCCTTGGAAGGCTTCCATAGTCATTGGGTGCAAAGCCAAAGAGAATCAAGCCGTAGTCAGCATTAATCATGATTTTGACAGGGTCATCAGACGTCTGATCCTGGCGTCAGATGTCTGGAAAACCTTTTTAAGATGTCTGGGAACTAAGTCAGACGTTTGATTTTAGGCGGGTTTCCTTCCTGACTTGAATCAGGCCTAAACAGGGTTCTAGTGAAAGTCCATCAGATGACACACATGACGTCTGGCACAAGGTCTGGATGTCTGGAAACCTATTTGTTCTCTGGAAATGGATTCCCAACGAGTATAACGGCTATAAAATCTCTGAAGGAAGATTTTGGAGCAATCGAGGCAAAACGGTCATGTATCAGACGTCTGGGGTCCTCTACGGACATCTGATACGAGGCTAATGGTCATTTCCTCAACGTTTGCTAAGGAAGCCAACGGTCCACTAATTGGACGTCTAGCAAAGGCATCAGACGTCTCCTAAGATGTCTGGACTAAGGTCTGGATGTCTGATTTCATCAAACAGAACTAACTAAGTCCAGCCTAAATAATCGGACGTCTGAGTCAACAGTCAGACGTCTTAAAAGTTTTTATCAGACGTCTGAAATTCAGATTAAACGTCTGAAAAGGCTGTCTGATCCGTATTTTGGTTTTCTAATTTCTCTATAGAAAACCTAAGTATCCTAGGGTAATGCAGGTGTTACTAGGACTACTTTAAGGATCTCTTGAGGCTCTTTAACAGATATTCTAAGAAACAAAAAGAGTAAGGATATAAAGACAAAAGCACATAGAAAAAGATAAACAGAAATCTATCCTATTCTTCTTGTCCTTCCATCTTCAAGCTTTTGCTCCTCGCGAAGCTCCTCCGCCTTTGTCCAGCTCCTCTAATCCACCATGGATGCAAGCTAGAACTCCGTCTAAACACCTATCTCCATTTTGCAATTTGACCTGAAAACTAGGACTCAAAAGCAAATGTTAAAAGATACGTGTTTTGTTATCATCAAAATAACGATCGTGGTGCTCTAGTGCCAACAAGCGGTAGGGGGCTCCCTTATCCTCTAGGCATGGCTGGCTCTTTTCTATGGTTTGCCTACTTCATGGGATAACTCTGGGCAAGTTTGACTTTGTTTCTTCCATCAAGACCCAACTATGCTTTTCGCTATTCTTCATATGAAGTGGGAACTAAGTTGTAGACTGATGAAAAGTGAAAATGTAGTAAAAGAGTAGAGGTGCTTCTAGGATGCCAATAAAAATGATGGATCCAGTAGTTATTGATATTAATAAGATTGTGAGGGGGTAATTAGGGGGATTACATGTGCTTTCAATAGATTCTTTCTCAGTAAAAAATGATAGGAAAATCCATAAAGATAGTGATGGGAACACCATCATGAGCCATAAATAGCTTAATTTAGTCATTATCCAAGAATAAATGCTCCTACATAATTGCCAGAGAGCCATAATTCACTGCAAAACCATTCTGAGAGAGACAAGAAAATAGGGTTAAAACTATAATTTTACCATCATATCTTGAATGCAAAACAACCATGAGTTTTCTGATGTAAACATATTTACACTACTTAAGATGTCTATTTATGCATGTTCTTAAGCATAGGATTGCATTGCATGATATAATTATTGCATAACATGCATCATCTTCTATATCGGGACTAAGGTCGAAAAATTCACTTTTGGTACAATGGATTTAATCTTTAACAAACTAAGGATGATGATATGGATCTGATCATTAGAATTCCAGGGTCTATTTTAGACAAGATCAGATATCTTTCTATAAAATTCCACCTGAACTCATAATAGTTCAGGTGACTTGATCCTATTTTGCAATATGGAAATTATTTGACTTAGCTTCTGATTCAAAAACTTGCATGTTTTGAGAAACTTCTTGTGTCACTCTTCACACACAAGCCAACACTTAAAAATAACTAAAAATTTGAAAAACTCCCTTGTTTGGACTTAGTGAAAGTCTGAAGCAGATCATTGGTTTGAGTTCCCACCGCCGAGAAGGAGGAAAATGCCTCCTTTAAGGACGCGATGTCAACATGTTACCGCCTCAGCGTTGCTCCATATCTATATTTCATATCTTTAGACGGAGCATTAAAGCGCATTTTAGCAGCTCAAGTGTCTTGGACGATGCTCTACCTATAGTGTCGGAGCAAGAGCTTGAGTTTGTTTGGAGCGCCCCTTTTCACCGCATCGTGTTCTGGGGTTGTGAGCTCCTGGGTGGTGTCATGGACAGTGCTATCTCGAAGTACTGGCGCCAGAGCCCCCTCGAGGAATGGTAACGGGAATGATGATCCCAACACATCTGTTGTAAGACTAAGCTAAAAATAAGCATGGGGGAGGAAAAAAAATATATATATATATATAAATAAATTAACACGCCCTTATAAATGTTCGTTTTTCACAAGCACAGCCACAAGGTTTTAAAGGAATTTGCAAGTTGCGAATCAGATTCACGAGCCAGAAAAATCCTAAAAACAAACATTTCAAGTCATCTGAATTAACAAGGGGTTAATTTGTGAATTTTCTGAGGATATATTGATCCCGTTCTATCTAATGGTTGGATCCAAAAATAAATCCTTATGTTTATCTTCAACAAATCCCGTATCTCCTGTATTTTAATCTACCAAGGTCCCTTAATCTCTTTTTCTCCTCAAAAGTCAAAAAAATTAGATTTCCCAAAAATTCCGTTTTCCAAAAAAAAAATTAATGTTTTGCTAAGAGACTAGCAAAAGATAAGCATGGGGGTGTGATAAACACCAGTTTATCATCATTTTTATGCTTTAAAACTAACCTAGCTCTTAGGATTTTACTCCGCAAACGGGTTTTTGGGCTGCATTTAGGCATAAATTAGGATAGGCATGCATTGCATTTTTTATTGTTGTTTTAATGTGTTTTTGTGAGTGTTAGGGATGTACAGATTCACAGATCCCTAAAACCCTAGCACTCAAGAAGGCAATTGGTGAAGGAGAAGCCCAGACTAGTTGGAACCCAGCTTGATCCAGCTCACCATAGCTGGAACCTAGCTTACTTGAACTAGGGTTAGCTCATCCCAGCTCCATTCAGCTAATCTCAGCTGGATGGCAGCTCAAGAGAGTTCACCTTAGCTCACCCTAGCTCAAGTCAGCTCAGATCCAGCTCAACTTAGCTGAGTCTAGCTCACCTCAGCTCCCACTAGTTCACAGGGAGCTCTAGCTAGCTCAGCTGAGTTGACAGGAGTTCACCCCAGCTCAGATCCAGCTACATCCAGCTCCACTCAACTCCAGCCAGCTGAAGAAGAATTCATCTCAGCTCAGGAAGCTCAAGTCCAGCTCCCGGGGATTCAGCTTAGCTCATCTCAGTTGAGCTAAGCTACCTTAGCTGCCTCAACCAGCTTGATTCTCCCTGATAGCACCAGACCTAGCTCACCTCAGCTCATTTTGGTAGAAGCTAGCTCACTTTAGCTTGGCTTAGCAACTAGCAAAGAACTAGCAAGCTAAGCCAGCTAGAGTAGCCCCATGCCAGCCTCTTCAGCAGCAGCCAGCTCCAGCTCCAACTCCAGACTTCTTCTCCTCAGCTCCTTCCTCTAAACCCTAGCTCCATTACCTTCTCCTCTACTCCTCCATTAGCTAAGCTAGCTTAGCTTAGCTTAGCTTAGCTTAGCTTAGCTTAGCTATGCTCCAACTTCCTTGGCTTATACCACCCCAAAAACCAACCTACCAACTCCACCCAACTAGCTCCACCTAAGCTCCACATAAGCTAACCTACTTGGCACCAACCTAACCTACCCACCACCTCCAAAAGACACCTAAAAGTGGCGCCAAAAACTACCCATAACCACCCCTTAATGGCGCCACTTTTCCCTCCAAAATCTCCCCTCATCTCCACCACACAATCTCCCTTGAACCCATCTCCACCATCCACCTAACCCCCCTTCTAGAAGACCCCATGTTGGCGCCAACATGGTGGTGTCTCTCCACCACCAAAAGACACCAACACCACCATAACTACCCCCTTTAACACCTCTTGGGTTGGCGCCAACTCTCCTTAGCCATAGGATCACCAACCACCTCCATTCTTCCATCCTAGCCCTCCATTTCAAGGGGCACCTTAACCCCCCATCCTACCCTATAAAAAGACCACTACCCACCACCATTCAAGCCATCCTTGGCTAGCCATTTCACTCTCATATTCCACCAAGAATCCCACGTCCAAGAGAGAAGAAGAAGAAGAAGATTAAGGGGATATTCTGTCCCCTTGGTGCCTTCCCCTCTTCCCTTCTCTCTTGGGTCACGCCAGCCAAAGGAGAAGCCAGGCAAGGAAGATCTTGGAGGAGATCTTGAAGGTGGTCACGCCACCTTGGAGGAGTTTTAAGGGTGGTGCACGCCCACCCCTTTGGAGAGAGCATTAAAGGTGGTAGCTTCCACCTTGGAGGAGCTCTCAAGGAAGGAGAAGAAGGAGGCCCTCTTTTCAAGCCAAGGAGCAGCTAGGCTTGGAGCAAGAAGACAACCTTCTTCACCATTGTTACAAGAGGATTTGTGTTTCTTTTCTTGCTTTTAAATTGTGCAATTCTAGTAGAAGCTTTCCTCTACTTGTCCTTGAAAAGAACACTCATTCTACTCAATCAAAAATTGCCTTCTTTTAAGCTTTTTATTGCAGTTGTTTGTTTTGGTTCTAGCACTTATTTCACCTCTTCTTCCTAATTACCCTAGGCCTACACTTGCCTAGAGTGAGCTTAGGAAGAAGATATTTCTATCTTTTAGATTTTTAATCATTTGTAGGTGTTAGTTCTTTTCGCTACAATCTGCCGTTTGCCCTCGTCTTTTCAAAATACAAAAAAATTACATATTGAAAAATATTAAAAAGAAAGTTGAGATTGTATTCCAAGCAAGAGAATCAATTTTGCAACCATATTGCCTCCTTGGACGACCCTAGATGCTCCCCTATCTAGGATATAAATTTTAAAAGCGTAAGCGGATTCGCGTGTTACAACGATGTTAAAAACCCGCTTTTACAAATCACGCGCATTTCGCTATCAGTGGGTGAGCGGGCACGGGCGTGCGTCGGATCTTGATCGGATGACCGACCGCGCTCAATAGTGATGACGCGCTATCACAGCCCATCGCGGCATCGCACGCGTTGGGGTGGGTGCGCAGCGAGCGGGGAAGGTGCAATTACAGCCGTTCGATCTCGCGATCGGACGACTGTGGATGGCTGAACGTGCGGCGAGCGTTGAGAGTGAGTAGTCGAGGAGGCGCGCGTGGGGAGCACCCACTACACCCACGTTGGGGCTTTAGCGACGATTTTATCCGTCACTAAAGACCCCTTATTTAATGTTTTAAAGATGTAATGACTAATTTGCCCCCACTCCTTGTAACTATAAAAGGAGACCCCCTCCATACGAAATTCTCATCCCTTCCTTGTCTTCTCCACCTCTCCAAAGCTCAAGAGAAGCTTGTCCCACACCCGGGATGCTTCTCGCGAGATAAAGTCCAAATTTTCGTCCCCCTTCGGAAGTGGATCCCGCGACGACGACGACGTGCTGCCCAGTTCCCGTTCTTCTGCTTCATCCTCCTTCGTCTTCCTTTGTCCAAGCGTCGTCCCGTCTGGCTCGTCCTCCAAGCGACCGTCGAGGAGGATATCTCTCTCCCCATTCTTTTTACTGCTTTCTAGACTAGATTTACTGCTTTCTAGAGTAGTTCTGCGTCCTCCAAGCGATCGTCGAGGATGACATTTCTCTCTCCATTCTTTTAATGCTTTCTAGAGTAAATTTATTACTTTCTAGTGTAATAGTTTTCTGCTTTCTAGTTGTAATAATGAAACAAACAATCTCCTTAATGATGAATTCCTTGTTTATTCTACGCCTCATTTTGATTTCTGTTTGTAATATTCTCTCTCCCTCTCTCTTACTCTCTCTCTTTTCTATTTATTGTAAATAGTTAAATAGTTTTAAATTGAATTATTTCGTGACAAATAAAAACAAACACGTAGTTTTTAAATCAAACGTCTGCCTCCCTGTGTTCGACCTGGAATTGTCATTTCGGTATAAATTTTATTTGTTGAACACGAATTCTTCTCTTTCAAACTACAACGACAGGTTTTCCAAAACCAAACACATTATCATAACAATTCGTACGTTCAACATTTTCCAAGGGGGTAATTAAGGGTCAAATGATCTTAAATGTCCAACAAGTGGGTTAATACAGATAGAAAAGGGTTTTCACGTGTTTTGAGAATTAAATGACTTCTAAAATCCTAAAAACAAATCCTCTTAATTAACTGAGGTTCTAGTCATGATAAAATTCACCTAAACCCTCTAAAATTCATAGAAAAATATTCTCTAGGGTTTGGTACCTTCAATTTGACCATCAGAACCCGTCTTGACCCAAAATAGAATCCTAGACAGACATTTGCCCTAATTTAGGTTTTTGCATAAATTACCCAATCAAACTCGGTCAAAACCAAAATCCAACTTTACCATTGGATTTCCTAGGTTCAAATTAGGTTTGTACCAAAATTTGGACCCAATCTGAGATTGTCTTGACCTAATTTGCAATTTGGTCCTGTCTGATTCTTTTATATCACACATATGCTCTTAACTTTCAAAATCCATACAAAAAGTCCCCTAACTTTGTCATCGTTTTCACAAATAGGTCCCCATGCCATTTTTGGAAGTTTAAACCTTCACCGTCGAGTTTCAAGAGAGGATTTCTCGCTCTATTCTCAATCAATCTCTCCTAAAATTGAATCAGGGATTCCTTAAGAAGTTACCTTCCATTTGAGCCATTCTTTGGGCTCTAAGTCTTTCCCAAAAGGCCATGCGAACCTTTCAAAGGTTCGGGTATCCTATTTCCCAAAAATCTTCCAAGCTTGGAAGCTTCTTTCCAAGCTTGGAAGAGCTTCCATGGCCTATAAAAGAACCCCTATCACACGGCCAAGCTTTTGAGCAAGTTTTGGCATGAGAAATCCTCCTCTACTCCATCTTCGACCACCTTCAAACTTAGCTCCGGCGACCTCTTCGACCCTCCTCCTCCAGCCGTCCAACCATCAAATTGGATGGCCGACTAGCTTCCCCTCTTCCTCGTGACCCCCCCCCCCCAGCCAAAGGGAGGGCATTCCTGCATCTAATTCATCATCGCCGCCTCGTCGCCTCTACCTCCTTCTCCAACGTCGGTCGATCAAAACCGGCTGCCTCCGCCTCTCTCCCACCTCGCTAAGTCTCTCTCTTGCTCTCTCTCTCTCATTCTATTTCGCTCTCCCACACTTACGACACACGCACAATCGCCAACCGTTGCCCCTGCACTTCATCTTCTTCGCCTCTGATGAAGACAATCAACCACTACACCGCTCGACTCTTGCCGCCAACACTGCCAAAACCTCCGCCATGACTCACCCTCCAAAAACCCTAAAGAAATTTAGGGTTTAACACCCTCTACCTTCCCACCGAACACACCCACTGTCCGCCCGCATCCACCTCACCGTTAGCCCTCCACACACGTCTACACACCCTCGGACCACCACCGTTGAACTCACCTCATCAAGGCAAAGCTCCTAAAGGTACTGATTGGGGCACTTAGCACGTGTTCATCTCTTTCAGGTATCACGTTGCCTTCGCCATTGACGAAGCTTCACGCAACCTTGAAGAAGGTGTTCTCGTGCCTGAAGCTCCAGGTGACCATCCTAGGCATCGCGAAACACCTCCAGGAAGGGTCCCAGGGTGCTAATTGAAGGCGTCATCCTCAGCAACTGCTCCAATTGGAGAGCTCATCACTGCAGCAGCACGCTCGTAGAAGGGCACTGCCTTTAGTACCACATCGGTAGCTGAGGAAGTGACGTGCGGAAATAAATTGAATTCTTGCTATAGCCTTATCACCTCAGTAGCACGGGGTGAGGTTCCCTCGCACATGCCCACGCACGCCCTCGCTCGTGCTCACGCCCCGCGGGTCTGGGCTTAGTCTGATTACCCGGATACCCAGGTCTAGTTTGGTTTGCTAGTTCTGAGAGAGGAAGAAGAGAAAAAGAGAGAGGGGGGGTTTTGCTCTGCCGCCCTCCTCTTGACTCTTGCGAGATTTAAGAAAGGCCTTTGCCTCTGCTAGCGTGCTAAGTTCTGTGCTGCGCCTTCTCTGAAGCTAAGGGAAGAAGAAGAGAAGGAAGAGGAAAAGAAGAAGAAAGAAGCCTCTTCCTGGGACTTGAAAAAGGAAGAACAAGAGGCCTTTGCCTCTGTTAAGGCGTCTGAGCCTATTCTGTCGTCTGATATCTGATACCTTGGTTCTATTGGTTAAATTGAGTTGTGCTTGGCTTATCTGGTCTGTTACTTTGAGTAGCTTGCTAAGCTTAACATTGTAGGGCAATTTGGTGATTCAAATCACCATTTTACCCTCTCATCTTTTTGCATTATTAACATCAGATTTCATTTATATATCATTATCGTTTGAAATTCTTATATTGCATTTGAATTGTGATCTTGAGAATTATATTGCCAGTTGCTCCCTGTGTTCGACCTTGGATTTCATTCGAGTAATAAATTTTATATATTTTCACACTAATTCGAACTATACTACAATGCGACGATTTTAAAACCCTTTTCAGAGTGACAAACAGATAGTGGCTTATGAAAAATAAATTAACTCTAGATGATTAATATAATATTATCTTTAATATTAACTTGTTAATTATGTTATTATGATTTCAATTGAATCTTTTGCACATTTCTAGAAGGATACACCATTGTCTTGATCAGAACTTGATTGCCTCTAACATGGTGTTTCTTTATTTGTATCCAAGGAATAAAATACTCCAAATATTACTTGACCTTTCGAACTCTATAGTTACAAACAAATATCTATATGCGATGAGGTAAGAAATGAACTCTTCTCAACATATGGCCAAGTAGGCTTAATAAAAGCCCTTTTTAGGCCCATTAGGGCATAGACCTAGTTTCTTACATAAATAAGCTGTGAAAGTCTCGCTTACATTTAAGACAACTGAAGAGAATTTGTCCAGCTAACCAAGCTAATTCAACAATTTCCTAGGATTGGTCAAAATAGTTAGATGATAAGCCTCTAGCTAATAGGAGAAGAACAAGTGGAAGAAGCCCTTACTCGCCTAATGGCTTTGGCAGGCTAGTTCAACTTGCCTAACTCGAAAATAGAACAGTTACCAGCCATTAAAAAGTCCACGTCTCCAATTTTATGAGGATGTGGCAACATGGTAATCAATTTAGATAATCGTTCAATTGACCACAACCACCATTATCCAGGAAAGTTCGCGTGTGTTACGTTACAAGAATTATTTATCTTGTGAATAAATAACCAGAGTCCCAAAGGGAGTACAGGCATGCAAAAAAAGAGTAAGTGTGTTGGTTATATGCTTGGGAGACATGATGAATAGTGATATTTGAAAGTCTTGATACTCTCCTTAAACATACATCATTCGTGGTGAAATTGGGTCACCAAATCGCCCTTGTCTCTTTGTGTGAACACATGCTTGAGTGAATATATTCCTATTATCCAAACCCAACTAAGTGAATTATTGGTAGATTCGATCAATTGGCATCGTCTGAGGGAAGGGTCATGATAAGCTCACTACTTTCCACCTCCCTAATCTTGGTACTTTTTCCCTCTTTCATCGGTCGAGTGGCACCTTCAACTCATCATTCTTCTCAGGTGAACCTGGAGAAGCCTGCACTGATTGAATCCAGTCAATCTGTTTCCTGGCAATGCCAATAGGCGGGTGAAACGAGAAAGGATAAGGGGGCGCAAGATGGAGACACACCACAATTTGAGTGTCCATTGGAGGATCCCTTTCGAGATATTTAGGCGAAGAAGGAAGAATACCTTGCTCGTTTGGCTGCCCTAAAGGTGGAGCAGCAATTGCTTTTGGGCAAACTAAGAGAGGCCCAACAACTCAAGGAAAAGGCACAATGCTAGCGGGATGAGCCTTAGAAGTCAAGCCATGTGGATGACCAAGCTCATTGGCACCATGTGGTTGAGGAAGAAATGCCTGACTGCACGAATAATTGGAGCAACTCAAGTGGGAACTCAGTAGCTGATATGGAAAAATGTTGTTTACAAAAGATATGAATTAAGTCATTGCAACGCGTAAATCCGATCGTCTTTTAAATTTATATTCTTCGATAGTGTTGTCTGTAAGGTCATTCAAGGAGGTAACTCTAGTTACGAAGATGATGAAATTCTCTTTCACTTTTCTGAAATCTTCTCTCTTTTTTAGGGTTTTCGAAGTACGAGGCAACGAGAGATGGAAATAATGCTTAAGTGAAAGTGCAAAATATAAAAGCGAAACTTGGCCTTCCTAAGCTCACCTTAGGCACATGTGGCCTAGGGTAATTAGGAAGGAAGTGAGTATACTAAGGAAACAAAAGAAGCATGAAATTAAGTGACACAAGAATTGAAAGGCAAATGAAATTTTATAAAGACGAATCCACATAAGTATGGTACTTAGGAAGCTCACTTGTGTGGAAGGTGATTTTTTTATATTTATGAATATTATTTATGCCTAACTATTGTTAGCTTAAAAGTAAATTAGGTGATATTGCATTAAATTAGATTAGATTACTTGTATTGTAATATTTTGTAAATATTACATTTTTAAGAGTTAAATTATAATTTTTGCTGCTACTTATATCCAATACCTTAATGAGATTTGTTTATATGTAACAGGTATGAGGTCTAGAACTGATAGGAGCTTCGCAATAAGGCAGAATCAAATTGAGCTCACATGTGCCAATTGGACTAAACCTACTTCTTACACCCTAACCCAATTAATACCTACATCTAACCAATTTAGAAACCTATTTTCCCACCTAAACCTAAACCCAAACTCCACTACGTACAATTCTTATTCCCCTCCAGCATCTTACATAATTCCCTTCCTACCGAAAACCGCGCGCACGTAACAGGCACCACCTTCCAAACCCATGCAACTGCACACAACGCAGTCGAAAACCCCACAACACCTACTTACGCAGCCCTCCAATCCCATTCCCATGCATTTCAACCGCCAACACCCACACCCTTTTACGTAAAGCCTACCCCAACAAAAATCCGATGCAATACCCACGTTAGCACTCCTCTTTATCTTTTCTCCACCGGACTCAACACCCCAACCCCTCTTCCACCGCTTTATCCCCTCAACAATCCACCGAACCACACCTGCGTAACACACACACCGCCACCAAACGTCATCTCTCTCTCTCTCTCCCATGCAGCACACGGCCAAACTCTCTCCCTCATAATTTTCCTATCAATCTCACTCTCCCGATTCTCACCATCTCATCCGAACTCTCCTCTCCAATCCCATCTCACCTCCTCCACGCTCTTAATTCCTCCACATGCCCTATCCCGTTCCATTTATTTAATTCTCTCTCCCATCTCCTCCACCGGAAATCAAATCCCTACTTCCACTCAATCTCTCTACCCTTCAGCAATTAATTCTCGATGCCCTCCAATCTCTCACTCCCACATGTATCTCATCCTCCACTCAATTGATTTCCCCTTTTTTTTTTTTTATCTGCTACAATCCCTGGTCTCCGGCCGCTTTCCTTACCCATTAATTCCTCCCTGCACATACGGCTTCATCTCCTTTCTCAATTCTCTCACCTCTCGACGTTCTGCTTCCATTGACATCTTCGGCTCCGTATCATCTCAACTTCAACTCGGCCTCCATCCCATCTCCGATTTCGCCGCCATTGCATCCGAACTACACTTTGATTCATCATTTTCGAAACTCTATTTCTAGTTCTTGCTAGGTTTCTAACTCGTTGTACTTAGACTCTTTTCTAATATTAATGAAAATTTTATTTTCAAATTATATTATTTGTAATATGTATTTCTCACCCCTTTCTGTTTATGTATTGCAATTTATTTTTCGTCGACTAACCTCCTCTTTATTCAACAAAATAAAAAGAAAATTAGTTAGGCATTTGTTCTGTATTTTCTTACATCTAGGTTAAAATGGTCTTACTCTTCCTCGTGTTCGATCTAGAATTCATCAAGGTCTCAATTATGCTATTTATACTTTTGAAAGAAATCATGCTACAACAACTATTCTATTTTTGCTTAACGATTTTTGACGGCATAGCAAGGTTCCCTACAAGTAATTTCTGTGTATAAGAAAGTTTAATTACTACAAAATTGAAATACAAAAGAGAATAGAAAAAATAGTAGTATTCTCAACAGAGTGATACTTTACTCCAAACTTGGTTGCTCCTAAGATTAAAGAAGATGCTCCTCTTTCTCCAATAGTCTTTTAGAGACGATAATTTGAGATGGATAGGTGAAACCATTTCATATAAGCTAACACCCACCATCCCCTCAAGAAAAAAAAACCCACGTGCCTCATCCTTACCCCCACGCCCCCGTCAAAATCGAATTCCCTCTCACGTGAATACCCTAAATAAACCCATACGTAATCCCCCCCCTCTCCCCCATTGGCGATTCCCCTTCCGATCTCATCAGCCCCTCTGTTGTGCCATCCATCGCATCATCAGGTGCAGCCTCCTCTCAATTGCGTGTGCAACCTCCTCATCAGCCTGCAATCGCCTAATCCCATCAATCACAACCCCTTCAATCTCTACCTCTGTCGACCGCCCACCACTCACATCCTCCACCAATCGTCAATCGCCCTCTCAATCACAATGCAATCCAACCCATCTCAATCACAACGTGATTCTCTCTAATAAACGCTCTCCGTCTAATCACCTCCTTCACCGTTCGCTTCTCCGACCAGTCGCCCAATCATCGACCAGAAGAATTTAACATACAAATCGTTATTTTTGTTATTATAAACAAGCTATGTTAGTTGTTTAAGCTATGCTTTGATGTCTTGATTTGGAGTTTCATTTTGAGATTGGAAATGTATGAGTAGGGACTTAGTTAGGGAACGGTGGAGAAGGATGAGCCGTTTTAGGTTAAAAATAAATAACAACCTTGAAGCATGTTATCCTTTGATTACCTATACATATTGATTTCAATTGTACTGTGAAACATTAATCCCGTTATACTAATTGCCACTGGTATTAGAATCATTTATATTATCTCTAGTTACAATGTCAAATTAGCCAAACATACCCTAAAAGCATGACATATTTCAGGGTACAAAACCCACCAAATTATCTAAGCAGATCCCATAAACGTAGCCAGCTACGTGGTGGCAATGAATGATCGTTGCTTGCTTGTATCATGTGTGCAAGGGAATTACTAACAACTCATTTTGCTATTCCACACAAATTCTCAAGGCAAAGATCAGCAAAGCAATCTGAGTATATTCACAAGGTGCAATCTGAGTATATACTATGCTCTTTCCTTGGTGTACAATTACTAAATTTTGCTTTACTGGTTGTCTTTAGATCTCTCACCTATTGAAGCTTTTTGCTGCTTATGAAGATGGCCCTAAAGTCAAGTTGGTGATCATGAAGGTATCACAGTTGTTTTTTTTATTCTCTATTGTTATTTTTTTTCCAGTTTCATGGTAGAGATTTTAGAAGTTGGTGATGTATGCACTGCATCAAAATGAAAATCTTTGACTTCTCCTTTTATGACATGGTTTTATTTATGTCCTTAAGGGGGTAGCTACTCCAAACCATGCCTAACTCTTGCATTCTTGTTTACTAGCTTGAATGGTTGGAGGTAGAAAGAATTTTATTCTCTTGTATGTTCCCTAATATAAATATTCGGATATATCCATGACTACTTGGCATTTTTTATATTAAATTTTTGGTAATTACTAAAATTTGGTTTCTTTTTAGCAGATTGATGGTTCATTTTTTTTTCTATTACAATGAAGTTTCTGTCACCATAGGAAATGCAAGCTTGGTTTTCAGAATAATATTGCATCAGTTTTGATTAATTTTTGTTTAAGTGTCACAAGATTTGTGTAGAAGTTTTGGCAGATATCCTAGACAACTTGGTTAGATTTTTTTCCTGATTTGTTCATGTGGTTCAACTTTATTATGCTTAATGGAAGTATTTTTCCATATTCTCTAGCATCAACGTTTACAGATAGTATGATAGCTGATATAGCCAAATGAATTGCTCTTTGATGTCAACCTCTTCAAGAACTGGCAACCTAAAAAGTTGAAAAATCAGTTGATGACTCTCAACTTTGAATAGGGATGCATTCTTATTGTTATTTTCCTCACTATATTTATCTCTAGATTTTTTGCAATGCTTAAACTAAATCAATAGTTTTACATTGATGTTAAAATGTCCTTGTTAAATGTCTTGTAGGAGGCGATGTTGGCACTAGTTAATCCAGTTCCCAATGAAGATGATGAAGCAGGTTATACTGGTGAACTACTATCTCTTGAAGAAGCATTCCGCAGAGTCCTATCAGATGAGTATCTTGGACGTGTAAAGTGTGGTAATCATGGAGTCACAATCACCGATTGGTATGAAAGTCGTGAATTCTCTTCACACTCATAGGAAAATCACACAATCTCAGGGCAACAGTGTCATCTCAACATACACAATTTGTAGAACTAAATCAAAGAATTGAAGAGCTCCTTCACAACCAAAAACTTATGGAGTAGAATTTCAATAGATTGAAGAGCATGATTGAAGGACAAATATCGTTCCAATCTTAGTCTGATAAATGAATGATAGCTTTCCTTGTTATGACTTAGATATGTAACTTTTAGTTTCACACGTGAAACTTTGATTTTTTTTTAAAATTTGGTAAGCATGTTGGAGACTATTTTTGTTATTTTTTATAATAGAAAATGAGTTATTATTTGCTTTGTTATGATTTTCAATTTTTTTGTGAATGAATTACATATATGCATGATGCTTAAAGTTTGAATTCCATGAATGTAAATGAATATAAATTGAGTAGATACTATTCTTACTTACAAGTATCATTGACGATTCTAATAAATGCTATTAGGAGGTAAGTGACATTTGAATCACTTTTAAGCGATGATTGAAAAGCTTTTTAGTGACGATTGTAAGCATCATAAAAAAGACTAACGGTTATTTGAAATGTTAATTTGAACTTTAGAGACGGTTAAAAACCATCACCAAAGGAATCTTTTAGTAATGGTTATTAGTAGTCATCTCAGAAAATCTTTTGGAATGCCATTTTTATGGACGGTTGCAAAACTGTCACTAATGCCCTTTAGAGATGGTTAAAGGGCATTAGTAACGGTTCCGCAACCATCTCTAAAATCCTATTATGTTGTAGTGAGAATAGAAAAAGTAGTAGTATTCTCAAAAAAGTGATGCGGGAGTTGGTCTTCACTCCAAGCTTGGTTGCTCCCAAGCTTGAAGAAAATGCTACTCTTGCTCCAATGGTGATGTTGCTCCTCAAGATGAATCAAGGGTGGACGTCCACCCTTCCTCCTTTGCCTAACCGTCCTCCTAGTATGCTCCTTGGCCTTGCTCCATGGGAAATAGAATGAAGTATTGGAATCTAGGGGGGGTGGTAGGCTTCCCTTCTAGACCCAACATTTTTACCCAACATCCAACCTATCTTCTTAGGTTGATGGTGGATGTATTTGGTGGAAAAATTAATGTGACCAAGGATGGCCCATAAGTGGTGGTTATGGATAGGTTTTATAATGGAGGGGGGGTGGTGGGTATGGATTTTTTTGGTGCCAAGATCAAGGGCTATAAGAGTGGTTGTTACTTGATGGAGGGATAGGAATTTTTGGTGCCAAGTGAAGAGGTGTGGAGAGGAGGTGGTTATGTGTTTTGGTGCCAAAATGAAACTGTGACAAGTTAGTGGTGGTTACATGCATTTTTAGTGCCAAAAATGGGAGGTCATGGAGGTGGTTAGGCATGGGTTAGCGCCAACTATGGTGAAGGGTAGGTAGAAGAGTAGGAGGAGAGCTTAGGTAGCTAGCTAGCTAAGAGATAGTAGTTAAGTGAGCTAGGTTGAGCAGTCTTGAGCTAGTATGAAGCTGAGAGGAGTTGAGGTGGAGCTCAGAGGAGCTGAATGTGGACACAATAGCTAGCTAAGGGTTAGTAGCTAAGCTGAGTTGAGTTGAGTTGGCCAGAGCTGGGATGAGTTAAGATAAGCTGACTTGAGCTGGGAAGGGTGCTCAGAGAATTCCTGTGGTGCTGGAGACTTCTTCTTTAGGATTTTGCCCCTCTTTAGTCTATCAGGGTTTAGATGTCTGCAACAATCCTGCATATCTTGACAAACCCTAAAATATACAAAGTAAGTTAAAATGCTGCAAATGCATGCAATGCTTCTAAAAATGCAAGTATGCCTAATGCATGCCTAAAACTATAATGCTAGTGCAAAATACCTTGGAACTAGTTGTGAAACGTGTTTAAGAATGATGATAAATACGAGTTGATCAGTAGCCACAAAGGGGAAGAATCCCGTGACCCACTCCCACCTTCTCCCCCACTTCTACTCGATTCGAATGAACAATCCGGAGCTCAAGTGTTAATTTCCATTGGAGGCGAATCCATCCCCGAGATTGTCTGCTAGGTCACACGAGCGATAAGAGGTATCCACCCTTGGGCATACGTTACAACGTATCCCTTCATAAAGGAGGTGATTAGTGCTCTTCTACCAGAAAGTTTAAGCATGTGGTGCTTCTTCAGTATGACAGCACTTCTAACCCCAATAGCTTTGTAGGGAGCTATCAGGAGATGATGTTAGTTCATGGGTGCCCTAACAAAGTACTCTGCCAAGTTTTTCTGGCGCATCTTTCCGGCATGGCTCATGAGTGCTTTAACGAGTTGTCGACTGGTTAGATATCCTGCTTCTAGGAGCTAGCTAACAAATTTTGCATGTATTTTTCTCGTTAATAGCAAGTTAGAGATTACCTAGAGAGGTCGGAGATGCAAAGTGGAAGACTAAGTCTTTTCACTCCTATTTTGACTAATTTAAGGCCTAGTATTTTAATTGCAAGTGGCCTCATGATGCCATGTCCATCCAGTACTTCAAAACATGTCTTCTAACACAAAGGTTCTGATATGATATTGATGATTTTCTGCCTAGAGATATGGTAGAGTTACGAGATAGAGCTACTCAATTCATAGAGCAAGATGATTCATTTTGCTCCCGTAGCTGACTAGTAGACAAGTATGGAGAGGATAGGCATAGCTCCCCGGAAGAAAAGAAAGGTTACCGGCAAAAGTAATGCCTTCCACTTTAATAAGTAGGAGGTTGATTTCAAAGACCAAAAGGGGGATCAACAGCAACGCAATTGCAATGATGGTCCCCGACAACTAAGGTAGGATTTTTACGAGTACACCCCCTTGTTTGTAAACCAGACGAATATCCTTATGGAGGTTTGGTCTACAAATAAAGATCTCCTTCCACCTCCTTGACCAATGAGGAAAAGGGTGGAATCTGGGCCTTACTGTAAATACCATAAAGTTAGGGGACATTCAACAGAAGCTTGCTGGGATCTTCATGATCAAATCAATCTTTAGATCTGGCATGACAACTTGGCTCAATTCATAAAATGAAATGAGGGCCAAGATAAAGGGGAGTGGCCCATGGAGGATCCCGAGTAGTTCCACAAGGAAAAGAACCAGCAACTCTAAGGAGTTAATGTGGTACTCCTTGATGGGCGTTAACTGCATTTAGGCAGCAGAAGGTCTCACCCCTGACTTGTCGCCATAAGAGTATCACCACCAGGCCCTTTCTCTTTTGGCAGTGAGGAGAACTACCATGTGGCCTAGTAGAGGAGCATCTTCTTCTCAACAGGAAGTTCGGTGCTTCTCGACACCATTAGGTGAGATTGAAGTCATCTTTAACGTTAATGCCATCCCCTGTTCTCAGCAAAATCAGATGACAATCGTTCCCATCTGAGAAATTTGCACCACAGTCCAGTGGCCAAGCCAGGATACTAAACATGATGTAAGATGGGTCACCTCAACCTTGATTGATTCTTTGCCAAATCCCCTTTTAGTAACTCTGCTTGTAGTGAGTTAAGTGCAACCATGCCTTCTGATTGACAAGGGGAGAGTGGTTGATGTCCTCTTCCTAAAACCCCTTTTCCGCCTAGGGTTCAAGGAAGATGACTTATCCCCTTCGTCATATCTGGTAGTCGGATTTAGTAACCATAAAATCATGCCCAAGGGTGAAATTGAGCTACCAATATCCATATGTGATGGTGTTTTAGCATCTCAATAGGACATCTACTTTCATAGTAGCTAATTTGGTGACAACCTTAGAAGGCATAATAGGTCGCGCAACAACTCATGCTTTCTAGGCCATCCCTTCCTCATACTTCCAAATAATCATATTCCAATCTCCTCGAGGAATGGGAATTGTCCATGGAGATCAGTTAGTTGGATGAGAACTTTTGCATGTCGAGCTTGAGCACTCACTGGAACGTAAGCCTCCTAAGCCACAGAAGTGGGGAAAGAAGAGGAACCATGTTGAAATGATACAACCAAATGCCTTGGCATCCTTACCACCGCCACCTATCATCAAACCCGGCACATCCACACTGACTATCCTACTTTTCCCGGGCGTAGCCAACAACTTAGTGCAAGTAGGGGCAAATCTAGCTCCCAAAGAGGTCCAAGAACTGCTCTAGTTGTTGCAAGCCAATGTTGATATTTTCACTTAGACTACAAAAGACTTGCCTAGAGTGGCTTCATCAATAATCAATACAGCCGGGTGCTCGACTAATAAAACAGGCCCTTAGACGCAAGTTTGCAGAGCAATGGCAAGTTGCTGCTTTGGAAGTGGACAACTATT
This sequence comes from Thalassia testudinum, assembly GCA_037157565.1. Taxonomy (NCBI): domain Eukaryota; kingdom Viridiplantae; phylum Streptophyta; class Magnoliopsida; order Alismatales; family Hydrocharitaceae; genus Thalassia; species Thalassia testudinum. The sequence continues at coordinate 14,615,461 of JAZHRO010000062.1, read as the reverse complement.
AGAGGCTGGCTTTATTGAAACGTCCCTTTATCCCACTTGGTTGTCCAATATAGTTATGGTGAAGAAATCCAATGGCAAGTGGCGTATGTGTGTGGATTCACCAATCTGAACGATGCTTGCCCCAAGGATAGCTTCCCGCTTCCAAAGATAGATGCTCTTATGGATTCTTGCTCAGGTCAAATGCATATATCTTTCCTTGATGCCTATAGTGGATATCATAATATTAGTCTTACGTCAACTGATCGGCCGCATCGTCTTTTATAACGGATCGAGGTATATTTGAATACTGTGTAATGTCATTTGACCCAAAGAATGCTTGCACAACTTATTAGCGCCTTGTAAACACTGCTTTTGCAAATTGGAAAATCTTTTGAAGTGTATATTGATGATGTGCTTGTCAAAGGACTTTCTTTTCAGGATCATTTATCTAACTTAATTGAGGTGTTTCAAGTTTTAAGGGACACCCAACTAAAACTCAACCCAGAGAAATGCATTTTTGGTGTTTCATCGGACAAAATTTTGGGATTCCTTGTATCTAGTCGGGGGATAGAAACAAACCCTGACAAAATCAAGGTAGTCATAGTCCTAGCCCCCCGACTAATCTAAAGAGGATGCAATCCTTAGTCGGCAAGATTATAGCTCTTGGACATTTCTTGTCTCGCTCCTCTGATAGGTGCCTACCTTTCTTTGAATGTTTCAAGAAAGGAAAAGGCTATCATCTCTCACATTGGAACTCCCAATGCCAAGAAGTGTTGGAGGTAGTCAAAACGACTTTGCAGCACTCGCCCATTTTGTTTGCTCCTCAGCCAAGTGAGCCACTATATCTTTATCTCTTAGCTTCGGCATCAATTGTTAGTGTCATTCTTCTACGAGAGCAGTCGGGTGTCTAGCAGCCAGTTTACTTAATTAGTAAAACGTTCCAAGGGGCTGAGGCCAAATATCCTCTAGTTGAGAAACTTGGTCTCGCTTTAATTGTTGCAGCTCAAAAACTTCATCCTTATTTCCAATCCAATAAAATACATGTATTATTTGCCCACCTCCTTAGGAAAATGCTATACAAACCAACAGGGTCTAGTCGGCAAATGAAATAGGCATTGGAATTAACAGAGTTTGATATCAAATATCAACCGCACCTCTCCATTAAAGGGCAAATACTGGCAGATTTTGTTACTGAATTTACACCTATGGATTCGGTGCTTGATTGAGCTTGGTGACTTTGTGGATGGCTCTTCGATGTCAAGTGGTTCTGGCGCGAGAATAGCTTTAGCATCCTCCGAAGGTCCCATTCACAAGTTTGCCATTAAATTAGGATTTCCCGCTTCTAATAATATGGCAAAATATAAGGCTCTTTTGCTAGGCCTCCAAATAGCAAGGTCTATGGGTGCCCAAAGGCTAGAGATTTTCATGAATTCCCAGTTGGTTGCTAATCAGCTTGGTTCTGTTGGCGCCATGAGACAAAGATGAGTAATTTCATCTTCGTGGCTTTGTTCCTTAATATCTGATTCCGAACTTGGGTTGAAATCATCCCATGTTACTTCTTCATCAGTGCTTTCTTCGTGCATGACAGAGAGTTGGTCCCATATCCCATATGTGCTTTTGAATGAAGCAACCTTTTCAAATTCCACTCTTGTTAATGCACAAAATAGTGTATTCATGGCTTTGGCATTATTTGTTGCTTTCTTCTTCTCTTCCTTCATTAGCTCTTTTTCTTCTTTCTTCTTTGGCATATATTTGGATTCGATGATATGTCAAATCTCAAAGTCCATTTCTTCAAGAAAAATTTACATTCTTCTTTTCCAATAATCATAATCTGATCCATCAAATAGTGGTGGTTGAAAAAATAATTTTTCCTCCATAAAACTTGTTGTTGTGGCCATGTGAAGGTGAGGTGTGACGTCTCCTTCACGATCAGGCTCTAATACCAAATGAGAGAGTGCCTGCGAATCTTACTTGGCCACACGCACAAGATCAAGTGTGATATCAATTGTAATAAAAATATGATACAAAAACAATCCAACAATATACACAAAGATTTATAGTGGAAACCCTTCCAGGGTGAAAACCCCTACCTAAGCCTCCCAACTTAGAATTTTCCCGACTAGACAATGCTAGTCAATCCACTAATGTACCACTTGAACGAGAGTGACACAATCTCTTACAATAATCCCTTTTCTTACTAACCTGAAGAGAAGCACAATAATAACAACGGATTTCTCCCAACAGCTTGGGATCCGTAATCAAAGCAACAAGTAAAATAAAATAATATAATCCTATGGAACCTCAAGGAAAGTCAAATCAAATTTTTGCAGAGGTTCGAATCGACGTGCTTTGGAGAGCGTGAAAACAGAAGTATAGAAGCACTTTGAGAGAAAGCACGAGAGCTCTTTTTCTAGATGGATTTCTCTTTGAAAGTATGTTATGAAATGAGGGGTGTGGAGCCTTATTTATAAGTGAAAACTGAATATTTTTGGAATGTTGAGAAAAATCATTCGAATCAAATTGGTTGATCAATTTACTTAATTGGTCGATCAATTGCTGATCGATCAAATATTTAATTGGTCGATCAGTTGTGGGAAAATCAGATTTGATCGTTAGGCTAATTTGGTCGATCAATATCCTAATTTTGATTGATCAATTGATTTGATCAATCAATTGTAATAATTTGGTCGATCAATACTATCTAGATGTTTCTTTTATGATTTAGAAAGATTTGTCTTTAATCATGAGATTCCTTACAATAATTCTAGACTTAAGAAATATAAAATAATTACATTGATTAAAGATAATCTTTACTTTGATCCACATGGAGGATAATTAACCTGATTTGTGCGAGCGTGATCTTGAAATATTAGTTTACAATAAAACATAATTTTATTTCATCAAAACAGAAGTAGTTATAGTCCCCCCTAAAGTAATACAACCCAAGTCTTTTCGACTTAAGGCCTCTCATTACATGTTACTTGACGATCAATTGTATAAAAGGGGGTATTCAACTGCCTTATTAAAATGCTTTATTGAGGAAGAAGCTTTGCAAGTCCTTAGTAAGGCACATAATAGCATATGTGGTAACCATGATGGATACCGTGCCCTAGTTGCCTGCCTATTGTAGTATGAGGCAACAATGCAAAGTCTTTGTCCAAAAAATGTGATAAATGTCAACGTTTTGCGAATGTGCCTCACCCCCCTCTAAGTCGTATGGTACCAATTTTATCTCCCATTGCTTTTGCGAAATGGGGAATGGATTTCATAGGCTTATTCCACTTACTCCAGGTCAAAAAAAGTGTCTTGGAGGTTGTTGATTATTTCTCCAAATGGGTAGAGGTAGAAGTTTTGGCTAGTCCTACAACTGACCATGTGATAAGCTTCGTTCAGAAGAACAATATTGCATGATATGGTGCCCCTCAAGTCATAATTATTGATAATGGTACATAGTTTGCTTCAAAGAAGTTTGAAGATTTTTCTGTGAGTTGGGGCATCAAGTTATATTTTACTTCTGTAGTCCACCTGTAGGCAAACAACCAGCTTGAGGTTACTAATTAGACCATATTAGCTACATTGAAATGCCGCCCAGATTCATCTAAAGGCTGATGGGTAGAAGAGTTGCCAAATGTTTTGTGGGGATGCAAAACCAATCAAAAAATATCCATAGGACATACTCCTTTCAATTTGGTTTATAGTATGGAAGCTAAGCTCCCTTTGGAGACTTTGCTTCCTACCTTCTGCACACAGCTATATGATCCCACTAAAAACAAAGACCACATCCAACTAGCCTTGGACCTAATTGATGAAACAAGAGTGGATGCCTACACCTCAACTACCGCTTACAAGGAAATGGTTGCAGGAAAGTATGACAAGCGAGACCACAAGTGTAAATTTGCATATGGTGATCTTGTCCTTTGGCAGGTGGAAGCTTCCAACCTGATTATGCCAGGTGGTAAGCTGACCTCAATCTAGAAAAGACCTTACAATGTGAAAATAAAGAATATTCATAAAAAATGTAAGCAACTCCACTTTTCAATAATATAGCAAAATTTTCCTTTCAAATAACTTTTATAAGATATTTCAATTAATAATAAATTTTGGATGGTTTAAAGTGCAAAAATACCATTCTTGTTAATATAATTGATCCATCACTCGCCTACGAAAAACTGCTAAGAGTATCGAATCTCAAAGGCAAGAGAAATATTATTACTGGGATAACTAAGATGTTCAGTTTCTAACATAAAACACATCCTGGAACCTTTCCTCTCCTCCTCCCTCTCGCAAGAAAAATGTGTGCATTCGTACGGGGCTCCGATTGGCCGATCGGGGCTAATCAAAGCCCCCCCTGTTGGCTCTCCTTTTCCTTCCTCTTGGAACCTTCCTTCAGCTTCAAGAGTGACATGCACGGTGTATTGTGGCTGGGCGCGGGCGTGGCTTTGACGGTAGCAACGGTGGGCCGGCTGGTGCGGGTGAGGGTTGTCCTCTCTGACAACGCTGGTGCTGCATGTGATGCCTCTCCGTTCGTTGCTTTGACGGACATGGTGCCTCTCCATCGCCCATGCGCGAGGTGTCGTGCATGATGGGGGGTTCGATGCCATGCTGCAGTAGGGATGACGCGGTAGCTTGCGACATGCAACGAAGTCGTGCTACACTCTGGTTGCTTGTTGTTGCTTATTTGCTGTTGGATGGTTCCATTTTTTTTTGTGTGTGGTTGTTTTGTTGGAGACCACATGTAACCCCGTGCTTCTACAGCAGAGTTTCTGACACAAGTCAGAGGTCGAATTAGACCTTTGGGTCGATATATTTTGACTTTCTCATTTACTATGATCTTCGAGTTTTATCTCATTGGCCCTTGCTGTATTTATCAGCGTGAGGTTGTCCTCCTTTGGAAGGTCGTCCGATTCTCATTCTTGAGACGCATTTCTTTTTCTTGGTCCTTTTATTTCTTATTTTGATGTCTTCTGTATTTTAATCTTCTCCCGTTGTTACAAGATGTAACCTCCACCTTTCGAGGGCGTTAAGCTTTTCTTCTCTCTCTTTCCCTTCATGGTGCATCTTTTGTATGGGGGTGCTTCTCCTTTGTTAATGAAAAATGCCCCCTTCATTGAAAAAAAAAAAAACTAAGATGTTCTTAATTATTTACAGCAAGATGAGAGAAAGAAAAAAGTCAAATAGGAGGGGATGTAATATACGGCTGAAAGAAAGGTTTAAAAAAGAAAGATAGTTTACAAAAAAGAAGCAACATGAGATCTCACGGGTTACGGAGGACAGTGATTGGTTGAGGGATGGAGGAGACGGAGTGGCAGGTATTTAAAAGTTTCAATATTGATAAATGGGAGAGAGAGAATTAATTATGGAGAGAAAGTGTTAGAAGTTATGAAGGACACGTGTGAGACGAAACGGGTTTGAGGATAATTTAATGGTTATCATTCTGCAAAGGAATACAAAAGTAATTTCAAAGAATTAAAATTTTAAATTAAAAGATATAATCTATCTCGTTATATCATCTAAACTTAAAATTAAATTATCTAACTATATCATACCAATATTAATAATATATATTAAAATATATTCATTTTAACGTAATATATTTATCAAATTTTCACATGAATATCATTAAATTTTTTTGAAATTACTTAAATATCATTTAATTCATTATATTTACCATATACTATTGAAAAATAACGTATTTTTTATATTTATCATATGTTAGTCATAATCGTTAAACTTAATGAGTTTACACTGAAATATAATAAAAAATTATTTTTATCTTCAAAAATTATCTTTTAGTATTTAATTTTTTTTAGTCAAAATTTTTTTTAGTCTTCAAATTTTATTTCTCAATTTTCACCCCTCCCCTCGCTAGTTCATCTCCCTTCCTCCTCACCTCAGACCACCTCCTCCACCCTCACTCTCCAACCTTCGACCACCTCTTTCGCCCCCTCTCTAACCACCACCTCCTCCTCCCAATGCAACATTAAAAAGGAGATCCCTTAAGCCCACCACCACCACAACATCTTTGAGCACCTTTTTGACCACAAGCCTAAAAAGGACGTCATCACGGAAGGCAAGAAGTTGAAGAAAGGTGCCACTACAGACGACAATAAAATGACATAGGGTAAGGGCAGGGTTGTCACCTTGAGAGGAGGTGGTGATTTATGAGAGGGGGCAAAGGAGGTGATCGAAGGTTGGAGAGTGGGGGTAGAGGTGGTCAAAAGTGAAGAGGAAGGGAGGTAAACTAGCGATGGGAGAGGGTAGGGAGGGGGCAAAAATTTTAAAAATAAAATTTGAGAACTAAAAAATAATTTTTTATTACATTTCAATCTAAAATCGTTAAGTTTAATGATTCTGACTAACAGAGTGGTAAATACGAAAATGATACTATTTTTTCAATGATATATCTGTAAATATAGTGAATTGAATAGCATTTAAGCAATTTTAAAAGATTTTAGTAACATTTACGTAAAAATCCCTATATTCATTAAGATATATTCATTATATCATAATATTAAAAACACCCAAAATAAAGAAACATATGCTACAACGTATTTTGAAATGCGTGAAGTGAGAAAACATGGTTTCAATTTGTATGTTTTGATTTTTTATCGATGGAAATCACTTTTATAGATAAAAATCACTTTCCATAAGTGTGTTCTTTATTTTCAATTAATGTGTTTTTATTTTCAATTGGTAGAAAACCATTTTGAATCGGTACCAGTTGAAGGGCAAAACACACCGATATGTTATCATTTTCAATGGATGTCTTGATTTCCAATCTATTTATTTGATTTTCAATCGATTGATTTTAACTTTCAACTAGTGTGTTTTAATTTTCAATCGATAGATTTTGATTTCCACCTAGTGTATTTTACTTTCTTTTTTGAACAAGACATGAGTGGAGGCTACATATTCCAAAATGCATTGCAATACACATTTCCGTACTCGCATTCTATTAAAAAATCATTTGCTAACATCGCATCACTATACTAATCTTTTTACCTCATCACTCATTTCACCATTCAAATAAATATCTTATTTTATTAACCCCTACACTATTTAATCAAGCCTATTAGAGTAGAGAACCTAACTCGAGCAATCACACAACAAACGACAAGAGAGTTGGTGACCCAATTCCACCTTAGTCGATGTATGTCTGGGGGGAGTGGTAGACTCTCAGAATTCACTATTTACTTTCATGAATATAAGATACAAGAAAGTTATCTCTTTTCTCTTCTCTCATATTGCGTAACCTTTTCCACCTGAGTAACATCAGCTTATAAAGTTACGAGATCCTCAAACGTGGAGATTGTGATCAGTTGAATAAACCATCATGAGTCAGAAACCACGATCTCACTATCTCCTCAAATGATAAGAGCGTACTTTTGAAATAATTATTCTAGCTAGAGCAACCACCTTGTAATCGTATCTAGATGACATGAAAGGTAATCCTTCCTGCCAATTGCGATTAGCAGAATGATGGAGCCTTCCTACTCATTTGGTGTGATAAGAGCCTTCAAATAGACGTTACCTGCAGACTACCTGGCAATGTAGCTAGGGGAAGAATCAGGAAGTACATTCGATGGGTAAAGCCTCATTGACTGACTTATCCAACTACCTACCTCCTGGGTAGTCGGACCGAGCCAGCCAAACAAGTAGTCAAGTATGAATTAAACTATCTCAAGTAATCAAATCCAACTTGACTACCGAGGAATTAGGTTGAACCCGCCATTCAAATTGTCAAATTGAATCTGTGCATATATCTTGAGATGAGTTTATTTCTTTTAATAACTTTATTGACGGGGCCTAATAAAAAAAAAATCTTCTCGAATCGTCGATCAAATATACCATGTACGTGTGCAATTTTAAAGGGGGAGAGAGGGAAAAACAAAAAGGAAGAGACTAAAATATCGGTTGGAAGGGTTGTCAGTTATTGCTCCCTTCCGCTCCCTTTTCCCTTCTGCTTTAGAGAAACCAAACTTGCATCGTCGTTGAGCCCTGATCGGCCACCTTTGGCCCATCAGGGCTTCTCCTCCTTCCAGATCCTCCTACTCCCTCCAAATCACTCCTACGGCATTGATCTAATTTTCTCTTCGACATGCATCACCATCCGTGGCTCGTGGAGGCACTCGATGGTTCGGCAACCAACAACGTTTTGCTCCGTGGTCAACGATGTTTTTGCTTCGAGGTCGAGGCTCCGTGGTCGCTTCGTGGTTGCTCCAAGGTCATCAATCCAGGGTCACGAGGCGACGGTTCGGTGAAGCCAGTGGCCCAATGAAGCCGACGATTCGAGGTTGTGCTCGTGGAGTGCTCTGTCTATGGCCCGATGTAGATGTCAATGGCCAACCTTCGCGTGGCAACGGGAGGTGGTGGTTGCTTGTTGGGATTGTTTGATTTGATGTTGTGAGTTTAGTTTTCTTTTTCTTATTATTTTAGTGTAGTTTTAATTTTGTTGAAAATCACGTTTGACCCTGTACTTTTCACGACAAACAAAATTTATCGAGATTTTTTCTTATTGACGCTTGCCGTTCTACGAACGTGTGATCGATCTCCTTCAAGAGATCATCCAATTTCAGATCTTGGATCGCTTTCTTCTTTTTCTTTCATTTCTTAGTCTTCTTTTTTGCATTTGGGTGTCCCCGATTTCTACGGAACATTTTTCTTCTCCCTCTTGGAAGTTAGGTTTCGTTATCTTTTTCCTTACATCCCTTGAATTGGATACTTGGAAAGTTTATTTAAAAAAATATATATTGGTTGGAAGGAGAAAGAAAGATGGAGTGGAAAAGGCTGACGGGAAGACTGCGCAATAGGAGAGACAAAACAGCGGCTGCTTGTCGCCGACGTGCGTCAACCAGGAAAAAAAAACGCGTGCACGTGTCTCTCTTACATGAAGAGTTGGGAGAGCTTAGAATTTTGCTTTGTATACGTAGATTTGTTGACGATACGCGGTATCGAAGTGGACGACTATGCGAATAGACCAGTTGGAATAGACCAATGCCGGCTATATATGGGAATCATATTTCTAGATTTTGGTCTTGTCGCCAATCCAGTCGCCATCGTTGGGTCTCTTATCTGAAGTAACAAAGTCGCCAATTCGAATTTGATTTGAAAAGTTCAAAACCACAGCAGTTCCTTCCCACTTGACTAGAAAAGTATAAACCAAATATTCAAATCTATACATAAAATTTCCCAACGTTTATTATACGTGGGATGGCCCCTCTCCTTGTTTCTCTAGCGTGAATTGTATTTAAAATTGAGCGTTAGGAAAATGAGGATCTCTCATCTCCGAGGAAAATGTTCATAAGGGTATTCTGTTTGCCCGATTAATTGGACTATATGCTCACTCTAAACGGATTTCCCCTTTCCAATGAGGAAATCACCATACTAGATTATACCAAAAGGAAAATTCCCATAGCTATTCACATGTTGAAAAAGCTACACTAACAAAAGAATGTAAAAAACTAGACCATATGTGTGTGTACCTATATGTGTAGACATGCACATGTATGCATGTACACATGTATATGCCGATGTACGTATATATTTGTGATGCAATTAGGAAATCTATTGAAATAAGCACGAATTATATCTAGAACTGAGTATTAGGAGGATAAATAGAGGAACTATCACATTTAAGAAATATGTTCATGAGCATATATTGCTGTGCAATATGCCGTCTGCCTTCTTGATTGAGTTATGTGCTTATCCAAAATGGGTTTTCTAATTTCACGACAAAATCACCATACTAGACCATATCACAAAGGGAATTCTCATAGCTAATCTATGAGAGTTGCATTAATGAAAGAATATCGGAAACTTGATTAAGAACCAAGTCATTAACGAGCCTTCAATGGTCTTTATTTTTAAACAATCTTGACGTGCCAAAGCAAATTAATTATACATTAAAAAGGATACTCTAATAGCTAATTAGAGTTGCAAAAGAGGTTGACATTAGTTTTGATGATTTACAGAGAGGGATTAAGTAAATTAATATAAATCTAGTGCTACTTGTATCATCTACCCTTGAGAGGAAAATTTTTCTTAAAAGTCCAATAAAAAAAAGGCCCACGGATGCCTATAAAGGTCCCACGAATTACAAGCCTAAGAATAAAATGAGAGCCTAAGGCAAATAAGAAATGCTAACTGCCTATTTGAGCCAAGCGAACCCTTTATCTGACAAAGTGATCCGATAATGCCAACTACCCACTTGAGGCAGACAAACCCCCTGCCCAACAAAGTGATCAAGCCATGCCAACTACCCATTTGAGGTAGGTAGATCCTTTGTTCGACAAAAAAGGCAAATGTGATTCCCCAACAAAGGGATTCGCCAAGAAAGGCCAAATTATTGTCCTATTAAACAACTTAATATGCTTGCTCGATAGAATGATCGTAGATTCTGACAAAAAGACTAACCAGAGCACCGACAGGGAAGCTATGCGAGAATGCCTTGACGGAAGGTAAGGCAGATGGTGTCTCACTGCCATAATCCTTGCCAAGCAAGGAGAGCACGAAAAAATCCAACTACTGTGAGATATTAGCAACAAATAGATCATGCGATTAGGAATATCAGGATTCTTATAGAAAAATAATCCTGAAAATGTCACACAATTACAGGACAATCTCAAGGATCTTGGTAACAAATTTTGGTTACCAAGAATATCAGGGATGACTTCTATAAAAGGGAAAGGGCTGCCCACATCGTGGCTATGTGGTGCATGATGAGTACGCTAATTTATTTAATAACATGCTTAATTTTGTTAGTTGTGGGTATTAGTTATATTAGATTTAGGTCACATTATACATAAGTGCATATTTGCATGCTAGAGGTAAAATGATAATTTTGAGCCTAATTTTGTGCTTCACTATATGTAGGAATCAAATACTTAGGCTTAAGAGAAGAAGAAGCAGGAAAACAAAGCTCTAGAGCTGCAAGCAAGAGGAAGAAGAAGAAAATCATTTCTGGCCACTTGAACCTAAAGCCCTAACCGTAGCCAAACTTGCCTATTTTAGCTTTCACCCAAACCCTAATGCTAACCCTAAACTAGCACCACTTAACTTCCTAAGCCTTTTCCTCAACCCTAAGATCACTCCTAAGCCTAGTCCTAAAACCAAGCCCACACACTAGTAACACTAACTCACTTCTTATCCTATCATGTCCTATGAGTCCTACACATTATCCACACATGCCACTTAATTCTTCTACACAAAAATGCCTTAAATATTCTTGAAATCAATTAGTAAAAAGTGGATTTGATTGTATCTAATTAAGTCTCCAAATAAATCCCTTAAATCTCTCAAATCAAGATCCCAATCCCGAAATTTGAATCATATTTTTAGTATTTTAGTCATAACTTTCTCATTTTGAATCCAAATTGAGTGATTCAAGTTGCATTTGAAAGTTGATTTAGAGGGCTACAACTTTATTTTTATGTATAATTTGAAATTCGAATCATAAAAAGTCCTCAAATTGACGTCAATTAGGTCCTACTTTCCTATTTAGATAAATCCTAAACCTAAACAATTTTCAAAAACCTAAACCTAAACCTTACCTCCCAAGCCACCTTGGAAATCCATCCTCTTCTCTTAGGTTTATAAAAACACCACCATGGCCTCCATATTGAAGGGACACCTCTTCCTCCATAGGTTATATGTCAAGTTCAGTAAGTGCGAGTTCTGGCTACGCCAGGTGGAGTTTCTGGGACACGTAGTGTCAGGTGTAGGGATTTCAGTGAACCCTTCCAAGGTTGAGGCAATACTAAAGTAAGAGCATCCCAAGACAGTGACAGATATCTACAGCTTCCTAGGTTTAGTGAGTTATTACAGGTGATTCATTTAGGGCTTTGCACAGATCACTCTCCCGTTAACCCAGTTAACAAGGAAGGATACCCCTTTTGTTTGGACCGATGCTTGTGTGGCCAGTTTCCAGACACTCAAAGAGAAGTTGACATCAACACCTATACTTACCATCCCTGGCAGCAGTGGTGGATTCATTGTAGACATGATGCTTCACTCCAGGGACTGGGCTGTGTTCTAATGCAGCATGGGCATGTGGTCACCTATGCCTCAAAGCAACTAAAGCCACATGAGAAGAACTATCCAATGCACGATTTGGAGTTGGCAGCCACAGTCTTCACCCTGAAGATTTGGTACCATTACCTATATGGTGAGACCTTCAAGATTCACACTGATCACAAGAGCTTGAAGTACCTGTTTGAACAGGAGTTGAACTTGAGATAGAAATGCTAGATGGAACTTTTGAAGGATTAATGACCATTAGACTGTCCATTATCCAGGAAGGGAAACGTTGTGGCAAATGCTCTTAGTAGGGAGCCACCATCTCAATTAACAACTCTTCAGGTACAGAGGTGGAGCAGTATGATTGAGGTAGCCCAATAGAAGCCATCACAAGTGACAGGATACCTGGGGGAGTTAACAGTGATGAGGTGCACATGTCCTGATCTAATATCTCACATAATGGATAGGCAAATGAAGGATTCTAACTTACAGATTCTTCGTGATCAGGTACTCGCGGGAAATCCCGACGAGTTCACCTTTGTGGACGAGGTACTCCGACTCCGTAGCAAGCTATGTGTTTCGCAAGGTGAAGCACTTTGATGGGAACTATTGTTCACGGCTCATTGTAGTAGACTCATTATCAATCCAGGGAACACTAAGATGTATCACGATCTAAAGAGGGACTTCTGGTGGCATGGTTTGAAGAAGGATATGGGCAAGTTTGTGAGGTAGTGCCTGGTTTGTCTACAGGTGAAGGCAGAGCATCAAAGACCAACTGGTCAATTGCAGCCTCTTCCTATTCCAGAGTGGAAATGGGAGAGCCTCTACTAGGCTACCTTTGACTCAAAGAGAACATGATGCAGTCTGGGTGATTGTCGATCGCTTGACAAAGTCAACACAATTCTTGCTGATTAGAGTAACTTATGGTCCTTCACAGATAGCAGAGTTGTATATACGGGAGATCGTGCGATTGTATGGTGTACCCAAGGAGATCATTTCAGATAAAGATGCCCACTTTTGGGGAAGCTTCCAGCAGGCCTTGGGTACCCAGTTGAGCCTGAGTACGCTCTATCACCCACAGAGCGATGGGCAGACAGAGAGGACCATTCAAACACTGAAGGACCTATTAAGGTCCTATATACTCAACTGGAAGGACTCTTGGGAGGAGCACCTACCTCTGGTAGAGTTCACTTACAACAATAGCTGTCACGCTAGTATCAACATGGCCCCGTATGAAGCATTATATGGTCGAAAGTGCGCCTCTCTACTTGCTTGGGATGAGGTTGGCTTGAAGTGAGAGGTAGGCCTCAGGTTGATCTAATAGAGTAAGGAGGTCATCGAGCAAATTCAAAAGAAGCTCATTACTGCACAAAGTCAACAGAAGAGCTACATGGATCATTGGCAACAGGATGTACAGTTTGAGGTGGTGAATTTGTTTTCTCAAAGTGTCACCAATGGAGTACAAAGGTTTGGGGTGAAGGGTAAGCTGGCTCCGAGATTCGTGGGTCCGTTTGAGATACTAGAGCGGATCAGACTAGTTGCTTACAGACTAACCCTGCCACCTCAGTAAACCGGCATCCATGATGTCTTGCATATTTCCAATCTATGGAAGTACATGTTCTTAGTTACAAGAGCATGGGGATAGAGGATGACTTGACCTATCAGGACCAGCAGGTGTAGATACTGGACCATACCGTTCAGAGGCTGCAAAAGGAGATCACTCTAGTAAAGGTCTTATGGAGAAGTCAGAAATACGAGGAGGCAACTTGGGAACTAGAGGTTGAAATGAAGGAGAAATACCCGGAGATTTTCAGTGCTAAGTCCATGACTCCTTGGGTTATTTCTCTTTAAGGTTGTTATACACTTAACACGATTTTTCGCTCTACCTATGCATTTGCCCAAGTTTCAAGGACGAAACTCCCTTTAAGGTTGTTATATCTGTAACGACCCAAAATCCAAGTCCCTAGTCATTTCATTGTGGTTTGGGTCACTTCGAACCCATAGACACAGTTGTTCAGTGTAAGTACAAGTACCTCTTTATATTACCAAAAAATGCATATTTCAAGTCAACCCCTAGTCAAACATCATCAAAAGGGTGCCATATATGGTACCTTTGCATTCCTCTCGTCATAAGCTTTCCAACGATGGTTGTTTTGCATGAATCTGAGATGTATAACTTAAGTTATGATGAAAACAACTCGAAAAGGACCAAAATCTAAGGTGGACCTAATCCAAGGGGTATTTTAGTTATTTCACTCCACTAATTGTAACCCTAAACCTAATTTAGGTCAATAAATAATCCCCCTTAAGAGTTGGGCCATCATTACACCTAAGGACCCCAAAACCTAAAGAGAAAGGGAGAAAGGAAGAATTAGATTTTCATTAAGAAAATCTATTTGAGATTCACAGGACCTATTTGAGATTTTGGGAAGTTTGGCCTTGCCACTGCAAAACTCATGGTGGCGGTGGTGGTGGTGGTGCACAGCAAGTGCACGATGCATGGCGGTGGCGCAACATGCAAGCGCAACACGTGGCAGGCCTTGCGTGCATGCGTTCTCGCACACTTGCAATGAACGAAGAGGCACAGGCGTCCCCGATCACCGACACGTGGTGTAATCAGACGAACAAGAGATGAGCACCCACGGCGCTAGCGATCTGTGCGCGTCACGTGTGGACTTTGTGGACCGATGATTGGTCTGCTTGAATTAGATTGGTTCAGGACCCCCTCGCGCTGTTTCGAGCGATTTGAGGCCTTCCCGATCTCGGATTTTGACAAATAAGATATCGTTGGAATCGTTCGACACGTAATATGCATTGTAGTTTATTTCATTTTTTAACATTATTTCTTTAATAAAAAATAAGAAACGTGCCTAAGTGTTTCCAACCCTATTTTTAGTCTGTGTAAACTAGGTCTTGCCCCCAGCACATGCATGGATGGTGACTACCCTCAGGCCATGTGCGCATGGTTCAAAGTCACCATGGCCCTCCGGTGACGTTAGGTAGAGTAGTTCACTCTTCTTTTAATTCTCTCATTTTCAAGTAACCGTGGGCTCGTCTGGTGAGACTCTTCGTGTATATTGCATATGTTGACATGTGTTTCCTTTCTTTGTTGAGTCCAGGACCTTTATGAAGTGTTATTCTAATTTTGGGCACTTTATTGTGAATTAATTGGATTCAATCTGAATAATATAGACTTAAGTACTCCCTGTATCCCTATCATCGCATGCATGAAAGAAACTCCATTTTTCGTGAAATAAGTTCTGTTGTGTTCATTAATTTCTAAATAGTATGGGACCACTAGCATATATAATTTGGAAATTATCAGTAAGCTAATAAATTGAAGGATAATGTGACTATGTGTTAATCCTGAACTTAATAATTTGAAATTTTTAGCATGGTTTGATTTGATGACAATAAATGATAATTGATTTAATAATTAATACGACTGTTTAGTCAGGATTTAGAAGATGGATAACTAGTTTGAGCTCGCTACTCGTCGGATTTGACTACAGCTTTAGTCTGTTAAGACCAGTTCTAGGCTGGTTTAAGGAGTTGCTACCCTCCCTACGACTATTTGTTAGGCTTAGCAGCCAATTGGGATAGCAAGATGTGTGGCTTAAGGTTTGGGAGTGATTTCTTTCTCAGTTGGTGGATGGGTCATTAGCTGTCTGTGGTTCAACATACATAACGCTTGTATGTGTTCACTACACGATGTAGCCACCACCCCTTTCCACAATGACCCAAGGGTGACGGAGTGTGGTGACTTAGTAGGCATAAGCCATCTTCTGACCATGAGGGTGACTTATACCGGTCTTACACCGTAAAAAGTTACATGAGATCATCTCGTGCCCTGGGACGTCGATTGACGGATTGTGACCTATAAAAATGTGGGCTAAATGCATAAATGGAATTGGATAAGTAATAATTCAGTGCCCTCGTTCTTCTACTCTTGTCACAATTGTTACTTATTGCAGTTGTTCTACTCTACTCAATTTTTATTGACGTGTTCCTCGGGTTCCGTACTTAGGTGTTGCTAAGAAGTCGGGTATAGCAACTACTGTTGATCCATCTACAACGAAACCAGGTTCTACTTGAGGAAATGGTCTGTTCTGAGCCAGTGACTCAGTCTGTTCTTCTTCGCTGTTAGATTTTAATTTCCATCTTTTGGTGATTGTACGAGCACTTGAGCACTATTTACCTTTCTACTTTCTATGGTGAATTTTATCATTTTGTCAACACTTTTATGTATTTTCATTTAAGGCATTATGAATGAATAGTTGGCTATTGATGTTCTATAACCATGTGCTGGGTAATTACAATCATGTGGTTAGGTTGTGCTGGTTGTTAGCATACGACAACTTGAGTTTAGTCGATTGGCGGGACTCAAGTTGTCACAGTTAAGCCCCAATATGCATTATCAACCCTAAAATGTATTGATGCCTAAAATGCCATAATTTTAATGCAATTATGCAATTATTGCTACCTAACTAACATAAATTAAGCATGAAATAGCTAATCATTCATGTATTCATCAGTATGCAACACAAAGGAAAGAGATTACTATTATTCTATATTCCCCCATTTCTACATACTTAGCGGAAACTTTGAGAGTAGAATCTCCTCCCTAGATATACACCCTTTGTAGAGGGTGGAACTGGGTTACCAGTTCCTGCATTCTTATGTGTGATTGCTTTTTTATCATGATTGGATCCTTGTCTTATTTCTAACCTGATAGGATGTTAGGAGAGGACTCTAATCATCTACCAAATTTTATTGTAGGAATTGATTAATATTTCAAGCTAAACCTTTAAGAATAAAGAGATTAATGCGAAAAGAATGAATACATCGTAGTATAGCACAAAATACGTTGAAACAAATATAATTTTAACAAGAGGTGAGTCCCAGTCGAACTCAGAGAGGCAGAAAACGCTTCTGATTTCATAAATTGAATTAGAATTACATGCTACTACTTGCGAACTAATTAATATATATATAAAGCAAATCAAGTAAGTTGGTTGATCATGAAGTGTTAAATAGAACTAAAGTTTATGACTAATAGAGTTGTAGAAATAAACTAGAACATAAATAAAAACACTATCTAATCTAGCAGAATAAGGGCACCATGGGTGGTCTGTGGTGGCCTTCTGGAGAGGTTGGGGAAAGCAACAGTGGTGCACCAAGGTAGCTTGGTGGGTGCTTCAGAGGGAAAGAGCCAGAGAAGAAAATCTGGAGAGTTGGAGAGGGTCTGGAGAGAGTTGTTTATCAACTGAGGGCCCTGTGGCTCTTTTTATAGCTTCATTGAGGGGTAAAGTGGGCATTTAAGCCCTCCAACTCGTGCAAAAACCTTAGATTGATCAGATCTGTCGATTGGGAGATCCACGGATCAGATCACGCTTCAAAAGGCCTTCTAAATTGTTCTCTACACGTGGATTGCCTCTGGAGCTGACACATGGTGCGCTCCCCACCCTCAGATTGCCATTTGACGGCTTTGATTCACACCCGCATGCACCACCTTCACGCTCTTCAACTGCGAGCGCTGAAATCATGCTCAATCCTCAACCGTCCGATCTCATGATCGGACAGCTTAAGCACCTCGCTCGCACTGCCTTTGAATTTCAAACGTGTGCACATGCACATTCGGTTGCGCGTCATCGCGTGCGTGGCCATCCGACGCTCCTCCATGCTCCATGCGGTCACACCGTCGCCATTCGATGCAGATCCGACGCTCAAATTTCTTCCACGCTCGTTGCTGCCTCAAATTCCTGCTCCGTGTGTTTCGATCGCTTGCCCTTGGCTTGCGTTTGAGTGTGCTAACCATTGCGCTGGGAGCGCAGATTGTCTCGTTTCCATTTCCACACACGGCTACCATCAGTCGTTGGAGGAAGATCCAATGCTGAGCTTGATCTTTCCTTGATAAAGCGAGGCTGTAGTGATGACGTGGGCGCATGGTGGCCGTTGGGTGATGATCCAACAGCCCATAATGCACAGGGGCGCTTCCTTTAGAGGTTGGGCGGTGGCTACGATGGCGCCATCGTAGCCATCCATCTTTTCTTTGTAGATGGTGTTGTACATCTCCAATCGAAATGATTTTTACACCGTTGGATTGCAATCGTTGATTCGGATCCATCTGTGCGATTGGATTTGACATATGAGGTCCGGATTTCCACCTATTTGACTCTTTGCCCTTGCTCTTATGCAAACTCTATAGGATGTTACGGGAGTTTGATCGATGCGATCTTGGAAGCGTTGGACTCTCGTCATTCTGAGCAGATCCATATGATTGGATCGGTCATCCGCAGCCCCGAATTACTTACAATTGTTAATACTTATCAATTAGAGCATAATATGACATTATTATTTACAAAACTAATAAATCAACTATAATGCAAAGTATGATGCGAGTGTATGCATAATGCCTAAGTTAAGCTAGGATCTAACTTAATTCAGGTATATTAGGACCTATGATTGCTGTGCAATCATATCCTCATGCCTAAATCTTGCTAATCCTTAGCAAGTGCAAGACTAAATGCATTCTACTAATGAGTTTGACTAGAGATTTATTTCTTTGTCTTCATCCAGAAATTTAGAATCTAGATAATCGTGAAAGTGTAGTTTGTAGCTTATGCAACAGATCCAAGCGAAAATTCGATACACATCTAAAGCTTGTGCCTGACCCTTAGTAAAATTCTGTTGGGATAGGCAACCTCTTCTCTTAGGGACATAGAATAACCTTTAGTTTTAACCCTAACTTTTTGGCTTAGGTAGAAGATGTCTAAGTTAAATAGATTTGTATATGGTAGCGCACTCTCCTCCGGTGCTACATAGAGACTACTATTTCAAAATCTAGATTTTCAGATTATCAAATAATTCAACTTAGAGAGAGGCTGGAAAACTATGCTCTCTTAAGTCCTTTGTACTCATTTTTATCTCTTTTTCCTCTCTTTTTCTTTTCTTTTTCTTTTCTTTTTCTTCTTGAGCTCACATCTCACTAGATTTGTAAATATGCTTGGTGATCTCTCATGGCATTACACTTCAATTAGATTCTGATAACCCTATAACTAAGTCAGAATCCCTCAACCCATATTTAGGTGGTCAGAAATACAAGAAAAGTAGGTCAAGGCTATATTTGGTGGATCATGAGGGTGATAAGTGTTGTTGCCTTAATGTACTTGACTAAATTTAAACATAACTCACACTTCTTAACATGGCATTTTTTTTTTCTCTTTTGTTTCTTTCTTTCTTTTTTTCTTCTTTTTTTTCTATTTTTTTCTATTTACTTTTTTTCTTTTTTTCTCATATCCAAATCTATAATGCCATATCTATTAACACAACACAACATAGCATACGTACTTTTATTCATGAGGCATTATTTGGGATTGGGGATGTTCAAGAGAATATCGGGTGGCTTATTTGGTGAAAGTGCCTATTCTCGGCACCGGGACAAGAATGGATAGAACAGCGTATTTCTGACCTTGACATTTGTACCCTCCTTTAGCCGAGAATTCCGTAAAAGATGGTCATGACCATCCACCTTAGTCTTAGTTTTATCAGAACACGCTCTCTGTGTATTTATCTTATTTGGTAGCTCTCACAAGGATTCTTACAAAAAAGTTGTACGTAAGAACCGAGAGCGAAAACTGTGCCTAACTCCGACTATCATTATCCAATTATCCAGAAATTAAGATTCCTTACACTAGTCATAAAACACAAGTAGACTCTACTTTCATCTCACAATTATTTGGTGGATCTATTAGAAGATGGTTTGGCTAACTCCCTGATTACCGTCCAAGGGTTCAGGAGGAGAAGCAATGCTTATTCTCGACAAACTAGAGATATCTATCAGTCTTCACAATGGATCCATTGCAAATTCTACGTCCAAGTGTGAAAGTGTACTAGATTCTAAGTTCAGGAATCAACTAAAGAATAAATCCCTAATAAAACCTCTTGATAAAAAGATCTATTTCCCTAAGGTGTTAGCAGAAAATTTTTCAGTTTATATGTATGACGCCCCCCCATGCCCAAGTTCTTGCATGTCCTCGTGCATGAATAAGAGAAAATGAAATAAGACAGGGCATAACTAGGTAGAAATCACCTGAAGCTGCTCCTGATTTGTCGTTCAGCTCATGCCAACACTACAATGGTAATCACAATATGCATAATAATATACCAGAATGAAATATGCTATGTATAAAGGATATGTATATATGTATAAGTGCTAAGTTTAACGCCTCCAGCTGGACAAAAGGTCAGTCACACATCCTCGAGAAGATGTATCGTTTCATCAATAGGAGGTTCCTGGGCTAAAAATGGCTTGAGGCGCTAGCCATTCACCGTAAAAACCTGCCCAGATTTCGAGTTCATAATTTGGACCACCCCATTAGAATATGGGTGGATCACCAGATATAGTCCAATCTACTTAGACTTGAGCTTTCCAGCAAAAACTTTGAGCCGAGAATCAAATAACCAGACCTACTGGTTAGGCATGAATTCCTTCCTCCATATGTGTCGATCATGGAAAGCCTTAATCTTATCTTTGTATATCTTTGCATTCTCGTAGGCTTCCCGCTGAATCTCTTCTAACTCGCTGAGCTAGAGCTTTCTTTCATAACCTCCTTCATCAAGGTTAAAATTACACTTATGCACCGCCCAAAAGGCACGGTGTTCCAACTCTACAGGAAGATGACAAGCCTTTCCATACACCATGCGATATGGTGACATTTCGAGCAAGGCCTTGTACGTGGTCCGATGTGCCCAAAGTGTGTCGATCAATCGATCGGACCAATCCTTCCTATCAGGTATAACCGTCTTTTGAAGAATAAGCTTGATTTGACGGTTAGATACTTCAACCTGCCCATTGGTCTGTGGGTGATACGGGGTAGCAATACGGTGATGTACCCCGTATTTCTTCAATAGAGATTTAAAATGAGCATGGATGAAGTGGCTACCCCCATCACTAGTTAAAGCGCGGGGGACTCTGAATCTCGAGAAAATGAATTCCCAGACAAATGATATAACAGTCTTATGATCAACCCGTCTTACCAAGATAGCTTCAACCCACTTCGAGACATAGTCAATTGCAAGAAGTATGTACTCGAATCCATGCGAGTTCGGGAAAGGGCCCATAAAGTCGATGCCTCAGACGTCGAACACTTCTATGACCAGAATACGCTGGAGAGGCATCATGTCTCTCCGAGTTATAGAACCGACTGACTGACATCGCTTACAGCATTTGGCAAACTTGTGTGTCTCTAAAAATGGTTGGCCAGAAGAATTCAGACTGCAAAATCTTTGCAGCGATTTATCAGCCTGAGAAATGACCCCCACAAGCATCACTGTGGCAGAAGGATAACACACTTGAGATTTCCGAGTCTGGGACGCATCTTCTGATGATCTGATTGGCCCGAATGCAAAAGAGCAGTGGGTTGTCCCAAAAATAAAACTTAGCCTCTTAAATAAACCTAAGTTTTTGATCCTTGGATAACCCTGCAGGCAGCTTGCTTGCAATGAGATAGTTTGCAATATCAACGTACCAAGGAAACTCAATAGAGTCTATAGTTAACAGACTCATCTGGGAATTGATCAGAGACAGGCGAGGAGTATGGGATGTATTTTGGGTCTAACCGAGAC
Organism: Thalassia testudinum; assembly: GCA_037157565.1. Taxonomy (NCBI): domain Eukaryota; kingdom Viridiplantae; phylum Streptophyta; class Magnoliopsida; order Alismatales; family Hydrocharitaceae; genus Thalassia; species Thalassia testudinum. The sequence goes on along the minus strand of JAZHRO010000062.1, from coordinate 14,593,840 downwards.
AGGTGATCCGCCACAACATTATGAGCTCCGGCTTTCTCGCAAATCTCGACATCAAACTCCTGCAAAAGAAGGATCCATTTGTAAGTCGGGGTTTGACATTCTTCTTTGCTAGTAAATGCCGGAGGGCGGAATAGTCAGTAAAAATAATCACTTTTGACCCAAGTAGGTATGATCTAAGCTTCTCCAACCCAAATACTACAGCTAACAGTTCTTTCTCAGTAACCGTATAGTTACGCTGAGCCTCGTTCAGCATCTTGCTAGCGTAGTATATTACGAATGGATGGCGCTCCCGACGTTGGCCTAGAACGGCCCTAACAGTGAAGTCTAAGGCATTACACATCATCTCGAAGTCGAGAGACCAGTCAAGTTGTTGGAGAATAGGTGCATTCAAAATAGTGCTTCGTAAGGTCTCAAAAGCGTTGAGACACAAGGAATCGAAGTTAAAGGGGATGTCGGCTACTAAAAGATTTGTCAATGGGCGGGCAATTTTCAAGAAGTCTCAAATGATCCTTCGGTAGAATCCGACATGCCTAAGAATGATCTGATTTGTTTTACCGAGTTAGGCAAAGGTAATCGAGAATGATTTCGAACTTAACTAGGTCGACCTCGAGTTCATTAGAAGAGATCCTGTGACCTAGTACAATGCCATCCCTCACCATCAAATGGCTTTTCTCCCATGAAAGTACTAGGTTAACGTCTATGCACCTCCTCAGGATCTTTGTGAGGTTATCAAGACAAGACGAGAAGTCATCTTCAAAAACGGAGAAGTTGTCCATAAATACTTCTACGTAGTCCCCGATCATATCGAAGAAAATGGCCATCATGCAACGCTGAAATGTTGCTGGTGCGTTACAGAGGTCGAAGAGCATCTGCTTAAAAGCGAATGTTCCGAAGGAACACGTAAAAGTTGTCTTGTCTTGATCTTCCGGGTTGATCGCGACTTGGTTATACCTGGAGTATCCATCCAGAAAGCAGAAGAAACTGCGCCCGACTAACCTTGCTAAAATCTGATCAATAAAAGGTAAAGAAAAATGATCATTTTTGGTAGCCGTGTTCAGTTTCCTGTAACTAATGCAAACCCGCCATGAAGTAGTGGTGCGGGTCGAGATGGATTCGCCTATTTCATTCTTGATTACGGTGAGTCCTGTCTTTTTGGGTACAATCTGAATAGGACTCACCCACTGGCTGTCGGAAATCGGATAGATAATGTCCGCATCCAGCCATTTAATGATCTCCTTCTTGACAACCTTTAGCATATTTGGGTTCAGGCACCTCTGAGGTTTGTCTCGTTGGTTTCACCCCTTAATCTGTGTAGATATGATGAGTGCAATATGAGGGACGAATCCCACAAAGATCAACAGTGTTCCACCCGATAGTAGCCCTATGTGCTTGCAGTACAGAGATCAATTGATGTTCTTACTCCGGGGTCAAGTAAGCATCGATGATCACTAGGTATGTCTCACTTTCACCCAGAAACACATATTTGAGTGAATCAGGTAAGGGCTTTAACTCAATTATCGGTGGGTGGGGAGCAGGTTCGTATGTGGAGAGGAATCAATAGCGGAAATCTGACGATCCTGACTAACGGAAAATCCGCTTGTAGAGGTCATAAAATCTTGTCTTAACGAGAGTAGATCAGTGCTTGGCAGGACAGGATACTCAGGATCAGGGGTGTTGTGATCATATGAACACCCTAGACAATCAGATCCGCGAGATGAAATGTGCACATCATTTACCTTAGTCCCATGTGGATCCAGATCTAAAAACCCTAATAGTGAAGATGAATGTGCCATTGGGTCATTGCAAAGGAGCCCAATGTTCCGACAGAAAGCTGAATCTTCATCTTCACTGTCCTCGATTAGATCACAGTCGAAGTTCCTTGAGGCCCTGAAAATGTCTAGTTTAAGCTTTTCGCTTCCTAGGGCTATCTCCATACACCTAGATGCACAGTCAATGTTTGCGTGGGCAGTCGCCAAGAATGGGCAACCTAAAATGATCGAAGATTAGGAGGAACCTCCATATCGAGAACGAAAAAGTCTGCTGGGAAGCAGAATCCTTGAACTTTTACGATCACATTTTAAACCACCCCCCTAAGTGTTTTCACCGATCGGTCAGCTAGCTGTATGGTAAACGAGGTGGGTTTCAACTCCCCAAATCGGAATCGATTAAATATTGCGGTGGGAGTTAGGTTGATGGACGACCCCAAATCAAGAAGAGCCCGATCAAATGGAAAATCCTGCAATAAGCAAGAAATAAGTGGTCTGCTCGGGTCCTTTTTGGGCGGTAAGTAAGCTAAAATAACAACGCTAGCTTCTTTTGACAATACTACTTGTCGTCTGGTTTTCTATTGTTGCTTCAGAGTATAATAGTCCTTGAAGAACCTAATAACAGCAAGGATGTGATCTATTACTTCGAGGAGAGGGACCTCAATGTGAACTTCTTTGAACATGGATTTTAGGTCCTTAAAATTCCGCATATCCTTTTTCCAGGCTGAATCTCATGTTAGAGCCTCGAGAAAGGGGACGGGAATCTCAAGGTCAGCTAGCTTCTTTCCTTTGTCTATCGAAGGTGGCTCCTGAGAGGAAGAGGGTGATGAACCATCCTGCAGTACATAGCATGAGAAATCATGACCCGCTTGCCTAGGTAGTGGATCCTATGTAGTCTTTGTACTCCTCAAAGTGACAGCCTTTGCATCGACGTGCTGTCCATGAGGTGGGGGAGGAGCGAAAGGAATAGAATACGTAGGGTTTTGTAGTAAAGGTGGCTGACCTTGCCCATGACCAGGTGCTGCAGGAGGTGCTTGTAAAAAAGCATGTGTCTGTCCTGTCCTTGTGGTGCCTGGAACTTAGGTGAGGCACCGTAATTCTACACGTATCTTGGGTTCGGGACAAGTTGGGAGGGCAAGGCTCCTTGTGATCTATGCTCCTACAACATCTGATTCTGCGTACTCTGTATGCTCTGTATCTGATCAGCCATTACTTTCATAATTTGCAGATTATCATGAGTTGATTTCCGAATTGACTTTTGCAATTCCTCCTTCAGGGACTCCAAGGGGTCGACCCACTTCGGAGGGTAATTGGCAGCTTGGTGCAGCGGTTGATAAACAGAACGTGTTCGCTGCTGAGATGGGAATGGCTGCTGCCTCGGATATGTGTTCTGTGCATTCCCGTATTATCTGGTCTGGTAATGTGGATCTTGATTTGGTCTCCGTGAGTTACCAGACCAAGAGAAGTTAGGATGCTGGTGCCAACCAAGATTATACGTCTCGAAATACAGGTTATTACGCCTGTAACTTTGGATAGCACTGACATCTTTGTAGGCCGAGGATGTCTCAGACGTAAATTCATCAAAAGAATACGCACTTGAATTTTCATGTGATGCGTAACCCTGATTGTACGATTCCAGATCCAGATTATTCACGGGTTCCTGATACACAGGATCCCGCGGAGATGGAGAAGAAACATCCCGAGTGAAAAGATGTACTTGAGTAGGAGGAGCTCGGGATGCAAGAGAGGAGTGTGATGTAGCTGTACTGCCAGGAAACCCAGATCTTGCTCGTATTAATTCATCGAGCTTTTTATTAAGCAGATCCACCTTGTCCAGCTTCTTGATGATAATGTCCATATCAACTCGAGTAGATTCAACATGAGTTTCATGGACACTAACTCGTTGCTATCCAAGTCGCTGGAATTGGTTCATAGAGGCGGCATTCATTGAGTTCTCTGCTAAGGATTCGAACAGTTTAAATGCATTGTTCTTGTCCTTCGCAAGGAAATTCCTACCGTTAGATTCATCGGCCAAGTACCAATGAGTGTCATCCAGCCCATGGCAAAAGACTTGTGCAAGGTGCCATCTCGGTACACCATGGTGCGGACATTTCCTGAGAAGATCGTGGAATCTGTCCCAGGCGTCATGCAGTTTCTCCTGGGCCTTGGGAGAAAGTCGTGATTGCACACCTCATTGCATTTATTCGACCAATCAAGAAGAACTTTTGAAGGAATTTGTGGCGTAATTCCTCCCAGGTTCCAATCGACCTCCCGATGGTCTTATACCAATAGGAAGCTTTATCCTTGAGAGAGAAAGGAAAAAGCTTCATGAGAACAATTCCAATGTCTACATTTCTAGGTCGAACTGACTCTGCAATTCAACTCAGATCTTCGATGTGCTAGAAAGGATCCTCATTCGAGTTTCCATGGAAGTGAGTCTGAATTAGACTTATGATGTTCGAATTTAATTAGAATGCGTCTCCACCTGCGGGAATCCAGACCAGAGGTGCTATAATCATTGCTGCCAGATCGTAGAAGTCCCACAATTGTTCGCTGCGTGGTGGATGCTACATCTTGTCTAGCGTTGTGAGGATCATGTCAATGCTCTGCTCGTATCTCTGTTCAGACTCCACGACTCTAGCTTCCAGACGAGCCATTAAGTCTTGATTCTCAAGGCCCTGACCAGCTCCAGGATCGGGATTAGCCATCTCAGCTAATCGAAAGGAAGAGGGTTGGGAAGAAGGATCAGGCGAGAGTCGCCTTTGCTGCCTCAGGTTTGGTTCCCAAGGAACCACAAGTCTAGTTCTTAATGACCTTCTTCCTTGCATACACCAACACAAAGGGTTGGTGTAGTCAAGCCAAACAAGGCTAAGGCATTGTTAATCAGATTGGTCCTTAAAATTAGATGACCAGATTTTTCATTCAGGTTTAAATTATTGAAGAAATTTGTCGAGAAATCGAATGAAGATAATCCCTGCCTCTTAAGCTAACCCGACCAGTCTGATTACGAGGGGACTAAGAGAAAAGTTTTTCTTTCGACTTTCGCCTCTGGTTCCTTTGTACCCCTTAGCCACAGTCATTTGACACTACCCCACAAGCTTAGTCACCAAGTTTGGCAGAAGAGGTTGAAATTATCCAATAGTTTCATGACAAACACGGGTTATTAGATATGTCCTTGTGATTTTTAACCTTTTTCTTCAATTCAGTAGGTGGTGAGTAGTCCACAAGGTGGGTCGACTCACCGACTAATCACTGGCCTCGATTGAGTCCAAGCTAGTCCAATGTAATCCTAAAGGCTCATGCACTTCTATGTTTTTGCAGATAGTAGACCACTAGCTAAACATGTACTCTCAGATGAAGTTGGAATCCAAATAATTTGAAAACTGGCAAGACGATTCCCTTTTCAAAAAGCTTTTCAAAGAGTATTTTTTAAAATTTTTATTATTTCCAATAAATAGTTATGAATTTTTAACTAACAAGATGTCAGATCTGAGATTTTAACCCCATGTTGATTTTTCTGTTGGAAATAGTATCAAATGTGATCCAAAAATTCGAAAAAAATGAGAATGAAAGCTAATTTAATTATTTTTCAAACCCCACCGTTCTTAGGTCAATCAGATTTGTGAGTTGGTCAGAATCAATTTTTAAAGTTCATAAAAAATCAATTTTCAGTCTATCTAACCTATGTGTACTCTACGAATTTTTAAAAATTCCACAAATTGAATTTCTTTTGAAAATGATAGCGTTGGAAAGATAGTTTGAAAATCTAATTTTTACCTGAATTTCAACATTTTTGGATCACTAGAAACACGACAATTGAATTTTTAAAATCATATTCAGTTTCTAGTCGAGTTTCAAAAAATAGCAGAGAATTTTTTTTTTTAAGGCAAAGTAGATCCTAAACTACCTAACAAATCCTTTTTTTTTTCAAAACTCCTATCCTAATCAATTTAAAATTCTATGAAAATGAATGTGTGCACTTAATCTTCATCTACGCTTGATGTGTACGCATATCCTCACTTCATTCCTACACATAGAAGAAATACACTAAATCAGATATGAAATCAAAAATTGTCGTGCCTCTCCGACAACGGCGCCAATTTGTTCGAAGCAAAGATCACATTAAAAGAATGAATATGTCGTAGCATAACACGAAATACGTCGAAACAAATATAATTTTAATGAGAGGTGCGAACTCAGGGAGGCAAAAAATGCTTCTGATTTCATAAACTGAATTAGAATTGCATGCTACTACTTGCGAACTAATTAATATATATATATATAGCAAATCAAGTAAACTGGTTGATCATGAAGTGCCAAATAGAACTAGAGTTTATGACTAATTGAGTTGCAGAAATAAACTAGAACATGAATAAAATTACTATCTAATCTAGCAGAATAAGGGCACCACGGGTGATCCGTGGTGGCCTTCTGGAGAGGTTGGGGAGAGCAGCAGCGATGCACCAAGGTGGCTTGGTGGGTGCTTTAGAGGGAGAGAGTCGAAGAAGAAGATCTAGAGAGTTAGAGAGGGTCTGAAGAGAATTGTTCTTCAACTGGGGGCCTGGGGCTCTTTTTGTAGCTTCATTGAGGGGCAAGTGGGCATTTAAGCCCTCCAACTCGTGCAACAACCTCAAATTGATTAGATTCGTCGATCAGGAGATCAACAGATCAGATTGCGCTTCAAAAGGCCTTCTAAATCGTTCTCTACACGCAGATTGCCTCTAAAGCTGACACGTGGCACACTCCCTGCCCTCGAATTACCATCTGACAGCTCTAATTTGCTTTCACCCGCATCGCCTTCGTGCTCTTCAACTGTAAGCACTGAAATCGTGCTCAATCCTCAGTTGTCCGATCTCGCAATTGGACAGCTTAAGCACCTTACCCGCACCACCTTTGAATTTCAAACATGCGCGCTTGCGCATTCGATTGCGCGTCATTGCGCGCTTGGCCATCCAACGCTCCTTCGTGCTCCACGGAGTCGCACCATCGCCATTCAATGCAGATCCAACGCTTGAATTTCTTCCGTGCTCGCTGCCGCCTCAAATTCCCACTCCATGCCTTTCGATCACTCGCCCTTGGCTTGTGTTTGAGCACGCTAACCACCGCGCTGGGAGCACGGTTTATCTCATTTCCATTTCCACTCGCGGCTGCCATCAGTCGTTGGATGAAGATCCAACGACTGAGCTTGATCTTTCCTTGATGAAGCGAGGCTATAGCGGCGATGTGGGCGCATGGTGGCAGTTGGATGATGATCCAATGACCTACAATGTACGGGGGCGCTTCCTTCAACAATTGGGCGACATCGTTGAGTGACTGTGATGGCGCCACGTAGCGCCGTCGTGGCCGTCCATCTTCTTTTCTTTGTAGATGGTGTTGTAGGTCTCCGATCGAAATAATTTTTGCACCGTTGGACTGCGATCGTTAATCCGAATCTATCCATATGGTTAGATTTAACATCTGAGGTCTGGATTTTCACCTATTTGCCTCATGACCCTTGCTCTTATGCGGACTCCATAGGATGTCACTAGAGTCTGATCAATGAGATCTCGGAGGCGTTGAACTCCCGTCGTCGTTCTAAGCAAATCCATATGATTGGATCAATCATCCGCAGTTTCGAATTACCTGCGATTGTTAATACCTCTCAATTAAAGCATAATATGACATTATTATTTACAAAACTAATAAATCAACAATGATGCAAAGTATGATGCGAATGTATGTATAATGCTTAAGTTAAGCTAGAATCCAACCTAATTCAAGTATATTAAGACCTATGATTATTGTGCAATCACCCGTGTCTAAAATAGTTCTTCGCCAAAGAAAATTCACTTGCAACTTTATTTGAACTCTAATCAATCAAAAGAAATCAATTTTAATAAAAAATTGATTGATTTGACCTTCCTTGAATTGCTTCATGTGAACGTGCCTACTATTTCCACCCACATGATAGTCACCTAGAAAAACCCTAAGGAGACTCCACGAAATTGAGCTTCCATCCATCTTGATTGGCCATCCATCATTGAGTTCAAAGTCCTAATTTCCAATTTTAGGAATCCTAATCCTACGAGGAATCCTAAATGCCTAAATTTCTAAACCCTAACTTATGCAACAAGTACCACCACCCACTACAACGTACTCTATCTTTGCCGTCGGTTGAAAATCAACGGCAAAAGCCTTTAAACCGACGCCAAAAAGTGACGACGTAAATAGCAACGTTGTTTCGTTTTCCCATCGGTTGTAAAGAAAATCTGATGTCAAATTATCGTTCGCCCAACGGACGAATTGGATCTTTTCTCATTGTTTTATAACCGACGACAATTATCTTTCCCGTCATTTATAAAATAAGCGACGGGGTTTGTATGTCGATTTTTCCAGCATTAACGCATCATTTTTTGAGTTTTGCTATCGTTTAAATAACAACGTCGTCGCTTCGATAAGGGATGGTAAAAATATTTTTATCATCGCTTTCGTAATAAGCGACGGCATATATCTTTTATGCAAGAGCACAATTTCGTATTTTTGCCGTCACTTTCTGTAATAAGTGACGACAAATAGTCACATTTGTTTAAAAAAAATAAATTTTAATGCCATTGGTTATTGCAAAAACCGATCGTAAAGGTAGGGGTATTTTTTTTAATTCTGAAAACTAGGATCCTTATACAATCCTAAAAAAAATAGATTAATTTTTACACTAGAAACTTCCATACATAAAAGAATCCACAACCAAAAATAGATAAATTCTTACACTGGTTGGATTCTCTGCCACCTCTCTTATCAACGCAAATGCAGCCTTCCCACTGCCAAAATGCAGACCATGGATGTAAATAGGTGCCAATGAAAATGATTGCATTTACTTAAAGTATGGAAACCTTGCCATTCTCACATTTATTCTATATAGGATTTCCACAACCAAGCAATCTAGTGTCTGAATGCAATAATGCTATTCCATGGCTTTGGAAAAAGAACATAAGCATCTTCAAAAATGGTAGCTGTATATGGAACCTACAACTTAATCGACATTATAAGTTTAACATCCAAACCATTGTAAACTAAAATATGCAAGGTAACAAATCCAAAAAGATACTAAGGTAGCTTAGTTCACCAGATAAATCCATAGACTTTAACGGGACATTGTGATGACTACCCACGTTATAAAATCCATAAAGACTTTAATGAGACATTGCTGCCTTATACTACAATTGTACCAAATTGAGTGAGCAACCAACTTGGAAAGAAAATAGTCAGAGCATTTAGATTGGTAGACAACAATATTAGAACCCATCTATCAAAAAGAGAATAAGTACCAATTTAGAAGATTTTTTGCAAGATTTCCATATTCGCACTTGTAGACAAGATCCAGGACAACTCCAGTTGCTGAAGCCACTTCTTTGACAAAGTTAAGCTCCTCAGCAGTACTCATTGCATAGCCCAATCCTTTGGCCTACAGAGAGAAACCAATATTTAGGTCAGATATTTACATAACATAAGATCTTTGCACACCAATGTCCAGGTCATATCTTACCAACTATTTAGCTATTACAAATGTCAATCTGTCTTGTTTTAAATTCTAGATTTATTTTTAGGAAAGCATGGACATGTACATCTACGTGCACTATATGGTCAAATTGAGTTCAACTAATTAACACAAGCATGAATAGCTTCAGCCACATAGAAAACCACTTACATTATGAATTTTGACTATGTCACGAGAATTTACACCAGCCTGAAGCCCGTCGAGAAGGCCTTGAACAAAATTGTAGTAGTCGGGATCGTTGCAAACAGAGAAGGCATGAACCTAGTCACGACATAAAAAAGAAATGGAAACAAAGCAGACCAAAATGATTGTCTATAAAATGAGGTGAATATGATAGGTTGATGGTGCCTTCAACAAAGTCAATATGGGAGATACCTTGGCCTTTAGAGTACTCAATGATGATCCAAGTGACAAGCCTACTAAAAAATACAAGATTGACTTAAAAAAGGTGATATTAGCATAGGCAGTTCCCAACAACTAACAGGATCATAATGATGATGCTCTTCGGAGACCTACTGTAACACAAAAAAGGCAGAGAACACCATTCTCTGGAGTCTAGATTTACTCATCACTAGAGGACTAGCAGAGATCAAGGGAAAAGTGGAGAGGGGTGATATTCACAAGCAATGAAAAGATTATTAGTAAAGAGCAAGTGCAAGATAGGGGGCTAATTTAATGATTTAGAAGAACCTGCCTACATGAAGCCAAAATCAGGGAAGTGAAAAAAGTACAAACAGTCTTCTATGAAGATACTGATCCTTGAAATAGGTTTCCATTCCCCAGACCAAGGGCATCAACTTCTACTTGCTAATGAGTCCAAAAGTGTGTTGGTCTGCTGGAAAAGAAAAATTGAGTTGGTCTGCTAGAAGAAAAGATAAACCGATAACCATTGTGGAATGTGAACGCAGGCACATAAAGTGTGAGATAAAGAGGGATTTAAAGATAGCACTAATAGGACATACAAGGGTTCATAGTTTCAATTCCCTAGATAGTTCATCAAGGTTGTCCTATGCAGGTTGTACAACCTGGAAAAAAATAGCATGTGAGAACTGAGAGCACTGTAGAGGACAAGGTATACATAACCACTAATAAGTCAACTGCATGATATTTTCAGTATCATTTTGGACATGAGACCACTGTAATTTTGAAACGTACAATTAAGAATCGGTAAAAAGAACTGTAACAAAGTCATTATTCCTGCAAAATCTTTATCATTTCCAACTGTATGACCATTTATCTTCTTTGGGCACCATTAACACAACAGTGTACGACATAAAAAACATATCACCCATTTCAAAAGCATCGTAAGCATCACATAAATTTAACTTGTGGTGCATTTCCATAAATGCCATGAAAGAACTGCTATAAAGAGATTCACAAGAAGGCAGTAAACTAAAAGTTGATTCTTGTGAATACCTGCTCAAAAGCAAATATCAAATTCACCCATTCAATATCTCTTGTTATTACTAAATCAGATCTTGCAAGGAGAGGAGCTATCTTGGCCTGCACCAGTAAAAAGATGCATGTTGATATAACTTGGCAAATAGTCCAAGCAGGACTTGGAACAGCTTAAAAAGATTGTAGATGCTTCACCAGCTCACCAAAATTTAAGATACAGATATAATATTATATATACAAGCACATTTTATTACTTATTAGGACCATATAATTAAAGCCTATTAGAATTATCTATTTTTGTATTATTTTATATTTATTTTGTTTCTCCGAGTACGTCTTTGTAATTATTTTCACTCAGTTTCTCTATGTGAGAGAAGCAAAGGTTTTCGTAATAAAGTATGCCATTACATGCTCTATATAGCATCAAAGCAACAGTCCTATGCTGATGTTCAATACCAACCTTGTCCCACTCCCCACCATCTTCCACACAAAGGAAAGACAAAGAAGGAAGCTTTTTCGAGAAAAGATGCACCTTTTCTTGATGGACTATTTGCTAGCAAAATTAAAACTTTAAAGAAAGAAAACCCTCAAGGTGAGTTCTAACCTTGAAGTAGTTACCAACAGGAGAGACATGGATCACAAATGTGTATCCCTCATATGCTTCTTCTACACATTCCAAACAAATGCCACAACAAAGAGAGGTACCTCTCTCCCTTCTCTTAATGTTACTGTACAGTCCTTGCATTGCAAATCATCATACAGTGAGATCGCCATCACTGAGAGAGCATGGGAGACATCCTCATGTTTTGCATCACAGAGCACACAACCCCCTTCAACATGCCCACCCCACCTACTCGACTTGGCCCAAGTTTCACAAAGCGAATGAGGCACCAACGTCGAGACTAAATGCAGTGACTGAACTCATCCCCCCTCCAGAAAGAGTCTAGGATGAACAACCCTCTTGTATTCTATGTTCATCTAGTAAGAATAATTTCAAAGTTTTGTTGACTAAATAACTAAAATCTGCATGTTCGGATCGAAAATGCTCTTGAAAGATCTCCCAATAGTCACCAAGTAGTCAGTAGAATAGCAAAGTCTACTAGCAACTTGACATTATGGGATCAATTTCCATGATCTCACCATAACTACCCTTCTCAAAAAGAAAAAGAGAGAGGTATCCCAAAATTTACCTAAAGGGTAAATGTTGCAACAACGACAAGAGGACAATTACAGATACCAGGTTGAACAGAGCCTCAAGTTGGAAAAGAGGACAATGAAGTCGAAAGAAGAGTTTAAAATAATATAAACCAACCCCCCAAAAAAAGGAACTTTACATCGGTAAAAGGCTTGGCTTCAATTCTGTTTCAATTAGCTTGCACCTGAGGAAACCAACGGAGATGATGTACACATTCAGGGCAAGCATAGCTTTGCATTCCCAGAAATTAATCTGGATACATCAAAATCCCAAAGACATAAAATCCAAACGTACTTATTTATGATTAACTTATAGAAATTGGGCTGCAACACAAGCCAATTTGTGTAATCCTGGCAAATGAGCAATTTTGTAGCAAAGAGTGACAAATATGTAAACACCATCGTGAAAAACCTCAATGCCCATCCAGGGTAGAAATATTAAGCATAACTTTTCATCAAAGAGAGAAAAATTCTTATCACAGTTGCAATTCATCACTTCAGTTTTTTCCAGATGCTTGATGGGAAGAAAAGTGCATTTGCCATTCCGCACCTTCAACTCGGAAAAGAGTGCAGTACTGCTTGCTCTTGTGGGAGAAAACCAAAAAAATACAGCACCTTATTGCCCACATGCCAGAAAAGTAGTACTAGGAGAATAATTTTACAGCTGAAGGAATTACAGTGTTTGTTGTAATCACTGGTTGCGATATGGGAAAAACAAAATATACCTCACTAAATGGGCAATGTATAGTTAAGAAATAGATAAAGAAGGCAAAATTAGGAATTTTGGGAAAAAATAAATTAGAGATAATATCAACATAATACAACTATCTTCAAGAAGAGTTCAAATAGTTGCAGTTTAAGGTAGCTATCTTCAGTATTTGTCTTCCCTGGTTATATATATATATATATATATATATATATATATATGACTCTCGTTCACCTTTCTAAACCCAACTCCAAGTTCTGCAGAAGGAACCACTATGAATAGTTGTATATTTCTGCGTAGTTGATTTGTACATTTTTGACATTCAAATGTTTATACATAACTGACACAAAGGCTTAGGCAACTAACAAATCATATTAAGTGAATTAATCTACAAAGGTTGGGTTTCAACTTAGTGTTCTGAAATCTCCCATCCCAAAGATTACATGTCATAACTATTTCATACATGAAACAAAGTTCCAACTTTCGATGCCAACGCCATTCACTACGTGAGAAAACAAACATGATGCAAGGACACAAGGAATTCTTAGAAAAGTGACAAAATGTTTGAAAATTTATTGCATTTGTAACATGGAGTTGCAAAAATTGCCAAGTGCTAGATAAATATTAACTCACATTCCTATTACGTGGGAAACAAAATCACATGCTAATAGTTATTAGCAGACATCAGAATAATTGTGTTTTCCTACAAGGTCGGGCATTATTCAAGGGCCAAGCATTCGTCCATACTCAAATTTAATGTATTACATGAAAATTTTATAACTAAACAAGTGATTGGGAAACATATGAAGTTATATGAGTGTGACTAGTACCTTGTAAATGTTTGAAAATATACAAACAAATTTAAAAAAATCCTGATGGGAAATTTTAGCCAAATTGATAGGCAAAACCATAATAGATCAGTACTCCAGTAGAAATAAGAAAAACTGCATATGAACCATCAAAATTGATCATCATGATCGGTATGATCAAAGTTCCATCTGCATGCTGACAGAACAGAATCGTCAAAGACATGTCAGTAGTTTCAATACCCTAAACCTGTCAAAATCAGCATAAAATGGAAATGGAGTGACCAAAATTTAAAATTCAATTTATTTTAAATCCGACAAAAATAGTACAGCTTCCCACCATCAATCATCGAGGAGCCGGTGGGTAGTGGTGGCAGCTGAGTGGGGAGGAGGAAGAGCGGGTGGGTGGTGGTGGCCAGCAGTTGGGGGATAGGGGAGGAGGGGGAGGTTGAGGAGGGGTGGTGGTGGTTGGAGGTCAGGTGGGAGGAGACGGAAATCAACAGGGAGCAGAAGGAGGGCAGAGGACTTACCGGACCAAAGGATCCCTCTCCGCCTCGGAGACGGAGAAGAGGGAGACGAGGACGAGGGGAGCAGGAGGAGGAAAGCAGGAGATGAGGAGAAGGAGAGGAGGAGGGAGTGGGGCGGTGAGGAAAAAGAGAAGTAGGAAGAGGAGAGGGCCGAGGAGGACGGAGACGAGGAGGAGGAGTAGGAGAAAGACGAGGAGGAGGAGGAGGAGACGAGGGGCCGGACGAGGAGGTCGACGAGGAGGAGGAGGTCGACGAGGAGGAGGATGACGAGGAGGAAGACGAGGAGGAGGAGGACGACGACGAGGAGGGCTTACCTGACGACGAGTTCCGCGGACGAGGAGGAGGAGGAGGAGGAGGAGGGGCAGTGACGACTAGTTCCACTGACGAGGAGGAGGAGCTCTGCCGGGAGTTGTGCTCAATGTGGGCAGGAGAGGGCTCTGCAAGCGTATAGATAATCTAACCTTTGTCATCGGTTTAGTTACTAAGTGATAATAAATGTCTAATTTAATTTCAAATTTTACATCTAAAATTTAGGATAAAATTTTAATCCAACATTTATTGTCACTTGTTATAATAATTGACGATAAATATTAATTACATCACTTTTTGGATGAGATTTAAATGTTCAATTTAGTGTATTATTCGACGTCGCTTATATCAAGAAGCGACAGCAAAAATATTTTTACTGTCACTTCTCAAACCGATGGTAAATAACCAACGGTAGATCACCTTTTTCTAGTAGTAACCACATATGGATGTCCAACCTACCCTATATATACCCCTCCACATATCCACAATTGACCCCTTTCAGTTTCATAGTTTCCATTGCATCCAACCACCACCAACTAAACCCTAATCAGCCTCCAACAACATCCAACGTTTGCCATCTTCCTCCACCCACCAACGACCGTCCACCTTCACCCTTCATAGCCCTTGTCCAACCACCATAGACCACTGAACAATACTTGGACGTCATCCTCTCCATTGCAATCATCTTTAGATCTCCACGCCAATTTTGAAAGAAGATCTACTTGCGAGGAGAATCTCTATGAGGAGGACTCGAGGAGGATTGTGAGAAGTTTTGGCAAGACATGGAGGACACGAGGACATTACGAGAAGTCTTTCCATCAACACCATGTGGAGGATAGCCACTAGCATCTCAAAAGGGTTCATGGGTTCTACTACTCTTGTTTCTCTCCATATTTGTAAACTCCTGAATTTGCTATTCAATGAATCTATTTATTTTTTTTGAGATGATGTGCTTTGCTTTGATATTCATGAGTGGCTTTTTTTCTTTTCTTACACGGGTTAGGGGGTACAATTGATACGTAATTAATCATAGATGGGGTGATTGCTCTTGTATGATTTTCGGGAAATCGAGTTATTCCATGCATGTGCGTATTCATATAGGATAGTCTAAGCTTATGACCTTGAGTCCAAGTTGGATTATAACCTTAATGGATTTGTGTGGGATGGGACAAGCCTAGGGAAAGAAACCATTAGTGATTAACTCATCAAATTGTCTTTTTCTAATCAATTTTACTACTCAAAGCCCACACGAGTTTTCACATCTATTGACATATGTTTCGCAAACTATCATGCTTCTGAGTTTGCATAGTTACTAAAGTTCATTTCTACAGTAGTTTCTAGTGGTCCTAACTTCGTGAATTTTTTCTATAGTTATTTCTTGAAGGAAGAATGTATCAAATTTTATAACTAAATTCTTTGTAGAAGAAAAGATAAAATTCATGCACTGTCTGGAGGTCGCACTAAAAACAAAACCTAAAAGTTTTGACTTGTCATCTCTAAATTATGTGAAAGCAGTGGCATAATTTTCCTAAGTCTAGTTTCTGAGATAAAAATTCCATGCTTTCTAGGGTCTTTACGATCAGCTTACTGTCATCCCAAGCAAGGAGAGTCAAAACAGTCCTTCTGTCCTACTTGCCATACAAAAAAAATCACAAAACACTTTCAAAAATACCAAAAAATTCCTGAACTTGGCTAATTAGTCAGAGAACATGACCATATAATCTCCTTGAGGATTTGACCCAACTCACACTATTTACAAATAATTAAGTTGGTTTTAATTTCAATGTGCTTTTTAATGACCGGAGCATTAACACACACCAAATTTTGGCACCAGTTTCGGGGAGGTTTGCATTGTGTTTCCTTAATTGTTACAAGTATTTTTGTCTATAGTATATTTAGTTGCATTCATCTTGCATTCGTGAGCCTCGATTTTGCCTATTTTATGTAGATTACGGGATTCGTTATGACGTGCAAGAGCAGGTTGAGGGAAGTTCATGGGTTTCGCGCACAAGGAGATCACTTTAGATTAGGGTTTTAGTTTTATTTTTAGAAACTCTTGTATTAGGGTTTATTAGTGAGAGAGTGATTTTTTGACTTGTAATATCTTTAGACTCTCTCTCTCTCTCTCAAACTCTCTTTGCTTGCTTGATTGCTTGATTGATTTCATGCACATTAAAAGAGAAAACATTCACGTAAAAGAGATTCACGAAAATCTAGAAGCAACATACCCTATGCATACATAGTAGGATTAATTGAGTTGCCTTTCTATTTATCTTTCCTGTTAATTTGCATTTTAAAGAGAGCAGGAGACAGGTATGCATTCTCTTACTGAGTAGCCTATACATTCATTCGCATGCATTGTCTTTGGACTAAGCTTTAAAGGAAAACAAACTCTCACTTGTTCCGATTGAAAAACACCCTTAAGTGAGAACCCTTAAAAGTCTACTAACTGTTAAGACCCGTGTTGTTTGAGCCTTTTAAGACGTCTGGACTGTGGGTCAGACATTTGGTCAGATGTCTGGACACCTTCCCAGATGTCTGGACTGTGGGTCAGACGTCTGGTCAGATGTCTGGACACCTTCCCAAAAATTTTGAGTACGAGCTCGCGTCTGCGTGCGAGCTGCGCGCAGACAGTACTCTCATTTTCCTTCCCTTCTTCTCTCTCTCCCCACCTCCAGCAAACCCTAAACCCCCAACTTTATAAACCCCTTCCCCCTTTCTCGTTCTCCCCACACCAGCCATCTTCCCCCTTCTTCTCCACTCCAACGAGAGAGCCAGCGCGAGCGAGAGCGCGAGAGCAGTGTCGAGGAGGAGCGACGTGAGGAGAGAAGGAGGAGAGTGAGTTCGAGAGCTCGCGTGGGAGCTTGTCGAGAGCGCACGGCCGAAGCGGCACGCGCGCGAAGAGGAGGAGTGCGTCGGGGGAGTCCTCCCCGACACTGCTGTAGGCGAGGGGGCGGGCGCGGCCACGCGCGGTGCAAGCGAGCGGGTGCAGGTTCTAGTTCTAGGTTTTTCCCAGAATCAGACGTCTAGAGTGACGTCTAGACGACGGAGTGGACGTCTAGAGGCGATTCCAAACGTCTGAGGAGAGAGCTTCGTGAAGGTACGTTCTCTTTGCGGATACAGCCATGTAGGCCACTCAGCAGGTGCCCTTTTGCGTACCTATTTTGAGGAGATTTGGTGGATTTTGTGCAGGATTTGCTTCGGGAAGGCACGGGACACGCCCTCCCATGCATTTCAGACATCTGGGCGACGTACCAGACCGCTGGAAGCACTTCCAGACGTCTGGAGAGGTGGTTGGACGACTGGAGCTAGGTCCAAACGGTCCAGAAGAGTTCTTGGACGTCTGGGGTGGACACAGAGACTGAGGTACGATACTGGACACTTTTAAGGCGTCTGGAAGCTGTTCTAGACATCTGATTTTGCGTCAGTAACCCTATTTTGACCCGTTTAGGGTCCGTTTGAGGTTCGTTTTACGCAAATGAGATACCGACGTTTTCCTTGTGAGTTCCTCTACTTGTTAGAAGGCTTTCTATACTGTTCTGATAATTCCCCTGTAATTGTTCCTTTCTATAGGACTTCGTTCCGTTGCGGGTTCGGGACTTGCTGAGGCACGTGAGCCTGCTGTTCAAGCCCCCAATCCTGGATTTACTGTAGAGTGGGTTCCCCTAATTTAAATACAAACATAAATGCATGTGTGGAATGAATGATTAGAACCTAGGATGTGGCATGAATCCTAGGACAAGAAATAATTGAAATGTCTGTATGCGTGATTGCATTGCAATCTTGAATGAGTAGATAGAAATGTTAGCAACTGCCTGTAAATAAATAAAAGCTACCTGTGAAATAATGAATTACCTGTGCTAGTTAACAGTTGCATGTGATCTTACTGTTGTATACATTAAATGATTTAATACGAGCTGCATGTGTATAAAGCTGAAAATGGTAATGTGAATGATAGAAATATGAATTATCTATGTATAACCTGAGTATGGAAATGTGAATGATAGAAATACAAGTTGCATGTGTATAACTTGAGAATGGAAATGAAAATAATGAAACCTGGTATGGAATGGCATGAGGCATATGAGCATGAACCCCAAGGGAGAATAGGAGTAGAGCTCCTGGAAATAAATAGAATGGATCTGGAAATGCGTTGGAAAGTGTGCTGGCCCTTGAGTACGTGATACCAAGGGGACCGCATGTTACCTCTTAGTGTAGAGGGGAGCTTGCCGCCCTTCGGGTTGAGACCCAGGGTGGGTTTGGACACTTTGCACCTACTCGGTGGCCCTCGTGTACATTGTACCGGGGAGAGCTACTAGTGTAGGGAGAGAGCTGGCCACCCCACGGGGCCAGGGGTTCAGCTAGCTGCCCTACACCGACTTGTTAGGCCCACTAGGCAAACCAGGGTAGTCAGGCGAGGGTGCGCAGACTGTAGAGGGGCGAGACCCCTGTTTGGTTCTTAGGGGCTAGACCCCTGTTACTGAGAGGGCTAGGCCCTATACTGTTCCGTGCTGTATTTTGGGCACACCCATTAACGGAAACGACTGACTATGTGCCAGTGCGGGGTAGCTACCCATGCGCTTATCACGCGTGTCGTAGTCACTTTACATCTGTCCGTGACCTTAGGGTGGCTGACTGGGTGTAGGATCACCACAGGGGACTCTCCCGGCCAGGAGAGCACCACGTGTGCCTTCTACTCTTCAGGAAAGACTGCAATCAAGATCGTTCCCACGAGGAACACTCGAGATCAAGAAAGAGATCTGATAAATAAATCAATGGGTGAAAAGGAATAAATTGTGAAATAAAGTAATTGGAATAAACAGCTACCTGTCCACTTTTACTACTTTTGTATAGTTGGTTGCCACTCTACTCAGCATTCGCTGATTTTGTGTACTCAAAACCCTTTTCAGGTCTAGGTGTTAAGCAGTTAAAGTCTACGACTGCAAAGGGTGCTAGGCCCAGTAGAGCCCAGTAGCTGTAGTTCTTTTGTTGTACTCCTTTTGTGGTAGTGAGTAGACTCTTGTACTTTTATGTTCTGTACTTTTACATTCTATACTTCATGTTCCTGTACCTTGTTACTTTCTACTATTGTGGTGGTGATATGTACTATAGCAGTTTTTACTTCTTTACTGCTGTACCTTTTTACTGTTAGTTGCTTAGCATAGTGAATGTGGTTTACTTTCCTGCTTTTTGGTTACTTTCTTGTTGGACGACTGGGTCTTGGGATTAGTCGAGTCGAGCCAGTCTCGGGTCCTGTAGGGATTCGGGAACTTGGTCGTAACACTAACTAAAGGAGGAACCTTAAGTGTTATGCCTCAAAATCTAAATCCAAGCTTGAACTTAGATTAAGCATATCGAGATAAATCCGTCAACGCTTGTCAAGCACAAATCGGGTCCATATAGCTTGAAAACTAAGAATCACGAACTTTGGTCAACTCTATTCAACCCTCTAGAAAATTTGTGTAGATGGTGTCATATTTTATACCGTTGGATTCCCTTCGTCGCAAGCTTTCCAACAAAATTGATTTCGTAGAAATTGGAAGCCGTTCAACATAGTTTCAAAAGAATGCGAGAATTACAAGGATAAGCATTAACAAACCTCCTTATCCTTTGTAATTTCCCCCTTAAAAATGTGGTGAGTTAACCTGGAGGCTGTGGTGTGGACCATTGCAATTTTCCAGAGTTCATTCAACTCACTGGGGTTCCTCATCATAAAAAAAAAACCTCCTCATCCTTTGCTTTAACCCCTTTTTCTCTCTCCTCTCATATATATATATATATATATATATATATATATATATATTTCCCCTACCAAAAAAAACCTAAATTGAGTCTACACTTTTTCCAACCTAGGCCTTCCTCACGTGCACTCAGCATAGCAATAGAAGAGAGAGAGAGAGAGAGAGAGAGAGAGAGGCAGAAAGGGAAGGAGATATTCGAAGGAGAAAGTGGGGGAGAGATCTTCCCCTCCCTTGTCCTCTTCGTCCTCCCTACCAACCCCTCTTCCACGTCGCACGAGAGGAGACTGCAGCGACGACGTCAATGATGGCAATGCGAAACAAAGGTGATTCCCATCCCTATCTCCATTAATGATATGGATCTAATTGCATGGAAGAAGAGAGGTGAAGAACAGGAGGGGGGAGGGGGGGAGTGTGATTGACCCTCGCTGGAAGTAGAAGGAACATCGATAAAGGCTGACCGTGATTAGAAAGGGCCGGTGACCGTGGAGGAGGCGATGCATGGTGGGTGCACCCACTTGCACCCACCACTGCTGAAGTAAAAGAGGGAGAGGATAAAGGAGATTGACCAAAGAAGAAGCAAGGCCGCTGGGGATGTGGACACCAGCAAGGTCCATGATATGGAATTTTTTGCACGATTTGTAATTAGGGTTTTTAAGATCGTTGCAACGCGTAAAACCGTTTCGCTTTTGAATTTGTAAACCTAGATAGTGGGGTATCTAGGGTCATCCAAGGAGGTAATTTGTTTGCAAAATTATGTCTTTCACTTGAAATTGGAAATCAACTTTCTTTTTGGTGTTTTTCAATATATAATTTTTAGGATTTTTAAATAACAAGGCGATGCGATTTTGATTGTGGAAAAGACTAATACCTAATAGCTAAAATCTAAGTGGCAAAAAT
Source organism: Thalassia testudinum (assembly GCA_037157565.1). Lineage (NCBI taxonomy): Eukaryota > Viridiplantae > Streptophyta > Magnoliopsida > Alismatales > Hydrocharitaceae > Thalassia > Thalassia testudinum. The sequence goes on along the minus strand of JAZHRO010000062.1, from coordinate 14,572,962 downwards.
TGATTTCTTTCTAAGCTCACCCTAGGCACATGGAGGCCTAGGGTAATTAGAAAGAAAGAGTGAAAATGTACTAAAGAAAAAGTGCTAAGATTTGCAACAAAAGCTAAGAGAAAAAGGCAACTTTGATCGATAGAAAAAGTGTTTTACAAAAAAAACCTAATAGAGGAATGCTTCTACTACTAGAAAATAAAAATAAAGAAAATGCAAAACACTAATCCTCAGAATGTTGGTGAAGAAGAGAGGCTCTTACTCTAACTGCGGCTACGCTCACAATCAAAAAGAGCTCCTTCTTCTCCTTCTCCTTGAAAAGCTCCTCCAAGGTGTGGTCTCCTGGCAAGCCCAAAAAGGTGGGGCGTGCCTGATCTCCTCCAAGGTGGATGGAATTCCACCTTCAAAAGCTTCCCCAAAGGTGGCGTGGACCACCTTTAATTCCTCCTCCAAGGGTGGTTGTGTACCACCATCAAATCCTCCTCATAGGGTAGGTGTGTACCCTAGGTCTCCTTCCAATGCCTGGCTTCTTCCCTTAGCTGGCGTGGGCTCAAGAGAGAAGAGAAGAGGGGAAGGCACCAAGGGGGTAGAGTGTCCCCTTCTTCTTCTTCTTCTTCTTCTTCTTCTTCTTCTTCTTCTTCTTCTTCTTCTTCTTCTTCTCTTGGCCTTCTATGTAGGTGGAAGTATAGGTAGAAAATATGTAACCAAAGGTTCTTGTTAATGGTGGTAGGTATGGGTATATATAGGAGTGGTAGGCGTTAAGGATAGTTAACTAGGGTTAAAGGAAAGGTGGTGTGATGGAAGGCTAGGATGTGGAAGTTGGTTGATGGATGGTGGATGAAGGTTGGCGTGGAGGTAGAGAGGTGTATGAGGTGGTGGTTATGGTCGGTGGAAGAGTTGGTGCCAACTCTATGTAAGGTAGGGTTAAGGGATAGGTTAGTGTGTTGTAGGGCTAAGATTAGATCATAGGGTGGTTGTTAGGAGATGGATGGCTAGGGTTAGTTGGCGCCAACTTAAGGGATATGTGGAGGTGTGGTTAGGTGTTTTGGCACCAACTATAGGAGAGTTTAGGTGGGTTAGGTGGCCTGGGTCTTAGGAAGGGTTAGGATGGCTCCATGTGGTGGTGGTTATGGGATTAAGGGTAGATATAGGTGGCACCAAAATGAGGGGGTGTGGGTGGTGTATTTTGGCGCCAACTAGGGTGTAGTTTAGGGTTGTTAAGGGGGGTTAAGGTTGGCACCAAAGGAGGGTTTCTAGAAGGGATTAGGTGGGTGGTAGGGATGGCTTTAGGTGGTGATGTGTAGAGCTAGGATTTAAGGGCATGTTGGTGGCAAAATGAAGGGATGCATGTGGTGTTTTTGGCGCCAACATGAAGGGGTGTGAGTGGTGGTGGTTAGCGCCAAAAGCGATGGGTTAGGTTAGGGTTAGTTATGGTTAAGGGGGAAAAGGTGGACGACCATGGAGGTGGAGGTAGTTGTGAGCTTAGCTAAGCTAGCTTAGCTAGTAGAGTAGAGGTGGTGGAGCTAGGGTTTCATGAAGGAGGAGCTGGAGAAAATAATCTGGAGTTGGTGGCTACTGTAATTAAAGCTAAATCTACTGAGGCAGCTTCATGGGGAGCTCAACTACTAAGCTAAGCTACCTAGTTCTTATGCTAATAGCTAGGCTTGGGTAGTTGAGCTAAATTGAGTTGGCCTCGACCTAGCTGGAGCTAGGTTGAGCTGGAACTACCTTTGGTGAGAGCTCTAGAGCTAGCTAAGCTATTAGTTGACAAGTAGTAGCTCAGCTAGCATGGAGTTCAACTGCCATGAGCTGGGTGGAGCTAGGATGAGCTGGGCCTAAGTTGAGGTGGACTCTTGTTAACTCAGTTGAGCTAGCTAGAGCTTCCAGTGAACTGATGGGAGCTAAGATGAGCTAGACTCAACTAAGTTGAACTAGATCTAAGCTGGTTTGAGCTGGGTTAAGCTGAGATGAGCTACTTTAAGCTACCATTTAGCTAAGATGAGCTGCATGGAGCTAACCCTAGTCCAAGGGAGCTAGTATCCAGCCATGATGAGCTGGAATTAGCTGAGTCCTAACCTGATTAAGCTTCCTCTTCACCAATTGCCTACAAGAGTGCTAAGGTTTTAGAGATTTGTCAAGTTGTTTGTCCCTAACACTCTAAGAAACACATTAAAAACACAATAAAAAATGCAATGCATGCTTAACCTAATTGATGCCTAAATGCAACCCAAAAACCCATTTGCAAAGCAAAATCCTAAGATTTAGGTTTGTTTTAATGCAAAAGAATAATGATAAACTGGCGTTTATCAGTCCACCGTGGCCAAGGGACGGCTGGTTGATGGAAGAACTGACGGCCACCAACGGTTGGACATGCGTGCATGCACATTGAACAGTGCACACACATGAAAAGAATGAAGACATGGGGGAAGAATAAGAGAAGGATTGAAGAATTAAAAAATTATGGTATGTAAATTTTAAGTTTTCAATATTGGGTGTAGGTCCTTGATGGTTGTTTCCTTATTTGTTTAACTCAGGGAGCATTCAAAGTCTAATTTTGGCGAGCCACTTATCATTGGAATCACGTTGAGATGTACTTTGATGTGGTAAGATCTGATTTTCCATCAAAAGTGGTAAATTGCATCTATACCCTTAAGTTTCATTTATTTAAGTTTGATGTTTTTTTTCTCTCGCCTAAAATTAGAGACAAACACCTAAGGCAAATGTAGAGTCCAAGAAGTCTCCGAGGTGTTTCTCAGAGTAACCATGACCATACAGTGACCCTAGGTAGAGTAGCCTTTAATTCTAGCCTAATATCCAATGTTGTTATGATATAGCCATGATGACTTTTTGCCTATGTCGAAATATATCATTTTCTTACTGAGTATTGAGTTTCACGATTATATCCCGTAAATTTTTGGGTGCTTGTGTTATTTATGTGTTAACTAGAGATAAATGCTTAATTAAGTTGTTGTTGTTAAATTATGCTTAAATTTGGTGAACAATCAATAAGGAAAGTGAAGAGTTGAAATTGGCTATGCATGAACATTCCTGTTAACCAATTGAGAGCTATGACCTGGATTATCAATTAGGATATAAATAAAGACTTGTGATTTATGTGCACATGTGGAAGATAATGTGAGAACTGAGGAAATAGAATTAATTAAACAAATGTGAAATACGATATGCTTCTGGTGACATTTGATAGAAAGAGTTGATAATTGAATCTAAAAAATCTACAATGTTTATTGAAAGTCAATACTCGTGCTCAGTATCAATGATGAGGATGACTATACCTGTTACTGGCAGAGACTAGCTCAATAAGTAAGTTAGCCTCCCTATGACTCATTTGGTGGCCATTTAGCCAATCGGATAGTGGGGTGTTAGGTACACTTTGCTATCACAAGAGGTTGGCTTGTTTATTCTTGTACCCTATAGTGGAAAGGACTGTCTGTGTGCTAGTGCAAGGTAGCTCCCCACATGTTTACCGCACAAACCGTAGTCACCACTGCACCTTGTTAGCTGAGACCTCGGGGCAGTTAACTAGAAGATGGAGAGGATATGAGTCACCCTCTCGGCCAAGGGGGTGAGCCGAATGCAATTTATCGTTTAGGATATCACAGCAAGATCTCCTCATGCCTTTCAAGGAAACTAATTTGGACAAAAATGACTGGAATTGTGGCAAGGCACCGATAATGGAATTAATAAAAGATAATTAAAACAAATGAGAACAATACCTACTTTTTTTATCTTTCGTGTTTGTTTAGTTTTGTTCTCTTTCCATTATTTCTTCTACTCTACTCAACTTTCGTTGACTTTTTCTGTGGACTTTGTACTTAGGTCCTGGAGAGTTACAGTCGGGCTCTATAGCTGTAGGAGTTGACGATGCCGATCCGAGGACATCACTATAGTTGGTAGTTATAGTTCTAGTTTCAGTGTTTTTCTTTCTATCTCAGTTTCCGTAATACTTGTTAGTTTCTTTTGGCACTTGTTCGTTCTTTTCAATTTTATGTTCATACTTGTGATAACTACAAATATTCTAATAATATCTTTTTCAGTTCAAACTTATTCTGGTTATTTCATACCTTTATGTGATATGATGCATTGTGAATACTTTTATTATTCTATGTATATCGGATGAATGGCCAGATCTTGGGTATTAGATGAATCAGCTTGAGTTCCTACTAGGGTAAGGGTTCAAGTTGTAACAAATGGTATCAAAGAAAGGTCATCCCGTATAGACATAGAATGGTCCGATGAAGTAGTGCATCAACAATACATCATGAATCATAGCCATTGGATTAGGTATCTCAAGTTAATCTTACTTCCTTGCCTTTCCAGAAATCTCTGTCATTTCAATTTTGTCTACCTCCTTGTTTATCTAAACTTCAACCATCTCTTACAGAAGATGGCCCCCAAGTGTGGAGCTCGTGGAGCTCTTAGAGCTCGTGGTTGCCAAGGTGGCCGCCAAGCTCACAAGTTGAGGGGAAGTAGGGTTAGGGTGCTCAGGCCCAACAGATGGAGTAGATGCTGATTGCCTTTCTAGGGAAACACCTTCCATGGTAGCAGAGCAGAGGAGGCTTCCAGGACATATCGAGCGAGGAGGCTTTTGATGGAGAGAGTAGCCACCGTGATGGAGACCAATGCTGGAGGCCACCTACTCCTCAACTGACTCCAAGTGTGGCAGCATCCAGTGCACCTAGATTTAAGGAACGTGTCAATGCCCTATCACTCAAAGATGCCAAAGCCTCTATTTCTGTGGTGGAAAATGTGGTAAACATCGCTAATCATCTAGTTTATGTTTTGTTTGACTTGGGTGCCTCGCATTCTTTTGTTTCTGCTGAGTTTACTTCTAGTTTGAGTCAGCCAAGCATTTTGTTAAATGATCTGTTTCTAATCAAAGGCCCAAGAGGACAGCTCTTTGTGGTAGATTTGATAGTTCTTGAGTTGAAGGACTTTGATATTATCTTGGGCATGGACTAGTTGTCCATGTATCACATGATGGTTGACTGCTTTGGGAAGCACATGATTTTCTCTATTCTAGGAGTCCCATAGTTAGAGTTCGTAGGCAAACTGGTGGATGGATCCTTTAGGTGCATTTTGCACTACAGGCGGTGAGGCTACTTGAAAGAGGATGTACTGGATACTTTGCTTTCGTGACAGCTACGCCTGAGGAGAAGCTTGAAGTACACAGTGACCCCATCATATGAGAGTATTCGGATGTGTTCTTGGATGACCTTCTTGAACTTGCTCCTGAGCACGAGACCAAGTTTAAGATCTCATTGATTCTTGACACTGATTCGATATCTATCACGCCACATTGGATGGCACATGCCGAAGTAAGGGAGCTCAAGTCCCAATTGTAGGAATTACAAGAGTTCATTAGATCCAATGCATCCTAATGGGGAGCCCCTATGCACTTTGTGAAGAAGGATTGCACCTTGAGGTTATGCATAGATTACCAACAATTGAATAAGGTGACCATTAAGAATCAATTCCACTACCGCAAATCAATGATTTGTTTGATCAATTGTGAGGTGCGACGATATTCTCAAAGATCGATTTGCGATCATGTGTTGAGGGGCGAGAGTCGTCGTTTAAAGTATAGCATCATAGTATAGTGACGAAAATCGCAAAAACATTTAAAATTTATAAACTCGGGAAACAAAAGTGAGTCTGAGGTCGTTCATAGAGAGCAAATTTGGAATTCACACATTATCTCAATCAGAAATAATGAGCACAATAATAAGGATATGAAATGAATATTAGTAATCAAAATATATTCAATAACCATCCAAATTGTATCTCATAAAATACTGGGACAAAAAGAATAAGAGAACTCTAAAACTGGTGATTTAAATCACCAATTATATCCCTCATTTAAGCATATCCCAATGAAGTCAACCACTCAAATTTTCCAATAGTGGTCATAACCACTTATTCTCAATTTTCACGTCGGCATAGGAGCCAATATCTCCACTGTAACGACCCGATTCCCGAGTCCCTACGAGACACGAGAATCGGACCGACTCGACTAATCCCAAGACCTAGTCGTCCAACGAGGAAGTAACCAAAAGAGCAGTAAAATAAATCACATTCAGCATAAATATAACTAACAGTAAGAAAATACAGCAGTAAGGAAAGAAACCACTACAGTATATACCACCACAACAGTAGAACAACATTCTTAACATAATATGAAATGCATGTAAAGAAAGGTACAGTGGTAACAAGAACTACTCACTACAGCGGAAACAAAAGGAAGTACAAGAGAACAATGGTAACTCTACTGGACCCTACTCGGCCTAGTGTCCTCTGCAGCCGCTGACCTTGGCTGCTCAACACCTGGTCCTGAAAGGTAACGAGTGTAACACGTCAGCAAAACGCTGAGTAGAGTGGCAACTGAACTAGAGAAAATAGTAGAGTGTACAGTAGATGTTATGTTCTGTTACTTTCTTTATTTTCATCTTTCAATTGTCTCCTGATTTCATTTATTTCTCAGATCCTTTACTTGATCTTGAATGTTCCTCGTGGGAATGATCTTGATTGCAGTCTTTTCCAAAAAAGTAGAAGTAGCACGTGGTGCTCTCCTGGCCGGGAGAGTCCCCCGTGGTGATCCTACCCTCAGTCAACCACCCCAAGGTCACTGACAGACGTAACGGTGACTACGGCACGCGCGATAAACGCACAGGTAGCTAACCCGTACTGGCACGCGGTCAGTCGTTTCCGTTAACGGGTGCGCCTAAAGCACAGCATGGAACCAGTCCAGGGCAGAGCCCTCTCAGTAACAGGGGTCCAACCCCTCCACAGTAACCAAATCGGGGCCTCGCCCCTCCACAGTCTGCGCACCCTCGCCTGACTACCCTGGTTTGCCCCAGTGGGCCTAAACAAGTCGGTGTAGGAGGCTAGCAGAACCCCGGGGCCCGTGGGGTAGCTAGTGCCCTCCTAACACTAGTAGCTCTCCTCGGTACTATGTACACGAGGGCCAGCAAGTCAGTACAGAGCGGCCGGTCCTAACCCCAGGTCCCTGTGGTGGCTGGCCCCACTCTGCACTAAACAGGTACAGGTACTTCCCTTGGTACTACGTACCCAAGAGACAGCACACAACTACAACATTCTTTCTCGGTTCCATTCCTTTCTCTTTCCAGGAGTTCCACTCCTACTTCCCCGTAGGGTTCCAGCTCAGAACGTCTAAGTTTCACTTTTCAGTTTCACGTTATCACAATCCATGTTCTCAAACACGTTTATTTATTCATCAGGCAGCTGTTAATTCAATTACAGGCAGCTATTTGTTCATTTCCATTTTTCCAAGACTGCAGTATTCATATGTTCCACTAGTTTTCCCATCCTAGGATTCATGCCGTATCCTAGGATCTATCATACAATCTAGTTTTCCATCCCTAGGATTCATGCAACACCTAGGATCTATCATTCAATCTATTTCTCATTCCTAGGATTCATGCAATGTCCTAAGTTCTATTTATGGTTCCATAATTTAACAGATTATACTTAAAAGCCACTCTACCAGGTACAACGGGAGTAATGGGGGCGTGATCGGGAATCCCGCGTGCCTCCGCGACCCCCAAGACTGCAACGGAATGAGGTCCTATCACAAGGATCAAACACAAGGAGTGTCTCAAAACAGTGTATAGCTACTGTAGACGGGTAGAGGATTTAATTCCGGAAAGAATGCAACTCGAAACGCGGAAAATGGAACCCGAACGGGCCCTCAACGAGTCGAAAATGACGACACTGTGCAAAATCAGACGTCTGGAACTTCTTCCAGACGTCTTAAAAAGTGGATCAGAGAATTACCTTGTTCTGCGTGGTTTCTCAGGCGTCCAGAAGCCTGCGGGGACGTCTGGCCTAGTTCCCAGACGTTCGATGGTCACCCCGGACGTCTGGAGGTCTCTCCCGCCGTCTGGTACTACAGCCAGACGTCTGATTCTGGAAATGTTTCCAGAATCAGGCCGCGACTCGCCCTCCGCTCGCGACGCCGCGCCTCGTCGCACCTCGTGCGCCTGCTGCTCGGACCGCAGCAGTCCCCCCGCGTCGCCCCGCGCCCGCTGCGCTCCCCGCCGGCCGGCCCTGGCAGCCCCGGCGAGCTCGCCCTCACGGCTGAGCGCCGCTCTCGCACGCAGCACCTCCTCCGCGCTCACTGCGGCCGCCGCTGCCGCTGCAACCTCGTGCTCGCTCTCGCGCTCACTGGCTGAAGGAGAAGAGGAAGGAGGCGGTGGTGACGGAAGAGTGCGTGGCCTTTTAAGGCTGCGCGAGGAGGAGAGAGAAGGAGCGCGGCGAGGGAATCTGCAGCCGCAGGAGGAAGGAATAAGCGAATATGCGGGTCTGCTCGCTCAGGCGCGCAGACGACTCGCGCGTGTCAAAGATAACAGATTTCCAGATGTCTGGTAACGATCCCAGACGTCTGATACGACGTCTAGAAGTGATTCCAGACGACTGGTCTGACGTCTGGCCCACCTCCCAGACGTCCTAAAAGACGTCTGGGGCACGCGTTCATAACATCCACAGTAACCCTCAATTAGACGTCGTAAAGGCACTACAAACACCTTAAATACCCAAGCTTTAGAACAGGCATAAGGGAACAACATAGAGAATAAGCCTCTCGCAACAGCTAAGTGTAGAGCATATGTGCACGAATATCGAGGCAACAGTGGGCATGAAACCCAAGGCAAAATAACCCCCCACCCTCAGATTTCTCTCCTAATCGGGTAATCGAGTCGAGTATAGGGTCCAAGGCTCACCTGAGCGAGGAGTGGTTAGGAGTGAGAGGGACCTCACCCTTCGTGTGAAAAGGCAAGCAGCTTGTGGCAAAGAAACAATTTAAGCACTATGTTTGCTCTAAAAACTCATGACGTGGGACTAACAATCTCCTTCGTATGCAACAGCGTGGTGATGCTGGAGCAATTGAGGTGGTTGCTAGGTGTTCGTCCCAAATTGGAAGTGCAACAAAGGTCATGAGACGATTCCACGTTCAAAGAGAATAGTGGCGCTGTGGATGATCACTGGACAGCGGCAATTGGTGGCAGTGATTGCGTTGATGTCGGCCGATACCTAAAACATAAAGAATAGGCTTATTGCCTCAATTAGTCAATTTAGAAGCATAGTCGTGATGCGAGGAATGTGATGGTGGTGATGGCTAGGTGATTGGACTTGTGTGGCGACCGGATGATGTCGAAGAGGATGACGAAGCTATGGGTTGTCTAGTGGAGCAAAGGAGTGAGTGAAGCTTCAAATTTAGATAGGGCTTTTGATCAGTGGTTGATGACGAAGCTTCTGGTTGTGGTGGTGGTGAGTTTGGAGTGGTGTTGCAAGAGCACAGCCTCATTGAAGGCGTCGCCAACCGTGAAGGAGATGAAGTGGGAGGCAGGTGTACGTTGGTCAAATTGAGGGAATGAAGGGAGAAATAGATTCGAAGGAGAGAGAGGAAGAGAAAAGACTTACTCTAACGGATGAAAGGGGAGGAATTGATGCCAGCTGTGATTAGCCGACGTCGGAGAAGGTGAATGCTCTGGTGAGGGATAACGGCGGCAACAAAGGGGAAGATGGCTCCTGCTGTGGATAGCGGGGAGAGAAGGAAGACGAGGAAGAGCATTATGCTTCCAATTTAACCGTTGGAGGCACGGACAAGGGAGAGTGAGAGAACCGCTAAAGCATAGGTCGGAGCCAGCCAGAGGGAAGAATAGAAGGGCTTGTATGGCATGAAACCTAGCTGAAAATGACGTTGGGACTTAGGGGAGTATTATGGAGCTTGGAACCAAGATCTAAATGTAGAAAGAGGTCTGATTGAGCCTCAATTTTGGGATAAGAACATACCCAATTTCCTTGAGCTCACCTGAGCTCTAGGAACGGATTTGGAAACCCTAAGGCGATTCAAACGATCGGGTAGGATCTCTAGATCAATCCCTCCAAATTTGGAGGGATTTGGATCTGATTTGAGGGAGAAATCCTCCCTCAAATCTTGGCCTGGAGGTGTTCACACCATCAATGGCAGAAGGGGCCTTTTTGCAAGAACTACGATAAGCTTAGGGATCTAATTACAAGAATCTTGAAAGTTAGGGGCTTAGATGTAAAGAATAGAGATTTTAGGGATTGAATTGTAAACTGGGTCAAGATGGACTCTAAATGGGCCCAAATTTTGGTGCTCACCTAATTTAGACCCAAGGAATCTAATGGTGAACTTGGATTTTAGTTTTGACGACATTTGACTTGGCAACTTGCACAGAAGCCCAAATGAGGGCAAATCCAATCTGAAACTCTATTCTAGGTCAAAATGAATTCAGATGATCAAACCAAAGGTACAAAACCTTTTATAATATTTTTATATAAATTTTAGCAAATTTAGATGAATTTTATCCTGACCAAAACCTCTTTAATTTAAACGAGTTGATAATTAGGGTTTTATATACTATTATGGTCCACGAAATGTGTGAAACCCTATTTCTATCAGTGTGGACCCACTTCTTGCTCTTTAATGCTCAAATGACCTCTACTTAACCCCTGTATGACCCCATGGTTATTTTTCATGATGTGATGTTAAAACTATAGATTTAGCTCTATTTTATTGCTCTCCTTAAAACAAATCTGAGTGGAATTACGATCCTCAGGCGATCATTTAGGAGCATTTATCACTTGATTCCAACTAAATTAAGCTACTTATGGCGAATGATGGTGTTACCATCATTGTTGACTGAGGCTTTTCAGGAGTTTAAATACATCTTGTTATAGTAAAGTCTCCTAAATAGCTCTTCAACAAATAAAATTTATAACTCGAAAATTTAAACGAAGTCCAAGGTCAAACATAGGGAGAAAATATGGAATTCATGTGCTAATCTTCAGTTAAAATATAAATGAGCACAATAATGATATTTCAATGAATATTAATCCGTCACATTAAGTATTCAATGAAGCTCAATGTATTTCAAGGCCAGAAAAGATAACTAAGACAAAATAATGGTGATTCAGATCACCAATTATTAGTTTAAGCACATGTATTAATTATTCAAATGATGCTACAGTAGTTTCAACCGTGCAACTTAGGTACTTAAATATTCCAACAGTACTAGCATTAAATCTAAATTAGATGTCTGGCAGGTGTATCGGACTACGTAATTGTCGCCTACAACAGTGTCTTCTTCTTTCTTCTGCCTCTTCTCTCCTTTCTTTCTTCTTCTTTCTTTCCTCTCTCTTCGTCAGAGGCACGACCCCTCTTTTTCTTCTCTTTTTTCCTTCACAAAGACTTTAGCTCTTCTTTTCTTCTTTTGTCTCTTCATCTTGCTCACAACAGCTAAGTGTCAAGCTTTCTCTCTGAAGCAAAATCCACCCCTCCCCTGCTCTCTCTCTCTTTCTTTCTCCTCTCCTCTTTCTCTCAGATGGTCGAGTAATCGGGTAATCGAATCACGTGCCCGGTGTTAGTTCAACCTCTCATATATAATATTTTGATGATTTTACAAAGTGAAGAAAAAGAAATAAAATATAAGCGTAGCATATTTTTCTCTGTAATAACACAATTGCAGGTTTCGTAGAGTTTTCCAAGACGGAAGATTAAAAGAGTGAAGACTAAGTAACATAAGTATTGTCATAGGTCATAGGCTTTTTATGTAAACTTTCAAAGGTTATAATCTTTATTTTATTTGAGTCTAGAGATGCTGTAAAGAGCCCTCAAACATAACTTATAAATAGATAACTTAGGCTCTCTACACTTAGGATAAATTAAAAACAAAAACCTAACACTAAGACTCAAATCAGACGTCCATAACAACTGTCAGACAACTGATTTTCAACTTTAAGACGTCCGACAAGTGTTTCGGACATCTAATTACCTAGAGCTTTGCCTTTAGTTTCTGACCTCATAAACATGAGGTCGAAGCAATCTTCCATCAGACGCCCATAGCCTCATCCAGACATCTAATACTTTACCTGGACGTCCTCAAAACAACCGTTAGACTCAAGCACCCATCTTTCTTCTATATATAACGGGCAAAATACATTTTCAGACATCTGGACATGCCTCCAGACGTCTACCTTTGGACCGTTGCTCATTTATTTCTATGCGAATCTCATTAGGAACTAAAGATCTTCTGTCAGATTTGCTAGGCAAGTTCTTTTTAGGTTTCCAGACGTCTAGGGAATCCTACAAACTACTGACGTCTGTTCCTTCATATCTAGAACCCTGTTTGGATTTGGTCAAAACAGGAACGAATCAACGCATAATTAGACATCCAATAATTTTATTAGATGTCTTATGTGAAAATATCAGACATCCCTATTTTGATCCAATGAAACTAGTATAGCCTGGCTAATAGTATCGGACAACCATAATTGTAATCAGACGTCTGACCCTAAAATTAGACATCTGATATTGCTGTCAGACTCATCATTACCCTGATTTGTGGCGGATTTTGTCCCAATATCTTGGGATTTGCCTCCAACGGCTAGGAGATGTCTTTCAAGTATTCTTGAAGGTTCCAAACTTGCCTATAAATAGACTACAATCCCTCTTAGGCAATACACACCTCTTGAGATTCAATTCCCTTAGAAAAATCACTTGCTCACTACTCTTAGCCTCCCCTTGCCCTTGTGCTGTGCCAACACTTTGAGTAAAGGGCAAACCCACACTCCTGGTTCACTTCGTTCTGCAAATTCTCAGGGAGTTCTCTTTATGCTTAATAGATAATGAAGTAATCAAATTATTGGGGTGCTCTATTGGTGTTGTTTAATTCTTACTTTTGTACTTTGGGTATCCGACCTGTCGGGTCCCCGTCTCTTTATTGTGAAAGGAGAAACCTCCGTTTAGGGATCGGAGGTGGGATTTGTAATTGAGGTACACTACCCTCGTTTAAGTAGTGTGGTTAGTGGATTGATGACTTTGTGATTAAAAATCCTAAGTCAAGGGATTGACTTAGGTGGTGGTTTTCACCCGTCTTGGGTTTCCACCTAAAAATCTGGTACCTCTTTTTGTGATTGAATTTTTTGTATTACAATATTTAATAAATTCACTATTCACCGCCCCTCTAGTGCAATTTCATTTGGTATCAGAGTAGGTTTTCCGCTTTTAGGAGTAACATCCGCGGAACGATCACATGGAGGGGAGAGTCATTTCCACTGATAGATCTGAGGGGCAATCCACCACCTGACCACCACTCTTCAAAGGGACAAACTACACTTACTAGAAGCTGAGAATGAAGATGTGGCTTCAAGCCAATGATTTCTCCATTTAGGAGAAATGCGATCCGCATACGTCATTCCCAAGAAACTAGAAATGGGATACACAGTGGAGCAGATTCATCACCTTGGACTGAATGCTAAGGCAATGAACTCACTCTACTACGCACTCAGCTCGGAGGAATTCAACCGTATTAGCCAATGCAAAATCACCCACGAGATATGGAGAACCTTAAAGGTAACTCACGAAGGTACATCTAGAGTTAAATCCTCAAAGATTAACTTGTTATCGCAGGAATTCGAAACCTTTTCTATGAAGGAAAATGAAAGACTTGGGAACATGTACACCCGATTCACATTAATCGTGGATAACCTCAAGTCACTAGGAAAGACATTTATAAAGGGGGAACTTCAAGTGAAGCTCCTTCGCTCCCTTGGACCCAAGTGGGAGCAAAAAGTAATGGAAATAGAAGAAGTCAACCAAGTAGAGGATCTAGACATGGAAAATCTACTTGGGAATCTTATGGCTTATGAATAAAAAATGGAGCAAAAGAAGAAATCTATCTCATCAGAGCCAAAGAAGAAGACTTTAGCCTTCAAAGCTACGTCGGATGATGAGGTAAGTATCGATGATGAAGAATTCATTTTATTAGCTAAAAAGTTTAAAAAATTTTTCAGAAATAGAAAAGAGATCAAGGGAAAGAAAAGAGAGAAAGAACCTCTAGTTTGCCATAATTGCAAGAAGAGAGGTCACATAAGGAAAGATTGTCCCTTACTCAAAAGGGATGATGAGAAGAAATCCAAGAAGCCTTCCGACTACAAGAAGATCTCCAAGCCCAAGGGATTCAAGAAGAAGGCATTCAAAGCAACTTGGGATGACTCCACCTCCGAAGAAGAAGAGGAGGAGGAAACAAATGAAGAAACAACATGCTTAGCATTAATGGCAACAAAAGATGCTTCTAAATCTGAATCTGAGGAACCTGAGGTAAACTCCTATTCTCTAGATGAATTACAAGATGCCTTTGATTCAGTATATCTAGATCTTAAGAAGACAAAAACCCAAAACAAAGTTTTAAAAGAAGAAAACTTAGAGAATAAGAAATTAATCAATGATCTTGAAGACAAGAATCTAATTCTTACAAAAGAAACCACTGCCTTAAATATGTAAATAAGAAACCTAATGATCGAAAAGGAGTCATTAACAAATGATTTGTATACGGCAATGAGTGAACAAAAATTTCTAGATAGAGAAGAATTACTCGACAAAATCCATGTGCTTGAAAAATCAAACTCCTTTAAAAAGGATGAAAAAGCTTACTTAGAGTAGAGGTTAGGGGACTAGAAGATAAACTAGACATAATATACTACTCCGGACTGCTATCGTAGGACGATAGCTCTCCTTTCTGTTTCAAAAAAAAAAAAAAAGATAAACTAGAAATAATGAAAATAGAGATAAATCACCTTATAGAAAAATCAAATCAATTTCTTGAGGACCTAGCCAAATTTACAAAGGGAAAAGATAACTTGGACAAGCTCATTGCCCATCAAAAACCTTCCTCAAGTAAATTTGGACTAGGCTTTTATGAACCTAGTCAAAGTGAGATGAAAAAGGATCCTCCTCTAAAGGAGACCACTAATAAATACGGATCCACATTGCAATGAATACCGAAAAGACAACTCCTACTTTATTTTGTAGGGATGAAAGGACATTATAATGTCAAAAATTGGATATATAAAATGAAGGATGGACAACTCAAATTAGAAAGACCTATAGAAACACCAAGTCACAAATGAAGATCTTTTGTAGGAGAAAAGAGGTCTACAAGAAAGAAGATGAGGAGACCACCACCATCAAGGAGGCCGATGGGTGATGGACTCCAGGTGTTCCAAACATATGACAGGAGACAAGCACCTATTTTTGGACCTCCAACCTACGGATGGAGGAACGGTTACATTTGGCAATAACCACAAGGGCCATATTATTGGCCTTGGTAATATAGGTAACCCTCTCTCTCTCATCTCAAATGTTTCTCTAGTTAAAGGACTAAAACATAATCTTTTAAGTGTCAGTCAAATTTGTGATAAGGGATTTAAGGTAGTATTTACTTCAAAAATATTTGAAATTATGCATGCATTAACCAATGAAACCCTTCTTAAGGGAACTAGATTTAAAGACATTTATATCGTAGAATTTGATAGAGATAGCACTTATGAATGTCTTGTAGCAAATAATGAGTTAAGTATAAGGCGTAGAAGACTATGACATGTTCAATGAAGCTAGTTTAAAAACTAGTCAAACATGAACTAGTCTGAGGTCTTCCTAAAGGAAAATTTTTAAATGAGCTTATATGTGATTCATGTAAATTAGGTAAAATTATGAAATTTAGTTTTACAAACAAAGAAGTTATATCCACATTAAGACCTTTAGAACTACTTCACCTAGATCTGTTTGGACCAATAAAATATGAGAGCCTTAGTGGATGCAAATATTGCCTTGTGATTGTAGACGATTTTTTGAGGTTTTCATGGGTCTCCTTCTTGAGATCTAAAGGAGTATTTTTCGTCTTTTCTATTTTTTGTAGGAAGGTTCAAATTGAAAAAGGCTACCAAATCACTCATATCCGTAGTGATCATGGGGGGGAGTTTGAAAATTCCTTGTTTGATGATTTTTGTCAAAAGCATGGTATTGCTCATGAGTTTTCTTTTCCCCAAACACCTCAACAAAATGGGGTGGTTGAGAGAAAGAACCGTACTCTTTAACAGTGTGCTCAAACATTGCTCATAGACTCAGGGTTACCGAAGTAGTTTTGGGACGAGGCAGTTAACACGGCTTGTTACGTGTTAAATCGCACCTTAATTCGATCCGGGTTGCGAAAAACTTATTTTGAATTATACTATGGGAAAATACCCAAAATTAGTTATTTTAAAGTTTTTGGATGTTGGTGCTTTGTTTAGAATACCTGCTCTAATTTAGATAAATTTGATGCCAAAGGTGAAGAAGCCATCTTCATTGGTTATTCCTCACATAGTAATGCATATCAGGTCTTTAACAAGACCACATTAATAGTGGAGGAAACCCTCCATGTTTCCTTCGATGAATCTCCTCACTCTTCCTCTATTGACCGAGTCAATATGGAAGATGAAGATGATTCTTCTATTGATGTGTCTAACATTCCAAACTCCAATATCCATAATCTTCTAAAAGATTGGATATATCAAAGGGATCATCCCGAAAGTCAAGTCATTAAAAGTATTTCCGATGGTGTTAAAACCCGATCTCATTTTAGTTGCTCTTTTGATCTCTCCGCCTTTGTATCTCAAGTTGAACCCAAGAGTGTCAAGGAAGCATGCTCCGAAGAACCTTGGATGATGGCCATGCAGGAGGAACTCAACCAATTCCAAAGGAATGAAGTCTGGGATCTAGTACCTAAGCTTAAAGGGCAAACGGTAATAGGTACCAAATTGGTATTCCGGAACAAGTTGAATGAATCCAGTATAGTCATTTGGAACAAGGCTCGGTTGGTAGCACAAGGGTACAACCAAGAAGAAGGAATTGATTTTGATGAGACCTATGCTCCCGTAGCTCGACTCGAATCAATTTGCATGCTTCTTGATTATGCTGCCTTCCTTGGCTTTAAACTCTTTCAAATGGACGTTAAGAGCACGTTTCTTAACAGATTCATTAAGGAGGAAGTTTCATAAAACAACCTCCTGGTTTTGAGTCTCATGATAAGCCTCATTTTATCTATAAATTAAACAAGGCACTATATGGTCTAAAGCAAGCTCCTAGAGCTTGGTATGAGAGGTTCAGAGACTATTTGTTAAATGCAAAATTTTCTATAGGGGAAGCTGATTCCACATTATTCATTAAAAGAAGAGGGAAAGACATTTTATTAGTTCAAATATATGTAGATGATATGATATTTAGCGCTACTAATGAATCTATGTGTAGAAAGTTTTCAGAAATTATGCAAGAAGAATTCGAAATGAGTTTGATAGGTGAACTCAAGTTTTTCTTGGCCTTACAAATCACTCAACTTGAATTTGGAACCTTTGTGTGTCAATCAAAATACACAAAGGAGATGCTAAAAAAAATTGAAATGATGAAAAGTAAAGGGAAGAATACTCCTATGAGTGTCACAACTTCCCTAGACTTGGACGAATCAACTACGCCCATAGATCAAAAGCCCTATTGTAGCATGATTGGATCTTTACTGTATTTAACTTCCAGTAGACCTGACATTTTATTTAGTACCTGCTTATGCGTTAGGTTTCAATCAAACCCTAAACAATCACACTTAAATGTTGTAAAATGAATATTTAGATATCTAGTTGACACATATGATTATGGCTTATTCTATCCTAGGAGTCCACAATTCAACTTAGTCACATATAGAGATGCGGACTACGCAGGTAGCCACACTGATAGGAAGAGTACTAGTGGGACGTGCCAATTCTTAGGCGAATTGCTAGTCTCTTGGTTCTCAAAGAAACAATCTAGTGTAGCCCTATCAACTACGGAGGCTGAATACATAGCCACCGCTCTAGCATGTCCCCAAGTGCTTTGGATGAAAAATACTTTGAAGGATTTTAACTTAATATTTAATAAAATAAAAATATTATGTGATAATACTAGTGCTATCAACCTCTCGACAAATCTCGTACATCACTTCCATATAAAACATATTGATGTTCGACTTCATTTTTTGAGAGATAATGTACTTAAGGGAGAAATCGAGGTTGAATTTATTTGTACTGAATTGCAATTGGCTGATATTTTCACTAAACCTTTGAATTATGATCGTTTTAATTATATACGTAGGAAACTAGGCATATGTAAGCTAAGTGATATTTGAAGAATTTAGTGATTTAATGGAATTTCTTTTGTCATGAACATAAAAGGAGCCTTGACTTTACCAAGTTAAGAGTCTTCATACACAGTTCAAACATCAAAATGCACATTCTGTGCAATATCAGATGTCTGATTAACACCTCAGACGTCTTATACTTAAAAATTTGACGTCTGAAGATATGGGAAAGACGCCGATTTTATATCTCAAAAGAGCTGATAAAAGAGCTATTTCAGACGTCCGTCATCATTCACAGACGTTTGGACCGTCGTCCAGATGTGTTGACAAACATCTATCTTTGCATCAGAATATGTATTTTGATGCCTGGATTCAGACGTCTGATTATATAGTTAGACGTCGTATAGGTTGTTTGATAAAGAAATCAGACGAGAACCTGTAGCTTTAGAGTGGAATCCATGAAGTCTGTCTACAGAAATCAGACATCTAATTTTAGATTTGGACGTCCGGTAGGTCATCTGATAAAGAGATCGGACAACAACCTGGAGAATAAACCATTTTCTAGGGAGGTATGTCTACAGAAATCAGACGTCTAATTTTAAAAGTAGTCATCTGATAAGTCGTCTGATGGTTAAAACAGACGATGCCATCAAAATTGTTAAAATCCCAAAGGTCCAATCTCGACATCTGACGTCTCCAGACGTCTGATCTGGCAAAAATCTACCACTTCGCGTTTGTTCTTTGAATGGTTTGTAATGCAAATTTCCCCAACCTCAAGGGGAGACTTGCTCAACCCCTTGGGATATAAAATCCTAGTCGTGAGGTCCCACTTCCCCTCTCTCAAATCCCTAAGGTCTCTCTCTCCCGCCCGACGAACAACGGCTACAGTTGGCGCTGATCCTCTCGCCACCAGACGACCGCTCTACCTCCTCAACAACTGGCGGCATTGCTGCTTCCCTGTGCACGTGCCCCCACTCCTCCTTCGCACGTCTGGAGACCCTCCCTCGTGGGTATAACTTCTCAAACCCTTAGGGCATCTCCACGGGCTTTGCTCAAGTCTGGCTTTGCTCAAGTTTATTCATAGCACTCATCTTGTCTTCTTTGATGATCAACTCGATTTTTTTTTTCTATCATGACTTTGTTTGCCCTAGGACCTAAAACCCTAGAACAAAACCTATTTTTTCTAGGGAGCATAAATGTTCACCTCTTTGATTATGGCAAGGGTATTACCTTAAGTGATTCAAGTCGACATCTTAGTGTCTTGAATTCAAAGGTATATTGCCACAACATCATGGCAGGTTGTATTGCCTCAAGGCATACTGCCACACATTTTTTTTCTTGTATCAATGTGGTTTGCATGTATGGCATTATTGGTTGAATGATTGGTGTGGCATGTTGTTTGCATGTATGTTTTTGCAGGTATTCTATCCTAAAAATACCAAACCTCTCCTTCCCAAACCCAACCACCCAAAATACCTCCCCGTCGGAAGCAAGGTGAGGGCTCTTCCACCTCCTCCACCTATTTGGCTAACCAACTGCGTGGCGACATCACTAGACAGTGATTTCGTCGCTTCGCAAATGCCAAAGTCAAGTGCCCTCGCTTCATTGTATGGAATGATTTTGCCCATCTAAACCTTTGGGAACACTTTGAAACCCTCCATCTCTTCCATTATTTTGACCGACAGTTCCATTCTGGTGTTGGAATTATTCGTGTGTTTCCCGATCTTGTCTGACTTTTCTATGCCAACATCGTTGAAGACTATAGCAATGATGAACTTGAATTACATACCCGCTTATTTGGGCATGAAATCCATATCACCTCTGACTCTATTTCCGCCCTTCTTGCCATCCCTAATGAGGGAAATGACTTCAATGACATTCTGAGGCAATATGACTTAAAAGTCATAAATCAAGAATTAGTCCTACCTAAAAAATATGTTGAAAATCTTGGCACCTTACAATGCAAAAACCTCAAACCTCTTCCTCGATTACTATCTCGCATTTTTGGGTGAGACCTTCTAAACAAATCAGGAGGTTTTGATTATATCTCGCGCCAACACAAGGCGCTGCTTTTTGCCCCCGTACGTCACATTCCCTTCAACTATTGCTGCCTCATTGTTCGTGTTATGAATGAGGACCATAGGGCATCTCTACCATTCGGGTCCATTTTATCCAAAATTTTTGCAAGCCATCGGATCTCCATAAATGACCAGGTAGATGAAAAAAAAATTGAGCCCTACAACTAGGCCATAGCCGCCAAGATGCACATACTTAGGGAGCATCTTGAGCCAGCCAAAGAGCCCGCTGAAGAAGAGCCCCCTCCACCCTTTCCGGATTTCCATGAAGAACGTCCACTTCAAATAGAAGCTCCTCGCTCAAGCTTTGACGAGGCATGGGATCCCGCCACAGATTCCCTCTCCTCCGGCATCTCCCTCTTGCTGTGACGAACCGACGAGATGTACACCTATATGGGGAGTATGCACCGCGACATCGACGAACTTCATTCTGACGTTCAAAATCTGCAAATGGGACACGGACCTGCTCTCCGTCGCCGCTGCCATGATCAAGAAGACTAGTTTAGTTCTTCTATTTGTCTTTCTTTCTATCTTCCATGTTGGTTTGTATTAAGGGACCTTGACCCCATACCTGGATATTTTGGGAGCAATAGCTAGTCTGTGATTAGGGCTTTTCCTAGTTAATTTACTTTAATGCTTTGTCATTTTTTATTCAGCATGCAATTTTATTAATGCTCTCCACTTTATAAATGTCACACTTATAGTTTAAGTATCAACACCCTTTCAAAACCCTTCATGATGATATTCAAAAAGGGGGAGAAGAATGTAGGTAAGAACTTAGGGAATAACATAAAAAAAATTATGAAAAAACTTCTCAAAATAGGTATAGACTACTAAGTACAACTTTTAGGGGGAGAAAAAAAGAACCTACAGGTATATTTTGAAAATCATCAAAAAGGGGGAGATTATTAGTTCAACCTCTCATATATAATATTTTGATGATTTTACAAAATGAAGAAAAAGAAATAAAATATATGCGTAACATATTTTTCTCTGTAATAACACAATTGCAGGTTTCATGGAGTTTTCCAAGATAGAAGATTAAAAGCGTGAAGACTAAGTAGCATAAGTATTGTCATAGGTCATAGGCTTTTTATGTAAACTTTTAAAGGTTGTAATCTTTATTTTATTTGAGTCTAGAGATTTTGTAAAGAACCCCCAAACATAACTTCTAAATAGCTAACTTAGGCTCTCTACACTTAAGATAAATTAGAAACAAAACCCTAATACTAAGACTCAAATCAGACGTCCATAACAACTGTCAGATGTCTGATTTTCAACTTTAAGACGTCTGACAAGTGTTTCAGATGTCTAATTACCTAGAGCTTTGCCTTTAGTTTCTGACCTCATAAAAATCAGTCGAAGCAACCTTCCATCAGATGTCCATAGTCTCATCCAAACATCTAATACTTTACCTGGACGTCCTCAAAACAACCATTAGACTCAAGCACCCATCTTCCTTCTATATATAACGGGCAAAATACATTTTCAGACATCTGGACATGCCTCCAGATGTCTACCTTTAGACCATTGCTCATTTATTTCTATGCGAATCTCATTAGGAACCAAAGATCTTCTGTCAGATTTGCTAGGCAAGTCCTTTTTAGGTTTCTAGACATCTAGAAAATCCTACAGACGTCCATACTGATGTCTATTCCTTCAAATCTAGAATCCTGTTTGGATCTGGTCAAAATAGGAACGAATCCACATGTAATTAAATGTCCAAGAATTTTATCAGACGTCTTATGTGAAAATATCAGACATCCTTGTTTCGATCTAATGAAACCAGTACAGCCTGGCTAATAGTATCAGACAACCATAATTGTAATCAGACGTCTGACCCTAAAATTAGATGTCTGATATTGCTATCAGACTCATCATTACCCTGATTTGTGGTGGATTTCGTCCCAATCTCTTGGGATTTGCCTCTAACGGCTAGGAGATCTCTCCCAAGTTTTCTTGAAGGTTCCAAACTTGCCTATAAATAGACTACAATCCCTCTTAAGCAACACACACCTCTTGAGATTCAATTCTCTTAGAAAAATCACCTGCTCACTACTCTTAGCCTCCACTTGCCCTTGTGTTGTGCCAACACTTTGAGTAAAGGGCAAACCCACACTCCCGATTCACTTTGCTCTGCAAATTCTTAGTTAGTTCTCTTTATGCTTAATAGATAATGAAGTAATCAAATTATTGGGGTGCTCTATAGGTGCTGTTTAATTCTTACTTTTGTACTTTGGGTATCCGACCTATCCGGTCCCCGTCTCTTCATTGTGAAGGGAGAAACCTCCGTTAGGGATCGGAGGTGGGATTTGTAATTGAGGTACACTACCCTCGTTTAAGTAGTGTGGTTAGTGGATTGATCACTTTGTAATCGAAAATCCTAAGTCAAGGGATTGGCTTAGGTGGTGGTTTTCACTCGTCTTGAGTTTCCACCTAAAAATATGGTGCCTCTTTTTGTGATTGAATTTTTTGTATTACAATATTTAATAAATTCACTATTCACCCCCCTCTAATGCAATTTCACCCAAGTCCAAGGCTGCAGGTGTGGGTCGCAGCCGTGGAGTGAGGGATAGGTCAGGTTGGGTCAGTGAAGGGTGTTAAGGACCTCACCCCAAGTGTTCGAGGCGATAAGCCCAAAACAGAAAATCAACTTATTCGCATGCCGGCATCTGTCTCTTTACGATGTGGGATTAATCCCACGTCCCTTTCCTTGCGCGTTGCTGTAGTGAAGGCATCCTTTAATTGGCGTGGCTGTAGCTGATGGAGGCCATAATTGAAGACCTGGAGTGATGCCTGGGGTGTATCCGCATGGCCTGGGTGCAACTCTTGGCGAAGAACAGGGCCGCGAACTGATGAACATGGCCAATGAAGTTATCGCGGCGGCGGAGCTCCTGTAGGGGACCTGAAATCAAGAATACGAGTACTAAGCCCCAATTAGAGCACTCAAAAGGTTCGCCGTGGTGAGGCAAACTTAGTAGTGGTGGTTAGCGAATGTATGGTAGCTGGAGGACGTGTGTCGGTGATGGAAAGGAAGCGTGAAGGATGGGTTGTTCGTTGGGTGATTTGGGTGGGTGGAATGACGAAATAGGAGAGGGCTTTTGGTCGTGGTGATGTGGCGAAGGTGTAGAAGGTGTTGGCGAGTTGTTTGGTGGGTTGTGCAGGTGGGGTAGACTTGCCGGAGTGGTGGCCAGAGTGGAGAACGATGAAGGTATGCGTGTGTGTCAAGGGAATATTTTTAGGTTTTTGGATAGGAAAACTAACCTAAGGAACTAAAGGGACCTAACTACCTACTTTAAGGGACGAAAGGGATAGGATTGACACCGACGTTGGTAGGCCGATGTCGTGGAAGATGAAGTCTCCTGAGAGGGACGGCGGTGAGGAACGGGGAGGAAAATGCTCATTTTGACTGGCGAGGCGCGGAGGAAGACGAGGAAGGGGATGGACAGGCCAATTTGGCCATTGGCTGCCCCTAGGAAGATGGGAAGGAGGCTGTCAGAGCTTGGTCAGAGAGGGGCCAGAGGTATATTAGGAAGAGGTTTTTGGCCCTAAACCTTGCTAAAGAGGTAAGGCATGCATTGGGCATGCTTTTATAAGCCCTAAAGAGGAGTTTCAAGCATGGAAAGAAGCTTGAAAGCTCTGGAGTTTTCGCACATGTGGGATACCCACATCTCCCATGCATTCGCATGGGAGATTGGGAAAGACTTATGGTCCAAGGCTAGGTTTGATTGAAAGAGAGTTCCTCAAGGAATCTTTGGTTCAAATCTAAGACTGACTGATTGAGAAACGAGCGAGAAAATCTCGCTTGAATCTCATCGGTGAGGTGCATCTATTCCTAATGGTAGCAGGGACCTGGATGTGAAGAAGATGAAGAAGTTAGGGGGGTCCCTGCAGGGATTTCAAAAGTTAGGGGTATGTGTGTGAGAGAAAAGAGTCAGACAGAACTGAAATGTAAACTAGGTCAAGGTTATCTCTGATTGGGCCCAAATTTTGGTACAAACCTAATTTGGACCCAAGGAATCTAATGGTGAATTTGGATTTATGTTTTGACCAATTTTGGCTATGTAATTTATGCAAAAATCCAAATTAGGGCAATTGATTGTCTGAGACTCTATTTTAGGTCAAATTGGGTTCCAATGGTCAATTCAAAGATACCAAACCTTAGGGAATATTTTTCTATGATTTTTAGAAGGTTTAGGTGAATTTTATCTTGACCAGAACCTCAGTGAATTAAGTAGGTCTATTTTTAGGGTTTCAGATGTCCATTAATTCAAAACACATGAAAATTCGTTTCATTCTGCATAAACCCACGTATTAGATATTTATGACCATTTGACCTTCAATTAACCCCTTGAAAATCCTATGATTGTTCTGTAATTAGGATATTATGTTAAAACTACATTTTTACCCCTATTTCATGTTTATCTCTTAGAATGGTTATGTAGTGAATTATGGCTCTTTGGCAGTTATGTAGGAGCATTTATATGTTAATTATGACTAATTAAAGCTAGATATGGTAGATGATGACGTTATCATCAATCATCACGCTATCACGAAATGAGATCAAGGTTTCGTATGTTCTGAAGATCGCCTTCAGATACGTTATGGACATTACGAGTTCCTAGTTATGCCTTTCAGCCTGACAAATGCCCCTATAGCCTTTATGGACCTAACGAACAGAGTGTTCCACCCTTACTTGTGTTGGTGCTAAAGCACCACGATCATTTGTTTTGATGATAACAAAACACGTGTTATTTAACATTTGCAATTTAAGTCCTAGATTTCAGGTCAATTGCAAATGTGGACGTGTTTAGACGGAGTTCAAGCTCGCATCCAGGACGGATTGGAGGAGCTTGACGGAAAACACAGGAGGTTCGCGTGGAGCGAAAGATTGGAGATGGAAGACAAGAAGAATAGGATAGATTCTTTTTTATCCTTTCATGTATCTCTTGTATTTATTTTCTTGCTCTTTTTGATTCCTTAGAACATTATGTTAAAGAGCCTCAAAGTACCCTAAAAGTAGTCCTAGGAACACCTGCACAACCCTAGGATACTTAGGTTTTCTGTAGAATACTTAGAAAACCAATATAGGGCTCAAACAGCATTTCCAGACGTCTAATCCCAAAATCAGACGTCTGATAAAGAATTTTAAGACGTCTGACTGTTGTTTCAGACGTCTGATAACTGTTAGGCTGGACATAGTTAGTTCTGTCTGATGAATTCAGACGTCCAGACCTTATACCAGACGTCTTAGGAGACGTCTGATGACTTTGCCAGACGTCCAGTTAGTGGACCGTTGGCTGGCTTAGAAGACACTCAAGAATATGACCGTTAGAGCCTTATCAGACGTCCATAGGACTTCACAGACGTCTGATAAATGACCGTTTTGCCTCGGCTGACCCAAAATCTCTTCTCAGAGATTTTCTAGCCGTTGCAACGTTTGGAAATCAATTCCCACGGTAAAAGTAGGTTTCCAGACGTCCAGACTTAGTGCCAGACGTCCTCTATGTCGTCTGATGGACTTGTACAAAAAACCTGTTTAGATCTGATTCAGGTCAGGGAGAAACCCGCATAGAATCAGACGTCTGACCTTGGAATCAGACGTCTTAAAGTGGCCTTCCAGACGTCTGATGCCAGAGTTAGACGTCTGATAACCCTGTGAAGTGTAATCATTGTCCTGATTTCGGCCTGATTCTCTTGGGCTTTGCACCCAACGGCTATGGAAGCTTTTCCAAGCCTTCCAAAGCCTTCCTAAGGCCTCTATAAATAGAGGGGAACCTTTGTAACACAAAGACACTAAGAGAAACAAGAGACACACCTAAGCAACTTAGTTCCACTCTTTTGTGTCCAATTGAGGCCCTTGCTCTCCAAGCTCTAGTTTCATTCTCTTGAGAGCATCAAGCCTTCGCGCGCCCGCTCTCCCGCTGTTGATAACGAGAGCGACGTAGCGCCGTCGCGTGGCACACGCACCGCGTCATCATCGACGCACTCCTTGCAAAGGGGAGTTTCCTATTTCCTATAGAAGCTAGGTTTAATTTTGTTGGCTCTATAGGACTGTTGTTTTATTTTATCTTTGTATTTTGGTTGGGTATTCGCTTTGCGAATTCCCGTCTCCTTCGTGGGACAAAATCCTTCTCGTGGAGAGAAGGGGTTGAGGAACGCTACCCTCGTACTTGTAGCGTGGTTGTACTGATGTTGAATCACCCTCGTTCAAAGTGATTCGTTTAGTGGATTTTGATCAACTTGGTTGATCGGAAAATCCTAACTCGAGAGGGTTAGGTGGTGGTTTTCACCCGGTTTGGGTTTCCACCTAAAAATACCTGTGTACATTTTGTGATTGATTTTTGTGAGATTGCTTTATTTTTATTTCCAAATTTTATTACGTCACCCCTCCTGGTAGGGACGAACCTTCAACTTGGACTAGTTCGTGGTGGTTTTTATATATGATATTCTCATCTACTTCTAGGGCTAGTCTCAGCATGAGTAGCATCATCGCACAGTTCTAGACACCTTGAGACAGCATCAATTGTATGCAAAGTTCAACAAATGTGAATTCTGACTGAATCAGGTCACCTTTCTGGGACACGTGATATTTGGACCAAGTATCTTGATCAATCCTGCCAAGGTAGAGGCGGTATTGAAATGGGAACGACCAAAGTCAGTATCTAGGATATGAAATTTTTTTGCGCTGGCTGGTTACTACTGATGTTTTATCCAAGGATTCTCACAATTAGTCTTGTCGATGACACAATTGACCCGGATGGATGTACCTTTCTCTTGGATAGAGGAGTGTGAGGATAATTTTTAGGTGCTAAAGGAGCAACTAACCACAACACCTATACTTTATATTCCTGACATTAATGGCGGATTCTTGGTATATATAGATGCTTCACATCATTGTTTGGGTTGTGTACTAATGTAGTGTGGACATGTGATTGTGTTGCAACCCAACACCTAATGGTATTGGGTCATGGATTCCAAACTAGAATACCCATTGTCCAACACGTAAACATAAGAAGCACATACAAAATCAAATGAATATCTAACCAGAATATAAAGTGAGGAAATTAAATACAACATATCAGGTCCATATCCAAACAAAAAGTAAAAGTGCACCAGAAAGAAAATCTGCTAGTCTGTTGCATCATAAAGAAAATAAAAAGAGAAATGCTACTACAATAGGGGTAGGAAGTAACTTATAAACTTGTGTATCGCTACTCCGCACCTCGCTCTAAAAACTGTTGCCTGTGCTCGGGAATGTTCACTTGCATCTAAAGTTTGGCTAATGAGAAAACCCCTAATAGAACATATCTAGGAAACTAACTATAACCAGCAAAAATAGGCAAGAATATAAATGAAAGGAAGAACTGGAAACACGGAAAGACAACAAAAACAAGAGGTAAAAAGATAATAGGAATACATTGTAAAGTTCAATTAATTAATTATTTAGTATCAACTAGTGAACATTTAAAACAATGGTTTATTTATTATTTTACCAATTATCGGTCATCTTATTCTGGAATAAATCAGAGTTATCGATCTAGAGTTGTCTCTACCCCCAAGGTCCCTTGAATTGGACTCACTCGGGGCCAGTGGTGTCTTGCCCACCTCGAGAACCCATGGTGTAGAATGTGATCGGTGCACGACCCCAAAAACAACCTTGGGGGTGGCTACATTACAGGCATAAGGTGCCATCTACCCTGGATAGCTCCTTGCGACACCAAGGGACGAAATACTCCACATCCAGTGTAAAAGAACTCTGAGGTCTCACCTGACTGTGCTAAGCCTAACTTGTAGGAAAGCATGCAACTCCCTAGCCATAGACGATCACCAACTAACCAATGACCTGGGCAACTAATAGCTTACTGAGCATCTTTATATTTATCTCATAAAACCATCATCAAATAATTTATGATGTAATGTTCATAATATGTTTATTTCTTAAATTTTAATTCAAAGTTATAAAAGAGCTTAGACCACATTATTATTAAATCAGTTGCTAAATTGCTTGATTTCCAATTACTGACAAAGGTCCCAATCAAGTCATCATTTAATGAACACAATTATGCCAATTTTATGAAAAATGGAAATTGTTTCACACATGAGATGACAAGATCACATTCATTATACTTTAGCATTCATAATACGTTAATTCACGAAAAATGCTAACAATTATAGTTAATCACTTTTAATCCCACAGTTAATCCCAATAGTCCATTATTAGACAATATTAATATTTGATCATGCATCCTCATACACGTAAACAAATACAAATAAGAATATGTGAATAAGGCTTAAATTTCAAAAAGGGAAGTCAAGGCAGAATGAGGAATTATTATTGTACATGCCCAGATTTCAAAGAAAGGAACATGTAATGATACAAGAGATAATTAATTAACAAGAGGCGACGTTCTACCTCACATGTGTGTGAGCACACACACATGAATCTCCTTTTGCGCAATCACTCACGAACATGCCCTCTAGTTGACGCCTCAAAAATTGAAGTGAAATTCGTCTGATTTGGCTATATTGATGTGTCTGTCATGGTCGAAAGCCTTAAGATTGGGTATTGCATCGTCGAGATCCCACCTCAGATGGCCTTGATCTGCACAAAATAATTTTGACCATTAAATCTCTCATTAATAAAATGGTTTTCTTCATAAGGACAAAAGCAAAATATTTAAAAGCTTAAATTTTTAAAACACAATTTTGACACCCCTTCAACCATCTCCTCCTCCTCCTCCACTCTTCTTCTTTGCTCTTCTTCCATGCTCCTTCACGTTGAACCCATGCATGCCCGCACTGATCTCCCTACTTCGTCATCACCAGTCGTTGCCAACCACCCGATGACGATGACGACGACTTGCCGACCCTTCACATGCCGTTCTCCTCTCAACCTCCTCTTCTTCACTCTTCTCTACATGAATCCTTGCACATACGTGCATAGGCTCAATGCCGGTGACTCCCCCTCACGTCGCTTTATTGTCTGACTATCAACGACTTAGCCACTGGCCGATCGTTGACCCACCGGACTTGCTCCCTCTTCCTCTTCTCCTCTTTTCTTTCTACCACGTTGGGTTCATGTTGCACCATGCACTCACGTACGAAAGAAAAAAAAACTGAAATGAGAGGGAAGAACCTCACCTTGACACCAACGATGTTGTGCTCACCTTGCGTGATCTCTCCCACTTAGTCCCTCCCTCTTGCTCGATCTGTCTCTCACACACACAATTGCAATGAATGGGGAAGGAAGGAGCGATGAAAGCGGGGATTTGTTGACATGGGTTACGAGAAAGGAGGGTTACGCGAGTTTATGCAGGTGGGGACCAGAGAGAGGAGACGTGGGGTGATTAGAATTAGGAAAAGAAGAATTTAGGAAAGAAGGTTTTAATTAATATGCTTAGGAGTTGATTAGAATAGGAAATCAAAGGAGATATATATTTTCTTTTAACTTTCCAAAGCCATTCACATTCCTAAAACTATGTCAAACGAACTTCAATTTCCATAGAACACATCATCGGAATCATTACAAGACAAGGAAACCAATAAAATTTGTAGATTTCTAAATTGAGGCCATTTGCATCGTGCGATTCCCAAGGTGAGTTGTACACCCAGTTGCTTGTGGTTCACACGCATTTCAAGTATCCGAGGTTTGATCGCTCACGAAACATACCATCGACATCCTTGTGACACCGAGAAGTTAATTATACTTTCGAATCCTTGATCTGAGGTCTATGTCACAAAATAAAGAAAACATAGGTTTCTACTTCGATTACACATTTTTAATTCATGTGGGCTTCTATTTGTGCATGGTTTGTCGCATTGGATTTATTTCGACATTGAATATCCGATTAGATAATCGAATCACCTATTTTGGTCATTAAATCATATCCCACTAAAAGGAAGTTTCGTCATCGGAACTTAGGTGAACTTGGATCTAAAAGCAATCATGTGTCCAATTACCCCTACCCATAACCCACTAAAAGAAGATCGTTTCCCAAGACTTTAGCAAATAAAAGCATAAGAATGAGGCACGGAAGAAAGGAATATTAAAGAATACCAAGCCTCTAGGCAACTAATAACAATCTAATCTATTACCCTAATTTTCTTAATCTAGGGATAACCCCTTAGTAAAATCATGTATTAGGTCTATAAATATTGCATTAAGATCATGCATGCACATTTGAATTTTGTATCTATTTTATAAATAACTATCTCCTAATTTTAGTCTTTTGTGAATAATGCGGGTGATAGGTCTTAGAGAATAATCTGAAAAGCTGAAGAATAAATTGGAGAGAAGAAGCTACAGCTTAGGAGCTTGAATCATGAAGTTACAAGGGAGATCAAGACAAGAGCTCAAGAATTAAAAACAAGAAGAAGAAATGAAGACAAGGAAGGACACTTGGTTCTTCCTAAATTCTCCACCACTTAGACCCTTAGGGCAATCTTTTTCCACCAAATAAGCCTTTTCCTAAACCTTCCTACTTTTAGAAAACCTAAGCCTAGAATAAATCCAACCCTCCACCTTTCATCTAAGGGCCTACATTAGTCTTATCGTAACCTACATGGCAAGCCACCTAAAGATCATATCCCTTCCCATCATGGCTGGCCACCCAAACCCTAACCCTAACAACTTAGTCGCAACCCTAAGCCCTCTATCCACCACCCAATCTAGATCCTAAGGCCCCACTTAAACCACCATAGCCGGCCACCTAGTAGCTTCCTAAGTACTCCACCTAGAAGAACTTATCCTCTCCACTAAACCCTCAACAACCAACAAACACATAGACCAAATCCTCACCACTAAAACCACATCCTAGGGACCTAAACCAAGACACATGGCCGCCCACATGTAGCTTTCCTAGGAAGCTACTTGGCTGACCAAACACCCCTTGCACACACACCCTTGGATCACCATCCAAGAGTCAACAACCCTCTTGATTAGCTAGCCTAAACCTAACCCTTGGATCTAGATCCTACGACCTACATTTTTCCAACACATCTATAAAAACACCTAGCCTCTACCACATAGGAATCAATTAGTCTTAGTTAATGAGGATCCTAGTCTCGTAGTAGCCTTAACCCTGGTGCATGCCCCCACCATTCCTCCACCTTCATAGCCTCTCCCGGCCTCTTCCCGATGCCCTGATCTAAAGCTCCACCAGAAGCTTCACACAAGCATCCCTCAAGCGGCTCTACTCTTCCTCCATTTCTTCTATGCTTTTATCATTATTGTAGTCTTTGATATAGATCCTGCTTGTGAGACATTTTGAATACCAATAAAGATAAGTATTCTTGTGATAATCTTGTCTCCATCTATTGATATTATATTAACTGCTACTAGTCTATAATCATTTCGAAAGGTTTCCAAATAGAGATTGTCTCCTAGTGTTCAACCTGGACCCCTTGTAGTTTGTAATTATAAATATTAATTGATCACTTAATTTGCATGCTACAACGATTTCATATTTCTAATCGCATAGATTTAATGGTATCAATTTGGCATCCTTGTCGTAGAGGCACGGATATATTTTTTGCCCTTCGATTTCGTACTTATTTTTATATTAACAATCCAATTTGCTTCTTATTTGTAGGTGTGCGTGCAAGTGTCAAAAATCCATAGAAAGTGTGACAACGGAAGAAAAGCAGGTTTAGTCATCTTAAGATAAGCACATCTATATTAGTTAGGTTAGGTTTGCTTTATACATTAAAAAAATCCAAAACAAATTAGGTCCTTTGCTCAATCCTTAGGTTAGAAAAATTTGCTTTGCTTGTTTGCTTTCTAAAAAAAAAATTCTTTTGGTGGATGCTATTTGTTTGAAATCAACAAAATCACTTCCTTAAAATTTGGACCACAAACAAATACATTTTCAAAAATCATTTTCTAGATTTTTATTTGCTTAAAAATTATAAAATTTCTCCTGAACGTGAGTACTGAAGTCAGAAAGATTGCGTCCAAATGTCGTGCTCATCTTATTTATATTTAATTTTTTAAAATTCATGAACTACAATGATATCCATTCTAATTTTTCTTCCTAATTTGCACAAATCCAAAAATCATAGGAATTTTTACACTACTTCGATTGATCTGAAATTTTTAGTGTTGGATTTCTACATTAATTGAGCACCAAGTAAAAATCTAAGAAAAATATTTTGAGCATGTTTGATTCCACTAGAAATCTGATAACTGACTGGGTATCAAAACAAATCTAATGACCCCAGTGCACATTTAAATCTAAAAAAAATATAAAATGTGCATTAAAAATTATGATTTGAGTTCTTTAGTTAGTGGTGCATTAGGTCCATGATTGCTTTGATTGGTTTGCATCACATTTGATTTGTTGGACTTAAATTTCATCATTTAGAACTATCTGTTCTTAGGGTTTTCACATTAAGCTAGAGTACACCTACATTTCCATACTTAAAGGGAATTTTATCAAACAAGTGGGACTTGCAAAACTTCTTGTGTGCCTCACTAGAACCTTGTTTGAATTTACTAAGCCAAGTGAACCCTAAAATTTATTAATATAAGCATTGAACCTTAAAAGTCACCACATCAATTAAGCTTGTATTGTGAACCCCTTTGTGTACTACACATTTCAAATCTACCTCTAAGGGGCATAACCCATTAAACAATGCCCTATCACATTCCTTAAGCACGCACATCCTAAGCCTAATAAAAGTGATTAGATGTTGGCCCTAAGGAATCATTTAAGTCCAAGCTTTGGAACCTAAGTAGGGAAAATAGGTGAATAATCTAAATTTCTCTTGTTAAACCTGGTGTCTAGACTGCGAGGTAGTGCCAAATGGCCGTGTCTAAGGGGTACAAAGGAGCCTAGTACTAAGCTTGACCGAACCTTCCCCTTAGTCCCTTTGTGTTCAACCTAGGCAGGTTAACTTAAGAAAGGTGGATTTTATTCACTTTATCATCTTAACTTATTCCTTCTAAAGTTTCTAGGTTATCTAGGGCTACACCTTAAGGCTTAGTTTGTTTGTTTGATTGGGGATTCTCTCATTTGTCTTCTCTCTCTCATCTATCAACTTTCTTTTGGTGCATGCAAGGTAGAAGATCTCATAATCCTGTGTTGGTACCACCTTTAGAAAGAAATCCTAGGAGAAGACTTGATTATTCTAAATCTGAATCTATTCCCATGGCTAGTCACCATGTGGAAGAAGAGATTGGGGGGGAGGAGCAAAATCTGGATCTAATTGCTAACATCCAAAGACAAATCCAGAGGTAGGGCCAACATTATGATTGTCAAATCAAAATCATTATACAAGCCTTGAACTAAACCCAAAATGGGAGAGCAGACCGACCTCTCAGAGATTTTTATAATCCTCCTAATTCCCCACCTGAACCTTATATTAGGGTACCCCATGATGGGGATGATTTTGAACTCGAACCACAAATCATTAATCTGATTCCCCACTTCTATGACCACAATTCTGATGACCCCTTCCACCACCTTGAAGAACTTTTACATATAGGAAGGACCTTTGGCCCTAGGAATATGGATGAAGATACCCTGATGACGAAAATGTTCCCATTCTCCTTAAAAGACAAAGTTGACCAATGGTTAAGCACTATAGGTAGACCTATCCTAACATGGGAAGATTTAAGATGTACTTTCCTGAAAAAATTATTTCCCATAGGAAAAACCAATGCTCTTAGATATGCCACAACTACCTTTAAGCAAAATCCTAGGGAACAACTTCATGAGGCATGGGAGAGATTCAATGACCTAGCTAAGAAATGCCCCCACCATGGTCCTCCTAAGTGGCACTTGGCCCATATCTTCTATCATGGGTTGAGTGACAGTCATACAAATTTTGTGGATGTGGCATGCGAGGGTAATTTCCTAAGAAAGGATGCTGAGGGAGCCTTTGAATTGTTTGAAAATATAAGTGAAAATGAGTGAAAATTCCCTCAATAATGCCTCTATGTCCACCTTTAGCAGATCCAATCAACCAAAAGCGGGGTATATGAAGTCTAAGATAATTCAAGTTCGGCTGACTTAGAAATCATTACCAAATGATTAGATAAAGTGGAACTAGTTGGAAAGAACGTGGAGAATCTGGATAAGAAGTTGGATCATTTATTGAAGAGTGGGAATCCTTTAGGTACAAATTCCTGTGTAAATCCCATACTTACCCAAGAGAGCTCTGTTTTGACCCGCACCCAACTCCCAACCCCTTTAGGTTAGGAATTAGTGCACAACATAAATGACCTGCCCTTAGCTCAAGCCATGAGCCAGCTATACTTGGACCCATCTCTTTTTGGGTACCAAGGAGGAACTTGACGTGCTCAAATCCTGAATTACATAGCCTGATGCCTAATTATTCTGAGGATGCTAACGCTATCTAGGGGTACAATAGAAATGACTCATACTTAAACACCTACAACCCCGGGTGACGTAACCATCCTAATTTGGCTTAATCAAGTCAGAAACCCACTTAGGGTCCTAACCCGATTAGGCAAAATAACTTTGGGCAACCTAGTAGGTACACACAACAACACTTACCAAGCTCAACCTACTCAGGAAACCATACCCACTAATCTGAGTTTGGTTCTCAAAGAAATGCAGAAGATGAATCTAAGGAATAAAGAGGAGATGAAGTACTTGAGGACCGAGTTAACGGGACACCTAGATCAACTTGTAGATTCCAAATAGCTCGGGATGTTTCCTTCTCAACCTGTCCCTAACCCTAGGAATTTCAATAGGGTTAACCAGAACCACACACGGAAGTAACAGGCACATATAGTTCAACTCGCTCCCCAATTCCCACCTGGCTTTGTTAACCCAAATCCAAACTAGGCTCAACCTATTCTGCAAAAAACACCTCACCCTTCTAACCCTAATGCCTATGCCAGTGTTGTTACCTTGAGAAGTAGGAAACAAATCCAAGATTCGAGAGAGTAAGTTGTCCTAGAAAACAAGGCTCAGGACCCAAATACTCATGATTTAACTCAAATGCCTTTTCCTAAAGCCTTGAACAAGTTTAGGAAAATGAAAAACAATCAATCTGAGGAGTGGCTTGATATATTTAAGCAAGTCCAAGTGAATATTCCACTCCTAGAGGATATTGAGAATATCTTGGCCTATGAAAAATTTTTTAAGGACATTTGCACACCAAAATGCCAGGCCAAGTCATCAAAAAGGGTAGTTTTGCCTGAACAAGCTAGTGCAATAATCCTTAGCAAACTACCTTAGAAACAAAAAGATCTAGGAGCCCCTTTGATTTCTTGTGTAATTGTGGATACTATTTTTGATAGGGCTCTCTTTGCCTCTATTAATTTAATACCCATAGTGTTTTATGAAAAATTCGAATCTAGGGAATTAAAATCACCTGTGGTCACATTACAATTGGCTGATCAATCTGTGACCACACTGTAGGGTACAATTGAGGATGTCATTGTCAAGGTTCACGATTTTTATTTTCCAGTGGATTTCTTGGTCCTCGACATGGAGGTGCTGGAGAAATTGAGAAATACACCTATAATTTTGGGAAGACCATTTTTAACTACTGCCAAGGCTAATATTGATTGTCAATCTGGTAGTATGGAGATTAAATTTGGAGATTAAAAGATGAAATCAATATCTTTAATTTCATTAAACAATTTAAGGATTGTGGGATGATTGAGGATTGTGATGATTTGGACCATAATATTGAATATTGTATGAACATAGGGACTTCCCAATCCAATTCTATAGGTCTTAAGTCTTAAACCAACCAAGAGGTCAATTGTCACGACCTCTTGGGTATGATCTTGATCCACCTTTGGATCCACCCTCCCAAGGACCTACACCCAAATTGAAACCTCTACCTGATTATTTGAAGTATGTCTTCTTGGGATCTAACCAAACCTATCCTGTGATTATTAGCTCTTACTTGACTCAAACTCAAGAAAATCAACTAATTCAAATGTTGGGTAGGAACAGTAAAGCAATTGGCTAGACATTGGATGATCTAAAGGGAATCAGTCCTACCTACTGTATTCACAATATTTATGTTGAGGAAGGATCTAAACCCTCCTAGGAAATGCAAAGACGGTTGAATCCAAATATGCGGGAGGTTGTGAAAAAAGAGATAATAAAGTGGTTAGATGCAGGAATAATTTATGTGATCTCTAACAATCTGTGGATTAGCCCTGTACAAGTGGTTCCTAAAAAAGCTGGGCTAACTATGATAACAAATGACAAAGGAGAATCAATTCCAACCTACTCAGCTTCCTCTTGGAGGGTTTGTATTGATTATAGGAAGCTGAATACTGAAACCAAGAAAGACCACTTCCCACTTCTCTTTATTGATCAAATACTTGAAAGAATAGCTGGTCAAAAGTTCTTCTATTTCCTTGATTTCTACTCTGATTACAACCAAGTAGCTATCCATCCCGACGATTAAGAGAAAACCACTTTCACTTGCCCCTACGGAACTTTTGCATTCCATGGGGTGCCTTTTGGTCTCTGTAATGCACTGATGACCTTTTAACGATTCATGCTTGCTATTTTCTCAGACATGGTCGCTGATTTCATGGAAATTTTCATGGATGATTTTTCGATGTTTGGGGATTCTTTTGAAGGCTGTTTAACCCATCTTGAGAAAACTCTTCAGAAATGTATGGAGGTTAATCTTGTCTTATCTTGGGAAAATGGCCACTTCATGGTTAGGGAAGGTATTGTCCTTGGGTAAAGCAAGTGCGTTGATTTCTTGGACATGTTGGATTTTACCATTGATTTATCAAGGACTTTTCTAAGGTGGCTAGGCCCTTAAGTAATCTCTTGACTAAAGATCACACTTTTGATTTTGACTCTGACTATCTTAGGGCATTTAATCTTTTAAAGGATGCCATTATTCAATCACCTAGCTTACAACCTCCTAATTGGGATCATAACTTCGAAATCATGACTGATGCTTCTAATTTTACTGTTGGTGAGATTTTGGGGCAAAAGATTGATAAGAAACTTTCTGTGATTTACTACGCTAGTAAGACTCTTGATGAGGCTTAAAGGAACTATACCACTATGGAAAAAGAGCTACTAGCTATAGTGTTTGCTCTTGAGAAATTTAGACCTCATCTATTTGGATCTCATGTGATTATTTTTACAGACCACGCTGCATAAAGGCACCTAATGGTTATGAAGGATGAAAAACCCCTCTTGATTAGATGGATCCTTTTACTTCAGGAGTTTGATATCGAGATTCAAGACAAAGTAGGTGCCCAAAATGTAGTGGCGGACCATCTCTCCCGAATCATTAAAGATAGCTCGACCCCTGAATTTTTTGATTCCTTCCCTGATGAGACCATCTTGACCATCTGTAAGCTGCCCTGGTTTGCAGACATTGTTAATTACTTGGCAATTGGTCAAGTTCCTTTTGATTGGCCTAAGTAGAAGCAAGATAAACTAATTTTCGATGCCAAGTATTACTTTTGGGAAGAGTCGAATTGTGCGAATCAGGTCATCTGCCGTTGTGTTTCAGACAACAAGATAGCAAGCGTGCTTGAATTCTGTTATAGTACCGCTTGTGGGGGTCACTTCTCTAGAAAGAAGACGACAGGTAAAGTACTTCAAAGTGGATTATACTGTCGTCTTTGTTCCATGACTCTTTTAATTTCTGTTGGTCATGTACTAAATGCCAAACTTTAGGTAACATGACCCGAAAAGATATGATGCCCCAGAACCCGATACTTGAGGTCAAAATTTTCAATGTTTGGGGCATTGATTTTATGGGACCATTCACCAATTCATTTGGATACCTATATATAAGTGGATTGAGGCCATCCCAACCTCAACTAATGATCATAGAGTAATCTTGGATTTTGTGAAACGAAATATCTTTAGTTGGTTTGAGATTCTAAAAAGCATTAATCGGTGATGGTGGGTCCCATTTTTCTCATAATCAATTCAAGACCCTTTTGACTAAGTATGGAGTGAGACACAAGATATCTACTCCATACCATCCGCAGGCCAATGGATAAGCTAAAATCTATAATTGTTAAAGTAAGAAAATCCTTCAGAAGATGGTCTACCGGGATCAGAAGGATTAATCTACGAAATTAGGTGACGCTCTCTGGGCCTACCGGACTTCAAATACAACCTCGATTAGAATGTCTCCATTCAGATTCATCTACGGAAAATCATGTCACCTCCCTATGGAATTAGAACACAAAGCTTATTGCCATTAGGGCTTTCAACCTGAATCTGGATCGATTTAGAAGACAAAGAAAACTCCAATTGACTAAATTTGAGGAAATCCATAACGATGCTTATGATAGTGCAAGGATCTATAAATACATGACAAATGCTTTACATGATAAGTATATTTCCTGAAAAAGCTTTGTTCTTGATTAGAAGGTGTTGCTTTTTTATGCACGCTTTAAGCTCTTTCCGAGAAAGTTGAGATCAAAATGGATGGGTCCATTCATTGTGAAGAAACTAATCCTAGACCCCAATACTGGATAGGAGACTAAAGTTAATGGTCAGATGCTGAAGCCTTATATTAATTAATATCCTATTTCTATCCCTGATGATCATGTCAACTTCCCAGATCTTGATCAAGCTGAACTGTGTCTTGTTAATGACGTAAAACTTAGCGTTGGCTGAGAGGCAACCCAGTATTCTATACAGATACCTTTATCTTTATTTTTCTAAGCTGACCTGGAACATCAAGCTCAATCAGGTGATATCCCCTTCTCTTGCTGATTACATTTTGATTGTTTTCTGCATACATTCCAA
This sequence comes from Thalassia testudinum, assembly GCA_037157565.1. NCBI lineage: Eukaryota > Viridiplantae > Streptophyta > Magnoliopsida > Alismatales > Hydrocharitaceae > Thalassia > Thalassia testudinum. The sequence goes on along the minus strand of JAZHRO010000062.1, from coordinate 14,534,178 downwards.
TGAGGACATTGTAATGAATAAGCATGAGGGGGTAGATATTGCATGCCTTATTTTTATCTTTCAGCTAATCCTATTAGTATTTCTATGAAAAAAAAAAAGAAAAGCAAAGAAAAAAATTATATATATATATACAAAAAAGAAAGTAGCAATGTTTTGAAAAAAGTGCTTTTGAGATTGTTCTTGGGATTCAAACTAGGTAGAGTCAAGAATTCTTGATTTTGAGAATTTACCGACCATAGGAAATGTGAAATAAAGTCTTTCCACCTAAACTCTTCAGGTAGTATGTCAACTTAATTATCTCGAGTATTTATCAAAATTTGAATTTGTTTTCCCGAGTCTTTGAAAGGATATGAAAAAGCTAAAAGTATTAAGTAAAAAGGGTAAAAAGTGAATGACTTATCTTCCCACCCTTTGATTTGAATAGTCTTTGATTTCCAAGCATCTTCACTTGCATAATACACTGACTTGTCTTCTGGGCGATTTTATTAAGTCCTTAGTGGTCAATAAGAGTTAATCTTAGGGCGAAAAGATCCAAAGGACTTAGCCAAGTTTCTAGCTCTTAGGATTGTTCCTGTTTATAGGGGATGCATTTAGAATGAATGAAGGAGAGCCACTCACCTAGAAAAATGATTTGGAAAAAAGAAATATTTAGCCTTTGAAAAAATGAAAAGGAAAAAAAATTATATATGAGAAAATACCCCACCAAATAGGCACCTTCTTACAAATGGGTGTCATTCCACCAAATAAATAATAACATCTCGCTACATGCATATGGCTATTAATCCTATAGAAAAAGAAAAAAATTAGGAATAAGAGACCTAAGTGTCCAGCCAGGGGATATACACCTAGTGTCTTGACCTCGGAGTAGAAAAGTGGTGAAGAGACAGTTACCAAATCCTAGTATGGCATAACCGAAGATAAATTGTCGCACAGAGAGCATAGAAACATTCTAAGTCTTATTAAGGTTTTGCCCTTGGTTGGCTAGGTTCACGACAGTCTTAGCCAATTGTTGTTGGTTTGCTTGAAGTTGAGCCAATTGCTCAACCATCATAGCTAAAGGGTTGGGTGGGGGGCCTTGGTTTTGATCTTGAGGCATCTCAGGTAATTCCAAGCCTGGAAGGTTAGGGATGGAGATGTCAAAGAGTGGGTTAGATTGTGGATTTTGGGTGGAAAGGTTAGAGGTAGGATTAGAGGTGGCTTGTGGGTAAGAGGTGGAAGTGTTATTATACCTGTTTTGGGGGTTTTCCATTTTTGTTGATGAATGTAAATGAGAGGAAGATGTTCTTTTTATGTGGGGGGCAGAATCAAGAGGTCCCTCCAAGTGTAGATTCTGGGATTGCCGCCTGTGCATGCAATGGAAGAATGGGGAGGAGAGGAAGGAAAGATGAGAAGTGTGCAACCAAGCAAACAAAATTTCTAGACCTAACTTAAGGGTGACTCCCTAAATTTACCTAAGACTTGGTTACCTGGGAAATAGGTAGCTGATAGTCATTCCCTTAACCAATCTAGCTAGACTAATTAAGGGGAGGGTTGTGCCCAAACATGTCCCCGAAAAATTACTGGGGGCTTATATAAACCCGCGCTTGGTCATTTAACACAACCCCTTAGTCTGGTGCCAGATATGGATAAAGGAATTGAAATCAACTAAAGAGATCTTATGACCTAGATATCAAGCCTAAGTTTGATGAAACGTAAGGGGTCAAATTGCTACAAGTTTTAATTAGGTTCAGGAAGCTAGAATGTACAGGGAATGTGATGGGAATTGATTGGGGTAATGCCTGATTATTTCTTTTTTGTGTGTGCGAAATTTTGGCGGGAAGTGATGGCCAAAGCCAAAACAGTTGGGTTTATAAACAAGAATTAGATTTGAAGCTTTTAGAGTTTGATAAAAAATTTTTGTGATTTTTAAGATTCTTTCTTTTTAAGGATTCAAACAAGTTTGAAATGATCACACAAAATAAGGCAACCAAGTTTTTGAGTTGGTGGAAGACAATTCCTTTAATTGCTTGTGTGACTAAGAGAGAAAATTAAAACCTTAGTGTGAAATCCTAAGTTTGCAACTCCTAAATGAATCTCTTTTAATCAAAATCTTTAAAGGTGGTGGTCCAAACAAGAAACACCACCACCAACTGATGGGAAATCAAACAAAGGAATACAAAAATAATTTTTTAAATATTTTATAAAATTTGTTATTTTTTTTTAAATTTTTCTTCTTACTAGTGTTAAAAGTTAGAAATGATGGATTCGGAAGAAGGATTTTGTAGAAACCTCAAATGACCTCGAAAATGTTTGAGAATTTTATATGATGTAGATAATTTCTCAAGGTTTCCAAAAATATAAAGTTTATCCAAATTTGATAAGTAGAAAATTTATAAAATTCATGGACAGTAATAAAATAGTAAAGAAACAAGGTTTGCCCTTGTTTAGTCCAAGAATTTTTTAATTTTTTCTACTTGTCAAAACTATCTGAAATTTGGACTCAAGGTGCTTGACTCAAAGGGACTTTTGTGAGTGAAATTTGGTGATTTTAGAAAGCTCTGAGATTCTAAAACCTGATTTTTGAAAATTAAGACAGAAGTCTGGATTTTCAAAAATCAGACACCAATAAGAACAAGGTGGTGGAGAATCAATGCAAACAAGCACATAGTTGGTTTTTCAGGTTCCACCACCCTGAATTTCTCTTGTTTTCGTGATTTTGGATATTTTAAATATTTTTTTGTGATTTTTGAAGAGATTCCTGAGGGTGTTTTGGTGGTTAGTTACCTGAAGATCATGGGAAGAAAAGGAAACTTGAAGCTTTCGCTCCAAGTGAATCTGATTTTCGCTCCCATTCTTGTTTCACACCCTGAATCAAAACAAACAAAATTTTGTGAAGATCCAATTAAGCAAGAGAGAGAGACTAAATAAGATTAAGCCATGCCTCCTCGGCAACGGTGCCAAAATGTGATACGTATTTTTACACGATTTGTTAAAGCGGGTTTTTTGAATAGTTATAACACATAAAATCGATTGACTTTTAAATTTGTAAACCTAGATATGGTGAGTATCTAGGGTCGTCCAAGGAAGCCAATTTGTTAGTCAAATAGATGGTTCTCTCTCTTACTCTCTCAAACAGACACTTTTCTTTTTGTCTTTTGATTTTTGTTGTTTTTAGGGTTTTCGAAATAATAGGCAATGAGTACGAAGATATCTACGCGAAAGAAAATAACGCCTAACGACTAGAATCTAAGTGACAAAATAACTTCTCTCTAAGCTCGTCTTAGGTACGTGGAGACTTAGGATAATTAGAGAGAGTGTGTGAGTGCACAAGCTATAAAAAGGAAGCACCAGAAATTGAAAGCATGAAATTGAAAGGCAATAGATCTCTTGTATTACTAGTAAAATAAAACACTAGTGGAATGCTTGTTACAAGAAAAACAAGGTAACACTAGCTAATAAAAAAGATAAATAGAGATGAAGAAAGGCCTTCCAAGTAGCGAGAAACTTTCGCTCCAAGTGCGGCGGCTCCTGCACTATGAAGAAAGACCTCGTGCTCCTATTATCCTCATCTGTTCTTCCTCTAAGGGTGGACGTCCACCACCCTTATGCTCTTGCTTGGCTATCCTCCTGAAGGTGTGGTTGCTCCTTGGCTGTGGCACAAGGAAGAAGGGAAGAGGAAGAAGGCACCAAGGAGGCGAGGTTGCCTCTTAATCTTCTTCTCTTCTTCCTTGGATGAAAAAATTGATATGCATCTAGGTGGGTTTATGAGTAGATAATGGTAGCCAAGGATGGGGTTTTAGTGGTGGTTAGATGGGGTATTAGTAGGAAGGGAAGAAGAGGGGTTCGGCATGGATAGGTGGAAGGTTATGATGGCTTTTGGAAGGTGGTTAAGGGATCGAAGTGTGGATAAAGGTGGCGCCACCCAAAGAGGTGTGGAGAGGGGTAGTTAAGGTCATGGAGGCATTCCATGGTGGACGTCCATGGTGGAGGGATGCCTCCATTTTGGCACCAAGAATAGGGTTCTAGAAGGAGGGGATTTTGGAGGGAAAATGAAGGGTGGAGATGGGCTTTAGGCTTAGGTGTAGGGTGGAGATTGATGGGTTTTTGGAGGGAAAATGGTGGCGCCAAAAGGAGGTGGTTATGGGGGTTTTGGTACCACCTTTTGGTGGCTTTTGGTGGTGGATATGGGGTGAAGGGGTGCTACTTTGGTTGGCACCTACATGGAGTAGGAGTAGGTGGAGTTAAGTGGACTTGAGTAGGGTTGAGGTGGAGGCATATGTAGGTCGTTAGGTTGGATGGCCATGGAGGGAGCTAGGTAGAGCTAAGCTAAGCTAGCTAAGCTAGTAAAGTAGTGGAGGAAGGAGTAGAGGGAGTAGGGTTTACTGAGGTGGAGCTACACTGGAGCTACTTGGAGCTAACTACTGCTAAAGAGAGCTGAAGTTGAGCTTAATAGCTAGCTTAGCTAGCAATTTCTTTGCTAGTTGCCAAGCCAAGCTAGGTGGACCTTGTTTTCTTCTAACTTGAGCTAAGGTGAGCTAAAACTAGTCTACCCGAAGACTACCTAGTTAGTTGAGATAGCTAGCTTAGGTCAAGTAGCTCAGTTAAACCAAGTTGAGCTAATTTGAGTCTTCATGAGCTGGAGTTGAGCTGGCCTAAGCTAGTTGAGGGCTTCTACAGTTAACTAGGCTTAGCTAGTTGATGGTAGTAGCTAACCCTAGTCAGGTAGAGCTTTAAAGAGCTAGATGGAGCTGGAATGAGCTGAAATGGAGCTGGGATCAGCTAAGTTGAGCTAGCCTGAGTTGCCATTCAGCTGAGGTGAGCTGAATGGAGCTGAGATAAGCTAGACTGAGCTACCATCCATTTGAGATGCGCTAAATGGAGCTGAGATAAGCCAATCCCAACTAAGTTGAGCTAGAATCCAGCTAAAATGAGCTAGATTCAGCTAGGATCCAACTGTATTTGGGCTTCCTCATCATCTTCTGCCTTCCAAAGTGTCAAGATTTGTGAGATATGTCTTTTTGCCTATCCCTGACACTCAAATAAACATATCAAAAATACAAAATAATGCAATGCATGCTTAACTTACAAGAATGCCTAAATGTAGCCAAGAAACCCATTTGTGGAGTTAAAATCCTAATGACTAGGTTTGTTTTAAGGTATAAGAATGATGATAAACTAGCATTTATCACACCCCCATGCTTATCTTTTTCAAGGCATGTATATATTATTTAACATATATACAATCTTATATAAAAAGTTGAAAAGGAAATAAATTTATTTATTTATTTAAATTAGCAGTTTGCATTTTAGTCCCTAGGTTTCATGGCAATTAAGTCCTTTTTATTCACCTAGGTCCTTCATTTATTTCAAAAAGGTCCCTCAAGCACTTCTTTTCTTCTTCCTCGTCAATGGCTAACGAAGGCCGGTGATAACATTGCTCGATCACCGCCTATTCGATGTCGAAACACCTTCTCCATGGTCGTAGAGCTTCGCTCTAACTACCTCTCCCAATCCAATGATTCAGATGAGCTTGAAATCCTAATTCTCCGACAATGGTAAGTTCACCATCGCCGGAGATGATGACGCCTATTCCGATGAATTTGGATGCTTATCAAGCTAAACACGACCCCCCTAACCTCCACCATCACCTATAAATACCCAAGGAAACCTCCGATCAGAGTTTAGCAACTCCCATTCCCTCTTCCCACACCAAGTTGTTCGTCAACTATTCTTCTCCAACTCTAGAAACCTTCTACCCTTTCTTCAGATCAACTTTGGTGGAGCTGATCATCTCTTGATTTCCCTTGTCCACAACTCCACCTTAGAGGCAGAGCTTCGACCTCATCACCCTCTCTACACGCTTCGATCTCACGTTGGATTTCTACCTTACCTCCACTGGTTTCTTCCACATTGGTGAAGCATCATTGGCATCTTCTTCCCCCGTTCATCCAAGTAATCGTAGCCTTAGCTTTAGCTTTTAGTTTAGAGTAGATTTAACTAGTTGATTAAATAGATTAGAGTAGTTAATTCTTGATTCTTCTTTCTTCTTCTTCGATGCTGGCAAGATCAAATCCAACCTTGCCCGACCTTCCATCACCTAATCCAAACTCCCTCCACCTTTCTTAACTCTTTGTGATCAATTTTCACTTCTTTATTTCCTAATTAACTTTTATCCACAATACACCTAATTCACCTCAATCTCCAGCCACTACTGTCTATGGTGGAGGTTGAAGGAATTCCTCTGCTTAATCAAACCAGTCCATCACCTTTGTATCACTTCACTGAGAATTTCGCATCACTTTGTTGAGTGAAACATCTTCTTTTGAGTTCGAACGAACTCAGACTTCAAATCAAATCATTTTGAGTTCATGCAACTATTCTGAGCTTTAATTGATGGAATTGACCTGTTCTTGAGCTTCAGAATAAGCTCAGGAAGATATTGATATATTTCTTTTGTTGTTTTATCGAGTTTTCACATCTAGTGATCAAATCCAACAATCATCCGAGCTTCGATGAGCTTCAATGATTCTGACAGTAAGCTATACTGATTGAATCACCTTGAAAGACTTTAGATCATTTAATTTGATTCTCCTGATCATTTTCCACTACTTAAATCTAAGTTACATTGATTGAGCCTCTCTGATTGTGCTAATCTTCTCCAACTCTAGCAAAGTTGCACACAATGATTCCTTCACCCTCTAACCTTAGGAATAGATTCTTAAGCTTCAGTAGTATGTCTTGAATCTAGAACAATCCTTATATAGGTTGTTAACACTCCAATTAGGTCTGTCGAACAACCTCTCATTTGAATTTAGGTAGAAAACCTAAAACTCAGTCTTAAATGGATCAATTTCTCTATTTAAAGAGTTATATGAGTTTCTTGTGTTATTTGGAGTCAATTTGAGTAGCTTAATTGATGTGAGAAGCTCTAAGATTCAAAGTCAACTTTTGAGTGCATTTGGTCAACCTGAATCACGAATGGAGCTCAGAGCTCTTAAGTTTAGCTTTAAGAGTTTATATGCATTCTTTAGGTTGTTAGGAAATTGTTAGAACCTAATTTAGGGAGTTTGAAGGTGATTTTGTATTTGATTAGCTCTCCTGAGGAGTTTGGGTTCATATGGTCTATAGAAGAGTTTCTTTTTAAGTTTTTGACAAGATTCAAACGTTCCTTATGATCAATTAGTTGAAATTTGATTCCTTAAGGATGTTTAGAATAGATTGAAATAGCTATAGATTGAGTAGAATCAAAGTTCCAAACTTTGTCTCTGTTGCCTTGAAGTTGCAATGAAGTATCTCAAGTGGTTCCACAGGTTTAGAAGCTTTCTTCTAAGCTTTTATGTATGCAGAAACATAGAAACATATTAGGCACTGAGTACACTTTATTAGGAATGAGAGAGAGAGAGAGAGAGAGAGAGAAAGGGAATAGGTTGTAGATTCAAGCACTACAGGTGTTTGAAGCTGCTGTAGAACAGCTTTGACGCACAACCATCTTTGGAGCTTGATTTGAAGAAGTTGCTGAGATTTGATCAAGATCTAAAGATAAAATCAATGTTGGAGAACAAGTGCACAGGCATGTGCTGAAGGAGAGGGGGACTTGTTAGTCCCATCTCAAATTCTGAAGACTGCATATAGCGGTATATAAGCAATAGCGCCCGCTACCCCATCGAGTGACTATGATGCCTCAAGTGTGCGAGCAAGTGTGCCCTCTTGACCATTGACTTGATGCTTTGGCTATGCAGAGTAGCCTTCGGGTGGCAGGTGTTGTGACACATATCCTTTGTAGATGGTAGGCCCAGTAGTGGTACCAATTCGGCTCATTTGGGTCGTTGATCCTGTGAACAACCTACCGTACTTTTTGCTAAGTGAGAAGAAGAGAGAAGTTTGTGCCTTATGCTTACAATGTGAAGGCTATGTGTCTTCAACACTAAGTCAAATTTGAAGGGACTTAGCCTGTGTGTGCATTATGAGTGTTATTAAGCTTTAGTTGAATATAAAGAGACTTAAATAATTTTCTTAAAACGACATTATTTTTAGTATAATGAAACAAATTCTTTCTATTCTTTTACACATGTTCCTTTCATATGGAATTGATTGCTTATCCTTAATGCTAGATCTTTTGCAATTAATTCATGTAATTAACATATTTTAATTATATAATTATGTCATTAACCTATAGTAGCCTTAATTAAGTAATTAAGTTAAGCAATTAACTAAGTTAAGTAAGTGTTTAACTTAAGTAGTAATCTAAGTAGAGTATATAAGTTATTAGGAACTAAGTTGTTAAGTTAAGTAGTTTAGAGTTTAAATTAAGTATATAGCTTCAAGTAATTAAGTTAAGTAGTGAGTTGTAGATTAACTTATAAGTAGTATAGTTAATAATCTAAGTAGTTAATTTATGGTAATATTAATTAACTTATTAGTAAGTAGTATAAGTTATGTAAGTAGTAGTTTAACTAAGTAATTAAGTTTAAGTTAAGTATTTATTATAAGTTTAAGTTAAGTCAATTAATTCTAAGTTGTTAATTATTAGATCATTACTATTAATTTAATAGAAAGAATAAAGAATAAATTATGACTAATTGGTAAATAAATGCTAATTTAGCCTCCCAACAAACGACCTGGACTCTAAACCAATATAAATTATAAAAATATGATATCTATCTTGCTCATTATACTACGACTTAACGACAAATTAATCAAGTGAGGTAGTTGTACATTGATATGTCGACGAGTAAAGGCAGAGCATCAGAGGCCTGTAAGTCCACTCCAGCCTCTTCCTATGCTTAAATGGAATTGGGAGAGCGTCACTATGGCATCACTATAGATCTGATTGTTAGGTTGCCACTTACATAAAGGGGTCACAATGCCATCTAGGTGATCATTGACCAACTAATGAAGATTGCACGATTCTTGCCGATTTGGGTTACTTATGGTCTTGCACAGTTGAAAAAGTTATATGTTCGAGAGATCGTGTGTCTTCATGAAGTTCTCAAGGAAATCATATCAGACAAAGATTCCAAGTTTACCTCCCAATTCTAGGGAGGATTACAGTAGGCCTTGGAAACTCAATTGAGGTTCAGTACAACCTACCACCCTTAGACGGATGGGCAATCAAGGCATACAATTCAAAACCTCAAGGATCTGCTACAGGCCTATGTTCTAGAGTGGAGAGGCTCATGGGAGGACCACATACCTTCAGTAGAGTTTATGTACAATAACAGCTACTACTCCAGCATAGATATGGCTCCCTATGAGGCACTTTACGGACAGAAGTGCATGTCTCCCTTGTGCTAGATGGAAGTTGAAGCAAAGTGAGAGGTTGGTCTGAGGTTGATTTGCTAGAGTTAGGATGTACTAGAGTAGATCCATTAGAAGCTCCTTATAGTGAAAAGCCATCAGAAGAATTATCCAAATCATAAATGTAGAGAGTTACAATTTGAGGTCGGTAATCATGTCTTCCTCAGGGTTCACCCATGAAGGGCATCTAGTGGTTTGGGGTGAAGGTGAAGGGAAAATTAACGCCGAGGTTTATGGGGCCATTCAAGATCTTGGGGTAGGTTGGACTTGTTGCGTATTAGCTGGCCCTACTGCTGCAATTGGTTGGTGTACACAATGTTTTCCACATCTCCAACCTGAGAAAGTACTTCTTAGATCTGAGCCATATTATGAGCTACAATGACATAGGGATAGAGGAGACTCTGACTTACCAGGGGCAACCAATATAGATCTTAGACCAGATGGTCAAGAAGCTGAGATAGAAGGAAGTCACTTTGGTCAAAATATCCTGGAGGAGCCAAAAATATGAAAAAGGCGACCTAAGAACCTAAAGCAAACATGCATGAACGATATCGAAAGTTATTTACTGGTGAGTTCTAGAACCCAACTTTTGTCCTCTTTAAGGTTGGACTTTCTATTATTTACTTCTTCTGCATGTATAACCTGACTTGAGTTTTGAGGATGAAACTCCCTTTAAGATTGTTATATTGTTATACCCCAAAATCCAAATCCAAGTTCGAACTTAGATTAAGCATGTCAAGACAAACCCACCGATGCATATCGACTGCGAATCGGGTTCGTATAGCTCGAAAACGAAGAATCACAGACTTGAGATTTCGCACTAGAAGGGGTGAATAGTAAGGAAATAAAGATGATAATAATTTTAGAAATTAAAATCAATCCCACGAGAACATTCACCACAATGACAAAAGTATTTTTAGGTGGAAACCCAAGGGTAAAAACTACCACCTAAGTCATCCCGACTTAGGATTTCCCGATCCACCTAGTTGATCAAATACACTATACGTACCAATTAAAATGAGGGTGGTACAATCTCAATACAACCACACTACTTTGATCAAGGGTAATGTACCTCAAAACCCCTCTTCTTCAAGAAGGGTATTTTGTCTCGCGAGGAGACAGGAATTCACAATGGGAATACACAACCAAAATACAAAAACAAAATACATGACCTATAGAGCCACAAAGTATAATTTGACACTAAGCTCCTATAGGCAAGATTAATTCCCTTAAGGTGGAAGTGGATGGGCATGATCGTGTAGCGTTTCGGTGCTCTAGGATGCGGAGTGTAGATCTTAGAGAGCAAGGACAAGTTTGGTCTTCTTAAATCTTCTCTCAAAAGAGTATAATGGTGGAAAGAATTGTCTCTTATGTGTGTTTAGCCAAGGAGAGGTTCTTGATAACACTGCATCTTGGGGTGATAATTCTGTCAATTGGGGTTTATCTTAAGAGCAAAATGCACAGATAACACATCATAAATAGGAATAGGAGCATCGCATGCATTGCACATCAAAATTGCCTATAATGCATTATTAACGACCATGTGTACAAGAACATGTCAAAACAGGCCTCAAATGAGCAATCGGACCACACAGATGGATTCAGAACGACGAATGGAGTCCAATGGACTTGAAATTGGCCAAATCCGACATTCAGAGCTCATGCAATGGGCCCAAGAAGTTTTGAATGTTGATCTGATGATCAATGGCCCACAGCGCACCACGTGGCACTCGCTCGTCGCATCCTCACCACCACCCGCTTTCGCCTTCACCCAGAGGATAACTTAGCCGTCGATCTTCGATCGAATGGCTGAGAGCCACCCACGCACCCACCCTCTTCGCGACAAACCGCTGCGACAGCACAGCAGTCGACTGCTCTCCGCCCGTGCATCCGACGCGGGATCGAACAGTGCTGCGCAGTAGATGGAAGGCGAAGGCGCGCTGTGGGAAAATTGAGCTGCCAGATCAGCAGCGAACGGCGAAGATTGAATCGTGCAGCGCAACGGATGCGCGCAGACACTCACGCGCACGATGACGCGGCAGAAGTGCGCGCCTCAGCAGCAATCCACTAGCGCACCCTTTGCGAGATCTCAGCCGTCCGATCTTTGATCAGATGGCTCACAACGCGCTTGCGTGGATTGCCACAGAGGAAGCACAGGGCACGCTGATGACCGGCAGGCAAAGGGGGCTACACCGACGGATTTGGTATGGGTTTAGCGACGTCTCGGACATCGCTAAAGCCCATACTTAAATTAGAAAACCCTTTTGCCTATATAACTCCATCCAACCACTCATGGAAGGGCATTGAATTCACTTGCAAGTGCTCTACCCCACTCCTAGCCACCATTAGCTCTCTTTGTAATCACCGAAGCCGACGAGCCACCGACGAAGCCCCTCTCCACCGCCGTGGCCGCCTCACCATCTTCTCTCTCTCTTTCCCTCTTTATCTTAAGCTTTACTTTACTTGTGTTTAAGCATTTATCTAGTGTTGTAATTGTAAAACCAAAGTTGCATGTCAAATGAAGTTGTTCCTATCTCGTTACTTGCCCTCTTTTATGTTTAAGTTGCATGTTGTGAATGAAAGATTCTAACCCTATTCTCTTTCTCTCTCACTCTCTCACTCTCACTCGCTTTTCACCCACGTCTTCTCGCAAGCAAAAACCCATCATTTCCGTGACATTAAGTGACAAGAAAAATCTGGTTTTCAGGCCTCCCTGAGATCGACACTCGGACTCACGTTCGTTTCTTCATCTAAAACCAACGTTGCGAGCGCAAGCTATAATGACCCTTTTAAACATACGCATCTTCCCCACGTCAGTTTTTGGCGCCGTTGCAGGGGAGGCTACGGATTTATTTTGTCACTTCCATTTTGCATCCATGCTCACATCATCTATTTTTCTACCTCTACTTGATGGTTGTAGGAACTCGATGCTTGGACGGCGAAGCAGCGCAGCTCGTGATGGTAGAGATGGAGTAAGTGCAGCAAGGACCGATTGTGAGTAACTCTTCACCCGTGGTTGTTTGCTTGCCTAAAAAAAAATCTTAAAAAATTGTAAAATCGAAAAAAATTTTGGCGTGGTGCATGATTGCCTGATCCACATCCTTCACTCATCACCCAACAAAATATATATATATATATATATATATATACACTCTAACATTCTTAAGACCTAATCTTTTTGGAGTGTTTATCTTTCTTTTTGAGTGGTGTTTGCGAAGCCACCATGACTTGACTTGTGCCGCACCACTCACCCCTAAAATTGACTCATCCAATAGAAGCTGCATGATCACCAGGATGAGTACATTAGGGTTTTAGAGCCTCTTCACATCAAAGGAAATCCACTTTCACCAATTGTGTGCAAAACTTGACGTGCCCACCTGAAACTTGTCTGAAAACATCAAGACACGTCAATCCTGAAAGACACAAAAGTAAGGATGAAACATTAAAAGGCACCACATCTTAAAAAAATCCTTGCTTGAGAACCATGTTTTGATAGAAGCACACACACTGGAATTGGAAAACTAAGAGGCACTACCCCAATCAACGCCTCATCACATAACCCTAGCACAAGCACTATCTTAGCCTTTTAAAATAGAGTAGACGTGCCTTAGGTAGGATTGGGTTAAGTCTCGAGAGGCGTGATTTTGTTCGCTGGGCACTTGGCTTTCATTCCCTTAGTAGAATCTGGTGACTAGGCTGCGGGGAAGTGTCAAACGACCGCGGTTGTGGGGTCTATGGAATCGGCAGCGCAAGCCAAAGGAAAAACCTTCCCTATATCCTCTCGTAATCAACCTGGCCAGATTAGCTTTGGGAAGGGAAGTCCAATGCTTATAGACTTGATCATCCTTTTGGAGATTTCTAGGTCCCCTAAGGAATACACCATAAGGACTAGGCTTGTTTGCTTGGTTGTACGCACACTTCTCACATTTGTCGCTCTCCGCATCCCCTCCTGTTCTTCTCTAGTGTATGCACGGGAGACGATCACTGCATCCTAAGTTGTTTGTTTTGGGACGGGAATCAAAGCGACCTGATTCTGCAAGAGACATGGCTGAACCTAGGGTAGATGAGGTTGAGGACCAACCCCCACCAGATGCAATGGCCATCATCCAAGCCCAGATTAACGCAAACCACCGGCTTCAGTAGCAGCAGATCCACACTATCATGCAAGCCTTACATCGGTTGCAGAACCCACAAGGGCAACCACCACCACCTTTCCAAGGCCCACAAGGGCAACTACCACTTGATCTACCACCATTCCAGGACCAACCTAGGCCTCTCTGCGACTTCTACAATCCTTCCGCTATTCGAGTCGAGTCGCACCTTAGGATCCTCGAAGGGGGAGATGATTTTGAGCTAAAACAAAATGTCCTGAGTCTGATTCAGAGCCACTTCCATGGAAGCTCAAATGAAGATCCTTTCCAGCACCTAGAGGATCTTGATCGGATAGCCCGAACTGTGAAACTTAGGAACATTAGCCTTGACATTATTTTGATTAAGATGTTCCCCTTCTTGCTGAGAGACAAAGCATCTCACTGGCATAGAACCCTAGGTAGACCCATCACCACCTGGGAAGAACTGAGGCATGCATTCTTAAAGAAATTCTTCCCCATAGAAAAGACCAATGCCCTCAGAAGAGCCATTACTACCTTTACACTCCAGAGTGGGGAACAGTTCCATGAGGTATGGGAAAGATTTAATGAACTATTGAGGAAATGCCCACACCACGAAGTACCAAGGTGGTAATTGGCCCAGATCTTCTACCACGGTCTGGACAGCAACCTACGGAACTTCGTCGATGCCTCATGCGGGGGGAACTTCCTGAACAAAGACGAGGAGAGCGCGTTTGAGCTCTTTGAGTCTATGAGCGAAAATTTGCTCAGCAATGCCTCCATGACCCAGTTTAGTCGATCCAGTCAACCCCGTGGTGGGATTTATGAGGTACAAGCAAATTCTGGGATGGTTGGCATGGATATCATTGCTAAGAAATTAGATCGAGTGGAATTGGTGGATAAAAAGATAGATGAGCTACTGAACCAGACCAGGAACTCGTTACAGACTTTCTCCCTAGCAAAGGGAGATCACAATGTTGACCTGGTCCAGCCCGTAAGCCAACTGAACCTGGAACAACCCCTGACCATGTTCCAGGGAGGTACCTTTGCTTCCTCAACCCTTGATTACTCTCTTCCCTCCCCCTCGACATCTGCTATCCTTGAAGATGTACAGGCTGTCCAAGGTTATGCTAAACCTGACCCTTTCTCCAACACTTACAACACCGGCTAGCGTAATCACCCCAACTTTGGTTGGACAAACCAGAAACCACCTCAATTCCAGAACCAGCCCAGGCCAAACCAGTAGCCAAACTTGCCCCCTATCAGCAAGGACCACCAGTTAGACCACCATATAATCCGAATAGGGTGGCCCTTCCCTCACAAAACCAAATGGAGACCCTGATAAAGATGATGGCTGAGATGAACCAAAAACATCAAGAGGAAATGGCTTTAGTAAAGGGACAGTTAAGCCAGCTGTTGGACTGTAAACAACAAGGATCCCTGCCTTCCCAGCCACAACCGAACCCGCGAAACATGATTAACAGAGGCCCCAATTCGCAAGGGTTCCAGGGCAATCCGGGGTAGGCTCACATGGTCCAGCCCGCCCCACAAACACCCCCTGGGTTTGGTGCTTCTTCGTCCTCGTCTTCTCAAGGATCAACCCATGGTCCCAATGCCTCCACAAATGCGGAAACCTTGAGAAGCGACACCAAAACCCAGGATCCTAAATGGTCGACTCTTCCCAAGACTTCACCTTCTGAAACACCCAACTCAGAAGAGGCACTGAAAAAACCCAAGGACCCAGAAATAGATCCTATCCATGTTCAGACACCATACCTCGAGGCCTTGGAGACAATCAAGAAGAAGAAAAGTGTTGTGGAAACTGAGGAGCTTTTGGAGATCTTTAAGTAGGTTCAAATTAATATTCCACTCCTCGAAGCCGTCAAGCACATCCCAGCTTACGCCAAGTTTCTAAAGGATGCCTGTACACCCAAACGTAAGCCAAGACCTCAAGCACCTAGGAAGGTTGTGCTCTCAGAGTAAGCAAGTTCCGTAATATCAAGCAACCTTTCACTCAAGCAAACTGACCCAGGAGCACCCCTGATATCCTGCAATATCGGGGACATGACATTTGATAGAGCGCTCCTGGACTTAGGTGCTTCCATCAATCTGATTCCGACAACCCTATACCACCAATTTGAATTCGGAGAGTTAACACCCACACCTGTTACCATCCAATTGGCTGGTAGATCTGTGAAAACCCCAAAGGGGGTTGTTGAGGACGTAATTGTGCGGGTCAAGGATTTATATTTTCCGGTCGACTTTTTGGTGCTCAACATGGAAGTCCCTGAACATCTACAGAACACACCCATCATCCTAGGCAGATCCTTCTTAGCTACGGCTAAGGCAAATATCGATTGTGACACGAGATGCATGGAAATCGCCTTCAGAGACAAGAAAATGTAGTTGGATATCTTTTAGGCGACCAAGTCTTTTGATTGCGACTGTATCGAGGAACATGATCCCGTGGAACCTTTGGTCGAGGAATGCCTCACCCTTAGCTCTGTCTCGGACTACCAATCCTGTAACATTTGTTCTAACCCATCACCATCTATGCCCATGGAACTCTGTATGGTTGATTACCATCAACCAACACCATTCGAGGAAATTGATGTTGATCAACTCCCACCTTTCCCCTTTCTATCAAACATTGTTCGACCCACACCTGAACTAAAGCCGCTACCCGAGAATCTCAAGTATGTCTTCCTCGAACCTGACCAGACCTTCCTCGTAATTATCAATGCCAACCTAACTAGGGATCAGGAACTTAGATTGATGGCAACCCTATAAGAACACAAGGCTCCCATTGGCTGGACTATTTCAAATTTGAGAGGAATTAGCCCCACCTATTGTACCCACAAGATCTACTTAGAAGATGGGGCGCGACCCTCCCATCAGATGTAGAGACGGTTAAACCCAAATATGCGGGAGGTTGTTAAGAAACAAATTATCAAGTGGCTTGACACTGATATCATCTATCCCATCTCTGATAGCCCCTGGGTGAGCCCCACTCAAGTGGTTCCGAAGAAAGCCAGGCTCACAGTTGTCACCAATGAACGTGGCGAATCCATCCCCACCTACACCACCACCGCATGGCGGGTATGTATTGATTATAGAAAACTCAATGAAGCAACCAAGAAGGATCATTTCCCCTTGCCATTCATTGACCAGATCCTTGAAAGATTGGCAGGGTAAAAGCATTTTTGCTTTCTGGATGGATATTCAGGATATAACCAAGTCGCAATTGCTCCTGAAGATCAAGAGAAGACCACATTCACTTGCCCGTATGGCACGTTTGCATTTCGTCGTATGCCGTTTGAGTTATGCAACACACCTGCTACCTTTCAGCGTTGCATGCTAGCCATTTTTTCAGAAATGGTGGGTGAATACTTGGAGGTCTTTATGGATGATTTCTCTGTATTTGGGAATTCATTCGACCACTGTTTGAGCAACTTGGAAAAAATCCTGAAATAATGTATCAAGGTTAATTTGGTGTTAAGTTGGGAAAAGAGCCATTTTTTGGTTCAAGAAGGAATCGTCCTCGGTCACATCGTATCACATAGGGGCATTGAGGTGGATCAGGCTAAAGTTGATTTGATTTTCAAACTTCCTCTGCCTAGCTTAGCTCGGCAGATCCGTTCATTCTTGGGACATGTTGGCTTCTACCGAAGGTTTATCAAAGACTTCTCTAAGCTTTCCAAACCCTTAACCGACCTTCTGGCCAATGACGCCTTATTCCACATGACCTCTGATTGCATCAAGGCTTACCACACCCTCCGGGACTTAGTTTCCACAGCACCGATACTTTAGCCCCCGGATTGGTCCCAGGACTTTGAGATCATGTGTGATGCATCAGATTTTACCATAGGCGTTATTCTGGGACAAAGACAAGACAAGAAACCCGTGGTAATCTACTATGCGAGCAAGACATTAGACGAGGCCCAACGAAATTATACGGTCACAGAGAAAGAATTGCTCGCTGTAGTTTTTAGACTTGAGAAGTTCCAATCTTAGCTGCTGGGATCCCATGTTACCATATATACTGACCATTCAGCCATCCGGCACTTGTTGGCTAAAAAGGACGCGAAGCCTAGGCTCATCAGATGGATCCTGCTCTTGCAGGAATTTGACCTGGAAATCCGCGACAAAGCCGGATCAAAGAATGTGGTGGTTAACCACTTATCCAGACTTCACCCAGACTACATTGGACCCTCCCTGCCTTTATCCGACACCTTTTTCGATGAACACATTTTGGCTGTGCAAGACAAGAAACTGCCTTGGTATGCTGACAATGTCAACTACCTGGTTGTAGGACAGACCCCGCACAGTTGGTCCAGACAGCAACAGGACAAGTTCTTGGCTGAGGCCAAGCACTATTTCTGGGATGATCCCATGCTATTTCACCTCTATGCCGACCAAATCATTAGGAGGTGTATCCCTGAGGACGAAGTTCAGAGTGTGCTATCTTTTTGTCATGACCAAGCTTGTGGTGGCCACTTCTCAAGAAAGAAAACTGCTACGAAGGTTCTGTAGTCTGGATTTTACTGGCCTTCCTTATTGAAGGATGCACACAATTTCGTTAAGACTTGCTCTCGCTGCCAAACACTGAGGACCATGACCAGAAAAGATATGATGCCCCTCCAGCCCATTTTGATTGTCGAGATCTTCAACGTTTGGGGTATTGATTTTATAGTCCTCTTCCCACCATCCAACAGCTTTGAGTACATCCTAGTCTCGGTTGACTATGTCTCTAAATGGGTTGAAGTCGTCATCACTCGCCGATGCGATCATAAGGCTGTCATGGACTTTGTTAAGCAGAACATCTTTTCTCGATTTGGAATACCAAAGGCCATGATCAGTGATGGTGGAAGTCATTTTATTCACACCCAATTTCGTGCCCTACTCAGAAAATACGAGGTTAACCACCGCATTGCTACCCTGTATCATCCTCAAACAAATGGGCAGACCGAGGTCTCAAACAGGCAAATCAAGAATATTCTACAGAAGACTGTGAGACCTGATAGGAAGGAATGGTTCGCACGATTGGATGATGCCCTGTGGGCATATCGAACCACTTTCAAGACTCCGATCGGCATGTCGCCTTATTGCCTGGTCTTTGGCAAAGCTTGCCACCTTCCTGTCGAGTTGGAACACTGGGCTAACTGGGCCGTCAAATAGTGTAACATGGATCCCCACTTAGCCGGTGCGCAGAGGACGCTCCAACTCTCCGAGCTCGAGGAAATTTGTCGGGACGCTTTTGAGAATAGTCGGCTATACAAGGAGAAAATGAAAGCTGTCCACGACCGACTCATCCATAGAAAAACCTTCGAGCCGAATTAGCAAGTTTGGCTTTTTGATGCCCGCCTAAAATTCTTTCCAGGGAAGCTCAGGTCCAAGTGGACAGACCATTTAGGGTGGTCAAGCCCCACTCTAATGGGGCAGTTGAAATCGCTAATCTAAACATAGGACACACTTTCACAGTCAATGGCCAAAGATTGAAACACTTCCTCACCCAGGTTCCCCTGAAGGAGGTTGTCACCCTCATTGAGGGATGACATGAAGCACTACCCAGCTGGCGGCGTTAAACTCAACGCTTCCTGGGTGGCAATCCAGAAGATTCAGACCGATTTGGTACTTTACTTTACTCAGGTAATATCCTTTTGACCCCTGTGCATCCATGTATTTGTCAATGAGGACATTTTCCAACTTAAGCATGGGGGGGTGGTAAATTGCATGATTCTGAGCTCATTTAATCAGTCCGAATAGAATAAAATAAAATTACAAAGAAAAAAATTGAATTTAGGAAAAAAAACTTAGGCATTAGAAATTTGTCAATAGTGGGAAATAATACGGAAAGAACTTAAATACTTAGATTTTTCAGGTCTTCAGGCTTAATCAGCTCTGGTGTTCGTTAAAATATGGATTTAGCTTCAAATCCTCTCAACCTTAATCTACTCTAATCCACTAACTAAATAAGGTGATAGGTATATGACTTATCAACTCACCCTCTAACTCAGAAGGACTTTTAGTCTAAACATCTGCACACATTTTTGCACAGACTCACTCCTCGGAGATTCTAACAGAAATTGGGTAGCTAATGAACTTTCTAGGGTGGTATGGCTGGTAAGTTGTCGTGGGTAACAGCCCATTAGTAGGTTGTCCAGAGCCTAGCCACGTGACCACCTCCTCTTTATTGCCTCTAGGTAAATTTGAGATCAAGGAAGCCACATACCAAAAAAAAAAAAAAGAAGAAGAAGAAAAAGAGAACAAAATAAACCACACTTCACCGTACGAGTATGGCTGGCAAATGATCGTGGGTAACAGCCTATTGGTCGGTTGACCAGAGCCCAGCTCAGTAAATGCACAAAAAAAGAACTAAAATACTTAAGGAAGAAGCGGGGAAGTAGAGCAAGCCGGGGAGATATACACAGGAAAAATCCTTGTGTTGACCCCAAGTAAAACAAACGTAGAGAGAAAGCTACCGATTGAACAAATACACCTTTAGGCTACACTTCCTCTACCGGTCACCTAGGGACGTAAAAACCTGAAGTCTGTCTAAATTACCGTTGAGTGAGTCTATCACGATCTTCACATCGAGATGCTTAGTACTTAGAGTTTTGTTTGAGTTTTGGGTGGGTTGGGTAGCCGTAAAAAATTACCAACACACTCTTAGCTCCAAAAATCTAAAAAAAAGAATATATATATATATATATATATATATATTCATTAAAGCAAGGATTCAGGAGATTCATATTTTGGTAGACACCTAGGCGGTGCTTAGTCTTTGTAGATTAGGATCTTAGTATATTTCCTCCTATTGACAAGTGACGAAGTGTCGAAGTAATTACTTCTTAAATTCTGACTGGAAATAAAGACCAGAATAAACTTTGCTAGGGACTAGCAAGGAGTAAGCATGGGGGTGTGATAACACTGCATCTTGGGGTGATAATTCTGTTAATTGGGGTTTATCTTAAGAGCAAAATGCACAGATAACACATCATAAATAGGAATAAGAGCATCGCATGCATTGCACATCAAGATTGCCTATAATGCATTATTAACGGCCATGTGTACAAGAACATGTCAAAACAGGCCTCAGATGAGCAATCGGACCACACGGGTGGATTCAGTGCGTCGAACGGAGTCCAACGGACTCAAAATCGACCAAATCCGACATCCGGAGCTCCTGCAATGGGCCCAAGAAGTTCTGACTGTTGATCTGATGATCAATGGCCCACAGTGCGCCACGTGGCGCTCGCTCGTCGCATCCTCACCACCGCCCATTTTTGCCTTCACTCGGAGGATAACTCTCAGCCGTCGATCTTCGATCGAAAGGCTGAGAGCCACCCGCGCACCCACCCTCTCCGCGACAAACCGCTGTGACAGCATAGTAGTCGACCTCTCTCCGCCTGTGCATCTGATGTGGGATCGAACCGCGCTGCTCAGTAGATGGAAGGCGAAGGCGCGTTGCGGGAAAATTGAGCCGCCCGATCAGCAGCGAACGGTGAAGATTGAATCGCGCGGCGCAACGGATGTGCGCGGACGCTCACGTGCGCGATGACTTGGCAGAAGCGCGCACCTTAGCAGCAAGCTGCAAGCGCGCCCTTTGCGAGATCTCAGCGTCTGATCTTCGATCGGACGGCTCACAACGTGCACGTGCGGATTGCCACGGAGGAAGCACAGGGCGGGCTGACGACCGGCGGGCAAAGGGGGCTACACCGACGAATTTGGTATGGGTTTAGCGACGTCCCGGATGTCGCTAAAGCCCATACTTAAATTAGAAAACCCTTTTGCCTATATAAACTCCATCCAACCACTCATGGAAGGGCATTGAATTCACTTGCAAGTGCTCTACCCCACTCCTAGCCACCATTCTCTTTCTTTGTAATCACTGAAGCCGATGAGCTGCCGACGGAGCCCCTCTCCACCGCTGTGGCTGCCTCACCATCTTCTCTCTCTTTCCCTCTTTATCTTAAGCTTTACTTTACTTGTGTTTAAGCATTTATCTAGTGTTTTAATTGTAAAACCAAAGTTGCATGTCAAATGAAGTTGTTCCTATCTCGTTACTTGCCCTCTTTTATGTTTAAGTTGCATGTTGTGAATGAAAGATTCTAACCCTATTCTCCCTCTCTCTTCCTCTCTCTCTCTCTCACTCGCTTTTCACCCACATCTTCTCGCAAGAAAAAACCCGTCATTTCCGTGACATTAAGTGACAAGAAAAATCTGATTTTCACGCCTCCTTGAGATCGATACTCGGACTCACGTCCATTTCTTCATTTAAAACCGACGTTGCGAGCGCGAGCTATAATGATCCTTTTAAACATACACGTCTTCCCTACGTCAATTCCTCTTATTTACAGAGGCCTTAGGAAGGCTTAAGAAGGATTAGGAGAGAGGCTTCCTAGCCGTTGGAGGCATATCCCAAGAGATTGAGTTGAAATCCAAATTAAATTAAGCAATAATTAAGTCTGGCAGCAGGATCAAACGACTGATAATTTGGTCAGATGTCTGATAAGGGCATATTGGACATCTGACAGAATTTTTGGATGTCTTATTCTAAAGGGTGGATTTCCTGGGATTGATCAGATCCAAATAGGGATCTTGTGTTAAAGAATCAGACATCTAACATTTACATATAAGACCTTTGGAGCTATTATTGATGTCTGATAAAGAAATGTTTGGCTCCTGGAAATAATCAAATCCAAACAAGAATTTAGTGTCTAGTCATTAGACTTTTGTAGGACATCTGAAGAGCCTATTGGAGGTCTGACATCAAGGATAGTCCTTGAAAATTGATTTCCCGAGAATTTAATAATGATATATGGTCTGACAATCAAGATTTGGGTCAGATAATGTCTAACATCTCTTGATTGGATGTCTAAGAGTGTGTCTGGATGTCTAAAAATATTAATAAAATATTTCTAACGAGTCTCAAAAGGATTGTGTTATGACATCAAGTAATTAGGGTCCAATGGTCCTTTTATTAGACATCAGATAAGGTCTTCAAACATCTGGAACTAAGTATGGACGTCTGTATATGGGTGTAGATGTCTGAACCCTAAATGTGACAAACTAAGTGTTCCATGTCTTTGGTTATTGAACGTCTGATGAACCTATCAGATGACTTAAAAGTGATTATCAAACATTTGATAATAATGTTGGATGTCTGATAAAGTAATCTGTCTACTGGTTTGGTTTTCCAAGTTGATTCTAGAATTTGCCTAAGTGTCTTAAGGTTGAGTGAGTGTATTTAGGACTTAGGTTGTTATATTTTGGACTCTTTAACATGAATCTAAGGAAATAAATAGCAAATAAAATACATGACATAAGAACAAAATATTCTATCCTATTCTTCTTTCTCCTCTACATCTTCAAGCTTTAACCCTTCTTTTGCTCGTTCATTATGCACCTTGATGCTTTTCTTCTTCATCAAGCTCCTCCATTCCTTCATGGACTTGAGCTTGAGCTCCTTCACTCTTGTTTTGATTTGCATTTTAATCTAAAATCTTAATATCAAATAACAAGTGTTTTATTATTATTAAAATCAATGCTCGTGATGCATTTGCGTTGAAACTTTGGTCAAATCTGGTCAACTCTCGAGAAAATTTGCATAAATTGTGTCATATTTGGTACCGTTGGATTCCCCTTGTCGAAAGCTTTCCAGTAAAACTAATTTTGTAGAAATCAGAAGCTGTTCAACATGGTTTCAGGAAGAATGAGAAAATTATAAGGGTAAGCATTAACAAACCTCCTTATCCTTTTCTTTAACCCCTTTTTCTCTCTCCTCTCCCATGTATATTTCCCCCCAACCAAAAAACTTAAATTTAATCTACCCTTTTTCTAATTGCAGGCCTTCCTCTTGTGCACCCAACATAGCAATAGAAGAGAAAGAAAGAGAGAGAGAGTGAATGAGTGAGTGAAGGAGATATCAAAAGGAGAAAGTGGAGGAGAGATCTTCCCCTCCCTCGTCCTCTTTGTCCTCCCTACCTCCCTGTCGACTCCTCCCCTTCCACTCTACATGAGAAGAGACTGCAGCAACGGCGTCGACAAAGGTGACATGAAACGAAGGTGATTCCCGTCCCTATCTCCATTAACGATATGAGTGTGATTACATGGAAGAAGAGAGGTGATGAACAGGATAAGGAAAGGGAGGGGAGCGTGACCAACCCTCATTGGAGGTAAAGGAGACATCGGTAAGGATCAACCATCATCAGAAAGGGTCGACAACCGTGGAGGAGGCGATGCATGGTGGGTGCACTCGCTCGCACCCACCACCGGGGAAGAAGAAGAAGGGGAGGATGAAGTACAAGGCTGATCGGAGAAGGATGGTTGTCAGGGATGTAGAGGACGTCGACGAGGTCCACCGTGGCCAAGGGACAACCGGCCAGTGGAAGAACTGACGACCACCAGTGGCTGGACGTGTGTGCATGCATGCACAAAAAGAATGAAGGCATGGGGGAAGAAAAGGAGAAGGATTGAAGAGTTAAAAATATTGCAGTATTTAAATTTTAAGTTTTCGATATATTATGTATGTCCTTGCTGGCTATGTCCTTATTTATTTAATTCAGGGAGCATTCGAAGACCGATTTCGACGAGCCACTCATCGTTGGAATCACGTTGAGATGTATTTTGACGTGGTAAGATATGATTTTCTAGTAGAAGTGATAAATTATATCTATACCCTTAAGTTTCATTTATTTAAGTTTAGCATTTTTTTCTTGCCTAAAATTAGAGATGGACACCTGGGGCGAGTGTAAAGTTCAAGGAGTCTTCGACGTGTTCTGTCAAAGTAATTGTGACCCCACAGTGACTCTACGTACAGTAGCCCTCAATTCCACCCTAATATCCAATGTTGCTATGATATAGTCATGATGATTTTTTGCCTATGTCAAAATATATCATTTTCTTGCTGAGTATTGAGTTTTGCGATTATAACTGGTAAATTTTTGGGTATTTGCATTACTTATGTAAATTGGAGTTAAATGCTTAATTAAGTTGTCGTTGTCAAATTATGGTTAAATTTGGAAAGTGAAGAGTGGAAATTGGTTATGCATGAACATTCTTATTAGTCAATTGAGAGTTATGACCTGGATTATTAATTAGGATATAAATAAAGACTTGTGAATTATATGCACATAAGGAAAATAATGTGAGAATGGGGGAAACAAAATTAATCAAACAAATGCGAAATACAATAATGATTCTAGTGACATTTAATAGAAAGAGTTGATAATTGAATCTAAAAAATCTATGATTCTTATTGAAAGTTAGTACTCATGCCCAATATCAACGGCGACAACCACTATACTTGTTAGGGGCAAAGATTGGCTTAGAGAGTAAGCCAGCCATCATGTGACTTGTTTGACAGGATGTTTTGGCCAACCAAGTAGTGTGGTGTTGGGTACGCTCTGCTATTACGAGAGGTTGGGTTGTTTGTTCTCATACCCTATAGTAGAAAGGATTGTGCGTGTGCCAGTGCGAGCTAGCTCCCCACAGGTTTATCACATAGACCATAGTCACCACTTCAACTTGTTAGTTAGGACCCTAGGGCGGTTAACTAGATGATGGAGCAGATACAGGTTGCCCTCTCGGCCAACAGGGTGAGCCGTATACAATCTACCGTCTAAGATATCGCAATAAGATCTACTCATACCTTTCAAGGAAACTGATTTGAACAGATAATGTCCAAAATTGTGGCAACGCACAGATAATAGAATTAATAAAAGATAATTAAAACAAATGAGAATAGTACCTACTTTTCTTGCTTTTCTTAGTTGTTTAGCTTTGTTCTCTTTCCACTGTTTCTTCTACTTTACTAAACTTTTGTTGACTTTTTTTGTGGACTCTGTATTTAGGTCCTGGAGAGTTACAACTAGGCTCTACAATTGTAGGAGTTAATGATGAGAACCTCATCATGAAATCCTAACTAGCACATTTTGACCTAATAAATTTAACAAAAGCTCCTACAAAACCTAAGAGAAGGCCTAAATCTAGGAATTGCAAATCTGAGAATAAAATAATACACAAGGGGTAAAACTGTAATTTTACCATTGCAGTACATAAACGGGATTTCTAAGGGTCTAGACATAGGTCAAATGGGCTTAATAAGAGAAAAAGTGGGATGGTTTGATCAAGAAAGGATTATGACAAAATCTGAGAATTAAATGACGTTCTATAACCTGAAAATAAACCCACTTTAATTCATAAAGTTTCAAGCAAGATAAAAATCAATTAAGCCCTCTAAAATTCATGAAAAAATATCCCCTAGGGTTTAGAACCTTCAATTTGGCCATTGGAACCTATCTTGACCTAGATTGAGAACCATACCCAATTTTTGACCTAATTTGGGTTTTTGTGCAAAATATCTAGTCAAACATGGTCAAACCTAAAATCCAACCTCACCATTGGATTCCTTAGGTCCAAATTAGGTTTAGACTAAAATGTGGACCTAAGAAAAGGTCTCCTTGACTCATTTTACAAAATGGTCCTCAACAATTACTTTTTGACACTTAGCTTTTTGAAGCCTTGCAGAGACCCCCCTACCTTTCCCGTCTTCTTCTTCAAACAGGTCCCCCTGCCACCCGCCTGCGCAGGCCATACCTCCGGCGACTTTGCGTGGAGGATGGTGCCACGCACGCATAGGGAACCAGCCCCATATTTGAAAGGGAGACTCCCTGCGTTGTCCCCTGCAGCATGGGCCGGATCCCATGCCCTGTTGGCCACCATACCTCTCGTGCGAGCGCTCGAGAGGTATGGGTCTCATTCCGGCCATACCTCTGGTGAGCTATCCCCACCTCCTCCTCGCGTTTCTCTCTCGACCGACACCTATTTAAGGAACGGCAACCCCTGCCACTTCCTTCAAGCCTGATTTGGCCGAAAAAATTCCTCCAATTTTGTCTCTTCCTCCTCCGGCCATTCGCTCGCAGGCTCCGACGACCCTCCTCCTCCTCTCTCATCACCCTGCCACCATATCAGTGGTAGGAGTACCTCCGTCGTCGTCCGCCGCGCCTTGTCGTACCAACAAGCACCCTCCAGTCCCTCTTCTTCGTCGCCGTATCTTCCCCTGGGTATCTTCGTCTCTGACGTCGGTAGATACGTGCCAACCGCCTCCTCCCTCCTTTCGTCTGTTAAACCATCGGCGAGGTGTTCCCGCCGCTCCACGCCTCCATCCACCCCGCCAGACCCCTCGAAACCTCCGCCACCATCCACTAAGCAGTTCCCCCATCGCCACTGACTGCCAACACCTCCATATTCACCCACCGAACACACCCAACTCCACAGCCACACTAAGCCCTAGGCACGCTCACTTAGGCGTTTCCATGCCACCTCGACCACTGCAGCACACTCGTCGTACCTCAGCGAAGCTTCCTGAACATTTTGACGTGGCCGCAAGGCTGTTTGGTGTTTCCATGTACACATGGTCATCCGCCATTAAAGCGAAGCTCGAAGCTTGCTTGCAGCCACTCCAGGCTTCGCCAACCCCAGGTCTCTGTCCCAGGCTACGCGGAAGACACTCGCACACAACTCTGGGCTGTCAATTGGTAACGAGGGCAGTGGTAGCTGCTGCAATCAAGGAAGCCTCTTGCTGCGGACGCGCGCGACGAAAGGTGGGACATTTAGTCCCACCTCGGAAGTTGACAAGTGAGCGTTGGAGTATAAATTGTAAAACTGCATAGGGTTTATCGCCTCAAGACACACAGGGGTAAGGTCCCTCACCCTCACCATGCCTCGTCCGTGACACTCCCCCATGGACCTGGCACTCAACCCGACTAACCTATCCGTGCACTCCTCGCGCACCACACCCACGCTGGTGCGCTTGGATCCAGGCACGCGATTGACCCGCATACCCAAATAGGCTCTGAGAGAGCAAACCCTAGAGTGAAATAGAGAGAGAGACGCGGGGAGAGTAGGGGTTAGGTTTTGCCTAACCGGACGCCTGTGTAGGGAACAGAAGAGGAAGCAAAGGAGGAGGAGTGGCGAGAACTTAGCCGCAGGCAGACAGCTGCGGACAAAGAGAAAGGGAGAAGGACTTGGAGCAGCAGAGAAGCAAAGGAGGAGGAGGAAGACAGCACTATAGCCGTAGAGAAGCTGAGGCAGAAGGAGAAGGAAGAGAGAAGAAAGCAAAAAGGCGCACAGCAGAGAAGAAAGAAGTCATAAGAGAAAGCTTGTAGCAGAGACAACAAAGAAGAAGAAGAAGAAGAACCAGTAGCAGCAGCAACTGAAAAGAAAAGGAGAAGCACTGTAGCAAGTGGCATTTAAGGCGTCTAACCCTTGGAGTCAGACGTCTGAAAAGAGAGAGAGAAAGGCAGACAAAAGATGAAAGAGAGAAGAAAAGAAGAGACATTTCTATTTTCCTTTCTTTAATATTTTTGTAAAATAATATCTTGTAAATTATGATTTTCTACGCTTCTAGAATCAAGTTAGCTCCCTGAGTTCGACCTCGAAGATTTTCTGTATTCGAGTAATAAAATATAATCAAACCGATCGAACCCACGATCAGTTTTTGGAGCCATTGCCGGGGTGCAACGAGCATTCTAGAAGCTACTAAATCACAATTTCTGATTGAATACTAACTTGATCTCTCTTCTGTTGTGCAGGCACAGGAAGGCAAGAAGGAACAAGCAACCACACAACAACCATACCAAGGGACAGGTAACCTTCTACCCTCTCTCTTAAGCCCCTTAAATTCTAAAGAGGAAAAAGAAAAGAAAACTCAATCTAGGGTTACTTGTCTTCTATGCATAGTAATTCACAGAGTTGCTTGCTTTTAAATTTCAACACATTTTATCTGCATATCCACTTAAGGTTACTAGGGCTAAAACCTTCTTGCTTGAGCCCTAGTTACCCAATTCTGAGGCAACTAATTGGACCAATTAGAGCCAACCTAGGATTCAAAGATAGGGTTTTAGAGACACATCTTCTAATCAAGAATTAAAAATTCCAAAAAGAGATGTGCCTAAACTATTGCTTGAAAAGACCTATTAAGAGAAACCCTAAGCAATCCGGTTCTTAATTCACTTGAACCATAAAAGAAAGGACCTAATAAGCTTTCACAGGAATTAATAGGTGAAGTTGATCCCTTGGATCAACCAACCTTTAAATTAGGTCACTTTTTGCACACAAAAGGCTTAAAGTTCAAGTGAAACCCTAAGCACCTTGATCTTAATTAAAAGTGGTAGACTTAAGAGGTCAAGGACCCCATTCTGGTCTACCTGGAATCTCAGTGACAAGAAAGGTCGGGTGGGGGAAACCCTGTAACCCGTGGGGGCACTCTATCGTGTAGGGGTCTTCGCGGGACTCACCCTCTCTGGCTGTCCAGGTAATTCTCATGTGGACGACCTTCTGACCAAGGGGTATCATCCGCCCCGAACCTCTATAGTCACCCAACAGTTTGGGTGTCTTGATTGGGTTCAACACCTTCTAACCTCATCCAATCCATCAGTGCATCTTCGGTAGGAGGTCCTTGAAACCTCCTCTAGAAATTCACTCTCCTCGAGGCCAAGCCTCGGTATCCTTGTTTGTGCGACAACCACTCCACATAGACCTCTCTTCTGATTCTGAACCCAATTCCCCTTCTTCTTCCATCATGGCTCAGCCTGTTGAAGAAGAGAATAATCTTGAGTACCAGCTCCAACATCTTAATGATCTCTTCCAAAACTTCATGAACCCACCGCAGCGTCCCATGATGCGAAATCACTATAATCCCGCTGCGGTGGAAATTAAGCCTCGAGTTAGAATCCCAACTGGAGGACCTGATTCCGAATTGAAGCCCAACATAATTCATGCCATACCTAAATTTTATGGGCTTAACTCTGAAGATCCCTTTCAGCATATCAAACAGCTTAAGCATCTAGCCTAGACCTTCGGGTCAGATGCGTAGAATCGGGATATCTTACTCATGAAGATGTTCTCTTTCTCCCTTATGGACAAGGCGACTCATTGGTATCAAACACAGACCTGTCCGATCAACACTTGGGAAGAACTTCAGTCCTAGTTTTTGAAGAAGTTCTTTCCCGTTGGTTGGACAAACGCCTTGGGCCATCAGATTACTCACTTCACGCAGCAAATAGGAGAACCTCATCATGAGGCATGGGATCGATTCCAGGATCTCATGAGAAAGTGCCCCCATCACGGAGTTCCTAAATGGGAACAACTCCAGTCTTTTTACCAGGGACTCCGTGAAGATATCAGATTGTTCATCAATGCAACTTGCGGAGGGAATATCATGGGTCAACATGAAGACACCGTGTGGGAGATTCTCGAGAATATGTGTGAGAACTCCATCAACAATGACTCCATGGGATTATTCGACCGGACGAATATTCGCGCAGCGACGAACCTTAGGGGAGCACATGAGATGTAGGGCCTGTCCGCATCAGTCGACCTGGAATTAATGGCCAATCAATTGGACAAGGTCTTAATTATTGAGAAGAAGGTGGATGAGCTGACTCAGCACTTGCAGCGAGCCACCTCTGCGCAGAACTCCTTCGCATAGCCCCCTCCCGCATGGGAAACTGTGAAGAACATTTTTCACCGACCTTCTCCTGGGATGGACTCGTATCCACCCCCATTTGACTCTAGGATTGGAAGGACCTCCGATCCTTTCTATTTTTGCCGGGGGAACTCTACTCCCCCATTCTCCGACTTTCCTGAGGCTCCTCAGACCTGCGAGGACCTCAACGTCATCCAAAATGACCCATTTTCCAACACCTACAACCCTAGATAGCGAAACCATCCCAATTTTCAGTGGACGGGAAATTCTCAGAGCCCAAGACCACCCTTTCAGCCCAGTCCACAAGCCCCTCGTCCTTATCAGCTGCCTCAGCCTCGGCCCAACCCCACTTATCCATCTGAGCCCAACCAAGACCAAATGTCCCTTATCCTCCAAACTCTGGCTGACATTCAAAGAACGGATGTGGTTATCCAGAAGCAACATAAGGATGAAATCACAGAGGTCCACAACCAACTTACCAAGTTGGCAAATTCTCACCAACCGGGCACACTTCCTTCTCAACCTCTGCCTAACCTGAATAGCGTGCCGACCCAGCAATGCATATGAACCCAAGCCCAGGCCAAGAACACTTGATCTATCAGGCCCCTTCTGTTCCATCACTTGACGAGATGGAAGCATCAACCTCCTATGCGGGTTACCAACAA
Organism: Thalassia testudinum; assembly: GCA_037157565.1. Taxonomy (NCBI): domain Eukaryota; kingdom Viridiplantae; phylum Streptophyta; class Magnoliopsida; order Alismatales; family Hydrocharitaceae; genus Thalassia; species Thalassia testudinum. The sequence continues at coordinate 14,503,636 of JAZHRO010000062.1, read as the reverse complement.
CAGCAGCCCATCTTACCAACCCTCAACCAGAACCAGGTAGGACTAAATTCGGTAACAACCTGTAGTGGTAAAGCAACCCAAGATCCACCTTATCTAGACCACTCAAAGCCTGGTAGTGACTCAAACTCTAGGACAGTTATCCAGGATGTTCCTACCCCTGTCCTAGATCAAAAACCTGGACCTATCCTAGAGGAACTAACCAAGGTTCCATTTCTCAAGGCCTTGACTAAGGGAAAGAGGACAGTTAAACCCGTGGCTCCTGAGGAGGACCTGATCAAGCTCTTTGAGCAGGTCCAAATAAACATCCCCTTGATGGATGCAATCCGCCACATATCGGCTTACGCATGATTCTTGAAAAATGTGTGTACACCCCAGCGTAAGCCACGAACCAAGAGTAGGAGTCCGATTGTACTATCAGAGCAAGCCAATTCTGTGATCCTGAGTAAACTCCCACCCAAGGCAAAAGACCCAAGCACTCCCCTAATTTCATGTAAGATTGGTGAAACCCAGTTTGATAGAGCATTATTAGACCTAGGTGCCTCCATAAACTTGATACCCACATCCCTACTTAACCACCTAGAAGAATCTGAACTGAAACCAACTGAGGTGACATTGCAGTTAGCCGATCGATCTATCAAGTCACCTAAGGGAATTCTTGAAGACGTTATTGTTAGGGTGCGGGATTTCTACTTCCCTGTAAATTTCATAGTTCTAGACATGGATGCACCTGAGAATCCAAGGAATACACCAATCATACTCAGGAGACATTTTCTAGCCACTGCAAGCGCCAATATAAGTTGTGAAGAGGGCCAAATAAAGTTGAAATTTGGGAATCAGACTCTCAAGATTGATATCCTTAAGGCCCAACAAGGGATTAATTGCGGTTTTGTTAAACAAATTTGTGACATCAGAGCCGTGATTGATGAACCACAAATTGAGGACAACATGATTATCCCTCATCAACCACAAGAAGATCTAAAACCGCAATTAGAGGAGTCAGAACTTGATTTAGACAGACCCATAACTCCTACCCTTGTGCCCCACACTCACTCTGAACCACCCGCTGCAGCTGATAGCCCTGTTCTTGAACTCAAGCACCTTCTTGATCATTTAAAATATGTCTTTGTGGGTTCCAATCAGACACTTCCGGTGATTATAAACTCCAAACTCACACCTGACCAGGAATCCCGTCTGATTGCTATTCTCCAACAACATCGTAGAGCCATTGGTTGGACTCTCGATGATTTGACTGGAATAAGTCCCTCTTACTGCACACACCGCATCTATTCTGAAGAGGGCGCACGACCTTCACGTGAGATGCAGAGACGTCTAAACCCCAATCTGCAGGAGGTCGTGAAAAAGGAGATCATTAAGTGGTTAGATGCAGGGATCATCTAATCGATCTCCGACAGTCGCTGGGTGAGCCCAATCCAGGTTGTGCCCAAGAAGGCAAGGCTCACCACCATCACGACTGAAACCGGAGAGGTCATACCTACCCGTATAGCCAACTCATGGAGAGTCTGCATAGATTACCGAAGACTCAATTCCTCCACGAAGAAGGATCATTTCCCACTACCGTTTATTGATCAGATTCTTGAAAAACTAGCGGGAAATAGATTCTTCTGCTTTCTTGGCAGGTACCCCGGTTACAACCAAGTGGCGATTCATCCAGAGGACCAAGAGAAGACCATGTTCACCTACCCCTTCAGGAATTACGCGTTCCGAAGGATGCCTTTCGGTCTCTGCAATGCACCCGCGACTTTTCAGCAGTGCATGCTTGCCATATTCTCTGATATGGTAGGTGATTATCTGGAAGTCTTCATGGATGACTTCTCAGTTTTTGGGGCATCATTTGACAATTGCCTCTAGCACTTGGTTCACATACTCAGGCGATGCATTGACGTAAATCTGATCCTTTCCTGGGAAAAGAGCCACTTTATGGTACCTGAGGGGATCGTCCTGGGACACTTAATTTTTGAGAGAGGCATCCAGGTGGATCGAGCTAAGGTTAATATGATTTCTAAACTTCCTATGCCTAGCTCGATCAAGGAAATCTGATCTTTTCTGGGGCACGTCGATTTTTACTGTCGTTTCATCCCTGAATTCTCAAAAATCGTGCGCCCCCTGTTCACTCTTCTCTCCAAGGATGTACCCTTTGAGATTTCCAAGGAATGCACTCAAATTTTTGAGATCCTTCGTGACCGAGTCACCCAAGCCCCAATCCTACAGTCCCCTGATTGGTCTCAACCCTTTGAGATCATGTGTGATGCATTTGACTTCGCTGTAGGAGCGGTTCTAGGGCAGAAGATTGACGGGAAACCCATGGTCATCTACTACGCTAGCAAGACACTTGACGAGGCTCAGCGTAACTACACAGTTACAGAGAAAGAGCTACTAGCTATAGTATTTGCCCTTAAAAAATTTAGATCTTATCTCCTGGGTTCCCACGTCATAATCTACTCGAATCACACAGCTGTGAGTCATCTCCTGGCAAAGAAGGACGCGAAGCCTCGATTAATCCGATGGATCTTGCTGTTTCAAGAATTTGACCTCGAGATTCGTGACAAGGCGAGAAGACAGAACGTGGTAGCTGACCACTTGTCTCGCCTTCCTTCTGAGATCATCGACCCTTCTGGATCCATCACGGAGCATTTCCTGATGAGCACCTCTTGACTATTAGTACCAGGCTTCCATGATTTACTGATATAGTAAACTACTTGGCATCACACCAAATCCCGTCTGATTGGCCGAAGGCCAAGAAAGACAAGTTGCGCTCCGATGCCAAGTACTACATCTGGGAAGACCCGTACTTATTCCGCATAGGTGCTGACCAAATTATCCGACGATGTGTCCCGGAGGTCAAAATTAATGACATACTCTCTTTTTGCCATGACCAGGCATGTGGTGGCCATTTTTATGGGCATAAAACTGCATCAAAAATCCTCCAGTGTGGCTTTTACTGGCCCAATATCTTCAAGGATGCATACAATCACTGTAGGGCATGCAGTTGTTGCCAAACTTTGGGCAACATGAGCCATCGTGACATGATGCCTTTACAGCCAATTCTTGTATGCGAGATTTTCGATATTTGGGGGACTGATTTTATGGGCCCCTTCCCTATCTTGGACGGCTTCGAGTACATTCTACTTGCTGTTGACTACGTGTCAAAATGGATCGAAGCCATTCCGACCCGAACCTGTGATCACAAGATCGTCATCAAATTCATCCATTAGAATATCTTCTCACGGTTCGAGATTCCTCGCGCGATCATCTCTGATGGAGGGACCCATTTTACCAACGCTCAGTTCAGGTCACTGATGACCAAATACAGGGTGTCACATCGAATCTCTACTCCTTATCACCCCCAGACTAACGGTCTAGCTGAGCTTTCAAATCGGGAGATCAAGAAAATCCTGCAGGTTACTGTTTGACCTGACAGGAAGGACTGGTCATCCCGACTTCCGGAAGCTTTGTGGGCTTTATAGGACTGCCCACAAAACCCAATTAGGTATGTCTCCTTTTAGATTGGTGTATGGGAAAGCATGTCACATTTCCGTTGAATTAAAGCACAAAGCCTATTGGGCAGTACGGAACTGCAACCTAAATCTTTCTAAGGCTGGAACCCACAGAAAGCTTTAGATAAGCGAGATTGATGAATTACGCCTTGATGCGTATGAGAACTCACGAATCTACAAAGAGTGGGTTAAAGCTTTTCATGACAAGCACATATCTAGAAAGATCTTCCACCCTGGTCAGAAGGTCCTACTCTTCGATACATGACTTAAATTGTTCCCTAGAAAATTGCGATCCAAGTGGGTCGGACCATACCTTGTCCGACAGATTTTTGGAAATGGAGCCGTCGAGATCAGTCCGCTCAGACACAATTCCGAACCTTTTCATCGTGAACGGTCAGAGACTCAAACCGTTCATTGACGTAACTAATACAGATTTGGCTGAGTCATCATTTATCCTCCATTCTCCCTGAACCGATTGCGTCCAGCTGATGGCGTAAAACTCAACGCTTAACGGGAGGCAGCCCGCCATTCTTTTTGAAAAATCGAAACCTTTTTCTGACATTTCTTTGCACTTTAGGTTCATTCCTTAGGATAGCCGACTTCACCTCAGATACTCGTATCTGAGATTAAAAATCGTCCACAATAGTCACCTCGACCCATTCACTCACCTAATAATTATCCTAATGCATGAACCAAGCCAAATAAAAATCCACCTAATGAACAATGAGGACATTGCAAATCTTAGGCATGGGGGGATATGAAAGTGCAATGAAAGGACATAACAAGAAAAGGTTTCAACAAAAAAATTCACATATACATAAAAAAAAAAATTTGAGGGGAGGGAAGAAAGTGCTGGTAAGCTTCACAAAAGGAGGAAAAGAGCATAATATTAAAAAATGGAGCACAAAATAAAAAAGAAAAAGGGATAGTCATTAGTAAGAAATTAAGGAATTAACCAAAGTTCTAGACCACATTAAAAGAGAAGTAAAGAGAAAGTGCACAACAAGATTAGTAAGAACGCGAACCTTAGGCATTCTTGGCTAGACTCTTAGTACTCGTTAAGATCTAGATATTCCTCAAGAGGTTGAGGAAAATGAAAAGCTTAAGTATTAGGTTTAAGGCTTATCGAGTATTCGGCTTCATTAATTGACCTTCGGTTTACGGGACTCAGTAACCTAAGCACCCAAATTCACACACATAGTCTGGTTCAGCGAGCATAAATATCAAAATTACGCAGAAGCATTTCAAATATTCTGAAAATGTCACCTAGATTAGGAGCGGCCGATCAACACAAGTTGATTTGGACGAGTTCCCGGCACTGAGAGGTGGGAAATTCCTCTCAAAGATGCGTAACAACATATCATCTCCTCGGTGCTTGTCTCCTAGGATATTTACATATCCTACTGGAGGCATGTAAGCACTCTGCTGGTTCAGATTCCATGGATGACATTATCACGAAATGTCAATTGCTAGGGTTTGAATTCGGCCACGGAACACCATGGGTGAGATTATCTCAAATTCTTGAAAGCCACGGTTCTGGGGGTTACCATAGGCGGTGTTATCTCGAAGCATCAATTGCCAGGGACCTTTGAGGATTGATGATGGGGACGAGGAATTCGATATAGACCGTGTTGTGAAGCCAATCCTAAGCTAGAATTAAAAGGAAAAGAGAGAGAAAACTCTCCAAACAAATAAATCCTTTATCTCTCTCTTACAAAATGCACTGTAAACTGAACCAAGGCTAAAAATGTCTCAAGCACGGGTGCTTTAACCATGGAATCCAATAAACTTTAGGGTAGTTCCTATGGGCCTTAAAAACCTTTGCTAAAGACTGAGGCAAAAGCTAGACAGATCTGGATCTTGGTTGGTACTAGAGTACCTTTTAGGCCCATGGTTGGCATTCTGACCTAATCGAGGAGACAAGAGAAAAAAGAACTTATCAAATTTGATGAAAGGAATTCATGGACTAGAATAGAAGTTAAAACCTTAAATTTTTGCTAAGGGACTAGCAAAAGCTAGGCATGGGGGTATGATGAGAACCTCATCATGAAACCCTAACCAGCACATTTTGACCTAATAAATTGAACAAAAACTCCTACAAAACTTAAGGGAAGGCCTAAATCTAAGAATTGCAAATCTAAGAATAAAATAATACACAAGGGGTAACACTGTAATTTTACCATTGTAGTACATAAATGGGATTTCTAAGGGTCTAGACATAGGTCAAATGGGCTTAATAAGAGAAAAAGTGGGATGGTTTGATCAGGAAAGGGTTATGACAAAATCTGAGAATTAAATAACGTTCTATAACCTGAAAACAAACCCACTTTAATTCACAAAGTTTCAGGAAAGATAAAAATTAATTAAATCATCTAAAATTCATGAAAAAATATCCCCTAGGGTTTAGAACCTTCAATTTAGCCATTGGAACTTATCTTGACCTAGATTGAGAACCATTCCCAATTTTTGACCTAATTTGGGTTTTGTACAAAATGTCTAGTCAAACATGGTCAAACCTAAAATCCAACCTCACCATTGGATTCCTTAGGTCCAAATTAGGTTTATACCAAAATTTGGACCTAAGAAAAGGTCTCCTTGACCCATTTTACAAAATGATCCTCAACAATTACTTTTTGACCCTTAGCTTTTTGAAGCCTTGCGGGGACCCCCCTACCTTTCTCGTCTTCTTCTTCAAACAGGTCCCTCTACCACCCGCTTGTGCAGGCCATACCTCCAGCGATTTTGCGTGGAGGATGGCGCCATGCACGCATAGGGAGCCGGTCCTAGATTTGAAAGGGAGACTCCCCAAGTTGTCCCCTACAGCATGGGCCGGCTCCTATGCCCTGTTGGCCACCATACCTCTCGTGCGAACACTCGAGAGGTATGGGTCTCATTCCGGCGATACCTCCGGTGAGGTATCCCCACCTCCTTGCGTTTCTCTCTCGGCCGACACCTATTTAAGGAATGGCAACCCCTACCGCTTCCTTCAAGCCTGATTTGGCCGAAGAAATCCCTCCAATTTCGTCTCCTCCTCTTCCGACCATTAGCCCGCAGGCTCCGGCGACCCTCCTCCTCCACTCTCGTCTCCCTGCCACCATATTAGTGGTAGGAGTACCTCCGCCGTCGTCCGTCACGCCTTGCCATACCAGCAGGCACCCTCCAGTCCCTCTTCTTCGTTGCCGTATCTTCCCCTGGGTATCTTCGTCTTCGGCGTCGACAGATACGCGTTGACCACCTCCTCCCTCCTTTCGTCTGTTAAACCACCAGCGAGGTGTTCCCGCAGCTCCAGGCCTCCATCCACCCCACCAAACCCCTCAAAACCTTCGCCACCATCCACTAAGCAGTTTCCCCATCTCCATTGACCGCCAACACCTCCAAATTCGTTCACCGAACACACCCAACTCCACGGCCACAGTAAGCCCTAGGCACGCTCACTCAGGTGTTTCCACGCCACCTAGATTACTGCAGCACACTCGCCGTACCTCGGGGAAGCTTCCTGAACATTTTGACGTGGCCGCAAGGCTGTTTTGGTGTTTCTAGGTACACATGGTCATCCGCCATTAAAGAGAAGCTCGAAGCTTGCTTGCAACCGCTCCAGGCTTTGCCAACCCTAGGTCTCTGTCCCAGGCTGTGTGGAAGACACTCGCGCACAACTCTAGGCTGTCAATTGGTAACAAGGGCAGTGGCAGCTGCTGCAATCAAGGAAGCCTCTTGCTGCGGACGCGCGCGACGAAAGGTGGGACATTTAGTCCCACCTCGAAAGCTGACAAGCGAGCGTTGGAGTATAAATTGTAAAACTACATAGGTCTTATCGCCTCAAGATACACAGGGGTGAGGTCCCTCGCCCGCACCATGCCTTGTCCGTGACACTCCCCCACGGACCTGGCACCTGACCCGACTAACCTATCCGTGCACTCCTCGCACACCACACCTATGCCGATGCACCTGGACCCGGGCACGCAATCGACTCGCATACCCGAATAGGCTCTGGGAGAGCAAACCCTGGAGTGAAATAGAAAGAGAGAGACGCGGGGAGGGTAGGGGTTAGATTTTACCTAACCGGACGCCTGTGTAGGGAACAAAAGAGGAAGCAAAGGAGGAGCGGTGAGGAATTAGCTGTAGGCAGACAGCTGCGGCCAGAGAGAAAGGGAGAAGGACTTGAAGCAGCAGAGAAGCAAAGGAGGAGGAGGAAGACGGCACTGTAGCCATAGAGAAGCTGAGGCAGAAGGGGAAGGAAGAGAGAAGAAAGCAAAAAGGCGCGCAACAGAGAAGAAAGAAGAAGAAGTCAGAAGAGAAAGCTTGTAGCAGAGATAACAAAGAAGAAGAAGAAGACAAGAAGAAGAACCAGCAACAGCAGCAGCTGAAAAGAAAAGGAGAAGCACTGTAGCAAGTGGCATTTAAGGCGTCTAACCCTTGGAGTCAGACGTTTGAAAAGAGAGAGAGAAAGGCAGACAAAAGAAGAAAGAGAGAAGAAAAGAAGTGACATTTCTATTTTCCTTTCTTTAATCTTTTTGTAAAACAATATCTTGTAAATTGTGATTTTCTATGCTTTTAAAATCAAGTTTGCTCCCTGAGTTCGACCTTGAAGATTTTCTGTATTCAAGTAATAAAATATAATCAAACTGATCGAACCCACGATCAGTTAACATTACCGATCCAAGCACAGCACTGTAATTGGTAATTATAGTTCTAGTTTCAATGTTTTTCTTTTTGTCTTAGTTTCCATAGTACTTGTTAGTTTCTGTCAACATTTGTTTGTTCTTTTCAGTTTTATATTTATACTTGTGATGATTATGAATATTCTAATAATATCTTTTCAGTTTAGACTTATTCTAGTTATTTCATACCTTTATGTGATGTGATGTGATGCACTGTGAATGCTTTTATTATTATTCTATATATATGCGATAGATGACCAGATCTTGGGTATTTGATCAATTGGCTTGAGTCCCTACTAGGGTAGGGATTCGAGTTGTAACATTAAGAGACGACTATGGTTTAATAAAGTCCTTGCTCGTGTTGTCTACCTTTGTGTTGCTTGACACATATTCTTTGCACGAGCACGCACTTAAGGTCACCAACAGGGAATTATTTGGAAGTCCACAAGTCCATATCACCCATACCTCGGGGTGCCTAGTGATGAGCGGGCTAGACTCGAGACTAATTCTGTTATTAACTTAGGTCTTTCTACCTCATCTCTCTGCATCCTAGAAAGAAGTTGGTAGGAGGTCAAGAAGTCCATCTCACCTGCACCTTGAGGAGTCTGGCAGTGAGCGAGCTTGACTCAAGACCTTCTTAGTCCTAGTACTAGGTCCTCCTAAGGCATGCCGTAGGTCAGCTATTAAGGTGCGTGACTGTATTGCTAACTTGTTTGATCACCTTCAAATAACATTAAGTTCTAAATCAAAAGAAGGTAAAAAAAAGTAATCTATTTTGCATTGTTTGCGGGTTTGCTTGCTTATGTATGCTTGGTAGATGTTCCCTGAAACCTAGGTTGACCTTCACATTTGATCCCAAGAAGTTCCTGAGATTTTTAGAAGATGAGAAACTGCCTAGTTAACCTGAGGAAAATCCAAAAGGGAAGAATGTGACTTTTAGGGAGCAAACACGTGCTGTTATGACCTGACTTGGATCCACATGGATACCAAGCTGGTCCACATACAAATACCCAAGACCCAATCGTCCATCGAGTAACAAACGTAAAACAACATTCCCACACATGCATCATAGCAAAAATTAAACGATAGAAAAGAAAGTAAACCATTAACTAGCATCAGTGCATAGAAAGGAAGTATGGTTCTCATCATAGTCACCGCATCCAACCAGGGTGGTGTGCTAAGGAAAAGAAACTAACACAGTTCAACAAAAAGGAACATACTAGTGCATAAAGGAAACAACTGACTAAAGCTAAGGCTGGGCGTGGTTAGGCTTAGCTCTGTCTCTCTCTGCTGCTGGTGGAGCTGGCTGCTCAGTTCCCTAACCTGGGTGTAAGTAAGGTAAGTGTCAGCAAAAAGCTGAGTAGAGTGACATTACAGAAAATGAGCATATAAAAGATAAATAGTAAAAGACTATTTTATGCAAGAATTTAACATTTTCACAAAAATGTCACGTGTGTTGCTTCCATTCTTATTTAGTTCGTTAATCACCCATTAGCTCATTAGGATTCTCCCCACGAGTCACACTAATACTAGGTCTCCTCTCCTTTTTATTCATATGTCCCCTATCGAGACGATCTTGTTGCGGTATTCTTGGGGTATAGGGTGTCCACGTGGCGCTCTCTTGGTTGAGAGAACACCCCGTGCCTGTCCTACACCCGAACTACCATCCCGGGGTCATTATCGCAGTGTAGCGGTGACTATGGTATGCGTGATAAACACATGAGGGCTACCTCGTATTAGCACGCAGTTAGTCGTTTCTGCTAATGGGTACACACTAAACAAAATAGAACAGGGGTCACACCTCTCAATAACTCTATGTACCCTCGCCCGACTATCCTGGTTGGCCCACATGAGCCTAATAGGAGTTGGTGAAGAAAGGTCGTTCCTACCTCAGGTCACTACTCAGGGAGGTCAGCTCTCTTCTTGCACAAAAGGGTGGTTATTTCTCTTTTGTACGCATGTACTTGAGGACCAAATCACCCCCACATCAGAACCAACACGGACGTGATAAATGTTAGTTTATTATCATTCTTATGCCCTAAAACAAACCTAGTTCTTAAGATTTTAACTCCGCAAATGGATTTTTGGGCTGCATTTAGGCATTAATTAAGTTAGGCATGCATTGCGTTTTTTGTTGTATTTTTTGACATGTTTTTTTTAAGGTTGAACAGATAATCAGATCCCTAAAACCCTAGCACTCAAGAAGGCAACTGGTGAAGAGGAAGCTCATTCCAGCTAGGACCTAGCCAAATCCAACTCATCATAGTTGGATTCCAGCACACTTGAGTTAGGGTTAGCTCTATTAAGCTCCATTCAGCTCATCTTGGTTAAATTGTAGCTCAGGATAGCTCATCTTATCTTACCCTAGCTCAAGTCAGCTCAGATCCTACTCAACTTAGTTGAGTCTAGCTCACCTTAGCCCCAATCAGTTCACTGGGAGCTCTAGCTAGCTTAGCTAAGTTAACTGGAGTCCACCTCAGCTTAGGTCCAGCCACTTCCAACTCCACTCAACTTAAGTCAACTAAAGATGACTTCATACAGCTCAAGCCAGCTCAAGTCCAACTCTCGAGGACTCCACTTAGCTCAACTAGTTGAGTTAAGCTACCTTAGCTACTCTAGCTAGTTAGGTCCTCCCTGGGAAAATCAAACCCAGCTCACCTCAGCATATTTCAGCAGAAGCCAGCTTACTTTAGCTTGGCTTAGCAGCTAGCAAAGAAATAGTAAGCTAAGTTAGCTAAAGTAGCTCCTTGCAACTTCTTTCAGCAACTACCAACTCTAGTTCAGCTCCAGACATTCCTTCCTCAGCTCCTCTTCCCTAAACCATAGCTCCTTCCCACCTCCCCCTCTACTCAACTACTAGCTAAGCTAGCTTAGCTAGCTTAGCTTAGCTACACCTTAGCTCCCAATGGCTGTCCACCACCTATAACTAACCCTAGAACTCATCTACCTAAGCTCCACCAAGTAGACTGGTGTGAGCTTGTTTTCGTCTTTATGTTATTATGGTTTACAATCGTTGTAGTACATGACAAAACAGCTACCAGATTACTACAAATTTTTTACTTGGAAAAAAGTTTTCCCGAGGTCGAACTCAGGGAGCAACTAGAATTCTAGAAGTGTAAAAGTTCTCAATTAGGTTACAAAAATAAGAGAGAGAGAGAGAGAGAGAGAGAGAGAGAGGGAGCTAGATTTCTATTGGCTTCTTCTTCTTCTCTCTTCCTCTTCGTTCTATCCTTATTCTTCCAGCTGATCTCCTTCTCTTCTTTTTCCTGCAGAGTCTTCCTTTCTTCTTCTTTCTTTTCTTTTCTTCTTCTTCTGCGGCTGTGGTGATCTTCTTCTTCTTTCTACTTCTCTTCTTTTCTTTTTCTTCTTCTCTGCTTCTGCTTCTCTTTTCTTTTCTTACAGTTCCTCTTCTTTTCTCTTCTTTCTGTTCTGTCCGCCGCCCTTCCGTCGTCCAACTTGATGCTCAGACGACTTAACTGTGGGTTTGCTACAGTGTGGCTTCTTCTCTTTAGCTCCTCTCCTTCCTTTCTCCTTCAGCTCCTCTGTGCGGCTAAGGCTTCGGCCGCTCCTCCTCTCTTCTTCTTCCTTAGCTTACTTCTTCTTTCTTTCTTCCCTGCATGCACGCACAGTGGTCAGTGCAAAACCTACCCCTACCCTTCCCCGCGTTTCTCTCTTTCTCAGAATCTCTCTTAGGACTGCTCTCCCAGAGCCAGGTAATTGGGTTCGGGTAGCGCGCCCGGGACTAGGCCCATCGGCGTGCGGTGGTGGGCAAGGAGTGCGTGGTCGGGTAGTTGGATCCGGCCCAGACCCGCGGGGTGTGAGCGCGGGCGAGGGCGAGCGAGCGCGTGGCGCGCTGTGTGCGGGTGAGAGGGACCTGACCCCTGTGTATCGAAGGCAGTAAGCCCGATACAATTTTTCAATTTAAGTGTGGGCGCTTGGCTGCACACTTACGAGGTGGGACTAAAGTCCCACCTCCAAATCTTGCGCCCACAGGCGAGGGAACTATAGCCAATTGGGGCAGCTGTGAGGCTTGCGACCCAATTCGCAAGCCTGGGCTCCTTCGCAGCAGCAATCCATGCTGCTTGGGACTCACGCCTGGCTGGAGAACGCTTGGAGCTACGAGTGAAGGAGCTACAGTAGCTCAGCAATGGCGACGAGGGGGCTCCGACCTGAAAGCAGAAAGACGGCCCCTTGGCCACATCAGAAAATGGGGGAAGCTTTGCCGAAGTGCGGCGAAGATAGTGCGGGGGTCGGCGAGGCGCGAGGGCACGTGTGGAGGTAGCCCTAGGTTAGACTGTGTGCGGGAAGATGGGTTTGTTAGGGGGGTGATTGGGCGGTGATTGGCAGTGAGTGGAGAGGGGGGATCGGTTGAGTGGAGTGAGGGGAAGCTTCTGGGGTAGTCGGCGAGGGGTGAGGAGGTCTGTGGAAGTGGGATGGACTCGCCAAAGAAGGTGATCGGAGACGGAGCAGGTGGAGGTGGAAGTCGCGTGCAGTGGAGTAAAAAGGTAAATTAAGAGATGGAAAATGTAAGGGAGAGAGAGAGGAAACTCTGTACCTGTTTACTCGATGAAGGGGGAGAAAGCAGCACCCGACTCGTGCCTGCCGGAGCTGGGGACGAAGGTGCCCTAGAGGAGGATATCGGCGATGAGGAGGTAGACGGAGGGCGCCAGCTGGTACGGCCTAGCGCGGACGACAGGGTAGAGTAAACTCTGCTACAGGTAAGGCAGTAGAGCGACGAGGAGGAGGAGGAGGAGATCGTCGGAGGCTTCGGGCGCTCTGACCAGAGGAGGAAGAGACGAAAGGTGGGATATTTCTCCGCCAGAGGAAGCTTGAAGGAGTCGGCAGACCTTGCCGCTCCTTATAAAGACCTTGGCACAGAGAGGGAACCGAGGTGGCGACATGCCAGCCTCGCCGGAGAATGGCTAGAGAGGATACCCATGCCTTTCGTGCATTCGCACGAGAGGCATGGTTAATGGAAGAGGGCATGGGCGGGTCCCTGCGACAGAGGACGTCGCAGGGAACCCCCCGTCTGTTCTAGAGGACGGCCGCCCTGCCCTGCGCCGCGCCATCCTCCGCGCAAGGTCGCCGGAGGCATGGCGCTGTGCAGAAGTGGCAGGGAGGATCGTTCTGCAAAGAACGACGAGAAGTTGGGGGCCTAAATGCAAGGGTTTCAAAAGATAAGGGTCAAAAAGTAAATAAAGAGGACCAAATTGTAAAATCGGTCAAGATGGTCTTTTCTTAGGCTCAAGTTTTTATACCAGACTAATTTAAACCTAAGGATTTTAGTGGTGAATTTTTATTTTAGGTTGGACCATGTTTGACTAGTCAATTTGCGTAAAAACCCAGATTAAGTCATTAATTGGGCATGGTTCTCATTTTAGGTCAAAATAGGTTGCAAGGGCCAAATTGAAGGTTCTAAACCCTAGGGAATATTTTTATATGAATTTTAGAGGATTTATTTGATTTTTATCCTACCTCGAACCTTATGAATTAAAGTGGATTTGTTTTAGCGTTACAGAATGTCATTTAATTTCTAGAAGTTGCTATAACCCTTTTCAGATCAGATCATCTCACTTCCCTCATTGTTAAGCTTGTTTGACCTGTGTTTGGACCCTTAATTACCCTGTTCGCATACTGCATTGGTGAAATTACAGTTTTACCCCTTATGATTTGTTTTATTCTTTAACTCAGAATTCTCTGAGTTAAGCCTCTCTTTGGGTTTTGTAGGAGCTTTTTCACACATATTTGGATTAGATTATACTAGTTAGGGTTCATGATGAGGTTCTCATCATAGACCTAAGCCTAGTCCACCCTAGCTCCTACTTTCGGCGCCAACATGAAACACCTCTTGGCCCCTCAACCACCACCAAGAGCCACCTTGTGTTGGTGCCAAAACACACCCACATCATGGCCCTACACCTCATCACCCAAACCATCTCCATCCTCCATTAAGTGGCGCCAACCATTACCCTTCTAGAACCCCCTTTTTGGCGCCAACTCAAGAGGTACCAAGGATGGTAATCACCACCTTTGAGTTGGCGCCAACCTATAGTAGCCCTAGGATCAACTAACTACCCTAAAAATCCATCCTAACCATCCATCCCAAAAGCCACCTACAACCCCATCCTAATATATAAAAAGACCCATAACCACCACCATTTCCATCATCCTTTTAGCTTCATAATTCTCCACTTTCACCCCACCATACTCACGGCCAAGAGAAGAAGGAGAATAAGAAGATTAAGGGGACACTCTATCCTCTTGGTGCCTTCCCCTCTTCCCTTCTCTCTTGTGCCACCACCAGCCAGAGGAGTAGCCAGGCAAAGAAGACCCTAGGAGGAGGTCTTGAGGGTGATGCACGCCACCCTAGGAGGAGTTTTGTGGGTGGAAATCATCCACCCTTGGAGGAGCAAAGGCATGCCCCCCCTAGGGCTTGCTAAGAAAGACACCATTTTGGAGGAGCTATTCAAGGAAGGAGAAGGAGAACTTCTTTTCAAGCCCAGGAGCAGCTGAGCTTGGAGAAAGAAGCCTCTCTCTCTTCTTCACCAACATCATCACAGGAGGATTTTTGTTTTCTTTTATTTTCATTGTTAGAGTAGAAGCATTCATCTACTTTTCCTTTTGTAAAATAATTTTCTCCTTAAGTAAAGTTGCCTTCTTTTAAATTCTTGTTGCATCATTTTATGTATTATTGTTTTTACCCTAGTGCACTCACACACTCTCTCTAATTACCTAGGTCTTTACATGCCTAGGGTGAGTTTTGAGAGTAGAATTGCTTGCCACTTAGGTTTTAATTTTAGCAAGTTAGGTATAGTCTCCTTCTCGCTTCATTTGCGTAATCGCCCGTTATTTAAAAACTCAACAAAATCTTATATTCAAAATCTAAAAAGAAAGTTGATTTCTATTTTGTCAAGCAAGATTCTTAAAAAGTGCATTCCCACTTCCTTGGATGACCTTAGATACCACCACTATCTAGGTTTACAAATTTTAAAAGTGATCGCGAATTAACATGTTACAACGATTTAAAAACCCTAATTGCAAATCACTCTTTTCTCCGCATCAGGTTGGTCATGCCCCACATTCGCAATTTCACCCACTCAATACTTCTTTCCGAGTTTCTACTCATGCACCAATTCTAGTTCACTGCAGGGTTCAAGTAGATCCCTATTTGGTTGCTAATAGTTCGAGTGTCATCAACCCCAATGATTTACACATCACTAAATGAGTATCTAGTTCCACCCTAGGGTTCAAGTTCACTTCTAGGTTGCTAGTAATAAGCGTAAGCCAACATGTTTTTAGATTATTACCAATGAGACCAAAACGTGATAGGTACATATATAGTTCCAATTTGACCTTAATTAAGGGAACACTATTTCCTTAGTAATTTAAGTATTTGAAAACTTCATATCAAGGTTGGGGTGTTCACATACTATTGCGGAAAAGAAACTCCTTTCGGACGAATTACAGGCCTAAAGCATTTAAATACGAAATCAAGAGGGTAGAATGGAAAACCACTCTACCTCAATTATCTTGGATAAATGGGGTAGGGTCAGTCCACCCATGGCTTCAGTAGGATTTGCGTGGGCTTTAGTCGATGTCGAGTCACCCTCGGGTGGTGTACCTAAGTCAAACCAAGGGTCCAATCGGGCATTAGAGGATTTGATCAAATTTTCAATAGTATAAATGAGTTATAGCATGGTCAAAACTAACGCCAGAACGTAGAGGATGTCGATACCTTTCCAACGAGTCCTTTCGGGCACGATTCCGAGGTCGATTTGACTTGGAATCGGTCGAAAGCTCCCTCTGGGTCATGTGAATTGACCCCATGGTGATAACATCATCATCAGTCATATCTACCTTTAATTAGTTATTATCAAGGAATAAATGCTCCTACATAACCTCCACAGAGACAATTCACTGCAAATCCATTCTGAGGGAAATATAGTAAAACAGGGGTAAAACTGTAGTTTTAACAACATATCTCAATTGCAATGTAATCATAGGTTTTCTCAGGGGTTAATTAAGGGTCAAATGATCTTAAGAGTCTAACAAGTGGGTTAGAACAAACAAAAAAGGGTTTTCGTGTGTTTTGAGAGTTAAGTGACTTCCGAAACCCTAAAAACAAACCTGCTTAATTAATTGAGGTTCTGGTCAGGATAAAATTCACCTAAACCCTCTAACATTCATAGAAAATTATTCTCTAAGATTTGATACCTTCAATTTGACCATCAAAACCCGTCTTCACCCAAAACAGAGCCACAGACAGACTTTTGCCATAATTTAGATTTTTGCATAAATTTTGCAGTCAAACTTGGTTAAAACCTAAATCTAACTTCACCGTTGGATTTCTTGGGTCAGAATTAGGTTTGTACCAAAATTTGGGCCCAATCTGAGATCATCTTGACCTAGTTTGCAATTTGGTCTTGTCTAACTCTTTTATCTCACACATGCCCCTAACTTTTGAATCCTTTACAAAAAAGTCCCCAACTTTATTGTCTCCTTCTTCAAATAGGTCCCTGCCACCATGAAATCCTAATCCTACAACTCCAGTGAGCTTGATTTGGCATTTTCTCCTTGATTCCTTAACGAATCCCTCTTAGATTTGAAAGGGAAATTCATCAAGGAATTCCCTTCCTTTTGAGCCAGATCCGAAGCCCTACAACCTTCCCAATCTCTCATGCGAACGCATGAGAGATTCAGGTATCTTTCAAGCTCCCATCTCCGGCGAACATTCCAAGCTTGGAAGCTTGGCTTCCAAGCTCAAATCAACCTCTAGACCCCTATAAAAGGACCCTCAGACCTCGCCGAGTTCCCTAGACTCGATTTTGGCCAGAAAATCCCCAAATTCCTCTGTCCTATTTCGGCCGAATAGCTCCTCGAGCTCCGGTGACTCTCCCTACCTCTCCTCGTCATCCAACAGCAATACTAGCGGCGGATTCTTCTTCCTAACCTTCCTCCGCGTCGTGCAATACCAATCGCCGTTGCTCTCTCTCCGTCATTGTTGCCGTCCCCCTCTACCGGAGTATTTTCTTCCCTGATGCCGGCCTACCAATGCTGGTGTCGTTCTCCCCCTTTCGTCCATTTAGATCAGGTTAGTTAGGCTTAGTTAGGTTTACATCATCTTTCCCACTCTCCATATCCCAATTTCGACCCTCGACGCCGCCATTCACCCTTGTCTTCCTCGTCTCCGACCGCTCCTCTTGCGAGGCGTATCCACCGCTACACCCCTTCATCTACCTCGCCAACCACCTCATAAGCTTCGCCTCATCCACTCGCTCAAAACCCCCATCCTATTTCGCCATATTACGCACCCAACCGTTACACCAAACAAACCTACCTTCACCGACCTATCTCGTCTCCATCCGGCCACCTTTGTGCACCAAACTCCACGAAACCACCACCATTGACTTCGCCTCAACAAGGCGAAGATTCTGAACATTCTGATTGGGGCTTTTAGCCCATTTTTCTGGTTTCAATTACAGCCACCACTGCCATTACCAGAGCTGCTTCGAGCAAGCTCGAAGCTATGTTCTTGCGGCATTCGCTCCAGGCACCACCTTCAGGTGACGCAGAATACCCCAAGGATGACATCCAAGCTTTCAATTTAGAGCTTTGACTGCTCCTTCACCTCCAATTGGACGTGAGCTTCAATGGCTGTTCGCGTAAGGAAGAGGACTGATTTAGTCCCACCTTGTGGGTTTTAGAAGTAGCGCAGCAGAATAAATTATTTTTCTGCCTGGGGCTTATCGCCTCGACACAAGGGGGTGAGGTCCCCATTCACCCGATACGTGCCTCCCCCGTGACACTACCCCGTGGGCTTGGCGCTGACCTGACCCGCCTAACCCTCGCACACCTCAGTTGCGACCCACGCCCACAGCCCTGGTCCTAGGTGAGCTTAGATCCGAATCTGATTACCCGGTACTGTGAAAGGCTCTGGGAGAGTGGATCCCAGAGAGAGAAAGAAAGAGAGAGTGCGGGGGTTGGGGGGTTTTGCTCTGAAGATCAATGGCTGACACCTAGCCGTTTGAAGAAACCCCCCTCTGTGTGTGAAGAAGAGAAGAAGAAGAAAAAGAAAAGAAAAGCCAAGGCAAAGAAGAAAGAGAAGAGGAAAAAGAAGAAGAAAAGATCAATGCTTCCCTAGCACTGTAGCACCTGCCGGTTAAGTCGACTGATACTATTGTTACATTGATATTATTGTTGCATTATTTAAGATACTTGAGCTTATTATTGCTTAAGGGTAATTGGTGATTCAAATCACCATTTTACCCTAATATTTTTGCCTCGTTGACATTTGCTTTATTATATATATCATTCTTGCTTGGATTTATTGTTATACATTGATAGAATTGTAATTTTGAGAATTAATTGTTACTTGCTCTCTGTGTTCGACCTCAGATTTCTTTCGAGCATAAATCTTATTTGTTTTCAAGCGATTTTGACCTATACTACGACGCAGCTTTTATAACCTCGATTTCGCTTGGCAAACACCCCACCAAACCAGTCCGATCGAGCTGATTCATGCGAATTGACTAACCTGCCTCCACGCCATGTGGTATGAGGGGGGTTGGCGCACGTGAGGAGCCTCGGATCGATGCCCCTACCACTCGATCGCGAGCTCGCACAGATCCCCACCCCTCCCCTCTCCTGTTGTGAGCGCGTGAGGAGAAAAAGAAATGGGGCACGTGCTCTACCGCCTCTCTCTCTCTCTCTCAAGCTCAACCTCCAACTGCGATTGTAAGATGGCATGCCACTCGAGGGAGAGTGAGGGTGGGTGCACAAGAATCAAGGGGGAGGGTACGCGGTTCAAGGGGATCTCTTGGGCTTTTAAAGGGGTGTTTTAGGGTTAAGTGAGGTGAAAATTTATGGTTAAAATCCAAACTAATATCTCTCTTTCATGGAAACCCCTCAAGCATCAAAATGAGGGATGTGAAAATTGTATAGTAGCCCCCCTTCCAGAGAAAGAAATAACAGCAAGGTCCCTAGGCTCACTCTCTAAGTCAAGAGACTACGGAAAAACCCTTCGTTGTTGGGGTTTCACTTAGGGGTCCCTACGTGGGTTGGATATTGTGTAGAAATTATGGGAAAACCCCTGGAACTTAGGAAAACTTCATAGAAACACTAGACACTATAATTAACATGTAAAAAATGGGGTAAACCCTTTGGAGTCTAGAGAATGATAAAATGACCCTCGGGTGTTTGTTTTGATGCGTGAAAATTATAGAGACCACCCCAAGGACATGGGAATCCCACGATGACTCTCGAGGTCAAGTCAGAAATCTGGGAAAGGGCCATTTCACGTGTTGTAACCGTGTTAAGAAGTAGGAAGGAAATACAAATACTGGATGCTCCTCAATACCCCCCTAAATCTGAGATATTGGAGGGAGAGGAAGATTTTGAACTTCATAAGACTCCTAAAGCCTCTCCCTCATCCTATAAGCTTGAGGGCCCTATCGAGACTTAAGGATCCAAATAATACAAGCTCCTTTTGTGACAAACAAAAAGTTAGGATGGATGTGTTTTTGGAGACATTTAAATAAGTTCATTGATATATTCCTATTTAATTACATAATTCTTGCCTGATTATTGCTAGTTTGAGGGTGATTTGGGTCATATTGCATTGCATTAATTTAAATTAGTCATATTGCAGCATTTTGTCAATATTACATTTTTAGGGGTTTAATTGCAATTTTGCTACTACTTATATCTTCTGCCTTGATGAGTTTTGTTTATATGTTTGCAGGTACCAAGTTTGGAATTGATTAGAGCTTCACATTAATGTAGAATCAACTTGAGCTCATTTACTCATAATTGGGCTAACTTGAATCCTAAATCCTAGCCCATTTAGACCAATGACATAGCTTATTTAGGAACCCAAATTCCTATACCCATATCCACCTTAGGTTGACTAACCACCACACCTCAGTTTCCAACCTTTATTGGTCGGCCAACAAACCTAAACCCTAGTTACTTGATCCACCCAACCTAGTCCTATTTTCATCCTTCCCAACAACCCAAGGCTAGCCGTCCAAAGCACCTCAATTACACCTTATGTGGTCGTCCCTTACCCACTAAGAAAACCCTCTTGGATGGCTACATAATGCCCTTTCATCCTCACCCTTGATCTTAGATACTAAGGCCCTAAAACACCATCCTAACCTAGAACATATCCTCTCCTAACCAACCCTATAGCCGCCCTTTATCCCTTAGGAAAACCATCATGGCCAGCCACTTCATGCGGCTAAATCTCACCCATCCAAACCCCATCCTATGGCCTAGAATTTTCCTCCAAAAACCTTATCCATATCCCTCCTAATCTACCCTTGTAGCTGGCCACATCACAAGCACAAATCTTAGCCACACAATCTCCACCCAAGGGCCCATGCTCCTCCTACTAATGGTCGGCCTAGTAGACTTAATACTGTAGATTTCCCTACTCGGAGGGGGTGAGATCAGCGTGACGTAAAAAATACGGAATATAATGTAAAGCAATCTCACAAAATAGACAAACACAAGGTACACAATTATTTTTAGGTGGAAACCCAGATCGGGTGAAAACCACCACCTAACCCTCTCGAGTTAGGATTTTCCGATCAACCAAGTTGATCAAATCCACTAAACGAACCACGAGGGTGATTTAACCTCAATTACAACCACGCTACAAGTGCGAGGGTAGTGTTCCTCAACCCCTTCTCTTCACGAGAAGGATTTTGTCCCTAGAAGGAGACGGGAATTCGCAAGGCGAATACCCAACCAAATAACAAAGATAAAATAACAAATAATCCTATAGAACCAACAAAGTAATTTTTAACCTAAGCTTCTATAGGAATTAGGAAACTCCCCTTTGCAAGGAGTGCGTCGGATCAATGACGCGGATGAGTGAGCCACGCGACGGCGCAACGTCGCTCTCGTGAACTACGGCGGGAGAGCGGGTGCGCAACAGCTTGATGCTCTCTAGATGAAGAACTAGAGCTTGGAGAGCAAAAGCTTTTCTTCTTAGAATCAAGAGACACAAAATGGTTTGAAAGTGTTTTACAAAGTGTATCTTGTGTATCTAGGTGTGTCTTGGTGTGTAAGAGGTTCCTATCTATTTATAGAGGCCTTAGGAAAGCTTTGGAAGGCTTAAGAAAGCTTCCATAGCCGTTGGGAGCAAAGCCCAAGAGAATCAGGCCGAAATCAGGAATAATGATTGCACTGACAGGGTTATCAGATGTCTGATCCTGGCATCAGACGTCTGGAAGATCACTTTAAGACGTCTGGGAAAAATATCAGACGTCTGATTTTAGGCAGGTTTCTTCCTGACTTGGATCAGATCTAAATAGGGTTCTAGCGCAAGTCCATCAGACGACATACAGGACGTCTGGCACTATGTCTGGACGTCTGGAAACCTGCTTTTTCATGGGAATGGATTTCCAAGAGAGTGCAACGGCTAGAAAATCTCTGAGAAGAGATTTTGGGTCAGCCGAGGCAAACGGTCATTTATCAGACGTCTGGAAAGACCTAAGGACGTCTGATAAGGCTCTAACGGTCATATCCTTGAGTGTTTGCTAAGTCAACCAACGGTCCACTAATTGGACGTCTGGCAAGTCCATCAGACGTCTTCTAAGACGTCTGGACTAAGGTCTGGACGTCTGATTTCATCACACAGAATAACTATGTCCAGCCTAATTGTTATCAGACGTCTGAATCAACAGTCAGACGTCTTAAAACATATTATCAGATGTCTGATTTTGGAATTAGACGTCTGGAAATGCTGTTTGAACCCTATATTGGTTTTCTAAGTTTTCTACAGAAAACCTAAGTATCCTAGGGTTGTGCCAGTGTTCCTAGGACTACTATTATGGTACTTTGAGACTCTTTAACATGAATCTAAGTAACAAAAATAAAGAGCAACAAAAGAAATGAAAAATACAAGGAGTACAAGAGAAGGAAATCTATCATATTCTTCATCTCCTTCCTTCTTCAATCTATCGCTTCTCGCGAATCTCCTCTGTTTTCCATCAAGCTCCTCCAATCCATCCTGGATGCGAGCTCGAACTCCGTCTAATCACGTCTCCATTTGCAATTGACCTGAAATCTAATACTCCAAGTGTAAATGTTAAATGACACGTGTTTTGTTATCATCAAAACAAATGATCGTGGTGCTCTAGCACCAACAAATACCACCATATGGTGGACAACCATTGGTACTTAATCATGGACCTCCATCCAAACCTCAATTAGACCCTAACCCTCCATTATTTTCCAACTAAAACAACCTTATTACCTACAATATCATTTGATTCTAACCCTTGATTCCTAGACACCAAATCCTAGCCCTCCATTTTCATGATCCAAGTCACCAAAAACCCACCAATCATGTGCCTCCAAAATGCTTATAAATAAATCCTATGGCTGCCCCCTTCATTCATTCCTCTCCTTCCAATGCTCTTCCATCTCTCTCTCTCTCTCTCTCTCTCTCCATGTCTCTAAACCCTAGTCTGCAACTTTACTTCTCATTGGATCTTCGCTCCTGTACAACTTTAGGGCAACCCTCCATTACTTTCCAACTAAAACAACCTTATTATCTACAATATCATTTGATTCTAACCCTTGATTCCTAGACACCAAATCCTAGCCCTCCATTTTCATGATCCAAGTTACCAAAAACCCACCAATCATGTGCCTCCAAAATGCTTATACATAAATCCTATGGCTGCCCCCTTCATTCATTCCTCTCCTTCCAAAGCTCTTCCATCTCTCTCTCTCTCTCTCTCTCTCTCTCTCTCTCCATGTCTCTAAACCCTAGTCTGCAACTTTTCTTCCCGTTGGATCTTTGCTCCTATACAGCTTTAGGGCAAGGGGACTAGAGTGCCTTCTCCACCACCTTCTCAGCACCTCTACACCTGCCATTAGTTACTTTTAGCTGCTTTCTATTTCTCTAGTTGTAGTTCTAGATTTAATACTTGTTCAAGTTAAGTTACCAATTTTTTTAAAAATCTACACTATGCAAGCAAACATGATAAATTTCTAAAATTATGCTAAGGATTAAACTGCAACATTGCAAGGATTAGAATGTAAATGAATTGTTAATTACTTTCCAAAGTGAATGTATGGATGGAATTTGATATGCTACTAAACCTAACTAGTAAAAAATTACCTTAAAAGATTCATAAATGTATGATTGAATTTGGATAGATTCATAAGATGAATGACATAGTTAAAATGACAAAGAAAGGAATGGTGATAGACACGAGAGATGCAATGGTAGTTTTTGGGCTTTATGATACATTCCAGAGGCCAAAAGCAACCATTTCTAAACATTTTCAGGTGAAAAATAGCTGATCATCAAATGGTATTTTTTGTAAATTTATAGAGTGGCATCCGTGTAATTACGAAAATTATAAAGGCAAAATTATATGATATCAATAGTTTCCGATGGTATTTATGCAATGTATTTTTGGAAAAAAAAATCTTTTGGCTAAAACCCTTCTCTGGAAACGAGAAACACTCCTTCGAAGGGGATTTGGGCCGCTTGATTCTGCAGTCCTTTCTTCCCTGTCACCGGCGGTGCTCTGAGGTGCCGATGGCTTCTTGCGGCGGCCCATGGGCATCTCTTTCCTTGTTTGCTTCTTCTTCTTCTTCTTCTTCTTCTTCTAACAACATTCCCTTTCGTCCTGCTATGAAACCAGCATCACCCTTCAGCCGCCCCACTACGCCTCATCTCTCTCTCTCTCTCTGTCACCGCCAGTCTTCACCAATAGCAGCAGCTCCTACCGTGCTCTCATCGTCATCTTCTTCTTCTTCCCATTTGCGCCCTTGCAATCGTGGTTATGGAACTCTGAATTCCAAAAATAGTAAACCACTTGGAACGAAGCACCTCTGCAGGGCGGCCAGAAGAGTAGTAACAGAAGAAGAAGTCCACGACGGAGAAGAAGATGATGAAGATGAAGAAGTAGATGAAGATGGCGACTACGATGACGACGAGGTTGTCCTCGAAGACGCCGAAGAAGAAGAGAAAGACGACGAAGTAGAAGATGGAGAAGAAAAATACCGGTTTCCAGATCCTATCCCCGAATTCGCTAAATCCGTACGCTCATCCTTATCTTTTTCACTTCCTTCTTCTTCTTCTTCTTCTCATTATTACTATTATTATTATTAGTATTTCTTCACTTCATTGTGTTCTTTTTTCACGCGCTGTTCTACTTTTCTCTCTCTCTCTCTCCCTCTCTCTCTGTTTTTTTTTTTTTGAATTCTCCTCTTCCCAAAGCTTATTTCTCTTTGCACCCCTCTCGATTCTTGCGTCTGTTGTTTTCCTCTACAGGAGACCGAGAAGTTTAAGAGCTACATGCTCCAGAAGCTGTCCAAGAAAAAAGAAATATTTAAAGACTCAGTCGAAGAAGTGGTTGACATTTGCACAGAGGTTTGTTTCTCTTTCTCTCGCTTTCAGCAAACCACCCAAGCATTTGCTGCTGAAAATGGTTCCAGTTTGCCTCCACTTAGAAACCATCTATATATTGTCCATTGATTTCAATTATTTGCTAATAGCGTTATTGGTTTTCCTTTTACCGTGGGTTAGGATGGATGTTCAAGTACTAGGTCATCTTGTGGAAAATGCACGCACTTTCGATGTTGTTCCTGCAGCTAAGTACAGCTGCTGCCCTGGTATATTAGTCATGGTTACTTGAACTTACCAAATAGTCCTCCTCTATGAGGAAGCAATGTTCTTGCCACAATAGGATAGGGCTTGTTGCTCTAGACTTGCTTCAACTGGTAACTCTTTTCTTGTTTCCATCCCGGTGATTATACCATTGTGAAATATCTTACTGAGATTGAGAAATCTCAAGTTCCATTTTGTTCACGGTTGCTGCATCCTTTGAAAACATTTGCAAATGCAAGGACACAAGATCTTGATTGAATCACTTGGGTTTTCTAGTTTATCTCAAATCACCTTACTATTGTATCACTTAACTATTATCTTGTAACTCGTAGGGAAACAAGTTATGGTCATCATGAAAAGTTCAGTTTGTGTAAAAATCAACTCAACTTCCAAGAGTTGTATGTTGATATTTAAATCTCCATGTACAACATATGCCTTTTATGATCTTATCTCTGTTCTTAGGTTTTGGGGGGGGGGGGCGGGTAAGGGAGCGTTATTCATCAGATGGATGGACATAACGTAAAGAGTACGATACTTTAGTTCGTCTGATGTTTCCATGTAGAGTCCTGTTTCAAATATACTTCTGAACGGGACATTGATAGTAGTTTGGTTATCAAGAAAATAAGTCTAAAGCATGGGTATATTTATGTGAAAGGCCTGTGCTTCCTGATGCTACTGCAGGATGATTGAATATGTGTAAGACCCTCTTGTCCTGATGCTACAGGAATTGGGGGCTATCTAACCTACTGTTATTTGATAATTTAGGACCTCATTCTAATAACATTTCCATATGGCACTAGCTATTCAAACATTGTAACTACTGCCATCCATTATGCTCATATTGGAAGGATTGTTAGCAAAAGCTTGTATTTTTATGCCATGCTTTAGCAGACCAAGGTGATGGTGGTGGGCCACCCTATGTCTGCATCTAGAGTCGCTTCTCTCAAGGATGGGGAGAGGGCCTTAGGGTTTTATTTATGATAGGTTTGTTGCTTACAGTCCACGTAATGTACAAATTACAATATGACCCCCCACACACTTTATACAATTGATTTTTTTTTTTTTTGTAAGAAAAATGGACGATCACATGGGATTAGTGATCATCTTACTTCATTAAAAAAATGGGGTACAAAGTTTGAGATGCATTGTTGCGCGCTCCAAAAAAAAAATATAGTGCACTCAAAAGAAATAAAAGCCCAATTGCCTAAATAGCTTGGAAAAGGAAACCCACATAGAGAAAGCTATAAGGAAGACTTACCTCCAAAGGGAAGCTGAGCCACCTAACACTAATGTTTAGCCCTGCTTCAGGCTGTTAAGAGCACCCGCTGGGTTGTGAACCCCATGTCATTGCCTGAATGGGACAAGGCACCTGCTACAATCACTTGTCTCAAGCTTCAGGGCGGCATGACCGTTGAGGAGGAAAACGACAAGGGGAGCACACTTCAGGAGGCAGACAATCATCAAATCCCAGCTTGTAGATCCATCTCAAACCAAGCATGGTTAATCGAAATAACAACCTACCTTTTTCTTTTCTTTTCTAATTTAATCTGTGGTATCCCCTATATAAAGACCCAAGAGGGCATGCCAAAAGAACATGCATGCTAGAGTATTCTTACTCGCTCCTTGCATGCATTCCACATTGTAAGATCTTGGGAAAGAATCCTGACTTGTACTAAACACTCATAGTGAATGGAGGGGGACACCCTTCCTAGGATGTAGGCCATTGATTTACGGTGAACCTGACTAAAACTCTCTTTGCCTTTTGTTTGTTTGCTTGCTTGCTTAGTCTCCAATCATGATTCTTTGGTGAAAGGCCAAGCCATCTTGTGATATTGGTTGAACTGAGGCAACCCAAAAGGTCAAATCAGATTGCTCCCCTTGCCGAGTATGAGAGACCCAGAAACAACCCTTCACCAACTGTCCAAATTTTCTCACATAAACCAACAGCCAAGACCAGTTGCAACAAGTACATTGCAAATTTATCAGTGGTGATTATGAGGATCCAAAATATTTGGTATGGTAAACCCACAAAAGAAGGGATTGGGTTGTAAGAGTTGCACTATGACCTTTCAACTTAGCCTCAAACACTTTTGGATGACTGAGTTGGATCCACTTATGGCCATACCCAACAAGCAATAGGCATTAAGGTTCATTTTTATTTGTTAGACTTCAACCTAGGGTGAATCATTACATAGATGAACCACAACTAGCTATTGGATCTTTCTAGGGGAGTTTGGTGAGTCCGTGGAGTAAGAATCAAGACATTACATCCAAGTCTAGTGCCAACTCCTATGGCAAGATCTCCTATGAGCTAGTGTGGATGCTTTTGGTTGACCTTGACTTCCTACTATGTTTCCTTGCAGGTTATTCTGCAGGATGTGTTTGGAGGGAGATATCCATAGAATAGCCGACCAAGTGGGATCCATCCTAGCTAATGAGGTTGAATAGTCATCCTGCTGAATGGCCATCCAAATGTGGGTTATCTATCTCACCAACATACAAAGGATTATCCCCAACATATAATACCAAAATTGTTCAAAACATATAATAAGAAATGTCACATCAAGGGGGTATCTTCTATCCCTCAACTACCAAAATTTCACATTAGAGGCTGACCTCCCATGCATCCCTTACGCTGTATTTATCATGTGTAAATTCAATCCGACAACTGAAAGCAACACCTCATTTTGTATTGATGCTTCTTTTCAGAAAAAAGAAAAATGATGTCTTCCACTAATAAAACTTTTTTGTCACCATCAAGGACTTCCAGGGGAGCAGAAAATTTCATTGCCACTTCATATGGAATGACCCTTTTTCAAATGGAAACATTTCATGATTTTGGGTAGCAGGCTAGTCACCAAAAACAAAGTACTGCTTAGTTCCAGATTTGCACCTCTATTTTCCAAGATGAGCCTCTGTTTGTGTGTCTACATTGTAGCATGAGGTGGAACGAATAGTTTTACCTTCCTGTTCACTCTTTCTATGAAATTAACTAGAAGCTGTATGTGCATGTTGTATTCACTTGCGTTCTTTGTTTAAGGCCAAAGACCCCCTATAATTAATAACAAAACAAAATGCTTTTTTTAATAAATATGCATTTTTATTTGAGACAGACCCCCTATCATTAATGCTTAAACAAAATGGTTTTTGCCGGATCCTTCAAGCATCCATTCCTCTGATGGCTTTATGCATTCTGTAAAATGGTCCAAAATTTATTTTTTTGATTTTGAGTAATTTGCACCATAGGTGCCTTTCCTATTTGCTCTACCTTAACTCCCATCTCAGACCTGCCTCCTTTACTTGCCACTTGGATTCAACTTAGAGCATCAGATAAGCTGATAACCATTCAGTATGATAGAATAGATGTGAGCTTCAATGTTTAGTTGTGCAAACTGCATTTCAATAATGGCTTAGCCTAAGGAAAACTTGGTAGAGGATAAAGGATAAGTTACGGGGATGAAATGGAGGTTATTCTTCGCTTCAGCAATTTTTTTTTAGGTTGATGAGAAGTTGCTGTGGAAGGGTAGTACTGTATGATGGTCTTGTGGTTAATAGAGAACTGGTTGTTAATATAGGAAAGGAAAGGGGAGCTATTGGGATGATCATCTCTTCATCAATCACATATGAGATAGTTGAGCGGACGTATCTTGGATGGGAATCTTCACCTGGGAAAAATGTTAACTAGTTCTATCCTTTGACCATACTTTGGTTGACCCCAGGATACCACAAATGATGACTGTGGAGAAATTCTTGAGACTATACTTTTATTGAAATGTGAATTGTTGGAAAGGAAGGATCCTAATCCCTTTTTATATAGAGGGATTTCTAATAATAGTAACAACTCATAACGAGCCAAATCTAATCATATCCTTAGAAATAAAAAGTGATAAATCAAAAATAGATATTTCTAATGTCCTAATTCTATAAAATCTTTAACAATAACTAAAGGAGCCACCTTGCTAAACTAGAGTAAAGGCAATGGCATCATGAACCAGCACTCTGACATTCTGTTGTGGCAATGTTTTTCTTGGAAAAGGGATACGTAATGATGTTAGTTGCCCCACAAAGATGGTTTTGCAGTAGAAACTGGTTAGTCTGCATAGTGTTGCAGGATTAATGGAGCATCTTTTGTCAGAACGAACAAGATCTACACTATGGTGTTACATGTCTCTCCAGCGAACCCCTTGCCAGTTGCTACCATTTAGTACTTGTTATTAGTGTATTGAAAGCTAGCTAGCATCTTTGCTATGTCAGAGAGTTAAATGCAAGGCTGGCAGGGCTTGTATTATGGAATGGCATTAGGGTTGTACCCATCTCTCCCTTCTGTCTATTTAACAAGGGCAGGACTGGCTTAAAAATAAGAACTGATGGAACCTGTTAACAGAAAAAAAATCAGATGGAGATATTTTGAACCTTTAGGGACCACCTTGAAAATGGATTCCTGGAAAGACAAACTTGTGACTAATGCTTGTAATCTCCATTTCTTTTTTTCATCATACTTGCAGTCCACTTTTTCTTTGTTGAGAGTTCTCTGCATCATTGCTCCTGTTTCATGTGATGCATATTTGGAGCAACAATTATAATTACATGCAGATGATCTCCTGCCTGTACTTTCTTTGTGCTTGTTTCGATCACCATGGAAGCCTAACCATTCATGACTGCCTTGATGGCTAAATTAACAGATCTTTAGTGAGTTCTTGCACACCGAATATGGCGGCCCAGGGACCCTTTTAATTAACCCGTTCGCGGATATGAATGATGAAATAAATGAGCTGGGCTTGCCTGGAGGACCTCGAGCTGCTCGTTCTGCGGTTGTATGGGCTCAAAAGCATGTGGACAAAGATTGGGAGGAATGGACAGGGAGGTAACTAGTACTGACAACACAACTTGTTCAGAGATGGTCCATAAAGCCCTCTCATTACTGGTGAACTGCATGTTTCACTAAATCTGATTGCTTATTGCATTGGATATACTTTTGCTCTATCCGGGAGACAGTTGGCTTTCACCTGTTGGAAACGGTCTGCCCATGGTAGTCTTCATATGCCATGTTGCATGGCTGCAGTTCTTGCGTCTTGTGGGGGGGCGGGGGGAACTGCTATGGTTTGTGGTAGTATTGCTATCCGTAATATGCTGAATATTTGTTTTACTTATTTACCAATGAATTGTAGTAATGCTATTAGCTTGGTGCACATTTTAAAAGATTGATTTGCATTTCTTTGCTGGGAAGCTCAATTTGTGGATGTAGTGCAAAGTTTCTTGAATCTCAGAATGTTGCATATGCTTTACTTTCGGTATGGTATTTTCATAATTTGCTTTAAATTTTAAGAAGATATTCATTGTGTTCACAAGGATGAAAACTTTCTTTTGGAAGACTCTCAATTCCGATTTTGTACTGCTAGAGATACATGGACGTATTTTTTTGCTAAGGGCTAATGAATGCTTACTCTGTTTGATGCTGTCCTTATGCTAATTTAGTAACAGTAATCTTGATGGTTCCTGATATCTAGTGATCATCCCTTCACCTACAAAAAGAAAGATGAGAAAAGGCATGGAGACAATTTTAGAGTTGGACACCCTTCCCATGCCGCTTTGGCGTTACTTGCAGGTTTTTGCTTGTTGTAAGTAAGACTTTGTTCCAAGTAGGGTGTGTCAAATGGGTATATGGAATGACTTAAAGTAGAAAGGTGGAACACAAGCTAATGGTTGAACTACATTGATCAGAAGTGGGTCTTCTTTCGATCCCATAAATTTCAATTAAAGGTTGAGTTTTTCCTTTTTTTTGAGGGGAAACGACCTTTCATTGCACAGCATAGACCTTACAATGGACAAGGAATGAAATGACCATTCCAAACACCAGTAGCCCCATACATCTTACAATAGCGAGCAAGCATGTGTGCCTTGATCACCCCATCTCTCCTGACATGGGCAATGGAGATGTGGGGAGTTCTACAACATAAGTCGGCCCCTTTTGTTGGTGTGACAGGATCTCCACGAAGGCTGCTTAGTAGATTGTATTTGGCTTAGAGGGGACAAGTCATTCGAATGGATGAAACCCTGAGGGTAAGCCAAACTCAAGACGAAGGTGATGCCTTAAAGGATTGCCAGTGCTTCAGCTTCCCCACTGTGAATGGTATTGAGTCTAACAGCTTGGGCTGCTATGATCGAGCCGGTGTGAGTGATAGCAACTGCAGCAGCATAAGAATACATCGTGGAAACGAGAGCATCCACAGTGACTAGGATGGTATCATTATCCAGCAGAGGGGGATGAGCCACAGGCAGCGCAGTAAGAGGATCTGACCTTTGCAAGTAAGCATCAGGGAGATGGTCTGAGAGGATAGCATTGGAGTAGTCATGCGGAGATCTCAAAATCTGGTTGGCGAGGACCATTGGATCAGGGTAGACCTGGCCATGAACAATCATGCATGATGCATCTATTTAACCAAAGGCTGTAAGCCACAAAATAAGGGAGAGGGATTGGAGGGGGGCGTGAGCTGCTGACTAATATTAGAAAGCTCTGCAAACCAATCCCCTATAGAATCAGGTAAATGATAGCCCAAAAAGAACCATACAGCTTTTGCACAAGAGCAAGAAAGAATAAGATGCACCACATCCTCTCTTACAGCTTTTGCACAAGAGCAAGAAAGAATAAGATGCACCACATCCTCTCTTCTCTGCTTACATAAATTGCAAATATCATCAATGCCAGGTATTCTAGTGGCCAGAAGGTGTGTAACAGTAAGGGCTCTTGTCATGGCCTTCCATAGGAGGGTCTTGACCTTGGGAGGGGCGTCCAGCTTCCATATGAGTTATCAACGGGCTGTAACTAAACTGCTGGTGGGTGGTCTCTGAAAGAAGGTTAATAGTGACTGATAGGAAGATCTAACAGAGAATTCTCCCTTTGGATGGGCATGCCAAATGATTTGATCCTGCTTGTCCCAGTGAATAAGTGTGTTACTAATCAAGGAGGCCGTATTTGCAGGGAAGATATTGTGAATTTCATCTGTTTTCCAAGTCTGCTCCTCCCAGTGGGTGACCGAAGAGATAGAACTGGGAGGGACAGAAATGGGGAGGCGAGGACCCTCTAGGTCTCTTACCTAATTGTCTCGCCAAAGATTAATACAATCTGCACTACCAATCAGCCAAGAAGAGCCCGCAAAGAGCCAACCTTGAATAGAGTAGAGGGCTTTGATGAAAGGGGAGTCTGCAGGTTTTGGAGAATAATCCTCGAAGGAGCCATTGTGAAAATATTTGTCTTTCAACTGTGACTGCCATAATCCCTTCGTCTGGGTAAGTAGGGCCCAGCCCATTTTCATTAGAAATGACAGGTTCGTGAGTTCAGAAGCTCTGATACCCAACCCTCCCATGTGTTTAGGAATGCATATTGAAGACCAAGCTTTTGGAAAGAAGTGCTTACCACCCTCGTCAAATCCCCACCAAAAATTCTTAGCCATTTTGTCAATAGCCAAACAAAGCTTCTTTGGGAACAGATAGGTGTACATGAGATGATTAGGAATTGATTGAACAGAAGTCTGGAGAAGCACTCCCCTTCCTGCTTGTGATAGGCTTCTCTCCTTCCACCCCGATAATTTCCTTTTACATTTATTGAACACAATCTCAGTAAGGTGTTTGTATCCTTTGCCATCAATAAGAGGGCAACCCAAAGTATATTTCAAAATTTGTCATGACATTGATGTGCAGTTCATCAGATATGATCTTTTTATTCTCATCGCAGATCCCACGCCCAAAATATACTCTTGATTTATGGAAGTTGATTCTCTGTCCAGAACATGTCTCATAGGCTTGAAGAATAGCTTTCAATTGCTACGCCTCCCTCTTGGATGCCCCAGCGAAGAGAATGGTGTCGTCCACGAACATAAGGTGAGAGAGGTTGGAGCTTTTGATGAGATCTTCTAACCTGAAATTAAGTTGCTGTGCAAAGCAGAAGATAAAGATCTGGATAAAAATTCAGTTGATAGAATGAATAAGAGGGGGGACAGCGGGCATCCTTGACGGATTCCATGAGAATGTTGAATGGGTTTAGTTATGTTGCCATTAACAATTACATGGAAAGATGCTGTAGTGACACATGACATGATAAAGTTTACTAAGTTTGGTGGGAAATTCAGATTTGTCAAAGTGTAGTGGATAAAATACCATTCTAACCTATCAAAAGATTTTTCCATATCGAGTTTAATCGCCATAGAGCCATATTTCCTCTTCAATGTTCTTAAAGAATGAAAGATTTCCTTGGCTAACATGACATTGTCAGAGGATTGCCTACCTGACAAAAAGCTAGACTGTTTTTGGTTAATAAGCCTACGAAGGACGGGAAATTCTCCTAATCGCAAGTTTGGCAACCAGTTTATATAGGGTATTTGTAAGGCTAATAGGCCTATAGTCTTTTGGCTCTAGAGGATTATTTACCTTAGATATGGGCAGCAGGTAGGTTCTCCCCATTTCCATCTGCATTGAAGAGTTTCTGAAAGAAGCCTGCACGAAATTATTCACTTCAGTGGAAACCATGTCCCAGCATTGTTGATAGAAAAGGGCAGGGTACCTGTTCGGTCCGGGGGTCTTTGAGGGAGACATTTGAAAGAGCACATCTTTTCTCTCCTTAGGTTCTGGTATGGTGGAACACCACGAATTTTCCTGTCCTGTGACTGCATCATGCGGATTAAATAGAGTAGGGAAATCAGCCTCTGCATCCTGCGATTCAAATAGGGCAGCATAGTGGCGATGGAAGCAGGCTTGAATGGCAGCTTGATCTCCGGTTTCCCTTCCATCTGGCAACTTCAGCCATTGAATCATATTTTTCCTTTTTCTATTTGAAGCGAATAAGTGGTAAAATTTGGCATTTCTATCGCCGCTTTCCACCCATTTGTGCCTAGATTGTTAGTGCCAGTACAATTCTTCTTTAAGGAGGACCTTATCGTATTCAACTCTAAGTTCCTCCTATTTTTTGTTTGCAGCCATGGAAGGTGAAGCATTTTGTAGATCTGAAATTTCTTTTTCAATCGATTTTTTCACCACCTTCCAGTTAAAGGGGGATTTTTTCCTCCATGTTTTATTGTCTGTCATTAATTTTTTGAGTTTCTGATGTACTGGTGTGGCCCCTGCAGACATGGACCAGCTGGACTGGATTACATCTTTGATGCTGTCCTTTAGGAACCAATTGGCCTCAAGCCTCCAAATATTAGTTCCCCCCTTTTTCTTTCTGACACTATGAAGCAAGATCGGGCTGTGATCACTTCCTGTCATTGGAAGATGTAAGACTCCTGCTTTTGGATGGGCTAGCCATCAATCTCCAAAAACAAATACTCTATCCAATCTCCCATGGATCAAATATTGTGGTTGCCTCCCGTTCGACCAGGTGAAAGCCTGCCCTGCAAATCAAAATCCATCAGTCTCAACTTACTGATGAAATTTTTAAGGTGATTGAATTCTCTGGTTGGTACAGAGTGGCCCCCCAACTTATCTTCCCTATGTAATATGGCATTGAAGTCACCAAGACAAACCAGATTTGCGGCATAGGGTTCAAGTAATCTGGCCATTCTTTGCCAAAAAGACATCCTTTTCCTCTGAATAGGTGTGCCATATATGCATCCAAGATGGCTACTATGACCATCAGAAGATACCTGAACCAGTATGTAGTGCTTCTCTGTGTACAGCAGTGAGATATTTACATTCATATGGTACAATAAATGGAGTCCTCCAGATTTGCCATTTGCATCCACTGTCCAATAATTGTAACCCCTCAGTTTATTGACAATAGCGGTCATTCTATTGTGATTGATGTGAGTTTTGAAGATGAAGAGAATATCAGCGGGCGTGGCTCGTATGAGACATTTCAGGTGATGAACTGCTGAGGGAGTCCTCAACCCTCTACAGTTCCATGATAGGACATTCATTTCTCTTCAGGCAGTTGATGTGGCTCAACTGCCATAAGCCCTATAAGAGAATTGTCTTCCTTCAATTTTTTAGATGCTATTGACAGAGAAGGCATGGGGGAATAATCCGCTGATCCTCTTCCTCAGCAGCTTTGTAGTCGCTGAAAACTTCCCTGACAAGCTTCTAGCAAATCTCTTTAAGTTTTTCTTGCCCCTTGAATTGCCCTCCACAATCCCAGTGGTGAATTCAATTTGGTTGGTCATCAGGGGAGGCATATCCAAATTCATAGGTAGGGGACGGTTCATAGGGAGGGGATGTCAAGTGTAGGAGAGGTGAGTAAGGTTGTTTGCATCATCGACGGACCAGGAGAGGAGTCGTGGGAAGTTTAGCTCAGGAGGGTTGGGTCACATGGGGAGGGTGGCATGGGATGGGGGGGACTTTGTGGGCTTGGGCTTATTTGGTTGGAGGGTTTGAATTTAGTCAGGTTTGGTTTAGAGGTACAGGTCAGCATGGGGGGTTCAAATGGGGCTTGTAGGATCGGGGGAGTCGGATTAGGATTATTTTTTGTGGTGGGGGTTGGGTGGATGAGCATTGCTTGTCGGTTCATAAGTCAACATAGGTGCAGGGGAAGGAGGGGTGGTGTCAGGGTCACTGGGTTGGGGAGGTGTGGGCGTGGCAGTAATAGGGGAGTGGGTAGGGGACTTTGAGTGACATGACATGTCCAATGTTTGTGCCGGGCATGTGTGGGATGGGGGAAGTGTGGGGTTTGGGTTGGAGTGGTGCATCTAGGTCGGAAGGGGAGCAATCACCTGCCATCTCTGGAGGTTCAAAGGTTTCATCTGCACTGATACAGTTATGCCTTTCCTCTGTGTGGATGTGATCCTCAACACTTTTTCTTGAAGGTGAAAGGAGATGTTCTGAGCTCCAGGCCATAGGGGTACTTAAGATCAGCCAGGGCCTCCAAGGCCATTTTCCTGGTCTCAATGCAGGGATATTCTTCGATCTGCCTTTTAACTTTCAGAAGTCCATCACAGCTTGATGCTTCATGTTCTAGTAAGCCACAGAGACTGCAATATGTTGGTGGCCTTTCATATTTAAGGGGAATTTTTAATCTGGATCCATTTGCTGCCGGGATTTCCAGGTTCTTAATGAGGGTACTGCAGACCTGCATCTCAGTTCCAACTCTGACAAAAAATCCCCCCTTTGAATCATTGATGTCAACATCCTTACATCTCCTATGGAGCTCCCCAATTCAAGGACAACAGCTCGGCATCTCCATTCAAGGGGTTAGATCGTTCAGTTGGACCCAGAGAAGAGCTTTGTCAAGATTATAGTCCGAAGGCCGAGTGTTGGGCTTTGCTACTTCAGTAAGTAAGAGATCTCCATCGAAATGCTTTATTTAGAATCGATCTCATGTTTGCTTCATATCTGAAGGAAGCTATAGCCAGTGGTCAGGGCTTACTTCGAGGCCTTGCGGGACTGAGGAAACCAACCAAGCTTTGCTCACGACCTCAACTACTACCTGAAACCTAACTTTTTTCCTTGTGAGGACTCTGAAGAAAAGGCTTCTCCTCCATTTGCTATGATCAGTCAGGCCTTTTACAGCAACTTTTACTTCAGCTTTCGCAGCCTCTTTCTTCAGCAGATTGTCAATACCCTGTAGTATCTCGAGTTCCAGATTCTCCATCGACATAGACTAGGAGGGGCAGCACAGATGGTACTAGTGTGAAAAGTGACATTGCACAAGCGAAACAGGTTTAAAGGGTGAAAAAATAAAAGTAGCTTGAGACCGAAGGTTTGGAAAGCTCTACAAAAACTCACCACCTTTCTTGTGGGAAGCAGGCGGTAAGCACCGCTCGGAGAGGAGAAACCGGAGGCTCTGCTTAGAGGGGGACTCTTAACCTCCCTAAAGGCGTGTTTGTTTCGTGGTAATCTAAGGATAAATGGAATTAAAAAGTCTTCTTGATTCCTTTCCTTTATTTGAATTTCAAATATAATATAGGAACAATTTTTTAAAGTATTATTCAATTTCCCTGAGAGAGGAAATTTCCGATCCCACTATATCCCCCGAGTAGTTCGAAATCCATTCCCCCCTAACCGTCTAGCCTTTTACAAAAACATTATTGCTATTCCATCCCCACGATCGCTGCGCCCAAGGGTAGCTTATTTCAATATTTTAGTTCCTTTTGCCCGAAAAAACAAATTGGCAGAAATCAATATTTTGCCGCAACCGGACGTTCTCTCCTCCTAATGACAATTTTAATTGAACGGACTCCAGCATGTACAAAATTTCTTTTTAAAGAAAAGACATCCCGCCTCGATGTTGCTATGATGTACTTGATCGGTAATTATGTGTGAATATATGTGTATGTTCAACTTTCTCTAAGATAATATTATTATGATTTTTTTAAAATATTAAATCTATACCAAGAATAAGTTTTATGGTAGTAGATTATTGAGTTTTCATGCATCCCCCTCCCTCAAACCAAGTATCACATGTTTTACTAAGAAATATGTATATTATAAATTCAATCTTTTGTTAAAAAATACTTATATAATAAGTTAGATCTTTTGCTAAGAAATATATATATCATAAATTAGATTGAATTTTTAGTAGATAGTTCAAACTTTCAAATAATAAAAAAAGGTATATATTTATTTTTTAAATTCTCCTAGATGATGAGAAAAAAATTTTGTTAGAAATTTTTTGATTGAAATTGTTATAAGTTTATATTTTTAAATTATCAAAATGAATAATGTAGTTTAATTCTTATTATAAAACATTTATATTTCATAAATTAGCCTTTAATATTTTCTTTATCTAGTGGTTTGCTATTATATTTAAATTGGTATGTTAAATTTTAATTAGTGTAATATATATAAAATAATAGACTAAATTAAAATATTTCTTTAAATTTGAGAGCTTCTATGTAAATTAAAAATATTTATTTCTTATTAATGAATTAAGTTGTAAATAATTTAAATTTTATGTTAAAATTAATAATTATCATATTTTTTAAAATATATTAAGTCAAATATGTAAAAAAA
The DNA here is from genome assembly GCA_037157565.1 of Thalassia testudinum. Lineage (NCBI taxonomy): Eukaryota > Viridiplantae > Streptophyta > Magnoliopsida > Alismatales > Hydrocharitaceae > Thalassia > Thalassia testudinum. The sequence goes on along the minus strand of JAZHRO010000062.1, from coordinate 14,465,891 downwards.
TTTCAATTTTATTTATCTCCATAACTAATTATATCAAACAATAAAAAAGTATTAGATCTATCTTTAACAATTCTATTCCTACTATAATCCAAACAAGAAAATAAAATAAATTATTCATGTCCATTCCTTATTTCATTTGTTTCTATACTTGATTCTAATCCACCTCTATTTCATTACTATAAAGCAAATGTGTCACAAGGGAATTGATTATTTACATATTAAAGTGAAATTATTTAAACATATGGTTCCCGATATTTTATTAAATGGTCGATTCTCACCGTAATCTATAAAGTAATATTACTAAGCGACGTGCATTTCACTCCATTTGAAAATTATAAAAATCATTTAAATAACTTAAAAATACAGAATGTTACTGTAGTATATAGATTATTCTTACACAAATCAAAATAGTTGGCAATATATAACGATCTCATAGCTGTTATTCTTCGTTCTTGATGAACCGCCTAAACTATCACACTTAAACTGCATGGTAAAAGTTCGTCAGATGGAGGGTTATACATTTGCAAAGTCTAATGTTTTGTAAAGGACGGCATTTCATACTTCAAAACGATCCATCTTTACGGTTGGATTAAAAAGGTGAATGCAACCAAAAATGATACTACTTATTCTATTATCATACTATTTATGAACTCTCATAGGATGCCTCAAGCAAGCAGATTGCACGACAAGTTGGTTTTTCCATTATAGGGAGCTCATGCATGCTCGTCAGTGCTGCCCCTTAATACTCTAGTGGCATGAATAGTTCTTAATGTCAGTTGAATACTCGGTACTACAATGGATTGATCCACGACAATACCTATAGCATCTCTAATTTGATTAGCTCGTTATGAGTGGTTAGTAGCAGAATTGGTAGATCCAAGATATATTTCTGCAAGTAAAGGAGTGTTAATACATATTGGTTGTGCTCAAAAAGTTATGCAGCGATGTGATGTATTATGTTATATATGACATCTGCTAATACATAACCGATAAGCATTTGGGTAAAAATTCTTCTAACCATCTCATTTTGAGGACTCATAGAAGTATCCTGGAAGGTAGTATTCAGACGATAATTTGTTGAAGCACTTCTACAAGTCTACAAGTGAGACAGCTGGCATTTAATGTTCATACAATAATATCATATTCACATACCCATATTTCATGCAGTACCGCATGTATATTCCATGTGCAACAGCTACAATGTATTGATGTCGTTAAATTTACTTGAACCAAGGTAATCCTGACCCACATGGGCTGCTAAAGAAATGCATCTAAGTTCAATGCATCGCCTGGCATCTTGAGCTTGTGAGCAACTCTACCTAGAGTTTGTCAATCCATTGTCTACAACTTTAACTTGGCACATGCATGGTTAAACGCTTTTGTATCATATTCCCCTGATGGTCATACGTTTGTGTATCCAAATCCAATATTTTACAATGGGGACCTAATGCTCCAATTCTGGCCCAGATTACCACCATGACGTCTATCTCATATGACACCTCAAGTCTCCTCTTTGAGGAAATCTTTGTTGGTCTACATCCAATTCAAAGATCTTAGAAGATCATGGACACAAGGAATTTAACATGAGTGTGATTATCCTCTAGATCATGAGCATAGGTAAAGCGTGTGGTGTAAATGTTGCATTCAACTACTTTTAATTTTTAAAATAAGACATTTAGTTTTCTATAAGCAGCATGCAAGCCAAGGCATCCATAAGCTTGTAGTCAAAGTTTAGCAGTAAATATGGAGTTCTTAAGTGTACCAGAACATAGCTTAGTTAAGAGTGAACCTTGGGAATCCCTGTTTGTGCTAGTGTGCTTGCTTACAAATTTGATTTCCATGGACAATCCACCTTATAATTATTGTAGAAAATTCTATTTATTCATTCTGATCAAACATTTTACCATATGATTTGCAGAAATGAGAATTAAGCCATTGCTCAAGTGGGCGAGGCATGTTCCAAACTCAACCTCATGACATGGAAACTATTCTTGGCAACTAAGGGATTGCAATGTTAAAGGCGTTGCAACAATTCAAGCTCCGCTAAACCTAGCACCTCCATTTGCTCTAAGAGTCCAATTGTAATACCCCAAAAATAGCTTCACATAGTAAACTTATCAAAATGAGTAATGTGTTGTAAAGGATTGAGTATTACTACTTGTACTTGGGCATTTTAGGTGATTGCCTACCTTGGGTCTATTAGGTTCATACTCAAGAAGTTGTTAAAGGTAGTTTTTTTCGATTAAACTTAGGTCTATGCCTAAGCCTCTACAAATGATATTAAAGCCAAACTATCTCTAGTAAGAGGAAAAGGTTACCCTTTAGATAGCCTAAGGGTGTGCTATAAGATAGAGCTACCACTAATGTTGGGAGTATATTAATCGAATTGCATGAATCTTGATGAGAATGTCAAGATTTTAAGTGAGGGAGATTGTGATACCTCAAAAATAATCTTACATGGTAAACTCATGAAATTGAGTAGTGGGTTATAAAGAATTGAGAATTACTACTTAACTTGGATGTAAGCATTTTAAGTGGTTGTCTTAGGTATGTTAAGCTCATACCCAACAAATTGTCAAGGTTAATTTCTTGATTAGACTTGAGTCTAAGCTCGAGTCTTGACACTGTTGGTGCTAGAGCACCACGATCATTTGTTTTGATGATAACAAAACACGTGTTATTTAACATTTGCAATTTGAGTCCTAGATTTCAGGTCAATTGCAAATGTGGATGTGTTTAGACGGAACTCGAGCTCGCATCCAGGATGGATTGGAGGAGCTTAATGAAAAACAGAGGAGGTTCGCGTGGAGCGACAGATTGAAGATAGAAGACAAGAAGAATAGGATATATTCTTTTTAATCCTTTCTTGTATCTCTTGTCTTTATTTTCTTGCTCTTTTTATTTTCCTTAGAATATTATGTTAAAGAGCCTCAAAGTACCCTAACAGTAGTCCTAGGAACACCTGCACAACCCTAAGATACTAAGATTTTCTGTAGAACACTTAGAAAATCAATATAGGGTTCAAACAGCACTTCCAGACGTCTAATTACCAAATCAGACGTCTGATAAAGTATTTTAAGACGTCTGACTGTTGTTTCAGACGTCTGATATCTGTTAGGCTGCACATAACTAGTTCTGTCTGATGAAATCAGACGTCCAGACCTTAGTCCAGACGTCTTAGAAGACGTCTGATGGACTTGCCAGACGTCCAGATAGTGGACCGTTGGCTGGCTTAGCAAACACTCAAGAATATGACCGTTAGAGCCTTATCAGACGTCCATAGGACTGTCCAGACGTCTGATAAATGACCGTTTTGCCCCGGCTGACCCAAAATCTCTTCTCAGAGATTTTCTAGCCGTTGCAACGTTTGGAAATCAATTCCCACAGTAAAAGTAGGTTTCCAGACGTCCATACATAGTGCCAGACGTCCTGTATGTCGTCTGATGGGCTTGCGCAAAAACCCTGTTTAGATCTGATTTAAGTCAGGAGGAAACCCGCATAGAATCAGACATCTGACCTTGAAATCAGACGTCTTAAAGTGGCCTTCTAGACGTCTGATCACCCTGTCAAGTGTAATCATTGTCCTGATTTCGGCCTGATTCTCTTGGGCTTTGCACCCAACGGCTATGGAAGCATTTCCAAGCCTTCCAAAGCCTTCCTAAGGCCTCTATAAATAGAGGGGAGCCTTTACACACCTAGAAACACTAAGAGAAATACAATACACACTTGGATACACTTAGCTACACACTTAGACACTCTTTTGTGTCCAGAAAAGATCTTGCTCTCCAAGCTTAAGCTCCATTCCCTTGAGAGCATCAAACCTTCGCGCACCCGCTCTCCCGCTGTTGTTCACGAGAGCGACATTGCGTGGCTCACGCACCCGCGTCATCGTTGACGCACTCCTTGCAAAGGGGAGTTTCCTAATTCCTATAGAAGCTTAGGTTTATTACTTTGTTGGCTCTATAGGTTTGTTATTTTTTTTTTTATCTTTGTTATTTGGTTGGGTATTCGCTTTGCGAATTCCCGTCTCCTTCGTGAGACAAAATCCTTCTCGTGGAGAGAAGGGGTTGAGGAACGCTACCCTCGTACTTGTAGCGTGGTTGTATTGAGGTTGAATCACCCTCGTTTTAAGTGATTCGGTTTAGTGGATTTTGATCAACTTGGTTGATCGGAAAATCCTAACTCGAGAGGGTTAGGTGGTGGTTTTCACCCGGTTTGGGTTTCCACCTATAAATTCTTGTGTACTTGTGTGATTGCTTTTCTGTGATATTGTTTATATTTATTTCCGCATTTTATTACGTCACCCCTCCTAGTAGGGCCAAACCTACATTTGGTATCAGAGCAGGTTCTTGCGAGTTCGGAGTAACACCCGGCAAGAAGATCATGGAGGGAAGCTGTTCCGCGAGCAGGATTTTCGAAGGGCAGTCCACCGTCCGACCACCCTATTTCGAGGGGAGGGACTTCGGATATTGGAAGTTGAGGATGAAGACGTGGCTCCAAGCCACAGAGTTCGAGATATGGGGATGTTGCGAAACCCCATACGAGATCCCGAAGTGACCCGAAGGAGGCTACTCGCAGCTGCAGATTCAAGAACTTTTACTCAACGCAAAGGCAATGAATGCCCTGTATTGCGCGTTGAGTCTGAAAGAGTTCGAGAAAATCCAAGAGTGCACCACCGCCCATGAGATATGGAGGAGGTTAGAAGACACTCATAAAGAGACGAGCTCAAAAGAAGATCTCGAGAAGGAAGAAACCGCTTGCTTCGGTTTCATGGCAATCGGAGAAAGCGACAATGACAGCGACTCAGACAACGAGGTAAATCTCGATCTACAAGAAGCTTTTAATGAACTTTTTGAAGTTAGTAAATCACTAAAAAAGGAAAATAATAGCATTAAAAAGAACCTTAGTTTTCTTAAAAATGAAAATGATAGGTTAGAAAAATAACTTAAGGACATAGAAGCTAGTCCTAAAAATGATAACCTATTATTAGAAAATCATAAACTCATCAATGAAAATAATAAATTGATTGAAGAAAATGATAGTTTAAAATTAGAAATTTCTGACTTACAGACTAAGATACATACTATAGAAAAAGAAATTGCATGTCTTAGGGAAAACTCCAACAAATTAATCAATAAAGTGGATAATTTTTATAGCCCTAAGGTTGAGAAAGGATCTCCATCAAGGAGACCCGCTAACAGATCCGGATCCAAGCCCACTTGGATACCGAAGAAAGAATTAGAATCTTGTTTTGTAGGGTTCAGGGATAATTACAACACAAAGGACTGGACCTACAAGCTCAAGTCTGGTCAACTCGAGTTGGGAGAACCAAAGAGTAGACCAAGGAGGAGAACAAGAAGACCGACGAGATGGCGAACAAACGACGGACCTGCCGCACGTCGACCACCAGACTGGAGACCGGCACCGATGCCCGGGCCTCCAAGCTACGGATGGGAGCCCCATCCAATGTGGCATCCACCACCACCATTTGGGCCATTTTATTGGCCATGGTAGGTGAGGTAAAACCCTTTACCCTATCTTTTTATCATAAGCATTTAGCTAGGGGGAGTTAAAATTAATGAGCTAATTGTCAATTTTTAAGGGGGAGATATAAGGTAGCTAAATTTCCTTTAGTAAGGGGGAGAAAAATAATAGCTATCTCATTGTTACAAAAAGGGGGAGGACATTACCTTTGTCAAAAGAAACTCATAGAAGAGCATGTTTTAAGGGGGAGTTATAGGAAATGTAAAATCAATTAAACCTTTTTGATAATGTCAAAAAGGGGGAGGATTTTCTGCATTATTATTTATGGTTTTGTCATCATCAAAAAGGGGGAGATTGTTGGTGCTAGAGCACCACGATCATTTGTTTTGATGATAACAAAACACGTGTTATTTAACATTTGCAATTTGAGTCCTAGATTTCAGGTCAATTGCAAATGTGGATGTGTTTAGACGGAACTCGAGCTCGCATCCAGGATGGATTGAAGGAGCTTAATGAAAAACAGAGGAGGTTCGCGTGGAGCGACAGATTGAAGATAGAAGACAAGAAGAATAGGATAGATTCTTTTTAATCCTTTCTTGTATCTCTTGTCTTTATTTTCTTGCTCTTTTTATTTTCCTTAGAATATTATGTTAAAGTGCCTCAAAGTACCCTAACAGTAGTCCTAGGAACACCTGCACAACCCTAAGATACTAAGATTTTCTGTAGAACACTTAGAAAATCAATATAGGGTTCAAACAGCACTTCCAGACGTCTAATTACCAAATCAGACGTCTGATAAAGTATTTTAAGATGTCTGACTGTTGTTTCAAACGTCTGATATCTGTTAGGCTGCACATAACTAGTTCTGTCTGATGAAATCAGACGTCCAGACCTTAGTCCAGACGTCTTAGAAGACGTCTGATGGACTTGCCAGACGTCCAGATAGTGGACCGTTGGCTGGCTTAGCAAACACTCAAGAATATGACCGTTAGAGCCTTATCAGACGTCTGATAAATGACCGTTTTGCCCCGGCTGACCCAAAATCTCTTCTCAGAGATTTTCTAGCCGTTACAACGTTTGGAAATCAATTCCCACAGTAAAAGTAGGTTTCCAGACGTCCATACATAGTGCCAGACGTCCTGTATGTCGTCTGATGGACTTGCGCAAAAACCCTGTTTAGATCTGATTCAAGTCAGGAGGAAACCCACATAGAATCAGACGTCTGACCTTGAAATCAGACGTCTTAAAGTGGCCTTCCAGACGTCTGATCACCCTGTCAAGTGTAATCATTGTCCTAATTTCGGCCTGATTCTCTTGGGCTTTGCACCCAACGACTATGGAAGCATTTCCAAGCCTTCCAAAGCCTTCCTAAGGCCTCTATAAATAGAGGGGAGCCTTTACACACCTAGAAACACTAAGAGAAATATAATACACACTTGGATACACTTAGCTACACACTTTCACACTCTTTTGTGTCCAGAAAAGATCTTGCTCTCCAAGCTTAAGCTCCATTCCCTTGAGAGCATCAAACCTTCGCGCACCCGCTCTCCCGCTGTTGTTCACGAGAGCGACATTGCGTGGCTCACGCACCCACGTCATCGTCAACGCACTCCTTACAAAGGGGAGTTTCCTAATTCCTATAGAAGCTTAGGTTTATTACTTTGTTGGCTCTATAGGTTTGTTGTTTTTTTTTTATCTTTGTTATTTGGTTGGGTATTCGCTTTGCGAATTCCCGTCTCCTTCGTGAGACAAAATCCTTCTCGTGGAGAGAAGGGGTTGAGGAACGCTACCCTCGTACTTGTAGCGTGGTTGTATTGAGGTTGAATCACCCTCGTTTTAAGTGATTCGGTTTAGTGGATTTTGATCAACTTGGTTGATCGGAAAATCCTAACTCGAGAGGGTTAGGTGGTGATTTTCACCCGGTTTGGGTTTCCACCTATAAATTCTTGTGTACTTGTGTGATTGCTTTTCTGTGATATTGTTTATATTTATTTCCGCATTTTATTACGTCACCCCTCCTAGTAGGGCCAAACCTACAGACACCAACACTTAAAAGGAGCTTCTTGAGAATCAAGGCTAATTCTACAAAGGAAGTAGCTTCCTAATTTGCATTTAGGTGAGGATCGGAATGTGTTGAACATCTTTGAGTTCAAAGTTCCTATTCATCATTTGGAGGACCTTCAGCAAATTGAGGTAATAAAGGAAAAGCTTCTTACTCCCAAAAAGGTATTCAATAGGTTCCTTAAGTGGAAGGTAGTCAAACCTTTTAACTCATATAAGGAAGTTCTAACAACTTGACCTCTGAGGATCAAGCCAAGAAATTCGGATTAACTTGGATCACTACAACGTTGTCCAACAAAAAACGTACACCCATCAACCAAGCAATAATAGTGCAAAAATGAAGGAAATATCTAAAGCATCCGCATTTCCATTCACAATTTAAAGCACAATAAGAAACAAAATTGCAGGAAAAGTAACTAAAAAGGTATAGAACTGTATAAGTTGGAATGACGTTCGTGCAAAATGGAAACACAACACCCGATGGATGAAAAATCGAGCAAATAATAAAAAAGATAATACAAAACTTACCTCAAAGCAAAGCAACTATAGTAATAAATTGGTGCAGTCCTGCAAACTCGTTAATGCTTAGTGGGAAGTCAACAAGGGACAACGTAAGCTAAAGCTCATTAAAGTGTCAATGACTAGCAAGAAAAAGACATCAATATACATGAGGTAGAAAAGGGACAATCCTATTATTACTTAAGATTCAAGTGTTATTTCTTCTTTTTTCATTTATTTAACATATTTATTTTCTCGGATTTTCTCTTTCCCGAAGTGTCATGACTTGGGGCGAAATTCAATGAGATACACTGAGTGGCCAACCCAATATGCCATGCTGTCTCCCATCTAAGTCGTAACATGACATGTAGCTACCTACAGAAAGAACTTTGTACTTGGAAACAATCCTTGCATCCATTGAGTCGGATTATCCCTACTCTCTAATCTACCATCATATCATTCATTTCCAAATCACGCTCTAGTCCCAATAATATGTATTTTGCTGCATAAGTACCGAGGAGACACACAACTCCCCAACTTAATATATTTTGTTTAAGTTTCCTAGGCACCTTTGTTTTTATTTCTCATATCTATTTCTTTCCGGACAAGAAATGTAATGTTGTAATAATTTACGGTAGGTATATTTGTTTTTCAAGCAACTTCCATATGTATTCCAGTTTGCAAATTGTCCATAGGGTTACAAAGCATAAATTCCCAATTCTCAAATTAAACAAAAGCAAAACAGGAAAGATCCCACATACCTCATGAGTTGGTTTACGGAGGGGGATAATCCCTCTTTTTGAGGGTTATCCCCTATTTACGGAGGGGGATACCTCAACCACACTTTGGGTCCTTGACCCGTGTTAAGGTATCCCATGCTGCTTCGAGGGTTAGCCCAACCCATCTTCTGACCTTCATTTTCTCTCTCTCTCTCTCTCCCCATGGCAATCTCGCGAGCATGTTGTCTTGAAGTTACCCCTCTCCTCGCGGAGCTGCTACACGCGGCGATTTCAAAAACCCTAGTGGCTTCTGCCCCGCATTTTCTCTATCCCCAATGCCCCTCTCGTGCTGCCTCACATAGCTACCTCTCTTCCTCGCATAGTTGTTGTGTGCAGCGATTTCAGAAACCCTAGCGGGGATGCCCTTCCCTCGTTTACACCAGATGCCCGTCTCTCATTTTGAACGATCATTGTCAGTTGTCGGCAAAGTGGAGGCAAGCCTTTACGCGCCCTTTATTCACATTGCGCCATGTGAGGTTGGACTCCCTCTCCTTTGTATGTGTGGATGTCTCTTCTATTTCCAACAAATGGCTCAGAATCCCTACTGGTAGCCATTATTACCCTCTTTTCATTTCTGATACCCTTGCTCGATTTGTTACATCCCCTGTTTCGAGGGGTTGTCGTGATTGCAGCTTTCTCGTGAATGCATTTTGAAATCACTTTAACCAGCTTATTTGTCTTTGGTTGTTTAATGCATTCGTGGTTTTGATGCCTCCAAGCTCTATAAAAGGGTTTATCTTCGATGTTCCTCTTCTCCACATTACCTTCAAACCCTGCTCAGGTGGGTGAGCTTCGGTTGCTTATCATGTTAAGGTCATTTTTGTATGCTGTAACAAATTTGTTGTTGGTTTTTCGTTTTGAAGCTTCTCCTACAAGAACATCGAACGTTGGGTTCGTGGAGTCAATAGGGTCTGCAGGTAGATTTCATTGAGCTTAAATCAACTATTGAGGTAAGAAGGCTGATTTCATTGAAATAATTTTCTAGTTCCCCTTGAAAATAATCCCATTTGCTTTTCTTGTTCCATGGTCTCCAGAATAATAATTTAGTTTTGTTCATATTCTAGATGGGGGGCATCATGTTAGCTTCCTGTTATCATGAAATCATCTAGCAATCCTATTTTTGAGATCGATTTTCTTTTGGCAAATGGAATTTGAATGATGTTTGATTGAGTTTAAAGAAGGTCTGAAATCGGTTTATAAAGAAATTGAATACCTGATTTGTTCTCTTCCTCTTCGTACTGTCTATAGCACAACAGGGAGATTAGATTAGGGTTTTAGGGTACTTTGATCCTTGATTTGGTTTTCGTAGGTGTTAAGACCTGAGGCATCAAAACACTTTAAGACATTTGGGAGTTGGTCCAGACGTCTGGAAATAAATTTTTGCGTGTGTACGATCGTCGACCTGCAGCACCTTCCCCCCCCCCCCCCCGTGCCTACTTATATCCTCCTCTCCCTCATGCCACCCACATCCACCTGTCTCCTCCCTCCAGTGTGAGCGTGAGAGTGAGAGTGAGAGTGAGCCACCGCTGCTGCTGGGTGCAGTGGTGTTGAGGAGAGGTGCAGCGAGAAGGAAGAGGAGAGAGAGCACGCGTGCCATAAGAGAGAGCTCACCGGAGCAGCTCGAGGCTGGCCGGCGGGCGCGTAGAGGAGCATTGTGCTGGGGAGGTTCTCCCGGTGCTGCTGCAGCTCAGGCAGCGGGCGGACGAGCGCGGCGCGGCCGCGCGCAGCGGGAAGAAGATGGAGGTTCTGATTCTGGGAATTTTTCCTAGAATCAGACGTCTGGACCTACACCCAGACGACGTAGGCGACGTCTGGAGGGAGCTCCAGATGACTGAGAGGTACGTATTTCCTCCTATACCTCCTTTTGCGGATATGGCCATGCAGGCCGTTCCGCCGAGGTTTTGAGACGTGTCGTGTTGAGGAAGTTTTCGTCGTGAGTGCAGGATTCGTTTCGGGAAGGTGTGTGGACACGCCCTCCCACATAGTTCAGACGTCTGGGCAAGGCAACAGACGATGGAGAGCGTCTCCAGACATCCGGAGAGGTGGTCGGACGTCTAGAACTGGGTCCAGACGGTTCAGCAGGATCCCTGGACGTCTGAGGAGCAGCGCAGAGTGAGGTATGACCTGGACCACTTTTTAAGATGTTTGGAAGTTGTTCTAGACGTCTGATTTGAGTCAGAGTTTTCATTTTTGACCCTTTTAGGGTCCGTTCGAGGTCCGATTTCCGCGTTTAAGATTCCGTTCTTTTCAAAATTAGTTCCTCTACTTGTTTGAAATACTTTTATCCTATTCTGAGTGGTTCCTTGTGATTGATCCTTGTGTTAGGACCTCATTCTGTTGTGGCTTTGGGGGTTGCGGAGGCACGTGGACCTGCCGATCACGCCCCCATTACTCCCGATTTTGCAGGTAGAGTGGCTCTCCTTAGTTAATTACAAACATTAGTGCATCTCTGAAATAAATGATAGATCCTAAGGTATGGCATGAATCTTAGGACCTGAAAACTAGATTGAATGATAGATCTTAGGGTGTGACATGAATCCTAAGAACAGAAACACTGAAACGAATGTCTTGAATGCCTGAATTGCAGTCTTGGATAAGTAAATAGAATAATGATAATTGCCTATAATTGGATTACAGCTGTTTGTGAAATGTAGAGTACTGTTGCTGGTAACTGCTACATGTAATTCCTGTGGTTGGGAAACTAAATTCGAGCTGCTTGTATATAAATTGGAAAAGAAAGATTAAATGTTGGAAACACGTGCTATATGCGAATAAAACTGAAATGATGAAACCTAGTATGGCTTGGCTTGAGAAATATGAGCATGAACCCTATGGGGAATTAGTAGAGCTCCTAGAAAATAAATAGAATGGAACTGGGAAAGTGGATGGGGAAGTGAGCTAGCCCTTGAGTACGTAGTACCAAGGAGAGCGACTGTCCCCCTGTTTAGTGCAGAGCAGAGCTAGCCGCCACAGGGACCCGAGGTTAGGTCTGGCCACTTTGTACCGACTTTTGACCCTTGTGTACACCGTACTGAGGAGAGCTACTAGTGTAGGGAGGGAGCTAGCCACCCCACGGGACCTGGGGTTTAGCTAGCCATCCTACACCGACTTGTTAGGCCCACTAGGCAAACCAGGGTAGTTAGGCGAGGGTGCGCGGACTGTGAAGGGGCAAGACTCCTGTTTGGTTACTGTGGAGGGGTTGGACCCCTGTTACTGAGAGGGTTCTACCCTATACTGGTTCTGTACTGTGCTTTGGGTGCACCCGTTAACAGAAATGACTGACCGCATGCCATTGCAGGGTAGCTACCCGTGCGTTTATCGCACGTGCCATAGTCATCGTTACGTCTGTCAGCGACTTTGGGGTGGTTGATTGAGAGTAGGACCACCACGGGGGACTCTCTCGACTAGGAGAGCACCACATCTACTTCTACTTTTTGGAAAAGACTGCAATAAAGATCGTTCCCACGAGGAACATTCGAGATCAAGAAAAATGACCTAATAAATCAACTAAGTGATGAAAGAAAGAATAATTAGTTATACAAAGAAAGAAATTGAAAACTACAGCTACCTGTCCACCTTTACTGCTTTTCTTAGCTAGATGGTTGCCACTCTATTCAGTGTTTCGCTGACGTGTCATACTTATCACCTTTTTCAGGATCAAGTGTTGAGCAGCCAGAGCCTACGGGTGCAGAGGGTGCTGGGTCTAGTAGAGCCTAGTAGTTGTACTTTTGTTGTACTCGTTTTTCTGTAGTAGTGAGTATTTCTGTTATACCTTTGTACTCTTTTATTGTAAACTTCATATTTCTGCGCCTGTTTTTAATTTTTTACTGTTGTGTGGTGTGTACTGTAGTAGTTCTTTTCTTTATTGCTGTACTTTTGTTACCGTTAGTTACTTGCATGGCGAATGTGATTTATTTTACTGCTTTATGGCTACTTTCTTGTTGGACAATTAGGTCTTGGGATCAGTCTGGTCGGTCCGATTCTCATGTCCTGCAGGGATTCGGGAACCAGGTTGTAACAGTAGGAATTTAGACTCTCTGATGAACATTGGCGACTTTAAGATTGGTTTTTGGTGGAGTGAAGGTAAAGTCTAGGATGTTTAGATGTCTTTCTCATATCCCAGGTTGAATTGGGAAACCTAAGGTTCCAAGTAAATTGTGGATATTATGAATGAGTTTGAGATTGCTTAAGACCTTTTGACAATGCATTGGAGTGTTTTTATTAATATTTGAGCTTTAATCTTGATCAGAAAGATATTTGTCAGCAATTTTAATTACAATCTGGATGAGATTTTGGAATGAGTTTGATTGTGGATTTCTGATGGTTCTTGAAAGATTTCTTGCTTGTAAAGAATTCCCTGGTATTAACCTTTCACAGAACATCATCTCAGATGTTGGGAAATCAATGGAACACATAGATTAGGCCTTGGAAGATTTGCTTCATATTTTTCCAGTAGTTGCAGAAGTTGAATGACACTGTTAGAGTTACTTGATACCTGTCCAAGCAGCTTCTAAAATTCATTTGAGTTTTTAACGAGTTTTCAATACAGTTGAGTGTTAGATTAAGTCTTAGAAGCATTCATGAAGTAATGATTGTTTCATTTTGGATTGAAATAGCAAATAACATAGTTTAAAATCCTTTATTAGCAACTATAACTTATGTAAATAGTAGATTTTGATATTAAATTTAATGTGAAAGCATGTTTTCATGTTTGAATCCGATCCTTAATGATGTTTGGATGATTTTAATGTTCTAATCCTAGCTCCTAGCATGTTTGCATAATTTTATTTGCTTTGAATTGATTTCTCATCATTAAAAGACATATTTTAGCATTATCTTGTAAATAGTGTGAAAAATATGAATAGTTTGTAAATAAATAAATAAAAACTATCTTGAGTGAGAACTTGATGTGTTTGATAATCGCATTCTTGTTTTGTGAACATGTTTGTTCAATTTTGATAATCGCATTCCTTTTTTTGAGTTGCTGTGTTGAACATCTCGACTGAATGACTGAATGACCATCTATCTGCTATGAAAATTTATACTGTGAAGTTGATCCATTGGTATGTTATTTACACAGGATTGAATTGAAAGGTTACCTGCTTTGTAAGCTTAATTAATATATATATATATATTGTAACGACCCAGTTCCCGAGTCCCTACGAGACACGAGAACCGGACCGACTCGACTAATCCCAAGACCCAGTCGTCCAACGAGGAAGTAACCAAAAGACAGTAAAATAAACCACATTCAGCATGAATATAACTAACAGTAAAAAGTACAGCAGTAAGGAAAGAAACTACTACAGTAGGAACCACCACAACAGTAAAGCAACATTTATCATATAACAAAAACTGCAGGTAAAGAAGGTACTGCGGAAACAAAACTACTCACTAGAACAGAAACAAAAGAAGGTACAAAGCTGTGGCAACTCTACTGGACCCTACTCGGCCCAGCGTCCTCTGCAGCCGCCGACCCTGGCTGCTCAACACCTGGTCCTGAAAAAGGTAACGAGTGTAACACGTCAGCAAAACGCTGAGTAGAGTGGCAAACTAACTAAAGGCAACAGTAGAGTGTACAATAGCTGTTATGTTCTATTACTTCCTTTATTTACATCTTTCAATTTTTCTCACTATTTCATTTACTTCTCAGATCCTTTACTTGATCTCGAATGTCCTCGTGGGACGATCTTGATTGCAGTCTTTTCCAACAGTAGAAGTAGCACGTGGTGCTCTCCTGGCCGGGAGAGTCTCCCGTGGTGATCCTACCCTCAGTCAACCACCCCAAGGTCACTGACAGACGTAACGGTGACTACGGCACGCGCGATAAACGCACAGGTAGCTAGCCCGTACTGGCACGCGGTCAGTCGTTTCCGTTAACGGGTGCGCCCAAAGCACAGCACGGAACCAGGGCAGAGCCCTCTCAGTAACAGGGGTCCAACCCCTCCACAGTAACCAAACCGGGGCCTTGCCCCTCCACAGTCCGCGCACCCTCGCCTGACTACCCTGGTTTGCCCTAGTGGGCCTAACAAGTCGGTGAAGGAGGCTAGCAGAACCCCGGGGCCCGTGGGGTAGCTAGTACTCTCCTAACACTACTAGCTCTCCTCGGTACTACGTACACGAGGGCCAACAAGTCGGTACAGAGCGGCCAAGCCTAACCCCGGGTCCCTGGGGCGGCTGGCCCCACTCTGCACTAAAACAGGTACAGGTACTTCCCTTGGTACTGCGTACCCAAGAGACAGTACAAACTACATCTCAGTTCCATTCCTTTTCTTTCCAGGAGTTCCACTCCTAATTCCCCGTAGGGTTCCAGCTCTTTATCTCAGAACATCATATGTTTCACTTTCCAGATTCACGTTCTCACATTCCATGATCTCAACATGATTCTCTATGCATAACAGGCAGCTGTTAATTAAATTTACAGGCAGCTTTATATATTCCTTTCCATTTTTCCAAGACTGCAGTAATGTACATTCCACTAGTTTTTCCATCCTAGGATTCATGCCATATCCTAGGATCTATCATACAATCTAGTTTTCCGGCCCTAGGATTCATGCAACACCTAGGAGCTATCATTCCATATATTTCTCATTCCTAGGATTCATGCAATGCCCTAGGTTCTAGTTATGGTTCCATACTTTAACAGATTTTATTAATACATAAAACCACTCTACCAGGTACAACGGAAGTAATGGGGGCGTGGTCGGGAATCCCGCGCGCCTCCGCGACTCTCAAGACTGCAACCGAACAAGGTCCTATCACAAGGATCAAACACAAGGAGTGTCTCAAAACAGTGTATAGCTACTGTAGGCGGGTAGAGGAATAAATTCTGAAACGAACGCAACTCGAATCGCGGAAAACGGAGCCCAAACGGGCCCTAAACAGGTCGAGAAAGACAATACTGTGCAAAATCAGACGTCTGGAACTCCTTCCAGACGTCTTAAACGGTGGATCAGAGAATTACCTGTTCGGCTTGGTTCCCCGGACGTCCAGAAGTCTGTGGGGACGTCTCTCCTAGATCCCAGACGTCCGATGGTCTCTCCGGACGTCTGGAGGTCACTCCCGCCGTCTGGTACAACTTCCAGACGTCGGATTCGCAAAGGATGACGAATCCGAACACCTGCGCACAGCCAACCCTCCTCCCTCAGTACGGTCAGTCGACAAAAAGAAGGGGAAAGCGGAACTCACCTTTCAGACGTCTGTATGATCTCACAGACGTCGACCTTGCCGTCTGGATATCAGTCCAGACGTCTGATTCTGGAAATTTTTCCAGAATCAGAACCTCGCTCGGCCTCCGCTCGCGACGCCGCCCGCGTCGCACCTCGCGCGTCCGCTGCTCCGCCCGCAGCAGGTCCCTCTCCGCGACGCTCTGCGCCCCCCGCGCCCTCCGCCGGCCGGCCAAGCCGCTCCCGGCGAGCTCGCCCTCACGGCAGAGCCCTGCCCTCGCACGCCGCAGCTCCTCCGCGCCTTCTGCTGCGCCGCTGCCGCTGCGCCCTCGCGTCCGCTCGCTCTCGCGCACCGGCAGGAGAGAAGGAGGAAGATGGTGGAGACGGGAGGGGAGGCGCGCCCCCTCCCCCTTTTAACGCCGCGCGGGGAGGAGGGAGAGACGGTCGCAGTCGCCTGCAGCCGCAGAGAAGATGTGGATCGCAGGTCTGCGCGCACAGGCGCGCAGACGAATATCCCGTGCGAGCATAACTGTTCGCCAGACGTCTGTAAACTATCCCGGACGTCTGGTCAGACGTCTGGATGTGATCCCAGACGTCTTTACAGACGTCTGGGCCACCTCCCAGACGTCTTAAAAGACGTCTGGGGCACGCGCTCGTTACAATATAACAAACTCAAAGGAAGTTTCGTCCCCGAAACTTGCGCCAACTAGGGTGCGGAAAAAGGATGTCCAAATAACCATAACAAACTCAAAGAGGACCGAAGCCGGTCCGAAAGGACGTACCCGCGAAAAGCTCTGGGTACCGCTCCCGCATTGCCGCCTCAGGCTCCCAGGTAGCCTCCTCGTACCGCTGGCTCCTCCACAAAACCTTTACCAGGGGTACTTGCTTTCGTCTCAACCTGCGGACGGCTCGGTCTAGAATCTGCACTGGCCGCTCGGGGTAGGTCAGGTCGTCGCTCACCTCGACGCTCTCGTGACTCAGTACGTGGCTGGGATCGGCTACGTACTTCCTGAGGTTGGACACGTGGAACACGTCGTGTACACCAGAAAGCTGCGGGGGAAGGGCAAGTCTGTAAGCAACGGGTCCAACCCGCTCCAGGACCTCGAAGGGCCCCACGAACCTCGGCGCGAGCTTCCCTCTCACCCCAAACCGCTGTAAGCCCTTCATGGGCGAAACACGAAGAAAGACGTGGTCCCCGACCTCGAACTGCACCTCTCTGCGTCTGCGATCTGCGTAGCTCTTCTGTCTGCTTCTGACAGTGCGGAGTCGTCTGTGGATCTGCTCAACTACCTCCTGACTCTGCCGGATCAACCTGGGGCCAACCTCCCACTTGGTCCCCACCTCAACCCAACTCAAGGGTGCCGTGCATTTCCGTCCGTACAGAGCCTCGTAGGGAGCCATGCCGATGCTCGAGTGATAACTGTTGTTGTATGCAAACTCTGCCAGGGGCAGGTGCTCCTCCCAAGAGCCCCTCCAGTCTAGTACACAGGCACGCAAAAGATCCTCAAGTGTCTGTATCGTGCGTTCCGACTGTCCGTCCGTCTGGGGGTGGTAAGCCGTGCTAAACCTCAACCTCGTCCCCAAAGCCTGCTGAAACTCAACCCAAAACTGGGACGTAAAGCGGGTATCCCGGTCGGATACGATCTCCCGCGGAACTCCGTGTAGTCGCACCACATCACGGATATACCTCTCTGCCAACTGTGCTGGTCCCAAAGTGACTCGGATCGGCAAGAATCGTGCCGTCTTCGTCAACCTATCCACTATTACCCAGATCGCGTCGTGTCCTCGCTGGGTAACAGGTAAGCCCACCACCAAGTCCATGGTGATGCTCTCCCACTTCCACTCTGGCACTGGAAGCGGCTGAAGCGGCCCTGCAGGCCTCTGATGCTCGGCTTTCACCTGCTGGCACACTAAGCACTGCTGCACGAACTCACCCACATCCCGCTTCATCCCTCTCCACCAGAACTCGCGTCTCAAGTCATGGTACATTTTCGTGTTTCCGGGATGTATGGTGAATCTGGAACCGTGTGCCTCAGTCAGGAGCTCTCTCAACAGCTCCTCGTCTCTGGGGACGCACAGCCGTCCCCCCAAGCGTAACACCTGGTCTGTGAAAGAGAAGTCCCCTGGGTCCCCTGACAGTACTCTGTCGCGCAAAGACTGCAAGTACGGATAGGCCATCTGTCCCGTGATGATGCGGTCTATCAACTCTGGTCTGGTCTGCCGTGTCACCGTCACTGCCCCACAGTACCCTCGTAACTCTAGAGGTCGCCAACTGCCCACCTCCTCCAAAAGGCTCCAACTCTGTAACTGTAGACTGGCCAAGCGTGCGGGCGCCTTACGGCTCAAGGCGTCAGCCACCACATTAGCCTTTCCCGGGTGGTAGGAGATGCTGCAGTCGTAGTCCTTCAGGAGCTCCAACCAACGTCTCTGTCTCATGTTGAGCTCCTTCTGGTCAAAAAGATATCTGAGGCTCTTGTGATCTGTAAAAATCTCGAAGGTCTCACCGTACAAGTAATGCCTCCATGTCTTCAGCGCGAAGACAACAGCTGCCAACTCTAGGTCGTGGGTAGGGTAGGTATGCTCATGGGGCTTCAGTTGCCGCGAAGCGTAAGCGACCACGTGACCCCTCTGCATGAGCACACCTCCTAACCCCTGCAAGGAAGCGTCCGTGTACACGACAAACCCGCCACTACTGTCAGGAATGGTGAGCACGGGAGCCGAGGTCAACCTCTCCTTCAGCTCCAGAAAACACGCCTCACAGGCGTCTGTCCAAGTGAAAGGCACATCCTTCCGAGTCAACTGTGTCATAGGACGTGCAATCTGCGAAAACCCTCTGATGAACCGTCTGTAGTAACCTGCCAGTCCCAGGAAACTGCGAATCTCAGTGACTGAACGCGGTCTCTCCCACCTGAGCACTGCCTCGACCTTGGCGGGATCCACCGCCAGGCCGTCTCCAGAGATCACATGACCCAAAAAGGTCACCTCCCTCAACCAGAACTCGCACTTGCTGTATTTGGCGTACAGCCTGCGTCATCTCAGAGTGTCCAGAACCATCCGCAAGTGCTGTCTGTGCTGCGTCCGATCTCTAGAATAGATGAGTACATCATCTATGAAAACCACCACAAACTGGTCCAAGTACGGTCTGAACACCCGGTTCATCGGGTCCATGAAAGCAGCGGGGGCATTGGTCAGCCCAAACGGCATGACCAAAAACTCGTAGTGTCCGTACCGGGTGCGGAAAGCTGTCTTGGAGACGTCGGTCTCCCTGATCCTCAACTAGTGGTATCCAGACCTCAAGTCGATCTTGGAAAACACCGTGGCACCCCGCAACTGGTCAAACAAATCGTCAATCCTCGGCAGCGGATATCTGTTCTTGATGGTGACCCTATTCAGCTGTCTGTAGTCCACACAAAGGCGTAGGGTCCCATCCTTCTTCTTCACAAACAGTACCGGGGCTCCCCAGGGAGACGCACTGGGCCTCACGAAACCCTTCTCCAAAAGGTCCTGCAACTGAGACTTGAGCTCTCGCAGCTCAAGCGGTGCCATCCTGTATGGCGTGGTGGAGATGGGGTTGGTCCCTGGTACTAGTGAGATCTCAAACTCGATCTCACGCTCGGGCGGTAGTCCTGGTAACTCGTCTGGAAACACGTCGGGGTACTCTCTGACCACCGGGATGCTCTGGAAGTCTGCCACGGGGCTGTGCTCTGCCACCACACAAGCTAAGAAGCCCTCACACCCCTGGCTCAAAAGTCTCGCCGCCCGAAGTGCCGAAATGCACCTGAAACCTCCGTCCACTGGCTGCCCGTGAAACTCGAAGGAAGGCAACTCCGGAATGGAGAAGACAATCTTCCTCTCAAAGCAGTCTACCAATGCGTGGTAAGCGGACAGCCAATCCATCCCCAGGATCACCCCAAAGTCCTCCATCTGTATCATAATCAGGTCAGCTGGCAGGCTGTGTCCCCCGATGCTGACCCCGCAACCCGTGTACACCTCCTCAGCTACAAACAGCTGACCACTCGGACCTCTGATTACGAACGGGTTCTCTAACAATGTATAATCCTGGTCCAAACTAACTGCGAAACTGTCTGCGACAAACGAGTGCGTAGCGCCGGAATCGAAAAGCGTGTAAACGAGTCTGCCAGAAACTGAAACCATACCTGCTACCACCGATCCCGAAGCTCTGGCGTCCCTGTGTGTTAGGGCGTTGATACGCCCCTCAGCTCTAGGTGCGGACGAAGCAGCCACACTCTGCGTTGGACGGGTAGGTGCCGGCCGGTACCCTCCTCGCGACTGCGGTCCTCCTCCTCGCGCCTGGAAACCGCGGCCTCCTGCGCGCCCTCCAGTGCTCTGCGCGGGAAGTATCTGCTGACCTCCTGCCCTAGATGGGCAGTCCCTCCTGACGTGGCCCGGCTGGCCACACTGGTAGCAGAGGGGAACCCAACTCCCGCCCTCAGTGAGTCCCTGCTGTCGGCTAGGCGGGGGTCCGGTGCTGGCGACTGGCCCCTGTCGAGGGCCCCCAAAGGCCACTGATGGCCCTGCACAACGTGACGGCTCTCCTGCGGAGGCCACGTGTCTCCGTTCTCGCCGGCCCTGTGAGAAGTCTGGCTGAAAGGGCCTCTTCCGCCCGCCGTCGGTCTCTCGCGCGGACGGGTTGGTCTCCTCGTAAGTCATGGCTGCCTTTACCACTCTCGAAAACGTCGGCAGCTTCAGGGGTTTGACATACCCCCGGATCGCAGGCCGGAGCCCCTCGGTGAACCTCCAAAGGCGCTCCTCCTCAGTGGCTACCGCTGTCGCTGCAAAGCGGGACAGCTCCAAGAAACGCGTGCGGTACGCGCTCACGGTCATCGTCCCTTGGCGGAGAGTGTGGAACTCCCGCCTCCTCTGGTCCTGCCACGTCTGGGGAAAGTACTGCTCGCAGAAGAGGGTGACGAACTGGTCCCACGTCGGCTCGTCCCTCTCCTGTCCCTGGACCGCCCTCCACCACCGGTGTGCCGCATTCTCCAGCTGGTACGTGGCAAAGGCCACGCGACACTCCACCGGGGGGCGAAGGGTGTCGAAGATCTTCTCCAGCTGCTCAAGCCAGTCCTCTGCCTCGGTCGGGTCCTCATCCCCCTTGAAGGAGGGGGGCTTCAGCTTCCGGAACTGTCCGAAAAGCTCGAAGTGGTGCTGTAGGGGAGGTGCTGGTGCACCTCCAGGCGAAGGTGCCTCGTGTACAGAAGTGTCGGAGGAAGGTGGGGGCGGCAGGGGTCCATCCCCTCCCTCGTGTCCGGCGCCGCGTCCGTCGCGTGGTCCCACAGAGGACTCCCCCTCTGCAACCCCAGGAGGAGGTGCTCGGGGCGGTGGGTGGAGCTCCTCTCGTACAATATCCCGTATCAGTCTGGCGAGGTCCTGGGCCTGGATGCCAGGGAGTGGTGGCTGGTCCACCGAGACGTCAACGACAGCACGTCCACCTCGCCGTCCTCGCCCACGGCCGCGCCCGCGGCCAGTCTCGCCAGTCCCACGACGAGGCATCTCCTGCAAGGAGACGCGAAACAAAATGGAAACGTCAAAACAGACGGTACCTAACAACACTTCTAAGAGCTCAAGTCAAGAGATATGTTGTGGTGGCTACTCTAGCTATAAACATGTGAATTGGTTATTTTCCAGTCAGTTGATTCACTTCTCGGGACGACCTTGCTCTGATACCATCTTGTAACGACCCGGTTCCCGAGTCCCTACGAGACACGAGAACCGGACCGACTCGACTAATCCCAAGACCCAGTCGTCCAACGAGGAAGTAACCAAAAGACAGTAAAATAAACCACATTCAGCATGAATATAACTAACAGTAAAAAGTACAGCAGTAAGGAAAGAAACTACTACAGTAGGTACCACCACAACAGTAAAGCAACATTTATCATATAACAAAAACTGCAGGTAAAGAAGGTACAGCGGAAACAAAACTACTCACTAGAACAGAAACAAAAGAAGGTACAAAGCTGTGGCAACTCTACTGGACCCTACTCGACCCAGCGTCCTCTGCAGCCGCCGACCCTGGCTGCTCAACGCCTGGTCCTGAAAAAGGTAACGAGTGTAACACGTCAGCAAAACGCTGAGTAGAGTGGCAAACTAACTAAAGGCAACAGTAGAGTGTACAGTAGCTGTTATGTTCTATTACTTCATTTATTTACATCTTTCAATTTTTCTCACTATTTCATTTACTTCTCAGATCCTTTACTTGATCTCGAATGTCCTCGTGGGACGATCTTGATTGCAGTCTTTTCCAACAGTAGAAGTAGCACGTGGTGCTCTCCTGGCCGGGAGAGTCTCCCGTGGTGATCCTACCCTCAGTCAACCACCCCAAGGTCACTGACAGACGTAACGGTGACTACGGCACGCGCGATAAACGCACAGGTAGCTAGCCCGTACTGGCACGCGGTCAGTCGTTTCCGTTAACGGGTGCGCCCAAAGCACAGCACGGAACCAGGGCAGAGCCCTCTCAGTAACAGGGGTCCAACCCCTCCACAGTAACCAAACCGGGGCCTTGCCCCTCCACAGTCCGCGCACCCTCGCCTGACTACCCTGGTTTGCCCTAGTGGGCCTAACAAGTCGGTGAAGGAGGCTAGCAGAACCCCGGGGCCCGTGGGGTAGCTAGTACTCTCCTAACACTACTAGCTCTCCTCGGTACTACGTACACGAGGGCCAACAAGTCGGTACAGAGCGGCCAAGCCTAACCCCGGGTCCCTGGGGCGGCTGGCCCCACTCTGCACTAAAACAGGTACAGGTACTTCCCTTGGTACTGCGTACCCAAGAGACAGTACAAACTACATCTCAGTTCCATTCCTTTTCTTTCCAGGAGTTCCACTCCTAATTCCCCGTAGGGTTCCAGCTCTTTATCTCAGAACATCATATGTTTCACTTTCCAGATTCACGTTCTCACATTCCATGATCTCAACATGATTCTCTATGCATAACAGGCAGCTGTTAATTAAATTTACAGGCAGCTTTATATATTCCTTTCCATTTTTCCAAGACTGCAGTAATGTACATTCCACTAGTTTTTCCATCCTAGGATTCATGCCATATCCTAGGATCTATCATACAATCTAGTTTTCCGGCCCTAGGATTCATGCAACACCTAGGAGCTATCATTCCATATATTTCTCATTCCTAGGATTCATGCAATGCCCTAGGTTCTAGTTATGGTTCCATACTTTAACAGATTTTATTAATACATAAAACCACTCTACCAGGTACAACGGAAGTAATGGGGGCGTGGTCGGGAATCCCGCGCGCCTCCGCGACTCTCAAGACTGCAACCGAACAAGGTCCTATCACAAGGATCAAACACAAGGAGTGTCTCAAAACAGTGTATAGCTACTGTAGGCGGGTAGAGGAATAAATTCTGAAACGAACGCAACTCGAATCGCGGAAAACGGAGCCCAAACGGGCCCTAAACAGGTCGAGAAAGACAATACTGTGCAAAATCAGACGTCTGGAACTCCTTCCAGACGTCTTAAACGGTGGATCAGAGAATTACCTGTTCGGCTTGGTTCCCCGGACGTCCAGAAGTCTGTGGGGACGTCTCTCCTAGATCCCAGACGTCCGATGGTCTCTCCGGACGTCTGGAGGTCACTCCCGCCGTCTGGTACAACTTCCAGACGTCGGATTCGCAAAGGATGACGAATCCGAACACCTGCGCACAGCCAACCCTCCTCCCTCAGTACGGTCAGTCGACAAAAAGAAGGGGAAAGCGGAACTCACCTTTCAGACGTCTGTATGATCTCACAGACGTCGACCTTGCCGTCTGGATATCAGTCCAGACGTCTGATTCTGGAAATTTTTCCAGAATCAGAACCTCGCTCGGCCTCCGCTCGCGACGCCGCCCGCGTCGCACCTCGCGCGTCCGCTGCTCCGCCCGCAGCAGGTCCCTCTCCGCGACGCTCTGCGCCCCCCGCGCCCTCCGCCGGCCGGCCAAGCCGCTCCCGGCGAGCTCGCCCTCACGGCAGAGCCCTGCCCTCGCACGCCGCAGCTCCTCCGCGCCTTCTGCTGCGCCGCTGCCGCTGCGCCCTCGCGTCCGCTCGCTCTCGCGCACCGGCAGGAGAGAAGGAGGAAGATGGTGGAGACGGGAGGGGAGGCGCGCCCCCTCCCCCTTTTAACGCCGCGCGGGGAGGAGGGAGAGACGGTCGCAGTCGCCTGCAGCCGCAGAGAAGATGCGGATCGCAGGTCTGCGCGCACAGGCGCGCAGACGAATATCCCGTGCGAGCATAACTGTTCGCCAGACGTCTGTAAACTATCCCGGACGTCTGGTCAGACGTCTGGATGTGATCCCAGACGTCTTTACAGACGTCTGGGCCACCTCCCAGACGTCTTAAAAGACGTCTGGGGCACGCGCTCGTTACATATATACATGGAAATATAACAAATGTACTAATGTTTTTGGATTGTACCTTTCTTATAACAAACGACCATCTGAGTTCGTCGGTGGTTCGATCACATTCCCACCACCCACTACGCTCCTTACTCCAGTGTCTTCCTCACGACACGAGAATCTCTACTCAGCAAAGAAAAAGAGGGGGTTATTGATATCCCCAATATAGCAAACCTCTACCTTAATTACAAGGAAGATTTAGATTAATCGTCTAAAAAATAGAGTTGCTTAATGTTTTGAGAACAGTTATTAAGAGCTCCAAAATCATCTTTGATAATTAGCCAATTTGATACAGCTAACCCAATATCAATTCTAAGTATTTAAGGCTTTGTAGGTTAAGGAAGAAATGGATCCAACCAAAAATCAACCCATGATGAGAGGTTAGCATCTCATTTCGTTGGTGGATCCCAATCTGTTTTCACCAACCTCATCCCACCAAATTCTGATTCTTGGAGGGTTTATACAGATTAGGTATTGAATGGCGAAAATGAAGTGGCTATGCAATTTTAACATTTCTCAAACATAACAACATAAAGTAACGCATGCTTAACTTGACAGAAAAGTAGCCTACCCCCACCCGAAAGGTTCTCAGAGGAATTATCTCATAAAAGTAATGGAAAAGCTGCTCATGTGCATACCTTGTCATCGAGGCCGTGGAACAAAATTACCGTGCAAGTAAACTTATCGACAAAGTTAATAGGAGACCTCTTGAAACATGCAGAATCATTTCCTGTGGCGATAAGTAATTAAGACATTCTAGAGGGTAAATAAAGCAATAAATTAAGGGCAGGAAAAAAAATTGCAAAAAGCCCGTTGACTTAAGTGGCCTACCAACAAGATTGTCAATATAGCATGACTCAAACTTGTGAGTTTCAGCTCTCATCAGAGAAAAGTCAGCAACCTATTTTTGTAAAATTTAACCATTTTCAGTACATTAGAAACAAAACTTACCTCGAAACTTGTTCTTACCATTTGGGGTTATATTCCTAGAAACTTTTTGATTCCTATGGTCCTTGTATGTGGATAATACATTCTCGATATTTTCAAATTCAGATCTGTCTATGACCAGTTGACAGTTTGCTTATGCTTCCCTGGTGCAGCCACCTATTTTCCTTGTGCTAGTTAAAGGCTAATTTTAGAAATTCAGATGTTATACTTTGAACCCAGTTTTAACTTTGCTTAATCTGATTTTATTTTGGTCAGTGTGGGGTTTGTGGATAGATGTAAAAAATACATCCCGGTATCTTCTTAAAATCATCGCAATGGTTTGATATTCCTATATCTTCCTGTCAGTTCAGTGGTTTGATTAGGTGGCACTGACAATTTGTTTGCCATCCTGGGTATAATCTCCTTTTCTTGTTTAGGTGGCAGTAACAGCAGTAGTGATTAATTGTAATGGCCATTAGGGATCCATAGTGTGCATGTCTCCTGATCCTCTTTCAAAATCATTTGAAAATTCTTTGGAATTCAATTTTGTTAAAGTTAAATCAGTGAATAGACCGATGTATGATTTGTTTGTGGTTCACTGGTATAGTTACCCCTGATAGGATTGTTGCTTTCCTGAAGAGGAAATACCCACCTTTAACCATCGTATGAAGTGTGTGGATCAGTGGATCTTGAAACCACGTTATACCACATGATCAAGGTCCACCTCTATCTTGTGACTCGAGAGAAATGTATTATGTGCTGAAAAATTTAGCTGTTAGAATATTGTGAAACTCCTACACCTATGCAGGAAGACTTGAATTTGGATGCTGATGTGCTGCAGATCTACATGCTTGTCGAAAACTTTGTTGGGATAGGGGATGGCAGAATCATGTCTTTATCTTATTGTAGGGACTGACTCTAGGCTTTGGAAATATCAGAAGTTAGATTCTTAATTTTGCTTAGTTTCATAGCAATCGGAGATGCTTATTTCTATGTGGAAACTTAAGTGGGGAGATATCTTTCTGTTAACTAGGAAAGTGGTGACACTAGGGAAGAACCTGAGACTTTGGAACATTTTGCCCTTGCTTGTCGTGCTCCATATGAAAATAGAAATGAATCTGATGGTGGAAATCGGAAAGAGTTGCAGCAAGTGCACCCATCATCACAAGATTCGCACAATGTTCATTTCTGTCATGATCACCATCCTGAAGGAACTATGTGGTAGAAAGGTGTTTAGAACAATGCCCAACTCATAGCAAGTACAAGGATGCTGTGCCATATTCTCTTCTATTGTGGTTAGTTTATGCCCTTTGTGGTGGTGGTCATAGACTGGTTGATTGGTTATGTCCTAAAATCTGAAATTATATAACATTTTAGGTAACCATATCAGAAAGATCCCCAACTTGCATGAATGAAAAAAAGTTGCATATTTTCTTTAATTTGGATGCCTGGACTAAATCACGACAATACAATGGAAATACAGTAGATCCTTGGACAAATTACGTTTGGTTGTCTTATTGATGTTAACTAGTTGTATCAATATCACTATGTTCATACACACACGATCCCCCATATTATACATCTACGCATTTATGAGTTTGATTACTAAGGTGCCAAGAATTTTCTGTAACAAATCTAGATTTACAGAGTCCATGCTAAATCTCACTTTGCTTACAGAAAATTTCTGTCTTGGCTATTCGATATTCTGAAATCCTCCTCACCTTTCCCACAACCCCCCTTGCCATGGATGGTTCAAATTCCATGGGTGGTTCTTTTGGTCACATCTTAGGTGTGCTAAACATTATCCTTTAGTTGATACTTTGGATGAAAGTCCCGACCAGACTCTTTCCTAGATTGTTTGGATGAAAGTCCTAAACATTATCCAATTAGGTAGGATCCAAATAACATGACTTTAGAAAGGAGAGATGTAACCTGAATGTCGATTATAGGGCCATAGGTGGAAAGGTGTAATAGAAGTTTGGAGGCCAATTCTTATGGTAGAATATGTACATTGTTTCATGTCTAGCTTTTCATCTAGAGTAAATAACAAGAAGAATATGGTTTCTACTCATATACCGATTGATTTGTGGAATAATATCGTACATAATTTTATAGTTAACTACCATAAATTATGTCAAAATTATGTCTAGGTAGAGTGTTCATGGATTTCCCACCAGATTTGTTGAGACAAGAATTGGTTGACGAATCTAGTCGAGTCAGCCATTGTTTGTACCCTAAAAAGAAGAGGAGCTTTGAACATGAACATAATTACATAGCCCAAATGATCATTGCAATTGTTGTAATGATCCTTGTTTTGGAGATGCAAGAAGATCACAACCTTGATGTGGACAAATGATTACCTAAACAAAGGTATAGAGTAAACAATTTCTAGAGGATTACTGCAACTTCATTTCAAATATGGTGCCTTGCTTACAAAGTGCAATGGGTAACATACTTATCATTCCGCTTGTAGGATGAACGGAGAAGGTTCTAATCGGGGGAAGGGTGTCCAGCAAGTTCCTAATAGGAGGGGAGCTCCACGGATTAGCAACTAGACACCTGAACGGGATAGGTTGTTAATAAGGCTTCTTAGTGACCACAACGAAAATGACTTCGTTAATGGGTCATTCACTAGAACGGGGTGGCTCGAGATTCTTCAGGAATTCAACTTAGAGAGTGGTTTGACGTACGTGAACGAGCAACTGCAAAACGTTTCAAGAATTTGAAGGACTACAATGCTTTCGTTGCATTGATCAACAAAAGCAGGTAGGGTTGGGATGATTGTCGAAAATGTCCCATCTCGTATGATGATGGTGCATGGGATGAGATTAGTGCGCTTTTGATTAAGTCAATCCAACTTTACTAAGACAAATTTATAATTGCAATGCATGCTATGTACATGCAAATTCCTGAGCATTTGAAAAAGTTGCGAGGGAAGACATTTCCTTACTATAAGGAATTGGAGGTTATTGTTGGAAGGAAGACTGCTAGGGGGGTCAATGCTACATCTAGTACGAGGCATACAGACAATGACGAATTTCGTAAATATGAAGGTGAAGGTGATGTCAATCTCTCTCAGATGGAATTCTTTGTTAATGACAATGCAACAATGTCATCCCAAACTCCCATCATGAGGAACAACAACAATAAGCAAGAAGGATCATCAGAATTTAGGATGGCCTGGGACCCTGAGGTCCCTCAATGTTATTGATAGATCGCCATCATTGAGGTTAGCACCCAATACATCGAAGAATACATCGAGGAGCAGTGGGAAGCGTCGACGTAGTGGAGCCTCTACTTCAGATGGGGTTGAAAAAATGGCAATAATGATGGAGTTCCTTACGTTCAGCAAGAGTAAAAGACTTCATGACTTTGAAAGAGAAGAGATTGACAATTGTGTTATTGGGTTGTCCTCCATGCTACTAGACTTATCGGTTGGTCCAAGAGCAAGGATGGTTGCACGGCTTTTTGATCCATCTTTTAGAGATATCATGAGGGTCTTTCTCCATGGTAATGCAGAGGATATGATGGAGCTGGTGAAGATGGTGATGAATGGTGATGTTTGATGTCATTTCGTAGCATCGATTCTCATTTGAAGATTATCCCGTTTTATTCTAGTTATCATTGTGAGTTGGTTCATTTAGTATGTATCTTCGGTTGGTCATATGCTTTATTATGGATATTGCAATCTACCATGTCATAGTAATTCTTGAGGTGTTATATTTCATTAATTACAATGATGCTATCTTCATTAATTTCTTATGAGTGTATGAAAGTTATCTTTAATGAATTACTTACTCAGTCGTATTCTTCGTTCCGGAACTACCCATTAGATGTAGTCTGGTAGACGTTCTGTTGACAGTGATGAGTTGGGAGCATAGATCGTAGAAGTCATGTTGGAAGAAACCATGCATTATGTTGCCGATGCCATGAAAAGATTTACACGTGTTCCACGCGTACGAAAGCACACTAGGGATTTGAAAGGTTTGGTGTGGGTAAATAGGATCTTAGAAGGACACCACGAACGCTCTATGGATATGTTTCGAATGGAAAACTCTCAATTTATCAAGTTACGTGACATGTTAATGGAGAGGAAGCACTTACAACCGACAAAGGAGATGCACCCGAATGAGGCCCTTGCTATCTTCTTATATGATGCTAGCAAGGGGGCTACAAATCGTACCATGCAAGGATGATTTGAATGATCATCTAGAACTATAAGTAATTACCATAAAGAAGTTGCCCAAGCTACGAAGAAGCTTCAATTTGAGTTCATTGCCATACCCAATGATTCCACACATGTCCCAAATAAGATAAGCAGGAATAGGGATTTGTATCACTACTTTAAGGTAAGCTTCTTAACATCTATAGTTAATGCTTTTCATATTACAAACGACATCATCTCTAGGATCCAATCCTTGCAGGATGTCATTGGAGCTATAAACATAACTCATGTTGAGATATGTGTCAGCCCCACGGAAGCTGGGAGGTATCGAAACAAACATGGCTGGTGTTCATTGAATATGATGTGTATTGCATTTTTGAATCTCTCTACAGTATGTCGCTAGTGGATGGGAAGGATTTGCTGCTGATATGACGGTACTTCGATGGGCGGTACAAGAGGACAATATTCCATATCACCTGGTTGGGTGTATCTTGTAGATTGTGGGTATGCTAATACTCATTGGTGGATAGTTTTGTAAAACTGCCACCGGTTTGTTTGTATTTTATTACTCAAAAATAAAAATTCTCCGAGGTCGAACTCAGGGAGCAAAACTTGATTCTAGAAGCATAGAAAATCACAATTTACAATAGATACTATTTTACAAAAGAAAGGCTAAAGAAAGGAAAATAAAATGTCTTCTTCTTATTTTCTTCTCTCTTTCTTCTTTTGTCTTCCTTTCTCTCTCTTTTCAGACGTCTGACTCCAAGGGTTAGACGCCTTAAATGTCACTTGCTACAGTAGTGCTCCTTTTCCTTTCGGCCGCTGATGCTGGTTCTTCTTCTTCCTCTTGGCTTCTTCTTCTCTGTAGAGTTGCGCCTCCTCCTCCTTTTTCGTCCTTTCTTTATGCCCTGTGCCTCTGCTCTCTCTTTTCTTCTCTTCTTGCTTTCTGCGCCTCTTGCTCTCTTCTTTCTTCTTTCTCCTTCTGCCTCAGTTTCTCTGTGGCTACAGTGCCATCTTCTTCTTCCTCCTTTGCTTCTTTTGCTGCTCCAAATCCTTCACCCTTTCTCTTTGATTGCAGCTGCCTTTCTGTGGCTAAGTCCTTGTTGCTCCTTCTCCTTTGCTGCCTCTTCTGCTCCCTGCACAGGTGACCAGTTAGGCAAAACCTACCCCTACCCTTCCCGCATCTCTCTCTCAAATTCACTCTAGGGTTCGCTCTCCCAGAGTCTTAATCGGGTATGCGGGTCGGGTGACGCCCTTAGGACCAGGCGCACCGGCGTGGGTGGCGCGCGAGGTGTGCATAGGCAGGCTATTCGGGTCGGGCCAAGTCCGCGGGAGATAGTCGCGGACGAGGCCAGGTGAGTGAAGGTGAGGGACCTCACCCCTGTGTGTCTTGAGGCAACGAGCCTAAGACACTTTTACAATTTATGTTGCGCCTCTTGCTTGTCAGCTTCCGAGGTGGGACTAAATGTCCCACCCGCTTCTCGCACGCGTCCGCAGCAGGAGGCTTTCTTGATCGCAGCAGCTGCCACTGCCCTTGACACCAATTGATAGCCCAGAAGTGTGCGCGAGTGTCTTCCACGCAGCCTGGGACAGAGACCTGGGACTGGCGCAGCCTGGAGCTCTGAAGCAAGCAAGCTGCTTGCGGTCGTCAATGGCGGTCGAGGGCTAAACCTGAAAGCACTGAATAGAGCCTTGCGGCCCCATTAAAATACACGAGGAGCTTTGCCGGGTCATGGCGAAGGTGAGGCGGTGGGTGGCCGACTGCAGGGCGGCCTAGGCGTGCGTGCCTAGGTCGCTTTATGGCCATGCAAGTGGGTTAGGTCGATGGGCAAGTATGGAGGTGTTGGCGGTCAGTGGAGGGGTGGATGATGATCAATGGTTGAAGGCGGAGGTTCTGAGGTAGGTGGCAAGGCGTGCGGAAGAGTGGAGCGATGGTTTCGCCTCATCGGTGGTCTGCCAGAGGTGAAGGTGATGGTGGTCTATGGTGGTCGATGCGTGATAGTAGAAATTGATAGGGGGGAAAATGAAGAGGGGATAGAGAGGAGTAAGTCTAACCTAACTAAGTGGACGAAAAGGGGGAGAGTTGGCGGCTGGCTGTATCTGCTGTCACTGGAGAAGACGGTGCCTAGGGGAGAAGGCGGCGACGAGGAAGAGGGGTTGGAGGGCACCTGCTGGTACGGCAAGGAGCGGTGGAAGATGGCGGAGGTAACCCTGCCACTGGTATGGTGGCAGGGCGACGAGAGAGGAGGAGGGTCGCCAGAGCCTGCGGGCGAATGGTCGGAGGAGACGAAAATTGAGGGATTTTCTCAGCCAAAACAAGCTTGAAGGAAGCGGTAGGGGGACCTGTCTGTAGAAAATGACGGGAAAGCTAGGAGGGTATCTGCAAGAGTCCAAAAAACTAAGGATCAAAAAGTAATTGTTGGGAACCATTTTGTAAAGTGGGCCAAGACGACCTTTCCTTAGGTCCAAATTTTGGTATAAACCTAATTTGGACCTAAGGAATCCAATGGTGAGGTTGGATTTTAGGTTTGGCCATGTTTGATCAGATATTTTGCATAAAAACCCAAATTAGGTCAAAAATTAGGTACGATTCTCAATCTAGGTCAAGATAGGTTTTAATGGCCAAATTGAAGGTTCTAAACCATATGAGAGATTTTTTTATGAATTTTAGAGGGTTTAATTGATTTTTATCTTTCCTGAAACTTTGTGAATTGAAGTAGATTTGTTTTAGGGTTACAGAATGTCATTTAATTCCCAGATTGTCATAACCCTTTCCTGATCAAACCATCCCACTTTTTCTCTTATTAAGCCCATTTGACCTGTGTCTAGACCCTTAGAAATCCTGTTTATGTACTGCAATGGTAAAATTGCAGTTTTACCTCTTGTGTATTGTTTTATTCTTAGATTTGCAATTCCCATATTTAGGCCTTCCCTTAGGTTATGTAGGAGCTTTTGTTAAGTTTATTAGGTCAAAATGTACTAGTTAGGGTTTATGATGAAGTTCTCATCACTCATCAATTCCTAACACCATATAGGAATGTCACTTATCATATCACTGAGTATAATTCAAGATCCGCGTGCAATAGGCATCGCAATAAAAAAGAATTATTCAACCACTGCCATGCAAAGATCCGGAATTGTGTTGAAAGGTATTTTAGAGTGTTGAAGAGATTTCTTTGCCTTAAGTATCCCTCATTCTACTCCATTGAGGTCCATCGAGATGTGGTTGTTGTATGTTGTGTTATTCACAACTTTTTGTTGAGAGATGGGGGAAGAGATGAATTTTACAATAAAAACCTTGAAGAGACACCATATGTAAATTCAATTGGAGAGATACGACCACCTCCTAGGACTGATAACTCGGGCGACGTAACACCAGAGGCATTTGTGAAATTGAGTCAGGCAGATATTCAGTGAAATTGAGTCAGGAAGATATTTGGAGGGGCGAGTAGATAAGGGAGTCCATAGCTGATGTAATGTGAGAGGAACTCAAAATGAGAAATGCACGAGGATAATGTAATGTGGGGTTTCTCGCTTTCGTTCACTCATATCATCTTGTAAGGCTTTAATTACTAATGTAATAGATTGTCTATTATATGCAAAGAAAAATACATTTTTGGACTTATGTGTAATTTGTCAACTTCCAATATTAGATGTCTGAGAACACAATTTCAGGGATGAAGACTACCCCTTACTACGCTGGAGGAGATTGGTATCACGGACATCGGTGCTTATGTTATGAACCATGTAAGTTGATTTTTTAATTGAAAAATGTTCAAACTATGGATCCACTAGACCGTTTGTTTTATATGTGTCCTCGTGGGGACGAAGTAAATCAAATTGTCCCTTCATCCTTATAATACGGGTTAAATTAAGCTTATGGATTATTATTTATTTCGATCTAGGGTTGCAACTACAAACAACCTACCCAAGCGAACTTCCCCAACTTCCATACGCTCAAGGCTGAGCGTAACTTTATGGCCTGCTTGTATGCGAAGCTGGAAGTAAGAACTACCTTAAGGCAGTGTGTGGAGCTGCAGAGTGCATACGTGGAGGTACAACGCCTCAAGTCTGTAGTTGGAGGAATTGAAAGCGAAGACAGACACCGTGATCGATAATTTACTGTCTTCCATAGAACGCATTAACTACGATTAGTGAATGCATCGTCTTCTTTCATAGAGTAGTCCAGTATCAAACGTATTATCCATTTCAAATATCTTAATTTTCTTCATGACCAACATCTTCTTCATGACTTATTTTCATCATCTATTGAAAAGTACCTTTCTGCAATCATGTTTAATTCGCTATTTTTAAATTAGTTATCTTAACTTCTTAACTCACAGGAATGTCTACGTTACGAGAATTAAGAACACTTGAAAGGAAGTGCAATTGTAGACACTTGGCGGAACTTGTCTTTGAGGAGGAAACAAATATACATAGTACCTTAGACGGACTGAATTACAAGTGTCCTTATGGAAATAGCGTAAGATGCAACTTCCAAATTACTACCATTCGATTGAAGTTTTCGGTGAAATCCCACGTTAACATTTTTATTTTAGGGTTGTGGATTTCAAAATTCTTCTCTCAAGTTCTAGCCAACATTGAAATCTCAAAGGGTCGAGTTAACGTTATGGCCTGCATGTATTACGAAATTTACTGTAAGCTGCAAGGGGAAAAAATGAAGAGGCTTGAATTGGAACAGTAATTACATATGTTCAGAAAAAATTAAAAGCATTAATTATGAAGGTTAATTCTACCATCAAATAATTATTATTAGCTGAATATAAATTACCAAATGCAAATCTCAAAGTACTCGATAATGTCACTTACTGTAAGATGAAGATGTTCCTGTAAAAGACAACCATTGTTTGGGAGGACGACTTTTTTACAAATATTTTCTTCGTGACTAATTGTCGACTATTATCTAAGTTTAATGTCATTTTCAATACTTATCGTCGTAGGAATGGCATCTTTTAGGGGTTGGACTATTCGAAAAGATACATACCTCGTCACTGCATTACGAAATTTAAAAGCGGATGGAGACTATGTTAACGTTACTTTCACAACAAGTGCCTAGCACCTTTTGAGGGATCACATGGAATATCATTTCAATGAGGAGATCCCACTCACTAAAATTATGAATCGCTAGAAGTTCCTGAAGAAGAGCTATCAATTGGTCATGGAATTGTTAACTGAGGAGACATGAACATAGGATATCGATCAACATATCATCGTCCCAAATGGTCCAACCCAATGGGAAAATGTAAGATTCTTTCCGTCTAGCATTCTTCTCTTTATCTACCTTCTTACAAATATAGGTTTTAATTTTTTTCCACTATGTAGGTTAATGCCAAGTATAAAAGGTTACAAGGTCTTCAATTTCCATTCTTGAAAATTATGGATGAGCTTGTCAATTAGTTTCCATGTCTGTTCTATCGTTGCTGGGATCTTTTAATCTGTCTACAGTTCGATGACGGAACTCTATCTTAATTTAGTGGTTATCATGTAATAAGCATGGTGATTAATAATTTCTTATCAGTAACTTTGGATATTATTTTATATTTTTAATTTATTTTACTTCTTGAATGCTTCTGAATGCTATGTGCTTTCTTTTGATATTGTTTTATTTGGATATTATTTTCTTTTATTTTGCAAGTTGTGATTTTCTTTATATATATATGTCTCTTTTTTGAAATCATATAGATTAATAATATATTTTCTTTCTAAGATTTCTAATACTTCTGCAGGATGCATTATAAAAAACTTTATAAGGGTTATATAGGCAATGATGAAAACTTCCAACGGTTGAAGGCAAACTTATTAACCAATTGGATGGTGTTGGTTTGGTTGCCCGATGAAAATTAAACCAGGCAACCCCAGTGAATGTGTTTGCATATGTAGGATGACTGTAGTGCAGCAACCTTATGCAACACAAAGTTGACGGTTAATTATGTTTGCATGACATGGATGGCTTCAATGTAGCAACCCCATGCAACACAAAATGCGAGGGCTAATTTCTTAGACCATCCATAGTTGATAGAATTTGCCTGATGACTACCATTAAAAATTTCTACAATGAAAATATCTGAGCCTACTACAAATTTAAAAATCTATTTTTCTTGCCTACCCAGATGTGTCATTGCAGGTTAGTAATTTTACACCTACAATTTCTTTTACTTATATATCCATGAATGAAGGTCTTTGTTGATTCACAAATAATGCATTTAATTTATTTCTACAAATTTGATTTTCTTATCAATTACAAGTAACCATCACCTCTTAAAGACGACACTAAAACTTTTCACGGTTTCCCAGATAAGTTAACAAAAATATCCACTATAATTGCTCAACTTTCCATTTATGTTGGATTTTGAGAGGAAGTCTTATAATATATTTCTCTTTTTTAAGGTTGTGGATTGCAACACTTGCCTGATTGAAAGAATTTGTCATATTTGCTATGCCAAAGATGAAGACCTTAGATGTAGATCAGACATTCTCATAACTTAGATTGTTGAAGGAAAATCCAAATCAATTATTTTCAAAGGAATAATATCTTTTTCTTATTTAAGTTATTTTTATTTCTCAATGTAATATATCATGCAACGATATCACATGTAACAAACTTTATCATTCACATGAATTGAGTATGTACGTAGTACAATTGCAGATATTTCTTTCAAATGATTCATTATCTTTTTCTTATTTCTCTTATTTGTATTTAGCAATGTAATATGTAATCATGGAATATTTTTTGTAACAAATTTGATTAATCACTTGACAATAGAACAAAAAATCTCTCCAATACAAGTTAATTTTCTTTTGTACTTCTCATTCAACATTCCTATTTAAAATATTATTATTTAAATAGAAAAGAACCTCAACTAACTTACCTACTATCCCAAGGGCAAATATGTCATTTGCCACTTTAACTCCCATTCTAACCTTCATTCCCAAGTAAACACCTTCCTGTCACATCACATGATAGCCCTCCTTCCTAACTCCCATCAATAAACATAAATAGAGGTTAATCCCTGTTGCAAGTTTGCTAACCCAGATTAGCTAACCCACGTCGTAAACTAACCCCATGGGTTGCAAAGGGTGGGCTCGAGAGCATGTGCCAATAATCCCAGAGCGCCTTGTACTTTGTCACATGTTCGACACAAAATACACGTCAAATACCAACCACCGCAACATGCGGACACACATCCCTCGTGCACTCGCCCTCTCCCAAGCCACACCTTACCTACACTTGCTAAGTCGTAACTACGTAAGTAATTGCTTAATACTTACATGTACGTAATATATATATATATATATATCCAACTCCCATGTTACGGACACTGCCATTACACCCATACCTGATATCATGCCTATATAGCTGAAGGTCACGATCCACGTCCAAACCTATATACTTATGTGTGTATATATACATATACATTTATCCACCGCATTCCATTTCTAACTACTCATATATGTATTTATTTTGCTTATGTAAATATATTCCCATCCACAGATATGTTACGTATGTATATATCATATAAACTAACATCTCAACCCAAGATGCTCATTCACATATGAAGATTACGCCTTTGTATGCCCCTACATGCATATACAACACATATATATCTATATATACATACATAATCTAACTACACATACCCATACATAAATAAAACACAAGTGCCCACACTATCCTTTATTTTTTGAGATTTAAAAGCAAAATTCATTGCAACCTCAAATATTACAAGGTAGTTTCGGCCAAGACCAAGAACCACAGACAATAGAATCAACACTATATCATGCCAACTTATGAGCCAAAGACACCCGCTCTCTAGGAACCTTAACATCAGCGAAGGGGCATTGTAGAGCATGGATCGACATTGAATAACCAGATGCTTTGACTTCCAATGAGGTTGTGCTTGACTGAGTATTTGGCTAATGGGAACAACAACGTCGCTGCAAATTTAACCCATATCCACAGCCAAATTCAAGGCTAGAAGGATGGCTTGATGAACATCATAAATTTCTGCTTCAGTTGGATCACTGGTAGAGAGAAAAGAGGTCATTGCAGCTTCAATTCTACTAGCTTCACCAATTAAAACAGTCGATGCGCAGGAGTGAGATTCCCTGACCGCAACATCAACTTGAATTATCGGTTCAGCCGCTAATTCAAGAGAGATAGTTGATGCTGTGTTTAGTATAGAAGAGCAACTAACAGAGCTGGGAATTGCAGATGTACTCCCAATAGAAGTGTTGCTGACAAAGTTGGCAATTGCAAGGGACAGCGCAGCATGAGAGGAGTCCGGAGGCTTTGATGAGGAATGATGATTATCAAAATTGAAATTGTCCATATTAACTGCCCTATTGATGGGACAACTACAGTTGTGAACCTCCCATGAGGTATTCACATCTTTGGAGCAAAAGAACGTGGAGAATGTAAAATGGAAGAAGGGCATTCAACCTAGATGTAGCAATCATCTCACCCAATCCAAGAGCAATATCCATACATGTACCAGCACACGAATTCCCTATGAAAACCAGATTGCTTGAGCTTCCTGACATTTGAAGAAGATATGGGGGAGATCTTCCTACTGATCAACGCAGACATCACAAGAGGAGTCAATGTTTGGCAGCCTAGATGCTAAAACTGCCTTAGTAGGCAAAGCATTTGTTGCAGCTCTCCATAGAAATATTTTTGTCCGAGGGCTAAGGACTAATATGATGGGATTTTTTTGCAAACAGCAATGGCTTCAGAGCTGTGGTGCTTCCCATCCTGCAGCAAGAGGGCCTGATATGCATACTTAATAGAGAACGTTCCCAATTTGTGTGGGGTCCAAACTGGGGAGTCCTATCCTTTATGAATAGGTGTTTCTTGAATTCTTTTAAGAAGGAATTGACTGAAATATTTTTACAGCATGCCAAGATTCCACTCACTAGAGTCAATAATGAACTGCTGCAAATTGTTCTGAAGATTATCAATTCTTGTATCTAACATGATAGGAAGGTCCCAATCCCTTATCCAATTGTCTCTCAATATATTTATCTTCTTACCATTGCCAACCAACCATTGAGATCGATTATATAGCTACCCCTGAACCTTAGCCATTGCTTTCATAAAAGGAGAGGCTCTCTGATATATAGAGTATTCCAAGAAGGAAGAATTTGCAAATTATTTTGCCTTGAAATAAGATTGCTAGAGACCCTCCTTTCCGGTAACCAATCTCTAAACCATTTTCAATAACAATGCTCTATTCATGTACAAAGGATCATGAAATCCTAGGCCACCAAGATGCTTTGGCAAGGCTATAGAGGACCATGCTTTAATTGACATGTCTTTTTCCATCAAAAAAACCCCACCAAAAGTTTTTAACTATTTTTGTAATTTCCAGGTAGAGCTTTTTTGGGAATAGATTTGTGAACATAAGGTAGCAAGAAATTGCAAGGAGAGAAGATTGTATTAACTCCTCCATCACCCTGTGAAAGCAACCTCCCCTTCCAACTGGATAATTTTTTATGGCATTTAGATAAATACCAAATCATTGAGTTTCTTTTGCGCCATAGTGTCAAGCAAGGGGCAACCAAGAAATAATTCTTCGCTTGTCATTTGAACCATTCCAAGCTCTGCATGGACCACAGTCTGCATATTTTGAGAAACACCATTGCTAAAACTAGTCTTGATTTATCATAGCTAACTTTTTGCCTAGATAACTTTTGAAAATGATCAAATATAGCTTTGATCTGGCGAGCTTCGAAAGGGGAAGCTACTAAGAAAAGCTTAGTGCCATCTGCGAACATAAGGTGAGTGATAGGAGGCATATCCTTGCCCAACTTATATCCTAAAATTAGATTGTTAGTTAAAGAATGGCGTAAGGATCAAGAGAGGAATTCAGAAGAAAGGATAAATAAATATGGAGAGATGAGTAGCAATAATGGTGCTAGTTGTTCTACCATTGATAATAACATCAAAAGAAACTGATGTAGCACAAGACATAATTAAAGAAACTAAATTTGGGGGGGGGGGGGAGGAATGCAATTGGACTAAACAAGCATTTACAAAACTCCATTCTAATATATCGAAGGCATTTTTCATATCTAACTTCAATGCCATACCTCTTCAGCGTCTTCATAGAATGAATAACCTCCCTGGTAAGCATAACATTATTTGTAATCTGTCTACCGGACAAAAAGCCTGTTTGATTTGGAGATATCGATCTCAACAAAACAGATTTCAACCTTCTAGCAGCAAGTTTGGCAACCAACTTATATAAGGAATTTGTAAGGCTGATGGGCCTAAAATCCTTTGGCTCGATAAGATCACTCATCTTAGGGGAAAGAACCAAATATGTTTTACTCATATAAGCAGGCAAAAAGGAGGAATCAAAGCATTCTTTAACAAAATTCAACACATCAGTTCCTACAACATCCCAGGATTTTTGATAGAAGAGTGGGCAAACCGTCAGGGCTAGGAGTTTTGGAGGGATCCATCTGGAATAGGACTTTTTTAATTTCTTCGTCATCAGGGACCATTGCACACCAGTCGTATTCAGCTGAAGTTAACCCATGCTCCTGTTCGAAATAATCTGAATGAACAGGACATGAGTATTCGGAAGTGAATAACTTTTTATAGGATTGACAGAAGCATTTTTCAATTTTCTTTTTCTTGTTTCATCTCCCGATGGGAGCCTCAACCGTTTGGATAGTATTTTTTGTTTTACGATTCATAGCATGAAGTTGGTAATACATGGTATTGCAATCACCACTTTCAATCCAAGAGTGCCTAGAACGTTGATGGTAATGCATTTCTTCTTGCTTCAAGATTTCATCGTATTGCTGCTTTATAAGATTTTCATCCTGAACATTCGACGACGAGGGAACTCTGGCTTATAGTTTTGACATAGCATCTTCCAACTTTTGCTTTTTAAGTCTCCAATTGTTATTGTCTCTTTTGCTTCATTTCCGAAGATCCTCACATAAAGCCTTGTTCTTGGCCCCTATCGTTCGGGAAGCATGATTGCCACTGGTCCAAGAATTGGTGACGGCCTCAGTGAAGGAATCATTCATGTACCACAGAGCCTCCGGTCTCCAAATAGCATATTTGAAGGAGACCTTCCTAAAGGTTCTCAACAAAATTGGACTATGATCACTCAACATTGGGGGGAGATGTAATACACTTGCAGTAGGATGCTATTGACACCAGCTACTCGATACAAAAACACG
Organism: Thalassia testudinum; assembly: GCA_037157565.1. Lineage (NCBI taxonomy): Eukaryota > Viridiplantae > Streptophyta > Magnoliopsida > Alismatales > Hydrocharitaceae > Thalassia > Thalassia testudinum. The sequence goes on along the minus strand of JAZHRO010000062.1, from coordinate 14,425,184 downwards.
ATACAACCTCTCCTTAATCAAAAATTTTGGTTTCCTTTGATTTGACCATGTATAAGTATGACCCGCATATCTGGGATCCATCAAGCCTAATTCAGCAATGAAGCTTCTTAAGTATCTATATTCCCTCCTAAGCAACTGGAGTCTCCCAAATTTGTCTTTAGCATCCAATATGACATTAAAGTCGCCAATACAAATTAGGTTCTCAGGAAATTCAATAATAGCCTAGTCATTCTATCCCAGACTTTTTTCTTCTTTACTATTTTTGGTGTACCATAAACACAAAACAAGTACCAGCTGCTGCTTGCCATAGTAACTTTAAGAAGTAGATAATTTCTTTCAGCATCGACCAGGAAGACATCACAATTACTGTTGTATAAAAGGCATATTCCCCAGACCTGCCTTGTACTTCGACACTAAATTTCTGATAGTTCTTAAGTCTAGCTGTAATATAAGCCAATCTGCCATCAAGAAGATGTGTTTCTGATATAAAAAATAAGGAAGGCGAAGTGGTTGTTATAAGACATTTAAGATGGAAAATCGCAGAGGGAGTCCCCAACCCTCTACAATTCCAAGATATGGCATTCATCCTTCCCGCGACAGCTGATAAGGCTCAGCCGCCATAAGCCCAAGGTCAAAAATAGTCCATTAGCTTCAGTAATTTTAGCCTTTTTAGCTATCACATTGACTTTTTTCTCCATAGCTGACTCTGGTAGCCTTTTTCTCCCAATGGAATTGTTATAATTCATTATCATTTGATCCACACGAAGTAGAGCTCTAGCTTGCCTTTTAAATTTTCCTCTGATCTTCTTGTCTCCCTTTCTTCCTGTCAGATCCTCATGAATTTTGGAATTATCAATTCCACATTTAGGGTTACTTTGTGAGGAGGTATTTATCATGACCATTTTTTCCAGCATAGGTGAAGAAGGACATGGGATGTTGCATGGGAAGTTTGTTCCATATTGAAATATGTCCCCTCAAATTGATGTATTAAGGAATTTGGGGTGTTAAGGTTTGGATATATCTTCTTGAAGGGAGATAGCATGCTTGGAGGAATGAAGATGGTAATCTGGATGACTGGAAATCTGGGCTGGGATTTTATAAGATAGTGGAGCTTGGCATATTGAGTAGGTGGGGTTTTGGGTTTGCGGATTTTCTATGATTGGTAATGGAATTTTGGCAAGAAGTGAAATCTGAGTTTGTAGTGAGTCAACCTCTATGGGAATTTTGGCGGGGAGTGAAAAATGAATAGTTATATGGGAGGGAGTGTGGAATTAAGAAATTTGATTAGATGGAGGTGGGGCCACTACTTTATTTAATGGAACAGGGGAGGTAGAAGGGGCCTTTGACAAAGTATAACCATCGGTATGGGCAAAGAGAGAGGGAAGTACCTGAACCATATGGGCAAAGGAAGGGGCGTGTACTTGAACCTCAGAAAGAGATGGCCTCTCTTCAGAGGATCTGACAGATAGTTTGGAGACAGTAAGGCCCTCCGTACAAGTTTGGAGAGGAGGCCTGATATATCTAAGTGGAATAGAAATTTGTCTTTTTTTCCCTTCTCTCCAACATCCACCTTCTTCTCCTTCTCTACACTCTTTTCCTATCACGCTGCAACAACAGCAGCAAGAACACCAGCCGCCATCTCTGATACATCCTCCCCTTCCTCTTCTTCCTCACAAACATCAACACAGAAACACACACAGAGTACACTCATGCATGCAATAAGCACCACTATCCTCCCTCTCTCACTTGCTCTCTCTCAAGCTTGCGAGCTAACACACACACTCACACGCACTAACTCACCACACACCATCACCATTGCTGCACCATCCCTCTCTCTTCTTTCTTCTCCCTTCCTCCGTCACGTCCACTGCTCTCTCTCTCTCTCTCTCTCTCCCCTCACTTACTCTCACGCACACCCCAAAAAGCACATGCACCCACGTACAATAGCTACAATGCACCCACACACAGCTTGCAGCTAAACGACAGTTGGGGGGGCTTCTTTCTTCTCCCTTCCTCCCTCACATCCTCTGCTCTCTCTCCCTCTCTCTCCCTATCTTGTTCTCGCTCTCCTTCCTTCCCCCCTCACTTACGCTCATGCACACCTACAAAAGCACACACACACAAGTACAGTAGCAACAACGCACCCACACACAACTTGCGGCTAAACAATGGCGGGGTTGGAGGGGGAGAGCTTACCAGGGGAGGCGAGGTCGTTGATGGCGAGGAGATCCACCGGAGGGAGGAGAGGTGGTTGCCGGAGGGAGGTTTTAATGGGAGGGAGAGAATGTGGTCTTTCTTTCTTTTTATTTTACGTGGGGATGGGGGATGTGGGCGGTGCAAATGATGAGGTGGGGATGGTATTTATGGGGGTGGGGTAGGGTTAGGGTTTTTTTTTTAATTTTTGGAAATGAGATGAGTCGGTCCTACAAGCTGTTGTTTTCAACTCTCGGGACTCCAATTTCCATGCAAAAAAAGTCGGTTGGAATTGTCTCGTCGAGAGAAACGCTAAAGTGATCTTAGATCCTGAGTTTGAGTTTAAATTTATATTTTGAAAATTTCGAGTTACAGTACGATTTAAAATATGATATATGCATGACTCTGAAAAAGGATTTAATCACCTTTAATTTGTTCGAAATTGATTTCTTTGGTTTTAAATTTTCACAAGAAATTCAAAAATAACTTTCCACTAGTGAATAATGCCGATTTCAAAATGCGGGGGTTTTCCCACAAAATTCTCATAACGCAAGATGCGGTGCACTTATTTGCGTGAAATGAAAAGCATTGGATTCCTCTAATTCAAGTGCAGAACTTTTAATCCAAGGTTTCACAGCATAACAACCTTAATGGAGTTTCATCTTCAAGACTTAGGCTAACGATAAAAATTGTGGGGCATAACAACCTTAAAGAGGAATGAACTAGGGGGCCTTAAATGTGTCTTAGTGAATAATGCAAGATACTTCTCCCTCATTTCAACTTCTAGCTGCCATGTAGCCTCCTTATATCTAGAATATATCAACATGTCATCGCTAAATACCACAACGAAATGGAAAGGCCTAAAGATTCTATTCATCGGATCCATAAAAGTCACAGGTGCATTGGTTAGGCCAAAGGGCATCACTAGAAACTCGTAGATCGATCCTTGAAAACATGTAGGCTCTCTGTAGCTGATCAAACAAGTCATCAATGCAGGGCAACAAATATCGATTCTTGATGGTGATGTTGTTCAGCTATTAATAATTGATGCATAGGTGCAACAAAACAAAGGTGGTTATATTAAGGAATTGATGATCATTGCAACCAGAGGGTGAAGGGCCCTTTAGATCTAAGTATGCATTTATTAGGCCCACAATTTTCTACCAATATATAATGATTAGATTCAATTAGAAGAGGCACATGTTGATTTGGTTAGGTTCACCACTTAAATTAGGCCACATCCTTACGAGGTACTAGTTACCTTTGTATATGTTAAACAAAGATCATTATAAGATTATGGGAGTATAGCTAAAGAGTCCTCCAACTTTTTTTAATATAGAGTTTATTCATCCAATTAAGGGCACCCTCTTATTGTAGTTTGATCCAACATGTGCAACTAAAGATACCTTTATTTGTCTTCACCAGGTAGAAACTTCTTTATTGCTAAGATCTTCCCATGTCTTGCATGGGTATCAATGCTTTTATTGGAAATGTAAACAATTCCCCACCATACTTTGAAATTCTATGAGCATCAAGTTGGGATTTCTGGTGCTATATGGAGCTTTCCTCTAGTTAATTTAAGATCATTAATGAAGTTAGACTTGTTCTTGAGTGCTTTGCTTTCATCCAAAAGGGAAGCAAGGTGGCTCTCATCTAACTTGTTTCTTTGTCCTCTCTTTTAAGCCCAAGTTGATATAAGTCCTTCAGGCACCAAATTAGATGATTCATCCAACTTGATTTGCTTCCTTTTGTAACAATTCTTCATCTTTAGGTTCAAGTTTCCCTTTTTAGGTGTTTTCTTGCTCTAAGTTCATTCTGACTTTAGCTCATTGCCCATTTTGCATGGATTTTTCTAATAGATGTGAGAAATTATGATATCATCATTTTGCACCCGTTCTTATTGGTAGTTATTTTAATGAGAAAAGTAGCCTCTCAAGTTAGAATTCATTTTTTTGAGGTTCACTCCTATACAAGATTATTTCCTTCAGGCAAGTTAAGTCTTCCTAGTTAGAGATGTTTGCCTCCACCCAAGGTTTGAATTTAGATCTTTAGCCAAGTTCTTATGGAGGCTTCTAGTAATTAAGTCCTAAGCACCTTCTTTTTCCTTTGCACTTTCAAAAAGTTCCAAGTTTTGTAGTCCCACACACTTTGTAGGGTCCTTGCTTTCTCGATAAATTTAGCATTTAATTACTCATTAACTAGGTGTTCTCAAGTTAACACTCTTGGCATTAAAAAGGTTATTCATCTCCGTAGTATTCCTATCATCTCACCACTTGGTTGGGTTTTTGTTCAACTTCTTTTGACTTTGTTGTCAAGTTACTCCTTTCCCTATGTTAGGTTAGGAAGATATATGTTAACCGTGCAATTTCCCCGAGTCAACTTTAGTAGCTTTGTCCCTTCATGTTAGGTGGCATAATGATTGATGAGGAAAAATACCTAAGCATCTTGCACGTGACACATATAACCTTAAAGTGGCAAGCCCCTAGAGTCTCAAGGCTCAATGGGCCTCTTGACCATATTGTTTGGCCTAACGACAAGGATGGGAAGAAAATTGAAGGATTCTTAATGGAATCCATCGAAACCTTGGCTATAACAACTCACCTTGTGTGCAAGATCATCATACAAGGGTTTAAGTAGAAGATTTCTACAGTAAAAGAAAGGAAATCCTTAAATCATCTCTGTCCATCCCAATCAATCAAGCCAACTAAGCATAAAAATAAGGATTCTTAAGTTAACCTCTAAGTCCAGCCTAATCAATCTGACAAACAAAGCATAAGAGTAAGGATTCTTAAGTTAATCCTTAATTGTAGTGAAAGCTCTATAAGCATTTGCAAGTTTGAATGACACCAAGTTACTTAGACTTATGATTAATGGTACTCATAACAAAATCTTTGTAGATGCCTGCATGTGAAAATGACGTCGAGGTACCAAAAGGATAATTAGATGAGGCTAGACTAATTAGGCATATTAGAGTATCTTGCTCCTAGCGACACATCAGAGTATGGATAGATGGGTTGCTCCATACCCCAGCAACGAAGATCTGAGTGATTGTTGACTGAACCTCAATTGAATCGAGTCAAGATATCTCCTCAGCATCTCAAGGCATTGGCTTGGGTAGCTCACAAGAGGCCTAACTCTTTTGACTAAATAGCCATGCCTTACTCAAGAATCACGAGTACCATTAGTTTCTCCCTTGATCAAGGAGAGACTAGTTGTACCATAAGATGTCAAGAGGAGGATAAGTCTCCATCGTCTCTCTTAGAGAGGGATGATTATAAATGTCATGACCTATAAGGTAATTGTTGGGTATTGGGATGAGTTAGTTGGTTAGCCAATAATGTAAACACTTGTACACTCTCCTCTCTTTCTTGTTCACACTTGAAGTTTGTCCATACTGAGCCACTTATTTCATTCCCTACTTGTGACCTATTTTCAGGACAAGATGGCATCCTAAGATAGTGGGTTTCAAACATCATTGGAATAACACTGATTTTGGAGTGGACAAGGCAAAGCTTTTATAGGGCACTATGGCAACGTTCGATGGTGATGGTGGAGTGACAACTTCCAGGAGCTTAGGCAGACCTACCTGCTAAGCCACGTCAAGATCTTATTTCAAAATTTATTACAGCAACCTATCTCATGCATCAAGCGATCTGTTGTGTGGGTTTCCATCCACATGAGGATATGAAGGATTAGTGTCTTTGTCTACATGGACTCGTTTTATTACTTTAGCAACTTGTAGTTTGTTTAGTTACTTTTGGTACTAATAGTGCTTGTAACTACCCATTTTGTGATTGCATCTTATTGTAAATATTGCAGTTGGGCCTTGCTCTTTTTGTAAATATGTATTTTGGATGACTCTTTTTGTTACTATAGCAACTTGTAGTTTGTTTAGTTACTTTTAGTACTAATAGTGCTTGTAATTTCCCATTGTGATTATATATTATTGGAAATATTGCAGTTGGGCCCTACTCTTTTTGTAAATATGTATTTTGGACATATATTGCTCTTGTTCTTGTAGTATTCTAGACTCTACTAAATACAATAGTTATGTAATGGTTGATTGATAGTTTCCTTGTATGTTGAGATTGTGCCCTCTCAAATTCTTCTATTTTCTTTCTATTTAATCATGTTGTTTATGCTAAGAAATGATGAGAATGTTAGAGTTGTATGCCCTTGGAAAGCCATCTAGCTATGTAATTGGTAGATTAATTAGATTTATCTTTTCTATTCATCTGAAAAAATGATTATTTTTTAGCACTAATATGTTATTGGTTTCGTTTGTGCTTTTATGCTTACTTGCACAAAAGCCTAATCAGCCAAGTTAGGATAGTGGATTAACTATTCGAAATTGTTCTAAATAGGAGATACATGATGCAGATCTGTATATAATCACTATCATTAACTCATTGTCATGATTATAGTGTTGGGAAATTCCTTAAACCCTTAAGGGCTTAACTATAAATAACTCACCTCTAACCTAGGATGGACCTGCGCCACAACTTAACTCAATTGGACTTCATACTAACTGGGTACCAATACTGGTAGACCAATACAGGTATCCTTGAGTTACAGTTATAGGTTCCATATCCCAACGAGTACCGATACTAATGCCAAGTACTAGTACCTATGAGTTACAGTTTAGAACCCATGTCTAGATGAGTACTTGTCTAGTACTCACTATATACCGATACTCGTACTGAGTACCGATACTCATAGAGTACTGGTATCTCTCCAGGAAACGACTGGTCTCAATGAGTATCGATACTCATGAAGAATATCGGTACTAGTTGAGTATTGGATGCACCACCTGCAGCTTACAAGTACCGATACTCATGACGAGTACCGGTACTTGTAAGCTACAGGTTCTGGTAACTTCAAGTCCAAAACTTGACCTGGGACTCATGTGTACTCGTACTCATGGTGAGTATCGGTACATGTAAGTCCTAGTTTGGACTTAGGATGACCTGGAGTCGATCTGGAGCTTGCATGTACCGATACTAATGTAGAGTACTGGTACTGGCAAGTTATAGTATACATTAAGATCCAAATCTGTAATGCCTGAGTACCGGTACCCATATAAAAAAAAGTACCGGTACTACCAGCAGTTATGAGATGAGTTTTGTGATTTTAGAGAATACAAAACATTCAACAAACCTAGGTTGACATGACATCTAATACAGACAATTATAAGTCATTTAAATGCAAGACTATGCATAGATCTACAACTAAAACTGATTTACCAATAAACAATCAAATAATCTCTATCACTTTGTTTGAAACATACATGCGGTTTAGCTGTGTTGTACTTCTAGAGAATTAGGTTACCTGTATTCATCTTGGCTATAGAGAAGAAATGGGGCTGCAAGGATGCTTTGAAATGATCCTACCTCCAATAGCCTGATCAAGAACCACTTTGAGGAAGAGCCTTCCTTCCAGCCATTCTCTTTCTCTCTGATATCTGTTCTATCTTTAGGTGCACGATCGGTATGCCAGACCTAGATTTAGTAGGTGGGTCTTTTGGGGACCACAACCCCAAAGAAGACTTAATCAGTAATTAGTCCTCCTAATTACTGTATGGGTGAATTACATCTCCACCCATCGAGGGGATATATATTCACAAATAGGTTTCTGCACATGTAAATTAAATACCATACCATCCTCTTGCATTTTATGCCTATGCCCTCAACAAAAAATCTGATTTGATTACTTTAGTGATGGGCATTCTATGATAGTCCTTTACACGTTAATTGATTATATAATTATGTAATGCATATATAAGTCCATACATTGGATTAAAATCCAACAATCTCCCACTTGGACTATATATGCAACATGTTAATCGCTCAACACATAAAACCAAAATTGAGCTCAACTTTGCCGTCATGTCTGAAAATGCATATCTAAAAATAATCTGATCTACCAGTTACACTAGTAATAGAGCCAAGGCAGCTTTCGCTACATCTCAGTAACTAAACCAACAATGACCACGTACACTAATGCAAAAGGCAACAAGAAATGTGTGGATGTGTAGCATGGAAATTACATGCCAATGTGATCAACACATGCCTATTCTCAACTGGTCCTCCGAATAGAGATCACTTCCAAAAAATAAATTACTTCTCAGAATGGACAATCACAATTACTGAACTGAAAACTTTAAGTTTTATTTATTTCATAACAGAAATGAAGCTTTACAAAACTTTATACATAACCAAAAAATTGAAATACTGAATAACTGAAATTGTCTTTTACAAAATGAGCACTATAAAATTTACAAACTCCTACTAAAGCTAAAATTTCTATAAGGACATAAGACCCATAAAAGCTGCTGTTCATGGAACATCTTGGGTATTATTCCTTTAGTAAGCGGATTCGCAACCATGGAGTCTGTACCAATGTGCTCTATAGACAATTGTCCATTTTGTATCCTTTCTTTAACAACCAAGAACTTGATCTCAATGTGCTTCAATTTGAGGGAACTCCTGTTATTGGAGTAGAGGACTATAGACTGATTATCACAAAACAATTATGGTGGCCTATCAATGCCATCTACTATACGCAGCCCCGATATAAAGTTCTGTAGCCATACTTCATGATTGGATGCCTCATAGTATGCTATGAATGCTGCTGCTGTAGTGGAAGATGCAATAAGTGACTGTTTTGCACTCTTCCAAGAGATAACACCATTGGTAGGCAGAAATACATATCTTGAAGTAAACTTTCTACTATCTTGGCACCCAGCAAAATCTGAGCCAGTATAACCATAAACCTAAAGCTTTTCTGACCTCCTGAAGGTGAGCATATAATCCCATGTCTTCTGCAAACATCTTAGTATTCTCTTGGTTGCTCTCCAAGGGTCTTTTCCTGGGTTTGTCAGGTATCTGCCCAACATACTTGTAATGTACGCCAAGTCTGGTCTAGTACATGACGAGCTCACAATAGTGAACTAATTTTACTCTTTTTCTTAGACCTCTCCAGGTAGCTTGAGAGATTGTTTGCTATCATGTCTTTTGGCTAGCATTTAGGATAACGCTGCATCATCAGCTCGCCAACATTTGGGGTTACTTGTTCTTTAGGCCTATGCTTTTATGCATATTTTTGGTTCCATGTTCTTTTTGTTTGGAACTAGACTTACAGGTTCCCTATAAGTCTGGCTGTCGACAGAAAATGCAGCGCTTGTTGGGAGGCAACCTAATGTTCAGAATAACGCTTTTACCAAGTGATTTCCTTCCTTCTTCCCTCTGTTTTAATTTTACAATGAGGACATTGTAAGATTTAGGCATGGGGGGTGCATTTTGCATTTTTAGGTATTATTCATGCATTTAGGTTAGGTGCATTAGCTAAAAAAAAATCTCTCAAGGAGGTTTTTATGGGTCTCATATTTTTTGGAATAAGGTCTCATATTTTTATGGGTATAAAAAAAGGTCTCATATTTTTATGGGTACAATAAGCTGCATGTTCTTTAGTAGCTACTATCACTTCACATTTTTCTGGATCTCTGAATTTTTGGAATAAGGAAAGAAGAAACCTTTGTTGCTTCCATCCTCTTTCACTTTTGCTAGGGACTAGCAAAACTTTGGCGTGGGGGTATTTAATGAGTTCACAATAGTGAACTAATTTTTAGCCTAAGTTGGTTAATTCTTACATGTTAGAATGAACTAATATTTGTATTTGTTTATTAAATAAATGCATGCATTATAATTTAAGTTTGAATAATTTATTTTGTAGTATTAATAATTATCTACATTTATTTGATTGTAGAATTCAAGGTCAGCCAAATTTGATTTTTAAGACATCTAGAGCTTATTCTGATGACGTTGACGGATTTCAAACTCACCGCATCCCTCTTTCTCACCAAATTACCTCTCCACGCACAGCACCACCCCTAAAGCCAACACCTCACTGCTATCGTTGGAGAAGGGCGGAGATCTTAGGGGAGAACAGAATGATAGAGGAAAATCACAACAGAGAAACCACCTGCGGAAGAGATAACTCCTCCCCCCTGGCGGGGATCCTCCTTCGATCCTCTCCACCGTGAAGTAGAGCCTACACTGTGGACCTAGCCCGCACCATGGCTTGAGGCGTGCTCCAACCCTGCTCCTTCTTCCTCTTGTCGGTCGCACGGTGACAGCGTGGGACCACCACAGCACCTGCAACTCCCGTGAGAACCCATCACCACCTATACATCTCACGCACTAGATCACCAATAGCATCCCCTCCATCACCATCGTCAACACCCACCATGCCCCCTTCTCCAGGCACGACAGCAACAGAGCTCACCTTTCTAGTGCGTGTGTGTATGCTCGCACCACAGTCCTCGTGTCCGCGCAGTGCCTTCCTTGCGTGCAGCCGAGCCGTCACCCTCCTTCTTGTTCGTCTTCTTCTCCAACAGAGAAGAGAACCCAAAGTCGGTGAGCTCCCTGAACTTGCAGCCACCACCACGGACCTCCGTTCACCACGTCGTCGACCCCAACAGACTCACCGCACCCTCACGAGTGCAGCCACGTCTTCAGAGCCAACCATGACAGCCTCCATGCATCCGCAGAGGAACCCACTGTCAGCGGTCAACAACCCATCGTCCGGCCGCCTTCGGCCGTCTCCGTCGACACCACAACCGCCATCGCGAAGCTCGCCGCGTGCTCGACCTTCCCTGGGCATCTCTCCTTCAGCCGACCCTTCCTCTTCTTGCACACTCCAAGGGGAATTCTCCCCTATTTTGCTACAATCCATGTGTAATTAGAAATTACGATCAATGCCATCCCAAAAACTCATTTTTTTTTTATTTTCTTTGATTATTAAATTGAGGTGAAATTGTAGCATCATACTTATTCTTTCTAATATTTGTTCAGCTATTGTTATTCATCTCATTTTGCATTGAAATTGGATTCAGAATGGCATGCAATTAAAAATTACATACTCTGCCACTACACATGCATCATCTACATATTTTTAAGAGCTTGATTTCTGACATGAAATTTACATACATAGCCCTGAACTTCTCATGAAATTGAAAGTGACATTCAGAGCAACAAATTCATTAAATTAATTTCGCAAATGTTTTTGCAAACATGATGGCTCTATACTCGAAATTTATTGCAATCGTTTCTCCTTGTGGATACGACCTGCTCTCTTGTGAGTGGTTTATTTTAATTATTAATGATTGATTTTTCATCGCTCAATTTCTACTTCGACAACTTATTTTCTTAAGCAAAAATCGATCGTTCAGTACAAACCTGAGCATACATTATACTGCCAACGGTAGATGCATAAGGAACTGTTTGCATCTCCCATTTGTCCAAATCACTTAAGTGGCACTGATTGAGACTAAACTTGTCTCTCTTAGCCACAGGAGTGTCCAGTGGCTTGCAATCTTGCATGCCATACCTTTTGGGTACCTTATATATATAGCTTCTTTGGGATAAACCAAGAATATGGCGAGAACAATCTTGACATATTTCGATCCCCAAAACAAATGAAGCATCTCCAAGATCTTTCATGTCAAAGTGTTTGGCAAGAAATTTCTTTGTATCTAATAGGATATTCATATCATTAGTAGCAAGCAGAATGCCATCACCATATTGGATCAAGAAGATATACCTGCTCCCACAGAACTTATGGTATATACATTCATTAATGAGATTCGTCTCAAAACCAAACGAGAGAATCACTTGATAAAACTTAAAATACCATTGTCTGGAAGCTTGCTTGAGTCCATAACTGGGTTTCTTTAATTTGCATACCATACCTTTTGGATCACTCGTAACAAAATATTCAGGCAAAGCTATATAAATGGTTTCCTCAATGTCACTATTAAGGAATGCAGTCTTTACATCCATCTGATGCAACTCAAGATCAAAGTGGGCCACAACTGCCATTATAATCCTTAGAAGAAACAAGAGAGAATGCCTTTGATGATGGCGGATCTCGTCGTCGTAGTTCGATTCGCAAGAAAATCCATCGATTAGATAAAATTTATAACCGAAACTCGAAGGGTGAGTTACAGGTTGAATACGGAGAGGTGAATGTTTGATTTTGAAATCCGCATTTCGCTTTTTATTTGTTTTTGTCATTTTTATATTTCATTTTTTTTTGGGATTTTAATAGGGCAAGAGATCAGGTTCGTGAATTCTAGCTAATCTACTTGCAAAATAAAAAGAGAGAGATAGAGAGAGAGAAATAATCATGTATTTTTATAAGCACATGTTTATTACAACTTGGAAAGCAGGAAAACTTTACTATGAAAGCAATAAAGATAGAGATAGGTGAGAGAAATTCCCCTCGACGGTCGTTTGGAGGACGACTCGCTTTGACGTTGTCTAGAGGAAGGTGGTGAGGAGCGGGACGAATGAGGACGGAGCCGAAGGACGGAGGGTAGGGTAGGACGACTTCGCAGCAAGGATCTTCTTCCCCAATGGAGGTGAAAGGACGACCACGGGATGCTCCACGAAGGGGGATGAGAGGCTGGAACAAATGTTTGTTTTCTATTCTAGAGTAGCATCCTGGGCTTGGGACAAGCTCTCTTTAGAGCCTTGGAGGTGGTGAGAGGAAGAAAGGAAGAGATGGTGAAGAATGGAGGGGTGTAGGTCCTTTTATAGTGGAAGGGGAGAGAACAATTCATGTATAGGGCATTAGTGACAGCTGCAATTGTTGCTAAAGATCAGCCCAACTGTCGCTGAAGATCCACGCCAACTCACACCCACTGCTGCTGTGCTTGCGCATCCATTACACGTCGTGTCGTGCGCGCGCTTGAGTTGCGCTGCTCACGCTGCGCTAGCGTTGCGATGTAGGTGCACGTGCATGTGTTGGCCGGTGTGCCTTAATTGCTGATTTGGGGGGGGGGGTCCGCGGGTGTCGAACCCGCTCCTTCTTTGCAAGCCAAGTGTTCAACCATTAAGGCAAGGCTGCGTTTGAGTCATGAGGAGCACATGGATGCTGAGAGGGCAAAGGAATGTGAGATCTCTGATGATGAGGGGCTACCTTTAGTCACTGTCGGCTGATGTAGGGTGGCCTAGATGGCGCCACATGGCACCATCTAGGCCATCCATCTTCTTTCTGTTGCAGAGGGTGCCACGGTGCTTGGATCGAGATGATTCCCACGTTGTCGGATTGCGATAGTCGCTCCAAATTCATTCGTACGGTCAGATTTTTCATTCGAAGCCCATAAGCATGTCGCGTTGCCCCTTGGCCATTGATCTTTTTTAGACATCATATGGTGCTACGGGATTTCGATCTAGACGATTTCAAAGGCATTAGACTTTGATCATTGTCCTAATCAAATTTGTACGGTTAGATCATCCATCCAAGGCCCTAAAATAAATCTCCTTCCCTTCTGGCTATAAAAAGAGCATAATTAACCTAAAATATACACAACTGCTATAAATGCAGGATGATGCATGCTATGTAATATTTATAACATGAAATGCAAATCTAAGCCTAGGAACATACATGAATAGGCATTTTAACATAATTAAATGTGTCTACATCATACCCCCATGCCTATCTTTTGCTAGTCCCTAGCAAAATTAAACTATATGCTATGTATAAAAATGGAATTATGGATCGATCACTTAAGGCATTTGTTGTCTATTAACAAAAGGAATTTTCAACTAAGGTCCTAAACTTCAAAAACTCGACAGTACCCGGGTGTCCGCTAGAATGCAGACCGCCAAGTCCTCGCCTTATTTGAAAAGGGAAGATACATTTTTTTGTTTTTCTTCTTTTCTATATATATATATTTTGGACTTTTGGAATTTGAGAGTTTTGGGATAACTTTTTACAGCTACCTGACCAGCTTAAGACTCAAAAAAGACTCTAAGTGCTAAGCATCTAGTGAAAAGAGTGAAAGACTCACAAGGCGGCCGTTAAAACGGACTTCGGGTTTCCATGACCCCAGGTGACTTTAAGAGTTTTTGCCTAAAGGTTTATCTTTTCAAACGGTATCTTTCTCCCTACTTTATTTTTTATGGGGTCCATACAAGGCAAACCCAATATATATCTCTCCGGTTTATTCTACTTCCCCACTTCTTCCCTAAGTGTTTTGGGAATTATTGTGCATTTTTGTGAACTGGGCTCTGGACAACCGGCTAATGGGCTATTACCCACGGTAACTTGCCAGCCATACTCGTGCGGTGAAGTATGCTTTATTTTTTTATTTTCTCCTTTTTCTATTTTTTTTCTTTTTGGGTACTTTTTTTTTTCTTTTTCCTAAGTAGGTGTCTTCCCTGATCTAAGATTTACCTAAAGATAGTATAAAGAGAATGGTCATGTGGCTGGGCTCTAGACAACTGGCCGATGAGCTGTTACCACTGACAACTTGACAGCCATACCACCCTAGACAGTTCATTAGCTACCCAATTTCCGTAAAGACCATCAGAAAGTGAGTCAGTGCAAATAGTGTGTAGATGTTTAGACTTAAAATCCCCTCAAATCAAAGGGCGGGTTGATAAGTCGTGTACTTATCATCCCAATTTATTCACCAAATTAAAGTAAAATTACTTGGCGAGGACTCGAGACTAACATTCGAGTGGGCACCCAAGCTAATTAAGCCCGAAGACCTGAAGAGTCTAGGTGTTCAGGTCCTATCATATCGTTTCCTAAAGTTAATAACTTCCAAAAGCCCAAGTTCTCTTCTCGTAATTTCTTTCTCTTTCTTTTCTTTTTTAAGAAACTAAAAGAAATTCTATGGAGTTAACAAAATGATTTCAGGAATTAATTATCCAACCTCATGCTTGAATGATGTAATGTCCTCATTGTAAAAATAAAGACATGAAAAGGGCGGAGTAAATAGAATATCACCTGAATTTCGTGAAAATTCGGTCAGCTCCGCAGAGAGAAGAGAGTATACACACACGCTAAGTTTATTACCTTTAGCTAGGCATGGTTTACAAGTAAAGAAGACATTAAAAGTTTGGAAGTGCAGGTCAAAATTAGAATAAGAAGATTGATTTTGGAATCTGCAAAAAGATGTCCACAGATGTAGACCAGATTATGATGTAGATCCATGCCTCAAGGTCGAGTGGTTCTAAGGTTCTGGATGAAAATCACCCGAAATCGAAGATTATTGTGCTTGCGGGGCCAAGCCTGTGATTTTGTAGTATGCAACCCAAGACCAAAGTGTCAAACAATAGGTAGAGATGGTTCAATAGGTTTGGATGTCCTTTTAGATTTCAACCCAAAAAGATAATCAATGATTCTGAGCTTTGGTTGCACATGAAAGATATCATAAGGGTCTTGGTAGAAAGTAGGTGGTTTCAAGTCAATAGGAACCCTTAGATCCAAAATCGTAGTTCCCTCAGAAGTAGCTTCCCAAATTTTTATTTCCAACTTCCTATCCTCCAAGATCAAGGTTTCTGGGACCTCCAGATCATTGTGCACCCCATCTAAAATACCCAAGTCCAACATTTGTGGCTGAATCAGGATTGACTTGGGTACAATGATTTCCAAATCAAAATCAATCCCTCTGGGGTGTGGTTGAGGAATGGGGCTACTAATTGAATCTTCTAGTAAATGAGGATTCGAATCCTCCAAGTTAGCCCCAACTGAATCCAAATCATCAATGAACAGGCTATTAAATGGTTCGTCAGGTTCCTTGAGCCCGTTTGTCTCACTAAAATCATCTTCCTTATGCTCAAGTGAGACTTCACTAAGAGATTCTTCACCCTCAGAGTCAAAGAATTCATGATCTGCATTTATATATGTCTCAAAATCATATGTCATTTCATTATCCAAGGAGACATATTTTTCTTCATTCCTTGACTCGGGGATCTCGGGTGAAGCAATCGGTTCATCCTGAATCGGTTGCTCTAGACCAACCTGGTCATCTCTGGTCTCAAAACATGTATCCCCCTCGACAGGCGCCTGAGCCAGTTCAGACATTGTCTTTCCTGAAGGGGGTTCATCCTGGGAATCATCCCAAGATTGGACTAAGGCAACCACGAATTTCATCCTCAACCTCGACAATTTCCCAAGTAGAAACTTACCCAGGCCCCTATCCCTAGCATGTTAGAGCAAATCCAATAAAGAGCTATCCAACTCATCAATCATTTTTATCATAGGCTCTAATACTTCAATGCATGGTGTTGGATGAGCTTCTAAAGATTGGATGGTGTTCCTCAAGTTAGCCAACACCCTGTCTTGGACTTGGTTCATTTGAACCGAATGGTTCGGTTCAGGGTTGGTTGGGTTTGGGTTCATTCTAGGGGAGTCAAGATATTGAGGTTCTCGGGTCTCTCCTTGATAGTAGGTCATTTCAAGTTGTTCAAAGAATAGAGGTGACCTATGTTTAGCACAATTGTGGGGAGGGTAGGTGTTATAGTCAACATATCCTTCTTAATTGTAGATCGGGTTAGGTTGATCATCAAAGGGTGGAGATCTATAATCATTGTAGCTCTGAGAAGATAGTAATCATAGTGTTGTTGTCTAGGGTTAGGCCTTGGACACTGAGGTCTGGATTCATATCCCCAATCAAAGTTGTCCCGACTAGGAGATGGGTAGTCATAAGTCAAGTCGGGATAGTAATCATCTTGGGGCTAAGTGTTGGTAGGAGGGTGATGAACGCATGTTTTGCGAATTAAAATTAGAGTTCGGAGGACCCGTCGTCGTAGCTCGCAAAACACGTCTATCAGACAAAATTTATAATTAAAACTTGAAAAGTGAGTCCTGGGTCAAATATGGGGAGGCAAACGTTTGGTTTTCAAAAATCCACGTTTCACTTTTATTTATTTTTTTCATTTTTATCTTTTCTAATTTTTTTGGTATTTTTATCAAGTAAGAGATTAGATCGATGAAAACTTTATCAACTTGCAAAAAATATAAGAGAGAGAGAGAATCACATATATTTCTAAATCCAATGTTTCCTACAACTAAGAAAGCGGGAAAAACTACACTAGAAAGCAGTAAAGATAGATGGAGATGAGAAAATCCCCCTTGACTGTTTGCTCGGAGGATGACTCGCACTGATGTCGCTTGGAGGAAGGTGGTGAGGAGCGAGATGAACGGGGACGAAGCTGGAGGACGGAGGATGGGGCAGGACGGCATCGTGACGAGGATCTTATTCCCGAAGGGCGGTGAGAGGATGGCCACAGGATGCTCCACGAATGGGGATGAGAGGTGGGAAAACTATTTTCTTTTCTACTCTAGAGGAGCATCCCGAGCTTAGGACAAGCTCTCTCTAGAGCCTTGGAGGTGGTGAGAGGAAGAAAGAAAGAGATCGTTTGGAATGGAGGGGGCAGGTCATTTTATAGTGGAGGAGGAAGAACAAATTCATATATGGGTCATTACTTACGTTCGTAAATGTCGCTACAGATCCGTCCTTCTGTCGCTGAAGATCTGCGCCTTAAATTCCTTTGCTAACACGCACAAACCATTAGTGACAGCTGCAAGCGCCACTAAAGGCTTGCGTATGTGTCGCTGAAGATCCGCCCTCCCTCTGCTCACGCCCCGTTGGCACGCGCATCATGCTCCTTGTCGAGAGCGCGTGCGCTGGCATGTGTTGGCTGCTGCTGCGCGCCGCTGCACTGCTGCTTTGCTGCGCTCCCGCGCGTGCGTGCCTTGCTACTGTGTTGCTCCTCAAGTGTTCAATTGAGGGGGCAGCAGGTTTCGAACCTGCGCCCACTCTTTGAGAGGAGCCTTCACAATTGACGTGCTACAGCTAAGAGGTGTTGTGAAGATGACTTAAGGGCGCGCGCGGAGATGGATCCTCAACCGTTGGATCAAGATCCAACGGTTGAGAATGGGTGATGCCTTGATGAAGAGTGGGTGTTGGCCGGTGTTGGGCGGCCTGGATGGCACCATGTGGTTCCACCTAGGCCGTCCATCTTCTTTCTATTGCAGAGGGTGCCATGATGCTCAGATCGAGATGATTCTTGCGTTGCCGGACTGCGATTGTCGCTCTAGATCCTTTCGTATGGTCGGATTTTCCATCTAAAATTCGTATGGATGTCGCATTGCCTCTTGGCTGTTGATCTTCCTTGGACTTCATATGATGCTATGGGACTCTGATCTAGACGATTTCGGAGGAGTTAGACTCCGATCGTCGTCCTGATCAGATCCATACAGTCCGACCGTCCATCCAAGGCCCTGAAATAAATCTTCTTCTCTCTTGACCATAAAAAGGACCAAATTAACCTAAAATATATACAACTATTTTAAATGCAGAATGATGCATGCTATGTAATATTTATAACATGAAATACAAATCTAAGCTTATGAACATGCATGAATAGGCATTTTAACCTAAATAGATGTGTCTATATCATACCCCCATGCCTATCTTTTGCTAATCCCTAGCAAAATTAAACTACATGCTATGTATAAAAATAAAATTAGGACTCGATCGCTTAGGCCTAAGTTGTTTATTAACAAAAGAAAATTTCAACTAAGGTCCTAAACTGCGAAGACTCAACAGTACCTGGGTGTCTGCCAGAATGCTGACCGCCCAAGTCCTCACCTTATTTGAAAAGAGAAGATACAATTTTTTGTTTTTCTTCTTTTTTAATTTTTTTGTACTTTTTGAGTTTGAGAGTTCCGAAATAACTTTTTACGGCTACCGACCCACCCAAGACTCGAAAAGGATTCTAAGTGCTAAGCATCTAGTGAAAAGAGTGAAAGACTCACTAGGATACCGTTAAAATAGACTTCGGGTTTCTACGACCCTACGTGACCTTGCCTAGAGGTTTATCTTTTCAAATGATAGTTTTCTCCCTACTTCTTTTATTTATGGGGTTAACACAAAGGCGAACCCAGTGTATATCTCCCCGATTTATTCTTCTTCCCCGCTTCTTCCCTAAGTGTTTTGGGAATTATTGTGCATTTTTGTGAGCTGGGCTTTGGACAATCGACCAATGGGTTGTTACCCATGGTAACTTGCCAGCCATACCCGTGCGGTGAAGTGTGATTTTTTTTATTTTCTCCTTTTTCTTTTTTCTTTTCTTTTTTTATGTAGGTGGCTTCCCTAATCTAAGATGTACCTAAAGGTAGTACAACGAAAATGGTCTTGTGGCTGGGCTCTAGACAATCGGCCGATAAGCTATTACCATCGACAACTTGCTAGCCATACCACCCTAGATAGTTCATTAGCTACTCAATTTTTGAAGAAATCACCAAAAAGTGAGTTAGTGCAAAAAGTGTGTAGATGCTTAGGCTTAAAGTCCCCTCAAATCAGAGGGCGGGTTGATAAGTCGTATACTTATCACCCCAATTTATTGGCCAATTTAAAATAGAATTACTTGGAGAGGACTCGAGACTAAGTCCACATTCGAGTGAACACTTGGGCTAATTAAGCCCGAAGACCTGAAGAGTCTAAGTGTTTAGGTCCTCTCATATCATTTCCTAAAGTTAATAACGCTTAAAAGCCTAAGTTCTCTTCTCCTAATTCTTTTTTTTTTTTTTGGTCTTTTTGAATTTTCAATTTTTTTTAAAGAAACTAAAAGAAATTCTACGGAGTTAACAAAATGATTTCAGGATTAAGTATCCACCCCCTCATGCCTAAATGATGCAATGTCTTCATTGTAAAAATAAAGACATGAAAAGGGCAGAGTAAACAGAATATTACTTGAATTTCGTGACAACCTGGTCATCTCCGTAGAGAGAAGAGAGTATACACACGTGCTAAGTTTAATGCCTTCAGCTAGGCATAATATACATACAAGGAAGAAATTGAGAATTCACAAGTGTGGGTCAGAATCAAAATAAAAATATTGATCCTCAAACCCGCCAGCAGAAGATGTCCACAGACGTGGACCAGATTATGGTGTAGACCCATGCCCTAGGGTCGAGTGGTTCTAAGGTTCTGGATGAAAATCACCCAGAACCTAAGATTGTTGTGTTTGCAAGGCTGGGCCTGTGGTTTTGTGGTGTGCAACCCAAGACTAAAGTGGCGGACAATGGGTAGACTTGTTTCACTAGGTTTAAATGTCCACTTAGAGTTCATCTTAGAAAGATAGTTATTTCGAGCTTGGGTTGCACGTGAAAGATATCGTAAGGGTCTTGGTAGAAAGTAGGTAGTTTTAGGTCAATAGGAACCCTTAAATCCAAACTCCTGCTTTCCCTGAAGTTAACTTCCCAGATCCTCACTTCCAAATTCCTATCCTCCAACATCAATTGTTTAGGCTCTGGGACCTCTAGCATATCATTCACTCCATATGATTTACCTAAGTCCAGAAATTGTGGCTAACTCAGAATTGACTTGGGTACAATGATTTCCAAATCAAAATCAATTCCTTTGGGGTGTGGTTGAGGAATGGGGCTATTGATTGAATCTTCTAGTAAATGAGGATTTGAATCCTCCAAGTTAGCCAAAACCGAATCCAAATCTTCAATGAATGGGCTATCAAATTGTTCATCAAATTCCTCAAGCCTGTTTGTCTCATTAAAATCATCATTCTTACGCTCAAGTGAGACTTCACCAAGAGATTCTTCACCCTCAAAGTCAAAGAATTCATGATCCTTATTTATATATGTCTCAAAATCAATTGTCATTTCCTGGTTCAAAGAGACATTTTTCCTCGCTCCCTGGCTCGGGGATCTTGAGTGAATCAATCAGTTCATCCTCAATGGGTTGCTCTAGCCCAACTTGGTCATCCCTAGCTTCAGAAAATGTATCCCCCCTGACAGGTGCCTGAGTGGGTTCAGACATTGGCTCTCCTTAAGAAGGTTCATCTTGGGAATCATCCCAAGATTAGACTAGGGCAACCACAAATTTCATCCTCAACCTCGATAATTTCCCAAGTAGAAACTCACCCAAGCCCCTATCCTTAACATTTTAGAGCAAATTTGATAGAGAACTATTAAGTTCATTAATCATTTTGATCATAGGCTCCAATGCTTCAGTGCATGATGTTGGTTGGGCTTCTAAAGATTGTATAGTGTTCCTCAAATTAGCCAACACCCTATCCTGGATCTAGTTTACCTAAATCGAATGGTTTGGTTTAGGTTTGGGTGGGTTTGAGTTAAATCTAGGGGAGTCAAGATATCGAGGTTCTCGGGTCCCTCCCTGATAGTAGGTCGTCTCGGGTTATTCAAAGAATGGTGGTGATCTATATTTAGTGAAATATTGGGGAGGGTAGGTGTTATAATCATCATATCCTTCCTAATTATAGATCGGGTTGGTTTGGTCATCAAAGGATGGAGATCTATAATCGTTGTAACTCTGGGAAGGATAGTAATCATAGTCTTGTTGTCTAGGGTTAGACCCTGGACACTGAGGTTAGGATTCATATCCCCAATCAAAGTTATCCTGGCAAGTGGATGGGTAATTACAAGTCAAGTCGGGATAGTAATCATCTTGGGGATAAGTAGTGGTAGGAGGGTAGGATTGGAAATGTGTGAAAGATGTGGAAGGATACATTGTGGAGTAAGAGGGAAATCAGACGAGAGTGATGGGAACACCATCATGAGTTATAACCAGCTCAATTTGATCTGATTGAGTTATTGAATACTCCTGCATAACAATCAGAAGGCCATAATTCATTGCAAATCCTTTTAAAGAGAAATATAAGAAACTAGGGTTAAAACTGTAATTTTACCATCACATTTTGAATGCAAAACAACCATGAGTTTTCTTAGGGTTTCATTAAGGGTTAAATGGTCTTAAGAGTTTAACAAGTGGGTTAACAAGGGTTTAATTAAGGGTTTAATTAAGGGTTAACAAGGGTTTAACAAAAATGGGTTTTCGTGCATTTCAGGAATTGAATGACTTCTGAAACCCTAAAATAGATCCGCTTAATTAACTAAGGTTCTAGTCAGGATGAAATTCACCTAAACCCTCTAAAATTCATAGAAAAATATTCTCTAGGGTTTTGTATGCTTGATTTGACCATCATAACCCGTCTTGACCTAAAACAGAGTCATAGGCAGACTTTCGCCTTAATTTGGATTTTTGCATAAATTACCCAGTCAAACTAGGTCAAAATCAAAATCCAACTTCACCATTGGATTCCTTAGGTTCAAATTAGGTTTGTACCGAAATTTGGGCCCAATCTGAGATCATCTTAACCAAGTTTGCAATTTAGTCCTGTCTGACTCCTTTATCTCACACATTTGCCCCTAACTTTTGAATCCTTTGCATTTTAGTCCCTATCTTTATCATCATTTTCACAAACAGGAACCTGCCGCCATGAAATCCTAATCCTACAAACTTTGGTGACCTTAAGATGACAAGATCTCTATGATTTCTTGACAAATCCCTCTCAAAATTGAAAGGGAAACTCGTCAAGTAATTGCCTTCCATATGAGCCCATTCAGGGATCCTAAATCTCCCTAGAATCCTAATGCGAACATTTTGATTGATTGGGTATTGGAGTTTCTAAGATTGTTTTCCGAGCTTGAAACTCCATCTAGAGCCCTATAAAAGGACCCCCGTGGCCTTGCGCATCCTCTTAACAAGTTTTGGTGAGTCAACCACCTCTGATTCTCCTCCCCTGGCCACCAAAACCCCTGTTTCAACGACCCTCTTCGATCCTCCTCCTCTGGTCATCTAACAACCAAATTGGTTAGCTCCCTCGACTCCTCTCTTCATCATGACCCTCCCTAGCCAAAGGGAGGGCGTATCTCCACCTACTTCGTTGTCGCTGTCTCGTTGTATTCTCCTCCTTCTTCGGCGCTGGTCCACCACTACCGACCATCTCCACCTCCCAAAATCTCCTTAACTCCCCTAAACTCTCTTTCCCTCTCCCTCGATTATTTCTACACCTTCACGACCTCATTTTAATCGCCGATATGCCTCTGACCCCATCACCGTCCTCTGCTCCAGCCAAATCTCTGGTGAGGGTTTCCGCTCGCTTCACACACTCAAACCCCTCGCCAACCAGTCCAAAACCTTCGCCGTACTCCCCTCATCCAAAGCCCTAACCTATCGCACTCCACTGTCCACCCAAAACGCCCACCGAGTAAGCCACCTTCATGCGACCTACTTTGTCACCGACCGACCACCTCCGTGCACCAAACTCCACGAAACCACCACCGTTGCACTCGCTGTGGTCCGGCGAACCTTCTGAGCTACTCTAACGTGGCCATCGGGTCATATTCCTTGTTTTAGGTATCGCCCATGCCACCACCATTAATGGAGCTCCATGCACACCTTGACGAAGGTGTTCTTGCGTCTTCCGCCCCAGGCATCACCTCCATGTGGTGCAAAACTACGTGCTCCAGGTCTCCAGGCCTTCAATTGACATCAACGTATGTGGCTGCTGCTCCAATTCTACGAGGGAAATCAACCTACCTACTACGCGAACAAGCCTTGTGGATTTAGTCCTACCTCGTTTGCTGATGGGCGCACAAAGGCGCATAAGAGGATTTTGTGCTTACGGCTTATCACCTCAGCATGCACAGGGGGTGAGGTCCCCACACGCATGCGACTCACGCATGCCCTCGCCTGTGCTCACGTCTCGCAGGTCTGGGCTCGGTCCATTTACTTGGATACCCGTGTCTACTCTGGTTTGCCTGGTTCTGAGAGAGGAAGGAGAGAAAGAGAGAGCAGAGGGGGGGTTTTGCTTTGCCGCCCTCCTCTCAACACTTGTGATCTCTAAGGGAGGCCTTTGCCTCTGCTGGTGTTGTTGAGCCCTGTGCTATGCCTTCTCTAGAGCTTAAGGAGGTAGAAGAGAGAAAGAGAAGGAAGAAGAAGAGAAGAGAAGAATAGCCAGAGAAGAGAAAGAAGAACATCTCTGAAAGGAGTGCATTGTGCACTCATCCTACGTGGAATTTAGATTGATTAGTACTTTTGAGATATTTGATATAATTGTGAGGGGTAATTGTGATTCAAATCACCATTTTACCCCATTCTTTTTGCATTATTGACATCTGCTTTCATTTATATATCATTCTTGTTTGGAGTTCTATTATACATTTCTTATATTGTGCTTGAATTGGGATCTTGAGAACTATTTTTGCTAATTGCACCATGTGTTTGACCTCGGACTTCATTTCTGATATTCGAGTATAAATTTTATTTATTTTTCGCACTGATTCAAACTATACTACAACGCATTGATTTTAAAACCAGTCTCAAAGCGATTAAAATTTTGGCGCCATTTCCAGGGAGCAACGTGCAACTTAGATCTCTTGATTTCAATATCTGATTTGGTACTAACTTGCTCTATCTCTTTTGACTGTGATCTATTTCAGGGATTCATTAAAGGAAGATTAGCCACACAGCAGCCACTCCAGGGGCAGGTAAAACACAAATCCAGTCTCTCCTAAGCCAAAGCTAAAAAAAAAAAAGAAATCAATTAGGTCCAACTTGCATTTTGATTTTAGATTCAAACACAAACAAGTTGCCTGATTTGGTTCATTGCTAGAAAACACTCGACCCTGATTTATGCACCTACTTAGGGTTTAAGGTATCTAGGGCTATCACCTTCTTGCTTGAGCCTTAGGTACCATATTTTGACGAATTAAATTGGACCAATCAAGAGTCAATTAGGGTTTCCAATTTAGGGTTTTAGAGACACAATTGCTTAATCAAGAATTAACCTTCCCAAATAGTGTGTGCCTAAGCCTTGGTTGAATTGATCTATTCAAGCAAACCATAAAATCAGGCTCTTAATCTCATTTGAACACTAAAAGAGGGACCTAAATTTCTCGAAGGACAAAACAGGTGAAGTTGGCCCACCTTATTGGGTTAACCAATCTTTAAATTAGGTCACTTTGCACAAAAACATCTTAAAGTTCAAGTGAAATCGTAAGCACCTTTGCTCTTAACTTAAAACTGGTAGACTTAAGAGGTCAAGTCCCTGGTCTACCTGGATCCTCAGTGACAAGAGAGGTCAAGTGGGAGAAACCCTGTAACTTGTGGGGGTGCTCTACCGTGTAGGGGTCTTCACGGGACTCTCCCTCTCTGGCTGCCCAGGTAATTCTCAGGTGGACGGCTTTCTGACTTAGGGGTATCATCCGCCCTGAACCTCCATAGTCATCCAAAATTTTTTTGGGTGTCTTGATTGGGTCCATCACATTCTATCCCTCATCTACTCCATCGGTGCATGTTCGGGAGGAGGTCTCTAAGACCACCCTTGAGGCCTCCATTAGCTATTCACTCCTGTCAAGGCCAAGCCTCGACCTCCCTGTTTGTGCAACAACCCAACCAGATCGATATCTCTTCTGATTCATCTGAACCTAGCTCTCTTTCATCCATCATCATGGAGCAACCAACAGAAGAAAACAATCTTGAGCATCAGCTTCAGCGCCTCAATGATCTATTCCAAGCCTTTGTAAACCCACCGTACATCCAATGATGCGAGATCATTACAATCCCGCTGCGGTGGTGATAGAACCTCGAGTCCAAATCCTAGCTAGAGGTCTTGATATTGAACTCAAGCCCAACATGATTCATGCTATTCCCAAATTTCATGGGCATAAGTCCGAGGATCCTTTCCAGCATATCAAGCAACTCAAGCTTCCGACCCAGACTTTCGGGTTAGAAGCTCAAAATTAGGATATCTTGCTCATGAAAATGTTCTGCTTCTCTCTCATGGTCAAGGCTACTCACTGGTACCAAACCCTAACACGTCCAATCAACACATGGGCGGAACTACAATCCAAGTTTTTGAAAAAGTTCTTCCCTGTTGGTCGAACAAATGCTCTATGGCACCAGATCACGCATTTTACGCAGCAAGCAGGAGAACCACTTCACGAGGCATGGGATCATTTTTTGGATCTCATGCGAAAGTGCCCCCACCACGGAGTTCCTAAATGGGAACAAGTCCAAATTTTTTACCAGGGACTCCGTGAGGATATTCGATTATTCGTTAATGCGACCTGTGGAGGAAACATCATGGGTCAACATGAAGACACCGTGTGGGAGATTCTCGAGAACATGTGTGAGAACTCCATCAATAATGAATCCATGGGCATGTTCGACCGGACGAATGCCCGTGCATTGACAAATCCAAGGGGAGCACATGAGATGCAGGGCCTATCCTCTTCTGTTGACTTGGAACTGATGGCCACTCGCCTGGACAATGTCTTTATTATTGAGAAGGTGGATGAGCTGACTTGACACCTGCAGTGAGCCACCTCTGCGCAAAACTCGTTCACGCAACCGCCCTCTTGTAGGGAGGCTGTGCATAACATCTACCATCGATCTTCTTAGGGGATGGACCCATATCCACCCCCGTCTGATTCTGGGTTCAGAGGAAACTCTGGACCCATCTATTCTAGTTGGGGGAACTCTGAACCCTCGTATTCTGACTTTTCGGAGGCTCCTCAGACTTGCGAGGACCTCAACGCCATCCAAAATCATCCATTCTCAAACACCTACAACCCTGGATGGCATAATCATCCTAATTTCATGTGGTCAGGAAACAATCAAAATCAGAGACCTCAATATCATCCCTGACCACAAGCTTCTCGTCCATATCAGCCGCCTCAGCCTCCGCCCAACCCAACTTATCAATTTGGGCCAACTCACGAAGATTAAATGACTCATCCTTCAGACTCTGGCTAACATTCAGAAAATGAATGCAGCTATGCAAAAATAGCACAAAGATGAGATCACGGAGGTTTACAATCAACTCACCCAGATGGTAAATCCTCGCCAACCTGATGCACTTCCTTCGCAACCTTTGCCTAACCCGAATAACGTGCCAAACTAGAGGCGTGTTATGAAACCAACTTAGGGCCAAGCACACTATGTCTATCAGGCCCCTTCTACTCCATCACCCGATAGGATGGAGGCTCCGACATCATACACGGGTTATCGTAGCAACCACTTCTTTTCCCACACCAACCCAAGACCAGGCAGGACTAAATTCAGTTACTACCCGTAGTGGCAAAGCAACACAAAACCAACCTTATCCAAGCCACTCCCAGCCTAGTAATGCAAATCCAAACCCTAGAATAGTCATCCAAGATACCCCTATCCCAGATCAAGAACCTGGACCCATTCTAGAGGAACCAGCAAAGGTTCCATTTCCGGAGGCCTTGACCAAAGGAAAAAGGAAACCCCAACCCGTGGCACTTGAGGAGGACCTGGTCAAGCTCTTTGAGCAAGTCCAAATAAACATCCCCTTGATGGATGTTATACACCATGTACTGGCTTATGCACGATTCCTGAAAGACGTGTGTACACCCAAGCGTAAGCCGCGAACCAAAGGCGGGAACCCGATCGTACTGTCGGAGTAAGCCAGCTCCATCATCTTGAGCAAACTCCCACCTAAGGCAAAGGACCCTGGTACCCCTCTAATTTCATGCAAGATCAGTGATTTAGAATTTGACAAAGCCCTTTTGGACCTAGGAGCTTCCATCAATTTGATACCAACATCTTAATTGCGTAGCAATCATAGGTCTTAATTGACCTAAATTAGGCTAGGACTTAGCATAAGTTAGGGTAATTCATGCATGCATGAGCATTATCTGCATCTTTATTGCTTTACTTTAGCTATGCATAAAATAATGTTATAATGTGCTGATTAAGTGCATTATATCAATTACAAGTAATAAGCTGATTAGAAGCTGGATCTAGAGCTGGATCTGAAGCTAGATCAGGAATAAGGGGTGTTGCAGCAGGACTGGAGTAGAAGACATAGATTAGACATAGGGAATAATGATGTAAGGGAATTAAGGTATGCTATTCTATTAAGTAGAAATAAAGCAGTAAAATGTGAAGAGCTTAGGTCCATCCTAGCCCTAGGATAGCCTAGAGACTTTCCTTAAGCCTTAGCCACCCTTAGATTAGGTCATAGCACCCTAGGAAACCCTAAAACCCTAGTTCCAACCCTTATCTGGACGTCCAGATATGTTATAGGAAGTCCAAAATCCTTAGCCAACTCCCGCACACCTCAAACCCACTTCTGCAGTGTTATTGGACGTCCAAACACTTTGTTGGACGTCCAATTTCTACAGAATACCCAAAACAGAACCTAGAATTCCCCCTGACTCAGATTGGATGTCCAGAACTAAAGTCTGGACTTCTGATTTTTGAGTATAAGTTGTCTGATCATGTTTTTGGACGTCTGGAACTGGTCTCCAGTTCCTGTTTTGAGATTCAAGCCTTGATCTTGGATCTCTAGCTCCCTAGACCCAATTCCAACCCCATAGGAACCTAACTTAAGGTACCCTAACCCTAGTACATCACCTCTAGACCTCCCTAAGGACCTAATTAGGTCCTCACCAAACCCAATTAACTTAGATGAAAGTCAATTACCATCACCTAAGCCAATTGGACTCATTGAGTCCAATTGAGCTCAGATCTCAACCCACGTAAGTCCAATTGGACTTGGTGAGAGTCCAATTGACCTAAACCCAACCTAATTGAGTTATTTCACTCTCAATTAGGTTCACACTCATTCAATTAAACCCAACCTAATTGAAAGTCCAATTGAACTCTAATCGCCAGGATCCTGATTTTTGAATTTCCCTTTGAGCGGGAAGAGCCGTTGTTGGATGGTCGGCCGCCTGAGGGGGCCCGGCACTGGTGCCGGTGACTCTGATGGATGGGCGGTATGGCATCCGCGATCTTGGCGCAGGAAGGCGCGTGGTGTGCGTGTCCCTGCGGGTGTTAGGAACATGGGCAGGAGGGATTTTCGAGATGGTTGGGGTAGAGGTAGAAGGGAGGTGACCTGCTATCGATGTCGCCTTTGAGGGCACCTAGCGGCGACCTGCCGGCGTCCACTGCTGTGTTTGGCGTGCGGAGGTTTTGGTCACAAATGGGACGCCTGCCTGGCGGCATGTGATGGTTCTAGGGGCAGAGACTGTAATACACCTTCGTGTCCTTAAGGTAAGTTGCAGATGCCCCTCCCCCCGAAACGCTCGGGGGTTGCATTTTGGATGTCGAGGTTCCCTTGACTGAGGATGTCAAAGTAGCGGAACTGGCTCTATGTGGTGCCTTGATTGGAGAAGTTATGATGGACACCATATCGATGGACAAAATTCGACAACTGGTGAGATCTCTCTCTTTATCAACTGATGATTGGAAGATTGCGATTATTTCGTCATCGCGATTTGTGCTGTTTGATGTGGGTGTGGGAGATGTTGAAAGATACTACTTTCAGACTAGTTTTTTGGGTGGGCTATCAGTGATTTGGCTGCTGGTATCCCCTTTTGATGGATCTCTGCCTGAACGTCCCCCTCAAAGAATAGTCGCCAGGTTTGGTGTCCTTGAGATCAGAGGTCTGCCTTTGCATATGAGATCTAGGAAGGTGGTGGAAAACATGATAACTGGGTTTGCATCTATGGCCGTGGATGGTACTGTTGGGTTGACTGAAGGAGATGCCAGTGTTTTGAATGTGAGGGTAGAGGTCTTCAGGGCTGGTGCCATTCCTGATAAACTGATCCTTAGATGTGGGGGCAGTTCTTGGATGCTCCTTCTGAATTTTATTGTGGCAGATCGAGAGGTCGTCCCTAGACATCGTCCCCCCTCTTATGCTGTGGTGCTGAAATCTAAAACTCCTCCCTTGCATCCAAATTGTGCTAATCAGGATGTGATGGCAAAATGTTCTAAGGGCAGGGAATTGGTGGATGGGGTCGGGAACCTGGGGGATGTAGAGACGAGGACTGAAGCTCTGGCAGGTGTGGCTGAAGTATCTCTGATCCAAGACCTCCCCTCCTGTGTTGAGGTGCTGAAGTCCAAAGCCCCTTCCTTGCAACCACACTGTGACTGTCAGGAGGTGGTGGCAGAATGCTCGAGAGAGAGGGAACTGGTAGATGAGGTGGGGAGCCTGGGAATTATGGAGATGAGGTCTGAAGTTCTGAACTTTGTAGATGATGTACCCCTGGTCCAAGAGGCAGCTGCAGTGATGGATGCTAGTGGAAAGGAAATGAGTTCATCTAATGAAGTTGTGAGTGAGGATTTGAAAACCCATCTGGGTGAGCTTGTTGAAGGGATGATTATGAATGTGATTAATGAGCATGCTGTCTCAGATATGGTGGACCCCTCTGTGAATCCTGTGAACTTGCAGACTTGCTCTCCTGTGGCTGAAGTCATGCATTCGAAGTCAAAGACTCCTACTGCTAGGAGTTGGAAACCTCCCTATAAGCTGAGGTTAAGAAGGCACACTCCCACACAAAAGATTGATGAATCATTCGTTGCAGCTGTGATGAAGGTTAGCAGGACTTCTGCAGCTGTGAAGGGGACAGACTTGATTCCCAAATGAAGATCTTGAGCTGGAATGTGCGTGGGCTGCGCAATAGAAGCAGGAGGAGGTCGCTAATTAGATATCTGCGTGAATGGGAAATCGACTGTGCCATCCTTCAGGAGACACACATCGATTGTGCTTTTGATAAGGCATGGGAAGAGATGAGGGTAGGATCTGCAAATGACCTTGTGGTGGTCAATTCCATTGGCAGATCTGGGGGAATTGCCATTTGGTGGAGGAAGCAGATGCTGTGCTTACAGGAGGTTTCCATGGCTAGGAACCTTCTGACCTGCAGATTCACAAGAGGCCAGGGGGACAGTGTCTTCTATGTGATTGGTGTATATGGGCCAAACGATCCTAACAGGAGGCAGGAACTGTGGGAGGACTAGAATCTGGCTGCAGAATTTGTAGGTGGGGGGGCTTGGCTTGTTGGAGGTGACTTTAATTGTACTTTAGTGGGGAGTGACAGACCTAATGGGGTGGTCGACAGTTCCACCACAGGATTTCAGTTGGTGGTCCAGGCCTTGGGGATGTGTGACTTTCCATCATCAGGGGCTGAATTCACTTGGAGGAATGGCAATGGGCTCATGTCCAAGATTGACAGATTTTTTGGGAATGCTGAGCTGTTGCATCTCTTCCAAATGTCATTTGTGTGTGGTCTTGAACGTCCATTTTCTGACCATACACCTTTGGTGTGGGACAATGGTGAGTAGGTGGTGGCTGGTTCCTATTTTAAATTTAGGAGATCTTGGCTGAGGGAAACAGGGTTCAGAGACATGCTTGCCAGCTGGTGGAGGTCACAGCAGGGTGAGGGCATAGCCACCTCCAGACTAGCTTCTAAGCTTATGGCTCTGAAAGGCATGCTGAAGGAGTATGGAGATATTGTCTCAGTTCTTAGACATCAGAAGCATCATGAGGCCTTGCTGAAAATTCAGGAATTGGATACCAAGGAAGCTGTGGACCATCTATATGAACTTGATCTTGTTGATAGAAGATGGCAGGGGGTGGTAATTGAAGAAGACCTGAAATTGGAGATGGATTGGAGGGAGCGATCTAGACAGCTTTGGCTAAGTGAGGGGGATGCAAACACCAATTTTTTTCATTTGGCTGCTGGCTCTAGGAGGAGAACAAATCTGATCTCATCAATGTTTGTAGAGGGGCAGAGAATTACCTCCTTATCTGATATCAGAGTTGAGGCCGTCAGGTACTTCAAGGAATCTTCAAGAGTTGCAGGTAGGGGCAACTGGAGAATGACAGCATATGATTTGCCCAGGATTAATGAGTCTCAAGGGCCAGCCTGGTTGAATCTATTTCTAAGGCTGAAGTATTGAAGGCTATTAATGATCTCAATTGTGAAGGATCGCCTGGTCCTGGTGGAATCTAGGTTTTTTTTTTACAAAGAACTATGGGACATCGTGGGCTCAGAGGTTATGGGGGTAATTAGAGAATTCCAAGGTGGCAATTTTGGCTTTGAAAGAATTAATAGATCTTATCTGTTTCTTTTGCCTAAAACTCCGGGTGCTAAATCTTTCCAGGAATTTAGACCCATTGCTCTTTTTAACTCCTTGTATCTAGTGATTGGAAAGGTCCTAGCTAATAGAATGAGGCCTGTATTGCAAGACTTGATCCATCCTGCTCAGTCTGCTTTCCTCCCGGGTAGATCCCTACAAGAATCTTTTATCTTGGCCCAAGAGATGGTTTGTGGCTGGCATAAGAGAAGATGCAAGGCCTTCATGTGGAAGGTTGATTTTCATAAGGCTTATGACTCAATCAGCTGGCCTTATTTATGGGATGTGCTTAAAAGAAGGGGCTTTCCCCCTACTTGGATAGCTTGGGTTAAGAGATGTATTACCACGGCCTCCTTTACCCCTCTAATAAATGGGAAACCCTGTGGTGCATGGATCCAGCCTCAATGTGGCATCAGGCAAGGATGCCCCCTGGCCCCATTGATCTTTAATTTGGCAGTTGACCGTTTAGCTTGGTTTGTTTGTAAGCTCTCTGAAGCGGGTCTTGTTAGAGGATATTCACTCTCTTGCTGGAACAGTCTGGCTCCCATTCTTCAGTACGCAAATGATACTATCTATTTTGTTGAAGGATCCATGGATGGAGCGTTGGCTTTGCATCACTTGGTTGATATCTTTGGTGAGCTCTGTGGGCTGAGGTTAAATAGGGACAAGTCTGGTTTGGTCTACTTTGGTTTACCTGAGGAGGAGCAAGAAGCCTTAGCAACCATCCTAATGACTCCCCGCATCAATCTTCCCATCAGATATCTTGGGCTGCCTTTGAGGTTTTCTAGGTTGAAGAGAGGTGATTGGAATTGCCTTTTTGACAAGATCTCTATGAAACTTGATGGTTGGCACAACAGATTCTTATCCAGAGGTGGAAGGCTTATCTTGCTCAATTCGGTGATCACCTCCATGCCTGTTTTCTACTTCTCCATTTTCAAAGTACCAAGATCCATTTGGAAAAGATTGGATGTGATGAGGAAGAGATTTTTTTGGAAGGGAGCTAGACACAAGGGAAGCTTCTTACAGCCTCTCAAATGGGATCAAATCTGCTATCCTAAGGAGCTGGGTGGTCTTGGGATCAAGTCCTTGCAGCATTGTAATGATGCCTTGCTACTCAAATGGGCTGTTAAGCTGCTGCAAGGTGATCTGAAACCGTGGTCTGATCTGATCAGAGATAGATATGGAGCTTCCAACAGCAGGTTTTCCAGACTTCAGCCAAACTGTCCATCACCTTTCTGGAAATCCATAACTAATGCTTTGGTTGATCACTTCCATCTGCTGCAACCATCACTTGGAGATGGCAGTTCTTTCAGATTCTGGAAGGAGAAATGGTCTGAATTGGGGGTTTTGAAGGAGCTCTATCTAAGAGCTTTTGATGCAGCAGCTGACAAGAATTCTACGGTTAGCAAGATCTGGTCTTGCAGTAGCAGCAGTTAGAATCTGGATGATGTGGAATCCAGCAGCAGCAGAAGAACTACCCGGTTATGGGATGAGAAGAGAAGGCTTTTATTAGACCTTGAAAATTTCAGACCTAGGCCTGGAATGGAGGACAGATATCTATGGGATGGGATCTATAGTGCCCAGTCTAGGTATAACAAAATTTTAAATTTTGAAGAGGGATGGAGACATGATTCCATTGATAAGAAGATATGGATGTTAAAAATTCCTCTCAAGGTACAAATCTTCCTTTGGCTGTGCAGGAGAGATGGGTTAATCATAAGTGATCTATGCCACAGAAGATTGGGTACTGATCATCATGTGTGTTTTCTATGTGAGATGAGCACTGATAATGTAAATCACCTCTTCTCTTCTTGCCTTATCACTGATGTCATTTGGAGAAAAGTTTGTCAGGAGCCTTTACCAGAGTGGAATTCTATGTGGCATGGGTTTGAGGTGAGAGGGAAGCCACATGTCCACATGGTTGCTTCTATTTGGTGTGTATGGAAGGCAAGGAATGAGAGACTTTTTCAGGAGAGGCTGGTATGTTGTGAGAATATTGTAAGAGAGTGCTGGTCCCTCATACAGTCTTGGGGATCCTTTTTGTAATCTCCCTTCTTTGCACATAATATAATGCTCCGGAATGCTATCGCAGGACGATAGCTTTCCTTTCTGTTTCAAAAAAAAAAAAATTAAACTTAGGTTAAGTTTAGTTGCAATTTCCCCTTAGCAATTAGGGTTTGCAACCCTAATTCAAGGCATACACCTACCCAAACCCCTTAGGACCTAACCTAGACCTCTTAGACACCTAGGGCACGACCACACACACACACACACACCCATTCACGCACACACACTCCTCTAGAGTTCTCTAGAACTCTCTTGGAGTGGCGCCAACTCTTGGTTGCCAAATTTAGCAACCAAGAGGCATTCAATTCTTAGATCCACAAATGGTGGATCTAAGAAACCACCTCTCTCTCTCTCTTGGCTGGCCACTCTTGGACTCTCTCTAGAGAGTTCCACACTTCTCCAGAGAGACTCCCTTAGGTCTATAAAAAGACCTAAGCGGTGGCCATTTGCACCCATCCACTTATTTGGCTCCATTCACATCCACCTCCACTTACGCTATCCACTTCCATCTCCACTCCACCTCCACAAGTTGGGCACCACTATGAAGGACACCATCTCCACTCCAGGATGCTGGATCATGAAAGGAGTTGTGGTCAGACCCGGTTAGGTTGTGTTAATATGGTGATTTTATCGTTGAAATGTGTATAGTGGTTAACCTAAATCGGACCTAACCATCTCTTTACAAAATTTTTAACCTGGCCTACTTGATTTTATCTTAGTCAATTTTAGGCCTAGGGTCGAACTCAAGGAAGTGGGATTAGAAGTGAAGTTTCTACACCTTTCCTACAACGAATCTCTTCCGTTCGTTTATTGTGTTTTTGGTGTTTTTCTATTTAGATTTTTTTCTGATAATTCTTGTCCTTGAGGCACACCCTCAAAATCAGGTTCTTGGCTTTGAGCCAAATCATGGTTTCAAAACTGGTCTTACTATTCGCAAGACTGAGTACCTGCAAGTCAAGGATTATCTTTTTTCTTTTATATATTTTTTTTATCTTTTTAATTGCAGAAAAAAGAGATAGAAATAAGATAAATATAGTATATATATATATGTATATATTATATATGTATAAAGGGGTAGGGGTGGAGGTGGTGATGGAGTGTAGCATGGTGTCGAGTCGGTCGTCGTCTAGGAAGACGCAACCAACAGGACGAAGTGCTGCGTGTAAGGTGGATTGGTGGAGGATGAATGCTAACACGCTTTCTGTACACGTGTATCGGGGAATATCAGCAACTGGTGCAGATATTCCCGCGATACCACGTATGGGACGTGATATGAAAATATATATGTATATATGTAAATATATATATCTATATGTATATATATATATATATATATGGGTATAACTATATAGGTATATGTGTACTTATATATGTATATATATGTATATATGTATGTATATATATATACATATGTATATGTATGTATGTATAACTATACAGATGTATCTATATATAGGTATATATATATATAGTAATATATGTATATAGATATATGTAGATATATATATATATATATATATATGTAAGTATGTATATAGACTAATACATAGTTATATAAGTACTAATGTATGTATAGATATATGTATATATATATACGTATATATGTATATAAATATATATATGTATATATATAAATATATATATGTACGTATATGTATATATGTATAAAGTAGAGTATAGGTGTGTGTGTGTATGAGAGTGTGAGTGTGTGTGTAAGTGTCGGCAGAGAGAGTGAAAGAGTGCTGTGTGAGAGAGAGAGAGAGAGAGAGCTGGAGTTGGCGTGAAGGAGTGCGGTTAAGTCGTCTGAGGCAGCCAGGCGTCATCTGATGGTTCCACGCACACGCGCAAGCGCGTATGCACGCAGAGAGGCACGCGCTGGAGGGAGTAGGAGTGGAGAGAGGAGGCCGCAGCGCACCGCACTGTGCGAAGGGGCTGGAGCGGGCAGACGCAGGCGCACGCGGTCGAAGGGAGCAGGCGAAGATGTGGGCGGGTGCGGGTGCACGCAGACGCGCGGACGGGCGCTGGAGCGGGCTCGGGGCGGAACGTGCGCGCGGGCTAGCAGCGGTTGTGGTGCGCCGGGTGACTGGTTAAGTGAGAAACTTACCGGTCACCGCATTGTTGCCACAGTGTTCCTCTGAAATGCGTGAACAGTGGCTTCAGTGCCGGGACGAGCCACGTGACCGGGTGCGGACGGTGCTGTGAGTGCGGGAGGCGTGAGCGGCTGGCGCGCGCAGAGAGGCGGGTGTACGCGAAGAAGCGGAAGGCGAAGGTGGCCTGCAGGTGCACGTGGTGGCCTACGTGCGCTGCTGCCACCTTGCTGCTACTGCTGTGGGGCTTGGCCGGCTGCTGCAGGGGCGTGCGGTGGCCGGTTGAGCTTCAAAGCTTGAAGCTTTGTGATAATGGCGAAAGTGGCTTAACAAAGAATACCACCACGCCCACCGGCTCTTAGATGAGCTGGGCGGTGGTGGAATCACAGTGGTGGTTGTGCACCACTGTAAGGTGCTCTTGCCCGCAGAGTGTCTCCTCAGAGGAGGAGGGCCTGCGTATGGAGGGAGAGGGGAGGGGATGGCCTGGAGAAGAAGTTGGTGCTTGTTGGGTTTTCTCTTAGGTGGACCAGGCAATCTTTGCAAAGAAGGGGCCGTGCTCTTTTTAAAGAAGAAGAAAGCATGCACAGCCATGCCCTGGCTGTGCATGGCTCGTGCATGACTTGGCAGGGAGTGGCTGCTGCAGGGCAAGCTGAGCAGGACATGGCGTGAAGAAGAAGAGGGCATTCCTTGCAGCCGCGGGAAGAATTCAAAGTCAAGTAAAATTAAAAATAAAAAGATGGTGAATTTTGCAAAGCGGCACTTGAGGAAAAATGTAAATTTCAAGGCCATTATTTCACTCTCCTCCCCTCTCAATTAAGTGCATGCATGCATGTATTTTTACAAATGCAACTATGGATACCTAATATGCACTGGTAATGCTAGGAAATAACACAAGATGGCACAATTGCAGGTGTATTTTTGCGGTGCAATCATACCCCCATGCCTATCTTTTGCTAGTCCCTGGCAAAACATTTTTGTAATGTATTTAGAAATGATCTTTAAGCTGAAGATTTTCTTCTGAGGTGATAAAGGTGTGTTTATTGTTAGATATTGTGAGAACCAATTGTAGAGAAGACTACCAGTACTTTAAGTCTTATATGATATAGACCATCTCTCAACTAACCTGGACTCTTGATATTTAAATCTTAAGTACGATTTCCAGGACCCAGGAGGTTTTTGCCGTACTCAAGAGCTCAAGAGATTATGGCTTGTGCTTAGTGACGGATTAAGACTGACCGGATGAACCTTAAGACTCAAGCCCAGGGTTTCACGAATTTTTAAGTAAAGGTTGGTCCCAATTTCAGCTCGTATCTTCGGATTGACCCTTAAAAAGATGATGGAAAACTCAACTCCCATTTTTTGACATTTGTGGCTCAAAGAAAACAGGGTATTTGTGACATGCCCTAAAGAACTTTTTTAGGGTAGAGACTTTACAGACATTTGCGAGATATACTAACTTATTTGCATCTTTTTTTTTTTTTTGAAACACGTGTTAGTATACCTCTTACAACATTATTTGGAGGAGCACACTTTTCTTTTTGGTGGGAGAGTTCCTTCTTGGTGGAAAGAGTCTTTCCTAAACACAAGACTAAAGCCTAGGATAAAAAGTCTACCTACGTGCACAAGTAAGGACTCCACCTTCCCTAATGAACACTAGGGTTGGATCTTATGTTCACTTGGTCTTTCTTGATATGTGTAGTGTGAACCAAGATTACTTAGGCTCTCAAGTAGAAGCAAACCAACGGATCCTGTACTGGTGTCTCAGGTACAAGAATACGTCCTTAGTTAGGAGAGATTCTGATCTATCTTGTCAATGCTCAAGTGAATTAAGACGAGCCTGGGCGAATCAAGCTTCTGTGGCGTGGAAAGTCTTCAAAACAGTGGTTGAATATCCATAAACACTTATTGTATTTTTGTTTCAGCCTTTAGATCATTACTAAACACCATTTTTTTTTTCTTTTTCTTACATATTTATAAATAGGTGGAAACTGCATGATAGCATAAAATACCCAGATCCTATGGATGCTTATCCACCCCCCCATGCCAAACGATGCTATGTCCTCATATGCATGCAGGGAAAGGTAGAGAAAGGACGAAAGATCGGGTAACGAGAGCTGAGGTGCAGGGTATACAGCAGGGTGGTAGGGTGGGTGGTGAAGTGAAAAGTGAAGTGATCGTGATAGTGGCTTGAAAAGTGATGGTGAAAGGTCTGGCATTTCTTGGGACGAGAGTGTCCCAGGCGGATTGGAGCACAAGTTAGGAGGAAGAAATTGGCCCTCAGATTGGCCAAGAAGAGGGGCTTCTTGGATAGATGGATCCAAAAAGGAATAGCCCCAGTGAGAAGTGTATGGGCTCAAGGTCCCAGTGTGGAGTTGCAAATCCGCCTGATTTGGCGGGAAAGAAAGGGCAATTCGGTCTTCAAGAGTGTGGATCGGCGGTGAGTAGCCCGGATATGACTCAGACCATGAGGTATGGGAAGCAGAGAAAACCTCATCAGAAGTCTGGTCAGGAGAAGGTACAGGAATAGGGAGGGATGGGGGAACGTCACAATATGTGTCGGTCAGGCAATCGTTAGTGTTTACAGGTAATCCGCAGCAGTCAGAATAGGTCCCAATTAGTCCGATACATGCGCTGACGGCCATGTCCTCGTCAGACGTGTCATCCTCTATGCAGTCACAATAAAAGTTCTTGGCTGCCTTGAAGATGTTAAGCTTGAGCTTTTCAGATCCAACGACAATCTCAATACAGCCCGACTCGCAGTCGATATGGGCGCGGGATGTGGCCAAGAAAGGTCGACCTAGGATGATCGGACAATTAGAAAGTGATCTAGGAACTTCCATATCTAAAACAAGAAAGTCAACAGGAAAACAGAGACTGTTGACCCTAACCACCACGTCTTCCACCACACCCTTTGGAATTTTGACAGAACGATCTGCCAACTGTAACGTGACAGGGGTGGGTTTCAGATTTCCTAAGGAAAATTTTTCGATCATGATGGTTGGTATGAGATTGATGGAAGATCCTAGATCAAGCAGGGCACGGTTAAAATTGCAGCCTAGGATGCTGCAGGAAATCAGTGGTGTGCCCGGATCTTGCTGCTTCGGTGGTAGGTTTGACAGTATAGCACAACTAGCATGAGGCGAGAGAACCACCAGATTTTTAGTTTTCTTTGACTGTCGCCTGGGTGTTGTGTAGTCTTTGAAAAATCGGGCGACAGTAGGTATGTGGTCGATAGCCTCGAGTAGGGGTACCTTGATTTCTACATCCTTGAACAAATTACGCAGGTTATCAAAGGCCTGCGTATCTTTCTTTTTGCCTTTTGGCTCCCTCAATAGAGCCTCAGGGAATGGAACTGATTCTGGCACCAATTTGGGTGTATCATCCTCTCGCGAATGTGGTGCGCATCCCGAATGAGAGGGCGATGAAGAAGACGAGCCAGGATCAGGTCGAGGTGGATCGACGGTCTGCTTACCGCTCCTCGTAGTGATAGCATTGGATGATGCAGGTCTAGTGGGATCATAAGGCGGAGGAGGGTTTGCAATAGGGATATAAGAGTGCGGTGCTGCAGCGGGATTAGCCTGAAATCCTGGTGGAATGCTCGGATCCTGCAGAACCTGATTAACCTGCCCCTG
Organism: Thalassia testudinum; assembly: GCA_037157565.1. Taxonomy (NCBI): domain Eukaryota; kingdom Viridiplantae; phylum Streptophyta; class Magnoliopsida; order Alismatales; family Hydrocharitaceae; genus Thalassia; species Thalassia testudinum. The sequence continues at coordinate 14,385,630 of JAZHRO010000062.1, read as the reverse complement.
AGAAGGTCGTACCTATGGTTGAGGACGATGGGGTACGAAATTTCGCAGGTTTGGAACAGGTTGGGCGGGAAGAGTGCCCTGAGATCGAGTCGCCATGCGTAGTTGACTGATCTCAGCATTCTGCTGCGCCAATTGGTGCTGAAGAGAGGTCATGTTCTCTTCATGGCGCTTTGACATTTCCGTCATCATTCGCATCAATTTATCAAGAGGACTTGATGCGTGTTCTGCTTGCGGTACGCAAGGGCCTGATGGTGGATTCGCCATAGGATTAGACTGGGCCCTTGGGATGACGGGTGCGGACGGTCGCATTGGTCCACTCGCTGGGTTTTGGCGCTGCAGGTTGTTGGACCATGCGAAGTTCGGATGATTTCGCCACCCTGGGTTATAAGTGGCAGAGAACGGGTTGTTCCCCAGGGTGCAAGCGTCTTCTATGCCAGAAGACGCGTCCGCATGTAAATATGCGCCCGAGCACATCGAAATACTGGATCACAGAGGCCAGATCCACATGACTTACCGAGTCACTCAGCGCGACACTCGGTAAGGAAGGTCTTACAGGGTTTCTTGGAATAAGCCTGTGTTGGAAGAATTAGGATTGTGACGAAGTGGTGAGGTGGGGGTGTTTGCCATAGAATGGGTGGGGTTGGCCAGAAGCTCGTCTAGCTTGTTGTGCACGATGGAGACTTCATCCAATTTCTGTGCGATAAGGCTAAGATCAGTGGATGAATGGGAGGGTCCCGTGTCAACTTCGTGGACATTAAGGGGCTGGCTAGTACGATTAAAGGTGACAATGGAAGCATTGTTCATTGAGTTTTCGCTCATATTTTCAAATAATTCAAATGCTCCATTCTCGTCTTTATTCATAAAGTTCCCTCCGCAGGAAGCGTCTGCAATCTGGTTCAAAGTCTCATTTAGCCCATAGTAGAAAATCTGGGCTATATGCCACTTAGGCAGACCGTGGTGCGGATAGTTCCTGAGGAGGTCATTATATCTCTCCAATGCCTCATGAAATTGTTCGCTGTTTTGTTACGTAAATGAAGTGTTAGCACGGTGAAGTGCATTGGTTCGCCCGATTGGGAAGAACTTCTTGAGAAACGCTGTTCGCATCTCTTCCCAAGAGTGGATGGTTCTCCCAAGGGTGCGTAACCACTGCGACGCTTTATCCCGCAATGAAAACAGGAACATTTTCATAAGGACTATTGGTAACCTGATATTTCTAGGTTTAACAGTTTCAACCAATCGGGTTAAGTCTTCCAAGTGGAGAAATGGATCTTCACTTGCAAGACCATGGAGGTGAAAATTTATCAGGCCAATTATGTTAGGTTTTAGTTCAAAGTCGTCCTCGCCCATGGGGACCCGAATTTGTCCTATGGTCTCTGTAGCAGCGGGATTCTGATAGGAGCTAAGAGATCTAGGCTCCTCCCGTTAGGGAGGGTTCTGCATTTCCTCCAATGTTTCCCTTATGGCTTCAATTTGCTCATTATACATTTCCATTTGGGCTTGGAGGCGGGTTATGGGATCTAAGGCTCCACCACCTGGTGGGTTTTCATGGCGGTTTCCTCCCTTGGGATTTGGGGGTGGGCGTGCAGCCATGTTTGTGGAGGAGGAGGATGATTCGGCTTCTTTTCTAGATTTATTAGGCAATTCACACAGTTCAGGGTTTTGTGACCTCCTCCCAAACATGCACTACCGTAGGAAGAATTGGGGGGATACGAAGGGAAAAAAGATGAGAGAAATGACACCGCAAAGGTACACTTGATGACAAATCAATACAATCAAATTCCTAACCTCTACAGTGTACCCTTAGACCTAAAGATCTAAGTTACCTACTATCACTAACTATGGAACCGAATGCGAGCACTGTGGAACCACCGAGCCAGATTGAAAGGCCGTTTGCCCCAGTCTTAGACACCCGATAGCACGCGGGAACCCTCACCAGCACGTAGGCGCTACACGCAGGTAGTTAGACCTCCAATCCTTAATAAGGGTCAAGTTGCTACCAAATTTTACTTAGAGGCTTAGGATCAAGTGCTTTTAGAATATGAAGGGCGCTGTTTACGGGTAATGCCCAAGTGATTGATTTTTCAAAGTGTGTAAACCAAGCAAGCAACGGGGAAATCTCCCCGAATTGAAGTTTTTAATTGGTGAATGATTTTTAGAGTTCAGCCTTAAGTAGTATGGATTTTAGGATTTCTCTAAATTACCAATTCAACCAATCTCCGGGTTTTTGAGAGAATACAAGTTTTCTTCTAAGCCCAACAAACCCTTCTTCAATGTCAATTGGTTAATGCATACTAAAATGCAATGGGCTTCCCTAAATGGAGATTTCTATGTGTGGATGCACGAATCAATTTTAGATTAGTGTGAAAGGGAGCCAAAGCACTTCATTTCAAGTGCTCCCAGTCACCAAAATGATTTCCACACAAGGCTCAACTAAAAGATAAAGAAAATCAAATTGTTGGGGTTGAAGTGTTCGGGATCGAATCTTAGGCAAGTGAAAAGTCGTGGTGGGGTTGGAATCCACTCAATTCTAACCCTCCCCACCAATAAGGTGATCCCGAATTGCTGGTAAATGAGGCAAAGAGGGGTGGCAATCAATCTTTTTATTTGCCTCAAAGAATACTTCACACGGCGAAAAATTCAAGAATCAAGATTCTTGGATTTTCGCTATGCGAAGTTTTGCGGGAAATCCCAGGGCGGTGGGAGTGATGACAAACAAGCAAACAAGTGATTTTTAATCCACTTGCCCCAAGAGATCCCAAGAAGTTTTTCTAGTTTTTTTTTTAGTTGTTTTTCTTTATTTTTATTTTTATTAAGGTTACAAGTTAACCTAGGTTGCTAAGAAAGAAAGACCTACTTGTTCGGCAACGTGTGCGAAGCTCCAATGCAGTGTCGGCATCTTCACGCTCTCGTTCCCGCCTTGGACCTGCCCACGTTTCCGACTTCATCTGCCTTCTCCTTGCAACAGGTTCACTTGCACAGCAATAAACAAAAACACCCGTGAAGAGAGAAGAGAAAAATGAAAAGAATGGAATAGAAACTTACTTGCAGGCGCATTTCCCTAGCAACGGTGCCATGAAAGGAGTTGTGGTCGGACCCAGTTAGGTTGTGTTAATATGGTGATTTTATCATTGAAATGTGTATAGTGGTTAACCTAAATCGGACCTAACCATCTCTTTACAAAATTTTTAACCTGGCCTACTTGATTTTATCTTGGTCACTTTTAGGCCCAGGGTCGAACTCATGGAACTGGGATTAGAAGTGAAGTTTCTACGCCTTTCCTACAACGAATCTCTTCCATTCGTTTATTGTGTTTTTGGTGTTTTTCTATTTAGATTTTTTTCTGATAATTCTTGTCCTTGAGGCACACCCTCAAAATCAGGTTCTTGGCTTTGAGCCAAATCAGGGTTTCAAAGCTAGTCTTGCTATTCGCAAGACTGAGTACTTGCAAGTCAAGGATTATCTTTTCTCTTTTATATATATTTTTTATCTTTTTAATTGCAGAAAAGAGAGATAGAAATAAGATAAATATAGTATATATATATATGTATATATTTTATATGTATAAAGGGGTGGGGGTGCAGGTGGCGATGGAGTGTAGCACGGTGTCAAATCTGTCGTCGTCTAGGAAGACGCAACCAACAGGATGAAGTGCCGCGTGTAAGGTGGATTGGTGGAGGATGAATGCTAACACGCTTTCTGTACACGTGTATCGAGGAATATCAGCAACTGGTGCAGATATTCCTGCGATACCATGTATGGTAAGTGATATGAAAAAATATATGTATATATATATATATATATATATATATATATATATATATATATATATGGGTATAACTATATAGGTATATGTGTACTTATATATGTATATATATGTATATATATAGTTATAGATATATATTTATATATGTATGTATATTTATATATATATATACATATATATATATATATGTATAAGTATATGTGTATATATGTGTATATATATATATATATATATATATGTATCTATACGTATAGGTAATATATATATATATATTTATCCGTATATAAGTATATGTATATAGGTAAATATATATGTATATATATATATATATATATAAGTATATATATATATATATATATATATATATATATATATATATATATATATATATATATATATATATATATATATGTAAGTATGTATATAGACTAATACATAGTTATATAAGTATTAATATATGTATAGATATATGTATATATATAAATATATATATGTACGTATATATATATATATATGTATAAAGTAGAGTATAGGTGTGTGTGTGTAAGTGTCGGCAGAGAGAGTGAAAGAGTGCTGTGAGAGAGAGAGAGAGAGAGAGAGAGAGAGAGAGAGAGAGCTAGAGTTGGCGTGAAGGAGTGCGGTTAAGTCGTCTGAGGTAGCTAGGCGTTGTCTGATGGTTCCACACGCGCGCGCAGGCGCGTGCTGGAGGGAGTGGGTGCGGAGAGAGGAGGCCGCAGCACACCGTGCTGCGCGAAGGGGCTGGAGCAGGCAGACGCAGGCACACACTGTCGAAGACGCGGGCGAGTGCGGGCGCACGCAGACGCGCGGGCGGGCGCTGGAGTGGGCTCGGGGCGGAACGCGAACGTGGGCTAGCAGCAGTTGCGGTGCGCCGGGTGACCGGTTAAGTGAGAAACTTACCGGTCACCACACTGTAGCAACAGTGTTCCGCTGAAACGCGTGAACAGTGGCTACAGTGACGGGGCGAGCCGCGTGACCAGGTGCGGACGGTGTTGTGAGTGCGGGTGGCGTGAGCAGCTGCGTGCGCAGAGAGGCGGGTGTACGCGAAGAAGCAGAAGGCGAGGGCAGCCTGCAGGCGTGCGCGGTGGCCTACGTGCGCTGCTACCGCCTTGCTGCTGCTGTGGGGTTTCGCTGGCTGCTGCAGGGGCGTGCGGTGGCCGGTTGAGCTTCAAAGCTTGAAGCTTTATGGTAATGGCAGAAGTGGCTTAACAGAGAATACCACCACGCCCATCGGCTCTTAGATGAGCTGGGCGGTGGTGGACTCACAGTGGTGGTTGTGCACCACTGTGAGGTGCTCCTGCCCACAGAGTGTCTCCTCAGAGGAGGAGGGCCTGCGTATGGAGGGAGAGGGGAGGGGACGGCTTGGAGAAGAAGGTGGTGCTGTGTTGGGTTTTCTCTTAGGTGGACCAGGCCCTCTTTGCAAAGAAGGAGCCGTGCTCTTTTTAAAGAAGAAGAAAGCATGCACAGCCATGCCCTGGCTGTGCATGGCTCGTGCATGACTTGGCAGGGAGTGGCTGCTGCAGGGCAAGCTGAGTAGGACATGGCGCGAAGAAGAAGAGGCCATTCCTTGCAACCGCAGGAAGAATTCAAAGTCAAGTAAAATTAAATATAAAAAGATGGTGAATTTTGCAAAGCAACACTTGAGGAAAAATGTAAATTTCAAGGCCATTATTTCACTCTCCACCCCTCTCAATTAAATGCATGCATGCATGTATTTTTACAAATGCGACTATGGATACCTAATATGCACTGGTAATGCTAGGAAATAGCACAAGTTGGCACAAATGCAGGTGTATTTTTGCGGTGCAATCAGATCACCCCTCCAACCTCTCTCCAAGGGCCAGCTTAAGCTCCATTGGCCACCCCTCGTTCTCTTCTCAACCACTCCAAGGCCATCGGAGCCCACCTTCGAATGCCCTCACTTTCTGATAGAGTAGTAGCTATCTCCTTACATTTACTGCTTAGTAGTGTAGTCCTTATTCTCCCCTAATGATGCATGCAAAATCCCCTCGTAGATTCTTGTATGCGATCATTTTCTGGTAGCTAGATTTACATTTTCAAGCATTCCTGTACAAGCTTTCATCTACATTTCATGTTGCAAACACTTCTCTGAATGAATGAATAAAAGATACATTTTTATATATATATCTCTATGTTTGAAATCACCATGAGCTTATTGGTTGCCATCTTTTCTGCGTGATTCAAGTTGCTTGTTTTTCACTTATATATTTCACAACAAGCATGTCATTTCCGGAAAATATAGAAAATCTAACTATAGATGCATTTTCTATAAACAACCACCACCTCACTAGAATTGTGCGCACCTAAACTCACACTTTCACCTTTGTGATCTATTTAAGACATGCGCACATAATCAAGGTTCATAATAGAAGTGGAGAAATCTTAATCCGAAGACTGGAAACCGGCGTGCGATTTTAAACAAAGTAGAGCGATAACAGATCGAATTCAGAATTAAAACAAACGCCTCCTAGAGATGAACAACTGAGACTCAAAGTCTCGTTATCTTTAGAAAATATTTTTATTTGATCGTATTGCTCACTATACTACGACACTTTTCTTATCAAAAATGTACTTTATGATTGCAAACAAATGACGCCGTTGTCGGGAGGCAACGTCATTTTCTTTGATTTCGATCTTCTAAACCATCACTAACAAATTTGCCTCTACTTTGTTTCTGGATGTGCAGGAAAAACGGAAAAAGAACGAGATCTACGCACACGAGGGAAAAAAAATCTAGGTGCACATCATCTTCTCTTAGATTAGGTTTTCTTTTGAACCCTAGGATTAGATTTACTTCTAGCAATTTCCTTTGAAAAAAAAAAAACTTATTCATTTTCGTGAAAAGGAAAAAAAATAAAAAAATCTAGAGTAAGTTTCTTTTTGAACCCTAGGTAGTTTGAAAAAAAAAATATTTTTGAAATCCCTTAAAGAAAAAAATTTCCTTTTTGAAAAAAGAAACGTTCAAAAGTTTTAAAAAAAAAAGAAAAAAAAATATTTTTGGTGGAAAGCTTGGATTTCAAACCCAAAACCCTTTTTAAAAGCTTTTCCACCATTCTCTGATTTTCGGCCAGATTTCAAAGTCTGATTTAAAAATTCGATTGTCGAAAAATTAGTAAGAAAAAAATTCTGAAATTCGGGCCAAACCTTCATTTTCAAACCATCTCTCAAATGGCACCACTCTTTTGAAAAAATTTCAAGTATACAATTTTTGAAAATTGCGAAGTGCAAGGGGGTTAGACTGACCCAAATTCGAGATTTTTCAAATTTCAAAAAGCAATTCCGAGCAATCCGCGAATTTGTTTTGACTAAAAATGGTGGGGTTTGAAAACTGATCTCATTGACTTTATTGTCCATATTTTTCCCAAATTTTTAAAGGTCAATTGATACTGTTTCAAAGTGAAAAACCAACCAGGGGCAAAATTTCTTATTTAACCCTCTGACATTCAAAAATCCCTTAAAATTCAGTTGAAACTATAAAAATTCCAAAAGAATATTCTTTGAAAAGATAATTGAAAAAGGAATCTACTCACCAAATTTCAAGTTAATTAGATTCCAATTGTTGTCAGAGACAAGTTTTATTTTGTGGTCTGCTGAAACAGAACAAAACCCTAGAATTGCATGAACCTTAGGTTAAATCTTTAGGGTTACAACTTAGAGATGACATTTGGTCTAACCTAGGCTTAGTTAAGTCTAATACTTAGCCGGTGAGTTGGTCACCTTGTGGGCCACTCACCAAGAGAAAACCCCAACTAAAGAAAATGGGCTAAAGTAAATTTTAAAACATGAAATAAAACCCGAATTCATTGTCGTACTGCTGGGTGCTTTCAACCTCTTGGCTGGGTTAGCCGAGAGGTGGGAATCATTTTAGTCGGTTGTACGGCAAATTTTCTTCAGGAATTAAAACTTAAAATGAAAAATCCGATCATCTAATTCATAAGGACCATATGATTAACAGGGCCTTAGCCTTGTCTAACTTGGCTGCACCAACCCAGGGATTGGGTGATGTATGCAAAGAAGGAGGTCACTTAGACCTCAATTGGTTGGACCTTGGGAGCCACTCCCAAGGAGGTGAGTCACCTCGCCAGAACCATCTTCTCCCACTTCTTCTACTCCAATAGCCACAATGACTAATCCTGGACCTGGACCTAGACCGGGTTAGGATATTGATAATCTGGACTCGATGGCTCGTCTGGAAGCTCGGATGGTCGAATCTGAGGAGCGGCATCGGCAGAGCATGGATCGCATTTTGACAGCACTTGACAGGATGCAGCACCTGCCGCGAGGAGAACAACTGCGGGATTTCTACGATCCAACCGCGCAAATTGTCGCACCATTAGTCAGAATTCCCACAGGTGGAACGCGTTTGAGCTCAAGCTCAATGTGATTGGGTTGATCAGCACCCACTTCTATGGAAACTCAAGCGAAGATCCGTTCCAGCACCTTGAGGACCTGAGTTGATTCGCTGAAACTATTCGACCTAGAAATATCGATCTTGGGATTGTTCTAATGAAGCTTTTCCCATTTTCTCTGAGGGACAAAGCTTCATACTGGTTCAAGACCGTTGGCAAGCCAATTGGAACCTGGCCGGAATTACGACGTGAATTCCTGCAAAAGTTCTTCCCAATCGGTCGAACAAACGCAATGCGGCGCGCAATCACGACTTTCTCCCAAGGAGCTGGGGAGAAGTTACATGAAGCCTGGGACAGATTTCACGACCTTCTTCGGAAATGCTCGCACCATGGTATACTCAGATGGCACCTAGCGTAGATCTTTTACCATGGGCTGGATGACACACATCGGTATTTGGCCGATGCATCTAGTGGTGGGAATTTCCTCGCGAAAGACAAGAACAACGCATTTGAGCTGTTCGAATCTTTAGCGGAGAACTCGATGAATGCCGCATCCATGAACCAGTTCCAACGGCCTGATCAGCAGTGGATTGGTGTCCACGAGGCTCACACCGAGTCTATTCGAGCCGACATGGATATCATCGTCAAGCAACTGGATAGAATAAACCTGATTGAGAAGAAGATTGACCAGATTAGTCAGGGTCAATCTGACTTGAACTCTGTCACCTCAAGACCCTCCTATGCACCCCGAGCTCCTCCTGCTCAATTTAATCTACTCACTCGAGATGCATCTTCTCCTTATTTACGACATCCTGCATATCAGGATCCCATAAACAATCCAAATCTGGCACCTTACAACCAGGGTTACGCACCACCCACAGATTATAACACGCATCCCCTTGATAGATATACGTCTCAGACATCTTCGACCTATTGACGTCAATGCTATACAAGGATACGGGCGTAATAACCCGTATTCAGAGACGTATAACCCTGGTTGGCACCAGCATCTGAACTTCTCTTGGTCTGGTAATTCATAAGATCCACACTACTAGACCAGGCAATATAGGAATGTGCAAAACACGTACCCTAGGCAGCAGCCATTCCTGCATCAGCAGCAACCCCGCTCTCTATACCAGCCGCTGCACCAAGCTGCCAGTTACCCTCCAAAGCAGGCTGACCCTTTAGAGGCACTGAAAGAGGAGCTGCAAGAATCGATGAGGAAATATACACAAGATAGCTTGCAGATTATGAAGGCGATGGCTGACCAGATACAGACAATACAGAACACGCAGAACTAGCTGTTGCAGGAGCATAGAACTCAGGAAGCCTTGCCCTCCCAACCTGTCCCGAACCCCCGGTATGTGCAGAACCAAGGTGCCCCGCCTAGGTTTCAGGCACTGTAGGGATAGGCACACGCCATATTACAGGCGCCTCTTGCACCACCTGGTTATGCTTAAGGCCAGTCGCCTTTGCAAAACCCTGCATACTCTACCCCTTCCACTCCCCCACCACCTCATGTACAGCAAGCCGATGCACATGCTGTCTCTTTAAGGAGCGAAAGAAAGACATTCGACCCACCACATAGGCAGGCGGGTCCTGATTTTTCTCACCCTTCGCCGCAGGCAGGTTTGACTCCATCTCAGGAGCCACCTGCAGTAGATAAGGGTAAGAGGCCACTCGACCCTGAGATTCCCATCCCTTTTCCCGAGGCTCTAACACGAAATGCAGTACGGAAAAAGGACACGTGAAATTATGAGGATCTGAAATCAATGTTCAAGGAAGTACATATTCAGGTCCCCCTCCTCGAGGCAATCAATCACATTCCCGCAGTCGCTAGGTTCTTCAAGGACTATTTTACACCGAAGCGACAGTCGAGAATTGGATGATAGGAGGTACTGTCGAAAGAGGCTGGCGCCGTGATTCTAGCCGACTTGTCGTCGAAAAAGAAAGACCCCGGTACCCCACTTATATCCTGCTTCTTGCAGGATTCTCCATTTGATCGGGCCCTTCTAGATCTGGGTTTGTCCATCAACCTAACTCCCACTACTGTATTTGATCAATTTTGATTCGGGGAGTTGAAGCCCACCTCGGTCACAATTCAGCTGGCTGATAAATCAGTCAAAACATCGAGGGGGTTGTTGAGAACGTGATCGTAAAAGTCCGTGGGTTTTGCTTTCCTTTAGATTTTTTCATTCTCAATATGGAAGTTCCTTTTAATCTCCGAGATACACCAATTATTTTGGGTCACCCATTTCTGGCGACAGTCTGAGCAAACATTGATTGTGCATCCGGGTGTATGGGGATAGCCCTAGGCAATGAGCGACTTCGACTTGACATATTCAGGGCAGCACAGAATTTCAACTGTGATCGAATAGAGGAGGATGGTAAAGACGAAGAGTCAGCATACTGTGGTAACATTGGGCTCCTTTATGACGACCCAATGTCTCATTCGTCTACACTATCAAGGTTCTTGGACCTCGATCCACACGAGACTGAGACCACTACACTACACATATCTCCCCGAGGATCTGACTGTTTAGGGTGTGCATTTGACCACAGCACCCCTGAATCCAGCTATCCTGATCCACACATTGCTGAATCACCCCTGCTGTTGCAGGAAGACGTGACCATAGCTAACAGATTTTTCGTTAACGTAGTCACAACCGATTATTTCACAGGAAGCGAATCAGCGGGAATTCACGTGCACATGGATCAGCAGATTCCCACCTTCGAGTTTGTTCCTCCCACTCTCATTTCTGACTCTGACCCACCGTGATCGAATTGAATCCCTTACCTGACTCACTTAAGTATGTGTTCTTGGGCGAAAGTGAGACATACCCAGTCATTATTAATGCCCACTTAACCCAAGAATAGGAGCATCAATTGATTTCTACACTACAAGGCCATAGGGCTGCTATAGGGTGGAGTATTGCTGATCTCTGCGGTATTCGCCCCTCATATTGCACTCATCACATTTACATGGATGAGGGGGTGAAACCTTCGAGACAACCTCAAAGACGGCTTAACCCGAATATGCTGGAGGTTGTTAAGAAGGAGATCATCAAATGGCTGGATGCAGGTATTGTATACCCAATCTTAGACAGCTAGTGGGTGAGTCTGATTCAGATAGTGCCCAAGAAAGTAGGACTCACCATCATAAAAAATGATAAGGGCGAATCCATCCCGACCCGCACTGCGACATCTTGGCAGGTCTGCATCGACTATAGGAAACTGAACTCGGCTACCCAGAAGGATCACTTTCCTATGTGTTTCCTTGATCAGATCTTGGAACGGTTAGCCGAACGCAGTTTCTTCTGCTTTCTGGATGGATACTCCGGGTATAATCAAGTAGCGATTAGCCCAAAAGATCAAGACAAGACCACATTCACATGTCCTTTTGGAACATTCGCTTTCAAGTGGATGCCCTTTGGCCTCTGCAATGCACCAGCGACATTTCAGCGTTGCATGATGGCCATCTTCCCTGACATGATTGGGGACTATGTGGAGGTATTCATGGATGACTTCTCCATTTTCGGAGACGATTTCTCATCTTGTCTTGATAACCTCACCAAGATCCTGAAACGGTGTATTAAGGTAAACCTAGTACTATCCTGGGAGAAAAGCCATTTCATGGTGAGGGATGGCATAGTACTAGGACACAGGATCTCTAAAAATGGACTCGAGGTCGATCGAGCTAAATTAAAGATTATTTCCCACTTATCGCCACCTAGCTCGGTCAAGCAGATCAGATCATTCTTGGGTCACGTCGGCTTCTATCGAAGATTTATACGTGATTTCTCAAAAATTGCACTGCCTTTGATGAATCTCTTGGTTGCCGATGTCCCATTTGAATTCGACACCTCATGTCTCAGCGCCTTCGAGACTTTACGAAGTGCTGTCTCTGATTCCCTGATTCTCCAACCACCTGACTGGTCACTCGATTTCGAGATGATGTGCAACGCTTCTGATTTTGCCATCGGTGCTATTTTAGGCCAGCATCGGGAGAAACAACCCTTCGTCATATTCTATGCTAGCAAGATGCTGAATGAGGCTCAGTGTAATTACACTGTCACCAAAAAAGAACTTCTAGCAGTAGTATTCAGGTTGGAGAAATTCAGATCTTACTTATTAGGGTCCAAAGTCATCATCTTCACTGACCACTCCGCCCTCCGGCATTTGTTGGCAAAGAAGGATGACAAACCACGACTCATTAGATGGATCCTTCTACTGCAAGAATTTGATATTGAAATCCGTGACAAGGCCGGAAAGCAGAATGTTGTGGCGGATCACCTATCCAGACTAAACCTAGACCACATTCCTTATTCCCTGCCTATCCATGAGCAATTTCCAAATGAATCTCTTTTGGCAGTTCATTATGTTGAGTTCCCTTGGTACGTGGATATCGCGAACTATCTTGCCGCTGGCAAGATTCTTGCGAACCTATCCAAAGACAAGAAACTCAAATTTATTGTAGAAGCCAAATTCTACCTTTGGGATGACCCATTGCTCTTCCGCATTGGAGCAGATCAGATTATTCGAAGATGCATCCCAGATTCTGAGATCCCTAGTGTGTCTTTTTGCCACAATGATGCTTGTGGTGGTCATTTCTCGGGATGGAAAACCACTGCAAAAATTTTGTAGTCAGGATTTTTCTGGCCAACCATTTTCAGAGATACACACGAATATGCCCAACACTGCAAACAATGCCAGTCGGTCAGTTTTATGACCAGAAGAGACATGATGCCACTCCAGCCCATCCTGGTTGTAGAAGTGTTCGACGTCTGGGGCATCGATTTTATGGGCCCTTTTCCGAACTCACATGGCTTTGAGTACATATTACTAGACGTTGAGTATGTCTCAAAGTGGGTCGAGGCCATCCCAGCGAGACGGGCTGACCATAAGACCGTCATTTCTTTCGTACGGCAGTACATCTTCGCGAGATTCGGAATACGCCGCTCTCTGATTAGCAATGGGGGAAGCCACTTCATCCACGCCCATTTCAGGTCATTACTAAAGAAATATAGGGTACATCACCGTATAGCCACCCCATATCACCCGCAGACCAATGGGCAGGCTGAAGCGTTTAACCGTCAAATGAAGCTGATTCTCCAGGAAGACGGTTAGACCAGACAGGAAGGACTGGTCTAATAAATTAGTTGATGCACTCTGGGCATATCGGACCGCATACAAGGCCCCACTCGGAATGTTACCATATTGCATGGTATATGGCAAGGCCTATCACCTTCCTATAGAGCTGGAACACCGCGCCTTTTGGGCGATGCGAAAATGCAACCTTGACCTCGATGCAGGAGGTCAAGAACGGAAACTCCAGCTCAGCGAATTAGAAGAGATCCAGCGGGAGGCCTATGAGAACGCATTGATATACAAGGACAAGACCAAGGCCTTTCATGACCGCCACATCCAGAGGAAAGCATTCATGCCCAACTAGTAAGTCTGGTTGTTTGATTCACGATTAAAACTGTTTGCAGGGAAGCTCAAGTCCAAGTGGACTGGCCCATATGTTGTGATTCAGTCATATCCTAATGGGGCAGTCCAGATCAAGGACCCAAAATCTGGGCATATCTCTACGGTAAATGGCTAGCGCCTCAAGCCATTTTTGGCCTAGAAACCTCCTCCACCTGATGAGATTATTCATCTTATTGAGGACGTGTGATTGAATTCTCGCCCAACTGGAAGCGTTAAACTTAGCACATAGGTAGCATATCCCACATTCCACCATCATTTTTATATATAGCATATTTTTATTTTAGCATATTTTTTTTTTGTTTATTGCATGCTGACAGGTTGGCCAATGCTGAATGTAAAATTTCTGGAGCAATTTCTGGTGATTTCTACCCATTTACTCTCAGTTGTACTTATTTTCTTTTATATTCATGCATGAGGACATGCAAGAACTTAGGCATGGGGGCGTAGATACAACAAAACTGAAAATTTTTATGCCAACATTTAGGAAACCCTTGGAGCTGCATGTAAAACATACTTTAGGACCCTAAATAAAAGAACAACCAACTCCACCTCCAATGCTCGCATTGGAGCTAGAAATTGTCCGCAACAGCCATTTTGACTCACCCGCTCACCTCTTATTCTCAATTTAGGGTGAAGCTAAATGTAACCCGAAAGGAAAATTTTATGAAGTACAAATTATACGAGGTTACTTGTTTATAGCATATATACATATTGCACTCATGAATAAGATTATTTTATTAAGAGAATGCATTAGGGATTTTATCCTCTAGCTGATTCCTGTAATCTGGAATCCAGTACAACTCTTCACACACACATAGAATTTGTAATGGATTCACGGTGAAGGCTGATAAACGTCTTTAGTCTGTTGAGAAGAAGCAATGCTTCTTTTCTTGAACACCCGGACAGTGTTTTGGAAGTTAGGCAGATTTTCTTCCAAAAATCCACCAAATAGTGTGAGATGAGAGTAGAGTGTACTGATGCTCTAGGATTAGTGCAAGGAATTTGGAATCCTAGATAATTAGGTGATGATACTCTAAGATTAGGCATAGTTTTCGCTCTTGGTTCCTGCGTATACATTTTTGTGTGAATTTTGAGAGCCACCAAATAAGGCAAATACGTAGAGAACAAGTTTTCATGAAACTAGGGCTAAGGTGGATGGTTACGACCATTCTTTACGGAATCCTCGGCTGAAGGAGGGTATTGATACCAAAGTTAGAAATACACCGTCCTATCTGTCTCTCCTGGTGCTGTGAGTAGGCACTTCCATCAAATAAGCCACCCAATGTCTCTTGAGTACCACCAATCCCTAATAATGCCTCCTCGATAAAGTTCATGGATGTGTGCTAGTTGTGTTGAAAAAGAAAAAAAAGGAAAAAAAAATGGAATGAAAAAAAAAATGATGAAAAGAAAGAAAAATTGAAAAAAAATAGAAAAAGAAGAAAAAGCAAAGAAAAAAGAGTGAATATTTAGTTCAGTTGCATTGAGGCAATACCACCAAATAAATTTAAGATCCACCAAATATGACCTTAACCCATCTTTCTTGTGTTTCTGACTGCCCGAATACTGGCTGAGGAATTCCGACTTAGTGTTAGGGTTATGGAAACTCAATTAAAGTATTAATGCCAAGTGAGACCACCAAATATAGATCATATATGTGAATCTGGTGAGGTTGTGAGCTCTAAGAAAAAGAAAGAAAAGAAAAAGAAAAAGAGTAAGAGAGAATGAATACAAAGGAATCAAAAGAGAGCATAGTTTTTCTCGTCTTTCGCTGAGTTGAGTTTCTTGATAGGTCGGGAATCTAGATTCTGAATACTAATTTCTATGTAGCACCAGTCGAGAGTGAGCCACCAAATATATAATCTTTTCCCTCTAAGATTCTCTACCCAAGCTTAAAGCCGGGGTGGAATTCATAGAATATCTTGAATACTCCGAGGGAAGAAGTCCACCTATCCTGCTAGAATTTTACTAGGGGTCAAGTACAGGTTTTAGAGGTGTATCAGTTTTTCACTCGAATCCGTTGCAAAAGCTACATAGCTGCACTTTCATGATTATCTACATTTCTAGAGCATAGGATGAAGACAAAAAGGAGAAAAATCTCAAGGCAGACACTTGATAAAATAATCAATCCCTTAGGAACCCTTTTGTAAATAATTTAGTCTGGCACTTGCTAGGGACTAACAAGATTTAGGCATAGGGGTATGATTGCGCAGCAATCATAAGTCTTAATTGACCAAAATTAGGCTAGGACTTAGCATAAGTTAGGGTAATTCATGTATGCATGAGCATTATCTGCATCTTTATTACTTTACTTTAGCTATGCATAAAATAATGTTATAATGTGCTGATTAAGTGCATTATGTCAATTGTAGGCAATAAGCTAATCAGAAGTTGGATCTGGAGCTGGATCTGAAGCTGGATCAGGAATAAGGGGTGTTGCAGTAGGACTGGAGTAGAAGACTTAGATTAGACATAGGGAATAATGATGTAAGGGAATTAAGGTATGCTATTCTACTAAGTAGGAATAAAGCAGTAAAATGTGAAGAGCTTAGGTCCATCCTAGCCCTAGGATAGCCTAGAGACTTCCCCCAAGCCTTAGCCACCCTTAGATTAGGTCATAGCACCCTAGGAAACCCTAAAACCCTAGTTCCAACCCTTATCTGGACATTCAGATAAGTTATAAGATGTCCAAAATCCTTAGCCAACTCCCGCACACCTCAAACCCACTTCTGCAGTGTTATTGGACGTCCAAACACTTTGTCAGACGTCCAATTTCTATAGAATACCCAAAACAGAACCTAGAATTCCCCCTGACTCAGATTGGATGTCCAGAACTGAAGTCTGGACTTCTGATTTTTGAGTATAAGTCATCTGATCATGTTTTTGGATGTCTGGAACTGGTCTCCAGTTCCTGTTTTGAGATTCAAGCCTTGATCTTGGATCTCTAGCTCCCTAGACCCAATTCCAACCCCATAGGAACCTAACTTAAGGTACCCTAACCCTAGTACATCTCCTCTAGACCTCCCTAAGAACCTAATTAGGTCCTCACCAAACCCAATTGACTTAGATGAAAGTCAATTACCATCACCTAAGCCAATTGGACTCATTGAGTCCAATTGAGCTCAGATCTCAACCCATGCAAGTCCAATTGGACTTGGTGAGAGTCCAATTGACCTAAACCCAACCTAATTGAGTTATTTCACTCTCAATTAGGTTCACACTCATTCAATTAAACTTAGGTTAAGTTTAATTGCAATTTTCCCTTAGCAATTAGAGTTTGCAACCCTAATTCAAGGCATACACCTACCTAAACCCCTTAGGACCTAACCTAGACCTCTTAGACACCTAGGGCACGACCACACACACACACACACACACCCATTCACACACACACACTCCTCTAGAGTTCTCTAGAACTCTCTTGGAGTGGCGCCAACTCTTGGTTGCCAAATTTAGCAACCAAGAGGCATTCAATTCTTAGATCCACAAATGGTGGATCTAAGAAACCACCTCTCTCTCTCTCTTGGCCTGCCACTCTTGGACTCTCTCTAGAGAGTTCGACACTTCTCTAGAGAGACTCCCTTAGGTCTATAAAAAGGCCTAAGGGGTGGCCATTTGCACCTATCCACTTACTTGGCTCCATTCACATCCACCTCCACTTAGGCTAGCCACTTCCATCTCCACTTCACCTCCACGAGTTGGGCACCACCATGGACACCTTCTCTACACTAGGATGCTGGATCACTCCTCCAACCTCTCTTCAAGGGTCGGCCTAAGCTCCATTGGCTGCCCCTCATTCTCTTCTCAACCACTCCAAGGCCATCAGAGCCCACCTCCGAATGCCCTCACTTTCTGATAGATTAGTAGCTAGCTCTTTACATTTACTGCTTCTATTTACTGCTTAGTAGTGTAGTCCTTATTCTCCCCTAATGATGCATGCAAAATCTCCCCGTAGATTCTTATATCCGATCATTTTCTGGTAGCTAGATTTACATTTTCAAGCATTCCTGTACAAGCTTTCCTCTACATTTCATGTTGCAAACACTTCTCTGAATGAATGAATAAAAGATACATTTTTATATATATATCTCTATGTTTGAAATCACCATGAGCCTATTGGTTGCCATCTTTCCTGCATGATTCAAGTTGCTTGTTTTTATATTTCGCAACAAGTATGTCGTTTCTGGAAAATATAGAAAATCTAACTATAGATGCATTTTCTGTAAATAGCCACCACCTCACTAGAATTGTGTGCACCGAAACTCACACTTTCACCTTTGTGATCTATTTAACACATGCGCACGTAATCAGGGTTCATAATAGAAGTGGCAAAATCTTAATCCGAAGACTGGAAACCGGCACGCGATTTTAAATAAAGTAGAGCGATAAAAGATCGAATTCAGAATTAAAACAAATGCGCCTCCCAGAGACGAATGACGGGGACTCAAAGTCTCGTTATCTTTAGAAAATATTTTTATTTGATTATACTGCACACTATACTACGACACTTTTCTTATCAAAAACGTGCTCTACGATTGCAAACACATCCCTACTAGACCACTTTGAGGAATCTGAACTTAAACCGACAGAGATGAATTTGCAGTTAGCTGATCGATCTATTAAGTCACCAAAAGGAGTACTTGAGGATGTCATAGTTAGGGTACATGATTTCTACTTCGCCATGGATTTCATAGTCTTAGACATGGATTGTCCTGAGAACTTGAAAAATAGACCGATCATATTAGGAAGACCTTTTCTGGTCACAACTAGGGCCAATATTAATTGTGAGGAGGGTCAAATTGAGTTAAAATTTGGGAGCAAGACACTAAAGATCGACATCTTTAAGACACAACAAGGAATTAATTGCGGAGTTATTGAGCAAATTTGCAATATCGAGGCTGTAGTTGACAACCCATGTATTGATGAAAACCTGATTATTCTTGATCAACCATAAGAAGATCAAAACCTGCAATTTGAGGAGCCTGAACCTAACCTAGACACACCCATAGCTCCTTCCTTTGCTCTCGACACCCACCCTGAACCACCTGCTGCTGCTGACAACCCAGTTATGGAATTAAAGCCTCTTCTCGATCATCTAAAATATGTATTTTTGGGTTCCAATCAGACGTTTCCTGTGATTATCAACTCACAACTCACCTTTGATCAGGAAACATGCTTGATTACTGTCCTCCAGCAGCATCGGAGAGCCATTGGATGGACTCTGGATGATCTGACTGGCATTAGCCCCTCATACTACACAAATCACATCTATACCGAAGAGGGCTCACGACCATCATGTGAAATGCAGAGACGCTTAAATCCAAATCTGCAGGATGTCGTGAAAAAGGAGATCATCAAGTGGTTAGATGCAGGGATCATCTATCCGATCTCCGAAAGTCGATGGGTGAGTCCAATCCAAGTTGTGCCTAAGAAGGCAGACTCACCATGATTACGATTGAAACCAGAGAAACCATACCGACCCATATAGCATACTCGTGGAGCGTCTGCATTGACTACAGAAGGCTCAATTCCTCCACGAAGAAGGATCATTTGCTACTACCGTTCATTGATTAGATACTCGAGAAACTAGTGGGAAATTGATTCTTCTACTTTTTGGACGGATACTCCGGTTATAACCAGGTTGCAAGCCATCCTGAAGACCAAGAAGAGACTACCTTCACCTGCCCCTTTGGGATGTACACATTTCGAAGGATGTCGTTCGGTCTCTGCAATGCACCTGCTACTTTTCAGCGGTGCATGCTTGCCATATTATCAGATATGGTAGGTGAATACCTTGAGTTCTTCATGGATGACTTCTCGGTATTTGGAGAATCTTTTGATGATTGCCTCCTACACTTGGTCCAAATCCTCAGGTGGTGCATTGATGTGAATTTGGTTCTTTCCTGGGAAGAGCCACTTCATGATACCTGAGGGAGTTGTCCTGGGACATCTTGTCTCTGAAAAAGGCATTCCGGTTGACCTAGCCAAGGTGAATCTGATTTCCAAACTCCCTATGCCTAGATCGGTCAAGGACATCCGTTCATTTCTGGGGCATGTCGATTTTTACCGTCGATTCATTCCCGATTTCTCGAAAATTGCGTGCCCCCTGACTAATCTTCTATCTAAGGATGTCCTCTTTGAAATCACTGAGGAATGCACTCATGCGTTTGAGATCCTACGTGATCGAGTTACCCAAGCACCTATCCTGTAGTTCCCTGATTGGTATCAACCCTTTGAGATCATGTGCGATGCATCCAATTATGCTGTGGGTGCAGTATTTGGGCAGAAAATAGACGGGAAACCCATGGTCATCTACTACGCTAGCAAGACACTTGACGAGGCTTAGCGTAACTACACAGTTATTGAGAAAGAGTTACTAGCCGTCATATTTGGCCTGGAAAAATTTAGATCTTATCTTTTGGGTTCCCGCGTCATTATATACTCAGATCACACTGCAGTGAGGCACCTCCTCGCAAAGAAGGACACAAAACCTTGACTAATCCGATGGATCTTACTGTTGCAAGAATTCATTCTCGAGATTCGTGATAAGGTAGGAAAACAGAACGTGGTAGCTGACCATTTGTCCTGTCTTCCTTCTTCGGTCATCAACCCGTCTGGTCCAATCACCAAGCATTTTCCAGACAAGCACCTGCTAGCCCTTCACAGTCTCCCATGGTTTGCGGATATTGTAAACTACTTAGTTATGGGGAAAGTCTCACCAGATCGGGCAACTTCCAGGAGGGACAAATTGATTGCCGAAGCCAAGTACTATATTTAGGAGGAACCATACCTCTTCCACATTGGCAATGATCAGGTGATCCAGAGATTCATTCCTGACGACGAGGTCAATGACGTGATCTCATTCTATCACAACTAGGCTTGCGGTGGCCATTTCTCTGGGTGTAAAACCGCAGCAAAAATTCTCCAATGTGGGTTCTTCTAGCCCACTTTGTTCAAAGACGCACAAACATATTGTAGGGCATGTGCTCATTGTCAAACCCTCGGCAACATGGGCCCGCGGGATATGATGCCCTTAAACCCGATTATTGTGTGCGAAATCTTTGACATATGGGGAAATGATTTCATGGGACCTTTTCCCGGATCTAACGGCTTTGAGTACATTCTACTCGCTGTTGATTTTGTCTCTAAATGGAATGAAGCCGTCTCCACAAAAACTAGTGATCATAAAGTCATCCTCCGTTTTATCCAGGAGAACATCTTTACCAGATTTGGGGTTCCTAAGGCCATCATCAGCGATGGCGGGTCTCATTTTAACAATGTACACTTCTAGTCCCTGATGAAAAAGTATGGGGTGTCACATCGTATCTCAACTCCTTACCACCCCCAGACTAATGGACTGGCAGAGCCGTCGAATCGAGAGATCAAGAAGATCCTTTAGGTCACTGTTCGGCCTGATAGGAAGGATTGGTCTACTCGCCTTCCGGAAGCTTTGTGGGCCTATAGGACCACCCACAAGACCCAATTAGGCATGTATCCCTTCAGATTAGTGTACGGAAAGGAATGTCACCTTCCCGTTGAGATGGAGCACAAGGCTTATTGGGCAGTACAGAAGTGCAATCTAGATCTGATGAAGGTTGGAATACACCACCGGTTGCAACTGAGAGAGATCGAGGAACTATGCAATGATGCGTATGAGAACTTGTGTATCTACAAAGAGCGAGTCAAAGCCTTCCATGATAGGCACATTGTGCGAAAATCTTTCCACGCTAGTCAAAAAGTTCTACTCTTTGATGCCAAACTCAAGCTGTTCCCAGGAAAACTTAGATCAAAATGGATTGGACCATTCTTGGTGAGACGAATCTTTGGAAATGAAGCCATTGAAATTAGTGAACTTAGCCTTGATTCTGAACCTTTTGTCGTGAACAATCAGAGACTCAAATCGTTCGTCAAACTCACTGACTCAAACTTGGCTGAGGTATCTTTTGCCCTCCATTCTCCCAGAGCTCATTGTGCCTGACTGATGGCATTAAACTCAGCGCTTAACGGAAGGCAACCCATCATCTTTTTGAAAAACCCGAAACCCTTCTTGACACATCTCATGCTGAACTCATATTGCACTTTAGGATTCGTCCATTAGAACAGCCGATCTCACCTCTGATACCCATCCACAACATTCATCCTGACCCGTCCACCCACCCAAAACCTGTTTTAATGTACGATCTAAGCTTAATTCGAACCCACCTAATTTATAATGAGGACATTGCAAATTGTAGGCATGGGGGGTATTAAAGTACAAAACGCTGTGAGAATCACTTCACAAGAAAGGGTTTCATAAAAAAAAAATATTAAAAAAAACCAAAAATAAAAAAATTAAAATTAAAAAATTAAAAAAAAGAAAAAAATGGAGAAGGGAGGAAAATTTAAAAAGATCAATTTGCATATCATTTTGAGGAAGAAAAGGAGAGTTGATATAAATGTCAAAGAGGAGCAACAATTTGAAATAAAAAGAGATAGTCATTAGTAAAAGATTAAGGAATCTACTTAGTTTTAGACCAAATCAAAAGAAAAAAATAAAAGACAAAAAGTGCTAAGAGACAAAAAGAGATTAGTATGAATGCTAATCTTAGGCCTCTTGGGCTTGTGTTTAGACTTAAAAATTCAAGTATTCGTTAAGATCTGGATAGTCCTCAAATGGTTGAGGAAAATGCGAAGCTTAAGTATTAGGTCTAAGGCCTAGGGATTATTCAGCCTCGTTAATTGACTTCTGGTTTGCAGGACTCGGTAACCTAAGCACTCTAATCCACACACAGTCTGGTTCAATGCGCTTAATTATCAAAATCATGCAAAAGCAGTAATTCTGTTATGAAAAAGCTACCTAGATTAGGAGCGACTTATCAACACAAGTTGATTTGGAAGAGTTCATGATGCGGAGAGGTAGGAAATTCCCCTCGAAGATGTGCAATAACATACCGTCTCCTCGGTGCTTGTCTCCTAGTATATCTAAATATCCTACTGGGGGCTTGTAAGCACCTTGTGCTAGTTCCGATGCCATGGGTGGCATTATCACGAAATGTCAATTGCCAGGGTCTGGATTTAGCTACAGAATGCCATGGGTGAGATTATCTCGAAATCTCGAAAGCTAGGGTTCTGGGGGTTGTCATAGGAGGTGCTATCTGAAAGCATCAATTGCCAGGGACCCTGTGAGGATTGATGGTGGGAGCTAGGAATCCAATATAGACTGTGTTGTAAACCCAATCTGAAGCTAGAAATAAAGAAAGAAAAGAGAGAGAAAACTCTCCAAAAATAAAAAAATCTTCTGTCTCTCTCTTACAAAAATGCACTGCAAACTGAACCGAGACTAAACATGTTTTAAGCATGGGTGCTTTAATCGTGGAGTTCAATGAACCTTAGGTTAGTTCCTGTGGGCCTTAGAAACCTTCTCGGAGGACTGAGGCTAGAGCTGGTTAGGTCCGGATCTTGGTTGGTACTTGAGTACCTCTAAGCCTACTATTGGCATTCTGACCTAATCTACAAAAGCAAACACACAGCAGAAATCTGAGCATAAAAAGGCATGGTCTAGAATCTTAGTTAATTCCATGAGATTTTGCTAAGGAACTAGCAAAAGCTAGGCATGGGGGTATGATGGGAACACCATCATGAGCCATAACTAGCTTAATTTGATCTGATTGAGTCATTAAATGCTCTTACATAACCATCAGAAGGCCATAATTCATTGCAAATCCTTTCAGAGCGAAATACAAGAAACCAGGGTTAAACTATAATTTTACCATCACATCTTGAATGTAGAACAACCATGGGTTTTCTCAGGGTTAATTAAGGGTCAAATGGTCTTAAGAGTCTAACAAGTGGGTTAATACAGATAAAAATGGGTTTTCGTGCATTTAAGGAATTAAATGACTTCTGAAAGCCTAAAAATAGACCTGCTTAATTAACTGAGGTTCTGGTTAGGATAAAATTCACCTAAACCCTCTAAAATTCATAGAAAAATATTCTCTAGGGTTTGGTATGCTTGATTTGACCATTAGAACTTGTCTTGACCTAAAATAGAGCCACAGGCAGACTTTTGCCCTAATTTGGGTTTGACCATCAGAACCCAATCAAACTAGGTCAAAACTAAAATCCAACTTCACTATTGGATTCCTTAATTCAAAATTAGGTTTTTACTAAAATTTGAACCTAATCTGATATCATCTTAACCAAGTTTGCAATTTAGTCTTGTCTGACTCTTTTATCTCACACCTTTGCCCCTAACTTTTGAATCCTTTGCATTTTAGCCCCTATCTTTATCATCATTTTCACAAACAGGAACCTGCTGCAATGAAATCCTAATCCTACAAACTCTGGGGACCTTAAGATGGCAAGATCTTTGTGATTTCTTAACGAATCCCTCTCAAAATTGAAAGGGAAACTCGTCAAGTAATTGCCTTCCATATGAGCCCATCCAGGGATCGTAAATCTCCTTAGAATCCTAATGTGAATGTTTTAATTGATTGGGTATCCATTGCCAACGAAGAGCTCAAAGTTTCTAAGCTATTTTTCTAAGCTTGGAACTCCATCTAGAGCCCTATAAAAGGACCCCTGTGGCCTTGCGCATCCTCTCAAGTTTTGGTGAGTCAACCACCTTTGATTCTCCTCCCCTGGCCACCAAAACCCTTGTTCTGATGACCCTCTTCAATCCTCCTCCGGCCATCCAACAACCAAATTGGTCAACTCCCTCGACTCCTCTCTTCGTCGCGACCCTCCCCAGCCAAAGGGAGGGCATATCTCCGCCTACTTCGTCATCGCTGTCTCGCCGTATTCTCCTCCTTCTCCAATTCTGATCCACTACTACTGGCCATCTCCACCTCCCAGAATATCCCTACGTCCCCTAAACTCTCTCTCCCTCTCCCTCGATCATTTCTACACCTTCACGACCTTATTTCAATCACCGATACACCTTTGACCCCGTCGTCGTCCTCCACTCTGGCCATATCTCCGGTGAGGGTTTCCACTCGCTTCACACACTCAAACCCCTCGCCAACCAGCCCAAAACCTTCGCCGTACTCCCCTCATCCAAAGCCCTAACCTATCGCTCTCCACCGTCCACCGAAAATGCCCACCGAGTAACCCACCTTTACGCGACCTACTCTATCACCGATCGACCTCCTCCATGCACCAAATTCCACGAAACCACCACCGTTGCACTCGTCGTGGTCCGATGAACCTTCTGAACTGCTCTAATGTGTCATCAGGCTGTATTCCTTGTTTCAGGTATCGCCCGTGCCACCGCCACTAACGAAGCTCCACGCACACCTTGATGAAGGTGTCCTTGTGTCTTCTGCCCCAGGTATCACATCTAGGTGGTGTGGAACTACGTTGTCCAGGTCTCCAGGCCTTCAATTGACATCAATGTACATGGTTGCTGCTCCAATTCAACGAGGGAAGTTGACCTACCTGCTACGTGAACAAGCGCTGTGGGTTTAGTCCCACCTCATTTGCTAACGGGCGCACAAAGGCGCATAAGAGGATTTTGTGCTTACAGCTTATCACCTCAGAATGCACAGGGGGTGAGGTCCCTACACGCCCTCGCCCAGCTTATACCTCGCAGGTCTGGGCTCGATTCGTTTACCCGGATACCCGGGTTTGCTCTGGTTTGCCTAGTTTTGAGAGGGGAAGGAGAGAAAGAGAGAGGAGAGGGGGGCTTTGCTCTGTCGCTCTCCTCTCAACACTTGTGATCTTTGAGGGAGGTCTTTGCCTCTGTTGGTATTGCTGAGCCCTGTGTTGTGCCTTCTCTGGAGCTTAAAGAGGTAGAAGAGAGAAAGAGAAGAAAGAAGAGAAGAGAAGAATAGCCAGAGAAGAGAAAGAAGAATAGCATCTCTAAAGGGAGTGCACTATTCACTCATCCTACGTGGAATTTAGATTGATTAGTACTATTGAGATATTTGATATAATTGTGAGGGGTAATTGGTGATTCAAATCACCATTTTACCTCATTCGTTTTGCATTATTGACATCTGCTTTCATTTATATATCATTCTTGTTTGGAGTTCTATTATACATTGCTTATATTTCTCTTGAATTGCGATCTTGAGAACTATTTTTGCCAATTGTTCCCTGTGTTCGACCTCGGACTTCATTTCTGACATTCGAGTATAAATTTTATTTGTTTTTCACGCTGATTCGAACTATACTACAACACATTGATTTTAAAACCTGACTCAGAGCGATTAACAGAGAGAAAGGTGCCCTGCAATACAAGCAATCAACCCTGTCCTTAGGTGGGTTAGCCTAAATACCTACAGACTCCCAGGATCCATCTTGAGATTATAAATGATTTGGCCTACTTTTATTCGGTCAATCCAACCTGTTAGAAAGAGGGACTGGGGAGAAGGTTCTTCCTTTGGCTTATGCCTCCGGTTCCTAGTGTACCCCCAAGCTGCGGTCGTTTGACACTACTCCCCTAGCTAGACATCAGATAGACTAGCAGAAGCAGATTAATCGAAAAACTTCTCAGTCTGAGCCCCGAAGAGCGAATCAATCCTTAAGGCCAACGTCTACTCAGTTTTAATTAGGCTTGGGATGATTGTGCTCTTGGAATGTGATGGGCCCTTTAGATGGATTGTGCCCTTAATGATTGATTCAAATGTGTGTACGTGTACAACTAGGGTTTGCAAACAAGGTTATTTGATGATGTGTCTTTTAGGGTTTAACCTTGTTTAGTAGCTTTTATGCTTTAATCTTTAGGTTCGTTCAATCAGATTTAGTAGAACACTTCAAGTTTTGAAAGCACTGGTGTAGATATATTCCTTTAAAAATCAGACATAAAATGTGGAGTACCTGGTTTAGTCCTAAAAATCAACCCTAAGTGGCAACCAACTTGATGAATCAATTTAAATTTGAGTGGTGCGACCCAAACAGCTCAATCAATTGGCTTGTTGCACTACTTAGTTAAGGCACACAAAAAGTCTTAACCTAGTCAAATTTTCCACTCACTTATTGGTGTGTTGAGTTAGGGTGTACTGGATCCACAGGTCAGATTCCGGTTAAGTGGTAGAATCAATGTGAAGTGGTACGCCTTAAGGTGAGAAGTTGTAGGTGTTAAGTGTGTAGCTTTCAGTTAAATCCCACAAGAGAAGAGTATTTTTTTTAGTTTTTATTTATATGCGGAGGTGAGATGAGTAGAGTGACAATCAAACAACCAACATCTACCCTAGGGTTTATGCAAGCACCTAAGTTGATTTGGGTTTGAGTTATTAGGTTATGGAATGAAAACTAGGGTAGGGGTGGTGGGGATGAACTTACAAAACTCTTTAACCACACTTTACTCCGATCTATCCGCTTTGGCTCGCCTTGGAAGGTACCTGTAATCATAGAAAGAAAGGAGAAAAGTGAGCTAAAAAGTTAAGTACAGTGGAAAAATGTGAGAAAAACCAAAGAGCGTTGCCTCCCCAGCAATGGCGCCAAAATGATCGAGGTGTATTTCGCGAATTAAAATTAGGGTTCGGAGGACCCGTCGTCGTAGCTCGCAAAATGCGTCTATTAGATAAAATTTATAACTGAAACTCAAAAAGTGAGTCCTAGGTCGAACACGGGGAGGCGAACGTTTGGTTTTGAAAAATCCACATTTCGCTTTTATTTGTTTTTGTCATTTTTATCTTTTCTAATTTTTTGGTATTTTATTAAGTAAGAGATTAGGTCGATGAAAACTTTATCTACTTGCAAAAAATATAAGAGAGAGAGAGAATCACATATATTTTTGAATCCAATGTTTTCTACAACTAAGAAAGCGGGAAAAACTACCCTAGAAAGCAGTAAAGATAGATGGAGATGAGAAAATCCCCCTCGGTTGCTCAGAGGATGACTCGCTCTGACACCGCCTGGAGGAAGGTGGTGAGGAGCAGGACAAATGGGGATGGAGCCGTAGGACGAAGATTGGGCAGGACGACGTCGCGGCGAGGATCTTCTTCCCGAAGGGCAGTGAGAAGACGACCACGAGATGCTCTACGAATGGGGATGAGAGGTGGGAAAAATATTTTCTTTTCTACTCTAGAGGAGCATCTCGGGCTTGGGACAAGCTCTCTCTAGAGCCTTGGAGGTGGTGAGAGGAAGAAAGGAAGAGATTGTTTGGAATTGAGGGGGTAGGTCCTTTTATAGTGAAGGAAGAACAAATTCGTATATGGGTCATTATTGACGCCTGTAAACGTTGCTATAGATCCGCCCTTTCTGTCGCTGAAGATCTGCGCCTTCAACTCCTTTGCTGGAGCGCATGGGCCATTAGTGATAGCTGTAAGCGTCACTAAAGGCCCGCGTATGTGTCACTGAAGATCCGCCCTCCCCGCTGCTCATGCCCTGCTGGTGCACGCATCGCGCTCCTTGTCGAGCACGCGTGTGCTGGCGTGCAGTGGCTGTTGCTGCATGCAGCTGCACTGCCGTGCACTGCTGCTATACTGCCATCCCACGCACATGTGCGTGCCTTGCTGCTGCGCCGTGACTCAAGTGTTCAATTGAGGGGGCAGCGAGTTTCGAACCCGCGCCCTCTCTTTGAGAGGAGCCTTCACAACTGACGTGCTGCAGCCAAGAGGTGTTGTGAAGATGACTTAAGGGCACGCGTGGAGATGGATCCTTAGCCGTTGGATCAAGATCCAACGGCTGAGAATGGGTGATGCCTTGATGAAGAGTGGGTTCTGGCCGGTGTCGGGTGGCCTGGATGGTGCCACGTGGCGCCATCTGGGCCGTCCATCTTCTTTCTATTGCAGAGGGTGCCACGGTGCTCAGATCGAGATGATCCCGCATTTTCGAACCGCGATCATTGCTCCGGATCCATCCGTACATCGGATTTTCCATCTGAAACCCGTATGGATGTCGCATTGCCCCCTGGTCGTTGATCTTCCTTGAACTTCATATGATGCTACAAGACTCTGATCTAGATGATTTGGGAAGCGTTAGACTTTGATTGTCATCCTGATCAGGTCCGTATAGTCTGATTGTCCATTTGAGGCCCTGAAATAAATCTTCTCTCCTAACCACAAAAAAGACCTAATTAACGTAGAATATATACAACTACTCTAAATGCAGAATGATGAATGCTATGCAATATTTATAACATGAAATGCAAATCTAAGCCTAGGAACATGCATGAATAGGCATTTTAACCTAAATAGATGTGTCAATATTAGAGGGTAGGATGGGAAATGCGTGTAAGATGTGGAAGGATACATGGTAGAATGGGAGGGAAATCAAAAGAGAGAAAGGAGCCCTGCAATACAAGCAATCAACCATGTCCTTTGGTGGGTTAGCTTAAAGACCTATAGACTCCTGGGACCCATCTTGAGATTATCAATGATTTGGTCTACTTCTATCCAGTCAATCCAACCAGTTAGAGGGAGGGGCTGGGGAGAAGGTTCTTCCTTTGGCTTACACCTCTAGTTCCTAGTGTACCCCCTAACCGCTGTCGTTTGACACTACTCCCCTAGCTAGACATTAGATGGACCAGTAGAAGCAGATTAATCAAAAAAAATCTCTGTCTGAGCCCCAAAGAGCGAATCAATCCATAAGGCAAATATCTACTCAGTTTTAATTAGGCTTGGGATGATTGTGCTCTTGAAATGTGATGGGCCCTTTAGATGGGGTTGTGCCCTTAATGATCGATTCAAATGTGTGTGCGTGCACAACCAAGGTTTGCAAACAAGGTTATTTAATGATGTGTCTTTTAGGGTTTAACCTTGTTTAGTAGCTTTTAGGGTTTAATCTTAGGTGTATTCAATCAAGTTTAGGAGGACACTCCAAGTTTTGCAAGCACTGGTGATGATATATTTCTTTAGAAATCAAAAAAATAATGTGGAGTGTCTGGTTCAGCCCTTAAAATCAGCCCTAAGTGGCAAGCTACTTCATGCATCAATTTTATTTTGAGTGGTACGACCCAAACAAATCAATCAATTGGCCTATTCGCACCATAGATTAAGGCACACAATGTCGTAGCCTAATCAGATTTCTACTCACTTATGTGTATTGAGTTGAAGTGTATCGGGTCCACAGGTCAGATTCCAGTTAAGTGGTAGAATCAAAGTGATTGTTCGCCTTAGGATGAGAATTTGTGGGTGTTAAGTGTGTCTCTTTTAATTAAATCCCACAATAGAAGAGTATTTTTTTTATTTTTTAATATATGATGGTGGGTGAGGTGAGGCGAAGTGACAATCAAACAATCAAATCTATCATAGGGTTTATGCAAGCACCTAAGTTAATTTGAGTTTGAGTTATTAGGTTATGGAATGGAAACCTAGTGGGTGGGTGGGGGGGATAATTTGTAAATGTCTCTACCCGCACTTTACTCCAATCTACCCCTTTCGGCTCCTCGATTGGGTTCCTGTAAGACAATAAATTGAAGAAGAAAGATAGGTTAGAAAAATATGTAAGTAATGCAAGAAAACACGAGAAAAATCAAAGAGCATTGCGTCCTTGGCAATGGCGCCAAAATGATGATGGCGGATCTCGTCGTCGTAGTTTGATTCGCGAGAAAATCCGTCGATCAGATAAAATTTATAACTAAAACTCAAAGGATGAGCTCGGGTCGAACATGGGGAGGCGAGCGTTTGATTTTGATAACTTACAAATGTCTCTACTCGCACTTTACTCCAACCTACCCCTTTTGGCTCCTTGATCGGGTTCCTACAAGACAATAAATCGAAGAAGAAAGATAGGTTAGAAAAATATATAAGTAATGATGGAAAATGCGAGAAAAACCAAAGAGTGCTGCATCCTTGGCAACGGTGCCAAAATGATGATGGCGGATCTCGTCGTCATAGTTTTATTTGTGAGGAAATCCGTCGATAGGATAAAATTTATAATCGAAACTCGAAGGGTGAGTCCCGGGTCGAACACGGGGAAGCGAACGTTTGATTTTGAAATCCGCATTTTGCTTTTTATTTGTTTGTGTCATTTTTATCTTTTGTTATTTTTTTTGGTATTTTAATAGGGCAAGAGATCAAGTCGATGAACTTTAGCTAATCTACTTGCAAAATAAAAAGAGTGAGACAGAGAGAGAAACAATCATGTATTTTTATAATCAAATGTTTATTACAACTAGGAAAGCGGGAAAACTATACTACGAAAGCAATAAAGATAGAGATAGGTGAGAGAAATCCCCCTCGACAGTCACTTGGAGGACGACTCGCTCTGACGTTGCATGGAGGAAGGTGGTGAGAAGAGAGATGAACGAGGATGGAGTCGGAGGATGGAGGGCAGGGTAGGACGGCGTCGTGGCGAGGATCTTCCTGAAGGGAGGTGAGAGGACGGCCACGGGATGCTCCATGAAGGGGGATGAGAGACTCGAATAAATGTTTGTTTTCTACTCTAGAGGAGTATCCCGGACTTGGGACAAGCTCTCTCTAGAGCCTTAGAGGTGGTGAGAAGAAGAAAGGAAGAGATGGTGAAGAATGGAGGGGTGTAGGTCCTTTTATAGTGGAAGGGGAGAGGACAATTCGTGTATAGGGCACTAGTGACAGCTGCAATTGTTGCTGAAGATCCGTCCAACTGTTGCTAAAGATCCGTGCCAACTCACGCCCACTACTGCTGTGCTTGCGCGCCCATCACACGCCGTGTTGTGCGCGCACGTGCTACTCACGCTGCACTGGCGCTGCGGTACAAGTGCGTGGGATGGTGCGCGCACACCTACGTGGGTGCGCACGCACCTACGTGCGTGCGCTGGCCGGTGGGCCCCAATTGCTAATTTGGGGGGGTCCACTGGTCTCGAACTCGCGCTCCTTCTCTGCAAGCCAAGTGTTCAACTATTGAGGCAAGGCTGCGTTTGAGTCACAAGGAGCGCATGGATGCTGAGAGCACGGAGGAACCTCAATCATTGGATCTTGATCCAACGGTTGTGGTGCAAGATCTTTGATGATGAGGGGGCACCTTTAGTCGATGCTGGTCGGTGTGGGCGACCTAGATGGAACCACGTGGCACCATCTGGGTCGTCCATCTTCTTTCTGTTGCAGAGGGTGCCACGGTGCTCAGATGGAGATGATTCCCGCATTGTCGGACTGCGATCATCGTTCCGAATTCATCCGTACGGTCAGATTTTTCATCCAAAGCCCATAAGAATGTCACCATCCAAGGCTTTGAAATAAATCTCCTTCCCCCTTGCCATAAAAGAACGTAATTAATCTAAAATATACACAACTACTCTAAATACAGGATGATGCATGCTATGCAATATTTATAACATAAAATGCAAATCTAATCCCAGGAACATACATGAATAGGCATTTTAACCTAATTAAATGTGTCTACATCATCCTCCTTATAGTCAATGCTCTCCTTTTGGGTAAAAGCCTTAGCGACAAGATGCGCTTTGTATTGTTCCACTTTTCCTTTCAAATCACATTTGGTTTTAAAAATCCTTTTTCAACCAACAAATTTTGCACCTTCTGGTAGTGAATCAACAACCCAAACGTCATTGTCTTTCATTGACTTCATTTCTTCTTCCATTGTCTCAATCCACTTTTCATGATTCAGACTTTCCATTGCCTGACGGAAGCTGATAGGATCATCTTCCATCACCCCAATGTTCGTTTGATGTTCCTGAAGGAATACTACATAATCATCTGAAATGACACTTCTTGCCCTAGTGGATCTCCTTAATGGCACGGCTTGTGTTTGTATTTGAGGCTGCTCTACAAGGATTAAAACCGTATCATTGTCTTCATTGGAATTGCCTTGAGGTATGTCAAAGACATGCTTCTCATCAACCTGAGTAATTCCAAGAGGAATAACTACGTTTTCCTCTTCAAAGACAAAGTCTTTAACCCTGTCAACTTGGGCAGACTCAATACATTCAAAAAAATTGGCATTACCCAACTCAAAAATTGCCTTAGTTGTGGGATCATAAAATTTATATCCTCTTGACCTCTCAAAGTACCTAACAAACTAGCAACTAATAGTCCTTGTGTCTAGTTTCTTTCCATTTGGCCTATAAGGCCTAGCCTCAACTGGACATCCCCACACATGAAAATGCTTAAGACTGGGGTTCTGCCCAGCCCATAGCTCATATGGGGTTAAGTTAGTTGCCTTAGTTGGGACTATTTAGAATGTAAGCTGCAGTCTTTAAGGCCTCTCCCTAGAATAAATCTGGTAAGGAAGAATGAGAAATCATGCTCCTTACCATGCCTTTAACTGTTCTGTTTCGTCTCTCAGCGACACCATTCATAGTGGGCGAGCCTGGCATGGTGTACTGAGGAACAATACCGCATTCCTCTAGGAGTCTGGCAAACGGTCCTGGACATTCACCTGATCTGCCATATTTGCCATAGTATTCACCACCATGGTCAGATCTGATAGATTTAATCCTTCTGTCGAGTTGATTGTCAACTTCGACTTTATAATTCTTGAACATGTCCAGTGACTGTCCCTTTTCATGAATTAGGTAGATGAAGCCATATCTTGAGTGGTCATCTATGAATGTGATAAAATAATGTTGGTTATTCCACGCAGGCATAGGAAATAGCTCACAGATGTCTGTATGAATCACATCTAAGACATCATTGGACCTATTGGCTTCAAACTTTCTATTACTGGTTTGTTTCCCCATAATACATTCTATACACTGATCTAAATAAGAAAAGTATAAGGGGTCCAAAATTTCGTTTGACACAAGTCTCTTTATTCTCCTTCTGGAGATATGACCTAATCTCTTATGCCATAAGAAAGCGCAGTTCTCATCTAAGTATTTCCTTTTCACACCACGTGTACAAGAAAAAGAAGTTTCATAAAAAGAAGCAACAGTATCCAAACAATATAGATTATCAATAGCTGAAAGAAAACCAGAACCAACTAATCTTGAGTTAAAGAAAATATTCACTTTTCCATCTCCAAAATTAGAAAAATAGTTTGGTCTATCAAGAACATAAACTGAAACTAAATTGTGTCTGAAAGACAATACAACAAAAGTATTCTCTAAATCCAAGTACATTCCAGTTTTCATTAATAATATAAAAGTTCCTATTGCTTCTACAGTAACTGGCTTCCTGTCTCCCATATAGATGAACTGCTTTGCCTCATTTGGATTTTTATAGTTCAGGCAGCGCTGTAAAGACACACTAATGTGAGTAGTAGCCCCTGAATCCATCCACCAAGTAGAACTTGGTATTGAAACCAAATTACTCTCTGTACAAACCAAACTGAGAGTCGTACCTTTCTTAACACGCTAAGCGTGGTAGTTGGTACAGTGCTTCTTTTGGTGTCTCTCAACTCCACAGAAGAAGCATCCTGACTTGGAAGACTCTGTAGCCTTCCCCTTTTGCTTCTTCTGTGAAGCTATATCTACAGCTTCTGTAGTCCTTTTCTTTCCCTTGCCCTTATTGTTGGAGAAAGTGGCAATGTGAGCATTTTCTATCCCATCATGCTTCATTCTCTCTTCCTCTTGCACACAATGCGAGATGAGCTCATTCAGAGACCAAGTCTCTTTCTGACAGTTGTAGCTCACCTTGAACTGGTTGAAGGAGGGTGGAAGAGAGATCAATACTAAATGCACCAACAAGTCCTTTGAGAGGTCAAGTTTTAGTTCTTTCAACTATGAAGCAATGCGGGACATCTCCATAATATACTCATGTCTATTACCCTTTGCCCTATACTTCTTTGAGATGAGGCTTGCCAAGAGTGTACCAATTTTAGCCTTCTCATTATTAACAAACCGCTTCTCAATATCAACAAGGAAATCCTTAGCTGTATGTTTACCCGTCAAATCGATGTTATTAAAGATGCATTGTAGTATAGGTAAAAATCACACGAAAACAAATACAATTTATACTCGAATTTGAAGTCCGAGGTTGTTCATTGGGAGCAAATATTACAATTAATCTTAAGATCGCAATATAACCACAAAGATGAGAAATTTATAATGAAAAATCCATGCAAGAATGATTTATATATGAGAGCAAATCACAATGATGCAAAAGGATTAGGGTAAAATGGTGATTTGAATCACCAATTACCCTAATTACAATAATAGCAACCATTTGAATAGTATCAAGCAAGTTTAATCCACGCAAGCCAAGTGCACAATGCACTATCAGAGATATCTGACGACAAGGTTCCAGATCAGTGGCTTAAATGCTCAGATGCTACAGTGCAAAGGCACTATCCTCAGCCTTTTTTCTTCTTCTTTGATTTTCTTCTTCCTTCACTTGTTCTTCTTTTCGCTCCTCATGCACAGAGGCACGATTGCCTCTCAACGACTAAGTGTTGAGAGAGGGTCAGCTGAGGCAAAAACCCTCCTCTCTTCTCTCTCTCTAACTCGAGGCTAATCGAGTCGGTAACAGGGTATATGGTCAGTGGTCCAAACCCGCTGGCATGGTGTAGCAGGTAAGGGTGCGCAGTAGGGATATGGGAACTCAACCCCCAGTGACTTAGGTGATAAGCCCTCTTCATAAATTCCTCTTATGGGCGTGTAGGTGCCTTTCTCCCACCAATGTGGGACTAAACCCCACAGGTTTTCTATGTAGGCGTGCAGCTGATGAAGGCAAGCCTAATTGAAGCAGCAGGAGCGCGTACTGCTCTCAATTGGACACTTGGATGAATTCTTGGAAGTAGTCTGCACTACCTAGGGGTTGCGCCTGGAACTGATATGGTCGGAGAACTTGATGCGTGGTCGGAGAACTCAAGGGCTGCGGTGGAGCTCCAGTCAGACCTGAAAGAGAAGAATATGGCCTCTCGGTCATGTCAAATAAGCTCTGAAGATTTGCACAACTACGACAAAGGTGGTGGCGTGTCATGGAAATGTGTGTGTGATTGAGGTAAAGGCGGGGAAGGTCAAAGTTTATGGAGGTGTTCTGTGGACGGTTAGGGCAAGCAATCACCTCAATTTCTTGAGGGGTTTTACTCGCGTGGATGAGGTGAAGCTTTTGGGACCGCGGGAGGTGGTTTGGTGGAGTGAAGTGGACATGCGACAACGCCGGAGGTATGTCGGCCATGGGGAAGAAGGTGATGGAGCAGGTGCGACAACGATCAAAGTGGGGTGTTGGTGGTACGGTCATGATAAGTAGATGCTAGGGAGTCTAATGATCTAGCTATTGGACGAAGAAGGACGGAGTTGACGCTGGTTGCGGTATGGCCGGTGCCGGAGAAGGTGAAGGCTTCGGGAGAGGGAACGGCGACAAAGAGGGGGGTAGAGAGCTCCTCGCCGGTATTGCGAGGTGCGATTTGAAATGAGGAAGAAGAATCGACTACCTATCATACATGGAGGTCGGTGAAGCGGTCGGAGGTGGAGAGTCACTAGAGCGAGGTGGAGCGAGCCAGAGGTTGAGGAAGAAGAGGTGTTTTTGGCTCTAATTCTCGCTAAGGAGGTGAGGAATGTCATGGGAGGTCTTTTATAGGGCTTAGGAGAGCTTCGAGAATAGGAAACAAAGTCGATAGCTTGCTTGGGATTCAAGAAGAACTCCACTGATTTTGTGGGTTCACACACACGAATCAGAGGGAGTTAGGAGTCGAAATTGATCCCAATAGGTTTTCCTGAGTGTGAACATTAATCCCACCAAATTTGGTGGGATTTGATTGAAGTTTGAGTAGGATTTCGATCTGTCAAAGCTTCGCCTGGAGGTCGGTTGACCTACAATGGCCGAAAGGACTAAATTATGAAGAAGATGAAGAAGTTGGGGAGCTTTTTGCAAAGAATTCAAAAGCTGAGGGGCTATTTGCAAGAAAAAGAGTCAGATCATGATTGAAATGTAAATTGGGTTAAGATGATCTTAGACTGGGCCCAAATTTTGGTACAAACCTAATTTGAACCCAAGAAATCTAATGGTGAAGTTGGATTTTGGTTTTGATCATGTTTGACTGGGAAAATTACATAGAAACCTAACTTAGGGTAACTTTTTATCTAAGACTATTTTAGGTCAAAATGGGTTCAGATTGTCAAATCAAGGATACCAAACCCTATATAATATTTTTCTATGAATTTAGAGGGTTTAGGTGAATTTTATCTTGACCAGAACCTTAGTTAATTAAGCAGGTCTATTTTTAGGGTTTCAGATGTTATTTAATTCTCAAAACGGGTGAAAACCTACTTTGTTCTGCATGGACCCACTTATTAGATATTAATGACATATGACCTTTAATAAACCCCTGAAATACCCCATGGTTATTCTGTATTTGTGGAATACTGTTAATTTTGTAGAAATAACCTTGTATTCTTCTCTTCTTTTCAAAATAGGATAATAAGCCCTTAGGACCTTCTAATGGATATGTATGAGCATTTATCAACCTTTTTAAACCAAATTGAGCTAGTTATGGCTCATGATGGTGTTCCCATCACTGTACCAATGTCATCCGACATTGTGCCCCTGAAAGGCTCGAGTATGGCCTTCTTCATAATCATCATGGAAATGCAATTAGACCTCTCCTATCTTTCCTTCTCCATTTGCTCAAAAGTACTCGAGTCTGTAAGAATGGGAGAGGGTTCCCTAATCGCCAGATCCAAATCCATAACCTTGAGGACTATTAACAGATTTTCCTTCCAGAACTTAAAGTTTGAGCCACTTAACATGGGTATGGAATTTAAGGTGGAAGTTATATTGGCAGAAGACATTTTTGAAAAATAAATGTAGATACAGCATTAGCTCCTTTAAAACATAAAGTGTCTAATTAATTTAGACATCCCATCACATGTCTCAGTTAACTCTATCAAGGGTCCCATCTTTAGACAAGAGGTTGACTTGTAATTAAAGACATGGTATGGTATGTAACGACTGTTGGTTCAAATCCAAGTTAATCATGAACCTTCCTTTGGGCTGATTTAATGACTACCCAGAAAACCTAATAACCAACACACCATTACTCCCACACAAATGAGTGAAAGTACGAGTATGCACTTTCCTTTAGGCCAGTGCACACTCACCTACTAACACCCATTCATCCTTTTACTATTCATGGATAAACCCAGTATTCACAGGAGAGCTCACTTTGGCGAGGTGCTGCTTCAACTGGGCTACCTTAGAATAATATACTTTATTAATTAGACTAGGCTTAATTACACTAAGTAGAGAGTGGGTTGGCTCTGATTCCACTTGTTGGGAAATTCCTTAAACCCTTAAGGGCTTAACTGTAAATAACCCACCTCTAACTTAGGATGGGCCTATGCTATAACTTAACTCAACTGGACTTCATACTAACTGGGTACTGGTACTGGTAGACCAGTACCGGTATCCTTGAGTTACAGTTATAGGTTCCATATCCCAATGAGTACCGGTACTGATGCCAAGTACCGGTACCTATGAGTTATAGTTTAGAACCCATGTCCAGATGAGTACTTGTCTAGTACTCACTATGTAGTGGTACTCATATTGAGTACCGATACTCATAAAGTACTAGTATCTCTCCAAGAAATGAGTGGTCTCAATGAGTATCAGTGCTCATGAAAAGTACAAGTACTAGTTGAGTACAGGATGCACCATCTGTAACCTACCAGTACCAGTACTCATGACGAGTAACGGTACTTGTAAGCTACAGGTTCTAGTGACTTCAAGTTTAGAACCTGACCTGGGACTCATGTGTACTGATACTCATGGTGAGTACCGGTATATGTAAGTCCCAGTTGTTGGAACCTTGTTCCACAGCTTGTTTTGATGTTAACAAAATTATTATGGATTAATGTTTGCAATTAAGTGCTTTTCAGATTTAGGTGAAAGAGCAAGGCAAACAAGAAGTGATGGAGGCTTGATGAGAAAGAGAAAATGATGACAAGGAGGAGGCAAGATGACAAGGAAGAGTCGAGGAGAAGAAGATCATCTTCGACTTTAGTTTCTTTTTGTTTAGATTTTATTTTCATAGATTGTATGCCTCTTAACAAGAGAACTTAACTTAGGTCATAAAATTAATTAGAGATAAATTAAGATTTTTATGGCACTCGTTTTTCAAAGAACATAATGGATTAAATTGCTTAAAATAGGTACTTGTAAGCAAGTATCGGTATTGTTCATTAGTACTGGTATTTGCAAGGCACAGGTTTGAGAATTCGTCTCAAATTGTGAACAACAAGTACCAATACAGGTTGGCCCCAGGTTGAAGGCTTTATTCTGGTCTGAACCTTACAGGTACCGGTACCCATGATGAGTACTGGTACTGGTAGGTTACTGTGCCCATGTAATCTCAAACTTGGGAGTCACAAGTACTGGTACCTATGATGAGTATCGGTATTGGGACTCAGGTATTGGTGGTAGTGAGTTGCGAGTACCGGTACAAGTACTTTAGTACCGGTACCAGGTAGTCGTTGGCTAAATTCTAAACGGCTAGAAAATTAATTCCAACAATGTGAACGTTGGGAATTAATTCCCAACAGCTAGTAGACGAATCCTTGAGGCCTTAAACTCTATATAAAGACCCTAGGACTCTTTGTTTGCACACAAGAAAGATTAAAAATACAAGAGAAATTCCTATAGCTATATTTCCCAAATTTCCACCATATTTACAAGAGAAGAAATCAAGTTTGTTGTTCTCAATCTCTCTACGTTTTGCAAACACTTCAACGACGTGATTTCTTCACACATTGTTAAAGCGATTCACACTCATTCTAGGCTCTCAAATTGGTAATATTATTTTTAATTATTGTTGAGAGACTTAGGTTCTTGTTGTAAGAGTTTTTTTTCTTACACCAGTTTTCACTTGTATTTTGAGCATTTGCTCGTTGGGTTGTAACAAACCTGTTCTTGTAATTGGGTTGAGGTAACCCGTTAATTACCTCGTTTAGTAAATTGATTCTCTCGGGGTTGAGAGAATTGGGTTAAAAACCCTAAGCTGGGAGGCTTAGGTAGTGGAGTACCAAGGGAGGGGAACCACTATACATTTTGTGTCCTTTGTGGTTTGATTGTGATTTGTGCAAATTATTTTTGTTATTACTAATTTGTTTGCTTAAGTCTTTGAGCATAGCCATATCTTTTTATATCCTACAAAGTGGTATCAGAGCAGGTTGCAAGAAGACATAAAAAATCAACTCGCAATGGCATCTACAACAAGGTGCATGGAAGGACAATCATCTGCCCGTCCTCCCTATTTCGATGGGACGGACTATGGATACTGGAAGAGGAGGATGCAAATCTTCCTCAAGGCCATGGATGATGACTCATGGATGCTTATCCAAGAGAGGTACATGGATCCACAGCTGCAAGGAGTGGCATGGACGACGGAGCAAAAGAAGAAAATTATCGACAATGTGAGGGCGATGAACGCACTTTATTGTGCGTCGTCAAGGGAAGAGTTCAATAGAATTTCGGCATGCGAATCCACATACGAAATTTGGAACACTCTCGAGGTCACCTATGAAGGTACAAATAAGGTTAAAGAAACTTGTATCTCTATTCTAACAAAAAATTATGAGTGTTTCAAGATGAAGAAAGGCGAAACAATCAAGGATATGTATAGAGGTTTGGGGAAATTGTTAATCCCATGAAGAACCTAGGTGTTAAGCTGAAAGAGGAGCAACTTGTAAGGAAGATCTAAAGATCTCTTACAAGTGATTGGTCTCCAAACACCACAGCTATTCAAGAGGCAAAGGACCTCTCCACTCTCCCATTGGATGATCTAGTTGGTAGTCTTATGGCTTATGAAGTCCAACTTTAAAACATGAAGAGGAACGAGGAGAAGATGTTTAGCAAAAGGAAGAACATTGCTTTTAGAGCAATTAAGGAGGACTCGGACTCAACAACCTCAGAATCCGTAGATGAAGAGATGGAGACACTTACAAGGAAGTTTCAGAGATTTCTTCAAAAACAAGGTAAGCAAATCAATAAAGTTTCAACTAATGTTATTTGTTATGAGTTCAAGAGAAAGGGGCACTTGAGGAAGGATTGCCCTATGAACAAGAAGGAGGACAATAGGAAAGAAATGAAGGAGCTCAAGAAGAAGAAGAAAAGAAAGTGTTCAAAGCGACATGGGATGATAGCGACTCCGACATGGACACCAACTCCAACGAATCGGAATCCGAAGATGAAGTCGCACATCTGTGCTTGGTGGCAACTTCATAATATACGGACAACGAGGTAAACCCTAATTTTTCATTTGAGGAATTATTAGAAGCATATGAAGAGCTATATAATAAAACTAGGTCATTTAAAAAGGAAAATAAGGTTTTAAAGAATAATTATCAAACATTAGAAATAGATAAATCATGTTTAGAAATAGAATTAGAAATGTCAAAAGAGACACTTACAATTGCATGCAAAGATATTAGAACTAGAAGATATTTATGAACATTTTTAAGACACTTTGAATAATTTAAAAACAACAACTAGGCTGAATACGGAATTTCGTAATAATTTAAAAGACAAGTTCAATAATAAGAAGAACACACAAAATAAATCACATGCACCTAGGCATGCATGGATGTACCAAAAGGTCAAAAATCCTAAGAGTTATAGATCTAACACAAAAGTGATCTATAAATCTAAAGGTTTGACAGGTACTAACTCTAAAGAACCCACAAGAAAATGGGTACCTAGGAAAGATATTTTACATTATTTTGCAGGTATATATCAAAGAGATCAGTGGGTATTCAAGGCACACAACAGAATATTTCAACCTTTCTATAGGTTGAATGAAGATCAAGAACGATGGCCTAATGGAGCTTGGTACCCACATTCATCATTTTATTATTGGTAAATTTTATGGTATGATATTTCTTATTTTTTTGTGATTGACAAAAAGGGGGAGAAAGATACTTGGCAAATAGTAATATTTTTAGGGGAAGCTTATATTGAGGGGGAGGATTAAAATAAAATTTTTTCCTTCATATAACATTGTTAAATTTTTTTTAATTATCTATTTGCAAGATAGTTTTGTCAACACCAAAAAGGGGGAGATTATTGGAACCTTGTTCCACATCTTATTTTGGTGTTAACAAAATTATTATGGATTAATGTTTGCAATTAAGTGCTTTTCAGATTTAGGTGAAGGAGCAAGGCAAACAAGAAGTGATGGAGGCTTGATGAGAAAGAGAAAATGATGACAAGAAGGAGGCAAGATGACAAGGAAGAGTCGAGGAGAAGAAGATCATCTTCGACTTTAGTTTCTTTTTGTTTAGATTTTATTTTCATAAATTTTATGCCTCTTAATAAGAGAACTTAACTTAGATCGTAAAATTAATTAGAGATAAATTAGGATTTCTATGGCACTCGTTTTTCAAAGAACATAATGGATTAAATTGCTTAAAACAGGTACTTGTAAGCAAGTAGCAGTACTGTTCATCAGTACTGGTATTTGCAAGGCACAGGTTTGAGAATTCGTCTCAAACTGTGAACAACAAGTATCGGTACTAACCATGAGTACCGGTACAGGTTGGCCACAGGTTGAAGGCTTTATTCTGGCCTGAACCTTACAAGTACCAATACCCATAATGAGTACTGGTGCCGATAGGTTACCGTGCCCATGTAATCTCAAACCTGAGAGTCACAAGTACCGGTACCTATGATGAGTACCGGTACCGGGACTCAGGTACTGGCAGCAGTGAGCTGCGAGTACCGGTACAGGTACTTTAGTACCGATACCAGGTAGTCATTGGCTAAATTCTGAACGGCTAGAAAATTAATTCCAACAATGTGAACGTTGGGAATTAATTCCCAACGGCTAGTAGACAAATCCTTGAGGTCTTAAACTCTATATAAAGACCCTAGGACTCTTTGTTTGCACACAAGAGAGATTAAAAATACAAGAAAAATTCCTATAGCTATATTTCCCAAATTTCCACCATATTTACAAGAGAAGAAATCAAGTTTGTTGTTCTCAATCTCTCTACGTTTTGCGAACACTTCAATGACGTGATTTCTTCACACATTGTTAAAGCGATTCACGCTCATTCTCGGCTCTCAAATTGGTAATATTATTTTTAATTATTGTTGAGAGACTTAGGTTCTTGTTGTAAGAGTTTTCTTTCTTACACCAGTTTTCACTTGTATTTTGAGCATTTGCTCGTTGGGTTGTAACAAACCCGTTCTTGTAATTGGGTTGAGGTAACCCGTTAATTACCTCATTTAGTAAATTAATTCTCTCAGGGTTGAGAGAATCGGGTCAAAAACCCTAAGCTGGGAGGCTTAGGTAGTGGAGTACCCAAGGGAGGGGAACCACTGTACATTTTGTGTCCTTTGTGGTTTGATTGTGATTTGTGCAAAT
This sequence comes from Thalassia testudinum, assembly GCA_037157565.1. Taxonomy (NCBI): domain Eukaryota; kingdom Viridiplantae; phylum Streptophyta; class Magnoliopsida; order Alismatales; family Hydrocharitaceae; genus Thalassia; species Thalassia testudinum. Next base: position 14,342,886 of record JAZHRO010000062.1, on the reverse strand, counting down.
TTTTTTTGTTATTACTAATTTGTTTGCTTAAGTCTTTGCGCATAGCCATATCTTTTTAGATCCTACACCAGTTTTAGACTTAGGACGGCCTGGAGTTGATCTAGAGGTTGCATGTACTGGTACTCATGTAGAGTACCAGTGCTAGCAGGTTACAGTATACATTAAGATCCAAATTGTAATGCCTGAGTACTGGTACCCGTATAAAAAAAAGTACCGATACTACCTGCAGTTACGAGATGAGTTTTCTGATTTCAAATAATACAAAACATTCAAAAAACCTAGGTTTACATGACATCTAATATAGACAATTATAAGTCATTTAAACACAAGACTATGCATAGATCTACAAGTAAAATGAATTTACCAATAAACAATCAAATAATCTCTATCACTTTGTTTGAAACATACATGCGGTTTACCTGTGTTGTACTTCTAGAGAATTAGGTTACCTGTATTCATCTTGGCTATAGAGAAGAAATGGGGCTTCAAGGATGCTTCCAAAAGATCCCACCTCCAATAGCCTGATCGAGAACCACTATGAGGAAGAGCCTTCCTTCCAGCCATTCTCTTTCTCTCTGATATCTGTTCTATCTCTAGGTGCATGATGGCTATGCCAGACCTAGATTTGGTAGGTGGGTCTTTTGGGGACTACAACCCCAAAGAAGACTTAATCAGTAATTAGTCCTCCTAATTACTATATGGGTGAATAACATCTCCACCAACCGAGGAGATATATATTCACAAATAGGTTTTTGCACGTGTAAATTAAATACTACACCATCCTCTTTCATTTTATGCCCATGCCCTCAACCAAAAATCTTATTTGATCACTTTAGTGATGGGCATTATATGACAGTCCTTTACATGTTGATTGATTATGTAATTACATAACACATATATAAGTCCATACGTTGGATTAAAATTCAACATATAATTCTCAATCTCATGTTGGAGATCTCAAGTAGACATGTAGATACACATCTACGCAATGCCTTATTCTTGTGATAGCCAATCACGAAGGTAAAATCCCTAAACTTGTGTGATTTGTAGGAAAAAGTTTTTAATGTTTTAATTCGATGAGATCAGTTTTGAGATCATGTTTTCATGTTTTTGAAAAGTTTTAAATGATCCCTTATTCTTTTGTAATGCACTACTTCCTTTAAGTGGTATCAGAGCCTAGGCAGTATAGGGTTCCCACTTTAAAAGTTTAAAATTCCTACTAGAATACAAAATAATTCCATGTTCTGGCTGACTGGTCACAACCATGTCTAACCGGTTGGACCTTACTTGTTGATCGATTAGAAACATACCTGTTAGACATGTTTCTAACTAGTTAAAATGTTGCCTAAAATTTTGGGGCCAATTCCTGGTTGACCCGAAAGTTGAGTTTGTTCAATTGATCAAAATCGTTCATGACCAGTTGGATCGAAAGTAAATTGACAAATTTGTTGCTCCAAATTTGTATGAAATTTTAGGACTTTTAAGGATTTGATTTAATGGAAATACGAAGTCCTATTAGTCATGTAAACCCTATATGTAAGGATAATTATCATGTTGTTTGATTGTGGTTGTTTGATGCACATTAGATGAAATATATATAATATATGTGTATGTATGCGATAGATTTTAAAAGCCAAAGCAAAAAAGGGTTTACAAAACCCAAATCTCTTTTTTGGGTTAGCAAATTGATAGAATTAATTATGTAATCTATAAAAGGATGATTTCAAAACTTGGGTTTCCAGGTACGCTCAAATCTCTTACATCAAATTAAGGTTTTTATTAGTAAAAACAGAAATCACTCATATAGTATGATTAGTTAGTAATCATAAGGCTAATCAATCCATACACCCCTCGCATATGATATGATGTGATGATTGCAAGCTTTTCTCAATATCGGTTTTCATGTGATGAATGTGATCTTAATGCACATATGTGACAGATTGTCCATGAAAGATTTGTATATTTGATGTAATTGTGAGAGAGTGATTTTGAAATCATGTATTATAATATGTGAAAGAGATTTGTGAAATCTTGTAAGGTGTTCCATCTTTGTTTCTCTCCTGTATGTTGATGCCATGTGGATGAATGTTTATGGATGCATGTGTACAAACGTGAACCCTAAGGTTAACAAGATTAGAATACGATTCTAAATTAGGGTGAAACTAGTAATTTAATAAGATTAAATTAAGGCTCACCCAATCTACGGTGACCCAACATCTTACGATATCAAGTCACAAATTCCAAACACAAATTATTCATAGTTCAACACAAACATGAGAAGCATATTCAAAATCAAATGAATAACTAATAAAGATAATAAGTGTAAAAACAAAATGTAGACTATCAGGTGCATATCCAAGGAAAAAGTAAAACAATCTAAGAAAAGTCTACCAGTCTATTACATCACGAAAAAGGCAAGAAAATAAACTAACTACTATTTCATGGGAGGAATAAGTAACTACTAACTCGGTAAATCACTATTGTGTACCCCACTCCAAAGCTCTTCGATTGTCACCTGAGCTCGGAATGATTCACCTATCTCTGAAGTTAGGCTTATGAGAAAACCCTCAATAGAGCATATCTAAAATCTAGGCAACTACTTATAAGCAACAAGAGTATGCATCAATATGTACAATAGAATTGCTGACAATAGTAGAACAGGAATACTAGAATAGTAGGTTGGTAGGAATGCATAGTCAAGATTCATTTAAATATTTAAAACATAGTAACATCAATTAGTGGAAAGCTTAAATAATTGATTTGTTAATTACTTTATCAATTATCCATTGTCTTATTCAGTGGAAATTGTCACACCCCAAAAACCCAGGCCCTAACGAGGATCGGAGTTTAAGAGAATGGCAATAGAAGAGGTGCTAGTTTATTTAATTCAAGTTGCATTAATAACATCGAGCTACCAAAGCATTCCATTAATCAACAAAATGGAAGATGTATGGGAGGTATGACATAAAATAACAGAAACTAGCCATAATTGAGATGTTGTTAATGGAAGACGAGAGATCGTGCTCATTCATGATCGGTCCATGCATATGGAATCATGATTGCATGTGCAGATCGACGCTTCATCTCACACACAAACTGAGTGCGCGATCTCCACTCATCTTAGCCTCCCAATCTCGATCAAACGGCTCTCCATCAACGAGGCGTGATAGCTGTGCGCGCGTAAGTGATTGCATAGCAATCATGGGCCTTAATTCACCTGAATTAAGCCAGAACTTAGCTTAACATGAACATTCTGCATGCATATGCATCGTATTCTGCATCGTAGTTGATATATGTGTTTTATGCATAAAACTGTGCTATTTGAGAGGTATCACTCATTGCAGGTAATTCAGGGCTACGGATGATTGATCCAACTGCATGGATCTGTTTAGAACTTCGACGAAAGTTCAACGCTTCCAAGATCGCATCAACAGATTCCCGTAGCATCCTAGGGAATACGTAGAAGATCAAGAGCCAAGGGTCAAATTAAAGAAGATCCAGACCTCAGATGACAAATCCAACTGCATGGATGGATCCGGATCGATTTTCGCAGCCCAACGACACATAAATCAATTCAATTGGAGGCCTACATCACCAGATATAAGGAAAAGAAGATGAATGGCCATGATGGCACCACATGGCACCATCACAGCTGCTCCCTCACCACCGCCCATCCAGGAAGGGTGCAACACACGCTATGGATCGTTGGATCTTCATCCAACGACCATGAGCATAGCACGTCGCCCACTCAGATCGGATAAAAAAAAATAGAAACAAACAAATATATATAACAAAAGGCTTGTGCAGTGCATTGGCTCACGCGCACGCGCATAAGCACGGGATGCGGGTTTGAGCCGTGCGCTGCACAAAATTGATGCAACATTGGCTGTGCGGGCGCATGTAGGCGCAACTGCACGATCGGAGGGCAGAGGCACCACCACGTGGTGCGATCAGAGCTAATCGCGGGTGGACGCGCGATCGTATGCATTTTGCGAGATTTGGAAGGCGAGGCAAGTGCACGTAAGCGGTTTGATTGTAAGATCGGATGGCTGAGGTTGAAGCCCTTAGAAGAGGCGACTGACTAAGGCGAAAACGTGAAGGGTGTGCGCGGGCGATCTGCAGCTGTGAGATGGAGGATCGACACTCCACAGAGTGCCACGTGGCAGCATCAGAGTGAACCGAGGGAAAAAGAAGGATTTGAAAGGCTTTTGCACGAGATTAAGGGGGCCAAATTCCCTTTTTACCCCCCGCCAAAGCTATAAAAAGGGCCCCCTTGGAAGGCATTCCCTTCATTCTCTTCTTCTTCCTCCTTCAACCTTTCTTTCTTCTTCATCCCGTCTTCTCTGCATCCCCATCTGAAGTGTCCGTTGGGCCACATTGATGGATCATTGCTGCTCTTCCCAACCTCTCCAAAAGGCCACCACGAACCACCCGTGGTGCCCTTGTTCTATTACAATAGTAGTTTGTTTATTTTATGCTTTATTCAAATACATGTATCCAGTTTATGTTCAATCTCTTCTTGTGATATAAATATTGTGATTGATTGTTCCTTTTACTTAGCCTTTATATTTGAAATAAATGCATGAAATCAAAAGTGCTTTCTGCCTCCCTGTGATCAACCGGGACTCACCAGTTCCGTTAATTATTTGCTCGAGACGTATTTCGCGCTATACTATAATGCGTTCATCTTTTATGCGATCTACGCCATGAACAAATTGGTGCCGTTGCCGGGGAGGCAAGGTGACTTTTGATTTTATCTATATTTTTGTGAGCAGGAACAATGACTTGAAGCAGCGAACGAGGAAAAGCGGGCACTGCAAAAATCAGGTGCACACATTCCTATTAGAAATTCGGCCAGATAGTAAGTGCCATCTTTAAAATTCAATAGCCATGTTTCTAATGCTCCAAAAATCCTAAAATTTGGATTGGAACTAGATCATAAAATTATCTTTCTAACGCCATCTTTCCCAAAAAGAAATTCCTTCAATGGAAATTTTAAAAATTCATGGAGTACATACTAGTCAGATTGCTTGAAAACAACACTTTTATGAACTTTAAAAATTAATTCTAACTAACATACAAATCAGATTGACTCAAAATTTATGGGGTGTGAAAGATAATCAAATTATCTTTCAATATAATATTTTTAAAAAATTTTTGGAGCATATTTGATATAGTTTCCAATAGAAAAACCAACACAAGGTCTAAATCCTAGATTTGACCCCTAGATAGCTAAAAATTCATAACTAATTGTTCGAAATAGAAAAAATTTTAGAAAAATACTCTCTGAAAAGCTTATTGCAAAAGGAATCTTCTTGACAAGTTTAAAATAGTTTGGATTCCATCTCACCTCAAAGTATACTTTGGAATTGTGGTCTGCAATTTGAAAAAGAACTTAGAAGTGCATGAGCCAATAGGACCACATTGACTAACTTGGACTCCGACAAGCCCAAAAGTTAGTCGGTGAGGCAAGTCTCCTTGTGGACCACCCACCATCTACTAAATTGAAGAATAGGTTAAGAATTCATGAAAATACATCAAATAACCTGCATTTGGCTTGAAACTACTGGGTAGTTCCAACCTCTCTTGCAAAACCTGGTAACTAAGCCTGCAGGGTAGTGTCAAACGACCGCGGCTGCGAGGTAACGGAACCGGGGGTGAAAGCCAAAGGAAGAACCTTCCTCATAGTCCCCTCGTAACCAGACTGGCAGGGTTAGCCTGAGAGGCGAGAATTCCTTACAGTTGGTCTCTAGCCAAATTTTCAATAACTAGAACTTAAGCAGAAAATCCAGTCATCTGATTCTAAGGACCAATTTGATTACAAGGCCCTTGCCTTGTTTCGCCACCAGCCCCTTGTAACTGGTTTAAGGTCACTAGGACCCTTCTGGTGTCCTTTGATCATCTTAATCATAGACCCATACTCTTTCTCATCTTACCATCAACAGGGTTCTCCTCCCAACCCAATTATGATCCCAACTTCTTATGGGTGGGAGATTGCTCCTCATTATTCCTATACGCATGCACCTCAGTCCTGGAACATACCCACCTCAACCTCCTGGACATCCACACAGATCTCACAACACTTAGAGACACTCTCCGTGCGGGATCGAGACTCATCATGATGACTGATTACCTTGATCAGTCCCACAAAAGGCAAGCTTCCACATCTCACACGAACCCTTAGATCGCCGAACTGATCCAAATAGTCTAGGAAGCAAAAGAGGTCAGAGAAAGGGAATATGAAGACTTCAAAAAAGCAATTTAGGATGAAAGACAAAGAAACCAAGACATCACCTCTAAGGGCCCTGAATTCAGAGAGAATGTACCATAGGTTAATAAATCAACCGCAACCTATAACTGTATTGAACCCACCCACCACCCTTCTGATTCCCCAGACTAAAACTATTATAACCCTCCACCTTCCTTGAGACCCTCATTTGAGGCCACATCCATATAGATCACCACTGGGGAGCCACCAATAGACTCACAACTACTTCTCAGATTGCAACAAACAACAACAAAGTACAAGGACACAGTTGTGAGATATCTACATCAAATCCAGATCACTACTGATCCAGAGCAAGGACAGGCTTTGATTGCAATCGAAGAACCTCTGATGGAAGCCCTTAAAGAGCTAGAATCTGTGGCTAGGATGAATCAACAAACTTGCACACTTCAAGATATGCTCCTTTTGCAGTACCAAGTTCAGACTAGCCTAGAGGATTTTAAGGAACTTGAGACAACTTTTAGGGATTCTTCGACTCACATGCCTGAAGTAGACGATGTAGGTGATTTTCAAGTGAGAGTTGAGATATCGAATGGAATTAAGGGAAATGTTCTTGGCATATCTGAAATGAAATCAGTTGAGAGCCCTAGCCTAGAAAATAGTGAGGAAAGTCCCATGATCGATTTTCAATCTAAAAATCCTGAATCTTGGGAGATAGAGATGGAGGATCATGACACCCAAGACTTGGTACATTCTGAGACTTGGGTATATACACTTAATGAGGCCCATGATTTGGACTCTAAAAGATTTGGAGTGGAACTATATAAAAACCCCCTGATAAGCTTATATGATAAATGTTAATACCCGTTCTGTCCTGAGCCTTTTAAGACGTCTAGACTGTCAGTCAGATGTTTGGATTGTCAATCAGACGTCTTGTCAGACGTCTGGACCCCTTCCCAGACGTCTGGAAATTGAAATTTTTGTGCAAGCCTTTGCATTTGTGCGCAGGCGACGCGTAGACAGTACCCTCTTTTTCTCCCCTTCTTCTCTCTTCCCTCCCTATACGAACCCTAGTGCACTCTTTATAAACCCCTCTTCTCCTCTCTCGTTCTCCCCACTCCATCACCAGCCACCTTCTTCTCTTCCTCTCCACCCCAGCGAGAGGAGCTAGCGAGAGAGAGAGAGAGCATGAGAGCGGTGTCGAGGAGGAGCGACGTGAGGAGAGGAGGAGGAGCTTGAGCTCGCGAGCTCGTGTGGGAGCTCACCGGAGGGCGCACAGCCGGAGCTCGCATGCGGGAGGAGGAGAGCGTCGGGAGAGTCATCCCCGACACTGCTGCAGCTGGAGCTGCAGGCGAGGAGGAGAGGTGCGGCTGCGCGTGACGAGGGCGAGCAGGAGGAGGTTCTGGTTCTAGGTTTTTCCCAGAATCAGATGTCTGGAGTGACGTCCAGACGATGGAGTGGACGTCTGGGGGCGACTCCAGACGTCTGCAGTTAGATCTTCGCGAAGGTACGTTTCCTTTCGCGGATACGACTATGCAGGCCACTCTGTAGCTACGTTTTGCATGGCTTATTATGGAGGATTTGATGTCACGTGCAGGGATTACTTCGGGAAGGTGCGGGACACACCCTCCCATGCGTTTCAGATGTCTGGGAAGCTTATTAGACGGCTGGAAGCACTCCCAGACGTCTGGAGAGGTGGTCGGACGTCTGGAGCTGGGTCCAGATGGTCCAGAAGAGGTCCTAGACATCTGAGGTCGACGCAGAGCCTGAGGTGTGTTTCTAGTTACTTTTAAGACGTTTGGACATTGTGCCAGACGTCTGATTTGAGTCAGTCGCCCTGTTTTTGACCTGTTTAGGGTTCGTTTTACGCAAACAAGATATCAGTGTTTTCCTCGTGAGTTCCTCTACTTGTTAGAAGGCTTTCTATACTATTCTAAATGTTCCATTGTGATTGTTCCTTATTATAGGACTTCGTTCCGTTGCAGGTTCGGGGCTTGCTGAAGCACATGAGCCTGTCGTTCGAGCCCCCAATACTCCTAGGTTGTCTGGTAGAGTGACTTCCCCTAATTTAATTATAAACCTGAATGCATGTGTGGAATGAATGATTAGAACCTAGGATGTGGCATGAATCCTAGGACGATAAACACTTGAAATGTCTATATGCGTGATTGAATTGCAGTCTTGAATGAGTAAATAGAAAACAAATGCCTGTTAATGAACAAGAGCTACTTGTGAAATATGAATTACCTCTGCTAGTTAAACAGTTACATGTGACCTTACCTGTTGTATACGTTAAATGCTAGAATACGAGCTGCATGTGTATAACCTGAGAACGAAAACGTGAATGCTAGAATATGAGCTGCATGTGTATAACCTGAGAATGGAAACGTAAATGATAGAAATACGAGCTGCATGTGTATAACCTGAGAATAGAAATGTGAATGATGAAACCTGGTATGGAATGGTATGAGAAATATGAGCATAAACCCTACGGGGAATTAGGAGTAGAGCTCCTGGGAATAAATGAAATGGATCTGGAAATGTGAGTGGGGAAGTGTGCTGACCCTTGAGTACGTAGTACCAAGGAGAGCGACTGTCCCCTGTTTAGTGTAGAGCAGAGCTAGCTTCCCTTGGGTTGGGACCCGGGGTTAGGATTGGCTACTCTGCACCGACTTCTTGGCCCTCGTGTACACTGTACCAGGGAGAGCTACTAGTGTAGGGAGAGAGCTAGCTACCCCACGGGGTCCGAGGTTCAGCTAGCCACCCTACACTGACTTGTTAGGCCCACTGGGCAAACCAGGGTAGTCAGGCGAGGGTGCGCAGACTGTCGAGGAGCGAGACCCCTGTTTGGTTCTTAGGGGCTAGACCCCTGTTACTGAGAGGGCTAGGCCCTATACTGTTCCATGCTGTACTTGGGTGCACAAATTGCGAAAACGATTGACCGCATGCCAGTGCGGGGTAGCTACCCGTAAGCTTATCGCGCGTGTCGTAGTCACCGTTATGTCTGTCCGTGACCTTGGGGTGGTTGACTGGGTGTAGGACCACCGCAGGGAACCCTCCTAGCTAGGAGAGCACCACGTGCGACTTTTACTCTTCAGAAAAGACTGCAATCAAGATCGTTCCTACGAGAAACATTCGAGATCAAGAAAGAGATCTGAAAAGAATAAACCCATGGATGAAAAAGGAATAACTTGTAAAATAAAGAAATTGGAACATATAGTTTTACCTGCTAGCTTTTACTGCTTTAGTTAGCTGGTTGCCACTCTACTCAGCGTTCGCTGACTTTGTGTACTCATAACCCTTTTCAGGTCTAGGTGTTGAGCAGCCCGAGTCTCCGGCTGCAGAGGGTGCTGGGCCCAGTAGAGCCAGTAGCAGTAGTCTTCTTTTGTAGTACTTTCTGTTGTTGTGAGTTCAAACTCTTGTACCTTCACATTTCTGTACCTTTACGTTCCTGTACCTTGTTACTGTTTTACTGTTGTGGTGGTGACATGTACTGTAGTAGCTTTTACTTTCTTTACTGCTGTACTCTTTTACTGTTAGTTGCTTAACATAGTGAATGTGGTTTACTTCCTGCTTTTTGGTTATTTCTTGTTGGACGACTGGGTCTTGGGATTAGTCGAGTCAAGCCAGTCTCGTGTCCTGTAGGGATTCGAGAATCAGGTCGTAACAATAAATATATCCAGAACATAGATTTACATGAGATACCATATATTTATGGGGTTAAATTTGAATTGTCAAAGAATCCAAGAGAAGTTGAGGAAGAATCTGATAAAAACTCCATTTCCGATAATGAAGGAAAACTGAAAAATTTGGAGGCATTTTTGCATTTAGAGTCAGAAGAATCTATTACATCCTCTTCACTCTTGGATATAAAAGATTTCACAAAAGCCATAGAGCAGAAAATAAAGGAATTTGAGGCTTTATTATACTTACATTTTGATTCTGCATCCCCTGGGAAAAGTGAAGCATCGCCCATTACATTTGAGGATCCACACCACAACCAGAATTTGGGCAATCTGTGTGAGATTTCTGATCAACTCAGGGAGAAGAATGATTTGGGTGAGTATAGAGATGTTGAGCACAAAATCATATTCGACACACCTACTCTGCAACCACCAACACCTAGATCCAATCACAAAATAGTTCTTTACACTATTTCTGATTACATCACACAGGTCCCCCCATTCCTGTTTCACCACTTTCAGGACCTGTATCACTGGTTTCCCACTCTTGACCCTTCACGGCTGCCACTTGCTCCCTATCACTCTGGCACCCGGATTTATTCCTCTTGTAGGACCTGGCTACAACCTGTTCCAGGCCTTGCGATTCTATTCTGTCGAACTTGTGGCCTTGGTATTCACATGCAACTACTCTACTTTCTTGTCCCGTTGATGACAGTGGAACACATCTTCCTGTCTATCTTTAGTTTGTCTCCTACAGTCATTGATCCATCTGATGAGTTTTGCCTAGCTGGAGGCATTAAACTCAGCATCATGGTTAGACATAGATCTAGACTTCGCATTTAGGCATCACAGTTGCACTCATACATATATACATAGCATATTTCATTTACGCATAATGTTTTGCATATTGTTTTCATATTGTGTATGCCATTGTAGTAATGACATGAGCTCAATGACAACTTAGAAGCAGTTACAGGTGATTCTATCCATATACACTCAGCCTTATTTCTTTTATTCATGCATGAGGACATGCAAACACTTAGGCATGGGGGGGTACCCATAAAAACTAAAAATTTTTTGCCAACAATTGGGGGATTAGATCGCTTTATCAAGAGGTTATATTAGAGAATTATTCTTTAGTAGATTCCTAGACTTAGAATCCTATATAATTTCATACTTGCGTGTAGAATTTGCAATGGATCAATTGTGAAAATCGATAGACATCTCTAGTTTGTCGAGAATCCTAAATCCTTGGACAGCAATCAGGGAGTCAGGTGAACCATCTTCTAGTAGATCCACCAAAACATACGTGAGATGAGAGTAGAGAGTCTACCGGTGCTCTAAGGCTAGTGTAAGGATTCTTTAATCTTTAATAATTGAATAATGATACTTGGAGATGGGCATAATTTTCCCTCTCAGTTCTTGCATACTACATCTGTGAGAAATTCCATACGAGAGCTACCAAATAAGGCAAAAACATAAAGAGCGGGTTCTGATAAAACTAGGACTGAGGTGGATGGTCACGACCATCCTCTATGGCATCCTCGGCTAAAGGAGGGTATTGATGTTAAGGTTAAAAATATGTCGTCCTATCCATTCCCTACCTGGTGTCGAGAGTAGGCACTTCCACCAAATAAGCCACCCGAGATCCTCTTGGTCACCCCCAAAAATCCCAAATAATGCCTCGTGAATAAAAGTATGTCTGTTGTGTTGAATTGTTGCGTTATGTTATGTTGGTAACGACATTGTGCTAGCATATATATATATATATATATAAGCATACAAAAGGGATATTTTCTTGTAAGAGAGAAAAAGAAAAAAAATGTTATGTTAATAAGTTTGAATTATGTAAGTCAAAATGTTTTGAGGAAAAAACACCTACCATCCTCACGAACCACCAAATACAACCTAAACCTATTTTCCTGTATTTCTGACCGCCTGAATACAGGCTGAGGAGTCTGACTTAGTTGTAGGGTTATCAGAACCTAATTAAAGTGTAATGCCATGTAAGACCACCAAATACAGTTGTAAATCTAGTAAGATGTGAGCTTAGGAAAAAAAATAAGAAGAAGAAAGAGAGAGAGAAAGAGAGAAAAGAAAAAGTACAAAATATTAAAGAGAGCATAGTTTTCCAGCCATTCTCTAAGTTAAGTTATTCAATAATCTAATAATCTAGATTCTGAAATACTAGTCTCTATGTAGCACCAGAAGCGAGTGAGCCACCAAATAAAAATCCAGTTAACTCAGACGTCTTCTACCTAAGCCAAAAGCCGGGGCTAAAATCAAAGAATATTTTATATCCCTAAGAGAAGAGGTTTGTCTATCCCAATAGAATTTTACTAGGGGGAAAGTAAAAACTTTAAATGTGTATCGACTCTTCGCTTGGATCCGTTGCAGAAGCTACAACATCATATGTACATAGTTATCTGGATTCTGAATTTTTGGATGAAACAAAAAGAAATAAACCTTTAGTTAAACTCTTGATAAAATGCATTTAGTCTTGCACTTGCTAGAGACTAGCAAGATTTAGGCATGCGGGTATGATTGCACAGCAATCATAGGCCTTAATTCGCCTGAATTAAGCCAGAACTTAGCTTAACATGAACATTCTACATGCATATGCGTCATATTCTGCATCGTAGTTGATATATGTGTTTTATGCATAAAATTGTGCTATTTGAGAGGTATCACTCATTGCAGGTAATTCAGGGCTGCAGATGACTGATCCAACCACATGGATCTGTTCAGAACTTCGACAGGAGTCCAATGCTTCCAAGATCGCATCAATCAGACTCCCGTAGCATCCTAGGGAATCCGTAGAAGATCAAGAGCCAAGGGGAAAATTAAAGAAGATCCGAACCTCAGATGACAAATCCAATCGCACAGATAGATCTGGATTGATGTTCGCAGCCCAATGGCGCAGAAATCAATTCAATCGGAGGCCTACATCACCAAATACAAGGAAAAGAAGATGAACGTCCATGATGGTGCCACGTGGCACTATCACAACCACTCCCTCACCATCGCCCCATCCAGGAAGGATGCACCGCACATTGTGGACTGTTGGATCTTCATCCAACGGCCACGAGCGCAGCACGTCGCCTGCCCACATCGAATAAGGTTAAATAGAAACAAATAAGTATATATAACAAAAGGCTTGCGCAGCGCATTGGTTCACACGCGTGTGCATAAGCGTGAGACGTGGGTTCGAGCCATGCGTTGCACAAAATTGATGCAGCATTGGCTGTACAAGCATGTGTAGGCGCAATTACTCAATTGGAGGGCAGAGGCGCGACCATGTGGTGCAATCAGAGCGCACCGCGGGTGGACACGCAATCGCACACGTTTGATTATGGATAGGAATTCTCTTGTTAAGATCCTAGGAATCCAGGAAAACTTCAGATTCATATTATAACCATGATGATTTCCCAAAGTCACAAACTCAGTTCAAAGGCTTTTTGAGTCAAAACACTTTGACCATCAACAGAATTAAGAGAAAAAGTTGGTCTTCAGTCAAGGCACACAATGGCACACAATTTGGAAGGAAGAAAAGGTGTTTGATTTAGGCAATTCCTCGATTGCACACGCTTTGTGAGATTTGGAAGGTGAGGCAAGTGCGCGTAAGTGGTTCAATTGTAAGATCAGACGGCTGAGGTTAAAGTGCTCAGGAGAGGCGAGCGGCGAAGGCGAAAATGCGAAGGGTGCGTGCGAGTGATCTATGGCCGTGCGATGGAGAATTGACACTCCACAGAGTGCCACGTGGAAGCATCAGAGCAAACTGAGGGAAAAAGAAGGATTTGAAAGGCTTTTGCACGAGATTAAGGGGGCCAAATGCCCTTTTTACCCCCTGCCAAAGCTATAAAAAGGGCCCCCTTGGAAAGCATTCCCTTCATTCTCTTCTTCCTCCTTCAACCTTTCTTTCTTCTTCTTCTTCCCGTCTTCTCTGCATCCCCGTCTGAAGCGTCCGTTGGGCCACCCTGACGGATCATTGCTGCTCCTCCCAACCTCTCCAAAAGGCCACCACGAACCACCCATGGTGCCCTTGTTCTGTTACAATAGTAGTTTGTTTATTTTATGTTTTATTCAAAAACATGTATCCTGTTTATGTTCAATCTCTTCTTGTGATATAAATATTGTGATTGATTGTTCCTTTTACTTAGCCTTTATATTTGAAATAAATGCATGAAATCAAAAGTGCTTTCTGCCTCCCTGTGATCGACCGGAACTCACCAGTTCCGTTAATTATTTGCTCGAGACGTATTTCGCGCTATACTACAATGCGTTCATCTTTTACGTGATCTACACTGCGAATAGTAAGCGCCAGCGTGCGTGAGTGCACACGGGCATTGGCTAGGGACCTTCAGTGACATCTTAGGTGGGTCTACAGCGACGTCTTTAGATGTCACTAATTGCCCTTGTGAGAATTGTCTTCTATCATCCACTATAAAAGGACCCCTACACCTCCCATTCTTCTTCATCTCTTCCTTTCTCTCCCTCACCACCTCTAAGGCTCTAGAGAGAGCTTGTCCCAAGCCCGGGATGCTCCTCTAGAGTAGAAAACCAAATATTTTTCCCACCTCTCATCCCCATCCGTGGAGCATCCCGTGGCCGTCCTCTCACCACCTTCACAAAGAAGATCCTCGCTGCAACACCGTCCTACCCCATCCCCCTTCATACAGCTTCCCACCACATTCCTCCGGGGAGTCATCAAAGCGAGTCATCCTCCAAGCGACTATCGAGGGGGATTTTTCTCACCTTATCTTTTATCGCTTTCTAGTCTAGTTGTAATTTCTAGATTACTAGTAGAAAACTTTGTTTGAACATAGATGTGATTTGTTCCTCTCTCTCTTTCTCTTATTTTGCAAGTAGATTAGCTAGATATTATCAACCTGATCTCTTGCCTTATAAAATACCAAAAAATCTCAAAAGATAAAAACAGCAAAAAGAAATAAAATCGAAATGCAGATTTCAAAACCAAACGTTCGCCTCCCCGTGTTCAATTCAAGGTTCACCTCGAGTTTTGGTATAAATTTTATCTAGCAGTGATTTTTACGACTACAATGATGGGTTCTCCTGAAACCCTGATTTCACTCGCGAAAACATGCTCATCACTTACCCAATGAGCTCACCTATTTGACCTAATTAGTCCTAATTCCATTTCCCCTGATCAGTACCTAATCAGGAAATCCTTAGAAATCTACTGGATCTCTTAGCGTCCTATCCAAGATTCTCCTCTTTAAACTCCTAATAGAGTCATCAATGTCATCATGAAGGGTTCAATCCTTTTTCAGATCGCTTTTGGTCCGTTTAAAGAGCTGCAGGCTCAAATAGGGCACTATACATCCCACTAGGGTGTTTATACAATTTGTCCATTTCATTCTACATGAGGGTGTCCATTAGATGCCTAACTAGGTTTAAGATTAGTTTAGGTCATCCCATAAGATTAATAGGGTCAGCAACCCATGTTTCCACCCACATAGTGCCTAAGCAGGTCATCTAACGTTAGGCACTTATGACCTAACGTTAGGTAGCCTATCAGCAACTACCTAATGTTAGGTCACAAGTACCTAACGTAAGGTAGTGCTACAGACTATAGATAAACCATAAAACATGGGTTTCCTGTTCCAAAACCCATTCTTTACACATCCAAGCATCATGAAACGCCAACCACCAAACATCTCACCCAAAATCGAGCTTGCCAAACACTGATTTTGCTCCCAATCAGTCCTTAATGCCACTCCTAATCCGTAGGAAACAAAAGGAGGTACAAGTAGAGGGAAAATCCCTACCTGAAAATGGAGCTTCTTCTCCGTCCTTCTCCCCTTTTCACGTTAGCAACTCCGCCAATAGGAGCAGCAACAACAACAGCAATGGCATCAATAGCAACAACCCTCCTTTCTCTCCTTCCTTTCTTTCTCCTCACATAGTAGTAGTGATGAGGTGTGTCTCATCATAGCTAAAATGCCCAAGTTAAGCTAGAAACTAGGTTAAACACTATCTACTTAACATGATAAATGAGTTAAGTGTGACAATTAACAGAAATGACCTAAAACACTCAATTTGGGTTAAAAATTAATAATTACATTAATTTATGAGATATTCTATGTATAAACACAAATTGATGATGCAATTGCCAATTGAACACATTTCTGAGCTCAAAAGTACAAATCGACGATTGAATTAACTTTTAAAATGTTCAATTAATCCCTCATAAAAACCTGGTTGCATTTGGATATCAATAGGACCTTGCATTTAGAGTTTCACACTTAGGTCCTCATATCATAACATTTCTTTACATATAAAAGTGTCAAGGGCCTTCTTTCAAAACATAGGGACCTCTTTGAAAGCATCCAAGGATGGCTCTATCATGATTCTTCTTACTTATGGTTTTAATATGCAAATTCTCTACCCATTCACTTAAATCCCTTCTTCGCAATTTTTCTAACACTCCTGACACTGTTTATCTTCTTCAAAGAATGATGAACCTCTCCTTGCAGCCACTATCGATTTCATAGACCCTTGATCCTACAGTGGATCTGATGGTAACACCATCATGGGCCCTAATTAGCCACATTTAGTCAATTTTGATTGATAAAAGCTCCTACTTAATCATCCAAGGACTACAACTCCATATCATTCTGATTTAAGAAGAAAACAAGGAATCAAGGTTAATTCTATAATTTTAACAGCATGTCCCAAACACAGATTAACTATGGGGTCACTCAGGGGTTAACTTAAGGTTAAATGACCATAAAAGTTTAAGAAGTGAGTCAACATTGACAGAAACGGGGTTTCACGCATTTCGAGGGCGAAAATAGCACTAAAACCCTAATTATCAACCCACTTAAATTAAAGAGCTTATGGTCAGGATAAAATTAATCTAAATCCCCTAAAATTCATAGAAAAATATTCCAAGAGGTTTAGCACCCTTGGTTTGACCATCTGAACCTAATTTGACCTAGAATAGAGTTTTAGACGGGATTTTACCTTAATTTGGGCTTCTGTGCAAATTATCTAGTCAAATGTGGTCCAAATCAAATCCAAGTTCACCATTAGATTTCTTGGGTTCAAATTAGGTTAGCACCAAAATTTGGGCTCAATCAGAGTCCAACTTGACCTAGTTTGCATTTTAGCCCTTTAAAACTCTATTTCTTACATTTGAGTCCCTAACTTCTCATCATTTTATTCACTTAGATCCCTGCCACTATTAGTGTGAACAATCTTTGCTGCCGAGATTCGAGGGAGGATTCCTCCCTCAAATCAACCAAATCTCTTCAAAATTAGAGAGATTGATCCTCAAACGATCCCTAATCATTAAAGCCAACTCAAAGATCCCAAGGAGATCTCTAGAGCTCAGGCAAGCTTGAGAATTCAGGGGATCTTTTTCCCTAAAATCTCAAGCAATTCATGCCTCTTTCCATGACTTTGAGCTCGCTTTGGTGCTTTATAAAGAGTCCTGGTGCCCTCGCCGTCCTCTTTAACCAAGATTAGGCTGAGAACTCTCCCTCCTCTCCTTCTCCGGCCTCCGCACCTTGAGATCCAATGAGGTTCTCCAACCCTTTCATTCGACCGACCAACGGTCGAATTGACCGACCCTTCATCCTCCCATCTTCTTTATGACCTCGACCGACTAAAGCTTGGTCGCTTCCGACCTCTCCTTCCTCGTTGCTCCCTCGCCATTGACTCCATCTTCTCCAACAATGACCCATCATCTCTAGACATCCTCACCCCCTCTCTCTCGCTCTAAGTCTCTCTTTTCTCTTCATCTCACTCCCCTAATCCTCTCTAACCCTTTAGATTTTAGGTTCACTCACCGTATCGCCCTCACCACCTTCATCTTCCCCATGGCCGACGAAACTCCGGCGAGTTCGCATAGCCTCCACACTGCTCCAAACACCACACGACCACCTCCACGAACTCCGCCTCACCTCCCTCTCCAAAAGCCATAAATCTATTTTAGGTTTCATGCTCTCCACCACACCGTCGAACAAACCCATCCTCCACCCTCATCTTCGTCACCAACAGACCACCATACCACCTAAAACACCACGCAATCACCACCATCGTCCTCACCACCACTTGGCGAAGCTATTGAACCATCTAACTGGGGAGATTAGGCCTATTTTCTTGCTTTTCAAGTCCGGCTGGAACAACGCCACCGCGGCCGTCTTCTCCAACGTTGTTTACCCCTCTCCGGCCTCCAACCAACCTATTGAAGCTTGAAATCAAAGAGGCTCAAGGTGCTGGAGCTTCCTAGGCCTTCAAACAAAGGAAACACCAGCAGCGACAGCTTCAATTCGAAGCTTCACTCCAGCTGCAACTTGCAACGAAGGAGGTGGGATTAGTCCCACCTTGTGAATTCAAGAATCTATGGCAGTATATAAATTGAAAATGTGAAATCAGGTGTTTGCCTCCAAGTGCACGAGGGTGACACCCTCATCCCCCACACGCACCACTGCACGTGCCCTTGCCCATAGGTCTAGACTGAATCCGTTTACCTAGTTACCCAGGTCTGACTTGGGTCTGAAAGGGAGAAATCTGAGGAGGGGGGAGGGTTTTACACTATGGCCTCGGGATTCGTGCCCCCCCCCCCCCCCACATGCTCAATACTTAGCCATTCTACATGCCTCTTGTGCCTTGTGCCTAAGAGGCTTTCCTTGTGAGGCCCTAGTGCCTCTCTGCTGATGGGTTGTGTTGCCTTAGCCTTCTACTAAGGCATGAGATAAGGTGTCCGTGTCTTAATTCTATCGTCTAATCGGATACTTGGGTGCTCTGCGCCTGGTTCTGATATTATTGAGATCATTGATTACGGCTATTGTTCATATATTTGAGTTGGATTAGAGATTAGAACTTAGGGTTAATTTGGTGGTTCAAACCACCATTTTAACCCGATCCTTTTGCAGTTTGATACCTAACTTTCTAAGATATTCTTCTGATATATATTAAGCATCATTTTGATTCTACTTGCATATTCTTCTCGATAATTGTGATTAGTGATTAATTTGCTTATAATTGCTTCCTGTGAACGACCTCGAACTCACTTTCTTTTTCGAGCTTACAAATTTAAATGTTTAATTAATTTTCATCACTATACTTCGATGCATTTTCCTAAATACGATGATTTTTGCCCATCAACATTTTGGCGTCGTTGTCAAGAAGCAACACGCATTTGATTCACTGATTACAATTTTGATTTGATACTAACTTGATTTCTTTGATCTGTTGTGATTTTGCAAGGTGAATCACGCTATCAGTTGCACGACAACCGACCAGGGGCAGGTAATCTCATTCCCTTCTTAAGCCCCTTATCTCTCAAAGGATTAAAAGGAAGAATTAATTAGGATCAACTCGCTTTATTTCATAGTAATCAATCATCTAAGTTTCCTGATTTGATTAGAAATCCACATCCTGACACTTGCACCTATTAAGGATTTAAGGTGACTTGGGCTATTCACCTTCTTGATTGAGCCTGATCTCACTCTCTCATCCACTATTCAACCTAGGTGTACCTAATCTCACTTCGCCGATGATCTGACCGACCCTCGACCTATATAGGAAGCATACTTAAGCTCGCACGCCCTTGACGAGTCCCCCTCATACTTCCTTGGACTCTCCGTTCTTCCTCTCTAGCTCCTCTTTTCTTTTTCACTCAGTTCCACTGATGACAGTAGCAGAGCTTCTTCCCTCTTGATCATCCATGTCGCTAGGAATGATGTAAGCATGAGGACGTCCCAGGAGCTCCTCTAGTGGGCTCTTCACTTGCTGGAGATCCTCCCACTGTTCTTACTCTTCAGCCATCGGCCATTGACCCATAGGTCTCGTTCTTCCTATTAGATTAGGTTTTACTACTTTCTACATATATTTCCCTCTTTCTAGATTAGTTAGTAGTAGAATTAAGTAGTGAACTCACTAATGGACTATTAGATTTAGGAGTAGAGTTAGCTTAGATCGAATTCACCCTCTCTGATCAATTCAGATCAGAGAGGTGTTTTCACATTGTCATTTCGATCCATTGATCTCCCTCATCACCTCACACTCATTTCCTCACATTTGAATCGCCAACCACCCATTCATCAAGCCATCAAATCAGATCTGATGCTCTAAAGCATTCAGATCTGATTTGAGTGCCAAACTCCATCTGAGGGTCATCCCACTCATTCCATTAATCACAATGACTCTCCAATCATTTTGAAATGAGTTGATTAGATGATTTTATCAGATGTGGTTCTGATTTGGTTTTAATCTGAGATTTGTTTTTCACTAATAGTTAGAGCCAAGGAAAATCAGTTGCACTGATTTGAGGCTCTAGCAATGATTCAAATGTTTATAGAGTATCACCTAGGACCCCTGAACACCAATCAATGGTGTGCAGGAATCCTAAATGGGCATCTCATATTGGTGATCAAATATTAAGTGCCCAGGTTGGCAACACTGATTTCAGATTTAATTGAGTTTTAATTCATTGATCTGGATGCGAGTTAAGTTCTGACTATCATAGTGAAGCTCTGAAAAGGATTTATTAATGATTTCATTGCCTGATTTGATTCTTCACTCTACACTGTCTACAGTGTAAGGTGATGATTAGTTAGGGTTCATAGGATTCTCAGAGTTGTATCCAGATTTTCATTGGATTTCAAATCGCTTAGAGAACATCTGGGATGACTTTTATTGAGGTTTTATTCATTGAATCAGGTTTGGGATGCCTGTCAATATCCCAGGCCTGAGCTAAAAATTGGAGTCTAAAGCAATCAATGATGATTTTTATGTATAGATTTGATTCTGAAGTTGAGTTTAAATCATAATCCATTCTCTCTGATTGATGTATACAAGATTTTTCGTTGATTTGGAATCCCTCTTTCAGTACATAAAAGGTTGTAATAGCAGCTACATTCCATGGATTTTAATCCCTAATTGTGGATGATTTTTAGATAGAATGATTTTATGGGATAGATAGTCATGGATTTTATTTTTCCAGGTCTGAAGGGACATTCACTGGCCTCAGGTTAGACTTGAAAAGGTTTGATCTAGACTTCTGTCAGCAAACATATTGGCATAGCAGCTGAACTACTGTAGTAGCATTGGTTGACGGATTTCAGAGAAGATTTAAGCTGAATTTGAAGGGTTGAATTAGCTGACTCTGTGTATACTATTAGAATAGCATAGAATAAGCATTCACGTACCAAAACTTGAGTTTAATTAGATTTGAATTGCTTGTAAACTTTGTATTAAATCATTATCAGCACCATGTAAGTGGTTAACTATTTTAATGAAATTCATAAGAGAAATCATGTTTAATTGTTCATTAATGTTGCATGAAATGTGTTGGACAATTCTGAATGTCTATCTCTCAATTCCAGCCATTAGAAGTTCATTCAAGGCCTTAGGTTCTTAATTCAACACTCTTTGAAGGCCTTCTTTGTGTTTGTTTGTAAATTAAAAAAAATCATAAAAAAATCATTAAAAAATAAAATAAAATTATCTTGAGTAACGTCAGATATTTTCTTAAGTGTACACAAAGTTTTGAAGTATTCCGAATGCTCAGGTTGGTAGAACATGCCAACTAACGGTTCGACCTACTTTGAAACTCAATAAAAGAAACCAAATCAAAAATACCAAAAAGGATTCCTCTATCTCTTTTCTTACGTTTTCTCTCTTCTCTCCTATCCATATTAAACATAAAAACACCATACAAATTTGAAAAAGAGAAACATTGCATAAAAATACCATGTATATAGTATTTATACTTGCAAATATAATTAAACACTAAGTTAAATGTAAATATTGTAATATATGTAAATAATGTACATAAATAAATTATAAATGTATTATATATATTTAAATAAATATTTATGTTAAGTTATTGTATATATAACTTAATTATCTAGTTATTTATTAATTTATCATAGATTATATGTACATAAACTAAGATAATATAAATAAATATGTACACTTGTATAATTATATTTATTATTGGACATACATATTTAAATAAGTATTATATACTGTATGATACCTGTACACTGATTTATTTATCTATTTATTGTAGGTAATTAAGTTATTAAGCTAATTATTAAGTTAAAATAAAATAAATTAGTAAATTAACTTGTTACTGAAGTAATTTACATTATACACTTAAATATATTAATTTTAAATATTATCAATCTATTTACGATATATTTATACTATATAATAATATTTATAACAAAATTATATCTATATCTAATAAAAACGTGTAAATAAATGTATAAATTTAAAAAATGCTATAAAATAAAATAAAATAAAAATGTGTAATAAATACCTTATTATATAAATTAACTATTTATAAAGTCAATTGCATCATTAATTTATTAATTTGTACATTAATTTTGGATTTAAGTTGTAAATAAATGTGCATACAACATTAACTTTAAGTAATTTTTAAATATAATTAAATAAGTTATAATACTAAATTAATTGTACATTTATGTAGTCCTATATAAGGGTTTTCCAAATATATAATTTAATTAAAAATTGGATCACATTAGGGCTCTCAAATTGAAGCTCAAACTTGATCTCTACGAATGCCTGCGCACGCCAAATTAGGCGCTGAGATAGTCGCACCTCGTTCTTCTTCAAGCCGCTACACTCGCATTTAAGCAATTCCCTCCCATGGTTGAGCAGTTGTCAGCATAGGGTGTGAATTAAATGCATTACCCTCTGATACCCTCTTAGCATGATATACTGAACATATTTGAGCATTGGGGTTGGGAGCTTGGTCTGGTCTGGGTCCGTTTCAGTTGAGCCAGACTTCGGCTGAAACTATGCACTCAAATACACCTAAAAAGAAACTAGGGGCTGGTTCATAGTACTGTTTGGTCCCACCTGTGAGGGTGCTATGTATTCCACGAACTGGACCGACCCCGCCTACTATAAAACATAATTTTTACTAAGTGTAGAGTGTGTTAAGAGTGAGAAGAGCTTGAAAATCGACTAAGGGTTGAGAGTATGTGTGTGCTCTATGTGTTGTGTGAAAAGACTAAGTGTTATAGCTAATAGAGCTATGTTGTGTGTATATAATGTATATGTATTATGTATAGTGTACAATGTGTACAGTGTGTGTATATATATAGTGTATACGTATATGTGTATATATATTTATATCAATATATAATTTATGAATGTATGTACAGTAAGTATATATAGATATATATGTGTGTGTGTGATGATAACATCATCATGAGCCATAACTAGCTTTAATTAGTCACAATCAAGAGACAAATGCTCCTACATAATCGTTGAAGAGTCGTAATTCATTGAATATCCTTTCTGAGAAGAGTGCACTGAAACAAGGCTAATTCTGTAGTTTTAACAGAAGATCACAAATGCAGAGTAACCACAAGGTTTCCAAGGAGTTAATCTGTGGTCAAATGTTCATTAATGACTAATAAGAGGGTTCGTGCAGATTTAAACAAGTTTTCACGTACTTCAAGAGTCAAAATAGAATCCAAAACTCTAATTTCAAACCCACTTAATTAACAGAGGTTCTGGTTAGAATAAATCCCATCTAAACCTTCTAAAATTTATATAAAAATATTCCATAAGGTTTGGTATCCTTGGTTTAACCATTTGAACCTATTTTGACCCAAAATAGCCTCAGACGGTAAGTTACCCTAATTTGGGATTTTACGCAAATTACCCAATCAAAATTGGTCAAAACCAAAATTTGACTTCACCATCAAATTCCTTGGGTTCAAATTAGGTTTATGCCAAAATTTGGGCCCAATAAGAGATAATCTTGACCTAGTTTGCATTTTAGTCTAGTCTGAGTCTTTTTCTTTCAAATAGCCCCTTAGCTTTTGAAATCCTTGCGAATAGCCCCCAACTTTGTTATCTTCTTCACGTTTTGGTCCCTATTGCCATGGCCATGTGAACACAGCTTGCTGTCGACCTTCAATCAAGGAGTTCTCCTTGATTTCACGCCCAATCTCTTCCAAAATTGGAAAGACTCCTAAGAAGATCCTCTTCAGTCTGAGCCGCATCTTGGACTCTGATTCTTGCCCAAAACCTAATGTGAACGGTTTGAACACAAGGGTTTCCTTTTGTGCGAAAGGTTCAAGCTTCCAATCTTGGTTTCCAATCTTGGAATGCCCTCCTGAGGCCTATAAAAGCACCCTTGATGCAAGGTCGTCTTCCTGAGCATGGTTTGGACCAGATTCCACCCATCTTCTCTCTCCGGTTGAACTCTCCAGAAGCTTTGGCAAGCTTCTCTGTCCACCTTCTTCACTGACTGCCATAGACCATAGTCGACCGGTTCCTCCTCCTCAAGCTCTTCCGCGTCTTACAATACCAGCAGGCGCTAGCTTCCTCCATCTTCCTCGCCGTTCTCCCCACTGGAGGTTCTTCCTTCTCCAGTGTCGGCCATACCACAACCGGTGCCTTCCTCCCCTTTCCTCCAGTTAGATTAGGTTAATTAGGTTCCCCTCTCCCTCTACTTTCTTTTCATATCCTTTATCCCTCAATTCAGCCCACAAATCCGTTGTTTCCTCATCATCGTCTCCACGTCCGGCCGCACTTCCAGCAAGTCCTCCACACCACCACAGACCACTGTTTGACTTGCCATCACCTCCACAAGCATCGCCATCCCTCGCCAACCAAAACCCCTCAAGAAATTGAGGGGATTGGCTACCCAAATCGCCCACCGAACACACCCATCCATGCACATCCTCTCCGAACTCGCCTGACCAAAATACGCACCCAAATGCCCCATGGACACCGCCACCACCTTCCATGCCTTATGGTGATCCTCCTGAGATGTTTTAATTGGGCTAAGAGGCCATACTTGTGTTTTTCAAGTGTTCACTTCTCTCACCATCGTCGCCTTTATCACCGACTCCGATCGCTGTGCTCTGTTGAGTTCGAGGCTCAATTCGACCTCCAGGACTCGCGGAACTCCTCCAGGACCCTTCCCAAGTCTTGAATCGAAGACCACCTCCTCAGCAGCTATGCCAATTGGAGAAGTTTCCCTCCTGTGGACCTTGCGCAAAGAAGCAGGAACATTAGTGCCACATCGGTGGATGAGGGGCGCACGCGCATGCATATTAAGTTTTCATGCATTGAGCTTAAACTCAGTAACACAAGGGTCGGGTCCCTCCTACTCCCTTCACCTGAATACTTGCCTAATTCACTCCTCAGTCACCACACACGCCGGTGACCCTAGACACTGTACATGACTCAAATAATTGAATACAGATCCAATTATGCTGGGTCTGGGTTGAGAGAGAGGATGAAGATTTGTGAGAGAGGGAGGGAGGGTTTTGCTCTCTGTAGCTGTGCCCTGTGCGACACTTAGTCGTTGAAGGAGCTGGGTCCCCTATGCTGTGAAGGAGAAATAAGGAGAAGGCTCTCTGAAGAGAAGGTTGTGCCTTTGTGAAGAAGGTAAGAAGAAGAAGAAGGCTTTGAGAAGCCTTGTGCTTATGCTGTGCTGAGGCTAAGTGTTGACACACTTAAGCTGTCTGAGGAAGAAAGCCTGTCGTCTGATCTGAATTGATTTGAGATACTGTTGCATTATTTGAGTACTATAGTTTACAATTGAATTCTGATTGAGTAAATGAATGCATGCTTAAATTAAGAGGATATCTGTGGTGATTTAAAACACCATTGTTTTTATTCTCATTTCTTTTTGCTTCATCATATATTGGTCTTTATTGAATATATTTCTAAGTGATTAATTCATTACATATCTATTTTGTGCTCTGTTTATTGTACTTATTGATTCTGAATGTGATTAATGCTGTGAATTCCAAATTTGCTCCCTATGTTCGACCTTGGACTCTTTCTGAATCTAAGTTATAAATTTTATTTTTTTTCGAGCGATTGAGGCTTTACTACAACTAATGCATATTTTAAATCTCCTCTCTAGCTCATTCAAATAGCATGTTTTAGGCTTTTATGTATATAAGTTTTTAGTGACATTTTTGAAGGCTTTAGCGGCACTTAAGTCTATCAATGTAGCCTTGTATAGTAGTTTAGTTTAGTTAGGTTGTATATAATTTGTCTAAGGTTTAATATTAGTTAGTAGGTTTGTATATATGTTAGTGTAGTGAATACTTAGTGTTTTTGTGCCTACACTTAGGCATTGACTAGGATAGTTGTATATAACTAACATAGAGTAGATTAAATTATTTTTTCATGCCTCTTTGATTGTACGTATGTTTAATGCATTGTAATTTGTATTAATTGATTCTTTTATACATAATTAACTCATTCATTCATTCTTTGATTCATTTTGTATATATAATTGACATTTTTTGGAATAAAAGAACATTTTTGGAATACAAAGAGTGCTGTATATCAATAACTGCCTCCCAGTGAATGGCTTGTAATAAACCAGTAAAAATTATGTAAATAAATAAAATGACAGGACATCTATTTGCAGTACGACTATACTACAACAACGACATAATTAAAATCACATTTTTATGCAACACGGATTGTTCATGATCAAGCAACAACAACCACAACAACAAGAACGGCAACAACAGCAGCCCCCCTTCTCTCCTTCCTCTCTTAGTCTCGCAACTAGCCGCAGCAGTGACAGTTGGACAACAACAGTAGTAGCTCCCTAAGGGAGCCCTAGGAGGCGGAGACGATGGTAGCAGTGGCCCTCTTCTTCTTCTTCTCCTCACAACAACAGCAACAATGTTAATAGTAGTAGCTCCAATGATAATAGTAGCCACCGTAGCTACAACGACGAGGACGGCGGAGACCAACGATGGCAATGGCGACGGCAACGAGGCTGAGGACCGGTCGTGAGTGGAGGTGGTGGTGGAGGAACTCTTCTCCCCCTCCTTTCGTCTCCACCCTCCATGGGAAGTAAATGAGGAGAGTGTCTTCCTGAGGAAACCAAAGGATAAAAAATAAATAAATAAATAATGGAAAATTTTGAAAAATGCCCTCCACTTACTTGGGTGGCAAGAAGGTCCCTCATACAAAACTTCCTTGCAATAAACCCCTCAACTTTCATTCCTTAACACATTTGTTAACCACTTGAAGGATTTACTAAATTCCAAGGCTACCGTCAATTAAATTAAGGTTCCCAAAACTTTAATCCCACATTAAGCAACCAATTAAGATTTTAATTAGCCCATTAAGGGTATTACAAATTCAAACCCTTACACCCTACCTCCTTAGTGTAATTCCCTACTTGGAGGAGGTGAGATGTGCATGATGTAAAAAATGCAGAATAAAAAGATAACAATCTCACAAAATAAGCAATCACACAAGACACAAGTAATTTTTAGGTGGAAACCCAAACCAGGTGAAAACCACCACCTAAACCTCTCAAGTTAGGGCTTCCCGATCGACAAAGTCGATCAAATCCACTAAACCTAGTCACTTGAACGAGGGTGATTGAACCTCAATTACAACAACACTACTTAGACCGAGGGTAGTGTACCTCAAAACCCCTTCTCTTCACAAGAAGGATTTTGTCTTACGAAGGAGACAGGAATTCGCAATGCGAATACCCAATACAAATAACAAAGATATATTACAAAACAACCTATAGAGCCAACAAAGATGAACCTAGGTACTATAGGTAAAGATGCTTCCCTTTGCTTGGAAGTGCATCGGCGTGACGAAGCGGGTACGTGAACCATGCTTTGGCACAACGACGCTCTCGTAAATGTGTAGGGAGAGCGGGTGCACAACTCAAATGAAGCTCTCAGGATGTAGAACTAGCCTTGGAGAGCTAGAGCTTTCTTCTCAAGATCAAAAGACACAAATTGATATGAAAGTGTGTTGCTTGGTGTATTTTTGCAAGGCAAGGGTTCTCTTCTATTTATAGAGGGCCTAGGAAGGCTTTGGAAGGCCTTGGAAGGCTTCGATAGCCGTTAGGTGCAAATCTAAGGCAAATCAAGTCGAAATCAGGATCAATCATAACTCTTACAGGGTTATCAGACGTCTTGACTTAAGGTCAGACGTCTTGGTTGTCGTCTGATTTTAGAGTCAGTCGTCTGATCTAGGTAGGTCGATCTTCTTGGACGATATTGAATCAGATCGGACGTCAAAACAAGTCTTTTAAGACGTCTGGACATAAGGTCAGACGTCTAATTCTAGACAGGTGTCCTTCCTGTTTTTATCCAGACCTAAATAGGGTTCTAGGTCTAAATGATCAGACGATAGATCGGTTGTCTGGCACAGGATCTGGACATTTGGAAACTAAGTTAACAGCGAGTATAGATTTCCAAGAGAGTACAATGGCTATGAGATCTGACACATGTGATTTGGCGACTAACGAGGCTCAACGTCTATTTATCAGACGTCTGGGAATCACTACGGAAGTCTGGAAACTAATAAAATGTCAGACTAACATTAACTCTCTAATAATAGGTTGCTAAGGCCAACGGTCGTCTTATTGGCCGTCTGGCAAAGGCATCAGACATCTCCTAAGACGTCTGGACTAAGGTCTGGACGTCTGATTCTAATAGATAGAACCCATTAAGTCCAGCCTAGATGTTTTGGACATCTAATCAAATAGCCAAACATCTTAAAAGTCACTATCAGATGTCTGATTTCCAGATTGGGTGTCTGATAAGGCTGTCTGAACCCTATTTTGATTTTTTAAGTTCTCTATAGAAAATCTAAGTATCCTAGGGTTTGTGCAAGTGTTCCTAGGACTACTGTTAGGGTATTTTGAGGCTCTTTAACAAGAATCTAAGAAATAAAATAAAGAGCAACAAAAGAAACAAAATAAAAAGTACAATAGAAAGGAAATCTATCCTATTCTTCATTTCCTTCCTTCAAGCTTTCGCTCCTCGTGAAGCTCCTCCGCCTCTATCAAGCTCCTCCAATCCGCCATGGATGCGAGATCGAACTCCATCTAAACACCTGTCTCCATTTGCAATTTGACTAAAAACTAGGACTCAAAAGTAAATGTTAAAACACACGTGTTTTGTTATCATCAAATAAACGATCGTGGTGCTCTAGCATCAACAATCTCCCCCTTTTTGATGATGACAAAATCATAAATAATATATAAAATTCTCCTCCTTTTTGACATTATCAAAAAGGTTTTTATCAATTTTAATTCTCCTAAACTCCCCCTTAAATCATGTTCTTCTAGTTTTTGGGTTAAATTGCTTTTAATCAAGAATGATGTTCTCCCCTTTTTGTAATAACAAGATAGCTATATATTTTTCTCCCCCTTTCTAAAGGAAATATAGCTAACTTAACACCTCCCCCTAAATGATTGACAATAAGCTCATAATTTTAACTGCCCCTAACTAAATGCTAATGATAAAAAGATAGGGTTAAGGGTTTTACCTCACCTACCATGGCCAATAAAATGGCCCAAATGGAGGTGGATGCAAAATTGGATGGGGTTCCCATCAGTAGCTTGGAGGTCTGGGCATCGGCATCGGTCTCCAATCTGGTGGTCGACGTGTGGCGAGTTCATCATTTGTTCGCCGTCTCGTCAATCTTCTCGTTTTCCTCCTTAGTCTACTCCTTGGTCCTCCCAACTCGAGTTGACCATTCTTGAGCTTGTAGGTCCAGTCCTTTACGTTGATATCTTCCTTGAAACCTACAAAACAGGATTCCAATTCTTTCTTCGATATCCAAGTCAGCTTGGATCCGGATCTATTAGTGGGTCTCCTTGACGGAGATCCTTTCTCAATCTTAGGGTTATACAAGTTATCTACCTTATTGATTAAGTTGTTAGAATTTTCCCTAAGACATGCAATTTCCTCTTCTATAACATGCATCTTAATTTTTAACTCAAAAATTTCTATTTTTAAACTAGTATTTTCCTCAATCAACTTATTATTTTCAATGATTAGGTTATGATTTTCTAACAATAAGTCATCATTTTTAGGACTAGTTTCTAGGTCCTTAAGTAGCTTGTCTAACCTATCATTTTCAGATTTTAACATACTAAGTTTCCTTTTCATGCTTTTGTTTTCTACTTTTAATGATTGACTAACATCTATCATTACTACTCCAAATTGCTATCGTAAGATGATAGCTTTCCTTTCTATTTCAAAAAAAAAAAAAAATCAAATAGTTCATTAAAAGCTTATTGTAAATCTGAGTTTACCTCATCGTCAGAGTCACTTTTGTTGTCGCCTGTTGTTGCCATGAAGCCCATGCAAGCGATTTCTTTCTTGAGATTCCCCTCTTCTTCCTCTGAGCTAGTGTCGTCCCAAGTTGCTTGGAACGCCTTCTTCTTAGACTTCTTCTTTTCCTTCTTCTCCTTCTTGAGAAGAGGGCACTCTGGTCGTAAATGACCTTTTTCGTTGTAGAGGTAGCAACGTCTCTGGCTATCCTTCTTCTCCTTTTCTTTCTTTGAGTCCCTACAAAACCTTGAAAATTTCTTAAGTAAAATTTTAAAGTCTTCGTTGTCGAAACTTACCTCACTATCCGACGTGGCCTTGAAGGCGAGAGTCGTCTTAAACTTCGGTTCTAGTGTGTCCTTCTTCTTATGCTTTAATTTCGTCTCATAGGCCATTAGGTTGCCTAGGAGATCCTCCATATTGAGCTCCTCTACTTCGTTTGCCTCCTCAATCACGGTGACCTTCTGCTCCCATTCCGGTCCAAGGAACAGAGTAGTTTTCCTTGAAGCTCCCCCTTGATGAAGGTCTTACCTAAAGCTTTTAAACTATTTACAATGAGAGTGAACCTAGTGTTCATCTCACTTAGAGATTCGTTAGACTTCATTGAAAAAGACTCAAATTCTTGAGAAAGCAAATTGATTTTAGAAGTCTTTACCTTAGAGGTAACCTCATGAGTTACCTCAAGTGTGTGCCAGATCTCGTATGCAGTGACGCATTGCGAGATTTTGTTGAACTCCTCCGGGCTGAGCGCGCAATACAACGCATTCATCATTTTTGCGTTGAGTGAGAGTTCTCGGATCTGCTGCTGCGAGTATCCTGTAGCCGATCTCTCCAGGATGTCGAAAGGGGTCTCGCATCAGGCCCATATTGTGAAGTCATTGGCTTGAAGCCATGTCTTCATCAGCAACTTCCAGTATAGGTAGTTATTCCTGTCAAAGAATGGTGGACAAGTGGTAGACTGCCCCTCAAGAATCCTAGTCGCAAAGCTGCTTTCCTCCATGATCTTCTTGCTGGGTGTTACTCCAATCTTGCAAGAACCTGCCCTGATACCAATTGTAATTCCCTACTTGGAGGGGGTGAGATGTGTGTGACGTAAAAAATGCAGAATAAAAAGATAACAATCTCATAAAATAAGCAATCACACAAGACACAAGTAATTTTTAGGTGGAAACCCAAGCTGGATGAAAACCACCACCTAACCCTCTCGAGTTAGGAATTCTCGATCGACAAAGTCGATCAAATCCACTAAACCCAGTCACTTGAACGAGAGTGACTGAACCTCAATTATAACAACACTACTTAGACCGAGAGTAGTGTACCTCAAAACCCCTTCTCTTCACAAGAAGGATTTTGTCTCGCGAAGGAGACAGGAATTCGCAATACGAATACCCAATACAAATAACTAAGATATATTACAAAACAACCTATAGAGCCAACAAAGATGAACCTAGCTACTATAAGTAAAGATGCTTCCCTTTGCTTGGAAGTGCGTCGGCGTGACGACGCGGGTGCGTGAACCATGCTTTAGAACAACGACGCTCTCGTAAACATGGAGGGAGCGCGGGTGCACAACTCAGATGAAGCTCTCAGAATGTAGAACTAGGCTTGGAGAGATAGAGCTTTCTTCTCAAGATCAAAAGACACAAAATGATATGAAAGTGTGTTGCTTGGTGTATTTTTGCAAGGCAAGGGTTCTCCTCTATTTCTAGAGGGCCTATGAAGGCTTTGGAAGGCCTTAGAAGGCTTCCATAGCCGTTGGGTGCAAATACAAGGCAAATCAAGTCAGAATTAGGATCAATCATGACTCTGACAGGGTTACCAGACGTCTTGACTTAAGGTCAGACATCTGGGTTGTCGTCTGATCTTAAAGTCAGTCATATGATCTAGGTAGGTCAATCTTCTTTGATGATGTTGAATCAGACCGGACGTCAAAACAAGTCTTTTAAGACGTCTGGACATAAGGTCAGACGTCTAATTCTAGATGGGTATCCTTCCTGTTTTTATCCAGGCCTAAACAGGGTTCTAGGTCTAAATGATCAGACGACAGATCGGTCATTTGGCATAGGATTTGGATGTCTGGAAACTAAGTTAACAGCGAGTATAGATTTCCAAGAGAGTACAACGGCTACGAGATCTGACACAGGTGATTTGGCAACTAACGAGGCTCAACGTCTATTTATCAGACGTCTGGAAACTAATAAAATGTCAGACTAACATTAACTCTCTAATAATAGGTTGCTAAGGCCAACGGTTGTCTTATTGGCCATCTGGCAAAGGCATCAAACGTCTGAACTAAGGTCTGGACGTCTGATTCTAACAGATAGAACCTATTAAGTCCAGTCTAGATGTTTGGATGTCTGATCAAACAATCAAACGTCTTAAAAGTCACTATCAGATGTCTGATTTCCAGATTGGACATCTGATAAGGCTGTATGAACCCTATTTTGATTTTCTAAGTTCTCTACAGAAAACCTAAGTATCCTAGGGTTTGTGCAAGTGTTCCTAGGACTACTGTTAGGGTACTTTGAGGCTCTTTAACAATAATCTAAGAAATAAAATAAAGAGTAACAAAAGAAACAAAATAAAAAGTACAATAGAAAGGAAATCTATCTTATTCTTCATCTCCTTCCTTCTTCAAGCTTTCACTCCTCGCGAAGCTCCTCCACCTCTGTCAAGCTCCTCCAATTCGTCATGGATGCGAGCTTGAACTCCGTCTAAACACCTGTCTCCATTTGCAATTTGACCTAAAAACTAGGACTCAAAAGAAAATGTTAAAAGACACGTGTTTTGTTATCATCAAAATAAACTATCGTGGCCCTCTAGCACCAACACTTAGGATTTCATCCCCGAAAACAGTTAAGGCAATCAGGTGTAAGCACAGACAATTACAACAATTCCCAGGTGACAAAGCAAAACCATTCCAAAGATAGCACACAACACGAAAACAAGGCACGAGTATCCAAACAACAAAGCATTCATTACATACATGCAACCATCACCATTATGGCATGTCAGATACCCTCGCTCGAGTCACAAAAGAACACAAAAGAGGGAGTTCACATCAAAACCGTACACCCAAAGGCAGCTCTATCCTGAGCCCACCAACTAGGCTCAAACATCAAAATACTCGTCTGTCGTAGGAGCACCCATCACCTTCTTTCCTTTGTTCGCAGTAGGTCCCATGTTCTGGTTCACGAAAGGTATAGCTTGCATTTCTCATGCATTCATCATATCAGCTTTCAGTCCAGTATCATCTCTACCCTGGTGTCCTGCAGTCAAGACTGGTACTTGTCCCCTCGTGGGATACTCCCGCTTTAGATGCCTAGGTCTCTTACACTTGAAACATAGTTTTGGAGCATTGCACGGTCCAGAGTTCTCCTTTCCATAGTTGGCGCAACCCTTACTTTTAGAAAACTGACTCACAGTATACGAGGTGCTATCCATGCCAAAGCTATGCACCTGTCCCATAGGCTTCTGCTCCATCGTCTAAGAGTTCACTGTCATTGGGTTGTTTCGCTGAGATCAGCGATTGTTCCTACGAGTAGGTCCTCTTGATCCAAGGAGTGACTGCAAGGTCTATTCCCTTTGATGGATTGTTGTCATTGTCTTCTCGATTGCAATAGCTCACTTAATTGTCTGTCATCCCAATCGTTGGCATCCTAGCTAACTACATTCTCAAGTCATCCCTTAGACCCCAATTGAATCTCCAGACTTATTCCTCTTCATTTATAAATGCCTTCCCAGCTAAACGGAGTAGTTCCGTGAACTTAACCCTATACTCTATTACCATCATTTCGCCCTGTTCGAGATTCATAAACTCATCTCTTTTCTGAGCCTTCCACTCTTGCAGATAAAATAGATCATTAAACAACTTTAGAAATCTATCTTAAGTCATTGGCGATGGCTTAAAAACCTGCACTGTAGCCCACCATCGCTCTGCAATACCCTCAAGCTAGAATGTAGCTAACCTCACCTTGTGTTCTCCCTCCATCTAGAGAGCACCAAAAATCTTTCCTATCTTCAAGATCCAATCTTCCATCATAGAAGGATCACTAGCTCTCGAAAAAGTAGGTGGCTTCAACTTTGGAAATTGTTCAAACTCTGCACTCTTTGTCCCTGCCAAGGAATCCGGTTGATCCTAGTCTCTTCCACGCTTAGGTGGGGGATTGTCTTGTCCTCCACCACTTCCACTGGTTCCATTTCTTCCTACATTCGATCCCATTCTGTTCATGGCCTCCAGCAGGCCTTGCATCATCCCCTACATCTATCTCATCGTACCCTACACTAACTTACAGCTACAACAGGATCCGTGGGGTTCCCCTTACCACCCTAGGTATGCTTTCTTCTCTGAGGCATCCTACAACACATCCAAGAAATCAAATGTGCCATCACAGCTCGACCCCAAATAGGATTCAATCGCAACCCTATACCAACCACAATCCACACACTTCCAGTAAAGTGCAAGCTCTGATAGCATCGAAGGTTGTCACGCCCCAACAACCCAGGCCCCCAACGAGGGTCAGAGTTCAGGGGAATGGCAACAAAAGAGGTGCTGGTTTATTTAATTCAAGTTGCATTAGCAACATTAGGCTACCAAAGCATTCCATTAATCAACAAAATGGAAGATGTACAAGAGGTATGACACAAATTAACAAAAACTAACCATAACCAAAGCTAAAATGTTATTTGTCCAGTAGCATGCAATGGATCCCACACTATGCCGAAATCCCATGCTTTGATGACACACAACACTTGAAATTAGGTCACAAAGCACGGATGAGCCAATCGGCTCAATAGGGAACAAATAGCTACTATAATCCAATAAAACAAGATAGTGTAAAATTTCGCTAACCGGCTAAATCCATAGACTAACACAGAACCCCCAAGTTACAACCCTAACCTGAATCAACCCGACCAATCACCGTGGTCCCATCCCACTAATCCCATTTGATTAAAACCACATGTTCTACCGCTGCTATAGTAACGATCCACGATCTTGTTACCTGCTACTCTGAGTCCTGGAGTGACCAAATCAGCCCTTTATGCCAAAGGAGATCTTGATGTACCCTTCCCAATGGTACATGTGCACCTTAACCATTCCTTGGCCAAGGGAAGGATTAAAGCACTCATGTCCACCAGACAAAGGATACCTGCTCCGATCGTCAGAACGTTGACTTTACTCAGTCCCTAGAAATTATTCCACTGAATCCATCTCTGAGTACCCAATCCAAAAGATTTGGCAAGAGTGACTTCTCATTGCTCATGATCCCTGGAAACTATTCCACTCAAGATCCCCTGCATCGTTGCATGAGATCCCTAGAAACTATTTCACTCAAGATCTCACACTCTCTCACCCGTCCGGATCCCTGGAAACTATTCCACATAAGACCTGCACGATCCCTGTCACTCGAGAATCCTTGGAAACTATTCCACTCAAGATCCCATGAATAACGGACCTGAGACCCCTGGAAACTATTCCACTCAAGATCTTCGAGTGTCTCTCGTCGACTCAGACTAAAGACACCTCCCAGTGCCTCATTCCCATGATGGCACCTAGCGACACCCAACCAGGAACTATGTGGGTTTCAAGGTTGAATTGCAGTAGCCTCAAACTACTAGACTCTCGGGTTTTCTAACCAGCAATAGTGAACTCACCTTTCACCAAGTTCCAATTGTTGCTGTTGGAGTCACTCTTATGTCAATTGAAGTTGCAACTACCCTCAGGAGATGAAACCATGTCAAGTGAGGTCAACTACAGGTTGAAAGATGGCCAGAGTGGTGTTGTCGAGGTCAGAGAAGACAGTTTCGAAGATGGAGGTTCGGCGAACCTAAAAAGCACAAATACGAGCTTGTCGCCCCAATTAAACACATTCAAAAGCTTCACTGGAGCTTGGAGAATGTGTTCATGGTGGTTTAGTGGCAATTGGAGGCCAGTGGATCTCTATCTATGTCGGAGAGGAAGGTGTAGTGGTGGGTTGCTCAACAAAGAGATAGGGAGTGTAAGGCCCAAAATTTCTTGAGGGCTTTCACTCAATGTGACACGACAGAGGTCGTGGGGGTGGTGGAAGTGGATTTGGTGGTCTGTGGTGCCGACCTGAGCTTACTGGAGCTCATGCAGAACATGGGGACGATGACGGGCGTGAGGGCGGTGCTCGAAAGTAGAATTTAAGAGGATGAGAGTGTTCTAGAGAGGGAGTAGAAGAGTTTAGGAGGACGTAGGGAGAGAGAGAGGAGGAGGCATCCGACGTTGACCGGCCAAACGCGAAGAAGATGAAGGCGACAGCGAGTCGACGACAAGGAAGAATAGGTCGATGGCAGACTTGTTTTGGCTGACAAGACGCACGAAGAAGAAGGGAAGCTAGAGGGCTAGAGGAAGTGATTGGAGAGGGTTCTCCTAAGCTGAAGTCATGGAGACCAGAGAAGGAAGAAGAAGAGGAATTTCGAATGAAACTTGGCTGAGGGGAAGGCTGGGAGCTTGAGGGTTTTAAATAGGACCTCCTTGCCCCCCCCTCCAAGAGCCAATTCAAGCAAGCTTCAAGTCAATTTTTGAGCTTGACATATTTGGGTTCATTGGCAGCGAAATCAGCCATGAATGACCTTAAGATCTAGTCCAATCTATGGGGAATTGTGTCAGGAATAATCTCTCCAAATTTAGAGAGATTTGGACAAGAAGTGAGCGAGAAATCCTCGCTCAAAAGTCAGTGGTGGAGGTTTGTTCACACCAATGGTGGTAGGGACCCATTTGTAGAAAAAAATGAGAAAGTTATGGACCAATAGCATGAAACACGAAACCTAAGGGGCTAAGTGTAAGAAATAAAGTTTTAAGGGTTAGAATGCAAACTAGGTCAAGATGGACTCTGATTGGGCCCAAATTTTGGTGTTAACCTAATTTAGACCCAAGAAATCTAATGGTGAACTTTGATTTGAGTTTTGACCATGTTTGACTAGATAATTTGCATAGAAGTCCAAAATTAGGGTAAATTTCCATCTGTAACTCTATTTTAGATCAAAATGGGTTCAGATGGTCAAACTAAAGGTACCAAACCTCTTAGAATATTTTTATATGAATTTTAGAAGGTTTATATTTATTTTATCCTAATCTAAACCTCTTCAATTTAAGTGGGTTTGATATTAAGGTTTTGGTACTATTTTTGCCCTCAAAATGCGTAAAACCCCGTTTCAGTCAGTGTTGACCCACTTTTTTGAATTTTGTGCTCAATTGACCTTTAATTCACCCTTGAGTGATCTCTTGGTTAATCTATGTTTGTGATGTGATGTTAAAACTGCAGAATTAACCCTATTTATTATCTTCTCAAAACATACCAGAGTGGAATTATGGTCCTCAAGCGATCATTTAGGACCATTTATCTCTTGATTTCAACTAATTTAAGTTAGTTATGACGAATGATGGCATTACCATCACCGCCCCTTGCTCTAATAAACACCTTGTTTGGACGTCCAAAAACTCAACCTAAATCCCAACCATTAGATCCATATAGTAGGGTCCCAAATAATCTACCTAAATCCATACTTAAAACCCTACCCAATCCCTACACTCAACAACATCATAACCACCCCTTATCCTTTGATTCCAACCACATAGCTGACCATGCTATGCTAAAATACCAGTCCTTCATCTCTAATTTGATGGCCTTAGTTGCACCTCCAAATCCCTACCTAATTAGCTTATAGTTGGCCACATCATAGGCATAGATCTTAGCCTTCAAATCCACATCCAATGGCCTACAATTGTCATCCAAGTTGCCGATCATATAGCTCTACAACCACTTAGGATGGCCGACGATATG
The DNA here is from genome assembly GCA_037157565.1 of Thalassia testudinum. Lineage (NCBI taxonomy): Eukaryota > Viridiplantae > Streptophyta > Magnoliopsida > Alismatales > Hydrocharitaceae > Thalassia > Thalassia testudinum. Next base: position 14,305,079 of record JAZHRO010000062.1, on the reverse strand, counting down.
GTGCCCCAATCTTGGCCCTTGATGTCATCCTTGATCACATCTAGACCCTCCATTGATTCCTACAACAACCTACTTTATCTATCCACATGTGCCTTTGATCCTAACCCTTGATTTCTATGATTAAATCCTATCCATCCATCCTATGACCTAAACCTCTTTAAAAAGATCATGCCCCCCCTTCCCTCCATCATTCTTCTCCCTACACACCTTCCTACATTGTCTTCCTCTACCTTTGGATGTACACCATTGTTCTGCAACTCTACATCCCACCAGATCTCTGCATCCAAGATAAGAAGACTAGAAGGATCTCTCCACTACCTTCTCAGTGCTTCTGCACCCGCCTACTTCCTGCTTTTTATTTGCTTCTAGTTGTAATACTAGTTGTAGTTGGACTAGTAGTTCTAGTTTTGGTTATAATTCTACTTGCTTTCATTTGTTCTAGTTATTTGTTCCAAGCATTTATCTAGTTGTATTTGACATTTGATTAGCAATAAAATTTCTTATTTCTAGTCCATTACCTCTTGCCTATCTCTTATTTCTTATTACTTTATTTACTTGCATTAGTTTTAGTTGCTTTCATATTTATTTCCGTAGTTAGGGTTTGTTTTTCGTATTCTGTTCGTTTACATTCTCACTTTCATAGTCGTAGTTAGTAATCATATCTCTCGCATTCATTTTCTTATTCAAAAATACCAAAAAATGACAAAACTCAAAAATACCAAAAATATTCTTCTCTCGAGCAATTTGATTACAATAGTTAACTCCGTTACACTTGATACATATACAATATAAAATGCCTAATCCTGCTCACTCTTAGCATGTTTCACCTATATATATCCATGCATTTCATGTATTTAGGTTGTGCATACATGTTTAGATTAATAAGTGTTTTTATAACACTAATTGGTGTATTTTAATTGTAGGAATAATGGAGCTCAAAAGAAAAGGCAAGACAAGGAAGGAAGACAAGACAAAGGACATGTAGCAACTCTCCATTTGCCCTCCACCTTAGACCTAAGACAACCTATTCTATATATAGCCTTCTCCTAAACCCCATTTAGACAATTCCATGTTACCCTTCATCCTTCATCTAAGGGCCACTAAACACCCACCTAATTTTAGTAACAATGCCCACTCCATCTCTACCTTACAACCTCCATCCAAGGGCTTCGATTAACATCCTAAATATAGCCAAACCTTATGCCACTTCATCCCACTCAATCCTCATCATACATCGCCAATCTAAGGCCCTTATCCTCCATCATCTTCATGCCACCTTTGGATCACCATCTATAGTACCCAAATCTTATCCTATGGCTAGGTTTAAGCCTTAGAAAACCAACACTAGTTGATTAACTAAACAAAATCCTAACCCTTCATCCATAATCCTATGCCCAACATCCATGTTCATAGGCAACACTCCATTAGGCAATCACATTAGACCTGATACTCTATAAAAAGACCTACCCTCCGAGCACTTAGGATCATCTCCTCCTCTCCATCTTCTTCCATCCCTTGTTTACAACTTTCTTCCACCACCTTTATTAGCCTCCTTAAGTAGAAAAACCCTAGCTCCAGTAATTGTCATCCCTACCTTAGGTTATCTTCCATGGCTACCTCTCTATCACCATAACCATTCCTTTACCTCCATGGCATTAGCTTAAGTCTAGCCTTAGATGTCCCTTTAGGTTTCCACCTCCTACTTCCTTCCAACCTCTTCAATTGCAAGAAGATTGGTGGACTTCTCCACCACCACCCAGTGGCTTCTGCACCCGCTCTCCGACTGCTTCAATCTTTTCTTCTATTTCTTTGCACAGCTGTAATCAACTCTTATTCTTAATCAATGAAAGTTTCATTTCACATTTATTGTCTTCTTTCTCTATTTATGCTTTCATATTAATAGTAGTTTTATATATGCTCATAGTTAGATGATTTGCTCTCATAGTTAGAACTTGATCATAGTTTTTCCTTGCATATTGGTTCTTATTTAAAAAGACAACAAAATCAAAAAAGAAAAAATACCAAAGATATAATAAAAAGAGAGATTTGAAAGACAACTAACCGCAAGTTACCTCCTTTCAAATGACTCGGACTCCCAACTCACTTTGATATCTTTACAAGTTTAGTATTTTAGAAATTTAAAACGAAATGATTTTTACTCTATAACAACACATTTTTATTTAAAGCTATTTTCGCAAATCAATGCCTTCTTGAGAACGATCCAAGCTCCCATATTCCTATTAACAATTTCTTTGAGTTCAATATTAGAAATTTAAAACTTTCACGTATTTTCAACTACGAAGACACAATTTTATCATATTAGGATTTGCACGATCAGGTTTTTGGTGTCGTTGGGGAGGAACTTAGTTTGCTTTCGTTTTCATCTTTGGTACTAACCTATTTTGATTGGTCTTTGGTGTGCAAGACTTGAAGACTACATGGGAAGAAGCAAATCAAGATCATATATTGGTGGACACCAAGGGTAATACTGGATCTCTCTTTCTTTCTTTAGTTAGTTTATATATATATTGCAAAAAAAAACTCTGATAAAACTGGTGTGGTTTGTGCTTGCTTGACCCAAAGCTTAAAAACTGCAACTTTCTAAATTCGGATAAGATCTTTGGATTCAATTTCAAAAATATTCCAAGCACTAGGGGCATCAAAAAATTCTAAAATTCATCCTGAGGGTGCCCCTATAAGTCAAGAACAATCCCATCAATTTTTGTATGCATGTTCACTATATTTTATTTTTAAAAAATCCCTATCGGTGGGTCAAAATGAAAATAAAACATAAGAAATTCAGATTCCTAAATTTTCCTTGATTTTTGTAGTGCTTCAAAGTGTCAGAAATTTGTGGCATTGGATTCTTGACTAAATTAGGCTTCTCTAAAAAAAATTGGGAATTTTTTTTAATACTGTAAGTTGCCTAATTGACTATTTTTCTAGGGGTATTTTCTACCTATCTGATTGATTTGACATATAAAATCCAAATAAATTATCAATACCCCCATAAAAATTCTGAAAAAGTAGTTTCCTGATCTTACCTTAGTGGTGCAATAGAACGCAGAATTGCTTGATTAAGTCAAGATTGCTCACTTCAAACTTAAATTTCATTCACCTGCATTCTGAAATTGACTAGAAGTTGCATGATTAGGGTAACCAATTTAGGGTTTCACATTTAGTGGACACACACAATGGGATTTGCTTGTTAAAGGAATCTATCCATGCTTGTGTTTTCAAGACTTGATGTGCCCACAAAACTTGTACTGAACTAGTATCAAGCGAAACCCTAAAATCAGACTTAACAAGGCTGAACCAAAATCAATTATGTTCAATTAAAGGCCTTATTTGCAATTGTTTGCCACTGTATTTACGTAGATTAACTAGATAATAAGGGAAAACTCCCCTAACTTCCATCACATTCCATTCAACACTCAATTCTTAAGCCCTAAAATTGAGTAGATGCACCCTAGGTAGGACCAAACCAAGACTTAAGGGTTTGGAAAGGTGTGTAAATAATTTTCCTTAACTGCTTGGACTAAATTTGGTTTCTAGGTTGTGGGTCCAAAGTCAAATGACTTAAGCGGGCTAGAGGACAGTCGATTAGCACCTTAGCGAGAGCCTTAGAAATGCTCTCTATAGTCTCACCCATACTCAACCTAGTCAGATTGGTTCAAGGAAAAGAGGTAGAGTTATTTGCATATTGATCCACTTCGTTAGGATTTTAGGTCCTTTAGGGTTACACATTGGGGCTAGATTGGATGTTTTGATTAGTGGGGGGTATTTCTCTCATCTATTCCCTTCTCATATCCTCTTGTTCTTCCAAGTTGTATGCATGGGAGGAGACTCTAACTCTTGATTTGTGGAGACCTTTGGATTTTAAATCTAAGAGGAAACTTGATTTTGAGCACCTTAAACCAATGGCAGACCTGTCTGGTTCAAACGCACCACCACCACAAACACAAGCTGAGATTTTGAAACAACTGACCTAAATGTAAGAAGTGCAAGAATAGATTATAGCCCAAATAATGAAACTAGAGGCTGATTAGCACAAACCTTTGAAAGGCTTTTATGATCCATCTACTCAATGATAAATGCCAGTTTATCATTATTCTTATGCATTAAAACAAACCTAGCTCTTAGGATTTTACTCTGCAAACGGGTTTTTGGGCTGCATTTAGGCATTAACTAGGTTAGGCATGCATTGCATTTTTTATTGTCTTTCTGATGTGTTTTTGTGAGTGTTAGGGATGAACAGATATACAGATCCCTAAAACCCTAGCACACAAGAAGGCAAATGGTGAAGAAGGAGCTCAGACTAACTGGAACTCAGCTTGATCCAGCTCACCACAGCTGGAACCTAGCTCACTTGGACTAGGGTTAGCTCATCCCAGCTCCATTTAGCTAATCTCAGCTAAATGGCAGCTCAAGAGAGCTCATCTTAGCTCACCCTAGCTCAGGTCAGCTCAGATCCAGCTCATCTTAGTTGAGTCTAGCTCATCTCAGCTCCCACTAGTCCACAGGGAGCTCTAGCTAGCTCAGCTGAGTTGACTGGAGTTTACCTTAGTTCAAATCCAGCTACATCCAGCTCCACTCAACTCTAGCCAGCTGAAGATGAATTCATCCCAGCTTAGGAAGCTCAAGTCTAGCTCCTGGGGACTCAGCTTAGCTCAACTTAGTTGAGCTAAGATACCTTAGCTGCCTCAACCAGCTTGATCCACCTCGAGAGCACCAGACCCAGCTCCCCTCAGCTCATTATGGTAGAAGCCAGCTTACTTTAGCTTGGCTTAGCAGCTAGCAAAGAACTAGCAAGCTAAGCCAGCTAGAGTAGCTCCATGCCACCCTCTTCAACAGCTGCCAGCTCCAGTTCAGCTCCAGGCTTCTCCTCAGCTCCTCTCCGCAAACCCTAAGATCCACATGCATATTCCTCTAAGCTATAGCTATCTAAGCTAGCTTAGCTTAGCTTAGCTAGCATCCACCTCCATGGCACCAAAAACCTAACCCTAACTCAACCTACACAACCTACCACTCCAAGTCCACCTAAGCCCACTTAAGCTAGCTCCACCTCTACTCAAAGTTGGCGCCACCTCTTCACCACCTTTCACCCCTCAACTAACCACCGAAAGACACCAAAAGTTGGCGCCAAAACTAACCCTAACCACCTCCCTTTTGGCGCCAACTTTCAGCCCCTTTATCCACCCTACACCTACCCACATAACCCATCCTAGCCATCCACATACCCCCTTCTAGAACCCTAAGGTGGCGCCACCTAATAGCCTTCTAGAAGGCCCATTTTTGCGCCAATTCTAAAGGGCACCAAAGCCATAACTACCCCCCTTAGCACCCCTTAGGTGGCGCCACTCATCCTTAGCCCTAGGATCCCCAACTACCCCCCATATCCTATCCTAGCCATCCATTCCAAGAGCCACCTATGCCCCCCTTCCTACACTATATATACCCACCTAACTTCCCACATTTTCTTCATCCTCCATTAGTGTTTACTTCCACTTACATCCACCTATACCTATGGCCAAGAAGAAGGAGTAGAGAAGAATATTAAAGGGGCACATCACCAGCCCCTTTGGTGCCTTCTTCTCCCCACTCTCTTCAACTTGGGCCACGCTAAGGAGGAGGACTTTTCTACTTCAAGGAGGACGACCAGGCAAAGGAGAAGGACCTAGGGTGGACGTCCACCCTTGGAGAAAAGCTTAGGGAACTCCCCCTTAGGGCTTGCTTTGGAGGACATCATCTTGGCGGAGCTATAGAAGGAAGGAGCTGAAGATCTTTTCAAGCCCGGGAACTACCAGGCTTGGAGCAAGAAGAGCTTCATCCTCTTCACCACCATCATCACCTAAAGGATTTGTCTTTATTTTGTTTTCAATTTATTTTTTTTGTAGAAGCATTCATCTACTAGTAGACAATTTCCTTTAGTATAAAAAAGAAGTTGCCTTAATTTCTTGTTGCACTCTTTCTTTTTGCATTACCTTGCTTTATCTTTATTATAGTTTCACTCCTCCTTTCTAATTAACCTAGGCCTCCACGTGCCTAGGTCGAGCTTAGAAAGAGGATAATTTTTGTCACTTAGATTAGCATAGTAGGTGTAGTAATTTTTCCTGCCAACAACTTCGCATGTTGCCTTAATTTAAAAAACATAAAAATGATATATTGAAAAAAGACCAAAAAGAAAGTTGAGATTTATATTCCAAGCAAGAGATTTAATTTTTACAGACTTGCCCCCTTGAACGATCCTAGATACCCTACTATCTAGGAATATAAATTTAAAAGCGAATCCATTTTTGTGCATTGCAATGACTTAAAACCCTAAATTAACAAACTGCGCAAAAACATGATCACTTTTTGGCACCATTGCCGAGGAGGCACGGCTTTGCTTAATTTTGTTTTCTTTGCTTGAAGTGGATCTCAACCCCTTCTCTTTCTTTTCTCTAGTGTGTGCAGGAACTACAGCGGGAAAGCAGAAATTGGGAAGCAAAAGCTCAAAGTTCCTTTTCTTCCCACGATTTCAGGTTGGCTCCCCATTTCTTGTCACATTTAGGCTAAAAGACTACCAAAAAAATATTAAACTTGGCTTTCAGGACCCTAAACACTTTAATTAAGTGGAATGGTGCCCATAAAAATCCATTGTTTGCTTGTATGCTTCACTAAACACCACTCCAATCCTAGTATTGGTGTTCTATTTTTTAGGTCCAGATTTCTGTCCAAATTTAAAAAATCAATTCCCAACACCACAAGCATCCTAAAATCATAAATTTCATACAGCAATTTCAAATTAAATTAGAAACATCTGTTCCAAATTTCAGATCAATTGGATTTGTATTTAATTTTTAAAAAATCATGGACTATAGAGGCGTCACACCCTCTAATCTTCCTGTTTTGCCACTGTTCATGAATTTTTAGAATTTTTATACTCATCTAATTTTTTTTAAATTTATCTTTCTGGAATCCTTGTGGAATTTTTTTACACATCATATAAAATCATCAAAATTTTATGAGGTTGGTGGTAATAATGAAAAGTCCAAAATACCCACGGGTACCATTTCTGGACTTTGACACCAGTACAAGGAAAAATTCAAAACAATCATCAAACAAATTCCTAAAATCTTACAAAAATCTTTTCTGAAATCCTTGTTTGATTCTCTTCAAAGTAGTGGTGTTGTTTGAATTGTTTAGACCACTACTTAATACAGAAATCCTAAAAATAATTCATTGGCAGTAATTTTCTATCTTAGGGACAATTGGCTTAGGGTTTCTTTCTTTCTTTTTAGAGACTCACATTAGAGGAAATTAACCATCACCAAAAAAACTTATTTTTCCTTTGATTGTGGAGTTTCTAACTTGTTTGAAAATTTAAAAAGAAAAACCCTAAAATACATTTAATTAAATCAAATCCTAAAAGATAAAAATATAAGAAATTGTGTGACAACTTGCTTTTTAATTGGAACCACTTTCCAATTCCTGCACACACAAAAAAAAATTAAAATAACAGGGTAACAACCCAAACAATGCCCTCCACATTCGGTGTGTACACTAGTATCCTAGCCCTAACTAAAATTTGTAGCAATTTGACCCTTAGGGTTTCATCAATTTAGGCTTGCTATATAGGACTTAAGTTTTCTCTAGTTAATACCAATTCTGTCATCTATATCTGGTGTTCAGGCTGAGGGGCCGTGTCAAACGACCAAGTGCGGGTTTGTACAAGCACCTAGGGATTTTCTTGGCAAACGCTTGGGTCGAAACCTCCCCTTAAGCAACTTGGCTAGATTTGTTGACAGAACGGGTATTCACTATTGATTGCTTATTTCCTAGGTAGACCAAGTCTTAGGTTAAATTCTAGGGAGTCACAATTAAGTTAGGTCTAGAATTTGATTGCTTGTGTGCACACTTCTCTCATGTCCATCTCTTCTCCTCCCCTCCCATTTCTTCCATTTTGCACGGGCGACGGTCCAAAACTCCACACTTGGAAGGACCACTTGATTTTGCCTCCCCGAAAAGACTTTTCCTGCATTCTTCCTCTTCTTTAAAAATGGAAAATCAAAATTGGTCCTCTAACCCGCATGCTAATTTTTCTTTCCCCTATTTTTCCACCCAGGAGCTACTTAATCAAGCCCCTCCACCTAATCTCTACTCTATCATGGCTCAGCTACAAGTTAAGCAACAACAGTTGCAGAAGGATTTAACAAACCTAGCCAACCAAGAGAGCCCTGCCACACCTACCCAAGCTCCACACATTCCACATCTCAACCCTTTTAACACCCGCAAGAGAGAAAATCTGCATAAATTCCGTGCTAAGTATAATTATTATTCTGAGGCTTTCTATGGTTCAACAGGGAATTATGTTTATCCCAATCATCACCCCACCCAAAATGTCCCTACTTTCCAGGAGAAATTGAAAATTTCCTCTAATGGGGGGAATTATCCGGCTTACTACTAGACCAATCTGGTTCCACACCAACAACAGAACCCATTTGGAGGGTATGGTTCAAATCAGACTTATCAATCTGGGCAATCTCAAGAAGACATTAATGCCCAGATGATGAAAACCCTACAGGAGTTACAAAGAAAAATAAAGGAAACAACCCATCTTATTAACAATCTCAATGATGAAATTGGGGATATTTCGACTCAAAGACCTGCAGGACACTCACCATCCCAACCGACACCAAACTTTATTAATCACAGGAACCAACACCTGGGTGGCTACCAACATCAGAACCACATGGTTCAACCTCCTATTAACCCAATATCACAGCACCAACCTAGTTTCTATCAACATCAGGCCCCCCACCTCCTCCCAATGATCACCAAGCTGCGTATGCAGAGACTTTAAGGAGTGAGGAAACCACCGTGGATTTAAGGCCTTCACATTCAAATGATAAAATTGATTCTCAACCAATGCAGATTGACCCCCCTAACCTCAATAAGGAAGAAGAAAAAGAAATCCCAAAAACACTTGATTCAAACCCTATTTCCCACTCTCAAAAACTGCAATCCAACAATCCAAAATCAGAGCCCTCTAACCACAATCCTTTGGACTTATTTGAGCAAGTCGAGAGGAATATTCCCCTCCTAGATTCTCCCCATGCCTTTAAAAAATTACTTCAAAAGGGCATGATCAGAATCTAGAAAGGTTGGTCCTTTCAAAGACAGCCAGCTCAGTTTTTCAGAGCATGCTGCCTTTCATAAAAAAGGACCAAGGCACGTCACTCATCTCAGTTGTCATAACTGACACATTTTTTTTCGCGCCCCTCTCGACTTAGGTACCTCTAGTAATCTCATCCCCCTGGTCTTATTTGAGGAATTTCAATTCAGTGATTTAAAACCTACTAAGGTTCAATTTCAATTGGAAGACCGATCTACCATTCAACCGCGGGGAGTTGTTGAGGATAGTATTATCAAGGTCTGGAATTGTCTATTTCCGGTAAATTTTCTGGTCCTTGACATAGAGGTACCTAAGGCTCTCATTAATGCCATCCTTGAAGACCTTTTCTGATTATGGAAGCAGCTAATATCAATTCTCATTCTAGGAAAATGAATATAAGTTGCAGTAACCATACCTTCTCATTAGATTTATTTCAAGCTTCCAAGAGGTCTATTAATCACAAAATTTTTGAGGACACTAATAATAAAATGGAAGCAATATTTGAGAAGTCTATGTTGATCCAATCTCATTCATCTTTGACCACTATTGATCTAGATTTTATTGATTCTTATTCTAAGGATAATTATGTGGTCCAAGACTTTCCAGATCAACTAGGGTTTGACTTTCCCCCATTTCGTCTTCCTGATTTTTCACCAAAAATATCGACACTAACTTCACCCATCCTGCATCTCACTAACTCCTTTCTCCTCCCTTTTCTATTGGACCTACCACCTAATTCACCTGAGTTTGGCTTTCATCATCAATTCAAACCATGGCCAGACTGGGGCCCTTTTTCCATTTCTCTATTTTATTTTGATCCCTTTATCTTTACCACTCATCTTTTTAGGGATCTTGAGGAAGACACTTTTATTAAAGACATCCAAGTGTCCAACTATTTACTTGATTTTCCGTCTTCCGTGCATACCTTCACGCCCGGCTGAAAGGCGTAAAAGATAGCACTAGATGGGAGGTAACCCATCATTTTTCCTGCTTTCCTCTTTCCTTTCTTTTTCCAGGTTTTGACCATCCTAAACCCGACTGCTCTTCATTAAGGTGATCCCTTTTCCCTCCTAATGCATGAGAACATTGCATATCTTAAGTATGGGGGGGTGTTTTTAAAATTTGATGATCGATTTAGGATTTTCAAAACCAAAAAACATGCATTTTTATTTTCCTGCTTTCATACCCAAAAAAATAAAAATGTTGAAAAATTTTTGAGGAAAAATTTTGAAATCGGGACTAAGGTTGAAAATTTCACTTTTGGGTACAATGGGATTTAATCTTTAACAAACTAGGGATGAGGATGCGAATCTGATCGTTAGAATTTCAGGGTATATTTTTAGACTAGATCAGATATGCTTCTCTAAAATTCCACCTGAACTCATGATAGTTCAGGTGACTTGATCCTATTTTGTAATATGGAAAGTATTTGGCTTAGTCTCTGATTCAAAAACTTGCATTTCTTGAGGAACTTCTTGTGTCAATTTTCACACACAAGCCAACACTTAAAACCAACTAAAAATTAGAAAAACTCCCTTGTTTGGACTTAGTAAAAGTCTGAAGCAGATCATTGGTTTGAGTTCCCACCACCGAGGAGGAAAATGCCTCCTTTGAGGATGCGATGTTAACATGTTACCACCTCGACGCTACTCCATATCTACATTTCATATCTTTAGATGGAGCATTAAAGCGCATTTTAGCAACTCAAGTGTCTTGAACGGTGTTCTACCTATAGTGTCGGAGCAAGAGCTTGAGTTTTCTTGGAGCACCCCTTTACACTGTGATAAACGCCAGTTTATCATCATTTTTATGCTTTAAAACTAACTTAGCTCTTAGGATTTTACTCCGCAAATGGGTTTTTGGGCTGCATTTAGGCATAAATTAGGATAGGCATGCATTGCATTTTTTATTGTCGTTTTAATGTGTTTTTGTGAGTGTTAGGGATGTACAGATGCACAGATCCCTAAAACCCTAGCACTCAAGAAGGCAAATGGTGAAGGAGAAGCCCAGACTAGCTGGAACTCAGCCTAATCCAGCTCACCTCAGCTTGATCTAGCTCACCGCAGCTGGAACCTAGCTTACTTGAACTAGGGTTAGCTCATCCCAGCTCCATTCAGCTAATCTCAGCTGGATGGCAGCTCAAGAGAGTTCATCCTAGCTCACCCTAGCTCAAGTCAGCTCAGATCCAGCTCAACTTAGCTGAGTCTAGCTCATCTCAGCTCCCACTAGTTCACAGGGAGCTCTAGCTAGCTCAGCTGAGTTGACAGGAGTTCACCCCAGCTCAGATCCAGCTACATTCAGCTCCACTCAACTCCAGCCAGCTGAAGAAGAATTCATCTCAGCTCAGGAAGCTCAAGTCCAGCTCCCGGGGACTCAGCTTAGCTCAACTCAGTTGAGCTAAGCTACCTTAGCTGCCTCAACCAGCTTGATTCTCCCCGGAAGCACCAGACCTAGCTCACCTCAGCTCATTTTGGTAGAAGCTAGCTCACTTTAGCTTGGCTTAGTAGCTAGCAAAGAACTAGCAAGCTAAGCCAGCTAGAGTAGCCCCATGCCAACCTCTTCAGCAGCAGCCAGCTCCAGCTCCAGCTCCAGACTTCTTCTCCTCAGCTCCTTGCTCCAAACCCTAGCTCCAACACCTTCTCCTCTACTCCACCTTTAGCTAAGCTAGCTTAGCTTATCTTCGCTTAGCTTAGCTTAGCTAACAACCAGCTCCTTGGCCATTCATTACCTCCAAAATCAACCCTAGCTAGCTCCACCAACTCAAGCCTACCTAAGCTAGCTACCCTACTCAAGTTGGCACCACCTCCTAGCCATCCCTTCACCCCATTATCTCCACCAAAAGACACTTCAAGTTGGCGCCAAAAACCACCCCTAACCACCTCTATATTGGCGCCACTTTCAGCCCCTTAATCCACCCTACACCTACCCACATAAGCCATCCTAGCCATCCACCTAACCCCCCTTCTAGAATCCTTCTTGGCGCCAACTTAGACCCTCTTCTAGAAGCCATTTTGGCGCCAATATCAAGGGGTGTCAACACACATAACCACCCCTTAGGTGTCCCTTAAGGTGGCGCCAAACACCCTTGGCCATTGGATCCTTAACCACCTCCCTCCTTCCATCCTAGCCATCCATTTCAAAGGTCACCATAGCCCCCCTCCTATTCTATAAAAGGCCACCACCTACCACCATTTTGGAGGCATCCTCCCTTAGTATATTTTCTACCTAAATCACCTATACCTACGGCCAAGAAGAAGGAGTAGAGAAGGAGATTAAAGGGGCACAACACCAGCCCTTTTGGTGCCTTCTTCTCCCCACTCTCTTCAACTTGAGCCACGCCAAGGAGGAGGACTCTTCCACTTCAAGGAGGACGGCCAGGCAAAGGAGGACTTAGGGTGGACGTCCACCCTTGGAGAAAAACTTAGGGCACGCCCCCCTAAGGCTTGCCTTGGAGGACATCACCTTGGCGGAGTACTGCAAGGAAGGAGTTGAAGGATTCTTTTCAAGCTTGGGAGCCACCAACCTTGGAGCAAGAAGCCCTCTTCTTCACCATCTATCTAGAGGATTTGTGTTTTATTTTCTTATTTGCAATTTTCTAGTAGTACAAGCTTTCCTCTACTAGGCCTTTTGTAAAACACTTTATCAATTATCTAGTTGCCTTCTTTGCAATTTTTTTTGTTTGCATTTCTATTTGCTTATTTTCAGCATTCTTCACTTCCTCTCCCTAATTATTCTAGGCCTTCACTTGCTTAGAGTGAGCTTAGGGAGAGGCTCTACTTGCCACTTTATAGTAGTTTACTTAATTGGAAGTGTAAACACTTTTCCCGCCATAATTTCGCATGTTGCCTTAGTTCAAAAATAAAGAAAAATGGTATATTGAAAATTACCAAAAAGAAAGTTGAGATATATTCCAAGCAAGAGAATCAATTTTGCAACCATATTGCCTCCTTGGACGACCCTAGATACTCCCCTATCTAGGATATAAATTTTAAAAGCGAAAGCGGATTCGCGTGTTACAACGACGTTAAAAAACTGCTTTTACAAATCACGTGTATTTCGCTATCACACTGCATTGTGTTTTGGGGTTGTGAGCTCCTGGGTGGTGTCATGGACAGTGCTATCCCGAAGTACTGGCGCCAGAGTCCCCTCAAGGATTGGTAACGGAAATATTATCCCGACACATCTGTTGTAAGACTAAGCTAAAAATAAGCATGGGGGAGAAAATAATAATAATAACAATAGTAATAATAATAAATAAATTAGCAAGCCCTTATAAATGTTGGCTTTTCACAGGCACGGACATAAGATTTTAAAGGATTTTGCAAGTAGCGAATCAGATTCATGAGCCAGAAAAATCCTAAAAATAAAAATTTCAAGTCATCTGAATTAACAAGGGGTTAATTTGTGAATTTTCTGGAGGATATATTGATCCCGTTTTGCCTAATGATTGGATCCAAAACAAATCCCGATATTTATCTTTAACAAATCACGTACCTCCTGTGTTTAGATCAACCAAGGTCCCTTAATCCTTTTCCCCTCAAAAGTAGAAAAAAATTAGATTTCCCAAAAATTTCATTTTCCAAAAAAAAAATTGAAGTTTTGCTAAGAGACTAGCAAAAGATAAGCATGGGGGTGTGATAAATGCTAGTTTATCATCATTCTTATACATTAAAACAAACCTAGCTCTTAGGATTTTACTCTGCAAACAAATTTTTAGGCTGCATTTAGGCGTTAATTAGGTTAGGCATGCATTGCATTTTTTATTGTCTTTTTGATGTGTTTTTGTGAGTGTTAGGGATGAACAGATATACAGATCCCTAAAACCCTAGCACACAAGAAGGCAAATGGTGAAGAAGGAGCTCAGACTAACTGGAACTCAGCTTGATCCAGCTCACCACAACTGGAACCTAGCTCACTTGGACTAGGGTTAGCTCATCCCAGCTCCATTCAGCTAATCTCAGCTAAATGGCAGCTCAAGAGAGCTCATCTTAGCTCACCCTAGCTCAGGTCAGCTCAGATCCAGCTCAACTTAGTTGAGTCTAGCTCATCTCAGCTCCCACTAGTCCACAGGGAGCTCTAGCTAGCTCAGCTGAGTTGACTGGAGTTTACCTTAGTTCAAATCCAGCTACATCTAGCTCCACTCAACTCTAGCCAGCTGAAGATGAATTCATCCCAGCTCAGGAAGCTCAAGTCTAGCTCCTGGGGACTCAGCTTAGCTCAACTTAGTTGAGCTAAGCTACCTTAGCTGCCTCAACCAGCTTGATCCACCTCGGGAGCACCAGACCCAGCTCCCCTCAGCTCATTATGGTAGAAGCCAGCTTACTTTAGCTTGGCTTAGTAGCTAGCAAAGAACTAGCAAGCTAAGCCAGCTAGAGTAGCTCCATGCCACCCTCTTCAGCAGCTGCCAGTTCCAGTTCAGCTCCAGGCTTCTCCTCAGCTCCTCTCCGCAAACCCTAAGATCCACATGCATATTCCTCTACTCTATAGCTATCTAAGCTAGCTTAGCTTAGCTTAGCTAGCATCCACCTCCATGGCACCAAAAACCTAACCCTAACTCAACCTACACAACCTACCACTCCAAGTCCACCTAAGCCCACTTAAGCTAGCTCCACCTCTACTCAAAGTTGGCGCCACCTCTTCACCATCTTTCACCCCTCAACTAACCACCGAATGACACCAAAAGTTGGCACCAAAACTAACCCTAACCACCTCCCTTTTGGTGCCAACTTTCAGCCCCTTTATCCACCCTACACCTACCCACATAACCCATCCTAGCCATCCAAATACCCCCCTTCTAGAACCCTAAGGTGGCGCCACCTAATAGCCTTCTAGAAGGCCCATTTTGGCGCCAATTCTAAAGGGCACCAAAGCCATAACTACCCCCCTTAGCACCCCTTAGGTGGTGCCACTCATCCTTAGCCCTAGGATCCCCAACTACCCCCCATATCCTATCCTAGCCATCCATTCCAAGAGCCACCTATGCCCCCCTTCCTACACTATATATACCCACCTAACTTCCCACATTTTCTTCATCCTCCATTAGTGTTTACTTCCACTTACATCCACCTATACCTATGGCCAAGAAGAAGGAGTAGAGAAGAATATTAAAGGGGCACATCACCAGCCCCTTTGGTGCCTTCTTCTCCCCACTCTCTTCAACTTGGGCCACGCCAAGGAGGAGGACTTTTCTACTTCAAGGAGGACGACCAGGCAAAGGAGAAGGACCTAGGGTGGACGTCCACCCTTGGAGAAAAGCTTAGGGAACTCCCCCTTAGGGCTTGCTTTGGAGGACATCATCTTGGCGGAGCTATAGAAGGAAGGAGCTGAAGATCTTTTCAAGCCCGGGAACTACCAGGCTTGGAGCAAGAAGAGCTTCATCCTCTTCACCACCATCATCACCTAAAGGATTTGTCTTTATTTTGTTTTCAATTTATTTTTTTTGTAGAAGCATTCATCTACTAGTAGACAATTTCCTTTAGTATAAAAAAGAAGTTGCCTTAATTTCTTGTTGCACTCTTTCTTTTTGCATTACCTTGCTTTATCTTTAGTATAGTTTCACTCCTCCTTTCTAATTAACCTAGGCCTCCACGTGCCTAGGTCGAGCTTAGAAAGAGGATAATTTTTGTCACTTAGATTAGATAGTAGGTGTAGTAATTTTTCCCGCCAACAACTTCGCATGTTGCCTTAATTTAAAAAACATAAAAATGATATATTGAAAAAAGACCAAAAAGAAAGTTGAGATTTATATTCCAAGCAATAGATTTAATTTTTGCAAACTTGCCTCCTTGGACGATCCTAGATACCCCACTATCTAGGAATATAAATTTAAAAGCGAATCCATTTTTGTGCATTGCAACGACTTAAAACCCTAAATTAACAAACCGCGCAAAAACGCGATCACTCATCTGCCTTGGCGAAGTGTTAGAATTCCTGAGGGCGACTATGAGATTAAACCTCAAATTCTGAGTCTGATTAAACACTTCCATGGGAACCCTAATGAAGATGCTTTTCAGCACTTGGAAGACCTTACCACCATAGCTTGGACCACTAAGTCCTGAAACACTGATGATGATATTATGATGATGAAGCTCTTTCCCCACGATCTTTAGGACAAGGCTACATGGTGGTACAGGACCATAGGAAGGCCCATTACCACCTAGACAGAATTAAGAACTGCCTTCCTAAAGAAAATTTTCCCTATTAGTCATACCAATGCCCATAGGAGAGCCATCACTACCTTCACACAAAAACTAGGGGAGCAGCTTCATGAGGCCTAGGAAAGGTTTGTGGACCTTACCCGAAAGTGTCCACACCATGAGGTGCCTAAATGGCAACTTGTCCAGATTTTCTATCACAGGTTCACTAATTAGAACCATAGTTATGTGGATGCTTTATGTAGAGGAAATTTCCTCAACAAGAATGAGGATAGTGCTTATCAGCTATTTGAGGAAGTGAGCGAGAATTCTCTTACTCACCCCTCCATGGGGATTTGGCTAAAACATGCAACCTAAGGCTGGAATGTTTGAGATCAAGGAACAATCTAGCAAGGTTGACATGGATATCATATGCCAAAGGCTGGATAAGGTGGTCTCCAATAAGCTAGACAAATTGATTGCTCAAAATCAAGTTCTCACTAGTTTCATTATCTAGGGAACAACTACTAATTATCCCTCTACCGCTTTCCAAGTTTCCTCTAGGAGGGAACTTGTGAATAGTCTTAAGGTAGCTCAACCTATGAGCCTAACCAGGACCTTTGATCTTGCTTATTCTGATTCCTGTACTCTATCCTGACCTTATGAAGAAGTTTAGGCTATCTTGGATAACTTTAGAAACAACCCATACTCCAATACTTATAATCTGGGTTGGAGAAATCATGCAAATTTTTCTTAAGACCCTCAAAGGCAAGAGAACACTCAAGTGACTCAACCCAAACCTAATTATGGTTACCAGAACCAATAGAGACAATTAGGTCAAAGTCAACTTTATCATCCCTTTCCCTTTAATCAATTCAACTAGCCAAATTTGAATAACTTGAACTAGAACAATTAGGATGAGTTGAATCAGAGGATGGCTGACATGCAAGTGACCATGTTGCAATTGATGCAACAAATGAAATCATCTATTGATAACCTGCAAACTCAACCCAAGCCCAATACTATTGGTGCAAAATATGCAGTTTGATAAAGATGAGAACTAAGTCGTAACGTGTAATTTTGACCAACTTTTAAATTTATATTCCTAGATATGATATGTATCTAGGGTCCTCCATGGAGGCCAATTTTTAGTTATCAAGATGATATTCTCTCTCTCTCTCTCTCTCTCTCTCTCTCTCTCTCTCTCTCTCTCTCAAATCTTCTCTTTTTGTTTTTAGGTTTTGTGATTTTTTTTAGGGTTTTTGTAATTAGGGCAATGAAATGTGAATTATGTGCAACAAAATACAACTACACCTAAGCAATTGAAATAAAGAAAGTCCTACCATTCTAAGCTCACCCTAAGCAAGTGCACCTAGGGTAATTAGAAAGGAGTGTACAACAAAAAGTAGAATATAAGGAAACAAAGATTGCAAGGTGATAAATACACATTTATTCATGATAAAATGCCTACTTATGTTAGTTCCTAAGCTTAAAATTGCATGCAGCATTGTGAATAATGCATAACATTCATTACATTGCATTTAGGATGATTTGTGTAGTTTGTATATTAATCTCTACATTTTATATGACCAAGGGGCAATGCGACATCTTTACAGGCTTCAGATGAAAAATTCGATTGTATGGATGGATCTGAATCGACGATCGCAGTCCATCAGCGCAAAAACCACTCCAATCAGAGCTCCATAGCACCCTCTACATGGAGAAGAAGTTGGACGGCCATGATGGCGCCACTTGGCACCATCGTAACCCTCCAGCCCAACCGTAGCTGCTCCTCCCAAGCCACACTCACGAGATCCTAGTTGTTGGATTCGAATCCAACGGTCGTCGAGAGGCCACGTCACCCGCCTCAAACAAAGCAAGGAAGAGCCTCACGCAATCTCGACGGTTGGATCAAGATCCAATGATCATGGGCACATGAGCTTCAATTCCAAAATGAGACGCAAACTCACTCGTAGCGTAGTAGTTAGTGCCTCCACCTACAACGTATGGATGAGCGATCAAAGCCTTGCATGCAGATTTAATCCGCTGAGCATGCGCAGGTGAAAATTGAGTCGTCGATGAACAATCGAGCGACAAAGGAAGCGGCTACGTGGCACCGTCCGATGTGCACAATTCACACACGTGAGATCTGACGTGCATGCAAATGCGCGATCGTACGCACAACACAGGCGCGATCCGAAGCATCCTCTCTTGGCTAATCTGAGCCCTTTATCCTCAATCCAAGGGTGGCGATCCACTCCACCATTGCTCCAACTAGCGCTAGTCGATGTCAACTGCAGTGCAATCAGCGTGCGAGATGGATGGCCAGTGTAGCACCAGTGCAATCAACGTGCGAGATTGACGGCAAGCAAAACCCAGCGTTATCCAACGCCGCTTGCTTCAACGAGCACCAGCTTGCATGTGAGTTGGCTATAGCAATGAATAGAGGGATCTACAGCGACGCCTTAGATGTCACTAATTGTCCCATGCTCGTTTTAGCCCCCTCTCATCCTCTATATAAGGACCTACTGATCGCGAAAATGAGTGATTTGTAAAAATCAAGAATTAAGTCATTGCAACATGCAATTTTGATCGCTCTTGAATTTATAAAAGACTGAGTGCTTGATAAATATGCGAGCTATCCCACGAGAGGTAGGAATGCTATTTAAAATCTCTCTCTTGAATTTTGGAAATCAACTTCCTTTTTTGTGTTTTGAAATATATATTTTTTAGGGTTTTTGAATAAGGACAAAACAAATGAGGAGAGAACAAAAATTACAACTATGAGAAATCAAAGCAACAAGTGCATTGATTCTCCAACCACTCCAAGCAAGGGAGGCTTGGAATAATGGAGAAACAAGTCACAACAAGAATCACAAGCTATCTAAGAAAAAGTAGAAGACTGCTTCTTGACATGGAAATCATTTTACAACGAAGTTGGAGAACTCACAAGTAAGAAGAATTCCTACTTGTAATCTCCAACAAAAATAATAAAAAACACTAAACTACCATGCAACAAAGTACAAAAAAATGTAGAAGAAAGCTTATGAAGAAGGTGATGATGATGTTGCAGAGTTTCCGCTCCAACTCAGGTTGCCCCTGAATTGAAGGAAGCTTACTCCTTGCTCCTGGCTCTCCTTCCTTTTGGCAAGCCCTAGGTGGGGCATGCCTAGGTCCTCCTTGAGTGGAAGAATTCCACTCCAAATCTCCTCCTAGGGTGGGCATGGACCACCCTTAATTGCCCCACCTCTAGACGTCTTACTTGCCTGGCTTCCTCCATGGTTTGTTGATGACACAAGGTAGAAGAAAAAGAAGTTGAAGCCACCATGGAGACATTGATCTTCTTCTTCCTCTCCTTCCTTCCTTGGTCGTTGGTAATGGTGGATCTACGTGGAGAAAAATATGTAACCAAGGATGTCTTTATGGTGGTGGTTATAGGGTATTATATAGGCTAAGGGTGTTGGTGGTTGGGTTAAGTGGCGTGTAGGCTAGTGGAAGGCTAGGCTTAGGATGGTGGTTAATGGATGGATGGCTAGGGTTTGTTGGCTCCACATGAGGGGGTGTTTTGAGGTAGTTATGGTGGAGTTAAATGGGGTTGGCGCGAGCTTTAGGATGGGTTAAGGGTGTCATCATTTGTTGGATGGTTGAGATAGGTTAGGAGGGTAGGTGTAGGGTGGATGATGGGTTTATTTTTGGCGCTAAGTATGGAAGGGTGTAGGTGTTGGTATCTCATGGTTTTGGCACCAAAAGTAGGTTAGTTAAGGGGTAGTTACTTGGTGAAGGGATGCTTCAAGTTGGCGCCAAGTTAGGTTTCTAGAAGGGGGTTTAGGTGTAGGGTTTAGATGGGTTGAGGGCTTAGGTGTGTGGTGGTGATGAGGGGGGTTTTTGGAGGGAAAAAGTGGCACCACTTTTGTGGTGCCCCTTGGTGGTGGTGGTGTGGTGGGTTGAAAAGGTGCATTAGGGTTGGCACCAAAAGGGTAGGACTAGGTGGTAGCTTAGGTAGACTTAAGGTTAGGTATTTTTGGTGGAGTTAGCTAGGTAGGATCTTAGGTGATGATGGATGGCCATGGAGTAGAGGAGTAGGTGTTGAGCCTACCGAAGCTAGCTTAGTTAGTAGAGTAGTAGTGGAGGAGCTAGGGTTTAGCTGAGAAGAGGTAGCTAGGAGTTGCCTAAAGTAGATCTGGAACTAAAATAATTCTTACAGAGCTGATGATGGTTAAAGAGGTCATCTTAAGAGCTCAACTACTTAGCTTAGCTAGCTAGTTCTTCTGCTAGTAGCTAGGCTTGAGTAGTGGAGTTGAGTTGAGCTGGTTTCAACCTAACTGAAGCTAGGTTGAGATAGAACTGCCTCTGATGAGAACTCTCGAGCTAGCTTAGCTACTAAGTAGACAAGTAGTAGCTAAGTTGGAGGGAGTTCAGCTGCCGTGAGCTGAATGGAGCTGGATAGATCTGAACCTGAGCTGAGGTGAATTCCTGTCAACTAAGTTGAGCTAGCTAGAGCTCCCAGTGAACTGATTGAAGCTAGGATGAGCTAGACTCAACTAAGTTGAGTTGGATCCGAGTTAAGTTGAGGTGAGTTGAGATAAGTTGAGCTACCTTGAGCTACCATCCAGCTAGGATGAGCTGAATGGAGCTTAAGGGAGCCAAACCTAACAAATGTAAGCTAATAACCAGCTGAGATGAGCTGGATCCAGCTAGGGTTCAATTAATATGATCTTCTTCACTTTCTACCTTCTTGAGTGCTAGGGTTTTAAAGGTTTGATCATCTGCTTATCCTTAACACTCAAGTAAATATGTCAAAAACACAAGGAATGCAATGCATGCCTAACCTATATTATGCCTAAATGCAGCTGGAAAACCCATTTGCAGAGTTAAAAACCTAAGAGCTAGAATTATTTTAGGGCATGAGAATGATGATAAACTGGTGTTTATCACCTACACAGCCCCTTGCCTACCCATCTCTTCCTTTCTCTCCCTCACCACCTCCAAGGCTCCAAAGAGAGCTTGTCCCAAGCCCGGGATGCTCCTATAGAGTAGAAAAGAACTATTTTTTCCCACTTCTCACCCCCCTTCGTGGAGCATCCCGTGGTCGTCCTCTCACCACCTTTCAGAAGAAGATCCTTGCCGCGACGTTGTCCTACCCTGTCCTCCTTCCTCCGCCATCGTTCTCCTTCCTCCAACTCCTCCCACCTTCATCCAGGTGCTGTAAGAGCGAGTCCTCCAAGTAGCCATCGAAGGAGATTCTTCTCACCTCTCTCTATCTTCTATCACTTTTGTAGTGTAGTTTTCCTCTTTTCTATCTGTAGCAAACTCTTTTAGATATATATATTGATATTTTCTCTCTCTCTCATTCTGTTAGAGTAGAATAGATTATATATTATTTTGCTTGATATTATGTCTTATAAAAATACCAAAAAAATCTCAAAAGATAAAAACAACAAAAGCAAATAAAATCGAAAGCGCAGATTTCAAAACCAAATGTTCGCCTCCCTATGTTTGACCCGGGGCTCCCTTAGAGTTTCAGTAAATTTTATTTGGTAAGCGAGATTTTGCAACTACGACGACGGGTTCTCCAAAACCCTAATTTTACTCGCGAAAAATACTCATACCAAAAGGCAAGTGAATTTGTATTGCTATGAATTAAGATAATAATGTCACAAATGGAGGGCTCACTTGTGTGGAAGACTTCTTACACAAGTAACCTCCAAACGTAGAGGAATGCTTGTTACAAAATAGATAATACAAAAAGAAATATAAAGAGATAGAAGAATCCTCTAAATGAACCCTGAAATGATCTTCACTCCAAATGTGGCTACTCCTGCACTTGAAGAGGATTCTCCCTTACTCCTCTCCTCCTTAGATGAAGTGCTCCAGAGTCTCCCAGGGTGGTAGACGTCCACCCTTATCTTCCTCCTTGCCTGGTTGTCCTCCAAGATGGTGATCCTTAGCTCCTCTCCATGATGAGTTGAAGTGGAAGAAGACACCAAAAGGGAAAGGGTTTCCCTCTTGATTCCACGCTAAAGATTGTAGGTGATATGGTGGAGAGAATATGTGACTAAGGATGGGAAATAAGTGGAGGTATGGTAGGGTATATATAGAGTAGAGGGAGTGGTGGTTATGGTGGTCAAAAGGCACCATGGTGGCCGACCACCATGGAGAGATGCCTTATTTTTGGAGACAACTTAGGTCTTCTAGATGGTGGTATTTTTGGCACCAAGAATGGATGGTTGGGATGGGTTTTAAAGGTAGATGGAGGGTGGATATTATAAGGAGGGCTGGCACCAAAATGAAGTGGTCGTTATAGGTATTTTTGCCGCCAACTAGGGGTTGGTTATGGTGGTGGTTGTGGGTTGAAGGGGTGCTAGGTTTGGCACCACATTGGGGTGTGAAAGGGGGTGGTGGTTGCATTATGTTGGTGCCAGAACAAGGAGGAAGTGGTAGTGGTTTTAATGAATTTTTAGGTATGGGTGGCCATCCACTTTAGGAGGAGGAGGAGTGGAGTAGGTGCAAGCTTAGCTAGCTTAACTAGTAGCAAATAGGTGCTAGGAATAGTTAGGAGGAGGAGCCTTGAGCTGACTTGAGCTTGCCTAAAGCTAAGGGGAGCTAAAGTAGAGCTGCCTAAAGACTTCCTAGCTAGCTTAGGACTAATAGCCAAGCTCAATTGAGTTGAGTTGAATTAAGCTTCATGAGCTGGAGATGAGCTAGCTTGAGTTGGGATGGAGCCACTTGATGATTCTTCAACTAGCTTACTAGCTAGCTTAAGACTAATAGCTAAGCTCAATGGAAGTGTGCTGCCATGAGCTGGAATGAGCTAAAGATGAGTTGGGATCTAGCTGAGATGAGTTGGAAATAGCTACTTGAGCTTCTATCTTCTTCTTCTAGAGTTCTTGCCTTTCACATTGTCAAGGTTCAGCTGATTTCTACTATGTCCTCGTCCCTGGCAAAACAAATGAGATGTATAAGTACATAAAATGGTCATAAAACCTAATAATGTATGCTGAAACCCTAAATGCATGTGAATGCCTAAATGCAGCCTAATACTGCAATGCAAATGCAGAAACCCTAGGAACTAAGTGTATAATGAGTGTAAGAATGATGATAAACTGGTGTTTATCAACTATTATTTGGAAACCTGGTGCCCTTCCTTCCCAGCCCATCCCGAACCCTAGAAACATTCTGAATCAAGGGTTCAACTAGAGCAGGGAGACAACCTCAAGCACATCTGATTCACCTAGGTACCTTAACTCCTGCATTGCACCTATTCTTCCCAATCCTCCTCCTCAGGGTATGAACCCAAAAGCCACTACTAATGCTATTACCTTGAGAAGTGGCACAACTACGCGAGACCTTGTGCACTCAAATCATTCAACCCACCAAGATCCCGATGAACCAACCCTAATTAATGTGCTCGAAGAAGAATAACAAGAGGCTCAAGAACCTGTGATTAAAATCCCTAGTCATATCCCATTTCCTAAAGCCTTAAAGAGAAGGAAGAAGAAAAAGAACTAGACCAACAACAAGGAGCTTCTTGAGATTTTCAAGTAAGTTCACATCGATATCCTGCTCCTTGATGCTATCAAGCACATTCCAACCTACTCTAAGTTTATAAAGGAACTATGCACCCAAAAGCATAAGGCTATGACTGAATCCCTTAGGAAGGTGGTCCTTTCAAAATAACCAAGCTTTATACCTCTAAAGAACCTACCTCCTAAGAGAGGAGACCCAGGAACCCCCTTAATTTCTTGCATAATCAATGACCTAGCCTTCGGTAGGGTCTTAATTGATATGAGGGCTTCCAACAACCTATTACCCACACAGATCTATGAGAAGATTGGACTCAGGGAACTTGAACAAAGTTCAGTTCAAATCCAGCTAGTCGACCAATCTATAAAGAGTCCTCAGGGCATTTTGAGGAATGAGATTGTTTGGATCAATGATTTTTATTACTCCATGGACCTCACTATTTTGGATCTCGACATTCTCAAGGATTTGAGATAAGCTTCGATTATTTTGGGAAGACTATTCTTGGCGACTGTGGAAGCCATGATTGATTGCAAGGATAGGAGTATGGGAATAGCCTTTGGAGAGAAAAAGATGAAACTCAACTTATTTAAGGCTAGTGAGGAGACCAATGAAAGTTGTGGGTTGATCGAACAACTAAATTAGGCTACGGGTCTAATTAGAGAAATGTCCCCTTGGAGGATTTGAAATTAGAGGATGAATCTAAATATGAGACATTTCTCTTTGAAGATAATATCTTTGATAAAGTTGAATTAGAAAAATTTACATTTGAGGAAAATTTGCTTCCTAAAGTAGGTGAAGCACAAGAACTTGATGAACTATTCGTAAAAACCCTAAGTTGATAAAACAGTCATTATAATGTGGGAAATTGCAATAGTTTGAATTTATAAAGTCTAACTCATAATATTTTTGAATAAATATACGGGAGCCCAAGTCGTTCCCAAGGAGGAATGCAGAGTTTTGAAATCATTTTCGAATCACTTGATAAGAAATCTTTTTGGTATTTGTATTTTAAAATTTTCTTTTGTTGTTTATGAATAAGGAAGTAAATATGAAACGAGATGTGAAACTAACTATAAACTGTAAGTACCTCTATTTTAATACACCAAAATTATGTTTATTGCTAGACTAACATTTCAGGACTATCTTGGATTAAAGTATCAAAGCGTCTTTCAAGACAAGAAAAGATAGTTGCTTATGTGCGTCTTTTACATTTATTTGAGTCTAGGACATTATTGTATGGAACTTCAAATAAAACTCAAATATGATTTTTTTGCGCATCTTTTCAAAACCAAACTTTTAGGGTTATTGATCGACCAATCTAGATAATTGATCGACCAAATCACCTTGATCGGCCAACCAAATTAATTGACCGATCAAATCAGCACATTTTAAGAAGTTGAGAAAAATCCTCTTGATCGACCAACCAAACTAATTGATGGATCAATCAGTGATCGACCAACCTTCTTAATTGATCGACTAAATTGCCTTTTGATCGACTAATTAACCTTAATTGATCGACCAATTTAATTTTTCCTATTCAAGCAAAACTTTTTGTATAAATAAAGGTCACACGCAGCCCATTCCTATATAACTTTTAAATAGAAATATCACTCAAAAATAGAGCTTCTCGTGCTTATTTCAAAAAGCTTTGATGCTCCGTTCTTCACGTTCTTCAAAAGAACGACACCTCGAACCTTTGTAAAAAATCGATTTGATCATTTATTGAGGTTCCATAGAAGTTATTCTTCTTATTCTATTTTGTTGTTTTGATTTATGAATTCCAAGTTTGTTTGGAAGATCCATGTTGTTGTTTTTGCTTCTCTTCAGGATAAAAGGGAAGTGATTATAAGAGGTTGTGCCAGCCTCACTCAAGTGGTACAGGTTAGTGGATTGACTAGCTTGGACTAGTCAAAAAAATCCTAAGCTGGGAGGCTTAGGTAGTGGTTTTTACCCAGGAAGGGTTTCCACTATAAATCTTTGTGTATATTGTGTGATTGTTTTTGTGTGCTATATTTTTATTACAATCGATATCGCACTTGATCTTATGTTTGTGGCCAAGTATGATCCACAGGCACACCTCTCATTTGGTACCAGAGCCTAACCATGAAGGAGACATCACACCTCACCTTCACATGGTTGCAACAAGTTTTATAGAGGGGCAATTATTTTTTCAACCACCACTATTTGACGGATCAGATTATGATTACTAGAAAAGAAGAATGCAAATTTTTCTTGAAGCAATGGACTTTAAGATTTGGCATATCATCAAGTCTAAATATATGCCAAAGAAGAATGAAGAAAAAGAGCTAATGAAGGAAGAGAAGAAGAAAGTGACGAATAATGCTAAAGGCATGAATGCATTATTTTGTGCATTAACAAGAGAGGAATTTGACAAAGTTGCTTCATGTAAAAGTGCATATGAGATATGAAACCAACTCTCTATCATGCACGAAGAAAGTAATGACGAAGAAGTAACATGGGATGATTCCAACCCAAGTTCGGAATCAGATATTGAGGAACAAAGCCACAAAGATGGAATTTCTCATCTCTGTCTCATGGCACCAACAGAATCAAGCGAAGAAGAGGTAAATTTTGACCTTACTTTAGATGAATTATTAGATGCATATCATGATTTATACAATTTAGCTAAAAGATTAAAGAAAGAAAGTAAGGAACTTAAAGATAAGTGCACTATTTTTGAAAGTGAAAAACTTAGTTTATCTCTAGAATTAGAAAATAAGGAAAGAGAATTAGATGTAACAAGAGTTGTGAATATAGAGTTTCATGAGAAAGTAGATCTCAAGGAACAATATATTAACTTTAAAGACACTTAATGACCTCAAATATTCTACTAGAACATATGTAGAAAAGTAGGAGGACAATAAAAGGAATAACCAACAGAAGATTAGGCATGCATTTTTATATCAAAAGGCCAAGAGAAGAGAGTCTAATGGACCCTCTAACTCGAAAGGAATCAACAGCCACGGACCCAAAAAATATGGGTACCGAAAAAATTGTAGAAAATTGTGTTGCAGGTTATGGAAAAGATCGACATGGAAATTACAATTGGAGAGGTAACCTTCAACAAGCCAACAATCATCAATTTGGCTATGAAAGATGGTGGAACCAACAATGTCAATGGATGCCAGATTTTTGGTGGAGACCCCCTCCACCTAGCTATTGCTATTAGGTATAACTCCTTATACCTTAGCAAGTATGATTCCCAAAACTAAATTTTTATTACCTGCTTAGTTATAAATAAGTTTTTAATATAAAATTGACTAAGCATTGAATTAATTAATTTGGGATGGCAACTTGATAGAGGGAGAAGAATAAAGAGAATCAAACCTTGATAAAGGATCATTGTTTGAGGGAGAGAATCAAGATCATTTTCTTAGTAGCATTTAGATAGTATATTTATTTATGTTGGACTGTATAACTCTTACTCAACACTTCATTTTATTTTGATACAGCCATTGTGTTAGACTATCATGAATTTCATCATCTCCTTATCATGAATTTGATAATATTCATATGATAAATTTGGCATCATGCTTAATAGAATATTACTTAAAAGGGGAGAAAAATGTAAATTTCACTGTTAGAATTTTACTTGTTTAAGTATGATTAACAACAAGCCACTTGAGATATAGCTTTTTGTTGATATCAAAACAGGGGAGAATGTTAAGACCTCTATTTCGATGAAACATATGCTCCCGTAGCTCGCCTAGAATCCATCACTGGACCTCGAGTTGGACACTGATCTTCAGAGCACGGTGGATGCCTTCATAGCATCATTAGATGATTACATTATCTTTTCTTAGTTATTGTTGATTAGCATGTATAACTTAATTTTTCTCAGAACATTTATATTCTACGCACTGCTTATCTGGACTCTTTATTTATGCATGAAAATTATCTCTCTCAGTTTTGCATTTTTCTTTAGCTCTCTTATATTGCATAATATTAATGATGCTTGAATTACTTCTTTAAGGGGGAGTTAAATGTAAAATCACAAAGCAACATGTTTTACTTTTTGCTGAAACAAAAAGGGGGAGATTTTATGCAAAACTATTTCCCAATTTCATAATTAAAATTTTGTTGTCATAAAAAAGGGGAAGAATGTAAGTACCTCTGTTTTGATACACCAAAATTATGTTTATTGCTAGACTAATATTTCAGAACTATCTTAGATTAAAGTATCAAAGCATCTTTCAAGACAAGAGAAGATAGTTGCTGATGTGCGTCTTTTACATTTATTTGAGTCTAGGACATTATTGTAAGGAACTTCAAATAAAACTCAAATAAGAATTTTTTGCGCATTTTTTAAAACTATACTTTTAGGGTTATTGATCGACCAATCTAGATAATTGATCGACCAAATCACCTTGATCGACCAACCAAATTAATTGACCAATCAAATTAGCACATTTTAAGAAGTTGACAAAAATCCTCTTGATCGACCAACCAAGCTAATTGATGGATCAATCAGTGATCTACCAACCTTCTTAATTTATCGACTAAATTGCCTTTTGATCGATCAATTAACCTTAATTGATCGACCAATTTAATTTTTCTTATTCAAGCAAAACTTTTTGTATAAATAAAGGTCGCACGCAGCCCATTCCTATATAACTTTTAAATAGAAATATCATTCAAAAATAGAGCTTCTCGTGATTATTTCAAAACGCTTTCATGCTCCATTCTTCACGTTCTTCAAAAGAACGACGCCTCGAACCTTTGCAAAAAATTGGTTTGATCATTTATTGAGGATCCATAGAAGTTATTCTTGTTATTATATTTTGTTGTTTTGATTTACGAATTCCAAGTTTGTTTGGAAGATCCATGTTGTTGTTTTTGCTTTTCTTCAGGATAAAATGGAAGTGATTGTAAGAGGTTGTGCCAACCTCATTCAAGTGGTATGGGTTAGTGGATTGACTAGCTTGGACTAGTTGAAAAAATGCTAAGCTGGGAGGCTTAGGTAGTGGTTTTTACCCAGGAAGGGTTTCCACTATAAATCTTTGTGTATATTGTGTGATTGTTTTTGTGTGCTATATTTTTATTACAATCGATATCGCACTTGATCTTGTGTTTGTGGCCAAGTAAGATCCACAGGCGCACCTCTCATAAACTACAAAACATGAAAGCGATAATGATGTAGATATTGAAATCTAACTAAGAAAGCAAATAAATAAGCAACTAGAACTAATACAACTAATAAAAAATTACTAGTAAGAAAGCGATATAACAGAAAGAAGAACTGAAATTTTATTGATAACCAAAAGTCTAATACAAATAGATGAATGCTTTAACTAGAACAAATATTACTACTACAACTAGAACAGAGATATAAGCTACAACTAGAACTAACGTAAGCAAAATAAAGTCGTAGGTGAGGCGGCTGCAGAGTCATTAAGAAGTTTATGGAGAAGGCTTTCTAGACTTTTGCCCAAGTGGAAGTAGAAGCCTGACGAGATGTGGAAATCCGGCGGGAGGCGAAGACTGTAGAGGAAGATGTGGAGGAGGGTGTGTCCAACACATGGACTAGGAAGGAGAAGAATCATCCTTCATGGCCATCCAAGGGGTTTTTATATAGCCATTTAGGTCTGATTTGCAAAAACTTTGCAAAGATAGTTTTGAAATTGTGTCGTCGTAGTTTACAAAAATTCATGGTCAAATAAAATAACTGGAGGTGAGTCTAGGTCGAACACAAAGAGGCAAAAGCATGCTCAAAATCTCGTCGATTATTTATTTTTGGTCTTGTTGCTTTTGTAATTTTTATGATTTTTTATATAAAGAGAATGGAGGTGAGAAGATTAAGACAGTAGCACAAATATAACAAGGGTGGAGAAATAAAATAAACTAACACTTTTCAAATAGATGTTTATTATAATAATTGCAAAAGTAAAATACAATAAAAGAGAAAGAGTACAGAAAACAAATCAAGGTCAGTTGCCCGTTGGCTACTTGCTGGTGCAACCTAAAGATAGTGTTGAGAAGTTGGAGATGAGGATAAGGTGTAGGATGAAGGTGGTGAGAGTAGGCGAGGTCCAAACAATAGCTAGTGAGTGGACGTGAGAGGTAAAAACCTTGATCTAAGGTGAATGGGGGTGAGAGGATAGCTTCTAGCACCTTTGGACGGGAGTCTAAACCAAAGGAACACAAAAAAAACTAAGATGACTAATTGGAGTGCTTCTTGAGAGTGGATTTAAGTGACTTGAGGTCCTTCTTGACATTTGCTTTAAAATGATCGAACTGTCATTGCAAGCCATCGAGAATTGTAGCTAGGGCTTTGCAATCATCAGATTGTCATTGAAGGAGTAGGCCAATGCCACCTAATAAGGCTAGGTCGGTGTGATCAGTTTTCATGTAATCCCAATCAATAATGTAGGGATGGTCTAGATCTTCAGAGGGAACAATATATGATGGACCAACATCGTCGAGAGCATCATCAGAGACTTCATCATCCAACTGGAGGGACACAGCCTGCTTGATGTGAAGGATAGTTGTTTGGTCGAAGTAAAGATTTGACGTCTCAAGTTGATAGAAATTTAGTTTTATCTTGTAGAATTTAAAGACATGAGAGAAAAAAGACCCAAAGGGAAGTGAACCGGGGTGAGTATCAATCATATGAGCGAGAAAGAGCCTCGGCCAATTAACTTTGATGTGGTGGATGAAGCAGTAGACCAAGATCATGGTATGGCAAGGGCAATGATTATACCCATCAGTTTTGCCAAAGATATTCCGATCGATAACACAAGCAAGGAAACGAGCTAGGAGGGTTAGCTTATTGATGGAAAAGCTCGTGTAAAGTTGGTCTCGATATTGAGGAAGAACAAGAGTCCTATGCATCTTCGATGGGAATACATTTTCGAGATCTTCTAAAGTTGGCCAGACATATTGGTTCTAATAACCTAAGACAAAATGAGGGCATCCAACAAGAAAATACAACACCCTACTTTAAATTGCAGAGTCAAAGCAGATGGAGGTTCTAATTGGGTTAGATTGTCATAGAAGACATGTATTAACTGAGGATAGAACCCTTTAATATCCCTTTTAGTGGAGAAGTTAGGATAGGAATAGATTGTTAGGTGTTATGCAACAAAGAGAGACTTAATGTTGATGCCATCAACATTCGTCAGTCGGTCAAAGAGGAGAGGATGGTGTGCAACAATTTTCGCTTGGCTAATGTGGGAGAAGAATTTCTTCTCGGCTTCAAGGCTTACGAAAATATCAATGTCAGGGAGCATTTGTTCTGGAGGAAACGGAGGAGAGGAAAAGTTTGAAGAACGTTGGGCGGATTCCTCACTAAGATCCATAGATTTCCTACCGGATCGAGTAGTGGGAGGCATCTAATAGGGAGAATAAGTAAAAATAACAAGGAAAAACAATGATCAAGTCCACTAAGTATCAAATCACAATGTCAACAAGAGATTGTTACTGGATTAGGGTTTAAGAGGGAAGGACAAAAAAAAGAGGATGAGAAACATTCAATTTGGAGATTGCATTGACATAATCAAACAAAACAAAAAAAAATAACAGTAAGAAATACATCAAGATAATCTAAAGATAAAAGAAAAGTGAAGAAGAACAAAGATTACCTTGGGTGAAAAGGAGGGTGATGGGAGAAGGGGAAACCGGTGTTCGTCGAAGTGAAGAAAGCAAGAGAAACAAAGAGGTGTAGCGCTTTTGGTCGAGAAAGAGAGAGGTTATGAGTTGATGGAGAGTTATGGAGGTAAGTGGAGGTTATTAACTATAAGTAAGTAAATGAATAATTAAAATGGGTAGAGAGAACGGTTGGAATAGGGCGACATGACCCAAAAACAAATTCTTCAGTAATGAAATGAAAAGATGTGTTCATTGAAGAGAAAAAGAAGTTAGGGAGCGTGACTCCAGGGAAGTGAGAAGAGGGAATAACTGTCTTTCTAGAGGAAGTTAGAGGACAAGAAAAATTGTTCATTGAAAGATTTAAAAAAGACAAGTAACGTCTTTTTGAAATGTTAGTTATCAAAACAACTAATTAACTGATTAATACAAAACAACACATACACAATTAAGCACATAATTTTAGGAAATAGTTAAACAAAGTTCTAACTAAGGTCATTAAGAGTGCAAATGCGTAGTTTTCTGCTAATATAAGTAAATCTATCTAATGTAAAGGGTTTAGTAAGTATATCAGGTAATTGTTCTTGTGTGCTAATAAAGTCTAATTGCACTTCACCTTTTAATACATTAACACATAGAAAATGATGCTGAGCATCAATGTGTTTATTTCGTGAATGGTGTATAGGAATTTTTGGTAAATTAATAGCACTAGTATTATCACAAGAATTTTGACATCAAAAAGTGATAACCTAAATGAGATAGGGTTTATTTCATCCATAATAGTTGTGAACAAGCTAAAGCAACAGAGATATATTCAGCTTCTGTAGTTGATAAAGTGAAACAATTTTTTTTCTTAGAAAACCAAGAAACCAAAGAATTACCTATAAAATGACAAGTTCCATTTGTACTTTTCTTATCAATTGTACTTCTTGCATAGTTAGCATTACTATAGGCTAAAAGTTCCAAGGTTAGTGACTTGGGATAAAATAATCCAAAATTAGGAATATTTTTCAAATAATGAAAAATTCTCTTGACAACATTTGAATGAGATTCTTTGGGAGAAACTTGGAATCTAGAATACAAACAAGTTGCAAACATAATATGAGGTCGAGTAGTAGTTAAATATAAAAGTGAACCAATCATACCTCTGTATTTTGTATAATCTACTTATTTACCTTGACTATCCAAGTCCAAATTAATAGTTGCAAACATAGGAGTATCTTTTCCCTTGGAATTTCCATGCCAAACTTTTTGAAAGTATCTTAAGTATACTTGGTTTGATGAATAAATATTCCATCACTCAAATTGATGTATTTGAAGTCCCAAAACATATTTTCTTTCACCCATAAGGCTCATCTCAAATTCACCCTACATGATCTTGGAAAATTCTTGGCATAAGGAAGTATTAGCAGGTCAAAAAATAATGCCATCAACATATATTTGAACAATCAAAATATGAATTTAAACGTTTAAGAAAAATTTTAGTATCAACTTTTCCCATTTGAAAATTTAATTAGGAAAAAATTTTTTAAGTCGATCATACCAAGCTCTAAGTTCTTGCTTTAAACCATACAAGGCTTTCTTCAATTTATAAATGTGATTTGGAAAATTTAAATTTTCAAAACTTGGTGATTATTTTACGTAAACTTCTTGTTTTATAAAACCATTCCAAAAAATGGATTCAACATCCATTTGAAATAAAGTAAAACCAAAATGAGTCTCAAAAGCTAATTACATTCGAATTGATTTTAATTGTGCAACTAGTGTGTAAGTTTCATCAAAATTGATACCTTTTAGTTGATTATAACCTTGCCAAATGTGCTTTATTTTTAATAACAATACCTTCTTCATTTGTTTTGTTACGAAAAACCCAACGGGTTCCAATTCCTGATTTATTTTCTAGAAGTGGAACTAAAACCCAAACTTGATTTCTTTCAAATTAATTTAATTCTACTTCCATAGCTAAAATCCAAGATGAATCATCTAAAGCTTCTTTAATCCCTTTAGGTTCTAGTTGAGAAACAAAAGCACTAAGAGGAAACTTATTATTAAGGAGTTGACCACATGTTCCTACACTTGTTCCAGCATCCCCAATAATTAATTCTTTAGGCTGATCTTTATTGAAGGTCAAAACCTTAGGAAGATCACAAACATTATTTTCCTTGATATCAGAAACATCAATGAAAGGTTGTTCATCATCATCATCTCCATTATCAATTTCTTGAAATAAAGAAGACGGATCTTCAACAAATTTCACATGAATAGTTTCTTCAGCAGTTAAAGTTTTCTTATTAGAAACACGATAAGTTTTGGAATGAGTAGAATAACCAATAAAAATACATTCTTTGCCTTTTACTTCAAACTTATCTAAGATATCCTTTGTATTTAATACAAAACATTTTCAACCGAAGATTTTGAAATAACTAATCTTAGGTTTATGATCAAAATAGAGTTGAAAAGATGTTTTGTTCAAAATAGGTTTAATCAAAACTCGATTTAAAACATAACAAGTAGTGTTAGTTGCTTTAGCCAAAAATTATTTTGGAAGACTAATTCAATAAGTAAAGTTCTTGTACATTCTTGTAAAGTATAATTTTTACATTCTACTACTCCATTTTGTTGAGGTGTACGAGAAAAAGAGAATCCACGAACAATTCCATTTTCATCACAACTTGAAGAAAAATATTGATTTCCAAATTCACCACCATGGCCAGAGCGAATTTTACTAATCATATATTATTTTTCATTTTGTACCATTTTTGAATAAGCCTTGAACAATTAAAAACTTGGCATGTTTGTTGCAAAAAGAAAACCCAAGTAAAGTGAGAATAGTCATCTACAATTACAAAGCAAAAGCTACAACCATTTAAACTCTTAGATTTAGTAGGTCCAAACAAACCTGTGTAATAATTGCAATGGTCTAGTAGTTGAAACATCATTTCTAGGTTTAAAAAAAACTTTATGAATCTTACCTAATGAATAAGCACCACAAGTACTAAGATCATCAAACTTTTTATTAGGCAAACATTTGACTAAGTCGTGCTTAATAAGTTTATTTAAGTGTCTAGTGTGTAAGTGACCTAAAAGTTTGTGCCACAAAGAAACTTCATTACTAGATGCAACTAAACAATCATAGGTATTATTTTTGTCAATAATCACAATATACATACTTTTATATCTTTTTCCTTCTAAGACAACATTTTCATTTTCATCTAAAATCTTAAAACATTTAGATGTAAAGAAAATAGAAAATCCCTTGTCACATATTTGGCTGATCTCAAGAGGTTGTGCTTGAGACCTTCAACCAAGACTACATGACTAAAGGAATAGTTACCTTTACCAATAGTCCCTAAACCAATGATGCGGCTTTTGTGATTGTTTCCAAAAGTCACGGTACCTCCTTTCTTGAATGTAAGTTCCT
Organism: Thalassia testudinum; assembly: GCA_037157565.1. NCBI lineage: Eukaryota > Viridiplantae > Streptophyta > Magnoliopsida > Alismatales > Hydrocharitaceae > Thalassia > Thalassia testudinum. The sequence continues at coordinate 14,270,239 of JAZHRO010000062.1, read as the reverse complement.
CGAATAATTTTTTATTCCCTTCCACATGTTTCGAGCAACCACTGTCCATCACCCATTTTCCTTCTATCTTCTACAAAAATGAGAAGGTGACTTCCTTATAGCTTTGATATTGCCTTTATCCATATGGAAAGTCCAATTTGCATAATCAACTTCTTTCATTCCAATAAAACAAGTATTCAAAATTGATTTTGGTACCCATTATTTTTTTGGGTCCACGGGGGTTAGTTTTCTTCCATTTGTTTTGCATGTAAGTTACTCCTTTTTCAACTTTTTGAGTAAGCAAATAATCACTATCTTTAAAAGAACTTGAAAAATAAGAGAAATCAATTTCATGTTTATTATTGTATGCACGTTAGTTTCCAATAAGCTCATCAAAGTTTTCTTTTCCTTTTGTAAGTTTGAAAAGATCATTCAATAATACTTTAGAATCCTTTTCAAATTTTGGACAATTAATTCTAAGGAAGTAATTTGCTTTTTCAAAACATGCACTTCAGATGTAAGAAAAGTATTCTGTTCAACAAGCATCAGATTTTTATCACTAACAGAAGTAAACTCAAAATTAATCAGCTAATTCTTTTCAATAATAGTAGATATTTCTTTTTCAAGACTTCTAATATTTTCAATAAGAGAGATTTTCACAAACAAGATCATTATTTTCAGAATTAAGCAACTATTTTTCATATCTACCATTCTTGTTCTCTATTTTTAAACGTTTAAAGGCTGAAAATAATTCATCATAAGGAAGATCTTATAACTCATCTCCAATTGCCACGAGGCCTAGACAAGCTTCTTCTATAAGAGTATTTTCATTTGATGAATTTTCTTCGTCACTTGAGGATGTATTCAAATTATCCCAAGTTGCTTGAAAAGCTTTTCTCTTCTTGAACTTCTTGAATTTCTTCTTGAGCGTGAAGTTCTTTTTGAAATCTTTTTCTTTTCTTTCTTTCAAAAGTGGACAATCCTTTCTTATGTGACATAATTTCTTGCAATTGTAGCGCATGATAGGCTCTTCCTTTTTGTCTTCTCTCTTCTTTTTAAACGTCATCTTATTTTTGAGGAAACGTTTAAACTTTCTAGATAAGAGAACAATATCTTCATCATCTAAGCTTTCATCTGAATCTTCTTCTAAGTTGAATGCAAGTTGCTTCTTTTAAAACCTTCATTTCCTTTCTTCTTTTGAGATAGCTTATTCTCATAAGTCATAAGATTTCCAATCAGATTCTCCATATCAAGATTTTTGACATCATCGACTTCTTCGATTATAGCGACTTTGCATTCAAACTTGCTGGTGAGAGATCTAAGAATCTTTCCTTCTAATTCGCCTTTCACAAAATTTTTGCCAAGAGCTTTGAGATTCTTTACAATATCAATAAAACATGTAAATATATCCTTAATGTTTTCATGCTCTTGCATCTCAAATTTCTCAAAATCATTATTTAATAAAATAATTTTAGAACTTTTTACCTTTGTCATTCCTTCATGAATTACTTGGAGGGTTCTCCAAATTTCATTTGTGGTACATTAAGAAATCCTATTGAACTCCTCAACACTTAGTGCACAGTAGAGAACATTTATAGCTTTGGAATTGAGTGCTAGTTGCTTCTTTTGATCAATAGTATATGTTCTTGTTTAAGGCTTTGGTGGTTTTTAAATTGAATAATCACTTGATTGAAGGAAGATCTTCATTCTTTGATGCCAATAGTTGTAATTTGAGCCATCAAAGAACGATGGTTTGGTGGTAGAATGACCATTGTTGAAGGAAGTGCTCGCAACAGCTCTTGTGGCCATAATGAATCACCTAAAATTTACTTCAAAAATATGCGATAACCTGCTCTGATATCAAATGAGAATAGCACAAGAGGGGGGTGAATTGTGCACAAATAAAAAATATCAAATAAAATTAAACTTTAAAATGTACAATAATTCAAACCACAATTGAACACAATAATTTAGAGAGGAAACCCTTCAACAGGAAAAACCTCTCTCTTGTCTCCCAACAAGGATTTTCCACTTGCTACATGCAAGTAATCTACTAATCACTATCACTTGAAAATGAAGGTGATACGCCTCAAATATAACCACTTTCTTGTACAACCCACAAGAAAGTAATTGTGTTCTTTCCAGGAAGAACAAGAATTCCACACCAAAAAACTCAACAACAATGAGTATCAAAAGATTGAATTTTATAGCAATCCTATAGAGCCAAATGTGTTAAGTATGGCTCGTAACTATAAGCTCAATACTAATCAATTATACTCCAATATAACTTTCCTTAGAGATAATATTATTTGCTCATGAAAGTAGGGAGTACAATAATTGAAAATTCTTCCTTTCAAATAAACCTTTTGATGCGTGGAAGTTGTGAAAAGCCTTTGTAGTCGAACACACTTGAAAGAGAACTTTGAGAGCACTTGAAATTGCGTGAGAGAGTTTTTTCAAACTTGATGAACTCCTAAATATTTTTCAAGTAGATATGAGAATAGATATTGCATGTATATTATGTTTTAATGAAGAATCATCAAGAGTATTTAAGGGTCTTCAAAAAATCATGAATGTTGGATTACAAACTGTAATGATACATTACACTTTTAGCCATTTAAGACGTCTGGAGTTTCAGTCAAACGTCTGACCAAACATCTGAACCCGCTCCCGGACATCTGAAAGTGGAATTTTTGTACTACGCACTATGCTCTATGTGCGGGCAATGCGCAAAGATCGTTCCTTCCTCTCTCTCTTCCTCATCTCCCTCGAACCCTAAACCCCACACCCTCCTAATTATACCCCTCTTTCCCTTCCTCCTCTCCTCACACCACCACCTTCAGATCTCCAGTCAGGCGAGTGGAAGGCGAGCGAGGGAGAGCGAGAGGGAGGAAGGAGGAGAGAGTGGGAGGAGGAGGCCCAAGGTCGGTGGACCTTCAGTAGAGCTTCGGTGGAAGCTCGGCGGAGCTCCGATGAAGGCTTGGCGGGACTCAGAGGGGCTCGGGGAGGTAGCTTCCGACCCTCTACAGCCGCGGGGGGACTGCGGAAGCTCCTACGGGCAAGCTCTCAAAGGAGACAACTCATGGGAGAGGTTCTGATATTGGGTTTTTTCCAGTATCAGACATCTAGAGAGTCTACCAAATAACCTGGCGGTAGCTGGACGTCATGGTCTGGGGCCAGACATCTGAAAGTACGCGCAGTACTGAGGTACGTGCTTTTTCATAGTTACGGCCATGCAGGCCTCACCGCAGAAGCTTGGTTTGGCCTGATTTGGACCTGCGATTTTCGTACGCAGGTAAAGGTCCTTAGGAAGGTGTGCGGAATGCTTTCCCATGCATTTTTGGACATCTTATCACATCACCAGACGTCCAGAGGTGCGTCCAAATGACCAGAGACATTGTCCGACGTCTGGAACTGTCTTCAGATGATCGCAGAGAAGGTCTGGACGTCTAAGGATACCGTAGGAGACATAAGGTAAGATCTGACACCTTTTAAGATGTCTGGGATTATTCCCAGACATTTGATTTTGAACAGTAGGCACGTTTTTGACCTGTTTAGGGTCTGATCGGGGTCCGTTTTACGCAAACGAAATACCTGCACTTTCCTCTCGAGTTCCTCTACGTACTAAAGTCTGTTATACACTATTCTATACTCTCCTTTTGTGATGTATTCTTTGGTATAAGGTTTCAGCTTGCTGTGCGTTTGGGGCTCGCAGAGATGTCTAAGTCTGCGGTGAAAGCCCCCATTACTCCCGTGTTTCCTGGTAGAGTGGTTTAATTCCGTTAATAATATTTAAATAAGAATGTGCTTGCGAAAATAGCCAAATGGAACCCTAGGATGTGGCATGAACCCTAGGGTAGAGAAATGAATGAACCTGTTTGTACTGTATAGTTTACTTGCATGCATGATTAAGATAAATTGCTAGCAAATACCTGTATTATAATTACGAGTTGCCTATTAAAATAGGATCTGCCTGTATTTAATGAACAATTACCTATGAAATCCCAGCTGCATGTTATTGAGAATTGAATTATGAAAACACGAGCTGCCTGAATATGGATGAGAAATGAATTATGAAAGATAAATCTGGATCTGGATAAATGAGGTGAACATGAGCACGAACCCTAAGAGGAATTAGGAGTAGAACCCCTACAGATAGATGAAAATCTGGAATGTAGACGGGAAGTGTGCTGGCCCTTGAGTATGCGGGACCAAGGAGAGCAACATCCCCTTTTTGTGTAGAGCAGAGCTAGCCTCCCTTGGGTTGAGACCCGGGGTTAGGATTGGCCACTCTACACCGACTCCTGTTGGCCCTCATGTACGTGGTACCGAGGCAAGCTACTAGTGTAGGGAGGGAGCTAGCCACTCCACGGGGCCTAGGGTTCAGCTAGCCACCCTACACCAACTTGTTAGGCCCTCTGGGCAAACCGAGGTAGTTAGACTAGGGTGCGCGAACCATGGAGGGGCGAGACCCCTGTTTGGTTCTGAGGGGCAAGACCCTTATTCTGAGAGGGCAAGGCCCTATAATGTTTTGTGCTATACTTTGGGCATACTTGATAGCGGAAATGACTGACCGCGTGTCAGTGCGGGGTAGTTACCTGTGTGCTTATCACGCATGCTATAGTCACCGCTACGTCTTGACAGTGACCTCGGGGTGGTTGACTAGGTGTAGGACTACCACGGGGGACTCTCCTGGCCAGGAGAGCACCACGTGTACCTTCTACTCTACGGAAAAGACTGCAATCAAGATTGTTCCCACGAAGAACATGCAAGATCAAGAAATATCTAGGTACTTGAGAGAAATGGGTGAAATGGAAATATATAAAATAGATAAATAGAAATGAGAATTAAACCTGTTGCTTTTACTATTTTGTACTTAGATAATATAGATACCACTCTACTTAGCATTCGCTGACTCTGTCTTTTCATAACACTATTCAGGACCAGGAGTTGAGCAGCCTGAGTTTCCGGCTGCGGAGGGTGCTGGACCCAGTCGAGTCCAGCCATAGTTTTTCTTCAGCACTTTCTTTCTTTTTCTCTACTATTGTAGTAAGTAATGGACTCTTAGTTACTATTCTGCTACTACCGTTTCCTTTCAGCTTTTCGTTGTTGTTGTTGTTGTTGTTGTGGTATGTACTGAGACAACTGTTCTATTTCCTTTACTGCTTTGTATGTTTCTCCTACTTAGTTATATTGCATGTGTGAATATGGTTTACTTTCCTACTTTTGGTTATTTCTTGCTAGACGACTAGGTCTTGGGATTAGTCGAGGCGAGCCGGTCTTAGGTCCTGTAGGGATCCGAGAATCGGGTTATAACACAAACATTCAAGTAATTATAGGAAACCATAGCTGAAATTAAATTTCATGATAACACATAATCAGGAAAATTAGTCGATTAATAAAAGTGCAGTGTAAAACAATTATGTGACTAATTTCTGTATTTAATTGATAATTGATTTGAGCTTATTTATTTTTGAAATAAAAAGACATGAATGGTTTGTTTAAGTGAATTCATTGTTGTTTAAGGAATTGCGTTGTAGTATAAGACACATGCGTTCAAATCATTTAAATTTGTAACTTAGATTCAAAAAGAGTCCGAGGTCAAATACAGGGAGCAAGTAATAACAATTTAATCCCACAAACCATAAGAAATATAAGCAAACATGATCAAAACTTTATTCAGAACAACTCAAAATGATATATAGATGAAACCAAGTATCTCAGAGCAAAAAGAATGGGTTAAAATGGTGATTTGAATCACCAATTAACCCTTTGAAGTTAAGCTCAAATATCTCAAATATATCAACAGTAATTATCAACTAATATTCCACGTCAACCAAGTTAAATGAACCAACAGTAGTTTCAAAACCAGCAAAACCAAGTTTCTCAGAATAGAAGCAAAAGCCTCTTCTCTTCTTCCTCCTTCATGCCTTAAGGAAGAGGCACCCACAGCACAGCAGCACAGAGGCAAAGGCCTCTCAGATTCACTAAGTGTAGAGAGTAGTGAAGAGCAAAACCTCCCCTCTCTCTGTTATAACCAGGGCATCAAACGTCGTTTAAGATGTCTAGGAAGTGGTCCAGACGTCTGGAAGCCTTCCCAGACATCTGGAATTAAATTTTTTCAGTGTACGGGTTCGCGTCTGGGTGCATGCGCGCGCAGACTGAACCTACCGCCCTCCTTCTTCTCTTTCCTTCCTGCAGACGCAGCTTTTTCTCTCTCTCCCCTCGGCAGCCTTCAAATACCCCTCTCCTCACCCTCACTCCACTGCCTTCTTCTTCTTCTTCCTGTCAACGAGAGCGTGAGAGGGCGAGGGCAGCCGCAGCGGCTGCTGTGAGTGCGTGGGAGGAGGGGCTACTGCGAGAGGGAGAGAGAGCTCAATAATGAGGTTGCGAGCTCGTCGAAGCAGCCAGGGCCGGCCAGCGGCTGCGCAGCAGGCACGTGGTGCTGAGGAGGAGCTACTGCAGCTCAGGCAGCAAGCGGGCGCGGCATGGCATGGCCATGCACTGCGGGCGGAGGGTGAGGAGGTCCTGATTCTGGGAAAATTTCCCAGAATCAGACGTCTGGACTTACATCCAGACAACGCAGGAGACGTCTGGAGGAAGGTCCAAATGTCTGAAAGGTACGTTAATTTTTACCTTCTTCTTCTTTCGCGTGTACGGCCATGCAACCGTTCCGCCGAAGGCTTCTGCATCGTTTCGTGTTGAGGACGGCCGTGTGTGTGTGCAGGACCTGTTCGGGAAGGCGCAAGGGCACGCCATCCCACACAGATCAGATGTCTGGGCACAGCACCAGACGACGAAGAGGGTCTCCAGATGTTCGGAGTGACAATCAAACATCTGGAAACTAAGTCCAAATGGTTCAGTGGGCTTCTGGACATCTGAGGGACCGCGTAGATCAAGGTATGACATAAGCTATCATTTAAGACGTCTGGAAGAAGTTCCAAATGTTTGATTTTGGGCAGACTTGTCATTTTTGACCCGTTTAGGGTCCGTTCACAGTCCGTTTTCCGCGTTTCAAGTCTCGTTCTTCTCATATTTAGTTCCTCTACCTATTTACAATAATTGTATATTGTTCTGAGTAACTTCTTGTAATTGATCCTTGTGTTAGGATCCCATTCAGTTGCGGCTCTGGGGGTTGCAGAGGCGCACGGGCTTGCCGATCACGCCCCCAGTACTCCTGATTTTGCAGGTAGAGTGGCCCTTTTAATTATTTATCAAAAAAAAATTATGCACTTGTGAAATAATTAATAGAGTCTAGGGTATTGCATGAACCCTAGGACTGAAAAGGTAGATTGAATAATAGATCCTAGGGTATTGCATGAATCCCAGGACTGGAAAACTAGATTGAATGATAGATCCTAGGGTATGGCATGAATCCTAGGACTGGAAAACTAGATTGAATATATATATATTGCAGTCTTGGAAAAGTAGAAAGGAAACGATAGCTGCCTATTTATGAACGGATAATTATTGTTGAAAACATGGATTATATGAATATAAACCTGAAATGATGAAACCTAGTATGGCTTGGCCTGAGGAAACATGAGCACAAACCCTACGGGGAATTAGGAGTAGAGCTCCTGGAAATAAATGGAATGGAACTGAAAAAGTAAAACGTGAAAGTGTGTTGTCTCTTGGGTACGTGATACCAAAAAGAGCACATATTACCTCTTAGTGTAGAGGGGAGCTTGCCACCCTCAGGTCGAGACTGGGGTGGGTTTGGCCACTTTGCACTGACTTTCTGGCCCTCGCGTACACCGTACCGGGGAGAGCTGCTAGTGTAGGGAAAGTGCTAGCTACCCCACGGGCCCCAGGGTTCTGCTAGCTCTCCTACACCGACTTGTTAGGCCCACTGGGCAAACCAGGGTAGTCAGGCGAGGGTGCGCGGACTGTGGAGGGGTTGGACCCCTGTTACTGAGAGGGCTCTGCCCTATACTGGTTTCGTGCTGTGCTTTGGGGCGCACCCGTTAACGGAAACGATTGACCGCGTGCCAATGCAGGGTAGCTACCCGTGCATTTATCGCACGTGCCGTAGTCACCGTTACGTCTGTCAGTGACCTTGGGGTGGTTGACTGAGGGTAGGACCACCACGGGGGACTCTCACGGCCAAGAGAGCACCACGTGTTACTTCTACTTTTTGGAAAAGACTGCAATCAAGATCATTCCCACAAGGAACATTTAAGATCAAGAGAAAGATCTGAGAAATAATTCAGTAATGAATAAGTGGAAAAATTAAAGAAAGAAATTAAAAATATAACAGCTACTGTCCACCTTACTGTTTTTCTTAGCTTTTGGTTGCCACTCTACTCAGCATTTCGCTGACGTGTCACCTTTGTTACCTTTTCAGGACCAGGTGTTGAGTAGCCAGAGTCGACGGCTGTAGAGGGTGCTGGGCCTAGTAGAGCCCAGTAGTGTTGTGTAGTACCCATTGTACTTTTCCTTCTGTGGTAGTGAGTAGTTTCTGTTACCCCTGTACTCTTTTGTTGTAAGCATCATATTTATGTACATGTTTATTTCTTTACTGTTGTGGTGGTGTTACTGTAGTAGTTCTTTCCTTTACTGTTGTATTTTGTTACTGCTAGTTATATGCATGGTGAATGTGGTTTATTTTACTGCTCTTTTGGTTACTTTCTCGTTGGACGATTGGGTCTTGGGATCAGTCGAGTCGGTCTGATTCTCGTGTCTCGTAAGGATTCGGGAATCAGGTCATAACACTCCCTTTCCTTCTCTTCTTCTTCTTAGAAACCCAAGTTTAGCCAGGTAATCGGGCAGGTAACCGGGCGTGAACAGGGTGCAGCCTGCGAGCGTGGTTGCAGGTGAGCAGTGCTCGGTCAGGTTAAGCAAGTCGTGAGGGTGAAGGGGACCCAACCCCCATGTTCTTGGGCAAAGAACAAGGGCGAGGAATTCCTTTTATCCCCTGCAAATAGATCCAATCTTTACAATGTGGGACTATCTGTCCCACAGTCTTCGCGTGCGAGCAGCAGATGGCAGAGGGTCCAATTGATGCAGCAGCTACGATTGAGAGCTTCAATTGAGGACAGGAGCGAAGCTTCGAGGTAGTTCGCAGCATTTTGGAGTGTTGACTGGAGGTCTCATGGCCAAAACACTACGGATGAGGTAGAAGTTGTCAAGGCAGCGATGGAGGTCTGATGAAGTACCTGCAAGTAAGAACATGGCCTCACGACCACGTCAAAGGTCCTCAAAAGCTTCGCCGTGAAGCAGCAAATGCATTGGCGGCAGTGGTGTGGTGTGTGGTGTCGTGAGGAGGGCTGACGGTGACGAAGACGATGTGCGATGAAGGTGGTGGTCGGGGAGGTGTTTTGGTGGGTGAAAGCCTAAATTATTTGAGGGCTTTTGATGAGGGTGGCGCGGTGAAGCTCGTGGAGGTGGCGGTGAGTTATTTCGTGAAGTGTAGCGGCCTAGAGGCTACGCCAAAGCATCGCCAGAGGCGGGGAAGATAATAGTGTAGTGGGTTGGACTGTGGTCATGCGTGTGTTGTGAGTGTGGGAAAAGGGAATAGAGAGGAAGAGGAAGACATAGAGGTACTTAGGAGCGAAGGGGGTGGACGGAGAGCGTCGGCATTGGCGAGCCGAAGCCGAAGAAGATGAGGAGGTACGGTGATGTGGCAACGACGATGAAGAGGTAGGAAGCAATCCCTCTTTGGCTGGAGAGATGCGAAAGAGGCAGAGAAGGCAGAGGGTCGTCAAATTTGATTGTTGGATGGTCGAAAGAGGAGGATAGAGCGGGGTCGCTGGAGCAACGTGCGGAGGTGGTCGGAGAGGGAAGGAGGGTTTTCTCTAACCAAAACTTGATAAGGAGCACGAATTCTTGCTCTAGGCCATTTATAGGCCAAAAAGAGGACTTCCAATGCTTGGAAACAAGCTTGCGATGCTCGAGATTTTTGCACCAGCCAGATACCCATCTCTTCAATGCATTTGCATGAGAGATTAGGAATGAATCAAGGTTCATGGCCGGGTTCATTTGGTAGAGAATTCCTCAATGAATCTTCGATTCAAATTTGGAAGAGTTTGATTGAGAATCTAGCGAGGAATCCTCACTCAAATCTCTACGGAGCTCCTGTGTTCACACTAATGGCTGTAGGGATGCATTTGTAAAGAATGATGAGAAAGTTAGGGACCAATCTGCAAATAATTCAAAAGCTGAGGGGTTAATTGAGATAGAAAGAGTTTGACTGAATTAAAATGCAAACTAGGTCAAGATAATCTTTAATTGAGCCTAAATTTTGGTACAAACGTAATTTTGACCCAGGAAATCTGAAGGTGAAGTCATATTTTATTTTTGACCAAGTTTGACTGGGTAATTTGTGCAAAAACCCAAATTAGGGTAACTTTTTGTCTGAGGCTCTATTCTAGGTCAAAATGGGTTCCAAAGGTCAAATCAAGGTTACCAAACCTTATAAGATACTTTTATATGAATTTTAGAAGGTTGAGATAGAATTTATCTTGACCATAACCTCTGTTATTTAAGCAGGTCAAAAATTAGGATTTTGGGTTACTGTTAATTCTCGAAATGTGTGAAAACCCATTTCTGTCTACATGGGTCCACTTATTAGACTTTAATGCTCATTTGACCTTTAATTCACCCCTAGCCAACCCCTTGGTTATTCTGCATTCATGATTTGCTGTTAGAATTACAGAATTAACCCTGGTTTCTTGTTCTCTTCTCAAAATGCAATATGATGGAGATATAACCCTTAGATGAATATGTAGGAGCTTTTATCTTTTATTCCATGCTAAAATGGGCAAGTTAGGGCTCATAACGGTATTCCCATCACGGTTATAACGTATTTTCCTAGAAAAGTTTCAAACATTTAATAGGCATATGTCGAAAATGGCTTCTAGAATATTTTGTAATGTTCACATAAATGTACACAAAATTATAATCAATAAAAGTCACTGAAATCTAGCTAATTAAGTGCATAATAAGGAGAAATGAGATATCTATTATGATTAATTAGGCAGTTAATAAATTGAATCTTGACGTAATTATGCAAGAGAATGAGAGGCTCTTTAACAAAGATCTAAAACTAAATAAAACATCCTTTGTCTTTAAATATGGAGAGCTTCTTGAGCTAATGTCAATCTTGTATTCCATCAAATGATAATCTACAATTTAAGAATGAAATACAAACAAAATAATAATAATATATTTTGTTAAACATTAAAGTGGAGTTATGTGGTACTAAAGTACTAACAAGTGGTAATAGCTCTCCAAAAGGCATTGGTACAACCAATTTGGAAGTATTTCTTTAGGAAGGCGCTTCTCAATTCAGCCCAAGTAGTGATGGCCTTTCTATGGTCCTATACCAATGTGCAACCCTGTCCTTGAGAGAGTGGAGAAAGAGCTTCATCATCATCAGTGTTGCAAGCCTTAGTCGTCCAAGCTAGGGTGGTCAGTTCTTCTATGTGCTGGAAAGGATCTTCATTAGGGTTCCCATAGAAGTGTCGAATCAGACTCAGAATTTGAGGTTTAACCTCATAATCAACCTCAGGAATCACAACATTAGGCTCGGATAAGTGAGTAGATGGATCATAGAAATCTTTCAGAGGCTTAGGCTGCTTAGGTCTAATCATTTGGGCTACAATACATTTATGGGTTTCTTCAATCTGGGTTAGTTACTTCATAAGCTCATCATGGTTCGATGGTGGTGGTGGTGGTGATTTTGTACTACATGGTTTAGCCATAGGTGAAGAGTGCTCAAAATCAAGTTTTTTCTTAGCTCTAAACTCCAAAGGTCCCCACATATCAAGGTTCAAGGATCGCTTGAGGTGTGACTCATCATAGCTAAAATGCTAAAGTTAAACTAGAAACTAAGTTAAAACACTATCAATTAACATAAGAAAAGGGTTAAGTGTGGGATTTATGGAAAATGACCTAAACCACCAAAATAGTGTTAAAAATTCATATTTAGGTCACATTTAAGAGATTATGTACTTAACTATGTATAAGAATGATTTAAATGCCAATTGAACACAAATTTGACCACAAATTCACAAATCAATGGTTGAATTATTTTCTAAAATGTTCAATTAATATGCCATAAAAATATCATTGCATTTTGACCTCATTAGAACCATGGATTTAGTGCTTTTCATTTAGGTCCATTATACGTATTCATCTCTTCACATTTTATTCTACTAAAAACTCGGCAGGGACCTTCTTGTAGGCCTTAAGGGTCTCATTTTTTATCATTCCTAGTCACTAATGGGTTTCCTAGCAATTCTTCTACTGATTTGCACCTTGTTCTTACTATGCAAAATGTCCAAATGACCTGGGAATGCTTCTCCTCAAACGTTGTTCCTCACGATGAACCCAAGCAATCTTGACCGTTCATTCCTTCTTACCATCATCCAACAATCAATCTTCCTTGAACTGCTTAGCGCCGGTGGCCGGAGCTTCGCGCTTAAACCTAAATTTGATCCTATGATCAGCTTTCATCTTATTCGCGTGCACTCACCTCAATCCACATCCCCACCATTAGCTCTCAACAGCCTCTCACCCTCACTACCCAATGCACTCAAGCTCCTACACCTATATAAACACCTCCTTAAGTACCCTGCGACCCTTACCAGATTCCTCCTACATCTCTCGAGCTTGGTCTCCTTCTTCCCACTCCAGTTCCCTTCCACTACTCTTTCGCTGCCTATGACAGAGGCTCATTCCCCTCTCTCCCTTCAATCCTTACCACTAAATATTCTATCACACCTGAGGGCAACCATGGAGCTCCACTAGCAAGCTCTTCATCGCTGGAGTTCTTCCTCCCTCAATTCATCTTCATAGCCACCAACTGCAGATCCTCAAGGTCCCATTCATCCAATTAGAATAGGTTTTATCACTTTCTTAATATAGATTAGATAATAGATAGTTAGATTAGTATTCACTATTTTATTGCTTTATATTAGCATAGATTGGCTTAGAATAGTGTAAGTGCCTCACTATCTCGATCAGACCTCTCCGATCAATTCAGATCAAAGAGGTGGATCCTTACATCCATTTCGATCCACTAATCTTCCTATTCACCTCACAATCATGTTCTCTCACTTTTCTCGTGTTTTCCATCACCAATTCACTCCACCCATCAGAGCCAATTTAGATCTGAAGCTCTCTAGATTCTAGATCTAAATTGCGTTATCTAAATTGCGCTAAATCTCACTTGAAGGTCTTATCACTCACTCCAGGAGATCACAAGAACCCTCCCTGAGTCTTAAATTGAATGGATTCACTCAATTGAATTGATTTTGGTTTTCAAGTCTGATCGGATGATTAGATATTCAAGTTGATTGTAATTGATTCTAATCAAGTAAACTTGGTTTATGATTATGCAATTGAGTGGATTGCGATTGTATTGAAATGTTGTAATTGGATTTTGATCACAATTTGAGCTTGTGCCCAATTTTCTCACTTAGTACTATTTTCTGTCTTCACTAGATAGCGAGGGCTAATTAAATCCGATGCACGGATTTGAGGCTCTCGAAATGACCCAAGCATTTCTATAGGATCGTTTAAGATCTCTGAACACCAATCAATGGTGTGCATAGATCTAGAATGATCAAATCATCTCAGCGATCTCATACTAAAACCCCACTTGGGCGACATATTAATTTGATCTTAAAGTGTTTTAATCGACTGATTGAAGCTTAAATGAGGTTTGAAATGATTTAACAAAGGCCTGTGATTTTATTCCGTTTGTTTTCATTGCCTAATTTAATCTTTCTTAATTGCACTGCCTATGACAAGATAAGAAGATCAATTATGATTTTTAAGGTTCATTGAGCTTTGATTGGACTTTCATAGAGTTCCAAATGCTTTCATGGATGTTTGCAACATATTAGATGGATGCTTTAGTTGGTTGGATCAGATTTGGAAGCAAAGTCCCAATTACCTAGGCCTGAGGTAATTTTTGGAATTCAGACATGTAATTAATGATTTAATGCCTTGAGCGAGATTTGAAGTTGTGTTTCAAGGGTTTTAAAATACAAAGGAGTGTTTTGAATGACATTTGAGTCTCAATTTGATTCTGATATAAGCTTTGTTAGTATAATAGTGCATCTATACTATTCTAGATAAATGTATGATAGATTTTAACTGATGATTAAAAATACATTTTTGATGATTTTATCTTTGTGTGGAAGAGATGTTCCATAATTCTATATGTCAGATTTATTGGAATGGAAGTTTGAACACAAGTGCACATCAAGAACAGCTTGATTTCAATTTAGAGAGTAACATGTTGCCCAGGGCCTTTTCAGAACTGAGTGATCTGAATATGAGGATTGAAGAAGGAGCTTGACCTGGATTTAATTTCTATTGAGTCTTTTGAGAGGTTGTAAATCTATAATTTGATTCTAAAAGCATTCATGTAAAGTTATTTGGTTTTACTTTGAATTGCAAAGCTTGTAAAATATTTTAGAAGTCTTTGTCAGCAATTATGAATACTGAAAACTGTCTAAAATGCATTTTGAACTTGAATTCTATGCTAAACCATGTTTATATGTTTGATTCTGACAAGATTCAATTCCTAGAAGTTCTTCATGTTCAAATCTACCTTACCAGCATTTTTGGATGAATTTTATAGGCTTGATATCAATTTCTCATCATTTTATAACCATTTTCTAGTATTTCATAATAAATAGTGTGAAAAATATAAAAATAATGTAAATAAAAAATTGAAAGGTGTAGTGATGAGATGTGGCTCATCATAGCTAAAATGTTCAAGTTAAGATAGAAACTAGGTTAAACACTATCTTATTAACATAATAAATGGGTTATGTATGAGAATTAATCAAAATGACCTAAAACACTCAATTTATGTTAAAAATGCATAATTGTTGAGATTATGAAATCGTGAGTTTGATTTGATTAGATCATAGTATGGACGCAAAATCCGATTCAAACAAAAATATTTGTAACGAGACTGAGTCCCAATCATTCTCAGGGAGGCATTTTTTCACGAAGTTGATTTTGATTTTTTCTCTCTCTACTCGCTTAGAACCACAGTCCGGTGTTTAAAGTACGAATATAGGATTCACCAATCGCGTTGTTTAGACGTAGAACATGCACATGAATCAAAAATACGACAAACGTGAATGTATGAGTTTCTATGCGCACTACTTTCAACTACACGATGGTGACAAACAGAAAATTCATTTATCATTAAATCGTCGATATCTTCCGAAGCTGACATTTTATTTGCATAAAAGAAAGACTATGATCCAAATGATATTAACAGAAATTTTATTTCAATGAATCAAGTCATGTACAATCAGATCTAGAGGAACACTTGTACAAGGAAAGTAAAAACAGCAAAATCTACTCTAATAGAAGACAGATGCACGCATGGAACCCATGGAGAGAGAGTTTATGCATGCACTCTAGAGAGAGATATTACTACACTACTAAGCAGAATAAAATGCATGAAAATAAAGCAGAAGAACGATTATCACTATAGGAAAACAGGGCACCAGAGGTGGGCTCTGGTGGCCATGTGGCTGGAGGTGGTAGGAGGGAAGGAGGACAGCCAAGGTGGTGTTGGTCGACCTCTTGAGAAGGGGGTGGAGGAGCTTGCTCTTGGACGTGGAGATGGTGGTTGTGGAGGTGGTGATGGCGCTCGTGGATGGAGGAATGGAAGTAGAGATGGCATCCAAGATATGAAGATGGATGGGTTAGGCAGCCACTTTGATGGTCTTTTTATAGATGTAGGAGGTCTTAAGTGGGCGTTGGAAGAAGAAGACTCTATAAGTCTTAGGTGGCATCACAAGTAGAGAAGAGTGGGTCTTCTTAGATCCACAATTCATGGAAGAGGTTGTGGACTAAGTGGACTTGCTATTCTTAGGGTTTTAGGTCCCTTAGGTGGCGTCAAGTGTGAAGTGGGGATGCCACTTGTGTGGTGTGTGTGTGTTTGTGTGACCTAAGTGGTTGGGTGAACCACTTGGGTGGTGGCTAGGTGGTCTAGCCTGAGTCCTAAAGGTCTAGGTAATAGGTTCTAGGTAAGATCCTAAAATTAGGTTCATACAACCTATTACTAAGGTTTTAAGTGCAATTAAACTCATAACAAGTCTAATTGGGTCAATGTGTGTGCAATTGGGAGAGAAAATTCCCAATTAGGTTGTGTGTGAGTCAATTGGACTCTGAGTCCAATTACACTTGCATGTGTTGAAATTGGGGTTTAATTGGACTCCATGAGTCCAATTAGATAAGCAAGGTTCAATTGACTTTTACTGAGTCAATTGGGGTTAGTGAGAAACTAATTAGGTTCTTAAGAAGGGCTAGTGATGGTGTACTAGGCTTAAGGTTCTCTAATTAGGTTTCCTAGGGTGCATGATAGGTTAGCAAGGCCTAAAGAAGCAAGATGTAGCTTCAAATCCAAAATTAGATATTAGAGAAGACCTTTTGACGTCCAATAACTAAGTCAAAAGACTTCTACTTCAAAACTGAAAGTCTGATGGACAGGTTGGACGTCCAATACTGAATCAGTATGGGCGTCAAGTTCCGTTCGTGGGTTTTGTAGAATTTGGACATCCAGCACACTATCTAGACGTCTAGTTGTGGGCTGGAAAGATGGTTTTAGGGTGTTCTAAGCTAAATTGACCTAATGGAAAGGTAGCTTAGGTATGGGAAGGTGGATAGGGCTATCCTAAGGCTAAGGATAATTGCAGGGATGTCCTATGTTCTTTATACTTCAATTCTAACATTAAATTCCTACAGGTAGTATAGTATACCCCTTCCAAACTCTCTATCTTCATCCTATTTGTAGCTTTATTCCGAGCTTTCGCTCCAGCTCTACTGCAACTCTAGCCTCTCTCCAATTTTTATTCCAGCTTCAAGCCATCTCCTAAGCTTCTTATTACCTACAAACCAAATTAGTTGCTAATCAATACAGAAATATGACATTATTTCATAAATATCTAAGTAAAGTAGTAAAGATGCAGAATCTCTAATTAATGCATTAATTACTCCTAAATTATGCTATGATTAAGTTCAATTTAGGTCAATTAAATCCTATGATTGCTACACAATCAATAATTAGGTTATATTTGAGATTTTATATTCATAAAACACAATTGGATGATCCAAATGATAATTGAACATCAATTTGAGCTCCAAAGTACAAATTAAGGGTTGAATTATGTTCCAACGTGTTCGATTAACATTTTATTAAAATCTCATGGCATTTAGACATAAATAGGACCTTATATTTAGAGTTTAACACTTAGGTCCTTCATGTATTTACATTTCTTCACATTAGAAGTTGCAAGGGCCTATTGGCAAGCCATTAAGGGCCTTTTGGTTATGATTCTCGCCACTAATGGGCCTCTTCCGCAAATTATCTACTGATTCACTTCATTGGGCTCCTTGCACAACTTCACCTTTAGACTTGATGCAACCATTCTTCAACATTGAACCACTGTTCACCACCAAAGAACACAAGGAGCAGCCACTGTCCATTTTGTGGATCACTTGATCAACGGTGGATCTTCTACCGATCTCTTGGCACTAGTGCGTGCAGCATTGTAACCTCTTCCACATCTCATCCAATGGTTGAATTTGTGCGCAAAATTTCCCACTCTCATCTCCCTCTCATCTCCACCGTCTAGCCCCAAATCGTATAACCTTCAATTACGGTGACCACATTCACCCATTCACCTATTTAAGCACCTCAAGGGCAACCTTGGCTCAAGAGGCAGCTCCCCACTACACCTCTCGAGCTATCGTTCTTCCCCTCTAGTCTTCTTCTACCCCAACTCACTCAGTCTGCTTGCGGATGTTGAACATACGAGTTGCTACGCTAACGTGTTTGGTTTTGAAAACCATGTCGTTGTAGTTTGAAAGCAAAAAACTCGTGTTCAACAAATAAAATTTATACCGAAATGGAAATTCTGGGTCGAACACAGGGAGGCTACGTCGATCTATATTCGCATTTATATTTTTTTAGAATTTTTCTTGAAAAATGAGGCGATGTAATTACAATGAAGCTATAACAACAATCAGACTAAAAAGGCAGAGAGAGAGAGAGAAAACATGCATTCAATAATTCAAACTGTTTATACAATAAACCAAATAAGAATTACACTAGAAAGCGGGAAATCAGCTACACGAGAAAGCAGCAAAAATTCTACACAAGAAAGTTGTAAAGAAGAATGGGAGAGAGAAGTTATCCTCCTCGACAATCGGTTCGAGGATGAGCCGGACGGGACGACGCCTGGACGAAGGAGGACGGAGCAGGACGAAGGAGGACGAAGCAGAAGAACAAGAACGGGGCAGCACGTCGTCGTCGTCGCGGGATCCGCTTCCGAACGAGGGATGAAAATTTGACTTTATCTTGCGAGGAGCATCCTGGGTGTGGGACAAGCTTCTCTTGAGCTTTGGAGAGGTAGAGAAGGGAAGGAAGGGATGAGAATTTAGAGTGGAGGGGGTCTCCTTTTATAGTTGCAAGGAGTTGGGGCAATTTGGGCATTACAACTCTTAAAACATTAATTCAGGACCTTTAGTGGCGAATAAAACCGTCGCTAAAGGTCTGAATGTGGGCGTAGTGGGCGGCGTGCGCTCACCCGCTCGCTTGCTCGTGTGCTCAACGCACACGCACGTCCATCCATTCTCAACCGTCCGATCGCGAGATTGGACGGCTTAGATCGCACTACGCCCCGCCTCCTCAGCGTGCGCCCGCCTGCATACAATGCTGCATCTTTGCCGCGCGTGAAATAGCGCATGGGCGCTATCAGGCGCGTGCAACCGTTCGATCGCGATCCGACGCTCGATCGTGCGTGCGCCTCCGCTCCAATTGCTGCGCGGCGAGGCTCGAACATGCGCCTTCACTTCGCGTTAGAGCGCTCGACCAATGCGCTATGGGTGCATTTGTGTCGAGCGCCTAACTTCAGTGCGGGCGCGTCGCAGTCGTTGGATCATGATCCAATGGCGGGGAAGTGCGGATGCGGAAGCCTTCAGTGGGTGAGTGTGGACGATTGGGCAGTTGAGATGGCACCTCGTGGCGCCATCTTGGCCGTCCATCTTCTAGATGATGTAGATGGTGCCACGAGTGTCAGATTGACTCGATTTTTGCGTCGTTAGGCTACGATCGTCAATCCGAATCCATCTGTGTGGTTGGATTTGTCATTTGAAGTGCAGATTCACACCATCTTGGCCCTTGATCTTCTAGGGTTCCCCGATCTCTATCTGATGCTATAGATGTCTGATTAGGGCGATCTTGGAGTCGTTGAACTCCAATCGTCGTCTTGATCACATCTATACGGTGGGATCTTCAATCCAAGGCCCCAATAAAAGTTTACCCTATCCATGAACATAAAAGGATACAATTAACCTCCATTTTATTCAAACTACTCTAAATGCAAGATGATGCATGTTATGCAATATTTATAGCATGCAATGCAATCCTATGCTTAAAAACATGCATAAATAGACATCTTAAGTAGTGTAAACATGTTTACATCATACCCCCATGCCTATCTTTTGCTAGTCCCTAGCAAAAACTATATGCTATTTATAAAAGAATTAGGTTGGATTATTTGGGCATGAGTTATTTTCAATCATTAAGAAACTATCTACTTAGGATCTAAACTTTCAAAGACACAACAGTGCCTGAGTATCTGCCAAAATGTAGACCGCCTCAAGCCCTCGCCTTATTCAAAGAAAATTTTCTTTTTCTCTTTTTCTTCTTTTCTAATTTTTTTGGATTTTCAAGTTCTAGGGTTTAAGAGTGGCTTTCTACAACCATTCAACTCACCCAAGATTTGATAAGAACCTTAAGTTCTAAGCATCTTATTATCAATGTGATAGACTCGTTGACCAGCAGTTAAAATGGACTTCGGATTTCTACGCCTCTAGGTGACCTAAAAAGAATTCTACCTAAAGGTGTATCTTTACAACCGGTAGCTTTCTCCCTACTTTTATTTTTTTACGGGGTCAACACAAGGGTGAATCCAGTGTATATCTCCCCGGTTTATTCTACTTCTCTACTTCTTCCTAAGTGTTTTGGGAATTTTCAGTGCATTTATTGAGCTGGGTTCTGGACAACCGATCGATGAGCTGTTACCACCGACAACTTGCCAGTCATACTTGTGCGGCTAAGTGTGGCTTATTTCTTTTTTTTCTTTTCTCATTTTCTTTTTGATTTTTTTTTTTTTAAGTAGGTGGCTTCCCTGGTCAAAGATTTACGTAAAGGCAGCAAAAAGAGAAAGGTCCAGTGACTGGGCTCTGGACAACCTACCTATGGGCTGTTACCCACAATAACTTGCCAGCCATATCACCCTAGAAGGTTCATTAGCTACCCAATTTCTGTTAGATCGCCGAGCAATGAGTCAGTGCAAAAAAAGTGTGTAGATGCTTAAAACTCAAAATTATCCTCAAATCAGAGGGTGGGTTGATAAGTCGTGTACTTATCACCCAAACTTATTTACTCCAATTACGATAGAATTAAGATGGCGAGGACTCGAAAGACAAATCCACATTTTAGTGGATACACAGGCTGATTAAGTCCAAAGACCTGAAGGATCTTTGTGTTCAGATCCTAATGTAAAATTTCCTAAGATTGAAAAGTCCTAATGTCCAACTATTCCTTCCTAATTTTGATTTTTTTTTATGTAATAAGAAGAGAAAAATAATTTACATGAATTTCACAAAGCTGACCAAATGATTCAAAAATGAATCCACCCCCCCATGCCTAGCTGATGCAATGTCCACATTGAACAAGAGACATGAAAGAAAGGGTAGAATATGAAAGATGTCACCTAAATATAAAGCTCGTATCAGCCTTGTGTCGTATGTACAGCTGCTGATTTTAATGCCGTCAGCTAGGCGAAGTCCAACCAAAGAAGTCAGAATGGCTAGGGCAACTGTGTCTGAGATGGGTTCTGGAAGAATACGGTCAATAACAGGCTTCAGACGTTGACCGTTGACTTTAAATGTGTTACCCGTCTTAGGGTCAGAAATTTGAACGGCTCCATTTGGAAAAATTTGGTCAATTATGAATGGGCCATTCCATTTAGATCTAAGTTTTCCAGGAAAGAGCTTAAGTTTAGAATCGAATAACCAAACCTTCTGGTTTGGCTCAAAGCTCTTGCGGGAAATCATTTGATCATGTAGAGCTTTGGTCCGAGCCTTGTAGATCTTGGCGTTCTCATAAGCATCATTTCTAAGCTCCTCCAACTCAGATAGTTGGAGTTTCCTGGTCTTCCCAGCTAGATTTAGATCTAGATTGCATTGTTTGATTGCCCAGAATGCCTTATGTTCAATCTCTATGGGTAGATGGCAAGCCTTTCCATACACCAAACGGAATGGAGACATGCCGATGGGCATTTTATATGCCATACGGTAGGCCCAAAGAGCATCCTCAAGCTTTTGAGTCCAGTCCTTGCAATCAGGCCTAACTGTTTCCTGTAGAATGTTCTTGATCTCTCAATTGGAGATCTCGACTTGTCCATTCGTCTGGGGATGGTAAGGTGTGGAAATTCGGTGATTAACCCCATATTTGGCCAACAAATTCTGGAATTGGGCATTAGTAAAATGAGTGCCACCATCAATGATGATAGCCCTTGGAATCCTGAACCTACTAAAGATATTTTTCTTGACAAAATCGATGACCACCTTGTGGTCATTGGTTCGGGTGGGAATCACCTCAATCCATTTGGACACATAATCAACAACAACAAGAATGTACTGATGTCCAAATAAAGCGAGAAAGGGTCCCATGAAATCAATGCCCCAAACATCAAAAATTTCGACAGGAAGAATTGGGTTTAGGGGCATCATATCTCTCTTAGTTATGCTCCCGAGTGCCTAACATCGAGAACATGACCTTGAGAAATCCTGGGCATCCTTGAATAAAGACGACTAATAGAAGCCAGATTGCAAGATTTTTGCAGCCGTCTTTTTCCCGAAGAAATGTCCACCACACCCAAATGCATGGCAGAACTCAAGTATACTGTTGAATTCATTCTCCGGTATACATCGGTGAATAATCTGATCAGAGCCGATGCAGTACAGCTCAGGGTCCTCCCAGAAGTAGTATTTGGCCTCGAATTTGAGTCTATCCCGTTGTTGTTTGGTCCAATCCTGGGGGATTTGACCAATGGCCAAATAGTTAACAATGTCAGCAAACCATGGGGTGTGAACACCTAAAACTGTAAGAATAGTTTCGTCCGGAAAAGTGTCAGCAATCGGCATGTCCAGACGAGAGGAATCACCTAGGAGTCTCGATAAATGATCCGCTACCACATTTTGTACCCCGATTTTATCCTTGATTTCAAGATCAAATTCTTGAAGCAAAAGGATCCAACAAATAAGCCAGGGTTTACATCCTTTTTGGCCAAGAGATGTCTCAAGGCTGAGTGGTTGGTATAGATAATAACATGAGATCCTAAGAGATAAGCCCTGAATTTTTCCAAAACAAACACTACAGCTAGTAATTCCTTTTTAGTAACAGTGTAATTCCTCTGGGCTTCATCCAGAGTTTTACTAGCGTAGTAGATAACAAAGGGCTTTCTATCAATTTTCTGACCCAAGACAGCCCCGACCGCGTAATCAGAAGCATCGGTCATGATCTCAAAAGGGGTTGTCCAAATTAGTGGTTGCAAAACTGGAGCACAAGTGACTGGCATTTTCAAGAAATCAAATGCCTTTCGGCATTTGATTTGTCAAAAACAAACAGCGTTTCTTTGGCAAGAAGATTGCTTAGGGGACGACCAACCTTTGAGAAATCCTTGATGAGTCTTCGATAGAATCCCACATGGCCAAGAAATGATTGGATTTGTTTAACAGATGTGGGAGGAGGAAGTTTAGCGATAGCATCAACCTTAGCTTTATCCACTTTAATTCCCTGTTCAGAGATTACATGACCCAAAACGATGCCTTCTTGGGTCATGAAATGACTCTTTTCCCAGCTAAGGACCAATCGTGTTTTGATACATCGCTTAAGAATCGTTTCCAAATTAGCCAAACAAGAGTCAAATGATTCTCTGAAAATAGAGAAATCATCCATGAAGACTTCCATAAACTCTCCCACCATGTCAGAAAATATGGCTAGCATACACCTTTGAAAAGTCGCCGGTGCATTGCATAACCCGAAAGGCATCCTACGAAAAGCAAAGGTTCCATAGGGACAAGTGAAAGTAGTTTTTTCCTGATCCTTGGGGTGGATAGGAACTTGGTTGTATCCTGAGTAGCCATAAAGAAAACAGAAGTACTTCTGCCCAGCTAATCTTTCCAAAATTTGATCGATGAAAGGCAGGGGAAAATGATCCTTTTTAGTGGCTGCGTTCAGCTTCCTATAATCAATACAAACCCTCCAAGAGGAAGCTGAATGAGTTGTGACAGATTCTCCTCTCTCGTTAGTCACAACGGTAATCCCGGCTTTCTTCGGAACAATCTGTACGGGACTTACCCAGAGACTATCAGAGATTGGATAAATAATTCCTGCATCAAGCCACTTGATGATTTCCTTTTTGACCACTTCTCGCATATTTGGATTCAATCTCCTCTGCAACTGGTGAGAAGGGTGGGATCCATCTTCCAAGAATATTCTATGATTACAGTAAGACGGTTCGATCCCCCTGAGGTCATGAATGGTCCAACCAATTGCCTCCTTATGTTCCTTCAGGACCTTGATCAATTTAATTTCTTGCTCCTTTGTCAATTTAGTATTGATAATCACAGGGAACGTCTTCTGAGGTCCTAAAAATTGATATTTCAAATTCTCAGGCAATGGTTTCAATTCAAGCTGGAGTGGGTTGATGATTGATGGTAGGGTAGATGCTGAAGATTCAACAAGAGGAAGAGGTTGTGAGTGAACAAAATCAATAACCTCCTCAGAAGATGGCAGGTCAGCCATAGAGGGTTGCAGGTTAAATTCGTCATCCAAGGAGGAAATTTCAATTGAAGAAACCATTAAACAAGTTTCAATGTTTTCATTATCCTCATCAAGTTCCTCAATAAATCCACAATCCTCAAATTTGTTGATCGCCTTAAAAATATCCAATTTCATTCGTTGATCCCCAAAGTCGATTTCCATGCTACCGCTTTCACAATTAATGTTGGCCTTAGCGGTAGCCAGGAATGAACGCCCCAGAATGATGGGCGTGTTCCTCAGATTATCAGGTACATCCATGTCAAGGATAAGGAAATCTACAGGAAAATAAAAATCCTTGACCTTAACTATAACATCTTCAATAACGCCTCGCGGATTTGTGACCGAGCAGTCCGCTAACTGTAGCGTTACTGAAGTTGGCCGAAGTTCACCTAACCCAAACTTCTCGTAAAGAGAAGTCAGAATTAGGTTGATGGATGCACCCAGATCCAAAAGTGCTCTATCAATGTGTAATCTCCGATGACGCAAGAAATCAATGGAGCACCTGGATCTCTCTTTTTCTGAGGGAGGTGGTGCAGGATAATAGAACTAGCTTGCTTGGAGAGTACCACCTTCCTCGGAACAGATTCTCTCGACTTACGCTTTTGTGTACATAATTCCTTTAAAAATCTTGCATAAGCCGATATGTGCTTGATAGCATCAAGGAGCGGGATATTGATCTCAACATTCTTAAATAGATTCAGAAGCTCTTCATTGCTATCAATAGACTTCTTCTTTTTTGATTTGATTAAGGCTTCAGGAAAAGGAACATGAGTCAGATCTTTGGAATCAAGTTCCTGAGCATTTATTTCTCCTCCAGAATTCTCCTCTCTCTCCTCAGGTTCTTCAGGATTCAAAAGATCAGAATAGTGTGGTTGTGGATCCTGAGTCTGCTTACCGCTCCTCAAAGTGACAGAATTTGCAGATGCATAAGAATTTAGGTCTTGGGGAGGGTTAGGAAAGATTGGAGGGGCTTGATTAGCCATGAATTGTTGATTTGTAGAAGAAGAAGAAGAGGACAAGGAACCCTGCTCAACCACCTGAGCATGTGCATGTGGGTCCCTCTGATTTCCGTACCCATGGACTTGGTTGCCCGAATTCATAATATTTCGCGGGTTGGGTACGGGTTGGGATGGTAGAGATCTGGGTTGACGAGAGTTAGCAATGAGCCCGGACTGCAAGTTGTCCAGCGAGGTTTTCATTTGCTGCATGAGCTGGAGCATGGATTCTTGCATCTCTACCATTTGTCGGTTCAAATCAGCCTGCCCTGTGGGTTGACGGGCATTCCAAGCTGGCTGATTGACCTGATTTGGAGGCAACTGAGTATATACATGACCCTGAACCATTAGTCGTTGCAGAGCATAGTTGCCGAGTCAGAATTGGGTCTGTTGCCCTAGGTTTTTCCAAGAGAAGTTAAGGTGGTTTCTCCAACCTGGATTATAGGCATTAGAGTAGGGGTTGGATCTAACATTCTCTTGTATAGCACAGACATCCTCATAAGGTGAGGATGGAGAGAAAGAAAGGGAAGGATCGGAAAAACTGGGATCAAAGGCCCCAGTTTGGAACCCGTGGGGTTCCGAAAAATGCTGACTCGCAGGTTGAGCCGCATCAAGTTGATTCACGAACTCCTGTCCAGAAGGAGCTCGTGAAGAATGGAATCCTAAATTTTGGGATTGAGTGGATCGAGAGTTGTTCATAGAATTGCCAGCCATCCACTCTTCCATTCTCTTAGAACCAAGTACACCTTATTAAGTTTGTTACAAATCAATTCCATATCAAATGAATGAGAGTCATGGACTTCATTGACATTTGATCTGGGCTACTGGGAGCAGTTAAATGTATCCATGGAGGCATGATTGATTGAATTCTCACTCATTTCCTCAAATAAATCATGTGCACTATCTGCATCTTTATTGAGGAAATTGCCTCCGCAAGAAGCATCCACATGATTTATGAGTTGCTCAGTCAACCCATGATAGAAGATCTGCACGAGTTGCCATTTCGACACCTTGTGGTATGGACACCTCCGCAATAGGTCCTGGAATTGCTCCCAGGCCACATGAAACTGCTCCCTCGGCCGCTGGGTAAAGGTAGTGACTGCCCGTATCAAAGCATTGGTACGTCCGACTAGAAAGAATTTCTTCAGAAAGGCCGATTTCAACTCGTTCCAAGTTGTAATTGGTCTTCCTATTGTCCTATACCAATGCGCGGCCCTATCCCTAAGAGAGTGGGGGAAGAGCCTCATGATCATTTGCTCCTCGTTTACGTTTCGTGCCTTGGTGGTCTGGACCAAATTGGTCAAGTCCTCCAAGTGCTGAAACGGATCTTCGGAGCTAATCCCATGATAATGTTTGATCAAGCTTAACACCTGGGGCTTGATTTCTACGTCACTGATTGCACAGCAAAAATACACCAATAAATATGCCATCTTGTGTTATTTCTTAGCACTGCCATTACATATTAGGTAGCCATAGCTACATTTGTAAAAATTGACACATGCATGCATTTATTTGAGAGGGGAGGAAAGTGAATAATTGACCATGTAAATAACATCTTTTTCAAGTGCTGCCTTGCAATTTCACCATCTTCATTTTTTATTTTTGCTTTGAACTTCTTCTCCGCATGGCTCAGGGCATGGCTTGCTCTTCTTCGTGCCATTCTCTGCCAGCACCATTCTTTGCCGGCTGCATGGCTGGTCATGCAGCCCAACGCATGGCCGTGCATACCTCACTATCCTTTAAGAAACCCTACCCTCTTCCTTGCGAAGGGAGCCTGGTCCAGACACACCCGCAGACCCTTCCTCCAAGCCATCTTCCTCACTCTCTCCCCTCCATACGCAGTACCTCTTCCCACTAAAGAGATACACTGCGAGCAGGAGCAGGCTCACAGTGGTCCCACGACCACCACTGTGAGTTCCACCACCGCCCAGCTCATCCAAGAGCAGGTGGGCGTGGTGGGTTCATTCTCTATTTCCATCGCTGAAGACCTTCACACCATTGCCGCAGCTCCAAGCTTCAAAGCTTAGCAGCAGCAACAGTCGACGCAAGCTCCTTCCGCGCGCGCAGGCGCCTTCCAGCGTGCCCGCTCACACAGAACCGGCCGCAACCGGTTGTCCAAGCCACGCGGGCACTGTAGCTACTGTTCACGCATTTCTGCGCGGCACTGTAGCTACAGTGCTGTGACCGAAAAGTTTCTCACTTATCCGGTCACCGCGCACTCTCTCTCCACGCCGCTATCGCCTCCAGCCCGTCCCCGCGTCAGTGCCCACACCCGCTCCAGCGCCCACACCCACATTTGCAACCGCTTCTGCTCCAGCGCTCGCACCTGCCCGGGCTCGTGTCTTCGTCCGCGTCCACTCTCGCACGCAGCGCACTGCGTTGCGCTCTCCCTCATGCCTGCTCCCTCCAGCACGCGCGCTCACCCTTGCATGCCTGCGCCTGCGCGTGCCCGTATCCGTGCCTTGGCGTCCAAACAGCGCCTGCATGCTCCAGATGGCTTAAACGCCTGCGCTCTCTCTCTCTCACAGCCACTCCCTCACTCTCCAACAGACACACACCACACTTGTACACACTCACATGTACACACACACACTCACTTGTACACACCTATATAAATACTTATATATATATATATATATACATATTAGTACCTATACAACTATATATAAGTAT
This sequence comes from Thalassia testudinum, assembly GCA_037157565.1. Classification (NCBI taxonomy): domain Eukaryota; kingdom Viridiplantae; phylum Streptophyta; class Magnoliopsida; order Alismatales; family Hydrocharitaceae; genus Thalassia; species Thalassia testudinum. The sequence goes on along the minus strand of JAZHRO010000062.1, from coordinate 14,242,714 downwards.
ATATGCATACATACATACATATATATATATATGTATGTATGTATGTATATATGTGTGTGTGTGTATATATATATATATATATATATACACATATATATTCATATATACGTACATACATACATATATATATATCTACATATATTGATATATATAGATACTTATACTAATATATCTACATACATATATACATATATATATATATCTATATACATATATTATTATTATTATTATTATTATATATATAGTTATATATATACATATATATCTAGTTATAAATACATATATATATATATACCTATATATATATATTTACATATCTATATACATATATATACATAACTACCTATACATCTATATAATTACAACCCTATCTATACATATATATAAATATATATTTTTACATATACACATATATATATATTTACATTCATATCACCTACCTGTATCCCTGCACCACGCGTTATATCGCGGGAATATCTGCACCAGTTGCTGATATTCCCCAATACCCACATAAAGAAAGCACCTCCGCACACACTTCCACACATCCATCCTACACTCCACGCGGCACTTCGTCCTGTTGGTTGCGTCTTCCTAGACATTGACCAACTCGACACCGTGCTACACGTCATTTCCACCTCCACCCCCACCCCTATATATATAATATATGTATATATCTATATATATATATATACTATATTTATTTCTTTACAAGGAACCTCTATTTCTCTTTTGTTTCCTGCTATTAAAAAGATAAAAAAAAAAGAGTAAAAAGAGAAAAGATAATCCTTGTCTTGCAGGTACTCAGTCTTGCGAATAGCAAGATCAGTTTTTGGAACCCTAATTTGGCTCGAAGCCAAGAATGATTTGGCTCAAAGCCAAGGACCTGATTTTGAGGGTGTACCTCAATGACAAAATTATCAGCAAAAAAATCTCAAATAGAAAAAAACCAAAAACATAATAAATGCACGAAAGAGATTCGTTGTAGGAAAGGCATAGAAACTTATTCACCTCTAATTCCCACCTCCTTGAGTTCGACCCTGGGCCTAAAAGTGACCAAGATAAAATTAAGTAGGCCAGGTTAAAAATTTTGTAAAAATATGGTTAGGCTCGATTTAGGTTAACCACTATACTCACTTCAACGATAATTTTACCATATTAACACAACCTATCCGAGTCCCGACCATACTTTTTCTGGCGTCGTTGCTAAGGAGGTACGCATTCAGGTAAGTTTCTACTCCATTCCTTTAGTTTTCTCTTCTCACACCCTTCTCTTCACGGGTGTTTTTGTTTGCTGGTGTGCAGGTTAACCAGTTTCAAGGAGGAGGCAAGCAGAGGAAGTCGGAGACGTGGGCAGATCCAAGGTGGGAACGAGAGCGAGAAGTCGTCGACACCACATTGGAGCTTCGCCCACATTGCTGAACAGGTAAGTCTCTTTCTCTTAGCAACTTAGGTCAACTTGTCACTTTAATAAAAAACCTAAAAAAACTTCTTGGGATCTCTTGGGGCAAGTGGATTAAAAATCACTTGCTTGATTGTTTGCCATCACTCCCATCGCCCCGGGATTTCTCGCCAAACTTCGCATAGAGAAGATCCAAGAATCTTGATTCTTGAATCTTTCGCCATGTGAAGTATTCTTTGAGACAAAAATAAAAAGATTGATTGCCATCCCTCTTTGCCTCATTTATCCGCAATTAGGGATCACATATTTGGTGGGTAGACTTGGAATTGAGTTGATTCCAACCCCACCACGACCTTTCACGTGCCTAAGATTCGATCTCGAATACTTCAACCTTAACACTTTGATTTTCTATACATTATCGTGTGGTTGAGCCTTGTGTGTGGAACATCATTTTGGTGATTGGGAGCACTTGAATTGAAGTGCTTTATCTCCCTTTCACATTAACTTAAAATTGACTCGTGCATCCACACATAGAAATTTCCACTTAGGGAAGCCCATTGCATTTTTAGCATGCATTAACTAAATCACATTGAAGAAGGGTTTGTTGGGCATAGAAAAACTTGTATTCTCTCAAAACCCAGAGATTGGTTGAATTGGTAATTCAGCGAAATCTTAAAATCCATACTACTTAAAGGCTGAATTCGAAAAACCATTCACCAATTAAAACTTCAATTCAGGGAGATTTCCCCGTTGCATGCTTGGTTTACACACTTTTTAAAAATCAACGCACTTAGGCATTACCCATAAACAACGCCCTTCACATTCCAGAAGCACTTGATCCTAAGCCTCTAATTAAAACTGGTAGCAACTTGACCCTTATTAAGGATTAGAGGTCTAACTACCTGCGTGTAGCGCCTACGTGCTGGTGCGAGTTCCCGCGTGCTATCTGGTGTCTAAGACTGGGGCAAACGGCCTTTCAATCTGGCTCGGTGGTTCCACGGTGCTCGCATTTGGTTCCGTAGGTCGTGATAGTAGGTAACTTAGATCTTTAGGTCTAAGGGCACATTGTAGAGGTTAGGGCTTTGATTGTCTTGATTTATCATCAAGTGTACCTTTGCGGCGTCATTTCTCTCATCTCCTTTTCCCTTCTTATCCCCCCAATTCTTCTTGCAATAGTGCATGTTTGGGAGGAGGTCACAAAAGCCTGAATTGTTTAAATTGTCTGATAATTTTAGAAGAATAGAAGCCGAATCATCATCCTCCTCCACAAACATAGCTGTACGCCCACCCCCAAATCCCGAGGGAGGAAATTGCCCTCAAAACCCACCAGGTGGTGGAGCCATGGACCCCATAACCTATCTCCAAGCCCAAATGGAAATGTATAATGAGAAAATTGAAGCCATTAGGGAAACCTTAGAGGAAATGCAGAACCCTCCCGAACGGGAGGAGCCTAGGTCTCTTAGCTCCTATCAGAATCCCGCTGCTACAGAGACCATAGGACAAATTCGGGGCCCCATGGGCGGGGACGATTTTGAACTGAAACCAAATGTAATTGGCCTGATTAACTTTCATTTCCATGGTCTTGCAAGTGAAGATCCTTTTCTCCATTTGGAAGACCTAACCCGATTGGCTGAAACTGTCAAACCAAGAAACATCGGGTTATCTATTGTCCTCATGAAAATGTTCCCATTTTCTTTGTGGGATAAAGCGTCGCAATGGTTACGCACCCTTGGGAGAACCATCCATTCTTGGGAAGAGATGCGAACAGCATTTCTCAAGAAATTCTTCCCAATCGGGCAAACCAATGCACTTCGCCGTGCTATAACTTTCTTTAAGCAACAAAACGGCGAACAGTTTCATGAGGCATGGGAGAGATATAATGACCTCCTCAGGAAGTGTCCACACCACGGTCTGCCTAAGTGGCATATAGCCTAGATTTTCTATTGTTACGAACGCGTGCCCCAGACGTCTTTTAAGACGTCTGGGAGGTGGCCCAGACGTCGGATCCAGACGTCTGACCAGATGTCTGGGATCGTTTCTAGACGTCTGGAAAATAGTTATTTTTCGCACGAGAGATTCGTCTGCGCGCCTGTGCGCGCAGACCCGCGATTCCTCTCTCTCACTTTTTCCCTCTCTCTGCGGCTGCAGACCTGCCGCGCACTCTCTCCCTCCTCCTCGCGCGGCCTTAAAAGGCCACGCCTCCCCTCCTGTCGTCTCCACCGTCCCCTTCCTCTTCTCCTTCCTGTGCGCGAGAGCGAGCTAGCGTGAGGGCGGCAGCGGCGGCCGCAGTGAGCGCGGAGGAGGTACGGCGTGCGAGGGCGGAGCTCTGCTGTGAGGGCAAGCTCGCCGGAGTGGCTTGGCTGGCCGGCGGAGGGCGCAGGGGGCGCAGAACGACGCGGAGAGGGAAATGCTGCGGTCTGAGCAGCAGACGCGCGAGGTGCGACGCGGGCGACGTCGCGAGCGGAGGCCGAGTGGCGCCTCGATTCTGGAAAAAGAATAATTTCCAGAATCAGACGTCTGGGTTTATAGCCAGACGGCGAGGGAGACGTCTGGAAGCTCATACAGACGTCTGAAAGGTGAGTATTCCGCTTTCTTCTTCCTTCCTGTCGACTGACCGTACTGAGGGAGGGAGTTGGCTGTGCGCAGGCTCGCTGATTCACCATCCTTTGCGAATCAGACGTCTGGAAGTTGTACCAGACGGCTGGAGTGACCTCCAGACGTCCGGGGTAACCATCGGACGTCTGGGAGCTAGGCCAGACGTCCCCGCAGACTTCTGGACATCTGGGAAACCACGCTGAACAGATAATTCTCTGATCCACTTTTTAAGACGTCTGGAAGAAGTTCCAGACGTCTGATTTTGCACAGTATCGTCTTTTTCGACCCGTTTAGGGCCCGTTCGGGCTCCGTTTTCCGCGATTCGAGTTGCGTTCCTTTCAGAATTAATTCCTCTACCCGTCTACAGTAGCTATACACTGTTTTGAGACACTCCTTGTGTTTGATCCTTGTGATAGGACCTCGTTCAGTTGTAGTCTTGGGAGTCGCAAAGGCACGCGGGATTCCCGATCACACCCCCATTACTCCCGTTGTACCTGGTAGAGTGGCTTAAGTTTATTATTAAAATCTGTTAAAGTATGGAACCATAACTAGAATCTAGGACATTGCATGAATCCTAGGAATGAGAAATGTATGGAATGATAGCTCCTAGGTGATGCATGAATCCTAGGGCTGGAAAACTAGTTGTATGCTAGATCCTAGGATGTGGCATGAATCTTAGGATGGAAAAACTAGTGGAATGTATAATACTGCAGTCTTGGAAAAAAAAATGGAAAGGAATATAAAGCTTCCTGTAAATTGGATTAACAGCTGCCTGTTACAAATAAAGAAACATGAATGAGATCATGGGTCGTAAGAACGTGAAACTGGAAAGTGACACCTGGATGTTTGAGTTAAAAGGATGGAACCCTACGGGGAATTAGGAGTGGAACTCCTGGAAAGGGGAAGGAATGGAACTGAGATGTAGTTTGTACTGTCTCTTGGGTACGCAGTACCAAGGGAAGTACCTGTACCTGTTTAGTGCAGAGTGGGGCCAGCCACCCCAGGGACCCGGGGTTAGGATTGGCCGCTCTGTACCGACTTGCTGGCCCTCGTGTACGTAGTACCGAGGAGAGCTACTAGTGTTAGGAGAGTACTAGCTACCCCACGGGCCCCGGGGTTCTGCTAGCCTCCTTCACCGACTTGTTAGGCCCACTAGGGCAAACCAGGGTAGTCAAGCGAGGGTGCGCGGACTGTGGAGGGGCAAGGCCCCGGTTTGGTTACTGTGGAGGGGTTGGACCCCTGTTACTGAGAGGGCTCTGCCCTGTACTGGTTCCGTGCTGTGCTTTGGGTGCACCCGTTAACGGAAACGACTGACCGCGTGCCAGTACGGGTTAGCTACCTGTGCGTTTATCGCGCGTGCCGTAGTCACCGTTACGTCTGTCAGTGACCTTAGGGTGGTTGACTGAGGGTAGGATCACCACGGGGGACTCTCCCGGCCAGGAGAGCACCACGTGCTACTTCTACTTTTGGAAAAGACTGCAATCAAGATCGTTCCCACGAGGAACATTCGAGATCAAGAAAAGGATCTGAGAAATAAATGAAATAGTGAGAAAATTGAAAGATGTGAATAAAGGAAGTAATAGAACATAACAGCTACTGTACACTCTACTGTTGTCTTTAGTTTAGTTTGCCACTCTACTCAGCGTTTTGCTGACGTGTTACACTCGTTACCTTTTTCAGGACCAGGTGTTGAGCAGCCAGGGTCAGCGGCTGCAGAGGACGCTAGGCCGAGTAGGGTCCAGTAGAGTTACGACTGTCTTTTGTACCCCTTTTTGTTTCCATTATAGTGAGTAGTTCTTGTTTCCGCTGTACTTTTCTTTACCTGCAGTTCATGTTATATGATAAATGTTGTTCTACTGTTGTGGTGGTATACACTGTAGTGGTTTCTTTCCTTACTGCTGTACTTTCTTACTGTTAGTTATATTCATGTTGAATGTGGTTTATTTTACTGCTCTTTTGGTTACTTCCTCGTTGGACGACTAGGTCTTGGGATTAGTCGAGTCGATCCGGTTCTCGTGTCTCGTAGGGACTCGGGAGTCGGGTCGTTACAAGATGGTATCAGAGCAAGGTCATCCCGAGAAGTGAATCAACTGACTGGAAAATAACCAATTCGCATGTTTATAGCTAGAGTAGCCACCACAACATATCTCCTGACTTGAGCTCTTAGAAGTTTCGTTAGGTACCGTCGGTTTTGATGTTTTCGTTTTGTTTCGTGTCTCCATTGTAGGAGATGCCTCGTCGTGGAGCTAGGAGGGTGGGCCGCGGGCGCGGCCGAGGTCGGGGCTCGAGGGACAGATGTGTCGGGCTTGGAGTACATGCTACCCCTCCTCTTCTCCTGAGCATACCGTCTCCGGACCTCGTCCAACTGATTCGAGAGGTGGTTCGAGAAGAATTTCAGCTTCCACCCACGTCACCACCCCCTCCTCCCCCTTCCGAGCGTACGACAGGGGAGTTAGTGGTGGAACGAGATTTTCACCACCACACTAGGCGTGTTAGGAGAACTCAAAGGAGACACGTGGCGTCCGCAGGAGAGCCGTCACGTTTTGCAGGGCCATCAGTGGCCTTTGGGGGCCCTCGACAGGGGCCAGTCGCCAGCACCAGACCCCCGCCTAGCCGACAGCAGGGACCTGCTGAGGGTGAGAGTCGGGTTCCCCTCTGCTACCAGTGTGGCCAGCCGGGCCACGTCAGGAGGGACTGCCCATCTAGGGCAGGAGGTCAGCAGATACTCCCCGCGCAGAGCACTGGGGGGCGTGCAGGAGGCCACGGTTCCCAGGCGCGAGGAGGAGGACAGCAGTCGCAAGGAGGGTACCAGCCAGCACCTACCCGTCCGACGCAGAGTGTGGCTGCTTCGTCCGCACCTAGAGCTGAGGGGCGTATCAACGCCCTAACACACAGGGACGCCAGAGCTTCGGGATCGGTGGTAGCAGGTATGGTTTCAGTTTCTGGCAGACTCGTTTACACGCTTTTCGATTCCGGCGCTACGCACTCGTTTGTCGCAGCCAGTTTCGCAGTTAGTTTGGACCAGGATTGTACACTGTTAGAGAATCCGTTCATAATCAGAGGTCCGAGTGGTCAGCTGTTTGTAGCTGAGGAGTTGTACACGGATTGCGAGGTCAGCATCGGGGGACATAGCCTACCAGCTGACCTGATTATGTTGCAGATGGAAGACTTAGGAGTGATTCTGGGGATGGATTGGCTGTCCGCTTACCACGCCTTGGTGGACTGTTTTGAGAGGAAGATTGTCTTCTCCATTCCGGAGTTGCCTTCTTTCGAGTTTCACGGACAGCCAGTGGACGGAGGTTTCAGGTGCATTTCGGCACTTCGGGCGGTGAGACTTTTGAGCCAGGGATGTGAGGGCTTCCTAGCTTGTGTGGTGGCAGAACCCAGCCCCGTGGCAGACTTCCAGAGCATCCCGGTGGTCAGAGAGTACCCCGACGTGTTTCCAGACGAGTTACCAGGACTACTGCCCGAGCGCGAGATCGAGTTTGAGATCTCACTAATACCAGGGACCAGCCCCATCTCCACCGCGCCATACAGAATGGCACCGCTTGAGCTACGATAGCTCAAGTCCCAGTTGCAGGACCTTTTGGAGAAAGGTTTCGTGAGGCCCAGTGCGTCTCCCTGGGGAGCTCCGGTACTATTTGTGAAGAAGAAGGATGGGACCCTACGCCTTTGTGTGGACTACCGACAGCTGAATAGGGTCACCATCAAGAACAGATATCCGCTGCCGAGGATCGACGATTTGTTTGACCAGTTGCGGGGTGCCACGGTGTTTTCCAAGATAGACTTGAGGTCTGGATACCACCAGTTGAGGATCAGGGAGACCGACGTCTCCAAGACAGCTTTCCGCACCCGGTACAGACACTACGAGTTTTTGGTCATGCCGTTTGGGCTGACCAATGCCCCCGCTGCTTTCATGGACCTGATGAACCGGGTGTTTAGACCGTACTTGGACCAGTTTGTGGTGGTTTTCATAGATGATGTACTCATCTATTCTAGAGATCGGACGCAGCACGGACAGCACTTGCGGATGGTTCTGGACACTCTGAGACGACGCAGGCTGTACGCCAAATACAACAAGTGCGAGTTCTGGTTGAGGGAGGTGACCTTCTTGGGTCATGTGATCTCTGGTAACGGCCTGGCGGTGGACCCCGCCAAGGTCGAGGCAGTGCTCAGGTGGGAGAGACCGCGTTCAATCACTGAGATTCGCAGTTTCCTGGGACTGGCAGGTTACTACAGACGGTTCATCAGAGGATTTTCACAGATTGCACGTCCTATGACACAGTTGACCCGAAAGGACGTGCCTTTCGCTTGGACAGACGCCTGTGGGGCGTGTTTTCTGGAGCTGAAGGAGAGGTTGACCTCGGCTCCCGTGCTCACCATCCCTGACAGTAGTGGCAGGTTCGTTGTGTACACGGACGCTTCCTTGCAGGGGTTAGGAGGTGTGCTCATGCAGAGGGGTCACGTGGTCGCTTACGCTTCGCGGCAACTGAAGCCCCATGAGCATACCTACCCTACCCATGACCTAGAGTTGGCAGCTGTTGTCTTCGCGCTGAAGACATGGAGGCACTACTTGTACGGTGAGACCTTCGAGATTTTTACAGGTCACAAGAGCCTCAGATATCTTTTTGACCAGAAGGAGCTCAACATGAGACAGAGACGTTGGTTGGAGCTCCTGAAGGACTACGATTGCAGCATCTCCTACCACCCGGGAAAGGCCAATGTGGTGGCTGACGCCTTGAGCCGTAAGGCGCCCGCACGCTTGGCCAGTCTACAGTTACAGAGTTGGAGCCTTTTGGAGGAGGTGGGCAGTTGGCGACCTCTAGAGTTACGAGGATACTGTGGGGCAGTGACGGTGACACGGCAGACCAGGCCAGAGCTGATAGACCGTATCATCACAGGACAGATGGCCGATCCGTACTTGCAGTCTTTGCGCGACAGAGTACTATCAGGAGACCGAGGGGACTTCTCTTTCATAGACCAGGTGCTACGCTTGAGGGGACGGTTGTGCGTTCCCAGAGACGAGGAGCTGTTGAGAGAGCTCCTGACTGAGGCACACGGTTCCAGATTCACCATACATCCCGGAAACACGAAAATGTACCACGACTTGAGACGTGAGTTTTGGTGGAGAGGGATGAAGCGGGATGTGGGTGAGTTCGTGCAGCAGTGCTTAGTGTGCCAGCAGGTGAAAGCCGAGCATCTGAGGCCTGCAGGGCCGCTTCAGCCGCTTCCAGTGCCAGAGTGGAAGTGGGAGAGCATCACCATGGACTTGGTGGTGGGCTAACCTGTTACCCAGCGGGGACACGACGCAGTCTGGGTAATAGTGGATAGACTGACGAAGACGGCGCGATTCTTGTCGATCCGAGTCACTTTGGGACCAGCACAGTTGGCAGAGAGGTATATCCGTGATGTGGTACGACTACACGGAGTTCCGCGGGAGATCGTATCCGACCAGGATGCCTGCTTTACGTCCCAGTTTTGGGCTGAGTTTCAGCAGGCTTTGGGGACGAGGTTGAGGTTTAGCACGGCTTACCACCCCCAGACGGACGAACAGTCTGAGCGCACAATACAGACACTTGAGGACCTTTTGCGTGCCTGTGTACTGGACTGGAGGGGCTCTTGGGAGGAGCACCTACCCCTAGCAGAGTTTGCATACAACAACAGTTATCACTCGAGCATCGGCATGGCTCCCTACGAGGCTCTGTACGGACGGAAGTGTACGGCACCCTTGAGTTGGGTTGAGGTGGGGACCAAGTGGGAGGTTGGCCCCAGGTTGATCCGGCAGAGTCAGGAGGTAGTTGAGCAGATCCATAGACGACTCCACACTGTCAGGAGTAGATAGAAGAGCTACGCGGATCGGAGACGCAAAGAGGTGCAGTTTGAGGTTGGGGACCACGTCTTCCTTCGTGTTTCGCCCATGAAGGGCCTACAGCAGTTTGGGGTGAGAGGGAAGCTCGCGCCGAGGTTCGTAGGGCCCTTTGAGGTCCTGGAGCGGGTTGGACCCGTTGCTTACAGACTTGCCCTTCCCCCGCAGCTTTCTGGTGTGCACGACGTGTTCACGTGTCCAACCTCAAGAAGTACGTAGCCGATTCCAGTCACGTACTGAGTCACGAGAGCGTCGAGGTGAGCGACGACCTGACCTACCTCGAGCGGCCAGTGCAGATCCTAGACCGAGCCGTCCACAGTTCGAGACGAAAGCAAGTACCCCTGGTAAAGGTTTTGTGGAGGAGCCAGCGGTACGAGGAGGCTACCTAGGAACCTGAGGTGGCAATGCGGGAGCGGTACCGGGAGCTTTTCGCGGGTACGTCTTTTCGGACCGGCTTCGGTCCTCTTTGAGTTTGTTATGGTTATTTGGACATCTTTTCCCCGCACCCTAGTTGGCGCAAGTTTCAGGGACGAAACTTCCTTTGAGTTTGTTATATTGTTACGAACGCGTGCCCCAGACGTCTTTTAAGACGTTTGGGAGGTGGCCCAGACGTCGGATCAGACGTCTGGGATCACATCCAGACGTCTGACCAGACGTCTGGGATCGTTTCCAGACGTCTGGAAAATAGTTATTTTTCGCACGAGAGATTCGTCTGCACCCCTGTGCGTGCAGACCCGCGATTCCTCTCTCTCTTTTTCCCTCTCTCTCTGCGACTGCAGACCTGCCGCGCACTCTCTCCCTCCTCCTCGTGCGGCCTTAAAAGACCACGCCTCCCCTCCTATCGTCTCCACCGTCCCCTTCCTCTTCTCCTTCCTGTGCGCGAGAGCGAGCGAGCGCGAGGGCGGCAGCGGCGGTCGCAGTGAGCGCGAAGGAGGTGCGGCGTGCGAGGGCGGAGCTCTGCTGTGAGGGCGAGCTCGCCGGAGCGGCTTGGCCGGCCGACAGAGGGCGCAGGGGGCACGGAATGACATGGAGAGGGACCTGCTGCGGTCTGAGCAGCAGACGCGCGAGGTGAGACGCGGGCGACGTTGCAAGCGGAGGCCGAGTGGCGCCCCGATTCTGGAAAAAAAATAATTTCCAGAATCAGACGTCTGGGTTATAGCCAGACGGCGAGGGAGACATCTGGAAGCTCATACAGACATCTGAAAGGTGAGTATTCCACTTTCTTCTTCCTTCCTATCGACTGACCGTACTGAGGGAGGGAGTTGGCTGTGCGCAGGCTCGCTGATTCGCCATCCTTTGCGAATCAGACATCTGGAAGTTGTACCAGACGGCTGGAGTGACCTCCAGACGTCCGGGGTGACCATCGGACGTCTGGGAGCTAGGCCAGACGTCCCCGCAGACTTCTGGACGTCTGGGAAACCACGCTGAACAGGTAATTCTCTGATCCACTTTTTAAGACGTCTGGAAGAAGTTCCAGACGTCTGATTTTGCACAGTATCGTCTTTTTCGACCCGTTTAGGGCTCGTTCGGGCTCCGTTTTCCGCAATTCGAGTTGCGTTCTTTTCAGAATTAATTCCTCTACCCGTCTACAGTAGCTATACACTGTTTTGAGACACTCCTTGTGTTTGATCCTTGTGATAGGACCTCGTTCAATTGCAGTCTTGGGAGTCGCAGAGGCACGCGGGATTCCCGATCACGCCCCCATTACTCCCGTTGTACCTGGTAGAGTGGCTTAAGTTTATTATTAAAATCTGTTAAAGTATGGAACCATAACTAGAATCTAGGACATTGCATGAATCCTAGGAATGAGAAATGTATGGAATGATAGCTCCTAGGTGATGCATGAATCCTAGGGCTGGAAAACTAGTTGTATGCTAGATCCTAGGATGTGGCATGAATCCTAGGATGGAAAAACTAGTGGAATGTATAATACTGCAGTCTTGGAAAAAAAAATGGAAAGGAATATAAAGCTTCCTGTAAATTGGATTAACAGCTGCCTGTTACGAATAAAGAAACATGAATGAGATCATGGGTCGTAAGAACGTGAAACTGGAAAGTGACACCTGGATGTTTGAGTTAAAAGGATGGAACCCTACGGGGAATTAGGAGTGGAACTCCTGGAAAGGGGAAGGAATGGAACTGAGATGTAGTTTGTACTGTCTCTTGGGTACGCAGTACCAAGGGAAGTACCTGTACCTGTTTAGTGCAGAGTGGGGCCAGCCACCCCAGGGACCCGGGGTTATGATTGGCCGCTCTGTACCGACTTGCTGGCCCTCGTGTACGTAGTACCGAGGAGAGCTACTAGTGTTAGGAGAGTACTAGCTACCCCACGGGCCCCGGGGTTCTGCTAGCCCCTTCACCGACTTGTTAGGCCCACTAGGGCAAACCAGGGTAGTCAGGCGAGGGCGCGCGGACTGTGGAGGGGCAAGGCCCCGGTTTGGTTACTGTGGAGGGGTTGGACCCCTGTTACTGAGAGGGCTCTGCCCTGTACTGGTTCCGTGCTATGCTTTGGGCGCACCCGTTAACGGAAACGACTGACCGCGTGCCAGTACGGGTTAGCTACCTGTGCGTTTATCGCGCGTGCCGTAGTCACCGTTACCTCTGTCAGTGACCTTGGGGTGGTTGACTGAGGGTAGGATCACCACGGGGGACTCTCCCGGCCAGGAGAGCACCACGTGCTACTTCTACTTTTGGAAAAGACTGCAATCAAGATCGTTCCCACGAGGAACATTCGAGATCAAGAAAAGGATCTGAGAAATAAATGAAATAGTGAGAAAATTGAAAGATGTGAATAAAGGAAGTAATAGAACATAACAGCTACTGTACACTCTACTGTTGTCTTTAGTTTAGTTTGCCACTCTACTCAGCGTTTTGCTGACGTGTTACACTCGTTACCTTTTTTAGGACCAGGTGTTGAGCAGCCAGGGTCAGCGGCTGCAGAGGACGCTAAGCCGAGTAGGGTCCAGTAGAGTTACCACTGTCTTTTGTACCCCTTTTTGTTTCCATTATAGTGAGTAGTTCTTGTTTCCGCTGTACTTTTCTTTACCTGCAGTTCATGTTATATGATAAATGTTATTCTACTGTTGTGGTGGTATACACTGTAGTAGTTTCTTTCCTTACTGCTGTACTTTCTTACTGTTAGTTATATTCATGTTGAATGTAGTTTATTTTACTGCTCTTTTGGTTACTTCCTCGTCGGACGACTAGGTCTTGGGATTAGTCGAGTCGGTCCGGTTCTCGTGTCTCGTAGGGACTCGGGAGTCGGGTCATTACATCTATTATGGGCTAAATGAGACTTTGAAGCAGATTGCAAACGCTTCTTACGGAGGGAATTTCATGAATAAAGATGAGAATGGAGCATTCAAATTATTTGAAAATATGAGTGAAAACTCAATGAATAATGCCTCCATTATCGCCTTTAATCGTACCAGCCTGCCCCGTAATGTTCACGAAGTTGACACGAGATCCCCCCATTCATCCACTGATCTTAACCTTATCGCACAAAAATTGAATGAAGTCTCCATCGTGCACAAGAAGCTGGACGAGCTTCTGGCCAATCCCGCTCATTCTATGGCAAACACCCCCACCTCACCACTTCATCACAATCCCAATCCTTCCAACGCCAGGCTTATCTCCAGAAACCCCGTGAGATCTTCCTTACCGAGTGTCGCGTCGAGCGATTCAGTAAGTCATGTGGATCTGGCTTCTGCAAGCCAGTATTTTGACACGGAGGACCAAGCCTCCGTGTGCTCGGATGCGTATTTACATGCTAATGAGTCCATTTTAATGGACTAATATTACGCCTAAGTAACTTTAATTGTATCTTTTAGATTTGTTAATAACTATATTAAGTTATAGAATGTTTGCATGCATCATGATTTAGGTTTACATCTATTCTATAACTTAATATGTTCTTTTTATGTGCAGGAAAAATAATTGGCAAAAGAATGAGGAGGAAAGGGTAAATTACCCTTTCAAATAACCAGCGGCTGTTCTTTTCCCCATCCTCTGGGCACCCTCAACTGCCGCCGGCTAGAAATAGTTAAAGGATTTGAAAATCCCTTAACTCTCGCAAGCGCAAATGAGGAGTTAAAAAGAAGAGGCGGAGAAAGGAGAGGGAGGATCATCCAGAGAGAGGGTGAATAACTCCTGCGTGCACTGTGGACTAGGCTCCTCTTCCCTTCAGCCTACAGCCGCACCGCACCAAGCCTGCACCTGCCAGCACCATCTCCGCGCCCTTCCAGCGTTCACAACGCCACTCACCTTGCGCGACCGCAAGTGGTGCCTTCACGCAGGCGCTAAGCGCCCATCCACCAAGCCTGCAGCCACCTCAGGCACATCCGCCCACACCTCTGCAGGCGCTACCGCCCTTCTCCAGTGCCTCCCCGTAGGCGTGCGCCCCTGCAAGCGCCTGCAGCTGTGCCCTAGCACTCTCTGCAGACCGCCTCGCCACCTGCGCCCGCAAGCACGCCCGCCTTCATCCTCCAACCGCACCAAGCGCCCTGCAGGCACCCTTCACCAGCGCCTCCCCGCAGGCGTGCGCCCCTGTAAGCGCCTGCAAGCGTACACCTGCCATCACCGCAGGACTGCGCAGTCGCCCACTTCTCTTCCCCCGCCAGCACCTAGCGCTCCCCGCAGGCTCCCTCACAGCGCTTCCCTCCAGCCGCACCTAAAGGTGCTACGCGCCTTCCCCACCGCCAGCAGCCACCTGCAGGCATCGCCCACGCTCCCTGCAGGCAGGTGCGTGGCTACAACAGACAGCCTCCTCCAACCAATTCTCCTCCCCCGGCCGGCCACCTCCGACCATCTCCGTCGACACCGCGGCCTCCATCAGATAACCCTCATCCTCGCCGACCTCCCTAGCACATCCACCGCCTGCCAGTGCTCTCTCTCTCTTGCGAGGAGGAGAGAGAGCAAATGCTCTGTTTTGAATTCAATTAAAATTTACATTCACTACCATTGCCACCAGAATTTGATTTTTATTTATTATTATATTGTGGCGAAATTGTGCATGCACACTCATATTCTCTGATAATTGCACATTAATGATATTCACCTATTTCAATATTGGTTTTGGGCTTAACCTGTGCACTAATTTTCTCTAGTACACGTCACGTGAAAATTACATAAAATCATCATAGATTTATTGAAGATTTCAGTGAGGGTAAACTGCACATATACCCTTATCTTTTTAAATTATTGTGAATCTACTTTCCATTGCATTTTATGTCACATTTGAATAGGGATTTCACAATTTACCGAAAGAATATAAAATAATCGAGAGTTTATTGCATAATTGCCTCCCTGTGGACACGACCCGCTCTTCTATGAGTGGTTATTTTTTTTTTTTTATTAGTAGATTTTTCCACCACTTAAATACTACAATGCAAAGTGGAAAGTCGACTCGTCAAATTAGCGCCGTTGCCGGGGAGGCAACAGACGCAATAGATTTACTTCATTATTTTTAAATATTCTGAGTTACGAAATTATCTGATCAATTTTTTTTTCTGTGCGAGGAATCTAAAGAGGCGACGAGGCGCAATAGAGCAGCGACAGCAACCACGAGTTAAGCCACACGAGGAAAAGACGAAGGAGACCAAGATCCTATTTTCACAAAGGATTCTCCATCGTCAAAAATTTATTTCTTTCTTTTCGTCCTTGTAGTCATTGGGGCTGAATTTTTGGGGGTTTGTCCCCACATTCTTTAGCTACTAGGGCTTACAATATTTTTGGTGCGTGCGTGATTCTATTTTCTGCTTACCTACTTTTAAAACCAACAAAGAAAATATCGAGCTGCCTATTTAGAAGTTGCATGCCCTTAGGTGCGCACATTTAGGGGTAATCGAGCAGCACATTAGATCTTATTATTGCATTGCAAGCATATTAGCACGAAGATAGCTGGAGACAGGTACATCTTTCTAACTTTTGCATCTAACTCCTGTTCACGCATTTGCATTCAAATTTATATTCAAGACCACCAAGTTGTTTGAATTTACTAATTCAGTGGTCACATAACTAAAAGTGGAACTAATAATCAGATTCAACCCTAAAAGCAATTCACATTTGATCTGATTCTAAGGGACTTGTCTGCGATTTCAAAAGAAATTACAAAGATTTGCAGTGTGTTGCACACTTCTGACACTGAGCACGCACATTAGGCACCGCACTAAGGCTCGATCCCTTAAGGCTATAGGCACCGATCTCTTTATCGGTGTAGACCCTCCTATTGTGCTTTGTGGTGGTGGTGATATTATCTTTTGACCAAGTGTTTCGATACTCCACGGAGGGGGACACCCCTTAAAGGAACAAAAGGGTAGTTAAGGGGCACCGCATACGCATCACCTCAAAGGAAGGGTTCGCTCTACTTGCATCCCTTTGTTCGTCCTTGGAGTAACTTCTCACTTGATCACCTGGGAGTATCGTCCAAGCAAAGTATAGGTCCTAGGGCACTCGAAGGTTGAATTAAGGCACGTAATTGCAGTGAAAAACTTGTTTGGCCATTTATATTAACTAATTCAACCTTCGCAATAAAGAAGGTTAAGATTTCAAGTCCACACCCCTCTTATACCACTTACATGGGAACGAAGGGATAAGTCTTGATCTTTTGACTTATCTTTGATGTGGAGGTTTAACTTACTCAATAAAAAACCTGAATTGTGTTTTGTATGCTTGGTAGACGCTCTCTTGAGGGTAGTCTAGTGTTTGATCCAGAGCCTGAGAGAATTCTTAGGAGAGCTCACCTAGGAGAAGCAAAAGAAGGAATGGCTGAGCAAGGTGCAAATCAACAAAGGACCCTAAGGGACTATTTTATTCCTATTAACCAACCTGCACAAGCACTAAGACGACCGGCAGAGGATAATCCGTATGAGATCAAGAGCAGTACCATATCTTTATTGCCCTCTTTTTATGGTACTACTAGGGAGGACCCCTACCGACATTTGGAGGAATTCACCGAGGTCTGTTCCATGGTAAAGCTCCAGGGCTTTACTGATGAAGCCCTAATGAGGACTCTATTTCCTTTCTCCCTAAAGGATAAGGCCAAGCACTGGTATCATACCCTCGATGCAAGGGTAAATGATTGGGCCACCCTTAAGGGAGAATTTTTAAAAAAGTATTTTCCTATGAGTAAAACCAACCATTACATAAGAGAGATTATGGGTTTTACTCAACAGGAAGGGGAGCAATTTCATGAGACTTGGGAGCACTTTAATGACCTTCTTAGGTTATGCCCCCACCATCAAGTGCCAAGATGGCAGTTGGTCGAAAGGTTCTATAACGGATTATCTGAAAGGCATAGGCAAACCATTGATGCAGCCTATGCAGGAACCTTCATGACCAAAATTGAGGATGAAGCCTGGGCATTATTTGAAACATTAAGCGACAACTCCATACATCTATCCTCTGCCTATCAAGAAAGAAAACCATCAATCTTGCAGAGGAAGATAGAGGCCCATGAAGCTGGGGCTTCTCAGGATTTGGCTTATTAGATTCAACTATTGAATGAAAACTTTGATAGGCTTTTAACAAATCCCTGCATGAACCCGCAAGCAGCCTCTATTTTTTAGGCTTCAAGAGAATGCTCCATTTTTCAAAGCACAATGCATGCCACTACGGAGTGCCATCAGGCAAACCAATTCCCTAAGTTGATCTAGGCCGACTTGAACGCGGCCCAAGGTTTTCGCCTCCTCGCAATAACCCTTACTCCAACACTTATAATCCAAGGTGGCAGAACCATCCAAACTTCTCTTAGAAGCAAGGTGATGCTTCTAACTCAGGGAATACTAGACCCTTACCTCCCCAGCCCACATACCAACCTTCGTATGAAAGTCCTTCTCCGAATAAGCCCTCTGAGATGGATGAACTGAAGGCCATGACGAAAGTAATGCAAGAGCATCAGAATATGGTTGTCCAATCTCAGAATAAGATGATTACTGATATGCAATCCCAAATTGGTCATCTTACTGAGGCAGTTAGGCAACGTGATCCGAGGAAGCTGCCTAGCTCTTCTGAGGAGAACCCTAAGGGCAAGGGGGTTGTATTCAAGGAGCATGCCCAAGCAGTGACCGTGTTGAGGAGTGGAAAAAAGATTGACAAGCCTGATAACACTCCTACAGTTACATCTCAGAATTTCCCTTCCACACCTAACCTGACTTCCATCTCACCCGAGGAAGAGCCACACCACTCTCCCTCGCACAAAATCACCCACAATGAGGATGTCGTCCTTCCACCACCCCTTTCCCGCCATGACGACCCCTTTACCCAGAAGCCGAGGGTGCCCTATCCAGAGTGCCTATCTACTCCTGGGGAATCTTCTGTTGGCTCGTCTGGAGCCAAGGATAAGACGGAAGAGATTATGGATAATTTTTGGCAAGTCCAGATTAACTTGCCTCTGTTGGAAGTGATTAAACAGATTCCGTCCTAGGCCAAGTTTCTGAAGGACCTGTGCACCCAGAAGCACCGATCTAGGAAATAGGTACAAACCAAGGTCATCCTGCCTGACCATGTTAGCTCGGTTCTTTAGCATGGAACACCCCCCAAAATGAAAGACCCAGGGACCCCGTATATTTCAGTGGTTATAGGTAACCAACACATTGACGAGGCGTTGCTCAATCTGGGTGCGGGGGTAAACATTCTACCGAGCTCTGTCTATGACCTTTTGGGAGGAGGAAGGCTGAAGCCTAGTCCAGTAATCCTCCAGGTTGCAAACAGATCACTTAAGACACCACGGGGATTGTTGGAAGATGTCCTTGTGAGAGTAGAGGATTTCTTCTTCCCCGTTGACTTTCTGGTACTTGATACTGACCCATCTAATAAGCCCACAAAGTCGTCCATTATTCTGGGACGCCCCTTCTTGGCCATAACCAATGCCTCTATAAATTGTAGATCTGGGGCACTTAAAATGGGCTTTGGGAACAAGAAGATCCGATTGAATGTTTTTGATACTTACAAGCAACCCAGATTTGAAGATTGTTCTCAGATTGAGGTCGTTGATGAAATAATTGAAGAGACTACTCCAACACTCTTATGTAGAGATCCCCTTCAGAAGGTCATATCTCAGGACCATCCCTCGATTATTAAAGAAACTGAAAGGAAAATGCCTGAATTAGAAGAGTTGCTGGGGATACACACTGAGTCTCTATCCCCACCCTGGACTGTGAAGGTAGATCCACTACCTGAGGCAGGGACATCTCAACTAAAACCCTCAATCCAAAAGGCTCCTGAATTGGAGTTGAAACCCCTCCCGAGCACATTGAAATATGCTTTCCTTGGCCCTAATAACACGCTCCCCGTTATTATCTCGTCTGCATTATCTGAATTGCAGGAGGGAGCTCTGCTTGAGTGTTTACAAAGGCACAAAGAAGCAATTGCTTGGACAATTGCTGATATTAAGGGTGTTGATCCCTCTCTTTGCATGCATCATATATACACGGACGAGTCCGTGAAGCCTTTCCGAGATACGCAGAAGGCTCAATCCAAATATGCGAGAGGTTGTTAAAAAGGAGATTCTGAAATGGCTGGATGCAGGGATTATCTATCCCAATTCAGATAGTAAATGGGTCAGTCCTATTCACGTAGTTCCGAAAAAGGCAGGGATCACTGTGGAAGAAAATGACCAAGGTGAACTGGTGACCACTAGACCCTCAACTGGTTGGAGGGTCTGCATTGATTACCGTCGTTTAAACACGGCTACCCAGAAAGACCATTGCCCCTTACCGTTTATCAATCAAATTATGGAACGATTAGCGGGGAACAAGTACTTTTATTTTCTTGATGGGTACTCTGGGTACAATCAGATAGCCGTTTTTCCTGATGATCAGGAGCGTACCACCTTCACGAGTCCGTATGGCACTTTTGCATTCCGCCGAATGCCATTCAGGTTATGTAATGCTCCTACCACTTTCCAATGTTGTATGATGGCTATCTTTTCTGATATGATCGACGAGTTCGTTGAAATTTTCATGGATGACTTCTCCATTTATGTCTCGTCATTTGACCTATGCCTTTTGCACCTTGATAAAGTCTTAACCCGTTGCGAATAGGCAAAGCTGGTGCTTAGCTAGGAAAAAAGCCACTTTATGGTCCAGCAGGGCATTGTCTTAGGGCATATAGTTTCTGAAAGAGGATTAGAGGTGGACACCGCAAAAATTGATTCCATCTCTAAGCTTCCATTGCCCGCCAATGTTAGTCAGGTTTGATCTTTCATTGGCCATGCTAAATTTTATAGGCACTTTATTAGAGATTTCAGTAAAATCTCTAAGCCACTCTGCGACCTGTTAGCGAAGGATGTCTCCTTCGATTTTGATGATAGATGTGGCGAGGCTTTCCAAGTTTTGAAGAAAGCCCTCATTACCGCGCCGATTCTCCAAGCACCAGATTGGACCCTCCCATTTGAGCTTATGTGCGATGCTTCTGATTTTGCAATGGGAGCAGTCTTAGGTCAAAGGGTTGATGGTAAGCCTCATGTGCTGCATTATGCCAGCAAGACCCTTACGGATCCTCAGCAAAACTACACGGTCACTGAAAAGGAATTACTTGCTGTAGTATTTGCTTTGGAAAAGTTTCGATCTTATCTTTTGGGATCCAAGGTTGTGGTGTTCACTGATCATTCATCCCTTAAGCATCTTCTGGCTAAAAAGGACACCAAACCTCGCCTAATTCGTTGGATTTTGCTACTCCAAGAATTTGACCTGGAAATTAAAGACAAGAAAGGAGTTGAGAATGTGGTAGCAGACCATTTGTCTAGGATCCCTATTGAGGCATCAAACCCTACTAGCAGTATTCAAGAGACTTTCCCTGATGAGTCTCTAATGGCCGTGGAAGCTAAAACTCCTTGGTTCGCTGACAGGTTTCTCGCCAGTACGTGGGACAAGCAGAAGCGAGACAGGTTTCTCACCAACGCTAAATTTTATCGCTGGGAGGAACCCGAGCTTTTTAGAATAGGCCCTGACCAGCTGTTTCGCCGTTGCATCCCTGATGAAGAAAAAAGAAGTGTTCTAAGTTTCTGCCATGACCTCCATTGTGGGGGACATTTTAGTGGGAAGAAGACTGCCCATAAGGTTCTTCAGTCTGGTTTTTGGTGGCCCACATTATTCCGAGATGCACATACGTATGTGGGTGCATGTCTACGTTGCCAGCAGATGGGAACCATTGGAAAAAGGGATGAGATGCCCCAACAACCTATCCTCCCTATTGAAATCTTTGATATTTAGGGCATTGACTTCATGGGTCCCTTTCATGTGTCCTTCGGATATGAATACATCCTTGTGGTTGTTGACTATGTATCAAAGTGGATAGAAGCCATACCCACGTGAACCAATGACCATTCCGTGGTCTTGGGCTTTGTTAAGGCTAATATCATTTCTCGGTATGGGTGCCCAAGGACGATCATAAGTGATGGAGGACCTCACTTTAAGAATGTACACTTCACAAGACTACTCCAAAATTTGGGAGTCAACCACATGATAGCCACACCTTATCATCCCCAAACGAGTGGACAAGTTGAAGTGTCCAATAGGGAGATTAAGCGAATTTTAGAAAAAACTATCAGGCCTGATCGGAAGGATTGGTCTAAAAAACTAAATGATGCTCTTTGGGCCTACAGAACTGCATATAAGACTCCCTTGGGCATGTCTCCTTTCCGTCTTGTCTACGGAAAAGCGTGCCACCTTCCCATTGAAATCCAACATAAAGCTTATTGGGCTATTAAAAATGTTAACTTGAATCTAGATAAAGTGGGAAAAGCACGTATGTTAGAATTAAGTGAGCTTGAGGAGCTTCGTAATGAAGCTTATGAAACTTCTCAAGCTTACAAGCAATGTACAAAAGTCTTCCATGACAAGCACGTCATTAGAAAGACTTTTGAGCCCAACCAGTGGGTCTGGCTTTTCAATTCTAGACTTAAATTATTTCCTGGAAAGCTCAAGTCCAGCTGGGATGGGCCATACATTATTATCAATACTTTCCCTCATGGAGCTGTAGAGATTAGGAACCCTATTTCAGGTGCAAGCTTTAAAGTAAATGGCCAGCGACTTAAACCGTATATTACTCTTTCAGATGGCCAGGTTTTGGATGCACTTCGGCTTGAGGAGCTTAGCTCCTCCCACTCTCCTCCTCAGGTGATATTCTTCTATGTCTGTATTTTTCCAATGAGGACATTGTCAGTTTTAGGCATGGGGGGGTATAACCTGAGAATGTTTATAGCATTTATAAATATTTGCATACATATTTATATACATATATTATAAAAAAAAAAATTTGAGCTGATTAGGTTAGTCCCTAGCAAAATACCTTTGTTATTGGAAGTTTTTCTTCCGGAATTATTTCTTAAGTTTAGAATCCAGTACATTTATTTCACGTGCACGTAGACTTGGTAATAGATCCTTGAGGAAAACCAATAAGCATTTGTAGTCCACTGAACCCATGGACAGTTCATAGGGAGTCAGGCATACTATCTTCTAATAGATCCACCTCATATTTGTGAGAAGAAAGTAGAGAGATTACTGGTGAGCTAAGTCTAGTGCAAGGACTCTTAAGTTTTGGATAATTAGATGATGATACTTTAGAGTTAGGCGTAGTTTTCACTCTCTATTCCTGTGTGCGTACTTTGTATGAATTCCTGAGAGTCACCAAATAAGGCAGATACACAGAGATTGAGTCTTAATAAAGCTATAACTATGGTGGATGGTTACAACCATCCTTCATGGAGTCCTCAGCTGAAGGAGGGTAATAGTGTCAAAAGTCAGAAATACGCTTGTCCTATCCATTCCTTCCCAGTGCCAAAAATAGGCACTTCCACCAAATAAGCCACACAATATCCTCTTGACCATCATCATCCCAAATAATGCCTCATAAATAAAAGTTTGTGTCGTATTATGTTGAGTTATATTAAAAAAAAAAAAAGAGAAAAGGAGAAAAGAAAAGAAGAAGAAAAAGAAGAAACAGAAAAAGAAGAAATATTTGTATTACAAAAAAAAAGGTCCAAGTTATAATGTAACATTATTTCTGAGGCATCAGAACACCTATCGCGTTCCACCAAATATGACCCATACCTACCTTTTAGTATTTCTGATCGCCCGAATACTGGTTGAGGACTCTAACATAGTTGTAGAGTTATTAGGACTTTAATTGAAGTGTGAATGCCATGTGAGGCTACCAAATAATGAGTACAATTTCTAAATCTAGCGAGATTCGTGATCTCAGAAAGAAAGAAAAGAGGGAGTGCCCAGGAACATCAAGAGAGCACAATTGTATAGCCTCTCTTAAAGTTGACTTGTCTAATAGTCTACAGATCTAGAGTCTGCAGTACTAGACAATTTGTAGCACCAGATGAGTGTGTGTGCCACCAAATACAAATCCATTCAACTCGATATCTCCTACCTAAGCCAAACGCCGGGGTCAAATTACAGATTATCCTCTACTTTATCCCCAAGGGAAGTAGTTGCCTATCCCGATAGCAATATTTACCAAGGGTGAAGTACGAACTTCCAATGTGAATTGGCTCTTTCACTTAGATCTGTTACCTAGGCTATCAGCACTTCACATTTGTCTAGATTTCTAAAGTTTTGAAGTAAGAAAAGAAGAAATCTTCTGATTACTTCTATTATTTTTCATTTTTGCTAGGGACTAGCAAATCTTAGGCATGGGGGTATTTGATGAGTCTATTTTAATGGACTAATATTACACCTAAGTAACTTTAATTGTATCTTTTAGATTTGTTAATAACTATATTAAGTTATAGAATGTTTGCATGCATCATGATTTAGGTTTACATCTATTCTATAACTTAATATGTTCTTTTTATGTGCAGGAAAAATAATTGGCAAAAGAATAAGGAGGAAAGGGTAAATTACCCTTTCAAGTAACCGGCAGCTGTTCTTTTCCCTATCCTCTGAGCACCCTCAACAGCTGCCAGCCAGAAATAGGAGGCGCAGGCGCAAACGAGGAGGAGTTAAAAAGAAGAGGCGAAGAAAGGAGAGGGAGGATCATCGAGAGAGAGGGTGAATAACTCCTGCGTGCACTGTGGACTAGGCTCCTCTTCCCTTCAGCCTGCAGCCGCGCCACACCAAGCCTGCACCTACCAGCACCATCTCCGTGCCCTTCCAGCATTCACAATGCCATGCACCTTGCGCAACCGCAAGCGGTGCCTTCACACAGGCGCTAAGCGCCCTTAAGCGCCCATCCACCAAGCCTGCAGCCACCTTAGGTGCATCCGCCCACACCATTAAAGGCGCTACCGCCCTTCTCCAGTGCCTCCCCGTAGGCGCACGCCCCTGCAAGCGCCTGCAGCCGTGCCCTTGCGCTCTCTGCAGACGGCCTCGCCACCTGCACCCGTAAGCACGCCTGCCTTCATCCTCCAACCGCACCAAGCACCCTGCAGGCGCCCTTCACCAGCGCCTCCCCGTAGGAACGTGCCCCTGCAAGCGCCTACAAGTGTCCGCCCGCCATCACCGCAAGCCTGCACAGTCGCCCGCTTCGCTTCCCCAGCCAGCGCCTAGCGCTCCCTGCAGGCTCCCGCACAGTGCTTCCCTCCAGCCGTGCCTAAAGGCGCTGCGCGCCTTCCCCACTGCCAGCAGCCACCTGCAGCCATCGCCCACGCTCCCTGTAGGTAGGCGCGCGACTACAGCAGACAGCCTCCTCCGGCCACTTCTCCTCCACCGACCGACCACCTCCAACCATCTCCGTCAATGCCGCAGCCTCCATCGGATAGCCCTCATCCTCGCCGACTCCCTAGTGCATCCACTGCCCGCTGGTGCTCTCTCTCTCGCGAGGAGAGAGAGCAAATGCTCTGTTTTGAATTCAATTAAAATTTACATTCACTGCCATTGCCACCAGAATTTGATTTTATTTATTATTATTATATTATGGTGAAATTGCACATGCACACTCATATTCTCTGATAATTGCACATTAATGATATTCACCTATTTCAATATTGGTTTTGGGCTTAACCTGTGCACTAATTTTCTCTAGTACACGTCACGTGAAAATTACATAAAATCATCATAGATTTATTGAAGATTTCAGTGAGGGTAAACTGCACATATACCCTTATCTTTTTAAATTATTGTGAATCTACTTTCCATCGCATTTTATGTCACATTTGAATAGGGATTTCACAATTTACCGAAAGAATATAAAATAATCGAGAGTTTATTGCATAATTGCCTCCCTGTGGACACGACTCGCTCTTCTATGAGTGGTTTTTTTTTTTTATTAGTCGATTTTTCCACCACTCAAATACTACAACACAAAGCGAAAAGTCGACTTGTCACATGCGGACTCGTCTTCTGGCTTAGAAGATGCTTGCGTCCTGGGGAACAACCCATTCTCTGCTACTTATAACCCAGGGTGGCGAAATCATTCGAACTTCGCATGGTCCAACAACCCGCAGCACCAAAACCCCGCAGGTGGGCCAATGCGACCATCCACACCTGTCATCCCAAGGGCCCAGTCTAATCCTGTGGCAAATCCGCCATCGGGTCCTTGCATACCGCAAACAAAACACGCATCAAGTCCTCTTGAGAAATTGATGCGAATGATGACGGAAATGTCGAAGCGCCATGAAGAGAACATGACCTCTCTTCAGCGCCAATTGGCGCAGCGGAATGCTGAGATCAATCAACTATGCATGGCAACTCGATCTCAGGGCACTCTTCCAACCCAACCTGTTCCCAACCCATGAAATTTCGTACCCCATGGTCCTCAACCACAAGTACGACCTTCCCAGGGGCAGGTTCATCAGATTCTACAGGCTCTGAGCATTCCACCGGGATTTCAGGCTAATCCCGCTGCAACACCTCACTCTTATGTCCCTATTGTGAACCCTTCTACGCCGTATGATCCCACTGGACCCGCAACGTCCAATGCGATTACTACGAGGAGTGGTAAGCAAACCGTCGATCCACCTCGACCTGATCCTAGCCCATCTTCTTCATCGCCCTCTCATTCGAGATGTGCACCGCATTCCCAAGAGGACAATACACCCAAATTAGTGCCAGAATCGGTCCCATTCCCTGAGGCTCTACTAAGGGAGCCAAAAGGCAAGAAAAAGGATACGCAGGCCTTTAATAACCTGCGTAATTTATTCAGGGATGTTGAAATCATGGTACCCCTGCTAGAGGCTATCGACCACATACCTACTGTTGCCCGATTTTTCAAAGACTACACAACACCCAGGCGACAGTCAAAGAAAACAAAGAATCCGGTGGTTCTCTCGCCTCATGCGAGTTCTGTTATACTGTCAAATCTACCACCAAAGCAGAAAGATTCGAGCACACCGCTTATTTCCTGTAGCATCCAAGGCTGCAACTTTAACCGTGCCCTACTTGATCTAGGACCTTCCATCAATCTTATACCAACCATCATGCTCGAAAAATTTGCCTTAGGAAATCTGAAACTCACCCCTGTCACGTTACAGTTGGCAGATCGTTCTGTCAAAATTCCAAAGGGTGTGGTGGAAGACGTGGTGGTTAGGGTCAACAGTCTCTGTTTTCCTGTTGACTTTCTTATTTTGGATATGGAAGTTCCTAGCTCACTTTCTGATTGTCTGATCATCCTTGGTCGACCTTTCTTGGCCACAGCCCGCGCCCATATCGACTGCGAGTTGGGCTATATTGAGATTGCCGTTGGATCTGAGAAGCTCAAACTTAACATCTTCAAGGCAACCAAGAACTTTGATTGCGATTGCATCGAGGATGACACGTCTGACGAGGACATGGCCGTCAGCGCGTGTATCGAACTAATTGGGACCTATTCTGACTGTTGTGGATTGCCTTTAAACACTGACGATTGCCTGACCGACACATATTGTGACGTTCCCCCAACCCTCCCTATTCCCGTACCTTCACCTAACCGAACTTCTGATGAGGTTTTCTCCACTTCCCATACCTCGTGGTCTGAGTCATATTCGGGCTACTCACCGCCGGTCCACACTCTTGAAGACTGGATTGCCCTTTCTTTCCCGCCAAATCAGGCGGATTTGCAACTCCACACTGGGGCCTTGTGCCCACATACTGCTCACTGGGGCTATCCCTTTTTGGATCCATCTATCCAAGATGCCCCTCTTCTTGGCCAATCTGAGGGCCAACTTCTTCCTCCTGAATTATTTTCTTCTGATCCGTTTGGGACACTCTCGTCCCAAGAAATGCCAGATCTTTCACCATCCACTCCCGAGCTGAAAGAGCTGCCTGATACGTTTAAGTATGTTTTCATGGGACCGAAGGAAACGCTCCCCGTAATCATCAGTTCAAAATTGACCAGGGAGCAAGAGTGCAAACTAACAAAGGTCCTTATGGAACACAAAGCAGCCATTGGATGGTCTTTATCAGACTTAACTAGCATTAGCCCCTCCTACTACACTCACCGTATATATACGGAGGAGGAGGCTCGACCTTCCCGTGAGATGTAGCGACGTCTCAACCCCAACATGCGGGAGGTTGTTAAAAAGGAAATTATTAAGTGGTTGGATGCGGGTATAATCTACCCGATCAGCGATAGCCCCTAGGTGAGTCCAATTCACATCGTGCCCAAAAAGGCAGGACTCACCATCCGTGTCAATGACAGGGGCGAATCCATCCCTACATGCACTCCTACATCTTGGAGAGTGTGTGCAGATTATAGGAAACTGAATGCTACAACTAAGAAAGATCACTTTCCGCTACCTTTCATTGACCAAATCCTGGAGTGGTTAGCGGGAAATAAATTTTTCTATTTTCTGGATGGATTCTCAAGATATAACCAGGTGGCAATTGACCCCCAAGACCAAGAGAAAACCACCTTTACCTGTCCCTTCGGCACCTTTGCATTTAGAAGGATGCCGTTCGGACTTTGTAACGTGCCAGCAACTTTCTAGAGATGTATGCTGGCGATATTCCATGACATGGTGGGTGACTTTCTTGAGGTTTTCATGGATGACTTTTCGGCCTTTGGATCCTCTTTTGATGACTGTCTTGCCAACCTGACCCGTATCCTTAGGAGATGTACTGATGTGAACCTTTTGCTTTTCTAGGAAAAAAGTCATTTTATGGTACACAAGGGAATTGTTCTCGGGCATATCATCTCCGATAGGGGTATCGAGGTTGACAGAGCTAAGCTTGATGTAATTGCTGATTTACCTGTGCCTGACTCTGTCAAACAAATCCGCTCCTTCCTGGGACACGTCTGTTTCTATAGGAGATTCATCAAAGACTTCTTCAAGATTTCCCGACTTTTAACTCATCTCCTATCGACCGATGTGCCCTTTGATATGGGCCCCGACTGCATACGAGCATTCACGCAGCTGCGTGATGCTGTCACCAAGGCCCCTGTTCTCCAGCCACCTGATTGGTCCCTCAACTTTGAACTCATGTGTGATGCTTCCAACCTTGCAGTCGGAGCCATCCTGGGACAAAGACGCGATAGACACCCCTTCGTGGTGTACTATGCCAGTAAGACGTTGGACGAGGACCAGCATAATTATACTACCACTGAGAAAGAACTACTGGCGGTCGTCTTTGGGCTAGAGAAATTCTGCTCTTACCTTCTGGGCTCACATGTTATTGTATTCACTGACCACGTGGCCATACGCCATCTCATGCATAAGAAGGATGCCAAGCCTATACTGATTCATTAGATCCTTCCATGTTATTGTATTCACATGTTATTGTATTCACTGACCACGTGGCCATACGCCATCACATGTTATTGTATTCACATGTTATTTTATTCACTGACCACGTGGCCATACGCCATCTCATACGCGATAGAGACTGTTTCTACCATATATTCTTTGAGCCACAAAAGAAAAAAATGAGGGTTGAGTTTTCCGTCATCTTTTTAAGGGTCAATCCAAAACACGAGCTGAAACTAGGACCAACCTGCACTTAAAAATTCATGAAACCCTGGGCTTGAGTCTTAATGTTCATCTGGTCAGTCTTGATCCTTCACTATGCACAAGCCATAATCTCTTGAGCTCTCGAGTATGGCAAAAACCTCCTGAGTCCTGGAAATCATACTTAAGGTTTAAATATCAAGAGTCCAGGTTAGTCGAGAGATGGTCTATGTCACGTAAGACTTAAAGTACTGGTAGTCTTCTCCGCAATTGATTCTCACAATATCAAATAAACACACCTATATCACCTCAGAAGAAAATCTTCAGCTTAAGACCATTTCTAGATACAATACAAAATATTTTGCTAGGGACTAGCAAAAGATAGGCATGTGGGTATGATTGCACAGCAAAAATACACCAATAAATATGCCATCTTGTGTTATTTCTTAGCACTGCCATTGCATATTAGGTAGCCATAGTTGCATTTGTAAAAATTGACACATGCATGCATTTATTTAAGAGGGGAGGAAAGTGAATAATTGGTCATGTAAATAACATCTTTTTCAAGCGCTGCCTCGCAATTTCACCATCTTCATTTTTTATTTTTGCTTTGAACTTCTTCTCCGCGCGGCTTAGGGCGTGGCTTGCTCTTCTTTGTGCCATTCTTTGCCAGCACCATTCTCTGTCGGCTGCATAGCTGGTCATGCAGCTCAGGGCATGTCCGTGCATGCCTCACTATCTTTAAGAAGCCCTACCCTCTTCCTTGCGAAGGGAGCCTGGTCCAGACACACCCGCAAACCCTTCCTCTAGGCCATCTTCCTCACTCTCTCCCCTCCATATGCAGTACCTCTTCCCAATGAAGAGATACACTGCGAGCAGGAGCAGGCTCACAGTGGTCCCACAACCACCACTGTGAGTTCCACCACCGCCCAGCTCATCCAAGAGCAGATGGGTGTGGTGGGTTCATTCTCTGTTTCCATCACTGAAGACCTTCACGCCATTGCCGCAGCTCTAAGCTTCAAAGCTCAACAGCAACAGAAGCAGCCCCGCGCATGCCAGCAGCCGGCGCAAGCTCCTTCTGCGTGCGCAAGCGCCTTCCAGCGCGCCCGCGCACGCAGAACCGGCTGCAACTGGTTGTCCAAGCCGCACAGGCATGACGTGCAGTTGTGCATGTGTGTTAAGAAGTGTCGTTATAGTCTCACTTGCAACGTCGGTTTTAAAATAAGTAAACGGAGGTGAGTCCGAGTGTCAGTCTCAGGGAGGCATGAAAATCGGATTTTACTTACCACTTGTTGTCATGGAAAGCGCGGAGTTTTTTGCTTGCGGAGGTGCGGTTTGAAAAGCGAGAGAGAGATGGAGAGAGAGAGATTAGGGTTAGAGTGTTTCTTGTTTAATCATGCAACTTAAACAAAAATTAAAGTAACAATTGAACAGAAAATAACTTCATTAATCATGCACTTTTAGTTCATAGCTTAAAACATTAAATACATGCTTAAACAAAAGTAATGGAAAGCTTAAAAGAGAGAGAGAGGAGGAGGGAGAGCGACGAGGCAGCCACGGCGGTGGAGGAGGCTCCGTCGGTGGCTCGTTGTCTCTGATGATTACAAGAGGGCCTAAAGCTAGCTAAGAGAGGGTGGAGTAGTTGTAAGGGAAGTGAATGCCTTGAAAGAGTGGTTGGAGGGGGTTTAAATAGGGTTAAGGGATTTCTAAAAGAAGAAGGGGCTTTAGCGACGTCCAAAACGTCGCTAAAATCACTCCAAAAGCGTTGGTGAAGCCCTTTAGCCCGACGGTCAATCGCGCACGCTGTTTCTTCTTCACGCTCGATCCACGGCCGCTGCGTGAGAGCCGTCCGATCGAAGATCGGACAGTTGAGATCTCTCCTCGGCTGCGCTTGGATCGCGCCTCAGGCGCGCATGTGCACGGGCGTCATCGCCTAACGTGCGAGCGCGCGTGGGCGTTCGCGAGCTATGGGCGCGCCGCGTGGCGAAATCTTGGTTGCCCGCTGCTGATCGAGCGGCCCAATTTCGCCGCATGCAACCTTCGTCTTCGATTTCACGCTCCGCGTGGCTCGAACCCGCGTCGCATGTGTGCGGCCGTGCACGCTAACCGTTGCTCCACGCCCTCGCTTTATCGCGACGACTGCGGGCGAGCGCGCGAGTCTCGGCCATTCGATCGAAGATCAACGGCCGAGATATGATCTCGGCTGGATGAAGAGGTGGCATGCGGTGGAGCGGGGGTGACGTGGTGCAATGAGGGTCGTTGATCTCCTGATCAATGGTCAGAACTTCTTGGGCCCATTGTAGGAGCTCCGGATGTCGAATTTGGCCGATCTTGAGTCCGTTGGACTCCGTTCGTCGTTTTGAATCCATCCGTGTGGTCCGATTGCTCATCTGAGGCCTACTTTGACAAGTACTTACACAAATGGCCATTAATACAGTTTTATAAGCAATCTTGGTACATGATGCATGCAATGCTCCCATTCTACTTATGTTGTGCTTTTTATTCTTATGATGGGCCATATTCAACATAATTATCACCCCCTTATGCAGTGTTATCATACCCCCATGCTTACTCCTTGCTAGTCCCTAGCAAGGTTTATTCTAGCCTTTATTTCCTTTCAGAATTTAAGAAGTAATTGCTTAGACACTTCGCCACTTGTCAATAGGAGGAAATATACAAAGATCTTAATCTACAAAGACTAAGCAGCGCCTGGGTGTCTGCCAAAATACGAATTGCCCGAATCCTTGCTTTAATGTATATAACTATGCATATGTATATGCATATATATATATATATATTCGAAATTCAGTGTGGGTTGGTAACTTTTTACGGCTACCCAACCCACCCAAAACTCGGTCAAAACCCTAAGTGCTAAGCATCTTGGTGTGAATGTTGTGATAGACTCACTTAACGGTAATTGAGATAGACTTTGGGTTTCTACGCCTCTAGGCGACCGGAAAAGGAAATAAATTTTCCTGAAGGTGTATTTGTTCGATTGGTATCTTTCTCCCTACGTTTGTTTTAATTGGGGTCAACACAAGGATTTTTCCAGTGTATATCTCCCCAGCTTGTACTACTTCCCCGCTTCCTCCTTAAGTGTTTTGGTCTTTTTGTGCAGTTATTGAGCTGGGCTCTGGACAACCAACCAATGGGCTATTACCCATGATCACTTGCCAGCCATAGTTGTGCGGTGAATTGTGGTTTATTTCCTTTTCTTCTCCTTTTTTTTTCGTAGGTGGCTTCCCTGATCTCAAATGTACCTAGAGGCAATGAAGAAGAAATGGTATGTGGCTGGGTTCTGGACAACCTACCAATGGGCTGTTACCCACGACAACTTGTCAGCCATACCACCCTAGAGAGTTCATTAGCTACCCAATTTCTGTCAAAATCTTCGAGAAGTGAGTCTGTGCAAAAATGTCTGCAGATGCTTAGACTCAAAGTTTTTTTGAGTTAGAGGGTGAGTTGATAAGTCATATACTTATCACCTTATTTAGTAGGTGGATTAAAATAGCTTAAGGTTGCAAGGATTCGAAGCTAAATCCATATTTTAACGGACACCAGGGCTGATTAAACCTGAAGGCCTGAAAAGTCTAAGTGTTTAAGTTCTTTTTGTATTATTTTCCGCTATTGACAAGTTTCTAATGCCTAAGTTTTCTTCCTAAATTCAATTTTTTTTTATTTTATTCAGATTGATTAAATGAGCTCAGGATTGTGCAATTTACCACCCCCCCATGCTTAAGTTGGACAATGTCCTCATTGGCAAGTACATGGATGCATAAGGGTTCAAAAAGATAGCACCTGAGTGACATAAAATACTGGATCAGTCTGAATCCTCTGGGTTGCCTCCCAGGAAGCACTGAGTTTAACGCCTCCAGCTGGGCGGTGCTCTGTGTCAACCCTCAACAAGGGTGACACTTTCCTTTGGGGGAACTTGGGCTAGGAAATGCTTCAATCTTTGACCATTACCTATAAAAGTGTGCCCAGTGTTAAGATCAGCGATTTCAACTGCCCCATTAGAGTAGGGCTTAACCACCCAAAATGGTCCTGTCCATTTGGACCTGAGTTTCCCTGAGAAGAGTTTTAGGCAGGCGTCAAACAACCAGACTTGCTGGTTAGGCTCAAAGGTTTTTCTATGAATGAGTCGGTCGTGGATGGCTTTCATTTTCTCCTTATACAGTCGACTATTGTCAAAGGCATCCCGACGAATTTCTTCGAGCTCAGATAATTGCAGCGTCCTCTACGCACCAGCTAACTGGGGATCCATGTTACATTGCTTGACAGCCCAGTAAGCCCGGTGTTCCAATTCGATAGGAAGATGGCAAGCTTTGCCAAAGACTAGGAGATAAGGCGACATGCCTATCGGGGTCTTGAAAGCGGTCCTGTATGCCCACAGGGCATCATCAAGTCGTGTGAACCAGTCTTTCCTGTCAAGTCCCACAGTCTTCTATAAAATGTTCTTGATTTGTCTATTTGAGACCTCAGTCTGCCCATTTGTTTGTGGATGATACGGGGTAGCAATGCGGTGGTTCACCCCATATTTTCTAAGTAGGGCATGGAATTGGGAATGGATAAAATGGCTTCCACCATCACTGATCATGGCCTTGGGTATTCCAAACCGGGCAAAGTGTTCTTCTTAACAAAGTCCATGACAGTCCTGTGATCGCATCGGCGGGTGGCGATGGCTTCAATCCATTTGGAAACATAGTCTACTGAGACTAGGATGTACTCGAAGTCGTTAGATGGTGGAAAGGGGCCCATAAAATCGATACCCCAAACGTCAAAGATTTCGACAATCAAAATGGGCTGAAGGGGCATCATATCTCTCTTGGTCATGGTCCCCAGCGTTTGGCAGCGTGAGCAAGTCTTTGCAAAGTTGTGTGCATCCTTAAATAGGGACGGCCAGTAAAATCCAGACTACAAAACTTTCACAGCTGTTTTCTTTCCAGAGAAGTGGCCGCCACAAGCCTAGTCATGACAAAAGGAAAGCACACTCTGAACTTTGTCTTCGGGGATACACCTCCTGATGATCTGGTCAGCACAGAGGTGAAACAGCATGGAATCATCCTAGAAATAGTGCTTGGCCTCAGCTAAGAACCTGTCCCGTTGCTGTCTGGACCAGCTGTGCGGGGTTTGTCCTACAACCAGGTAGTTGACGTAGTCCGCATATCATGGCATTTTCTTGTCTTGCACAGCCAGGATGTGTTCATTAGGGAAGGCATCAGATAGAGGTAGGGAGGGTCCAATGTGGTCTGGATGAAGTCTAGACAAGTGGTCAGCCACCACATTCTTCAATCCGACCTTGTCTCGGATTTCCAAATCAAATTCCTGCAAAAGCAGGATCCATCTGATGAGCCTGGGCTTTGCATCCTTTTTGGCTAACAGGTGCCGGATGGCTGAATGGTCAGTGTAAATAGTCACGTGGGATCCCAGCAAGTACGATCGGAACTTTTCAAGTCCAAAGACTACAGCGAGCAACTCTTTCTCTGTGACCGTATAATTACGTTGGGCCTCGTCCAACGTTTTGCTCGCGTAGTAGATCACCACGGGCTTCTTGTCTTGCCTTTGTCCCAGGACAGCGCCTATGGCATAATCTGATGCATCACACATAATCTCAAAGTCTTGGGACCAGTCTGGGGGTTGAAGTACAGGTGCGGTGGAGACTAAGTCCCGGAGGGTGTGATAAGCTTGGATGCAATCAGAAGACACGTGGAAGATGGCGTCGTTGGCTAGAAGGTTGGTCAAGGGTTTGGAAAGCTTGGAAAAGTCTTTAATGAACCTGCGGTAGAAGCCAACATGTCCTAGGAAGGAGCGAATCTGTCAGACCGAGCTAGGTGGAGGAAGTTTGGAAATTAAATCAACCTTAGCCCGATCTACCTCGATGCCCCTATGAGATACGATGTGACCGAGGACAATTCCTTCTTGAACCATAAAATGGCTCTTTTCCCAACTTAACACCAGGTTAACCTCGATACATCATTTCAGGAATTTCTCCAAGTTGCTCAGACAATGGTCAAATGAATTCCCGAATACCAAGAAATCATCCATAAAGACCTCTAAGTATTCACCCACCATTTTTGAAAAATTGGCTAGCATGCAACGCTGGAAGGTCGCAGGGGCGTTGCATAACCCGAACGGCATTCTATGGAATGCAAACGTGCCATACGGGAAAGTGAATGTGGTCTTTTCCTGATCTTCCGAAGCAATTGCGACTTGGTTATATCCTGAATATCCATCCAAGAAGCAAAAATACTTCTGCCCTGCCAATCTTTCAAGGATTTAGTCAATGAATGGCAAGGGGAAGTGGTCCTTCTTAGTGGCTTCATTGAGCTTCCTATAATCAATACACACTCGCCATGCGGTGGTGGTGCGGGTGGGGATGGATTCGCCATGATCATTGGTGACAACGGTGAGCCCAGCTTTCTTGGGAACCACTTGAGTGGGGCTCACCCAGGGGCTATTGGAGATAGGGTAGATGATGTCGGCATCAAGCCACTTGATAATTTCTTTTTTAACGACCTCCCGCATGTTTGGGTTTAAACGTCTCTGCATTTGGCGGGAAGGTCGGGCCCCATCTTCCAGGTAAATCTTATGGGTGCAATAGGTGGGGCTAATCCCTCTTAAGTCCGAAATGGTCCATCCAATGGCGGCCCGATGTTCTGAAAGGGTCGCAGTCAACCTGAGCTCCTGATCCTTAGTTAGATGGGAATTAATAATCACTGGAAAGGTCTGGTCAGGTCCCAGGAAGACATACTTTAGATTCTCGGGCAATGGTTTAAGTTCAGGTGTGGGTGGAACCACAGTCGATGGGAAGGGAAAGGGTGGGAGTTGATCAACATCGATCTCCTCAAATGGTGTCATGTGATGGTGCTCAGCCTTACAGAAGTCCACGGGTAATGATGGTGACGGGTCAGAACAGTCACTACGGGTTTGGTGGTCTAATACAGAACTGAGGGTAAGGCATTCCTCGATTAGAGTTTCCACGGGATCATGTTCCTCAATGCAATCGCAATCAAAAGACTTTGTCGCCCAGAAGATATCCAATTGCATTTTCCTGTCCCCGAAGGCGATTTCCATACATCTTGTGTCGCAATCAATATTTGCTTTAGCCATAGCTAAGAAAGGTCTGCCTAAGATTATGGGTGCGTTCTGTAATTTTTCAGGGACTTCCATGTCGAGCACCAAAAAGTCGACCGGGAAATAGAAGTCCTTGACCCGTACAATCACGTCCTTGACAACCCCCTTCGAGGTTTTCACTGATCTATCAACTAGCTGGATGGTGACAGGGGTTGGTGTCAGCTCCCCAAAACCAAATTGGTGGTACAGGATTGTTGGAATCAGATTGATAGAAGCACCTAGGTCCAGGAGCGCTGTATCAAACGTCATGTCCCCGATATTGTAGGAAATCAGGGGCACTCCTGGGTCAGCTCGCTAGAGTGGAAGGTTGCTTGATATTATGGAACTTACTTGTTCAGAGAGCACAACCTTCCTAGGTGCTTGAGGTCTCGGCTTACGCTTGGGTGTACAGGCATCCTTTAAAAACTTGGCATAAGCAGGGATGTGTTTAACGGCTTCAAGGAGCGGAATATTGATCTGTACTTGCTTAAAGATTTCCAACAGCTCCTCAGTTTCCACAACATTCTTCTTTTTCTTGATTGTTTCCAAGGCCTCAGGGTAGGGTGTCTGAATGTGGATTGGTTCTATTTCTGGGTCCTTGGTTGGTGCCTTTTCTGAGTCGGGTATTTCAGCAGGTGAAGTCTCGGGGAGAGTCGGCCATTTGGGATCCTGGGTTTTGGTGTCGCTTCTCAAGGTCACCTCATTCGCAGAGGCATTGGGGCCATGGGTTGATCCTTGAGAAGACGAGGACGAAGAAGCACTAAACCCAGGAGGTGTTTGTAGGGCTGGCTGGACCATGTGAGCCTGCCCGGGGTTGCTTTCGAACCCTTGCGAATTGGGGCCTCTATTAATTATGTTTCGCGGGTTCGGTTGTGGTTGGGAAGGTAGGGATCCTTGTTGTTTACAGTCCAAGAGTTGGCTTAACTGTCCCTTTACCAAGGCCATTTCCTCCTGATGTTTCTAGTTCATGTCAGCCATCATCTTTATTAGGGTATCCATTTGGTTTTGTGGGGGAGGGGCCGCCCTATTCTGATTATATTAGGGTCTAACTGGTGGTCCTTGTTGATAGGGGGCAAGTGTGGCTGCTGGTTTGTCCTGGGCTGGTTCTGGAATTGCGGTGGTTTCTGGTTTGTCCAACCAAAGTTGGGGTGGTTACGCCGGCCAGTGTTGTAAGTGTTGGAGAAAGGGTCTGGTTTTGCATAACCTTGGACAACTTGTACATCTTCAAGGATAGCCGATGTTGATGGAGAGGGAAGGGAGTAATCAAGGGTTGAGGGAGCAAAGGTCCCTCCCTGGAACGTGGTCAGGGGTTGTTCCAGGTTCAGTTGGGTGAAGGGCTGGACCAGGTCAACATTATGTGCTCCCTTTGCTAGGGAGAAAGTCTGCAAGGGGTTCCTGGTATGGTTCAGTAGCTCATCAATCTTTTTGTCCACCAATTCCACTCGATCCAATTTCTTGGCAATGATGTCCATGTCAACCATTCCAGAATTTGCTTGCACCTCATAAATCCCACCACGGGGTTGACTGGACCTGTTAAACTAGTTCATGGAGGCATTGTTGAGCGAATTCTTGCTCATAGACTCAAAGAGCTCAAACGCGCTCTCCTCTTCTTTGTTCAGGAAGTTTCCCCCGCATGAGGCATCGACGAAGTTCCATAGGTTGCTATCCAAACCGTGGTAGAAGATCTGGGCCAATTGCCACCTTGGTACTTCGTGGTGTGGGCATTTCCTCAAAAGTTCATTAAATCTTTCCCACGCCTCATGAAATTGTTCCCCACCCTGGAGTGTAAAGGTAGTGATAGCTCTTCTGAGGGCATTGGTCTTTCCTATGGGGAAGAATTTCTTTAAAAATGCATGCCTCAGTTCTTCCCAGGTGGTGATGGGTCTACCTAGGGTTCTAAGCCAATGAGAAGCCTTGTCTCTTAATGAGAAGGGAAACATCTTGATTAGAACAATGTCAAGGCTAATGTTCCTAGGTTTCATAGTTCGTGCTATGCGGTCGAGATCCTCTAGGTGCTGAAAGGGATCCTCATTTGAGCTTCCATGAAAGTGGCTCTGGATCAGACTTAAGACATTCGATTTCAGCTCAAAATCATCTCCCCCCTCGGGGATCCTAAGGTCTGGCTCGACTCTAATAGCAGAGGGATTATAGAAATCGCGGAGGGGCCTCGGCTGATCCTGAAATGGCGGTATATCAAGTGGTGGTTGCCCTGGTATGTCTAGGAAAGGTGGTGGTGGTTGTTCTTGTGGGTTCTGTAACCGTTGTATTGCTTGCATGATGGTGTGGATTTGTTGTTGCTGAAGCCGGTGGTTTGCATTAATTTGGGCTTGGATGATGGCCATTGCGTCTGGTGGGGGTTGATCCTTAGCCTCATCTACCCTAGGTTCAGCCATGTTTCCAACAGAATTACGTCGCCTAGATTCCTGCCCCAAAACACACAACTCGGGATGCAGTGAGCGTCTCCCATGCATACACTAAAGAAGAACAGGAGGGGATACGGAGGGCGACAGATGCGAGAAATGTGTTTGAATCAAGCACACAAGCCTAGTCCTTATGGTGTATTCCTTAGGAGACCTAGAAATCTCACAAAGGGTGATTAAGTCCGTAAGCACTGGACTCCCCTTCCCAAGGCTAATCTGGCCAGGTTGATTACGAGGGGATTACAAGGAAGGTTCTTCCTTTGGCTTGCGCCTCCGGTTCCGTAGACTCCACAACCGCGGTCGTTTGACACTGCCCCGCAGCCTAGTCACCAGATTCTACCAAGGGAATGAAAGCCAAGTGCCTAGCGAACAAAACCTCGCCTTTTGAGACTTAACTCAGTCCTACCTAGGGCACGTATACTCAGTTTTAAAGGGTTAGGATAGTGCTTGTGCTTCGGGTTATGTGATGAGGTGTTGATTGGGGCGGTGCCTCTTAATTTTCCACTTTCAAGGTGTATGCTTCTAGCAAAACATGGTTTTCAAGCAAGGATCTTTTTTAAGATGTGGTGTCTTTTAGTGTTTCATTCTTACTTTAGTATTTTTTTAGGGTTGACGTGTCTTAATGTTTTCAAGCAAGTTTCAGTGGGCACGTCAAGTTCTGCACACAACTCGGTGAAAGTAGATTTCCTTTTATTCTGTAGAGGCTCTAAAACCCTAATGTACACATCCTAGTGATCATGCAGCTTCTATTAGATGAGTCGATTTTAGGGTTGAGTGGTGCAGCCTAGGTCAACTCACGGTGGCTTCGCAAATATCACTCAAGAAAAAGAAAAGAACACTCCAAGAATTTATTCAGAATGTTAGAGTGTACATTTTTTTTTTGTGGGGTGATGTGTTAAGGATGTGGAGCAAGCAATCATACACCACGCCAATTTTTTTTAATTTTTACAATTTTTTTAGTTTTTTCATGCAAGCAAACAATCATGAGAGAAAAATTACTCACTATCGGTCCTCGTAGCGCCTACTCCCTTGCTACCGTCGTGGGATGCGTCGCTTCGCCATCCACGCGTCGAATTCCTGCAACCATCAAGTAAAAAGGAAAATAGGGCATTAGACGATGTGAGAATGAATGTGGAATGGAGGTGATAAAACAAATCCGTTGCCTCCCCGGCAACGATGCCAAAAACTGACGTGCGGTTGTGCGTGTGTGTTAAGAAGTGTCGTTATAGTTGCACTTGCAACGTCGATTTTAAAATAAGTAAACGGAGGTGAGTCCGAGTGTCGGTCTTAGGGAGGCGTGAAAATCGGATTTTGCTTATCACTTGTTGTCACGGAAAGCGCGGAGTTTTTTGCTTGCGGAGGTGCGGTTTGAAAAGCGAGAGAGAGATAAAGAGAGAGAGAGATTAGGGTTAGAGTGTTTCTTGTTTGATCATGCAACTTAAACAAAAATTAAAGTAACAAATGAACAGAAAATAACTTCATTAATCATGCACTTTTAGTTCATAGCTTACAACATTAAATACATGCTTAAACAAAAGTAATGGAAAGCTTAAAAGAGAGAGAGAGAGAGGAGGGAGAGCGACGAGGCAACCACAGCGGTGGAGGAGGCTCCGTCGGTGGCTTGTCGTCTCCGGCGATTACAAGAGGGCCTAAAGCTAGCTAAGAGAGGGGTGGAGTAGTTGCAAGGGAAGTGAATGCCTTGAATGAGTGTTTGGAGGGGGTTTAAATAGGGTTAAGGGCTTTCTAAAAGAAGAAGGGGCTTTAGCGACGTCCAGAACGTCGCTAAAACCACTCCAAAAGCGTCGGTGAAGCCCTCCAGCCCGTCGGTCAACCGTGCGCGCTATTTCTTCTTCACGCTCGATCTGCGGCCGCTGCGTGAGAGTCGTTCGATCGAAGATCGGACGGTTGAGATCTCTCCTTGGCTGCGCTTGGATCGCGCCTCGGGCGCGCGTATGCACGGGCGTCATCGCCCGGCGTGTGCATGCCCGTGAGCGTTCGCGAGCTGTGGGCGCGTCGCGTGGCGAAATCTCGGTCGCCCACTACTGATCAGGCGGCCCAATTTCGCCGCACGCAACCTTCATCTTCGATTTCACGCTCCGCACGGCTCGAACCTACTCTGCTGCTGATCAGGCGTGCACGCTAACCGTTGCGACACACCTGCGCTTTGTCGCGGCGACTGCGGGCGAGCGCGCAAGTCTCGACCGTTCGATCAAAGATCGACGGCCGAGATCTGATCTCGGCTGGATGAAGAGGTGGCGTGCGGTGGAGCGGGGGTGACGTGGCGCAATGAGGGCCGTTGATCTCCATATCAACGGTCAGAACTTCTTGGGCCCATTGTAGGAGCTCCGGATGTCGGATTTGGCCAATCTTGAGTCCGTTGGACTCCGTTCGTCGTTCTGAATCCATCTGTGTGGTCCGATTGCTCATCTGAGGCTTGCTTTGACAAGTACTTACATAAATGGCCATTAATACAGTTTTATAAGCAATCTTGGTACATGATGCATGCAATGCTCCCATTTTACTTATGTTGTGCCTTTTATTCTTAAGATGGGCCATATTCAACATAATTATCACCCCCTTATGCAGTGTTATCAGGGCACTGTAGCTACTGTTCACGCGTTTCTGCGCGGACTGTAGCTACAATGCGGTGATCGGAAAGTTCTCATTTATTCGGTCACCGCGCACTCTCTCTTCGCGCCGCTATCGCCTCCATCCCGTCCCCTCGTCAACGCCCGCGCCCGCATCTGCACCCGCTTCCACTCCAGCGCCCGCGCCCGCATCTGCACCCGCTTCCACTCCAGCGCCCGCACCTGCCCACGCTCGCGCCCGCGTCTTCGTCCGCGTCCAATCTCGCCCATAGCGCGATGCGCTGCCCTACGCAGCATGTTGTGTTGTGCTCTCCCTCACACCTGCTCCCTCCAGTGCGTGCACGCACCCTTGCATGCCTATGCCTACACGTGCCCATATCCATGCCTTGGAGTCCAAACGGCGCCTACATGCTCCAAACAGCTTAAATGCCCGCGCTCTCTCTCTCTCACAGCCAATCCCTCACTCTCCAGCAAGCAGACACACATACACACACCACACTTGTACACACCTTTATATATACTTATATATATATACATATTAGTACCTATACAACTATATATAAGTATATATACATACATACACAAATATATATATATACATATATATCTATATATATATATATATATATATAGTTATATATATACATATATATCTAGTTATAAATACATATATATATATACCTATATATATATTTGCATATCTATATACATATATATACATAACTACCTATAAATCTATATAATTACAACCCTATCTATACATATATATAAATATATATTTTTACATATACACATATATATATATTTACATTCATATCACCTACCTGTATCCCTGCACCATGCGTTATATCGTGGGAATATCTGCACCAGTTGCTGATATTCCCCGATACCCACGTAGAGAAAGCGCCTCCGCACACACTTCTACACATCCATCCTACACTCCACGCGGCACTTCGTCCTGTTGGTTGCGTCTTCCTAGACGTTGACCAACTCGACACCATGCTACACGTCATTTCCACCTCCACCCCCACCCCTATATATATAATATATGTATATATCTATATA
Source organism: Thalassia testudinum (assembly GCA_037157565.1). Taxonomy (NCBI): domain Eukaryota; kingdom Viridiplantae; phylum Streptophyta; class Magnoliopsida; order Alismatales; family Hydrocharitaceae; genus Thalassia; species Thalassia testudinum. The sequence goes on along the minus strand of JAZHRO010000062.1, from coordinate 14,200,860 downwards.
TATATATATACTATATTTATTTCTTTACAAGGAACCTCTATTTCTCTTTTGTTTCCTGCTATTAAAAAGATTAAAAAAAAAGAGTAAAAAGAGAAAAGATAATCCTTGTCTTGCAGGTACTCGGTCTTGCGAATAGTAAGATCAGTTTTTGGAACCCTAATTTGGCTCGAAGCCAAGAATAATTTGGCTCAAAGCCAAGGACCTGATTTTGAGGGTGTACCTCAATGACAAAATTATCAGCAAAAAAATCTTAAATAGAAAAAAACCAAAAACATAATAAACGCATAGAAGAGATTCGTTGTAGGAAAGGCGTAGAAACTTATTCACCTCTAATTCCTGCCTCCGTGAGAACGACCCTAGGCCTAAAAGTGACCAAGGTAAAATTAAGTAGGCCAGGTTAAAAATTTTTTAAAAAGATAGTTAGGCTCGATTTAGGTTAACCACTATACTCACTTCAATGATAATTTCACCATATTAACACAACCTATCCGGGCCCCAACCAGTCACCTACTGGAATCTGGACGCCGGGACGTTCCCCGTAATTTGAAGGATCATAAAAATCCTTCAAGGGCTGAGCACCTTGCATTCTCTGGAACCATTCCTACATTCTCTACATTTGTTCCAACTGCCTTCGAAATTCTTCCTATGGATTTCCAAGCAGAGGAGGCTATTGGTCGGCCATGGGATTAATTTGACCAAAATCCAATTTGCGCCTCCTAGAATACTCCAATGGTCCTTCCAATCGGGGATTCAATGACCGTCTTCCCAGCATAAACTAGAAGAAGGTCGGAAGGACTGGGGATAAGTACCCTGCTGCACAACAAAACAGGGCTGTCCTTAAGTGGGGTAGCCTAAGGATCTACTGACTCCCAAAACCTACCTTAAGACTGTAAATGATTTACTCTACTTGCGTCTGTTCAATCCAACCAGTTAGAAGGAGGGACTGGGGATAAAGTTCTTCCTTTGGCTTTCGCCTTCGGTTCCTAGTGTACCCCCCAGCCGCGGTCGTTTGACGCTACTCCCCTAGCTAGACATCAGATTAATCAGTACAAGTAGATTAATCAAAAACAATCTCAGACTAGGCCCTAAAGAGCGAATCAGACCTTAAGGCCAACGTCTACTCAATTTTATTAAGGCCTGGGATTGTGGTGCTTATGGAATGTGATGGGCCCTTAAAATGGGTTGTACCCTTAATGATTGATTGAGATTTGTGTAAGTGCATGCACAACCAGGGTTTTCAAGCAAGATTATTTGTGATGCGTGGATTTTAATGTTCAAATCTTGCTTAAGTAGCTTTTAGGGTTTCAAATTAGGTGGATTGCAATCAAGTTTCTAAGCAAACCAAGTTGTCAAACATAGGTGAAGATTATTTTCCTTTAAAACCAAAAAGAAAGTGGAGTGCGTGGAATAGACCTAGATTGAAAATCCTAAGGAGGAGCTACTTGATGAGTTGATTTTAAGTAGAGTGGTGCGGCTCAAACAACTGGCCACAAATGCACCACTAAGTTAGGCACTCAAAGATGATTAACCTAGAATGATTTCTACTCTTTTATGTGTTGCTTTGTGTGTACTGGTTCCACAGATCAGAACCCGGTTGAGTAGAAACAAATCAATTTAGTTAAGTGCCTTGAATGTGGGTGTACGTTGTGTGTTTGTTGAAAATTGCCCCACAAGATTATCTTTTTTATTTTTTTTTTTATAAATGAGGGTGGAATGAATGTGAGTGAGAATCCAAAAAATCAAATTATTCCTAGGATTTATGCAAACACCTAGGTTAATTGGAATTTGGATTTAATGTGGTGAATGAAATCTATGGAGGGGGGAAGAATAGGGAGCACTTACAGTTGTCTTCAACTGCACTTTACTTCAGTCTACCACTTGATGATTCCCTGATGGAGGTCTCTGCAAAACAATAGACACAAGAGAAAGCAAGTTAGAAACCAATAAAGTGCAAGAAATGCGAAAAGAAGATCGGAAATCATTGCCTCCTCGGCAACGGCGCCAAAATGTTGAACATACGAGTTGCTACGCTAACGTGTTTGGTTTTGAAAACCTTGTCGTTGTAGTTTGAAAGCGAAGAACTCGTGTTCAACAAATAAAATTTATATCGAAATGGAAATTCCGGGTCAAACATAGGGAGGCTATGTCGATCTATTTTCGTAATTATATTTTTTTAGAATTTTTCTTGAAAAGTGAGGCGATGTAATTACAATGAAGCTATAACAAGAATCAGACTAAAAAGGGGGAGAGAGAGAGTGAGAGAGAAAACATGCATTCGATAATTCAAAATGTTTATACAATAAAACCAAATAAGAATTACACTAGAAAGCGGGAAATCAGCTACACTAGAAAGCAGGAAAAATTCTACACTAGAAAGCTGTAAAGAAGAATGGGAGAGAGAAGTTATCCTCCTCGACGATCACTTGGAGGACGAGCTGGATGGGATGACGCCTGAACGAAGGACGATGGAGTAGGACGAAGGAGGACGAAGCAGAAGAATGGGAACGGGGCAACACGTCGTCGTCGCGGGATCTGCTTCCGAACGGGGGATGAAAATTTGACTTTATCTCGCGAGGAGCATCTCGGGTGTGGGACAAGCTTCTCTTGAGCTTTGGAGAGGTAGAGAAGAGAAGGAAGGGATGAGAATTTCGTGTGGAGGGGGTCTCCTTTTATAGTTGCAAGGAGTGGGGGTAATTTGGTCATTACAACTCTTAAAACATTAATTCAGGACCTTTAGCGACGGATAAAACCGTAGCTAAAGGTCTGAACATGGGCGTAGTGGGCGGCACGCGTGCACCCTCTCGCTTGCCCGCATGCTCAACGCATGTGCACGTCCAGCCATTCTAAACCGTCCGATCGTGAGATCGGATGGCTTAAATCGCGCTACGCCTGCCTCCTCAGCACGCGCCCGCCCGCATACGATGCTACGTCTTCACCGTGCGTAAATAGCGCGTGGGCGCTATCGAGCGCGTGCGAACATTCGATCGCAATCCGACGCTCGATCGGGTGCGCGCCTCCGCTCCAATTGCTGCACGGCGAGGCTCGAACGCACGCCTTCGCTTCACGTTAGAGCGCTCGACCAATGCGCTATGGGCATGTTTGTGTCAAGCACCTAACTTCAGCACGGGCGCGTCGCAGCCATTGGATCTTGATCCAACGACGGGGAAGGGCGGATGCGGAAGCCTTCAGCGGGTGCGTGCGGAGGATTGGGCGACCGAGGTGGCACCACGTGGCGCCATCTTGGCCGTCCATCTTCTGGATGATGTTGATGGTGCCACGGGTGTCGGATTGACTCGATTTTTGCGTCATTAGGCTGCGATCGTTGATCTGAATCCATCTATGCGGTTGGATTTGTCGTTTGAAGTGCGGATTCACACCATCTTGGCCCTTGATCTTCTAGGGTTCCCCAATCTCTATCTGATGCTACAGATGTCTGATTAGGACGATCTTGGAGTCGTTGAACTCCAATCGTCGCCTTGATCACATCTATACGGTGGGATCTTCGATCCAAGGCCCCGATAAAAAGTTTGCCCTATCCATGAACATAAAAGGATACAATTAACCTCCATTTTATTCAAACTACTCTAAATGCAAGATGATGCATGTTATGCAATATTTATAGCATGCAATGCAATCCTATGCTTAAGAACATGCATAAATAGACATCTTAAGTAGTGTAAACGTGTTTACATCAGGGGACTTGTCCTCCCCAATTCATCCTCACCGCTAGGGATGGCGTATGCCTTAGGGCAACTCTGGAGCACCTCTAGTGAGCTCTTCTTCAATCGGAGATCCTTCCTCACTTCTTCGTCTCCAACCGCCAATTGGAGACCCATAGATCCCATTCATCCAATTAGTATAGGTTTTAATTACTTTCCAAGATTAGATTTACTGCTTTATTAGATCAATTAGATAGTGTAGATTATAGTTTACTGTTAAATTGATTTAGATTAGAGTAGATTTAGATTTCGCCAAAATCTCACCTCTCTAATCAATTCAAATCAGAGAGGCAAATTCACTTTCATTCGCATTTTCACTTATCTTCCTCTACACCTCATGATCGCATTCATCTACTTCCCTTGTGTTTTTAATCCATAATCCACCCCATTCATCAGAGCATATTTGGATCTAAAGTTTCCCAACTTTCAGATCTGAATAGCGCTCAAATCCACCTGGGGGTCTCACCATTCACTTCATCTAATCACAAGGACCCCATCTAATTTTAATTACATCAATTCATTCGATTGATTTGGATTTGAGTTTTTCACCCAATCGAGAGATTTGGAGTCAATTTGGTTTGAAACGGATTTAATCAAGCGAATTGAGTTTTAATTCATCTAATTGGATGCAATGCGATGACTCTGAAAGATTTCAATTGGACTTTTAGACTCAGATGAGCATGTACCGAATTTGAGCTTCGTTTTGGATAGTTTTGGCCAAGGAATCTCATATTCACTGAGATGAGGCCTTAGCAATGACCCATCTAGTTTTCTAGGATCACTTTGAGGTCTTGAACACTAATTGATAGTGTTCAGGAGCTCTAAGTGATCAAATCACCCAAGCAGATCCAAATTAAGAGCTACCTAGGTGACATTGGTTTCCCAACTCAAACTGATTTCAATCCTTGAATGAGTTTTTAAGGATCCTAATGGAGGTTTTGAATCAATTTGCAAGTGGATTTAACGTTTAGTTTGATTCCATCTCTTGTGTTGTCTATGCAAAGAGAAGGGATTTATCTAGGGTTTTAGGGTTACCAACTTCTGATTTGGTTTTAAGAGAGTTTCTAATCTTCTAAAGAGTATTTTGCAATAGCTAAATTTGGATTTCAATGTTTGGAACAAATCTGAGTGGATCTGAGCAGTAGCTAATCAGCTACTCTATCTGCTGTCTGAACAGATGAGTTTCAGCGGATTTGATCTCAGATTTAAGATGAAATTTGAATGAAAGGGTTTTACGTGGATTGAACAACCTTTAGACCTTGTTTTCTAACTTGATTTTGCTTTGAGATGCTTCATATTAGACCTTGAAGGTCTGATCTGGTCTCTGATCTAAATAGCTTTTTCTGGAGATTTTGATTCCAGATTTGAGTGTTTTAATGATGAACCAATTGTCTGGGTCAAGTAGTACACAGATCTGGTTTTCTAGATCAGAGGATGGTGTTTTTGAGCCTCAGATCAAACCTAGAAGGTCTAATTTAAGCCACTGAATCAATTGCTGAATAGCAACAGCAGCTGCTGCTGCATTTGGTGATTTCATCTGGGTCTAAGCTGAATTTCAAATGTTATTTGAGCTGCTGGTGTATTGGATGGTTAGAACTTCATGTTATAAGCATTCATGTACTATTATTGGATTTAAATCTATTTTGAATGGGTTGTAAATTCATTTTGGAAACTCTGTTAGCAGCATTTCATTGTTTAATCTATCCAAGTTTGAAATTTTAAAGAAATTCAAGTTGAAAATCATGTTTTAATACTCAGTTATGTTGAATGCTGATATTTGAAGGTTTTTGGATGTTCATGCCTTAGTTCCAGACCTTAGAATCCATTTCAAGGCTAGGGTTCTTTGTTCCACATTCATTTTAGCCTACATTGTGTCAACTTGTAAATAATAGAAAAAATATAGAAATAGTGTAAAAAAATAAAATAAGTGTGTTTTGAGTTATATTAGGAATAATTTTAGTTGTGTATCAAGTTTGAGTTAATTTTGAGTCCTATGGTTGGTAGAACATACTAGTAAACGATTAAGTCTACTCTGGCATTAAATAAAAGAAAAACACAACAAAAACCCAAAAAGAGTCCTTCCTCTCTTCTCACCTTTTCTCTCTCTTCCTTTATCTCTATAAAACACAAAAAGACTACAAAAATCTGAAAAAGTCTAAAAATGCACAAAAATGCTTTGTATATAGTATTTATACTTATATATATAATTTATTACTAAGTTAAATGTAAATAGTAGCTTATATACTTATAATGTACATAAGTAACTTATATACTTATTATATTTAATTAAATAAATATTTATGTTGAATTAAACTGTATATATCATAATTACATAATTATACATTTATTTAATTAGATTAAATGTACATAAACCTATGTAAATACAAATAGATAAGTATATACATATAATGCTATTTATAATTCTAAATATATATTAATTTAATTATAAAATATTGTAACATTCCTGTACATTTATTTATTTAAGTATTTATTGTATATAATTAAGCTATTGAGTAATTAGCTAGATTATTAAGTTAAAATAAATTAAATTAGTAAATTAATAAATTATTGAAGTAAATTATGTTGTATACTTATATATTATAATTTTAAGTATTTTCAATATATTTATAACATATTTATACTGTATAACAATATTTATACTGTAATATGTATTTATCTATGTAAAATGTGTATTTAAATGTGTATAAATTAAAATAAATAACAAAAAATAAATTAAAAATATGTAATAAATAGTTAATAATGTATATTAACTAAATTATAAGTCAATTGAGTGGTTAAGTTATCAACCCGTATGTTAATTAAGGAATTGGTACCAAATTAGTATGTATAATTCACTAACTTTAACAATTTTTTAAACATAACTAAATAATTAATTATTGTAAATACAATATACCAATAAGAAGCCCTATGTATAGGCTTCACAAATATATAATTTAATTTGAAATTAATTATTATTTAAGTACCTAAATTAAGGCATGAAAATGCCAAATCCACACAGTTCGACATGCTAATTGCACGCTGAAATAAGGTCATGTTAGTACCACATCAATGAGCAATAGCTCCAGATTTTCACCTATAATGATCTCTGCACTATACCCTCCCAGTCTTCATGCGTTGGGTGCAAAATAATGAGCATATAGGTACTAATCCTTGTGTGCACGTGTGCGTGTGCGCCTGCAGGCGTGCATGTGCGTGCGTGTGTGCCTGCAGGCGTGCGAGTGCGCACGTGTGTGTGGGCACGGTTTGGCATGAAATTATACCCTAATCCACAATTAAATAAACTAGGGCCCGCCTAGTAATAGTACCAATTTTGCCTCGAAAGAGGACGTTGATCCTGTGAATGATGGGCCCACAAATTCAAAATTTTTGCTAAGTGTTAGTTAGTTTTAGGTCATTAGTGATGCATATGTTTGTTAGTGTACATTCGATAAATGTTAGTATAGCTCTTAGAGTAGACTTTTATATATCTTTTTGTGCCAACACTTAAGCATTATTTAGGTAATGATGTAAATAACTAACCTAGAGTAGTTTAATAGTTTTTAGTGCCCTTGTATCTGATCATATGTTTATGGCATTAACACTTAACACTAACTAATTCAATTTTGTATATAATTAACCTGTTTAATTCATCCATTCATTAATTGATTTGTTTGTGAATATACTTAACATTTTTGGAATAGAAGAGCATTTTTGGAACATAGAGAGTAATGTTTATCAATAACTGCCTCCCAGTGAACGACCTGAAATAAAATCAATAAAATTTATAATTAAATAAATGACATGACTTTCATCTGGATTGCATCTATACTACAACATAATAATGATTAATTAACTTTAATTAACTTGCAATCTAGAGAGTTAATCATGTCTTGAGTGAGAATTATATATGTGTTAGGTTTTTGAGTCCTTAGGTTTAAGTTTTGAGTCCCCTGGTTCATAGAATATACCTGCAAAAGTTTATACTTCTCAAGTTTTGAAAATAAAGAAAATTAAAGCAAAAATCACAAAAAGAACTCTTCTCTCCTATTTCTAACTTCCTCTCCTCTATCTCTCTTCTTATAAAACCAAAAAAAAAAATTCGAACAAATTCCAAAAACTCTAAAAATACCATATGTATATAATGTAAATACATGTATATATTCATAAGTACATTAATAATATATAGTAAGTTATATGTAAATAAAGTATGCATATAATATATATATAATTTATATGTAAATAAGTTATATTGTGTATTTATATTAAGTTATATGGTATACTATTATATATATGTATATATTGTATAATTAATTATAATATATGGATATAACTTATATGTATATATGTATAACTATGCATGTACAATAGTATATTTATGTATATAACTTAATATACTGATTATAGCATTTATTAAGCAAAATAATCTATTTTTGTTATACATATTTAATTATGTATTATATTTATTAATATAAGTTAATAATGTATATTATTAAGGTAAGCTCTTTAAAATTAGTCATTTAATTAACTAAATAAACTAATTTATATTGTAATCTTATAAATTATAGCTTAACTTATTTTAATTACATTTATGATCTTATTTATAATGTATAATACTATGTACATTGTATAATTTATATGTAAATTATATAATATGTGCATAAAAATGTGTAAATATCTTAATAAATTCAATAAAATTATTTAAAATTCTTAATTAATCATGCAATTATATAAATTAACTAAACAAGAATTTAATTAGGTAATTGGAATATTAATTTATAGTGTACTTAAGTAAAGCTAATTATAACATGTAAATATAGCTAACTTTAACTAATTTTAAAATATATTTATAAGCTTAATTAACTTAAAATAACTATACTAATAAGTAGCCCTATAGATTGGGTACAAGATCATATAATTTAATTGTAATTTAAACCACTAATTGAACCATAATTAAAGCCTGAAAATTGGAAATAAATAACGCAACACTAATTTTTGTCACGGAATATAGTCCCACATCGGTGGCTATGAAGTGATTTTAGCAGTATAAAAGGTTTCACCCCCATAGGTTGCTCGGCCAGTACGGGGTCAGCTCCCCATCACCCATTAACATGAGCATTTCAAGAGAGAGAGAGAGGAATGGGCCTATGGACCTGGGCAGTGCTGTGCTTGCTGGGCCTGAAATAAATGTGGTTATTGCCTCCCCTGTAGGGGCCATCCAAGTAGTGGTACCGATCTGACCTATGGGATCGTTGATCCTGTGAAGAGATGACCCATTCTTTTTGGGCCACGTGTAAGTGTTTAACTTAAAATAAAAAAAAAACTAAGTGTTGTGTTAAGTACAGTGTGCTATGTGTTGTGTGCTGTGTTATGTGATTTAAGTGTTGTACATGTATATATATATGTAAGAGTATATTATGATATGTTAATAAATATGTAATGTGTTAGCTATGTATATAAGGCACTAAGTGTATGTTAATATGTATTATATACATATATTGGTATTTGGCATATATAAGTAGTACTATATATGATTAAGTTAGTATACATTGTATATTATATGTATGTTAGAAATTATAAGTTAGTTATTTAGTTTAGTATTATTATATATATATGGTAGATATATGTAAGTTTATATGTACACATGTATGTTTTGTGTGATGTTTTGTATATTATTGTAAGTAGTATATAATTAAATTAAGTTTTAGTTGTATTCTTTTTGGCCTTGTTTTGTATATAATTTTCAAGACTTGTGCATTTGTAATTCTTTCTTGCTACTAAACTTGTATAAATTTGCACATAGATAGTTTGATTACTGGTATACTTGTATACATTTTGTGTAGAGTGACTAATCCTAACCCCGGGTCTCAACCCAAGGAGGCGGCTAGCTCCCCTCTACACTAAAGGGACAGTTGCTCTCCTCAGTACAATGTACACAAGGGCCAGCTCACTTCCCAATACCAAGTCCAAACAGTCGCCCATAAGCAACATGTTCCATGACCCGTCAGGTTTCCGATATTATTGTATCTTGAGTTTCTTTTAAATTCCCTATAGGGTTTGTACATATACTTTCTCATTTCCACATCTGATTCAATAAATGCATAATAAGAAACTCATGATTTCACAATCACCTCTATCAATTATTCAATACATAGCATGTGTTTCTGTTCATGTCATGGTTCATTACAGGCAGCTCATGATTCTCTACTTTTAGGAAATAACAATTTAGTCATTCATTAAATGTGCATTCATTTCTTTCAGTCCTAGGGTTCATTCGAATATTTCTAAAGTAGCATACATTTATCTCTTAAAGCCCAAGAGTTCATTTCACAACCTAGGGTTCGACTAATTCTAAAGCATGTAATTTAATTATTAAATCTGGGATTAATGAGAGAACCACTCTACCAGGATAACCAGGAGATGTGGGGGCACAGTCGATGGAGCTTGCAACCCCCGTAGGTCCCGTGCACACCACGAACGAACGACCTATCACATTGACCCACATGTCAAAAGGAGAGCAAAATAGTGTAGACACTATACCACAACGTAGAGAAATTAGAACGAAAACCAAAGATAATTCGTTTGCGAAAAATCGACTCCGTTTAGGCCCTGAACAGGCCCAAAAACACAACTCTGCCCAAAATCAAATGTCTGGGAAAAGTCCCAGACATCTTAAACGAACGCAATGGCTTGCCTTGCTTAGGGTGCCTTTTTCGGACGTCTGGAACTCCATGCAGATGTCTGAGGGTGCCTTCAAACGTCTGGCGACACTCCCGGATGTCTGAAACTGCCTCGATCCTCGCACCAGCTCGATTCCCCAACCTCTGACATACGTACGCACGGTCAGAACTCATCAGGGGAAAATAATCAAAAATTTTGTGCTAGCAGACGTCCGACCAGACGTCTGGCGATCCCTCCAGACATCTGATTCTGGGAAAAAATGATTCCGCAGAACCGTTTGCGAGCTCCTCCTCACTGCAGAAACTGCAGCAACTGTAGCACCTCCTCGCCTCTCCTCACAGCGTCCTGCCCTCCGGCCTCCTCCTCCCGAGCCCTGCTGCTCCCCACTCTCCCTCTTCTTCTGCTCTCAGCTGCGGTGATGGCAAGCAAACGGAGGAGGGGGGGCTTTTATGGGTGTGGGAGGCATGGCGAGAGGATGGTGTGGAGTAAGGTGGAGGAGCATGGGGGGGGTCATGGGTGTGGGGGGTATGGTGGAGGTGTATGGGGTATGAGGGGTATGGTGGTGGGGAAATTGCAGGGATGTCCCTGCAATTTTCCTCTCCCCTCACAAACCCCAAAACAAACACCTAAGGGGTTTAAACTGCACAAAAACCCCTATGAATTTTGGAAACGCCAAACGACCCTAGGAAAAGGGTCATTTCAACATAACAAACTTAAAAGTTTCGTCCCCGAAACTTGAGCTGACTAAGGTGTAGAAATAAAAGAATTATGCATAAAAAACTTAAAGTGGATCAAAGTAGGTCAGAAGCGGCGTACCCTCAAAAGGCTTTGGGTACTATGCTCGCATAGCTGCCTCAGGCTCCCAAGTGGCCTCATACCGCTGGCTTCTCCACAGGACTTTCACCAGGAGTACCTCCTTCCGCCTCAGTCTCCGGATGGCTATATCTAGTACCTGTATTGGCCTCTCAGGATAAGTCAAGTCGTCTGTGGATCTGCTCAATTACCTCCTGACTCTGGCGTATCAACCTCAGACCAACCTCCCACTTGGTCCCCACCTCAACTTGACTCAAGGGAGCAGTACACCTCCTCCCGTACAGAGCCTCATACGGTGCCATGCCGATGCTCGGGTGATATCTATTGTTGTATGCAAACTCTATCAGGGGCAAATGCTCCTCCCCTAGAAATCGCGTCGTAGGTCGTGGTACATCTTTGTGTTCTTGGGATATATGGTGAATCTAGACCTATGTGCCTCAGTCAGGAGCTCTCTCAACAGCTCCTCGTCTCTAGGAATGCACAAGCGTCCCCTCATACGCAGGACCCTGTCAGTGATCGAGAACTCTCCTGAGTTCCCTGCCAATACCTGGTCTTGCAGTGTCTGCAGGTATGGATCCATCATCTGTTTAGTAACGATATGATCTATCAACTCTGATCATGCCTGCCTCGCCACTGTCACTGCCCTGCAACATCCCCATGACTCCTGGGGTCGCCAACTGCCCACCTCCTCCATGAGTCTCCAACTCTGTGCTTGTAGACTAGCCAAGTGGGCGGGTGCCTTCCGGCTTAAGGTGTCAGCCACCACATTGGCCTTCCCTAGATGGTAGGAGATGCTGCAGTCATAGTCCTTCAGGAGCTCCAACCAACGTCGCTGTCTCATGTTGAGCTCCTTCTAGTTAAATAGATATCTGAGGCTCTTATGATCAGTGAAGATCTCGAACGTCTCTCCATACAGGTAGTGCCTCCATGTCTTCAGCACAAAGACAACTGCTGCCAACTCCAAGTCATGGGTGGGGTAGTTGTGCTCATGGGGCTTTAGTTGCTGCAAAGCGTAAGCGACAACGTGGCCCCACTGCATGAGCACACCCCCCCAATCCTTGCAACGAGGCATCGGTGTAGACCACGAATCTGCCATTGCTGTCTGAGATGGTGAGTACAAGAGCTGAAGTCAACCTCTCCTTCAGCTCCCAAAAGCACGACTCACACTCGTCTGTCCAGGCGAAGGGCACGTCCTTCTGGGTCAACTGAGTCATAGGATGTGCGATCTGCGAGAAACCTCAAATAACCCACCTGTATTACCCTGCCAGCCCTAGGAAACTACATATCTCTGTCACTGTACGTGGCCTCTCCCACCTGAGCACTGCTTCAACCTTGGCTGGATTCACAGCCAACCCGTCTCCTGAGATTACATGGTCTAAGAAAGTAACCTATCTCAACCAGAACTCATATTTGTCATACTTAGAGTACAGCCTGTACCATCTCAAAGTGTCCAGGACCATGCGGAGATGCTGCTCGTGCTGTGCCTGATCCCAAGAGTAGACAAGCACGTTGTCAATGAATACTACCACGAACTGATCCAAGTACAGTCAGATGACGCAATTCATTAGATCCATGAAAATAACGAGGGTGTTGGTCACCCTAAACGACATGACCAAAAACTCGTAGTGACCATACCGCATGCGAAAAGCTATCTTGGAGACGTCGGTCTCCCTGATCCTCAACTGATGGTAACCCGACCTCAGATTTATCTTGGAGAACATCGTGGCATCTCTTAGCTGGTTGAAGAGATCATCAATATGAGGCAGTGGTACTCATCCTTGACGGTGACCCGGCTCAGCTGTCTGTAGGCGATGTGAAGCCAAAGGGTGTCATCTTTCTTCCTCACAAACAGGACAAGGGCTCCCCACGGGGATGCACTGGGCCTCACAAAAGCCCTTTTCTAATAGATCCTGTCGCTAAGACTTGAGCTCTCGTAGCTCAAGTGGGGTCATCTTATATGGTGCAGTAGAGATGGGGTCAGTCCCCGGTACCAGTGAGATCTCAAACTTGATCTCATGCTCAGGTGGTAGTCCTAGCAGCTCCTCTAGAAAGACGTCGAGTACTCGTAGACCACCGGGACACTCTGTAAATCGACTATTGGGCTAGGCTCCTCTATGACACACTAAGAAGCCCTCACACCCCTGGCTCAGTAGCTTCGTTGCCTAAAGCGGGGAGATGAACCTGAATCCTCCGTCTACTGGCTGGCCGTGGAACTCAAAGGGAGCCAATCCCGATATGGAGAAGATAATTTTCTTCCCAAAACAGTCCACTAAGGCATAATAAGCAGCCGGCCAGTTCATTCCTAGGATTACGCCAAAGTCTTCCATCGGGATCATGATCAGGTCAACCAAAAGACCGTGTCCCCCCTATAGTGACCCCACATTCTGTGAAGACCACCTCGATGACAAATAACTGTCCGCCTAGTCCTCTAATCAGGAACGGACCCTCTAACAATATACTGTTCAGCCCCAACTAATGGCAAAACTTGAGACAAAAGGTTGCATGGTACCCAAAAATCAAAAAGCACGTAAACTAATCTGCCAGAAACTATAACCATACCTGCCATCCCAAAACCCGTCGCTCTGGCATCTCTGTGAGTCAGGGCGTTGACATGCCCCTTAGCCTCAGGTGCAGAAGAGACAGCTATGCTCCAGGCCAAGCGAGTGGCAACCGACTAGTACCCTCTTTGTGACAACTGTCTTCCCCCTCAGATAAAGTAATCATGGCCGCCAGATTGATTTCCAGTACTCGGTGCTGGGAGCATTTGGTTTGCTCCAGCTCTAGATGGGCAGTCCCTCCTCATGTGACCCAGCTAGCCACACTGGTAGTAGAGAGGGCAACAACTTCCTCCCCCTATCCGTCCCTGGGAGTACTTTGGCTGGTAGGGCCTCTTTTGACCTCCTCTGGCTTGCCTAACACTACGGCAGCTCCTTTGTCTCACAGAAGGCTCCCCCTCCGCATCCTCTGAAGAGACATGAGGAGACGACAGAGGCGATAGATGCTGAACCTCTTCCCATTCGATCTCCCGAATTAGCTGGACGAGATCCTAGGCCGAGATGCATAGGAGGAGGGGTGGATCAACTGTTGCCTCGAGTCCGGCACGTCCGCTCCCTCGTCCATGCCCACGGCCACGTCCGCGGCCTGCTATACGAGTTCCTTGACGAGGCATCTCCTACAAGGAGACAGAAGAGGAAGGACAGGGACTGTCAACAATACCAGGTTACAGAAAGAAATAAGACTCGGAAGCGAAGATCAAGACGATACGTTGTGATGGCAATCCTAGTTACATGTACATGTGTGGTTACTTCCAGACCATTTGGTTCATTTCTCAAGACGACCTTGCTCTAATACCATCTTGTCACGACCCGTTCCCGGCTCCCTATAGAACTTGAGAATGGCTCGCCTCAACTAACCCCAAGACCTAGTCGTCCAACGAGAAATAACCAAATGCATACTATTCCACAACCACATGTGCAATGTAACTAAACAAAAAGTATATAACAGACAGTAAAAGAAATAGAACAGTAAATCACAAAGATATTACATAATACAGCAGAAAGGTACGGTTATCGAGCATGACCATTACAATTATAACAGAAACAGTATGGAACAGTTACTACAGGCTATCAGTACTCACGACTAACAAGTGCTCTACAGTAGAAACAAGAGAATGACTACGGCTAGGCTCGATTGGGCCTAGCGCCCTCAGCAGCCAGTGGCGCTGGCAACAAAGATCCCTGACTTGAACATGGTTACAAACTCCGTGGTCAGCTAACGCTGAGTAGAGTGGTGGTTAAGCCATTTACATGCAATTAAACAAGCAACTAACTACACATGTACGTATTGGTTATTATCATCATCCATTTTCATTCGTCTTATTTACACGTTTCTGAGTCAAGATCTCCAATCAGGATCCATAACAGTACTTAATCTTCTTGTTCCCTAAGGCAACGATCTTACTTGCAGTTTTCCCGCAATGCAGGATGTACACGTGGCACTCTCCTGGTCGAGAGAGTCCCCCATGGTAGTCCTACACACGGTCTACCACCCCGAGGTCATGGTCGCGACGTTGTGGTGACTACGGCACACATAATAAGCACACGGGTAGCTACCCCGCACTGGCACGCGGTCAGTCGTTTCTGCTAGCAGGTACGCCCAAACGTACAGCACAGAACAGCACAGGGCCTTGCCCTCTCAGAATAGAACAGGGGTCTCACCCCTCCATAGTCCTCATACCCTCATCCGACTATCCCGATTTGCCCAGTGGGTCTAACAAAGAGTCGATGTAGGGTGGCTAGTCCTAACCCTGGGCCCCATGGGGCGGCTAGCTCCCTCCCTACACTAAGTAGCTCACCTAATACCAAACAGGAGTCGGTGTAGAGTGACTAGTCCTAACCCCAGGTCTCAACCCAAGGAGGCAGCTAGCTCCCCTCTACACTAAAGGGACAGTCGCTCTCCTCGGTACAACGTACACGAGGGCCAGCTCACTTCCCATTACCAGGTCCGAACAGTCACCTGTAAGCAACATGTTCCATGACCCGTCAGGTTTCCAATATTACTGTATCTTGAGTTTCTTTTAAATTCCCCGTAGGGTTCGTACATATACTTTCTCATTTCCACATCTGATTCAATAAATGCATAATAGGAAATTCATGATTTCACAATCACCTCTATCAATTATTCAATACATAGCATGTGTTTCTGTTCATGTCATGGTTCATTACAGGCAGCTCATGATTCTCTACTTTTAGGAAACAACAATTTAATCATTCATTAAATGTGCATTCATTTCTTTCATCCCTAGGGTTCATTCCACATCCTAGGGTTCAATCGAATATTTCTAAAGTAGCATACATTTATCTCTTAAAGCCCTAGAGTTCATTTCACAACCTAGGGTTCGACTAATTCTAAAGCATGTAATTTAATTACTAAATCCAAGATTAATGAGAGAACCACACTGCCAGGATAACTAGGAGATGTGGGGGTACAGTCGACGGAGCTTGCAACCCCCACAGGTCCCGTGCACACCACGAACGAACGACCTATCACATTGACCCACATGTCAAAAGGAGCGCAAAATAGTGTAGACACTATACCATGACATAGAGAAATTAGAACGAAAACCAAAGATAATTCATTTGCGAAAAATCAACTCCGTTTAGGTCCTGAACAGGCCCAAAAACACAACTCTGCCCAAAATCTGACGTCTGGGAAAAGCCCCAGATGTCTTAAATGAACACAATAGCTTGCCTTGCTCGGGGACCTTTTTCAGACTTTTGGAACTCCGTGCAGACATCTGAGGGTGCCTTCAGATGTCTGGCAACACTCCTGGATGTCCGAAACTACCTCGGTCCTCGCACCGACACGGTTCACCAACCTCTGACATACGTACGCACGATCAGAACTCGTCAGGGGAAAATAATCGAAAATTATGTGCTATCAGACGTCTAGGATTACCTTCGGACGTCCGACCAGACGTCTGGCGGTCCCTCCAGACGTCTGATTCTGCGGAAAAATGATTCCGCAGAACCGTTTGTGAGCTCCTCCTCACCGCAGAAACTGCAACTGCAGCACCTCCTCGCCTCTCCTCACAGCGTCCCACACTCTGGCCTCCTCCAAAGCCCTACTGCTCCCCGTTCTCCCTCTCCTTCTCCTCTCGGCTGCGGTGGTGGCAAACAAATGGAGGAGGGGGGTTTTTATGGGTGTGGGAGGCATGGGGAGAGGATGATGTAGAGTAAGGTGGAGTATGGGGGGGTGTCATGGGTATGGTGGGTATGGTGGAGGTGTATGGGGTATGAGGGGTATGGTGGTGGGGAAATTGCAGGGATGTCCCTGCAATTTTCCACTCCCCTCACAAACCCCAAAACAAAAACCTAAGGGTTTAAACTGCACAAAAGCCCCTATGAATTCCGGAAAAGCCAAACGACCCTAGGAAAAGGGTCATTTCAATAGTCCCATCCATTCTTTTATCAAAAAAAATAAAAAAAGATGCATTTCGACTCGTGTATAAACCCTAGGCTAGTTTGATTGTTTGCTTGCTTAAAAAAAATAAAAATAAATAAATTCAAAAAAAAATTGATGTGGTAAATGGCTACTTGACCCACATCTTAAATCCATCACCCAATAAAAAAAATACACTCTCCAATTTCATTTGGAAAATCTTTTTTGAGTGTCTTTCTTTTGAGTGGTGTTGGTGAAGCCAACCGTGTTTTGTATTGGACTGCACCACTCTAATTAAAATTAATTCACATAATAGAATTGCATGATCTTTAGGGTGAATACATTAGGGTTGTTTTTTTGTAGGGCCACATACTTTACTCAAAAAGGAAATTGACAATCACCCGTGTGTAGAAAACTTTGTGTGACAACTACAAACATTGCTTGAATATATTGAGAAATTTCAACCTTAAAAAGCACTAAAGCAAGGATGAATCATTAAAAGACACCACATCTAAAAAAAACTTGCTTGAAAACCATGTTTTGTTGAGTGCACACACATGCTCAATTGGATTAGTTAAGAGGCACAACCCCCAACAACGTCTCATCATATACCTTGAGCACAAACACTAACCTAGCCCACATTAAAATTGAGTAGACGTTGGCCTTAGGATTCATTGAGTTTGTTTCAGGGTATTCTCCTGAACACATTTCGAATTAGTGACGTCTGCTTACTTCAAAAGGTGCTAAGTTGGGAGCCCTGATTGTCAAATGACTTAAGTAAGCAACGATTTGGCATAATTAGCAACCCTCAGGACATGCTCCCCCTACTTCACTAGCCCAACTTTACCACCTTCAGGAGTAAGGACAACACCAAATTCATTGTGTGGTCGAAGTTTATTTCTGAAGAATAGGTCACCTAGGTCTACATTATAGGGCTTAGTTTTGCTTGCTTGATTGTGCACACTTAATTCTCTCGTCTGTTCTTCCCTCATCCCTCCACTTCTTCTAAACCATGGATTTCAATGCTTATCCTTCCTACCCACATTATCCCCAACATGATTTGTATTATAACCCAAGTAGACCATATCCATAGTTTACTTGGGATAACTAGCCACCTAGTTGGGGATATAACCCAAAACCTGAGTATCCAGAATACCCCTTGTACCTGTGCACCAACCTCCTATTGGGATACAACCAACCCACTCACTCAGGGGTACGATCCAAACCTTAGGGATTCTTATATTGATGATGATTCTCCTTATGATGACTCCTCTCTTAGGTCCCACCCACCCACTAACCAATCTGATAGGACCTACATTTTAGGAGAACACCAAGATCCCTACCCTTCCCAGGACAATAACCATGATAGGTCATCTGACTTCAAGGATCTCTCCTACTTGACCTACGGATTGGAAGGAATTTTAGAAAAATGGAAATCAAATGATGATGATCATAAATCTAGGCAAACCAAGTATGACCAACCCCCATTTTGGACCCCTGATGAAGAATCCGACTGGGAGGAGGACTTAGAACCTCAATTATTTTGGAGTAGGACTAAACAAAAAATGGTGCCTTTTGAGGAATTGGACCCTGAAAATGATAGAATCGAGGACCCACCTAAGAACCTAAACCCTAGTACGGACCCTGACACACATCCTCGCCCATACCCCCTAACACCAAGTTGAATGCTAAGGAAATCGAAGGGAAACCTAATGACACTCAGTCAATTCCTGATAGCCTTCAGTTGGAGTTATATAGACAGAACCAAGAATTGATTGAGAGGAAACAAGTCATGATTAATATGTTCCAACAACTAGATGAAGAGGGCCAAAGAACACTGATGGAAGCAACCCCTTTTATGGAATTCATGAAGTAAGGCCCCGTGGTGATCGATTGGACAACACCTAGTTGCCTAAAACTGGTTCAGTCCACCATTGATACTCCGCCGTTGTTGGACAACTCATTAGAAAATGTCATTGAGGATTCCTTAGAACATGATTTGGGGAGGGTTGAGGATAAAAATCAGAATCTCCAAACAACAGAGGAGAAAATTGAGAATTTTGAAAAGACACTTGGGGTTGATGTCATTGAATCCAATTCTAATCCTCCTGAGGAAAGTGATTGGTGGAAGAGTCATCCAAAATCAAAGATGGGAAGTGGGAATACGGTTTCAAAATTCTTGATTTTAAATCATTTTAAAGCCCCATCACAAATTTAGAGGAGGGCCAAGGGAAAGAATCTAAGTCTAAGTTAGATGATGAAATTAGCCCTACCTCTACTTCAACCTTGGAAATTAAGTCTGATCTACAAGAGGTTGAGGATAATATTCTAAGGATCAAGGAATTAGAGGGAATAAGCAATGAAACCCTAATTGAAGAAAAAGGGATGGATTTTTCTTTGGAGAGAGACCTCATGCTTGATTTTAGGGCCCATTGTGAAACCCTTGATTTTGTTACATGCCCTATCATAATTGAAATCCCGCAACCCAAATTCACTCTGAGGGATTACAACCTTAAAGGGACACAAATTGATTACAAAGCCTACATCTTTAGTGTCCGTCATTTTAAATTCGGGTTGCACTTGTCCAAATCGACTTCTCTGCATGCCTGCAGATTAAGAGAGGTACAGACACGGGCATGCATGATGCAACATTTGAAAAGTTCTCATCCCTTAGGGATGGGATTACATCACAACCTGGTTCACATTTGCGGGCCAATGATTTTGAGTGACCAGGATCATATCACTTTCATTTTGTTGAGTCAACCTGCGGAATTAACTGTTTCTCCTAGATAGGGTTCACCATGCTTAGCTAAAGGCACTAAAGTTAGCGCTTCCTGGGAGCCAACCTAGAGGATTCAAGCTAACCAGATTCACTGTTGAAACTCAAGTGATTTCTTTCCTTACTCCCTTGCATACATATATTTTCCAATGAGGACATTATCCAACATAGGCATGGGGGGGTGGTACTTCTCATTTTCTGAGTACAAAATTGTCAACTTGAACTAGTTTATTTTATCAAAAAAAAATTAGGAAAAGAAAACTTATGCATCAGGAGCATGTCAACTTTAGGAAATGATACGTTAAGGACCTGAACACTTAGACTCTTCAGGTCTTTGGGTTTAATCAGTCCAAGTGTCCACTAAAATGTGGACTTGTTCTCAAGTTCTTGCCACCTTAATTTATATTAACTTGGTTAATAAAGTGGGGTGATAAGTATATGACTTATCAGCCCAACCTCTGATTTGAGGGGGCTTATAGCCGAAGCATCTACACACATTTTGTACTGACTCACTCCTCAGCGGTTCTAACGGAAATTGGGTAGCTAATGAACCTTCTAGGGTGGTATGGTTAGCAAGTTGTCATGGGTAACAGCCCATTGGCCGGTTGTCCAGAGCCCAGCCACAAGACCATTCTCTTTTACTATTACCTTTAGGTAAATCTTAGATCAGGGAAGCCACCTACTTAAAAATTTTTAAAAATTAAAAAAAATGATAAAAAAGAGAAAAAAGAAAAAAAAATAAGTCACACTTCACCCACGAGTATGGCTAGCAAGTTGTCGTGGGCAACAGCCCATTGGCCGTTTGTCCAGATCAAGGCATAAACTGCGATAACGTGGAGAGACCCAAATGAAATCGACGCTTCGGACCTACGAGTCGGATGTTAAGGAGACGAGTGAAGTTTTTGGACTTGCAAGACAAACAAAAATGAACTTATTCACTTATTCCACTGAGTTAAGAAACCACTATTGCTTCACTCGCAGGTAAGAACTCAGTAACAGTAACCCCAACCCTAATCCCTTTCCCCTAGAATCTAAAGAGAATTGTCTGTTGCCATGAAAACCTTTCTTACTGACGAGTAGTTTGTTGTACCCGAGAAGAGGAATGAAATTCTTATTATAAGCTTAACTTGAACCCCTAAAAGCCAACTGGGTTTGGGCAACCTCTCTGCTTTTCATTTTTAGTAGCTCCACTCCCCAGGCGTTGTTGCTCTGGAGTTATGACTCAGAGTGAATAACGAACGCTTTTCACGCACCGCTTGCTTATGGGTAATTGAGGGAGTCTATCTCTCTCTGGCTATCTCCACGGAGGTACAAATCACATTCATCTTTATTTATGTATATTTCTGGGTGGTCAATAAAGGGGAGGAGGGGTGTCCCTAATTTAGCAGTTGATGGATTAGTGAGTTCATTAAATGCACAAAAATTCCAAAACACTTAAGGAAGAAGTGGGGAAGTAGAATAATTCGGGAAGATACACACTAGGTTTGCCCTTGTGTTGACCCCACAAAAATAAAAGTAGAAAGAAAGCTACCAGTCAGACAGATACACTTTTAGGCAGCATTTTCTTTTTCGGGTCACCTAGGGGCGTAGAAACCTGAAGTCTGTTTTAATTGCCATTGAATGAGTCTATCACAATGTTCACGACAAGATGCTTAGCATTTAGAGTCCTTTTTGAGTCTTAGGTGGGTTTGGTAGCCGTAAAAAGTTACCTCGAAACTCTCAACTCCAAAATCCAAAAAAAATTAGAAAAGAGGAAAAAGAAAAAAAAAAGAGAGAGAGAATTTGCTTCTTTGTAGAATAAGGCGACAACTTGGGCAGTCTGCATTTTGGCAAGCATCCGAGCACTGTTGAGTCTCTGTAGGTTAGGTTCTTATTAGAAATTTCCTCCTATTGATAAGTAACTTATGCCTGAGTGATCAATTCTTAATTCTAGTTGTAAATAGCATTTATGTTAACCTTGATAGGAACTAGCAAGAGGTGGGCATGGGCATATGATGGCTCTACAAATAATAGCGTTAAATACATCAATTAGAGTCAACTTCAAGAACATATGTGCATAAATATCATAATACAGCAAGTTTTGGAGCATTGCATGCATATTGTGTTAAGATTGCTTATAATTAATGTTTAATGACCATGTGCACAAGTGCATATTAAAATAGGTCCTAGATGAGCAATCGAACCATACGGATGGATCAAAATTGACAAATGGAGTTCAATGGACTCAAAATCACCGCAATCCCACCTTCATAGCTCCCATAACAAGCCCGAGAAGTTATGACCGTTGATCGGATGATCAACAGCCCTCGTTGCACCACGTGTCATCCGCTCCTCCCTCCATCAGCTCCCGCAACCACTCTTCATCACAAGAGCGCGAGATTTGGACCGCACAATCCGCATCCAATGGCAGAAAATGCTCAACCATCTACTCATCCGTGCGACCATCCGTGTGCATGGCCCATCAGTTGAGAGAATACACGCTGCAAATTTGAAGCCCTACGGCAGATTTAATCTGCTATCCCGTGCACGGATGAAATTTAGCCGTGGATGCGGAAGCAGACAAGGACGATAGCAACGACGTGGCCCGATCTCGCGTGTCAGATGTGTGCGATGAGCAACGCATGATCCAACGCCGCATCGCACGCACCATCCAACGCGCGTGCTTACGTGCGATCTCAACCGTCAATCCTTGATCCAACAACTATGAACGCGAGCACATAGATTGCGTCAAAGCCATTGTTCACACGTGCACTTAACAGCAAGTGGTGAACTAGGCTACAGCGATGCTTGTAGCTAGGCTACAATGACATCCATGCTGTCGCTAATTGTCCTATACCCGATTTAACACCTCTTGTAACGAATGTGTGCCCCAGACGTCTTTTAAGACGTCTGGGAGGTGGCCCAGACGTCGTACCAGACGTCTTGGATCACAACCAGACGTCTGGAAATCCGTTATTTTCGACACACGCGAGTCGCCTGCGCGCCTGAGCGCGCAGACCGCATATTCGCTCTTTTTCTCTCTGCAGCTGCAGGCGGCCTGCCACCTCCTCTCTCCTCCTCGCGCGACCTTAAAAGGGCCACGCCTCCCCTCCCGCCTCCACCGTCTCCTCCTTCTTCTCCTTCCTGTGCGCGAGAGCGAGCGGACGCGAGGGCGGCAGCGGCGGCCGCAGTGAGCGCGGAGGTGCGGCGTGCGAGGGCGGAGCTCTGCCGTGAGGGCGAGCTCGCCGGAGCGGCTTGGCCGGCCGGCAGAGGGCGCAGGGGGCGCGGAGCGACGCAGAGAGGGACCTGCTGCGGTCTGAGCAGTAGGAGCGCGAGGTGCGACGCGGGCGGCGTCGCGAGCGGAGGCCGAGCAGGGTCCTGATTCTGGAAAAATTTCCAGAATCAGACGTCTGGATTGATAGCCAGACGGCAAGGTCGACGTCTGTAAGATCATACAGACGTCTGAAAGGTGAGTTTCCGCCTTCTCCTTCCTTCTTGTCGACTGACCGTACTGAGGGAGGGGGTTGCTGTGCGCAGGTTCGCTGATTCGCCATCCTTTGCGAATCAGACGTCTGGAAGTTGTACCAGACGGCGGGAGTGACCTCCAGACGTCCGGAGGGACCATCGGACGTCTGGGATCTAGGGCAGACGTCCCCGCAGACTTCTGGACATCTGGGAAACCACGCTGAACAGGTAATTCTCTGATCCACTTTTTAAGACGTCTGGAAGGAGTTCCAGACGTCTGATTTTGCACAGTATCGTCTTTTTCGACCCGTTTAGGGCCCGTTCGGGCTCCGTTTTCCGCGATTCGAGTTGCGTTCTTTTCAGAAGTAATTCCTCTACCCGTCTACAGTAGCTATACACTGTTTTGAGACACTCCTTGTGTTTGATCCTTGTGATAGGACCTCGTTCGGTTGCAGTCTTGAGAGTCGCAGAGGCACGCGGGATTCCCGATCACGCCCCCATTACTCCCGTTGTACCTGGTAGAGTGGCTTAAGTTTATTAATAAAATCTGTTAAAGTATGGAACCATAACTAGAAGCTAGGACATTTCATGAATCCTAGGAATGAGAAATGTATGGAATGATAGCTCCTAGGTGATGCATGAATCCTAGGGCGGGAAAACTAGTTGTATGCTAGATCCTAGGATGTGACATGAACCCTAGGATGGAAGAACTAGTGGAATGTATAATACTGCAGTCTTGGAAAAATGGAAAGGAATATAAAGCTGCCTGTAATTTGAATTAACAGCTGCCTGTTATGAATAAAGAAACATGATTGAGATCATGGATTTTGAGAACGTGAATCTGGAAAGTGAAACATATGATGTTCTGAGATAAAGAGCTGGAACCCTACGGGGAATTAGGAGTGGAACTCCTGGAAAGAAAAAGGAATGGAACTGAGATGTAGTTTGTACTGTCTCTTGGGTACGCAGTACCAAGGAAAGTACCTGTACCTGTTTAGTGCAGAGTGGGGCCAGCCGCCCCAGGGACCCGGGGTTAGGATTGGCCGCTCTGTACCGACTTGTTGGCCCTCGTGTAAGTAGTACCGAGGAGAGCTAGTAGTGTTAGGAGAGTACTAGCTACCCCACGGGCCCCGGGGTTCTGCTAGCCTCCTTCACCGACTTGTTAGGCCCACTAGGGCAAACCAGGGTAGTCAGGCGAGGGTGCGCGGACTGTGGAGGGGCAAGGCCCCGGTTTGGTTACTGTGGAGGGGTTGGACCCCTGTTACTGAGAGGGCTCTGCCCTGGTTCCGTGCTGTGCTTTGGGCGCACCCGTTAACGGAAACGACTGACCGCGTGCCAGTGCGGGCTAGCTACCTGTGCGTTTATCGCGCGTGCCGTAGTCACCGTTACGTCTGTCAGTGACCTTGGGGTGGTAGACTGAGGGTAGGATCACCACGGGGGACTCTCCCGGCCAGAAGAGCACCACGTGCTACTTCTACTTTTGGAAAATACTGCAATCAAGATCGTTCCCACGAGGACATTCGAGATCAAGTAAAGGATCTGAGAAATAAATGAAATAGTGAGAAAAATTGAAAGATGTGAATAAAGGAAGTAATAGAACATAACAGCTACTGTACACTCTACTGTTGCCTTTAGTTAGTCTGCCACTCTACTCAGCGTTTTGCTGACGTGTTACACTCGTTACCTTTTTCAGGACCAGGTGTTGAGCAGCCAGGGTCGGCGGCTGCAGAGGACGCTGGGCCGAGTAGGGTCCAGTAGAGTTACCACAGCCTTTTGTACCTCTTTTGTTTCTGTTCTAGTGAGTAGTTTTTGTTTCCGCTGTACCTTCTTTACCTGCAGTTCTTGTTATATGATAAATGTTGTTTTACTGTTGTGGTGGTACCTACTGTAGTAGTTCTTTCCTTACTGCTGTACTTTCTTACTGTTAGTTATATTCATGCTGAATGTGGTTTATTTTACTGTCTTTTGGTTACCTCCTCGTTGGACGACTAGGTCTTGGGATTAGTCGAGTCGGTCCGGTTCTCGTGTCTCGTAGGGACTCGGGAACCGGATCGTTACACCTCTTCTCCACTTTAAAAAGGCCTACAACCCTCCATGCATGGACACCTCTTCCTAGCTTCTACCTAGCACATTTCCATTTCCATTAAGCTTCAAAGTGTGCCCCCTGAGTCGCCAAGCCGCTGACGAAAGTCCCTCCATCGTCGTGGCTGCCTCGACACTCTTCCCGCACTTGCTTCTCTTTAGCTATAGTTTGCATTTCTTTAAGCATTCCTTTATTTTTATTTGTAGTACATTTGCTCCATAATTCAAGAAGTGATTTGGTTTATTCCATGATGTTTTGATCCCTTCCAAGTGGTTTCCTACTTAGTTCATGTTACCCTATTATGCTCATTTTCATTATGCATGATTTCTCCAAAGTGTAATTAACGATCTTCACTTTACCACAAATCATTTTCTAATCCTACACACACTCTCTCTCTATTCTTCACACAAGCAAATAAAATAAAATATCATGTGGCACTAAGCGATTAATTGATCCAATTTCACGCCTCCTTATGTTCGACACTTGGACTCACATTTCCATTTCTTCTTTTAAAATTGATGTCGTAAATGCATGTTACAAAGAATGAATTACACTTACACATTTTTCGACGTCAGTCCTCCTCCTCCTCATCTTCCTTCTCGCCTGGCCCCTCATCTCCTCTCCTTGTCTTCCTCCTCCTCGGCCCTCTCCTCTTCCTACTCCTCCTTTTCCTCGCCACCCCACCCCTACTCCTCCTACTATGCCAACTCCTCCTCGCTGCAAACTCCTCCTCCTTGTCTCCTGCTACCCTCCTCCTGCCTCCCTCCTCCTCCTACCCTCCTCCTCCTCCTCTCCTCCTTCCCCCCTCCTCGTCTCCTCCTCGGCCCCCTCCACCTCTCCTCTAGCCCCTACTCCTCCTCTTGCTCTCCTCCTCGTCATCGCCTCTCCTCCCCCCTCCTCCTCCTCCTTCTCCTCCTTTCTAGAATCAACTTAGCATGATGTTTGCTACGGCTTTCTTTTGATTGGCACTGGTAGTTTACTTTATCCAGATCTTACCAGAAGAATAATTAGATTATCTTCCAAAATGTTTTAAACTAATGCCAATACTAATAGAATTTATTGGCCATAAGCATCATGTGATTGTACAACAATCTTGTTTTTCTATTCTTCTAAGTACAAATATTCTCATTTCCCCTCTGAAGAAAAGGTTGTGGATCTTAAGGTGATGTTTTTTTAGCAGTGATTTGATGCATTATGTCTCACTTTGTATGATTTAGTTAAATTGCTTGATCTTTAATAAGTTGTGGTGGGTACCAATGTGTTTTTAGCCAAGGTTATTGCTAATTGTTGACATTAGAGACTGTAAGTGGAACTTGTGAAGATGGAAAAATGCACCAGGTCTTTCCACCTCAAGTAAATTATCTTGCTAATTGATAATTTAACTTGGGCTCTCCAAGTTAACTACACCTCTAAGGATATGTAATTTGTGGGTCATGTCTCATAGCTCTATCTTAAAATTATTTATTTGACTACACTTCTTGCTTCAACCATAGTGAAGTAATGGAATTCTTTTGGATGCAAAGATATTGATTGTATTCTGTGAGCATGGATTTGACATGTGCACTTGATTGTGGTGGATTCTCTGGCAAATTTCTTTTCTCTTGAAGCTTCACCAAGGTACATTTTGTATTATAGCACTAAATGATTTCCCCTCTAATGATATTAAGGTCCATTGTTTGGAAACCTTTTTGAGTAAATTGATTCTCCATTGCACTTCTATGACTGATAAGAGGTTGGTTCTCATTCATCTATTTTTCAATTAGATTATGAAAGAAAGCTTCTACTTTAAGATTTATGACCTTCTGCAAAGTTGGATCCTTTTCCACAACCTCCTTTTGTCAATGGCAAGCAAACATAACATTCTTTTGGTTATTTGGTGCTTGTGTAATGTGCTGTGAGTAGCCTACTAGGGCATTTATCTTTCTGTCCTAGTTTGTCCAGGCTAGAGAAGTTTGGTTGCTAGTATTCTCACTTGAGGATGGCCTACATAGGAACAATATAATCTTTAATGCTTGATACCCAATTTATGTTCCATGTTGTGTTGAGGGATTCTTGTCATATGGGAGGTTTTTCTTTTCTAGTTCAATCTATACTTGCAACCCAAATTGAAATGGGTTGAGACTAATTTGTGGTAACTAGATTGTTTAATGTGTATTTTTTGCAAGCTCATCGGTCTCTATCATGTGGTTAACTTTGGCCATGGTGGGAAGATTTTATTCAGCTAAAACATAACTAAGGTTCAATTTGGATGGTTTGTGCATCTATGGGCTTCTCAAAAGGCCGGCTATACCTTTTAGAAACACCAAAAGATATTGTAATGGGGGTCTAAATAGTTCAAACAATCATCAATAAATCCAGTCACAAATTCATTTACTATTAAAAAAGTGTGGTAATATGGCCTTTTGTCCATGAAATTATGCCTAAATTATAGGCAGTAATATGGCATTACCCAGTCTTTCTAGCAAATTATGCCATCGTGCCATTTTCTAGCAACCACCATTACCCAATCTTTCTTATCCTTGTGTCTCTTCTATTTGCCTCAATGGATAGATAGTGAAAAGGATGTCTTAAGGATCAAAAAAGTGGAGGAAGAGTCTCCCCCAATAATTGTAAGGTTGTGGTGAATTCATTACTTAATGATGGTCAAGATAAGTGAGAACAATAAGAGAAGAAAAGGGGGCACTTTGTCAAAAACCTAAAAACTAGCATAATGCATCTTATCTTCGAACATGAGTTTTTGTCAAAGTTAATGAATATATAGTGTTGCAGTTAAAATTTTATTCTATGAGTTGATGGTAATTATTTATTCTATGAGTCTCACGTGTGTCCTTGAGTATTTTTATAAATAAGCATCATGTATACTTCAGATCAATTTTCTTTGATTTTCCTAGAGAATTTCAAACCTTTTCAAAGTTGCTGGAGCTTGGTTTGTTATAGATAACACCTATGAATAATTTCTCCTCCTCAGAAAAGCCTTTATGAGTAAGTGTTGAGCTTGCATTATTGCTTCCTGGACTTCAACAATCATATCACTTAAAGCTTAAGAGCTTTTTGTGATGTTTTTTGTCTTAAAAATTATAAACAGATATGTAGAGGTGAAACAAGGGAAGAAAAGTTGGAGTTGAATGCCTTTTTCTTCTGTAGAAACTGCATTCACGTGGACAAAGGATTTTGAGGGACTCCAACCTTCTTTGATTTGTCAAAATTCAAAATAAGTTCCTATACCATATTGTATTATACATACAATATGAAATGCCTTATAATACTCTAAAATGCCTTATCATCTGATGCTAAAACTTGCATAATGATGCCAATTTTCCTTCTTGCATTCACTATTTCTACATGTTCTTCCAATTAAGGTGGTGAAATCTAGACCTGCTCTTCATTATGACAGCATACCAAAATAGATGTGGTGTCGTTGGGAATGCTTTATTTGGTTAGTTTCTAGTTTCAGTTCAAACCAAAATCAAGGTCCAGTGTTGCTAGAGAATCATGAAGTAGATATCAGTCTTTGTAGTTAGAGTATTTTATTATTTCTGTTATGAAGTGAATCAATAAATGGATTAGATGAAATGAGTGGACCATTCATCCCTTCCAATAGAATTTACTGTATTCTAAATTTTAGTTGATTTGGTTTCACATTTTAAGTTGCAGTTGATTTGGCTTCATCAACAACCTTATGGGAAGTACAAAGGATTCCTTAGTACGAGATATACTTTTTTGGTAAGCATTTCAGTTGATGGTTCCTTTTTTTGGGTTACTCCTCTTTTTGTGGAAGTAATTGGGTGAAATGATGTAATATAGCTAGAATAGGAGTTCAATGTGAACTTGGGATTTATATTTTGTGATATCTCCCATTTTGGTTCTCAATTTTGTATGAACTTATAAACCGTTGATTTTGGGTAGAATTTAGTCCCTTTAGTTAATAAATTTTTCCTTAAGCCTGTAAACACAAAACTTTAAAGTGGCATATTAAATATCCTAGGAGGCGATAAGCAGTGGGCACATGGCCACAGTGTCGATCTTGAGGGATCATTGTTGCACGGTGTGACATTATCCCACTTGGCTTCGTTTAAAATAAGAGATCATAAGAGTTATTGGTTTTATTCTTCAAGTCAATACTTTTACAATCTTAGTAGTGGTTTTTGTTCTTAAAGAAATAAAAGAGATGGAGAAAAGGAAATCAAGAGTTCAAAAAAGGAAGTGAAGATAAAGGAAGGGGTGAAGAGGAAGGTATAGAGCATTAAATTTCTTTGGGTCGTCACCCTTTATTTATTTCTTCGTTTGGCTTAGTTAGACAGCTTTGTAAATTCAACAATTATGGGATGAAGGATGAAATTTGATTTCTATTTCTAATTCGTTCTTGAGGTTTTTTTCTATTGTTATTTTTATTATAAGGCAGAGTTTTACTATACGAGAGTTCCTATACTTGAGTTGTATACTATTCTTGAGGCCTCCAAAAGGATGAGACACTCTATATGAGTTCTAGATATCATTTAAGCATGTGGAGATGTTCCTACCTTAGGTTTCTCCATGTAAGTTTGGATATTTTGTACAAGGCTTAAATTTAGATATTTGAGGTTTAGATTCTAGCCTAAGAGAAAGAATATTGAATAACAAACTTACTTCAAGATAAGAAAATATCATCAACGTAACATCAAAGCATCAAAATGTCATTGAAACCTGTTAGATTTATATACATTTCATTCTGAAGATAACATATGCAAGTGAGTTGAGAATACATAAGGCTATCACAATGGAGTTGTTGTATTACTTGTTTATTTATGTACAAATATTTAAAATGAGTGATTCATTTAGTCGTTTCTTTTTCCAGGGCACCATATCTTTATTTTGATGGTATAATGAAGATATTCCAAATAATTACAGGAAGTAGACCTAGCAAGGTGCCAAATGTTCTTGAGAATGAGTTCAAGGATGAAGGCTATGATTATTGTTTACATTAGTAGTTGTTAAGACCCGTGCTGTGTAAGCCTTTTAAGATGTCTGGACTGTGGGTCAGACGTCTTGTCAAATGTCTGGAAATCAAAAATTTTGAGTACGAGCTCGCGTCTGCGCGCGTGCCGCGTGCAAACAGTACCCCCTCGTTTTCCTCCTTCTCTCTCTTTCCGCCCCCAGCAAAACCCTAAACCCACACCCTTATAAAGCCCCCTCCTCTCTCGTTTTCCCCCACTTCTCAAGCCACCTTCCTTCTTCCCTCCAGCGAGAGCGGCAAAGCAAGCGAGAGCGCGAGGAGCGACATGAGGAGGAGAGGAGAGCAATCTCATGAGCTCGTGTGGGAGCTCACCATTGAGCGTACGGCCGGAGCGGCGTGTGCACGAAGCAGAGGAGTGCATAGGGGAGGTCCTCCCCGACACTTTTGCAACCGGAGCTACAGACGAGAGGGCACGGCGCGGCCACACGCGGCGTGAGAGGGTGGAAGCAGGTTCTGGTTCTGGATTTTTCCCAGAATCAAACATCTAGAGAGACGTCCAGACGACGGAGCCAACGTCTGGAGGGGGTTCCAGGCATCTGAGGAGGAAGTCTTGCGAAGGTACGTCCCTTTGTGAATACGGCCATGTAGACCGCTCCGCCAATACACCTTTTGCATACCCGATTTGAGAAGATCGGATATCTACTTGCAGGATTCGCTTCGGGAAGGCGTGGGACACGCCCACCCACGTATTTCAGACGTCTGGGCGACCTACCAGACGACGGGAAGCGCTTCCAGACGGTCCAGAGGAGTTCCTGGATGTCTGAGGATTGGCGCAAGGCTTGAGGTATGACACTGGACACTTTTAAGACATCTGGAAGTTATTCCAAACGTCTGATTTGAGTCAGAAACACTATTTTTGACCCGTTTAGGGTCCGTTTGGGATCCGTTTTCCACAATTAAGATACCGATGTTTTCCGTATGAATTCCACTACTTGTTAGAAGACTTTCTATACTATTCTGAGTATTCTCTTGTGATTGATCCTTGTGATAGGACCTTATTCCGTTGCGGGTTCGAGGCTTGCTGAGGCACGTGAGCCTACCGTTCAAGCTCCCACTACTCCTGGATTTACTAGTAGAGTGGCTTCCCCTAATTTAAATACAAACCTGAATGCATGTATGGAATGAATGATTAGAACCTAGGGTATGGCATGAATCCTAGGACTAGATATACTGGAATGTCTGTATTGAATGAATGGATTGCAGTCTTGAATAGTAGATAGAATGATAACAATTTCCTGTAAATGAATAACAGTTTCCTGCGAAATATGTGGTACTGGTGCTAGTTAACCGTTGTATATAACTTTCCTGTCGCACACATGAAATGACATAATATGAGCTGCATGTATATATAATTTGGAAATGGAAAGGTGAATGTTGGAAACACGAGCTACTTGTGAATAACCTAAATATGGAAATGTGAACAATAGAATTACAAGTTGCATGTGTATAACCTGAGAGTGGAAATAGAAATGATGAAACCTGGTATGGCAATGGCCTAAGGAATATGAGCATGAACCCTATGGGGAAATTAGGAGTTGAGCTCCTGGAAATAAATGGAATGGATCTGGACATGTGTTGGGAAGTGTGTTGGTCCTTGAGTACGCGGTACCAAGGGGAGCGCATGTTACCTCTTAGTGTAGAGGGGTGCTTTCCGCCTTCGGATTGAGACCTGGGGTGGGTTTGGCCACTTTGCACCGACTTTGTGGCCCTCATGTACACTGTACCAGGGAGAGCTACTAGTGTAGGGAGAGAGCTAGCCACCCCACGAGGCCCGGGGTTCAACTAGCCGCCCTACACCGACTTGTTAGGCCCACTGGGAAAACCAAGGTAGTCAGGCGAGGGTACGCGAACTGTGGAGGGGCGAGACCCCTGTTTGGTTCTTAGGGGCTAGACCCCTGTTACAAAGAGGGCTAGGCCCTATACTAGTTTCGTGTTGTACTTTGGGTGCACCCGCTAACGGAAACGACTGACCATGTGCTAGTGCGGGGTAGCTACCCGTGCGCTTATCGCGCGTGCCGTAGTCACCATTACGTCTGTCCGTGACCTTGGGTGGTTGACTGGGTGTAGGATCACCACGGGGCACTCTCCCAGCCAAGAGAGCACCACGTGCACCTTCTACTCCTCGAAAAAGACTGTAATCAAGATCATTCCCACGAGGAACATTTGAGATCAAGAAAGAGACCTGATAAATAAACCAAGTGGTGAAAAAGAATAATTAATTAAAGAAAGTAATTGAAAAACAACAGCTACCTGTCCACCTTTACTGATTTAGTCAGTTGGTTGCCACTCTACTCAGCGTTCGCTGACGTTTTGTACTCATAACCCCTTTTCAGGTCCAGGTGTTGAGTAGCCAGAGCCTACGGCTACAGAGGGTGCTGGGCCCAGTAGAGCCCAGTAGTTGTAGCTTCTTTGTTACTTCTTTCTGTTGTAGTGAGTAGTCTCTTGCACCTTTGTACTCTTACATTCTGAACTTTATATTCTTGTACCTGGTTACTTTTTTACTGTTGTGGTGGTGTGTACTGTAGTAGTTTTACTTCTTTACTACTGTACTTTTGTTACTGTTAGTTGCTTAGCATAGTGAATGTGGTTAGCTTTCCTGCTTTTTGGTTACTTTCTCATTGGACGACTAGGTCTTGAGATCAGTCGAGTCAGTTCGGTCTCGTGTCCTGTAGGGATTCAGGAACCGGGTCGTAACAGTAGTAATATATTACGGATGACTTATGTACGTCTTTTTCTTGTAAGAGCATGAATGTATATCTTTTTGTTGTAAAAACTTGAATGTTTTGAGTTAGAAAATGAATGAAGTACATTTTTTGTCCTAGGTGTGTCAATGTTGTCGTGATGAAGGCTATTAATATTACAAGTACATCAATGGTCATGAACATTTAGAACAGGTATATGATTGTTGTAATGGTACTATCATTAAAGATTTTTTTAAAAAAATTCCTTATCTTTGCGATCGATTTTTAAAATAATTGATGGCGTTAAAAGGTAAGTTTTTTAGCAAATGGAAGGTATTTGTCATCATTTATTTGCGAAAGCAACGACAAAAATATGTAAACACCAATATAGAATAAAAGGTATTTGCCGTCGCTTATTTGAAAAAGCGATGGCAAAAATATTTTTACCATCGCTTGTATAAGCGACGGCGTTTTCATTTAAACGATGGCAAAACTCAGAAAATGCTAGATTAACGAAGGAAAAAGTGACATACAAACCCCGTCGCTTATTTTATAAATGTCAGGAAATACAATTGTCGTCGATTATAAAACAATGGCGAAAGATCCAATCCTTCCGCTGGGCGAACGATAATTCAACGTTGGATTTTCTTTACAACCGACGGGAAAACGAAACGTCACTACTTACGTCATCGCTTTGTGGCATCAGTTAAAATGGCTTTGCCGTCAGTTTGCAACCGACAGCAAATGTCAGGTATGTTGTAGTGTGTACTAACTGAGACACAAGCAATTTACCCACGGATATGCCAATACACCCAAGACTAAGTTATCTTACCTAGGGCACATCTACTCGATTTTAAGGCTTAGGTACTTGGTGCTTTTGGAATGTGATGGGTGTTAGGGGGTGTTTGCCCTTATTAACCAATTAATCAGTGTCAATGCAGTGGCAAACAATAGCATACAAGGCCTTTTATTAGATATCAGCAACTTTTAAAGTCCAACCTTATTAATATCAGATCTTTAGGTTTGCTTTTTACAGTTTCAGTCCAAGCTCTGTGAAGATGCAAAGTTTTGCAAATATGGGTGTAGATATATTCCTTTAATATTCAGATACCGCTGTTTGTGTCCACTATATGCAAAACCTTAAAGTGTTTCCCCTAAGCATTAAACTTCCAGTCTGTTTCAGAAATTAGGTGAACCAATTTTATGTCCAAAGGGGGCAAGCCTGGGTCAGACAAGCAAACAATTCCAGGTTCTATTGTCCCACTAAAGATGGATTAGAGAATTTTTTTTTAGAAATTTTCTGGGGGTAATAATAAGTTTCAAAGATTTTATAAGTCAAATCAGGCAATCAGGCAGATAATACCCTAAATTGGAGAATTAGATAATTAGCAAACATTTAGAAATCATAAAAATTTGTCAATTTTTAAGAGAAGTTAAATTCAATCAAAAATTTAGTGCCACAAATTTCAAGGGATTTAGAGCACCACAAAAATCAGGAAAAATCCGTAAATCTGAATTTCTCCTATTCTGATTTCAAGTAGACCCACCAGCAGTTAGCAAATTTTTAAAAATAATATATATGGAATTTCCACGTAAAATTTGGTGGGTCTATTATTGACTTATTGGGGCACCCTGATGGGAATACCATCATGAGCCATAACTAGCTCATTTTGATCCAATTAAGTCAGTAAATGCTCCTACATAACCGCTAGAAAATCACAAGTCATTGCATAATCATTCTGAAGGAAAAATAAGAAACTAGGGTTAAAACTGTAATTTTACCAGCTTATCATGAATACAGTACAACCACGGGTTTTCTCAGGGGTTGAATGAAGGTCAATTGGTCTTAAAAAGATAACAAGTGGGTTAAAATAATCAGAAAAGGGTTTACATGTGTTTTGAGAATTAAATGACTTTTGAAACCTCAAAAACAAACCTGCTTAATTAACTGAGGTTCTGATCAAAATAAAATCCACCTAAACCCTCTAAAATTCATAGAAAAATATTCTCTAGGATTTATAACCTTAAATTTGACCATCAGAACCCATTTTGACCCAAAATAGAATCACAGACAGACATTTGCCCTAATTTAGGTTTTTCAATAAATTACCCAGCCAAACATTGTCAAAACCAAAATTCAACTTCACCATTGGATTCCTTAGGTCCAAATTAGGTTTGTACCAAAATTTGGACCCAAGATGAGTTTGTCTTGACCTAGTTTGCAAATTGGTCCTGTCTAATTATATTTCTACCCTTAACGTTCAAAATTCTTTCAAATAGGCCCCTAAGTTTGTCGTCATTCTCACAAATAGGTCCCTACCACCATTAAAACTATTCCTACTTGCTCCGACGACCTTAAAAAGGAAAGAACTCCCTGATTTCTTGACGAATCCCTTTCAAATTTGAAAAGGAAGTTCGTCAAGAAATTCCCTTCCTTTTGAACCTAATCCTAAGCCCTAAAACCTACCAAATCTCTCATGCAAACGCATGAGAGATTTGGGCATCAAGGAATTCCCAAACTCCGGCGAGCTTGCCAAGCTTGGGAAGCTTGCTTCCCAAGCTCTAACCGTCCTCCTGAGGTGTATAAAAGCACCCCTGCTCATACCGAATCCCTCAAGCTTGAATTCGACCAGAGAATCCCTCAAATCACTCTCTCCTCCTCTGGCCGATTTGCTCTTCAAGCTCCAGTGACTCTCTCTGCCTTCCCTCGTCTTCTAACCACAATACCAGTGGCAGACTTTTCTCCTTGCCTTCTTCTGTGTTGCGTAGCACCCACCGGCGCTCCTAACCCCCTTCATCCTCACCAACCACTTCTTATCAGAGTAACTTCATCTCCGACGTTGGCCACACCTCAACCGGTGCCAACTCCGCTCCCCTTCGTCTGCCACCCCTCCTAAACAACTCCTCATCCTCCACTCTTCGTTTTCAGACACTCGCCACTTCGTTTCAACCGCCGACTTGCCCCACTGTCCTCTTTCTTCCACCTCGCCGGTGTACCTCTGGTGAGCTCGCATGGCCACTACACTCCACCAACCCGGTCGCCGTTCATCTCTACACCTCCGCCATGTCCCAGAGAGCAAAATCCCTCTGGTCTTCGAGGCTATTAGCCTCTCCACTACTCCTCCGAACACACCCACCATCGTGTTCCTCCTCTAACCTCCGCAGCCCACCACACACCTCCATGAACCAGGAGACCATCCCCTGTGCATCCATCGTGGTCTAGCGAAGCTCATGAACTATTTTAACTGGGGCTCTTAGCCCATTTTCATGCTTTCAGGTACCCAGGTCTCCGTCGCCATTACCGAAGTTTCGAGCAAAGCTCGAAGCTCGCTTCAGCATCTACAGACCCCAGGCGAAGTCCCAGGCGCTACGAAGCACTTCCAGGATCACAACCCAGGAGCCAATTTGGCTCTTTGACTGCATCTTTGACCACAAGCACAAGGAGCACCAGCTACAGCTGCACGTAGAAGAAAGGGGTGCGGTTTAGTCCCACATCGAAAGCAGCAGAGCAGTTGAAGGCACATAAATCGAAAAAGTTGCATAGCCTTATCGCCTCAGTACGCACAAGGGGTGAGGTCCCCGCACGCACACCTCACGCGCCTCGTCCGCGACTCTGACCTCATGGACCTGGTGCGCCCGATAACCCACCTAACCCTAAGCACTCCTCGGCTGCGACCCACGCCCGTAGCCCTAGTCCCGGGTACGCTCTAGTTCTACTTACTCGTATACCCGGTACTGTGGAAGGCTTTGGGAGAGTGTGACCTAGAGAGAGAAAGAGAGCTTGCGCGGGGGTAGGGGGTTTTGCTGCAGAGGAAATTGGCTAACACTTAGCCAATTCGAGAAGTCCCCCTCCCTGTGTAGAGGCTGAACAGAAGAAGAAAAGGAGAGAAGAGGACCTGTAGTAGAAGAAGAAGAAACAGAGAAGAAGAAGTAGCTAAGGAGAAAAAGAGGGCTATACACTGTAGCTCGAGATGGTTAAGCTGTCTGATTAAACATTCAGCCGTCTAATTCTTAATTGCTAGGCTATATTTGATTAATACTGTTGAGAAATTTGCTGTTATTGTGAGGGGTACTTGGTGATTCAAATCATCATTTTACCCCATTCTTTTTGCACTATTGACATTTATTTTCATTTCTATATCATTATTGTTTGGAGTTCTATTATAAATTGCTTATGTTGTGCTTAAATTGCAATTCTTGAGATCTAAATTCCATATTGCTCCATGTATTCGACCTCCGGAACCTTTTTCAAGTAATAAAATTTATTTATTTAAGCACTATTTTGGCTATACTACAACATGACAATCTTAAACACTGATTTAGCGTGTAGAACACACCCTTAGGTCAAATTTCATATTTTTCTGATGCCCCAATAATTTAGATCAGGTTTTTAAAATCAGACATAGAAGTCTGATCCAAATTCAAAATAATGCAGGTTTCCAATGAGGGATAGATAAGCACAAACCACATGAATTTTATCATACTTTTATTTTTTTATAATTTTCTTTGTATATATAAAAACTAACTAAAGAAGGTGAGAGAGAGAGAGAGAGGCTTGGTATTACCGATGCGCTTTGTCTTGAATAAATTTTTATTCCTGCACACCACAAACAAATTAGAATAGACTAGGGTTAGTACCAATTCATAAAGAGCATAATGAAAGCAAAAGAAACAAAGCTATGTTTCTCTGGTAACGACGCCAAAAACTAATACGCCAAAATTGCAATAATAAATAATGTGGTCGTTATAGCACGAAATCAGAATCATTTTAAATTTGTATGTTTGAACTGAATGATTTTTCAAGTGAAAGACAAGAGTCAGACTTGTTCGTAGGGAGGCAAAATCAAAGTCGCTATTTTAATCAAACGCTCGAGGAAATATTTTTGCTATTTTTCATTTTTAGATCTTTTTGTATTTTTAATAAAAGGAAGCAACGCAAAATAAAAGATTACGAAAATAGTAGTATGAATGCGAAAATAAAAAGGAATGAAATTAAAGTACTAAACCTAACTAGTGGAGAGGCCCTTGTAGTCTTCTTGCCCGAGTAGCAGCGAAGACGGAATGCAGAGGATTGACAGGATGCAAAGGTTGTAGAGAAGTGGAGGAGGAGGCGTCCAACACATAGACTAAGGAGGAGAAGAATGAAGAGGAGGGAGGCATCAAAGGGTCTTTAGATAGTCATTAGGACAGTTGTGATGGAGGGTTAGGATTAAGTCTAAAGAATGGAGGGCTAGGATTGAAAATTGTGTGGATAGAAGTAGGTTCAAGATCAAGGGGTAGGATCTAATCAAGAGGAAGATTTAGGGCTAAAATTAAATCTCACATGGCCAACCATATGTGGTGCTCTTTGTTGGCTCTTGGCCGACCACATGAAGAATAAGATGGGCCCTTGGATGCAATGTGTAAGGCTAGGATCAAAGGTTCTTAGGTGGCCATCCAAACTAGGGTTAGGTAGGGTTTTTGGATAGGTTTTTGGGTAGATAAATTAAGGCCCTAGGATTGGATGGTGGATATGGTGCTCAAGTTGGTTGGCCATAAGAAGGATAAGGAGTATATGTGGCCAACCAACATAGGTTTTGTTGAAGGAGATATTGCTGGCCATAAGTAGGTTTAGGTAGGTCATTAGGCTAAGATTTTTGGAGTGAGTTCTAGGACTAAGGATTAAGGATAAAGGGTAGGGATTTAGGCTCCCAAAGTGGCCGACCCTAAGCAGCTTTTCTAAGGGATATGGGCAGCTAAAAGGATAGGTTAATTAGTGGGTTTAGGAGTAGGGCTAGGTTTGAAAGATAGGTGATTAATTTAGGACCCTAGGATGTGGGACCCTAGGATGTGGATCTAAGAGTGAAGATTACGCTCCTATTTTGGCCATCCAAATTGATTTTTCTATAGTCTAAGGTGACAGCTGATTAGCCCATAGTTGTGGGCTATTTAAGTATTTAAGTGCCTACACATTAGGTTAATTCTAACATTTATTTAGTATAAATTAGGATGTAAATAGATTAACTCATAGTTTTAATTTAATTACATAATCCATGCATTGCATTCATATTTTAAGTGCATTTAGAATTAGCTTAGAATGACATTTATCTAATTAGATAACCAATTAGGTACATTATTTTCATTAACATAAAAGTTGAGGGTCTGTATATAAATGGCCCTAATATTTTAACATTATTTTATTTATTCTTCTTCTTGCAGGAACGGATGGTTGCCGCTCCAACGCTGAACGGCCGCAGTGAAGAACCCATTCAAGGGAGAGCGGATGTGGTGGATCTGGTCGGGCGGATGATTTCAAATGTGTGCAGGCCACTACAAAAGGAGGAGGGAGGCAGCCGAGCTCGGGAGGCCTCCACCACCGACCCACCACTGTGCAGAGAGACCTTCTCTCTTCCACTCCATACTGCCAGCCTCTACTGTGGCGGCGAGTCTCCACCACCGTGGGCGTGTGGTGTGACAGGCCACATCGCCATCCGGAGCTCGTCCGCATCACCGTGAGCACCTTAGCGTGCATCTCCCTCGCCGTCGTCGCCAACCACCACCACCGCAGCTACTAATTCAACCACCCTTTAGTAACTTAAGACGTCCGGGAAATTTCCCGGACGTCTGAAGCTACCCGCTCACCTCCACCCACTCGCCTGCGTACCCATCTGAAGTCCACCCGCAACCGCTTTCCACGCAACGCCCTCTTCCTGCGCCTACAGAGCCACCCGCTCACCTCCAACAGCCCATGCCCTCAGCCTGCAGCACTCTCCAACCGCACCCCCTCTCCACGCGCCTGCAGCCCACGCCATACTCCCGCGCCTGCAGACCAACGCACACCTTCGCCCGCGTGCCTGCTACCAGCAGCAGCCACCCTCGCACAGCTGCAGAACTCCAACCACCCTTCCCCGCGCCTGCAGACCAGCGCAAACCTCCTTCCCCGCGCCTGCAGAGCCCTTCGCCCATGCGCCCGCCACCAGCAACAACCACCCCCGTACCTGTAGACCCGCTCTCCACGCGCATCAGCCCGCGCCCGCCAGCAGCAGCGCGCGGCAGTCTTCACGCCAACAGGCCGCGCATGCTCACCGGCTGCAGCACCTCCGCCGGAGCTCGTCCGACCACCTCCAGCCACCGCGCGACTCACTGCCACCACCGATTCGAAGCCCTTAGTCCAAGGGACCTCCTCCAAGCTTCCCGCTCCCGGCCATCCGCTCCTCGTCGCGCAAGACAAAGGGGAAAAATTCCCCTGTTTTGCTACAGTAAACCGTCAATTAGAAATTACATTTTCTACCATTGTCACTTTTTAATCATATTTTATTGATTCTGCATTGCAGAAAATATCCTCTAGTTTCTCAGAATTGCTATTTCAGCATTGTTTCTTGCTTAAACCTTAATCTGAAGGCAATTTTGGCTTGATTCTTGTCCAAACTAACTTCGAACAAACATTTTTTAACTGGTGCGAATTTTAATACGTCATTGCCTCCCTGTGGATTCGACCCGCTCCTCTGCGAGTGGTTATTTTTTCTTAAATATTGATTAGTCAATTTTTCCACCACATTAAACTGCAAACGACTTTAAAGCGAAAGATCGACGAGTCAGCAGCTAATAAGGTGGAGGGAAGGAATAACTACGGCTAGGTTAGGTTCATTGGGAGTATTCAGGAGTAGGGTTATGAAGTGGGTTTAATAGGCTTATTGAATCAATTGGTTGGTCGGCCATTTAAGTTTAGGAATCAAGGTGCATGGCTAGTTGATATTTTTATATTTGTTTACATTAATTATGCCTAACAAATGCTAGTTTGAGGGTGAATTAGGTTAGATAGTATTTAATTAGGTCAAAATAGCCATATAGGTGCATTTTGTAAATATTACATTATGTTGGATTTTTCTGCAATTTTTCTCTAATATATATATGGTACCTTGATGTCCTTGTTGTAATATGTGCAAGTACCAAGTTTGGAGCAATTTTGAGCCTTGTAGATTGGATTTTCATGATTGAGCTCACTTATGTGAAGATGAAGAAACTATTTATCTGAACCTTAACTTATTTAGCAATTAGGCTAGCCTAATTAAGAATCCAATTTTTCCTAATCCTAAACCCAATCACCTAACCCAATTCCCAACCATGCTTGGACAACCATGAGCCCAATTGTAGACCTATTAATGGCAAGCCATATGCCTATTAAATCCTAACACAAAAACCACCTATCTCATTAACAACCACCCAATCCTTTTAGCAAAAACCCTAACCCTACCTTATCCTCTCCTTGCCACCCCCTAATAGGTCCATGATAGTGGACTAATTATAGGCCTAAGTATTGTCTTATTACCACTCTCGAGTTCACATCTGCCTAAGTCTTGGGTAATAATTAATTTAACCTACATATAGAATTAGGATACATTTCTATGCTTAATTACACATTTTTATATGATCTAATATTGATATGCACGTGGAAAGAAATTCCCTTGGACATATGAGTTATCTACAGCATCAGGAAGGTTCCTCATGCAAATGCACCACTAAAAAGGGGCACGCCACTTTGTTGGCTCGTGTCAAAGAAATATTGCTGGGCCTGATCGTCAATGGCATGGCGAGAAGGGGCATGTCCAAAAATTCCTCTCGCGAGACCTATTTGCATGAAACACGCGCTCTAGCTGTGCAAAGCTCCCACTTTTGATTGGTTGCATCTTGGGCAATCCATTCAAACAGGTGCCAAAAATGGTAACCGATCACTACTATAATAGGCACATTTTATGATGCAATTTTTGTGACGGTTACGAAGATGCTCATCGGCGACGGTTATTTATATAACCATTGTCTAAAGTGGCATTAAATCCTCTGCTCATAATGGCGCAGAGAGTGAAATATCATGAAATCGACGACGGTTACGAAACTGTTGCCATATACAATTTATGATGGTTTTAACATTACTGTCGCAAAACATGTCTCGAATTTTCTATTCGTGGGCTAGAAGTAGTTTTGTTTAATGAATTCGATAGCGCCTACTACGACTGATGTAGGCACGAAGCGCCTACTGCGACTAAGGCAGGCACTAGTGCTGGTAAACAATTCGATCATCTTTTATTTTAAATTTACATTTCTTGAAATTATAATTTAATTAACTTGTATTTTATTTAATAATAATAAGATATAATTTATTTTCAGGTAAGAAAAAAAGGGGACCAACACGTAATCAAGACCAAGATGATTACTAGCAGGCACCAGGATCCCAATCAAGATTAATCCTTCAAGGGAAGCAAAGAATTACCTGAAGTTCACTAGTCGACCGGTGATGATTACAAAGTCGATAGTGCCTCTCTCATGCTTTGAGTGGAGGAAAGTGTCGAAGGACTTAAAGGCGACAGTTATTCGCAAGTGGCAAGTAAATGCATTTCCACTATACATTTTGACAAAGAGAAAGGACTACTACCATTCAAAGTAGTTGTCCAAATATATTATTATGAATCAATTACAAATTCTCACTCCATAATTTGGCACTCAACACTACATCCCCACACATTAGCCCCATTGAAGGTTACATCATTTCAGGCTCTCCAAACCACCCACAAAATTGCAGCCATGACCACTCGTGGCTTGCCACTAGACATAAAATGGATCCACAGCGTCTCTGACTCAGGAAGGGAAAAGGAACAAAACTTGCGCCACATCTGATTAGTCACTAGGCACGTGTTGACCGAACAAAATTGATGTTATAAATGCTGCATCGTATTATAGGTCGAAATCGCTTGAAAACAAATAAAATTTATACTCGAAAGAAATCTGAGATTGTTC
This sequence comes from Thalassia testudinum, assembly GCA_037157565.1. Classification (NCBI taxonomy): domain Eukaryota; kingdom Viridiplantae; phylum Streptophyta; class Magnoliopsida; order Alismatales; family Hydrocharitaceae; genus Thalassia; species Thalassia testudinum. The sequence continues at coordinate 14,157,959 of JAZHRO010000062.1, read as the reverse complement.
GTTGGGAGCAAATATGGAATTCAAGTGCTAATCTCAATCAAAAGATATATGAGCAAAATAATTAACCCAATAATGATTTTCAATGAGCACTAATTACTCAAAATTGAACATCAATATAGAATATGAATATATGAAGAGTTTGTCATGGCAAAAAGAATGGAAATATCTCAAAAAGTGGTGATTTGAATCACCTTTTAGATCCACATTAAGCATGCATCTTAACCATAGTACTTAAATTATTGAATAGTAATATAGATAATGTTCAATCAGACCAGAGCTATAGTGTAAAGGCACTGATCCTCTTCTTCAATTCTTCTCTGCCTTCTTTGGCTTCTTCTGCCTATCTTCAACTTCAGCCTCCACCTCTTTGCCTTTTCCTTTTTCTCTTCTTCAGGCCTTTCTTGCCTCTTTACACACAAAGGAGGAGATCTCAAATTTGGATAAGTGTCAAAGGGAAACTTCTTCAGAGAGCAAAACCCCTCTTTTCCCCGCTCTCTCTTCCTCCTCTCCTCTTCTAGGTAATCGAATCAGGTATTTGGGTCAAGCATGTACCCAGGTCCAGGGCTACGAGCATGATCGCAGCCAAGGAGTGAAGGCGGGTTAGGCAGGTTGAGTTCGAAGCCAGGCCCGCGTGGAGTAGTGTCGTGGGCGAGGCGTGAGGGGTGAGTAGGGGACCTCACCCCCCTGTGTTACTTGAGGCGGTAAGCACAGTGCAGAAAAAACATTTATGTGATGCCACGCGCCTCTCCAGGCCCGATGTGGGACTAAAAGTCCCCTCCTCTTGTGCACCTGCAAGTGAAGGCCTCGTCCGATTGAAACAGCAGCAGGTGGTGATTCCTTCAATTGACTGCTTGCAGACCTGCCTGGAGCTACTGCATGCGGCCTGGTAACTGAATTAGGTGCTATTGGTGTCGTGGGAGCCTGAACGTGGTCGAAGATGGCAGTGGCGACGACGGAGAACGGCGAGAGCTGAAAAAGCAAAATAGGACCTCTCGACCACGTTAAAACGTCTTAGGAGATTCACCAAGTGATGGCGAAGGTGGTTGTGGAGTTTTCATGGCGTGGGTGTGTGAGTGGTGGCTGGGCAGAGTCGGATATGAAGGTCAGAGGATGGTTTAGTCAACAAAGGTCATGGGTGGCCAATAGCCCCAAAAATGTTAGGGCTTTTGGTCGCAAGGTGATGGTGGAGCTTTTGGAGGTGGAGCGAACGTGTTTGGTGGTCTGTGGTAGTGGCTCAGGCTCGCTAGAGCTCAGTCAATCGTGGAGAAGATGATGAGGGAGACAGGTGGTCGTGGGTCAAATTGAGAAGTTAAGGGGAGGAAAAGAAAGGAGAGAGAAGAAGGGAGCTTTAGGTGGGTAATCAGATACACCAGACCAGCCGTGGGTGGTGAGCAAGGTGTGACAGAGCTTAGGTGGGTAATCAGATACACCAGACCCGCGGGTTAGGTGTCACGGGCGAGGCGTGCATGGAGGGGTGAGGTCCGAGGGGTGAGGGGACCTCACCCCCTGTGTGCTAGTTGAGGCGATAAGCCCTTAGAATAAAATCAATATATGCGGGTGCTTCACTTTGTACGCTTATGAGGTGGGACTATTGTCCCTGCTCTGTTCACGCGTTGTTAGGTGGAGTCAGTCACTCTGATTAAGGTCAGGGCAGCAATCAATGCTCCCAATTGACCTACTGCGTGTGTCGCTGAGAAGGTTTCGCAGCACCTGGGATTGAGAACAGGGAATTTAGGGGATATCGTGGCCTTGAACACGAGGAACAAGGCTGAAGATGGTGATGGCGGCGGAGCGTGACGGTGAGAACCTGAAACACTGAATAAGGACTCACGACCACATTAGAATAGCTCAGGAGCTTCACCAACGCATGGCGAATGTAGTGGCGGTGGTTCTATGGTGGATTGGGGTGTGTGGTGGCCGATCGGAGTCGAGGAAGGAAGCTGGTGATGGGTTTGTTTAGTGGCATGATTGGGTGGATGAGAAAGAGAATGGAGAGAGGGGTTTTGAAGAGTGGAGCACGGCAGAGCTGATGGAGGTGATAGCGACACAATTCGTGCGGCAGAGTGGCGGTTACGCGTTGCCAGAGCAGAAGAAGACGGAGGGGGAGACGTGTGGTCGGCGGTCGTTTTGAGAGATAGAAAGAGGGAAAAGGAGGGAAGTAGAGGAAGCTAAAGAACATAGTTTAGAGTCGAAAGGGGGAGATATTCCCATGACGATGTGATGGCCAGATGTAGGGAAGACGAACCTCCGAAGGGAGAGACGGTAAGAAGAAGGGGCTAGGGCACCTCTAATGTGATTGTCGAGAGGCGGAGGAAGTTGAGGAAGGAGATGCTCCCAATTTGGTCATTGGGAGGCTGTAGGATGATAGAAGAGGATGCTCACCGGAGCTAGGGCGGAGGAGGCTGGAGGTAGGGTTTAGAAGAGGATTTTTGGGCCAAAACCTAGTTGAAGAGCACGGCCATGCATTGGGCGTGCTTAAATAGGGCTTAGGAGGGGGCTCCAAGCTTGGAAACAAGCTTGGGAACCTTGGAAGTTACGGAAAAATAGGATACCCATTCCTTCAAAACGTTCGCACGAGCTTTTGGAAGGAGTTGGGATCCAAGGTTGGTCCCATTGGAAAGAGGATTTCCTAAAGAGTCTCCGGTTCGATTTTAAGAAGGTTTCATCAATCAATCAAGGAGAACTCTCCAAATGAAGCTCACCGGAGTAGGATTTTTGAGCAATAATGGTGGAGGGACCTTTTTGTGAAGAAGACAACAAAATTGGGGGGCTATTTGCAAGGAATTCAAAAAGCTAAGGATCTAAATGAGATAGAAAGAGTCTGACTGGACCAAAATGCAAACTTGGTTAAGATGATCCCAGATTGGGCCCAAATTTTGGTATAAACTTAATTTGGACCCAAGAAATCCAATGGTGAAGTTAGATTTAGGTTTCAAACTAGATTGACTAGGTAATTTATGCAAAAACCCAAATTAGGGCAAATGTCTTTCTAGGACTCGATTTTAGGTCAAGACGGGTTCTGATGCTCAAATTAAAGGTACCAAACCCTATAGAATATTTTTCTATGATTTTTAGAGGGTTTAGGTAAATTTTACCCTGACCAGAACCACAGTTAATTAAGCGGGTCTGATTTTAGGGTTTCGGAAGTCATTTAATTTTTAAAACACGCGAAAACCCTTTTTTGTCTGTTCTAACCCACTTATTAGACTTTTAAGACTATTTGACCTTTATCTAACCCCTGAGAAAACCAATGGTTGTTCTGCATTTAAGATATGATGGTAAAATTACAGTTTTAACCATGTTTTCTTGTCTTTCTCTCAGAAGGGATTTGCAATGAATTATGGCCTTCTAATGGTTATGTAAGAGCATTTAATGACTTAATCAGATCAAATTGAACTAGTTATGGCTTATGATGGTGTTCCCATTAGAAGAATAGAAAAGTTACCTACCCTGGAGTGGTTGATTTGCACGGAAGATCTCCTCGTGAAGTACTCAGTAAAATCACAATAAAGCAAACAGGGCAAGTTAATGCTCAAATATAAAAATATAGCAAGAGAATAGCAGTGAATTACGCGTTGCTCCCCGGAAACGGTGCCAAAATGTTGACACGTGAAATCGATGTTATAAATGCTGCGTTGTAGTATAGGTCGAAATCACTTGAAAACAGATAAAATTTATACTCGAAAGAAATCCGAGGTCGTTTGCTAGGAGCAAATATGGAATTCAAGCTCTAATCTCAATCAAAATATACATAAGCACAATAATTAACCCAATAATGATTTGCAATGAGCACTAATTACTCAAAATTGATCATCAATATAGAATATGAATATATAAAGAGTTTTTCATGGCAAAAAGAATGGAAATATCTCAAAAAGTGGTGATTTGAATCACCTTTTAGATCCACATTTAAGCATGCATCTTAACCATAGTACTTAAATTATTGAATAGTAATATAGATAATGCTCAATCAGACCAAAGCTACAGTGCAAAGGCATTGATCCTCTTCTTTAATTCTTCTTTGCCTTCTTTGGCTTCTTCTTCTGCCTGTCTTCAGCTTCAGCCTCCTTCTCTTTGCCTTTTCCTCTTTTTCTTCTTTAAGCCTTTCTTGCCTCTTTACACACAAAGGAGGAGATCTCAGATCAGGCTAAGTGTCACAGGGAAACTTCTTCAGAGAGCAAAACCCCCTTTTCCCCGCTCTCTCTTCCTCCTCTCATCTTCTAGGTAATCAGATCAGGTATTCAAGTCAAGCACATACCCGGGTCCAGGGCTACGAGCGTGATCGCAACCAAGGAGTGAAGGTGAGTTAGACGGGTCAGGTTCGAAGCTAGGCCCACATGGAGTAGTGTCGCGGGAGAGGCGTAAGGGGTGCGCGGGGGACCTCACCCCCCTGTGTTACTTGAGGCGATAAGCACAATGCAGAAAAAACATTTATGTGATACCGCATGCCTCTCCACGCCCGATGTGGGACTAAAAGTCCCCTCCTTCTCTTGTACACCTGCAAGTGAAGGCCTCGTCCGATTGAAACAGCAGCAGGTGGTGATTCCTTCAATTGACCACCTGCAGACCTGCTTAGAGCTACTCCGCGCGACCTGGTAACTGAATCAGGTGCTATTAGTGTCGTGGGAGCCTGAACGTGGTCAGAGATGGCAGTGGCGACGACGGAGAACGGCGAGAGCTGAAAAAGCACAATAGGACCTCTCAGCCATGTTAAAACGTCTCAGGAGATTCGCCAAGTGATGGCGAAGATGGTTGTGGAGTTTTCATGGTGTGGGTGTATGAGTGATGGCCAGGTGGAGTCGGATATGAAGGTCAGAGGATGGTTTGGTCGGTAGAGGTCTTGAGTTGCCAATAGCCCCAAAAATGTTAGGGCTTTTGGTCGTGAGGTGATGGCGGAGCTTTTGGAGGTGGAGCGGACATGTTTGGTGGTCTGTGGTGGTGGCTCGGGCTCGCCAGAGCTCGGCCAGTCGTGGAGAAGACGATAAGGGAGATAGGTGGTCGTGGGTCAAATTGAGAAGTTAAGGGGAGGAAAAGAAAGGAAAGAGAAGAAGGGAGCTTTAGGACCTAGAATTGTGGACGAAGGAGGTAGGGCGGCGTCGGCTGTGGTTGGCTGGCGCCGTGGATGAAGGATTCTCCGACGAGGGAGACGGCGAGGAAGAAGGGGCTAGGGCACCTCTGATGTGATTGTTGAGAGGCGGAGGAAGTCGGGGAAGAAGGAGGCGCTCCTAATTTGGCCGTTGGGAGGCCATAGGATGACAGAGGAGGAGGCTTGCCGAAGCTAGGGCAGAGATGGCCAAGGAAGGAGTTTGAAGAGGGTTTTTGGGCCAAAACCTAGCTGAGGAAAACAGGCAGGCTACGGAGATCCTTTTATAGGGCTTTAGATGGAGTTCCAAGCTTGGAAATAATTTTGGAAACTCTGAGCTCCTCACTGGCGTAGGATACCTATTTAATCAAATCGTTCACACGAGGATTCTAGAGAGATTTAGGATCCCTAGATAGGCTCATTTGGAAGGCAATTACTTGAGAGTTTCCCTTTCAATTTTGAGAGGGATTCATCAAGAAATCACGAAGATATTGCCAAATTAAGGTTGTCGGAGCTTTAAAATTAGGATTCCATGGCAGCAGGGACCTATTTGAAGAAGGAGATGATAAAGTTGGGGACCTATTTGTAAAGGATTCAAAAGTTAGGGGCATGTGTGTGAGATAAAAGAGTTAGACAAGACCAAATTTCAAATTAGGTCAAGATGATCTCAGATTGGGTCCAAATTTTGGTACAAACCTAATTTGGACCTAAGAAATCCAATGGTGAAGTTAGATTTAGGTTTTGACTTCGTTTGACTGGGTAATTTATGTAAAAACCTAAATTAGGGCAAATGTCTGTCTGAGATTCTGTTTTGGGTCAAGACAGGTTCAGATGGTCAAATTGAAGGCACTAAACCCTAGATAATATTGTTATATGAATTTTAGAGAGTTTAGGTGAATTTTATTCTGACCAAAACCTCAGTAGATTAAGCAGGTCTGTTTGTAGGGTTTCAGATGTCATTTAATTCTCAAAACACGTGAAAACCCTTTTATGTCTGTACTAACCCACTTGTTAGACTCTTAAGATCATTTGACCCTTGCTTAACCCCTAGAGAAACCAGCAGTTATTCTGCATTCATAATATGATGGTAAAATTACAGTTTTAACCCTAGTTTCTTATATTTCCCTCAGAATGGATTTGCAATGAATTATGACCTTCCGATGGTTATGTAGGAGCATTTATTAACGGAAATTGACTAAATAAAGCCAGATATGGCTGATGATGACGTTATCATCAGCACGTACTAAAAAGATGTCTAGCGTCATCCTCCTCGAAGCCACAAAGAGGGCAAGGCGTGATGTCTATCCAAAGGATCCTCCTCCTAAGTGACGCAGTAACCAAACCTCCACATCTGGCCAACCAAAGAAAAATTTGAACCTTCAATGGGATCTTCAACCTCCAAAGGTGAGAACATACATGGTGATGATCATCACTGTCCTGCACATTTCAAAGGATGTCAAAGGCATTGTAAGGGGCATAGACCCCTTTCTTCCACGCAAACACATCCAGCCCTCTTGGCCTGAAGGCAACTAAGGCCAGACACATAGAACCCACCTCCTCGCCAATTCTAGTGACACAGCTATCATTAGAATAAGGAATCTTCCACTCTTCATCAACAGGATGCCACATATCAGCCACAAAAGCCTCATACACATGTGGAAAAGAGTCAACAAGGTCACCCAAACCACTCTAGTCATCCTCCCAGAAATGCACCCACAACCAAGTATCGGCTTAAAAAGATCCCAATGCTCCAACAAAGTCTTGGAGACAGAATCCCAGAATGGAGAGGCTAATTCCTAGTGCACCACATCTATCATCATGCCACCCATACCCCCACAAGAGTCTATAATAATAGATTGCCACATGCCTTCATCCCCTCGTAGCATAATGACTTCCTACTTTAATAGAAGAGAATCTCCAAACTCTCTAAGGGATCTCACTCCCAAACCTCCCCTCTCTATGGAGTACAAATGGTTTTCCATTTAACAAGCTACATGAATCTTCCACTGTATGAAGGGTCCTTCCAGAAAAATCTTTTGCACATAACATCAATTTTCTTCAATACTGATCTAGGCAGTCTAAGCATAGATAAGAAAAAGATCGGAATAGCTGAGAGCACTGAATTCAACAAGATCTGCCTACCACCTTTGGATAAAAATCTGCTACACCAACCCTCCATTTTTAAGGCTATCTTCTCAAAAAGTTGGGTCCAGCCTTTTTTCTTCATTTTCTTGGCTTACAATGGTAAGCCAGGATACCGAATAAGAAGAGTAACAACTTGCGTCTGTAGGATATGGGACAATTCCTCCATCCTTCTACATGCATCCCCAAAGCAAACAAGAAAGGACTTGGAGCCATTGATCTTCAAACCTGAGATCTCACTAAATATGTCCACCACATATTTAAGGACCCCTGCCTCATAGCTTCCCCCTTCTATAAAAACAAATGTAATATAGGGGTCAAGGCCCTCTGGGAGAAGAGAGTATAGCCGTGCAAAAAGCCACCCAAACATGCCTTGAAGGCCAATTATGCCAATGTATCCACTGCCAATATAAAAATGAGGGGCACCACTGGACATCCCTACCTAACCCCCTTCTACGGCTGAATCCACTTCTCTGTAGGATGCCCATTAATAAGTAGGGAGAAAGAGGAGGTGGTAACACACCTCTTGATCCACTGCACCCATATCTTAAGAAACCCTCACCGTTTGAAAATCTCCCAAAGATATGCCCAAGAAACCAAGTCATATGCTTTGGAGAAATCTACCTTCCACATGAAGGCATTCTTCTTCCTTCTGACCCACCCTGACACCACCTCTTGTGCCAGAATGAAGGACTCCTGGAGAGATCTACCTTTTAGGATTGTGGACTAGACCGGGCTAATGATATCCTTCATAACCTATCTCATTCTATTTGCTAACACTTTACCAATAATCGAGTAGATTGAGTTGGAAAGCGCTATGGGCCAAAAATCTGAAAGTGCCTCTGCACCTGGTTTCTTTGGTAAGAGGAAAAGGAGTGACTTGTTGATTCTCTCTAGACCAAAGTTGCCCCTATAGAACTCATCAAGCACTTCTAAAACATCGATCTTTACCACCGACCAAAACTCCCTATAGAATAGCACTGGAAAACCATCCGACCCAGGAGATCCTTCCACCTTCAACCCCTTTAAGGCTGCCACCACCTCCTCCTCTCCAATACACCTACATAGATGTTGCCCCTCATCCATGCCCAACCTTGGCATATATAAATTGGAGAGCCTCCACACTCCCCTCTGTCCAGCCTGCGTAGTGTCCACAAAATATTTGTTGGCCGTATTACAAATATCAAGTGGAGACATGGCTACATGGTCATCATAACAGAGAGAAGTTATGACGTTATACCTTCTTCTTGCACTTGCCACTGTATGGAAAAACTTGGTGTTGGAGCCCTTCCTTTGGCCACAACTGTCTCCATCCCCAGTGCCAGTCTATCTCCCTCTGTAGATCTTCTTTTGCAATAACATTTTGCAGTTCTTTGTGGTGCACTCTCTCTTCCTCATTCAACCCCAACAACTCCTTCTCATCCAACCTCTTCACCCCATCTATGGCATCCTTCTTCTTCTATGCTTTCAAAGTGCCCAAAGATCTCTTATACTCCAACAATAAAAAATGCTGCCCCCTCAACTTGGATGCCAGTCTCTATGTAGATATCCCACCAACCTCTTAAGCCATCCACCAAGAGGAAACTATGTCTTTAAATCCCTCTTTAGTGATCCAAGACTTCCGAAATTTAAAGTAGGATCCAGCCTTCACACCCTAGTGTGGTCAGAAAAAGGGCAGCCCAAAGCTACCACAGAGGCCATGTGAAAGGACCCCATCAACTTCACGTTACATAAGAACCTGTCAATCTTGGACATCTGGCCACCACCTCCCTTCCACGTGAAGGTAGCCCCTGAAGAAGGAAGATCAACCAACTCCAAGTCTGAGACGATGGTTTGAAAACCAAAGGTAGAGTCTATCCTCCCATCTGGACGGTCATCAAATGACAACGTGGCATCGAAATCTCCCCCTAGGAGCCACGCCGCCCTTTGCACCCAAGTAGCCATGTCACGCAATTCATCCCACAAAAGCGGTCTCTCCCCCTGATTATACGACCCATTGACGGTTCAATTCTCAGCATAGTTAATTAAGGTTATTAGTCCTAATTAATCACATAAAGAATAGACTTAGGTTAACTTGAATTGTTAAATCGTTGTCGTTGATTGTAGTATAGGGTCAAGCTAACCTACATTTTCAATTTAATTCTTTTAACTAGTTGAGTCCAGGTCATTCACTGGGAGGCATAAACTTAATCATTTCACTATTTTTATTTTTAAATTAATAATCAACTAATAACCTTATTAATTAGATTAATAATTATGACATGTTAAGCTCATGAATAATTGCATACAAAATTAAACTTGAAATATGACAATCATTCCATTAAAAAGAAAATATACATGAAAGATTTACAATGAATAGCAAGGAAATGTTTTACAACAAGTGTTTACAAAATAAGGCATAAAAGGAATTACAATACAAAATAAATGCCTTGTTACAATGGAGCTCAAACACTAATTACTTAATCAGCCTTCATTCTCAAACATCTCTTAAATCCATTAGAGGACTTAAGTATCAATATTAGACTTCTAATTTCATCATCAAACATCTCTTCAAATCTCTCATTATTTTTAATCATTTCTTCCTTAATCTAAATTCTCTCTCTTTAATCCTTTACTCTTCATTAAATTCTCTCTTCAGTTATCCCACTCTTTTCTTCTTTCAATTCCCAACACTTAGCCAAGTTTTAACTTCAAACCCACACTTTTTACATTTAAACCAAAATTGGTTTAAGGGGCAGACCCGGTTCGTTTGTGGGATACACAGCACCCCATAGGGTGGGACCAGACCACTACTTGAACCGGTTCCTAGTTTTATTATTTGTGGGTTTAAAACTTTTAATTTTGCACAATACCAAGCCATACCAGGCCCACAAATGCTCACTCACGCCCTTGCCCGAGCCCACGTCTACCCACGTTCGCCACACGCACACACACGTGCATGTGCACGCACATGCTCAAGATGGTTAGAAATATGCTCAGAAGGGGATAATGTTAATTATGCACCCAGCGCTTGACGAATGAAGTGCTGGGTTGCATTATTCATTTTATACTTGTGCGGGTGTCTATAAGTTTCTGAGGTGGGACTTAATTCTCCTAACCTCTTCACTGCGTAGCGTTGTCAGCGGTTGACTTCAGGCGACGATTGCTACCATCTCAGACCACCACTTAGAATGGTTAGAAGCTCAATCGAGAGCTTAAAGATTCAACTATCCAATTTCACCATCAATTTGATGGTTGGATCAAATTTGATCCGTGCAATCAAGGGAAGAACATGGCACTGCCACCATGGCTTTATGTGTTTCAAAGGTAAATATTAGGTCATATGACCTGTGAAATTGGCCAATGCTCTCGATTGAGTGTTCAGATAAGTTCAGGAGATGATTTCGCATAGATTGGGAGAGAGATTGAGGTATAAGAATGCTTCAGAATCTCCAGAAGCTTCAGAGCTCTGATCTCAATATACAAAACTCTGATTCAAGTGTGAATCAGTCCAACAAAGAGCTAAAAGCCTCAAGAAGTGATTTAAATCGATTCTATGCATCAAAAGTAACAGATATGGGCAAGATTTGGTTTTAAATCTCAACAAAAATGCAAATCATTAATCGATTCCTATAGGTTCTAAATCATTATAGGAACTTAAACAATCCAATAAATCTAAGATTCAAGCATTTAAACCTAGGATTGGACTCTGGTTTGACCTATGAAGCTAAAAGTTTGTCTTTCTAAATCAGAGCTTTTTAAACCAAATTAAAGGTCTAATCAGACTTAAATCAACCCTAGGAATTTGTTTAGCACATCAAATTAGAGTTTTGATCACTCAACAAGTGCTTTCAAGCACTGTTGCCTGAGCTCAGAAAGTGAGTTGTTCGACAGATCAGTCCAAAGCTTCTTAAACCTAAATGAAAGCTTAGATGAGTTCTCTGGAGTCTATTCTTACTTATGAACCATTTTCATAATCTAAACCTCAAAAGACACAACTCTCCAACTCTGCCAGAGTTGGAGAAGATGAAGATCAACAGAGAGAAATCAACATTAAAACACTGAACCAATTAGTGGAAACCGATTCTAAGATCACAATGACTCGATTTGGAGCTTCTCAGAAGATCTAGAAGGCTATGGTTCTAATTTAGGTCGTCGAAGCTCCAATGAAGGCTAAAAATTGTCACTGGAGATCAAATCTCCATAAAACAAATTAAGAATAGTCTTAAAAGCTTCCTGAGGTTACCAAGAACCTCAAGATCGAATCAATTGAGTCAATTAGAGATTATGAACATGATTTGTATAAGAAACTCAGTAAAATTGTATCTTGAGTTCGTCTGAACTCAAGAACTATCCTCTCACTCAATTGAGTGAGAAGAAATATTCATGAGGGTTGGGCGATAGTGTGCGTGTAGGGAATTAGATGGAGAACTCCTTTGAGCTCGCCAATGACAGCAAGTTCAGAGGTTGAATGAAAAATTGGGCGTTTTGTGTGTAGGTGTTAATAGATCTAATTAAAAGTGAGGATGGGACCCTAATATGATGATTAGGTGATGGAGGGCCCTAATTGGGTGTGGGGATGGCCAGAAACCTCTGCCATAGACAGCGGAAGTACTCCGGTGATGGTGGAGTGGAATTAGGCAGATATGTGATAAAATCATGCAAATGATGATGTAGAAATGATCATGACAAAGTTAAGAAGGTGATCAGTGTGTTTAAAAGACCAAATAAGACTCCGGTCAAGCTCAAAGAAGCTTGCTGGAGTTGTAGAAGACAACGTGAAATCAACATTAAAACTAAACTAAACTAGCTATCTAATTATGCTAAACTACTCCACATTAAAAACTACGGCTAACTACGATTACCTAGACGAAGAAAAAGAGAGGAACTCCGCTGATGGATCGTGATAGAGGAAGAAATCAGAGAGGGAGAAACAGATCTTCGGGGAAGGTGGACTACGCAACATAGGGTGCAAAGATGCTATCGTAACCTCATCCGTAGACGCAACAGAGGACAACGAAGAAGGGTGGAAGGTCGAAGTCCTCAGAGAAGACCAGAGGGAGAAGGTGGAAGTCATCGAAGTTGGGGAAGAATAGCCTATCGAGCAACCTTAGTGGAAGAAGGGGGAAGGGGATCGCTCCCTAAATCGGTGGTCCTATGGGGTATTTATAGGTGGCGTCGAGGCTAGAGGGGGCTGTATTGGGACAGGATAGTGTCTACGTTCATCCTAACCATCGGTGTTGTCTTTGACGCTAGTGAGCTTAGTCACCTAAATTGAATGGTCACCTAGATTGAATTGGAATTAGGTATCATCTGCTCCGTTGGATTGATTAGTGGTGGTGATATGAGCCTAGACGGTAATGGCGATGGCTTGACGACATGGGATAGGCAATGATTGGGGCGTACAGACACCGGATGTCATGGACCGTCCACAGCTGAAGAAGATGAAGACAATATGTTCACAGGGGCATTTTTGTAATAAAAAGGACCTGGTTGAAATAGGTGGGACTCATTTGAAATGAAAGTTAAGGACTGAAACGTAAATAGTGACTTTTAAGGCTTATTTTAATTTATTTCTTTTTCAACTTTTTATATAATATCATAAATAATGTAAATAACGTATTTATGCCTTTAAATTATGTTTTTACCCTTTTTTAGCTATATTTATTTAAATGATAAGATTAATTAAGTCAATTACATACTTAGCTCTTAAAATTAATTAAGTTAATTAAAATACTTAATATATAGCTAAATGATTATAAATTGAGTCCTAATTATTAATTAAATTATTATTTATATTAATTGATCTTTTAATTTTGTATTTTAACTTATTTTACAGATCCTTGCTATTTTTACCCCTATATTATAATTAACCTTGTATTTAGTGTATTCTTAGGTAATTAGCTAGGGAAAATAGCCAATTAATGATAATTAGGAGCTATAATGAGTCTCTCATCACCCATAAATAGATGTAACAAAATAAACAAGTGTTGTTCGTTATTTTGGTGAATCTGCATGTGATAGAGAACTGGCTAACTTTTGTATCTTTTAATTGGAGCACAGTAGGTCGCCACCACACACACAACCCCCTTCTCTCCCACTGAATGGAATGCATCTCAAGGCAACCTCCCTAGTCCCCAGTAGGGGTTGCCACAGGCCACTATCTTCCCCTTCAATATGAGTCTCCTAAAACAGAGCACAGTCAATCCCCCACTTCCTTAGATACCTCACCAAAATGCCCCTTCTCATACGATCCCTCAACCCCCTCACATTCCACACCAGGACCCTCAACATAAGGATTCACCAATCCCCTCCTACACCCCCTCCCTGAGTGACACCTGTAAGGCCTTAGCCAACTAATTGATGTCCATATGTACCTGCCCACAACTTCTAAGGTGATATCCACCCTTGCTTGAAGTTCCTCCCTTGTGGGTGAAGTTGAACCTGCATTATACCTTACCTCCTCTGGAGTAGAGAAAACAAATGTGTCGCCCCCTATCTCTTCGAAGGAAGAATCGCCAACCTCCTTGTGAATCATAATGGTACCATCCTCTCCACTAGCCATCCTTCCAGATGGTCCTGCCTCAAAGCCCTTCTCATGCTCCACCATAGACACGTCCACCACCTTATGTTTCTTCTGCCCATTGCCTTTCGATCCACTTTTGTCTTCATCCGAATGCCACGGCATAGCATCCCCCTCCCCTGCTGCAGAAGTGTTCCCCTGCCCTTCCTTGCCACTGTTTCTCATCAAAGTACAAACTGTCACATGAATATGGAGAAGCCATGAAGAACCACCACATCTGAGAACGGATCTCTCATGGAACGACCCCCCGTATCTAAGGTGCACATCCACCCTCACCATGCTTCCATCTCCTTCAGCCAGACCCACAACCACGCCCTCCTTCAGTGACCCAAAGCCTGCACAATACTGGAAACCACTGTATTGGAGTGCAAGTGTAAAGGCAAACCAGAAATCTCCACAACACCATCACAATCAAAAATCCATTACGGCAGTCTCTTGTTTAAAGCCCCATCAAACGGAGAAACCAAAATGCCAAATCACGAAAATCAAACCAAATGACGATGACCAAAATTTGGGAAGATCAGCATCCACATTCTCCAACCCAAAAACAAGGAACCTTGATGGGTTCAACACACAGATCTTCCATAGAGGGGATGAGAGAGAGAGACCTTACAAACCCTTGGAGATCCTCTAAGGAGGGGACGCCAGCCATGATTTCTCCCACGAGGGCACCGTGGAGGTTAGCCTCTGCTGCCATGACTTCTTGCAATAGGGGGACCTCCACATCAAGAGAAGGGGGTGTAGGCGGAGGAGGAGGCTCCCTTCATGCAGAACCACATCTCTCTGGACCCCCACGCACATGTGGCCCCCCACAGCCCACATGGTTTGGGTCCTCTTCCACGTGCCTCCTAGGGTTTAGGTCTCCTCCTCCATATGCGTGGAAGGACCCACCCTTCCCTTCATTGGATGCCTGTGACCTCCTCCTACATGTGCTTCTTCGATGACCCAACCCCCCACATTCAAGGCACATGAAGGCATTGCGACACATCATAGTCATGTGTCCTCTCTCCCTACACTGAAAGCAAACCACACCCCTTTCTCCTTCCCTTCTTCCTTGCCAAGACCTAGCGTCGTCCATCCTCTCCCCTCTCGGCCTCCTCCTATCGGTCAGAAAACCATGGCCTCATCCACGCCGCCGCCCTTCCACCCTTCTCCATTATTTCTCCTTCTCCCTTCCTCCCACCGATGTTGCCATCAAGGGTAGTTAGAAAAAAATAAAATATAAGATTTACAATTATTTTATAATTGCAGGGGATATTTGATCGAAGGTCCAATCCGAACGTGCCCAAGTATATTACAAAGCACGTAGGCAAGATCCACCGTGGTTGGAGGGAGGAGGTGAAGAGTACGGTAAGAAATTTAACGATTTACAAATGCAATAGTTATAATATTTCTCTAAAAAGTTGGTAACGACTTATGTAAATATTTCAACACTTTAGAAATAAGCCATTTGAGGAGGCATTGAGGAATGTGCCCCCAATAGTTACGCTTGACATTTGGAGGGAGGTGTGTAAGCATTGGAGTGCTCCAACTATAGAGGTAACCAATTATTTGTTTGTATCGGTTACTTGAAATTATTATATTGATATTTAATACTGATAATTTCTTATAGGAGCAAGATAAAAAAAAATAAGGCCAATAGGAACCAAGCTCCACCACAAACCTATTGCTTGGGTCGAATGAGTACTGATTCATTAAGAGTCAAATATGTAAGTAAAAATATTTATTTACATTCAATATATCCATAAGAATATATGTAAGCTAATATTTTATCCTTTATTAAATTTTCAGGATGGTGCGCACAAGGGTACTAAGCTGGATCGAGTAGGAGTTTATGAGCATACTCACAGTAAGCAGACACTCGATGGCCCCCGTTGATGGGAACACCATCATGAGCTATAACTAGCTCAATTTGATCTGATTAAGTCAATAAAAGCTCCTACATATCCATCAGAAGGTCTTAAGGGCATAAAACATTAATTTGAGAAGAAAGTAAGAATACAGGGTTATTTCTACAAATTTACCATTATATCACAAAAAAATAATAACCGCAGGTTCTCTCAAGGGTGGAATAAAGGTCAAATGGTCTTAAGAGCCCAATAAGTGGGTCAGAACAAACAGAAAAGGATTTTCATGTGTTATAGGAATTAATGGACATCTGAAACCCTAAAAACAGACTCGTTTAATTAACTGAGGTTCTGGTCAGGATAAAATTCACTTAAACCCTCTAAAATTCATATAAAAATATTCTCTAGGGTTTGATACCTTCAATTTGACCATCAGAACCCGTCTTGACCCAAAATAGAGTTTTAAACTTACATTTGCCTTAATTTGGGTTTTTACATAAATTACCTAGTCAAACAAGGTCAAAACCTAAATCTAACTTCACCACTGGATTCCTTAGGTCCAAATTAGGTTTACGCCAAAATTTGGGCCCAATTTGGGATCATTTTGACCAAGTTTGCATTTTGGTCCAGTCATACTCTTTTTATCTCATTCAGATCATTAACTTTTGAATATCTTACAAATAGCCCCCTAACTTCTTTATATTCTTCACAAAAAGTCCCTACCACCATGAATCCTAATCCTACAAACTCCAGCGACCTTAAAATGGAATGTTCTCCTTGATTCCTTGACGAATCCCTCTCAGATTTGAAAGGGAAGTTCGTCAAGGAATTCCCTTCCTTTTGAGCCAATTCCTAAGCCCTAAAATGTTCCCAATCTCTCATGCGAATGCATGAGAAATTTGGGTATCATAGAATTCCTATCTTCGGCGAGCTTTCCTAGCTTGGGAAGCTTGCTTCCCAAGGCCAAAACACTATCCAGAGGCCTATAAAAGGACCCCCAGATCAGACCGAAGATCCCATGCTCGATTTTGGCCGGAAACTCCCCATATTCCTCCTTCCTCTTCCGGTTGAAAGGCTCCTTGAGCTTCAACGATTCCTCCTGACCTTATTCTTCGTCCGTTAGCAATACCGACAATGGATTTGCCTTCCTCACCTTCCTCCACGTCGCATAATACCGGCCGACGTCCCTATCTCCTTTGTCCTCGCCATCCAACCCCTACCGAAGTCACCTTTGTCTCCGGTGCCAGCCATACCACAACCGGCGCCAACTCCGATCCCTGTCGTCCGCTACCTATCTCTATTGACTCCTCAGCTTCTCCACGTCACGACAACACCTCCGACACTTCGCTTCGACTTCCACACCGCCCTAAAGCAACTTCATCTTCCACCTCGCTGACATACCACCAACAAGCTCCAGTGGCCACCATAGACCACCTACGCCACCGCTTCCATGCTCTACACCTCTGCCTTGACCTCAGGAGAAAAAGCCCTAACTTAGTTAGGTCAATTGCTCCTCCAAACCCTCTGCCGAACACACCCACCTCCGCGCACCAACTCCGTCACCGTCCGACCACCACAGCCACTCCCACTCCACGCTGCACCAACGACCATACTCGCCATCCTACGGCGAAGCTCTTGAACCTATTTAACAAGGCCGAGAGGCCGTATTTTGATTTTTAGGTAGCAGGTCCTCTGCCGCCATTGCCGTAGCTTTGAGCAAAGCTTGAAGCCTTGCTCTAGCACCTGCAAGCTCCAGGTGAAGTCCCAGGCGTAGCAGAGAGTCTCCAAGATCACAACCCAGGGACCAATTTAGCCCTTTGACCGAGCCTTTAACTGCAATTGGACGAAGCAACAGCTGTAGCTGCACGTAGAAGACAAGCATGGGATTAGTCCCACCTCGGAAGCTGATGAGCGCCCGTAGCCGAATAAATTATTTTTGTGCTTACGGCTTATCACCTCAGCACGCACAAGTGGTGAGGAGCCCGCATGCCCCTCACATGCGCCTCACCCATGACATAGCTCACACGGGTCTGGCGCTAATTCGATTACCCGCCTAAACCTAAGCACTCCTCGCTCACCACCCACGCTGGTGAGCCTGGTCCCGGCTGCACTCTACCCGAATACCTGATAACCCGTACTGTGGCCCAGGGAGGGCGGAACCCAAAGAGACAAGGAGAGAAAGCACGCGGGGGTAGGGGGGTTTTGCTCTGTGTTCAAACGGCTGACACTTAGCCATTTAAGGAATACTTCCCCCTTATGCAAGAAGAGAAAGAAGAGAAGAGCAGCTACAAAACAGAGAAGAAGAGAAAAGGCACAACCAGAAGAAGGAGCTGAAGAAGAAGAAGAAGGAAAGAAAAGCAGAGAAGCAGAAGAAGCAGAAGGGCACTGTAGTAGTGAGCGAGTTAAGCCATCTAATTGGCTGAGCAGACGTCTGAGATTCAAATCACTTATCCTATGTGGCATTTTTTTGCTTAGTACTGTTGAAATATTTGATATAATTGTAAAAGGTAATTGGTGATTCAAATCACCATTTTACCTCATTCTTTCTGCACTCTTTGACATACATTTTCATTCATATATTATTATTTCTTGGAATTCTATTGCTTATATATGTGTTGAATTGCAATCTTAAGAATCATTTTTGCCAATTGCTCCCTGTGTTCGACCTCAGACTTTCATTCAAGTAATAAAATTCTATTTGTTTTTTGCGTTGATTCAACCTATACTACACGCATTGATTTTAAAATCCGATTCAAAGCAAATAACACCTGTGCATAGATTCATGAGACATATCAAGAGAAACATGTAAGTATCATGAACTTTTACACTGCTAATTTATTATACTAATTTACATATTGAAATAATTATAAATGGATTTACAGACTCGTATGATGGATTTGATCCATCCTCCTGAGGTTACGGATAAGAACTCCGCGATTGTCCTGCTAACGCCTTCGATGACACTAGAGGAAGGCATTCAAGACCGTGATGCCTCTAGAGCACGAAGCCTTTGTTGGTAGCAGGGGAAGGAGCGCAACTATCTCTTCTTGGTATGGGAAGAAAGGATCGTCATCATCTACATCCCATGTGGAGAATTTGAATAAGATGAAGATAATGGAATGCCAAGAGGTGGCGAGGGAGAAGAGATTGGAGGATATGACCTTGCGGTTGTAGGAAGCCACTGCCAGGATGGAGCGACAGGACCAGTTATTAGAGTGGCAAAGCCAGCAATTGATGGAGCTGATAGCATTCCTCTAAGGATCTGCACCTAATCATTCGACGTTTCACACACCTTCGCGATGGGACGGCGACGATAAGGGTGGAACAGGAGTTGGTGGCATAGGTGCCCCAACATAGTGTATATATCATATATATATTTTATAATAGTTGAACCCTTTTTATATATAAATGTTCTAAACGTGGATGTAATTGCGAAAAGTCATTTTCGTTGTAGTAAATGCATACAAAAACTCTTGAATTTGTAAGTGAAATCAAACTCGTAAGATTTTTGAAATAGAAATATGGGAGTCTGAGTTGTTCGCAGGGAGGCAAATAGATCAAAATTGCTTTCCTAATTAGAACTAGAATAGAATATCAATTAGGATGATTATTGGAACTAATACTAAATCTAATGGCATACAACTACTAGAATTATAATATATTACTACTAGAAGGCATACATGATGAATGGGTTTTCGCGAAGAAAAGTTAGGATTTTGAGAAACCCATCATCGTAGTCGCAAAACTCGCTGTCCAATAAAATTTTACTAAAACTCGAAAGGGAGTCCCAGGTCGAACACGGGGAGGCGACATTTATTTCTTGAAATCCGCATTTCAATTTGTTTCTTTTTGGTGTTTTTATTTTTTGCTATTTTTTTTTGGTATTTTAAGAGAATGATAAAATCACATACAAAAAAGAGAGTAGAGAAATGAACCACAACTTGATAGCTTGAAGTGAAATAATGTTTATTACAATAACAATAAGTCAAATAAACTAAAAGAGATAAGGGTGAGAGGAAATCTCCCAAAAAGGATGTCTAGCGAGACGACGGCACTTGGCGACAGCTTGGATGGAGGAGAGATGCAAGACGTCGGGGATGAGGCGCAGGACGAACTCAGGTAGAGGAAAGCTTCACTAAACTAGGAATGGGGATGAGGAGGTGGAGGTGATCGTCTACCTGAATGGAGGTAAGGGGACGGCTCTAGGGTTTCTGATGGGAACACCATCATGAGCCCTAACTAGCTCATTTTGACCCAAAGAAGAGAATACAAGCTCCTACATAACCAAATGGAGGTCATAATTCACTGAATAACCCTTCTGAGAGAAAAGCAAGAAACAAGGGGTAAAGTTGCAATTTTACCATTGCAATACAACAACGGGTTTTCTCAAGGGCTAAACACAGGTCAAAATGACTTAACAAGGTAAAAAGTGGGTTGGATCAGACAGAAAAGGGTTCGTGTGAGTTCTGAGAATTAAATGCCTTCTTGTAACTCTAAAATAGACCCACTTGATGAAACAAGGTTCTAGTCAAGATAAAATTTACCTAAACCCTCTAAAAATCATAAAAAAAATATTCTCTAGGGTTGAGACTTTCAATTTGGCAATTGGAACCCATTTTGACCTAGAATGGGGTCTCTGACAACATTTGCCCTAAATTGGGTTTTACATAAATTGCCTAATCAAACGTGATCAAACCCAAAATCCAACTTCACCATTAGATTCCTGAGGTCCAAAATAGGTTTGTACCAAAATTTGGACCCAAGGGGAACTCATCTTGACCCACTTTGCAAATAGATCCAACCTGATTACATTTCTACCCTATCTTTCAAAAATCATTACATTTGACCCCCTATCTTCTTCATCATTCTTTGAAATTAGGTCCCTCCACCATTATAGTGGAGGAATCCTACTCCGACGAGCATGAGAAGGCGATTTCTCCCTGATTTCTCAGAGAATCCCCTTCAAAATTGAAAGGGAGATTCTCTGAGAAATTCCCTCCAATGTGAACCCAATTTGAGGCCCTACTTGGTACCTAACCTGTCATGCAAATACATGAGAGATTTGGGTCTCTCTTGAGTTTCCATCGCTGGCGACCCTACCTTGCTTGGAAGCTTGGCTTCCAAGCACAAAACCGACCTCTAAGGCTCTATTTAAAGGAGCCCAGTTCGCCCCGACTCTCTTAAGCTTGAAATCAGTCGGAGAACCCCCTCAAATTCGTCTCTCCTCCTCCAGCCAACTCGCTCATCAAGCTCCAGCGACCTCTCCTACTCTCCCTTATCGCCTAGCCACAATACCTGTGGCAGGTTCCTCTTCCTCACATTCGTCCGCGTCACGCAGCACCTGCTGACACCTCTACATCCCCTTCATCCTTGTCGACCGTCCTCTCTGAGCATCTTCGTCTCCGACATGGAAATACGAGCCAGACGCCATCTCCGTCTCCCTTTCATCTCTTCACCACCTAGATAAGTTCTCACCATTTACAATCTTTCCCCCTCTTTATTTCCCTCATTCGACTACTGCCGCACTCCACCACCATCATCTCCTTCACCTCCGGCCACCAACTCCGGTGAGATCACTCCACCACCACAGACCACCTCCCTCCTCGCTGACCGGCTCATAAGCTCCACCTCGACGCCCTGATCACAACCCCCCACTCCACTCACTCTATTGACCGCCTAAACACACCCCCGAACACACCCACTTACACAGCCACAATGTGCCCTAGGTACACTCACTCAAGCATTCCCACGCCACACCAACCACCCCTGCACACTCGTCGTGTCTTGGCAAAGCTCCCTGAGCGTTTTAACGTGGCTGCGAGGCCATTGTGGTGATTTCAAGTCAGGAGCCCTCCGCCATGGACGCAGAGCTTGAAGCAAGCTTCAAGCCGTGCCCACTCCAAGTCGCAATCCCAGGTTGTGCGGAACGTCTTCGCGCACAATGCCAGGCACTCAATTGGTGTCGAGGGCAGTGGCAGCTACTGCAATCGAAGAGAGCTTCTCTGTCGCAGGCGCGTGCGAGGTAGGTGGGAAGATAGTCCCACCTCAGAGCTGGAAGGAGCGTCGCGCCCGCATAAAGTGAGCTTCTATCAGAGGCTTATCACCTCCAACTCACAAGGTGAGGTCCCTCTCACCCGACCCGACCGCCTCGTCCGCGACCACGCCCCGCAGACATGGTAGACCCGACCCGACTAGCACACCTAGCCCACCACCGCACGCTGGTGGGGCTGGTCCTGGCGCATACCCGACCCGATTACTCGAGAAGAGTGGCTCTGGGAGAGCAGAACCCAAGAGAGAAAGGAGAGGAGAGTGCGCACAGGTAGGGGGTAGGTTTTGCTCTGCAGGCTAAGAAGAGGAGAAGCAAAGCTAAAGAAGAGGAAGGAGAAGGCTAAGGGCTGAAGCAAAAGAGGAAGGAGCTGAATGAAAGAAAAGGGCCACAGAAGCTAAGGCAAAGAAGGAAAAGAGAAGGAAGAAGAGAAGGAAGAAGAAGCTGAAGGCAACAAGGCAAAGGAAGAAGAAGGCAGCTGGCAGAGAGAGAGAAAGAAGAGAAAAGCCAAAGGAAGAGAAGAAGGTAGAGGAAGCTCAAGGAAAGGCTAAGGCAGAAGCCAAAATCAGAAGAAGAAGGAAGAAGAACTCGCCAAGGCAAAAAGAAGAAGAAGAGAAGAGAATCAGAGAGAGGAGAAATAGCATAGACATTTTATTTTTTTATTCATATTCACATACATTGAATTCTTGAACATTTTTGATATACATTGTTAATTCCTCTCATATTGTTGCACTATGATATTTGACATTATTGCGTATTCTTTTAATTGTGATCTTGATTTTTAAAGCACCAATTTGCTCCCTGTGTTCGACCTCAGACTTCAAAATTCGAGCAAATAAAATTGTATCTGTTTTGAATGCTTTTTCGGCTATATTACAATGCGACACTCTTAAAACCTGATCCAATGTCACAAATAGTTTCCTATGAAGGTGGTGAGAGGTTGGTTGAGTATTTGGTGGAGGGATAGGACTCTACACTAGTAGGGAGCCTTTTGAACTTGAGAATAGAGCCCTTGGGAGCTTTGTAGGCTTCTTGGAGCTTTGGAGTAGGTGGGAGTAGCATAGGCAGAGATGAGGGCAAATGGGGAGGTGTAAGTGGGTTTATATAGTGGTGGAGAAGAAGCTTTCCGTGCATAGACAATCAGCGACATCCATAATCATCGCTAAAGATCCGCGCAGCGCTGCCTTGTTGTGTGCACATGCACTAGCAATGCATTGCGTTGTTGTGCGCTACGCTAGCACGTGCTTCACGTGCACCTATCACGCGCATGCGCTGGCACGGTGCGCTGCGCTGGCTGTACATGCATCGCTTCCAAGTAAGTGATTGGGGGGGCTTTACAGGTTTTGAACCCGTGCCCCTCCTTGAGGAGTGGACGTCTCAACCAATGCGCCATGCTAGCACGAGTTGAAAAGAGCGGCTGCGAGCGTGTAGTGGAGGAGGCTTCTCAACCATTGGATTTTCATCCAATGGCTGAGATCGCATGTTGAAAGGCCTTTAGAGGGACGTCAGGCGACGTTGGGCTCTCTGGATGATGCCACGTGGCACCATCTAGACCGTCCACCTTTCTTTGCTTGCAAAAGATGCAATGGTGCTTGGATCGAGATGATTTCCATGTTGCTGGACTGCGATCGTCACTCCAGATTCATCCTTATAGTCGGATTTTGCATTTGAGGCTTTGAAATGTCGTGCCCTGTCTCCTGGCCACAATAATGCAGGTAGTATTGTACAATTTATACACATTATACTAAATGCAGTATGATGAATGGTATGTAGTATTTATACTATGAAATACAATGCTAGGCTTAGGAACTATCATAAGTAAGCATTTAATCATGAATACATGCATTTTGTCAATACAACTTGAAGACAAGTTGAAAATAAATATTAGAACTTTTATTGAATAGTATAAGAGCTTAACACCAATAGAAGTAGTACTACAACTAGAGGAATGCTTGGAAAATTATAACTAAAACTAGACTACTACAATTAGAACTAGACTAGAGAAATGCAGAAATTATGGGCTTCAAAGGTGAAGTTTGGAGCGACGATGTAGATGCAGATGCAAAGGCACACCCTCCAGAACTACCAAAGTTGGCGTGGACTAGCACTAGTAGCGGAGACTATGTGGAGGTAGGAAATTCTAAGTAGGAGATGGTTCCTAGGGGCGAGGTGGGGTGGTGATTTATAAGAAATAAGGAGGCTTCCTACTGGATGATCTAGACTGCCAAGGATCACTAAATTGGATGGCCTAGATTAAATCCTAAGGGGTGGCTAGGATGGTCTAGATTAAATCCTATCAAGCACATACCAGCTTATGCAAGATTTTTAAAGGAATTATGTACACAAAAGCGTAAGTCGAGAGAATCTGTTCCGAGGAAGGTGGTACTCTCTGAGCAGGCTAGTTCTGTTATCCTACACTACCTCCCTCAGAAAAAGAGAGATCCTGGTGCTCCGTTGATTTCTTGCGTCATCGGAGATTACACATTTGATAGAGCACTTTTGGATCTGGGTGCATCCATCAACCTAATTCCAACTTCTCTTTACGAGAAGTTTGGGTTAGGTGAACTTCGGCCAACTTCAGTAACGCTACAGTTAGCGGACCGCTCGGTCACAAACCCACGAAGCGTTATTGAAGATGTTATAGTTAAGGTCAAGGATTTCTATTTTCCTATAGATTTCCTTGTCCTTGACATGGATGTCCCTGATAATCTGAGGAACACGCCCATCATTCTGGGGCGTCCGTTCCTGGCTACCGCTAAGGCCAACATTAATTGTGAAAGCGGTAGCATGGAAATCGCCTTTGGGGACCAACGAATGAAATTGGATATTTTTAAGGTGATCAACAAATTTGAGGATTGTGGATTTATTGAGGAACTTGATGAGAATAATGAAAACATTGAAACTTATTTGATGGTTTCTTCAATCGAAAGTTCCTCCTTGGATGACGAATTTGACCCACAACCCTCTATGGCTGACCTGCCATCTTCTGGAGAGGTTATTGATTTTGTTCACTCACAACCTCTTCCTCTTATTGAATCTTTAGCATCTACCTTACCATCAATCATCAACCTGCCCTAGCTTGAATTAAAACCCTTGCCTGAGAATTTGAAATATCAATTTTTAGGACCTCAGAAGACGCTCCCTGTGATTATCAGTGCTAAATTGACAAAGGAGCAAGATATTAAATTGATCAAGGTCCTGAAGGAACATAAGGAGGCATTTGGTTGGACCATTCATGACCTCAGGGGGATCGAGCCATCTTACTGTAATCATAGAATATTCTTGGAAGATGGATCCTGCCCTTCTCGCCAGATGCAGAGGAGATTGAATCCAAATATGCGAGAAGTGGTCAAAAAGGAAATCATAAAGTGGCTCGATGCAGGAATTATTTATCCAATCTCTGATAGTCCCTGGGTAAGTCCCGTACAGATTTTTCTGAAGAAAGCCAAGATTACCGTTGTGACTAACGAGAGAGGAGAATCTGCCACAACTCGTTCAGCATCCTCTTGGAGGGTTTGTATTGATTATAGGAAGCTGAACACAGCCACTAAAAAGGATCATTTTCCCCTGCCCTTCATTGATTAAATTTTGGAAAGATTAGCTGGGCAGAAGTACTTCTATTTTCTTGATGGCTACTCAGGATACAACCAAGTTCCTATCCATCCCGAGGATCAGGAAAAAACTACTTTCACCTGTCCCTAAGGAACCTTTGCTTTTCGTAGGATGCCTTTCGGGTTATGCAATGCACCTGCAACTTTTCAAAGGTGTATGCTAGCCATATTTTCTGACATGGTGGGAGAGTTTATGAAAGCCTTCATGGATGATTTCTCTATTTTCGGAGAATCATTTGACTCTTGTTTGGCTAATCTGGAAATGATTCTTAAGCGATCTATCAAAACACGATTGGTCCTTAGCTGGGAAAAAAGTCATTTCATGACTCAAGAAGGCATCGTTTTGGGTCATGTAATCTCTGAATGGGGAATTGAAGTGGATAAAGCTAAGGTTGATGCTATCGCTAAACTTCCTCCTCCCACATCTATTAAACAAATTCTATCATTTCTTGGCCATGTGGGATTCTATCGAAGATTTATCAAGGATTTCTCGAAGGTTGCTCGTCCCTTGAGCAATCTTCTTGCCAAAGAAACGCCGTTTGTTTTTGACAAATCATGCCGAAAGGCATTTGATTTCCTGAAACGGTAGTCACATGTGCTTCAATTTTGCAACCACCAATTTGGACAGTCCCTTTTGAGATCATGACC
This sequence comes from Thalassia testudinum, assembly GCA_037157565.1. NCBI lineage: Eukaryota > Viridiplantae > Streptophyta > Magnoliopsida > Alismatales > Hydrocharitaceae > Thalassia > Thalassia testudinum. Next base: position 14,132,020 of record JAZHRO010000062.1, on the reverse strand, counting down.
GACGCTTCTGATTACGCGGTCAGGGCTATCCTAGGTCAGAAAATTGATAGAAAGCCTCTGTCATCTACTACGCTAGTAAAACTCTGGATGAAGCCTAGAGGAATTACACTGTTACTGAAAAGGAATTACTAGTTGTAGTGTTCGCTTTGGAAAAATTCAGGGCTTATCTCTTAGGGTCTCATGTTATCATCTATATCGACCACTTGGCCTTGAGACATCTCTTGGCCAAAAAGGATGCTAAACCCTGACTTATTCGTTGGATTCTTCTGCTTCAAGAATTTGATCTTGAAATCAAGGATAAAATCGGGGTACAAAATGTGGTAGCAGATCATTTGTCGAGACTCCTAGGTGATTCCTCCCGTCTGGACATTCTGATTGCTGACACTTTTCCAGACGAAACTATTCTTACAGTTTTAGGTGTTCACACCCCATGGTTTGCTGACATTGTTAACTATTTGGCCGTTGGTCAAATCCCCCAGGATTGGACCAAGCAACAACGGCATAGACTCAAATCTGAGGCCAAATACTACTTCTGGGAGGATCCTGAGCTAAACCGCATCGGCTCTGATCAGATTATTCGCCGATGCATACCGGAGAAAGAATTCAATAGTATACTCGAGTTCTGCCATGCATCTGGGTGTGGTGGATATTTCTCCGGGAAAAAGATGGCTGCAAAAATCTCGCAATCTGGCTTCTATTGGCCGTCTTTATTCAAGGATGCCCAGGATTTCTCAAGATCATGTTCTCGATGTCAGGCACTCGGGAGCATAACTAAGAGAGATATGATGCCCTTAAAACCAATTCTTCCTGTCGAAATTTTTTATGTTTGGGGCATCGATTTCATGGGACCCTTTATCCCTTCATTTGGACAGCAGTACATTCTTATTGCTGTTGATTATGTGTCCAATGGATTGAGGCGATTCCCACCCGAACCAATGACCACAAGGTGGTCATCGATTTTGTCAAGAAAAACTCTTCAGTTGGTTCGGGATTCCGAGGGCTATCATCAGTGATGGTGGCACTCATTTTACTAATGCCCAATTCTAGATTTTACTGGCCAAATACGAGGTTAATCACCGAATTTCCACACCTTACCATCCCCAGACGAATGGACAAGCTGAGATCTCCAATCGAGAGATCAAGAACATTCTGCAGAAAACGGTTAGGCCTGATCACAAGGATTGGACTCAAAAGCTTGAGGATGCTCTTTGGGCCTACCGTACGGCGTATAAAACGCCCATCGGCATGTCCCCATTCCATTTGGTGTATGGAAAGTCATGCCATCTACCCGTAGAGATTGAACACAAGGCATTCTGGGCGATCAAACAATGCAATTTAAATTTGAATTTAGCTGGGAAGACCAGGAAAGTCCAACTATCTGAGTTGGAGGAGCTTAGAAATGATACTTATGAGAATGCCAAGATCTACAAGGCTCGGACCAAAGCTCTACATGATCAACTGATTTCCCGCAAGAGCTTTGAGCCAAACTAGAGGGTCTAGTTATTCGATTCTAAACTTAAGCTCTTTCCTGGCAAACTCAGATCTAAATGGAATAGCCCATTCATAATTGACCAGATTTTTCCAAATGGAGCCGTTCAGATTTCTAACCCAAAGACGGGTTACACATTTAAAGTCAACGGTCAACGTCTGAAGCCTGTTATTGACCGTATTCTTCCAGAACCCGTCTCAGACACAGTTGCTCTGGCCATTCTGTGGCTTCTTTAGCTGGACTTCGCCTAGCTGACGGCATTAAACTCAGCAGTTGTACATATGACACAAAGCTGATACGAGCTTCATATTCAGGTGACATCTTTCATATTCTACCCTTTCTTTCATGTCTTTTTTTCCAATGACATTGCATCAGCTAGGCATGGGGGGGTGGATTCATTTTTGAATCATTTGGTCAGCTTTGTGAAATTCATGTAAATTGTTTTCCTCTTCTTATTTATACATTAAAAAAAAATCAAAATTAGGAAGGATTAGTTGGACATTAGGACTTTTCAATCTTAGGAAATTTTACATTAGGATCTGAACACAAAGACCTTTCAGGTCTTTGGACTTAATCAGCCCGTATATCCACTAAAATGTGGATTTGTCTTTCGAGTCCACGCCATCTTAATTCTATCGTAATTGGAGTAAATAAGTTTGGGTGATAAGTACACGACTTATCAACCCACCCTCTGATTTGAGGGAATTTTTGAGTTTTAAGCATCTACACACTTTCTTTGCACTGACTCGTTGTTCGGCGATTCTAATGGAAATTGGGCAGCTAATGAACCTTCTAGGGTGATATGGCTGGCAAGTTATCGTGGGTAATAACTCATAGGTAGGTTGTTCAGAGGCTAGTCACTGGACCTTTCTCTTTTTGATGCCTTTAGGTAAATCTTAGACCAGGGAAGCCACCTACTTTAAAAAAAAAGAAAAAAAATCAAAAAGAAAAGGAGAAAAGAAAAAAAGAAATAAACCACACTTCGCCTCACGAGTATGGCTGGCAAGTTGTCAGTGGTAACAGCTCATCGACTAGTTGTCCAGAACCCAGCTCAATAAATGCACTGAAAATTCCCAAAACACTTAGGAAGAAGCGGAGAAGTAGAATAAACCGGGGAGATATACACTGGATTCACCCTTGTGTTGACCCCGTAAAAAAATAAAAGTAGGGAGAAAGCTACCGGTTGTAAAGATACTCCTTTAGGCAAATTCCTTTTAGGTCACCTAGAGGCGTAGAAATCCGAAGTCTGTTTTAACTGTCGGCCAACAAGTCTATCACATTCACAATAAGATGCTTAAAACTTAGAGTTCTCATCAAATCTTGGGTGAGTTGAATGGCCGTAAAAAGCTACTCTTAAACCCTAAAACTTTAAAATCCAAAAAAAGTAGAAAAGAGGAAAAAGAGAAAAATAAATTTTTCTTTGAATAAGGCGAGGGCTTGAGGCGGTCTGCATTTTGGCAGATACTCGGGCACTATTGTGTCTTTGAAAGTTCAGATCCTAAGTAGACAGTTTCTTAATGATTGAAAATAACTCATGCCCAAATAGTCCAACCTAATTCTTTTATAAATAGCATCTAGTTTTTGCTAGGGACTAGCAAAAGATAAGCATGGGGGTATGATGTAAACACGTTTACACTACTTAAGATGTCTATTTATGCATGTTCTTAAGTATAGGATTGCATTGCATGCTATAAATATAGCATAACATGCATCATCTTGCATTTAGAGTAGTTTGAATAAAATGGAGGTTAATTGTCTCCTTTTATGTGCTTCGACAGGGCAAGCTTTTTATCAAGGCCTCCGATCGAAGATCCAACCGTACAGAAGTGATCAGGGCGACGATTGGAGTTCAACGACTCCAAGATCGCCTTAATCAGGCATCCGTAGCATCAGATAGTGACCAGGGAAACCTAGAAGATCAAGGGCCAAGATGGTGTAAATCTGTACTTCAAACGACAAATCCGACAACACAGATGGATTCGGATCAACGATCGCAGCCTAACGACACAAAAATCGAGTCAATCCGACATCCATGGCACCATCTAAATCATCCAGAAGATGGACGGCCAAGATGGCACCACGTGGCACCATCTCGGCCGCCCAATCGCCCGCACGGACCCGCTAAAGCCCCCGCATCTGCCCTTCTCCGCCGTTGGATCAAGATCCAACGGCTGCGACGCGCCCGCACTGAAGTCAGGCGCTCGACACAAACGCGCCCCCAGTGCGTTGGTCGAGCGCTCTAACGCAAAGTGAGAGTGCGCGTTCGAGACTCGCCACGCGGAATTTGGAGCGGGGGTGCCCCTTCGATCGACCGTCGAATCACAATTGAACGGTCGCACGCGCCCGATAGCGCCCATGCGCTATTGCACGCACAGCGGTAACGCGGAATCGCACGCGATCGGGCGCGCGCTGAGGAGGTGGGCGTAGCGCGACCTTAGCCGTCCGATCGTGAGGATGGATAAACGTGCGCGAGCGTTGCGTGCGCTGGCAAGCGAGCGGGCGCGCGTGCGCTGCCCACTACGCCCCCATTCAAACCTTTAGCGACAGTTTTATCCATCACTGAAGGTCCTGAATTAATGTTTTAAGAGTTGTAATGACTAAATTTCCCCCACTCCTTGCAACTATAAAAGGAGACCCCCTCCACATGAAATTCTCATCCCTTCCTTCTCTTCTCTACCTCTCCAAAGCTCAAGAGAAGCTTGTCCCACACCCAGGATGCTCCTCGCGAGATAAAGTCAAAATTTTCGTCCCCTTTCGGAAGCAGATCCCGCGACAACAACGATGTGCTGCCTTGTTCTCCCTCATCCTGCTTCGCCCTCCATCTTCCACTCCGTCCTCCTTCATCCAAGCATCGTCCCGTCTGGCTCATCCTCCAAGCGATCGTCCAGGAGGATAACTTCTCTCTCCCATTCTTCTTTACAGCTTTCTAGTGTAGAATTTTCCTGCTTTCTAGTGTAGTTGATTTCCCGCTTTCTAGTGTAATTCTTATTTGGTTTTATTGTATAAACATTTTGAATTATTGAATGCATGTTTTCTCTCTCCCCCCCCTTTTTAGTCTGATTGTTGTTACAGCTTCATTGTAATTACATCGCCTCGCTTTTCAAAGAAAAATTTTAAAAAAAATATAATTGCGAATATAGATCGACGTAGCCTCCCTATGTTCGACCTGGAATTTCAATTTCGGTATAAATTTTATTTGTTGAACATGAGTTCTTCGCTTTCAAGCTACAACGACAAGGTTTTAAAAACCAAACACGTTAGTGTAGCAACTCGTACATCCAATAGTTATCACCCGTCGCAAAAAGTCATAATTCTCCCGCGCAACCTACTTTGGCGCCAAGTTATGGTATTGCCGACAACATTTTCAGAACCCATCGCTAAATGAAAATTTTCCCTATGCTAAATATTTCCCCCTTGCATATTTGGTGATGATTATGTGAAAAATCGTCGCCAAATACATATAACGACGGTCTACAGCTATTGCAAATCGTCGCGATCCTTAGACCTGGAGCTTGGAGAAAAAGTGGCAGAACATGATTTTAATTGTCGCAAAACCCCTACAACGATGCAACATTATGCGATGATATGTAGCAATGGTTTAAAGGGTTTTGGCGACGATTTTGCTAAACCCTCTTTTCCTGTAGTGGATCATTGGGATTTGTGGATCAAGAAGGCCTTGCGTGAGGTAAAAGGGGCATCATGATTATCATTTAGGGGAGGCTCTGAATCTTCCACCTTCACCACCATGCCTGGAACTTGCACTGTGCACTCGACAGGCATCATGGCCTCACGTTGGCCATCCTCAACTTGCCCTTGACACAGTGGTGCACGGTGACAACGTGCACCACCAACTCCATCATCTTCTTCTCCGGTTCATCATCTTCCTCTACTTAAACTCAACATCACCACCACCATGATCAACCCAACACACATGCCCCTCTCATTTTTCTTCTTCATTTTCTTCTTGTTACAACGCCACTCGACCCTCTTCCCCTCCCCTGTTCACCTTCCTTTTCACCAAGAACCCATCGCCACCATCTTTACCACTGCCTCTAAGCATGCCATTCAACCTCCTTCCTCATCACCAACACTACCGTGATGACGCCTACGCTCCATTGCGTCAAGCTCGCCATCCTCGTCGCCTCCCCAGTAGCTCCATTGCCGCCAACTATACCCACGCTGTCGCCACCTCCATGTGTTGTCTAAACATCATCGGCCATCATCAGTCAAGTCATCACCACCGCTAAGTCCCTCCATCTTTGGTGCACCTCTGCTGAGCTCCACATAGCCCTCCACTACCCACGCAAAGCACTACAAGAATATTGAGTCTTGCCGACCGTTAAAAATGGTTGGCAATGTTCAAATAATCATCGAAAAAAAGGGTCGAGAAATGTACTATTGCTATTGAGTTTTCTCGACCATTTTAGAACAATAATGCCGGGAAAAAGGCGGACCACCACTCAACATTTGGTTATTTCTCTCATCTATTTTCAACAATTGAGAAAGCTTTTTTCTCGAAGGTTCTAAATAAATGGTTGTCGAAAATATCTACCTCGACTGGTATTTAGGTGGTCGACTAAGATCATATTCTCGACTGTTTATCAATAACGGTCGAGAATGTTTCTATCGTCGTCCGTTTGTCGATGGTTGAGAATATTAATATTCTCAAGCATTTGTATATAACGGTTGGAAATTCCAATATTCTCATCCGATTTCAAACAGTCGAGAATATTAATATTGCCGACATTTCTTGAATAACAGTCGACAAATCTAATATTATCGTACATTAAAAACGGTCGAGAAAGCATTTTTTTAATTTGTTTAATTTATGTGGAAAACCTGTAAAGAACTGCAATCTAGTAAAAATATAATTAATCACACAACTTAAAATATTTTTGTAGCAAATTAAAACACATGAAATCAAAATAAAAATTTTATACATGAAATAACATATATAGAGATCATTACAAACAATAATGTATATAAAAAATACAATCATGCTGTGGCACCAATGCCTCCAACACTGCTACCACCTAAATCGTCATCATCGCGATGATCTCTATATTGATGAAGGCACAGGTGATCAATACCTCCCTTCTGAAGTAATGCAGTAGGTCATTGATGGTCTTGTTGGATTGCTTGGTTTTCATCGCGTTGTCCCTGACTAGCGTCGTCAGCTCATCGATCCACTGGGCATTCTCCATGTCTTTACGGCGTAATGCCACAATCTCCTTCCTCATCTCGTGCACCTCAGTTGAAGAGGATGATGCTCCCCTTCTCCCATATCACCCTGAGATGGTCTCGCTCCTCCCTGTGCTACGGACATACCCACCATACTCAGGTGGCATGAAAGTCCGGTAGGCCTCTTCTGTTGTCAATGGCTGCTGAACTGTAGTAGAGTTGGCATCTTCAGGAGGATGCGTTAAGTTGATCATATTATCCTGAAAGATTTGAATTAATTTAAGTAATTTCATTTAATTATATAATTACAAAATCAAATAAAAGTATTGTCTTTTTTAACTTACGTGTCTCTGTTGGTATGTGTCGTGAAGCCACTCTCTATTTCCGTCATCACACATCTTACTATGAATGGCCCCATATGCTCCCACCCGATCAAGCTGGGCACCTTAATGCATGGCAGACTACAATAATTTGAAATAATTAATTTTAACAAAATTAGAAATTTTTGTAAGGTTTAAAAGAAAATAATAGTTAAAGGTACTTACCTACGTATATGGATTTCATTAAGCCTATACTCCTACCCAAGACATGGGCCTTCGGTGGAACCTTAGCCCTACTTTCTTTATTCTTCTTAGCCTACTCCTCAAATAAAGGTATAATTTATTAACTTAGAAATTAGTTAAATAAATGATAACATATGAAATATTTTTACCTATGTCGCTGGATCATGCCAATGCTCGCACCTTCCTTCCAAGTGTGCAGTTGTATCAAAAGAGGTGCATTATGCAATGCCTCATCATGATTCATGTTCTTATAATACTAAAACATATAATTGTAATGTTAGAAATAATATTTTAATTATGGTAAAGAAAATAAACAAATACAGTTAAAATTTATCTTTTACCTTATTCTTCATCTTCAATCTCCAATCTTTACGAATCTTCGCTGCGTGGTTAAGGATATATTTGGCAATGTTTGGATCATCACCCCAATTGAAGGTGGCCTACATTAGTAAGAGAACAGAAAATGTTATATAATTTAAACTTATATAAAACAATGTACATCAGTTATTAATTTTTACCAATTACCTCTAACTCTCAAATGAGCTGCATTTTCATCTTGTTTGGCACCTTCCTCCAATCAAAGTAGGACAGTGGGATGATCGCCTTCGTCAGTGTACCCAGTCTACTGACGAATGAGGATAGTCCACTGCTTCCCCCGCTGGTGTAATCTGCAGTGAAATGCGAACCCCATGCAGAATTCTCTCTAAGTCCCTGTTCCGCGTGGGACCTCTTCCCCTACGTGCACCCATAAGACGGAATTATAACATAAAATTAAATAACAAAGAAATAAATAAATCGTAACATTTACCAAACCGTAAATTCATACCTAAACTGCGGAAGGGTGGTGGTGGTGCAGAACATCCCGGCTGAGAAGGATCTGGGTCAACCATTTGCTCTGGCTGATCATCCAAGCCAACGTCCTCCTCATCAACTGAAGTGCTATCCTTCTCCTCCTCATTGGCGGTCGCATCCTCCTCATAGTTAGAATCCTCTGCTGGTAGATTCGTCAGAGGAGGCATCGGACTCTTCCTCTTCCCCTTCCCCCAACCTCCCCTCCCCTGACTCTGGAAATATCAAGCCACATCTCCAGGCCTCAAAAATAGCTAGCGAGGTGCCTAGGGTTGAGTGGTCTGCTGCCGCCGATGAGCCTGAGGTTGAGGGTGAGGCTGCTAGCAGGGGGCCTCAGGCTACTAGCGAGGACCTCAGGCTGTTGGGAGGCCACAGCCTCCTCCCTACGACTCCTATTAGCCTTCTTCTTGAAAATAACCTACGTAAAAGTATCACAAATAATCAGATATTTTTTTAAAAAATTCGGCAGCATTTCCGCTATATATTGTGATATTTCAAAAATCAGGTATAAAATAAGCATATAAATAAATGAAAATGAAATAAGCGTACATAAATGAAATCGAAAATGAAATGATATCTCCCTTCCCTTTCCCCTTCTCTTCTCTTCATTTCCCTCCCCTTCTCCCTTCTTCTTTCTTCTCCTTCTCTTTTTCTCTTCCCCATTCCCCTTCCCATTCCTCCATTTCCCTTCCCCTCCCCTCCATTTCCCTTATCTTCCCCACCATTTCCCTCCACTTCTCCCTTCCTCTTTCTTCTCCTTCTCTTTCTCCCTTCTCCTTCCCATCACTCCATTTCCCTTATCCTCCCCTTCATTTCCCTCCACCTTTTCATACCTCTTTTCTTTTCCTCCATTTTCCTTTCTCCTTCTTCTCCATATTCAACAGAAAACATTCAATATATAAAAAATAAATAAATACATTATTCCACACAAAAAATAAACCCAAGTAGGCGTACCCCATATTTAACATGATAACAACATTTAAAGAACAAAGTAGAAAGAAACTCACCATAGTGACTGATGGCACATTTTTCACAAGTTTGAAATCAGGATTACAATCAACCCGTTGTCATAGTTGTAGAACTCATGATCAAATAAAATTTATACCGAAACTCCAAGGGAGTCCCGGGTCGAACACAGGGAGGCAAATGTTTGGTTTTATAAAAATCCGTGCTTCACTTTTATTTATTTTTGGTTGTTTTTATCCTTTCTAATTTTTTTAGTATTTTTAGCAAGCAAGAGATTCGATCGATGAAAACTTTATCTACTTGCAAAAAATAAGAGAGAGGGAGAAAGAGAGAGAGAGAAACAATCATCTATTCATGAAGAATTGTTTGTTACACTATGAAAGCAGAAAATCTACACTATGAAAGCATAAAAAGATAGAATGAGGTGAGAGAAATCCCCCTCGACGGTCGCTCGGAGGACAACTCGCTCTGATGTCACCTGGAGGAAGGTGGTGAGGAGCGGGATGAAGGAGGACGAAGCCGGAGGACGGAGGGTGGGGTAGGATGGCGTCGCGGTGAGGATCTTCTTCCCTAAGGGCGGTGAGAGGATGACCATGGGATGCTCCACGAATGGGGATGAGGAGAGGGAAAACTATTTGATTTTCTACTCTAGAGGAGCATCCCAGGCTTGGGACAAGCTCTCTCTAGAGCCTTGGAGGTGGTGAGAGGAAGAAAGGAAGAAATGGTTTGGAATGGTGGTGGGTAGGTCTTCTTATAGTGGAGGAGGAAGAACAAATTCGCATCTGGGTCATTACTAACGTCCGTAAACGTCACTGCAGCTGTCACTAAAGATTCGTCCTTCAATTACTCTTGCTGACACGTGCAAACCATTAGTGATAGCTGCAAGCGTCACTAAAGGACCGCGTCGCTGAATATCCGTGCCTATCCTCCGCTGATCGGCATTGGGCGGCCTGGATGGCGCCACATGGCACCATCTGGGCCATCCATTCTTTCTTTTGTAGAGGGTGCCACGGCGCTCAGATCGAGATGATTCCCATGCTGCTGGACTACGATCATCGCTCCAGGTCCATCTGTATGGTTGGATTTTCCATCTGAAACTCATATGGATGTCTCATTGCCCCCTGGCCGTTGATCTTCCTCAGACTTCATACAATGCTACGGTTCTCTGATCTAGACGATTTCTGAGGCATTAAACTCCGATCGTCGTCCTAATCAGATCCGTACGGTCCAATCATCCATCTAAGGTCCTAAAATAAGTCTTCTTCTCTCCTGACCATAAAGAGGACCTAATTAGCCTAAAATATATACAACTACTCTAAATGCAGAATGATGCATGCTATGCAATATTTATAACATGACATGCAAATCTAAGCCTAGGAACAGGCATGAATAGGCATTTTAACCTAAATAGATGTGTCCATATCATACCCTCATGCCCATCTTTTGCTAGTCCCTAGAAAAATTAAACTACATGCTATGTATAAAATCAAAATTAGAATTAGTTCACTTAGGCCTTAGTCATTTATTAATAATATAAAATTTCAACTAAGGTCCTAAACAGCGAAAACTCAACAGTACCCGAGTGCCTGCCAGAATGCAAACCGCCCAAGTTCTCGCCTTATTTGAAAAGGAAATATACATTTTTTTTATTTTTCTTCTTTTCTAACTTTTTTGTAATTTTGGACTTTGAGAGTTCCGGGATAACTTTTTACAGCTATCCGACCTGCCCAAGACTTGAAAATGACTCTAAGTGCTAAGCATCTAGTGAAAATAGTGAAAGACTCACTAGGCGGCCGCTAAAACGGACTTCAGGTTTCTACAACCCTAGGTGACCTTGCCTAGAGGTTTATCTTTTCGAACGATAGCTTTCTCCCTACTTTTGTTTATGGGGTCAATATAAGGGGAACCTAGTGTATATCTCCCCGATTTATTCTACTTCCTCACTTCTTCCCTAAGTGTTTTGGGAATTATTGTGCATTTTTGTGAGCAGGGCTCTGGACAACCGACCAATGGGTTGTTACCCACGACAACTTACCAGCCATACTCGTGCGGTGAAGTGTTGTTTTATTTATTTTTTTTCTCCTTTTTCTATATTTTTTTTCTTTTCCTTTCTTTTTTTAAGTTGGTGGCTTCCCTTATCTAAGATTTACCTAAAGGCAGTATGGCAAAAATAGTCTTGAGGCTAGGCTCAGGACAACCGGCCGATAAGCTATTACCACCGACAACTTGCCAGCCATACCACTTTAGATAGTTCATTAGCTATCCAATTTCCAAAGAAACCATCAAAAAGTGAGCCAGTGTAAAAAAAAAGTGTGTAGATGCTTAGGCTTAAAGTTTCCCCAAATCAGAGGGCGGGTTGATAAGTCGCATACTTCTCATCCTAATTTATTTACCAAATTAAAATAAGATTGACTTGGTGAGGACTCGAGACTAAGTCCACATTTGAGTGGACACCCGGAATAATTAAGCCCGAAGACCTAAAAAGTCTAAGTATTTAGGTCTCAAGGTATCATTTCCTAAAGTTAATAACCTCCAAATGCCTAAGTTCTCTTCTCCTAATTCTTGTTTTTTATCTTTTTGAATTTTCATTTTTTTTTAAACTAAAAGAAATTCTACGGAGTTAACAAAATGATTTCAGGATTAAGTATCCACCCCCCATGCCTAAATGATGCAATGTATTCATTGTAAAAATAAAGACATGAAAAGGGCAGAATAAATAGAATATCACCTGAGTGTTATGAAAATCTAATCAGCTTCGCAGAGAGAAGAGTGTATACACACGCGCTAAGTTTAATGCCTTCAACTAGGCATAACATACATACAAAGAAGAAATTGTGAATTCATAAGTGCAGGTCAGAATCAAAATAAAAATATTGATCCTGAAACCCGCAAACAGAAGATGCCCACAGACGTGGACCAGATTATTGTGCAAACCCATGCCCCAGGGTCGAGTGGTTCTCAAGTTCTGTATGAAAATCACCCAGAGCCGAAGGTTGTTGTGTTTGTGAGGCTGAGCCTGCGGTTTAGTGGTGTGCAACCCAAGACCAAAGTGTCGGACAATAGGTAAAGATGGTTCAATAGGTTCAAATGTCCTCTTAACACTCAGCTCAGAAAAATAATCAGTTGTTTCGAGCTTGGGTTGCACGTGAAAGATATCGTAAGGGTCCTGGTAGAAAGTAGGTGGTTTCAAGTCAACAGGAACCCTTAGATCCAAAATCAAAGTTCCCTCAGAATTAGCTTCCCAGATTTTTAATTCCAACTTCCCATCCTCCAAAATCAATGTTTTCGGGACCTCAAAATTGTTGTACACCCCATCTAAATACCCAAGTCCAACAATTGTGGCTGAATCAGGATTGACTTGGGTTTGGTGATCTCAAAAATATCATCATTCAATTCTTTAGGGTGTGTTTGAGGAATGGGGCTACTGATTGAGGAGTGGTGGTAGGAGGATAGGATTGGAAATGTGTGTAAGATGTGGAAGGGTACATGGTGAAGTAAGGAGGGAAATCATAAGAGAAAGGAGCCCTGCAATACAAAAATATAAGCCTGTCCTTAGGTTGGGTAGCCTAAAGGTCTACAGACTTTCAGAATCCATCCTAAGATTATGGACGATTTACTCTACTTATGTCTAGGAAATCCAACCAGTTAGAAGGAGAGACTGGGGAGAAGGTTCTTCCTTTAGCTTGTGCCTCCGGTTGCTAGTGTACCCCCATCCACGGTTGTTTGACGCTACTCCCCTAGCTAGACATCAGATTGACTAGTACAAGCAAGTTAATCATAAACAATCTCAATATGGATCCCGACGAGCGAACCAGTCCTTAGGGCCAATGTCAAATCAATTTTAGTTAGGCTTGGGACAATGGTGCTTCAGGAATGTGATGGGCCCTTTAGATGGGTTGTGCCCTTAATGATCAGTTAAAATGTGTGTGTGCACAACCAGGGTTTTCAAACAAGGTTGTTTGATGATGTGTCTTTTAGGGTTCAACCTTGTTTAGTAGCTTTTAGGGTTTAATCTTTGGTACATTCAATCAAGGTTTAGTATAACACTCCAAGTTTTGAAAGCATTGGTGTAGATATATTCCTTTAAAAATCAGAAATAAAATGTGGAGTGCCTGGTTCAGTCCTAAAAATCAGCCCTAAGTGGCAAGCTACTTGATGAATCGCTTTTATCTTAAGTGGTGCAGCCCAAACAGTTCAATCAATTGGCCTATTGTACCACTTAGTTAAGACACATAGAAATGTTTGAACTATTTAGATTTCTACTCACTTATTTGTGTGTTGAATAAAGTGTGCCGGGTCTACAAGTCAGATCCCAGTTAAGTGGTAGAATCGATGTGATTGTGCGTCTTAGGGTGAGAAGTTGTGGGTGTTAAGTGTGTAGCTTTCAGAAAATCCCACAAGATAAGAGTATTTTCTTTTTTGTTATATATGCAGGGGTGAGATGAGTTGGGGTGGAAAACAAACAACCAAATCTATCCTAGGGTTTATAAAAAGCACCTAAGTTGATTTGGGTTTCAGTTATTAGTGTGGTGAAATGAATTGGTGGGTAGGGGTGGTGGGGATAAACTTACAAAACCTTCATCTGCACTTTTCTTCGATCTAACCGCTTTGGCCCGCCTCGGTAGAGTACCTACAATCACAGTAAGATCAGAGAAAAAGTGAGATAAAAGTTAGGCAAGGTGGAAAAAAAAAACGCGAGAAAAATCAAAGAGCATTGCCTCCCCAGCAACAGCACCAAAATTATCGCACGTGTTTCGCGAGTTTGAAATTAGGGTTACAAGTAACCCCATCATCATAGTTGCAAAACTTGTGATCAAATAAAATTTATACTGAAGATCCAAGGGAGTCCCAGGTCGAACACAGGGAGGCGAACGTTTGGTTTTATAAAAATCCACGCTTCGCTTCTATTTTTTTTGCTTGTTTTTATCTTTTCTAATTTTTTTGGTATTTTTAGCAAGCAAGAGATTTGGTCGATGAAAACTTTATCTACTTGCAAAAAATAAGAGAGAGGGAGAAAAAGAGAGAGAGAGAGAAACAATCATCTATTCATGAAGAATTGTTTGTTACACTGTGAAATCGAAAAATCTACACTACGAAAGCGTAAAAAGATAGAATGAGGTGAGAGAAATCCTCCTCGACGATCACTCGGGAGACGATTCGCTCTGACGTCGCCTAGAGGAAGGTGGTGAGGAGCGAGACGAAGGAGGACGGAGCTGAAGGACGAAGGGTGGGGCAGGACGGTGTCGGGGCGAGGATCTTCTTCCCTAAGGGTGGTGAGAGGATGGCCACGGGATGCTCCACGAATGGGGATGAGGGGAAGGAAAACTATTTGATTTTCTACTCTAAAGGAGCATCCCGGGCTTGGGACAAGCTCTCTCTGGAGCCTTGGAGGTGGTGAGAGGAAGAAAGGAAGAGATGGTTTGGAATGGTGGTGGGTAGGTCCTTTTATAGTAGAGGAGGAAGAAAAATTCGCATCTAGGTCATTACTGACGTCTGTAAACGTCGCTGCAGCTGTCGCTGAAGATCCGCCCTTCAATTCCTCTTGCTAGCATGAGCAGACCATTACTGACAACTGCAAGCGTCACTTAAGGACCACATCGTTGAGGATCCGTGCCTATCCTCCGCTGGCGCGCGCATCGCGCGCTACATGCTTCACGCACTCGTGCACCCCGCGCCGTGCCATGCGCGTGTGCTGGCATCCACTGCGCTGTTGTTGTGCATGGCTGCGGCTGTGTGCGGTGCGCTGCTGGTGGCCAGCGTTGGGAGGCCTGGATGGCGCCACATGGTGCCATCTGGGCCGTCTATTCTTTCTTTTGTAGAGGGTGCCACGGTGCTCAGATCGAGATGATTCCCACGCTACTGGATTGCGATCATCGCTCCGAATCCATCTACACAGTCCGATTTTCCATCCGAAACTCGTATGGATTTCGCATTGCCCCCTGGCTGTTGATCTTCCTCGGACTTTGTACAATGCTACGATTCTCTAATCTAGACGATTTTAGAGACGTTAGACTCCGATTGTCGTCCTAATCAGATCCATATGGTTCGATCATCCATCTGAGGCCTTGAAATAAGTCTTCTTCTCTCCTGGCCATAAAAAGACTTAATTAACCTAAAATATATACAACTACTCTAAATGTAGAATGATGCATGCTATGCAATATTTATAACATGAAATGCAAATCTAAGCCTAGGAACATGCATGAATAAGCATTTTAACCTAAATAAATGTGTCTATATCAGTGACGAAATGGTCCACAAACTGTGCACAAACAGTAGGAGAATGCGAAGAACCTATATGAGAAGGCAATAAAATAAATTTCAATTTTGAAATATAAATGAACATAAGCTTTGATAAGAATTTCTTAAATTATTTATATTTATGGTTATGGATTAATAATACTTTTGACAAATTACTGTTGAATGTTACGAATCGCTACGCTAACGTGTTTGGTTTTGGAAAACCTGTCGTTGTAGTTTGAAAGCGAAGAATTCGTGTTCAACAAATAAAATTTATACCGAAATTGAAATTCCAGTTCGAACATAAGGAGGCGGACGTTTGATTTAAAAACTACCCGTTTCTTTTTATTTGTCACGAAGTAATTCAATTTAAAACATCTAAGTATCTACAACAAATAGAAGAGAGAGAGAGGGTAAGAGAGAGAGAGAGAATATTACACATGGAAATCAAAATGAGATGTAGAATAAACAAAGAATTTATCATTGAGGAGATTGTCCATTACAACTAGAAAGCATAAAATAATTACACTAGAAAGCGATAAATTTACTCTAGAAAGCATTAAAAGAATGGAGGGAGAAATGTCCTCCTCGATGATTGCATGGAGGATGAGCAGAACTACTCTAGAAAGCAGTAAATCTATATTAGAAAGCAGTAAAAAGAATAGGGAGAGAGAAATCCTCCTCGACGGTCGCTTGGAGGACGAGCTAGACGGGACGACGCCTGGACGAAGCAGGACGAAGGAGGATGAAGCAGAAGAACGGGAACGGAGCAGCACGCCGTCGTCATCGCGGGATCCACTTCCGAAGGGGGACGAAAATTTGGACTCTATCTCGCGAGAAGCATCCCGGGTGTGGGACAAGCTTCTCTTGAGCTTTGGAGGGGTAGAGAAGAGAAGGAAGGGATGAGAATTTCGTGTGGAGGGGGTCTCCTTTTATAGTTGCAAGGAGTGGGGGAAAAATGGACATTACATCGTTAAAACATTAAATAAGGGGTCTTTAGTGACGGATAAAACCGTCGCTAAAGCCTCCTTCGTGAGCGTCGTGGGCGGCTCGCGTGCGCCTGCTCGCTTACTTACGCATGCAACGCCTGCCCACGTCCTCTGAATCTCAGCCGTCCGATCGTAAGATCGGACGGCTTAAGTCACTCCTTCACCCGCAGCGCTGCGTACCCGCCCGCGTGCGATCGCGCGTCCATGTCGCGCATTCAATCGCGCGTGAACGCTATCGGGCGCGCGCAACCGTCCGATCGCGATCCAACGCCCGCCCGCGCTCAATCGCCCGTGCCTTCCAGCCCTTCACTGCGGCTCAAACCCGCGCCCGCCGGTCGCGTAAGTGCGCTCGACCGCTGTGCTACGGGGCGCGGATGGTCGAGCGGACGCTTTTAGGCGCAGCTGACCACAGTCGTTGGATCAAGATCCAACGGCGGAGAGCGAGCGGGTGCGGGATCTTCAGAGGTTGCATGCGGCCGTTTAGGCGGCCGAGATGGCACCGCATGGCGCCATCTTGGCCGTCCATCTTCTGGAAGTTGTAGATAGTGCCACGGATGTCGGATTGACTCGATTTTTGTGTCATTGGGCTGCGATCGTCGATCCGAATTCATCCGTGTAGTCGGATTTGTCATCTAAAGTGCGAATTTACACCATCCTAACCCTTGATCTTCTAGGGTTCCCCAGTCACTATCTGATGCTACGGATGCCTGATTAGGGCGATCTTGGAGTCGTTGAACTCCAATCGTCGCCCTGATCACATCCATTCCGTTGGATCTTTGATCCGAGGCCCCGATAAAATGTTTACCCTGTCCAAGCACATAAAAGGAGACAATTAACCTCCATTTTATTCAAACTACTCTAAATGCAAGATAATGCATGTTATGCAATATTTATATCATGAAATGCAATCCTATGCTTAAGAGCATGCATAAATAGACATTTTAAGTAGTGTAAATGTGTTTACATCATACCCCCATGCCTATCTTTTGTTAGTCCCTAGCAAAAACTATATGCTATTTATAAAAGAATTAGGTTGGATTATTTGGACCAGAGTTATTTTCAATCATTAAGAAATTGTCTACTTAGGAACTAAACTTTCAAAGACACAACAGTGCCCGGGTATCAGCTAAAATGTAGACCGCCTCAAGCCTCGCCTTATTCAAAGAAAATTTTCTGTTTCTCTTTTTACGCGTTTCTAATTTTTTTGGATTTTCAAATTTTAGGGTTTAAGAGTGGCTTTCTATGGCCATTCAACTCACCCAAGATTTGATGAGAACCCTAAGCCTTAAGCATCTTATTGTGATTGTGATAGACTCGTTGACCGGCAATTAAAGCGGACTTCGAATTTCTACGCCTCTAAGTGACCTCAAAAAGAATTCTACCTAAAGGTGTATCTTTACAACCGGTAGCTTTCTCTCTACTTTTATCTTTTTTGCAGGGTCAACACAAGGGTGAATCCAGTGTATATCTCCCTGGTTTATTCTACTTCTCCGCTTCTTCCTAAGTGTTTTGGGAATTTTTAGTGCATTTATTGAGCTGGGTTCTGGACAACCGGTCGATGAGCTGTTACCACCGACAACTTGCCAGCCATACTCGTGCGGCGAAGTGTGGCTTATTTCTTTTTTTTTTCTTTTCTCCTTTTCTTTTTGATTTTTTTTTTTTAAGTAGGTGGCTTCCCTGGTCTAAGATTTACCTAAAGGCAGCAAAAAGAGAAAGGTCCAGTGACTGGGCTCTGTACAACCTACCTATGGGTTGTTACCCACGATAACTTGCCAGCCATATCACCCTAGAAGGTTCATTAGGTACCCAATTTCCGTTAAAATCGTCGAACAACGAGTCAGTGCAAAGAAAGTGTGTAGATGCTTAAGACCCAAAATTTCCTCAAATCAGAGGGCGGGTTGATAAGTCGTATACTTATCACCCAAACTTACTTACTCCAATTAAAATAAAATTCAGGTTGGCGAGAACTTGAAAAATAAATTCACATTTTAGTGGATACACGGGCTGATTAAGTCCAAAGACCTGAAGGGTCTTTGTGTTCAGATCTTAACGTAGTATTTCCTAAGATTGAAAATTTTCTTAAACCCAAATTCTCTTTCCTAATTCTAATTTTTATTTTAATAAAATAAAATAAAACAAATCTACGGAGCTGACGAATGAATTCAAAGATAAATATCCACCCCCCCATGCCTATCTAATGCAATGTCCTCATTGTATTAAAAAGACATGAAACAGAGTAGAAAAGTGTAGAAAGCACCTGAATTGCGTGAATGTCAGGTCCGCTCCGAGATGAAAATGAAAAAGAACTGTATATGTGCTGAGTTTAGTGCCTTCAGCTAGGCACACTATACAAAGAAAAGAAATGAAGAATTCACAAGTGCAGGTCAGAATTAAAATAAATAGAAGAATCCTCCGACCTGTCAACAGAGGTCCACAGATGTGGACCAGATTGTGGTGCAGACCCATCCCCCATAATCGAGAATATCTTAGGTTCTAGATAAAAATTACCCAAAACCTAAAATCAGAATGCAAGCGGGGTCGGGCCTGCGATTTATGAGGATGGAACCCAAGACCAAAAAGTCAGGTTACAAAGAATTGAAGTTCAAAAGGGTAATCATTGAATGTGTGCTTGAGTTTGACAACCTCGAAACAAATGTCGTAAGGGTTATGATTTGATGGTTTCAGCTTAAAAGGAACCCTTCGACTCAATCTTCCATTTCCTCCAAAATTAACTTCCCAAATCAGAACTTCCCAGCTCCTAGCCTCCTCATTCCGAATGTTAAATTCCGAGACCTCTTGCATGTTAATCACCCCATCTGAAATCTCCAAGTCTAAATGATGTGGCAGAATCAGAATTGACTTGGGTCTAATTATCTCAGAAACAGAATTATCGATAAGCTCAATGGGGTGAAACTGATAATCAGGGCATTGAATTGATTCATCCAGAAAATGTAATCCTGGATCTGTAATGTGTGCCTTAAGATCGGTTTCCTCAGTTATTGGGCCATCAAATGATCTATCAGATTCCTCAGGCCCAATCGTCTCACAGAAATCGTGTTCAGAAAACTCACGTGAGACTTCGCAACTTGAATCTTCACCATCAAAGAAATCAGGATCCGTATCAATGTATGTCCCAAAATCATTTGTCACTTTCTATTCCAAGGAGACATACGTTTCCTCGTAACCCGGCTCAGGGATCTTAGGTGAAGAAATCAGATCATCCTTAATTGGTTACTTTAATTCAATCTGGTCAGCCTCGTAACACATGTCCCCCCCAACAGGTGCCTGAGCGGGTTCTGTCATTGGCTTTCCTGAAGAGGGTTCATCCTGGGAATCATCCCAAGATTGAATCAAAGCAACCACGAATCTCATCCTCAATTTCACTAATTTCCCAATTAGAAACTCACCCGGGTTCTTATCCTTAACGTCCTTGAGCCAATCCAACAAAGACTTATTCAAATCATGAATCATTTCAATCAGGGGCTCCAATCTCTCAATGCAAGGTATTGGCTGAACTTCTAAAGATTGAATGATATTCCTCAAGTTAGCCAGAACCTTATCTTGAACCTGATTAACCTGAACCAAATGAGTTGGTTCAGGATTGGGCGGGTTTGACATCAATGCAGAGGAATTAACGAATTGAGATTCGTTATACCCTTCCTGATAATAGGTCATTTCAGATTGTTGAAAAGATGGTGATGACCTAAAGGCAGTGAAATCAGAGGATGGGTAAGGATCGGTGTATCCTTCTTGATTGTAGATCAGATTAGGTTGTTCATGAAAGGAAGACGATCTATAACCGATGTAGCTCTGAGAAGGATAGAAATCAGAATCAAAGTGTTTAGGGTTAGACCCTAAACACGGGGATCCGGAATTGTATCCCCAATCCGAATTATCCCAACTGACTGATGGTTGATTACAATACGAGTCGGGATAATCGTCATGTTGAGGATAATTCACAACAGGAGGGAAAGAGCGGGAATGTGTGAAATATGTGGAAGGATTCATGAGACACGGGAGGAAGAAAGGTGCCCTGCAATACAAACAATCAAACCTGTCCTTAATTGGGTTAGCCTACAGACCTACAAACTCCCAAAACCCGTCTTGAGATAAAGAAATGATTTGATCTACTTCCATCTGTTCAATCCAACCAGTTAGAAGGAGGGACTGGGGAGAAGGTTCTTCCTTCGACTTGCGCCTCCGATTCCTAGTGTACCCCCCAGCCATGATCGTTTGACTCTGCTCCCCTAGCTAGACATTAGATTGAACAGTAGAAACAGACTAATCGAAAATAATCTCGTTCTGGATTCTAAAGAGCGAGTCCAATCCTTAAGGCAAACATCTATTCTGTTTTATTTAGGTCTAGGTTTGAATGTGCTTTGGAATGTGATGGGCCCTTTAAATGGGTTGTGCCCTTAATGATTGATTGATTTGTGTGTGCGTGCACAACCAATTGTTTTCAAGCAAGATTATTTTTGATGCGGTGAATTTTAAGGTTCAAATCTTGCTTAGTAGCTTTTAGGATTCAACTTTAGGTGTTTTCAAACAAGTTTCATTGGCACACCAGGTTTTGAAAGCACGGGTTAAAATGTTTTCCTTTGAATCTTAAAAAGAATGTGAAGTGCCTGGTAAATCCCTAAGAGTTGAACCTAATTAGCAGCTACTTGATGAGTTGATTTTAATTGAAGTGGTGCGGCCCAAACAACTCAAACAACTGGCCACAAATGTACCACTAAGTTAGGCACACAAAGATGGTTAACCTAGAATGATTTCTACTCTTTTATGTGTTACTTTATGTCTACCGGTTCCACAGATCAGAACCTGGTTGAGTAGAAACAAATCAATTCGGTTAAGTGCCTTTGAATGTGGGTGTACGTTGTGTGTTTGTTGAAAATTGCCCCACAAAATTATCTTTTTGCTTCTTTTTTTTTATATAAATGAAGGTGGAATGAATGTGAGTGAGAATCCAAACAACCAAACTATTCCTAGGATTTATGCAAACACCTAGGTTAATTGGAATTTGGATTTAATGTGGCGAATGAAATCTATGGAGGGGGAAAGAATGGGGGATAACCTACAAAACCTTCCACAGCACTTTACTCCAATCTACTACTTTTGCTCGTCTCAAAAGAGTACCTGCAATTACAATAAGAAAGGAGAAAAGTGAGGTAAATGATTTGTAAGTTACAAAACGCGAAGAGAAATCAAAGAGCGTCACCTCCCCGGCAACGGCGCCAAAATGTTGAACGTTACGAATCGCTACGCTAACGTCTTTGGTTTTGGAAAACCTGTCGTTGTAGTTTGAAAGCGAAGAATTCATGTTCAACAAATAAAATTTATACCGAAATTGAAATTCCGGGTCGAACATAAGGAGGCAGACGTTTGATTTAAAAACTACGTGTTTCTTTTTATTTGTCACGAAGTAATTCAATTTAAAACTATCTAAATATCTACAACAAATAGAAGAGAGAGAGAGGGTAAGAGAGAGAGAGAGAATATTACACATAGAAATCAAAATGAGATGTAGAATAAACAAAGAATTTATCATTGAGGAAATTATCCATTACAACTAGAAAGCATAAAACAATTACACTAGAAAGCAATAAATTTACTCTAGAAAGCATTAAAAGAATGGAGGGAGAAATGTCCTCCTCAATGATTGCTTGGAGGACGAGCAGAACTACTCTAGAAAGCAGTAAATCTATATTAGAAAGCAGTAAAAAGAATAGGGAGAGAGAAATCCTCCTCGACGGTCGCTTGGTGGACGAGTTGGAAGGGACGACGCCTGGACGAAGGAGGACGAAGCAGAAGAACGGGAACAGAGCAGCACGTCGTCGTCGTCGCGGGATCCACTTCCGAAGGGGGACGAAAATTTAGACTTTATCTCGCGAGAAGCATCCCGGGTGTGGGACAAGCTTTTCTTGAACTTTGGAGGGGTAGAGAAGAGAAGGAAGGGATGAGAATTTCGTGTGGAGGGGGTCTCCTTTTATAGTTGCAAGGAGTGGGGGCAAAATGGACATTACATCTTTAAAACAATAAATAAGGGGTCTTTAGTGACAGATAAAACCGTCGTTAAAGCCTCCTCCGTGGGCGTCGTGGGTTGCTCGTGCGTGCCTGCTCGCTTGCTCACGCGCGCAACACCAGCCCACATCCTCTGAATCTCAGCCGTCCGATCGTGAGATCGGACGGCTTAAGTCACTCCTTCACCCGCTGCGCTGCGCACCCGCCCGCGTGCGATCGCGCGTCCATGCCGCGCATTCAATCGCGCGTGAACACTATCGGGCGCGCGCGGCCTTCCGATCGCGATCCAATGCCCACCCGCGCTCAATCACCCGCGCCTTCCAACCCTTCGCTGCGGCTCGAACCCGCACCCGCCGCTCGCGTAAGCGCGCTCGACCGCTATGCTACGAGGCGCGGTTGGTCGAGCGGACGCTTTTAGGCGCGGCTGACCACAGCCGTTGGATCAAGATCCAACGGCGGAGAGCGAGTGGGTGCGAGATCTTCAGAGGTTGCATGCGGCCGTTTGGGCGGCCGAGATGGCACCACGTGGTGCCATCTTGGCCGTCCATCTTCTGGAAGTTGTAGATGGTGCCACGGATGTCGGATTGACTCGATGTTTGTGTCGTTGGGCTGCGATCGTCGATCCGAATTCATCTGTGCAGTGGGATTTGTCATCTAAAGTGCGAATTTACACCATCCTGACCCTTGATCTTCTAGGGTCCCCCAGTCACTATCTGATGCTACGGATGCCTGATTAGGGCGATCTTGGAGTCGTTGAACTCCAATCGTCTCCCTGATCACATCCATTCGGTTGGATCTTTGATCCGAGGCCCTGATAAAATATTTGCCCTGTCCAAGCACATAAAAGGAGACAATTAACCTCCATTTTATTCAAACTACTCTAAATGCAAGATGATGCATGTTATGCAATATTTATATCATGAAATGCAATCCTATGCTTAAGAACATGCATAAATAGACATTTTAAGTAGTGTAAATGTGTTTACATCAATTACCTTATATGTCAATGTCAGTGGCACCAGGGGCCAGTTCTTCACTTTGTGGGTTTTGTTGATATGCTTCAAATTCAACATCTGGGTGTAGATCTTTTCCCGCATCGTATTGTTCACGGGTTGAGCTCTAACTAGTATAATCCACCTATTTCTACTCTTATCAGGCACGTAGAATACTTGTGCTACTTGACAAGCTAGTGCAAATGGTTCTAATGATTGGAGGATGTGACGGTTCTTACTTAAGCTCATGAAATCATGTTTCTTATCGACTTTGAATCCAATGCCTTCTTTAAAAACATCAAACCAATCACACTTGAATAGAACCACCTTACGGTCAAACCTGAAACTCATTTCCACAATCTCTTCAATTTGACCGTAATACTCATCATAAGCAGTGCTTAGGTCACAACTGACGACAACTCCCGCCTATTGTGTGGCCTTCGCATCATCAATGGATCGTACTCTGAATCTGAAATCGTTAATTATGTATCTTAAATGGCAACGTCTGTATGTCAAAGGTGTATCAACAATTACATCAAAATCTTATACCCACCGTTGATCCCTATCTTCTTTCAGTTTATTTACACGATCCTTGAACCAATCAAGGAACTGCAAGTCATGTGTAGATGACACAGAGGATGCTTTGAATTCATTGTAAAATTCATCCACTTCTGGAATTTGCTTCAAAATGTACAAGTGTGCCAATTGTTTGTCCATTTCCGAGATGGGCTTAAACTCCGTCTGGATGCTCGACCTTCCTCCGATGTTAAATATGGACAGACAATCTTCATCATTACCATTAAATTCTCCTTCATAGTTCCGTTCAAGACGATTAAATCGATTGTCTGTTTCATTCATGTACATGGATGATGAGAACCTCATCATGAGCCATAACTAGCTCATTTTGACCTAATACAAAGGATAAAAGCTCCTACATAACTCAAGGAAAGGCTTAACTCAGAGAGATTCTGAGTTTGCAAAGAAAACAGAAACTAAGGGGTAAAAATGCAATTTCACCAATCCAATCTAAAAATAGGGCAACTCAGGGTCCAAACATAGGTCAAAGCAACCTAATAAGAATAAAAGTGGGATGAGATGATTCAATAAGGGCTACAGCAACTCCAAGGAATTAAATGACATCCTGTAACCCTAAAAACAAACCCACTTAAAAACACGAGGTTCGAGGCAGAGAAAAAAATCAACTAAACCCTCTAAAATTCATAGAAAAATAATCTCTAGGGTTTAGAACCTTCAATTTGGCCTTAGGAACCATTTTGACCTACATTGAGAACCATGCCCAATTAACAACTTAATTTGGGTTTTTGCGTAAATTGATCGGTTAAACAAGGTTTAATTTGGAAATAAAATTCACCATCATAATCCTTAGGTCCCAAGTAGTCATGTATAAAAACTTGAGCCTAAGAGGAAACCTTCTTGACCAACTTTACACTTTGGTCCTCATTTATTTACTTTTTGGCCCTCAACTTTTGAACCCTCACATTTATGCCCCTAACTCTCCTTCGTTCTTTGCATTCAGGTCCCTCCTGCCAAAACCTGACCAGCACCATGCTCCGGCGACCTTGCGCGGAGCATGGCGCCGCGCAGGGTAAGGGGGAGGGTCTGGCAAGTCAACCGGGGGTGCCCTACGTCGTCAGCCGTCGCAGGAACACCCCCCTGGTCGCTGCAACCCACCATACCGGCCGTGCGAACGCACGGACGGTATGGGTCTCCATCTCCGGCGTCCTCCGGCGAGGGAGACACGCCGTCTCCCTCCGCCCTCCTCTCTGATTCCGCCTCTATAAATACCCCCGTCGCTCCGCCGTTCTGGGGAGCTCGGTCCTGACGGAGAAAGACCCCCACTTCCCCTCTTCCCACTCCGACAGGAATCCCTCCAGCTCCGGCGGCCTCTCCTCTTCCTCCTCGTCGCTCTGCCGCACTACCAGCTGCAGGGTTGCCCTCCCTCGCTCTTCCCGCGCCGCGCCGCACCCAGCGCGAGCTTCTCCGGCCCTCTCCTCCCCGTCGCTCCTTCCCCTGGGCAGCTTCTTCTCCGGCGACAGTCCATACGACTGTCGCTTGCTCCGGCTCCTCCTCGTCCTGTTAAGTAGGTATAACTTCTCACCTTCCTCCCCTCTTCCTTTTCCTCACTTTGAACCCTTACTGTCGCCCTCGATTCCGACCAATCGCCCTCACCTTCTCCACCTCCGGCCACACTCCGGCAACCCGCTCCCGTCACTCCAGCACCCCACACGGCTCACCGACCCTCACAGAACCTCCGCCTCCTCACCTTGATCAACCTCCGCCCTTCCATTCCCCGCCATTCGCCCCCTGCAGACCCACCGACCAAACCCATTTCTCGTGCTGCATTTCGACCTAGGGCAGCCCTTAGGCTCCGCCTCGTCGCCTACCTGACCCCCCCACCACCTTCGTCGTGCCACGACGAAGGTTCTTCGCGTATTTGATTAGGCCGAGAGGCCGTTTCTCTGTGGGTAGGTACTTCGCTCGCCGCCGCCACTGCTGAGCAGCGAAGCTTCTTCAACCTGCTGCTCCAGGCGAGCCACGCCCAGGTCTGACTCCCAGGCTGCGCGAAGCGTCTTCGCGAAGTGTCCCAAGTGCGCGGCTGGAGCGAGTGCCTCGCGCGAAGCCTCGACCGCCGCTGTTTCCTCCGCACAGGCGCCAAATTGGGGTGGGACATTTAGTCCCACCTCGGAAGACCCCGAAGCGGCGCACTGATACAAATTGAAAAAGTGCTGGAGGCTTATCGCCTCAGCACACGGGGTGAGGTCCCCTTCACCCGCCCGATTACCCGGCCTCGTCCGCGCTCACGCCCCGCGGACCTGGCTCCGACTCGATTAGCCCGACCTGCACTCCTCGCCCACCACCGCACGCCGGTGGGCCTGGACCCGGGCGCGACCCGCGTACCCGATTACCCGGTTGCTCTGGGAGAGCTTTCCTAAGAGCGAATTCTGAGAGAGAGTGGCGCCGGGGGGGAAGGGTAGAGTAGGTTTTGCCCACTGACGTAAACTTTGAAGCGTGCAGGCACAGGTGAACAAAGAAGAAGAACCGTGGAAGAAGAGAAGAAGAAGAAGGCCGACGAAGACTGAAGGAAGGAGGAGCACCGAGCTGCACTGTAGCAGCGGCGACTTAAGTCGTCTAAGTGAAAAATCAAACGGCACTCTGAAGGAAGAGAAGAAAGAAAGAAGAAGAAGAAGAACATCACCACTGCTGCAAATAAAAAAAGAAGAAGGAAGGAGAGACGACGTCCTGAAAGCAGAAGAAGTAGCTGAGACAGAGCTGAAGAAGGAAGACGAGAAGCGCAAGGAAAGAAGAAACAGGACCCGCAGCGAAGATCTGAAGAAAAAGACAGAAGAAGAAGAGCACGAGAGGAAGATCCGAAGAACAGAAGAAGAGAGAAGACAAGAAGAACAGGAAGAGAAGAAGAAGAAGCCAAATTTCCTCCTCTCTCTATTTCTCTCTCTCTTTACCTTTATTTTTTTTTGTAATAGAAACTGTATACCTCTAGAATACGACTTGCTCCCTGAGTTCGACCTCGGGAGAACTGTATTTTCCGAGTAACAAATATTAGCAAATGATGGCAATAACTATCTGTACTACAACCACTTAAGAAAAGCTAGTTGCTGCCACCGTTTCGCCAGTTGGCGCCGTTGCCGGGGAGCAACGGCTATTCTAGAGGTAAACATTCCTGTTTCTTTTAGTTTCTGATAATCTCCTCTCTTTTGTGCAGCTACAAGAAATCAAGAAGACAAGCAACCGCACGACAACCACTCCGAGGACAGGTAATTTTTTTTTTTCCTCTCGCTATTAACCCCTAAACTCTAAAGAGGAGGAAAAGAAAAGAAAAAGCAATATAGGGCTAACCTGTCTTCCATACTTAGTAACCATAAAAAGTTGCATGTTTTCAACCCATTATTACTGCACACTATTAAGGGTATTTAAGGGCTAACACATTCTTGCTTGAGCCCTAATTACCCAACAAAGAGCTAACTGGACCAAGTAGAGCCAACCTCGGATCCAACACTAGGTATTTAGAGACACACTCCTTAAGCAAGAATTGAGAAAACCAAATGAAGTGTGCCCAAGCCCTTGTCTGAAAATACCTATTCGAAGAAAACCTAAAACAATTGGCTCTCTAAAACACTTGAACCCAAAAAGACAAGACCCAAAAAACTCTCAAAGGAAACAAGAGGTAAAGTTACCCCCTTGGGTCAACCAACCGTAAATTAGGTCACTCTTTGCACTCAAAGAACTAAAGTTCAAGTGTAACTTTAAGCACCCTAATCTTAACCTAAAATTGGTAGACTTAAGAGGTCAAGATCCCCATTCTGGTCTACCTGGAACCGCAGTGACAAGAGAGGTCGGGTGGGGGAAACCCTGTAACCAGTGGGGACGCTCTACCGTATAGGGGTCTTTGCGGGACTCTCCCTCTCTGGCTGCCCAGGTAATTCTCAGGTGGACGATCTTTCTGATCAAGGGGTCCATCTGCCCCACACCTCTATAGTCACCCAACACATTTTTGGGTGTCTTGATTGGGTCCAGCACCTTCTAAACTCATCTCTTCCAACAGTGCATGTACCATAGGAGGTCCTTAAGACCACCCTTAAGACCTCCTTTAGAAATTCACTCTCGTCAAGGCCAAGCCTCGACGCCCGTGTTTGTGCAGCAACCCCCTCACATTATTCTCTCTTCTGATTCAGAACCAAGTTCTTCTTCTTCCCCCATCATGGCTCAGCCAGTTGAGGAAGAAAACAATCTGGAGCACCAACTCCAGTGACTCAATGACCTCTTCCAAAACTTCGTGCACCCACCACAGCGTCCTATGATGCGGGACCACTACAATCCTGCTGCGGTGGCTATTGAGCCTCGAGTCAGAATCCCGACTGGAGGACCTGATTCCGAATTGAAGCCCAACATGATTCATGCTATACCTAAATTCCATGGGCTTAATTCCGAAGATCCCTTCCAGCACATCAAACAGCTAAAGCATCTGGCCCAAACTTTTGGGTCAGATGCGCAAAATCGGGATATTCTTCTCATGAAGATGTTCTCCTTTTCTCTTATGGACAAGGCTGCCCATTGGTATCAAACTCAGACCTGGCCGATCAACACTTGGGAAGAACTTCAATCCGAGTTTTTGAAGAAGTTTTTTCCCGTTGGTCGGACCAACGCCTTGCGCCATCAGATTACGCACTTCACTCAACAATCAGGAGAACCTCTCCACGAGGCATGGGATCGTTTTCAGGATCTCATGAGAAAGTGCCCCCATCACGGAGTTCCTAAATGGGAACAAGTCCAATCTTTTTATCAGGGACTCCGTGAGGACATCCGCCTTTTCGTCAATGCAACTTGCGGAGGAAATATCATGGGTCAACATGAAGACACCGTGTGGGAGATTCTCGAAAACATGTGCGAGAACTCCATCAACAATGACTCCATGGGATTATTCGACAGGACGAATACCCGCGCAGCGACGAATCTTAGGGGAGCACATGAGACGCAGGGCCTGTCCGCATCAGTCGACCTGGAATTAATGCCAGTCGATTGGACAAGGTTTCAATCATTGAGAAGAAGGTGGATGAGCTGACTCAGCACTTGCAGCGAGCCACCTCTGCGCGTAACTCCTTTGCACAACCTCCTTCCACACAGGAGACTGTGCAAAACATTCTCCACCGATCTTCCCCTAGGAAGGATCCATATCCATCCCCATCTGATTCTCGGATCGGAGGATTATCCGATCTTATCTATACCAGCCCGGGGAATTCCATTCCCCCTTTCCCTGATTCTCTAGAGGTTCCTCAGACCTGCGAGGACCTCAACGCCATCCAGAACGACCCATTCTCCAACACCTACAACCCTGGATGGCGAAACCATCCCAATTTTCTATGGGCGGGAAATTCCCAAATCCAAAGACCACCTTTTCAGTCCCGTCCACAGCCCTCTCGTCATTACCAGCCGCCTCAGCCTCGACCCAACCCTACTTATCCATCAGGGCCAAATCAGGATCAAATGTCCCTAATCCTTCAGACTCTGGCTGACATTCAAAGAACGAATGCGGCTATTCAAAAACAACACAAGGATGAACTTACAGAGGTTAGGACTCAATTGGCCCAGTTGGCAAATTCTCGCCAGCCAGGCACACTCCCTTCCCAACCTCTTCCTAACCCGAATAACGTGCCGACCCAGAAGCGCGTTATAAATCCAAATTTAGGCCACGCACATTGGATTTATCAGGCCCCTACTACTCCATCTCCAGATGAGATGGATGCTTCAACTTCTTATGCGAGATTTCAGCAGCAGCCACCCCTCTTACCAAACCCAAGCCAAAATCAGGCCGGATTAAATTCTGTAACAACACATAGTGGTAAAACAACTCAAGACCCGCATTATCCGAACCACTCCAAGCCTGATAACCATGACCCTAGGATAGTTATCCAAGATACCACTGTCCTAGATCAAGAACCCGGACCTATCGTAGAAGAACCAACCAAGGTCCCATTCCCTGAAGCCTTAACCAAAGGGAAGAGACGAACCAAGCCCGTGTTACCTGAGGAGGACCTGGTCAAGCTCTTTGAGCAGGTCCACATAAACATCCCCTTGATGGATGCAATCCACCACGTACCGGCTTATGCACGATTTTTAAAGAATGTGTGTACACCCCAGCGTAAGCCGCGAACCAAGAGTGGGAGCCCGATTGTTCTGTCAGAGCAAGCCAGCTCTGTAATCCTCAGTAAACTCCCACCCAAGGCAAAAGATCCTGGTACTCCCCTGATCTCCTGCAAGATAGGTGCTACCCAATTTGATAGAGCTTTGCTAGACTTAGGTGCATCCATAAACCTGATACCCACATCCTTACTTGACCATCTAGAAGAATCTGAGCTAAAACCAACCGAGGTGACATTACAATTAGCAGATCGATCTATAAAGGCACCAAAAGGGATTCTCGAGGATGTTATCGTAAGAGTGCGGGATTTCTATTTCCCAGTGGACTTCATAGTCTTAGATATGGACGCACCTGAGAACCCCAGGGATACACCAATCATTTTAGGGAGACCTTTCTTGGCTACTACTAGAGCCAACATTAGCTGTGAGGAGGGCCAAATAGAGCTCAAATTTGGAAATCAAACACTGAAAATCGATATATTTAAGGCCCAACAAGGAATCAATTGCAGTGTCATCGAACAGATTTGTGACATTAGGACTTTGGTTGATGAAACACACTTCCAGAATGATCTAATTAGACCTCATCAACCGCAGAAAGATCTTGATCCGCAAACTGAGGAGTCAAATCCAGATATGAACAACCCAGTAACTCCCACCCTTGAACCTCACATCTATACTGAACCACCCGCTGCTGCTGATAACCCCATCCTCGAACTGAAACCCCTTCCTGCTCACTTGAAATACATCTTTTTGGGTTCTAATCAGACCCTTCCTGTGATTATCAATTCCAACCTCAGTCCTGAACAGGAATCCCGTCTGATTGTTGTCCTCCAGCAACATCGCAGAGCTATCGGGTGGACTCTCGATGATTTGACTGGAATAAGTCCCTCCTATTGTACTCATCATATCTATTCAGAAGAGGGCACACGACCTTCTCGTGAAATGCAGAGACGCTTAAACCCCAATCTGCAGGAGGTCGTGAAAAAGGAGATCATCAAGTGGTTAGATGCCGGAATTATCTACCCGATCTCCGATAGTCGTTGGGTGAGCCCAATTCAGGTCGTGCCCAAGAAGGCAGGACTCACCACTATAACGACTGAGACCGGAGAAATCATTCCTACCCGACTAGCCAACTCGTGGAGAGTCTGTATAGATTACCGCCGACTCAATTCCTCCACGAAGAAGGATCATTTCCCACTACCCTTCATTGATCAAATTCTCGAAAAACTTGCGGGAAATAGGTTCTTCTGCTTTCTTGATGGGTACTCCGGTTATAACCAGGTGGCAATCCATCCTGAGGACCAAGAAAAGATCACATTCACCTGCCCCTTCGGAACATACGCTTTCCGAAGGATGCCTTTCGGTCTTTGCAATGCACCCGCTACTTTTCAGCGATGCATGCTTGCCATATTCTCAGATATGGTAGGTGATTATCTGGAAGTCTTCATGGATGACTTTTCAGTTTTCGGAGCATCATTCGACGATTGCCTCCAACACTTGGTCCAGATACTCAGGCGGTGCATCGATGTGAATTTGGTTCTTTCCTGGGAAAAGAGCCATTTCATGGTGCCTGAGGGAATTGTCCTGGGACACTCAATTTCGGAAAAAGGCATCCAAGTGGACCGAGCTAAGGTTGATCTGATTTCTCACCTTCCTATGCCTAGCTCGATCAGGGACATCCGTTCCTTTTTAGGGCACGTCGGTTTTTACCGCCGTTTCATTCCAGATTTCTCGAAAATCACGCGCCCCTTGACTTCTCTTCTCTCCAAGGATGTACCTTTCGAAATTTCCAAGGAATGCACTCAAGCATTTGAAATCCTGCATGACCGAGTCACCCAAGCCCCGATCCTACAGTCCCCTGATTGGTCTCAACCCTTTGAGATCATGCGCGATGCATCCGACTTCGTTGTAGGAGAGGTTTTGGGGCAGAAAGCTGACGGGAAACCCGTGGTCATCTACTACGCTAGCAAGACACTTGACGAGGCTCAGCGTAACTATACGGTTACGGAGAAAGAGCTGCTAGCCGTAGTATTTGCCCTTGAAAAATTCCGATCGTATCTTCTGGGTTCCCATGTCATCATCTACTCGGATCACACAACTGTGAGGCATCTCCTTGCAAAGAAGGACGCGAAACCTCGATTAATCCGATGGATCTTACTGTTGCAAGAATTCGATCGTGAGATTCGCGACAAGGCGGGAAGGCAGAATGTGGTAGCCGACCGTCTGTCCCGTCTTCCTTCTGAGATCATTAACCCTTCCGGACCCATCACTGAGCATTTTCCCGATGAGCACCTGCTGACTATCGGTACTAGCCTTCCATGGTTTGCTAATGTAGTAAATTACTTGGCATCTCATCATATCCCGTCCGATTGGCCGAAGGCCAAGAAGGACAAATTACGCTCCGATGCCAAGTATTACATTTGGGAAGACCCGTACCTCTTCCGCATAGGTGCTGATCAGATCATCCGGAGATGTGTCCCGGAAGAGGAAATCAGCAATATCCTATCCTTCTGCCATGACCAGGCATGCGGTGGCCATTTCTCAGGGCATAAAACTGCATCCAAAGTCCTCCAGTGTGGCTTCTACTGGCCTACACTATTCAAGGATGCATACAGCCACTGTAAGGCATGCAGCCGTTGCCAGACTTAACCGTCGCGACATGATGCCTTTACAGCCGATTCTCGTATGCGAAATCTTCGATGTCTGGGGGATTGATTTTATGGGCCCCTTTCCTGTTTCGGATGGTTTCGAGTACATCCTGCTTGCGGTGGACTACGTGTCCAAATGGATCGAAGCCATACCGACCCGAACCTGTGATCACAAGATTATTCTTAAGTTCATACATCAAAACATTTTCTCAAGGTTCGGGATTCCCCGTGCTATTATCTCTGATGGGGGGACCCATTTTACAAATGCTCAGTTTAGGTCACTGATGGCCAAATTTGGGGTGTCTCATCGAATCTCTACTCCTTACCACCCCCAAACAAATGGTCTAGCTGAGCTATCAAATCGGGAGATCAAGAAAATCCTGCAAGTCACTGTTCGGCCTGACAGGAAGGACTGGTCGTCCCGACTTCCGGAAGCATTGTGGGCCTATAGGACCGCCCACAAGACCCAATTGGGCATGTCTCCCTTTAGACTGGTGTACGGAAAGGCATGCCACCTTCCCGTAGAACTGGAGCATAAAGCCTATTGGGCAGTATGGAACTGTAATCTAGATCTTTCCAAGGCTGGGACCCACAGAAAACTCCAAATCAGCAAGATCGATGAATTACGCCTAGACGCGTACGAGAACTCGCGAATCTACAAGGAGCGGGTTAAAGCCTTCCACGACAAACACATCTCGAGAAAGATCTTTCATCCTGGTCAAAAGGTCCTACTCTTTGATGCCCGACTCAAACTTTTCCCGGGAAAGCTGAGGTCCAAGTGGGTCGGACCGTATTTAGTCCGACAGGTTTTTGGAAATGGAGCTATCGAAATCAGTCCGCTCAGCCACAATTCCGAACCTTTCATCGTGAACGGTCAGAGACTCAAGCCGTTCATTGATGTGACTTCTACTGATTTGGCTGAAGCATCTTATATCCTCCATTCCCCTTGAGCTTATTGCGCCCAGCCGATGGCGTAAAACTCAGCGCTTAACGGGAGGCAACCCGTCATTTTCCTAAAAATCCAAAACTTTTTTTCTGACACCTTTTTGAACTTAAGGTTCACCCTTGTAGACAGCCGACCCCACCTCAGATGCTTGCATCTGGGATTAGAAATCGTCCGCAAAATTCAACCCGACCCATTCACTCATCCAAATTTCTGTCTTAAGGAATGAACTAAGTTAAATAAAAACCCCCTAGGTTACAATGAGGACATTGCAAATCTTAGGCATCGGGGGGTATGAAAGTGCAAAACTTGTAAGAAAAGGTTTCAAACAAAAAATTCACATATGCCAAAAACACCATAAAAATTAAAAATTTTCGAAAAAGAATAAGAGGAAAAGAGGAGAAGGAAATTTTGTGAAGGAGGAGAAAAGAAACAAAATGAAAAAGGAGCACAAAATTATGAGAAAAGGTGATAGTCATTAGTAAGGAACTGAGGAATTAACCTAAGTTCTAGACCTCATTCAAGAGAATAACTGAAAAGTGCATAATGAGATTAGTAAGAACGCAAACCTTAGGCATTCTTGAATAGACTCTTAGTACCCATTAAGATCTGGACACTCCTGAAGAGGTTGAGGAAAATGAAAAGCTAAAGTATTAGGTCTAAGGCTTAGGGAGTATTTGGCCTCATTAACTAATTTTTGGTTTACGGGACTCAGTAACCTAAGCACCCTAACCTCACACACAGCCTAGTTCAGTAAGCGTAAAAATCAAAATCACGCAGAAGCGTCGCAAAATTCTGAAAAGAACACCTAGAGTAGGAGCGGCCGATCAACACAAGTTGATTTGGACGAGTTCCCAGCGCGGAGAGGCGGGAAATCCCCTCAAAGATGCGTAACAAAATATCATCTCCTCGGTGCTTGTCTCTTAGGATATTCACATATCCTACTGGGGGCATGTAAGCACTCTGCTGGTTCAGATTCCATGGATGGCATTATCTCGAAGTGTCAATTGCCAGGGTCTGGATTCGGCCACGGAACACCATGGATGGGATTATCTCGAAATCTCAATAGCCAGGGTTCCGGGGGTTGCCATGGGCGGTGCTATCTCGAAGCATCCACTGCCAGGAACCCTTGAGGATTGATGATGGGAGCAAGGAATCTGATACAGACCGTGTTGAAAAGCCAATCCTAAGCTAGAATTAAAAAGAAAAAGAGAGAAAACTCTCCAAACAGAAAAATTTTCTATCTCTCTCTCTTACAAAACGCAGTGCGAACTAAGCCAGGGCTAAAATCATTTCAAGCACGGGTGCTTTAACCACAAAGTCCAATAAACCTTAGGTTAGTTCTTGTGGGCCTTAAAAACCTTTGCTAAGGACTAAGGATGAGGCTAGACAGATTTGGATCTTGATTGGTACTAGAGTACCTTTTAGGCCTATGGTCAGCATTCTAACCTAATCTAAGCTCAAATGAAAAAGCACTTATCTGAAGCTATTAAGAACTTCATGGTCTAGAACAAGGGTTGAAACCTTAAGTTTTTGCTAAGGGACTAGCAAAAGCTAGGCATGGGGGTATGATGAGAACCTCATCATGAGCCATAACTAGCTCATTTTGACCTAATACAAAGGATAAAAGCTCCTACATAACTCAAGGAAAGGCTTAACTCAGAGAGATTCTGAGTTCGCAAAGAAAACAGAAACTAAGGGGTAAAAATGCAATTTCACCAATCCAATCTAAAAATAGGGTAACTCAGGGTCCAAACATAGGTCAAAGCAACCTAATAAGAATAAAAGTGGGATGAGATGATTCAATAAGGGCTACAGCAACTCCAAAGAATTAAATGACATCCTGTAACCCTAAAAACAAACCCACTTAAAAACACGAGGTTTGAGGCAGAGAAAAAAATCAACTAAACCTTCTAAAATTCATAGAAAAATAATCTCTAGGGTTTAGAACCTTCAACTTGGCCTTAGGAACCCATTTTGACCTACATTGAGAACCATGCCCAATTAACAACTTAATTTGGGTTTTTACGTAAATTGACCGGTCAAACAAGGTTTAATCTGGAAATAAAATTCACCATCATAATCCTTAGGTCCCAATTAGTCATGTATAAAAACTTGAGCCTAAGAGGAAACCTTCTTGACCAACTTTACACTTTGGTGCTCATTTATTTACTTTTTGGCCCTCAACTTTTGAACCCTCACATTTCTACCCTTAACTCTCCTTCGTTCTTTGCATTCAGGTCCCTCCTGCCAAAACCTGACCAGCACCATGCTCCGGCGACCTTGCGCGGAGCATGGCGCCGCGCAGGGTAAGGGGGAGGGTCTGGCAAGTCAACCGGGGGTGCCCTGCGTCGTCAGCCGTCGCAGGAACACCCCCCTGGTCGCTGCAACCCACCATACCGGCCGTGCGAATGCACGGACGGTATGGGTCTCCATCTCCGGCGTCCTCCGGCGAGGGAGACACGCCGTCTCCCTCTGCCCTCCTCTCTGATTCCGCCTCTATAAATACCCCCGTCGCTCCACCGTTCTGGGGAGCTCGGTCCTGACGGAGAAAGACCCCCACTTCCCCTCTTCCCACTTCGACAGGAAGCCCTCCAGCTCCGGCGGCCTCTCCTCTTCCTCCTCGTCGCTCTGCCGCACTACCAGCTGCAGGGTTGCCCTCCCTCGCTCTTCCCGCGCCGCGCCGCACACAGCGCGCTTCTCCGGCCCTCTCCTCGCCGTCGCTCCTTCCCCTGGGCAGCTTCTTCTCCGGCGACAGTCGATAAGACTGTCGCCTGCTCCGGCTCCTCCTCGTCCTATTAAGTAAGTATAACTTCTCACCTTCCTCCCCTCTTCCTTTTCCTCACTTTGAACCCTTACTGTCGCCCTCGATTCCGACCAATCGCCCTCACCTTCTCCACCTCCGGCCACACTCCGGCAACCCGCTCCCGTCACTCCAGCACCCCACACGGCTCGCCGACCCTCACAGAACCTCCGCCTCCTCACCCTGATCAACCTCCGCCCTTCCATTCCCCACCATTCGCCCCCTGCAGACCCACCGACCAAACCCATTTCTCGTGCTGCATTTCGACCTAGGGCAGCCCTTAAGCTCCGCCTCGTCGCCTGCCTGACCCCCCCACCACCTTCGTCGTGCCACGGCGAAGGTTCTTCGCGTATTTGATTAGGTCGAGAGGCCGTTTCTCTGTGGGCAGGTACTTCGCTCGCCGCCGCCATTGCTGAGTAGCGAAGCTTCTTCAACCTGCTGCTCCAGGCGAGCCACGCCCAGGTCTGACTCCCAGGATGCGCGAAGCGTCTTCGCGAAGTGTCCCAGGTGCGCGGCTGGAGCGAGTGCCTCGCGCGAAGCCTCGACCGCCGCTGTTTCCTCCGCACAGGCGCCAAATTGGGGTGGGACATTTAGTCCCACCTCGGAAGACCCCGAAGCGGCGCACTGATACAAATTGAAAAAGTGCTGGAGGCTTATCGCCTCAGCACACGGGGTGAGGTCCCCTTCACCCTCCCGATTACCCGGCCTCGTCCGCGCTCACGCCCCGCGGACCTGGCTCCGACCCGATTAGCCCGACCTGCACTCCTCGCCCACCACCGCACGCCGGTGGGCCTGGACCCGGGCGCGACCCGCGTACCTGATTACTCGGTTGCTCTGGGAGAGCTTTCCTAAGAGCGAATTCTGAGAGAGAGTGACGCCGGGGGGGAAGGGTAGAGTAGGTTTTGCCCACTGACGTAAACTTTGAAGCGTGCAGGCACAGGTGAACAAAGAAGAAGAACCGTGGAAGAAGAGAAGAAGAAGAAGGCCAACGAAGGCTGAAGGAAGGAGGAGCACCGAGCTGCACTGTAGCAGCGGCGACTTAAGTCATCTGAGTGAAAAATCAGACGGCACTCTGAAGGAAGAGAAGAAAGAAAGAAGAAGAAGAAGAAGAACATCACCACTGCTGCAAATAAAAAAAGAAGGAAGGAGAGACGACGTCCTGAAAGCAGAAGAAGCAGCTGAGACAGAACTGAAGAAGGAAGACGAGAAGCGCAAGGAAAGAAGAAACAGGACCCGCAGCGAAGATCTGAAGAAAAAGACAGAAGAAGAAGAGCACGAGAGGAAGATCCGAAGAACAGAAGAAGAGAGAAGACAAGAAGAACAGGAAGAGAAGAAGAAGAAGCCAAATTTCCTCCTCTCTCTATTTCTCTCTCTCTTTACCTTTATTTTTTTTTGTAATAGAAACTGTATACCTCTAGAATATGACTTGCTCCCTGAGTTCGACTCGGGAGAACTGTATTTTCCGAGTAACAAATATTAGCAAATGATGGCAATAACTATCTGTACTACAACCACTTAAGAAAAGCTAGTTGCTGCCACCGTTTCGCCAATGGCACAGAAGTTAATACATTCTTCTACAAGATAGTCTTCAACGATTGGCCCTTTTGGCTTAGCCTTATTCAAGACATAATCTTTCAATTTCTTCAAATATCGTTTAATTGGATACATCCATCGATACTGCACAGGTCCAGCAATTCTCGCTTCATTCGAAAGATGAAGCGTAACATGAACCATCCCATCGAAGAATGCAAGCGGGAAAATCTACTCCATTTTACAAAGTGTGATCACAATTTGTTTATCTTAATAGTCTAGCAATTCAGGATCTAATGTCTTTGAACAGATGACTTTAAAATGTTTGCTCATCTCCGTGAAACAATCGACTACCGAATCAGGCATCACTCCACTCATCACTAGTGGGAATAAGATTTGCATGTACACATGAGAATCATGACTTTTTAACCCAGTAATCTTCTTTTGTGCTTCATTTACGCAACGTGAAAGCTGTAATGAATACCCATCTGGAACCTAAATGTCTTTAAAGAACGAGAAAATCCTTTGCCTCTACTCTTCGGTAAGACTGTATATAGCTTCTAGAAAGAAAGACCCATCTTCTTCAATGTGCAACTTAAGACGGATACCCAAAATTTTCATATGATCCCTTGATTTAACTGTATCATTCAAGCTGTCTATTAGGTTTAATATATCAAGAATGTTGTCCATTACATTCTTCTCGATATGCAGAACATCTAAATTTTGTCGCACTGTCAAATTCATCCACTATGGAAGCTCCATAAAAAATATGTTTTCTTTCTAAACCCTGAATGTCGCAAGGAAGCCAAGTCATTCTTGAAAAGACGACCTAAACATATTTCTCCGAGCTGTTGCAATGTCTCCTTGATTTTCATCCCAAACGGCCTAATAGAACATGTACTGAGTTTATTCTTTGAATTCCTCGACGAATACCGACATGCTTTACCATCAAATATGTCCCTGAATTGTGGCGTTCGCCATCTGTGTTCAATGGGAAAAAATGTTGGTGCTAAGGCACCACGATCATTTATTTTGATCATAACAAAAAACGTGTCATTTAACATATTCTTTTGAGTCTTAAGATTTCAGGTTAATTGCAAATGGAGACATGTTTAGATGGAGTTTAAGCTCGCATCCATGGTGGATTGGAGGAGTTTAACGAAGGTGGAGGAGCTTCATGAGGAGCAAAAGCTTGAAGAAGGAAAGAGATGAAGAATAGGATAGATTTCCATTCTTGTTCATTGTAATTTGTCTTTATTTCTTCTGTTGCTCTTTTTCTTTCTTAGATTACTTGTTAAAGAGCCCCAAAGAACCCTTAAAGTAGTCCTAGGAACACTTGTACAACCCTAGGATACTTTCATTTTCTGTAGAGAACTTAGAAAACCAAAATAGAGTTCTGACAGCCTAATCAAACATCTAATCTGGAAATCAGACGTCTGATAGTGACCTTTAAGACGTCTGACTGTTGACTCAGACGTCCAATAACTTAGGCTGGACTTAGTAGGTCCCATCTGATGAAATTAGACGACCAGACCTTAGTCCAGACGTCTTAGAAGATGTCTGATGGTTGTGCCAGATGTCTAATTAGTGGAACGTTAGCTACCAAAGTAAACGTTGAGGAAAATAACTGTTAGGCTTCTATCAAACGTCCGTAGAGGACCCCAGACATCTGATATGTGACCGTTGAGTCTCGTTGTGAGCAAAAATCACCTTTGTCAGATTTTATAGCCGTTAACCTATCTTGGGAATCCATTCCAACAGTACAATAGGTTTCCAGACGTCCAGACCTAGTGCCAGACGTCCTGTACATCATCTAATGGCCTTACACTAGAACCCTGTTTAGGTCTGAACAAAGTTAGGAAGGAAACCCACCTAGAATCAAATGTCTGACATAGTTCCCAAACGTCTTAAACTAGTTTTTCATATGTCTGATACTTGGACCAGATGTCTAATGACCATGTCAGAATCATAAATAATTCTGATTATGACCTGTTTTGCCTTAGGTTCATCCCCAATGGCAATGGAAGCCTTCCAAGGCCTTCTAAAGCCTTCCTAGGCCCTCTATAAATAGAGGAGGACCCTTGCCTTGTGAAGACACACCTTGCAAGAATATTTCCACTCATATTGTGTCAATTCACTCTAGAAGAAGCTCTAGCTCTCAAAGCCTAGTTCCACACATCAAGAGAGCTTCATCGCCATCGTGCACCCACTCTCCCTCCGCGTTACAAGAGAGTTATTCTGCCATCGCGTGGATCACACACTCGCGTCAAGCCAACGCACTTCCAGTAAAGGGAAGTAATCTTTACCTATAGTAGCTGAGTTTAGGATTCATACTTTGTGTCTCTATAGGGTTATTTTATAATATTTCTTTGTTATTTAGTTGGGTATTCGCTTTGCAAATTCTCGTCTCCATCGAGAGACAAAATCCTTCTCATGAAGAGAAGGGGCCTGAGGAACGCTACCCTCATACTAGCAGTGTGGTTGTGCTGAGGTTGAACTACCCTCGTTTTAAGTAGTTCGTTTAGTGGATTTGATCGACTTTTTCAATCAGGAAATCCAAACTCGAGAGGGTTAGGTGGTGGTTTTCACCCGGTTTGGGTTTCCACCTAAAAATCTCTTGTGCCATTGTGTGATTGCTTATTTTTGTGAGATTATTGTTTATTTTAATTCCACATTTTATATGTCACGCGTATCTCACCCCCTCCCAAAGGGAATTACAAAAACCTGTAGTACCCTAAGTAATAGAACTTCCTGCTTTTAGGAAATCTTAGGTGACAAGTATCATCCATACAAAATGAATAGGCGAACTTCCCCTTCGTACTTGACATGCGAAAGACGTGTTTGTTTAAAAAGATCATTATAGTTCGTGCTCACAATGTCAGTTTTAGAAGAAGAAACAGACGTGAGTCCGAGTATCGATCATAGGGAGGCGTAAAAATCGGATTTTCTTTGTCACTTAATGTCACGGAGATACCAAGTTTTTGCTTGCAAGAAGATGTGGTAGAAAAATGAGTGAGAGAGAGAAAGAGAGAGAGAGTAGGGTTAGAGTCTTTTAAATCATAGCAATTACTCAAAGTAAGATGGAGAACAACATCATCACTATATTAAACATGCAAATCAAGTTTCACAAATACAACAGTAGCTAAATGCTTGAATAAAAAGGAAGTAAAGATAGATTAAAGGGAAAGAAAGAGAGAGAGAGGGGAGACGACGAGGCTGCCACGGCGGTGGAGGGAGGCTCCGTCGGCGACTCATCGACTCCGTTGACTACAAGAGGGGCTAAAAGGGGCTAGGAGGGTGTTACAACACTTGCAAGGTGAATTGAATGCCTTCCATGGGTGGTTGGGAGGGGTTTTATATAGGAAGAAGTGGTTTCCATTTTAAGTATGGGCTTTAGCGACGTCCGGGACGTCGCTAAACCCAAGCTAAAAGCGTCGGTGAAGCCTCCTTCCTAGCGGTCCTACACATGTGCTGTGCCTCTTCATGCACGATCCGTGCAAGCATGCTGTGGGCTATCCAATCGCGGATCAGACGGTCGAGATCCCTCGAGGGGCGCGCGCTTCGATCGCGCTTGCTACGCTCACGCCCTGCGCATCATCGCGGGCACTGGCCTTGGATGCGCGAGATTGCGCCGTGTCACCTGCTGCCAGCCTCTTGATCGTGCATCGACGGTTGAAACCGCTCGTGCCATGATTGCCTCTAATTTGTGCTGCGGTGGGCACCTCGAACCTGCGCCTCACTGTGTGGGGGTGAGGCGCGTACCGCTGCGCTATGCCTGCTGCTTCGTCGCGGAGGTGAACTACGGGCACGGTGAGGGCGACCATTGGATGAAGATCCAACGATTGGGAGCTGCTACAGCTGAGGACGCTGCAGGTGAGGAGTGCGCAGGTGCGCAATTTCCAGCCGTCCGATCTGCGATCGGACGGCTTAAAGTGATGCCGCGCGATGAAGGGAGGTTGAGGGTGCGGCGAGGCTGACACGTGGTGGCCTCATGACCATTGATCATCAGATCAACAATCAGAACTTCTTTGGTCAGTTGTGGGAGCTCCAGATGTCGGATTTATCCGATTTTGAGTCCGTCGGACTCCGTTCGTCGCTCTGAGTCCATCCATGCAATCCGATCATTCATCTGAGGCCTGTTTTCACATGTTCTTGTACACATGGCCGTTAATAATGCATTATAAGCAATCTTAATGTGCAATGCATGCGATGCTCCTATTCCTATTTATGATGTATCCTCTGTGCATTTTACCTTTAAGATTATCCCCTTTTGGCAGAGTTAGCAATGTACAATGCAGTGTTATCATACCCCAGTTAACATAGATCCCCAGTTAACAGGTGCGCAGAGGATGCTCCAACTCTTCAAGCTGGAGGAAATTTGTCGGGATGCTTTTGAGAATAGTCAGCTATACAAGGAGAAAATGAAAGCCGTCCATGACCAACTCATCCATAGAAAAACCTTCAAGCCTAATCAGCAAGTTTGGCTTTTTGATGCCCATCTAAAACTCTTTCCAGGGAAGCTCAGGTCCAAGTGGACAGGACCATTTAGGGTGGTCAAGCCCTACTCCAATGAGGCAGTTGAAATTGCAGATCCAAATACTAGGCACACCTTCACAGTCACTGGCTAGAGATTGAAACACTTTCTCACCCAGGTTCCCCCGAAGGAGGTTGTCACCCTCATTGAGGGATGAACACGAAGCACCGCCCAGTTGGAGGCATTAAACTCAGCGCTTCCTAGGAGGCAACCCAGAAGATTCAGACTAATTTAGTATTGTACTTCACTCAGGTAATATCTTTTTTACCCCTGTTGCATCCATGTACTTATCAATGAGGACATTGTCCAACTTAAGCATGGGGGGGTAGTAAATTACATGATTCTGAGTTCATTTAATCAGTTTGAATAGAATAAAATAAAATAAAATTGAAAAAAAAATTGAATTTAGGAAGAAAAACTTAGGCATTAGAAATTTGTCAATAGTGGGAAATAATACGGAAAGAACCTGAACACTTAGACTTTTCAGGCCTTCAGGCTTAATCAGCCCTAGTGTTCGTTAAAATATGGATTTAGCTTCAAATCCTTGCAACCTTAATCTATTTTAATCCACCAACTAAATAAGGTGATAAGTATACGATTTATCAACTCACCTTCTAACTCAGAAGGACTTTTAGTCTAAGCATCTGCACACATTTTTTGGCACAGACTCACTCCTCGGAGATTTTGACAGAAATTGGGTAGCTAATGAACTTTCTAAGCAGGTATGGCTGGCAAGTTGTCGTGGGTAACAATCCATTGGCAGGTTGTCCAGAGCCCAGCCACGGGACAACCTTCTTTTTATTACCTCTAGGTAAATTTGAGATCAGGGAAGCCACCTACTAAATAAATAAATAAATAAAAAGAGAAGAAAAAAAATAACAAAATAAACCATACTTCGTCGCACGAGTATGGCTGGCAAGTAATCGTGGGTAACAGCCCATTGGTTGGTTGTCCAGAACCCAGCTCATTAAATACACAAAAAGAACCAAAACACTTAAGGAAGAAGCGGGGAAGTAGAGCAAGCCAGGGAGATATACACTGGAAAAATCCTTGTGTTGACCACAAGTAAAACAAACGTAGGGAGAAAGCTACCGATCGAATAAATACACCTTCAGGCAAAACACTTCCTTTTCCGGTCACCTACGGGCGTAGAAATCCAAAGTTTGTCTAAATTATCGTTGAGTGAGTCTATCACGATCTTCACACCAAGATGCTTAGCACTTAGAGATTTTTCCGAGTTTTTGGTGGGTTGGGTAGCCGTAAAAAATTACCAACACACTCTTAACTCCAAAAATCTAAAAATAAGAAAAGATGAAAAAATATATACATGCCTTAGAGAAAGGATTCAAGCAATTCATATTTTGGCAGACACCCAGGCACTACTTAGTCCCTGTAAATCAGGATCTTAGTATATTTCCTCCATTGACAAGTGACGAAATGTCCAAGTAAGTACTTCTTAAATTCTGATTGGAAATAATGGCTAGAATAAACCTTGCTAGGGACTAGCAATGTGTAAGCATGGGGGTATGATAACACTGCATTGTACAATGCTAACTCTGTCAAAAGGGAATAATCTTAAATGTAAAATGCACAGAGGATACATCACAAATAGAAATAGGAGCATCGCATGCATTGCACATCAAGACTGCATATAATGCATTATTAATGGCCATATGTACAAGTACATGTCGAAATAAGCCTCAAATGAACGATCGGGCCGCACAGATGGACTCAAAGCGACGAACGGAGTCCAACGGACTCGAAATCAGCTAAATCCAACATCCGGAGTTCCCACTATTGGCCCAAGAAGTTCTGACCATTGATCTGATGATCAATGGTCATGGGGCCGCCACGTGTTAGCCTCGCTGCACCCTCAACCTCCCTTCATCGCGCGGCATCACTTTAAGTCGTCCGATCGCAGATCAGACACTGGAAATCGCTCAATCGCGCGCTCCTCAATCGCAGCACAACACCAGCGCCTCCACCGCAGGATGAATCTCGGCCCTTGATTTTCGATCGAACAGCTGAGAACCGCGTACCCTCACGCTCCACACCCGTAGCATCCTCAGCTGTAGCAGCTCCCAACCATCGGATCTTCATCCAACGGTCACCCGCACCACACCACCTTCGCATCTTCACGACACAACCGCGAGCGTAGCGCAGCGGAAAGTGCCTCGCCCCCGCACAATGGGGTGCGGGTTTGAATCGCCTCCGCAGAGCAAATTCAAGGTGGGATTGGCACGCGCAATTTCGGCTGTCGATGCACGATCGAGCGGTTGGCAGCAGGCGACGCGACGCAAACTCATGCGTTCAAGGTAGACGCCTGTGATGACGTGCGGGGTGCGAGCGCAGCAAGCGCGATCCGAGCATGTGCCCCACGAGCGATCTCAACCGTCCGATCTG
Source organism: Thalassia testudinum (assembly GCA_037157565.1). Classification (NCBI taxonomy): domain Eukaryota; kingdom Viridiplantae; phylum Streptophyta; class Magnoliopsida; order Alismatales; family Hydrocharitaceae; genus Thalassia; species Thalassia testudinum. Next base: position 14,087,194 of record JAZHRO010000062.1, on the reverse strand, counting down.
CGATTGGATGGCCTACAGTGCACGCAAACGGATCATGCGTGAAGAGGCACAGTGCACGCATAGGACCGCTGGGAAGGAGGCTTCACCGATGCTTTTAGCATGGGTTTAGCGACGTCCTGGACGTCGCTAAAGCCCATACTTAAAATGGAAACCACTTCTCCCTATACAAACCCCTCCCAACCACCCATGTAAAGCATTCAATTCACCTTGCAAGTGTTGTAACACCCTCCTAGCCCCCTTTAGCCCCTCTTGTAGTCAACGGAGTCGACAAGCCGCTGATGGAGCCTCCCTCCACCGTCGTAGCCGCCTTGCCATCTCCCCTCTCTCTCTCTTTCTTTCCCTTTAATATAGCTTTACTTCCTTTTTATTCAAGCATTTAGCTACTATTGTATTTGTAAAACTTGATTTGCATGTTTAATATAGTGATGATGTTGTTCTCCATCTTGCTTTGAGTAATTGCTATGATTTGAAAGACTCTAACCCTACTCTCTCTCTCTCTCACTCGTTTTTCTACCACATCTTCTTGCAAGCAAAAACTTGGTATCTCTGTGACATTAAGTGACAAAGAAAATTCGATTTTTACGCCTCCCTGTGATCGACACTCAGACTCACGTCCGTTTCTTCTTTTAAAACCAACGTTGCGAGCACGAACTATAACAATCTTTTCAAACAAACACGTCTTTCGCACGTCATTGCCCCTGTGGGTTCTGCAACCTGTGTATGGCTTGCATGATGGTGTGGATTTGTTGCTGCTGAAGTTGGTGGTTTGCATTGATTTGGGCCTGGATGATGGCCATTGTGCCTCGTGGGGGTTGGTCCTCAACCTCATCTACTCTAGGTTCAACCATGTCTCTAGCAGAATCAGGTCGCCTGAATTCCCATCCCAAACCAAACAATTCAAGATGAAGTGATCGTCTCCCGTGCATACACTAGAGAAGAACAAGAGGGGATGCGGAGAGCGACAGATGCGAGAAGTGTGTGTGCAGAATCAAGCAAACAAGCCTAGTCCTTATAGTGTATTCCATAGGGGACCTAGAAATCTCCAAAGGGGTGATCAAGTCCGTAAGCACTAAACTTCTCTTCCCAAAGCTAATCTGGCCAGGTTGATTACGAGGGGATTGTAGGGAAGGTTCTTCCTTTGGCTTGCGCCGCTGGTTCCATAGACCCCACAACCGCGGTCGTTTGACAATTCCCTGCAGCATAGTCACCAGATTTTACTAAGGGAATGAAAGCCAAGTTCCCAGCGAACAAAACCATGCCTCTTGAGACTTAACCCAATCCTACCTAGGGCACGTCTACTCTGTTTTAAAAGGGGTTAGGGCAGTGCTTATGCTTGGGTTATGTGATAAGGCATTAATTGGGGTGGTGCCTCTTAGTTTTCCAATTCCAGTGTGTGTGCTCCTATCAAAACATGGTTCCAAGCAAGGATTTTTTTAAGATGTGGTGTCTTTTAATGTTTTGTCCTTACTTTTGTCTTTTAGGGTTGACGTGTCTTAATGTTTTTAGACAAGTTTCAAGTGGGCCGCCAGGTTTTGCACATAGTTGGCGAGAGTAGATTTCCTTTGATGTGAAGAGGCTCTAAAACCCTAGAGTGCTCATCCTAGTGTTCATGCAACTGCTATCAGATGAGTTGATTTTAGGGTTAAGTGGTGCGGCCCATGTCAATTCACGATGGCTTCACAAACACCACTCAAAAAGAAAGAATACTCCAAAAAGGTTAGGTCATTAAGACTGTTAGAGTGTTTTTTTTTTTTGTTAGGTGATGTGTTGAGGATGTGGGTCAAGCAATCATGCACCACGCCAATTTTTTTCGATTTTACAATTTTTTTTAAGCAAGCAAACAATCATGGGTGAAGAATTACTCACGATCGGTCCTTGTTGCACTTACTCCATCTTTACTGTCACGAGTTGCACTGCTTCGCCGTCCAAGCGCCGAATTCCAGCAACCATCAAGTAGAAGGAGAAAAGGCATTAGATTATGTGAGCATGGATGTAAAATGGAAGTGACAAAATAAATTCGTTGCCTCCTCGGTAACGGCGCCAAAAATTGACATGCAAAAGACGTGTTTGTTTAAAAAAATCATTATAGTTCATGCTCGCAACATCAGTTTTAAAAGAAGAAATGGACGTGAGTCCGAGTGTCGATCACAAGGAGGCGTAAAAATCGAATTTTCTTTATCACTTAATGTCACGGAGATACTGAGTTTTTGCTTGCAAGAAGATGTAGTAGAAAAACGAGTGAGAGAGAGAAAGAGAGTAGGATTAGAGTCTTTTAAATCATAACAATTACTTAAAGCAAGATGGAGAACAACATCATTACCATATTAAACATGCAAATCAAGTTTCACAAATACAACAGTAGCTAAATGCTTGAATGAAAAGGAAGTAAAGCTAGATTAATAGGAGAGAGAGAGAGAGGGGAGACGACGAGGCGGCCACGGCAGTGGAGGGAGGCTCCGTCGGCGGCTCGTCGACTCCGTTGACTACAAGAGGGCCTAAAAGGGGCTAGGAGGGTGTTACAACACTTGCAAGGTGAATTGAATGCCTTCCATGGGTGGTTGGGAGGGGTTTATATAGGAAGAAGTGGTTTCCATTTTAAGTATGGGCTTTAGCGACGTTCGGGACGTCCCTAAACCCATGCTAAAAGCGTCAGTGAAGCCTCCTTCCCAGCGGTCCTACGCGCGCGCTGTGCCTCTTCACGCGTAATCAGTGCGCACATGCTGTGGGCCGTCCGATCGTGGATCGGACGGTCGAGATCGCTCGTGGGGTGCGCGCTTGCTGCGCTCGCGCCCCGCGCGTCATCGCGGGCATTTGCCTTGGATGCACGAGATTGCGTCGCGTCACCTACTGCCAGCTGCTCGATCGCGCATCGACGGCCGAAATCGTGCGTGCCATGATTGCCTCGAATTTGCCCTGCAGTGGGCACCTCGAACCCGCGCCTCACTATGTAGGGGTGAGGCGCATACCGCTGCGCTACGCCTGCTGCTTCGTCGCGGAGGTGAACTGCGGGCACAGTGCGGGCGACCGTTGGATGAAGATTCAACGGTTGGGAGCTGCTATAGTTGAGGACGCTACAGGTGAGGAGTGCGCGGGTGCGCGATTTCCAACATTGGATGGCTTAAAGTGATGCCGCACGATGAAGGGAGGTTGAGGGTGTGGTGAGGCTGACACGTGGTGGCCTCATGACCGTTGATCATCAGATCAACGATCAGAACTTCTTAGGTCAGTTGTGGGAGCTCCGGATGTCGGATTTATCCGATTTTGAGTCTGTTGGATTCCGTTCGTCGCTCTGAGTCCATCCGTGCAGTCCGATCGTTCATCTGAGGCCTGTTTTGACATGTTCTTGTACACATGGCCGTTAATAATGCATTATAAGCAATCTTGATGTGCAATGCATGCGATACTCCTATTCCTATTTATGATGTATCCTCTGTGCATTTTTCCTTTAAGATTATCCACTTTTGGAAAAGTTAGCAATGTACAATGTAGTGTTATCAGTACTCCATCCTGATAAATTCGTATATGCTGGAAAGTCATTGATTGTCCACAGTAATGCTGCGTGCAACTGGAAGAATTGTTTCTTCTATGCATTGGCCGTGATATTTTAGTTTCCGAAGATATTAATCAAGATCATTGCAATATAGAAATTGAGTGGCGAACAACGTGGATTAAAATAAATTAAATAAACCACTCACAAGGGAAGCGGGTCATATCCACAGGGAGGCAATGACTATTACAAACTCACATGGGTCAAAAATAAATGTTCACGATAAATTTTGTCAAGAAACCGAATCAAAACTGCTTTTCAATTGAGATAATAAGACATGATCATGCTGATATTGCATTTACGTTCAAATTTGAGGGTGTTCTCTTAAATGTGCCATAATATTTAATTAATGAAATAAAAATCACATTTTATGCAATGGCATTGGATGTAATAAGAAATAGGAGGAAAAACAATGCAAATCTTTCAGTGAGATTTGGCAGGGAAGATGAGGGAGCCGAGGTCTTTGCAATGGTGGTGGTGGTGAGAAGAATGGTGGCTGGAGATGGCGGCGACGAGGAGGAATGGATGGTGGGTGGCCGGCTGCAAGCTCTGTTGCTACTGAAGAGTAGCGCGTGTGGAGAGGAGAGGGGCGCTGGTGCATGTGCGCGGCAGGCACAGGTGTCGGCGAGGACAGTGGTTGGGCACGGCCTGCCCGTGTGGAGAAGAGCGGTGTGTGGCTAGAGGAGCATGGCCGGTGTTATGTGAGCTGCTGCGTTCAACAACAAGAGTGACGTAGGAAGGGATGGAGGTGCGCACAGAGGATGGCGCGTGGTGAAGCTGGCGGAGGGTATGCGTGATGTCTGGCCGAGGGCGTGCGAGGGCTGGTCGAGGTGCTGGTGATGGTCGCTTGTGGCGTGGGCGCGGGAGTGGGCGGTGTGTGCGGCTGTGAGGTTGGGAATGTTGGGTTTTTCGTGGAGAAGATGAACAGTGGAGAGGGAGAGAATAAAGGAGAAGAAAATGAAGAGAAAAGTGATGAGGTGTGGAGATGGGGAGGGGCTTTGGATGTCCGAGAAACTTCCCGGACATCTTAATTAGAGGGGAAGATGAAGGTGAAGGTGGTGCGTGGAGGTAGCAGTGGTGTTGATGGTGGTGGTTGCTAGTGTTGGTTGCTGGTGATGGTGGTGAGGGTAGTGCATGCTGAGGTGCTCACGGTAATGCAAGTGAGCTCCAGGCGGCAGTGTGGTCTATCATGCCACACGCCCACGGTGGTGGAGGCTCACTGCCACGGTTGAGGTCGGTGGTGGTGGAGTGGTTGAGAGGTCGACTCTTTGCACAGTGGCGAATGGGGTGGAGGCCTCTTTCAGCATGGTCACCTCCTCCTCTCTCTTGTAGCAATAGGATACTTGTTCCAAAAGAAGACCGGAGGGACAAGGGCCTTCAATGGTCTTCAACACCCTTCAATGGTGGACAACTGGTCATGAACATCAGCCATGAATGCCTCGGTGAATGCTTGAAGCTGTCTCCGGGTGTGCTGCACATAAGTAAATAAAATAATCAAAATAGTGTTTGGCTATTTGCAAATGCTACCCATGACTAATGTGTTAATCAATTTCTTATCAAAATGATGCATCAATGCTAATTAAGATGCAGATATGAAACTACTAGCCTAATCCATGTTATTCTAAATGTCAATGACATATGCATGAAATAATTTATCTAATTTTCATTCTAATGTATGCTATATTCATGAATGTGTTACCTTGGTGTCTAAGCATTTACACCTTTAATTAGCCCACAAATATGAGCTAATCATGCGTCAAATGTTTGAACACCACTGTACCACAAGATTTTCAGTTCATCAATCAATGGTTGGAGATAAACATCTATTGCATTTCCTGGTTGCTTAGGTCCTAGGATGAGTGTCAACATCATGAATGTAGATCGCATGCATAGCCATGGGGGTAAGTTGTAAGTTACCATGACCACCGACCATATGGAATATGATAGATACATGCTCTTGAATGGGTTGATCCATCACTTGCAAGACCTAGTCTCACATTTTGTGCCTCCTCTGCGAATAATGCGTGATTCTCATTAAATCTATTCCACTCATCAGAATTTATTAGATGACGGATGCGTCCATCTTTCAATTTATTATCCTGATGCCATGACATCAGTTTTGCTATTTTACTAGAAATGAATAGGTGTTGTAGCCTAGGGATCAGTGGAAAATAACAGAGAACCTTCTCCGGTTGTTTCTTCCCGCTGGTGTTTGTTAACTTACCCACCTTATATCTCTCCTCACCATATTCAGGACAATTAGTCAACCTTGAGTACTTATTTCTATACAGGACACAGGTCATTACGACATGCATCAATCTTCTCGCATTTCAGCTGAGCCCACGTATCTGCTTCTTCACATCATACCATGACTTAGGATACCCAACAGGATTATTCAAAAGATCTCCAATGAATTCCAGAATCTTAGACATTAATTTCGCTGTGGCTCTATTCATCACTTTCATCTGAAACAATTTTAGAGGAATGACAACTTCGACATTGACGTTATTCCAGGAGCAATAGGATCCTCTGCTACCTTGACTCATCGTACAACTCATTGCAATCTCGTAATGTCTCATCATCATCTGCATCATCATGGTCTGTTGCTCTCATATCATGTAACATTTCATCCAATTCATCTCCTTGATTATCATCACTTCCTTCAAAGGCTTCAATTCTCTCATTTCTAACTTCTCTCATTTGGTTACCATGAACTGTCCAATTTACGTAATGTTGCCACCAACCGTTACATATCACATGCTCCAAAACTGTGTCTCGGTCATTGAAAAACATATTCAAACGATGCTTACATGGGCATAAAATTAGCTGAATGAATTCACCTCGTCTAAATGTCTTCCTATCATTATGAAATGCCTACTCCAAAAATGAAATCACTCCACTCTTGTATTCATGGTAATTCGAATTCCTCATACTGATCCATGACTTATCCATGATAATTAACCTAAATGTAAAAGACAACCACTCATAAGTTGGACTCGAATAAGGTAAAAATGTGTATTTTAAGATCAATCATAAGTTAGACTCAAATAAGGAAGAAATGTGTATTTTAAGAAGATTTTCACTTGATAGCCCATCCTTGAAGATTTGATCACAACATTACTTCTTACATGCAACCAGTGTTTGGAGAAATTTCGGCAGCATTTCTCCGTGCTTCTCAGTATACCCCCCAAGACTAATCTTAACTACATCCCCAATAGCCCCAACTAAAGGACTCTTCAGGAACGGAGCTAAGATTAGTTGGTATACCAGAGAAGAGCGAGAAAATGCGATTGAAATTTCTCCAAACACTAACTACATGCAAGAAGTAACCCTAAGTTGTGATCAAATCTTCAAGGACCCTCCTTTGTTCAGAACTTCTCTAAACAAAGGACGACGACATTTATAGCATGTTATAAAGACAACGCATCATGCATGTAAGTGACCCGCCCCTGCCACCTGCGACTGCCCATGCCTCTCATGTGAATGCACGAAAGGCATGGGTGTCCATCTCCGGCCATGCTCCGGCAAACCCCCCATGCCGCTGTCTCATGCGTCTCCCCTCGCCAACGCCTTTATAAGGAGCGGCAGGGTCTGCCGTCTCCTTCAAGCCTACTTCTGGCCGAGAATACCCTCCTCTTTCATCTCCTCTTTCTCCAGTCAGATTGCCCTAAGCTTCCGACGAACTCTCCTCCTCCTCGTCGCTCTGCTACCATACCTGCAGTAGAGCCTACTCTGCCTCGTCATCCCACGCCAGGCCACACCAACTGGCGTCCTCAAATCTCTTCCTCGTCGCTGTCATTCCTCCCTTGGGTACCTTCGTCTTCAGCTCCGGTAGGCACGCGCCAGATAGTCTCCCTCTCCCCCTTCGTCGACTAAGTAGGTAGAAATCTTCTCCTTACTCTCCTCTCACTTTTCCCTTCTTGAATTAGTCTTTTAAACCCCTCGACTGCCACGACCACCTTCGTCTGCTCCGCCTCCGGCCACCATCTCCGGTGAGATCGCCCCACTTCCACAGACCCTTCCACCCCTCGCCGACAAGCTCAAAAGCTCCACCATCACTCCCTGATCAGTTTCCCCGTCTCCATTGACCGCCAGCACCTCTCCAGACCACCTCCTGAACACACCCATTCGCATACACGCAAAGTGCCCTAGGCGCATAGCCGCAGGCACTCTCGTGCCTCGCCGACCCCCGCACCACACACGCCGCACTCTGGCGGACCTCCCTGGAACTTTTTGACGTGGGCGCGAGGCCATGTGCATGTTTCAGGTGTTGCCCTCCTCGCCGCCATTAACAAGTAGTAGGAGCTCCTCCGCAGACAGTCCCAGGTCTCCTCAGCTCCAGGCGTGGGTTCCAGGTGACGCGGAAAGGAGTCGCGCTCACGCCCAGGTTCGTAGTTGGCATTGCAAGGCCTGCAGTTGCCCCAATTGCGTGGAGCCCTCTCCGCGAATGCCCGAAATCGAAGGTGGGACTTTAGTCCCACCTCGTAAGTGTGCGGCCTCTCGCCCACACTTAAATTACTTTTGTGCTTTAGGCTTATCGCCTCCAAAAGCACACGGGGTGAGGTCTCTCACCTATTCACTCGCCTCGTTCGCGGCACTGCCCACGCGGACCTGGTGACCCGACTCGACACCCTCCTGTGCACTCCTCGCGCACCACCCACGCCGGTGCGCCTGGACCCGGGCATGCGACCTGACCCGATTACCTGGCTCTGGGAGAGCTTCCTAAAGAGAGATCTAGAGAGAGAGAGAGACGCGGGGAAGGGGTAGGGTAGGTTTTGCTCTAATGTGTGTGTATGCGCGCAGGAAGGAAGAAAGGAGAAGAGGTAGCGGCTGAGACTTTGTCGCATGGAAGAGAGAAAGGTTGAAGAAGAAGAAGAAGCAGAAGAAAGGAAGGAAAGAAGCTGAAGACAAAGAGGAGCTGCACTGTAGCGACCGAGCGGTTAAGTTGTTTGAGCATTGAATCAGATGTCAGCGAAAGAGAAGGAGAGCCAGCAGCAAGAGAAGAAGAAAAGAAAGAAGAAGAAGGCAGGCTGAAGAAGAAGAAAGAAATAGAGAAGAAGAGAGAAAGAGGAACTGCAAAAATAGAGAAGAAGAAGAGAGAAAGAGGAACTGCAGAAGCAGAGAAGAAGAAGAAGAGAGAAGAAGGACAGCCGCAGCAAAAAGAAAAGAAAAAGAAGAAGAGAGAAGAAGGACAGCCGCAGTAAAAAGAAAAGAAGAAGAAAGGAGGACTTAGCAGAAAAGAAAGAGGAACCGCAGAAGCAGAGAAGAAGAAGAAGAGAGAAGAAGGACAGCCGTAGCAAAAAGAAAAGAAGAAGAAGAAGAGAGAAGAAGGACAGCCGCAGCAAAAAGAAAAGAAGAAGAAAGGAGGACTTAGCAGAAAAGAAAGAGAAAGCAGAAGCCTCTGCAGCTGCAGAGAAGAAAAGAAAAGAGAAGAAGGAGATGCAGAGAAGAAAGAAAGAAGGGAAAGAAGACAAGCAGAGAAGAAGAAAAAGCCAAACTCTTTCTCTCCTTTGACTTACCTTTTTTGTAAAACATTATATTGTGAATTCATACGCTTCTAGAATTATAGTTTGCTCCCTCAGGAATCTTCTATTTCGAGTAATAAATCATATTAAACTGGTAACCGTTCTTGTAATATACTACAACGCATATAATAACACATCAATGACAAGAAAGCTGTCACCACCCACCACATGCTCCACCCACCTCCTCCCTCTCGTCCCGTCCTTCTCCCTCTTCAACTCCATCTTGAAGAGCCATGGCTTCTCCTTCATTTTCCCCAAGCCACCACCACAGTAATCTCCTCCTCATTCCCTCCTTCCTCAACTCAACTGTCTTCTGCTCCTCCCCATCATCACCATCTCTACCAGCTCACCACCGCTACTCCTTTACCGCAACACAGTAGCCACTGACACTGTGTTGCATTCATAATTAAATGAAGTATATACTTTAATTGCATTCATAATTAAATTTCTAACCTAAGTATTACATAAAAAATTAAATTAACCTAAAATTAAATTTCCAACCCTAAGGGGGGAAATTGGGGTGATGGTGGTGGGAGGAGGAGGTGATGCTGGTGGCAGGAGGAGGTGGTGGTGGTGGTGCTTGAAGTGGTAGTGATGGAGGTAGGAGGTTGTAGTCGTGGCCTGAGGTGGTGGTGGTGGCGGGCGGCCGTGGAGGTGGGGGTGGTGGTTGACGAGGTGGTGGTGAGGTGGTCATGGTGGTGGCGGCGGCACGAGGAAGGGAAGGTGGTCATGGTGGTGTCGGTGATCGCCATGGTGGCACGGTGGAACGAGGAAGGGAAGGAAGGGCGACGAGCACTTACTGGGGGGGGTCACCAGACGACGTGCGCGCGGTTGCTGGTGAGAGGAAGACCCTCGGAGTCGACGAAGAAGGTCAACGACGTTGCGGGTCGGAGGAGGTTGGAGGTCTGTTGAAGAAAGAAAGGGGAAGCAAGGAAGGGGAAGGAGTCGGGGTCATGCTAGTATTTTTATCTGTGTTTTGTTGACCGTTATAGACTGAATGGTCGAGGAATGCATTCGAAAAATATCTTCTTGCCGCCACAATTTTCCATGAGAATATTCTCGACAGTTAATATGAAACTGTCGACTATATTATTATTGTCAACCATTATAAACGGTCGAAAATAGTCTCAACTAGATGTCTTAATTATGTTTAACTTTTCTAGACCATTATATATTTAACGGTCGATGATTCTTTTATTATCGACTGTTATAAACGGTCGACAATAGTATCAACCAGCGCATTAATTTCATACTTGACTTTTCACAACCGTTATATATTCAACTGTTGACGATGTCATTATCCTCGACCGTTTATATAATGACCGTTGAGTAAATTTTTATTATCGACTGTTATAAACGGTCGAGAATGGCCTCAACCACCTCGACTATTTTATAGATGAGAAAGTTAATGACCGGACTTTTGGCAACTGTTACATTTAAAATGGTCAATAATATATTTATTCTCGACTGTTACTTAAATAGTCGAAAATGTTAGTCACGAACAATGCTTTTTCTACTAGTGAAGAGTGTACGCTTCCCCAAGGAAGTCCCCTATTTTGCTATAGAGGTATTAGTTGCAATGAGAGGATTGAAGGGGTTGATTGAAGACTTTGATTTTTAGTTTATATATATATATATATGCACTGCTGAATTTGTTGTCATTCCCTCCCTCTTTCTCTCTTTTGCTATCTCACTCTCTATTACTCCCTCTGATTTTATCCCTCCCCTTTAAACATTATGCCATGATCATTTTAGAGGGTAATAATTTTCTCATTAACTTGGAAACATTATTGGTGCGTTTGTGAGTTTCATGTGGGCTTGATCTCTTGCTTATACAAGTTCTTAATGCTTCTGAACATTATTACATGCAATAATTTTCACGACATTTTGAACATAAATGGGAATTTTTGTGTGAACATTCTTAGCGAAATATTTGTGAGGTTTATTAGGCTTGTTCTTCCTTGTGGAAACAACCTAATCTTCACAGTTAGATTTAATTTATTTGTCGATTAGAGATTTTCCACCACACGATATACAACGACATATTATATTTATCATCTTCATTAAGCGAAAATCTTTAGATACCCCCCGTAAGTTTTTAGAATACCTAGCCATCCCCTCTAGACCCTTTAGAACCCTTAGATTACCATCCTATGGCCATCCTAATCCTATCCTAACATTCCAACAAAAACCTACTTAACGATCCTATCCTTTCCAATTAATCCCAACCTTCAAACCTTGATCCTAAGGCCTCAAATCCCACACCCTTGGCCAGCCACAACCATAAGAACAAACCCCTTCCTAGCCGCTCCCCCTCCTTAGATCTCCACCATTCATGATTCATCATCCACCCTATTTAATTCTAGCCTTCCATTTAATTCCAACTAAAACAACCTAGCGTATCCACCTAGATTTGATCCTGACCCTTTATCCCAACCTAATTAGATCCTAGCCCTCCATCTAGAACCTAGGAAATTCTATAAATAGAGTCCCTACCCCCCTCCACTTCCTTCATTAAGTCTTCCTTAGTTAAAATAATTCCACCACAATCTGACCAGCTTCTACATAGCCCTCCTAGTTAGCCTACCCTCACCACCTTCCTCCTTCTCATCACCATGTCCAGACTCTAGGAATTCTCTAGTGGCTGCCATCCTCATCCACTACCTCTGCCTCATCTCATCTTCAAGGCGGCTGCATCAACGAACCAAGCTCCATCCCATCTACTTCTTTTTCTAGTTCTTTTCTAGTTGTAGTACTGGAAGATTTCTCATTCTTATTCTAATAGATATTCTATTTCTTGTTCTACTAGTTTTAATTATATTATTGACATTTGTTCTAGTTGTAATAAAAGTTTGCTTTCTAGTTATTCTATTTGGAATCCTGCTTCTCACCCCCTTCTTTATTTAATTGCCTAATTATGATCTCCTTATTCTCATCTCCTTTATATTAGTTAATTCACATTTGCTTTACGTTTTGCATCTAGATAGATTAATCCTATGCCTTCTCATGTTCAACCTGGACTCACCAAGGTCATGGTAATATTATTTCTGTTTCAAAAAAATCGTGCTACGATGATTATTCTATTTTTACTTTACGATTTTCAATGGAACACTAGCCACCCAAGGTCGAAATTGGGCTAGGGTGGCTAGGTTCTAGGTGTGGAAAATTAGGTTCCTAATTAGGCAAGGTCTAAGGGTCATATAGGCTAAGGTTTAGAAATAGGTTCAACCTCAATCAGAAAAAAAAAGATCAAGTTGATTTCTCATTATTACGGAGCTCCAATCAGTCCCAAACCTGGTAACTGCAAACATTTAAATAATACTCATTAAGACATCAGATATAAATAGCAAAAAAAATTACAATTTAAACCCTAAATATGCAATATTTACAAAATCCTGCAATATGACTAATCTAACCTAATGCAATGTAGTATGACTCAAATTACCCTCAAACTAGCAATAATTAGGCAAAAATCAAGTAATTAAATATGAATATATCAGTTGGTTACCCCATAGAGTTTACCTATTTTGAGACAGTTTTCTCGGGCCTTTGAGATCGGTTTGTCTACCATAAAATACTTTGTCTTTGAGTGTAAATTTTATGGCGGTTCTCGCACGAGTCAAATCCCTGGAGTTGACCTAATGGCATGTCACCTATTTTAATCTAATCTTAAAAATATAAGTGAAGGGTTTGACATCCAATTAGCATCCAATGTCTATGGGATAGTGGTATTGGTCAATGCAAATGTTATTTCTGAAATTATGGGTTATCCATTTGCTGGTCCCACATTTCTTGAGCTCCACCAGCAGTTCCAGTCTGACACTATTTGGGAGACTCTCCTTACTCCCACAAATTATGACTTGGGTCACCCCACCAAGTCTCCTTACTTCCTTCATCTTCCATAATTGCTTAATTATGTATTTTTATGGAACTTTATGTCAAAGATGACTTCTTTTGAAAACTGCCCCGGTATCATGCTTATCTCTTTATATGTGTTCCTAAAAAACAAATGGTTCAATTGAAACCATTTGGTCCTTTATCTGATGGACAAGAAACCCACAAGCTCTTTCTAGTTTGGGACCCTCCTATCCCACATCTTTCTTCACTTCAATATCCCTATGGACATAAATCATAAGCAATTCATCATCAGAGTCTCCATTTTTTATAAGCTCAATTATACCAAGATGGAACAGGCTCAAGGATTCCATGGCAAGACATATGAGTCCTAGCCATCTTTTACTCTAGAGGCATGATCCTCTTGTTATGCTCAGCTTGGACCATCTTCTACAACAACTCCACCTCTACCTCCTCCTACTTATTCCTATGAGCCTTTCTCTACCCGAGTTCCAACATGGCCATCACCCTCTCATTTTGACTATGAGTGGGGACAATTGGACATGTCTTTTATAGTTGGGAATACTATAGATCTGCAGGGTGTTGTTGATGGGATTTCTATTATGATGCATCAACATCGAGTTGCGACCCAGCAACAGTTGCAGCATGATGTGCATATGGCAAAGTTCATGAATGTACAAGCCCAGTACCTTGATCGCCTAGGATAGGTGGCTCAGTCACTTTCTGTTCAGGATTGTCACTCTTCTAGACGACCACCCGATCCACCGCCTCCACCACCTCCTTCAGAGCCATTAGCACATGAGCTAGCTTCTTAGCAAACTACTCCATCGAGGTAGCCAGCACTTGAACCTATCATTACCTCTTCTACTCATAGATGAATTCGTCAACTTCAACTGGCCCTTTTGCTTCTGTTACGACCTGGTTCCCGAATCCCTATAGGACTTGAGACCGGCTCGACTCGACTAATCCCAAGACCTAGTTGTCCAACAAGAAATAACCAAAAAGCAGGAAAGTAAACCACATTCACAATGCTATGCAACTAACAGTAAACAGAAGTACAAGCAGTAAGGAACGAAAAGCTACTACAGTACATATTCCACCACAACAGTAAAATAGTGGCAAGGTGTAGAAACGTAAAGGTACAGAATGTAAAAGTACAAGAATTTGAACTCACTACAACCAAAAGGTACAACAACTACAGCTACTGGGCTCTATTGGGCCCAGCACCCTCTGCAGCCGGAGACTCGGGCTGCTCAACACCTGGACCTGAAAAAGGGTTATGAGTAACAAAGTTAGCGAATGCTGAGTAGAGTGGCAACCAACTAACTAAAGCAGTAAAGCTAACAGGTAAACTAGTTATTCCAATTCTTTAATTTACAGGTTATTCCTTTTCACCCAATGGTTTATATATTTCCAAATCTCTTTCTTGATCTCGAATGTTCCTCGTGGGGATCTTGATTGCAGTCTTTTCCGAAGAGTAGAAGGCACACGTGGTGCTCTCCTGGCCGAGAGAGTCCCCCGTGGTGATCCTACACCCAGTCAACCACCCAAGGTTACGGACAGATGTAATGGTGACTACGGCACGCGCGATAAGCGCACGGGTAGCTACCTCGCACTGGCACGCGGTCAGTCGTTTCCGCTAACAGGTGCGCCCAAAGTACAACATGGAACAGTATAGGGCCTAGCCCACTCAGTAACAGGGGTCTAGCCCCTAAGAACCAAACAGGGGTCTTGCCCCTCCACAGTCCGCACACCCTCGCCTAACTACCCTGGTTTTCCCAGCGGGCCTAACAAGTCGGTGTAGGGTGGCTAGCTGAACCCTGAGCCCCGTGGGGTGGCTAGCTCTCCCCCTACACTAGTAGCTCTCCCCCTACACTAGTAGCTCTCCCCGGTATAGTGTACACGAGGGCCAAGAAGTCGATGCAGAGTGGCCAATCCCAACTCTGGGTCCCGACCCAAGGGCGGATAGCTCCGCTCTACACTAAACAGGGGACAGTCGCTCTCCTTGGTACTACGTACTCAAGGGCCAGCACACCTCCCCACTCAGATCCATTCCATTTTTCCCTAGGAGTTCTACTCCTAACTCCCCGTAGGGTTCATGCTCATATTTCTTATACCATTCCATACCAGGTTTCATCATTCAATTTCCATTCTTAGGTTATATACATGCAACTCATATTTCTATCATTCACGTTTCCATTCTTAGGTTATACACATGCAGCTCGTATTTCTATCATTCACGTTTCCATTCTCAAGTTATACATATGCAGCTCGTATTCTAGCATTTAACATATACAACATGTAAGGTTACATACAACTATTTCACTAGCACAGTTAATTCATATTTCACAGGCAGCTATTATTCATTAACAGGCAGTTATTTTCTATCTACTCATTCAAGACTACAATTTAAACACGCATATAGACATTTCAAGTGTTTCTCGTCCTAGGATTCATGCCATATCCTAGGTTCTAATTATTCATTCCACACATGCATTTAGGTTTGTATTTAAATTAGGGGAAGCCACTCTACCAGACAACCCAGGAGTATTGGGGGCTCGAACAGCAGGCTCACGTGCCTCAGCAAGCTCCGAACTCGCAACGGAACGAAGTCCTATAACAAGGAGCAATCACAAGGAAACATTCAAAACAATATAGAAAGCCTTCTAACAAGTAGAGGAACTTACAAGGAAAACATCAGTATCTTATTTGCGTAAAACGAACCTCAAACGGACCCTAAACGGGTCAAAAACAGGGCTACTAACTCAAATCAGACATCTGGCACAATGTCTAGACATCTTAAAAGTGTCCAGAAATGCACCTTAGGCTCTGCGTCGACCTCAGACGTCCAGGACCTCTTTTGGACCTCTGGACTCAACTCCAGACGTCCGACCACCTTTCCAGACATCTAGGAGTGCATCTAGCCATCTGGTAAGCTGTCCAGATGTCTAAAACGCGTGAGAGGGTGTGTCCCATGCCTTCCTGAAGCAAATCCTACACGCGACAGCAAAATCTTCTCAAATTAGCCATGCAAAGCGTAGCTGCGGAGTGGCCTGCATGGCCGTATCCGCAAGGGAACGTACCTTCACGGAGATCTACCTTCAGACGTCTGGAGTTGTCTCCAGACGTCCGCTTCGTCGTCTAGACGTCACTCCAAACGTCTAATTCAGGGAAAAACCCAAAACCAGAACCTTCTCCCACTCGCCCTTGCCGCACGCAGCCGCGCTCGCCTGCAATAGTATTAAGGACGACTACCTAATGCACTCCTCCTCCCATACGCACCGCTCCGGCCATGCGCCCTCCAGTGAGCTCCCACACAAGCTTACAAGCTCAAGTTCCTCCTCCTCTCTTCACGCTACTCCTCCTCGTCGCCGCTCTTGTGCACTCTCACTTGTGCTAGCTCCTCTCGCAGGGGTGGAGAGGAAGAGAAGAAGGGGCTGGTGGCTGTGGAGTGGGGAGAACGAGAGAGGAGGAAGGGGGGTTTATAAAGATGGTGTGTTAGGATTCGCTGGAGGAGGGGAGAGAGAAGAAGGGGAGAAAAAGAGGGTACTATCTGCGCACAACCCGGGCGCATACGTGAAGCTCGTACCCAAAAATTTTAATTTCCAAACATCTGGGAAAGTGTCCAGACGTCTGACCGACAGTCCAGACGTCTTAAAAGGCTCAGGACAGAACGGGTCTTAACAGATTCTATTGGCGTAGACTCTCATGACATGTATTTGGATTCATATTTTCAGGCAAATTTAGATGCTTTTTCAACATAGATTGGTTGAGCTTGATTGCTAGTTTTCTAGCATGTATGAGATTGATTAAACCTAATTAGTTGCTAGACTATTATTTTGTTAATTTGATTTATTTGTTATGCTTTTGATTGTTATGGAACTCTATTGCTTATTATATCATGTTTTTGACTTGTTTATTCCATTTTGACAAAAGTTTATCTTCTTCTTTATTTAGTTAGTTTTCATGCCTTCTATTGCTTATGAAAGGGGGAGAAAATGATAACCATAAATGACTTTTATATATATTCTCTAATTAACAACTTATGAGAAATTTTAGAAAACTTAAGAATGACTTAATGTTTGGATACTTAGGACATGCGAATCTATATTTTGAACTTATACTTTGTAACATCCCAAAATCTAGGCTTCAAGTCATTTCAAAGTAGTTCAGGTCAGTTTGAATCTGAACACCCAGTTAGGGTTTGGTGCTGGTGTCAGAACCCCCTTAATTTGCCAAAATCACGTATTTTGAGTCAAACCCTTGTCAAACCTTGTCAAAAGGATGCCATATCTAGTATCATTGGATTCCTCTCATCGCAATCTTTCCGGTGACGCTTGTTTCGTGTGATTCCAAGTTGTATAGCTCAAGTTATGGCCAAAAGAAGTCACTAGGGACCTAAATGTAAGGTGAATCCAACCCTAAGGGAATTTTGGGTATTTCACCCAACTAAACCTACTCAAAACTACCCCTAAGGCCTATTTAAGGACCCCTTGGGTCCCTTGGGTTGTCATTAGCCTCTAACTGTCTCAGATCAAGAGAGGAAGAAAGGGAAAATCTTGGATTTTCCTTCTCAAAAATCAAAATTTT
The DNA here is from genome assembly GCA_037157565.1 of Thalassia testudinum. Lineage (NCBI taxonomy): Eukaryota > Viridiplantae > Streptophyta > Magnoliopsida > Alismatales > Hydrocharitaceae > Thalassia > Thalassia testudinum. The sequence goes on along the minus strand of JAZHRO010000062.1, from coordinate 14,069,677 downwards.
CTTCGCAAGGACCTTCTCATAATTTCGAGAAGTCCAGTCTTCCCACCACAAAAGTCGCGGCGACAGTGGTAACGCACAGCGAGCATGCGACATGTGGTGCGGCGCACCTGCGGTTGACGTGTGGCAGCGTAATTCTAAAACGCACACTCGCGTTCGCAAGCGGGAGTGCTGCAGATTGCTCCACGTGGCGCGATCAGATGATGCGGGCACGTGCGGGCAGCGATCCGCAGGCGAGCTCACAGGCGAATAGGCATGCGACGCATGGCACGTGTGGAGGCGCATGCGCGAGCATGTCTGGTTTGACTCTGGACCCCCTCACACTGTGTCATCTAGTTCGAGGTCTTCCTGACCTCGGATTTCGGCAAACAAGGTACCGTTGGAATCGTATTGACGTGTACTACGTGTTGGTATAATTTATTTCAACTTTTTAATTCATTCTGATTTTCAAAAAATTAGAAATAACTAGGTGTCTCCTACCCCATCGTGGGTTCGATGACCAAGTCTTCTACCCCGTGCGTGTGCAAACCCTGAGGTGGGAGTGGAGACTATTTCCAGGCCCAATACGCATAGTTCAGAGTCACTGTGACCCTTAGGTGACATTAAGTAGAGTAGTCTATCCTTTTTCGATTTAACTGATTTTTTGGGTAATTGAGAACTCGACCTGTGCAACTTTTGTGCATACTACCTTGGTCTATGTGCATCCTCTCTTTCTGAGTTGGAACCTTCGGTGTTTTCCTGATTTCTGGCACTATAAATAATGACAAAAAGGGATTTACGTGAATAAAAATGAATTAGCCAGTACATACACCCCTGTTATCGCATGTATGAAATGAAACCCGTTTTCCATAAAATAAGTTCTAATGTGTTTAAATATATCTAAATAATATGGAACCTCTGGTGAAGATGAGATATCTTGTGAATGAATAAATTGGAAAATAATATGAGAAATTGTTAACCTTGGAATTAGTAATACGAAATTGCTACAAGGTATCAGAATTGACAAGATAAGGAATACAGTTATTTGGAAATGGAATAGATAATACGATGGATATGTCGGGGAAAATAAAAGGATTGGACAACTAGTTTCAACCGCGTTACTTGTTGGGATTTCGACTGTAGCTTTAGGTCTTTTTAGATCGGGTTCAGGGGCTGGTTGAGGGAGTTGCTGGCCTTCTTACGACTCTTTGGTTAAGCTTAGTGACCAACTGGGATAACGGATTCGTAGGGCTCGAGGTTTGGAGAAGTTCTTTCAGTCGGTGGGTGGTCATTGGTTGTCTGTAGTTCAGCGTACACAATGCTTGTACGTGTTCATGATACACAACGTAGCTGCCACCCCTTTTCGTGATGACCCCAGGGTGACGAAGCATGGTGACTCGATGGATATAAGCAGCCCTCCCAGCCAAGAGGGTGGCTTATATCTGTCTTGGACCACAGGAAGTTACACGAAATTGTCTCGTGCCCGAGACGTTGATTAATAGTTTGAAAATAATAAGAATATGGATAAATTGCATAAAAGGGACTGGATATAAGATAGATTGTAAGTAGACAAACTATCAAGATAGTGCCTTTTTTATTGTACTCTGTTACTTGAGTTACTTGTTAAGTTGTACTACTCTACTTAGTTTTCACTGACTTTTATCTTAGGTTCCATACTCAGGTGTTGCTGAGAAGTCGAGTACCGCGGCTGCTGCTGGTCTGACCTTCACGGAACCGGGTCCTATCTGAGGAGACAGTCCGTATTGAGCCAATGGCTCATAGTTGTAGTTACTTTTTCTCTAGTAGAATTTTTATTTCCTGTCTTCTTGTTAGTTGTACAAGACTCATTTATTTCTGTTCTAGGAGAACTTTGTTTTTATTGTTAGCACTTTTGTTTTCTTCATTTAATGCTTTATGAATGAATGTTGGTTATTAATGTTTTGTGATTTTATGTTAGGTGACTGTGATCTTGTGGGTTTTCGTGCTAGTTGTTAGCACAAGGTGACTCAAGTCTCGTCGGTTGGCGGGACTCAGGTCGTCACATACTTGTCCACTACCAATTTTACCAGTTTTTCATTTAGCACTTGTCTTTTTGCTAATAACAAAAAGTGGAAGAAGATTATGCAACATGCCTATTTAAAAAGATTTTGTATCTTATTCTTTAAGATTTGATTATCACATGCATAATTGTAATTTTGTTATCATAAAAAAGGGAGAGAATGTTGAGTCCTTTATTTTGATGAAATAAAATTATGTTTTATTTTGGACTAATCTTTCATGATCATGTTTGTGAAACTCAATTCCATTCATGGATCGGAGCTCCTATTCAAAGTTCATTTGTAAATCTTTTTATTTCTTGAGTCTAGATTTAATGCAAGGAACCTTAGAAATTAATTTACGCTTTTCTAAGTCAACAAAGTTTTCACAATATAGTTTAAACTTATATTGATTGACCAAAATTAAGTATTTGATTGATCGATCCAATTGATCGATCAAAAAGGAAAATTGATCAACTAATCAGCTAAAATAAGAAATCTTTTAATCGAGTAAATTGATCAACCATTTAGAAATTTGATCGATCATTAATTGATCGATCAACCATAATAATTGGTCGATCAAACACAAATTGATCAACCAACTAATAGATTTTGATCTACAAAATGATTTCAAAATCTTTCCTAATCTGATCATTTTTCAATTATAAATAGGCAGCTCTTTCACAACACAACTTCCAAAGTATTTTCCAAAAGGAAAAGTACTTACACTTCTATTCTCCTTGTGCTTTCGCATTCATTCTTCTATGATCTTTGAAGCACATCTCTCTGCACTTTTGAGAAAAACTCAATTTACATATTTAACTTTTTTGAGGTTCCATAGGCTTATATTATTATATTTCTTGTTTTGATTAAGGTCCACTTTCTTAGTAGGTTCAAGAAAAGTTGTTGTTTTAAGAGGTTGTGTCAACTTTATTTAAGTGATGTGGATAATAGATTGACTAGCTATGCCTATTCGGAAATTCCTAAGCTGGGAGGCTTATGTAGCGGTTTTTATCTGCAAGGATTTCCACCATAAATTAAGGTGCCATTGTCTCATGCTTTTGTGGATTGAGTTTTAATTTTATATCACTTTTCATTAGACACTATTCACCCCTCTCAAGCATAGACTATTAGATCCTTTCAGGGCATCTTCAAAATGGTGGCTTGAATAGTTTTCTTTTTCTTTTAGTCCCTTGCTATGTGATTCCCTATGTTTGTTTACCTTTATTCTACTCAAGTACTAACAGGAAAATAGAAGTGTGATCCATGTGGACCACATGTGACAACTTTATTTCTTTGGTGAGTTTTATTAATGATTTATTTCTCGCTAGTTATACATCTATTTTATCTATAATCAATAAGATAATACTGAATAGATGGGACAAGGATTGATAGTTATGGATAATTTTGCGATCTTAGATTGAGAGTCATGACATCTAAGGATCCAAACAAACTATAGGGCAATTGATTTTTAGAGTTTAAGAACTAACAAAATGCATCTAAGGATCCTAACAAATTGCAAGGCATTCATCTTGGAGTTCAAGAAGTAATAAAAGTGAACGGCATTGAGATCAAAAGAATCCAATAGGTTAATACAATTATCATGCCCCTCCTCTGCAATTCACCCTTACTCTTATCTTATCTGTTGTGTAGTAAGACAAGCATTGAATCATATCTCTTGAGAACTTATTTCCAATGTTGTCAACTTTAGTAGTTGGGGGTTGGTGAAGCGATGCTTTATTGGTGTAAGAGGTGTTACAAACATCTATGGCAAAGGAAGTTTTTTGGGGGATGTGACTAGATCTTCGGTAGGATGGATATGTGGAGTTTATCAAAGGAGAAGTTAGATTAAGTAACATTTGCAAGGTTGAGATTTGGAATCTTACTAAAGAAGGTACTGTTGTAGAGGTAGCCTTTAGAGGTGGATGATGCTATTGATAATAAGGATGGAGAGAGAGAACTCATTGAAGATAAGGTTTAGACATGTGTAGTAGGGGGATAGCTATAGGGGTATAGGCTAGGCTAATTAGAGAGAGGTGAGATTGATGAGACATAGGTTATTCAAAATAATTCAAATATTTTATATGAAAACTAAGTTACTTGCCAATCATAAGATCATATTTTCCAAAATAAGATGCTTTATAGATTTGGTGAAGAAGCTTACAAGACTCGCTTTGCATGGAAGCTTCGTGGTTTAAGATGGTAATATAAGTAGATTAAATATTTATTTATTTAGAAAAAGCCTCGGCACCTTTGCCAATCGGTGTTCAACGTTAGACCCGCGCGCTCTCTTTTCAAAAGAGGGGAAAAAAAAGAACACACCCAATCCGCTCTCTCACTCTCCCTGACTGTCTCTCTCGCTCACTCCGGTCCTCTCCGGCTATCGGATGAAACCCTAAGCCTGGCGTTGGAACCAAGAGAAGGGAGAGGAGAACGAAGGAAGCGAAGGACGATGCAGGATCTGTTCGGATCCGTGCGGAGATCGCTGGTATTTCGGGCGAATCTTGGCGGAGAAGACGACGGTGGGGGCACCAACACCAGCGGTGGTGGCCGTTTGGCGGAGAAGATCAGTTCGTGCATAAGGAAGTCGAGGGTTGGCTTGGGATTAGGGTTTGGGTTTCTGCCCAAGCAGCTCCCTTGCCCGTCACCCCCACGGCCATCCCCCCCCGTCGTCGTCGATCTGCAACCACCACCAGCGATCAGATGGAGAAAGGGGGAGCTCATCGGCTGCGGGGCCTTTGGCCATGTCTACATGGGGATGAATCTTGATTCCGGTGAACTTCTTGCCGTCAAACAGGTATTGTTGTTTCTGCGAAGATATTCGTTCTTCTTTCTTTCTTTCTTTTTTTAAATCTCCTTTCTTTTCTGATTTACGCTGCCGATCTGCAGGTTTTGATCGGGACCAACAACGCCTCCAAGGAAAAGGCTCAGGTTAATCATCTCTTTCCTCCGGTATCCGTTGTGCCTCGTTCTGCTACTGTACAATTTCACTACCACCACCACCACTCTCCCCTGTGGATTGTACAGTCTTTTTCATCTCATGCATAGCAAAGGAGGCGCATCCGCGTACACCCCCCCTCCCCACACCTTTCTTGTTCTTATTTATGCCCTATTGCTCGGAATCGAAATTAAGGGGATTTATGCTGGTTGTTGTTAGGCGTCTCTCTCCGTAGATCGGATCTGTAATATATAATGACATGTACATGCTGTCCTTGTTATTGCTAGGCTCACATTCGTGAACTTGAGGAAGAAGTAAAGCTTCTCAAGAACCTCTCCCATCCAAACATAGTCGTAAGTGTTTTTTTTTTTTTTAAATTGTCGAAAAATCTCTTTGAGTGATCTTGTGGGAAAAGTTTCACAAGATTACATCACATCTTGCATCCTATTTGTCAGAGATACCTGGGAACTGCCAGAGAGGAAGAGACGTTGAATATCTTGATGGAATTTGTCCCTGGAGGGTCCATCTCATCGTTGCTGGGGAAGTTTGGCTCATTCCCGGAGGCTGTATGTTGTTATCTGTTCCATATAACACACACCAGTTCTATCAGGTTTCATTACTATGTGATTAATTGCTGTCTCATGTGAAATTTTTTGAACAGGTAATAAGGATGTATACAAAGCAATTGCTCCTCGGGCTTGATTATCTTCACAAGAATGGAATCATGCACAGAGATATAAAGGTAACTCTTCAGATGCTTGTTATTACAAATTCCTCAATTTTCAGATTTTGTTGGTACACTTAATTAGCTGGGATGTTTGATTTATTGTTATCAGGGGGCAAACATTCTTGTTGATAACAAGGGGTGCATCAAGCTTGCTGATTTTGGGGCATCCAAGCAAGTCGCTAAGCTGGTAAGGACGGTATACTTTTTACTCTGTGTTTTGATTGATGAAGTCTAGTATTATGCTATTATGAATATTACAAGCAACATGATTATTTTATGATGCCCCAAATTTTGTTAATTGGTCTTCAAAGAAAATCCTTGGTTGTACATAGGGATTCCTTTACATACCATGAATAATTATCAGCGCTGTTGAGGTGGTCGCCTCAGGCGATGAGGCAAAGCGATTGAGGAGCTCATCGCCTTAAGGAAGTCCCAGGCGAGCTGCTTCGATAGGCGATGCGCCTCCCCGACTTAGGTGGCGCCTCCTCGCCTCGCCGCCTCATCGTCTGAACCTTAGGTCCACTGCAACTTTTTTTTTCTTTTTGAAAAAGCAAGAAATGGGCTTACCATTCTTGCCCTCGACGACCTCTCACCTTCCATACAAGAGTCTATTTACATGCGTCTCATCTCCACGCCAACCATCACCGCCTCACGCCATTATCGCCTCCGCTGGAGCTTCGTCAACCTCCATCACCACCCGGGCTTCACCGCTTGCTATATGCGATGCCTCCTTGACCTCGATCGCCCAGGTATCTCCTCCGCTCAAGCTTCTCTGAGTCTCGACAGTGGCGCACCGCCGCTTGTCTGACTTCGACGGTGGCGCAGCTCCGCTCATTGTTCGACGGTGGCAGTCTACTGTTATGTGTGTGTTATATATATATGCAAAGTCGTAGATTGCTATATATATGTATATTGTGTGTTATATACTTATATATATAATATATATATACTGTTATACGTTATATATATACATATATATGTTGTATATATATTATATACAGTATATACTGTTATATACTATTGTATATACTATATATGTATATACTTATACTGGTATATATATAAGTATATGTTATATACTGTTAAGTATATAAGTATGTATAATATCATATATAAGTATGATATATATATACTTATATGTATATATAAGTATATACTGTTGTATAAACAGTAGACTATGTATGTATAATTATATATATATGTTGTATATATATTATATACAATATATACTGCTATATACTGTTGTATATACTATATATATAAGTATATAACTAATATAAGTATGTATAATATAGTATATAAGTATGATATATATACTTATAAGTATATATAAGTATATAAAACAGTAAACTATGTAAGTATGTATAATTATATATATATGTTATAGCTATAACATAAGTATTATATATAACTATGTATAACATAACTATTAGACTATTAGTATATAATATATATAAGTAATAAGTATGTATATAACATAAGTATGTTGTTATATTATATATGTATATAACTATGTATATGTATAAATCATATATATAGTATATACTATTCTATTATATTTGTATGTAATTATGTATATAACTAGCAACTTTGCATGTGTTTGCATGTGTATATTGTTATATTAACTAGCAACTTTGCATGTGCATTTTAAGTTTGTAACTATGTATAAAATTAGCGTGTGTTTTGAATTATGTAGATGGCTGAAACAAGGAGGAAGCACTCATGTTGGAAGTATGTCACATTAGAGGATCCAAAAAAGACTAATGATACGAAGTGTATTTTCTGTTGTAGGATAGTGAAAGGCGGGATTCATAGAGCTATTGGACAAATTACTGGTGGTGATAAGAACATAGCAATATGTCCAAAAGCTCCACAACATGTGAGAGAGGAGTTAAGAGAATATCGACAATCTAAAAAGGAAGAAAAAGAGAAGTTCATGAAAGATTTTATTTACGATGAGCTGCTTAATGATGATGAGGATGATGAAGATGAAATAGAAGTGAATGTCTTATGAAGACCCATAGATAGATTCACAATTAAAAGAATAGTAGAAAATCCTACACAGTCACATGCAAAGAAAGCTCGAATCATGATGGGGGCTGGTGGAAGTGGAAGTGGTGGACTTCCTCTAATGAAGAAGTTTCATGGACCAATAGATAAGTTTACGAAGGTTGATCCTGAGAAGGTGGTTCGAGAACGAAAAAGGAGATTGTTGACAAAACAAACTACAATTTCTGAGGTTTTCAAAAAGGATGGAAGAGATGCAGTTGTACGGATTATTACAAAATAGATGTATCGTAACAATATTGCATTCAATGCTGTTAAAGATATCTGGTTTGAGATAATGATTGAGGCAATTGGTCGTTTTGACCCTGAATTGAAGCCTCCTTACCATAAAGTGAGAGTTCCTTTATTGAGATATCATGTGAATGAGACTCAGGATTTCATCACCAAACATCATGATGCTTGGAAGAAATATGGATGCACATTGATGACAGATGGTTAGACAGATAGGAAAAGCAGAATGCTTATAAATTTTCTCGTAAATTCTCCTATGGGAACTGTTTTCTTAGAGTCCATTGATGCCTTAAGCTATGTAAAGACAGGGGAGAAGCTTTGTGAGCTGATAAGTGACATGATCTGTCGTGTCGGGGAGGAATATGTGATTCAAGTCATCGGTGATAACGCATCGAATTATGTTCTTGCTGGTAATAAATCTTTAGACTTTATTTATTTTAGCATACATCTTTTCTTTAATATTGTAAGCATTGTAAAATATAAAAAATATCATTTATCTTTTCCATAGGCAAATTACTAGAGGCTAAGCATCCTCAAGTTTATTGGACTCCTTGTGCTGCACACTGCATTGATCTGATGTTGGAAGATTTTGGGAAGTTAAAGGATGTAAAAAAGACACTCAAGCATGCAATGCAACTGAGTAGTAATATATACATGCATCTTTCAGTCTTAAATTTGATGAGGCAATTCATAAGTAGGGAGTTGTTGAGGCTTGCAGTTACAAGATTTGCTATATCTTTCCTCACTTTACAGAGCATTCATAGATAAAAGGTAAATTTAAGGAAGATGTTCACTTTCGATAAGTGCATCACTTCTAAAAATGCAAAAGAAGAGAAGTGAAAGAAAGTTGCAACAATCATCATGATGCTTTCATTTTGGAATAAGGTTGTATACATTATGAAGATTACGTCTCTTGTGAGAGTGTTTCGTCTTGTTGACTCATAGAAGAGACTTGCAATGGAATACATATACGAAGCAATGGATAGAACTAAGGAAGCTGTCATGAAGGCTTTCAACAACAATGTTGAAAAGTTTGGATCTATTTGCGACATCATTGATAAGAGATGGGATTGTCAGCTTCATAGGCCTCTACATGCAGTAGGATTTTTCCTCAATCCTGATTTCTCTTATGAAAATCAAAATCTTGATTTTGATTCAAACGTTATGAGTGAAATTTATAATGTCTTGGCAAAATTAGGGCCTGATGGGAGTGTGCAAGACAATAACATGTGAAATTTTCATTTATAGAAATGCACAAGTACTCTTTGGAACACCTATGGCTGTTAGACAAAGGAAGATCATTGCCCTAGGTAGTTAAGTGGTATAAATTTTTTATAGTAACTTTCTCTTTGGTGGGTCTACACCTAACTTGGCAAAATTAACACTGAAGGTGGTAGGTCTTACTTGAAGTGCCTCGAGATGCGAAAGGAGTTGAAGTGTATTTGAAAATGTAAGTTACAAACCAATTTATAATATGCATAGCATTAATTTTATTAAGTAATTTTATATTAATCCTTTTATTTTGGAAATCTAGATAGGTTTACTCAAAGAAAAAGAATCCGTTCTCGGAACAAAAGTTGAATGATCTTGTATTTGTTAAGTACAATGAAGCTTTGAGGGATTGATGTGAAGATAGGGATTATCTTGATCCCATTTCCCTTCAGGAAATTGATGATTCAAATGAATGGTTATTAGGGAGAATGGAGGAAGATGAGGAAAACACATGTGATGATCTTGTGTTTGGTAATGATGATCTCACTTGGGGCATGGTTGAGCTTGCATCAGGAATTAATGCCCAAGAGGCTATTCAACGTACTCGGGCTTGTACTACTATCCTAAGAAAGCTAAGGGAAAAAGGAAAGCTCCAATAGTTATTGAAGAAGAGGAAGAGTATGTGGACAGTGATGAGGAAGAGGAAGAGGAGATTGAAGAAGTTGCTGGTGACGATGACGATGATGATGACGAATTGAATCTTGAAGATGATTCTGATGACTAATGTGTTTTATTATTTGAGAATTGACAATTGTTTACTTTAATGATAAATTTGATTTTTATGTTTTTCTACCTTAATTGCGTAGAAACTTTTCATTCTTTACCATTTGAAATTATGTGAAACAATTTTTGGCAATACAATTATCATTTTCTTCTATTTAAAGTCTCCAACATTGTTATTGGACATGTTTTTATAAATTTAGTGCTATTAAATTGAGTTAATAAGATATATATATGCCAATAAAAGACGATCGCCTCAATTCACTTGGGCTGTTGCCTTTTTGTCGCCTCTCGCCTCGGGCGATTTTGAGCCTTGTCTCCTTGCTATCGCCTTTCGCATTGACAACATTGATAATTATACAACTATCCTTATTTATATGTGTTGGGAAAAATGAAGTGTTTTATTTTCAAAAGAAGCCCTAGCCTTTTTATATAAAGAGAGGTTCTGGGCAAATTATAGGGAAGTCTAACAGGAAATAAAACTAAACTTACAATATAATACTCCAACACTCCCCGTCAAGCTCGAGCTGTCGAGCATATGTGTCACGCATGCTTAGCTTGGAACATAAGAAATCATGGCACTTTCGTGAGAGTGCCTTAGTAAAAATATCTGCAAGTTGCTCCTTTGAAAAGGTAGTAGGTGTGCATATCTTCACTGTAGTGATCATGTCTCTGACCAAATGATAGTTTACCTCAATATATTTGGTATGCTCATAGAACACTGGATTAGATGCAATGAAGGTAGTTGAGTGGTTATTACAAAACGTGGGCATTGGAAGTGTAACTCGGATGCCAATATCATCGAGGAAGTTAACCAGCCACATAATCTTACAAGTAGTGTGTGCCATAGCTCGGTACTCAGCCTCTGTACTTGACCTGGCAACCATTACCTATTTCTTAGTTCTCCAAGTTACAAGATCACTATTAAGAAAGGTAGCCTAGCCTGTAGTTGATTGCCTATCCTCCACGAATCTTGCATAATTTGCATCTGAATATGCATGTAAGCCCACATGCTCATTAGTCTTTATGTAGAGCCCCTTCCTAGGATTACCCTTAAGGTACTTGAGAATAAGACAGCTTGCCATTGATAGTATTGAGAGTTCTCCATAAATTGACTTGCCCTGTTGACCATAAAACTGATGTTTGGTCTAGTAGCTTGTCCACAATACTCCTATATCTCTTTTTATCTTTAAATATGGAATCATCTTCTGTACTCAATCTTCTAAGAGGCTCCACTGGAATAAAGGAAGGCTTGGCTCCTAGCTAACTAGTCTCCTCAAGTAGTTTTAATACATACTTCTTTTGTAAGAGTCCATTCAAATTTCTGGCAACTTTAATGCCTAGGAAATACCTTAGTGACCCCAGATCCTTGGTAACAAAGGTAGAGTGCAAATAATCCTTTGCCTCCTGAATAATGACAGTATCATTGCTAGTAAGGATCATGTCTACATAGACAATTAGGATCACGATACTTGATCCTCTATGCCTGATAAAAATGAAGTGATCATATTTGGACCTGGGAAATTTAATCTTCTTAACCTTAGAGTTAAGCTACTTAAACCACACTCTAGGGTTTTGTTTCAAGTTATAGATGACCTTTTTTAATTTGCATACCTGCTTCTTCTCAACTACGTTGCCTTGTGGTTGAGTCATGTAGACCTATTGAAGATCGCCATAGAGAAAGGCGTTTTTCACATTAAGTTGATATAATGGCCATACCTTATTGACTACCACCAAGAGAATAACTCGAACAGAGTTGAGTTTGGCCATAGTAGAGAAGGTGCTAAAGTAGTCAACACTATAAGTCTGTGTAGCCTTTAGCTACAAGCCTGGCCTTCAATTGCTCACCTCAGGTCTAGACTTAACAATGTAGACCCATTGGTAATTAATGACATTAGCACCTTTAGGGAGGCTTGTCATAGTGATCTAAATTTTGGTGGCATGTCGTCGAAATGAGCATTTTGGGATGGGGCCATATTGACATGAAAGTAATGTTAAAACACAGGGTTTCGATGGAATTTTGTTGAAATGGTTGGCATTGGCGAAATGCACCTAGCATTTCGATAGTTATTGCTGTTATTGCTCTCATTTTTTGTCGTTGTTGCTATTGCTACGTTTTAAACCCTATGTTATACCTACCTCAAAAGAGATTTTACTAAGGTTCAAAATGTTGATTTTAACGCCATTTCGATAAATTTTCAAATGCGTAGAATTGTCGATCGTCGCTCACAGTGCAATCATTGCTCGTGCCTAGCGTTGTCGATGCCTAGGCGGTAGAGGCGGCTAAGTCGCTTGGGCTGCCACCACTTCGTCATCTGTCGCTTCCTCCCTCTTGTTTCATGCTCTCTCTAGTTGCCTACGTGTTTGGTAGCAAGGAGAGGGCATACCGATGCCAGTGATTGAACGGTTGGAGAGCGATTAATAGAGTTTTAGATCCAAGAATCCTTCGGAAAGTGGTTTAATGGTATCTTTTAGACTTTTCTATTAGATTTAAGGTGTGTATTCCTTTCGTTTGATGATCTTTTGGGGTGTGCATTCCCCTTTGGAGTGTTAACGGAGTTTTGGACTGCGTGTGTGCGGGTTACGAGATGTGTATTTTCCTCTGTGATATCGAATTTCTGTTATACGTGCTATTGAAGAAGTTTTGGGGTGTGTATTCCTCTGTGTAGCATCAAAATCAGATCTAAAGGTGCTTAAGGAAGAAAATTTAGATCTGGATAGTGTGATTTTGTGGACGTGGCAACTTCTCTTCAGTTAAAGATTGTGATGGGAACCGCCATGGGTGACTTCTCCAACCACTGGTGTGATGTTGTTGATTGATTTGGGTGTCTCCAATCATTTATTTGATAATCTGCAGTGTTTTAGGCAAATTCATCTGTACAAGTGGCTGTGGGTGACATGCTTCTATTGATGGTTAGGGGGTAATTAATGCTATCCCATTTATGTAGTGCAACCGTGTCTTGTTTGTTCCGGATTTGTCCATGAATTTACTCTCTGTTCGTGAAATTATCAAACAAATAAATTGTCGTGTCTTCTTTGATGAGCTTGGATGCATTTTCCAAGATCGAATGGAATGGAAGAGTATTGGCAGTGGATATGAAGGAGGTGTTTGCTGACATGTTCAGGGTCCCATGGCTATAACTTGTTAGATTAGTTTCACCTTAGGGAGTGCTTTACAGTGGCATAGATGGTTGGACCATTTGTCTTTGGATAAATTATGCAGACTTATTCCACACTTGTCTTCAACTACACAACTTTCCCGTGATGCATGCTAACTTAGGAAGCACCATAGATCTTCCTTTCCAGCTACTAATGAACCACGTACGTCTTCATGTTTGGGGTCCTAGTAGGACTCCTGATAGACAATGACATCGTTATTATTTGATCGTGGTTGATGATTTACCCCGATTGTTTTGATTATTTCTCATGAAGAATAAGTTGGAAGTAGGCCCCCTTATTGAGAAGTTTGTGGTGATGATAAAGAATCAATTTGATGTTTACATTAAGGCAGTCATATTTGATAATGCATTGGAGTTTTGTACTCGTCAGCTAGTAGATTTCTATGGTTTGCATGGTATTATTCATCAGACTTCCTGTCCCTACACCTCCTAGTTGCAGAGAGGAAGCATAGATACATTCTTGATATGACCAGAACTCTCCTTATTCAAAATAGTGTGCCACATAGTTATTGGGGAGATGCAGTTCTCATAGCCTGCTATCTCATTAATAGACTGGCCTTAGTTTTCCATGAGCAAGTACCATGGTAGGTGTTTTATCCAGATGCAGAGTTGTTTGATGTTCCATCTAAGACATTTGGGTGTGTGGCCTTTGTTCATCTTCTTGGACGTGGACAAGATAGATTAGCACCTAGAGCAATCAAATGTGTATTTCTTGGCTACTCTAGTACTCAGAAGGGGTATCAGTGTTTTGATCCTCTACGCTAGAAGCATTACATTAGTGCAGATGTCACCTTTTATGAAGTTATACCTTATTTTTTTGTTATTGCCAGATAGGTGTAGAGTATGCCAGAGTATGCTCCTATGCCAGTTGCTCCTATATTATTTGGTGTATTTTTAGATAGTAATAGTACTACTATTAGGCCATCTGTTAGCACATTAAGGCCAGTACCAGCAGATGACAGAACATTCAAGGGTCACACTTATCGGTTATCAGTTGTTTACAGGGCAAAGCTCCCTCATTCTATTCCACAGTCTCCTCCGGTTGATGTTGAGAACCTAGATGCTACTTTCTCTTAGGAGATTCCTATAGGTACAAAGACTTGCATAGAGGACATTCCTTTAGATACAGTGTTAGTAGATGTGGAGATATACATAAGGTAATTTATGGCCTTAAGCAGAGTCCTAGAGTATGGTTCCAGTGCCTATTAGAGGCATTGTTCGTGATTGGATTACAAAGGTCTTCTTTTGACCATTCTTTATTTGTGAGGAAGACTAGTAGGGGTGTTTGTGGTCCTACTTGTAATGTAGATGATCTTATTCTCACAGGTGATGACGTGGTTGGTATATCCTAGGTCAAGGAGTGTTTGTCACAATAGTTTGTTATAAAGGACCTTGGGAGACTTAGATACTTCTTAAGTATTGAGATTGTCGCGAGTAAGCAGGGGATTGTTATGTCCCAAAGGAAGTACGCATTGGATATTCTTCAGGTGGCTGGCATGCTTGAATCCAAGGGGAGCAAATTTCCCTATGATCCAAAGGTTCATTTATTTGATGAATCTGCTTGACTGATGGATAAGAAGGCATATAGGCAGCTTGTAGGAAAATTACTTTATTTGACTATTATCAGGCCAGATATCAGCCTTGTAGTAGGCAAGTTGAGTCAGTTTCTAGACAGGCCTACAGATGGGCATTGGCAAGCAGTAATGTAGGTGTTGCGATATATCAAGGAGGCTCTAGGACGAGGCCTTTTGTTTCAGAGAGGAGCTCCTATGACTATTGTGGGGTACTCTGATGTAGACTATGCAGGTAATATTGGAGACAGGAGGTCCACCACAGGTTTCTGTACCTTTGTTATATGAAATCTAGTGACATGGAGGTGAAAAAAGCAGAGCGTGGTCACGTACTGGTGCCGAATCAGAGTACTGTGTTATAACACATACAATTGTGAAGATGATCTAGATACGGTTATTACTGAAGATCTTTATGTAACTATTGATAAGTCTATGGAGATGTACTTTGATAACAGAGTTGCCACAAATATAGTAGTTAAATAATCTAAATAATGCGGAAGCAAAAATCAAAACAATAAAGATAATGTAAAATGTTTGGGTTACGTGGAAACCCCACTCATGAAGAGTGGGGAGAAAACCACGGGAGAAGGCTCCGATAGGGCTCTGATTCCTATATTTCTTCTCAAAGGAATATGGGAGGAGTACATGCCTATTTATAGGCCACCACTCACGTACAAAGTCCACATCTTCCAATGTGGCACTAAATCGGCAACTCAATCCTCTCAACAATATCTAATAACCTTGTGTTTTATGAACAGACAAAGCATGTGGAGGTAGACTCTCACTATACTAGGAGCCTGATTCAGCAGGGTCTACTTCGCACT
The DNA here is from genome assembly GCA_037157565.1 of Thalassia testudinum. Taxonomy (NCBI): domain Eukaryota; kingdom Viridiplantae; phylum Streptophyta; class Magnoliopsida; order Alismatales; family Hydrocharitaceae; genus Thalassia; species Thalassia testudinum. The sequence continues at coordinate 14,054,136 of JAZHRO010000062.1, read as the reverse complement.
TTCTGCTTAGCTTCTTTAGAGTAGATTACATACATGTTTACCAAGCCCTTATCACGCCTCTTATTTGAAAAGTGCAAAAATAAGTTGAGCATGATTTATATATATGTTTCAGCTTGAGGGGGAGTGTTACATTATGTTGTCAGGGTGCTTTTGTTATTTTTTGATATTTGTTTGGAGTCTTGTAAATTTTTCCCTCACCTCTCTCTATAAAAGAGGTGTAGGGTTTTCTTGCTAATTAAGGCCTTTCATTTCCTTCAACTGTCTTCTTCTCAAGAGATGGGTTTTTCGCTGATGTGAGACAACTACAGACAACTACAACTGTTTGATTCTATTCCACATCTATCCTTAATTATAGAGTTGACCTATACACTAGAGTTTATATTCACTATTATTACGAATATGTAAGTTTAATCACAATTTGGAATTGAGGAAACTTTTGTTTAATTCTTAAAAATAAAATCCTAAGTTTGAATTAGCATTAGTGTTTTTCTTCTTGTAGTCCTTAATTTTAGAAATATATAAGGATTGGAGTTTAAATGGAAATATTTATTCCTAAAATTCCCATCAATTTAACTACTTTTGCTATTTTTGTTGGTATGTGTTGGCGTGCCTTTGAAATGGATTATTTTTAGGGTATTGAAATCATTGAAATCTGACATCGAAATATGGGCGTTTCCATGGCATGCCCTCGACGTGTCAGCGAAATCTGCACTTGGAAATTTATTGAAACGGTGTTGAAATCGACGTTTTGAACCTTGGTCTGTCAGCTCCCATGTGTCTTAAGAAGTGAGGGCTGCCATCTCTTCATCTATGGCCTATTGCCAAGCTGAATCTTGTACGGTCTCATGATAAGATCGAGGAACTGTCATAGCTGCCAAGGCTGTAGAGAAACACTGTAAAACATGATTTTGATGATCAATAGAGGTATAATGTGAGATAGTGTGTAAAGTACAACTCCTTACAGCCTTCCTGAGAGTAATAGGAAGATCCTCTGGCTGCTGATTAGGGGCATTTGGAATAGATGCTGGTGGGGGGTTTTCCCCTTGATAATGGTCAGATGACTCAACCTACATAGAGGGAAGTGGCATAAATGTTGGATTTTTCTGGCAATTCTCATAGGTATGTGTAAATCATCCTACAGAAGAGCCCTCCTCAGAGTAAAAGGGCACCTTATCTAAGAAAGTGACATCAACGAAACATAATGCTTTCCCACAAGCTCAAAATATTGATAGCCCTTTTTGGGATCTAGAGTATCCTACAACACATTTGACAGACTGAGGGGATAGCCTATTAGTCACTCTAAAAAGATGGACAAAATATGTGCACCCAAATATTTGCAATGGCAATGTAAAAAGAGGGGCATTAGGTTGCATAAGAAGAAAGGGGGTATCCCCATTAAGAATAGGAGCCCTGTTAATCAAATAGGTGACAAGTATAGCATCCCCCCATAAGTTTTTGGGAACATTCATAGCAATCATCAAGGTGTGAGCAACATCAAGAATATGACACAATTTGTGCTTTGCTACCCCATTTTGTTGGGAAGTAAGAGGGCAAGAGGTCTAGTGTAAAGTCTCATTATTGGATAAAAAAATCATGAACATCATTTTGCATGAATTCAAATGCATTATCACTATGAAAAATTTGGATGCTTGTGGAGAACTTCATTGAAAAACTTAGCAATAGTAGAACTTATTTTGGATCAATCCTTCAGCAAGAAGGTCCATGTCAACCGACTAAATTCATCGACTGGTGATTTATTCGACAGGGACCTCAAGTGTCACAATGAATTAAATGAAAAGGTGGCAAACTCTTATTTTGTCTGAATGGAGATTTGAGGGAAAAAATGAACTTGGTTGATAGGAAAAAAGTCTTTAATTCTCTTTTTAGTGATAGAGGTCACGAACAAATAAGGAAACCACAATTTCACTTTACTAAAAATAACTGACTAAAAATAGAAAAAACAACTAAATTTCATCTTTGACTTATTTCCTAAGAAATAGAAAAGATAATTAAATGTCATCTCTAATTTATTTCTTAACGCTACCCTGCAAGTCGAGATGCGAGAGATGGCGAAGACTTGGATCCTATAGATATTCATGATGGCGCAGACCAACAATAATGGAAGGTAGTACAAGATAGAATAATCGGGTTTGGCATCCGCATCAACTTGTCGTGCTTCTACTTGTATGCCTGCGTGAGGCATTGGATACGTGAGAAATCACACTATAACTTGGGTGTTGTTGCTCCCGCGTCTGAGTTTGAAGCAATATTGTCAATGCGAAAGGTGATACCAAGGCGACACAGCTCAAATCACTCGAGGCCAGAGTTGACAAAAAGGCACAGCCTGAGTGAATTGAGGCGATCTTTTTTTGTTTGCATATATATATGTCTTATTAACTCAATTTAATAGTACTAAGTTTATAAAAACATGTCTAATAACAATGTTGGAGACTTTACGTAGAAGAAAAGGATAACAATTGTATTGCCAAAAACTATTTCACATTATTTCAAATGGTAAAGAAAGAAAAGCTTCTACATAATTAAGGTAGAAAAACATAAAAGCCAAAATTATCATTGAAGTGAAAAACATAAAAATCAAAATTGTCATTGAACTGAACAATTCTCAATTCTCAAATAATATAATACATTAGTCATAAGATTCATCTTCAAGATTCAATTCGTCATCGTCATCGTCATCGTCACCAGCAACTTCAATCTGTTCCTCTTCCTCTTCCTCTTCCTCCTCATCACTGTTCACATACTCTTCCTCTTCTTTAATAGCTATTGGAGCTTTCCCTTTTCCCTTAGCTTGCTTAGGATCATTTTTCTTTGTAGTAGCACGAGCCTGAGTACGTCGAGAAGAGTCTTGCTCGTTAATGCTCGATGCAAGCTCAACCTTGCCCCTAGTGAGATCATCATCACCAAACACAAGATCATCACATGCATTTTCCTCATCTTCCTCCATTTTCCCTAATAGCCATTCATTTGAATCATTAATTTCCTGTAGGGAAATGGGATTAAGATAATCCCTATCTTCATATCGATCCCTCAAAGCTTCGTTGTGCTTAACAAACACAAGATCATTCAACTTTTGTTGTGCCAACGGATTTCTTTTCTTTGAGTGAACCTATATAGATGTCTAAAATAAAAGGATTATATAACATTACTTTATAAAATTAATGTAATGCATATTATGAACTGGTTTGTAACTTACATTTTCAAATACACTCTAATTCCTTTCACATCCCGAGGCACTACAAGTAAGACCTAGCACCTTCAGTGCTAATTTTGTCAAGTTAGGTGCGGACCCACCAAACTCCGCCTATGTTGAGGTTTGTGTGCCTTTTCATTGCCGGTCCCAAGCCCGGGTAAAGGAGGGTTGCGTTAGGTAGCCGACAGCCAGCGTAAAATTTGTCGGATCTTTAAACATGGATTCTAGCAAACACTCTGATTTTGTTGGGGCGTTCCCTGCTTGCGACGTGCTGCATCGACGCCCGGGTGTAGTGATAAATGAGCAAGGGTTCTCGCATGAGGAACGCATGCGAGTAAAGAAGTTAGTTCCGCTACATCGCTGCCCTGATATAGTCCAAAATGAGCAAGGGTTCTTGCATGAGGAACGCATGCGAGTAAAGAAGTTAGTTCCGCTACATCGCCGCCCGGATGTAGTCCAAAATGGGTAAAGGTTCTCGCATGAGGAACGCATGCAAGTAAAGAAGCTAGTTCCACAATTTCGTCATCGAAGTGTATCACAAAGAATGCTGAGATTCGATAGTTGGAATATTGGTACCTTGACCAGCAAGTTCATGGAGATTGTGGATACAATGGTAAGGAGAAGGATTCAAATTCTTTACCTTCAAGAGACTAAGTGGGTTGGTGAAAAAGCAAAGGAAATCGAGAGAACAGGTTTCAAACTTTGGTATTCAGGAAAGGACAAAGGTAGAAACGGCGTGGGTATTATAATTCATAAGGATTTGAAGGAGAGGTGGTTGAGGTTGATTGGGTGATCGAATTATTTTGATAAAATTAATCTTAGAAGAAGAGATCTTGAATGTCATTTCAGTTTATGCACCTTAAGTTGGTCCAGAGGAAAGAATAGAGAACAAATTTTGGGGAGAGCTTGATATGATAATTCAAGGAATCCTACAGACAGAAATGATTTGCTTAGGTGGAGATTTAAATGGGCATGTGGGAAAAGATGCTTTAGAGTATGCAGGAGTGCATGGAAATCATGGTTTTGGTGTTAGGAATGAAGGGAAGACGTTCCTTGATTTTGCTATGGCTTATGATCTTTTCATAGTAAATACTTTCTTCAAAAAACGGGAAGAGCATTTGATTACCTATAAAAGTGGCTTAACAAGAACGCAGATCGATTACTTTGCTTTGAGAAGAAGGGATCGTTTATCTTGTAAGAATTGCAAGATTATTCGAGGGGAGAGTTTAACTGCTCAACATCGTCTTTTGGTGTTGGATGTTCATTTGAAGAAGGCAAAGAAGAGAAAATTAGTGTCTAAGAATTTGAGAATTAAATGGTGGAATCTTAAGAAAGAGCAAGTGAGATTTAAAGAGAAGATAATGTAACAAAAGGCTTGGGATCTTGATGGTAGTGTTGATGAAATATGGTTAAATATGGCAAACTGTATTAGGAAGGTGGCAAAGGAGGTGTTAGGCGTGTCTAAAGGAGGTGTTCCAGGACAAAAGGAGGCTTAGTCGTGGAGTGAGAAAGTGCAGAAGCTTAAAATTAAAAGAGCATGTTTTAAAGTCTTATATCGAGATAAGACCGATGAAAATATGGAAAACTACAAAAGAGCAAAGAAAGAAGCAAAGAAAATTGTTAGTGAAGCAAAAGCAAAAACTTGGGAGCATTTTTATAAGAAACTTGATTCTAAAGAAGGTGAAAAAGATATTTTTAAGTTAGCTAAAGCAAGAGAGCGGAAAACAAAGGACCTTACGCATGTAAGATGCATCAAGGATGAAGAAGGAAGGGTGCTTATAGATAGTGAGGATATAAAGACAAGATGGAAAAGATATTTTCATAAGCTATTTAATGAAAAACAAAAGAATGATATCATCTTAAGGGAGTTAGTTAACTCAGAAGAGTATGTGAATCGATCTTGTTTTCGAAGGATTCAAAAGAAAGTAGAGGAGGCTCTGAAGATGATAAAAAGTGGGAGGGTTGTTGGACCTGATGATATTCCTATAGACGTCTGGAGAATGACGGGAGAACGGGGTATAACTTGGCTCACAAATTTATTTAATACTGTGTGGAGAGGCAAGAAGATGCCAGAAGAATGGAGGAAAAGTTTTGTGGTACCTTTATACAAGAGCAAGGGTGATATACAAGATTGTTCCAACTATAGAGGTATTAAGTTGAGTCATACGATGAAACTTTGGGAAAGAATAATTGAAAGAAGGGTGAGGTAAGTCTCTTGGTAACTGAAAATTAATCTGGCTTTATGCCAAGCAGGTCTACTATTGAGGTAATACACCTCTTGAGACATATGATGGAGACATACAAAGTGAAGAAAAATGATTTACATATGGTTTTTATTGATTTGGAGAAGGCCTATGATTCTGTCCCAAGAGATATCTTGTGGAGAATTTTGGAGAAGAGACAAGTGTCAATTATATATATCAACCTCATAAAGGATATGTACTATGGAGCTACAGCTTGTGTAAAGACTAAGGATGATTTGACAGACTACTTTGATTTCACCATTGGTCTGCATCAAGGTTCGACTTTAAGCCCTTATCTTTTTGCCTTGGTTATGGATGAGTTGACGAAGCATATTCAAGTTGAGGTGCCTTGGTGTATGCTTTTTGCTGATGACATTGTATTGGTTGATGAGACAAGAGATGGAGTGAATAAAAAACTTGAGCTTTGGAGAGAAGCCCTGGAAGATAAAGGATTACGCATAAGTAGGACGAAGACTGAGTATATGGAATGTAAGTTTAGTAGTAAAGGGAACAACGAAGGGATTGATGTAAAAATTGGAGAAGAGTGCATTCCAATGAAAGATATTTTTAAGTACTTGGGATCCATTTTCCAACATGATGGTGGAATTGATGGAGATGTCACACATAGAATTAATGCAGGGTGGTTGAAATGGAGGGGTGCTTCTGGTGTTCTCTGTGATAAGAGGGTTCCTTTAAAAGTCAAAGGAAAATACTATCGAGCTGTGGTAAGACCAGTCATGTTGTACGGTTCTGAATGCTGGGCTATAAACTATAGGCATGTACAGAAGATGTCTGTGGCAGAAATGAAGATGTTAAGATGGATGTGTGGTCATACAAGAAAGGACCGTATTTCAAATGAATTTATTAGAAACAGGGTTAGGGTGGTACCGATAGAGGATAAAATGAGAGAGGCCGTCTAAGATGGTTTAGACATTTACAAAGAAGGCCACTAGATGCTCCAGTTAGGAGATGTGAGAAGTTGGAGGCTGAACCCGCTAAGAGGGGGCGAGGAAGACCAAACAAGTGTTGGAAGGAAACTATTAAGTATGACCTCAATTACTTTAATTTAAGTCCTAAAATGGCTGAAAATCGATCTGTGTGGAGGCAAAGAATCCATATAGTCGACTCCACTTAATGTGGGAAAAGGCTTGGCTGTTGTTGTTGGTGCGGACCCACCAAAGAGATTCCACCACTTCACTGTAAAAAGATAACAAGTTATATAATATTAATAAGCAATTAGAAATGGAAAGTTACTATAAAAAATTTATACCACTTCACTACCTGGGGCAATGGTCTTCCTTTGTTTAATAGTCATGGGTGTTCTAAAGAGTCCTTGTGCATTTCTATAAATGGAAATTTCTCGTGTTATTTTGTCTTGCACACTCTCATCAGGTTCCAATTTTTCCAAGACATTGTAGAATCCATTCATAACCTTTGAATCAAAATCAAGATTCTGATTTTCATAAGAGAATTCAGAATTGAGGTAATATCCTGTTGCATGTAGAGGCGTATGAAGCTGACAATACCATCTCTTATCAATGATGTCGTAAATAGATCCAAACTTTTTAGTATTATTGTTGAAAGCCTTAATGATAGCTTTCTTAGCTCTATCCATTGCTTCGTATATGTATCCCATTGCAGGCCTCTTCTTTGAGTCAACAAGACGAAGCACTCTCACAAGAGGAGACGTAGCCTTGAGAATGTATACAACCTTATTTCAAAATGAAGGCATCATGATGATTGTTGCCACCTTCTTTCCCGTCTCTTTTGCATTTTTAGAAGTGATCCACTTATTTGAAGTGAACATCTTCCTTAAATTTACCTTTTGTCTATGAATGCTCTGTAAGGTAAGGAAAGATGTAGTAAATCTTGTAACTGCAAGTCTCAATAACTCCCTACTTGTGAACTGCCTCATTAAATTTAAGATTAAAGGATGCATGTATATATAACTACTTAGTTGCATTACATGCTTGAGTGTCTTTGTTACATCCTTTAATTTTCCAAAATCTTCTAACATCAGATCGATGCAGTGTGCAGCATAAGGAGTCCAATAAACTTGAGGATGCTTAGCTTCCAGTAATGGAAAAGAAAAATGATATTTTTTATATTTTACAATGCTTATATTAGTAAAGAAAATATGTATGTTAAAATAAATAGAGATTTATTACCAGCAAGAATATAATTCGATGCATTGTCACTGACGACTTGAATCACATATTCCTCCCCGACGTGATCGATCATGCCATTTATCAACTCGTAAAGCTTCTCCCCTATCTTTACATAGGATAAGGCATCAGTGGATTCTAAGGAAACAGTTTGTATGGGAGAATTGACGAGAAAATTTATAAGTGTTCTGCTTTTCCTATCTGTCCAACCATCTGTCCTTAATGTGCATCCATATTTCTTTCAAGCATCATGATGTTTAGTGATGAAATTCTGAGTCTCGTTCACATGATATCTCAAAGGAACTCTCACTTTATGGTAAGGAGGCTTCAATCTAGGGCCAAAACAACCAATTGCCTCAATCATTATCTCAAATCAGATATCTTTAACAGTATTGAATGCAATGTTGTTACGGTACATCAATTTTCCAATGATCTGTACAACTGCATCTCTTCCCTCCTTGAAGCTCTTAGAAATTATAGCTTGTTTTGTCAACAATTTCCTTTTTTGTTCCCGAACCACCCAGGATCAACCTTCGTAAACTTATCTATTGGTTCATGAAACTTCATTAGAGGAAGTCCACCACTTCCACTTCTATCAGCACCCATCATGATTCAAGCCTTCTTTGCATGTGACTGTGTATGATTTTCTACTATTCTTTTAGTTGTGAATTTATTCATGGGTCCTCGTAAGACAGTCACTTCTACTATTTCATCTCCATCATCATCATCATCGTTAAGCGGTTCATCGTAAACAAAATCTTTCATAAACCTTTCTTTTTCTTCCTTTTTAAATTGTCGATATTCTCTCAACTCCTCTCTCACATGTTTTGGAGCTTTTGGACATATTGTTGTGTTCTTATCACCACCAGTAATATGTCCAGTAGCTTTATGAATCCCCCCTTTCACTATTCTACCACGGAAAGTACACTTCGTATCGTTAGTTTTTTTTGGATCCTCCAATGTGACGTACTTCCAGTATAGGTGCTTCCTCCTTGTTTCAGCCATTTCATAATTCCAAACACACGTAGAGTTACAAACATTGATCTAACATCATGTAAGTTGAAAACAAACATAATATACTAATAGATATCGTACTCACATTATATACAGTTATATACATAATTACAAATATAACAGTATATATTACTTACACATATACATAGTTACAATGTTACATCCATATACAGCAGTATATATACGTACTTATACATATATATATACATAGTTACAATGTTATTACATACATATACAATGTTATTACATACATGTATATTACATAACAATAAATGTATATACTTAATATGTAGTAATAACATACTATATGGTATATATGTTTAGTACCCAGGGTACTGTACCCTATATATATATATATATATATAATGCTTAATTACTTATATACTTATATAACATATATATATATAATAGTATATATATAACAAGTTATGGCTTACCCTTATGTTATTTACTGTTATAGTATATATAAAACAGTATACAACATATATAAAAATAAAACAGTATATAACACACACACATATATATATATATAAAACAAAAAAGCTTCTTTCCTTCAGGCGAAGGTCGTTGAGGACAAAGCTTCTTTCGTTCCTAGCTTCATCGCCGAAATGAAGAAGCTCAGGTCGATGACACTTAGGCAGTGCAGGTTGAGATGCTTGGGTGATCGAGGTCGAGGTGGTGGCGTAGATGGCAAGTGGCGATGCTCAGGCGGCGATGGTGGTTGAAGAAGCTCGAGCTGCTTCGCTGCTCCAGTGATAATGTTGTGAGGGTTGGCATGGAGATGACAGAACTTTTCATACACGTAAATAGGAGTCTTGTATGGAATGTGAGAGGTCATTGAGGGCAAGACAGGTATGTCAGTTTGTTGCTTTTTTTTTTTTTTAAAAAAAACCTTTTCAAACAGTCTAAGGTTCAAGTGATGAGGCAACGAGGCAAGGAGGCGCCGCTCGAGGAGAGGAGGCGCATTGCCTGATCGAAGGCCATTACTTGGGTCTTTATCGAGGTGACAACTCCCTGTAGCGCCTCACTTTGTCGCCTCAACGCCTGAGGTGCTCGCCTCGACAGTGCTGGTTTGAAGATGATGAGGTTTGGTTTTCTTGAGTGCGCATAAGGTCACATAGGTGCCATTGCTCCTACACCCTGCAAGCTAACGTACTATGCCTGGTTTCTTTAGGCTTGCATAAGGTCACCTCGCTGCCATTGCTCTTACGCCCTAAAAGCCAGCCAAAATGCTCTAGGTGCGTGAGAGTGCATCCCATCTACATGACAATGCGAAGGTTGACAATGATCGTAGTAGTTGGTGGTGGTGGTGATCTTCGGTTGTCGTTGCAAGTGCCGTTGGTGGGTTCTAATGTTGAGAAAAGGAGAGGAGATAATTGGAAGAGAAGAGAGGAGATTGACATGAAGAGGAGGGGCTCCTCGGTGGCTCCCTGGCGGTTGACGGCATCGTCGGAGACCCCTTCACCTCTTAAGGCTTCTTTCTTCCTAACCCTAAGCCATAGAATCGGTGGCTTTAATACCATGTGGAGATTTGAGGAAAAAATGAACTTGGTTGATATGAAAAAAAAGTCCTTGACCCCCTCTTTATAGATAGAGGGTAAGAATAAACAAGGAAATCACAATTACACTTTACTAAAAATAATTATGACTAAAAATAGAAATGACAATTAAATTTTATCTTTGATTTACTTCCTAACAAATAGACATGACAACTAAATGTCATCTTTGATTTATTTCCTAACAGTCTTGATTGAAAAGTTCTTTGGTGCTTGCCCAGTTGATAGGCTTGACACTCCAGGGTTGCAGGAATAGTAGACTCTGGAAACATCTTCTGCAGCCTAGAAACAAATGGATGATCCAAATGACGGTACCAAAGCTTTGGATCAGTAGAAATAGATGCAGATCGGTAAATAGCTGTGGAGTGTCAACATAGTAGAGTCCACCTCTTTCAATCCCCCCACCAATCATTTTTCCTGTTTGGATGTCCTAAAAGAAAACAAAGCGCTTATAAAAAATCACTTGCCAAGCAAATGCTTTACATAAGCGATAAACAGAGAGTAAATTGAGGGGAAACTTTTGGGCACAGAAGACATTTGGTAGATGTAATAAATCAAAAAAATGAACATCTCCTAAAGTTGTAACAGGGCAACCTTTTTACAGGTGAGAAGATTGGAAGCACTGAAATCGACAACATAGGAGGTGGAAGTAGCAATGGTCAAGTTAATTGAAGTACCAGTGGTAACAATAGCTTGAAGAACCAATAGCTTGAAGAAGGAGCTCCATAAGTCATGCACAGTCAGAAGCAGTGAGGGAATCCCAAAAGGGGTAGAATTCCCTTGAACAATGCTGAGTTGGCCTTGCCAGGTTAGCCAAACTTGGCCCAACACTTCTTAGACAGGTGGTTGGTTTGCTTGCAGTGGATACATGGCTTATATGTACGTCCATAACCAAATAAAGAACCACGATGCCCCTAGTAACTACAAAGGCAGAGATCTTTGTGAGGGTAACACCAAACAACCTAGTAGAGGAGATTAGAGGTCTTGCGTTAGGGGCAATCTTCTGGAGTCGTTTCTACATGACTTCAGATTAGGGATGACCTCTAGTGCTAGGATCTGGTTATGGGAAGGCATGCACTTGGAGCTCAGACCATCTCAGACCATCCACGAAGTGGTAGACATGCCAGTTTTGTTTTTGCTCCGTTTGGGTATCATAGCAAGGAGATTGAAACACGTTCAACTTCTCAAACAAGGACTCCATCTCAGTGTAGTAATCTACTAGAGATCGATCACCCTACGTAGCAGACCAAATCCAATGATAGATGCTGGCAAGAAGGGCATGATTTGACCATTGAGAGTATTTCTTGGCTTGGCTGTCCCATATATCCTTGGTCGTTTTCTTATAGAGCAAGATGACAGTAATTTGGGGCTTGATAGAATTTATCATCTAATTCATGACTAAGTAGTTATCCTATTCACAAAACTCATATTCTTTAGACTAGGGAGTGGGAGGAGTCTTGGTGAAGATATAGTCTTCTCTGACCACCAACAAAGATTTTGAATGCTTGAGACCAGAGAAGGTAATTCTGGACACACTGTTCAGCTTCATAGAGGTGATTGAATCGCAACAGAAGTAGATGAAGTCATTGACTTGACTTCAGGAGAAGTTGAAGGTCTAAACGTGGCCATGTTGTTGTCAAGAAGGAAGCACAATAGTAATTAGAGAAGACAAGTCATATGAACATCTAAAAAACTGTTGTGGCAAAGAGGAACACTTAGAAGGCCATTAGAGGCTCCATCAACCAAGGTAGAGCCCTTAGAGACAAGAAAATGGCACTACACATGTGTTGAAGGCAATAAAGAGGGTTGGTAATGGTGCCAGGGTTCGGAAGAGGCAGTTGGAGATGCATAATCGAAGTCTTGGTGATGCTAAAGTAGGTTGGTGGCAGCGTTAGGCGCTTGCATAGGTGGTCAGTGGTGTTAGGAGGCCACTGAAGGAGCTAGTAGCGGTGATGGAGCACCTACTGGAGGCTCTAGAAGGGTTGTGGCGGTGTTAGGGCTCGATGGTAGCACTGCAAGACCCAGGGATGATAGTGTTGGTGCTAAAGCACCACGATCATTTGTTTTGATGATAACAAAACACGTGTTATTTAACATTTGCAATTTGAGTCCTAGATTTCAGGTCAATTGCAAATGTGGACGTGTTTAGACGGAGTTCGAGCTCGCATCCAGGACGGATTGGAGGAGCTTGACGGAAAACAAAGGAGGTTCGCGTGGAGCGACAGATTGAAGATGGAAGGAAATGAAGAATAGGATAGATTTCCTTCTTTTGTACTTGTATTTTTCGTTTCTTTTGTTGCTCTTTATTTCCTTAGATATTTTATGTTAAAGAGCCTCAAAGAACCCTAACAGTAGTCCTAGGAACACCGGCACAACCCTAGGATACTTAGGTTTTCTGTAAAATACTTAGAAAACCAATATAGGGTTCAAACAGCACTTCCAGACGTCTAATTCCCAAATCAGACGTCTGATAAAGTATTTTAAGACGTCTGACTGTTGTTTCAGACGTCTGATAACTGTTAGGCTGGACATAGCTAGTTCTGTCTGATGAAATCAGACGTCCAGACCTTAGACCAGACGTCTTAGGAGACGTCTGATGACTTTGCCAGACGTCCAACTAGTGGACCGTTGGCTGGCTTAGCAAACACTCAAGAATATGACCGTTAGAGCCTTATCAGATGTCCTTAGGCCTTTCCAGATGTCTGATAAATGACCGTTTTGCCTCGGCTGACCCAAAATCTCTTCTCAGAGATTTTCTAGCCGTTGCAACGTTTGGAAATCAATTCCCACAGTAAAAGTAGGTTTCCAGACGTGCATACATAGTGCCAGACGTCCTGTATGTCGTCTGATGGACTTGCGTAAAAACCCTGTTTAGATCTGATCCAAGTCAGGGAGAGACCCGCCCAAAATCAGACGTCTGACCTTTGAATCAGACGTCTTATAGTGAACTTCCAGACGTCTGATGCTAGAATTAGACGTCTGATAAGCCTGTCAGAACAATGATTGTTCCTGATTTCGGGCTGATTCACTTGGGCTTTGTTCCCAACGGCTATAGAACCTTTCTTAAGCCTTCCAAAGCCTTCCTAAGGCCTCTATAAATAGAGGGGAGCCTTTGCAACAAAAACACAAGACATACACCTAGAGAGACCAAGATATATTAAGATCAAGTATTTCCACTCTCTTGTGTCCAAGAAGCTCTTGCTCTCTAAGCTCAAGTTCTACATCTTGAGAGCATCATTCCCTTCGCGCACCCACTCTCCCGCCGTTGTCTACGAGAGCGACATTGCGCCGTTGCGTGGCTCACGCACCCGCGTCATCGTCGACGCACTCCTTGCAAAGGGGAGTTTCCTAAATCCTATAGAAGCTTAAGTTTAAATTACTTTGTTGGCTCTATAGGTTTGTTGTTTATTTTATCTTTGTTATTTGGTTGGGTATTCGCTTTGCGAATTCCCGTCTCCTTCGTGGGACAAAATCCTTCTCGTGGAGAGAAGGGGTTGAGGAACGCTACCCTCGTACTTGTAGCGTGGTTGTACTGAGGTTGAATCACCCTCGTTTTAAAGTGATTCATTTAGTGGATTTGATCAACTAGGTTGATCGGAAAATCCTAACTCGAGAGGGTTAGGTGGTGGTTTTTACCCGGTTTGGGTTTCCGCCTAAAAATTCCTGTGTACATTTTGTGATTGCTTATTTTTGTGAGATTGTTTATATTTTCAATTCCGCATTTTTTTTTGTCACGCTGACCTCACCCCTCCTAGTAGGGAAATTACAATTGGTATCAGAGCAGGTCTTGCTGTTTCGGCGTAACAACCAAGCAAGAAGATCGATGGAGGGAAGCAGTTCCGCATGTAGGATTTCTGAGGGGCAGTCCACAACCCGTCCGCCCTACTTTGACGGGAACAACTACAGCTACTGGAAGCTGAGGATGAAAACGTGGCTCCAAGCCACTGAATTCGAGGTATGGGGATGTTGCGAAACCCCATATTAGATCCCGAAGCGACCGCAAGGAGGCTACTCGCAGCTGCAGATTCAAGAGCTTTCACTCAACGCAAAGGCAATGAATGCCCTGTATTGCGCATTGAGTCTGAAGGAGTTTGAGAAAATCAAAGAGTGCACCACCGCCCACGAGATATGGAGGAGGTTGGAAGGCACTCATGAGGAGACAAGCTCGGAGGAAGAAGAAGAAGAAGAAACCGCTTGCTTTGGTTTCATGACCAGAGGAACCAACAGCGACAACGAAAGCGGAAGCGACAGCGACAATGAGGTAAATCTCGATCTTCGAGAAGCTTTTAATGAACTTTTTGAGATTAGTAAACACTTAGGATAGAAAATAAAAGTATTAAGAAGAACCTTTGTTTTCTTAAAAATGAAAATGATTGGTTAGAAAAATAACTTAAGGACATAGAAGCTAGTCCTAAAAATGATAACATATTATTAGAAAATCATAACCTCATCAATGAAAATAATAAATTGATTGAGGAAAATGATAGTCTAAAGTTAGAAATCTCTAATTTAAAGACTAAGATGAGTATTATAGAAAAAGAAATCGCATGTCTTAGGGAAAACTCCAACAAACTAATCAACAAAGTAGATGATTTATATAGCCCTAAGATTGAGAAAGGATCTCCATCAAGGAGACCCACTAACAAATCCGGATCCAAGCCCACTTGGATACCGAAAAAGGAATTAGAATCATGTTTTGTAGGGTTCAGGGATAACTACAACATAAAGGACTGGACCTACAAGCTCAAGTCTGGTCAACTCAAGTTGGGAGAACTAAGGAGTAGACCAAGGAGGAGAACAAGAAGACCGACGAGACGGCGAACAAACGACGGACCCGCCGCACGTCGACCACCAGATTGGAGACCGGTGCCAATGCCCGGGCCTCCAAGCTACGGATGGGAGCCCCATCCGATGTGGCATCCACCACCACCATTCGGGCCATTTTATTGGCCATGGTAGGTGAGGTAAAATTTTTTAACCCTATCTTTTTATAAGCATTTAGATAGGGAGAGTTAAAAATTAATGAGCTAATTGTCAATTTTTAAGGGGGAGATATAAGGTAGCTAAATTTCCTTTAGAAAGGGGGAGAAAAATAATAGCTATCTCATTGTTACAAAAAGGGGGAGGACATTACCTTTGTCAAAAGAAACTCATAGAAGAGCATGTTTTAAGGGGGAGTTATAGGAATTTTAAAATCAATTAAACTTTTTTGATAATGTCAAAAAGGGGGAGGATTTTTATGCATTATTATTTACGGTTTTGTCATCATCAAAAAGGGGGAGATTGTTGGTGCTAAAGCACCACGATCATTTGTTTTGATGATAACAAAACACGTGTTATTTAACATTTGCAATTTGAGTCCTAGATTTCAGGTCAATTGCAAATGTGGACGTGTTTAGACGGAGTTCGAGCTCGCATCCAGGACGGATTGGAGGAGCTTGACGGAAAACAAAGGAGGTTCGCGTGGAGCGACAGATTGAAGATGGAAGGAAATGAAGAATAGGATAGATTTCCTTCTTTTGTACTTGTATTTTTCGTTTCTTTTGTTGCTCTTTATTTCCTTAGATATTTTATGTTAAAGAGCCTCAAAGAACCCTAACAGTAGTCCTAGGAACACCGGCACAACCCTAGGATACTTAGGTTTTCTGTAAAATACTTAGAAAACCAATATAGGGTTCAAACAGCACTTCCAGACGTCTAATTCCCAAATCAGACGTCTGATAAAGTATTTTAAGACGTCTGACTGTTGTTTCAGACGTCTGATAACTGTTAGGCTGGACATAGCTAGTTCTGTCTGATGAAATCAGACGTCCAGACCTTAGACCAGACGTCTTAGGAGACGTCTGATGACTTTGCCAGACGTCCAACTAGTGGACCGTTGGCTGGCTTAGCAAACACTCAAGAATATGACCGTTAGAGCCTTATCAGATGTCCTTAGGCCTTTCCAGATGTCTGATAAATGACCGTTTTGCCTCGGCTGACCCAAAATCTCTTCTCAGAGATTTTCTAGCCGTTGCAACGTTTGGAAATCAATTCCCACAGTAAAAGTAGGTTTCCAGACGTGCATACATAGTGCCAGACGTCCTGTATGTCGTCTGATGGACTTGCGTAAAAACCCTGTTTAGATCTGATCCAAGTCAGGGAGAGACCCGCCCAAAATCAGACGTCTGACCTTTGAATCAGACGTCTTATAGTGAACTTCCAGACGTCTGATGCTAGAATTAGACGTCTGATAAGCCTGTCAGAACAATGATTGTTCCTGATTTCGGGCTGATTCACTTGGGCTTTGTTCCCAACGGCTATAGAACCTTTCTTAAGCCTTCCAAAGCCTTCCTAAGGCCTCTATAAATAGAGGGGAGCCTTTGCAACAAAAACACAAGACATACACCTAGAGAGACCAAGATATATTAAGATCAAGTATTTCCACTCTCTTGTGTCCAAGAAGCTCTTGCTCTCTAAGCTCAAGTTCTACATCTTGAGAGCATCATTCCCTTCGCGCACCCACTCTCCCGCCGTTGTCTACGAGAGCGACATTGCGCCGTTGCGTGGCTCACGCACCCGCGTCATCGTCGACGCACTCCTTGCAAAGGGGAGTTTCCTAAATCCTATAGAAGCTTAAGTTTAAATTACTTTGTTGGCTCTATAGGTTTGTTGTTTATTTTATCTTTGTTATTTGGTTGGGTATTCGCTTTGCGAATTCCCGTCTCCTTCGTGGGACAAAATCCTTCTCGTGGAGAGAAGGGGTTGAGGAACGCTACCCTCGTACTTGTAGCGTGGTTGTACTGAGGTTG
The DNA here is from genome assembly GCA_037157565.1 of Thalassia testudinum. NCBI lineage: Eukaryota > Viridiplantae > Streptophyta > Magnoliopsida > Alismatales > Hydrocharitaceae > Thalassia > Thalassia testudinum. The sequence continues at coordinate 14,037,156 of JAZHRO010000062.1, read as the reverse complement.
AATCACCCTCGTTTTAAAGTGATTCATTTAGTGGATTTGATCAACTAGGTTGATCGGAAAATCCTAACTCGAGAGGGTTAGGTGGTGGTTTTTACCCGGTTTGGGTTTCCGCCTAAAAATTCCTGTGTACATTTTGTGATTGCTTATTTTTGTGAGATTGTTTATATTTTCAATTCCGCATTTTTTTTTGTCACGCTGACCTCACCCCTCCTAGTAGGGAAATTACAATTGGTATCAGAGCAGGTCTTGCTGTTTCGGCGTAACAACCAAGCAAGAAGATCGATGGAGGGAAGCAGTTCCGCATGTAGGATTTCTGAGGGGCAGTCCACAACCCGTCCGCCCTACTTTGACGGGAACAACTACAGCTACTGGAAGCTGAGGATGAAAACGTGGCTCCAAGCCACTGAATTCGAGGTATGGGGATGTTGCGAAACCCCATATTAGATCCCGAAGCGACCGCAAGGAGGCTACTCGCAGCTGCAGATTCAAGAGCTTTCACTCAACGCAAAGGCAATGAATGCCCTGTATTGCGCATTGAGTCTGAAGGAGTTTGAGAAAATCAAAGAGTGCACCACCGCCCACGAGATATGGAGGAGGTTGGAAGGCACTCATGAGGAGACAAGCTCGGAGGAAGAAGAAGAAGAAGAAACCGCTTGCTTTGGTTTCATGACCAGAGGAACCAACAGCGACAACGAAAGCGGAAGCGACAGCGACAATGAGGTAAATCTCGATCTTCGAGAAGCTTTTAATGAACTTTTTGAGATTAGTAAACACTTAGGATAGAAAATAAAAGTATTAAGAAGAACCTTTGTTTTCTTAAAAATGAAAATGATTGGTTAGAAAAATAACTTAAGGACATAGAAGCTAGTCCTAAAAATGATAACATATTATTAGAAAATCATAACCTCATCAATGAAAATAATAAATTGATTGAGGAAAATGATAGTCTAAAGTTAGAAATCTCTAATTTAAAGACTAAGATGAGTATTATAGAAAAAGAAATCGCATGTCTTAGGGAAAACTCCAACAAACTAATCAACAAAGTAGATGATTTATATAGCCCTAAGATTGAGAAAGGATCTCCATCAAGGAGACCCACTAACAAATCCGGATCCAAGCCCACTTGGATACCGAAAAAGGAATTAGAATCATGTTTTGTAGGGTTCAGGGATAACTACAACATAAAGGACTGGACCTACAAGCTCAAGTCTGGTCAACTCAAGTTGGGAGAACTAAGGAGTAGACCAAGGAGGAGAACAAGAAGACCGACGAGACGGCGAACAAACGACGGACCCGCCGCACGTCGACCACCAGATTGGAGACCGGTGCCAATGCCCGGGCCTCCAAGCTACGGATGGGAGCCCCATCCGATGTGGCATCCACCACCACCATTCGGGCCATTTTATTGGCCATGGTAGGTGAGGTAAAATTTTTTAACCCTATCTTTTTATAAGCATTTAGATAGGGAGAGTTAAAAATTAATGAGCTAATTGTCAATTTTTAAGGGGGAGATATAAGGTAGCTAAATTTCCTTTAGAAAGGGGGAGAAAAATAATAGCTATCTCATTGTTACAAAAAGGGGGAGGACATTACCTTTGTCAAAAGAAACTCATAGAAGAGCATGTTTTAAGGGGGAGTTATAGGAATTTTAAAATCAATTAAACTTTTTTGATAATGTCAAAAAGGGGGAGGATTTTTATGCATTATTATTTACGGTTTTGTCATCATCAAAAAGGGGGAGATTGTTGGTGCTAAAGCACCACGATCATTTGTTTTGATGATAACAAAACACGTGTTATTTAACATTTGCAATTTGAGTCCTAGATTTCAGGTCAATTGCAAATGTGGACGTGTTTAGACGGAGTTCGAGCTCGCATCCAGGACGGATTGGAGGAGCTTGACGGAAAACAAAGGAGGTTCGCGTGGAGCGACAGATTGAAGATGGAAGGAAATGAAGAATAGGATAGATTTCCTTCTTTTGTACTTGTATTTTTCGTTTCTTTTGTTGCTCTTTATTTCCTTAGATATTTTATGTTAAAGAGCCTCAAAGAACCCTAACAGTAGTCCTAGGAACACCGGCACAACCCTAGGATACTTAGGTTTTCTGTAAAATACTTAGAAAACCAATATATGGTTCAAACAGCACTTCCAGACGTCTAATTCCCAAATCAGACGTCTGATAAAGTATTTTAAGACGTCTGACTGTTGTTTCAGACGTCTGATAACTGTTAGGCTGGACATAGCTAGTTCTGTCTGATGAAATCAGACGTCCAGACCTTAGACCAGACGTCTTAGGAGACGTCTGATGACTTTGCCAGACGTCCAACTAGTGGACCGTTGGCTGGCTTAGCAAACACTCAAGAATATGACCGTTAGAGCCTTATCAGATGTCCTTAGGCCTTTCCAGACGTCTGATAAATGACCGTTTTGCCTCGGCTGACCCAAAATCTCTTCTCAGAGATTTTCTAGCCGTTGCAACGTTTGGAAATCAATTCCCACAGTAAAAGTAGGTTTCCAGACGTGCATACATAGTGCCAGACGTCCTGTATGTCGTCTGATGGACTTGCGTAAAAACCCTGTTTAGATCTGATCCAAGTCAGGGAGAGACCCGCCCAAAATCAGACGTCTTACCTTTGAATCAGACGTCTTATAGTGAACTTCCAGACGTCTGATGCTAGAATTAGACGTCTGATAAGCCTGTCAGAACAATGATTGTTCCTGATTTCGGGCTGATTCACTTGGACTTTGTTCCCAACGGCTATAGAACCTTTCTTAAGCCTTCCAAAGCCTTCCTAAGGCCTCTATAAATAGAGGGGAGCCTTTGCAACAAAAACACACAAGACATACACCTAGAGAGACCAAGATACACTAAGATCAAGTATTTCCACTCTCTTGTGTCCAAGAAGCTCTTGCTCTCTAAGCTCAAGTTCTACATCTTGAGAGCATCATTCCCTTCGCGCACCCACTCTCCCGCCGTTGTCTACGAGAGCGACATTGCGCCGTTGCGTGGCTCACGTACTCGCGTCATCGTCGACCCACTCCTTGCAAAGGGGAGTTTCCTAAATCCTATAGAAGCTTAGGTTTAAATTACTTTGTTGGCTCTATAGGTTTGTTGTTTATTTTATCTTTGTTATTTGGTTGGGTATTCGCTTTGCGAATTCCCGTCTCCTTCGTGGGACAAAATCCTTCTCATGGAGAGAAGGGGTTGAGGAACGCTACCCTCGTACTTGTAGCGTGGTTGTACTGAGGTTGAATCACCCTCGTTTTAAAGTGATTCATTTAGTGGATTTGATCAACTAGGTTGATCGGAAAATCCTAACTCGAGAGGGTTAGGTGGTGGTTTTTACCCGGTTTGGGTTTCCACCTAAAAATTCCTGCGTACATTTTGTGATTGCTTATTTTTGTGAGATTGTTTATATTTTCAATTCCGCATTTTTTTTTGTCACGCTGATCTCACCCCTCCTAGTAGGGAAATTACAGATAGGTGGCTGCACTAGCCTACTACCCAAAGGAGTTTTGGTGGTGAGGACCATCGGATAACCTCGCTTGCGGTGGCGTTGTGCTGTTGCACGGGGGAGGTGACGTTGGTGGTGGCTGGTGAGAAAGAGAGAGAGAGATGTAGGGTTTGTATGGTGGGGATACCAGAGCACAAAGTGTCTAGGATCCACCTTGTTCTAATACTAAGTTGGAAAAAATGAAGCATCTTATTTTCGGAAGAAGCCCTAATCCTTTTTATATAAAGAGATACTAGATAAATTACAAGGAAGTCCAAGAAATAAAAATAACACAACCTACAATATAATACTCTAACAATTTGGTTACACTTCCGAATACAATATCTAAGTCATTTTTATATTCTTGGCAAAACTGTTTGGGTCGATTTTTTTGGGAAAAAAAAATTCCAGTTAGATATGACCATTAACATCCAACGTAACTTGCTATGGTGGGAAGTTTATTTCGATTGTTGGTTTTGACAATCTAGATGGTGGTACGGCTAATAACTTATTATTTGAATGCAAAAATTGAAGAACTTGTTCTTTGTTTGGTTCAATACAATAGGTTTTGAGGAGTAAAAAATAAAAAATTATTTTGTATTAATGTGAAGCGGAGATAGGGGGAATAACTCTTATTCTACATTTCTGGTGGAATAAGTTGGAGAGTAACTTGTGGCCTATCACTTGATGTGATTTTATTTCTCTTTTTGTTATTGATAAATCTAGAAGGATAAGAATTAAGAAATCCCGGGACTAGTTGCTTTGGGAACTTCTCATGGCTTGAGGCGTTGTTGGAGGGATAACATTGGAGGAAATCTCCACTAAAAAACAGGAGGAAATCCCTCATTTTGGAGGGACATTCCTCCAACCAAACAGTCCCAGGGAAGTGTTACTAATTTCTTATTACCTGCCTCACATGTTCACCAAGTATCTTGCTAGTCATCAACTTCTTGTATCAGATCAATGTGAACATTGGATCTAACTAAGAATTTTCTAACTTCTGTGGAATGTTTTTCTCATGTTTCATTCTATTATCTATCGGCATTTTGATGAACGCATATTACTGAACACAGTATGACCAGTTATTTACTCTATTTGGCTTTCATTTTTATCATTTAGACAAGCTATTAGCTAATGCAAAGGGTAATTAGAGAGGCACATATGCACTTATGATCATGCACATATGAATTGAGCATGCATCTTAGATGATCAAAGAGTATGTCGAATGCAATCACACTATAAATTTCGTTTTTCTTCCTGTGATATAACTGGCTTTTAATCAGATTAGATCTCTCTTGATTTTTCCTCTTCTGCATCTGATTCGGTTTGTATAGGCAACAATGACAGCCGCCAAATCCATGAAGGGAACTCCATACTGGATGGCTCCTGAAGTCATTCTTCAAACTGGACATAGCTTGTAAGCAGCTACTTTAATCCTGTTTAATTTTTGTTTGGGCATTGCTTTTTTTTTTATGACATTACTATTTATAGCCTAGCCAACCCCACTAAGTGTGAGAAAAAAAAATTGTTCTTACTGCATTACTATTTGTAGCCAATTGATTTTTTTTTTTTGAAAAGGAGCCAACTAATAATTTTGATTCATTAATTTATCTTTGTCTGTCTACTTTTCATACTATTGTTTCCTATTCTCTAACCCTGATGTATATAGTTGATCTTTTTGCTGTGGGATAAACAAGAACATAGGACTTTGTCACAAAAAAATAAAAAAGTTCTTGCGGCTCTATAAGTATGCTTTGTCAACGATAGTACTTTGCTTAATATTAATTTCTTCTGTGGCATTGCCTTAATAAGTAGAGATTTTTATAACCTGATAGCAACATCAAGCTCATCTCCCCTTCATATCTAATAATTGCTTTACTTTTTTTCTTCTTCCACGTAGATTAAGGTTAATAGGTGGGTTCTTAGTCATGTGGGATGGCCAATTGCTTAATTGATTTTGAGCTAGAATGTGATTGGACAAGACTTGATGAATATCCCTTCCAAAAAATGCCTTCTAGGCTCCTTTATTGTTATTATTTTTTTAAAGATTAGCACTGTTATAGAGGTTGCGGGTCCAATATCTTCTGCTTTTCTTGTCAGACATGGCCCGAACCCCATATATTCATATTCTTAACATGGAAACATTCATATCTTACTTTGTTGTTGTTAGAGTTCCATAGTTTCTTATGTTGTTACTCTGGCTATTTTTGTTCTGTTAGTGGATATATTTGTAATTTTTTTTTGAAAGGTAAAATGCTGATTATTTGATTGATAATCACCCAAATTTAGATATGTTTATAATTTTTCCATCCTTCCTTTCTATATAAGAAAGGTTAGGGATTTTTTTCATGAAACGAGACTTTGTTTCCTTTTACATGGTATTGGAGCGATGATCTTAGATCAGCGTTTCTATATCCTACCAAATATCGCAAAAAATCTCTTTAGGCATGCATTGAATCTCAAGTTTGAGGTTTCGATGTGTGCTTGAATGCGGACATTGCATCTGGGTCATTGCCTAACTAGTGGCGTTGCCATCCGACTGGCACGGTCTTCGACCCACTGGGTGCAACATTACCTAATTGACTCATTGTTGGTGGTTTGATTTGTGGCGGTTTGACTGATGGTTGCCTCATTGTTGATCCTACTGTCGTTGCCTCCTTTAGGCCTCGAGTTACTACGTGCCTTAGTGTTGTGCGACTAGCCCCAACACATGGGTAGTCGCAGGTGCACGTTTGCTTACATGTACCTGTGACTGATGTCAATTATGACCACTTCTCCTTTAATGACTACTTTCGCAATATTGTTGCTACTGCTTGGGATTGTCTTCCACTATCTGTTTGCCTGCTATTCTACCTTAATCTACGCTATTGTGGTTCTTTATACCTGCTACTACCTTGGATGGATCCCTTCTCATTAGTTTGATGAGGATACATCCACTCCCTACATCGCTTGTATTATTGATGCTTTTAATGTCCATGCATGTCCAAAGTTTGCTGTTTCTTGACAGTGGGTGATAGATTCACATGCCTCTACATCTTACTAGAGATGCTGCTTCCCTTTGTGAGACTCAATCTCCCAGATTAGTCACCTCTGTGAAAGTGGCTAATGGTGTTAGCTCTCTTGTGACTATAGTTGGAGACATTCAATTTTCTTCATGACTACTCCTATCGATTGAGTGTGTATTGTGGGCACGTCGAGGACACATTGTGGAAACACCCATGTATTGATGTCAGGTTATAGAGATTAGCAATGACGTGAAAATTATGCATATTGAGGGCACGCCGACACATACCAAAAAATTCACTTAAATAATTAAAATTTCAAGTAAATAAAAAATTATTAACATAAAACCTTAAAAGATTATGCAAGAAGGGCATACATGTAAAAAATAAGTGTTGATATGATACTATCTCGAAGTACTACTAAGTTACTAATCCTAACTCTTAAGGACCTAAACTACTAGTTTCATTTTTAATTTACATTACAAATTACATCAACTATTTAAGTTACATTTAATTTTGGTTTTTATTTTTCAGTTAGCAAATATAAATTAATTTTGCATTTAGTTGTGTTGTGTACGATCGATGGACATGCATATATGTATGCTTGCATTTATGGCTTAGGTGTATGTGTGCACCCATAGCTTAGTTGTAGTTGCAGTTGCTTCATATCGGTGAAAAATCCTTCTCTTGAGGAGATGTTGGTAGAGCACTCTAGTTATGTTTTGTTACTGTTTTGGAGTTATTTGTTATTGTTCTTGTCCTATTGGACTTATGTTGTACTTTTCCGAAACACCTCTATATAAAGAGGTGTAGGGTTTCATTTGAGAATAAGACTTTTCATTATCTCTGACTTGGTATTAGAGCGGCAATCTTAGATTGGTGTTGTGATATCCCACCCTTCACAAGCCTTTGAAACCTCCCACCAAAACCCTAACCGGGGAGCAATCCGTCTCCATTGGCCCTAGTCGGCTGCTGCAAGCTTCTTGGGCCAGTGCTGCGGTGGCAGCAGCCGCTAGCGATCGTTGCCGGTAATTGTTGACCATAGCAGCGTCGTCGCTGCTTTTCAAGGGGGTTGCTGTGACCTTGCTAAGTGCCTTCATCAGCAGGTCTCGCCACTAGCAACGCCACCACCGCCTCTCCGGACCTGCTGCGACCTTGTTTGGCTCCGCCATCGGCAGATCTCACCGCGAATAGTGTCACCACTGCCTTTCCAGGCCTGTTGCGGGTCTGTTAAGCGTCATCTCGTCGCTAGCAGCGCTGCAGTTGCTTCTCCGGTAGACTGCGCCGCCTCTTGCGGCCCTGATAGGGTTGGTGGCGTGATTCTCTTGTCGGAAAAGGGGTGCTCCACTCTGTAGAAGTGCTGTTAGGGTATTTCTCGTACCCTAACATGCACTAAGTCGTGGTTCAAAGGGTCTGCGTGACTCTTGGGATGTTTCTAGGGTCTTTTTGACTTTAGATCTCATGATCAAGAGATCACATTTCTTTGTTGTGTGATTTTGTTAGATCTAAATATTGGTTTCATATTGTATCTATGGCATCTTGTGGCAGTCCTAAGGCGCGATGGCCTCAAGTTCTTTGAAAGTGTCGTCGATTACCGCTACTAATAGTGGGGGTTACAAATCCCCTTTCTTTGTTCCTATTACTAAGTTAAACGAGGTCAATTATGCTAGGTGGTTTCAAACTTTCCTCATGACAGTTGAGGGGCATGATAAGGAACATTTATTGTTGGAGTTGGCGGGCAAGATAAATTAGGGAAGAATGCCACATGGAAGAAAGATAATTCAATGGACCGTGCTTGGATCATGAATTCTGTTGAGCCTCAGATTGGTGATGAGATTATGTACTATAAGACCGCTAAGGAAATGTGGGATTCTTTACATATGTATTCTCATGAGAAGAATTCTAGCAAGGTGTTTGAGATTCATCATGCTATTGGAAGTCTCAAACAGGAGGGTCAGTCACTGTCGCAGTATTATGCCATTCTAAAGGGACTACTTGAGAAGTTCAATGCTTGTCGACCTATCTGCACTTGTGCCACTTAGAGGGCACAGAGGAAGGAGTATGCTGTCCTACAGTTTCTTGACGGACTTCGACCAGACTATGAGGTTGCTAGGTCCCAGATCCTTACCTTGGCTGAGCTTCCATCTTTAGAGGAGGCTTATAGTCGTGTGAGTAGGGTGGTTGTTAGGCCATCCATGTCAGAGATTGGACAAGCACCTGTGCTTGTTGCTGCTGCACGCGGAGGACGTGGTGCTCCATCCACTAGGGGGAGAGGACGTGGTGGTCAGGGTACGAGTGGTAGACCTCACACCATTTGCTTGCACTGTGGGAAGATTGGCTACATAGAGGCCTATTGTTGGATGAAGATGGTCGACCTCCCATGGCCAACCAGGCTGTTCCTTCAGAGGATGTGAGCGACATGGTGTCCTGTGTAGAGTATGATGCGCACCTCTCCCAGTTGACCTAGGAGACCACTACTGCTGCTGATACAGCCGCCTTGGCCACTTCAGGTATGACTTCTGCTTATAGGTCTGGTGACACTGACAATGTCTTGTGGCTGGTGGATTCTAGCGCATCTCAGCATCTCAGTGGAGATGAGATATGTTTTAGATAGGTTCATGATGTTCCCTTAGGGAGATCTGTGCAGATAGTAGATGACATGTAGTGTAGGGTTCATGGCAAAGGAGATGTGGCAGTGACTCATGTACTAATGCTGCCTAATGTTCTTTATGTTCCAAAATTTTCGATCAGTCTTTTGTCTGTTAGTAGAATTATAAAAGACTTGCACTGTTGTGCAATATTTGATGAGTTTGGATGTATTTTTCAGGACAAACTCACGGGAAGGACGATTGGTGGCGGACATGAGGGGGTGTGTATTGCCTGATCCAGACTCCATTTGCTATTATGTGTTAGGGTGAGGTTGCATTTAGTGCTGGTACAATTTTTCAGTGGCATCGTTGTCTTGGGCACCTCTCACTGGACAGGCTTCGACGAGTCATTCCTCATATTTCACCAGCTACAGAGATTTTGTGTGATGTATGCCAGCTGGGAAAGCATCACAGAGCCAGTTTTCCTTCTTGTTCATCTTAGAGTTTTACTGCTATCTTTGATTTACTGTACATGGATGTATGGGGATTAAGTCGTATCCCAGATAGACTGGGTCACATATTTTATCTACTTATTGTGGATGATTTTTCCAGGATGTCATGGTTATTTCTTTTGAAAAATAAATCTGATGTTGGATCAGTGATTGAAATATTTATATTACAAATAAAGACTTAGTTCTCTAATATTGTGAAGATTGTACGATTTGATAATGCTTTAGAGTTCTGTACATCTAAGTTGGCAGCCTTTTACAGATCTTTTGGGATTGTTCACTAGACATCCTGTCCATATATGTCTCAACAAAATGGTGTAGTGGAAAGAAAATACTATTACATGCTTGATGTGGCTAGGATACTATTGATACAACACAATGTGCCACAGGTGTATTGGGGAGATGTAGTGTTAATTGCATGTTATTTGATCAACAGATTGCCTAACTCAGCTATAGAAGAACAAGTTCCTTGGCAGGTCCTCTATCTTGAGAAGGATTTATTCGCTGCCCTACCTCGAGTGTTTGGCTGTGTAGCCTTTTTGCACATTCTAGCACATGGTAGGGACAAGTTGGCTTTAAGAGTAGTGAAATGTGTCTTTTTGAGTTACAGTAACACCCAGAAAGGATACAGATGCTATGACCCCTGTGGTAAGAAGCATTATGTGACTGCAGATATCACATTCCATGAGTCAATTCCTTATTTCTTTACAGATGGTCATCAGGTGACATTTGAAGGAGGCTTGGCTCCTATGCTTGTTCCATCAGTTCGCTTGGAATAAATTTTTGTTACACATGGTGAGGATACTGTAGAGACTCCCAGAGGTAGATGGTTGAGATCACTTAGGTCTATAGGCTACCTGTGACATACAGATAGCATGCATGGTGAGATGAACACACCTCGCCACCTCCTCAGCCACTTGTCTTCACCCTTTGTCAAGTATGGATTGATACTGACGTGAGTTGTCTTAGTGGTGTTTGTGCAGGTCCCTCTGATGAGTCCTCTCCTTTTGCTGCTACTGAGCATATTGGGGAGGATCTTGATCTTCCAATTGCTATTCGGAAGGTTCCACGGAGTTGTGCTTAATATCATACTGTACAGACAGCCTCTATTGCCAATCTTGGCAGATCATTTGCTAGTTCTCTCTGCGATGCACGTTCCTACCTCCCATCAGCAGGCCATGTTGGATCCAAAATGGTGTTAGGCTATGGAGGATGATATGGTTGCTCTGCGCTCTAGAGGAATGTGGGACTTGATCACCTTGCCTCCTCACGCCGGAACAGTTGGGTGCCGTTAGGTCTTTGCTGTCAAATACAACCCAAATGGCACAATTTCTCGCTACAAGGCGAGATTTGTGGCAAAGAGATTTACCCAAACATATGGGGTAGATTTTTTTGATACCTTCTCTCTTGTTGCTCGACTGTCTACTGTTCGGATTTTGATGTCTGTAGCTGCTTACTACGACTGACCTCTTCATTAGTTGGATGTGAAGAACGTGTTTTTGTATGGAGATCTTCAAGAGGAAGTTTATATGCAACAACCTCCTGGGTTTGAGGCTCAGGGGGAGTGTGTATGCAGGTTGAAGAAAACTATCTATGGCTTAAAGCAGGTAGAGACTCTCAGAGGAGGTATAGGTCATGGGGCTTATATGATCTTCTGCCGATCACTCTCTATTTGTCGGGAAAGGAAAAAGGGGAGTGGTTGTACTCCTTGTCTATGTGGATGACCTGATTCTTATTGGAGATGACTTTATTGGAATAGCTGAGGTAAAAAGGAAGTTGGCTGATGCCTTTGTGATGATCTGGGAGAGCTCAGATACTTTCTTGGAATTGAAGTGGCACGAAGCAGAGAGGGTATTGTTCTTAGTCAGCGCAAATATGCGCTTGATATCTTGCAGGAAGCAGGAATGATGAGATTTAAATATGTTAATATACCTATGGATCCCAAAGGACATCTCTCTGATGTTGAGTCTCCGCTTGTAGATAGCAGATCTTATAGGTAGTTGGTTGATAAATTATTATATCTTACTATTACTCGTCCAGATCGTTCCCTTGCCGTTGGGAAACTCAGCCAGTTCATGGACAAGCCGACCAGGTAGCATTGGGATGCTGCTATACAGGTGCTTAGATATGTGAAGAAAGCATCTAGCAGATGTGTCTTATTTCAGACGGGTTCATCTATGAGTATTGTTGGTTATTCTGATGCCGACTATGCAGGATGCATGACAGATAGGAAGTCAACAATTGGATTCTACACTTATATGGCAGGCAACTTAGTGACCTGGAGAAGCAAGAAGCAGCGAGTGGTACCCAGATCTAGTGCAGAGTCAGAATACAAGGTTATGGCTCAGACTGCTACAGAGATGGTTTGGGTCAGATCAGTGCTACATGATCTTCATGTTTAGATAGAGGGACCGATGGAGGTGAGGTGTGATATTCACGCTGCTACATATATTGCAAATAACCTAATGTTTCATGAGTGAACAACCACTACACTAGAGACTTAATACGTGGAATCATTTACACTTCATCTGTATCTTCTGAAGATCAGATAGCGGATATATTCACAAGGCCTCTTGCGTGAACCGCATTTGATAAGTGTTGTTCCAAGCTGAGCATTATTGATATATATGCTCCAGCTTGAGGGGGAGTGTTGGTAGAGCACTCTAGTTATATTTTGTTACTGTTTTGGAGTTATTTGTTATTGTTCTTGTCTTATTGGACTTGTGCTGTACTTTTCCCAAATATCTCTCTCTGTATAAAGAGGTGTAGGGTTTCATTTGAGAATAAGACTTTTCATTATCTTCGATTGAAGATAAAGTTGGAATGGGGCATACTGGTAGGTAGAAGGGAGGGGAAGAGCATGATGCTTAGTGCTTCCATTAGTCATCAGAGTTGTTGGCATCAACCAAGCATGAGTTGAAGCTTTAGTAGAATCATTTGAGTGAGGTGTAAAAAGAAATTTTAGTTTTCAATGGGAAAGTCCATCAGATCAACATGGGGTTTAGAACATAGCACATATCGTGATATTTAATTCCTTGGAAGTAACATGTAGCAGCACTAGTAGAGAGCAATAGCAGTTAAACAAGAGGTTTTGGAATTGCACGATCGAAATGGAGCATCGAATTCACATTCTGTTGACAAATATCATTGAAACGGTGTAGATTTTGCACTAATGTCCCTCAATTTCGATCGTTACTATCGGCACATGGCAAAATATCAACACTCCTATAAGTTGACACTATTTGCGTGTCAATATGATATTTTTCCCAAAACACCATTATTGACATCATGTCGACAACATTTTAATCATTGCACCAGAGTTCCCTTTGAGTATCTTCTCAGCAGGTTATGCAAGGACCTAAAGTGTTAGATTATATTTGATGAATGCCACTGGATTTTCTAGGATAAGAAGATCGATCATATTATTTATGGTCGATATGAGTAGAATGGTCTTTATGATCTTGATTTACCATCTCTCTTTGTTGCAGCTGTCTCCATCTCCACTGATCCATTGCTTTGGCATCATTATTTGGATCATCCCTTTTTTGGGAAGATGCGGCAGATGTTTCCCGAGTTGCCCGTCTCTGCTAGATTTGTGATTGTGGGGGTTGTTAGTTGTGTAAGCACCATCATTCTACCTTCTCTCGACGAGCTGGGTCTAGAAACACATCGACATTCCATTCGGTACACTGTGATGTCTGGGGACCCTCTCATGTAAGCAGTACAGGAGGCTACAAATACTTCGTTATATTAGTGGTTGACTATAGTCCACATAGGTCTTTCTTATCAAAGATTGGTTAGAGATTCCTTGACATAGTTAGATGCTTCTTTGCAAAGGTGCAAAATGTCTACTCTTCTATTTGGATCTTTTGTAGTAACAATGCTTTGGAGTCACACAGGAGTTGTCATATTTTTATCACTAATGGCACCTTGTGTGAGACATCCTATGCCTATACCTCTCAGCAGAATGATGTTGCTAAGAGGAAACTAAGGCATATTCTTGAAATTGCATGGACACTCCCGTTTACAAAGGTGTTAAAGCAGATTTGGGGTGATGTTGTGCACTGTGACCTATTTAATCAACAAGGTCCCTTCAATTCTACATAGGGAGATCCCTTTTAGTTGCTGCATCTTGATGGTGATCATCCATTTGCCATGCCACTACGAGTATCTGGTATGTACACTTTTGGACAAGATAAGTTCTCTCCATGTGTAGTGAAATGTGTCCTTGTTTATTCACTCATTCATAAGGGGTATTGATGCTATGATCCAACTAGTCGATATATTGTCACGGCGGATGCTAGTTTCTTTGAGAAGGTTTCATTTTTCTCTACGTTTTAGTTGTTGCATCTTGATGGTGATCATCCATTTGCCTTGCCACTACGAGTATTTGGGTGTACTTATTTCATGTACGCTTTTGGACAAGATAAGTTCTCTCCATGTGCAGTGAAATGTGTCCTTGTTTATTCACTCATTCATAAGGGGTATCGATGCTATGATCCAACTAGTCGATATATTGTCATGGCGGATGCTAGTTTCTTTGAGAAGGTTTCATTTTTCTCTGAGGAAGGGACTAGTATCGACCTTGTACCATGTTAGTTGCAGATTACCATAGACGAGATCAGGAGCAATCCTCTCTTCCATTGCCTACTATGCCTGTCTCTCCATTTGAGAATTCTTCCATAAGGGAGCTGCAAGGTCAGAGTTTTAGTGATGCTAATAATAGACCGATTGCATTGGGGAAGTTTATTTGCTCTTGTATGTTTTATTTGATTTCTCATTAGACATTCATTGTGCATCTCGACTCTTCTTTATAGTAGTTCTCGCAAGCCCTGCAGAGTGCCATAATGCCACATGATTACTTAAAAGCTTCTTGAGATACACAGTGGAAAGTTGCTATGGTTGTAGGGATGGAAGCCCTTACTACTCATGGCACATGGGAGCTCATGCCTTGTCTCCTTGGGGCAAAGCTTGTTGATTACAAATGGGTGTACATGTGAAGTATCTTGTAGAAGGTATTGTTGATAGGTTTATAGCTAGGTTAGTGGCAAAGGGATTCATACAAACATATGGTGTGGATTATTTTGAGACGTTCACTCTTGTAGCATGTGTTTCATCTATATGGATCATCGTCTTTGTTGTAGTCAACATAAGTTGACCATTGCTTTAGTTAGATATCAAGAATGCCATCCTTTTTGGAGATTTGAGTGAGGAAGTCTATATGCGACAACATTCGGGCTGCGAGTTTGAGGAGGAGCACGTATGGAGATTGAAGAAGGATATATATAGGCTTAAGTAGAGCCCTCGGGCCCGGTTCGACAGATTAAGTGCGGAGGTCATGAGGATTGGTTTTAAGAGATCTGTGTCCGATCACTCTATTTTCATCAAGAAGGTTGTTGTTGGGATTGCCATGTTAGTTGTGTATGTTGATGACATGATTCTAATAGAAGATGACAGTGCTGGTATTTAGGAGGCAAAGGCCTTCTTGCAGAAGGGCTTTGTCACCAAAGGTTTAGGAGAGTTGGGGATAGAGGCTATCAAATAGAAGCATGGCCTGGCACTCTCTTAGTAGAAACACGTTCTGGAGAGACTTGATAATGCAAGGCTTTTAGGCACCGAACCTTCTAGTATCCTTGTTGAGTAGAGAGGTAAACATGTAAAGATTGATGACTCACCATTTGAGGACATTCACGGATATAGGAGCACTGTCATGAAGCTGCTATACCTTACTATTACATGCCTGGGCGTTAGCTTTGCATTAAGTAGGGTTAGTCAGTTTATGGACAGGGCATACTACAATCATTGGCATGACGTATGCTTCATGTGGACCTTGGTCAAGGGAGTCAATGGAATCTCGGTGTCTATTCCTATTCTGATGTAGATTTTGCAGGGTTTGTTGAGGATAGGAAGTCTACTATTGGCTATGCTATATATATATATTAAGAGAATGAAGGAAGATTACTAACCATCCCAATATCATTAATAACAAAATAAAAGTAATAGACTTATTGAATGTCAAGCCACAACCCTCACAGGCTACATACCTTCCTTACAATGTCCCCAACCCATACCCTTCTAAAAATCGCGGCATTCCGTTGAAGCCAAATTAACCACAAGGTAGAAACTGCTATTATCCAATCAACCGTGTTAAGTGTGGACCAAAGATTGGAAGGAAGCCTACAATGAGTCAAAAGACATAAGAATAGCTGAACACACACACACCACCAGACTTGCATTGATAAATGGCAAGCAAAGAAGAGATGATTGAAGCTCCCCTTCGTAGCTCCACAAAAGACACCAAGTCTGAATCCGAAGCCCATCTCTACTGCAACACCTTTGTAACTAACTTCTCTCTCTAAAAAGCCATAAAAAGATCTTGACTTCCAAGGGCAGAGGTATCTTCCAAATCAAAGAACAATCCTCGCATAGCAACTGCGTTGGAACCTCCTCCAAAGAAAGCATCTTAAAAGCTGTTGGTGGGAAGTAATGATTCAATTAGTAAAGGAAGCCTTAGAGGTCCTTATATAGAGAGACCTTTTGGGACAATTATAATGATTACCTTATACAATATAAAAATAATGAAACTCAACACACATAATTAACACCTAACACTCCCCTCCAAGTTGGAGATAGATGTCAGTCATACTCAGCTTGGAACATAAAAAATCTAACCGCTTCTAGGGAAGTGCCTCGGCAAAGATATCTGCAACTTGATCATCAGTGGATATGTACGGGGTAGAGATCTTTACAACCATTACTACATCTCTGATGAAGTAGCAATCAACTTCTATGTGCTTCATCCTCTTGTGGAAGGTGGGGTTGTTGGGAAGGAATGTAGCAGCCTTGTTGTCATAATACATTGGAATAGGTAGAGAGATCGAAACTCCGAAGTCACGCATAATGGACTGTATCAAGAAGAGCTTGCATGTAGTATGTGCCATGATTGTATAGTTCGATTTTGTGTTAGACCTGGATATCACATTTTGCCGTTATTGAGACAGCATGCCATTGAAATTTAAATCACTTACAAGTTACAATAGTAATAATGGGTAGAAATTGATTATTGAGACACTTATATTTACCTTAAAATATGGTAATGATTTAATAATTGTACATAATGCCACCCATTTCTTTGAACTTATAAACATATTATCCATATTTGGCAAAATTTTATTGATACTCCTGCATTTCGACATTACATTTTGTCGATATCGCCTCATGTCGGAAAAAGGCCATTTCGTAGGCATGTTGTGAGCACGTTGTGAGCATTTAGGAAAGGGAATCTCTTAAAAAAAGGTAACATCAACATTGACAGAATTTGTGGGCATTAGGTCATAGCAGCGATATTCCTTCTAGGTTCTCGAGTATCCTAAGAAAATATACTTCATGGATCGAGGAGACAACTTGTCCACCTTAAACAAGTGAACAAAACAAACACAATCGAACACTATAGAGGAAAGTACAAAAGCATCTCATCTTGGAAATAGAACATTGTAGGGTGTTACCACCCAACACAGATGAAGACATCCTCTTAATGAGGAAAGCAACAGTGAGAATAGCATCCACCTAAAAACAAGATGACACTTGCAATTGAAACATCATAGTATGTACCACATCAAGTACTTGCCGCAACTTGCGTTCAACAACCTCATTTTGTTTAGAGGTGTCAACATAGGAGATTTGATGAATAACCCTAGAGGTAAAAAACTGAGACAACGTTGCATTCAGAAATTCAAGTTCATTATCACTCCTGAAAATATGTATAGTAGTAGAAAATTGAGTCTTTATTTCATTACAAAATTTTTGAATGAGTACAAGGGTTTCTGACATTTCCTTCATCATGAAAACCCAAGACATATTTTTATAATCATCAACCAAAACTAGAAAAAAACGAGAACCCTTGACACTTGTGACCTGACATGGTTCCCATAAATCAATATGAACAAGATCAAAGGGTGACTCGGCATTCTTATTCTGACTAGGAAATGATGACTTGTGATGCTTGCTAAGTTGATAGGCATCACCTTGAAATGACTCGGGAAACCTCAACTTAGGAAACTGGCAGCATAAAATGGGAATACTCATATGACCCAAATGTAGGTGCCACTGTAGTGCAATAGTGGCCAAAGTAGCAATAGTGGAATGCTGGGTAGGTAGTAGGCTCAGGTAGTATAAATTATTCTGCTCAAGTCTACCAATTTGCTTCATTGTTTGGATATCCTGTAGGAAGAAAAAATGATCATAAAACATCGTTCGACAATTTAAAACTTGAGTAATCTGACTAATAGACATCAAATTCAAAGCAAGCTTTGGTGCATGCTTAACATCGGTTTGAGATAAAGAGTCGGATAAAGAAACATCCCAAGGCTAGTCACATGGGACAAAGCACCATCCACTACTCTAACATGAAGTAGTGTGGCAAAGAAAGCGAAGTGAGGAAAATAAGGTTACATCTCCTGTAATGTAGGAAGAGGCACCTAAATTTGCAAGTCACACCGGATCACGAGTCTTGGTAGTCATAACAATAATACCTACAGATCATATCACAGAAGCTACAACAGATGTCGACTGGGAGAATATCAGCCTATCATACTCCTCCCTAGAAATAGTAATTTGAGAATCTTCGGCCGCCTCATCCTAGACTTGAGTGTCTTCTCTGACAGTGTAGACTTGGTTTGCCTGTGGCCCTTATGGAAAACCATGTTTTATCAAACAGTGATCAACAATATGGTTGGTCTTGTGGCAATGCTCACAGAAGAGACCAGGGCAACCTTGGCCACGGTCACTGCCACTACCACCACCTCTGGTAGTGCGTCCCCTCCCCCTTCTTGCAGGGACCCCCTTACCACATTCAAAGGAAGCCATGGTTGAGGAGTTAGAAGGTGGGACAGGATTTGATATCTTAAGGTGTTTATGACGAGCATAAATCTAAGCCAGGATGGGGTTCTCCAATGTCATAAGCTAATCTTTCACGGACTTGTTTTAGGACTCGAAGTTGCTAGCAATTGAACATATCGGATAGCTTCTCTACTTAACCATCATGGAAACATTTGCTAATAGGGGCTGGTGAATATCTTGCTCGTCCCATAGATTCTTTAGGGTACCTTAGTTTTCTGCCAGACTCAGCAAGGTTTGAAATGCTGATGAAATTGTAAGTGTGCATTTTGTTGGCATGTTGAGGGCACACCGTGGAAAATGGTTGTTTTTATGATTACGCTCATAGGTGACGTAATCATTTCATTCGTTACATTTTATTCTTTATTGAATTTTTACAACTGTATGTGCACGAACGAATTCGTCGATTATTATTTTATGGGATTTTTTATGATTATGTTCATCGGTGACGACATGACGTACTGTGCGAATTTACAAGTATAACTCGCTATACATTGTACAACTCAACGATTGTCCAATGATGCATTAAATGATTGAATGATATTTTTAGGGATTAAAAATACTGTGATTTGATCTTACAGGGATACAAAAGGACATTTTTGTCCACCTTTAAAAAGTTATTGTTCTTAGTTTGGTGTAAAAGAGAGGGTGCACATTAGTTATAGAGGACCAGATGAATATGTTTTGAACTTTAGGATAACATGAAAGTTTAGTGTAAATTTGAAGGGAAAGGAGGATTGGTGTTGCAGTGCAGTGGCAGAATGCCTAGGTAGCAGCGCGTAGTAGGCCCATGCAGAGCAGCATCGGCATGCTGTCGGCATGGTTGGCATGCAGGCGACATTCCTGCTTCTCGACAGCTATTCCATGGCAGCATGGCCATTCCCACAAAAATGTCATTTTTGCGGCATGCCGACGGCATTTAAAACCCTAACTCATAGTTCCCTTTCGAAATGTAAGTATCTCTTCGATGATCAGGTAGAGATGAACAATGTTACTCTTTTGGGGGTGAATCTCGTGGAGTTCCTCCTACATCTTGGTTGAAGAATAAGACATCATTTGCTTGGCTATGGACTCTCTTTCATGCTGTTAAGCATGCATGCAGCCACGTAGTCATTATCAGCTTCCTAGTTATCAGCCTTTGCGACCAATTCATCCTATTCCTAGGTCAAAATATACTTCTTATAGGATCCTATGAATCATGAAAAGGACGTTGACCATAGGAGAAAAATTGTTCCATCCAACTTGATGCAAGTGCCTTGCATATAAGAGTTTGTGCTCTTGGTAGAGAGCTTCCCCATCTAGTCGCTAAAGGATAAGGTTTTAAATGTCGATAAGTCAAAATGGGGATATATCAGGGATGTATCATTGATATTGGTGAATTTTGGGAAAATCACTCAAAAAGATCTAAAATGACATAAATTTGATGAAAATTAACATTTTAATAATCACTACATGTATGAAGAAATGCCTAGAAGACCAAAAATATAATTTTGAAAGAAAACATAATAGAAATTTGTTACTTGCATATCAACAAAGTCATATCATATCATTTAAAAAGAAAAGGCATATAATATGATAATAACTAAAGATGTTCATAGTAATGCACACTAGAACAAATGAAATAAGTAGTACTAGTGGACCGCACCATGTACCAATACCACTAGATTAATATCATGTAGAGTTTCGACCTGGCTTGATACCTTTCCTTTGATTTTCTTCCTCTAGTTGTGATACTTTAACATACTCATAACAGGACTCCTATGTCATGAAGTTGTATCAAGTATTGCATTCACGGATGTATTGTTGGTAGTCTTCATCACTATAGCACACAAGTATTACAAGACATGGATATCGACTGTTATTGTTGGAGCTGCTCCTGCTTTTAGATCAACCTTGACCATAGTCATCTCGATGCCCTCTTGAATCCCTGGAACTGGTAGAATCACCTCATCTTAATGTAGAACCTTAAGATTTAGAAGGTTCACATTGTCTTATTGATGAACTCCATGGTGGATGAGGATAAAGTTGTGTAGTAGTTTGGGAAGGTTGATAAGAAGATGGTTGGGGATCTTGGGATGCAAAATACTCTGGGAATATCCTATAACTTGTAGGATTACTTTGGGTAGTATTACTTTGGTAGCGACCATCGTATCCATAGGAGGAACCATAATAAGATGGACGGTTAGTGTAGTTGGGGAAGTAACGAGATAAACTTTGTGCCTTATCTTGGGGTTGGCATTGAGGGCTGGTGTAGTGAGATCCATAACCATCATAGTAACTTGATGTGATGATCTAGGGCACCTTCAAAGATCGATTCCATTGTCAGATTAAGGGATTCCATCGACGAACTTAAATCATCGATGGACATCAAAGAATGGCTTGAGCCATACCCATACCATGTGTCGTAGTTATGAGGTGGATTTGGCACAGGGTCTCCATGAATATTTGTATATCTTTACATGTATTCTTATTTGATAGCCTCTCTACTAGGACCTTGACGATATCTCTCATTTCCTTCATTATATTTTGGTTGTGGTTCTTCAACTATCACTGCATCACCATTTCCATCATAATCATAATTATCATCGTCATTATCATTTTTTGTTCCGTTTGAAGTTGGCGAATTTTCTTTTAGACCCTCTTCAAGTTTAAGGTCCTGGATTACTCTTCTACTAGATCTGCTACCTACAAATTTGGATACATTTGCACTCATTTTTTCTTCTATCTTAGGATTGGAATCATCATTTGTATTAAGCAACGGTTCTCCATTGCTATTTAATTATTTTTGTAAAACATCTCTCTCATCTCTATCTCTATCTCCAAAAAGGTATGCAACATCAATAGTGTCCATATACTCTTCTTTATTTTCTCCTTCATGTATACGTTTCATCTTTAGTCTAATGTTGTAGTGCACAAGTACCAAGTCTAACTTGTTACCACTGAGGCGATTTCTTTTCTCTGAGTGAATCAAGTTGAAGGTATTCTAATTTCTTATACCCTCCTGTCAATGCCGTCTGAGATAAGTTTCTTATAGCAACTTGACGAAGGTTAGGAGTATCCATACCATGTAGGTGCCATCATTTCGCAGTAATAGAAAAATGAAAATGAACTTATTATGATTAATTCATCCATGTAACTTGTGAATTGTGTGAAATGAATTCACAAATCACAAGATGATGACCATACTAGGAAGTGTTTTATTTCGGGCATGTGTGGCGGTGTTTGTTTAGAAAGATAATAACTCATCTTTAAAATATTTTATCTATAAGAAACAATGATTTAATAAATTGTACATCTAAGTGTAACATGCTAATATTTTAGGCTAAAAGTATGGGCTAATTTATCACATTCACCTCATTCATACAATTTGTTTGTTCTTGTATGTTCTTCACATGCTTACAGATAACCGTTTGCATTGCTTTGAGGATCACTACGAAGTTCATACTCTGTGATATCTTGGGTCGAGCTAATATGTTGCAGAAAGTTGAGTCATGACCAAAGGTAAAAGCATATGAATGAAACTTAATAGTCAAGTAATAACTTCATACTAGCTTTAAGGGGGTTATAGGAAAGCTTAGTTGGTGGCTGGCGCAACTCGTAAGCTTTGTCAAACAAGGGGTGCCTCGTTCGAGTCTTGCCTAATTCGGTAGCTAGGGCTTACGCAAGGGTGACGGGACCTTCGCCTCTTTCGGGAGGCTTTTTATCTTTTCAAAAAAAAAATCATACCAACTTTATAAGCGGATGTGAGAGCAAGTCTTACCATCTTTATCAATTATCTAAATGTATTGTCGACCTGACTTTCCAGCATTTTCTGTTACCTTTTACTTCATCATGTCCATGGCTACATATATACTTGCTAAGGTTGGTTTTTTTATCACTATCAGCCATCCTTAGCATGACCACAATAGTTTCCATTATCTTCACAACTCGTGAACAACTGTCTCAGAATTTTGTGAAGGTTACCAATCCCTCCACATTCTTTCTGATTTGCGGCTGCTCTCTTCTTGCATACCAATAGTTGGAGGTGACTATCTGCTTTAATCTAACTTTGTTGTCCTGAATACTCTACAATGTGACATAATTTATTGCAAATTGGGTGATGGCTGGTCTTACAAGTTTACTCTTATAGAATGACCTAATCAATGTTGGTATGTGCGAGTGATTGTAAATGAAAGTGGTGATTTACAACACATTTTGGATAATATGGCCTTTTTCTTTCCAAAGTCCTTGAGAATTAATTAGATCAATGCAATGGGTTGCACAAGGAGTCCAAAAAACTGCTAGAGTTCAATTTTTGGTCGACTTTCTTAAAATTACTATCGTAATTTATAACAATTTACACCACATATTTGGTTCCAATCCAACCCCTTTCACAACATCCACCATCAAAAGATATATGTACTTGTAGTCTTTTACTTGATTGGTTGCACCTAGAGATTTCAAAAAGATTGTCTTCCTATTGCAATAAGAAAGGAAATTTATGATTTGCTTTCTCGTGAAACTGGTTCATCCATCACATATAATGGACATACCATAATCTGACCATAACTTTTTCAACCCATTTATGTAGTTGTTAAGGTCATCCTTTGCCATATACAAGTACTTGTTCATGATCTCGTGTGGGGTAGGTGCCTTCACTCCTATTCCTCCTTGGGTAATCTTCTCCATAGCATGCTGTAGAAGTGATCCTGTTGCTGTATTTGTTGGGATGGCATGTGCAAAGAATGTAGAGATGGCCTTTGCTACCTTTTTTCTAACATTTCCAAACATTTCCTTGATGGTCTTTTGCTTCCTGTCTTAGCTAGGAACATATTTCATACTAGTTGATCTCCCAAGTTCTAACCCCCTTTGTCTTTTTGCAGGGTGGTTGGGGGTGGTAAGACGAGCGCTTCCACCTCCTCTCTCATAAAATAGCCTTCCACAGGCAAATTTCTCTTCTTGCTACCTCTCATATTCACTTAGAGATTTTCTAATGGCATTCTTGTATGCCCGTCTCTATCAGGAGTTTCACAATTATTAGGATATTGAATATCCGAATCCTCATCTGACCCATCTATTTCAGTATACTCCTTTGCCTACTCTCATGGACCATCATGTCTCTCCTTGATTTCTCCTTGTCTTTTACTTTCTTTCCCTTTAAATTTGCTTGCACTAATGGCCTGCCTTGTTCAAGAACATTACAACACTTGGCTACATTCTTGTACCCACTTACCAAGTGTTACTTCAACCTTGTGATGTCTCCTCCCATCAACCTTTTACCATAAAAGTTACATTGTGGCTTTCCTTTATCTCCATCTATGGGAGTGACATAATTCTAGCCAATTTCTCCAGCATCCTTATCCCTTTAGTGACCTGACATGATTGAATACTTATAAGACATGTATCACCATTTCAAATTGTTAATTGAATACTTATAAGACATGTATCACCATTTCAAATTGTTAACCATGGTCCGACAAGAGACCTATTGCAATTAACATGAATAAACTCGGAATGATTAGTAATCAATGCTAAAATATGGTGATTTAGGTCATGAAATCATCACAAAATTGGAGTTTAATTAGTCATCTTACAAAATTGATGTGTAGACAACATTAATCTAACCGATAATCAAGTATATCAAGAGATGTGATTTCGAGATGAATAGTGATTGAGGTTAAAGCATGCTGATTTAGGTCACAAATTTATCACCAAATTGGAGTTTAATTATGGATCTTATTAAATTAATGTTTACACAACATTAATTTAGCCAATAATCAAGTATATAAAGAGATTAACTTTGGTATGATCAGTAGTCGAGGTTAAAATGATCGTGATTTGGATCTAATAATGCAAATAAATTGAAAAATAGAGTGCTTACCTTGTTGAGAGATGAGAGAAGGTTGAAAATCACCCAAAAAGATGGTATGCAACCAAATTTCAAAGGTGTAGCAGGGTGGTTGCAGTATGGAAGAGAAGAAAGCAGTAAAGGAAATGGAGAAGTGGTAGTAGTAGACAAAGGTTGATATTGTCGACATATCGTCTATGTCGGGCGGATATCGACAAAATATTCGAAAATTTATACTAAAGGGCTTTGCTTTTAACGATGTCGCCAATACCCTTCGATATCGAGGACATATCAACCAACATCATGAAGGAAGATATGGGTGGGGGCGTTGACATTTGGTGGGCCAACGATATTGACATATCGTTTATATATTGTCGATATGCTGCCGACATATTTCCTTTCTAAGGGGTTCCTTTTGGTTACTCATTGTCTCGATTCGTAGGATAGAAAGAAAGATCTTTTCCTTGCTGAAAATCAGATCATGTAGCAACGACACAGAGACAACCAGGGATCTGAAAATGATATTTGAGATCATAATCCAAGAAGGACCATGACCATTCTGAAATTCTAGAAGCTGAAAAAGGGACCCTTCTTTATGGGTAGTGTGCACGCGTTAGGGTTAGATGATGCCTCAACGGCGCTACTACTTATTGCTGGAAGGGTGCGGAGTCTACCGGTGGGGAGAGGAAGACTCGGTGGCACTGCCTGTCGCTGGTAGGTTGTTGTAGTGGTGAGGATAGGCATTATTGTTGGAGATAAAGGCCTGATGGTGTCCTTGGAGAAGAATGAGGCTTTTTGGTGGGATATTTGAGCATCGGTCTAGGACCACTGCTTTGATACCATGTTGGTGGAAAGCAATTATTCAATTAGCAAGGGAAGCCCTAGAGGTCCTTATATAGAGAGACCTCTTGGGGAAATTACAATGAGTACCCTATACAATATAAAATAACAAAGCAACTCAACATACATAAGTAGCACCTCCTATTAAAAGCCTTTGAAATAGAAAATAATAGGACAAATGAGCAATTCATTCTCTAGAGAAACCTTAAGTGCCTTTATATAGAGAGGCAACCCTTATATAGAGAGGCACAAAAAGGAAAAATGCAAGCACACACTCGTACAATAGAAAATAACAAAATAAGCTACATAACTTTAACTTAACACTCCCCTTCAAAAGCATACACATTAAGCATGCTCAGCTTGGAACAAGAGTGCTTTGGTGAAGATATCAGCAATCTGGTCTTCGTTGGCATCTTTGATAAAATGACAATAAACTTTTATATTCTTGGTTCGCTCGTGGAATGTTGGATTATTTGAAATAAATACAACTGCTTTGTTATTACAGTATATGGGAGTAGGGCCAGAGATTGTCACTCCTAGATCTTGTAAGATAGATCTCACTCATATCAATTCACAAGTAGTATGCGCCATAACCTTATACGTAGACTCTGCACTAGTTCTGGAGACTACCTTTTGCTTTTTACTTCTTCAGGTGACCTTATTGCCACTAACATAGGTGCAATACGCTGTAGTAGATCTCGTGTTCTCATGAGCTCCAACATAATCAACATAGAGTATCCCTACATATCTAGGTGACCATATCTTTTGAACGATAATCCCTTTCCAGGAGCCTACTTAAGATACCTTAACATTTGGCATACACCATCTCAGTGCACTTATATATGAGATTGCATGAATTGATTGAGTCTTTCAACAACAAAGAGATGTTTGGTCCTGTAACACTTAAATATAGCAGCTTCCTCGCCTTAGCACAATACGTAGTCACATCCTCAAGTTATGGACTCTCTGAATCTGCAAGTGGTATAGATGGGTCCATTGGAACATTGGCAGGTTTGTAACCAAGCATTTCTGCCTCTCTTAACATGTCAATCACATATTTTCTTTGAGATAAAACATGACTACCATCTATGTGTTGCACTTTAATGCCCGTAAAATAAGATATTTGGTAACAAACTAAGAATGCAAAAGATTCTTGGTATCTTCTACTCCCTCTTTATCACTTCATCAACATACACAATAAAGATGATCAAATTGTGCCTACTAAAGACTAGATGATCAGTTGTAGATCTAGTAAAGACATTCTTGTATGCCATTAGTAAATTTTTCAAACCAAGCTCGAGGATTTTACTTAAGATCATAAATGGCCTTCTTTAATCTACATACATGCTGACACCCTCCCTCAACCACAGAGCTTGGGGGTTGCTGCATGCATACCTCTTCCTCTAAATCACCATAGAGGAATGCATTTTTAATGTCTAATTGAAAAACTAGGCAATCATTATTTACTGCCATAGAAAGAAGAATCTATACTTAATTGAGAGGAGATACTGGCGAGAAAGTCTCAAAATAATCAACTCCAAAGGTTTGTGTTAGCTTATGTAGTGTGGTCGTTTACTTATTGTAAGGGCTTGATGTGTTTGTCCCTTAGGGACTTTCCTGTACTTTTGATCCTACGGTTTCTCTCAATATAAGAGAGCCCTAGGGTTTCTAATGGAACCAAGTCGTTTTAACCAATTTGGTATCAGAGCTATGGCTCAGACAACTGCTGAAATGATGTGGATCAGATCCTTGCTTATTGACCTACAGGTGCAGTTTTCTAGCCCCATGGAGATGCGATGTGATAGTGGAGCAGCTACCTTCATTTCCAACAACCCAGCATTTCACGAGAGGAGGAAGCATGTTGAGGTTGATTGTCACTATACTAGGGACATTATTCAAAAGGGGTTGCTATATGCCATCACTGTTGCATCTGAGGAGCAGACGACTGATATTTTCACCAAGCCCTTGGCTAGATCTTCATTTGATTCTTGTATATCCAAGCTGAGCATGATTGATATTTATGCTCCAGCTTGAGGGGGAGTGTTAGCTTATGTAGTGTGGTCGTTTACTTCTTATTGTAAGGGCTTGATGTGTTTTGTCCCTTAGGGAGTTTCATGTATTTTTGACCCTACGGTTTCTCTCTATATAAGAGAGCCTTAGGGTTTCTAATGAAATCAAGTCATGTCAATCAATTGTTTGTGTATTACCTTTAGCAACTAATCGGGTCTTGAATCTTTCAATTGACACATCTGGACGGTATTTGAGGGTAAACACCCACCTACACCCTAGAGTAATAGCACTAGGGGGTAGGTCAACCAGTTCCTATAGCCCTTTGGGTTGGAGAGTTGCCTCTCCTCTTCCATGGCTAAGGTCTAGGAAGGATCCTGGAAAGCCTTTGTATGACTCTTGGGAACATGTTTGCTGTCCACTGCAAGAGATAGAAGTCTCCCTGCTACAGGCAAACGATCAAATGACGTATAATTTGAAATAAAATACTTATTACATGATCTCTGATTTTTTTTAGGCAATAGGAAGATTCACATTAGTTACCTCAGGTGCCAGAAGCTTTGGACCTCCATTAGAATCTGCAGTATCAACAGAGGATTGAGTAGGAATAGTAGAAAGAGGTTCATTTGCAAGGGCTATTATGGATGAATGCCTATGTTGAAAATGTTTAGGAAAGGTGTTTGTCATCTCATCTCAGGATGCCTAGGATAAGCAACAGAAGGAACATCTGTTTGAGGTACAGGAGACTCATAGGGCTCTGGAGGTGCAACAGTAGGCATAGGTCGTGGGACATCTTGTATAACAATGGGAGACTTTCCAATATCAGAAGAATATGGTATCTCCTAAAAAAAAAGTAACATCCTTACTAACATAGAATCGATGCATAAGAGGATCAAAACACTTGTATCTCTTCTGGGTTCTAGAGTAGCCCACAAAAACACATTTAATTGATCGAGGAGATAACTTATCCACCTTGATGTTGTGAGAGCTCGTTGTAAATCTGGAAGACTCTACTATAGTTCTTCTCATGGTAATATGTGTCACGTAACTTATCCCATATCTTTTTTGCTGGCGCATAGTACATAATCTCTTCTCCAATATGAGGAATAATGCAATTCACGATCCACGCTTAGACCATGGTGTTATTCTTCTTCCAGGTAGCATTCTTACCAGTCATATTTGTTGGCTCTGGTTCAAAAAATATGCGCTCTTTGTCATGGCCTTTCACTGTTATTAGAAAGGCCTGTGACCATCGGGGATAATTGGTCTCATCCAACTTTATCATGGGACCAAAGAATGGACTGTTGTATGTCCTTATTTTAGACAAACTTCGATGTCACTTCCGAAGAAGTTCAAGGCGCCATCTACTCTTCAATTAGAGTCAATCTAAACTCCAAATTTGAAAAAAAAGGATATTGGCACGGGATCAAGTCAAAATTTGATTTGCTTTGATTGAAAGGGGCTAATCAATGCTGCAACCACCAGAGATGGGTTGCAGCCACCAACACAGGCACTGCAGCACCTAGGGGCAGTGTTGCAGTCACCAGCAGATTGACAAACCTCCCCTCCAAGTGTTGCTGCTGCTGCTGGAAGAGGGTGGCAGCGTTGGAGACTACCTGCAGGGGTTGGTGGCGATGTTGGAGACTACCTGCAGTGGTAGGCGGTGACGCTAGGAGGTGAAAGTGGCCTATTGGCGACGCTACCTGCCATCAGTGGGCTGCTGCACCATCACGAGAGGCGACACAACAAGGTAGATGGCCAGTGGCACCGGCGAAGGAGAAGGGGTTGAGGTGGAGGTTTCAGAGGATAGGATTTTTGGTGAGATATCCGAGTATCAGCCTAAGATCGTTGCTCTAATAAATGAGTTTCTTGCATGATTACTCCAAAAGAAATAAGAAACTACAGAGACAATTAAAAACGAAAGAAAACAAATAATAGATCGAAGGGCCCCAACAAAGCTTAATCAGCGAAAATTCCTCATCTAATCCTTGAGAGCTACTAAAAAAGGGTACCCTTTAATTCGGAATTATTAATTAACAACTTGTGCAGTTCGGATAATTCTTCTATCTTTAAAAAAATGCTGGGGAGATTTTTCTAGCACAAAAGGCATTATTAAATTGCCAATGAACTTTTAAAAAAATGATGAACAAAAGTTATAGCGTCAAATTCTCCACTCCTGCAGTAATCTTTATTTCTCTACTTGAAGAGAAATGAAATGTCATAACTTGAAAAAGAAATCCTAGCCTCTCTTATACAGAGAGGTGTGATGGAGAAATTACAAGCAAGTCCACTAGGGATGCTAAGAACATAACAAAAACAAAAGGACAAAGAAATATGTAACTTTAACACTCTTCCTCAACTTGGATTGTATATATCTATCAAGCTCAACTTGCATAGAAATAGATGTGTCTTCTTTGTTAAGGCTTTAGTGAGGATGTTAATATGCCGGGGTTCAGAGGAAACATGAGGAGTGATAATCTTTCCTTCCATCATTGTGTTCCTTATGAAGTGACGATCCACCTCAATATGTTTTGTCATCTTATGAAAGATAGGATTTGATGTAATATAGGCAGCAAATTTATTGTTACAAAATATAGGAACTGGAGTTCATACTTCTATCCCAAGATTTGCAAGAAATGAGATGATCCACATCTCCTCACAGGTAGTGTGAGCCGTTGCTTTGTACTCAACCTCAACACTGAGTGGGAAACAGTAGTTTGTTTCTTGTGCTAAGAAACATGGTTGCCTTCCTAGAGTATAGCATACCTAGTAGTAGACTTCTTGTCTTAAATCGACTTGACATAGTTAGCATTAGAGTATGAAGATAAATCAAGATGCTTGTTGTCTTTATGGTAGAGACCTTTGCTAGGAATCCCCTTTAAGTACTTCAGAATGAGGTATACATCGTGCAAATGATTGTAGTGTAGTCTATCCATGAATTGAATGGCTCTGCAAACTGCAAAACTAATATTTGATTGTGTAACGGTGAGATATGGTAGCTTGCCAATTGTGCTCCTGTACTTGTAAACATCCTCAAGGGAGGATCATTACTCTCTCCATGTTTCTTTTGGTGCTCAATAGGTATGGTAGATGGCTTGGTGCTTAGGAGTCTTACGTCCTCTAGAATCTCTAGCATGTACTTCCTTTGAGAGAGTGTTAGGCCATGGTTCTGCCTAATTGCCTCTATCCCTAGGAAGTGCCTCAACTCTCTTAGATCTTTGTTGATAAAGGCCTTTTGTAAGAAGGTCTTTACCTCTTGAATATTAGCTCTGTCATCTCTTGTCAGTATCATATCATCAACATATACAACTAAGATGACAATCTCAGTAATGGTATGCTCGATGAAAATAGAATGGACGGATGTAGATGTCGTAAATCTAATCTTCATGACCTTTGTACTCAGCCTATCAAAGTAGGCCCGAGGGCTTTATTTATGGTCGGATGCAAATCTCCTAAATCTAATCTTTTTGCCCTCTGTACTCAGCTTATCAAAGTAGGCCTGAGGGCTCTGTTTGAGCCCATATATAGCCTTTTTCAGCTTGCATACAAGCTCTCCCTTAACCTCATAACCAAAAGGTTGTCGTGTATACACCTCCTTAGTCAGGTCTCCGTATAGGAAAGCATTCTTGATATCCAATTGGAATAGAGGCTAGTTCCTCTTGACCATAACAGATAAGATAATGTGTAGATGAGACTTGCGCTACATGAGAGAATGTCTCGAAATAGTCAATTCTATATGTTTGGTTGAATCCCTTTGCCATTAGTCTGTCCTTGAATTTGTCAATAATGCTATTTGCAAGATACTTGACTGTGTATATCCATTTGCAATCAACAAGCTTAGCTATAAGGGGACATGGCAAAAGCTTCCATGTGCCTCGAGTAGTTAGGATCTCCATTTCTACGTCCATTGTAGCCTTCCACTATAG
Source organism: Thalassia testudinum (assembly GCA_037157565.1). NCBI lineage: Eukaryota > Viridiplantae > Streptophyta > Magnoliopsida > Alismatales > Hydrocharitaceae > Thalassia > Thalassia testudinum. Next base: position 14,006,068 of record JAZHRO010000062.1, on the reverse strand, counting down.
ATCTGGGGATACTTGTTAGTGGTCATGGGGTATTACAGTACTGAGCAATGCATGGGAGAACTGTTGTCAAGAATGGTCTAAATGGACAGTGGATGTATAATGAGAAATAAGATACAAAATGCAAGATTGAATGGATTTTTGCAGAGTAATTGGTATATCATTAGTAGCATCATGACCATATGTCTGAGGTGCCCTTGTCGAACTATCTTTTGGTGAAGGAATTGACATAGTAGGTAATGGAAGGAGAGAAGGCTCTTGTTCTCATCTGTGTAATATTTGTCGCTGACAAGATACTAGCTCGATATTGGTTCCTTCTTTGGAAAAGAATGGGATCTTCTTGAAGAAGGTAGTATTTGCTGTAATGATGTATCAGTGGCTTTGTGGATCATAGCATCGATACCTTTTCTAAGTCCATGAATAACCGTGAAAAATGCATTTGATGGCTTGTGAAGAGAACTTATCCTATCAACCAAAGGTATGTACAAAACAAGTATAATCAAATACCTGTAGTGGCAAGGTAAATGGATGATTAGAGTCATGATGTAGGAGTTAAAAGGGGATCTCCCCATGTAGAACTAAGGAAGGGACCTGGTTGACTAAGTATGTGGCAGTGAGTATTGCATCTCCCTAAAGCTGCTTGGGTACCTTAATGAAGACCAGAAGTGTTTGTGCAATGTCCCATATGTGCCTTATTTCCTCTTAGCAATGCCATTTTGATGAGAGATATATGTACATGGCGTTTGATGTAAAGTTCCATTGGAGATGGACTGTAGCTCTTTTTGTATGAACTCCCGAGCATTGTCACTGCGAAAGATCTGAACGGAAGTGTAGTAGACATTCTACCTCTGTAAAGAGTCATCTCACTATATGATCTTTGGTCAATCCTTCATAAGGAAGACACGAGTGGATCAACCGTAATCATTAATAACAATAATCAAACACCTGTAACCTCCCCTATTGCTAACTCGTGATGCCCCCAGACATTGCAATGAACTAGGTGAAATGGTGATGTGCTCGGTGCTTCAGCTCATCGAGGGAAGTATAGCATTGGTGCTTGCCTAGTTATAGGCTTTGCAGTTAAATCTAGTAGAGGTGGGCAACTCTGGGAACATTTGACACATCTTTTGAAAGGAAGGGTAACCAAGAAAACGATGCCAAAATAATGGGTTAGTGGAGATGGAGACATCTTCGATAAAATGGGATGGCATGTTAAGATAATAAAGTCCATTCTTCTCATAAGCGCCACTAATAGTCTAATTGGTCTTCTTATCCTAAATACAATAGTAATGCTTATCAAAGACAACACGACAACTTAGGTTCTTGCATAGTTTGCTAACTGATAGGAGACTCATTGGGCCTTACTGATCTTCCATAAGGGACGATTGTTGTTTGGTGCAAGTGGGTCTTCACAGTCAAATACAACCCTTGTGGCATTGTAGCAAGGCATAAGGCTCGCTTGGTAGCTAAAGGCTTTACGTAGACCTACAACGTTGATTTCTTTGATACCTTCTTTCCAGTGGTATGCTTACCCACAATGCAAATCCTCATCTTTATGGTAGTTTAGCGTGATTGACTGCTACATTAATTAAACATGAAGAATGCCTTCTTGTATGGTGATCTTCAGGGGGTAGTTTATATGCAACACCCTCCTGGATATGAGTCTCAAGAGGAGTGCTCCAAGGTCTATTGTCTACGTAAGGTGATCTATGGCCTAAAGTAGAGAGCCCTAAGTCTTGGTTCTAGAAGCTTTCTGAGGTTGTGGAGACGAGTTTTGTAGATCCTTATTAGACCATTCCCTATTTACAAAGAAGACTATGTGGGGATTGGTGCTCATGCTTGTATATGTGGATGATATCATTTTCACAGAGGATGATGAGTAGGGCATTGCTGACTTGAAGAAATGTCTTGTAGAGAGCTTTGTCATAGTGGGATAAAATGAAGCATCTTATTCAACAAGTAAACCCTACACCTCTTTATATATAAAGGGGTGTTGGGGAAATTACATAGACAACCAAAGAGATAATAAATAAATAAATGATCCGAAACAAATAGATAACTAGAGAGCTCAACACTCTCCCTTAAGCTGGAGCATAGATGTTTATCATGCTTAGCTTGTTGTAGCAAACCTCTCAAAGGTAGATTTGGCAAGAGGCTTTGTGAAGATATCTGTCGTCTGGTTCTTTGAAGCAACAAGTGTGATAAAGAGAAGTCCTCTTTGAATCAGATCTTTATTGTAGTGACAATCAATCTCCACATGCTTTGTGCGCTCATGAAACATAGGATTGTTTGCTATATAGGTGGAAGCACTATTGTCACACCTCATCTCCATGGGCTCCTTAAACTTGACACACAAGTCAAGTAAAACATATCTCACCCACACGAGCTCTGCAACTGTTTGTGCCATAGCTCTATACTCGGACTCTGTACTCGATTTGGACACAACACGGCTTCTTGCTCCATGTCACCAGACTACCAACCACAAAGTACATAACCCTGTAGTGGATTTTCTGTCAGAAAGGCAACCTACATAGTCAGCATCAGAATAGCCTACTAAAGTCATAGACATGCCCTTCTTGAATATCAATCCACATCCTGGTGCTCGTTTCAGGTACCTGAGAAGCTGCATAACAACATCCCAGTGCTGCTTGGTCGGCTCGTCCATAAACTGACTGAGTTTGCCCACAACAAGAGAGATTTGGGTGTGTAATAGTGAGATAGAGCAGCTTCCCAATCAACTGTTTGTATACCATGCTCTCTATAGCCTGTGAGTCTGCGTCATATAGGTGCATCTTCAGATCCATGGGTATGTTGGCTGACTTAGATTCCAACAACCTAGTCTCCTGTAGCAAATCAAGAGCGTATTTCCTTAGATTGAGGACAATACCTCCTTTACCCTCTTGCCACCTCTATGCCCAAGAAGTACCTCAAGACCCCTAGGTCCTTCATAACAAACTTTTCACCTAACCTCCGATTGACCTCAATTATCCCGATTGCATCATCGGTGATAATAAGATCATCCACGTATACAAGAAGAATAATAGTCCCCTTGTCTATCTTCTGTACAAACAAAGAGTGATCAGATGTAGATCTACTGAGTCCCATTTCTTCAACAGCCTTTAATAGTTTCTGAAACTAGGCTCGTGGACTCTATCCATGCACACTCTCAAAACCTGGGGACTGTTGCATATATACCTCTTCTTGTAGGTCACCATATAAGAAGGCCTTCCTTACATCTAGCTAATATAGGGGCCAATCAAGATGTGCAGCAACAGAAATGAGAATTCGTATAGTAGGTAGCCTGGCCACTAGATAAAAGGTGTTAAAGAAGTCTACCTCATATGTCTAGGTGAACCCCTCTGCTACAAGACGAGTCTTGTATAGATCCATTTGGATTGTATTTCAAGGTAAAGACCCAATGATAGCGAACAATGGGTGCATCAGGTGGTAATAGAGTAAGCTCCCATGTTTGCCTCGACTATAGTGCAGCCATCTCATCCTTTATGGCTTGATGTCATTTTGGATCAAGCATAGTCTGCTGGTAAGTAGCTGGAAGCTGTGAGAAAGATAGTGCCTCTGTGAACATGGCAAATGGGCGACTCAGACAGTCAGAAGAAACTTTCCCAGCAACTTGATAGTGCGCACAATTTCGGGGAGCCTTTCGAATTGAAATTGGAAGATCTAAGTCATCAGGAGACTCAGTATCATCAACAGGAGACTTAGAAGGTGCAGCCTTAGCATCACCAGGAGGAGACTCAGAAATAACTGGGATATCACCTGCAAGGTCATCACCAGACACATAATGGTCAGTAGTGTCAACACATACTTGCTGTGGGGAGGATGGTGGTGCTGAAGGAGGGGGTGTGTTGCTGATATGTCACTGGTTTTCTAAAAACTAGTGGAGGATCTCTGAACCGAGTATGACCTGTATCTGAAGTGTCTAGTAATGTAATCTAAGTGGTTGGAAAATCTCTAAACTGGATAGACGGAATGGACATTGGCACCTTCTCTGACTCAAATGCTAATTGAGTCCTTGTGATGGAAAAATACGGTATTGCCTCGTGAAAAGTAATATCGGCACTTACATAGTGCCTCTTTTGGAGAGGGTCATAGCATCTATAACCGTTTTGTGTATGACTATACCCCGAAAGACACATTTAACTACTCGAGGAGCCAACTTATTTCTGCTAGGCTTAGTAAGGTGCACAAAGGCAACACAACCAAAGATCCGAGGTGGCAACCGAAATAACTTTTTGTCTAGGAATAATATCTACCATGGTATTGCTCAGATATGGCAGAATTGGGCATCTTATTTATCAAATAACAGGAATTGCATCACCCCAATATCTGGATGGCACATTGTGATGAATCACCAGCAACCACTCTTTCAACACTTGGTGGTTTGTTGCTCCAAGTATTCGGTGGGATATCAGAACTTGGCCAAGGACCACGCTCTAATACCAAGTGGGATAAAAGGAAGCATCTTATTAAACAAGTAAACCATACACCTCTTTATATATAAAGAGGTGTTGGGTAAATTGCATAAGAGAGCCAAAGAGAAATCAGAAATAAACAAATGTTCCGAAACAAATAGATAACTAGAGAGCTCAACAGTCATCAAAGACTTCGGATTACTTCGCTATTTTCTTGGGATAGAGGTTGCTCGCAGCAAGCGAGGAATTATTCTATCTCAAAGGAAGTTTGACATTAACTTGTTGTGGGAGACAAGCGTGTTGGGGGTCAACTCAGCAAATATTCCCATAGATCCAAAGACATGCTTGTATTATGAGCAGTTTAAGGTAGTAGACACTCGTCCGTATATAGGACTGATTAGGAAACCAATTTACTTGATGATCACACACCAGACATCTCTCTTGTAGTGAAGCTCAACTAGTTTATGGATAGGCTCGCTAAGTAGCATTGGGATGTTGCCATGATCGTAGTAAGGTACCTAAAGAGGTCCATAGGGAAGAGGCTTCTATTTACAAGGGGAACCTCCCTGGACATTGTGGCCTATACAGATATTGACTATGGAGGGTGCATTGCTAACTGAAAATCTACCATGGGATTTTGTACCTACGTGGCTGGGAACTTAGTCACATGGAAGAGCAAGAAATAGGTGATTGTCTCCAAATCTAGTGTAGAGTCTGAGTGTTGAGCTATGGCTTAAATAACTGTTGAGTTGATGTGGATACAATTACTCCTATCCAACTTGCATATTCCAGTTGACTCTTTTATGGAGATGAGATGTGACAACTGAGCAGCAACTTATATTGCCAATAATCCCATGTTCTATCAGAGGATCAAGCATGCACAGGTTGATTGTCATTATATATGTGACTTGATCCAAAGAGGTTTCATCTACATCACCTAAGTGGCTTCTGAGGACTAAACTGCTAATGTATTCACCAAGGGAGTGCCATGAGCCCTCATCGACAAATGCTGTTCCAAGTTGAGCATGATCGATATCTATGCTTTAGCTTAAAGGAGAGTGTTGAGGGTTATATTGTCACGGTCCTCTTGTCCTTATTTTTTAGTTCTTTATTTTGTTTGGACCTTTTCGTAGTTTTCCCTCTTCTCTCTCTATATAAGGAGGTAGGCCTTTGAATGAAGGCAACTCATTAGAATCAACGCCTTGGAATCGTGGTAGCTCGGAATGCCAAAGTGTTGTAAAATATGATAAGCAAAAGCGTATTAACAAAATATCAATGCGTAATTAAGGAATGAATACTTGGGTTTACGTAGAAACCCCGTTCATGAAGAATTGAAGAAAACCATGGGAGAAGTGCCCCTATGGGTGTGATATGAATGTATTCTCAAGAAACAAATGGGGGGTGTAATGCCTATTTATAGGCTACCACGCACTCCTAAGTCCGAACTCTTCATTATATGATGTTGTACTATTCTCCCATAATTAGATCTCTCAATCCAATTACCCAGCTACACATTTTCTTAACACTTACCCTCAAGCTAGAGCATGAAATTCTCAACTTGTTAAACAACAAAATCCTTACTCTACAGCAGAACATAACACTTTCAACTGGTGTTGGGTCACAACTCTACTATAGGCGAATGATGTTAGCTGCATCCTTGTTCTTGCTCGTAGGTGGGTATGTTGATGATGACACATCAACAAGGGTTGGAGTTTCCTGGACGAATTGTTGTAGCTGGCTTTAACATGGGCCTTTCATTTAGAGACCTTGATAAGTGTTGGTGCCTTCCCACTGGAGATCTCAGATATGAACCTCTTCTCTGGAGATCTCGAAATTGGGCCTCTCACACAGGGAAACTTGACATGGGCCTCTCTTCTAGAGACCTTGAAACTCTGGCCTCTCCTATATAGGAACTTGACGTGGGCCTCTCCTTTGGAGACCTCAAGACTAGCCTCTCCTATACGGAAATCTCTCTCTAGACTTCTCTCATATAGGGACTTGAAAGTGTTCCTCTTATATAGGGATCATATAGAATGTTTCTGTCATGTGAGGATCTCAAACAATGAGTCTCTCATATGGGATCACAATGGGCTCACTCACACTCCCCCTTTCTCCCATATGAGTATGGGAGAACAACATAGAGAAGAAAATTAAAAAAAGAATAGAGAAAGAGCTTCTCTCCCTCTTCTCTTCAACATCATAATTACTCCTTTTTTCTTTTTTTTTTTCTCTTTTTCTTTTTTTTTGTTATTTTTCTTCTATTTTCCTTTTTTTTTAATATTTTTCTCCTTTCCCTCTCTTTTGTTTCTTTTCATTCCTGCCTTTTCTTCTCCTTTTTGTTAAGGGTTCAAAAGATCCCAAAACATTGTTGTTGCTTTACGTCAATCTTACATCGTCATCATCATTTCTCCTTTAGTAGCATCGTCGCATTGCCACTATTAGAGCAACCATTAGTGGTGAAAATCTCGTTGTTGATCTTGCGTGGTCCTTCGACCTTTTCTCCTTCATTCCTGCGGCTGTTGTCCAAGCTTTGTCACCTTGATTGATGTTGCAGTGATCTTGCCGCCCTTTCTCGACGTCGTGTGTCACCATCTCCGACATCTTCCTTGCTTACGCTTCCTGACACGTGAGCAATCTTAAGTGAGATCTCTGCTGTGATCTTCATTGGAGGAGAAATCAAGAGGAATCTTCTTCCTCGAGATCTTGCGCGCTTTTCTTCTCGATCTCGCACCTTCAGCAGCTGGTGACACAGCTCTTTGGTGTCCTCACTCCAACAGTAGTCCAGCAGCACCGCTTGACTTCTCGAGTGCAGCCAGTGCTCGTACGATGTTGTAGCAGCGCTGTGAAGCACTGTGAATCCCAGCCAATTGTTGCTAATCGTTGCCCATTGCTATCGCCATCGCCTACGCATGGTGCATTGGTGCTTGATCGCTCTGCTGCTTGATGCCACAGACCTTGTGGCCTCCTTCCTTCATTGAGTGCATTGTCGCCTCCAACACTTACAGCGCCTTCTCCTTGCCAATGGCTATAGATGTTACTTTGATTGTGCTCCATTAAAATGGACAGTGAACATTAACAGAAAATAAAAATGATATTATAATCTGTGGAGCAAGAAAAAATTTGTTTCCTAAGATATGACTTGCTTTGATACCATGTTCTAATATAAAATACGCAGAAGAGTATTAACAAAATATCAAAGCATAATTAAGGAATGAACACTTAGGTTTACGTGGAAACCTCACTCCAATGTTGTCAATGCGAAAGGCGATAGCAAGGTGACAAGACTCAAAATTTCTCGAGGCGAAAGGCGACAAAAAGGTGACAGGCTGAGTGAATTGAGGCGATCATCTTTTATTGGCATATATCTGTCTTATTAATTCAATTTAATAGCACTAAGTTTATAAAAATATGTCCAATAACAATGTTGGAGACTTTAAGTAGAAGAAAATGATGACAATTGTATTGCCAAAAACTGTTTCACATAATTTCAAATGGTAAAGAAAGAAAAGTTTTTACACAATTAAGGTAGAAAAACATAAAAACCAAATTTGTCATTAAAGTGAACAATTGTCAATTCTCAAATAATAAAACACATTAGTCATCAGAATCATCTTCAAGATTCAATTCGTCATCGTCATCGTCACCAGCAACTTCTTCAATCTCCTCTTCCTCTTCCTCTTCCTCTTACTCATCACTGTCCACATACTCTTCCTCTTCAATAACTATTGGAGCTTTCCCTTTTCCCTTAGCTTTCTTAAGACCATTTTTCTTTGTAGTAGCACAAGCCCGAGTACGTCGAATAGCATCTTGGTTATTAATTCCTGATGCAAGCTCAACTATGCCCCAAGTGAGATCATCATCACCAAACACAAGATCATCACATGCGTTTTCCTCATCTTCCTCCATTCTCCCTAATAACCATTCATTTGAATCATCAATTTCTTGGAGGGAAATGGGATCAAGATAATCCCTATCTTCATATCAATCCCTCAAAGCTTCATTGTACTTAACAAACACAAGATCATTCAACTTTTGTTGCGCCAACGGATTCCTTTTCTTTGAGTGAATCTATATAGATTTCCAAAATAAAAGGATTAATATAAAATTACTTGATAAAATTAATGCTATGCATATTATGAATTGGTTTGTAACTTACATTTTCAAATACATTCCAATTCCTTTCGCATCTCGAGGCACTACAAGTAAGACCTAGCACCTTCAGTGCCAATTTTGCCAGGTTAGGTGCAGACCCACCAAAGAGATTCCACCACTGCACTGTAAAAAGATAATAAGTTATATAATATTAATAAGCAACTGGAAATGGAAAGTTACTATAAAAAATTTATTCCACTTGATTACCTGGGGCAATGGTCTTTCTTTGTCTAATATCCATAGGTGTTCCAAAGAGTACTTGTGCATTTCTATAAATGGAAATTTCTCGTGTTATTTTGTCTTTCACACTCTCATCAGGCTCTAATTTTGCCAAGACATTGTAAAATCCATTCATAACCTCTGAATCAAAATCAAGATTTTGATTTTCATAAGAGAAATCAGGATTGAGGAAAAATCCTGCTGCATGTAGAGGCCTATGAAGCAGACAATCTCATCTCTTACCAATGATGTCGCAAATAGGTCCAAACTTTTCAGCATTGTTGTTGAAAGCCTTCATGAAAGCTTCCTTAGCTCTATCCATTGCTTTGTATATGTATCCCATTGCAGGTCTCTTCTCTGAGTCAACAAGACGAAGCACTCTCACAAGAGGAGACGTAGCCTTGAGAATGTATACAACCTTATTCCAAAATGAAGGCATCATGATGATTGTTGCCACGTTCTTTCCCTTCTCTTCTTTTGCATTTTTAGAAGTGATCCACTTATCGGAAGTGAACATCTTCCTTAAATTTGCCTTTTGTCTATGAATGCTCTGTAAAGTGAGGAAAGATGTAGCAAATCTTGTAACTGCAGGCCTCAACAAGTCCCTACTTGTGAATTGCCTCATCAAATTTAAGACTGAAGGATGCATGTATATATAACTACTCAGTTGCATTGCATGCTTGAGTGTCTTTTTTACATCTTTTAACTTCCCAAAATCTTCCAACATCAGATCAATGTATTGTGCAGCGCAAGGAGTCCAATAAACTTGAGGATGCTTAGCCTAAAGTAATTTGCCTATGGAAAAGATAAAATAATATTTTTTATATTTTACAATGCTTACAATATTAAAGAAAAGATGTATGCTAGGAGCTTTTGGATATATTGCTGTGTTCTTATTACCACCAGTAATATGTCCAGTAGCTCTATGAATCTCGCCTTTCACTATCCTACCACAGAAAATACACTTCATATCATTAGTCTTTTTTGGGTCCTCTAATGTGACATACTTCCAACATGGGTGCTTCCTCCTTGTTTCAGCCATCTACATAATTCAAAACACATGCTAGTTTTATACATAGCTACAAACTTACAATGTACATGCAAAGTTGCTAGTTAATATAACAATATACACATGCAAACACACGCAAAGTTGCTAGTTATATACATAGTTACATACAAATATAATAGAATAGTGTATACTATATATATGATTTATACATGTACATAGTTATATACATATATAATATAACATATATATACTTATAAGTATATATATCATACTTATATACTATATTATACATACTTATATTAGTTATATACTTAACGGTATATAACATATACTTATATATATATAGTATATACAACAGTATATATTGTATATAATATATATACAACATATATACACACACACAGTTTACTATTTATACAACCGTTTATATTTATATACATATACACACACAGTTTACTGTTTATACAACGGTATATATTTATATATACATACAACAGTAAACTATGTATATATATAGATATATACTTATATGTATATATAAATATATACTGTTGTATAAACAGTAAACTGTGTGTGTGTGTGTATATATATATATACACTTATACATATATAACAATATATACATATATATTATATACAGTATATACTGTATATAATATATATACAACATATATATGTATATATATAACATATAACATTATATATATATATATATATATAACACAGTATACATATATATAGCAGTCTGCGACTCTGCATATATATATAACACACACATAATAGCAGACTGCCACTGTCGAACAATGAGCGGAGGTGCGCCACCGTCGAAGTCAGATAAGAGGCGGTGCGCCACCGTCGAGACTCAGAGAAGCTTGAGCGGAGGAGATACTTGGGCGATCGAGGTCAAGGAGGTGTCGCAGATGGCAAGCGATGAAGCTCGGGCAGCGATGGAGGTCGACGAAGCTCCAGCGCAGGCGATACTGGTCTGAGGTGGTGATGGTTGGCGTGGAGATGAGATGCACGTAAATAAACTATCGTATGGAAGGTGAGAGGTCGTCGAGGGAAAGAATGGTAAGTCCATTTCTTGCTTTTTCAAAAGAAAAAAAAGTTGCGATGGACCTAGGGTTCAGGCGATGAGGTAGCGAGGTGAGGAGGCATCGCCTGAGTCGCGGAGGCGTGTCGCCTGTTCGAAGCAGCTCGCCTGGGACTTCCTTGAGGTGATGAGCTCCTCAATCGCCTCGCCTCGTCGCCTCATCGCCTGAGGCGACCGCCTCAACAGCATTGCCTCACTCACGAAGAGCGGGGAGAAAATCACAGGAGAAGCACCTCTATGGGTGTGATAGGAGTGTATTCTCAAGAAACAAATGGGGATGCAATGCCTATTTATAGGTTACCACGAACTCCAACTCTTCACATTGCATGATGTGGTACTATTATCTTATAATTGGATCTCTCTTATCCAATTACCCAATTGCACATTCTCTCAGCATAGGGGTTGTACTTTCTCAGAGAAAGTACATTCTTGATCTTCTTTAGGAGACAGGCATGTTGAGTACCAAATCGGCCTCCATTCCTATGGATCCAAGTGTGCATCTCTACGAAGACAATTCAGCTTTGGTGGGTGCAAAACCATTTAGATGTTTCATGGGAAAGCTATTGTATGTGCCAATTGAGTCAGTTCATGGATAAATCATAGAGAGTTTATTGGGATGTAGCGATCATGATTCTAAGATATCTTAAGTTTACTTTAGGAAAAGGACTCCTATTTACTTGTGGTAATGCGCTAGAAGTGATGGCATACCTTGATGCAGATTATGTTAGGTGCTTGAACGATAGGAAGTCTACCATAGTATTTTGCACCTTTGTGGGAGGAAACCTGGTCACATAATGGAGTGAGAAACATATTGATGTGGCCTAGTCTAGTGCAAAGTTTGAACATTTGGCGATGGCTCAAACTATAGCAGAATGCATGTGGATCCAATCAGTCCTTTTGGACTTTCAGATCCTAGTTGTTGATCCGATGAAGTTGAGATGTGGCAACAAAGTTGCCACATTTATTTCCAATAACCCAACCTTTTATGAGCGGATCAAGCATGTAGAAATGAACTCACTATACTAGAGACATGATTTGGAAGGGACATGTTCACATAGCTTACGTGTCATTGGGAGAGCAAGTAGAAGACATGTTCATTAAGGCTCTTCCTCGCTCCACATTTGATAAATGCTATTTTAAATTTAGTATGATTAACATCTATGTTCTAGCTTGAGGGAGAGTGTTGAGAATTTGATGTGTTATTATTATGTAGTAGAGGGATATGTTTGTTATTTTCCCTTTTGGCCTGACTTCTATAAATAGGGGCTTAGGATTTTTCAACAAAGATCAAGTCATTTGTCTCTCAACACACCCTCTCCCTGATTGAATTTCTGCGTTCTCATTCTTTGCCCTGCTATCTAGAAAATCCTTGGCATTATCCAAGGCTTGTCTCCTGTGTTTAATTTTTCTACTAACCATTTAATAAAAATCTGCGGGCATGGTTGTAGAGACTTGCGATGCAGTCTCCTGGATGTTTCTTTGGCTACATGAGCATGAAATTTAATGGTGGTCTTCTAAATCAATCATGCAGAATCTTTTGTTTTTCTTTAGAGTGCTGCTGCTATGCAAACAAAATGTTGATTATTCTATTTGTCAAATTTGGAGCACATAAATTTTTGCCAGGATGTGTACTATCTTGTTCATGGATGATTAATGACTTGAATTTACCTCACGTTAGATTTTGTAATTTACATGAGAATTTCTTCTCATTGCCATGCAGCAGCAAGGTTGTTTTAAGCAAGACGGTGCAAATCCTATCTTCTGTCTTCCTTCATGTTCTCACAATGGGGGATATAGACACTTGAGTTTCACATCTGCTTGAAGGAATTTTGGACCTTTAGTTGGAATGATTCTACTTTCAAGGAAAATTTCTCGAGTGCCTTTTCAAGGAGGAATAGACTTTCAGGCCATTGTAGTATTAGTTGAAAATTGAGAGGGATGATCCAGTGGCCTTGGCAAGCCATTTATTTGGAATAGATCTCCATTTCTTCAATGGAACGGTTGTGGTTGGTGTCATTCAATGTGCTACTTAAATTGTGACAAATTGGTAGTATGGGGTCCTTGCTTTTGTATGTGTTGACTACTAAGCATCTAGGCTTTTTCGAATATAACACATCTTAGCCCTTGATTGATTGTCATATGTTTGGACCGAGGTTTTAAGTGTCGATATCGATGTCGTGCTAATAAATTTTTAAGTGCGTGTGTTGAAGGCATCTTGAGGGCACACCGTGGAAACGACTATGTATCGACATCGAGGGCATGTCGAGAACATGTCAATGCATGTTGACAAATTCACTTAAGTGATTAAAATTTCAAGTAAATCATAAATTATTAACTTAAAATCTTAAAAGGTTATGTAAGAAGGGCGTACATTTGAAAATGGGCCTTTAAAGCCACTCATTTTGATCTTATATTTCTTGCTTCAACTTAACAAAAAAAATTCCTATACTAACTTATATGTGTATCAAAGGCTTTTTTTTTAAGAAAGGAAAAAGGTTGACTGGTTGCTTATCTATAGATTTATTGAAATGAGAAAAATAGAGTACAATAGCTAGAGCATTTCTCCTTGCATGCTCAAGAATGCACTAGAAGTAACATTGACATTATCAACATTTGATAGGTTCTTTAAAAAATGAAATAATTCTGTCAATCCCGGTATAGGCACAAACATATCATATTATGTATATTGTTGTATTATCCAGTGACATGTCTCCTTTTACCAATGTAGTTCAGAAAAGGTTCAGGTTCATGATTTGTCCAATTCAAAAGAATTGCTCCTAAAACTCCAACTTCTATACTTGAAAAAAATACTAACTTGTATCTTTAACATCTGCACCTAATCTCCCTGTACGAGCTTGATGTGAATGATGATCCTTTATGAAACCTCCTTTGGAACAATCAAATGGGAAAACTGACCTTTGGATTTTAAATGACATTCGCAACGAGTCCACTGCCAGGAGGCCACCGCTGGTGCCAGTGAGGCCACCACCAGCAGTCGTAGGAGCAGCACTAGCAACATGCATTAGCAACAACTGGAACATGTAGGTGCAATAGCAACAACATGATTGATATGGTTGGCACAAGCGTCAATACGATTGGTATAGGCGTCGGTACGATCGATGTAACATTGGCACACCTGCATATCGAAACCTTTTGCGTGTCGATATGGCCCTTTGTCGAAAACCCCTGTATCGATGGCTTGCCATTGGCATCTTGAATGCTGGTTTGGGCTAACTCATAGATAATTATATGTTTGGATTAACTGTCTGTGCCCTCTAAGGTGCAAGAAAATTTCTGATACCGTGAAACTTGTTATGGCAGTTTACAGCTTATTTATTTATTTATTTATTAATAACATTATAGATGGATATTGATTGTCATAAACTAATATGAACTGCATGAACGAGTAGCCTTATTTAGCTATTTTATGGGACATCCATTGTGGATAAACATTTCTTTCCCTATTATTCTTTTATTGTACTACACAACTGTTGCTGCAACATGCTAGTGTTTAAATTTTCACCATCCTAATTGTTCTTGGGCATTTACTAGCAAGTGTTTTAGCAAATTGACCAGAGTAAAACCAAATATGTAGATCATTGATTATCATTTGCTTATTGTGTAGCTCTGCTGATATTTGGAGTGTTGGATGTACTGTTATTGAGATGGCCACAGGCAAACCGCCATGGAGCCAGCAGTTTCAGGAGGTGATCATTAACTGAGCATGTGTTTTTACGTGTGGAATTATTCAAAGTGCTTATAAAGTTTTGTAGATGAAAGTTAACATGTGATTCTGGTGATATTTCTGTAGGTTGCAGCTCTATTTCACATAGGGACGACAAAGTCGCATCCTCCCATTCCAGAGCACCTCTCAACTGAGGCGAAAGATTTTCTTTTGAAATGCTTACAGAAGTATCTAATTTGTTTGCTAGCCTTCTCAATAATTTGCAAAAGTTGCTACCGATAAGTTTTCATGCTTTTGTTTGAGTATTTTGCTGTTTCCATGGTTCTACCAAGAAATCTGCATTCTCCTTCCAAATTGACTCAAAAGTTTCAACTTTTCTCTGGCTATCTAATTGACATGTCTTGATGGGGTAATCTTATTGCAGGGAGCCAAACTTGCGCTCAACTTCTTCAGATTTGCTGCAGGTTATTCCTGCTCTTCTCCTAGTTTGACTTTTACATTCTCATGAAATGTTGTTTGCAGCTAAAGTACTGTAAACTTAAATGCTTAAATCCAATTTTATAATTGTCTTCCATACCTACATGCAGCACCCCTTTGTCGTTGGTGAAATTCAACAAGCTCATCGATACACAGTGACAGTCCTCTGATGCTCTTTCTACATAGTATGATTTCACTATTATTTATATCTACTGACAACCATACAATTACCAGGTATCCAGTTTAAATACACCTCAGAATTCTTCATTGCACTTGAGAAACTGGTAAACTTATTTGAGGCTGTTGATATTTCTGAAACCCACGAGTTCCCTGTCTCGTTTAACTGAAAGCTTTGGTAATCTTAGCTCAATGGCCGCATCATCGGCAGTTGATAAGGGTACAAGTGGAAGTGATAACTTTGGCGGTGACAGCCCAGGAAAACTTTTTAATGCCAGACCTCTGTGGGAGACATCAACTAGCAATGATGATCTCTGCCACCTTGATGACAAAGATGGCTTTCTTAATATTGGATCGGTAAGATTGCTACTATTAGCAGTTTCACATAACAAATGCATGGGTCTTTGGACTTCAGTTGAAAGAGAAAGACACCCAGCCATTTCTTACATTCAGCCAAATATGTGTGCATGTTTCTAGAGCTTCAATCCAATGTCGGAACCCTTGGATGAATGGCCATGCAAGTTCGATGTAAGCCCGGAGCCTCAAAGCAAGGATTGTGAATCTGTAGATGATGGATTGTTCAATGGTGTTGCAAATATGTCTGGCAAAGCAGATGATTTTAGTTTCCCATGTGTTCCACCTTGTGAAGATGATGATGATGAAGTTACGGAGTCAAAAATAAGGGCCTTTTTGGATGAGAAGGTAAAACCAAAATGTATTCTTCCTGCAAGTTTTTTTCCAACTGAAGGGACTTATCTTTTGCAATATCATATCAATAGGCTCTGGATTTGAAGAGGCTGCAGACGCCACTGTATGAGTTTTACAACACCCTCAATGCATCCAGTTCGTCCGGTGCCGCTGGAAATACCTCTGAGGAGATTATCTCCAATAACTCAAAATTGCCTCCCAAGAGCAAATCATCACCAAGCAAGAGACTAAGTGGGTTACCATCTAAGATCGACCCTGCAAGCACCAGTCCTGCTACTGCTAGCAGGCGGATGTCTTCCTATTGTGGAGTTGGTGATCGTGCATTGAAGGAGATTCCTTCACCAAAGTTCAATGAGTTGAGTGAGCTTCTTCCAGAACCTCAAAATGAGCCGATTAGCCCAAGGTCTGTAATTGTGTTTTGAAAGCATATGGATCTAAGCAGTATTTAACATGCTCACAGAGGACATTCCCATATCTCGTTTTTCTTTTAAAAAAAAATTATTTTGTCATGTTGATCATGGTAGGAATTAGGGAATGACTAGTAGTTTGACATTCTTGTGAGAAGTCATAATATCTTTTTATATATTTTTGTTTCCCCTTTTGTTATTTTCTGGTACAAATCAATTCATTTGTTTGCTACAACAATATTAGTTTTTCTGAAAGACGGAGGAAGTGGAAAGAAGAGTTGGATGAAGAGCTTGAGAGAAACCGAGGTACACAATGTACCTCCTTTGCCTTGCAGATGTGTCTGTTAATGTTACTTTATCCTCTATCACAGTCCTTTTTCAATGCAGAGATGATGCGGCAAGCTGGTGTTGCTGGAAGAGTTTCCTCTCCGAAGGATAGAGGTACAAACCAGAGGAGAGATCGCTTGCGCTTTACTTCCCCTGCCAAATGAACCTACAATGGGAGATTTGATTAATCTCTTCAGTCAAATTGCATTCTGCCAAACTTGGATCAATGGCGTCAGCCACAAAGCTAGCAATGGTGCCTCACACTCCTAAGACTAGTCCATGGAGTGAAGGCTTATATAAGAGTTTAGAGCAGTTTGTGTGAGTGCTGCTTGCATTGAATAAAGCTGCAAAGAGATGGTCCTTTTTCTGTATATTTTCTGATTTCTGTTGTATGTTGTATCCTGTATTTTTTGGAACCTATTAGGTGAGTTTCTTGATTGCAGTAAGATTTTCTTGATCCTTTCTGATAGTTATGTAAAAGCCATTATATGTTATATCTTTGATATGAAATTCGAACAGTTTCTTATAAGGTGGTGCTGCCAAGATGCCTACTTGTTTCGATATATCTTAATGACATCTCTGTTCTAGTTTATTGGATGAAATTTGGATGTGGGCGACGGTGGAGTGGAGTTTTGTTGTGTGTTTTAAACGTTGTAGTTAAATAGGAATTCGGGTTTATGTTTGGATCTGTAAGCAGATGGCAGATGGGCTTTGGCTCCATAAATGATAAGAATGAAAGTAGATGCCACCCTTTCTGGTTTTTTGGTTGTGAATATTGGTTAGCTGGAGGAATAAGTGTGCATGCGATTGATATGTAACAGAATAGATTACTTTGCTTACAGTGATGATCGCGAGCATCAAGATGCTATGGACATGTACAAGCCTTCGTAAAGGTGGGGAAGGTTGATGACAGAGGAATAGGAGGTGACACTTGATTTTAATAGGAACTAGCATGCTAATGCCTGTGCTTTGCTGCAAGCAGCAGGATAGATCATGACCAATAGGTCCTCGTGAATAAGGTACATGACCCCCTCCATTATCAAGGCTTACGCTTAAGTGAACATCGATGGATTGGGGTCATTTGGTTACATGAGTTCTTATAAAATAAGTAAATTACAAAATAGCTAATTTTTTATGAGTAATAATGGTTCCCAAGGTAGAATCTTGAGTTAAGGTTACCAACTACAAAATGATATTCGTAAGCATTGATCGGTTAGCATTGTAGAGATCAAAATTATCATGTGAGAAAAAGTTCAGATCCTCAACAACTGCAAAAAATTGATGTGTCTACTTATACCTAGATGATCTTTATCTATTAAAATTTGACTTGCATGTGAAAAATGAGTGGGTTAATTTGGATGATAAAGGAATGCAAGAGCAAAATGGACCAAAGACTTGGATAAAATGTAGTATAAGATAATTACACAAAAAAATTTTTAAAACTTACGTACTTATTGTGTTTTAGAATTTCAAACATTAGGATTCCTCTATGGCATTAATTTTGATCAAATCCTTTACCAAAAAGTAATTCCAATGCTCATTTATATCCAATTCTCAACCCAAGATTAATTTGAAGTAGTGCATCTCGGAAGTGAAGGGGATTTTTTATAACTTTTCAAAACTTGAAAACATGATCTCAAAATTGATTCAAACATATTAAAACGATGGAAACATTTTCCTGTCAATTGCATGAGCTAGAGATTTTACTTCTATGATTGACTATCATGGGAAATAAGGTAGTGCTTAGACATGGATTCACATGTCTACTTAAGCTTCCCAATGTAAGACACAACTCCTTTGGGTTTGTTGATGAGCGAGAACATTGGAATTGCACGAGGAACACCTTCATGTGAACATCACCTTCTTTGCCAAGAAATAAGGTTGGAGAGGAGATGGAGGGGGAAAGGGGATGTGCCCCTTCTTCTTTCTCTGCAAAGGGGATGACCAAGGAGGAGAGGCTCTTGGTGGCTATCAATTTAGGAATTCATTAGCCACAAATGGTTGGAACATCTTTCTTTATATAGACTCCTAATCCAAGGGTTTAGAGAAATCATGTTTCCTTAAGATTCCAACAATGCCTTTCTTTATACCTCTTTCTATTTAGAGAAAATTCCATCACTTTGATTATTACTAAAATGCCCTTTGTGTTTTCCATCACTTTGAAAATTATATATTTTAACTATTTGAAACATATAATCAATATTCTTCTCATTTTGTATTGTGAGTTGCTGTATCGTGTTGTAGGGAGATCTTGTAGGTAATCTAAAGTCTATTTATGATTAGAATCGCCCTAGATCAAATATTGATCTAATTTGATTCTATTAGTTATTTCTCAATACTCCAACTGGGATATATGCATTGATAAATTAATTTGAGCATTACTCTATAAGTTTACAATTTTATGAGTAATCTCTAATTTATAAATTTGCCTAATTCCTAATCAAGATCAATAGGTGTTCATCACACATCCCTGAAAGCACTAGAAGAGAGGGGGGGGGGGGGGTTGATTAGTGATAAAGGCGGTAAAATAACGCTAATTAAAATCAATGTAGATATAGAAGATAACCAAACAATCTACAAATAATTCACTAACCACAATACAAGTGTATATAGTGGAAACCCAAAATTAGGTAAAAATCACTACCTAGATCTCCTAATCTAGGATTTTACCTTGAGTCAATCTCGGAAAACTAACGAGTATTTATGGGTTACCAACCCTTTTACAAATCCTCTTGGTTTCCCAATCAAGACTAATCCTTCTCACTTGAGAGGAGAGAAACCCACAATTCAGGTCCTCAGATTACAAGAAATGAATAAGATAGATAAACTAAAAATAAACAGACATTTTGCTCTTATGGATAGCCCCAAAAAGATATGCAATCAATTAAATGAATGAGCTTTCTAGGAGACTAGAATGAACTCCCTTAGTAATTATGAGAAGGTGACAAAATAGGGAGTTGAGGTGGCAGAGCTCCAAAGAAGGTGGACTTCAAGCTCAAGAGCTCCAATGAATACCAAATGCTTGAAATAGTTGAATGTGAGCTTGAATGTGCTTTAGAGTGTTCTTTGGGGTGTTCTCTAACCACCAAAGAGTGGGAAATGCTCTCATATATATAGAGGAGTGTTTGGACTAATTTGGGTATGCATAAGGCCCCTCTTTAATGGTCAAAATGTTTCCCAATTTGATTTGCCAACGGCTAATTAACTTGGTCACAAAGTGCTTTAACTAACGTTAGGTAAAAGTCATACAACATCAAGTCAACTATTTAACGTTAGGTGCTCAGTTAGGTACAAAGTTCGCTATCTCCTGGAGGTACTCAAATTGGCCCAAAAGGGCTTATCTAACGTTAGGTAACTCTTATCTAACATTAGGTCAACTACTTTTCATTAGGTATAAAGTTCAATGCAAAGTTCGGTATCTCCAGGACCTTTTAATCATCTTAGACCTACTATCTAACATTAAGTAATAAATACCTAACGTTAGCTAGACTGTAAAAAGTCCATGAACTGTCTAAAGGTATTTTTTGACTACTATAGGATTCTAGGGTAATCCACTAACATCTAAAAATAAGTTTTATCATATTTTTGACTTATTTAGCTAGAGTGTGGTGATTTTTAATGACCTATGTAAGTGATACCCTAGTAATGTTATTAGATGCTAATCCAATTGGGGCTTTCCTTACATTCTAAAAAATATAAAAATACAACTCAATTTCTATAATACAAAGAGACCTAAACATGAAGAACATGATCTCCTCATCATTTATGGATAATGTGGTGCCTAATTACTTATGCACCTACATTCTCCCCCTTTTTGATGATGACAAGCAGTTCAATGGAGAGGTTGAAAGCCTCTCCCTTACTAAGTGCTTTCTTTAAAAATTTAAGAGATATACAAGAAGCACATCAAGAAGCACATATACAAAAAGTACATGCTGATATATAAATATTCAACCTCATATCATCCTCCCCGTTTTGACATCATTAAAAAATATTGAGGGAAGAACGTATAGCTCAACATCATATAGCACATACACACAACATAGACATCATAAGATCGTTATAAACTCATCTTAATCTTCATAAGTTCACCATATAATGCAACATAAATATAGGAACAACAAAAGCATGAGTTCTAAGACAATGTAAAGTTCAAGGAAATAGAAGCACTAGTAGTTACAAACCATGGGAATAAAGTAGAATTGTTTGTGTAGCCCAAGTTCGATAAGTACATTTGGTGACAAAGTTAAAGTACTACTAAGGCTACTAATATAGTTATTCTAGAACTAAGTTGGAGATGGCAACAATTAGCTAAGTTCGACGCTTCCCTTTGCCTTTCCCCTTGGATAAGGTGCGAACATTGTTGGTGCTAGAGCACCACGATCATTTATTTTGATGGTAACAAAACATGTGTTATTTAACATTTGCATTTGAAGTCTTAGATTTTAGGATATTTGCAAATGGGGACGTGTTTAGATGGAGTTTGAGCTCGCATCCATGGCGGATTGGAAGAGCTTGATGGAGGAGGATGAGCTTCGCGAGGAGCGAAAGCTTGAAGAAGGAAGAAGATGAAGAATATGATAGATTTCCCTTTTTATTCATTGTAATTTATCTTTATTTCTTTTGTTGCTCTTTATCTTTCTTAGATTACTTGTTAAAGAGCCTCAAAGAAGCCTTAAAGTAGTCCTAAGAACACTTGCACAACCCTAGGATACTTAGATTTTTTATAGAGAACTTAGAAAACCAAAATAGGGTTCTGATAGCTTAATCAGATGTCTAATCTGGAAATCAGACGTTTGATAGTGACCTTTAAGACGTCTGACCGTTAACTCAGATGTCAAATAACTTAGGCTGAACTTAGTAGGTTCCATCTGATGAAATCAGACGACCAGACCTTAGTCCAGATGTCTTAGAAGACGTCTGATGGTTGTGCCAGACGTCCAATTAGTGGAACGTTGGCTAACACAGTAAACATTGAGGAAAATAACTATTAGGCTTCTATTAGACATCCGTAGAGGACCCCAGACATTTGATATGTGGCCATTGAGTCTCGTTGTGAGCCAAAATTACCTTTGTCAAATTATCTAGCCGTTAACCTACCTTGGGAAATTCATTCCCGCAGTACAATAGGTTTCCAGATGTCTAGAACTAGTGCCAAACGTCCTGTACATCGTTTGATGGCCTTACACTAGAACCCTGCTTAGGTCTGAACAAAGTAAGGAAGGAAACCCGCCTAGAATCAGACGTCTGACTTAGTTCCCAGACGTCTTAAACTAGTCTTCCAGATGTCTGATACTTGGACGAGACGTCAGATGACCATGTTAGAATTTTAAATGATTCTGATTATGGCCTGTTTTGCCTTGGGTTCAACCCCAACGACTATGGAAGCTTTCTAAGGCCTTCCAAAGCCTTCCTAGGCCCTCTATAAATAGTGGAAGACCCTTGCCTTGCAAACACTCACCAAGACACACTAAGCAACACACTTTCCACATCTTTTGTGTCCAAGAGAAGTAGAAGAAGCTCTAGCTCTCCAAGCATTTGTATCACATCTAGAGAGCTTCAATCCAGTTGCGCACCCACTCTCTCTCTGCAATTATGAGAGCGACGAAGTGCCGAAGCATGGTTCATGCATCCGCATCTTTTGTCGACGCGTTTCCAACAAAGAGAAGTATTTTTACCTATAGTAGCTAGGTTAATCTTTTTTGTCTCTATAGGTTGTTTTATCTTTGTAATTGTTTTGGTTATTTACGTTGTGAATTCCCGTCTCCATCGAGGGACAAAATCCTTCTCGTGAGGAGAAGGGGTCTGAGGAATGCTACCCTCGTATTTATAGCATGGTTGTAATAGAGGTTGAAGCACCCTCATTTAAAGTAGTTCATTAGTGGACTTGATCGACTTTGTCGATTGGGAAATCCTAACTCGAGAGGGTTAGGTGGTGGTTTTCACCCAATTTGGGTTTCTACCTAAAAATCACTTGTGTCTTTGTGTGATTGCTTTTGTGAGATTGTTATTTATTTTAATTTCGCATTTTATATGTCACGCATATCTCACCCCCTCCCATAGGGATTTACAAACATCCTCCTTGATTTAAGATACATCTTGGTGAAATTTAGATAGATTATGAGCAAACTGGTGATGGATATTAACATAATAATTATTGTACTCCTCATTCTAAAGGCTCATGCTCGCCATTGAACTTGCCAAGTAATTAATGCCGGTGATAGTGTCTTGAACGGTGTAGTTGTCATAATCCGTGTGAGTGTGAGGATGTGTCTCAGCCCACTCCCAAGATTGGGGACGTGGGATGTCCTCTGGATAGTAATCATAGAGGTAGGATGGCTCATGAGAGCTCCCACTAGCCTCTCCTTGGTCATCCCCATCCATATCATCGTCGTCATCCTCCTCCTCCTCATCATCATCCAAGATGTACATTTTCCTCCTTGTGGTAACATTGAAGCAATTATGCTTCTGGATCTTGGAGCATTGGAGGGAGTTGAGATGAACACCATAGTGAAAAGCAATGCACACTATGACATTAGAGAAGGGTAGAAAAATGATTGGTTCTTTCACCATCTCATTGATTGCACAGCAATCATAGGACTTAAATGACCTGAATTAAGTTAGAACTTAGCATAATTGTAGTGTAATGTAGGCATAGACAACATACATTGCATCTTTCCTATTTTATTTAGATATGCATAACATAATGTTATAATGTACTGATTAGTGCATTATTGGGATCGTAGGTAATAAGAAGCTCGGGAGATGGCCTGAAGCTGGATCTGAAGCAGGGAAGAAGTTAGAGCTACAGTAGAGTTGGAGCAGAAGCCCTGGAATAAAGAGGAAGAAATAATATAGGGAGAGGTATACTACACTACTAAGTAGAATTCTAATGTAGAGTTAGATTATGAAGAACATAGGACCTTTCCTAGCCTTAGGATAGCCCTAGAGACCCTCCTAAACCCTAGCCACCCTTAGACTAGGTCACCCTAGCCTAGGATACCTCAAAACCCTCATTCCAGCTCATATATAGACGTCTAGATAGGTTGCTAGACGTCCAGAGCCCTTAGACACAAACAACAAACCTAGAACCCAATTCTGTTAGAAAATTGGATGTCCAGACAAAGTGTCAGACATCCAATTTCTACAGAATCCCAAAACAGAACCTAAACTCCCCCCTGACTCAACATTGGATGTCCAAACCAAAGTTCTGGACTTCTGATTTTGAAGTATAAGTCGTCTGATTGTTAAATTAGACGTCTGGAACCCTTCTCCAATCCCTGTTTTTGAAATCAACCTTAGATCTTGATTTCCTAAGCCCCTAAACCCAATTCTACACTTTAGGGAACCTAAATTAAGGTGCCCTAAGCCTAGTACACCACCCCAAGACCCTCTTAAGAACCTAATCAGGTTCTCACTAAGCCCAATTGACTTGGATCTAAGTCAATCACACTCACCTAGTCAATTGGACTCATAGAGTCCAATTGAGCTCATATCTCAACCAACGCAAGTCTAATTGGACTCAGTGAGAATCCAATAGACTTAAGCCTGACCTAATTGGGTATCTTCTCTCCCAATTAGACACACATCCACTCAATTAAACTTGCACTAAGTTTAATTGCATTTTCACATTAGCATTAGGGTTTATAACCCTAATTCTAGGAGCCTACCTAAACCCAATTACCTAGACCAATAAGACTCGACCTAAACCACCTAGCCACACCCACACAAGTCATGCACACACACCCACACACACACACATTGTTGCCAACTCTAGAGTTCTCTAGAGTCTTCCAAAGGTGGTGCCACTTTGAGTTGCCAAAAATAGTAACCAAAGTGGTCCATTGTTAGATCCACAATTTGTGGATCGAAGAAGACCCAGTCAAGACCAAGTGGACGACCACCTAAGGGTCTCTCTAGAGTCTTCTATAGTTCTCTAGAGACACCACTTGAAGGCTTCCCTAGAGTCTATTTAAAGACCCTCTTGGACGGCCATGCACCCAATCTTGGACTCTCCATTGGTGGCTTCTTCCTCCATCTTCATCTCCACGAGCTACCTCTACCTCCAAGCACTAGTGGACATCCTAGAGCAACTCTCCACCACCTCTCAAGAGGCCTGCCTACCCACCATTGGCCGTCCCTCTCTTCCCTCCTACCACCTCAAGCCTCATAAGCCATTAGAGACCATCTCCAATGCCCTAATTTCTCTTAGATAAGTTGTTCTTCATAGTTTAATTTCCACATTAATTTCCTACTTAGTAGTATAGTCATCCTCTACCTGAATGATGCATGCGTAATCTTTTGTAGATCCATGCATGCATCCATTTTCTATTAGCTAGAATCATTACTTTAATCATTCATGTATAAGCTTTCCTCGAAAAATGATTGTAATGAAAATATTTTTGAAGGAATGAAATCATCACTTTCTTGACTCACATATCCATGTTGTGATCATCAGTTTCCTGACTTAATCTCATGTTATTGCAACAAAATGTTGATTCTTGAAAATATAAACGACCTTGCGATTGATGCGTTGTCTATTAATAGCCATCGCGAAGTTAGAATGGCGCGTACTAGTACACATATGTTCACATTCATTGTTTACTTGACACACACACATGTAGTTAAGGTTAACAATGTGACTGGCGAGACTTACATTCGCAGGCTTGAAACCGACGCACGATTCTAAGCAAGTAGTGAAAAGAATCAAAATCAATTTTGCTTTTTCTAAACACTTCCCTGAGATCGATCGGGACTCACCGTTTTGTTAACTTAATTTTTGTTGAGTCATATATTGCAACTATACTATGATGCTTTTCCTATCAAATCCGTGACTTATGACTCCAACACTCATCAAGAACAATCTTAGTCCAATAGAGTGGTTTCGTGGTAAGCACGACATAGGTGACAAAAGCTAAGTCAGAAGAGATGTGGTTGAATCTGCTTGATTTCTTTTTAGGAAAAAGACTATAATAAAGGATCATAGCAATCAACTTATGCATGGGATACATCGTGTTGGGTATTAAACGGTAATTTCCTACAATGTCACTTTTTAAGGGTCCTAAGTCCCTTAAGATGCTATGGTAACCAAGTTCATGGGAGAGAGATTAGATGGTATAACTAGTGTGAGGGACCCCAAAAATCCTGAAAAGTCAGACAGAGTCAAGTATGATGTTTTTACCAAAGAGATTGGTCTTAAGAATTTTTCCAGAAGAAGGATGGTTGGACCAGGTCATGTTGGCATACCAGACCTTGGTCAAGAAAGGGTAGTGGATAGCATTTTGATTGTAATCAAAATAGGTGGAAAAGCCATTCACATCAAACAGCGATTTCAAATTGAATTTTCGGAAATCATCCCAAATAATAGATCGAATGGGATATGTGGTAAAGGCTCCAAATTTTGCAAGACGCTCCTTAGCCTCATCAGAATGGGCGTATCAAAGGAGCTCCGATTGGAATGGGTTTGAGGGCTCATCACTAAAAGATGTAGGTCCCTTCCCCTTATCCCTTCGAGATTTAGGTGCCATAGGAATGAATAGCAACACCCTTGGGTCAAGAAGTAAGTGAAATAGGTTATGAAAGGGTCAAGATAGACTACCTAATGTTAGGTCAATCAGATATAACGTTAGGTCTGATGATTGCTGCAGATCAAAAACACAGGCACGACTTAACGTTAAGTTGGTGATGCATAACGTTAGATAATGCGTAGAGTGTAGCAGATCGACTAAAAATCAAGGATTTTGATGCACAAATCACAACAATGATGATAAATGATGATGAAATCCTATAATAGACATCACATATACCACTACAACAAAGTCTAAACATCAAAACATACAAAAGCCCTAATTTTTGACCTAAATCAAGATAAAAAACACAAGAGATTGAGAGAATGGGAGGAATGGAGATTATACCTTAAGATCGCTTCTTAGAGGAGTGAGATCTAACGTTAGATCTCCTGAAGAGCAAGATCCACACCTTGAGAGGTGGCGTGGAGGGAGCATTCGGGGAGCACTCCTTTGGGTTCTCTCTTGGGATGAAAGGAGATGAAGCTAAAAAATGAAGGTGGAGATGGGAGTTGCAAGGGTTGAGAGGGAATAAAAAACGTATACTGAAACAATTGCAACCTTATACTCAAGGAGTCTTAAAATCAAATGTGGCTTAACCAATGTGCCATATCTCCAACTTATGCCTCATGGTCCTATTCAATATATATTTCTAAGTTGAACGCAATCATGTTAGGCCTTGATATCACTAATCTTACATAGAACCAATTTCTCCTAATTTCACCAAATATCTCATAATTGAGTGGTTTAGTGAATATATCCGCTAATTGAAATTTCGTAGAGATAAATTTTAATTTAATTTCATTTTTAAGCACATTATCTCTAAGGAGGTGGTACCTAACATCAATATGTTTCATCCTAGAATGATTTATTGGATTCTTAGAGAGGCTTATTGAACTTGTATTATCACAATTAATGGTTGTTTAATCTAAGTTTAAATCAAAATCTTTAAGAGTTTGTTTCACCCAAAGTACCTGTGAACAAGCTAAGGCGGCTGCCATACATTCTGCCTCGATAGTTGATAGGGCTACACAGTTTTGTTTCTTGGAAAATCAAGAGACTAGTGAGTCACCTAAGAAATGACATGTGCCACTAGTACTCTTTTGATTTGTTCTAAAATCCACATAATCCACATCACTATAGGATATGAGATCCAATCTTGCAGATTTGGGGTAAAACAACCCAACATCATAAGTATCAACTAAAATTTAAAAATCCTTTTAACACAATTTAAATGTGATTTTTTAGGACAAGATTGAAATATAGCACAAAGACATGTTGAGAATAAAATATCCGGCCTACTTGTCGTTAAATACAAAAGAGAGTCGATCATACCTCAATATTTCTTTTGATCGATACTCTTACCATTTTCGTCCCCATCCAAATTAGTGGTCCTCATTGGTGTGTTTTTCCCTTTTGATCCTTCCATTCTAAATTTCTTAAGCATCTCCTTTGTATATTTGTGTTAGCTTAAGAAAATTCCTTCATCCCATTGAGCAATTTGGAGACTTAAGAAATACTTGAGTTCTCCTATCATGCTCATCTCAAAATTTTCCTGCATTGACTTGACAAAATTCTTACACAAAACTTGTTTAGTAGAACAAAACATTATGTTATCCACATAAATTTGCACAAGAAGTATGTATTTATTTTTTCTTTTAATAAAAAGAGCAGGATCAACTTGACCAACCTCAAACTTAGAATCCAACAAGAAGGTTCTTAGTTTCTCATACTAGCTCTAGGAGCTTGCTTCAGACCATAAAGAGCCTTCTTGAGTTTATAGACATAGTACGGATGCTATAGACACTCAAATTCAGGTGGTTGCTGATGGGAACACCATCATGGGCCATAACTAGCTCAATTTGGTCTAATAAAGTTGATAAATGCTCCTACATAACCATCAGAGGGTCATATAGGCATAATGATCTGTTTTGAGAAGATAAGAAAATAAGGTTATTTCTACAAATTTACCATCTTATCACAAATAAAAAATAATCATGGGGTATGTTAGGGGTTTATTAAAGGTCATATGGTCGTTAAAGTCTAATAGAAACGAGTTTTCATGCATTTCAAGAATTAATGGACATCTGAAATCCTAAAAATAGACCTGCTTAATTAACTAGGGTTCTGGTTAGGATAGAATTCATATAAACCCTCTAAAAATCATAGAAAAATATTCTCTAGGGTTTGACATCCTTGATTTGACCATCTGAACCCATTTTGACCTAAAACAGAGTCTTAGACAGATAGTTGCCCTAATTTGGATTTCTGCATAATTTACCCAGTTAAACTTGATAAAAACCTAAATCTGACTTCACCATCAGATTTCTTGGGTCCAAATTAGGCTTATACCAAAATTTGGGCCCAATCAGAGATCATCTTGACCAAGTTTGCATTTTGGTCAAGTCTAACTCTTTTCTCTCACACACATGCCCCTAGCTTTCAAATTCCTTACAAATTACCCCCTAACATCTTCATCTTCTTTGCAGAATGGTCTTTGCTACCATTGGAGGTCAACCAACCTCCAGGCGAGCTTTGATCGGACTAAATTTTACTCTAATGGCAATCAAATCCCACCAAATTTGGTGGGATTGATGTTTACACCTAGAGAAACCTATTGGAATAGATCCTAACTCCTAAAACCCTTTGATTCGTGCGTGTGAACTCATTGAATCAATGGGTATTTCTTGATTTCCTAAAGTGCACATCTGAGCTCTTTCTTGATCTAAAACCTTCTTTGGATTTCTATTTAAGCCCTGGAACCCCTACCTCACCTCCTTAGCAAGTTCTGGTCAAAGAAAACCTTCTCTCTTCCCTCTCTGGCCACTTCTGCAGCTTGCTTCGGCGACCCCTCTCCGTGCCCCTCTTTTGGCTGTCCAACCATCAAATTGGACAACCCTCTACCTTCCTCAGTCGACCCCACTCCTCGCTAGCCACAGTAGGGCCAGTCTTCCTCCTTGTCGTCGTCGCACCAACTCACCGGACCTCCTCATCTTCTTCGGCTCTGGCTCGCCAACGCTAGCGCTTCACGTTCACCCCGTTCGCTCCTAAGTCCTTTTACACCTTTCTCTCTCTCTCTATTCCTTTTTTCCACACAACAGACGCACAACCACTGCACCACCTGCACGACCCTCATCTTCTTTGCCTTCAGTGATGCTCTGACGTAGCCTCCAGCTTGCCACACTTCACTAAACAGCCTCGCACTACATCCACAAGCTCTGCCGCACCACACTCGTCAAAAGCCCTCTCCTAATTTGGGCTTTCATCCACCAAAGCACTCCACCGAACTCCACCTCCTTTGCACACCTTCTCCGACTCTGTCAGCCCTCCACATTCACGCACTCATCAAACAACCACCACCGACACACTTGCCTTCGTACGACGACCCTTCTGAGCATATCTGACAAGGTCGAGAGGCCGTACTTTCCTTTGCAGGTGTTCATCGGACATCCGCCGTTGCGATCTTCTTCTCCAACCTCCATTGCAGTGCTCTGGCCATGTTCTTCATTTCTACCACCCCCAGGCACTGCGGGTCATCCCCAGAAGTCTTCCTAGGCCCTCAATTGAAGCAGCAAGGGTTGTCTTCTACCCCAATTGGAGACTTCACCTCCTGTAGCTCGCACATGAAGGAATGAAGTGGGTGGGATAGTCCCACATTGTGAGTTGTTGAAGCCGCGACCGTGCATAAGTTAATTTAGTGCCTCAACCCGGTTGCCTTCGAGAGCACTGGGGTGAGGTCCCGTACACACGCTCTACGCATGTGCTCTCGCCAATGCTGACGCCACGCAGGTCTGGGCCTTGGTCCGATTACCCGAGTCCGATTTGGTTTGCTTGATTCTGAGAGAGAAGAGAAGAGAAGAGAAGGAAAGAGAGAGAGAGGGGGGTTTGCCCTCTGCTGCTCTCTACACTTAAGCGAATTTGAGAGTCCTTCGCCTCTGTGCTACTGTGCTGTGCTTGCACCTCTCCCTGAGGCTTGAAGGAGAAAAGAGGCCTTTACCTTTGTTGTTGGTTCTAGGCTACTGTTGGATCATTTAACTTGGTTGACGTGGAATATTTGGTTGGATTCACTGTTGATTTATTGATATATTTGATCTTAATTAAAAGGGTTAATTGGTATTCAAATCAACATTTTAACCCATCATTTTTGCATATTGTTACTTGAAATTATTGATATATCATTTTGAATCAATTCTGGTTGCAATTGCTTATATCTTTTACTTAAAATTGTGATATTGAGATTGATTTGCTACTTGCTCCCTGCGATCGACCTCGGATTTCCATTCGAGCATAAATTTTATTTGTTTTAGCGCTTTATCGGCTATACTATAACGTATCATTTTTAAACTCTGATTCAGAGCGGCAAACAGTTGCCTCACAAACACCTCTTCTTTAAGAACCCCATTTAAAAAGGCACTCTTCACATCCATTTGGAAGAGACTTAAATCTAGAAAAGAGACAAAAGCGAGAAGCATTCTAATTGATTTGAGCCTAGCAACTGGAGCATAGGTCTTATCAAAGTCTTTGCCCTCCTCTTGGTTACAGCTTTAAGCAATGAGCTTAGCTTTATTTCTAACTACCTTTTTGGACTCATCCTATTTATTTCAAAAGACCCATTTTGTACCAATGATGGTGTGGTATTTAGGCTTAGGAACCAAATCCCAAACCTCATTCCTCTCAAATTTGGTTGAGTTCTTCTTGCATAGCTAGAATCCAAGAGTCATCACCACAAGCCTCTTCAATAGATTTGGGTTCTAAATGAGAAACAAAGGCGTAAAAATAAACAAACCCCTAAAATTCAATCTTGTTTGAACACTCGTTGATACATCACCTAAAATGAGATCTTTACGATGATCTCTTTGAAATGTCCAATTCTTTGGCAAGTCATGAACATTCTAGGTGTCTAGAATGTTAAAAGCATCAATTGAAGAGGGTGCCTCCTCATCATCATCAACTATGAAAGAGGAAGTTATGTGAATGATTTGTTAAAAGACACATGTTAAGCATGAAGCAATAGGAACTAAAAACTCTAAAATAGGAAATCCTAGGAACATGATTGTGAAACAACTCAAATGGGGTTTTCTTAAGAATGGCTCTAAGGAGCACACAGTTTAACACATAGCAAGCCATGTTAACCCCTTCTACCTAGAAATATTTAGGAAGACCCGATTCTATCAACATTGTTCAAGTGCATTCTTGGTGTGCAGTTTGTATGCTCCATAACTCCATTTTGCTGTTCCGCTCTTGGAAATGGGAACTCATGGTTGATCAGGTGTGGCTCATCATAGCTAAAATGCCTAAGTTAGGCTAGAAACTAGGTAAAATATTATCAAATTAACACAAGAAATGGGTTAATTGTGGGAATTAATGAAAATGCCTAAAACACTCAATTTGTGCTAAAAATGCATAATTAGGTCACTTTTGAGAGATTCTATATTTAATTAAGTATATGGGTGATTCAAATGCCAATTGGACACAATTTGAGCTTGAAAGTACAAATTAATTATGGAATTATATTATGATATGTTCAATTATTATGCCATAAAAATTACATTGCAATTGGACATCATTTGGACCTTGAAATCACTGCATTACACTTAGGTCCTCATTCATTCACATTTTATTCACTTAAAACCTGATAAGGACTATTTTGTAAGCCGTCAGGGACTTCTTTGAGAGCCTTTAGGGACTCGTTGGCTGTTGCTCTCTTCACTAATGGGCTTGCTTATAATTTTCCTAATGATTCACTTAAGGGTATGGGTGCAAAAGCACCAACACACCTGTAGCTTAACCCTTGCACACTATTTATCCATGATGAACTCAGTGCACAATAGCCGTCCATCTCCTCCCCATCTAATCCAATGGTGGATTCTCCACCAACCTCTGATCCCCAGTTTCACAAGCTTCGGGCCTATTTCTAGATCTAATCTAACGGTCAGAGTTTAACCTAAACCCTAGTGTGCCTTCATTGCTCCATCTTCACCATTCCTTGTTAACGGCTTAAACCTTTGATTGCCAGTCACCTTGAGCCCTGTAGCCTATTTAGGGACCTCCATAGTGACCTACGTGCACCATCAACTCCCTCCCCTTGAGTCGATCCCTTTGTCCAACCTCCAGCTCCATTTTCCCCTTCCTCGGTGGTCGGTGACAGCAACCACTTCCTCCCTCAGTTCTTCCCCTTCAGCCGTCAGCCGTCAGCCGTTGGTCCCAGAGAGTCTCCTTCATCCGCTAGGAGGTCTTCTTCCCTTTTGTCCACTTCAGCTACCGGCTGTTGATCCCAGAGAGTCACCTTCATCCTTTAGCTAGATTTACTCGCTTTCATAGATTAATTTTATTGCTTTATAGATAGATTTATGTGCTTTCTAGTGTAGTTTAGATAGATTAGATCATAATTCATCAGTGGGATTGATTAGTTTAGGAGTAAGTAGTATAATTGTAGTGAGTCTT
The DNA here is from genome assembly GCA_037157565.1 of Thalassia testudinum. Lineage (NCBI taxonomy): Eukaryota > Viridiplantae > Streptophyta > Magnoliopsida > Alismatales > Hydrocharitaceae > Thalassia > Thalassia testudinum. The sequence goes on along the minus strand of JAZHRO010000062.1, from coordinate 13,973,374 downwards.
AGATTCTCCCCCTCTGATCAATTCAGATTAGAGAGGTGAATTTCCACCTCCATTTCACATCATATAGCTCCCTCTCCACCTCACAACTATGTTCATCTTCTTCCCTCAATGTTTTAATTATTGATCATCCCCTCCATCAGAGCAAACTTGGATCTAAAGCTCTCTTGCTTCTAGATCTAAGTTGCTCTCAAAAAGAGATATGAGGGAATCCCATTTATCCCATACAATCACCAATGCCCTCCCCATGGTTTAATTGATTGTAATTCGATCGATTTATCTTGATTTGGTTTTCATGCCTGATTTGATGATCAAAGATCCAATATGGTTTCCATCGATTTTAATCGAGTGAATTGGGATGTTAATTGTGTAATTGGATTATTAGTGATGGGTGTGAGTTATTTTAATTTGATTTTAATCATGAATTGAGCTTACGCCCAATTCTTATAGTTGATACTGTTTTATGGTTTTCATTGAGAGAGAGAGAGGACCTGTGAGAATCTGTTGCATTGATTTGAGGTCCTCGCAATGATCTAATTGGTTTTAGAGTATTGCCTAACCATTTTGAACACCAATCAATGGTGTGCAGGATGGTTGGCTGACTAGATCACTCCAGCGAGCTCATATCAAGTGCCCAGGTGGCCTATAATAGATTTCTCATTTTAGTTGCTTAAATCTGATGCTTGAGATATGAATGATGTTTTAGATATCTGAATAAAGGTTTGAGACTTGATTTCAATAGGTTTTAATGCCTAGTTTGATTCTCCCTTATACACTATCTATAGTGTAGAAAGGAGATCAATTAGGCTTTCTAAGGTTCTGTAGTTCTTGATCTTATTTGATTTGAGTTCCAGACCTGTTAGTGCGACATTTTGATATGACATTTTAATGTTTTTAATCAGATCTGGGATGAACTCTTTCATCACGCAGGTCTGAAGCTATCGTTGGAATCCAAGCATTCATTTAATGTTCTAATGCTCGAATTGAGGTTGAAGTTGGTTGTCCAGGGTTTAAGAGCATGTTGAAATGATTTTATTAAGAATTCAAGTCTTGATTTGTTTGGATTTGCATTTATTAGCAGCTGGGCTTTTTTGGATATAGTTTGAATGGAAACTAACAGTTGTTTTAAATTGATTTTTGAATGAATTACAGTCACAATGGTTTTTCTGAAAGGGGTTTGACTTAGATTTAATTCCTCTGATACTTAAACAAGTGGTTAATGATCAGATCAGGCCTGAGAAGGTTTTATTCAATTTTTGACCGCAGTAGCAGCCACTCTGTCTAGACTATGATGAATGAGCATTTAATTGTGGTTTCTAAAGGGATTTTGGTTGCTCTGAGGTTTGTTATGAGTTTCTAAAATAAGATTGATATGGACTCCTCTCTTAGATATTGAAGTAGGTGATGGATAAAATGTCAACAATCACAATAAAGCACTGTTAACGAGCTTTTGTCCCAGGCAACGACACCAGAAAAGATGGTCGTCGATGACTGGTTCGCATTAAAAAGGGTGCTCTAAATGTCGTTGTTGTAGTATATATCACAAATGCAAACTGATGTCGCATTAATTTTATTTATTTACTTAATTTCTACTGGTTTATTCCAAGTCGTTCACTGGGAGGTGGTTATTGATATACATTACTCTCTATGTTCAAAAATATTCTTTTATTCTAAAAATGTTGAATTTATTTACAAAAATAAATGAATGAAAGAATTTGGTTAATTATCTACAAAAGAATTAATTAAAATACATTACAGTGCTTGGAAACATATGTACACAAACAAGCATAAAAAACTATGTATAACTATTCTATGTTAATTATTTATTACTAATATAGATAATACCTAAGTATATGTACACAAATAGTTAATAACATTTACTATACTAAGCGAGATTAATATACTAACATCTTTAGTAACATATATAATATATAGAGTGACATATATGAGTGTCGCTAAAACCTTAACCTAAGGCAAAAACTATTATCGATTGTAACATATATATATAAACAGTGACGGATGAATCTGTCACTAAATCTCTAATTGTTAATTATATATATATATATATATATGAGCTCAATCATACCTCTAAACTATCCTTATATTACATATATAAATATATATACACATTATACATACATATACTTATTTATTTACACTAATTACATTATTTATATATATTATATACTTGTATCGTACATATATTATATATATACAAACACATATATAGACATGCATAGACACATACAAGCGTGGGATCTAACACTTAGTCTTCTTTTTCACTTCTTTATACTTGGTCAAAAATTAGGTTTATTAGTAGGCGGGTGGCCTTTTAGAGGGATACATAGCACACTTTACAGGGTGGGACTAGACCTCTACTAAGGACACCTTAGTTCTTAATTAGGCGCATTAAATCCGATTTCAGGCTCCTTGATGGGCCCATTCAGGCCCTCGCACAGTGCATGGCCCTCGGCTTATCACTGTGCACCAATAATCTCAATAGTATCGCATGCTCATGTATCGAGACGAGATGATGTATGGGTATGTTTGTTTCATGCCGTGCGCTATCGACTGGGGAGTAGAGAACACAAAACCCTGATATACTGCTTCAAGTGGTTGTAAGGCCACGATATGGCACTTGTTGATGAGGGCAAGATCATGGTTTTAAAAGATGTTACGTTGTAGTATAGATGAAATCGCCTCGAAAACAAAAAGAATTTATTACTCGAAAACCTAAGTATCGGAGGTCGAACACAAGGAGCAAATGGAATTTATTCACTAATCTCAATCAGTGCAATTGAACACTTAGAGTTACTCAAAACCTAATTCAGAGTATAAATGCAAGAGTTTATGAATATTAAAATGTAGCAAAATAGAAGAATTGGACGTTTAATTCTATAATCAGATGTCTTAAAAAGATATGTTTCTTTTAGATCTTATTTCCTTCTCCTTTCTGTTTTCTCTTCTTTCTTTTCTTCTTCTTCTTCTTTCTTTCTTTCTCTGACTTTCCTCTTTCCTTAGCTCCTATTCTTCTTTGACTTTGGCCGTCTGCTTCTTCTTCCTTGTCTCTTCTTTGCAGCTCCTTTCTTTGCTTTAGCCTTGCCTTTCTTCTTTCTTTTTCTTCTCTTGCACAGTGCCTTTCTCCTTCTTCTTCCTCTACGGACTTCTTCCTTGGCTTCTGCCTTGTTTTCCTTCTTCAGCCTTTAAGTTCTTCTTCCTTCTTTTACTTCTCTTCTTCCTTAATTCTTCTCTCTGTATTCTTCCTTCTTTGGCTTGCCTCTCCTTCTCCTCTTCAGCCGCACCTCTGCTACAGTGCTTCTTCCTTAGCTCTCCTCTGCAGCTACAATGCTTCTTCTTCCCTTGGTTTCTTCCTTCCTTCTTCTTCTTCTGATTTCTCCTCTTTGCCGCACCCTCTTTGCTTTCTCTTTCTTCTGCTTCTTTCCTTTCTTCCTTTCTTTTGCTGTGGCTAAGTCCTTCCTTCCCTACTTGGCCTTTAGCTTCAGCTGCACCTTCCTCTTCCTTCTTCTCTTCTTCTTCCCTGCACACACTGAATAGCAAAACCTATCCCCTACCCTCCCCCGCGTTGCTCTCTCTCTATTTCTCTCTTTAGTATGCTCTCCCAGAGCTGGGTAATCGGGTCGGGTTTCGTGTGCCCGGGTCCAGGCTCATCGACGTTGGTGTGGTGCGCGAGGAGTGCAAGGGATAATCGGGTTGGTCAGCCAGATCGGCGGCGCATAGGTCGCGGACAAGGTGTGCGTACATGGGCGAGGGACCTTACCCCGTGTACTGGAGGCGAAGAGCTAAGAACACAAAAATAATTTAAGTCGCTCACTGCGTTTTTGAGTTCACAAGGTGGGACTAAATGTCCCAGTCGCTTCTTTGTGCACACCCGCAGGAGACCTTCGCCCAATTGCTGTTGCTGGGTCGCTTGCCAAGCCAATCTCTTGGCTGGATGAGTTTGTGCACTCAACTCGTGCCTTCTAGGACTCTGACGCCTGGAGCACATGACCTGGAGCAAAGCTTGCAAGATCCTTGGTCTTGCTCCAATGGCGGAATGTGGGCCTAACATGAAATCACTCAACACGGCCTTGCGGCCCCATTAAAACACATGAGGAGCTTTGCAGTGTCAAGGTGAAGGTGAGACAGTGGGTGACTGGTTGTGGGGTGACCTAGGTGTGCGTGCCTAGGTCGCCCTGTGGCTGTGCTTATGGGTGTGTTTGTTGGATGTTTAGGGAGGTGATGGTGGTTAGTGGATGGGAGAAAGGTGATCAGTGGGTGATGGTGGAGGTGATGAGGTCAGTGGAGAGGCGTGTGGAGGTGCAGAGTGGTGGGTGCGCCTCGCCGGAGGGCAGCCTGAGGTGGAGAAGATGGAGATGGTCTGCGGTGTTGAGGGGTTAAAAACAGTAATAGAGATAGGGAAAATATAGAGGAGAGGGAGAGAAAGAGTTTTGACCTAGTTACGTGGACGAAGGGGGATAGAGAGGCGGCTGGCCGTACCTGTCGTTGGAGAAGAAGATGTCCAGAGGAGGGAGAACGACGATGACGAAGGGGCTGGAGGCGCATGCGCGGGTATTGCGCGACGCGGAGAGAAGAGACGAAGATGGCTCTGCCACTGGTATTGTGGCAGGAGGTGAGAAAGAGGAGGCGGACTCGCCGGAGCTTGCTGGACACCTGGTCGGAGGAGAAGGGACAAAATTGGGGGTAGATCTCCGGCCAAGTTAAGCTAAATAGATGTGGCCGAAGGTGGTGGACCTTATATAGGCATTGGCAGGGACTCTTATGCTTGGAAGACAAGCTTCCAAGCACAACAGTCCTCACCGAAGATGGAATCAGTTGGAGACCCAAATCTCTCATGCGTTCGTACGAGAGATTTGATGCAAATCAGATCATGAAATCTTACTTATATGGAAGGGAATTCCTCAGAGAATCTTCCTTCCAAATCTGGGAGTAGATCTTTGAGGGATCGGGGAGAAATCCTCCTTGGATCCTTGCCGGAGTAGGATTCCTCCACTTTAATGGTGGAGGGACCTTATTGTAAGAGTGGCGAAGAAGTTAGGGGGGCCTGTGCAATGATTTTCAAAAGATAGGGACCAAAATATAATTAGGTGGACTATTTTGCAAAGTAGGTCAAGATGACCTTCCCTTAGGTCCAAATTTTGGTAAAACCCTAATTTGGACATAAGGAATTTAACGGTGAAGTTGGATTTTAGGTTTGACCACGTTTGACTGGACATTTTACACAAAAACCGAAATTAGGTCAAATAATGAGCTAGGACCCCAATCTAGGTCAAAATAGGTTTCAAAGGCCAAATTGAAGGTTGTAAACCCTAGGGGATATTTTTTCATGAATTTTAGAGGATTTATTTGATTTTTATCCTGACCAGAACCTTATTGAATTAAGCAGGTCTGTTTTAGGGTTACAAGATGTCATTTAATTCCTAGGCTGCACATGAACCCATTTCTGACTGAATCAACCCACTTTTTATCTTATTTAGACCATTTGATCTATGTTTCACCTCTGAGAAATCCCGTTGATGTACTGCAATGGTAAAATTACAGTTTTAACCTTTATTTCATGTTTTCTTCTCAGAACACTTATTCCTTGAATTAGGCCCTTCTTTAGGTTATGTAGGAGCTCTTATTCTCTTTCCTAGGTCAAAATGAGCTAGTTAGGGCTCATGATGAGGTTCTCATCAGCACTAACTTAGTGCCCAGCAGGTGTTGGAGCCAGCATGCAGGTGCGTCTTGATTTGGCAACTTTGGCCCTTGATTTGAGGGCCATACTTTAATTTAAATTAACAATAAATTATGCCATTGTAAAGCCCTTATACAAGGCTATGTAATTATATAATTACTTTACATAAATAAATTATTTACATATATAATAAAATTAGGTAAAGTTTACAGTTTGTATATGTTAAATTAGAAGTTAATTTATTAATTAAACTATAAATTAGTTAATTAATTATCTAATTGACTTAATATACTCTTAATATACAAAATATATTATTTATTACACATTTTATTATATTTTATAAGCTTTATTTTAATTTATTTACATTTAATTATATGTTTAAGATAGTTTTTCATATAAATAATTTATAAATACTATAATACAGTATAAATATGATATAAATAAGTCAAAAATACTTAGTATAAGATATTACAAGTATACGATATAATTTACTTTAGTATTAACTTAAGTTACTAATTTATTTTATTTTAAGTTAATAAATTACCTAAATAAATTAATAACTTAATTATTTACTGTAAGTATATAATTAAATTAAATTACAGGCATTATATGGTACATAATACATATATAAATATGTATGTATAGTATTAGGTATAAATATGTACATTTAAATAGGTTCATAGAATTATTTAGTTTAGTATACATTTAAGTTGTAAAATTTAATATGTAATATGACAATAAAGTTATATACATAATAAATCATTCTAAATACTTAATTTACTATATAGAATACATATATAATTTATTTATAGATATTTTGTACATATTGTATACTATATACATATAACATATGTTTAGCTTATATATATAAGTATATACACAGTATACATGGTATTTTTGAGAATTTTTGGGGTTTTTCAGATTTTTATGAGTTATATATATATATATATATATATATATATATATATATATATATATATATATATATATATATTAGAGATAGGGGAAGAGAGAGAAAGAGTGAGATGAGAGAGAGAGTTGTTTTTGTTTTTCTTGTTTAGTTCTTTTATTAAATTCCAAGGTATACTGAACCGTCGGCTGGTATGTTTTATCAAGTTGGGGGTTCAGATTATCTTGAAACTTTGCATACACCTAGAAAAATACCTGATTTTACTCAAGATAGGTTTATTTTATTTTTTTGAAATTTTTTTTATGATTTTTATTTATATTACAAGTTAACCAATTTTAGGCCTTGAAGGGTGTTGGAAGTGAAAACCTAAGGGCTCAGATAAGTTCTAAGTGCTAGAAAAGCAGTTCAAATACACAATGATGCCCAACACTTAATATGAAAGGTGTTAGAGCAATTAAAGCTGATTTTCATCTCAAATTTCACTAAAATTCAGTAATGGACAGTTAGGCAATTCAATAAGCTGACAATGGAATTCAAAACTAAATTACAAGCAATCCTAATTGAATTACAATTCAATTTCAATACATGAATGCTTGTACAATTCTATTCTACACATATACACAAGTCAATTTTTAAACATCCAAATCTGACCCCAAAATCCACATGAATCATCATGTTTGAAACCCTAATGCTGCAATTAAACAACAACAACTGAATGAACAACTACAAGTGAAGATCAGTACTTGTTTGCTGCTCTTTTGCTGCTGTTAATCATGTGTAGTAGTTCAACCTCTATTGCTGCTGAATCAACTCCACAATAGGTGCCTGGAACCTAAATTAGGGTTGGTTCAGGGTTTTCAGTACCTCTGCAGAGAGCAACACCTAGAACTAGGTGTCTTTGAGCTTTAAAAGTCCCCAGATGCACTGAAATCAGAGTTTAAACCTAAGAAATGTAGCTGCTATGCAGCCTTTAATTTACTAATTTTTAGGAGATTCAAGTCAAAAATGCATACTTGCAAATCCAAAAAAATACACTGATCACACTTTAATCTCATTAAAAATCAAATCTGTGAATTAAAATTTTCATCAAATGCAACATCTCAAACCCTTCTTAGAAGATCAGACCTGACATATTTGATAAAAATCTCATAGTAAATCAACTCCAATTCATTTCAAACATCTTGAAAATCAAAATGAAGACTCAAATCTCCCAGTTGGCATTGACATCTTAATAGGACCTCCATTTTATACTATAGACAGTATAAGACAAAATTCCCGATCAAGATATCAAAGCATGAAAACTCCATTCCAAATCCATCCCATCTGAATATGTAGACATGAAAAGTTCCTCAAATCAGCAAGGCTAATTACCCTTAGCTCTAGCATCTAAAAATCCATTTCAAAATCATAATGCGAAGAGAAACTGGGTGTAAGCTCATCTACAATTCAAATTCAGAATAAAACACATAAGACTCATTGCAATACACCCAATTAAGTAATTAAAAACTCATATAGCTTGATTAAATCTGATGAAAACAAATGATCTCCAAATCATAAGATTGGGCATTAAAAGCAACTTTGAAAGAAATCGAACAATTTGAGACACTAAAATCAGATCAGGGTAATCTTTATAGACTTATGGAATGAGTGGGAGACCCCCCAAATGGGTTTTAGGCACTAATTTCAGATCTAGGAACCAAGATTCCTATATCTGAGTTAGGCCCTGATGAAGGGGTGATCAATGAATAAAAATGCGAGGAAATCAGAAACAAATCACGATGTGTAGGGAAAGTTGTATGAGTTGAAATGGAGGTGGAAAAACACCTCTCTGATCTGAATTGTTCAGAGAGGGTGGAGTGGATCTAAGCTAATCTACTCCTACCCTACACTAAACCATCACTGAATTTGATTTCTAATCTACTCCTACTGATCTAAATTAAACTAACATTAAAACTGATCTAGAAAGCAGGGAAATCCTAATCTAAAGGAGGAATGGGATGCCTGGGCTACAGTTGGTCACTATAGCGATGAAGGGGGATGAGGAGGTGTCCAGCGAGGAATGAGGTCCCTGGATCCATAGTAGGTTGCTGTGGCGATGAAATTGAGGAAGAAAGTTGCCCTTGTCATCAGCGACCCTGATGAAGGAGGAAGGGGAACCGGAGAATGGACGAAAGGGTCGACACAGGGTGGAGGGAGTCGATCGTGTGCACGCGAGTTGGGGAGGGACTTAAGTATCTTTGTATTGGATCTGGGCATCGTAGTGGTAGAATTAGGCGATTAGGTCTTGGGCGGTGGGGATGGAATCAAGGAGCGGTGAGTGTTCAAATCAAAATGCCACCGTTGGATGAGATTTAGAGGGGAAGGTGATCACATGCACTGAAGTGCACAAAGTTTCTATTGGAGATCAGTCGTCAGATCAAGAGATCAAGGAAGCGACTGCCAAGATCGAACGAGTTCATGAGCTGCTATAGTGCAAGCGCACCCACAGGTCTTTTGGTGAAATTGCACTGAGGTCCTAAATGGCGAAGGGGTAGAGAAATTATGGCAAGGCCCATAAGTAGGTGAAATGAATGCAGCGCAGTCGTTAGGTCTTGCAAGGAAGCCCTTGGCAATTTTCAAACAGGTCCTAGAGAAGTTAAATGTAAAGAAAATGTTATGACCTGAGGACTTATATGTAAAACTTTAAATATAAGCCCCTTATGATGTCCAAATGCAACCAAGTTTTTATCAAAGCTCAAATGAATATTCTAGAAGTTGATTTCACTTTTGATTTGAAGTTTTGAACTCAATTATGTGTTCAATTTTGCAAATAGAGCATCAATTTATATAATGAATAGAATATCTCATTTTATGACATAATTTTGCATGTTTAGCACAAATTAGATGTTTTAGGTCATTTCTGTTATTTCCCACACTTAACCTCTTTCTTACGTTAATTGTATAGTGTTTAACCTAGTTTCTACCTTAACTTGGGCATTTTAGCTATGACGAGCCACACCTCGTTAGTAGGCTTTGAAGAACATGAATCAAACCTTAGTTAGGTTTGATTTAAGGCTTAGACAACAGAAACATACTGTTAAGATTGTTGGATTTCTGATCCAATAACTCTTGAATCTCCTTTAAGTTTTAATGAGTTTTTCATAGGGTTGTGCGCTAGAACAAGCATTCAACCATGTATATAAGCTGTAATCATTCTTGAACAATTTGTAATTCATGTTTAGAACCTGATTGAAATGTTTGTTTGCAAATGGAGTAACGGATAACTGTCCAATATGACTGCCTTGATGTAATTCAATGAAATATTCATGATCTTGTGTTTCATCTGATTCTATACTATGTCTGGAAGTGTTCTTAATGCTTTATCTATCTTTCCAGCACATTTCAAAGTTTTAGAATGAGTTTGTTTGGCTTTTGAATTCATGTTCAAACCTCCATTGAGCCATTTCTAGCCCAAATTGTAAATAGCTTGAAAAATACAAAAACAATGTAAATAAATAAAAGAAATGTGTCTTGAGTTAGAATAGATTTAGTTTTAGGTGTTTGAGTCATTAGTCGTAGGATTTGAATGTGTTTGTATATAGAATATACCAGGAGAAGCTTAGGTCTTTTCTGATTTGAAATAAAAGAACTAAAAACAAAAATACAAAATCTCTTCTCTCCTTTCTTTCCTCTTTTCCTATCACTATAAAAAAGTAAAAGAAAACAAAAATATGAAAAACTAAAAAATCATACAAAAATACCTATGTAAATAGTGTATATACTTGTATATAATATAATATTAAGTGTAAATAGTAACCTATATGTATGTAACATATGTAAATAACTTATATATTTATTCTATTTACTTAGGTAGGTATTTATATTGATTTGTACAGTATGTATTATAATAATGTAATTATATTTATTTATTTATATTATATGTATGTAATCTATATGTAATTATAAATAGATATGTATATACTTGTAATTATAATTATAACTATATATATAATGTAAGGTAATTATAACATATAGTAATGTACCTTTATATTTATTTATTTATCTATATATTGTATATAATTATATTCGTAAGTCAATTAGGCATATTAGTAAGTTAATATAATTTAAATTAGTAATTTAATAAGCTAATGAAATAAATTATATTGTATAGTTGTATATTATAGTTTAAAGTAATTTCAGTGAATTTATAGCTTATTTATACTATAGAATAGTATCCATACTGTATATATATGTATATATGTATAAAATGTGTATTTAAATGTAGATAAATTGAACTAAATGAATAAAAATAAATTAAAAATCTGTAATAATAAGTTAGTAATGTATATTAACTAATTTATAAGTCAATTGAACAATTAATTTATTAATTAATACTTTAATTAACTAATTAAACCAAAAAATAATGTGTATTTTTCACTAACTTTAAGGAATTTTTAAATATATTTATATATTTAATTATTGTAAATAAATTATACCCATAAGTAGCCCCATATATCAGCTACATGTACATATAATTTAATTATAAAATAATCATTAATTAAGTACCTTAATTAGGTCATGAATTTGGCCTTAATCCACACCATCTACGCCACATTTAGGCGATCACTTTGGTGCCACATTGGAAGCGGCAAAGCACTTGCACCCTTTTATAACGTAATGCACCCAAGATCCTCTCGATCGTCTGCGTTGGGCGCACAAATGAGCATACGTGTGGGTGTGTGTGTGTATGGTGGGTTGGAAGCCCGTGGGCCTGGATGGGCAGTGAGCCAATTTATGTGGGCTTGTATGGGCTCAAAACTATACAAAAAGATACTAAATAATAAACTAGGGCCCGCCTAGTAATGGTACCGATCCGACCCATAGTGGGTTGTTGATCCTATGAAACGTGGGCCTGCAAATCCCAAAATTTTGCTTAAGTAGAGACTAACGTAGGTTAACTTAATTTGACGAAGTGTTTTATACGAGTGTTGTGTGTGTGTGTGTGTGTGTTAATATTGTGAGTGTCTATAGGTTAGTATATATAAGTGATATAGTATACGTATTCTATATATATTTTGTCTTAGTTTTGTATATATGTTTTTAAGCCACTTTTAGTAACGTTTATAGATGTCAGTGTATATAGTTTAAATGTTGGTATAGTATATAGTATATAGTTGTTTAGTTATTCCTTTTGTGTCTATATTAAAGCAGTGCTTAGATATTAATGTACATAACTGTTACGACCTGGTTTCCGGATCCCTACAGGACCCGAGACCGGCTCGCTTCGACTAATCCCAAGACCTAGTCGTCCAACGAGAAATAACCAAAATCAAGAAACTAAACCACATTCACACAAGCAATATAACTAAGCAGTAAAGGAAAGTAGAACAACTGTCTCAAAACATAGTACATGCCACCACAACAACAACAACAGTGGAAAGGAAATAGATGTAACAAGAACAATAAAATATATGTCCATTACTCACTACAACAGCAGAAAAATGAAAGAGCTGAAAGAATGACTATGGCTGGGCTCGGCTAGGCCTAACGCCCTCTGCAGCTGGAAACTCGGGCTGCTCAACTCCTGGTCCTGAACAGGGTTACGAAAAAGACAGAGTTAGTGAACGCTGAGTGGAGTGGTGTTTACATTATTTAAGTGCAAGTAAAGTAAAAACAACAATAGGTTTATTTCTCATTTCTATTTATCTCATTTATGTGTTTCTGGTTCATCTATTTCTCAAACTATCTAGGTATTTCTTGATCTTGCATGTTCCTCGTGGGAACGATCTTGATTGCAGTCTTTTCCATAGAGTAGAAGGTACACGTGGTGCTCTCCTGGCTGGGAGAGTCTCCCGTGGTAGTCCTACATCCAGTCAACCACCTCGAGGTCACTGTCGAGATGTAGCGGTGACTACGGCACGCGTGATAAGTGCACGGATAGCTACCCCACACTGACACGCGATCAGTCGTTTCCGCTAGCGGGTACGCCCAAAGTATAGCACGGAATAGTATAGGGCCTTGCTGTTACGAACGCGTGCCCCAGATGTCTTTTAAGACGTCTGGGAGGTGGCCCAGACGTCGGACCAGACGTCTGGGATCGTTTCCAGACGTCTGGAAATCAGTTATTTTCGACACGCGTGGGTCGTCTGCGCGCCTGAGTGCGCAGACCCGAATATTCGTTATTCCCTCTGCGGCTGTAGACACCCTGCCGCATTTCTCTCTCCTCACGCGGCCTTAAAAGGCCACGCGCTCCCTCCCGTCGCCTCCACCCCTTTCCTCTTCTCCTTCCAGTGCGCGAGAGCAGGCGCGGGGTTGTTGCGGCGGCGACGGCCGCAGTGAGCGCAGAGGGGGTACTGCGTGCGAGAGCGGCGCTCAGCCGTGAGGGCGAGCTCGCCGGGGCTGCCAGGGCCGGCCGGCAGGGAGCGCAGCGGGCGCGGAACGACGCGGGAGGCCTGCTGCGGCTCGAGCAGCAGGCGCACGAGGCGCGGCGTGGTTCTGGAAAAATTTCCAGAATCAGACATCTGTGATGATAGCTAGACGGCGGGGTAGACGTCTGTAAGACTTTCCAGACGTCTAAAAGGTGAGTTTTCCGTCTTCTTCTTCCTTCCTGTCGACTGACTGTACTGAGGGAGAGAGATGGGTGTGCACAGGCTCGGTGATTCGCCATCCAACACGAATCAGACGTCTGGCTGTAGTACCAGACGGCGGGAGAGACCTCCAGACGTCTGTGGTGACCATCGGACGTCTGGGAGCTAGGCCAGACATCCTCGCAGACTTCTAGACGTCTGGAAAACCACGCTGAACAAGGTAATTCTCTGATCCACTTTTTAAGACGTCTGGAAGAAGTTCCAGACATCTGATTTTATACAGTTTCGTCATTTTCGACCCGTTTAGGGCCCGTTTGGGTTCCGTTTTCCGCGATTCGAGTTGCGTTCTTTTCGGAATTAATTCCTCTACCCATCTACAGTAGCTATACACTGTTTTGAGACACTCCTTATGTTTGATCCTTGTGATAGGACCTCATTCCGTTGCAGTCTCGGGGGTCGCGGAGGTACGCGGGATTCCCGATCACGCCCCCATTACTCCCGTCGTACCTGGTAGAGTGGCTTTAAGTTATTAATAAAATATGTTAAATTATGGAACCATAAATAGAACCTAGGACATTGCATGAATCCTAGGAATGAGAAATAGATGGAATGATAGCTCCTAGGTGTTGCATGAATTCTAGGGCTGGAAAACTAGATTGTATGATAGATCCTAGGATATGGCATGAATCCTAGGATGGGAAAACTAGTGGAATGTATAATACTCCAGTCTTGGAAAATGGAAAGAGATATAAAGCTGCCTGTAATTTGAATTAACAGCTGCCTGTTGTAAATGAATAACGTGGTTGAGAACATGGATTGCAAGAATGTGAAACTGGAAAGTGAAACCTGGATGTTTGAGTAAAAAGGATGGAACCCTACGGGGAAGTAGGAGTAGAACTCCTGGAAAGTGAATGGAATAGTATTGGGGAAGTGAGCTGGCCCTTGAGTACGGAGTACCAAGGAGAGCGACTGTCCCCCTGTTTAGTACAGAGCGGAGCCAGCCGCCCCAGGGACCCGGGGTTAGGACTGGCCACTCTGTACCGACTTGCTGGCCCTTGCGTACGTAGTACCGAGGAGAGCTACTAGTGTAGGGAGGTACTAGCTACCCCACCGGCCCCGGGGTTCTGCTAGCCTCCCACACCGACTTGTTAGGCCCGCTGGGGGAAACCAGGGTAGTCAGGCGAGGGTGCGCGGACTGTGGAGGGGCAAGGCCCCGGTTTGGTTACTGTGGAGGGGTTGGACCCCTGTTACTAAGAGGGCTCTGCCCTGGACTGGTTCTGTGCTGTGCTTTGGGCGCACCCGTTAACGGAAACGACTGACCGGGTGACAGTACGGGTTAGCTACCTGTGCATTTATCGCGCGTGCCGTAGTCACCGTTACGTCTGTCAGTGACCTTGGGGTGGTTGACTGAGGGTAGGATCACCACGGGGGACTCTCCCGGCCAGGAGAGCACCACGTGCTACTTCTACTTTTTGGAAAAGACTGCAATCAAGATTGTTCCCACAAGGAACATTCGAGATCAAGAAAAAGATCTGAGGAATAAAAGAAATAGTGAGACAATTGAAAGATGTGAATAAAGAAAGTAATCGAACATAACAGCTACTGTACACTCTACTGTTTTCTTTAGTTTAGTTGCCACTCTACTCAGCGTTTTGCTGACGTGTTACACTCGTTACCTTTTTCAGGACCAGGTGTTGAGCAGCCAGGGTCAGCGGCTGCAGAGGACGCTGGGCCGAGTAGGGTCCAGTAGAGTTACCACTGTCTCTTGTACCTCTTTTCGTTACGTTGTAGTGAGTAGTTCTTGTTTCCGCTGTACTTTCTTTACCTGCAGTTCAAATTATATTATGAATGTTGTTCTACTGTTGTGGTGGTACATACTATGGTAGTTTCTTTCCTTACTGCTGTACTTTCTTACTGTTAGTTATATTCATGCTGAATGTGGTTTATTTTACTGCTCTTTTGGTTACTTCCTCGTTGGATGACTAGGTCTTGGGATTAGTTGAGTTGGTCCGGTTCTCGTGTCTCGTAGGGACCCGGGAATCGGGTCGTTACACTTGCCCTCTCAGAATAGGGGTCTCGCCCCTTAGAACCAAACAGGGATCTTGCCCCTCCACAGTCCACGTACCCTTGTTCGACTACCCCAGTTTGCCCAAAGGGCCTAACAAAGTCGGTGTAGGGTGGCTAGTTGAACCCCGGGCGCCGTGGGGTGGCTAGCTCCCTCCCTACGCTAGTAGCATGCCTCGGTACCAGGTATGCGAAGGCCAACAGGAGTCGGTGTAGAGTGGCCAATCCTAACCTCGGGTCTCAACCCAAGGGAGGCTAGCTCCGTCTACACTAAAAAGGGACAGTTGTTCTCCTTGGTACCGTGTACACAAGGGCCATCATACTTCCCATCTACATTCCAGATTCCTTTCATACACAGGAGTTCTACTCCTAATTCTCTGTAGGGTTCATGCTCATATTCACCTCATTTATCCATATTCAGATCTCATGTTTTATAACTCGTTCCTCATTCATATACAAGCAGCTCAAGTTTTCATAATTCAGTTCTCAATCATAAGCATGCAACTTATGGTTTCACAATTTAATTTCTCATTTACATACAGGTAGCTCGTATTCTAACATGCATCTCAAGTAAACCAGAGTAGTTCCATATCATTCTCATACATTTCTACCCTAGGGTTCATTCCACATCCTAGCGTTTCAATCAATTTAATCTAAGCAGACATATTCTTAATTCATGTCTTAATAATTGCATTAAACCACTCTACCGGGTATCACGGGAGGAATGGGGGCCTGTGCTGTAGATCTCATCGTCTCTGCGGGCCCCGAACATGCCACCGACTGGTAACCTATACCAGCGACCAATGTACATTATATGAGCTCAAAATAGTAGATACTCAACATGAACACGTAGAGGAATTCGAGTGGAAAACAACGGTACTTCGTTTGCGGAAATCTGATTCAGTTTGGGCCTTAGACAAGCCAAAAACGCGGTTACTGACCAAAATTAGACGTCTGATCTCACCTTGTGTTTCCTGCGGTGTGCTCAGACGTTTGGATCCCTCCGCGACTGTTTGGGGGTAGCTCCAGACGTCTCACCCTTCTTCCAGTCGTTTGGAAGGACCGTCGGATGTCTAGCAATGCGGTCAGATGTCCCAAAGTACTTGGGAAAGCATACCGCGCACCTTCCCAAAGCCTTTACCTACATAAGAAAATGCAGGCACAATTTTAGCCCAACACCTCTTGCGCTGAAATCTTCTGCATGGCGGAAAGCAACGCAGGAAGGTACGTACCTCACGATATTGCGCTTTCAGACGTCCGGCCTCAGCTCCGAATGTCCTGGTGCCTCGCCAATCGTCTGGACGGTAACCCAGATGTCTGATACTGGAAAACTTCTAGTACCAGAACCTGCTTTGTGATGCTTCTCACCTCGTACCATCGCCCACAGCACGCCGCAGCAGCTTCAGCAGCTATAGAGGGCCGGGAGGCTGCCTCTCCAAGCCCTTCCTCCTCGTTCACACGCCTGCCGCCGGCTGTGCGAGCTTCGTCGAGCTCCCGAAGGTCCTTCGACCTTCACACTCTCTTCCTTCCTCTCTCTTCCTTTCTCTATCTCGTTCTCCCTCGCTCGCTCCCTCTCTCGTTACTCTCGTCCTACCTCTCCACGACCGTAAGAGAAAGACACTAGAGGTGGTGGTGGTGGCTGGAGAGGGGTGTGAGGGGGTGAGGAGAAGGGAAGGGGGTGGGTTTAAATAGAGGGGTGTTAGGGTTTGAGGGGTGAGGGTGCGGGGAGAGAGAGACCTCTACACGCTGCTCGCATGCAGAGCGCAAAGCGCAGTATGAAATTTCCCACTTTCAGATGTTCGGGCTTGTGTCCAGAAGTCTGGACAGACATCTGACTGAAACTTCAGACGTCTTATCCGACTAAAAAGGCAATGGGTCATTTCAATAACTACCCTAGATTAATTTAGATTAATTTTTAATGCCTTTCTACCTATTTATATGTTTGAGGCATTGTCATTAACATTAATTAATTCATTGTTGCATATAATTAACTTATATTAGTTCATTCTTTGATTCTTTCATTCATTTGTAAATAAACTTAACATTTTTAAAATAAAAGATGATTTTTGGATAATAGAGAGTGATGTATATCAATAACTGCTTCATTGAACGACTTGGAATAAAATCGATAAAAATAGTATATTAATAAAATGACGTTTGTCTAGATTACAATGATATACTACAATGCATTAATTAACCATAATTAACAAGCGATCCAGGTGACACATCAATGGTGGATCCTGAAAAACTCACAAAACTCAGTAAAACTCTCATTCTCAAATTCTCCACCATGATCACTCCTATTCCGAGAAATACAAACACTCTAAGCAGTTTGTATTCTCTTAGCTACTCTAGAAAATTCTACAAAAGCCTGATCCTTGATCTAAGAAAAATCACCCAACTAAAATGTGAAAAATCATCAACAATGATAAAACAAAAATGACAACCATTATGACTTTCATGTCTAGTTGGTCCAAACAAGTCTAAATGGAGTAGTTCAAGTGGTCTAGGAGTTGACACAACTCCCTTACTCTCAAAAGAACTCTTAGTTTTCCCTTTTCACATGCATCACAAATATGATCCTTTTTATAACAAACTTTAGGCAAGCCAATAACAAGTTCTTTTCTAACAATTTATCAGTGAGTCTCATATTGACATAGCCTTTTCTTCACTAGAGGCAAGTAACCAATCAACATTTCTTCCTTATCAAATTCAAGAACACAATATCTCTTTCTCTTATTCCTTTCAAAAGAAATTCTAAAGTTTCTTTATCAATAAGTTCAAAACCATCTTTATCAAACATAACCTTACATCCTCTATCACATTTTAGCTAACACTAAAAAGATTATGTTTTAAGCCATTAACTAAAGCAACATTTCTAACTTGCTTAAAGGAATTACCTATTGTACCCTTACCAATAATACAACATTTTTGGTTGTTACCCATAGCTACGTGCCCTTTGTCGACTTTCTTGAGCTTTAGGAATTTTATGAATTGCGTGGAGTTTCCTGTTATATTCCTTGAACACCCACTATCCATAATCCACTTGTTCATCTTCTTTGAGGCCTACAAAATAAGAGTTGAGAGCATATTTAGGTACCCATGCCTTCTTGGGTCCTTGAGTGCTAGAATGCCTTTTCTAGAAATAGTTTCTTTTGAAAATCCATTTGTTCTCGGCCTTTTGGCTAAAAGCATATGTATGGTGAGGTTGTTTTTGAGCCTTATGGCTATAGTATGCATGATAGGTTGGTTTTTGAGCCTTGGGTGGCACCAAGGTGTTTTTACCTTTAGGCTTCGCAAAGTTTGTTGATTTCTTGGTTGTAGAGGAAGATTCACTATAACCAAGACCATGCCTAGAGGTAGGTGGCAATTGACTTACAAGTAGCTTTTGTAAGTTCTTTCTACCATTAGTAAACTTAACCAAGGCATTAGTTAACTTATTTGTGTTTATCCTAAGCTCATCCACATCTTTTTCTAAGCAAGCAATTTTGTTTTTCAACTCACTAGTCTCTTCCATCAATCTGTCTTTTTCAATAAGCAAGCCAATGTTGGAAGTAATAAGATTCTCATTTAATCTAGCCAAGTTTTGACATTCAGTTTTCAGATTTGCATTTTCCTTTTCTAGATCCAGTTTTTCATTGGCAAGAAGCTCATAGTTGTTTAGCAAATCATTTCCTTCTATTCTAAGTTTTTTCAAGGGTTTATTTTCATGTTTAATTTTCTTGCATTCATGAAAAAGCTCACCATATGCATCAACTAGCTCAACAAGAGAAGTAGAGTCTTGTACTTTGTCTCATTTTCCATGAGACACATGCATGAAACTTCCTCCTTGCTTGAATCGGAGTTGGAGTCGGTGTTGTCGCTTGCACTTTGATCCAGGTCATCCCAAGTTGCTGCAAATGCCTTTTTCTTCTTCTTGAAAAACTTCTTTCTTGATTTGTCATTTGCCCTTCTCTCCTTTTCTTTCCTTTCCTTTCTTTCTTTCTTGTCTTTCTTATCCTCATTGAGTAGAGGACAATCCTTCCTTATGTGGCCTTTCTCGTTATCTTTCCTCCTTTTGAATTGCTGTCTCATTCCCACATATTTTTCAAATCTTCTAGAGAACATGGCCATCTCTTCATCATCTTCATTTTTATGCTTTCCATCAAGATCAAAATAACTCTCAATTTAGGCTTTGAATGTCAAACTCTTCTTCTTGGAGCTAGAGGCATCATTTTCCTCCTTCTTGGATTGCTCAATCTTTACTTCATGAGCCATTAAACTTCAAAGTATTTCATCCATGCTAATACTCTTTAAATCCTTAACTTTCTCAATTATGGTGACATTTGCCTCTCATTCCTTGGTTAGAGCCCTCAAGAATTTGGACACCATCTCATTTGAGGGATAACTCTTCCTAAGCCCCTTGAGAGGATTGATGATGTTGGTGAACCTTGTGCTCAATTACCTTTTGGTTTCACTTGACTTCATCTTGAACATCTCATACTCTTGAGTAAGAAGACCAATTTTAGTCTCCTCCTTTGAGGTTCCTTCATGTGTCACTTCAAGACACTTCCAAATCTCATGTGCCGTTTGAAGTTGCGAGATTCTATTAAAGTTATCATTAGATAGGGCACAATAAAGTATTCTCATAGCCTTACAATTTATTGTGATTTTCTTCTCATTTTCTGGCTTGTAGTCTTCGGTGGTGGCGTCTACTTTCAGCATTTTGAATTCCTTTTCCACCCTCTTCCATGGTGAGAGGTTTCCGGTGGCTAATTTGAGATAGATTGACATCTTCCTCTTCCAATGCATGTAGCCATTTTTGTCAAAGTATGGAGGTCAGTGAGTCACCAATCCCTCAGTCCTCAAGTTGCTTGATTTCACTATTGTCATTGGTGTGAGGAAGTTACACCAAAGTACACCAACCTACGCTCTGATACCAAATAGAAGCACTACAGGGGGTGATTAGTGCTAAAGATGGTAAAATAATGCTAATTAAAATCAATGCAGATATAGAAGATAATCAAGCAATCCATAAATAATTCACTAACTACAACACAAGAATATATAGTGGAAACCCAAAATTGAGTAAAAATCACTACCTAGATCTCCTAATCTAGGATTTTGCCCTGAGTCAATCTCAGAAAATTAACAGGTACTTATGAGGTACTAAACCCTTTTACAAACCCTCTTGATTTTCCAATCAAGAGTAACCCCTCTCACTCCAGAGGAGAGGAACCCACAATTCGGTTCCTCAGATTACAAGAGGTGAATAAGATAAATAAACTGAAAAAAAACAGATATTTTGCTCCTATGGATAACCCCAAAAAGATATGTAATCAATTAAATGAATGAGCTTTCTAGGAGACTAGAATGAATTCCCGTAGTAATTGTGAGAAGGTGACAAAGCAGGGAGTTGAGGTGGCTGAGTTCCAAGGAAGGTGGACTTCCAAGCTCAAGAGCTCCAGTCAGCTCTAATGAATATTAAATGCTTGAAATAGCTGAATGTGAGCTTGAATGTGCCTTAGAGTGTGCTTTGGGGTGTTCTCTAACCACCAAAGAGTGGGAAATGCTCTCATATATATAGAGGAGTGTTTAGACTAATTTGGGTGTGCATAAGGCCCCTCTTCAACAGCTAAAATGTTTCCTAATTTGATTTGCTAACAGCTAATTAATTTGGTCAAAAAGTGCTTTAACTAACATTAGGTAAAAGTCATATAACGTTAGGTCAACTATCTAACTGTTGGACGTGGAAAACTACGCGATCGAAGTTGGTTTTGAAAAACTCGTCGTTGTAGTTCGATTTGCGAAGAAATTCGTCAATAGATAAATTTATATCGAAACTCTAAGAATTTCGGGTCGAACACAGGGAAGCAGACGTTTGATTTAAAACTACGTTTGTTTAATTGTCACAAAGCAGATTAGCCAGTCGAATTGAATCTAAACTAACTATCTACTTAAAGAATAAAGAATAGAAGACAGAGATAGAATCCTACAAATAAAGACAAAAGAGAGATAGAATAAACATGGAATTCATTATCACAAGTTGATGTTCATTACGATTACAACTATCCACTATACTAGAAAGTAGGAAATCTACACTAGAAAGTGGGAAATCTATTCTAGAAAGTAGTAAAAGAGAAGATAGAGAGAAGTTATCCTCATCGACGACTGCTTGGAGGACGAGCTGGACAGGACAACGCCTAGAAGACGGGGGACGGAGCAGGAAGAAGGATGGAGCAGGAAGAAGCGGGAATGGGGCAGCACGTTGTCGTTGTCGTGGGATCCACTTTCAGAATAAGGGCAAGAAAATTGGATTTGGCTTTAGATTAGCATCCTGGGTGTGGGATAAGCTTTTCTTGAGCTTTGGAGAGGGAGAGAGGTAAAGGAAGGGATAAAGAAAATGTGGTGGTCGTAGGGTGTTATATAGGTGTAGTTTGGAGGGGGCAAAAAGGTCTTTTGTCATCAAAACATTAATGTTAGGTCCTTAGTGACGAATTTATTCGTCACTAAAGACCTGAACGTGGGCTGAAGATCCGCGCGCACACCTGCCTCCTCACCTTCGGCTGCCTCAACGCATATCCACATTCTTTTCATATTAACTGTTCGATCGCATGATCGGACGGCTTAAAGTGCATCTACATCGCTTGATGTTTCAGCCACTGTGCACGCCTGCGGGCAAGCGCTTCATCCCTCGCACCACGTGGCATGACCGCTGCTGCACAATCGAAATCTAAAGGTGGAATTTCGCCCGCACCCGCATGCTTAATCTTTGATTTGAAGGCGCAGTGGGGATTGACCTTGTGACCCCACGTGTTGAAGGGTTTTATCCACTGTGCTACGTGCATGGATAGGCAAGGAGAGCATTCGTGTGTTATTTGATGTCAACCGTTGGATCTTGATTCAATGGTTGAGATCAAAAGTGTGGTTCTTCTCACATGAGGTGTGGCTTGAGGGTGGCAACCTGATCAAGTCTCAGTCGTTGGATGAGAAGGTGGGGCAGTGAGCGATTTGGAGGGTTTGGATGGCGCCATGTGGCATCATTTAGACCGTCCATCTTCATTGAGTTGTAGATGGTGCCACTGATGTCGGATTGTACCGATTTTCATGCTGTTGGGCTGTGATCGTCGATTTGAACCCATCCGTGCGGTTGGATTTGTCATATGAAGTGTTGATTGACACCATCTTGACCCTAGATCTCTGACCTTCCTTGGATTATATCTGATGCTACGGAAGTTCGATCGAGGCGATCTTGGAGTCGTTGAACTCCAATTGTCACCCTGATCTGATCCGTACGGTTGGATTTTCGATCTGAGGTCCCGATTAAAAGTCGCTATGTTACCTGACCATAAAAGGGGAAAATTAACCTAAAACTTACACAACCTAACTTAAATGCAAGATGATGCATGTTATGCAATATTTATAATGTATGATGCAACAATAATACTAAGAACATGCATAAATAGATATTTTAGGCTATTCAGATGCATATGCATCACATCCCCATGCTTATCTTTTGCTAGTCCCTAGCAAAAACTACATGCTATTTATAAAAGAATTTGGATTGGATTACTCGGGCAAAAGTCATTTTCATTATTAAGAAATTTTTACTTAGGACCTAAACTTTCAAAGACACAATAGTGCCTGAGTATCTACCAAAATGCAAACCGCCTCAAGCCCTCGCTTTATTCAAAGAAAGATCACTTTTTCTCCTTTTTCTTCTTTTCTATTTTTTTTGGATTTTTGAGTTTAGAGTTACAGAGTGGCTTTCTATGGCCACTTAACCCACCCAAGACTTGATGAGAACCCTAAGTTCTTAGCATCTTTTTGCGGAAGTGATAGACTCATTGATCGGCAATCAAAACAAACTTCGGGTTTCTACGCCCCTAGGTGACCTTAAAAAGAATTCTGCCTAAAGGTGTATCTATACGACTGGTAGCTTTCTCCCTACTTTTCTTTTTATGGGGTCAACACAAGGGTGAATCCAGTGTATATCTCCTGGCTTATTCTACTTCTTTGTTTCTTCCTAAATGTTTTAGGAATTTGACGTGCATTTCTTGAGATGGGTTCTTGACAACCTACCAGTGGGCTATTACCCACGATAACTTGCCAGCCATACTCATGTGGTGAAGTGTAGCTTATTTCTTCTGTTTTCTTTTTTTTTCTCCTTTTCTGTTTCTTTTTCTTTTTCTTTTCTCTTTTTTTTTTTCTTTCTTTTTGGACTTTCTTTTCCTTTTTTTTAAGTAGGTGGCTTCCCTGGCCTAAGATTTACCTAAAGGCAGTAGGAAAAGAATGGTCCAGTGGATGGGCTCTGGACAACCTACCTATGGGCTGTTACCCACGATAACTTGGCAGCCATACCATCCTAGAAGGTTCATTAACTACCCAAATTTTGTTAAAATCGCTGAACAACGAGTCAATGACGAATAGTGTGTAGATGCTTTAGACTGAAAGTTCCCTCAAATCAGAGGGCGGGTTGATAAGTCGTGTACTTATCACCCAAACTTATTTAATAAAATTAAAATAGAATTCAGGATGGCGAGGACTTGATACACAAATCCACATTTTAGTGAATACCCGGGTTGATTATGCCTAAAGACCTGAAGGGACTTAGTGTTCAGATCCTACTGTAATATTTCTTAAGATTGAAAAGTCTTAATGCCCAAGTATTCTTTCCTAATTCAATTTTTTTTAAAATAAATCAAAAGAAAACAAAAAAAATCTACGGAGCTAACAAAATAATTCAGTGATGAATATCCACCCCCCATGCCTATCTAATGCAATGTCCTCATTGTATCAAAAAGACATGAAATAAAGTGGAGTAGAAAGCACCTGAATTACGTGAATAACGGGTTCACTCCGAGATGAAAAGAACCTATATATGTGCTGAAGTTGGTGCCTTCAGCTAGGGACCCTATACAAATAAGGAAGAAACAAAGTATTCACAGGTATAGGTTAGAATCAAAATAAAAAGATTCACCTCAAGACCTGCCAGCAGATGTCCACAGATTGGGACTAGATTATGGTGCAGACCCATACCCCATAGTCGAGTATATCTAAGGTTCTGGATGAAAATTACCCAGAACTTGAGATCAGTATGCAAGCGGGGTTGAGCCTGCGATTTGTGAGGATGCACCCCAAGACCAAAAAGTTGGATAATAGAGAGATCAAACTCAAAAGGATAATCAATGAATGCTTGCTTGGGTTGAACATCCTCTGAGAAGATGTCATAAGGGTCTCGGTAGAAATGTGATTTTAGACAAATTGGAGCCCTTAGACTCGATCTTTCGCTTCGTCTGGAATTTACTTCCCATATCATCATTTTCCACTTTCTATCCTTTGCAATCAAGATTTCAAATTCTAGGACCTCCTGCATATTAATTACCTCATTTGAATTTTCCAAGTCTAAAAGATGTGACTGAATCAGAATGGACTTGGGTTTAGTGATTTCAAAGTCAAAATTGTCAATAAACTCTATGGGGTGTGATTGAAGATAAGGGCTATGAATTGAATCCTTCAAAACAAGATCTGAATCTGCCATGCAAGCCTCAACAAAATCAAATTCCTCAATTTTAGGGCCATCAAATGATTTATCAAATTCCTTTAGCCTAGTTGTCTCACTAAAATCGTGTTCTGTAAACTCATGTGAGACTTCGCATAATGATTCTTCACCTTCAGAATCAAATAAATCTAAATCCGTATTAATGTATGTCTTAAAATTATCAATCACTTTTTGATCCATAAAGACATACGTTTCCTCGTACCTTGGTTCAGGGATCTCTGGTGAAGAAATCAAATTATCCTTATTTGATTGCTCTAGAACTTGGTCAAACCCGATCTTGTAACACGTGTCCCCCCTAATAGGTGCCTGAGTGTGTTCTAACATTAGCTTTCTTGAAGGAGGTACATCCTGGGAATCATCCTAAGATTGAACTAAAACAAGCACAAATCTCATCCTCAATTTTGATAATTTCCCAAGTAAAAACTCACCCAGGCCCTTGTCCTTAATATCCTGGAGCCAATCCAACAGATACTTGTTCAGATCATCAATCATTTCAATCAGAGGCTCCAATTCTTCAGTGCAAGGTGTTGGCTGAGCTTCTAAAGATTGTATGGTGTTCCTCAAGTTAGCCAACACCTTTTCTTAGACCTGGTTAACCTGAACCATATGGTTTGGTTCAGGGTGGGATGGGTTTGGGTTTAGTGCAGGGGAGTTAATGAATTGAGGATCTTGATACCCTCCCTGATAATAGGTCGTTTCAGGTTGCGCATAAGGTGGTGATGACCTAAAAGCAGTGTATTTAGGGAAGGGATAAGGATCAATGTATCCTTCTTGATTGTAGATCATATTAGGTTGTTCAAATGAGGGTGATGATCTAACATCAGTGTAGCTTGAAGAAGGATAAGAATCAAAATCGTGATGTCCAAGGTTAAGCCCTAAACACGGAGGTCCGGAATTGTATTCCCAAACAAGATTATCCTAACTAGAAGATGGATGAGAATAAGTCTGGTTGGAATAATAATCATTTTGGGAATAAGATGTATTAGGAGGATAAGAATGGGAAAGCATGTGGAATGTGGAAGGATCCATGACAGAATAGGAAGAAGAAAGGTGCCCTGCAACACAAACAAACAAACCTATCCTTAAGTGGGCTAGCCTAAAGACCTACAGACTCCCAGAACCTGTCTTGAGATAAAGAATCGATTTGATCTACTTCTTTTCGATCAATCCAACCTGTTAGAGGGAGGACCGAGGAGAAGGTTCTTCCTTTGTCTTGTGCCTCAGGTTCCTAGTGTACCCCCCAACCGCGATCGTTTGATTCTACTCCCCTAGCTAGACATCAGATTGAACGGTAGAAACAGACTAATTGAAAATAATTTCGGTCTGGGCTCTGAAGAGCGAGTCTAATCCTTAAGGCCAACATCTACTCTGTATTAATTAAGGTTTGGTTTGATTGTGCTTTGGAATGTGATGGGCACTTTATTTGGGTTGTGCCCTTAATGATTGATTGATATGTGTGTGCATGCACAACCAATGGTTATCAAGCAAGATTATTTTTGGATGCATTGAATTTTAGGGTTCAAATCTTGTTTAGTAGCTTTTAGGATTCAACTTTAGGTATATTCAATCAAGTTTAGTTGGCACACCAGGTTTTAAAAGCACAGGTGAAGATGTTTTCCTTTGAAACTTAAAAGAATGTGGAGTGCCTGGTAAATCCCTAAAAGTTAAACCTATGTGGCAGCTACTTGACGAGTTGATTTTAGTTAAAGTGGTGCAGCCCAAACAACTCAAACAATTAGCCTAAATTGCACCACTGAGTTAGGCACACAAAATGGTTAACCTAGACTGATTTCTACTCTTTTAGATGTTGATTTGAGTGTACCGGTTCCATAGATTAGAATTCGGTTGAGTAAAAGAAAATCAATTAGGTTAAGTGCCTTGAATGTGAGTGTATGCAGTGTGTTTGTTGAATACCCCACAAGAAATATCTTTTCATTGATTTTTTTATATGTGGGTGAGATGAATGTGAGTGGAAATCCAAGCAACCAAACTAACCCTAGTATTTATGCAAACACCTAGGTTAATTGGAATTTGAATTAATGTGGTGAAATGAAATCTATGGAGGGGGAAGAATGGAGAGCACTTATAGTCATCTTTAATTGCACTTTACTCCAATCGATCGCTTGAAGATTCCCTATCAAGGTACCTGCAAAGCAATAGACAAGAAATAAAGCAAGTTAGAAAATAATAAAGTGCGCGAAATGCGGGAAGAAAATCAAAACTCGTTGCCTCCTCGGCAATGGCACCAAAATGTTGGACGTGGAAAACTATGCGATCGAAGTTGGTTTCGAAAAACCCGTCGTTGTAGTTTGATTTGCGAAGAAATCCGTCAACAGATAAATTTATACCAAAACTCTAAGAATTCCGGGTCAAACATAGGGAGGCAGACGTTCGATTTGAAATTGTGTTGTTTAATTGTCATGAAGCAGATTAGCTAGTCGAATTGAATCTAAACTAACTATCTACTTAAAGAATAAAGAATAGAAGATAGAGATAGAATATTACAAATAAAGACAAAAGAGAGATAGAATAAACATGGAATTCATTACCACAAGTTGATGTTCATTACGATTACAACTATCCACTATACTAGAAAGCAGGAAATCTACACTAGAAAGCGGAAAATCTATTCTAGAAAGCAATAAAAAAGAAGATAGAGAGAAGTTATCCTCCTCGATGACTGCTTGGAGGACAAGCCGGACAGGACAACGCCTGGAAGATGGGGGATGGAGCAGGAAGAAGGAGGACGAAGCAGGAAGAACCGGGAACAGGGCAGCACGTCATCGTCATTTCGGGATCCACTTCCGGAACGGGGTGAGAAAATTGGATTTGGCTCTAGATTAACATCCTGGGTGTGGGACAAGCTTTTCTTGAGCTTGGGAGAGGGAGAGAGGTGAAGGAAGGGATAAAGAAAATGTGGTGGTCGTAGGGCTATATATAGGTGTAGTTTGGAGGGGGCAAAAAGGTCTTTTGTCATCAAAACATTAATGTTAGGTATTTAGTGACGGATTTATCCATCACTAAAGACTTGAACGCGGGCTGAAGATCCGTGCGCACGCCCACCTCCTCACCTTTGGCTGCCTTAATGCATATCCACGTTATTTTCATATCAGTCATCCGATCGCACGATCGGATGGCTTAAAGTGCATCTGCGCTGCTTCATGTTTTAGCTGTTGCACATGCCTATGGGCAAGTGCTTCATCTGTCGCACCATGTGGCTCACCTACTGCTGCACGATCAAAATCCAAAGGTGGAATTTTGCCCTCACCAACGCGCTTAATCCTTGATTTGAAGGTGCAGTAGGGATCGACCTTGTGACCTCACGCGCTGAAGGGTTTTATCCATCACGCTACGCACGTGGATAGGCAAGGAGAGCATTCGTGTGTTATTTCATGTCAACCATTGGATCTTGATTCAATGGTTGAGATCAAAAGTGTCGTTATTCTCACATGAGGTGTGGCTTGAGGGCGGCAACCTGATCAAGTCTCAGCCGTTGGATGAGAAGGCGGGGCAGTGAGCGATTTTGAGGGTCTGGATGGTGCCACTGATGTCGGATTGGATCGATTTTCATGCCATTGGGCTACGATTGTTGATCCGAACCCATTTGTGCGGTTGGATTTGTCATCTGAAGTGTGGATTGACACCATCTTGTCCCTTGATCTCTGACCTTCCTCGGATTATATCTGATGCTACCGAAGTCCGATCGGGGCAATCTTAGAGTTGTTGAACTCCAATCGTCGCCTTATCAGATCCATATAGTTGGATCTTTGATCCGAGGCCCCGATTAAAAGTCACCCTGTTACCTGAACACAAAAAGGAAAAATTAACCTAAAATTTACACAACCTAACTTAAATGTAAGATAATGCATGTAATGCAATATTTATAATGTATGATGCAACTATAATACTAAGAATACGCATAAATAGACATTTTAAGCTATTGAGATGCATACGCATCACTAATGTTAGGTGCTCAGTTAGGTATAAAGTTCGCTATCTCTTGGAGGCAGTCAAACTGGCCCAAAAGGGCTTATCTAACGTTAGGTATAAAGTTTAATACAAAGTTTGGTATCTCCTGGAGCTTCTAAATCACCTCAGATCCACCATCTAATGTTAGGTAATAAATACCTAATGTTAGATGGACTGTAAAAAGTCCACTAACCATCAAAAGGTGTTTTTTGACTCCTATGGGATTGTGGGGTAATTCACTAACATCTAAAAATAAGTTTTATCATATTTTTGACTTGTTTAGCTAGAGTGTGGTGATTTTTAATGATCTATGCAAGTGATGCCCTAGTAATGTTATTAGATGCTAATCCGATTGGGGCTCTCCTTACATTTTAAAGAATATGAAAATACAACTCAATTCCTATAATACAAAGAGACTTAAACATGAGGAACAAGATCTCCTCCTTGGCTTTGGATTTTGTTAAGAGAGCTTCAACCTGAAAAACATTCTTGCAATATCTATGCATAACATCCAATTTTAATCTCAATTACTTGATATGTTTGTTATCATCAAACCATCATTTATGGATAATGTGGTGCCTTATTACTTATGCACCTACAATCCCTAGTGAAGAGCAACGACTATTGGATTCTTAAGGCAATAGCTAATCCCTTGAGGTGTACTGTATATCTTCTATGTCTTATACACATGGAGACACATATGAGTAGTTCAAAGTTTAGGACCATAGCCCATTGTCACCCCTTCAAGAACTAGTATGTGTGAATTACCATTGTGCTTGATACATACAAGAGTAATTGGTCATTTCATGCTTAATTTATGTTAGTCAGGTAGTAATTAGTGCATAATTGCATTAGAATTAATGCATTTTAGACATTAGTACATTTTAGTGTTGTTCATATATTTTGGGACTTTAGCTATTAATAACTTTTTATTTTCTATTATAGGAATGATTGAGCTTAGCTAAGCCCAAGAAGAACAAATTATGCATAATTTTGAAGTAAAGACAAGAGCGAGTGGCTTCCTCTCCACCAAATGAGCTCATCTAACCCTTTTGGTTCACCTAGACTTCCACCACCACTAATTTCGCACACCAACCTAGCCCAACCTAGCCTCCCACTTCCTATGCCACCTCTATGACAAAGCGGTTTTGGCATGTTTTGAAATACATTGTCGACTTCGTAGTATAGTTGCGCTAAACCCTCGATAAAAAATATTTGTTTCATGAAACTCGCGTTGACTTTTATTCTTTTATAACATGAGTCCTGGTCGTTCGTCTTTGAGAGGCGTGAGAAATGAGTTTTAGATTTTGAATCCACTTTTCTAACCTAAATCTAACCTAACCTAATCTTTGTGGTCTTTTTGTATTTTGCGATTTCTTTATGTTTTTGATTTTTGTTTTGAAAAGCAAAACCTAATATGACTCAACCTAAATCTAACTACATACCTGTAACCCTAAGTGATTAAGTGCATCTAAGTGCAGCCATGGTGGCCGTGCATGGTGTGACTAACCCTAAAGGGGACATTCCTAAGGAGACTAAGAGGCATGCATCAAAATCGTAAGAAGTGAAAACACAAGCATGCACATAAAACCACTTGATAGTAGAATATCATGCATCAAATATTAAGTAGCTATAAAATCTAGATAGATGAAAAGAAAGCTAAACAACTAAAGAATGGGATCAACCAAGTGAGGCCATGGAGAAGTCGTCTTGGTCGTCCATTAAGAAGAAGAATAGGGGCGTGTGCACCCAAGTAGAGAGGAGGTGTTGCACCCTTTCTCTACCAACGGCCGTCCTTGAGAAGACCTTGAAGATGGTCTCCTCTATGGTCGTCTAAGAGGAAAAGAAGATGGGGTGTGGACCCTCTATGGAGTAAGAAGAAGGCACTCCCATGAAGAAGAAGAGGAGAAGAGGGTGGTGGACCCTTTCTCTTCTAGCCGTCCTAGATGCTTTGGAGGAGGGGGAGCACCATGAAGCTTCTTCTAGCCATCCATGGAGGAAGAGAGTGGACGACCTTTGGAGGGTGGAAGGGAGGGCTTGGTGGTCTCTAGTTCAAAATGGAGGAGAAGAGAATTGAGTTTTGTGTGACACCTTTCTCTTGGCTTTTATGGGAAGGCTTACTTTTGGTAGTTGCAAGTTGGCTCTCCAAAAATAGGAGTTTTCCATCTATTTAGGATCTAGGTTGACGCACATAGGGTTTAGGGTTGCCTAAGATGGTGTGTGTGTGTTTTGGTAGGTTTAGGAAGGGAAGGTGATTAAATTTTGTAGAGTGATGTTGTGTGGGTTTTGGTAAATCTAGGTTAGGTCAACCTAGATTAGGTGGGTATGGACCTAGTTAGGCTTAGGTGAGTCTAATTGGATAGGAGTGAACCTAATTGGGTCTAGGTTGAGTCTAATTGGATGTGTGTGTGTGATTAAGCTAAGGTAATCCTAATAGGTATGAGTCAACTAGATCCTGGGTGGATCCAATTGGGTTTCGGTGCACCCAATCAAGTGTAGATGCACCCAATTAGGTGTGGGCTAGTTCAATTAGGTTAGGGATAGGATAACTAAGGGTATGGATAGTGGGGTAGGCTTAGGAGGTCTCTAATTAGGTTTCCTAAGGTGTTTGGTGGGGTTTCTAGGTCAAAAGAGGAAAGCTTGGGCTTCTAGAACCAAAAACATGAACCAGAGAATAGTATCGGACATCTAGGGAACATATTAGACATCTTAAAGGCCAAAGTTGGACGTCTGGAAGTTAGGTTGGATGTCTAATTCTGTGTCAGTGCAAATTTTGGCTTCCTGGATTGATTTTCTGTAGAAATTAGACGTCCAGCTTGATATCTGGACGTCCAAAAAGGTGCTAGAGAGTGGGTTTTGGTTCCTAAGTGTTTAGGAGAGGGATGAGGTGGATAAGAACATGGATAGTGCTATCCATGTTTTAGGTTCTAAGGCCAAGATGTCCTAATGGAAGTGGCTTTGGATTTAGGAAGGCTGTCCTAGGATTTCTAAGGATAGGGATAAGGCTATCCTCCACACTCCTCTTGTCTGAATCAATCTTCTTCTCTCTTTATTGCCTTATTCCCCTCTATCTTGCATCCTGGATCACTTTATTACCTGCAAATAGCAATAGAAACATTAAATAGCAAGATATCTCATCTTATTCTCTATAAAATGATGTAACATGATATGCATGATATGAATGCAATATTTACAAATTAAGCTAGGTTCTAACATTATTTAGGTTGATTAGGACCTATGATTGCTGCGCAATCACTCTACACCTCCCTCCACATCACCACTCCTCCATCTGCTTACATTTGGC
Organism: Thalassia testudinum; assembly: GCA_037157565.1. Taxonomy (NCBI): domain Eukaryota; kingdom Viridiplantae; phylum Streptophyta; class Magnoliopsida; order Alismatales; family Hydrocharitaceae; genus Thalassia; species Thalassia testudinum. Next base: position 13,941,328 of record JAZHRO010000062.1, on the reverse strand, counting down.
CACCTAAGCCAAGCCACATCACCACAACTAATCTTCCTATCCACAAGTGGCACCACCTATAGATCTTATCCATACCATCTCCACGCCACATATGCCTTTTTCATCAAGGCCGTCCACTTCCCCTTTCCCTCATGTCCACCATCCATGTCTACCTTGATCAAGGGCTTCCCCTTTCACTCAATCATCTTACGCCAACTCCTTTACCCAATAACCTTGCACCACCTCACCCTCTCCACCTCATTAGGCCAATAGAATCATGCCACCTCACCAAGGCCACATCATCAAGTGGCTCCACTTCTCTCCATCCCCTTCTATATAAACACCCCCAAAGGTCCACGCCAATCCATCTTCTTCTCCTCCATCTCTTCCTCACCATCTCCACTCCATCCCTCCCTTTCTTTCCACCTTCCTTAGCCATCCCCTCTCCCTCTCCCTTTCTGTTACAACCTAAACTTGACTCCCTACGGAACCCGAGAACGGCTCGCCTCGACTAAATCCCCAGACCCAGTTGTCCAACAAGAAATAACCAAATGCAAGAAACATACCACAGCCACACATGCAATGTAACTAAGCAACATAAATAACAACAATGGAAAAATAGAACATAGTTCCAAGAGAAGAATGTGCCACAGGTGGAAAATAACATTCACTAACATAGCCATCACAAGTAAAGTAGAGATGCATAACAAAACATGCTCTAACATACTAGTGATACTCGCTAATAGCAAAAGGTCTCTGAAAAGGAAAAAGGGAAAGAACTACTGCTGGGCTCGATTGGGCCTAGCACCCTCTATAGCCGGTGGCACTGGTTGCTCAACTCCATGACCTAAACATGTTTACATAAATCTGTGGTCAGCTAATGCTGAGTAAAGTGGTACATAAGAATATTAAATGCATTTAAACGTGAAAGAAAAGCAGTAAAATATTCATACATCTTTTTAGTTATTCATTATCATCTGTTTTCGTTTATAATCAATTATGTGTTTCTGATTCGGTTATTTTAGTAAGGGTCCACAACATTTCTTAATCCACTTGTTCCCTAAGGGAACGATCTTGATGCAGTATTCCCACGATGTAAGATGTACACGTGGCACTCTCCTGGTTGGGAGAGTACCCCGTGGTAGTTCTACACTCGGTTTACCACCCTGGGGTCATGGTCGCGATGTAGCGGTGACTATGGCACGTGTGATAAACGCATGGGTAGCTACCCTGCACTAGCATGTGGTCAGTCCTTTTCACTAGCAGGTACACTCAAACGTACAGCACAGAATAGAACAGGGTCCTCACCCCTCGATAGTGTGCGTACCCTCGCCTGACTATCTTGGTTTGCCCAATGGGCCTAACAGGAGTCGGTGTAGGGAGGCCAATTGAAACCCCGGGTCCCAACCCAAGGGGTGGCTAGCTCTCTCCCCACACAAAAGTGACAATAGCTCTCCTCGGTACCACGCACACGAGGGCTAGCTCACTTTCCATACCCAAGTCTGAACCATCAACCAACATGCCCGTAGGCAACATGCTCCATTACACATCAGATATCCATATCACTATACTTTGATTTCCTTTCCTAGTTCCCCGTAGGGTTCATGCATCGGTACTCATCTCGTTTCATTACATGGCATGTATCTCTATCACATTTTGGTTTCTAATTCATATAGCAGTGATGTAGGCATGTTTCGCGAATTAAAATTAGGGTTTGGAGGACCCATCTTCGTAGCTTGCAAAACGCGTCTATTAGATAAAATTTATCACCGAAACTTGAAAAGTGAGTCCCAGGTCGAATACAGGGAGGTGGATGTTTGGTTTTACGAAATTTGCATTTCGCTTTTATTTATTTTTATCATTTTTATTTTTTCTAATTTTTTTTGGTATTTTTAGTAAGCAAGAAATCAGGTCGATGAATTCTAGATAATCTACTTGCAAAAATTTGAGAGATGAAGAAAGAGAGAGAGAGAGAAACAATCATCTATTTATAAGCTATTGTTTGTTATAACTACGAAAGTGGAAAATCTACACTACGAAAGCGACAAAGATAGAAAGAGGTGAGAGAAATCCCCCTCGACAGTCGCTCGGAGGACGACTTGCTCTGACATTGCCAGGAGGAAGGTGGTGAGGGTGGGACGAATGGGGACGGAGCCAGAGGACCAAGGATGGAGCAGGACGGCATCGCGGAGAGGATCTTCTTCCAGAAGGGCGATGAGAGGAGGGCCACGGGTTGCTCCATGAATGGGGATGAGAGGTGGGAAAACTATTTTCTTTTCTACTCTAGAGGAGCATCTCGGGGTTGGGACAAGCTCTCTCTAGAGCCTTGGAGGTGGTGAGAGGAAGAAAGGAAGAGATGGTTTGGAATGGTGGTGGGTAGGTCCTTTTATAGTGGAGGAAGAACAAATTCGCATCTGGGTCATTACTAACGTTCGTAAATGTCGCTACAAGTCCGCCCTTTCTGTCACTGAAGATCCGCACCTTTGATTCGTTTGCTGGCACGCACGGGCCATTAGTGACAGCTGCAAGCGTCACTAAAGGCCCACGTCATTAAAGATCCACGCATACCCCCGTTGGCATGCTTCACTGGCGCTATGCTCGTGCGCCTATCACACGTCTTGTCGCATGGGTGCGTGCGCTGGCGCTTGGGCTGTGTTGCTGCTGCATGTGGGTGCCCAGGTAGGTGTGCGAGCATGCACTGGCCGGTGCACTGGCGCCCTTCATTGAGGAATTGGGGGGGTTGCGGGGATTCGAACCGGTGCCCCTCCTTTGGGAGTGCCTCTCTCCAACCAACGTGCCAAGACGTCGGATGTGTCAAGCTGATGACTTAACGCCTGAAGTGGAGGAGAGCTTCTTAGCCATTGGATAAGGATCCAACGACTGGGAATGAAGGTTGCAGATGATGCAGAGGTGGGAGCAGGCATTGTTGGCCAATGTTGGGCGGCTTGGATGGCGCCACATGGTGCCATCTGGGCCATTCATTCTTCTTTCTGTTGCAGAGGGTGTCGCGGTGCTTGGATTGAGTTGATTTCCACGTTGTCGGACTGCGATCGTTGCTCTGGATCCATCCATATGGATGTCGCATTGCCCTCCTGGCCGTTGATCTTCCTCAGACTTCATATGATGCTACGGGACTCCGATTTAGATGATTTCGGAGGCGTTAGCCTCCGATCGTCGTCCTGATTAGATCCGTACGATTCGATCATCCATCTGAGGCCCTAAAATAAATCCTCTTCTCTCCTGTCCATAAAAAGGACCTAATTAACCTAAAATATATACAACTACTCTAAATGCAGAATGATGCATGCTATTCAATATTTATTACATGAAATGCAAATCTAATCCTAGGAACATGCATGAATAGGCATTTTAACCTAAATAGATGTGTCTACATTATACCCCCATGGCTATCTTTTGCTAGTCCCTAGCAAAATTAAACTACATGCTATGTATAAAATCAAAATTAGGATTAGATCACTTAGGCCTAAGTCATTTATTAACAATAGAAAATTTCAACTAAGGTCCTAAACAATGAAAACTCAACAATACCCAGTGCCTGTCAGAATGCAAACTGCCCAAGTCCTTGCCTTATTTGAAAAGGGAAGAAACATTTTTTTATTTTTCTTCTTTTCTTATCTTTTTTGGACTTTTGGTGTTTGAGAGTGTCGGGATAACATTTTACGACTACCCGACCCGCCCAAGACTCGAAAAGGACTCTAAGTGCTAAGCATCTAGTGAAAAGAGTGAAAGACTCACTAGGCGGTCGTTAAAAAGGACTTCGGGTTTCTACGACCCTAGGTGACCTTGCCTAGAGGTTTATCTTTTTGAACGGTAGCTTTCTCCCTACTTTTATTTATGGGATCAACACAAGGGCGAACCCAGTGTATATCTCCTCGATTTATTCTACTTCCCCGCTTCTTCCCTAAGTGTCTTGGGAATTATTGTGCATTTTTGTGAGCTGGGCTTTGGACAACAGGCTAATGAGCTGTTACCCAGACAACTTTCCAGCCATACTCATGCGATGAAGTGTGGTTTTATTTATTTTTTCTCCTTTTTCTATTTGTTTTTCTATATATATATATTTTTTTTCTTCTTTTTTCTTTAAGTAGGTGGCTTCCCTGATCTAAGATTTACCTGAAGGCAGTACGATGAAAATGGTCTTGTGGCTAGGCTCTGGAAAATCGACTGATGAGCTGTTACCACCAACAACTTGCCATCCATACCACCCTAGATACATTAGCTACCCAATTTTTGAGAAATCCACTGAAAAGTGAGTCAGTGCAAAAAGTGTGTAGATGCTTAGGCTTAAAGTTCCCTCAAATCAGAGGGTGGGTTGATAAGTCGCATACTTATCATCCCAAATTATTTACCGAATTAAAATAAGATTGACATAGCGAGGTCTCGAGACTAAGTCCACATTCGAGAGGACACCCGGGCTAATTAAGCTTGAAGACCTGAAGAGTCTGAGTGTTCAGGTCCTATTGTATCATTTCTTAAAGTTAATAACTTCCAAATGCCTAAGTTCTCTTCTCCTAATTCTTCCTTTTTTTTATTTTTTTGAATTTTCATTTTTTTAAAGAAACTAAAAGAAATTCTGCAGAGTTAACAAAATGATTTCAGGATAAAATATCCACCCCCATGCCTAAATGATGCAATGTCCTCATTGTAAAAATAAAGATAAGAAAAGGGCAGAGTAAACAGAATATCACCTGAATTTCTTGACAACCCGGTCAGCTCCATAGATAGACGAGAGTATGCTCACCCGCTAAGTTTAATGCCTTTAGCTAGGCACAAAATACATACAAGGAAGAAATGGAGAATTCACAAGTGTGGGTCAGAGTCAAAATATAAATATTGATCCTCCAACCCACTAACAGAAGATGACCACAGATGTGGACCAAGTTATGATGCAGACCCATGCTCCAGGGTCGAGTGGTTCTAAGGTTCCGAATGAAAATCACCCAAAATCGAAGGTTTTTAAACTTGTGGGGCTGGGCCTTCGATTTTGTGGTGTGCAACCCAAGACCAAAGTGTTGGACAATGGGTAAAGATGGTTCAATAGGTGTGGTTGTCCACTTAACGTTTAGCTCAGAAAAATAATCAGTTATTTCGAGCTTGCATTGCAAGTGAAAGATATCGTAAGGGTCCTGGTAGAAAGTAGGTGATTGTAGGTCAACAGGAACCCTTAAATCCAAACCTATTTTTCCCTCAAAATTAACCTCCGAAATTTCATTTCAACATTTCTATCCTCAAACATCAAGTGCTCAGGCTCCGAGACCTCTAGCATACCGTTCACCCCATAATATTTATGCAAGTCCAGAAATCGTGGCTGACTCAGAATTGACTTGGGTACAATGATTTCCAAATCAAAATCAATTCCTTTGGGGTGTGGTCGAGGAATGGGGCTATTGATTGAATCTTCTAGTAAATGAGGAATCGAATCCTCCAAGTTAGCCCCAACCGAATCCAAATCTTCAATGAATGGGCTATTAAATGGTTCATCAGATTCCTTAAGCCCATTTGACTCACTAAAATCTTCCTTACACTCAAGTGAGACTTCACTAAAAGATCCTTCACCCTTAGAGTCAAAAAATTCATGATCCTCATTTACATATGTCTCAAAATCGATTGTCATTTCCTGGTTCAAAGAGACATATTTTTCCTTGCTCCCTGGCTCAGGGATCTCGGCTGAATCAATTGGTTCATCCTCAATGGGTTGCTCTAACCCAACCTGGTCATTCCCAGTCTCAGAAAATGTATCCCCTCGACAGGCACTTGAGAGGGTTTAGATATTGGCTCTCAAGAAGGGGGTTCATCTTGAGAATCATCCCAAGATTTGACTAGGGCAACCACAAATTTCATCCTCAACCTTAGCAACTTCCCAAGAAGAAACTCACCTAGGTCCCCATCCCTGACATTTTGGAGCAAATCCAATAAAGAGATTTTCAGCTCATCAATCATTTTTATCATAGGCTCCAATGCTTCAGTGTACGGTGTTGGCTGAGCTTCTAAAGATTGTATAGTGTTCCTCAAATTAGCCAACACCCTATCTTGGATCTGGTTCACCTGAAGCGATTGGTTTGGTTCAGGATTGGGTGGGTTCAGTTTAAATCTAGGGGAGTCAAGATATAGAGGTTCTCGAGTCCCTCCCTAATAGTAAGTCATTTCAGGTTGTTCAAAGAATGGTAAGGACCTATTTTCAATGGAATACTGGGGAGGGTAGGTGTTATAGTTAGCATGTCCTTCCTGATTGTAGATCGGGTTGGTTTTGTCATCAAAGGATGGAGATCCATAATCATTTTAGGTTTGGGAAGGATAGTAATCAAAGTATTGATGTCTAGGGTTAGGCCCTGGATGCTAAGGTCTGGATTTGTATCCCCAATCAAAGTTATCTCGGCTAGTGGATGGGTAATTACAAGTCAAGTCGGGATAGTAATCATCTTGGGGATAAGTGTTGGTAGGAGGGTAGGATGTGAAATGAGTGCAGGATGTGGAAGGATACATGGTAGAATAGGAGGGAAATCAGAAGAAAGAAAGGAGCTCTGCAATACAAGCAATCAACCCTATCCTTAGGTGGGTTAGCCTAAAGACCTATAGACTCCCAGGACTTGTCTTGAGATTATAAATGATTTGGTCTACTTTCATCCGGTCAATCCAACTAGTCAGAAGGAGGGACTGGGGAGAAGGTTCTTTCTTTAGCTTACGCCTCCGGTTCCTAGTGTACCCCCCAGCCGTGGTTGTTTGATGCTACTACCCTAGCTAGACATCAGATGGACTAGCAGAAGTAGATTAATCGAAAAAAATCTCAGTCTGAGCTTTGAAGAGCGAATTAATCCTTAAGGTCAATGTCTACTCAGTTTTAATTAGGCATGGTATGATTGTGATCTTGGAATGTGATAGGCCCTTTAAATGGGTTGTGCTCTTAATGATCAGTTAAAATGTGTGTGTGTGCACAGCCATGGTTTGCAAACAAGGTTATTTGTTGATGCGTCTTTTAGGTTTTAACCTTGTTTAGTAGCTTTTAGGGTTTAATTCTTAGGTTGGTTTAATCAAGGTTTAGTAGAACACTCCAAGTTTTGAAAACACGGGTGATGATATGTTCCTTTAAAAATAGAAAATAATGTGGAGTGCCTGGTTCAGCCCTAAGAATCAACCCTAAGTGGCAAGCTACTTGATGGATTCATTTTAGATTGAGTGGTGTGGCCCAAACAATTCAAGCAATTGGCCTATTCCACCACTTGATTAAGGCACACAAAAATTCTTAACCTAATCAGATTTCTACTCACTTATGTGTGTGTTGAGTTAAGGTGTACCGGAGCCACATGTCAGATCTCGGTTAAGTGGTAGAATCAAAGTGGAGTGGTGTGCCTTAGGTTGAGAGTTGTGGGTGTTAATGTGTGTATCTTTTAGAAAATCCCACAAGAGAAGAGTATTTTTTTTAATTTATATATGCAGGGGTGAGATGAGTGGAGGTGATAAACAAATAACCAAATCTATCCAAGGGTTTATAAAAAGCATTTAAGTTGATTTGAGTTTGAGTTATTAGTGTGGTGAAATGAACTAGTGGGTGGGGGTGGTGGGGATAAACTTACAAAACCTTCATCCGCACTTTTCTCCGATCTAACCGCTCTGGCCCGCCTCTGATGAGTACCTGCAATCAGAGTAAGATCAGAGAAAAAGTCAGATAAAAGTTAGGTAAGGCAGAAAAACATGGAAAAAAAACCAAAAAGCGTTGCCTCCCTAGCAATGATGCCAAAATGATCGGGTGAATTCATGAATTAAAATTGAGGTTTGGAGGACCTATTGTCGTAGCTTGCAAAACGCATCTATTAGATAAAAATTTATAATCGAAACTTGAAAAGTGAGTCCCAGGTTGAACACGGGGAGGCGAACGTTTGGTTTTGTGAAATCCGTGTTTCGCTTTTATTTATTTTTGTCGTTTTTATCCTTTATAATTTTTTTTGTTATTTTAATAGGGCAAGAGATTAGGTTGATGAATTCTAGCTAATCTACTTGCAAAAATTTAAGAGAGAGAGGGAGAAAGAGAGAGAGAAACAATCATCTATTTATAAGCTATTGTTTGTAACAACTACAAAAGTGGAAAATCTACACTACGAAAGTGACAAATAGAAAGAGGTGAGAGAAATCTCTCTTGACGGTCGCTCGGAGGATGACTCGCTCTAACGTCTCCTGGAGGAAGGTGGTGAGGAGTGGGACGAACGGGGATGGAGTTGGAGGACGGAGGATGGGGCAGGACGGCGTTGTGGTAAGGATCTTCTTCTCGAAGGGTGGTGAGAGGACGACCATGGGATGCTCCACGAATGGGGATGAGAGGTGGGAAAACTATTTTCTTTTCTACTCTAGAGGAGCATCCCGGGCTTGGGACAAGCTCTCTTTAGAGCCTTGGAGGTGGTAAGAGGAAGGAAGGAAGAGATGGTTTGGAATGGTTGTGGGTAGGTCCATTCATAGTGGAGGAGGAAGAACAAATTCGCATCTGGGTCATTATTGACGTCTGTAAACGCTGCTACAGATCCACCCTTTCTGTCGCTGAGGATCTGCACCTTTGATTCGTTTGCTGGGGCACACATGCCATTAATGATAGCTACAAGCGTCACTAAAGGCTCGCATTGTTAAAGATCCACGCATACCCCCGCTGGCGCTGTGCTCGTGCACTTATCACAAGTCGTGTCGCGCGGGTGCACGCTCTAGCATGTGCGCTGCGCTGCTGTTGCATGTGGGTGTGCGGGCTAGTGCGCGCGCATGGGTTGGCCGGTGCGCTGGCACCCTTCATTGAGGAATTGGTGGGGCTGCGGGGATTTGATCCTGTGCTCCTCGTTTTGGAGTGCCTCTCTCCAACCAACACGCCAAGATGTTGGATGCATCGAGCGGACGACTAAATGCGCACGGTGGAGAAGAGCTTCTCAGCCGTTGGATCAAGATCCAACGGCTGAGAATGAACGTTGCAGATGATGCAGAGGTGGGAGTGGGCTCTGCTAGCCGATGTTGGGCAACCTGGATGACACCACGTGGCACCATCTAGGTCGTCCATTCTTCTTTCTGTTGCAGAGGGTGCCATGCTGCTTGGATCGAGTTGATTTCTACATTGTCAGACTTCGATCGTCGCTTCGGATCCATCCGTACGGTTGGATTTTTCAATCAAAGCTCGTAAGGATGTCACATTGCCCTCCTGGTCATCGATCTTCCTCAAACTTCATCTGATGCTATGGGACTCCGATCTAGACGATTTCGGAGGTGTTAGCCTCCGATCGTCGTCCTAATTAGATCCGTACGGTCCGACTGTCCATCTGAGGCCTTGAAATAAATCCTCTTCTCTCCTGGCCATAAAAGGACCTAATTAACCTAAAATATATACAACTACTCTAAATGCAGAATGATGCATGCTATGCAATATTTATAACATGAAATGCAAATCTAAGCCTAGGAACATGCATGAATAGACATTTTAACCTAAATAGATGTGTCCACATCAAGCAGGCAGCTCGTGAATTAATAGAATAAGCAATCATCACATCATTTTAAATATTGCATTACTCACAGTAGGGAATTTAACTACATGCATTCTCAATTTATAGCAAGCGAGGTTCATGCATCGAATATAAACATTCACATTCTCAGTCCTAGGGTTCATCTCATGTCTTAGGTCTTCAAGCAGATACTTCTAATTCAGCATGCACTTTAATAATTTAAACCATAGAAGTAGAGAGGACCACTCTACCAAAGTGTACGGGTGGTGTGGGGGCACAAACGGTGGATCCCGATGTCTTCGTGGGTCCCGTGTGCACTACGGACTGGAAACCTATTCCAAACAGTTGATCAAACCAATCATTAACATCGTTGACCATTATGTCAAACAAGCTCAAAACAGTATGGACATAACTCTAACATGTAGGAAATTTCAAAAGAAAACCAACGGTACTTCATTTGCACAAAATCGACTTCATTTGGGCCTTAAACTAGCCCAAACACATGCACCCTGACCAAAATAAGACGTCTAGGGTGAGTCTTAGACGTCTTAAATGAGCGCAGTATCTCACCTTGCTTTCTTGCATCTGTTCTCGTCATCTGCTACCCCTTACAATCGTCTGAGGGTGTCTCTAGACATCTGACACTGCTCTTAGTCATCTAGGAGAGTAGTCGGATGTTTGACACTACTTCTAGACGTCCTAAAGTGACTCGAACGTCGCGCCAATGCACCTTTCCAGTGTTCCTCATACCTACGCACTTATGTGCCACGGAGCACGACACCTTAACACTACCATGGTACATATGCATGGCATAGAGTTCGGGAAAAGAAAATACCTCGGCACTCTCCATGCTACCAGATGTCCTGAGCTCGCTCTGGACGTCCGACGACCCCTCCAGACGTCTAGCGAATGTCACAGACATCTGATACTGCGGAAATATCCACGTGCAGAACCTCCTAGCGAAGCTCTCCTCCTTCTCTGTGTGCTACTGCAATCGTAGCTAAACTCCCCGCAGCAACAGCTTCAGGACCTCCTACCACTCTCCCTCTTCCTCTCGCATGTACTCCTCTCCTATGGGCTCCTCCTACTCCCTTCCTCTCATTCTCCCTCACTCACGATTGCAAGGGGAAGGAGGGAAGTAGATGGGTGGCAGCTTGGTGAGGCAAATGGAGGAGTAGGGATGGGTGTGTGTCATTGGGGGGCATAAGTAGGGGAGTGAAGGTATTTTATAGGGGAGGACTTAGGGTTTGGGGTTGAGTGGGTGAGGTGTGGGGTCGAGGTAAATTGTGACCTTGGCCCCACAAAATCCCCCTTTTTCCACAGAGCCCACAAAGCAAGTCCCAGGGGGTTTAAAATTATGTTAAACCCCTCTAGAAATCAAGAACTTCGCACAGAGTCCTCTGGTGCACAGAAAAATTACGAGAACACCCCTAATATTCCAGAAAAGACTAAACGAACCTTGGGAAGGGTTATTTCACTTTCCCTCTCCCTAAACCTTAATTCTACCTCCATCTTCCTCCCTTGACACCATTTCCATTAGAAACCCTAGGTTTCCATCTCCCTTATTCCTCCATGAAGCCTTCTTCGTTGTCTTCAGCATCTCTAGCTTCTTCCTCTGCTTCTTCTCCAAGGAGGCTACATCTTGGTGGTCGTCAATGGTGCTCTCCACCTTTGCTACAAGCCCTTCACTCTCCACTATTTGAGACTCCATTCTTCTTTCTCAATTTTTTATTTTCTTGATTTTGTAGTTCTTTCTTTTGACATTGGTTGTATTTCATGAACTGGCAAGTTGATTTTAATAAAATTTAATATTTTTGGTTCTTTTCTCCTTTACAATTAATTTCTATCTCATTCTCTTAGTTAATCTTGATTGTTAGTTCATTTGCTTGCTTTTGTAGTCTTAGTTGAATTCTCGATTTTCTACATCTATTTATGTATATCAGAAAAATCCAAAAAAAATATATTTTGTTCCTGCATAGTAGTTTTATTATTTATCAAAATTTCACACACAAAATTATTCTATATAAAAATTTAATAGCACTTTACGTTCAGGTTCTGAAATTATCACAATCCAATCCTTACCTTTTCTTCCTGATTTTATTATGCGTGCTATCTTATTAGATTTACGTAAAAATTGTTATGAGTCTTAGTTAGGCTATAATGTAGGTCCAGTAATTTTATTATGATTTTTGGATATTTGAAACATTATTTATTTATAATTACATCGGGGTCCAGATTTTGCAATTTAGTCCCTGCTTTGACTCATCTTTATCTTCTTCCTTATTTAGAATACCAAAAAAATAAAAAACTACAATAGCTAGGTTTAATTAGAAATCAATTAGATCCTGTGCCTTTTTGCGAGATGAGTCGGACTCTCATCCTTCACTTAAATCTTTTAAAAGTTTGATTTATAAATTTAGAATGGTTGAGATTTCCACACTACAACGGCGATATTCAATGATTAGTTTTTGGCGCCATTTTTGGCAAGTCAAGGGTTCTAGTTGTTTTCTATTTGCATGCATTTAGTTGCTTTCTTTTTGCATCCTAGGTTATTAACTATTCTACTTTGTTTTGCTTTTTGCATCTTGCTGGAGAAGACTCGAACCCTCGGGTCAATCTAGATGGGCTCGTAGGTAAACCCCTCTTGCTTAGATCATACAATTTTTTTTTCTTTTAGGCAAGCATTTAAAACCACTATATATATATATACATATATATATACGTATACATATATATACATATACATATATATATACGTATACATATATATACATATACATATATATATACGTATACATATATATACATATACATATATATATACGTATACATATATATACATATACATATATATATACGTATACATATATATACATATACATATATATATACGTATATATATATATATATATATATGAGAAAATGGAGCATGAAGCTCACCTGCACATAACTTAGGTGAAGCTTACATAGTATCTTCCACTACAAGCAATGTTTTGAAGTAAAAACTTGGGGATTAAGATCACTCTATATGAACATATTATACACAAAATTTCAAGTCAATCCAATGCTCCTATCCCTTATATTGAAGGGGGCTCAATTTCAACAACTTAAGTATTACGAAATTTAACCTTACGTGATGGAGGTGCTAGAGTCATCTGATTTTAATGAAATTTTGTGTACTTTAGGTTTTTACTAAATGATTTCAATCCTTAAATTTTTATTTTGAAACATTGATTTTGCATAAAAATATGGCTAAGTTGTATGCAAGTTAGCTGTAGGTGAGTTGCATGGTCCCTACCCAATATATATATAGGGGGCCTATCTACCGAGCACAATGCTTACAAATCAATATATGAGCATGGAATGACATCCATTAGATTATGATGGCACGACCACCACAGATACCACCTATTGAGATGATAGTGGTTTTGCATTATAGTGAGGATAAAGGAAGTTGACATAAAAAAAGATTTAATTCCATGGAATGAAACAAACTTTCAAACAAAAATAATCAAGTCATACGCCAACAAAACAAATATACTATAAATAGTGTTGTGCATTAATAAGTATCATAATAACAAATGACATAATACATTAATAGTAGCATAAAAATACCAAGATTGAGCGGAAAATGAAAAGAAAGCGTACAAATCTCGCTATTTTCATCTTAAAAAGCATAACATTCGTGTCAAAATCATAAAAAATTATAATGTAAATGAATATATGTTGTAATAAGAAAGGTATGAACTTACAACAACGATGTATATGTGTTGTAATAAAAATAATGGTAGTTGCAACAAAGTAAGAGAAATGCTGTAACAGATGAATGATAATAATAATAATCTATTACAATATGATTGACATCAGATGCGTCTATTATAAGTGTAATACAAAAAGATTCATGCATTAATATTACATGTATATTAATTTGTATTACAACACATAGACATAATTGATTTTTTCAATGCTGTGATTTAATCTTAGACATCGGTAAATCTACTTAATATAAAAGAATATTTTGGTAGTACATAAATGAGTGCATGCGAAAGTGTTTTCGTTGCATTATTAATATTTAAAACGTGTATATCCATAATTTTAAGTAATGTTGTAATAGAGAATTCTACACGCAGTATATCTTCTTTACAATGTGTATTACATGAGAACATGGGTGCAAATATTCGGAAGTATATTATTCTTTACAAAAATATTACAAAGTATATTCAGAAGTATTACAAGTTCCGTGATACGATGTATTAAAAGAAAAATAGTTGGGCATAATATAAACAACAATTGTACTTAAAACGTATACAAACAAATGCATATTTTTGTGTATGACAACCTGTATCATATTTAATGTAGTATAAAAAAATATGATGTATATAATATAGGATAAAAATAAATTGATGGCACACTTGCATACTCGAAGCAGAGGTTGCAGGGGTGGAGAAGATGTTGAACACATAATGAGAAGATTGTAACGTACAATATCACATGTTGCGAATATTTCCATAAATCACAGATGTATTACCAAAATAGATTTCATAAAAAAATGGTAGATATGCAGAAGTATTGAGGATCGAGAGTGGTTTTACATTAACCACTAATATTAAATATAAAGTGGTTTCATCAATTACAAGAGCATTGCATGTTCAAGAATTGGTGCTCATATGATGATTTGTAAGCACGGTGCTCAGTGGATACTCCTATATAATGTGATCAAATGAAAAACACTTGCCTTCAAAACATATGAGATGAACCACAACTAGTGTCGGGAATAAAGTGAAGATGATGAAAATGATAAAAAGCAAAATAACAACCGACGAAAAAGGTGCAATGACGTTACGAGGACATTGCAAATCTCTAATATCTATAAATATGGTATTAAACGTAAATGAATAATTCCCGTAAATGATTAATGGTTTTGTGTAAAATGAGTAAAACCACCTAATCTTGACAATGATCGCATATCTCTTTGTCTTTAGATTCCTTCCAAAATAGAATGCAATCATTACAACATGCATCAATTTTTTTGTAATGAAGGCCAAGCTCCCTAACTACATATTTTGCTTCATAATAAGAAGATGGTAAACTTTCACATCAAGTAGGAAGGACATCTATAAATAGAGAATGTCTTAGAGAATGACTTATTACTCCAACCATATAAAACTTTCAAGTGCAATAATTTAATGATAAATGAAAGTTTACTATTGTTTTCATATCCAATGTAAAGAGGTTCATCTGCTCATTTAAGGAGTTCAAAAAATCTTTCTTCATCCCTATTAATAGGTTCTTCCACATCTTCTTCTATATCATTGATGTTGCTCTCACTACCATGCATTCCAAACGCATCTTGTAGCAAATCATGAATGCTATCATTGTAAGTACCTCTGTTTTGATAAAACAAAATTATGTTTTATTGTGAACAAATCTATCAGGATCACGCTTGCACAAATCAAGGCAATTATCCTCCATGTGGATCAAAGTGAAGATTATCTTTAGTCAATGTAATTCTTTTATATTTCTTGAGTCTAGAATGACTATAAGGAGCCTCAGGATTAAAGGCAAACCATTCTAAATCGTAAAATAAACATCTAGATAGTGTTGATGTACCAAAATATTAGAATTGATCGATCAAAATAAGAATATTGATTGACCAAATTAGCCTAACGGTCAAATCCGATTTTCCCATAATTGATCGACCAATTAAATATTTGATCGATCGATAATTGATTGACCAATTAAGTTAATTGATCGACCAAAATGAAAATTGATCAACCAATTAAGTAAATTGATCAACCAATTTGGTTTGAATGATTTTTCTCAACATTCAATGAATGCTTCATTTTCACCTATAAATAGGGCTCCACACCTCTCATTTCAAAACACACTTTTAAGAGAGAAATCCATATAGAAAAATTGCTCTCATGCTTTCTCTCCAAGTGCTTCTACACTTCTGTTTTCATGCTCTCCAAAGCACATCGATTTGAACCTCTGCAAAAATCTGGTTTGACTTTCCTTGAGGTTCCATAGGATTATATTATTTTATTTTACTTGTTGCTTTGATTACGGATCCCAAGCTGTTAGGAGAAATCTGTTGTTGTTTGTGACTTTTCTTTGTTGGTAAAAGAGAAGTGGTTTGTAAGAGGTTGTGCCACACTCATTTAAGTGGTACGTTAGTGGATTGACTAGGTTGCCTAGTTGGGAAAATCTTAAGCTAGGAGGCTTAGGTAGTAGTTTTTACCCATAGGGGTTTCCACTATAAATCTTTGTGTATATTATGGGATTATTTTTGTGTGCTATATTTTTATTACAATTGATATCACACTTGATCTTGTATTTGCGGCCAAGTAAGATCCGCAGGCAAACTCTCAATTATTTGTGTTTTCGATAGGAGGATCGCTTGAATATTGTTTATGTCTCATCTCTCCATGTTATATCCAAGTAAAATAATTAGGTGTGAAACCCATGATGCTCAAACACCTCAACAATATTTTCATTATATATAATGTCATACTTCTTGCAAGGATAAGGAATGATCCTCTTTGGATAATCTTTTAAATTATTCATTGCAAATTCAATAAACTTCTAATACTAGATTGAAATCTTTCACTATGGAATTGATGGTAATGCCATCATGAGCCACGAATAGCCTTATTTAGTCAGGATTAATTGACAAAAGCTCCAACATAGTTGCCTGAGAGCTATAATTCCAAGCAAATCCATTCTGAGAAGAAAACATTAAAACGGGCTTAATTCTGCAGTTTTAACATACCACGAAAGTAGAGTAACCACGGGATTTGCTAGGGGTTAATATAAGGTCAAATGAGCATTAAAGTCTAATGAGTGGGTCTATATAGACAAAAATGGGGTTTCACGCGTTTCAAGAACCATAACATCACCAAAACCCTAATTTTAGATCCACTTGAATTGAAGAGGATTTGGTCAAGATAAAATTAATCTAAATAGCCTAAAATTCATAGAAAAATATTATAAGTGGCTTGGTACCCTTGGTTTGACTATCTGAACCAAATTTGACCTTGAATAGAGTTGTAGATGAGATTCTGCCCTGATTTGGGTCTCTGTAAAAATTTTCCATTCAAACATGGTCAAAACTCAAATCCGATTTGACCATTAGATTCCTTGGGTCCAAATTAGGTTTGTACCAAAACTTAGGCCCAATTAAAGTCCATCTTGACCTAGTTTGCATTTCAGTCTCCAAAATCTCTCTTTCTCTCAGTCAGACCCCCAACTTTCAAAATCTCTTAAACATAGGTCCCTAACTTTGTCGTCACCTTCGCAAATAGGCCCCTGCCACCATGGCAGGTGTGAACCCAAGCCGTCGACCTTCAATCGAAGATCCCTCTCTGATTACTCAATCAAATCCCTCCAAATTTGGAGGAATTATTATTTTGGAGATTCCCTATCGTCTGAACCAAATCATGGACTTTGATTTGCATCAGGGAGCTCGAGCGAACTTAGAGAAATCAAGGATCCTCCTCCCTGATTTCGCGACCAAGACCAGCTATTTTCCTCACTTGAAGCTTGATTTGAAGCTCTATAAAAGCTTCTACTTTTCAAGGCTGTTCTTTCCAGCTCGGTCTTGGCCTCAATTCTTCAAATATTTCTCCCTCTGGCCACCTCCGTCGTAGCTCTAGCAACACCTCCTTCTCCAACCTCCTCGTCCACTACCACATACCATAGGCAGTGGTAATCTCCTCTCTCATTCTTTTTCTCCTTGCAATACCAGCGAGAGCTCCCCAGACCCTCTTCTTCCTCGCCATTCCCTCACTGGAGGATTCGCCTTCTCCGATGCTAGCCAATCATAGCCGATGCCATCTCTCCCCTTTCAACTGTTAAATTAGGCCTTTTCACTCCCTCTCTCTCCCTAGTTTAGATTATGATACTTTCATCCTGATTTCAATCCATAACCACCTCGCTCCATCATCATCTTCCCCACATCAGGCACTCCTCTGGCATGGTCGCTCGACCACATACGACCACCAAACATCCCATGACACTCCCAAAGCCTCCGCCTCACCGCCTTGACCAAAATCCCTCAAGAAATTGAGGGTTTCACCCACTCAAAATCTCCATCGAACACACCTTCCTCCGTTCACCCTCTTTATCACCGATAGCTCTCCACACGCACGCACACACCACAATATCACCACCATCGTGCTCCATGACCACCGACGATGCTTTTAAGATTTTTGATAGGGGCTTTTAGCCCATATTGATGATTTCAGGTCTTTGCCGCACCTTCGTTGCCGCCTCCATCTTCTCCGATAACATTCGCCTCTTACTGGCCACCATTCCACTTCAGGTCACTTGCAATCAACGTGGAATCATCTGGATAACTCTCTCGTAGTTGCAATTAAGAAGTGAAGCAGCAGCGGCAAAGTAATCAACGTGAGGAGCTCCAACTACTGCTAGCGGAAAAGAGGAGGTGGGATAGTCCCACCTTGTGAGTAGTCAAGCCTCCAACCGCGTATATCTTGATTTCATTACATCGACTCCTTGCCTAGTACACAAGGGGTCGGTGATGGGAACACCATCATGAGCCATAACTAGCTCATTTTTATCTAATTAAGTCAGTAAATGCTTCTACATAACTATCAAAGAGCCATATTTTACTGCAAATTCATTCTGAGGGAAAGACAAGAAAGTAGGGTTAAAACTGCAATTTTACCATCATATCATGAATGCAATACAATCATGGGTTTTCCTAGGGGTAATTAGGGGTCAGATGGTCCTAACAGGCTAACAAGTTTGTTAGAACAGACAGAAAAAGGGTTTGCACGTGTTTTAAGAATTAAATGACTTTTAAAACCCTAAAAATAGACCCGCTTAATTAACTGAGGTTTCAGTAAGAATAAAATTCACCTAAATCCTCTAAAATTCATAGAAAAATATTCTATATGGTTTGGTATGCTTGATTTGACCATCAGGACCCATCTTGACCCAAAATAGTCTCAGACTGACATTTGCCCTAATTTGGGTTTTTGCATAAATTACCTAGTCAAACTTAGTCAAAACCTAATCTAACTTCACCATTGGATTCCTTGGGTCCAAATTAGGGTTGTACCAAAATTTGGGCCCAATCTAAGATCGTCTTGACCAAGTTTGCATTTTGGTCCAGTTAGACTCTTTCCATCTCATTCAGACCCTTGACTTTTGAATTCCCTTACAAATAGGGCCCCAACTTCTTTGTCTTCTTCACAAGTAGGTCCCTGCACCATTTTTGGAAGGTTAAACCTTCACTGTTGAGTTTCGAGCGAGGATTGCTCACTCGATTCTCAATCAATCAATGCCATATTTGAAACACAGGTTCCTTGGGAAATTTCCTTCCAAATGAGCCCATCCAAGGATCCCAGCTCCTTCCCAAAAGCTCATGCAAACCTTTAGAGGGAATGGGTATCATTCGTTTATGTAAGCTCCAAGGTTTCCAAGCTTGTTTCCAATCTTGGAACCTCCTCTTAAGCCCTATATAAGCACCTCCGAGGCCTTGCGCAATTTTTCAACAAGATTTTGGGAGCCAAATTACCTTAATCCCGCTCCTCTGGCCACCAAAAAACCTTGCTCCAGCGACCTCTCTGGACCTCCCTCCTCCAACCGTCCAACTATCAAATTGGACTGCTTAAGCTCTCCCTCTCTTCGTCGTGACCCTCCCCAGCCAAAGGAAGGGCATTCCTCCATCTGCATTGTCATCGCCGTCTCGCTACTTCTTCCTCCTTCGGCTCTGGTCGATCAACATCAGAGCCCTCCACCTCCCTACCACCTTGCTAAGCCCCTCTTTTGCTTTCTCTCCCTTTCTATCTCGCTTTCCCACTCTCTACACATACACATGGCCACCACCTCTCCCTCAACGCACTTCATCTTCTTCGCCTCCGGTGATGCTCCGGCAACGCCTACTCATCGCCACATTGCACGAAACATGCTGCAATCACCTCCATAAGCTCCGCCGTGCTCCACCGCACAAAAGCTCTAACATCTCCTCTCCTATTACCCATCCTAACACCCCGACGACCTACCCACTGCCGCACCACCATCTTCGACCTCCACACACCGCCATACACCCTCTCACAACACGCCACTGCCACCGTCACACTCGCCGTGCCATGATGATCTTGTTGAACCATCTAACGCGGTCGTAAGATCCTTTTTCTTGAGTTTCAGGTAACAGGTCATCCCTCGCCATTGGCGAAACCTTGGAGCAACATTAGGGATCAATATGATTTCTAAGAGCTCGGGTTAGAAAATCGAGGTTGTTGTGGAACCCCAACCCAAATGGAATTAGATTCAAACTTTGTGCAGATTGACATACCTGATCTTGATGTTGGTTGGGTGGATCCAATTGCAAGTGTTCTTGATTCTGAACTAGCCTTAGAGAGCCATGAAACTGGTCCATCAAACCTTGATTTCCCAAACACCTAAGTCAGCTTGAATCAGAACCTCTCGAGGATGTAATTCCTGAACCTGATCCTGTTAAGGTAATCCTTGAGAATGATTCTGAAATCCCAATAGAACCAAATCTAGATTCTAGTGATCCAATTCCTACCTTTAACCTAGAATTTATGTTTGAACCTATTTGGGATGATCAAGAGGCCCAATTTAATGAGAATCAGATTTTAGATCGGGACTATGATTCTAGGCCTATATTTGATGATTACACCTCTCCAAACTCAGAAATACAATTTGATTTTTCACAAGTTACATCGATTTATGATACAGAAACAGAAGAGTTGGAAGAGTTGGGATTTAATTGGGTCTATCCTAGCAGCCAAGAACCCAAGCTTGTACCTAATAAGGATACTTCTTTTAGCTCGGAGCTTGAGATTAGGTTAGATCAAAGTCAAGTTGATTCCATGCATCATGATTTATCCTGTGGTGAAAATCTCGATCTGTAATTAGGTTCAGAAACTGATTTTGCAGATTCTCCGATGATTTCAAATCATACTCTGATTCGGAGAACCTTTGTTTCCTGACGATTATGAGACAATCTATGACCTCAGCTTCCATGACTAGTTCTTTGATTCAGATTCTGAGGTCCCTGACCCTGAGATCATTGATTCAAAAGCATGTTCCACTGAGTTGGGATCATTCTGTTATGATCTGCAGGAATCAGAAATAGTAAGTGCCAAAAGTGTCCACAATCCAGAGTTCGAATCTTTCACTAACTTAGATTTCCATGATCCTATAAACACTCTCCAGGCATTTACATTTGATTTGTGTGAGAATCATGAAGACTCTCTAGATGAACCTATCTTTGAAACATTTCTAGAAGAGCCCTCTGCGAACCCAGATTTTGAAAAAGCCACATCTTCCATCATAGAGCCAAGCTTTCCAAAATCTGATCCCAACTCCGACCCACTATCGGAATCAATTTCTACTCTGATTCACCTCTCTCTGATCCGGTTGCATATGATTCACCTCCATATTTTGATCGGGTATCGAACAGTGATCAGATTTAGAATCACTTCTTATCCTTCTCTGATCTCACTCGTAGGGTTCCTACATACTCCACAGATCCACTTTCATTTGAGGCCCCCTACTTTGATCAGGTTGAACCGATCCAACCAAACCAACGATTTTCATTTACACATATTTTTGAGCAACAAAGTATTTGGTGGGCTCCACACCTATTGATTCACATCCATCAACCCACCAGACTGATTGGGTTTGGTCTGCATTATCAGCCTGTTGATTTGAACAAGCACCTGGTTGGACCAACTAGACTACTTATCAAGGTGCTTGTTCTACAAAATTCCTCTGATTTGACCACCCCTTCTCCTTGACCACCTTCTGCACGGCTGGAGGCATTGAATTTAGTGCTTAACCGGAGGTAACCCGTCATTCCAAAAACCCGAGACCCTTCTGATCATCCTTTTGAGCTACACTCCTACTGTACTTTTGAGTTCAACTTTAAAACAACCGACTCCACCTTTGGTACTTGTATCAAAGCTTGAAATCATTCGTAATAGTCATCTCAACCCATTCACCCACCCTTTGGCCCTGTTATAAACTTTGAACCAAGCTGAATTTGTACCCTTCTAGTTTACAATGAGGACATTTCAAAATTTGGGCATGGGGGGATGTTAAAGTGCAAACATATGGAAATTCAATTCTCTGAGGGGTTCTCACAAAAAAATACATATTCAAAAATAAGAAAAAATAAAAAAATGGAAAAGAAAAGAAATGGAGAAAGGGGAGGAAATTTTGTGAATTAATTGCAAATCTTTCCTAAGGAGGAAAAGAGGAGGAAACACAGAATGTCAAAAAGGAGCAAAAAAAAAAAATGATAGTCATAGTGATTGATCATGGAATCTAAAGTTCTAGACCAAATCAAAATAAATCTTAAGTCCTAAAGCGTTAGAGATAGGGAGATTAGTAATGAGTGCTGATCTTCAGCCTCATGGGCTTGTTTTAGGGCTTAAGCACTCACGTATTCGTTAAGATTTGGATTAGTCCTTACGAGATTGAGGAGAGTACAAAGCTGATGTAGTAGTTGTAAGGCGTAGGGATTATTTGGCCCCATTGCCTGCCCTATGGTTTGTGGAACTTGGTAACCTAAGCACCCAAAATCACACACTAAGTCTGATTCAGTGTGCTTAATAAAGAAAATCATGCCAAAAGTATTCTGTTATGAAAAGCCATCCAGAAGATCTAGCTTAGGAGTGGCTCGACAACACAAGTTGATTGGATGAGTTCTCAGTGCAGAGAGGTGGGAAATTTCCCTCGAAGATGCGTAATAACATATCGTCTCCTCGGTGCTTGTCTCCTAGGATATCTAAATATCCTATCGGGGGCATGTAAGCACCTTGTGGTGGTTCAGGTGCCATGGGCAGGATTATCCCAAAATGTCGATTGCGAGAGCCTGAATTTAGTTACAGAATGCCATGGGAGGCACTATCCTAAAGTTTCAAAAGCCAGGGTTATGGGGGTTGTCATGGGATGTGCTATCCCAAAGCATCGAAAGCCAAGGACCCTTCAAGGATTGATGGTGGGGATAAGGAATCTGATACAGATTGTGTTTAGGGCCAATTCGAGGTTGGATTTAAGGAAATATAAAAGGAAAAGAGTGAAAACTCTCCAAATGAAATATCCTTCTTCATATCTCTCTTATTAAAATGCACTGGCAAACTGAACTTGGACTTGATACGTCTAAAGCACGGGTGCTTTAACTACTGGGGTCAACGAACCTCTGGGTAGTTTTTGCAAGCCTTAGAAACCTTTGTTTTAGACTCAGGCTGAAGCAATTCAGGTTTGGATCTTGATTGGTACTTGAGTACCTCTAGGGCTATTGCTGGCATTTTGATCTAATTTCTAGAGATTGGCATAAATCAGGCATCTGAACTTCAAAGCATGGTTTAGAGATCTAGTTCTTCCCATAAGATTTTGCTAGGGACTAGAAAAAGTTAGGCATGGGGGTATGATGGTAACGCCATTATGAGCCATAACTAGCTCCATGCAAATCCATTTTGACAGCCATAACTAGCTCCATGCAATAATTAGTTAGGATTAATTGACAAAAGCTCCTACATAGTCTCCTGAGAGCCATAATTCCATTCAAATCGATTTTGAGAAGAAAACATTAAAACAAGGTTAATTCTACATTTTTAACAACACATCATGAAATCAGAGTAACCACAGAGTTTTCTATGGGTTAATTTAAGGTTAAATGAGCATTAAATTATAATGAGAGGGTCTATACAGACAGAAAAAGGGTTTCACGCATTTCGAGAACCACAATAGCACCTGAAACCTTAATTTCAGACCTACTTTAATTGAAGAGATTTTGGTCAGGATAAAATTTATCTAATCCTCTTAAAATTCATAGAAAAATATTCTAAGAGGTTTGGTACCCTTGGTTAGACCATTTGAACCAAATTTGACCTTGAATAGAGTCGTAGACAGGATTTTACCCTAATTTGGGTCTCTGTAAAAATTTTCCATCCAAACGTGGTCAAAACTCAAATCTAACTTGACCATTAGATTCCTTGGATCCAAATTAGGTTTGTATTGAAGCTTGGGCCCAATTAAAGTCCATCTTGACCTAGTTTGCATTTCAGTCTCCAAAATCTCTCTTTCTCTCAGTCAGACCTCCAGCTTTCAAAATCTCTTACACATAGGTCCCTAACTTTGTCTTCACCTTCACAAAGGGGCCCTTGCCACCATGGCAGGTGTGAACCTAAGCCACCGACCTTCAATCGAAGATCCCTCTCTGATTACTCAATCAAATCCCTCCAAATTTGGAGGAATTATTATTTTGGAGATTCCCTATTGTCTGAACCAGATCATGGACTCTGATTCGCATTAGGGAGCTTGAGCGAACTTAGAGAAATCAAGGATCCTCCTCCCTGATTTTGCGACCAAGACCAGCTATTTTCCTCATTTGAAGCTTGATTTGAAGCTCTATAAAAGCTTGTACTTTTCAAGGCTATTCTTTCCAGCTCGGTCTTGGCCTCAATTCTTCAAATATTTCTCCCTCTGGCCACCTCCGTCATAGCTCTGGAGACACTTCCTTCTCCGACCTCCTCACCCACTACCACATACCATAGGTAGCGGTAATCTCCTCTGTTCATTCTTCTGCTCCTTGTAATACCAGTGAGAGCTCCCCATTGGTCGAGCCTGGATAGGTTGTGTTAATACGGTGATTTTATCGTTGAAATGAGTATAGTGGTTAACCTAAATCAAGGCTAACCATCTCTTTTACAAAATATTTTTACCTGGCCTACTTAATTTTATCTTGGTCACTTTTAGGCCTAGGGTCGAACTCAGGGAAGTGGGATTAGAGGTGAAAAACTTTCTACGCCATTCCTACAACGAATCTCTTCCTTTCGTTCATTGTGTTTTTGTTGTTTTTCTATTTAAGATTTTTTTTTGATAATTTTTGTCCTTGAGGTACACCCTCAAAATCAGGTTCTTGGCTTTGAGCCAAATTAGGGTTCCCAAAACTGGTCTTGCTATTCGCAAGATTGAGTACCTGCAAGTCAAAGATTATCTTTTCTCTTTTGTGTATTCTTTTATCTTTTTAATGGCAGGAAAGAGAAACAGAAATAAAGTAAATATAGTATATATGTATATGTACATATTATATATGTATAAAGGGGTGAGGGTGGAGGTGGAGATGGTGTGTAGCACGATGTCGAGTTGGTCGTCGTCTAGGAAGACACAACCAACATGATGGAGTGCTGTGTGGAGTGTAGGATGGATGGTGGAAGATGTGTGCGAAAACGCTTTCTGTATGCGTGTATCGGGGAATATCAGCAACTGGTGCAGATATTCCCGCGATACAATGTATGGTAAGTGATATGAAAAAATATATATATATATGTATATATGTAAATATATATCTATATATATATATATGGTTATAAATATATAGGTACATATGTAGTTATATATGTATATATATATATATATAGATATGTAAATATATGTATAGATTGATGTATATATTTGTATGTATGTATATATATATATATATAGATAATTAGATATATATGTATGTATATATAACTATATATATATATGTATATATATATATACTAATATATGTATATAGTTATATATATGTGTATATGTATATATATATATATTAGTATAAGTATCTATGTATATAGATATATGTAGATAGATATACACATATATATCTATATATATTTATAGTTAGAGATATATATATATATGTATATATGTATGTATATTTGTATATATATATATATGTATAAATATATGTGTATATATATGTATATATATATATATATGTATATATACTTATACTTAGTTATATAGGTACTAATATATGTATAGATATATGTATATATATATATGTATATAAATATATGTATATATATCAATATATATATGTATATGTATATATATATATAAGTATATAATAATGTATAAGTGAGAGTGTGTGTGTGCGAGAGTGTGAGTGTGTGTGTATGTGTATCTGCAGAGAGAGAGGGAGAGAGTGCTGAGCTAGAGAGAGAGAGAGAGGGCGTTTGCTGAGTGAAGAAGGCTGGGAGTTAAGTTGTTTGGGTTCAGTGGCCGACGTCTGGTGTCCACGCGCATGTGCAGGCACGTAGGGGCCCGGAGAGGCGCGCGCTGGAGGGAGCAGGCATGGGGGAGAGACCGCAGCGCACTGCACTGTGCGAAGAGGCGGGTGCGGGAGAAGGCGCTCTGCGCTGAAGCGGGCGAAGACGCAGGCGGGTGCGGGCGCTGGCAGATGCGGGCGTAGGCGCTGGAGCGGGCGCGGGCGTGCGTGGACGGGCAGGGGTTGGTAGCGACGCGCCGGGTGATTGGATAAGTGAGAAACTTACCGGTCACTGCACTGTAGCCACAGTGTTTCGCTGACTAGCGTGAACAGTGGCTACAGTGCCGCTCAGCTTTGCGCGACCGCTTGCACCCGGTTCCGTGAGTGCGGGCGGTGTGGAGCGGTTGGCGCGCGTGTTGAAGAGGCTGCGTCGGTTGCTGGCGTGCGCGGAGAAAGGCAAGGGCGGTCTGCTGGCTTGCTCGGCGAGAGGCGAGGGCGGCCTGCAGGCGCACGCAGAGGGCGCGGAACAGGTGCCTGAGGCGCGTGAAGGCCTGCGCTGCTCCTGCTGCGAGCTTTAGACCTTGACTTTGGGGAAATGGCGGAGAGGCTTGAAACGACGAATTCAGAGAAGAGAACCACCACGCCCACTGGCTTTTTGATGAGCTGGGTGGTGGTGGGACTCACAGTGGTGGTTGCACACCACTGTGAGTTGCTCTTGCCCGTAGCATGGCTCCTCAACGAGGAGAGGCTGCGTATGGAGGGGAGAGGGGAGGAGACGGCCTGGAGGAAGCTGCTGTGTTGGGTTTTAGCGTGTGGACCAGGCTCCCTTTGCAAAGAAGATAGCCACCCTTTTTAAAGAGGAAAGAGGCATGCACAGCCATGCCCTGGCTGTGCATGGCTCTGCATGCGGCTGGCAGGGAGTGGCTGTGCAGGGCAAGCTGAGCAGGACATGGCACGAGGAAGAGGCTGCCATGCATTGCAGCAGAGGAGAAGAAATTCAAAGTCAAATAAAATAAAAAATAAATATGGTGAATTTGCAAAGCAGCACTTGAGGAAAATGTTAATTTCACGGCCAATTTATTCACTCTCCTCCCCTCTCAAATAAATGCATTCATGCGTGTATTTTTACATATGCGACTATGGATACCTAATATGCACTGGTAACGCTTGGAAATTACACAAGTTGGCACAATTGTACGTGTATTTTTGCCGTGCAATCACCCATATCCTCTTCTTCCCCGTCGTTCCCTCACTGGAGGATTCACCTTCTCTGGCATCGGCCAATCATAGCCAATGCCATCTCTCCCCTTTCAACCATTAAATTGGTCTTTTCACTCCCTCTCTCTCCCTAGTTTAGATTAGGATCCTTTCCTCCCGATTTTGACCCACAATCACCTCGCTCCCTCATCATCTTCCCCATGTCCGATGCACCTCCAGCGTAGTCGCTCGACCACATATGACCACCAAACCATCCCACGACGCTCCCAAAACCTTTGCCTCACCGCCTTGACCAAAACCCCTCAAGAAATTGAGGGTTCCACCCACTCAAAACCTCCACCGAGCATGCCTTCCTCCTTTCACCCTCTCTGTCACCGACAGCTCTCCACACGCACGCACACACCACAATATCACCACCATCGCACTTCACAACCACCGACGATGCTTTTGAGATTTTTGATTAGGGCTTTTAGCTTATATTGATGCTTTTAGGTCTTCGCTGCACCTCTACCGCCGCCCCCGTCTTCTCCGATAACATTCACCCCTTATCGGCCACCATTCCACTTTAGGTCACTTGCAATCAACGCAGAATCATCTAGACAACTCTCTCGTAGTAGCAATTAAGAAGTGAAGCAGCAGCAACAAAGCAATCAATGTGAGGAGATCCAGCTGCTACGAGCGGAAAAGAGGAGGTTGGATAGTCCCACCTCGTGAGCAGATAAGCCTCCAACTGCATATATCTTGATTTTGTTACATTGACTCCTCACCCAGTACACAAGGGGTCGGGTCCCTCACTTGCACATGACCATGCACCCTCGCTCAGCTGCACCCTCGGTGAGCCTGGACCTATGCTCATGACCCGATTACCCACTAACGGATCCGATTATGCCTAGTTATAAGAGAAAGAGGAGAATTTGTGAGGAGGAAGGGGGAGGGTTTTGCTGTGGCTTTCATGACCTCGAGGTAGGTGCTGAAGGTTGAGACTTAGCCTCAGAGGAAGGAAAGGTTCGCCCTTGTGTGTGCTGAGGAGAGCTTTGATACTAAATGAAAAATTAGAAGAAGCTCTTTTGCTTGAGAGGCGCCCTTGTGTGCCTTGCTGTGGTGCTATGCTTTGGTAGTTAAGTCATCTGGCTCTCATATCTGATGTCTGATTTGGTTGAGAAACACTGTGGCATTATTCATTTGGTACTGTGAACTTAGCTGATGTGGATTAATGGTTGAGATGACTGTTGGATTATTTGAGTACTTGATTATAGATATTATTGAATTATTTGAAATCTTGAGATGCATGCTTAATTAAGAGAATTTAGTGGTGATTCAAATCACCATTGTTTTGATTCTCTCTTTCTTTTTTTATCCCATGACTTCTTGAGATGTTATTGATTATTTTTGAATATCATTCTAACCAATTTATTCATTGAATATCTTTTATCTGGTGCTTGATTTATTGTGCTCATTAATTCTGAATTGAGATTAGTATGTGAATTCCATATTTGCTCCCTGTGAATGACCTTGGACTCCAAATAGATTTTGAGTTTATAAATTTAAGTGTTTTGTATGATTTTGTTGACTATACTACAACACATATATTTTCTAAACATCGACGACTTCGCACTAAACAAGAATCTATTGACTCTGGAGTACATCTAGCTTGTATCAGACAAATAATCCATCTTCGTTAATGCATTTAAAAAATACATTAATATATCTTATTCAACTTAATATATTTTAAGTATTCATAGGGAAACATATGTAAACTAATGGATAAACAAAAATGTGGATCTAAACAATCAACTTTGTTGTCTACTGTGGGATGAAAGCAACTATTAATTTCCTTTTATGGGTTATTTTTAATGATAAATGATAAGTTATGTTTTAGTGCAAGTTACTTCATTACAGAGTCAACTAACTTGTGCATAAAATAAAAGAGATAATAATATTCTTCATCTTCAAAATGGAAGAGGCACATACATGCGAGTCCCACGACAAGGGGTGGGATTTGTGCCACCAAAAGTAAAGGGCAAGAGAAGTAACAACTTGCAATTACTAATGGTGATGTTGATTACAATAGTGCAAGGCCATTTTAAGGACATGTAGTCAAATAGTAAGAGAGGTAGTAGTAAGATAGGAACCACCTACCATTGAAACAAAATGTCCAAGCCTAACTCAAAGTATCGAGGTCCCATAGACGAAGGACCCCCACCCTATGAATGACAATTAAGTTAAGTGTAAATCCATCCTGGGGGAAAGGTTCAATGAAGGAAAAAAATAGAACACCAGATAATTTTTTTCCACAATTAAATGGGCCATTTCAGTGAATAGATCAAGTTCAATGCTATACCCTGATCGAGAATCAACATGCCATAGGATTCTAAGATTTTTTTGGTTATATCAGACACCAATGGATATTTCAAGTCTCCAAGCCCACCAGATTTTCTGTCTGTTTGCACCAACACAAGATAGGAGAACACACTGTCAACAGAGACACTAATGATTTCAGTGCTCAATGCACTCTCCTTTTATCATCAACAAAATAAGATGGTTTTATCCACCATAAGACACTTTGTCCGAAGCCTTGTGAAATTGCAAGGAAAGAAAATAAGAAATATAATTTAACTTATTTGTGGTTCAAATCGGAAAGGCCATACTCATTCCTTCCCTTTAGTCATGAGGATTTTTGTTCTCATAAATTAGATGCAGACCTCTTTCCAGATTCCACACTCCAATAAAAAAAATAGAAATAAAAATAAAAGCACAATATGAAATCATACTCCTCGCTAGTGAGCACAAGCGACCAACCGATCAATATCTCAAAGGAGTTGGAGATAATCATACCAACCAATCAATGGTTCAACATCGAGGAGGTCCAGAGCCAGCAACCAAAAGCGAACCTCGTGGAATGAAGATCCTCACTCTCATCCTCCTCTGTGCCATAGTGGAAAATGTCCGCGGCAAGAGGGATCACTGTCCTTGTTTGGCGCCTTGGCCACAGCCAAGTAATGGGAGATAGGCGATCGTCGTACTCTTAGCCCTAGTCGTACTCCTTGTCGTTGTTGTAGCTAGGCGACCTCCATGAGTCAATGAAGATGGAGCCGAATCCTTTGGTGCACGCAATGTGTAAGGGGAGAGGAGGCGATGTTCAGTTGGAGTGGAAAAGAGGGAAGAAAAACCCTTTGATTCACTATCGTGGGAGGGAACTAAGGTGATGACTATGGATTCGCAAGGTGGGAGACATCCGTGCGCGTGAGAATGAAAACTTATGCCCAAATTGATTTTATGTTAAAAAGAAAGAAAATATGTGACCAAATTTGGGAGACAACCAATCTATCCCCTAAATTTGTTTTTTTTTTTTTGGGACCATTTATCTATCACTCGCCTCTTTTTTTGGTCTCCATAATAAAATTTTTCCTCAAAATGTGGTTACCAAAAGTGTATTTTGTTGTAGTGTGCCCACAAACCAGAATAACCAGGATGATCTGGTTATGTAGAATCAAAATAAATTAATGATGGAATTGCAAGCCTCTATGTTGCAGATGATGCAACAAATAATGAATTAAAATAAACTTTTAATGATTTGATGAACCACTTAGGGAAAAATCAAAATAATAGACAACCATGAGTTCTACCTGCCCAACTTGTCTCAAACCCTAGGAATGTGCAGAATAGATGAAATATCCCTCTAGGGTTTAATTAAAATAGGGAGCCTCAATAGAATCAAGAACACATGTTGAACCAGTCACCATTAGGCTTTAATCTGAACCCAATCCCAAACTAGTCTCAACTAATTATTCTAAACCCACCTTAGGCCATGAACTTGCACCTAAATGCCAATGCTTGCTCAACCACCTTGAGGAGTAGGTCTACTACTTGGGACTCTATTTCTATCACCGATTCAACTCATTAGAATCTTGAGGAGCTTGACCAACTTGATGAGCCTGAAGAAGAAAAAGAAGAGGATGAGGCTCAAGACCCAGTATCCCTTTTCCTAAAGCCTTAAAAACAAAGAAAAAGAACCCAACTAGCAACGAGGAGTTGTTTGATTTGTTTAAACAAGTTCAGATTAATATCCCCTTCTTGACGCAATTAAACATATTCTAGTCTATGCTAAGTTCCTTAAAGATTTATGCACCCAAAAGCACAAGGCTAAGACCAAACCACTTAGGAAGGTAGTCTTATCTAAGCAAGCCAATTATGTTATTTTTAAAAAAGCTACCTCTTAAGAAGAAAGATCCAGGGGCTCCTTTGATTTATTGTGGCATAGGCAACATGACTTTTATGACAAAGTCCTAATCAAACTCCGTCGTTATGATCAAACAAAAGGGTGAATCGTCGAGAGACTTGACAACTCTAGTTCTTATAAATCAGGAGATGACCCATATAAAGATCCATTTTTTGACAAACCATGGGGTCCCTAGCATACCCATATTTGAACGATGACGACCCGGACATGGGTCTAAGTATTACTCCTACTCCTAATCTAATCCAAAAATCACTATTTCCCTTCCACCACACGCGGTTTCACATTCCCTTCGCAGAGGATTCGAATGGCTATTTGCCCCCATCTTGATCTAGGTGCTTCCACAAATCTCATTCCAACTGTGCTTTTTGAGAAACTTAGACTCGGTGATTTAAAACCCACCTTTGTTACTTTACAGTTAGCCGATCGATTAATAACAACCCTTAAGGGAGTGTTGGAAGATGCGATTATCAAGGACAAAGACTTTTATTTTCCTGTTGACTTGTTAGTCCATGATATGGACATACCTGAGAGATTAAGAAACAATCCTATCATCTTACAATTGCCTTTCCTGGCCATTGCCAAGGCCCACATTGATTACGAATTGGAAACATAGAGATTGCCTTGGGGATCAAAAGATGTAATTGAACATTTTTAAGGCAACTAAGAATATTGATGGGGTTGTAGTGCGATTGAGGAGCTTGGAAGAATCAAGGAAGCACTTGAGGAAGCTATGGCTATGCAATTAACAGAAGAGACCACCCCAATGGATGTCAAAGAGACTTGTTGCAACCAATTATCAAAAATGATTATTCTAGCTACTTGTAATGGTGCAAAGAAGATATTCATGATATAGAGGAATTATTGCGGGTAAAAGTGGAAGAATTGCCTACCATTATACATAATAGGGAGTTGGACTATGAATTATGTGATTTGGAAGCCTAGAAATCAAATTATGACTCACTTGATTTAACCAATGATGATAAAAAAGGTTAAGTGGATGAACATTTGAATGCTTTTGAAGATTCTAAACCTGACTTAATTACCATGGATAGGAAATTAAGATTTGAAGAAATTGCAAAATATGCTAGGGATAATGTTAAGGAATTTGAAAATATGTTAGGAATCAAATCGAATATACTGAGACATATTTTGATTTGATTAGTTTGCTTGGATAAATGACAGACTTTAATTCCCTAGAAGACATTGGATTGAGACAATTCTAGAATTTCTTTCTATTTGGGGGGGACATCCAACTAATGAAGGTTGGGATGGCGTGTGTGGATTCATGCTTGTACTTATGATTTCGCCATTCAGGGGTTAGAAGGTATTTGGTACAAACCTTTTGGAGCCCTAGCCACCATTGAGGATCCTTGCTATTCTCAATATTTTGACTTAAAAGAGGTTATCCCTTACAATTCTTCATTCCTCAAACCTTTCTTGGTAGCCCTTGAAATGCCTCGATTCAATCTATATTGGTAGGTGTTTGCTCTTTATCATCAATTTGTCAATATTTTATGCTACCTCGTCTATAAGCATGTTCAGTTATGCCCATTTTTATGGCTCACTTATGACCATGGGACTTGATTTTCAAAAATACCAATATTAAAACTTGACTTGGTCTATCTATCGACATTAAATTCAGTACTTTTTGGAAGGTAGCCCAACATAGATTTTACTTCTGCATGTCATCTTAGGTTAAGTTTGAATCCTGTGCAATTTGGCTGAGCTCATTGACAAGAACATTAGGTTGTATTGTTCCTTTTCCTCACTATCTCATTTATTTACTGCTTCATGCATACATTGAGGATAATGCATGAGATAGGCATGGCGGAAGGTGTAAATTTTGTCGATTTTGGCTATCTTTGTTTTCCATTTATCTTTCATTTTTCTCACAAAAAGAAGAATATAAAAAAATGATTTTTTTAAAAGAAAAACTAGCATTTTTAGAGTCTTGAGCTAGAAACATTAAGTTGCTTAGGCATTTAGGAATTACTAGCCTTAGAAAAAGTATAATTAAGGCCTTTTCATCTAGGCTCTTTAGGTTGCTTTTGACTTAATCAACTTAGGTATTTACTAAAATGCGAATCTATTTTCCATGTCCTTGAGGAATTGTCCCTGAGGAATTTTGTTAGCTAAAGTGTTAAGCTAACAGGGTAAGAAGTATATGACTTATATTTCCACCCTCTGATTTGAATGATTTTGAAACCTAAGAATCTCACTTTTTGCAGCTTGTGGGCAATTAGTAATAAAAAGCTAAGTTTTAAGAGGTGTGAGATTTGAGGGTATAACTTAATAATCAAACTTAATCTCATAGACCCTCGTGGGGTATGGATGTCACGTTGCACTAGGTTTCCTCCTTAGATGTAGTGTGTTTAGTGCCTAGTTTTGCACTCTAATCTTCTTTAAATTCTTATTTCAGAGATCTTCTTGAACTAGATTTAGAAGAACGACCTACCCTAGAAAAATGAGTGAAAAAGAAGAAAAAAAAGAGAGAAATATAGTAGAAGGAATAAAAAAAAAAGAAAAAAAGAAGAAAAGTACAAAATGAAAAAAATAAAGAGTTAGGTAGTGAGGACTAAATAAAAGAGGCCAAAGGGCATAGCTGGAGAGATATACACTGAGTCTACTCTTGTGTTGACCTCTCTATAGAAAAAGGGAGGGAGAAAGCTATAAATATGTAGTTAGGTAGTTCCGAAGACAAGGTTTGGGTGAAGTGAAGAGTAGTCTTGTGTCTTGTGGAAAATATGATTTTCTAGAGTGCTTTGCCCACTTGTCAAGTTAGTATCATGAGCACAAATGTGAAGGGGAGCCATTAGAGAGAGGGGTTGAAATATCTCACCGCAAGGAGGGTGGCCAAAGTCGTCGGAGAAGGAATAGGGCGAGGCAGAGGAAGGTGAGGGTGTTGACGATGATGTTGATGAGGCAAGGAGGTCAACAAGGACAATAGGACGATGTTGAGGAGGAGGAGAAGGACGATGTTGATTGGCGAATACCAAGGGAGGCGAGGGTTTTGTGATGCCAAGGGAGAGGAGGGTGAAGGAGGAGATGGGGAAATTTTTGGGATAAAAGGCACAAGGCTTTTTTTCTGTAAGATGGTGGATGCTAGGAGGGGCAGGGTGCGAGAATATTTTTGCTTTTGAGATGTTTCAAATAGCAAGAGAAGGATGGGATGGCGTAAATTTAATGATGTTTTTTTAATGTCAGCATAAAGTTCTTTTCGATGATGTATGATAAAAAGACATCAACATAAGTACAATCTATGCTGTTCTTATCATTTTGGCGATATTAATTTATAATTAACGTCATTAAAGATAACGACGTTAAATTTAATTAAATGTCACCTTAGATCTTTTTTATTGTAGTGTCTTTTCAAACCGTGGGTGGATTGACGAGATATAGAAAATTGTTCTTGAGGTCCAAATCGCAGCTAGTAGAGTTTTGTTAGGATTAGGCAATTTCTATTTTGGTCGATACCATAGGGCTATTTAGTTGTTGTAGTTAAGGTCTGATGTACAGTTTCCTTTGGTTTAGTGAGGATTGATGCCTCCTCAATTATAATATCCTAGCTTGAACTCAACCCATGTGGCATGCGCAACAAACACAACCCACACACACGCTCGATACATAGTCACTAATCAACACAATATTTATTGCATCAAAAACATAAGTAGAACAACATAGAACACAGGGGAATGGCATATATTTATTGAATAAAAAATAATAACAACAATAAAAATACAAAGGAACTATATGCCAGGCTTTCGAATGTGAAAGCGAATTCCACATTCCAAGAGAGACCCCCACGTTTATTACACAAAATAACAAAAGAAGAAGGGGATGGAGGAGAAGGTGATGGTAATGGTGGTGATGCTGATGGGCATGTAGTTGGTGTCATTATTGATGGTGGAGGACGACCAAGAGGTGCTGGTCGTAGGTTGTGGGGTAGGTGGAGGTGGTGGTAGTGTGGACATGTGGATTGTGAGGTAAGGGTGTTCTACACTACAAAAAGGAAGCAAAAGTTAATCTAGAAATAAAAACAACATGAGAGAAAAAAAAAGAGATGAAGAGGAAGAAGAGGAAGAGGGGAAGTGCATCCATGGAGGAGGGCCTATGTGGTCATCCATGGAGCAAGGTAGAGGATGAGGAGGGCCACTGGCTTGGTTGCCATCTTACCTTAGAGAGGACACCAATAGTGAAAGAGAGACATTGATGTGGCTGTCCACCATGGCTCCTTGGAGGAGGAGGAGAGGTGAAAGAGGAGAGTGGAAAGGAGTAAGAAGAAAAAGAGATGCCCCCTCCCCCTACCCTTGTTGGCGGTTGATTCGTCGGATTCACACATGAAAAGGTTCGAGTTTGGAAAACCCGTCATTGTAGTTTGATTTGCGAGAAAATCCATTGTTCAGATAAAATTTATAACTGAAACTCGAAATGTGAGTCCTGGGTCGAACACGGGGAGGCAAACGTTTGGTTTTGAAAGATATGCATTTCGCTTTTATTTGTTTTGTCATTTTTATCTTTTCTAATTTTTTTTGGTATTTTTAATAGGGCAAGAGATCTGGTCGATGAAATTTTATCTAGCTAATCTACATGCAAAATATGAGAGAGAGAGAAAATGGTCATATATTTCGAAACAAATGTTTGTTACAACTAGGAAAGTGGGAAATCTATACTACGAAAGCAATAAAGATAGAAATAGGTGAGAGAAATCCCCCTCGACGGTCGCTTGGAGGATGACTCACTCTGACATTGCCTGAAGGAATGTGGCGAGGAGTGGGACGAATGAGGACGGAGTCGAAGGATAGAGGATGGGGCAGGACAGCGTTGTGGTAAGGATCTTCTCCCCGAAGGGAGGTGAGAAGATGGCCACGGGATGCTCGAAGAAGGGGGATGAGTGGCGAGAACAAATATTTATTTTCTACTCTAGAGGAGCATCCCAGGCTTGGGACAAGCTCTCTCTAGAGCCTTGGAAGTGGTGAGAGGAAGAAAGGAATAGATGAAGAAAAATGGGAGGGGTAGGGGTCCTTTTATAGTGGAGGAAAGAATCAAATTTGTATACAGGACATTTAGTGACGGTCATAAACGTCGCTGAAGATCCGTCGCAAATGTCGCTGAAGACAGCCCATGTGCCCACCCACCGCTGCATTGGCATGCGCTCCTCACGCTCGTGTCGCTCGCCTCGGTACCCGTGCTCGCGTGCACTGTCGCTGCCTCCGCACACGCCCATGCATGCCTGCTGTGCTGTTGCACGTGCGTGCCTCAGCGAGCGTGCGAGCACCCACGTTGTTGTGTGCGTGCGGTGGCGAGTGCGTGTGCATGGGCGGCCTGGGTTGTGCCATGTGGCGCGACTTGGGCCATCCATCTTCTTTCTTTTGTAGGGGCTGCTACAGAGGTCTGATTGAATCGATTTTCGCGTAGTTGGGCTGCGATTGTCGACCCAAATGCATCTGCGCTGTCGGATTTGTTGTTTGAAGCTACAAATTACATTACCTAGTCCCTTGGCCGTTGATCTTCCTCAAACTACATATGGTGCACGGGACTCCGATCAAGGAGATTTCGGAGGCGTTGGACTCTGATCGTTGTCCTGATAAGATTCGTACGGTCGGATTGTCAATCCAAGGCTTCGAAATAAATCTCCTCTCCTGACCACAAAAAGGACACAATTAACCTAAAATATACACAACTACTCTAAATGCAGAATGATGCATGCTATGCAATATTTATACTATGGAATGCAAATCTATGCCTAGGAACATGCATAAATAGTCATTTTAACCTAAATGGATATGTCTACATCATACCCCCATGCCTATCTTTTGCTAGTCCCTAGCAAAATTAAACTACATTCTATGTATAAAATAGAATTATTACTCGATTGCTTAGGCCTAAGTCATTTATTAACAATAGAAAATTTCAACTAAGGTCTTAAACTATGAAAACTCAATAGTACCTGCGTGTCTACCAGAATGCAGACCACCCAAGTCCTCACCTTATTTGAAAAGGGAAGATATTTTTTTGTTTTTCTTCTTTTCTAATTTTTTTGGACTTTTGGAGTTTGAGAGTTTCGAGATAACTTTTTACGGCTACCTAACCTACCCAAGACTCGAAAAGGACTCTAAGTGCTAAGCATCTTGTGAAAGGGTGATAAACTCACTAGGTGGCCGTTAAAACGGACTTCAGGTTTCTATGACCTTAGTTGACCTTAAAGATTTCTGCCTAGAGGTTTATCTTTCCAATCGGTAGCTTTCTCCATGCATTTTATTTTTTATGGGGTCAACACAAGGGCGAATCCAGTGTATATCTCCCTGATTTATTCTACTTCCCCACTTCTTTCCTAAGTGTTTTGGGAATTATTTGTGCATTTTTGAAGCCCGTTCTGATTGCCGATCAGTGAGTCTATCATGATTTCACAAAAGGATGCTTAGGACTTAGTTCTTTCGAGTCTTTGGTGGGTTGGGTAGCCATAGAAAGCTACTCTGAAACTCTAAACTCAAAAATCCGAAAAAAAATTAGAAAGGAAGAAAAAGAAAAAGATGTATTTGCTTTTCAATAAGGTGAGGGCTTGGGCGGTCTGCATTTTGGTAGACACCTAGGCATTGTTGAGTCTAGGTAGTTCAGGTCTTTAGTAGAAATTTCTTAGTGTTAAGAAATAACTATTGCCCAAGTAATTTGATCCTAATTCTTTTATAAATAGCATATAGTTTTGCTAGGGAATAGAAAAAGATAGGCATGGGGGTGTGATGTGCACACATCTAATTAGCCTATAGTGTCTATTTATGCATGTTCCTAGTATATCACCTCTGTCTTCACACTTGCATCCTGCGTGTTTCAACTTTTTGCGTGGAGATACAGTCTTGGAGGAGGATCTTGAAGGAGGAGCTTTGTGAGAGATTAGCGAGACTTGGAGCATTCGGGAGTTGCTACAATGAGTGTGGAGCCACGTGGATCTCTATGGGTTCAAGGGTTCCTCTTACTCTTTGTCCTTATATTTTCTTGTAGAATTCTTGAAGTATTTTATTGATGATGATTATTTCGAGTGAGATGTTTTGTATTCTTGTCATATCTATGTGCGGTTAAATTCTTTTTCACGTATGAGTGAGGGGTTAGGAATGACATATTTTCATCATAGATAGTTTTTTTATTCATTCTTGTGTGGTTGTTAGAAAATCGAGTTGTTTCATACGTGGATAGACATGCATAAGGTAGTCCAAGCCTGGGATTTCATATTCGAGTTGGGTTATAGCCTTAATGGGTTTGGGTGCGGTGAGACAAGCCAAGGGGAGAGCAATCATTAGCAATTTGAACTTGTCTAATTATATTTTAGTCATTGATTCTAATTCCCGAAATCCGTCGCGAAGTCTCAAATGGATTGATTTCCTTTTCACATACGTTTGTTTTCTCATGTTCGCACTAATTTTGACTTTCATTTTGTAAAATTTTTACAGTAAATTTTAGGAGTTTAAAAATCATTAAATTTTGTCTGGAGTTAGGTATTGAAGTAGGGAAGATTAATGCCAAATTTTAGAGTCTAGTTCCTTATAGACAAAAGGATAAAATTCATGCACTAATTGGGGGTCATACTGAAAATAGAACATAATATTTCTGAGTTGTCAGATTGTTAGTGAATTACATACAACTCTGATTTGCACAAAAATAGTTCCTATCTCTTCCTTACTGAGTTTAGCATTAGCAATAAATTTGACATATTTTTATGAGGTCCTTAAGTTTAGTTTTTGATCTAAATAGTAAGATGGGGTTAGAACTATCCTTTCGACTTGCTTGGCATAGAAAAATCCAAAAAAATTAGAAAATATTCCCAAAGATTTTAAAAAAAATCCTAAAATTTTGAAACTTATCATAGAACACATTCATACAATCTCCCAAAGGATTCAACCCAACTTGTACTTTACTCAAAATAATTAAGTCGGTATAAGTTTTAGTGTGTGATTTTTACAACTTGCGTGCGACACACACCAATTCCAACCCTTAGATGGAGATCTAAGGGTTTCCACTCTATTATGATTAGTTTTTGGAACCCTATGATGTTGCAATTTTGGGAAGCGTGAAGATTTAAGTGATTAAGTTTGTTAAGTCAACATTATAGTTCAAATCTCACTTTGAAACCATGAATCAAATAAAAGTGTAACAAGATTGAATCCATTTTAGAAGTTGAAGTTATGTGTATTCTGGCCAATCCATAGGGAGGCGATTTGGAAAGCACTCTCTTTCGCTTGAATACCTCTTGACTATTTTATTCTATTTTGGTGTTTTTCACTTTATATTTTCTTTTTTGGTCTTTTGATTAGTTATGCAAAAGCGATAAAGGTAATGAAACACTAAAACACTATATTTTTGGTCTTTTCTTTGTTTGCTCTCTATTTTTTTTTAATCTTTTGATTAAGGAAGAGAAATGACAAGTTAATGCAAATCTAAAGAACTTGAAATTGCATTACTATATGTATAGCATTAGACTACTTGAAATATAAGCAAATACATGAAAAAGGAAGGCTATTACAACTCTAATATTGGCCAAGCCAACTTATACGACAAAAAGTAAAAAAAAATAAAAAACTTTAAGCACCATGGGAATAGAGGGAGTGAAGGTGGATGTGTTTAGAAGGTGGTGGATGATATGGTAGTGGCAGTCGTTGGTGGAGGTTGAGGAGAGGGTGTAATAGCCATGGTCATGGTGGTGTTTAGGAAGTGGTAAGGTCATGGGTTATGGAGGGAATAGGTGAACGTGATGGTGGTTTGTGCATGGCCATGTAGAGGGGGTGAAGGTGGAGGGTGGTGGATGGTGGCCGTGTGGTGTATGAAGTATGTGAGGGTGTGGGTGTGTGAGTGTGGGAGATGGCGATGGTGGTGATGAGCTAGTGATTGAAATGGTGGTAGCGTGGAGGTGTGTTGGTGAGTGAGTGAGGGTGGCATCAAGGTCTTGGTGAAGCGATAGTGTGCGTGTGTGTATGTGTGTGTGGTGGTGGCGTGGATGTGTGTTGTGGAATGGATTGAAGCAATGGTGGATGGTGGAGTAAAGGTGATGGTGAGTGAAGGTGGTGTGAGTTTGAGTGAGTGATGTGGTGAGTATGTGCCTGTGTGTGAAGGTGTGTGTGTTGAGCAAGCAAAAAGCAAGAACAAAAGAAGAATAAGAAGAGTAGTATGAACACCAAAAGCAATTGGGGGGAGAGGAATTAGATTACTTGCAAAAATTAAAAGCTACACTACTTGCATGACATAAAAATATAACTATAAGAAGAACAAGAAAAAAGAAGAGGAGGAGGAAGAAGAACCCACGTCAAGGGGACTATCTAGCCCTTGGCTGTAGGATGGGTGGTAGATCCTTGACACTAGGCCTACACCACCTCAAGAATGGTGGCCAAGGGGGGGCACCATGGCCACTAGTCACCTTGATGGGAGGACGTGGTGGAGGGCTTGAGAGTGGAGAGTGGATTCGAGAGAAGAGTTGGTGTGGAAGGGGAGGAAAAAATAGGAGAGAGGGGAGGTGCTCCCTTTTGAGAGGGGTTTTTATAGAAGTTAGGTGGGGGTGTAGTGCACCTAGGGAGTATTGTAATGCTAGGTTAGGAGGGTGCACCATAGTGTAATGTGGAAGCTTCTAGAGGGCTCTACACAGTTGGCGTGGAAAGTGGGTTTGGTGGGTACTTTGGGTGTGTTAATAGGTCATTAGGTGGGTAATTAAGTGGGTGTGTTGGGCCTCTAAGGTGGAAATGTGTTGGGCTGAAATTAGGTGCAAAAAATAGGTAGAATAATGTGGTGTTGGGCCAAGTGTGTGTGGTGTTTTCGTTGTGGTTAAGTGTGTGCATTTTTGTACACATATGCATGTGAGTATGCAAAGTGTATGTGGACACATGTGTGTGTAGAGTGAATGTATGTGCGCAAGTGGTGTTTAGGACTAGTTAGGATGTAGGTAATTGGGTTGAGGTTTAGCTTTGTCGAGTGTGGGTTGATTTGTCTCCATCTTTCATGGCCTTGCATTGGTTTGCATGGGCTTGTCTCTCCCTCTCCTTGTTCTGTAAATTTGCATGCGTGTCTCCCTCTCATTCTGTTATAGGAAGCTGATGATGATTACTTTGCTTGTTGATAAACTCACGTTTATCATAGTTCTTAAACACATTTCACACCTAGTTCCTAGGTACTTTGCACCTACACTACAGTATTAGGCATTATTCACTATTAGGAGTCATGCATGATTAGTTAGGCATTTGTTGTTATTTTTGTCTGACTTTGTGCATTACATGTTTGTCAAGGAGTGCAGGATATTTGCATATCATCTAAACTTTGATCGACTAAAGAGAAAGGCAGAAACCCTAGTCAAAAGAAGACAGAAGCTCCCTCAGCTCCAATCCATCTCATCACAGGTCCTCCCAGCTCAACTCAACTCAGCTTAGCTACTAGCTCTCAGCTAGCTAGCTAAGCTAGTTGTTGAGTCCATTGCAGCTACACCTCAACTCCTCTCATCTTGTCCCAGCTCCATCTTAGCTCAGCCAAGCTCAACCTAGCTCTACTTGGCTACTAGCTCCTATCTAGCTAGCTAAGCTAAGCTACTAAGCTCATCTTCTACTCCACCACCTAGCTCCAAATTCAACCTCTCAATCTCCACCTTAATGTTGGTGCCAACTTCACATGTAACCACCCTCATTGGAAGATGGCTAGGAGGAGAAGGAGGGTGAACATCCACCCTTGATTGCTAGAGAAAGAGAACATCATCATCACCAAAAGCAAGGAGGAGCTCTTCTTCAAGCTTTAGAGCTTCCAAGTTTGGAGCAAAGATCACCTTAAGCATCATTTTGGAGCCTACTGCTACTACCTTGTCTTCACTTTTGTTTTTCTACTTTTTTTTTGTAGTAGTTAAGCTTTCTTCTACACTTGAGAATTACTTGTGTGGAACCCTTCCACACTGGTGAGCTTCTTAAGTGCATTATTGTGCATATTCTTCCTTATATGTATATAAATTAAATTGACTTTCAATTAGAGGTTTTATAATTTCTCGCTTCTCTAGTTTTGTTATTGTTTACACTACGTACATAATTACTCTAGACCACACTTGCCTAGGGTGAGTTTAGGAAGGTTGGGTTCTATTTCCGTATTTCATTAATGTGCTTTCAGAAACCCTAATTCCTTGTTGCCTCATATTTCAAACCCTAAAAATCGCAAAACTAAAAAGACAAAAAATTATGAATTTTCAAAAGAGCAAGAGAGCAATTTATATTTTGATTACTACTTGCCTCCTTGGACGAACTGAATGCTGATCTGAGTACTCAATTTTACAAATTTTAAAAGTGAAAATTTCTTGTTACAACAACACTTAAAACCTACTTTTAGAAATCGTGCGTTTCTCACAGCACTTTTCAACGCCGTTGTTGGGGATTACATATCTAAATGGATTAAAGTGGTACCCACTTGCACCAATGCTCGTCAATTTGTCATGGACATCATTAAGAAGAACATCTCTTCTAGGACTGGAGTACCTAAAGCCATTATTAGTGATGGAGGTTCACACTTCACCCATTCTTAATTTTGTCAACTCCTCGCTAAATACAGGGTCCATCATAAGATTTTTACTCCTTATCACCCCTAAACCAATGGACAAGACAAAGTTTTTAATCAGGAAATTAAGAATATATTACAAAAAATGGTTAGGCTTGACAGGAAAGACTGGTCCAACAAGCTAGACAACACTTTATGGGCCTATCGAACTGCTTTAAAACTCCAATTGGCATGTCCCCGGTTCGATTGATTTATGGAAAGGCATGTCATCTCCTAGTTGAGTTAGAACATGGGGCGTATTGGGCAATTAAAGGACTAAATTCAAATATCAATGAAGCCGGTAAACATAAAAAATTTTAATTAACTGAAATGGAGGAAATTTGCTAATTTGCATATGAAAGCACGTGTATTTATAAAGATCGAAAACTTTTGAATTAATCAGTGTGTTTGGCTTTTTGACGCACGATTATAAATTTTCTCGAGTAACTTAAAATCCAAATGGATGAGTTCTTATATCATTCTTAAAACCCATCAATATGATGCTGTTGATATTTTTGATCCGAAAATGAATAATTCCTTAACGGTCAACGGCCAACGTTTAAAGCTCTATCTAGAAAAAACTCCAAACCAAACT
The DNA here is from genome assembly GCA_037157565.1 of Thalassia testudinum. Taxonomy (NCBI): domain Eukaryota; kingdom Viridiplantae; phylum Streptophyta; class Magnoliopsida; order Alismatales; family Hydrocharitaceae; genus Thalassia; species Thalassia testudinum. The sequence goes on along the minus strand of JAZHRO010000062.1, from coordinate 13,898,234 downwards.
TCTGAATCTCAAGACCTCCACGACAAACCTGAACATTGATGCACACTATACCCAGCTGAAACGGCGTAAAAGACAACCTTTGTTGGGAGGTAACCCATCATTTCTTGTTTTCCCTTATTTTTTCTTTCATTTTGCATGCATCACAAGTTCTGAAAATCCCTTATCCAAATCCCGACCATCTCCTTCCGAGGTGATATCTTTTACCCTTTCTTATGCATGAGGTCATTGCATATCGTAAGCATGGCGGGTACTTTTATTCAAGTTGAAGATTTTACATTATTCGAAACCTAAATTTTAACATTTTTCATACATTTTCCAAATAAATAAAATATAAAATATAAAATATTGAGGATTTTCAAAGAAACCTTGGGACTAAGGTTCTTAATTATTTCAACAAAAGGTACCGCATGGGATTCGATCTTCACTAAACTAAGGGATAGATTCAAGAATCTCTAGGTTAGACCTATCAAGTTTGAACCAAACTTAAATGATTGGTGTATCCCTTGAGAACTTGATTTGTTATGAACCCCTAAAAATAATTACCCTCGAATATCAGTTAGTAGTGAGAATAGTACTTAGTTTTTGACCCGAAAGGTTTGATACTTTTTGAAACCCAAGTGTTAAAGTATTTCACTTATTTCACAAGGCAGACGAAAAGAAAATAAATCTTAAAAACAAGCCCCGTTGTTTAGCGTAGGAGGAAACTAGAAACAGTCTTATTTGGATGGGTTCTTGCCACTGCAAAGGAGAAAAATTATCCTTCTAGGAAGTGATAATAATATGTCACCACCTCGAAGATCAGCAAAAGATAGGTATTGAAGGGGGTGTGATAAATTGATATTTAATCATGCAATTCATGCATAACTTATACTGGTTTGCAGGTGCGTTGGACTTGATTGCATTAAGCTAGTGCATTATAGTCATTAGTGCATCTTAACGTAAATAATGCATTTTATAGGTTTAATTATTATGTTTTGTAGCCTAACTTTATAATTGTACATTAATGTACATTTATTTATTGAACTAATTCCAGGTCTCAGATAAAGCACCGCACTTGAATCATTCTAATACGGCCACACCCATATTTATTTAAGACCTAACCATGCAACCTCGCCCTATTAAAAAATTCCATACCCACCTTGCTAAAGATTAATCCCACAACCTTCACCTTATCTTTCTACATTTCCCAGCAAAATCCAAAACCACCCAAACCGAAAATCCCCACCAAATAATATTCAAATCCCAGCCACCTACGTACTTCCCAAATCCGCTACGTAACCTTCCCATGCGAACACCAAACTAAATCCCAATCCATCCAAATCCCATACGCTTTCAACCGAACTTCCCACTACACCTACGAAACACTTGACCCTCCCCGTGCATATCATATCCCCTGCGTAAACCGTCCAACAAATAACGCCCCACCGAACTATCCTTCCAACCGATGACCTCTCAAATCCCATTTTAATTTTCCCAGCCAAAGCCTCTCAGCCCTCTCGTTTGTTTTTCTGTCCACACCCGATCTCCCCGTCATCCGAAATCTCTCCCTCCTGCATTTAATTCTCGATTATTATCCTTCTAATCTTTCTCTCTCTAATCGGATGTCCCTCCCTCTATTTAATCCCTCTCGATTATCCTTCTCCGGGGAACGGCTTCCCTCCACGTCAATTCCAGCGGCCTCTCCCTTCCACTCAATTATATTTTTCCTACGGTCACTCGCTCTCCAACACCGCTACGGCCTCACATTCTATCTCCACTAACGATCATTGCTCCCTCTCAGATTTACGGCCGAACTCTTTCCCCAATCTCCCTAACACCATACGGCCTTGCTCCCTCTCCCTGCTATTTTCATCCAAGGTGCCTCACTTCTACGACATCTCCATCCACGACTTCATCACCGCCTTCGACTTCCACGATGTCTCCACAGTCCGCAGCCTCCACTACTTACACAAGGCACAAGGACTAGGTGGAAGTCTCCACCCCCATCCAGCACTTCTGCATGGCTATCCCTTTGCATATATTTGTTTTCTTTTGTAGCTCTTCTCTAGTTCTAGATCTAATTAATATCAATTTCAATCGTTTATTCTAGTTGGTTTAATCATTCCTTTAGCTGTTATTTGATTTCTATTAGCAATAAAATTCTTATTTCTAGTTATGTTCTTTCTATCTCTATCATGCTACTTGCTTTCAATTCTTGCATTATTTCTAGTTACTTTAATTATTTGCTTTAGTATTTATTTCCATAGTTAGGTCTCACGTTTCGATTTCCATTCGTTTATGTTTCATATTCATGAAAAGTAAAATACAAAAAAATAAAAAAAAATGCAAGCAAATTCCTTTTATTACTTGTCACCTTGTATTCGACTTAGACTCCCAAAATTGATTATTTTTAATTGTTAGTTATTTTACGCATTACACTAATCGCATTTTAAAACTCCCGTAGAATCGACTATTACCTTCCTAATTACTCGTGGCATGCTTGTCTAGGGTGAATTTAGGAAGGTCAAGTTCTATTTATGCATTTCGTTCATGCATTTCCAAAAATCCTAATTCCTTATTGCCCCATATTTGAAAACCCAAAAATTGCAAAACCTAAAAAGCCATAAAAAATCCCAAAGTTTCAAAAGAGCAAGAAGGCAATTTATATTTTGATTACTACCTGACTCCTTAGATGACCCGAATACTCATTTGAGTACTCGATTCTACAAATTTTAAAAGAGTGCAAAATTGCATGTTACAACGATACTTAAAACTTACTTTTACAAATCACGTGTTTTCTCGCATCACTTGTCTCCTCACATCTTCATTTTAGCACAACTCTCACTCCTCCATTATGGGCTTCTACACATGAAATGACAGTGTCACCATTGAGCCCACATAATAGAGAAGATAAGCTAAAAATATACAATAATGTAAATGCATGCCCTATTTATAGTGTAGGGTAGGTTTCTAACTTAATTTAAGTATTTTAAGACCTATGATTGCTGTGTAATCATATCATCATTCCTAAACTTAGCTAGTACCTAGCAAATGAATGCAACTTTTCAAAGAGAGTTTATATACAACTTAGTTGAGTTAGGATTCAGACTTCCAGGCACCAATTATTGACAACCAAAGGAAGCTGTACCTGAGACCTTATCTACAAAGACTCAACAGCACGTAGGTGTCAACCAAACTATATACCACCTAAGTTCTTTCCTTATTATAACCTTTCAAGAATCATTTTGACTGGCAAGGACTTGATAAAATAGGTACACATCTTAGTGAACACTTGAGTTAATTAAGTTCACAGAGATGAAGTGTCTAAGTGAAAAGACACTAATCATACTTCTTCCTAGGGTTGGTGATTTCTAAATACCTAGATAATCCTTTCCTAACTGAATTTTATTTCTTTCTTTTTGTTTTTGGGTATTTTTTTCTTTTGCTTTTCTTAGAAAGATGCTGTATACAATGTAGAGAAACATTTTCTCATTTTTTCTCAACATTTTCCTTTTTTTTTAATTTTTTACTTTCCAAAAGTTCAAAAATTTCTAAATACTGGTCTAATCTAATAAGCAAATGCACTATCTACGCCCCTATGCCTAATTTCTTACATGCCCTCATGTGATTGTTTCTAATTTAGCTTCGCAGTACACTAGTACCTAGAGACAAAAATGAAAATAGCTATGTATAGAGAAAGAAAAGAAGAGTTTGTTTTGTTGGGTTGCCTCCTAATGAGCACTAAGTTTAACGCCTCTAGCTAGGCATAAACTCTAAAGGATTAATATTGAGAATAATATGTAAAAATAGCAATTAAAATGACAAGGATTTTTAGTGCAGTCGCTAACAACAGACTACAAATGCGAATCATCTGTCCATCAGTTCTATGCCCAAAGAATTGGAAAAATATTAACACAAGCCTCGGTAGGATCTACAGCCAGGTGCTGTAAAAGAAAGTAAAAAAAATACTGGTGTCCAAGCGGAATGAGGATGGTGGCAACTTGAAAAGGTGATGTAGGCAATGAGTGGTGGGGGCATATGTGGAATGATGTGGTGTATAGAAATTATACGGGTCCTCCAAATAGGATGTTTCTTTACAATATAAAGGTACCTAAAATTAATGACCTCTTCCACACTGATTATATCTTCTTTTTCTCCCTCCATGTCATATAATTTTCAATGTCTTTAACATCCTCTCTGATATCATCCAATTCCTGCTTCCAAGTCTCCTTGAATTCCTATAATTTAGAAGAGTTTTGAGATTCCTTAGATAGCTCATCATATGTCATCCCCAAAAGTCATGCAATCTCTTGAATATCTTTTTCATAAGGGGATTCTTTATCTTGTTCATCCAGATGAGTTTGGGAATCAAGTTCAAAAGCAGAAGAGGTAGAAATGGGTGTCACTAGATCTAAATTGTCAATTTCATAAATGAATCCCTCAAGACCCAAATCAAGTAATGCTTCCAATTCTTTAATGTCCTCCTTAGAGTTTGTGATTGGAATGTTACTTAAGTTCAGACCCACACTTGTGTTTTGGCTCTGATGTTCCTCATGTGGCTTGATTACATTTCGAATATACTACCCATGTATCAATCATCATGCTACCTTCCAAGTCATCCTTCGAATCATCCTCAAGATACTTAGACTATAATTTCTTAGCAGTGATTGTGTAGCAATCATAGGTCCTAAAATGACTAAATTAGTCTAAATACCTAGCTTACATTGTAAATATAGAATTGTTGAAGCGGAAAATCATCGCAAAAAGAGTTGAGTTTTGAAAATCCGTCGTTGTAGTGCGATTTGCTAGAAAAACCATCAATAGATAAATTTTACCGAAACTCAAAAAGAATTCTAGGTCAAACACAGGGAGGCAGATGTTTGATTAAAAATCACATCTATTTTATTTGTTATGAAGCAGATTAGTTGGTCGAATTGAATCTAAACTAGCTATTTACTTAAAGAATAATGAATAGAAGAGAGAGAGAATATTATAAATATAGACAAAATAGAGACAAAATAAACATGGATTTCACAATCATCAAGTGATGTTCATTACAACTAATCATTACACTAGAAAGCTAGAAAGATTACAACTAGAAAGCGGTAAATCTACTCTAGAAAGCGGTAAAAAGAAGATGGAGAGAAGTTATCCTCCTCGACGGCTTCTTGGAGGAGAAGCCACATTGATGGAGCGCCCAAACGAAGGTGGTGAGATGTGGGACAAAGAAGAACGATGACGGACGATGGAGAACGGGGCAGGGCAACGTCGCAGTAGGATCCGCTTCCCGAATGGCGGTGAGAGGACCACCACGGGATGCTCCACGAAGGAGGTGAGAAGGTGGAAAATTTGTATTTTTAACACTAATGGAGCATTCCATGTTTGGGACAAGCTCTTAGCTTTGGAGGGGGTAAGAGAAGTGACTGGTAGGGGTCTCCTTTTATAGTTGTAGGGATTGAGGGCAATTTGGTCATTTCATGCTTAAAAACATTAATTAAGGGTCTTTAGTGACGGATTTAAGTGTCACTAAAGCCCCTGAACATGGGCGTAGGTCGCATGAACACGTTGCCCTCTCCTCTCCCCGCGTGCTCAACGCACGTGCATGTATGTGCATCCTCAACCGTCCGATGCTTGCATCCGACGGCTTAAGATTGTGCGTGCCTCATGCGTTAAGAGGTGACGTGGCCTCTTTCATCGTCGTTGGATCAAGGATTAATGGCCCAGAATCATGCACACACGCCTTCACAAATTGCGCCTCCGGTGCATCTGGCCGATTGGTTGATCTGTGCCATTGGCACTCGATCAAACAGCTTGATTTCATGCTTGCGCGCGAGGAGGAAGGATGCCATGCTCGATTCGAATGGGTGCCTCTTGTGTGAACAGTGCCCTGACCACTGTGCTACGCAACAGTTTGAGGCGCATTCTTGAATTCCTCCATATGCTCTCTCGACCATTGGATTTCAATCCAATGGTTGAGATCATCTGAGCCTTCACCTTTAGAAGATGGGAGTACTGCTTGGTGTGCGACGTGGCATGTTCTCAGCCGTTGGATGGGCATCCAATGGCTAGGATTCATCAAGTAGGCAAAGAAGAGATGCTGCGGTCGGTGCTAGGCAGCTGTGATGGCGCCACATGGCACCATCTTGGTTGTCCATCTTCTTTGACTTGTAGATGGTGCCACGGATGTTAGATTGGATCGATTTTCGCGTCGTTGGGCTGCGATCGTCGATCTGAACCCATCCGTATGGTCGGATTTGTCATCTGAGCTACTAATTTGTACCACTTAGCCCCTTGACCTCTGATATTTCTCGAAATGCATCTGATGCTACGGAAGTCCGATCGGGACGATCTTGGAGTTGTTGAACTCCAATTGTCACCCTGATTAGATCCGTATGATTGGATCTTCAATCTGAGGCCCCGATTAAATGTTGCCCTATCACCTGATCATAAAAAGGAGAAATTAACCTAAATTTTATGCAATCTATCCTAAATGCATGATGATGCATGTTATGCAATATTTATAATGTATAATGCAACTATATGCCTGAGAACGCATAAAAATGGAAGATTTATGTGATATAAACATGCTTACATAAAGAATCGATTTCATGCATTTTCATTCTTGTATATTCTTAATCTATTTTCTCGATTTTGTGGGTCTAATACTGGCATTAATTTCTTAGCAGTGACTACGCAGCAATCATATGTCCTAAAATGACTAAATTAGTCTAAATACCTAACTTACATTGTAAATAGAGAATGCATTTCATGCATTTGCATTCTTGTATATTCTTAGTCTATTTTCTCAATTTTATGGGTATGATATTGACATTATTATTTCAGGTGCATAGGTCTGTTACAAAAGAGTGGGAGTTGTATTATGATGAAGATGCAAGAATACGGGCAATGGATTCATCAATTACTTCTCACAACAAAGTAAAGTGATCTAGCAGCATGCAATTACAAATAGATCAGAAGAGAGAGAGAGAGATAGACCTCAACAAGCCCATGTAAGATCAAGACAATGACATGCAACCCATGCACGTGCACCTAACTCACTTAATGCACTCACACACTACCTTCTAACTAGCCTACACACACCCTTGTGCATTTACAATTATTTCACACACTTGTCTACATCACAATCGCATACACACGAACACATTCACCTAACTAGCCACCTAAGTAGAACCCATTTTAGGGATATTGATACATTATCTTTTGGTGGTGCTAACCAGGTTGTTATCCTCAGCAACGGTGCCAAAAAATGATGCTATAGTTATCTCGCATTATAATTAGGGTTTTCTATGTCGTAGTATAGTGTGTAAGACAACCAACACATTTTATAATTTATATTGGTTTTTGAGTCCAAGTTGTTCGCTGGGAGGCTTATCATATCTTAATACACCAATTATTATCTTAAATTATTTTTGTTATCTTAATTATGTTGTTTACACTTAATATTACTAAGGATTCAATAATTAATACATTAGGTTACTTAATGGCTTATATTATGAACATAAGTTATATACTTAGCTTAGGTTAAGACAATATTCATATAAGTTAATCAAGTATAATTTACTTAACACTATATAGATTACATAATTTAGCTTAGGATAAATTACTTAAGTGAATTATAATTTCAAGTATAATTAGTTCTACTTACATAGCTTACTAGTGCATAACTTCTTATTTAATTAGTTTAATTAGTAAAGTTCTAATCTAATTACCTGAATTAATAAATTAGTTAATACTTAGTTTTATAGCTTATAGGTAAATATAATTTACCTTATCCTTGAGACTATACTTAAGTTACTTTAAACATATGGCTTAATTAAATTACAATGCTTATACTACTTATACTTAAATTAACTTAAACTAATTATGTTTAGTATAAACAAATTAGGTTACTTAATCTACTTAAATTATGTTAGATTAATTAGGTTATATGTGTTAATAAGATTAATAGGTTAAGATTAAGTTAATTATCTTAGCTTAATTAAATAGTTAGTATACGTTCAACACATGAATTAATTGCAAAAGTTAACCAAAAGGCATGGCAATCAATTCTCTAAATGATAATCAAACACATAGAAACTGTAAACATTGAAACTTTGATCTTGATTGCATAGAAAATTTAAAAGACAATGTTCAAAAAGGTGTTCTTAAACACTTAAGCACAAGCTCAAGGCTAAATTCACAGCTAAGTCTCAAATGATGCTCATTACAAAAAAATATGGTATCAATAGCCAGATTTATTCCACATGTCAAGATCAGGTTCACTCGCCCGTAGGACACCCCTCGTGGGCAATGGTTAGTATGCTCAGAATTAATGGGTAACATGCTTTAAGGCGTCGTAGTCGCTCAATGACTTAACAAATGCAATTCCAATTATACCGCTTCAACTCTTCCACTCACCCACAATATGGGACTAAAGGGAAACATCCTCCTTCAACACACGCTTGATTTCAGCTCTTTGCAGCAGTAGCAACAGCTCATCTTCAATTCTCTTCACAACAACTATGATCTTCATCAATTGGTCTTCAATTAAGTTTTACAACTCAATCAGAGCTCATATCTTCATCTAGAACCATCAATAATCTCGATTCAACATTTGTGATTAGCTGAAGGCTTAAGCTGCTTTTCTTCAAGCTTCATGTATACAGCAGCTACTCAAAAACAACTACATATCTATGCTAAAGCTTAAAAATCTCTCTTTCTCACACTTAATCACTCTTAGTGCCTTCCTTACGACCTTTTAAGTACTCGCAGAACCTAAAGATGAAGTTTAAGCTCAAACACTGACCTAAGAAATGCTTAACAGACTTGAAACAATAGAGGAATGCAAAGACTCTTTAATCAACACAAACTTTGATCTTAATCTTCTATACTTGACTCTAAGATCTTCAATAAGTCGAAACAAACTTCTAGAGCTAAAGAAATCATAGGTAACATCTCTATAATCTCCAAAAGCTTCTTCACAATTCATATGTACCCAACAAACTCATATCATCTTAACAAACTCAAATGGTTTGAAATCAATCAATAAATGGATCTAGTGAATTCCTAACTCTAAGAACATACTGCAACTCTTAGAATCAAGCTCAGAATCTACAAACGACAATGATGAACTGGGGTTTGACCAATTTAGGCTAACATTTGACTTTGAGCTCCAGAGCTTTTCAGATCAAACAAATGGTCTAAATGGACTCTATAAAATTTAAGGAATCTATTGAGATCAAGAAAAGAGAAATTGGATCACACTAATAGGGATTGTAAGGTTTATAGACTGGGTTCAAATGGGGGTTGGCCAACAGAGCCACCTAGAGATCTAACAACCTATCTAAAGGTTGTTACGGACTCAACAGATCCTATGGATGCTAATCGACCTATTGGAAGCTCAAAAGATAAGGGAATGCTCTTACTTGACCTTGCCGGAGCTCGAGAAGACATAGATGATTAGAGAAGTGTAGCCAGTAAAAATCAATAGGCGAGGTTGGAAAATAATCCTTGGAGGTTGCTTTGTTGCTGCGGAATCGTTAAGAGTTGATTCAAGCCGTAAAACTCAAGGTTGACGTCGCAAGAGTCGTCGGAACTCCGGTGAATATCAGGCAGTGATTGTCAGAATACAACACATGATGAGACAACACAAGATCATTCTTAAAAGATTCCTGAGATCATCAGGAATCTCAAGAACCTATCAATTAACTCGAATGATTGATTAGGCTTGGTGAACTTGATTAGATAAGAAACGATACTTTGAGTTCGATAGAACCCAAGAGTGAACAATTTGATTAACAGAGTAAGTCGAATCACTCTATTAAATGAGGCGATGGTGATGAGTTGGTTGACTTGGTGGAAGAACTGCTTTGGAGCTCCACCATAGACAGTGGAGGTCCAGAGATCAGTGAAATTTGGGCATATTGGCTATAGCGGCTAATCGAGGGAAAAGAATGTGGAGAATGGATCATGGAAGATCAGAGAGGGTGAATGGGTGGTCAAGTAAATGAATGAAGGTTAGGCGACATCGAAATTGACTCACTAGAGTCAGAGAAAGGGGGTGAGAAGCATGGACTAAATCTAAGCTTAATCCTATCGGTTAACCACTAAGATTACTCTATGGAACTAAACTAAGATAAAGAAGTACTTACCTAGGTGAAAGGGTGAGGAGGCTACCAGAAACATGTCACTGGAGCTAAGAACAAAATGGTCTAGGTGAGAGAAGATCTCTGATGAGGGATTGAAGGTGTAGTGGAGGAAGGATGGCGCAACTCCACCAATAGCAGGGTGGAGTTGAGGAAGAGGAGGTAAGGGATGCAGTGTTCTTCGTCTAAGAACACCTAAGAAAGGAGGTGAGAGTTGCTGGAGGTTTGTAAGATGGTCTATTGAGCAAGTACTGTTGGGTAAGAGGGAAAGGGACTCACTCTCCGAGATCAGAGGAAAGGAGGCCTATTTATAGGCTTTGACAAAGCTCTAGGTCGGTGAATATGGATGGAATACGATCTGGATATGTCGGATCCTCCATCATCGTCTCTGAGGATGGCGAGGGTCGACACGTCAAAATAGGTGGTTAGAAGGCCATCCAAACCACTGGATAGGAGGAGTTTGTTTTGCCTTAGCTTGGTGGCCATGGAAATGGTCATACATTGTCTGATTAGCCTTCATCAGAGAAGAAAGGTCTAGGCCATCGTCGGCCATTGATAACGAAGAAGGGAAGAAGGTGTTCAATGAACCAAAATGGAAATAGGAGAGGACCTAAATGAAATGAAAAGGACTCGAATGAATTGATTTTTAGGGACTGAAATGCATATCTTTAATTAAATATGTAAATTAATTTATTTATTTTTCAACGTTTAATCATAGAATATATATATGTTAAGAAATAATATTATGGGTTGAAATTACATTTTTGTCCCTTTTATATCATATAACTTAATGCTTAAAATTAAAGCTAATATTCTTAACATAGTTTATAAGTTAAATATAAGCTTAGTTAGCTTAATTATAATTAGCTTAATTAATAGCATTAAGTCATTATTAAATAAAAATAGAGGAATAATTATTATATAATAATTAGGCTAAATTAAGGTATAATTAATGTCCTATCTCAATATTAACATATTCATTAACCTTGATTTTATGCAATTAGGAGCCATGATGAGTCCCTCATCAACTACCCAACCAGCAAAAGAATCCCATATGCACTTGGCTCAACACTATATTTTCCCACCCATTTTAATACTACCTTGTGCACCTATTTTCTACACCATTTTGTCTTGCCTAATTTCAACCCAACACCTACCCAACCTAAAGGCCTAATACCTGATGGGAACACCATCATGAGCCATAACTAGCTCAATTTATTCTGATAAAGTCAATAAAATCTCCTACATAACCATCAGAGGGTTATATAAGCATAATGTTCTATTTTGAGAAGAAGATAAGAAACCAGGGTTATTTATGCAATTTTAACTGCATTTCACAAATACAGAATAACCATGGGGTATTTCAAGGGTTTAGTAAAGGTCATATGGTCATTAATGTCTAATAAGTTGGTTAATGCAGACAGAAACGAGTTTTCACGCATTTCATGAATTAATGGACATCTGAAACACTAAAAATAGACTCTCTTAATTAACTGAGATTTTTGTCACGATAAAATTCACCTAAACCCGCTAAAATTCATGGAAAAATATTCTATAGGTTTGGTACCTTTGAATTGACCATTAGAACCCGTTTTGACCCAAAATAAAGTAATAGACAGACTATTGCCCTAATTTAGGTTTTTACATAAATTAACCAGTCAAAATAGATCAAAACCAAAATCCAAAATCACCATTAGATTCCTTGAGTTCAAATTAGGTTGTATCAAAATTTGGGCCCAATCTGAGATTATTTTAACCTAGTTTGCATTTTAGTCCAAGTCTAACTCTTATTCTCTCAAATAACCCCTCAAATTTTGAAATTATTACAAAAACCCCCTTACTTCTTCATCTTCTTCACAGAAATGCCCCTGCTGCCATTACTGTGTAGACCCATGAACCGCCGACCTTCAATCATGAGATTCTCCCTGATTTCATAGCGAAACCCTTCCAAATTTGAAAGGAAGATTTTGAGGGAGGTCATGCCTTTCAAATCTCGTCCAAGAGTTCATGTGAACTCTTGGAAATCCTAAACCTATTCCATGATTTATGAGCTTTCAAAGCTTGGTTTCCAAGATTGAAAGCTCGCTCTCTAGCCTATAAAAGGACCCCCATGGCCTTCCCTTCTTCTTCAGCAAGTCTTTAAGCCAAAAATCCTCTTCCTTCCTCTACCACCGGCTCGCTCTGAGCATGCTCTGGCGAACTCCTATCCTCAGCTCCTTCATAGACTGCCACATACCATAGGTGGCCGGTTCTTCTTCCCCATCGTCTTTCGCGTCTCAACATACCCATGTGACGCTTCCTAACCCCGTCTTCATCGTCGTCTACCTCATTGGAGTTTTCATCTCCTCCAGCGCTGGCCACACCACAACTGGCTCCATCTCCATCCTCCTTCATCTGATAGCTAGTTCGTTCGACTCCTTTTTTTCAACTCATCATCACCATACTGCCGAAACTCCGTTCCAATCGTTCATGCACCCACTCCGACTCCATCTTCCATATCGCCGGCATACCTTCGACGAAGCATTCCTCGAGGTCGTCATAGGCGTCCACAAGCATCTCCTCGCTTCACTGAGTAAAAGCCCCAAAAGAATTTAGGGCTTGGCTCTCTCTATCTCCTCACCTGACTCACGCACCTCCGTCAACCTTCCTCGAGGTCGTTAGGCCTCTCTGACTACATACGCAGCATGCCACCGCCACCATCGACTTCGCTGCACTCTCGCGCACCTACTGAACCTGTCTGATGTAGCCGTGAGGCCATTCTCGTGCTTTCAGGTATTCCACGGAAGCTCCGCCACCGCCCCAAATCCTCTGACTACACCTTCAATCCTTCGACAACATCCACTCTAGATTTCAGTCCCACGCTTCGCAGGTGGCTCCTAGGCATCCTCCCAGATCCTCAATTCCATGCCACGACTTCGACTTCAGTTGGAAGCCCCTTCATCTGCTGCTGTGTTGAGAAGACATGGGAAAGATAATCCCACATCGTTACTTCAGGAGCCTGCGACATGAGATAAAGGGAATTTCTTCCTTACACCCCTTGCCTAGTAACAAGGGGTTGGGTCCCTCAGCGCACACTGTCACTCCTCAGCTACCACCATGCCCGGTAGCCCTAGTCCCCTATCTAGATCCGAATACCTGCCAGGTTACCTGATCAATCGGGTATCTAAGAGAGAAGAGGAGAACATGAGAAAGGAGTGCAGGGGGAAAGGGGGGGTTTTTCTCTTGAAAGCCCCCAACACTTAGCCAAAATTTCGTGAGTTTCCTCCCTTGTGCGTGAAGAGAAAAGAGTGAAGAAGAAAAGAGCCTATGGAGAGAAATGAAAGGAAGAAGAAGAATAGTGTCCCTTTGGCACTGTAGCAGGAGATGGTTAAGCTGTCTGACTGAAGTTCTAGCCATTTGATCTCTGACAGGGAGTGCACTGTGTAGTTATCATACGTGGCATTTGGCTGATTGATATTGTAGCATTATTTGAGTATAATTGTAATAGGGTAATTTCATGATTCAAATCTCCATTTTACCCTTATCTTTTTGCCACATTGACTCTTGAATCTATATTTACATCATTTGTGCTCGAAATTGCTATTACATTGCAATATTCTTGCTTAAAATTGTGATCTTGAGATAAATTTCTATATTGCTCCCTGTGTTCGACCTCAGAATTTCTTTCAAGCTATAAATTTTAAGTGTTCTACGTGATTTATTGACTATACTACAGTGTATTACTTTTAAAACACCAATTTAGAGCTTGAACATTTTGGTGCCGTTGCCGGGGAACAACATGCAGTTTGATCATTTGGTTGCGATTTTTGATTTAATACTAACTTGCTCTATCTTTTTTGCTGTGATCTGTCCAGGAATCCAATCGAGGAGAGTCATCCACACACCAAACACTCCAAGGGAAAGTAAATTCCATTCCCTTTTTCTTAAAAGTCCCTAGTTTTGTGAAGAGATAAAAAGGAAGAAAATCAATTAGGGACAACTTGCTTTTCATTCTTAGAATCAATCCTCACAAGTTGCCTAATTTGATTCTTTTGTAGACAAACCCTAACCCTGATTTCTGCACCTACTTATGGTTTAAGGTATCGAGGGCTATCACCTTCTTGCTTGAGCCCTAGATACCAAATTTGGATGAAACTAATTGGATCAATCAGATCCAAAATAGGATTTCTATTCTAGGGTAGAGGACTCCACTTGCTTAATCAAGAATATATTCTCCCAACTTGTGTGTGTCCTAAGCCTTGCTTGAATTGACCTAATCAATCAAACCCTAAAATCAGGCTCTAAATATCCACTTGAATCTTAAAAAGTTGGGACCTAATAATCTCAAAGGACAAACAGATGAAGTTGACCCACCTTGTAGGGTCAACCAATCTTCAAATTAGGTCACCTTCCACAAAAATATCTTAAAGTTCAAAAGGAATCAAAAGCACCTCATCTAAGATTAAAATTGGTAGACTTAAGAGGTTAGGTTATCCATCCTAGTCTACCTGGACCCTCAGTGACAAGGAAGGTCGAGTAGGGGAAACCCTGTAACCCATGGGGACTGATAAGCTCATATTTGTGAGCTAATTAAATGTCTAAATGCTTAAACATTAAGGTAACGCATCCATTTATTTAGCATGCATTAGGATGTAAATAGATTAATTTACATTTCTGATTTAATTACATAATTCATGCATTGCATTCATAATTAAAGGCATTTGGAATTGACTTAGAATGGCATGTAATTAGGTGCATTACATGCATTATTTTAATTAACATAGAACTTAAGGATTTGTGTATAAATAATCCTAATATTTTATTTTATTCATTTTCTCCTTCTTCCGTAGGTAAACGCTCCACTTCCTCCTCCTACGCATCACTCTTCGCCAGCTGCCTGCACTCAAGACCCCTATTCATGGAGGAGAGGGAGAGGTGGATCTGGAGGGGGCAGCGACGACTACAAGGGAGAGGAGGAGGTGGCTATGCTCGGGGAGATACCGCCCACCCCATCACCGTGCATCCGCCCATCATTGTGGTCTCCATGGCCGAGCCTCGCCACACTGTGGGCCGGCAGAGTGACAGGTTGCCGCACCAAGCCGACGACCTTGGTCACTTACCGTGAGCGTGTGCCTCATCGGCCATGTGAAGAACTTCTTTCTTCTTTCTTTTTATTCTCTTTTTTCTTTTCTTTGCATGATACTATTCATCATCACCTTTGTTACTCTATTTACAGGCCTCAACGAACCCACCGCCACCATCACTGCAGACCACCTTCACGCCAAAGTGGCCAGCAACAGCCGGCCTCTCCTCGCGCGTGCTCCACGCCTCTCCGCACGCACAGTAGCAGCAAGCAGGCCCGACTAGTCTCCAGTGCACACGCCCTCACTGCGTCCCCTTGTTGCACCTCCACCAGCTCGAGCAGCGTCCCACGCACACGCACAGCTGGCGCGACCAACAGTGTGCCAGCTCCCGCAGCCGCATGTGCCACCAGCTCCTTGCCCGCGTCCTCATGCGTGCCCTCATGGCATGACCAATGTACACATTCTCTCGGCCAGTAGCCACCTCGCTCCACCTCTGTGCATAGCTCCTGCCCGTGCCCAACCGTGCTCCACGCCTAGTAGGGACGCTGCATTCATCACCTCCTACGCCGGCTCCCTGGCAACGACACCATTTGACAAGTCGATTTTCGCTTTTGACTTGATGACTCTCCATCTGGAGACATCTGCGAGACATTTCCTGATGAAACCCTTATGGCGGTAACACCAACTTCACCTTGGTATGCTGATACCGTCAATTACTTGGTCACTGGAGAAAACCCTGGCCCTTGGGATGAGCAGAAAAGAAAGAGATTCATTTCCCAAGCTAGATACTTTCATTGGGAAGAGCCTGAATTATTTAAAATTAGACAAGACCAAGTATTGAGACGATGCGTGCCTGAAGAGGAGTAACAAAGTGTGTTGAGTTTTTGCCATGAACTTCATTGTGGAGGACACTTTGGTGCTAAGAAAATTGCTTTTAAGGTTCTCTAGTCTGATTTTTGGTGGCCTTCGTTATTTAAGGATTCTCATAATTTTGTTAAGGCCTTTATTAGATGTCAACGGACTGGAACGATTGGGAAGAGGAATGAGATGCCTCAACACCCTATTCAATCTGTTGAAATTTTTGATGTTTGGGGAATGGACTTTATGGGCCCCTTCCCTTCGTCCCATAGTTATGAATATATCTTGGTGGCAGTTGATTATGTCTGTAAATGGATAGAGGACATTCCTACATGCACAAATGACCACTCTGTGGTCTTGAAATTTGTGAAGCCAATATCATATCTCATTTTGGCTGCCCTAAGACCATTATAAGTGATGGGGGACCTCATTTCCGAAACCACCACTTCAATCGACTACTCAGGAGTCTGGGAGTGAATCACGAGGTCGCTACCCTTTACCATCCTCAGACGAGTGGCCAGGTTGAAGTGTCGAATAGGGAGATAAAGAACATTTTAGAAAAGACCGTTAGACCTGATAGGAAGGACTAGTCCTAAAAGCTCGATGATGCTTTGTGGGTGTATCGAACAGCCTATAAGACCCCTTTGGGTACTGTTGAACGTGTACGAACCTACGCTAACGAGATTGGTTTTGGAAAACCTGTCGTTGTAGTTCGAAAGCGAAGAATTCGTGTTCAACAAATAAAATTTATACCGAAAATAATTCCGGGTCGAACACAGGGAGGCTCCGTTGATCTATTTTCGCAATTATATTTTTTTTAAGATTTTCTTTAAGCAAGGCATTATAATTACAATGGGGCTATCAAACTATGAGAGAGAGAGAGAGAGAAAGAGAGAGAGAGAAAGAGAACATGCATTCAATATTTCAATAGTTTATAAAAGTTACACTAGAATGCGAAAAATCAATTACACTATAAAGCAGAAAATTCTACACTAGAAAAGCTATAAATAAGAATGGGAGAGAGAAATTATCCTCCTCGACGATTGCTTGGAGGACGAGCCGGACGGGACGACGCCTGGACGAAGGAGAACGAAGCAAGATGAAGGAGGACGAAGCAGAAGAACGGGAACGGAGCAGCACGCCGTCGTCGTCGCAGGATCCACTTCCGAAGGGGAACGAAAATTGGACTTTATCTCGCGAGAAGCATCCCGGGTGTGGGACAAGCTTCTCTTGAGCTTTGGAGGGGTAGAGAAGAGAAAGAAGGGATGATAATTTCATATGGAGGGGGTATCCTTTTATAGTTGCAAGGAGTGGGGGCAAAATGGACATTACATCTTCAAAATAATAAATAAGGGGTCTTTAGTGACGGATAAATCCGTCACTAAAGCCCCGACGTGGCCGTCGCCGCCGCGCCCACGCGCGCCTCCTCGGCTGCCCGCTCCTCAATGCTCGCGCACGTCCAGTGCTTTTCAGCCGTCCGATCGCGAGATCGGACGGCTTAAAACGCATCCGCACCCGCTGCAACCCGCCCACCTGCGCGTGCGATCGCGCGTTACGCGGGGTGTCCAATCGCGCGTCGGCTCTATCGGGCGCCCGCGACAGCACGATCTCCATCCGACGCTCCACACGCCTCAATTACCCGCGCCTCCAATCCCCTCGCCACGGCTCGAACCCGCGCCCCGCGCTCGCGTAAGCGCGCTTGACCGCTGCGCTGCGGGGCGCGGATGGTCGAGCGCATGTTTTAAGCGCCGGGCGGCCACAGCCGTTGGATCTCCATCTGACGACGGAGAGTGATCGGGCGGGGGCCTTCACAAAATGCCAGCGGCCGTTTGGGCGGCTGAGATGGCACCACGTGGTGCCATCTTGGCCGTCCATCTTCTAGAAGTTGTAGATGGTGCCACGGATGTCGGATTGACTCGATTTTTGTGTCGTTGGGCTGCGATCGTCGATCCAAATTCATCCGTACGGTCGGATTTGTCATCTGAAGTGCGGATTTATACCATCCTGGCCCTTGATCTTCTAGGGTTCCCCGATCTCTATCTGATGCTACGGATGCCTGATTAGGGCGATCTTGGAGTCGTTGTACTCCAATCGTCGCCCTGATCATATCCATATGGTGAGATCTTTAATCCGAGGCCCCGATAAAATGTTTGCCCTGTCCAAGCACATAAAAGGAGACAATTAACCTCCATTTTATTCAAACTACTCTAAATGCGAGATGATGCATGTTATGCAATATTTATATCATGAAATGCAATCCTATGCTTAAGAACATGCATAAATAGACATTTTAAGTAGTGTAAATGTGTTTACATCATACCCCCATGCCTATCTATTGCTGGTCCCTAGCAAAAACTATATGCTATTTATAAAAGAATTAGGTTAGATTATTTGGACCTGAGTTATTTTCAGTCATTAAGAAATTGTCTACTTAGGAACTGAACTTTCAAAGACACAACAATGCCTGGGTATCAACCAAAATGCAGACCGCCTCAAGCCCTCGCCTTATTCAAAGAAAAATTTCTTTTTCTTTTTACTCTTTTCTAATTTTTTTTTTTTTTTATTTTCAAATTTTAGGGTTTAAGAGTGGCTTTCTACGGCCATTCAACTCACCCAAGATTTGATGAGAACCCTAAGTTTTAAGCATCTTATTGTGATTGTGATAGACTCGTTGACCGGCAATTAGAATGGACTTCGGATTTCTACGCCTCTAGGTGACCTCAAAAAGAATTCTGCCTAAAGGTGTATCTTTACAACCGGTAGCTTTCTCCCTACTTTTATTTTTTAACGGGGTCAACACAAGGGTGAATCCAGTGTATATCTCCCCGGTTTATTCTACTTCTCCGCTTCTTCCTAAGTGTTTTGGGAATTTTTAGTGCATTTTTTGAGCTGGGTTCTGGACAACCGGTCGATGAGCTGTTACCACCGACAACTTGCCAGCCATACTCGTGCGGCGAAGTGTGGCTTATTTCTTTTTGTTCTTTTCTCCTTTTTGATTTTTTTTTTCTTTTTTTTTTAAGTAGGTGGCTTCCCTGGTCTAAGATTTACCTAAAAGCAGCAAAAAGAGAAAGGTCCAGTGACTGGGCTCTGGACAACCTACCTATGGGCTGTTACCCACGATAACTTGCTAGCCATATCGCCCTAGAAGGTTTATTAGCTACCCAATTTCCGTTAGAATCACCGAATAACAAGTCAGTGCAAAGAAAGTGTGTAGATGCTTAAAACTCAAAATTCCCTCAAATCAGAGGGCGGGTTGATAAGTCGTGTACTTATCACCCAAACTTATTTATTCCAATTATAATAGAATTAAGATGGCGAGGACTCAAAGACAAATCCACATTTTAGTGGATACACAGGCTAATTAAGTCCAAAAACCTGAGGGGTCTTTGTGTTCAGATCCTAATGTAAAATTTCTTAGGATTGAAAAGTCCTAATGTCCAACTAATCCATCCTAATTTTTTTTTTTGTATAAGAAGAGAAACAATTTACATGGATTTCACAAGGCTGACCAAATAATTCAAGAATGAATCCACCCCCCCATGCCTAGCTGATGCAATGTCCTCATTGAAAAAGAGACATGAAAGAGAGGGTAGAATATGAAAGATGTCACCTGGATATGAAGCTTGTATCAGCCTTGTGTCATATTTACAATTGCTGAGTTTAATGACGTCAGCTAGGCGAAGTGCAGCCAAAGAAGTCACAGAATGGCTAGAGCAACAGAGTCTGAAACGGGTTCTGGAAGATTACGGTCAACAACAGGCTTCAGACGTTGACCGTTGACTTCAAAGGTGTTACCCGTCTTTGGGTCAGAAATCTGAACGGCACCATTTAGAAAAATCTGATCAATTATGAATGGGCCATTCCATTTAGATCTAAGTTTACCAGGAAAGAGCTTAAGTTTAGAATCGAATAACCAGACCTTCTGGTTTGGCTCAAAGCTCTTGCGGGAAATCATTTGATCATGTAGAGCTTTGGTCCGAGCCTTGGAGATCTTGGCGTTCTCATAAGCATCATTTCTAAGCTCCTCCAACTCAGATAGTTGGAGTTTCCTGGTCTTCCCAGCTAGATTTAGATCTAGATTGCATTGTTTGATTGCCCAGAATGTCCTGTGTTCAATCTCTACGGGTAGATGACACGCCTTTCCATACACCAAACGGAATGGAGACATGCCGATGGGCATTTTATACGCCGTACGGTAGGCCCAAAGAGCGTCCTCAAGCTTTTGAGTCCAATCCTTGCGATTAGGCCTAACCATTTTTTGCAGAATGTTCTTGATCTCTCGATTAGAGATCTCGGCTTGTCCATTCGTTTGGGGATGGTAAGGTGTGGAAATTCGATGATTAACCCCGTATTTGGCCAATAAATTCCGGAATTGGGCATTAGTAAAATGAGTGCCACCATCACTGATGATAGCCCTCGGAATCCCGAACCTACTGAAGATATTTTTCTTGACAAAATTGATGACCACCTTGTGGTCATTGGTTCGGGTGAGAATTGCCTCAATCCATTTGGACACATAATCAACGGCAACGAGAATGTACTGATGTCCAAATGAAGGGATAAAGGGTCCCATGAAATCGATGCCCCAGACATCGAAAATTTCGACAGGAAGAATAGGGTTTAGGGGCATCATGTCTCTCTTAGTTATGCTCCCGAGTGCCTGACATCGAGAACATGACCTTGAGAAATCCTGGGCATCCTTGAATAAAGACGGCCAATAGAAGCCAGATTGCAAGATTTTTGCAGTCGTCTTTCTTCCGGAGAAATGTCCACTACACCCAGATGCATGACAAAACTCGAGTATAATGTTGAATTCATTCTCCGGTATGCACCGGCGAATAATCTGATCAGAGCCGATGCGATACAGTTCAGGGTCCTCCCAAAAGTAGTATTTGGCCTCAGATTTGAGTCTATCTCGTTGTTGCTTGGTCCAATCCTGGGGGATTTGACCAACGGCCAAATAGTTAACAATGTCAGCAAACCATGGGGAGTGGACACCTAAAACTGTAAGAATGGTTTCATCCGGAAAAGTGTCAGCAATCGGAATATCCGGACAAGAAGAATCACCTAGGAGTCTCGACAAATGATCCGCTACCACATTTTGTACCCTGACTTTATCCTTGATTTCAAGATCAAATTCTTGAAGAAGAAGAATCCAACGAATAAGCCGGGGTTTAGCATCCTTTTTAGCCAAGAGATGTCTCAAGGCCGAGTGGTCGGTATAAACAATAACATGAGACCCCAAGAGATAAGCCCTGAATTTTTCCAAAGCAAATACTACAGCTAGTAATTCCTTTTCAGTAACAGTATAATTCCTCTGGACTTCATCCAGAGTTTTACTAGCGTAGTAAATGACAGAGGGCTTTCGGTCAATTTTCTGACCCAGGACAGCCCCGACCGCGTAATCAGAAGCGTCGGTCATGATCTCAAATGGGGCTATCCAAATTGGTGGTTGCAAAATTGGAGCACAGGTGACTGCTGTTTTCAGAAAATCAAATGCCTTTCGGTATGATTCGTCAAAAACAAACGGCGTTTCTTTGGCAAGAAGATTGCTCAAAGGACGAGCAACCTTCGAAAAATCCTTGATGAATCTTCGATAAAATCCCACATGGCCAAGAAATGATCTGATTTGTTTAACAGATGTGGGATGAGGAAGTTTAGCGATAACATCAACCTTAGCTTTGTCCACTTCAATTCCCCGTTCAGAGATTACATGACCCAAAACGATGCCTTCTTGGGTCATGAAATGACTCTTTTCCCAGCTAAGGACCAGTCGTGTCTTGATACATCGCTTAAGAATCATTTCTAAATTAGCCAAACAAGAGTCAAATGATTCTCCGAAAATAGAGAAATCATCCATGAAGACTTCCATAAACTCTCCCACCATGTCGGAAAATATGGCTGGCATACACCTTTGAAAAGTCGCAGGTGCATTGCATAACCCAAAAGGCATCCTATGAAAAGCAAAGGTTCCGTAGGGACAGGTGAAAGTAGTTTTTCCTGATCCCCGGGATGGATAGGAACTTGATTATATCCCGAGTAGCCATCAAGAAAATAGAAGTACTTCTGCCCAGCTAATTTTTCCAAGATTTGATCAATGAAGGGTAGGGGAAAATGATCCTTTTTAGTGGCTGTGTTCAACTTCCTGTAATCAATACGAACTCTCCAAGAGGAAGTTGAACGAGTCGTGACAGATTCACCTCTCTCATTAGTCACAACAGTAATCCTGACTTTCTTTGGAACAATCTGAACGGGACTTACCCAGGGACTGTCAGAGATTGGATAAATAATTCCTGCATCGAGCCACTTGATGATTTCCTTTTTAACCACTTCTCGCATATTTGGATTTAATCTCCTCTTCATCTGGCGAGAAGGGCAGAATCCATCTTCCAAAAATATTCTATGATTACAGTAAGATGGCTCGATCCCCCTGAGGTCATGAATGGTCCAACCAATTGCCTCCTTATGTTCCTTTAGGACCTTAATCAATTTAATCTCTTGCTCCTTTGTCAATTAAGCACTAATAATCACAGGGAGCGTATTCTGCGGTCCTAAAAATTGATATTTTAAATTCTCGGGCAATGGTTTCAATTCAAGCTGGGGTGGGGTAATGATTGATGGTAGGGTAGATGCTGAAGATTCAACAAGAGGAAGAGGTTTTGAGTGAACAAAATCAGTAACCTCTTCCGAAGATGTCAGGTCAGAGGGTTGCGGGTCAAATTCATTAACCAAAGAGGAACTTTCAATTGAAGAAACTGTCAAACAAGTTTCAATATTAACATTATCCTCATCAAGTTCCTCAATAAATCCACAATCCTCAAATTTGTTTATCGCCTTAAAAATATCCAATTTCATTCGTTGGTCCCCAAAGGCGATTTCCATGCTACCGCTTTCACAATTAATGTTGGCCTTTGCGGTAGCCAGGAACGGATGCCCCAGAATGATGGGCGTGTTCCTCAGATTATCTGGTACATCCATGTCAAGGACAAGGAAATCTACAGGAAAATAGAAATCCTTGACCTTAACTATAACATCTTCAATAACGCCTCGCGGGTTTGTGACCGAACGGTCCGCTAACTGTAGCGTTACTGAAGTTGGCCGAAGTTCACCTAACCCAAACTTCTCATAAAGAGAAGTCGGGATTAGGTTGATGGATGCACCGAGATCCAAAAGTTCTCTATCAAATGTGTAATCTCCGATAACGCAAGAAATCAAAGGAGCACCAGGATCTCTCTTTTTCTGAGGGAGGTAGTGCAGGATAACAGAGCTAGCCTGCTTAGGGAGTACCACCTTCCTCGGAACAGATTCTCTCGACTTACACTTTTGTGTACATAATTCCTTTAAAAATTTTGCATAAGCCGGTATGTGCTTGATAGCATCAAGGAGCGGAATATTGATCTCAACATTCTTAAATAAATTCAGAAGCTCCTCATTGCTATCAACAGACTTCTTCTTTGCTTTGGCTAAGGCTTCAGGAAAAGGAACATTAGTCAGATCTTTGGAATCAGGTTCCTGAGCCTTGATTTCTTCTCTAGAATTCTCCTCTCTCTCCTTAGATTCTTCAGGATTCAAAAGATCAGAATAGTGTGGTTGTGGATCCTGAGTCTTCTTACCACTCCTCAAAGTGACAGAATTTGCAGAAGCGTAAGAATTTGGGTCTTGGGGAAGGTTAGGAAAGATTGGAGGGGCTTGATTGATCATGAATTGTTGATTAGCAGAAGAAGACGAGGAACCCTGCTCAACCACCTGAGCATGTGCGTGCGGGTCCCTCTGATTTCCGTACCCTTGGGCTTGATTGCCCGAATTTATAATGTTTTGCGGGTTGGGTACGGGTTGGGATGGTAGAGATCCAGGTTGACGAGAGTTAGTAATGAGCCCGGATTGCAAGTTGTCCAGCGAGTTTTTCATTTGCTGCATAAGCTGGAGCATAGATCCTTGCATCTCTACCATTTGACGGTTCAAATTAGCCTGCCTTGCGGGTTGACGGGCATTCCAAGTTGGCTGATTGACCTGATTCGGAGGCAACTGAGTATATACTTGACCCTGACCCATTGGACGTTGCGGAGCATAGTTGCTGGGTCGGAATTGGGTCTGTTGCCCCGAATTTTAACAAGAGAAGTTAGGGTGGTTTCTCCAACCTGGATTATGGGCATTCGAGTAGGGGTTGGATCTAACATTCTCTTGTACAGCACAGACATCCTCATGGGGTGAGGATGGAGAGAAAGAAAGGGAAGGATCAGAAAAACTGGGATCAAAGGCCCCAGTTGGGAACCCATGGGGTTCCGAGAAATGCTGACTCATAGATTGAGTCACATCGAGTTGATTCACGAACTCCCGTCCAGAAGGAGCTCGTGGGGAATGGAGTCCCAAATTTTGGGATTGAGTGGATTGAGAGTTATTCATAGAATTGCCAGCCATCCACTCTTCCATTCTTTTAGCAACCAAGTCCACCTTACCAAGTTTATTACAAATCAATTCCATATCAAATGAATGAGAGTCCTGGACTTCATTGACATTTGATCTGGGTTGCTGGGATCGGTTAAAAGTATCCATGGAGGCATGATTAATTGAATTCTCACTCATTTCCTCAAATAAATCATGTGCACTATCTACATCTTTATTGAGGAAATTGCCTCCGCAAGAAGCATCCACATGGTTTCTGAGTTGCTCATTCAACCCATGATAGAAGATCTGCACGAGTTGCCATTTCGGCACCTCGTGGTGTGGACACCTCCGCAATAAGTCCTAGAATCGCTCCCAGGCCACATGAAACTGCTCCCCCGGTCGCTAGGTAAAAGTAGTGATTGCCCGTCTCAAAGCATTGGTACGACCGACTGGGAAGAATTTCTTCAGAAAGGCCGATTTCAACTCATTCCAAGTTGTAATTGGTCTTCCTATTGTCCTATACCAATGCGCGACTTTATCCCTAAGAGAGTGGGGGAAGAGCCTCATGATCATTTGCTCCTCGTTAACGTTTCGAGCCTTGGTGGTCTGGACCAAAGTGGTCAAATCCTCCAAGTGCTGAAATGGATCTTCGGAGCCAAGCCGATGATAATGTTTAATCAGGCTTAACACCTGGGGCTTGATTTCTACGTCACCGGCTGGAATCTGGACGCCGGGACGTTCCCCGTAATTCGAAGGATCATAAAAATCCTTCAAGGGCTGAGCGCCCTGCATTCTCTGGAACCATTCTTGCATTCTCTGCATTTGTTCCAGCTGCCTTCTAAATTCTTCCTGTGGATTTTCAAGCAGAGGAGGCTGTTGTTTGGCCATGGGATCAAATTGACCAAAATCTAACTTGTGCCTCCTAGAATGTTCTAATGGTCCTTCCAATCGGGGATTCAATGACCGCCTTCCCAGCATAAACTAGGAGAAGGTCGGAAGGACTGGGGATGTGGACCCTGCAGCACAACAAAACAAGGCTGTCCTTAATTGGGGTAGCCTAAGGATCTACTGACTCCCAAAACCAGCCTTAAGACTGTAAGTGATTTACTCTACTTGCGTTTGTTTAATCCAACCAATTAGAAGGAGGGACTGGGGAGAAGGTCCTCCCTTTGGCTTTCGCCTCCGGTTCCTAGTGTACCCCCTAGCCACGATCGTTTGACGCTACTCCCCTAGCTAGACATCAGATTAATTAGTACAAGTAGGTTAATCAAAAACAATCTCAGACTAAGTCCTAAAGAGCGAATCAAACCTTAAGGCCAACGTCTACTCAATTTTATTAAGGCCTGGGATTGTGGTGCTTATGGAATGTGATGGGCCCTTACAATGGGTTGTGCCCTTAATGATTGATTGAAATTTGTGTAAGTGCGTGCACAACCAGGGTTTTCAAGCAAGATTATTTATTATGCGTGAATTTTAATGTTCAAATCTTGCTTAAGTAGCTTTTAGGGTTTCAAATTAGGTGAATTGCAATGAAGTTTCTAGGCAAACCAAGTTGTAAAACACGGGTGAAGATAGTTTTCCTTTAAAATCAGAAAGAAAGTGGAGTGCCTGGAATATACCTAGATTGAAAACCCTAAGGAGGAGCTACTTGATGAGTTGGTTTTAAATAAAATGGTGCGGCCCAAACAACTCAAACAATTGGCCACAATTGCACCACTAAGTTAGGCACTTAAAGATGGTTAACCTGGAATGATTTCTACTCTGTTATGTGTTGCTTTATGTGTACCGGTTCCATAGATCAGAACCCGGTTGAGTAGAAAACAAATCAAGTTGATCAAGTGGCTTGAATGTGGGTGTGTGTTGTGTGTTTGTTGGAAATTACCCCACAAGATTATCTTTTTCTTATTTTTATTTTTATGAACGAAGGTGGAATGAATGTGAGTGGAAATCCAAACAACCAAACTATTTCTAGGATTTATGCAAACACCTAGGTTAATTGGAATTTGGATTTAATGTGGCGAATGAAATCTATGGAGGGGGAAAGAATGGGGGAACACTTACAGTTGTCTTCAACTGCACTTTACTCCAGTCTACCACTTGTTGATTCCTTGATGGTGGTCTCTGCAAAACAATAGACACAAGAGAAAGCTAGTTAGAAAACAAATAAAGTGCAAGAAATGCGAAGAAAAGATCGGAAATCGTTGCCTCCCCGGCAATGGCGCCAAAATGTTGAACGTGTACGAACCTATGCTAACGAGATTGGTTTTGGAAAACCTATCGTTGTAGTTCGAAAGCGAAGAATTCGTGTTCAACAAATAAAATTTATACCGAAAATAATTCCGGGTCGAACACAGGGAGGCTCCGTTGATCTATTTTCGCAATTATATATTTTTAAGATTTTCTTTAAGCAAGGCGTTATAATTACAATGGGGCTATCAAACTATGTGAGAGAGAGAGAGAGAAAGAGAGAGAGAGAGAGAAAGAGAACATGCATTCAATATTTCAATAGTTTATAAAAGTTACACTAGAATGCGGAAAATCAATTACACTATAAAGCAGAAAATTCTACACTAGAAAAGCTGTAAATAAGAATGGGAGAGAGAAATTATCCTCCTCGACGATTGCTTGGAGGACGAGCCGGACGGGACGACGCCTGGACGAAGGAGAACGAAGCAGGACGAAGGAGGACGAAGCAGAAGAACGGGAATGGAGCAGCACGCCGTCGTCGTTGCGGGATCCACTTCTGAAGGGGAACGAAAATTGGACTCTATCTCGCAAGAAGCATCCCGGGTGTGGGACAAGCTTCTCTTGAGCTTTGGAGGGGTAGAGAAGAGAAAGAAGGGATGAGAATTTCGTATGGAGGGGGTCTCCTTTTATAGTTGCAAGGAGTGGGGGCAAAATGGACATTACATCTTCAAAATAATAAATAAGGGGTCTTTAGTGACGGATAAATCC
Source organism: Thalassia testudinum (assembly GCA_037157565.1). Lineage (NCBI taxonomy): Eukaryota > Viridiplantae > Streptophyta > Magnoliopsida > Alismatales > Hydrocharitaceae > Thalassia > Thalassia testudinum. The sequence goes on along the minus strand of JAZHRO010000062.1, from coordinate 13,870,849 downwards.
GTCACTAAAGCCCCGACGTGGCTGTCGCCGCCGCGCCCACGCGCGCCTCCTCGGCTGCCCGCTCCTCAACGCTCGCGCACGTCCAGCGCTTTTCAGCCGTCCGATCGCGAGATCAGATGGCTTAAAACGCGTCCGCGCCTGCTGCAACCCGCCCGCCTGCGCGTGCGATCGGGCGTTACGCGGGGTGTCCAATCGCGCGTCGGCTCTATCGGGCGCCTGCGACCGCACGATCTCCATCCGACGCTCCATGCGCCTCAATTACCCACGCCTCCAATCCCCTCGCCACGGCTCGAACCCGCGCCCCGCGCTCGCGTAAGCGCGCTCGACCGTTGTGCTGCGGGGCGCAGATGGTCGAGCGCATGTTTTAAGCGCCGGGCGGCCACAGCCGTTGGATCTCCATCTGACGGCGGAGAGCGATCGGGCGGGGGCCTTCACAAAATGCCAGCGGCCATTTGGGCAGCTGAGATGGCGCCACATGGTGCCATCTTGGCCGTCCATCTTCTGGAAGTTGTAGATGGTGCCATGGATGTCTGATTGACTCGATTTTTGTGTCGTTGGGCTGCGATCGTAGATCCGAATTCATCCATGCAATCGAATTTGTCATCTGAAGTGCGGATTTACACCGTCCTGGCCCTTGATCTTCTAGGGTTCCTCGGTCTCTATCTGATGCTACGGATACCTGATTAGGGTGATCTTGGAGTCGTTGAACTCCAATTGTCGCCTTGATCATATCCATACGGTTAGATCTTTGATCCGAGGTCCAGATAAAATGTTTGCCCTATCCAAACACATAAAAGGAGATAATTAACCTCCATTTTATTCAAACTACTCTAAATGCGAGATGATGCATGTTATGCAATATTTATATCATGAAATGGAATCCTATGCTTAAGAACATGCATAAATAGACATTTTAAGTAGTGTAAATGTGTTTACATCAGGTACATCTCCCTTTCTGATTGTGTACGGGAAAGTGTGCCATTTACCCATTGGGCTAGAACATAGGGCACTTTGGGCTATTCGAAGTGTTAACATGGATTTAGTAAAGGCGGGTAAGGCACGACTTGTGGAATTAAGTGAGCTTGAGGTGCTGAGGAATGATGCTTATGACACCCCTCAAGCTTATAAAGAGGGAACTAAGCTCTTGCATGATAAGTATATCCTTAGAAAGACCTTTGAGCCAACCCAACAAGTCTGGCTTTTCAATTCCAGACCTAAGCTTTTTCCAGGGAAATTAAAATCTCGTTGGGATGGGCCTTACATAATCACTAAAGTGTTTTCGCATGGGGCTGTGGAGATCAAGAGCCCTTCCTCTTTGGCAACTCCCTTTATCGTCAATGGCCAATGGTTAAAACCATACATTACTTTGGATGCCCATCTGGTTGATGTTGTCACTCTTGAGGAGCCTTAGCTCCTGTCATTCTCCGCCTCAGGTAATATCTTCCCTTAACTATTTTGTTTCCAATGAGGACATTGTTTGAACCAGGCATGGGGGGATAGGACTTGAGCTTCTGTTTATAGCATGTCTACATTTTGCATTCATTCATGCATATTGCATTCCAAAAAAAAAAGGAAAAACATTTTGTATTATTGAGCTTAATTGGCTGGCCCTACATTCTTAAGTAGACTAGAACTTTAGGTTAGATTAAGTTGACTCTAGGTGTCGAACTTTAGAAGCTAAGTGAGCTACTAGCTTTAGACCTTTAGGGTCCTTTGTGGACTTAAAAACTTAAGTAGGAGTTAAGTTGCGGATCATTCCTCAAGAGGTTGAGGAAGGAAAGCTAGGGATTGAGTTAAAGGCTGGGTAGTATTTGGTGTCTTTTTCTACCTTTTGGTTTACGGGTCCTCGTAACCTAAGAATCCACATTTCACACGCACTTGGTCTCGTGTAAATAGTGATCACCCTAATCCATTTCTTGAAGAAAATTGGGTTCTCTTAGTTTTGACTTAGGAGAAGCTTGAAAGCACAATTTGATTGGAAGAGTTCCTGCCGAAGGAGAGGTGGAGTATATACTCACCTTGAGGATGCGATGATAACATGTCACCTCCTTGGTGCTTGTCTCTTAGGACATCCATCTTACTGGGGGCATGTAAGCGCATTGTGTGATTCATGTACCATGGGTGACCCTATCTCGAAGTGCCGATTGCCATAGGCTTGAATTCACATAAGAAATCCATGGGCGATACTATCTCAAAGTGTCGATTGCTAGGAGTTCTTGGGGTTGCTATGGACGGTGCTATCTCGAAGCATCGAAAGATAGGCACCCTTCGAGGTACGGTGATGGGGACAATGAATCCGACATAGATCTTGTTGATAGTTGATCCAAGGTTAAACTTAGTAGAATCAAACAAAAATATATATATTACAAAAAAAAAATTGTTCTTACTCTCTTTCTAGGTTGGCAATCATACCAACCTCAAATAACTCAGACCAATACACATTTACGGATGCTTTAATCTTGGGGATCAATAAACCCTAGGGTAGACTTAGAAATCAGGGAAACCTGTGCCTGCAATTCGTCTTTAGTTGAACTAGTCTGTAACTTAGCAACTACTTGGGAACCTTAGGTCTAAAGTCTGAACTCAACATGTTTCTAAAGGAAGACCGATTGGGTTGGCTAGTCTACTTGGAGTACTAGGTTATTGCTTGGATTTGCTAGGGACTAGCAAAAATTGGGCATGGGGGCATTTGATAAGCTCATATTTGTGAGCTAATTAAATGTCTAAATGCTTAAACATTAAGGTAACGCATCCATTTATTTAGCATGCATTAGGATGTAAATAGATTAATTTAGATTTTTGATTTAATTACATAATTCATGCATTGCATTCATAATTAAAGGCATTTGGAATTGACTTAGAATGGCATGTAATTAAGTGCATTACATGCATTATTTTAATTAACATAGAACTTAAGGATTTGTGTATAAATAATCCTAATATTTTATTTTATTAATTTTCTCCTTCTGTAGGTAACCACTCCACTTCCTCCTCCTGCGCATTCACTCTTCGCCAGCTGCCTGCACTCAAGACCCCCATTCAAGGAGGAGAGGGAGAGGTGGATCTGGAGGGGGTAGCGACGACTACAAGGGAGAGGAGGAGGTAGCTGTGCCCTTGGAGATGTCGCCCGCCCCATCACCGTGCTTCTACCCATCATTGTGGTCTCCACAGCTAAGCCTCACCACACCATGGGCCGGCAGAGTGACAAGCCGCCACGCCAAGTCGGCGACCTCGGCCACTTACCATTAGCGTGTGCCTCATCGGTGAAGCGAAGAACTTTTTTCTTCTTTCTTTTTATTCTCTCTTTTCTTTTGCATGATACTATTCATCATCACCTTCGTTACTCTTTTTGTAGGCCTCAACGAACCCACCACCACCATCACCGCAGACCACCTTCACGCCAAAGTGGCCAGCAACAGCCAGCCTCCCCTTGCACGCACTCCACTCCTCTCCGCACGCATAGCAGTAACAAGTAGCCCCGGCTAGTCTCCAGTGTGCATGCCCTTACTGCACCCCCTCGCTATGCCTCTGCTTGCTCGAGCAGCGTCCCACGCACACGCACAGCCGGCGCAACCAGCAGTGTGCCTGCGCGTGCAGCCGCACGCGCCATCAGTCCCTCACGTGTGTCCTTGTGCGCGCCCTCGCGGCATGACCAGTGTGCGCGTTCTCTTGGCCAGCGGCCACCTCACCCCACCTCTGCGCACAGCTCCTGCTCACACCCAACCATGCTCCACACCCAGCAGGGACGCCGCATTCATCACCTCTTTCTCTGACTCCCTGTGCAGGCACACGCATGCACCGGCATGCCTGCCGCAGCAACACCACCTCTTCTAGCCATGTGAGCAGCTCCCCCAGCAGGAAAGGCCACCGCTGGAACCCACCTCCACCACTGTTCCATCCGGCCACCTTGGGCTAGCCCGCATTTCGCCGCGACCACCATCGCGAAGCTCTCGCCTCACTCATCTCCAATGCCATGTCTCACCTCCAGCCGTGGCCTGTCTTTTGCGCATGCCAAGTTTGAAGGGAATGCTCTGTTTCCTTCTCAATTAGTTATTACATGCAATGCCATTGCCCCCATTTTATTTTTGGTTAATTAATATTTAATTATGGATGTTTTATGGTACAACGCTCATGTTTTACATAAAATGCTCATTCAACATATCTAGCAATTGTTAGCATATTCTCGAGGGGATTTCGATTCAGTGTTTGGGGGAAATTTTTGGTGAGCAATTGTTTGTGACTTTTACGAGTTGAGATGTGCTGTGTCTGACAGATGGCAGTTCTTGCGCGTGTTTTAAAAATAGAGATCTCATCGTAGTATAGTGTGCAAACATGCTCGTCAAAAATAATTTATAAAGATAATGAGACTTGGAGTCCTGGTCGTTCATCTTTGGGAGGTGTTTTGGAAATGTAAATTAGAAATCGATCTTGCTTGCTCTACTTATTCATAATCGCATGTCAATTTTTGCTAAGTTCGTATTGATGCACGACATGCTATTACTAGAATATCAGAAATTGAAAACATGCAACTTTAATCACACCAAAGATGATAATCAGGCACATGGTGATTTTCAACATATATATATATATATAAATATATAAAGATGATGATAACAAAGTTGCAGAGCACCGATAGCGGAATGCTTGTACAGGGAATGTAAAAACTAGTAGCTATCAGAAAATGACTTCATACATGAATCTACAGGGGATTATGCATGCATCGTTGGGGGAGAAGTAAGGAGCTAGACTACTAAGTAGTAATAAAAGTAATAAATCTATGAGGAACTATGCTACTTATCTAGCTAACAGAACGAAGGGCATTCGGAGGTGGCTCCAATGGCATTTGACTTGGTTGAGAGAAGGTGGGGCAGCCAATGGTGCTTAGGCTAGCCCTTGGAGAGAAGTTGGAGGTGATCTAGGCCTGGCGTGGAGGTGATGGAGATGCCATGGTGTGCTCGTGGAGATGGTGGTGGAGTAATGGAGGTGGAATGAGGCTAAAATTAGATGGAAGGCTAGATGGGTGCAAATGGCCACCCAAAGGTCCTTTAAGTAGACCCAAGGGAGCCTCTCTAGAGAAGTGTGGAACTCTCTAGAGAGGCCTATGGTGGGAGCTTGTGGGAAAGTGAGAGAGAGGATGGATGGGTGGTTTTTAGATCCACATTTGGTGGATCTAAAAATTGAATGCATCTTGGTTGCTATTTTTAGCAACCAAGGCAACAACACATGGTAGAGAGTTCTAGAGAACTCTAGGCTAGGTATTTTCATGTAGATGGTGTGTGTGGGTATGTGTGGGTCAAAACCTAGGTGGCTAGGTTGATCAGGTTAGGTTCTAGTGGGTTTAGGTCAAGGTAGGTCTCAAATTAGGGTTGTAAACCCTAATTCATAAGGTAAAATGCAATTAAACTTGATACAAGTTTAATTGGGTGTGTGAAAACCTAATTGAGAGTAAAACAACTCAATTAAGTTAGTTCTAGGTCAATTGGACTCTCATTGAGTCCAATTGGATAGTGTGTGCTGAGATCAGGGCTCAATTGGACTCAATGAGTACAATTGAATAGGCAAATGGAATTGACTAAGATCCAAGTCAATTAGGTTTGATGAGGACCTAATTAGGTCCTTAGGGAGGTCTAGAGGTGATGTACTCGGGTTAGGGCACCTTAATTTAGATTCCTATGGGGTTGGAATTGGGTTTAGGGACCTAAGAATTCAAGATCTAAGCTTGAATTCAAAAGTAGGAACTAGAGAGCAGTTCCAGACGTCTAACAATAGTGTCAGATGTCTTAAAATGAAAAGTTAGATGTCCAAACTTGTTGTCTGGATGTCCAAACAGAGGCAGGGAAGAGTTAACGTTTTGTCTGCAGAAATTGGATGTCTAGACCAAGTGTCTGGACGTCTTAAAATGCTGCAGAAGTGGGTTTCAGGTGCGTGGGTTGTGGCTAAGGGCTTAGGACATTTTGTAACTCATCTGGACATCCAGATAAAGGCTAGAAATAGGGTTTTAGGGCTTCCTAGGGTACAGTGACCTAATCTAACGGTGGCTAAGGCTTGGGGAAGCTTCTAGGCTAACCTAGGGTTAGGATGGACCTAAGTTCTTCATAATTTATTGCTTTATTCCTGCTTAACAGAATAGCATACCTCAACCCCTTACATTATTGTCTACTGCATCTTATTCTAGGTCTCTTACTCCAGCTCTGCTGCAACTTTGGCTTTAGGTCTAGCTTCAGATCTTGTCTTAGATCTAGCTCTTGGGCTTCTTATTTCCTGCAATTTATATAATGCACCTAATTAGTATATTATAACATTATTCTATGCATAGCTATAGGAAGAACAGTAAAGATGCAAATAATGCTTATGCATGCATAAACTACCCTAACTTATGCTAAGTCCTAGCCTAATTTAGGTTAATTAAAACCTATGATTGTTGCGCAGTCAGTGTCTCCCTATGGATACGACCCACTCTTTCGAGTGGTTAATTTTTAATTGTTTTGATTAGTCGATTTTCCACCACTTAGAAATACAACAACAAATCTTCTTAATCATCATTTTCAAAAGCGAAAACTGACTCGTCAGGGATGCTCTACCATGTAGGGGTCTTTGTGGAACTCTCCCTTCCTCGCTGCCCAGGTAATTCTCATATGGATGACTTTCTAATCCAGGGGTATCATTTGCCCCGAACCTCTATAGTCATCCAAAAATCTTTGGGTGCCTCAATTGTGTCCATCTGATATTCTATCCCTCATCTTCTCCATCAGTGCATGTTTGGGAGGAGGTCCTTAAGACCACCCTTGAGGCCTCCATTAGTTATTCACTCTCATCGAGGCCAAGCCTTGACCTCCGTGTTTGCGCAACAACCTAATCATATTGTCATTTCCTCTGATTCTAAGCCTGAACCTCCAATCACAACCATGGATCAGCTAGAACGACCTAACTTTGAACCACAACAATTCTTTGATTTCAGAAATCAGATCAATGCCTTCATCAACCCACCGCCACATCCTCAAATGTGAGATCACTACAATCTCGTGGTAGTGGAGATCGAACCACTGCGGGAGGACTCGAGGTGGAGCTCAAGCCTAGTATGCTTCACATGACTCCAAAATTCCATGCCTTGAACTTCGAGGATCCTTTCCCACACATCAAGAATCTGAAGCATTTAGCCCACACCTTTGGGATAGACATGCAGAATCGAGACGGCTTGCTCTTAAAGATCTTCTCCTTCTCTATGGCCGACAATGTCGCCTACTGGTTTCAAACTTATCCACATGCGATCAACACATGGGAAGAACTTCAATCCACCTTCCTACAAAAGTTCTATCCCATTAGTTGCACAAATGCTATGAAGCACCAAATCATGCACACTTCTCCCAAGAAGTGGGAGAATCTCTACACGAGGCATGGGATCGTTTTCTGGATCTCATGCGCAAATGCCCCCATCATGGAGTCCCAAAGTGGGAACAAGTCCAATCCTTTTACCACGGGCTCGATGATGACATCAAGCTATTTGTCAATGCAACCTGTGGTGGTGGCATCATGGGTCAGCATGAAGATGAGATTTGGGAATTTTCGAGAACATGTGCGAGAACTCCCTGAACTATGAGTCACTGGGTGCGTACGATCGGATGTCCACCTACGCATTGACAAGCAATCGAGTACATGAATCTTGAGGCCTTTCCACATCCGTTGGCTTGGAGTTGGTAGCCAGTCAATTGGATAAGGTCTCCATCATTGAGAAGAAGGTGGATGACATCACTCGACATATACATAAGACCACCTCTACACCACAAAGCACATATACACACCCACCCTTAGGTAGAGAAGCTGCACACAATATCTACCACTCTCCGGGGATGGGTGAGTATCCACCCCCACTTGATTACGATTTTGGAGGCAACTTCGGGGCAATCTACCACAGTTGGGGGAACTCTGAACCCTCATACCCTGATCATTGTGGGGATCCTCAGACCTGCGTGGATCTCCATGCCATCCAGAACAATCCCTTCTCTAATACCTACAACCCTGGATGGCAAAATTATCCAAACATTGCGTGGTTGGGAAATAACCCAAATCCAAGACCTCAATTCCAACCCTGACTACAAAACCCGCGTCCCTATCAACCCACTCAACCATGGCCCAATCAAAATTTCCAATCTGGACAACCTAAGGAAGATCAAACATCTTTGATTCTCTAGATCTTGGCTGACATGCAAAATCAACATAAATAAGAGATCTCTGAGCTACGCAATCAATTGGCCTAGCTATCAAGTCTCGCCAGCCGGGTGCATTGCCTTCTTAGCCTCTTCCGAATCCAAATAACGTGCCAAACCAGAGGTGCGTTATGAATCCAAATCAGGGCCAAGCCCACTTTGTCTATCAAGCCCATTCTTCTCCATCCCCTAACGGGATGGGTGCTCCAACCTCTTATTCTGGATTTCAGCAGCAGACACTTAACCTCCCTAGCCTAAACCAGAATCAGGCAGGATTAAACTCCGTCACCACCCGTAGTGGCAAAGCGACACAAGACCCGCCTTTTCCTAGCCACGACAACCCTGATACTATAGATCCTAAGCCTAGACTGGTCATCCAAGACACCTCGATCCCTGATAAAGAGCCTGAGCCAATTCTAGAGGAACCAACTGAGGTTCCATTTCCCGAGGCCTTGACCAAGGGAAAGAAGAAAACCAAACCTGTGGTTCTTGAGGAGGACCTGGTCAAGCTCTTTTAGCAGGTCCAAATAAACATCCCCTTGATGGATGCGATATGCCATGTACCGACTTACATGAGATTCCTAAAAGATATATGTACACTACAATGTAAGCCGCGAACCAAAGGCGGGAACTCGATTGTATTGTCAGAGCAAGCCAGCTCCATCATTTTGAGTAAGCTCTTGCCTAAGGCAAAAGATCTCGTTACCCCTCTGATCTCCTGTACAATCGGTGATATTCAATTTGACCATGCATTATTGGATCTAGGAGCCTCCATAAACCTAATACCTACATCCCTACTTGACCACCTTGAAGAATCTGAGCTCAAACTGACAGAGGTGACATTGCAGTTAGCTGATCGATCTATTAAGTCACCAAAAGGAATTCTCGAGGATGTCATACTTAGGGTACATGATTTCTACTTCCCCATGGACTTTATAGTTTTAGACATGGATGCTCCTAAGAACTTGAAGAACACACCGATCATTTTGGGGAGACCTTTTCTGGCTATAGCTAGGGCCAACATCAATTGTGAGGAGGGCCAAATTGAGTTAAAATTTAGGAGCAAGACACTAAAGATCGATATCTTTAAGGCCCAAGGCGGAATTAATTGTGGAGTTATCGAACAAATTTACGACATCAAGTCCATGGTTGACAACCCATATGTCAAGGAAAACCTACTTATCTCTAATGGTCAACCACAAAAGGATCAAACCCCACACTCAGAGGAGCCTAAACCAGACCTAGAGATACCTTTAGCTCCTACCATTGCTCCTAAACCTCACCCTAAACCACCTGCCGCTACTAAAAATCCAGTCATGGAGTTGAAACCTCTCCTTATCATCTCAAATATGTCTTCCTGGGTTTAAATCGGACATTTCGTATGATTATCAATTCCCACCTCACCTTTGATCAGGAAACACGTCTAATTTCTGTCCTCTAGCAGCATCAGAGAGCCATTGGTTGGACTCGATGACCTGATTGGCATCAGCCCCTCATATTGCACACATCATATCTACACTGAAGAGGGCTCATGACCATCCCGTGAAATGCAGAGACGCCTGATAACACCACGCAAGGGGGTAGTAATTAGGTTGAATATGGCCCATCTTTAGAATAAAAGGCACAACATAAAGTAGAATAGGAGCGTTGCATGCATCAAGTACCAAGATTGCTTATAAACCGTATTAATAGCCATTTGTGTAAAGTATTTGTCAAAGCAGGCCTCAGATGAGCAATCGGACTGCACGGATGGATTCAGGACGACGAACGGAGTCCAACGGACTCAAGATCAGCCAAATCCGACATCCGGAGCTCCCACAATGGGCCCAAGAAATCATGACCGTTGATCTGGAGATCAACGACCCAGAATGCGCCACGTCGCCCCGCCCCCGCCGCTCGCCCGCCCCCAAGCCAGCCAAGGACGAATCTCGGCCGTTGATCTTCGATCGAACGGCCGAGATCCGCGCGCTCGCCCGCGGTCGCCGCGACAAAGCGCGGGCGTGGCGCAACGGTTAGCGCGCATGCCCGCGTCGCGGCGACGCGCGTTCGAATCGCGCGGAGCGGAAATCAATTGCGAGCGAAGGGCGCGGCAAAATTGAGCCGCGCGATCAACAGCGAGCGGCTAGGATTGCGCCACGCGGCGCGACGACAACGCCCCACCTCCCACGCGCGCGCGCACGCCGGGCGGAAACGCGCGCGCGCACGCGCGCCCGAAGCGCGATCTCAGCACGGGCGCGGGAGGCTCTCAGCCGTCCGATCTTCAATCGGACGGCTCTCGTTCATCATCCACGGATCGCGCTTGGAGAGAGAGAGGGGGCGGGCGGCTGACCGGCGGCAGAAGGCCTTCACCGACGTATATGGAAGCGGTTTTAGCGACGTTCCGGATGTCGCTAAAGCACATTCTTCTTCTAGGAGGCCCTTAACTCTATTTAAACCCCCTTCTACCACCATTCAAGGCATCCTCTCCCACTTGCAACTACTCCACTCCTCTCCTAGCTAGTCTTAGGCACTCTTGTAATCGCCGGAGACGACGAGCCACCGACGGAGCCTCCTCCACCGCCGTGGCTGCCTCGTCGCTCTCCACTCTCTCTCTACCTCTCTCTCTCTCTTTTAAGCTTACATTTACTTTTGTTGAAGCATGTATTTAATATTGTAAACCATGAACTATGAATGCATGTTTAATGAAGTTATTTTCCATTTAGTTGCCATTTTAATTTCTGTTTAAAGTGCATGATCAAAACCAAGAGCCTTCTAACCCTAAACTCTCTCTATCTCTCGCTTTTCAAAACCGTCTCTTTCGCAAGCAAAACTCCGCCTTTTTCGTGACAAGTGGTAAACAAAATCCGATTTCCACGCCTCCCTGAGATCGACACTTGGACTCACCTCCGTTTACTTCTTTTAAAACCGACGTATCAAGTGCAACTATAACGACACCTCTTAACACACACGCACGAAGGCACGTCAACGCCAGAATTTGAACCTACAGGATGTCGTGAAAAAGGAGATCATCAAGTGGTTAGATGCAAGTATCATCTACCCTATCTCCAATAGTCGTTGGGTGAGTCCAATCCAAGTTGTGCCCAAAAAGGCAGGACTCACCATCATTACGACAGAAACTGGAGAGACTATATTGACCCATATAACAAACTCGTGGAGAGTTTGTATTGATTATTGAAGACTAAATGCCTCCACGAAAAAGGATAATTTCCCACTGACGTTTATTGATCAGATACTCGAGAAATTGGCAGGGAATCGATTCTTTGGCTTCTTGGATGGGTACTCTGATTATAACCAGGTGTCAATCCATCCTGAGGACCAGGAGAAGACTACCTTCACCTGCCCCTTTGGGACATACACATTCCATAGGATGTCGTTTTGTCTCTGCTATGCACCTGCTACTTTTTAGCGATGCATGCTTGCCATATTCTTAGATATGGCAGGTGAATACCTTGAAGTCTTCACGGATGACTTCTCAGTATTTGGGGAATCTTTTGATGATTGCCTCCTGCACTTGGTCCAAATCCTCAGGCATTGTATTGATGTAAATCTAGTTCTTTCCTGGGAAAAGAGCCACTTCATGGTACCTGAGGGAATTATCCTGGGTCACCTTGTCTCTAAAAAGGCATCCAGGTTGATCGAGCTAAGGTTAATTTGATTTCCAAACTACCCATGCCTAGCTCGGTAAAGGACATTTGCTCTTTTTTGGGGCACGTCAGTTTTTACCACCATTTCATTCTTGAATTCTCGAAATCGCTTGCCCCGTGACTAATCTTCTCTCAAAGGATGTCCCTTTCAAAATTACCGAGGAATGCACTCATGCATTTGAGAGCCTACATGATCGAGTTACTCAAGCACCAATCCTGCAATCCCCTAACTGGTCTCTACCCTTTGAGATCATGTGCGATGCATTTGACTATGTAGTGGATGCAGTACTTGGGCAGAAAATAGAAGGGAAACCCGTGGTCACCTACTACGCTAGCAAGACACTTGACGAGGCTTAGCATAACTACATAGTTACTGAGAAAGAGCTGCTAGTTGTAGTATTTGGCCTTGAGAAATTTCGATCATATCTTTTGGGTTCCCATGTTATCATAGATCACACCGCAGTAAAGCACCTCCTCGCAAAGAAGAATTGAACCTCGAGATTTGTGACAAGGTGGCAGCTGATTACTTGTCCCGCCTTCCTTCTAATATCATTGACCCTTCCGGACTAATCGCAGAACACTTTCCTGATGAGCACCTCCTGACTATCGATGCAGGACTTCCTTGGTATGCTGATTTGGTTAACTACTTGGCGTCACATTAGATCCCATCTGATTGGTCGAAGGCCAAGAAGGACAAATTGCTTTCTGATGCCAAGTACTACATCTGGGAAGACCCATACCTCTTCCACATTGGTGCTGATCAGATCATCAGACGATGCATCCTGGAAGTGAAATTCAGGACATTCTGTCCTTCTACCATGACCAGAAATCGTAGCTAAAGTCCTCCAGTGTGACTTTTATTGGTCCACGATCTTCAAGGATGCATACAATTACTGTAAGGCATGCACTCGTTGCCAGACCTTGGGCAATGCCCCCATGCCTAGTTTTTTGCTAGTCCTTAGTAAACTCAAGGAATAACCCAGCTCTGCAAGTGAACTAGCCAACCCAATCGATCTTCCTTTAAAAATATGTTAAGTTAAGATTTTAGACCTAAGGTTCCCAAGTAGTTGCTATGTTACAAACTAGGTCGGCTAAGGTCGAGTTGCAGGCACATGTTTCCTTGATTTCTAGCTCTACCCTAGGGTTTATTGGTCCCAGAGATTAAAGCATCCGTGCATGTGCATTGGTCTGATTTATTTGAGGTTGGTATGATTGCCAACCTACAAAGAGAGTAAGAAAGAGATTCTTTTTTTATAATATATATATATTTGTTTGATTCTTCTAAGTCTAACCTTGGATCAGCTATCAACATCGTTTGTGTCGGATTCATTGTCCCCATCATTGAGCCTCGAAGGGTGCCTAGCTTTCGATGCTTCGAGATAGCGTTGCCCACAGCGACCCCAAGAACTCTTGGCAATCGACACTTCGAGATAGTATCACCTATGGATTTCTTAAGTGAATTTAGGCCTGTGGCAATCGACACTTCGAGATAGGGTCGCTCATGGTACCTGAACCACACAATACACTTACATGCCACCAGTAGGATAGATATCCTAACAGTCAAGCGCCGAGGAGGTGACATGTTATCATCGCATCATCAAAGTGAGTATATACTCCACCTCTCCTGCAGCGGGAACTAGTCCAATCAAATTGTGTTTTCAAGCTTCTCCTAAGTCAGAACTAAGAGAACCAAATTTTCTTCAAGAAATGAATTAAGGTGATCACTACTTATACAAGACCTAGTGTATGTGAAATGTGGATGCTTAGGTTACATGGACCTGCAAACCAAAAGGTAGAAAAAAGGCATAAGGTACTACCCAACCTTTAACTCAATCCCTAGCTTTCCTTCCTCAACCTCTTGAGGAATGGTTCATAACTTAACTCCTACTTAAGTTTTTAAGTCCACAAACGACCCTAAGGGTCTAAAGCTAATAGCTCAAATTAGCTTCTAAAGTTAGACACCTAGAGTCAACTTAGTCTAACCTAAAGTTCTGATCTTATGCCTAAGAATGCAGGGTCCAGCTAGTTACGCTCAATACTACAACTTTTTTTTTTTTAAATCAATGCAAATGTATGCAATGCAGAATGCTTTAACTAAATGCATGAATGCACTATGTATAAATGCTATGTATATCCCCAAGTACACCCCCCCATGACTAAAATCTGCAATGTCCCCATTGCATAGAAGGATATTACCTGGGTCAGAGATGGTTTGCCGCAATTTTGTTGGCAGTTAAGTAACCAAAGAACCTACAAAGTAGGTTCAAGGATCACAGAAATAGGCCCTAAAAATGAGCAAAGTAATGTTGGCCTAGAAAACAAGTAACCTAGGATGTTGGCAAGCTGATGATGAATCCCGATAGCGAATGCTCACCCAACTAGGATGGGAATGAAATTGTCCTAGGTCACCAGAGGAGGTTTTAAAGGATAAACTGGCATAACAATCTCCAAAGGGGTAGGGGAAGGATGACAAGGATCGTCCAAAAGGAATGGGGAAGGAATGGTGCAGAAATAAACCCCTAGGGTGATGGACTGAGCATAGAAAGTATCAATCCATACCCAATACCCCATTACAAGAGATATTGGTCTGTTAAGCCCCTCGATCGAAATAGTAGTGAGCATGTCTTTAAGCCAGGGATTGTCTAGGGTGTCTAAGTTTTGAGGTTGCAGGATGGTCATAAGATGTAGGTTGGGTTTAGTTGGCTCGGTGTCCATCCCTAACAATCTTTCCAATTCCTCAATTGAATCCCTAGCATCCCTTGTACTATCACAAGTATCTACCTGCACTTCATCAATGATCATTTCAACGTATGGAGTCAACATTTCACCTTCAGACATAGGCAAATCAGAGGGTGACTCCGAATCAAATGAAGGCAAGTTGGAAACAATACATTTAGGGATTATCCTATCAATGTCATCCCTGGGTTCTTGTTCTTTGCTAAAATCCTCCCTAGAGTCTAAATGTGAATCCACATAAATCTCAGAAGTTGCTTCCACATTTTCCATTATTTGGTCTTCATGAGAAAGAGTATTATCAATGGGTGTACTAATGAAACCTGATTTGATCAACTCTATGACATCTTCGGGAGCTAATTCTTCAAATAAGACATAATCACCCTTAATGTCACTCCAAATCCTAAGTTCAGGTTCCTTACATAATTCATCC
Organism: Thalassia testudinum; assembly: GCA_037157565.1. Lineage (NCBI taxonomy): Eukaryota > Viridiplantae > Streptophyta > Magnoliopsida > Alismatales > Hydrocharitaceae > Thalassia > Thalassia testudinum. The sequence goes on along the minus strand of JAZHRO010000062.1, from coordinate 13,855,835 downwards.
TCCTCAACCGTCAATTCATCATTCACCTGAGGTTTAAATTCATCTAACATTTCTGCAGATCCCTTGGGGCACTCTATCTGGGGTAAAATGTTCCTAATTGTATCATTAGACTCCTCAGATAGGTGAATTTCTTCAAGGTTAGGTTCCCCAATTGTGGGCTTGAGTTCCATCTCGTGATCAAAAGGGAGGGCAAGATTAACAACTTGACTTTGGTCACTTCATCAAATGTGACAAAAATACTATCATCTGGGTCGAGGTCTTTCAATGGTACCATCATTTCCTTCTTTTAACTCCAATATAATTTAGGTGGATACTCAACCTGATCATCATATTCCTCGGGTTGCCACCTTTCTTCATCCAATGTATAGCTATTTTCATACATATTCTCCTCCCACTTAAGGCATGGACCTCTTAAGGAAGTGTCATCTAGCAGGGAGGTTTCAAAATCAATCCTCGAAAAGTAGCTATTCTCCCTTACATAATCCCCAAAATTCCCTTCCAACTTAGGGTGTGGCTCTCCCACAGAAGATGCATCTAGCGTAGAGGGGCGCACGTCATCCTCAATGGGGTAGATTGGGTGGCTAATTTCTTCTTTTTCTTGTAGGCCTACTCTTGAAGATTCTCTTAATAATTCAATCATTTCGTCTTGCATTTTCTATATTTCCATCTTCATGGAGGAGAGGTCATCCTTACTATCAGGAGAGAAGTCAGGCTCAGGCTTATAGTTCCTTGGAGTTTCTGTCCAACCATTATAATCATTCAGGGAGGGTGGGTTGGGTATTTGTATGGTGTGTGGGATATTCGGCAAGGCAAATCCCACTCCTAGGTTCTGCTCATTGATTTGGTCTTAAACAGGCCAATACACCTACAATAGGAGTAAAAAGGATCCCATTGGTCATCATTTTGTCCATCAAAAGATGGACCATCACGATGTATGGGATCAAAGATTGTAGAGTGGGGGTAAGGGTGTGGCCAAGATGTGAAAGGATGAAAGTCAACATGGTCCATTCTAACCCACACCACAATCAAATTCCTCCCAAAACAAACACAAATAAGAGGACATTTTAGGTCTTTAATTAGTTAGGCTTTTGAGATTTAAGTCCACTTGTAGGTGATAAATCAAGTTATCTAAACAGTTACGTGCCTCTTATCGACCTACGATACTCCTAAGAAGACCTAACTGGGACTTAGGTGATCCTTCCTAAAGCCTAAAAAGTTTAGTCACCACTAAACACGACAAGAGGGATGAAAGTAGGGTCAAGCCCTTCCTTTGAAGCGTTGCTTTCATGGTGCTTCTTAACTACCATCAATCCACAAGGTTTGGAGGCAACTTCACCTCTAGACTAAAGTTTGGGTCACTTTAGACCCTAGTAATAGGAGGCTCTAGTCCTAGTGGATCGAAACCTAAGGAGTGTCCAAATGTGTGTCGTGGTGCAAGAGATACAAGTGTGCATACACCTTAAAAGATTTTGAATTTTGAATCTCATGCCAAGTTTGAAAATCAAGTCCTTGGTTTTTAAATGTCCCTCCTTTAGTTAAGTCCTTTCCCGAATTTAAAGGCGACCACTTGTTAGATTGTTTCGAATAAAAATAGATGGTCTTGCAATTACATTCAGATGCAAATGCATGATCAAGATATGGATGCAAAGTAAGAGGATGCGTACCTTTCTTCCAGCAATCTTCAATGGGATGCATGCAAATGCAAGCAAAATAAATCTAAAGGCTGCTCATTCACTTCTAAATGGTCGTCCTAAGGCAGGCAGCTCGTGTTTTTTTGTTTTCTTTTTCTTAGCTACTTATGCACAAACAAATAATGGATAAACAACCCACAAAAGAAAATCTAGATCTAAAGAAAAGGGACATGCTCCCAAAAAATTACCCACGCAGGGGCCGAAAAGAAGGTTAGGGAACAAACCCCTAAAATGTATCCCAGAACAAGGGTCTCAAACCAAATGTATGTGCAAGAAAATAAAGTTCAAAAACCTAAATTCTATCTATAGCTACATGGATAAGATGAGGATGTGGTCCTCTAGATATCTCCTCTACTGGTGGAAACAAGGTCCACCAAGGCGTTGCAGAGGTGGGTGTGATGCTCCTTCTCCCAGTATTACGACTCTACTACCAACGTCAAGGATCACTTGATCTCTGAGGTTGGTGCGACAAGATGTCTCCAAATATGCATACCTCACACCAAACAGATAATTGAATTGAAATGTACCTCAAATAAAATGTGTGAACCAATAAATAAATGAATGCGAGTTTAACAGGCCCGTTGCCTCCCCAGCAATAGCGCCATTTGATGGGTCGATTTTTTCTTAACAAGATAATAACTAAAATGATTTGTCATTTGTAGTTCTAAGTGGTGGAAAATCGACTAATTAAAGTATTGAATTAAAATTAAACCACTCGAGAAGAGTGGGTCATGTGCACAGGGAGGCAATGGTCTATTAAAACTTGCATTAGTCAAAAATCTATGTTCACTATTGATTTCCCGAGAAAATTGTGTCAAATACAGCATTAGATATGTGTTTAAATGAAAGCACAAGCTGAAATCGTATTTATGACAATCAAGAGGGAGTTCAAGGCAATGTTCACAATAATAAAATGTTAATATAATGTGGCAATGGCAATGAATGTAAAATTTAATTGAGAGGGAAACAGGGGATTTCTTTCCCTTGTGCTTGCGCACGAAGGAGGTCGTGGCTGGAGACGAGGTTTGCGGTGGAGGGCAAGTGAAGCGAGGGCTCCACGGTGGCTATCGTGGCGAAATACGGGGCGACCCGAGGTGGTCGGACGGATTTATGGAAGATGATGGGTTCTGGTGACCTGTTCAGCTCCTGAGGTGGCTGCTCAAGCATGAGCATTTCTGCTGTAGCCGCACGAGGAGATGGAGGTGGTGTTGGCTGCTGTGGTGCGTGTGGCAGTGTGTGCGGCCGGGGAGAAGGTGCGGCTGTTGCTGTGTGCGCTGGAGGAGCTGCTAGTAGCGCGTGGGAGAGGTGGCATGCGTCGATCGCTTAGGCCGAGAAGCATGCATTGGTCACGTGGGTCGAGAGGTGTGCGAGATGGCTGCTGGCTATGCGAGGGGACATGCACGGGCATGCAGGAGGTGCAGCGTGGTGTTGGTGGTGCGCTTGTCTGCTACGCACGTAGGTGTCGTACTGGCTACGCATGGGTGCCTTGATGGCTACATGTGGAAGGGGAGACGCGGGCGTGCGCAGTGGCATGGCGGAGGGGCGTTGGTCTGCTGTTGACTATGTGAGGAGGTGCACGCGGGAGGAGGATGGTAGTGGTGGAGGGGCGCTGGTGAAGGAGGTGGTGATGCATTTCGTTGGGGAAGGAGATGAACAGTGAGAAGTGATTTAGGTTTGTGACGAAAGGTGGTGGTGAGGAGTGGTTTCCCTCTATCATGATAAGGAAAGCTAAGAGGGATGGAGGCTATTGGTGGTGCTGGATGTGGTGTTGGTGGTGAGGGGCGTGGCCAGAGGTGTCTTGAAGGCACAATGAGGTAGTCGATGTGTTGGGTTCCTTTGAAGGAAAAGAAGAAGACGATGGTCGTGCAGCCGATGTGGCCATGCTAACAATGAAGTGGAGCCGTGAAGGCTTACGCACAGTGTTGGCGCGAGTCCACCGGCTTGGCACGGCGAGCTATCACCTCGCTGGCCCACAATGTGGTGGAGTTCAATCGTGGAGACCACGGTGGTGGATGGAAAGCATGGTGGCGGAGTGGGGCGGCATCTCCCCGAGCATGGCAGCCTCCCCTTTTCCTTTATAGTTGCTGGAGTGATTTTGAATGGAGCATTGGAGGAGTGGAGGAGCTTGCAGCCGACCAGATCCACTTCTCCCGCTCCTTCATTACTACCTTGAATGGCACCGAAGATGAAGCTCCCTTTTGATGTTTGATCCTGCAGCATGATACCATTAAAATATGGAAAAGAAATGATTGCAAATTTATTCATGAACCCTTATAAATTATTAAAATGGAATTTACATCTAACAATGCATGTAATGTCATGTAATGCATATAACAATCAAATATATGAATTAATTTATTTACATTCTAATGCAAGCTATGTTCACATAAATATTAATCTAATAACTAGGCATTAAAATAATCAAATAGCCCACAAATATGGGCTCATCAAGCAACATGAGCCACCGTGATATGATGCCTTTATAGTTGATTCTCGTATGCAAAATCTTCGATATATGGGGGATTGATTTCATAGGACCCTTCCCTAAATAGGATGGTTTCAAATACATGCTTCTCGTTGTATATTACATGTCTAAATGGATCGAGGCTATCTCGACCCGAACCAATGATCACAAGGTGGTAATCAAGTTTATTCATCAACACATCTTTTCTTGGTTCGGTGTCCCACGTGCCATTATCTCTGATGGAGGGACCCATTTTACAAATGCATAGTTCAAATCCTTGATGACCAAGTATGGGGTGTCACATCGAATCTCGACTCCTTACGACCCCCAAACCAATGGATTAGCTGAACTGTCTAATCGAGAGATTAAGAAAATCCTCCAGGTCACTGTTCGGCCTGACAGGAAGGACTAGTTGGTCTGACTTCCGGAAGTTTTGTGGGCTTATAGGACCGCCCACAAGACCCAATTATGTATGTCTTCGTTCATATTGGTGTACGGGAAGGTATGTGACCTCCCCGTCGAGATGGAGCACAAAGCCTATTGGGCAGTACGGAAGTGTAATCGAGATCTCCTTAAGGTCGGAACCCACCGTTAGCTTCAAATGAGCGAGATCGAGGAACTATGCAATGACGCGTACAAGGACATGCAAATTTACAAAGAATGGGTGAAGGCCTTTCATGACAAACACATATCTAGAAAAACTTTTCATCCTGGTCAAAAGGTCCTACTCTTTGATGCCAAGCTAAAACTTTTCCCAGGCAAACTCAGATCAAAATGGATTGGACCATTCTTGGTGAGACGTGTCTTTGGAAATGGAGCCATCAAAATCAGTCAACCCAGCCATGATTCTGAACCTTTCATTGTGAATGGCCAGCGACTCAAGCTGTTCATCGAACTTACTGATGTGAACTTGGCTGCCTTATCCTTTGATCTCCATTCTCCTTGAGCTGATTACGCCTGACTGATGGCTTTAAACTCAGCGCTTAATGGGAGGCAACCCGTAATCTTTTGAAAAACCCAAAACCCTTTCGACACATCTCTTTGCTGAACTCATATTGCACTTTAGGGTTTGTCCATTAGAACAACTGACTCCACCTCTGGTACGAGTACCAGAGCTTGAAAACGTTCGCAACAGTCATCCCGACCCATTCACCCACCCTTTTACCCTATTCTAATGTACGATCTAAGCTGAACTCGAACCCCCCTAATTTACAATGAGGACATTGTAAATCATAAGCATGGGGGGGTATTAAAGTGCAAAACACCGTGAGAATCAATTCACAAAAAGTGTTTCATCGAAAAAAAAGAAATAATAATAATAATATTACATATTCCAAAAACCAAAAAAATGGAAAAAATTACTTTGAAAAATAAAAAAAAATGAGAAAAGGAGGTTGAGGAAAAAGAAGAGCCATTTGGGAGAAAAAGAGGGAGGAAAATTAAAAAGAAAATGAAAGGAGCTAAAAGATTAAAAAAAACTGAGTCCCTTCAAAGTAATATGGAACCTACCTACCTTCTAGGTTGATTGAATGATGAATTAAGACTAGAAAGGCTAAAACTTAAGGGATTAGTGGCGAATATTAACCTTAGGCCTCTTGGATCATTTCTATTTAAACGTTCATGTACTTGTCACAATCCGGATTAATCCTCAAGAGGTTGAGGAAAATGCAAAGCTTGTGTATTAGGTCTAAGGCTTAGGGTGTATTCGACCCCGTTAACTTACCTCTGGTTTGCGTGACTCGGTAACTTAAGCACCCTAAATCACACATAGTCTGGCTCAGTGCACTTTAAATAATAAAATCATGCCAAAGGGCATTTAATCTGTTCTAAAAATGGTCCTAAGATCTAGATTAGGAGTGGCTCAAAAACACAAGTTGATTTGGACAAGTTCCCAGTGCAGAGAGGTGGGAAATTCCCCTCGAAGATGTGCAATAACATAGAATCTCCTCAGTGCTTGTCTCCTAGGATATCTAAATATCCTACCGGGGGCATGTAAGCACTTTGTGCTGGTTCAGATGCCATGGGCTGCATTATCACGAAATGTCGATTTCCAAGGTTTGGATTTAGCTACAGAATGCCATAGGAGACACTATCCCGAAGTGCCAATAGCCAGAGTTCTGGGGGTTGCCATAGGCGGTGCTATCTCGAAGCATCAATTGCTTGGGACCCTCCAAGGATTGATGGTGGGGACCAGGAATCCGATACAGAACCTATTTAGGGCTAAGCTGAGGATAGATCTAAGGAAAAATATAATGAAAAGAAAAAGAGAGAGAAAATCTCTCTACAAATGAAAATTCTTCCATCTCTCTCACAAAAATGCACTGGTAAACTAAACATGGACTAACAATGTTACAAGCACGGGTGCTTTAACCATTGGGTCTAACGAACCTTAGGTTAGTTCCTACGGGCCTTAGAAACCTTCACGACAGACTGAGGCGAAACCTAGTTAGGTCTGGATCTGGTCTGGCACTTGAGTACCTCTAGGCCTATTGTTGGTATTAAGGTTTGATTCCTAGAGATGCGGCTTAGTAGGGCATCCTGACGGTTACATCCGACCTAGATAACTGGCTTAGTCCATAAAGTTTTGCTAAGGGACTAGTAAAAGATAGGCATGGGGGTATGGTGGGAACGCCATCATGAACCATAACTAGTTCAATTTGGTCTGATAAAGTCAATAAATGCTCCTACATAACTGTTGATCGCACGGGTTGCTACGCTAACGTGTTTGGTTTTGAAAACCTGTCGTCGTAGTATGAAAGCGAAGAACTCATGTTCAACAAATAAAATTTATACCGAAATGGAAATCCCTGGTCGAACACAGGGAGGCAGACGTTTGATTTAAAAAATTCACGTTTGTTTTATTTTTCATGAAGTAATTCAATTGATTAGAACTATCTAACTATTTACAATAAATAGAAGAGAGAGAGAGAGAAAATATTACAAACAAAAATAAAAAAGAGATATAGAATGCACATGAAATTCATTATCAAAAGGACTGTCATTACACTAAATATCATGACGAGAAAGCCGGAAAATGATTACACTAGAAAGCAGTAAATCTATTCTAGAAAGCAGTAAAAAGAATGGGGAGAGATATATCCTCCTCGACGGTCGCTTGGAGGATGAGCCGGACGGGAAGACGCCTGGACGAAGGAGGACGAAGCAGGACGAAGGAGGGCGAAGCAGGAAGAAGGGGAACGGGGCAGCACGTCGTCGTCGTCGCGGGATCCGCTTCCGAAAGGGGGATGAAAAATTGACTTTATCTCGTGAGAAGCATCCCGGGTGTGGGACAAGCTTCTCTTGAGCTTTGGAGAGGGAGATAAGAGAAGGAAGGGATGAGAATTTTGTATGGAGGGGGTCTCCTTTTATAGTTGCAAGGAGTGGGGGCATTTTGGTCATTCCAATTTTAAAAACATTAATTCGGGACCTTTAGTGACAGATAAAACCGTCGCTAAAGGTCTGAACGTGGGTGTAGTAGGCGGCGTGCGCGCCTGCTCACTTGCCCATGCGTGTGACGCGCGTACACGTCCAGCTGCTCTCAGCCGTCCGATCGTGAGATCGAACGGCTTAAGTCGCACCTTCACCCGCTCCTCTGTGCGCGCCTGCCCGCATACGATCCTGCGTCACGTGCGGGCGTGTGCTAGCACGTTGGGCGGATTGGGCGTGCGTGACCGTTGGATCGCGATCGTGCAGTCGATCGGGCGCGCGCTTCCGCTCTAATTACAGTGCGGCGCGGATCTAACGCGTGCATGCACTTTGTGTTAGAACGCTCGACCAACGCGCTATGGGCACGTTTGTGTCGAGCACCTAACTTAAGCGCGGGCACGTCACAACCGTTGGACTTTATCCAATGGTGGGGCAGGGCTGATGTGGTGGCCTTCAGTGGGTGTATGCGGACGATTAGGCGACCGAGATGGCACGACGTGGTGCCATCTTGGCCGTCCATCTTCTGGATGATGCAGATGGTGCCACGGGTCTCAGATTGACTCGATTTTTGCGTCGTTAGGCTGCGATCGTCGATCTGAATCCATTCGTGCCATCGGATTTGTCGTTTGAACTGTAGATTCACACCATCTTGGTCCTTGATCTTCTAGGGTTCCCCGATCTCTATCTGATGCTACAGATGTCTGATTGGGGCGATTTTGGAATCGTTGAAGTCCAATCGTCGCCCTGATCACATCTGTACAGTTGGATCTTCGATCCGAGGCCCCGATAAAAAGTTTTCCCTGTCCATGATCTTAAAAGGAGACAATTAACCTCCATTTTATTCAAACTACTCTAAATGCAAGATGATGCATGTTATGCAATATTTATAGCATGCAATGCAATCCTATGCTTAAGAACATACATAAATAGACATCATAAGTAGTGTAAACGTGTTTACATCATACCCCCATGCCTATCTTTTGCTGGTCCCTAGCAAAAACTATATGCTATTTATAAAAGAATCAAGTTGGATTATTTGGGCTTGAGTTTATTTTCAGTCATTAAGAAAATGTCTACTTAGGATTTGAACTTTTAAAGACACAACAGCACCTGAGTATCTGCCAAAATGCAGACCGCCTCAAGCCCTCGCCTTATTCAAATAAAATTTTCTTTTTCTCTTTTTTCCTCTTTTCTAATTTTTTTAGATTTTCAAGTTTTAGGGTTTAAGAGTGGCTTTCTACGGTTATTCAACTCACCCAAGATTTGATGAGAACCCTAAGTTCTAAGCATCTTATTGTGAATGTGATAGAATGATTGACCGGAAGTTAAAACAGATTTCGGATTTCTACGCCTCTAGGTGACCTAAAAAAAAAAAAAAAGAATTCTTCCTGAAGGTGTATCTTTACAACCTGTAGCTTTCTCCCTACATTTATTTTTTTACGGGGTCAACACAAGGGTGAATCCAGTGTATATCTCCCTGGTTTATTCTACTTCTTCGCTGCTTCCTAAGTGTTTTGGGAATTTTCAGTGCATTTATTGAGCTGGGTTCTGGACAACCGATCCATAAGTTGTTACCACCGGCAACTTGCCAGCCATACTCGTGCAGCGAAGTGTGGCTTATTTCTTTTTTTCTTTTCTCCTTTTCTTTTTGATTTTTTTTTTTTTTAAGTAGGTTGCTTCCTTGGTCTAAGATTTACCTAAAGGCAGCAAAAAGAGAAAGGTCCAGTGACTGGACTTTGGACAACCTACCTATGGGCTGTTACCCATGATAACTTGCCAACCATATCACCCTAGAAGGTTCATTAGCTACCCAATTTCCGTTAGAATCGCCGAACGAGTCAGTGACAAGATAGTGTGTAGATGCTTAAAACTCAAAATTCCCTCAAATCAGAGGGTATATTGATAAGTCGTGTACTTATCACCCAAACTTATTTACTCCAATTAAAATAGAATTTAGGTTGGCGAGGACTCGAAAAATAAATCCACATTTTAGTGGATACACGGGCTGATTAAGTCCAAAGACCTGAAGGGTCTTTGTGTTCAAATCATAATGTAGTATTTCCTAAGATTGAAAATTTTCTTAAACCCAAGTTCTCTTTCCTAATTCCATAATTTTTTTTTTAATAAAAGAAAACAAATCTACGGAGCCGACGAATAAATTCAGAGATGAATATCCACCCCCCCATGCCTATCTAATGCAATGTCCTCATTATATTAAAAAGACATAAAACAGAGTGGAATAGCGTAGAAAGCACCTGAATTGCGTGAATGTCAGGTCCGCTCCGAGATGAAAACTAAAAAGAACTGTATACATGCTGAATTTAGTGCCTTCAGCAAGGCACACTATACAAAGAAGAGAAATAAAGAATTCACAGGTGCAGGTCAGAATCAGAATAAACATAAGAAACTTCAGACCTGTCAGCAAATGCCCACAAATGTGGACCAGATTGTGGTGCAGACCCATACCCCACAATCGAGAATATCTCAGGTTCTGGGTAAAAATTACCTAAAACCTAAAATTTGTATGCAAGCGGGGTCGGGCCTGCGATTTATGAGGATGCAACGCAAGACCGAAGAGTCGGGTCACAGAGAATTCAAGCTCAAAAGGATAATCATTGAATGTGTGCTTGGGTTTGACATCCTCAGAACAAATGTCGTAAGGGTTTTGGTTTGATAGTTTCAGATGAAATGGAACCCCTAGACACAGTCTTCTACTTCCTCCAGGGTTAGCTTCCCAAATCAGAACTTCCCAGCTTCTATCCTCCTCATTCAGAATGTTAAATTTCGGGACCTCTTGCACCCCATCTGAAATTTCCAAGTCTAAAAGATGTGGCTGAATCGGAATTGACTTGGGTCTAATTATCTCAGAAATAGAATCATCGATAAGCTCAATGGGGTGTAATTGACAATCAGGGTATTTGATTGAATCCTCCAGAAAATGCGATTCTGGATCCATAATGTGAGCCCTAATAAAATCGGTTTCCTCAGTTGTTAGGCTATCTAATGATCTTTCAGATTTCTCAGGCCCAATCGTCTCACAAAAATCGTGTTATGTAAACTCGCGTGAGACTTCGCAACTTGAATCCTTACCATCAGAATCAAAGAAATCAAGATCCGTATTAATGTATGTCTCAAAATCATCTGTCACTTTCTGGTCCATGGAGACATACGTTTCCTCGTACCCTGACTCAGGGATCTCAGGTGAAGAAATCAGATCATCCTTAATTGGTTGCTCTAATTCAATCTGGTCAGCCTCGTAACACGTGTCCCACCCAACAGGTGCCTGAACAGGTTCTGAAATTGGCTCTCCTGAAGAGGGTTCATCCTGGGAATCATCCCATGATTGAATCAAAGCAACCACAAATGTCATCCTCAATTTCGCTAACTTCCCAAGTAGAAACTCACCTGGGTTCTTATCCTTAACATCCTGGAGTCAATCCAACGAATACTTATTCAAATCATCAATCATTTGAATCAGGGGCTCCAATCTCTCAATACAAGGTATTGGCTAACCTTCTAAAGATTGTATGATATTCCTCAAGTTAGCCAGAACCTTTTCTTGAACCTGGTTACCCTAAATCAAATGAGTTTGTTCAGGGTTGGGCAGGTTTGGGGTCAATGTAGGGGAATTAACGAATTGAGATTCATTATACCCTTCGTGATAATAGGTCATTTCAGATTGTTCAAAAGGTGGCGATGACCTAAAGGCAGTGTAATCAGAGGATGGGTATGGATTAATGTATCCTTCTTGATTGTAGATCGTATTAGGTTGTTCATGAAAGGGTGACGATCTATAATCGATGTGGCTCTGAGAAGGATAGAAATCATAAACAAAGTGTTCAGGGTTAGACCCTAAACACGGAGGTTTGGCATGGGGTGTGTGGGTGTCAAACAACAAACAATCTAACCTTAGAGTTTATAAGAACACTTAGGTTGATTGATGTTTGTGTTATTATGTGGTGAAATGAAATCTAATGGGTGGGAGGCGGGGGATAACTTACAAAACCTTCCATAGCACTTTACTCCAATCTACCTCTTTTGCTTATCTCGAAAGAGTACCTGCAATCACAATAAGAAAGGAAAGAAGTGAAGTAAATGATTTGTAAGTTAGAAAACACAAAGAAAAAATCAAAGAGCGTCGCCTCCCCGGCAACGGTGCCAAAATGTTGAATCCCTGGCAACGGCGCCAAAATGTTGATCGCACGGGTTGCTATGCTAACGTGTTTGGTTTTGAAAACTTGTCATCGTAGTATGAAAGCGAAGAACTCGTGTTCAACAAATAAAATTTATACCAGAATGGAAATCCCAGGTCGAACACAGGGAGGAAGATGCTTGATTTAAAAAATTCACGTTTGTTTTTTTTGTCATGAAGTAATTCAATTGATTAGGACTATCTAACTATTTACAATAAATAGAAGAGAGAGAGAGAGAAAATATTACAAACAAAAATCAAAAAGAGATGTAGAATGCACATGGAATTCATTATCAAAAGGATTGTTCATTACACTAAATATCACAACGAGAAAGTGGGAAAATGATTACACTAGAAAGCGATAAATCTACTCTAGAAAGCAGTAAATCTATTCTAGAAAGCGGTAAAAAGAATGGGGAGAAAGATATCCTCCTTGACGGTCGCTTGGAGGACGAGCCAGACGGAACGACGCATGGACGAAGGAGGATGAAGCAGGATGAAGGAGGGCGAAGTAGGAAGAATGGGAACGAGGTAGAACATCGTCGTCGTCGCGGGATCCGCTTCCGAAAGGGGGACGAATAATTGACTTAATCTCACGAGAAGCATTTCGGGTGTGGGACAAGCTTCTCTTGAGCTTTGGAGAGGGAGAGAAGAGAAGGAAGGGATGAGAATTTCGTATGGAGGGGGTCTCCTTTTATAGTTGCAAGGAGTGGGGGCATTTTGGTCATTCCAATTTTAAAAACATTATTTCAGGACCTTTAGTGATGGATAAAACCGTCGTTAAAGGTCCGAACGTGGGCGTAGTGGGCGGCGCACGTGCCCGCTCGCTTGCCCGCGCATGTAACGCGTGTACACATCTAGCCGCTCTCACGATCAAATGACTTAAGTCGCGCCTTCGCCCGCTCCTCAACGCGCGCCTACCCGCATACGATCCCATGTCATGCGTGGGCGTGCGCTAGCGCATGGGGCGGATTAGGCACGTGCTACTGTTGGGTCGTGATCGTGTGGTCGATCAGGCACGCGCTTCTGCTCCAATTGCAGCGCGGCGCGGATCGAACGCGTGCCTGCACTTCGTGTTAGAGCTCTCGACCAATGTGCTACGGGTGCGTTTGTGTCGAGCGCCTAACTTAAGCACGGGCACGTTGCAGCCGTTGGATCTTGATCCAACGGCGGGGAAGGGCTAATGCAGAGGCCTTCAGCGGGTGCGTGCGGACTATTGGGCAGCCGAGATGGCGCCACATGATGCCATCTTGGCCGTCCATCTTCTGGATGATGTAGATGGTGCCATGGGTGTCGGATTGACTCGATTTTTGCATCGTTAGGCTGCGATCATCGATCTGAATCCATCTGTGCTGTCAGATTTGTCATTTGAAGTGTAGATTTACACCATCTTGGCCCTTGATCTTCTAGGGTTCCCCGATCTCTATCTGATGCTACAGATGTCTGATTAGGGCGATCTTGGAGTTGTTGAACTCCAATCGTCGCCCTAATCACATCTGTATGGTTAGATCTTCTATCTGAGGCCCCAATAAAAAGGTTGTCCTGTCCATGATCATAAAAGCAGACAATTAACCTCCATTTTATTCAAACTACTCTTAATGCAAGATGATGCATGTTATGCAATATTTATAGCATGCAATGCAATCCTATGCTTAAGAACATGCATAAATAGACATCTTAAGTAGTGTAAACGTGTTTACATCAATAACCATTAGAGGGTGACATAAGCACAATGTTCTGTTTTGAGAAGATAAGAAACTAGGGTTATTTATGCAATTTTAACCACATTTCACAAATACAGAATAACATAGGGTATTTCAGGGGTTTATTAAAGGTCATGTGGTCATTAATGTCTATTAAGTGGGTCCATGTTGACATTAACGAGTTTTTCATGCATTTCAAGAATTAATGGATATCCGAAACACTAAAAATAGACCCGCTTAATTAATTGAGGATCTGGTCAGGATAAAATTCACCTAAACCTGCTAAAATTCATGGAAAAATATTCTATAGGGTTTGGTACCTTTCAATGGATCATCAGAACCCGTTTTGACCCAAAATAGAGTCACAGACAGACTATTGCCCTAATTTGGATTTTTGCATGTATTACCCAGTTAAACTAGGTCAAAACCAAACTCCAACATCACCATTGGATTCCTTGAGTCCAAATTAGGTTTGTATCAAAATTTGGTCCCAATATGTGATTATTTTGACCTAGTTTGCATTTTAGTCCAAGTCTGACTCTTATTCTCTCAAATAACCCCTCAATTTTTGAAATTATTACAAAATTGCCCCTAACTTCTTCATCTTCTACACAGAAATGCCCCTTCTGCCATTACTGTGAACCCATGAACCACCAACCTTCAATCATGACATCATGAGATTCTCCCTGATTTCATGGAGAAACCCTTCCAAATTTGGAAGGAAGATTCTTGAGGAGTTACTCTTCAATCTGAGGCAAGTCTTGCCTTCCAAATCTGGGCCAAGAGTTCATGTGAACTCTTGGAAATCCTAGACCTATTCCGTGATTTGTGAGCTTTCAAAACTTGATTTCCAAGCTTGAAAGCTCGCCCTCTGGCCTATAAAAGGATCCCCATGGCATTCCCTTCTTCAACAAGTCTTTAAGCCAACAATCCTCTTCCTTCCTCTACCTCTAGCTCACTCTGAGCTTGCTCTGGAGAACTCCTATTCCCAGATCCTTCTCTAGCCGCCACATACCATAGGTGGTCGGTTCTTCTTCCCCATCGTCTTCCACATCTCAACATACATGTGTGACGCTTCCTATCCCCGTCTTCGTAGCTGTCTACCTTATCGGAGTTTTCATCTCCACCGGTGCCAGCCATACCACAACCGGTGCCAACTTCATCCTCCTTCATCCGATAGCTAGTTCTTTTGACTCCTCTTTGTCAACTCATCATCACCGTACTGTCGAAAATCCATTCCATCCGTTCACGCACCTGCTTCGACTTCGTCTTCCATCTCGCTAGCGTACCTCCGGCAAAACATTCCTACCGCCACAGATCATCTTTCCTCCCGCCACTGTGTCCACAAGCATCACCTCGCTTCACTGAGTAAAAGCCCCAAAAAAATTTAGGGCTTGGCTCTCTCTATCTCCTCACCCGACTCACGCACCTCCATCCACCTTCCTCGAGGTCGTCAGGCCTCTCTGACTACATACGCAGCACGCCACTGCCACCATCGACTTCGCTGCACTCTCGCGCACCTACTGAACCTATTTGACATAGCCATAAGGCTGTTCTCGTGCTTTCAGGTATTCCACCGGAGCTCTACCACCGCCCCAAATCCTCCGACTACGCTTTTAGTCCTCTGACCACATCCGCTCCAGATTTTAGTCCCAGGCTTCGCCGGTGGCTCCTAGGCATCCTCCCAGATCCTCAATTCCATGCCATGAGCATGCCTTCGACTTCAATTGGAAGCCCCTTCAACTACTACTGTGCTGAGATGACATGGGAAAGATAGTCCCACATCGTTACTTCTGGAGCCTACGATGCAAGATAAAAGGAATTTCTTCCTTACACCCCTTTCCCAGTCACTAGGGGTTGGGTCCCTCAACGCATGCTCTCACTCCTCGGCTACCACCACTCCTGGCAGCCTAGTCCCCTATCCGGATTCGAATACCCACCCAGTTACTTGAGAGAGAGAGGAGAATAGGAGAAAGAGAGTGCGCAGGGAAAGGGGGGGTTTTGCTCTTGAAAGCCCCCAACACTTAGGCAAAATTTCATGAGTTTCCTCCCCTGTGCGTGAAGAGAAAAGAGATAAGAAGAAAAGAGCTTAAGGAGAGAAAGGAAAGGAAGAAGAAGAACAGCGTCCCTTTGGCACTGTAGTAGGAGATGGTTAAGTTGTCTGACTGAAGTTCCAGCCGTCTGATCTCTAACAGGGAGTGCACTGTGCAGTTATCATACGTGGCATTTGGTTGATTGATACTGTAGCATTATTTGAGTATAATTGTAATATGGTAATTTGGTGATTCAAATCACCATTTTATCCTAATCTTTTTGCCACATTGACTCTTGAATCTATATTTACATCATTTGTGCTCAAAATTGCCATTACATTGCTGTATTCTTGCTCAAAATTATGATATTGAGATAAATTGCTATATTGCTCCCTGCATTCAACCTCAGAATTTCTTTCGAGCAATAAATTTTAAGTGTTATATGCGATTTATCAGCTATACTACATCGTATTACTTTTAAAACACCAATTTAGAACTTGAACAATACCACCACCTAAACACCTACCTAATGCACCCAACTAAACACCCATTAACCCCCCACGCCACCCTTTAATCCCACCCTATGTGTGCACCTACTCAAACCCACTAGAACCTTCTACCACCCTTACCATACACCCCCTTAACCTAGGCCTAACCTACCCCTTAGGACCACCACAACCCAACACCCATCTTATAAAAACCCCATAGCCCTTAGGCGCCCCCCCTCCATTTGCTCCATCTCCACTCTACTCTCTTCTCTTCTCCACTTTATAGCTCCCTCCTTCTCCCTTTCAATAATGGCCAATGACTCCCCTTGGTGGAGCCCTCCTTGATCACTTCTTCTCTTTGGGATGAAGGTAGTGTAGGCCATTGGCCAAGGATCACCACCACCATTGCTAACGGCTCCAAGAGAGCCCCCACTACCATGGACCCCCTCCTTTATCTCCTTCTTTCCATTTTCTAGGTAGTGTAATTTTTATTAATTGCAAGTAGATTAGTTTTTACTTCAATGCAAGTAGATTAGTTTCCTTCCTTATTCTTTTGTTCATCATGTTCTTCATGTTCTTAGTTTTTTCCTGGTAATTTTGTTTTTTTCTTATCACCTATGGCATCATACCATCACTCCACTCCATTCCCATGCCACCACACAAAAACAACACATTCACCATCATCAACACTCACCTTCACCACCCATGACCGTGTACCTTACCCATCTTCAATCCATCACCTCACAGCCACACACCACATCACCTCCACCACCTCCAACACATGGCTAGCCCCTCCTTTACCATTAACATACACCATCCACCAACTAAGATCACTACTCCCTTATCCTCCATAATGATTACACCAAACGGCCATCATAATCCCTTGTCCATTGTCCTACTAACAACCACACTACCACCTAACCATTTCACTACAAACCTTATCCTAAGTCATACCCCTTGATTTCTAACCAATCAATCCTAACCCTTCATTTCAAGACCCAAAACATCGATAAATACCCTAGTACATGTCCCCTTTCCTCTTTAGGTTTCAACATGCCTCCATAGTTTCTCCCTCTCACAAGTTCAAGAAGACTTCTTCTTCCATGCCACCTTTGGTGTGATTCTCCAGATGTGCCTTCACATTCATCTCTGCTCCATTCTTCATTGCCAAGGCTTCATCTTTGAGGCCTCCATCTAGTTCTAGTTTTTAATTTCTTATTTTAGTTAACTACAACGAAGGAGGGTTTTGGTCATGGTTAAAATTTGTGACCAAAGGGTTAAAAATCGTCACCAATTAGCATCATCAAAAGTTGCATGGTAGAAGGATTTTGGTCACAATTCCACCCAAAACTGTGACCAAAGCCCCCCCACCTTAACTAGCCTCACCGATCGGATCGTCAATGGGTCTGGTTTCCTATAGCGGTAAAGGGTGACCTATGGGGATCACCGTGCCGACGACGAGCACGTGTGCATTCACTAGAATTGGTCTCCACCTGAGTAAGAGATGGGGAGAGAGAGAGGGAAGGGCAAAGGAATTTTTTTGAAATGGGGGGAGGAAGTTGGTGAGGGTGGTTTTACCTTGGTCGACGTACCTGATCATGCCGATGTTCATGTGGAGCTTCTTGCACTCTAACTTGCCACGAGCGAAGCAAACGGGATGGACAACATGGGGATTACAGCGATGGTGGAGGGGCAGAGATCGGTGGACGCGTGGGGAGGGAGAAGGAGGAGGAGAAGAGGGAGAGTTGGGTTGGGGGAGGAAGTGGTGGGGTTTGGAGGAGGAAGTGAAAGAGTTGAGGGAGGTAGTGGCGAAGGAGAGGGACGGCCTTATGCACGAGGAAAGAGGGGAATGGAAGGGTAAAAGGGTTCCGTGGTGGTCAGGGGCATGGGAGGGGTTGCGAAGGGGAAGCGGCAGGAGGAAAAAGCAATGTTAGGTTTTTTTTTGAAAAAACACATTTGATCACGCACTACAAAATAAATACCCTATACCAACGGCAGTTCTATATTGACAGCCAACCAACGTCACTATAGATCTTTTGATAAGTCAGCCTTGTTGACTGCTACATTGACAAGCACCATTTTTGAACAAAGAAGGGACAAATGTATCTATTGCCACATCCAAATCTTTTGCTATCCAGATAACATCATTGATGCCTTCTCAATCCTATTGATTGAGCTCCTAAGGCGACACCACCTCTCGTCCACTCCCCCCATTGCCTGCGTATATCTCTCATTCTCATCGACGTAGGTCAGTTCGATCTTCAATTTTTCACATCCTTGTGCTTGATGTCTCTCACTCTTGAAGCCCTCTCACATTTTTCAAAGATCATGAAAATCGTTATGAGATTTCTAATCTCAGATCCACGCTTAGATGTTTCTTTTAGGGTTTTGGATCTCATATTAAATATATAGGCGGTGATCTCAGATCGTGCTCTCGCTTACTCAATCTCTCTCTGTCTAAATGCATCAATATCTCTCTCACTCAATCTACATTGATCTATCTCGATCACTCATAGGGGCTAGGATTAGGGGATTAGGGTTAGGAGGTAGATTTGGGTGATGGTTTGTGTCTAGGAATATGGATCATGGTGGGTTGCGATGGTGGAGGATAGGTGTTCGATGAAATGTGTAAGAGAGGATTTTGTGGGTTGATTTAGAGTCTTCATAAGCAAATTAAGGCTATATGCATAGATTGAGAATTTCATGTGGCAATCCTTTGATAAATCATCAATGGCAATATTAGTACCTTCAACAATAGTTATCTGCACAATAGATTTTATCCATGGTGCCTTGGAGTGCCTTGTTTTGATAAGATATGATCCCATTAGGTGATTGTCGATTTTGTTCCTTACACTCTGACTATTGATATGATTTTTTCTTTAAGATCAGTTGGTGTGAGTTGTTTTTGAATCATAGATATTATTTATGGTCCCACTCTTTCATCTCCAAGAACAATCAAGTTCCAAATTATTGTTTGATATGAAACACTTGCAATTAACATGGTCTATGGCATTACCTCCAGTCTATGTGATAGAACCATGTAGTATGTGGAGTCGAGGAAAATAGGGAGATTAAAATCATAACTTTTTTTCTACTAAAAATCATTACTATTTGTGCCCACCCTTTGTGCTTCTTTAACTGTTTCTATTTCGAAATCTTTGTTGCCAACGGAAAAAAAATCTAGCTTGCTTTTAATATGTGCATAATTTACGATTGGAAATTTTACATTTTGAAGATTATTTCTTAAGAATAATGGCTTCTTTCAAAACCCCTTCACACTTTGCAAATTAGATGCTCCTTTGTACTGTTTCAAATCCATTATAGGGTGAAAACTTTTGGATTCACCTATTGTTGAGTTCCTTCTCATCTGTATTATTTGATTTCAAAGGAAGCTGGGGAGAAGATTTGCTTTGTGCTGCAAATATGAATAGATATGTCTTGCTTTTTAATGAAGAATAGTGCTCTATCCATTGGTTCTTGTGAATGCCAAAATACGAAAATAAAGAGGGAAAATAAGGAACCTTGTCTATTTTAGTCAATGGAACAATTGTTCATTTACTTTAAATGTCTTAACGTCAATTTTCAATGGTTCACAAGTATGGTTTTATCTTGTTGGCGCTAAATAGATTACAACTGTAAATGACCTCTAAACATAAATGTTTAGTAGTATTGTTTCATTGAACAAGAGCCAGTTTTGAGGGTTGGACAACTTCCACATAGACTTAATAAGTATCAAAAAACAAAATCAATCCCTATGCTTTTGATATTCTAAAAAATTATACAAATAAGCACTTCTTCAATTTCCATTAAAAAAATCATTTCTTCAAGTAGGTATAAGGATGCTTGAAAATTTCATTCCTGCATGTCAACGCCTATGTTTGAGAAATTTCTAATCATGCTTCTTTGGTATTACCTTTTTTAGGTGAATCCAAAACTTTCTATGGTGCAAGGAAAAGGTTTAAACTTTTGGGGAAAAAAAGGTTGAAATGATGCAACTACAAAGTGGTTTTATGATGTTTCTATGCCACTTGGCAATTCTTTACACATAAGTCATGTTCTCATACTACCAAACCTGGGAAAACTGTTCATTGGTTTTCTAAATTTCATCTATCATGTAGTCATATCTCTGGATTTGGCATGCATGATATGATTGTGTCTTTGTTGTACGGTGCCCAATTCTCAATATGTAAGTCTGATGATGTTAATGATTTTGTACTTACATAATGTGGTAAATGTTGTCAGGTTGGTGCACCTGTTCATGTTAGTTTGCATCTAGAACCTTGGCTTTCCAAAAATAGAAGGTTCAAGGTTTGTTAGGTTGGATATCCTATAATCGTCACTGAGATATATCTCCAAAGAACTTACAAGGATAAATATGGTCTTGTGTGCTAAAAAAATGGTGCAAGATTTAGAATCATTGCTTGAATCTGATAGTTTTCTATGGCCTAGGATTTGTATCTCGACCAATAGATAGCATGTGCTTCTTATATGGAATGTGATTCTCTAAGTACTTCCCCCAGTGGCATTGTCTTTTGATTCGGCTTAAACCTTACCTTGGATCTTTCTTTTGTAGATGTTTTCTTCTCTCAAGAAGATTGTCTTTACCAGATGACACAAAAATATATTGTGGTCATGAATATACCCTAGTACACAGCTTTTATTTCCAAATCCTTAAATTGATACATTTACAAGGTCTCAAAGTGTTTTGAGTTGCAAACTGAAGCATTTGATGAACAACGCAACTCCAGATTTGCCCTGTCTATAGAGCTAGAAAACAAGAAACTTCAGGCCTATGCGACTCAAATAATCCAACTTTGCAATAAGAAGTTGCCAATGGTGAGTGATAGCAACTAGCACAACTTCCCAAAGCTTAGCATAACTTGTATATTTGATTTTCATGGTTCATAGATTTAACCTCTGGTTGTTATTTCGTCCTTCACAAGAATGGCATTTTAGAGTCATTGCAACTTTTTCTTTGCCTTACTTTCCTTTTATCTTGTGGCTTGTCTGATGGTGGGTGGCTGTGTGTGTTTTTTTCACGTTGGGTGTGTGAGTGTGCATGCACATGTTCATGTCCTTTTTTTTGTGTATGTGGGAGAGGGGAGGAGATGTTGTATGCTGAGGTCGGTAAAGGCAAAAAAGAATGAGCTATGCAATGAGATTGTTATAAAAGGATTGGCAGGGAACTAGTAAAAGATAACATATGTGATTTGTTTAAGGTGGTTTGAGAATTTGTAGATGGGAGTATGCTAATTGATGCCCAGGTTCCAATGTGTTAGAAGTTGGGTTGTGAGCCATACAGGAAGGGTTGGAAAGATGAGCTAAGTGTGTTAAGGAAATTGTTAAGTATGATATTGCTTATTTGGATTAAATTGTGGGGACAATCACTATAAAGGTCAAATGGAGGAAGAATCTATACAAAGGATCCCAACTAAGGTAGATAAGGCTTGGTTTTAGTTTGGTTCTGTAACATTGTTGGGAGTTTCTCTGGAGTGCCTTTGGAAGTTAGAATTACTAAAATAACTTGAAAAGTATGCAATAATGGAAATAACTTCCTTTTCAAAAAGAAAATGGAAATAACTTAGCACCAATTCAACTTCTCATAGAATTTATTTTTCCTTGGAGATTCCTACAACATTGGAGATAGAGAAAATGTGCAATCCATTCCTCCACACGTTCAGCGCAGAGATCTAGCAGAAATTGAATATCCCACCAACAGCGAGTGATGCGGAAGCACTAGGCATAATTCGCAACGTGAAGGATAACTGGTAAGGCAAGCTATGGTGTTGTTTACAACCTTGAGTTACTGTATAGTTGTTGCAAGAGAACACTCTTATTAGTTTATACATAAGCCCATCATACTATAAACATGTCAGGAAAACATAGTTTCTCCGAAAGCAAGTAGCAATTTTTTTCTCCTTCTCATTTATATGGGGTTTCTCTCAGTTATCAGGTTTGTGCACCTACATACAATCAACATGCGTGTTAAGTCATTGTCTTTGATTCCTTTTAAGAGTTTCAGGTACTCCTTTTGAAGGGTGATGATCTTCCCATGTTTTTATTTTTCCACCAACTCCTCTTAATTCTTCTTAGACATTCCCTAAATTAATAAAATTATTGGGATTCTTTTCCTGTGCACAATAAAGATTTTGCAACATAGAATCAAGAAAAACTTGGGAGACCTTTGTTGTGGATCACATAACTGCAACATTGTCTTCTCTTTGTTACTGAACTAGGACTCAAATCAGCCCCAAATCACTTTTGGTTCAACAATCAGCCTTGAGAAGGGCCTTCCAGCTCCTTGGCTCAACCATGTAGGTTGGACAACCAAGTTGGGCTCTAGACAACCAGCTAATGGCCAGTTACCTATGGCAACTTGCCAGCCATACTCGTGCGGTGAAGTGTGGTTTTATTTTTTTATTTTGTCATTTCTTCTATTTTTTTTTCTTTTGGGGTACCTTTTTTTTCTTTTTTCTTTTTCCAAAGTAGGTGGCTTCCTTGATCTAAGATTTACCTAAAGGCAGTATGAAGAGAATGGTCGTGTGGCTGGGCTCTAGACAAGCAGCCGATGAGCTGTTACCACCAACAACTTGCCAGCCATACCACCCTAGACAGTTCATTAGCTACCCAATTTCCATAAAAATCGCAGGAAAGTGAGTCAGTACAAATAGTGTGTAGATGCTTAGGCTTAAAATCCCCTTAAATCAAAGTGCGGGTTGATAAGTCGTGTACTTATCATCCTAATTTATTCACCAAATTAAAGTAAAATTACTTGGCAAGAACTCGAGACTAAGTCCACATTCGAGTGGACACCTGAGTTAATTAAGGCCGAAGACCTGAAGAGTCTAAGTGTTCAGGTCCTATCGTATCGTTTCCTAAAGTTAATAACTTTCAAAAGCCTAAGTTCTCTTCTCCTAATTCTATTTTTTTTTCTTTTTTTGTCCTTTTGAATTTTCAATTTTTTAAAAAAAAATAAATGAAATTTTACAGAGCTAACGAAATAATTTTAGGATTAAGTATCCACCCCCATCCCTAAATGATGCAATATCCTCATTGTAAAAACAAAGACATGAAAAGGGCGGAATAACAGAATATCACTTGAATTCTGTGACAATCTGATCAGCACCGTAGAGAATGTGGAATATACATTGATGATAACATCATCATCAACCATATCTATCTTTAATTAGTCATATTCCATCATTAAATGCTCCTACATAACTGCTAGAGAATCATAATTCATTTCATAATCATTCTGAGAGAAAGATAGTAAAACAGGAGTAAAACTACAGTTTTAATAGCATATCTCAATTGCAGAATAATCACAGGATTTCTCAAGGGTTAATTAAAGGTCAAATGATTTTAAATGTCTAACAAGTGAGTCTGTGCAGACAGAAATGAGTTTTCACGCGTTTTGAGAATTAAATGACATCTGAAACCCTAAAAATAGACCCACTTATTCTACTAAGGTTTTGGTCAGGATAAAATTCACATAAATCCTCTAAAATTCATAGAAAAATATTCTCTAGGGTTGCATCCTTGAATTGACCATCAGAACTTATTTTGACCTAAAGTAGAGTCACAGACAGACCTTTACCATAATTTGGGTTTTTACATAAATTATCTAGTCAAACTAGGTTAAAACCAAAATCCAACTTCACCATTGGTTTCCTTAGGGCCAAGTTAGGTTTGTATCAAAATTTGGGCCCAATCAGAGATCACCTTGACCTAGTTTGCATTTCAGTCTTGACACTCTTTTTATCAAACAATGGCCCTTAACTTTTTGAATCCTTTACAAAAAGGTCCCTAACTTCTTCATCATCTTCATGTTTAGGTCCCTTCCGCCATTAGTGTGAACACGCTGAGCTCTGGTGAGATTCGAGCAAGATTTTCTTGCTCGATTCTCAATCAAACAATCCCAAATTTGAATCGGAGATTCTTTGTGAAATTCCCTACCAATCGAGACCTATCTTGAGCTCCAATTCATTCCCAAAAGGTCATGCAAACCTTTCAAAGGTTCGGGTATCCTATTTCGCAAAAACCTTCCGAGCTTGGAAGCTTCTTTCCAAGCTTGGAAGGGCTTTCTATAGCCTAGAAAAGAACTCCTGACGCACGACTGAACTCTTTAGCAAGGTTTTGGGCCCAAAAACCTCTTCCTAACCCTACCTCCAGCCTCTCTCCGATCGAGCTCCAGCGAGCCTCTTCCTCCGTCGTCTTTTGCCTCCCAACTGCCAACTTGGGAGAGCCAATATCTTCGTCTCCTTCGTTAGCGCCTAGTGTGCCAAAGCCAGGGCCATTCCTTCCTTTTCTTCCTCGCCGTCCACCTCTCTGGAGTTCTCTTCCATGGCACTGGCCAATCAAAGCTGGCATCCTCCTACCCCTTTCGTTTGGTTAGTTTAGTTAGTTAGGTCCCTCTCCCCCTCTACTTCCTCTTCCTTTCTTTTATCATTCAATTCGACCTCCGCTACTGTCGTTCACCCTCATCTCCTCTGTCTTCGGCAATCCCTCTAGCGAGGCGCCCCCATTGCTACACTCATCCACACACCTCGCCACAACTCCCAAAACCTTTTCCATGACTCCATCAATCAAATCCCTCTCCTATTTCACTCCACCGCTCACCCAAACATGCTCCTGAACAACCCATGTTCTTCCGTCCAGTTTTGACTCTCCAGCCACCTACATGCATTCTCGCAACACTCCAAGACGGTCACCACATTCGCCATCACACGGCGAAGCTTATGAACATGCTTGACATGGCTGAAAGGCCTTATTTGTTTGTTTTAGGTGTACAGGTCCTCCTCTCCATTGACAGCAGAGTTCGAGCTTGCTTGAAGCCTTCTTCAGCACCTACAGCTCCAGGTGATACGCCCAAACCTCACGGAAAGTCTCCAGCCTTTGAAGCAGGGTTTCAATTGGGAGCTCCCCCTACAGCAGTTGCTCCAATTAGCCACGGATTCAATCGCAACTGCATATGTGAAGAAGGTGGGACATTTAGTCCCATCTCGGAAACTAGTGGAGCTGTAACCCCAGATAAGAGGAATTTGTGACACTGGCTCTTCGCCTCAAGTCACACAAGGGGGTGAGGTCCCTCGCACTTTACATGCCTCACCTGTGACGCACTCTACGCAGGCCTGGTCTGACCCGTATACCCGCCTACGCTTGCGCACACCATAGCTGCTACCCCATTGCAGGCAGCCCTGGTCTCGAGTGCACTCTCATCTGATACCTGATTGCCTGGTTATCCCTGAGATAAGGAAGGGAAAGAACAAGAGAGAAAGCGTGGGGTTAAGGGGGGTTTTGCTCTTTAGTGTTCTTGACACTTAGTTGATTTCAGAGGTGAGTTCCCTTGTGCATCAAAAGGGCCAAAGAAGAAAGGAACAAAGAAGAAGAGGAGAGGCAAAAGAAGAAGCAGAGAAAGAGAGAAGCCAAGGCAAAAGAAGAGGAGAACCATAGAAGAAGAACAGTAGAGAAATAGAAGAGAAGGTAAGGAAGAAGAACAACAGAAGAAAAAATCAAAGAGGAGCACTGTAGCAACTGATTATCTGTTCCCTCATTTGATTATATTTGAATAAATGCTCTATATGTGTTAGACTAATAATTGGTGATCCAAATCACCATTATTTTATCTAGATTTCTTTTTGATTCTTCATATACTCATGTTATCATTGCATATTAGTTTTTGAGTAATTAATTGTGCTCATTTATATTATTTGTTGAGATTAGCGATTGAATTCCATATTTTCTCCTAGTGAACGACCTCGAACTTCATTTATGACATTTGAGTTATAAATATTATCTATTTTTCGATTTATTGTGGATTTCAAACTACGACGACAATACATTGATTTAAATCCCCGATAGATCGATTAAGCATACACACGTGCTAAATTTATTACCGTCAGCTTGACATAAAATACAAACAAAGAAGAAAATGGAGAATTCACAAGTGCGGGTCAGAATCAAAATCAAAAGATCAATCCTTAAACCCGCCAACAGAAGATGTCCATAGACGTGGACTAAGTTGTGATGCAGACCCATGCCCTAGGGTCAAGTGGTTCTAAGGTTCTGGATGAAAAACACCCAGAACCTAAGATTATTGTGCTTGCGGGGCTGGGCCTGCAGTTTGGTGGTGTGCAACCCAAGACTAAAGTGTCAGACAACGGATTGATTTGATTCATTAAAATCTTTTGTCCATTTATGGTTCAACTCAGGAAGATAGTCAATTATTTCAAGCTTGGGTTGCACGTGAAAGATATCATAAGGGTCTTGCTAGAACGTAAGTGGTTTCAGGTCAATAGGTACCCTTAGATCCAAAATCGTAGTCACTCAGAAATAGCTTCCCAGATTTTTATTTCCAACTTCCTATCCTTCAAGATCAAGGTTTCTTCGACCTCCAGATCGTTGTACACCCCATCCAAAATACCCAAGTCCAACAATTGTGGCTGAATCAGGATTGACTTGGGTCTGGTGATCTCAAAAATATCATAATTTAGCTCTGTAGGGTGTGGTTGAGCAGTGGGGCTACTGATTGAATCATCAGGATTTGGATCGTCCAAGTTAGCCCAACATGGTAATAATCTTCAGTAATCGGGCTATCAAAAGGTTCATCATGCTCCTCAAGCCTGTTCGTCTCACTAAAATCCTCTTCCTTAAGCTCAAGTGAGACTCAACCTAAAGATTCTTCACCCTCAGAGTCAAAGAATTCTTGATCCTCATTTATATATGTCTCAAAATCATATGTGATTTCATGGTCCATGGAGACATATTTTTCATCATTCCCTACCTTGGGGATCTCGGGTGAAGCAATCAGTTCATCCTCAATGGGTTTCTCTAGCGCAACCTGGTCATCCCCGGTCTCATAACATGTATACCCCTCGACAGATGCCTGAGCAGGTTTAGACATTGGCTCTCCTGAAGGGGGGTTCATCTTGAGAATCATCCCAAGATTTGACTAGGGCAACCACAAATTTCATCCTCAACCTCGACAATTTCCCAAGTAGAAACTCACCTAGGCCCCTATCCCTAACATTTTGGAGCAAATCCAATAAAGAGCTATTCAGCTCATCAATCATTTTTATCATAGGCTCCAATGCTTTAGTACATGGTGTTGGCTGGGCTTCTAAAGATTGTATGGTGTTCGTCAAGTTAGCCAACACCCTGTCTTGGATCTGGTTCACCTGAATTGAATGGTTCGGTTCAAGTTTGGGTGGGTTTGGGTTAAATCTAGGGGAGTCAAGATATCAAGGTTCTCGGGTCCTTCCCTGATAGTAGGTCATTTTAGGTTGTTTAAAAAATGGTGGTGACCTATATTTAGTCGAATACTTAGGAGGGTAAGTGTTATAATCAGCGTATCCTTCATGGTTGTAGATCTGATTAGGTTGATCATCAAACGGTGGGATCTATAATCTTTGTAGCTCTGGGAAGGAGAGTAATCATAGTCTTGTTGTCCAGGGTTAGACCTTGGACACTGAGGTCCAGATTCATATCCCTAATCAAAGTTGTCCCGGCTAGGAGATGGGTAGTCATAATTCAAGTTAGGATAGTAATCATCTTGGGGATAAGTGTTGGTAGGAGGGTAGGATGGGAAATGCATGTAAGATGTGGAAGGATACATGGTAGAATAGGAGGGAAATCAGTAGGGAGAAAAGAGCCCTACAATACAAGCAATCAACCCTGTCCTTAGGTGGGTTTGCCGAATGACCTATAGACTCTCCGAACCCATCTTGAGATTATAACCGATTTGGTCTACTTTTATCCGGTTAATCCAACTAGTTAGAAGGAGGGGCTGGGGAGAGGGTTCTTCCTTTGGCTTGTGCCTCCGGTTCCTAGTTTATCCCCAGCTGCGGTCGTTTGACTCTACTCCATTAGCTAAACATCAGATGGACCAGTGGAAGCAGATTAATCGAAAAAAATCTCAGTCTGAGCCCCGAAGAGCGAATCAATCCTTAAGGCCAACGTCTACTCAGTTTTAATTAAGCTTGGGATGATTGTGCTCTTGGAATGTGGTGGGCCCTTTAGATGGGTTATGCCCTTAATGATCAATTCAAATGTGTGTGCGTGCACAACCAGGGTTTGCAAACAAGGTTATTTGATGATGTGTCTTTTAGGGTTTAACCTTGTTTAGTAGCTTTTACGGTTTAATCTTAGGTGTATTCAATCAAGTTCAAGAGAACACTCCAAGTTTTGAAAGCACTGGTGATGATATATTCCTTTAGAAATCAAAAAAATAATGTGGAGTACCTGGTTCAACCCTAGAGATTAACCCTAAGTGGCAAGCTACTGATGAATGACTTTTATCTTCAGTGGTGCGGCCCAATCAACTCAATCAATTGGCCTGTTGCACCACTTAGCTAAGGCACACAAATGTTTAACCTATTCAGAATTCTACTCACATATGTGTATTGAGTTGAAGTGTACTAGGTCCATAAGTAAAATCCTGGTTAAGTGGTAGAATCAATGTGGAATGGTGATCCTTAAGTCAAAAGTTGTGGGTGTTTAATGTGTGTCACTTTTAGTAAATCCCACAAGAGAAGAGTATTTTTTTTTTTATATATGCGAGGACGAGATGGGTGGAGGTGGCAAACAAACAACTAGATCTATCCTAGGATTTATAAAAACACCTAAGTTGATTTGGGTTTGAGTTATTAGTGTGGTGAAATGAAATCTAGGGTGGGGGTGCTAGGGGAAAACTTACAAATGTCTCTACCCTCACTTTACTCCAATCTCTCGCCTTCAGCTCCTCGACCGGGTTCTTGCAAGATAATAAATCAAAGAAGAAAGATAGGTCAGAAAAATATGTGAGTAATGTGGGAAAACGCGATAAAACCAAAGAGCATTGCCTCCCTGGCAACGGTGCCAAAATGGTTGCGTCGGATCTGCACGCGAAAAGGTTCGAGTTTGGAAATCCGTCTATCAGATAAAATTTATAATCGAAACTAGAAATGTAAGTCCCAGGTCGAACATGGGGAGGCAAACGTTTGGTTTTGAAAGATACGCATTTCGCTTTTATTTGTTTTTATCCTTTTTGCCTTTTCTAATTTTTTTTGGTATTTTTAATAGGGCAAGAGATCTGGTCGATGAAATTTTATTTAGCTAATCTACTTGCAAAATATGAGAGAGAGAGAAAAATAGTCATATATTTCGAAACAAATGTTTGTTAGAACTAGGAAAGCGGGAAATCTATACTATGAAAGTAATAAAGATAGAGATAGGTGAGAGACATCCCCCTCGATGGTCACTTGGAGGATGACTCACTCTGACGTCGCCTGGAGAAAGGTGGTAAGGACCGGGACGAACGATGACAGAGCTGGAGGATGGAGGAAGGGGCAGGATGGCGTCGCGGCGAGGATCTTCTTCCCGAAGGGAGGTGAGAAGATGGCCATGGGATGCTCCATGAAGGGGGATGAGAGGCAGGAACAAATATTTGTTTTCTACTCTAGGGGAGCATCTCGGGCTTGGGACAAGCTCTCTCTAGAGCCTTGGAGGTGGTGAGAGGAAGAAAGGAAGAGATGAAGAAAAATGGGAGGGGTAGGGGTCCTTTTATAGTGGAGGAAAGAATCAAATTCGTATACAGGACATTTAGTGACAGTCATAAATGTCATTGAAGATCCACTGCAAACATCACTGAGGACAGGCCACGCACCCACCCATCGCTGTGTTGGCACGTGCTCCGCACGTTCGTGTTGCACACCTCCGTGCGAGCCCATGCGCTCCCACTACATTGTTGTGCGTGCGTGCCTCTGCGAGCGTGCGCGTACCCATGCTGCTGTGCATGTGCGTGGCACGTGCATGTGCATGGGTGGCCTGGGTTGCGCCACTTGGCGCGACCTGGGCCGCCCATCTTCTTTCTTGTGTAGGGGCTGCTACAAAGGTTGGATTGAGTCAATTTTTGCACAGTTAGGCTGTGATCGTTGGGTCGAATCCATCTGTGCGGTTGGATTTGTCGTTTGAAGCTCCAAATTATGTCACCTAGTCCCTTGGCCGTTAATCTTCCTTGTACTGCATATGGTGCTACGGAACTCCGATCAAGGCAATTTCGGAGGCGTTGAACTCCAATCGTCGTCCAAATTAGATCCATATGGTAGGATCGTCAATCCGTGGCTCCAAAATAAATTTCCTTCTCTCCTGACCACAAAAAGGATGCAATTAACCTAAAATATACACAACCACTCTAAATGTAGAATGATGGATGCTATGCAATATTTATAATATGGAATTTAAATCTAAGCCTAGGGACATGCATAAATAGGCATTTCAACCTAAATGGTTATGTCTACATTAGTGCCTAAGGAGGGGTTTTTTTTATAGATGTGCTGGTGGTTTGGTGCTCTATAGGGTGTGGTTTAGGCCTAGGTTAAAGAGGGTACAACTTAAGGCTAAGGTGTGGGTGTAGGGTAGGGTATATTCTAGAATGTGTGTGTAGGTGGATAGGTGATTAGGCACCTAGGTGGCACCACATAAGATAAGTGTGGTAAGGTGGTGACGTTCGTCGGATGTGTTTGCGTAAGAACCATTCGTTGTAGCGTGTTTTATGACGTTAATTTTACTTAGAAAAATAATCGGATGTGAGTCCGAGTGTCGAACATAGGGAGGCAAAATATTGAATCTGCTAATCACTTTTGTGTCACAAAAATATCACTTTTGATTCACTTGCAAAAGGAGAAAATGAGAAAGAGAGAGATAGGGAGAGAGAGGGAGAGAGAGAGAGGAAGATAGAAAGAGAAGGGGAATAAAACCTCGCTCACGCCTCACGCGTGTTGGATTAGGCATACTCGAGTGCGTGATCGCGTGCGTTTCGCGCGGATGGTTGGATGGCACTCGTTGTGCCCGCTTCTTGACCGTAGATCAGATTGAACAACCCGATTTTCAATTGGGGTGCTTGAGGAGAGGTGCCTCTGTGATTCGAACCTGCGCCTGCTAGAGTGGAGGCCTCCAACCGCTGTGCTATTTGCGCGGATGGTCACGGCGACGACGCAGCGTTTGAGAGATGGAATGCGTTGGATGAAGATTTGACGGAGGTGAACACGTGATGAAGGATCAGTTGAAGCACGATGGAAAGCATGAGTAGTGGCCATGTGTTACATTTTGGGCCGTTGATCAGTGGATCAACGGTCAGGACTTCTTGAGCTTGTTGTGGGAGCTACGGAGGTCGGATTGGGATGATTTTGAGTCCGTAGGACTCCGTTCATCGATTCGGATCCATCCGTACAGTTCAATCGCTCATCTGAGACCTGTTTCAAAATGGACTTGTGCACATGGTCATTAAATATTGATTCCAAACGATTAAAATTTAAAGATCAAGCAATATGCATGCAATGCTCCCAAGCCCATTATAATATGTCATTATCATACAAGTATCCCTAAAATTGACTCTAATTGATAATATTAACACTGAACATCGTAGAGTCATCATACCCCCATGCCCACCCCTTGGTAGTCCCTAGCAAGGTTTGACCTAAATGCTATTTAAAACTAAAGTTAGGAATTGATTGCTTAGGTAGAAGTTGCTTGTCAACAGGAGGAAATTTCTACTAAGAACCTAACTTGCTAGGACTCAATAGTGCCTGGGTTGCCTACCAAAATGCTGACCGCTTGAGTCCTCACCTTATTCTATATAGAAGCAAATACATATTTTTTCTTTTTCATCTTTTCTAATTTTTTGGATTTTTGGTGTTGAGGATTTCAGGGTAACTTTTTACGGCTACCTAATCCACCTAAGACTCGAAAAGTATTCTTAGTACTAAGCATCTTATTGTGGTAGTGATAGACTCACTCAACGATAATTAAAACAGACTTCGGGTTTCTACGCCCTTAGGTGACCTGAAAGAAGAAAAAAATGTTGCCTAAAGGTGTATCTATCTGACTGGTAGCTTTCTCCCTTCTTTTTATTTTTGTGGGGTCAACACAAGGGTGAACCCAGTATATATCTCCCCGGATTATGCTACTTCCCCGCTTCTTCCTTAAGTGTTTTGGAATTCTTGTGCATTTTATGAGCTGGGATCTGGACTGCAGGCCAATGGGCTGTTACCCACGACAACTTGCCAACCATACTTGTGTGGTGAAGTGTGGCTTATCCTTATTTCTTTTCTCCTTTTCTATTTTCTTTTCTTTCTTTCTTTTTTTTTAAGTAGGTGGCTTTCTTGATCTAAGATTTACCTAAAGGCAGTAGTGAAAGAGAATGGTCTTGTGGTTGGGCTCTGGACAACCTGCCAATGGGCTATTACCCATGACAACTTGCTAGCCATACCACCCTAGAAGGTTCATTAGCTGCCCAATTTCCATTAGAACTGCCGATGAGTGAGTCAGTGCAAAACGTGTGTAGATGATTAGACTAAAAATACCCCCAAACTAGAGGGTGGGTTGATAAGTCGTATACTTATCACCTTATTTTATTGACAAGATTAATATACAATATGGTGGCGAGGACTCGAGACCAAGTTCACATTTTAATGGACACCAGGACTAATTAAGTCGGAGGACCTGAAGGGTCTTAGCGATTAGGTCCTTAACATATCATTTCCTCAAGTCGACAAGCTTCTAATACCTAAGTTTTCTTTTCCTAATTTTAATTTTTTCTTCTTCTTCTTTTTTATAAAAAGAAATAAAATTAGTTCAAGCTGACAATTTTGTACTCAGATCCTATGAATTACCACCCCCCCATGCCTAAGTTTGACAATGTCCCCATTGGAAAAATAAATGTACGCAAAGGAGTAGGGAAAGAAATCACTTGAGTTGTAATCATGAATCCAGTCAGCTTGAAACCTCTGGGTTGCCTCCCAGGAAGCGCTGAGTTTTGTGCCTCCAGCTGGGCACAGTTCCAGTTTAACCCTCAATGAGGGTCACAACTTCCTTCACGGGGATCTAGGCAAGAAAGTGTTTTAGTCGTTGACCATTAACAGTGAAGGTTTGCTCAGTCTTGGGATTGGCATTTTCAACCACCTCGTTGGGATAAGGTATGACCACTTGATATGGTCCCATCCACTTAGATCTCAATTTCCCGAGGAAGAGATTAAGTCTTGTATCAAATAGCCAGACTTGCTAATTTAGCTCAAAGGTTTTTCTATTAATGTGTTTGTCATGGACGGCTTTCATCTTCTCCTTATAAAGTCTATTGCTTTTGTAAGTGTCTTGACAGATTTCCTCGATCTCGGAGAATTGGAGCTACCTTTGAGTTCCGACCATCTGGGAATCCATATTGCACAGTTTAACAGCCCAGTATGACTAGTGCTCCAACTCGACTAGAAGGTGGCAAGCTTTGCCAAAGACCAATCAATAAGGTGACATGCCTATCGGGGTCTTAAAGGCGGTCCTGTATGCCCAAAGGGCATCGTCCAATCATGTGGACCAATCCTTCCGGTCAGGTCTCACAGTTTTTTGTAGAATACTTTTAATCTGCCTATTTGAGACCTCAGTTTGCCCATTTGTTTGCGGGTGATACGGTGTGGCAATGCAGTGAGTGACCCCGTATTTTTTAAGTAGGGCACAAAATTAGGCATTAATGAAGTGACTCCCACCATCACTGATCATGGCTTTCGATATCCAAAATCGGGAAAAGATATTTTTTTTAACAAAGTCCATGATAGCCTTATGGTCACATTTTCGGGTAGGTACGGCTTCGATCCATTTCGAGACATAATCCACTGAGACTAGTATATACTCAAAACGTTTGATGGTGGGAAGGGACCCATGAAATCGATGCCCCAGACATTGAAAATTTCGATGATCAAGATGGGTTGTAGAGGCATCATATCTTTCCTGGTCATAGTCCCTAAGGTTTGGCATCTAGTGCAAGTCTTTACAAAGTTATGTGAATCTTTGAAAAGTGATGGCCAGTAAAAATCAGACTTCAAAACTTTTGCAACCATCTGCTTCCCAGAGAAGTGGCCGCCACAGGCTTGGTCATGACAGAAGGATAGCACACTTTGGACTTCCTCTTCAGGAATACACCTCCTAATGATTTGGTCAGCACAAAGTCTAAACAGCATAGGATCATCCCAAAAATAATGCTTGGCCCCAGCCAAGAACTTATCCTACTGCTGTCTAGACCAGCCATGCGGAGTCTTCCCTACCACTAAATAGTTGACTAAGTCTGCATACCAGGGTAGACTCCTTCCATGCATGGTAAGAAGTTGTTCATCAGGGAATGTGTTGGTTAAGGGTAATGAGGGTCCAATGTGTTCTGGGTGAAGTCTGGATAAGTGGTCAGCTACAATGTTTCCAGGTCAAATTCCTGCAAGAGCAAGATCCATCTGATTAGCGTGGGTTTAGTGTCCTTTTTGGCTAACAAATGCCGGATAGCCGAGTGGTCAATGTAAATAATCACGTGGGATCCTAGAAGGTATGATTTGAACTTTTCTAATCCAAAAACTACAGCGATCAGTTCTTTTTCCGTGACAGTATAATTCCGTTGAGCCTCATCCAAAGTTTTGCTCGCATAGTAGATCACTACGGATTTTTTTCTCTCTTCTTTGTCCTAGGACTGCTCCAACAGCAAAATCTGATGCATCGCACATTATCTCAAAGTCTTGGGACCAGTCTGGGGTTGTAAAATAGGTGCAATTGAGATTGTATCCCTAAGGGTGTTGTAGGCATTGATGCAATTAGGTGTCATGTCAAAAAGTACGTCGTTGGCTAGAAAGTCAGTCAAAGGCTTGGAAAGTTTGGAAAAATCCTTAATGAACCTTATATAAAAGCTGTTTATCGCGCTCGATCGGGTTTTAAAAGATAATACGTTGTAATATAGCCGAGAAAGTGTTCAAACAAATAGAGAATTTTATTACTCGAAAAACTAGAGTATCCGAGGTCGAACACAGGGAGCAATCTCAGTAGTTTTAAAACTAAGGAATACAACTTTTAAATGAAGAACAATTGATTCAAAGAGAGAGAGTTATAAAAAGAATTGCTAAAAGATAATAGGATTAGACGTCTGATTTCTATATCAGACGTCTTAAATGCAACTATTCTTCTTCCTATTTTGATTCTGCCTTGGCCTTCTCTGATTTTTGCTTGCTCTTCTCTCTTCTGCCTTCTTCTTCTTCGTGGGTTCCTTCTTCTTCTTTTCTTCTGATCTACAGGTCTTCTTCTTCCTTGAACTTCTCTTTCCTGCGAAATCTTCTCCTTCCTTGGTCTTCTTCATTCTCTTTGCAGTCCTTTCTTCTTCTCTCTTCTCTTCTTCGCTCGGCCTCTTCTTCTGCTTCTTTTTCTCCTTGCGGCTAAGTCTCTCAACGCTCAGCCTGCCTGCATAGAGAGGTGGAAGCAAAACCTACCCTGTCCCTCTACCCTTGCGTCTCTCACTCTGTAATTCACTCAAGAATGCTCTAACAGAGCCACGGGTAATCGGGTCGGATTTCGCACCCGGGACCAGGTGCACCGGCAGGTGGGTGATGCACGAGGAGTGCTCAGGTTGGGTCGGGTAGGAGCCCACCAGATCCGCGAGGTGAAACCGCGGACGAGGCGAGCGTGGGATAAGGTGAGGGACCTCACCCCTGTGCGTTCGGAGGCAACGAGGCAATATCACAAAAATAATTTAAAGTATACCTGCACTTCGCGTTTCACCGATGTGGGACTATTAGTTCTGCCCCGCTCCTGCGCGCACCCGTAGAGCCTTCGTGCAATCGCCACAGCTGCGGACGTTGCTGCGCTCCTTGCTGGACTTAGATGCTTCGCACTACTGTCCCGAATATGCTGCACCTGAAGATTGGAGAACCTGACACTTGGAGCTGCTCCAACCGTCAATGGCGGCAGGGGCTGGAATCCTGTCAAACACAAATACGGCCTATTGGCCTAATCAAACTAGCTGGGCACCTTCGCCGTGGCACGACGAAGGTGGTGCACGGTGCTGCAGGTCGTGGGACGGCCTAGGCGTGCGTGCCTAGGTCGTCCTGTGACCGGAAGTGTGGGGGTGTTCGGGGGCTGTGGTGGAGGCGTAAAGGGATGGTGGATGGGCGGAGATTGTTCCTTGTGGTGAGGCAGAGCTTATGAGACGGTTGGCAAGCCGTGTGGAGGGGCGGAATGATGGGGGCGGCTCGCCGGAGGTCGGTCGGTGACGTGGAAGATGAGGGTGGTCAGGCAATGTCGGGGGGCAATCAAATGAAATAAAAGAGGGAAAAGAGAGAGGGGAAGATGGAGAAGGTATCTGGAGTGTTCTGGAAGGGAGGAAGGCAGGGGAGTGGATGGCGCGTAGCTGCCGTTGTCGGAGAAGAAGAACCCTGAGGGAGGGAGCGGCGACGAGGACGAGATCAGGAGAACGCGCGCTTGGTACTACGTGACACGGGAGGAAGAGGCGAAGTGGACTCTGCTGCTAGTATGGCAGCAGAGCAACGAGAAGGAGGGGAGGAGGTCGCCGGAGCTTGCAGGTTCCTTGGCCGGAGATGGAAGAGAGGAAAATTTGGGGGAATCTCTGCCAAAACAAGTCTGAAGATCAGCGGCCGGGTTTGGGGATTCTTTTATAGGTGCTGGCCGAACTTTCTAGTGTGCGGAGGGCTGCACAATTATCTCCGACGGCTCGTCGGAGAAGGAAAGAGGGTGGATACCCAAATCCCTCGTGCGTTCGCACGAGAGATTGGGTTCACACTAGAGATCGTGATTGGCCTTAGATGGAAGGGAATTCCTCAGAGAATCTCCCTTCCATATCTGGGAGGGGATCTCTGAGGAATCAGAGAGTATTCCCTCTCTAAACCTCACCAGAGGTCGGTTCTGCCCTAACAATGGCGGAAGGACTTTATTGCAAAGGTGGCGAGGAAATTAGGGGGCTCTCTGCAATGATTTTCAAAAGATAGGGGCCAAATTATGATTTGGGTGTACTAAATTGCAAAGTAGGTCAAGATGACCTCCCCTTAGGTCCAAATTTTGGTAAAAACCTAATTTGGACATAAGGAATCCAATGGTGAAGTTGTATTTTAGGTTTGACCACGTTTGACTGGACATTTTGCGTAAAAACCTAAATTAGGTTAATTGATGAGCTAGGACCCCAATCTAGGTCAAACTGGGTTCCAAAGGCCAAATTAAGTATTCTAAACCCTAGGGTATATTTTTCCATGATTTTTAGAGGGTTTAATTGATTTTTATTCTGATCGGAACCTTGTTAATTTAAGCAGGTCTATTTTAGGGTTACCAAATGTTATTTAATTCCTAAATTGCACATGAACCCATTTCTGATTGACTCAACCCACTTTTTATCTTATTTAGACCATTTGACCTATGTTTTGCCTTTGAGAAATCCCATTTTTGCACTGCAATGGTAAAATTGCAGTTTTAACCTTTAATTTATGTTTTCTTCTCAGAGCACTTATTCCTTCATTTAGGACTTCTTCTAGGTTATGTAGGAGCTTTTATCTTCTTTATTGGGTCAAAATGAGCTAGTTATGGCTCATGATGAGGCTCTCATCAAAAGCCAACATGTCCTAGGAAAGATCGGATTTGCTTGACCGAGCTAGGAGGTTGAAGTTTGGAAATTAAATCAACCTTAGCTCGATTTACTTCAATGCCCCTATGCGAGATGATGTGACTGAGGATAATCCCTTCTTGAACCATAAAATGGATCTTTTCCTAGCTTAAAACCAAGTTGACCTCGATACATCGCTTCAAGATTTTTTCTAGGTTACTAAGACAATGGTCGAATGAGTCTCCAAATATGGAGAAATCATCCATAAAGACCTCTAAATATTCACCTACCATCTCTGAAAATATGGCTAACATGCAACGCTGAAAGGTAGTAGGTGCGTTGCATAACCCGAATGGCATACGACGGAATGCAAACGTGCCATACGGGCAAGTGAATGTGGTATTCTCTTGGTCCTTTGGTGCAATAGCAACCTGGTTATATCCTGAATATCCATCCGGGAAGCAAAAATATTTCTACTTTGCCAATCATTCGAGAATCTGGCCAATGAATGGTAGGGGAAAGTGGTCCTTTTTGGTGGCCTCATTAAGCTTCCTATAATCAATGCACACCTGCCACGCGGTTGTGGTGTGGGTGGGGATGGATTTGCCCTGGTCATTCGTGACCACGGTAAGCCCGACCTTCTTTGGTACTACTTGAGTAGGGCTCACCTACGGGCTATCAGAAATCTGGTAGATGATTTTCGCATCAAGCCACTTGATTATTTCCTTTTTAACAACCTCTCGCATATTCGGGTTCAATCACCTTTGCATCTGGCGAGAAGGTCGAGCCCCATCTTCCAAATAGATCTTGTGAGTACAATAAGCAGGGCTAAATCCCCTTAAGTCATAAATTGTCCACCCCATAGTTGCCCGATGTTTAGAAAGGGTAGTAGTCAACCTAAGTTCTTGGTCCCTAGTTAGGTGTGCATTGATAATCATAGGGAAAGTCTGATCAGGTCCTAGGAAGACATACTTAAGGTTGTTGGGCAAAGGTTTCAATTCAACTGCAGGTGGGACAATGTTTGATAGGTAAGGGAAGGGTGGGAGTTGATTAACATCAATCTCCTCAAATGGAGGTTGCCGGTGGTAATCCTCTCTATAGATTTCAACCTCCAAAGATTGGGATGGGTTAGGGTAGTCATCAACTAGTTTAATCAGATGGTCTTCTAAAGAGCTAACTATGAGGCATTCTTCAACTAGGGTTTCCACGGGATTGTATTCCTCAACCCAACCACAATCAAAAGGCTTAGTCACCTTGAAGATATCCAATTTCATCTTCTTATCTTCGAAGGCTATTTCCATACATCCCGTGTCACAATCAATGTTTGCCTTGGCCGTAGCCAAGAAGGGTCTGCCCAGGACGATGGGTGTGTTCTGTAGTTGTTCGGAGACTTCCATGTCAAGGACTAAAAAGTCAACTCGGAAGTAGAAGTCCTTAACCTGAATAATTACATCCTCGACTACCCCTTTCGAGGTTTTTACAGATCGCTCGGCCAGTTGGATAGTCACAGGTGTGGACTTTAATTCCCCAAATCCGAACTGGTGATAAAGGGTAGTCAGGATTAAGTTAATTGAAGCACCTAAGTCCAAGAGTGCTCTATTAAACGTCTTGTCACCAATATTGCAAGATATTAGAGGTGCTCCATGGTCAGTTATTTTTGGAGGTAAGCTACTCAATATCACTAAACTAGCTTGTTCCGAGAGCACTACCTTCCTAGGTGCTTGGGTTCTCAGCTTATGCTTAGGTGTACAGACATCCTTCAAAAATTTAGCGTAAGCCGGGATATGCTTGATTGCATTGAGGAGAGATACATTAATCTGTACTTGTTTAAAAATCTCCAACAACTCCTCATTCTCAGCCACATTTCTTTTTTTCTTTATTTTCTCCAAGGCTTCAAGGTATGGTATTTAGGTTTGAATTGGTTTAGGCTCCTGATCCTTGGGTTCCTCCCATTCATCCTCAGAATCAGGCATCTCAGGAAGTGAAGTCATGGGAGGAGTTGGCCATTTGGGGTCCTAGGTTTGAGTGCCGCTTCTCAAGGTAACCGCATTGGCTGAGGCATTGGAACCATGGTTAGATCCTTAAGAAGAAGAAGCATTAAACCGAGGAGGTGCTTGTGGGGCTTGTTGGATCATGTGGGCATGCCCTTGATTTGATTAGAACCCTTGAGGATTGCGGCCTCTGTTCATTACATTCCTCGGGTTCAGTTGTGGCTGAGAAGGAAGGGACCCCTGTTGTTTGTTATCCAACAGTTGGCTCAACTGTCCCTTCACTAATGCCATCTCCTCCTGATGTTTCTGATCCATATCAACCATCATTTTAATCAGGGTGTCCATTTGGTTTTGTGTAGGGGCCATCCTATTCTGGTTATAGGGGGTCTCGTAGGTGGACCTTGCTGATAGGAGGGAGGGTTTTGCCTAGGTTGGTTCTGGAATTGATTTAGTTTTTGATTCGACCAGGCAAAGTTTGGGTGGTTGTGCCATTTAGGGTTGTAAGTGTTGGAGAAAGGGTCAGGCTTAGAAAATCCCTGGATGGACTAGGCATCTTCAAAGGTAGAAGGTGCCGAAGGAGAGGGGAAAGAGTAATTAGAGTTTGAGGGATCAAAGGTCCCTCCTTGGAACAAGGTCAAGGGTTGTTCATGGTGTATTTGGTTCATAGATTGAACCAAGTCCACATTGTGAGCTCCGTTCGCTAGGGAGAAGGTCTGTAACGGGGTTCGGGTTTGGTTCAACAGCTCATCAATCTTTTTTATCCACCAACTCAACTCGATCCAACTTCTTGGCTATAATGTCCATGTCAACCATTCCAGAATTGGTTTGCACCTCATAAATCCCACCACAAGGTTGACTGAATCGATTAAATTGGGTCATGGAGGCATTGTTAAGTAAATTCTCACTCATTGATTCAAAGAGCTCAAACACGCTCTCCTCATCCTTATTCAAAAAGTTGCCTCCACATGATGCATCCACAAAATTCCTAAAGTTGCTGTCCAGATCATGGTAGAAAATCTGGGCCAATTGCCACCTTGGAACTTCATGGTGTGGGCATTTCCATAATAATTCATTAAATCTCTCCCACGCCTCATGAAATTGCTCTCCACTTTGCAGGGGAAAAGTAGCAATGGCTCTCCTAATGGCATTAGTCTTTCCTATGGGGAAAAACTTTTCAAGAAAAGCATGCCTTAATTCCGCCCAAGTGGAGATGGGTCTCCCTAAAGTCCTAAGCCAATGAGATGTTTTGTCTCTTAGGGAGAACAGGAACATCTTGATTGAAACAATATCTAAACTGATGTTCCTAGGTTATACAGTCCGGGCAATCCGCTCTAAGTCCTCTAGGTGTTGGAAGGGGTCTTCATTTGAGCTCCCATGGAAATGGCTTTGAATCAAGCTAAGTACATTGGGTTTTAGCTCAAAATCATCTCCCCCTTTGGGGACCCTAAGGTATGGCTCTACTCGGATGGCAGACGGATTGTAAAAATCATGGAGAGGCCTGGGTTGGCCCTCAAGGGGTGGTGGTGGGTTCAGTGAGGGTTGTCCTTGAGGGTTATGTCCTTGATTCTTCCCCTGAGGGTTCTGTAGTCGGTGTATGACTTGCATGATGGTGTGAATTTGTTGTTGTTGAAGTTGGTGGTTGGCAGTAATCTGAGCCTGAATCATGGCCATGGCATCGGGTTGAGGTTGATACTCAGCCTCCTCAACTAGTGGGTCAGCCATGTCCTCAATCCTACCCCTAGAAAAATCAAGTTTCCTCTTAGTTTCTCTATCTAAAGCAACCAATTCAGGATGAAGTGATCACCTTCCGTGCATACACTGGAGAAGAACCAGGAGAGATGCAAAGGAAAATAGATGCGAGAAGTGTGTGCACAATTGGGTGTAAGGACCCAATGCCAAAACAAGTGTTCCTTCACAAGCAAGATTAAGATGTATGATTTTTAGGATTTAAATCTTGCTTTAATGGATTTTAAAGTTCTCACTTGTTTACACCTTCAAACAAGGAACAAATGTATAGTAAGACTGTTGGTGGAAATTGATTTTCTTTAAGGCCTTTCGTGTGACTATATAAAATCAAAACTCCCTAGTGTAGAAGATCCTAGGGTGTGTAGCTTCCATTCAATGAATCTTTTTTAAGATTTTGTCAAGAAGGGTCCAATCAAAACAAGCAATGACCTATCATGACCAAAATCTAATGAGCTTTTCAACAAAATCAATTTCAGAATTTTTTGACGACAGTAGACCACCCAAATTCATGTTTTTCCAAGAGGGGTCAATCTATCCAGAACCTCTAGATCAGTGCACAAGTGTAATATCTTGATTAGAACAAGCACTAATAAATTTTAAACACAAAAGTGTTATTCAGATGAAGTGTAGAGAATTTCAAGATCTTTCTAGAAATATAAATCTCTTGCAAATCTGAGCTACGTGAAGTTCTCAGTAGTAAGAACACTCTACAGATCTCTAGAACTTAGGACAACCTTGCGCACTTCCAGTAGTGAATTTCTCACATCCAAACCATAGAAAGTTTAGCTCTGAAATTTGAAGGGGAGTTTGCCTACTGGAAAGGACACCTCTAAGAATTTTTTGCAAAATTTTTAAAAGTGTAAAGGGTCCTTTAATCATGTCCTCAACCCGAGTCTAGAAATTGATTTTTTTTTGAAGTTAATGGGTTGAAGACTTGGTGGTGGTGCTTTTCTTCGACAAACAAAAGAGAGTTTTTTTTATAACACCACTATTTCTTGGTCTAAGGATGGAAAGTTACCTTTGGATTGTGGGAAGACAAGATTAAGCCTTCGGGTTGATGGTGGTCTTCTTCTTCCGCTTCCTTTTGATCCAACCCGATTCGTTCTCCTCCCGTTGCCGATGCACAAGGTTCCTGCAACCACAAGAAGAGAGAGAAGAGCAAGTTAGATAACACAAGTATAAATAATGATCAAGAAAATGAAAGCGAATAAGAGATCCGTTGCCTCCCCGGCAACGGTGCCAAAAATTGATGTTCATCGTGAAGGTTCGTCCCTACCAGGAGGGGTGACGTAATAAAATTGCGGAAATAAAAATATAAAGCAATCTCACAAAAATAAGCAATCGCACAATGTACACAAAGATTTTTAGGTGGAAACCCAAACCGGGTGAAAACCACCACCTAACCCTCTCGAGTTAGGATTTTCCGATCAACCAAGTTGATCAAAATCCACTAAACGAATCACTTTAAACGAGGGTGATTCAACCTCAATACAACCACGCTACAAGTACGAGGGTAGCGTTCCTCAACCCCTTCTCTCCACGAGAAGGATTTTGTCCCACGAAGGAGACGGGAATTCGCAAAGCGAATACCCAACCAAAATACAAAGATAAAATAAACAACAGTCCTATAGAGCCAACAAAATTAAACCTAGCTTCTATAGGAAATAGGAAACTCCCCTTTGTAAGGAGTGCGTCGACGATGACGCGGTGCGTGTGCCACGCGACGGCGCTACGTCGCTCTCGTTATCAACGCCGGGAGAGCGGGTGCGCAACGGGAATGATGCTCTCAAGATGATGGAGCTTGAGCTTAGAGAGCAAGTGCTTCTTGGAAACAAGAGAGTGGAAATACTTGATCTTAGTGTATTGCAAAGTGTTTCTTGTGTTTCTCTTGTTGTTTTCTAAGTGTGTCTCTTATATCCCAAAGTGTTACAAAGGTTCCCCTCTATTTATAGAGGCCTTAGGAAGGTTTTGGAAGGCTTGGAAAAGCTTCCATAGCCGTTGGGTGCAAAGCCCAACAGAATCAGGCCGAAATCAGGACAATGATTGCTTTTGACAGGGTCATCAGACGTCTAAATCTGGCATCAGACGTCTGGATGGCCACTTTAAGACGTCTGATTTCAAGGTCAGACGTCTGATTCTGTGCGGGTTTCTCCCTGACTTGAATCAGATCTAAACAGGGTTTTTGTGCAAGTCCATCAGACGACATACAGGACGTCTGGCACTATGTCTGGACGTCTGGAAACCTACTTTTTCTGTGGGAATTGATTTCCAAACGTTGCAACGGCTAGAAAATCTCTGAGAAGAGATTTTGGGTCAGCCGAGGCAAAACGGTCATTTATCAGACGTCTGGTAAGTCCTATGGACGTCTGATAAGGCTCTAACGGTCATAATCTTGA
This sequence comes from Thalassia testudinum, assembly GCA_037157565.1. Lineage (NCBI taxonomy): Eukaryota > Viridiplantae > Streptophyta > Magnoliopsida > Alismatales > Hydrocharitaceae > Thalassia > Thalassia testudinum. Next base: position 13,812,323 of record JAZHRO010000062.1, on the reverse strand, counting down.
GTGTTTTCTAAGCCAGCCAACGGTCCACTAATTGGACGTCTGGCAAAGTCATCAGACGTCTCCTAAGACGTCTGGTCTAAGGTCTGGACGTCTGATTTCATCAGACAGAACTAACTATGTCCAGCCTAACAGTTATCAGACGTCTGATACAACAGTCAGACGTCTTAAAATTCTTTATCAGACGTCTGATTTTGGGATTAGACGTCTGGAAATGCTATTTGAGCCCTATATTGGTTTTCTAAGTATTTTACAGAAAACCTAAGTATCCTAGGGTTGTGCAGGTGTTCCTAGGACTACTTTTAGGGTACTTTGAGGCTCTTTAACATAATGTTCTAAGGAATCAAAAAGAGCAAGAAAATACAAGAGATACATGAAAGGATAAAAAAGAATCTATCCTATTCTTCTTTTCTTCCATCTCCAATCTTTCGCTCCACGCGAACCTCCTGTGTTTTCCGTCAAGCTCCTCCAATCCGTCCTGGATGCGAGCTCGAGTTCCGTCTAAACACGTCCACATTTGCAATTGACCTGAAATCTAGGACTCAAATTGCAAATGTTAAATAACACGTGTTTTGTTATCATCAAAACAAATGATCGTGGTGCTCTAGCACCAACAATCTCCCCCTTTTTGATGATGACAAAACCGTAAATAATAATGCATGAAAATCCTCCCCCTTTTTGACATTATCAAAAAGGTTTGATTGATTTTAAATTTCCTATAATTCCCCCTTAAAACATGCTCTTCTATGAATTTATTTTAACAAAGGTAATGTCCTCCCCCTTTTTATAACAACAAGATAGCTATTATTTTTCTCCCCCTTACTAAAGGAAATTTAGCTAACTTGTATCTCCCCCTTAAAAATTGATAATAAGCTCATCATTTTTAACTCCCCCTATCTAAATGCTTATAAAAAGGATAGGGTTAAGAATTTTACCTCACCTACCATGGCCAATAAAATGGCCCGAATGGTGGTGGTGGATGCCACATCGGATGGGGCTCCCATCCATAGCTTGGAGGCCCGGGCATCGGCGCCGGTCTCCAATCTGGTGGTCGACGTGCGGCGGGTCCGTCGTTTGTTCGCCGTCTTGTCGGTCTTCTTGTTCTCCTCCTTGGTCTACTCATTGGTTCTCCCAACCTAAGTTGACCAGCCTTGAGCTTGTAGGTCCAGTCCTTTATGTTGTAGTCATCCCTGAACCCTACAAAACAAGATTCTAATTTTTTCTTCGGTATCCAAGTAAGCTTGGATCCGGATTTGTTAGAAGGTCTCCTTGATGGAGATCCTTTCTCAACCTTAGGGCTATAAAACTTATCTACTTTGTTGATTAATTTGTTAGAATTTTCCCTAAGACATGCAATTTCTCTTTCTATAATTTGCATCTTAGTCTTTAAATCAAAAATTTCTAACTTTAGACTATTATTTTCCTCAATCAATTTATTATTTTCATTGATAAGGTCTTGATTTTCTAATAACAGGTTATTATCCTTAGGACTAGTCTCTATATCCTTGAGTTGTTTTTCTAACCTATCATTTTCATTTCTAAGAAAACTAAGGTTCTTTTTAATGCCTTTATTTTCTACCCTAAGTGATTTACTAATCTCAAAAAGTTCATTAAAGGCTTCTTGAAGATCATAACTTACCTCATTGTCGCTGTCGCTTCCGCTTTCGCTGTCGCTATTGCTTCCTCTGGCCATGAAACCAAAGCAAGCGGTTTCTTCCTTTTCTTCTTCTTCTTCCTCCGAGCTGGAATCGTCATGAGTGCATTCCAACCTTCTCCATATCTCGTGGGCGGTGGTGCACTCTTGGATTTTCTCGAACTCTTCCGGACTCAACGCGCAATACAGGGCATTCATTGCCTTTGCGTTGAGTGAGAGCTCTAGAATCTGCACCTGCGAGTAGCCTCCTTGGGGTCGCTTCGGGATCTCGTATGGGGTTTCGCAACATCCCCATACCTCGAATTCAGTGGCTTGGAGCCACGTCTTCATCCTCAGCTTCCAGTAGCTGTAGTTGTTCCCGTCAAAGTAGGGCGGACGGGTTGTGGACTGCCCCTCGGAAATCCTACTTGTGGAACAGCTTCCCTCCATGATCTAGATCCTCGTCGGTTTGTAACGCCGATTCCGCGAGACCTGCTCTGATACCAATTGAAGGTTCGTCCCTACCAGGAGGGGTGACGTAATAAAATTGCGGAAATAAAAATATAAAGCAATCTCACAAAAATAAGCAATCGCACAATGTACACAAAGATTTTTAGGTGGAAACCCAAACCGGGTGAAAACCACCACCTAACCCTCTCGAGTTAGGATTTTCCGATCAACCAAGTTGATCAAAATCCACTAAACGAATCACTTTAAACGAGGGTGATTCAACCTCAATACAACCACGCTACAAGTACGAGGGTAGCGTTCCTCAACCCCTTCTCTCCACGAGAAGGATTTTGTCCCACGAAGGAGATGGGAATTCGCAAAGCGAATACCCAACCAAAATACAAAGATAAAATAAACAACAGTCCTATAGAGCCAACAAAATTAAACCTAGCTTCTATAGGAAATAGGAAACTCCCCTTTGTAAGGAGTGCGTCGACGATGACGCGGTGCGTGTGCCACGCGACGGCGCTACGTCGTTCTCGTTATCAACGCCGGGAGAGCGGGTGCGCAACGGGAATGATGCTCTCAAGATGATGGAGCTTGAGCTTAGAGAGCAAGTGCTTCTTGGACACAAGAGAGTGGAAATACTTGATCTTAGTGTATTGCAAAGTGTTTCTTGTGTTTCTCTTGTTGTTTTCTAAGTGTGTCTCTTATATCCCAAAGTGTTACAAAGGTTCCCCTCTATTTATAGAGGCCTTAGGAAGGTTTTGGAAGGCTTGGAAAAGCTTCCATAGCCGTTGGGTGCAAAGCCCAACAGAATCAGGCCGAAATCAGGACAATGATTGCTTTTGACAGGGTCATCAGACGTCTAAATCTGGCATCAGACGTCTGGAAGGCCACTTTAAGACGTCTGATTTCAAGGTCAGACGTCTGATTCTGTGCGGGTTTCTCCCTGACTTGAATCAGATCTAAACAGGGTTTTTGTGCAAGTCCATCAGACGACATACAGGACGTCTGGCACTATGTCTGGACGTCTGGAAACCTACTTTTTCTGTGGGAATTGATTTCCAAACGTTGCAACGGCTAGAAAATCTCTGAGAAGAGATTTTGGGTCAGCCGAGGCAAAACGGTCATTTATCAGACGTCTGGTAAGTCCTATGGACATCTGATAAGGCTCTAACGGTCATAATCTTGAGTGTTTTCTAAGCCAGCCAACGGTCCACTAATTGGACGTCTGGCAAAGTCATCAGACGTCTCCTAAGACGTCTGGTCTAAGGTCTGGACGTCTGATTTCATCAGACAGAACTAACTATGTCCAGCCTAACAGTTATCAGACGTCTGAGACAACAGTCAGACGTCTTAAAATTCTTTATCAGACGTCTGATTTTGGGATTAGACGTCTGGAAATGCTATTTGAGCCCTATATTGGTTTTCTAAGTATTTTACAGAAAACCTAAGTATCCTAGGGTTGTGCAGGTGTTCCTAGGACTACTTTTAGGGTACTTTGAGGCTCTTTAACATAATGTTCTAAGGAATCAAAAAGAGCAAGAAAATACAAGAGATACATGAAAGGATAAAAAAGAATCTATCCTATTCTTCTTTTCTTCCATCTCCAATCTTTCGCTCCACGCGAACCTCCTGTGTTTTCCGTCAAGCTCCTCCAATCCGTCCTGGATGCGAGCTCGAGTTCCGTCTAAACACGTCCACATTTGCAATTGACCTGAAATCTAGGACTCAAATTGCAAATGTTAAATAACACGTGTTTTGTTATCATCAAAACAAATGATCGTGGTGCTCTAGCACCAACACGTCGGACACGTTTGCGTAAAAACCATTCGCTGTAGCGCATTTTATGACGTCAATTTTACTTAGAAAATAATCGAAAGTTAGTCCGAGTGTCTAACACAGGGAGGCAAAGTATTGAATCCCTAATCACTTTTGTGTCACAAAAATATCGCTTTTGATTCGCTTGCAAAAGGAGAGAATGAGAAAGAGAAAGATAGGGAGAGAAAGGGAGAGAGAGAGAGATAGAGAGAGAGGGGGAATAAGGTTAGAGAATCATGATGCGAATAATATATCAAAGATGTATTCTATTAATTATCAAATGTTATGATGAAAAAAATATAGATGAATACTTCAAATGAAAAACATGTACTACACTATCACATAAAATCAAACTAAGATAAGGAAGAAATTGGCGTCAAGGCAGCCACGGTGGTGGAGGAGCTTTTGTCGGTAGCTCGGCAACTTCCAGACCTTGCTTAGAGCTCTAGATGGTGGTGGTATCTCTTCGGTGGATGATGGATGCAAATGGGAGGGGAAGGGCCCTTTTTATAGTTGAGGAAAGGGCTCAAATTCGTCATTGGGTCAATAGCGGCATTCAAAATGTCACTAAAGACCTGTCGCATTCGTCGCCCTTGCCCCTATCCTCGCACCTCAAATCTCTAGCTGCCTCCGTGCGAGCATAGTGCACGAGTCGTTTAAGCCATTCGTTCGAAGATCGGACAGCTAGATTCAAACCTCGCCCGTGCCTCAAATAGCGCTTCACGCACATTGGATTAGGCGTACTCGAACGCGTGATGGCACGCATTTTGTGCGGATGGCTGGATGGCACCTGTCGTGCCCGCTTCTTGACCATAGATAAGATCGAACGGCCTGATTTTCAATTAGGGCGAGCGAGGAGAGGTACCTCTATGATTCGAACCCATGCCTGTTGAAGTGCAGAAGGCCTTCGACCACTGTGCTATCTGCGCAGATGGTTGTGGCAACGACACAATGTTCGAGCTGTAGCGTGTGTTGGATGAAGATCTGACATAGGTGAACGTGTGATGAAGGATTAGTTGAAGCACGATGGAAAGCATGAGTAGCGGCCACGTGTCGCATTTTAGGCTATTGATCTGTGGATCAATGATCAGGACTTCTTGAGCTTGTTGTGGGAGCTACGGAGGTCGGATTGGGATGATTTTGTGTCCGTTGGACTCCGTTCGTCGATCCAAATCCATCTGTACGTTCCGATCACTCATCTGAGACCTGTTTCAAAATGGACTTGTACACATGGTCATTAAATATTGATTCTAAGCAATTAAAATGAAAAGATCAAGCAATATGCATGCAATGCTCCGAAGCCCATTATAATATGTCATTATCGCACAAGTATCTCTGAAATTGACTCTAATTGATAATATTAACATTGAACATTGTAGAGTCATCAGGTGGCACCACCTAAGATGATGATGTGGCACCCATTGTTTGTGAAATGTGTATGGAATTTCTCATTAGGTCCAAAGGTGCACTTGGTTGGGTCATTTGGTGAAGGCTTAGGTTAATTAGATATGGTTAAGTGAGGTGTATCTATTGGGTTTTGTGTTGAGTGGTTTAATTAATGGGTTCATGGGTTGGTGTTGGGCTTCTTGTGGTTTGCTCCATCTCTTGGCTTCTCTGTTGCAGGAAGCATTGTAGATGTTTGCTTCTTGGTTAATGCAGGTCTTCTCACATTTGTATTCTGCTCAACTCCACTCTTCTCTTGTGAGCTTTGCATTGTGGTTGAACTCTCATTCTGTTCTTCCATGATCCTGTAGTTAGAGATAAGAGATTTGATAATATGATAGGCCCACAAATTCCTTTATTATGCAATGCATGGTTGAGATGCCTGAGGCATAAAGTGTATGTAAATATATATAAATGCAATGCAAGCTAAGTAACTAACATAAAATAGGCACATTAAGACCTATGATTGCTACGCAATCATTTCTTTAGACATCTCTTTCTTTTAAAGATCCATTTACACCCTATGGATCTCACCCCATCAAGTGGATCTATGAGAGTCAACACACAATTGGTGTGCATCGAGTCAATTTATGATTTCATTGCCAGCATCCATCTTTCCATATCTTTATCTTTCAAAACTCTCTTGAAGGTATTAGGATCGACCTTAGACTCTTTGGAGATATGAAAATCATACCCTTTGGAGGTCTCACAATCATAGTTCTTTTAGGAATGGAGTGCTATCATTTAGTGCCTCCTTTCATCCTTCCAACTCGTCAACTTGAATAGGTTTTGGTAACTCTTCAAGTTTCTTTTCTTCATCGGATCCCTTTTTCTTATGGATTTGTCATCTAGAAATTGCACATTTCGATTGATGATTATCTTTTTGATTTTGGGATCACAGAAATAGTAACCTTTACCATTCTTTGGATAACTAATGAAGTAACAATGAATCATTCTAGACTCCAACTTTCTTGTGTTCATACTCTTTACATATGCCAAGCAACCCTACACTTTTATATGCCTAAACTAGGCTTAGATCCTATGATATATCATATGGAGTCTTAGGAACCAATTTAGTTGGAAGTTTATTGAGAATGTATACTATAGTCTCCAATGCATATCTCCAAAATGATATAGGTATCTTTGCCTTGCTCTTCATAGATCGAACCATGACCAATAGGGTTTGATTGCATTTCTTTGAGATGCCATTGAGTTAAGGAGTACTATGAGGCTTAAGATAATCCCTTAATTCATTTGACATGTATTCACCATTTCTGTCAGATTTGATTACCATAATCCATCTATCTAATTGGTTCTGAACCAAAACTTGAAATTCTTTGAACATTTGAAAAAATTTAGACTTATGCTTCATTAGATAGGGTTATATATATCTTGAATGGTCATCTATGAAAGTAATAATTGACGTGCGCGAAATGACATTTAATAAAGATAGCGCCATAGTATAGTTGAATCACGTAAATCAACTCTTAAATTCATAATTCTCAAAATAAAACGTATTCCGAAGTCATTCATAGGGAGAAATAGAACTTGCAATTTAGTTGATGAGTCGAAAAATTCATGATAGAAGTTGGAGTTTGAAAAACCCGTCATCGTAGTTGCGAAAATCCAGGATTAGATAACATTTATAACCGTGATGGTGAATCCTAGGTCGAACGTAGGGAGGCGACCTTTGATTTTAGAAATCCGCATTTGTTTTTATTTATTTTTTGAAGAGTTTTGGCTTTTCTATTTTTTTGGTGTTTTTAATAAGACAGAAATTAGGTTGGAGAAATATCTAAGCTATTCTACTCTACTTACAATTATAAAAGAGATAGAAAGAGAGAGAAAGAGAGAGAGAGAACCATTTCATCAAATCAGGTCAATGTTCATTACACTAATTGCAGAATTAAAACTATGCTAGAAAGTAGTAAAAGAGAGAGAGAGGTGAGAGTAAACCTCCTCGTCGGTTGCTTGGAGGATGAGCTTCATTGACGAAGTGCCTAAATGAAGGTGGTGAGGAGCTGGAGGAAGGAGAATGGAGTTGATGGGAGCACCATCATGAGCCCTAACTAGCTCATTTTGACCCAATGAAGAGAATAAATACTCCTACATAACCAACTGAAGGTCATAATTCACTGCATAACCTTTTTGAGAATAAAATAAGAAACTAAGGGTAAAATTATAATTTTACTAATGCAGAACAACCACGGGTTTTCTCAAGGGCTAAACAAAGGTCAAGTGGTCATAATAAGATTATAAGTGGGTTGGATTAGACAGAAAAGGGTTTGTGTGTATCTTGTGAATTAAATGACTTCTTGAAACCATAAAACAGATCCACTTGATTAACCAAGGTTCTGGTCATGATAAAGTTCACTTAAACCCTCTAAAAATCATAGAAAAATATCTTCTAGGGTTTAGTACCTTCAATTTGGCCTTTGGAACCCATCTTGACCTAGAATGGGGTCTCAGATAGATATTTGCCCTAAATTAGATTTTTGCCTAAATTTTCCAATTAAACATGATCAAACACAAAATCCAACTTCATCATTGGATTCCTTAGGTCCAAATTAGGTTTGTACCAAAATTTCGACCCAAGATGAGTTTGCCTTGGCCTAGTTTGTAAAAAGGTCCAGCCTAATTACATTTCTACCCCTATCTTTCAAAAACCCTTACAAACAGCCCCCTAGCTTCTTCATCATTTTCGCAATTAGGTCCCTTCACCATTATAGCGGAGGAAACCTACTCCAGCGAACTTTGACAGGGCAAATCTCCTTGATTGCTTGGAGGATCTCCTCCAAAATTGGAAGGGAGATGCTCTGAGAAATTCTTTCTCGTGTGAACCCTTATTTGAGATTTGATTCCCTCCTAATCTCTCATGCGAACGCATGAGAGATATGGGTATCTCAATGACATCACTGGTGAGCCTTCCTTGCTTGAAAAGCTTGCTTCCCAAGCCCTAACTGACCTTCAGAGCTCTATTTAAAGGAGCCCAAACCCCTCCGATCACTTGATGCTCGAATTCAGCCACTAACAACCCTAATTCCTCTCTTCCCCCTCACGGCCATAGGCTCCTCGATGTCCGGTGATCTACCTTGTTTCTCCTCTTCGTCCGACTGCCATACCTGCGGCTGATTCCTCCTTGACTTCGTTCACGCCTCGTCGTACCAGCAGGCACTTCCTTCGCTTCGTCCTCGCCGATCTCCATTCACCGGAGCCGCCTTCGTCTCTGGCGTCGACCACACCAGACCCGATGCCTCGCTCGCTCCCTTTGTCTCTTGAGCTCCCAGATAAGCTCCCTCTCCCCTCTACTTTCTTCTCCACCCTTTATTCTCCAAGACCGATCACTGCCGACCTCCATCACCTCCATTCCTTCCATCTCTGACCACCAACTCCGGCAAGACCGTTCCACCTCCATAGGCCATCTCGACCCTCGCCAACAAGTCCACAAGCTCCACCTCACTCCACTGAACATTTCCCCTCACTCCACTCACCGTGCCACTCACTCAAACCACCCCCCAAACCCACCCACACACTTGCACACAATGTGCCCTAGGCATGCATGCATAGACACAACGATGCCACGCCAACACCCCCAGCATCTTCGCCATGCTCCGACGACCCTCTCTGAACATTTTGACGTGGCCGCAAGGCCGATCTTGTGATTTCAGGTTCGTCACCCCTCCGCCATTGCTGCGGAGCTTGAAGCATGCCTAGGCCTTGCTGCTCCAAGTGTTGTTACTCCAGGTGCGTGGAAGCCCCTTGCGCACGCACTTAGGCCCTCAATTGGAGTCGAAGGCCTTTGCAGCTACTGCAATCACGAAGGCCATCTCTGCAGGCACACACAAAAGGGAGGTGGGACATTTAGTCCCACCTCGGAAGTGAGAGACAGCCTGCACCTACATAAAAGGAAAAAGTGCAAGAGCCTTGTCGCTTCAGATCCACGGGGTGAGGTCCCACTCACCCGACCCGATTTCATCCACGATCACACCCCGCGAACCTGGCCTGACCCGACCAACTGCACTCCTCGCCCATTACCGCATGCCGGTGGGACTGGTCCCGGGTACACACTCGACCCGATTACCTGACTATCTGTGTGGCTCTGGGGGAGAGTATCCTAAGAGAGAAAGTGAGGAGAGTTGTGCGCGAGTAGGGGTAGGTTTTGGTACAGGGTGCTTCGGCCAACACTTAGCCGTAGTCTGAAGAAAAAGAGGAGACCAGAAGAAGAAAGGAAGAGGAAGCCAGAGAAGGAAGAAGGCTGAAGAAGAAGGCCAAAGCTGAAGGCCAAAGGCAGGAGCTGAAGAAGGAGAAGCCAAGGCAGAAGAAAGGCAAGGGAAAAGCAATTGTAGGAGCTGAAGACGGAAGAAGAAGAAGAAGGAAGGAGAAGACAGAGAAGAGAAAGAGAAGAAAAACTCAGTGATTAAGGAATCAGACGACAGATTCTAGTCTCATTGCGTATTTATATATTGAATCATTTGGTGATATTGTAGGAGTATTTGGTGATCTACATCACCATTTTACTCCCATATTTTTGCACTCTGACACTGCTACTATTGCAATTTCTTTTAGTTTAAGTTGTGATCTTGATTTCTAAATACCAATTTGCTCCCTGTGTTTGACCTTAGAAATCTTTTCGAGTAATAAAATTATATCTATTTTGAACGCTATTTCGGCTGTACTACAACGCAATACTTTTACAACTCGATCCAGCGAGCTTAACAGGAGTCAGATGAGGCAGGGCGACATCGTAGCAGCGATTCACTTCCAGAATGGAGGTGAGAGGATAGCTATGGGTGCTCCACGAATGGGGGTGAGAAATGGGATTAAAAATTATTTTTTAGCTCTAGTGGAGCATCCTGGGATTGGGACAAGCTTGTAGAGCTTTGGAGGGGGTAAGGAGAGACTAGGAAGGGATGGAAAAGAAGGGAAGGGGTTATGGGCCTTATATAGGGGTGGAGCGAGGCTATTCTGGACCAAATCGCGCACCATTCTCACACAATGCTCGGTTAACTCGTGCACAGGTCACTCCCATGCGCGATACATATGCATACAGTGTAGCACATAGCTTGTGCACGCTTGAGAGGAGTTGCCATCAAGCATGGAGAAACTTGGAGCATTGGATCCTCATCGTGCGACTGAGGGTATAGGATGATCGTGCCTCATGATTCTGCTTCGTACACACTGTTCGATTGTGGATGAATTAGAGTCGTCGGATGATCGCGTTAGATTGCACATTTAGCGTGCCCTTGCCATCCATTGCACCACGTGGACACACCCTTGCCGCTTGATTTCCATCAGAGGGTCCAAAACGTACCCCTCGTGTGCATTAAGGTTGAAAGGACACCGTTGGGGCAGCGTGGTGAGATCGCGATCATCTGCGCGAGATCGAGTGACTTCAAATGAAATCAACCCGTGCTGAGGGGGGTAGGCAACTTCAATTTTGAACCCGCATACATTGTTGAGAAGGGAACGCCCTTGCCATTGGGCTACACCGATCTTCAAGTGATTGTAGCCGTTGGATCGTGGATCCAACGACAGTGATCTGATGAGGGCTGCTCCCTTGAAGCTTTGAGACATGGATGCGGGCTTTAACCTCAGTCATTGGATGAAGATCAAACGGTTGAGATGGCATGGGCGTGGGAAGCTTGCAGTTGGCCCTTGGGTGGCCTAGATACGTGGCGTCATCTAGGCCATCCATCTTCAAATGCTTGTAGAGGATGCTACAGATATTCAATCGAACCGATTTTCATGGCATTGGGTTGCAATTGTTGATTTGGATCCATCTGTATGGTTGGATTCGTCATTGAAGCCTTGAAAAATGTCGCCATGTCCCCTAGCCATGAAATTTATAAAATTAATGTACATTTTATACAATCTATTTTAAATGCATGCGGGTAGCCACCCAATTTAGAAAATGTGATAGACTCACTAAATGCTAATTAGAATGGACTTTAGGTTTCGACAAACCTTAGGTGACCTTAAAGAGTGTTTCTGTCTAAAGGTGTATATTTCCAACTAGTAGCTTTCTCCCTATTTTTATTTTTGTGAAGTCAACACAAGGGTGAACCCAGTGTATATCTCCCTGGATTATTCTACTTCCCCACTTCTCCGTAGGTTTAGGGATTATTTGTGCATTTTTGTGGGCTGGCTCTAGACAGCCGGCAATGGGGGTTACCCACTGTAACTTGCCAGCTATACCCATGTGGGGAAGTGTGGTTTATTTATTTATTTCTTATTTTCTATTTTCCTTTTCATCATTTTTTCTTCTTTTTGGATTTTTTTTAAGTAGGTGGCTTCCCTGATCTAAGATTTACCTAAAGGCAATGGTCAAAGAGATTAGGTCGTGTGACTGGGCTCTGGACACCCATCTATGAGGGGTTATTCATAGCAATGTACTTGTCATGCCACCCAAGTATGTTTGTTAGCTACCTAATTTCTATTAAGATCACCTGAGAAGTGAGTCAGTGCAAATAGTATGTAGATGCTTAGACGTAAAGTCCCCTCAAATCAGAGGGCAAGTTGATAAGTCGCATACTCATCACCCTAAGTTATTTAACCAATTAAAATAAACTTAAAGGGTGAGACATGAGAAATAGGTCCACATTTTAGTGAACACTTGGGCTAACTGAGCCCTTGTGATGTAAACACATTTGTTGAGGGTAAAATGCCTATTCATGCATGTTCCTAAGCTTAGAATTGCATTTTATGTTATAAATATTGCATAGCATGCATCATTCTGCATTTAGAGTAGTTATATATAATTTAGGTTAATTGTGTCTTTTTTGTGGTTAGGAGAGAAGCATATTTATTTTGGAGCCTCGGATTGATGATCCGACTGTACGGATCTGATCAAGACGACGATCGGAGTCCAACGCATCTGAAATCACCTCGATCGGAGTCCCATAGCACCATATGCAGTTCGAGGAAGATCAACGGCCAAGGGACTAGGAGACATAATTCAAAGCTTCAAATGATAAATCTGACCGAACGGATGGATTTGGGTCGACGATCGCAGCCTTACGACACAAAAATCAACTTAATCCGACCTCTGTAGCAGCCCCTACAACAAGAAGAATATGAATGGCCCAGACTACGCCACGTGGCGTAGCCCAGGTCGCCAGCACACTCACGCAGCACTGCACGCGCGAAGCACCACTGGTGCACGACAAGGCAGGAGTGTAGCGCCAGCACATCGTGAACTGGATCTACAGCGACGCATGAGCTGGATTTACAGTGACGCTTACAGCCGTCGGTAATTCATCGCATGCCAGCAAAGCCAGCTGTGGGCGCCAGCTGGCATGAGCTGCCTACAGCGATGTTTCTAGCGATGGCCTGGATGTCACTAAAGGTCCCATACCTATTTTTTGCCTCTTCTCCTCCACTATAAAAGGACCTACACCCCCTCCCTTCCAAGCCATCTCTACCTACTCTACTCCCACCTACTTCCAAGCTCTAGCAAGCCTACCAACGCTCCATTAGAGTTTGTTCTCAAGCTCCCAAGGTGCCTATTAGTGTAGTGAACCTCTGCCCCACCAAATACTCCAACTTCCCATCTCCCTTCATAGGTCTCCTTGGAGTCATCCACCCACCTCCATTCCGATAGCAGATCAACTCCGTCTTCTCACCTCCATTCTGGAGCCTCACTGAAGCTTTCCTCAACCCGACGTCCTCCAGCATCTCACCTTCGTCGTCCCACTCCTCACCTCCTTCGTCTGAGCTTCCGCCAGGCGTCATCGTCTCGCCGAACAGTCGATTCGGGAGATTTCCTCTCACCTCCCTCTCTTTTTATGCTTTAATAGTTCAATGTAAACGACATTGAATTGATATATATATCATATTTGTTCCACATCTCTATCTTGTGAATCATTTGCTTGTCTTTTATTTCAAAAACACAAAAAAATAACAAAACCCGAAAATATAAAAAAGAAACGAATCGAAGCGCAATTTTCAACTAAAGTAAACATCGCCTCCCTGTGTTAGACCCGGGACTCCCTTGGAGTTTCGGTATAAATTTTATTTGATTGACGTGTTTTGCAACTATGGCGAAGGGTTACTTGTAACCCTGATTTCTAACATGCAAAACACGCCCAACCATTTTGGCGCCGTTGCCGAGGACACACACGACCATTTTGCCGCTGTTGCCAGGGAGGCAACAGAATTTACTTTATTGTTTATTGCGTTTCTTTGCATTTACATAGCACTAACCCTACTTCTCTTTGATCTACTATCTTGCAAATACCCAAGCATGGAGATCCAAGTGCGGTAGACCAGAGTAAAGTGCGGGTAGAGTGTTTTGTAAGTGTCCCCCACACCACCCCTACCTTAGTTTTCATTCCATAACCGAATAACTCAAACCCAAATCAACTTAGGTGCTTTTTATAAACCCTAGGATAGATTTGATCGTTTTTTTTCCACCTCCACTCACCTCGCCATCCACATAAATAAAAAAAATTGAAAAAAAAAGTGTTATCTGATTGTGGGATTTTCTGAAAGCTACACACTTAACACCCACAACTTCTCACCCTAAGGCGCACAATCACATTGATTCTACCACTTAACCGAGATCTGACCTGTGGACTCGGTACACTTAATTCAACACACAATTAAGTGAGTAGAAATCTGAATAGGTCAAAAATTTCTGTGTGCCTTAACTAAGTGGTGTAATAGGCCAATTGATTGAACTGTTTGGGCCGCACCACTTAAGGTAAAAGCAATTCATCAAGTAGCTTGCCACTTAGGGTTGATTCTTAGGGCTGAACCAGGCACTCCACATTTTTTTCTTTATTTTTTAAAGGAATATATCATCACCAGTGCTTGCAAAACTTGGAGTGTTTTCCTAAACTTGATTGAATATACCTAAGATTAAACCCTAAAAGCTACTAAACAAGGTTGAACTCTAAAAGACACATCATCAAATAACCTTGTTTGCAAACCTTGGTTGTGCACACACACACATTTTAACTGATTATTAAGGGCACAACCCATCTAAAGGACCCATCACATTCTTGAAGCACCATTGTCCCAAGCCTAACTAAAATTGATTAGACGTTGGCCCTAAGGACTGGTTCGCTCGTCAGGATTCAGATTGAGATTGTTCATGATTAACCTGCTTATACTAGTCAATCTGATGTCTAGCTAGGGGAGTAGCATCAAATGATCGCGGCTGGGGGGTACACTAGGAACCGGTGGCGCAAGCCAATGGAAGAACCTTCTCCCCAGTCCCTCCTTCTAACTGGTTGGATTTCCTGGACATAAATGGAGTAAATCATCTATAATCTTAGGACGGATTCTGAGAGTCTGTAGACCTTTAGGCTACCCAAACTAAGGACAGGCTTGTATTTTGGTATTTCAGGCTCCTTTCTATTTTGATTTCCCTCCTTTGTTCACCATGTACCCTTCCACATCCTACACACATTTCACATCCTATCCTCCTACCACCACTTATCCCCAAGATGATTACTATCCTGACTTGACTTGTAATTACCCATCCACGAGCCAGGATGACTTTGATTGGGGATATGAATCTGGACCTTAGTGTCCAGAGCCTAACCCTGAACAACAAGACTATGATTATTATCCTTCCCAGAGCTATAATGATTATGGATCTCCATCCTTTGATGACCAAACCAACTCGATCTACAATCAGGAAGGTTATCATGATTATAACACCTACCCTCCCCAGTATTCCACTGAATATAGGTCGCCACCATCCTTTGAACAACCTAGAACGACCTACTCTCAGGGTGGGACTCGAGAACCTCGACATCTTGACTCCCCTAGATTCAACCCAAACCCACCCAAACCTGAATTAAACCAGTTGGTTTAGGTGAACCAGATCCAAGATAGAGTGTTGGCTAATTTGAGGAACACCATACACTCTTTAGAAGCCTAGCCAACACCATGCACTGAAGCACTAGAGCCTATGATCAAAATGATTGATGAACTTAATAGTTTTCTATTGGATTTGTTCCAAAGTGTTAGGGATAGGGACCTAGGTGAGTTTCTTCTTGGGTCATTGTCGAGGTTGAGGATGAAATTTGTGGTTGCACTAGTCAAATCATGGGATGATTCTCAAGATGAACCCTCTTCAGGAGAGCCAATGCTTGAACCCACTCAGGTGCCTGTCGGGGGGATACATATTTAGAGATTGGAGATGAATAGATTGGTCTAGAGCAACCCTTTGAGGATGAACCGATTGATTCATTTGAGATCCCCAAGTTAGGAAACGAAGAAAATTATGTCTCGGATGATGAAATGACTTGTGATGTTGAGACATATACAAATGAAGATCATGAATTCTTTGATTTTGAGGGTGAGGAATCTCTTAGTGAAGTCTCACTTAAGCTTGAGGAGAATGATTTTAGTGAGACATACGGGCTCGAGGAGTATGACGACCAATTTGGTAGCCCAACTACTGAAGATTCTGATTCGGTTGGGGCTAACTTAGAGGATCCAATACCTGATGACTCAATTAGTAGTCCCATTCCTCAACCACACCCTGAAGAGCTGAATGAACATACTTTTGAGATCATTGTGCCCAAGTCAATCCTGATTCAGCCACAATTGTTGGACTTGGGTACTTTAGATGGGGTGTATAATGATTTGGAGGTCCCAGAAACCTTGATTTCAGAGAATAGGAAGTTGGAAATGAAAATTTGGGACGTTAATTTTGAGGGAAAAACAAATTTGGATATAAGGGTGCCTATTGACTTGAAACCACCTATCTTCTATATGGACCCTTACGATATCTTTCATGTGCGACCCAAGCCTGGAATAACTGATTATTTTTCTGAGCTAGATGTTAGCTGGACAACCACACCTATTGAACCATCTTTAATCATTGTCCGACACTTTGGTCTTGGGTTGCACACCACTAAACCGCAGGCTCGACCCCGCAAACACAACAACCATCAGCTCTGGGTGATTTTCATCTAGAACCTGAGAACCACTAGACCCTGGGGCATGGGTCTGCACCATAATCTTGTCCACATCTGTGGACATCTTCTGTGGATGGGTTTCAAGATCAACCTTTTGATTTTGATTCTGACCCGCACTTGTGAATTCTCAATTTCTTTTTTGTATGTATGTTATGCCTAGCTGAAGGCATTAAACTTAGCATGTGTGTATACACTCTTCTCTCTGCGGAGCTAACCGAATTTTCACGACACTTAGGTGATGTTCTGTTTACTCTACCCTTTTCATGTCTTTATTTTTATAATGAGGACATTGCATCATTTAGGCATGGGGGGGTGGATAATCAATTCCTGAAATCATTATGTTAACTCCATAGAATTTCTTTCAGTTTCTTAAAATAAAAAAAATTGAAAATTTGAAAAAAGATAAAGAAAGAAATTAGGAAAAGAGAACTTAGGCATTTAGAAGTTATTAACTTTAGGAAATGATACGAGAGGACCTAAACACCCAGACTCTTCAGGTCTTCGGGCTTAATTAGCCCGGGTGTCCACTCGAATGTTGACCTAGTCTCGAGTCCTCGCCAATTAAAATTCATTTTAATTTGATAAATAATCTGGGATGATAAGTATGTGACTTATCAACCTGCCCTCTGATTTGGGGAACTTTAAGCCTAAGAATCTGCACACATTTTTTTTGCACTGACTCACTTTCCGGCTATTTTTACGGAAATTGGGTAGCTAATGGACCGACTTGGGTGGTATGGCTGGCAAGTTGTCGGTGGTAACAGCTCATCGGCTGGTTGTCCAGGGCCCAGCCACAAGACCATTTTCATTGTACTGCCTTTAGGTAAATCTTAGATCAGGGAAGCCACCTACTTTAAAAAAAAAACACTCAAAAGGAAAAGAAAATAAAAAAGAAAAAGGAGAAAATAAAAAAAAATAAAATCACACTTTACCGCATGAGTATGGTTGGCAAGTTGTCGGTGGTAACAGCTCATCGATTGATTGTCCAGAACCCAGCTCACAAAAAAAAATGCACAATAATTCCCAAAACACTTAGGGAAGAAGTGGGGAAGTAGAATAAACCAGGGAGATATACACTGGGTTTGCCCTTGTGTTGACCTCATAAATAAAAGTAGGGAGAAAGCTACCGATCGTAAAGATAAACCTTTAGGCAAGGCCACCTAGGGTCGTAGAAACCCGAAGTCCGTCCTAACGGTTGTTTTGTGAGTCTATCACTTTTTCACAAAGATGCCTAGTACTTAGAATCCTTTTCAAGTCTTGGGCGGGTCGGGTAGTTGTAAAAAGTTATCCGGGAACTCTCAAACTTCGAAAGTACAAAAAAATTAGAAAAGAAAAAAAAAATTTATCTTCCATTCTCAAATAAGGCGAGAACTTGGGCGGTCTGCATTCTGGCAGACACCTGGGTACTATTGAGTTTTCGTAGTTTAGGACCTTAGTTGAAATTTTCTATTGTTAATAAATGACTTAGGCCTAAGTGATCTAACCCTAATTCTACTTTTATACGAAGCATATTATTTAATTTTGATAGGGACTAGCAAAAGATAGGCATGGGGGTATGATGTAAACACATTTGTTGAGGGTAAAATGCCTATTCATGCATGTTCCTAAGCTTAGATTTGCATTTCATGTTATAAATATTGCATAGCATGCATCATTCTGCATTTGGAATAGTTGTATATAATTTAGGTTAATTGTGTCTTTTTTGTGGTTAGGAGAGAAGCATATTTATTTCAGATCCTCGGATTGATGATCCGACCGTATGGATCTGATCAAGATGACGATCGGAGTCCAACGCCTCTGAAATCGCCTCGGTCGGGGTCCTGTAGCACCATATGCAATTCGAGGAAGATCAATGGCCAAGGGACTAGGAGACATAATTTAGAGCTTCAAATGATAAATCCAACCGTGCGGATGGATTCGGGTCAACGATCGCAGCCTAGTGGAGCAAAAATCGACTTTATTCGACCTCTGTAGCAGCCCCTACAACAAGAAGAAGATGGACGTCCCAGACTGCGCCACGTGGCAGCACACGCACGCAGCAGCGCGGGTGCACAGGTACGCATGCGTGCAACGCAGCGCTAGCACGTGGGGGCGCGCGCTCGTGGTGAGGTAGGGGCGCAGCAGCAGCACAGTGTGAACTAGACCTACAGCGATGTATGAGCTGGACTTACAGCGATGCTTATAGTCGTTGGTAATTCATCGCATGCTAGCAAAGACAGCTGTAGGCGCCAGCGAGCATGAACTACCTACAGCGACGTTTCCAGCGACGGCCTGGATGTCACTAATGGTCCTATACCTATTTTTTGCCTCTTCTCCACTATAAAAGGACCTACACCCCCTCCCTTCCAAGCCATCTCTGCCTACTCTACTCCCACCTACTCCTAAGCTCTAGCAAGCCTATCAACGCTCCATTAGAGCTTGTTCTCAAGCTCCCAAGGTGCCTATTAGTGTAGCAAACCTCTGCCCCACCAAATACTCCTCCAACTTCCCATCTCCCTTCGTAGGTCACCTTGGAGCCATCCTCCCACCTCCATTCCGGAGCCACGCCGAAGCTTTCCTCAACCCGACGTCCTCCAGCATCTCACCTCTGTCGTCCCACTCCTCACCTTCTTCGTCTGAGCTTCCGCCAGGCGCCGTCGTCTCGCCGAATAGCTGATTCGGGAGATTTCGTCTCGCCTCCCTCTCTTTTTATTCTTTAATAGTTCATTGTAATCGACATTGAATTGATATATATATCATATTTGTTCCACATCTCTATCTTGTGAATCATTTGCTTGTCTTTTATTTCAAAAACACAAAAAAGTAACAAAACCCAAAAATACCAAAAAGAAACGAATCGAAGCGTGATTTTCAACTAAAGTAAATGTCGCCTCCCTGTGTTCGACTTGGGACTCCCTTGGAGTTTCAGTATAAATTTTATCTGATCGACGTGTTTTGCAACTACGGTGATGGGTTACTTGTAACCCTGATTTCTAACACGCGAAACATGCCCAACCACCTTGGAACTGAAGAGTCTAAGTGTTCAGGTCCTATCGTATTGTTTTCTAAAGTTGAAAAACTCCTAATGCCTATGTTCTCTTTTCCTAATTCTCAATTTTTTTTGTAAATAAAGAGAAACTAAATAAAAGTAATCTACAAAATTGACAAAATAATTCAGATATGAATATCGACCCCCCCATGCCTAGATGATGCAATGTCCTCATTATAAGAAAAAAGGCATGAAAAGGAGAGAAGTAGACAAAAAACCACCTAAATTCTTTGATGATCTGGTCAGTTCCAAGATAAAAATAGACTATACAAGTGCTGAGTTTAGTGCCTTCAGTTGGGCATAGTATACAAATAAAGAGAAGAAATTAAGAAATGAGAAGTGCAGGTTAAGATCATAATAAAAAGATTGACCTTAAGTCTCACAAGAAGAGTGTGTCCACTGATGTGGATGAGATTGTGATACAGACCCATGCCCTTGGGTTAGGTGGTTCTAAGGCTCTGAATGACAATTATCTAGAAATAAAGGCATTTCAACTTGTGAGGTCAAATCTATGGTTTGTCATCATACAACTCGAATTTGAAATGTTAGACAATAGGTAGGTCTAAAGTAGTAGATGTGTTTTTCCTCTTGGAGTTTAGCTTAAAAAGACGATCAATTTCTCTACACGTGGGTTGCTTACCTGTAGAATAAAATATGATATAAGGGTCCTGGTAAAAAGTTGAAAGTTTGAGGAAAATAGGAACCCTAAGATCTAAACTTCCATTTCCCATAGAATTCACTTCCAAACTCCTCTCCTCCAAAATTAGAGTTTCCAGGACCTACATAGTGTCACTAAACCCATCTAAAATTTCCAAGTCCAAAAATTGTTGCTGAATTAGAATTGACTTGGGCGCTGTGAAAATAAAATCATCATTAAGCTCTTTGGGGTGTGGTTAAGATTTGGGGCTTTTGATTAAATCTTCTATTTAATAAGGATTTAAATCTTTCAAGTTAGCCCTAATTGAATCATAATCCTTAAGTATAGGGCCCTCAAATAATTCATCATATTCCTCAGCCTCGTATGTCTCACTAAAATCATTCCCATTAACTCCATGTGAGACTTCACTAAGAAATTCTTCACCCTCAAAATCAAAGAATTCTGGATCCTCATTAATATGTTTTGTAATCATTTATTATTCCTCGATCAGTAGAGACATTTTTTCTCGTACCCTGGCTCGGGATTCTCGGATTAGAGAATCGATTCATCCTCGATTGGTTGCTTATATTCAACCTTGTCATCCCAGGTCTCATAAAATGTGTCCCCATGTTGAAGTCATAAAACATGGATTTGATTAGGAAACATCGCAGTATAGAATGAATTATAATTCAAACAAAACTTAATAATGAGAAGATGAGTCCCGGTCTATCTCAGGAAGGCATGATTGCAAAATTGATTTTAATTTCTTTATTTTCTTCTTCTTGCTTGCTTAAAATTGCAGTTTGATATTTAAGGTACGAATATAGGATTTGCTGGTTGTGTTGTTAATTTATAAAACATGCGCATGAGGCAAAAATAGTATGAACGTGAAAGTATGTATATTAGTGTGGACGATCACAATTCTTTGATGGTAACGTATAGAAAATTCGTTAATCGTTAAGTGATGGAGGCGTGCTTCGTGAATTAAAATCGGGGGCTCGGAGGACCCATCGTCGTAGCTCACAAAACGCGCCTATCAAATAAAATTTATAACTGAAACTCGAAAAGTGAGTTTTGAGTCGAACACGGGGAGGCAAACGTTTGGTTTTATAAAAATCTGCATTTCTCTTTTATTTCTTTTCTTGTCATTTTTATCTTTTCTAATTTTTTTTTTTGTATTTTTATCAGGCAAGAGATTATGTCAATGAAAACTTTATCTACTTGCAAAAATATAAGACAGAGATGGAGAGAGAGAGAGAGAGAAACAATCATCTATTTATCTCATGAATGTTTTATACAATTATGGATGTAGGAAAACTACACTATGAAAGTGAAAAAATATAGAAAGAGGTGAGAGAAATCCCCCTCGACGGTTGCTTGGAGGACGACTCGCTCTGATGTCGCTTGGAGGAAGGTGGTGAGGAGCAGGATGAATGAGGATGGATCTGGAGGACAGAGGATGGGGTAGGACGACATCGTGGCGAGGATCTTCTTCCCGAAGTGTGGTGAGAGGACGGCCATGGGATGCTCCATGAATGGGGATGAGGGAAGGGAAAACTATTTGATTTTCTAGTCTAGAGGATCATCTCGAGCTTGGGACAAACTCTCTCTAGAGCCTTGGAGGTGGTGAGAGGAAGAAAGGAAGAGATGGTTTGGAATGGTGGTGGGTAGGTCCTTTTATAGTGGAGGAAGAAGAACAAATTCGCATCTGGGTCATTACTGACGTCTGTAAACGTCGCTACAGATCCGCTCCTTCTGTCGCTGAAGATCCGCTCCTTCAATTGGTTTGCTGGCGTGCACGGGCCATTAGTGACTATTGCAAGCATCAATAAAGGCCTGCGTTGCTGAAGATCCACGCATATCCCCGCTACTCATGCTCCGCTGGCGCGTGCATCGTGCTCTTTGTCAAGCACGTGTGCGCTCGCGTGCTGGCGCTATGTTGTGCACGAGGGCGTTGCGTTGCCGCTGTTCGCAGGAGCTGCTGCTACTGCTTGCACGCGCATTTGCTGGCTGCATTAGGCACTGGCTAAATTGAGGAATTGGGGGAGGCTACGGGGATTCGAACACGCACCCCTCCTTTGGCAGTGCCTCTCTCCAACCAATGTGCCAAGATGTCCAGATCATTGCGCGGATGTCTTAATGCATGCGGTGGAGATGAATCCTTAGCTATTGGATCTTGATCCAACGGCTGTGGTGCAAGTCAGCGATGATGAGGAGGTGGTGCTGGGATTGCTGGCTGGTGTTGGGCAACTTGGATGGTGCCATGTGGTGCCATCTAGGCCTTCCATTCTTCTTTCTGTTGCAGAGGGTGCCACGGTGCTTGGATTTAGTTGATTTCCACATTTTTGGACTACAATCGTTGCTTCGGATCCATCTGTATGGTCGTATTTTTCATCCGATGCCTGTAAGGATGTCGCATTTCCCTCCTAGCCATTGATCTTCCTTAGACTTCATATGATGATACAAGACTCTGATCTAGATGATTTCGATGGTGTTAGCCTCCGATCGTCATCCTGATTAGATCCGTATAGTTCGATCGTCCATCCGATGCCCTGAAATAAATCCTCTTCTCTCTTGACCACAAAAAAGGACCTAATTAACCTAAAATATATACAACTACCCTAAATGCAGAATGAGGCATGCTATGCAATATTTATAACATGAAATGCAAATATAAGACTAGGAACATGCATGAATAGGCATTTTATCTTCAATAATTGTGTCTACATCATACCCCATGCATATCTTTTTCTAGTCCCTAGCAAAACTAAACTACATGCTATGTATAAAATCAAAATTAGGATTAGATCACTTAGGCCTAAGTCATTTATTAACAATAGAAAATTTCAACTAAGGTCCTAAGCTACGAAGACTCAACAGTACCTGGGTGTCTGCCAGAATGCAAACTGCCCAAGTCATCGCCTTATTAGAAAAAGAAAGATACATTTTTGAATGGTATCTTTCTACGACCCTAGGTGACCTTGCCTAGAGGTTTATTTTTTTGAATGGTATCTTTCTCCATACTTCTTTTATTTATGGGGTCAGCACAAGGGTGAACCCAGTGTATATCTCCCTGATTTATTTTACTTCCTTGCTTCTTCCCTAAGTATTTTGGGAATTATTGTGCATTTTTGTGAGCTGGGCTCTGGACAACCCGCCAATGCACTGTTACCCACGGTAACTTGCCAGCCATACTCGTGCGGTGAAGTGTGATTTTATTTGCTTATTTTTTTTTATTTTCTCCTTTTACTATTTTTTTCCTATATTTTTATTTCTTTTTCTTTTTCTTTTTCTTTTTTTTTTAAGTTGGTGGCTTCCCTGATCTAAGATTTACTAAAGGCAGTATGACGAAAATGGTCTTGTGGCTGGGCTCTGGACAACTGACTGAAGAGCTGTTACCATCGACAACTTGCCAACCATACCACCCTAGATAGTTTATTAGCTACCCAATTTTCAAAGAAACCACCGAAAAGTGAGTCAGTGAAAAAAGTGTGTAGATGTTTAGGCTTAAAGTCCCCTCAAATCAGAGGGAAGTTGATAAGTTGCATATTTATCATCCCAATTTATTAGCCAAATTAAAATGAATTTGAATTGGTGAGGACTTGAGACTAAGTCCACATTCAAGTGGACACCCAGGCTAATTATGCCTGAAGACTTGAAGAGTCTAAGTATTCAGGTCCTGAAGTATCAATTTCTAAAGTTAATAACTTCCAAAAGCCTAAGTTATCTTTTCCAAATTTCTTTGTTTTTTATCTTTTTCAAATTTTCAATTTTTTTTTTAATTTTTAAGAAACTAAAAGAAATTATACTAAGTTAACAAAATGATTTCAGGAATTGATTATCCATCCCCCCATGCCTAAATGATGCAATGTCCTCATTGTAAAAACAAAGACATGAAAAGGGCGAAGTAAATAGAATATCACCTGAATTTCGTGAAAATCCGGTTAGCTCCACAGATAACGTGGAATATACACAAGTGCTAAATTTAATGCCTTTAGCTAGACATAAAATACATATAAGGAAGAAATGGAGAATTCACAAGTGCGGATCAGAATCAAAATAAAAATATTGATCCTCAGACCTACCAACAGAATATGTCCACAGATGTGGATCAAGTTATGATGCAGACCCATGCCCCAGGGTCAAGTGGTTCTAAGGTTCTGGATGAAAATCACATAGAACCGAAGATTGTTAAGTTTGCGGGGTCGGGCTTGCGATTTTGTGGTGTCGGACAATGGGTAAAGATGGTTCAATAGTTCAGATGTCCTCTTAACATTCAGCTCAGAAAAATAATTAGTTATTTCAAGCTTGGGTTGCATGTAAAATATATCATAAGGGTCCTGGTAGAAAGTAGGTGATTTTAGGTCAATAGGTACCCTTAGATCCAAAATCAAGGTTGCCTCAGAATTAACTTCCCAGATTTTTATTTACAACTTCCTATCCTCCAAAATCAATGTTTCCGGGACCTCCAAATCATTGTACACCCCATATGATTTACCCATGTCCAGAAATTATGGCTGACTTAGAATTGACTTGGGTACAATGATTTCCAAATCAAAATCAATCCCTTTAGGGTGTGGTTGAGGAATGGGGCTATTGATTGAATCTTCTAGTAACTGAGGATTTGAATCCTCCAAGTTAGCCCCAACGGAATCCAAATCTTCAATAGT
The DNA here is from genome assembly GCA_037157565.1 of Thalassia testudinum. NCBI lineage: Eukaryota > Viridiplantae > Streptophyta > Magnoliopsida > Alismatales > Hydrocharitaceae > Thalassia > Thalassia testudinum. The sequence goes on along the minus strand of JAZHRO010000062.1, from coordinate 13,787,707 downwards.
TGGGCTATCAAATGGTTTGTCAGATTCCTTAAGCTCGTTTATCTCACTAAAATCATCTTCCTTACGCTTAAGTGAGACTTCATTAATAGATTCTTCACCTTCAGAATCAAAAAATTCATGATTCTCATTTATATATGTCTCAAAATCGATTACCATTTCATTGTCCATGGAGACATGTTTTTCATCATTCCCTGGCTCTGGGATCTCGGGTGAGAAACTTGATTCATCCTCAAGGGGTTGCTCTAGACCAACCTGGTCATCTCCAATCTCAAAATATGTATCCCCCCCGACAAGCGCCTGAGCGGGTTCAGACATTGGCTCTCCTGAAGGGGGTTCATCTTGAGAGTCATCCCAAGATTTGACTAGGGCAACCACAAATTTCATCCTCAACCTCAAAAATTTCCCAAAAAGAAACTCACCCAGTTCCCTATCCCTAACACTTTGGAGCAAATCCAATAGAGGACTATTAAGTGCATCAATCATTTTGATCATAGGCTCCAATGCTTTAGTGCATGGTGTTGGCTGAGCTTCTATAAATTGTATAGTGTTCCTCAAATTAGCCAACACCATATCCTAGATCTGGTTCACCTGAATCGAATGGTTCAGATCAAGTTTGGGTGGGTTTGAGTTAGATATGAGGGAGTCAAGATATCGAGGTTCTAGGGCCCCTCCCTGATAGTAGGTAGTTTTAGGTTGTTTAAAGGATGGTGGTGACCTATTTTCAGTGGAGTACTGGGGAGGGTAGGTGTTATAATCAACATATCCTTCATGGTTGTAGATTTGATTAGGTTGATCATCAAAGGGTGGAGATCAATAATCTTTGTAGCTCTAGGAAGGATAGTAATCATAATTTTGTTGTCCTGGGTTAGGCCCTGAACGCTGAAGTCCATATTCATATCCCCAATCAAAATCATCCTGGCTAGTGGATGGGTAATTACAGGTCAAGTCAGAAGAGTAATCATCTTGGGGATAAGTGGTGGTAGGAGGGTAGGATTGGAAATGTGTGAAAGATGTGGAAGGATACATTGTGGAGTAGGAGGAAAAACAGAAGAGAGAAAGGAGTCCTGCAATACAATAAACCAAGCCTGTCCTTATGTGGGTAGTCTAAAAACCTACAGACTGGCAGGACTTGTCTTGAGATTATAAATGATTTGGTCTACTTTTATCCGGTCAATCCAACCGGTTAGAATGAGGGACTGGGGAGAAGGTTCTTCCTTTGGCTTATATGTCCAGTTCCTAATGTACCCCCCAGCTACGGTCGTTTGACGCTATTCCCCTAGCTAGACATCAGATGGACCAACAGAAGCAGATTAATTGAAAAAAATTTCAGTTTGAGCTTCGAAGAGTGAATCAATTGTTAAGGCCAACGTCTACTTGATTTTAATTGGGCTTGGGATGATTGTGCTCTTGGAATGTGATGGGTCCTTTAGATGGGTTTTGCCCTTAATGATTGATTCAAATGTGTGTGCGTGCACAACCAGGGTTTACAAACAAGGTTATTTGATGATGTGTCTTTTAGGGTTTAACCTTGTTTAGTAGCTTTTAGGTTTTAATTCTTCAGTGGTTCAATCAAGGTTTAGTAGAACACTCCATGTTTTGAAACCACGGGTGATGATATGTTCCTTTAAAAATAAAAAATAATGTGGTGTGCCTGGTTTAGCCCTAAGAATTAACCCTAAGTGGCAAGCTACTTGATGGATCAATTTTAGATTGAGTGGTGTGGACCAAACAGTTCAAGCAATTGGCCTATTGCACCACTTGATTAAGGCACGCAAAAAGTCTTAACCTAATCAGATTCTACTCATTTATTTGTGTGTTGAGTTAAGTGTACTGGGTCCATAGGTCAAATCCTGGTTAAGTGGTAGAATCTATGTGATTGTGCGCCTTAGGGTGAGAAGTTGTGGGTGTTAAGTGTGTAGCTTTCAGAAAATCCCACAAGAGAAGAGTATATATATATTTTATATATATACAGGGGTGAGACGAGTGGAGGTGGCAAATAAACAACCAAATCTATCCTAGGGTTTATAAAAAGCACCTAAGTTGATTTGGGTTCGAGTTATTACTGTAGTGAAATGAACTAGTGGGTGGGGGTGGTGGGGATAAACTTACAAAACCTTCATCCGCACTTTTCTTTGATCTAACCGCTTTGGCCTGCCTCAGAAGAGTACCTGCAATCATAGTAAGATTAGAGAAAAAGTGAGATAAAAGTTAGGTAAGGTGGAAAAAACGTGAGAAAAATCAAAGAGCATTGCCTCCTCGGCAACAACGCCAAAATGGAGGCGTGCTTCAAGAATTAAAATCGAGGGTTCGGAGGACTCATCGTCGTAGCTCGCAAAACGCATCTATCAAATAAAATTTGTAACCAAAACTAGAAAATTGAGTCCCGGGTCGAACACGGGGAGGCGAACGTTTGGTTTTATAAAAATCCGTGTTTTCTTTTTTCGTCGTTTTTATCTTTTCTAATTTTTTTTGTATTTTTATCGGGCAAGAGATTAGGTTAATGAAAACTTTATCTACTTGCAGAAATATAAGAGAGAGAGAAACAATCATCTATTTATCCCATGAATGTTTTCTACAATTATGAAAGTAGGAAAACTACATTACGAAAGGGACAAAAGATAGAAAGAGGTGAGAGAAATCTCTCTCGACCGTTGCTCGGAGGATGACTCGCTCTGACGTCACCTAGAGGAAGGTGGTGAGGAGCGGGACGAATGAGGACGGAGCGAGAGGATGGAGGATGGGGCAGGACGACGTTGTAGCGAGGATTTTCTTCCCGAAGGGCAGTAAGAGGACGGCCACGGGATGCTCCACAAATGGGAATGAGGGAAGGGAAAACTATTTGATTTTCTACTCTAGAGGAGTATCCCGAGCTTTGGACAATTTCTCTCTAGAGCCTTGGAGGTGGTGAGAGGAAGAAAGGAACAGATGGTTTGGAATGATGGTGGGTAGGTCCTTTTATAGTGGAGGAAGAACAAATTCGCATTTGGGTCATTACTAACTTCCGTAAACATCGCTACAGATCCGCCCTTTCTGTCATTGAAGATCCACGAGTTCAATTGGTTTGCTGGTGCGCACGAGCCATTAGTGACAGTTGCAAGCATCACTAAAGGCTCATGTTGCTAAAGATTCGCATGTATCCTCGCTGCTCATGCTCTGCTGGTGCGTGCATCGCGCTCTTTTTCAAGTGCGTGTGTGCTCGTGTGCTGGAGCTGTGCTGTGTGTGCAGGTAATGCAATGGTTTGGTAATGGCTGATTAATGTGGAATGCTGATTGTTATAATGTGTTGGTTGTTGAGATAATGATGTGTTGTATGTTGTGATTTGAAACACCATGAGTGTCATTGTGGTGAGTTGTATGGAATACCAGTCATTACAACCATTATTATTTACTTATCTAATTTTTACTGGTTTTATTCCAGGTCGTTCACTAGGAGGCAATTTATTGAATTACATCGCGCTCTTTGATATCAAAATTATCTTCTAATTCTAAAAAGAAGCTTTACATCTTATTAAAGAATGAATGAATGTGGACATGGTTTGCCTACTTGCTAAGAATTAATTGTAATGCTTACAAAAACTAACTATAAACAAGCACCAAACAATTCATCACTAAACTTTAAACTGTCTCTACAAGTTATAACATTAATACTTACATGAAATTACACAATAGACTAAGATTACATAGTATATTAACTTAACTTACTAGTCTGATATCTACAGTAACACATACAACAGTTATAGTGACAGACGTAAGCATCGCTAGATCCCAGAAAACACGATATACAAACTTAAGGAGGGAAACTGGGGACTGTAGCGACGATTATGGTGACATATTATTCTATTAGTAAATGTATGAGTTTATTTATAAAAATAATTGGCTATACTACGTATACATATATATATATTTATATTTCTCTTGTATTTGTTTTTACTTACGTATGTACATCTCTCTCTCTTTTCTCCTTCACACTAATCTTCATCAGATGTTCTTCTTCTATGTTTTCATTCTACCTTAGTGAGTTTAACACCGTGGCTGAGAGGCGGTTAACAGTCGTCATTAACTCTCTTTAATTAATTAAAAATGTGTTTAATTTGTGGGCACGCCTTTCGAGGGATACACAGCACCAAGAGGGTGGGACCAAACCTCTACTAAGCACGCCCTAATTCTCATTAGGCCGCTTAATTACATTTTTCTTAACTCAGCACAGGGCCTTCTCAGCCCCACGCACACACACCTCTCTGGGCCCCTGGCCACACACAAATCATGCTCAGAATGCTCAGATGTATTGAATGTAAAGGTTGTTTCGGGCGCTCGGCGCCCGTGACGACTAATCGGTTATAACACAAATTCAATATAAATTGTTGCGCGTGGTTTGCAGTGCACGATGTGGCACTATTCGAGTGCCACATCTGCGTTGAAAATCGCGTGCAGCTGTGGGCTGGAAGCGATTTTGGCCCTCAATTCGAGGGCCATAATTTATTTAAAAATAAAAATAAATTAAGGAAAATAAAGTATTTACATAATACTATATAATTGTTCAATTAATTTAAAATTTTAATTAGATTTACTATATAAATAAATTCACTCAAGTGGACTATTTTTACACAATGATTTTGGTGTTTTCTTGGTTAATTGCTTATAAATTAGTTAGTGAATGGTCTAATTGACCTCATACAGGGTTAGAATACATACATAAGTATTTTATACACATTTTTATTATATTTTTCTGAATTAATGTATGTGTTATTTACATTTAAATAGCAGTTTTAATTGTTCTGCTTATAAATTAAGTTAAACTTAATATAATCTGATATAAATATACTTAAATTAGCTTAAATTACTTAAAGTATTTTAGTCTTAGTATACAGATTCAATTTAACTTAATTATAATTCGAAATTACTAATTTAACTAATTTAATTTAACAACTTACCTATAAACTTAATAAATTCATTATTTATTATTTATAAAGGATTAAATTAAGATAAAAGATTTTATTTACTTATAATCTACGTATACATAGATATATATACAGTTTTATAGTTTAACTCTCTTAATTATACTATTTACTGATCTAGTTAGTTTAATAATACATATAAATTAGTTCAATATATATATAATTATATAATTATTATATTTATTGTCCAAACTAGATCTAAAACCTAAATTACAGTATTATATTTACATAGTTAAGTATATAGATATATAAATATTTTTACTTCTGGTCCTTTTTGGGTGTTTCTTTTTAAATTTTTCTACTGTTGTTACAGGTTTGACAGAAGTAGGAGAGAAGAAGGGAAGAGTTAACTGAGGAGAGAGTCCTCAGTTAAGTTTTCTCTTTTAACTCTTGTTTGGATGGTGAGTTTTTTACTAGACCAGTTGACAGAATTGGGAAAGAATAGACAAGCATGCACAGAAGTTAGATTTCAAGTATTGAAACAAGAAAGTTTGTTTACATAAGAAATGAAACACAATCTACTGTCAGCTATGATCAAATTAGAGTCTACAAGGTTTAACACTAGAACCTATCTGTTACAACCTATAATAACTAGACAATAGCAGCAACAAGACCTTCCAGACTCTGCAGCAGCTCGTCACTGTCCAAATGGTCTAACTGCTACTGCAGTTAGTCCATTTGAGATGAAATGTGAGTTTGGAGAGAAAAACATGTAGCTGCAAGATGCAACACTTTTCTTTGTTTACTGGGATTAGAGTAAAAAAAATCCAAACTGAAAAGAAAATCTCTGTCAATCCCAAATCTGACAAGGGTTTAATTTCTCACTAAATCACTAAATACCCCATTTCAAATGCCAAAAACCCTCATCAAAAACTTCATTTCAGATTAAATCCATGAATATCACTGAATTAACTCTTCCTAATGCTATAGAAAGCATGAAGGAAGAATCAATTCAATCAATTAAAGCCCTTAGTTCAAATCCCAGTTTCTAAAACCTTAAGGAGTATTGAAAACTCCTTAGGTTAGGAAATCACCAAACAGCCTTTCAAAAGAAACTTATGAATGCAAGATCAGACTTCAAATTACTACAGTAATTATCCTTAGATCTGACTTGGATTCAATGCATTCAAGAAATTATCAAATCAGATTTATGTATGGCTCTTCTGAGATGATTTCTGTCACCAGAAATCCTCTCAGATTCCTCGCCAACAGGGAATTCAAATCAACTTCATTCAATTCATCAGATCAGGCAGTAAAACCAAAAAGGAAAATCCTTAAAATCCAAACTGAGGAGAAATCTGACAAACTGAAAATTTCAACCCAAAACCAGGGGCTTTTGTGACCAAGAGTGAGGTGAGTGGGAAGCCCCTTAAATGCTTGTTGATGCCAATTTCTGATCTGAGGTTGAAAACCAATCAGATCTGAAATCGCGTCAGAGTGTATGGGTGGAAAGTGAGAAAACATGTCGTGGAAAATTAGAACTGGATATGACAGTATGGAGAGGTAGAGAATTTGAAAACTTGGTCATATGAAATCTTCCCCTCTGATCTGGAATGATCAGAGGAGGTGAGGGGGGAAATTAAAGCCTAATTCTACTACTACAGCTACTTTATCCTACAACGAAATTAAACATTACCAATTACATTATTTCTACTCTAAACTACTCAACTACAGCTAAAACTAATCTGCAGAATTATAAACCTAATCTAACAGGAAGAATGGGACCTATGGGTCCTTAGCCGGTGGCTAAGGAGGAAGAAAGGAGGAAGATGACTCCAGCAGAGGGAAGAGTCTGCTAGTGAGGCTCCAGGGTTGTCCTCAGGTGCTACGAAGTCCTTAGCAACGAGGAGGTCGAGAGAAGGTGATGATTTCACAGCCGGTGGCTGTGAAATCAGAGACTGGATGGGGAGAAGGAACTGGAGTGGACGAATGATCGCTAAGAGGTGTAGGAGGGAGCGATTCCTTGCGTGCGACACCACTGAGGTGCTTAAGTAGCATGCTCAGTGGCTGAGATCACCGTGCAGGTGAGGATAATCAAGATGCAACTGGCGGCGAGGATGAGAGGAGCGGAGCACGCGATGAGTTAAGCACAAAATCTGACCGTCAGATGAGATCTGGGGAGAGGGGTGATTGCACGCACCGAATCGCGTGAAGCTTTCATTCAAATCTAACCGCAGATCAGGATCATGAAGAGCGACGGACGGCTGAGATTGGCCGTGTTCTTCGTGCGCTACAGTGCGTGCGAAGAGCAGCAGGCCTCTCTTCGAAATAAAGGAAAAATGCAGACAGACCCTTGAACGAAGGGGTAGAAGAATTACGTGCAGGCCCATGAGTGAAAAGAACTACAACTGGAAGGGCCCTGCAGCCTTTCAAAAGGGTCCTTGCGGCTTACAAGTAGGTCCAAAGGAGAGTTTTTAAGGGTAAGAGTGCAATGCATGAAGGACCTAAGTGTAAACTACCTATTTCATAACCTAAATGATGTCCAATTGCCTTCAAATTTTTATATGTGCTCAATTGAACATTTAAGACATTGATTATACTTCTGATTTGACCTTTCAAACTTATTTATGTGTTCAATTGATGCATGGATCATCATTTGTACTTTGCTTTCAGAATATCTCATTTTGTGACCTAATTATGAAGTTTTAACACAGAGTAAAGGTTTTAGGTCTTTTTCTTTAATTCCCATACTTAACCCTTTTTATCTGTTAATTTGATGTTGTTTTACTCAGTGTCTAGCTTAACTTCAGCTTTTTAGCCATGATGAGTAGCCACTCATCATGTATCCCCGCTGCTCATGTCGCTAAAGATTCGCATGTATCCCCGCTGCTCATGCTCTGCTGGTGCGTGCATCACGCTTTTTTTCAAGCACATGTGTGATCGCGTGCTGGAGATGTGCTGTGTGCGTAGGGGTTGCGCTGCCACTGCGTGCGGGAGCTATTGCTGCTGCATGAGCACGCATGTGTTGGCTGTGTTGGGCACCAGTTGAATTGAGGAATTATGGGGGTTAGGGGGATTCGAACCCGTGCCCCTCATTTGGGAGTGCCTCTCTCCAACCAATGCGCCAAGACATCCAGATCGTCGCGCAGACGTCTTAATCACACGGTGGAGATGAATCCTTAGCCGTTGGATCTTGATCCAACGGCTATGGTGAAAGATCAATGATGATGAGGAGGCGATGCTGGGACTGCTAGCCGGTGTTTTGTGGCCTGGATGGTGCCACGTGGCATCATCTGGGATGTCCATTCTTCTTTCCATTATAGAGGGTGCCATGGTGCTTGGATTGAGTTGATTTTTGCATTTTTGGATTATAATCGTCGCTCCAGATCCATCAGTGTGATCGGATTTTTCATCTGAAGCTTGTGAGGATGTCGCATTGCCCTCCTGGCCGTTGATCTTCCTCAGACTTCATATGATGCTATGGGACTCCGATCTAGATGATTTTGGAGGCGTTAGCCTCCGATCATCATCTTGATCAAATCCATATGGCCCGATCATCCATTCGAGGCCCTAAAATAAATCCTCTTCTCTCCTGACCATAGAAAGGACCTAATTAACCTAAAATATATACAACTACTCTAAATGCAGAATGATGCATGCTATGCAAGATTTATAATATGTAATGCAAATCTAAGCCTAGGAACATGCATGAATAGGCATTTTATCTTCAATAATTGTGTCTACATCATTAAGTCCTCAATATTCTCTGGAATAGACATTTTATTTGCATAAAAAATGGAAATATGAAGCAGGAAACTTTTATTTCATTTCCTTAAAATCTTTGTCATGTCATTACAGGGGCTTTAGAGGAATGCTTGTACAATGGAAATGTAAATCTATGCTAATAGAGAAGGGATGCACGCATGGATCTTGGAAAGATTATGCGTGCATTCTCAGAGAGAGATACTGCTATACTACTAACAGGAAAATAACACATAAATCAACTATGAGGAATAACTACGCTAAGAGTGAAGTCGGGCATCGGAGGTATTCTCCAATGCCGTGTGGCTTTAGGTGGTAGGAAGGAAGAGGGGGATGTCCAATGTGGTATGGCCGGCCTCTTGATGATGGTGGTGGAGGTGTTGCTCTCTTGGACGTGGAGTGATGGTGATGGTGCTTGTGAATGGTGCAAGTGGAGGTGGTGATGGTGGCATGCACTTGATGGGTCAAAAATTGAAGAACCTTGGTAGTCAAAGGTGGTCTTCTTTTATAGGTTGAGGAACCCTCCAAGAGGCTGTCCAAGAAGCCTCTAGAATGCTTAGGTGGCGGCTATTTTTGGAGAGGCGTGGGTCTTCTTAGATCAACAATTTGCAGATCTAAGAAAGACTAGGTTAGGTTTTCTAGAGTCTTCTTAAGGTGGCACCAAGTGTGTAGGTGTGTGCGTGTGCATGCGTGACATGTGTGTGTGTGTGCCCTAAGTGGTCAAGTGGACAACTTAGGTCCATGGCTAGGTTGGTCTAAATGGTAGGTCTAATTAGGTTTCTAAAAATAGGTTCATCCTGGCTAAAGTGATTGATCCAATTACACTTAACCAAGTTTAATTGGGTCAATGTGTGTGTAATTGGGAGAGAGAGTTCCCAATTAGATTAGGCTTGAGTCAATTGGGCTCTTGCTAAGTCCAATTAGATTTGTGTTGGTTGAGATTTGAGCTTAATTGGACTCTATGAGTCCAATTGACTAGGTAAGGTGTGATTGACTTAGATCCAAGTCAATTGGGCTAAGTGAGAACTTGATTAGGTTCTTAGGAGAGTCTTAAGGTAGTGTACTAGGCCTAAGATACCTTAATTTAGGTTTCCTAGGGTGTAGGATGGGGTTTAGGGGCCTTAGGAATCAAGAACTAGGCTTGAATCCAAAAACAGCAATAGGACAAGGTTCCGGATGTCTGTTCTTAGGATCAGATGACTTATACTTTAAAATCAGAAGTCTAAGTCTCTATTTTGGATGACCAATACTGAATTAGTATGGAGTTTAGGTTCTGTCTTGGGTTTCTGTAGAAATTGGATGTCTGACACCTTGTATAGACATCTAATTTCTTAGCAGATTGGGTTCTAAGTTTTGAGGGTGGTGTTTAAAGAGCCTGGATGTTTGGCATCCTACCTGGATGTCCAGAGGTGGGCTGAAATGTGGGTTTTGAGGCGATTTAGGCTAAGGTGACCTAATGGGAAGATGTCTAAGGTTTGGGAAGGTGTTTAAGGCTATCCTAAGGCTAAGGATAAGTGTAGGGATGTCCTATGTTCTTCATAATCCAATTCAAACATTAAAATCCTACAAGTAATGTAGTATACCCCTTCCCTATATTATGTCTTCATCTTGAGAAGTTTAATTCCAAGGGATCTGCTCTAGCTCCGCTGCATCTTTAGCCTCTATCTTACTTCAGATCCAGCTTCATGCCATCTCCTTTGCTTTTATTACCTACAAACCAAGTAAAACACTCGTCAGTACCCTATTATGGCATTATTCCATGAATATCTAAGTAAAGTGGGAAAGTTGCAAGGTATACTACTAATGCATGAATTATGCTACAGTTATGCTAAGTTCTAACTCAAGTTAGGTCATTTAAGTCCTATGATTGCTGCGTAATCAGCCCCCTATTGGTGCTTGAGCAGATTTTGACATTAACTCTCCTGAAATGGGTTCATCCTGGGAATCATCCCAAGATTGGACTAGAGTAGCTACAAATTTCATCCTCAATTTTGACAATTTCCCAAGTAATAACTCACCTGAGTCCTTTTCCTCAACATCTTGGAGCCAATCCAATAAAGACTTGTTGAGCTTATCAATCATTTTGATCAGAGGATTCAATGCTTCAATACAGGGTTCTGGTTAAGCTTCTAAAGATCGTATGGTATTCCTCAAGTTAGCCAGCACCCTATCTTGGACTTGGTTTACCTAAACTAAAATGTTCGCTTCTGGGTTGGGTGGGTTTGGGTTCAATCCATAAGGGTCAAGAAATTGAGGTTCCTGGGGCCCTCCTTGATAATAGGTCATCTCAGGCTGTTCATTAAGGGGTGGTGACCTATGTGAAATGTAGTCCTGGGGGGGTAAGGGTTGTACTCCTCATATCCTTCTTGAGTGTAGATCATATCAGGTTGTTCGTCAAAGGGTGGAGATTTATATTTAGTGTAGTTGTGAGAAGGATAGTAAACATAGTCTTGGTTCCCAGGGCTAGGCCCTGAAAATTGAGGTCTGAAATCATATCCCTAATCAGAAGTATGACAACTAGTGGATGAATGGTCATAGGTCGAGTTGGGATAATACTCATCTTGGGGATAAGTGTTAGTAGGAGGGTAGGATTGGAAGTGTGTGTAGGATGTGGAAGGATACATGTACGAGAGGGAAAACATGAAAGTGGAAGGTTCCCTACAATACAAGCAATTCAAACCTACCCTTAAGTGGGTAGCTTAAAGACCTACAAACTCCTAGAAACTGTCTTAAGATTATAAACGATTTGATCTTTTCCTTTCCGGTCAATCCAACCAGTTAGGGGGAGGAATTGGGGAGAAGGTTCTTCCTTTGGCTTGTGCCTCGAGTTCCTTTGATACCCCCTAACTATTGTCGCTTGATGGTACTCCCCAAGCTAGATATTAGATGGATCAATAAAAATAGATTAATTGGGAATAATCTTAGTTTGAGCCCCGGGTAGCAAGTCAATCCTTAAGTTCAACGTCTACCTAAGTTTAATTAAGCTTAGGTTTGAATGTGCTCAGGAATGTGATGGGCCCTTCAGATAGGTTGTGACCTTAATGATTGATTAATTCATGTGTGCGTGCACAGCCAAGGCTTTCAAACAAGGTTATTTGATGATTTGTCTTTTAAGGTTTAACCTTGTCTAGTAGCTTTTAGGATTCCATTGTTACATTCGTTTAATCAAGGTTCAGTGAGGCACACCAGGTTTTGAAAGCACTACTATAAGTATTCTCCTTTACAAATAAGAAATAAAATGGAGTGCATGGTTCTGACCAAAAAATTGAATCCTATGGGGCAACTACTTGATGAATCAATTTTAAATGAAGTGGTGCAGCCCAAACAACTCAAACAATTAGCCTGTGTTTAAGCATGAATCGTTGTTTTAAGAAATATGCGTTGTAGTATAAGATGAAATTCGCACAAACACTTAAATTTATAAACTCGAAATTGATGTGAGTTCGATATTGTTCGCAGGGAGCAAATTGGCAATTTTAATCACTATTCATAATTACGAGAGAAGATATGCAAATATATTCAAAATGATGCTCAATGTATATATCAGAATAATGTGGCAATAAATCAGAAATGAGAGTGCAAAAAGATGGGGTTAAAATGGTGATTTGAATCACCAAATTAACCCTATATTAAGCTCAACAATCAACTCAAATAATTGAAAAGTATCCTCAATCGAATATCCATAATAAAAGCAGTATCAAGTCAATCAAGCACCAAGTCAGACGGCAATGTAAGGCTTTAGACTTCTTAACGACAAGGCACCAAGACATAGCACACAGAGGCACAAGGGCCTCTCCAAGGCTCAGCAGCAACTAAGTGTTGAGAGAGGAGAGGGAGGGAATGAATCCTGAGGCCACAGTGCAAAACCCTCTCCCTTCCTCATATTCTTTTCTCTTCAGAATAGGCCGAATCTTAGTAATTAGACCCTATGCCCAAATCGGCAGGCGTGTTCGTAGGTGAGGGCACATGGACAAGCGCGTGTGAGGTGGGGCGTGTGAGGGACCTCACCCCTGTGCTCTTGGAGATGAATAGCCAGGAGCACGAAAATAATTTATGCACGGTTGGGCTTTTGTCCCACACGATGTGGGACTATCTTTTATCCTTCTTCTCGCATGATCGCACAGCTGTAGTAGGTGAAAGTCTTCGATGGATTAGGCTTCTACTGCGGGTCTCACTCAATTAAAGTCCTAGGTGGTCTGTGGGGTTTAGTCCGCATCGAGTGCAGGTTGCAGCAACTTGAGTGAGGTCTAGAAGGACGTAAACGTTGTTGGAGAAGATGGCGGCTGCGGTGGCTATCCGGTGATACCCTGAAAACACAAGAATGGGCTTATCGCCTTAATTAAAATGCTCAGAGGGATTGCTAGAGCAAGGCGAGTGCACTGGTGGTCAGGGCATGGTGTGAAGTTGCTTGTGTTAGTGTGTCGAGGTTGGAGAGGGTGGACGGAGATGGTGGTGTTCGGTGAGGTGTGGGAGAGATCAAAGCCTCAAATTTCTTTAGGGCTTTTGATCAATGAAGCGAGGTAAAGCTTTGGGATTAGGTAGCGGGTGGTTTGGAGTAGTGAGGCAGTTAGACGAGCTCACTGGAGCTTTGCCGGCCCTGAGGAAGATGACGTGCGTGCAGTTGGTGCAGTGATTGAACCTAGAAGCTAAGAAGTTAGAGAAGAGTAGGGGAATGAAAAAGGAGGAAAAAGAGACTTAGAGCAAGAGATAGTGAGTGAGGGTGCCTGGCTATGATGGGTCGGCGCCAGAGAAGGTGAAGTTGTTAGCGAGAGAGCAATGAGGTAGAAGAGGTTGGAAGCAGTCGGTATTTGGCTGGACACGGTCACGACAACGAGGTGAAGAAGATGAACCAATCAATTTGACTGTTGGCCAACTCAATGAAGGAGGAGGAGAGGCTCATTGGAGCTCGAAGAGATGTCAACCGTAGGAGAGAAGAAGAGATGGTTCTTTACCTTTTCTGAGCTAAGGAGAATGTCCTCATCGACAAGTTCCTTTATAGAGCTTTAAGACAAGCTCCAGATGAGGAAAGGAACCTGATTAGGACGTGAAATTAGGGAAAAGGATCCCTTGATTTCTTTGAGTTTGTTCGAGCTCCATGGTGTGAATCAAGGTCCAAGACCTGGTTTAAATGATAGAGAGATCTCTCAAGATCAATCCCTTCAAATTTGGAGGGATTTGGTCATGATTCGGGAGAGAAATCTCTTTGTGAATCTCAACTGAGGTGCGTTCCCACCTCTAATGGTAGTAAGGACCTAAATAAAGAAAATGATCAGAAGTTAGGGGGCTATTTGCAAAGAATTCAAACTTGAGGAGCTACATGTAAGAAATAGAGTTTTAAAGGGCTACATTGCCAACTAGGTCAAGATGGACTATGATTAGGCCCAAATTTTGGACTTAACCTAGGAATCTAATGCTGAAGTTGGATTTCAGTTTTGACCACGTTTGACTAGGAAATTTGCATAGAAACCCAAATTAGGGTAGAATTTCGTCTAAGACTCTGTTCTCAGTCAAAATGGGTTTAGATGGTTAAACTAAGGATACTAAACCTCTTAGAATATTTTTTTATGATTTTTAGGAGGTTTAGATGAATTTTATCTTGACCATAACCTCTTTATCTTAAGCGGGTCTGTAATTAGGGTTTTATGTGTTGTGGTTCTTGAAAAGAGTGAAACCCTGTTTCTATCAATGTTGACCCACATTTTGGACTTTTAAGTTCCTTTGACCTTCATTTAATGCCTGACAAACCCCATGGTTAATCTGTGTTTATGATGTGCTATTAAAATTATAAAATTAACCTTGATTTCCCGTTCTCTTCTCAAATCAAAATAATGTGGGATTACGACCTCCACATGATTATGTAAGAGCTTTAATCAGTCTAATCTGATTAAATGTGGCTAGTTAGGACCCATGATGCTGTTCCCATCATACCCCCATGCCTAGCTTTTTCTAGACCCTATCAAAATCCTATGGATCAAACCAGGTCTCTAGGTCGGATGTAACCGTTAGGATGCCCTACTAAGCTGCATCTCTAGAAATTAGATTAAAATACAAACAATAGGCCTAGAGGTACTCAAGTGCCAGCCAAGATTCAGACCTGACCAGCTTCAACCAGGGTCTATTGCGAAGGTTTCTAAGGCCCGCAAAAACTGCTTAGAGGTTCGTTGACCCCAACGGTTAAAGCACCCGTGTGTAGACATATCATGTCTAGGTTCAGTTTTCCAGTGCATTTTGATAAGAGAGAGATGGAGAGGGATTTTTTTAAAACTTTTTTTATTTTAAGAGTTATTTTCTCTCTTTTGCTTTTATATTTCCCTAAATCCAGCCTCCGATTGGCCCTAAACACGGTCTGTATCGGATTCCTTGTCCCCACCATCAATTCTCGAAGGGTCTCTAGTAATCAATGCTTTAGGATAGCACCGCCCATAGCAACCCCAGAACCTTGGCTTTTGACACTTTGGGATAGTGCCACCTACGGTGTTTTGTAGCTAAATTCAGGCCCTAGCAATTAACATTTTGGGATAATCCTGCCCATGGCACCTGAACCAGCACAAGGTGCTTACATGCCCCCAGTAGGATATTTAGATATCCTAGGAGACAAGCACCGAGGAGACGATATGTTATTATACATTTTTTAGGGGAATTTTCCACCTCTCCACACCAAGAACGTGTCCAATCAACTTGTGTTTTCGAGCTGCTCCTAAGCTAGATCTTCGAGTTGACTTTTCAGAGTAGAACACTTTTGGCATTATTTCTTTATTAAGCGCACTGAACAAGACTAGTGTGTGGATTTTGGCTGCTTAGGTTACTAGGTCTCGCAAACCAGAGGATAGGCAGCGGGGTCGAATAATCCCTAAGCCTAAGACCTACTACATCAGCCTTGCACTTTCCCCAACCTCTTGAGGATTAATCCAAATCTTAACGAATATGTAAGTGTTTAAGCCCTAAACTAAGCCCAAGAGGCCTAAGGTCAATATTCATCACTAATCTCTTAAGTTTTAGCCTTCTAGGTCTTAATTCATCATCCGATCCAGCCTAGAAGTTAGGTAAATTCCATACTCAAGTACAATGGACTATCTCATTTCTTTCTTTTTGATTGCTCCTTTTTTTCTCTTTCCTTTTCTTTTCTTTTCTTTTCTTTTCTCTCCTCAATTGTTTCCAATTCAACTCACTTTGATCTCTCCTTTCCTCTTTTCTCTTTTTCTTTTTGATGAAACCCCTCCATGAATTGATTCTCACAACCTTTTGCACTTTAATACCTCACATGCCTAAGATTTGCAATGTCCTTATTGAAAATTAGGTGGGTTCGAGTTCAATTTAGATCATATATTAGAACAGGTGGGTGGGTGAACAGGTCAGAATGACTGTTGCGGACGATTTCAAGCTTTGATACAAGTATCAAAGGTGGAGTCTACTGTTCTAACGGATGAACCCTAAAGTGCAATATAATTTCAGTAAAAAGATAGGTCAGAAGGGTATCGATTTTTTCAAAAATGACGGGTTACCTCCCATTAAGTGTTAAGTTTAACGGCATCAGATGGGTGCAATGACGCTTAGGGAGAATGGAGATCAAAAGATACTGTAGCCAGATTTGAGTCGGTGAGCTCGAAGAATAGTTTGAGTTTTTAACCGTTCACGACAAAAGGTTTTGAGTCGTGGCTGAGTTTGTTGATTTTGGTAGCTCCATTTCCAAATACTTGTCTCAAGAGGAATGGTCCAATCCATTTTGATCTGAGTTTTCCTGGGAAGAGCTTGAGTTTAGCATCAAAGAGTAATACTTTCTAACTAGGATGGAACATCTTCCACGAAATGTGCTTGTCACGGAAGGCTTTGGTCCACTCTTTGTAGATTCGCGAGTTCTAGTATGCTTCATTATATAGTTACTTGATCTCACTCCTTTGCAATCGAAGGTGGATTCCAGCCTTCATGAGATCAAGATTGCACTTATGTACTGCCCAGTAGGTTTTGTGCACCATTTCTATGGGGAGGTGACATGCGTTCTCGTAAATGAGTCTGAAGGGAGACATTCCTAAATGGGTCTTATGGGTGGTCCTATAGGTCCACAAGGCTTCTGAAAGGGGGGTGGACCAATCCTTCCTGTTAGGCCAAACAGTGACCTGAAGGATCTTCTTGATCTCCCGATTTGACAACTCAGCCAATCCATTAGCCTGGGGGTGATAAGGAGTCGAGATATGATGCGACACCCTGTACTTTTTCATTTGGGACTAGAAGTGCACATTTTCGAAGTGAGATCCGCCATTGCTGATGATGGCTTTTGGAACCCCGAATCTAGAAAAGATGTTCTCATAAATGAACCAAAGAACAACTTTATGATCGTTTGTTCTGGTGGGGATGACTTCAATCCACTTCGAGACATAATCAACAATGAGTAAGATGTACTTGAAGCCGTTAGATCCTGGAAAGGGACCCATGGAATCAATTCCCCAGACGTCAAAGATTTTGTACACAATGATCGGATTCAAGGGCATCATATCACATGAGCCCATGTTGCTGAGGGTATGACAACGGACACATGCCCTACGATAGGATTATGTGTCTTTGAACATGGTGGGCTAAAAAAATCCACACTGGAGGATTTTCGTTGCAGTTTTATTCCTAGAGTAATGGCCACCGTAGGCTTGGTCATGACAAAATGAGATGACATCGGTGACATCGTCGGGAATGCATCTTCGGATCACTTGGTCATTACCGATGTGGAATAGATATGGATCTTCCTAAACATAATACTTAGCATTAGAAATTAGCTTGTCCCACCTGGAAGTCGCCCAATCTGGCGGGACATTCCCCGTAACCAAGTAGTTCACGATGTCGGCAAACCAAGGAAGTCCATTAATGGTCAAGAGATGCTTATCTGGAAAGTGCTCAGTAATAGGTCCGGACAGGTCGATAACAGAAGAAGGAAGGTGGGGCAAATGGCTAGCAACCACATTCTTTTTTCCTGCCTAGTCACGAATTTCGAGATTGAATGCAGCAGTGATGTAAACACGTTTACACTACTTAAGATGTCTGTTTATGCTTGTTCTTAAGCATAGGATTGCATTGCATGCTATAAATAGTGCATAACATGCATCATCTTGCATTTCAAGTAGTTTGAATAAAATGGAGGTAATTTGTCTCCTTTTATGTGCTTGGACAGGGCAAACTTTTTATCGGGGCCTCGGATCGAAGATCCAACCGTACAAATGTGATCAGGGCGACGATTGGAGTTCAACTGCTCCAAGATCGCCCTAATGAGACATCTGTAGCATCAGATAGAGATAGGGGAACCCTAGAAGATCAAGGGCCAAGACGGTGTAAATCTGCACTTCAAATGACAAATCCGACTACACAGATGGATTCGGATCGACGATCGTAGCTTAACAGCGTGAAAATCGACTCAATCCGACACCTGTGGTACCATCTACAACATCCAGAAGATGGACGGCCAAGATGGCATCATGTGGCACCATCTCAGCCGTCCAACCGACCCTCAAGACCACCGCTACTTTTTCAAAGAAGATTTGGCACGCGATCTTGGCCGTTGGATCTCGATCCAACGGCTGTGGATGCGCGCGCCTTAAAACATCCTTGTGCCTATCCACGCTCCGCAGCGCAGCGGGTGAGAGTTTTATCGCGAGCAGCGCGAACGAACGGGCGCGGGCGAGCGTCAGGTCTCGATCGAGTGGCTACGGGCGTTCGATAGCACCCACGCGCTATCGCACGCCCGCGCCTCACGCAGGATCGTATGCGGGCCGGCGTGTGTTGAGGAGTGGGGAAGGCGCAACTTAAGCCGTCCGATCTCGCGATCGGACGGCTGAGATCGTCTGGACGTGCGCAAGCATTGCACGCGTGAGCAAGCAAGCAGGTGCACGCACGCTGCCCACTACGCCCACATTCATACCTTTAGCGATGGTTTTATCCATTACTAAAGGTCCTGAATTAATGTTTTTAAAGATGTAATGACCAAATTGCCCCCACTCCTTGCAACTATAAAAGGAGACCCCCTCCTTACAAAATTCTCATCCCTTCCTTCTCTTCTCTCCCTCTCCAAAGCTCAAGAGAAGCTTGTCCCACTCCCGGGATGCTTCTCACGAGATAAAGTCAAATTTTCGTCCCCCTTCGGAAGTGGATCCCGCGACGACGACGACGTGCTGCCTCGTTCCCATTCTTCTGCTTCGTCCTCCTTCGTCCTGCTTCGTCCTCCTTCATCCAGGCATCGTCCCGTCCGTTTCGTCCTCCAAGCGACCGTTGAGGAGGATATCTCTCTCCCCATTCTTTTTATTGCTTTCTAGAGTAGTTAGGCTCGTCCTCCAAGCGACCGTCGAGGAGGACATTTCTCTCTCCATTCTTTTAATGCTTTCTAGAGTAGATTTACTGCTTTCTAGTGTAATTGTTTTATGCTTTCTAGTTGTAATGTTTAGTGAAACAAACAATCTCTTTAATGATGAATTCCCTGTTCATTCTACATCTCGTTTTGATTTCTGTTTGTAATATTCTCTCTCTCTTACTCTCTCTCTCCTCTATTTATTGTAAATAGTTGGATAGTTTTAATCAATTGAATTTCTTCGTGACAAATAAAATCAGACGTGTAGTTTTTAAATCAAACATTCGCCTCCCTGTGTTTGACCCAGAATTTCAATTTCGGTATAAATTTTATTTGTTGAACATGAGTCATGTTAGTGTAGCAACTCATACATCCAACAATTTGGCGCTGTTGCCAGGGAAGCAACGATCTTTGATTTTTCTTCGCATTTTTACAACTTACAAATCATTTACCTCACTTCTCTCCTTTCTTATTGTAATTGCAGGTACTCTTTCGAGACGAGCAAAAGCGGTAGATTGGAGTAAAGTGCTGTGGAAGGTTTTGTAAGTTATCCCCCACATCCCACCCATTAGATTTCATTCCACAACATAATAACACAAACATCAATCAACCTAGGTGTTCTCATAAACTCTAAGGTTAGATTGTTTGTTGTTTGACACCCACACCCATCCCAACCCCCATATTAAAAAAAAAAAAATTTCACAGAGGTACACAACCTCATCTCATTTTCAAACTCAACCGATAAACCGATCTTTGGAGCTGGTACACACATCCAAACACATAATTGAGTAGAAATCAGATTAGGTAATCACTTGTGTGCCTAATTAAGTGGTGTAACAGGCCAATTGTTTGAGTTGATTGGGCCGCACCACTTCAAATAAAATCAACTCATCAAGTAGCTGTCACTTAGGTTTAGCTATTAGGGATTTATCAGGCACTCCACATTCTTTTTAAGTTTCAAAGGAAAATATCTTCACCTGTGCTTTCAAAACTTGGTGTGCCAATGAAACTTGCTTGAAAACACCTAAAGTTGAATCCTAAAAGCTATTAAGCAAGATTTGAACTCTAAAATTCACCACATCAAAAATAATCTTGCTTGAAAACCACTGGTTGTCAACGCACACACAAATCAATCAATCATTAAGGGCACAACCCATTTAAAGGGCCCATCACATTCCAAAGCACATTCAAACCTAGCCCTAAATAAAATAGAGTAGACGTTGGCCTTAAGGATTCGACTCGCTCTTTAGAGACTAGAATGAGATTATTTTCAATTAGTCTGTTTCTACTGTTCAATCTGATGTCTAGCTAGGGGAGCAGAATCAAACGATCGCGGTTGGGGGGTACACTAGGAACTAGAGGCGTAAGCCGAAGGAAGAACCTTCTCCCCAGTCCCTCCTTCTAACTGGTTGGATTGAACAGACAGAAGTAGATCAAATTGTTCCTTTATCTCAAGACAGGTTTTGGGAGTCTGTAGGTCTGTAGGCTAACCCACTTAAGGACAGGTTTGATTGTTTGTATTGCAGGGCACCTTTCTTCCTCCCGCTTATCATGAATCCTTCCGCATATTACACGCATTCCCACTCTTTTCCTCCTATTGTGAATTATCCTCAACATGACGATTATCCCAACTCCTACTGTAATCAGCCATCAGTTAGTTGCGATAACTCGAATTGGGGATATAGTTCCGGACCTCCGTGTTTAAGGTCTAACCCTGAATGCTATGATTACGATTTCTATCCTTCTCAAAGCCACATTGATTTTAGATCGTCAACCTTTCATGAACAACCTAATACGATCTACAATCAAGAAGGATACACTGATCCTTACCCATCCTCTGATTACACTGCCTATAGGTCATCACCACCTTTTAAACAATCTAAAATGACCTATTATCAGGAAGGGTGTAATGAATCTCAATTCGTTAATTCCCCTGCTTTGACCCCAAACCTGCCCAACCCTGGACCAACTCATTTGGTTTAGGGTAATCAGGTTCAAGATAAGGTTCTGGCTAACTTGAGGAATATCATTCAATCTTTAGAAGTTCAGCCAATACCTTGCATTGAGAGATTGGAGCCCCTGATTGAAATGATTGATGATTTGAACAAGTCTTTGTTGGATTGGCTCCAGGATGTTAAGGATAAGAACCTGGGTGAGTTTCTACTTGGGAATTTAGCAAAATTGAGGATGAGATTTGTGGTCTCTTTGATTCAATCATGGGATGATTCCCAGGATGAACCCTCTTCAGGAGAGCCAATTTCAGAACCCGTTCAGGCACCTATTGGGGGGGACACATATTACGAGACTGACCAGATTGAATTAAAGCAGCCAATTAAGGATGATCTGATTTCTTCACCTGAGATCCCTGAGCTGGGGTACGAGGAAACATATGTCTCCATGGATTAGAAAGTGACAGATGATTTTGAGACATACATTAATACGGATCTTGATTTTGATGGTGAAGATTCTATTTGCAAAGTCTCACACGAGTTTACAGAGCACGATTTTTGTGAGAAGATTGGGCCTGAGGAATCTGAAAGATCATTTGATAGCCCAAGAACTGAGGAAACTGATCCTATTAGGGCACACATTACGAATCTAGAATCGTATTTTCTGGAGGATTCAATCAAATGCCCTGATTGTCAATTACACCCCATTGAGCTTATTGATGATTCTATTTTTGAGATAATTAGACCCAAGTCAATTCTGATTCAGCCACATCATTTAGACTTAGAGATTTTAGACGGGGTGATTAATATGCAAGAGGTTCCGGAAATTGGCATACTGAATGAGGAGGATAGGAGCTGGGAAGTTCTGATTTGGGAAGCTAGTTTTGGAGGAAGTAGAAGACTAAGTCAAAGGGTTCCTCTAAACCATCAAACCAGGACCCTTACGACATTTTTTTTGAGGATGTCAAACCCAAGCACACATTCAACGATTATCCTTTTGAGCTTCAATTCTCTATAACCCGACTTTTTGGTCTTGGGTTGCATCCTCATAAATTGCAGGCCCGACCCCTATTGCATACAGATTTTAGGTTTTGGGTAATTTTTATCCAGAACCTGAGATATTCTCGATTATGGGGTATGGGTCTGCACCACAATTTGGTCCACATCTGTGGACCTCTGCTGACAGGTCGGAGGATTCTTCTGTTTATTCTGATTCTGACCTGCACCTGTGAATTCTTCATTTTTCTTCTTTGTATAGTGTGCTTAGCTGAAGGCACTAAATTCAGCACTTATACAGTTCTTTTTTTTAGTTTTCATCTCAGAGCGGACCTGACATTCACGCAATTCAGGTGCTTTCTATGCTATTCCACTCTATTTTATCTCTTTTTAATACAATGAGGACATTGCATTAGATAGGCATGGGGGGATGGATTTTCATCTCTGAATTTATTCGTCAGCTCCGTAGATTTGTTTTATTTTCTTTTATTAAAAAAAAATTGGAATTAGGAAAGAGAACTTGGGTTTAAGAAAATTTCAATCTTATGAAATACTACATTATGATTTGAACACAAAGACCCTTTTGGTCTTTGGACTTAATCAGCCCGTGTATCCACTAAAATGTGGATTTATTTTTCGAGTCCTCACCAACTTAAATTCTATTTTAATTGGAGTAAATAAGTTTGGGTGATAAGTACACGACTTATCAACCCGCCCTTTGATTTGAGGAAATTTTGAGTCTTAAGCATCTACACACTATCTTGTCACTGACTCGTTGTTCGACGTTTTTAACGGAAATTGGGTAGCTAATGAACCTTCTAGGATGATATGGCTGGAAAGTTATCGTGGGTAACAACCCATAGGTAGGTTGTCCAGAGCCCAGTCACTGGACCTTTCTCTTTTTGCTGCCTTTAGGTAAATCTTAGACCAGGGAAGCCACCTACTTAAAAAAAGAAAAAAAAATCAAAAATAAAAGGAGAAAAGAAAAAAAGAAATAAGCCACACTTCGCCGCATGAGTATGGCTGGCAAGTTGTCGGTGGTAACAGTTCATCGACCGGTTGTCCAGAACCCAGCTCAGTAAATGCACTGAAAATTCCCAAAACACTTAAGATGAAGTGGAGAAGTAGAATAAACCGGGGAGATATACACTGGATTCACCCTTGTGTTGACCCCGTAAAAAATGAAAGTAGGGAGAAAGCTACCGGTTGTAAAGATACACCTTTAGGCAGAATTCTTTTTGAGGTCACCTAGAGTCGTAGAAATCCGAAGTCCGTTTTAACTGTCGATCAATGAGTCTATCACATTCACAATAAGATGCTTGAAACTTAGGGTTCTCATCAAGTCTTGGGTGAGTTGAATGGTTGTAGAAAGCCACTCTTAAACCCTAAAACTTGAAAATCCAAAAAAAAAAAAATTAGAAAAGAGGAAAAAGAGAAAAAATTTTTTTTCTTTGAATAAGGCAAGGGCTTGAGGCAGTCTGCATTTTGGCAAATACTCGGGCACTGTTGTGTCTTTGAAAGTTCAAATCCTAAGTAGATAATTTCTTAATGATTGAAAATAACTTATGCCCAAATAATCCAACCTGATTCTTTTATAAATAGCATATAGTTTTTTGCTAGGGACTAGCAAAAGATAGGCATGGGGGTATGATGTAAACACGTTTACACTACTTAAGATGTCTATTTATTCATGTTCTTAAGCATAGGATTGCATTGCATGCTATAAATAGTGCATAACATGCATCATCTTGCATTTAGAGTAGTTTGAATAAAATGGAGGTTACTTGTCTCCTTTTATGTGCTTGGATAGGGTAAACCTTTTATCAGGGCCTCGGATCGAAGATCCAACCATACAGATGTGATCAGGGCGACGATTGGAGTTCAACGACTCCAAGATCGCCCTAATCAGACATCTGTAGCATCAGATAGAGATCGGGGAACCCTAGGAGATCAAGGGCCAAGATGGTATAAATCCACACTTCAAACAACAAATCCAATTGCACGGGTGGATTCGGATCATCGATCGCAGCCTAACAACGTGAAAATCGACTCAATCCGACACCCGTGGCACCATCTACAACATCCAGAAGATGGACGGCCAAGATGGCGCCACGTGGCGCCATCTCAGCCATCCAACTGACCCTCAAGACCACTGCTGTTTTTTCAAAGAAGATTTGGCACGTGATTTGGGCCGTTGGATCTCGATCCAACAGCTGTGGATACGCGCGCCTTAAAACATCCTCTTGCCCATCCATGCTCCACAGCGCAGCAGGCGAGAGTTTTATCGCAAGCAGGAGACACACGATCGAATTGCGCGAGAGGACGAGCCGCGCGGACGAGCGGGCGTGGGCGAGCGTCAGATCTTGATCGAGTGGCTGCGAGCGCTAGATAACAACCACGTGCTATTGCACGGCCGCGCCTCACGCAGGATCGTATGCCGGCGGGCACGCGTTGAGGAGCAGGGAAGGAGCAACTTAAGCCGTCCGATCTCGCGATCGGACGGCTGAGATCGTCTGGATGTGTGCAAGCATTGCACGCGCGGGCAAGCGAGCAGGCGTGCGCGCACCGCCCACTATGCCCATGTTCAAACCTTTAGCGACGGTTTTATCCATCACTAAAGGTCCTGAATTAATGTTTTTAAAGATGTAATGACCAAATTGCCCCCACTCCTTTCAACTATAAAAGGAGAACCCCTCCACACGAAATTCTCATCCCTTCTCTTCTCTCCCTCTCCAAAGCTCAAGAGAAGCTTGTCCCACACCCGGGATGCTTCTCGCGAGATAAAGTCAAATTTTCGTCCCCCTTCGGAAGTGGATCCCACGACGACGACGACGTGCTGCCTCGTTCCCATTCTTCTGCTTCGTCCTCCATCGTCCTGCTTCATCCTCCTTCGTCCTGGCGTCGTCCCGTCCGGTTCGTCGTCCAAGCGACCGTTGATGAGGATATCTCTCTCCCCATTCTTTTTATTGCTTTCTAGAGTAGTTAGGCTCGTCCTCCAAGCGACCGTCGAGGAGGACATTTCTCTCTCCATTCTTTTAATGCTTTCTAGAGTAGATTTACTGCTTTCTAGTGTAATTGTTTTTTGCTTTCTAGTTGTAATGTTTAGTGAAACAAATAATCTCTTTTATGATGAATTCACTATTCATTCTACATCTCATTTTGATTTCTGTTTGTAATATTCTCTCTCTTACTCTCTCTCTCCTCTATTTATTATAAATAGTTAGATAGTTTTAATCAATTGAATTACTTTGTGGCAAATAAAATCAGATGCGTAGTTTTTAAATCAAATGTCCGCCTCCCTGTGTTCGACCAGGAATTTCGATTTCGGTATAAATTTTATTTGTTGAACACGAGTTCTTCTCTTTCAAGCTACAACGACAAGGTTTTAAAAATCAAACACATTAGCGTAGCAACTTGTACGTCCAACAAGCAGCAAGATCCAGCTGATTAATTTAGGCTTCGCGTCCTTCTTTGTTAGTAAGTGCCTCACTGGAGTGTGATCCAAGTATATGATGACGTGGGAACCCAGAAGGTGATGTAGACACAATTAGTGATGGTAAAATGCCTATTCATGCTTGTTCCTAGGCTTAGATTTGCATTTTATGTTATAAATATTGCATAGCATGCATCATTCTACATTTAGAGTAGTTGTATATAATTTAGGTTAATTACATCCTTTTTGTGGTCAGGAGAGAAGTATATTTATTTTGGAGCCTCGGATTGATGATTCGATCATACGGATCTGATCAAGACGACGATCAGAGTCCAACGCCTCCGAAATCGCATCGATCAGAGTCCCGTAGCATCATATGCAGTTCGAGGATGATCAACGGCCAAGGGACTAGGGACATAATTCAGAGCTTCAAGTGACAAATCTGATCATGCAGATAGATTTGGGTCGTCGATGGCAGCCTAACGGTGCGAAAATTAACTTAACTGACCTTTGTAGCAGCCCCTACAACAAAAAGAAGATGGACGGCCCATATTGCGCCACGTGGCGCAGCCCAGGCCGCCAATCGCACGCATGCGCCACAGTACGCATGCACGTGTGGCAAAGAGAGGCACAGTGCAGCACCAGCGACGCATGAGCTGGACCTATAGCGATGCTTACAGCCATCGCTAATTCTTCACGCGCCAGCAAAGTCGGCTGTGGGCTGGAGAGGGCATGAGCTGCCTACAGCGACGCATGAGCTGGACCTACAGCGACGCTTATAGCCGTCGCTAATTCTTCACTCTCCAGCAAAGCCAGCTATGGGCCTGAGAGGGAATGAGCTGCCTACAACGACACTTCCACCGATGGCCTGAATGTCACTAATGGTCCCGTACCTATTTTTGCCTCCACTATAAAAGGACCTACACCCCCTTCCTTCTAAGCCATCTCTACCTACTCTACTCCCACCTACTCCCAGGCTCTAGCAAGCCTACCAACGCTTTGTTAGAGCTTGCTCTCAAGCTCCGAAGGCACCTATTAGTATAGTGAACCTCTACCCCACCAAATACTCCTCTAACTTCCCATCTCCATTCATAGGTCGCCTTAGAGCCATCCTCCCACTTCCGTTATGGTAGCAGATCATCTGCGCCTCCTCACCTCCATTCTGGAGCCACGCCAAAGCTTTCCTCTACTCGATGTCCTCTTTCATCTCACCTCCGTCGTCCCACTCCTTACCTCCTTCGTCTGAGCCTCCATCAAGAGCCGTCGTCTCACTGAACAGCCGCTTCGAGAGATTTCTTCTCACCCCCTTCTCTTTTTATGCTTTCATAGTTTGTTGTAATTGACATTGGAAGTGATATATATTAGATTTGTTCTATATCTCTTGTGATTCATTTTGCTTGTCTTCTTCTTTCAAAAATACAAAAAAACATAATAAAACCCTAAAATACCAAATGAAGTGTAGTTTTCAATTAAGTAAACATCGCCTCCCTGTGTTTGACCCGGGACTTCCTTGGAGTTTCGGTATAAATTTTATTTGACCACGAGTTTTGCAACTAGGATGATGGGTTACTTTTAACCCTGATTTCTAACTCACGAAACACGTGCGATCATCTTGGTGCCATTGCCGGGGAGGCAATGGAATTTACTTTATTGTTTTTTGTGCTTTGTTGCATTTACATAGCATTAACCTCGCTTGTCTTTGATCTACGGCCTTGCAGGTACCCTAGCATGGAGATCCAAGTGCGGTAGACCAGAGTAAAGTGCGGGTAGAGTGTTTTGTAATTGTCCCCCACACCACCCCCTCAGTTTTCATTCCATAACCTAATAACTCAAACCCAAATCAACTTAGGTGCTTTTTATAAACCCTAGGATAGATTTGGTTATTTGTTTGCCACCTCCACTCAACTCGCCATCCACAAGTAAAAGAAATAAAAAAAAGTGTTATCTGATTGTGGGATTTTCTGAAAGAGACACATCTTAACATCCACAACTTCTCACCCTAAGGTGCACAATCACATCTATTCTACCACTTAACTGGGATCTGACCTGTGGACCCGGTGCAGCTAATTCAACACACAAATAGTTGAGTAGAAATCTGAATAGGTTAAACATTTCTGTGTGTCTTAACTAAGTGGTGCAATAGGCCAATTGATTGAACTGTTTGGGCCGCACCACTTAAGATAAAAGCGACTCATCAAGTAGCTTGCCACTTAAGGTTGATTTTTAGGACTGAACCAGGCACTCCACATTTTATTTCTGATTTTTAAAGGAATATATCTACACCAGTGCTTTCAAAACTTGGAGTGTTCTACTGAACCTTGATTTTATATACCTAAAGATTAAACCCTAAAAGCTACTAAACAAGGTTGAACCCTAAAAGACACATCATCAAATAACCTTGTTTGCAAACCCTGGTTGTGCACACACACACATTTTAATTGATCATTAAGGGCACAACTCATTTAAAGTGCCCATCACATTTCTGAAGCACCATTGTCCCAAGCCTAACTAAAATTGATTAGACGTTGGCTGTTGACAGAGGAAAACTAAGCGTTTAGAGTTGGATTCGAAAACCCGTCGTTGTAATTCGAGTCATGAAGAAATCAGTTCAATCGATAAAATTTATATCGAAAAGTCGTAAAGAAGTTCCGAGTCGAACACAGGGAGGCGGACGTTTGATTAAAAATACACATTTTATTTGTTTGTCACGAAATAGATTAGCTGGTTGAAAACTAGTTATCCTTTTAACAAATAATAAATAGAAGAGAGAGAGAATATTACAAATAAGACCAAAAGAGAGGTAGAATAAACATGGATTTCATTATAAGAAGTTGTTTGATTGCGCAGCAATCATAGGTCTTTATTGACCTAAATTAAGCTAAGACTTAGCATAAGTTAGGGTTATTCATGCATGCATACGCATTATCTGCATCTTTACTGCTTTCCTTTAGCTATGCATAAAATAATGTTATAATGTGCTGATTAAGTGTATTATGTCGATTGCAGGCAATAAGCAGATCTGGAGCTGGATCTGAAGCTGGATCAGAAATAACGGGAGTTGTGGCAGAGCTGGAGTAGAAGGCCTAGTTTAGATGTAGGAATAATAATGTAAGGGGGTTAAAGGTTTTTTATTCTATTAAGTAGAAATAAAGCAGTAAAATGTGAAGAGCTTAGGTCCATCCTAGCCCTAGGATAGCCTAGAGACTTCCCCAAGCCTTAGCCACCCTTAGATTAGGTCACAACACCCTAGGAAGCCCTAAAACCCTAGTTCCAACCCTTCTCTGGACGTCCAGATAAGTTTTAAGACATCCAGGACCCTTAGCCAACTCCCGCACACTTCAAACCCACTTCTGCAGTGTTATTGGACGTCCAGACACTTTGTCAGACGTCCAATTTCTGCAGAATACCCAAAACAGAACCCAAAATCCTTCCTGACTCTGATTGGATGTCCAGACAACAAGTCTGGACTTCTGATTTTTGAGTATAAGATGTCTAATTGTATAATTAGACATCTGATACTGCTCTCCAATTCCTGTTTTGAGATTTAAGCCTTGATCTTGGATTTCTAGGTCCCTAAACCCAATTCCAACCCCATAGGAACCTAAATTAAAGTGCCCTAACCCTAGTACATCACCTCTAGACCTCCCTAAGGACCTAATTAGGTCCTCACTAAACCTAATTGACTTGGATCTTAGTCAATTCCATCAGCCTATTCAATTGGACTCATTGAGTCCAATTGAGCCCTGATCTCAGCACACACTGTCCAATTGGACTCAGTGAGAGTCCAATTGACCTAGACCTAACTTAATTGAGTTGTTTTACTCTCAATTAAGTTTCCACACACCCAATTAAACTTGTATTAAGTTTAATTGCACTTTACCTTAGTGAATTAGAGTTTATAACCCTAATTTGAGACCTACCTTGACCTAAACCCACTAGAACCCAACCTAATCAACCTAGCCACCTAAGTTTTGACCCACACACACCCACACACACCATCCACACGAAAATATCTAGCCTAGAGTTCTCTAGAAATCTCTACCATGTGTGGTTGCCTTGGTTGCCAAAAATAGCAACCAAGAGCCATTCAATTTTTAGATCCACATTTGGTGGATCTAAAAACCACCATCCACCCTCTCTCTCTCACTCTCCCACGAGCTCCCACCATAGGCCTCTCTAGAGAATTCCATAATTCTCTAGAGAGTTTCCATTGGGTCTATAAAAAGACCCCATGGGTGGCCATTGGCACCCATTCACTCCCTTGGCAATTACTCTCCATTGGTGCCATTCACGCCACCTCCACTTAGCCACTCACTCCACCTCCACGAGCTCACTACCACCACCATGGAGGACACCATGCCGGGATGCTGGATCAACCCTACCTCTCTCCAAGGGTCGGCCTAAGCTACATTGGTCGCCCCTCATTCTCTTCTCAACCACTCCAAGGCCATCGGGGACCACCCCTGAATGCCCTCTACTCTTTTAGCTCTAGATCATGCTTTTCATAAGTTTTACCGCTTTCATTTACTGCTTAGTAGAGTAGTTTCTCTTCTCCCCCAATGATGCATGCGAAATCCCCCCGTCGATTCTTGTATGCAATCATTTTCTCGTAGCTAGGTTTAATTTAAAGCATTCCTGTATAAGCTTTCCTCTAGATTTCCTGTACAAACAACTCTCCCCTAATGAATGAATGAAAAATGCATTTATATATATATCTCTCTTTATGTGTTTGAAATCACCATGAGTTGAATGATTATTTTATTTGCGTGATTTAAGTGCCTGTTCTTTAACCGCCTATATATTGCGCACCAGAATATTAAGTAGAGCGGCTTTAAGATCGATTTCAAAAACACAAACACGCCTCCCAGAGACGAACGACCAGGACTCAAGTCTCATTATTTTACAAAATAATATCTTTGTTGGATCATATTTCGCAACTATACTACGACGCTTTTATCAAAAATGCGATCTACGACCTCCCAACATTGTTCATTACACTACTCATTACGACTAGAAAGTGGAAAATCTACACTAGAAAGCAGTAAATCTACTCTAGAAATTAGTAAGGAGAATGGAGAGAGAAATATCCTCCTCAATGATCGCCTGGAGGACGAGCCGGATGGGATGACACCTGGAAGACGGGGAGTGGAGCGAGGAGGGCGAAGCAGGAGGAATGGGAATGAAGCAGCACATTGTCATCATCGCGGGATCCGCTTCCCTAATGCAGAGAGAGGACAACCGCAAATGCTCCACGAAGGGGGACGAAGGTGGAAAGATTATAATTTCTACTCTAGAGGAGCATCCCAGGTTTGGGACAAGCTCTTAGAGCTTTGGAAGGGGTGAGAGAAGAGAGGAAGGGATGAAAAATTCGTAGGGTAGGGGTCTCTTTTTATAGTTGCAAGGATTGGGGGTATTTTGGTCATTACAATATCAAAAACATTAATATGGGACCTATAGTGATGACTTAAACGTTGCTAAAGGTCCATCGTGGGCAATGTGTGCGTGCGTTGCACGTGCCTGCTCCTCTTCCACGCCTAAAATGGCCATGCACGTTTGGGTGATATCAGCCGTCTGATCTCAAGATCGGACAGCTTAAAGTTATCCTCGCCCGCACCGCTTGATCGTGCGTCAGATCGGGCGTGAGGTAGAGCGTCTGATCCCGCGTATGCTCAATTGGTTGATCAGGGCCGTTCACAGCCGATCGTGCGGTCTAGATATAACGTGTGCGCGCAGTGGATCAAGAATCGAACCTGCGCCCTACGCGCACGCAACGCCTCATGACCTCTACGCTGCGCCTTCATTTGTGTTGCGTGGAGGTTTTAAGCTGTGTGTGCTCATGACATTTGGATCAAGATCCAACGGCCTAGATCACGCCTTGCATTGTCTTCAGAAGAGGTGAGCGGCGGGTCCCTGGGGCCCCGTTAGGGCGGCTGAGATGGCTCCACTTGGTGCAATCTTGGCCATCCAACTTCTATGTGTTGCAGATGGTGCCATGGGTGTTAGATTAGATCAATTTTTTGTGCCATTAGGTTGCGATCATCGATTCGAACCCATCCGTGCAGTCGGATTTGTCATTTGAGTTGCAGATTAACACCATCTTGGCATTTGATCTCTAGGTTTCCTTGGACTATATCTAGTGCTACGGATGTTCGATCAGAGTGATCTTGGAGTTATTGAACTCCTATCGTTGCCTTGATCAGATTCGTACGATTGGATCCTCAGTCTGAAGCGCTGATTAACAAGTTGCTCTGTCCCTGGTCATAAAAGGAGACAATTAGCCTACATTTTATACAGACTAGTCTAAATGCAAGATGATGCATGTTATGCAATATTTATAATATGTGATGCAATTCTATGCCTAAGAACATGCGTAAATAGACAGTTTATGTGATATAAACATGTTTACATCACACCCCCATGCCTATCTTTTGCTAGTCCCTAGCAAAACTACATGCAATTTATAAGAGAATTAAGTCAGATTTCTTAAGAAATAGTTATTTTCAACACTTACGGATTTCAACTAAGACCTGAACTACAGAGACACAACACCCAGGTATTTGCTAAAATGCAGACCGCCTCAAGTTCTCGCCTTATTCAAAGAGGGATCTCTTTCTCTTTTTCTTCGTTTCTATTTTTTTTTTGGATTTTTGAGTTCAGGGTTAAGAGCGGCTTTCTATGGCCACTCAACCCGCCCAAGACTCGATAAGAACCCTAAGTTCTAAGCATCTTCTTATGAATGTGATAGACTCATTGATAGGCATTCAGAACGGACTTCGGGTTTCTACACCCCTAGGTGACCTTAGAAAGAAATCTACCTGAAGGTGTATCTATACGACCGGTAGCTTTCTCCCTACTTTTATTTTTATGGGATTAACACAAGGGTGAATCCAGTGTATATCTCCCCAGCTTATTCTACTTCTCCGCTTCTTCCTAAGTGTTTTGGAATT
This sequence comes from Thalassia testudinum, assembly GCA_037157565.1. Taxonomy (NCBI): domain Eukaryota; kingdom Viridiplantae; phylum Streptophyta; class Magnoliopsida; order Alismatales; family Hydrocharitaceae; genus Thalassia; species Thalassia testudinum. Next base: position 13,755,404 of record JAZHRO010000062.1, on the reverse strand, counting down.
TTTAGTGCATTTCTTGAGCTGGGTTTTGGACATCCGGTTGATGAGCTGTTACCACCGACAACTTGCCAGCCATGCTCGTGTGGTGAAGTGTGGCTTATTTCTTTTTGTTTCTTTTTTTTCTTTCTTTTCTCCTTTTCTTTTTCTTTTTCATTTCTTTTTGAACTTTCTTTTTCTTTTTATGTAGGTGGCTTCCCTGGTCTAATATTTACCTAAAAGCAGCAGGAAAAGAATGGTCCAGTGGCTGGGCACTGGACAACCTACCTATGGCCTGTTACCCAAGATAACTTGCCAGCCATACCACCCTAGAAGGTTCATTAGCTACCCAATTTTCGTTAAAATCGCCGAACGAGTCAGTGACGAATAGTGTGTAGAAGCTTAGACTTAAAGTTCCCTCAAATCAGAGGGTGGGTTGATAAGTTGTGTACTTATCACCCAAACTTATTTAATAAAATTAAAATAGAATTCAAGATGGCGAAGACTTGAGAAACAAATCCACATTTTAGTGGATACCTGGGCTGATTAAGTCTAAAGACTTGAAGGGTCTTAGTGTTCAAATCATACAATTTTATTTACTAAGATTGAAAATTTTCTAAAGCCCAAGTTCTCTTTCCTAATTCCACAATTTTTTTTAATATAAATAAAAAGAAAACAAAACCAACCTACAGGGCTGACGAAATAATTCAGAGATGAATATCCACCTCCCATGCCTATCTAATGCAATGTCCTCATTGTATTAAAAAGACATAAAACAGAGTGGAGTAGAGTAGAAAGTACCTGAATTACGTGAATAACGTGTCTACTCCAAGATGAATAGAAATTGTATTCGTGCTGAGTTTAGTGCCTTCAGCTAGGCTCACTATACAAAGAAGAAATCAAGAATTCATAGGTGTAGGTCAGAATTAGAATACAATGGTGCAACCTAAGACCTGATAGCAGATGTCCACAGATGTGGACCATATTATGATGCAGACCCGTACCCCATGGTTGAGAATATCTAAGGTTCTGGATTAAAATTACCCAGAACCTAAGATTAGTATGAAAGTGGGGTCGGGTCTACAATTTATGAGGATGCAACCCAAGACCAAAAAGTCAGGTTACAGAGAAATCAAGCTCAAAAGGATAATCAATGAATGTGTGCTTGGGTTGGACCCTTTGAATAAATGTCGTAAGGGTCCTAGTTTGATGGTTTCAGATTAATTAGAATCCTTAGACTCGGTCTTCTCCTTCTTCTGGAGTTTGCTTCCCAAATCAAAATTTTCCAACTCCTATCTTCCTCATTCAGAATGTCAAATTCTAGGACCTCCTGCATATTAATCACCCCGTCTGAAATTTCCAAGTCTAAAAGATGTGACTGAATCAGAATTGACTTCGGTCTAGTTATCTCAAAAATAGAATCGTCAGTAAGCTCAATGGGGTATAACTGACAATCGGGGCATTGAATTGAATCCTTCAAAAAATGCAATTCTGAATCCGTCATGTGAGCTCCAATAAGATCAATTTTCTCAGTTATTGTGCTATCAAATGATTTAACTAATTCTGCAGGCCCAATCATCTCACAGAAATCGTGTTCTGTAAACTTACGTGAGACTTCGCAAATTGATTCTTCATCCTCAGAATCGAAGAGATCTAAATCTGTATTAATGTACGTCCCAAAATCATCCATCACTTTCTGATCCATGGAGACTTACGATTTCTCATGCCCCGGCTTAGGAATCTCAAGTGAAGAAATCAGATCATCCTTAATTGGTTGCTCTAGGTCAATTTGGTCAGCCTCGTAACACGTGTCCCCCCCAAAAGGTGCCTAAGTAGGTTCTGACATTGGCTCTCCTGAAGGGGGTTCATCCTGGGAATCATCCCATGATTGAGCTAAAGCAACCACAAATCTCATTCTCAATTTCGCTAACTTCCCAAGTAAAAACTCACCCGGGTCCTTATCCTTAACATCCTGAAGCCAATTCAACAAATACTTGTTCAGATCATCAATCATTTCAATCAGGGGCTCCAATTCTTCAGTGCAAGGTATTGGCTGATGAAAGAGCGATCTTCATTTTCATTGAAAAGTTTAACATAAAATGATGTGTCATATTCAATCACGTAGTAGAAAATCACTTTTCAAAACATTTTAAATTTCAGAATCTAACCACGAATAGTTAGGTCGTCTCCACAGGGAGAAATTAACCTATCAAACAAGAGTAATGATGTATCAAGTAATCGGGAATTTCAATGGATGTGCATGCTAATTAGTATTCTCATTTCTAGCATAAATTCTCAATTTAGATAATTAACCAGGAATCTGAGGGTGCACATGCAAAATCACCACTATGGAAATACCAGAATTGCTACCTTAATACTGACAAGTGTCATCAAATTTATCTAAATAAGAATTTAATTCCCATAGCAAAGATACATTTAGCTTAGTCATGAGATGAATCTAATGTGAGTGCGTGCAATTCCATTAAAGTTGAGGGTCATTCATGCACTTCTACCACAATATAATATTAAGATAAATAAATAAATAGTAGCTTTGACAGTGGCAATACTTGTAATTTTTAATAGGATTTTTACTGTTGCAAAACAGAGCATTGCTCTTCTTGGCGCGCACGAGGAAGAGGGCCCACGGCTGAAGCAGAGAGGCCCAGGGAAGGTTGGCCCGACAAGGGGGCCACAATGGCAGTGGTGGCGTCGACAGTGCCTGAGGTCGCCAGTCGGCTAAGAGGAACCCGCCGGTGTTGGGTTCTGCTGCACGGTTGTGTGCATGGCCTGTGGCGTGCCTGCGGCTGCTCGCTCGCGCGCAAGTGCGCTGAGACACTGTGCTTGTAGGCGGCTGTTGGCTTGGGCGCCTGCGGGCTGTTGTGGCCTACGGGCTAGAGTGGAGGCAGTGCCTGCAGGTGGTGGAAGATGATGGCGTGCGCTTGTAGTGGAGACGGTGCGCGGTGCAGTAGTGTGAGGCGCGGGTGCACGTGTCTGTTAGCCGTAGGAGAGCGCTGGAGAGGGCATTTGGTGCAGTGCGTGGTGGGGTAGGTGGGCAATGGTGTTGCGCCTGCAGTGTTGGCTGGAGGTGTGAGCGTGTTTGCAGAGGGCGCGCAAGGTGCTAGAGGTGGAAGGCAATGGTGCGGGCGCAGGCTTGAAAAGCACTTGCGGGCGCTGGTTGGAGGCGTAGGTTGGATGCAGGCTTGAAGGGCACCTGCGAGCACTGGTGATGGAAGGCGATGGCGTGGGTATGTGAGGGCAGGATGGGGTGCAACGCCTACATACTGGAAGGGTGCGGTGGATGCAGCGCCTGTGGGCAAGTGCTGGCCTGCGAGCGGCTTGCAGGGCACGGTGTAGGATATGGAAGGCGGTGATGGTTCCCAGTGCAAGCGGTCTTCCCACAATGCACGCTCCTCTCACAATTGGGTCCCTATCAGGGGGAGAAGAAGATGACCCGAAGATCCTCCTCTCCTGTGCAAGTCCCTCTTTTATCTCCTCTCTCCGCCTCTCAAGGGATTTTCAAAATTCCTTTTCTAATTTTGGCTGGCGGCTGTTGGGGGTGTTGAGGCCGTCGGAGATTGGGTGAGGCGGTTGTTGGGGTAAATTTCTTTCAACCCCTCCTATTCTTTTCCAACTTTATACCTACAACAACAAAACAAAAAATCATTACATATTAAGTTACAGAATGCGATAAAATAGACGTAAACTTAAATAATGATGCATGCAAACATTCTATAACTTAATGTTGTTATTAACAAACCTAAAAGGTAAGATTTAAGTTAACTTAGGCATAACAATAATCCATTAAAATGGACTCATCAAATACCCCCTTGACTAAGATTTGCTAGTCCCTACCAAAAATGAAAAATAATAAAAGTATTCAGAAGATTTCTTCTTTTCTTATTTCAAAACTTTAGAGATCTAGACAAATGTGATGTAATAATATCCTAAGTAACAGATCCAAGTGAAAATGCCAGTTCGCATTGGGAGTTCGTACTTCACCCTTCGTAAATATTTCTGTCGATATAGGCAACTACTTCCCTCGGGGATAAAGTAGAAGATAATCTGTAATTTGACCCTGGCTTTTGGCTTAGGTAGGAGATATAGAGTAGAATGGATTTGTATTTGGTGCCACACACTCATCTGGTGCTACATGTAGTCTAGTACTACAGACTCTAGATTTCTAGACTATTAGACAAGTCAACTCGGAGAGAGGCTAAACAACTGTGCTCTCTTGATGTTCCTGGGCTCTCACTCTTTTCTTTCTTTTCTTTCTGAGATCACAAATCTCGCAAAATTTAGTAATTGTACTCACTATTTGGTGGCCTCACATGGCATCCACACTTCAATTAAAGTCCCAATAACTCTATAACTAAGTTAGAGTCCTCAACCAATATTCGGGCGATCAGAAATACTGAAAGGTAGGTATGGGTCATATTTGGTGGAACGTGATAGGTGTTTTGTTGCCTTATAAATAATGTTACAACGATAACCCTGAACTCTTTTCTTTTTCTTTTCTTTTTTTCTTTTATCTCTCTCTTTTCTTCTTCTTCCTTTCATTTTCTTTTGTAATATAATTGTTTCTTCTTTTCTTCTTTCTGTTTCTTCTTTATTAATCAACACAACACGATACAGACTTTTATTTATGAGGCATTATTAGGGATGATGATTGTCAAGAGGATATGGTTGTGGCTTATTTGGTGGAAGTGCCTATTCTCGACACCAGGAAGGAATGGATAGGATATGCGTATTTCTAACCTTTGACACTATTACCCTCCTTCAGCCGAGGACTCTATGATGGACGGTCATAACCATCCACCATAGTCATAGCTTTATCAAGACTCCATCTCTGTGCATCTGCCTTATTTGGTGACTCTCACGAATTCACATAAAGTACACACATAGGAACAGAGAGTGAAAACTACACCTAACTCTGAAGTATCATCATCTAATTATCCAAAACTTAAGAGTCCTTGCACTAGACTTAGCGCACCAGTAATCTCTCTACTTTCTTCTCTCAAATATGAGGTGGATCTACTAGAAGACAGTATGCCTGACTCCCTATTAATTGTCCAAGGGTTCAGTAGACTACAAATGCTTATTGGTTTTCCTCAAGGATCCATTACCAGGTCTACATGCACGTGAAATAAATGTACTGGATTCTAAACTTAAGAAATAATTCAGGAAGAAAAACCTCCAATGACAAAGGTATTTTGCTAGGGACTAACCCATTCAGCTCAAGAAAAGAGAAATTTTTTTTTATATGCTAACCTAAATGCATGAATACTTCCTAAAATGCAAAATGCACCCCCATGCCTGAATCCTACAATGTCCCCATTGTAAAATTAAAACAGGGGGAGAAAGGAAAGAAATCACCTGACAACAGTGTTATTCAGAATGCTGGGTTGCCTCCCAACAAGCGCTGCATTTTCTGTCAGCAGCCAAACTTAGAAGGAACCTGTAAGTTTGGTTCCAGACAGAAAAGGTTAGGCCTTAAAAATATGCGTAACAGTGCGGGCCTAGAAAATAGGTAGCCACGGATGTTGATGAGATGTTGATGCAACGTAATCCCAAATGCTCGCCAGAAGATATGACAACGGAGAACCTCGTTGGCTACCTTGGGAGGTCTATGAATAACAAAAGGAATATGAAAAGGGACCTCTCGAAATGGAATAAGTGGAGGATAACAAGGATCCTCCTGAGCAGGACGGGTTGTAAAAGATATAAACATTATTAGTTCAAACCCTTGAATGTCGAGAGTAAAAGTACAAGATCAATCCACACTCGCCATTCTACCTGAGGATGTACTGGCCTGATATGTTCTCCAGAAAGAATGTACTTGAGCAGAGATCTGAGCCAAGGATCGGTTAGGGAGTATAAGGGTTGTTTGTAGTGTTGGAAGGTAATGGTTAAGTCCAATGAGGGCTTAGTCGGTGTCAGGTTCAATTCCAACAATGATTCAGATTGTGTATACTCCCTAACAGTTGTAGACAACTTCAGGTTACCCTACCTAGCATTAATGATCGGAGTCATATTTGAATTAAGGGTAGACTCCAAATTACATCTCTTTGATGGCAGGGTTAAAATATCACAATCATTATCATTAAGCTCATCCCTGGATTCGTTTGGTTCAGTTAAATTTTTGTCGGGGTGCATATGTGATTTATTAGGAGTTGGATCAGTATCCTCAATTATTCCTAAAGGAGGATCAGTCTTAATGTTTTGGAGCAAGCCTATATCACTGAATTCGTTATTCTTCTCGGGGTATAAATCCTTAATTGACGTGTTTTATCCCTGAGAGTCTCCCATAGATTTCTCACTATTTTGTTTTTCCTCCTCTAATAGCAACTCCTATTTTGTTGGAGGATGACTCTCAAAAGAATGGAGGAATTTGGATTTCACCATATTATTTATATCCTCTGGAGGTAAATCCTCAAATAATAAATAATTCCCTTGTGATTCACTCCAGATTTTCAGTCCAGGTTCCTCTATTGGGTCATCCTCATTTTTTGAAATAGACTCTTCATATCCCTGAGACCAAAGTTGAACTAATTCATCCTCCATTCCCTTAGGGTCACCTTCATTGGGTGCATTTAACTCCTCAGGATGCTGAATGGTAGGTGTTGGTTCCCTAAGAGGAGGGTCAGAAGTAGGCTCACTAAGGGTAGAATGGGATTCCACCAAATAATTAACAGGGGAAGTGATAGGAACAATACAACCTTGACCTGGGTTAGTAGGAGTAAGGAGAATACTGTCATTAGGTTCAAGGTCCTCAAGAGGTACCATCTTCCCTTGCTTTTGACTCCAATAAAGCTCAGGTGGATACTCACTATCATCGTTCTCCTCTAGTGGTCGTGTTTCATTGGGAGGGTCTAAGTGATAGATACATAAAATCGGATCCCTATTGTCATTGGGTTCCTCAGAATTATTTTCATGATCATGGTCGTATGGGTAGGGATCAAGATTATTGGGAAGCGTGTAGCTAAGCTATCTTATTTCTTCATTTAACTGTTGACTATTCCTCAACATCTCTCCCATTGATTCCATCATTTCCTTTTGTTGTTTTTGCATTCTACCATAAAAGAGGAGAGGCTACTATTATCAGGTTGGGGAGGATAGTCAATTTCAGGCTCTGGTTGCCTAGGGTATCGGTCCAACCTTGATACGGAAAATCATGAAGGGTGGGAGGGTTGGGTGTTTGCATAGAAGTAGGGATTCCAGGGTTGGAAAATCCTACTCCTAGGCTTTGCTCAAAAGTGGGAGTTATCAAGCCAGTACTCCCAGGATAGGAATATGAATGATCCCATGAATTGTCAATGTACCCATCAAAGGATGGATACACTCGGGGCATGGGATTCTGGTTAAAAGATGGGAAGTATTGACTCTGATAATCAAAATGATAGGAATAAGGGTGATCCATTTCTTTAAGCAAAACAATTTTAACTCACTTAGGATTTAAAAGAATTCAGAACACAAGTAGAAACTTCCTAAAGAGTTCTACTATCAAGGCAAATGCAAATTCAATGGGATTTGTTTTTAGTAGATTGTAGGTCTTAGAATTAAATGTTTAGTTGGTGGCCAAACAAGTTTTGCACAAATTACGCTTCCTAGGCCAACCTTTGCTGGTGCCTATAACTTACTCGCAAGGGATGGAAGTCTCGAATCGAGCCCGCACACGAGGAATAGAAGTAACTTGGTGGATAGGCTTGTTGATTTCCAACTAACTTCCCTTGTGGTGCAAAAGAGGAGAGGTAGAAATTTATCTAGTGAGCTTATGTGTGAGGTGTGATAGTGAAAATGATTGTAAATGTTTGTTGGTAATAATTGTTGATCATGTCGTTGTAGTATAGGGTGTATAATATAACATTAAGGATGTCGTATAGTGGTGAGTATGGGTGAGTTCCAGTCATTACAACCATTATTATCATTTGCTTATTTATCTAATTTTTACTGATTTTGTTCCAGGTCGTTCTCTGGGAGGCAATTTATTGAATTTAATTCGGTCACTCTTTGATTATCTCCAAAATTGTCTTCTTATTCAAAAAGAAACTTTACATTTAAAGAATGAATGAATGTTTTGTTTACCTAGTTACTAAGAAGTGCTTGCAAAAATGCTAACTATGAACAAGCATCAAACAATCTATTATTATACTCTAAACTATGTATTTACAAGTTATACTCTTAACACTAATATGTTAGTTCATACTACATTAGGATACCATAGTGTAAAAACTTAACTTACTAGTCATTTATTTATAGTGACATATATATCAGTTTTAGTGACAGATATAAACGTCGCTAAATCTCAGAAAACACTATATACAACCTAAAGAAGCAAACTGAGGTCTTTAGCGACATTTATAGTGTCGTTTTATTCTGTTAGTAATTATGTGGGTTTAATTTTACATATGTACAGAGTCTTTTCTGTTGTTATCTCGTGTTATCTCTTCTTTTTTTTTTTTTTTAAGTCGTCTGTCCTTTCATTTTGTTCTGTGTAGTCTTTCAGAGGCTGCGGTGGAGAGTCCTTAGTGTAAAATGTGTTTAATTAGCGGGCACGCTTTTCGAGGGATACACAGCACCCTTAGGGTGGGACCAGACCTCTACTAAGCGTGCCCTAATCTCAGATTAGGTGCTTAATTACGTTTTCGTATCAGCACAGGGCCTCAGCCCAACGCCTTCAATAATCGCACACACTCGGGCTCCCAGCCCCACATAGGAATCACGCATTCAGTATTCAGCACATATCAGAATCGGGTTATCGGATCAGACGGAACAGGTGAAGTTTCGGGCGCCCGGCGCCATGACGACTAACTAAGCTATAGCATAAATTCTATTTATATAGCTGCGTTTCGTTTGCAGCCCACGATGTGGCGCTATTCCAGCGCCACATCGTGCGCTGGAAACCAGACGCAGCTGCGTCTGTGCGCGTTTTTGGCCCTCGATTTGGGGGCCATAAATTATTAAAAAAAATAAAATAAAATATGGTAAATAAAATATTTACATAATACTACATAATTGATTAATTAATTTTGAATTTTAAATATATTTACTATATAAATAAATTCGCTAAACTAGGCTGATTATACAGGTTGATTTAGGTGATTAAATAGTTAATTACTTATAAAATAATTAGTAAATGGTCTAATTGACCTTAAACAGTTTTAACTTACATACTTAAGTATTTAATACATATTTTTATTGTATTTTTACGAATTTATTTATGTTTTATTTAGGCTAAAATAGCAATTCTGTGTAGTTTATAATTAAAACTAAGTTACAGTAAGTTATACTAGGTATAATTATACTTTGACTAACTTAAATTACTTAATATATACATATATATATATATATTCCCTAGTTTATAGGTTTATTTACTTGATTATTGCTCTAACCTATTAACTTAGCTACTAAATCAGTAAATATAAATCTGTACATATATATATACATAGATCAGTAGATACATACATACTAGATTAGTATATATACATATTTTTACATAGATTACATATGTATACGAATTTCTGTACAGGTTTTATACATATTTACAGTATAACTATGTATCTAACTGATATGCTATAGTTATAATACTATGAATGGGTGTATTTATAGTTTTAAAATAAGTCTATGCCATTAGGCTTTTGTATAAAGTTAGGGAATTAGAGTTGATTGATTTTTTTTTATTTGAGTTTAGGCAGCAGCTTCAGCTACTGTCAGAGGAGATGGAGAAGAGAACAATGTGCTGTTTTAGTGTTATTTACAGTGGCAGTGGCTTAAGCCACTGTCAAATGGCTAACTGCTGCTGCAGTTAGTCCACTTGAAGAGGGGGGAAGTATTCTACAGAGAAGAGGGAAATTTAGAGAAGAAGGGAGTTTAGAGAAGAGGGGAATGTAGCTGCTATATGCAGCATGTTGCTGTATAACTGGGAGTAAGATAAAATTCAAAACAAACTACAATTTACAGAGTTGAAATCCAAATCTGAAAGGGGTTTAAATCTCACGAAAATCTCATGTAAATTCAGCTCAAACACTCATTAGAAAAAAAACTTAGCAGAAGCATCCTTTCAGATCAAAACAGCAAATGGCATTGAGTTAGTCTTCCTAATGCCATAGACAGCATGAAGGAAGACTTAGCTCAATCAATTAAAACCAAAGAAACACAATCCCAGTTTCTTGCAACCTGAAGGAGTATGGAAAACTCCTTAGGTTAGAGAATCACCATACAGAAATGATCATCAACACAAATAGTGCATGGCAGTTCTGAAATAGCAAAAAGAGACTAAGAATGCATTAAGGAAATTTAATGGAAGCTGGCGAATGCATTCAAAACAAGGTATAAACAGAATTATGAAAGGCTCTTCTGATTGGTTCTCTGTCACCAGAGAAATTCTCAGAATCCTTGCCTACAATGAAAACCAAAAATCCTTTCAATTTGTCAGATCTGTCAAAACATTTCAGAGAGTAAAAATCCTTTAAAATCCAGATCAAAAGTGCTCTGACAAACTGAGGCAATCCATTTAAAACAGAGGGGCTTTTATGAAACAAATGGAATGAGTGAGAAGCCCCAAATGGTGCTTGTGACGCCACTTTCAGATCTGAGGCAGTGCGCCATCAGATCTGAAATTGGGTCAGGATGTGTGGGTGATTGGTGAAAAATTCGTCGTTAAAAGGAAAAAAACAAGAATCAGAATCTGGATGATGGGAAAAACAAAACATGAAGAGGGAGATAAATTGAATAGTGAACAGATGATTCTTCCCCTCTGATCTGGACTGATCAGAGGAGGTGAGGGAGGGGATCTAATACTAATTCTACTCCTAAGACTAATCTAACTACAGCTAACATTAAACACTAACAATTAAAACTAAATCTATTCTAAACTACTGCAAACTAAATCTAACACTACTTGTGCAGAATTAACTAAACTAAAAGGAAGAATGGGACCTATGGGTCCTTAGCCGGCGGCTAAGGAGGAAGAAAGGAGGAGGGTGACTCCAGCGGAGGGAAGAGTCTGCTAGTGAGACTCCAGGGTCGTCCTCAGGTGCTACGAGGTCCTTAGTGACGAGGAGGGTCGAGAGCAGGCGATGATTCCACAGCCGGTGGCTGTGAAATCAGGGTCTAGATGAGGAGGAGAGACTGGAGTGGAAGAATTGATCGCTAAGAGATGTAGGAGGGAGCGATCCCCTGCGCGCGACACCACTGAGGTGCTTAAATAGCAGCTCAGTGACTGAGATCACCGCAAGGGTGAGGTTAATCAGAATCAGGCCGGCGGTGAGGATGAGATGGGTAGAGCGCGCGGCGAGTCAAGAGAGAGATCTGACCGTCAGATGAGATCTGGGAAGAGAGGTGAACGCACGCACCGAATCGCGCGAAGGTTCCATTTGATTCCAGCCGCAGATCGAGATCAAAAGTGCGATGGACGGTCGAGAATGGCTGTGTTCTTCGCGCGCTACAGTGCGCGTGAAGAACACAGACTTCTCTCTGAAATGAGGGAAAACTTGCAGGAAGACCCTTAAACGAAGGGGTAGAAGAATAGCGTGCAGGTCCAAAAGTGAGAAGAACTATAACTGGAAGGGCCCTGCAGTCTTACAGAAGGGTCCCTGCGGCTTGCAAAAAGGTCCAAGAAGGAGTTTTGAAGGGTAGAAATGTAATGCATTAAGGACCTACTTGTAATCTATTCATTTCTAAGCCTAAATGATGTCCAATTGCTTTTAAATTTTTACATGTGCTTAATTGAACATTTAAGACATTGATTTTACTTCTGATTTGTCTTTTCAAACTTGTTTATGTGTTCAATTGATGCATGGATCATCATTTGTTCTTTAGTTTTCAGAATATCTCATTTTTGTGACCTAATTAGGAGATTTTAACACACATTAAAAGTTTTAGGTCTTTTCTTTAATTCCCACACTTAACCCTTTTTATGTGTTAATTTGATATTGTTTTGCTTAGTATCGAGCTTAATTTCGGCCTTTTAGCTATTATGAGTAGCCACTCATCATACCCCCATGCTTACGTTTTGCTAGTCCCTTAGCAAACAATCTGTTGAAGTGTAAGGCAATTTAAGTATCAGCAAGGTAAGTGTGTAAAGATATCTTTTTCTTCTTTCAAAAATTTTTAAGTGTTTTATGATGATCTTTAAGCTGAAAATTTTTTTTCAATAAACCAACTGTGTTTTTGGACATTGTGAGAACCTGGTTACTGAGGATAACCTACCAGAACTCGAGGCTTAAATGACATAGGCCATCTCTCAACCAACAAGGATTCTTGATATTTAAACCTTAAGTCGAATTCCAGGACTCAGGGGGTTTTTACAGAGACTCAGAATGCTATGAAGTTATGGCTGTGCTTTGTGATAAGTCAGGACTAACCAGGTGAATTCTAAGGCTCAATCCCGGGGTTTCACTTCTTTTTAAGTCTAGGTTGGTCCTAACTTCAGCTCATGTTTTCGGATGACTCTCAAAAATTGATGGTATTCAATCACAACCCTTATTGTATTTGTGGCTCAGAGAAGAATTTTTTTTTTTTTTGGATAAACAGGGTATTGTTTTGAACCCTGAAAACATTTTTGGTGGAAGAGTAGTTTTTCAAACTTTTTGGAGACATACTTGACCCCCTTTTTTTTTTTTTTTTTTTTTTGAACAGTATGTCTCCGAAACTTATTTGGTAGAGCGCACTGTATTTGGTGGGTGGATTTCTTTTGTGGAAAGAGCTTTTCCTAGACACAAAACTAAAGATTAGGACAAAGAGTCTACCTGCACGCACAGGTAAGGACTCCACCTTCCCTAATGAACACAAGGGTTGAGGCTTAGGTTCAAGTGGTCTTTCCTGACACTGTGTAGTGTAAGCCAAGGTTACTTAGACTCCTAAGTCAAAGCAAACCAACGAATCCTGTACTGGTGACTCAGGTACAAGAATTATCCTAAAGTTAGGAGAGACTGTTGTCTATCTTGTCAAGGCTCGAAGTGTATTAAGCCTAAGCTTGTACCAAGCTTCTATGGCCCGGCAGGTCAAACCAGTAACGGTTGAATGTCCATAGACACTTATTCTAATATTATTTTTATTATTATTATTTTTTTTATTTTTTTATTTCAGCTATAAGATCACTTATCTTTTCTTTCTTTTTCTTTTTCTTTCTCTCCCTCCCCTCTTGAAATGAATGTCCTCCTTTGATAATGAAGTACATGTCCCTTATTGTATTTTTGGAATTTTTCTGATTTGTTATTTTTTTGTATTTTTAGCTTTGTAATTTTTTTCAAAAATTTTTTTCAAAATTTTTCAATTTTTTTTTTGAAGTATATAATTTTTTGATAATACTATATGTACTATAGTTGTGTCTACAATTGCATTTTGGTTTAAATGGTTTACCATTTACACCCCCCCATGCTTAAATGTTTCAATGTCCTCATTGAATGAAAGGGTGGATGCAAATGCATGCTCTGCTTTTCACTATCCTAGACTGGGTGATGGAAGAAAGTCGGAATGAGGAGATACAATCTCTGTGCGGACGATTTTAAGCCTGATCTAGGATCAGAGTGAACAGTCGGGCTAGGAAGTGAAATGCATGACATGTGTGTCAATGAATGTATGCTCAGAATGCAAGGGTAGACACTATATGTAAATAAAGGCAAGAGTAAGAAAGGTGTAAAATAGCTATATACAAGGGTAGGTGTTTGCTAAGTTTAACGCCTTCAGCTAGGCGAAAACTTAGTTGGTAGCTCAAAATGTAGGAGCGAAATGGTGGAATTGACAAGTCTGAGATCATGCGGCTCAATGAAAGGTTTCAGTCTTTGTCCATTAACAATAAAGGGTTCAGATTTGTCAAGTTCAGTGATCTCAACGGCTCCATTATCAAATAATCTCAAGATTTTGAAAGGTCCAATCCATTTTGATCTTAACTTCCCAGGAAAGAGTTTCAGTCGAGAGTCGAAGAGAAGGACTTTTTTACCAGGGTGAAAAGATTTCCTAAGAATGTGACGGTCATGGAAGGCCTTAAGTTTGTCCTTATACATCCTTGAGCTTTCATAAGATTCATTCCTTAATTCATCGAGCTCAGACATTTGTAATTTCCTAAGATCACCGGCCTTCTCTAAGTCTAAGTTACACTTTCTGATGGCCCAATAGGCTTTGTGCTCTTATTTGACAGGAAGATGACAGTGTTTCCCGTACACAAGTCTAAAAGGAGACATGCCTAAAGGGGTTTTGTGGGCTGTCCTATATGCCCACAACACATCAGAAAGGCGGGAAGACCAATCCTTTCTATCAGGTCGGATGGTAGTCTGTAAAATCTTTTTGATCTCTCGATTAGATAATTCAGCAAGTCCATTGGTTTGAGGGTGATAAGATGTAGCAATCCTATGTGACACCCCATACTTTTGCAGTAGGGACTGAAAATGTGTGTTTCTAAAATGAGACCCTCCATCACTAATGATGGCTTTAGGTACCCCGAATCTAGAGAAGATGAAATCTTGAACAAATTGTGTCACAACTCTATGATCATTAGTCCTTGAGGGGATGGCTTCAATCCATTTTGAAACATACTCAACTGCCAACAATATGTACTCGAAGCCATAAGATTTAGGAAAAGGTCCCATGAAGTCAATGCCCCAAATGTCAAAGATTTCGCACACCATGATCGGATTCAAGGGCATCATGTCTCGGCGGCCAATACTACCAAGAGACTGACAGCGTGAACATGCCCTGCTATATTCGTGTGCATCCTTGAAGATTGTGGGCCAATAGAAACCACTCTGCAAAATCTTTGCAGCGGTCTTTTTGCCAGAGAAGTGACCGCCGCACGCCTGGTCGTGGCAGAATGATAAGATGCTTCTAATCTCCTTATCAGGGACGCACTTCCTAAAGATCTGGTCTTTACAATGCTTGAAAAGCCAAGGTTCTTCCCAGTAATAGTGCTTGGCCTCGGATCTAAGTCTGTCTTTTTGATGTCGGACCCAATTAGTGGGGATGAGTCCAGAAGCCAGGTAGTTGACAATGTCAGCATACCAGGGAAGATCAGAATGAATGACCAGCAATTGCTCGTCAGGGAAGTGGTCAGAGATGGGTAAAGAAGGAGAAATCGCTTCAGAAGGAAGGCGGGATAAGTGGTCAGCTACCACATTCTGCTTTCCAGCCTTATCACGAATCTCTAAATCAAATTCCTGTAAAAGTAGGATCCATCTAATCAGACGAGATTTCGCGTCCTTCTTGGCGAGAAGATATCGAACTGCCGTGTGGTCAGTGTAGACTATAATGTGGGAACCTAAAAGATAAGGTCTGAATTTTTCCAGTGCATATACTACAGCTAGCAGTTCTTTTTCCGTGACGGTGTAATTCCTCTGAGCTTCATCTAAGGTCTTGCTAGCGTAATAGATGACTGTGGGTTTCCCGTCCAATTTTTGACCAAGGACAGCTCCTACTGCATAATTAGAGGCATCACACATGATCTCAAAAGGGTGAGACCAATTCGGGGGTTGCAGTATGGGTGCCTTGGTAATCAGATCACGAAGTGTCGTATAGGCACGAACACAATCGTCAGAGATCTGGAAGTCTACGTCTTTAGAGAGGAGAGTAGTGAGAGGTCAGGCTATTTTCGAGAAATCCGCTATAAAGCGGCGATAAAAACCAACATGCCCGAGGAAAGATCGAATTTGCTTAACCGACGAAGGTAGTGGTAAATCAGAAATCAACTTTACCTTCGCGCGGTCAACCTCAATTCCTCTCTCAGAAATAAGGTGACCTAATACAAGTCCTTCAGTTACCATGAAATGAGATTTCTCCCAGGAAAGTACCAGATTCACATTAATGCATCTTTGCAGGACCTTGGTCAGGTGGTCTAGACATGCATCAAATGTGCTCCCGAAGATCGAGAAGTCATCCATGAAGACTTCTAAACAATCGCCTACTAAGTCAGAAAAGATTGCAAACATACACCGCTGGAATGTAGCAGGTGCGTTGCACAATCCAAAAGGCATCCTACGGAATGCAAAGGTTCCGTAGGTGCAGGTGAATGTCGTTTTCTCCTGATCATCGGGGTGAATTGCCACCTGATTATATCCTGAATAGCCATCCAAAAAGCAGAAAAATCTATTCCCTGCCACTCTTTCCAGTATTTGATCAATGAAGGGCAAAGGGAAATGATCTTTCTTCGTGGCTTGGTTGAGTTTTCGGTAATCTATACATACTCGCCACGAACTAGCAATGCGTGTAGGGATGACTTCTCCAGAATCAGTGGTGATGATGGTAAGTCCGGCCTTTTTTGGCACAACCTGAACAGGACTTACCCATCTACTGTCAGAAATTGGGTAGATAATTCCATTGTCCAGCCATTTAATCATTTCACTTTTTATCACCTCTTGTAATGTAGGGTTTAATCTACGCTGGGGCTGTCTAGTAGGTCTAGATCCTTCTTCAGTGAAAATCCTATGTGTGCAATAAGAAGGACTGATGCCAGTAAGGTCAGAAAGGCTCCATCCTATAGCCTGCCTATGTGCTCTTAGGACAGATAAGAGTCGTGACTCTTGATCAGAAGAAAGGGAAGAGTTAACAATCACCGGATAGGTCTGATCAGGTCCTAAGAAAACATATTTGAGAGAGTCAGGAAGAGGTTTGAGTTCAACAGGCACAGGATCAGAAGGAGCAGGTGTGAAAGTTTCAGGAGATCCTAGAGATACTAATGGAATGGGAGGAAGGTCCTCAGTCTCTAAATTTGGTATCTCAGTGGAAGTCAAGTCAGAGTCCAAAGAGTGTTGAGGTTCTAAATTTAATGAATTGATCAAGGTGTCCTCAACCAATTGATCCAATGAATCCAGGGAGAAGATTTCTTCAATTAAACTACAGGTTGGTCCTCTTTGGGCCTGAAAAATATCAATTTTTATTTTCTGATCTCCAAACTTTAATTCTATAAGGCCCTCCTCACAATTGATGTTTGCCTTGGCCGTAGCCAAGAAAGGTCTTCCTAAAATGATAGGTGTATTCTGGATATCTTCAGGTACTTCCATGTCAAGGACTATAAAGTCTACAGGGAAGTAAAAATCCTTGACCCGCACTATGACATCTTCCAACACTCCCTGAGGTGTCTTAACTGATCTGTCAGCTAATTGCAGGGACACCTTGGTTGGCTTCAAATTGCCAACCTCAAAATGTGTCAGTAGAGAGGTTGGGATAAGATTGATGGAAGCACCTAGGTCAAGTAGTGCTCTATTGAATGTGGTGTTACCTATCATGCAGGATAAGAGAGGGGTGCCTGGGTCTTTCATCTTAGTTGGGAGGGTACTAGAGATGATGGAACTAGCTTGTTCCGAGAGAATGATTGGACTACTCCCTTTTTGAATTCTTGCTTTACGCTTAGGTGTACATAGGTCTTTTAAAAACTTAGCGTAAAGAGGGATGTGGCGGATTGCATCCAACAAGGGGATGTTTATGTGGACTTGCTCAAAGAGCTTAAGCAAATCCTCCTCAGGTGCCACACAGGTCTTTTTCTTTCCTTTCTCCTTCTTCTTTAAAGCTTCAGGAAAAGGTACTGGAGTTGTGAGAGGTTCAGTTATAGGTAGAGGAGAAGTAGGAAGTGGAGGAGCAGAACTAGAAGTGGTAGGTGTTGGAAGAGGTGGATCTAGTGTGCATTTACCACTCCTAGTGACTATGGCATTTAGTTCAGCTCTAGAGGTAGATGGTAAATCATTGTTAGGTAGCAGAGGTGGTTGCGTTTGTGCAAGAGAAGAATTTGAGTCAGTGAAGAATTCAGTGTTGTGCACTGCTTGTGAAATGTCATGTGTTTGGTTTTGCAGTGCTGGTCTAGGTTGGACATACCTTTGAGCAGGTATGTTCCTAGGGTTGGGTTGTGCTTGGGATGGGAGTGAATGTGGTTGACGGGACTCCGTCAAGTGTGATAGCTGGGCTCTCATCTCAGCTAAGGCCGCGTCCTGTCTCTGCTGCATAGCAATATTCTGTTGTTGCATATCAGCAAGAGCTTTCATGATAGACCCCAACTGGTCATCTCGTGTAGGCCCAGATTGAGAGTATTGGGTGGGCCTGGGTTGGGGTTGCTGGTAGGTACGCGGTGGATATCCGTGTGATTGTGGAGGTGGTGCTCGGATCGGGTTGTGTAATGGTGGTGCAGAAGGTTGTTGAAAAGGAGGTCTTTGTGAATTTCCCGACCACGAGAAATTTGGATGATTACGCCATCCAGGGTTATAGGTTTGTGTGAAAGGATCATTGTGAATGGCATGAAGCTCCTCCGAAGCTCCAGAAGGTGCAGGGAAGTCAGTGAAGGGAGGAACAAAGGTTCCTCCAACCGGTGAAGGATATGGAAATGGAAAATCCGGTAATGCAGTTTGTGTCACAGAAAGGTTATTCACAGTTTCCCTCCCTGTGGGAAACTGAGAAGAAGTGTTTTGTGCTGGTGACTGAGAAGAAGAAGATGGGTGTTTTGAGAGAAATTTCCATACTTCATCTACTTTCTTCTAGATTAAGCCCACTTTATCCAGTTGACTAGCCACTATCTCTAGGTCTTTGCTACTGGATTGGGCTTCATGTACCCCCGTGTGTGAGTGGGAATGTGAGGACTTTCTATTAAACACGCTCATTGAAGCATTGTTAATAGAGTTTTCGGCCATGCCTTCAAAGAGCTCAAAGGCTGAGTCCTCGTCCCGACACAGGAAATTGCCTCCACAAGCGGCATCTACAAAATTCCGTGTGTCATCATGGAGCCCATGGTAGAAGATCTGAACCTGTTGCTAGCGTGGGACACCATGGTGGGGACATTTTCTCAAAAGCTCATGGAATCTCTCCCAAGCCTCGTGCATAGGTTCTCCTAAATTCTGGGTGAAGGTGGTGATGGCACGCCTTAAGGCATTAGTGCGGCCTACAGGAAAGTACTTCTTTAAGAACTCATGTTCTAAAGAAGCCCAGGAATCTATAGGTGTAGTCCGTGCAAGTGTTCTAAACCAAAAGGCTGCCTTATCTTTTAATGAAAAGGAGAACATTTTCATCAAAAGCGTGTGCTGATCATGTCCTTGCGGACCCAAAGTTTGGGCAAGATTCTTCAGCTCCTCTAAATGCTGAAAAGGGTCCTCAGAAGCAAGTCCATGGAAGTGAGGAATGAGTGCTATAATGTTCGGCTTCAGTTCAGCAGCACGACCCCCATTGGGATAACGTACCACAGGCATTGGTTGGGCAACTGCGGGATTATAATAATCTCGTAGTTGAGGTCTACGAGGTTGGGGTGGTGCCTGAGGATTTCTAGGTTGAAGTGGTTGTGGTTGGGGGTTAGCTAATAGATTTACAGCTTGAGCAAGCTGTTGCACCTGTTGGGTTAAGGTATTCATTTGTAGTTGTGTATCGAAAAGGTGCTGAAGATGAGGCATAGGTCCTCTCTCCGGGGGTGGATTAGGATGATTAGGATAAGGTGGAGGTTGGAACCTAGGGATAGGTGGTTGCTGTGGTAGAGGATGTGCAACTAAGTCTGGAGGAAGTTCTTCAAAATCCTCAAAGTGTGAAGAATCAAGATCATCCTCTTGGCGAGGGGGATTGTGGAAAGTATTTTGAGACTCAGGAGGTAAGGGATTAGAAGTGGAAGGCAAAGAAGATGATGCAGTAGCTTGGGTAGCAGTACCCAAGGGGAGTACAAGTTTTGGGTTTTGGGATCTCCTACCTTCCATTGAGTTGGTTTTTTTTTTTTTTTTGAAATCCCGTTTACTCTAATTCGATCCAACTCAATGGGAAAAAAATTTTTAACGTTCACAATAAAACAGAAGAATCCCAATAAAATCTCAATTCAAGAAGACCAATCAATCGAAATGAATCGGAGAAAATTTTTCCTAGAGGCTGCTACGCAAAGTATGTTATACGCAAACAATTGTTTCAAGCAATTGTACGTATCCTAAGATAAACCTAGCGAAGTGCAGACCTCTAGAATCCACTGGGAATCTGGATTAGACTGAGCGTGCGGATCCAGATCCTGTGGTTGCAGAAAGATGAGGTAGAAACCCGTGTATTGTGGCCTTAAGTGATCGTGCTGTGTGCACGATAACATTCAACACAAGGCGATTAAAATCTCAAACATGGTTTCACCCAATTTTGCTATCTCCTTTTTGATTTAATTGAAGTGATTAAAATGTGTTTTCTATGCTGCTCGTTTCACTTTTTACTAAATTCAGAACAAGTAGTGGTCTTCTTTAATTTTAAGTCAAATGCAAATATGGCAGGAGTTAGAGTTAGGTAAGAAATGCGTACCTGACTCCAGCAATCTTCTAATGCAGATTTGACTTGAATTAAAATCTAGCAGGAATGAAATGCAATCCTAAAAATGGATGCCTGAGGTTATGCTGCTGCTAGATAAGTATGAGGTCTTTTTGATTTTTTTTTGATTTTTTTGATTTTTTGATTTTCCTGAAAAAATTTTATATGCAATTCAAAAGTAAGGAAAGAAATTAAGAAGATAAAGAAATAAAGTCCAGATAGTCCAGAATTATTACAAAAATTGTGTGAGAACAAGCTCTCACAACTTATGACTAACAATTGCTCCTAATCAATAAACCTAAAACTATCTATACTAAAACTAATACTAAAATCCTACAGCGACTTCGAGGCAAAACTCCACCAGGAAGACGAATCTGGAGCGCAGCGACTCCACCAGGAAGACGACACTCCTCCTCAAGTGCTGTGGAAAAAAACAAATGATTAGTAAAAGAATAAAGGAATGTATACACAATTAATTCAATGGAAAATAAAAGCAATTATAATGAATGAATGAAGAATTTCTATATACAAAAGAATAAAAAGAAAATTTTGGTGCAAAGAGTGTTGCCTCCCCGGCAACGGCGCAAAAATTATGATGGTTGTGAATGATTGTAAATGTTTGTTGGTAATAATTGTTGATCATGTCGTTGTAGTATAGGGTGTATAATATAACAATAAGGATGTCGTATAGTGGTGAGTATGGGTGAGTTCCAGTCATTACAACCATTATTATCATTTGCTTATTTATTTAATTTTTACTGGTTTTGTTCCAGGTCGTTCTCTGGGAGGCAATTTATTGAATTTAATTCGGTCACTCTTTGATTATCTCCAAAATTATCTTCTTATTCAAAAAGAAACTTTACATTTAAAGAATGAATGAATGTTTTGTTTACCTAGTTACTAAGAAGTGCTTACAAAAATGCTAACTATGAACAAGCATCAAACAATCTATTATTATACTCTAAACTATGTATTTACAAGTTATACTCTTAACACTAATATGTTAGTTCATACTACATTAGGATACCATAGTGTAAAAACTTAACTTACTAGTCATTTCTTTATAGTGACATATATATCAGTTTTAGTGACAGATATAAACGTCGCTAAATCTCAGAAAACACTATATACAACCTAAAGAAGCAAACTGAGGTCTTTAGCGACATTTATAGTGTCGTTTTATTCTGTTAGTAATTATGTGGGTTTAATTTTACATATGTACAGAGTCTTTTCTGTTGTTATCTCGTGTTATCTCTTCTTTTTTTTTTTTTTTTTAAGTCGTCTGTCCTTTCATTTTGTTCTGTGTAGTCTTTCAGAGGCTGCGGTGGAGAGTCCTTAGTGTAAAATGTGTTTAATTAGCGGGCGCGCTTTTCGAGGGATACACAGCACCCTTAGGGTGGGACCAGACCTCTACTAAGCGTGCCCTAATCTCAGATTAGGTGCTTAATTACGTTTTCGTATCAGCGCAGGGCCTCAGCCCAACGCCTTCAATAATCGCACACACTCGGGCTCCCAGCCCCACATAGGAATCACGCATTCAGTATTCAGCACATATCAGAATCGGGTTATCGGATCAGACGGAACAGGTGAAGTTTCGGGCGCCCGGCGCCATGACGACTAACTAAGCTATAGCATAAATTCTATTTATATAGCTGCGTTTCGTTTGCAGCCCACGATGTGGCGCTATTCCAGCGCCACATCGTGCGCTGGAAACCAGACGCAGCTGCGTCTGTGCGCGTTTTTGGCCCTCGATTTGGGGGCCATAAATTATTAAAAAAAATAAAATAAAATATGGTAAATAAAATATTTACATAATACTACATAATTGATTAATTAATTTTGAATTTTAAATATATTTACTATATAAATAAATTCGCTAAACTAGGCTGATTATACAGGTTGATTTAGGTGATTAAATAGTTAATTACTTATAAAATAATTAGTAAATGGTCTAATTGACCTTAAACAGTTTTAACTTACATACTTAAGTATTTAATACATATTTTTATTGTATTTTTACAAATTTATTTATGTTTTATTTAGGCTAAAATAGCAATTCTGTGTAGTTTATAATTAAAACTAAGTTACAGTAAGTTATACTAGGTATAATTATACTTTGACTAACTTAAATTACTTAATATATACATATATATATATATATTCCCTAGTTTATAGGTTTATTTACTTGATTATTGCTCTAACCTATTAACTTAGCTACTAAATCAGTAAATATAAATCTGTACATATATATATACATAGATCAGTAGATACATACATACTAGATTAGTATATATACATATTTTTACATAGATTACATATGTATACGAATTTCTGTACAGGTTTTATACATATTTACAGTATAACTATGTATCTAACTGATATGCTATAGTTATAATACTATGAATGGGTGTATTTATAGTTTTAAAATAAGTCTATGCCATTAGGCTTTTGTATAAAGTTAGGGAATTAGAGTTGATTGATTTTTTTTTATTTGAGTTTAGGCAGCAGCTTCAGCTACTGTCAGAGGAGATGGAGAAGAGAACAATGTGCTGTTTTAGTGTTATTTACAGTGGCAGTGGCTTAAGCCACTGTCAAATGGCTAACTGCTGCTGCAGTTAGTCCACTTGAAGAGGGGGGAAGTATTCTACAGAGAAGAGGGAAATTTAGAGAAGAAGGGAGTTTAGAGAAGAGGGGAATGTAGCTGCTATATGCAGCATGTTGCTGTATAACTGGGAGTAAGATAAAATTCAAAACAAACTACAATTTACAGAGTTGAAATCCAAATCTGAAAGGGGTTTAAATCTCACGAAAATCTCATGTAAATTCAGCTCAAACACTCATTAGAAAAAAAACTTAGCAGAAGCATCCTTTCAGATCAAAACAGCAAATGGCATTGAGTTAGTCTTCCTAATGCCATAGACAGCATGAAGGAAGACTTAGCTCAATCAATTAAAACCAAAGAAACACAATCCCAGTTTCTTGCAACCTGAAGGAGTATGGAAAACTCCTTAGGTTAGAGAATCACCATACAGAAATGATCATCAACACAAATAGTGCATGGCAGTTCTGAAATAGCAAAAAGAGACTAAGAATGCATTAAGGAAATTTAATGGAAGCTGGCGAATGCATTCAAAACAAGGTATAAACAGAATTATGAAAGGCTCTTCTGATTGGTTCTCTGTCACCAGAGAAATTCTCAGAATCCTTGCCTACAATGAAAACCAAAAATCCTTTCAATTTGTCAGATCTGTCAAAACATTTCAGAGAGTAAAAATCCTTTAAAATCCAGATCAAAAGTGCTCTGACAAACTGAGGCAATCCATTTAAAACAGAGGGGCTTTTATGAAACAAATGGAATGAGTGAGAAGCCCCAAATGGTGCTTGTGACGCCACTTTCAGATCTGAGGCAGTGCGCCATCAGATCTGAAATTGGGTCAGGATGTGTGGGTGATTGGTGAAAAATTCGTCGTTAAAAGGAA
This sequence comes from Thalassia testudinum, assembly GCA_037157565.1. Lineage (NCBI taxonomy): Eukaryota > Viridiplantae > Streptophyta > Magnoliopsida > Alismatales > Hydrocharitaceae > Thalassia > Thalassia testudinum. The sequence continues at coordinate 13,731,726 of JAZHRO010000062.1, read as the reverse complement.
AAAAACAAGAATCAGAATCTGGATGATGGGAAAAACAAAACATGAAGAGGGAGATAAATTGAATAGTGAACAGATGATTCTTCCCCTCTGATCTGGACTGATCAGAGGAGGTGAGGGAGGGGATCTAATACTAATTCTACTCCTAAGACTAATCTAACTACAGCTAACATTAAACACTAACAATTAAAACTAAATCTATTCTAAACTACTGCAAACTAAATCTAACACTACTTGTGCAGAATTAACTAAACTAAAAGGAAGAATGGGACCTATGGGTCCTTAGCCGGCGGCTAAGGAGGAAGAAAGGAGGAGGGTGACTCCAGCGGAGGGAAGAGTCTGCTAGTGAGACTCCAGGGTCGTCCTCAGGTGCTACGAGGTCCTTAGTGACGAGGAGGGTCGAGAGCAGGCGATGATTCCACAGCCGGTGGCTGTGAAATCAGGGTCTAGATGAGGAGGAGAGACTGGAGTGGAAGAATTGATCGCTAAGAGATGTAGGAGGGAGCGATCCCCTGCGCGCGACACCACTGAGGTGCTTAAATAGCAGCTCAGTGACTGAGATCACCGCAAGGGTGAGGTTAATCAGAATCAGGCCGGCGGTGAGGATGAGATGGGTAGAGCGCGCGGCGAGTCAAGAGAGAGATCTGACCGTCAGATAAGATCTGGGAAGAGAGGTGAACGCACGCACCGAATCGTGCGAAGGTTCCATTTGATTCCAGCCGCAAATCGAGATCAAAAGTGCGATGGACGGTCGAGAATGGCTGTGTTCTTCGTGCGCTACAGTGTGCGTGAAGAACACAGACTTCTCTCTGAAATGAGGGAAAACTTGCAGGAAGACCCTTAAACGAAGGGGTAGAAGAATAGCGTGCAGGTCCAAAAGTGAGAAGAACTATAACCGGAAGGGCCCTGCAGTCATACAGAAGGGTCCCTGCGGCTTGCAAAAAGGTCCAAGAAGGAGTTTTGAAGGGTAGAAATGTAATGCATGAAGGACCTACTTGTAATCTATTCATTTCTAAGCCTAAATGATGTCCAATTGCTTTCAAATTTTTACATGTGCTTAATTGAACATTTAAGACATTGATTTTGCTTCTGATTTGTCTTTTCAAACTTGTTTATGTGTTCAATTGATGCATGGATCATCATTTGTTCTTTAGTTTTCAGAATATCTCATTTTTGTGACCTAATTAGGAGATTTTAACACACATTAAAAGTTTTAGGTCTTTTCTTTAATTCCCACACTTAACCCTTTTTATGTGTTAATTTGATATTGTTTTGCTTAGTATCTAGCTTAATTTCGGCCTTTTAGCTATGATGAGTAGCCACTCATCAAGGTGCATAGTGTCTCAGGGTTGCAAATATACGAATGTGTTTTGAGTTTTGAAATATCGCAAACAAGATCCTTTTGCACACAATTTTAAGTCACAGATTTTAAGGTCCACCCTCTTAACAGTCCCAATTTTTAAAGTGTCCACTGAATTAAGTTGATTCAAGCACTTTAGTGGTCTTAGATTTAGGTTCAATGCAGATGCATGACAGGTAATTGATGCTCAAGAGAAGACGTACCTTACTCCAGCTTTCTTTGTGCAATAATGAATGCAATGCAGTAAAAATAAACTAGATGCTGCTCATTTAGTCCTAGATGGTCATCCTATAGATATGCAGCTTCTAGCAGGCAGTTCGATTTTCTTTTTAATAATAATAAGCAAACATACCTAATCTAACTAACTAACAAACATGCAGTTCAAATAATTCAAATAATCCTATAGTCTAAATAAATGGGAACACGCTCCCGAAAATACGCTCCCGCATACAAGAGCGATAAGAAATAAAGAGGCACTGGGAACACGTTCCCAAAAATACCTGACAAGGGTCCAAAAGACAGTAAATAAATTCTAATGTCTATCTAAACTAAATCTTAACTAAGCTCTACTAACTAAATCAAAAATAGGCTCCTCTGTAAGCCTATGTGCATGGGATCAAGGCCCACATGTTCCTGTTGCTGGCCTCCAAGTGGCGTCAAGGTCCACCAAAAAAATCGTCTCCGCTGTGCGCACCCGTCGTGTTCATCGTTCGATTCGTGCACACAAAGAGAACCAATGTCAATAATTCAGAAAAGCTTTTAAAATAGCATCAAAATAATATAAAATTCCTGAAAGAATTAATAGGTGTGTTTCCTCCCCAGCAATAGCGTCATTTGAAAGGGAGATCTTCATTTTCGTTGAAAACTTTAACATAAAATGATGTGTTGTATTTAATCGCGTGGTAGAAAATCACTTTTCAAAATATTTTAAATTTCAGAATCTAACCACGAATAGTAGGTCATCTCCACAGGAAGGAATTAACCTATCAAACAAGAGTAATGATGTATCAAGTAATCGGGAATTTCATTGGATGTGCATGCTAATTAGTATTCTCATTTCTAGCATAAATTCTCAATTTAGATAATTAACCAAAAATTTTAGGGTGCACATGCAAAATCACCCCTATGGAAATACCAAAATTGCTACCTTAATACTGACAAGTGTCATCAAATTTATCTAAGAATTTAATTCCCATAGCAAAGACACATTTAGCTTAGTCATGAGATGAATTTAATGTGACTGCATGCAATTCCATTAAAGTTGAAGGTCATTCATGCACTTCTACCGCAATATAATATTAAGATAAATAAATAAATAGTAGCTTTGACAATGGCAATACTTGTAATTTTTAATAGGCTTTTTATTGTTGCAAAATAGAGCATTGCTCTTCTTGGCGCGCATGAGGAAGAGGGCCCACGGCTGAAGCAGAGAAGCCCAGGGAAGGTTGGCCACGACAAGGGGGCCACGATGGCGGTGGTGGCATCGACTATGGTGGCCTGAGGTTGCTGGCTGGCTAGGAGGAACCCGCCGGAGTTGGGTTCTGCCGCATGGTTGTGCGCGTGACCTGTGGCATGCTTGCGGTTGCTTGCTCGCGTGCAGGTGCGTTGAGGCGCTGCGCTTGCAGGAAGCTGCTGGCTTGGGAGCCTGCGGGCTGTTGCGGCCTGTGGGCTGGCGTGAAGGTGGTGCCTGCGGCGGTGGAAGGTGATGGCGTGCGGTGCAGTAGCGTGAGGTGCGGGTGCGCGTGTCTGCTAGCCGCGGGAGAGTGCTGGAGAGGGCGCTTGCTGCAACACGCGGTGGGGCAGGTGGGCGATGGTGTTGCACTTGCAGTGTTGGCTGGAGGTGTGAGCGTGCTTGCAGAGGGCGTACAAGGCACTAGAGGTGGAAGGCGATGGCACGGGCGCAGGCTTGAAGGGCGCCTGTGGGCGTTGGTTGGAGGCGTTGGTTGGACGCAGGCTTGAAGGGCATCTGGGAGCACTAGCGATGGAAGTCAATGGCGCAGGCACGCGAGGGTAGGATGGGGTGCAGCACCAGCAGACTGGAAGGGCACAGTGGATGCAGCGCCTGTGGGTGAGTGCTGGCTTGTGGGCGGCTTGCAGGGCATGGTGCAGGATGTGGAAGGTGGTGATGGTCCACAGTGCAAGCGGTCTTCCCACAGTGCACGCTCCTCTCACAATTGGGTCCTCTCCAGGGGGAGAAGAAGATGACCGGAAGATGTTCCTCTCCTGTGCAAGTCCCTCTTTTATCTCCTCTCTCCGCCTCTTAAGGGATTTTCAAAAATCCTTTTCTAATTTTGGTTGACGGTTGTTGGGGGTGTTGAGGCCACCGAAGATTGGGTGAGGCGGTTGTTGGGGTAAATTTCTTTCACCCCCTTCTGTTCTTTTCCAACTTTATACCTACAACAACAAAGCATAAAATCATTACATATTAAGTTATAAAATGCTATAAAATAGATGTAAACTTAAATAATGATGCATGCAAACATTCTATAACTTAATGTAGTTATTAACAAACCTAAAAGGTAAGATTAAAGTTAACTTAGGCGTAACAATAGTCCATTAAAATGGATTCATCAGCTGATCTTCTAAAGATTGTATAGTATTCCTCAAGTTAGCCAAAACCTTATCTTGGACCTGGTTAACCTGAACCAAATGGCTTGGTTTAGGGTTGGGCGGGTTTGGGATCAGTGTAGAGGAGTTAACGAATTGAGATTCGTGATACCCTCCCTGATAATAGGTCATTTCGGGTTGTTAATAAGGTGATGATGACCTAAAGGCAGTGTATTCAGGGGATGGGTAAGGATTAGGGTATCCTTCTTGATTGTAGATCGTATCAGGTTGTCCACGAAGGGATGATGATCTATAATCGATGTGACTCTGAGAAGGATAAAAGTCTTGATGATGGTGTCCAGGGTCAAATCCTGAACACGAAAGTCTGGAACTGTATCCCCAATCGAAGTTATCCCAACTAACAGATGGTTGGTTACAGTACGAGTTGGGATAATCATCATGTTGAGGATAAGTCATAACAGGAGGGAAAGAGTGGGAATGCGTATAAAATGTGGAAGGATTCATGAAAGACGGGAGGAAGAAAGGCACCCTGCAATACAAACAATCAGACCTGACCTTAAGTGGGCTAGCCTAAAGACCTACAGACTCCCAGAACCCGTCTTGAGATAAAGAAATGATTTGATCTACTTTTCATTCAATCCAACCAGTTAGAGAGAGGGACTGGGTAGAAGGTTCTTCCTTCGGCTTGTGCCTCCGGCTCCTAGTGTACCCCCCAGCCACGATCGTTTGATTCTGCTCCCCTAGCTAGACATCAGATTGAACGGTAGAAACAGACTAATCGAAAATAATCTCATTCTGGGCTTCGAAGAGCGAGTCGAATCCTTAAGGCCAATGTCTACTCTATTTTAATTACGGTTAGGTTTGAATGTGCTTTGGAATGTGATGGGCCCTTTATCGGGCTGTGTCCTTAATAATTGATTGATGTGTGTGTGCGTGCACAACCAGTGGTTTTCAAGCAAGATTATTTTTGATGCGGTGAATTTTAGGGTTCAAATCTTGCTTAGTAGCTTTTAGGATTCAACTTTAGGTATTTTCAATCAAGTTTTGTTGGCAGATCAGGTTTTGAAAGCATAGGTGAAGATGTTTTCCTTTGAAGCTTAAAAGGATGTGGAGTGCCTGGTAAATCCCTAAGAGTTGAATCTATGTGGCAGCTACTTAATGAGTTGATTTTAGTTGAAGTAGTGTGGCCCAATCAACTCAAACAATCAGTCTGTTGTACCACTTAATTAGGCACAAAAGTGATTACCTAATTTTATTTCTACTCGATTATGTGTTTGGGTGTGCGTACCGGTTCCAAAGATCGGTTTACCGGTTGAGTTTGAAAATCAGATGAGATTGTGTACCACTGTGAGATTTTTCTTTTATTTTTCTTTTTAAATGCGGAGGGTAAGGCAGGTGTAGGTGTCAAACAAAATAATCAAAACTAACCTTAAGGCTTATAAGAACACCTAGGTTGATTTATGTTTGTGTTATTACATGTGGAATGAAAACTAATGGGTGGGAGGTGGGGTAAACTTACAGAACCTTCAACAGCACTTTGCTCCAATCTACCGCTTTTGCTCATCTCAAAAGTGTACCTGCAATCACAATAATAAAGGAAAGAAGTGAGGTAAACGATTTGTAAGTCGGAAAATGCGAAGAATCAAAGAGCGTCGCCTCCCCGGCAACGGTGACAAAATGTTGACAGTGGAAAACTACACGTTCGGAGTTGGATTCGAAAACCTGTCATTGTAGTTCAAGTCACGAAGAAATTCGTTCAACAGATAAAATTTATCTTGAAAAATCATAAAGAAGTTCTGAGTCGAACATAGGGAGGTGGATGTTTAATTAAAAATACGCATTTTATTTACTTATCATGAAACAGATTAGCTGGTTGAAAACTATCTATCTATTTAACAAATAATAAATAGAAGCGAGAGAGAGAATATTACAAGTAAAACCAAAAGAGAGGTAGAATAAACGTAGATTTCATTATAAGAAGTTGTTCATTACACTACTCATTACGACTAGAAAGCGGAAAATCTACACTAGAAAGCAGTAAAGCTAGTCTAGAAAGCAGTAAAGAGAATGGAGAGAGAAATATCCTCCTCGACGATTGCTTGGAGGATGAGCTGGACGGGACGACGCCTGGAAGATGGGAAATGGAGAGGGAAGAATGAGGATGAAGCGGGAGGAATGGGAACGAAGCAGCACGTCGTCATCGTCGCAGGATCCGCTTACCGAATGCAGAGAGAGGACAACCGCAGGATACTCCACAAAGGGGGATGAAGGTGGAAAAATTATAATTTCTACTCTAGAGGAGCATCCTAGGTTTGGGACAAGCTCTTAGCACTTTGGAAGGGGTGAGAGAAGAGAAGAAGGGATGAAAAATTCGTAGGGTAGGGGTCTCCTTTTATAGTTGCAAGGATTGGGGGCATTTTGGCCATTACAATATCAAAAACATTAATAAGGGACCTTTAGTGACGGACTTAAACGTTGCTAAAGGTCTGTCGTGGACGACATGTGCACGCGCTGCGCGCGCCTGCTCTTCTTCCACGTCTAAAACACCCACACACGTTTGGGCGATATCAGCCGTCCGATCTCAAGATCAGACGGCTTAAAGTCGTCCACGCCCGTGCCGCTTGATCTCGTGTCAGATCGGGCATGAGGCGGAGCGTCTGATCCCACGTATTCCCGATTGGACGATTAGGGTCGTCCGTAGCCGATCGAGCAGTCTGGATTTAACGTGCGTGCATAGCGGATCGAGAATCGAACTTGCGCCCTGTGCGCACGCAGTGGATCGAGACCACTACGCTGTGACTTCATTTGTGTCGCACAGAGGTTTTAAGTAGTGCACGCTGACGACCGTTGGATCAAGATCCAATGGCCTAGATCACGCCTTGCCGCACCTTCAAAAGAGGAGAGCGGTGGGTCCCTGGGGCTGATCGGGTGGTTAAGATGGCACCATGTGGCACCATCTTGGCTGTCCAACTTCTGTGTGTTGTAGATGGTGCCACGAGTGTCGGATTGGACCGATTTTCATGTTGTTCGGCTGCGATCGTCGATTTGAAACCATCCGTGCGGTTAGATTTGTCGTATGAGGTGTGGATTAACACCATCTTAACCCTTGATCTCTAGGCTTCCTTGGACTATATCTAGTGCTACGGATGTCCGATCAAAGTGATCTTGGAGTCGTTGAACTCCCGTCGTTGCCTTGATCAGATCTGTACGGTTGGACCCTCAGTCTGATGCCTTGATTAACAAGTTGCCTTGTCTTTGGCCATAAAAGGAGAAATTAACCTACATTTTATATAGACTAACCTAAATGCAAGATGATGCATGTTATGCAATATTTATAATATGTGATGCAATTCTATGCCTAAGAACACGAGTAAATAGATAGTTTATGTGATATAAACGTGCTTACATCATTGGCTCTAAAGACTGGTTCGCTCGTCGGGATGCAGATTGAGATTGTTCACAATTAACCTGCTTATACTAGTCAATCTGATGTCTAGCTAGGGGAGTAGCGTCACATGACCGCAGCTGGGGGTACACTAGGAACAGGAGGTGCAAGCCAAAGGAAGAACCTTCTCCCCAGTCCCTCCTTTTAATTGGTTGGATTGCGTGGACATAAGTACAGTAAATCGTCCATAATCTTAGGACGGATTCTGAGAGTCTGTAGACCTTTAGGATACCCAACCTAAGGACAGGCTTGTATTTTTGTATTGCAGGGCTCCTTCTTTCTCTTCTGATTTCCCTCCTTACTTCAGCATGTACCCTTCCACATCTTACACACATTTCCAATCCTATCCTCCTACCACCACTTATCCCCAAGATGATTACTATTCTGACTTGGCATGTAATTACCCATCCACTAGCCGAGATGACTTTGATTGGGGATATGAATCCGGACCTCAATGTCTAGGGCCTAACCTTGGACAATAAGACTATGATTGCTATCCTTCCCAAACCTACAATGATTATGGATCTCCATCCTTTGATGACCAGACCAACCCGATCTACAATTAGGAAGGATATAATGATTATAACACCTACCCTCCCCAGTATTCCATTGAGTATAAGTTGCCACCATCCTTTGAACAACCTAGAACGACCTACTTTCAGGGTGGGACCCGAGAACCTTGACATCTTGGCTTCCCTAGATTTAACCCAATCTGCCTAAGCCTGAATCGAACCAGTCGGTTCAGGCGAACCAGATCTAGGATAGGGTGTTGGCTAATTTGAGGAACACTATACAATCTATAGAAGCTCAACCAACACCATGCATTGAAGCACTGGAGCCTATGATCAAAATGATTGATGAACTTAATAGTTCTCTATTGGATTTGCTCCAAAGTGTTAGGGATAGGGACCTAGGTGAGTTTCTTCTTGGGAAATTGTCGAGGTTGAGGATGAAATTTGTGGTTGCACTAGTCAAATCTTGGGATGATTCTCAAGATGAACCCTCTTCAGGAGAGCCAATGTCTGAACCCGCTCAGGTGCCTGTTGGGGGAGATATATATTCGGAGATTGGAGATGACCAGATTGGTCTAGAGCAACCCTTTAAGGATGAACGAATTGATTCACTCAAGATCCCCTAGTTAGGAAATGAAGAAAAATATGTCTCCATGGACCATGAAATGACATATGATTTTGAGACATATATAAATGAGGATCATGGATTCTTTGATTCTGAGGGTGAGGAATCTCTTAGTGAAGTCTCACTTGAGCTTAAGGAAGATGATTTTAGTGAGACAAATGGGCTCGAGGAGCGTGACGAACCATTTGATAACTCGGTCATTGAAGATTTTGATTCGGTTGGGGCTAACTTGGAGGATTCAAATCTTCATTTACTTGATGATTCAATTAGTGACCCCATTCCTCATCTACACCTCGAAGAGCTGACTTCTGACATCATTGTGCCTAAGTCAATCTTGATTCAGCCACAATTTTTGGACTTGGGAGAATCATATGGGGTGAATGATATGCTAGAGGTCTCAGAGCCTGAGTTCTTGATGTTGGAGGATAGAATTGTTGAAATAAAAATTTGGGAGGCTAATTATGAGGGAACTTTGCTTTTGGATCTAAGGGTACCTATGGACTTGAAATCACCTACTTTCTACTAGGACCCTTACGATATCTTTCACGTGCAACCTAAGCTTGAAATAACTGATTATTTTTCTGAGCTAGATGTTAAGTGGACAACCACACCTATTGAACGATCTTTACCCGTTGTCCGACACTTTGGTATTGGGTTGCACACCACTAAACCGTAGGCCTGACCCTGCAAACACAACAACCTTTGGTTCTAGGTGATTTTCATCCAGAACCTGAGAACCACTCAACCCTGGGGCATGGGTCTGCACCATAATCTGGTCCACATCTGTAGACATCTTCTGCAGATGGGTTTCAGGATCAACCATTTGATTTTGATTATGACCCGCAGTTGTGAATTCTCAATTTCTTCTTTGTATGTATGCTATGCCTAGCTGAAGGCATTAAGCTTAGCGTGTGTGTATACACTCTTCTCTCTGCAGAGTTGACAGGGTTTTCACAACACTCAGGTGATATTCTGTTTACTCCATCCTTTTCATGTCTTTATTTTTACAATAAGGACATTGCATCATTTAGGCATGGGGGGTGGATAACCAATTCTTGAAATCATTATGTTAACTCCGTAGAATTTCTTTTAGTTTCTTATAAAATTAGAAAACAAAAAAAATTTTGAAAATTTGAAAAAGATATAAAAAGAAAGAAATTAGGAAAAGAGAACTTAGGCATTTGGAAGTTATTAACTTTAGGAAATGATACGAGAGGACCTAAACAGTTAGCCTCTTCAAGTCTCCGAGCTTAATTAGCCTAGGTGTTCACTCAAATGTGGACTTAGTCTCGAGTCCTCGCCAATTCAAATTCATTTTTAATTTAGCTAATAAATTGGGATGATAAGTATGCGATTTATCAACCCGTCCTTTGATTTGGGGGAACTTTAAGCCTAAGCATCTACACACATTTGTTTGCACTGACTCACTTTTCGGCGGATTCTTTGGAAATTGGGTAGCTAATGAACTATCTAGGGTGGCATGGCTGGCAAGTTGTCAATGGTAACAACTCATTGGCAGGTTGTCCAGAGCCAGTCACAAGACCATTTTCAGTATACTGTCTTTAGGTAAATCTTAGATTAGGAAAGCCACCAACTTAAAAAAAAAAGAAAAGAAAATATTGAGAAAAAAATAGAAAAAGAATAAAATAAAAAAATAAATAAAACCACACTTTACCGCACAAGTATGGCTAGCAAGTTGTCGGTGGTAACAGTGCATCGGTCGGTTGTCCAGGACCTAGCTCACAAAAAAAAAGCACAATAATTCCCAAAACACTTAGGGAAGAAGCAGGGGAGTAGAATAAACTGGGGAGATATACACTGGGTTTGCCCTTGTGTTGACCCCATAAATAAAAGTAAGGAGAAAGCTACCGTTCGGAAAGATAAACCTCTAGGCAAGGTCATCTAGGGTCGTAGAAACCCGAAGTCTGTTTTAATGGCCATCTAGTGAGTCTTTCACTATTTTCACAAGATGCTTAGCACTTAGAATCCTTTTCGAGTCTTGGGCGGATTAAGTAGCTGTAAAAAGTTATCCTGGAACTCTCAAACTCCAAAAGTACAAAAAAAATTAGAAAAGAAGAAAAATAATAAAAAAATGTATGTTCGCTTTTCAAATAAGGCGAGGACTTGGGCGGTCTGCATTCTGGCAGGCACCTGGGTATTGTTGAGTTTTCGTAGTTTAGGACCTTTGTTGAAATTTTCTATTGTTAATAAATGACTTAGGCCTAAGCGATCTAATCCTAATTCTGCTTTTATACATAGCATATAGTTTAATTTTGCTAGGGACTAGCAAAAGATAGGCATGGGGTATGATGCAAACACATTTATTGAGGGTAAAATGCCTATTCATGCATGTTCCTAGGCTTAGATTTGCATTTCATGTTATAAATATTACATAGCATGCATCATTCTGCATTTAGAGTAGTTGTATATAATTTCAGTTAATTACGTCCTTTTTGTTGTCATGAGAGAAGGATATTTATTTCGGAGCCTTGAATTGATGATCCGACTGTACGGATTTGATCATGACGACGATCGGAGTCCAACGCCTCCAAAATCGACTCGATCGGAGTTTCGTAGCGTCATATGCAGTCTGAGGAAGATCAACGGCCAAGGGACTAGATGACATAATTCGGAGCTTCAAATAACAAATTTGACCACGTAGATGGATTCGGGCTGATGATCGTAGCCTAACGGCGTGATAATCGACTAAATTTGACCTTTGTAGTAGCCCCTACAATGAAAGAAGATGGACGGCCCAGATTGCACCACGTGGTGCAGCCCAGGTTGCCCAGTGCATGCACGTGCCACCGCACGCGTGCAGCAGTGTGGGTGCATGTGCGTGCGCAGGCGCGCATGTGCACAGCGCAGCGCCAGCACATGAGTGTGCGCGCGTGCGGCAAAGAGAGGCACAGCGCAGCGCCAGCGATGCATGAGGTGGCTTACAGCTACACATGAGCTAGACCTACAGCGATGCTTACAGCCGTCGCTAATTCTTCGCATGCCAGCAATGCTAGCTGTAGGCATGAGCGGGCATGAGCTGCTTACAGCGATGCTTCTAACGATGGCCTGAATGTCATTAATGGTCCCGTACCTATTTTTGCCTCTTCTCCTCCACTATCAAAGGACCTACACCCCCTCCCTTCCAAGCCATCTCTACCTACTCTACTCCCACCTACTCCCAAGATCTAACAAGCCTACCAACGCTCTGTTAGAGCTTGCTCTCAAGCTCTGAAGGCACCTATTAGTATAGAGAACCTTTGCCCCACCAAATACTCCTCCAACTTCCCATCTCCATTCATAGGTCGCCTTGGAGTCATCCTCCCACCTCCGTTCCAGTAGTAGATCATCTCCGCCTCCTCACCTCCATTCAGGAGCCACGTAGAAGCTTTCCTCTACCCGACGTCCTCCTGCATCTCACCTCCGTCGTCTTGCTCCTCAACTCCTTCATCCGAGCTTCCACCAGGCGTCGTTGTCTCATCGAATAGCCACTTCGGGAGATTTCTTCTCATCCCCTTCTCTCTTTGTGCTTTCATAGTTTATTGTAATTGACATTGGAAGTGATATATATCAGATTTGTTCTATATCTCTTATGATTCATTTTGCTTGTCTTCTTCTTTCAAAAATACAAAAAAAAAAACAAAACCATAAAATACCATAAACAAACAAAACTAAGTGCAGTTTTCAATTAAGTAAACATCACCTCCTTGTGTTCAACCCAGGACTCGGAGTTTTGCAACTACGACGACGGGTTACTTGTAACCCTGATTTCTAACTCACGAAACACTTGCGATTAGAAGGTATGATATGAATTTCTCCAGACCAAATACTATGGCTAGTAGCTTTTTCTTTGTAATCATGTAATTACGCTGAGCCTCTTCTAGTGTCCTACTGGTGTAATATATGACCACTGGTTTCCCATCGATTTTCTGACCTAGCACTGCTCCTACTACGTAGTTAGATGCATCGCACATGATCTCGAAGGGATTAGACCAGTCAGGAGATTTTAAGATTGGTGCTTGGGTGACTCGATCATGTAAGATTTCAAATGCGTGAATGCACTCACTCGTCATCTCGAAAGGCATGTCCTTCGAGAGGAGATTTGTCAAGGGATGTACGATTTTGGAAAAATCAGACATGAATCGGCGATAAAACAGATGTGCCCCAAGAATGATATGATATCTTTGACTGAGTTAAGCATAAGTAATTTGGAAATCAGATTCCCTTAGCCCAGTCGACCTGGATGCCTCTCTTAGAGACAAGATGTCCGAGAATGATGCCCTCAAGAGCCATGAAGTGGCTCTTTTCCTAGGAGAGAACCAGGCTCACTTTGATGCATCTCTTAAGGATATGGATCAAATGCAGGAGGTAGTTATCAAAAGATTCACCAAATACCGAGAAGTCATCCATGAAGACCTCAAGGTAATTTCTTACCATATTAGAGAATATGGCTATCATGCACCGTTGAAAGGTCATGGGTGCGTTGCATAGCCCAAAAGGCATCCTGCGGAATGCGTATGTATCATAGGGGTAAGTAAAGGTGGTCTTTTCCTAATCTTCGGGATGAATTTCCACCTAATTATATTTGGAGTACCCATCTAGGAAATAGAAAAATCAATTTCTCGCCAGTTTCTTGAGAATCTGATCAATGAATGGAAGCGGGAAATGTTCTTTCTTCGTGGAGGTATTTAGTTTCCGATAGTCTATGCAGACTCTCCACGAATTCGCAATGCGAGTCAGGATGATCTCTCCAGATTCAGTCATAATCACGGTGAGCCCTGCCTTCTTAGGCACAACTTGGATCGGGCTCACCCAGCGGCTGATAGAGATTGGGCAGATGATACCAGCATCTAACCACTTGTTGATCTCTTTCTTTATGACCTCTTGAAGATTCAGATTGAGTCTTCTCTGCATCTCTCAAGATGGTCATGAGCCCTCTTTAGTGTAGGTGCAATACAAGGGACTTATACCAATCAGATCATCGAGAGTCCATTCGATGGCTCTTCAATGCTGCTGGAGAATAGAAATCAACTTTGTTTCCTGATCAAGTGTGAGTCAAGAATTGATGATTACAGGAAACGTTTGATTGGAACCCAAGAAGACGTATTTCATATGATCTTGGAGAGGCTTCAGTTCCATTACCGGGTTATTAGTAGCGGGTGGGGGTTCAGGATGGTCCTCAGAAGGTAAAGTAGGAGCTCTAGATGAACCTGGATTAGCTCTAGGCTCCTCTATTTGTGGGTCGAGATCTACTTGTGGTTGAGGATCAGGGATAATTAGGTTTGCCTCTGTAATCAGGTCCTCAACCACAGAACTGATGTCGCATACTTCTTCGGTTGCCCCATAGTTTATTCCTTTCTGGGCCTTAAAGATATCAATCTTCAGAGTCTTGTTCCTGAATTTTAACTCGATCTGGCCCTCTTCAAAGTTGATATTTGCCTTAGCTGTGACTAGGAACGGTCTCCCTAAGATGATCGGTGTGTTCCTTAGGTTTTCAGGAGTATCCATATCTAATAATATGAAGTCCACTGGAAAATAGAAATCTTGGATTCAAACCAGAACATCCTCGAGAAGTCCTCTAGGTGATTTGATTGATCTATTTGCTAACTGCAAGGTCACCTTAGTCAGTTTGAGCTCAGTTTCCTCGAAGTGGTCTAGTAGGGATGTAGGGATTAGGTTTATGGATGCTCCTAAATCCAATAAAGCTCAATCAAATTCTAGACTGTTGATCTTACAGGAGATCAATGGGGTACCAGGATCATTTGCTTTTTAGGGGAGTTTGCTCAAAATGATTGACCTGATTTGCTCAGACAATATGATCGGATTCCCATCTTTGTTTCGCAGCTTACGCTTTGGTGTACATAAATCCTTTAGAAATCGAATGTAAGCCAGTACATGGCGGATTGCATCCATCAAGGGGATGTTTATTTGGATTTACTCAAAGAGCTTGACCAGATCTTCCTCAAGTGCCACAAGTTTGGGTTTCCTCTTTCCCTTGGTCAAGGCCTTAGGAAATGGAACCCCTGTAGGTTCATCTAGGATTGGTTCAGGTTATGGATATAGGATAGGGGTGTCCTGAATAACCATCCTAGGGTTAGGCTTTGAACTACTAGGTTTTGAGTGGCTAGGATAAGTTGGCTCTTGAGTCGCTTTGCCACTACGGGTGGTAATAGAATTAAGGCCTATCTGGTTTAGGTTCGGAGTTGGTAAAAGAAGTGGTTGCTGTTAATATCCCAAAAATGATGTCGAAGCCTCCATCCCGTCAGATGATGGAGCAGAAGGGGCCTAATATACGTAGTGTTCTTGGCCCTGATTTAGGTTCAAATGCACCTCTGGTTCGACACGTTATTCGGATTCGGTAGAGGTTGAGATGGGAGTGCACCAGGCTGGCGAGACCCAGCCATTTGTACGGACTGATTTTGAACCTCTGTGATCTCCTCTTTGTGTTGTTTCTGTATAGCTGCGTTGGTCTTTTGAATGTCAGCCAGGGTTTGTAGAATGAGTCATGTGATCTTCCCTTGACAGCTCAGATTGGTAATTCGGGTAGGGCCTAGGCTGAGCGGGCTGATATGGGTGCCGAGCCTGTGGTCAGGGCTGGAATTGAGATCTCGAGTTCTAATTATTCCCTAACCATGCAAAGTTGGGATGATCATGCCATCCAGGGTTATAGGTGTTAGAGAATGGATCATTCTGGATGGCGTAGAGATCCTCATAGGTCTGAGGAACTCTAGAGAGGTTAGAATATAAGGGTTCAGAGTTTCCTCTGAAATCAGGATCAGGCGGGGGTGGATACTAGTCCATCCCTTGGTGAGAGTGGTGGTAAATGTTATACACAGCCTCCCTACTTGAGGGCAATTGTGCATATGTGTTCTGTTGTGTTGTGGTGGTTCTCTTAAGATGTTGAGCTAATTCATCTACCTTCTCAATTATTGAGACCTTATCCAAGCGACTGGCCACCAACTCTAGATCGACGGATGCAGATAAGCCTTGAGTCTCGTTTGCCCTCGCGTGTTTGTCAATGCATGGGTGGTCATCCGATCGAATACACCCATAGATTCATTGTTTATGGAGTTCTCGCACTTGTTCTCGAGAATCTCCAAACCGTATCTTCATGCTGACCCATGATGATGCCACCACAGGTTGCATTAACAAAGAGCCTGATATCCTCATGGAGTCCTTAGTAAAAGGACTGGACGTGTTCCCATTTAGGAACTCCGTGATGGGGGATTTTCGCATGAGATCCAAAAAGTGGTCCCATGCCTCATGAAGTGGTTCTCCTGCATTCTGCATGAAACGCATGATTTGGTGCCTCAAAGCATTCATTCGACCAACTGGGAAGAATTTCTTTAGGAATTCAGATTAGAGTTCCTCCCATGTGTTGATTGGACGGGTCAGAGTCTGATACCAGTGGGAAACTTTTCCATGAGGGAGAAGAACATTTTTATGAGTAAAACATCCCGATTTTGAACAGGTGGATCGAAGGTCTGGGTCAGATGTTTTAGCTGCTTGATGTGCTAGAAGGGATCTTCAAAGTTCAAGCCGTGGAATTTTGGGATAGCATGAATCAGATTCGGCTTGAGTTCAGTATCAGGTCCTCTAGCCAGGATTTATACCCTGGGTTCAATTGCCACCGCAGCGGGATTGTAGTGATCTCGCATTTGTGGCTGTGGTGGACGGTTCATGAATATGTGAAGTAAATTTGCAAGATGCTGCACCTGATTTTGCTCGTTCGGTACTTCTTCCTCTAGATTTTCCATGGATGCAGATGATGGAGATCTGGGCTCAGAAGCAGAAGAGTCGGAAGAGATGTCAATCTGGTCTGGTGGTAGCACAAACAAGTGGGTCAAGGCTTGGCCTTGATGAGAATGAACTACTAATGGAGGCCTCAAGGGTGGTCTTAAGAACCTCCTCCCAGACATGCTCTAAAGAGCCAGATAAGGGACAGAATGTGTGATGGACCCAATTGAGGCACTCAAAAAAATTTTTGGATGACTAAGGAGGTTCGAGGCGGATGATATCTCTTGATCAGAAAGTCACTCACCCGAGAATTACTTGGGCAGCCAGGAAGGGATAGCCCCGCAAAGACCCCTACAAGGTAGAGCGTCCCCACGGATTATAGGGTTTCCCCCACCCGACCTTCCTTGTCACTAAGAATCCAAGTAGACTAGAATGAGCAAGCTTGACCCCTAAGTCTACTAATTTTATTCTTGAATATGTGCCTTGAATTTCACTTGAACTTTAGAATTGATTGTGATTTATGACCTAATTTGGAGGTTGGTTAACCCACAAGGTGGGTCAACTTCACCTAACCTATCCTAAAGTTTAGGATGAGTTGGGTAAAGAACCCAAAATCACCTCGAGTGGCTTGCAAATAGGTTATTAAGTCCTAAATTTTAGTGATTCAAGTGATTATTAGAGCCTTCTTTTAGGGTTTTCTTGATTATATCAATTCAACCAAGGATTAGGTAATACAAAATGCGGGAAATCAATTCTCTTTTAAATCAAGCAAGTGTGTTTTCCTGAAGCCCTAAAATGGAAACCCTAGTTTCGCTCTATTTTTCAGGTCCAATTCTTTCCAAAATTGGCACCTAGGGCTCAATCAAGAAGGTGAATAGCCCTAGGCACCTTTAGTCCTTAGTAGTTGCAGATATTTGGATGGGGATTTCTAAGCAAATCAAATCAGGCAACTCAAATGATTAATTCTATGAAATAATGCGAGTTGATCCTAATTGAATTTTCTTTTTAAACCTTCCAGAAATGAGGGGCTTAAGAAGAAGGAAATGAAGTTACCTGCCCTTGGAGTGGTTATTATGTGGCTGATCTTCTCCCGTGTACCTCACACAATCACAATAGATCAGATAAGGTACGTTAGTATCAAATTAGGATTGTAATCAGTGAATGAAATTGCACATTGCTCCCCGGCAACGGCACCAAAATGTTTAAGCAAGGATCGTCATTTTAAGAAATATGCATCGTAGTATAGGATGAAATTTGCACACATTTAAATTTATAAACTCGAAATAGATGTGAGTCCGAGATTGTTTGCAGGGAGCAAATTGGCAATTTTAATCACTAATCACAATTATGAGAGAAGATATGCAAATATATTCAAAATGATGCTCAATGTATATATCAGAATAATATGGCAATAAATCAGAAATGAGAGTGCAAGAAAGATGGGGTTAAAAAGGTGTTTTGAATAACCAAATTAACCCTAATGTTAAGCTCAACAATGAACTCAAATAATTGAACAATATCCTCAATTGAATATCCACAGTAAATATCTCCATAGTAATCAGTATCAAGCCAATCAAGCACCAAGTTAGACGACAGTGTAAGGCTTCAGATGCCTTAACCTCAAGGCACCAAGGCATAGCAGATAGAGGCACAAGGGCCTTTCCAAGGCTCAGCAGCGACTAAGTGTTGAGAGAGGAGTGGGATGGCATGAATCCTGAGGCCAAAGTGTAAAACCCTCCCCCTTCCTCCTTAGATTCTTTTCTCTTTAGAACAGACCGAATCCGGGTAATTGGGCCCAATGCCCAGACCCGCGAGCGTGTTCGCGGGTGAGGGCGCATGGACAAGTGCATGTGTAGCACATGCGATGGGGCGTGTGAGGGACCTCACCCCTGTACTCTCAGAGGCAAAAGAGCAAGAGCATGAAAACAATTTATGTGCGGTCGGGCTTTTGTCCCACATGATGAGGGACTGTCTTTTATCCTCCTTCTTCTCGCACGATCGCACAGTTGCTGCAGGTGAAATCTTTGATGGATCAGGCTTTTGCTACAGGTCTCGCTCAATTAAAAACCCAGGTGGTCTATGGGGTTCAATCCGTGTCGAGTGTAGGTTGCAGCAAGTTGGGTGAGGGGCTAGAGGGACACGGACGTTGTCGGAGAAGATGGTGGGTGGTTGGAGTAGTGAGGCGGCCGGACGAGCTCACTGGAGCTTCGGCAGCGTTGAGGAAGATGACGTGCGTGCAATCGTTGCAGTGATTGAACCTAGAAGTTAAGGAGTTAGAGAAGAGTAGGGTAGTGAGAGGAGGAAAAAAGAGACTTAGAGCGAGAGATAGTGAGTGAGGGCACCCGGCTATGATGGGTTGGCACTGGAGAAGGTGAAGGCGACGACGAGAGAGCGACGAGGCAGGAGATGTTGGAAGCAATCGGTCTTTGGCTGGACACGATTGCGACGATGAGGTGAAGAAGATGAGCCAGCCAATTTAACTGTTTGGTCGACTTGATGAAGAAGGTGGAGAGGCTTGCCAGAGCTCAAAGAGATGTCGACCAAAGGAGAGAAGAAGGGGTGGTTCTTGGCCTTTTTTGAGCTAAGGAGAACGACTTTGTTGAGGGGGTCCTTTATAGAGCTTCAGGACAAGCTCCAAATGAGGGAAGGAACTTGATTGGGTCATGAAATCAGGGAATAGGATCCCTTGATTTCTTCAAGTTCGTTCGAGCTCCATGGTGTGAATCAAGGTCCAAGATCTGGTCCAAATGATAGAGAGATCTTTCATGATCAATTCCTTGAAATTTGGAGGGATTTGGTCTTGATTCGAGAGAGAAATCTCTCCATGAATCTCGACTGAGATGCATTCCAACCTTTAATGGCGATAGGGACCTAAATGAAGAAAATGATGAGAATTTAGGGGGCTATTTGCAAATAATTCAAAACCTGAGGGGCTAAATGTAAGAAAGAGTTTTAAAGGGCTAAATGGCAAACTATGTCAAGATGGACTCTAATTGGACCCAAATTTTGGTATAAACCTAATTTGGAGCCAAGAAATATAATGGTTAAGTTGGATTTTAGTTTTGATCACATTTGATTGGGAAATTTGCACAGAAGCCTAAATTAGGGTAGAATTTCGTATGAGACTCTATTCTATGTCAAAATGGGTTCAGATGGTCAAACTAAGGATACCAAACCTCTTATAATATTTTTCTATGATTTTTAGGAGGTTTATATGAATTTTATCCTGACCAAAACCTCTTTAATTTAAGCAGGTCTGAAATTAGGATTTTGTGTGGTTGTGGTTCTCGAAAAACGTGAAACTCTATTTCTGTCAGTGTTGACCCACATTTTGGACTCTGACCTTCATTTAACCCCTGACAAATCCCGTGGTTAATCTGTGTTTATGATGTGCTGTTAAAATTACAGAATTAACCTTGATTTCCCGTTCTCTTCTTAAATCGTAACAATGTAGGATTACGACCTCCAGATGATCATGTAGGAGCTTTAATCAGTCAAATTTGACTAAATGTGGCTAGTTGGGGCCCATGATGGTGTTCCCATAGCCTGTTGCACCACTTTATTAAAACATAGAAATAATCAATTTATTTTGATGTCTACTCAATTATGTGTGTCCTTGTGTGTACTAGTTTCGCAGGTTGGATCTCGGTTAAGTGGAAAAATCAGAGAGGTTGAGTGCCCTGAGTTTGTGTTTATTAATTATGTCCCACAATAAGATTAGGAATATTTTTTGTATATTTTTTTAAGCAGGTGGGTGAGTTGAGTTGAGTGACGAACAAACAACAAAATCTATTGGAGGATTTATAAAAGCACCTAGGTCGACTTGGGTTTGCACTATTAATGCGATGAAATGAAATCTAGTGGGTGGGGGAGGAACTTACAGAACCTTCATCTGTACTTTTCTTTGGCCTATACTATTCTAGCCTCCCTTGGAAAAGTACTTGCAATCATAGCAAGAAAGGAGAAAAGAGAGATGAAAGTCAAGTAATGTGGAAAACATGGAAAAAAATCAAAGCGCGATTCCTCCTTGGCAACGGTGCCAAAATGATGACTCGGTAAATCCACAATAAAAGTTAGAGTTTGAAAAACCTATCATTGCAGTTGCGACAATCCGGCTATCAGATAATATTTATAATCGGGATGGTGAATCCCATGTTGAATGTAGAGAGGCGACGTTTGATTTTAGAAATGCATGCTTTTCTTATTTATTTTTTGAAGAGTTTTGGCTTTTCTATTTTTTTGATGTTTTTAATAAGATAGGAATTAATTCGGAGAAATATCTAAGCTATTCTACTCTACTTGCAAATATAAAAGAGATAGAAAGAGATAGAGAGAGTGTAAGAGAGAGAGAGAAAGAGAGAGAACAATTTCATAAAATCAGGTCAATGTTCATTACACTAATTGCGGAGTTAAAACTATGCTAGAAGGCAGGTAAAAGAGAGAAAGGTGAGAGAAATTCTCATCAGTTGCTTGGAAGATGAGCCCCATTGACGAAGTGCCCAAATGAAGGTCCTGAGGAGCTGGAGGAAGGAGGACGGAGTCGGATGAAGGAGGACAAGGCAAGGTGACGTCGCAGCGGTGGTCCGCTTCCGGAATGGTGGTGAGAGGATGGCCACGGGCACTCCATGAATGGGCATGAGAAATGGGACTAAAAATTATTTTCTAGCTCTAGTGGAGCATTTTGGGCTTGGGATAAGCTCGTAGAACTTTGGAGGGGATGAGGAGAGACTAGGAAGGGATGGAGAAGAAGGGAAGGGGTTATGGGCCTTATATAGGGGTGGAGGGAAGGCTATTCTGGGCCAAATTGCGCACCATGCGTGCACAATGCTCGACCAACTTGCTCCCAGGCCACTCCCATGAGTGGCACGTACTCATACAGCGTAGCTCACAGCTTGCTTACGTTGGAGAGGAGTTGCCATCAAGCTTGGAGAAACATTGAGAGTTGGATCCTACTCATGTCGTTGTGGGTGCATGATGATCGAGCGTCATGATCTCGCTCCACGCTGGCTGCTCGATCGTGGATGAGCCATTGCCGTCAGATGATCGTGTCAGATTGCATGTTTAGCATGCCCCCGCCATCCATTGTGCCATGCGAATACACCCTCGTCGCTTGATTTCCATCAGAGGGTCCAAAATGCACCCCTCACACGCGCTAAGGTTGAAAGGCCAGTGTTGGGGCGATGTGGCGAGATCACGATTGTTCACGTGTGATGGAGCGGCTTCAATCGAAATCAACCTGTGCCAAGGGGGGTAGGTGAATTGGGTTTTGAACCTACGTGTGTTTCTTGAGAAGGGCATGTCCTCTCCACTAGGCTACGTGGGTCTTCAAGCAATCGTAGCCATTGGATTGTGAATCCAATGCCAGAGATCTGATGAGGGTCGATCCCTTGAAGCTTTGAGATGTGGATGCAGGCTTTATCCTCAGTCATTGGTGTTGGTGCAAGGGCACCACGATCGTTAATTTTGATGATAACAAAACACTTGTTATTTAACATTTGCATTGAGTTTAAGTTTTCAAGACAAATGCAAATGGATAAAAGTGTGAAGGAGCTCAAGCTCGCATCCATGGTGGATTGGATGAGATTAATGGAGGAGAAGGAGCTTCACGTGGAGCAAGAGCTTGAAGACAAGAAGAATATGATAGATGTCTTTTGTTTTGTATTTGTCTTTGCTCTTTATTTTTGCTTAGATTAATTGTTAAAGATCCTAAAGTAATAAAACAATAGTCCTAGGAACACATACTCAACCCTAAAATACTTAGACAAACTCTTAGAGAACTTAGAAAACAAAAGTAGGCATCAGATAGCTTAATCAGACATCTGATCTTAGACTTTAAGATGTCTGACTGTTTGATCAGATGTCCAGAACACTTAGGTTGGAAACCCACTCTCTGTCTGCTAGTTTCAAATGTCCAGCCATTAGTCTAGATGTCTTAGAAGACGTCTGAGAACTTTGCCAGACGTCCAACTAGAGGATTGTTGGCTTGTCAGACATAATTTTTGAGGATGCTTTAGACGTCCCTAGTACATCCCAGATGTCTAATAAATAGACCTTAGGTTTACATTTGACCCTAATCGCTTCTTGTCAGACCTAATAGTTGTTTGAGCCTCGGGAAATCCATTCCCGTAGTGATTTATGTTTCTTGACATCCAGGCATATTGCCAAACGTCTGACCTGTTGTTTGTGCAGCTTTACACTAGAACCCTGTTTCGATCTTATGAAAGTAGGAAGGAAACCATCTTAAGATTAGATGCCTGATTATTCCCCTAGATGTCTTATAATTAAATCTTAGACATCTGTCTTGATCCAACTCAATCTAGAACTTCCACCCTTCTAGATCAGACGACCGATCCATAGATCAGACGATGACCCAGATGTCTAATAATAGATCCAGACATCAAATATCCTTGTCAGAATCATAAATGATCCTGATTTTGGTTTGATATTTCTTGGATTTATTCCCAACGGCTACTTAGACCTTCTAAGACATTCCTAAGGGTTCTTAAGCCATCTATAAATAAAGGACCCTTCGTTTGTCATATACACCAAGAAACACTACTTCCACTCATATTGTGTTCGAAAGAAGAACGGAATCACCCAAATGTGTTGTTTCTCTCCAAACCCTTGTCCACACTTTTGAGAGCATCATCCTTGTTGTGCACCAGTTCTCTCGCCTACGAATATGAGACTGCCATAGTGCCATCTCATGGTTCATGCACCTTGCGTTGCCAGCCAACACACTTCCATCAAAGGGAATCTTTTGCCTATAGTAGCTAGATTTAAATACTTACTTTGTGGCTCTATAGGACTGTTGTAATTGTGTTTGTTTGGGTATTCGCCTTGTGAATTCCCGTCTCTCTCGTGAGACAAAATACTTCTCATGAAGAGGAGGGGTTTGAGGTATGCTCCCTTTGTTTAAGTAGCGTCAATTGTAAGAGGTTAAGTCACCCTTGTTTAAGTGACTTGGATAGTGGATTTAATCGACTAGGTTGATTGGGAAATCCTAGATAGAGAGGTTTAGGTGGTGGTTTTTACCTGGGTTTTGGTTCCCACCTAAAAATCCCTTGTGTACTTGTGATTGCATTTTTTCTGGGATTGATTATTTATATTTCCATATTTTATTTCGTATCACGCAAATCTTAGCCCCTCCATCAGGACCTACAATTGGTATTAGAGCAGGTCTTGCATATAGACGTCACACACTGGCAAGCAATCATGGAGGGAAGCATCACCGTGATGAGACACGTCGAGGGTCAATCCACTAGTCATCCTCCCTACTTCGATGGGAGCAACTACGGGTATTGGAAGTAATGTAGACACATTTAATTAGGTTAAAATGCCTATTCATGCATGTTCCTAGGCTTAGATTTGCATTTGATATTATAAATATTGCATAGCATGCATCATCCTGCATTTAGAGTAGTTGTGTATAATTTAGGTTAATTACATTCTTTTCATTGCCAGGAGGGAAGGATATTCATTTTAGGGCCTCAGATTGACAATCCGAATGTACATATCTGATCAGGTTGATGATCAGAGTCCAACACCTCTGAGATTGTCCTAATCAGAATCCCGTATCACCTTATGTGATCCAAGGAAGATCAATGGCCAGGGGGTCAATGAGACATCCTTACGAGATTCAGATGAAAAATCCGCCCATATGGATGGATCCAGAGTGACGATTACAGTCTGATAGCATAGAAATCAAATCGATCCGAACACCATGTCACCCTCTGCAATAGAAAGAAGATGGACAACTGAGGTGGCACCACGTGGCGCCATCTCGGCTGCTTAACATCGGCCAGCAGCAACTGGAAGGTGACCCCTCATCTCTCCACCGCATGGATCTTTATGACAATCTACCTCCTTGGTGCAACGATGTAGCGCTTGCTCCTCAAATGAGAGGTGCGGGTTCGAGACCCCCGGACCCCCTAAATTAGAAATTGGAAGCACGTGTGTGCGCAAGCGTGCGTGCAGCCAGCCGCAACGCAAGCACGCACGCACACAGGCGCGCGCACAGCCACCCGCAGCGCAGCGCCAGCACGTGAGCGCACGCGTGACAAGTGGTGCGTGATGCGCTGGCCAGCAGGAGAGGTGGGGGCACGGATCTTTAGCAACAGCCTAGCCAGACCTTTAGTGACACTTACAGCCATCACTAATTTCTTGTAGGCACAAGGCCAGCTATAGGCGTGAGCGGTGGGGGCGTGATCTTCAACAACAGCTGCAAGGGGTCTTTAGTGACGCGTGCAGCTGTCTACACGAATTTCTTCTTCCCTCCACTATATAAACACCCCTACACCCCCCATTCCTCTTCATCTTTACCTACTCTACTCCTACCTACTCCTAAGCTCTAGTAGCCTATCAAAGCTCCATTAGAGCTTACTCTCAAGAACCAAAGGTCTCCTATTAGTGTAATGATCCTACTTCTCACCAAAAATTCATCCTTCATCCTACCACATTGATAGGTTGCCTTGAACCTGCCCTCCCACCTCCATTCCTATAGAAGATCGCCTCTGTCTCCTCAGCTCCATTCTAGAGCCTCGACGAAGCATTCCTCTACCTGGCGTACTCCTGCAACTCACCTCCATTGTTCTACATCTCACCTTCTTCATCCAAGCTTCTGCTAGGCGTCGTCGTCTCACCGAATAGTGGATTCAGGAGATTTCCTCTCACCCCCATCTCTTTTATGCTTTCATAGATTATTGTAACAAACATTTGCGTAATATATCATAGTTGTGTTCCATCTCATTTTGTGAACTTCTCTTGCTTGTCTTTTATTTTAAAAAAATAAAAAAATAACAAAAACCTAAAACACCAAAAAGAAACAAAACGAAGCGCAGTTTTCAAGCAAAGTAAACGTTGCCTCCCTGTGTTCGACCCGGGACCCCCTGGTGTTTCAGTTATAAATTGTATTTGATAGATGCGCTTTGCGAGCTACAATGATGGGTTCTCCAAACCCCAATTTTAATTCGCGAAACACGCCTCATCATTTTGGCATCGTTGCCGGGGAGGCAACGAAATTTACTTTCTTGTTTTCTGCACTTCTTTGCATTTACATATTATTAACTCTGCTTGTCTTTGATTTACTGTCTTGCAGGTACCCTAGCATGGAGATCCAAGTGCGGTAGATTAGAGTAAAGTGCAGGTAAAGTAATTTGTAAGTGTCCCCCACATTCCCCCCACTAGTTTCATTTCGCCACATTCATAACCAAGACCTAATCTACTAAAGTGTTTGCATAAACCCTAGGATAGAAATTGTTTGTCTTGTTTGTCACCTCCACTCATCTCGCCTTCGCATGTATAAAAAAAAACAAAAAGATACTTTTTGTGGGACTAATCAACATACACACTTTATACACCGACATTTGAGGCACGTAACCTAACTTGATTTTTATCTACTCAACTGGGATTTTGACCTGTGGAACCGGTACACACAAATCAACACATAAAAGAGTAGAAATCGATCTAGGTTAAGCATCTCTGCGTGCCAATTTTTGGTGCATCTGGGTCACTTGATTGAATTGTTTGGACCGCACCACCCAATTTAAAACTGATTCATTTTGTAGCTGCCCCATAGGATTCAATAATTAGGTCGAGCCAGGCACTCCATATTTTTCTTGATTTGCAAAGGAAAATACTTGAATTCGTGAGTTCAAATGTGGTTTGCCTCTTGGAAATTTGGTTGAATATACCTAATATTTGAATCCTAAAAGCTACTAAGCAAGATTCAAATCCTAAAATTCACCTTATCCTCAATAATCTTGCTTGAAAACATTTTGGTTGTGCATATACACACATTCTCAAATAAATCATTAATGGCACAACCCATTAAGGTCCCATCACAATCCGAAAGCACTAAATATCCCAAGCCTAACTAAAATTGATTAGATGTTATCCATAAGGATTGATTCGCTCTTCGGGGCCCAGATTGAGATTGTTCATGTTTAACATGCTTATACTAGTCAATTTGATGTCTAGCTAGGAGAGTAGCATCAAACGACCGCGACTGGGGGGTACACTAGGAATCGGAGGCGCAAGCCAAAGGATGAACCTTTTCCCCAGCCTCTCTTAACTGGTTGGATTGACTGGATAAAAGTAGAGTAAATCATCTATAATCTTAAGACGGATTCTGAGAGTCTGTAGACATTTAGGCTACCCAACCTAAGGACAGGCTTGTATTTTTTGTGCTACAGGGTCCCTTCTCTTCCCTGTCCTTCCGACTTCCTTCTAATGTATGCTTGGATGGAGGTCATTGAACACTCATTTGGAAGGACCTATTGACGATTCCCAGAGGCGGAGGTTGAGTTTTAGCCAAGTAGATCCCATGGCTAATCAACAACCACCTCCCTCATCCTCGAACCAGTAGGAGCTGATTCAGAGGCAGTTGGAAGAATTACAGCAGATGTAGCAATGGTTTCAACGAATGAATGGTCAGAGCGCTCAGCCCTTGAAGGATTTTTATGATCCTTCAAATTACGAGGATCGTCTCGACATTGTTATCCCCGCCGGTGATGTTGAGATCGGGCCCCAGGTTTTGAGTCTAATTAAACACTTTCACGGGCTTGGCTCAGATGACCCATTCCAACATTTGGAGGACCTGATCACTCTGGTTCAGACCACCAAATCGTGGAATGTGGATGAAGAACAGATGCTCATGAGGCTTTTTCTGCATTCACTCAAGGATAAGGCTGCACATTGATATCTTACCATTGGAAGACCGATTGCTACCTGGACAGTTTTGAAATCAGCCTTCCTGAAGAAATTCTTCCCAATTAGGTGAACCAATGCATTGCGACAGCCAATTACCACTTTTGCATAGCGGTAGGGGGAACCATTTCATGGGGCCTAGGAGAGATTTCAGGATTTTTTGTAGAAGTGTCCACCCCACGAGGTGCCTAAATGGCAACTTATGCAGATTTTTTATCGTAGGTTGGATGATCAACTCCGTAATCATGTGGATGACTCTTGCAGAGGCAATTTCCTCAACAAACACGCAGATATCGTGTATGATTTGTTTAAGGAAATGAGTGAAAACTCTTTAAACCATGCCTCCATGGAAACCTTCAACCAATCCCAACAAACTAGATCAAATGCTAATGAGGTCCAAGAATTTCATACATTTGATATGGAATTGATCTGTAATAAATTAGATAAGATGGATCTGGTTGCTAAACGAATGGAAGAGTGGATGTCCGGAAACTCTAATTTTTCTAGATCCACTCAATCCCAGGGATCAGGATTCCATTCTTCATAAGCTTCTACAGGATGGGAGTTTGTGAACCAGCTGGAGTCGGCTCGACCTTCGGGCCAGCTCTTCTCAGAACCTTATGGATTCAAAACTGGGGCCTTTGATCCTAGTTTTTCTGATCCTTCCTCATCCTCATCTTATGAGGATGTTCATGATGTGCAGGAGAATGTTAGGTCTAACCCTTACTCGAATTCCTACAATTCTGGTTGGAAAAATCACCCTAACTTCTCTGGGAAAGATCAGGGCCAGCAGACCCAATATCGACCCAACAACTATGTATCATAGAAACCAATGGGTCAGGGTCATGTATATACTCAGTTGTCCCTGAATTAGGTTAATTAGTCCATGTGGAATGCTCAACAACCTATCGGGCAGGATGATTTAAACCTGAAGATGGTAGAAATGCAAGGGTTAATGCTCCAGCTCATGAAACAAATGAAAACTTCGCTGGACACCTTACAATCCGGACTTGGTGCAAACAACAGACAACCTGGATCTCTACCATCACAATCTGTACCAAACCCAAGGAATGTACATAACCGAGGCACTAGGCCTCAAGGGTTTGGTAATAATGGGGAGTCGTATGCTCAAGCTCATGCTATCTATCAGGATACCCCAGCCCCTCTCGAAGAGAACCAAGTTTCTACCATAATCAACTGGGAGCATCCTATTTTGCCCAACCTTCTCCAAAGCACTAACCAACAGCATTTTGCGACAACAAATACCATCACCTTGAGGAGTGGTAGTAGACACATGGGACCTACCCATCCCCATGGCAACACCATTAGGCCCTGTAGTAAGAATTCTAAACTCCCAACTAGGAATGTGATCAGCAAAACATCAGAGTCTGATTTGGGAGTATGTTGTTGTATGGGAAAATAGAAAAAGTTAGAGGAGAAATTGGAGGAAAGGATGTCCTTACTTCAGGCTTTCAAATTGACAATCATTTTACTCCTTGCGGCTATCGGATCAATCCCTGCCTATGCCATAGGATTATTGAATTCATATAAAGCAAAGCATAGAGCGGAATCTGAAAACATTAGGAGAGTAGTCTTGTCTGATAACACAAGCACGCTGATCTCAAATAAGCTACGTCCTATGAAGCAGGACCTGGGACCCCATTGATTTCCTGCATAATAGGAAACATCACTTCTGACTGGGCCCTTCTCGACTTGGGCACTTCCATTAATGTGATCCCCACGTCACTGTACATGGAATTGGGTCTAGGCTACCTGAAACACACTAACATAACCTTGTAGTTAGTTGATAGATCCATTATAAAACCAAGGGGTATTTTGGAGGTTGTTTTAGTCAAGGTTAATGATTTACATTACCTTGCTGATTTTATGGTCCTAGACATGGAAGCACCAAAATAGCTCAACCACACCCCGATTATTTTGGGAAGACCTTTCTTGGCTACTGTCAAGGCAAGGATTGATTGTGAATTGAGAAATATAGAAATGGCCTCTGGGAATAAAATGATTCGATTTAATATTTTTGAGGTCTCAAAGAAGGATAAAATTAAGTGTGGTTTGATGGAGGAGCTTGGCAAAATAGAGGAGGTAATGGCCATACATACCTTAGACAACCTTTTAAGGGCCAACTCAACGGAAACTCAAGAAGAAAATCACACAGTTGTAGGGATAATTGAGGACAATAACGACATACAACAAATTGTGGCAACCCGGGATGAGGAAGATATTTATGAATTTGGAAATTTGTTGGATGATTCACATGATCAAGTTAAAACCCAACAATGACCTCATCCTAAATATTTAGAGTTTGAGGTTCAACGTTTGGGTGGGAATCATGAAGATCAGGATGGTTGGATTAAGCACCCAAATTGTGAGGATGAAATTGAACTTTGGGGAGAAACTCTTGAAATGTTAGATATTCTAGAGTACCCACAAACCCCCAACTCATCACCAAACCCTCACCATCCTTTTCCACCTAACCATTGCATAAATTCTATATCCACCCACACCTCCTCTATACTAAATTAGCAAAACTCCTATTGGAGACCATTTGGGCTCTCCCTGCACCACCAGCTTGCCACTTTCATTCATCATCTCTTTGGAAAGCCCATTTTTACTCTCCGGTACCCAAATCTAGGGGCTCGAAAACTGTGTTATTACAGCCTCAATGTTAGTTATTTTTGATTGAGGACCTCGCCTAGCTGAAGGCACTAAACTCAGCATGTGTAAAGACTGTTTTGAGCTGACTAGAATCTCATGGAAACCAGGTGCTATTCTTCCATTTCTGCTCTCCTACATGCTTTCATTTTAACAATGAGGACATTGCATTAGCTAAGCATGGGGGGTGGATATCCTATGAAATAATCTTTCTGTCAGCCGTAACAGTAATTTCCTATTATTTTATTTAAAAAAAAAATAGAATTAGGAGAAGAGAACTTAGGCTTTTGGAAGTTATTAACTTTAGGAATTGATATGATAGAACCTGAATACTTAGACTCTTCAGGTCATTGGGCTTAATTAGCTTGGGTGTCCACTCGAATGTGGACTTAGTCTCGAGTCCTCACCAATTCAATTTCATCTCTAATCTAGTAAATAAATTGGGATGATAAGTACATGACTTATCAACTTGCCCGCTGATTTGAGGGGATTTTAAGTCTAAGCATCTACACACTATTTGCATTGACTCACTTTCCGACAGTTTTTATGGAAATTGGGTTGCTAATGAACTATCTAGGGTGGTATGGCTGGCAAGTTGTCATGGGTAACAGCCCATTGGCCGGTTGTCCAGAGCCCAGCCACAAGACTATTTTCTTTGTACTGGCTTTAGGTAAATCTTAGATCAGGGAAGCCAACTACTTAGGAAAAAGAAAAAAGGAAAAAAAAGAGAAAAAAAAGGAAAAGGAGAAAATAAAAAAAAAGCAAATAAAACCACACTTCACCGCACGAGTATGGCTGGCAAGTAGCCGTGGGTAACAACCCATTGGCCAGTTGTCCAAAGCCCAGCTCACAAAAGTGCACAATAATTCCCAAAACACTTAGGGAAGAAGTGGGGAAGTAGAATAAACTGGGGAGATATACATTGGGTTCGCCCCTGTGTTGACCCCATAAATAAAAGAAGTAGGTAAAAAGCTACCGTTCGAAAAGATAAACCTTTAAGCAAGGTCACCTAGGGTCGTAGAAACCTAAAGTTTGTTTTAACAGCCGCCTAGTGAGTCTTTCACTCTTTTCACTAGATGCTTAGTACTTAGAGTCCTTTTCGAGTCTTGGGCGGGTTGGGTAGCAATAAAAAGTTATCTCGAAACTCTCAAACTCCAAAAGTCCAAAAAAAATTAGAAAAGAAGAAAAAAAAAATGTATCTTCCCTTTTAAAATAAGGTGAGGACTTAGGCGGTCTGCATTCTTGGTAGACACCTGGTACTGTTGAGTCTTCATAGTTTAGGATCGTAGTTGATAATTTCTATTGTTAATAAACAACATAGGCCTAAGCGATCAAATCGTAATTTTGATTTTATACATAGCATGTAGTTTAATTTTACTAGGGACTAGCAAAAGATAGGTATGGGGGTATGATATAGACACATTTAATTAGGTTAAAATGCCTATTCATGCATGTTCCTAGGCTTAGATTTGCATTTCATATTATAAATATTGCATAGCATGCATCATCCTGCATTTAGAGTAGTTATGTATATTTTAGGTTAATTACATTTTTTTATGGCCAGGAGGGAAGGAGATTCATTTCAGGGCCTCGAATTAACGATCTGATTGTACGGATCTGATCAGGATGATGATCGGAGTCCAATGCCTTTGAGATCGTCCTAATTGGAATCCCATATTACCTTATGTGATCCAAGGAAGATCAATGGCTAGGGGATAATGCGACATCCTTACGAGCTTCGGATGAAAAATTCGATCATACGGATGGATCTGGAGCGATGATTGCAGTCCGACAATGTGGAAATTAAATCGATCCGAACATCGTGACACCCTCTGCAATAAAAAGATGGAGGACCCAGATGGCGCCACATGGTGCCATCTAGGCCACCCAACACTGGCCAGCAGCAACTAGAAGGCACCCCCTCATCACTTTCACCTCCATTTCCAGTCGTTGGATCAAGATCCAGCGGCTGAGAAGATCTCTCCACTGCATGCATCTTTGTGGCAATCTACCTCCTTGGCGCAACGGTGAAGCCCTTGCTCCTCAAACGAGAGGTACGGGTTCAAGACCCATGGACCCCCGAAATCATAAATTGGAAGCACGCGCGTGAATAGGTGCACATGCAGCCAGCCTGTAGCACAGCCACCTGGGGCGTAAACAGTAGCACAGAAATTGGACCCCGCACAGCCACCTATAGCACAGTGCCATCGCGCGAGCACGCACGCGACAAGGGGCGCTTGATGCGCGGACCATTAGGAGAGGTGGGGGCACATATCTTCAGCGATAGCCTTGGTGAACCTTTAGTGACGCTTACAGCCATCACTAATTGCTTGTAGGTGCAAGGCCAACTACGGGCGTTAGCAATGGAGGTGCGATCTTCAGTGATAACTGCAAGGGGTCCTTAGTGACGCTTGCAGTTGCCACTACAGTCCTCTACATGAATTTCTTCTTCTTCCCTCCACTATATAAACACCCCTACATCCCCCATTCCTCTTCATCTCTACCTACTCTACTTCCACCTACTCCTAAGCTCTAGTAGCCTACCAAAGCTCCATTAGAGCTTACTCTCAAGCACCAAAGGTCTCCTATTAGTGTAATGATCCTACTTCTTACCAAAAATTCATCCTTCATCCCACCACCTTCATAGGTTGCCTTGGAGTTGTCCTCCCACCTCCATTCCGGTAGAAGAATGCCTTCGTCTCCTCACCTCCATTCCAGAGCCTCGGTGAAGCATTCCTCTACCCGATGTCGTCCTGCAACTCACCTCCTTCGTCCTGCATCTCACCTCCTTCCTCCAAGCTTCTGCCAGGCGCTGTCATCTCGTGGAACAGCCAATTCGGAAGATTTCCTCTCACCCCTATCTCTTTTATGCTTTCATAGATTATTGAACAAACATTTGTGTAATATATCATAGTTGTGGTCCATCTCATTTTGTGAACTTGTCTTGCTTGTCTTTTATTTCAAAAAAATAAAAGAAAATAACAAAACCCCAAAACACCAAAAAGAAATAAAACGAAGCATGATTTTCAAACAAAGTAAATGTTGCCTCCCTATGTTCAACCCGAGACTCCCCTGGAGTTTCGATTATAAATTGTATCTGATAGACGTGTTTTGCGGGCTACGACGACAGGTTCTCCGAACCTTGATTTTAATTCGAGAAACATGCCTCATTAGGAAGCTTAGGATGAAGACGTGACTTCAAGCCAATGACTTCACCATTTGGGCTAGGTGCGAGACCCTGTTCGACATTCCGGTGAGACCCGCGGGAGGCTATTCGTAGCAACAAATTCGGGAACTATCGCTCAATGCCAAGATGATGAATGCTCTATATTGTGCATTGAGCCTTGAGGAATTCGACCGGATCTCGCAATGAGCCACCGCATACGAGATTTGGCACACTCTAGAGGTAACTCACGAAGGTACCTCAAAGGTAAAGGCTTCTAAAATTAACATTCTTTCTCAAGATTTTGAATCTTTCTCTATGAAGTCTAATGAAACCTTGAGTGAGATGTATACTAGGTTCACTCTCATAGTGAACAACCTCAAGTCTTTAGGAAAGACCTTCATAAAGGGGGAGCTTCAAGGAAAGCTACTCCGTTCCCTTGGATCGGAATGGGAACAAAAGGTCAATGCCATAGAAGAAGCGAATGAAGTTGAGGAGCTCAACATGGAGGATCTCTTAGGCAATCTCATGGCCTATGAGACAATGATAAAGCAAAAGAAGGACACACCAGAGCCAAAGCCAAGGAAGAGTTTGGCCTTCAAAGCCGCATCAAATAGTGAGATAAGTTCCGACGACGAAGACCTAAGGATTTTATTTAAGAAATTCTCTAAGTTTACAGGAACTCAAAGAAAGAGAAGACAGAAAAGAAGGAGCAAGATGTGTCCTCTTCTCAAGAAGGAGAAGAAGAAAGGGAAGGAGAAGAAATACAAGAAGAAGGCTTTTCAAGCCATGTGGGTTGATTCAACCTCAGAAGAGGAAGAAGCGGAAGATCCCGAAGAGAAGAAAAACAATGTTGCTTGAATTGGCTTCATGGCCATTGCAAGTGATAGAGAAGTTGAAAATGAAAACAAAGAGGTAAATTCTGAATTACAAGATGCTTTTGATGAATTATATGAGCTTTAGTAAGTCACTAAAAATATAAAACAAGAGCATTAAAAAGAACCTTAGTTTTCTAAAATCTGAAAATGAAAGGTTAGAGATTCAAATAAAGGATCTAGAAAGTAGTTCTAGTCGTAACATTTCTGAAAATGATAATTTGTTAGAAAATAAAAACCTAATAAATGAAAATGGTAGATTGATTGAGGAGAATACTAGCTTGAAAATTGAACTTTATTATTTAAAGACCAAGATGCATGTCATGGAAGAAGAACTTGCATGTCTTAAGGAAAATTCCGAGAATTTAATGAGTAGACTAGAAAATTTCTCTAATGAAAAAATTAGCTCTAGTCGTAAGGTTGAGAATGGATCTCCATCAAGGAGACTAACTAACAAGCCTGGATCCAAATTAACTTGGATATCGAAGAGAGAACTTGAATCTTGTTTTGTAGGTTGTAAAGATTTCAACATAAAGGAATGGACCTAGAAGATGAAAGATGGTCAACTCGAATTGGGGGGACCAAGGAGTAGACCAAAGAGGAAGACGAGAAGATCGACGAGAAGACCGGCGAGTGATTGAACTGTCATGCATCGACCGTTCGATTGGAGACCGACACCGATGCCTGACCTCCAAGCTTTGGATGGGAGCCCCATCCATTTTGGCAACCACCATTTATGCCATTCTATTGGCCTTGGTAAGTAAGTTAAAATCTCTACCCTATCTTTTTATCTATAGCATTTAGATAGGGGGAGCTAAAATTTGATAAGCTATTTGTCCATCATTAAGGGAGAGGTTTTAAATTAACATAGTTATATTTCCATTAGAAAGGGAAAGTTAATGGATGAATGAATAGCTATCTTGTTAGGTCAAAAAGAGTAAATTGGAAGAGCATGTTTTAAGGGGGAGCATAGGATAACTAAAATTGATTAAACCTTTTTGATAATGTCAAAAAGGGGGAGATTTTTTGGATTGGTATTTATGATTTTGTCATCATCAAAAAGGAGGAGATTATTGGTGCAAGGGTAACATGATCATTAATTTTTATGATAACAAAAGACTTGTTATTTAACATTTTCATTGAGTTTAAGTTTTTAGGATAAATGCAAATGAATACAAGTGTGATGGAGCTCAAGCTCGCATCTATGGTGGATTGGAGGAGCTTGATGGAGGAGAAGGAGCTTCACGTGGAGTAAGAGCTTGAAGACAAGAAGAATAGGTGGTGTAGACTTGGATAGGTGTGTTAATATGGTGATTTTATCGTTATAATGAGTATAGTGGTTAACCTAAATCGAGCCTAACCATCTCGTTACAAAATTTTTTTACCTGGCCTACTTGATTTTATCTTGGTCACTTTTAGGCCTAGGGTCGAACTCAGGGAAGTGGGATTAGAAGAAGTTTCTATACCTTTCCTACAACGAATCTCTTCTGTTCGTTTATTGCGTTTTTGGTGTTTTTCTATTTAATATTTTTTTCTGATAATTTTTGTCCTTGAGGCACACCCTCAAAATCAAGTTCTTGGCTTTGAGCCAAATCAGGGTTTCAAAACTAGTCTACGGAAGATTGAGTACCTGCAAGTCAAGGATTATCTTTTCTCTTTTATCTATTTTTTAATCTTTTTAATGGTAGGAAAGAGAAACAGAAATAAAGTAAATATAGTATATATGTATATGTATATATTATATATGTATAAAGGGGTGGGGGTGGAGGTGGAGATGGTGTGTAGCACGGTGTCAAGTTGGTTGTCGTCTAGGAAGACGCAACCAACAGGACGAAGTGCTGCGTGTAAGGTGGATTGGTGGAAGATGAGTGCGAACACGCTTTCTGTACGCGTGTATTGGGGAATATCAGCAACTGGTGCAGATATTCCCGCGATACAACGTGTAGAATGAAAATATATATATATATATATATATATATGTATATTTATGACTATATAGGTATATGTGTACTTATATATGTATATATGTATATATATATAGGTATGTAAATATATGTATAGATAGATGTATGTATATATATATATATATGTATGTGTATATAACTACATAGATGTATATATATATATATGTATATATATATGTATAAATATATGTATATATATGTATCTATACTTATACTTAGTTTTATAGGTAATAATAATATATATATATATATATATATATATATATAGATATATATATATATTTATACGTATATAAATATATGTATGTATGTAAATATATATGTATATATATATATAAGTATATAGATATCTTTATATATATATATATATATGAATGTATGTATATTAATACTTACGTATATAGGTACTACAATATGTATAGATATAAGTATATATATATGTATATAAATATATATAGATATAAATATATATATATGTATATATAAATATATATAAGTATATAGTAATGTATCAGTGAGAGTGTGTGTGCGAGAGTGTGAGTGTGTAGGTGTTTGCAGAGAGAGAGAGTGCTGTGAGAGAGAGAGAGAGAGAGAAAGAGCGCCTGCTGTGAAGAAAAGGCGCTTTTAAGTCGTCTGCAGCAGTGGGGCGATGTCTGGTGATCCACGCACGCGCGCAGGCGCGTAGGCGCACGGAGAGGCGTGCGCACGCACGGGAGTGGGCGCAGAGGAAGGAATGCAGTGCACCGCGCTGCGTGAAGAGTAGGCGCTGAAGCGGGCGGGTGCTGGCGAAGGGAGACGCGGACGCAGAGGCTTAAGCGGGTAGGCGTTGGCAGACGTTGGCACACGTAGACAAGCTGGCGGGCGCTGGAGTGGGCGCGAGGTTGGACATGGGTGCGGGCTGGGACCGGTTGCGGTGCGCCGGGTAACCGGTTATGTGAGAAGCTTACCGGTCACCACACTGTAGCCACAGTGTTCCACTGAAACGCGTGAGCAATGGCTACAGTGCCAGGGTGAGCCGTGTGACCGGGTGCGCCCGATGCTGTGAGTGCGGGAGGTGTGGAGTAGCTCGGTGCGTGCACGGAGAAGTTGCGCCGACTGTTGACTTGCGGAGAGGCTGGTGCAGGCGCGAAGAAGCTGGAGGCGAAGGAGGCCTGCAGACGCACGGTGGCCTGCACTGCTGCTGCCACCTTGCTGCTGCTGCTGAGGAGCTTGCGATGGCCGGTTGAGCTTCAAAGCTTGAAGCTCCAGTGGCAATGGCGGAAGTGGCTTGAATGTTGAAACAGAGAGAGAACCACCACGCCCACCGGCTCTTTGATGAGCTGGGCGGTGGTGTACTCATGGTGGTGGTTGTGCACCACAGTGAGGTACTCCGACCCACAGAGTGGCTCCTCAGAGAGGAGAAGCTGCGTATGGAGGGAGAGGGGAGGAGATGGCCTGGAGAAGAAGGGAAGCTGCTGTGTTGGATGGTGGACCTGGCTCGCTTTGCAAAGAAGAAGCCGTGCCTATTTTATAGAGGAAGAAGGCATGCATAGCCATGCCCTGGCTGTGCATGGATATTGCATGGCTCGGCAGGGAGTGGCTGCTGCAGGTCATGCTTTGCAGAGCATCGCGTGAGGAAGAGGTCGCCATGCATTGCAGCCGCGCGGAGAAGAATTTCAAAGTCAAATAAAAATAAGAAATAAAGATGGTGAATTTCGCAAAGCAGCACTTGAGGAAAAATGTAAATTTCAGGGCCATTTATTTCACTCTCCTCCCCTTTCAATTAAATGCATGCATGGGTGTATTTTTACAATGTGACTATGTCTACCTAATATGCACTGGTAATGCTAGGAAATAGCACAAGACGGCACAGTTGCAGGTCTATTTTTGCGGTGCAATCATACCCCCATGCCTCTCTTTTGCTAGCCCCTAGCAAAACATTTTTTTGTATTGCATTTATAAATGATCTTCAGCTGAAGATTTTTTTCTGAGGTGACATAAGTGTGTTTATTGTTGGATCTTGTGAGAACCAATTACAGAGAAGACTACCAGTACTTTAAGTCTAACATGACATAGATCATCTCTCGACTAACCAGGACTCTTGATATTTAAACCTTAAGTACGATTTCGAGGACCCAGGAGGTTTTTGCCGTACTCGAGAGCTCAAGAGATTATGGCTTGTGCATAGTGAAGGATCAAGACTGACCAGATGAACATTAAGACTCAAGCCCAGGGTTTCACGAATTTTTAAGTACAGGTTGGTCCCAGTTTCAGCTCGTTTCTTCGGATTGACTCTTAGAAAGATGACAGAATCTTTTTCAGTAGGGATTTTGAAATGGGGCGAAGGCGGGAGGAGGGCGATCGATGCTGGGAGGGCGACTATGGTGCGGAGCCGTCCAAGGCTGGAGCAGAAGGTGAATGAGGACATGGAGATCGAGGGCTTGGAGGAGAAGGGAGCGGATTTGGCAGGAGAGGTTCTTTAGGTCGTCTGAAAATGCTCGAAGACGTTCCTGGAGGAGAAAGAATGGAGAGGTTCTTTGCTTCAGATGAAGACGAAGGGGGCATGTGGCAGCGATTTGTAAAAACCCCCTGATTTGCTTGGAATGCAGGAGTGAAGGACACAAGCGTGAGTCGTGCCCTAGGAGGATTTCTTGGCGGTCTCAAAGGGCAGTCTCGCATCCTGTCTGGAGGGTCAAGAATGAAGCTCATCCGCCGCCGCCGCCGATTCTGGGTTGCCACACAATTGAAGTTGAGATCCCATCTTCGGAGGAGATCTCGACTGCAGAGATCACACTGAGAGGTGCTCTGATTGGAGAGATCATGGCAGGCAGGCCGTCAATGGCAATGTTTCAGAATCTGGTATGTTCCCTGGATCTTTTTTCTACGGGCTGGAAGATAGCCATGTTATCCCAGTGTCGCTTCTTGGTGTATGGTTTGGGTATGCTAGATGTGGAATGATTGAGGTTTCGCTCAAGTAATTTTGAAGATGTCAGTGTGATTTGGAGAATGGTCTCCCCATTTGATGGGGCTCTGTCTGAGCGCCCTCCACAAAGAGTGACCTCCAGGAGGATTCTCCTTGAGATCTATGGTCTGCCATTGCACTTGCGGCTAAAGGAGGTTGTCTCTAAAATGTTAGCAGGTTTTGCTTCAATATGTGATGGTTCTGAAGTTTTGATTGGAGAGGGGGATATTAGGTCTCTAAAAGTCGAGGTAGAAGTTACAAATGCTGGCTCAATTCCTGATTCGATCACAATCAGCTGTGGGGCCACTTCTTGGCTTGTTAGACTTGCTGCTCTTGGATAGGTGTTTGGGTAGGCTGAATGTGGTCAAGATAAGTCGTCTGAGAATAAAATGAAGTCTGGAACCAACAGTGAGGAGAGAAATCAGAGTGACAGATGTGGACGCACTCCTCCTACTGATGCTCCTGAAACCAAAAAGAGGAAGGACTGTCACTGTGCCATGGCTGAGGAACATCAGATGGGAGATGATGTTTCTGTTGCTGATAGCAGTCAAGCCATGATTGTTAAAGAGGACTGCTGTTTGGAGGCTGCTGAGACTCCAATGGCAGATGCTGAGATGAACTGCAGTATGGTAGTGGGCAGGATAGGGAAGGATTTGTTGATTAAAGAGCCAGTCCAGATGCAACTTGCTATTCCTGCTGATTTGCAGTATGGCAGTGGTTCAAATAAAAAAAGAGGTGTGGGTAGATCTCCATACATGCTGAGAAGGAGAAGGAAGGAGTCCTTGCCTCATATTGAGGAGCAATGTATTGCTAATTCCATTATGGTTGAATATGTGGGCTGCAAGGCCAATGGGGATCTCTCTAATGAGAAATGAGAATTTTGTCATGGAATGTGCGTGGGCTACACAACAAACAGAGAAGGGCTTCATTGTGTAGATATCTCTCTGAGTGGGAGATAGACTGTGCTCTTATACAAGAGACTCACTTGGAGAGGGAAAATGGTCAAGAATGGGAATGTTTTAAGCAACTGGGTCGTAATGATATTGCAGCTAAGGGTGCTACTGGTCGGTCTGGAGGACTGGCTTTTTGGTGGAGAAAATCATCCATGTCAGTAACTGAAATTATTCTTGATAGGTTTTTAATTTCTTGTAAATGTCAATCTCCTCAAGGAGATATGGAATGGTTTATTTCTTGCATATATGGTCCTTGTGTGGCAGCAGATAGAGTTGGCTTGTGGGAGGAACTCTATGCAATGCATCAAAGAGTGCAAGAGACCCCATGGTTGTTAGGAGGTGATTTCAATTGCTATCTTTCTGGTGATGATAACCCGGATGGGAGAGTGGATAGTTCTATAGCTGGCTTCCAATTGGCTGTGCAGAACATGGGCTTGACTGAATACCCCATCAGTGGTGTGGAGTATACTTGGAGGAATGGCAGTGGGCAACTTTCCAAATTGGACAGATTCTTTGGCAGTCCTAGTTTGTTAGAGAGATATCAACTATCAGTTGTGTTGAGCCTTGATAGGCCGTTCTCTGATCACACACCTTTGGTTTGGGACAGTGGAGTGAATGTAGACACGGGATCTTACTTCAAACTCAGGAGATCATGGCTTAGGGAAGATGGATTCATGCAAATGGTTTCTCAGTGGTGGCAAAGCAAGGTTGTTCAAGGCACTGCCACACAGCAGTTTGCTTCAAAACTGGCTGGTCTGCGTGAAATGTTGAAGGAATATGGGCAGGCTGTGAATCTGATTAGAGACCAGAAGAGGAGGGAAGCCTTGAAAGTCATCAAGGATTTGGATCTGAAAGAGTGTAGGTTGGCTTTGAACCAACAGGAGCAGCAACTGAGGCAGCAGATGCAATCAGTTGTGGGGGATGAAGATCTGAAAATAGAAATGGATTGGCGTGAAAAATCCAGACAACTATGGCTTAAAGAGGGTGATGTGAATACAAAATTTTTCCATCTTGCGGCCAGTGCTAGAAGGAGATTCAACCTTATCTCTTCTATTAAAGTTGAAGAAAGAATTATTACCTCTATTAAGGAGATTAGATCTGAAGCAAGTAAATTTTTTAAAGAAATGTCCAAGGCTGCTCCCAGAGGTTCTTGGAGGCTGGAAGCAATGGATTTCCCTTGTGTCAATAATGAACAAAGAGACATGCTTGTGTCCCCTATTTCTAAACAAGAAGTGCTAAAAGCTATTAAAGAATTAAATAATGAAGGTGCTCCTGGTCCGGATGGATTTCAGGTGTTTTTCTACAGAGAGCTATGGAATGTGGTTAAGGAGGATGTGTTAAAGGTTATTCACGAGTTTGAATTGGGCAACTCAGGATTTGAGAGGGTGAACAAATCTTATCTGCTTCTGCTGCCTAAGAAATCTTGTGCGGAAAGTTTTTCTGATTATAGACCCATCGCGCTATCTAATTCCATCTATCTTATTATTAGTAAGATTATTACTAATAGATTGCGGGAGGTTTTAAAGGACTTGATAATGCCTGTTCAGTCAGCTTTTCTTCCTGGAAGATCTTTACAGGAGTCATTCATTGTTGCGCAGGAGATTGTTATGGGTTGGCATAGGAGAAAATCTAAGGCTTTCTTGTGGAAAGTTGATTTTTCCAAAGCCTATGATTCAATCTCCTGGTCATACTTGTGGGAGATTCTTAGAAGGAGAAAATTTCCACCTTTACTGATTCAATGCGTGAAGAGGTGCATTATGACAGCCTCTTTTTCCCCATTGATAAATGGTAAACCGTGTCGCTCTTGGATTCAGCCCCAATGTCGAGTAAGGCAAGGCTGCCCTATTGCCCCTGTGATTTTTAACCTTGCGGTGGATACTTTGGCTAGATTTTCTTGTAAACTGGCAGCGGATGGTTTTATAAGGGGGTATTCACTGTCTAATCATAGGGCTCTAGCCCCTGTACTACAATATGCTGATGATACTATTTTTCTTATGGAAGGGGGGAAGAGAGAAGCGCAGGCTCTATTACATATGGTAAACATTTTTGGAGAGGTTTGTGGTCTCAGATTGAATTGTAGTAAATCTTCCCTGGTCTGTTTTGGGATGAATAGTGGGTTACAGAATGAGATCTCCACCATTCTTGGTACATCTGTGGTTCCACTGCCGATTAAATATCTGGGTCTGCCTCTGAAATGTTCTAAGATGAAGAAAGCAGATTGGTCTTTCCTCTTTGAAAAGGTAGCTATGAAATTGGAGGGCTGGAGTAGTAGATACTTATCAAAAGGGGGGAGGTATATATTACTGAATTCTGTTATCACTTCAATTCCCATCTTCTTTTTCTTTGTCCTTAGAGCTCCAAATTCTATTTGGAAAAAGCTGGAGGTGATGCGAAAATGATTTTTTTGTAAAGGGGCCTCTCATCAAGGGTCCTTTTTTCAACCCTTAAAGTGGGAATCAGTTTGCAAACCTAAGCAGATGGGAGGTCTGGGTGTTAGATCCCTCAAAGAATTTAATGAAGCGCTACTATTGAAGTGGGCTGTTCGATTGCTACAGGGGGAAAAAAAATTTGGACAGAAATTATCCAGGACAGTTATGGGAGTACCAATGATGAGATAAATCGTCTTAACCCACCTAAACCGTCCCCCTTTTGGTCTTCTGTGGTGCGGGCCCTGAAAGATAATTGGAATTTTTTCAAATCAGTTTTAGGTGATGGAAAAAGCTTCAAGTTTTGGCTGGAAAATTGGGTACATGGAGGAACGTTTAAAGACAGGTTCCCCCTTGCCTATGCTCTGGCTGCAAATAAAAATGCAGTGGTAGCCGATTATTGGGATGTGGATTCGGAGCAGTGGTTGTTAAATAATGGTGGGTGGAATAATCATGAAACAAGATCTCGTGTAGAGACTGAACGTCTCATGCAAGAGCTTGCGGCTTTCAAACCCATGCCTCAGGAATATGATACATACAAATGGGAAGGTAATTTTTCTACTGCAGCTGCCTATGACAGGTTGATAATGTCCTCCAGGATGGCGGAAGACGAAGAAATGGGGAAAAAGCTATGGAAGTTAAAAATACCACTAAAGTTACAAATTTTCTTATGGCTTTGCAGGAGGGATGGATTGATTACTGGAGATCTGAGGCATAGAAGGATGGGGACCCCTGCCCAGTTTTGTTTTTTATGTGGGCTGCATAATGATTCTAGCGTTCATATCTTTTCTTCATGTGCGATCACTGATTATGTATGGAGGAGAGTATGCAACGAGTCCTTACCCACTTGGGGGAATTTGTGGCGCTACCTTGTGGATGGGAATAAGCCTTATATACACATGGTGGCTGTGTTATGGGCTATATGGAGGGCTAGAAATGAGCATGTTTTTCAGGAGACCCCAGTGTATGTGGAAAATATTGTAAATTTTTGCTGGTGTCTCATACAGCATTGGGAGTCGAACTTGTAAATATTTTTTATTATCAATAATAGCTCTCCTGGTTTGCTATCGGTGATTCGATAGCATTCCTTTCTTTCTCAAAAAAAAAAAAGAAAGATGACGGAAAATTCAACTCCCATTTTTTGACATTTATG
Organism: Thalassia testudinum; assembly: GCA_037157565.1. Taxonomy (NCBI): domain Eukaryota; kingdom Viridiplantae; phylum Streptophyta; class Magnoliopsida; order Alismatales; family Hydrocharitaceae; genus Thalassia; species Thalassia testudinum. The sequence continues at coordinate 13,688,630 of JAZHRO010000062.1, read as the reverse complement.
GCTCAAAGAAAATAGGGTTTTTGCCCTGAAGAACTTTTTTGTAGGGGGAGGACTTTACAGGTATTTGTGAGAAATACTGACTTATTTGCATTTTTTTTTTTGAAACATGTGTCAGTATATCTCTTACAACATTATTTGGAGGAGCACACTTTTTTGGTGGGAGAGTTTCTTTTTGGTGGAAAGAGTCTCTCCTAAACACAAGACTAAAGCCTGGGATAAAAAGTCTACCTGCGTGCACAGGTAAGGACTCCACCCTCCCTAATGAACACTAGGGTTGGATCTTATGTTCACCTGGTCATTCTTGATATGTGTAGTGTGAACCAAGATTACTTCGGCTCTCGAGTAGAAGCAAACCAACGGATCTTGTACTGGTGTCTCAGGTACAAGAATACGTCCTTAGTTATGAGAGATTCCGATCTATCTTGTCAATGCTCAAGTGAATTAAGCCTAGCCTGAGCGAATCAAGCTTCTGTGGCCTAGAAAGTCTTCAAAACAGTAGTTGAATATCCATAAACACTTCCTGTATTTTTGTTTCAGCTTTCAGATCATTACTAAACACCTTTTCTTTTATATATATATAGAAACTGGATGATACCCTAAAATATCCAGATCCTATGGATGCCTATCCATCCCCCCATGCCAAACGATGCTATGTCCTCATATGCATGCAGGGTAGGGTAGAGGAAGGACGAAAGATCGGGTAGCGAGAGCTGAGGTGCAGGGTATACAGCAGGGTGGTAGGGAGGGAGGATGGTGGGTGGTGAAGAAAAAGTGAAGTGAGCGTGATAGTGAAGTGAAAAGTGATGGTGGATGGTGAGTGTTGTTGGGGTGCCTCCCAATGAGCGCTGAATTTAACGTCCCCAGTTGGAGTCAGAATGAGGCACAACATTATTACCCTCCAGCAGGGCAACAGATTCTCCAACGGGGGCAGGTTCATGAGTAAGATAGGGTTTCAAACGCTACCCATTGACCGTAAATTTATGCCCAAATTTGGGATCTTCAATCTCAACTTCCCCGTTGGGAAATGGTCTTGAGACCAGGAAAGGTCCAGTTCATTTGGACTTCAGTTTCCCAGGAAAGAATTTGAGCCGAGCATTATAGAGCCAAACTTGCTGAGATGGCTCAAATTCCTTCCGCCGAATACAGCTGTCGTGAAAAGCCTTAGTGTACAGTTTGAAAGTTAAAGCAGAATCATAGGCTTCACGACGGAGCTCTTCCAGCTCCTGGAGTTGGAGTTTCCTTTCTCGACCACATAGGTCTGGGTCGAGATTACATTGGCGAACCACCCAATAAGCGTGGTGCTCCAACTCCATGGGCAAATGACAAGGCTTCCCGTAAATGATTCTATAAGGCGACATACCAAGGGGAGCCATGAAGGTAGTCCAATATGCCCAAAGTGCGTCAATCAGCTTGTCGGACCCATCCTTAAGGTCAGGCCGAACCATTTTCTGGAGAATTTGCTTGAGTTGCCGGTTTGGCACCTCTGCCTGGCCATTCGTCTAAGGATGATATGGGGATGCGATACGATGGTGAACTCTGTATTTCCTTAGAAGTTCCTGAAAAGAAGCATGGGTAAAGTGGCTTCCTCCATTCGAGATAATGGCTCGAGGGATCCCAAAATGCGCAAAGATGTGGTCTTTGACAAATCAAGTGGATATAACATGGTCAGCACGGTGCGTGGGAATAGCATCGATCCATTTCGAAACATAGTCAACAGCCACGAGGATGAATTCGAAGTTGTTGGAAGGAGGAAAGGGACCCATGAAATCAATTCCCCAAATGTCGAAGATTTCCGTAGCTAGGATGGGTTGGAAGGGCATCATGTCACGACATGACATTGACCCTAACGACTGGCACCTAGTGCAATGTTTGGCATACTCGTGTGCATCCTGGTGAAGGGCGAGCCAAAAGAAACTGCACTGCAGCACCTTGGCTGCAGTTTTCCTCCCAGAGAAATGACCTCCGCAGGCCTGATCGTGGCAGAAGGATAGCACACTGGGGAATTTCCTGTCAGGAATACAGCGACGGATGATTTGATCAGCACCTATGCGAAAAAGAAGCGGATTATCCCAGAAATAATACTTTTCTTCTGCCATAAGACGCTCGCACTGGTTTTTAGGCCAGCCACGTGGAAAGGATCTAGAAGCAAGGTAATTGGCAATGTCGGCATACCAAGGTCCACTTGCCACATTAATTGCCAATAGGTGCTCATCAGGAAAAATCTCATTGATCGGCAGAGTAAGTCTAATATGGTCAGGGTCCAGTCTCGAAAGATGATCAGCTACAACATCCTGGGCTCCGGCCTTATAGCGGATCTCAATGTCAAATTCTTAGAGCAGAAGGATCCAACAAATCAGTCTAGGCTTGGCATCCTTCTTGTGCATGAGATGGCGAATGGCCGCGTGATCAGTGAAAACAATAATGTGTGAGCCCAGAAGATAAGAGCGGAATTTCTCCAGTCCAAAGACGACCACCAGTAGTTCTTTCTCAGTGGTAGTATAATACACTGGGCCTCGTCCAACATCTTACTGGCGTAGTACACCATGAAGGCGTGTCTATCGCGTCTTTGTCCCTGGATGGCTCCAATAGCATGGTTGGAAGCATCACACATGAGTTCAAAGTCGAGAGACCAATCAGGTGGCTGGAGAACAGGGGCCTTGGTGACAGCATTACGCAGCTGCGTGAATGCTCGTATGCAGTCGGGGCCCATATCGAAGGGTACGTCAGTCGATAGGAGATGAGTTAACGGTCAAGAAATCTTGGAGAAGTCTTTGATGAATCTCCTATAGAAACCGGCATGTCCCAGGAAGGAGCGGATTTGTTTGACAGAGCCAGGCACCGGTAAATCAGCAATCACATCAAGCTTAGCTCTGTCAACCTCGATACCCCTGTTGGAGATGATATGGCCGAGAACAATTCCCTCGTGCACAATAAAATGACTTTTTTCCCAAGAAAGCACGAGGTTTACATCAATACATCTCCTAAGGATACGGGTCAGGTTGGCAAGACATTCATCAAAAGATGGTCCAAAGATCGAGAAGTCATCCATGAAGACCTCGAGAAAGTCACCCACCATGTCATGGAATATCGCCAGCATACATCTCTGGAAAGTTGCTGGCACCTTGCAAAGTCCAAACGACATCCTTCTAAATGCAAAGGTGCCAAAGGGGTAGGTAAAAGTGGTTTTCTCTTGGTCCCGGGGGTCAATTGCCACCTGGTTATATCCTGAGAATCCATCCAGGAAACAGAAGAATTTATTTCCCACTAACCGCTCTAGGATTTGGTGAATGTATGGTAGTGGAAGGTGATCTTTCTTAGTTGCAGCATTGAGTTTCCTATAATCTACACACACTCTCCAAGATGTAGGAGTGCGTGTAGGGATGGATTCGCCCCTGTAATTGACACGGATGGTGAGTCTCGCCTTTTTAGGCATAACATGAATCGGACTCACCTAAGGGTTATCGCTGATCGGGTAGATTATACCTGCATCTAGCCACTTAATAATTTCTTTCTTAACGACCTCCCGCATGTTAGGGTTGAGACATCGCTGCATCTTGCGGGAAGGTCAAGCCTCCTCTTCCGTATATATATGGTGAGTGCAGTAGGAGGGGCTAATGCCAGATAAGTCTGATAAAGACCATCCAATGGCTGCCTTGTGTTCTATGAGGACCTCAGTTAGTTTGCACTCTTGCTCCTTGGTCAATTTTGAACTGATGATTACAGGGAGTGTTTCATTTGGTCCTAGAAAAACATATTTAAGTGTACTAGGCAGCTCTTTCAGCTCGGGAGTGGATGGTGAAAGGTCTGGCATTTTTTGGGACGAGTGTCCCAGGCAGATTGGAGAACAAGTCGAGAGGAAGAAGTTGACCCTCAGATTGGCCAAGAAGAGGGGCTTCTTGGATAGATGGATCCAAGAAGGAATAGCCCCAGCGAGAAGCATATGGGCTCATGGTCCCAGTGTGGATTTGCAAATCCACCTGATTTGGTGGGAAAGAAAGGACAATCCGGTCTTCGAGAGTGTGGACCGGTGGTGAGTAGCCCCGATATGACTCAGACCACGAGGTATGGGAAGCAGAGAAAACCTCGTCAGAAGTCTGGCCAGGAGAAGGTACGGGAATAGGGAGGGATGGGGGAATGTCACAATATGTGTCGGTCAGGCAATCATCAATGTTTACAGGTAATCTGTAGCAATCAGAATAGGTCCAAATTAGTTCGATACATGCGCTGACGGCCATGTCCTTGTCAGACATGTCATCCTCGATGCAATCACAATCAAAGTTCTTGGTTGCCTTGAAGATGTTAAGCTTGAGCTTTTCAGATCCAACGACAATCTCAATACAGCCTGACTCGCAGTTGATATGGGTGCGGGCTGTGGCCAAGAAAGGTCGACCAAGGATGATTGGACAATCAGAAAGTGAGCTAGGAACTTCCATATCTAAAATAAGAAAGTCAACAGGAAAACAAAGACTGTTGACCCTAACCACCACATCTTCCACCACACCCTTTGGGATTTTGACAGAACGATCTACCAATTGTAATGTGATAGGGGTGGGTTTCAGATTTCCCAAGGAAAATTTTTTGAGCATGATGGTCGGTATAAGATTGATGGAAGATCCTAGATCAAGTAGGGCACGATAAAAATTGCAGCCTTGGATGCTACAGGAAATAAGCGATGTGCCCAGATCTTTCTGCTTCGGTGGTAGATTTGACAGTATAGCACAACTCGCATGAGGCGAGAGAACCACCGGATTCTTGGTTTTCTTTGACTGTCGCCTAGGTGTTGTATAGTCTTTGAAAAATCGGGCGACAGTGGGTATGTGGTCGATAGCCTCGAGCAGGGGTACCTTGATTTCAACATCCCTGAACAAATTACGCAGGTTATCAAAGGCCTGCGTATCTTTCTTCTTGCTTTTTGGCTCCCTCAGTAGAGCCTCAGGGAATGGAACTGATTCTGGCACCAATTTGGGTTATCATCCTCTCGCGAATGCGGTGCGCATCCCGAATGAGAGGACGATGAAGAAGACGGGCTAGGATCAGGTCGAGGTGGATCTACGGTCAGCTTACCGCTCCTCGTAGTGATCGCATTGGACGATGCGGGTCTAGTGGGATCATAAGGCGGGGGAGGGTTTGCAATAGGGACATAAGAGTGCGGTGCTGTTGCGGGATTAGCCTGAAATCCCGGTGGAATGCTCGGAGCTTGCAGAATTTGATGAACCTGCCCCTGAGAAGGTCGTACCTATTGTTGAGGACCACGAGGTAGGAAATTTTGTGGGTTTGGAACAGGTTGGGCGGGAAGAGTGCCCTGAGATCGAGTCGCCATGCATAGTTGACTAATCTCAGCATTCTGATGCGCCAATTGGTGCTGAAGAGAGGTCTTGTTCTCTTCATGGCGCTTTGACATTTTCGCCATCATTCGCTTCAATTTGTCAAGAGGACTTGATGCGTGTTCAGTTTGCGGTATGCAAGGGCCTGATGGCGGATTCGCCATAGGATTAGACTGGGCCCTTGGGATGACGGGTGCGGACGGTCACATTGGTCCACCCACAGGGTTTTGGCGCTGCAGGTTGGACCATGCGAAGTTCGAATGATTTCGCCACCTTGGGTTATAAGTGGCCGAGAACGGGTTATTCCCCAGGGCGCAAGAGTCTTCTTTGCCAGAAGACGTGTCCACATGTAAATATGCATCCGAGCACACGGAGGCTTGGTCCTCCGTGTCAAAATACTAGCTCGCAGAAGCCAGATTCACATGACTTACCGAATCGCTCGGCGCGACACTCGGTAAGGAAGGTCTTACGAGGTTTCTTGGGATAAGCCTGGTGTTGGAAGAATTGGGATTGTGATGAAGTGGTGAGGTGGGGGTGTTTGCCATAGAATAGACAGGGTTGGCCAGAAGCTCGTCTACCTTCTTGTGCACGACTGCGACTTCATCCAATTTTTGTGCGATAAGGCTAAGATCAGTGGATGAATGGGAGGGTGCTGTGTCAACTTCGTGGACATTTCGGGGCAAGCTGGTACGATTAAAGGCGACAATGGAGGCATTGTTCATTGAGTTTTTGCTCATATTTTCAAATAATTCGAATGCTCCATTCTCGTCTTTATTCATGAAATTCCCTCTGCGGGAAGCGTCTGCAATCTGCTTCAATGTCTCATTTAGCCCATAGTAGAAAATCTGGGCTATATGCCACTTAGGCAGACTGTGGTGCAGACACTTCCTGAGAAGGTCATTATATCTCTCCCATGCCTCATGAAATTGTTCGCCGTTTTGTTGCGTAAATGAAGTGATAGCACGGCGAAGTGCATTGGTTCGCCTAATTGGGAAGAACTTCTTGAGAAATGCTATTCGCATCTCTTCCCAAGAGTGGATGGTTCTCCCAAGGGTGTGTAACCATTGCGATGCTTTATCCCTCAATGAAAACGGGAACATTTTCATGAGGACTATAGGTAACCCGATATTCTTGGTTTAACAGTTTCAGCCAATCGGGTTAGGTCTTCCAAGTGGAGAAAAGGATCTTCACTTGCAAGACCATGGAAATGAAAATTTATTAGGCCAATTATGTTAGGTTTCAGTTCAAAGTCGTCCCCACCCATGGGGACCCGAATTTGTCCTATGGTCTTTGTAGCAGCGAGATTCTGATAGGAGCTAAGAGACCTAGGCTCCTCCCGTTCGGGAGGGTTCTGCATTTCCTCCAATGTTTCCCTAATGACCTCAATTTGTTCATTATACACTTCCATTTGGGCTTAGAGGCGGGTTATGGGATCTAAGGCTCCACCACTTGGTGGGTTTTGAGGGCGGTTTCCTCCCTCGGGATTTGGGGGTGGGCATGCAGCCATGTTTGTGGAGGCGGAGGATGATTCAGCTTCTTTTCTAAAATTATCAGGCAATTCACATAGTTCAGGGTTTTGTGACATCCTCCCAAACATGCACTACCGCAAGAAGAATTGGGGGTATACGAAGGGAAAAGAGATGAGAGAAATGACACCGCAAAGGTACACTTGATGACAAATCAATACAATCAAATTCCTAACCTCTACAGTGTGCCCTTAGACCTAAAGATCTAAGTTACCTACTATCACGAACTACGGAACCGAATGAGAGCACTGTGGAACCACCAGGCCAAATTGAAAGGCCATTTGCCCCAGTCTTAGACACCCGATAGCAAGTGGGAACCCTCACCAGCACGTAGGCACTACACGCAGGTAGTTAGACCTCCAATCCTTAATAAGGGTCAAGTTGCTACCAATTTTAGTTAGAGGCTTAGGATCAAGTGCTTCTGGAATGTGAAGGGCGTTGTTTACGGGTAATGCCCAAGTGATTGATTTTTAGAGTGTGTAAACCAAGCATGCAACGGGGAAATCTCCCTGAATTGAAGTTTTAATTGGTGAATGATTTTTAGAGTTTCAGCCTTAAGTAGTATGAATTTTAGGATTTCGCTAAATTACCAATTCAACCAATCTCCGAGTTTTGAGAGAATACAAGTTTTCTTCTAAGCCCAATAAACCCTTCTTCAATGTCAATTGGTTAATGCATGCTAAAATGCAATGGGCTTCCCTAGATGGAGATTTCTATGTGTAGATGCACGAATCAGTTTTAGATTAGTGTGAAAGGGAGCCAAAGCACTTCAATTCAAGTGCTCCCAATCACCAAAAAGATGTCCACACACAAGGCTCAACCAAAAGATAAAGAAAATCAAATTGTTGAGGTTAAAGTATTCAGGATTGAATCTTAGGCACGTGAAAGGTCGTGGTGGGGTTGGAATCAACTCAATTCCAAGTCTCCCCGCCAAAAAGGTGATCTCGAATTTGTAGATAAATGAGGCAAATAGGGGTGCAATCAATCTTTTTATTTTTGCGTCAAAAAATACTTCACACGGCGAAAGATTCAAGAATCAAGATTCTTGGATCTTCGCTATACAAAGTTTGGTGGGAAATCCCAGGGCGGTGGGAGTGAAGGCAATCAATCAAACAAGTGAATTTTAATCCACTTGCCCCAAGAGTTCCCAAAAAGTTTTTCTAGTCTTTTTTTTTTTAGTTTTTTTTTTTAAGTTGATAAGTTAACCTAGGTTGCTTAAGAAAGAAAGACCTACTTGTTCAGCAACGTGTGCGAAGCTCCAGTGCGGTGTCGGCGTCTTCACGCTCTCGTTCCTACCTTGGATCTGCCCACGTTTCTGACTTCGTCTACTTGTCTTCTCCTTGCAACAGGTTCACCTGCACAGCAATAAACAAAAACACCCATGAAGAGAGAAGAGAAAAATGAAAGGAATGGAATAGAAACTTACTTGCATACGCAATGGCGCCAGAAAAGATTATGGTGTAGACTCGGATAGGTGTGTTAATATGGTGATTTTATCGTTATAATGAGTATAGTGGTTAACCTAAATCGAGCCTAACCATCTCTTTACAAAACTTTTTTACCTGGCCTACTTGATTTTATCTTGGTCACTTTTAGGCCCAAGGTCGAACTCAGGGAAGTGGGATTAGAAGAAGTTTCTACGCCTTTCCTACAACGAATCTCTTCCATTCATTTATTGTGTTTTTGGTGTTTTTCTATTTAATATTTTTTTCTAATAATTTTTGTCCTTGAGGCACACCCTCAAAATCAGGTTCTTGGCTTTGAGCCAAATCAGGGTTTCAAAACTAGTCTTCGCAAGACTGAGTACCTGCAAGTCAAGGATTATCTTTTCTCTTTTATCTATTTTTTAATCTTTTTAATGGCAGGAAAGAGAAACAGAAATAAGGTAAATATAGTATATATGTATATGTATATATTATATATGTATAAAGGGGTGGGGGTGGAGGTGGAGATGGTGTGTAGCATGGTGTCAAGTTGCTTGTCGTCTAGGAGGACGCAACCAACAGGACGAAGTGCCACGTGTAAGGTGGATTGGTGGAAGATGAGTGCGAACACGCTTTCTGTATGCTTGTATCGGGGAATATCAGCAACTGGTGCAGATATTCCCGCGATACAACGTGTAGAATGAAAATATATATATATATATGTAAATATATATATCATATGTATATATATATATATTTATGGCTATATAGGTATATGTGTACTTATATATGTATATATGTATATATATATATATGTATATATATATAGATATGTAAATATATGTATAGATAGATGTATGTATATATATATATATGTATGTATATATAACTATATAGATGTATATATATATATATGTATATATATATATATATATAGTAATGTATATAGATATATGTAGATATATATATATATATATATATATATAGAGTTACAGATATATATGTATATATGTATGTATATTTGTATATATATATATATGTATCTATACTTATACTTAGTTATATAGGTAATAATATATATATATTTATACGTATATAAATATATGTATATATGTAAATATATATGTATATATATATATAAGTATATAGTAATGTATCAGTGAGAGTGTGTGTGCGAGAGTGTGAGTGTGTGTGTAGATGTTTGTAGAGAGAGAGTGCTGTGTGTGTGAGAGAGAGAGAGAGAGAGAAAGAGCGCCTGCTGTGAAGAAAAGGCACTTTTAAGTCGTCTGCAGCAGTGGGGCGATGTCTGGTGATCCACGCGCGTGCGCAGGCGCGTAGGCACGTGGAGAGGCATGCGCATGCAGGGGAGTGGGCACAGAGGAAGGAACACAGCGCACCGCGCTGCGTGAAGAGCGGGCGCCGAAGCAGGCAGGTGCTGGCAAAGGGAGATGTGGACGCAGACGGTGAAGCGGGCAGGCATTTGTGGACGCGGGCGCACGCAGACATGCGGGCTGGAGCTGGAGCGGGCGCGGGGCTGGAGGTGGGTGCGGGTTGGGGCCGGTTGCGGTGCGCCGGGTGACTGGTTAAGTGAAAAACTTAGCGGTCACCTCACTGTAGCCACAGTATTTCGTTGAAATGCGTGAACAGTGGCTACAGTGCCGGGCGTGCCGCGCGACCGGGTGTGCCCGGTGTTGTGAGTGCCAGAGGTGTGGAGCGGCTCAGCATGCGTGCGGAGAAGCTGCACCGGCTACTGGCTTGCGGAGATGCAGGTGCGGGCATGAAGAAGCTGGACTGTAGGGGCACGTGCTGGCCTGCGTGCAGGGGCGCGGTGGCCTACGCTGCTGCTGCTGCGGAGCTTGCGGTGGCTGGTTGAGCTTCAAAGCTTGAAGCTCCAGTGGCAATGGCGGAAGTGGCTTGAATGTTGAAACGGAGAGAGAACCACAACGCCCATCGGCTCTTTGATGAGCTGGGCGGTGGTGGACTCATGGTGGTGGTTGTGCACCACAGTGAGGTACTCCTGCCCGCAGAGTGGCTCCTCAGAGAGGAGAGGCTGCGTATGGAGGGAGAGGGGAGGAGATGGCCTGGAGAAGAAGGGAAGCTGCTGTGTTGGATGGTGGACTAGGCTCGCTTTGCAAAGAAGAAGCCGTGCCTGTTTTATAGAGGAAGAAGGCATGCACAACCATGCCCTGGCTGTGCATGGCCTGTGCATGGCTCGGCAGGGAGTAGCTGCTGCAGGGCAAGCTTTGCAGAGCATGGCGCGAGGAAGAGGTTGCCATGCATTGCAGCCGCGCGGAGAAGAATTTCAAAGTCAAATAAAAATAAGAAATAAAGATGGTGAATTTTGTAAAGCAGCACTTGAGGAAAAATGTAAATTTCAAGGCCATTTATTTCACTCTCCTCCCCTCTCAATTAAATGCATGCATGCGTGTATTTTTACAATGCGACTATGTCTACCTTATATGCACTGGTAATGCTAGGAAATAGCACAAGACGGCACAGTTGCAGGTGTATTTTTGTGGTGCAATCAATAGGATAGATGTCTTTTGTTTTGTATTTGTCTTTCTCTTTATTTTTGCTTAGATTAATTGTTAAGGAGCCCAAAGTAACAAAACAATAGTCCTAAGAATACATACTCAACCCTAGGATACTTAGACAAACTCTTAGAGAACTTAGAAAACTAATGTAGGCATTAGACAGCCTGATTAGACGTCCAATCTTGACATCAGACGTCTGATCTTAGATGTTAAGATGTCAGACTATTTGATCAGACATCCAGAACACTTAGCTGGAAACCCACTCTCTGTCTGCTAGTTTTAGACGTCTAGCCCTTAGTGCAGACGTCTTAAAAGACGTTTGAGGACTTTGCTAGATGTCCAACTAGAGGACCGTTGGCTTACCCTTAGTGCAGACATCTGATCATTGAGGATCAACCCTTAATCTGATTTAGATCTATTTCAGACATCCCTAATACATCCCAAACGTATGATAAATAGACGTTAGGCTTAGATCTGACCCTAATCACTTCTTGTCAGACCTAATAGCTGTTTGAGCCTCGGGAAATCCATTCCTGCAGTGATTTATGTTTCTAGACATCTAGACATATTGCCAGATGTCCGACCTGTCGTCTATGTAGCATTACACTAGAATCCTATTTCGATCTTATGAAAACAAGAAGGAAACCATCTTAGGATTAGACATTTGATTATTCTCCTAGACATCTTATAATTGAATCTTAGATGTCCGTCTTGATCCAACTCAGTCTAGATCTTCCACCCTTCTAGATCAGACGATGACCCAGACGTCAGATAACCCTGTCAGAATCATAAATGTCCTTATTTCGGTCTGATTTTTTTTGGATTTAATCCTAACAGCTACTTAGACCTTCCAAGACCTTCTTAAGGGTTCCTAAGCCATCTATAAATAGAGGAGGACCCTTCCTTTGTCATATATACCAAGAAACACTACTTCCACTCTTATTGTGTTCAAAAGAAGAAAGGAATCACCTAGAAGTGTTGTTGCTCTCCAAACCTTTGTCCACACTCTTGAGAGGGTCATCCCTGTTGTGCACCCACTCTCCCGCCTATGGATACGAGAGTGCCATAGTGCCATCTCATGGTTCATGCACCCTACGTTGCTAGCCAACACACTTCCATCAAAGGGAATCTTTTGCCTATAGTAGCTAAATTTAAATACTTACTTTGTGGCTTTATAGGACTGTTGTAATTGTGTTTGTTTGGGTATTCGCCTTGCGAATTCCTGTCTCTCTCGCGAGACAAAATACTTCTCATGAAGAGGAGGGGTTTGAGGTATGCGACCCTCGTTTAGGTAGCATCGGTTGTAAGAGGTTAAGTGACCCTCATTTAAGTGACTTGGATAGTGGATTTGGGTTTTACGATCGGGAAATCCTAGACCAAGAGGTTTAGGTGGTGGTTTTTACTCGGGTTTGGGTTTCCACCTGAAAATCCCTTGTGTACTTATGATTGCATTTTCTATTAGATTGAGTATTATATTTTCGCATTTTATTTTGTATCATGTAAATCTCACCCCCTTCGTTAGGACCTATAGTTGGTTGAAGATCCAATGATTGAGATGGCATGGGCATGGGAAGCTTGTAGATAGCCCTTGGGTAGCCTGGATGGCGCCACATGGTGCCATCTGGGCCGTCCATCTTCAAATGCATGTAGAGGATGCCATGGATATCCAATTGAATCGATTTCACGTCATTGGAATGCGATCGTCTATTTGGATCCATCAGTATAGTTAGATTCATCATTTGAAACCCCAAAAATGTTGCCATGTCCCCTAGCCACGAAAATTAGAAATTAATGTACAAATTATACAATCTATTTTAAATGCATGATGATGCAAGTTATGCAATATTTACAGTGTCGAATGCATGTAGATAGCTTAGGAAAATGTATGAATAGCCATTTTATCATGAATAATTCTCTATCATTAGCACTATCCAAAAGTTTAAGTCCAAGAACTAGACATAATCAATTTAAAATTTTTAGTACAAATCTAGTTAAAAAATGATTAATTAAGCAATTTAATAACTAAAGCAAGAAAATTATATTTTAATTGGTTTTTAATTGAAGATAATGATGTAACGTAGTAACTAAGCACTAAATGTATCAAGGCATTAATAATGTTCCCTCAAATGTGCCAAATATCCAAAAATTGGAACAAATTCTCAACAAATAGAGAGAAATCACAAATAAATCCCTAGAAATCTGATTTTCTTGTGCTTAGGTGCCTGGATGCTTGTTGTTGGGTCCCTAAAGATTTATTTTATTTGCAGATAGGTCCCTAGAGTAACTACTGCTCCTCTTTTTCTTCGTTGCGGGCAATACTTACTAGAGAGATGTCAGCAACAAGCTTTAGCCATTGGATGGGGTTGGTAAAGCTGGAGAATGCTCGTTGGAGGCTCGTCGATTTGATGATGGCTTCTAATCGTTGATATGAGGCGATGATGATGGCGGACGTGGCAGTCAATGACGGCGGGTCTAGTGAGGACCTACATAGGGGAAATACGGCCTCACAGCCCATGTTAAGTACTTCAGAACCTCCGCCAAACCTCGATCAAGGTGGTAGGGGTGGTGATTTGGCGTGGGATGGTTGGTAAGCTCTTGCCGAAGTCAGAGAGAATGGTAATCGAGGGTGATGTTCGATGAAGAGTTAGGAGTATCGAAACCCTCAATAAGTTGAGGGCTTTTAACCTTGGCGACATGGCAAAGTTTTGAGGGTGGTCGACAAGTGAGATAAAGTGTGGAATGAGGAGGGGTGTGTGGCCGAAGCTCTGCTGGATCTTGGCCGGTCACATGAAAGATCTAGGAGGGAATGGAGGAATTGGGGGCTAAACCTATTTCTAAGGAGACTACACTAATCTAGAGGGGGAGAGAAAGAGAGGGGGCTACCTTAGAGGCGACGAAGAAGGCTGGAGAGTATTTGAGGTTGACTGGTCGGACGCAAGGAAGAAGGAGGGGGCGACGAGGTATTTTGGAGCAACAAAGTGGTGAGGAGGTTGGCTTCGATGGAAAGAAGCTCAGTGATGAAACGAGGGAGCTAACTGCAGCCTTGGTTGGAGGAGAGGTGCGATGAAGAAGGTAGCAAGAAAGAGCTCAAAGGTCTCATCATCAACGACATCAGGGAAGAAGGAGGAGGTAGGGGCATGTCACAACTTGACGAGGAGGCTTGTTAGAGCATGGCCAAGCTTTATAGGATAGCGATGGAGGCGGTTGCAGCCAATTCGCGGCCCAATCAAGGTGGAGATTGGTGCAGTTTGATTGCACTTCGGCGACAACTTCGATCGTGGATTGCGGTTGCCATAGATGCCAAGAACAACTGGAGATTACTGGAAATCAAAGACCTATGATTGCGGAACCTCTCCAACACATTTGGTGGAATTCCACCACTTGGATTGGGAGAAATGAGCTTCCAAAGATGGCTTTAGATGCACATTTCACAAGGAGTTGCTGGAGGAAGATGGTTGCAGGGGCATAAATGTAAGAAAATCGAAAGTTAAGGGTCTCTTGCATGGAAGTTAGAAATTAAAGGACCAAATTGCAAACTTGGTTCAAATAGAGTATGATTGAGCTCAAAATTTATGGGTAACCTAATTTGGACCCAAGGAATCTAATGATGACATCAATCTTGGGTTTTGATGATGTTTGGTTGGTCAACTTACATTTGAACCCTAAATATATAAATTACTTGCCTTGGTGTTCATTTTATGTAAATTTGGGCTCATTTTATAAAATTGCATGTTCTAAACCTTATAGAATATTTTTCAATTGTTTTTAAGAGGTTTAGATTACATTTATTTTTATCAAAACCCTTTGAATTAAAGTGAGCCTGAAATTAGGGTTTTATTAATTGTAAAATTGACTTTTATTTTAGAGAAACCCCAAATTAATAGGTATGAGTTCATTTATTAGAAATTTGAGCTTAGTTGACCTTCAATTAAGTATAGGTTTACCCTTGGGTTAATTTGCTTTTGTATTTTTCTAATAAAGTAACAGAATTAACCAATTTTGATTCATGCCCTCCAATTCTTGATATTCTTTAGTTATGTACTTTTAATGATTAATTAGGTGAATTTAACCTTAGAACTGATCCAAATTAAGCTAGATATAAATGATGATGGTTGTTGGGTTCGTAGATCATGTATTTGATTTAAATAGCATCGTAGTATAGTTGCAAAATACGACTCAACAAAACAATTAAGTTTACGAGACGTGAGTCCCCGTCGATCTTAGGGAGGCATTTAGAAAAGCGACATTTATTTTGATTCTTTTAAATACTTGCTTAAAATTGGAGTTCGGTGTTTAAAATATGAATATAGGATTCACCGATTGCGTTGTTAACTCATAAGACATGTGCGTGAGTCAGAAACAATATGAATGTGAAAGTATGCGTGTCTGTGCGCACTATCTTAACTATACGATGGTGACCCACAGAATATTCGTTAATCATCAAATCCTCTATATCTTTTGGAACAAACATTTTGTTACAATGTAGTAAGAAATTGAATCAGGCAACTCATGATCATAATAGAGATAGATGAAATGATGATTTCATTCCTTCACAAATTTTGTCATTACAATCAATTGTTGAGGAATGCTTGTATAAGAATGATTAAAGAGAGAATTCTAGCTAGCAAAAAATGGATGCATACGTGTATCTACAGAAGATTACACATGCATCATTCAGGTAGAGGATGACTACACTACTAAGCAGGAATTTAATGCAGAGATTAAACTACGAAGAACAACTTATCTACGAGAACTCAGGGTAGTGGAGGTGGTAGGAAGGAGAAAGAGGGGTGGCCAATTGTGGGTAGGCTGGCCTCTTGAGAGGTGGTGGAGAGCTTCTCTAGACTTGGGCGTGGAGGTGGGAGTGGTGATGGTGATGGAGCTTGTGGATGTATGTGCACATGGAATGGAGCTAAAGATGGATGGCTAGATGGGAGCATGTGGCCATCCAAGGGCTCTTTAAATAGACCCTTGGTTTGGCTCTCTAGAGATCTCTGGAGTTCTCTAGAAGAACCTCCATCTTGGCATCAAGATGGGAGGGGAAGTGGTCTTCTTAGATCCACATTTTGTGGATCTAAGAGTGGACTCTCTTGGTTGTCATTTTTGGCAACCAATGGTGGTGCCATTTAGAGAAGACTCTAGATGGTGCGTGAATGTGTAGGTGTGTGTGTGTGTGCGAATGTGTGGCTAAGTGTAGTAGTGGGTAGGTGGTGAAGTGGACCACTTAGTCCACTTCTAGGTAGGTCTAGGTTGGTTCTATGTAGGTGTCTAAAATTAGGTTTATGTGTAACCTATTACTTGACGGCTGATCAATTAAACTTAGCTAAGTTTAATTGGGTTTATTGAGAACCTAATTAGGTCCTTAGGAAGGTCATGGACTAGCCAATTGGACTAAGTAGATCCAATTGGACTTGCTTGGGTTGAGTTGAATCAATCAGATTTCGTTCTAACCCTAATTAGGTTCTACTGAGCCTAAATGAACTTGAATAGGCAAGGATGGATCAATTAGATCCTGGGTAGACCCAATTGGATTTAGGTGCATCTAATCAAGTAGGAATGCACCCAATAGGATGTAGGTTAGGTAATTGGGTTTGGGGCTGAGTCCAATTAGACTATTCTAAGACTAATTAGATTGGGGTTAGCCTAATCAGTTTCATCTGGACCTGATTAGAACAAGGCTGACCCAATTACCTCCAATTGAGCTAATTGGGATATCAAGGGATCTAAATGAGATTCTAAGGTGGGAATTGGGTTAGGGATAAGAGGTTTGAGTATAGGGATAGTGGACAGTGGGAATCTGGATAGTGGTATCCAGGTTTTCGCTGAAGTGGGGAAATTGAGGTTTAAGGATAAGGGTATCTCGGAAGGGGGGTAAGAGTTGGGATAATGTGGATAGGGGCATGGATAACATTATCCATGTTTTGATTTTCAACTAAATTATCCTAATAGGGAGGTGGCTTAGGGATAGGGGCATGGATTGGGTTATCCTAGAGACTAGGGATTGGGATGGGGTTGTCCTAATGCTAGAGATAAGTGCAGGGATGTCCTACTATTCTTCATAATTTAATCTAAGAATTAAAATTCCACTTTGTAAGGTAGTATATCTCATCCCTATTTTATATACAACTTTATTCCAAACTTCTGCTCCAGCTCCACTGCAGCTTTGGCTTCTTCCCTGCTTCATATCTAGCTTCAGGTCGTCTTTTGAGCTTCTTTTTGCTTACAATCCAAATAATGCACTAACCAGTACATTATAACATTATTTTATGCATATCTAAATAAAATAGGAAAGATGCAATGTATGCTGTTTATGCATGTATTACATTACAATTATGCTATGTTTTAACTTAATTCAGGTCATTTAAGTCCTATGATTGCTGCACAATCTTACCCCTATGCCTAAATCTTGCTAGTCCCTAGAAAATGCAAAATTAAGTTGTCAACATTTGGGTCCCTAAAGGATTGATTATTTTTATCAAGGATAAGACTAGAGATTCTTTTTCTTTTCATTTTCATCCTAAAATCTAGAAATCTAGACAATTGTGAAAGTGCAACTATGTAGCTTATGTAATGGATTCGAGTGAAAAGCCGATTCACCTCTAAAGCCTGTACTTGACCCTTAGTAAGATTCTAAGGGGATAGGAGAACTTCTTCCCTCGGGGTATACAAGATATTCTATGATTTCTACCCTGGCTTTTTTAGCTTAGGTAGAGAATGTCTAAGGCAAATAGGTGTATATTTGGTGGCTCACTCTCCTTTGTTGCTACATAGAGATTAGTACTATAGAATCTAGATTCACAGATTATTAAGTGAATCAACCTAGAGAAAAATGAGAAAAACTATGCTCTCTTTGATTCCTTTGTATTTACCCTTCTTCTCTTTTCTTTTCTTTTTTCTTCTTTTTTTTCTTTTTGAGCTCACAATCTCACCGGATTTACACATATATTCCATATTTGGTTGTCTCACATGGCATTAACACTTTAATAGAGTTCCAATAATCTTAACACTAAGTTGGAATTCCTTAGCCAGTATTTGGGCGGTCAGGAATACACAAAGGTAGGTTAAGGTCATATTTGGTGGATTGCACATGTGGTAGGTAATGCTGCCTCAATGTAATTGAAATATACACTAAAACACTCATAAATTTATCTCTTTTTTCTCTACTTTTTTGTTTAGGCGAAAAATGTATGCAAATGGGAATGAGTTTTGAAAACTCGTTGATGTAGTATGACTTGCGAAGAAATCCGTCAATAGATAAATTTACCGAAACTTGAAAGAATTTCGGGTTAAACACAGGGAGGCTACGTCAATCTAAAATCTGCGATTATATTTTTTGGTATTTTTGTTTTGAAAGTGAGATAATCATAATGAAATTGATATTAACAATAAGAGAGAGAGAGAAAGAGAGAGAACAATCACTTTGTATCTGAATACTATTTTTACAACTAGAAAGTAGGAAATGATTATAGCTAGAAAGCAGGAAATTCTATTCTAGAAAGCGATAGAGAAGGGAGAGAGATGTTATCCTCCTTGACGGTTGCTTGAAGGATGAACAGGATGAGGTGATGGCTTGGAAGACGGAGGATGAAGATGGACGAAGAAGAATGGAGCGGGAAGAATCAAGGGCGAGGCTGGGCATCATTGTCATCACAGGATCCACTTCCAAAATGGGGGAGAGAAAACTTTGATTTTGACTCCAGAGGAGCATCCCGAGTTTGGGACAAGCTTCTTTAGAGCTTTGGAGAGGGAAATAGGTGAAGGAAGGGATGAGGAAAGTGTGGGGGTCATAGTTCCTTTTATAGGTGAAGATTGGAGGGGGTACAAAGGTCATTTCACTTAAAAATTTAATGTCACGGTCTTTAGTGAAGGATTAAAAGCGTCACTAAAGCCCTGATCGTGGCCTTACATGTGCGCCCACCCGCACGCCTCTTCCTCTTGGCCTCCTCACGTCTCAAATGCTTAAGCCATGCAAACGAGCTCTCAGCCGTCCGATCCAGCGATCGGATGGCTTAAAAGCCCTCAGCGCCGCTTCTCCTTCAGCTGCAGTGCTTAACATGCATTTGATGGCACGTTCAACAAGCGTGAGATCACGCGTGCAGCGCTCGCTCATCTCGTGCGGCCACGTCGCGCTTTGATCGGTCGTTCACACTTCATTCGACGGATGGATTTCGCAGCACATGCGTTGCACTCCTGATTTTGTGGTGCGCGGGGCTTGAACCTGCGACCTCTGTTTCGGCCACAAGTGCACGACCAATGCGCTACCGTGGTGGATTGTCAAGAAGATGACTTCAGCTCCATCGCTCGTAGTGGTTGGATCATGATCCAACGGTTGTGATCGCTCACGACGTCTCAGCTGAAGAGTTGTGAAGGCGGGTGAGGATCAAACTTGGCTGTTGGATGATGATCCAACGGCTGAGAAGTGATGGTGCAGTTGAGGAAAGAGAAGGCACAGTGAGTCCTCGTGTATTAGCCGAGCTGGTTTGGGTGGCCGAGATGGCACCACGTGGTGCCATCTTGGCCATCCATGTTCTGTGACTTGTAGAAGGTGCCACGGATGTCGGATTGGATCGATTTTCTCATCATTAGGCTACGATCATCGATCAGAACCCATCTGTTTGGTTGGATTTGTCATTTGAAGTGAGGATTAACACCATCTTGGCCCTTGATCTCTGATATTCCTCAGATTAAATCTAATGCTAGGAAATCCGATCAGGGCGATCTTAGAGTCTTTGAACTCCGATTGTTGCCCTGATCCGATCCATACGGTTGGATCTTTAGTCCGAGGCCCTAATTAAAAGTTGCCTTGTCCCTAGCCACCAAAAGGAAGAAATTACTATATAATTTGTACAATTTGACCTAAATGCATGATGATGCATGTTATGCAATATTTACAATGCATGATACTAATATGATACTAAGAACATGCATTAATAGAAATTTTTAGCTATTCAGATGTATGCACATCATTTTTCTAAATCTTTTTTTCTATATATACATATTTTCTTTCTTTCTCCTTATTTTTGTTTCCTAATTTTTTCTAATAAAATTTTTTTCTATATATATTTTCTTCAACACAACTCAATACAACACATGACATATGTGAATTTTATTCGGGAGGTATTATTGGGAATTGGTGGTGTTTGAGAGGATATCGGGTGGCTTATTTGGTGGATGTGCCTACTCTCGACACCAGGGAGAGATGGATAAGACAGTGTATTCCTGACCTTGACATCAATACCCTCCTTCAGCTGAGGATTCTATAAAGGACGGTTGTAACTATCCACCTTAGTCCTAGTTTTATTAAAACTCGATCTCCGCGTATTTGCCTTGGTTGGTGGCTCTCAAAAATTCACACAATCAGTTATACGTGGGAACCAAGAGCAAAACTGTGCCTAACTTCGAGTATCACCACTCAATTATCTAGAAATCTAGATTTCTTGCACTAATCTTAGAGCACCAGTAACACTCTACTCTCGTCTCACACTATTTAGTGGATTTTACAAGAAGATTCACTCGACTCCCTAAACACTGTCCAGGGGTTCAGGAAAAGAAGCACGCATTGCTTCTTCTCGACAGACTAAAGATGTTTATTAGTCTTCATAGTGAATCCATTGCAAAATCTATGTGTGAGTGTGAAAATTTGTACTGGATTCCTGGAATCAACTAGAGGAAAAAAATCCCTATTGCATCTTCTTGATAAAAATCTTATTCATGCATGTAATATGTATATATGCTATATACAAATAACCTCTTCTGATTTGTACTTTAATGTTGTTCCCTTATCGGGTTCATTCACCTTAGTCCTCCATTCAGAACAAAAAGATGAGCGAATGAGTCAGAAGTGGTTGTTATGAATGATTTCTAACTCTAATGCAAGCATTGGAGGTGGACTCGGTTGTTCTTAAATTTAGGACCCTAAAGTACAATTAACATGCTGCTCTGAGGTTTTTCTTCTATATGTTGGCATAAAAATTTTCAGTTTTGATGTATCTACCCCCCAGGCCTAAGCTCTTGCATGTCCTCATGCATGAATATAAAAGAAAATAAATTTTAACAGGGAATAAGTGGGTAGAAATCACTTGGAATTGCTCCTAAATTTTCATTCAACGTCGTTCAACCTGATGATATGCAATATGCAGAAAAATATGCTAAAAGAAAATATGCTATGTATAGAAAGTATGTTGATGAGTCGTGTTTCACGAATTAAAATCGGGGTTTGGAGAACCCATCATTATGGATCGCAAAATGCGTCTATCAAATACAATTTATAACCGAAACTCCAAGGAAGTCCTGGGTCAAACACAGGAAGGCAACATTTACTTTGTTTGAAAACCATGCTTTGTTTTGTTTCTTTTTGGCATTTTGAGGTTTTGTTATTTTTGTGTTTTTGAAATAAAAAGACAAGCAAGGTAAGTTCACAAAATGAGATGGAACAAATATGATATATCACTCCAATGTTTATTATAATAATCTACGAAAGCATAAAAGAGATAGGGGTGAGAAGAAATCTCCCGAATCGGCTGTTCGGCGAGACGACGGCGCCTGGTGAAAGCTTGGATGAAGGAGGTGAGATGCGGGATGACGGAGGTGTGATGCAGGAGGATGCTGGGTAGAGGAATGCTTCACCAAGGCTCTAGAATGGAGGTGAGGAGATGTAGGCGATCTTCTACCAGAATGGAGGTGGGAGGACGGCTCCAAGGCAACCTATGTAGGTGGTGGGATGAAGGATGAATATTTGGTGGGAAATAGGAATATTACACTAATAGGAGGCCTTTGGAGCTTGAGAGTAAACTTTAATGGAGCTTTGGTTGGCTACTAGAGCTTAGGAGTAGGTGGGAGTAGAGTAGGTAGAGATGGTGAGGAATGGAGGTGTAGGGGTCCTTTTACAGTGGAGGGAGGAGGAAGAAATTCGTGTAGAGAGTTGTAGTGATGCCTGCAAGCATCACTAAAGACCCCTGCAGCTGTCACTGAAGATCGCACCCCCACCCCTCACGCCCGCAGCTATCCTCGTGCCTACAGGCAATAAGTGATGGCTGCAAGCATCACTAAAGGCCTACCCAGGCTATCATTGAAGGTCGATGCCAACCAAGCACACACCCACTCGTAGCGGCTGGTGCACACATCACGCGGCTGTGTCGTGCGTGTGCGCTGGCATGCGTTGGCTGCTGCTGCGTGTGGCCATGCTGTGCGTGGTGCCGTTGTGCGCGTGTGCAGCTGTGCGTTGTGCCCTTGTGCATGCACGCGGCCATCTCTAATTGGCGAATTAGGGAGGCTATGAGGATTCGAGCCCACACCCCTTCCTTGGAGGCCAACATCCCAACAAATGTGCTACAGCCGGGGATTGTCACAAGAAGTTCTTGAGGCCACGATGTGGAGGCTTCCTAACTGTTGGATGATGATCCAACGGTTAGGATTTGAAGGTGAAGATGATGAGGGGGTGCCAGTAGCCATTGATGGTCGTTGTTGGGCAGCCTAGATGGCTCCACGTGGTGCCATATGGCCGTCCATCTTCTTTTTGTTGCAGAGGGTGCTACAGTGTTTGGATCGAGGTGATTTTTGCACTGCTGGACTGCAATCGTCGCTCCAGATCCATCCGTATGATCAAATTTTTCATCCAAAGCACGTAAGGATGTCGCATTGCCCTCCTGGCTGTTGATCTTCCTCGGATCGTATAAGGTGGTACGGGATTCTGATTACGACGATCTCAGAGGTGTTGGACTCCGATCATCATCCTAATATGATTCGTACATTTGGATCTCCAATCTGAGACCCCAAAGTAAATCTCCATCCCTCCTAGCTGTGAAAAGGATGCAATTAACCTAAAATATATACTACTCTAAATGTAGGATGATGCATGCTATGCAATATTTATAACATGAAAAGCAAATCTAAGCCTAGGAACATGCATGAATAGGCATTTTATCCTTAATAGTTGTCTCTACATCATACGTATATATATAAGTTGCTGAGTTTATAAATGTTGAGTTTAACACCTCCAACTAGATGAAAAATCAATCAGATAGATTAGTGATTACATACGAGCAGGTCAAGATCAAAAGGTAGATGTGTTCATGTGTTCCTAGAATCCGTGGTCCACAGATGCGAACCAATTGATGATGCATCCCTACTCCAAAGAGTTTGTCTATAGTAGAATGTGGAATAGGGGTAAGAAGTGGAGGATAATCAGAATAAGGATCATGATGCCAATTTTGTTGATCAATCATGTTCTAGAATTCAATGGGAAATTGCTGAGGAGGTGGGTTGATATGATGATTGAAATGCATGTCAGCATCAGAGTCTGGATCATAGGGGTCTTCATAATGGTGATCGACATCAAAAATCATGATCTCCCCAGACGCTGGGTTATATGAGGGTACATGTGACATTGGAGGTTTTGCATATAGGTCACTAATATCCTCATTAGAAATTATCTCATCCTCATTGGTACTTAGCTCGGATTCATCGAAAGCTATCTCAGTCTCCGAATCAAGCCATCCATTAGATTGATTAGGATTGTGAGTAAGTCCCCAATTCATTCTGCTCGGTATTTCACCCTCATAAGTAGTAGGTTCCTCGTCATATAGCATTTCCATTTCCCTAGGAAAATCATCCAAACCATTCCTGATATCTAGATATCAGCATTAGGAGTCGACAGTGCAGTCTCAGAGTTTCCGTCATCACCCTGGTAGGTTGAAGGAGAAAGATGCAAATCAGATGATGTTGGATTAAAATCAGATTCACTTCCCATGGGAAGTGACTTAGACTGATCAGTAGTGTCAAATCCAGATGTTGCACTTAATTCATCTAAGCATGTATGATCATCAGGAATGATTGATTCTTCCAAATGAAATGCTCGTACCTTAGGGTTACCATCAAGATCCATATCCTCAAGTGGATCTACCTCCTTCCTCTCATCCAGGTTGTCCAACCCATTAGGTATCTCCCAAGATTCAGGGTATTCAGATTAAGAGTCAGTTTTGGAGATACTAATCCTTTCCCCATCACTTTCCCGAGTGGGGTTCTTAGATGAGTCCACTTGAGATATTCCCGGCTCATGTCCCATATCCACACCTGATGTTTCTCCCCACAAATTCATTCTGAGTGTTTGGCCCAACGAATCCCTTGTAGCCCTTTCAGGTGCAGACACTTCAGGTTCTTCAAGGTCCTCAAGGCTATTCTCCACTTGATATTGGAAAAGCAGTATTTCTTGAAGTGTCTGATTCTGTCTGGTTAGCCTTGTCACGGATTCCAATTCTTGAAGGGCCGCCATTAAAGCCTCTTGGGCTGGAACCCAGGTTCATCTATGTTCTGGATCAGTGGCAGTCTGGACTTCATGCTGATAAATGGCAACCTTTTCCTTAGTCCTTTCTATCACTCATTGTAATATGAACTATGTCGCATATGCAGTGGCAGTTCATCAGGGGTTCTAGGAGGTGAGTCAGGTCTACTAATGTTCCATGGGTGAGATGTAGAAGTATGAAATTCATACCCAAGGACATAAGATGGGGTCCTTTGTGGGGCCAAATGGTATTGGTCATACTGACCAGGGTTAGGATATGGGTTAATGATTTCAGCAATCTGAGAGGAAGGATCAGGCGAAGGGAAAAGTCATCTTTACCACCTTGGGTTTGGTTCCCAAGGTCATTTTGATTCAGTGGCCCAGCCTTCTAGATGAGCCATCAGGTCTAGATCTGCTAGATCCTGACTAGGTCTGGGTCCAGGGTTAGCCATCTCGGCTAAGAGAGTAGAAGAAGGGTGAGAGGATGGCTCGGGTGATGCGACGAATCGCCTTCGCCTCGTTGGGATTGGCTCCCAAGATCTAACTAGTTGAGGTCTAAGTGACCTCCTTCATGCATACACCACCCAACCCCTGGGTTGGTACAGCCAAGCCAAACAAGGCTAAGGCCTTGTCAATCAATTGGTCCTTAGGGTCAGGTGACTGGATTTTTCGTTACGATTCTAATTAATGAAGAAAAATTCATCGTACAATCGATTGCAAGTAATCCCAACCCCCCAAGCTAACCGAGCCAATTTGGATGAGGAGACTAAGGGGAAGGTTCTTTTTTTGGCTTTCGCCTCCGGTTCCTTTGTACCCTTGAGCTACAATCATTTGATTTTGCCCCGTAGATTTGGCTAAGGCGGTTGTGATGACCCAGTAGTATGACAACGAATTCAGGTTAATTAATGTGTTTTATGTAATTTTTTTTTAATTTTAACCTTTTTCTTCAAATGGGGTTTTTGGTGAGTGGTCCACAAGGTGACTAAGCTCATCGGCTAGCCACTAGACTTGATTAAGTATAGGTTAGCCCAATGTGGTCTCTAGGTTGTAACCCTAAAAGTTGAGCTTAGGGTTCATGCAAGTTCTAAGTGTGCTACAGACCAGTATTCAAATTCAAATTATTCTCTACGGCAAAATTTGAATCCAATTGATTTAAAATTTGACAACCAGATCGCTTTTTCAATTAGCTTTCTAGAGAATATTTCTTTTTAAATTTTTACAATTTCAATTGAATAAATATGAATTTTTAACTGTCAGGGGGTTAGATCTAGAATTTTGATCCCTTATCGATTTTTCAATTTTAAATAGTATCAAATAAACTCCAAAAATTTGGAAATAATACGAAAATGAAAGCTACTTTGATAATATTTCAAACCCCACCATTTTTGGTTAAATCTGATTCATGATCTATTCGAAATCTTGTTTTAAAATTTGAAAATTTTTGAATCTGGGTCAGTTTGACCCCCTTGTAATTCGAGAAATTTCAAAAATTCCATAATTTGAATTTTTTTAAATGAACAGTGACGTTTGAAAGTTGGTTTGAAAATGAAGCTTGTGCCTAAATTTTAGAATTTTTTTCTCAATAAATATTTGGTAATTGAATTTTTAATTTGGAAATAAAGTTTGACCAAATTTTGCGAGATGGTGAAAAGGCTTTTGAAAGAGTTTGAAATTCAAAATCCCACTTTTCCACCAAAATAAATTTTTTCATTATATTTTTTCAAAAATTTTCAAAACTTTTTTTTCTTTTTGGAAGGAAAATTTTTCAAATTTTTTTTCCTTTTTTTTTTTCAAACAACTCTAACCTATGATTCAAAAGAACCCTAAATCTAAAACTTATTTTTTTTTCTCACGAAAATATGCAGGTCTTTTTTCTTCAAAAATCAAATTCTACCTAGAATTCAAATCTACCTAAGGTTCAGAAAAGGATATCCTAAGCTAACATAGTGATGTGTACCTGATTTTTTTTTTAACTACGCCCGATGTGTGGACAGATTCCACTCTTCATTTCCTGCACATCAAAAAGTAAGCAGAAGCAGATTTGTCAATGTCAAGCACACAAAAATCACAAATCAAAATTGCGTTGCTGATGATAATGTCATCATCAGCCATATCTAGCTTTAAGTAGTCAAAATCCATCAATAAATGCACCTACATAAAACCAAAGGACCGTAATTCACTGCACATCCTTTCTGAGAGTTTAAGATGAAACCAAGGTTAAAACTATAATTTTACCACCATATCATGAATGCAGAACAATCGTGGGTTTTCTTAGAGGTTTATTAAAGTTCAAATATGCATTAAAGTCTAATAAGAGGGTTCATGTAGACAGAAACAGGTTTTTAAGTGTTACGAGAATTAAATGACATCTGAACCCTAAAAATAGGCTCTCTTAATTAACTGAGGTTCTGATCAAGATAAAATTCACCTAAACCCTCTACAAATCATATAAAAATATTCTCTATGGTTTGGCATCCTTGATTTGACCATCAGAGCCCATTTTTGACCTAAAATAGAGTCTCAGACAGTTGCCCTAATTTGGATTTTTGCACAATTTACCATATCAAACTTGGTCAAAATCTAAATATGACTTCACCATTAGATTCTTTGGGTCAAAATTAGGTTTGTACCAAAATTTGAGCCCAATCAGAGATCATCTTGACCTAGTTTGCATTTTAATCCTGTTCTAACTCTTTTTCATACAAAGAACCCCTCAGCTTTTGAAATCCTTGTAAGGACCCCCCTAACTTCAACTTCTTCACATCTAGGTCCCTATCGCCATTAAGAATAGCTCAGGTGAGATTCGAGTGAGATTTTCTCGCTCGATTCTCAATCAATCAGTCCCAGATTTGAACTAGAGATTCTTTGAGGAATTCTCTTTCAATCAAACCTGACCTTGGATCCTAAGTCTTTCCCAATCTCCCATGCGAATGCATCGGAGATGTGGGTATCCCACATGCGCAAGAAGCTCAGAGTTTCCAAGCTTGTTTCCAAGAGTGAAACTCCATCCTAAGCCCTATAAAAGCACGCCCAATGCAAGGAGGCCGTGCTCCTTAGAAAGGTTTGAGGCCAAAACCTTCTTCAAATCCCTACCTCCGGCCCTTCTCCGACCTAGCTCCGGTGGCCCTTCTTCCCCATCTTCTTAGGGATGACCAATGGCCAAATTGGCCCATCCATCATCTTCACCACCTTCCTTTGCGCCTCGTCAGTCACAGTGGTCGCCATCTTCCCCTCTCCTCACCGCTGTCCTCCTCGGTGGAGAATTCATCTTCAACGCATCTGGCAAGGCATGCTGGCGCAAGTCCCTTCCCTTCTCTTCCTTAAATTAGGTCCTATAGCTATTGATAGCGTCGGATTCACCGTGAAAAGGATTAGATTTTGGAAAACCCATCGTAGTAGTTCGATTTGCGAGAAAATCCATCGATCAGATAAAATTTATAACTGAAACTCAAAAAGTGAGTCCTGGGTCGAACACGGGGAGGCGAACGCTTGGTTTGAAAAATACATGTTTTTCTTTTTATTTTTTTTTGTCATTTTTATCTTTTCTAACATTTTTGGTATTTTTAGAAAGCAAGAGATTAGGTCGATGAAGTCTAGCTAATATACTTGCAAAATAAAAAGAGAGAGACAAAGACAGAGAAAAACAATCATGTATTTTTATAATCAAATTTTTATTACAACTAGGAAAATGGGAAAACTATACAACGAAAGCAATAAAAATAGAGATAGGTGAGAGAAATCCCCCTCGAAGGTCGCTTGGAGGACGACTCGCTCTGACATCGCTTGGAGGAAGGTGGTGAGGAGCAGGACCGATGAGGATGGAGCCGGAGGATGGAGGGTGGGGCAGGATGGCATCACGGCGAGGATCTTCTTCTTGAAGGGAGGTGAGAGGATGATCGCAGGATGCTCCACAAATGGGGATGAGGGGATGGGAAAAATATTTGATTTCTGCTCTGGAGGAGCATCCCAGGCTTGGGACAAGCTCTCTCTAAAGCCTTGGAGGTGCTGAGAGGGCGAAAGGAAGAGATGAAGAAGAATAGGAGGGGTAGGGTTCCTTTTATAGTGGAGGAAAGAATCAAATTTGTACACCAAAAATTTTGTAACGGTCATAAATGTCGCTGAAGATCCCCTGAAAACGTCACTGAAGATCTCACACCAACCCTCACCCCTGCTAGCGCATGCATCACGCGCCTCTGCTGCTGCACCGCTGGCATGCGCTCCACGCACCCTTGTCACGTGCGCACGCACGCTACGCGCCTATACGCCTCACGCCCATGCACGCTACCACTGCTGCCGCTGTCACTACCTTACGCGATGCGCTGCCTTACGCCCTGTGCTGCTGCACCTGCGTGCATGCATGCCTTCGTGCGCGCGCGTGCATCCATGCTACTGTGTGCATGCGGTGGCACGTACGTGCGCATGGGAAGCTTGGGTTGCGCCATGTGGCGTGACCTGGGCCGTCCATTTCTTTTTGTTGTAGAGGCTACTACAAAGGTCGGATTGAGTCAATTTTTGCGTCGTTGGGCTGCGTTCGTCGACCCGAATCCATCCGCAAGGTTGGATTTATCATTTGAAGGTTTGAATTATGTCACTTAATCCCTTGGTTGTTGATCTTCCTTGGACTGTAAATGGTGCTACTCTACTCCGATCAAGGTAATTTTGGAGGCGTTGGACTCTAATTGTCGTCTTGATCAGATCCGTATAGTCGAATCGTCAATCTGTGGCTCCGAAATAAATCTCCTCTCTTGGCCACAAAAAGGATGCAATTAACCTAAAATATACACAACTACTATAAATGTAGAATGATGCATTTTATGAAATATTTATAATATGGAATGCAAATCTAAGCCTAGGAATATGCATAAATAGGCATTTTAACCTAAATGGATGTGTCTACATCATACCTCCATGCCTAAATTAAACTACATGCTATGTATAAAAATAGAATTAGGACTCGATTGCTTAGGCCTAAGTTGTTTATTAACAATAGAAAATTTCAATTAAGGTCCGAAACTATGAAAACTCAACAGTACCCGGGTGTCTGCCATGATGCAGATAGCCCAAGTCCTCGGCTTATTTGAAAAGGGAAGATACATTTTTTTATTTTTTTTCTTTTCTAACTTTTTTGGACTTTTGGAGTTTGAGAGTTTCGGGATAACTTTTTACGGCTACCCAACCTGCCTAAGACTCGAAAAGGACTCTAAGTTCTAAGAATCCTGTGAAAGGGTGATAGACTCACTAAGTGATCGTTAAAATGAACTTCAGGTTTCTATGACCTTAGGTGACCTTAAAGATTTCTACCTAGGTTTATCTTTCCGATCGGTAGCTTTCTCCCTACTTTTTTTATTTTTTTATGGGGTCAACACAAGGGCGAACGTAGTGTATATCTCCTCGATTTATTCTACTTCCCCGCTTCTTCCCTAAGTGTTTTGGAAATTATTTGTGCATTTTTGTGAGCTGGTCTCTAGACAATCGGCCAATGGGCTGTTACCCACGGCAACTTACCATCCATACTCGTGTGGTGAAGTGTGGTTTTATTTTTTATTTTCTCCTTTTTCTATGTTTTTCTTTTTAGGTACTTTTTTTTTCTTTTTCCTAAGTAGGTGGCTTCCCTGATTTAAGATTTACCTAAAGGCAGTATGAAGAGAATGGTCGTGTGGCTATGCTCTAGACAACTGGCCAATGAGCTGTTACAACCGGCAACTTACTAGCCATTCTACTCTAGACAGTTCATTAGCTACCTAATTTCCGTAAAAACCACCGGAAAGTGAGTCAGTGCAAATAGTGTATAGATGCTTAGACTTAAAATCCCCTCAAATTAGAGCGCGAGTTGATAAGTCTTGTACTTATCATCCCAATTTATTCACCAAATTAAAGTAAAATTACTTGGTGAGGACTCGAGACTAAGTCCACATTCGTGTGGACTCCTGAGCTAATTAAGCTCGAAGACTTGAAGAGTCTAAATGTTCAGGTCCTATCGTATCATTTCCTAAAGTTAATAACTTCCAAATGCCTAAGTTCTCTTCTCCTAATTTCTTTTTTTTCTTTTTGAATTTTCATTTTTTTAAGAAACTAAAAGAAATTCTACGGAGTTAATAAAGTGATTTCAGGAATTAATTATCCACCCCCTAATGCCTAAATGATGTAATGTCCTCATTGTAAAAATAAAGACATGAAAAGGATGGAGTAAACATAATATCACCTAAATTTTGTGACAATTTGGTCAGCTCCGTAGAGAACGTGGAATATACACACGTGCTAAATTTATTGCCTTCAACTAGGCATAAAATACAAACAAAGAAGAAATTAGGAATTCTCAAGTGCAGGTCAGAATCAAAATAAAAATATTGATCACAGGACTTGCCAATAGGTGTCCACAAATGTGGGCCAGATTATGGTGCAAATTCATGCCCCAGGGTTGAGTGGTTCTCAGGTTCTAGGTGAAAATCACCCAAAATCGAAGATTGTTGAGCTTGCAGGGCCAGGCCTGCGGTTTTATAGTATGCAACCCAAGACCAAAGTGTCGGACAATGGGTAGAGATGGTTCAATAGGTTCGGATGTCCTTTTAGATTTCAACTAAAAAAGGTAATCAATGATTCTGAGCTTGGGTTGCATCTCAAAGATAAGATATCATAAGGATCTTAGTAAAAAGTTGGTGGTTATAGGTCAATAGGAATCCTTAGATCCAAAATTGTGTTTCCCTCTAAGTTAGCCTTTCAAATTTTCATTGTCAAATTCCTATCCTCTAAAATCAATATTTCCGAAACCTCCAAATCATTGTACACCCCATCTAAAGTACCCAAGTCCAACATTTGTGGTTGAATCAGGATTGACTTGGGTACAATGATTTCCAAATCAAAATCAATCCCTTTGGGGTGTGGTTGAGGAATGGGGCTACTGATTGAATCTTCTAGTAAATGAGGATTCGAATCCTCTAAGTTAGCCCCAACTAAATCCATATCTTCAATAATTGGGCTAGCAAATGGTTCGTCATACTCCTCGAGCCCGTTTGCCTCACTAAAATCATTTCCCTTAACTTCAAGTGAGACGTCACTCAGAGATTCCCCACCCTCAGAATTAAAGAATTCATGATCCTCATTTATATATGTCTCAAAATCATATGTCATTTCATGGTACTCGGAGACATATTTTTCGTCGTTCCATGGCTTGGGGATCTCGAGTGACGTAATTGATTCATCCTCAATTGGTTGTTCTAGACCAACCTAGTCATCTCTAGTCTTAGAAAATGTAACCCCCCAACAGGCACCTGAGCTGGTTCAGACATTGGCTCTCTTGAAGGGGCTTCATCTTGAGAATCATCCCAAGATTAGACTAGGGCAACCACAAATTTCATCTTCAACCTCTACAATTTCCCAAGTAGAAACTCACCCAAGCCTCTATCCCTAACATGTTGGGGCAAATCCAATAAAGAGTTGTTCGACTCATCAATCATTTTTATCATAGGCTCCAATGCTTCAATGCTTGGTGTTGGCTTAGCTTCTAAATATTGTATGGTGTTCCTCAAGTTAGCCAACACCCTGTCTTGGATCTGGTTCGTTCACCTGAACCGAATGGTTCGATTCAGATTTGGGTGGGTTTGGGTTAAATCTAGGGGAGTCAAGATATCGAGGTTCTCAGGTCCCTTCCTAATAGTAGGTCATTTCAAGTTGTTTAAAGAATGGTGGCAACCTATATTCAGTGGAATATTGGGGAGGGTAAGTGTTATAATCAACATATCCTTCCTGATTGTAGATTGGGTTAGTTTGGTCATCAAAGGATGGAGATCTATAATCATTGTAGGTGTGGGAAGGATAATAGTCATAGTTTTGTTCTCTAGGGTTAGTGATTAGCCCATATTTGTGGGCTATTTAGGTATTTAAATGCCTAGACATTAAGTTAACTTTAACATGTATTTAGCATGCATTAGGATATAAATACATTAATTATAGATTTGTTGCATGCATTGCATTTTTATGTAAATTAGGTCTTAGCATGCATGGTTTTTAATTTAGTTTGCATTTAGTGGGAATTATACATAATAAATGCAATTAGATATTTTATACGGATTTCTCTATAAATAAGCCAATGTTTATTATATTTCTCATCTTCTTTGTCGTAGGAATGGCTCCGCCTCTCCTCCTCCAACTATACCTCCTTAATGGCCATGAGAAGCAAATCTGCTCCCTCCTCTCCATTTCAAATCCATGCACACGGCTACAAGAGAGGGGCAGTTGCTACCGTGCTCATGGAGACACCGCCCCACTCCTCCATCGTGTACTCCACTCCACCACTGTGGTCTCCAAGGCCGAGCTCCACCACACCGTGAGCCGACGAGGTGACAGCTCGCCGTGCCAAGCTGGTGGACTCGTGCCATTACTGTACGTGTGCATCTCCGACAGCCATGCAACCATCACCGTGAAACCACTAGATCATCTTCCCTGTCCACACACCACCAACACCATCTTCTTCTTCTTCCTCTATTTCTCTTCACCTCAAAAACAAACCCAACACCATGCCATCCCCACCCGCAGCAGCCACCTCCAACTCCGTGCAGCGTGCGACCATCCAGGTCACCACTCTACGCACTCCACGCACTGTTGTAGCATGCACATGTCAGCAACGTGCCATCGTTGCACCTACGTGCGCTGAGAACGCACCTCCACCGCATGCAAGCATGCGACACCCTCAACGCTGCACTCCATTGCCATTCCTGTAGTAGCGCTCGCAGCAACTGGACTGTGTGTACCCCTTGCTACGCCTCTGTCACACCCGCAGTAGCGCTGCACCTCCACCGCACACAGGCACACGATGCCCTCCCGCTGTGCCTCTGCCAGCCTTCAGCAGTGTGCTTGGTCACACAGCAGCCGCACACACACTTTCCTCTCTATGCGCACCTCCAGCAGCCACGAGCGCGTGCACGCCCTTCAGTAGCTCCACCTTCGTGCACAGAGCAGCAGCGACAGCCACTGCCGTCGCTGCTCTCCTCCGTCTAGCCAGCCTAGGCCACCTCGCGATGCGCCGCCACCATTGCCACGAAGCCCTCGCTCGACTTGACCTCTGGCCATCCCTTTCTCCATGTGCACGCCTAAGGGGAAGCATTCCCCTATTTTGCTACAGTAAATGGGATATTACTTATTACATTTACATGACATTGAGAACTTCATTTTTTAAATTAAATATTGGAGGATATATTGTGGCATTTGCTGGGCTGCCCCTCTACTCTTCTCTATTTCTCTTGCACTCTTTTTATATCTCTTCCTCCATCTTATTAGTCTCACCTAAGTTAAATGTTATACTATATTAATGAGCAAATGTGGGGCAGTGATAGATTTGCAAGAGGGGATTTTTGTTTTATGAATATTTTATTATGTTAAATTTATAATCATATCCTTCATCTTTCTCATAAATATGATTCCAATTTTATCTCACATTGATTTCTGAATCTAAAGGGGATTTTAGCTGGATTTTTGGGAGAAGCAAATAGTGAACATTTGGTTTCAATTGTAGCAAGTTTTAAATAGGCCATTACCTCCCTGTGGACACTACCTGCTCTCTTGTGAGTGGTTAATTTCAATTCAATACTTTGATTAGTCGATTTTCCACCAGTTAAAAGTATAATGATAAATCATCTTAATCATCATTAACAAAAGTGAAAATCGACACGTCAAATGGCGCCGTTGCTGGGAAGGCAATTAGCCTGTTAAACTTGCATTCATTTATTTATTGGCTCACACATTATTTTTGAGGCGTATTTAACTTCGATCTTTTTGGTGCGAGGTACTCATATCTGCTTGACGAGTTGCTGCACCAGTCTCAGCTACATCGAGGTGGACCTTGTTTCCACTTCTCAGAGGACACTGGGAGCTCCATTTCTGAAGGTAGGAGCTTGATGCATTGTGGTGGGCCTTGTCTCCACCACCGAAGGAGGACATCTGGAGTGATCATCTTCATCTCTGTCGATTTTTTTCAGTAGATAGAATTTAGGTTTTAGAACTTAATTTTCCTTGCGTATTTGGTTTAAGACCCTTGTTCTTGGGTACATTTTAGGGGTTTGTTCCCCGACTTACTTTTAGGCCCCTGCGTGGGTAATTTTTGCAGGTTTGTTCGCCGACTTTCTTTTGTGGATTGATTTTTTTTTTCTTGATTGTGCATAAGTAGCTAAAAAAAAGAAAAAAAAAAACAAAGGCACGAGCTGGCTACTAAAAGTTGCTTGCCCCTAGGTTGTATCATTAAGGATTGAATGAGCAGCATCTAGATCTAATTTTCTGTCTTGCATATTGTATGAAGAATGCTGGAATCAAGTATGCACTTCTAACTATGCATTTCTACCTGTCAAGCAAATACATTTGGATTAATTTCAAGACCATCTAATCTGTATTGAATAGATCTAACAAGTGGTCACATTTAATTTTTTTGAAAAAAAAAGGGACTAATTAAAGGAGGGACATTTAAAAACCAAGGATTTGATTTTCAAACTTGGCGTGGGATTAAAAATTTAAAATCTTTTGCGGTGTATACACACTTATATCTCTTGCACCACGGCATGTTTTTAGGCACTCCTTAAGTTTGGAACCGACAGGACTAGAGCCTCCTATAACTGGGGTCTAAAGTGACCCGAACTTTAGTTCAGAGGCGAAGTTGCCTCCAAACCTTATGGATTGAGGGTAGTTAAGAAGCATCATGAAAGAAACACTTCAAAGGAAGGGCTTGACCCTACTTGCATCCCTCTTTGCTGTGTTTGGTGGTGACTAAACTTTTTGGGCTTTAGGGAGGATCACCTAAGTCCCAGTTAGCTCTTCTTAGGCGTATCGTAGGTCAACAAGTAGACACGTAACCGTTTAGATAACTTGATTTGTCACCTACAAGTGGACTTAAATCTCAAATGCCTAACTAATTAAAGACCTAAAAGGTCCTCTGATTTGTGTTTGCTTGGGGAATCTGATTGTAGTGTGAGTTAGAATGGACCATGTTGACTTTCATTCTTTCACATCTTGTCCACACCCTTACCCCCACTCTGTGATCTTTGATCCCATACACCGAGATGGTCTATCCTTTGATGGACATAATGGCAATCATTGGGATCCATTTTACTCCTATTATAGGAGTATTGGCCTGGTTAAGCCCCAAATCAGTGAGTAGAACCTAGGAGCGAGATTTGCCTTGTCCAATATCCCACACACCATAGGAACACCCAACCCACCCTCACTGATTGATTGTAATGGTTGGACAGAAACTCCTAGGTACTATAAGATTGAGCCTGACTTCTCTCCTGATAGAAATGATGACCTCTCCTCCTTGAAGATGGAAATACAGAAAATGCAAGACGAAATGATTGAATTATTAGGAGAATCGTCAAGAGTAGGCCAACAAGAAAAAGATGAAATTAGCCACCCAACCTACCCCATTGAGGATGAAATGCACCCCTCTACTCTAGATGCATCTCCCGTGGGAGAGCCACACCCTAAGTTGGAGGGAAATTTTGGGGATTATGTAAGGTAGAATAGCTACTTTTTGAGGATTGATTTTGAACCCTCCCCGCTAGATGACACTTCCTTTAGGGGTCCACGCCTTAAGTGGGAGGAGGATATGTATGAAAGTAGCTATACTTTGGATGAAGAAAGGTGGCAACCCAAGGAAGATGATGATTAGGTTGAGTATCCACCTGAATTATATTGGAGTCAAAAGAAGGGAATGATGGTGCCATTGGAAAACCTCGAACCAGATGATAGTATTTTCATCACATTTGATGAAGTGGGCCGAAGTCAAGTTGTTAATCCTTCCCTCCCTTTTAATCACGAGATGGAACTCAAGCTCCCCCTTAGGGAACTTAACCCTGAAGAAATTCACCAATTTGAGGAGTCCGATGTTACCAGTGTTAACTATTTACCCCAGATAGAGTGCCCTAGGGGATCTGTTGAGATTTTAGATGATTCTAGACCTCGGGTGAATAATGAATTGTATGATGCGGATAAGGATGAATTATATGAGGAACGTACATTCAAGATTTGGAGTGACACTAAGGGTGATTATGTATTATTTGAAGAATTAACCCCCGAGGATGTCACAAATTTGACCAAATTAGGTTTCCTTAGCACACCCATTGATGATATCTCTCCTCATGATGAAATAATGGAAAATTTGGAAGCAACTTCTGAGATTAATGTGGATTCACATATAGACTCTAGGGAGGATTTGAGTAAAGAACAAGAACCTCGGGATGACATTGATAGGATAATCCCTAGATTTGTTGCTTCAAACCTGCCTTCATTTGATTCAGAGTCATCCTCTGATTCGCCTATGTCTGAAGGCAAAATGTTGCCTCCATATGTTGAAATGATCTCTAATGAAGTGCAGGAAGATACTTGTGATAGTACAAGGGATGCGATTGAGGAGTTAGGAAGGTTGTTAGGAATGGAAACTAAGTCGATTGGACCCAACCTTTTAATCTTATGGCCATTTGCAACCTCAGAACTTAGACACCCTAGACAATCCCTGGCTTAAAGACATGCTACTACTATTTTGACCAGGGGGCTTAACTAACCAATATCTCTTGTAATGGTGTACAGGGTATGGATTATTGCTTTCCATGGTCAGTCCATCACCCTGGGGTTTATTTTTACACCATTCCTTCACCATTTCTTTTGGAGGATCCTTGTCATCCTCCCCTTACCCCTTTGGAGGTTGTTATGCTAGTTTATCCTTTAGAACCTCCTCTTGTGACCTGGGAAGATTTCATTCCCATCCTGGTTGGGCGAGCATTTGCTATTACGATTCATCATTAGCTCACCAACATTCTAGGTTACCTGTTTTCTAGGCCAGCATTACTTTGCTCATTTTTAGGGCCTATTTTTGTGATCCTTGAACCTGATTTGCAGGTTCTTTGTCTACTCGGTTGCTAACAAAACAATGGCAGCCCAACTCTGACCTAGGTAATATCCTTCTTTGCAATGAGGACATTGCAGATTTTAGGCAGGGGAAGGTGTACTTGGGGATATACATAGCATTTATATATAGTGCATTCATGCATTTAGTTAAAGCATTTTGCATTGCATATATTTGCATTGAAAAAAAAAAAAAAATTTTGCATTGATCTTAACTAGCTAGGCCGTACATTCTTAGGTAGACCAGAGCTTTAGGTTAGACTAAGTTGACTCTAGGTGTCTGAATTTAGAAGCTAAGTTGAGCTACTAGATTTAGACCCTTAGGGTCCTTTGTGGACTTAAAAAGTTAAGTAGGAGTTAAGTTGCGGACCATTCCTCAAGAGGTTGAGGAAGAAAACTAGGGATTGAGTTAAAGGCTGGATAGTACCTGGTGTCTTTTTCTACCCTTTGGCTTATGGGTCCTCGTAACCTAAGCATCCACATTTTACACACACATGGTCTTGTGTAAATAGTGATAACCCTAATTCATTTCTTAAAGAAAAGTTGGTTCTCTTAGTTTTGACTTAGGAGAAGCTTGAAAATACAATTTGATTGGAAGAGTTCCTGTCGCAGGAGAGGTGGAGTACATACTCACCTTGAGGATGCGATGATAACATGTCACTTCCTTGGTGCTTGTCTCTTAGGATATCCATCCTACTGGGGGCATGTAAGCACATTGTGCAGTTTAGGTACCATGGGTGGCCCTATCTCGAAGTGCAGATTACCACAGGCCTGAATTTGCTTAAGAAATCCATGGGCGATACTATCTCGAAGTGTCGATTGCTAGGAGTTCTTGGGGTTTCCATGGACAGTGCTATCTCAAAGCATCAAAAGCCGGGCACCCTTCGAGGTTCGGTGATGGGAATAATGCATCTAACACAGACCGTGTTGATAGCTGATCCAAGGTTAGACTTAGAGGAATCAAACAAAAATATATATATTACAAAAAAAAAACCCTTATTCCTGTCTATGTTGGCAATCATACCAACCTCAAATAACTCAGACCAATGCACATGCATGGATGCTTTAATCTCTGGGACCAATAGACCCTAGGGTAGAGTTAGAAATTAGGGAAACCTGTGCCTGCAACTCGTCTTTAGCTGACCTAGTTTGTAACTTAGCAACTACTGGGGAACCTTAGGTTTAAAGTCTGAACTTAACATGTTTCTAAAATGGTTTGGGTTGGCTAGCGTACTTGAAGAGTTGAGTTATTACTTGAATTTGCTAGGGACTAGCAAAAACTAGGCATGGGGGCATTGATTAGCCCATATTTGTGGGCTATTTAGGTATTTAAATGCCTAGACACTAAGTTAACTTTAACATGTATTTAGCATGCATTAGGATATAAATACATTAATTATAGGTTTGTTGCTTGCATCGCATTATTATGTAATTTAGGTCTTAGCATGCATGGTTTTTAATTTAGTTTGCATTTAGTGGGAATTATACATAACACATGCAATTAGATATTTTATAAGGATTTCTCTATAAATAATCCAATGTTTATTATATTTCTCATCTTTTTCTTCGCAGGAACGGCTCCGCCTCTCCTCCTCCAGCTATACCTCTTTAATGGCTGTGAGAAGCGGATCTGCTCTCGCCTCTCCATTTCAAATCCATGCACATGGCTACAAGAGAGGGGCAGCTGCTACCGTGCTCGTGGAGACATCGCCCCACTCCACCACTGTGTACTTCACTCCACCACCGTGGTCTCCAAAGCTGAGCTCCACCACATTGTGGGCCGGCAAGGTGACAGCTTGCTGTGCCAAGCCGGTGGACTCATGCCATCACCATGCGCGTGCGTCTCCGACGGCCACGTAACCATCACCGTGCAACCACCAGATCATCTTCCCTGTCCACGCACCACCAACACCATCTTCTTCTTCTTCTTCTTCTTTCTTCTTCTTCCTTTGTTTCTCTTTACCTCAAAAACAAACCCAACGCCATGCCATCCCCACACGCAGCATCAGCCACCTCCAACTCCACGCAGCGCACGACCATCTAGGTTGCCACTCCACGCACTCCACGCACGGCTGCAGTGTGCACATGCCAGCAGCACGCCATCACTGCACCTACGTGCACTAAGAATGCACCTCCACCGCGAGCAAGCACGCGATGCCCTCAGCGCTGTGCTCCCTTGCCATTCTTGCAGCAGCACCCGTAGTAGCAGGACCATGCGCGCCCCTTGCGGTGCCTCCATCACACCCGTAGCAGCGTTGCACCTTCACTGCGTGTAGGCATGCGACGCCGCCCCGCTGTGCCTCCGCCAGCCTTCAGTAGTGCGCTCGGTCGCACAGTAGCCTCACACACCCTTTCCTCTCCGTGCGCACCTCTAGCAGCCACGCGCACATGCGCGCCCTTCAGCAGCTCCACTTCCAC
Source organism: Thalassia testudinum (assembly GCA_037157565.1). NCBI lineage: Eukaryota > Viridiplantae > Streptophyta > Magnoliopsida > Alismatales > Hydrocharitaceae > Thalassia > Thalassia testudinum. The sequence continues at coordinate 13,649,243 of JAZHRO010000062.1, read as the reverse complement.
ACACAGAGCAGTAGCGACAGTCACCGCCATCGCTTCTCTCCTCCACCTAGCCGGCCCAGGCCACCTCGCGATGCACTGCCGCCACTGCCGCGAGGCCCTTGCTCCACTTGACCTCTGACGAGTTCCTCCCCTTCGGGCTTCCCTTGCTCCGTGCGCACTCCTAAGGGGAAGCCATTCCCCTGTTTTGATATAATAAATGGGGTATTAGTTATTACATTTACATGCCATTGAGAACTTCATTTTTTTATTTAAATATTGGAGGATATATGATGAGAACCTCATCATGAACCCTAACTGGCACAATCTAACCTAGATATTTGAGAAAAAGCTCCTACATAACTCATAGAAAGGCTTGACTCAGAGAATTCTGAGTTTAAGAAGAAAATAAGTCATAAGGGGTAAAAATGCAATTTCACCAACACAATCTGTAAACAGGGTAACTCAGGGTCCAAACATAGGTCAAACTAACCTAATAAGAAGGAAAGTGGGATGATTTAATCTAACAAGGGCTACAACAACTCCAAGGAATTAAATGACATTCTGTAACCCTAAAACAAACCCACTTCAATTCACGAGGTTCGAGGCAGAGTAAAAATGGACTAAACCCTCTAAAATTCATAGAAAAATAATCTCTAGGGTTTAGAACTTTCAATTTGGCTTTGGGAACCCATTTTGACCTACATTGAGAACCATGCCCAATTAATATTTAATTTAGGTTTTTACGTAAATTGGCCAGTCAAACAAGGTCTGACCTAGAAATAAAATTCACCATTAGAATCCTTAGGTCCCATTTAGTCATGCATAAAATCTTGAACCTAAGATGAGACCTTCTTGACCGACTTTGCATTTTGGTCCTCATCTATTACGTTTTGACCCTCAACTTTCAAAACCCTTGCATTTGGGCCCCTAAGTTCTTCGTCGTTCTTTACATACAGGTCCCTCCTGCAAATCTCTGAGCAACGCCATGCTCCGGCGACTTAACGCGGAGCATGGCGCCGTGCAGGGTGAGGGAGGGTACCTGCCAGTTGAACCGGGTGTTCCCTGCGACGTCTGCTGTCGTAGGGACACCGCCATGACCTCTGCCCTCACCCACACCTTCCGTGCGAATGCACAGAAGGCATGGGTCGCAATTTCGACCACTCTCTGGCGAGGGAGGCACGTCGCCTCCCTGCGCCCACCCCTCCGCCTCCGCCTTTATAAGGACCAGTGTCGCCAGCCGACTCTGGCAGCTCGGTCCTGACGGAGAAAACCCCCACCTTTCCTCTCTTCCCACTCCAGCAGAAACCCACCAGCTCCAGCGGCTCCTCCTCCTCCATCTCGTTGCTCTACTGCAATACCAGCAGCAGAGCCACCTTCGCCTGCTCTTCCCGCGTAGCGCCGTACCCAGCACGCACCCTCCTGCTCTCTTCCTCGCCGCCGCCCTCCCCCTCTGGGTATTTCTTCTCCGACGACAGTCGATACGACTTCCGCCCTGCTCCGGCCCCTTCGTCCTTGTAATTAGGTCAGAACTATTCCCCATCTCCCCCTCTTTCTTTTCCTCATTGTCTTTCATTCAATTAACCCTCAACCACTCCTGTCCACCGTCACCTTCCTCGTCTCCGGCCACCCTCTGGTGAGACGCTCCCATCTCTCCGCAGCCCCACACGCCTCGCTGACCCTCACAGAACATCCGCCTCATCACACTGAACAACCTCCGCCCACCCACTGCTGCTCCACACCCCCACCACACTCCCCCGATCTGACCAATTTTTTCGGTCGCTGTCCGACCTAGCCCCGCCGCCAGACGGCGCCCCACAACCTGCTGCACCCTACACCACCTTCGCCGTGCCACGGCGAAGGTCCCCCGCTAATCTGATTAGGCCGAGAGGCCCTTTTCGTGTCTGGCAGGTTCGACGCCCGGCCGCCATTGACGTTGCATTGAAGCATCTCCACGTGCGCTCCAGGCTTCAGAACCCTAGGGCTCCAGGTGCTGCGAAGTCGGGATGGTAGTGCGAAGGCAGCTAACCCAGCAATCAAAGTGAATAGAGCCTGCAGCTGAGGAAGTGAAGCTGCGGTCTGCTGTGGGCACACGCGAAAAGAGCGTAGAGGATAGTTCCACATCATGAGTTTACCAAACCCCGCAGTAGTATAAGTTGATTTTGTGTTTTCTATTGGTAGCCTCCGAAAGCACTGGGGTGAGGTCCCTCACCTTACTCACGCTCGCCTCGTCCGCGGTTTCACCTCGCAGATCTGGCGGGATCCGACCCGACCCTATCTGAGCACACCTCGCGCATCACCCACACAACGGTGCGCTTGGTCACGGGCACGAAACCCGACCCGATTACCTGTGGCTCTGGGAGAGCATCCTGTGAGTGGTTTACAGAGAGAGAGAGACGTGCGGGTAGAGGGACAGGGTAGGTTTTGCTCTTTGTGCAGGGACAGGGTGCGAGAGAAGAAGACCAAGGAAGAAGGAAGAAGGAGAAGGCCAAGGAAGAAGGAAGAAGACTGTAGGAAGAAGAAGAAGAAGGAGAAGCACAAAGGAAGCACTGTAGCAGACACCACTTAAGCCATCTGATTGAGAAATCAGACGACGGATGAAGCTCTACAGACAAAGCAAAGAAGAAGAAAAAGAAAAGAAAAGGTGCTGCAGCTGAAAGAAAAGAGAAGAAGGAAGAAAGAAGAGGAAGAAAAGAGAAGAAGATAAAGAGAGAAGAAGAACTGAAGAAGATCAAGAACTGTGAAGAAAGAAAAGAGAAGAGAAAGAAGAGAAAAAGAAGACGGGCAAAGAGAGAAAGAAGAGAAGAAGAAAAAGCCAAGAAACAAAATCTACTTCTCCCTCTCTCTCTTTTTCTCTCTCTTATTTTTGTAATAAAGAAGCATTGTACTTCTAGAATTCTCGTAGCTCCCTGATAAATGCCAGTTTATCATCATTCTTATGCATTAAAACAAGCCTAGCTCTTAGGATTTTACTCTGCAAACGGGTTTTTGGGCTGCATTTAGGAATAAAATAGGTTAGGCATGCATTGCATTTTTTATTGTCTTTTTAATATGTTTTTGTGAGTGTTAGGGATGTACAGATATATAGATCCCTAAAACCCTAGCACTCAAGAAGGCAAATGGTGAAGGAGAAGCCCAGACTAGCTGGAACTCAGCCTGATCCAGCTCACCTCAACTTGATCCAGCTCACCGCGGCTGGAACCTAGCTCACTTGAACTAGGGTTAGCTCATCCCATCTCCATTCAGCTAATCTCAGCTGAATGGTAGCTCAAGAGAGTTCGTCTTAGCTCACCCTAGCTCAAGTCAGCTCAGATCCAGCTCAACTTAGCTGAGTCTAGCTCATCTCAGCTCTCACTAGTCCATAGGGAGCTCTAGCTAGCTCAGCTGAGTTGACAGGAGTTCACCCCAGCTCAGATCCAGCTACATCCAGCTCCAGCCAGCTGAAGAAGAACTCATCCCAGCTCAGGAAGCTCAAGTCCAGCTCCCGGGGACTTAGCTTAGCTCAACTCAGTTGAGCTAAGCTACCTTAGCTGCCTCAACCAGCTTGAGTCTCCCCGGGAGCACCAGACCTAGCTCACCTCAGCTCATCATGGTAGAAGCTAGCTTACTTTAGCTTGGCTTAGCAACTAGCAAAGAACTAGCAAGCTAAGCCAGCTAGAGTAGCTCCATGCCAGCCTCTTCAGCAGCAGCCAGCTCCAATTTCAGCTCCAGACTTCTCCGCCTCAGCTCCTCCCTCCAAACCCTAGCTCCAACACCTTCTCCTCTACTCCTCCATTAGCTAAGCTAGCTTAGCTTAGCTTAGCTATGCTCCAACTTCCATCCCAAAAACCCACCTAACAACTCCACCCAACTAGCTCCACCTAAGCTCCACATAAGCTAACCTACTTGGCACCAACCTAACCTACCCACCACCTCCAAAAGACACCTAAAAGTGGCACCAAAAACTACCCCTAACCACCCCCTTAATGGCGCCACTTTTCCCTCCAAAACTCCCCCTCATCTCCACTACACAATTCCCCTTGAATCCATCTCCACCATCCACCTAACCCCCCTTCTAGAAGACCCCATGTTGGCGCCAAAATGGTGGTGTCTCTCCACCACCAAAAGACACCAACACCACCATAACCACCCCCTTTAACACCCCTTGGGTTGGCGCCAACTCACCTTAGCCATAGGATCACCAACCACCTCCATCCTTCCATCCTAGCCCTCCATTTCAAGGGGCACCTTAACCCCCCATCCTACCCTATAAAAAGACCACTACCCACCACCATTCAATTCATCCTTGGCTAGCAATTTCCCTCTCATATTCCACCAAGAAGCCCACGTCCAAGAGAGAAGAATAAGAAGAAGATTAAGGGGATATTCTATCCCCTTGGTGCCTTCCCCTCTTCCCTTCTCTCTTGCGTCACGCCAGCCAAAGGATAAGCCAGGCAAGGAAGATCTTGGAGGAGATCTTGAAGGTGGTCCATGCCACCTTGGAGGAGTTCTTGAGGGTGGTGCACGCTCACCCCTTGGAGAGAGCATTGAAGGTGGTAGCTTCCACCTTGGAGGAGCTCTCAAGGAAGGAGAAGAAGGAGGCCCTCTTTTCAAGATTGGGAGCTACCAACCTTGGAGCAAGAAGCCCTCTTCTTCACCATCTATCTAGAGGATTTGTGTTTTCTCTTCTTAATTGCATTTTTATAGTAGTAGAAGCTTTCCTCTACTAGGCCTTTTTGTAAAACACTTTTTCAGTTATCAAGTTGCCTTCTTTGCAAGTTTTCTTGTTTGCACTTCTATTTGCTTGCTTTAGCATTCTTCACTCCCTTTCCCTAATTATTCTAGGCCTCCACTTGCCTAGAGTGAGCTTAGGGAGAGGCTCTACTTGCCACATAGAAGTAGTATTTAAATTAAAGTGTAAATCACCTTTTCCGCCACCAGTTCGCATGTTGCCTTAGCTTAAAAACAAAAAAAAAATGATATATTAAAAAAATACCAAAAAGAAAGTTGAGATTTATTCCAAGCAAGAGAATCACTATTGCAAACATATTGCCTCCTTGGATGACCCTAGATACTCTCCTATCTAGGAATATAAATTTAAGAGCGAAAGTGGATTTACGCGTTACAACGACCTAATTAACAAACCGCGTAAAATCTCTCACTCCCTGAGTTCGACCTCGGAAGAAAAACATTTCTAAGTAAAATTGTAATAGTGGCAATGACTACAAACCATAGCTATTTTATCTGTACCACAACGACATTACTATAATAAGAACAAACAAAAGACTAGCCACGGTTCGGTCGACATCACGGCCACTATTTTTGGCGCCGTTGCCGGGGAGCAACGGCTATTCTAGAAGCCTTGAATTTCTTTTAAGAGATTGCTAATCTTTTTCTCTCTCTTGTGTGCAGGTATAGGAAAAATTAGGATGCAGCCGCACCACAGCCACTCCAAGGACAGGTAACTTCTATCCACTCACTATTAAACCCTAAATCTTAAAGAGGAAGAAAAAGAAAGAAAGAAAAAAAAATATATATATAGGTCTAACCTGTCTTTCATACTTAGTAACAGCTGCATGTTCTCAAAACTACTATTCCTGCACACAGTACTAAGGGTAATTAAGGGCTAACACCTTCTTGCTTGAGCCCTAATTACCAAATAAGGAGTTAACTGGACCAAGTAGAGCCAACATAAGATTCAACATTAGGGTTTTTAGAGACACACTTCTTAAGCAAGAATTGGGAAATCCCAAAAAGAGTGTGCCCAAGCCATTGGTTGAAAATATACCTATTCAGAAAAACCCTAAACAGTTGGCTCTCTAAAAACACTTGAACCCTAAAAGACAAGACCTAATAAGTTCTCAAAGGAATCAATAGGTGAAGTTGACCCCTTAGGGTCAACCAACCTTCAACTTAGATCACTCTTTGCACTCAAAAGGCTAAAGTTCAAGTGAAAACCTAAGCACCTTGATCTTAACTAAAAATTGGTAGACTTAAGAGGTCAAGATCCCCATTCTGGTCTACCTAGAATCTTAGTGACAAGAGAGGTCGGGTGGGGGAAACCCTGTAACCCGTGGGGATGCTCTATCGTGTAGGGGTCTTTGCAGGACTCACCCTCTCTGGCTGCCTAGGTAATTCTCAGGTGGACGATCTTTCTGATCAAGGGGTCCATCTGCCCCGCACCTCTGTAGTCACCCAACAAATTTTTGGGTGTCTTGATTGGGTCCAGCACCTTCTAAACTCATCTATTCCAATAGTGCATGAACGGTAGGAGGTCCTTAAGACCACCCTTAAGATCTCCTTTAGGAATTCACTCTCGTCAAGGCCAAGCCTCGACGGCCGTGTTTGCACAGCAGCCCTACCCCATCATTCTCTCATCTGATTCTGAACCAAGCTCTTCTTCTTCCCCCATCATGGCTCAGCCAGCTGAGGAAGAAAATAATCTGGAGCACCAGCTCCAGTGGCTCAATGACCTCTTCCAAAACTTTGTGCACCCACCGCAGCGTCCTATGATGCGGGACCATTATAATCCTACTGCGGTGGCCATTGAGCCTCGAGTCAGAATCCCGACTGGAGGACCTGATTCTGAATTGAAGCCCAATATGATTCATGCTATACCTAAATTCCATGGGCTTAATTCCGAAGATCCCTTCTAGCACATCAAACAGCTAAAGCATCTAGCCCAAACTTTTGGGTCAGATGCGCAAAATCGGGATATTCTTCTCATGAAGATGTTCTCCTTTTCTCTTATGGACAAGGCCACTCATTGGTATCAAACTCAGACCCGGCCAATCAACACTTGGGAAGAACTTCAGTCCGAATTTTTGAAAAAGTTCTTTCCCGTTGGTCAGACCAATGCCATGCGCCATCAGATTACTCACTTCACTCAGCAAACAGGGGAACCTCTCCATGAGGCATGGGATCGCTTTTAGGATCTCATGAGAAAGTGCCCCCATCACGGAGTTCCTAAATGGGAACAGGTCCAATCTTTTTACCAGGGACTTTGTGAGGACATCTGTCTTTTCGTCAATGCAACCTGCGGAGGGAATATCATGGGTCAACATGAGGACACCGTGTGGGAGATTCTCGAAAACATGTGCGAGAACTCCATCAACAATGACTCCATGGGATTATTCGACAGGACGAATACTCGCGCTTCGGTGAATCTTAGGGGAGCACATGAGATGCAGGGCCTGCTCGCATCAGTCGACCTGGAATTAATGGCTAGTCGATTGGACAAGGTCTCAATCATTGAAAAGAAGGTGGATGAGCTGACTCAGCACCTGCAGCGAGCCACCTCTGCGCATAGCCCCTTTGCACAGCCCCCTTCCATAAGGGAGACTGTGCAAAACATTCTCCATCGATCTTCACCTAGGATGGATCCATATCCATCATCTGATTCTCGGACCGGAGCTCCATCCAATCCTTTCTACACCAGCTCGGGGAATTCCATCCCCCCTTTCTCTGACTCTCTGGAGATTCCTCAGACCTGCGAGGACCTCAACGCCATCCAGAACAACTCGTTCTCGAACACCTACAACCCTGGATGGTGAAACCATCCCAACTTTCAGTGGGCGGGAAATTCCCAAACCCAAAGACCACCCTTTCAGCCCTGCCCACAACCCCCTCGTCCTTACCAGCTACCTCAGCCTCGGCCCAACCCTACTTATCCATCAGGGCCAAATCAGGATCAAATGTCCCTTATCCTTCAGACTTTGGCTGACATTCAAAGAACGAATGCAGCTATTCAAAAGCAACACAAGGACGAGCTTACTGAGGTTCGAAATCAACTAGCCCAGTTGGCAAATTCTCACCAGCCAGGCACTCTTCCTTCCCAACCTCTTCCTAACCCGAATAACGTGCCAACCCAGCGACGCGTTATGAACCCAAACCCGAGCCAAACCCATATGATTTCTCAGACCCCCTCTGTTCCTTCACCTGATGGGATGGAGGCTTCCACTTCCTATGCGGGGTATCAGCAGCAACCCATCTTACCCAATCCCAACCAAAACCAGGCAGGACTTAATTCCGTAACAACCCGTAGTGGTAAGGAAACCCAAGATCCACCTCATCCAAACCACTCCAAGCCTGGCAGTGATCCCAAGCCTAGGACGGTAATCCAGGACGTTCCTACCCCTATTTCAGATCCAAGACCTGGACCTATCCTAGAAGGACCAACCAAGATTCCGTTTCCCGAGGCCTTGACCAAGGGAAAGAAGACTACCAAGCCCGTGGCACCTGAGGAGGACCTGGTCAAGCTCTTTGAGTAGGTCCACGTAAACATCCCCTTGATGGATGCAATTCGCCATGTACCGGCTTATGCACGATTCTTAAAGAATGTGTGTACACCCCAGCGTAAGCCGCGAACCAAGAATGGGAGTCCAATTGTTCTATCAGAGCAAGCCCGCTCAGTAATCCTAAGCAGACTCCCACCCAATTCTAAAGATCCTGGTACTCCCCTAATTTCCTGCAAGATAGGTGATACCCAATTTGATAGAGCCTTGTTAGACTTGGCTGCTTCCATAAATCTGATACCCACATCCTTACTTAACCATCTAGAAGAATCTGAGCTAAAACCAACTGAGGTGACATTACAATTAGCAGATCGATCTATAAAGTCACCAAAAGGGATTCTCGAGGATGTTATTGTGAGGGTACGGGATTTCTACTTTCCTGTAGACTTCATAGTCTTAGACATGGATGCACCTGAGAACCCTAGGGATACACCAATCATTTTAGGGAGACCTTTCTTGGCTACTGCTAGAGCCAACATTAGCTGTGAGGAGGGCCAAATAGAGCTCAAATTTGGGAATCAAACCCTGAAAATTGATATATTTAAGGCCCAACAAGGAATTAATTACAGTGTCATTGAACAGATTTGTGACATTAGGGCTTTGGTTGATGAAACACACTTCCAGAATGACCTGATTATACCTCATCAACCGCAGAAAGATCTTGACCCGCAAGTAGAGGAGTCGAATCCAGATTTGGACAACCCAGTAACTCCTACCCTTGAACCTCACGTCTATTCTGAACCACCCGCCGCTGCTGATAACCCCATCCTTGAGCTAAAGCCCCTTCCTGCTCACTTGAAATACATCTTTTTGGGTTCTAATCAGACCCTTCCTGTGATTATCAATTCCAACCTCAATCCCGAACAGGAATCCCATCTGATTGCTATCCTCCAGCAACATCGCAGAGCCATCAGGTGGACTCTCGATGATTTGACTGGAATAAGTCCCTCTTATTGTACTCATCATATCTATTCAGAAGAGAGCGCACGACCTTCTCGTGAAATGCAGAGACGTTTGAACCCCAATCTGCAGGAGGTCGTGAAAAAGGAGATCATCAAGTGGTTAGATGCTGGAATCATCTACCCGATCTCCGATAGTCGTTGGGTGAGCCCAATTCAGGTTGTGCCTAAGAAGGCAGGACTCACCACTATAACGACTGAAATCGGAGAAGTCATTCCTACCCGATTAGCCAACGCGTGGAGAGTCTGTATGGATTACCACCGACTCAATTCCTCCACAAAGAAGGATCATTTCCCACTACCTTTCATTGATTAAATTCTCGAGAAACTAGCAGGAAATAGGTTCTTCTGCTTTCTTGACGGGTACTCCGATTACAACCAAGTGGCAATCCATCCTGAGGACCAAGAAAAGACCACGTTCACGTACCCCTTCGGAACATACGCTTTCCGAAGGATGCCTTTCGATCTTTGCAATGCACCCACTACTTTTCAGTGGTGCATGCTTGCCATATTCTCAGATATGGTAGGTGACTATCTAGAAGTCTTCATTGATGACTTTTCAGTTTTTGGATCATCATTTGACGATTGCCTCCAACACTTGGTCCAAATACTCGGGCGGTGCATCGATGTGAATTTGGTTCTTTCTTAGGAAAAGAGCCATTTCATGGTGTCTGAGGGAATTGTCCTGGGACATTTAATTTCGGAAAAAGGCATCCAAGTAGATCGAGCTAAGGTTGAGCTGATCTCTCGCCTTCCTATGACTAGCTCGATCAGGGACATCCGTTCTTTTCTGGGGCACGTCGGTTTTTACCGTCGTTTCATTCCTGATTTCTCGAAAATCCCACGCCCCTTGACTTTTCTTCTCTCTAAGGATGTACCCTTTGAAATCTCCAAGGAATAAACACTAGCCTTTGAAAACCTTCATGACCGAGTCACCCAGGCACCTATCCTACAATCCCCTAACTAGTCTCAACCCTTTGAGATCATGTGCGATGTATCTGATTTCGCTGTAGGAGCGGTCTTGGGGCAGAAAGCTGACGGAAAACCCGTGGTCATCTACTACGCTAGAAAGACACTTGACGAGGCTCAACGTAACTATACGGTTACGGAGAAAGAGCTACTGGCCGTAGTATTTGCCCTTGAAAAATTCCGATCATATCTCCTGGGTTCCCATGTCATCATCTACTCGGATCACACGGCTGTAAGGCATCTCCTTGCCAAGAAGGATGCGAAGCCCCGACTAATTTGCTGGATCTTGCTGTTGCAAGAATTCAATCTTGAGATTCGCGATAAGGCGGGAAGGCAGAATGTGGTAGCCGACCATCTGTCCCATCTTCCTTCTGAGATTATCAACCCTTCCGGGCCCATCATCGAACATTTTCCTGATGAGCACCTACTGACTATCTGTACTAGACTTCCATGGTTTGCTGATATAGTAAACTACCTGGCATCTCATCAGATCCCGTCTGGTTGGCCGAAGGCCAAGAAAGACAAATTGCATTCTGATGCCAAGTATTACATCTGGGAAGACCCGTACCTTTTCCGCGTAGGTGCTAATCAAGTCATCCAGAGATGTGTCCCGGAGGAGGAAATCAACAATATTCTCTCTTTCTGCCATAACCAGGCATGCGGTGGTCACTTCTCTGGGCATAAAACCGCATCAAAAGTCCTCCAGTGTGGCTTTTACTGGCCCACGCTGTTCAAAGACGCATACGGTCACTGCAAGGCATGCAGTCGTTGCCAAACTTTGGGCAACATGAGCCGTTGCGACATGATGCCTTTGCAGCCGATTCTCGTATGCGAAATCTTTGATGTTTGGGGGATTGATTTTATGGGCCCCTTTCCTGCTACGGATGATTTCGAATACATTCTGCTTGCTGTGTACTACGTGTCCAAATGGATCGAAGCCATACCGACCCAAACCTGTGATCACAAAATCATTCTCAAATTCATTCATCAAAACATTTTCTCAAGGTTCGGGATTCCTCGTGCTATAATATCTGATGGGGGGACCCATTTCACAAACGCTCAGTTTAGGTCACTGATGACCAAATATGGGATGTCTCACCAAATCTCTACTCCTTACCACCCCCAAACTAATGGTCTAGCTGAGCTATCAAATCGGGAGATCAAGAAAATCCTGCAGGTCACTGTTCGACCTGACAGGAAGGATTGGTCGTCCCGACTTCCGGAAGCATTGTGGGCCTATAGGACCGCCCACAAAACCCAATTAGGCATGTCTCCCTTTAGACTGGTATATGGGAAGGTGTGTCACCTTCCCGTAGAATTGGAGCATAAAGCCTATTTGGTAATACGGAACTGTAATCTAGATCTTTCGAAGGCTGGAACCCACAGAAAACTTCAAATCAGTGAGATCGATGAATTACGCCTAAATGCGTATGAGAACTCGCAAATCTACAAGGAGCGGGTTAAAGCCTTCCATGACAAGCATATCTCGAGAAAAATCTTTCATCCTGGTCAGAAGGTCCTACTCTTTGATGCCCGACTCAAACTTTTCCCTGGAAAGCTGCGATCCAAGTAGGTCGGACCATATTTAGTTTGACAAGTTTTTGGAAATGAAGCCATCGAAATCAGTTCGCTCAGCCACGATTCCGAACCTTTCATCATGAACGGTCAGAGACTCAAGCCATTCATTGATGTGACTTCTATTGATTCGGCTGAATCATCTTATATCCTCCATTCCCCTTGAGCTTATTGCGCCCAGCCGATGGCGTAAAACTCAACACTTAACGGGAGGCAGCCCGTCATTTTCCTAAAAATCTAAACCCTTTTTCACACCTTTGTGTACTTAAGGTTCGCCCTTATAGACAGCCGACTCCACCTCAGATGCTTGCATCTGAGATTAGAAATCGTCCGCAAAATTCATCCCGACCCATTCACTCATCAAAACATCTATCTTAAGGAATGAACTAAGTAAATAAAAACCCCCTAAGTCACAATGAGGACATTGCAAACCTTAGGCATGGGGGGATATAAAAGTGCAAAACTTGTAAGAAAAGGTTTCAAACAAAAAAAATCACATATGCCAAAAACACCATAAAAATTAAAAATTTTTTTCGAAAAAGAATAAGAGAATAAGAGGAGAAAGGAAATTTTGTAGGAGAAGGAAAAGAAACAAAATGAAAAAGGAGCACAAAAATGAAAGAAAAGAGTGATAGTCATTAGTAAGAAACTAAGGGATTGACCTAAGTTCTAGACCTTATTCAAGAAAAGAAATGAAAAGTGCATGGTGAGATTAGTAAGAACGTAAACTTTAAGCATTCTTGGATAGACTCTTAGTACCCATTAAGATCTAGACATTCCTCAAGAGGTTGAGAAAAATGAAAAGCTTAAGTATTAGGTCCAAGGCTTAGGGAGTATTTGACCTCATTAACTAACTTTTGATTTACGGGACTCAGTAACCTAAGCACCCTAACCTCACACACAGCCTGGTTCAGTAAGCATAAAAATCAAAATCACATAGAAGTGTCACAAAATTCGGAAAAGTACGCTTAGAGTAGGAGCGGCCGATCAACACAAGTTGACTTGGACGAGTTCCTAGCGTGGAGAGGTGGAAAATTCCCCTCGAAAATGCGTAACAAAATATCATCTCCTCGGTGCTTGTCTCTTAGGATATTTACATATCCTACTGGGGGCATGTAAGTACTCTGTTGGTTCAGATTCCATGGATGGCATTATCACGAAGTGTCAATTGCCAGGGTTTGGATTTGGCCACGAAACACCATGGATGGGATTATCTTGAAATCTCAATAGCTAGGGTTCCGGGGGTTACCATGGGCGGTGCTATCTCGAAGCATCGATTGCCAGGAACCCTTGAGGATTGATGATGGGAGCAAGGAATCTGATACAGACCGTGTTGAAAAGCCAATCCTAAGCTAGAATTAAAAAGAAAAAGAGAGAGAAAACTCTCCAAACAGAAAAATTTTCTATCTCTCTCTCTTACTAAACGCACTGCGAACTGAGCCAGGGCTAAAATCATTTCGAGCACGGGTGCTTTAACCATAAAGTCCAATAGACCTTAGGTTAGTTCTTGTGGGCCTTAAAAACCTTTGCTAAGGACTGAGGCTGAGGCTGGACAGATCTGGATCTTGGTTGGTACTAGAGTACCTTTTAGGCCTATGGTCAGCATTCTAACCTAATCTAAGTTCAAATGAAAAAGCACTTATCTGAAGTTATTAAAAACATCATGGTCTAGAACAAAGGTTAAAACCTTAAGTTTTTGCTAAGGGACTAGCAAAAGCTAGGCATGGGGGTATGATGAGAACCTCATCATGAACCCTAATTGGCATAATCTAAACTAGATATTTGAGAAAAAGCTCCTACATAACTCATAGAAAGGCTTGACTCAGAGAATTCTGAGTTTAAGAAGAAAACAAGTCATAAGGGGTAAAAATGCAATTTTACCAACACAATCTGTAAACAGGGTAACTCAGGGTCCAAACATAGGTCACCTAATAAGAAGGAAAGTGGGATGATTTGATCCAACAAGCGCTACAGCAACTCCAAGGAATTAAATGACATTCTGTAACCCTAAAACAAATCCACTTTAATTCACGAGGTTTGAGGAAGAGTAAAAATCGACTAAGCCCTCCAAAATTCATAGAAAAATAATCTCTAGGGTTTAGAACCTTCAATTTGGCCTCGGGAACCCATTTTGACCAACATTGAGAACCATGCCCAATTAATGATTTAATTTGGGATTTTACGTAAATTGGCCCATCAAACAAGGTCTGACCTATAAATAAAATTCACCACTAGAATCCTTAGGTCCCATTTAGTCATGCATAAAAACTTGAACCTAAGATGAGACCTTCTTGACCGACTTTGCATTTTGGTCCTCATCTATTACTTTTTGACCCTTAACTTTCAAAACCCTTGCATTTTGGCCCCTAGGTTCTTTGTCGTTCTTGGCATACAGGTCCCTCCTGCAAATCTCTGAGCAGCGCCATGCTCCGGTGACTTTGCGCGGAGCATGGCGCCGCGCAGGGTGAGGGAGGGTACCTGCCAGTTGAACCGGGTGTTCCCTGCGACGTCTGCTGTCGTAGGGACACCGCCATGACCTCTGCCCTCGCCCACACCTTCCGTGCAAATGTGCGGAAGGTATGGGTCGCAATTCCGACCACTCTCCGGCGAGGGAGGCACGTCGCCTCCCTGCGCCAACCCCTCCACCTCCGCCTTTATAAGGACCAGTGTCGCCAGCCGACTCTGGCATTTTGGTCCTGACGGAGAAAAACCCCCACCTTTCCTCTCTTCCCACTCCGGCAGAAACCCACCAGCTCTGGCAGCTCCTCCTCCTCCGTCTTGTCGCTCTGCTGCAATACCAGCAGCAGAGCCACCTTCGCCTGCTCTTCCCGCGTCGCGCCGTACCCAGCGTGCGCCCTCCCTCTCTCTTCCTCGCCGCAGCCCTCCCCCTCTGGGTATTTCTTCTCCAACGACAGTCGATACGACTGCCGCCCTGCTCCGGCCCCTTCGTCCTTGTAATTAGGTCAGAACTATTCCCCATCTACCCCTCTTTCTTTTTCTTACTGTCTTTCATTCAATTAACCCTCAACCACTCCTGTCCACCGTCACCTTCCTCATCTCCAGCCACCCTCTGGTGAGATGCTCCCATTGCTCCGCAGCCCCACACGCCTCGTCGACCCTCACAGAACCTCCGCCTCATCACACTGAACAACCTCCGCCCACCCACTGCCGCTCCACACCCCCACCACACTCCCCCGATCAGACCCATTTTTCCGATCGCTGTCCGACCTAGCCCCGTCGCCAGACACCGCCCTACGACCTGCTGCACCCTGCACCACCTTCGTCATGCCACGGCGAAGGTCCCCCGCTGATTTGATTAGGCCTAGAGGCCCTTTTCGTGTCTGGCAGGTTCGACGCTCGGCCGCCATTGACATTGCATTGAAGCAGCTCCACGCGCGCTCCAGGCTTCAGAACCCCAGGGCTCCAGGTGCTGCGAAGTCGGGAGGGTAGTGCGAAGGCAGCTAACCCAGCAATCAAAGCGAATAGAGCTTGCAGCTGAGGAAGCGAAGCTGCGGTCTGCTGCGGGTGCGCGCGAAAAGAGCACAGAGGATAGTTCCACATCGTGAGTTTACCAAACCCCACAGTAGTATAAGTTGATTTTGTGTTTTCTACTGGTCGCCTCCGAAAGCACTGGGGTGAGGTCCCTCACCTTACTCACGCTCTCCTCGTCCGCAGTTTCACCTCGCAGATCTGGCGGGATCCAACCCGACCCTATCTGAGCACACCTCGCACATCACCCACACACCGGTGCACCTAGTCAGGGCACGAAACCCGACCCGATTACCCGCGGCTCTGGGAGAGCATCCTATGAGTGGTTTACAGAGAGAGAGAGAGATGTGCAGGTAGAGGGACAGGGTAGGTTTTGCTCTTTGTGCAGGGATAGGGTGCGAGAGACGAAGACCAAGGAAGAAGGAAGAAGAAGACCGCAGGAAGAAGAAGAAGAAGGAGAAGCACAAAGGAAGCACTGTAGCAGACACCACTTAAGCCATCTGATTGAGAAATCAGACGACGGATGAAGCTCTACAGACAAAGCAAAGAAGAAGAAAAAGAAAAGAAAAGGTGCCGCAGTTGAAAGAGAAGAGAAGAAGGAAGAAAGAAGAAGAAGAAAAGAGAAGATAAAGAGAGAAGAAGAAGAACTGAAGATGATCAAGAACTGTGAAGAAAGAAAAGAGAAGAGAAAGAAGAGAAAAAGAAGACAGGCAAAGAGAGAAAGAAGAGAAGAAGAAAAAGCCAATAAACAAAATCTACTTCTCCCTCTCTCTCTTTTTCTCTCTCTTATTTTTGTAATAAAGAAGCATTGTACTTCTAGAATTCTAGTAGCTCTCTGAGTTCGACCTTGGAAGAAAAACATTTCTGAGTAAAATTGTAATAGTGGCAATGATGATAAACCGTAGCTATTTTATCTGTACGACAACGACATTACTATAATAAGAACAAACAAAAGACTAGCCACGGTTCGGTCGACATCACGGCCACCAGATATATTGTGGCATTTGCTGGCCTACCCCTCCACTCTTCTCTATTTCTCCTACATTCTTTTTATATCTCTTCCTCCATCTTATTAGTCTCACCTAAGTTAAATGTAATACTATATTATTGATCAAATGTGTGGCAGTGATAGATTTACAAGAGGGGACTTTTGTTTTATGAATATTTTATTATGTTAAATTTATAATCATATCCTTCATCTTTCTCATAAATATGATTCTAATTTTATCTCACATTGATTTCTTAATCTAAAGGGGATTTTAGCTGGATTTCTGGGAGAAGCTAATAGCGAATGGTTCGGTTCAAGTTTGGGTGGGTTTGGGTTAAATCTAGGGGAGTCAAGATATTGAGGTTATGGGGTCCCTCCATAGTAGGTCATTCTAGGTTGTTCAAAGAATGGCGATGACCTATATTTAGTGGAATACTGGGGCGGGTAGGCGTTATAATCATCATATCCTTCCTGATTGTAGATCGGGTTGCTTTGATCAACAAAGGATGGAGATCTATAAACATTGTAGCTTTGTGAAGGATAGCAATCATAGTCTTGTTGTCCTGGGTTAGGCCCTGGACATTGAGGTCCGTATTCATATCCCCAATAAAAGTTATCCTGACTAGTGGATGGGTAATTACAAGTCAAGTCGGGATAGTAATAATCTTGGGGATGAGTGGTGGTAGGAGGATAGGATTGAAAATGTGTGAAAGATGTGGAAGGATACATGGTTGAGTAGGAGGGAAATCAGAAGAGAGAAAGGTGCCCTGCAGTACAAGCAATCAACCCTGTCCTTAGGTGGGTTAGCCTAAAGACGTACAGGCTCCTAGGACCTGTCTTGAGATTATAGCCGATTTGGTTTAGTTTCATCCAGTCAATCCAACCAGTTAGAAGGAGGGGCTGGCGAGAGGGTTCTTCCTTTGGCTTCTGCCTCCGATTCCTAGTGTACCCTCCAGCCATAGTCGTTTGACGCTACTCCCCTAGCTAGACATCAAATAGACTAGCAGAAGCAGATTAATTGAAAAAAATCTCAGTCTGAGCCCCGAAGAGTGAATCAATCCTTAATGCCAACATCTACTCAGTTTAATTAGGCTTGGGATGATTGTGCTCTTGGAATGTGATGGGCCCTTTAGATGGGTTGTGCCCTTGATGATCAATTCAAATGTGTGTGCGTACACAACCAGGGTTTGCAAGCAAGGTTATTTGATGGTGTATCTTTTAGGGTTTAACCTTGTTTAGTAGTTTTTAGGGTTTAATCCTTAGGTTGGTTCAATCAGGGTTCAGTAGAACACTCCAGGTTTTACAAGCACTGGTGATGATGTATTCCTTTAGAAATCAGAAAAAAATGTGGAGTGCCTATTTCAGTCCTAAAAATTAACCCTAAGTGGCAAGCTACTGATGAATCACTTTTATCTTAAGTGGTGCGGCTCAAATAGTTCAATCAATTTGCCTATTGCACCACTTAGTTAAGGCACACAAAAATGCTTGACATATTCAGATTTCTACTCACTTATTGGTGTGTTGAGTTAGGGTGTACCGGATCCACAGGTCAGGCTTCGATTAAGTGGTAGAATCGATGTGAAGTGGTGCGCCTTAAGTCGAGAGTTGTGGGTATTAATGTGTGTCTCTTTTAGAAAATCCCACAATAGAAGATTTTTTTTTTTTTTATATACAGGGATGAGATGGGTGGAGGTGGCAAACAAACAATCAGATCTATCCTAGGGTTTATAAAAAAGCACCTAAGTTGATTTGGGTTTGAGTTATTAGTGTGGTGAAATGAAATCTAGGGTGGGGGTGGTAGGGGAAAACTTATAAATGTCTCTACATGCACTTTACTCCAATCTATTGCCTTCTGCTCCTCGATTGGGTTCCTACAAGACAATAAATCGAAGAAGAAAGATAGGTTAGAAGAATATGTAAGTAATGTGAGAAAATGAGAAAAAAAAAACCAAAGAGCATCGCCTCCCTGGTAATGGCACCAAAATGATTACAGTGGATTCGCACACGAAAAGGATTGGATTTGGAAAACCCGTCGTTGTAGTTTGATTAACAAGAAAATCCATCGATCAGATAAAATTTATAATAGAAACTTGAAAAGTGAGTCCCAAGTTGAACATGGGGAGGCGAACGTTTGGTTTTGAAAATCCACGTTTCGCTTTTTATTTGTTTTTGTCATTTTTGTCTTTTCTAATTTTTTTGGTATTTTTAATAGAGCAAGAGAACAAGTTGATGAAATCTAGATAATCTACTTGCAAAATAAAAAGAGAGAGATAGAGAGACAGAGAAACAATCATGTATTTTTATAATGAAATGTTTATTACAACTAGGAAAATGGGAACTATACTACGAAAGCAATAAAGATAGAGATAGGTGAGAGAAATCTCCCTTGACGGTCGCTTAGAGGATGACTCGCTCTGATGTTGCCTGGAGGAAGCTGGTGAGGAGCAGGACGAACAAGGATGGAGTCGGAGGATGGAGGGCGAGGCAGGATGGCATCGCGGCGAGGATCTTCTTCCCGAAGGGTAATATGAGGACAGCCATAGGATGCTCCACGAATAGTGATGAGAGGTGGGAAAACTATTTTCTTTTCTACTCTAGAGGAGCATCCCGAGCTTGGGACAAGCTCTCTTTAGTGCCTTGGAGGTGATGAGAGGGAGAAAGGAAGAGATGTTTTGGAATGGAGGGGGTAGGTCCTTTTATAATGGAGGAGGAGAGACAAAATCGTCCATGGGTAATTAGTGACGGTTGTAATCGTCGCTGAAGATTTTCCCAACTGTCACTAAAGGTCCGCACCTTCAATTCCTTTGCTAGTGCGTGCATAGCGTAGGCCATTAGTGACAACACAAGCGTCACTAAAGGCCTGCCCAACTATCACTGAAGATCGCGCCCCCGTCGCTCACGCCCTGCTGGTGTGCGCATTGCATGCTCCTTGTCGTGCATGCACGCTCACGCACTAGCATTGTCCTAGTGCTATGGTGCGAGTGCTGGCATAGGTGCATGCGCTGCATTGCGGCCTACTACACGCTTGCCTCATGTGCACTACAATGGCTTCAGGCAGTCAATTGGGGAGGCTGTTGTTGAACGTTCGAATTGCTACGCTAACGTGTTCGGTTTTGAAAAACCTGTCGTAGTTTGAAAGCGAAGAACTCGTGTTCAACAAATAAAATTTATACCGAAATTTAAATTCCAGGTCGAACACAGGGAGGCAGACGTTTGATTTAAAAACTACGCATTTGTTTTTATTTGTCACGAAGTAATTCAATTAATTAAAACTAGCTAACTATTTACAATAAATAGAAGAGAGAGAGAGTAAGAGAGAGAGAATATTACAAACAGAAATCAAAATGAGATGTAGAATAAACAGGGAATTCATCATTAAGGAGATTGTTTATTTCACTATTACAACTAGAAAGCAGAAAACAATTGCACTAGAAAGTAGTAAATTTACTCTAGAAAGCATTAAAAGAATGGAGAGAGAAATATCCTCCTCGACGGTCACTTGGAGGATGAGCCGAACTACTCTAGAAAGTAGTAAATCTATTCTAGAAAATAGTAAAAAGAATGGGTGAGAGAGATATCCTCCTCGACGGTCGCTTGGAGGATGTGCCGGATGGGACGATGCCTGGACGAAGGAGGACGAAGCAGAAGAACGGGAACGGAGCAGCACGTCGTCGTCGTCTCGGGATCCACTTTCGAAGGGGGACAAAAATTTGGACTTTATCTTGCGAGAAGCATCCTGGGTGTGGGACAAGCTTCTCTTGAGCTTTGGAGAGGTAGAGAAGAGAAGGAAGGGATGAGAATTTTGTGTGGAGGGGGTCTCCTTTTATAGTTGCAAGGAGTGGGGGCAAATTGGTCATTACATCTTGAAAACATTAAATAAGGGGTCGTTAGTGACAGATAAAATCGTCGCTAAAGCCCCAACATGGGTGCAGTGGGCGCTGCCCACGCGCGCCTGCTTGTCTGCTCGCGCCTAATGCTCGCCGCACGTTCAGCCATCCACAGCGATCGGACGGCCCAGATCGCGCCTTCGCCCGCCTCACTGTGCGCCCGCCCCAATGCGTGCAATGTCACATTACATCGTGCGTGCAATAGCGCGTGGATGCTACTGGGCGCACGCGGCTGTTGGATTGCGATCTGACAGTCGATAAATGGCACGCCCCCCACTCCAGATTTCGCGTGGCGAGGCTCGAACATGCGCCAGTGCCTTGCGATGAGGCGCTGGACCGCTACGCTGCCTCGCCCAAGTGGTCGTGTGGACGATTTCAACGCGCCGCATCCACAGCCTTTGGATCTTGATCCAACGGCGGAGAAGGGTGGATGCGGAAGCTTCAGCCGGTGCGTGCGGGTGTTTGGGCAGCCGAGATGGTGTCACATGGTGCCATCTTGGCCGTCCATCTTCTAGATGATGTAGATGGTGCCACGGGTGTCAGATTGACTCGATTTTTGCGTCGTTAGGCTACGATTGTCGATCCGAATCCATTCGTGCGGTAGGATTTGTCATTTGAATTGTAGATTTACACCATCTTGGCCCTTGATCTTCTAGGATTCCCTGGTCACTATCTGATGCTATGATGTCTGATTAGGGCGATCTTGGAGTCGTTGAACTCCAATCGTCGCACTGATCACATCTGTACGGTTGGATCTTCGACCCGAGGCCCTGATAAAAAGTTTGCCCTGTCCAAGCACATAAAAGGAGACAAGTAACCTCCATTTTATTCAAACTACTCTAAATGCAAGATGATGCATGTTATGTAATATTTATATCATGCATTGCAATCCTATGCTTAAGAGCATGCATAAATAGACATCTTAAGTAGTGTAAATGTGTTTACATCACACTACCATGCCTATCTTTTGCTAGTCTCTAGCAAAAACTATATGCTATTTATAAAAGAATTAGGTTGGATTATTTGGGCTTGAGTTTATTTTCAGTCATTAAGAAATTGTCTACTTAAGATCTGAACTTTCACAGACACAACAGTGCCCGAGTATCTGCCAAAATGCAGACCGCCTCAAGCCCTTGCCTTATTCAAAGAAAATTTTCTTTTTCTATTTTTCCTCTTTTCAAATTTTTTTGGATTTTCAAGTTTTAGGGTTTAAGAGTGGCTTTCTACGGCCATTCAACTCACCCAAGGTTTAATGAGAACCCTAAGTTTTAAGCATCTTATTGTGAATGTGATAGACTCGTTGACCGGCAGTTAAAATGGACTTTGGATTTCTATGCCTCTAAGTGACCTAAAAAAAAATTTTGCCTAAAGGTGTATCTTTACAACCGGTAGCTTTCTCCCTACTTTTATTTTTTTACGGGGTCAACACAAGGGTGAATGCAGTGTATATCTCCCTGGTTTATTCTACTTCTTCGCTTCTTCCTAAGTGTTTTGGGAATTTTTAGTGCATTTATTAAGCTGGGTTTTGGACAACCAGTCGATGAGCTGTTATTACCGACAACTTGCCAGCCATACTCGTGCGGCGAAGTGTGGCTTATTTCTGTTTTTATTTTCTCCTTTTCTTTTTGATTTTTTTTTTTAAGTAGGTGGCTTCCCTGGTCTAAGATTTACCTAAGGGCAGCAAAAAGAGAAAGGTCCAGTGACTGGGCTCTGGACAACCTACCTATGGGTTGTTACCCACGATAACTTGCCCGCCATATCACCCTAGAAGGTTCATTAGCTACCCAATTTCGGCTAAAATCGTCGAACAACGAGTCAGTGACAAGATAGTGTGTAGATGCTTAAGACTCAAAATTCCCTCAAATTAGAGGTCGAGTTGATAAGTCGTGTACTTATCACCCAAACTTATTTACTCTAATTAAAATAGAATTCAGGTTGGCGAGAACTTGAAGAGCAAATCCACATTTTAGTAGATACACAGGCTGATTAAGTCTAAATACCTGAAGGGTCTTTGTGTTCAAATTATAATGTAGTATTTCCTAAGATTGAAAATTTTCTTAAACCCAAGTTCTCTTTCCTAATTCAAATTTTTTTTTTTAATAAAAGAAAATAAAACAAATCTACGAAGCTGACAAATGAATTCAGAGATGAATATCCACCCCCCATGCCTATCTAATGCAATGTCCTCATTATATTAAAAAGACATAAAACAGAGTGGAAAAGCGTAGAAAGCACTTGAATTGCGTGAATGTCAGGTCCGCTCCGAGATGAAAACTAAAAAAAACTGTATATGTGCTAAGTTTAGTGCCTTCAGCTAGGCACACTATACACAGAAGAGAAATGAAGAATTCACAAGTGCAGGTCAGAATCAGAATAAACATAAGAATCCTCTGACCTGTCAGTAGATGTCCACAAATGTCGACCAGATTGTGGTGCAGACCCATCCCCCATAATCGAGAATTTCATAGGTTCTGGATAAAAATTACCCAAAATCTAAAATCAGAATGCAAGCGGGGTCGGGCTTGCGATTTATGAAGATGCAACCCAAGACCAAAAAGTCAGGTTACAGAGAAATTAAGCTCAAAAGGATAATCGTTAAATGTGTGCTTGGGTTTGACATCCTCAAAACAAATGTCGTAAGGGTCCTGGTTTGATGGTTTCAGCTTAATAGGCACCCTTCGACTCAATCTTCTATTTCCTCCAAAGTTAACTTCCCAAATCAGAACTTCCCAGCTCCTATCCTCCTCATTCAGCATGTCCAATTCCAGGACCTCTTGTATATTAATGACCCCATCTGAAATCTCTAAGTCTAAATGATGTGGCAGAATCAAAATTGACTTGGGTCTAATTATCTCAAAAATAGAATCATCAATAAGCTCAACAGGGTGTAACTGACAATCAGGGCATTGAATTGAATCCTCCAAAAAATGCGATTCTGGATCTGTAATGTGTGCCTTAATAAGATCAATTTCCTCAATTATTGGGCTATCAAATGATCTATCAGATTCCTTAGGCCCAATCGTCTCACAAAAATCATGTTCTGAAAACTCGTGTGAGACTTTGCAACTTGAATCTTCATCATCAAAGAAATTAGGATCCGTATCAATGTATGTCCCAAAATCATCTGTCACTTTCTGATCCATGGAGACATGTTTCCTCATACCCCGGCTCAGGGATCTCAGGTGAAGGAATCAAATCATCCTTAATTGGTTGCTTTAATTCGATCTGGTCAACCTCGTAACACGTGTCCCCTCAACAGGTGCCTGAGCGGGTTCTGTCATTGGCTTTCCTAAAGAGGGTTCATCCTGGGAATCATCCCATGATTGAATCAAAGCAACCACAAATCTCATCCTCAATTTCGCTAATTTCCCAATTAGAAACTCACCCGGATTCTTATCCTTAACATCCTGGAGCCAATCCAACAAAGACTTGTTCAAATCATAAATCATTTCAATCAGGGGCTCCAATCTCTCAATGCAAGGTATCGGCTGAACTTCTAAGATTGAATGATATTCCTCAAGTTAGCCAAAACCTTATCTTGAACCTGATTACCCTGAACCAAATGAGTTGGTTCAGGGTTGGGCGGGTTTGGGGTCAATGCTGGGGAATTAACGAATTGAGGTTCGTTATACCCTTCCTGATAATAGGTCATTTCAGATTGTTCAAAAGGTGGTGATGACCTAAAGGCAGTGTAATCAGAGGATGGGTAAGAATCAGTGTATCCTTCTTGATTGTAGATCTTATTAGGTTGTGCATAATAGGGTGACGATCTATAATCGATGTGGCTTTGAGAAGGATAAAAATCACAATCAAAGTGTTTAGGGTTAGACCCTAAACAAGGAGGTCTAGAATTGTATCCCCAATCCGAGTTATCCCAACTAACTGATGGTTCATTACAGTACGAGTCAGGATAATCGTCATGTTGAGGATAATTCACAATGGGAGGGAAAGAGCGGGAATGCGTGTAATATGTGGAAGGATTCATGAGACACAGGAGGAAGAAAGGCACCCTGCAATACAAATAATCAAACTTGTCCTTAAGTGAGTTAGCCTACAGACCTACAGACTCCCAAAACCCGTATTGAGATAAAGAAACGATTTGATCTACTTCTGTCTGTTCCATCCAACCAGTTAGAAGGAGGGACTGGGGAGAAGGTTCTTCCTTCAGCTTTCGCCTCCGGTTCCTAATGTACCCGCCAGCCATGATCGTTTGATTCTGCTCCCCTAGCTAGACATCAGATTGAACAGTAGAAACAGACTAATCGAAAATAATCTCGTTCTGGGTTCTTAATAGCGAGTCCAATCCTTAAGGCCAACGTCTACTCTGTTTTATTTAGGGCTAGGTTTGAATGTGCTTTGGAATGTGATGGGCCCTTTATATGGGTTGTGCCCTTAATGATTGATTGATTTGTGTGTGCGTGCACAACTAGTGGTTTTCAAGCAAGATTATTTTTGATGTGGTGAATTTTAGAGTTCAAATCTTGCTTAGTAGCTTTTAGGATTCAACTTTAGGTATTTTCAAACAAGTTCTGTTGGCACACCAGGTTTTGAAAGCACAGGTGAAGATATTTTCCTTTAAAGCTTAAAAAGAATGTGGAGTGCCTGGTAAATCCCTAAGAGTTGAACCTAAGTGTCAGCTACTTGATGAGTTGATTTTAATTGAAGTAGTATGGCCCAATCAACTCAAACAATTAGCCTATTGCACCACTTAATTAGGCACACAAGTGATTACCTAATTTGATTTCTACTCAATTATGTGTTTGAATGTGTGTACCAACTCCAAAGATAGGTTTACCGGTTGAGTTTGAAAATCAGATGAGGTTGTGTACCTCTGTGAGATTTTTTTTAATTTTTCTTTTTTTTTAATGTGGGGGTTGGGGTGGGTGTGGGTGTCAAACAACAAACAATCTAACCCTAGAGTTTATAAGAACACCTAGGTTGATTGATGTTTGTGTTATTATGTTGTGAAATGAAATCTAATGGGTGGGAGGTGGGGGATAACTTACAAAACCTTCTACAGCATTTTACTCCAATCTACCGCTTTTTCCTGTCTCGAAAGAGTACCTACAATCACAATAAGAAAGGAGAGAAGTGAGGTAAATGATTTGAAAGTTAGAAAACGCGAGGAAAAATCAAATAGTGTCGCCTCCCTTGCAACGACGCCAAAATGTTGAACGTTCGAATTGCTACACTAACGTGTTCGATTCTGAAAAACCTGTTGTTGTAGTTTGAAAGCGAAGAACTCGTGTTCAACAAATAAAATTTATACCGAAATTGAAATTCCGTGTCGAACACAGGGAGGCGGACGTTTGATTTAAAAACTACGTGTTTGTTTTTATTTGTCACGAAGTAATTCAATTAATTAAAACTACCTAACTATTTACAATAAATAGAAGAGAGAGAGTAAGAGAGAGAATATTACACACAGAAATCAAAATGAGATGCAGAATAAATAGGGAATTCATCATTAAGGAGATTGTTTGTTTCACTATTACAACTAGAAAGCAGAAAACAATTACACTAGAAAGCAGTAAATTTACTCTAGAAAGCATTAAAAGAATGGAGAGAGAAATATCCTCCTCGACGGTCGCTAGGAGGACAAGCCGAACTACTCTAGAAAGCAGTAAATCTATTCTAGAAAACAGTAAAAGGAATGGGTGAGAGAGATATCCTCCTCGACAGTCGCTTGGAGGACGAGCCAGACGGGACGACGCTTGGACGAAGCAGGACGAAGGAGGACGAAGCAGAAGAACGGGATAGGAGCAGCATGTCGTCATCGTCGCAGGATCCACTTCCGAAAGGGGACAAAAATTTGGACTTTATCTCGCGAGAAGCATCCTGGGTGTGGGACAAGCTTCTCTTGAGCTTTGGAGAGGTAGAGAAGAGAAGGAAGGGATGAGAATTTTGTGTGGAGGGGGTCTCCTTTTACAGTTGCAAGGAGTGGGGGCAAATTGGTCATTACATCTTTAAAACATTAAATAAGGGGTCGTTAGTGATGGATAAAACCATCGCTAAAGCCCCAACATGGGCACAGTGGGCGCTGCCCACATGCGCCCGCTCGTCTGCTTGCGCCTAACGCTCGCCGCACGTTCAGCCATCCACAGCCGTCCGATCGTGAGATCGGACGGCCTAGATCGCGCCTTCGCCCGCCTCACTACACGCCCGCCCCAACGCGTGCGATGTTGTGTTACGCCGTGTGTGCAATAGCGCGTGGACGCTATCGGGCGCGGGGCCATTGGATTGCGATCTGACGGTCGATAAACCGTGCGGGCCCCGCTCTAGATTTCGTGTGTTGAGGCTCGAACGCGTGCCAGCGCCTCGAGATAAGGTTCTGGACTGCTGCGCTGCCTCGCCCAAATGGTAGTGCAGACGATTTCAACGCACCGCATCCACAGCCGTTGGATCTTGATCCAACGGCGGAGAAGGGTGGATACAGAAGCTTCAGCAGGTGTGTGCGGGCGTTTGGGCGGCCGAGATGGCACCACGTGGCGCCATCTTGGCCGTCCATCTTCTAAATGATGTAGATTGTGCCACGGGTGTCGGATTGACTCAATTTTTGTGTTGTTAGGCTGCGATTGTCGATCCGAATCGTGGTGCCATCTCGGCTGTCCATCTTCTAAATGATGTAGATTGTGCCACGGGTGTCGGATTGACTCAATTTTTGCATCATTAGGCTGCGATTGTCGATCCGAATCCATCCGTGCAGTCGGATTTATCATTTGAAGTGTGGATTTACACCATCTTGGCTCTTGATATTCTAGGGTTCCCTGGTCACTATCTGATGCTACGGATGCCTGATTAGAGCTATCTTGGAGTCGTTGAACTCCAATCGTCGCCTTGATCAAATCTGTACGGTTGGATCTTTGATCCGAGGTCCTGATAAAAAGTTTGCCCTGTCTAAGCACATAAAAGGAGACAATTAACCTTCATTTTATTCAAACTACTCTTAATGCAAGATGATGCATGTTATGCAATATTTATATCATGCAATGCAATCCTATGCTTAAGAACATGCATAAATAGACATCTTAAGTAGTGTAAATGTGTTTACATTAGTTGTGAAGATTCGAACTCACACCCCTCTGTTGCAGGTCCACGACTCCATTGTGGCAAGTCGTCTAGATGGTTGTGCAGACGGCTTAAGGCATGTAGTGGGGGAGAGCTCTCAGCCGTTGGATCAAGATGCAATGGTTGAGAATTGATGATGAAGATGATGAGGGGCGCCTTCCAGTTGCTGCTTGCCGGAGTTGGGAGGCCTGGATGTTGCCACGTGGCGCCATCTGGGTCGTCCATCCTCTATTTGTTCCACAGGGTGCCACGGTGCTCAGAACAAGATGATTCCTATGTTGCCGGACAACGATCGTCACTTTGGATCCATCCATACGGTTGGATTTTCCATCTGAAACCCATATGGATGTCGCATTGCCCCTAGCCATTGATCTTCCTCGCCCTTCATATGATGCTACAGGATTCCGATCTAGACAATTTCTGAGGCGTCAGACTCCGATCGTAGTCCTGATTAGATCCGTACGGTCAGATCATCCATTCGAGGCCCTAAAATAAATCTTTTTCTCTCTTGACCATAAAAAGGACCTAATTAACCTAAAATATATATATAGCTGCTCTAAATGCAGGATGATGCATGCTATGCAATATTTATAACATAACATGCAAATCTAAGCCTAGGAATATGCATGAATAGGCATTTTAACCTAAATGAATGTGTCTACATTAACCCTTGGCATGGCTCTCTAGAGAACTCTGGAGTTCTCTAGAAGAACCTCCATCTTGGCATCAAGATGGGAGGGGAAGTGGTCTTCTTAGATCCACATTTTGTGGATCTAAGAGTGGACTCCCTTGGTTGCCATTTTTGGCAACCAAATGTGGCGCCATCTAGAGAAGACTCTAGATGGTGAGTGAATTTGTAGGTGTGTGTGTGTGTGTGTGTGAGCGCGTGAATGTGTGGCTAAGTGTAGTCGTGGGTAGGTGGTCAAGTAGACCACTTGGTCCACTTTTAGGTAGATTTAGGTTCGTCCTATGTAGGTGTTCAAAAATAGGCTTACGTGTAACCTATTACTAGACAATTGATCAATTAACCTTAGCTAAGTTTAATTGGGTTTAGTGAGAACCTAATTAGGTTCTTACGAAGGTCTTGGGTTAGCCAATTGGACTTGCTTGGGTTGATTTGAATCAATTAGGTTCAGGTCTAACCCTAATTAGGTTCTACTGAGCCTAATTAGACTTGAATAGGTAGGGATGGATCAATTGGATCCTGGGTAGACCCAATTGGATTTAGGTGCACCTAATCAAGTAGGAATGCACCCAATTGGATGTAGGTTAGGTAATTGGGTTTGGGGCTGAGTTCAATTAGACTAGTCTGATTCTAATTAGATTGGGGTTAGCCTAATTAGGTTCATTTGAACCTAAGTAGAATAAGGCTGACCCAATTACCTCCAGTTGAGCTAATTGGGATATCAAGGGATCTAAATGGGATTCTAAGGTGGGAATTGGGTTAGGGATAAGAGGGTTTAGTATAGGGATAGTGGATAGTGGGAATTTGGATAGTGTTATCTAGGTTTTGGTTGAAGTGGGGAAATTGAGGTTTAGGGATAAGGGTATCCTCGAAGGGGGTAAGAGTTGGGATAATGTGGATAGGGACATAGATAGCACTATCCATGTTTTGGTTTTCAACTAAATTAGCCTAATAGGGAGGTGGCTTAGGGATAGGGCCATGGATAGGGTTATCCTAGAGACTAAGGATAGGGATAGGGTTGTCCTATTGCTAGGGATAAGTGCAGGGATGTCCTACTGTTCTTCATAATTTAATCTAAGCATTAAAATTCCACTTAGTAAGGTAGTATACCTCATCCCTATTTTATTTACAACTTTATTCCAAACTCCACTCCAGTTCCACTGCATCTCTAGCTTCTTCCCTGCTTCAGATCCAGCTTCAGGCCGTCTTCTGAGGTTCTTATTGCCTACAATCCAAATAATGCACTAATCAGTACATTATAACATTATTGTATGCATATCTAAATAAAATAGGAAAGATGCAATGTATGCCGTTTATGTATGTATTACACAACAATTATGCTAAGTTCTAACTTAATTCAGGTCATTTAAGTCCTATGATTGTTGTGCAATCAATGGTGCTACTGTCATACCCCTATGCCTACCATTTGCTAATCCCTTAGCAAATTCTTAGAGTTTTGCATGAGTTCAGCTTAAAGGGAATTTTTGCATTCAATTCAATAATATGTTTTGTTAATCTTGGTCAGAATTTTTATACAAATACAATTGCTCTTATGCCTAGGACTTTGGACACTAAGATGTAACGACTCCCTAATTTAATTTTATCTAATTCTTGATTTTTAAACACAAGGGCACACAGTTCAGGTTGGTCTCAATTTCACTCCCAGTTTTGCTATTATCATGGTGGGAACATGTGTAGTGAGGGTGAATTGAGTTAAAGGTCCTAAGTGTCAAATTAATAACCTATTGGACTCAGTCAGCTACTCCCACGTGAATTTGGTAGCCTTCTACCTTCCAACGAGATCAACCTCAAGGTATATCTCCCCTTAACAAAAAAAAAATCTAGCATCGTATTTTTTTTCTACTCTTCTTTTTTATATAAGTGGTGCAAGTGTGCGAGGCTTTTTGTGAGCCTTTTGGGGTGGTGAGGACTGGTATACTACTGGGTTAGTAGTAATCCAATTTTATTTCACTAATGAAATAAATTACAAGGACTCCTGAAACCTCAAAGAGGTAGTTACATCCGTACAAATGTTTTCTACCCAAATACAAGAATGCCTAAAAATAGCTTAATTTCTAGCCCTTTAGATTGCCCATAGGATGACCACCTTACATTTGGATGACTCCTGCGAAGAGAGAACTTCATTCCAAAGGCATTCCCATGCTAGAAGTGGAGAGGAGCAATGCTTCTTCCATATTTCATTTGTTACCAGGAAGGATGAAAAGAGATGTATAGTGTCATCATTTCCAAAGGAGCACAGGGGACAAATGGTACTCGGGGTACCCATCATGTGATGTCTTAGAGCATTTGTCACAGATCCATCATTCATACCCAGCCACAAAAAGATCTGCACCTTCAATGGAATTGGCAGTTTCCATATCTTAGCATAGGAAGATGGTTGCATCTCACCTAGAGGGGAAGATAGTAAGGAGGTGTAATCTTTCCCTGGTGTGTAGATGCCCTTACTTCAAATATACCCATTGATAGAGACACATCTATTTAGGTTAAGATGCCTATTCATGCATGTTCCTAAGCTTAGATTTGCATTTCATGTTATAAATATTGCATAACATGCATCATTGTGCATTTAGAGTAGTATATATTTTAGGTTAATTAGGTCCTTTTTATGGTTAGGAGAGAAGAAGACTCATTTCAGGCCCTCAGATGGATGATCAGACCATATGGATTTTATTAAGATGACGATCGGAGTCTAACGCCTCTGAAATCGTCTAGATCGGAGAACCGTAGCATCATACGAAGTCCGAGGAAGATCAATAGCCAGGGGCAATGCGAAATTCATACGAGTTTCGGATGGAAAATCCGACCATACGGATGGATCTGGATAGACGATTGCAATCCAGCAGCGCAGGAATCATCTTGATCTGGGCACCGTGGTACCCTCTACAAAAGGAAGAATGGATGGCCTAGATGGTGCCACGTGGTGCCATCAGGCGCCAGCGGAGTGGATCTTTAGCGACGTGTGCCTTTAGTGACACTTGCAGCTGTCACTAATGGTCTGTGCGCACCAGTAAGAGGATTTGAAGGTTGGATCTTCAACGATAGTTGCAGCGACGTTTATGGATGTCAGTAATGACCCAGATGCGAATTTGTTCTTCCTCCACTATAAAAGGACTGTTGAACGTTGGAGGACTACGCTATGGGAGTTGGTTTTGAAAACCTGTCATTGTAGTTTGAATAGCAAAGAACTCAAGTTCAACAGTAAAATTTATACCGGAAAAGAAATCCTGAGTCGAACTTAGGGAGGCTATGTCGATCAAAATTTGCAATTATATTTTTTTGTATTTTTGTTTAAAGAGTGGAGTAATTACAATGCAATGGAATCAATATAAACAATAAGAGAGAGAGAGAGAAAACATCCACTTGAAGTTGCAAAATGTTTGTACATCTAAGAAAGTGAGAAATTACACTAGAAAGCAGCAAAACTGTTACAACTAGAAAGCAGGAAAATTCTACTCTAAAAGGCAGGAAAAAGGAATAGGAGAGAGAACTTATCCTCCTTGACGATCGCTTGGAGGATGAGCTGGACGAGACAACGCCTAGAAGATGAGGAACGGAGTGGGAAGAAGGAGGTTGAAGCAGGAGGAACAGGAACGAGGTAGCACATCATCGTCGTCACAGGATCCGCTTTCGGAATGGGGGTGAAAAATTGATTTTATCTCTTGAGGAGCATCCCGGGTGTGGGACAAGCTTCTCTTGAGCTTTGGAGAGGGAGAGAAGAGAAGGAAAGGATGAGAAATTTGTATGGAGGGGGTCTCCTTTTACATTTGCAAGGAGTGGGGGCATTTTGGACATTTTAATTTGAAAATCATTAATACGGGACCTTTAGTGACGGATAAATCCGTCACTAAAGGCCTGAATATGGCCTTCGTGTGCGTGCGCCGCGCACCTCCTCGCCTCTATGTCCTTCAATGCACGCACACGTCCATGTGCTCACAACCATCTGATCAAGAGATCGGATGGCTTAAAATCGCCTACGCTTATGCCGCTCACCCACGTGCAATCACGTGTCAGCACCGCGCGTCTGATCGTGCGTGGGTGCTATCGACTGCTCAGCGTTGCACGATCTTCATCGCACAGCTCCCCTCGCTCACGCACCTGCTCGCCCGCTCTTCAATTTGAGGCACCTCAACTTGAATGCGTGACCTCCTCCTCTCACGAAGGCGCTTGACCAACACACTGCGGGTGGCTTTGTGTCGCGCGGATGTTTTGAGCGCGTGGGCCTGCAGCTGTTGGTTGAGCATCTAATGGCGGAGAAGCATCGATCTGATGAAGAGGAAAGGCAGAGGCGGGTCCTTGGGGCCGGTTGGGTGGCTGAGATGGCAGCACATGGTGCCATCTTGGCCGTCTATCTTTTGAGTATTGTAGATGGTGCCACAGGTGTCGGATTGGACCGATTTTCACTCCATTAGGTTGCGATCTTCGATCCGAATCCATCTGTGCAATCGGATTTGTTATCTAAAGTGAGGATTAACACCATCTTGGCCCTTGATCTTTAGGGTTCCTCGATCGCTATCTGGTGCTACAGATATCCAATTAGGGCGTTCTTGGAGTCATTGAACTTCAATCGTCGCCCTGATCAGATCCGTACGGTTGGATCTTCGAACCGAGGCCCTGAGAAAAAGTCGCCCTGTCCCTGACCATAAAAAGGAGATAATTACTGTACAATTTATACAACTTGATCTAAATGCAGGTTATGCACTATTTACAATGTATGATGCTACTGTGACACTAAGAACATGCATTAATAGACATTTTAGGTTAATCAGATATATGCACATCATACCCCCATGCCTATTTGTTGCTAGTCCCTAGCAAAAACTACATGCTATTTATAAAAGAATTAGGTTGGATTACTTGTGCATAAGTTATTTTCGACATTAAGAAATTTTTTACTCAGGATCTGAACTTTCAAAGATACAACAGTGCCTGGGTATCTGCCAAAATGCAGACTGCCTCAAGCCCTTGCCTTATTCAAAGAACTTTTTTTTCTCTTTTTCTTCTTTTCTATTTTTTTTGGATTTTTGAGTTTAGGGTTAAAGAGTGGTTTTTTACAGCCATTCAAACCACCCAAGATTTGATGAGAACCCTAAGTTCTAAGCATCTTATTGTGAATGTGATAGACTCATTGATCGGCAATTAGAACGGACTTTGGGTTTCTACGCCTCTAGGTGACGTTAAAAAGAGAGTTCGGCCTAAAGGTGTATCTTTACGACCAGTAGCTTTCTCTCTACTTTTATTTTTATGGGGTCAACACAAGGGTGAATCCAGTGTATATCACCCTGTCTTATTCTACTTCTCCGCTTCTTCCTAAGTGTTTTGGGAATTTTTAGTGCATTTCTTGAGCTGGGTTCTGGACAACCGATCGATGAGCTTTTACCACCGACAACTTGCCAGCCATACTCGTACGACGAAGTGTGGCTTATTTCTTTTGTTTTCTTTTTTTCTTTCTTTTCTTTTTGACTTTCTTTTTTTTAAGTAGGTGGCTTCCCTAGTCTAAGATTTACCTAAAGGCAGCAAGAAGAGAATGATCTAGTGACTGGGCTTTGGACAACCTACCTATGGGCAGTTACTTATGATAACTTGCCAGCCATATCGCCCTGGAAGTGTCATTAGCTACCCAATTTCCGTTAAAATCGCCGAGCAACAAGTCAGTGAAAAGATAGTGTGTAGATGCTTTAGACTTAAAGTTCCCTTAAATCAGAGGATGGGTTGATAAATCATGTACTTATCACCCAAACTTATTTAATCACATTACAATAGAATTCAAGATGGCGAGGACTCAAAAAACAAATCCACATTTTAGTGGATACCCGGGTTGATTAAGCCCAAAGACCTGAAGGGTCTTTGTATTCAGATCCTAATGTAATATTTCCTAAGATTGAAAAGTCCTAATGTCCAAGTATTCCTTCCTAATTCATTTTTTTTATGTATATATAAGAACAGAAATATAATTTACAAGAATTTCATAGAGCTGACAAAATGATTCAAAAATGAATCCACCCCCCCATGCCTAGTTGATGCAATGTCCACATTGAGAAAAAGAGACATGAAAGAAAGGGTAGAGTATGGAAGATATCACCTGAATATGAAGCTTGGGTCTCCTCTGAGTCATATGTACAACTGCTGAGTTTAATGCTGTTAGCTAGGCGAAGTCCAGCCAAAGAAGTCACAACATGGCTAGAGCAACCGTGTCTGAGACGGGTTCTGGAAGAGTACGGTCAATAACACGTTTCAGGAGTTGACCATTGACTTTGAATGAATTACTCATCTTCGGGTCAGAGATCTAAACGGCTCCGTTTGGAAAAAGCTGGTCAATAATGAACGAGCCATTCCATTTCGACCTAAGTTTGCTGGGAAAGAGCTTAAGTTGAGAATCGAATAACCAGACCTTCTAGTTCGGCTCAAAGCTCTTGCGGGAAATCACTTGATCATGTAGAACTTTGGTCCGAGCCTTGTAGATCTTGGCATTCTCATATGCACCATTTCTAAGCTCCTCCAACTCAGATAGTTGGAGTTTCCTGGTCTTTCCGGTTAAACTCAGATCTAGATTGCACTGCTTGATTGCTCAGAATGCCCTATGTTCAATCTCTACAAGTAAATGGCACACCCTTCCATACACCAGATGAAATGGAGACATGCTGATGGGCATTTTATACGTCGTACGATAGGCCCAAAGCGCATCCTCAAGCTTTTGAGTCCAGTCTTTGCGATTAAGCCTAACCATTTTCTGCAGAATATTCTTGATCTCCCGATTGGAGATCTCGGCCTGTCCATTCGTCTGGGGATGATAAGGTGTGCGATTAACCCCGTATTTAGCTAGCAAATTACAAAACTGGGCATTAGTGAAATGCGTGCCATCATCACTGATGATGGCCCTCGAAATCCTGAACCTGTTGAAGATGTTCTTCTTGGCAAATCGATGACCACCTTGTGGTCATTGGTTCGGGTGGGAATAGCCTCAATCCATTTGGACATGTAATCAACAGCGACGAGAATGTACTGATGTCTAAATGAAGGGAGGAAGGGTCCCATGAAATCGATGCCCCAAACATCAAAGATTTCGACAGGAAGAATTGGGTTTAGGGGCATCATATCTCTCTTAGTTATGCTCCCGAGTGCCTGGCATCGGGAACACGACCTTGAGAAATCCTGGGCATCCTTGAATAAAGACGGCCAATAGAATCTAGATTGCAAAATTTTTGCAGCCATCTTTTTCCTGGAAAAGTGTCCACCACACGTAGATGCATGGCAGAACTCAAGTATACTATTGAATTCATTCTCTGGAACACATCGGTGAATAATCTGATCAGAGTCGATGCGGTACAGTTCAGGGTTCTCCTAGAAGTAATATTTGGCCTTAGATTTGAGTCTATCCTGTTGTTGCTTGGTCCAATCCTGGGGGATTTGACCAATGACCAAATAATTAACAATGTCAGTAAACCACGGGGTTTGGACGCCTGAAACTGTAAGAATGGTTTCGTCCGAAAAGGTTTCAGCAATCGGGATGTCTGGAAAAGAAGAATCACTTAGAAGTCTCGACAAATGATCCGCCACCACATTTTCTACCCTGAATTTATCCTTGATTTCAAGATCAAATTCTTGAAGTAGAAGAATCCAACGAATAAGCTAGGGTTTGGCATCTTTTTTGGCCAAGAGATGTCTCAAGGTTGAGTGGTCGGTATAAATAATGACATGAGACCCTAAGAGATAAGCCATGAATTTCTCCAAAGCAAATACTACAGCTAGTAATTCCTTCTCAGTAACAGTGTAATTCCTCTGGGCCTCGTCCAGAGTTTTACTAGCGTAGTAGATGACAGAGGGCTTCCTATCAACTTTCTAACCCAAAATAGCCCCGACCGTGTAATCAGAAACGTCGGTCATGATCTCAAATGGGGCTGTCCAAATCGGTGGTTGCAGCACCGAAGCACAAGTAACTATCATTTTGAGAAAATCAAATGCCTTACGGCATGATTCGTCAAAATCAAACGGTGTTTCTTTGGCAAGAAGATTGCTCAAAGGACAAGCAACCTTCAAAAAGTCTTTGATGAATCTTCTGTAGAATCCCACATGACCAAGAAATGATCAAATTTATTTAACAGATGTGGGAGGAGGAAGTTTAGCGATAGCATCAACCTTAGCTTTATCCACTTCAATTCCCCGTTCAGAGATTACATGACCCAAGATGATGCCTTCGTGTGTCATGAAATGACTCTTTTCCCAGCTAAGGACCAATCTTGTTTTGATGCATCGCTTAAGAATCATTTTAAGATTAGCTAGACAAGAGTCAAATGATTCTCCAAAAATAGAGAAATCATCCATGAAGACTTCCATAAACTCTCCCACCATGTCAGAGAATATGGTCATCATACACCTTTGAAAAGTCATAGGTGCATTGCATAAATCGAATGGCATCCTACAGAAAGCAAAGGTTCCATAGGGACAGGTGAAAGTAGTTTTTCCCTTATCCTCGGGATGGATAGGAACTTGGTTGTATCCCGAGTAGCCATCAAGAAAACAGAAGTACTTCTACCAAGCTAATCTTTCCAAGATTTGATCAATGAAAGGCAGAGGGAAATGATCCTTTTTCGTGGCTGTGTTCAGCTTCCTGTAATCAATACAAACCCTCCAAGAGGAAGCTGAACGAGTTATGATAGATTCTCCTTTCTCATTAGTCACAACGGTAATCCCGGCTTTCTTGGGAACAATCTGCACGGGACTTACCCAAGGACTATCAGAGATTGGATAAATGATTCCTGCATTGAGCCACTTAATAATCTCCTTCTTGACCACTTCTCGTATATTTGAATTTAATCTCCTCTGCATCTGGCGAGAAGGGTAGGATTCATCTTCCAAAAATATTCTATGATTGCAATAAGATGGCTCGATCCCCCTAAGGTCATGAATGGTCCAACCGATTGCCTCCTTGTGTTCCTTCAGGACCTTAATCAGTTTAGTCTCTTGCTCCTTTGTTAATTTAGCACTGATAATCATAGGGAGCATCTTGTGTGGTGCTAAAAACAGATATTTCAGATTCTCAGGCAATGGTTTCAGTTCTAGCTAGGGCAGGTTGATGATTGAAGGTAAGGAAGATGCTGATGACTCATCAAGAGGAAGAGGTTGAGAATGAACAAAATCAATAACCTCTTCAGAAGATGCCAGGTCTACCATAGAGGGTTGCAGGTCCAATTCATCATCAAAGGAGGAACTTTCAAATGTAGAAACCATCATACAAGTTTCAATATTCACGTTATCGTCCTTAGGTTCCTCAATAAATCCACAATCCTTGAATTTATTAATCGCCTTAAAAATATCCAATTTCATTCGTTGATCCCCAAAGGCGATTTCCATGCTACCGCTTTCACAGTTAATGTTGGCCTTAGCGGTAGCCAAGAACGGACGCCCCAGAATGATGGGCATGTTCCTTAGATTTTCGGGTACATCCATGTCAAGGATAAGGAAATCTACAGGAAATAGAAATCCTTAACCTTAACAATAACATCTTCAATAATGCCTTATGGATTTGTAACTGAACGGTCCGCTAACTGCAGCGTTACTGAAGTCGGTCGAAGTTCACCTAATCCGAACTTCTCGTAAAGAGAAGTCGGAATTAGGTTGATGGATGCACCCAGATCCAACAGTGCTCTATCAAAAGTGTAATCTCGGACACAAGAAATTAAAGGAGAACCTGGATCTCTCTTTTTCTGAGGGAGGTGGTGCAAGATAACAGAACTAGCCTGCTCAGAGAGTACCACCTTCCTCGGAATAGATTCTCTCGAGTTACACTTTTTGTGTATATAAATCCTTTAAAAATCTTGCATAAGCCGGTATATGCTTGATAGCATTGAGGAGTGGGATATTGATCTCGACGTTCTTGAAAATATTCAGAAGCTCCTCATTACTATCAACAGACTTCTTCCTTGATCTGATCAAGCCTTCAAGAAAAGGAACATGAGTCAGATCTTTTGAATCAGGTTCCTGAGCCTTGATTTCTTCTCCAGAGTTCTCCTTTCTCTCCTCAGGTTCTTCAGGATTCGGTAAATCAGAATAGTGTGGTTGTGGATCCTGAGTTTGTTTACCACTCCTCAAGGTAACAGAATTTGCGGATGCATACGAGTTTGGGTCTTGGGGAGGGTTAGGAAAGATTGGAGGGGCTTCGTTAGCCAAGAATTGTTGATTTGCAGAAGAAGAAGACGAGGAAGGACCCTGCTCAACCACCTGAGCATGTGCATGTGGATCCCTCTAATTTTCGTATCCATGGGCTTGATTACCCGGATTCAGGATATTTCGTGGATTGGGTATGGGTTGGGATGGTAGAGATCCAGGTTGACAAGAGTTCGCTATGAGCTTGGTTTGCAAGTTGTCTAGCGAAGTTTTCATTTGCTGCATAAGCTGGAGCATGGATCCTTGCATCTCTACCATTTGTCGGTTTAAATCAGCCTGCCTTACAGGTTGATGGGCATTCCAAGCTGGCTGATTGACCTGATTCGAGGGCAACTGAGTATAAATATGACCCTGACCCATTGGTCGTTGTGGAGCGTAGTTGCTAGGTCGAAATTGGGTCTGCTACCCTGGATTTTTCCAGGAGAAGTTAGGGTGGTTTGTCGAACCCGATTTATAAGCATTGGAGTAGGGGTTGATCTAACATTCGCCTGTACAGCACAAACATCCTCATAGGGTGAGGATGAAGAGAAGGAAAGGGAAGGATCAGAGAAACTAGTATCAAAGGCCCCAGTTTGGAACCCATGGGGTTCCGAATAATGCTGGCTCACAGGTTGAGCCACATCAAGTTGATTCACGAACTCCCGTCTAGAAGGAGCTCCCGACGAATGGAATCCTGAATTCTGGGATTGAGTGGATCAAGAGTTGTTCATTGAATTTCCAGCCATCCACTCCTCCATTCTCTTAACAGCCAAGTCCAATTTATGAAGTTTATTACAAATCAATTCCATATCGAATGAATGAGAGTCGTGGACTTCATTAACATTTGATCTGGGCTACTGGGACCAGTTAAAAGTATCCATGGAGGCATGATTGATCGAATTCTCGCTTATTTCCTCAAACATATTGTGCGTGCTATCTGCATCTTTGTTGAGGAAATTGCCTCCGCAAGAAGCATCCACACGATTTCTGAGTTGCTCAGTCAACCCGTGGTAGAAGATCTACACAAGTTACCATTTTGGCACCTCGTGGTGTGGACACCTCCACAATAGGTCCTGGAATCGCTCCCAGGCCACATGAAATTGCTCCCCCAGCTGCTGGGTAAAGGTAGTGATTGCCCATCTCAAAGCATTGGTACATCCGACATGGAAGAATTTCTTCAGAAAGGTCAATTTCAACTCATTCGAAGTTGCAATTGGTCTTCCTATAGTCCTGTACCAATGAGTGACTTTATCCCTAATAGAGTGGGGGAAGAGCCTCATGATCATTTGCTCCTCATTCACATTTCGCGCCTTGGTGGTCTGGACCAAAGTGGTCAAGTCCTCCAAGTGCTGAAACGGGTTTTCAGAGCCAAGCCCATGGAAATGTTTGATTAGGCTTAACACCTGGGGCTTGATTTCTATGTCTCCAGTAGGAATCTGGATGCTGGGACGTTCCTCGTAATTTGAAGGATCATAAAATTCTTTCAAGGGTTGAGCGCTCTGCATTCTCTGGAACCATTCTTGCATTCTCTGCATTTGTTCCAGCTGCCTTCGAAATTCCTCCTGTGGATCCTGAGGTAGAGGAGGCTATTGATCGGCCATGGGATCGATTTGGCCAAAATCCAATCCACACCTCTTAGAATATTCTAGTGGTCCTTCCAATGGGGGATTCAATGACCTTCTTCCCAGCATAAACTAGGAAAAGGTCGAAAGGACTGGGGATAAGAACCCTGTAGCATAACAAAACAAGCCTGTCCTTAAGTGGGGTAGCCTAAGGATCTACAGACTCCCAGAACCCGCCTTAAGATTATAAACGATTTACTCTACTTGTGTTTGCTCAATCCAACCAGTTATAAGGAGGGATTGGGGAGAAGGTTCTTCCTTTGGCTTGCGCATTCGGTTCCTAGTGTACCCCCCAGCCACAGTCGTTTGACGCTACTCCCCTAGCTAGACATCAGATTGATCAGTACAAGTAGGTCAATCGTAAACAATCTCATACTAGGCCCTGAAGAGAGAATCAGTCCTTAAGCCAACGTCTACTCGATTTTATTGAGGCCTGGGATTGTAGTGCTTATGGAATGTGATGGGCCCTTAAAATGGGTTGTGCCCTTAATGATTGATTAAGTATGTGTAAGTGCATGCACAACCAGGTTTTTCAAGCAAGATTCTTTGTGATGAGTATATTTTAATGTTCAAATCTTGCTTAAGTAGCTTTTAGGGTTTAGAATTAGGTTGATTTCAATCAAGTTTGAGGCAACCCAGGTTTTCAATCACGGGTGAAGATTGCTTTCCTTTAAAATCAGAAATAAAGTGGAGTGCCTGGTATGAACCTAGATTGAAAACCCTAAAAGGAAGCTACTTGGTGAGTTGAGTTTACGTTGAGTGGTGCGGCCCAAACAACTCAAACAATTGGCCACAATTGCACCACTAAGTTAGGCACACAGAAATGATTAACCTAGAATGATTTCTACTCTTTTATGTCATGATTTGTGTGTACCAGTTCCATAGATCAGAATCCAGTTGAGTAGTAGGTTAAGTGCCTTGAATGTGGGTGTATGTTGTGTGTATTTTGAATTACCCCACAAAATTATCTTTTTGTTGTTTTTTATATATAAGCGAGGGTGAAATGTGAGTGTGAGTGGAAATCCAAACAACCAAACTAATCCTAGGATTATGCAAACACCTAGGTTAATTGGAATTTGAATTTAATGTGACAAATGAAATCTATGGAGGGGGAAAGAAAGGGGAGCACTTACAGTCGTCTTCAACTACACTTTACTCCGATCTATCGCTTGACGATTCCCTGATAGAGGTCTGTGCAAAACAATAGAAATGAGAGAAAATAAGTTAGAAGACAGTAAAGTGCATGAAATGCGAAAAGAAGATCGTAAAATCGTTGCCTTCCTGGCAACGGTGCCAAAATGTTGAATGTCGGAGGACTACTCTATCGGAGTTGATTTTGAAAACCTCTCGTTGTAGTTTGAATAGTGAAGAACTCGGGTTCAACAAATAAAATTTATACTGGAAAAGAAATCTCATGTCGAACTCAAGGAGGTTACATCGATCAAAATTCGCAATTATATTTTTTTGTGTTTTTGTTTAAAGAGAGGATTAATTACAATGCAATGGAATCAATATAAACAACAAAAGAGAGAGAGAGAAAACATCCACTTGAAGTTGCAAAATATTTGTACATCTAAGAAAGAGAGAAATTACACTAGAAATGAGGAAAACTACTACAACTAGAAAGCAGGAAAACAATACCTGGAAGATGAGGAATGGAGCAGGAAGAAGGAGGTCGAAGCAAAAGGAACAGGAACAATGCAGCACGTCGTCGTCATCGCAGGATCTGCTTCCAGAATGGGGGTGAAAAATTGATTTTATCTCTTGAGGAGCATCCCGGGTGTGGGACAAGCTTCTCTTGAGCTTTGGAGAGGGAGAGAAGAGAATGAAGGGATGAGAAATTCGTATCGAGGGGGCCTCCTTTTATAGTTGCAAGAAGTGGGGGCATTTTGGACATTTTAATTTGAAAATCATTAATATGGGACCTTTAGTGACGGATAAATCCGTCACTAAAGGCCTGAACGTGGCCTTTGTGTGCAGCCACCGCGTGCCTCCTCGCCTCAACGTCCTTCAACGCTCGCTCACGTCCACGCGCTCACAGCCGTCTGATCAAGAGATCGGATGTATCAAAATCGCTTACGCTTGCGTCGCGCACCGCATGCAATTACGCGTCAGTACCGCGCATCTGATCGTGCGTGGGTGCTATCGGCTGCTCAGCGCCACACGATCTTCATCGCACAGCTCCCATCGCTTGCGCACCCGCTCGCCCGCTCTTCAATTTAAGGCACTGCGACTCGAACGTGCGACCTCCTCTTCTCGCGAAGGTGCTAGACCAACGTGCTACAGGTGGCTTTGTGTCGCACAGATGTTTTGAGTGCGTGGGCCTGCAGCCATTGGATGAGCATCCAATGGCGGAGAAGCATCAATCAAATGAAGAGGAAAGGTAAAGGCGGGTCCTTGGGGCCGGTTGGGTGGCTAAGATGGCACCACATGGCACCATCTTGGCCGACCATCTTCTGAGTATTGTAGATGGTGCCACGGGTGTCGGATTGGACCAATTTTCGCACCATTAGGCTGCGATCGTCGATCCGAATCCATCCGTGCAGTAGGATTTGTCATCTGAGGTGTGGATTAACACCATCTTGGACCTTGATCTTTAGGGTTCCTCGATTTCTAAATGGTGCTACAGATGTCCAATTAGGGCGATCTTGGAGTCATTGAACTCCATTCGTCCCCATGATCAGATCCGTATGGTTGGATCTTCGATCTGAGGCCCCAATAAAAAGTCGCCCTGTCCTTGACCATAAAAAGGAGACAATTACTGTATAATTTATACAACTTGATCTAAATGCATGATTATGCATGTTATGCACTATTTATAATGTATGATGCTAATGTGCCACTAAGAACATGCATTAATAGACATTTTAGGTTAATCAGATGTATGCATGATAACACTACACAAGGGGGTGATAATTATGTTGAATATGGCCCATCTTTAGAATAAAAGGCACAACATAAGTAGAATAGGAGCATTGCAAGCATCATGTACCAAGATTGCTTATAAACTACATTAATGGCCATTTATGTAAGCATTTGTCAAAGCAGGCCTCAGATGAGCAATCGGACCGCACGGATGGACTCAGAACGGCGAACAGAGTCCAACGGAGTCAAGATCGGCCAAATCCGACATCCGAAGCACCTACAATGGGCCCAAGAAGTTCTGACCGTTGATTTGGAGATCAACAGCCCAGATTGCGCCACGTTAGCCCCGCCCTCGCGCTCGCCGCGCCTTCAGCCAGCCGAGATTCGCGCGCCGACCTGCGGTGGCCGCGATAAAGCACGGGCGTGGCGCAACGGTGAGCGCGCACGCCCGCACCCACGCGACGCGGGTTCGAGCCGCGCGGAGTGGGATTTGAAGACAGGCGACGGGCGTGGAGAAATTGGGCCGCCCGATCAGCGGCGGGCGGCCGGGATCCTGCCATGAGGTGTGACCGCAGCTCACGAGCATCCATGCGCGCGCGCACACGGGCACCCGAGGCACGATCCCAGCGCAGGTGAGGAAGACTCTCAGCCGTCCGAACTTTGATCGGACGGCTCTCGTTCAACAGCCACGGATCGCGCGAGGAGAAGGAACAAGGCGGGCAGCTGACCAGCGGCGGGAGGGCTTCACCGACGCTTTTGGAAGCGATTTTAGCGATGCTCTGGATGTCGCTAAAGCCCCTTCTTCTTTTAGGAATCCCTTAACTTTATTTAAACCCCCTCCAACCACCATTCAAGGTATTCACTCCCCCTTGCAACTACTCCACCCCTCTCTTAGCTAGCTTTAGGCACTCTTGTAATCACCGGAGATGACGAGCTGCCGACGGAACCTCCTCCACCGCCGTGGCTACCTCGTCGCTCTCCACACACACACACATACACACACTCTCTCTCTTTTAAGCCTTTTATTACTTTTGGTGAAGCATGTATTTAATGTTGTAAGTCATGAACTACAAGTGCATGTTTAATGAAGTTATTTTCCGTTCAATTGCCATTTTAATTTCTATTCAAGTTGCATGATCAAAATAAAGAGCTTTGTAACCCTAAACCTTCTCTCTCTCTATCTCTCTCTCGCTTTTCAAAATCGCATCTTTCGCAAGCAAAGCTCCGCACTTTCCGTGACAACAAGTGGTAA
This sequence comes from Thalassia testudinum, assembly GCA_037157565.1. Classification (NCBI taxonomy): domain Eukaryota; kingdom Viridiplantae; phylum Streptophyta; class Magnoliopsida; order Alismatales; family Hydrocharitaceae; genus Thalassia; species Thalassia testudinum. Next base: position 13,605,474 of record JAZHRO010000062.1, on the reverse strand, counting down.
GTAAAAATCCGATTTTCACGCCTCCCTGAGACCGACACTCGGACTTGCCTCCGTTTAATTATTTTAAAATCGACGTTGCAAGTGCGACTATAACGACACTTCTTAACACATACGCACAATAGCACATCAGTTTTTGGCGCCGTTGCTGGGGGTCTATGGAACCGGAGGCACAAGCCAAAGGAAGAACCTTCCCTGCAATCCCCTCGTAATCAACCTGGCCAGATTAGCCTTGGGAAGGGGAGTCCAATGCTTACGGACTTAATCACCCTTTGTGAGATTTCTAGGTATCCTAAGGAATACACCATAAGGACTAGGCTTGTGTGCTTAACTGAAACACATTTCTCGCATCTGTCGCCCTCCACATCCCCTCCTATTCTTCTCTAGTGTATGCATGGGAGGCACTCACTGCATCCCGAGTTGTGTGTTTTGGGGCAGGAATCTAGGCAACGTAATTCTATTAAAAACATGGCTGAACCTAGGGTAGATGAGGCTGAGGATCAACCCCCACCAGATGCTATGGCCATCATCCAAGCTCAAATCAATGCTAACCATCGGCTTCAGCAACAACAAATCCATACCATCATGCAAGCCATACAACGGTTACAGAACCCACAAGAACAACCACCACCACTTGATTTACCGCCATTTCAGGACCAGCCAAGACCCCTCCATGATTTCTATAACCCTTCTACTATTAGAGTCGAGCCACACCTTAGGATCCCCGAGGGGGGAGATGATTTTGAGCTAAAACCAAATGTCTTAAGTCTGATCCAGAGCCACTTTCATGGAAGCTCAAATGAGGACCCCTTTCAGCACCTAGAGGATCTCGACCGCAATGCACGAACGGTGAAACCTAGGAACATTAGCCTTGACATTGTTCTAATCAAGATGTTCCCTTTCTCATTAAGAGACAAGGCTTCTCATTGGCTTAGAACCCTAGGTAGACCCATCACCACCTGGGAAGAACTGAGACATGCATTTTTAAAGAAATTCTTCCCCATAGGAAAGACCAATGCCCTCAGAAGAGCTATCACTACCTTCACACTCCAGGGTGGGGAACAATTTTATGAAGCATGGGAAAGATTTAATGAACTTTTGAGGAAATGCCCACACCACGAAGTTCCAAGGTGGCAATTGGCCCAGATCTTCTACCACGGTCTGGACAGCAACCTACGGAACTTCATCGATGCCTCATGCGAGGGAAACTTCCTAAACAAAGATGAGGAGAGCGTGTTGAGCTCTTTGAGTCTATGAGCGAGAATTTGCTCAACAATGCCTCCATGAACCAGTTTAACAGGTCCAGTCAACCTCGTGGTGGGATTTATGAGGTGCAAGCAAATTCTGGAATGGTTGACATGGACATCATTGCCAAAAAGTTGGATCGAGTGGAATTGGTGGACAAAAAGATTGATGAGCTACTGAATCAGACCAGGAACCCCTTACAGACTTTCTCCCTAGCAAAGGGAGCACATAATGTTGACCTGGTCCAGCCCTTCACCCAACTGAACCTAGAACAACCCCTGACCACGTTCCAGGGAGGGACCTTTGCTCCCTCGACCCTTGATTACTCCCTTCCCTCTTCATCAACATCGGCTACCCTAGAAGATGTGCAAGCTGTCCAAGGTTATGCGAAACCTGACCCTTTTTCGAACACTTACAACACTGGCTGGCGTAACCACCCCAACTTTGGTTGGACAAACCAGAAACCACCGCAATTCCAAAACCAGCCTAGGCCAAACCAGCAGCCACACTTGCCCCCTATCAGCAAGGACCACCAGTTAGACCCCAATATAATCAGAATAGGGCCGCCCCTCCCCCACAAAACCAAATGGATACACTAATAAAGATGATGGCTGACATGAATCAGAAACATCAGGAGGAAATGGCCTTGGTAAAGGGACAGTTAAGCCAACTCTTGGACTGTAAAGAACAAGGATCCCCACCTTCCCAACCACAACCGAACCCGCGAAACATAATTAACAGAGGCCCCAATTCGCAAGGGTTCCAAAGCAACCCCGGGCAGGCTCACATGGTCTAGCCAGCCCCGCAAACACCTCCTGGGTTTGGCGCTTCTTCGTCCTTGTCTTCTCAAGGATCACCCCATGGCCCCAATGCCTCTGCGAATACAGCGACCTTAAGAAGTAGAACCAAAACCCAGGATCCTAAATGGCCGACTCTCCCCGAGACTTTACCTGTTGAAATACCCGACTCAGAAGAGGCACCAACCAAGGACCTAGACTTGGAACCAATCCACATTCAAACACCCTACCCTGAGGCCTTGGAAACAATCAAGAAAAAGAAGAATACTGTGGAAACTGAGGAGCTGTTGGAAATTTTTAAGCAAGTACAGATTAATATTCTACTCCTAGAAGCCGTCAAACACATCCCTGCTTACGCCAATTTTTAAAGGATGCCTGTACACCCAAGCGTAAGCTGAGACCTCAAGCACCTAGGAAGGTTGTACTCTTTGAGCAAGCAAGTTCCGTGATATCAAGCAACCTTCCACTCAAGCGAACTGACCTAGGAGCGCCCCTGATTTCCTGCAATATCAGGGACATGACGTTTGATAGAGCGCTCCTGGACCTAGGTGCTTCTATCAACCTAATTCCAACCACCCTGTACCACCAATTTGGTTTTGGGGAGCTGACACCAACCCCTGTCACCATCCAGCTGGCTGATAGATCAGTGAAAACCCCGAAGGGGGTTGTCGAGGACGTGATTGTACGAGTCAAGGACTTCTATTTCCCGGTCGACTTTTTGGTGCTCGACATGGAAGTCCCTGAAAAATTACAGAATGCACCCATGATCTTAGGTAGACCTTTTTTAGCTACGGCTAAAGCAAACATTGATTGTGACATGGGATGTATGGAAATCACCTTCGGGGACAGGAAAATGCAATTGGATATCTTCCGGGCGACAAAGTCTTTTGATTGCAATTACATTGAGGAAAATGATCCCGTGGAAACTTTAATTGAGGAATGCCTCACCCCTCAGTTCTGTCTCTAACCACCAAACCCGTAGTAACTGTTCTGACCCGTCACCATCATTACCCGTGGACCTTTGTAAGACGGAGTACCATCACACAACACCATTTGAAGAGATCGATGTTGATCAACTCCCACCCTTTCCCTTCCCATCGACTGTGGTCCCACCCGCACCTGAACTTAAACCATTGCCTGAGAATCTCAAGTACATCTTCTTGGGACCTGACCAGACCTTCCCAGTGATTATTAATTCTCATCTAACCAAGGATCAGGAACTCAGGTTGACTGCGACCCTTTCAGAACATCGGGCCGCCATTGGTTGGACCATTTTGGATTTAAGAGGAATTAGCCCCACCTATTGCACCCACAAGATTTACCTGGAAGACGAGGCCTGACCTTCTCGCCAGATGCAGAGACGTTTAAACCCAAACATGCGGGAGGTCGTTAAAAAAGAAATTATCAAGTGGCCCGACGCCAACATCATCTACCCTATCTCCGATAGCCCCTGGGTGAGCCCCATTCAAGTGGTTCCAAAGAAAGCTGGGCTCACCGTTGTCACCAAAGATCATGGTGAATCCATCCCCACCTGCACCACCACCTCATGGCGGGTGTGTATTGATTATAGGAAGCTTTATGAAGCCACTAAGAAGGACCACTTCCCCTTGCCATTCATTGACCAAATCCTTGAAAGATTGGCAGGGTAGAAGTATTTTTGCTTCCTGGATGGATATTCTGGATATAACCAAGTCGTAATTGCTCCGGAAGATCAGGAAAAGACCACATTCACTTGCCTGTATGGCACGTTTGCATTCTGTCGAATGCCGTTTGGGTTATGCAATGCACCGGTGACCTTCCAGCGTTGCATGCTAGCCATTTTTTCAGAAATGGTGGGTGAATACTTGGAGGTCTTTATGGATGATTTCTCTGTATTCGGGAATTCATTCGACCATTGTTTGAGCAACTTGGAGAAAATCCTGAAATGATGTATCGAGGTTAACTTGGTGTTAAGTTGGGAAAAGAGCCATTTTATGGTTCAAGAAGGAATTGTCCTTGGTCACATCGTTTCGCGTAGGGGCATCGAGGTAGATCGAGCTAAGGTTGATTTAATTTCCAAACTTCCTCCACCTAGTTCGGTCAGGCAAATTCACTCCTTCCTAGGACATGTTGGCTTCTACCGAAGGTTCATCAAAGACTTTTCCAAGATTTCCAAACCCTTGACCAACCTTCTAGCCAACGACGCCATATTCCACATGTCTCCTGATTGCATCCAGGCTTATCACACCCTCTGGGACTTAGTCTCCACCGCACTTGTACTTCAACCCCTTGACTGGTCCCAGGACTTTGAGATTATGTGTGATGCATCAGATTTTTCCACAGGCGCTGTCCTGGGACAAAGGAAAGACAAGAAGCCCGTGGTGATCTACTGCGCGAGGAAAACGTTGGACGAGGCCCAACGTAATTATACCATCATAGAGAAAGAGTTGCTCGTTGTAGTCTTTGGACTTGAAAATTTTCGCTCATACTTGCTGGGATCCCACGTGACTATTTACACTGACCATTCAGCCATCCGGCACCTGTTGGCCAAAAAGGACGCAAAACCCAGGCTCATCAGATGGATCCTACTTTTGCAGGAATTTAACCTGGAAATCCGAGACAAAGCTGGATCGAAAAATGTGGTGGCTGACCACCTGTCAAGGCTTCATCCAGACCACATTGGACCCTCCCTACCTCTATCTGATAACTTCCCTGATGAACACATCCTAGCCGTGCAAGACAAGAAAATGCCATGGTATGCTGACTACGTCAATTACCTGGTTGTAGGACAAACCCCGCACAGCTGGTCCAGACAGCAACGGGACAGGTTCTTGGCTGAGGCCAAGCACTATTTCTGGGATGATCCCATGCTGATCAGATCATCAGGAGGTGTATCCCCGAAGATGAAGTTCAGAGTGTGCTTTCCTTTTGTCATGACCAAGCGTGTGGCAGCCACTTCTCTGGAAAGAAAACAGCTGCAAAAGTTTTGCAGTCTGGATTTTACTGGCCGTCCCTATTTAAGGATGCACACATCTTTGCCAAGACTTGCTCACGCTGCCAAGCACTGGGGACCATGACCAAGAAAGATATGATGCCCCTTCGGCCCATTTTGATTGTCGAAATCTTCGACGTTTGGGGTATCGATTTTATGGGCCCCTTTCCACCATCCAACGACTTCGAGTACATCTTGGTCTCAGTAGACTATGTTTGCAAATGGATTGAAGCCGTCGCCACCCAACGATGCGATCACAAGACTATCATGGACTTTGTGAAGAAGAACATCTTTTCCCCGTTTGGAATACCCAAGGCCATGATCAGTGATGGTGGAAGCCATTTTATCCATTCCCAATTCCGTGCCCTACTTAGAAAATACGGGGTAACCACCGCATTGCCACCCCGTATCATCCACAAACAAATGGGCAGACTGGGGTCTCAAATAAACAAATCAAGAACATTTTACCGAAGACTGTGAGACCTAACAGGAAAGACTGGTCCACATGACTTGATGATGCCTTGTGGGCATACAGGATCGCTTTCAAAACCCCGATAGGCATGTCGCCTTATCGCCTGGTCTTCGGCAAGGCCTGCCATCTTCCTGTCGAATTGGAACACCGGGCTTACTGGGCTGTCAAGCAATGTAACATGGATCCCCAGTTAGCCGGTGCACAGAGGATGCTTCAATTATCTGAGCTCGAAGAAATTCGTCGGGACGCCTTTGACAATAGTCGACTGTATAAGGAGAAAATGAAAGCCGTCCATGACCGACTCATTCATAGAAAAACCTTTGAGCCTAACCAGCAAGTTTGGCTGTTTGATGCACGCCTGAAACTCTTCCCAGGGAAACTCAGGTCCAAATGGACAGGACCATTTCGGGTGGTTAAGCCCTATTCTAATGGGGCGGTTGAAATCGCTGATCTTAACACTGGGCACACTTTTACAGTTAATGGTCAAAGATTGAAGCATTTCCTGGCCCAGGTACCCCCCAAGGAAAGTGTCACCCTCGTTGAGGGCTGACACCGAGCACCGCCCAGCTGGAGGCGTTAAACTCAGTGCTTCCTGGGAGGCAACCCAGAGGATTCAGACTGATCTGGTAGTTTACGTCACTTAGGTACTATCTTTTTGAACCCTTCTGCATCCATGAATCTGCCAATGAGGACATTGTCCAACTTAAGAATGGGGGGGTGATAAATTGCATAATCCTGAGCTCAATTAATCAGTCTGAATGAATAAATTAATTAAAAAAAATTGAATTTAGGAAGAAAACTTAGGCATTAGAAATTTGTCAATAGTGGGAAATAATACAAAAGAACTTAAACACTTAGACTTTTCAGGCCTTCAGGCTTAATCAGCCCTGGTGTCCGTTAAAATATGGATTTAGCGGCGAATCGTTGCAACCTTAAGCTATTCTAATCCACCTACTAAATAAGGTAATGAGTATACGACTTATCAACTCACCCTCTAACTCAGAAAAACTTTGAGTCTAAGCATCTGCAGACATTTTTGCACAGACTCACTTCTCAGAGATTTTGACAGAAATTGGGTAGCTAATGAACTCTCTAGGGTGGTATAGCTGGCAAGTTGTCGTGGGTAACAGCCCATTGGCAGGTTGTCCAGAACCCAGCCACAGGCCATTTCTTCTTCATTACCTCTAGGTACATTTGAGATCAGGGAAGCCACCTACAAAAAAAAAAAAAAAAAAAACAAGAAGAAGAAGGAAAGAAAATAAGCCACACTTCATCGCATAAGTATGGCTGGCAAGTGATCGTAGGTAACAGCCCATTGGTCGGTTGTCCAGAGCCCAGCTCAATAATTGCACAAAAAAGACCAAAACACCTAAGGAAGAAGCGGGGAAGTAGTACAAGCCGGGGAGATATACACTGGAAAAATCCTTGTGTTGACCCTAATTAAAACAAACGTAGGGAGAAAGCTACCAATCGAATAAATACACCTTCAGGCAAATTTGTTTCCTTTTCTGGTCACCTAGAGGAGTAGAAACTCGAAGTCTGTCTCAATTACAGTTAAGTGAGTCTATCACAACATTCACACCAAGATGCTTAGCACTTAGGGTTTTGACCGAGTTTTGGGTGGGTTGGGTAGCCGTAAAAAGTTACCAACCCGCACTGAATTCCAAAAAAATTCTAAAAAAATATATATATACGTATGTATAGTTATATATACATTAAAGTAAGGATTTGGGCGATTTGTATTTTGGCAGACACCCGGGCACTGCTTAGTCTTTGTTGATTAAGATCTTCGTATATTTCCTCTTATTGACAAGTAATGAAGTGCCTAAGCAATTACTTCTTGAATTCTGCAAGGAAATAAAGACTAGAATAAACCTTGCTAGGGACTAGCAAGGAGTAAGAATGGGGGTATGATAACACTACACAAGGGGGTGATAATTATGTTAAATATGGCCCATCTTTAGAATAAAAGGCACAACATAAGTAGAATAGGAGCATTGCATGCATCATGTACCAAGATTGCTTATAAACTGCATTAATGGCCATTTGTGTAAGCATTTGTCAAAGCAGGCCTCAGATGAGCAATCAGACCGCACGGATGGATTTAGAATGATAAATGGAGTCCAACGGACTCAAGATCGGCCAAATCCGACATCCGAAGCTCCTACAATGGGCCCAAGAAGTTCTGACCGTTGATCTGGAGATCAACGGCCCAGATTGCGCCACGTCAGCCCCGCCCCTGCGCTCGCCGTGCCTTCAGCTTGCCGAGATCAAATCTCAGCCGTCGATCTTCGATCGAACGACCGAGATTCGCGCACCGGCCCGCGGTCGCTGCGACAAAGCGCGGGCGTGGCGCAACGGTGAGCACGCACACCTGCACCCATACGACGCGGGTTCGAGCCGCGCGGAGTGGGATTTGAAGATAGGAGACGGGTGCGGAGAAATTGGGCCGCCCGATCAGCAGCGGGCAGCCGGGATCCTGCCACGCGGCGTGACCGCAGCTCACGAGCATCCACGCACACGCGCACGTCGGTCGGAGACGCCCGCGCACACGCGCGCCCGAGGCACGATCCCAGCATAGGCAAGGAAGCCTCTCAGATCGGACGGCTCTCGTTCAATAGCGACAGATCGCGCGAGGGGTAGGAACGAGGCAGGCGGCTGACCAGCGGTGGGAGGGCTTCACCGACACTTTTGGAAGCAGTTTTAGCGATGCTCTGGATGTCGCTAAAGCCCCTTCTTCTTTTAGGAAGCCCTTAACTCTATTTAAACCCCCTCCAACCACCATTCAAGGCATTCACTCCCCCTTGCAACTACTCCACCCCTTTCTTAGCTAGCTTTAGGCACTCTTGTAATCACCGGAGACGATGAGCTGTCGACGGAGCCTCCTCCGCTGCCGTGGCTGCCTCGTCGCTCTCCACACACACACACACTCTTTCTCTCTCTCTCTCTTTTAAGCCTTTTATTACTTTTGTTGAAGCATGTATTTAATGTTGTAAGTCATGAACTACAAGTGCATGTTTAATGAAGTTATTTTCCATTCAATTGCCATTTTAATTTCTATTCAAGTTGCATGATCAAAACAAAGAGCTTTGTAACCCTAAACCTTCTCTCTCTCTATCACTCTCTCGCTTTTCAAAATCGCATCTTTCGCAAGTAAAACTCCGCACTTTCCATGACAACAAGTGGTAAGTAAAAATCCGATTTTCACGCCTCCTAGAGACCGACACTCGGACTCAGCTCCGTTTAATTATTTTAAAACCGACGTTGCAAGTGCAACTATAACGACACTCCTTAACACATATGCACAACAGCACGTCAATGCACATCAAGGACCTACCTACCACCATTCCAAACCATCTCTTTCTTCCTCTTACCACCTCCAAGGCTCTATAGAGAGCTTGTCTCAAGCCTGGGATGCTCCTCTAGAGTAGAAATCAAATAGTTTTCCCTCCCCTCATCCCCATTCGTGGAGCATCCCATGGTCGTCCTCTCACCGCCCTTTGGGAAGAAGATCCTTGCCGCGATGCCATCCTGCCCCATCCTCCATCCTCCGGCTCTGTCCTCCTTCGTCCCGCTCCTCACCACCTTCCTCCAGGCGACGTCAGAGGGAGTCATCCTCTGAGCAACCATCGAGGGGGATTTCTCTCACCTCATTCTACCTTTTTATGCTTTCGTAGTGTAGACTTTCGTAATTTCATAGTAGTAACAAATAATTCTTGAAGAATAGATGATTGTTTCTCTCTCTCTCTCCCTCTCCCTCTTATATTTTTGCAAGTAGATAAAGTTTTCATCGACCTAATCTCTTGCTTGTTAAAAATACCAAAAAAATTAGAAACGATAAAAATGACCAAAAAGAAATAAAAGTGAAGCGCGAATTCCAAAACCAAACATTCGCCTCCTCGTGTTCGACCTGAGACTCACTTTTCGAGTTTCAATTATAAATTTTATTTGACCACGCATTTTTCAACTATGACGATGGGTTACTCGTAACCTCGATTTCAAACTCGTGAAACACGTGCAGTCATCTTGGCGCCATTACCGAGGAGGCAATGCTCTTTGGTTTTTTTTCGTGTTTTTTTGCCTTACCTAACTTTTATCTCACTTTTTCTTTGATCTTACTGTAATTGCAGGTACTCATCTGAGGCGGGCCAAAGTAGTTAGATCGGAGAAAAGTGCGGATGAAGGTTTTGTAAGTTTATCCCCACCACCCCCATGCACTAGTTCATTTCACCACATTAATAACTCAAACCCAAATCAACTTTGGTGCTTTTTATAAACCCTAGGATAGATTTGGTTGTTTGTTTGCCACCTCCACTCATCTCACCCCTGCATATATAAAAAAAATAAAAAAATACTCTTCTCTTGTGGGATTTTCTGAAATCTACACACTTAACACCTACAACTTCTCACCCTAAGGAGCATAATCACATCGATTCTAGCACTTAACTGATATCTAACTTGTGGACCTGGTACACTTAACTCAACACACAAATAAGTGAGTAGAAATCTGAATAGGTCAAACATTTCTGTGTGCCTTAACTAAGTGGTGCAATAGGCCAATTGCTTGAACTGTTTGGGCCGCACCACTCAAAATAAAAGAGATTCATCAAGTAGCTCGCCACTTAGGGTTGATTCTTAGGGTTGAACTAGGCACTCCACATTTTTTCTCTGATTTTTAAGGAAGATATCATCACCCGTGTTTTCAAAACTTGGAGTGTTCTACTAAACCTTGATTGAACCAACCTAAGAATTAAACCCTAAAAGCTACTAAACAAGGTTAAATCCTGAAAGACACATCATCAAATAACCTTGTTTGCAAACCTTGGTTGTGCACACACACATTTTAACTGATTATTAACGGCACAACCCATCTAAATGGCCCATCACATTCCAAGAGCATGATTATCCCAAGCCTAACTAAAATTGAGTAGACATTGGCCCATCACATTCCAAGAGCATGATTCGCTCTTTGGGGCTCAGACTGAGATTTTTTTTGATTAATCTGCTTCTGCTGATCCATCTGATGTCTAGCTAGGGGAGTAGCATCAAACGATCGCGGCTGGGGGGTACACTAGGAACCGAAGGCGCAAGCCAAAGGAAGAACCTTTTCCCCAGTCCCTCCTAATTGGTTGGATTGACTGGATAAAAGTAGACTAAATCATTTATAATCTCAAGACGGGTCTTGGGGGTCTGTAGGTCTTTAGGCTACCCACATAAGGACAAGGTTGATTGATTGTACTGCAAGGCACCTTTCTCTCTTCTGATTTCCCTCCTTACTTCACCATGTATCCTTCCACTTCTTACATGCATGTCCCATCCTATCCTCCTACCACCACTTATCCCCAAGATGATTACTATTCCGACTTGATTAGTAATTACCCATCCACTAGCCGAGATGACTTTGATTGGGGATACGAATCTGGACCTCAATGTCCAGGGCCTAACCCTGGACAACAAGACTGTGATTACTATCCTACCCAGAGCTACAATGATTATAGATCTCCATCCTTTAATGATCAACCTAACCAGATCTACAACCATGAAGGATATGCTGATTATAACAATTACCCTCCCCAGAATTATGCTGAATATAGGTCGCCACCAACCTTTAAGCAACCTAAAATGACTTACTATCAAGGAGGGACCTGAGAACCTCGACATCTTGACTCCCCTAGATTTAACCCAAACCTACCCAAACCTGAATCGAACTAGTCAATTAAGGTGAACCAGATCCAGGATAGGGTGTTGGCTAATTTGAGAACACTATACAATCTTTAGAAGCTCAGCCAACACCATGCACTGAAGCACTGGAGCCTATGATCAAAATGATTGATGAACTTAATAGTTCTTTATTGGATTTGCTCCAAAGTGTTAGGGATAGGGTGCTGGGTGAGTTTCTTCTTGGGAAATTGTCGAGGTTGAGGATGAAATTTGTGGTTGCCTTAGTCAAATCTTGGGATGATTCTCAAGATGAACCCCCTTCAGGAGAGCCAATGTCTGAACACACTCATGCGCTTGTCGAGGGGGATACATATTCTAAGATTGGAGATGACCAGGTTGGGCTAGAGCAACCCTTTGAGGATGAATCGAGTTTCTCACCCGAGATCCTAGAGCTAGGGAATGACGAAAAATGTCTCTATGGACCATGAAATGACATATGATTTTGAGACATATATAAATGAGGATCATGGATTCTTTTACTCTGAGGGTGAAGAATCTTTTGGTGAAGTCTCACTTGAACTTAAGGAAGAGGATTTTAGTGAGACAAATGGGCTTGAGGAATCTGAGGAACTAGTTGATAGCCCAATTATTGAAGATTTAGATTCGGATGGGGCTAACTTGGAGGATTCGAATCCTCATTTACTAGAAGATTCAATCAAAAGCCCCATTCCTCATCCGCACCCTGAAGAGCTGACTTCTGAGATCATTATGCTGAAGTCAATCTTGATTTAGCCACGATTACTGGACTTGGGAGAATCATATGGGGTGAATGATATGCTAGAGGTCCTGGAGCCTGAGTTCTTGATATTGGAGGATAGAATTGTTGAAATAAAAATTTGGGAGGCTAATTCTGAGGGAAGATTGATTTTGGATCTAAGGGTACCTATTGACCTGAAACCACCTACTTCGTACCAGAACCTTTACGATATCTTTCACGTGCAACCCAAGCTTGAAATAACTGATTATTTTTTTGAGCTGTACTATAAGTGGATACCCAATTTTAATGAATCATATCAATCCATTGTCCGACACTTTGGTCTTGGGTTGCACACCACTAAACTGCAGGCCCGACCCCATAAACATAACAACCTTCGGTTCTAGGTGATTTTCATCCAGAACCTGAGAACCACTCAACCCTAGGGCATGAGTCTGCATCATAATCTGGTCCACATCTATGGACATCTTCTGCTGGCGGGTTTCAGGATCAATATTTTTATTTTGATTCTAACCCGCACTTGTGAATTCTCAATTTCTTCCTTGTATGTATTTTATGTCTAGTTGAAGGCATTAAATTTAGCACGTGTTTATATTTCATGTTCTCTGCAGAGCTGATCGGATTTTCACGACACTCAGGTGATATTCTGTTTACTCCGCCCTTTTCATGTCTTTATTTTTATAATGAGGACATTGCATCATTTAGGCATGGGGGGGTGGATACTTAAACTTGAAATCATTTTATTAACTCCGTAAAATTTCTTTTAGTTTCTTTAAAAAAAGTTTGAAATTCAAAAGGATAAAAAAAAAAGAAGAATGAGGAGAAGAGAACCTAGGCATTTGGAAGTTATTAACTTTAGGAAATGATACAATAGGACCTGAATACTTAGACTCTTCAGGTCTTCGGGCTTAATTATCCTAGGTGTCCACTCGAATGTGGACTTAGTCTTGAGTCCTCGCCAAGTCAATCTTATTTTAATTCGGTAAATAAATTTGTGTGATAAGTATACGACTTATTAACCCGCCCTCTGATTTGAGGGGACTTTAAACCTAATCATCTACACACAGTTTTTTGCACTGACTCACTTTTCGGTGGTTTCTTTGAAAATTGGGTAGCTAATGAATTATTGATGGGTCGGCCCAAATAGGTTGTTAATATGATATTTTTATCGTTGAAATGTGTATAGTGGTTAACCTAATTCAGACCTAACCATCTCTTTACAAAATTTTTAACCTGGCCTAATTGATTTTATCTTGTCACTTTTAGGCCCAGGGTCGAACTCAGGGAAGTGGGGTTCAAGTCGAGTTTCTACGTTTTCCTTAAAACGCGTCTCTTCCGTTCGTTTATTCTGTTTTTGGTATTTTTCTTATTTAGGTTTTTTTCTGGTAATCCTTGTTCTTGAGGCACACCCTCAAAATTGTGTCCTTGGCTTTTAGCCAAAATAGAGTTTCAAAACACGTCTTGCTACTTGCAAGACAGGGTACCTGCAAATCAAAGATTATCTTTTCACTTTTATACCTTTTTTTATCTTTTTACTAAGAAGGAAGCTAACAGATAGAAAGTAAATATAGTAGCTATAGATATATATTTATATGTAGTATATATATAAAGGGGTGGGGGTGGAGGTGACGATGGAGTGTAGCACTATGTCGAGTCAGTCGACGTCTAGAGAGACGCAACCAACACGACTAGGTGCCGCGTGGAGTGTGGATGGAGGATGGATGATGTATGGGACCACGCTTTTTTTGTACGCGTGTATCAGGGAATATCAGCAACTGGTGCAGATATCCCCGCGATACAGCGTATAATAAATAACATGAAAGTATATGTACATATGTATGTATATAAGTAAATATATCTATATATATATATAAATGTGTAGTTATATATGTATAGATATATATATATATAGATATATATGTGTATATATATGTATATAAGTATATATATATATATATTACTATATATATGTATATATATATATGTATATAAGTATATATGTATCTAGATATATATATATATATGTGTGTATATATATAAGTATATAGATATGTATATATATATATGTATATAAGTATATATGTATATATATATATAAGTATATGTATAAGTATATAGATATATATATACGTGTATATATATATATATAGAGATATATTATATATATATGTATGTATACATAACTATATAGATATACTATGTATATAAGTATATATATATAATAGATATATGTATGTATATATATGTTACTATATATAACTATACGTATAGTGTAAGTGTGTGTGTGGGTGTGTGTGTGTGTCGGTGAAGATGTGTGTGTGTTGGTGTAGTGTGTGTCTGTGAGTGAGTGAAAAAGAGAGAGAGAGAGAGAGAGAGCGGGAGAGAGAGAGAGAGAGAGATAGAGAGCGCCAGAGAGAGAAAGAGCGGGCGGGAGAGATCGCGAGCGCGGAAGATGGCAGCGAGTTAAGGCGTCTGCTCGCGGCGACGGACGTCTGACGCCGCGTCGTCTGAAGGCGGAGGCGGACGTCTGAAGACGGCGGGTGCGGGCGCGCCTTCGCGTAGGGTTCTGCAGGCCTGCGCGAAGTCGACGAGCGGGCGATGGCGCGGAGGAGCGAGCGTGGAGGAGGTTCTGCGGTGGTCGCGGAGGGTCGCGGGGGTCGGCGCGAGGCCGTAACCGGCCGCTGCAGTGCGTGCGGCGGCCGGTCGCGGGTGCAATGGCAGAGGCGACAGAGCAGAGGACGGAGCGGAGAAGTACCCTGCAGGCGTGCGCGGAGAGCTGAGCGCCTGCAGGGAAGGTCGCGGAGGAGCGAGGGGAGGTTCTGCAGTGGTCGCGTAGGGTCGCGGAGGAGGGCAGGGGGCGATGCGAGGCCGTAGCCGGCCGTTGCAGTGTGCGCGGCGGCCGGCTGCGGGTGCAACTGCGGCGTGGACAGAACGGAGACGGAGGCGGAGAACGCCCTGCAGACGCGTGTGGAGGCGGTGAGCGGCTGCGGGGACGGTCGCGGAGGAGTGGGGGGTGCTGCTGCTGCTGCTGTTGCCGCGGTTTAGCTGCTGCTGCTGCTGCTTCAAGCTTCGGACCTTGAAGCGGCAGCAATGGCGTGGAGATGAAAACGAAGAGAAAAGAAAACACCACGCCCACCTGCTCGTTGAAGAGCTGGGCGGTGGTGTTCCCACTGTGGTGGTGAGCACCACAGTGGGTTCTCCTGCTCGTCGGGTGCCTCCTCGATGGAGGGCCGGCGTATGGGAGGGGAGAACGGGCGAGGAAGGTGGTGGACTGCAAGGTGGCATTTTTCAGCAACTGCCCCTCGCTCCCCGTCGCGAGGAAGAGCTGCGGCTTTATAGAGGAGGAGAGCATGGCGGGGAGGCATGGCAGCAGCAGGGAGAGGCGCGGAGAGTGGCAGCTGCAGGGAGAGGCGCGGAGAGTGGCAGCTGCAGGGAGAGGCGCGGGAAGGACAGCAGGGAGAGGCGCATGGCGTGGACGAAATTCAGCCGCGGGAAGAAGAAAAACCGTGGGAAGAAGAAAGAAAGATGAAAATAAAATATGGAGAGGGGACTTTTGCAAAGAGACACTTGAAGAAAAATGTAAAAATGCAAGCCATTTATTCCATTCTCTTCTCCTCTCAATTAAATGCATGCATGCAAGCGTTTTTACAAATGCAACTATAGGATTATAATATACATAGCTAATGCTAGAAAATAGCACAAGAAGGCGTTCTTATAGGCGTGTTTTGAGGTGCAAACATATACCCCCATGCCTATCTTTTGCTAGTCCCTAGCAAAACCGTATTTAGAAATGATCTTAAGCTGAAGATTTTCTTCTGAGGTGATATAGGTGTGTTTATTATCGAATATTGTGAGAACCAATTGTAAAGAAGACTACCAGTACTTTAAGTCCTACATGACATAGATCATCTCTCAATTAACCAGGACTCTTGATATTTAAACCTTAAGTATGATTTCCAGGACCCAGGAGGTTTTTGCCATACTCGAGAGCTCAAGAGGTTATGGTTTGTGCATAGTGAAGGATCAAGACTGACCAGATGAACCTTAAGACTCACTCCCAGTGTTTCACGAATTTTTAAGTATAGGTTAGTTCCAATTTCAGCTCATGTTTTCGGATTGACCCTTAAGATGATTACGGAAAACTCAACTCCCATTTTCGAAAAACAAATTATACAGACATTTATGAGATATACTGACTCTTTTGCAACATTTTTTTTTTTTTTTTTGTTTTTTGAAACATATGTAAGTATATCTCTTACAACACATTTTGAAAGAGCACACTTTTTTTTCTTTTTCTTTTTGGTGGAAAGAGCCACTCCTAAACACAAGACTAAAGCTTGGGATAAAAAGTCTACTTGCACGCACAGGTAAGGACTCCACCTTTCCTAATGAACACTAGGGTTGGATCTTATGTTCACCTGATCTTTCCTGATATGTGTAGTGTGAACCAAGTTTACTTAAGCTCTCAAGAAAAAGCAAACCAACGAATCCTGTACTGGTGTCTCAGGTACAAGAAACATTCTTAGTTAGGAGAGATTTTGATCTATTTCGTCAATGCTTTAAGTGAATTAAGCCGAGCCTGAGCGAATCAAGCTTCTGTGGCCTGGAAATTCTTCAAAACAGAGGTTGAATATCCATAAACACTTATTGTATTTTTTGTTTCAACTTTTAGATCATTACTAAACACCATTTATTACTAATATATATATATATATTTTTTTTTTCTTTTTCTTGCATATTTATAAATAGGTGGTAATTGTCTGATACCATAAAATACCCGGATCCTATGGATGCCTATCCACCCCCCCATGCCAAACAATGCTATGTCCTCATATGCATGCAGGGAAAGGCAGAGAACGGACGACAGATCGGGTAACAGGAGCTGAGGTTCAAGGTATAAATCAGGGTGGAAGGGTGGGTGGATGGTGGGTGGTGAAGAGAAAAGCGAAGTAATCGCGATAGAGGCGTGAAAAGTAATGGTGGATGGTGAGAGATTTGGCGTTTTCTGGGACGAGAGTGTCCCAGGCGGATCAGAAAACAGATCAAGAAGAGGAAGTTGGCCCTTAGATTGGCCAAGAAGGGGGGCTTTTTGGATAGATGGATCCAAAAGGGAATAGCCCCGGTGAGTAAGATGTGGGCTCAAGGTCCCAGTGTGGATTTGCAAATCCGCCTGATTTGGCGGGAAAGAAAGGGCAGTCCGGTCTTCCATAGTGTGGACCGGCGGTGAGCAACCCGGCGATGACTCAGACCACAAGGTATGGGAAGCGGAAAAAACCTCGTCAGAAGTCTGGTTAGGAGAAGGTACAGGAATAGGGAGGGATTGGGGAACGTCACAGTTTGTGTTGGTCAGGCAGTCGTTAGGTAATTCGCAGTAGTCTGAATCGACTCCAATTAGTTCGATACACGTACTGACAGTCACGTCCTCGTCAGACGTGTCATCCTTGATGTGATCACTATCATCATAAGAGTGCGGTGCTGCAGCAGGATTAACCTGAAATCCCGGAGGAATACTCGGAGCTTGCAGAATTTGATGAACCTGTTCCTGAGAAGGTTGTACCTGTGGTTGCGGACCACAGGGTACAAAGTTTTGCGGGTTTGGAACAGGTTGGGCGGGAAAAGTGCCCTGAGATCGAGTCGCCATGCTTAGTTGACTGATCTCAGCATTCTGCTGCGCCAAATGCTGAAGAGAGGTCATGTTTTCTTTATGGCGCTTTGACATTTCCGTCATCATTCGCATCAATTTATCAAGAGGTTTTGATGCGTGTTTGGTTTTCTGTACACAAGGGCCTGATGGCAGAGTTGCCATAGGATTAGACTGGGCCCTTGGGATGACGGGTGCGGACGATCGCATTGGTCCACCAGCGGGGTTTCGACGCTGCGGGTTGTTGGACCATGCAAAATTGGGATGATTGTGCCACCCTGGGTTATACGTGGCAGAAAACGGGTTATTCCCCAGGGTGCAGGCATCTTCTATGCCAGAAGACGTGTCCGCATATGTGTCCGAGTACACGGAGGCTTGGTCCTCCGTGTTGAAATACTGGCTCACAGAAGCCAGTTCCACATGACTTACCGAGTCGCTTGGCGCGACACTCGATAAGGAAGGTCTTGCAGGGTTTCTCGGGATAAGCCTGGTGTTGAAAGAATTGAAATTGTGACGAAGTGGTGAGGCGGGGGTGTGTGCCATGTTTGTGTTGGAGGAGGATGATTCGGCTCTTTTTCTAGATTTATCAGTCAATACAAGCAATTCAGGGTTTTGTGACCTCCTCCCAAACATGTACTACTGCAGGAAGAATTGGGGAGATGAGAAGGGAAAAGGGATGAGAGAAATGACGCCGCAAAGGTACACTTGATTATAAATCAATACAGTCAAGTTCCTAACCTCTACAGTGTGCCCTTAGACCTAAAGATCTAAGTTACCTACTATCACGAACTACGGAACCGAATGCGAGCACCGCGGAACCACCGGGCCAGATTGAAAGGCCGTTTGCCCCAGTCTTAGACACCCGATAGCACGCGGGAACTCTCACCAGCATGTAGTCGCTACACACAGGTAGTTAGACCTCCAATCCTTAGTAAGGGTCAAGTTACTACCAGTTTTAATTAGAGGCTTAGGGTCAAGTGCTTTTGGAATGTGAAGGGCGTTGTTTACGGGTAATGCCCAAGTGATTGATTTTAAGAGTGTGTAAGAACAAGCATGCAACGGGGAAATCTCCCTGAATTAAAGTTTTAATTGGTGAATGGTTTTTAGAGTTCAACCTTAAGTAGTATGAATTTTAGGATTTTGCTGAATTACCAATTCAACCAATCTCCGGGTTTTGCAAGAATACAGGTTTTCTTTCTAAAGCCCAAGAAACCCTTCTTCAATTATCAGTTAGTTAATGCATGCTAAAATGCAATGGGCTACCTAAATGGAGATTTCTATGTGTGGATGCGCGAATCAATTTTATACCAATGTGAAAGGGAGCCAAAGCACTTCAATTCAAGTGCTCCCAATCACCAGAAAGATATCCACACACAAGGCTTCAACCAACAGATAAAGAAACTAAAATTGTTGGGGTTGAAGTATTCAGGATCGAATCACAGGCAAGTTTGAAAAGTCGTGGTGGGCTTGGAATCAACTCAATTCCAAGTCTCCCCACCAAAAATGTGCTCCTGAATTAAAGATAAGTGAGGCAAAAAGAGGGATACAAGCAATCTTTTTCTTTGCCTCAAAGAATACTTCCCACGGCGAAAAATCTAAGAATCAAGATTCTCGGATTTTCACTATGCGAAGTAAGGCGGGAAATCCCGAGGCAGTGGGAGTGAAGACAACCAATCAATTATGTGAATTTTAATCCACTTGCCCTCAAGAAATCCCAAGAAGTTTTTCTAGTTTTTAGTTTTAAATAATTTTTTTTTTATTGTGGTGGCAAGTTAACCCTAATTTGATGAGAAAAGAAAACCTACTTGTTCGGCAACGTGTGCGAAGCTCCAATGCGATGTCGGCGTCTTCACGCTCTCGTTCCCGCCTTGGATCTGCTCACGTCCTCGACTTCGTCAGCCTTCTTCTCCTTCCACCAGGTTCACCTGCACACCAAAAACAACAATACCCATGAAGAGAGAAGAGACAAATTTAAAGGAATTGGATAGAAACTTACTCGAAAGCGCACCTCCCCGACAACGGCGCCAGAAAAGTTATGATGGGTCGGCCCAAATAGGTTGTTAATATGATATTTTTATCGTTGAAATGTGTATAGTGGTTAACCTCATTCAGACCTAACCATCTCTTTACAAAATTTTTAACCTGGCCTAATTGATTTTATCTTGTCACTTTTAGGCCCAGGGTCGAACTTAGGGAAGTGGGGTTCAAGTCGAGTTTCTACGTTTTCCTTAAAATGCGTCTCTTCCGTTCGTTTATTCTATTTTTGGTATTTTTCTTATTTAGGTTTTTTTCTGGTAATCCTTGTTCTTGAGGCACACCCTCAAAATTGTGTCCTTGGCTTTTAGCCAAAATAGAGTTTCAAAACACGTCTTGCTACTTGCAAGACAGGGTACCTGCAAATCAAAGATTATCTTTTCACTTTTATACCTTTTTTTATCTTTTTACTAAGAAGGAAGCTAACAGATAGAAAGTAAATATAGTAGCTATAGATATATATTTATATGTAGTATATATATAAAGGGGTGGGGGTGGAGGTGACGATGGAGTGTAGCACTATGTTGAGTCAGTCGACGTCTAGAGGCACGCAACCAACACGACTAGGTGCCGTGTGGAGTGTGGATGGAGGATGGATGATGTATGGGACCACGCTTTTTTTGTACGCGTGTATCAGGGAATATCAGCAACTGGTGCAGATATCCCCGCGATACAGCGTATAATAAATAACATGAAAGTATATGTACCTATGTATGTATATAAGTAAATATATCTATATATATATATAAATGTATAGTTATATATGTATAGATATATATATATATAGATATATATGTGTATATATATGTATATAAGTATATATAAATATATTACTATATATATGTATATATATATATATGTATATAAGTATATATGTATCTAGATATATATATATATATGTGTGTATATATATAAGTATATAGATATGTATATATATATGTATATAAGTATATATGTATATATATATATAAGTATATGTATAAGTATATAGATATATATATACGTGTATATATATATATATAGAGATATATTATATATATATGTATGTATACATAACTATATAGATATACTATGTATATAAGTATATATATATAATAGATATATGTATGTATATATATGTTACTATATATAACTATACGTATAGTGTAAGTGTGTGTGTGGGTGTGTGTGTGTGTCGATGAAGATGTGTGTGTGTTGGTGTAGTGTGTGTCTGTGAGTGAGTGAAAAAGAGAGAGAGAGAGAGAGAGAGAGAGAGAGCGGGAGAGAGAGAGAGAGAGAGATAGAGAGCGCCAGAGAGAGAAAGAGCGGGCGGGAGAGATCGCGAGCGCGGACGATGGCAGCGAGTTAAGGCGTCTGCTCGAGGCGGTGGACGTCTGACGCCGCGTCGTCTGAAGGCGGAGGCGGACGTCTGAAGACGGCGGGTGCGGGCGCGCCTTCGCGTAGGGTTCTGCAGGCCTGCGCGAAGTCGACGAGCGGGCGATGGCGCGGAGGAGCGAGCGTGGAGGAGGTTCTGCGGTGGTCGCGGAGGGTTGCGGGGGTCGGCGCAAGGCCGTAACCGGCCGCTGCAGTGCGCGCGGCGGCCGGTCGCGGGTGCAATGGCAGAGGCGACAGAGCAGAGGACGGAGCGGAGAAGTGCCCTGCAGGCGTGCGCGGAGAGCTGAGCGCCTGCGGGGAAGGTCGCGGAGGAGCGAGGGGAGGTTCTGCAGTGGTCGCGTAGGGTCGCGGAGGAGGGCAGGGGGCGATGCGAGGCCGTAGCCGGCCACTGCAGTGCGCGCGGCGGCCGGCTGTGGGTGCAACTGCGGCGTGGACAGAATGGAGACGGAGGCGGAGAACGCCCTGCAGACACGCGTGGAGGCGGTGAGCGGCTGCGGGGACGGTCGCGGAGGAGCGGGGGGTGCTGCTGCTGCTGCTGTTGCCGCGATTTAGCTGCTGCTGCTGCTGCTTCAAGCTTCGGACCTTGAAGCGGCAGCAATAGCGTGGAGGTGAAAACGAAGAGAAAAGAAAACACCACGCCCACCTGCTCGTTGAAGAGCTGGGCGGTGGTGTTCCCACTGTGGTGGTGAGCACCACAGTGGGTTCTCCTGCTCGTCGGGTGCCTCCTCGACGGAGGGCCGGCGTATGGGAGGGAAGAACGGGCGAGGAAGGTGGTGGACTGCAGGGTGGCATTTTTCAGCAACTGCCCCTCGCTCCCCGTCGCGAGGAAGAGCTGCGGCTTTATAGAGGAGGAGAGCATGGCTGGGAGGCATGGCAGCAGCAGGGAGAGGCGCGGAGAGTGGCAGCTGCAGGGAGAGGCGCGGAGAGTGGCAGCTGCAGGGAGAGGCGCGGGAAGGACAGCAGGGAGAGGCGCATGGCGTGGACGAAATTCAGCCGCGGGAAGAAGAAAAACCATGGGAAGAACAAAGAAAGATGAAAATAAAATATGGAGAGGGGACTTTTGCAAAGAGACACTTGAAGAAAAATGTAAAAATGCAAGCCATTTATTCCATTCTCTTCTCCTCTCAATTAAATGCATGCATGCAAGCGTTTTTACAAATGCAACTACAGGATTATAATATACATAGCTAATGCTAGAAAATAGCACAAGAAGGCGTTCTTATAGGCGTGTTTTGAGGTGCAAACAATTATCTAAGGTGGTATGGCTAGCAAGTTGTTGGTGGTAACAGCTCACTGGCCAGTTGCCCAGAGCCCGGTCACAAGACCTTTTCTATGTACTGCCTTTAGGTAAATCTTAGATCAGGAAAGCCACCTACTTAAGAAAAAAGAGAAAAGAAAAAAAATAGAAAAAGAAGAGAAAAAAAAATAAATAAAACCACACTTCACCACATGAGTATGGCTGGCCAGTTGTAGGTGGTAACAACACATCGACCGGTTGTCCAGAACCCTGCTCACAAAAAAATGCATAATAATTCCCAAAATACTCAAGAAAGAAGCAGGGAAGTAGAATAAATCGGGGAGATATACACTGGGTTCGCCCTTGTGTTGACCCTATAAATAAAAGTAGGGAGAAAGCTACTGTTAGAAAAGATAAACCTCTAGGAAAGGTCACCTAGGGTTGTAGAAACCCGAAGTCCGTTTTAACAGCTTCCTAGTGAGTCTTTCACTATTTCCACAAGATTCTTAGCACTTAGAGTCCTTTTCGAGTCTTAGGCGGGCTGAGTAGCAGTAAAAAGTTATCCTAGAACTCTCAAACTCCAAAAGTACAAAAAAAGAATTAGAAAAGAAGAAAAATAAAAAATGCATCTTCCCTTTTCAAATAAGGCGAGGACTTGGGTGGTCTGCATTCTGGCAGGCACCCGGGTACTGTTGAGTCTTCGTAGTTTAGGATCTTAGTTGAAATTTTCTATTGTTAATAAATGACTTAGGCCGAAGCGATATAATCCTAATTTTGATTTTATACATAGCATGTAGTTTAATTTTGCTAGAGACTAGCAAAAGATAGGCATAGGGGTGTGATATAGACACATCTATTTAGGTTAAAATGCCTATTCATGCATGTTCCTAAGCTTAGATTTGCATTTCATGTTATAAATATTGCATAACATGCATCATTGTGCATTTAGAGTAGTTGTATATATTTTAGGTTAATTAGGTCCTTTCTATGGTCAGGAGAGAAGAAGACTCATTTCACGATCTTAGATGGATGATCAGACCGTATGGATTTAATTAAAACGATGATTGGAGTTTAACGCCTCTGAAATTGTCTATATCGAAGAACCGTAGCATCGTATGAAGTCGAAGGAAGATCAACGGCTAGGGGACAATGCGATATCCATGCAGGTTTCGGATGGAAAATTCGACTGTACGGATGGATCTGGAGCGACGATCGCAATCCAGCAGTGCGGAAATCATCCCGATTTGAGCACCGTGGCACCCTCTACAAAAGAAAGAAGAATGGATGGCCTAGATGGTGCCACGTGGCACCATCCAGGCCGCCCAACGCCGGCCAGTAGCAGCGCACGTGCATAGCCACAGCCACGTGCAGTGCACTATGCACAGCCACAGCAGCAGTAGCGCACCACGCACAGCGCAGCCACGTGTAGCGTAGCGCATGCGTGCTTGCAAGGAGCGGGGAGCATGGGTGCGCGAAGCACACAGCACGTGATGCGTGTGCCAGTGGAGCGTGCGCCTGCGGAGCAGATCTTCAATGACGTGCGCCTTTGGTGATGCTTGCAGCTGTCACTAATGGTCTGCGCGTGCCAGCAAGAGGATTTGAAGGGCGGATCTTCAGCGACAACTACAGTGACGTTGATGGACGTCAGTAATGACCCAGATGTGAATTTGTTCTTCCTCCTCCACTATGAAAGGACCTACCCACCACCATTCCAAACCATCTCTTCCTTTCTTCCTCTCACCATCTCCAAGGCTCTAGAGAGAGCTTGTCCCAAGCCCGGGATGCTCCTCTAGAGTAGAAATCAAATAGTTTTCCCTCCCCTCGTCCCCATTCATGGAGCATTCTGTGGCCGTCCTCTCACCGCACTTCGGGAAGAAGGTCCTAGCCGCGACACCGTCCTGCCCCATCGTTCATCCTTCGACTCTGTCCTCTATCGTCCCACTCCTCACCACCTTCCTCCAGGCGACGTCAGAGTGAGTCATCCTCCGAGCAACTGTCGAGGGGGATTTCTCTCACCTCATTCTACCTTTTTACGTTTTCGTAGTGTAGATTTTCCTGCTTTCATAGTTGTAACAAGCAATTCTTGATGAATAGATGATTGTTTCTCTCTCTCTCTCCCTCTTGCTCTTATATTTTTGCAAGTAGATAAAGTGTTCATCGACCTAATCACTTGCTTGTTAAAAATACCAAAAAAATTAGAAAAGATAAAAACAACCAAAAAGAAATAAAAGTGAAGCATGAATTCCAAAGCCAAACATTTGCCTCCCTGTGTTCGACCCGGGACTCACTTTTTGAGTTTCGGTTATAAATTTATTTGACCACGCATTTTACAACTACGATGACGGGTTACTTGTAACCCCGATTTCAAACTCGCGAAACATGTGCGATCACCCATCGACTCCCTTATTTGGTTTGAAAGCTCTTATGGTGTTAGACATGAGGATGTAGTTGTCATATGAGCGGTTGCCATAGGTGTCAGTAAGTGGAGAAAAATCCTACCTATGGGATGCCGGATTCTAATATTGTGCCACAAGGGAGTCCATGTTTGAGGCGCTGTTGAAAGCACGTGGAAAGATGCTCTCAAGAGACCCATTCCCAATCTAGTTATCTTTCCAAAATCTGAAGTAATCACCATTACCCAAGACCGGTGAGAACATATGGCAATTATCACCAAGCATCATTGTTAACGCTGGCCAGATAGGAGTTTAATGTTTCATTGTCGTACCACTCCTAAATCACTCAATCAACAGATAAAATTTGTAACTCAGATTCTAAATGGAGTGCAAGGTCGAACAAAGGGAGAAACTGTCAAATTCACAATATTAATATCATTTAGAATTAATGAGCACAATTAATTGAGCATTCAAATAGATATTCAATGAATAATAACTTGATCAAATAGATATTCAATCATAAGCATGAGTATTTCAATAGTTTACAATGATAAAAAGAAGTGAAGATAAAATAATGATGATTTGAATCACTAATTATTAGCCCTAATCAAACATGCATATCATATCTTAATTATATCAAATAAATGAACAGTAGCTTGAATGCTACAGTGCCTCAGACGACAGATGTGTCAATCAGACGACTTAATAGCACAAGGCTTCTCAAAGCTTTCTTCTTTATTTCTCGTTAGCTTCTCCTTTCTTCTTCTTAATGCCTTCTTTTCTTCTTCTTCTTCTCAAGCCTTCCCTTTCACAACACAGGGGAGCCAAGGCCTTTAGCGACTAAGTGCCACACAAGGGCACACTTCAGAGAGCAAAACCCTCCCCCACTCTCTCATAATTTCCTCCTCTTCTCTCTCAAAGACCCAGTGTAATCGGTTCGGGTACAGGGACCAAGGCTACCAGTGTGCGGGTAACCGAGAAGTGTGCGGGTATAAGTGAAGAGGAAGCTGACCCCTCAGTGCTTGGGCGATAAAAGCACTTCACAAAAATAATATATGTGATGTAGCGCGTTCTTCCACGCCCGATGTGGGACTATCCCCACTACTTCTTCGCTTGTGTGCAACTGCTGGTGCTGCTTCATCCAATTGGAGCTACACTGGTCCTCCTTTGCTCAATAAAGTGCCTGGGTTGCTTTGTGATCTACTTCCATAGCACTTAGGAGTGCTATCAGAGCCTGAAGTGGCTAGAGGCAAGCGGATAATGTCGGACGTGACGGTGGCGACGGCGGAGGATGGCGTATACCTAAAACGCAAAAGAATGGCCTCATAGCCACATTAAATCACCTCAGGAGGATTGCCAAGTGTTGGCGAATATGATGGTGGTGTTTGAGTGGAGTTTGGCGGCATGTTGAGGGCGGACGGTGACGAAGATGAAGGCGAGAAGGTGGGTTGTTTGGTTGGTCGTGTTTAGTGAGTGAAAGGCATAATAAGGATGGGGGTTTGGTTCACGGAGGTAAGGCGGAGGTTATGGAGGTGTTGGGGAGGCATTTGGTGTGGTGGAGCGTCAGGGAAGCCTCGCTGGAGGTGCAGCTAGATGTGGAGAAGATGGAGGGCGAACGCAGTGTCGTGGGTTGAATTGAGGGATAAAGAGAGGGAAAAGAAAGTAGAGGGAGTGGGGAACCTAACTAACCTAACCTAACCAGATGAAAGGGGAGGAAGGTGTTGGTTGTGGTATGGCCAGCGCTGGAGAAGGTGAAGCCTCTGGTGGGAGAAGCGGCGACGACGAAGGGGTATGGGTGACGCTCGCTGGTATTGCGATGCGCGGAGGAACTTGAGGAAGATGATCCCGCCAACTATTGTCTGTGGCGGTGGGAAAAGAGGGTAGGTAGAGAGGTCGCAGAAGCTCATGGTGCATTGGTTGGAGAGGAGGGAAGAAGGGTAGAATCTGGCCAAAACCAAGCTAAGGAGGAGACGTTTGCAATTAGGGTCTTTTTATAGGGCATTAGACGAGCTTACAAGCTTAGAAACAAACTTGAAAGCTCGAAAATTAGGGAAGGTGGACTTGGTGACTTCCAAGAGTTTGCATGAACTCTAGGGTAAGATTCGGACATCAAGATTGGGTTCAGATTGAAGGGAATCTCTTGAGGAGTCTCCCTTCCAATTTTGGAATGGTTTGGGCGTGAAATCAGGGAGAAATCCTAGATGGAAGGTCGGTGCTTGATGGGTTCACGTGGAAATGGTGGAAGGGGCCTCTTGGTGAAGGTGATGATAAATTTAGGGGGTTATATGCAATAGATTTTGAAAGTTGAGGGGCTATTTGAGAGAAAAAGAGTTAGATTGGACTAAAATACAAACTAGGTCAAGATGATCTCTGATTAGGCCCAAATTTTGGTACAAACCTAATTTGAACCCAAGGAAACTGATGGTGAAATCATATTTTGGTTTTGACCAAGTTTGACTATGCAATTTACGTAGAAACCCAAATTTGGGCAACTTTCCATATGAGACTCTGTTCTAGGTCAAAATAGATTCCAAAGGTCAAATAAAGGGTACCAAAACTTATGGAATATTTGTCTATGAATTTTAGAAGGTTTAGATGAAATTTATCTTGACCAAAACCTCTGTTAATTAAGAAGGTCTGCAATTAGGGTTTTGGGTGCTATTTTGACTCTTGAAGTGTGCGAAAACCCGTTTCTGTTTGCACTGACCCTCTTATTAGTCATTAATGAACATTTAACCTTAGTTTAACCCCTGGGAAACCCAATGGTTACTCTGCATTTATGATATTTTGCTAAAATTGCAGATTCAACCTTGATTTAATGCACTCTTCTCAGAAAGGATATGCTATGAATTATGACTCTCCAGTGGCTATGTAGGAGCATGTCTCTTGATTCTGGCTGATAAAAGCTAGCTATGGCTCATGATGATGTTATCATCAATCATGCATAGTGAATCCCAGAAAGGAGACAATTTTGTTGGATGCAAACTAACTGGGGGCTATTTAAAGCACCACATGAATCTTTAATGATATCCTTCCAAAGACCTTTATCATCTCTTAAAAGAATGACTTCGCACTTGAGGAGAAGTGAATCACTAAACTCTTTGGGAGAATGGACTCCAAGAGCCCCCATCTTCTTAGGCTTGTAAATTTGATTCCACTTCACTGGCTGTAAGAATCGACCTTCGTGTGAGGGCCCCCTTTAGAAGAAGCATTTGTGTATAACATCCAGCCTCTTTAGAATAGTTTTGGATGGCCTGAACAAAGACATGAAAAAATGGGCATAGTAGATAGCACATAGTTAAGAAGAATTAGTCTACCACCTTTGGAGAGGTACTTGAGTGTTAAGGATAAGCATATGATCAAACCTTTAAAACCCTAGCACTCAAGAAGGCAAAAAGTGAAGAAGATCATTTTAGCTAAACCCTAGCTGGATCCAGCTCATCTCAGCTAGTTATCAGCCCACATGAGTTAGGTTTAGCTCCCTCAAGCTCCATTTAGCTCATTTTAGTTGGTTGGTAGCTCAAGGTAGCTCAACTTATCTCAACTCACCTCAACTTAGCTCAGATCCAGCTCAACTTAGTTGAGTCTAGCTCATCTTAGCTCTAATGAGTTCACTGGGAGCTCTAGCTAGCTCAACTAAGTTGACAGGAGTTTGCCTCAACTCAGGTCCAGCTACTTCCAACTCTACTCAACTCAAGTTAGCTGAAGATGGCCTCAACTAGCTTAGGCCAGCTCAAGTCCAGCCCTCGGAGACTCCACTCAGCTCAACCTAGTTGAGCTAAACTATTTTACCTAAGCTAGCTACTTCAGCTAGCTAGGTTATCTTTGGGAAGATCAGACCTAGCTTACCTCAGCTCAATTCAGCAGAAGCCAGCTTACTTTAGCTTGGCCTAGCAGCTAGCAAAGAACTAGCAAGCTAAGCCAGCTAAGGTTGCTCCTTGTTATTCTCTTCAGCAATCACTAGCTCTAGATAGCTCTTCCTCAGCTCCTCTTCTCATAACCCTACCTCATCCACTACTACCCTACTAGCTAAGCTAGTTTAGCTATCTTAGCTAAGCTCTACCTAGATCCACCTACATGGCCTTCCAACCTACCTAGCTAATTCCACCAAAGAAAAAGACCTAAATTTAGTTCACCTAGCTAACTGATCGTGCGGCTTACTCAACTCAGTAATTAAGTTAATTTCACTTAATTAAGAGTAGAAAAAGTCACTTAGGTTAACTTGAAATTGTGTCGGTTGTGTAGTATAGGGTCGAATTAACCTAACATTTTAGAAATTTTTACTGGTTGAGTCCAGGTTGTTCACTGGGAGGTATAAATTTTTTTCTAAATTCACCAATTTTCTTTTATTTCTTTATAAGTATAGGAGGTATAACTAAGTTGATTTTAAAACATGAATTTTGCTAAAATATTTAAACTATAAAGAATATACAAAATTCTATATGAAAAACATATTTACTCAAATGATCTACTTTATTAGAAAGTAAACATGTTAGTTTTCCAATTTTATTTCAAAAGAAATTAAGGCAATAAAAGTTGTTCTATTAAAACATGCCTTATTACAACATTTAAAAGAAATGTGCAAGAAAAATAAATCTTCATTTATTTCTTTAGCCTCTCTCTTCTTCTCTCTTTCTTTTATTTTCTTTTCTCTCTCTCGCTCTCCTATTCTGTTTCTGCCTTCTCTTCCCTTAGTCTTTCTTCTTAGTGACTTAATAGTGCCTGTGCTCCTTTCTTTCCTTAGCCTTCAGCTTTAACACTTAATCCTTAGCCATTAGCTTCTTTGCTTTCCTTTTCTTTTCCTTTAATCCTTCAGTTGAACCGAGTTTTTTTTACTTTTTAACCAAAAATTATTTTATTTGTGGCGAGGTCCTTTCGGGGATACACAGCACCTTGAGACCAGGGTGGGACCAGACCCTACTTAGTCCTCGCCTAATCTCAGTTAGGTTCGATTTTGGTTTATTTCATTTCGGTTCATACTTTCGAGCCAATCTGGCTCAACCAACCTAGCCTCCTAGGCCTCTCCCTCCCAGGGCACACTCGCTCACGCCTACTCGGGCACACACAAGCCCGCACACACACATGCATATGCTCAGAATAGGTTCAGAATGCTCAGATCAGATCGGAAACTGGTGCACCGAGTGCTGACGACTGGGAAGCCCATGTAACAAATTGCTTTTGTTCCCATGCGCACGCTTAGAAGCTGACGATGTGGGACTATATTAACCCATTCCAGACCCAACTTCAACCAATCATACATCCCAGCTCAGAGCTTCGTTTCAAGTGATTTAAAGTTTGTTAGAAAGCTCTAAGATAGATCTACACAATTGCAGGGTCAAATTAAGGTTTAGAAGATGTTTTCCTCTTCAATTTGAAGAGTGAAATCAAGGGGTTCCTAAGGGTTATTTATTGCCTGAAAATGGTTTTTTATGTCTATAGAGTCCTCAGATGGACTTTTCTCTCACATTTAACAGTCTGTACAGGTTATACAAATTATTCTGCATCTGTTAGAGTAGGTTCTAAGCTCTCAAAACCTTCAGGAATAGCATAAAAGCTCTAAGCTTCTCTGAAAGCTTCAGAGTTCAAAATTTTCAGACTTTGATATGTGCAACAGACACTTAAGAATGTTTCTAATTGATTTAAACTAATTCTAAAGGTTATAACAGACTTATATGGGCAGGATTCAAAATCAAAACTCAACAAAATGATACTGCTATAAGTTTGGGTTCGAAAATAACCCAAATTGACAGAGTTCAAATTCTCACACAATTATTCACCTAAGCTCACTTTAATCACTCTAAAACCATCCAACAAATTCTCAGAGTCTGTTTAAGCTTCTCAATTCATCAAATCATGCTCAGATTTAGAATGTCAAACTTAGTTTGACTGTGAAGGCACAAAAAGTTGACTTTCTATTAAAAGTTTCTCCACAGGAAATCAAAGCCTCGAATAGGATCTTCTCAACCTCAGAAACTCGTTCAGATTCTCAGATAGGTGCTTTGACCAAGATTTCTAGGGTTTCAGGCTCGCCACTTGAGCTTGAAAAGGTGTGTGTTCGTCAGAGCCATTCAGAGGTTGTTACAGTATTCTAAGAGCATAAACAGCTTCAGTGCATCGCACTGAAGCTTCTAGGAACCGTAAATTCTTCTCAGATATCTTCTATCAGACTTCTCCAACTCGCTGGAGTTGGAGAAGATGAACTTCATTCTACAGCTCCAGTCATTTAATCCTCAAATAAACATCCTTAAAATAATCAGTGATCCACATTATATCATTCTGGAGCTTCTCAACGAATTCTAAAGGCTGAAGCACAGATTTGGCTCGTCGGAGCTCACCGGAGCTCCGGTGAGTCTAGAAAATATGTAAACTGTGTATAGATTGTAAAATTATGCCATTTTTAATCTAAAACGGATCCTGAGGTTGCAAGGAACCTCAGAATCACATTTAATTCCTCATTATTTCATTAGAGTTAAGATTTGACAATGAATTCGTTTCTTTAAAAATCTGATTTGAATTAAGCTCAGGACTTGTTTTACCACTTGATTGAGCGATTAGAACAAGTCAACAGATAATAGCAGTCATAACTATATAGTTAATTAATAGTTTGAATTGCTCCTGAGATGCCATTGATAGCAAGCTCAGGAGCTTAATTAAGATTGGGCGTTTAATTTATATGTGATAATAATATGTATTATAGTGTCGATTAGGGTCCATAAGTGGTGGAAAGATGATGAAAGACCCTATGAAGGTGAAATTAAGCCCACTACTGTCGCCATGGACAGTAAGACAAGATTAAAGCTCTGGCGACCTCAAGGAGCTCGCCGAAGTCGGAGAAGATGAACACTAAAATTCTAAAATTACATCTAATCTAACTACCTAAACTAACTAAGCTAACCTACTCCTACTCCTACTCCTACTCCTAATCTACTGTTACCTGGATGAAGGGGTCAATAGGGTTTCGCCGAAGGTTCATAGCGGACGACGAAATCAAAGGGTGGAAGAAAGATCTTCGGCGGGTGGATTTGAGATCGAGCAGAGGATTCCTTTGGTCGGCGCCTGTGTCAGAGACACGGCAGACCATGGCGGATCTCCTCGGCTGATCAAGATGGATAGAGGAAGTCGGAAAGTGAGATGGAAAGTCACCGGAGTTTTGGACGAATAGCCTATTGGGTCGGCTGCAGTGTTAGAAGTGGGAAGGGAGCCAACTTGAGTAAAATCAGAGGGGTGAGGGGGTATTTATAGTAGTTGGCGGCGAAGAGAATGGCGGGGTCTGGCCGAAGAAGGAGCTTGAGGAGCTTAACCTCCGATGTCATCTCCGATGACGGTGAGGTTATCTCCCACTGGAAATTAGGATTTCCAGTTAATCCAGACCAGAGGATGAAGAGGAGGTGGTGAGCGCAAGCTGCAAGAGCTTGGACAAAGAAGATTAATGTCGGCAGGGCGGTGATCATGTGGTGGCGTGACTCTCCATCACCAGTCGTTCATTCGGCCGAAGAAGAAGAAGAGGGAAAGGGACTTAATTGTAATAAATCTTAAGGACCTGTGTGAGAAATAAAGACCTGATTGTGATAAGTTTTAAGGACCAAAATGTAAACTCAGGTTTTGAAGGTTTATTTTAATTTAGATCATTTTCAACTTTTTATATATGTTAGTAAATAAGGTAAATATTATGTTTTCACCTTGAATTTATATTTTTGACCTTTTTAGATTAATTTATTAGTTTAAGTAAAATTACATAAGTTATTATATACTTAGGTATACAATAAGTTTAAGTTACTTAACTTATTAATTAAGGGAATGATTAATAGAATTTCGAGTCCAATTATTATATAAATTATTAATAATGTTAATTGAATGATACAATGTCATTTTTAACTTATTTAAAGGTCCTTGACTGAATATCCCTTATTCTATAATTAACCCTTATATGTTCATAACCTTAGCTAATTAACTAGGAAGACTAGTTAATTAGGGGTAATTAGAGATCATGATGAGTGTCTCATCACTAACCTACTCGTAATCCACCTTGGCACCAACCAAATAACACATCCCTTCACCCCACTAACCACCAAAAGGCACCACCTAAAGTGGTGCCAACCACCCTATAACTACCCATAGTTGGCGCAACAATTTTCCCTTCCAAAACCTCGCTCATCACCACCATACACCTACCCTCTCAAAGCATCCTAACCCTCCACATAACCCCCCTTCTAGAACCCTCCTTGGTGGTGCCAAAATGGAGGCTTCTCTTCATTTTTGGCACCATCTTTTAGGTGCCCTTTCACCCACCAGCTCCCCCCTTGCACCCCTTAGGATGGTGCCAAGTAACCCTAGCCATAGATACTACAACCAACCCATCCTAGCCGTCTACCCAAACGCCACCAAAACCCCTCACTTGGCGCCAACTAACCCTAGACATTAGTTCACCTAACCACCACCATAAATACATCCTAGCTGTTGCTTGCTCGAAATCAGGTTTTAAAATCGTTGCATTGTAGTATAGTTGAAATCTCATGAAAAATAGATAAAATTTATACTCGAAAAAGTCCGAGGTCGATCACTGGAAGCAACTAGGAATTCAATTCTCAAAATTGCAATTTAAAGCAATAAAGATATGAAATTGTAATCAGAAATTGATTCAGAATAATGTAGCAATAAGATCAAGTATCAGACTACAAAAAGAATGGAGTAAAATGGTGATTTGAATCACCAATTACTCCCTACAATAATGGAAAATGGAACTCAATAGTTACATATGAAATAATCTCAAATCAGTCGTATGAATATTCAATCAGACATCTTAAACATCTAATGATCTGATTTCTTCTTCGGCTATGGCTCTTCTTCTCTTCCTCTCCTTTTGCTACTCTCTCTTTTTCCTTCTTTTTCTTTCTCTACTCTTCTTGTCGGCTCCTCTTCTTTTCTTCTTCTTCTTGCTTTCTGTTCTTCTGCTCTTCTTCACGCAGAGGGGGAAGGATCATCAATTTTGGCTAAGTGTCAGCCAATCCTTCTAAGAGCAAAACCCCCCTGCCCCTATGCACTATCCTCTCTTTCTCTCCTTGGATCACGCTCTCCCAGAGCCTCCAACAATACCGGGTTATTGGATTTTTGGACCTAGAGTGCACCCGTTTCGAAGGCTATGAGCGTGGGTCGCAGCCGAGGAGTCTTAGGTTAGGTGGGTTATCGGGTGGACCAGACCCTCGTGTAAGGTGTCATGGGCAAGGTGTGTGAGGGTGCATGTGGGGACCTCACCCCCTATGCATGCTGAGGTGAACAACTAATGCGAAAAATTCACTTTATGTAGGTGCGGGCACTCTTCAGCTTCCGAGGTGGGACTTGATGAGTCCATTTTAATAGACTAATATTACGCCTAAGTAACTTAATTATGTCTTTTAGGTTTGTTAATAACTATATTAAGTTATAGAAGGTTTGCATGCATCATAATTTAGGTTTACATTTATTCTATAACTTAATAGGTTCTTTTTATGTGTAGGAAAAATAATTGGCAAAAGGAGGGGAAAAGGATAAATTATCCTTTTTCAAATCACTGAAGGCTATTCTTTTCCCCATTCTCTGGGGAACCCTCAACAACCACAGGCCAGAGATAGTTAAGGGATTTGAAAATCCCTTAACTCTCGGAGGCGTAATGGAGAAGTTAAAAGGAAGAGGAGGGGAGCAAAGGAGAATCATCTTCATCGACGAGTCCTTCTTCCTCCCCCTGGGGGGATATCCTTCCTCTCCACTGTGGAGAGAGTACGCACTATGGAGAAGGCACACCACCTCCTCCTGCCCTAGCCAAACCACCGCGCCATCATCCTCCTAAGAGCCCGCAGGCACAACACCAAGCCCTCCAGCGCCCCCTGTTGCAGGCAGTTCTCCAGCCCGCGCGTGCACACATGCCCCTGCAGCCACACGCAACGCGCAACCGCACGCCTTCGAGCACACCAAGCGCCCCCTGCTGCAGGCGCTCACGCCACCCTGCCAGCGCGCCTACCTCGCCCGCGCACCTGCCTCCATCCATCTGCAGGCGCATCCCCTGGTGCACCCACAGGTGCACACACAGGCTCACTCCACCTATGCCCGCAGATTTGACTCCCTTCAGTGCCCCCATCGTCCCAGCAGGCGTCGCACGCCAAGTTCTTCAAAGCCGCCTCAAGCCAGCGCCTGGCGCTCTCCTCGTCTCCAACGCACCGCAGTGTACACACCGCTCATCTGCCAACCCGTAACCCATCTGCCAGTCCGCACGCCATCTCCAGCGCCCCTCATCACCTTCCGCCCATGCCACAGCAGGTGCTCACGCGCTCTCTGCCTGCACGCCTGCAAGCGCGCTCCATCACCCATCTGCCCGCACACCAGCGTGCATGCCTCTGCCCGCGCCACTAGCCGCAGGCACTGCAGCAACTACAACTTCTTTGTCAACAGGCTGGAGCTTCGGCCACCTCCGTCGGCCACCTCCGGCCACCTCTGTCACCGCCGCTACCACCATCGGAGAGCTCTCGACCTCGCCATCCTCTTGAGCCTCGCATCAACCCCCGCGGTTCTCTCTCTCTCTCGCGAGGAGGAGAGAGGAAAGCCCTGTTTTCCTCTCAATTAAAATTTACATTCAATGCCATTGCCACCAATTTGATTATTATTATTATTATATTGTGGTAGAATTGCGTTCAAACACTCAGTTCTTTATAATTTCATGGTATTGATATTAACTAGTTTAAAGATTGATTTTGGGCTTAACTTAAGTACTAATTGTCTTTAGTAGACATCACGTGAAAACTGCATGAATTCATCCTAAATTTATTGAGGATTTCTGTGAGGGAAAACTGCACTTATACCCTTATCTTTTTAGGTTATTGCAAATCTACTTTCCTTCACATTTTAAGTCTGATTTGAAAAGGGATTTCGCACTATCCGAAATAACATTAAATAATTAAATATTGATTGCATCATTGCCTCCCTGTGGACACGACCCGCTCTTCTGCGAGTGATTATTTTCATTATTTTTGATTAGTCGATTTTTCCACCACTTAAATACTATAACACTAAATGAAAAGTCGACTATCAGGACTAATCCCACCTCCCTTCCACTGTGTGCAGCTGCAGATGCTTCTTCATCCAATTCGTGCAAGATGGCGATCAAAGGCTCCAATTTATGGTCCACTTGAACTCCTGGAGTAATTCTTCAAGAACGGGGGATGACACCTAGAACCTGCAGGTGTTGGAGGAGCTTCAAGCTTTGCTCGAAGCTTGTGTGTTAATGGCGATGAGGGTCAGTACTTGAAATCATCAAAATGACCTTTCGGCTGTGTCAAAACATTCAGGAATGATTGCCGGAGCACGGTGAACTTGCTGAGGGGGTCAGCATGGCATGGGTATAGGTGATGAAGGCTGACGGAGGTGAGCTGTGCGTAGAAAGGTGGGTGTGTTCGGTGACACTGTAGGGGGATCAATAGCTCTCAATGAGTGAGGACTTTTGATCATTGTGATGAGGTGGAGGTGTGGAGCGTGGAGCGTGGAAGCGACGCGATTGGGAGAGTGTGGAAGTCGCTAGTGCTCGTCGAAGGTATGTCGGGGAGGTGGAAGACAGAGTCATGGAGGGTGTTGGTGAGGTTGAAATGGTGTGCTGGTTGTGTTGGCGTGATGAGGAGAAGTTAAGGAGTCGTTTGAGAGCAGTAGTAGACGAAGGGGAAAGGGGATTGCACTAGTTGTGGTATGGCCGGTGCTGGAGAAGGAGGTAGCTCCAGTAAGTAAGACACAATGAGGAAGATGGTGAAGGGGGCATCGGCTAGTACAGCTCCACGTGGAGGAAGATGGGGGAGATAGCTCCACCTCTAGTATTACGAACGAAGGAAGAACAGAGGCAGGGAGGATCGCTATACGTCAAGGAGCGATTCACCCAAGAAAGAGGAGAGGAATTTGAGGTGTTTAAGGCCGAATTCGAGCATGGGGAGAACGGTTTGATCTGGGGAGTCTTTTATAGGTCATTAGAGGGTGATTAGAGCTTGGGAAGCAAGCTTTCCAAGCTTAGAAGGTCGTCGAAGTTGGAAACCCAAATTTCAATTGATTCGCATTAGGATTTAGGCAAGACTTGGAGCCCAAGATGTGGCTCAAATGAAAGGCAACTTTGTCAAGAATTTGAGTATCTATTTTGGGACAGTTTGATTGAGAATTGAGTGAGAAATCCTCGTTCGATCTCAATGGAAAAGCTCAAAATTGTCTTTAATGGTGATAAGGATCTATGTGCGAAGATGATGACAAAGTTAGGGGCCTTTTTGTAAGGATTTTGAAAGTTAAGGGCATATATGTGATCAGATAGAACCAAGTTGCAAACTAGGTCAAGACAATCTCAGATTGGGTCCAAATTTTGCTATAAACCTAATTTGGACCTACGAAATCCAATGGTGAAGTTGGATTTTGGTTTTGATCACGTTTGACTGGGTAATTTATGCAAAAACCAAAATTAAGGCAAATGTCTGTATGAGACTCTGTTTTGGGTCAAGACAGGTTCTGATGGTCAATTTGAAGGTACCAAATCATAAAGAGTATTTTTATATGAATTTTAGAAGGTTTAGATGAATTTTATCCTAACCAAAACCTCAGTTAGTTAAGTGGGTGTATTTTTAGGTTTTCAAAAGTCATTTAATTCTCAAAACATGCGAAAACCCTTTTTTGTCTGTTCTAAAGCCTTTTAGGACCATTTGACCCTTAATTAACCCCTGAGAAAACTCGTGGTTGTACTGCATTCAAGTTATGATGATAAAAGTACAGTTTAACCCTGGTTTTTTGTCTTTCTCTTAGAATGCTAATGCAATGAATTATGACCTTCTGAAAGTTATGTAGGAGCATTTAAAGACTTAATCAGATCAAATTGAGCTAGTTTATGGCTCATGATGCTGTTCCCATCATACACCGATGCCTAACTTTTGCTAGTCCCTTAGCAAAATTTCAAGGGTTTTACTCAAATTCTAGACCACATGTTTCTTTATTCTTAGACTCCAATGTGTGCTTTCTTTTGTAAATTAGGTCAGCATGCTGATAATAGGCCTAGAGGTACTCAAGTACCAACTAAGATCCAGACCTGACTAGCTCTAACCTCAGTCCATCATGAAGGTTTCTAAGGCCCATAGGAACTAACCTAAAGTTTGTTAAACTCTGTGGTTAAAGCACCTGTGCTTGTAATATATTTTAGTCCAGGTTCAGTTTGTAGTGCGTCTTTGTAAGAGAGAGATAGAGGATTTTTTTATTTATTTTTAGAGAGTTTTCTCTCTCTTTTCTTTTTATTTCTACCTTCGGCTTAGCCTTACAACATGGTCTGTATCGGATTCCTAGTTCCTACCATCAATCCTTGTAGGGTCCCTGGCAATTGATGCTTCGAGATAGCACCGCCCATGGCAACCCCCAGAACCCTGGCTTTCGAGATTTTGAGATAATCCCAGCCATGGCATTCTATAACTAAATTCAGACCCTAGCAATTGACATTTCGTGATAATGCCGACATGGTATCTGAACCAGCACAAGGTGCTTACATGCTTCCAGTAGGATATTTAGATATCCTAGGAGACAAGCACCAAGGAGATGATATGTTATTATGCATATTCCAAGGAAATTTCCCACCTCTCCGCACTGGGAACTCGTCCAAATCAACTTGTGTTGATCAACTGCTTCTAATCTAGGTAACTTTTTCAGAACAGATTTAACGCTTTTGCATGATTTTGATAATTAAGCGCACTGAACCAGACTGTGTGTGGATTGGGGTGCTTAGGATACCGAGTCTCACAAACCAGAGGTCAGTTAATGAGGCTGAATAATTTCTAAGCCTTAGACCTAATACTTAAGCTATGCATTTTCCCCAACCTCTTGAGGACTATCCAGATCTTAATGGATACTTGAATTCTTAAGCCTAGAATTACAACCCAAGAGGCCTAAGATCAATGTTCATATTATTCTCTTTTTGTCTCTTAGCACTTTTTGTCTTTCATTTTTTTTCTTTTTGATTTGGTCTAGAACTAAGTCAATTCCTTAATTTTCTACTAATGACTATCTCTTTTTTTTCTTCTCAAATTATGCTCCTTTTTAACATTTTTATCACATCCCCTTTTTCCTCATAAAAAATGATATGCAATCAATTCACTCAAAATTTCCTCCCTTCTCCTATATTTGTTCTTTTTTAATTTTTAATTTTTTTATTTTGGAATATGTAATTTTTTTTTGATGAAACCCTTTCTTGCGACGTGATTCTCACAACATTTTGCACTTTAATGCGCCCCCATGCCTATGGTTTAAAATGTCCTAATTGTAAATTAGGTGGGTTCGAGTTCAGCTTAGATCATACATTAGAACAGGTTTTAGGTGGGTGGACGGGTCGGGTGTAGACGATTTCAAGCTCGGGTATGGGTACTAGAGGTGGAGTCGGCTGTTCTAATGGACGAACCTTAAAGTGTAATATGAGTTCAACATAAGATGTGTCAAGAAGGGTTTCGGGTTTTTTAAAAATGACGGGTTGCCTCACGCTAAGCACTGAGTTTAACGCCATTAGCCGGGCGCAATGATTTCAGAGAGAATGGAGATCAAAAGATACCTCAGCCCTGTTTATATCGGTGAGTTCAATGAATGGCTTAACTCACTGACCGTTCATGACAAAGGGTTCTGAATCAAGGCTGGGTTGGCTGATTTCAACAGCTCTATTTCTAGAGATTCGTTTGATAAGATATGGTCCAATCCATTTTGATCTGAATTTTCCTGGGAACAATTTGAGTTTGGCATAAAGAGTAGGACTTTTTGACCAGGGTGAAAGATCTTTCTGGATATGTGCTTGTCGTGAAAGACCTTAACCTGCTCTTTGTAAATTTGTGAGTTCTCATACACATCATTGTGCAATTCATCGATCTTGCTCATTTGAAGCTTTCTATGGGTTCCTGCCTTAGAAAGATCTAGATTATACTTCCATATATCCCAATAGGCTTTTTGCTCCAACTCGACGGGGAGGTGACATGTCTTCTCGTACACCATTCTGAAAGAAGACATGCCCAATTGGGTTTTGTGGGCTGTCCTGTAGGCCCACAAGGCTTCTGGAAGTCGGGATGACCAATCTTTCCTGTCAGGTTAGACAGTGACCTGAAGGATTTTCTTGATCTCTTGATTCGATAGCTCAGCTAGATCGTTGGTTTGGGGGTGATAAGGAGTAGAGATTTGGTGCGACACCCCATATTTGGTCATCAGTGATCCGAATTAAGCATTTATGAAATGGGTCCCTCCATCAGAGATAATGGC
This sequence comes from Thalassia testudinum, assembly GCA_037157565.1. Taxonomy (NCBI): domain Eukaryota; kingdom Viridiplantae; phylum Streptophyta; class Magnoliopsida; order Alismatales; family Hydrocharitaceae; genus Thalassia; species Thalassia testudinum. The sequence continues at coordinate 13,565,613 of JAZHRO010000062.1, read as the reverse complement.
ACGTAGAATCTCGAACCGAGAAAAGATGTTCTGATGAATGAATTTGATTACCACCTTATGATCATTGGTTCGGGTCAGAATGGCTTCGATCCATTTGGACACATAGTCAACAGCAAGAAGAATGTATTCGAAGCCGTCTAAAATAGGGAAGGGTCCCATGAAATCAATCCCCCAGATGTTGAAGATTTCGCATACGAGAATCGACTGTAAAGGCATCATATCGCGGTGGCTCATGTTGCCTAAGGTCTGGCAACGAGTGCATGCCTTATAGTGATCATATGCATCTTTGAAAATTGTGGCGAATAAAAGCCACACTGGACGACTTTTGCTACAGTTTCATGTCCAGAAAAATGCCCTCCGCAGGCTTGGTCATGGCAGAAGGACAAAATGTCTTGAATTTCCGCTTCTGAGACTTACCGTCTGATGATCTAATCAGCACCAATGCCAAAGAGGTATGGATCTTCCCACATGTAGTACTTGGCATCAGAAAGCAGTTTGTCTTTCTTGGCCTTCAGCCAATCGGATAGGAACTGATGTGATGCCAAGTAGTTCACTAAATTAGTAAACTAAGGAAGTCCCATACTAATAGTCAGGAGGTGCTCATCGGGAAAATGTTCTGTGATGGGTTCAGAAAGGTCGATACTGTCAAAAGGAAGGCAGGATAAGTGGTTAGCTACCACGTTCTACTTTCCCACTTTATTGCGAATCTCGAGATCAAATTCTTGCAACAGCAAGATCCAACAGATTAGTCGATGTTTCGCATCCTTCTTCTCAAGGAGGTGCCTCACTGTAGTGTGATCTAAGTATATGATAACACAGGAACCCAAAAGATATGATCTGAATTTTTCCAGGGCAAATACTACGGCTAGTAGCTCTTTCTTAGTAACTATATAGTTATACTGAGCCTCGTCAAGTGTCTTGCTAGCATAGTAGATGACCACAGGTTTCCTGTCTATTTTCTGCCCAAGTACCGCTGCTACAGCATAATCAGATGCATCGCACATGATCTCAAAGGGTTGAGACCAATTAGGGGACTGCAAGATAGGTGCTTGGGTAACTCGATCACATAGGATCTCAAATGCCTGAGTGTGCTCCTTGGAGATTTCAAAAGGGACATCCTTAGATAGAAGATTAGTTAGGGGCGCACGATTTTCGAAAAATTAGGAATGAGTCAACGGTAAAAATCGACGTGACCCAGAAAGGATCGGATGTCTTTGACAGAACTAGGCATAGGGAGTTTAGAAATCAGATTCACCTTGGCTCGATCAACCTAGATGCCTTTTTCAGAGATGAGAGTCCTAGGACAATTCCCTCAGGTACTATGAAGTGGCTCTTTTCGCAGGAAAGAACCAAGTTCACGTCGATGCACCACCTGAGGATTTGGACTAAGTGCAGGAGGCAATCATCAAATGATTCACCAAATACCGAGAAGTCATCCATGAAGACTTCAAGGTATTCGCCTACCATATCTGAGAATATGGCAAGCATGCACCGCTGAAAAGTAGCAGGTGCATTGTAGAGACTGAACGGCATCCTTTGGAATGCATATGTTCCGAAGGGGTAGGTGAAGGTGGTCTTCTCTTGGTCCTTGGGATGGATTGTGACCTGGTTATAACCGGAGCACCCATCCAAAAAGTAGAAGAATCGATTTCATGCTAGTTTCTCGAGAATCTGATCAATGAACGATAGTGGGAAATGATCCTTCTTCATGGAGGAATTGAGTCTTTTGTAATCAATGCAGATTCTTCACGAGTTTGCTATACGGGTTGGTATGGTTTCTCCAGTTTCAGCCATGATGATGGTGAGCCTTTCCTTCTTAGGCATAACTTGGATTGGACTCACCCACCAACTGTCAGAGATCGGGTAGATGATCCCTGCATCTAACAACTTGATGATCTCCTTTCTCATGACATCCTACAGATTTGGATTTAGGCGTCTCTACATTTCACGGGATGGTCGTGAGCCCTCTTCTATGTAGATGTGATGTGTGCAGTATGAAGGGCTGATTCCAGTTAGATCATCAAGAGTCCATCCAATGGCTCTCCAATGCTGCTAGAGAATAGAAATCAGGCATGCTTCCTGATTAGGTGTGAGTCGGAAGTTGATAATCACAGGAAACGTCTGATTGGAACCTAAAAACACGTATTTTAGATGATCGGGAAGAGGCTTAAATTCCATAATTGGGTTATTAGCTATAGCAGGTGGTTCAGAGTGGATGTCGGAAACAAAGGAAGGAGCTATGGGTGTGTCTAGGTTGGGTTCAGACTCCTCTAATTGCTGGTTTTGAAACTCTTGTGGTTGATAAGAAATAGTCAGCTTTTCCTCGATACATAAGTCGTCAACCACAACCTCGATATCGCAAATCAGTTCTATAACTCCACAATTAATTCCTTGTTGGGCCTTAAAGATGTCAATTTTTAGTGTCTTGCTCCCAAATTTTAATTCAATTTGGCCCTCCTCACAATTGATATTCGCCCTAGAAGTGGCCAGAAAGTGTCTCCCTAGTATGATCGGTGTATTCTTCACATTCTCAGGAGCGTCCATGTCTAAGACAATGAAATCCATTGGAAAATAGAAGTCATGTACCCTAACTATGACATCCTCGAGAATTCCTTTTGGTGACTTAATAGATCGGTCAGCTAGCTGCAAAGTCATTTCTGTCGATTTAAGCTCAGATTCCTCAAAGTAGTTTAGTAGGGATGTAGGTATCAAATTTATGGAGGCTCCTAAGTCCAATAAACCTTGGTCAAATTGTACATTACCGATTGCACAGGAGATTAAAGGGGTGCCTAGGTCTTTTGCCTTAGGCGGGAGTTTTCTCAAAATGATGGAGCTGGCTTGCACTGACAGTACGATCGGGTTCCCGCTTTTGGTTTGCAGCTTACACTTAGGTGTACACATGTCTTTTAGAAATCATGTGTAAGCTGATACGTTGCATATCGCATCCATCAAGGGGATATTTATATGGATTTGCTGAAAGAGCTTAACCAGGTCCTCCTCAGGTGCCACGAGTTTGGTTGTCCTTTCTCCCTTGATCAAGGCCTCAGGAAATGGAACCTTAGACGGTTCCTCTAGAATTGGCTTCGGCTCTTGATCTGGGATGGGTATGTCCTGGATGACCACTCTAGGGTTAAGGTTTGTATTACCATGCTGGGAGTGGCTTGGATAAGGTGGGTCCCTTTTTCCTTTTCCACTACCGGTAATTACAGAATTCAATCCTGCCTGGTTCTGGTTTGGGTTAGGCAAAATAGGTGTTTGCTGCTGAAATCCTGAGTATGAAGTTGAAGCATCCATCCCGTCAGGTGATGGGGTAGAAGGGGCCTAATAAACAAAGTGAGCTTGGCCCTAATTTGGGTTCATAACGCGCCTCTGGTTTGATACGTTATTTGGATTAGGAAGAGGTTGAGAGGGAAGTGCACCAGGCTGGCAAGCACTTGCCAGCTGGGCCAATTGATTTTGTAACTCAGAGATCTCTTCTTTGTGTTATTTTTGCATGTCAACCAAGGTCTGGAGAATTAGAGATGTATGATCTTCTTTAGGTGGTCCAGATTGGAAGTTTTGAGTGGGCCTTGGTTGGGTGGGCTGGTAAAGTTGCGGAGCCTGTGGTCGGGGTTGGAATTGAGGTCTTAGATTCGGGTTATTACCTGACCATGAAAAGTTAGGCTGATTACGCCGTCCAGAATTGTAAGTGTTGGTGGAAGGATTATTCTGGATGATGTGAAGATCCTTGCAGGTTTGAGGAGCTCCAAGATAATCAGGGTACGAGGGTTTAGAGTTCCTCCAACTAAGGTGGCCTGACCCAGAGTTGCCTCCGAAGCCATAATCAGACGAAGGTGGATATGCATCCATCCCCAGGGAGTGGTAGATGTTGTGTGTAGCCTCCCTTCCCATGGGTAGGTGCACGTATGTGCCTTGATGTGCAGAGGTGGATTTATGTAGATGACGAGTGATGTCGTCCACCTTTTTCTCGATAATGGAGACCTTGTCCAATTGACGGGATACCAACTCCAGATCAACGAATGCAGAAAGGCCTCGAGATTTGTGTACCCTCCGATTATTTGTCAATGCGCGGGTGGACATCAGGTCGTACACACCTAATGACTCATTGTTCAGGGAGTTCTCGCACATGTTTTTGAGAATTTCCCAGATCGTGTCTTCATGTTGACCTATGATGCTAGCACCACAGGTTGCATTGGCAAAGAGTTTGATATCTTCATAGAGTCCGTGGTAGAAGGATTTGACTTGTTCCCACTTCGAAACTCCGTGATGGGGGTACTTATGCATGAGATCCAGAAAGCGATCCCATGCTTCATGTAGAGATTCTCCCACTCCTTGGGAGAAGTGCACGATTTGGTGCCACATTGTGTTGGTACGACCAATGGGGTAGAATTTTTGTAGGAAGGCAGTTTGAAGTTCTCCCCATGTGTTGATCGTGTGTGGTTGAGTCTAAAACCAGTGAGCAACTTTGTCAGCCAAGGAGAGTGAGAAGAGCTTTAAGAGTAATCCATCCCAATTCTGTACATCTACCTCAAAGGTGTGGGTAAGATGTTTTAGGTTCTTGATGTGCTGGAAAGGATCCTCAGAGTTCAAGCCATGAAATTTTGGAGTCATATGAGGCATGCTAGGCTTGAGATCTACCTCGAGTCCTCCCACGAGAATGTTGATTTGGGGTTTGATCTCCACCGCTGCAGGATTATAGTGATCTCGCATTTGACGCGGTGGTGGGTTGATGATGGAATTGATTCGATTTCAGAAATCATGGAATTGTTACTCAAGATTAGGTTGTTCTTCTTGGTGATCCATAGCTAATGAAGGGGAAGTGGGTTCTGAATCAGAGGATATGTCAATGTGATCGGGTTGTTGCACAAATACGGAAGTTGAGGATCGACCTCGATGAGAGTGAATATCTAATGGAGGCCTCAAGGATGGTCTTAAGGACCTCCTCCCAAGCATGCACCAATGGATTAGATGAGAGAAAGAATGTGATGGATCCAATCAAGACACCCAAAAAATTTTGGATGACTATAGAGGTTCGGGGCAGATGATACCCCTTAGTCAGACAGCCGTTCACCTGAGAATTACCTAGGTAGCTAGAGAGGGAGAGTCTCGCAAAGATCCCTACATGGTAGAGCATCCCCACGAGTTACAGGGTTTCCCCCACCCAACCTCTTTTGTCACTGATGATCTAGGTAGACCAGAATGGGGACTTGACCTCTTAAGTGTACTAGTTTTAATTAGAGCAAGGGTGCTTATGATTTCACTTGAACTTTTAAGATGTTTTTGTGAAAAGTGACCTAATTTGAAGATTGGTTAACCCAACAAGGTGGGTCAACTTCACCTGTATTGTCCTGTTGAGAATCTTAGGTCCCTTTTTTTTAGTGTTCAAATGAATTTAAGAGCCTGATTTTAGGGTTTGCTTGAATAGATCAATTCAATCAAGGCTTAGGCACACATTGTTTGGAAAGATCAATTCTTGATGAAGCAAGTGTCTCTCTAAAACCCTAAATTGGAATCCTTAATTAGCTTTGATTTGGTCCAATTTAATTTATCAAAATGTGGTACCTAGGGCTCAAACAAGAAGGTGATAGCCCTAGATACATTAAGCTTTAAGTAGGTGCACAAATCAGGGTTTGAATGTTGTCTAAATAGAATGAATCAAATCAAGCAACTTGATAATTAATCTAAGAATATAATGCAAGTAGCCCTAATTGATTTTTTTCATTTTTAGCTTTTTCAGACTTGAGGGCTTAGAAGAAGGTAGATGGAGTTTACCTACCCCTGGAGTGGTTGATGTGTGGCTGATCTTCCTTTAATGAGTCCCTGAAACGGATCACAATCAAAAGAGATGTAGCAAGTTAGAATCCAATCTGATATTGCAATCAAGAGATCTGAATTGCGCGTTACTCCCCGGCAACGACGCCAAAATGTTGCTCACTCGTAATCAGGTTCTAAAATCGTTGCATTGTAGTATAGTTAAAATCTCATAAAAAATAGATAAAATTTATACTTGAAAAAGTCCGAGGTCGTTTGCTGAGAGCAAGTAGGAATTCAGTTCTCAAAATTGCAATTTAAAACAATAGAGATACAAAATTATAATCAGAAATTGATTTAGAATAATGTAACAATAAGATCAAGTATCAGACTGCAAAAAGAATGGAGTAAAATGATGATTTAAATCACCAATTGCTCCCTACAATAATGGAAAATGGAACTCAATAGTTATATACGAAATAATCTCAAATCAACCATTTGAGTATTCAATCAGACATCTTAAACATTGATAAACACCAGTTTATCATCATTCTTATGCACTAAAACAAACCTAGCTCTTAAGATTTTACTCTGCAAATGGGTTTTTGGGCTGCATTTAGGCATAAATTAGGTTAGGCATGCATTGCATTTTTTATTGTCTTTTTAATATGCTTTTGTGAGTGTTAGGGATGAACAGATATACAGATCCCTAAAACCCTAGCACTCAAGAAGGAAAATGGTGAAGGAGAAGCTCAGACTAGCTGGAACTCAGCTTGATCCAGTTCACCACAGCTAGAACCTAGCTCACTTGAACTAGGGTTAGCTCATCCCAGCTCCATTCAGCTAATCTCAGCTGAATGGCAGCTCAAGAGAGATCATCTTAGCTCACCCTAGCTCAAGTCAGCTCAGATCCAGCTCAACCTAGTTGAGTCTAGCTCATTTTAGCTCCCACTAGTCCACAAGGAGCTCTAGCTAGCTCAGTTGAGTTGACTGGAGTTCACCCCAGCTCAGATCCAGCTACATCCAGCTCCACTCAACTCCAGCCAACTGAAGATAACTTCATTCCAGCTCAGGAAGCTCAAGTCCATTTCCCGGGGACTCAACTTAGCTCAACTCAGTTGAGCTAAGCTACCTTAGCTGCCTCAACCAACTTGATCCTCCCTGGGAGCACCAGACACAGCTCACCTCAGCTCATTGTGGTAGAAGCCAACACACTTTAGCTTGGCTTAGTAGCTAGCAAAGAACTAGCAAGCTAAGCCAGCTAGAGTAGCTCCATGCCAGCCTCTTCAGCAGCTACCAGCTCCAGTTCCAGCTCCAGACTTCTCCTCCTCAGCTCCTCTCTTCAAACCCTATCTCCAACACCTCCTCCTCTACTCGACCATTAGCTAAGCTAGCTTAGCTTAGCTTAGCTATGCTCCAGCTTCTTTGTCTTGTATCACCCAAAAACCCTACCTAACAACTCCACCAACTAGCTCCACCTAAGCTCCACATAAGCTAACCCTACTTGGCGCCAACCTAGCCTACCCACCACCTCCAAAAGACACCTAAAAGTGGCGCCAAAACCACCCTAACTACGCCCTTGTTGGCATCACTTTTCCCTCAAAAAATCCCCTTCATCTCCACCACACATCTCCCCTTAAACCCATCTCCACCCTCCACATCATCCCTCCTTCTAGAACCCTACTTGGCGCCACCTAAGCCCCCCTTCTAGAAGCCATCTTGGCGCCAACTTCAAGGCGTACCACCACCCATAACCACACCCTAGGTATCCCTTGGGTTGGTGCCAATTGCCCTTAGCCATAGGATCCCCAACCACCTCCATCTTCCCATCTTAGCCCTCCATTTCAAGAGTCACCTTAGCCCCCTTCCTACTCTATATAAACCCACCACCTACCACCATTTGAGAGCATCCTCCATTAGTGTATTTTTCTACCTATACCCACCCACACGTACAACCAAGAAGAAGAAGTAGAGAAGAAGATTAAAAGGGGCACATCACCAGCCCCTTTGGTGCCTTCTTCTCCCCACTCTGTTCAACTTGGGCCACGCCAAGGAGGAGAACTTTTCTACTTCAAGGAGGATGGCCAGGCAAAGGAGAAGGACCTAGGGTGGACGTCCACCCTTGGAAAAAAGCTTAGAGCATGCCCCCCTTAGGGCTTGCTGTGGAGGGCATCACCTTGGCGGAGCATAGCAAGGAAGGAGTTGGAGGACTCTTTTCAAGCTCGGGAGCTACCAAGCTTAGAGCAAGAAGTCCTCTTCTTCACCATTTATGTAGAGGATTTGTGTTTTATTTTATTTATTTCAATTCTCTAGTAGTAGAAGCATTCATCTACTAGGTTTTTTTTGTAAAACACTTTCTCATTAATCTAGTTGCCTTCCTTGCAATTTCTTTTAGTTGTATTTTCATAGCTGTGATTCTAGCACTCTTCACTCCCTCTCCCTAATTACTCTAGGTCTCCACGTGCCTAGAGTGAGCTTAGGAAGAGGAATTACTTGTCACTTAGGTGTTAGCTTAGTAATCGTAGTTGTTATTTACTTTTTCACCAACAACTCGTGCTTTCTCTCGTTATTTCAAAACCCTAAAAAAATGATATAGTTGAAAATACAAAAAAGAAAGGTGATTTCTATTTCCAAGCCAAACACCTGAATGTTGCAAACATATTGCCTCCTTGGACGACCCTAGATGCCCCACTATCTAGGTTTATAAATTTAAGAGTTGATCGATTTTGCATGTTACAACGACGTATTTTACAAACCGTGTGAAATCCGTGTCAAACATCTGATGATCTGATTTCTTCTTCGGTTGTGGCTCTTCTTCTCTTCCTCTCCTTTTGCTGTTCTCTCTCTTTCCTTCTTTTTCTTTCTCTGCTCTTCTTGTGTAGCTCCTCTTCTTTTCTTCTTCTTCTTGCTTTCTATTCTTCTACTCTTCTTCTTCATGTAGAGGGGGAAGGATCCTCAATTTTGGCTAAGTGTCAGCCAATCCTTCTCAGAGCAAAACTCCCCCTTCCCACACACTATCCTCTCTTTCTCTCCTTGGGTCACACTCTCCCAGAGCCTTCAACAGTACTGGGTTATTGGATTTCGGACCTAGAGCTCACCCGAGTACAAAGCTACGGGCGTGGGTCGCAATCGAGGAGTGCTTAGGTTAGGAGGGTTATCAGGTCGGCCAGACCCGCATGTAAGGTCTTGCACGCGAGGTGTTCACGTGGCTAGATTATGTTTTTACAGATATCTCGTTGTAATATAGATGAACTTTCCGCGAAAATAAATAAAAATTTATAACTCGAAAATCAAAGTATCCGAGGTCGAACATAGGAAGCAATCTAAGTATTCCAAAACTCGAGAACACAACTTTTCAATAAAAGGAAATGACTAGTTCAATAGAAGTGACAAGATAATAAATTGCTCAAAAAGAATTGGACGTCTGATATTGCATCAGACGTCTTAAAATTCTCTCAGATTCTTTTCTTCTGTTTATGATTTGCTCTGCTGCAACTATGGTTTCTCCTTTTCTTTTTCTTCCTTAGCCACTCCTGCTCCTTTTCTTTTCCCTTCTCTTCTTGATTCTCTTCCTACGGCTAAGTCCTGGCTTTGCCTCTTCTTAGGTTGCCTTCTTTCTTTTTCTTCCTCTTCTTCCTTTGCTTTCTTTCTTCTCCTCTTTGTTTGTCCCTTGATCTCTCTCTTCTTCTTTCTCTTGGTCTGTCGCACCACTTCTACAGGGTGTCCTTCTTCTTATTCTTCGCTTGCAGCGGCTAAGTCCCTGCTTCCTCCTTAGCTTCCTCTTCTTGCACAAGCACCACACAACAAAACCTATTCCCCTACCCTTCCCGTGCACCTCTCTCTCTGAATCTCTCTTCGGTATGCTCTCCTAAGGCCGGGTTATCGGGTCGCGTGCCCGTGTCCAGGTGCACCGGCGTGGGTGTAGTGCGCGAGGAGTGCACAGGAGGATAATCGGGTTGGGTTACCAGGTCCGCAGGCCAGTTCATGGACGAGGCGTGCATAGGTGAGGAGGGACCTCACCCCAGTGAATTGGAGGCATCCCGATGATATCACAAAATCAATTTAAAGTACTCAAAGAAGTCACTACTTATCGAGGTGGGACTAATGTTCCACCGCTTTTGCTCGTGCGCCTGCAGGAGATCTTTCTTCCAATTACAGCAGTTGCAAGCCTCGCAACACCAATTGCTTGGACCACTGGATGCGCGAGACTTCCCCGAACCTGCTGGAGCTGGAACCTTGCAGCACTTCAGCCTAGAGCGAGATTTTAACCTCCTCGAGTCGCCGCTAATGGCAGTTGGAGCTCAGACCCTGCACGGCACAAAAAGAAGCTTACAGCTCTATCAAACCATAGGAGGACCTTCGCCGTGTCACGGCAAAGGTGAGGCCGTAGGTGGCAGGTCGTGGGGCAGCCTAGGCATGCTTGCCTAGGTTGCTCTGTGGCCGGAGTTATGGGTTAGGTCGGGGGAAGCGTGGAGTGCGTGTGGCGTCCTGTGGATGGGTGGAAGGTGTTCAGTGGAGTGTGGTGGAGGTTGTGAGGTGGGTGGTGAGACGTGTGGGGTTATGGAGTGACGGAAGCATCTCGCCGGAGGGTGGCCAAAGATGAGGAAGATGGCAGTGGACAGTGGTAGTTGAGGGGTGTTGTGTGAAATAGAATGAGGAAAATGAAAGAGTGGAAGATGGGGAGCTTATCTGGATTGTTGGGAGTGAAGGGGGGGCAGTGGAGATGGACGGCTCGTTTGTGCCGTCGTTGGAGAAGACGGCCCTGAGGGAGATAACGGCGACAAGGAGGACAGGAAGGTGCGCGCTGGTGCGGCGCGACGAGGGAGGATGAGGCGGAGTGAACCCTACTGCTGGTATGGCAGCAGAGCAATGAGAGGGAGGAGGAAGAATCGCCGGAGCTTGCGAGCTACTTGGCCGGAGAGAGGGGAGATGAAATCTGGGGGATTCTGCAGCCAAAACAAGTTTGAGAGATTCGCAGAGGACCGGGGGTCCTTTTATAAGTGCCGGCCGAGCTTCTGGTGCGTGGAGGGCAAGCCTTCTGCCACCGTCTTCTCGCCAGAGAACGAAGGTGGTTGGGGTTCCAAATCTCTCATGTGTTCGTACAAGAGATTGGATGGAAATCAAAGATTGTGATTGGGCTCAGATGGAAGGGGATTCCTCAGAGAATCTCCCTTCCAAATCTAGGTGGAGATCTCTGAGGGATCAGGGAGTATTCCCCCTCTCTTCCTCGTCGAAGAAGGATTCCTCCACATTAATGGCAGAGGGACCTGTTTGTAAGAGTGGCGAGGAAGCTAGGGGGTTTGTGTAATGTTTTCAAAAGATAGGGGCCAAAATGTAATTGGGTGTACTAATTTGCAAGGTAGGTCAAGATGACCTCCCCTTAGGTCCAAATTTTGGTAAAAACCTAATTTGGACCTAAGGAATCCAATGGTGAAGTTGGATTTTAGGTTTGATTACGTTTGATAAGATATTTTACGTAAAAACCCAAATTAGGTCAATTGATGAGCTAGGACCCCAATCTAGGTCAAAATAGGTTCCAAAGGCCAAACTGAATGTTATAAACCATAGGGGATATTTTTCCATGAATTTTAGAGGGTTTACTTGATTTTTATCTTGACTGGAACCTTGTTGAATTAAGTGGGTCTGTTTTAGGGTTACAAGATGTCATTTAATTCCTTTTTTGCACGTAAACCCATTTCTGAATAAACCAACCCACTTTTTACCTTATTCAGACCATTTGACCTATGTTATGACTTTGAGAAATCTCGTTTATGTATTGCAATGGTAAAATTATAGTTTTAACCTTTATTTCATGTTTTCTTCTCAGAACACTTATTCCTTCAATTAAGCCCTTCTTTAGGTTTTGTAGGAGCTTTTATTCTCTTTCCTAGGTCAAAATGAGCTAGTTAGGGCTCATGATGAGGCTCTCATCATACCCCCATGCCTAACTTTTGCTAGTCCCTTAGCAACATTTCAAGGCTTTAACTTCTATTCTAGACCCTGAATGTCTGTCATTAGTTATGATAAGTGCTTTTCTTTTGTGATTAGGTTAGAATGCCGACAATAGGCCTAGAGGTACTAAAGTACCAACCAAAATCCGGACTTGACCCGCTTTAGCCTTAGTCTTCCACAAAGGTTTTTAAGGCCCGCAGAAACTATCCTAGGGTTTGTTGGACTCTGCGGCTAAAGCACCCGTGCTTGAGACATTTTTAGCCTAGGTTCAGTTTGCAGTGCATTTTTTGTAAGAGAGAGACAGAAGATTTATTTGTTTAGAGAGTTTTATCTCTCTTTTCTTTTTATTTCTAGCTTTGGATTGGCTTCTCAACATGGTCTGTATCGGATTCCTCGTCCCCATTATCAATCATCAAGGGTCCCTGGCTATCGATGCTTCGAGATAGCACCGCCCATGGCAACCCCCAGAACCCTGGCTTTCGAGATTTCGAGATAATCCCGCCCATGGCGTTCCATGGCAGAATTCAGACCCTAGCAATCGACATTTTGTGACAAGGCCGCCCATGATATCTGAACCAGCAGAGTGCTTACATGCTCCCGGTAGGATATTTAAATACCCTAAGAGACAAACACCGAGGAGATGATATGTTGTTACACATATTAGAGGGGAATTTCCCACCTCTCCGCGCCGGAAACTCGTCCAAATCAACTTGTGTTGATTGGCCGCTCCTAATCTAGGTGACTTTTTCAGAATATTGAAACACTTTTTGCATGATTTTGATATTTATGCGCCTTGAACCAGACTGTGTGTGAATTGGGGTGCTTAGGTTACCGAATCCCGGAAATCGAAGGTTAGTTAACGAGGTTGAATACTTCCTAAGCCTTAGATCTAATACTTAAGCTTCTCATTTTCCCCAACCTCTTGAGGATTATCCAAATCTTAGCGGATATGTGAATTTTTAAGCCTAAGAATCTAGCCCAAGAGGCCTAAGACCAACGTTCCTGCTAATTTCTTGTTATGTCACCTTAGCACTTTTCTTTTATTTTTCTCTTTTCTTGATCTGATCTAGAACTTCTGTTAATCCCTTAATCTTTTACTGATGACTATCTCTCTTTTTTTTTTCATTTTGTGCTCTCTTTTTTTTTGGCATTTTGCACTTTTCCTCCTCTCATTTTGTATGGCCCAAAAAATTGTCTCTCCCCTTCCTTTTTTTCTTTTTTCTTTTTAGTTGAAACCTTTTCTTGATATGAATTTCCTGACATTTTGCACTTTCATACCCCTCCATGCCTAAGATTTGCAATGTCCCCATTGTAAATTATGTGGGTTCGATTTCAGCTTAGTTCATGCATTAGGACATGTGTTGGGTGGGCGAACGGGTCGAAGTGACTGTTGCGAATGATTTCTAATCTTGGGTAGGGGTACTTGAGGTGAAGTCGACTGTTCTAATGGATGAACCCTAAAGTGCAATATGAATTTCGCGTAGAAATGTCAGAAAAGGTTTCAGGTTTTTCAAAGAATGACGGGTTGCCTACCGTTAAGCGTTAAGTTTTACGCCATCGGCTGGGCGCAATGAGCTCAAGGAGAATGGAGGGTAAAGGATGACTCAGCCAAATTTGTATTAGTCATGTCAATGAATGGTTTGAGTCTCTGACCGTTAACAACAAAGGGTTCGGAATCGTGGCTAAGTGGGCAGATTTCAATGGCTCCATTTCCAAAGATTTGTCGAACTAGGTAGGGTCCGACCCACTTAGATCGTAGCTTTCCTGGGAATAATTTGAGTCAGGCATCAAAGAGTAAAACCTTTTGACTAGGATGAAAGATCTTTCTAGAAATGTGTTTGTCATGAAAAGCTTTAAGCCGTTCTTTGTGAATTCACGAGTTCTCATACGCATCATGGTGTAATTCATTGATCTCGCTTATTTGAAGCTTTCTGTGGGTTCTAGCCTTAGAAAGATCTAAATTGCAGTTCCGTACTGCCCAATAGGCTTTATGCTCCAATTCGACAGGGAGGTGACATGTCTTCCCGTACATCAGTCTGAAGGGAGACATACCTAATTGGGTCTTGTGGGCAGTCCTATAGGCCCACAATGCTTCTAGAAGCCGAGAAGACCAATCTTTTCTGTCAGGTCGAATAGTAACCTGAAGGATTTTCTTGATCTCTCGGTTTGATAGCTCAGCTAGACCATTAGTTTGGGGGTGGTAGGGAGTAGAGATTCGATGCGACACCCTGTATTTGGTCATCAGTGACCTGAATTGAGCGTTTGTAAAATGGGTTCCTCCGTCGGAAATTATTGCTTATGGAATCCCGAACCTTGAGAAGATGTTTTGATGAATGAATTTGATAACAATCTTATGATTATTGGTTCGTGTCGGAATGGCTTCTATCCACTTGGACACGTAGTCAACGGTGAGTAAGATGTATTCGAAACCATCCGAGATAGGGAAGGGTCCCATAAAATCGATCCCCCAGATGTCAAAAATTTCGCATACCAGGATCGGCTGTAGAGGCATCATGTCTCGATGGCTCATGTTGCCCAAGGTCTATCAACGGGTACATGCCTTACAGTGGTCGTATGCATCCTTGAAAATTGTGGGCTAGTAAAAGCCACACTGGAGGACTTTTGATGCGATTTTGTGTCTTGAGAAATGTCCACCGCATGCCTGGTCATGGCAAAAGGATAGTATGTCTTTGATTTCTACTTCCGTGACACACCGTTGAATTATCTGATTAGCACCAATGCGGAATAGATACGGGTCTTCCCACAAGTAATACTTGGCATCCAAACGTAATTTTTCCTTCTTGGCCTTCGGCCAATCGGATGGGATCTGATGTGATGCCAGGTAGTTCACTATATCTGCGAACCATGGAAGGCCTGTATTGATAGTCAGGAGGTGCTCATCAGGAAAGTGTTCTGTGATGGATCTGGAAGGGTCAATTATTTCAGAAGGAAGGCGAGACAAGTGATCAGCTACCACATTTTGCTTTCCCGCTTTGTCGTGAATCTCAAGGTCAAATTCTTGCAACAGCAAGATCCATCGAATTAATCGAGGTTTCGCATCCTTCTTTGCAAGGAGATGCCTCACAGCTGTGTGATCCGAGTATATGATAACACGGGAACCCAGAAGGTATGATCTGAATTTTTCTAGGGCAAATACTGTAGCTAGCAGCTCTTTCTCAGTAACCATGTAGTTATGCTGAGTCTCGTCCAGTGTTTTGCTAGCGTAGTAAATGACCACGGGTTTCCCGTCAATTTTTTGCCCCAAAACCCTCCTACAGCGAAGTCAGATCCATCGCACATGATCTCAAAGGGTTGAGACCAATCAGGGGACTGTAGGATCACGGCTTGGGTGACTCGGTCACGAAGGATCTTAAATGCTTGAGTGCATTCCTTGGAAATTTCGAAAGGCACATCCTTGGAGAGAAGAGTAGTCAGGGGGTGCGCGATTTTTGAAAAATCAGGGATAAATCGACGTGCCCCAAAAAAGATCGGATGCCCTTAATCAAGCTAGGCATAGGGAGCTTAGAAATCAAGTTAACCTTAGCTCGATCGACTTGGATGCGTTTCTCCAAGATTAGATGTCCCAGGATAATTCCCTCAGGCACCATGAAATGGCTCTTTTCCCAAGAAAGAACCAAATTCACATCGATGCATTGGCTGAGTATCTAGACCAAGTGTTGGGGGCAATCGTCAAATGATGCTCCAAAAATTGAAAAGTCATCCATGAAGACTTCCAGATAATCACCTACCATATCTGAGAATAGGGCAAGCATGCACCACTGAAAGGTTGCGGGTGCATTGCAGAGACCGAAAGGCATCCTTCGAAATGCATACATCCTGAAGGGGTAGGTGAACGTGGTCTTTTCTTGGTCTTCTGGATGGATTGCCACCTTCTTATAGCCGGAGTACCCGTCAAGAAAGTAGAAGAACCTATTTCTCGCTAGTTTCTCGAGGATCTGATCAATAAACGGTAGTGGGAAATGGTGCTTTTTCGTGGAGGAATTGAGTCTTCTGTAATCAATGCAGACTCTCCATGAGTTGGCTATTCTGGTAGGAATGACCTCTCCGGTTTTAGCCGTGATGATGGTAAGTCCGACCTTTTTAAGCACCACCTATATTGGACTCACCCAACGACTGTTGGAGATCGGGTAGATGATCCCTACATCTAACCACTTGATGATCTCCTTTTTCACGACCTCTTGCTGGTTAGGGTTTAAGCGTCTCTGCATTTCTCTTGAAGGTCGTGCACCCTCTTCTATGTAGATTCGATGTGTGCAGTACGAAGGGCTTATGCCAGTCAAGTCATCGAGAGTCCATCCAATGACTCTACAATGTTGCTAAAGAATAGTAATCAGACGGGATTCTTGATCAGGTGTGAGTCGAGAGTTGATAATCACAGGAAACGTCTGATTGGAACCCAAAAAGACGTACTTCAGATGCTCGGGAAGGGGCTTGAGTTCCATGACAGGATTGTTAGCAGCAGCGGGTGGTTCGGGGTATGTATCAGGAACAAGGGTCGGAGTCATGGGTGTGTCTAGATCATGTTCGCACTCCTCTGTTTGTGGGTTTTGATCTTCTAGTGGTTGATCATGGATAATCAGGTTGTCCTCTATATGCGATTCATCAACCACGGCTCTAATATCACATATTTGCTCTATAGCCCCGCAATTAATCCCTTGTTTGGCCTTAAAGATGTCAAGCTTCAGAGTTTGATTCCCAAATTTTAATTCTATTTGGCCCTCTTCGCAGTTTATGTTGGCCCTAGCGGTGGCCAAAAAGGGTCTCCCTAATATGTTTGGTGTGTCCCTTGTGTTCTTAGGTGCATCCATGTCCAGAACTATGAAGTCCATCGGGAAGTAGAAATCCTGTACCTTAACAATGACATCCTCGAGTATTCCTTTAGGTGACTTCATGGATCGATCGGCTAACTACAACGTCACCTCAGTCGATTTAAGTTCGGACTCTTCAAGGTGGTCAAGGAGGGATGTAGGTATTAGATTTATTGAGGCACCTAGATCTAGTAAGGTTCTGTCAAATTGGGTTTCACCAATTTTAAAAGAAATCAGGGGAGTTCCTGGGTCTTTAGCCTTGGGTGGGAGTTTACTCAAGATGACAGAGCTGGCTTGCTCTGACAGTATGATCGGATTCCCACCCTTGGTTCGCGGCTTACGTTTAAGGGTACATACATCTTTCAGGAATCTTGCGTAAGCCGGTACGTGGCAAATTGCATCCATCAAGGGGATGTTTATCTAGACCTGTTCAAAGAGCTTGACCAGATCCTCCTCGGGAGCCACGGGTTTGGTTATCCTTTTTCCTTTGGTCAAGGCCTCAGGAAATGGAATCCTCGTTGGTTCCTCTAGAATAGGTCCAGGTTCTTGATATGGGACAGGGGTATCCTGGATAACTATCCTAGGGTTTTGGCTACTACCAGGCTTGGAGTGGTTCGGATAATGTGGGTCTTGGGTTGTTTTACCACTATGTGTCATTACAGAGTTTAATCTGGCTTGGTTTTGGTTTGGGGTTGGTAAGAGGGGTGGCTACTGCTGAAATCCCGCATAAGACGTCGAAGCTTCCATCCCGTCTGGTGATGGAGTAGTAGGGGCCTGATAAATCAAATGTGCGTGGCCTGAATTTGGGTTCATAACGTGCCTCTGGGTCGGCACGTTATTTGGGTTTGGCAGAGGTTGCAAAGGAAGGGTGCCAGGTTGGCGGGAATTTGCCATCTGGGCCAGTTGGTTGCGAACTTCTGTGATCTCATCCTTGTGCTATTTTTGCATTGTCGCATTCATCTTTTGAATGTCGGCCAGTGCTTGAAGGATAAGAGTCATTTGATCCTGGTTTGGCCTGGTTTGATAGGTGGGATTGGGCCGAGGCTGAGGCAGCTGATATGGACAAGGGGCTTGTGAACGGGGCTGATACAGTGGTCTTTGAGTCTGAGAATTTCCCGTCCACTGAAAGTTAGGATGATTTCGCCATCCAGGGTTGTAGGTATTGGAGAATGGGTCATTTTGGATGGCATTGAGGTCCTCGCAAGTTTGAGGAACCTCAGGAAAGTCAAAATACGAGGGTTCAGAGTTCCCCCAACTCGAGTAGAATGGATCGGAGGTCACTCCGGCCTGAGAGTCAGATGGGGGTGGATACGGGTCCATCCCCTGAGAAGATTGGTGGTTGATGTTTTGCACAGTTTCCCTCACCAGAGGTGGTCGTGCAAAAGAGTTCTGCGTAGAGGTGGCTCGCTTCAGATGCTGAGTTAGCTCGTCCACCTTCTTCTCTATGATAGAAACGTTGTCCAACCGACTGGCCATCAGTTCCAAGTCGACGAATGTGGACAGGTCCTGCGTCTCATGTGCCCCTCTCAGATTCGTCGATGCGCGGGCATTCGTCCTGTCGAATAAGCCCATGGAGTCATTATTAATGGAGTTCTCGCACATGTTTTCGAGAATCTCCCACATCGTGTCCTCATGTTGACCCATGATGTTTCCTCCGCACATTGCACTGATGAATAATCGAATGTCTTCACGAAGTCCCTGGTAAAAAGACTGGACTTATTCCCATTTAGGAACTCCGTGATGGGGGCACTTTCGCATGAGATCTAAGAATAGGTCCCATGCTTCGTGAAGAGGTTCTCCCATTTGTTGAGTGAATGGGTGATCTGGTGGCGCAAGGCATTCGTTCGGCCAACGAGGAAGAACTTTTTTAAGAATTCGGACTGAAGTTCCTCCCATGTGTTGATCGGACGGGTCTGAGTTTGATACCAATGGGCGACCTTGTCCAGGAGGGAGAAAGAATGTAACGGCCTTGTCTAGGAGGGAGAAGTTCCTCCCCGGCAACGGTGCCAAAATGTTGTCACGGCTTGATCGTGTTTTAACAGTCAGTTGCGTCGTAGTATAGGTGACCAAGCATTGTCAACAAATAAAAATTTATTACTTGAAAACATAAGTATCCGAGGTCGAACACAGGGAGCAAATGAAATTTATTACTAATCTCAAGAATGTAATTGAACACTTAATTACTCAAAACTTAATTCAGAATATATACGCATGAGTTTAAAAGTTAATTGTGGCAAAAATAGAAGAATTGGATGTCTGATTAAAAAGATTTTTTCTCTATTCTTCTTCTTCTAACTTTTGATTTTCCTCTGTTCTTCTTTTCTTCTTTGGCCATGTGCTTCTTCTTCCTTGTTTCTTCTCTGCAGCTCCTTTCTCTGCTCTTGCCCTTCTTCTTCTTTCCTCTGTCTTTTCTCTGTGGGTCTTCTTCTTCTTCCTTCCTCAGTTCTGCTTCCCTTCTTCCTTTTTCAGCTAAGTGTTAGCTTCACTTCTCCTTCCCCCCTGCACAAATCGAAGAGAGCAAAACCTACCCCTCTACCCACACCCACTTCTCTCTCTGTATATCACTCTTCAGCATGCTTTCCCAAATCTGAGTAATCGGGTCGGGTCGTGCGCCCGGGTCCAGGCACACCAGCGTGGGTGTGGTGCACGAGGAGTGCTTGGAGGGTAGTCGGGTTGGGTCACCAGGTCCGTGGGATGAAGTCACAGATGAGGAGCGTGTATAGGTGAGGGACCTTACACCATGTGTTTTCGAGGCGAACATCTCATATCACAAATTCAATTTATTTTGCCTACCTCACTCATAGGTTCACGAGGTGGGACTAATGTTCCACCCGCTGTTGCTCCCACGCCCGCAGGAGATCTTCCATCCAATTGTAGCAGCTGTAGGCCTCGCAGTGCCAATTGCTTGGACAACTGGATGAGCGAGACTTCCCCGAACCTACTGGACCTGGAATCTTGAAGTGCTTCAGCTTGGAGCGAGCTTGCAACCTCCTCGAGCCGTCACTAATGGCGGCTGGAGCTCGGACCCTGCATGACACAAAAAGGGCCTTGCGGCTCTATCAGACTACAGGAGGACCTTCGCCGTGTCACAGCGAAGGTGAGGCGGTAGGTGGCAGGCTGCGGGGCGGCCTAAGCATGCGTGCCTAGGTTGCTCTGTGGCTGAATTGATGGGGTCGGGGGGCAGTTGTGGTGGTGTAGGCGATCTGTAGATGAGTGGAGGATGTTCAGTGGAACATGGTGGAGGTTGTGAGGTGGGTGGCGAGATGTGTGGGGGTGCAGAGTGACGGAGGCATCTCGCCGGAGGGTGACCTGAGATGGGGAAGATGGTGGTGGACCGTGGCTGTCGAGGGGCGTTGTGTGAAATAGAATGAGGGGAATGAAAGAGGGGATAGAGATGAATAGTTATAACCTAATGAGGTGGACGAAGGGGGTGAGAGGGTGGTTGGCAATACCTGCTGTCGCCGGAGAAGGCATCCAATGGAGGAAGATGGCAGCGATGACGGGGCTAGGGATGCACGCGCGGGTGTTGCGCGACGTGGAGGAGGAAGGGGAGGATAGCTCTACCATTGGTATTGTGGTAGAGCGACGAGAAAGAGGAGGGGGCTCGCCAGAGCTCGCTAGAGCACTTGGCTGGAGGAGAAGAAGAGGAAATCGGGGTGGAATTCTAGCCAAGTCGAGCTAAGGAGGTGTGACTGGAGTTGGGGATCAATTTATAGGCACTAGCAGGGACTCCTGTGCTTAGAAGACAAGCTTCCAAGCGTGGGAATCCTCATCGGAGATGGAAGGCTGTTAGGTACCCATATCTCTCGTGTGTTAGCACGAGAGATTGGATGGAAATCAAAGATTGTGATTGGGCTCAGATGGAAGAGGATTCCTCAGAGAATCTCCCTTCCAAATCTGGGAGGAGATCTCTCAGGGATCAGGGAGTATTCCCCCTCCCTTCCTCGTCGGAGAAGGATTCCTCCCCATTAATGGTGGAGGGACCTATTTGTAAGAGTGGTGAGGAAGCTAGGGGGGTTTGTGTAATGGTTTTCAAAAGATAGGGGCCAAAATATAATTGGGTGTACTAATTTGTAAAGTAGGTCAAGATGACCTCCCCTTAGTTCCAAATTTTGGTAAAATCCTAATTTGGACCCAAGGAATCCAATGGTAAAGTTGGAGTTTTGGTTTGACCACGTTTGATTGGATATTTTGCATAAAAACCCAAATTAGGTCAATTGATGAGTTAGGACCCCAATCTTGGTCAAAATAGGTTCCAAAGGCCAAACTGAATGTTCGAAACCCTAGGGAATATTTTTCCATGAATTTTAGAGTGCTTACTTGATTTTTATCCTGACCAGAACCTTGTTGAATTAAGCAGGTTTGTTTTAAGGTTATAAGATGTCATTTAATTCCTGGTTTGCACATAAACCCATTTCTGATTAAACAAACACAGTTTTTATCTTATTCAGACCATTTGACCTATGTTCTGCCTCTGAGAAATCCCATTTATGTATTGCAATGGTAAAATTGCAGTATTAACCTTTATTTCATGTTTTCTTCTCAGAATGCTTATTCCTTCAATTAAGCCCTTCTTTAGGTTATGTAGGAGCTTTTATTCTCTTTCTTAGGTCAAAATGGGCTAGCTAGGGCTCATGATGAGGCTCTCATCACGAGGTGTGTGAGGGTGCGTGTGGGGACCTCCCCCCCTGTGCGTGTTGAGGCGAACAACTAATGCGACAAATTCATTTTATGAAGGTGCGGGCACTCTTCAGCTTTCGAGGTGGGACTAATCCCACCTCCCTTCCTCTGCATGCAGCTGCAAATGCTTCTTCATCCAATTTGTGCAAGATGGTGGTTAAAGGCTCCAATTGATGGTCCACTCGAACTCTTGGAGCAATTCCGCGTGAGCAGGGGATGATGCTTGGAGCTTGCAGGTGCTGAAGCAGCTTCAAGCTTCAGTCGAAGCTTGCGTGTTAATGGTGATGAGGGTTAGTACCTGAAATCATCAAAATGACCTTTTGACTGTGCCAAAATGTTCAGGAATGATCGTCGAAGCAAGACAAACTTGCTGAGGGGTTCGGCATGGCGTGGGCGTGGGTGATGAAGGCTGACGGAGGCGAACTGTGCATGGAAAGGTGGGTGTGTTCGGTGGCACTGTAGGGGGATCAATAGTTCTCAATGAGTGAGGGCTTTTGATCATCGTGATGAGGTGGAGGTGTGGAGCATGGAAGCTACATGTTTGGGGGACTGTGGAAGCCACTAGCGCTTGTCGGAGGTACGTTGGCGTGGTGGAAGATAGAGTCGCGGAGGGTGTTGGTGAGGTTGAAATGGTGTGTTGGTTGTGCTAGCATGATGAGGAGAAGTTGAGGAGTCAGTTGAGAGCAGTAGAGAATGAAGGGGAAAGGGGATTTCGCCGGTTGTGGTATGGTCGGCGCCGGAGAAGGAGGGAGCTCCGGTAGGTAAGAAACGACGAGGAAGATAGTGAAGGGGGCATCAGCTGGTACGGCTCCACGTGGAGGAAGATGGGGGAGATAGCTCTACCACCAGTATTGTGAACGAGGAAGAATGGAGGAAGGGAGGATCGCTGGACGTCGAGGAGTGATTCAACCAAGAAAGAGGAGAGGAATTTGAGGTGTTTAAGGCCGAATTCTAGCATGGGGAGAACGATTTGATTTGGGGAGTCTTTTATAGGCCATCAGAGGGTGATTAGAGCTTGGGAAGCAAGCTTCCCAAGCTTAGAAGGTCGCTGAAGTTGGAAACCCAAATTTCAATTGATTCGCATTAGGATTTAGGTAAGACTTGGAGCCCAAGATGTGGCTCAAATGGAAGGCAACTTTGCCAAGAATTTGAGTATTTTATTTTAGGACTGTTTGATCGAGAATCGAGCGAGAAATCCTCGTTCGATCTCAATGGAGAAGCTCAAAATTGCCTTTAATGGTGCTAGGGATCTATTTGCGAAGATGATGACAAAGTTAGGGGCCTTTTTCTAAGGATTTTGAAAGTTAAGGGCATATGTGTGATCAGACAGGACCAAGTTGCAAACTAGGTCAAGACAATCTTAAATTGGGTCCAAATTTTGGTATAGACCTAATTTGAACCTAAGGAATCCAATGGTGAAGTTGGATTTTGGTTTTGACCACGTTTGAATGGGTAACTTATGCAAAAACTCAAATTAGGGCAAATGTCAGTCTAAGACTCTATTTTGGGTCAAGATGGGTTATGATGGTCAATTTGAAGGTACCAAACCATAGAAAATATTATTCTATGAATTTTAGAGGGTTTAGGTGAATTTTATCCTAACCATAACCTTAGTTAATTAAGCAGGTCTGTTTTTAGGGTTTCAAAAGTCATTTAATTCTCAAAACTTGCGAAAACCCTTTTTTTTCTGTTCTAACCCACTTGTTAGCCTTTTAGGACCATTTAACCCTTAATTAACCCTTGATAAAACTTGTGGTTGTACTGCATTCAAGTTATAATGGTAAAAGTATAGTTTTAACCCTAGTTTCTTATCTTTCTCTCAGAATGCTAATGCAATGAATTATGACCTTTTAAAGGTTATGTAGGAGCATTTAAAGACTTAATCAGATCAAATTGAGCTAGTTTATGGCTCATGATGCTGTTCCCATCACTAGCCATCCATTTCCATACATGCCTACCCTACCCCCTTATCACTCTATAAATACCCGTATAACCACCACATTAAGATCATCCTTGGTTACATTTTTCTCCACCAAGATCCACCATTACCAATGTCCAAGGAAGGAGAGGTGGAAGAAGATCAAGGAGACAATTTGTCACCTTGGTGGCTTCAACTTCTTCTTCCTTGTGTCATCACCAAACCAAGGAGGAAGGCCAGGTAAGGTGGACGTCCAGTGGAGGAGCAAGAAGGGTGGTCCATGCCACCCTAAAGAGGAGATTTAGAGTGGAAATCTTCCACTCTAGGAGGAGCTAGGCATGCCCCACCTAGGGCTTGCCAAAAGGAAGGAGAGCTAGGAGCAAGGAGCAAGCTTCCTTCAATTTAGGGGCAAGCTGAATTGGAGTGGGAGTCTGCAGCAACATCATCTTCTTTGTAAGCTTTCTTCTACACTCTTTTAATTTTTTTTTGCATGGTAGTGTAGTATTAGAATTTTGTTGGAGATTACTAGTGGGAATCCCTCTCGCCTGTGAGTTCTCCAACCCCGTTGTAAAATAAATTTTCAATTCAAGAAGCATTCCTTTACTTTTTTTGTTTAGTTAACTTGTGATTGTTGTTGTGACTTGATTCTCCATTATTCCAAGCCTCCCTTTCTTGGAGTGAGTTGGAGAATCAAAGCACTTTTTGCTTTGATTTCTTGTAGTTCTCATTCTCGTTTCTCTACAATTATTTTGCCCTTATTCAAAACCCTAAAAAAATACATATTTCAAAATGCAAAAAGAAAGTTGACTTCCAAATCTCAAGCAAGTGATTTCAAATAGCATTCCTACCTCCCTTGGGATGACCAGAATACTCATCGAGTGCTCGATCTTTTATAAATTCAAAAGTGATCAAAAGTGTGTGTTGCAACAACTTAATTCTTGATTTTTACAAATCACGCATTTTCGCAATCAAGGAACCTCCCAAACCATCCTGCAAGTTTAATAGAGATTTTCTAAAAGAGATTAGCCTAGTCATAATTCTTCATTTTCTTTCCCTTTAGGGCCAACAACAGATATCTAATTGGCAATGAGGCAATTGACGTATTGAGAATCATGGAAAGGGTCTCTTTTTCACTATTTGTAGCCCCAAAACAAATCAGGGTGGATTTTGAACAATTTATATGCAGATTAGAAATGTCCCCAAAGATGTTGACCACGTGCTTCACATAATCCACCTCATCGCATCCCCCTTTGATAACAAACATGATGTCATCAGCATACTGTAGGATTGGTGTGAGTGATAGTTGGGAATTAAGGGATAGCCCTTAAGAAGGCCACTAGTACACATCTTGAAGGTAAAGTAAGCCAACATGTCCACTGCAAGTATAAAAATAAGCGGGGCTAAGGGGCAACCTTGTCTCACTCTTTTTTCGAGTTGAATCCAGTGACCCGTAGGTTGACCATTTATGGGAGAAGGAAAAGAGGTCGTCGTAACACACCTTTTTATCCATTGTACCCACTATTCAAGGAATCCCTTCTATGAAAATCTTCAATAAATAAGACCAGAACACTGAATCATACACTTTAGAGAAATCAACCTTCCACATGAAGGCCTTTCTCTTGGTGCATACCCACCCAAAGATAATCTCTTGCGTAAGAATGAAGGATTTCTGCAAGGATCTTCCTTTAAGAAAAGCAGCTTAAACAGGGTTGATCAAATCCTATAGTACATCTCTAAATCTATTTGCTAAAATCTTTCCCACAATCAAATAAATGGAATTTGAGAGAGTAATCAGTTTATAATCTGATAGAGTTTCAACACTTTGCTTCTTGGGTAACAAGAACATAACAGGCCTGTTGAGTTTTCAAAGACATAATTCCCCATCTGAAATTCATTTATCACCTGCAACACATCCAACCTAACTGTGGACCAGAATTCTTTATAAAAAAATACTTGAAAACCATACGATTATGGTGACCCTTCGGCCTTTAGGCCCTTGAGGGTGAGTAGAATCTTTGATAAATGCTAGTTTATCATCATTCTTATGCCCTAAAATAGATCTAGCTCTTAGGGTTTTAACTCAGCAAATGGGTTTTCGGATCGCACTTAGACATTACCTAGGTTGGGCATGCATTGCATACTTTTTGTGTTTTTAACATGTTTACTTGAGTGTTAAGGATAAGCAAATGATCAGACCTCCAAAACCCTAGCACTCAAGAAGGCAGAAAGTGAAGAAGAATATCAAATCAGCTGAACCCTAGCTGAATCCAGCTCATCACAGCTGGTTAGTTCACCTAGGTTAGGTTTAGCTCCCTCTATCTCCATTCAACTCATCTTAGCTAGATGGTACCTTAAGGTAGCTCAACTTAGCTCAACTCACCTCAACTCAGCTTAAATCCAACTCAACTGAGTTGAGTCTAGCTCATCTTAGCTCCTATTAGTTCACTAGGAGCTCTAGTTAGCTCAGTTTAGTTGACAAGAGTTCATCACAGCTCAAGTCCAGCTCTCCCCAGCTCTACTCAACTCATGGTAGCTGAACTCCTTCTAGTTTAGCTACTACTTGTCAACTTAGTAGCTAAGCTAGCTCAGGAGTTCTCAAGAGAAGTAGGTCAAGCTCAACCCAGCTCTAGATAAGTTGAGACCAGCTTAACTAAGCTCCACTACCCAAGCTTAGTTGCTAGTAGAAGAACTAGCTAGCTAAGTTGAGTAGTTGAGCTCCTAAGAAGACCTCTTCAACCATCATCAGCTCCGGGAAATTTGCCTAAGCTCCAGATCTACTTCAGACAACTCTTGGCTACCTCCATCCAACTAAACCCTAACTCCTTCACCATCCCTCCACTAATTAAGGTAGATTAGCTGGCTTAGCTTAGCTCTCTCCACTCCACCCAATAAGCCTACCTAAGCTACTACCTAGGCCACTACCTATGCTACCACCTAGCTCCCTCCTTTTGGTGCCAACCCTAATCTACCACCTCCATAACTACCCTATTTTGGCACCAATTTAACCCCTTAATCCCAACCATCCATACCTCCACAAACCACATCCTAGACCTCCAATATGGTACCACCTTGACTCCCTCCTAGAAGCCTAGACTTGGTGCCAAACATAGGTGGTAACCACCAACCATGGATGACCACTGTTGAATGTCGGGTTGCTACGCTAGCGTGTTTGGTTTTTAAAACATGTCGTCATAGTATGAAAGTGAAGAACTCGTTTAATTTAAAAACTACACGTTTATTTTTATTTGTCATGAAGTAATTCAATTGATTAGAACTATCTAACTATTTACAATAAATAGAAAAGAGAGAGAGAATAAGAGAGAGAAAGAATATTACAAACAAAAATCCAAATGAGATGTAGAATAAACATAGAATTTCATCATCAGAATGATTGTTCATTACACTAGAAAGCGGGTAAATGATTACACTAGAAAGCAGTAAATCTACTCTAGAAAGCAGTAAATCTATTCTAGAAAGTAGTAAAAGAATGGGGAGAGAAACATCCTCCTCGACGGTTGCTTGGAGGAGGAGTCAGACGGGACGACACCTGGACGAAGGAGGACGAAGGAAGGCAAAGTAGGAAGAACGGGAACAAGGCAGCACGTTGTCGTCGTCGCGGGATCCACTTCTGAAAGGGTGACGAAAAATTGACTTTATGTCGTGAGAATCATCCCGGGTGTGGGACAAGCTTCTCTTGAGCTTTGGAGAGGGAGAGAAGAGAACGAAGGGATGAGAATTTCGTATGGAGGGGGTCTCCTTTTATAGTTGCAAGGAGTGGGGGCAATTTGGTCATTACAACTCTTAAAACATTAATTCAGGACCTTTAGTGACGGATAAAACCATCGCTAAAGGTCTGAACATGGGCATAGTGGGCGGCGCGTGCGTGCCCACTCGCTTGCCCATGCGCTCAATGCATGCGCACGTCCAGCCATTCTCAGTCCTCCGATCGTGAGATCGAACGGCTTAGATCGCGCTATGCCTGCCTCCTCAGCGTGCACCCGATCGCGTGCATTGCCGCGTTACCACCGCACATGCAATAGCGTGTGGGCGCTATCGGGCGTGCACAACCATTCGATCACGATTTGACGCTTGCCCGCGGCGCTAGCCCACTCGCTGCGAAACGAACCTGCGCTAGCGCCTCGCGATAAGGCGCTCACTCATTGCGCTACGCCGTCCAAATAGTCGTAAGGATGAAATCAAGTGTGCGCATCCACAGCTGTTGGATCAAGATCCAACGGCCCAGATCGCATGCTGGATCTTCTTTGGAGAGGCAGCGAGGGTCTTGAGGGTCGATTGGACGGCTAAGATGGCAACACGTGGCACCATCTTGGCCGTCCATCTTCCGGATGATGTAGATGGTGCCACAGTTGTCGGATTGAGTTGATTTTTGCTCCGTTAGGCTGCGATTGTCGATCCAAATCCATCCATGTGGTCGGATTTGTCGTTTGAAGTGTAGATTCACACCATCTTGGCCCTTGATCATCTAGGATTCCCCGATCTCTATCTGATGCTACAGATGCTTGATTAGGATGATCTTGGAGTCGTTGGACTCCAATCGTCGCCCTGATCACATCTGTACGGTTGGATCTTCGATCCGAGGCCTCGATAAAAATCTTTCCCTATCCAAGCACATACAAGGAGACAATTAACCTCCATTTTATTCAAACTACTCTAAATGCAAGATGATGCATGTTATGCAATATTTATAGCATGCAATGCAATCCTATGCCTAAGAACATGCATAAATAGACATCTTAAGTAGTGTAAACGTGTTTACATCATACCCCCATGCCTATCTTTTTCTAGTCCCTAGCAAAAACTATATGCAATTTATAAAAGAATTAGATTGGATTATTTGGGCATGAGTTATTTTCAATCATTAAGAAATTATCTACTTAGGATCTGAACTTTCAAAAACACAACAGTGCCCGAGTATCTGCCAAAATGCAGACCACCTCAAGCCCTCACCTTATTCAAAGAAAAATTTCTTTTTCTCTTTTTCTTCTTTTCTAATTTCTTTGGATTTTCAAGCTTTATGGTTTAAGAGTGGCTTTCTATGGCCATTCAACTCACCCAAGATTTGATGAGAACCCTAAGTTCTAAGCATCTTATTGTGAATGTGATAGACTCATTGACCGGCAGTTAAAACAAACTTCGGATTTCTACGCCTCTAGCTGACCTAAAAAAAAGAATTCTACCTAAAGGTGTATCTTTACAACCGGTAGCTTTCTCCCTACTTTTATTTTTTTATGGGGTCAACATAAGGGTGAATCCAGTGTATATCTCCTCGATTTATTCTACTTCTCCGCTTCTTCCTAAGTGTTTTGGAAATTTTTAGTGCATTTATTGAGCTAGGTTCTGGACAATCGGTCGATGAGCTGTTACCATGGACAACTTGCCAGCCATACTAGTGCAGCGAAGTGTGGTTTATATATATATATATATATATATTTTTCTTTTCTCCTTTTCTTTTTGATTCTTTTTTTTTAAGTAGGTGGCTTCCCTGGTCTAAGATTTACCTAAAGGAAACAAAAGAGAAAGGTCCAGTGACTGGGCTCTGGACAACCTACCTATGGGTTGTTACCCATGATAACTTGCCAGCAATATCACCCTAGAAGGTTCATTAGCTTCCCAATTTCTATTAGAATTGCAGAACAATGAGTCAGTGCAAATAAACTGTGTAGATGCTTAAAACTCAAAAATTCCCTCAAATTAGAGGGTGGTTGATAAGTCGTGTACTTATCACCAAAACTTATTTACTCCAATTAAAATAGAATTTAGGTTGGCGAGGACTCAAAAAATAAATCCACATTTTATTGGATACACGGGTTGATTAAGTCCAACGACCTGAAGGGTCTTTGTGTTCAAATCATAATGTAGTATATCCTAAGATTGAAAATTTTTTTAAACCCAAGTTCTCTTCCCTAATTCCAATTTTTTTTTAATAAAAGAAAATAAAACAAATCTATGGAGCTAACGAATAAATTCAGAGATGAATATCCACCACCCCATGCCTATCTAATGCAATGTCCTCATTGTATTAAAAAGACATAAAACAGCATGGAATAGAGTAGAAAGCACCTGAATTGCGTGAATGTCAGGTCCGCTCCAAGATGAAAACTAAAAAGAACTGTATATATGCTGAATTTAGTGCCTTTAGCTAGGCACACTATACAAAGAAGAGAAATGAAAAATTCACAGGTGCAGGTCAGAATCAGAATAAACAGAAGAAACCTCCGACCTGTCAGCAGAGGTCCACAGATGTGGACCAGATTGTGGTGCAGACCCATACACCATAATAGAGAATATCTTAGGTTCTGGATAAAAATTACCCAAAACCTAAAATCAGTATGCAAGCGGGGTCAGGCCTACGATTTATGAGGATGCAACCGAAGACCAAAAAGTCAGGTTACAGAGAATTCATGCTCAAAAGGATAATCAATGAATGCATGCTTGGGTTGGACATCCTCAGAACAGATGTCGTAAGGGTTCTGGTTTGATGGTTTCAGCTTAATAGGAACCCTTTGACTCAATCTTCTATTTCCTCCAAAGTTAGCTTCCCAAATAAAAACATCACAACTCCTATCCTCCTCAATCAGAATGTTAAATTCCGAGACCTCTTGCATGTTAATCACACTGTTTGAAATCTCCAAGTCTAAATGATGTGGTTGAATCAAAATTGACTTGGGTCTAATTATCTCAGAAATAGAATCATCAATAAGCTCAATGGGGTGTAACTAACAATCATGGCATTGAATTGAATCCTCTAGAAAATGCGATTCTGGATCCGTAATGTGTGCCCTAATAAGATCAGATTCCATAGATCTTGGACTATCAAATGATTTTTCAAATTTCTCAGGCCCAATCGTCTCACAAAAATCATGTTCTATAAACTCGTGTGAGACTTTGCAAATCGAATCTTCACCATCAGAATCAAGATCCGTATTAATGTATGTCTCAAAATCATTTGTCACTTTCTGATCCATGGAAACATACGTTTCCTCGTACCCGGCTCAGGGATCTCAGGTGAAGAAATCAGATCATCCTTAATTGGTTGCTTTAATTCAATCTGGTCAGCCCCGTAACATGTATCCCCCCCAACAGGTGCCTAAACGAGTTATGAAATTGGCTCTCCTGAAGAGGGTTCATCCTGGGAATCATCCCACGACTGAACTAAAGCAACCACAAATCTCACCCTCAATTTTGCTAATTTCCCAAGTAAAAACTCACCTGGGTTCTTATCTTTAACATCCTGGAGCCAATCCAACAAAGACTTGTTCAAATCATCAATCATTTCAATCAGGGGCTCCAATCTCTCAATGCAAGGTATTGGCTGAACTTTTAAAGATTGTATGATATTCCTCAAGTTAGCCAGAACCTTATCTTGAACCTGGTTACCCTGAACCAAATGAGTTGGTTTAGGGTTGGGCGGGTTTGGGATCAATGCAGGGGAATTAATGAATTGAGATTCGTTATACCCTTCCTGATAATAGGTCATTTCAGATTATTCAAAAGGTGGTGATGACCTAAAGGCATTGTAATAAGAGGATGGGTAAGGATCAGTGTATCCTTCTTGATTGTAGATCGTATTAGGTTGTTCATGAAAGGTTGACGATCTATAATCGATGTGGCTCTGAGAAGGATAGAAATCACAATCAAAGTGTTCAAGGTTAGACCCTAAACACGGAGGTCCAGAACTGTATCCCCAATCCGAGTTATCCCAACTAACTGATGGTTGATTACAGTACAAGTCAGGATAATCGTCATGTTGAGGATAATTCAAAATAGGAGGGAAAGAGCGAGAATGCGTATAATATGTGGAAGGATTCATGATAAATGGGAGGAAGAAAGGTGCCCTGCAATACAAGCAACCAAACCTATCCTTAATTGGGTTAGCCTACAGACCTACAGACTCCCAAAACCCATCTTGAGATAGAGAAACGATTTGATCTACTTCTGTCTGTTCAATCCAACCAATTAGAAGGAGGGACTGGGGAGAAGGTTCTTCCTTCAGCTTGCGCCTCCAGTTCCTAGTGTACCCCCCAGCCGCGATCGTTTGATTCTGCTCCCCCAGCTAGACATCAGATTGAACAGTAGAAACAGACTAATCGAAAATAATCTTATTTTGGGCTCTGAAGAGCGAGTCGAATCCTTAAGGCTAATGTCTACTCTATTTTATTTAGGGCTAGGTTTGAATGTGCTTTGGAATGTAATGGGCTCTTTAATTGGGTTGTGCCCTTAATGATTGATTGATTTGTGTGTGCGTGCACAACCAATGGTTTTCAAGCAAGATTATTTTTGATGTGGTCAATTTTAGAGTTCAAATCTTGCTTAGTAGCTTTTAGGATTCAACTTTAGGTAGTTTCAAACAAGTTTTGTTGGCACACCAGGTTTTGAAAGCACTGGTGAAGATATTTTCCTTTGAAGCTTAAAAAGAATGTGGAGTGCCTCGTAAATCCTTAAGAGTTGAACCTAAGTGGCAGCTACTTAATGAGTTGATTTTAATTGAAGTGGTGCGGCCCAATCGACTCAAACAATTGGCCTGTTGCACCACTTTATTAGGCACACAAGTGATTACCTAATCTAATTTCTACTCAATTATGTGTTTGGATGTGTGTACCGGCTCCAAAGATCGGTTTACTGGTTGAGTTTGAAAATCAGATGAGGTTGTGTACCTCTGTGAGATTTTTTTTATTTTTCTTTTTTTTAATGTGGAGGTTGGGCAGGTGTGGGTGTCAAACAACAAACAATCTAACCTTAGAGTTTATAAGAACACCTAGGTTGATTGATGTTTATGTTATTATGTGGTGAAATGAAATCTAATGGGTGGGAGGTAGGGGATAACTTACAAAACCTTCCACAGCACTTTACTCCAATCTACTGCTTTTGCTCGTCTCAAAAGAGTACTTGCAATCACAATAAGAAAGGAGAGAAGTGAGGTAAATGATTCGTAAGTTGGAAAATGCAAAAAACAAAATCAAAGAGCGTCACCTCCCCGGCAACGACGCCAAAATGTTGAACGTTGGGTTGCTATGCTAATGTGTTTGGTTTTTAAAACCTGTCGTCGTAGTATGAAAGCGAAGAACTCGTGTTCAACAAATAAAATTTATACCGAAATGGAAATTCCGGGTCGAACACAAGGAGGCAGACGTTTGATTTAAAAACTACGCGTTTGTTTTTATTTGTCACGAAATAATTCAATTGATTAGAACTATCTAACTATTTACAATAATTAGAAAAGAAAGAGAGAGAGAATAAGAGAGAAAGAATATTACAAACAAAAACCTAAATGAGATGTAGAATAAACATAGAATTTCATCATCAGAACAATTGTTCATTACACTAGAATGCGGGAAAATGATTACACTAGAAAGTAGTAAATCTACTCTAGAAAGCAGTAAATCTATTCTAGAAAGCAGTAAAAGAATGGGGAGAGAAATATCCTCCTCGACGGTCGCCTGGAGGACGAGCCAGACGGGACGACGCCTGGATGAAGGAGGACGAAGCAGGACAAAGGAGGGCGAAGCAGGAAGAACGGGAACGAGGCAGCACGTCATCGTCATTATGGGATCCGCTTCCGAAAGGGGGACGAAAAATTGACTTTATCTCGCGAGAAGCATCTCAAGTGTGGGACAAGCTTCTCTTGAGCTTTGGAGAGGGAGAGAAGAGAGAGAAGGGATTAGAATTTCGTATGGAGGGCGTCTCCTTTTATAGTTGCAAGGAGTGGGGGCAATTTGGTCATTACAACTCTTAAAACATTAATTCAGGACCTTTAGTGACGGATAAAACCGTCGCTAAAGGTCTGAACGTGGGTGTAGTGGGCGGCATGCGCGAGCCCGCTCGCTTGCCCGCGTGCTCAACACACGCGCACATCCAGCCATTCTTAGCCGTCCGATCGCAAGATCGAACGGCTTAGATCGCGCTACGCTCGCCTACTCAGCGCGCACCCGATTGAGTGCGATGCCGCATTACCGCTGCGAGGCAATAGCACGTGGGCTCTATCGGGCGCACACAGCTGTTCGATCATGATCTGACACTCGTCCACGCCCACTCGCCCGTGCCGCTCGCCCACTCGTTGCGAATCGAACCTGTGCCAGTGCCTCGCAATAAGGCGCTCACCCGCTGCGCTACGCCGTCCAAATAGTCACTTGGATGAAATCAAGCGCGCGCATCCACAACCGTTGGATCAAGATCCAATGGCCCAGATCACATGCTGGATCTTCTTTCGAGAGGCAGCGGCGGTCTTGAGGGTCGATTGGACGGCTGAGATGGCGCCATGTGGCACCATCTTGGCCGTCCATCTTCTGGATGATGTAAATGGTGCCATGGTTGTCGGATTGAGTCGATTTTCACGCCGTTAGGCTGTAATCGTCAATTTGAATCCATCCGTGCGGTCGGATTTATTGTTTGAAGTGCAGATTCACACCATCTTGGCCCTTGATCTTCTAGGGTTCCCCGGTCTCTATCTGATGCTACAGATGCTTGATTAGGGTGATCTTGGAGTCATTGAACTCCAATCGACGCCCTGATCACATCTATACGGTTGGATCTTCGATCCGAGGCCCCGATAAAAGGTTTGCCCTGTCCAAGCACATAGAAGGAGACAATTAACCTCCATTTTATTCAAACTACTCTATATGCAAGATGATGCATGTTATGCAATATTTATAGCATGCAATGCAATCCTATGCTTAAGAACATGCATAAATAGACATCTTAAGTAGTGTAAACGTGTTTACTTCAACCACCAAGCCCTCCTCAAGTCCTTTCATGTGGCGTCAAACCACCTTAGCCCTAGGATCCTTAACTGCCCACCTAGAGCAAATCTTATCCATCCCTTTTGGCGCCAAATTCTAGACCCAAAGATGGTGGCAGCTTGAGCCCAACCTACCTTAACCATACACCCATGCATCCTTCCACTTGGTGCCAATCATCCATGGCCATAGATCCTACAACTACCCCTCCAACAACCCATCCTAACCATCCACCTCATTCCCCGCCAACCCTCCTAAACCCAACAAAAGTTAGTTTGAACTCCATTTAACTCCACCATAATCGCCACTCAATGCAACCCTACACTCCATGCCAACCCTAATCCACCCTCCATCCATTAACCACCTAAATCCTAGCCATCGACCACACCATTCTACCCTTAACCACTAGCTAACACCAACCTTCACCTATACATTCTATAAATATATTGCTAACCACCCACCATACTTCCACCTTTGGCTACATTTCAATAGTGTCCTTCTACCATATACCACCAGCTATAGTTGGCCAAGAGAAGAAGGAGAAGAAGAAGATTAAGGAGACACTCTGTCTCCTTAGTGCCTTCCCCTCTTCCCTTCTCTCTTATGCCCAAGCCAAGGGGACCACTTCCAAGTAGAACCATGCAAAGAGGACATCTAGAGGAGGAGAAAATAGGGTGGTCCACCTCCACCCTAAGGAGGAGTTCAAGGGTGGAAACCTTCCACTCTAGGAGGAGCCAGGCACGCCCCACCTAGGGCTCTCCAAGAGAAGGAGAGCCAAGAGCAAGCTTCCTTTAATTCTGGGGCAACCTGAATTGGAGCAAAAGTTCTGCAGCAGCATCACCTTCTTCATAAGATTTCTTCTACCTTCTTTTTATATTTTTGCATGGTAGTGTAGTGTTTAAATTTTGTTGGAGATTACTTTAAATCCCTATGGGAGGGGGTGAGATTTGTGGAATACAAAATTGATGCGGAAATAAATATCACAATCTCACAAAAACAACAATTGCACAAAATGCACACGAGATTTTTAGGTGGAAACCCAAACCTGGTAAAAACTACCACTTAACCCTCTCGAGTTAGGATTTCTCGATCGACAAAGTCGATCAAATCCACTATATGAGTCACTTAAAATGAGGGTGACTCAGCCTCAATACAACCATGCTACAAGTACGAGGGTAGCGTTCCTCAAACCCCTCCTCTTCACGAGAAGTATTTTGTCCCTCGATGGAGATGGGAATTCGCAACGTGAATACCCAACCAATAAACAAAGTAAAATACAAATCAAACCTATAGAGCCACAAAGAATATAAATGAAACTACCTACTACAGGTAAAAGATCTTCCCTTAAGTGGAAGTGCATCGGCTTGACATGGATGTGTGAATCACGCAGAAGCACTTCATCGCTCTCGTAACTGCAGAGGGAGAGCAGGTACGCAACAATGATGAAGCTCTCTTGAAGTGGAACTAAAGCTTGGAGAGCTAAGGCTTCTTCTCAAGATCAAATGGACAATATGATGTGGAAATTGTTGCTTTGGTGTTTCTACACAAGGCAATGGTCCTCTATTTATAGGTGGCCTAAGAAGGCTTTGGAAGGCCTTAAAAGACTTAGGTAGCCATTGGGGATCATCCCAAGGCAAGGCAAGTTGCAATCTGAATCATTAATGATTCTGACAAGGTCATCAGACGTCTGGGAAAAAGATTAGATGTCTAGAAGTCACTCCTAAGACGTCTGGGAACTAAGTCAGACGTCTAATTCCAGGTGAGTTTCCTTCTTGACTTGGTTTAGACCTAAATAGGGTTCTAGTGTAAAACCATCAGATGACATACAGGACGTCTGGCACTAGGTCTGGACATCTAGAAACCTAATTAAGTGCAGGAATGGATTCCCAAGAGCCTAAACAGATATAATCCTCAAGACAAGTGATTTTGGCTCATTTGAGGCTCAACGATCACATATCAGACGTCTGGGGTCCTCTACGAACGTCTAATAGAAGCCTAGAGATCATTTTCCTCAACGTTTACTTTGTTAGCCAATGTTCCACTAATTGGACATCTGGCACAACCATCAGATGTCTTTTAAGACATCTGGACTAAGGTTTGGACGTCTGATTTCAATAGATAGAGCCTACTAAGTCCACCCTAAGTTATTGGACATCTGAGCCAACAGTCAGACATCTTAAAAGTCAAGATCAGACGTCTGATTTCCAGATTGGACGTCTAATCAGGCTGTCTGATGCCTATCTTGGATTTCTAAGTTCTCTAAGAAAAGTCTAAGTATCCTAGGGTTGTGCAATGTACCTAGTGTTGGTGCTAGAGCACCACGATCATTTGTTTTGATGATAACAAAACACGTGTTATTTAACATTTGCAATTTGAGTCCTAGATTTCAGGTCAATTGCAAATGTGGACGTGTTTAGACGGAGTTCGAGCTCGCATCCAGGACGGATTGGAGGAGCTTGACGGAAAATAGAGGAGGTTCGCGTGGAGCGAAAGATTGAAGATGAAAGGAAATGAAGAATAGGATAGATTTCCTTCTTTTGTACTTGTTGTATTTTTCATTTCTTTTGTTGCTCTTTATTTCCTTAGATATTTCATGTTAAAGAGCCTCAAAGAACCCTAACAGTAGTCCTAGGAACACCGGCACAACCCTAGGATACTTAGGTTTTCTGTAAAATACTTAGAAAACCAATATAGGGTTCAAACAGCACTTCCAGACGTCTAATTCCCAAATCAGACGTCTGATAAAGCATTTTAAGACGTCTGACTGTTGTTTCAGACGTCTGATAACTGTTAGGCTGGAGTTAGTATTCTGTCTGATGAAATCAGACGTCCAGACCTTAGTACAGACGTCTTAGAAGACGTCTGATGACTTTGCCAGACGTCCAATTAGTGGACCGTTGGCTGGCTTAGCAAACAGTCAAGAATATGACCGTTAGAGCCTTATCAGACGTCCTTAGGCCTTTCCAGACGTCTGATAATTGACCGTTTTGCCTCGGCTGACCCAAAATCTCTTCTCAGAGATTTTTTAGCCGTTGCAACATTTGGAAATCAATTCCCACAGTAAAAGTAGGTTTCCAGACGTCCAGACATAGTGCCAGACGTCCTGTATGTCATCTGATGGACTTGCACAAAAACCCTGTTTAGATCTGATCCAAGTCAGGGAGAGATCCGCATAGAATCAGACGTCTGACCTTTAAATCAGACGTCTGATTTTTATGCATTATTATTTACGGTTTTTTCATCATCAAAAAGGGGGAGATTGTTGGTGCTAGAGCACCACGATCATTTGTTTTGATGATAACAAAACACGTGTTATTTAATATTTGCAATTTGAGTCCTAGATTTCAGGTCAATTGCAAATGTGGACGTGTTTAGAAGGAGTTCGAGCTCGCATCCAGGATGGATTGGAGGAGCTTGACGGAAAACAGAGGAGGTTCGCATGGAGCGAAAGATTGAAGATGGAAGGAAATGAAGAATAGGATAGATTTCCTTCTTTTGTACTTGTTGTATTTTTCGTTTCTTTTGTTGCTCTTTATTTCCTTAGATATTTCATGTTAAAGAGCCTCAAAGAACCCTAACAGTAGTCCTAGGAACACCGGCACAACCCTAGGATACTTAGGTTTTCTGTAAAATACTTAGAAAACCAATATAGGGTTCAAACAGCACTTCCAGACGTCTAATTCCCAAATCAGACGTCTGATAAAGCATTTTAAGACGTCTGACTGTTGTTTCAGACGTCTAATAGCTGTTAGGCTGGAGTTAGTATTCTGTCTGATGAAATCAGACGTCCAGACCTTAGTACAGACGTCTAATTAGTGGACCGTTGGCTGGCTTAGCAAACAGTCAAGAATATGACCGTTAGAGCCTTATCAGACGTCCTTAAGCCTTTCCAGACGTCTGATAAATGACCGTTTTGCCTCGGCTGACCCAAAATCTCTTCTCAGAGATTTTCTAGCCGTTGCAACGTTTGGAAATCAATTCCCACAGTAAAAGTAGGTTTCCAGACGTCGAGACATAGTGCTAGACGTCCTGTATGTCGTCTGATGGACTTGCACAAAAACCCTGTTTAGATCTGATCCAAGTCAGGGAGAGATCCGCATAGAATCAGACGTCTGACCTTTAAATCAGACGTCTGATTTTTATGCATTATTATTTACGGTTTTGTCATCGTCAAAAAGTGGGAGATTGTTGGTGCTAGAGCACTACGATCATTTGTTTTGATGATAACAAAACACGTGTTATTTAACATTTGCAATTTGAGTCCTAGATTTCAGGTCAATTGCAAATGTGGACGTGTTTAGACGGAGTTCGAGCTCGCATCCAGGACGGATTGGAGGAGCTTGACAGAAAACAGAGGAGGTTCGCATGGAGCGAAAGATTGAAGATGGAAGGAAATGAAGAATAGGATAGATTTCCTTCTTTTCTACTTGTATTTTTCGTTTCTTTTGTTGCTCTTTATTTCCTTAGATATTTCATGTTAAAGAGCCTCAAAGAACCCTAACAGTAGTCCTAGGAACACCGGCACAACCCTAGGATACTTAGGTTTTCTGTAAAATACTTAGAAAACCAATATAGGGTTCAAACAGCACTTCCAGACGTCTAATTCCCAAATCAGACGTCTGATAAAGCATTTTAAGACGTCTGACTGTTGTTGCAGACGTCTGATAACTGTTAGGCTGGAGTTAGTATTCTGTCTGATGAAATCAGATGTCCAGACATTAGTACAGACGTCTTAGAAGACGTCTGATGACTTTGCCAGACGTCCAATTAGTGGACCGTTGGCTGGCTTAGCAAACAGTCAAGAATATGACCGTTAGAGCCTTATCAGACGTCCTTAGGCCTTTCCAGACGTCTGATAATTGACCGTTTTGCCTCGGCTGACCCAAAATCTCTTCTCAGAGATTTTCTAGCCGTTGCAACATTTGGAAATCAATTCCCACAGTAAAAGTAGGTTTCCAGACGTCCAGACATAGTGCCAGACGTCCTGTATGTCGTCTGATGGACTTGCACAAAAACCCTGTTTAGATCTAATCCAAGTCAGGGAGAGATCCGCATAGAATCAGACGTCTGACCTTTAAATCAGACGTCTGATTTTTATGCATTATTATTTACGGTTTTGTCATCATCAAAAAGGGGGAGATTGTTGGTGCTAGAGCACCACGATCATTTGTTTTGATAATAACAAAACACGTGTTATTTAACATTTGCAATTTGAGTCCTAGATTTCAGGTCAATTGCAAATGTGGACGTGTTTAGACAGAGTTCGAGCTCGCATCCAGGACGGATTGGAGGAGCTTGACGGAAAATAGAGGAGGTTCGCATGGAGCGAAAGATTGAAGATGGAAGGAAATCAAGAATAGGATAGATTTCCTTCTTTTGTAGTTGTTGTATTTTTCGTTTCTTTTGTTGCTCTTTATTTCCTTAGATATTTCATGTTAAAGAGCCTCAAAGAACCCTAACAGTAGTCCTAGGAACACCGGCACAACCCTAGGATACTTAGGTTTTCTGTAAAATACTTAGAAAACCAATATAGGGTTCAAACAGCACTTCCAGACGTCTAATTCCCAAATCAGACGTCTGATAAAGCATTTTAAGACGTCTGACTGTTGTTGCAGACGTCTGATAACTGTTAGGCTGGAGTTAGTATTCTGTCTGATGAAATCAGATGTCCAGACATTAGTACAGACGTCTTAGAAGACGTCTGATGACTTTTCCAGATGTCCAATTAGTGGACCGTTGGCTGGCTTAGCAAACAGTCAAGAATATGACCGTTAGAGCCTTATCAGACGTCCTTAGGCCTTTCCAGACGTCTGATAAATGACCGTTTTGCCTCGGCTGACCCAAAATCTCTTCTCAGAGATTTTCTAGCCGTTGCAACGTTTGGAAATCAATTCCCACAGTAAAAGTAAGTTTCCAGACGTCCAGACATAGTGCCAGACGTCCTGTATGTCGTCTGATGGACTTGCACAAAAACCCTGTTTAGATCTGATCCAAGTCAGGGAGAGATCCGCATAGAATCAGACGTCTGACCTTTAAATCAGATGTCTTAAAGTGGCCTTACAGACGTCTGATGCTAGAGTTAGACGTCTGATTACCCTGTCAAGTATAATCATTGTCCTGATTTCGGCCTGATTCTCTTGGACTTTGCTCCCAACGGCTATGGAAGCTTTTCTAAGCCTTCCAAAGCCTTCCTAAGGCCTCTATAAATAGAGGGGAGCCTTTTCACACCTAGACACACAAGAAAAACACTAAGAAAGACACAAGATACACTTAGCTATACACTCTCACACTCTTGTGTCCAAGAAGCGCTTGCTCTCTAAGCTCAAGTTCTACATCTTGAGAGCATCAAACCGTTGCGCACCCGCTCTCCCGCCGCTGTCTACGAGAGTGAGGTTGCGCCGTCACGTGGCTCACGCACCCGCGTCATCGTCGACGCACTCCTTGCAAAGGGGAGTTTCCTAAATCCTATAGAAGCTTAGGTTTATTACTTTGTTGGCTCTATAGGTTTGTTGTTTTATTTTATCTTTGTCTTTTGGTTGGGTATTCGCTTTGCAAATTCCCGTCTCCTTCGTGGGACAAAATCCTTCTCGTGGAGAGAAGGGGTTGAGGAACGCTACCCTCGTACTTGTAGCGTGGTTGTACTGAGGTTGAATCACCCTCGTTTTAAAGTGATTCGGTTAGTGGATTTGATCAACTAGGTTGATCGGAAAATCCTAACTCGAGAGGGTTAGGTGGTGGTTTTCACCCGGTTTGG
Organism: Thalassia testudinum; assembly: GCA_037157565.1. Classification (NCBI taxonomy): domain Eukaryota; kingdom Viridiplantae; phylum Streptophyta; class Magnoliopsida; order Alismatales; family Hydrocharitaceae; genus Thalassia; species Thalassia testudinum. The sequence continues at coordinate 13,524,975 of JAZHRO010000062.1, read as the reverse complement.
GCTTCCACCTAAAAATTACTTGTGTACTTGTGCGATTGATTTTGTGAGATTGCTTTATATTTCAATTCCGTATTTTTTTACGTTACGCTAATCTCACCCCCTCCAAGTAGGAAATTTCACCTAGGACTACCGAATTATTACTTTGGGCTCTTTAACGACTAATCTAAGAAATAAAAGAACCAATAACAAAGAGATACAAAGTACAAGATAGAAAAGACATCTATCCTATTCTTCTGACTACATGCTTTTGCTCCTCGTGAAACTCCTTTTTCTCCATCAAGCTTCTTTAATTCGCCATGGATGCAAGCTTGAACTTTGTCTCTACACTTGTCTCCAGTTGCAATTTGACCTGAAAACTAGGACTCAAAAACAAATGTTAAATAACAAGTGTTTTGTTATTATCAAAATAAATGATCAGGGTCTCTAGCACCAACAATTACAAGTGGGAATCCCTCTTACTTGTTAGTTCTCCAACTCTATTGTAAAGCTATTTTTATTTATAGAAGCATTCCTCTACCATTTGTTTAGATAGCTTGTGTTGTTTCTTATTGTGTGTTGTTCCTCCAGTACCCCAAGCCTCCCGTGCTTAGAGTGAGTTGGAGAAACAAGGATTTGTTGCCTCATTTTCAGTAGTTTTAATTCCTGTTCTCTCTGCATTTGTTTTGCCCTTATTCAAAACCCTAAAAAATATATATTTCAAAACACAAAAAGAAAGTTGATTTCTAGATTTCAAGTAAAAGATTTCAAATTGCATTCCTACCTCCCTTGGGATGACTCAAATACTTTCCAAGTACTTGATCTTTACAAATTTCAAAAGCGATCATAATTGCATGTTACAATGATAAAAACCCTAATTTATAAATCATGCTTTTTCGTGATCAACCTCCTCCTCCATAATAGGACAACAAAGCTGAATGGCTTTTTCTTCATCTAATTTGGCCATATCTGAGGCAGATAAGGACCAACCCCCTCTCGGGCTTGCATGAGAAGCCTCATAAAAATAGTTGTTTGCAACCTCCCAAATCTCCTGAGTAGAGGAGATAATATTTTCTCTTTGCCTCAGAAATGAAATAAAATTTTGTTTCCTCCTCACATTGGTAGCCATATGGAAGAATTTGGTGTTTGCATCTCCTTCCTTCAGCCATAGTTGTCTTGACTTTTCATGCCAATCCACCTCACGTTGATTATTTTCCATAAGAATAACATTTTGGCGGTGTTTTCATTGTTGCAATTCCTCTATAGATAACGGGCAAGCCTCCTCTTTCTCATTAAGCAAAGCAACCCCCTGAAGTGCACCCTTCCTCCATTGAGATTTCAGATTTGCCAGTGTGCATCTATATTCAAAAAGCATCAAGCAAAGCCCTCTCAATTTCTTTGCCAGTACCTGCATTGCTGTGCCTGTTTCATGCGTGGAGGACCACCACGTAGATACCATGTCTCTAAAGCCTGGCTCAGATAGCCAAGATCTCTAGAACTTAAAATATGTATGCCTCTTATTTTCCTCACCACTATCCAAAATGAGAGCGGTGTGGTCAGAGAAGAGCTGCTGCATAGAATAAACGTGGGCCAAGGAGAAAGATCCCATAAGTTCCACGTTTCTAATAAAATGATCAATTTTTGACATGAGGCCTCTCTCATTGTGCCACGTATAAATCGAACCCGAGATAGGAAAGTCTGAAAGTTCCAAATCAGGTAGCGTGGACTGGAAACCAAAAGAGGATGAATCTAGGTGGCCATTTGGTCTATCCTCATTGAGAAGGGTAGATTAATGTCCCACCTTAGACAAAAGTAGAAATTGATGACAATTCCTCCCACAACAAAGGCTGGCCCGCATGTGAGCATGGCCCATACACACATGTAATATAAATAGTATCTGACATCTTCAGAAACTTTCATGTGAGAAACAACCAACATGCATATCCTCCAATTTTAAAGAAGCCAACTTCCACCAAATACATAGCCTACCTGATCTACCAATAGAGTTTAGAGCATCAACATCAGCCACTCCATTTAACTTCAAGAGTTGCCACATGTCACTATTTTTGCCGTCAATGTGTGCCTCTTGTAAGAGTGCACACTCGACTTGCCATTCATTTAGATAATGAGCTAGCGACCCATGTCTAGTTCGATCCCATAACCCTTGAACGTTCCAAGAGAGCACTTTCATCTTGATGAGTTTTCAGGCCCCTTTCTTTCATGAACAACCTATAATACCTTGGCAATAGACTCCTCGGAGATCTTATGGATTTTCACCGACCCCTTACTTTGAAGATTGTACCCACCACATCTACTTGCAGAGGTTGAGCATGCATTGTAGAGGAGTTTATCTGATGAATTGAACGTAAAGTTAGTGCCTTTTGTAGTGATCAACTGCCCATGCACCTTCAAAGTACCCTAAATAGTGGTTGCAACGGCATTTTCGTGCACAACCATTGCAACGGCATTTGATGATAAATCATTTACTGGCACATCCATGTTCATGTCACCATCAGAAAGATCACCCTCAAGATCTTTTCTTTTCTTTTGCGAGCCCTCCCCCTCTGGATATGGTTGGACAAAAGCATCAATAGGCTCTTCATCCATCTGCACCACACCTACTTCATTTCTCTAATGGCGCAAAACAGGAGTGACTTTGATCTTCAGTAACCACGAATTGCCGCCATACCTTAGAACAACCTTTTCAGGGTAAGGTCCCCCTTGCCTGAGAGTTGCCTTGACATTGACTGACCTTCTGTCCCCTTCGGATAGACCAATCACAATGTTTTCACAAAGATAAGCAAAGCTTGCAATAATGTGGTTTACCATAGCAGTGGACCTCAGATCAAGAGGGAGGCCAAGAATCTTAATGTTTCCATGATAAAGAAGGGTACGCTGCGATGCTCGATCTAGGAGTGTGGCATCAAATAGGGAGACAAGCCTCCAGATAATCGATGTTCGGAACTTCAAGCGTTCCACATCCCTATTGTAAATCCCAAAGAGAAGAAAATGCAAGGAACTTAACATACTAATCTTCCACATGGGAGAAGAGAGAGGAATCAACGAAATCACCTGCTTCAAATCGGTTAAAGATGGCTTGTCGACCATGATTTCACCAATTAGAGCATTTTTCATGAGGAGCTCTGATGTAGACACATTTATTTAGGATAAAATACTTATTTATGCACATTCCTAAGCTTAGAGATGCATTCCATATTATAAATATTGCATAGCATGCATCATTCTGCTTTTAGAATGGTTTGTATAAATTTTAGGTTAATTTATGTCCTTTTTGTGACCAGGAGAGGAGATTTATTTCAGGGCCTTAAATTGACTATCCAACCATACAGATCTGATCAAGACGACGATCAGAGTCTAACGCCTCCGAAATCGTCTTGATCGGAGTCTTATAGCACATTGTGTAGTTAGAGGAAGATTAACGGCCAAGGGGATAGGTGACGCAATTCGGAGATTCAAATGACAAATCCAACTACACGGATGGATTCAAATTGATGATCATAGACCAACAATGTGAAAATCAAAATAATTTGACATCCATGGTGCCACCTACAAAACAAAGAAGATAGATGACCTAGATGACGCCACGTGGTGTCATTTGGGCCGCCCAATACTGGCGGTAGCCTTTCCCTCGCCTCAGAAGAGAGAGTTTGGATGAGATCTTGACCATTGGATCTTCATCCAACGGTTGAGATTGGTGGCCACAACTTCCGTCAAGTTGACAAAGTCTCGCTCTTGCCTCAACGGTAACGCACTCACCTCTCAAAGAAAAGGCATGAGTTCGACTCTAACACCTCCAATCGACCACAGCAGTAAGGCGTGCTCAAATTTGATCTCTCGATCGTGATTGAGCTGCCGAGATGTTGCCATGCTGTGCAATGGATGAGCGCGAATATGCCCGCACGATCGCATGCTCGGTCCGATGGCCTATTTGACGTGCCAGTTGAGCGTGCGATGTTCACACGATTTGCAGCCCTTCGATGAAGATCGGACGACTCTCCTTCGACCATGCCTTAGCTGGGAACACGCGAGCACAGTTACGAGCGGGCATGAGTTGGACGTTTAGCAACGTTTACAGTGGAGCTACAGTGACGTCTTTGATGTCATTGTTTACCCATGGTCGACCAAGCCTCTTCTCTTCCACTATGAAAGGACCACCACCCCTCCCAATCTTTTTGATCTCTTCTTTTCTCTCCCTCACAACCTTCAAGGCTCTGGAGAGAGCTTGTCCCAAGCTCAGGATGCTCCTTAGAGTAGAAAATCAAATTATTTTCTCGCTTCTCATCCCCCTTCGTGGAGCATCCCACGGCTGTCCTCTCACCACCTTTCGGAAGAAGAATCTCACCACGACGCCATCCTATCCCGACCTCCTCCCTTCACTGCCGTTATCCTTCCTCCAGCTTCCCACCACCTTCATCCAGGCGTTGTCAGAGCGAGCCATCCTCCAAGCAATCGTCGAGGGGGATTTCCTCATCTTATTCTTTTTATCGCTTTTGTAGTGTAGTTTTACTTCCCATAATTAGTTGTAATAAATAGTTTGGATCACCGCTATAATATTTGTTTCTTTCTCTCTCTCTCTCTTTGTAAGTAGATCAGTTAGATAAATATTTTGTCGATCTGATCTCTTGCTTATTAAAATAGCAAAAATTTGCAAAAGATAAAAATAATAAAAACAAATAAAATCAAAGTGCAGATTTTAAAACCAAATGTTTGCATCCCTATGTTTGACCTAGGACTCACTTTGAGTTTCAGTTATAAATTTATTTGGTAGCAATATTTTGCGACTATGACGACGAGTTCTCCAAAACCCTAACTTTTCTCGTGAAAATAATGCTCACCAAGCTCGGCTGCCAAAACCTCCTACAACAGGGGAACTTTGATATCTAGTTGCGGAGTCGCTGGTGGAAGAGGAGGTTTATGGTATGTTGCATGATCTTCCATCTTTCCATCCTCTTCCCTTCTGTGTAATTTTCATTCTAGTGGAGCCACCCTTCATTGCCATACCATATCAAGGCAGTCCCATGAGTTAGGGCTTCCTCCACTGTGACTACAATCATGACTATAGGGATCAAAATACCGTGGTACGCCCATGAAGCACCTACACTGGTTTTTGCGATGCCCAAGTAACCCATAGAGAAGACATAGGATGGCATTCCTGTAGATGCTTACCATATGTTCACACTTACGACAACAGAGCAGACAACTTCTCTACTAGGAGTTCGCTAGCCAGATGCATAGGTGGATGCCCTCTTGTAGCCAGCGACCAACCATACTCAACGCTGTTATGTCGCCCACTGCCACTCTGACAACTTAAAAGCGTGATTTGTTAAAATCAGGTTTTTGGTCATTGCAACACGTGAAATCTCAATCGCTTTTAAATTTATAACCTAGATAGTGGAATATCTAGGGTCATCCAAGGAGGCCAAATTGTTAGTCACAAAAATGGTTCTCACTCTCTTGCCTCTGAAATCAACACATGCATTTTTGTATTTTTCATTTTGTTGTTTTTATGGTTTTCAAAACAATCAGTATTTGAAAAGTGAAGACGAACTGCACTAAACCAATGACTAAGTGACAAGAATGAAGCCCTCTCTTCTAAGCTCACCCTAGGCAAGTGCGCCTAGGGTGATTAGAAGAGAAGGGGTGTGCGCACTAAGACTACTTAGAACATGAAAAACACAGTAACTAGAAAATGAAAATTGGAAGGCAATTGAAACCTTTGTATTACTAGCAAGTTGACAACTGGTAGCTGAATGCTTCTTACAACAAAATGAGAAACTACACTAGCTAATACAAAGAAAGTAGAGATGAAGAAAACTCCTCTAAAGATGGTGAAGGAGTGGTCCTCGCTCCAAGCACAGTAGCTCCTATGTTTGAAAAGAACTCCTCCTTGCTTCTAATATGATGACTCCTCCAAGCTTTCTCCTCTAATGTGGGTGTCAACCACCTTGATGAAGATCTCCTCCTTGACTGGCCGTCCTTCTAGAGGAAAGCTTCTCCTCCTTGGCATGGCACAAGGGAGAGGAAGAGAGAGGAAGAAGGCACCAAGGAGGCAGGTAGGTTGCCCCCTTGATCTTCTTCTCTTCTTCTTCTTTGGCCTTAGGTGTAGGTGGTGTAGGTAGAAATTAAACTAATGGAGAAGATGGTTGTATGGTGGTGGTTATGGGCGGTATTTATAGGAGTGGAGAAGTGGTGGTTCACGGGAATGAGATGGAGCGATAGGGTGATTTGATGGAAGGTGGTTAGGGATCCTATGGTGTAGGTTAAATGGCACCAACTGATCATGTTTTTGCATAGTTTGTAAAAGTAATGTTTTAAGTCACTACAACGCACAAAAACATATTCGCTTTTAAAATTTGTAAACCTAGATAGGGAAGTATCTAGGGTTGTCCAAGGAGGCAACTTTTTGCAAAATCGAATCTCTTGCTTCAAAATGGAAATCAACTTTCATTTCGATATTTTTTCAATATTTATATATTTTTGGGGTTTTTGAATAAACAAGGCAATGCGAAATGTTGTGGGAAAAAAAAAGGTTAATTCTAACTTAGCAACTAGGTGACAAGAATGACCTCTTTCCAAGCTCACCCTAGGCAAGTGAGGGCCTAGGATAATTGGGAAGAGGTTGTGAAAGTACTAAAACAAAATTCAAGCAAGAAGAAGATGCACCAAATTAAAAAAGCAATTTTATAGGAAATGGATTTTTGTTCTACACTTGTAGAGGAAAGCTTCTATGACAAAAAATGAAACTAAAAATCAAATGAAACAAAAATACTAGATGTTGACGGTGAAGATGGTGAAGCTATTGCTCCAACTACAGCTGCTCCTGCGGTTAAAAAGGGCTCCTCCTCCTTCTTCTTGAACGAAGATGTGGTCTCCTCCTAGCAAGCCCTAGAAGGGGGCGTGCCTTGGCTCCTCCAAGGTGGAAGCTACCACCTTCAAGTCTTCTCCAAGTGTAGGCATTCACCACCCTTATCTCCTCCAATGCCAGGCCATCCTCCAAATTGAAAAGCTTGCTCCTCCTTAGAGTGGCACAAGGATGAAGAGAGAATGGGAAGAAGGCACCAAGGGGGTAGGTAGGATACCCCCTTAATCTTCTTCTCTTCTTCTTCTTCTTCCTTGGTCTTGAATTATGGTGGGTAAATGGTAGACTAAACACCAATGGAGGATAAAGAAATGTGGGTAGTCAATGGTGTATTATAGGAAGGGAAGGTGGTGGTTGGCGTGGAGATGATGGAGGGCTAGGATTAGGGTTTGGGAGGTGGTTAGGGATCCTAGGGCTAGGAGGGGTTGGCGCCACCTTAAGGGATGTGGTGGTGGTGGTTATGGTGGTGGAGAGGTACCATAGGTTGGCCCCACCATGGAGAGGTACCATGGTTTTTGCACCAACTATGGGAGGATTCTAGAAGGTGGGTAGGTATAGGGTGGTGATGGCTCGAAGGGGTAGGTGTAGGGTGGATATGGGAGGTGAAGTTGGCGCCAAAAAGGGGGGTAGTTAGGGTGGTTTTGGCACTAGCTTTTTGGTGCCCTTTGGTTGTGGTTGAGGGGTGAAAGGTGGTGATGGTGGTGGCGCCAACTTGCAGTGGAGGTGGAGCTAGCTTAGGTGGTCTTAGGTGGGCTTACTTGGTGGAGCTAGTTAGGTAGGGTATAAAGGTGGTAGATTGCCAAGGGAGCTGGAGCATAGCTAAGCTAGTAGTAGAGTAGAGGAGGAGGTAATTGGACCTAGGGTTTGAGGGAAGGAGCTGGACAGAAGAAGTCTGGAGCTGCACTAGAGCTGGCAGCTATTGAAGAGGGTGGCATGGAGCTACTTTAGTTGGCTTAGCTTGCTAGTTCTTTGCTAGCTGCTAAAACAAGCTAAAGCAAGCTGGCTTCTATTAAAAGGAGCTGAGGTGAGCTGGGTCTGATGCTCCTCGGGAGGACCTAGCTAGTTGAGGTAGCTAAGGTAGCTTAGCTCGACTAAGTTGAACTATGCTGAGTTCTCGGGAGTTGGACTTGAGCTTCCTAAGCTAACATGAAGTCATCTTCAGCTGGTTGGAGTTGAGTGGAGCTGGATGTAGCTGGTCTTGAGCTGAGGTGAACTCCAGTCAAGTTAGCTGCGTTAGCTAGACTCTTAGTGAACTAATGGGAGTTTAGATGAGCTAGACTCAGCTAAGTTGAGCCGGATCTGAGTTGACTTAAGGTAATGTGAGCTAAGATGAGCTCTCTTGAGCTACCATTCAGCTAAGATAGGCTGAATTGAGCTAGGATGAGCTAACCCTAGTTCAAGTGAGCTGAATTTCAGCTATGGTGAGCTGGCTCAAGTTGAGTTTTAACTGGTTTGAGCTTCTCCTTCACCAATTGACTTCCCGAGTGCTAGGGTTCTAGGGATCTGACAATCTGTTTAACCCTAACACTCACAAAAACATATCAAAAAGACAATAAAAAGTAAAATGCATGCCTAATCTAATTTATGCCTAAATGCAACCCAAAAACCCATTTGCGGAGCAAAAACCTAAGAGCTAGGTTTGTTTTAATGCATAAGAATGATGATAAACTGGCATTTATCATCAACCAAGGGGATGTGAAGGGGGTTTTAAGGTGGCTTTTGGTGGCCGAATACGGGCTGAAAAGACGCCTATTTTTAGCACCATTTTTGGCTTCTAGAAGATGGTGTTCTTGTCGCCAAAGGTGGAGGGTTGGGATGTCATGAGATGGTGGTTGAATGGTGGAGATGAGGGGTAGTGTTGGCACCATCTTGGTCGTGGTTATAGCATAGTTTTGGTGCCAACTAGTAGGTGCCTTTTGATGGTGGTGGTGGTGGGGTGAAAGGAGGTGTTTGGGTTGGCGCCAAAAGGAATTAGGAATGGGTAGCTTGGGTGGACTATTTGGTGGATCTAAGTAGGTGGGAATTAGGGTTATGTTTGATGGCCATGGAGGTGGAGCTTAGGGTTATGTTTGGAGGGAGGTAAGAGGATCTAAGCTAAGCTAGCTTAGCTAGTAAGTAAATGAAATAGGAGGCAAAAGGAGCGAGGGTTTTGGAGGTGAGGAGTGATGGGTTCACTTTGGTGAACTAAGTATAGGCCAAGCATATTTTGATTATATTTTCTTGGTACTTAATTCTCAATATCTTAGGTGATAATTGATATAACCTGCGTGAATGACTAATTTATATTTATATGCTCAATTCATCTTTGATTACATCGTCTTTATATAATTTATTTTATACATGCAGAGGAGACTAAATTAGGTGGACATAGGAACCAATTAAAGCATCAAGAAGATTACATTCGTAATTTACCCATATAGGGCACCACGCATCATCAAATCTTCTTCCAACGATGGCCATGTTAACTTTAGTAAGGGATTTAAAATCCCTTAATTTGCACCAATGAAGAAAAACTAAATTGAGGAGAATAAAGTGCACGGGGGATCATCATCTGGAGGATGTTATCATCTCCCTCCCCCTTGCGAGGATCCTATTCTTCCTCGTCGACCGTGGCTGGAGAGTGCACTGTGGAATTTGCTTACACCGTGACCCAAGAGCACACCTTGATCACTTCTACACCGATCGTGCGGTGAAAGCGCACAAACCCATCACTGCAATGCCAACAACTCCATCTCACTCCGTCCATCTATCTTTTGCCTCACTACCACGGCAAGCAACCACCAAAACCACATCCCTCCTCTTCCTTTCTTTCTCTTCTTTACTCTTATTCATTCTCCTCTAGATAACCGAACACCACCACCATCATCATCTGACCCCATCCCCTGTTCACCTTCTTCTTCGACGAAGAACCCAAACCCACCACTGCCACACCCTCATCGCAACAGCCCATCCCCTTACAGCTGTGCACGCCACAACCCTCGCCTGCGTGCGTGCCGTTGCACACAGTCGACCTTCCCCTCTTCTTCTTCTTCTCCGTCAATAGAGAGGAAGAACCCAACACCCACCACCAGCCCTCAAAATGCAGCCGCTATCTTCAGCCTCGATCTTTTGTGTCGAGAACTCCATCGGACTCACCACACCACCATGAGCGCAACCATACCCTCTGACGAGCCAACCGTGCCCCATGCTCACGGCCGGAAGAACCCATTGTCGGCAATTTCTTCCCTGCTGATCGACCACCTCCGGCCGTTTCCATCGACGCCATGACTGCCATCGCAAAGCCCTTTGTGACCTTAATCTTCTCTAAGCTCTGCATAGGTAGCCGCGACCTTGCCACGTATGAGCAGAGGGAATGGTTTCCCCTATTTTGGCATGTAATAAAATTTACATTTGTTGCCATTGCCAACCCATAAATTTTGGATTTGATTATTTTTAATGAACTGAAATTGCAAGCAAAAAAAAGGAAAAAAAGATATATATACAGAAAAATATGAAAAAAAAGAAAGAGAAGAAAAAAAAAGAAAAAGAAGAGAAAGAGAGAAGAAAGAAAAAAATGTTCAAGTTTATAGCTTTGTCTTCCTGTCATTTTTCATCAGATGTTGATGTCTTTGAGGCAACAAAAACACTCATTACGATCCACTAAATATGACCCATTCCTACTTTTCAATATTTCTGATCGCCTGAATATTGGCTGAGGACTTCTAACCTAGTTATAGGGTTGTTAGGACTTTAATTGAAGTGTGAATGCTATGTGAGGCCACCAAACACTGAGTACATTTACAAAATTTGGTGAAATTTGTGATCTCAGAGGGGAAAGAAAGAAAAAGAGTGACCGCAAAGGAACATTAAGAGAGCACAGTTTTGTTTAGCCTCCTCTGGGTTGATTCGTTTGATAGTCTAGAGATTTAGATATATAGTACTATACTACATGTAGCACCAGATGAGTGTGAGCCACCAAATATGGATCCATTTGACTTAGTATCATCTACCTAAGCGAAAAAGCTGAGGTCAAATTGTAGATTATTCTCTAGCTTATCCCCGAGAGAAGTTGCCTATCCTAATAAGATGTTTACCAAGGGTTAAGTACAAACTTTAAATGAAAATTGGCTTTTTCACTTGGATCCGTTACCTAGGCTACTATCATTTCACATTTGTCTGGAGCTCTAAATTTTTGGAATAAGAAAAGAAGAAATCTTTTGTCACTCTCATGATAGCATGCATCATACACCTTGCATGTATTTCTTTTTTCACTTTTGCTAGGGACTAGCAAAACTTAGGTATGAGGGTATTTGATGGGTTCACTTTAGTGAACTAATTATAAGCCTAAGTATATTTTGATTATATTTTCTTGGTACTTAATTCTCAATATCTTAGGTGATAATTGATATAACCTGCGTGAATGACTAATTTATATTTATATGCTCAATTCACCTTTGATTACATCATCTTTATATTATTTATTTTATACATGCAGAGGAGACTAAATCAGGTGGACATAGGAACCAATTAAAGCATCAAGAAGATTACATTCGGAATTTACCCATACAGGGCCCCACGCATCATCAAATCTCCTTCCAACTGACCTTCCAATGGCGGCCATGTTAACTTTAGTAAGGGATTTAAAATCCCTTAATTTATTCTGGTGAAGAAAAACTAAATTGAGGAGAATAAAATGGACAAGGGATCATCGTCTGGAGGATGTTATCATCTCCCTCCCCCTTGTAGGGATCCTCTTCTTCCTCGTCGACCGTGGCTGGAGAGTGCATTATGGAATTTGCTTACATCGTTACCCAAGAGCACACCTTGATCACCACCACGATTGACCATGCAATGACAGCACACGAACCCATCACCGCAACACCCACAACTCTATCTCCCTCCCTCCATCTTCCTTCTACCTCACCACCACTGCAAGCCACCACCAAAACCACATCCCTCCTCTTCCCTTCTCCTTTTTCTTTGTTACTCTTATTCGTTTTCCTCTACATAACTGAACACCACCACCATCATCATCCGACCCCATCCCCTGTTCACCTTCTTCTTTGATGAAGAACCCAAAGCCACCACTGCCACACCCTCACCGCAACAACCCATCCCCTTACAGTCATACACACCACAACCCTTGCATGCGCGCCCTTACGTGCAACCAGCCTTCCCCTCTTCTTCTTCTTCTCTGTCGACAGAGAGGAAAGACCCAACACCCACCATCGGTCCTCAAAATGCAGCTGCTATCTCTGGCCTCGATCCTTTGCGTCAGGAACTCCATCGGAATCACCACGCCACTACAAGCGCAACCATACCCTTGACGAGCCAACCGTGCCCCATGCTCTCAGCTGGAAGAACTCATTGCTGGCAGCTTCTTCCCCACTGATCGGCCACCTCTGGTTATCTCTATCGATGCCACGACCGCCATTGTGAAGCCCTCCGCGACCTTGATCTTCTCCAAGCTCCACACGGCTAGTCGCGACTCCTCCATGCACGAGCATAGGGAGCAGTTTCCCCTATTTTTGGCATGTAATAAAATTTACATTTCTTGCCATTCCCAACCCATGAATTTTGGATTTGATTATTTTTAATGAACTGAAATTGCATGCATGTCCTTAAGTTTCCACTCTTGTGCACTTAACTCTTATATGTTGAATTTGATTTTTAACATGCATGCATAAAGTATCAACACGTGTAGACCCTGATTAGAGTAGAGAGCTCAATGTCTTGGATTCTAACCTTATTTACCATACATGCCATTGTGGGAAAATTGCGCACATAATCATTGCATGCTTAAATTATTGTGTGTCTTCTTCTCTTTGACTTATTTCGCATCGGATTTAGGCACGAATCCCGCATTCAATTGGGCAAATATATGAGAAAAATATTCATGAGTTTATTGGTTTAGTTCCTCCCTGTGGATGCGACTTAATCCCTTGTGGTTAGACTGAATTATTTTCTATGTTGATTGAGAGATTTTCCACCACATAAAATACATCAACGACGCATCTTTTCATTGTAATCATCTTAATTAAGCGAGAATCTCTCTATCAAGGAGCTGGAGGGCGCTGTAAAGAAATGCATTATAGATAATGTCTGCTGAAGGTAGCTGAAGTGGAGCTCAGTAGCTAGCTTAGCTTGCTAGTTCTTTTCTAATAGCTAAACCAAGCTAATATGAGCTTACATTTTTCTAATATGAGCTGAGGTGAGCTGGGTATGGTCTTCCCGGAGACTACCTATCTAGATGGAGTAGCTAGCTTAGGTCAAGTAGCTTAGCTCAACTAAGTTGAGCTGAGTTGGGCCTCTAGAAGCTAGTCTTGAGCTGGCCTGAGCTAGTTGATGACTTGTTGAGCTGGCTAGGTCTACCTAGTTGATGGTAGTAGCTAGTCCTAGTGAGGTTGAGCTTCCAATGAATTGTTCTGAGCTGGAGGAGCTAGAATGGAGCTGGGATCAATTGTTATGGGCTAGTTTGAGTTGCTATCTAGCTAAGATGAGATGAATGGAGCTGAGGTGAATTAGCTTGAGCTACCATTCAACTGAAATGAGCTGAATGGAGCTAAGGATGAGTTGATCCAGTTAGAATGAGCTAGCATCCAGCTGATAGGTGCTTCTTCTTCATCTTTTGCCTTGCTGAGTGCCAAGGTATGTGGGATCTGACTTTTTGCCTATCCCTGACACTTAAATAAACACATAGAAAATACAAATAAAATGTACTGCATGCCTAAACTAGGTGAATGCCTAAATGTAGCCTAAAAACCCATTTGCGGAGTTAAAACCCTAAAAGCTAGATATGTTTTAAGGTATAAGAATGATGATAAACTCGCGTTTATCGCACCCCCATGCTTATCTTTTACTAGTCTCTTAGCAAAACTATTTTTACAAAATGGATTTTTGGGAAAGACTAATTTTTTTTACTTTTTGAGGAGAAGATCATGGTACTTTGGTTGATTGAAAACATGAAAGGCATGAGATTTATTAAAGGTAAAACATTGGGAATCATCTTTGGATAAAAAAATTAGATGAATTGGCATCAATGTATCCTTCAAAAATTCACAAGTTAACTCATTGTTAATTCAAATGACCCGAAATTATTTTGTACTTAGGATTACCTTAGCTCTTGAATTTGACTCGCAACTTGTATAATCTTTTAAAACCTTATGTTAGTCCTTGTAAATGACAACATTTATAAGGTCGTGTTTTTCAAACTTTTTTTTTGTCTCCCCCATGCTTATTCCTAACTTAATCCTATAATAGATGTGTCGGGATCATCATTCCCGTTACCAATCCTCGAGGGGGCTCTGGCACCAGCACTTCGAGATAGTATTGTCCAAGACACCACCTAGGAGCTCACAACCCCAAAACACAATGCAGTGTAAAGGGGCACTCCAATCCAACTCGTAGATCACCATCCAAGAACTTGAGCCACAAAATGTGCCTTAATACTTCATCTAAAGATATGAAATATAGATATAGAGTAGCGTCGAGGCTGTAACATGTTGACAATTGTGTCCTCAAAGGAGGCATTTTCCTCCTTCTCGGCGGTGGGAACTCAAACCAATCATCTACTTCAGATTTCACTAAGACTAAACAAGGGGCTTTTCTAATTTTTCAAATTTATTTTTAGGTGTTGGTTAAGTGTGAAATTTGACACAAGAATTTTGGCAAGAGACGCAAGTTTTTGGGTCAGAAACTAAGCCAAGTAATGTCTAGGTTACAAAAAGTGATCAAGTTACCTGAATCATCACAAGTATAGGTGGAATTTAGAGAAAGATACTTGATTTAGTCTAAGAATAGACCTAGAAATACTAAAAATTGGATTTGCATTCTAGTCGCTAGTTTGTTAAAGATTAAATCTCATTGTACCTTAAAATGATTCTTCAACCTTAGTCCTGATTTTCAAAATTTTCCTAAAAAAGTTTTATGATTTTTTTTTATTATGAAGATGCATGCAAAAGAAAAATTGAATAATTTTAGGTTTTGAAAATACTAAATCGATCATCAAAATTTAAAAACACCCCCCCATGCTTATGATATGCAGTGTCCTCATGCATTAGGCAGGAAAAGAAAGCACTTTAGTGAAAGGTGGTCAGGTTCAGGATGGTCAAAACTTGGGCAAAGAAAGATAAAAAAAAAGCAGGAAAAATGATGGGTTACCTCCCATCGAGTGCTATCATTTATGCCATTTAGCCAGGTGTGGAGCGATGCATAGAAGATGGACAATCAAGTAAGAAATTGGACACATAAATGCCCTCATGAAAGATGTCTTCCTCTGGATCCCCTAAGAGATAAGTGGAAAAATATGGGGATCAAAATAAGATGGAAAAATGGAAGTATGACCCAAGTCTGGCTAAGGTTTGAGTTCATGATGAGATTCAAACTCGGGTGGGTTGGGTGGTAGGTCCAAGTTTAAGGGAGTGGGAGAAAAATCAGTGTGATGAAGGGTGGGTGAAGTTAGTGTGGGTGGGTCTGGTGGAAAATCAGGAAGAGATTGTGAGTGAAGACAAGGATCGAAGTCTTTGATTTCGTCGACCACTAATTCAAGGTTAGAATTCTCGAAAAAATTATGGTTGGGAAGGGTATCCATGAATATTGTTTCCTCTACCAAATTAGACATTTCTGTATCTGAGTCCTCAAAAAAATTATCATCAAGGAATCTCTTGAAGGATTTGAAAATATCAAGAGTGATAGTTTGGCCAGTGCAAGTGATATCCATTTTAACTGTATGGCAATTTATATTTGCTTTCATGGTGGCCAAAAAGGGTCATCTAGGAATTATAGGGGCATTAATCAGAGATTCGGGTACCTCAATGGTCGCACGAGTTTCGCATGTTAGAAATCGGGGTTACAAGTAACCCGTCGTTGTAGTTGCAAAACACGTCGATCAGATAAAATTTATACTAAAACTCCAAGGGAGTCCCAGGTCGAACACAGGGAGGCAACGTTTACTTTAACTGAAAATCGTGCTTTGATTCATTTCTTTTTGGCATTTTACGGTTTTGTTATTTTTTTGTATTTTTGTAAGAAGAAAATAAGCAAACGAATCACAAGATAGAGATGTGGAACAAATATGATATATATTACTTCCAATGTCAATTACAGCAAACTATGAAAGCATAAAAAGAGGGGGGTGAGAGGAAATCTCCCAAATCAGCTATTCAGTGAGACAACGGAGCCTGGTGGAAGCTTGGATGAAGGAGGTGAGGAGCGGGACAACGGAGGTGAAATGCAGGACGTCGGGTTGAGGAAAGCTTCGGCATGGCTTCGGAATGGAGGTGAGAAGACAGAGATGATCTGCTACCGGAATGGAGGTGGGAGGATGGCTCCAAGGCAACCTATGAATGGGGATGGGAAGATGGAGGAGTATTTGGTGAGGTAGAGGTTTGCTACACTAATAGGATCCTTGGGAGCTTGAGAAAAAGCTCTAGTGGAGCATTGGTAGGCTCGCTAGAGCTTGAGAGTAGGTGGGAGTAGAGTAGGTAGAGATGGCTTGGAAAGGAGAGGGTGTACGTCCTTTTATAGTAGAGGAGAAGAGGCTAAACATGGGTAAAGGACCTTTAGCGACCTCTAGACCGTCACTAGAAATGTTGCTATAGATATCTCACATCCGCTCATGCCTTTGGCTAGCTTTGTTGGCGTGCAATGAAGTAGCGATGACAGTAAGTGTCGCTGTAGGTCAGCCCAACTGTCACTGAAAGCTTGCCTGCACGTTGTCCAGCCATCACGCACGCTGATCGGACGACGCCCTGCTGTGTGCTTGCTGTCATGCATTGGCGTGCACGTGCGCACGTGCACTGCACTGCCGCTGCTGCTGCTATGCATGTGGCTAATTTGAGATTGGGAAGGGGCTGTGGGGATTCGAACCCGTGCCCTTCCTTGTGAACCACCACGTCAACCAATGTGCCACGTCTCCCTGTGCGTCATGAGGAGGATTTCCGGCTACTTGGTGAGGGCACTCTCTCAGCCGTTGGATTCTCATCCAACGGTTAAGATCACTTGATGATTAGCCTTTGGAGAAGTGGCGAGTGGCCTTGGGCACTCCAGACAGTGCCACATGGCATCATCTGGACTGTCCACCCTTCATTGCTTGTAGAGGATGCGACGGTGCTCGGATCGAGGTGATTTCTACGTTGTCGGATTTCGATCGTTGCTTCGGATCCATCCGTACGGTCGGATTTTTCATCCGAAGTCTGTAAGGATGTCGCATTGCCTCCTAGCTATATAAAATGAAGGAATTAATATACAAAACATGCAACTATCCTAAATACCATGCAATGGATGTTTTGCAGTATTTATAACATGATATGCAATGCTAAGCCTAGGAACTATCATAAGTAAGCATTTTATCATGAATTTATGTGAGTTTATCATACCCCCATGCTTACTTTTTGCTAGTCCCTAGCAACATTAACCTAAATGCTATGTATAATAGTAGAATCTGGATTCGATTATTTAGGCAAAATTTGTCGATTGCTTTAGAAAATCTCAACCCGAAGACCTAATTGCAAAGACATATCAGTGCCTGGGTGTCTACCAGAATGCAGACCATCCAAGCCATCACCTTATTTAATTTTTTTTTCCTTATTTTTCTTCTTTTCTAATTTTTCTTTGTACTTTTGGAGTTTGAGAGTTCAAAGATAACTTTTTAAGGCTACCCGACCTGCCCAAGACTCAAAAAGGACTCTAAGTACTAAGCATCTTTGTGAAAAAGTGATAGACTGACAAAACGACCGTTAAGACGGACTTCGAGTTTCTACAACCCTAGGTGACCTTGTCTAAAGGTTTATCTTTACGATCGGTAGCTTTCTCCTTACTTCTTTATTTATGGGGCCAACACAAGGGCGAAGCCAGTGTATATCTCCCTAGTTTATTCTACTTCCCTACTTCTTCCCTACGTGTTTTGGGAATTATTATGCATTTTTTGTGAGATGGGCTCTAGACAACCGGCCAATGGGTTGTTACCCACGACCACTTGCTAGCCATACTGGTGCGGTGAAGTGTGGCTTTATTATTTTCTTTTTTTTTTCTAAGTAGGTGGTTTCCCTGATCTAAGATTTACCTAAAGGTAGTACAACGAAAATGGTCTTGTGGTTGGGCTCTAGACAACCGGCCAATGAGCTGTTACCACCGACAACTTGCCAGCCATACCACCCAAGTCGATCCATTAGCTACCCAATTTCCAAAAAAACCACCGGAAAGTTAGTCAGTGTGAATAGTATGTAGATGCTTAGCCTTAAAATCCCCCCAAATCAGAGGGTGGGTTGATAAGTCGTATACTTATCATCCCAATTTATTTACCAAATTAAAATGAATTTGGATTGGCAAGGACTCGAGACTAAGTCCACATTCGAGTGAACACTTGGGCTAATTAAGCCTGAAGACCTGAAGAGTCTAAGTGTTCAGGTCTCAAAGTATCAATTCCTAAAGTTTGCAACTCCTAATGGCTAAGTTCTCGTCTCCTAATTCTAATATATATATTTTTTAAAAAATTGAATAATAGGAAATTATTGTTGCAGCTGACAAAAAGGTTATAAATATGTCCACCCCCCCATGCTTAGCTAATGCAATGTCCTCATTGTGAAAAATGAAAGCATGCAGGAGAGTAGAAGTGGAAGAATAGCACCTAGTTTCCGTGAGACTCTGGTCAGCTTGGAATAGTCTTTACATGTGCTGAGTTTAGTGCCTTCAGCTAGGCGAGGTCCTTAATAAAAAATAACTAAACATTGAGGCCACAACAACATAGTTTTCAGGTCCCCAGGTATAGGTCCCGAAGAGTGAAAATGGGCTTGCCAAAGAGATGAACAATGAAAGTGGCAAGATGGTGGTGCAGGGAGAGCCCAAATATTCTCCAATAGGAGTTTTGTTGATTTATTGCAGAGGAAGTGTGGTTGGGTATAAAATTTATGCAATGATTGGGTGAAAAAGGATGATGAGGGTTTTGTGATGTGCTGGGAATTTGTGGGTACTCTAGAATACCTAATGTTTGAAGAGTTCTTCCTCAATGTTCAATTTCGTCCTCACACTCTGGGTTCTTAAACCAACCATCCTGATCCTCAGAATTCCCACCCACAAGTTGGACCTCAAACTCTAAGCATTCAGGACAAGGATGTTGTTGGGTTTTATCTTGATCATGTGAATCATCCAACAAATTTTTGATTTCATGTACATCTTCCTCTTCCTATGTTGCTACAATTGGTTGCATTGTTGTTTTGTCCTTAATTATTTCCACAACCGTGTGATCTTCTTCCCGAGTTTGGGTTGAGTTGGCCATTAAAAGGGTGTCTAAGGTATGCATGGCCATTACTTACTCTATTCTACCAAGCTCCTCCATTGAACCACACTTAATTTTATTCTTCTTTGAGACCTCAAAAATATTTAATCGATTTATCTTATCCCCTAAGACCATTTCTATATTTCCCGATTCACAATCAATCCTCGCCTTAGCAGTAGCCAGGAAAGGTCTTCCCAAAATAATCGGGGTGTGGTTGAGCTATTTTGAGGTTTCCATGTCCAGGACCATGAAATTAGCAAGGTAATGCAAATCATTAACCTTGACTAAAACATCCTCCAAAATACCCCTTGGTTTTGTAATGGATCTATCAACTAACTGCAAGGTTATGTCAGTGTGTTTTAGGTAGCCTAGACCCAATTCCATGTGCAGTGAGGTGGGGATCACATTAATGGAAGCACCCAAGTCGAGGAGGGCTCGATCAGAAGTAATGTTTCCTATTGTGCAGGAAATCAGCAGGGCTCTCGGGTCCTGCTTCTTAGGAGGTAGCTTGTTTAGGATCAGTGTGCTTGTGTTATCAAACAAAACTACTCTCCTATTATTTTCAGATTTCGCTCTACGCCTTTCTTTATATGCATTCAGTAAACCTATGGCGTAGGCGGGGATTGATTCGATAGCCGTGAGGAGTAAAATGATTGTCAATTTGAAAGCCTAAACTAAGGACATCCTTTCCTCCAATTTCTCCTCTGAATTTTTCTGTTTGCCTATACAACAACAACATACTCCCAAATCAGACTCTTGGGCTTTGTTAATCACACTCTTAGTTGGGAGTTTGGAATTCTTGCTACGGGGCCTAATGGGATTGACATGGGGTTGGGTAGGTCCCTTGTGTCTACTACCACTCCTGAAGGTGATGGTGTTTGCCATGGAAAAATGCTATTGGTTAGTGCCTTGAAGAGGGTTGGGCAAAACAGGAGGCTCCCAGTTGATTATGGTAGGAACTTGGTTCACTTTGGGAGGGGTTGGGGTTGCTTGATAGATAGCATGAGCTTGAGCATGCGACTCCCCATCATTACCAAACCCTTGAGGCCCAGCGCCTCAATTCTGAACATTCCTTGGGTTTGGTACAGATTGTGATGGTAGAGATCCGGGTTGTCGGTTGTTTGTACTAAGTTCGGATTGCAAGGTGTCCAGCGAAGTTTTGATCTGTTGCATGAGCTGGAGCATTGACCCTTGCATTTCTACCATTTTCAGGTTCAAGTCAGCCTACTCGGCGGGTTGTTGAGCATTCCTCATGGGCTGATTAACCTGATTTAGGGGCAACTGAGTATAGACATGACCCTGACCCATTGGTTTTTGCGGTACAAAGTTGTTGGGTCTATATTGGGTCAGCTGCCCCTGATCTTTCCAAGAGAAGTTAGGATGATTTTTCCAACTAGAATTATAGGAATTCGAATAAGGGTTGGACCTAACATTCTCTTGCACAACATGAGCATCCTCATAAGATGAGGATGAAGAAGGATTAGAAAGACTGGGATCCAAGGCCCCAGTTTGGAACCCATAAGGTTCCGAGAAGAGTTGGCTCAGAGGTCGAGCCGGTTCCAGTTGGTTCACAAACTCTTATCTCGTAGGAGCTTGCGAAGAATGGAATCCCGCTCCCTAGGATTTAGTTGATCTAGAAAAGTTAGAGTTTCCAGACATCCACTCTTCCATTCGTTTAGTAACCAGATCCATCTTATCTAATCTATTGCAAATCAATTCCATATTAGATGTATGAGAATCTTGGACCTCATTGGCATTCGATCTAATTTGTTGGGATCGGTTGAAGGTTTCCAAGGAGGCATGGTTTAAAGAATTTTCGCTCATTTTCTCAAACAAATCATACGCTCTATCTGCATCCTTGTTGAGGAAATTGCCTCCACAAGAAGCATCCACATGATTACGGAGTTGTTCATTCAACCCGTGATAAAAAATCTACACAAGTTACCATTTAGGCACCTCGTGGTGTGGACACTTCCGCAACATATCCTGGAATCTCTCCTAGGCCTCATGAAACGATTCCCCCTGCCACTGGGCAAAAGTGGTAATTGCCAGTCGCAATGCATTAGTTCACCCAATTGGGAAGAATTTCTTTAGGAAGGTCAATTTCAAAGCTGTTCAGGTAGCAATCGGTCTTCCAATGGTATGATACCAATGTGCGGCCTTATCCCTGAGTGAATGGGGGAAAAGCCTCATAAGCATATGTTCTTCATCCACATTCCACGATTTGGTGGTCTAAACCAGAGTGATCAGGTCTTCTAAATGTTGGAATGGGTCCTCTGGGCCAAGCCCGTGAAAGTGTTTAATTAGACTCAAAACCTGGGGCTTGATCTCAACATCTTCGGTAGGAATCACAACGCCGAGATGATCCTCATAATTTGAAGGATCATAAAAATCCTTCGAGGGCCAAGCGCCCTGACCATTCATTCATTGGAACCATTGCTACATTTGTTGCAATTCTTCCAACTGCCTCTGAATCAGCTCTTGCTGGTTAGGAAGTGGGGGAGGTGGTTGTTGATCAGCCATGGGATCTGCTTGGCTAAAGCTCAACCTCCGCCTCTGGGAATGGTCTAAAGGTCCTTCCAATCTAGGGTTCAATGACCTCCTTCCAAGCATACACTGGAAGGAAGTCGGAAGGACGTGGAAGA
The DNA here is from genome assembly GCA_037157565.1 of Thalassia testudinum. Lineage (NCBI taxonomy): Eukaryota > Viridiplantae > Streptophyta > Magnoliopsida > Alismatales > Hydrocharitaceae > Thalassia > Thalassia testudinum. Next base: position 13,503,221 of record JAZHRO010000062.1, on the reverse strand, counting down.
GAAGGGACCCTGCAGCACAAAAATACAAGCTTGTCCTTAGGTTGGGTGGCCTAAAGGTCTACAGACTCTCAGAATCCGTCCTAAGACTATGGATGATTTACTCTACTTATGTCTAGGCAATCCAACCAGTTAGAAGGAGGGACTGGGGAGAAGGTTCTTCCTTTGGCTTACGCCTTCAATTCCTAGTGTACCCTGTAGTTGTGGTCGTTTGACGCTACTCCCCTAGCTAGACATCAGATTGACTAGTATAAGCAGGTTAATTGTGAATAATCTCAATCTGGATCCCGACGAGCAAATGGATCCTTAGGGCTAACGTCTAATTGATTTTAGTTAGGCTTGGGAAATTGGTGCTCTGGAATGTGATGGGCCCTTAATGGGTTGTGCTCTTAATGATTTGTTTGAGAATGTGTGAATGTGCACAACCAAGAGGTTTTCAAGCAACATTATTAATGATAAGGTGAGTTTTAGGGTTCGAATCTTGCTTAATAGCTTTTAGGATTCAAATATTAGGTGTTTTCAACCAAGTTTTGCGAGGCAAACCAAGTTTGTTTTTGAAAGCACGTGTTCAAGTATTTTCCTTTAGAAATCAAGAAAAATATGGAGTGCCTGGCTTGACCTAATTATTGAATCCTATGGGGCAACTAGAAAATGAACCTCTTTTAATTTAGGTGGTGCGGCCCAAACAATTCAATCAATTGGCTCAAATGCATCACCGGTTAAGGCACACAAAAAGGTGGTTAACCTAATATGATTTCTACTCTTTTATGTGTTTAATTCATGTACCGGGTCTACAGGTTGAAAGCCTGGTTGAGTAGAGGAAAATCAAGTCCGATTATGTGCCTCAAATATGGGTGCATAGAGTGTGTATATTGATTCGTCTCACAGAAAGTATCTCTTTTTTTTTTTTAAATGCAGGGGTGAGGTGGATGAAGGTGGCAAACAAGACAAACAATTCTATCCTAGGGTTTATGCAAACACCTAAGTAGATTGGTCTTGGTTCTGAGTGTGGCGAAATGAACTAGTGAGGGGAAATGTGGGGGACACTTACAAAGTACTTTACCCACACTTTACTCCGATCTACCACACTTGAATCTCCATGCTAGGATACCTGCAAGACAGTAGATTAAAGACAAGTAGGGTTAGTGCTATGTACATGCAAAGAAACATAATATATAATAATGTAAATTCCGTTGCCTCCTCAGCAACAGCGCCAAAATGGTCGCACGAGTTTCGCGTGTTAGAAATTGGGGTTACAAGTAACCCGTCATCGTAGTTGCAAAACATGTCGATCAGATAAAATTTATACTGAAACTCCAAGGGAGTACCAGGTCGAACACAGGGAGGTGACGTTTACTTTAAGTGAAAATTGTGCTTCGATTCACTTCTTGTTGGTATTTTAGGGTTTTATTATTTTTTTGTATTTTTGTAAGAAGAAAACAAGCAAACGAATCACAAGATAGAGATGTGGAACAAATCTGATATATATTACTTCCAATGACAATTACAATAAACTATGAAAGCATAAAAAGAGGGGGGTGAGAGGAAATCTCCTGAATCGGCTGTTCGGTGAGACGACGGCACTTGGCGGAAGCTCAGACAAAGGGGGTGTGGAGTGGGACGACAGAGGTGAGATGCAGGAGGACGTTGGGTCGAGGAAAGCTTTGGCGTAGCTTTGGAATGGAGGTGAGAAGACGAAGATGATCTTCTACTGGAATGGAGGTGGGAGGATAGCTCCAAGGCGACCTATGAATGGGGATGGGAAGATGGAGGAGTATTTGGTGAGGCAGAGGTTTGCTACACTAATTGGAGCCTTGGGAGCTTGAGAACAAGCTCTAATGGAGCGTTGATAGGCTTGCTAGAGCTTGGGAGTAGGTGGGAGTAGAGTAGGTAGAGATGGCTTGGAAGGGAGGGGGTGTAGGTCCTTTTATAGTAGAGGAGAAGAGGCTAAAAATGAGTAAAGGACCTTTAGCGAGCTTTAGACCATCGCTGGAAATGTTGTTGTATATATCTCACATCTGCTTACGCCCTTAGCTAGCTTTGCTGGCATGCAATGAAGTAGTGACGGCTGTAAGCATTGCTATAAGTCAGCCCAGCTGTCACTGAAAGCTCGCCCACGTGTTGTCTAGCCATCACGCGCGTTGATCTTGCGGTGCCCTGCTGTGTGCGTGCTGTCATGCCCTGGCGTGCGCGTGTCCGCGCGTGCTGCGCTGCCACTGTTGCTTTGCATGTGCTGCTACTGCTACTATGCATGCGACTGATTTGAGATTGGGAGGGGGCTGCGGGGATTCGAACACGTGCCCCTTCCTTGTGAACCACCGCATCAACCAATGTGCCACGTCTCCCTGTGCATCGTGAAGAGGATTTTCGGTTGTGTGGTGAGGGTGCTCGCTCAGTCGTTGGATTCTCATCCAACAGCTGAGATCACTTGATGATCAGCCTTTAGAGAAGTGGCAGGTGGCCTTGGGTGCTCCAGATGGTTCCATGTGGCACCATCTGGATCGTCCACCCTTCATTGCTTGCAAAGGATGCCACGGTGCTCGGATCAAGGTGATTTCTGCGTCGTCAGACTGCGATCGTCGCTCCGGATCCATCTGTATGGTCAATTTTTTCATCCAAAGTCCGTAAGGATGTCGCATTGCCTCCTAGCCATATAAAATGAAGGAATTAATATACAAAGCATGCAACTATCCTAAATGCCATGCAATGGATGTTATGTAGTATTTATAACATGATGTGCAATGCTAAGCCTAGGAACTATCATAAGTAAGCATTTTATAATGAATTTATGTGAGTTTATCACTCAACGTTAAGGACCAAAAAGTCTACAGGGAAGACACAATTCTAGACTTTGACAAGGACATCGTCGATAATCCCACGGGGTTTGATTGCAGATCGGTCAGCTAATTGTAAGGTAATCTCGATAGATTTTAGATCATCGATCTTAAATTCTTCAAATAAAATCATGGGGATGATTTAACTAAGGCATTGAGATCAAGAAGGGTGCTGTTGAAAATGGTACCATCAATAATTATTGAAATCAAAAGTGTGCCCGGGTCTTTCATCTTAGGAGGCAGCTTGCTCTATATAACAGAGCTTACTGTCTCCAAAAGATGCACTTGTCCTAGGTTTTTAGTCATCCTTTTGGGAGTACAAATATCTTTCAAAAACTCGGCATAGGCAGGCATGTATTTGATTGCATCTAGGAGAGGGATATTTATTTGAACTTTCCTGAATAAATCCATGAGTTCTTCAGTTGTCAGCTTAGATTTCTTCTTTTTGTTGGTGGTGGAGTGGAGAGCTTTGGGAAAAGGAACAGGAGTCTTGTCTTGTGTTATTGGGTTTTCTTTCTCTTCCTGAGTGGTGTTTGGAGAGTCAACTTGCATAGGTTAATAGTGGGTTCCATCATTTTGATGTGAAGGCCTAGGATCAGTGGTAGTTTTCCTACTCAATGTAATTGCATTCGCAGTTTGGTTATTCCTGGGAGGAGGTTGGGGGGCCTGATTGTGATGGGAACCGGGTTAGTGTTGAGGGGCTGGTTGGATAAGAGGTTGATGATGATTGGGATTTGGACCCTGGTTGTGGTTCCTTTGGTTATTTGGATTAGGCATGGGTTGGGAAGGCAAATGACTTGCAGGTCTTTTGTCTGAGGTAACTTCAACTTGACTTTTCAAGGAGGTCACCATGCGGGTTACTTCAGACATTTGATTTCGCATACCCTGTAGGGTTTTCAACAACTGGGCATTAATATCATTTTGGGATGGCCCATAAGAATATTAGTTTTGCCCATAAAGCCCATGCTGATTTTGTTAATGGAAAGGAATTTGAGTAGGGGCTTTCGAGGAAAAATTTGTCTTGTTCTTCCAATTAGGATTGTTCAAATTGGAAGAATTTCTAAAATTATCTTGAAGAGTAGAGATGCTTTCAGTAGCAAGGTTATAAGAAGTGAAAAAAGCATATGTCCCAGTTATATCAAGTATATCCTTTGAATAATGCGACTCAGCCGGGATAGCACCAACATTGTTTAAGTTTTCTCACTTCATGATGTTGGGCGGAGTAAGATGGGGAGCTTGTTTTTGATCAAAATTTTCGTCAAGTTTCTTTTGGTGAATTTGCATCTGATATAGTCTTTGTGCAATCATCTAAATATCATCTTGAGTTGTTGGAATAGATGCAGATCTAGAATCAATTTCATTTAAGTCGAGTCTGGGATTAGAATTTCTGCGGAAAGTAGCAATTGAGGCATGGTTGAATGAATTTCCACTCATCTCCCCAAATAATTGGTAAGGACTTTCTGCATCTTTATTCAGGAAGTTTCCCCCGCATGAAGCATCCACAAATTTCTATAACCGATCTTCTAATCCATGATAAAAGATCTATACTAGCTGCCAAAATGGGATTTCATCACTACAAGAATAACTACTTTTGGTGACGGTTAAAAATCATTGCCAAAAGTAACAAAACCGTCTCAAGTTGGCACCGCGGAAGGTTGCGAAGCGAATAATCTTTTGCGATGGTTATTAGTATTAACCATCTCTAATAGTACCGACCCTATCTGTCATGGTTAGCTTTCTTTTGTGATGACTTATAACTGTCGTTAAAACACTTTTGTGACGATTATTACATAACTGTCATAAATGTATTGTTGGTGACGGTTATTTGATAACCGTCGCTAAGTGTTATTTAGAGAAGGTTGTATAATCGTCGTGAAAAATAGGCTATGAGGAGAGGTGGGGTTGTTTGTTGAATTTGGCGACGATTTGATAACTGTCGCAAAAAGTACCTTTGCGATGCCAAATATAATTTTTTTATTTTAAATTGATTAGATTTTATCAATGTAATGAAAGTTAACATTTAAATTAACCTACAGAACATCCTATAACACATACATAACATTCAATAAAACAAATATAATACAAAGTAAACATTACATTACTACAAACTAACTTAGAGAATGTTTACAAAAGAGTAACATTACATAAATAAACCCTAAACATTACATTGCATGATGAGGACAACTCTGTAATAAGTCTTGAAATCACTCCCATGACTCGTGTAAAGATTCATCATGCTTTTGTTGAAAGGTCATAATTGATCGTCGCAATGCATTTGTACGACCAATTGGGAAAAACTTTTTGAGGAATGTGCTTTTGAGTTGCGACCATGTGGTTATGGGTTGGTCGACAGTCCTAAACCAGTAAGCAGCTTTATCCTTAAGGCTAAGAGGAAATAATTTCATGAGCCAAAGGTCCTCCTACACATTTTGGGACCGAGTAGTTTGGGCGAGGACTGTTAATTCCTTCGAATGGCTAAAAGGGTCCTCTTTGGGAAGGTCGTGAAAATGCTTGATGAGGTTCAAGATAGCTGGCTTAATATCAAAGTCTCCCACTGGAATTACCACTCTCGATCTTTCTTCATAGTTGGAAGGATCATAAAAATCCTTTAGAGGAACGATGGGATTCCGGGGTGGTAAATTGCCTTGTTGATTGGCTAGGTTTGTCACAGTCGTAGTCAATTATTGTTGATTGGTGTGAAGTTGAGCCAATTGCTCAACCATCATCAACAACAGATTAGGTGGGGGAGCTTGATTTTGATTTGGTGGCAACTCATGACTTTTAGGGAGCTCCAAGTTAGGAATGTTAGGGTTAGGCATGCCAAGGATGGAGGGGTAAGCTTGTGGATTTTGGGTGGAAGTGTTAGAGGTGGGTTGAGATGTGGATGTGGATGGGTAGGTGGACCTATTTTGCTGGTTTTGCATTTTTTTATGTAGATGAGAGGAAGAATGAGTAAAAAAAGTCTTCTGTGCAGGGGGCAAAATCAAGTGGTCCCTTCAAGTGTGGAGTTTAGGACCACCACTCGTGCATATAATGGAAGAAATGGGGAGGAGAGGAGGGAGAGATGAGAAGAAGTGTGCAATCAAGCAAACAAAATTCTAGACCTAACCTTAAGGTTGACTCAAAATAACCTAAGACTTGGTCTACCGAAGCAATAAGAAATCGATAGTGAATACCCATTCCTTCAACAAATCTGGCTAGGCTAAATAAGGGGAGGGTTGGGCCTAAATATGTCCCAGGAAAATCACTGGGGGCTTGTATAAATCCGCACCTGGTTGTTTCACACAACCCGTCAGCCTAGCACCAGATATAGATGAACGAATTGATATTAACTAAAGAAATCTTAAAAACTAGATGGCAAGCCTAAGTTTGATGAAACCTTAGGGGTCAAATTGTTACAAATTTTTAATTAGGTCTAGGAGCTTAAAGTGTACAAGGAATGTGATGGGCGTTGATTGGGATAATGCCCGATTATTATTTTTTTGTGTGTGTGAGAATTGGGTAGGAAGTGATGCCCAAGCCAAATCAAAGGAGGTTTGCAAGCAAGGATTTTTGTTGTTAAAGTGTTTTAGGGTTTTGACACAGATTTGATGTCTTTTAGGATTCTCCCTTGTTAAAATTTCAAACAAGATTTTGAAGTTTCACAAATAATATCAATCAAATTATTGTTGGTGGAGCCCAATTCCTTTAGAGTTGATGTGACTAAGAGAGATTAAAACCCTAATGTGGAAATACTATATATGCAGCTCCTAAAAAATGAATCTCTTTTTGAAATCTTTAAAAGTGTTGATCCAAATAAGAAAACAACACCACCACTTGATGTACACTCAAACAAGGAATCCAAAAATGATTCTTTTGTGATTTTAGGAAATTGTTTGGTATTAGTTTCGAATTTTTCTTCTTACTGGTGTTAAGAGTCAGAATTGATAGATTTGGGAAATTGATTTTGCAGAAACCTCAAATGGCCTCAAAAATTTTTGAAAATTTTATATGATGTAGATAATTTCTCAAGATTTCTATCAATATAATGTTTACCCAAATTTGATGAGTAGAAAATTTTATAAAATTCATGGATAGTAACAAAATAGTAAGGAAACAGGGTTTGACCCATGTTCAATTCGTGAATTTTTTTAATTTTTTCTATTTGGTAAAATTACTTGAAAATTGAACTCAAGGTTTTTGACTCAAAGGGGCTTCCCTGGGTTAGCTTTGGTGATTTAGGAATCTCCTAAGTGCCCGAACCTAAATTTTGAAAATCAAGACAGTAGTATGGATTTTCAAAAATCAAACACCAATAAGGGAAAGTGGTGGAAAAGTGAGGCAAATAAAGAACACAATGAATTTTAGTGTCTGACACCACCTTTAATTTTTCTTGTTTTTGATTTTTTTGATAATTTAAGGTTTTCTTTAAGAGATTTTGGTGATATTGAAAGAGATGGCCGGGGGTACTAACCTGAAGTACGTGGGAAGACAAGTTCACTTGAAGTTTTCTGCTGTAAGTGAAACTGAATCCCACTCTTGCTCTTGATTCGCACCCTGAATCAAAACAAACAAAATTTTGTGAAGACCTAATAAAGCAAGAGAGAGATTAAAGATGTGACTAAGTCGTGCCTCCCCAGTAATGGTGCCAAAAAGTGATAGTGAAAAAGCGTGATTTCTTAAAATCAAGTTTTTGGTCATTGCAACATGTGAAATCTCAATCGCTTTTAAATTTATAACCTAGATAGTGGAGTATCTAGGGCTATCCAAGGAGGCCAAATTGTTAGCCATAAAAATGGTTTTCTCCCTCTCACCTCTCAAATCAACACATGTATTTTTGTATTTTTCATTTTGTTGTTTTTATTATTTTCAAAGCAATCGAGTATTTGAAAAGCAAAGATGAACTATGCTAAACCTACACCTAAGTGACAAGAATAAAGCCCTCTCTTCTAAGCTCACCCTAGGCAAGTGAACCTAGGGTAATTAGAAGAGAAGGGGTGTGTGCACTAAGACTACTTAGACCATGAAAAACACACTGACTAGAAAATGAAAATGGGAAGGCAGTTGAAACCTTTGTATTACTAGCAAGTTGACAACAGGTAGCTGAATGCTTCTTACAACAAAAGGAGAAACTACATTAGCTAATACAAAGAAAGCAGAGATGAAGAAAACTCTACCAAAGATGGTGGAGTGATCCATGCTCCAAGCACAGTAGCTCCCGCTCTTGAAAAGAACTCCTCCTTGCATCCAATATGATTACTCCTCCAAACTTTCTCCTCCAAGGTCGGCGTCAACCACCTTGATGAAGATCTCCTCCTTGTCTAGCTATCCTTCTAGAGGAAAGCTTCTCCTCCTTGGTGTGGCACAAGGGAGAGGAAGAGAGAGGAAGAAGGCACCAAGGGGGCAGGTAGGTTGCCCACTTGATCTTCTTCTCTTCTTCTTCCTTGGCCTTAGGTGTAGGTTGTGTAGGTAGAAATTAATCTAATGGAGAAGATGGTTATATGGTGGTGGTTATGGGGAGTATTTGTAGGAGTGGAGAGGTGGTGGTTGGCATGAATGAGATGGAGGGTTAAGGTGATTTGATGGAAGGTGGTTAAGGATCCTATGGTGTAGGTTAAATGGCGCCAACCAAAGGGATGTGAAGGGGGTTTGAAGGTGGCTTTTGGTGGCTGAATATGGGGTGCAAAGACACCTATTTTTGGTGCCATTTTTGGCTTGTAGAAGGTGGTGCTCTTGGTGCCAAAGGTGGAGGGTTGGGATGTCATGAGATGGTGGTTGAATTGTAGAGATGAAGGGTAGTGTTGGCGCCATCTTGGTGGGTGTTATAGGGTAGTTTTGGCACCAACTAGTAGGTGCCTTTTGGTGGTGGTGGTGGTGGGGTGAAAGGAGGTGTTTAGGTTGGTGCCAAAAGGAATTAGGAATGGGTAGCTTAGGTGGACTATTCAGTGGAGCTAAGCAGGTGGGAATTAGGGTTAGGTTTGATGGCCATGAAGGTGGAGCTTAGGGTTATGGTTGAAGGAAGGTAAGAGGATCTAAGCTAAGCTAGCTAAGCTAGTAAGTAAATGGAACATGAGGCAGATGGATCTAGGCTTTTGGCGGTGAGGAGCTGGAGGGAGCTGCAACAAATGCATTGTAGCTAATGTTTGCTAAAGGGAGCTAAAGTGGAGCTCAGTAACTAGCCTAGCTTGCTAGTTCTTTTCTAGAAGCTAAACCAAGCTAATCTGAGCTAAGGTAAGCTAGGTATGGTCTTCCCGGAGATTACCTAGCTAGCTGGAGTAGCTAGCTTAGGTCAAGTAGCTCAGCTCAACTAAGTTGGGCTGAGTTGAGCCTCCAGGAGCTGGACTTGAGCTGGTTGATGACTTCTTCAGCTGACTAGGTCTAGCTAGTTGATGGTAGTAGCTAGTCCTAGTTAGGTTAAGCTTCCAGTGAACTGTTCTAAGCTGAAGGAGCTGGGATCAACTGTTATGAGCTAGTTTGAGCTGCCATCCAGCTGAGGTGTGCTGAATGGAGCTGAGGTGAACTAGCTTGAGCTACCATTCAGCTGATATGAGCTAAATGGAGCTAAGGATGAGTTGATCTAGCTAGAATGAGCTGGGATCCAGCTGGGATGAACTGGATGTAGCTAATAGGTGCTTCTCTTTCATTTTCTGCCTTCTTAATTGCCAAGGTATGTGGGATTTGACTTTCTGGCTATCCATGACACTTAGATAAACACATAAAAAATACAAATAAAAAGAAATGCATGCCTAATCTATGTGAATACCTAAATGTAGCCAAAAAATCCATTTGTGAAGTTAAAACCCTACGAGCTAGATATGTTTTAGGGTATAAGAATGTTGATAAATTCGCATTTATCACTCTCTTGTTGCCTCTTCCATCCCCTCTTCGGCGTACCATCTCCCCCAACACACATATTGATTTGACATGTATATCACTTACTAAGACTTATGTATACTTGTCCTACCAAAACAAAAATTAAATTCGTGCACCTTATTAGGGAAGTGGTTCTCTGTCCTTCAAGGGTTGCTTGCCATAAGAAAGTTAATTTCTAACTCTACAAAAGTCCAATGTTTTATTAACCTTCTACTCAGGTCCTAAAACTCAATTCGTGCATGTAAGGGTGTGTTTCGATTTTCCAAACTCCTAGATCAAAAGTGATGAAGAAATCAGTTTAAACACTCGTGCCCCTTAGTCCAAGAAATCAGATTTTCCAACTTTGCTCTGTAGGGCAAATTAAGCCATGCTTACTCAAGTATATTTGTCCCAAAAAATCTAAAGCTAAGGATATGGGTGCCCTGATACTAGACTAGAGTACAAAAAATTTAGAACAAGACTAAGACTTAACAAATTAATTGTTCAACACATTTTCTTCTTCCTCTTCGTCATTAAAAAAATTTGTAATTCAGCTCTGAAAGTTTCTCCCCTCCTTTCATCAGAATTTTTTTTATTTTATATATTTTTTATGAGAACCCTTTAAAGAAATTGAATTTTCAAACATTTGCACTTTAATACCCCCTAAGCCTAAGTTTTGTAATGCTCTCATTGCAAAAAGGATGGGTTCAAATTCAACTTTATAATTTTAGAATAGATTTATAATGGTGGGTGGGCAGGTCAAAAATGGTTGTTGCGGACGATTTCCAACTTTAATACAAAGATTGGAGGTGGAGTCGGCTGTTCTGAAATATGAACTTTAAAATGCAATATGAATGGATTTCAAGAAGAATATGAAAGGTCTCGAGTTTTCGAAAAATGCTGGGTTGCCTCCCATTAAGTGCTAAATTTAATGCCTTAGCAGAGCGGAAGATGGTCAAGTGAAGGAGTGATCAAATTGTAGAAGTTTTGTAAAACAAGTACCTTGATGATTAACCTTGTTGGGCCAACCAGGTGCTTGTTAGATCAAGTGGTTGATTATGCAGATCATACCTAATGAGTCTGATGGGTTGGCAAATGTGGATCAAAAGATGTGGAGCCCACCAGGTGAAGTTTGACTCAAGAAGATTATGAAATAAAGGGTGAGGATTTGGATACATAGGTTCAACCATTTCAGCGTAAGCATCCTCAAAAGATAATAAATTGATGAAAAATATAGGAACCCTACTTATGGGATCAAGAGTAATCAGCAGTTGACTATTAGTTTGATTAATGTCCTATTCATTGTCAAATTTAGGTGGAAAATCAGCTTCCACTAGATAGAGATGAGATGATTCAAGATAAAAATGGATTCTGGTGGAGTCATGTGGCGGACATTGGTTGCTGAGAATCTTAAGCAACCATTCTTGGGTGGCCTCCTGGTAATGTGGTGCAATTGATTTGAGCTCCAAATTAATGACCTCGGAGTCAGAATCAAAGAATGGGTCATGGACATCGAGGTCATAGATTGGGCTGTAATCCTCTGGCAATAAGGATTCTCCTAAATCAGAATATGGTTTAAAATCAGCATCAATATAGGAGAATCCAAGGATAGAACATAGTTGAAAAGATTTTTCTAAACTTGAATCAAAATTAAAATCACCACCACAAGAAGAATCAAAAGCCATAAAGTTATCAACCTAAGATTGGTCTAACCTAGATTATGGTTTCAAGCTAACAAGGATATCCTTATTAGGTATAGGATTGGGTTCAGGATATCTAGGATAGATCCAATCTAATCCTGATTCTCCAGATTCCTCTGATTCTGTATCATAAATTGGTTCCAATTAAAATAAATCAATGTGCTCTTTTGAGGAATCTGGAGCAATTTTATCATCAAAAGTAGGCTCATAAAAATCATAAAATTTTGAATCCAAGGTTTTATCCTCATTTAATTGAGCCTTATAATCATCCCAAATATGTTCAGGTTTAGATTCTAGGTCAACTATTGGAATTGGGTCACTAGAATCTAAATTCAGCTCAGTTGGGATGTCAAAACTATGCTTGAGGAAGACCTTACCAAGATAAGGTGTGGGAGTTATACACTCAAGGAAATCAGAATCGACATCATCATTGCTGTTTTGAAATTCCAGTTGAGTTGAACTAGCTTCAAAAATTCCGAATGCTGGTTTAAAATCAAGAACACCTGTTATGGAATCCTCCCAACACTATAGTTGATTTTCTAGATCAGATAAATTGTTATGCATTAAATCATCACTTGGTTTAAATCGGGTTGGGGATTCAACACAAAAAATCCCTATTCTTCAACCTGGGTTTGGGAAAATCTGATTTATCCTTAAACTTATGCAAAGATTCATAATCAATGTTTGGGTGGGGGTCTGGGTATCTTTCATTAATCAACTCTTCCAATTGACCTAACAGATCCCTACGTTGTTTGAAGAAATCTTGGTAATTTTCCTATAGTTCTGGATTTGAAAAATATTGGAAACCCTCATTTCTATGAAGTTTTCTCAAAGTAATCATTTGATCTAAGAGGGTTTCCCATGTTGAACCACATAGTATCTGGTTGCTATTATTTGGATGTGGTTCACAATAAGGTTCAAAAGACTAGGTTCACTACCCTGATCTTCACTAAAGGGGGTTGAGGTTCTAAAAATTTCTTCACTATGTCTGATAGCATTCTCAATCATTCAATCTTGGTTGGATAGTATTTTGGAGGTTGAGAAAAAATGGTGAGGGGCGATCATGGAGGCGACGCTTGGTGATGGGGAGGAAGATGGTTGTGGGGTGGGTCTGATGGTAGTCCAAGGCATGGTCGTTGGTGGAGGGAGGATGGCCACTATCACAAGAGGGCGTATGAGGGAGATCATGTAGATTTCGTTTGCTATCGTTGCCGTGAAAGGGGTCATATGGCGATTGAGTGCAGAAATATGATCATTTGCCTTGCTTGTGGAGGGTTGGGCCACTGATGCGATACATGTAGATTGAAGGTTGCAATGCATCGTGGTGGATGTGAAAACCCAAATGACTTGCAAGGTTTAGGGAAAAACCCTAATGTGGCTTTTCCTATGAAGGGTTCAGGAGGAGGCCATGCAAGGAGACTCATGAAGGGTTTCTTCATGGACACATGATGAACAAGGTGCATCTAGGGAAGGCAATTGACCATTGAGACGATGGTGACCGCCACTGCCTCCCCCTCCTCTGACGATTGGTGTGGAAGTTCCATTGACTTTGGACGTGTTGGCGATAGAGAATATCCTTCGGGGGGCAGTGATCGGGGAGGTCATGCGTGGATAACCACCCGTGGAGAAGCTGCGAGATCTGGTAACCTCTCATTCTCTATCTTCATTGATGTGGAAAGTTTCCTTGCTTGGTGCTTTGAGGGTCTTAGTGTTTATCTTGTCTGAAGGAGATGTGAAGTTGAAATTCAAAACTTCTACCTTGGGGGATTTGTCGATTTTATGGAGGTTGGTATCCCCCTTTGATGGAGACCTATCGGAGCGTCCACAGCAGAGGGCATTCCTCAAAAGTGGGACGATGTCAATCTGTTGGTTGCCCTTGCGTCTTTGATCCATGGTGGTAGTTAGTCAGACGGTGGCAAGATTTGGTGTTGTTAAGGATGGCATGGTTGTTGGTCTGGTAGAAGGGGATGGAAGTGTGGTGTAGGTTGAAATGCTCTTGAGACAAGGATGCTACTTCCCTGAGAGAATTATCTTGAGGTGTGGTGAGTCCTCTTAGTTGCTTTGTCTGGAGGTGTGTGTCCACCCAGTTACTCCTGAGAAGGCATCAACGGAGGAGAAGGGGAATGACCATGATAAGGTGGAGGAGATGCAATGGAGGGAGATGGCACGTAATGAAGTGGTATGTAAGGCTGGTCGTAAAAAAAAGAGAAAGGTTGTGGGTGACAACAGGGAGGTTGTGTCTGTGTCTATGGGGGTGATGGATGATGGGTGACTTCTAATGCCATTATTGTGCATGAAGAAGTCAAGCAGTGCAAATTTCAGTATGATGTGGTGATGGACACCCAGGGAGTTGATTAGGGAGAAGCATGTGGGTTCACGTTCAAAGCTATTGAGGGTATGTCTTATGATGTGGGTTCTTCATCAAAGATGGGTGATGGTTCGAGTGGTAGAGGTAGATACAACTTGCAAAGTCGTGGGCTGGTGAAACCTCCAGTGGTGGTGGATGAAAACCTTGTTGCAAATGTGTTGAATGTGTCTCGCACTTCAGATGGGAGAAAGGGACTCAAGCTTTATCATGCTAAGGGTGTTGCCGTGGAATGTGCGTCAGTTACGCGATAAGGCCAGACATGTGTTGTTGGCTTGTTATCTGAGAGAGTGGAGGATTGATTATGGTCTGATGCAGGAGATGCATATCGATAGCATAGAGAAATCACTGTGGTAGCCACTTATGATGAACGGTTTAGCAGATTTCTAGTGTGTCAAGGCCAATAGAAGGGTCAGTAGCTTTTGTTTTTGGTGGAAGAAAGAAGCGTTGCAGAATATGGGTGAGTGGATGGGTCCCTATGTCGCTACTTGCAAGTTCAATAGAATCAGTGATAATTATGTTTTTTTTATTTCATGTGTATATGGGCCTTGCTTGTAGGGTGATAGGCCAATGTTGTGAGAAGAATTGGAGGGTACAACTATTCATGTGTAGGGGGGTTGTGGCTGATTGGTGGAGATTTCAATGCCACGTTGTCTTCATCTGATAGACCAAATGGTTATACTGATTCTTCTACTTTTGGATTTTAGTCGGTGGTGCTGAATTTAGATCTATTAGATCTTCCTATGTCTGGATCTATGTACATGTGGTGGAATGGCAGTGGGCAGATGTCTAAGCTTGACATATTCATTTGCAACATTGATATGTTGGGTTCCTTTCATATGGCTTCAGTGGTGGATTTGAAGCATCCGTTTTCCGATCATATGCCTATCTTGTGGGAGAGTGGAGAGGGCACCAGAATGCATACTTTAAATTTCATAGGTCATGGTTAAATGAGGAAGGGTTCAGGGAGATGATTGCTTCTTGGTGGGAATCTCATGAAGTGCATGGTACGGCAATGCAACTCCTTGCTTCTAGGTTGAAGGGGTTGCGGCATTTACTTTTTGAATACAAGAAATCTATTGCTGTCACTAGAGCTCAGAAAGGGAAGAGGAAATGGAAGGGGTGAAGAAGCTGGATGACATGGAAGATATGGGTCCACTATCTGAGGTGGAGATGCAACAAAGAATAGTATTCCAAAATGTTATTGCCAAGGAAGATCTTTAGCATGAGATTGATTGGCATTAACGATCATGTCAGTTATGGCTGAAAGAAGGAGACTCGAACACAAGGTATTCTTTGACAAATAATCATGCACTGACACCTTTACTATAGTATGGAGATGATACAGTGTTTTTTATTGAAGGGGGGTGTTGAACGAGAATCTACGCTAACATGTTTGGTTTTGGAAAACCCGTCGTTGTAGTTCGAAAGCGAAGGATTCGAGTTCAACAAATAAAATTTATACCAAAATAAGAATTCTGGGTCGAACTCAGGGAGGCTACGTTGATCTATATTCGCAATTATGTTTTTTTTAGGATTTTTGATAAACAAGGCGAAATAATTACAATGGAGCTATCAAATTGAGAGAGAGAGAGAGAAAGAGAGAGAGAAAGAGAACATGCATTCAATATTTCAATTGTTTATACAAGCAAACGAAATGAAAGTTACACTAGAAAGCGGGAAATCAATTACACTATAAAGCAGGAAAATTCTACACTAGAAAAGCTGTAAATAAGAATGGGAGAGAGAAGTTATCCTCCTCGACGGTCGCTTGGAGGACGAGCCGGACGGGACGACGCCTGGACGAAGGAGAACGAAGCGGGACGAAGGACGACGAAGCAGAAGAACGGGAACGAAGCAGCACGCCGTCGTCGTTGCGGGATCCACTTCCGAAGGGGGACGAAAATTTGGACTTTATCTCGCGAGAAGCATCCCGGGTGTGGGACAAGCTTCTCTTGAGCTTTGGAGAGGTAGAGAGGAGAAGGAAGGGATGAAAATTTAGTATGGAGGGGGTCTCCTTTTATAGTTGCAAGGAGTGGGGGCAAAATGGACATTACATCTTCAAAATAATAAATAAGGGGTCTTTAGTGACGGATAAAACCGTCGCTAAAGCCCCGCCGTCGCCGTCGCCGCCGCGCCCACGCGCGCCCGCTCGGCTGGCCTGCGCGCGTAACGCATACGCACGTCCGCGTCGTCTCAGCCGTCCGATCACGAGATCAGACGGCTTAGATCGCGTCCGCGCCCGCTGCGTAGCGCGCCGCCCACGTGTGATCGCACGCCCACCAGAGCGTCCAATTGCGCGTCGGCGCTATCGGGCGCGCGCGGCCGTTGGATCTTCATCTGACGCTCGTGCGCGCCCGCTCGCCCGCGCCTTCGACCCCCTCACCGCGGCTCGAACCCGCGACCTCCGCTTCGCCTGCGGCTGCGTCGCCGCTGCGCTACGCGGGCGAAATGGTCGCGGGTTCGTTTTTAAACGCGAGCGACCGCAGCCGATGGATCGAGATCCAACGGCGGAGAGGAGACGGTGCGCGGTCTTCACAGGACTCCTGCGGCCGATTGGGCGGCTGGGATGGCGCCACGTGGCGCTATCTTGGCCGTCCATCTTCTGGAAGTTGTAGATGGTGCCACGGATGTCGGATTGACTCGATTTTTGTGTTGTTCGGCTGCGATCGTCGATCCGAATTCATCCGTGTGGTCGGATTTTCCATCTGAAGTGCGGATTTACACCATCCTGGCCCTTGATCTTCTAGGGTTCCCCGGTCTCTATCTGATGCTACGGATGTCTGATTAGGGCGATCTTGGAGTCGTTGAACTCCAATCGTTGCCCTCATCATATCCATACGGTTGGATCTTTGATCCGAGGCCCCGATAAAATATTTGCCCTATCCAAGCACATAAAAGGAGACAATTAACCTCCATTTTATTCAAACTACTCTAAATGCAAGATGATGCATGTAATGCAATATTTATATCATGAAATGCAATCCTATGCTTAAGAACATGCATAAATAGACATTTTAAGTAGTGTAAATGTGTTTACATCAGGGGGCCTAGGGAGGCAGTGTTTTAAGCTTGTTGTTGAAATACTTGGGAAGATATCTGGGTTGAACATAAATGGAGTGAAGTCTTCATTGATTTGTTTTGGGTCGACTACTAACAACCAGGATTCTATCTCTCTTATTTTGGGAACACCAGTGGTGAATCTACCTATCTAATATCTAGGTCTCCTTCTGAGAGAAAAAATGATGAATAATGTAGAATAGAAGGATCTCCTTGAAAAGATGTCTTAACAGCTATCGGGGTGGTGCAGGAAATTACTATCTAAAGGTGGAAGGTTGGTTCTTTTAAATTTGGTGTTATTAGCTATGCTAGTTTTCTTGCTATCTATCTTCAGGCCATTGGGGAAAGTTATCAAGAAGATGGAGATGATGAGGATGTGATTCTTCTGGAAGGGGACTAGACATGAAGGGCACTTTATGCAACTTATGAAATGGAGTGCTATATGCAAGTCAACGAAGGTGGGAGGTTTAGGGGTACGATCACTTAGAGCATTTGGGGATTCCCTTCTGTTGAAGTAGGGGGTTGTTATTCTCAAAGGTAAGGGTAGTATGTGGCAGGAGGTGATTAATATGGTGATGTTGTTTCACTCAAGGGTGTTATATATCCATCCAAGCCATCCCCCTTTTGGTCTTCAATTTCAGCGGCTGTGTAGAATCATTGGCATTTGTTCTCTCCAAAACTTGGCGATGGAAATCACTTTTGCTTTTGGAAGGATAACTGGAGTGGTGTGGGGTGCTTGGAGGACCTTTACCCTCGCTCCTATGATTGGACACTGACGATGGATGCAAAGGTTGCTGAGTATTGGGATTGTGACATTGATCAGTGGAGGATCCCCACACAAGATAATCGTTATGCATCCAAATCCATGGAGGAGGTGGGAAAATTGCAGGAAATGCTGGAGGCCTTCCGGCCATGTGATGGAGTTGGCGGGTTTGTATGGAAGAATGGTATTTACTCCCCACCCAAGGCTTATGAAAGCATGATCATGGATTATGAGAATGGTGAACACATGCACACGTGTTCTATGGTTTGGAAGATAAAAGTTATGTTGAAGGTGCAAATTTTCTTGTGGCTGACAAGAAGGGGTTGGTAATGGGTTCAATGAGAAGTAGCCTGATGGATGCACCAAATATCTTTGCCTAACTTGGAGATGATGATATCACACATTTATTTGGCTCATGTTTTGTTATCAATGAGGTATGGCTTTAGACATTCTCATCTGCCATGCCAACGTGGGAGGAGCTATGGAAACAGCTGATGGATCCTTCTAGATCATGCGTGAAGATTGCTACTTTGATGTGGGAAGTTTAGAGAGCAAGGAATGATGTTATTTTTAATGATGGGAGGGGATGGGTTGAGAATATATGTTTGGATGTTAATTCTTCAGCCAGTTTGTGTTTCTCTCATTTGTAAATATTTTCTTTTATGATTAATAAAATCTGGACTACTACTGATACGAGTAGTGGTCCTTTCTCTCCTTCAAAAAATAATCATTTGATCTTTCAAGCTCTTATGGGGTTCAAAGTTTGTGGACATTTTCCTAATCTTTAGCTTGATTTCCAAGTAAGGTGATGGAAAACAAATCAAGTGGTGAATCAAGATATGGAGAATTGAGTTCAAGCTTAGATTGAACAGAAGAGAAGTTGACTGGATCAGAAATCATACAAATCAATTGGGGCTTGACCCTGGGAATTAAACTCCAATGGAGGCCTTAAGGTGAGTCTCAAGGACCTCCTCCCTATTCATATACAACAAAATAGATGAGAGGGACTAGATATGTATTTTAGACCTAATCAAGGTAACCAAAATAATTGAATGACCATGGTCCGTTTGAGGCAAATGGACCTCTAGATCAAAAACTCACCTGACGTGCTGATTTTCCGCTTTCGATTAAGTTTTGTAGATGAAATAACGCATTCTTGTAGTATGCAAGTGATGGAAAAATCGACTAATCAATAATAAGAAAAAACCACTCAATTAGGAGCAAGTCGTATCCACAGGGAGGCAGTGGCCTATTTAAACTCGTAAGGGTCAAAAACCGATGTTCACTATTAATTTCATTAAGAAATCAAGCAAAAATCATTTTTCAAATGTGATAATAAGACTTTAACATGCTGATATTGTATTTACAAGAAAGAGGGAGGTTCTTTGCATAAAATCACCAGAATAATTTAATTAGGAAATGAAGTTGACAATGGCATGGATCGTAAAAACTAATTGGTGTTTTACTGTAGCAAAACAGGGGAAAACTTCCCCTTGTCCGTGCATGAGGAGGAGGTTATGATCGGAGGTGCGAAGCTCGGAGGAAGATATCTAGACCGAGGGCTTCGCGGCGGTGGCAGCGGTGAGTTGCGAGGTGGCTGGAGCCGGTCGGACGGAGCTCCAGAGAAGGTGGGTTCCAGCGGATCTTTCGGTTGGCTGTGCTTGTTGGAGGGAGAGCAGAGGCGTGCGCGGGAGTTGCAGGCCATGCGTGGAGAAGTGTTGCACGCTACTGAAGGAGGCGCGGAGGTCTGGTGGGGCGTGTGGCTGCAGGTGCTGGAGCTGTGGTGGTCGGCGAGGGCGCTGAAGGGGCTGGTGCGCGGAGGTGCTAGCAGGGTGAGTGCAGGTCGCACGCGCATGGAGGAGAAGGCACGCCTGCTACTGTGCGCACAGAGGGGTGTGCGAGCTCGGTGCGCTGGAGGTGCTAATGCAGCGTGTGGGCACTGGTGGTGTGCTGGAGGTGGTGGTGCAGCGTGGAGGCTGCTGCTACAGGTGATGAGGCCGTATGCATTGCTGGAAGCATGTCGGTGTGTGCGCAGGTCATGTGGGAAGGGCTGTGCACGTGGAGGCACAGCGAGGGTTACGAGGCACAGAGGCGATGTGTTGTTGGTGTTTGGGTTATTTTTGGTGGAGGAAAAATAGAGAAAGGAAAAACGAAGAGGAAGGTGGAGGTCAGGCGTTTGGGATCATTCCAAGACGTCTTAACTGGTGCGGGGGTGAGGAACTGGAGATGGTTGCTGGTGATGGCAGTGATGCAGCATGGAGAGATGTGCACTAAGGTGCTCGTAGTAAGACAGTTGCTCTGATTTGGCGAAGCGTCTTGTCACGACGCTCACCTACAGTGGTGGAGCAACTATCGGAGTTGAGGCCGGTGGTGGTGAAATGGAGAAGCTCAAGGGCTTTTGCATATTGGTGGGTCGGGGTGGTGGTGGCCTATAGAGCTCGGTTGAGGCTCTCCCTTCTTTTATGCTACAAGAGGAGTGCGGACATTGGTTGAAGGAGAGGTGAAGCGACACAGATCGTAGGAATAAAGTGTTGGTGCTAGAGCACCACGATCATTTGTTTTGATGATAACAAAACACGTGTTATTTAACATTTGCAATTTGAGTCCTAGATTTCAGGTCAATTGCAAATGTGGACGTGTTTAGACGGAGTTCGAGCTCGCATCCAGGACGGATTGGAGGAGCTTGACGGAAAACAGAGAAGGTTCACGTGGAGCGAAAGATTGAAGATGGAAGGAAATGAAGAATAGGATAGATTTCCTTCCTTTGTACTTGTATTTTTCATTTCTTTTGTTGCTCTTTATTTTCCTTAGAAATTATGTTAAAGAGTCTCAAAGAACCCTAACAGTAGTCCTAGGAACACCGGCACAACCCTAGGATACTTAGGTTTTCTGTAGAATACTTAGAAAACCAATATAGGGTTCAAACAACACTTACAGACGTCTAATTCCCAAATCAAACGTCTGATAAAGAATTTTAAGACGTCTGACTGTTGTTTCAGACGTCTGATAACTGTTAGGCTGGACATAGTTAGTTCTGTCTGATGAATTCAGACATCCAGACATTATACCAGACGTCTTAGGAGACGTCTGATGACTTTGCCAGACGTCTAATTAGTGGACCGTTGGCTGGCTTAGAAAACACTCAAGATTATGACCGTTAGAGCCTTATCAGACGTCCATAAGACTTTACAGATGTCTGATAAATGACCGTTTTGCCTCGGCTGACCCAAAATCTCTTCTCAGAGATTTTCTAGCCGTTGCAACGTTTGGAAATCAATTCCCACAGTAAAAGTAGGTTTCCAGACGTCCAGGCATAGTACCAGACGTCCTGTATGTCGTCTGATCGACTTGCACAAGAACCCTGTTTAGATCTGATTCAAGTCAGGAGGAAACCCGCACAGAATCAGACGTCTGACCTTGAAATCAGACGTCTTAAAGTGGCCTTCCAGACGTCTGATGCCATAATTAGACGTCTGATGACCCTGTCAAATGCAATCATTGTCCTGATTTCGACCTGATTCTCTTGGGCTTTGCACCCAACGGCTATGGAAGCTTTTCCAAGCCTTCCAAAGCCTTCCTAAGGCCTCTATAAATAGAGGGGAACCTTTGTAACACATATACATACTAAGACACACACCTTGCAATACACTTTCAAACCTTTTGTGTCCAAAGAAAAGACTCTCTTGCTCTCCAAGCTCAAACTCCATTCTCTTGAGAGCATCAAGCATTGCGCACCCGCTCTCCCGGCGTTGTTAACGAGAGCTACGTAGCGCCATCGCGTGGCACACGCACCGCGTCATCGTCGACGCACTCCTTGCAAAGGGGAGTTTCCTATTTCCTATAGAAGCTAGGTTTAATTATTTTGTTGGCTCTATAGGACTATTGTTTATTTTATCTTTGTTATTTGGTTGGGTATTCACTTTGCGAATTCCCGTCTCCTTCGTGGGACAAAATCCTTCTCGTGGAGAGAAGGGGTTGAGGAACGCTACCCTCGTACTTGTAGCGTGGTTGTACTGAGGTTGAATCACCCTCGTTTCAAAGTGATTCGGTTAGTGGATTTGATCAACTAGGTTGATCGGAAAATCCTAACTCGAGAGGGTTAAGTGGTGGTTTTCACCCGGTTTAGGTTTCCACCTAAAAATTCCTGTGTACATTTTGTGATTGCTTATTTTTGTGAGATTGCTTTATATATTTGATTTCCATATTATTACGTCACCCCTCCAAGTAGTAGGGAAGAACCTACATAAAGATCCACGATTGTAGCTTGTGCATTTAGCCAGTGCAATTCTCCTGCATGCATCCGATGGAGATAAAATAAAGAAATTAAATGAGGGTTATTTACGTACAAGCCCTTAAAAGAAATGTGAAATAAAATAATGAATGTAATGCAACCTAAAAGATTAACTATTCTAATGTATGCTATTCTAAATGAATTCTAAGTATAAATGCAATGCATGAAATATGTAAATAAATGAATAATTAGACTAATCTATTTACATCTTATTGTATGCAATTTATATGCCAATATTAATCTAATTCCTAGGCATTTAAGTAACTAATTAGCCCACAAATATGGGCTCATCAAATGCCCCCATGCCTAGTTTTTGCTAGTTCCTAGCAAATTCAAGCAATAGCCCAACTGTTCAAGTGGACTAGCCAACCCAATTGGTCTTCCTTTAGAAACATGTTAAGTTCAAACTTTAGACCTAAGGTTCCCAAGTAATTGCTAAGTTACAGACTAGGTCGGCTAAAGATGAGTTGCAGGCACAAGTTTCCGTGATTTCTAACTCTACCCTAGGGTTTATTGGTCCCAGAGATTAAAGCATCCGTGCATGTGCATTGGTCTGAGTTATTTGAGGTTGGTTTGATTGCTAACCAGGAAAGAGAGTAAGAAAGAGATTATATATATATATATATATAATTTTCTTTTGTTTGATTCCTCTAAGTCTAACCTTGGATAAGCTATTAACACGGTCTATGTCGGATTCATTGTCCCCATCATCGATCCTCGAAGGGTGCCTAGCTTTCGATGCTTTGAGATAGCACCGCCCACCAATAGAGACCCCAAGAACTCTTGGCAATTGACACTTCGAGATAGTATCGCCCATGGATTTCTAAAGCGAATTCACGCCTGTGGTAATCGGCACTTCAAGATAGGGCTCCCATGGTACCTGAACCGCACAATGCGCTTACATGCCCCCAGTAAGATGGATATCCTAAGAGGCAAGCATCGAGGAGGTGATATGTTATCATTGCATCCCCAAGGTGAGTATGTACTCCACCTCTCCTATGGTAGGAACTCTTCCAATCAACTTGTGCTTTCAAGCTTCTCCTAAGTCAGAACTAAGAGAACCAAAAGTTTTCTCCAAGAAAGGAATTAGGGTGATCACTATTTACACAAGACCAAGTATGTGTGAATTGTAGATGCTTTGGTTACAAGGATTCGTAAACCAAAAGGTAGAAAGAGACACCAAGTACTACCCAGCCTTTAACTCAATCCCTAGCTTTCCTTCCTCAACCTCCCGAGGAATGGTCTGCAACTTAACTCTTACTTGAGTTTTTAAGTCCACAAAGGACCCTAAAGGTCTAGAGCTAGTACTTCAACTTAGCTTCTAAAGTCAGACACCTAGAGTCAACATAGTCTAACCTAAAGTTTTGGTCTGCCTAAGAATGCAGGGCTCAGCTAGTTAACCTCAATTTTTTTTTTTAACAAATGTATGCAATGCAGAATATTTAAACTAAATGCATGTACAGATGTCTTAGGTCCTATCCCCCCCATGCCTTGTTCAAACAATGTCCGCATTGAAAGTAGAATGACCAAGGGAAGATATTACCTGAGGCGGAAGAGAAAGGAGCTAAGGCTCCTCAAGAGTGACCTCGTCAACTAGCTGACCATCCAAAGTTACATAAGGTTTTAATCGTTAGTCATTGACTGTGAAGGGTGGTGCTGAAGAGGAAGGGTTCTTGACCTCCACAGTCCCATGCGGAAATACTTTGGTGACAATATAAGGCCCATCCCAACGTGATTTCAATTTTTCGGGAAACAACCTAAGTCTGGAATTGAAAATCCAGACTTGTTGGTTGGGCTCAAAGGTCTTTCTAAGTATGTACTTGTCATGCAAGACCTTAGTTCTCTCTTTATAAGCTTAGGAGGTGTCAGAAGCATCATTCCTTAGCCCCCCAAGCTCAGTCAACTCCAGTAAACATGCTTTACTAGCTTGCTCTAAATCCATGTTAAAACTTCAGATAGCCCAAAGTGCCCTATGTTGAAGTTCAACGGGTAAGTGGCATGCTTTACCATACATAATCCGGAAGGGAGACATGCCTAAAAGGGTTTTGTAGGCCGTTCGATAAGCCCATAAAGCGTCATTGAGCTTTTGGGACCAATCCTTACTATCTAACTGACGGAAGCCATTTTGCTGCATTTGAAAGTCATCGGCATCGTAGTATAGTCACGCAAAAACGTTCGTCAAAAAATGATTTCTAAAGATAATGAGACTTTGAGTCAGTCGTTCGTCTCTGGGAGGCATTTGTTTACTTTTGAAATCGATCTTCTATTGCTCTACTTTGTTTAGAATCGCATGCCGGTTCATGATTATTACATAGTTAAGTATGGCATTCTTAGTTGTGAGAATATTAAGAGTTAGAAACAGGCAGCTTGAATCACGCAAATATAATATTAATCAATAAGCTCATGGTGATTTCGAACATATAAATATATATATATATATATATATATATATGCATTTTCATTCATTCATTGGGGAGTTGTTTGCACAAAAAATTTAAAGGAAAGCTTGTACATAAATGCTTGAAACAGAAATCTAGCTACCAGAAAATGATTGTATACAAGAATCGATGGGGGGATTTCGCATGCATCATTGGGGGAGAAGTTAAGGCTACGCTACTAAGAAGTAATAAAAGCAGTAAAAATTATTGAGAGCATAAACCAAATCTAGCATAATAAAAGGGCATTCAAGGGTGGTCCCTGATGGCCTTGGAGTGGTTGGGAGGAGAATGAGGGGTGGGCAATGTAGCTTAGGCCGACCCTTGGAGAGAGGTAGGGTTGATCCAGCATCCTGGCATGATGTCCTCCATGGTGGTGGTAGTGAGCTCGTGGAGGTGGAGTGGCTAGCTAAGTGGAGGTGGCGTGAATAGCACCAATGGAGTGAATTTGCCAAGGAAGTGAATGGGTGCAAATGGCCACCCCTTAGGTCTTTTTATAGACCTAAGGGAAGCTCTCTAGAGAATTATGGAATTCTCTAGAGAGGCCTATGGTGGGAGCTCGTGGGAGAGTGAGAGAGAGAGGATGGATGGTGGTTTTTAGATCCACCAAATGTGGATCTAAAAATTGAATGGCTCTTGGTTGCTAATTTTGGCAACCAAGGCAACCACACATGGTAGAGAGTTCTAGAGAACTCTCAGCTAGGTATTTTTGTGTGGATGGTGTGTGTGGGTGTGTGTGGGTCGAAACTTAGGTGGCTAGGTTGATTAGGTTGGGTTCTAATGGGTTTAGGTCAAGGTATGTCTCAAATTAGGGTTATAAACCCTAATTCACTAAGGTAAAGTGCAATTAAACTTAATACAAGTTTAATTGCATGTGTGAAAACTTAATTGAGAGTAAAACAACTCAATTAATTTAGGTCTAGGTTAATTGGACTCTCACTGAGTCCAATTGGACACTGTGTGCTGAGATTAGGGCTCAATTGGACTCAATGAATCCAATTGAATAGGCTAATGGAATTGACTAAGATCCAAGTCAATTAGGTTTAGTGAGAACCTAATTAGGTCCTTAGGGAGGTTTAGAGGTGATGTACTAGGGTTAGGGCACCTTAATTTAGGTTCCTATGGGGTTGGAATTGGGTTTAGGGACCTAGAGATCTAAGATCAAGGCTTAAATCTCAAAACAGGAACTGGAGCGCAGTATCAGACGTCTAATAATAGTATCAGACATCTTATACTCAAAAATCAGAAGTCCAAAGTTATTTTCTGGATGTCCAATCAGAGTCAAGAGGGATTTTGGGTTCTGTTTTGGGTATTCTACGGAAATTTGACGTCTGACAAAGTGTCTAGACGTCCAATAACACTGCAGAAGTGGGTTTGAGGTGTGTGGGAGATGGCTAAGGGTCCTGGATGTCCTATAACTTATCTGGACGTCCATATAAGGGTTGGAACTAGGGTTTTAGGGCTTCCTAGGGTGTTGTGACCTAATCTAAGGGTGGCTAAGGCTTGGGGAAGTCTGTAGGTTATCCTAAGGCTAGGATGGACCTAAGATTTTCACATTTTATTGCTTTATTCCTATTTAATAGCATAGCAAACCTTTAACTCCCTTACATTATTATTCCTATATCTAATCTAAGCCTTTTACTCCAACTCTGCTACAACTCCCGTTATTCCTGATCCAGCTTCAGATCCAACTCCTGATCAGCTTATTCCCTGCAATCGACATAATGCACTTAATCAGCACATTATAACATTATTTTATGCATAGCTAAAGAAAAGCAGTAAAGATGCAAATAATGTTTATGCGTGCATTTATTTCCCTAACTTATGCTAAGTTCTATCCTAATCTAGGTCAATTAAGACCTATGATTGCTGCGCAATCATACCCCCATACCTAAATCTTGCTAGTCCCTAGCAAATGCAAGACTAATTTATTTATAGAAAGGGTCCCTAAGGGACTGATTATTTTATCAAGTGTATGCATAGAGATTTTTCTCCTTTTTTGTTTTCATCCTATGCTCTAGAAATCTAGACAATTGTGAAAGTGCAGCTATGTAGCTTTTGCAATGGATTGAGTAAAAACTAATACACCTCTAAAGCCTGTACTTGACCCCCAGTAAAAATTCTAGCAGGATAGGCGGACTTCTTCCCTTGGGGTATTCAAGATATTCTATGAATTTCACCCCAGCTTTAGGCTTAGGTAGAGAATCTCTGAGGGAAAGGATTATATATTTGGTGGCTCATTCTTACTTGGTGCTACATAGAGACTAGTACTATAGAATCTAGATTCTCGGATTACTAAGTAACTCAACTCAGAGAAAGACGAGGAGAACTATTCTTTCTTTGATTCCTTTGTATCTATTATCTCTTTTCTCTTTTTTCCTTTCCTTTTCTTTTCTTTCTTAGAGCTCACAACTTTACCAGATTCACATATATGACCTATATTTGGTGGTCTCACTAGGCATTAACACTTTAATTGAGTTCTCATAACCCTAACACTAAGTTGGAATTCCTCAGCCAGTATTTGGGCGGTCAGAAACACAAGAAAGGTGGGTTAAAGCCATATTTGGTGGATCTCAATTTTATTTGGTGGTATTACTTCAATGCAACTAAACTAAATATTCACTCTCTTTTTTTCTTTATTTTTTCTTCTTTTTCTAATTTTTTTTTCCTTTTCATTTTTTTTCATTTTTTTTTCTTTTTCAACATAACACAACTAGCATACATCCATGAACTTTATTGAGGAGGCATTATTAGGGATTGGTGGTACTCAAGAGACATTGGGTGGCTTATTTGGTGGAAGTGCCTACTCACGGCACCGAGAAAGATGGATAGGACGGTGTATTTCTAACCTTGACATCAATACCCTCCTTCAACCGAGGATTCCATAAAGAATGGTTGTAACCATCCACCTTAGCCCTAGTTTTATGAAAACTCACTCCACGCGTATTTGCCTTATTTGGTGGCTCTCAAAATTTCGCACAAAAATGTATATGTAGGAACCAAGAGCGAAAACTGTATAATCTTAGAGTATCATCACCTAATTATCTAGGATTCCTGATTCCTTGCACTAATCTTAGAGCACCAGTACACTCTACTCTTCTTCTCACACTATTTCGTGGATTTTTGGAAGAACATCAGCCTGACTCCCAAAACACTGTCCAGGGGTTTAGGAAAAGAAGCACTGCTTCTTCTCGACAGGCTGAAGACGTTTATCAGCCTTCACCGTGAATCCATTGCAAATTCTACGTGTGTGAAAAGTTGTACTGGATTCCAAATTACAGGAATCAACTAGAGGATAAAGTCCCTAATGCATTCTCCTAATAAAATAATCTTATTCATGAATGCATTATGTATATATGCTATAAACAAGCAACCTCGTATAATTTGTACTTCACGAAATTCCCGTATTGGGTTACAATCATCTTGACCCTAAATTTGGAACAAAAGGTGAGCAGGTGAGTCAGAAATGGCTGTTGCGAATGATTTCTAGCTCCAATGCGAGCATTGGAGGTGGAGACAGTTGTTCTTTTATCCAAGGTCCTAAAGTACGTTTTACATGCAGCTCCGAGGTTTTCCTAAGTGTTGGCAAAAAAATTTTCAGTTTTGTTGTATCTACCCCCCCATGCCTAAGTTCTTGCATGCCCTCATGCATGAATATAAAAGAAAATAAATTTGACAGAGGATGAGTGGGTAGAAGTCACCTGGAATTGCTCCTGAAAATATACATTCAGCACCAACTGACCTGTTAATATGCAATATACAAAAGAAAAATATGCTAAAACAAAAATATGCTATGTATAAAAATGGTTGTAAATGAATGATGGTGGAATGTGGAGTGAATGGTATCTATACGTGCTGAGTTTAACACCTCCAGCTGGGCGAGCACTCAATCACACGTCCTCACTAAGATGAACAGTCTCGTCAGGTGGAGGAGGTTCCTGGGCCAAAAATGGCTTGAGGCGCTGGCCATTTACCATGAATATATGCCCAGATTTTGGGTCCTTGATCTGGACTACCCCATTAGGATATGGCTGTATCACAACAAACGGGCCAGTCCACTTGGACTTAAGCTTCATCGCAAACAGTTTCAGCCGTGAATCAAATAACCAGACTGACTGGTTGGGCGTGAATACTTTCCTCCGGATGTGGCGGTCATGAAAGGCCTTGGTCTTATCCTTATATATTAATGCATTCTCATAGGCCTCCCGTCGGATCTCTTCTAATTCGCTAAGCTGGAGTTTCCATTCTCGACCCCCTGCATCGAGGTCAAGGTTGCATTTTCGCACCGCCCAAAAGGCATGGTGTTCCAGCTCTATAGGAAGGTGATAGGCCTTGCCATAGACCATGCGATATGGTGACATTCTGAGTGGGGCCTTGTATGCGGTCTGATATGCCCAGAGTGCATTAATTAATTTGTCGGACCAGTCCTTCCTATCTGGTCTAATCGTCTTCTGGAGAACCAGCTTGATCTGACGGTTAGACACTTCAGCTTGCCCATTGGTCCGCGGGTGATACGGGGTGGCTATGCGGTGATGTACCCCATATTTCTTTAATAACGACTTGAAATGGGCATGAATGAAGTGGCTTCCCCCGTTGCTAATCAGAGCACGGGGTATTCCGAATCTCGTAAAGATGTTCTGCCATACGAAAGAAATGACGGTCTTATGGTCAGCCTGTCTCTCGTCTCGCCGAGATGGCCTCGACCCACTTTTAGACATAGTCAACAACTAGTAATATGTACTCGAAGCCATGCGAGTTTGGAAAAGGGCCCATAAAATCGATGCCCCAGACGTCGAACACTTCTACGACCATGATGGGTTTGAGTGGCATCATGTCTCTCTTTGTCATAGAACCGACCGACTGACATCATTTGTAGTGTTGGGCGTATTCGTGTGTATCTCTGAAGATGGTTGGCCAAAAAAATCCCAACTGCAAAATTTTTGCAGCAATTTTCCATCCCGAGAAATGGCCACCACACGCATCATTGTAGCAGAAAGATAACACACTGGGGATCTCAGAGTCTGGGATGCATCTAAGAATAATTTGGTCCACTCCAATGCAGAAGAGCAGTGGGTCATCCTAGAGGTAGTATTTGGCCTCTGCAATGAATTTGAGTTTCTGGTCCTTGGATAGGTTTACGGGAATTTTGCCTACGGTAAGGTAGTTCGTGAAATCCACATACCAGGGGAACTCAACAGAACGAATTGCCAAAAGAGATTCATCCGGAAATTGTTCATGGATAGGCAGGGTGATGAGAGCCTCATCATGAGCCATAACTAGCTCATTTTGACCCAATAAAGAAGATAAAAGCTCCTACATAACCTAGAAGAAGGCTTAACTGAAGGATCAAGTGCTCTGAGAAGAAAACATGAAATAAAGGTTAAAACTGCAAGTTTACCATTGCAGTGCATAAACGGGATTTCTCAGAAGCAAAACATAGGTCAAATGGTTCAAATAAGATAAAAAGTGGGTTGAGTTAATCAGAAATGGGTTTATGTGCAATCTAAGAACTAAATGACACTTGGTAACCCTAAAATAGACCCGCTTAAATTAACAAGGTTTCGGTCAGAATAAAAATCAAGTAAACCCTCTAAAAATCATAGAAAAACATCCTCTAGGGTTTAGAACACTTAATTTGGCCTTTGGAACCTAGTTTGACCTAGATTAGGGTCCTAGCTCTTCAATTAACCTAATTTGGGTTTTTACGCAAAATGTCCAGTCAAACGAGGTCAAATATAAAATCAAACTTCACCATTGGATTCCTTAGGTCCAAATTAGGTTTGTACCAAAATTTTGACCTAAGGAGAGGTCATCTTGACCTACTTTGCAATTTAGTACACCCAAATCACAAATTGGTCCCTATCTTTTGAATACCTTTGCAGAGAGCCCCCTAGGTTCTTCGCCTCCTTTGCAAACCTGTCCTGCCGCCATTGCTAGGGTAGAACCGAGCTTCGGCGAAGTTTCGAGAGAGATTGCTCTCTAATTCCTCAGAGATTCTCTCCCAGAAATGGAAGGGGGATTCTCTGAGGAATTCCCTTCCTTCTAAAGCCAATTACAATCGCTGGTGTGAACCCAATCTCTCGTGCGAACACACGAGAGATTTAGGTATCCACCTTCCTTCCATCTCTGGCAAGCCGGCAGCGTTGATTGCGCGGTCTCCACGCGCTGGTAGGTGCGGCCAGCACCTATAAAAGACACCCCAGACCCTGCCGCAGAAGGAAGCTTGATTTTGACGGAGATCCCTTCCAAATTCCTCTCTCTCCCATCTCCGGCCAAACGACCCACAAGCTCCGGCGACCTCCTCCCCTCCTTCTCGTCACTCTGCTGCCATACCAGCAGCAGAGTCCTCTCCGCCGCTTCCTCCCGCGTCGCACTGTACCCCACGCGCGCGCTTCTGACCTCATCTTCGTCGCCGCTTCCTCCCTCAGGGTCTTTCTTCCCCGACGACGGCAGTTACGAGCCATCCTCTCCGCCGCCTCCCTTCCTTCTAGACAACCCCAGATACGTTCTCCATCCTCTCCTCTCTCTTTTCCCCTAACTATTTTACTTGATTACCCCTCGACAGTACCTAACCGCCTCCATCTTCCTCGCCTCCGACCGCACTCCGGCGAGCCGCCCACACCACTCCGCCACTCCACACGGCTCGCCAACCACCTCGTGAGCTTTGCCTCACCACCAGGAACCCATTCCACCCCATCACTGCCACTCCAGACCTCCACAAGCACCCCCCGACCAACCCACCATCTCCGGCCACAGGTTGACCTAGGCACGCACGCCTAGGCCTACCGGCAACCTGCAGCATCACCCACCGCCTTCGCCGTGCTACGGCGAAGGTTTCCAGCTATTCTGATTGGGCCAATAGGCCGTTCTGTTGGATGTCAGTTGTACGCCCCAGCCGCCATTAACAGCCGAAGCAGCAGGGAGCTTGGAGCAGCAGCAGGCGTCAGGCTTCCCAGGCGGCAGGTGCAGCAGACTCTCGCAAGTGTCGCGAAGCAACCGAGGCCAGCCAGTAGCGCAGAGGAGTCAACAGCTTGGGCAATCGAGCGACAAAACTCTGCGGGCGCACGTGAAGGCGAGACCAGATAGTCCCACGTCGTGGGATTGCAACACTCAGGTACCATATAAGTTGTTTTTGTGTTTTCGTCTTAGTGCCTCCGTAAGCACAGGGGTGAGGTCCCTCACTGCCCCCACACACGCCTGCTCCGCGGCTCGACCTCGCGGATCTGGAGGATCCGACCCGACCAGACCTAGACCTACGCACTCCTCGCGCATCACCACTTGCCGGTGCACCTGGTCCCGGGTGCGAACCCGACCCGACTACCCGTGTGGCTCTGGGAGAGCGTCTGTGAGTGAATTGCTTGAGAGAGAGAGACGCTTGGGTAGAGGGACGGGGGTAGGTTTTTGCTACTGTGTGGTGTGTGCAGGAAGGAAGAACTGACTAAGGCAGTGAACACTTAGCGGCTGCAGAACAGGAAGAGAAGAAAGAAGAGGCTGTGTAGCAGTGAAAGGAGAAGTCTTCGCAGAGAAGAAGAAGGAAGACAAGGCAGAAGAGAGAGAAGAACGAAGAAGAAGACAAGGGAAGACTGCAAAGAGATCAGAAGAAAAAGAAGAAGAAGAAGAAAGAAGAAAGGCAAGGCAGGAGAAGAAGGAAAGATACAGAAGCAAAGAAAGGAGAAGAGCCAAGAAGAAGAAGAGAGAAAGAGAGATCACATTTAAGACGTCTGATACACAAATCAGACGTCCAATTCTACTTTTTTTTTCCAAATCCTTTTTAAAATTCTCTCTTTGAATGAATTATATTTGCATTTAACAGTTGTATTCTTTGGTTTTACAAAGTACTGAGATTGCTCCCCGTGTTCGACCTCGGATACTCTAGTTGTTCGAGTAATAAAATTCTTTATATTTGTTTAAACATTTTGTTGGTTATACTATAACGTAATACGCTTTAAATCCGCACAAAATTGTTGAGAACACAGGGAATAAGGAATGTGGTCCAGGTCCAATCTGGATAGGCGATCCGCCACAGCATTCTATTTTCCGGCTTTGTCACGGATTTCGATATCAAATCCTGCAATAGAAAGATCCATCTAATGAGCCATGGTTTGGCATCCTTCTTTGCCAACAAATGCCGGAGTGCGGAGTGGTCAGTGAAAATGATGACGACCTTGGACCCTAATAAATATGATATGAATTTCTCCAACCCGAATACTACCGCTAGCAGTTCCTTTTCACTGACAGTGTAATTGTGCTAAGCCTCAGTTAACATCTTGCTAGCATAGTATATGACGAAGGGTTCTTTCTCCCAACGCTGGCCTAAAATAGCACCGACGACAAAATTAGAAGTGTCGCACATCATTTCAAAATCGAGTGACCAGTCGGGTGGTTGGAGAATCAGGGAGTCGGAAACAGCACTTCGTAAAGTCTCGAAGGCACTGAGACACGAGGTATCAAATTCAAATGGGACATCGGTAACTAGGAGATTGGTCAAAGGCCCCGCAATTTTTGAGAAATCGTGTATAAATCTCCGATAGAAGCCGACATGACCCAAGAATGATCTAATCTGCTTGACCGAGCTAGGTGGAGGTAAATGGGAGATAATCTCTGATTTAGCTCGGTCGACCTCGAGTCCATTTTTAGAGATCCTTTGCCCTAGTACTATGCCATCCCTCACCATGAAATAGTTTTTCTCCCAGGATAGTTCTAGCTTTACCTCAATACACCGTTTCAGGATCTTGGTGAGGTTATCAAGACAAGATTCGAAATCATCTTCGAAAATGGAGAAGTCATCCATGAATACCTCCACATAATCCCCAATCATGTCAAAGAAGATGGCCATCATACAACGCTGAAATGTCGCTGGTGCACTGTAGAGGCCAAAGGGCATCTGCTTGAAGGTGAATGTTCCAAAGAGGCATGTGATTGTGGTCTTGTCTTGATCTTTCGGGCTAATTGCTACCTGATTATACCCGGAGTATCCATCCAGAAAGCAGAAGCTGCGTCTGGCTAACTGTTCCAAGATCTGTTCAATGAATGGCAAAGGAAAGTGATCCTTCTGGGTAGCCATGTTCAATTTCCTGTAGTCGATGCAGACCCGCCAAGATGTCGCAGTGCGGGTCGGGATGGATTCGCCCTTATCATTCTTCATGACGGTGAGTCCTGCTTTCGTGAGCACTATCTGAATTGGACTCACCCACTGGCTGTCTGAGATTAGATATACAATGCCTACATCCAGCCATTTGATGATCTCCTTCTTAACAACCTCTAGCATATTTGGGTTAAGCCGTCTTTGAGGTTGTCTCGAATGTTTCACCCCCTCATCCGTGTAAATGTGATGAGTGCGATATGAGGGGCGAATACCGCGGAGATCAGCAATACTCCACCCGATAGCAGCCCTATGGTCTTGAAGCGTAGAAATCAATTGATGCTCCTATTCTTGGGTTAAGTGGGCATTGATAATGACTGGATATGTCTCACTTTCGCCTAACAACACATACTTGAGTGAGTCAAGTAAGGGCTTCAATTCAATCACGGGTAGGTTAGAATCAGATATGAGGTGGGAGGAGCAAAATCAAAGGTGGGAATCTGCTGATCCATGTGCACGTGATTTCCCGCTGAGTCGCTCCCTGTGGAATAATCGATTGTGACTGCGTTAACGGGAAACTCGTTAGCTATGGTCACGTCTTCCTGCAATAACAAGGGCGATTCAGTAATATATGGATCAGGATAGTTGGATTCAGGGGTGCTGTGGTCAGAAGCACACCCTAAACAGTTAGATTCTTGGGGAGATATGTGTAATGCAGTGGTTTTAGTCCCATGTGGATCGAGGTCCAAGAACCCTGATAGTGTAGACGAATGAGACATTGGGTTGTCACAAAGGAGCCCAATGTTACCACAGTATGACGAATCTTTGTCTTCACCATCCTCCTCTATTCGATCACAGTCGAAGTTCTTTGCTGCCCTGAATATGTCTAGTCGAAGTCGCTCATTGCCTAGGGCAATCTCCATACACCCGGATGCACAATCGATGTTTGCTCGGGCTGTCGCCAGAAATGGGTGACCCAAAATAATTGGTGCATCTCGGAGATTAGGAAGAACTTCCATATCGAGAATGAAAAAATCTGTGGGAAAGCAGAACCCGAGGACTTTCACGATCATGTTCTCAACCACCCCCCTCGATGTTTTGACAGATCTGTCTGCCAACTGAATCATGACCAAGGTGGGCTTCAACTCCCCAAATCAAAATCGATCAAATACGGTAGTGGGAGTTAGGTTGATGGACGAACCCAAATCTAGAAGGGCCCGATCAAATGGGGAATCCTGCAAGAAATAGGATATGAGTGGGGTACCAGGGTCTTTCTTCTTCAGCTGTAGGTCAGCTAGAATCACGGCACTAGCTTCTTTCGATAGTATCGCCTGTCACACAATTCTCGACTGTCGCTTCGGGGTATAGTAGTCCTTGAAGAGCCTAGCGACAGCGGGAATGTGATCGATTGCCTCGAGGAGGGGGACCTGAATATGTACTTCCTTAAACATCGATTTCAGGTCCTCGAAATTCCGTGTGTCCTTTTTTCATACCGCATTTCGTGCCAGAGCCTCAAGAAAAGGGATGGGAATCTCAGGGTTAAATGGCCTCTTACCCTTATCTACTGTAGGTGGCTCCTGAGATGTTGAATGAGTCTAACCCGCCTGCGACGAAGGGTGGGAAAAATCAGAATTGCCTGCCTAGGTGGTGGGTCGAATGTCTTCCTTCCGCTCCGCAATGAGACAGCGTGTGCATTAGCTTACTGTCCATGAGGTGGTGGGGAAGCGGAAGGGGCAGAATACGTGGGATTCTACAAAGGCGGCCGGCCTTGCGTGTAACCGGGTGGTGCAGGAGGTGCCTGTAGTATGGCGTGTGCCTGTCCCTGCGGTGCCTGAAACCTAGGTGAGGCACCCTGGTTCTGCACATATCGAGGATTCGAGACGGGTTGGGAGGGCAAGGCTCCCTGAGTCCTATTCTCCTGTAACAGTTGGTTCTACGTGTTCTGTATGGTCTAAATCTGATCAGCCATCACCTTCATAATTTGCAAGCTATCTTGTGTAGACTTCCTCATCGATTCTTGCAGCTCCTCTTTCAGCACCTCCAAAGGGTCAGCTCGCTTTGGAGGGTGGTTGGCAACTTGGTGTAGCGACTGATATAACGAGCGGGGTTGCTGCTGCTGAGGTAGGAATGGCTGCTGCCTAGGGTACGTGTTTTGCACATTCCCGTATTGCCTGGTCTGGTAGTGTGGATCTTGATGTGGTCTCTGTGAATTACCAAACTAGGAGAAGTTCGGATGCTGGCGCCAACAACGGTTATACATCTCTGAATACGAGTTATTATGCCCATATCCTTGGATAGCGCTGACATCCTCGTAGGCCGAAGATGTCTGAGACATATATCCGTCAAGGGGATACACATTATAATCTGCGGGTGGTGCATAACCCTGGTCATAGAGTACCAGATCTGGATTATTCACGGGATCTTGATATGCGGGATCTCGTAAATACGGAGAAGATGCATCCCGAGTGAGTAGATTAACTCGAGTAGGAGGGGCTCGGGATGCATAGGAGGATCTTGCGGTGGTAGAGCTCGAGTCGGATTGACCTTGATTGATCTGGTCAATCTTCTTCTCAATTAGGTTTATTCTATCCAGCTGCTTGACGACGATATCCATGTCAGCTAGAATAAATTCAGTGTGAACCTTGTGGACACCAACCCACTGCTGACCAGGCCGCTGGAACTGGTTCATAGATGCAGCATTCATCGAGTTCTTCGCTAATGATTCGAACAGCTCAAATTACGTTGTTCTCGTCTTTTGCGAGAAAATTCCCACCGCTAGATGCATTGGCCAGATACCGATGTGTGTCATCCAGCCCATGGTAGAAAATCTAGGCTAAGTGCCATCTGGGTATACCATGATGCAGGCATTTTCGGAGAAGGTCATGAAATCTATCCCATGCTTCATGTAATTTCTCCCCAAATCCTTTGGAGAAAGTCATTAATGAATGCCGCATTGCGTTTGTTCGACCGATTGGGAAGAACTTTTGTAGGAATTCACGTCGTAATTTCAGCTAGGTTCTAATTGCTTCCCAATAGTCTTGAACTAGTATGAAGCTTTGTCCCTCAGCGAGAATGGGAAAAGCTTCATCAGAAAAATCCCAAGATCAATATTCCTGGGTCGAATTGTTTCAGCGAGTTGACTCAGGTCCTCAAGGTGCTGGAACGAATCTTTGCTTGAGTTCCCATAGAAATGAGTGCTGATCAACCCAATTACATTGGGCTTGATCTCAAACATGTCTTTGCCTACGGGAATTCTGACAAGAGGTGCAATGATTTGTGTGGTTGGGTCGTAGAAATCCCACAGTTGTTCTCCTCGTGGCAGGTGCTGCATCCTGTCAAGTGTCGTCAGAATGCGATTAAAAAGTCGATTTTCTCGCTATGCATTGTAGTATTTAAGTGGTGGAAAAATCGACTAATCAATAATAAAAATAACCACTCACAGAAGAGCGGGTCGTGTCGACAAGGAGGCAATTATGCAATAAACTCTCGATTATTTCATATTCTTTCGGTTAAGTGCGAAATCCCTAGTCAAATCTGACATAAAATGTGATGGAAAGAAGATTCATAATAACTCAAAAAGATAAGGGTATATGTGCAATTTTCCCTCACTGAAATCTTCAATAAATATATGATGATTTTATGTAATTTTCAATTGACATATACTAGAGAAAATTGGTGCACATGTTAAGCCCAAAACCAATCTTGAAATAAGTGAATAATAATAACATGCAATTATCAGAAAATATGAGTGTGCATTCGCAATTTTTCCATAATAAAATAATAATAAATCAAAATTAATTTTTGGTGGCAATGGCATTAGATGTAATTTTTAGTTGCAGAGAAAATAGAGCTTTCACTCTCTCTCCTCCTCCTTCTCGATAGAGAGAGC
This sequence comes from Thalassia testudinum, assembly GCA_037157565.1. Taxonomy (NCBI): domain Eukaryota; kingdom Viridiplantae; phylum Streptophyta; class Magnoliopsida; order Alismatales; family Hydrocharitaceae; genus Thalassia; species Thalassia testudinum. The sequence goes on along the minus strand of JAZHRO010000062.1, from coordinate 13,465,974 downwards.
ACCGGTGGGGCTTTAACACGCAAGGGAGGTTGGCGAAGATGAGGCCGATCCGATGGAGGTTGCGGCGTCGACGGAGATGGCCGACCGACGGAGGAGAAGAACACCGAAGGAGGCGCACCTGTGGGGCAACACCTACAGTGAAGGGTGCTGGAGGAGAGGTGTGGTGCGATCTTCTGCAGCGCCTGCGGGGGGGAGCGTGTACAGGCAGTGGTGGCAAGGGCACTGTGCCTGTGCAGGTGCGTGAGGGCGGGCGGTGCAGGAGCGCACAAAGTGGCAGTGAGCACTTGCGAGCGCTGGAGAAGGGTGCCTGCAGGGCGCTTGTGGCGAGGCGGGTGCCTGTGGAAGAGTGGGGCGGTGCGTATAGGTAGAGCACCTACAGTGGAGAACTTAGTGCGCTGGAGGAGGGGGGAGTGCTGTAGTGAGAGCTTGGCGTGCTTGGTGCAGTGGTGCACCTGAAGGCGGTGGAGGCTGAGGCGTGAGCCTGGTGGCAGGCAGAGCGGCTGCTGGCACTGGAGAAGGGCACATGCCTGCGAGCACGGGTGGCGAGGTGGGTGTGTAGAGGGGTGCGTGCCTGCAGGCTGGTTGGAGAGCGCTGTGTAGGTTGGCGCGGTGATTGGAGAGGCAGCTGGAGATAGGCGCGCACCTGCAGGCGTGCAAGGTGGAGAAGGAGCAGGCACAGGCACAATGCACGCGGTGGAGTAATTCCCCGCAGGGGAAGATGCAGATGCCTCCTCTCCTTTCTCGGCCTCCTTTTTAACTCATTTCTCCCCGTGTGCGTCATTTAAGGGATTTTCAAATCCCTTAGCTATTTTTGACCGGTGGGCGTTGAGAGGAGAGTTGCGGTTGGCCGGAGGATGCACCGTTTGTTAGAAAGGAAAATTTACCCTCACCTCCTTGTTCTTTTCCTAATATTCTTCCTATACATAAAACCATAAAATCATTACTTATTAAGTTATAGAATGCTATAAAATAGATGTAAGCTGAAATCATGATGCATGCAAACATTCTACAACTTAATGTAGTTATTAACAAACCTAAAAGGTACGATTAAAGTTACATAGGCATAATATTAGTCCATTAAAATGGACTTATCAAATACCCCCATGCCTAAGATTTGCTAGTCCCTAGCAAAAATAAAAAATAATAGAAGTAATAAGAAGATTTCTTCTTTTCTTATTTCAAAACTTTAGAGATCCAGACAAATGTGACGTGATAATAGCCTAAGTAATGGATCCAAGTGGAAAAGCCAATTCGCACTGGGAGTTAGTACTTCACCCTTGGCAAATATTTCTGTCAGGATAGGCAACTACTTCCCTCGGGGATAAAGCAGAAGATAATCTGTAATTTGACCCTGGCTTTTAGCTTAGGTAGGAGATATCGAGTAGCATGGATTTGTATTTGGTGGCACACACTCATCTGGTGCTACAAGTAGCTAGTACTATAGACTCTAGATTTCTAGATAATTAGACAAGTCAACTCTGAGAGAGGCTGCACAACTGTGCTCTCTTGATGTTCCTCGGCACTCCCTCTTTTCTTTCTTTCCGAGATCACAAATCTCACCAGATTTAGAAATTGTACTCACTATTTGGTGGCCTCACATGGCATCCACACTTCAATTAAAGTCCTAATAACTCTACAACTAAGTTAGAGTCCTCAACCAGTATTCGGGCGATCAGAAATACTAAAAGGTAGGTATGGGTCATATTTGGTAGAACATGATAGGTGTTCTGTTGCCTCATAAATAATGTTACATTATAACTTGGACCTTTTTTTTTTAATAATATAAATATTTCTTCTTTTTCTGTTTCTTATTTTTCTTCTTCTTTTCTCTTCTTTTTTTTTCTAATATAAATCAACATAATACGACACAGACTTTTATTTATGAGGCATTATTCGGGATGATGATGGTCAAGAGGATATTGTGTGGCTTATTTGGTGGAAGTGCCTATTCTTGGCACCAGGAAGGAATGGATAGGACAGGCATATTTCTGACCTTTGACACTAATACCCTCCTTCAATCGAGGACTCTATGAAGGACGGTCGTAACCATCCACCATAGTTATAACTTTATTAAGACTCAATCTCTGTGTATCTACCTTATTTAGTGACTCTCAGGAATTCACACAAAGTACGCACATAGGAATAGAGAGTGAAAACTACGCCTAACTTTGAAGTATCATCATCTAATTATCCAAAACTTAAGAGTCCTTGTACTAAACTTAGCACACTAGTAATCTCTCTACTTTCTTCTCACAAATATGAGGTGGATCTACTGAAAGATAGTATGCCTGACTCCCTATGAACTGCCCAAGGATTCAGTGAACTACAAATGCTTATTGGTTTTTCTCAAGGATCCATTACCAAGTCTATGTGTACATGAAATAAATGTGCTGGATTCTAAACTTAAGAAATAATTCCAGAAGAAAAACCTCCAATGACAAAGGTATTTTGCTAGGGCTAACCCAATCAGCTCAAGAAAAGAGGAATTTTTTTTTTATATATATTATGCTAAACTAAATGCATGAATACTTCCTAAAATGCAAATGCACCCCCCCATGCCTAAATTCTACAATGTCCCCATTGTAAAATTAAAATAGGAGGAGAAAGGAAAAACATCACCTGACACGGTGTTATTCTGACCGCTGGGTTGCCTCCCAACAAGCGCTGCATATTCTGTCAGTAGCCAGACTTGGAAAGAACCTATAAGTCTGGTTCCAAACAGACAAAGTTAGGCCCTAAAAATATGTGTAACAATGTAGGCCTCGAAAACAGGTAGCCATGGCTGTTGGCGAGCTGATGATGCAACGTAATACCAAATTCTCGCCAAAAGATATGAAAGCAAATAACCGCGTTGGCTACCTTGGGAGGTTTAGGAATAATAAACGGAATATGAAAAGGGACCTCCCGCAATGGAATAAGTGAAGGATAACAAGGATCCTCTAGAGCAGGACGGGTTTTAAAAGATATACACATTATTAGTTCAAACCCTTGAATGGTGAGAGTAAAAGTACAAGCATCAATCCACACTCGCCATTCTACCCGAGGATGTACTGGCCTGATATGTTCTCTAGAAACAATGTACATGAGTAGAGATCTGAGCCAAGGATCGGTTAGGAAGTATAAGGGTTGTTTGTAGTGTTGGAAGGTAATGATTAAGTCCAACGAGGGCTTAGTCGGTGTTAGGTCTAATTCCAACAATGATTCAGATTGTGTACACTTCCTAACAGTTGTAGACAACTTCACATTACCCTGCCTAGCATTAATGATCGGAGTCATATTTGAATCAAGGGTAGACTCCAAATTACAACTCTTTGATGGCAGGGTCAAAATGTAAGAATCATTATCATTCAGCTCATCCCCAGATTTGTTTCATTCACTCAAATATTTGTCAGGGTGTATATGTGATTCATTAGGAGTTGGATCAGTATCCTCAATTATTTCTAAAGGAGGATCAGTCTTAATATTTTGGAGCAAGCCTATATCATTGAATTCATTATTGTTCTCGGGGTATAAATCCTCAATTGATGTGTTTTGTCCCCGAGAGTCTCCCATAGACTTCTCATTATTTTGTTTGTCCTCCTTTAATATCAACTCCTGCTTTGATGGAGGATGACTCTCAACAGAAAGGAGGAATCTGGATTTTATCATATTATTTCTATCCTCTGGAGGTAAATCATCAAATAATAAATAATTCCCCTATGATTCACTCCAGATTTTCAGTCCAGGTTCCTCTATTGGAGCATCCCCATCCTCTAAAATAGACTCTTCATATCCCTGAGACCAAAATTGATCATCCTCTATTCCCTTAGGGTCACCTTCATTAGGTGCATTTAAATCCTCAGGATGCTGAATGGTAGGTGTTGATTCCCTAAGTGGAGGGTCAGGAGTAGGCTCACTAAGAGTAGAATGGGATTCCACCAAATAATCAAGAGGGGAAGAGATAGGAACAATATAACCTTGACCTAGGTTGGTAGGGGTAAGGAGAATACTGTCATTGGGGTCAAGGTCCTCAAGAGGTACCATCTTCCTTTGCTTTTGACTCCAATATAGTTCAAGTGGATAATCACTATGATCGATGTCCCCTAGTGGCTGTGTCTCATTGGGAGAGTCTAAGTGATAGCTACATAAAATTGGATCCCTATTATCATTGGGTTCCTCCGAATTATTTTCATGATCAGGGTCGTATGGGTAGGGATTAGAATTACTGAGAAGCGTGTAGCGAAGCTGTCTTATTTCTTCATTTAACTGTTGACTATTTCTCAACATCTCTCCCATTGATTCCATCATTTCCTTTCACTATTTTTGCATTTTTATCATAAAGGAGGAGAGGCTACCATTATCGAGTTGGGGAGGATAGTCAATTTCAGGCTTTGGTTGACTAGGGGTATCGGTCCAACCTCGATATGGAAAATCATGAAGGGTGGAAGGGTTGGCTGTTTGCATGGAAGTAGGGATTTTAGGTTTGGGAAATCCTGCTCCTAAGCTCTACTCAAAAGTGGGAGTTATCAAGCCAGTACTCCCAGGATAAGAATAAGAATGATCCCATGAATTGTCAATGTACCCATCAAAGGATGGATATGCTCGGGGCATGGGATCCTGATTAAAAGATGGGAAGTATTGACTCTGATAATCTAAATGATAGGAGTAAAGGTAATCCATTTCTTTAAGCAAAATAGTTTTAACTCTCTTAGGATTTAGCAGAATACAAGTAGAAACTTCTTAGAGAGTTCTACTGTCAAAGCAAATGCAAATTCAGTGGGATCTTGTTTTTAGTAGATTGTAGGTCTTAGAATTAAATGTTCAATTGGTGGCCAAACAAGTTTTGCAAAAAATTACACTTCCTAGGCCAACCTTCACTAGTGCCTATAACCTACTCACAAGAGAAGGAAGTCTCGAATCGAGCCCACACACGAGGAACCGAAGTAACTTGGTGGATAGGCTTGTTGATTTCGGACTAACTTCCCTTGTGGTACAAAAGAGGAGAGGTATTAATTTATCTAGTGACCTTATGTGTGAGGTGCACAGTGTCTCAAGTGTGCATACATATGCTCAAAATTTTACAAACAGGATCCTTTTGCACATAATTTTCAGTCACAGATTTTAAGGTCCAACCTCTTAGCAGTCCCAATTTTTAAAGTGACCACTGAATTAATTTGATTCAAGCACTTTAGTGGTCTTAGATTTAGGTTCAATGCATATGCATGATAGGTAATTGATGCTCAGGAGAAGACGTACCTTACTCCAGCTTTCTTCGTGTAATGTATGAATGCAATGCAATAAAGATAAACTAGATGCTGCTCATTCAGTCCTAGATGGTCGTCCTATAGATATGCAGCTTCTAGAAGGCAGTTTGATTTTTTTTTTTAAATAATAATAACAAACAGACCTAATCTAACTAACTAAGCGAAATGCAGTTCAAATAATCTTATAATCTAAATAAATGGGAACACGCTCTCGAAAATACGTTCCCGCATACAAGAGTGATAAGAAATAAAGTGGCACTGGGAACACGTTACCAAAAATACTCGACAAGGGTCCACAAGATAGAAATTAAATTCTAATGTCTATCTAAACTAAATCTAACTAAGATCTACTGAATAAATCAGAAATAGGCTTCTCCGCAAGCCTATGTGCGTGGGATCAAGGCCCATGTGTTCTTGTTGCCATCCTCCAGGTGGCGTCATGGTCCACCCAAAAGATCGTCTCCACCGTGCACGCCGTTTAAGGTCAATGTCGTCTCTTTATTGAGCCTGTCGTCGTGTCAGATTCCTCGCACAATAATAAAAATGATCAGATGATTGCGTAACTCAGAATATTCAAAAAAAAAAAATAACGTGAATCTATTACGTCTGTTGCCTCCTCGACAACGGCACCAATTTGAAAAGTCAGTTTTCCTGCTATGCGTTGTAGTATTTAAGTGGTGGAAAAATCGACTAATCAACAATAAAAATAACCACTCACAAAAGAGCGGGTAGTGTCCACAGGGAGGCAATTATGCAATAAACTCTCGATTATTTCGTACTCTTTCTGTTAAGTGCGAAATCCCTAGTCAAATCCGACATAAAATGCAATGGAAAGAAGATTCATTATAACTCAAAAAGATAAGGGTATATGTGTAATTTTCCCTCACTGAAATCTTCAATAAATATATGATGATTTTATGTAATTTTCAATTGACATATACTAGAGAAAATTGGTGCACATGTTAGGCCCAAAACCAATCTTGACACAGGTGAATAACAATAACATGCAATTATCAGAAAATATGAGTGTGCATTTGCAATTTTGCCATAATAAAATAATAATAAATTAAAATTATTTCTGGTGGCAATGGCATTAGATGTAATTTTTAATTACAGAGAAAACAGAGCTTTCACTCTCTCTCCTCCTCGAGAGAGAGAGAGAGAGCACCGGCGGGGCTTTAAGATGCAAGGGAGGTTGGTGAAGACGAGGCCGATCCGATGGAGGTTGCAGCGTCGACGAAGATGGCTGGAGGTGGCCGGCCGACGGAGGAGAAGAACGTCGGAGGAGGCGCATCTGTGGGGCAGCACCTGCAGTGAAGGCCGCTGGAGGAGAGGTGTGGTGCGGTCTTCTATAGCGCCTGCAGGGGGGAAGTGCGTCCAGGCGATGGTGGCAAGGGCGCTATGCCTGTGGGGGTGCGTGAGGGTGGGCGGTGTAGGAGCGTGCAAAGTGGCAGCGAGCGCTTGCGGGCGCTGGAGAAGGGCACCTGCAGGGCACTTGTGGAGAGGCGGGTGCCTGCGGAAGAGTGGGGCGGTGCGTACAGGTAGAGCGCCTGTGGTGGAGAACTTAGTGTGCTGGAGGAGGGGGGTGCACTGTAGTGAGTGCTTAGCATGCTTGGTGCAGTGGTGCGCTTGTAGGTGGTGGAGGCTGAGGCGTGAGCCTGGTGGCAGGCAGAGCGGCTGCTAGCGCTGGAGAAGGGCATGCGCCTGCAGGCGCAAGTGGCGAGGCGGGTGTGCAGAGGGGTGCACGCTTGCGCGCTAGTTGGAGGGTGCGGTGTCGGCTGGTGCAGTGATTGGAGAGGCAACTGGAGATGGGGGCGCTCCTGCGGGTGCGCAAGGTGGAGAAGGAGCGGGCACAGACACAGTGCACGCGTTGGAGCAATTCCTCGCTGGGGGAAAGATGCAGATGCCTCCTCTTTAACTCCTTTCTCCCCGCATGCGTCATTTAAGGGATTTTCAAATCCGTTAGCTATTTTTGACCGGCAAGTGTTGAGGGGAGAGTTGCAGCTGGCCGGAGGATGTGCCGTTTGTTAGAAAGGAAAATTTACCCTCACCTCCTTGTTCTTTTCCCAATATTCTTCCTGCACATAAAAACATAAAATCATTACTTATTAAGTTATAGAATGCTATAAAATAGATGTAAACTTAAATCATGATGCATGCAAACATTCTATAACTTAATGTAGTTATTAAAAAACCTAAAAGGTATGATTAAAGTTACTTAGGTTTAATATTAGTCCATTAAAATGGACTCATTAGAGATCCATGCTCTGTTGATGCCGCTCCTCAGATTCGGCGACCCAGGCTTCCAGACGAGCCATTGGGTCCAGATTCTCGATATCCTGACCCGGTCTAGGTCTAGGTCTAGGATTTGCCATGGTGGCTCTGGGAATGGAAGAAGTGGGGGGAGAAGATGGTCTGGGAGAGGTGACTCGCCTCCTTAGGAGTGGCTCCCATGGTCCAACCAAGTGAGGTCGAAGTGACCTCCTTCTTTGCATACACCACCCAACCCCTGGGTTTGTGTAGCCAAGCAGAACAAGGCTAAGGCCCTATCAATCAAATGGTCCTTATAGATCAGGTGACAAGATTTTTCGTTAGAAATTTGAATTCCTGAAGATAAGTTCGTCGTTCAACCGACCGAAAGTGATTCCCGCCTCTCAAGCTAACCCAGCTAGTCTAGTTACGGTGGGACTAAGGAGAAGGTTCTTCCTTTGGCTTATGCCTCTGGTTCCGTTGACCCTCGAGCCACGGTCGTTTGACACTACCCTGCAGACTTAGTCACCAGGTTTGGCAAGAGAGATTAAAAACACCCAGTAGTATGACGGCGAACTCAGGTTGATTTCGTATTTTAAAATTAATTTTTAACCCACGTTCTTTAGTGGGGTTTGTGGTGAGTGGCCCACAAGGTGACCAAGCTCACCGGCTAACTAGACTTGATTAAGTCTAGGTTAGCCCAAAGTGTGGTCTCTAGTTATAACCCTAAGGATTAAAACTAAGTTGCATGCACTTCTAGGGTTTTTCTTTTTTCTTTTTTGTTTTAGTAGACCGCAAAAGTAATGTTTATTCTTTGATGATAATTGGAATCCAATTAATTTTAAATTTTGTGAGTAGATTTCTTTTTCAATTATTATTTAGAGAATATTTTTTTATAATTTTTACTATTTCAACACAATTTTTAAGGAATTTTGAATATCAGGGGTTAAGATCTGGAATTTTGAACCCTGGTCGATTTTTCGCTTTGAAACAGTACCAAATGACCTTTAAAAATTCAGGAAAAATAAGTAAAATAAATCCAATGAGATCAGCTTTCAAACCCCACCATTTTTAGTCAAAATAGATTCACGAATTGCTCGGAATCGCTTTTTGAAATTTGAAAAATTTTGAATCTGGGTCAGTCCAACCCCCGTGCACTTTGCAAATTTTTAAAAATTGTATGCTTAAAATTTTTTCAAAATAATGGTGGCATTTGAAAGTTCGTTTGAAAATTAAGGTTTAGCCCAAATTTTAGAATTTTTTGTTTGCTAATTTTTCGGCAATTGAATTTTTAAATCGAGGTTGAAATCTAGCCGAAAATCAGAAGTTGGTGGAAAAGCTTTTTAAAGAGGTTTGAATTTGAAATCAAAGCTTTCCACCAAAAAGATATATATATATATTTTTTAAACTTTTGCATGTTTTTTTTCCGCAAAGAATTTTTCAAACAGTTTCAACGAAAATATCTTTTTTGTTTTTGCTTTTTGCTCTTCTTTTTTTGAACTAACCCAAGGTTCGAAAGGAAACGTAATCTAGATTTTTTTCCTAATTTTTTTTTCTTTTTGATTTTTTTTCTTTTTCACAAAAATGAGTAAAATCTTCTTTTTTTTTCACAAAAGAGATTGCATGAAGTAGATCTAGTCCTAGCGTTCAGAAAAAGAAACCTAATCTAAGAGAATGTGATGTGCACCTGATTTCTTTTCTGGGCTCGAGTGCATAGTTCCCGTTCTTTTTCCGTTTTTCCTGCACATCCAGAAATAAAGCAGTGGCAAATTTGTCAGTGATAGTTTCAAAGATCGAAATCAAAGAAAATGACGTTGCCACCACGGCAACGATGCCATTTGACAGAAGTCGTTTTCGTGCATTTGAAAGTCATCGGCATCATAGTATAATCGTGCAAAAATGTTCATCAAAAAATGATTTCAAAAGATAACAAGACTTTGAGTCCTGGTCATTCGTCTTTGGGAGGCATTTGTTTACAACAAAATCTTCTATTGCTCTACTTTGTTTAGAATTGCATGCCGGTTCATGATTATTACGTAGCTAAGTATGACATGATTAGTTGCGAGAATATTAGGAGTTAGAAACAGGCAGCTTGAATCATGCAAGTATAATATTAATCAATAAGCTCATGGTGATTTCAAACACATAAAGATATATATATATATATATGCATTTTCATTCATCCATTGGAGAGTTGTTTGCACAAGAAATTTAGAGGAAAGCTTGTACATAAATGCTTGAAACGGAAATCTAGCTACCAGAAAATGATTGCATACAAGAATCGATGGGGGGATTTCGCATGCATCATTTATGGAGAAGTTAAGACTACGCTACTAAGCAGTAATAAAAGCAGTAAAAATTATGGAGAGCATAAACTAATTCTAGCAGAATATAAGGGCATTCAGGGGTGGTCCCCGATGGCCTTGGAGTGGCCGGGAGGAGAATGAGGGGCAGCCAATGTAGCTTAAGCCGACCCTTGGAGAGAGGTAGGGTTGATCCAGCATCCCAGCATGATGTCCTCCATGGTGGTGGTAGTGAGCTCGTGGAGGTGGAGGGGCTAGCTAAGTGGAGGTGGCATGAATGGCACCAATGGAGTGAATTTGCCAAGGAAGTGAATGGGTGCAAATGGCCACCCATTAGGTCTTTTTATAGACCTAAGGGAAGCTCTCTAGAGAATTATGGAATTCTATAGAGAGGCCTATGGTAGGAGCTCGTGGGAGAGTGAGAGAGAGAGGATGGGTGGTTGTTTTTAGATCCACCAAATGTGGATCTAAAAATTGAATGGCTCTTGGTTGCTAATTTTGGCAACCAAGGCAACCACACATGGTAGAGAGTTCTAGAGAACTCTAGGCTAGGTATTTTCATGTGGATGGTGTGTGGGGGTGTGTGTGGGTCAAAACTTAGGTGGCTAGGTTGATTAGGTTAGGTTCTAGTGGGTTTAGGTCAAGGTATGTCTCAAATTAGGGTTACAAACCCTAATTCACTAAGGTAAAGTGCAATTAAACTTAATACAAGTTTAATTGGATGTGTGGAAACTTAATTAAGAGTAAAACAACTCAATTAATTTAGGTCTAGGTCAATTGGACTCTCATGGAGTCCAATTGGACAGTGTGTGTTGAGATCAGGGCTCAATTGGACTCAATGAGTCCAATTGAATAGGCTGATGGAATTGACTAAGATCCAAGTCAATTAGGTTTAGTGATGACCTAATTAGGTCCTTACGGAGGTCTAGAGGTGATGTACTAGGGTTAGGGCACCATAATTTAGGTTCCTATGGGGTTGGAATTGGGTTTAGGGACCTAGAGATCCAAGATCAAGGCTTAAATCTCAAAACAGGAACTAAAGAGCAGTATCAGACGTCTAACAATAGTGTCAGACATCTTATACTCAAAAATTAGAAGTCCAGACTTGTTGTCTAGACGTCCAATCAGAGTCAGGAGGGATTTTGGGTTCTGTTTTGGGTATTCTGCAGAAATTGGACGTCTGACAAAGTGTCTAGACATCCAATAGCACTACAGAAGTGAGTTTGAGGTGTGTGGGAGATGGCTAAGCATCTTGGACATCCTATAACTTATCTGGACATCCAGATAAGGGTTGGAACTAGGGTTTTAGGGCTTCCTAGGGTGTTGTGACCTAATCTAAGGGTGGCTAAGGCTTGGGGAAGTCTCTAGGCTATCCTAGGGCTAGGATGAACCTAAGCTCTTCACATTTTACTACTTTATTCCTACTTAATAGCATAGCAAATCTTTAACTACCTTACATTATTATTCCTACATCTAATCTAAGCCTTCTACTCCAGCTCTACTGCAACTCCCATTATTCCTGATCCACCTTCAGATCCAGCTCCTGATCAGCTTATTCCCTACAATTGACATAATGCACTTAATCAGCACATTATAACATTATTTTATGCATAGCTAAAGGAAAGCAGTAAAGATGCAAATAATGTTTATGCATGCACGAATTTCCCTAACTTATGCAAAGTTCTAGCCTAATCTAGGTCAATTAAGACCTATGATTGATTCGCAATCACTGGCCTAATAGTCTTTTCTAAAATGTTCTTATGCTCCCTATTTGACACTTCAACCTGGTCACTGGTCTGAGGGTGGTAAGGTGTAGCAATCTTGTGAGTTTCTCCCAGACTCCTGAGTAGCCGATTGAAGTGGTCGTTCCGGAAATGAGGGCCCCCATCACTTATAATCATCTTGGGGCAGCCAAAGCGAGATATGATATTGGCCTTTACAAATTTCAAAACCACAGAGTGGTCATTTGTGGGCATAGGAATGGCCTCTATCCACTTGGAGACGTAATCCACTGCCACCAAGATATATTCGAATCCATGGGATGAAGGGAAGGGACCCATGAAGTCTATCCCCTAAACATCAAAAATTTCCACAAGTTGGATAGGGTGTTGGGGCATCTCATTCCGCTTCCCAATCGTTCCAGTCTGTTGACATCTGAGACAGGCCTTAATAAAGTAATGGGAATCTTTAAATAAAGAAGGCCACCAAAAATCAGACTGGAGAACCTTAAAAGCTGTTTTCTTAGCACCAAAGTGTCCTCCACAATGAAGCTCATGGCAAAATCTCAACACACTCTGTTGCTCTTCTTCAGGCACACATCGTCTCCAAACTTGGTCTTGTCCAATATGAAATAATTCTGGCTCTTCCCAATGAAAGAATCTTGCTTGGGAAATGAATCACTTCCGTTTTTGCGCATCCCAAAATCCAGGGGTTTCTCCAATGACCAAGTAGTTAACTGTACCTGCATACCAAGGTGAAGTTGGTGTTACTACCATAAGGGTTTCATCAGGAAATGTCTCGCAGATGTCTCCAGATTGAGAGTCATCAAGGGGGAGGCGAGACAGGTGGTTAGCCACTACATTTTCCACTCCTTTCTTTTCACGAATCTCCAAGTCAAACTCTTGAAGGAGTAGAATCCATATAATTAAACGTGGCTTAGAGTCTTTCTTGGTAATGAGATATCTCACTGCCACATGATCAATAAAAATGACCACCTGGATCCAAGAAGATAAGACCTAAACTTCTCCAGAGCAAAAACTATAGCAAGTAATTCCTTTTCAATGACTGTGTAGTTTTGCTGTGGTTCAGTTAAAGTCTTGCTAGTATAATGCAGCACATGTGGTTTTCCCTCAGCCCTCTATCCAAGAATGGCTCCCATAGCATAATCTGAAGCATCACACAACAGCTCAAATGAGAGTGTCCAATCAGGAGCTCGGAGAATAGGCATAGAGGTCAAGGCCTCTTTCAGCGTATGAAAAGCCTCGGCACACCTTGAATCAAAATCGAAGGAAGATTCCTTCGCCAATAAGTCTCAAAGTGGCCTAGAAATTTTGCTGAAATTCTTAATGAATCGCCTATAAAAACCTGCATGGCCTAGAAAAGATCTAATTTGTTTGACATTCGTGGGCAATGGAAGTTTGGAAATAGAATCAACTTTAGCCTTATCTACTTCCAAGCCCCTTTTAGGCACAACATGCCCAAGTACAATGCCTTTCTGTACCATGAAGTGGCCTTTCTCCCAGCTAAGGACTAAAATAGTCTCCTTACATCTCTTCAGCACATTCTCCAAGTGCAGGAGACACTGGTTGAAAGACGAGTCTTAAATGGAGAAGTCATCCATAAAAACCTCGATGCACTTGTCAATCATGTCCAAAAAAATGGACATCATACACCACTGAAAAGTTGCAGGTGTATTACATAATCCAAATTGCATACGCCTGAATGCAAAAGTACCGTAAGGACAAGTGAAAGTTGTCTTATCTTGATCATCAGGGAAGACTGCAACCTGGTTGTACCCAGAATATCCATCTAAAAGGCAGAAATACTTGTTCCCTGCCAATCTTTCAAGGATCTGATTAATAAAGGGCAAGGGAAAGTGATCTTCTGGGTAGCGGTGTTTAGTTTGCGATAGTCAATGAAGACCCTCCAACCAGTTGAGGGTCTGGTCACCACTTGTTCACGTTAGTCATTTGTTTCTACAGTGAAGCCTGCCTTCTTTGGCACCACATGGGTTGGACTAACCCATTTGCTATCTGCAATGGGATAAATGATCCCAACGTCCAGCCAATTCAGAATCTCCTTTTTAACCACTTCCCTCATGTTGGGGTTAAGAAGTCTCTGCATGTCTCGAAAGGGTTTGATGGAATCATCAGTATAAATGTGATGCATGTAGAGCGTAGAGTCTATACCTTTAATATCAGCAATTGTCCAAGCTATGGCTTCCTTGTGCCTTGATAAACAGTCTAACAAGGCTCCCTCTTGCACTTCAGATAGTGCAGACGAGATGATTACAGGGAGTGTATCATTTGGCCTAAGGAATACGTACTTGAGAGAGTCAGGGAGGGGTTTCAGTTCAAGGTTGGGGGCTTGTATGGTTGAGGGTTTCATAATAGAAGTCCCCATCTCAAGTAGCAGATCTACCTTAGGCAGACATGATGGGGAAAGAGACTAAATAGAAACTCCAAGCAATTCCTCAAGTTATAGCACATCCCCTTCACATTCCTCCAAGAGATGGGAATGCTCATTTAGCATGACATGCTGAAGGGGGTCATCACATAAAATTGCAGGAGTTGTCTTTTCAATCAGATCATCTACCACCTCAACATGGGAACGATCCTCAAATCTAGCTTGTTTCTAAGCATCAGACACATTCAACAGAATTTTCCTATTCCCAAAGCCCATTTTTAATGCCCTAGTGTGACAATTAATTGAAGCATTAGAAGTCGCAAGAAAAGGGTGACCCAAAATGATTGAGGGCTTGGTTGGTTTGTTGGTAGGGTCAGTGTCCAGTACTAGAAAGTCAATGGGGAAAAAGAAATCCTCCACTCTCATGAGGACATCTTCCAGCAGGCCCCGTGGTCTCTTCAAAGAACGATCTGCAACTTGGAGGATTACAGGGGAAGGCTTCAGATTGCCTTCTCCAAGTTGTTCATATACATAGCTCGGAAGGATGTTCACCCCCACACCCAGATCAAGTAGAGCCTCGTCTATTTGTAGGTCGCCAATGACCACTAAGATGTATGGGGCTCCTGGGTCCTTAAGTTTCGGGGGTGTCCCATGTTGTATAATTGAGCTAACAAAATCAGGCAGAACAACTTTTGATTGGACTTGTTTCCTTGATTGCCACTTTTTCGTGCACAGGTCCTTAAGAAAGCTGGTATAGGACATAATCTACTTGATAGCTTCAAGCAAGGGCAGGTTAATTTGCACTTGTTTGAAAGTCTCCATTATTTCATTCTTCCTATCTTTGGCTCGAGATGAGCCAGCAAAAGTCTGCCCAGAGTCAGATAAGCACTCTGGAAAGGGCACTCTCAGTCTCTGGGTGGAAAGGTTGTCATTCAGGTAAGTGGGGGAATGGGGACAACCTCTTCTGGTGAGGTGATTTAAGCGGAGAAGAGTTGGGTTGCTCTTCTCCAGTGAGGTCGAAAGTCAAGGTGGATGGTTTTTCAGAAGGTGGGATTATAGGAGCATCAGGTTTGAAAATTTCTTTCCCACTCCTCAGAATAGTCATCGCCTAGGCATGCTCCCTAAAAACAATCCCTTTCCCTTTAGGGTTCTCCTCAGATGAATTGGGAAGCTTCCCAGTCTCTTTTACTTATGGCCTCGACAAGGTGTCCAATTTGTGATTTCATATCATTGATTACCTCATCGTGAGATTAGATGATCATGCTTTGATTCTCCTGCATGGCTTTAAGCTCGTCCATCTCAGAAGTCTTGGATGGTTGAGAGGGCATAGGAGGTTGATTATACTATTGAGTCTGAAAGGGTTGGGGTCTGTAATTCCCTAAATTAGAAACATTCCCTTGTCTCCATGAAAAATTGGGGTGGTTCCTCCATCCCTCGTTATAAGTGTTAGAAAATGGGTCATTACGAGGTCTGGGTCGGAACCCTTGTTGGTGTTAGAGCACCGCGATCGTTTGTTTTGATGATAACAAAACACGTGTCGTTTAACATTTGCACTTGGAGTCTTAGATTTCAGGTCAAATTGCAAATGAAGACGTGATTAGATAGAGTTCGAGCTCGCATCCATGATGGATTGGAGGAGCTTGATGGAGAACAGAGGAGATTTGTGAGGAGCGATAGATTGAAGATGGAAGGATAAGAAGAATAGGATAGAAATCTATTTATTTCTTTCATGTACTTTTGTCTTTATTTCCTTACTCTTTTTATTCCTTAGAACATCATATTAAAGAGCTTTAAAGTACCCTAAGAGTAGTCCTAGGAACACCGACACAACCCTAGGATACATAGGTTTTCTGTAAAGAACTTAGAAAACCAAGATAGGGTTCAAACAGCTTTTTTAGACGTCTAATTCCAAAATCAGACGTCTGATAATATGTTTTAAGACGTCTGACTATTGATTCAGACGTTTGATAACAATTAGGTTGGACTTAGCAAATTGTGTGTGATGAAATCAGACATCTAGACCTTAGACCAGACATCTTAGAAGACGTTTGTTTTTGCCAGACGTCCAATTAGTGGACCGTTGGCTAGCTTATCAAACACCGAAGGATATGACCGTTAGAGCCTTATCAGATGTCCTTAAGCCTTTCCAGACGTCTGATAAATGACTGTTTTGCCTCGGCTGACCCAAAATCTCTTCTCAGAGATTTTCTAGTCGTTGCAACTCTTGGAAATCCATTCCCGCATAAAAAGTAGGTTTCCAGACGTCCAGACATAGTGCCAGACGTCCTATATGTCATCTGATGGACTTACACTAGAACCCTTTTTAGATCTGATTCAAGTTAGGAAGAAACCTGCCTAAAATCAGACGTCTGACTTTGATCTCAGATGTCCTAAATTGATCTTCCAGACGTCTGATGCCAGGATCAGACGTCTGATTACCTTGTCAGTGTAATCATTGTTCCTGATTTCGGCCTGATTCTCTTGGGCTTTGCACCCAACGGCAATGGAAGCTTTCCAAAGCCTTCCAAAGCTTTCCTAAGGCCTCTATAAATAGAGAGAAACCTCTTGCACACCAAGACACACCTAGTAATACACTTTCACACACTTTTGTGTCCAAGAAAAGCTCTTGCTCTAGAAGCTCAAGTTCTACATCTTGAGAGCATCAAGCCTTTGCGCACCCGCTCTCCCGCTGTAGTTCACGAGAGCGACATTGCGCCGCCACGTGGCTCACACACCCGCGTCATCGATTCGACGCACTCCTTGCAAAGGAGAGTTCCCTAATTCCTATAGAAGCTAGGTTTAAATCTTTGTTGCCTATATAGGACTATTATTTGTTATTTTACTTTGTTATTTGGTTGGGTATTCGCTTTGCAAATTCCCGTCTCCTTTGTGGGATAAAATCCTTCTCGTGAAGAGAAGGGGTTGAGGAACGCTACCCTCGCACTTGTAGCGTGGTTGTAATTGAGGTTGAATCACCCTCGTTTAAGTGATTCGTTTAGTGGATTTGATCAACTTGGTTGGTCGGAAAATCCTAACTCGAGAGGGTTAGGTGGTGGTTTTCACCCGGTTTGGGTTTCCCCCTAAAAATAATTGTGTCCATTGTGTGATTGTTTATTTTGTGAGATTGGTATATATTTTATTCTGCATTTTATTACGTCACCCCTCCTAGTAGGGATCTACAACCCTTGGGCGGCATTCAGGTCCACCTGTACAAGGTCAAGGAATTGGGAGGCCAAATGATAATCCACAGTAGCGTGTGTATTGCCTTTGCAAATGGAGCATTCTGAAGCTTGAGAAGCAGAGACATTTGGCCTGAGTTGGCTAGGGTTTGTCATAAGCCTTTCCACATTTTGGTTCAACAATTGAATTTGGAAGGCCAAATTCTGGGTATTCCTAGCCTCATTTGCCTCCATCTTTCGTTGCATAAGAGCGATTTTCCAATCCAAATAGGCTGAATTTAAATGGATAGAATTCTCACTCAAGGTCTGAAAAAGATCCCAAGCCTCATCTTCAGTTTTTGTGAGAAAGGTTCCTGCACAGGCACCATCCACTGTTTTCCTATGCTTGTCATTTAATCCAGTGTAGAACCTTTCTACAAGTTACCATCTTGGCACTTGATGACGGGGACATAAGCGTAACAAATCTTTGAAGCGCGCCATGCATCATGAAATTGTTCTCCATCTTGTTGAACAAAGCCTATGATTTCCCTCCTATAGTGATTGGTCTTGCTCATAGGGAAGTATTTTTTCAAAAACTCTCCTTTCAAGGCTTCCCAAGTATCCACTCTACCATCTAAAGTGTGATACCAATGCTTCACCTTATCCTTGAAGGAGAAAGGAAAGAGGGTTCGCATTTGGGCATCATCAGTAACACCTTGCAATCTCACCGTGAAACAGACCTCGGTGAATTCCTCCAGATGCCTATAGGGGTCCTCCCTAGAAGTACCATAGAATGAGGGCAACAAAGATATGGTACTACTCTTGATTTCATATGGATTATTCCCCCCTGGTCTTCTCAGTGTATGGCCAGGTTGGTTGGTAGGGATAAAATAATCTCTCAAAGATTATTGGTTTTCCACAATTCTATTCTCTCCTTCCTCGGCCATCTCTCTTTTCCCTTGGTTGGCTCTCCTAAGGATCCTTTCAGGTTCTGAATTAAACACAAGTTGTCTCCTCAGAGATTGCCTACCAATCATACACAAACAAACACAATTCAAAAGGACTTTTGTATCTTTAATCAATTAAGGCCTTTGAGATTTAAGTCCAGTTGTAGATGACAATACAAATTACCCAAACAATTACGTGCCTATTGTCAACCTACGAAATGCCTTGATGAAGACCTAATTGGAACTTAGGTGCTCTGCCCTAAAGTTCAAATAGTAAAGTACTCCAAGGACGGAAGATCGAGGGATGTAAGTAGGCCTAAGCCTTCCTTTGAAGCCTTGCTTTCGCGGTGCTTCTTAACTACCCTAAAAAATCTGTGACAGGGTATCCCCCTCCTTGGAGTTACAAAACCTTTGAACTTAAGTTTCAAACACTTTAGTATCCAATGATAGGAGAGTTCTTTCCTAGCTCAAAAACCTAGGAGTGTCAAAATGCATGCTTTAATGCAAGGATCAAACAAGTGTGCATACATAAAAAAAGTTAAAATTTTTTTTTTGAATCGTAGCACAATGTCTCAAATCAACTCGGGTTTTATATGTTCCTCCTATTGATTAGTCCATTTTCAGAAAATGTGACCACTTGTTAAATCATTTCAACACAACTTATGTGGTCCTAGAATTAAGTCCAAAATGCAATGCGTGATCAGAATATGGATGCAAAGTAAGAGAATGCGTACCTTGCTCCCAGCAATCAACGATGTGAGAATGCATACAATGTAGAGAAATAAATCTAGAGGCTACTCATATAGACCTGAATGGTTTGTCCTAGGGGCAGACAGCTCGTGTTTTGTTTATTATTTTTTTTAAACTACTTATGCACAATAAAAAAAATCAATCCACAAAAGAAAATAAAAACCAAAATCTAAAGAAAAAGGGAATAGACTCCCAAAAATTACCCAACACGAGTCTTAAACAAAATCGAGGAACAAACCCCTAAAACTATACCCCAGAACAAGGGTCCCAAACCAAATGTATGTGAAGTCTAAACTAAATCTAAACTAATCTAATATACTACCTATTCTATCTATTCGAAATGGATGAGTTGATGCATGCAGCTTCCTCAAAATGTTCTCTTCCGAATTGTGGCTCAAGGCCCTCCTCAGTTGTGTGCACGACGGCTATGTTGCTCCTAATGTGTGGCCAACAAATGGCGTCGAGGCTCACCTGATCTCTGAAGCTGGTGCGGCAAGATGTAGAAGATATGTGTACCTTGCACCAAAAATATCGAAGTTAAAAATGCCATAAAAATAATGTGTGAACAAATAAATAGATAAATGTGAGTCTAACAAGCCTGTTGCTTCCCTGGTAATGGCACCATTTGACATGTCAATTTTCCACTTTCGATTAAGTTTCGTAGATGAAATAATGCGTTGTTGTAGTATGCAAGTGGTGAAAAAATCGACTAATAAACAATTAAAAAAAATCACTCAATTAGGAGCGGGTCGTATCCACAGGGAGGCAGTGGCCTATTTAAACTCGCAAGGGTCAAAAATCGATGTTCACTATTAATTTCGTTAAGAAATCAAGCCAAAATCGCTTTTCAAATGAGATAATATGACTTTAACATGCTGATATTGTATTTACGAGAAAGAGGGAGGTTCTTTACATAAAATCACCAGAATAATTTAATCAGAAAATGAAGTTGACAATGGCATGGATCATAAAAATTAATTGGTGTTTTACTGTAGCAAAACAGGGGAAAACTTCCTCTTATCCGTGCATGAGGAGGAGGTTATGACCGGAGGTGCGAAGCTCGAAGGTAGATCTCTAGACCGAGGGCATTGCGGCAGTGGTGGTGGTGAGTTTCGAGGTGGCCGAAGCTCTGGAGAAGGTGGGTTCTGGCGGCTCTTGCTGTTGGCTGCGCTTACTGGAGGGAGCGCGGAGGTGTACACGAGTGCTGCACGCATGCACGAGCGCTGCAGGCCACGTGCGGAGAAGTGCTGCACGCTACTGAAGGAGGCGCGGAGGTCTAGTGGGGAGTGCGGCTACAGGTGCTGGAGCTATGGGGGTCGGTGAGAGTGCTAAAGGGGTTGGTTCATGGAGGTGCTGGCGGGGCATGTGCTGGTCGTGCACACACAGAGGAGAAGGCGTGCGTGCTGCTGTGCGCGTGGAAGGGTGTGCAAGTTGGGTGCGCCGGAGGTGCTGGCGCAGTGTGCGGGCACTGGTGGTGCGCTGGAGGAGGTGGTGTAGCGTGGTGGTTGCTGTTGCGAGTGATGAGGCCACACGCACTGCTGGAAGTGTGCGGGTGTGTGCACAGGTTGTGCGAGTAGGGCGGTGCGCGTGGAGGCGTGGCGAGGGTGGCGAGGTGCAGAGGCGATGTGCTATTGGTGTTTAGGTTGTTTTTGGTGGAGGAAAAACAGAGATAGGAAAAACAAAGAGGAAGGTGGAGGTCAGACATCTGGGATCATTCTCCGACATCTTAACTGGTGCGGGGGTGTGGAACTAGAGATGGTTGCTGGTGATGGCGGTGATGCAACATGGAGAGATGCACACTAAGGTGCTCGTAGTAATGCAGTTGCTCCGATTTGGCGGAGCATCCTGTCACGACGCACACCTACGGTAGTAGAGCAACTGCTGTAGTCAAGGCCAGTGGTGGTGAAAAGGAGAAGCTCATGGGCTTTTGCACAGTGGTGGGTCAGGATGGTGGTGGCCTGCAGAGCCTAGTTGAGGCTCTCCCTTCTTTTATGCTGCAAGAGGAGTGCAGACATTGGTTGAAGGAGAGGTGAAGTGACGCAGATCATGGGAACAAAGATCCACGATTGTAGCTTGTGCATTCAGTCGGTGCAATTCTCCTACATGCATCCGTTGGAGATAAAATAAAGAAATTAAATGAGGATTATTTATGTACAAGCCCTTAAAAGAAATGTGAAATAAAATAATGCATGTAATGCAACCTAAAAGATGAACTATTCTAATGCATGCTATTCTAAATGAATTCTAAGTATGAATGCAATGCATGAAATATGTAAATAAATGAATAATTAGACTAATCTATTTACATCTTATTGTATGCAATTTATATGCCAATATTAATCTAATTCCTAGGTGATGAGAACCTCATCATGAGCCATAACTAGCTCATTTTGACCCAATACAAAGGATAAAAGCTCCTACATAACTCAAGGAAAGGCTTAACTCAGAGAATTCTGAGTTTAAGGAGAAAACAAGTCATAAGGGGTAAAAATGCAATTTCACCAGTATAATCTGCATACAGGGTAATTCAGGGCCCAAACATAGGTCAAAGCAGCTTAATAAGAATAAAAGTGGGATGAAATGATCTAGCAAGGGATACAGCAATTCCAAGAAACTAAATGATAAATCTGTAACCCTAAAACAACCCACTTCAATTCACAAGGTTCGAGGCAAAGTAAAAATAGAATAAACCCTCTAAAATTCATAGAAAAATAATCTCTAGGGTTTAGAACCTTCAATTTGGCCTTTAGAACCCATTTTGACCTACATTGAGAACCATGCCCAATTAATAACTTAATTTGGGTTTTTGCGCAAATTGATCGGTCAAACAAGGTTTAATATGAAAATGAAATTCACCATCAGATTCCTTGGGTCCTAATTAGTCATGTATAAAAACTTGAGCCTAAGAAGAAACCTCCTTGACCGACTTTACACTTTGGTCCTCATATATTTACTCTTTGGCCCTCAACTTTTGAACCCTCGCATTTTGGCCCCCAACTCTCCTTCGTTCTTTGCAATCAGGTCCCTCCTGCAAAACCTGCCAGCACCATGCTCCGGCGACCTTGCGCGGAGCATGGCGCCGCGCAGGGTGAGGTAGGGGACCTAGCAAGTAAACCGGGGGTGCCCTGCGTCGTCAGCCGTCGCAGGGACACCCCCCTAGTCGTTGTAGCCCACCATACCGGCCGTGCGAACGCACGGACGGTATGGGTTCTTGTTTCCGACCATCCTCCGGCGAGGGAGACACGTCATCTCCCTCCGCCTTCCTCCCTGTTTGATCCCTATAAATACCCCCCCGCTGCTCCACCGACCAGGGCAGCCTGGATCTGACGGAGAAAATCCCCAACTTTCTTCTCTTCTTCCTCCGGCAGACGCTCACCAGCTCCGGCGGTTTCCTCCCCCTCCACCTCTTCGCTCTGCCGCAATACCAGCAGCAGAGACTTCCTCCCCTGCTCTTCCCGCGCCACGCCGCACCCAGCTGGCGCCTCTCCGGCTCTCTGCTCGCCGCCGTCCCTTTCCCTGAGTATCGTCTTCTCCGGCGACAGTCGATACGACTGTCGCCCTGTTCCTCCCCTTTCGTCCCTGCAAGTAAGCTAGAGCTACTCCCCTTCTTCTCCTCTTTCTTTCCCCGCTTTCAATTTATTCACTTAAGCCCTCGACCGACCCTGACCACCTTCACCCCCTTCGTCTCCGACCACCCTCCGGCGAGCCGCTCCCATCACCTCAGCGACCCACACGGCTCGCCGACCACCGCAGGACCTCCGCCTCCTCACCCTGATCAACCTCCGCCCTGCCACTTCCCCCACATCACCCTCTGCAACCCCACCGAACAGACCCACCCTCCGACCCACAGTCCGACCTAGGGCAGCCCTCGCACGCCGCCCCGCGCCTCGCCACCACCCACACGAGCTTCGCCGCACCCTGGCGAAGCTCCTGGCACTCTCTGATTAGGCCGAGAGGCCGTTTTCTTGTGGACAGGCCACCCGACCTCCGCCGCCATTGCCGTGCAGGAGGAACTGCTTCCGCCTGCAGCTACAGGCGCGCCACGCTCAGCGCCAAGCCCAGATTCACTCCCAGGCCTTGCGAGGAGTTTTGGCAAAACACCAGGTTCGCAGCTGAGGAAGAAAGCTCTGCGTGACGCCGCCATCTCCTGCTGAATTCCCCGCTGCGGGCACGCAATTGAGGTGGGCCGTTTAGTCCCACCTCGGAAACGCCTGAAGAGCCGCAGCGACATAAGATGCAAAAGTGCTGAAGGCTTACTGCCTCAGCACACGGGGTGAGGTCCCCTTCACCCGCCCGGTTACCCGGTCTCGTCCGCGCTCACGCCCCGCGGACCTGACCCGAACCGACCCGACCCGACTCGACTGACCTGCACTCCTCGCCCACCACGCACGCCGGTGGGCCTGGACCCGGGCCTGATCCGAACCCGGTTACCCGGTAGCTCTGGGAGAGCTTTCCTAAGAGTGGTTTCAGAGAGAAAGAGAGACGCGGGGGGGGGGGGGTAGAGTAGGTTTTGCCTCTGACGAAAAACTCTGAAGTGTGCAGGCGCAGGCGAAGAAGAAGACCCGCGGAAGAAGAAGGAGCTGCACTGTAGCAAATGCATAGTTAAGTCGTCGAAGCACCGGGTCAGACGACGGAAGGTCAGCAGCCAGAGCAGGAAAGAAGGCAGGCTGAAGAAAGAAAGAAAAAAGAGCAACGGCCAAAGCAGAAGAAGAAGAAAGGAAGACTTAGTAGCTGAAGGTAGAAGCTCTGCAGCCATAAGGAAGAAAAGAAGAAAAGGGAAAAGAGAAAGGGTCACCACTATTGCAGAAAAAGAAGAAGAGAGACCAAGACAGAAACCAAGGACGAAGAAGAAGGAGATCTGAAGAAAGAAGGAGGAGCATCACCTCTGCAGAACAAAGAAGAAGAAGGAGATCTGAAGAAAAGAAAGAAAGAAGAACATCACGAGGAGAAAACGAAAAGAACAACAAATTCTTTCCCTCTCTCTTTCTTTATTTTGTAAAAGAAACATGTATATCTCTAGAATACGACTTGCTCCCTGAGTTCGACCTCGGGAACTCTTTTATTTTCCGAGTAAAAAAATTTATATTTGGAATGTTGGTAATAACCGGCTTTACTACAACGTTATAACAAAACCAAAACCCGGTCAAACAAAACGTACCGACACCATTTTTGGCGCCGCTGCCGGGGAGCAGCGGCTATTCTAGAGGTAAACATTCCTGTTTCTTTTAATTTCTGATAATCTCCTCTCTTTTGTGCAGCTACAGGAACTCAAGAAGACAAGCAACCACACGACAACCACTCCGAAGACAGGTAAATTTTTCCTCTCACTATTAACCCCTAAACTCTAAAGAGGAAGAAAAGAAAAGAACAAGCAATATAGGGCTAACCTGCCTTCCATACTTAGTAACCATAAAGAGTTGCATGTTTTCAACTCATCACTCCTGCACACTATTAAGGGTATTTAAGGGCTAACACATTCTTGCTTGAGCCCTAATTGCCCAACAAAGAGTTAAATGGACCAAGTAGAGCCAACATAAGGTCAAACATTAGGATTTCAGTAGAGACACACCCCTTAATCAAGAATTGAGGAAATCCAAAAGAGGTGTGCCCAAGCCATTGATTGAAAATAATTAACAAGAAAAATCCTAAACAATTGGCTCTCTCTAAACACTTGAACCCTAAAAGACAGGACCTAAAAGCTCTTAAAGAAAACAATAGGTAAAGTTGACCCCTTGGGTCAACCAACCTTAAATTAGGTCACTCTTTGCACTTAAAAGACTAAAGTTCAAGTGAAAACCTTAAGCACCCTGATCTTAAAATTGGTAGACTTAAGAGGTCAAGATCCCCATTCTGGTCTACCTGGAACCGCAGTGACAAGAGAGGTCGGGTGGGGGAAACCCTGTAACCCGTGGGGACGCTCTACCGTGTAGGGGTCTTCGCGGGACTCTCCCTCTCTGGCTGCCTAGGTAATTCTCAGGTGGACGATCTTTCTGATCAAGGGGTCCATCTGCCCCGCACCTCTATAGTCACCCAACACATTTTTGGGTGTCTTGATTGGGTCCAGCACCTTCTAAACTTACCTCTTCCAAACAGTGCATGTACAGAAGAAGGTCCCTAAGACCACCGTTAAGACCTCCTTTAGAAATTCGCTCTCGTCAAGGCCAAGCCTCGACGCCCGTGTTTTTGCAGCAACACCCTCACATTATTCTCTCTTCTGATTCAGAACCAAGTTCTTCTTCTTCCCCCATCATGGCTCAGCCAGTTGAGGAAGAAAATAATCTGGAACATCAACTCCAGCGACTCAATGACCTCTTCCAAAATTTCGTGCACCCACCAGAGCGTCCTATGATGCGGGACCACTACAATCCTGCTGCGGTGGCCATTGAGCCTCGAGTCAGAATCCCGACTGGAGGACCTGATTCCGAACTAAAGCCCAACATGATTCATGCTATACCTAAATTCCGTGGGCTTAATTCTGAAGATCCCTTCCAGCACATCAAACAGCTAAAGCATCTGGCCCACACTTTTGGATCAGATGCGCAAAATCGGGATATTCTTCTCATGAAGATGTTCTCCTTTTCTCTTATGGACAAGGCCGCCCATTGGTATCAAACTCAGACCCGGCCGATCAACACTTGGGAAGAACTTCAATCCGAATTTTTGAAAAAGTTTTTTCCCGTTGGTCGGACCAACGCCTTGCGCCATCAGATTACACACTTCACTCAACAATCAGGAGAACCTCTCCATGAGGCATGGGATCGTTTTCAGGATCTCATGAGAAAGTGCCCCCATCACGGAGTTCCTAAATGGGAACAAGTCCAATCTTTTTACCAGGGACTCCGTGAGGACATCCGCCTTTTCGTCAATGCAACTTGCGGAGGAAACATCATGGGTCAACATGAAGACACCGTATGGGAGATTCTCGAAAACATGTGCGAGAACTCCATCAACAATGACTCCATGGGATTATTCGACAGGACGAATACCCGCGCAGCGACGAATCTTAAGGGAGCACATGAGACGCAGGGCCTGTCCGCATCAGTCGACCTGGAATTAATGGCCAGTCGATTGGACAAGGTCTCAATCATTGAAAAGAAGGTGGATGAGCTGACTCAGCACTTGCAGCAAGCCACCTCTGCGCGTAACTCCTTTGCACAACCTCCTTCCACACAGGAGACTGTGCAAAACATCCTCCACCGATCCTCCCTTGGGATGGATCCATATCCATCCCCATCTGATTCTTGGACTGGAAGATCATCCGATCCTTTCTTCACCAGCCGGGGGAACTCCATTCCTCCTTTCCCTGATTCTCAGGAGGTTCCTCAGACCTGCGAAGACCTCAACGCCATCCAGAACGACCCATTCTCCAACACTTACAACCCTGGATGGCGAAACCATCCCAATTTTCAGTGGGCGGGAAATTCCCAAACCCAAAGACCACCTTTTCAGTCCCGCCCACAGCCCTCTCATCACTACCAGCCGCCTCAGCCTCGGCCCAACCCTACTTATCCATCAGGGCCAAATCAAGATCAAATGTCCTTAATCCTTCAGACTCTGGCTCAAAAATCGAATGCGGCCATTCAAAACCAGCACAAGGACGAGCTTACTGAAGTTAAAACTCAACTGGCCCAGTTGGCAAATTCTCGCCAGCCAGGCACACTCCCTTCCCAACCCCTTCCTAACCCAAATAACGTGCCAACCCAGAAGCGCGTTATGAATCCAAATTTAGGCCACGCTCAATGGATTTATCAGGCCCCCACTGCTCCATCTCCAGACGAGATGGATGCCTCAACTTCTCGTGCGGGATTTCAGCAGCAGCCACCCCTCCTACCAAGCCCAAACCAAAATCAGGCCGGATTAAATTCTGTAACAACACGTAGTGGTAAGACAACTCAAGACCCGCATTATCCAAACCACTCCCAGCCTGATAACCATGACCCTAGGATAGTTATCCAAGGTACCGCTGTTCCAGATCCACAACCTGGACCTATCCTAGAGGAACCAACCAAGATCCCGTTTCCCGAGGCCCTGACCAAGGGAAAGAAGACCACCAAACCCGTGGCCCCTGAGGAGGACCTGGTCAAGCTCTTTGAGCAGGTCCACATAAACATCCCCTTGATGGATGCAATCCGCCACGTACCAGCTTACGCACGATTTCTAAAGAATTTATGTACACCCCAGCGTAAGCCGCGAACCAAGGGAGGGAGCCCAATTGTTCTGTCAGAGCAAGCCAGCTCTGTAATTCTTAGTAGACTCCCACCCAAGGCAAAAGATCCTGGAACTCCCCTGATCTCCTGTAAGATAGGTGGTACCCAATTTGATAGAGCATTGTTAGACTTGGGTGCATCTATAAATCTGATACCCACATCCTTACTTGACCATCTAGAAGAATCTGAGCTGAAACCAACCGAGGTGACATTACAATTAGCAGATCGATCTATAAAGTCACCAAAAGGGATTCTCGAGGATGTTATCGTGAGAGTGCGGGATTTCTATTTTCCAGTGGACTTTATAGTCTTAGACATGGATGCACCTGAGAACCCTAGGGATACACCAATCATTCTAGGGAGACCTTTCTTGGCTACTGCTAGAGCCAACATCAGCTGTGAGGAGGGCCAAATAGAGCTTAAGTTTGGAGATCAAACACTGAAAATTGATATATTTAAGGCCCAACAAGGAATTAATTGCGGCGTCATCGAGCAAATTTGTGACATCAAGACTCTGGTTGATGAAGCACACCTCCAGAATGACTTGAGTATGCCTCATCAACCACAGAAGGATCTTGACCCGCAAACAGAGGAGTCAAATCCAGATGTGAACAATCCAGTAACTCCCACCCTTGAACCTCACATCTATACTGAACCACCCGCTGCTGCTGAAAACCCCATCCTCGAACTGAAACCCCTTCCTGCTCACTTAAAATACATCTTTTTGGGTTCTAATCAGACCCTTCCTGTGATCATCAATTCCAACCTCAGTCCTGAACAGGAAGCCAGTTGGATTGTTGTCCTCCAGCAACATCGAAGAGCCATCGGATGGACTCTCGATGATTTGACTGGAATAAGTCCCTCTTATTGTACTCATCATATCTATTCAGAAGAGGGCACACGACCTTCTCGTGAAATGCAGAGACGCTTAAACCCCAATCTGCAGGAGGTCGTGAAAAAGGAGATCATCAAGTGGTTAGATGCCGGGATCATCTACCCGATCTCCGATAGTCGTTGGGTGAGCCCAATTCAGGTCGTGCCCAAGAAGGCAGGACTCACCACTATAACGACTGAGATCGGAGAAATCATTCCTACCCGATTAGCCAACTCGTGGAGAGTCTGTATAGATTACCGTCGACTCAATTCCTCCACGAAGAAGGATCATTTCCCACTACCCTTCATTGATCAAATTCTCGAAAAACTAGCGGGAAATAGGTTCTTCTGCTTTCTTGACGGGTACTCCGGTTATAACCAGGTGGCAATCCATCCTGAGGACCAAGAAAAGACCACGTTCACCTGCCCCTTTGGAACATACGCTTTCCGAAGGATGCCTTTCGGTCTTTGCAATGCACCCGCTACTTTTCAGCGATGCATGCTTGCCATATTCTCAGATATGGTAGGTGATTATCTGGAAGTCTTCATGGATGACTTTTCAGTTTTCGGAGCATCATTCGACGATTGCCTCCAACACTTGGTCCAGATACTCAGGCGGTGCATCGACGTGAATTTGGTTCTTTCCTGGGAAAAGAGCCATTTCATGGTGCCTGAGGGAATTGTCCTGGGACACTCAATTTCGGAGAAAGGTATCCAAGTGGATCGAGCTAAGGTTAATCTGATTTCTCACCTTCCTATGCCTAGCTCGATCAGGGACATCCGATCCTTTTTAGGGCATGTCGGTTTTTATCGACGATTTATCCCTGATTTTTCAAAAATCGTACGCCCCCTGACCACTCTTCTCTCCAAGGATGTTCCCTTCGAAATCTCCAAGGAATGCACTCAAGCATTTGAAATCCTACGTGACCGAGTCACCCAAGCCCCGATCCTACAGTCCCCTGATTGGTCTCAACCCTTTGAGATCATGTGTGATGCATCCGACTTCGCTGTAGGAGCGGTTTTGGGGCAGAAAAATGACAAGAAACCTGTGGTCATTTACTACGCCAGCAAAACACTCGATGAGGCTCAGCGTAACTATACAGTTACTGAGAAAGAGCTGCTAGCTGTAGTATTTGCCCTAGAGAAGTTCAGATCATACCTTCTGGGTTCCCATGTCATCATATACTCGGATCACACGGCTGTGAGGCATCTCCTTGCAAAGAAGGACGCGAAACCCCGATTGATCCGATGGATCTTGCTGTTGCAAGAATTTGACCTCGAGATTCGCGATAAAATGGGAAAACAAAACGTGGTAGCTGATCACTTGTCCCGTCTTCCTTCTGAAATAATTGACCCTTCCGGACCCATCACTGAGCATTTTCCCGATGAGCACCTGCTGACTATTGGTACTAGCCTTCCATGGTTTGCTAATATTGTAAATTACTTGGCATCTCATCAGACCCCGTCCGATTGGCCGAAGGCCAAGAAAGACAAATTACGCTCCGATGCCAAGTATTACATTTGGGAAGACCCGTACCTCTTCCGCATAGGTGCCGATCAGATCATCCGGAGATGTGTCCCGGAAGGGGAAGTCAACAATATCCTCTCTTTCTGCCATGACCAGGCATGCGGTGGCCATTTTGCCGGGCATAAAACCGCATCAAAAGTCCTCCAGTGAGGCTTTTACTGGCCCACACTGTTCAAAGACGCATACAGTCATTGCAAGGCATGCAGTCGTTGCCAGACTTTGGGCAACATGAGCCATCGCGACATGATGCCTATGCAACCGATTCTAGTATGCGAAATCTTTGATGTTTGGGGGATTGATTTTATGGGCCCCTTTCCTGTTTCGGATGGTTTCGAATACATTCTGTTGGCTGTGGACTACGTGTCCAAATGGATCGAAGCCATACCGACCCGAACCTGTGATCACAAAATCGTTCTCAAATTCATTCGTCAACACATTTTCTCAAGGTTCGGGATTCCTCGTGCAATAATCTCTGATGGGGGGACCCATTTCACAAATGCTCAGTTTAGGTCACTGATGACCAAATACGGGGTGTCTCACCGAATCTCTACTTCTTACCACCCCCAAACTAATGGTCTAGCTGAGCTGTCTAATCGGGAGATCAAGAAAATCCTGCAAGTCACTGTTCGACCTGACAGGAAGGACTGGTCGTCCCGACTTCCGGAAGCATTGTGGGCCTATAGGACCGCCCACAAGACCCAATTGGGCATGTCTCCCTTTAGATTGGTGTACGGAAAGGCATGCCACCTTCCCGTCGAACTGGAGCATAAAGCCTATTGGGCAGTACGGAACTGTAATCTGGATCTTTCTAAGGCTGGGACCCACAGAAAACTCCAAATCAGCGAGATCGATGAATTACGCATAGACGCGTACGAGAACTCGCAAATCTACAAGGAGCGGGTTAAAGCCTTCCACGACAAACACATCTCGAGAAAGATCTTTCATCCTGGTCAAAAGGTCCTACTCTTTGATGCCCGACTCAAACTCTTCCCAGGAAAACTGAGATCTAAGTGGGTCGGACCATATTTGGTCCGACAGGTTTTTGAAAATGGAGCAATCGAAATCAGTCCACTCAGCCACGATTCTGAACCTTTCATCGTGAACGGTCAGAGACTCAAGCCGTTCATTGATGTAACTTCTACTGATTTGGCTGAGGCATCTTATATCCTCCGTTCCCCTTGAGCTTATTGCGCCCAGCCGATGGCGTAAAACTCAGCGCTTAACGGGAGGCAGCCCGTCATTCTCTTTGTAAACCTGAAACTTGTTCTGACACCTTTCAGCACTCGAAGTTCACCCTTGTAGACAGCCGACCCCAACTCAGATATTTGCATCTGGGATTTGAAATCGTCTGCAAAAATTCAACCCGACCCATCCACTCACCCAAATTTCTGTCTTAAGGAATAAACTAAGACCCCCTAGGTTACAATGAGGACATTGCAAATCTTAGGCATGGGGGGGTATGAAAGTACAAAAACTTGTAAGAAGAGGTTTCAAACAAAAAAATTCACATATGCCAAAAACACCATAAAAATTAAAAAAAATTTTCGAAAAAGAATAAGAGGAAAAGAGGAGAAGAAAATTTTGTGAAGGAGAAAAGAAACAAAATGAAAAAGGAGCACAAAATTATGAGAAAAAGTGATAGTCATTAGTAAGGAACTAAGGAATTAACCTAAGTTCTAGACCTCATTCAAGAAAAGTGCACAATAAGAATGCAAACCTTAGGCATTCTTGAATAGACTCTTAGTACCCATTAAGATCTGGACACTCCTCAAGAGGTTGAGGAAAATGAAAAGCTGAAGTATTAGGTCTAAGGCTTAGGGAGTATTCGGCCTCGTTAACTAATTTTTGGTTTACGGGACTCAGTAACTTAAGCACCCTAATCTCACACACAGCCTGGTTCAGTAAGCGTAAAAATCAGAATCACGCAGAAGCGTCGCAAAAATCTGAAAAGAACACCTAGAATAGGAGCGGCCGATCAACACAAGTTGATTTGGACGAGTTCCCAGCGCAGAGAGGCGGGAAATCCCCTCGAAGATGCGTAACAAAATATCATCTCCTCGGTGCTTGTCTCTTAGGATATTTACATATCCTACTGGGGGCATGTAAGCACTCTGCTGGTTCAGATTCCATGGATGGCATTATCTCGAAATGTCAATTGCCAGGGTCTGGATTCGGCCACGGAATACCATGGATGGGATTATCTCGAAATCTCAATAGCCAGGGTTCCGGGGGTTGCCATGGGCGGTGCTATCTCGAAGCATCGATCGCCAGGAACCCTTGAGGATTGATGATGGGAGCAAGGAATCTGATACAGACCGTGTTGAAAAGCCAATCCTAGGCTAGAACTAAAAAGAAAAAGAGAGAGAAAACTCTCCAAACAGAAAAACTTTCTATCTCTCTCGTACAAAACGCACTGCGAACTGAGCCAGGGCTAAAATCATTTCAAGCACGGGTGCTTTAACCACGAAGTCCAATAAACCTTAGGTTAGTTCTTGTGGGCCTTAAAAACCTTTGCTAAAAGACTGAGGCTAAGGCTAGACAGATTTGGATCTTGATTGGTACTAGAGTACCTTTTAGGCCTATGGTCAGCATTCTAACCTAATCTATGCTCAAATAAAAAAGGCACTTATCTAAAACTATTAAAAACTTCATGGTCTAGAACAAAGGTTGAAACCTTAAGTTTTTGCTAAGGGACTAGCAAAAGCTAGGCATGGGGGTATGATGAGAACCTCATCATGAGCCATAACTAGCTCATTTTGACCCAATACAAAGGATAAAAGCTCCTACATAACTCAAGGAAAGGCTTAACTCAGAGAATTCTGAGTTTAAGGAGAAAACAAGTCATAAGGGGTAAAAATGCAATTTCACCAGTATAATCTGCATACAGGGTAATTCAGGGTCCAAACATAGGTCAAAGCAGCTTAATAAGAATAAAAGTGGGATGAAATGATCTAGCAAGGGATACAGCAATTCCAAGAAACTAAATGATAAATCTGTAACCCTAAAACAACCCACTTCAATTCACAAGGTTCGAGGCAAAGTAAAAATAGAATAAACCCTCTAAAATTCATAGAAAAATAATCTCTAGGGTTTAGAACCTTCAATTTGGCCTTTAGAACCCATTTTGACCTACATTGAGAACCATGCCCAATTAATAACTTAATTTGGGTTTTTGCGCAAATTGACCGGTCAAACAAGGTTTAATATGAAAATGAAATTCGCCATCAGATTCCTTGGGTCCTAATTAGTCATGTATAAAAACTTGAGCCTAAGAAGAAACCTCCTTGACCGACTTTACACTTTGGTCCTCATATATTTACTCTTTGGCCCTCAACTTTTGAACCCTCGCATTTTGGCCCCCAACTCTCCTTCGTTCTTTGCAATCAGGTCCCTCCTGCAAAACCTGCCAGCACCATGCTCCGGCGACCTTGCGCGGAGCATGGCGCCGCGCAGGGTGAGGTAGGGGACCTGGCAAGTAAACATGGGGTGCCCTGCGTCGTCAGCCGTCGCAGGGACACCCCCCTGGTCGTTGTAGCCCACCATACCGGCCGTGCGAACGCATGGACGGTATGGGTTCTTGTTTCCGACCATCCTCCGGCGAGGGAGACACGTCGTCTCCCTCCGCCTTCCTCCCTGTTTGATCCCTATAAATACCCCCCCGCTGCTCCACCGACCAGGGCAGCCTGGATCTGACGGAGAAAATCCCCAACTTTCTTCTCTTCTTCCTCCGGCAGACGCTCACCAGCTCCGGCGGTTTCCTCCCCCTCCACCTCTTCGCTCTGCCGCAATACCAGCAGCAGAGACTTCCTCCCCTGCTCTTCCCGCGCCACGCCGCACCCAGCTGGCGCCTCTCCGGCTCTCTGCTCGCCGCCGTCCCTTTCCCTGAGCATCGTCTTCTCCGGCGACAGTCG
Source organism: Thalassia testudinum (assembly GCA_037157565.1). NCBI lineage: Eukaryota > Viridiplantae > Streptophyta > Magnoliopsida > Alismatales > Hydrocharitaceae > Thalassia > Thalassia testudinum. The sequence goes on along the minus strand of JAZHRO010000062.1, from coordinate 13,432,679 downwards.
ATACGACTGTCGCCCTGTTCCTCCCCTTTCGTCCCTGCAAGTAAGCTAGAGCTACTCCCCTTCTTCTCCTCTTTCTTTCCCCGCTTTCAATTTATTCACTTAAGCCCTCGACTGACCCTGACCACCTTCACCCCCTTCGTCTCCGACCACCCTCCGGTGAGCCGCTCCCATCACCTCAGCGACCCATACGGCTCGCCGACCACCGCAGGACCTCCGCCTCCTCACCCTGATCAACCTCCGCCCTGCCACTTCCCCCACATCACCCTCTGCAACCCCACCGAACAGACCCACCCTCCGACCCACAGTCCGACCTAGGGTAGCCCTCGCAGGCCGCCCCGCACCTCGCCACCACCCACACGAGCTTCGCCGCACCCTGGCGAAGCTCCTGGCACTCTCTGATTAGGCCGAGAGGCCGTTTTCTTGTGGACAGGCCACCCGACCTCCGCCGCCATTGCCGTGCAGGAGGAACTGCTTCCGCCTGCAGCTACAGGCGCGCCACGCTCAGCGCCAAGCCCAGATTCACTCCCAGGCCTTGCGAGGAGTTTTGGCAAAACACCAGGTTCGCAGCTGAGGAAGAAGCTCTGCGTGACGCCGCCATCTCCTGCTGAATTCCCCGCTGCGGGCGCGCAATTGAGGTGGGCCGTTTAGTCCCACCTCGGAAACGCCTGAAGAGCCGCAGCGACATAAGATGCAAAAGTGCTGAAGGCTTACTGCCTCAGCACACGGGGTGAGGTCCCCTTCACCCGCCCGGTTACCTGGTCTCGTCCGCGCTCACGCCCCGCGGACCTGACCCGAACCGACCCGACCCGACTCGACTGACCTGCACTCCTCGCCCACCACGCACGCCGGTGGGCCTGGACCCGTGCCTGATCCGAACCCGGTTACCCGGTAGCTCTGGGAGAGCTTTCCTAAGAGTGGTTTCAGAGAGAAAGAGAGACGCGGGGGGGGGGGGGGGGTAGAGTAGGTTTTGCCTCTGACGAAAAACTCTGAAGTGTGCAGGCGCAGGCGAAGAAGAAGACCCGCGGAAGAAGAAGGAGCTGCACTGTAGCAAATGCATAGTTAAGTCGTCGAAGCACCGGGTCAGACGACGGAAGGTCAGCAGCCAGAGCAGGAAAGAAGGCAGGCTGAAGAAAGAAAGAAAAAAGAGCAACGGCCAAAGCAGAAGAAGAAGAAAGGAAGACTTAGTAGCTGAAGGTAGAAGCTCTGCAGCCATAAGGAAGAAAAGAAGAAAAGGGAAAAGAGAAAGGGTCACCACTATTGCAGAAAAAGAAGAAGAGAGACCAAGACAGAAACCAAGGACGAAGAAGAAGGAGATCTGAAGAAAGAAGGTGGAGCATCACCTCTGCAGAACAAAGAAGAAGAAGGAGATCTGAAGAAAAGAAAGAAAGAAGAACATCACGAGGAGAAAACGAAAAGAACAACAAATTCTTTCCCTCTCTCTTTCTTTATTTTGTAAAAGAAACATGTATATCTCTAGAATACGACTTGCTCCCTGAGTTCGACCTCGGGAACTCTTTTATTTTTCGAGTAAAAAAATTTATATTTGGAATGTTGGTAATAACCGGCTTTACTACAACGTTATAACAAAACCAAAACCCGGTCAAACAAAACGTACCGACACCACTAGGCATTTAAGTAACTAATTAGCCCACAAATATGGGCTTATCACCCGAGAATTACTTGGGTAGCTAGGAAAGGAGAGTACCATAGAGACCCCTACATGGTAGAGCATCCCTATGGGTTACAAGGTTTCCCCCTCCTGACTTTCCTTGTTGTTACGGGTCTAAGTAGACCGGAAACATGTGAGTTAGGTCCTAAGCCTACCAATTTCCGGTCCTAAGCCTACCAATTTTAGACCTTATGTGTGCGTGTGGCTTGAGTTATCACTTGATTTAGAAATTAATTTCAATTTGTGTCCTAATTTCTTGGATGATTGGCTCACAATGTGAACCAACTTCACCTGACCTATCTTATAGATTGGAGGATGAAATTCGAGTTAACTCACCCGAACCACCCTATTTCGGTTGATAAACAAGTTATTAGGTCCTAATTTTATGATTCAAGTGATTTTAGAAACTGTATTTTAGGGTTTATGTTTTTAAATCAATTCAATCATAGCCTTTGGTTGCACACAATGCGAGAAGATAATTTCCTTTAAGCTTGACAATGTGTTTCTGCATTTCAAAAACCCTAATGTTTAAACCTTAATTTGGCTCTAAATGGAGTCCAATTTGATTTAATTAAATGTACACCTTGAACTCAAGCAAGAAGATGTTAGTCGAAGGTGCGTGGAAATTAAGCACAAGTCCCTAGTAGGCACAAGAATTAATGGCTTGTGTGTTCTAATCTAATCAACCTCTTCAAAAAAATGAGGTATAGAGGATAATAAAAAATTTCTTGCCACAAATGATATTATCTAAGAAGGATAAGACAAGGTTGCAATCCTAGTTTTTTTTTAGTTTGTTTCTTATATATAGGGAAAGAGGGAGAATGGGGAGAAGAAATAAAATTTACTTACCCCTTGGAGTGGTTGAATTGTTGGTGAAGTGGTTGGGCTAGTTGAATCAGATCCGGTCCAGTAAAAAAATTAACCAAATTAAGGCTAGGTAAGTTAGAAAAATAAATATTCACAAATAAAATAAAAGCGAATAAATAAAATGAAAAATGTGCATAATGTTAGTGGTAAGTGTATGTTGCTCCCCAGCAACGGTGCCAAAAAGTGACGTACGTGAAATAGGATTTAATAAATATTGTGTTGTAGTATAGTTGAATCATGCAAATCAACTCCTAAATTTGTAATTCTTGAAATAAAACATATTTTCAGGTTGTTTGCAGGGAACAACGGAATACTTGCCTTAGTACTATCCAAAATTTTAAGTCCAGGAAATAAACGTAATTAATTTAAAATTTTTAGATAAATATAGTTAAAAATGATTAATTAACTTAATAATGCAAGTGATGATAACATCATCATCAGCCATATCTAGCTTTAATTAGTCATATTCCATTAATAAATGTTCCTACATAACCGCTAAAGGGTCATAATTCACTACACATCTTTTTTGAGAGTTTAACATGAAACTAGGGTTAAAACTATAATTTTACCATCATATCATAAATGTAGAAAAATCATGGGTTTTCTTATGGGTTTATTAAAGGTCAAATATGCATTAAAGTCTAACAAGATGGTCTGTGCAGATAGAAACAGGTTTTCACGTATTACGAGAATTAAATGACATCTAAAATCCTAAAAACAGACCTGCTTAATTAGCTGAAATTTTGGTCAGGATAAAATTCACATAAACCCTCTAAAAAACATAGAAAAATATTCTCTAGGGTTTGGCATCCTTGATTTGACCATTGGAACCCATTTTGACCTAAAGTAGAGTCTCAGATAGATAATTGCCCAAATTTGGGTTTCTACGCAATTTACCTAGTCAAACTTGGTCAAAACCTAAATCCAACTTCGCCATCAGATTTCTTGGATTCAAATTAGGTTTGTATCAAAATTTGGTCCTAATAAGAGATCATCTTGACCAAGTTTGCATTTTAGTCCTATCTGACTCTTTTCTCTCACACATATGCCCCTAACTTTTGAAATAATTACAAATAGGTCCCCAACTTTATCATTATTCTTTGCATAAAGGTCCTTGTGCCATTTTTGGAAGGTCAGACTTTCACCGTCGAGTTTCAAGAGAGGATTTCTCGCTCGATTCTCAATCAAACCCTCCCAAAATTGAAAGGGAGATTCCTTGAGGAATTCCCTTCTAAATGAGACCTTCCATGAATCCTAAATCACCTCCAAATTCTCATGTGAACCTTTTGAAGGTTCCCATGTCCTATTTGCGTGAAAAACATTGGGTTACAAGCTTGGTTTCCAAGCTTGAAACCCCTCCCCATGGCCTATAAATGAACCTACGACGAAATCCTCACCTCTTTAGCAAGGTTTTGAGGTCAAATACCCCTTCTTCCTCCATCTCCAGCCAAGCTCCACCTTAGCTCCGGTGGCTTCCTTCCCCATCTAGCTACGGACGGCCAATGGCCAAATTGGCCCGTCCAACCTCTTCCTCACATTCGTCTGCGCCTCGCCCACCACAACGAGGGCATCCTCTCCCTTTCCTCACCGCCGTTCACCTCATTGGAGTAAGCTCCGTCCTCGATGCCGGCCAACCGCAACCGATGCCACCCTACCTTTTTCGTCCACTAAATTGGGTCATTTAGCTCCATCTTCCTCTCTACTTCAAATTCTCCTCCTTAGACTCTAATTTCGACAACGAACCACATGCCTCCCCCTCTGTCTTCCTTCTCTCTGGCCGAGCTCTGGCGAGGCCAAGAGATAGCTACATGCCATCATTCGCCTCAACACAACTCCCATTCTCTCCGCCAACTCATGCCCACCAAAACCCTCTACTTATTTCGCGTTCCACCCATCCGAAACCTCCGCTGAACACCACCTACTGCCAATGCCATTCTTGACTCCAACACACCCCTACATGAACTCCTACGCCACGTGAAGCACACAACCATGTTCACCACCCTCCGATGAAGCTCCTAGACCTTCTAATTAAACCTTTTGAGACTGTGTGCTTGATTTCAGGTTTCGCCATCTATCGTCATCGCCGCCGCCATCCCTGGCCTCATCTTCAATCCTTCGGCCATGTAGCTTCCAGACAACACACCCAGTAGTCGCAGCTTCACTCCAAGGTCCTTGATCGAGGACTTTAACCATAGATGCTATGTTAATTGAGTGGTCCACTACAGCTGCACGCACGCGAAGGAAGAGGGACTTTTAGTACCACATCTGGCATGGAGAGGTGCGCGGCAACCCATAAGATGATTTTGTGATACTGGCTTACTGCCTCGAGACACCGGGGGTGAGGTCCCTGCTCACTCGCTCATGCTTATTTGACTTGACCCTACCCGACCTAACCTATTCACTCCTTGCTCATCACCATTGCCGGTGAGCTTGGACCCGGGTGCGTGCGATCCGATTACTCGACCTTGTGCGACACTTTGCTAAAATTCGAAGGGTCTGTAGCCCTTGTGCGTGAAGAAAGGAGAAGGCTTGAGAAGAGAAAAGAAGAAGGCATGTGCATGCTAAAGAAGAAGAAGAAAGAAGGAAGAAAAAGAAGAATTGAAGAAGATGAGCAGTGCCTTTGCACTGTAGCATCTAGACACTATGACATTATTTGAATTACTATTCAATAATTTAAGTACTATGGTTAAGATGCATGCTTAAATGTGGATCTAAAAGGTGATTTAAATCACCACTTTTTAGGATCATTTCCATTCTTTTTGCTATGTCAAACTCATGTTATACATTAATAATCAATTTTTGAGTAATTATTGTTCCTTCAATATCATTATTGGCTTAATTATTGTGCTCATATATATATTCATTGAGATTAGCGCTTGAATTCCTATTTGCTCCTTGTGTTCGACCTTGAATTTTCATTCGAGTAATAAATTGTATTTGTTTGAGAGCATTTGTCCTATACTACAACGCATAACTTTAACAATGACGAATTTGCTCTAACAGCAAGCAAGAAAATTATATTTTAATTGGTGCTTAATTGAAGATAATGATGCAACATAGTAATTAAGCACTAAATATATTAGGGCCTTAATAATGTTCCCCAAAATGTGCCAAATATCAAAAAATAAGAATAAATTCTCAACAAAGAGCGAAAACGCAAATTAGTCCCTAGAAATCTAATTTCTCATGCTTAGGTCCCTAGATACTTGTGGTTGGGTCCCTAAAGATTTCTTTTTATTTGCAGATAGGTTCATGGAGTAACTCCTGCTCCTCTTCTTTGTTGTTGGTAATAATCATCAGAGAGATGCCGAAGGGGCACTAAGGATAAGCTTCAGCCGTTGGATGGAGCTGCGAAGGTGGAGAAAGCTTGTTAAAGGCTCACCAACTTGATGGCAGCTTTTGATCGTTAATCCAAGGTGGCGATGATGGCGACCGTGGCAGTTGACGACGATGGGTCCGACGAGGACCAACATAGGGGAAATATCCTTGTGGTGCACATTAAGTACTTCTGAACCTTCACCGGACCTCGATGAAGGTGGTGGGGTTGGTGATTTCGCAATGGATGGCTAGTAGTGTCTTGCTGGAGTTGAATCAAACGTCAATCGAGGGTGGTGTTTGGTGAGGTGTTAGGAGTGTCGAAACCCTCTTTAAGGTTAGGGCTTTTAACCGTGGCATCAGAGCTTGGCTGGTCACGTGGAAGATGGAGGGAATGGAGGAATTGGGGGCTAAACCTATTTCTAAGTAGACTACATTAATCTAGAGGGGGAGAGGAAGAGAGGGGGCTACCTCAGAGGTGACGAAGAAGGTCGGCGAGTATCCGGCATTGATCGATAGGACGTAAGGAAGAAGGAGGGGGCGGCAAGGTAGTTTGGAGTGATGAAGAGGTAAGGAGGCTGGCTTCGATGGCAAGAAGCTCGATGACGAAATGAGGGAGGCAACCGCAACCTCGGTTGGCAGTGCGATGTGATGAAGAAGGTGGCCAGAAAGAGCTCCAAGGTCTTGTCGTTGACGACGTCAGGGAAGAAGGAGGAGTAAGTAGGGACGTGCCACAACTTAACGAGGAGGATTGTTAGAGCATGGCTGTGCTTTATTGGAGAGCGATGGAGGCGAGTGCGGCTAATTCACATCCCAATCATGGTTGAGATTGGTGCGGTTTGATTGCACTTCGATGACAAGTTCAGCCATGGAGTACGACTACCATAGATGTCAAGAACAAGTGGAGCTTACTCGAAATCAATGACCTATGATTAAGGAACCTCTCCACCAATTTTGGTGGAATTCCACTGTGTGGATTGGGAGAAACGAGCTCCTAAAGATGGCTCAAGATGTACATTTCGCAAAGGGGAGTTGTTTGAGGAAGATGATGCAGGGGCATAAATGCAAGAAAATTAAAAGTAAAGGGCCACTTTGCATGAAAATGAGAACTTAAAGGACCAAATTGTAAACTTGGTCAAGGTAGACTATGATTAGGCTTAACATTTGTGGGTAAACTAATTTGGATCCAAGGAATCTAATGGTGACATCAATATTTGGTTTTGATGAAGTTTGATTAGTCAATTTAAATTTTAACCTAAAATATATTAATTACCTGCCTTGGTCTTCATTTTAGGTTAATTTGGCCCCATTTTGTAAAATTGAATGTTTTAAACCTTATAGAATATTTTTTCAATGATTTTTAGAAGATTTAGATTACATTTATTTTTATCAGAACCCTTTGAATTAAAGTGATCTTGAAATCAAGGTTTTATTAATGTAAAATTGATTTTTATTTCAAAGAAACCCCAAATTAATCATTGTGAGCTTACTTATTGGAAATTTGAGCTTAGTTGAGCTTCAATTAAGTATAGGTTTACCCCTAGGTTAATCTGCATTTGTATTTTACTATTAAAATAGTAGAATTAATCAATTTTGTCTCATGCCCTCCAGTTCTTGATAGTCTTTAGTTATACCCTTTTAATGATTAATTAGGTGAATTTAACCTTAGAACTTAGCTAAATTAAGCTAGATATAGAGGATGATGATGCTACCATCAATAACGTGCTAGTGACCATTTTGAGTAGATGTGCTAAATGAGCCATATACATCTCTATGTATGGGACTAATAATCCCTCTCGTCTCAAACTCTTTCTTAGAAAAGGGGGCTTGGACATTTTACCTTGAATGCAAGATTCGTAGGTAGGTAATGGGTAGACCTCTAGAGAATCCAATTGTCCATCTTTTGCTAGTCTATTGATTCTATTAATAGACACATATCTTAATCTAAGATGCCATAACATAGTGCAATTACCTTCCTATTTGGTTCCTATAAATGATTTATCCATACAATTTACATTGAGAGATTCATCATCATTCACATCCAAGAAACCATTGGCTACACACTTATTATAACAATTAGTAATGAGTTTTATCAAAATGGAAACTGTAGCCATGTCCAATTAATTTTGAAATAGAAATAAGGTTTTTTCTAATAGACAAAATGTAAAGAAACCCTTTTAAAACTCATGCAAAATTCATGGATAATATGATTCTGCATATGTGTTTGTCGCTCGCAAGATGCATTTAGAAAGATCAGATACTATCATCGTAGTGTGAATCATGATGGAACAAATAAATTTATAAAAGACGAGAGTATCAGGTCGTTCGTAGGGAGGCAATGACGATTTTTGTATGGAAGCTTTTCAGAAAACACGCTTTAATATATATATATATGTATGTATGTATATATGTATAGAGTAGATAGGCAAAAGATCAGAATTTTATTGTATTCAGAAATAGTTTCTCAAATAGAATTTGCTATGCTAAATAGAAAGAGAGAGAGATAAAAGGAAGACAGATGACGACGTTGCTTGTGGGATTCTCGTGTGAAGCACAGCAGTGCTTCAGATCCAGAGCACCGAGACGAAGTCCGAAGAGGAGTTGTAGAAAGGGAGAGAAACTGGAGTTGTATCTGGTGGGAGTCTAGTGGAAGATATTCCAACAGGGTGGCCCTAGGTCTTATTTTATAGTTTTGATGAGGGGCAAAGAGGGCATTTTGGCCCTCCAACTCATTCTTGGGGCTTGGATTTATTAGATTTGTTGATCGAGAGATCAACAACTCTGATTGGGTTTCAAATGACCTTCCAAATCCTTCTCTACGCGTGGATGACCTCTGGTTCTAACACATGGCGGTTCCATGGCCGCTGATCTGTGATCTTCCGATTCACGCGCCCTTCTCGCTCACGCTCAACGTTCGCCAGCTCATTTCTCTCTCCATGCGCGCGCCCACATGTTCAAATCGCTTGTTAACAATCCTTAACCGTTCGATCTTACGATCAAACGACTTAAACCTCACCTACACCACCATTTTAAATTCACCTGTGATTGCGTGTAAAGCACGCATTTGTTCTCTCATGCAACCGTGGAAAGCTCTGGTCATGCCACGCATTCGTATCCATGCCCTCCGATCACCATCTGATGGCCAATAGCACGCTCCTCCATAGCCTCTCCCAATTTTTTGCGTAGCGCCACTTGAACGCACACCTTGCACTTGTGTTTTAGCATGCACACTACTATGCTAAGGCCACCCTTGAGTCGAGTTTCCAATCTTCGCATGGCTGCTCTCAGCCATTGGATGAAGATCCAATGACTGAGAATCTTCCTTCCATTTGTTGAAGCTTGGTCAGGCATGCAACGTGGAGGCCCCTTGACCATTGGATGTTGATCCAACAGTCCATAATAAAGGATGAGAGTGCCTTTAGAAGTTGGGTGGTGGTGAGGGGCAACTGTGATGGTGCCACGTGGTGCCATCATGGTCGTCCATCTTCTCATCATTGTAGTTGGTGCTGTAGGCCTCCGATTAGGTTGATTTTTGCACTGTTAGACTGCAATCGTTGATCTGAATCCATCTGTGAGGTTGGATATTTCATCTAAGGCTTGGATTTTTATCATCTTGCTCCCTGGCCTCTATTCTTCTATGGACTGCATAAGATGCTATGGTTGTTTGATTGAGACGATTTCAGAAGCGTTGGACTCCCATCGTCATCCTGATTAGATCTGTATGGTCTGATCTGCCATCTACGACTTTGAATCATCGGCAATTAATTTCAACTCTCTTTTAGTGCATAAAATGACAATATTATCTGTGCAGCTAACAAACTGACTATTATGCGAATTACGACACTTATGCATGCGTTGTTCCTAAGTTATGCTAGAATCTAACTTAATTTAGGTAATTTAGGTCGCATGGTTGTTGTGCGATCAATATGCATGCCAATTGCCTCTGTTGAAATTGTTGCTTCGTATCCTATCCATAGAATGACCTCTCCTTTACTTAGCATTTTGGTCTCCTGAAACAGATGAACACATTGTAAACATGAAGAGTAGCACTAGAATCAACAACCCAACTACCATATCTATCATTTAGTAAGTTGATTTCAATGATGTAGACAAAGTGTATACCTTTTAGGTCATTACATTTGTCCTTCTTTAAGTTTAAGGACTTTAGATAATCTGGATAGTTATGCTTCTAATGGCCCTTCTTGTGACAGAAGTGGCAAGATTCATTACTCTGGTCCTTCTTTTGCTTGTTAGATTTTGTGTACCCTATGTGAGACTTCTAAGTAATGTAATATGATTATATTTGTATCTGAACAAAAGAATTAGATTATTTTTCAGGAAATGAATTGGGTTCCTTAGTATGAATAAGGTGACGTACTTATCTAGATAGAATAAACTCGATGTGTATTGATTTAGAGATCTAAACGATTTAGGGAATCCACTAGCACATTAAGAAAACCATCTAATTTGATCAAACGTTTCCAATTTAACTTGGGATGGCAATCTTCTCCAGAGGCTGTCGCTTGATTGATGTTCTTGAATGAAGATTCAAAATTGCCACACAGGTCAGATTGAGTTAACATGATGAAACAGAAGATATTCGAAGTCCCCTAATGATGTCATGGATAAGGCGTATGCTTTGACTTGAGATAGATATGTGTCTCTATTCATGAATGCATGCATTTGGTGGACCAATAGTAGATGCACCTACCTTGGTGTTGATATTGGAAAGCTAGTGTATGGGGGAAGGGACAAGATGCATGATCTCCCGAAGGGATTACACGAATTTGTTACATAGATGTATGCGACAGATTGAAGGAATGATCTTGCTCTACATATATTGGAAAATGATAATTCCACATGTAATCACAGTGTCCTGATCAGACTCATTGCAAGAAAGAGAAGAAGTTAGACCTTTGGGAAAGGATTTGATCTTTGTTTTCGTGCCAATGATACCAAGAGATGTTGAAAATAATATTATTAAAGGAAAAATGATGACAGTCTAATGGGATTAGACCTTAGGATGATATTATCTTCCATGTGTGAAGCATTCATGGGTGTTTAGAATACTTAAGGGGGCATAGTGCCAAAATTCCATGTATCCTAAAGCTTTGTTATTGGTGTGATGAAACTAATAATGATTTGATGGGTTCCTACTTGAAGAATAAATCAATTGCAATTTAAATAGTTAAATTGCACTTGATTTGGTGATTAATTGCACCTAATTTGATTAGGTAGAAAATTCAAGGGTTAAATTGTAAGCAATGATCAGGCAAAAAATTCAAGGGTTAGATTGTAAGCAATTTATGTTTGTATACTAGAGATAAACATCCCATAAGTTCTTATGGGCTTATCACATAAAATTCAAGTAGGATTTGATCTCCATAATTGGATGGAGATCCAACAGATCCCATCAAATTTGGATTAGGATTGAAATCCCTATAAATGTCTCCCAAAGGCAAACATTAATTCCAATCTCAATTCATTTGATTTTAATCAACCAAAATCATCCCTCGAGAGTTGTGATTACTAGGGGAGAGACGAAGAGGCACACTAATCCTCCCCCCATAGGTAGTCGACTAATCAAGCTATTGGACGATCGGCCCCATTATAGCTAGACGTCTAATTTTGATATTGAATGTCTGGTTACTGAAGGCCTTCTTCTTCAAGAAATTGTTCACTCTATAGCCAGTAGACCAACCTGTCTTGTTGGTTGACAGATACTACAGGGTCATGTCTTCATAGTCCTATTGGAGGTCTTGTCCTACGTGTGTGGTTTTGAGATTAGGGTTTCTTTAGATTTGCAAAGAGTTTGCGGATCTTGTTCATGATTGGATCCTCTAAGCACAAAGGGTCATATCTACCTGTTGAGGAGTGTGGGCCCGCTGGGACTTATTGTAGGAGGCACTGCACATAGGGTGCTATTCTACGCTACCCATAAGGTATAATCCGATATCTCGTGGGATTCTAGAATGATTGGAAATTAATTACAATCATGTGGTTCCAATTTTAAAGCATTTTCCATTTCATTGCTTGAGTCCAATTTTAAGGCATTTTCCATTTCATTACTTGATCAAGTTTTGGCATTAATATGATCTCATTTTTGAAAATTTTTAAATGCCAATTTTTCATGCTTCCTTGATGCCATGAGTCGATCTAATCAATCTCATTCAATGGTATCAGAGGTGTGGTCAGTCTAGGTTTTTCAAGAAAATCATGGATTTGGTTTTATTCACACTTAGGTTTGATAATTAGAACTTATTGTGCGTCCTGATTTCCTAAATAGATGTATGATTTCACGGTTAGATGTTTGAGTAGGCATTGGTTAGACATTTGATTAGGAGTTGGTCAAATGTTTGATCATACCCTCAAATGACCGTCTTGCAAACTTGAATGCTTGACATTGGATGCTAGACATATGGAGTTGCATATCAAGGGACCAACCATTTGATATCGGTATCAAATGACCAATATTGCAAAATCAGGCATCTGACTCTATCATCGAATGTTTGACTACAACAAGAAGCGTTCCTGTAGTTATTAGTACGGCATGGTGTAGTATCAAATGACTGATGCAATCGTCAGACACTTAATTTGTAAAATCAAATGCTTGATTATTAAAATTTGATTTTAGTAACAACGGCTTATTATTATTGGTTGATCAATAAGAGTTGTTGGTCAACCGGGCAGTATTGGAACCTTGATTTTAAGTGCATTTATGACCCAAAATTGAATTGGGTTTGATTTGACCATCAAGGAAAATATGATATGATTGTTGGTGAACATTCATTTGCCATTCTAGGATTTTTGTGGATTTGTTTGTGGTTTTGGATGTTGATCTAATTTTGTGGACATGATCAAGGTAGAGTTAGGCACATAGCTTTTAAAAATAAACAAATCGAAAATTATTTTGGAAAACTAATTTAAAAATTGATTAGATTAATTTCTTGATTAAGAGATTTTAAAATAATAGGATGCCATTGCATTCCACATAATCTCAAATTAGGATTACAATTAGTAAACTAAGCAATCGTGCTTGCTTGATTAATTAGTAATTATAGGAGAAAGGGAAATTCATCCCTCGATATATGATGTTTTGGCTACTTTATCTATATGCCAAGTTTTCTTCTGCCATTTTGATGGTTTTGGTTGTGGAATGAATGTGATGATGTGATCATATAGGCATATAATGTGGAGCAGTTGTGAGCAAGTTGTGTTATTTTCACGTAATCCTTATAATTTGGGAGCCTTTACAGTTGATGTAATTTTGTCTGTGGAGTGCCTTATGTGAATGTGATTGTGATGCTTGGGATGTGATCTTAAATATGTAAACATTGGATAAGATTAGAATATGATTCTAATTTAGACTAGGTTGAGAATAGTTAATTTAATAAGATTAATTTGAACTTTTTCTCAAATAAAGACCTAGTCAAATTCCTAGTAGGACTGGTTCCCTTATTTGTAATGCATCAAAAAATTAGTCATGATGATGATGATTCATGGTCCTCACTAAGGCGAGGGAACTATAACCACAAGGTTATATCAATGAGTTCACTCCCCCTTGGGAGGGCATTGGCATAGCATGCACGTGGAGAGGGTCTGCTTGTTTCCCAAAAGGGATGGGCCATATTTGTGTATATCTTGGGTGTAGTTCCTAGTCCCTCGATTATGTACATTCAAGGGCTCATATACGTAGTCGCATGCACACATAGTGGTGGTTGATGAGTATGTTGTATCGTATGACAAAGGACTAAATCATACGTACATGCAAGTTGGACTTGTGAAGCGGAAAGAGTTTTCACTTCTCTTATTGGAATTGTGTATGTAGGCCTTCATAGCTACATAGTCTTAATGGAGAGGAGACTCCGATCCTACTTAAGGCAATAGGGTTGACATGCCTCTTGGTTTGAGTGTTAGAGAGGGCATAACATTCAAATTGGGCTTAAATAGGAACCTTTGTTTTCAAAATCCCAAAACAAAGTTTATTTTTCATATGCTATATTTTAATCAAATGTTCAATTCTTTTCGAATGACGAACCTCAACCGGCTTAGCTACTTACTTGAAAAGAACTAATTGATGGGCCTTAACTATACATATTAGATTTATAACCTCAAGCTAGTTCTTACTATCAATCGCATAGGGTATGTGATCAACGAGAATCCCAGGAACTTTCATGAGAGGGAGTACAATGGGAATTGGGATAAGGATAACACTCTTTCTTGGTGTTATGTCCTAGGTTTGCTCTCCAACGTGCTTTAGAAGTAACATGAGGAGATGAAAACTTCCTCTGAGATCCAGATGAGCCTGAAAGAGATGTTTAGGGATATGAACTGAACTCAATGCTATAACGTACCCAGGGAGTTTCTTTCATGCAAGATGAAGGTGGGGACTCCGGTGAGGGAGCATGTTTTGAAAATGTATAGACATATTTCAGAGCTCTAAAGGTTGGGGATGATGATTGACGGTGAGATCCTTATGGATATCATCTTGCAATCTCTTTTTGTCTCCTTAACCAACTTCATTGTCTCATTTCAATTGGCAAGGATGAAGACGACTACGATTAAGTTAATCTCCTTAAGTCCGTGGAGGACATCATTAAGAAAGGGAGCCCACCTGAGGCAACAGTTGCCGAGAACAATGTAAGGTTTAAAAGAAAGACATAGGATAAAGGGAAAGGTTCCCAAAAGAAGTCTTCAGCTCCTTTAGCATATCTCACTTCTTCCAAGAAGAAGAGGGACAAGATAGTAGACGTGTGCCACTATTGCAAGATGCCAGGTCATTGGGAATACAATTCTCTAGAGTACATGAAGTTTTTATAGAAGGGAAAGGTCAAAGCTAATGAAAGTTAAGAATCACTTCTCATCATAGAAACTAACTTGCTCATTTGATGAGTTGGAAGTGGAATTGTGGATTATTGAGCATCTGTTCATATTTGCAATTTGTTGCATGTGCTTTAAGTGACCAAAGGACCTAAGAAGGAAGAAGTGAAGATCATGATGAGATCCAAGGCTGTTAGGGCCTAATGATAAAAAAAATGGGAAAAGCCCCACAGATGAGACACTCATCATGATCTCTAATTACCCCTAATTAACTAGTCTTCCTAGTTAATTAGCTAAGGTTATGAACATATAAGGGTTAATTATAGAATAAGGGATATTTAGTCAAGGACCTTAAAATAAGTTAAAAATGACATTTTATAATTCAATTAACATTGTTAATAATCTAGTTACTAATTGGACTCGAAATCCTATTAATCATTCTCTTAATTAATAAGATAAGGAACTTGAACATAATGTATACCTAAGTATATAATAACTTAAGTGATTTTACTTAATCTAATAAATTAATCTAAAAAGGTCAAAAATGTAAATTCAAGGTGAAAACATAATATTTACCTTATTTACTAACATATATAAAAAGTTGAAAAAGATATAAGTCAAAATAAATCTTCAAAACCTGGGTTTACATTTTGGTCCCTACTTTTCATTACAATTGGGTCCTTATTTCTCACACAGATCCTTAAGATTTTTACGTTTAAGTCCCTCTTCATTTTCTTCTTCTTCAGCCGAATGAACGGCTGGCAGCAGAGAGTCATGCCATCACGCGATTACCGCCCTACCGACATCATCCATCTTTGTCCAAGCTCTTGTAGCTTGCGCTCACCGCCTCCTCTTGATCCACCGGTCTGGATTAATCAGAAATCCTATTTTTTAGTGGGAGATAACCTCACTGTTGTCGGAGATGATGACGGAGGTTAAGCTCCTCAAGCTCCTTCTTCTGCCAGACCCCGCCAGTCTCTTCGCCGCCAACTGCTATAAATACCCCCTTACCCCTCAGATTTTACTCAAGTTGGCTCCCTTCCCTCTTCTAACACTGCAGCCGACCCAATAGCCTATTCGTCCAAAACTCCGGCGACTTCCCATTCCACTTTCCGACTTCCTCCATCCATTTTGATTAGTCGAGGAGATCCGCCATGGTCTTCCGCATCTCTGACACAGGCGCCGACCTAAGGAATCCTCCGCTCCACCTCAAATCCGCCTGTCGGAGATCTTTCTTCCACCCTCTGATTTCGTCGTCCGCTATGAACCTTCGGCGAAACCCTATTGACCCCTTCGTCCAGGTAACAGTAGAATAGGAGTAGGAGTAGGAGTAGGCAAGCTTAGTTAGGTCGGTAATTAGTTAGATTAGAGTAATTTTAGATTTTAGTTTCATCTTCTCCGACTCCGGCTAGCTCCTTCAGCATGCCAGAGCTTTAATCTTGTCTTTTTAAATTGCTGTCCACTTTCCTTTAACTTCCATAATCATTTCTAAATCACTTAATCATTTAATTGAATCACCTAATCGCCTAATTCAAATTCCAGCTTCAGCGACTACTGTCACTGTCCATGGTGATAGTAATCGACTTAATTTCACCTCCACTAGGTTCTTCATCATCATTCACCACTTATGAACCCTAATCGACACTATAATGCATATAATTATCACATACAAATTAAACGCCCAAATCTTAATTAAGCTCCTGAACTCGCTGTCAATGGCGGCTCAGGAGCAGTTCAAATCTTAAATTAAATATATATTTATGAATATAAACACTTGTTGACTTATTTTAACCTTTCAATCGATTGGTTAAACAAGTCCTGAGCTTATTTCAAATCAAATTTTTAAAGAAACGAATTCACTGTCAAATCTTAATTCTAATGGACAAATGAAGAATTAAATGTGATATTGAGGTTCCTTGCAACCTCAGGATCCTTTTCAGATTAAAAATGGCAAGTTTTCACAATCTGTACACAGATTACACATTTTCTGGACTTACCGGAGCTCCGGCGAGCCATTTTTGTGCTTCAGCCTGTGAAATTTGTTGAAAAGTTCCAGAATGATAAAATGTGGATCATCGATTAACTTGAGGATATTTGTTTGAAGATTTAATGTCTAGAGCCAAAGATTGAACTTCACCATCTCCAACTCTGGTGGAGTTGGAGAAGTCTGATAAAGAGATTTAAGAAGCATTGAAGGAACTCTGTAACAACCTTCCATTGGCTCTGTCGAACAAACACCTTTTGAACCTTAGGTGGAGAGCCTAAAACCCTAAGAATCAAGGTTAGAACACCTATCTGAAGATCTAAATAAGTTCTTGAGGATGAGAAGACTTTATTCGAGGCTTTGAATTCCTGTGGAGAAGTTTTGAATAGAAAGTCAACCTTTTATGCTTCCACAGTCAAACTGAGTCTGATAATGGAGATTTGAGCTCGAATTGATGTATTGAGGAGTGTAAACAATTTCTAAGAATTTGTTGAATGATCTAAAAGTGATTAAAGTGAGCTCAGATGATTTATTGTGTGAGAATTTGAATCCTATCAGTTTGGGTTACTTTCGAACCCAAACTAACAGGAGAAGCATTTTATTGAAATTTAAACATGAATATTGCTCAGATGAGTTAATTATAACCCTTAGAATTAGTTTAAATCAATTAGAAACATTCTTAAGTGTCTGTTGCACCTATTTAAGTTTGAAAATCTGAACTCTGAAGCTTTCAGAGAAGTGAAGAGCTTCTTTGCTGTTCCTGAAGGTTTTGAGAGCTTAGAAATTACTCTAACAGATGCGGAATTAATTGTATGACCTGTATAAACCTTTAATTAAGAAAGAAAAGTCCATCTGAGGACTCTGTAGATATTAAAACCATTTCCAGGCTATAATAACCTGTAGGAACCCCTTATTTCACTTTTCAAATTGAAGAGGAAAACAACTTCAAAACCTTGAATTGACCCTGCAATCGTGTACATCTATCTTAGAGCTTTCTAGAAAACTTGAAATCACTTGATTTGGAGCTCTGGTTAGAAAGTTATGATCATTTGAAGTTGGGTCTGGAAGGGGTTAGATAGTCCTACATCGCTTGTTTCTGAGCGCGCGCCTGGGAACAAAAGCAATTTGTTGCATGGGCTCTCTAGTCGTCGGTGCTCGGCGCATCGGTTACCAATCTAATCTGAGCATGTGCATGTGTATGTGCGGGCTTGTGTGCCTGCGGGTGTGCGTCCTTATGGGCGTGAGCGAATGTGCCCTAGGAGGGCGAGAGGCCTGGGAGGCCAGGTTGAGCCGAATTGGCTCGAGACTATGAACCGAAATGAAATAAACCGAAATCGAACCTAATTGAGATTAGGTGAGGATTTGTAGGGTCTGGTCCCACCCTTGTCTTAGGGTGATGTGTATCCTCGAAAGGTCCTTGCCACAAATAAAATAAATTTTGGTTAAAAAGTAAAAAAACTAGTTCAGCTGAAAAAATAAAGGAAAAGAAGAGAAAGAAAAGGAGAAGACTAAGGGAAGAAAAGAAGGCAGGAGAAGACAGGAACAACAGAAGAAAGGTAAGAAAGAACTCAAGAGAGAATAAAAATAAGAGACATGAAGAGAAGGTAGGAACAAAAGAAGGTAAGAAAGAGCTCGAGATAGAGAAGAAAATGAAAGAAAGAGAGAAGAAGAGAGAGACTGAAGAAATAAATAAAGAAAATCTTTTCTTGCATCATTTTAATTACTTTTCGAATTTGTTTTAATTGAAAAAAGGTATATTTTAAATAGAACAACTTTTATTGCCTTAATTTTTTTGAAATAAAATTGGAAATCTAACATGTTTACTTGTTAGTCAAGTACATCATTTGAGTAAATATGTTTTTCATATGAAATTTTGTATATTCTTTATAGTTTAAATATTTTGGCAAAATTCATGTTTTAAAATCAACCTAGTTATACCTCCTAAACTTATAGAGAAATAAAAGAGAATTGGTGAATTTGGAAAAAATTATTATACCTCCCAGTGAACGACCTGGTCTCAACCAGTAAAAATTTCTAAAATGTTAGGTTAATTCGACCCTATACTACACAGCCGACATAATTTCGAGTTAACCTAAGTGACTTCTTCTACTCTTAACTAAGTGAAATTAACTTAATTACTGAGTTGAGTGTAAAGCATGCATCATTTTAGTGAAATTTGGCTTGAGCAACCAATGGCTTTCCCACCTGATCCATCTACTTCTATGGATCCAATGCAGAATCTTAATCCCGAGATCCCTTCTTCTTCTGGTCAGGGGGAGATGCCGCCTTTTGATGTTCAGGAGGCGCTCCTGAACCAGAATCTTAGGATGCTAGAGCAAACAAGACAAATTAATCTTTTAGCAGCAGCCCTAAATAATTTACAAACTCTTCAAACCCGTTCTTCACCTCGACCTGAGGCAGGTTTTGAAAATCCTGATTTACCGATCCATCATCCAAGGCCTCTACTTAAAGATTATTATAACCCATCTAATGCACAAGTAGAGCCTAATGTTAGGATACCTATTGGAGAGAATGATCCAGAATTAAAGCCAAACATTATAGGTTTAATCCCCCACTTTCATGGATTTGCATCCAAGAATCCATTTCAACACATTGAAGATCTTAAAAATCTATCCCAAACTCTTTGTCCTCGAAATCAAAATAGGGAAATCCTATTAATAAAAATGTTCTCTTTTAGCCTTAAAGATAAAGCAGCTTATTGGTATAGAACTATAGCAAGACCAATCTCAACTTGGGCTGAACTTGAATCTGCATTTTTGAAGAAATTCTTTCTGATTGGTTGAACCAATGCTTTAAGGAAAACTATTACTACTTTCAATCAAAATCAAGGAGAACCAATTCATGAAGCGTGGGAACGTTTTCATGAATTGCAAAGGAAATGCCCACATCATGATATCCCTCGTTGGCAACTCATGCATATCTTTTATTATGGTTTACAAGAGGGCATTCGCAATCTAGTTGATGCCTCTTGTGGAGGGAATTTTCTAAATTGCGACGCAGAATCCACTTTAGAATTATTTGAAGGGATGGCGGAAAACTCGATCAATAATGCATCAATGTCGCAATTTTTGTGGGGCACGAATACGAATCGCCAAAATCTGCATAAGGGCATTCACAAGATCGGTAATCCGTCCAGTTCAAAGGATTTAGAGATTATTGCAGAAAAATTGGACAAAGTAGATATCGTAGCAAAGCATCTCAATGAGGTTAGAAACACAATGAAGACTCTTACGCCTCTGCTTGCTACAAATCCTGCGTATTCACCTGTTTTGCAAATTCCCACGGGGATGGAATTTGTTAATAATCTGGATTCTAGAGATCCATCTCCCTTGGGTTTTCTATCTACTCCTTCACCAACCCAAGGAGGGACCTTTGTCCCACAATCTTACCCACCCTTTTCCCCACCCTTTACTATTGCAGAAAACATGCCATATCTTCTTGATTTAAATGCCATTCAGGGATACACACCAAGATCAAACCCATATTCAAATTCCTACAATCCTGGATGGCATAATCACCCTAATTTTTCTTGGTCTGACCATACACAAAGACCATCATATCCGACTCAGACCAGAAAAAACCCGCCTACATTGTCGTTTCAGCAACACAATGCGAGGCCATTTTACGCAGGTTCACAAAACCCCGTAGGGCCAAATAGAGATTCACAGCTATACCAGATTTTGAGAGCTGTGACTGAGAGCTAGAGACAAAATGTTGAGGCTCTTGCTGAAGTCCAACGACAATGTTCAGCAGAATTGGTTGATCTTAGGGTTCAAATCACGCAGTTAACTAAATCTCGTCAGCTAGGGACCCTTCCATCCCAGCCAATTCCAAACCCTAGGAATATTTAGGAAAGACAACACCCAGGAGTTCAAAATCCGAATCAGGGACATGTCCATCTTCTTAATCAATTACCCCTGAATCCAAATCTGAATCAAAATCTGAATCCACCTATTTCTAATCTTGATTTTGAATATCCAAATCAACAGCAATCAGTTGCGAATCAATCATTAATTAATGATCTATCTTTCCAAAATTCACAAGCATCTTCTTCTTCAGCTACTTCTTCTTCTCATGTGGGTATTAACTCTGTTACAACCCACCGTGGAACTTCTACTAGGGATCTAGTTTTTCCAAGGAACCTATCCCAAGACCCTAGTACATCTAGATTAACCCTTGTTTCTACACCTGGAAGAGGTGCAGAACCCGATCCCGCAATTCCCGCTAATTTGTAAGATCAGGATAACACCTCAGTAGAACAAGAAACCCATGTCCTATTCCCAGAAGCTTTGAAGAAGACTAGGAAACAAAAATAACCTGTTACATTAGATAAAGATTTGATTAAGATTTTTGAATAGGTACATATTAATATCCCACTCCTAGATGCTATCAAACACATTCCGACTTACGCGAGATTTCTTAAGGAATTGTGTACTCCTAAGCGTAAGTCGAAGAAAGGAAGCACTGTTGTACTTTCAGAGCATGTGAGCTCTATTATTTCAAGTACGCTTCCTTCAAAAAAGAAAGACCCAGGATCTCCATTTATTTCCTGTATAGTTGGGGGTC
Source organism: Thalassia testudinum (assembly GCA_037157565.1). Taxonomy (NCBI): domain Eukaryota; kingdom Viridiplantae; phylum Streptophyta; class Magnoliopsida; order Alismatales; family Hydrocharitaceae; genus Thalassia; species Thalassia testudinum. The sequence continues at coordinate 13,411,437 of JAZHRO010000062.1, read as the reverse complement.
AGTGTTTTGATAGAGTTCTCCTAGATTTAGGAGCTTCTATTAACCTCATTCCTTTTTCTTTGGTAAAACACTTTCAAATAGAAAACCTTAAGTCTACCAATGTGACTTTACAATTAGCTAATAGATCTATTATGTCACCAAAAGGAATGTTGGAGGATGTTATTGTAAGAGTTTGGGATTTTTACATCCTTGTAGATTGTATTGTTCTTGATATGGAAGTACCCGAATACATTAGCCACACCTCAATTATTTTAGGGAGACCCTTTTTGGATACTGCAAAAGCCAACATTGATTGCGAGTCAGGAAAGATTGAATTGAAATTTGGGGAGAAGACAATTAAGTTAGATATATTTAGAGCTTCTAGTGGATTTGATTGTGAACAGATTGAGGAAATAAAATCAATAGAAGTTTTTGAAGATGACATTACTTCTCTAGATTTAGAAGGCACATCTTTTGATATCCCATATCCTCAAAGCAATGAAACGTTATTGGAATCTCTACTCAATCCCGAATTTGACTCTGAATCTGAATCACTTTTCACAATTGAAAATCCTGCCCTAAATCCTGCTGTTGATTCTACTCCTATGCTTGAATTGAAACCATTGCCTAATAATCTTAAATATGTATATCTTGAATCTGATCAAACATATCCTGTAATAATAAATTCTAATCTATCCGAATCACAAGAATCTAAATTGATCAAAGTTCTTCGAGATCACAAGAAGGCAATTGGGTGGACTTTACATGATCTCACCGGGATTAGCCCCAATTTTTGTACTCATCGCATCTATATTGATGATGGGGTAGGACCTTCAAGAGAAACTCAAAGATGCCTAAACCCTAATCTAAAGGAGGTCATTAAGAAAGAGATAATCAAGTGGCTTGATGCTGATATTATTTATCCTATATCTGATAGCCCTTGGGTGAGTCCAATTCAAGTGGTACCCAAAAAGGTAGGACTTAACATAATCAAAACTGAATATGGAGAAACCATTCCCACACGAATTACAAATTCGTGGCGGGTTTGTATAGATTATCGAAAACTAAATTCTGTTATAAAGAAGGATCATTTCCCTTTACCATTCATTGATCAGATACTTGAGAGATTAGCTAGTAATAGGTTCTTCTGCTTTTTAGATGGTTACTCTGGATATAATCAAGTTGCAATTTATCCCAAAGATCAAGAGAAAATGACTTTCACCTGCCCCTTCGGAACTTTTGCTTTCCGAAGAATGCCATTTGGGCTTTGCAATGCACGTGCGACTTTTCAGCGTTGCATGTTAGCCATTTTTACCGAAATGGTGGGTGAATTTATGGAGGTTTTTATGAATGACTTTTCAGTCTTCGGGGAGACATTTGATATTTGCTTGGATAATTTGGCGAAGGTTCTAAAAAGATGTATTGAGGTTAACCTTGTCCTTAGTTGGGAGAAGAGCCATTTTATGATTCCTAAGGGCATAGTACTTGGTCATCTCGTATCTGAGCGAGGTATCCAAGTAGATCGAGCCAAGATCAATCAAATTGCAAATCTTCCAATCCCTGACTCGATCAAAGGCATTAGATCATTTCTCGGGCATGTGGGATTTTATAGAAGATTCATCCTTGATTTTTCAAAAATTGCCCAACCACTCACAAACCTCCTTACAAAGGATGCGATTTTTGAGATGGATGAGGAGTGTATTTTAGCATTTAAAACTTTGAGAGATAGAGTTACACAGGCTCCAATTTTGCAACCACCTAATTGGGATTTACCATTTGAAATCATGTGTGATGCATCAGATTATGCAATAGGAGCTGTTTTAGGATAGAAAATTGAGAAGAATCTGGTGGTAATTTACTATGCTAGTAAAACATTGAATGAGACACAAAGGAATTACACAGTTATAGAGAAAGAGTTACTAGCAATAGTATTTGGATTAGAAAAATTTAGATCTTACATACTCGGATCTCAAATCATAGTGTACTCTGATCACTCAGCTATTCGACACCTTCTATCTTAGGACACGAAATCTAGGTTAATCAGATGGATCCTGCTTTTGCAAGAATTTGACCTAGAAATTCATGATAAGGCGGGTAGACAAAATGTTGTTGCAGATCATCTTTCCCATCTTCCTTCTGATACAATCGAATCATCTCCACCAATCACAGAACACTTTCCTGATGAACATCTTTTGACTATAACCACAGATCTTCCTTGGTATGTAGATATTGTTAATTATTTGGTTACACATAAATTCCCGCTAGATTGGGATGGGAATTGCAAATCACGACTCAAAGCAGAAGCTAAATACTATTTTTGGGAAGATCCATATCTTTTTAGATTCTATAATGATCAAATCATCAGGCGTTGTCACCTTTTCTGAGATTGATTCTATCCTATCTATTTGTCACGACCAAGCCTGTGGTGGTCACTTTTCTGGTAGAAAGACCACTGCAAAAGTTTTGCAATGCAAGTTTTATTGGCCCACGTTACTTGCTAATTCTCAGACTTATTTTAAGGCATGTAGTCGCTGCCAAACACTTGGTGGCATGTCTCGGAAAGACATGATGCTTTTGAACCCGATTCTAGTCTATGAAATCTTTGACATTTGGGGCATAGATTTTATGGGTCTATTTCGTTCCTCTTTTGGCTTCCATTATATTTTACTTGCTGTCGACTATGCTTTTCGTTAGATTGAAGCCATACCCACATGCACAAACGACCATCGAGTTGTCATTCCTTTTATGCAGAGTCACATTTTCACTCGTTTTGGGGTACCTCATGCTATTATTTCTGACGGCGGTTCCCATTTTATTAGTGCCCAGTTTAAAACTTTACTTAGAAAATATGGGGTTGCACATCGTATTTCTACACCTTATCATCCCTAGACTAATGGGCAAACCGAGGTCTCTAATCAAGAGATCAAAAAGATCCTTCAAATGACAATCCGACCCAGTAGGAAGGATTGGTCTTCCCATTTAGATGAGGTTTTGTGGGCTTATAGGACTGCCCACAAAACACCAATAGGCATGTCACCATATAGACTTGTTTACGGGAAACCTTGTCATCTTCCCGTAGAAATTGAACACAAGGCCTACTAGGCAATTAAAGCCTATAATTTAGACCTCTTGAAGGCTGGTGAAAATCGTAGATTACAGCTTAGTGAACTCGAGGAATTACGTCATGATTCCTATGAAAGTTCAAAGCTGTATACGAAGAAACTTAAAGCCTTCCACGATAAATTCATTTCCCGCAAATCCTTTGCACCTAGTTAGAAGGTGTTGTTATTTGATGCCCATTTGAAGCTCTTCCCTGGTAAACTTAGGTCTAAATGGCAAGGGCCATTTATTGTAGCTAGAGTCTTCAACAACGGAGCTATTGAAATCACTGAATCCAACAAGGATCAACCCTTCAAAGTCAATGGTCAATGTTTTAAACCTTTCTTGGAATCACATCCTTTGGGTCTTGTTGGAGAATGTTACCAGCTCCACTAGGGTTTTTCTATCCATCCACCACACTTGTATATAGCTGTTTCATGTTTTCATTTTTTTGATTTTTTTCTACACTTTAAAATTTCACTTCATATCATATTGATTACCTTCATTTAGTTTCACTAACCACTCTGACCTTTGGTCAGACTCGCAATTGTCCGCACAGAGATTTTTAATCTCCTTTATTTGACTCCTTCTATCGCCCTATACTAAATGAAGTGTAATATCTTTTCACCCTTCTTACAATGAGGACATTAAAAAATTTTGGCTTGGAGGGGTGCTGAAGTGAAATTTTTACTTTAAGTGTGGGTTAAAAAATAAAAACACATAAAAATTAAATATCCAAGAAATTTAAAAAATAAAAAATTTAAAAATGATAAAAATTTTAAAAAATAAAAAATTCATTTGAAAAATTTTTTGAAAAAAATCACAAAAATTGGAAAATCTTATATACATAAAAACAAAAATATATAAATACAAAAAATTTTAAAAAAAATTCATAAAAATAATAAGAGGGGTATACTCATCAATAACGAAGAAACGAAGAATATATATTATAATTAAGAGCTTAATTTTCTTTTAGGTCAGAAGTTTAAAATCTATATAGAATATATATAGGTATTTAAGAGCATGCAATTCTTAATTAGATTTTTACTTTAAACATTTTGTAAAAAACACACTTTTGTGTTTAAAATTTTTCAAAAACAAGATTTTATTTGAATTAGGAATCTTTTAATTCTTTTAAAGATTTATTTTTCTATTCTTACTTTGAATTAAGAAACTAAGTGTGTTAAGATTTTAAACTTAAGTTTTGGAATTGAATTATAACTTTTTAATCAATTAGATTAAGTAATCCTTTTGCTTTTTGAAAATTTGATTTTATCATAAAGTTAAGTAAAAAGTCAGATATTCAGAGTTAATTAAATAGAGAGTTGGTAGAATCTTAGTTTACAAAACTTACAAGCTAGAGATAAATAACTAGACTTGGAAAATTTTGTCTTGACGAATCCTATAGGAGGAAATTAACAATTTGAAGAACCTGAGAGTGAAGGGCTTTGTTGTCCAAGCTCTAGTTTGAGAGCTAAGTAACCTAAACATCTAAAATTCACACACATAGAATTGTCTTGTTGACATCTAAGATCGCGAAAACACAGAGGTTAAGAGATCAGTTCTGAATCCTCTTTAGTCCAAGGATTTCCATGGGGCAGTTCTTGAAAGGGTGAAGGATGTGCCACTCACCTAGAAAAAGGAATTGGAGAATAAAGTTAGTAAGAAAAATGAGAAGGGGGAAAAGAAAAGAAGAAAAAAAGAAAAAAGAAAAAAAATAAATAAAACACCCTGCAGTTAAGTGCCTTGTTAAAAAAGGGTGCTTATGCAGTTTTTCCTCAAATAAATAAAAGCATCTCGTTACAGATGGATGCTACCTTTCCTTCCATCAAATAAAAAGAACACCTCGCTACAAATGGGTGTTCTAACCTATAGAAAAAGAGAAAAAAATATGGAGAAAAAAATATTAGGAATAAGAGACCCAGTGGTTCACCGGGGAGATATACACAAAAAGTGTTGAACTCGGGATAGAAAACTGGTGAGGAGAAAGCAACCAAACCTAAGTAAGGCCAAGCCAAAGGCTTGAATTGGAATAATTGGGATTGGAAAATGATGTCTTAAGATCTGGATTTTTGCAACTTTGGATGCCTTTAGGACAATTCTCTTCACTAAGCACAGATGTTTTAAAATCATAGCTACTAAACCTTGGTATTGGGCAGTGAAGCCTAAGAAATTGGGTTTCGAAGATTTTAAGTTGAGACCTAAAGGAGAAGAATTGACAAAATCCTAGGTCTAGAAGTTGATCTTTAGTGTTGTAGGCTAGTAAATTAGAGTTTTACTACTCTAAGTTTGATTAGTAATAAGTATCTGGTTAATTTGCTTAAACTTATATTGATAAAAGTCAAATATCATAAATAAGAGATTAACTTAAATCTATTTGAGTTTTTGAGTTAAAATTTAATTCTCAATCCTTAAGTTTTGTTTTCTTAAAACACTTTGTATTCTAATTTGAGTTAAGAATAGTTACAAAGATTAAGAGATTTTTGAAGAATTCTAAATTTAAATAAAATTCTTGTTTACAAATTATTTTAAAGTGTATTTTGAAAATGTTATAAGTATAAGTCTAAGTAAGAAAATTTTCACATATGCTCTATACATTAATCATTTATATTTAACTTAAAAAAATTTTATGACCTAAACTTTCCTTTACATAGTTACTATTTATAATAATTTAAACCCAAGTGCTTTAAATCATCATAGACTTAGTTAATTTTGCTAGGGACTAGCAAAACTTTGGTTTGGGGGTATGATGAGACACTCATCATGATCTCTAATTACCCCTAATTAACTAGTCTTCCTAGTTAATTAGCTAAGGTTATGAACATATAAGGGTTAATTATAGAATAAGGGATATTTAGTCAAGGACCTTAAAATAAGTTAAAAATGACATTTTATCATTCAATTAACACTATTAATAATCTAGTTAATAATTGGACTCGAAATCCTATTAATCATTCTCTTAATTAATAAGATAAGTAACTTGAACATAATGTATAACTAAGTGACGTGCTCTTGTGCGTGTGTGTTAAGAGGTGTCGTTATAGTCGCACTTGATACGTCGGTTTTAAAAGAAGTAAACGGAGGTGAGTCCGAGTGTCGATCTCAGGGAGGCGTGGAAATCAGATTTTGTTTACCACTTATTGTAACGAAAAAGGCAGAGTTTTGCTTGCAAAAGAGACGATTTTGAAAAGCGAGAGCGAGAGATAGAGAGAGAGAGTTTAGGGTTAGAAAGCTCTTGGTTTTGATCATGCACTTTGAACAGAAATTAAAATGGCGATTGAATGGAAAATAATTTCATTAAACATGCATTCATAGTTCATAGCTTAAAACATTAAATACATGCTTTAACAAAAGTAAATGAAAGCTTAAAAGAGAGAGAGAGAGATGGAGAGAGAGTGGAGAGCAACGAGGCAGTCACGGCGGTGGAGGAGGCTCCGTCGGCGGCTCGTCATCTCCGGCGATTACAAGAGTGCCTAAAGCTAGCTAAGAGAGGAGTGGAGTAGTTGCAAGTGGGAGAGTATGCATTGAATGGTGGTAGAAGGCGGTTTAAATAGAGTTAAGGGCTTCCTAAAAGAAGAATGAGCTTTAGCGACATCCGGAGCATCGCTAAAACTGCTTCCACAAATGTCGGTGAAGCCCTCCTGCCACCGGTCAGCTGCTTGCCCCGGTCTTCCTCTTCGCGCCATCCGTGGCCGCTGAACAAGAGCCGTCCGATCGAAGATCGGACGGCTGAGAGCCTTCTGCGCCCACGCTGAGATCGCGCCTTGGACGCGCGTGCACACGCACGTTTCCACCCGGCGTGCGCGCGCGTGTGGGCGCTCGTGGGCTGTCGTCACGCTGCGTGGCGAGATCATGGCCGCCCGCTGCTGATCGAGGGGCCCAATTTTTCCGTGCCCCCCCGCTCGCCTTCAAAATCCGCTCCGCGCGGCTCGAACGCGTGTCGCGGCGATGCAGGCGTGCACGCTAACCGTTGCACCACGCTCGCGCTTTGTCGTGGCGACCGTGGGTGAGTGCGCGGATCTCGACCGTTCGATCGAAGATCGACAGCCGAGATTTGTCCTTGGCCGGCTGAGGGTGTGCGTGCAGTGGGGGCAAGCTGACGTGGTGTAACGACCCGGCTCCCGAGTCCCTACGAGACACGAGAACCGTACCTACTCGACTAATCCCAAGACGTAGTCGTCCAACGAGGAAGTAACCAAAAGAGCAGTAAAATAAACCACATTCAGCATGAATATAACTAACAGTAAGAAAGTACAGCAGTAAGGAAAGAAACTACCACAGTATATACCACCACAACAGTAGAACAACATTCATCATATAATTGAACTGCAGGTAAAGAAAAGTACAGCGGAAACAAGAACTACTCACTATAACGTAACAAAAGAGGTACAAGAGACAGTGGTAACTCTACTTGACCCTACTCGGCCCAGCATCCTCTGCAGCCGCTGACCTTGGCTGATCAACACCTGGTCCTGAAAAAGGTAACGAGTGTAACACGTCAGCAAAACGCTGAGTAGAGTGGCAACTAAAACTAAAGACAACAGTAGAGTATACAGTAGCTGTTATGTTCCATTACTTTCTTTATTCACATCTTTCAATTGTCTCACTATTTCATTTATTCCTCAGATCTTTTTCTTGATCACGAATGTTCCTCGGGGGAACGATCTTGATTGCAGTCTTTTCCAAAAAGTAGAAGTAGCATGTGGTGCTCTCCTGGCCGGGAGAGTCCCCCATGGTGATCCTACCCTCAGTCAACCACCCCAAGGTCACTGACAGACGTAACGGTGACTACGGTACGCGCGATAAACGCACAGGTAGCTAACCCGCACTGGCACGCGGTCAGTCGTTTCCATTAACGGGTGAGCCCAAAGCACAGCACGGAACCAGTCCAGGGAAGAGCCCTCTCAGTAACAGGGGTCTAACCCCTCCACAGTAACCAAACCGGGGCCTTGCCCCTCCACAGTCTGCGCACCCTCGCCTAACTACCCTGGTTTGCCCCAGTGGGACTAAACAAGTCGGTGTAGGAGGCTAGCAGAACCCCGGGGCCCGTGGGGTAGCTAGTGCCCTCCTAACACTAGTAGCTCTCCTCGGTACTACATACACGAGGGCCAGCAACTCGGTACAGAGCGGCCGGTCCTAACCCCGGGTCCCTGGGGTGGCTGGCCCCACTCTGCACTAAACAGGTACAGGCACTTCCCTTGGTACTACGTACCCAAGAGACAGTACCCAACTACATCTCAGTTCCATTCCTTTCTCTTTCCAGGAGTTCCACTCCTAATTCCCCCGTAGGGTTCCATCCTTTTTTACTCAAACATCCAGGTTTCACTTTCCAGTTTCACATTCTTACAATCCATGTTCTCAACCACGTTATTTATTCACAACAGGCAGCTGTTAATTCAAATTACAGGCAGTTTTATATCTCTTTCCATTTTCCAAGACTGCAGTACTATACATTCCACTAGTTTTCCCATCCTAGGATTCATGCCATATCCTAGGATCTGTCATACAATCTAGTTTTCCAGCCCTAGGATTCATGCAACACCTAGGAGCTATCATTCCATCTATTTCTCATTCCTAGGATTCATGCAATGTCCTAGGTTCTATTTATGGTTCCATAATTTAATAGATTTTATTAATAACTTAAAGCCACTCTACCAGGTACAACAGGAGTAATGGGGGCGTGGTCGGGAATCCCGCGTGCCTCTGCGACCCCTGAGACTGCAACTGAACGAGGTCCTATCACAAGGATCAAACACAAGGAGTGTCTCAAAACAGTGTATAGCTACTGTAGACGGGTAGAGGAAATAATTCTGAAAAGAACGCAACTCGAATCGCGGAAAACGGAACCCGAATGGGCCCTAAACGGGTCAAAAACGACGACACTGTGCAAAATCAGACGTCTGGAACTTCTTCCAGACGTCTTAAAAAGTGGATCAGAGAATTACCTTGTTCAGCGTGGTTTCCCAGACGTCCAGAAATCTGCGGGGACGTCTGGCCTAGTTCCCAGACATCCGATGGTCACCCCGGACGTCTGGAGGTCGCTCCTGCCGTCTGGTACAACAGCCAGACGTCTGATTTGCGATGGATGGCGAATCACCGAGCCTGCGCACACCCATCTCCCTCCCTCAGTACGGTCAGTCGACAGGAAGGAAGAAGAAGACGGAAAACTCACCTTTCAGACGTCTAGATGGTCTTCCAGACGTCGCCCTCGCTGTCTGGCTATCATCCCAGACGTCTGATTCTGGAAATTTTTCCAGAATCAGGGCACCACTCGACGTCCGCTCGCGACGCCGCCCGCGTCGCACCTCGCGCGCCTGCTGCTCAGACCGCAGTAGTCCCCCCCCTCCGCGTCGCTCCGCGCCCCCTACGCCCTCCGCCGGCCGACCCCAGCAGCCCCGGCGAGCTCGCCCTCACGGTAGAGCTCCACTCTCGCACGCAGCACCTCCTCCGCGCTCACTGCGACCGCCGCTGCTGCCCTCGCGCTCGCACTCACGCTCACTGGCTGAACGAGAAGAGGGAGGAGACGGTGGTGACTGAAGTGAGGGGAGGCGTGGCCTTTTAAGGCCGCGCAAGGAGGAGAGAGGACGCGGCAGGGCGTCTGCAGCCGCAGGGAATAAACGAATATGCGGGTCTGCGCACTCAGGCGCGCAGACGACCCGCACGTGTGGAAGATAACGGATTTCGAGACGTCTGGTAAGACGTCTGGATGAGATCCCAGACGTCTGGTCCGATGTCTGGGCCACCTCCCAGACATCTTAAAAGACGTCTGGGGCACGCGTTCGTAACAATATAACAAACTCAAAGGAAGTTTCATCCCCGAAACTTGCGCCAACTAGGGTACGGGAAAAGATGTCCAATTAACCATAACAAACTCAAAGAGGACCGAAATCGGTCCGAAAAGGCGTACCCGCGAAAAGCTCTGGGTACCGCTCCCACATTGCCGCCTCAGGCTCCCAGGTAGCCTCCTCGTACCGCTGGCTCCTCCACAAAACCTTTACCAGGGGTACCTGCTTTCGTCTCAAACCGCGGACGGCTCGGTCTAGGATCTGCATTGGCCGCTCGGGGTAGGTCAGGTCGTTGCCCACCTCGACGCTCTCGTGACTCAGTACATGACTGGAGTCGGCTACGTACTTCCTGAGGTTGGACACGTGGAACATGTCGTGCACACCAAAAAGCTGCGGGGGAAGGGCAAGTCTGTAAGCAACGGGTCCAACCCACTCCAGGACCTCAAAGGGCCCCACGAACCTCAGCGCGAGCTTCCCTCTCACCCCAAACCGCTGTAGGCCCTTCATGGGCGAAACACGAAGGAAGACGTGGTCCCCAACCTCAAACTGCAGCTCTCTGCGTCTCCGATCCGCGTAGCTCTTCTGTCTGCTCCTGACAGTGCGAAGTCGTCTGTGGATCTGCTCGACTACCTCCTGACTCTGCCGGATCAACCTGGGGCCAACCTCCCACTTGGTCCCCACCTCAACCCAACTCAAGGGTGCCGTACACTTCCGTCCGTACAGAGCCTCGTAGGGAGCCATGCTGATGCTCGAGTGATAACTGTTGTTGTATGCAAATTCTGCCAGGGGCAGGTGCTCCTCCCAAGATCCCCTCCAGTCCAGTACACAGGCACGCAAAAGGTCCTCAAGTGTCTGTATCATGCGCTCAGACTGTTCGTCCGTCTGGGGGTGGTAAGCCGTGCTAAACCTCGACCTCGTCCCCAAGGCCTGCTGAAACTCAGCCCAAAACTGGGACGTAAAGCGGGTATCCCGGTCGGATACGATCTCCCGCGGAACTCCGTGTAGTCGTACCACATCACGGATATACCTCTCTGCCAACTATGCTGGTCCCAAAGTGACTCGGATCGGCAAGAATCGCGCCGTCTTCGTCAGTCTATCCACTATTACCTAGACTGTGTCGTGTCCCCGCTAGGTAACAGGTAAGCCCACCACCAAGTCCATGGTGATGCTCTCCCACTTCCACTCTGGCACTGGAAGCGGCTGGAGCGGCCCTGCAGGCCTCTGATGCTCGGCTTTCACCTGCTGGCACACTAAGCACTACTGCACGAACTCACCCACATCCCGCTTCATCCATCTCCACCAAAACTCGCGTCTCAAGTCGTGGTACATTTTCGTGTTTCCGGGATGTATGGTGAATCTGGAACCGTGTGCCTCCAGGTTTTCAGCGCGAAGACAACAGCTGCCAACTCTAGGTCGTGGGTAGGGTAGGTATGCTCATGGGGCTTCAGTTGCTGTGAAGCGTAAGCGACAACGTGACCCCTCTGCATGAGCACACCTCCTAACCCCTGCAAGGAGGCATCCGTGTACACAATGAATCTGCCGCTACTGTCAGGGATGGTGAGCACGGGAGCCGAGGTCAACCTCTCCTTCAGCTCCAGAAAACACGCCTCACAGGAGCCTGTCCAAGCGAAAGGCACGTCCTTCCGGGTCAACTGTGTCATAGGACGCGCAATCTACGAAAATCCTCTGATGAATCGTCTGTAGTAGCCTTCCAGTCCCAGGAATCTGCGAATCTCAGTGACTGAACGTGGTCTCTCCCACCTGAGCACTACCTCGACCTTGGCTGGGTCCACCGCCAAGCCGTCTCCAGAAATCACATGACCTAAGAAGCTCACCTCCCTCAACCAGAACTCGCACTTGCTGTATTTGGCGTACAGCCTGCATCGTCTCAGAGTGTCCAGAACCATCTGCAAGTGCTGTCCGTGCTGCGTCCGATCTGTAGAATAGATGAGTACATCATCTATGAAAACCACCACGAACTGCTCCAAGTACAGTCTAAACACCCGGTTCATCAGGTCCATGAAAGCAGCGGGGGCATTGGTCAGCCCAAACGGCATGACCAAAAACTTGCAGTGTTCGTACCGGGTGCGGAAAGCTGTCTTGGAGACGTCGGTCTCCCTAATCCTCAACTGGTGGTATCCAGACCTCAAGTCTATCTTGGAAAACACCGTGGCACCCCGCAACTGGTTGAACAAATCGTTGATCCTCGGCAGCGGATACCTGTTCTTGATGGTGTCCCTATTCAGCTGTCGGTAGTCCACACAAAGACGTAGGGTCCCATCCTTCTTCTTCACAAACAGTACCGGGGCTCCCCAGGGAGACGCGCTGGGCCTCACGAAACCCTTCTCCAGAAGGTCCTGCAACTGAGACTTGAGCTCTCGCAGCTCAAGCGGTGCCATCCTGTATGGCGTGGTGGAGATGGGGCTGGTCCCTGGTACTATTGAGATCTCAAACTCGATCTCACGCTCGAGTGGTAGTCCTGGTAACTCGTCTGGGAACATGTCAGGGTACTCTCTGACCACCAGGATGCTCTGGAAGTCTGCCACAGGGCTGGGCTCTGCCACCACACAAGCTAGGAAGCCCTCACACCGCTGGCTCAAAAGTCTCGCCGCCCGAAGTGCCGAAATGCACCTGAAACCTCCGTCCACTGGCTGTCCGTGAAACTCGAAAGAAGGCAACTCTGGAATGGAGAAGACAATCTTCCTCTCAAAACAGTCCACCAAGGCGTGGTAAGCGGACAACCAATCCATCCCCAGAATCACTCCAAAGTCCTCCATCTGTATCATAATCAGGTCAGCTGGTAGGCTATGTCCCCCGACGCTGACCTCGCAATCCGTGTACACCTCCTCAGCTACAAACAGCTGACCACTCGGACCTCTGATTATGAACGGATTCTCTAACAGTGTATAATCCTGGTCCAAACCAACTAGGAAACTGGCCGCGAGAAATGAGTGCGTAGCACCGGAATCGAAAAGCGTGTAACCGAGTCTGCCAGAAACTGAAACCATACCTGCTACCACCGATCCCGAAGCTCTGGCGTCCCTGTGTGTTAGGGCGTTGATACGCCCCTCAGCTCTAGGTGCGGACGAAGCAGCCACACTTTGCGTCGGACGGGTAGGTGCTGGCCGGTACCCTCCTCACGACTGCTGTCCTCCTCCTTGCGCCTGGGAACCGCGGCCTCCTGCGCGCCCTCCAGTGCTCTGCGTGGGGAGTATCTGCTGGCCTCCTGCCCTACATGGGCAGTCCCTCCTGATGTGGCCCGGCTAGCCACACTAGTAGCAGAGGGGAACCCGACTCCCGCCCTCAGTGGGTCCCTACTGTCGGCTAGGCGGGGGTCCGGTGCTGGCGACTGGCCCCTGTCGAGGGCCCCCAAAGGCCACTGATGGCCCTGCACAATGTGATGGCTCTCCTGCGGATGCCACGTGTCTCCGTTGAGTTCTCCTAACACGCCTAGTGTGGTGGCGGAAATCTCGTTCCACCACTAACTCCCCTGTCATACGCTCGGAAGGGGGAGGAGGGGGTGGCGACATGGGTGGAAGCTGAAATTCTTCTCGAACCACTCGAATCAGTTGGACGAGGTCCGGAGACTGTATGCTCAGGAGAAGAGGAGGGGTAGTATGTACTCCAAGCCCGACACATCTGTCCCTCGAGCCCCGACCTCGGCCGCGCCCGCGGCCCACCTTCCTAGCTCAACGACGAGGCATCTCCTACAATGGAGACGCGAAACAAAACGAAAACGTCAAAACCGACGGTACCTAACGAAAATTCTAAGAGCTCATGTCAAGAGATATGTTGTGGTGGCTACTCTAGTTATAAACATGTGAATTGGTTATTTTCCAGTCAGTTGATTCAATTCTCGGGACAACCTTGCTCTGATACCATCTTGTAATGACCCGGCTCCCGAGTCCCTACGAGACACGAGAACCGGACCGACTCGACTAATCCCAAGACCTAGTCATCCAACGAGGAAGTAACCAAAAGAGCAGTAAAATAAACCACATTCAGCATGAATATAACTAACAGTAAGAAAGTATAGCAGTAAGGAAAGAAACTACCACAGTATATACCACCACAACAGTAGAACAACATTCATCATATAATTGAACTGCAGGTAAAGAAAAGTACAGCGGAAACAAGAACTACTCACTATAACGTAACAAAAGAGGTACAAGAGACAGTGGTAACTCTACTGGACCCTACTCAGCCCAGCGTCCTCTGCAGCCGCTGACCCTGGCTGCTCAACACCTGGTCCTGAAAAAGGTAACGAGTGTAACACGTCAACAAAACGCTGAGTAGAGTGGCAACTAAAACTAAAGACAACAGTAGAGTGTACAGTAGCTGTTATGTTCCATTACTTTCTTTATTCACATCTTTCAATTGTCCCACTATTTCATTTATTCCTCAGATCTTTTTCTTGATCTCGAATGTTCCTCATGGGAACGATCTTGATTGCAGTCTTTTCCAAAAAGTAGAAGTAGCACGTGGTGCTCTCCTGGCCGGGAGAGTCCCCCGTGGTGATCCTACCCTCAGTCAACCACCCCAAGGTCACTGACAGACATAACGGTGACTACGGCACGCGCGATAAACGCACAGGTAGCTAACCTGCACTGGCACGCGGTCAGTCATTTCCGTTAACGGGTGCGCCCAAAGCACAGCACGGAACCAGTCCAGGGCAGAGCCCTCTCAGTAACAGGGGTCCAACCCCTCCACAGTAACCAAACCGGGGCCTTGCCCCTCCACAGTCCGCGCACCCTCGCCTGACTACCCTGGTTTGCCCCAGTGGGCCTAAACAAGTCGGTGTAGGAGGCTAGCAGAACCCCGGGGCCCGTGGTGTAGCTAGTGCCCTCCTAACACTAGTAGCTCTCCTCGGTACTACGTACATGAGGGCCAGCAAGTCGGTACAGAGCGGCCGGTCCTAACCCCGGGTCCCTGGGGTGGTTGGCCCCACTCTGCACTAAACAGGTACAGGTACTTCCCTTGGTACTACGTACCCAAGAGACAGTACACAACTACATCTCAGTTCCATTCCTTTCTCTTTCCAGGAGTTCCACTCCTAATTCTCCCGTAGGGTTCCATCCTTTTTTACTCAAACATCCAGGTTTCACTTTCCAGTTTCACATTCTTACAATCCATGTTCTCAACCATGTTATTTATTCACAACAGGCAGCTGTTAATTCAAATTACAGGCAGTTTTATATCTCTTTCCATTTTCCAAGACTGCAGTATTATACATTCCACTAGTTTTCCCATCCTAGGATTCATGCGATATCCTAGGATCTGTCATACATTCTAGTTTTCCAGCCCTAGGATTCATGTAACACCTAGGAGCTATCATTCCATCTATTTCTCATTCCTAGGATTCATGCAATGTCCTAGGTTCTATTTATGGTTCCATAATTTACTAGATTTTATTAATAACTTGAAGCCACTCTACCAGGTACAACGGAGTAATGGGAGAGTGGTCGGGAATCCCGCGTGCCTCCGCGACCCCCGAGACTATAACTGATGAGGTCCTATCACAAGGATCAAACACAAGGAGTGTCTCAAAATAGTGTATAGCTACTGTAGACGGGTAGAGGAAATAATTCTGAAAAGAACGCAACTCGAATCACGGAAAACGGAACCCGAACGGGCCCTAAACGGGTCAAAAACGACGACACTGTGCAAAATCAGACGTCTGGAACTTCTTCCAGACGTCTTAAAAAGTGGATCAGAGAATTACCTTGTTCAGCGTGGTTTCCCAGATGTCCAGAAGTCTGCGGGGACATCTGGCCTAGCTCCCAGACGTCCGATGGTCACCTCGGACGTCTAGAGGTCGCTCCCGCCGTCTGGTACAACAGCCAGACGTCTGATTCGCGATGGATGGCGAATCACCGAGCCTGCGCACACCCATCTCCCTCCCTCAGTACGGTCAGTCGACAGGAAGGAAGAAGACGGAAAACTCACCTTTCAGACGTCTGGATGGTCTTCCAGACGTCGCCCTCGCTGTCTGGCTATCAACCCAGACGTCTGATTCTGGAAATTTTTCCAGAATCAGGGCACCACTCGGCCTCCGCTCGCGACGCTGCCCGCGTCGCACCTCGCGCGCCTGCTGCTCAGACCGCAGCAGTCCCCCCCATCCGCGTCGCTCCGCGCCCCCTGCGCCCTCCGTCGGCCGGCCCCAGCAGCCTCGGCGAGGTCGCCCTCACGGCAGAGCTCCGCTCTCGCACGCAACACCTCCTCCGCGCTCACTGCGACCGCCGCTGCCGCCCTCGCGCTCACTGGCTAAAGGAGAAGAGGGAGGAGACGGTGGTGACTGAAGTGAGGGGAGGCATGGCCTTTTAAGGCCGTGCGAGGAGGAGAGAGGACGCGGCAGGGCGTCTGCAGCCGCAGGGAATAAACGAATATGCAGGTCTGCGTGCTCAGGCGCGCAGACGACCCGCGCGTGTGGAAGATAACGGATTTCCAGACGTCTGGAAACAATCCCAGACGTCTGGTCCGACGTTTGGGCCACCTCCCAGACGTCTTAAAAAACGTCTGGGGCATGCGTTCGTAACACGTGGCACTCTCTGGGCCGTTGATCTCCAGATCAACGGTCAGAATTTCTTAAGCCCATTGTGGGAGCTCCGGATGTCGGATTTGGCCGATCTTGAGTCCGTTGGACTCCGTTCGTCGTTCTGAAACCATCCGTGTGGTCCAATTGCTCATCTGAGGCCTGTTTTGACAAATGCTTTACACAAATGACCATTAATACAGTTTATAAGCAATCCTGGTACTTGATGCGTGCAATGCTCCTATTCTACTTATGTTGTGCCTTTTATTCTAAAGATGGGCCATATTCAACCTAATTACTACCCCCTTGTGTGGTGTTATCATACCCCCATGCTTACTCCTTGCTAGTCCCTAGCAAGGTTTATTCTAGCCTTTATTTCCTTAGGGAATTCAAGAAGTAATTGCTTAGGCACTTCGTTACTTGTCAATAAGAGGAAATATACGAAGATCTTAATCTACAAAGACTAAGCAGCGCCCGAGTGTCTGCCAAAATACGAATCGCCCGAATCCTTGCTTTAATGTATATATAACTATACATATGTATACGTATGTATATTTTCTTAGAATTTTTTCGGAATTCAGTGTGGGTTGGTAACTTTTTACGGCTACCCAACCCACCAAAAACTCGGTCAAAACCCTAAGTGCTAAGCATCTTGGTGTGAATGTTGTGATAGACTCACTTAACGGTAATTGAGACAGACTTCGAGTTTCTACGCCTCTAGGTGACCGGAAAAGAAAATAAATTTTTGCCTGAAGGTGTATTTGTTTGATTGGTAGCTTTCTTCCTATGTTCGTTTTACTTGGGGTCAACACAAGGATTTTCCAGTGTATATCTCCCTGGCTTGTACTACTTCCCCGCTTCTTCCTTAGGTGTTTTGGTCTTTTTTTTGTGCAATTATTAAGCTGGGCTCTGGACAACCGACCAATGGGCTGTTACCCACGATCACTTGCCAGCCATACTTGTGTGGTGAAGTGTGGTTTATTTTCTTCTTCTCTATTTTTTTTTTTCATAGGTGGCTTCCCTGATCTCAAATGTCCCTAGAGGCAGCGAAAAAGAAATGGCCTGTGGCTGGGTTCTGGACAACCAGCCAATGGGCTGTTACCCACGACAACTTGCCAGTCATACCACCCTAGAGAGTTCATTAGCTACCCAATTTCTGTCAAAATCTCCAAGAAGTGAGTCTGTGCAAAAATGTGTGCAGATGCTTAGACTCAAAGTTTTCCTGAGTTAGAGGGTGAGTTGATAAGTCGTATACTTATTACCTTATTTAGTAGGTGGATTAGAATAGCTTAAAGTTGCAAGGATTCGTCGTTAAATCCATATTTTAAATGACACCAGGGCTGATTAAGCCTAAAGGCCTGAAAAGTCTAAGTGGTTAAGTTCTTTTTGTATTATTTCCCACTATTGACAAGTTTCTAATGCCTAAGTTTTCTTCCTAAATTCAAAAATTTTTTTTTCTTAATTATTTATTCAGACTGATTAATTAAACTCAGGATTATGAAATTTATCACCTCCCCATGCTTAAGTTGGACAATGTCCTCATTAGCAGATTCATGGATGCAGAAGGGTTCAAAAAGATACTACCTGAGTGACGTAAACTACCAGATCAGTCTGAATCCGCTGGGTTGCCTCCCAGGAAGCGCTGAGTTTAACGCCTCCAGCTGGGCGGTGCTCGGTGTCAGCCCTCAACGAGGGTGACACATTCCTTGGGGGGTACCTGGGCCAGGAAATGCTTCAATCTTTGACCATTAATTGTAAAAGTGTGCCCAATGTTAAGATCCGCGATTTCAACCACCCCATTAGAATAGGGCTTGACCACCTGAAATGGTCCTGTCCATTTGGACCTGAGTTTCCCTGGGAAAAGTTTCAGGCGTGCATCAAACAGCCAGACTTGTTGGTTCGGCTCAAAGGTTTTTCTATGAATGATTCGGTCATGGACGGCTTTCATTTTCTCCTTATATAGCCGACTATTGTCAAAGGCGTCCCGACGAATTTCTTCGAGCTCAGATAATTGTAGGGTCCTCTACGCACCGGCTAACTGGGGATCCATGTTACATTGCTTGACAGCCCAGTAAGCCCGGTGTTCTAATTCGACAGGGAGATGGCAAGCTTTGCCAAAGACCAAGCGATAAGGCGACATGCCTATCGCGGTCTTAAAAGTGGTCCTGTATGCCCACAGGGCATCATCAAGTTGTGTGGACCAGTCTTTCTTGTCAGGTCTCACAGTCTTCTATAAAATGTTCTTGATTTGTCTGTTTGAGACCTCAGTCTGCCCATTTGTTTGTGGATGATACGGGGTGGCAATGCGGTGGTTTACCCCATATTTTCTAAGTAGGGCACGGAATTGGGAATGGATAAAATGGCTTCCCCTATCACTGATCATGGCCTTGGGTATTCCAAATCGGGAAAAGATGTTCTTCTTCACAAAGTCCATGACTGTCTTGTGATCGCATCGTCGAGTGGCGACGGCTTCAATCCATTTGGAAACATAGTCTACCGAGACCAGGATGTACTCGAAGCTGTTGGATGGTGGAAAGGGGCCCATAAAATCGATACCCCAAACGTCGAAGATTTCGACAATCAAAATGGGCTGAAGGGGCATCATATCTTTCTTGGTCATGGTCCCCAGTGTTTGGCATCGTGAGCAAGTCTTGGCAAAGATGTGTGCATCCTTAAATAGGGACGACCAATAAAATCCAGACTGCAAAACTTTTGTAGCTGTTTTCTTGCCAGAGAAATGGCCACCACACGCTTGGTCATGACAAAAGGAAAGCACACTCTGAACTTCGTCTTCGAGGATGCACCTCCTGATGATCTGATCAGCACAGAGGTGAAACAGCATGGGATCATCCCAGAAATAGTGCTTGGCCTCAGCCAAGAACCTGTCCCGTTGCTGTCTGGACCAGCTGTGCGGGGTTTGTCCTATAACTAGGTAGTTGACATAGTCAGCATACCATGGCATTTTCTTGTCTTGCACGGCTAGGATGTGTTCATCAAGGAAGGTATCAGATAGAGGTAGGGAGGGTCCAATGTGGTCTGGATGAAGTCTTGACAGGTGGTCTGCCACCACATTTTTCTATCCGGCCTTGTCTCGGATTTCCAGGTCAAATTCCTGCAAAAGTAGGATCCATCTGATGAGCCTGGGTTTTGCGTCCTTTTTGGCCAACAGGTGCCGGATGGCTGAATGGTCAGTGTAGATAGTCACGTGGGATCCCAGCAAGTATGATCGGAATTTTTCCAGTCCAAAGACTACAGTGAGCAACTCTTTTTCTGTGACCGTATAATTATGTTGGGCCTCGTCCAACGTTTTGCTCGCATAGTAGATCACCACGGGCTTCTCGTCTTGCCTTTGTCCCAGGACAGCGCCTATGGAAAAATCTGCTGCGTCACACATAATCTCAAAATCCTGGGACCAGTCTGGAGGTTGAAGTATAGGTGACGTGGAGACTAAGTCCCGGAGGGTGTGATAAGCCTGGATGCAATCAGGAGACATGTGGAAAGTGGCGTCGTTGGCTAGAAGGTCGGACAAGGTTTTGGAAAGTTTGGAAAAGTCTTTGATGAACCTTCGGTAGAAGCCAACATGTCCTAGGAAAGAGCAAATTTGCCGGACCGAGCTAGTTGGAGGAAGTTTGGAAATTAAATCAACCTTAGCTCGATCTACCTCGATGCCCCTATGCGAAACGATGTGTCCGAGGACAATTCCTTCTTGAACATTAAAATGGCTCTTTCCCAACTTAACACCAAGTTAACCTCGATACATCGTTTCAGGATTTTCTCCAAGTTGCTCAAACAATGGTCGAATGAATTCCTGAATACAGAGAAATCATCCATAAAGATCTCCAAGTATTCACCCACCATTTCTGAAAAAATGGCTAGCATGCAACGCTAGAAGGTCGCAGGTGCATTGCATAACCCGAACGGCATTCGACGGAATGCAAACGTGCCATACAGGCAAGTGAATGTGGTCTTTTCTTGATCTTCCGGAGCAATTGCGACTTGGTTATATCCTGAATATCCATCCAGGAAGCAAAAATACTTTTGCCCTGCCAATCTTTCAAGGATTTGGTCAATGAATGGCAAGGGGAAGTGGTCCTTCTTAGTGGCTTCATTAAGCTTCCTATAGTCAATACACACCCGCCATGCGGTGGTGGTGCGGGTGGGGATGGATTCGCCATGATCATTAGTGACAACGGTGAGCCCAGCCTTCTTTGGAACCACTTGAGTGGGGCTCACCCAGGGGCTATCAGAGATAGGGTAGATGATGTCGGCGTCAAGCCACTTGATAATTTCTTTTTCAATGACCTCCCGCATGTTAGGGTTTAACCGTCTCTGCATCTGGTGGGAAGGTCGGGCCCCGTCTTCCAGGTAAATCTTGTGGGTGCAATAGGTGGGGCTAATTCCTCTTAGATCCAAGATGGTCCAACCAATGGCGGCCCGATGTTCTGAAAGAGTTGCAGTCAACCTTAGTTCCTGATCCTTGGTTAGATGGGAATTAATAATCACTGGGAAGGTCTGGTTAGGTCCCAAGAAGACGTACTTGAGATTCTCGGGCAATGGTTTAAGTTCAGGTGCGGGTGGGACCACATTCGATGGGAATGGAAATGGCGGGAGTTGATCAATATCGATCTCTTCAAATGGTGTCATATGATGGTTCTCATCTTTACAGAGGTCCATGGGTAAGCCTGGTGATGAGTCGAAACCGTCACTACGGGTTTGGTGGTCTGAGATAGAACTGAGGGTAAGGCATTCCTCGATTAAAGTTTCCACGGGATCATGTTCCTTGATGTAATCGCAATCAAAAGACTTTGTCACCCGGAAGATATCCAATTGCATTTTCCTATCCCCAAAGGCGATTTCCATACATCCCGTGTCGCAATCAATGTTTGCTTTAGCCGTAGTTAAGAAAGGTCTGCCTAAAATTATGGGTGCATTCTGTAATTTTTCAGGGACTTCCATGTCGAGCACCAAAAAGTTGACAGGGAAATAGAAGTCCTTGACCCGTACAATTACGTCCTCGACAACCCCCTTTGGGGTTTTCACTGATCTATCTGCCAGCTGGATGGTGACAGGGGTTGGTGCTAGATCCCCAAAACCAAATTGGTGGTACAGGGTTGTTGGAATTAGGTTGCTAGAAGCACCTAGGACTAGGAGTGCTCTATCAAATGTCATGTCCCCGATATTGTAGGAAATCAGGGGCGCTCCTAGGTCAGTTCGTTTGAGTGAAAGGTTGCTTGATATCACCGAACTCGCTTGCTCAGAGAGTATAACCTTCCTAGGTGCTTGAGGTCTCGGCTTACGCTTAGGTGTACAGGCATCCTTTAAGAACTTGGAGTAAGCGGGGATGTGTTTGACGGCTTCTAGGAGCGGAATATTAATCTGTACTTGCTTAAAAATCTCCAACAGCTCCTCAGTTTCCACAACATTCTTCTTTTTCTTAATTGTTTCCAAGGCCTCAGGGTAGGGTGTCTGAATGTGGACTGGTTCCATGTCTGGGTCCTTGGTTGGTGCCTCTTCTGAGTCGGGTATTTCAACAGGTAAAGTCTCGGGGAGAGTCGGCCATTTGGGATCCTGGGTTTTGCTGCAGCTTCTCAAGGTCACAGCATTTGCAGAGGCATTGGGGCCATGGGTGATCCTTGAGAAGACGAGGATGAAGAAGCGCCAAACCCAGGAGGTGTTTGTGGGGCTGGCTGGACCATGTGAGCCTACCCAGGGTTGCCTTGGAACCCTTGCGAATTGGGGCCTCTGTTAATTATGTTTTGTGGGTTCGGTTGTGGTTGGGAAGGTAGAGATCCTTGCTGTTTACAGTCCAAGAGTTGGCTTAACTGTCCCTTTACCAAGGCCATTTCTTCCTAATGTTCCTGGTTCATGTTAGCCATCATCTTTATTAGGGTGTCCATTTGGTTTTGTGGGGGAGGGGCTGCCCTATTCTGGTTATATTGGGGTCTAACTGGTGGTCCTTGCTGATAGGGGGGCAAGTGTGGCTGCTGGTTTGGCCTGGGCTGGTTTTGGAATTGTGGTGGTTTCTGGTTTGTCCAACCAAAGTTGGGGTGGTTATGCCAGCCGGTGTTGTAAGTGTTGGAGAAAGGGTCAGGTTTCGCATAACCTTGGATGGCTTGCACATCTTCTAGGATAGCCAATGTTGATGAAGAGGGAAGGGAGTAATCAAGGGTTGAGGGAGCAAAGGTCCCTCCCTGGAACGTGGTCGGGGGTTGTTCCAGGTTCAGTTGGGTGAAGGGCTGGACCAGGTCAACATTATGTGCTCCCTTTGCTAGGGAGAAAGTCTGCAAGGGGTTCCTGGTCTGATTCAGTAGCTCATCAATCTTTTTGTCCACCAATTCCACTCGATCCAACTTTTTTGCAATGATGTCCATGTCAACCATTCCAGAATTTGCTTGCACCTCATAAATCCCGCCACGGGGTTGACTGGACCTGTTAAACTGGTTCATGGAGGCATTGTTGAGCGAATTCTTGCTCATAGACTCAAAGAGCTCAAACGCGCTCTCCTCATCTTTGTTTAGGAAGTTTCCCCCGCATGAGGCATCAACGAAGTTTCGTAGGTTGCTGTCCAGACCGTGGTAAAAGATCTGGGCCAATTGCCACCTTGGGACTTCGTGGTGTGGGCATTTCCTCAAAAGTTCATTAAATCTTTCCTACGCCTCATGAAATTGTTCCCCACCCTGGAGTGTGAAAGTAGTGATAGCTCTTCTGAGGGCATTGGTCTTTCCTATGGGGAAGAATTTCTTTAAAAATGCATGCCTCAGTTCTTCCCAGGTGGTGATGGGTCTACCTAGGGTTCTAAGCCAATGAGAAGCCTTGTCTCTTAATGAGAAAGGGAACATCTTGATTAGAACAATGTCAAGGCTAATGTTCCTAGGTTTCACTGTTCTTGCTATGTGGTCGAGATCCTCTAGGTGTTGAAAGGGGTCCTCATTTGAGCTTCCATGAAAGTGGCTCTAGATCAAACTTAGGACGTTTGGTTTTAACTCAAAATCATCTCCCCCCTCGGGGATCCTAAGGTGTGGCTCGACTCTAATAGCAAAGGGATTATAGAAATCGCGGAGGGGTCTTGGCTGGCCCTGAAATGGCGGTAAATCAAGTGGTGGTTGCCCTGGTATGTCGTGGAAAGGTGGTGGTTGTTCTTACGGGTTCTGTAACCGTTGTATGGCTTGCATGATGGTGTGGATTTGTTGTTGCTGAAGCCGATGGTTAGCATTGATTTGAGCTTGGATGATGGCCATATTGTCTGGTGGGGGTTGATCTTCAGCCTCATCTACCCTAGGTTCAGCCATGTTTTCAACAGAATTATGTCGCCTAGATTCTTGCCCCAAAACACACAATTTGGGATGCAGTGAGCGCCTCCCGTGCATACACTAGAGAAGAACAGGAGGGGATGCGGAGGGCGACAAATGCGGGAAATGTGTTTCAATCAAGCACTCAACCCTAATCCTTATGGTGTATTCCTTAGGAGACCTAGAAATCTCACAAAGGGTGATTAAGTCCGTAAGCACTGGACTCCCCTTCCCAAGGCTAATCTGGCCAGGTTGATTATGAGGGGATTGCAGGGAAGGTTCTTCCTTTGGCTTGTGCCTCCGGTTCCATAGACCCCACAACCGCGATCATTTGACACTGCCCCACAGCCTAGTCACCAGATTCTACCAAGGGAATGAAAGCCAAGTGCCTAGCAAACAAAACCTCGCCTTTTGAGACTTAACTCAGTCCTGCCTAGGGCACGTCTACTCAGCTTTAGAGGGTTAGGATAGTGCTTGTTCTTAGGGTGATGTGATGAGGCGTTGATTGGGGTGGTGCCTCTTAATTTTCCACTTTCAAAGTGTGTGCTTCTAGCAAAACACGATTTTCAAGCAAGGATTTGTTAAGATGTGGTGTCTTTTAGTGCTTCATCCTTACTTTAGTACTTTTTAGGGTTGACGTGTCTTAATGTTTTCAAACAAGTTTCAGTGGGCACGTCAAGTTCTGCACATAACTTGGTGAAAGTAGATTTCCTTGTCTTTTGTAGAGGCTCTAAAACCCTAGTGTACTCATCCTGATGATCATGCAGCTTCTATTAGATGAGTCAGCTTTAGGGTTGAGTGGTGCGGCCCAGGTCAATTTACGGTGGCTTCGCAAACATCACTCAAGAAAAAGAAAAAAACACTCCAAGAATTTGTTCAGAATGTTAGAGTGTACATTTTTTTGTGGGGTGATGTGTTATGGATGTGGGTCAAGCAATCATACACCACGCCAATTTTTTTTTAGTTTTTACAATTTTTTTAGCTTTTTCATGCAAGCAAACAATGAGAGACAGGTTACTCACTATCGGTCCTCGAGGCGCCTACTCCCTTGCTACCGTCGAGGAATGTGTCGCTTCGCTGTCCATGCGCCGAATTCCTGCAACCGTCAAGTGAAAAGGAAAGTAGGGCATTAGACGATGTGAGAACGAGTATGGAATGGAGGTGATAAAACAAATCGTTGCCTCCCCAGCAACGGTGCCAAAAACTGTCCTGCTCTTGTGCGTGTGTGTTAAAAGGTGTCGTTATAGTCGCACTTGATACGTCGATTTTAAAAGAAGTAAACGGAGGTGAGTCCGAGTGTCGGTCTCAGGGAGGCGTGGAAATCGGATTTTGTTTACCACTTGTTGTCACGAAAAAGGCGGAGTTTTGCTTGCGAAAGAGACAGTTTTGAAAAGCGAGAGCGAGAGATAGAGAGAGAGTTTAGGGTTAGAAAGCTCTTGGTTTTGATCATGCACTTTGAACAGAAATTAAAATGGTGATTGAACGGAAAATAATTTCATTAAACATGCATTCATAGTTCATAGCTTACAACATTAAATACATGCTTTAACAAAAGTAAATGAAAGCTTAAAAGAGAGAGAGAGAGATGGAGAGAGAGTGGAGAGCGACGAGGCAGCCACGGCGGTGGAGGAGGCTCCGTTGGCGGCTCGTCATCTCCGGCGATTACAAGAGTGCCTAAAGCTACCTAAGAGAGGAGTGGAGTAGTTGCAAGTGGGAGAGTATGCATTGAATGGTGGTAGAAGGGGGCTTAAATAGAGTTAAGGGCTTTCTAAAAGAAGAATGAGCTTTAGAGACATCCGGAGCGTCGCTAAAACCGCTTCCACAAACATCGGTGAAGCCCTCCTGCCGCCGGTCAGCTGCCCGCCCCGGTCTTCCTCTTCGCGCGATCTGTGGCCGCTGAACAAGAGCCGTTCGATCGAAGATCGGACGACTAAGAGCGTTGTGCGCCCACGCTGAGATCGCGGCTTGGACGCGCGTGCGCGCACGCGTTTTTGCCCGGCGTGCGCACGCGCGTGGGCGCTCGTGGGCTATCGTCACGCCGCGTGGCGAGATCATGGCTGCCCGCTGCTAATGGGGGGGCCCAATTTTTCCGCGCCGCCCCGCTCGCCTTCAAAATCCGCTCTGCGCGGCTCGAACGCGTGTCGCGGCAATGCGGGCATGCGCTTTAACCATTGCGCCACGCCCGTGCTTTGTCGCGGCGACCGCGGGCGAGCACGCGGATCTCGACCGTTCGATCGAAGATTGACGGCCGAGATTTATCCTTGGCCGGCTGAGGGTGTGCGTGCGGTGGGGGCGGGCTGACGTGGCGCTCTCTGGGCCGTTGATCTCCAGATCAACGGTCAGAATTTCTTGGGCCCATTGTGGGAGCTTCGGATGTCGGATTTGGCCGATCTTGAGTCCATTGGACTCCGTTCGTCGTTCTGAATCCATCCGTGCGGTCCGATTGCTCATCTGAGGCCTACTTTGATAAATGGTTTACACAAATGGCCATTAATACAGTTTATAGGAAATCTTGGTACTTGATGCATGCAATGCTCCTATTCTACTTATGTTGTGCCTTTTATTCTAAAGATGGGCCATATTCAACCTAATTACTACCCCCTTGTGTGGTGTTATCACTAAGTATATAATAACTTAAGTGATTTTACTTAATCTAATAAATTAATCTAAAAAGGTCAAAAATGTAAATTCAAGGTGAAAACATAATATTTACCTTATTTACTAACATATATAAAAAGTTGAAAAAGATCTAAGTTAAAATAAATCATCAAAACAAGGGTTTACATTTTGGTCCCTACTTTTCATTACAATTGGGTCCTTATTTCTCACACAGGCCCTTAAGATTTATTATGTTTAAGTCCCTCTTCGTTTTCTTCTTCTTCTTCAGTCGAATGAACGGCTGGCGGCAGAGAGTCACGCCACCGCACGATTACCGCCCTGCCAACATCATCCTTCTTTGCCCAAGCTCTTGCAGCTTGCGCTCACCACCTCTTCTTGATCCACCGGTTTGGATTAACCAGAAATCCTATTTTTCAGTGGGAGATAACCTCACTGTCGTCGGAGACGATGACAGAGGTTAAGCTCCTCAAGCTCCTTCTTCAGCCAAACCTCGCCATTCTCTTCGCCGCCAACTGCTATAAATGCCCCCTAACCCCTTAGATTTTACTCAAGTTGTCTCCCTTCCCTCTTCTAACACTGCAACCGAACCAATAGGCTATTCATCCAAAACTCCGGCAACTTCCCATTCCACTTTCCGACTTCCTCCATCCATCTTGATCAGTCGAGGAGATCCACCATGGTCTTCTGCGTCTCTGACACAGGCGTCGACCTAAGGAATCCTCCGCTCCACCTCAAATCCGCCCGTCGGAGATCTTTCTTCCACCCTCTGATTTTGTCGTCCACTATGAACCTTCGGTGGAACCCTATTGACCCCTTCGTCCAGGTAACAGTAGATTTGGAGTAGTAGTAGGAGTAAGCTAGCTTAGTTAGGTAGGTAGTTAGTTAGATTAGAGTAATTTTAGATTTTAGTTTCATCTTCTCCAACTCCGGCGAGCTTCTTGAGCTTGCCAGAGCTTTAATCTTGTCTTTTTAATTTGCTGTCCACTTTCCTTTAAATTCCATAATCATTTCTAAATCACTTAATTGTTTAATTGAATCACCTAATCGCCTAATTCAAATTCCACCTTCACCAACTACTGTCACTGTCCATGGTGATAGTAATCGACTTAATTTCACCTCCACTGGGTTCTTCATCATCATTCACCACTTATGAACCCTAATTGACACTATAATGCATATAATTACCACATATAAATTAAACGCCCAAATCTTAATTAAGCTCCTGAATTCGCTGTCAATGGCGGCTCAGGAGCAGTTCAAATCTTAAATTAAATATATATTTATGAATATAAACACTTGTTGACTTGTTTTAACCTTTCAATCGATTGGTTAAACAAGTCCTGAGCTTATTTCAAATCAAATTTTTAAAGAAGCGAATTCACTGTCAAATCTTAATTATAATGGACAAATGAAGAATTAAATGTGATACTGAGGTTCCTTGCAACCTCAGGATCCTTTTCAGATTAAAAATGGCAAGTTTTCACAATCTGTACACAGATTACACATTTTCTGGACTTATCGGAGCTTCGGCGAGCCATTTTTGTGCTTCAGCCTGTGAAATTTGTTGAAAAGTTCCAGAATGATAAAATGTGGATCACCGATTAACTTGAGGATATTTGTTTGAAGATTTAATGTCTAGAGCCAAAGATTGAACTTCACCATCTCCAACTCTTGGAGAAGTCTGATAAAGAGATTTAAGAAGCATTGAAGGAACTCAGAAGCTTCAGTGCAATGCACTGAAGCTATTTAAACCCTTATAACACTGTAACAACCTTCCATTGGCTCTGTCGAACAAACACCTTTTGAACCTCAGACGGAGAGCCTAAAACCCTAAGAATCAAGGTTAGAACACCTATCTGAAGATCTGAATAAGTTCCTGAGGATGAGAAGACTTTATTCGAGGCTTTGATTTCCTGTGGAGAAGTTTTGAATAGAAAGTCAACTTTTTATGCTTCCACAGTCAAACTGAATCTGATAATGGAGATTTGAGCTCGAATTGAGGTATTGAGGAGTGTAAACTATTTCTGAGAATTTGTTGAATGATCTGAAAGTGATTAAAGTGAGCTCAGATGATTTATTGTGTGAGAATTTGAATCCTGTCAGTTTGGGTTACTTTCGAACCCAAACTAATAGGAGAAGCATTTTGTTGAAATTTGAACATGAATCCTGCCCAGATGAGTTAATTATAACCCTTAGAATTAGTTTAAATCAATTAGAAACATTCTTAAGTGTCTGTTGCACCTATTTAAGTTTGAAAATCTGAACTCTAAAGCTTTCAGAGAAGTGAAGAGCTTCTTTGCTGTTCCTGAAGGTTTTGAAAGCTTAGAAATTACTCTAACAGATGAGGAATTAATTGTATAACCTGTATAAACCTTTAATTAAGAAAGAAAAGTCCATCTGAGGACAATGTAGATATTAAAACCATTTCCAGGCTATAATAACCTGTAGGAACCCCTTATTTCAATTTTCAAATTGAAGAGGAAAACATCTTCAAAACCTTAAATTTACCTTGCAATTGTGTAGATCTATCTTAGAACTTTCTAACAAACTTGAAATCACTCGATTTGGAGCTCTGGGTGGAAAGTTATGATCATTTGAAGTTGGGTTTGGAAGGGGTTAGATAGTCCCACATCGCTAGTTTCTGAGCGCACGCCTGGGAACAAAAGCAATTTGTTGCATGGGCTCTCCTGTCGTCAGCGATCAGTACACCAGTTACCGATCTGATCTGAGCATGTGCATGTGTATGTGCGGGCTTGTGTGCCTGCGGGTGTGCGCCCTTATGGGTGTGAGCGAATGTGCCCTGGGAGGGCGAGAGGCCTGGGAGGCCAGGTTGAGCCAAATTGGCTCGAGACTATGAACCAAAATGAAATAAACCGAAATCGAGCCTAATTGAGATTAGGCGAGGACTGAGTAAGGTCTGGTCCCACTGTGGTCTCAAGGTGATGTGTATCCTCGAAAGGACCTCGCCGCAAATAAAATAATTTTTGGTTAAAAAGTAAAAAAATCCGGTTCAGCTGAAAAATAAAGGAAAAGAAGATAAAGAAAGGATAAGACTAAGGGAAGAAAATAAGGCAGGAGAAGATAGGAACAACAGAAGAAAGGTAAGAAAGAACTCAAGAGAGAATAAAAACAAGAGACAGGAAGAGAAGGCAGGAACAGAAGAAGAAGGTAAGAAAGAGCTCGAGATAGAGAAGAAAATGAAAGAAAGAGAGAAGAAGAGAGAGACTGAAGAAATAAATAAAGAAAATCTTTTCTTGCATCATTTTAATTACTTTTTGAATTTATTTTAATTGTAAAAAGGCATATTTTAAATAGAAAAACTTTTATTGCCTTAATTGTTTTGAAATAAAATTGGAAATTTAACATGTTTACTTGTTAATCAAGTACATCATTTGAGTAAATATGTTTTTCATATGGAATTTTGTATATTCTTTATAGTTTAAATATTTTGGCAAAATTCATGTTTTAAAATCAACCTAGCTATACCTCCTAAACTTATAGAGAAATAAAAGAGAATTGGTGAATTTGGAAAAAATTATTATACCTCCCAATGAACGACCTAGACTCAACTAGTAAAAATTTCTAAAATGTTAGGTTAATTCTACCCTATACTACACAACTGACACAATTTCAAGTTAACCTAACTGACTTCTACTCTTAATTAAGTGAAATTAACTTAATTACTTAGTTGAGTGTAAAGCACGCATCATTTTAATGACCTCCACTCCCTCTCTATACTCCCTGTACCCACTTGCGTCAATGCCATGGAACTTCACTCACCATCTCTTTCAATCTCACCCACCTTCTCTCAATTGTTGGTGCAAGGGTGCCACAATTGTTTATTTTGATAATAACAAAACACTTGTCATTTAGCATTTTCTTTTGAGTCCGAGATTTCAGGTCAATTGCAAATGGATACAAGTGTGAAAGAGCTTTAGCTTGGTTCCATGGTGGATTGGAGGAGCTCGTTGGAGGAGAAGCTTCGCTTGGAATGAGAGCTTGAAAATAGGAGATGAAGAATAGGATAGAAGATTATTCTATTCATGTAATCTATTTCTGTTATTCTTCGTCTTTCATTTTCTTAGACGCATCTTAAAGAGCCTCAAAGTTACCTACCAGTAGTCCTAGGAACACTTGCACATTTATAGGATACTTAGGCCTCTCGTAGAGGACTTAGAAAACCTAAATAGGTTTCAGACTGCCTATTTAGATGTCTAATACTAAAATCAGACCTCTGATAGTGAACTTTAAGAGGTTTGCATGGTGAATCAGACGTCCAAACACTTAGGCTGGACTTAGAACCTTCTGTTTGTTGAATTCAGACAACCAACCTTTAATCTAGACGTCTTAGCAGCCATCTGATGACCTTGTTAGACGTCCAATTAGTAGAACGTTGGCTTAGGAAAATGATTGTTGAGAAATGACCCTTGATTTTCTATCAGAAGTCCTTAGAGGACCTCAGATGTCTGATAAGTAAATGTTACACTCGATAAGACAAAATCACTTCTCTTGAGGGATCTAGCCATTTGTGCCTTGGGAAATCCATTCCTGCAATTAATTAGGTTTCTAGACGTCGAGACCTAGTACCAGACGTCCAACCTATCGTCTAACCAACTTACACTAGAACCTTGTTTAGGTCTGACTCAAGTCAGTAAGGAAACCCATTTAGGATTAAAATTCAGATTTAGTTTCCAGACCCCTTAAGAGTGACTTCCAGACATCTGATACTTTTCCTAGACGTCTGACGACCCTGTCAGAATCATTAATAATTCTGATTGTGGCTTGATTTGCCTTACGATAATCCTCAACGACTACCTAAGGCTTCCAACGCCTTCCTAAGCCTTCCCTGGCCCTCTATAAATAGAGTACCCTTGCCTTGCAAAAACACACCAAGCAATGCCATTTCCATATCATTTTATGTCCAAATCACTTTAAAAGAGATCTTGCTCTCACAACCCTTATTCTACATCTTGAGAGCTTCCTTCTCGTTGTACACCCGCTCTCCCGCTGTCGTTATGAGAGCACTATCGTGCTGTTGCATGGTTCATGCATCCGCGTCAAGCCGACGCACTTCCACCAAAGGGAAGTTTCCTAACTCCTATAGTAGCTAGGTTTTAGTCTTTGTGTCTCTATAGGATTGTTGTAATTTTATTATCTTTGGGTAGGGTATTCACTTTGCGAATTCCTACCTCCATCATGAGACTAAATACTCCTCGTGAAGAGGAGGGGTTTAAGGAACTATACCCTCGTACATAGTAGCGTGGTTGTAAGAGGTTCGGTCACCCTTGTTTAAGTGATTGGGTTAGTGGATTTGATTGACTAGGTCAACTGGGAAATCCTAAGTCGAGAGACATAGGTGGTGGTTGTTACCCAGGTTTGGGTTTCCACCTAAATATCTTCGTGTACTTGTGTGATTGTGGTTTTTGTGAGATTGAATACATTATTTTCTCTTATTTTCTTTTTCCGCAAATTTCACCCCTCTGGTAGGAATTTACATCAATCCCTCACCATCCCTCTTGATCTCTTCATTTCCCCTTGTGCCTCACCCTCTCTCTCAGTCTCCTTCCCCAGCGGCTTACCACTCCCTCTTCCACACTCACTTTCTCTCCCTTTCTCACTCTCTCTTTATCCTTCACTCGATTCTCCCTTTCTTGACCCCTCCTTCATTGTCGACCGCCGCCAGGTTGGCTGTCGCCATTAGAGTTCACCATCAACATCGGTGACACAGGCAAGCACGCACATGTAGGAGGACATTGGAGATGAGCAACACCACGCGATAGTTTCATGTGGTGAGTGATAGAGAGAAATTCGCTTATTTATGAAGATGATAGGAATAAATTGATATGTCATGGTAGTCGCGTGGTGGAAAATCTCTCAATCAAGGATTAAAACAAATATTAATTTAAACCACAGCAACAATGTCGTATCCACAGAGAGGAACGTCCTAGATTAACTTGCAAATTTATCCTTTCGTTATTCAAACATGATAGTGAAATATTTGTCCACAATTATAATATAATATGCAATATATGTAAGGCTAATCAATTAGAGAGAAATGTAAGCAGACAAATATCGCTAGAACTTAGGGGGCTAGCTGTAATTGCATTCAATAAATCAAATATTTTAATAAAAATGAAATCGCCACAATGGCATGAAATGTAAATAGAAATAGGCCCTTCTCCTATAGCAAAACAGGTGATGCCGTGTGCGTGGAGGAGGCCACGACCGGCATTGAGGTCGCATGCGGAGGGTCTCTGGAGCGTGGGCTATGCATTGATGATGCTAGCTCAGCGCGAGGTCGGAGGCGGCGGAGGGCATCGGCGGTCTTAGGCGGCAGTGTGGAGGCACTGGCTGGTTGGTGCGTGGAAAGGGGTCGCCAGTGGCCTACAAAGATGCTTGTGAGGTCGCGGTGATTTGAGATGGAGTGCCGTCGAGGTTGGAGGTAGAAGGAGATGGCGTGGGAGTTGCTGCATTGAATGGAGGTTTGGGTTCTTCTCGTGTGATAGGGGGAGGGCCGGTTGGAAATAAGAAGGAAAACGAAGGAGAAGAAGAAGGGGGTGGTGGTGGGAACGGCTATGGTGTATGGATGGCTGAGGGCATGGGTTCGCAAATAGGTAAGGGCAGCTACTCTGGTGAACGGGTGATGGTGGTTTGCAGTGAGGGGGAATTTTCGATGGAGAAGGTGAAGGTGGTGATGGTGAGAGTAGGCGATGATGGTGGTGGTGATGCTCTCTGTCACAGAGCACCACAAGTCGAGGGCAGGCTACAGGGTCGACGTAGTGCACATCAATCCATGGTGCATGCTACAACCATGGTGTTCTTCTGTGTGCACCATCTACCCGATGGAGGAAGTCATGGCCGACATTTTAAAAACTCTCCGTCTATTTCTCTTTAGCTGCAAACTTCTCCAACCACTCGCCGAAGATCTCGAGTGGTTGGAATGGAAAGATAAGTTCTGGCCATTCTTCATCAGACATTATCTCCAGACGTCTTAAAAAATGTAAAATAAAGAGCTTGTGACAGCAATTCCAGACATCCAAACTAATCTCTAGACGTCTTATAGATGCAGAAATGGACGTCTGAACTCTTGTACCTAGCCTGCATTCATCAAATAAATTATGTTATCATATCATATGCTATTAAATGTAAAATTGGTGTATAAGATTATATGTAGATTAAAGGTGAATTTCCATTTAACTCCTAATCAATTAACAATTAAGAATAACTAATTAAAAAAACCTTAGGACAAATAATGGTCCATGAAAGTGGACTTATCAAATGCCCCCATGCCTAAGTTTTGCTAGTCCCTAGCAAAAGTGTAAAATGATGGAAGTGATAAAAAAAAACTTCTTTCCTTATCCCAAAAATTTAAAGATCCAGACAAATGTGAAGTGATAGTAGGCTATGTAACGGATCCAAGTGAAAAGACAACTTACATCTAATGCTCGTACTTTACCCTTGATAAAATTCTATTGGGATAGGCAACTACTTCCCTTGGGAATAAAGTAGGAAATGATTTATAATTTGACCCCAGCATTTTGGCTTAGGTAGGAGACACTGAGTCGAAAGGATTTATATTTGGTGGCTTACACTCAGTTGGCACTACATGTAGAATAGTACTGTAGACTTTAAATCTCTAGACTATCAAATGAGTCAACCCAAAGAGGCTAAAAACTGTGCTCTCTCAACGCTCCTGTGTGCTCACTATTTTTCCTTCTTTTCTTTTTTTTTTCTGAGATCACATATCTTACTAGATTTTGTAAATATACTCAATGTTCGGTGGCCTCACATGGCATTCCCACTTCAATTAAAGTCCTAATATCCCTACAACTAAGTTAGAAATCCTCAACAAATATTCGGCCAATGAGAAATACTAAAAAGTATGGGTGATATTTGGTGGATCGCAATGGGTGTTTTTGTTGCCTCAATGATATAGACACTTGATAAAATTGGCACCTAAGACAGCTATAACTCAAACATTTTTTTCTTTTTCTATTTTTTTTGTATATATATATATTTTTTCTCTTTTATTTTCTTTTTCTTCTTTTTTTTCTATATATATCTATATATTTCTTTTCTTCGCTTTCTCTCTCTCTTCTTTTCTTTTTTTTTTTTTATAACTCCAATACAACATGACGCAGACTTTTATTCATGAGGCATTATTAGGGGTGATGATGGTTAAGAGGATATTATGTGGCTTATTTGGTGGAAGTGCCTACTCTTGGCATTGAGAATGAATGGATAGGACAAGCGTATTTTTGACCTTTGATACTACTACCCTCCTTCAGCCGAGGATTCTATGAAGGATGGTCATAACCCTCCACCATAGTCAGTTTTATTAGGACTCAATCTTTGTGTATCTGCCTTATTTGGTGACTCTCAGGAATTTACACAATATTTGCATACAGGAGCAGAGAGTGAAACTATGATTAACTCAAGGGTATCATCATCTAATTATCCAAAACTTAAGAGTCCTTACACTAGACTTAGTGCACCAGTAGTCTCTTTACTTTCTCCTCACAAATATTAGGTGGATCTAATAGAAGATAGTTTGCCTGACTCCCTTCAAACTGTCCAAGGATCTAGTAGACTAAAATTGCTTATTGGTTTTCTACGAAGATCCATTACCCAGTCTACGTGCAAGTGAAGTAATTGTACTGGATTCTAAACTCAGAAATAATTTAAGAAGAAAATATTTAATGACAACTCCTTGATAAAAGTCTTCTTCCTAGTGACTAACCAATTCAGCTCAAGAAAGAAAGAGATTTTCTTTTTTGACTAATGCACCTAAATGGATGCAAATATTTATAAATGCTATAAGCATCCTCAGGTTATACACCCCCATGCCTAGGAATGGCAATGTCCTCATTGGAAAAAGAAAGACATAGAAGAATATCACCTGAGGAGGAGAGTGGGAGGAGCTAAGGCTCCTCAAGCTGCAGTGCATCGAAAACCTGGCCATCGGAAAGAGTAACTAATGTAAACACATCTATTTGAGTTAAAATGCCTATTCATGCATGTTCCTAGGCTTAGATTTTCATTTCATGTTATACATATTGCATAGCATGCATCATTCTGCATTTAGAGTAGTTGTATATAATTTAGGTTAATTATGTCCTTTTTGTGGACATGAGAGAAGGATATTTATTTCAGAGCCTCGGATTGACGATCCAACTGTACGGATCTAATCAAGATGACGATCGGAGTCCAATGCCTCCGAAATCGCCTTGATCGGAGTCCCATAGCACCATATGCAGTCTGAGGAAGATCAATGACCAAGGGACTAGGTGACATAATTTAGAGTTTCAAATGACAAATCCGATCACGCGGACGGATTCGGGTTGACAATTATAGCCCAACGGCACAAAAATTGACTCAATCCAACCTCTGCAGTAGCCCTTACAATGAAAAGAAGATGGACGACCCAGATTGTGCCACGTGGTGCAACCCAGGCCGCCCATGCACATGCACATGCCATCGCATGGAGGCACGCATGCGCACAACATGTAAGCGTGGGTGCGCGTGACACGGTGCGCGGAGCGTGCGCAAGCGCAGTGGTAGCATGGGCGCGTAGGTTGTCTTCAGCGACATTTTCGGCAGATCTTCAGCGATGCTTACAGCCGTCGCTAATTATTTGCATGCCAGCAAGGCCTGCTGCGTGCTAGTAGGCATGAGTTGACTACAAAAACACTTCCAGCGACGGCTCGGAGTTCGTTAATGGTCTCATACCTATTTTTGCCTCTTCTCCTCCACTATAAAAGGGCCTACACCCCTTCCTTTCCAAGCCATCTCTACCTACTCTACTCCTACCTACTCCTAAGCTCTAGCAAGCCTACCAACACTCCATTAGAGCTTACTCTCAAGCTCCCAAGTCTTCTCTTAGTGTAGTGAACCTCTGCCTCACCAAATATTCCTCCATCTTCCCATCCCCATTTATATGTTGCCTTCAAGCCATCCTCCCACCTCCATTCCAGTAGTAGATCATCTCCACCTCACCTCCATTCTAGAGCCACATTGAAGCTTTCCTCTACCCGACATCCTGCATCTCACCTTGTCATCTCGCTCCTCACCTCCTTTCTCCAAGCTTTCGTTGTCCCACCGAACAACCACTTCGGGAGATTTCTTCTCACCTCCCTCTCTTTTTATGCTTTCATAGATTATTGTAATAGACATTCATGCAATATATCATATTTGATTCCATCTCTATCTTGTGATTGCTTGTCCTTTTATTTCAAAAATAAAAAAAAATAACAAAACCCTAAAACACCAAAAAGAAACAAATAGAAGCGCCATTTTCATATAAAGTAAACGTCGCCTCCCTGTGTTCGACACAGGACTCCCTTGGAGTTTTGGTATAAATTTTATTTGATCACGAGTTTTGCAACTATGACGACGGGTTACTCGTAACCCTGATTTCAAACACGTGAAGCATGAGCGATCATTTTGGCACCTTTGCCTGGGAGGCAATGGAATTTACTTTATTGTTTTCTACGCTTCCTTACATTTACATAGCAACCCTGCTTGTCTTTGATCTACTGTCTTACAGGTACCCTAGCATGGAGATCCAAGTGTAGTAGACCAGAGTAAAGTGCAGGTAGAGTGTTTTGTAAGTGTCCCCCACATTCCCCCTCAACTAGTTCCATTTTGCCACACCCATAACCAAGACTTAATCTACTTAGGTGTTTGCATAGACCCTAGGATAGAATTGTTTGTCCTATTTGCCACCATCATCCACCTCACCCCCGCATTTAAAATAAAAAATAAAAAGATACTTTCTGTGGAATGAATCAATATACACACTTCATACACCCACATTTGCGGTACCTAACTGTCCGCAATGGTGTGTAATGTGTGGTTGTTGTGTTTGAAATTGGTAATAATTGTTGATTATGTCGTTGTAGTACAGGGTGTACAATATAACATTAAGGATGTCGTATAGTGGTGAGTATGGGTGAGTTCCAGTCATTACAACCATTATTATCATTTGCTTATTTATCTAATTTTTACTGGTTTTGTTCCAGGTCGTTCACTGGGAGGCAATTTATTGAATTTAATTCGGTCACTCTTTGATTATCTCAAAATTTACATTTTATTAAAGAATGAATGAATGTGTGTTTTATTTACCTAATTACTAAGAAATGCTTGCAAAAATACTAACTATGAACAAGCATCAAACAATCTATTATTATACTCTAAACTATGTATTTACAAGTTATCCTATTAATACTATCATAATAGTATATAATACATTAGAATGCAATGGTGTAGAAATTTAACTTATTAGTCTGTTATGTACAGTAACATATACAGCAGTTTCAGTGACAGATATAAGCATCGCTAAATCTCAGAAAACACTATACAACCTAAAGAGGCAAAACTGAGATCTTTAGCGACGTTTATAGTGTCGCTTTATTCTGTTAGTAATTATATAGATTTACTTATACGTATGTATACTAGTTATTCTTTGTTTCTCTCTCTTTCTTCATTAAGTCTCTGTTCTTCTTGTGTTCATATTTCTGTTTTAAGTATTCATCTTCTTCTCTCTTTTTATTACTATTGTTCTTTTCTCTGTTGTTCTTGTACTCTTTGCTTTTTTCTCTCGTGTTAAAACTCTTTGTTCTTCTCTTTGTTAACTCTTCTGTCTTAGCATATTTCAGAGGCTGCGGTGGGGAGGGGATTAGGCTAATATCATTAGTTAAAACGTGTTTAGTTTGCGGGCACGCTTTTCGAGGGATACACAGCACCCTAAGGGTGGGACCAGACCTCTACTAAGCGCGCCCTAATCTCAGATTTAGTGGCTTAATTATGTCTTTAATCTCAGCGCCAGGCCTCAGCCCAACGCCATATGCTCGCACACGCTCGGGCCCCCGGCCACACACTAATCGCAAATCAGACAGAGTACTCAGACCGGAGCTCATTGGGTAATCGGGTAAAGGCAGTGTTTCGGGCGCCCGGCGCCCGTGACGACTAGCCTATAGGAAACACGAATTACATTTATGCGGCTGCGCTTCACTTGCAGCACACGATGTGGCGCTATTCCAGCGCCACATCGTGCGCTGGAAGTCAGGCGCAGCTGCGTCTGATCGTACATTTGGCCCTCGATTTGGGGGCCATAAATTATTAAATAAAATAAAATAAAATATGGTTAATAAAGTATTTACATAATACTACATAATTGATCAATTAATTTTGAATTTTAAATATGTTTACTATACAAATAAATTCGCTAAACTAGGCTGGTTGTACAGGTTGATTTAGGTGATTAAATAGTTAATTACTTATAAAATAGTTAGTAAATGGTCTAATTGACCTTATACAGATTTAATTTACATACTTAAGTATTTTATACGTATTTTTATTGTATATTTACGAATTTATTTCTATTTTATTTAAGCTAAACTAGCTGTTCTGAGTGTTTTAAATAAAACTAAGTTACAGTAAGCTATACTAGGTATAATTGTACTTTAACTAACTTAAATTACTTACTATATATGTTAACCTAAGTCTATAGATTTATTTACTTAATTATAACTCTAAATTATTAATTTAGCTAATTTATTCTACAATATAGCTACTGAATATGTACATATGAATCTGTATATATACATATACATATATCAGTAAATACATACATAATAGTTCAGTATTTATACATATATTTACATAGATTACATATGTATATAGATTTATGTACAAGTTTATACAGTATTTACCGTATATCTATGTATGTCTACGTACATAATCAGGCTGTATATTATAGTTATAATAGTATGGATATGTATATTTACAGTGTGAAATTAAGTATGTATAATTAGGTTTTAGTAGGAATTTAGGGAATGAGGGTTAAATTAAGTTTTTATTTCATTTTAAACAGCAGCTAAGCTACTGTCAGAGAAGATGGAGAGGGAAGAGAATGTACTGTTCAGGGTGTTTTAGCAGTGTCAGTGGCTTCAGCCACTGTCAAATGGGCTAACTGCTGCTGCAGTTAGTCCATTTGAAGAGGGGGAAAGCATTCACAGAGAAGAGGAAAATTTAGAGAAGAGGGGAATGTTGCTGCAGTTTGCAGCATTTTACTGTATAACTGGGAATAAGAGAAAATTCAGAACAAACTAAAAATTAAA
The DNA here is from genome assembly GCA_037157565.1 of Thalassia testudinum. Classification (NCBI taxonomy): domain Eukaryota; kingdom Viridiplantae; phylum Streptophyta; class Magnoliopsida; order Alismatales; family Hydrocharitaceae; genus Thalassia; species Thalassia testudinum. The sequence continues at coordinate 13,372,013 of JAZHRO010000062.1, read as the reverse complement.
GAGTTGAAATCCCAATCTGATAAGGGTATAAATCTCACGAAAATCACATAAGAATTCAGTTCAAATACCCACAAGGAAAAGCCCTTATCAAAAGCGTCATTTCAGATCAAAACACAAATGGCATTGAGTTAGTCTTCCTAATGCCATAGACAGCATGAAGGAAGACTTAACTCAGTCAATTAAAACCAAAAACATACAATCCCAGTTTCTTGCAACCTTAAGGAGTATGGAAAACTCCTTAGGTTAGAGAATCACCATACAAAAATAATTATCAAACAGGTGGTGTATGGCAGTTCTGAAATGACAAATCAGAAAAATAAAGAATGCATTAAAGGAATTTATAAAAGCTAGCAAATGCATTCAGATCAAGGCAGAAGCAAATTCATGAAAGGCTCTTCTGATTTGTTCTCTGTCACCAGAGAACTTGTCAGAATCCTTGCCCTCAAGAAAAACCAAAATCCCTTCAATTTGTCAGATCTGTCAAGACATTTCAGAAAGCAAAATCTCTTCAAAACCCATGTTAAAGTGAATCTGACAAACTGAGGCAATCAATCTAAAATAAAAGGGGCTTTTGTGAACACAAATGGGGTGAGTGAGAAGCCCCAAATGGTGCTTGTGACGCCAATTTCAGATCTGAGGCAGTACACCATCAGATCTGGAATTGGGTCCAGATGTGTGGGTGACAGATGAAAGATTCGTCGTTAAAAGGAACATAAATCAGAATTGGATGGTGGAAAAACAAAACATGAAGAGGGAGATAAATTGATTAATGAACAGATGATTCTTCCCCTCTGATCTGGACTGATCAGAGGAGGTGAGGGAGGGGATCTAATACTAATTCTACTCCTAAGACTAATCTAACTACAGCTAACATTAAACGCTAACGATTAAAACTAAATCTATTCTAAACTACTGCAAACTAAATCTAACACTACTTGTGCAGAATTAAAAACTAAACTAAAAGGAAGAATGGGACCTATGGGTCCTTAGCCGGCGGCTAAGGAGGAAGAAAGGAGGAGGGTGACTCCAGCGGAGGGAAGAGTCTGCTAGTGAGACTCCAGGGTCGTCCTCAGGTGCTACGAGGTCCTTAGCGATGAGGAGGGTCGAGAGCAGGCGATGATTCCACAGCCGGTGGCTATGAAATCAGGGTCCAGATGAGGAGGAGAGACTGGAGTGGAAGAATTGATCGCTGAGAGATGTAGGAGGGAGCGATCCCTCGCGCACGACACCACTGAGGTGCTTAAATAGCAGCTCAGTGACTGAGATCACCGCAAGGGTGAGGTTAATCAGAATCAGGCCGGCGGTGAGGATGAGATGGGTAGAGCGCGGGGCGAGTCAAGAGAGAGATCTGACCGTCAGATGAGATCTGGGAAGAGAGGTGAACGCACGCACCGAATCGCGCGAAGGTTCCATTTGAATCCAGCCGCAGATCGAGATCAAAAGTGCGATGGACGGTCGAGAGTGGCTGTGTTCTTCGCGCGCTACAGTGCGCGTGAAGAACACAGGCTTCTCTTTGAAATAAAGGGGAAATTTGCAGACGGACCCTTAGAAGAAGGGGTAGAACATTTGCATGCAGGCCCATAAGCGAGAAGAATAGCAGCTGGAAGGGCCCTGCAGTCTTATAAAAGGGTCCCTGCGGCTTGCAAATAGGTCCAAGAAGGAGTTTTGAAGGGTAGAAATGTAATGCATGAAGGACCTAATTGTAATCTATTTATTTCTAAGCCTAAATGATGTCCAATTGCTTTCAAATTTTTACATGTGCTTAATTGAACATTTACGACATTGATTTTACTTCTGATTTGGCTTTTCAAACTTGTTTATGTGTTCAATTGATGCATGGATCATCATTTGTTCTTTAGTTTTCAGAATATCCCATTTTTGTGACCTAATTAGGAGATTTTAACACACATTAAAAGTTTTAGGTCTTTTCTTTAATTCCCACACTTAACCCTTTTTATGTGTTAATTTGATATTATTTTGCTTAGTATCTAGCTTAATTTCGGCCTTTTAGCTATGATGAGTAGCCACTCATCATACCCCCATGCTTACGTTTTGCTAGTCCCTTAGCAAACAATCTGTTGAAGTGTAAGACAATTTAAGTATCAGCAAGGTAAGTGTTTAAAGATATCTTTTTCTTCTTTCAAAAATTTTTAAGTGTTTATGATGATGATCTTTAAGCTGAAATATTTTCCAATACCAACTGTGTTTTTGGACATTGTGAGAACCTAGTTACTGAGGATAACCTACCAGAACTCGAGGCTTAAATGACATAGACCATCTCTCAACCAACAAGGACTCTTGATATTTAAACCTTAAGTCAAATTCCAGGACTCAGGAGGTTTTTACAGAGACTCAGAATGCTATGAAGTTATGGCTGTGCTTTGTGATAAGTCAGGACTAACCAGGTGAATTCTAAGGCTCAATCCCGGGGTTTCACTTCTTTTTAAGTCCAGGTTGGTCCTAACTTCAGCTCATGTTTTCGGATGACTCTCAAAAATTGATGGTATTCACACCCAACCCTTATTGTATTTGTGGCTCAGAGAAGATTTTTTTTTTTTTTTTTTTTTTGGTGGAAAAATAGGGTATTTATTTTGAACCCTGAAAACATTTTTGGTGGAAGAGTTGTTTTTCAGACATTTTGGAGAACATACTTAACTTTTTTTTTTTTTTTTTCTGAACAGTATGTCTCCAAAACTTATTTGGTAGAGCGCACTGTATTTGGTGGGTGGATTTCTTTTGTGGAAAGAGCTTCTCCTAGACACAAAACTAAAGATTAGGACAAAGAGTCTACCTGCACGCACAGGTAAGGACTCCACCTTCCCTAATGAACACAAGGGTTGAGGTTTAGGTTCAAGTGGTCTTTCCTGACATTGTGTAGTGTAAGCCAAGGTTACTTAGACTCCTAAGTCAAAGCAAACCAACGAATCCTGTACTGGTGACTCAGGTACAAGAATTGTCCTAAAGTTAGGAGAGACTGTGGTCTATCTTGTCAAGGCTCGAAGTGTATTAAGCCTAAGCTTGTATCAAGCTCCTATGGCCCGGTAGGTCAAACCAGTAATGGTTGAATGTCCATAGACACTTATTCTATTTTTTTGTTTTCAGCTATAAGATCACTTCTCTTTTCTTTTTTCTTTTTCTTCCTCCTCTCTTGAAATGAATATCCTCCTTTGACAAATAAAGTACATGTCCCTTATTGTATTTTTGGAATTTTTCTGATTTGTTATTTTTTTGTATTTTTAGCTTTGTAATTTTTTCAAAAAATTTTTTCAAAATTTTTCAATTTTTTTGAAGTATATAATTTTTTTGATAATACTATATGTACTATAGTTGTGTCTACAATTGCATTTTGGTTTAAATGGTTTACCCTTTACACCCCCCCCATGCTTAAATGTTTCAATGTCCTCATTGAATGAAAGGGTGGATGCAAATGCATGCTCTGCTTTTCACTATCCTAGGCTGGGTGATGGAAGGAAGTCGGAATGAGGAGATAAAATCTCTGTGCGGACGATTTTAAGTCTGATCTAGGATCAGAGTGAACAGTCGGGCTAGGAAGTGAAATGCATGACATGTGTGTCAATGAATGTATGCTCAGAATGCAAGGGTAGACACTAAATGTAAGTAAAGGTAAGAGTAAGAAAAGTGTAAAACAGCTATATACAAGGGTAGGTGTTGCTAAGTTTAACGCCTTCAGCTAGGCGAAAACTTACATGGTAATTCAAAATGTAGGAGCGAAATGGTGGAATTGACAAGTCTGAGATCCTGCGGCTCAATGAAAGGTTTCAGTCTTTGTCCATTAACAATAAAGGGTTCAGATTTGTCAAGTTCAGTGATCTCAACGGCTCCATTATCAAATAATCGCAAGATTTTGAAAGGTCCAATCCATTTTGATCTTAACTTCCCAGGAAAGAGTTTCAGTCTTTAGTCGAAGAGAAGGACTTTTTTACCAGGGTGAAAAGATTTCCTAAGAATGTGACGGTCATGGAAGGCCTTAAGTTTGTCCTTATACATCCTTGAGCTTTCATAAGATTCATTCCTTAATTCATCGAGCTCAGACATTTGTAATTTCCTAAGATCACCGGCCTTCTCTAAGTCTAAGTTACACTTTCTGATGGCCCAATAGGCTTTGTGCTCTAATTCGACAGGAAGATGACAGTGTTTCCCGTACACAAGTCTAAAAGGAGACATGCCTAAAGGGGTTTTGTGGGCTGTCCTATATGCCCACAACGCATCAGAAAGGCGGGAAGACCAATCCTTTCTATCAGGTCGGATGGTAGTCTGTAAAATCTTTTTGATCTCCCGATTAGATAATTCAGCAAGTCCATTGGTTTGAGGGTGATAAGATGTAGCAATCCTATGTGACACCCCATACTTTTGCAGTAGGGACTGAAAATGTGTGTTTCTAAAATGAGACCCTCCATCACTAATGATGGCTTTAGGTACCCCGAATCTAGAGAAGATGAAATCTTGAACAAATTGTGTCACAACTCTATGATCATTAGTCCTTGAGGGGATGGCTTCAATCCATTTTGAAACATACTCAACTGCCAACAATATGTACTCGAAGCCATAAGATTTAGGAAAAGGTCCCATGAAGTCAATGCCCCAAATGTCAAAGATTTCGCACACCATGATCGGATTCAAGGGCATCATGTCTCGGCGACCAATACTACCAAGAGACTGACAGCGTGAACATGCCCTGCTATATTCGTGTGCATCCTTGAAGATTGTGGGCCAATAGAAACCACTCTGCAAAATCTTTGCAGCGGTCTTTTTGCCAGAGAAGTGACCGCCGCACGCCTGGTCGTGGCAGAATGATAAGATGCTTCTAATCTCCTTATCAGGGACGCACCTCCTAAAGATCTGGTCTTTACAATGCTTGAAAAGCCAAGGTTCTTCCCAGTAATAGTGCTTGGCCTCGGATCTAAGTCTGTCTTTTTGATGTCGGACCCAATTAGTGGGGATGAGTCCAGAAGCCAGGTAGTTGACAATGTCAGCATACCAGGGAAGATCAGAATGAATGACCAGCAATTGCTCGTCAGGGAAGTGGTCAGAGATGGGTAAAGAAGGAGAAATCGCTTCAGAAGGAAGGCGGGATAAGTGGTCAGCTACCACATTCTGCTTTCCAGCCTTATCACGAATCTCTAAATCAAATTCCTGTAAAAGTAGGATCCATCTAATCAGACGAGATTTCGCGTCCTTCTTGGCGAGAAGATATCGAATTGCCGTGTGGTCAGTGTAGACTATAATGTGGGAACCTAAAAGATAAGGTCTGAATTTTTCCAGTGCATATACTACAGCTAGCAATTCCTTTTCCGTGACGGTGTAATTCCTCTGAGCTTCATCCAAGGTCTTGCTAGCGTAATAGATGACTGTGGGTTTCTCGTCCAATTTTTGACCAAGGACAGCTCCTACTGCATAATTAGAGGCATCACACATGATCTCAAAAGGGTGAGACCAATTCGGGGGTTGCAGTATGGGTGCCTTGGTAATCAGATCACGAAGTGTCGTATAGGCACGAACACAATCGTCAGAGATCTGGAAGTCTACGTCTTTAGAGAGGAGAGTAGTGAGAGGTCGGGCTATTTTCGAGAAATCCGCTATAAAGCGGCGATAAAAACCAACATGCCCAAGGAAAGATCGAATTTGTTTAACCGACGAAGGTAGTGGTAAATCAGAAATCAACTTTACCTTCGCGCGGTCAACCTCAATTCCTCTCTCAGAAATAAGGTGACCTAATACAAGTCCTTCAGTTACCATGAAATGAGATTTCTCCCAGGAAAGTACCAGATTCACATTAATGCATCTTTGCAGGACCTTGGTCAGGTGGTCTAGACATGCATCAAATGTGCTCCCGAAGACCGAGAAGTCATCCATGAAGACTTCTAAACAATCGCCTACTAAGTCAGAAAAGATTGCAAACATACACCGCTGGAATGTAGCAGGTGCGTTGCACAATCCAAAAGGCATCCTACGGAATGCAAAGGTTCCGTAGGTGCAGGTGAATGTTGTTTTCTCCTGATCATCGGGGTGAATTGCCACCTGATTATATCCTGAATAGCCATCCAAAAAGCAGAAAAATCTATTCCCTGCCACTCTTTCCAGTATTTGATCAATGAAGGGCAAAGGGAAATGATCTTTCTTCGTGGCTTGGTTGAGTTTTCGGTAATCTATACATACTCGCCACGAACTAGCAATGCGTGTAGGGATGACTTCTCCAGAATCAGTGGTGATGATGGTAAGTCCGGCCTTTTTTGGCACAACCTGAACAGGACTTACCCATCTACTGTCAGAAATTGGGTAGATAATTCCATTGTCCAGCCATTTAATCATTTCACTTTTTATCACCTCTTGTAATGTAGGATTTAATCTACGCTGGGGCTGTCTAGTAGGTCTAGATCCTTCTTCAGTGAAAATCCTATGTGTGCAATAAGAAGGACTGATGCCAGTAAGGTCAGAAAGGCTCCATCCTATAGCCTGCCTATGTGCTCTTAGGACAGATAAGAGTCGTGACTCTTGATCAGAAGAAAGGGAAGAGTTAACAATCACCGGATAGGTCTGATCAGGTCCTAAGAAAACATATTTGAGAGAGTCAGGAAGAGGTTTGAGTTCAACAGGCACAGGATCAGAAGGAGCAGGTGTGAAAGTTTCAGGAGATCCTAGAGATACTAATGGAATGGGAGGAAGGTCCTCAGTCTCTAAATTTGGTATCTCAGTGGAAGTCACATCAGAGTCCAAAGAGTGTTGAGGTTCTAAATTTAATGAATTGATCAAGGTGCCCTCAACCAATTGATCCAATGAATCCAGGGAGAAGATTTCTTCAATTAAACTACAGGTCGGTCCTCTTTGGGCCTGAAAAATATCAATTTTTATTTTCTGATCTCCAAACTTTAATTCTATAAGGCCCTCCTCACAATTGATGTTTGCCTTGGCCGTAGCCAAGAAAGGTCTTCCTAAAATGATAGGTGTATTCTGGATATCTTCAGGTACTTCCATGTCAAGGACTATAAAGTCTACAGGGAAGTAAAAATCCTTGACCCGCACTATGACATCTTCCAACACTCCCTGAGGTGTCTTAACTGATCTGTCAGCTAATTGCAGGGACACCTTGGTTGGCTTCAAATTGCCAACCTCAAAATGTGTCAGTAGAGAGGTTGGGACAAGATTGATGGAAGCACCTAGGTCAAGTAGTGCTCTATTGAATGTGGTGTTACCAATCATGCAGGATAAGAGAGGGGTGCCTGGGTCTTTCATCTTAGTTGGGAGGGTACTAGAGATGATGGAACTAGCTTGTTCCGAGAGAATGATTGGACTACTCCCTTTTTGAATTCTTGCTTTACGCTTAGGTGTACATAGGTCTTTTAAAAACTTAGCGTAAAGAGGGATGTGGCGGATTGCATCCAACAAGGGGATGTTTATGTGGACTTGCTCAAAGAGCTTAAGCAAATCCTCCTCAGGTGCCACACAGGTCTTTTTCTTTCCTTTCTCCTTCTTCTTTAAAGCTTCAGGAAAAGGTACTGGAGTTGTGAGAGGTTCAGTTATAGGTAGAGGAGTAGGAAGTGGAGGAGCAGAACTAGAAGTGGTAGGTGTTGGAAGAGGTGGATCTAGTGTGCATTTACCACTCCTAGTGACTATGGCATTTAGTTCAGCTCTAGAGGTAGATGGTAAATCATTGTTAGGTAGCAGAGGTGGTTGCTGTTGTGCAAGAGAAGAATTTGAGTCAGTGAAGAATTCAGTGTTGTGTACTGCTTGTGAAATGTCATGTGTTTGGTTTTGCAGTGTTGGTCTAGGTTGGACATACCTTTGAGCAGGTATGTTCCTAGGGTTGGGTTGTGCTTGGGATGGGAGTGAATGTGGTTGACGGGACTCCGTCAAGTTTGATAGCTGGGCTCTCATCTCAGCTAAGGCCGCGTCCTGTCTCTGCTGCATAGCAATATTCTGTTGTTGCATATCAGCAAGAGCTTTCATGATAGACCCCAACTGGTCATCTCGTGTAGGCCCAGATTGAGAGTATTGGGTGGGCCTGGGTTGGGGTTGTTGGTAGGTACGCGGTGGATATCCGTGTGATTGTGGAGGTGGTGCTCGGATCGGGTTGTGCAATGGTGGTGCAGAAGGTTGTTGAAAAGGAGGTCTTTGTGAATTTCCCGACCACGAGAAATTTGGATGATTACGCCATCCAGGGTTATAGGTTTGTGTGAAAGGATCATTGTGAATGTCATGAAGCTCCTCCGAAGCTCCAGAAGGTGCAGGGAAGTCAGTGAAGGGAGGAACAAAGGTTCCTCCAACCGGTGAAGGATATGGGAATGGAAAATCCGGTAATGCAGTTTGTGTCACAGAAAGGTTATTCACAGTTTCCCTCCCTGTGGGAAACTGAGAAGAAGTGTTTTGTGCTGGTGACTGAGAAGAAGAAGATGGGTGTTTTGAGAGAAATTTCCATACTTCATCTACTTTCTTCTCGATTAAGCCCACTTTATCCAGTTGACTAGCCACTATCTCTAAGTCTTTGCTACTGGATTGGGCTTCATGTACCCCCGTGTGTGAGTGGGAATGTGAGGACTTTCTATTAAACACGCTCATTGAAGCATTGTTAATAGAGTTTTCGGCCATGCCTTCAAAGAGCTCAAAGGCTGAGTCCTCGTCCCGACACAGGAAATTGCCTCCACAAGCGGCATCTACAAAATTCCGTGTGTCATCATGGAGCCCATGGTAGAAGATCTGGACCTGTTGCCAGCGTGGGACACCATGGTGGGGACATTTTCTCAAAAGCTCATGGAATCTCTCCCAAGCCTCGTGCATAGGTTCTCCTAAATTCTGGGTGAAGGTGGTGATGGCACGCCTTAAGGCATTAGTGCGGCCTACAGGAAAGTACTTCTTTAAGAACTCATGTTCTAAAGAAGCCCAGGAATCTATAGGTGTAGTCCGTGCAAGTGTTCTAAACCAAAAGGCTGCCTTATCTTTTAATGAAAAGGAGAACATTTTCATCAAAAGCGTGTGCTGATCATGTCCTTGCGGACCCAAAGTTTGGGCAAGATTCTTCAGCTCCTCTAAATGCTGAAAAGGGTCCTCAGAAGCAAGTCCATGGAAGTGAGGAATGAGTGCTATAATGTTCGGCTTCAGTTCAGCAGCACGACCCCCATTGGGATAACGTACCACAGGCATTGGTTGGGCAACTGCGGGATTATAGTAATCTCGTAGTTGAGGTCTACGGGGTTGGGGTGGTGCCTGAGGATTTCTAGGTTGAAGTGGTTGTGGTTGGGGGTTAGCTAATAGATTTACAGCTTGAGCAAGCTGTTGCACCTGTTGGGTTAAGGTATTCATTTGTAGTTGTGTATCGAAAAGGTGCTGAAGATGAGGCATAGGTCCTCTCTCCGGGGGTGGATTAGGATGATTAGGATAAGGTGGAGGTTGGAACCTAGGGATAGGTGGTTGCTGTGGTAGAGGATGTGCAACTAAGTCTGGAGGAAGTTCTTCAAAATCCTCAAAGTGTGAAGAATCAAGATCATCCTCTTGGCGAGGGGGATTGTGGAAAGTATTTTGAGACTCAGGAGGTAAGGGATTAGAAGTGGAAGGCAAAGAAGATGATGCAGTAGCTTGGGTAGCAGTACCCAAGGGGAGTACAAGTTCTGGGTTTTGGGATCTCCTACCTTCCATTGAGTTGATTTTTTTTTGAAATCCCGTTTACTCTAATTCGATCCAACTCAATGGGAAAAAATTTTTAACGTTCACAATAAAACAGAAGAATCCCAATAAAATCTCAATTCAAGAAGACCAATCAATCGAAATGAATCGGAGAAAATTTTTCCTAGAGGCTGCTACGCAAAGTATGTTATACGCAAACAATTGTTTCAAGCAATTGTACGTATCCTAAGATAAACCTAGCGAAGTGCAGACCTCTAAAATCCACTGGGAATCTGGATAAGACTGAGCGTGCGGATCCAGATCCTGTGGTTGCAGAAAGATGAGGTAGAAACCCGTGTATTGTGGCCTTAAGTGATCGTGCTGTGTGCACGATAACATTCAACACAAGGCGATTAAAATCTCAAACATGGTTTCACCCAATTTTTGCTATCTCCTTTTTGATTTAATTAAAGTGATTAAAATATGTTTTCTATGCTGCTCATTTCACTTTTTACTAAATTCAGAACAAGTAGTGGTCTTCTTTAATTTTAAGTCAAATGCAAATATGGCAGGAGTTAGAGTTAGATAAGAAATGCGTACCTGACTCCAGCAATCTTCTAATGCAGATTTGACTTGAATTAAAATCTAGCAGGAATGAAATGCAATCCTAAAAATGGATGCCTGAGGTTATGCTGCTGCTAGATAAGTATGAGGTCTTTTTGATTTTTTTTTTTTCTTTCTTTTTGAAAAAATTTTATATGCAATTCAAGAGTAAGGAAAGAAATTAAGAAGAGAAAGAAATAGAGTCCAGATAGTCCAGAATTATTACAAAAATTGTGTGAGAACAAGCTCTCACAACTTATGACTAACAATTGCTCCTAATCAATAAACCTAAAACTATCTATACTAAAACTAATACTAAAATCCTACAGCGACTTCGAGGCAAAACTCCACCAGGAAGACGAATCTGGAGCGCAGCGACTCCACCAGGAAGACGACACTCCTCCTCAAGTGCTATGGAAAAAACAAATGATTAGTAAAAGAATAAAGGAATGTATACACAGTTAATTTAATGGAAAATAAAAGCAATTATAATGAATGAATAAAGAATTTCTATATACAAAAGAATGAAAAGAAAATTTTTGGTGCAAAGAGCGTTGCCTCCCCGGCAACGGCGCCAAAATAATGTTCGCATAATGGTGTGTAATGTGTGGTTGTTGTGTTTGAAATTGGTAATAATTGTTGATTATGTCGTTGTAGTACAGGGTGTACAATATAACATTAAGGATGTCGTATAGTGGTGAGTATGGGTGAGTTCCAGTCATTACAACCATTATTATCATTTGCTTATTTATCTAATTTTTACTGGTTTTGTTCCAGGTCGTTCACTGGGAGGCAATTTATTGAATTTAATTCGGTCACTCTTTGATTATCTCAAAATTTACATTTTATTAAAGAATGAATGAATGTGTGTTTTATTTACCTAATTACTAAGAAATGCTTGCAAAAATACTAACTATGAACAAGCATCAAACAATCTATTATTATACTCTAAACTATGTATTTACAAGTTATCCTATTAATACTATCATAATAGTATATAATACATTAGAATGCAATGGTGTAGAAATTTAACTTATTAGTCTGTTATGTACAGTAACATATACAGCAGTTTCAGTGACAGATATAAGCATCGCTAAATCTCAGAAAACACTATACAACCTAAAGAGGCAAAACTGAGATCTTTAGCGACGTTTATAGTGTCGCTTTATTCTGTTAGTAATTATATAGATTTACTTATACGTATGTATACTAGTTATTCTTTGTTTCTCTCTCTTTCTTCATTAAGTCTCTGTTCTTCTTGTGTTCATATTTCTGTTTTAAGTATTCATCTTCTTCTCTCTTTTTATTACTATTGTTCTTTTCTCTGTTGTTCTTGTACTCTTTGCTTTTTTCTCTCGTGTTAAAACTCTTTGTTCTTCTCTTTGTTAACTCTTCTGTCTTAGCATATTTCAGAGGCTGCGGTGGGGAGGGGATTAGGCTAATATCATTAGTTAAAACGTGTTTAGTTTGCGGGCACGCTTTTCGAGGGATACACAGCACCCTAAGGGTGGGACCAGACCTCTACTAAGCGCGCCCTAATCTCAGATTTAGTGGCTTAATTATGTCTTTAATCTCAGCGCCAGGCCTCAGCCCAACGCCATATGCTCGCACACGCTCGGGCCCCCGGCCACACACTAATCGCAAATCAGACAGAGTACTCAGACCGGAGCTCATTGGGTAATCGGGTAAAGGCAGTGTTTCGGGCGCCCAGCGCCCGTGACGACTAGCCTATAGGAAACACGAATTACATTTATGCGGCTGCGCTTCACTTGCAGCACACGATGTGGCGCTATTCCAGCGCCACATCGTGCGCTGGAAGTCAGGCGCAGCTGCGTCTGATCGTACTTTTGGCCCTCGATTTGGGGGCCATAAATTATTAAATAAAATAAAATAAAATATGGTTAATAAAGTATTTACATAATACTACATAATTGATCAATTAATTTTGAATTTTAAATATGTTTACTATACAAATAAATTCGCTAAACTAGGCTGGTTGTACAGGTTGATTTAGGTGATTAAATAGTTAATTACTTATAAAATAGTTAGTAAATGGTCTAATTGACCTTATACAGATTTAATTTACATACTTAAGTATTTTATACGTATTTTTATTGTATATTTACGAATTTATTTCTATTTTATTTAAGCTAAACTAGCTGTTCTGAGTGTTTTAAATAAAACTAAGTTACAGTAAGCTATACTAGGTATAATTGTACTTTAACTAACTTAAATTACTTACTATATATGTTAACCTAAGTCTATAGATTTATTTACTTAATTATAACTCTAAATTATTAATTTAGCTAATTTATTCTACAATATAGCTACTGAATATGTACATATGAATCTGTATATATACATATACATATATCAGTAAATACATACATAATAGTTCAGTATTTATACATATATTTACATAGATTACATATGTATATAGATTTATGTACAAGTTTATACAGTATTTACCGTATATCTATGTATGTCTACGTACATAATCAGGCTGTATATTATAGTTATAATAGTATGGATATGTATATTTACAGTGTGAAATTAAGTATGTATAATTAGGTTTTAGTAGGAATTTAGGGAATGAGGGTTAAATTAAGTTTTTATTTCATTTTAAACAGCAGCTAAGCTACTGTCAGAGAAGATGGAGAGGGAAGAGAATGTACTGTTCAGGGTGTTTTAGCAGTGTCAGTGGCTTCAGCCACTGTCAAATGGGCTAACTGCTGCTGCAGTTAGTCCATTTGAAGAGGGGGAAAGCATTCACAGAGAAGAGGAGAATTTAGAGAAGAGGGGAATGTTGCTGCAGTTTGCAGCATTTTACTGTATAACTGGGAATAAGAGAAAATTCAGAACAAACTAAAAATTAAAGAGTTGAAATCCCAATCTGATAAGGGTATAAATCTCACGAAAATCACATAAGAATTCAGTTCAAATACCCACAAGGAAAAGCCCTTATCAAAAGCGTCATTTCATATCAAAACACAAATGGCATTGAGTTAGTCTTCCTAATGCCATAGACAGCATGAAGGAAGACTTAACTCAGTCAATTAAAACCAAAAACATACAATCCCAGTTTCTTGCAACCTTAAGGAGTATGGAAAACTCCTTAGGTTAGAGAATCACCATACAAAAATAATTATCAAACAGGTGGTGTATGGCAGTTCTGAAATGACAAATCAGAAAAATAAAGAATGCATTAAAGGAATTTATAAAAGCTAGCAAATGCATTCAGATCAAGGCAGAAGCAAATTCATGAAAGGCTCTTCTGATTTGTTCTCTGTCACCAGAGACCTTGTCAGAATCCTTGCCCTCAAGAAAAACCAAAATCCCTTCAATTTGTCAGATCTGTCAAGACATTTCAGAAAGCAAAATCTCTTCAAAACCCATGTTAAAGTGAATCTGACAAACTGAGGCAATCAATCTAAAATAAAAGGGGCTTTTGTGAACACAAATGGGGTGAGTGAGAAGCCCCAAATGGTGCTTGTGACGCCAATTTCAGATCTGAGGCAGTACACCATCAGATCTGGAATTGGGTCCAGATGTGTGGGTGACAGATGAAAGATTCGTCGTTAAAAGGAACATAAATCAGAATTGGATGGTGGAAAAACAAAACATGAAGAGGGAGATAAATTGATTAATGAACAGATGATTCTTCCCCTCTGATCTGGACTGATCAGAGGAGGTGAGGGAGGGGATCTAATACTAATTCTACTCCTAAGACTAATCTAACTACAGCTAACATTAAACGCTAACGATTAAAACTAAATCTATTCTAAACTACTGCAAACTAAATCTAACACTACTTGTGCAGAATTAAAAACTAAACTAAAAGGAAGAATGGGACCTATGGGTCCTTAGCCGGCGGCTAAGGAGGAAGAAAGGAGGAGGGTGACTCCAGCGGAGGGAAGAGTCTGCTAGTGAGACTCCAGGGTCGTCCTCAGGTGCTACGAGGTCCTTAGCGACGAGGAGGGTCGAGAGCAGGCGATGATTCCACAGCCGGTGGCTATGAAATCAGGGTCCAGATGAGGAGGAGAGACTGGAGTGGAAGAATTGATCGCTGAGAGATGTAGGAGGGAGCGATCCCTCGCGCGCGACACCACTGAGGTGCTTAAATAGCAGCTCAGTGACTGAGATCACCGCAAGGGTGAGGTTAATCAGAATCAGGCCGGCGGTGAGGATGAGATGGGTAGAGCGCGCGGCGAGTCAAGAGAGTGATCTGACCGTCAGATGAGATCTGGGAAGAGAGGTGAACGCACGCACCGAATCGCGCGAAGGTTCCATTTGAATCCAGCCGCAGATCGAGATCAAAAGTGCGATGGATGGTCGAGAGTGGCTGTGTTCTTCGCGCGCTACAGTGCGCGTGAAGAACACAGGCTTCTCTTTGAAATAAAGGGGAAATTTGCAGACGGACCCTTAGAAGAAGGGGTAGAACATTTGCATGCAGGCCCATAAGCGAGAAGAATAGCAGCTGGAAGGGCCCTGCAGTCTTATAAAAGGGTCCCTGCGGCTTGCAAATAGGTCCAAGAAGGAGTTTTGAAGGGTAGAAATGTAATGCATGAAGGACCTAATTGTAATCTATTTATTTCTAAGCCTAAATGATGTCCAATTGCTTTCAAATTTTTACATGTGCTTAATTGAACATTTACGACATTGATTTTACTTCTGATTTGGCTTTTCAAACTTGTTTATGTGTTCAATTGATGCATGGATCATCATTTGTTCTTTAGTTTTCAGAATATCCCATTTTTGTGACCTAATTAGGAGATTTTAACACACATTAAAAGTTTTAGGTCTTTTCTTTAATTCCCACACTTAACCCTTTTTATGTGTTAATTTGATATTGTTTTGCTTAGTATCTAGCTTAATTTCGGCCTTTTAGCTATGATGAGTAGCCACTCATCACTAACCTAACTTGATTTTCATCTACTCAACTGGTACACACAAATCAACGCATAAAGGAGTAGAAATCAATTTAGGTTAATCATCTCTATGTGCCTTAATCGGTGGTGCATTTGGTTCAATTGATTGAATTGTTTGGGAGGCACCACATAATTTAAAAGAGATTCATTTTGTAGGTACCCCACAGGATTCAATACTTAGGTCAAGCTAGGCATTCCATATTTTCTTGATTTACAAAGGAAAAATACTTGAACTCATGCTTTCAAAACTTGGATTGCCTCACAAAACTTGATTGAATATGCCTAGTATATAAATCCTAAAAGCTACTAAGCAAGAGTCGAACCCTAAAATTCACCTCATCCTCAATAATCTTACTTGAAAACATTTTGGTTGTGCAAATACACACATTCTCGAACAAATCATTAAGGACACAACCCATTAATGGCCCATCACATTCCAAAAGCACCAATATCCCAAGCCTAACTAAAATTGAGTAGACGTTGGCCTAAGAACTGGTTTGCTCTACGGGATCTAGATTGAGATTATTCATGATTAACCTACTTATACTAGTAAATCTAATGTCTAGCTAGGGGAGTAGTGTCAAACGACTGTGGCTAGGGGGTACACTAGGAACCAGAGGCACAAGCTAAAGGAAGAACCTTCTCCCCAGCCCCTCCTTCTAACTGGTTGGATTGCGTGGACATAAGTAGAGTAAATCGTCCATAATCTTAGGACAGATTTTGAGAGTCTGTAGACCTTTAGGCTACCCAACCTAAGGATAGGCTTGCATTCTTTATGCTGCAGGGTCCATTCCCTTCCTTGTCCTTCCGACTTCCTTCTAGTGTATGCTTGGAAGGAGGTCATTGAACCCTCGATTGGAAGGACCTTTAGACCATTCCCGAAGGTGGAGGTTGAACTTTAGCCAAGCAGATCCCATGGCTGATCAACAACCACCTCCCTCGCCCCCGAACCAGCAGGAGCTGATTCAGAGGTAGTTGGAAGAATTGCAACAAATGCAGTAATTGTTCCAACGAATGAATGGTCAGGGCATTCGATCCTTGAAGGATTTTTATGATCCTTCAAATTATGAGGATCGTTTCGACATTGTGATCCCCACTGGAGATGTTGAGATCAAGCCCCAAGTTTTGAGTCTAATTAAACACTTTCACGGGCTTGGCTTAGAGGACCCATTCCAACATTTAGAAGACCTGATCACTCTAGTTTAGACCACCAAATCGTGGAATGTGGATGAAGAACAGATGCTCATGAGGCTTTTCTCCCATTCACTCAGGGATAAGGCCGCACATTGGTATCGTACCATTGGAAGACCGATTGCTACCTCGACAGCTTTGAAATCGGCCTTCCTGAAGAAATTCTTCCCAATTGGGCGAACCAATGCGTTGTGACGGCCAATTACCACTTTTGCCTAGCGGCAGGGGGAACCATTTCATGAGGCCTAGGAGAGATTCCAAGATCTGTTGCAGAAGTGTCCACAGCACAAGGTGCCTAAATGGCAGCTTGTGCAGATTTTTTATCAGGGGTTGCATAATCAACTTCGTAATCATGTGGATGCTTCTTGCGGAGGCAATTTCCTTAACAAGGATGCAGATAGAGTGTATGATTTGTTGAGGAAATGAGCAAAAATTCTTTAAATCACACCTCCATGGAAACCTTCAACCGATCCCAACAAATTAGATTAAATGCCAATGAGGTCCAAGATTCTCATACATCTGATATGGAATTGATCTGCAATAGATTAGATAAGATGGATCTGGTTACTAAACGAATGGAAGAGTGGATGTTCGGAAACTCTAATTTTTCTAGATCCACTCAATCCTAGGGATCGGGATTCCATTCTTCGCAAGCTCCTATGGGATGGGAATTTGTGAACCAACTGAAGCTGGCTCGACCTTCGAACAAACTCTTCTCGGAACCTTATGGGTTCCAAACTGGAGCCTTTGATCCCAGTCTTTATGATCCTTCTTCATCCTCATCTTATGAGGATGTTCATGCTGTGCAAGAGAATGTTAGGTCCAACCCTTATTCGAATTCCTACAATTCTGGTTGGAAAAATCATCCTAACTTCTCTTGGAAAGATCAGGGGCAGCAGACACAATATCGACCCAACAACTATGCATCGAAAAAACTAATGGGTCAGGGTCATGTATATACTCAAATGCCCCTGAATTAGGTTAATCAGCCCATGTGGAATGCTCAACAACCCACCGAGCAGGCTGACTTGAACCTGAAAATGGTAGAAATGCAAGGGTCAATGCTCCAACTCATGCAACAAATGAAAACTTCGCTAGACACCTTGCAATCCGGACTTAGTACAAACAACCAACAACCTAGATCTCTACCATCACAAACTGTACCAAACCCACGGAATGTTCAGAATCGAGGAATTGGGCCTCAAGGGTTTAGTAATGATGGGGAGTCGCATGCTTGAGCTCATGCTATCCATCAGGCTACCCTAGCCCCTCCTGGAGTGAACCAAGTTCCTACCAAAATCAATTGGGTGCCTCCTATTTTGCCCAACCCTCCCCAAGGCACTAACCAATAGCATTTTGCCATGGCAAACACCATCACCTTGAGGAGTGGTAGTAGACACAAGGGCCCTACCCAACCCCATGTCAACCCCATTAGGCCCCATAGCACGAATTCCAAACTCCCAACTAAGAATGTCATCAACAAAACATCAGAGTCTGATTCGGGAGTATGTTGTTGTTGTATGGGCAAATAGAAAAAGTTGGAGGAGAAATTGGAGGAAAAGATGTCCTTACTTTAGGCTTTCAAATTGACAATCATTTTACTCCTCGCAGCTATCGGATCAATCCCTGCCTACGCCATAGGTTTACTGAATGCATATAAAGAAAGGCATAGAGTGAAATCTGAAATCAATAGGAGAGTAATTTTGTCCAATAACACAAGCACATTGATCCTAAACAAGCTACCTCCTAAGAAGCAGGACCCAGGAGCCCCACTGATTTTCTGCACAATAGGAAGCATTACTTCTGATCGGGCCCTCCTCGACTTGGGTGCTTCCACTAATGTGATCCCCACCTCACTGCACATGGAATTGGGTCTAGGCTACCTAAAACACAGTGACATAACATTGCAGTTAGCCAATAGATCCATTACAAAACCAAGGGGTATTTTGGAGGATGTTTTAGTCAAGGTTAATGATTTACATTACCTTGCTGATTTCATGGTATTGGACATGGAATCCCGAAAACAACTCAACCACAGCCCGATTATTTTGGGAAGACCTTTCCTAGCTACTGTCAAGGTGAGGATTGATTGTGAATCGGGAAATATAGAAATGGCCTCAGGGGATAAGACAAATCGATTCAATATTTTTGAGGTCTCAAAGAAGAATAAAGTTAAGTGTGGTTCGATGGAGGAGCTTGGTAGAATAGAGGAAGTAATGGTCATATATACCTTAGACAACCTTTTAATGGCCAACTCAACCCAAACTCAGGAAGAAGATCACACGGTTGCGGAAATAATTGAGGACAAAGCAAAAATGCAACCAATTGTAGAAACATAGGATGAGGAAGATATACATGAAATCGAAAATTTGTTGGATGATTCACGTGATCAAGATAAAACCCAACAACATCCTTAACCTGAATGCTTAGAGTTTGAGGTCCAACTTGTGGGTGGGAATTCTGAGGATTAAGATGGTTGGTTTGAGAACCTAGAGTGTGAGGATGAAATTGAACATTGGGCAAGAACTCTTCAAACATTAGGTATTCTAGAGTACTCACAAATCCCCAGCACATCTAAAAACCCTCATCGTCCTTTTTCACCCAACCACTACACAAATTCCATACCCAACTGCACTTCCTCTGTAATAAATCAACAAAACTCCTATTGGAGACCATTTGGGCTCTCCCTGCACCACCAGCTTACCACTTTCATTGTTAATCTCTTTTAAAAGCCCATTTTCACTCTTCGAGACCCATACCTGGGGGCCTAGAAACTATGTTGTTGTGGCCTAAATGTTTAGTTATTTTTGATTGAGGACCTCACCTAGCTGAAGGCACTAAACTCAGCACATGTAAAGACTATTCCAAGCTGACCAAAGTCTCACAGAAACCAGGTGCTATTCTTCCACTTCTACTCTCCTCCATGCTTTCATTTTTTATAATGAGGACATTACAATAGCTAAGCATGGGGGGTGGACAAATTTTATAACCTTTTTGTTAGCTGTAATAGTAATTTCCTGTTATTTGATTCTTATAAAAAAAATTGAAATTTCAAAAAGATAAAAAAAAAAGAATTAGGACAAGAGAACTTAGGCATTGGGAAGTTATTAACTTTAGGAAATGATACGAGAGGACCTAAACACTTAGAATCTTTAGGTCTTTGGACTTAATTAGCCTGGGTGTCTACTCGAATGTGGACTTAGTCTCATGGTCTCGCCAATTAAAATTCATTTTAAGTTGGTAAATAAATTGGGATGATAAGTATGCTACTTATCAACCCGCCCTCTGATTTGGAGGGACATTAAGCCTAAGCATCTACACACTTTTTTTTGCATTAACTCACTTTTCGGCGGTTTCTTCGAAAATTGGGTAGCTAATGAACTATCTAGGGTGGTATGGCTGGCAAGTTATCAGTGGTAACAGCTCATCGGCAGGTTGTCCAAAGCCCAGTCACAAGACCATTTTCATTGTACTACCTCTAGGTAAATCTTAGATCAGGGAAGCCACCTACTTAAAATAAATAAATAAAAAGAAAAGAAAAAAATATATATAGAAAAAAGAGAAAAAAATAAAAAAATAAACAAAACCACACTTCACCGTACGAGTATAGTTGACAAGTTGTCGTGGGTAACAGCCCATTGACCGGTTGTCCAGAACCCAGCTCATAAAAAAATGCACAATAATTCCCAAAGTACTTAGGGAATAAGTGGGGAAGTAGAATAAACTGGGGAGAATACACTAGGTTTTCCCCTGTGTTGACCCCATAAATAAAAGAAGTACGAAGAAAGCTACCAATCGAAAAGATAAACCTTTTGGCAAGGTCACCTAGGGTGGTAGAAACCAGAAGTCCATTTCAACGACCGCCTAGTGAGTCTTTCACTATTTTCACAAGATGCTTAGCACTTAGAGTCCTTTTCGAGTCTTGGGCGGGTTGGGTAGCCGTAAAAAGTTATCCCGGAACTCTCAAACTCCAAAAGTACAAAAAATTTAGAAAAGAAGAAAAATAAAAAAATGTATCTTCCCTTTTCAAATAAGGTGAGGACTTGGACGGTTTGCATTCTGGCAGACACCTGGGTACTGTTGAGTTTTCGTTGTTTAGGACCTTAGTTGAAATTTTCTATTGTTAATAAATGACTTAGGCCCAAGCGATCTAATTCTAATTCTGCTTTTATACATAACATGTAGTTTAATTTTGCTAGGAACTAGCAAACGATAGGCATGTAGGTATGACTATTCATGCATGCTCCTAGACTTAGATTTGTATTTCATGTTATAAATATTGCATAGCATGCAACATTCTGCATTTAGAGTAGTTGTATATAATTTAGGTTAATTGCATCCTTTTTGTGGTCAGGAGAGAAGGATATTTATTTTAGAGCCTCGAGTTGACGATCCAACTGTACGGATCTAATCAAGATGACGATCGGAGTCCAACGCCTCTGAAATCGCCTCAAACGATTCCCGTAGCACCACATGCAGTCCGATGAAGATTAATGGCCAAGGGACTAGGTGACATAATTCAGAGCTTCAAATGACAAGTTCGACCATGCTGATGGATTTGGGTCGACGATTACATCCCAATGACATGAAAATTGACTCAATCTGACCTATGTAGCAGCCCCTAAAATGAAAAGAAGATGGACGACCTAGATTGTGCCACGTGGCGCAACCCAGGCTGCCCATGCACACGCACGCACGCTGCAGCGCGGGTGTGCGTGCGTGTGCAGAGGCACACATGTGCATAGTGGAGCGCTGGCGCGTGAGCGTGCGCATGCGTGACATGGTGCGTGGAGAGCTCGCCAGCGCAATGGCATCATGGGCGTGTGGGCAGTCTTCAGCGACATTTGCAGTGGATCTTCAACAATGCTTACAGCCATCGCTAATTATTTGCACGCCAATGGGCATGAGCTGTCTACAGTGACACTTCTAGCAAAGACCTGGAGGTCTCTAATGGTCCCATACCTATTTTTGCCTCTTCTCCTCCACTATAAAAGGACCTACACCCCCTCCCTTCCAAGCCATCTCTACCTACTCTACTCCCACCTACTCCTAAGCTCTAACAAGCCTACCAACACTCCATTAGAACTTACCCTCAAGCTCCCAAGGCTCCTATTAGTGTAGCGAATCTCTGCCTCACCAAATATTCCTTGATCTTCCCATCCCCATTCATAGGTCACCTTGGAGCTATCTTCCCACCTCCATTCCAGTAGCAGATCATCTCTGCCTTCTCACCTCCATTCCAGAGCCATGCTGAAGCTTTCCTCTACCCGACGTCCTCCTACATCTCACCTCCGTCGTCTCGCTCCTCACCTCCTTCGTCCAAGCATCTGCTAGGCGCCATCGTCTCACCGAACATCTACTTTGGGAAACTTCTTCTCACCTCCCTCTCTTTTTATGCTTTCATAGATTATTACAATAGACATTCATGCAATATATCATATTTGATTCCATCTCTATCTTGTGATTGCTTGTCTTTTTATTTCAAAAATAGAAAAAAAACAAAACCCTAAAACACCAAAACGAAACAAATTGAAGCACGATTTTCATATAAAGTAAACATCACCTCCCTGTATTCGACTCGAGACTCCCTTGGAGTTTTGGTATAAATTTTATTTGATCACGAGTTTTGCAACTACGATGATGGGTTACTCGTAACCCTGATTTCAAGCACGCGAAGCACGTGCGATCAATAACATAAGGTTGAAGTCGTTGGCCATTTACCTTGA
The DNA here is from genome assembly GCA_037157565.1 of Thalassia testudinum. Lineage (NCBI taxonomy): Eukaryota > Viridiplantae > Streptophyta > Magnoliopsida > Alismatales > Hydrocharitaceae > Thalassia > Thalassia testudinum. Next base: position 13,349,950 of record JAZHRO010000062.1, on the reverse strand, counting down.
AGCTTGCACCAGAAGTAGGGTTCTGAATTTCTACTGCTTCATGAGGGAAGGCATTGATAACAACATACGACCCACCCCAGCGAGACTTGAGCTTTCCAGGAAATACTTTAAGTCTGGAATTGAAAAGCCAGACCCACTGGTTGTGCTTAAAGGTCTTTCTAATGATGTGCTTATCACGGAAGACCATTGTACGTTGTTTGTAAGCTTGAGAGGTTTTGTTGGCTTCATTGCAAAGCTCCTCAAGCTCACTTAACTCCAGTATGCATGCCTTTCCTGCTTTATCCAGATTTAAGTTAACATTTTTAATAGCCCAATAAGCTTTGTGTCGAATTTCAACAAGAATGTGGCATGCCTTTCCATAAACAAGACAGAAAGGAGACATGCCCAAGGGAGTCTTATATGTTGTTCTGTAGGCCAAAAGAGCATCATTCAATTTTTTTGACCAATCCTTACAGTCGGGCCTGATAGTTTTTTCTAGAATCCATTTAATCTCCCTATTAGACACTTCAACTAGTCCACTTGTTTGGGGATGGTAGGGTGTAGCTATCATGTGGTTGACTCACAAATTTTGGAGTAGCCTTGTGAAGTGCACATTCTTAAAGTGAGGACCTCCATCACTTATGATAGTCCTTAGGCACCCATATCGAGAAATGATATTAGCCCTAAAAAAATCGAAGAGCACGGAATGATGATTGATCTACATGGATATGGCTTCTATCCATTTCGATACATAGTCTATGGCCACAATGATGTACTCATATTTGAAGGACACCAGAAAGGGACCCATGAAGTCGATGCCCCAAATATCAAAGATCTCAACAAGGAGAATAGGTTGCTGGGGCATCTCATCCCTTTTTCCAATGGTTCCCATCTACTGGCAACGTAGACATGTGCCCACATATGTATGTGCATCTCTGAATAATGTGGGCCACCAAAAGCCAGACTGAAGAATCTTATGGGCAGTCTTTTTCCCAATAAAATGCCCTCCACAGTGGAGGTCATGGTAGAAACTCAGAACACTCCTTTGTTCTTCGTTAGGGATGCAACGGTGAAATAACTGGTTAGGGCCTATTGTAAAAAGCTCAGGTTCCTCCCAGTGATAAAATTTAGCATCGGCAAGAAACTTCTCTCACTTCTGCTTATCCCAAGCACTGGGGGTAATGCTCGTGACCAAATAGTTCACTATGTTAGAGAACCAAGGAATTTTTGGGTCCACAGTCATTAAAGACTCATCAAGAACAGTCTCTTGAATATCGTCAGCAGGGGTTGATGCCTCAATAGGTATCCTGGATAGATGATCTCCTACCACATTCTCAACTCCTTTCTTATCTTTTATTTCCAGGTCAAACTCTTGGAGTAGCAGAATCCAACGAATCAAATGAGGTTTGGTGTCCTTCGCAAGAAGGTGCTTCAAAGCAGAATGATCAGTGAACATGACAACCTTGGATCCCAATAAATAAGACTGAAACTTTTCCAAAGCAAATACCATAGCAAGAAGTTCCTTTTCAGTGACCATGTAGTTTTGCTAAGGATCCGTAAGGGTCTTGCTAGCATAATGCAAAACATGAGGTTTGCCATCAACCCTTTGACCTAAGATCGCTCCCACTGTGAAATCAGAAGCATCGCACATCAGCTCAAATGGGAGGGCCCAATCTGGTGCTTGGAGAATCGATGCGGTAATAAGGGCTTTCTTCAATACTTGAAATGCCTCACCACATCTGTCATTAAAATCGAAGGAAACATCCTTCGCTAACAAGTCACAGAGTGGATTAGAGATTTTACTAAAATTTTTAATGAAGCACCCATAGAATCCATCATGGCCAAGAAAAGATCTAACTTGTCGATCATTGGTGGGTGATGGAAGTTTAGAGATGGATTCAATTTTGGCTTTATCCACCTCTAATCCTCTCTCAAGGACTATATTCCCCAAAATAATGCCCTGCTAGACCATAAAGTGGCTCTTCTCCCAACTAAGCACCAGCTTTGCCTCTTCGCAACGAGTTAAGAATTTATCACATGAAGATCTCTACAAACTCTTCGATCATGTCAGAAAAGATAGCCATCATACATCGTTGGAATGTGGCAGGAGCATTACATAACCTGAATGGTATTTGGCAGAATGCAAATGTGCCATATGGACTCATGAAGGTGACACACTCCTGATCATTAGGGAAGATGGCTATTTGATTATACCTAGAGTACCCATCAAGGGAATAGAAGTACTTGTTCCCTGCTAGTTTTTCCAGAATATGATCAATAAATGGTAACAGGAAATGGTCATTCTGGGTAGCCATATTCAAACAGCGATAATCAATGTAGACCCTCCAGCCAGTTGAGGGTTTAGTGGTCACCAACTCTCCTTGGTCGTTTTCTTCCACAGTGATTCCTGCCTTTTTGGGCACCACATGTAATGGACTAACCCAAGTACTGTCTGAAATGGGATAGATAATTCCTGCATCCAGCCATTTCAGAATCTCCTTTTTGACAACCTCTTGCATATTGGGGTTGAGCCTTCTCTGCATGTCTCAAAAGGGTTTCACAGACTCGTCTGTGCATATATAATGCATGCAAAGGGAGGGGTCAACACCCTTAACATCAGCTATCGATAAAGCAATAGTTTCCTTGTGCCTTTGTAAACACTCGAGCAAAGCTCCCTCCTATGATTCAGTTAATGCAAACGAGATAATGATGGGGAGAGTTTCATTAGGACCAATGAAAGCATACTTCAATGTGCTCGGGAGAGGTTTAAGCTCCAACTCAGGAGACTTTTGGATTGAGGGTATAAGTTGAGACGTCTCACCTCAGGTAGTGGATCTACCTTCAGGGTCCAGGGTGGGGATAGAGACTCTGTGTGTACTCCTAACAGCTCTTCTAATTCGGGCATATCCCCTTCAGTTTCTTCAATAGTCGAAGGATGGTCCTTAGATATGACCTTTTGAAGGGGATCTCTACATAAGAGTGCTGGAGTAGTTTCTTCATTGATTTTATCAACTACCTCAATCTGGGAACAATCTTCAAATCTGGATTGCTTGTAGTTATCAAAAACATTTAACTGGATCTTTTTGTTCCCAAAGCCCATTTTAAGTGCCCCTAATCTATAATTGATAGAGGCATTGGTTGTGGCCAAGAAGGGGTCTCCTAGGATAATGGAGGGCTTGGTGGGCTTACTAGATGGGTCAGTATCTGGCACGAGAAAGTCAATAGGGAAGAAGTCCTCCACTCTCACGAGGACATCTTCCAAAAATCCCCATTGTGTCTTAAGTGATCTGTCTGCGACTTGGAGGATGACTGGACTAGGCTTTAATCACCTCCTCCCAAGAGGTTGTAGACAGAGCTCGGTAAAATGTTTACTCCCGCATGTAAATCGAGCAGGGCCTCATCAATGTGTTGGTTACCTATAACCACTGAAATATATGGGGCACCTGGGTCTTTCATTTTGGGGGTGTTCAATCTTGGAGTACCGAGCTAATATGGTCAGGCAGGATGACCTTAGTTTGAACCTGTCTCAAAGATCGACGCTTCTGGGTGTACAGTTCTTTCAAAAACTTGCCATAGGACGTGATCTGTTTAATAGCATCTAATAAAGGCAAGTTGATGTGGACTTTCCTGAAATTGTCCATATCTCATCCGTCCTATCCTTGGCTCCAGATGATCCAACAGAAGATTCCCCAAAAGCTGATAGGTGCTCAAGATAGGGCACCCTCGGCTTCTGGGTAGAGGGGTCGTCATGTCGAGAAAGGGGTGGTGGAATGATGACATCCTCTAGAGGAATGATTTCAAGCGAGGGAGAGTAGTGTGGCTCTTCCTCGGTGAGGGTGGAAGTCAGGTTCGATGTTGGAGGGAAATTCTGAGAGGTGACCATAGGAGTGCAATCAAATTTGTCGATTTTCTTTCCATTTCTCAACATGATCACAGCTTGAGCATGCTCCCTAAAAATGACCCCCTTACCCTTTGGGTTCTCCTCAGAAGAGCTAGGTAGCTTCCCTGGATCTCGCTGTCTAACTGCCTTACTAAGATGACAAATTTGGGATTGCATATCAGTGATCACCTTATTCTGAGATTGGATGACCATAATTTGATGCTCTTGCATCGCTTTCATCATGGATTTTAGTTCATCCATCTCAGAAGGCTTATTCTAGGGAGGGTTTGTATAGGATGGTCGGTATATGGGTTGGGGAGGTTGGGGTATTGCATTCCCTAAGTTGGAAGCATCACCTTGCTTCCATGAGAAGTTCGGATGGTTCCACCACCCTGGATTATAAGTATTAGAATAGGGGTTATTACTAAGGGATGGTCGAAAACCTTGGGCTGTGTTTAGGTTGGCCTGAATCAACTCAGGGAATTGATTTTTCTGGTGGCACTCTACAGTGGTGTGCATCGTGCTTTGGCAAATGGAGCATTCACTTGAAGCCTGAAAGATAGAGGTTGCTTGCGGGTTCATGTTGGGGTTTGCTAAAAGCCTATCAAAATTTTTATTCAATAATTGAATTTGATAAGAAAAATCCTGAGTAGCCCTAGCTTCATGGGCCTCTATATTCCTCTACAAGATTGATGGTTTTCTTTCTTGATAAGCAGAGGACATGTGTGTGGAATTATCACTTAGTGTTTCAAATAATGCCCAGGCTTCATCCTCAGCTTTGGTCATGAAGGTTCCTACATAGGTAGAATCGATGGTTTGCCTGTACCTTTCAGATAATCTGTTATAGAACCTTTCAACCAATTGTCATCTTGGCACCTGATGGTGGGGGCATAACCTAAGAAGGTCATTAAAATGCTTGCAAGTTTTGTGAAATTGCTCCCCTTCCTATTGAGTAAAACCCATAATCTCTCTTCTGTAATGGTTGGTCTTACTCATAGGAAAGTAATTTTTCAAGAATTCTCCCTTCAGGGTGGCCTAATCATTTCCCCTTGCATTTAGGGTATGGTACTAGTGCTTGGCCTTATCCTTTAAGGAGAAAGGAAATAGAGTTCTCATCAAGGCTTCATCAGTAAAGCCCTGGAGCTTCACCGTGGAACAGACCCTTGTGAATTCCTCAAGATACCTGTAGGGATCCTCCCTAGCAATACCATAGAAAGTGGGGAGCAAAGATATGGTGTTGCTCTTGATCTCATAAGGATTATCCACTCCAGGTCTCCTGATAGATAGGGCTTGGTGAGTGGTAGGAAGGAAATAGTCTCTCAAGGTTGTTTGGTTTTCACCAACCCTAATCTCTTCTTCAGGTCTTTCTTCTGCCATTTTTCTTCTTTCTTGGTTGGCTTTTCTAATAATTCTCTCAGGTTCCAGGTTGAAAAGAAGATTATTTCTAAGAGAGTGCCTACCAAGCATACACCAAGCAAACATAAGGCAACAAGTCTTTTGTTAATTTAAAGTACTTTAAGTCCACTTCCAACTCTCCAACTTGGCCAAATAGAGTCAAGGCAGTGTTTCTCTGTTCCTACGTAAGTGGTATAAGAGAAATGAGGCACTTGAGATTCCTGGTTAACATCTGTTAAGGAGGTTGAGGTTACTTTTAGTCCTTTTTGGGTGACCAAACAAGTTGTCAAGCAATGACGCACCCTAAATTGACCTTTGAGTGCCCTAGAGATGTACTCTTTGTTGCAATGATATTCTCAAATGCTCAAGTAAAAAGGTACTCCAAGGATGGAACTAAGGGATGCAACTAGGGTGAACCCTTCCTTTGAGGCGATGCATTAACAGTGCCTTTTAACTACCCTTGAATTCCTTTAATGGGTGTCCCCCTCATTGGAGTATCAAATAACTCAGGCAAAAGTTAATACCACCATCGCAAAGTGAGATAGGAAGGTTTGCACCGATAAAGTGATCGATGCCTATAGCCTTAAGGGTCCAAGTCCTAGTGCAATGCCTATAGTGCGAGCTCGGTGCAGGAAGTGTACATCACACCACAAAAAGTGATTTTTCTTTTGAAAATCGTAATCAAGTTATTGAAACACTTCCTGTATATTTTACTTTCTTTTCAAGAAGTAATGTAACCACTTGATTAATCTTTTCAAGTCAATTTAAGTGGTCTTCTTTAATTATGTCCAAATGCAATGCATGCGTAGATAACTGATGCAGAAAGATAGGAGGTGCGTACCTTGCTCCAGTACTCTTCAATGCAAAAATGTACGCAATGTAGTAAGAAAATCTAGATGCTGCTCAAGCACTCCCATATGGTCGACCTATGAATATGTAGCTTCTATCAGGTAGCTCGAATATATGTATATATATTTTAAATAAATAAATATGCAATCAAAAGAACTAACTAATTAAGAATAAACCTAGAATCTAAAGAATCAGGGACACTCCCCCAAAAACTAGCCCCAAATTATAAGGGAGAGAAAGCAATCAAATAAAGTTTAAAGGTTCTAAAATCTTCTAAAATCTATGGGAACGAAAATTGGAAAATATGAAGAGAAGTCCTCCTAAATGTGCCTCTGTGTTTCTTTTCTCTCCTCTTCATCTTCTCCTCGAAAGAATCCTTTTTGTTGTGGAATCAAGGCCCACGGGTACCTACGATTATGTCCAAGGTGGCGGCAAGGTCCACCAAGATGAGTGTCCACTGAGTGCACTTCCTCCAAATAGATGTATCTCGCACAGGAAAAAGAAACAGATTAATCAATATATAGTCTCAATTAGAAATCACAGGAAATACATGCAAGTTTACTAGGCCTATTGCCTCCCCCGCAATGGCGCCATTTGATAGAGAGAAATCCACTTATTTATGAAGCTGATAGCAACAAACTGATATGTCGTGGTAGTCACATGGTGGAAAATCTCTTAGTAAAAGATTAAAATAGATATCAATTTAAATCACAGTAAAAATGTCCTATCCACAGGGAGGAACATGTTAGATTAAGTCGCAAATTTATCCTTTCGTTATTCAAACATGATGGTCAGATATTTTCCCACAACTATAATATAATATGAAATATATGTGAGGCTAATCAATTGGAGAGAAATGTAAGCAGACAAATATTGCTAGAACTCAAGGGGCTAGTTGCAATTGCTTTCAATAAATCAAATATTTTAATATAAATGAAATCCCCACAATGTCACGAAATGTAAATAGAAATAGGCACTTCTCTAGTAGCAAAACAGGGGATGCTGCCCGGTGAAGCCGCACGCATGGAGGAGGCCACAGTCGGTGTTGAGGTCACACGCGAAAGATCTCTGGAGTGTAGGCTACGAGTTGATGGTGCTAGCTCGGTGCGAGGAGGTCAGAGGCGGCGAAGGGTGCCAGTGGTATTGGGCGGCCGGGTGGAGGCACCGGGTGGTCGGTGCGTGGAAAGGGGTCGCCGATGGCCTGCGAAGATGCTTGTGAGGTTGCGGTGATTTGAGATGGAGTTACGTCGAGGTTGGAGGTCGAAGGAGACGGCGTGGGAGTTGCTGCGTTTGATGAAGGTTTGGGTTAACGGCCCTCACCACAGGGGGAGGGCTAGTTAGAAAGAAGAAGAAAAACAAAGGAGAAGAAGAAAGGGGTGGTGGTGGGAACGACTGTGGTGTATGGATGGTTGAGGGTGTGGGTTCGCGAGTGGGTAAGGGCAGCTGCTATGGTGAACGGGTGATGGTGGTTTGTGGCGAGGGGGAACTTTCAGTGGAGAAGGTGAAGGTGGTGATGGTGAGGGGTAGGAGATGATGGTGGTGATGATGCTCTCTGTCACAGAGCACCACAAGTCGAGGGCAGGCCGCAGGGTCGACGTAGTGCGCTTCAAGCCATGGTGCACGCTACGGCCATGGTGTCCTTCTATGTGCACCGTCTAGCTGATGGAGGAAGTCACGGCTGGCATTTTAAAAACTCTCTGTCTGTTTCTCTTCAGCCGTAAACTTCTCCAACCACTTACCGAAGACTGTGAGTGGTTGGAATGGAAAGATAAGTTCTGGTCGTTCTTCATCAGACGCCTTAAAAAATGTAAAATCAGGAGCTTGTGATGGCAATTCCCAGATGTCCAAACTGATCTCCATATGCCTTATACACAGAAATAGACATCTAAACTCTTGTACCTAGCCTGCATTCATCAAATAAATTATGTTATCATATCATATGCTATTAAATGTAAAATTGATGTATAAAATTATACGTAGACTAAGGTGAATTCCCATTTAACTCCTAATCAATTAACAACTAAGAATAACTAATTAAAAAGTACTTAGGCCAAATAATGGTCACGAAAGTGGACTTATCAGTGAGGTTCTACACAAAAAAAGGGGTATGGAAGTCCCTCACTCACCATTTTTATTTCTATTTCCTTATCTCAAAAATGCAAACAAGACCTAGGATAGAGCACATATGGAGAACTGGGTGAGTGGTGGTACTATGCCAAACCTAAAGATAGGTATTTTACCCAAGATCGGATCCATCTTTAGGTCAGAGCTTGGCTTAGAATGAGTTATGCAACTGTTGCCCATGCAACTCTTGCAGGAGTTGTGTGTGATTGGTGAGTGATTGCATAGCAATATAGGACTTAATTAACCTAAATTGAGTTAGATCATTGCATAAATAAGGATTAATTCATGTTTTAATTGCATACTTTGCATCTTTATTGCTTTACATTGATATTTCTGAAATAATACCAATTTTCTGTACTGTTTGGTGAATTATTTGGTTTTTAGGTAATAAGGAGCTTAGGAAGATAACCAAAAGCTGGATAAAGGCCAAAGTTGCAGCAGAAGCCTAGAATAAAGCTGCAAATAAGATAATGGGGGAGAGGTATACTATGTTAATTATAGGATTTTAATGTTAGAATTAAAAAATGAAGAACATAAGACATCCTTGCACTTATCCTTATCCTTAGGATAGCCTTATCCACCTTCTCAAACCTTAGCCATCTTCCTATTAGGTCATCTTAGCCTAGAACACCTCAAAACCCGCTTTCCAGCCCACCTCTGGATGTCCAGAAAATGTGCGGGACATCCAATTTATGTAGAAACCCAAGATAGAACCTGACCCCATACTGATCTAGTATTGGACATCCAAACTCAGGATTAGACTTATAATTCTAATGTTTAAGTCATTTGATCCATTGATCAGACGTCTAGAGGTCTTCTCCAATTACTAATTTTGGATTTGAAGCCATATCTTGCTTCTTAAGACGTAAAAACCCCACCCTACAGCTTAGGAGACCTAATTTAAGGTACCCTAAGCCTAGTACACTATCCTAAGACCCTCCTAGGAACCTAATTAGGTTCTCACCAAGCCCGATTGACTCAAGAGAAGTCAATTGCACTTTACTTGTCTAATTGGCCTCATGGAGTCTAATTGAGCCCTAATCTCAACCCATGCAAGTCTAATTAGGCTCAATCAGAGTCCAATTGACTCACACACAGCCTAATTGGGAATTTTCTCTCCCAATTACATGCACATTGACCCAATTAAACTTGTGTTAAGTTTACTTGGATCTATCACCTTAGCAATAGGTTGTATGAACCTATTTTTAGAAACCCATCTAGACCCAATCACCTAGACCTACCCAGACCCACCTTTGGCGCCACCCAAGTGATCAATTTGACCAGTTAAGGTACGCACACACACACACACCTACACATAGAGTTGGCATCCACACAGAGGTGGTGCCAACTTATGACCTAATTGCTCCTCCAACCTAAGTCCACTTAGTCCATTCTTAGAACCACAAATTGTGGATCCAAGAAGGCCCACTCTTCATCCACAAGAACCACCACTTCCATGTCCAAGAGCATCTCCATCTCTTCTCAAGAGGGCGGCCACCCACCTTGGCTGTCCCTCCTTCCCTCCTACCACCTCAAGCCTCACGGCCACTAGAGACCACCTCTAGTGCCCCATTTTCCCATAGTGATAATTATTCTTCATAGTTTAATTTCTTGCATTATTTTCTGCTAGTAGCACAGTATTATCTATCTCCTAGAGTGCACACATATTCTCCTTGAGATCCATGCATGCATCTCTCTTCTGTTAGCCTAGATCTAGTCATTTTTAATTTCATTATACAAGCATTCTTCTAGAGCTAATTGTAATGACTTGATTCAATGAAATAAAGATTTCCTCTTATCTCTATTTGGATCTTAATCTTTATTTCATGCAAATAAAATGTCAATTCTGGAAAATATTGACGGTTTAACGATATACGAGTTTTCTGTTGGTCGCCATCAAGTAGTTAAAATCATGCGCATCGAGGCACATATTTTCACGTTCATTCTCTACCTGACTCATGTGCATGTTTTACGCATAAACAATGCAACCAATGACTCGTATATTTGTACTTTAAACATGGGACTTCAATTCTAAACTAGTAGAAAAAAAAATCAGAATCAAACTCGCAAAGAAATCATGCCTCCCTAAGATTGATTGAGACTCACATCATCTCATTAAAAAATTGTTGTTGAAAACGCATTTTGCAGCTATACAACGATGTTTTAATTCAAATCACGATTTCACATTACCAACAAATGGCGTCGTTGCTGGGGAGGCAACGCTATTGTTGATTTTTGATTTCTGAAAATATTTTTGACATATTTTGCCTCTACTTGTTTTTGTTGTGCAGGTACACAAAAGCGAATTTTGTGCACACATTAGGCATAATTGAATATTTCAGGTACACACTATATCTCTTAGGTTTAGGATTTGATTTGAATCTTAGGATAAGTATTTGGTTTTGAAGAAAGAAGCACTAAAAAAATCTAAAATACTTTCTCCATAAAGAAAAAAATATTAAAAAAATAGAAAAGAAAATTTGCAAAAAAAGAAAAAAAAATCTCTTTTGGTAAAAGGCTTCTTTGCTTTCAAAATCACTTTGAAAAGCATTTTTACCACTTTTTGAAATTTGGCCAGAGTTTTTCAACAAATTTAAAAATCATTTGCTGAATATATGACGATCCAAAAATATTGAAATTTGGGCCAATCATAGATTTTCAAGTTATCTTTGCAACTTCACCATGGATTTGAAGAAATTTGTATTGTGGAATTTTTCAAAATTTGCGAGGTGCAAGAGGGTCGAGAATGTTGAGATCCGAATATTTCTTATTTACAAAAATTGATTCTGAACGACACTCAGATCTGATTAACCTACAATCAGTGGGGTTTGAAAGTTGATAAAGTAAACTTTAATCCTCATATTTATCCAAAATTTTTGGATTTGGTTTGAGACCTTTTCAAGGAGAAACGCCAACAAGGGGTCAATCTGCCTTGTCTAATCGCCTGTTAGTTAAAAATTCACATTAAATCACTCAGAATAGTAAAACTTTCATAAAAATATTCTCTGGAACATTTATTTGGAAAGAAATCTACTTACCAAATTTCATCAAAATTGGATTCCATTTGCATCATAGAGAGTATTTTTGATCTTAATACTTGGTATGCTGGTTCAATTAGTTAGATTTGCATGAACCCTAGGTCCAATATTTAGGGTTTTATTTTCGTATAGACCTGATATTCCTTGATACACGTGTACAAAAAGCATGGTTACACTCATCTTCCATCAATCCATCTTACACTCCACGCAGCACCTCATCCTGTTGGTTGCATCTTTCTAGATGAAGACCGACTCGACACCGTGCTACACTCCATCTCCGCCTCCACCCCCACCCCTTTATACATATATAGTATATACATATATATCTATACTATATTTACTTTATTTCTATTTCTCTTGCATACCAGTAAAAAGATAAAAAACTATATAAAAGAGAAAAGATAATCCTTGACTTACAAGTACTCCGTCTTGTGAATAGCAAGACCCATTTTGGAACTTTGATTTGGCTCAAAGTCAAGAACCTAATTTTGAGGGTATGCCTCAAGGACAAAGATTATCAGAAAAAAATCTAAATAGAAAAACACCAAAAACACAATAAACAAACGGAAGAGATTCGTTGTTGGAAAGGCGTAGAAACTTGACTTGTAACCCCACTTCCCAGAGTTCGACCCTGGGCCTAAAAGTGACCAAGATAAAATCAAGTAGGCCAGGTTAAAAATTTTGTAAAGAGATGGTTAGGTCCGATTTAGGTTAATCGCTATACACACTTCAACGATAAAATCACCATATTAACAACCTAACCGGGTTCGACCAACTTCCGGTTAGGTTGTTAATATGGTGATTTTATCGTTGAAGTGTGTATAGCGGTTAACCTAAATCGGACCTAACCATCTCTTTAAAAAAATTTTAACCTGGCCTACTTGATTTTATCTTGGTCACTTTTAAGCCCAGGGTCGAACTCAGGGAAGTGGGGTTACAAGTCAAGTTTCTATGCCTTTCCTACAACGACTCTCTTCCGTTCGTTTATTGTGCTTTTGGTGTTTTTTTCTATTCATAATTTTTTTCTGATAATCTTTGTCCTTGAGGCACACCCTCAAAATTAGGTTCTTGACTTTGAGCCAAATCAGGGTTCCAAAATGGGTCTTGCTATTCGCAAGATAGAGTACCTATAAGTCAAGGATTATCTTTTCTCTTTTATATATATTTTTATCTTTTTACTGGTATGCAAGAGAAATAGAAATAAAGTAAATATAGCATAGATATATATGTATATACTATATATGTATAAAGGGGTGGGGATGGAGGCGGAGATGGAGTGTAGCACGGTGTCGAGTCAATCTTCATCTAGAAAGACGCAACCAACAGGACGAGGTGCTGCGTGGAGTGTAAGATGGATTGATGGAAGATGAGTGTAACCACGCTTTTTGTACGCGTGTATCGGGGAATATCAGCAACTGGTGCAGATATTCCTGCGATACAACGTATGATAAGTAATGTGAAAAAATAAATATATATATATGTATATATGTAGATATATCTATATATATATATGGTTATAAATATTTAGGTATATATATGTAGTTATATATGTATATATATATATATGTATATGTATATATATATATATAGGTATGTAACTATATGTATAGCTAGATATATGTATAGATATATATATATATATGTATATATGTACATGTATGTATATGATACTATATAGATGTATATATATATATGTGTGTATGTATATAGTAATATATGTATATATAGATATATGTAGATATATATATACATATGTATGTATGTATATATATTTATAGATATATATGTATATATGTATGTATCTATATATATATATATATATATATATAAGTATATAGATATATATATGTATGTGTGTATATAGACTAATACATAGTTATATAAGTACTAATATATGTATATATATATATAAGTATATAGATATATGTATATATATATGTATGTATACTAATACTTAGTTATATAAATACTACTATGTATATATATATATATAAGTATATATATATATATAGATGTATATAAATATATGTATATATATCAATATATATATGTATATGTATATATATATGTATATAATAGTGTATAGGTGTGTGTGTGTGTATGAAAGTGTGAGTGTAGGTGTGCAAGTGTCGGTAAAGAGAGTGAGGGAGAGTGTGCTGTGAGAGAGAGAGAGGGAGAGAGAGTGGGAGAGAGACTGATGGAGCGAAGAGGCTGGAGGGTTTAAGTCGTCCATGCGCTTAGGGCATCGTCGGTAGCTTCAAGCGCACGTGCAGGCACGTATGCGCGTGAGGACGTGCGTTCTGGGGGGAGATGGGCGTGGAGAGGACCGCAGCGCCCAGTGCTATGCGGAGAGGCATATGCGGGCGAAGGGAGCTAGCGGGTGCGGGCGACGCGAGTGCACACAGACGTGCGGGCGGGCGCTGGAGCGGGCGCGAGGCTAAACGCGTGCGCGGGTAGTGGCCAGTAGAGGCGCGCCGGGTGACCGGATAAGTGAGAAACTCACCGGCCACCCCACTGTAGCCACAGCGTCGTGCAGACTGGCGTGAATAGTGGCTATAGTGTTTGGTCGAGCCGCGCAACTGCCTGCTGCAGGTGTTGTGAGTGCAGATGGCTCGGCACGTGCGGAAGAGTGGCTCCGGCTACTGGCTTACGGGTGGGACGTCACGACAGGGCACGTGGAGAGGGCTGCTGGCGTGCACGGTGGAGGTCGAGGGTGACCTGCTGCTTGCGCGGGTGGCTTGCGGGTGTTGGCTGGGGTGCGCAGTGAGGCTTGACCGGCCGCTGCAGGGGCGTGCGGTGGCCGGTTGCGGGTGGAAAGATGAGTGCAGCGCGAAGAAGCGGGAGGTGAGGCTGCCTGCAGGCGTGCACTGGAGGCGAGGGTGGCCTACAGGAGTGCACTGGAGGCGCTTTGCGGCTGCTGCTGCCTTGCTGCTACTGCTGCTACGGAGCTCAGCCGGCTACTGCAGGGGCGTGCGGTGGCCGGTGGAGCTTCACAGCTTGAAGCTTTGGTGTAATGCTGGAAGGGCTTCAAACGGAAAAGAAAAATGGAAAGAGCCACCACGCCCACCGGCACTTTGATGAGCTGGGTGGTGGTGGACTCATGGTGGTGGTTGTGCACCACCGTGAGGTGCTCCTGTCCGCAGGGTGTCTCCTCTGAGGAAGAGGTCCTACGTATGGAGGGAGAGGGAGGAGATGGCCTGGAAGTAGCTGCTGTGTGGGGTTTTGGCGTGCGTGACCAGGCTGCCTTGCAAAGAAGGAGCCAAGCTCCTTTTATAGAAGGAGAAAGCATGCACAGCCATGCCCTGGCTATGCATGCTTTGCGCATGGCTCATGGCAGGGAGAGGCTGGGCATGTGGCTGCAGGGCAAGGTGCGAAGAAGAAGAAGTCAAGCTTTGCAGCCGCGGGGAAGATTTCAAAAATCAAATAGAAATAAAAATAAAGATGGAAATTTTGTGAAGCAGCACTTGAAGAAAATGTAAATTGTGAGGCCATTTTATTCACTCTTCTCCCCTCTCAATTAAATGCATGGATGCATGTGCTTTTACAAATGTGACTATGGAAACCTAATATGCACTGGTAATGCTAGGAAATAGAAGAAGACGGCACAATTGCTGGTGTATTTTTGCGGTGCAATCATACCCCCATGCCTATCTTTTGCTAGTCCTTAGTAAAACATTTTTGTAATGTCTTTAGAAATGATCTTAAGCTGAAGATTTTCTTCTGAGGCAACATAGGTGCGTTTATTGTTGGATATTGTGAGAACAAATTGTAGAGAAGACTACCAGTACTTTAAGTCTCACATGACATAGATCATCTCTCGACTAACCAGGACTCTTGATATTTTAACCTTAAGTACGATTTCCAGGACCCAGGAGGTTTTTGCCGTACTCGAGAGCTCAAGAGGTTATGGCTTGTGCTTAGTGAAGGGCCAAGACTGACCAGATGAACATTAAGACTCAAGACCAGGGTTTCACGAATTTATAAGTACAGGTTGGTCCTAGTTTCAGCTCATGTCTTCGAATCGACTCTTAAAAAGATGACGGAAAACTCAACTCCCATTTTCTGACATTTGTGGCTCAAGGTATTTGTAACCTGCCCTGAAGAACTTCTTGTAGGGTGAAGACTTTACAGACATTTGTGAGATATACTAACTTTTTTTTTTTGAAACACGTGTCAGTATATCTCTTACAACATTTTTGAAGGAGCACACTTTTCTTTTTGGTGGGAGAGTTTCTTTTTGGTGGACAGAGTTTCTCCTAAACACAAGACTAAAACCTGGGATAAAAAGTCTACCTACGCGCACAAGTAAGGGCTCCACCTTCCATAATGAACACTAGGGTTGGATCTTATGTTCACCTGGTCTTTCTTGATATGTGTAGTGTGAACCAAGATTACTTAGGCTCTCAAGTAGAAGCAAACCAACTAATCCTGTACTGGTGTCTCAGGTACAAGAATATGTCCTTAGTTAGGAGAGATTCCGATCTATCTTGTCAATGCTCAAGTGAATTAAGCCGAGCCTGAGCGAATCAAGCTTCTGTGGCCTGGAAAGTCTTCAAAATAGAGGTTGAATATCCATAAACACTTTTTGTTTCAGCCTTCAGATCATTACTAAACACCCTTTTTCATTTTTTTTAGATAGAAACTGCATGATACCATAAAATACCCAGATCCTAAGGATGCCTATCCACCCCCCCATGCCAAACGATGCCATGTCCTCATATGCATGCAAGGAAGGGTAGAGAAAGGACGAAAGATCGGGTAACGAGAGCTGAAGTGCAAGGTATACAGCAGGGTGGTAGGGTGGGTGGATGGTGGGTGATGAAGTGAAAAGTGAAGTGAGTGTGACAGTGAAGTGAAAAGTGATGGTGGATAGTGAGTGTTGTTGGGGTGCCTCCCAACGAGCGCTGAATTTAACGTCCCCAGCTGGACTTAGAATGAGGCAAAAGATTAGTTACCCTCCAGTAGGGCAATAGTTTCTCCAACGGGGGTAGGTTCATGAGTAAGATAGGGTTTCAAACGCTGCCCATTGACCATAAATTTATGCCCAGATTTGGGATCTTCAATCTCGATGGCCCCGTTGGGAAATGGTCATGAGACCAGGAAAGGACCAGTCCATTTGGACTTCAGTTTATCAGGAAAGAATTTGAACCGGGCATTGTAGAGCCAAACTTGCTGAGATGGCTCAAATTCTTTCCGCTGAATACGGCTGTCGTGAAAAGCCTTAGTGCGTTGTTTGAAAGTTAAAGCAGAAACATAGGCTTCACGACAGAGCTCTTCCAGCTCCTGGAGTTGGAGTTTCCTTTCTCGACCACACAGGTCTAGGTCGAGGTTACATTGGCGAACCGCCTAATAAGCGCGGTGCTCCAACTCCATGGGCAAATGACAAGGCTTCCCGTAAATGATTCTATACGGAGACATACCAAGGGGAGCCTTGAAGGCGATCTGATATGCCCAAAGTGCGTCAGTCAGCTTGTCGGACCAATCCTTACAGTCAGGCCAAACCGTTTTCTGGAGAATCTACTTGATTTGCCGGTTCGACACTTCTGCCTGGCCATTGGTCTGAGGATGATACGGGGATGCGATACGATGGTGAACTCAGTATTTCCTTAGAAGTGCTCGAAAAGAAGCATGGGTAAAGTGGCTTCCTCCATCAGAGATAATGGCTCGAGGGATCCCAAAACGCGCAAAGATGTGGTCTTTGACAAATTGGGTGGATATAACATGGTCAGCACGGCGCGTGGGAATAGCCTCGATCCATTTCGAAACATAATCAACGGCCACGAGGATGAATTCGAAGCCATTGGAAGGAGGAAAGGGACCCATGAAATCAATTCCCCAAATGTCGAAGATTTCTGCAGCTAGGATGGGTTGCAAGGGCATCATGTCATGACGTGACATTGACCCTAACGACTGGCACCTAGTGTAATGCTTGGCATAATTGTGCGCATCCTGGTGAAGGGAGGGTCAAAAGAAATCGCACTGCAACACCTTGGCTATAGTTTTCCTCCCAGAGGAATGGCCTCCGCAGGCCTCATCATGGCAAAAGGATAGCACACTGGGGAATTCATTGTCAGGAATACAGCGACGAATGATCTGATCAGCACCTATTCGGAAAAGAAGTGGATTATCCCAGAAGTAATACTTTGCTTCTGCCATGAGACGCTCGCACTGGTTTTTAGGCCAGCCACGTGGATTGGATCCAGAAGCAAGGTAATTGGTAATGTCGGCATACCACGGTCCACTTGCCACATTAATTGCCAATAGGTGCTCATTAGGAAAAAATTCATTGATTGGCAGAGTAAGTCCAATATGGTCAGGGTCCAGTCTGGAAAGGTGATCAGCCACAACATTCTGGGCTCCGGCCTTATCGCGGATCTCAATGTCAAATTCCTAGAGCAGAAGGATCCAACGAATCAGTCTAGGCTTAGCATCCTCCTTATGCATGAGATGGCAAATGGCCATGTGATCAGTGAAAACAATAGCGTGTGAGCCCAGAAGGTAAGAGCGGACTTTCTCCAGCCCAAAGATGATCGCCAGTAGTTCTTTTTCAGTGGTAGTATAATTACACTAGGCCTCGTCCAACGTCTTACTGGCGTAGTACACCACGAAGGGGTGTCTATCGCGTCTTTGTCCCAGGATGGCTCCGACTGCAAGGTCGGAAGCGTTACACATGAGTTCAAAGTCGAGGGACCAATCAAGTGGCTGGAGAACAGGGGCCTTGGTGGCAGCATTACGCAGCTGCGTGAATGCTCGTATGCAGTCGGGGCCCATATCAAAGGGTACATCGGTTGATAGGAGATGAGTTAAGGGTCGAGAAATTTTGGAGAAGTCTTTGATGAATCTCCTATAGAAATCGATGTGTCCCAGGAAGGAGCGGATTTGTTTGACAGAGCCAGGCACAGGTAAATCAGCAATCACATCAAGCTTAGCTCTGTCAACCTCTATACCCCTATCAGAGATGATATGTCCGAGAACAATTCCCTCGTGAACCATAAAATGACTTTTTTCCCAGGAAAGGACGAGGTTTACATCAATACATCTCCTAAGGATACGGGTCAAGTTGGCAAGACAGTCATCGAAAGACGGTCCAAAGATCGAAAAGTCATCCATGAAGACCTCGAGAAAGTCACCTACCATGTCATGGAATATGGCTAGCATACATCTCTGGAAAGTTGCTGGCACGTTGCAAAGTCCGAACGGCATCCTTCTAAATGCAAAGGTGACAAAGGGGCAGGTAAAAGTGGTTTTCTCTTGGTCCCAGGGGTCAATTGGCACCTGGTTATATCCTGAGAATCCATCTAGGAAACATAAAAATTTATTTCCCGCTAACCGCTCCAGGATTTGGTCAATGAAAGGTAGCGGAAAGTGATCTTTCTTAGTTGCAGCACTGAGTTTCCTATAATCTACACACACTCTCCAAGATGTAGGAGTGAGTGTAGGGATGGATTCGCCCCTTTCATTGACACGGATGGTGAGTCCTACCTTCTTGGGCACAATGTGAATTGGGCTCACCCAGGGTCTATCGCTGATCGGGTAGATTATACCCGCATCCAGCCACTTAATGATTTCCTTCTTAACGACCTCCCGCATGTTAGGGTTGAGACGTCGCTGCATCTCGCGGGAAGGTCGAGCCTCCTCCTCCGTATACATACGGTGAGTGCAGTAGGAGGGGCTAGTGCCAGATAAGTCTGATAAAGACCATCCAATGGCTGCCTTGTGTTCTATGAGGACCTTCGTTAGTTTTCACTCTTGCTCCCTAGTCAATTTTGAACTGATGATTACGGGGAGTGTTTCATTTGGTCCTAAGAAAACATATTTAATTGTACTAGGAAGCTCTTTCAGCTCGGGAGTGGATGGTGAAAGATCTGGCATTTCTTGGGACGAGAGTGTCCCAGGCGGGTTGGAGAACAAGTCACGAGGAAGAAATTGGCCCTCAGATTGGCAAAGAAGAGGGGCCTCTTGGATAGATGGATCCAAAAAGGAATAGCCCCAGTGAGAAGTATATGGGCTCAAGGTCCCAGTGTGGAGTTGCAACTCCGCCTGATTTGGCGGGAAAGAAAGGGCAATCCGGTCTTCAAGAGTGTGAATCGGCAGTTAGTAGCCTGGATATGACTCAGACCACGAGGTATGGGAAGCGGAGAAGACCTCGTCAGAAGTCTGGTCAGTAGAAGGTACGGGACAAGGGATGGATGGGTGAACGTCACAATATGTGTTGATCAGGCAGTCGTCAGTGTTTACAGGTAATCCGCAGCAGTTAGAATAAGTCCCAATTAGTTCAATACACACACTGACGGCCATGTCCTCGTCAGACGTGTCATCCTCGATACAATCGTAATCAAAGTTCTTGGCTACCTTGAATATGATAAGCTTGAGCTTTTCAGATCCAACGGTAATCTCAATATAGCCTGACTCGCAGTCGATATGGGTGCGGGCTGTGGCCAAGAAAGGTCGACCAAGGATGATCGGACAATTAGAAAGTGAGCTAGGAACTTCCATATCTAAAACAATAAAGTCAACAGGAAAACAGAGACTGTTGACCCTAACCACCACATCTTCCACCACACCCTTCGGGATTTTGACAAAACGATCTGCCAACTGTAACGTGACAGGGGTGGGTTTCAGATTTCCCAAGGAAAAATTTTCAAGCATGATGGTCGGTATAAGATTGATGGAAGATCCTAGATCAAGCAGGGCCCAGCTAAAATTGCAGCCTTGGATGCTACAGGAAATGAGCGGTGTGCCCAGATCTTTTTGCTTCAGTGGTAGGTTTGACAGTATAGCACAACTTGCATGAGGCGAGAGAACCACCGGATTCTTAGTTTTCTTTGACTGTCGCCTATGTGTTGTGTAGTCTTTGAAAATCGGGCGACAGTAGGTATGTGGTCGATAGCCTCGAGCAGGGGTACCTTGATTTCTACATCCCTGAACAAATTACACAGGTTATCAAGGGCCTGCGTATCTTTTTTCTTGACTTTTGGCTCCCTCATTAGACCCTCAGGGAATGGGACTGATTCTGGCACCACTTTGGGTGTATCGTCCTCTCGCGAATGTGGTGCGCATCCTAAATGAGAGGGTGATGAAGAAGACAGGCTAGGATCAGGTCGAGGCGCATCGACAGTCTGCTTGCCGCTCCTCGTAGTGATAGCATTGGACGATGCGGGTCCAGTGGGATCATACAGCGGAGGAGGGTTTGCAATAGAGACATAAGAGTGCGGTGCTGCAGCAGGATTAGCCTGAAATCCCGATGGAATGCTCGAAGCTTGCAGAATCTGATTAACCTGCCCTTGAGAAGGTTATACCTGTGGTTGAGGACCACGGGGTACGAAATTTCGTGAGTTAGGAATAGGTTGGACAGGAAGAGTACCCTGAGATCGAGTCGCCAAGCGTAGTTGACTGATCTCAGCATTCTGCTGCGCCAATTGGTGCTGAAGAGAGGTCATGTTCTCTTCATGGCACTTTGACATTTCCATCATCATTCGCATCAATCTATCAAGAGGACTTGATGCGTGTTCTGTTTGCAGTATGCAAGGGCCTGATGGCAGGTTCGCCATAGGATTAAACTGGGCCCTTGGGATGACGGGTGTGGACGGTTGCATTGGTCCACCCACAGGGTTTTGGCACTGTGGGTTGTTGGACCATGTGAAGTTCAGATGATTTCGCCACCTTGGGTTATAAGTGGTAGAGAATGGGTTGTTCCCCAAGGCGTAAGCATCTTCTATGCCAGAAGACGCGTCCGCATGTAAATACGCGTCCGAGCACATGGTGGCTTGCTCCTTCGTGTCGAAATACTGGCTCGGAGAATCCAGTTCCACATGACTTACCGAGTCGCTCGGTGTGACACTCAGTAAGGGAGGTCTTACGGGGTTTCTTGGCATAATCCTGGTGTTGGAAGAATTAGGATTGTGACGAAGTGGTGAGGTGGGGGTGTTTGCCATAGATCGGGCAGGGTTGGCCAGAAGCTCATCCAGCTTCTTGTGCACGACGGAGACTTCATCCAATTTTTGTGCGATAAGGCTGAGATCAGTGGATGAATGGGAGGGTCCCGTGTCAACTTCGTGGACATTTCGGGGCTGGCTGGTACGATTAAAGGCGACAATGGAAGCATTGTTCATCGAGTTTTCACTCATATTTTCAAACAATTCGAATGCTCCATTCTCGTCTTTATTCATAAAGTTCCCTCCGCAGGAAGCATCTGCAATCTGCTTCAAAGTCTCATTTAGCCCATAGTAGAAAATTTGGGCTATATGCCACTTAGGAAGACCGTGGTGCGGACACTTCCTAAGGAGGTTGTTATACCTCTCCCATGACTCATGAAATTGTTCGTCGTTTTGTTGTGTAAAAGAGGTGATAGCATGGCGAAGCGCATTGGTTCGCCTGATTGGGAAGAACTTCTTGAGAAACGCTGTTCACATCTCTTCCCAAGAGTGGATGGTTCTCCCAAGGGTGCGTAACCACTGCGACGCTTTATCCCGCAATGAAAATGGGAACATTTTCATGAGGACTATAGGTAACCCGATATTTCTAGGTTTAACAGTTTCAGCTAATCGGGTTAGGTCTTCCAAGTGGAGAAAAGGATCTTCACTTGCAAGACCATGGAAATAGAAATTTATTAGGCCAATTATGTTTGGTTTCAATTCAAAGTCATCCTCGCCTATGGGGACCCGAATTTGTCCTATGGTCTCTGTAGTAGCGGGATTCTGATAGGAGCTAAGAGACCTAGGCTCCTCCCGTTCGGGAGGGTTCTGCATTTCCTCCAATGTTTCCCGAATGGCTTCAATTTGTTCATTATACATTTCCATTTGGGCTTGGAGGCGAGTTATGGGATCTAAGGCTCCACCACTTGGTGGGTTCTACGGGCGGTTTCCTCCCTCCAGATTTGGGGGTGGGCGTGCAGCCATGTTTGTGGAGGAGGAGGATGATTCGGCACCTTTTCTAAAATTATCAGGCAATTCAAACAGTTCAGGGTTTTGTGACCTCCTCCCAAACATGCACTACCATAGGAAGAATTGGGGGGATAAGAAGGGAAATGAGATGAGAGAAATGACGTCGCAAAGGTACACTTGATGGCAAATCAATTCAATCAAATTCCTAACCTCTACAGTGTGCCCTTAGACCTAAAGATCTAAGTTACCTACTATCACGAACTACGGAATCGAATGCGAGCACCACGGAACCACCGGGCCAG